>CM031543.1:19140735-24140735 GCA_018361395.1 Boechera stricta | reverse complement strand
CCAGACCACGTGAGTTTGGATCTACGCCTCTAGTTCCTTTCTTTAATATCTCTAGCTTTTGTTTTCTTCTTTTTAATAGTTTTTTATTTATTTACGTATGGTAGTTAATTCCCATAGACATCATATAATAACAGTTAAACTAGTTCATGCAGCTGATGAAATAAAGAATTCTTAGTGAAAGCGATTAAGCATAATAAAGATGATGATTGGTTAAAAAAATTGTCATTAAAAAAAAAAAGTTTGTCATTCTATTAATCATATTTTTACATGGCCTTTGACTTATATATATAGAGATTTGTACCCGGTTTACACACTAAACTATAACTATTCAGTTAACATAACCGGACACCTTTCACTACTCTAATATGTAACTTAACCCATGAAACTTCACAATTTCTTTTGAGTTTTGTTAAAATCTTCGGATTTTTTTAATCAAAAAAATATCTTCAGATTGTATTTTAGTTCACTTGGAAAACATCAAACTTTACCCCTGTATCTAAAAAGTAAATTTATTAATTGAATATTACGGTGTTTAGAAGCTAAACATTCATCAATCACTTCTAATGACGATTTAAATATGCAATTTTTATTGAGAATATTTAAACGAACGATTTGGTATTTAGCAACCACAAAAATGGACATTTTAATGTACAACCCATTGATCACCTTATTAGTTTATCCTGGAACCTTCTTTTCAACCACACCGGTTTATTTAAACATTCTCTCTTTAGAAACTTTATAGTATCGCTTAAAGTAGTTACAAAATCGGAAGCTTAACTTATATATATTTTGCTAGTATATATGTAAGTTAAGCTTCCGATTTTGTAACTACTTTAAGCGATACTATAAAGTTTTTGGCAACATATATTTGCATTGTTTTTATTAAAGTAGTTTTTGTAACTACTTTAAGCGATACTATATAGTTCGACTCTTTTTTATTAAATCACCTATATTATTTTGCATTGTTTTTGGCAACATATATTTGATTTGGAAATTTCGTTTGGTTGGTTCTGAAATGTCCACGCCAATATCATTAACTTTCAAATCTACATCGAATAGTTAAAGGGTCCCAAAGGATACATCACCACTAAGTTTAGCTTGAACATTTTTACAAATTTCTTTTTTGGTTTCTGCCTCCACCTAACAATAAGACAAACCAAATAAATGTTTATAGTTGTTCGAATTGTGATTTATATAACTCCTGTATGCAACATTTAATAACTCAGTTTCTGACAAGAAATAGCCATGTCTAAACAATTCCAATAGCCTAAAGTTTTATATAGATGGATCGATTAACTTATGGACTCAAATTAAATAGCCACATCTGTTTCCGTGAGGACAATGTGTCAGCTAAACAAACAAGTAAGGTACTAGATGACCTTTGATAAACGAATGAAGGTAAAGTATCTGTAGAGAACAACATTGAGAATACGAACAAGAGAAGAATCGGTTTTAAAGTTTTTTAGTTGGGTATTGCCTAAAAGAAATGTTCAAATAGTGCTACATAGTGCCTCGAACGTTATGCGATTCTGGGTGAACTACGTGGTAGACTTATAAAATCAATAATAAAAGCAAATATGTATTTAGATGATGTTTAATTTGATAAAAAAAAATTAGATGATGTCTATTTATCTTATTAATAGTAAATATTCAGATACACAAATTAGATTTTGTTATTTTAACAGATACACTATATATGGTATATATAAAAATATAGAAATCGTCGAAACATCACTTTTATTCTTATAAATAAAAGGCTGACAAAAGAATATTATAAATAAAAATTTGATTTCTAGCAAATAAGTGGATAAAAAAATTTCAATATTAAACCCCGACAAAAGAATTGGAAAACATAAAATCATTATTTGTGATCTGTTTTTCATCTTGCTATGACCGGTTTTAAATCACATGATTATTTAATTTTAATCATGAGTATATTAATTTAGCATCATTACTTAGAGGTTAATTAATTAGTCAGCTTGACTCACCCCAATGTGTGCGACAGTGAAGCGCGTTAATTTGGCTCTTTCGATTTTGAATTGAAGAACCCAGAATTCAGAATCGAAGAACCCAGAAACGAAAAACCCAAAATCGAAAGAGCTCGCCCAAATTTCTGATTTCTGATTTTTTTCGATCGAGAGAAATCAGAAATTTGGGCTAGCTCTTTCGATTTTGGGCGAACTCTTTATATTATGGGTTCTTAGTTCTTCGATTATGGATTTTTCGATTATGGATTCTTCGATTATGGATTCTGGGTTCTTCGATTCAAAATCGAAAGAGCTCGCCCAAATTAACGTTGTTTCACGGTGTCATGCCACGTTGGCGGCTGAGCCAGCACCGTTAGACGATTAATTAACGTCGTTAAGTAATTTGTATGAATCGGCTAAATTAACATAGTTCATGATTAAAATTTGAAATAATTGATGGTTCAGGTATGAAAATATCGGGTGTCATAGTTCAGGTATGAAAAAACGTATCGCAAATAGTSTGGATTGATTTTGGCATTTTTTCCTGCCACGTTGGCGGCTGAGTCAGCACCGTTAGACGACTAATTAACGTCGTTAAGTGATTTGTATGAATCGGTTAAATTAACGTAGTTCGGGTATGAAATTTGAAATAATTGATGGTTCAGGTATGAAAAAAGCAGGTGTCATAGTTCATGTATGAAAAAGCGTATCGCAAATAGTTTGGGTTGATTTTGGCCGTTTTCCCAAAAGAATTCTCATTATTAAATTTTATATTAGTGACACATTTGAATTAAGCAAAAATGATTATACTACTGCACTCACCTGCCCCTACAAATGTTCAGTAAAATGACTTTTAGGATTAGAACATTTTATAACAATGTAATTAGAAGAAAGTAAGTTACTTACTCTTATGTGATGACGTTAAATGCGTATACCGTCCACAAATATGTTTGCGGACGATTCTCAAAACATCAATCTGGTCTTCAATCACAACATAGTTTGACGGTCCTATGATAAAAATCTAGAAAAAGACATGTTTCCAATTCTAGTTACGTATGAACTGAGAAGTTTACCTAGAATATTGTTATTCTTGAGTCTATGATTATTCGAGGAAAGTAAACATCAGATCCTAGTTGATATGCGAAACAATTATTGACGTGTGATGTGATCAAAGAGGCCGTGGTGGGTACATGTACCTATAAACAATTTAAATTTCAATCTAACTTCTGTTGTAAAAAGTACAGAGGAAACGTTTCATAATAAATAAACGAAACTTCATGTCCCACACACATTCAAAACCCTCCTACAAATTAAATGGGAATGAAAAAGAGACACTGATACCAAAATTATGTTACCTAAATACTTATATATAGCCCAAGAAAAGGATATCTCACGTCACGTTTTATCTGGCTCACGTTTTCCCACAACTACTTTTGGGTGTAACATAAATCAAGTGCTTACATTCTATTTACTATATGTATAACAGAAAATTATTATATGTCGTACTTTTCCGTAGATTATTTAGTTTGATCTAATGATGAAAATTTCTCTATTTTATCTTTTCAGAAAATCTGACCATTCTATTGATATAATGAGAAAATTATGTATGTTACGTCTCATTTAAACTATTTTTTCCCGTTAAACATGAATTATGAAGGTGAGGCATCAACAATTCACTAGCATAAACCAGTATAATACGTGTCATGGTCATCGGTTAAGATTTGTGTGTAGTACCCCAAGTTTTAGGATTAGGATTTGAGAGTTGCGATTTCAGAAAAGAAATTGACTTCAATTACTGAAACCAAATGTATATTAAAAAAAAAAGGCTCAATCACAAACCTAAAACAACAAATTCATAGCAACAATTATGCCAAGAAATGAAATCCATAACCAAAACAAACATAATTTACAGAAACACTAAGTCTTGCATGATCTCCTTATTTAAATCCAAACCTCTAAGTTTCTCAAAATCGACAAATCTCAAAACCCATATAAGTTGTAGGAAAATTGCTTCAATCATTTCATCTAAAAATTTGAATGTAAAAATCGTGTCGTTTAAACCAAAATAAAACGTCATCAAACCTACATGTTATGCCGTTTATTAATTAAGTTAAAATTGACAGTAGTACCATTACTAGTGGGCTTTTAAGCATTTGGCCCTTTTATTTCTCTTTCCTTGGTTATGTTCGTTTGTGGGCTTTCAATTTTTGACTAATAAAACGAAAACTCAAATCTTAGCTTCAGAAGAAGAGCAATGGCGACGTCGATACCTCTCTTTGCCTCTTTCAAGTACGCCGATAGTCTCATCGTCGTCGGAATCTCCTTCTGCACAGCTTTGATCTGCGAAGCAATCTCATGGATCCTTATCTATCGCATGAGCTCTTACAAATGCTTGAAATCTTCCATTGACAAAGCCTCCAAGAAGTTCGAGACGATGAAGACTGATAATAGTTCATCCAAGCTAACAATCAAGAAATCTAAGACGAAGAAGATAGATCGCGTTGAAACATGCTTAAAGGAATCGAGCCGACATCTATCGCTCTTCAAGTTTAAATCTGGTGCTGTTGTGGCTTTGGTTCTCTTTGTTGTGTTCGGGTTGTTGAATTCGCTTTTCGAAGGGAAAGTTGTAGCGAAGCTTCCGTTTCATCCGATTACGATTGTGAGGAAGATGAGTCATAGAGGATTGAAAGGCGATGATTCCTCGGATTGTTCCATGGCATTTCTTTATCTATTGTGTTCTATTAGCATAAGGACTAATCTGCAGAAGTTCTTAGGCTTCTCTCCGCCTAGAGGAGCTGCTGGTGCTGGTGGTTTGTTCCCCATGCCAGATCCAAAGACGAATTGATCAGGTCTGATCTGATGAATTGGATATAGCTCAATGCTGATTCTAGTGGTTGTTTTAGTTCAGTTTGATTAGATACAATTTCAAAGTTTCAAGTTTTGAGTTTCTGTAGTATGTGGTTTTGGTTCCGATTCGTTTACATGATCTGCTCTTCTGATGTAGCAACGATGCAAGTCCTGTGACTGCTTTTTCCTTAATTCTGACTGCAATCTCAATCTGGATCTTTGTGTATTCAACTCCTTTTCATATGCTAAATTTCATGCGTTGACATCTTTCTGATCATGTGTACACCAAAGGCTTGATTTTTGTGCATATGGATTGTTTGGAGATTGAAATGAGAGGTTCATGGAAGATGTAGGTAACAAGAGTACACATGGATAGGGGTTTTGTTAAATGTAATGGGTAATGTACAGAGAGGCTCAGGTCATGTCCTTAGCAATGGAAGACTTGTTAGGAATTGAATATTTACATCATAGAAATTCTCTATGTTAGAGAAGTTCAATGATAGACTGACCAGCTGGTAGGTCCTAAATGCTGGAAAGATACCATAATCAAAGGTTTTGCACGGTTCCTGCAGCTAGTGATGAACGTGCCCATGTACCTGTGCTGAAAATCCCTCTAGGCAGCTAAGCTTCATGTCGAACTCTTGGTTAGCCTTTTGTGTCTATTGATTATAGAACTACGTTGCACATAAGATTTGCCTTGGGGATACTTCCTTTAAAGTATTATCAACAAACAAAAAATTCAAGCCCACGAAGGAAATGAGAATTGCATACAAATGAACAAACTCAAAATCACGAATCACAAATCATAACTTAAATCCCAATATGGTCGATTTGTTGCGTCTCTGATACTGAGTCAGATATACCTGAAACAGCTCCTTGGGGTCTTCTCAACTTGGCAACAAGAACCCACATATTAGCAAGTTCATTCTCTAGATACGCTTCTCTTTCTTTCGACTCTTCTACTGTTCTTTGTAGCTCGGCTTCCCTCTGAACTTTTTCAACTAGAGCAGCTTCAAATGAAACTTCACGTTCCTTGCTCATGCTCAGTTCTCTCTTCAGTTCCATCACCGAGCTGTCTTGCTCTTTCCTCTTTATAAGATTCTCTCTCCTTCCATTCCTCAGGTTTCCTATCTTGCCCCGTAATGTAACAGAGCCCTTATGCACTGCTGCCAGATCAGCTCCTAGTCTCTCGTTGTGATTCATAAGTCTTGCTACTTCTTCAGACAATGCCTTGAGCTCAACAGCAGCTGCTGAAGCAAGCCCTTTCGCATATGAACTCTCTTCAGCAAGTTTCTTGTTTCGGAGTTCTAGTTGTTCCTTCAAGTCACTTAGTTCTTCAGTTTTCAGTTTAAGCTTTTCAATCTCAAATGCCTGTTATGTCTCAGTCAGATATTGAATATAATATTAAGATTTTCATATATCAAAATAGAAGGGAAGAGAAAGATCAGGGAAAAAATATTCACAGTAAAATGTTGTGAAATATATGAGAATTCCACCTGTGCTTCTATGACTTTTTCTTCATTTTTGTTTGGGGATTCAGAAGATTGTTGCATGTGACTTGTGACAGAGCTGATATCTCCCAGTTCCAAGGCGTCAGAGAGCTGCTGCTTTTGGTTTGCAACCTCTTCTTGCAACTCTTCACATAAACATGTCTGCAGAAAAAAGTTGATCAGTTACAGATTTCTCTGACATGTCAGCACACTAGCTTCTAAATACACTGGAATCGGGGAAAGAGCAAGGTATTATCTGACCTTTTGGTTGAGTTGTTCCTGAATGATACGATTATCTGCAGCTTTAACCTGTAAAATTATATGAATACTGAGTAAAAGAGTCCTTACTAATCCATTTTGAAACAATTTTGTTAATATCGTTTTTGGCTTACTGACTAACGGATCATATCAAGGTAAATAAGATATATAGTAGCAGGCAGGTATACAGCAAAGCCGTATAAGTGCAGTACTAATCAATAGATGAAGTACTGTGTAAACAGAGAGAGTTTCAGCACCTCAAGTTCAAAACATTTCTCATTTAGTTGAGCCCTCATTTCAGAAACAGCCTGAAGATAAGAGAAAATCCAATATCAACGAGAAGTACCAGAACAAGAAGCACAAGGCCACTGTGTGATGTTTGAAAAAGATAACCCACCTGCACGATATCAGATTTATCCAATTTATCATGTGATGCTATAACAAAATCCAAAATTTGTTTCCCCAACGTAGCAATCTGGTCGTTCTTTGCCTTGATGTCGCCATTGAGGTTTTTAATCTCCGTCTGCATAAATCCAAAGACAACCAGGAAGGTAAATATCTGCAAGATTTGATCGAAAGTTTGATAAAGATGATAAACAGAACGCAAAGATTACTTTAATGTCTTCATTTTGAGGGGTTTTAGCAGCCTCTTCTGACAACAGTTTAAAAGACCTTGCTTGTTGCGCCATCTCCTCAGATAAAATCTTTTGTTGTTCCCTCAGTATTTCCATCTGGTCGATCATATTTATTCTAGTCTGGGAACAAGTACACAATGTCTTAAAAATCGTGCATCACTTGTTCTAAAGAAAGGTCAGTAAACCAATTGATGGAAATGGAATGGGCTATCAGCTGTGAAAAAATGTTAATGTACCTCAGGTGTCTCAATCTCACGAAAACTTTCTTCATTAGCTTCTTTATTTTCCCTAGTCTCTAAGAGTTGATCCGTCGATGCCGAGCCTTCTGCAAGTCTAGATTCTGTGTGAAAATTACTGCCTTCTCCTTGAGAAGTTGACGGTGTACTGTTGGACTTGATCACACTCGACTTGTCACTGATGCTTGATCCTCCGAAACTGTTGTCTTTTTTCTTATAGTAAAACAGTAATGAGAGAGAAGGTGACAAGAGAGACATCGCCAGAAAAAAAAAGAAAGAAGAAAATCTAAGTAAGAGGGAATGAAGCTGTGTGATATCTCAAGCACACCATAATTTTTTCTAAGCACATAAGAGTGCTAGATAAATGATGTGCAGGGCACTGTTTACAACAGTACTAACTATAGTATGAGGCTAAATGAAATGCTCGAAATTAAACAAAACCAGCCAACAGTAAAAGTTTATCAAAGCCATAATAATTCTGGAATCAAATGTGTACCTTAAGTTTTAACCAATTCAGCAGGCCATGCTTCCTGGTCTTCTTTTCTTCTCTAAACGCATCATCTATAGTCTCAGGAGTCCCTTCACGAGAAACATAGAATTCAAGGTTCTCATCATCCATCAAGTCCCGCCTCTTGTATGGTAGGTAAGCAAGCTGGCCATGGATTATCAAGTAAGATCAGATAAAAAAAAATAGTAACTGGCAGACATGCTGTTCGGAAATGAAGACTTAATGTTTTATATCAGACACGCTGTTGGGAAATGAATACTTATGTTTTGTATCGTTTAATAAAATATCTAAATCATCCTGATCAAAGGACAGGTTAAGGATGTATAAGTGATCCAGGCTAAAAAGTGATTCTACCTCTTCTTCTCCAAATGAGTGTCTCCTCCGAGGATCAACACGATAAGAAAACCGCGATGTTTGTGGAGTTTTAGTAGACACGAGAATTAATTTTGTAAGCCGTTGGATTCGACTCAAGAGGGCTGCTTTAGCATCTTCCTCTTCTTCTAGCTTTTATAACCACATCAAAAGAAAAGCATGCAAATCAAATTTCAAGTTTCCAAAACTGAAGCGCGATAAAGTAAAGTATCATCGGTCTGTTGCAAACATTTAAGCAGGGATCAATGACCAAAAAACATACTTTCTGCTTCAGGAGAACAATATCATCTTCACTGATATCCTTTAACTGAGAAACTGGTTTAATTCCTTGTTTAAGTTGTTCCAACTCCTCCTTCAGTTGGCGAATCTCGTATTGGTACTTCTTGATCAATGATTTCTCATCAATTATCTGTACTTTTATAGTGTTAGAAATCCAGAATGAACCTTCAGTACAGAAATGCACTGAGCTGAAAGAATAGATGTGAGTAAACCTTGTTCTGTGCGGCCTGAATCTCGATATGCTTTGCACGATGGGCAAATTTCAATGTGTTGTGTGTTTCTTCGGAGCTGCTTGATGCAGGAGTCACTGTACATATGAGCTATCATATCCAGATGGAACAATCAATCAGTCAAATCGATCATAATAATTGTTTTATGCTGCCTATGTTCATGTTGTGTATGGCATGTATTGCAACAAGAAGCTAAAAATGATCTCTAACAACACTTACAGATACACGTCCATGACCACTCAATGAGGACTGCAGCAGCCTGGTTAATTTAGAGTCCCTATATGGTACATGACTAGCCCTCCTATCTGTAAGCTTTGATATTACCTACAAAATTGCAAAAGAACGATCGAACTTCAGCTTTTGGGAGATTACTTAACATAATGACTGGAAGGCAAAAAAACAACCAATGTTTTCAGCTGTAAAGGAGGGGAAAAAAAAAGAAGCTATGGGCAGACCTATTTCCAAAGAAAAAAAGGCAAAGAATTTCTTAAATTCAACTAAACTTTGAAAAACTATTGTAGCTTGGAAAAAGCAGTGATAACCAAGAACTCACAGTCCCTAAAGTCAGCAAACTTTTATTTATATAAGACCCTTCCTTGCGCCTTAAACCACTGGTTTCAGCCTTTGAGCTCTCAGAACCCGCCAGGTCAATGAGATTCTGCAGATATAAGTGAAATTATGGGCAGTTAATCAGTTGTTCACCTTTAAGTGTTCAGACAGTGCAAAATAATAAACAGTTTATCAGAGTTGATTATGCTCCAAGTTTAAGAAAAACTAAGCTATAACCGAACATAATATCACAGGATAAAAACAAAAGATATTATACCAGCTGCGAGAGGTGTACAGCTCCACCTTCGTTATTGTCACCCAAGGGACTACTCTCTATGGTCTGCAACCGAACTAGTTATAACATCTTTCAGAAACAGTATAGCTTTACTGATAGTGATAGATATGAAAAGAAAGCCAAATTGTTTAGCTAATATACTTAACATTACTAAACCGCTTGGTTTTAATAAAGTATGACAGAGTTACTTGAAATTCTGTTTAAAAGAAGATAACAGTGTTCAATTTCTGCTGAAGAAAACTAGAGAAACAAGTAGGATTCTTCATTTTTCAGAACTTAAGGAACACAAAACTGGTCCTATTTTCCGTTTAAACAACAAAAAATATGGTGACAAGAGACTATAATCTTAATTTTATGAAACCGAATGATAATTTGGCGATAACCCAGGAGTTTGAAATATAAATTTTAAAACTAAGGGCCAAAAGCATTTAAAATATTAAATGATTAAGAATCAAGTATGTATTAAGGCCATGGTCATCAACATATTTGAGGAGAATGGATAAATAAGAATAATTCATCAAGATTGAATTTAACCACGCATTAATCATAGTATAGTGCAAGGTTCGAAAATATTGACCTTCTATGAAATTCCCCTATAGAAAACTTCATTAGTCGAAAAGGGGCAGTGCCAAGGATGTTTGGATGACAATGCTTAGAGTTGGAGAGTGAAGTGTAGCCAAATGTATGATACTATAAAGAGCTACTTAATTCCTTGCAAACTTTCTATTGATAAATAAACTTGAGTACCTAGGCTGAAGCTATATCTTCTACGATATGTTTTCCAATCAACAATCTATCATCTTTGGAAAGAAAGGAATTCACGAAGACATGGGCAAACACCAATGACTTCGGAAATCCTTAGAAAACAAATTGATAAGCAAGTTTGGAATTTCCTAACAGCTATTCGTGAACAAGGGCATAAGCGTTATGATGAGGCTCTCCAAGTATGGTTCTCTACTCAAGGAGGATAATACTTGTTCTATTTTTTGAAATCGATCTTTTGATTTAATTTCTTAGCTTTATTTCAAATTTGAAAGCACTAGTTGTAAAAACAGTCTTTTTTTTAGTGAATATAGTTTAACATTTATTCAAAAACAAAAAAAGATAAATAATCTTGAGAATTGAGATGGATGAGGGGAAAGAAATGATATAGCAAGTGCACAAAGAAATAAATCTCTCCATGCTTTGAAAGAGAAAAATAAACATACCAGGGTAAACATTGTATGGCTCCGGCTGCTGAGCAAATTAAAACTTGTGGATCCAATATGTCGGTGCTCTGTCATCAAATGAAAATTTTATCAATATGACTTGCATGATAAACATAAAAATGAAGAAAAAAGGTACTAGATTCAAGAGAAGAATTAAGAATGAAAGGAAACTACTGGAATCAAGAAAGAGAAAATTAGTCTTTAGAATTGCTATATCATATCACATAAAAGGAAAACCCCAAATGGTAAATGAAAACACTTTCTGACAAAGAAATCTTAAGAAAATTTACAATGACTGGGAGAGTCTCTGCCGGAAGCGTTAGGTTCTAGAATAAGCCTTTTTACTTATAGAGAAACATGGAAGTGCCTACCTTCTCCAGCTGCTATAAGAGAAAGCGCATGAGCAGGGGATAGAACAACTTCTTCTTTAATCCCTTCAATAAAGGTTCCCTACATTTGGCAATAAAGAGAGTTTCAGTGCAGAATTTTAGAGGGAAAGACACTCAAAGCAATAGAAGTAGTACAGTATATTCTAAATTTCTTAGCCCATACAATAGTCAACAGGTTCAATTCTAGTATACTTGAATAAGAAATGTGACCTAGAACATTCAAATATTGATAATCAGGCCACTTTTCACATTGTATTTGCAGGATCCCAGAGAGTTTTATTTAAAAGAAAATGGAACAAGTACATCTAGCCGAGAATAGATGTCTACTCTAATAAAACAAATATGGTGTGAAAGGTTTTAGGATTCTATGATGAGCACTATAGTCACAACAAATATATATATGAGACATTGAAATCGGCACTACGCATGTCACCAACAGAAAGTAAATAAGAGGATCAAGTACTGAAACAAGTACCTGCTCGTCTTCTCTGATCCTCAAATTTTGTCCTGCTGGGTTCAATAAATCATTGACAACCTGAAGTAAAATGAACCTTAAGGATATTAAGAAAAATCAAAGGCAGAGTCTGACTATCATTCAGCAGCACTGGTGAAGTAGACTTCATTCAGCAGCACTGGTGAAGTAGACTATAGGGAATGGAGAGAAGAAAAGCAGGTAGTGAATAGCACCTCATTATAAATTTCAAAATAGGAAACACGTAGGAGAAATTCTCTCCTTGGTGTCTGCGAGAAAAAAAAAATGTGTGATGTAGCTAGCACTTAGGCCAGGGAATTAGACTAATCAACATATTAAGAAGTACCTCTTGTATAATGCTGAAAGCATCTTTCACGGCTAATGGTATAATACCAGGAGATCTTTGGTCCCCCTGACATTTGAACCAAACAAAACTGTCTTCATGAGATAAAATTGTTCTTATGTCATGCACATTTTTAAAGTCACACGTAAACATGGTCTCTAAAATGAAGTGTGTAAAATCATCCGGCATTAGGGCAGGACCATGTATTGATCATGGGTGTCGTAAGAGACCACTAGGTTGCAATGTGTCTAAAGCAGAGAACTAACCTAAAGAGTGGAGCCATATGCTAACTACAGTAAAATAAAAGGCTTTACAGGGTCAACAGCGCAACACTAGCTAGAAGGAGAATAATATCCAATACAAAAAATAACATTTTAGGATCCAAACATCGATTTCCATTGCTAGTCGTTATGGCTACTATAGGAGAGAAACTTTGTTCCTGAATTACTCAGTTATTTAGCCAGTATCGAAGGAAGAGGTAAATGACTCTCTGACAGAGAAGCATGTCTGGGATGACACATTGAAGTACATTGTACAAGGTAGTAACCTAATAAGATTTATTATAATAAGATGAAAAGCAAAAACTATCAAGATTAGTGAATCTTACATGCATAGTGTGAGTTTTTCCACTGCTTGTCACTCCGTATGCGAAAATGGTCCCTGTGAGAATTGGATTAACACTCAAAGTCACTACATTAGAATCAAATTGGCAAAAAAATCTAACTCAAAGTATTCTAGAGACTAGAACAAGCACTAGGTACAGTTTGGCAACTCAAAGGTCTCATTTTCTGAATGAATGGTCATGCAAACTGTTCTTGGTACTGTAGCTCGGGGTAAGCTTTGATGATATAAATATCTTTTTATATTCTAAGAATAAAGTCTTAACTAGATCGGCCAATAAAAAGTGTTTAGTCCATACCATTGACCCCTGCCATAGCACCATTAACGACATGCTGAGCAGCAACATCATAGACATGGCGTGTTGTCATTGTAGGCCCAAAAACACGATCTGCAAGGAAAGACAGAACTTCAAGAAACAAAATCGCTGATCGGAATTTGACATCTATTTTAATTTAGGCCTTCATTCATGATGCATACTTCAATCTATTCTAAAAAACAAAAATACTTTTATAGTTCTTTTGGTATTCATGAGTGATGCATTGCTCTATGTACACCATTTATAATGCTTACAGAAACTCATGAACACTAGTCAAACAGTTAAGACTAACCATAGGCATAAGCTATTGATTGATTCTGTTCATTGCGCACAATTGTTTCCCCATCTGCATACCATGCAATCTCCTCCCCTTTGCGGATTTCCCTTGGACTAAGTAAAGCATAAACCAATGTCAAAAATTCACAGAACAAACATCAAACTCAGTTGTTAGAATCCTATAGAGCGAATCACCACCACCACCCATTCACCTGAGTGGACGAAAACGAACTGTCACAGTGACATTTTCTTTGGACTGCAAAGCCTTATGTGGTACCTTTCCTGTACAGTGTAATCGAGGCTGGCTTCGAGCAGATGAAGAAGTAGGGGAACTATGGCTATCCACAGATGTCTCTGGATAATGTTTCGAGGAAGAGGTTGTTGAAGATGCAGCAGGGGACTGAGGAGTCTTTAACTTGCTAAATCCAGCATTTCTAGACTTCGATACTTGCTTAGATCCCATCAGAAACCAAATTCAAGCTTCCGGAAACTGAAAAAACGAAGCAAGTAAATATACTTTAATCAATAAACAAAAATTAGGCTTCACTGTGTGATGAGCTAAAAACTCCAAATCGTATTCAAACTAAACCAAATTGTAACTCAAAAATTTCTCAAGAATACTCATAGAGCAACTAGCAAATTCACACGAAAGCATTCAAATCTCTCAATTGGTAAAAGCGAGTAAGAGAATCACAATTGCAGGAAGACGAATGGAGGAATAAGAATTACGGAATTGCCACTACGTAAGAGCTTCGAACACTTGGATACAAAAAATGCGGGTTAGTGGGTGTACCTCAATGTAGCATCGCCGCCGCTAAAAGCCGAATCGCATGCAAAAGAGAAGAAAGGATTATTATGCGAGAGAGAGAGAGAGATTACGTAGAAGAAGAAGAAGCGGAAGTAAAGAGAAGCATCATCGTCATTAATTAGTTAGATGATTGCGATTGTGTAAAGAGTGTTTAATTTTTATAATCCTCGCTTGCCTTTGAAGCGATTATACCCTTAATCCTAATTTTGCATTTCTAATTATTTCTTCTTTCTCGTAAACTGTAATCACCAAAACATCATTAAAGGTGATGAAAGAGAGAGAGTGACAAGAGAAGAAGAGTATACGTACATGTATAATGTACGTATTTGCCTTCACGGATATTCTAAGGAGAGAGGTGACCCAAAATTTTCGTATTCTTTTCTTTGTTAAAGAATAAAACAAGCTACGATTATAAAAGAAAAAAATGAAGAAGTAATTGTATATAGATATAAATTCCAACTTTTGGTATGTCATTATTATTGACTCACTATGATTAGATATGGAAGTAAATTAGTAACACACAAAAAAAAAGGAAAAAAAAAGATATAGAAGCAAATTAGTGTATCTAAGTATCTATGGTGTGCATTCAAAGAGTAACAAAAAGAATATGGAGAAATTAATTGGTGAAAAGTAGAAAGTGATTGTTATGGGGAAATATTTTTTCACATATATAAAATAGGTTTAAGAAATATATATATTTATTCTGATCTTGTGCTTTGATTTTTCAATGGATTAAAGAGGAAATATACTTCCTTTATTTCCGCTTTGAATGATGAGAATAATGAGCTTTAAAAAAAAAAAAATGATGAGAATAATGAGTAAAAACTTCTTACTACGTAATATATTCACTCTATTTGGATCACCAATAACAGAGGTCATCAAAATATTGTATAATTTTGTCACATGCAAATTTACATAAATATATTTTATTCCTCTATTTGTGTTAGGGTGGTTTATTTCTTTTTACTTTTTTTTTATATAAATAACTTCAATTTTCTCAATGAATACATAAATTTGGTAGATCAAACTAAAGAGTTTTTTTAAGCTAGTTAAAAAAAATTAAAGTACATATTTTGATTGGTACCTTTTTGTTAGAAGTGTGGAGCTTAATTAAATAATATGAGATTTTTTTTTCATATTTATATGTTTGTTTATTAATTTTAAAGAGGGAATTCTTAAAAATGCCACTATCCAAAAATTTCTAAATTAACATATCATCAACTAACAATTTTTTAAATTAATTTCAAAGCGTTACATTGTTTTATTTTTCTAATATTTTTCTCTCCGATTTTTCAAATAATAATACCTAGAGAAAAGGGATATGACGACATATTTCTGAGATCATAAAACTTAATCCAAAAAAAAAAAAATTGTTTCCAATGTTTTTGGATTTCAACATATTTCTCATTTGCCCGCCGAGGAAAAATATTAAGAGTACAGCTCTAAAGTCCAAAAGAGCCCATCTTTACTACTCACTCGCCCACACTCTGCAAACTCTTTCGATTCAAAAATCAAATTCGAAGAAGAAACCAAAAAAAAAAAAAGAGATACATCAAAAAGGTGAAATCGAAGAAGAAAAAAGGCAAAAGCTTGATTGATGGAAGACGACGATCAGCAGAAGGCTGTAGATCTAGTACAGGAGCTTGTTATTCGCCTTGTCTCCCAAAACCCTCAAACCCCTAATCTCGATCCCAATTCTCCCGCCTTCCTCAAAACCCTTCGTTACGCCTTTCGTATCCTTTCTAGCCGCCTCACTCCTTCCGTCGTCCCTGACGCCACCGCCATCGCCGAGTCCCTTAAGCGCCGTCTCGCTACTCAGGGTAAGTCCTCTGACGCCCTTGCTTTTGCCGATCTCTACACTAAGTTCGCTTCCAAGACTGGACCAGGTAGTGTCAACAATAAATGGGCTCTCGTTTATTTGCTTAAAATCGTTTCTGATGATCGCAAATCGGCTATTAATGGCCTCGATTCGTCGGTTTTGTTACCTAATTTGGGGCTTGGTGATACTGGTAATGGGTTTTTGCGCGGTGGAGAGACTAAGAAAAAAGATTGGAGTAATGGGGTTTTGTTGGTTAGTAAAGATCCTGAGAATTTGCGGGATATTGCGTTTAGAGAGTATGCGATTTTGCTGAAGGAAGAGAATGAAGTGACGGAGGAGGTTCTAGTGAGGGATGTTTTGTACGCTTGTCAAGGAATTGATGGTAAATATGTGAAATTTAACAGTGAAATAGACGGTTATGCAGTGCAGGATTCGGTTAAGGTGCCTCGAGCTACTAGGATAATGGTTCGTATGCTCTCAGAGCTTGGGTGGTTGTTTAGAAAGGTTAAGACTTTTATAACCGAGAGTATGGATCGGTTTCCAGCTGAAGAAGTGGGAACTGTTGGGCAAGCGTTTTGTGCGGCATTACAAGATGAGCTCTCTGATTATTATAAGCTATTGGCTGTTCTCGAAGCGCAGGCCATGAATCCTATTCCTTTGGTATCTGAATCAGCAAGCTCAAGCAATTACCTTTCTTTGAGGAGGTTGTCGGTATGGTTCGCGGAGCCTATGGTGAAAATGAGACTGATGGCTGTTTTGGTTGACAAGTGTAAGGTTTTGAGAGGTGGGGCAATGGCTGGGGCTATCCATTTGCACGCACAACATGGTGATCCGCTTGTTCATGATTTTATGATGAATTTGCTTCGATGTGTGTGTTCTCCGCTGTTTGAAATGGTGAGAAGTTGGGTTCTAGAAGGGGAGTTGGAAGATACTTTTGGTGAATTCTTTATTGTAGGTCAGCCGGTTAAAGTCGATTTGCTTTGGAGAGAAGGTTATAAGCTCCACCCAGCGATGCTTCCGTCTTTTATTTCACCGAGTCTAGCTCAGAGAATTCTGAGAACTGGGAAATCTATAAACTTTCTTCGTGTTTGCTGTGATGATCATGGGTGGGCTGATGCAGCTTCAGAAGCAGCAGCTGCCTCTGGGACGACGACTAGGCGAGGAGGTCTCGGGTATGGTGAAACAGATGCACTTGAACATCTTGTTACCGAGGCAGCAAAGAGAATCGACAAGCATCTGTTGGATGTTCTATATAAGAGATATAAATTTAAGGAGCATTGTCTTGCGATTAAGCGTTATTTACTACTTGGTCAAGGTGATTTTGTCCAATACTTGATGGATATTGTAGGACCTAAGCTTTCTGAGCCAGCAAATAATATTAGTTCATTTGAGCTAGCTGGGTTTCTTGAGGCTGCAATACGAGCATCAAATGCGCAGTATGATGACCGTGACATGCTAGACAGATTGAGGGTGAAGATGATGCCTCATGGCAGTGGAGACAGAGGCTGGGATGTATTCTCATTGGAATATGAGGCAAGGGTTCCATTAGATACCGTGTTTACTGAGTCTGTTTTGTCCAAATACCTGAGAGTGTTCAATTTTCTCTGGAAGTTGAAACGGGTAGAGCATGCTCTCATCGGAATTTGGAAGACCATGAAACCAAATTGCATCACTTCAAACTCATTCGTTAAGCTCCAAACTTCGGTGAAGTTGCAGTTGCTCTCAGCCCTGAGGCGGTGCCAGGTCATTTGGAATGAAATGAACCATTTTGTTACTAACTTTCAGTATTACATCATGTTTGAGGTATTGGAGGTGTCATGGTCTAATTTCTCAAAGGAGATGGAAGCTGCTAAAGACCTCGATGATCTCTTGGCAGCACATGAGAAGTACCTCAACGCCATTGTTGGAAAATCTCTTCTGGGTGAACAGTCACAGACCATCCGCGAATCACTTTTCGTCCTGTTTGAGCTTATATTACGGTTCAGGAGTCATGCAGATCGTTTGTATGAAGGAATTCACGAGTTGCAAATAAGGTGAGTTTTGTCTAAAAATCTATTTTAAAATCAAACAAAAGTAGACTTTGAACTTTTGCTCAAACATCTTCCTCCGATTTTAGGGTCACAATTTGATCTCTAATATCACCGATTTCCTGCAGATCTAAAGAATCAGGACGAGAAAAAAACAAATCGGAAGAACCCGGTTCATGGATCAGTGAGGGTAGGAAGGGCTTAACACAGCGTGCTGGAGAATTTCTTCAAAGCATGAATAAAGATATGGACAGTATTGCAAAGGAATACACATCTTCACTCGATGGGTTCCTATCTCTTTTGCCTCTGCAACAATCTGTAGATCTCAAGTTTCTCTTCTTCCGGCTTGACTTCACTGAGTTCTACAGCCGGTTGCATTCCAAAGGATAAGAATGTTGAAAGAGTATCAGGTTTAGTTGAAAAGCATATTGCACAATAGCAAGAGAAGAAGACATGATCTACGTCTTTCACTAACCGCAGACTGCAGCATGGGCCCCTGAACCAGGGATGCAGAGGTTCTTTTCTTAAAATCTAGGTGCGTGGACGAATCTGTTTCTTATTTATGAGACTGCCTCGTAGATTTTCTGTCTTCTGCACAGATTGTTTTCCAATGGCTAGTTTCAAAGTTTAGGATTGGGAAACAGATTCTTTGTTGTTGGTAAATTGGGGAAGGTTTGTGTTTGAGTTTGTGCTATCAGTCTAATGATCTCCAGCTTTAGTTTTTTATTTCCTCCATGTGGTTCACTGATTTGTATGATTTGTTTTGTGACTTGGCTGATATAAGAAGGAATCAGTTGCTTCTTCATAATGTGTATTTCCTTACAGTGAAAGGCTCCAAACTCTGAATTTTCGCTCTCTTAGAAGCTTCTGTGAGACTGAGCACTAGCATTAGCTCACATTGATTTGAATCTGCAAACCTTTCTCTTGCAATCGAGAAGAACGTTCGAGGGTCATAGATGTGATGCTCATCTTCTTCTCATCCCCATTGATCTGTGTGTATATGAAGCAGATGAGAAGCATCAAACAAGTAGTTTTTGGTAAGAGTTACAGTATCGAAACCAAAAGCAATCTCGAAAAAAAAAAGAAACAAATTTCACGGGTTTGTCTATTAATTTTGCAAGGATGAAAAAAGGAAGAAAACACGTCGCCTGAGAGATTCGAACTCTCGCGGGGAAACCCCATATACTTAGCAGGCACAGGCCTTAATCACTCGGCCAAAGCGACGGTGACATACAAATGACAGATTTAATCAATTTATTATTTCAAAAGATATTATTATGTATGACAATTATTAATTAATTCATATTTTACTTTATTTTGCAAAACTAAAAAATCTTATGAATCTTTTTCAAATTGTTTCAATAAAAACATATAAAATGAAAATTTCACTGTGTTAAAAATATTTAGTAGATATTTGTCGTCAAATGTCTCAATACCAAAAATACAACAAGGTAGTCTTCAATCAGATGAAATTATATATTAAAAAGGTGAAATTTCTTGATTACCAAAAAAAAAAGTTTTAAATTGTATATAGATAGTAAATAAAGGAAAAAAAAAACTGACTGTACATATTAATTTTAAAAATAAAAATAAAGGAAGGGAAAAATGAAGATTAGACATATTTGTTGATCAATTCTCTAACTTCTTCGATGACAAGCCATCCTTTGTGACCTCCTATCACCTCCTCTTTCATCTCATCTTCCATCCATAACTGCATTCACCATTCTTATTATTATTATTATTATTTTCATTTACCCTTTATACACTATTTTCTTATTGTCAAATGCATCTCTGAAATTCAAAACAATTTGTATAACAAGAAAGCATTACCTGAATGGTGGGCATTTTCTGCATAATACATGAATATGGAAATTGGTTCAGATTTGGCACATACCAAAGCAGCAGAAGAAGAATTAGAAGAAGAAGAATAGAGTTATGTGTGATTGTTTAAGCATCTTACCGAAATGTTTCCACGCTTCACCAATGTTTGAGGGACCTTGTTTACATCCACGTAGTAAAACTTTGCTCTGTGCATTTCATTTCGGTGCATGATATAATCGACTTTGGTAAAAACATTCTTGTAAATAGTTAATTTTGTTATTAGCTTACCGGTTATTATATTCTGCCGCCAATTTCTCCAACTTAGGCTTCAAGTAAATACATTTTCGACACCAAGAAGCCATCCTGCCCAAATATTCTCACAATTCTTCATAAGCAAACATCTATAGAGGCTTCGATAGGTATGTGATTGAGTTGTGAAAAATAAATAAAAATCCGGCAAGTGATCAATCGTGCAAAATGTAATCTAACAAGAAAACTACATAATGGTTGAACTCCTTTGTTATCTGTCAGTAGTCTTGCGGAATAAGTGAATCTAAAATGACTCCAAAAATAAAATATCGTGCGTGGCCATAATTATGCAGCTTACCAATCAGAACCATAATCTTTTACCTATTATGTTCCCGAATTTTGACCATATTCGTGCGTGGCCGGAATCATGGTATATTTTGAATACCTATCTCTAATTTAGATTAAGGAGAAAAAATGATTTTGGTGTGTTTACCATTCGATGATGATAGGCTGAGAGAGTTGGCGTGCGTGAGAGAGAACAGCATCAAGTTCTTCAACGTTGTTAATGGGTTCCATCTCCACAGTCGTAGGCTGGTATGTGTTTGACCAAAAGGATTTTAGTCTCCACTCTTTCTCCATATGTGACTTCCCAAGCTTTTCATTATTGTGAAACCTCACACAAAACCCACACTTCTTCTCCAAATTCAAACTCTCCCTCCTCCAAAATTGTTCCTTCTTGTCACTGTGGGCTTGTCTAGTTAGCATTTGAGGGTTGGATGCCAAAGCTGCCATTTTCTTTTTATTTTTTATTCTGCTTTCTTCAAAAATTTTGTCGATGAAGATATATGATAAGATATTTTAAAGTTTTCATATGCCATAATTAAGATATTTTTGGTTTTGAGACTTTTGGGAAGAGATGTGAGGAGATGGATAGAGAGCTTATCCGGAAGATGAGCTGCTGGTGGGGGCTACCTTTCTCTATTTTTATTTTCATTGTTTCCTTCTTTATAATTTACAAATTATACTTACAACATGGATTTTGTTAAAACTAATTAAAAGCGTCTAATCTAAAATGTTTAATCAAGCCAATCACATTTGTTCATCAATTGTTTTGAAATTTCTGTCTCTACGAGTATACTTTCTCGACTAATATACTCTTATATAAGCTTGTCGGTTAATATTAAAGTGTCTTGTTTATAATAATTAAATAAGCTATAAAGGTTTTGGTCACGTAATCTAAATTTTTTCCAAATCTAATAATCTCTCTTGTAGTACTAGTCATAGTAATTTTTTTGTAAAATAATAATTAAATGTTATTAACTTATTATAAATTTCATATTGAAAAATGAGAATAGCATTTTCTCTAAGTATTTGAAAGTCATAAATTCATATTGCTAGAAGATTCTCTAAAGGAGCTGGTGAAATGCGTTTTGGTGTTGAAACAACTCAACAAGTAGAGACTAACTAGAGAGAGAAGGTTCTACTCTACACGCTAAAGACTTTGATGGACGCGAATTGGAACTTTTTGTATTTTTAATTGCAAGGGCATTACCGGTCCCTCCCTATCCATACACTTTCCTCTTAATTAATTACCCAAAACCTGCCACCTAATTTAACTACGCAATTAAGAGATTTATTCATCAGAATATAAGTACACACATAGAGAATAAATGACTCGAATCACATCTGAAACTCGGCCGACCATGAGGATGATTCGATCGCATATGTGGCTAAATTTGCTCGAGTTTGCGATGAATAGGACTCGAATCTAATGGCTGATTTTTAATAAGATGAACAATGACCTTGCACTCCACATACTAAAATCGCCAAGGTAAGCACGGGAAGACCTTTGATATGGAGTCCTCTGATTAGAATCGAACTTTCAAATTGGCTGCCAATTGTTCTTAATTCTATCTCTGGCCAATTGTTCTTAATTCAAGAATAAATTAATATTTTAGTCCTATCAACCATCAACTTTCTTATATATTACCGAGCCATTTTTTTTGCATCGTAGAGGCTACTTTTATAAATCAATGCAAGGCTTTGAATTTTTTATTTTTTTTATATATATTTAGGCTTTGAAATTTTTTCAAAACGACCCTAGATCTAACACAACACTTTTGTTTGTTAAACGGTTAGATCTAACGAATTATTTCCGCATTATACCGTTAGATAATACAAATTACGAACACGACTATTCTACACAATACCACACCGTAGTAACGCAACTACTGAAGACCAAACAGAAACATTAACCACACTTTTTTAAAAAAAAATTGTGTGACCGAAGGAGATAGATAGGGGCAAAAAGACAATAATTAAAGTTGGAATCTCGAACTCACCGACACGCTTCTTTGAAGTGGCGTTTCAGTAAATAACTTCAAAACCGAGGGGTATTTTAATCGAAAACACTAAACACTTCACTTTAAGTCGTTCCCTAACGAAGTCGCTTAAACAAATGGTCCTTTTAATCTTAACCCAGTTCTCCTGTTTCTAAAAAGAGTCATCTTCTTTTCCTTTTTTCTTCCATACACACACATCTCTCTGCATTCCTCGCTTTCTCTCTCGCTTAACCCTAAAAAAAAGCATTATTTTCTCCCTCTAAAACCCCAAAAACACTCGTCACGCGCCACGAACACCACACCACATTCCCCACTTCTAGTGCCCCTCCAACCTCTCCGTCTATGGCGTCAGACGCCGTTAAGTATATGCCAATCCACGGCGGAGGAACAACAACAACCGCCGACATCAAGAGCTTCTTCTCCGCCTTGAAACCCAAAAAAACCTCAACTTTTGCTTATGCTTTCGTCATAACCTTCGTCTCATTCACTCTGTTTTTTGCCTTTAGTCCTTCTCCAAACTCATCTTCTCCTTGGTTTTCTAACATCTTCTCTTCCTCCACAACCACCACAACCTCTGCATCAGACAACACTTCCGGATCTCAGTTCTCTTCAATTTTCTCCTATATTCTCCCCAATGTCACTTCAACCAAACCCACCAATAGATCCAGCGACGCCACAGATCCTATCCCTGTAAACGTCAGTTCTCCGCCTCTCAATTCGAATTCCAAAAACGGTACTTTACAAGCACCGCCGCCGGAAAATCAAACTCCGATTGCCAAAAACGCGACCTTTGAGTCTCCGATCGTAAACGGAACCAACCCGGTTGTAAAAAACAACACTTTATCTCATCCTCTGCTTTCAGACAAATCGTCGGCGAAGGGATCAAGTAATCAGTCACAGACCACCACCGATACTGATCGAAATTCGGAAGCTGTGAAGAGTAACCAGACGACAGCTTCGGCGCCGTCGAAAGCACCCGTGTCGGTGGATCTGAAGGCCAATTCCAATACCAATTCATCAACTGCTTCTTCTACACCGGAAAAGCAGACTAAAAACGATGATTTGGTTTCGTCGGTGAAGCAAGAGATCGAGAAGTGGAGTAATTCTCTGAAGAATTGTGAGTTCTTCGACGGTGAATGGATTAAGGATGATTCGTATCCGCTTTACAAACCCGGTTCGTGTAAGCTTATCGATGAACAGTTCAATTGTATTTCCAACGGAAGACCCGACAAAGATTTCCAGAAACTGAAGTGGAAACCTAAGAAATGTAGTTTACCAAGGTAAGTTGGTCGGGATAAGCCCAAAATTTAATATTTAGATTTATGGCTCTGTATCTAATAATAGATCAATAATATACATGTATGTGAAGGTTAAATGGAGCTATTTTGCTGGAGATGCTTAGAGGAAGAAGACTTGTCTTTGTTGGGGATTCTCTAAATAGAAACATGTGGGAATCTCTGGTTTGTATTCTTAAAGGATCAGTGAAAGATGAGACCAAAGTTTATGAGGCTAGAGGAAGACATCATTTCCGTGGGGAGGCTGAGTACTCCTTCGTCTTCCAAGTAAGGCTTCTTCTTAATTTGTTTACACCAATTGGTTCGTAATACTTTTATATTAAGGGTTCTCAATTTGATTGATAGGATTACAACTGCACGGTGGAGTTCTTTGTTTCACCGTTCTTGGTCCAAGAATGGGAAATTGTAGACAAGAAGAAAGGAACAAAGAAGGAGACTTTACGGCTGGATTTGGTTGGGAAGTCCTCTGAGCAGTACAAAGGAGCGGATATTATTGTCTTTAATACCGGACATTGGTGGACTCACGAGAAAACATCCAAAGGGTACTTAGAGCTCTCTCAATCTACTGGAATAATTGCTCTGTCTTTGTATTGTATAATGTAAAACTGATTTTGGTGTTGATTTCATAGGGAGGATTATTATCAAGAAGGAAGCAATGTTTATCACGAACTCGCTGTTCTTGAAGCTTTCCGTAAGGCTTTGACTACATGGGGTCGATGGGTTGAGAAGAATGTGAATCCGGCGAAGTCTCTTGTTTTCTTTCGGGGCTATTCCGCCTCTCATTTCAGGTAAATCCAGACCATCTTTGAATCTACGAATCGAAGGTCTTGATCATTCATGTCTACTGTGCATTTTCTCCAAATAAACGCACAATCTTTAGCATTGTAACAACATTATTTTGTTAATTGTAAGCACAAACGGAAAATGTGAAAGTTTTATAAGAATGTCATCATAATATTTGATCGTTTGTTCTCAATTCATTTATGTCACATATAGATACAAACGCATATGTTGGTGTTTAAAATGATCGAAATCTAAACCTCGACACTTTCGGAATTGTTTTGCAGTGGTGGGCAATGGAACTCAGGAGGAGCATGCGATAGCGAAACAGAACCGATCAAGAATGAGACATACCTAACCCCATACCCGTCTAAAATGAAGGTGCTTGAGAGAGTGCTAAAAGGTATGAAAACGCCTGTCACGTATCTAAACATCACGAGATTAACGGACTATAGGAAAGATGGACACCCGTCAGTATACCGAAAACACAGCTTATCGGAAAAAGAGAAAAAGACTCCATTGCTGTACCAAGACTGCAGCCACTGGTGCCTCCCCGGAGTTCCGGACTCTTGGAACGAAATCCTCTATGCCGAGCTACTCGTCAAACTCAATCAGCTCGGCCAAACACAACGGAAACCTTAAGGTTTTTCTACCCCAATACTTGTTTGATCTCAACACTTTGCTTTCTATTTGATGGTAATTGTTGATTATAGAAAGTGTAGAGTAAAAAAAAAAAAAATGAAAAATATTGATCACCCGATATCTTTGCTATTGGTTGTAAATGCTTTTGTCACGACGAATACTATATTTAGCTCCAAAATGAGGTTACATATTAATATTGTTTCCAATTATCGTTGCACTAATGTTTGATGGTGTAAATAGAGCATTAAAATGTGAACGCAAGAATTTGCATTTGTAACTATGGATGGATGTGAGAGACTCGGAGTTTGTCGATCACCGACAATTCGACGATTAAATAATAAATAATTTGTCCATTTTGGGGAAATAATGGCATTTGAAGGCAACGGGTTTGGTCACACGATGTTTCACATGGGATGTTTGGACTTTTTGACCACGAAGGTCTTTTAAAAAGTCCGTTAGGTCAAATGCTTTTATGAGTTAAGTGCGATTAGATCCAACCTGGTGCAGTTGTTCGTCACGTGGCGTACTTGTTACCTTTTAAATTCTGTTATAATCCCTAGTACAGTATATAGTATTAAATTAACGAGTCATACATGTGACTGTTTGGTTGGAGATTGAAAAAAGCAGCAGAAGTGTTTATGTTTGTGTAGAAAGTAAGATACGAATGCTTAAATTGATGAAAACTGGATATATCTGAAGTACGCAGCACGAGACTCACCCGTACACATTTGAAGCATCTCCATTGAGAGTCTCTAAACTAGAGATTCCCACTAAAATTAAATAAAAATAAATAAAAAATACAAAACTAAAATTACTTTTTAAGCATCCAACAATTTGTGACGACATACGATGGTGAAGTAACATGCACTATACTAGAAGGCCCATACGAACATCTCCTAAAGTTCTTGGATAATCGCAACAACTTCGGTACGTCTGATTATAACATGAGCTCATCAAAGTTCTTACCAATTCGTGTACTAACTATCAATGATTTGGACTGGAAAACTATGGGAAATTAGCGATTTTCAGACGAAATATTTTAAGCCCATCCCAAAAATCAAACTTAAATGGATTTGCAACGAACCAATTTAGTCCCAATTTTCTCATTGCAAATCAAATTCCATTCCAAAATTGCTGCAAAATAAATTACAATAGTTTTGCAATAGAATTATGCGATGAAAATTAATTGTGACTGGTTTTGGTTAGTCAAATTTTGTGACTAAGTAAAACCAAAATCATGTATCAAAAGAAAATTGCAAAATGATAGGATCTAAAATTCACAAATTTTAACTTCGGTTAACATGCATCGCACTAATGCTATATGAAACCTTAAGTATGAATATATAAGTAATACACGCGATACTACATTGCACTATTAAAAAAAAAAAAAGAGAGATTTTATATTAAACTCGATAATTAAACCTAATTTTTTGGTGAGGATTTTGTGCACGACAAACCTTTTGCTTTTTAATCAAATATAAAAAAGTCTACAAGATCAAACTAAATAGTTTCCTTTTCCTTTTTTTTCTATGATTTAACAAACATGTCAACCCTTTTCCTCCATCTGTTTTTTATCCGGTTCCATCTAAATAAAACAAAACACTAACCGGATAATCGATCTATTCGTCTTTTAAAAATGGAGAGTAGAGACGGTCCCAAATAATATGAAAAGTAAATCTAAATATACACAAGAAACCCAACTTTAAACCACCCGACCGTTTGCTGTAACCATTTATTTCGCACGTGCTTCTCATGAAACTTGTTTGGCCGGCCGAGGCTTAACCGGAATCAAAGGACAGTGCAACAATGACGTAGACAAACCGAGGTTTTGGGAAGCTGACGTGGCCGGCTGTGTTGCTGAGGTGGCAACACGTTCGCAAGAAGGGCACATAGTGAGAGTAGTGGCCGGAAGTTGCATGTAGAATGGTGTGGAGGTCTTCAAGGTTCTCAATTCTTTAACCTCTTTTTGAAGCCTCCGGTTTTCTTCGGTTAGTGACTCACAGCATCTCTTTAGGTATTCACAGTCCACTTCCGTTTGCTTCAGCTTTGTCCTATATATTATCATTTATCAATTACATAACCCCCAACAGATAATTATCCAAAAAATAAACCCCTGTTTTATAAGGACTTAAATTGAGGCAAAATGGTTACTATATGGTAATTTGGACAGAAAGGAATTTTAAATACATAATTAATTAAAATAACCGTTTGTAACTGTTATATTTGTATGAATGGAGTAGTTATGAGATTTTGGTTATGTGAAGAAGAAGAGTCTTTTTGGGGGAGTCAAATTGTGTAAAGAAGAGTTATGATTTGTTTGCCTTTTATAAATAAGTCATTATAAGCAATTATATATGGATATGATGAGCGGAAGTGATATGCTACTTTTGCACGAAAAATGACTAGGATAGACGGACGACATGCGACAATATGTTATTATTACTAGTGATGCATTTCGTCCTCATCCCTTCTTCAGAAATTAATCATCACAGAAAAATATATTTCCAATGAAGGAAAAAAAAAAGGTTTCGTAGAAAGAAAATGAAATGTATTAATTTAAGCTAACCTGGCTCGTCTGTTTTGAAACCAAACTTCAACCTGACGAGGACGAAGATTCAACTGTTTCGCCAACGCAATCTTCTGTTTCTGCAATGTTTTTTAAAATAATAACAATAAACATTTAAGGCTAAGATTTGGTTTTTCTTTGAAATAAGAAAATAAAATAAATTCAAGAAAGATCATTTTATTTTTAAAAGTAAAGAATGGGAAACGAACAGGATTAAGGGTACTGTGTTCTTTAAAGCTGTCTTCAAGAAAAGCTGACTGGTCTTTGGAGAGTCTTAGTTTCTTCCTGGTGGATCCGTTTTCGTCATCATTGTCTTCGTTGCTGGCTCTTGAAGCAGATCTCTCCACTTCATCATCAATATCTCTCTTATTCCTACTAATCTCATAACCATAACTTTTAATCCCAAAGTCCAATTGAAACGACGACGTTACGCTGTTGGGCGGCGATACTGACATACTAGGCACTGCTTCCTCCTCCTCTTCCTCTTCCGCCACCACCATAGCTACTCCCGAGAGCATTGGTCCTCCTTGCCGACCTGTAAATTTAATTAAAAAACAATAAATTAATTTTTATTGTTATTTCTTTGATAACCATAGAATCTTGAGCGGATATTTAAACTAATTCGGATATGTGTGAAAAAGTTAGGTATTTTTGTTAATCGAAGACATCCATAATTGATATTTTTTTCTTTCGATCAAAGAATATTTTAAATCAGACATCCATTTTTGGAAAAACATCCATTCGACACATTTGATACATAAAATGAGCATATATATATATTAGGAAGATTTTCATATTCTTATAATCGTAAGTATTTTGGAATGTAAGGAAAAAAAAAACATGTAAGCCAAATTAGGGATTCTAATAAAATTTCAGATGTTACAGTGATAAGACATGTAATCATATCATTTAAGTTCGAGAAATTATACTCCTGAGCTAGCTTTTTATTAAAAAAAAAAACGTTTAAAGACCCTTACCGTTCTCAGGGAGCCAATTAGGGAAGTGAAGCTGAAGCTGTAGTGGTGGATCTACAGAAGACGAAACCCTAAATCCATCAGGATTATTTGCTCTCGGTGCCGATTTCTTCTTCACATCTTCTACCGACGGAGACGAAGAGGATGATAACGATCTGTGACCACCAAAAGCAACATCTAAACCCATGCAGAACCCAAGATCCTTGTCGGAAGTTGAGGTCGACGAGGCAGAGGGATTATTAATCTTCGAGTGCTTCTCCAGAAAAGAGAATTGTTTCTTAGTATTGTCCCCAAGAGACAACGCTAGTTCCATCGCTTACGAAGAAAATAAAAGTTTTAGAGAGAGAGAGAGAGTGAAAGAGTCGATCGGAACAAGAAGATCTGTTATGGCCTTATGGAGTGATAACATGAAAGTGAAACCCCACTTATTTATTTCCATGTTCAATGTATTTTAATAATAATTTTTATGTATATGAACAAATATTGGATGTTCATCTTATAAATTCCTTAAGACATGCGACTTTAAGTCATCATTTTTTTAGTTAGTGGAATAATGAATGGGGACATATTTTTAATACATGTGAAATGTGTCAATATTTTTTTTGAAATTGAAAGACTATCTCTCTAGAACATAAGATAATTTTCCTTTTGTTTTAATTACTTGTCAATACTGAGAAATGTAGTATTTTGGGTTTAAATATGGATTTAAGGAGATTGACCGACAACTGCCATTCACGTACGCACGTGAATGCATATAAATATATACCACATCCTTACACGAGACTAGCGCCTTGTGTCTTTGTTGTTATATATATATATATATATATATATCCCTCTCTATATACAAATATGCATTTATGTTTGAATTTATAAGATCCAAAATCGAATCGTGAGGGAATAGTATGAAGTATTATTCGAAATTCGAAAATTTCGTATGCATTTTTTCCATTTTAAGATACCTTCCAAATATAAAAGAAAACAATCAAACTTATACTATATCAGAAGGTTTTGATGGCAATAAACCCTCAGAGGCTCAGATAGTGTAAATGTTGAAATTATAAATAAATACAACTGCACACCTGAGCATGCAAAAAGTAACTATTTCTATATAGCTTATGATTTCCGGAGCCTCTTATATTTAAATAATTAGTTCATCGTTCACAATGCAGCCATCGAAGAAGATCAGATCATTTTGAAACAGCTCATTTAATTACTTTTAATTTTATCTCATTTTAAGTACTCCATTGAAGAAAACAATAGAGGAATGAATAGTGATTTTCCTGAAGATGTGAGACTGTGTTTGTTGAAAATTATTGAAGACCATAATTAGTTTGACCGGCCAGCGTAATTCTTGGTCACACGTTAATAATGAGGACTTTGATTTTCTTAAGTTTTAAGAGATTTCAACGAAAGTGGAAGTTGTTGGAAAAAAATTAAAAATAGGGACGGTTGGCATCGTAGTTACCGTCTATTGCTGATCGTAGTTACCGTCTATTGCTGTATTTAAAATCAATGGTCGGTGAAATAAGTTAAGAAGTTAATAACTACAATGGAACATTTTTTTGTAAAATAATTTTTGATTCACATAATTGACTTAATGACTAATTGTTGATATTGGATTGAAGAAAATGTTTTTTTTTTTCTTTTTGATAAATGAAAATGGTATTTTCGGAGATTGCACACAACATACAGAAAAAAACTAAGACGATGTTTTTGGGATAAAATTGAAACAAATTTAATAGAGAAGAAAATGACCTTACAGAATTTATATACAATATAATTCTAGACTTTTGCGATGATTTCACTTGTAATCGAAATATCAAATCACAGAAAAATAGGGTAAAAGAAAAAAAGAGAGACAACCCTTGGAAATCCAATATCATACCAAATATGCAGACATCAGCATTTAGTACCCAGATAGCACCATTAGATGGGAGTCAATCCATAATTAAGCTGTTAAATTTCTAGTAAACTCCAACATAGTAATCATTATGTATGATAATTTCAGCCAAACTTCGCAGGTTTTGTGTCATTAATCCGGACCATCCCATTGCAAAATGAGTATAAATTAACAGATGGCGAACATGATATATCACATATTTTTATTTTTATTTTTTTGGTCAACATATATCACATATTACAGTATAGTTTTTTGTGGATAAATTGAGTTTGCAAATCTCTATAACCAATATATATATATATATAGTTTCCATGAAATGCTTAACCTCAAACTATTAACATTAATAACACTAAAAATTTTTTTTTTTTTTTGTTAAAGGATACCACAAAAAATGTTCACAAGATTATTAATCAATACGTTAAACCTATAAGATATGTTAGCAGAGGCAGGCATGAACAACATACCAATCGAATTTGTGCGTTGTATTATAGTTTTAAACTGAATTTTATAATATGATAGGTTGATTAATTTTACTAGTTATTATAATAATGAATTCAATGCTAACTTTAATACATATTTTTCAATGAAATATTTGTATACCTTTTAAATTTTAGTTCGTTAAGAATTATAGAAAAAAAATCAAATTTGAAACAAAACGAAAATTCTAGATTCAGATAAATTTTTCTTTTAAGTCGTGACTATGTACTATTCGTTTTGCTAACAGTGAGCTGTGATTCTGGATTCTGATTCATAATCAGCAAACAAACTAAAATCATATGATGACTCTCGTCTCTAGGTCTCTAGCAGCGGAGAAACAAATGACCTATCTTGTTTCTTTTTAGAAACGAGACAAATTAGCGTGACTAATTACATAACTACAAGGTCATGATTATGCTCTAATACTTTATTAAAGGGAATGGAAAAATTATGCTCTAATATTTACCGAATAAAAAGGGCGAACAAGACATAATGATTAACGATGATACTTGATGATACGAAGAAGAAGCAAAATGTGATAACGATGACCCATCAAACGGTCACGAAAACACCCAATCAGAATTTTTTTTTTTTTTTAGTTTGACCAAAATCGTTATTGGCTCGAAACTTTATTCATTATAGTGATGGTCCTAGAAAACTTGATTAATTTGTTCTTACCCAACATCATCAATACATTTTCCATTAATTATAACTTCTTTTTTTAACTTATTGCAAGTTGCTTTCAAGAAAAGTTCTGGACATAATATAGCTTCATTATTATGTGAATGAATGGTAACATGTCATAGATATGAGAGTTGGTTTCAAATTAGATACGTTGTCATTAATTACAAAAAACTATAGGGTCTGATTGATAATTCATGGAATAGTGGAAAAATAAAGTAATTCTACATATCTTTACCAATCAAACAAATATGTAGAATCATGATGATATTCGAAGATTTTGCTATATTACAACCTACAGACCAAAATAGAATAAAATATATCATTCTAGAGTTTTTGACCCACATAAATTTGTTCATTTAATGATTTTTCCTTTAATTATGTATAGAGTTCTACTATTTTTCATAATTTCGTAGTTCCGCAGAGTTGATAATCAAAACCGTAATTTTATTAACACATGCATTCTCCATTTTCGTACTATAAAAATCCCAAATAAACTGTGATTTGTGGACTTTAAAACAATATATGAGTTTCATGAGTCGGCCAACAGCTACAACAGCTATCAGTCGCCAGATTGGTACCCGTAGAAAACAAAATCCAAGTAACGATATCAGCCGCTTATTGTTGCATAAAATAATTGTTTCAAACCTGTCACTATATAGGGACATATTTCCTCTTCAATATCTGTAACATGATTTTAACTGATGTCGACGAATAGACAAACTAAGAGGCGGAAAAAAAAATCAATACCATATGCCTTCTACGTATATGATATAGACCACATATGATTTTTATGATAAAGAATTTTTTTAAAAAAAAATTATAGAATTTCTAAATTTCAATTTGGAGTGGAGTTATGGCTAAAACATGAAAAGAGAGTGAAAGGACCCACACGCGTGGGACGCGGATGATATCCTCAACTAAGTAAGATTGGAGTGTCATGCTTTTAGGCTCCTTGCAATTATTGAAGTCATGCATACTCTTATTATTGTGATTATTACTATCTCCAGTATTTTTGGCATCTCAATCTTTCTCTCAATTATTTATCTCCTCTATGTCCTACTACATTCGTTATTGCATTCTATTTTCCATTTTTTGTTTGGATCCCATTTATCTATGCACCATAATTTGAATTCCAATCTGTTGTGTTTATACACAATTAAACACTGGCCGATGTTGTTCAACAGATTTATGGCTTTCTTAGAGTATCCTATGTACATATCATTAAATATTCTTCGAGTAGACATGAACCGCTTGTATATATATGTAACGGATATATAAGTTAGTTTGAAATAATGTAAAATTGCTTCAACTTTAAAACCACATTTAGGATTCATACATCCTATACTATAATATTTTTATTATTATATTTCCCATGCAAAGCATATATGGACCTTAATACTAGTAGTAATATAAACCTTTTCATTTTTTCCCCAATTTAGTAGATTGTTGTAATAAGCAACCTAATTTGACCAACCCGCATCAAATCCGATCGTGATTTAGTATAAACCTAATTTGAACATACAAGTTACATGCCGGTACGTAGTTAATCACCAATTAAAAAAAAAATTATGGCTTGAGTAACCGAATCCAACATTGATTTAAACAAAATTCGAACTAGCCTATGTACCAACCCATTGAAGGCAAAACTAGATCTCGCTGTCTTTTGCTCCACGGCTATAAATAGAGGCCAGCTTGCCTAGGCGGCGGCAGATGAAGGGTGTGACAGTCTAGAACTCAATAGTATAAAAGATCTAACATTTTTTTGAATTAGATTTTTAATTTTTGAATAATAATCAAAAGATACAAATAAACTAATTTGAGTAAAATAATCTCTCTTTCTATTCAATGAATAAACTAATCTTATAAATACATATTATTTGAATCGTATAACCAAGCCTTTAAAAAATCTTTCACTTTCAAACATTTTTTTGGTTAGAAAATAAAAATTACGGTACTGTTCTAGAGTTCCTATTAGTTTTTTTTTTTATATTAACTAATCTTATAAACATAATGAGTTTTGTGTATTAATTGGAATCGTCATGACAATGGAAAACCCATGTTAAAAAAATAGCTTCATAACTTTTTTGGTAGTTGTTGACATTTATTTTGACTAAGGTTCAAACATCCATATTTACCAAAAGGAAGTTGAAGAGGAGAGAGTCACGTGATAACGTGCCTGAAAAGGTAATTATGAGATTATTGAATTGATGAACGAGTGAGGGTCCAGTTTGTCTTGCTTGAGAAGAGGCAAAATCTCCACACAGGCAATCATTTGTTCATGTGACCTTTTTCTCCTTTCTTAAAACTTAAGTTACCGTTAAATGTTATTCTTTATTTGTGCATTTCTTCATTGTTCAACTCTCAAGTATTAAAAGTTATTACCTATATGTTGAAACTATTTTAACTAAGGTTCCACGGATTAAACAGTACGAATCAAGCGGATCAAATAGTATAAGCGAGACAAGCGGATTAACGCGGAATAAGTGAGATAAGCAAAACAAGTAGTGTAGAACAAACATAACAAAAGTTGAATGGGGACTATAACAAATGCCGTATGAATAATGTCTCAATAATATAACTATTAAATTTTATCTAATATTTCATGTGACTGAAATTATTTTTTTGGAGAATATACTAATAGATTTGATAATATTAACGTGTATAATTTTTTCATCTAAAAAAACCCACAAAAGAAACGCAACTAAATACAGTAAAGTACGTGCGTATCAGTAGTGACAAGCGTATTTTAGTTTTTCTTCATGAATTGTACCGTCTTTAGTACGTATCATATTTAACTATTAAAAAAACGCATTACATCTCATATCCACTATTTTTGTTGAATGGAAACTTAATCAGCGTTTAAGAAAAAAAAAAAAACCAACGCACATGTTCAGAGACTAATTAAGAGGCTTTTTTACTTTTTAGCTTTATGCCAATTTTACAATAATCAACTTAGTGCATCTAGTAGAATTACTACATTCGACTAACAAATACTATGATTGACATAAAACTTTCACTTTTCATTTTCAGTATTACCTTTGACTTTTCTCAAACACTAATATGATTGTAGATCAATAATATGATTGTAGATCAATACCATACTCTTTATGATTCTCTTTTGTTTTGCGATCAATTTTGATTGTTCTGAATCACAACGTTTTTTTCCACTAAGTTTGTCACAAATCACTATCATCGTCTGCTTCAATTATCTCAATTTATGTTTTCAAACTTCCGATGACACTTGTGGTAACACTCCTAATCGTTTGTATAAAACTACCAACACTCTATTACCACCAGTAGTAACCCATATGAACAATCGATGATACCACTGAAATACTTCCATTGATTGGGAATATAAAAATATTATACAACACATCTGTTAACCCATCTACGTTAGTTTCAACCCATCTACGTTGCACTAAAATTGACTTTTATCGAAGCTCAAAATCAACCCACACAAAGACGCATAAATTATGGAATCATTGAACTTCTGACTGAAAGCTTCCCTATCACACAAAACAGATCACTTCCAATATTTTATTTGAAATAACCTTTGCTTCTACCGTATTCTAAGTTGAGTTGATGGAAACAACCTTCACATTCAATTTTGTCTTCTTTTAACCTTTTTCTATATTGTTTTAAAAATTAGGTACTTGAGGCGTTTAAACTGTGGTTATTTTTGTTTAAACATTACTTTATTTATATGTAGGTCATGGATACGTTGATCACTAAACATATAAATATAGATGACATTCATCCGTATATTTGTATGTGTCTGTGTCTGTGTGTGTGTGATTAGAAAAAGATAACCTATTTTCTATTTTAAATTTTTTTTGGTATTCTTTAAGATTTTTTTTGTCAACATTCTGTGAGATATTTATTTAGTTTTACTATATTTTAGTGATTTTATTTTAATTTTTCATTTTACTTTATAAAACATTATATAATAAATAATAATATATGGTCTTTGTATTATTTTTTCATTATTATTTACATTTACAGCCGAAAATTGATAGTTGCTGTCAAAAACTTTACAACCTTAAAACCAAAAAAAAATAAAAAATTACAAGTTAAAACCTTGTACTCTAGAGGAAAATGAGAGAATCACATTCGTATTTGGCATTTCGGCGTGGAAAGGGACCAATTTATCTTGACCGCAAAATCAGCCAATCATTACTATCTGTCTTCCCTAAATTTCAAATAAAATTTTAATTTGTCGGTGAAATCATTCCACAAGGACTGTAATGATAGTTGATAATTCGATATACATGTTGGACGGTTTTTTGTTGTCGTTATTGATTGGTGAATCGTAAAATAATTTGTCAATGATAAATTCTCTGTTGGAGCCCACAAGATAAAGTTGATCTTATAACTAAAGTGAAGACTTTTAATTATCTGCATCCCTCTCCGTGAATAATTAACAAACGCCGATTAGAATCCAAGATAAAGAGAATTTTCTTTTTTTTTGGTCATGTGGTAAATTTTATTAGAACATAAAAGAAAAATATACATTCTTGAAACACTAAAGTCCACATAGTAAGCAAAGTAGAGGAACATGTTCAAACAAGGAAACTGTAATTGCCTTATAAAAACCTTTGATTGGGCTTATTCAATAAAATCCATATTAAAAAAACACAATTTCATCTTTTAAAATATTATAAGGATTAATATCATTAAAAACAAATGTCATAGTCAATTAGCGCTAAATGACTCGCAATAGTAGTTCAGGGAGATTTGCTTCCAGCTTTGGACTCCAAAGCATCCACCCTCCAAGTTAAGAGTTCCGACCTCCAAGTCAAAACATTGTTTTTCAAGCTCAATTGACGGAGCTACACCAAGCTACACCACAAAATTAATAACAAGTATTAAAAACTACAAAAATAACGCGCAAGAAAAGAAACTGCGGCAGCTATAAGACAACAAGGGCAGACACTAGCACCAGTTTGCTGATCTTCACGACTTAGAGAACCAATCGAGGGAAACAGATTTGGTCTGATTTATAAATCTGAAGTTGAAGAAAACTTACCTCATTGCGGATTTTTTCTGATCTTCAAGCCAAGTTTTTCTTCGAAAGGGAAAGTGAAGTACGAAGAAAAACTTGGATATAAGAATGCAGATATCGGTAATATAACGATCGATGATCGATAACGCGTAATTTATATATATAGTTATATTACCGAAAGAAATTTTTTTATCGTATCCACAGAAACCGAGTATATTGATATGAGAGAAAGATTATTGTGATATTGTAATGTTTTGGCTTTTTTCTTTATTATTTGAAGATGTAGTTATCTTTTTACTTTGAAACAAACTATCTATAAGCAAATGAATCCTCTATATATTATTTGAGAAGTACCTTTATAGAATAAACCTCATAAAGGGTAAACAATTACATAACATTACCATTACAAGAAAGAACAAATTATCATTTCTCATTAAGGATAGTTTAGTCATTAATTATTTTGTTAATCATTTTCTAATTTTCGTTTTTTTTAAAGTAGTTAAAAATAGATTTTTTGAAGATTTTTTTGATTTAATTAAACACACTAATTAAATTAAATTAAATGTTGATTTAATTTTCAAAAATAAGAGATTTTATGTAGATTCTAATTTTTTAGGAAAATTTTAATCTCTCATTAAAGATAATATAATCATCAATTATATTCTTATCACCATTTAATATTATATTAATTATAAACAAATTATATTAAATGTTTAAATTATATTCCTTATTTTTGAAAATCGGATTTAATAATAATCATGATAATAGATTTTGTGAAAATTTTTATAAATCATAATGTAAAATTAGGATATTTCATAGATATTACCTTCAAAATGCTAATGTGAAATACATATAGATTTCATGTTATATTTAAATCATATATTTATACATTAAAATTTACTAATATGGACTAAAACAACTTTACACTCATAATAATACGGTATAAATAAAATTAACAAATTCACAATTATCAATATACTACAATACATCAAATAATATCATCTATTATTTTAAATTTGAGAATAATAATACATACCTATTTTAATATCTTTTATAATATTATAATTGTAACATTTTTAAAAATATATTTACATTACTTAAAAAAAATATTTCTCCGCGCTGTAGTGCGGGATTGTATCTAGTTGAGTTTATTTTACATGTATAGTAACAGTAGACTCCACTCCAACGCGTAAAATATTTTTCAGTGCAGTTTATCTGACTTTTACTACACTATGTTTATTTCAATAATGATAAGAATAAAGAGGATTTTTTCATCGTATTAGGCTTAGCCAAGGAATCTTCCACATTATGCATGTTTTCAAACTGGACATTTTTGTCATGTAATTTGTGAGGCCCACTGGGCTATATTAATCCTCCGAAAGGAAGGAGCATCGAACTGTAATGCAAGAAGTCAAGTAGCCAACAAAATAGAGTGGCGGCTTGCCTATGAGCTCTTCGGCAACTAATAAATTTTTTCTTCGATCACAAGCACATAGATTGTAAATTTTTTGCCTTCACAGCATCAAACAAAAACTAAACACAAAGCAACATCACAAGCATAGATTTGATTTGAGATTTTCCAAAGTTAGTACAGCACGCGAAAGAGAAGAGCGAGGGGTCGTCCCGAAAGAAAAGAAGCTAACTAGGGTTTTTGAGAGGTTTCTCTGTTTGTTTTTTTTTTTGAGGTTCAAAACGGCTAACGGGTTTAGTCAAAATTAATTATTAGTAAGGTAACGGGCCTTATAAAAACCTTTGATTGGGCTTATTCAATAAAATCCATATTAAGAAAACACAATTTCATCTTTTAAAATATTATAAGGATTAATATCATTAAAAAAAATGTCATAGTCAATTAGCGCTAAATGACTCGGAATAGTAGTTCAGGGAGATTTGCTTCCAGCTTTGGAAGCCAAAACATCCACCCTCCAAGTTAAGTGTTCCGACCTCGAAGTCAAAACATCGTTCAGGGAGATTTGCTTCCAGCTTTGGAAGCCAAAGCATCCACCCTCCAAGTTAAGTGTTCCGACCTCGAAGTCAAAACATCGTTTTTCAAGCTCAATTGACGGAGCTACACCACAAAATTTATAACAAGTACTAAAAACTACAAAAATAAAGCACAAGAAAAGAAACTGCGGCAGCTATAAGACAACAAGGGCAGACACTAGCACCAGTTTGCTGACCTTCAAGACTTAGAGAACCAATCGAGGGAAACAGATTTGGTCTGATTTATAAATCTGAAGTTGAAGAAAACTTACCTCATTGCGGACATTTTTGATCTTCAAGCGAAGTTTTTCTTCGTACTTCTTCGCTTTATCTCAAGTCTACAACCAAAAAAAACGATGCGGCTTCAACATATTTTTTTTTTTCAAGCACTGAGACCAGCGGTAGTTCTTCACTTCTTGGAACCAGCAAAAACAAAATTCCAAAAAGTGAAGAACTATCTCAGACCTGGGGATCTATCAAGTGCTTGGAGAAATTAAAAAGCAGCTGATAGGTAAATTTGTTGAAGCTGCGGTAGCAATTCTTACTGTGTTTTTGGTTGGGTGGTAGCAATGTGTTGTTCAAACCAAAACCAGTACCAAGAATGCCATTCACAACACGTTTCAACCTATAAAAGAAAACATGACATAGTAAAAAAGACATCTACACATTGATTCTAATAGCTATAACATCACAAGAAACAAAAGAAACCTACCCAGCGGCGGCGACCACTCTTTCTCCGGCTTCCTTCGAATCTGAAATTAAAAGAACAGTCACGATCACAAATCCTAATACAAATACATCGAAACCCCCACGATCCGATAATAAGACGCTCGCGAGAAATTGTACGGGATCACTGAGAGTTACCATTGCCACAATTAGCGCATGAAGAGAAATTGCGACTAGACACAACCGATCTCCCTCCGCGAGTCACCCGCTCAATAACAGATCTCAGATTCGGCGGCATGGTAGAAATTTTAGTGTTCGTCTCCGATTTGTGAGTTTCTCTTCAAAAGGGGGAAAAATGTGGGTACTTCCGAGTTCAAATGGGCCGGGCCTGTGTACTGTTGGGTCTTAGCCCGATTGGTTTCGGTTTCACTACATCCTAATTTGTGAAACTTTTCTCTCTGGTTCGCTTAACTCATGAGTCATAACATATCCTTTAAATTATTCGTAGACAAAATTTTGTTATATATTAAATTATCGTGTATTTAATGAGGCTCATATCAAGAGTAATCCCCTATATAATATTTTATAAGTACATCTATAAAATAAACCTCATATAATGTAAATAATTACATTACATTTAATAACAAATTAAAATCTCTTATTAAAAATATTTTAGTCATTAATTATTATGTGCTCATCTACCATTGATTTTTATTTTCTTTTAAAAATAAATATAATAATATTATTGGAATAAAAGACTTAAAAATAAAAGACATAAATTAAATAACATAAAATAAATAACATAAATTAAATTGCATAAAAATAAAATACTGAAATTAAATTTCATAAATTAAATTACTGAAATGAAAGTGGATAATTAAAGTGCAGAATAAATTTCGGAATTTAAAGTACGAAAAAATAAATTGCAGAATATAAATTGCAGAAATTAAAGTACATAACTTAAAAGTGCATAAATATAAATTTCAGAAATGTAAATTGCTGGAAAGTAAATTGCATAAATTAAATTGCAGAAATTTAAATAACATAAATAAATAAACATAAATAAAAATACGTAAATAAAATACTAAATTAATTATTTACAGTTAATTGGGTGATAGTCGATTTATCAGGATTTTAGATTATAGGATTCATGTTTTAACTTTTTAGTTTGTGTTGTCAATCTTGGAATATTCAAGAAACTACCCACTCGCAGATGCTGATTATTAGCCGACTCACTCTTCATTGTTCATGTACTTAAGTGTTAAAAGTTATTACCAACATGTTAATTTTTGAAACTATTTTAACTAAAGGTCCGAATGGGGACAACAAATTAAATAGTGCGGATCGAGTAGTACAATTGGGGGATAAGCGGATTGGTGCGGAATAAGTGAAATAATCACAAGTAGTGTAGAACAAACATAACAAAAGTTTAATTGGGAATATAAGTATGAATAAAATACCTATTAAATTTTAACTAATTTTATTTAATATTTTATGTGACTGAAATGATTTTTTGGGGGAAAAAATAGTAGATTTGATAATATTAAGTAATAACGTATATAATTTTTTCATCCAATAAAAATCCATTAAAGAAACGCATCTAAATTCAGCAAAGTACGTGCGTATCAATAGGGACAAGCTTATTTTAGGGTTTTCCATGAATTGTACCGCCTTTAGTACGCATCATATTTAATTATTAAAAAAACGCATTACACACTTTATATCCACCATTTTTGTTGAATGAAAAATACACATGCTCCCATTAAAGGTCTAAATCTAAATGCCACGAGAGAAGAGTTCAGAAACTAATTAAGAGACCTTTTTTAAAAATAAAAAAAATAAAAACTTTTTAGCTTTGTGTCAATTTTACAATAATCAACTTAGTGCATCTAGTAGAAATTATTTACTTCATTCGACTAACAAATACTATATTGACATAAAACTTTCACTTTTCGTTTTCAGTATTTCCTTTTGACTTTTCTCAGACACTTATAATGACTGTAGAACAATACCATACTCTTTATGATACGCTTTTGTTTTGCGATCAATTTTGATTGTTCTGAATCACGACTTTTTTCCACTAATTAAGTTTGTCACAAATCGTCTGCTTCAATTATCTCAATTTATGTTTTCAAACTTCCGATGACACTTGTGGTAGCACTCCTAATTGTTTGTATAAAACTATCCACACTCTAATACCACCAGTAGTAACCCAAATGAACAATCGATGATACTATTGAAATCCCATCTACGTTCAAAATCAACCCACACGAAGACGCATAAATTGTGGAATCACTGAACTTCTGACTGAAAGCTTCCCTATCACACAAAACAGATCACTAATCCAATATTTAATTTGTAATAAATAACCTTTGCTTCTACCGTATTCTAAGTTGAGTTGATGGAAACAACCTTCACATTCAATTTTGTCTTCTTTTAACCTTTTTCTATATCGTTTAAAAAAATTAGATACATGGGGGCGTTTAAACTGTGGTAGGATATATATATATATATATATATATATATGAGAGTCATTTTTGTTTAAACATTACTTTATTTATATGTAGGTCATGGATACGTTGATCACTAAACATATAAATATAGATGACATTCATCCGTATATTTGTATGTATCTGTGCCTCTGTGTGTGATTAGAAAAGATAACCTATACTCTATTTTTAATTTTTTTTTTGGTATTTTTTAACAATTTTTTTTGTCAACATTCTTTGAGATATTTATTTAGTTTTACTATATTTTAGTGGTTTTGTTTTATTTTTTTCATTTTACTTTATAAAATATTATATAATAAATAATAATATATGGTCTTTGTAATATTTTTTCATTATTATTTACATTTACAGCCGAACATTGATAGTTGCTGTCAAAGACTTTACACCCTTAAAGAAAAAAAATTACAACCTTATTGTTGGATAATTCCTAACTTGGAGCCCAAGTATCTAATCGAGTCAAGGATTAGATCAAGGGTAAATTAGACTTTAATGATGTCGAGTTAAGGATAAACTAGAGTTAAGGATTTTCTATTGTGATTAGGGTTTAGTGTTGAGACTTCTCCCTATAAATATCATAAGCTATGTGAGTTATGATATATTGAGAATCACAGGGTTTAGTTTTTGTGAAGTTTTCTAAACCTAATAAAAGAAGAGAGTTCTTTTATAATCGATTCTTAAGACTTTCATTTGGTATCAGAGCCTTAAAGATCGTGTGATCGTGTGAGATTTCTCAAAAAAATCTGAGAAGCTTGAGAGATTAAGAGGATCGAGTGAGATTTCTCAAAATCTAAGAAACTTAAGAGATTGAGAGAAATCAAGTGATAAGCGTTCGTGTTCGTGAGAGAAGACGCACGTGAGAGACAAGTCAAAAAGGGGTTTTGATTTGTCGTGAGAGATCGAGAGGAATCGAGTGAGATTCATCGAGATCGGAGAAACGTGCGACACAAGAAAACGTGTCGTACACGTGAATCAACACCCAAGAACAAAAGAGCTTTGATTCATAGCGGAGAGAAGACATGGAGGGGGCACTTACTGTACCAGCACGTGCAAAGGAGTCTAGCCCTATGTCAATTCAATGTCCGATGCTCACCACCACCAACTACACCGTATGGTCGATGCGGATGAAGGTAACACTTCGGTGTCACAAGATTTGGGAGGTGATCGAGCCGGGATCGGATAATGAAGACAAGAACAACCTAGCTACAGCTTTGTTATTTCAATCCATACCTGAGAATCTAATCCTACAAATCGGAGATCACAACAAGGCAAAGGATATGTGGGAGGCGATCAAAAGTCGATATTTGGGAGCGGATCGAGTGAGAGAAGCTCGCCTACAAACACTTTCTTCTGAGTTCGAGAGGTTAACCATGAAGGAGTCAGAGAATATCGAAGATTTTGCTGGAAGAATGTCAAGTATAGCCTCAAGATCAACAGCTTTGGGACAAAGCATTGAAGAACACAAGATGGTGAAGAAGTTTCTAAACGGATTGCCTAAAAACAAGTATATCCAACTTGTTGCATCTCTAGAACAAGTCTTGGATCTCAACACTACGGGATTTGAAGATATTGTTGGGAGGTTGAAAGCATATGAAGAACGTATAAGAGAAGAAGGTCACGGCGATGATCAAGGAAATCTCTTATTCACTTCTTATGATACTCAAAGCACCCGAGGTGGTTTCAGCGGCTTTCAAGGAAGAGGTCATGGTCGAGGTCGAGGCAGGGGACGCTTTAATACACAACATCATCCAAACAACGCTGAAGAGCAGGATCAAGCCAAAGAAAAACCAAAGAAAGATCGATCAAAGGTCATTTGTTGGAGTTGTGACAAATCGGGTCACTTTGCGTCATCGTGTCCTGAGAAAGCTCAAAGAGGTCAAGAAACAAACTTAGTGGAGACTGAGGAGGCAGATGCAGCACTCTATAAGCATGAAGTTGTGTTCTTGAACGAGAAAAACATTATACCAAGAAAATACGAAGAAGAGAAAGACGAGCTAAGTATTTGGTACTTGGATAATGGAGCTAGCAATCACATGACGGGTAATCGATCATTCTTCTCTGAGCTGAATGAGAAGATAACAGGGAAGGTGAAGTTTGGTGATGAATCTTGCATTGAAATCAAAGGAAAAGGTTCAATAATCTTGCAAGCGAAGACCGGAGAACAAAGATTGATATCCGATGTCTATTTTACTCCGGATCTTAAGAGCAACATTATTAGCCTTGGACAAGCAACAGAGAACGGGTGTGATGTAAGATTGAAGGAGAACTACCTCACCATACACGACTACAACGGAAGGCTTTTGATGAAGGTGATTAGATCTCCTAATCGCATGTACAAGATTAGCCTAATGGTTGGAATTCCGAGTTACTCCATGACAAAGGGAGAAGATGGTAATTCGGGTATTACAATGTTTTGGGGGAAGAGCATAGATAATGGAACCAGACCATACATAACCGAGGAAGAGCCTCTTGACGGATCTAACAGAGAAAACAAAGAAAACAGAGAAGTTGCTGGAACACGTGATGGTTTGTTCTTGTCTGAAGAAAACAAAGAAGTTGCTGGAACACGTGACGAGCTGTTCCAACAACCTGACGAACCTGTTTTTAGAAGATCAAACCGTGAGACAAGCAGACCTAAGTATCTTGAGGATTATGTTTTGCTGGCAAATATAGAAGGAGAAGAGATACTCTTAAGCATCAATGGAAAGTCAAACTCTTATCAAGAAGCCGAAGACTCAAGGGAGTGGATGAAATCAATGAAATCCAAGATCGAGTCTATCAAAGCTACATGGTTTCAAGACCTTCTACACGAAATAACGACAGAGATCGAGGAGCTGAGAGTACCTGATTCTAAGGCAAGGCATGAGATGGTGCGAGAGACTAACATGTCATATGTTAAGAAGAAGGAAGAAACGCTTGAGGTGGTGAAGCACTTGGTCAATAGGTTGCCACTTGCCGTGACGGAGAAGAAAGAAGCTATACCAATGGAGGAAGAAAAGCTCATTGGAGTAGAAGACCTCCCTAATTCAAGCTTAGGAATTATGGGGGACAATGTTGGATAATTCCTAACTTGGAGCCCAAGTATCTAATCGAGTCAAGGATTAGATCAAAGGTAAATTAGACTTTAGTGATGTCGAGTTAAGGATAAACTAGAGTTAAGGATTTCCTATTGTGATTAGGGTTTAGTGTTGAGACTTCTCTCTATAAATATCATAAGCTATGTGAGCTATGATATATTGAGAATCACAGGGTTTAGTTTTTGTGAAGTTTTTTAAACCTAATAAAAGAAGAGAGTTCTTTTATAATCGATTCTTAAGACTTTCACTTATACTCTAGAGGAAAATGAGATAATCACATTCGTATTTGGAAGTTTGGCGTGGAAGACGACCGATTTATCTTGACCACAAAATCAGCCTATCATTATTTTCTGTCTTCCCTAAATTTGAAATAAAAATTTTAATTTGTCGGTGAAATCATTCCACAAGGACTGTAATGATAGTTGATAATTCGATATACATGTTGGACGGTTTTTTGTTGTCGTTATTGATTGGTGAATCGTAAAATAATTTGTCAATGATAGAGCCCACAAGATAAAGTTGATCTTATAACTAAAGTGAAGACTTTTAATTATCTGCATCCCTCTCCGTTAATAATTAACAAACGCCAATTAGAATCCAAGATAAAGAGAATTTTCTATTATTTACATTTCAATAAAATAGTAAAACTGTTAAATGTTTTGCTGATTTTTCAGTGGTTTTAATTTAGTTTCAATTATCATTAATTTAGAAAGATTTAAATGCAATACATATTTGATGTGATTATGGTAACAAAATTATTCAACCAGAGCTTGCCAATATACTTTTTTTTTTAAGGAATTCAACTTCCATTAACCTTCTTACAGTCTAACCTAATCTCTCCATTACTCCCCGTCAAAGGACTAATGTTCCCCATGTTGATCATGGACTGTGTAAAGGCCTGAAAAAACAGAGTCTGGTTACTTGCAAAGGACGTAACAATCGCAATGGTTGACGAACCGGTGGTAGAGAACAGCTCTTGGTCTGACTGAAGAAGCCCATTGTTGCTCTGAAGGTTGGCGAAGTAATTGCTATCGAACGCATCAGGTGTGCTCAGATCGAGATTGGTGATCGTTGATGCGCTGCCGTTTTGAGGACATATCTGTTGCAGACTGCTGAGAAGCGTTGAGTTTAGACTCGGATCGGGGTTTCCCGTCCCGCTGAAGTTAAATAGTCTGTTGTTGAACACTCCACATCGAGCACGCCCGAACGTATGCGCACCTAAATCGATCCACAAGAGATGGCGTTAGGGTTTTGTTTCAACTTGAGCCACAAGTAACTACTAAACATGTAGATGAACTTACCAGATAAAGCTACTAGATCGTTCGTATTAAGCCCGACAGCTGAAAATTTAGATGTGATGTTGCTAAGGCTTTCGACGGGAGAAGGAATGGACGAATTTGCCCCTGCGAGGTTTGCGGTGAGACTATCTCTTCTTCCTAGTAATACAGTCCACGATGGCCCTCCTGCCTGAAGATGATCAAACGTAAATATATGAATATATACGTATCTTTAATATTACGAAAACAGAATTCATGAGACAGAATTGTATAAACAATCAAATTATAGCACAATAATTTTTAGTTGTGTTTTGTTTAATATGTTTACAAAGAGCGTGTACCTACCAAAGACACGGAAGCCTCAGAGGCAAGGGCTAAAACGTCAGAGCAAGAGACAACACCAGGGCAAGCGTTTTCAAGGGCAGTCTTGATATTATCGACAACGTTAAATCCTCTAGCCGAGTTTGCATTCGGACCCGCGTTCTTCTCGCTCTGGATGCTTCCTCTATCGTCAAGCAAGATCGACGCATCACAACCCTTTGAAAAGGTAAAGAAGCAAAGTAACGGTTTAGGGCCAAAAAGATCAATAGGGCTTTATGTTAAAGAGTTGCATTGAGAAAGATTAGTATACATTAACAAAGCAGTCATGAAAATGAAGGCGGATGAGGCTGGCTCCGATTCTTGTATCGGATTGAAGAGCTTGCTGAATAGTGCTGCGTACGATGGCAGAGGCGTTAGGGCAAGTCCCGGAGTAAAACGTTGCGTTTAGCTGGGCAGATGATGTCCCAAACAATGAAGAAACGATAACGAGAAGAGTGATGATAAACAAACCACCACTAATAGATAGATTTGTTACAGCCATTAGTTAGGTACTGAATAATGATATAAACTTTTGATTAGTTCTTTCCCTGATTGGTGCGGAACTTATGACTATGCCTGATCATTTTGAAATCATTGTATATATAGAGAGAGGAAAAGGTAATTAAACGCGTATTTCTTGATTGATGATGAAAGTGAAAGATTTTAAATTAAGCCAATAAATAAAGATTTTTTTTTTTTTTTTGTAAAACCAATAAATAAAGATTTACGTGTGTGTTTGTGTACTTAGTCCAAAAGATGGGAAATAAAGCTGGTGCTTCTGCATTTTGTTTAGCTAAAAGTTATTTGTCTTTAGGTTACACCATCTCCATCACTTGCATTATTGTAATCCTCCCACGCGGTTGGTAAATCAAGTTAATATATAAGACTTTTTGCGTTCTTCTGACGAAATCGGTGGTCAAGAAAATCAAATTCTTTTTTTCATTCTTTAATAAAAATATGAATACACTTAAGAAATGATAAAACCATATTTCAATCTCAAAATTAAATTTGTGCAGCAAACATCTTTAATGCATTTAGATTCCCATGTTTAATCATGGGAATTCATATAAACATGGACAAAACCATGAAAATGCGAAAGACGATCTCAATTCTCAAAATGAATATGCAAAATTTTAACTAGCTAATTTTTAAATAAGTCACATTCTGTGAATGATAAATAATATTTGAATGAACTGTTGCATTCAAGAGTTGTTGGAGCATTACAGCTATATTTTCAGAAAGACAAAAAAAAAGATTCATAATCAAATATTTTATACTGGCTTGTTATTACTACACTGATTTTGCTGAAGAATCTGAAAAGTCTTACTACGAAGACTTTTGGAGATGTTCCTTTGGCATTAACCATGTAGAATAAAAAATTCAAAGATGCACGAGCACGACCAGCTCCGATATCTTTTGAGATACGGATTATGAATCTTAAAAAGAGTTTAGAATAAGAAATCATTTAATTTTGATGTTTAAGGTTTTGAGTTTTTTGACACAAAGATTAAGAAATTATTTTTTTTTTGTTTTTTTTTCTAATTTAAAACATTATTTCTTATCTAACTAAAAGTTATTCCACCAATAAGAAAATCAAAAAATAGAATACAAATGGTCAAAACAAATAAAAAGGTAATTAATTTTGGGTCTGATTAATTGTACGTTATAGAGTAATTTTATTTTTCTGCTAAAAAAAATTACTCTAGTTCTGCCAAATACTATCAATCAAAATAAAAGGGATGAAAACCATTTTCAGCTTGTCTTGGTCAACAAAACTAAAAAGTAGCTAAATTTTTGCCCTCTTTTTTTTTCCACTCTTTCAGCTCATTTACTCTACTTGAATATCAATTACATGCATTGAAAGTTGAAAACATCAAATAAAATAAACCAAAAAAAAATTCTAAACATCACTTATTTTCAAATAGAGGGAGTGTATATTAATTAAAGACTCAAAATCCATGTATTAATCACTTGATGATAATAACACTAAACCTATATTTTTATTTTATTTTACATATATATGATTTCAAATCACTTTTTAATGGTTGCTTCCAAATCTGAAATCAAATCTCAACTACTTCGCCATACTTCTATTCAATTCCCATGACTTTACAATTATCTCCATTGATTGACACTAGAAAAATTAGACGTAATAACTCCATGTATTTTACTAATTTCGTTACTGAAACAAGACATGATACTATGCATGTATTTAGGCATAATAAAAATTTTAAAATATTGAAATAACCACAAGTGTAAAACACAACCATACCACTCAGGTTTTTTCATCCCCAGCAAAATTTTTATTTTTTTACAAAAATGATTCAGCTTAGGAGTAATTATTCATATATGGTAAACAAACGGTGAAACTGATCCTATCATTGTTCATATATTTGCTAAATTCACTGGTCCGTCAGATTGTAACTGAATTTCCTCTGCTTCAGTGGCTGATGACTGTCCATTAACCACCTTACAGTCTTGTCTAATCTCTCCACTACTCCCAGTCAAGGGATTAATGTTCCCCATCTTGATCATAGACTGAACAAACGCCTCAAAAAACAGGGTTTGGTTACTTGCATAGGAATTTACAATCGCGACGGTTGCTGAACCGGTGTTGGAGAACAGTTCCTGGTCTGACTGAAGAAGCCCATTGTTACTCAGAAGGTTTGTGAAGTAGTTGTTATCGAACGCATCAGGTGTGGTCAGATCGAGATTTGTGATCCCTGATCCGCTGCCGTTTTGAGGACATATCTGTTGAAGACTGCTGAGAAGTGTTGAGTTCAAAGTCGGGTCGGGATTTCCTGTCCCGTTGAAGTTGAATAGTCTATTGTTGAATGTTACGCATTGACCACGCCCAAACGTATGCGCCCCTATTTACGCACATTGAATCACAAGAGAGATGGCATTAATTAGGGTTTTGTTTGAATTGAGCCGAAAATAATTAAACGTGTCAGATGACTTACCAGACAAGGCTACTACATCGGTGGTATTTAGCCCGACAGCTACAAATTTAGATGTGATGTTGTTAAGGCCTTCGAAGGGAGAGGGAAGTGACGAATTGGCCCCGGACTGGTTTGCGGTGAGACCATCTCTTCTTCCTAATAACACAGTCCATGAAGGCCCTCCTGCCTGAAGATGATCAAACATGTATATATTTATATAGATGAATGTGAACATAAATGTAATATAACGAAAGTTAAACGGGCTTTTTCATCTGGTGTAACCCGGCCTGTCAGAAACGCCCGCCAAAGACACAATTTATATAAATTATGTATGTATGTGTATGTGTGTTTTGTTTGATATGTTTGTAATGAAAGTATTAATTATTACCAAAGACACGGAGGCCTCTGAGGCAAGAGCTAAAATGTCAGAGCAAGAGACAATGCCGGGACAAGCATTCTCGAGGGCAGTCTTGATATTATCGACAACATTAAATCCTCTAGTTGAGTTTGCGTTGGCAGGAGCGTTCTTCTCGCTCTGGATGCTTCCAGTAGCGTCAAGCAAGAGCGACCCGTCGCAACCCTTTTCAAAAGTAAAGAAGCAAAGTAGCGGTTTAGTGTAACAAAAAGTAGAAGGCTTAATGATAAAAAGATTAAAAATCAAGAAGCTTATTTAAAGAGCTTCTTATACATTAACAAAGCAGTCGTGAAAATGAAGGCGAATGAGGCTTGCTCCGATTCTCGGGTCGGATTGAAGAGCTTGCTGAATAGTGCTGCGGACGATGGCAGAGGCGTTAGAGCACGTGTCGGAGTAAAACGTTGCGTTTAACTGCGCACATGATGTCCCAAACAATAAAGAAACGATAACAAGAAGGCTGATGATTGAGAAACCATCACAAGTAGAAGAAGATCTTGTTACAGCCATTAATCAGTTTTTGCAAATAATGGCAGATTTTCGAATAGTTTTTAGGCTAACTGATTGATTCTAAACTTGTGATTAATCTAATTAGTTATTGAACCATTATATAGAGAATAAAAGCTGATTAAATCTTGACTGATCATGAATGTGACAGATTTTAACTTAAGGCAATAATAAGTCAAAGTGCGTGTTTGTTTACCAAGTCAAAAGATGAGAAAAGATGGCGCTTCTAGATTTTATGTAGTGCGTGTTTGTTTAAATTAGTCATAAACGTTAGAAAAGTTGAGTCTACAAGATTAGAACTTTCTTAGTCACGTTCCACAAAAAGTAAATAATCTGTGGAAGAGTTGTTAGTTGTTAGGGGACTTTACAGCTGTATTATTGAGGGGAATTATAGATTCATATTTAAATGATTCAAATGTCTTTTTACTTCGCTAATTTTGACAATCTTTGAAAAATTGCAGGCATGTTTGTTTTAATTGTCTCTACAATCAGAGATGACAGTCAGTAACAAAATATAGTGTGATCAGCAGTGTTAATATCATCTTTTAACCTACATATTTTTAACCCTTTTTAAATTTTCTACACGCCACAAAACTTATTTATCCACTATCTACTATATTTCAAATATCTCTAAAAGTTTTAGTTGAAATTCTACATCTATACTGAGAATTCTCCTATAATTGTTTATTGGTAATATGATTTACTAGCTTTTTCATTGAAATACGATTCACTAATTATTTTATATATGTTTTTAAAGATATCATCATCGTTTGATTACCATTTATCATAAATATATATTATAATATTTTTATGTATTTTCTTTATCATCATTCTTCAAAAAATTTATGTTCTATTTCTTTCATTTTTTCATTTAATTTTTGCTTCTTTAATGGTTACCAGTGGAATCTTTAGTTACAATTCTACCTACTGAGAATTCTTGTAAAAAAAAACAAAATGATCAAATTTATGAAGATAATTTAACGTCAACGTAAATTGAAAAAAACTAACATACAAGTTTACCATCACATCAAAACATATTAATAAGATTATACAATACTCGGAAAAATTAATAGAAATTTAATTTGGATATAAGTGAAAGCCACGTCAAAGGAAAGGGTGAAGCTTTCTTGGATCGGGAATCAAAATTAAAATCCCAGAAAACCAGTCTCAAGAAGATAATGAACAGATTGATTAAGAACTCCCCATTTTGTGTTTGTTACCAAAAAAAAAAACTCCCTATTATGTGTGACATGCAAGCCTGCTTGATCTTTTTCGATCGCGAAAAAAAATAAGTTAGATGAGTAACTTAGCCACGACGTGAGACGGCCACACCACCAACTTATTGTATTCACGATAGAAAAATATCAAACAAGCATGCATATGACACAATATGGTTAATTCATGAGTTCTTTTCATCAATCCGTTCTCCTCTTCATGAAACCTGCTTTTCGGGGTTTTTGATTCCCAATCCAAGCAAGTTTCACCTTCCTTATGCCATGCTTGTCACTAATTATTTCTCACTTGAATTTGCTTTATATTTTTTTTGTGGTGTGAAAGAGGGTCATGCACTTGTGGTCTTATATAAGAAGAACCAAGGATAAGAAATAAGGATATGAGAATCCAAATATTGTAAATTTAAACATTCAGTGGCTCAGATTAAGTAAATTTAGGATAAGCAGAAAATCTGACAAAATCTGAAAATCTCCACATACTATTTTTTTTGTTGTTAATACCATTTTAGAGTTAAAAAATGTTTGAATGGATTTTTTGACAACTTCATGAATAAAATTAGACTATTTAAGTAAATGTTTATCCTCATCTTTTCAACATTGTGACTCATTTTCACTTTCTAGATTTTGTAAATTTTATTTTAACTTATCGAGCCGTTGAACCCTAAATGCTTTTATGGCCATGTTCGCGAAAGTACAAACCCCAACCTTTTCTCTGTTTGAATCTCTCTCGCCACCTCCGTCTTCGTCCATGTCTCACGATCGTCGACCACAAGTCTCTGCTTTCGTGTCGTTTGCGTTTGCTCCTCCTACAAGTAAATATCTATCGCCTTTATTCCTCGTCGCTTGGAATTATAGTTCTTCGTTCTCTCTGGACATATCTCAATTTTACTTTATATATATGTAAAGGTTACATTGTATAATAAATTCGTAAAGTGAAGAAGTTGCGCATGATCAGTTTTTAATACTCTTCAATTTCCATTGTTCATTGTTGTTTTTATGGTTTGCTTGAAATTGCGCCTATTCAACAAAATTTTGTGTCGTTTTTGCAGGAGTTGTGGAGAACTTGATGCATAACAGTGACTTAACATGATGCATAAGACTATAAGAGTGAATTTGAAAGTTATTCTCTTACTCCAGGCTTTAGGTTTACTGAAAGAATCTTTACTTCCCCGAATACGTCTCCAAACCGGAAATTTGCAGAGCATGATGTTGCTAAGCTTGCATTAAAACATATACTAAATGAGGATGAAGCTAGCTCTGCAAATCTATGCAAGATCTGTACTTTTGTTCTTCTAGTTTGGACTAGGAGTAATTTGGCTTGTCTACAGATTTTACGATGGGCAAGTAATTGAGTATAGATGATGGCATTTAAGAAGGAAAGTTCTTATAGCATCAAAGAGTTACATAAATCTTTCGTACGCAAGATTTTAGTGTTAGTTGGATGTGGTTTTTTGTATAGTCATCGTCCACAAGTTTTCTAAGATTTTGGTTTCCTAACTAGGGAAACCGAACTATATGAAAAACTGAACTATTTACATGTCATTACAATACTTGTTAATATGTTTAAAGTGTTAGTTAGATGTGATCAATGTCAAGCAATATGCTTGACTTGTTTTAAATTATTTATCACTAACTAAACGTAAGATCTGACAGAGTGAAAACATTTGTGTTTTGAACTCAAAGAAAACATATAAATCTTATACATGCCTAGAGTTTTAGCTGTGATTGGGGTTTTGATTTCTACTCCTTTAAAGCTCACAGAGTTGAAAACATTTGTGTTTTGAAATCGAAGCAAAAATCACATTTTCGATAACACATTTGAATTATTGTATGAGGAAGGCAATTGCTGAGAGTCTGTCCTTTTTGCATATGGTAGACAATTACGGAGTACTATTGCATGTGACATGATACCAAGTACACAAAATTGTAAACGAGTTTAGTGCCAAGATTAATATGGAATGCTTATATAGGAAAACTCAAGTTGAAAATATAGGCACTAAATGGTATTCGTTACAAAGGTGAAGCCAAAGATTTGGTAAATTCACTGCCTCATATAGAAAACAAGGTGGTCACAGAGTTTTAGATGCCAAACAAGGTAGTTTTGGTCTCCTTACAAGGTATTCTTGTGTAAATCTTCTAAAAATTTCATCATTATTATCAGAACCACAACATGAAATCAAATTGCCATAGGTAGCACAATCGATTTCTCATCGACTTCGTGTCTCAATAGAGTTGGTGCTACCACCAACACTCGATTTGGCTGATGATCCGACCTCTTGTAAAAAGCGATTAAAGAACAAGATGGAGGCAAACAAGAAATTGCGAGCTGAAAACAAGTAAGTGTAGTAGCTCACTTCTTTTCTTGAGATAGTCCATCAATAACACCTTTACTGATATCATTTCAGAATATTAACACTCTGAAATATAAACTTTGGTTGGATTGTCTGACTGGAAAAAGGATAGTGACCAAGTATAGGGTTGGTGAATATTAGGTTTGGAATTAAATTTTTCTGTGTAGCCTAAGATTGTAAGGGTTATTAGCTTACTAGTTTAAAAGGCTCACGTCATGTCTGTTGTTATACTTTATTGTTCATGTATTTGTCTTTTTTTGTACTTTAATGTTCATCGAGACACATGGATCAATATTAGAGTACTACCGCATTTTGAGGCTCAAGTGTTTTTTTTTTTTAACGTTATGGATGATGTTTCTATATGTTATATCTCTTCCTCTAGACCCGGATAACTATGAACCTTGTACATTGTCGATTTTGGCTTCCTCGAACTCCTTGCCATCTGATGTGTAGCTCACTAAAATCATGCCTAACTAACAAGTTATCATCTTGATCAAGTCTTGACATAGAAGGTTTGGCTATGGTTGGTGACCGGTGGAATTGCGACATAATAATGAACATGATTAATCAATACGGGGAAAAGTTATGTTTTACGTTTTGGCCAAAAAAATCTCAAACTATTTCATTATATATATAAATTTTCAACTTTGCGTTGATTTTGTGGATGATTCTAGATATCAATATTGTGTGAAGTTATTGTCGCAGTTGATGAAGTGAATGTTGTAATAAACAAAACAGTAACCATATCACGATGAATCCACATGAAACTTTGCCCTCGAGCTATATCTTCGCGAAACAATACTTCCAAATCTATATCCCCACGAACCCAAAGTTATCATCTATTTCTCCACAAAACGTGCTATTTCCCCACCAAGTGCTTTTCCGGACTAAACCCGAGACAAACCCAGATCGCTTAACCGAAAACCTAAAACTAAACCAGCGATACCCATTTAACCCGAACGAAAACACCCTAATCTTAACCCGACTTCATTCCCATCGTTTTATCCCAAAAGAAATCCCAAATCGAAACTCTTAAGAACCCTAGAAATCGAGAACTTTAATCGAGACGAAATCGAAGAAGGATAATGCCGCAGACGGCTTTAATCCTCCGAGATGAAGGAAATTACGATGAGGAAGGTGAAGATCGCGATGCTTTTCATATCAAGAAGCTTGCTTTCGATTTTACTGAAGCGGAGGAATCGATTCGCCATGATGTGTTGCCAGAGAGTGACGACGAAGATGAAGAAGAAGATGGTGCTGAGAGAGTTACACACATCACACGAGGTGATGGGACATTTTTTCACGGCAAGACATTCTTCAATGGGATCGAGTTCAAGGAGTGTGTCACCGATTAAGCTCTAAGGACAGGTTATAATCTGAAGCAATACAGGTATGATAATGATAAAATTGGGTTTAAATGCGTTGGTGGTGAAGGGAAGTGTGAATGGCTAGTTTATGCATCATTTCTTCCAAAGGACCCGTTATGGAAAATTAGGAAATACTTGAGTAATCATAGTTGTATCCCAAATGGAGAATGTGAGATGTTTAAGGTGCCGGTTATAGCTAGATTGTTTGTTGATAAAATAAGGGAGGAGCCGGCGTATTACATGCCTATGAAGCTTGAACAAATTATCATGGAAAGGTGGAAGATATCAGTGACTAGGCCTCAATGTTAAGCTGCTAGGAATAAGGCATTGAGATGGATAGAGGTAGAGTATGACCTTCAGTTTGCACGTCTCCGAGACTATGCGGCTGAGATATTAGAAGCAAATAAGGATTCTGTGGTTCAGATTGATACTCTAAAGAATGATGCTGGTCAAGATATGTTCAATCGCTTCTATGTTTGCTTTGATGTTCTAAGGAAGACATGGAAAGCGACTTGTAGACCACTACTAGGAATTGATGGATGCTTCTTAAAAGAAAAGGTCAGGGGACAATTACTGGTTGCATTAGGCAGAGATGGTGACAATGGTATCTATCCAATAGCATGGAGTGTGGTTCAGGTAGAGAACACAGAGAATTGGATGTGGTTTGTGAAGAGGTTGAAGATTGACCTAGGGTTGAATGATGGAGATGGTTACATCCTTGTATCTGATCGGCAAAAGGTATAACATGTTTGATAAAAGTTGTTGATTATGTTTGCCTATGTGATTATGTGTGATAAAATTGTGATTATGTTTGTTTATTTCCAGGGTTTGATAAAGGATGTTGAGTTGGAGTTACCAAAGATGGAGCATAGAATGTGTGTTAGACACATTTACTCCAATTTGAAGAAAAATCATGCTTCCAAAAAACATATGAAGCCACTGATATGGAACTTGGCTTGGAGCTACAATGAAAGCCAGTTTGAGGAGAGATTGGAGAGGATCCATGCATATGACAGTGGTGTGTATGAAGATGTCATGAAGGTAAAACCCAGGACTTGGTGCAGAGCATTCTACAAAATGGGCAACTTCTGTGAGGATGTTGAAAATAACTCTACGGAGTCATTCAACAAGACAATCAACAAGGCCAGAGAAAAGCCATTTGTGGCTATGCTAGAGACTGTAAGAAGGCTTGCTATGGTAAGGATTGCCAAACGGTCAGCCATTTCTCACTCTCATAAAGGTAAAATTGTTTTGTGTATGTTTCAGTTTGTTTGGTCAGTTTGGTTAGTATCAGTTTGTTTGTGCTTTAATTGTTTTGTTTGTCTTTTATTTTCTTTCAGGTTTATGTACACCATATGTATCCAAGTTTCTAGCAGCTGAACATAAGATAGCTTCTGAGGGCCAAATCAAAATCAGCACAAATGGATTGTATGAAGTTTTGCTGAGGGGAGACTACTACAGAGTCTTATTGCAGAGGAGGACTTGTACATGTATAAAGTATCAAATCTGTGGAATTCCCTGTGAGCATGCCTATGCAGTGATATTGAAGAAGAATTTGACGGCTGAGAACTATGTCTGCCATTGGTTCCATACTGAGACGTGGAAGAGAACTTACACTGAGGGGCTTGTTCCACAAAGAGGTCCACGTTATTGGCCTTCGACTGATGGCCAAAATGTGCATATGCCACATGCACCACCACAGCCAGGGAGGAAGAAGATCACTAAGGCTGACAAGAAGAGGAAGAGAGGTGTTAGCGAGTCTCCTACGAAGAAGAAACCACCACAGCAGAAAAGAATATGCATTGTGGAATTTGTGGTTCAGATGAGCATAGTTGTAGGTTCCACAGGCCAAAACAGGTGCAAAGTGTTTTCTTTTATGTGTTTGATGTATTTTCTAGTTTAAGATCATTAACTCAAGATTCTAATGTTTGATGTGTTTTGTAGGCTTCTCAAGTTGAACCTTCACAAGGCTGTCTGACTCAAGATAATTAACGATGGAATGAAGTAGAAACTAATTAGTGACTAGTCTAGTTTTTTTGTAGTCACTGAACCTTTCTAAATCGGCTATGTTTGGTCATTTTTGTAAATCCAAACAATCGGCAATCTTTTGGTCATTGTGTATGATCTTTTGAAGTAGGAACTAATTAGTGACTAGTCTAGTTTTTGTGTAGTCACTGAACCTTTCATTTTTGTAAATCCAAACAATCGACAATCTTTTGGTCATTGTGTATGATCTTTTGATCATTGAAACTTCTAAATCGGCTATCGTTTGGCCTAATGTATGATCTTTTTGACCATCTAAACTTATATTTTAGTCATTTTGTATTGTGATTTTGTATGGTTTAGGGTGATCATTTCATTTTGTATGGCCAATTTAACATGTTTGGTCATCTATCCGAACCATATTTTGGTCATTCCTGAACATAGACAAGATCCATTACAATGAAAGACTACTACTTTAATCATCAAAGAACTAACAATGAAATAACAATGATCATATTTCCAGCCTAGATCATACTAGCAACTACTCGACCATCGGCGATGTCTTCATCTTGAGACAATGACTACACCAGCCAAGATCATACTTGTAACTACTCCACCAAAGATCATGTTTTTTATCTTGGAATTGAATTCCTGGCTTCACGTAATGCATCTTCGACCCTATCAAAAACCATCTCCTGTTGCTTCATTCTCTCTGTCAGAAGCTCCTTAATGTCTTCTTTTACTCTCGCATTCTCCGAAGCCAATTTTTCTACCTCATCCAACAATGCCTCATCTACCCACTTAAAGATGTGGTTATCGTTCATAAGCTACAATGAAAAACAATAGGCAAAACAACAATGAGAATCAAAATAAACATCAAACAGAGCATAAGGATTCGACTAAACCTTCTTCGACGCAGCATATCCACAGCGAAAGTATCGCCGGTATGGATTTGTTTCGGTTTTGGAAATCTTGGTTACGACTTGTTCTCCATATAAGCATCTCTTCGGCACGCCATCGACTCTCACTCTCTCACGAACGTTTGAAGATCCAATCGAGATTGGAGAGGTTGAATTCGAAAATTATAATTTTAGGGTTTATCGATTTCATATTTGGGAATAATGAAGAAGGGAAGAAGAAATCGGGTCGGGTTAAGATTAAGGTGTTTTCGTTCGGGTTAAATTGGTTAATCGCTGGTTTAGTTTTATGTTTTCGGTTAAGCGATATGGGTTTGTCTCGGGTTTAGTCTGGAAAACCACTTGGTGGAGAAATAGCACGTTTTGTGGGGAAATAGATGATAACTTTGGGTTCGTGGGGATATAGATTTGAAAGTATTGTTTCGCGGGGATATAGCTCGAGGGCAAAGTTTCATGTGGATTCATCGTGATATAGTTACTGTTGGTGGGGAAATAGATCGTCGTCCTAATAATAAAAGATAAAATCGGAATAATAAAGCTGATTTACACTCTTCAACTACAATTTTCGTCATCAATGTTATTGTCTTAATTAAGTTTTATTGTCATTTTGCAAATTTACTTTATGTTTGTGAAAAGTTTCTAAAACTCCTCCATTATTATTTCTTTTCTAAATTTGGTCAAGCGTCTACACTGCTTTAGCCGATCGGATCCAAATATTCGAAATCTTTTCAGCTCATTCTATTTGGTTTGCACTTCAGAATGTCAGCACCAACTCCCATGTGCGTTTAAATCCAATTATTCATTATGCTTTTGGACCATCGAAACTATTCTTAATATCTTTATTAAGATTTTACCCATACTTCTATAAACTTAATAGACAATAACTATTATTCAAGCATATCGTTTTTAGAAAACTTGCAAAAATGGTTCATTTATAATTTTCTTTTCATTATAAATTATACTATTCTCTTAAACAAATAGCTTCGTCTTTCTTGTCTGATTGTGTCAAGCATGTTTTCAAAAACTTGTAAAAGTTACCAAAATCTAAACAAAGCTACAGGGTCTAAATATCTTATCTTATATTAGTCGTATGTTGAATTAAAGAATTGAAACAAAAATGATAATTTTAAAGAAAATTCCCGTGGTTATTATATTAATCTCCACTACAATAAATTTTGTAGCTTTATATGAATTTTCACATGTTAGCTTGTGCAACTACAAAGTAAGACCTCATTACAAAGTTAGTTTTATATATATTACATTATAATAAAGAACATTGACAGCTGCTCAAGATGGACTAAAAGTTAGAGACATTGTTATTTTTCATTCCTTTCGGGTTTGATTAGTTACATTATAAACTGATGGTAAGAACCACTCAAATGGGACATGAAGATGATATAAAAGTAGTGGTACAACCATTTTAATAAATACCGAAGAATTTCTCTACTAAAAAAAAAACCAAAAATCTTAAATGTCCTTAAAAAAATACTAATCCAATAAATTCTCACTTATTTCTGCAATTTATAACCTCTTAAACCTTAATTAGTTACATATAATATTATTTTAAATATCTCAAGATGTTTTTACCAAAAAAAATATCTCAAGATTTCAGTATGAGTTTTCAAATACTAGAGGTTACGTCTAAGATTTGTTTTTGAATATGTTTCAATTAAAAATGCCCTTCAGAATTTATCAAAACTTTCAGTTTGTATTTTAATACTAGATTTCAACTTATATTTAACTATTAATTTACACACAATTTCAGCGGTTAAAATCAATAACACACAATTATAATACAATATTTTGACAAATTAGCTAAGTAAGACTTATCCAATAACCCGTTAAAAAATAAAAATAGTGACAGGTCAACTCTTTGTTGATGAAAAAACAAGAAAAAAATATTTTTTTTTGTTGAAAGTAAAACCAAAATTTCCAATTTAGAAACAGTCGTATTATGACATCGTGTAAACTTCAATCTCGACGACGAAGCCATTTTTAATGTATTCCAAACCCATAAAGAAAAAAGAAAAAAAAACCATATAAGATTTAATTTATTGGATCTCTGGAGCTGCAGAACCAAAAACACAAAAGAAAAGAAAAATGAGATGTTCTCCTGCGTGGAAGCTCTTGTTCTTGATTCTAACAATAGCTTGTAAGATCGAGACACAAGTGAAGTGCTTCGAGTTCGATTTCCCTGGGTTTAATGTGAGCAATGAGCGGGACTTGAGCCGAGATAACTCATACATTGCCCTTGGAGCAATCCAAGTGACCCCTGATGTTCGCGGTGGCTCTATCGCGAACCAAGCGGGCCGCGCGCTCTACAATAAGCCATTCAGGCTATGGAGCAAAGACAAGAATGCTACTTTTAACACTACTTTCGTTATTAACATCTCGAATCAAACGGATCCCGGAGGCGAAGGCTTAGCCTTCGTTCTCACATCCGAGAAGACCGCTCCTCAGAACAGCTCAGGTATGTGGCTCGGTCTAGTCAACGAAAGGACAAACATGACTCTCACGTCGAGGATCGTTTCTGTTGAGTTCGACACAAGAAAGAGCCATCCGGGTGATCTTGATGGAAACCATGTAGGTCTAAATGTGAACAACATCAATTCGGTTGTTCAAGAATCTTTGAGCAGTCGAGGGATCATGATCAGTTCCAAAGATGACCTAACCGCTCATGTGCGGTATGATGGTACGAATCTATCGGTTTATGTCTCAAGAAACTTGGAGGTTTATGAACAGAGAAACTTAGTGTTTTCTAGCGCTATAGATCTCTCAGCCTATCTTCCGGAGACGGTTTATGTTGGATTTACGGCTTCAACAAGCAATTTCACGGAGCTGAATTGTGTGAAATCATGGAAGTTTGAAGGTTTGGAGATCGATGGAGAACGAAATTTGTTATGGCTCTGGATCACTATCCCTATTGTTTGTGTTGTAATAGGAGCTTCCTTAGGGGCATTGTACTTGAGATCTAGGTCAAAGGCAGGGGAAACAAATCCGGATATAGAAGCCGAGCTAGATAATTGCGCTGCAAACCCGCAGAAGTTCAAGCTGAGAGAGCTAAAGAGAGCAACAGGAAACTTTGGCGTGGAGAACAAACTTGGGCAAGGCGGGTTTGGGATGGTGTTTAAGGGGAAATGGGAGGGTAGAGATATAGCTGTAAAACGAGTTTCCGAGAAATCGCATCAAGGGAAGCAAGAGTTCATATCCGAGATCACAACGATAGGTAATCTGAATCATAGGAACCTGGTGAAGTTATTGGGATGGTGCTACGAGAGAAAGGAGTATCTTCTGGTTTATGAGTATATGCCTAACGGAAGCTTGGACAGATACCTTTTCTTGCAAGACACTTCAAGATCAAAGCTAACATGGGAGACAAGGAAGAACATTATAACAGGGCTATCTCAAGCTTTGGAGTATCTTCACAATGGATGCGAGAAGAGGATACTTCACCGAGACATAAAGGCGAGCAACGTAATGCTGGACTTGGATTTCAACGCGAAGCTAGGCGATTTCGGGCTTGCGAGGATGATTCAGCAAAGCGAAATGACACATCATTCGACAAAGGAGATTGCTGGAACACCAGGATACATGGCTCCTGAGACTTTTCTCAACGGGAGAGCCACAGTTGAAACAGATGTGTATGCGTTCGGAGTTCTAATGCTCGAAGTAGTCTCGGGGAAGAAACCGAGCTATGTCTTGGTCAAGGAGAACCAGAGCAATTACAACAATAGCATTGTAAATTGGCTATGGGAGCTATACAGAAATGGAACCATCATGGATGCTGCGGATCCAGGGATGGAAAGTTTGTTCGATGAAGAAGAGATGAAAAGCGTTTTGCTCTTAGGACTTGCTTGTTGCCACCCGAATCCGAACCAAAGACCGTCCATGAAAATGGTGTTGAAGGTCTTGACAGGTGAGACTAGCCCACCCGATGTGCCTACAGAGAGACCGGCCTTCATGTGGCCAGCGATGCCTCCATCTTTCAGTGACATTGACTACTCTCTTACAGGGAGTCAGATCAATTCGCTTACCGAGCTTACTGGCCGATGACAGTAATCTTTATGTGTGTGTTCTTCAAGAATTATTTGATAATTGGGTTTGTTTCGTTATATACTACTTATAATTTTCTTTTGTGGACATAATAGAATTTGATTGTCCTACTGATCAAAGAAGTGTTTTTTTTTTTTTCTTTGTTCCTATTATGTTTTTGTAACTTCCTCTGTTTCTATAATCCAGAGATGTGTAAGGTTGTGCTTTTGGCTCTCTTTTTTTTTTATTGTCACAAACATGAAATAACCAAACATCAAACAGATATATCCAAATTAGTAGGAACTGACTAAAAATTTGACCATAGCCATTTCACTGTAATCAAATTTTGTTTTGTTCATTCCACTTTGTCAGCAGTCCATAATGCATAATTGCTTTCAAGTGTTCAACCGAGAGCTGAATATAGAATGCAAATGGAAACATAAGGATATATCGATTATTGGCATTACAAATGAAGGATTATACCTACAATTTTGTATCTAAAATCAAGGTGTTGGTACAAAATCGATCCGTGTTCGTTTTTTAGCATATCTGTGGGAGTAAAATAAAAGAAATGTAAAAATTTAGGAGAAGAAGATACTGAACTTGGAAGGTCCAACGGTATGAGAAAAACCTTTAATGGACAATTCAGGAACAGTAGCTTTCTCCACCATAAGAAGCTCATTGTCTATGAATATCACAACCACCGTTATATCATCATGAAAGAATCTCCTCACTCCTCTCTCCACTTTCTTCAAATCATCGTAATTCATCTCTCTCTTCTTAGCAGCTATGTTCATCGCTCTTCTCACCAGCCTTCGAGCTATTCCCTGTGTTTGTTTCATACATGCATAACATCAGTGAAAGCAAAAAAACTAGGAATTAATCATTATGAATCTTAGGCGGTGGCACGTACAGGACGAGGGTGTTTATTCACTATCTCTACAGCTTGCTGGTTGGTCATATGTTCCCAGAGTCCATCTGATGCAAATATCACAAATTTGTCGCTTGTTTGTAAGACTCTTCTGTACACAGAAGGCTCTGCTGATAAGACCGGTCTTTGTAGCCGTTCAGCGAGATGGAACCGCGGAAATGAAGGGTCAAGAGAGAACTCTGGGCGCTTTAAGTACGCATCCCCTATTGATCTAGATACCTGCACAAATGAAACACAATAAGCCAAGATGACACAGAGGGTCTACTTGAAGATGTAAAGAGCTACTCATCAATCAAGCCTATCTGGTTTGGCCAATTAGAACAATAATAGCAGTTTCATAGCTTGTTCTAATCAGTGTCACAGTCTTTGATATGTGATTTGAGGGGCAAAGAAAAAAGAAAGCTTTGCAAACCTGAATGATGCCTTTGATGCGCCACACACCATGTTTAAGGACAACGATATGCGAATCATCCGGATGCAACGACCTAAGCTCTTGTCTAACTTCTTCCAAAGCCGCATTGTGATCACTTGTCAATTGCTCAGCTACAATCTTGTTTGACCTATTATTATTACCCATGGAACCAAGCACAGCACGGGAATCACCAACGTTAGCGATAAGCAAAGTCCCTTTCCAAATAACTCCAACCAAACAGCAAGATCCAACGGCTGCAATCAACGGTTTTAACCCGCAAGTCCTTCGCACAAGCGTGAGAAACCCTTCCTCAGTAGCAGAAAATGCAGCCCTCAGAGTTTCCTCTGAAATGGAACTCTTTTCTCTCGAAATTCCTAAAAGGTCAAAACTTTAATCAAGAAGCAGCTAATGAAACCATTCTAATCCAAGAATTGCAGGCAAAAAGCAACAACACAAAGCTACAAAATACAGAAACGAACAAATAGAGAGAGACCAAGACAAAGATAAGATCTGCCAAAAAGAAAAGTTTTGTAATCTTCATATAAAAAGTAGGTAGCTCACCAAATATCAAAAATTGATAAAAAGGTCAAGATTCATTTCACTGTTCATCAGATGCATAAAGATTTCAACTTTCTACCAAAATTTTCCGATCATCATAACCAAATCTTGAAAGAAGAAACACACACAGATTTCAAAGTGGACTTTGTTTGACTTCAAGTTTAAGATTCAGAACAAAATCAATGAAGGAGAGATTTAAGGAACTAACTCATCAAATGAGAAAAGAGATGATCAGAGATGTATCTAGCAGCTTCAGGACCACCATGACCATCGTAGACTCCGACGAAAACGGCACCGTTTCCAGTCTCAACTTGACTATGATCTTCAATAACCTCGTTAGCTTGCACAACAGCCATGGAGAAATCTCCGAAAGAATGTCTCTCGAGTTCTCTAGACCAAAGAAGCGAGTCACCGGCGATTTCGTCGTGATCATCGTTATCATCATCATCATCATCTCTGTTCATACGGCCGTATCGGCGCATAGGTCTCAAACAAAAAAGAGCCATTCTCGCAAACCAGGAGAACATCCCTCATTTGCTCCTCCACCACGAGAACAAACTCTTTTTAGGTCGCCGGAGACCACCGGAAAGAGGAATCTCGTGATTTGTTGGTGGGGAAATCAGAATTTTGGATCGAAAGCGCTTGAAACAGGTGAAGAGAGAAAACGAGTTAACGAATCGGAGATTGAGAAAAAACAAAAACAAAAAGCAAAGTTTGTTTCTTTATTTTGGTTATAAATTGAATATTTTAGATAAAATGTGAGATTTTGGAGAAAAATGGAAAAGACTTTCGTTGGTCTTAGAGAGAGTGAGAGAGTGGTTGAAGCAAAGTGTGAAAAATATGATTTGTGTAAATTAAAGTTGAGTCTATAAATAAAAATATTAAATTGATGACGTAATTTTTGTATGTATTACCAAGGATCTTACATCATATTTTTGTTTTTGTCGATTTGTTTAGAAATAAAACTCTAAAAACGCGTTTCTCCTTACAAAAAAAAAAAAAAAACAAAACACATTACAATTTACAAATTATAACATTTTTTTCCCTGATTCTGAATGTAATTTTAATTTAAAACACACATAAAATGTAATTGTAATTGTTTTACGGTAGTTTCTACTACTATGTATGCCGGGTCTATGATGATCTAATCGTTAACAATGTTTCAATTTTTATGGATCTTCATGGTTCAGAGTACACCACTTATTTCAATATGTTTGTTCATAAAAAAAAAAGTTTATCTACTCGTGACACCATATTGTTTTATGACATTTATTAAGATATCCACAATTTTGTAATCCAATTTTTTTTTGTGGCATCCATAATTTGCTATGTAAGGCACATCGAAAGACATTCATATCAATCGTTGAACAAAAAGTGAATGTTTCTCTTCAAAAGTTTGCATTGTTTAGTCACATCAATAGTGTATGTAAATGCACTTTTCATAATTAATTCGTTACAGAAACTATAAAATCAATACTGTTATTGTTATGTGCAAAGTGACTTGTTGTCTTTTAAAACCCCGGCTTTTCAACTTACCTCCAGTTTGTTTGCTATTTTCTCCTTCAAACTTGCCACGTTTTCCGGTAAAGATTGCACTGTGATCTCAATGACTTCCCATCATCGACGTTTGGAACAGAAACCACGAACCCTGAAAATGTATGACTGTTAATTAGATACAACAGGTCTTACAAAAGAAAGAAAGACGGTAAGAGTCGTAGGAAGAACACATTACCGGATGTTGAGCAAGAAACTGGTCTTCTGGATCAAGAGTTGACTCGTCAAACGTTTGTTTCTTTGGCTCTGGTTCCTCAGGTGGTGGAGGAGGAGACATTCCACGCATAGGTGGTGGATCATCCCAATCGAAGGCGGTTGAGGAACTTGAGTATGGGCAAACTGAGATGCTTGGAGGCTGCATTTGTAGTTGTGGGTTCTTCAAAGTTGAAAGGTATCCAGGTATATTCGTGGTGGCAAGTCGGCACGTTAACAAAATACTCAAAAGCATGCAAATCAACCATAGCCATCTCCGCTACCTCCTCCTTCTCCCTTTCAAGCACTTGACCAAGAAGATTGAAATAACCCTCAAGAACGGTCTCCGTACTAGCACCCTTCTCCCTCAGTTTTTGGGAACACAGTAACACTCTCATATACCCAAGAGCAAGCTGAGAGTAAAAACCGTGCCTGCTATCAATTGATAGCATAAACCGAAACAGAGGCTCAAGCACAGGTTTTCATAAACACACTCTTCTCCAAATCCTGCCGAAAATACATCCCAAAAACAGCCACAAACTGCGCTGTGAGCTTAAAAGTATCAAGCTCCTTGGGTGTGATCGGGATCCCTTGAAAAAGTAATGGGAACCTGAGAGATTCTTGAGGAGGAAGATAGCATTGTGCATTATCAGTAGTTGGAGCATCAGGTTGATGATAACTAGGTCTTGGCTGGGGAAACAAGGACAGTCACCTGCTTAAGTGCAGACCAAGAGTTGGTACGTTTGAACAGGATACTAGATAACATCATCATCAGAGTTTTCTACTCTGCCTCGGTTTATTGATGTTGCATCATTAATCTTATATTTTGACTTAAAAGGTACTGCCAGAAATGGTTTATCAATTACTCAGAGTTATTCAGAGCAGATAAGAAACTGGGGTTGGATCTGCAACATTAATGTAGAAGGGTCAACGTCCTTTAAGAAGTAAATTTTCTCTTGCTGTCTCATCAATATGCAATACTTTTTTTTTAGATTTAACAATATGCAGTTGTGTGTTTTAGATTGGACACCATGATTCTCTAAATGGGTGCTAATTCTCTAGATTGGACACCATGATTCAGTCAACACAGCAACAGAATCTGTAAACCCCGTTGAAGCCCCATAAATCTCGCCAACTATCCCCACACAATGTCCTCGAGAACACAACCAACAATCTATCAAATAGGAAGAAGAAAGGATTCTCCCGATAAACGGAATACGCAATTCTTCAAATGTATCAAATCTTAAACCAGCTTCTCCTACCGGTGAAGAGGAAGAAGAAGATACTGTGGTGGAGACAACAAAAAGCCAAAAGAAAAAATTCAGACTGTACGCCGTTTTCAGTTAAAAGTCTCCGATACAGAACTCTAAACGCTCTGCCGTTTTAATTTATTATATAGATTAATCATTGTTACATTGAATGAACATACTACTCAGAAAGCAGGACTGTCATCAAACAACAAAAAACTAGATGAGATCCAAGTCCTACAATTATTCAGAAGAAGAAAAAAAACAGATAGGACCCGAAAACACAACATGAACACACAAAACCACGAAACTTCGAATTAACAAAAAGAAAGCAAATAAGAAAACAACACCCTTTTATCCACTATATCCCCCGCCGGTTCCGTACCCGGTGGTACCACCACCACCAACGTGGGTGTTATGAGCGGTTGTCCGACCAGTTCCAGTGTTCCTTCCGATCGGGTCGGTCACAGCCGTACCCTCCACAACGCGGTCGGTTAGTTGTCCTGTTCCGTGACCAGGCAAAGCCGACATCTGGTGTGTCCCAGTGCCGTGTCCGACTTGTCCAGTTGTCGAGTGAGTGGCGGATCCCAAACCCAAACCGGTTCCAGTTCCGGTTCCGGCTCCAGCCGCTTCTTTCATGGCAGCGTTGTGCTCAAGCGTTTCTCTCTTCTGCATCTCAGCTTGATTGATCTTACTTTCTTTAACCTGTGTAGCCATCTGTTTCTGAACAGGGTCTCGTGTCTTCATCTTCTCCGCCTTTTGGAAAAAAAAAACGAACCCAACATTACCCCATTTTTCTTTAAACGAATCACAGTAAAATCGTTTTGTTTGATTGATAAATTAATAATAACCACTATTATATTATATATATTACCTTTTCCTCCAAGGTAGCTTTGGTCTTGTCCTTGCCAGATATTGCAGAAGCTGCAATATTCGAAGCTGTTTCTTTCATCGACTGCATATTTACCCAAACTCTCTCTCTCTTCCTTGGTGAAATTTAAATGATGTTACAAAGATAACTTCTGATTATTTTTATTTAATGCTTTCCCCACCGAGTATGTCCAATACTTATAGGCTTCGCGTTCGCCACGAATTGTTATATTCGAAAACTGTGATTATTATTTAATTACGTTCTTGACGACACGCCAGCGAGACATGTCATGAAACGAGAGGTGGTAGGCTTTGTGTTGCAGTTCTTGGTCTTACACGTGTTCGAAGCAATTGAGTCGTAGACAAGATAGAACGACGCGTGTTAGGCTTGGAGTTCGCCGCTTGTCAACGAACGTTATGTCTTACACAGCATCGACTGCTGTCGGTGATTAACCGGTCACGACATCCTCCCCGGTTATTGTGAATCTGTGATCGATAGTCGTTGTATTATTTAGTGTAAGATTTCTCAAAACAAAACAAAGTTGTAATTATAATTATGTATAAGAAACCTAAAGGTGCACTTAGCTTTAATTTTAGGGATTAATCTCTTAAAAGCACACGTCAAATCTTCAGAGGCCTACCGATTGGTAAAAGTTTTCAAACCCAGTCGCATAAAACAAATCGATAAAATAAAAAAAACAGAGCAAAGACATAACTAAGCGATTCCTGACCTGCGCAGCTCGGCTTCACCATGCGCAAAATGGCATCTATCTCCATATGTACAGTTCCCTTTAGAGAACCTGTCACAGATCTTAGTCTTGTAGTTGCTCCCAGGATGTGGTTTCCCTTCAGAACCACCAATCCCATGAGGTTTCTTGGCTGATCCAAGCCTCCCTATAAGCTCTCTCACCATCCCACTCGCTACATTGATCTGTTCAAATGATCCATCTAACTCGATAATCTTCAAGTTTGGGTCTCTTTCGTGATCTTTAATCGATAATTTTGCTCCTGTTTGGCGGCATATCTGTTTGGAATGGATTCCACCTTTTCCAATGATGGCACCAGCTAAAGAAGCATCTACACTGATCTTGGCAGTAGCTGAAGCACCAAAGATTGAAACAGGGCCTAATCCTGGATCTCCTCTCCCTGAGAATCTACCGCCCGCACCACCAGATCCTTGCATATTTCTGGAAACTTGAGCAACTGGTGGTCGGAGATTTTTCATCTGCGCTGCAGCATCGTACCCACCAGGTACATAGTGCAAGAAGTGGCAATTGTCACCAAACGGACACCCAGAAGTGCTGCGATACAAAGCAATAATGCATCAGCAAATTAACCCGAGAAAGACCAAAACGACATATCTCTAGGCTATTGCACTGTCGTTACCTTCTCGACAAAGCAATAACCTTTAGTGAAAAATGATGAAAGAAATCTACAGAATAATAAAACAGATTCTATTCCAACTCTATCACCAATGAACATGATGTTTCTCAGGAGCCGAAAGACTTATGAATAGCACAAGGATAATGCAAGAACCTTACCCGGGAATAAATGTTTTATGCTGCATACACAAAATTACAGATTCCTTACCATCAAACAGAAGAAGAATAAACAAATTGTTTACAAGAACAACCACGAAGACAAGTTTTGGTTGATTTTGTATATAAGATTCACCAGTAGAGTTCAGTTCCAAAATTATACTCCATATAAGCTTATCATCCATTCTTAGGAGGAATCATATTTTGTTACATTGACTGTTTAACTCGTTTAAGGATGAACAGTGTTACGTACCTGTATAACAACTATCCACTTCATTAGCACACTTATACAAAATTTCTTCTTAATTTCATGATCCAATCAGGAAAAAAAATTAGATTTATAACCTGAAAAATTTAGTGCATGGCTTCGATTTGCTTCCTAAACCAGTTGAATTTGATTCCATCTCTGTTGCAAACATTAAGTGCTTTTACTTGGTTAAACTTTTCTAAAATTTTCAATAAAATATCGTTTTGGAATTAGCCCCCCATGTACCATCTGCTTACAATGCATTTGATCTATATGAAAATTTTCAAGGTTATTGAGTATTGAAAATTGGACTGAACGCCTTGAGTTGACATATATCAATACATCAATCAAGCAAATCCAGTATGTTGACTGGTCACAAAGGCTACTGGCTTATATTCGAGTGGATTGATGAACCCAATGAAAATGAGAAGGGCAAGCACAGCAGAACACAAAGGAGAGTAAGAAACAAATCCCCATAATCACTGTCTCAAGCATTAGAACCAACTCTACTGATCAATTAAGGTAACTTCAGATTAAAGCAGATGAAGGGTTTTCAAGTAATCTCTCTAATGAACAAAAGAAACAAACACAAGACAACAAGAACATGCCCAAATGAGAAAGGAACAATCTTTACGAGAGGAAAAAAATCTTGTTTTTAACGAAAACATCTACAGCTGAAAGACAGAGCGCAAATTGCAAGAACATTGCAACTAGAAATGAACAAACGTAAGTGACACCAAAACATTCTCTCTTATTATAAAGATCTCGAATTCTAAAACCCAATTGGAAGACAATATGAAGGCTAGGAAGGGGGTTAAAGAGCTAACCTTGCTTAGACCTCTTGAATTCGCCATTGGAGTTGTGTGAGGCAGCAGCTTCAGGGCGTCCTCTCTTGCGAGTATCCATGTCGATATTGAACCCTTGAGACCGATTAAAACGAGGCGAATCGGAGAAGGTATTATCGAAATCGGAGGTTGATGAAAGATGAGATCTCAAATTTTCGTGATTTGAGCTTTTCGTTTCTTATCCTTAAAAATTGTATTGGGTTTTATCATCATCTTCTGATCATCTCCACAGCTTCTCGAATATAAAAGATGTTTGCTTAAATTTGTTAATAATATAAAAGAAATTAAATTCCAAGAAAACCAAAAGACCAGGACTAATTCCCATATACATCTATGATTTAATAACAATAGAGTTATTTGATGAACATGGAATTTAATTGCTTTTACAAGTTAAAAAAAAAAAATTCAATTCTACCCATATTATTACATATTTATAGTTCATTCACGTCTAATGGTTTCAAAAATGGGAAAAAAAATATCGTTAAGGTTGGCGCGTTTTAATTTTTTTTAATGAAAGTCGCATTAATTTTAACTAATTTTCACAATTTTACCTAATTTAAAAAATTTAACAATTTTCTTCTATTTTTTTGTAACATCGTTTGGATGGACAAACCCGACACTAATTAAATTGTTTTTGTTAACCATTCTTATAAGTTATAAGTTATAACTATTGAAATATTTGTAAGTAACTCTGATCTCAAGATCTAGCTCCAGAGCACCAGAGTCACTGACAAGCGATTTATGTTGATCACACTTTCTATCTTAAACTTGCTAATTAAAATCAGAATTAAATGTTATGTACAAAGCATCTTATCCATATATGCATGCTTGCATTGCATCTTCTGATCTTATCCATATATACATGCTTGGTTTGATTCTTTTACATAGTTTAGACACGAATCGGGATTCGAGCAATTTATTAGCGATCTTAATGGCAAGGCAACCCTGATGGTCACAGGTTCAGAAATTTCAAAAAGAATAGTGTCTTTTTTACAAACAAAATTCCTAAAGATTATTTTCATACATTTTGAAACCACAACTTAGACTAATGTGCATCAAGTTTTCACTTGTGATCGGATGAACAAAATCTTTTTCTGGGATCCCTTAAAAGCAAAACAGAAGAAAAGAGAAATATTGCTGTCATTTTTCCTAGGGTTGATGGTGAATCTCTTTCTTTATCCAGTCATCCCAGCATCGGAAGCTCATGCGAATACGGTTCTTCTCCATCTGATTCATCAGCAACACACAAAAATAAGATAAAATATAACAGAATTGGTCTTGCGATGATCCAGATAATGAGTCACTATCGACAGGCTTATCGAATTATGTTGTTGTTAGTGATAATTAGTACAAGCCCGTTCTGACAACAATGTGATTTGGATGTGTAAAAAATCATTCTCAGGTTGGAAAATGATATAATCATTCTCAGGTTGGAAAATGATATGAAAAGGCATTATAAAACATTGAATAAACAAAGGCCTCTGTTCATATTTATTACCGCTTTCGTAATCAGAAGCATCCGCAAGCCTTGCAATGGCAGCAATAAGCGCCTGTTCATGTTCCTGTATCATCCAATAACAACACCAAGTTTCACTTTAACTGTTGCTTTCAATCGATATCTCATCACAAAGTTTTTATAGTATCTCTCACCTTGAGTAGTTTCTTGGCCTTATCAAGCTCATGTGGATCAGGAAGGTTAGAATCAAAAACTCTCTCAACCTAATGGAAAGATTTCGACATCAAAAACCCTTTTGCCTAAAGAGAAACAGAATGCAGAGATAGAGATACCTACCTCTTTAACAAGTGAGTCTGTGTTGCACAATTCAATCTCATCGAAAAACTTCCTCCCACCACCATTTTCCGTTGCTAAATGTTCTCTTCGCGGCTGAGGTCTTGGACCTCTCCCTCTACCACCATGGCTTAAGGCTCTTCGACTCCCACGGGTTGTTCCATCGCCATGTCCTAAATTTAAAGTTACCCCATTCTCCTCTCCATCCCATCTTATATCTTCCTGTGGAATCTGCAATTATATAAATAACTTACTCCAGATTATGCTGATAATGGTATCATACTAGGTGGATACACCACAGAAAATGTTTCCCACGTAATTTTGCTAATGAAAGCTACCTCCAAAAACAAATGTATCTTTACTCAAAAGACATTCTTGGCAGCATTTTCAAGAAAAACTTAATACCTAATAATATCAAAAACTCGTGAAGATTACCTCCTTAAGATTAACCCATTCCCATGTCTCATTCGCTGTGTTTATATCATATACCAGCGCATGTCGACCCTGTGAGAAAACAATGAGTGCATCAGCTACAATATACTTAAGCTATGTTCAATGTTAAATACCGTTCCAAACTTTTAGATATTTCAAAGTCATAGTATACTCTTCAGCCCCTCACGTGCACCCTGATAGGATTCAAATTAGTAAACACCTCCTTTCTTCAATTCATCAAGAACTACACTATAGAGAGACTTGATTAACTAGAGAAGTCTTTCGACCAATGCCTAAACTCCCTTTAACCTATTAGCTCTCCGGCTACGCTACTCAACTATAGTTGCTGAGCTGTCAACACAGTTACCATCAACTACAAACCACCTAGGGTAATTGCAATGCTCTTGCACTAGACTAACTCTGAACTAAACTGGTAAATTTTGATCAGGCTTAAAGGCCTTGGTGTCAGATATAAAAATTATTAACAAAAGACACAATTAGTTACCGATAAGTTTGGAAAATGGAGGATTTTGACGTTTGAAGTACAGGAGACACCTCGAAACACATACAGATATACTGTTGAACATATGACTAGATGTATTCTAAATTTCTTAGTCAGTCTCAATAAAAAGTTCTCAGCCAACAGAAGTTACCTCATCTGCATTGTATTGTGTAACTACAGCTTCATAAAAGCTGTTGTCTTCAGGCCATTTTGTCCACACTTTTCTTCCAATAAGAGCTTCGGCAGGTTCATTTGCTGTTACTACACGGTTATTGAATGACCTATTTCTAGTAGAACCAATCGACGGATACTGCATGTGTCTCGCAAATGATATGATCAGTAAATAACACAAAATCATATGCAAATACAGATATCCTCTGACTTATTCTATGATGAAAGATTAAAACAAGATGTCCTACGGATTGGAACGTCTTCTGTTTCTTGCGAGAAGCTGAAAAAGTCGGACTAGGAAAAACATCGAGGGACTGATTGTTTGCATGTCTAACAACCTGGTTTCCACCTCCCTGTCTCCAATCCCTGTCATACAGCATATTTTTTTTACAAAATACAGCGGAATCTCAAGTAACATTAGCTTTATTGTCGCAAATGATCAGACATTTTACCGAATTCTTTTGATGATATCGTCGTTATGGACATTGTTCAACAGCTCTCGGTGTTCATCATCAGATACCCTCAATTCTTTACGTAGTTCTGTTATCATGCTTTCTTTATCCTATAAAATGGGATCATACAAGCCATATCGTTTGGTCATGACATTTGACAGTAGAATTAATGCTAACCATTTCAAGGCAAAGGAAGAAAAGAGGACTTACCCAAGAAATTGCATCAGACTGAGCTTTAAAAGCCCTTAATACAGCAGAATAAGCTTCCTGCTCAAGTATATGAATCTGCGCTTCCATATCAATGTGTAGACCTACCATACACTTTACATCCAAATGAAACTACTCCTTTTTAAACCTTCTTCTGAAATGTATAAGGCACTTTATATCATCAATAGCTTAACAAATAACTAAATTCAGATAATTCAATTAAAAAAATTATAGACTGAAAGTTGGTGCAAAACAGATGAAACCCTTAAACCCTAACAAAGAGAACAATTTGTTAAAACCATATTCAGAGTTAAATGAAACCCTAGAACTGTTAGATCTCTCAATGAAAAAAAGCAAAATGCATTAAATCGCTCGAAGTAAGTACGAAAAAAAGGAGATTAACATACCGCCGTATTCAGAATCCTTTCGTAAAACCGCAATCTTTATACAGAAACCCTAGTAATCGAAGAGGAAAGATTTGACTCCCAAGCGCAGAGGCAATAAAGGGTCGATGAGATCCGACGTGCGAGTGATGAACGGATAATTCGTTGGGAATTCTAATGAGAAATTGAAAGAATTTGACGAAAAGAAACAACTTTTTTTTTTTTTGCTATAGCAGCGACAGAGATTGAACTTTAGAAAGCACAAGTGTTAGTTGTCTGGGCACAGCGTGCGATAAAGACAGAGAGAGAGAGAAAAGATCGACGACCGGGGAAGTTCCAAGTTGGAGGAGAGAGAAACCTTAGTTTGGTCGGAACTTGAAAGCTCTAATTCTTAGACGCGTTTTTGTTTAATTTCTTTTTGGGCCTATTTGTATGATAATGTTGGCCTGTTTGGCCCAAACTGTTTATAGTTGAATCTCTTAAATATGTCAAACTTGCAAGGAGTTTTGAGTTTTCTAATATAGTTCACCTTCTTTGGATCATATGTAATTTATATTCTCCTTTCGTTATAGGTAGAACCTCAATTGGTAAAGAATTTGGTGCAAATCCATATTTATAAAAATTATTAGACTCGCATCTAAACCGAAATATTGTTAAGAAAATCATTTACAAATGTATAAATTGCTTATTGTATGGAAAAATGTCTCCATAGAAAAGTCAGATAATTAAATTGAAAATTGAAATTGGTCCCTGGTACAACAATATCAGAAGATAGTAACAAAAGAACTCAAACCACAAAAGCCAAAGTTACAAAAATCCATTCCATTCTCATCCTGTCTTTTCCTTTTTGGACTGTCTATTATGGTTATAAACCACCACCATCATCATCAGATTGAAACACAACAAACACCTCACAATCCATCCTCTATGCTTCCAATACACATTTTTAGAAAATTCAAATTATGTGAAGAAATTCAAAAGAAAAGAAGAAGAAAAAAAGTGAAAATTACATAAAAGGAAATGAAAGATACAAAGGCCCCATCATCATCATTATTAACGGCTTCTATTCAGCATTTCGTGGGATCTCCTATACGAATCAACCTTCTCCAACATGAACTTCTCATGACAGTTTGCTATAAACATATCAGCCAATTTATCAATCTCATTCATCATTATCATCTCTTTCCCTTCTTCCTCGCCGTCTTTAACTTTATCCTCTAGCTTTCTTAGATAGCTAGTAAGCTGAGATGGTTCTTGAACATCATCATCATCATCATAATCATCGTGAACATCCATTGATTCAGTCGAATACATTGAATCCCAAGTAGAGTCGTAATGGAGATGAGCTAAGTAGAGCTCCTCAGGGAGACGTACTGGCGCAGAGACAGGCACTACGTGAGATGAGCAAAAGTTGTAATGAAGTCTGAAGGAGCCGAACAAAATATTATTCTTTTGTTTCTTGGGGGCTCTCTTTGGATAGAGTAGAGAAGACACTGACAAGAGATTGTATTGCTTCTTCTTCAAGACTTTAACAAAAATGGATGAAGCTCTAGAGATTTCTCGGATTAGTCGACAAACATGAGAAAGGATGAGAGTTTGGATTAGGGATTTGAGTTTCATGGAGGTTGAGGTTGGTGAAGATGAAGATGAACATTGAGAAGAAGACATAGAAGATGTTGATTTGAGTGGCATTGCCATTCTCTCTCTCTTTCTCATTAGAAAATCTTTGGTTACGAAGGGCTTTAATAGTCTAGTTGAATAATATTAAAGGTTAGGAAAGCTTATGGAATTACTTAAATACCCTGCTACTTTTGGACTATTTAAAGGGACGCCACTCTACTTTGGAGATTTTAATTGTGGTCGGGATGGTGTGACCCCACTTAATCTGACATGTTTGCCGAATACTAGGAACATCTCAGATTTGAAAGAGAGTAGAAGTGACTTTAGATTCAAGTAACTAATATTACTCGTCTGACACTGACACTGATCCTTGCTTCTGTACTGTCTTTATTTCAACAACAATTTTCACATCTTTGCTAATTTCTGCCAATCCAGAGCTAAGATGTATAATGAAAACTAATCGAGGTTAAGTGGATAACCAAAAGTATAACATCAAGTCGGTAATATCGAGTAACAAACCTCACTACTTTACTATATAGATTCAAACGAGTAAATAAAGGTGGATGACGAATCTTAGACCACATGGAATTTGTATAACACTTTTATGTCCAAAAACAAATCCCTAGGATCCCCATATGAGTCTTTGACACTGCCAGAAAAAAAAATTCACAACCCCGCTTCCTATATTTCAAAATATGTGAATTTCTTATTTCAAAATTAAGTTTAGTAAACTTTTTTTTTTTTTTGGTTTTAGATGTTAATTTCGATAACTTTTGCAGACCCTCTGCACCACAAAGTAAATGGGTTAGTTAAAACTTATTTTGTCTAGATATCAAAAACCAACATCAATTCCAAACTGTACCTATAATCCTTTGAATTTAAGAATATATAACGACACAGGTTAAAGTTACAGTTTTATATTCCATTGCGTATTTTACCAAAGTCTCCTTGGAAAAAAAAATGTATAGTTATATATGCTTTAGTCCATGAAAATTTTCTAAGATTATTAATTTCTATGTTCTAATGTCCAAGTGGGAACAAAATACATAAAACACCGTCATTATCAAAATCCATGCTCCGTCCGATAGATGCAAGTAATACGGTGAGAGAGTCGCATTATCCTATTCCTCTCCGTCACCGCCGCTCCACTTTTTGTTTAACTCACTTCACTCATTTTTTCAACACAGATTTCAACATTCGTTAGGCTATGATACCATTACCAAATTTAGAAAAGCCGGCTTCTTTTTTTTTTGCCGCTCCACTTATACGACATTTATATGCACCATGTCCGGATGTCCCCAACTTCGATATGTATTGGTGTTGCTTGTTTCTTCTCTCGACCCATATGCATCAACAAAGCGGAAGCGAGTAGCATCTGACTATACTAGATAGAAAGGACTCGAACTGCGTTTTATGGAAAAGGTAATTACGATATGTAAGTTTTGCGGTGACACGACTTTTGATAGTCAGAGAAGAAAAAAGAAGTATCCAGCGAGTCCTCTCAATCATGGAGACTTTTTGTCACGAGCCAACGGTGAAGAGTGAAGAGTGAAGACTGAAACCAAAAAAATTGTACTATGGGCTTAATTTGTGTCTTTTGAGCCCATCAAAAGTAAAGGATCAATTCGGCTCTCTCTGGGGCCTTCAGTCTGAGCTAGAGTCCATCTCTTCGTTTCCCTGACTTTTCTGGTTTTATATAAACAAAAACCATATGGTAATATTTAATTATGGTGAGAGACGGACAAATTGTTTTAAATGGCATTATCAGTTTCCGTAACTGTTTAAATTAGGAGGGGTATTCAATAATTGAATTTAGAAGAATTGAATGGAATAAAAAAAAAAAAAATTTAAAAGTATTAAATGAATTATATCCAGATGAGAACATAAAAAGTGGGAATAGGTTCTTCACGGTTTTTTTTTCTTTTCTATTAAATTCTTTTCAAATGACAACAAAATCAAAATCATCCTAATATTGAACAATATTAACATTTAATAGAATTTTAAATCAATCAATTGAATAACACTAGAATTTAATAGAATTTATAAAATACAAAATTGAATAACACTAGAATTTAACATTCTATTATTTTCTCTCAGACTCTTTCATCCAATAACCCCCTAAGGTAATCTGTGTTAGTGTTGGAGATAATGTTTTTATTTTATATTTTATTTGTTATAATATTAATTAATTATATTATATTTTTATTATTATTAGTGTATATTACATGTTAATTATTATTAGAGTGATTGAATTAATCGTATATATTAATTGTTAATCTAATATTGAAAATTATCTCAATGCTGGTGGCCCGGAGAAACGTTCAACGCAAACAATAAAACAACCAAAAAATTGAAAATTATCAATGTTAATTTTTTGTCACATCTTAATTCTAACTTGTGCTGGCGCTTTTAAGTAATATATTATTAAAAATATAATGTAATATTTTGATGCTAATGTGTGGTGTATCCATGTATATATAGTACAATATGGGTTTGATTGGTTGTGGCTTTAAAATCTTTATAAAATTATATTTTAATTTACATCTCTGAATTCACAGCAATCATGATTTACATATATTTTTCAAAATTTCAGTCACTTTTCTTGCTGTAGAAAGATAAAAACCTACAGCTATAAATTTTGGACGTGGAAAAATTATAGAAAGTTGGTTCTACAACCTAAATTCTAAAGTTACAGTAAAAAAATCAACAGATAAAATATTACAGCCAAAATCTTAAATTTACAGCCACAACCAATCGGACCCATAGCATACATTAGTCTAATATCAATAGTAAAGTGATAGTAATTTCAATTTTTTATTATATATATTTGGTTCAATATGAATTGTGTGGGGATTAATATTTTTTTTACTATCTTGTGTAATTTAAATTGAATAAAAAAAGTTATGTAGACCACATACCTCTCACATAACCTACATCACATACTTCTCACACCTTACTATTTTGTGTAATTTCAATATAGATTTTTTTTTTTTTGAGTTTTATGATATGTTTGTTCATATGTGGAAATTCGGAGCGTATGCTAAATATTTTTATAAGGTTAGTAGGGTATTATAAATTCCGGCTGCAGATCGTGATTCTTTTGTTTAACAGATTTTTTTTTTTTTTGGGAAACTTCAAATGTATAGATAGAAACTTTAATTATGGTCAAGTTTCTTCGAATATTGCCCTTAACAAAGTCTACCGAAATTTGTCTCTGCTATCAGAACAAAATAATAAAATTATCATTTTTTGCCAACAAAGAATAATTTACGCAAATAAATAAATTTCACCTCGTTGTCGAACATTTTGAGAAACAAAAAAATATTGAATTTTAAAATATCATATATTTGTCGTGTCGACACGCGTCAGGGGGCCATCTGTGAGTGGCCAAGACGAATATAAGTCTACTCTTATAAAACTGAGATTAGAAAAAGTACACTAAGTAAAAAATCAAAGACCTGTCTGAAGAAATGTAATTTTAAAAACAAAAGTGGGAAGTGCAACTTGTAAGAACAGTATTGGCGAATATTTTAACACGTAGGAGGGCATCTTACAGTTGTTCCACTGTGGCTTTCCATTTAAAATTGAATCATTAATTAGAGGTCCACCTTGTGTTATTTTCAAGTACCAAACTTCTCTTTTTTGAGGTAACGACTTCATCTAAGAAATTTTACAAAGAGAGGGAATTTATCGACTCCACGCAAAATCTACGAACGTGACAAGAAATAAATAGCCCTATTTTGAACCTATAGAAGAGTAATGTATTCCTTTTCTTTTAAGGCATCCACAGTGACCGATCAATATTAAAATCATAGTGAAAAGACTCAAATTCATATAAATCTTTCAACTTAAAGTGGAGACGTTATGTATCCACTTGCAAAATTATGTATAAAAAATTGTTCATGTCACAACGCCTTCATATGATCAAAGCGTTCATGGGAAAACACCAATCACATATATTTATCAGATAAGAAAACTAGTGCTTGAATAAAAACTGAATGTATGTTGCAAGATGTACAAACAATAAGAACGATATAATTAAGATGTTTTCTTAAATACCTTTATTAATAAGACTTCAGTTAATGTAGAGTATGGAATGGAATTCGATACTGCCTCTATATTTGTGTGGTCTCTTACCTATAGTTTAAAATTAATTTTGGGTGCGGAATGTGGTTTGCCTCTAAGCAACTTTTTGAAGTGGAATTTGAATCTCTTCATGAATTTTTTTTTTTAGAATATTAAAGTAAAATTGGCGCAAATAATAAATAATATAATGTCAACATAATGAATAATTCAGCCAAAACTGAGAAGAAGATAACGAAGTTGCATTGGGCCAAACAAAACTTTTGGAAGATGGAAAGCTATTTTCGTGCATCCTATCCAGAATAATTCGATACGTCTTGCTAACTACCAAAGTCATGGGCGTTAAAAAAACGGATGAAACTTATGCGAAAATCCTCATTATAATTACATTATTAAGAAAGATGCTCATGTAAATATATTCTCCCATATCTTGGCTAGAACTGAATATTGTTTTTACAAATTTTGATTGGGCATTGATCAGATATAAATATTTTAATATTATTGTTTTTATATTCAGTGGTTCAAGTGTATCCGAAACCCAATCAATCTTTGATTTTGACAAACTCAAGTTCATTTTTGAGGGGAGTTATTAATAATTTGGTATAGTTACAGGATCAGTATATACTTATATCATTATTTGTACTACCAAGGTGCATGGTTGTGTTAATTTCTAACTTCTCTTAGTTAGCAATATTTTAAACAAAATGACTGGAATTGTGTGAGAATGTGCATGATAAATTGTAATTTCATAAATAGGAAGTTGTTCTTTATCCGTTTAACATAAATTAATTGAACGTAAATAAAATTAACAATAATAAAAAATAATTAATTATGTTGTATGACTACATGAGCTACACACAATTACTTTTATTTTTATTTACAAAATTCTTAGATATATATACTCTCTCTGTTTCAAAATTTAAAATGTTTTACCAAAAACAAAATTGTTACAAAATATAAGAATTTCACATTTATCAATACATTAATTGATATTTTATGTCTATTTTATCTTTGGTCAAAAAACACTTAAATCTGATAATTTATGTTTTCATTTTAACGAAAAAAATATGTAATTGCTTGTAAGAGTTAAGGTTAAGATAGATATTTCATTTGATTTCTTAAATATTGTATAAAAAGGTTTAAACTTTTATATTGTGAAACAGAGGGAGTATAATACATCAAACTGAATTTCTGACTTTCTTATATGTGTTCCTTTAACATAATTTAACACGAATTAATGTTCATATGCATTTATTTTAAATAAATAAATAAAAAATACTTGTTTAGGAGCATAAATTTTCTCTATTTTTTACTAAAGTTTATAACTAATGGCAAAATTAAGTGTATATAAATTCATCAGCTATCAACCGATTTCCAAAACTATCTCTAAAAAAATTGTTCATATCGGTGAGCGGATCAATCATTTAGTTTAAGTTAAATTCGTCGATCATACCATTCTACGTTAGATATATACATACATATATATATACACACACACATATCCCCTATATATTAATTAAAAATTATTTTAACAAAATAACCTTATGTTTACGTGGAATATTACATCAGTGTCATGCTTACGTGTCGTCGCCAGAGTGATTATCAGAAAATATATTTTATAGGATATTAATTACTAGACTAGTTACATAATATGTCATTAGATCAATCATATATAAACTTTCTTTATTTTAAAGATTATAATCTTACCTAAATTAGCTGTATTTATTTATGAAAAATCGAATAAGTAAATATTTCATAAAATTATAGCTGATTTTATTGTTTCCTAAATTTGGGTTTTAAATTTTATTTTTAAAAAATATTATTTTAACTAAATAATTAATTAGTAATATAAATATGTAAAATCTTAATTTAAAATTTCAATTATTTATACAATAATATACTATTAAAATATTTAAAAATGTTTATTTAATTTCTTAATTTTGTAAAAACTATTATAAATATATTTTTCCGGTGGAACTCATCTAGTACACATTAAATGCTAATATGTATGCATAGTTTAACAGGATGAGTTAGTACACATTAAATGCTAATATGTATGCATAGTTTAACAGGATGAGTTAGGGTTTTAAAATGAATTAATGGTACTATAATCGATTTCCGTGCGATCTTACTATTTTTGTAAACAAACTCTTTTCTGATGTTTCTACAAATGAAGAAGAATAACGACAAGGTCAAAGCAAGTGGAAGTTTAATTAATGTTACTTCTTACTGTATTGTTATTGTTAATGACTTAATGTTATTATCAAGTCATTAAAATAAGAATTTTGGACTTTTGCAATTATGGCCATTGGATAATTAAAAATTGCGCACTCATATCCATTTTGAGAATAATCAAAAGAAAAGGCGTTGGCCTTATAACAATACTCACCCCTCTTGCACCTGAAGACTTTGGAGAATGCAGAGAGATTCCATAAAACCCAAAAACCAAAACACTTTAGATTTCATATCGATTGTTATTCCTCCGATTTTTTTTGTTTAATCGAATCTTTTTTTTTCTAATATATATCGAAATTTTTTCCCGTTCGTTCAATATAGCATTGAACGTACAACAAGATCATATGTTTCTGATGCAAAAGTGGCAAATTGTGTCTCTCTTGTTTGTTCTTTGATGGATACTATCAACTTTGAATTCTCAAACGCTTCACAAGGAAGCCAGCTACAGTCGCAGCCGCAACCGCCCCAGCCGTTTAATTTACAAAACTTGAATATGATTCAATACAATCAACCATCATCTCCATGGACTACCGAAACCTTCTCGGGTTTTCCTCCATTCGATTGCTCAGCCAATCAATCTTTCCCCGTACAATGTTCATCTTCAAAGCCCTACCCGTCCTCGTTTCATCCGTACCATCATCAATCTTCGGATCCTACATCATTAGACCAACCCGTATCGATGGTTCCTGTGCAGCCTCTTCCGGATCAATATTTGAAGCCATTATACCAAAGATCATGCGCAACCGATTTCGCTGCAGCAAATGCTTCATCAGCCTCATACTCGCTTTCTTTTGAAGCAAGTCAAGACCCACAAGTATGCCAAAAGTTTCCTTTTAATTTTTTTTTTCTTCTTAACTTTTTTTTTTTTCTAACAATGATGATCCTACTTGATGGTTTAAATTGTTATCCGCAGGATTTATGCAGGAGTACCAATAATAATTCTAATGTAACACATCTGAATTTCTCATCATCACATCATCAAACTAAACAAACTCATCCAAGATTTGCTTCTCCTACTTCATTCTCAACCCATGGAGGGTCGGTGGCTCCTAACTGTGTGAACAAGACACGGATAAGATGGACTCAAGATCTTCATGAGAAGTTTGTGGAGTGCGTTAATCGCCTTGGTGGTGCTGATAGTAAGTCAGAACCATTACAAGATGTTCTCAACCATTTGATTGAGCTAGTCGCTTTGGTTTAGCATAAAGTCATATTAGCTAGTACATGCTACAAGATGGGGACCAATTTAACTTGCTTTGGTCTTCGGTCTGAAGAAGTTACTAAAACCTAGAACTTCTTTTGGTTTCCAAAAAAAAGTTATATTTGACATGTATATATGAATCATGGACGGTCATATATAGCCATAGGATGGATAGATTATAATTACATGAGATTAAAAGTCATCTTCTGAAGTTATAACGCTCTCATATAACACTATGTGCATGTGGATTAAGAAGTTTCTCCTTTTGCTGCATTATTTGGATATATGTATACATCTTTCAATAAAAGTATATATTTTCATAATCGTTTTAAGGATAGAAGTGTCCTTGTTTCTTTGGTGGGTCACTAAAAAGCGTAAGTGGTGGAAACCTATGCAGAGGCAACGCCCAAGGCGATATTGAAGCTGATGGATTCTGATGGACTCACAATATTTCATGTTAAAAGCCACTTACAGGTTACGGTTACGTCTTCTCTCTTTTTATTCTTTTTTTCAAAGAAGATTTTTTAAAATAGTTTTTGGCTTTTAAATCTCAGAAGTATAGGATTGCGAAATACATGCCTGAGTCTCAAGAAGGTGCACTAATAAATCTCTGCACTATTCTTTTTTTTTTTTGGATAAAATTGATAATTTGGGTATAGTACAAATCGAAAGAGTTTTATGCTGCAGGCAAGTTTGAGAAGAGAGCTTGTGCTAAAGAGCTGTCTCAGCTTGACACAAAAACGTACGTTTCTCTTCTTTTTTTTGGTGCCAAAACTAATATTTTCTTTATTACTAATTAACCCTCTATTTTTCCTCCATATAAATCCAAAGTTAATGACCAAATGGCTTAGCGTAGCAATAACAACACGATACGATTAACGTTATTCAAAAATAATAAATAATAATAATGATTTGTTAATGGTTTTTTTTTTTTTAAATGTTGTGGAGGCAGTGGAGTGCAAATTAAAGAGGCACTCCAGCTTCAACTAGATGTTCAGAGGCATCTTCATGAACAACTAGAGGTAAGTTACAAAATGTAACTATATATACCTTACTTTTTAGATATAATTAAGATTGTTTATACCAAGTAAATACAATCCAATACAACCTGTTTCATATTATAAGAAGTTTTAGCACTTTTTCTTTGTTTCATAATAGTTGATGTTTCATATTATAAGAAATTTTAGCATTTTTTCTTTGTTTCATAATAGTTGATGTTTCACTTATCGAGATAAAAATTGACACATTTTGTCATTTTTACCTTTAGTCAAAAGTTCAATTCAATATAGATATTTAATGTGCTTCTTAAATTCAAGATAGGATATGGGGTTAATATGAGTATTTTATATGCTTCCTAAATTATTGTGCAAACTCAAATTTCTTATAATTTGAAAAAGAGGGAGTATTACATTATGACATTTAGTGCTTGCAGTTCCCCATTGAAGATAAAGCCTATCGTTTTATAAAGAAAAATATATTAAGCCATACATCAAAACTTGTTTTTTTTTTTGGTTTTACATCAAAGCTTATTTTTAAGACAAAATGAAGAAGGCTTGCTAGTTTTGAGATAGTATATATGTTTGAACATTTTGAGTGGCTCTCCTCGTGAACTATTTTCTGATAATTATCTACATAGATACTTTTTGTTTAATACCAAACTCATCTTGATTCTTTCATTCTTTAGATTCAACGAAACCTACAACTAAGAATCGAAGAACAAGGGAAACAATTGAAAATAATGATGGAACAACAACAAAAAACAAAAGAGAGTCTTATGAAGACACCAGAAGCTGAAGCATCATTGTCTCTTCCCGCTTCCGATCACACTCCTCCTCCGCCTTTCTTGGTACAAGACGACACTGAAGCCCTGATGCTAACATGTTATGGAGACACTCAACTCCAGTCAAAGATAAGTTGAAAAAAGGAGAGAAATTGGCTACATAGAAAAGGCCTAAAGCATGTTTCTACTCTATTCAAAGTGGTATAAAGTTATAAGAGTCGCGACAAGAGAATGTCCAAAGTGCTACACACACTAACACTTGGGAACAGAATCAGGTACTAAATGTGTGCAAGTGGTGTGTGATGGGGTCTCAGTCATAGATAGTCTAATAGTACTAAATGAGATTATTCTTAATTAACTATTTGTGTTTAAAAAACTCACACAAAGAGATATATCTTCTTAAATTAGTAACGCTACTTTTAACATTGTGCATGAGGAACCCCACCTTTCCTCCTTTTGCTTTCTTAATCATTTCTACTTTGAATATTCAATTTCCTCTTTAGTCTTTATCCTTCTATGAACTTGATTACTCTAGTATTACAAAAGTTTGGCGATGTTTACAAAAGTAATCTACCTGTATTATATATCTTTAATATGCTTTTTCAAGATTGAGGGACGGTATAAAATCTTTTGCATGGAAGTGGTTTGATGAGTGAGTCAGCCAAATGATCATACGTAGTGACATGAGCACACAAAATGAATTAGGTTGAATTTTCGGTACGGAAAAAGTGATATTCGATTTGGTTTCCCACAAACTCACCAATTGTGAAGTGATTTGATCTAACCTCGGCATCAACGTCACATCAAGCTGTTTGACCACCCTTTAATTGGGTTGGTAAGCGGTTTAATGTCCCAATTGAATGGTTCATTCGATTTCCTTTTCTTTTTTTTGTGTTGGTTAAGAAGCTCTAGATATAATGGGCCTGATGGGCTACAGTATTTGTGAGAATTTTTTGTCAACAATATTTATTATGCGTATTTGAATTAGGCTCAGATTAGGGTTTTATTTCGAAGACAAGATCGAGATTCCTCTTCGATCAATAAATTTGGTGGTTAGTCTGGTATTTCATCAACACCGGTCATCTCGTCGGTTTGTGACTAAATTGGTTTGGTTCTCGTTAGGTTACAACTAGCTTGGGCTGGTCTGGTTAAAGCCCAAACTCATTTACTTCTGTTCAATCCACGTCCACTTATATATAAAATTAAGCTAATGGGCTACTTATGTTAGATTAATTGAAAATTAAGTTGTGTTATTGGTAATATTAGAACATTGTCTTTTATAATAGTTTTGACTTTTGGAAGTCTTATTTTATGAGGAAGTGACTGAACACATGCATGGTAAAAAAAGACAGTGGAAATTTCACCATGTATGTGTCACAATGTCGTCATACAATAAAATCATTATCTTATATGTCCTCTCAATTATTATAACTCGTTTATCATTTCGGGGCGAAGCTCTACTCTATATATTCTATTGACTTTACTTCATTATTTGGAGATTGTTTTTCCTACAACATGCAACGTCTTTAATCGATTAAAAAAAAAAGTCAAATCTTAATACCGATAAAGACAAACACATCTTGGATCCGATCCGACAGTTATGTGAATTTTGTATTACCTAAAACGGGTTTCACCAAAAAATGGAAGGTACAGATCGAATGAAGTTTCGAAGAAGACAAGCATCGGATAATGATTCTTCATTCTTCTTATGAAAGCTGCAGTAAACACATTATTCATTGCTGCAAATGCTACTGATGATATAATCAATGTAGTGATTCAATTTCAGTTTGGATATTGGTCTGATGTTTAAACATAGATTAGGTTGAGTCGGTTATGTCTGATTTGAAGCTGGTTTAGGTTTTGATTGAAACTTTGCGTTTTGAAGAAAAATGCTAAGAAGACAAAGACTCTGATCGCGACAAAAAGTTTGCTTTTGGTTGAGTAAAAATAATTTGAGATCTCTTCTTCTTTGTAACGTTGTCAAGAGTGTGAGAGTTGTGAGTTGAGAGAAAAACTGTCCCCTATGTTGATTCTCTTGTTGCTCTGGTTTAAGAGCTGTAACACATCATCTCAGATCAATATAGTGCAAGGATTGAATCCGGCCCCGGACGTAGATCTATCACACCGATTGGTTGAACCGGGTTAACAAAATCTTGTGTCATTTCTTTTATGCTCTGTTCTGTTTTCTTATGTCGAACAAACAGAGAGGTGATTAAGGAGAGTGTTGTTAAAGCAAAAATGTGTTTGATTTCTGTAACAGCTACGACATCTCCGAAATTTTTTCAACCGATACAAAACGGGTTACTTCGCTTTCAAAGCAATCTCTGGACTGTGAGGAAACACAATTTTTAGCTGTATAAGATTTTTTTCCTTGATCTCTTTCCTTGTTTTAACCACAAGAAATATAGGAAAATACACAATAGTTATTATCTTAGCTTTAATTGGTGCTCATATATAGTTTAAGGGTCTTGAATGAATCTATACTCGAATTACACTTGTCAGAAAGTAGTTCTGGATATTAAACCCATAGTTCCTTCACGTCGGGGGCTAAACTAGGTTATTATAAATTGTTTCGTTGTTAAATAATGAAGTTATGGTAGAGAAGGTACAAAGTAATTTGTATGTATAGAGAATGAGTTATAATCAAGGTTCATGGTCTCATCAGGAACAGCCATCAGCGAGCTCTTCAGGTTGCGAATCCGCCTTTGAGTTAGCAAGCTCATCTTCCACTAAAACAAGGATGAAACAAGTTTGTAGAGTGTGCGAATGACCTAGGTGGCCCCGTGTGTATGATCTCTTCATCTATTTATACATGTATGTGTGTGGGTTTCGTAACATGATAATTTACCCTTTTATCTCCCAATTGATGCTTGAACTCGTAGAAGCGACGCCAAAGGAGATCTTACAGCTTAAACACATGAATTAACGATCTACCATGTCAAGAGTCATCTTCAGGTTACCACATCATTTTCCATTTTAGATTATGATCTACATATATATATGCTTATGATTCATTCTTACCTAAATCTCCTTTAATTTGTATTCATCCAAATCAGAATTATCGATCACTGAAACATGTTAAAGATTCCAGACAAGGTAAAGTCCTAGGTTTTATTGTTAACTCTCTCAATGAGTCATTGATGATCCAAAACTAAGCAATACGTTTTCTTTTTCTTCTTTGGCAGATGCAGAGAGAATTATTCTTGTTGGTTGAAGAACAAAATAAACAACTCTACGAGATGATCAAAATATCAGAAAGAAAAGAACTTGTAAAATCTCTGAATTAAGATTTGCACTTATATGTATTATCATGATTCTTGAGTTTTAGAAAAAGATAATGTAGATAATGATTTATCAGATAATATACACAATTATATCGAACCAAATAGATAAACTAACTGGTCATATAGAAAAAACTGGTTGACATACAATTATAATGGCATGTCTGTGAATATTAACAAAACAAAGAATATTTTGGGATTTTGGTATTCGGAATTCGTAAGAACTGACAAGCAAACGCAAAAACCCAACAAAGTCTCATGCTTCATCTGTCTTCTCCGGCCACTTGAGCTGCAAGAGCCGAATTAGACTCGTCAAAGATTCAAAGGTAAAAGCTTTCGATTTACTCACAACTAGGCTATGAAATTTATGCGAAACCCTATTGGATTCGCGTCTCTTATCAAATGGGTATCACAAATTTCTCTAGAAACCCACTTTAAACCCCTAATTTCTGGAACTGGGTTTCTCCTCCGCTATACCCCAAACCCTAGATCGTTCGCCACCAGTAACCAAGTTTCCAGCGAGAAATCGAGTGTGAAGAGAACCCGAAGTGGGCTTCGAATCACTCCCACTATTCGTAAATTGGCTGAGGAAGCAATGTTGGATTACTTCTATTCCACTAGGGGTTTACAGTACATGGTTGCTGAGATTATGAGCAAGAACAGTCCAATTTTTATTGATAATCTTTTGAAGAATGTGGACTGTGTTACTGCTTCTGATATTAACCAATCTATTACTAGATATCTACGGTTTCACCCTCTCAATGAATTTGAGCCTTTCCTTGAGAGTTCAGGTCTGAAGCCCACGGAGTATAATCATCTCGTTCCCTCTAATAAGGTCTTCTTGGATGAAGAAGGTTTTTTGCTGGAGAATCACCATGTTTTGTGTTACAGTGGAGTTGACCCAAAGAAGATTGGGAAGATTTTTAAGGAAGCTAGGGAAGTTTTCGGGTATGAAACCGGGCTTTTAGCTTCTAAGATTAAGGCCTATGAAGATTTGGGGTTTAGCAGATTTTTTCTATCGAAGCTTCTCGTTTGTAGCCCGAGGATACTGATTGGGAATATGAATTTCGAACTGGCTAAGGTCTTAAAGACACTGAAATCCATGGGGTTTGAATTCGATTGGGTAATGGAGAACCTGTCAGAGGAGGCACCTTGTGATTGGAGCTCTGTGTATCGTGTTCTAAGCTTGCTTAGAGATATCTGTTTTGATGAGGAAGAGCTATGTGGGTTAATCAGGAAGTGTCCAAGACTGATTTTTGAGAATTCAGGCAAATGGACAGTGGTTCTAGTTGGGCTTGAAACAAAACTTGGGTCATCTAGGAGTGAACTATGTTCATTGTTTCAGAAGTTCCCGCAGATTCAAGTAGAGAAATGTGTTTCGAATCTAAGGCACTGCTTCTTGTTCCTGAAAGAGATCGAGATGGAAGATGATGAGATTCATAAAGTTTTCCGTTCTCACTCCTGGTGGCTTGGTTCATGTAGGTTAAAGAAAACCAGTAGCTTGCTTGTATTTTTGAAGGGTGGGAAAACCCGGGTTTGTCAGGTCATTCAAGAAAACCCAGAGGAGATGAAAAAATGGACAATGGGGTCGAAAGTCCAGCCGCTACCAGCTACCGAAGAAAAAATAGAGTCGAAATCAATGAAGACCCAGTTCTTGTTAGACCTCGGATACAAAGAAAACTCAGAGGACATGGAGAGAGCACTCAAGAATTTCCGTGGCAGAGGATCTGAACTCCGTGAGAGATTTAATGTCCTCGTGAGTTTGGGTTTTACCGAGAAAGTTGTCAAAGATATGGTGAAAGCATGTCCTAGTATCCTCTCCCAGGCAAGTGATATCCTAGAATCAAAGGTTAACTACCTTGTAAACGAATTAGGTTATCCGCTTTCGACTTTGGTGGATTTCCCTTCATGTTTAAAGTTCACTCTTCAGCGGATGAAGCTCAGATTTGCGATGTTCTCTTGGCTTCAAGCTCGAGGAAAAGTAGGTCCTAAGATTAAAGTTAGTACTATGCTCGCGTGCTCGGACAAAATTTTCGTGAGTTTTTTTGTAAACCGTCATCCCGATGGGTCTAAACATTTGGAGGATTTGAAGAAGCTGCATCTTTGAGTTGAACAAACTAATTGCTTACTATGTTTTGTAGCAGTAGACCTTAATCATCTTCTATCGAATTTTTGGTCGGTGTAGTACTCTCTTCTAATGATAAATTTTTTCTTGATTCATCTTTATATTGTTTAGCTTTGATTCTTTTAAATTTCTTTATATTCAAACTTAAAGCCTCCAAATGGAAAATTGGATTTTGATTTATTTTTACCTGATCGACTTTAAAATCATTTAAATAATCTTTTTTGTTTTTTAGTTTTTTTTTATAGTTTTTTTGGGTCAACTAGTCTCGTCGTCTTCTCACTGAACATACCTCTTTGCTTCGGCTAGACATATCTCCCTCCTTGTGTTACATATTGTGCATATCTCCATGTGTCTGCGTAACAGGTAATGTCTCTTATACGAAACCCTAGATTCACTTGTCTTCTCAATTGGGTATCAAAAGCTTTTGCAGAAACCCCTTTTAAACCCCAAGTTTCAGGAAACCCTAGATCTTTCGCCACCCAAAGAACACTCGTCGACGCTGAGGTTTGCGGCGAGAAATGGGGTGTTAGAACTCGAAACGAGATTCGTAAAATGGCCGAGGTTGCGATGTTTGATTACTTCTATCAAACGAGAGGTTTGCAGTTTCTGGTTGCTGAGAGTATGAGTAAGAATGCTCCTGTTTTTAATGATAATCTTTTGAGGAAGCTAATTGGTTGTGATGTTGATGATGATGATGATATAGTTCGAGCCATTACCAGGTTTCTATGGTTTCATCCTGTAAATGAATTTGAGCCATTTCTAGAGAGTTTAGGTTTGAAGCCGTCAGAGTTTAGTCATTTGGTTCCTTGTGATAAGATGTTCTTGAATGAAGATGCTTTTCTGCTGGAGAATTATCATGTCTTTTGGAATTATGGAATTGGTCGGGAGAAGATGGGGAAGATCTTTAAGGAAGCTAGGGAAGTTTTCGGGTATGAAACCGGGGTTTTAGCTTCCAAGATTAAGGCTTATGAGGATTTGGGATTTAGTAGATTGTTTCTTTCGAAACTTATCGTTTGTAGCCCGAGTATCTTGATTGGGAATAGGAATGTCGATCTGGCTAAAGTTATGGAGATGCTGAAAGCTATTGGCTTTGGTGTTGATTGGGTAACAGAGAACTTGTCAGAGGAGGTTTCTTATGATTGGAGTTCTATGCATAGGTGTCTAAGTTTTCTTAGAGATATGTGTGTCGGTGAGAATGAGCTGCATGAGTTAATCAGGAAGCGGCCAAGACTGATTTTTGAGGATTCAGGGGAATGGACACTGATTCTAGCTGGGTTTGAAACAAAACTAGGGTCATCCAGAAGGGAACTCTCATCATTGTTTCAGAAATTCCCTCAGAGTCAGAGTTTAGGGAAATGTTTAATGAATCTAAGGCATTGCTTCTTGTTCCTGAAAGATATTGAGATGGAGGCTGATGAGATTATCAAGATTTTCCGTTTGTACTCTTCATGGCTTGGTGTATCTCGTTTGAAGCAAACCAGTACCTTACTTATCAATTTGAAAGGTGGGAAAAGGCGACTTTGTCAAGTCATTCAAGAAAATCCTGAAGAGATGAAAAAATGGATTATGGGGTTAAGAGTCCAGCCGCTACCAGCTACTAGATGCAAGGTAGACACAAAGTCGAAAACAATGAAGACCCAGTTCTTGTTAGACCTCGGATACAAAGAAAACTCAGAGGACATGGAGAGAGCACTCAAGAATTTCCGTGGCAGAGGATCTGAACTCCGTGAGAGATTTAATGTCCTAGTGAGTTTGGGTTTTACCGAGAAAGTTGTCAAAGATATGGTGAAAGCATGTCCTAGTATCCTCTCCCAGGCAAGTGATATCCTAGAATTAAAGGTTAACTACCTTGTAAACGAATTAGGTTATCCGCTTTCGACTTTGGTTACTTTCCCAACATGTCTTAAGTACACTCTTCAGCGGATGAAGCTTCGATTTGCAATGTTCTCTTGGCTTCAAGCTCGAGGAAAGGCAGACCCAAAGCTTGCAGTTAGTACTATACTTGTGTGCTCGGACAAGTTCTTTGCCACTAGATTTGTAAACCGTCACCCCGATGGGCCTAAGCATTTGGAAGATCTGAAGAAACTGCTTCTGTGTGAGTAGAGATCAAGAATGCATCAAGATATATAGTGTTGACCACAACAATGCAAATGAGCCTCAAAGATACAGCAAGCAGTTGGATTTTGTATTCTAGTTAGAGCACAATCAGTCTGCTGAAGACAATTTTACAAGTTCTATAGCAATTTAATATAAATTTCTTTAATTTTAGCCAAGCCTCAAAACAGTACAGTGAACATAATAATTGTGGTACATAAAGAGAGAAAATATTATCATCATATAATGAAGCTGATAAAAATCATATAACGAGGAATAAGAAAGGCCACGTGGCACAGCGGTTTCACTAGTTGACTCCAACGTCCGTAACTGTTTTTGCTGATGTGGAATATTCGCGCTTTCGCATATTTACTCAGTTCCATATCTCTTCACTAAAGCCTAAAGCCCTTTCTTTAATCTTCTCTTCTCCGAGTTTTCTCTCTGTTTGGTTTCCCGGAAAACGAGAGAAAGTGCGAGAAAATTCCATAACTCTTTTCTCTCTTTCTCTTCTTCTTTTCTCCTTTCGTTAGAAAGAGCTTAAACGTATCAGTTCCATGCATTAAGCACCATTTTTTTCCTGGGAGTCGAGAGATCGTAGCGATGAAAACCAAACAGCAACTGCGATACCTCGCTGCAATTCTGTTCACGGTGATTCTCTTTGTGCTGGGGAAGGCTGATACTGATCCGCTTGAAGGTAGTTTCCAGATTCTCGTCTCATTTTTCTCAGGCTAGGAATGAATCTTAGCTAAGATTCTTGTTCGTCGTTCTTCTCTGTTTAATAAAAAGGTTAATGGAGTGGAGCATGAGTTTTGAATGCGTTGCTTACTTAGGAACGAACTTTTGATTAATATTCTTGGTATAAACACAGAAACCCTTTCTTGACTGGAAATTTCTATGGGTTTAATCGCGAGTTTAGATCGTTTGATGTTACTTGATCATGTTGAAATCACCACCAAAACCTGTTCGATGAAATGACTGTATGTTAATTGTTGTTTCTTCGTTAGTTTTGGCTCTTCAAGATCTCTACAAATCCCTGAGCAATCCAGAGCAGCTGAGAGGATGGAGATTGGAGGGTGGAGATCCATGCGGAGAAGCCTGGATGGGAGTTTCTTGTTCTGGTTCATCTATAGTAGACCTGTAATTTCCCTGCTAACCTTTTTCTTCAGTTTTTTAATCCAAATTCTTTAGTCCGGTTAGAACAAAATCTGATTCATTCTATCCTAGACAACTGCGAGAGTTAAAGCTTTTGGGCAGCCTTGGAAACCAGCTTCAACATCTCCACTATTTGAAGAACCTGTAAGCAAACTTTCCTGGTTCTTGATTTTTAACTTCATTACGAGACAAGAGTCATTGTATTGTTGTTATTTTTCCTTTGTGTTAGGGATGTGAGCTTCAATAGCCTTCAAGGTGAAATTCCATTTGGCTTGCCTCCAAACGCTACTCATATGTAAGTATTTAAGCAAATGCATTCGTCATTCAAGCATACATTCAAGTGCAGTTCACGAGTGTTTTCGTTGTTTGTCGATTACAGAAACATGGCTTACAACAATCTGACCCAGAGTATCCCTTTTTCCTTACCTCTTCTGACGTCTCTTCAGTCTCTGTAAGCCATAATTGCTTTCCTTTTCAAATGGAATATCAATGGAATATGTCATCACATTGCTTTCCTTTTCTACTGATTTGTTAAATAAGGGCTTCCTTTGTCTTCTAGGAATTTGAGCCATAATTCATTATCTGGACCTCTTGGAAATGTGTTTTCTGGGTTACAGATTAAAGATATGTGAGTCTTCTGTTCACTTCTGTTAGTCTTTCATCACCATATATAGATTCAAGATTCATATTCAAATAATATTTGACTTTGCTAGGGATCTGTCATTCAACAACCTGACGGGAGATCTACCGAGCTCTTTTGGAACTTTAATGAATCTGACTTCACTGTAAGTATCTAGGAATTTTATCTGCAATCTGCTTTGTGCACTTAGGTGTAACCTAATAATTTTTTTTGTTGCTATCATAACAAAACTGCAGGTACCTCCAGAACAACAGATTAACAGGATCAGTCATCTATCTTGCGGATCTTCCTTTAGCTGACCTGTAGTTCACTCTCTTTGTGCTTTGATTTTGCATTTCATTGAACTTCCTTTATATATGAGCTCAATATATGTCTTCAGGAATATCGAAGATAACCAGTTCAGTGGTATTATCCCAAGTCATTTTCAGTCCATTCCTCATCTGTGGTGAGTTTACTCCCCGCTTTTCAAATATTGGCTCAGACACCTTAGACTCATGATAATTATACATGGTGTTTTTGCTGAACAGGATTTGGGGAAACAAGTTCCATGTAGAGCCCAACTATAAACCGTGGAAGTTTCCTTTGGACGTCAGACCGATGATACAAAATGCTACTGGCTATCCAACGACAGAGTCGAGTGCCATTATGAACTTTCCCAGACCTCAGACGGTCAGAAAGAAGAAGAAAGGCATAGGAGCAGGAAGTACCTTTTTACTGGTTGGCGGATTAGCTTTGCTAGGAACCTTCTTTGCACTTTTTGCAGTCCGCATGAGTCATCGACGTGCACAAAACCTTGCTGCTAGTCACATAAGCAACAATAGCACAGCATACTCTCTTCCAGTCAGTACAGGCCGAGGTGATCTATGCTGTCTCTCTCCTCATTGTTACAATGACAATTCTGATTCCTTGGTGCTGATTTTCTTACCTTCACATGTAACAGAATATCCTGTTGCAACTGAAGATAACCCACAGATGAAAAGGGTCCAGCCACCGCCAATTCCCCAGCTCAGACATTTACCTTCTCCACCTGTCAGAATCGATAAATCTGCGAGAAGAAAAAGCTTCTCTGCTACATGTCAATATCCATCGTTCGCTAAGCTTTTCTCAGCTGCAGAGCTTCAACTGGCAACTAACAGTTTCAGTGAAGAAAACCTACTCGGAGAGGGTCCTCTTGGTTCTGTTTACAGAGCAAAGTTGCCTGATGGCCAAGTATATCTTCTCTTATTTCTCTTCAAACATTCGAAATTGGGAATTTTCATTATTCGTTTCTCATCCGTTGATATTATCTTAAAACAGTTTGCAGTCGTGAGGAACATCCCAATGTCTTCGCTGTCTTTACATGAAGAGGAACAATTTACTGAAGTGCTTCAGACAGCCTCCAAACTAAGACACCCAAACATTGTGACACTTCTCGGTTTCTGCATTGAGAATAGGGAGCATCTTCTTGTATATGAGTATGTTGGGCATTTGTCGTTGTACAATGCTATGCATGATGAGGTGTACAAGCCACTTTCCTGGGGCTTGCGTCTCCGCATTGCTATTGGAATTGCCCGAGCTCTGGAGTAAGTATCCTATCTTCTCAAACTAGTAGTAGCTATTCCCTATCCTTGCAGGCTTGCAGCTATTTATTTTGACTCATCCCTATCTGGTGAATCAAAAAATTTCAGCTATTTGCACTCGTCGTTTTGCCCTCCTATAGCCCATAGCGATCTGAAAGCAACAAACATCTTACTAGACGAAGAACTTACACCTCGTATTGCTGATTGTGGGCTTGCTAGTTTAAGGCCACTTACAAGCAACAGTGTTAAACTTCGGGTAAGTAAGAAGACAGTATATGATGTAGTCACTTAATTCTTTAACTGAGAGAGACCTAATGATTGGAGATGAAGGGCAGGCTTCAGAGATAGCGATACAAAACACTGGCTACATAGCACCAGAACATGGACAACCAGGAAGCAGTGGCACAAAGAGTGACACCTATGCACTGGGAGTGCTACTCTTGGAACTGTTAACAGGAAGGAAAGCATTTGACAGGTACGCAAGCATTTCACATACTAATAATAATCAATGATAGCTAAGCTCTGATGGATGTTGCAGCTCACGACCCCGAGGAGAACAGCTACTGGTGAAATGGGCATCAACCAGACTTCATGACAGGCGAAGCTTAGAGCAGATGATTGATGGAGGCATAGCCGGCACATTCTCTTCAAGAGTCGCCTCACAATACGCAGACATTATCTCCCTATGCACTCAGGTATTGTCAATAGAGATTCTTCACTCAGGATCATTACATTACAACTAAACATTCATTCATAACCAGGTAGAGAAGGAGTTCAGACCAGCGGTTTCAGAAATAGTGGAAGCACTCAGTGCACTGATACAGAAACAGAACAAGGAAGCAAGCAGTAGTGTAGCAGACAAGACCGACCCTTTTAGTAAATCTTTCTGCTCAACACGCACACGCTTCATCTCCTCACCTACCTTTAGCTACCCCTCCTCTTGACCATTTTATGTGTCTCTTCTTCATACACATATACTTTACTGTCAAAATAATAGTTCTTAGCATATGATGATATAATACACATATTAGTCTTGGTAAAAGGAAGTTTCTTAGTACATGATAGAAATAAATAAATAAATAAAAGAGTTTGAACCAAGGCAAAATCCTATAGTAAGAAACAGGGTCACTTGGTGTTCTGAAACTAAGTTTTTTTAACCAATCCCAAAGATCAAACTAAGCAGAAACCCCAGCGTTCAACAATGTATTGATCTCTCCTCTTATATTCACAGGTCTTCCATCAAACATGGAAGAGAGACTTGTCTCACAAAGCTCCTTCAGTTCTCTTGTTTTCGAAAGTGCAGCTTCCTGTATTCAACACCAGAATTTGTTAGATAATCTGACACTATTAATTCACATTTTAGCCAAAACAAAAGTAAAGTTTTTTGAGAACATGAGCTTACCTGTTTTGGCCATATAGAAGAGAGTGAATTCTGCAGCTCCATGCGTCTTCTACTTACATCTTTCAAGCTCTCTCTTAGCTTCACTTCACGGTGCTTCTTCTCCTCCAGCTCTGAAACAAGCCTATCTAGGAATCTGTACAACAAAAAATACATATGTCAGAAGCTGTGGTACTCACTGTAAATCCCCTGGCAGAGATTCTTTATCCAAACGCACCTTTTGGAGTTGAGGATCATGATCAGATCCCGAGATTTCTTGTTTGTTAGCAATGAAATGGCCATGGATATGTCAACTACCATTGGCTCAATGGTTTCAGGAGAATACTGCTGAAGAACCATGGGAGCAACTGCTTGCACGTGGTGTTGCAAAGACAGAGTGTCTTCATTTCTCAGTTCTATCAAACGCTGGTTCAAAAATGCCTTGACCTGACAAGAGAAATCACATGAGTGTCTCTCAAGAAACATCTCCAGGATTAAACTGAGCATTAAATAGTCAGGGATAAGACTACCTCATACAAATCATCAAGGATCTTATTCCTATATTCTGTGTCCAACAGCTGGCTCCTCTCTCCTCCACTCCCTAAGACTTGAGTTGTAGAATCTGTCAACTGTGTCTGATTTGATTCTAGCAAAGCCGAATCAGCTATTTCTTCTACCTGAGGTGTTTCAACACTTACATCCCAAGAAATCTCAGAAACATCAACCTCAGGGCCTTGGATTTCTTCGACTTTAAATGGAGAATTCTCAGGAATATCGCTGGCATTGACAATTTCATATGAACCTAGATCATTTCCACTATCAACTTCTTCTACCATACTAACATCCCAATCTATCTCAGCAGTATCAAGTGTAATATCCCAATCAATACTGTCTGCAGCTGCGTCTGTACCATTTGCATTCTCAGATGACAGAAAATTATCAGCATCAAGAGCTTCAGAGACCCCCAAAACGCTTAAAGATGGAGGGTTTTCACGAATGTCTTTCAAGTTTTGTAAGACAATCCTCAAAGGCTTCTACAGACAGATCAGAAGCGGGTCAATTCAACCTCCCAGGACAAAGAGACCAAAATTTTAGAGAGAAAGAGAGTAAAGTTAAGAGTGATCTTACATCTTTCTCAGTATGAACATCTTTAACATAGGCGGAGTAGTACTCCATTGCCCCTGTTACTGAGTCACTGTTGATAACTTCCAGAATCTTGCTAAAGGTACTAGGAAGCGAACTCGCAGTCTCCAAAAGTTCACGCCTCACGTTGTTTCCCTGAAATTTAAGATATTTTAAATTAATGTGATCCTCTAAAAAACCTATGGATGAAACCAAGTCAAGTTTACAACTAAACCTGCAATCCAAGCTCTCGGCAAGCATCCTCGTATTTTGTTGCTGAGAGTGCAACGCTCCTTTTGATATCAGCTTCTTTACGATCAAGCTCCGCCATTTGTTGCTGAACCTTTTGCACTTGCTTTTTCAGATATGGGCTTCATGTTTTGCAAGAAGAAAAATCATAGGAAAAGCCAAAGTAGAGAGACTCTAGGTAAAATCAAGTAGAGCAATGCAAGAAAGCAACTTACATTTCGTAATTGACATTCTGAATTATTATCTGAGCTGCCTCCCCAAGATAAATGTGATCTTTTTCGAAAGCACGAACAATTGCTTCCCAAACACCCTAAAAAGAGCAAAATAACAGATCACAAAATGTACAACGACAATGAATACAAGTAAAGTGCGAGACAGAGAAAGTTTTACTTACAGAGGCACCCGAAAGCCGACCAAAGATGTTCCGGCTTTCCGGAGTTGTCTTCAGGAGAATCTCATATATCTTTTTGACCTCCAAGTAACCGATCACTGGAAGCAAAAGAACAGTCATTTAGATGAGAAACAACAAGTAAACACATAAAGCCTTTAGGCCCTCCTAATCAGCATCAGACATAACCAAACTCCAAACAAACTTATTGTGTTTCACAGAGATGCAAATCAAAAATCTCTTTGACATTTTCAAACAAAAGACCAACACTTTAAAGTTCTAAGTGAGAGCTTGCGAACCAAAAACCAAAACTGCTAAATTAATAAGACAAAAAAATTGAAAAATCGAACCTTCAGGATCTAGGGTTTGAAAGTATGGATCGATCTCCTTAGGCAAAGAAGAGAACTCTTTTAAGATTTTGACTCTGATCGCGCCCACCTTCTTCCTCCAATCCGCCGGAATTCTCTTCCGATCCACCAACCATTCTTCGAATTCAAAAAAATTGAAATCAAATTAAGACTATAATCTCCAAATCGGATTCGAATTCAAACGCAGAACATGCAAAACCGAAAAGATATAAAAAATCTGTGTAGTCGTAATTGATATTCTGCATTACCTCCGAGACGAGAAAAGGTGATGTCGATGGGAAGATTTTGAACATCGTCTTGTGTCGGCATTTTTTTTTTCCGGTAGACCTGTGATTTCTGGGGAAAGTACCTCCCAAGTCTTTCAGTTTTTAAGGTTTTGGAGTCTGTGTGTGTTGCTTCTTCAACACCGAAGAGCAACGCATAGCTATCATCAAACATACCGAATCCGGTTTTCGATCTTAACCGGACCAATTTACTCCAGTCCCGGCAAACTGGGTTGGCCCATGACCCGCGGTTTCTGAAGGTCCGGTTACAAATCGCGGTTTTACGGATTAATCTACTGATTTAACTTTTCAATCTTATGTTAAAAATGTTTAAGAAGTTAAAATTATTTTATAAATATATATATATATGCATGATAAAAAATAATAAAAAACTAGAATATATTCCGTGCTATAGCACGGGAAAATTGCAATTATAAAACAATATTTGAAAATAATAAAATCAGGATATTAGAAAATTATAATTTTTAAAAAACTTTATGAAAATTATAATATCAGTTTTTCTAATATCGAATCTTTTTAATATCCGCGTAAACATTTTGTAATCAGAAATATAAAACCAATCTTTCATATTCGACGATATTGGAAATTTTATGTTGGAAAAATTATATATAAAATCAGAATATTTTATTTGATTTAACCGAATAAAAAAGTAAAGTTTTGGAAGATTGCGACATAAGATATTAATTAAAATATTTTGAAAAATATTAACACAGGATATTCTAAAATTGATTTCGTAGAATATATTTTCTGTTAAAGATAGTATGTCTATTAGCAATATTGGATATTGCGACATATTGTTCTCAACAGAAAATTTCCAGATATTTTTTATTTGAATTTTAATTATATCTTGTTATGTTTTAATTATCAAATTTTATAATTTAAATAGATTTAAGAAATTAAATTACAATATTACATTGTTTATGTTAAATTGTACACCATGTTAAACTAAGTAAGATATGAACTAACATTTTAAATCTACTAAAAATTTATTATTAGATTCGATATTATAAAGAGGAACTAACATTATCATTAACATTCAAAAAAAAAATTGCAATGTACATCAAATCTCTTATTTTTGGAAAACTAAATCAACATTTAATTTAATTTAATTCATGTGTTTAATTAAATCAACAAAATCTTCACAAAATCTATTTTTAACTACTTTAAAAAAAGAACTTAATTAATTAAAACGAAAATTATATTCTATAAAGAAAAAATAATCGACAATCTACATAAATTCTTACTTAAAATTTTCTACAAAATCGCAATCTATATAAAATCTCTTATTTTTGGAAAATTAAATCAATATTTAATTTAATTTAATTAGTGTGTTTAATTAAATCAACAAAATCTTCATAAAATCTATTTTTAACTACTTTTCAAAAAAATTAAAATAAATTAATTAATTAAAACGAACATTATAATTAATTAATTAATTAAATGATCACATAATAACTAATGATTAAAATACCCTTAATGAGAGATTAAAATTTGTTCTTTGAAGTAATGGCAATGTGATATAAATATTAACGCTTTTTAAAGTTTATTTATAAAATGTACTTCAAAATAATATATAGGGGATGATTGAAATGAAAATCCGATTTTGTTACTTTAATTAGATCTTCTTTATCAAACAAAATAAGCTTAACCAAAACCAAACCTACACCAATAGTGCCCATCCAAACAAAATCAAATGGAACAGTTAGTGAATAATGGATACAAACAAAAATTCAATCAATTTATTGACAATCAGAGTTTATCACATAATATTGGTGTGACCAAACTTGTTCCATATATATATATATATATTTCTAGTGTTAATATAATTCAATCTAATGTAAGACTAGTTAATGGATCATTAAAAATCGGAAAAAAAAATCTTATAATAATATATCTGATGGAATTGAAAACTATATCTTAAAATAAAATAAAAATATAATACTTGAAGAATATAGTTGAATAATAGGAGAATAAAATAATAATAACTTAGAGAACAAACAAAAAATATTTATTCAAGTTTGTTATCAGCAATTTTTTCTAGAGAGAAGAGAGAGGGATGGAAAAGGACATGTTCTTGACCGCTTTATCAGAATATTTTTCTTGGGTTTATACAAAAACACAGTCGTCTTCTAATATTTTAAGGTAGAAGAAACTTTAACAAAAATTATAAATAATAAGAAGCAAAAAAAAAAGAAAAAAAAAAAGGAGTTTGTCTTTTGCTTCTCTTCTCCAATATCCTTCTTAAGTTTTGAACCCTCTCCACTTCAATATAACCGACCTCTCTTCTCTTTCTATCTCTCTCCCCTGAAAAACACCAAAGTAGCTTTAAATGCTCCGTTACATAATCTCTATCTCTTTCCAAGAATATAGAGAAAGAAAAATAATATAGAAGATATCATCTTAGTGATCAAAGCACCGTCATCATCATCATCAGCTTGCCTCAGGAGAGAAGACCAACATAAGAGATCGAAGATCAAATCTATCTCTCTTCATCATCTTCTGCTGTTACTATCACACGCTAGTTCAAACATCATCCTTAAAACTTCACCATCAAATGCAAGGTCATCACCAGAATCATCATCAACACATATCATCAGCCTCTGCCACGTCTTCTTCCCATGGAAACTTCATGTAATTTTTAGTTACATATATTTAACTATATATGATCTTGAGACTAAAAGTCGTATAAAACTTTTTGAATTGATGATCCCTAAGTCTTTATGTGTACATATGATGTGCAGGAACAAAGATGGGTATGATATTGGAGAGATAGACCCATCACTCTTCCTCTATCTTGATGGACAAGGACATCATGATCCTCCATCAACTGCTCCTCCTCCTTTACCTCATCATCATCACACAACTCGTATGCACTCTCTCTCCTTTCTTTTTTTGGGAATTGGGGTTTGGTTTTGGTTTCAGCAGATAAGGAAGATTCCCTTTAGGAGGAAAGAGAGAGAGAGAAGTCACAGCAAAAGCATGCCCAACAGATTTCAATCTTTCTTCTGCCATCAGTACTCTACTTTCAGCTTTGACCAGATCCTCTCTTTTTCTCTTTTCAGACATCAAATCTTCCTAACACCTATAACTCTCTTCTCTATACCCTTTTCTCTCTCTTGTTTTCAAATTAGAACTAGTCCACTCACATATTTACTAGCTATACGTAACTTGGTATAACTAGACCATTTCCACAACATCACATGACTCATCTATGAATCTTTATTATGGCAGAGAATTTGGCGATGAGACCTCCAACATCAACGCTCAACATCTTCCCATCTCAGCCGATGCACATAGAGCCAGCTCCTTCTTCTACACCCAATGTAATAATAATTATTACTTTATATTTCTATATATGCCAATTTTAGTTGGTTTCTGTTTCTAGTTTAATATAATGTCAGCGCAACTACTAGCTATTTCATATTATATCAAGTCAGACCAATTATTATACGTTTCTCATTTTTCTAATTAGTAGTGATATGACTGTTTTTGTTTTTTTATATAATGTGTTTGGTAAGACCGATAATGCAAAATTAGTTCCGGCTGCTCAACCTAGTGGTTCGACTCGACCATCTTCTGAGCCGTCCATGGACTTGACCAATCATTCTCAGTTTCAACCTCCTCAAGCTTCTAAATCCATCAAGGTCTCTATCTATTTATATATTTTTAATTAATTTAATTGCTTTGTCAAACTATAAATCGAATATAGTTTTAATGTAGACTTGCTGTAGTTTTTTAATAAGTTAATGGGTCATTTCGAAATGTTATCGCAGAAGGAAGGGAGCCGCAAGGGTCCTGCCTCATCGGACCATGACATACCAAAATCGTCAGACCCTAAAGTGAGTGTATTCATACAACTGCAGAAATAAGATTAATTTTTTTTTTTACTTTTTGGTGTTTCATATTTTCTTTATTAATTTAATTTCTCAACAGACATTGAGAAGACTAGCACAAAACAGAGAAGCAGCAAGAAAAAGTAGATTACGTAAAAAGGTCAGCATTTATATATTTGGGACAATATGTGTTTGCAAATATAGTTTTATATCCAAATTATTTATAACGTTATTTACTTTGGTAAATTATGACAGGCTTACGTTCAGCAACTCGAGTCATGTAGGATCAAACTGACCCAACTAGAACAAGAGATTCAACGGGCCAGATCCCAAGTAAACATTTTGACCTGTCTTTTCATATATATTATATATACTTCACCTAAAGTCTAAAATGTAACAATTTGATTTCCGATGGTTAGGGCGTATTCTTTGGAGGGTCTCTTATAGGAGGAGATCAACAGCAAGGTGGACTACCCATTGGCCCTGGCCACATCAGCTCCGGTACGTTAATAGTTTCATATATACATGTGGTGACTCAAAAACCGTAAATTTTGAAAACCGAAAAAAGGAGATATATTGAGTAAATGCAATGTGAAGCAGAAGCAGCGGTGTTCGATATGGAATATGCAAGGTGGCTGGAGGAGCAGCAGAGGCTATTAACCGAACTGAGGGTGGCGACACAAGAGCACTTGGCCGAGAACGAGCTTAGGATGTTTGTGGACACTTGTTTAGCTCATTATGACCATTTGATCAACCTCAAAGCCATGGTCGCTAAGACTGATGTCTTCCACCTCATTTCTGGAGCCTGGAAAACTCCAGCTGAGCGTTGCTTCTTGTGGATGGGCGGTTTCCGTCCATCGGAGATCATTAAGGTACATCGCGTCTTTTCTTATAAACCATATAAATATATATCTTTTATGTAGTTGAGTATGTTTTCTGATAGATTTTTACTTATTCTATTCGTGCCACATCCCACACAAAATTAAGATAAGATGTGTTAATTTAGTCATGATGATATTGTAAACTAATCATATATGGATCAATATATAATCCTAAAAATTTGGAATTTTACATGAAGATTAATCATATTAAATTCTATCTTACAAACTATAATAATCCAGAATACAATCATCGATTAATCCAGAAAGTTATATAACTTTCTGTGGATTACTTGCAAAACATATAACAATGACTGAATTCTTGACATTTTATTATTTCTGTCGTACATGTGCATAGATTATAGTACTTCCAACTTTATTCAATTGATAAAAATTCATTTCTCCTTTTTTAATTGGTCTTTGATTTTCGTTAAGAGGTACGGTATAGTAATAGTAGATAAGACAGACAAGACATAGACTATATATAGTGATATTGTTGGACGAGGTATATATATATACATAACATCGCATGGGTGAACTATATGTATAAAACCAACCTATATACGTGTATGTCTTAAGACTATAATAAAGGTACACGTAAAATTAATGTTAAAAACAAATAAAGAATGCATGCAACTGTGTGATAGTGAAATATTCTAGAAATGGTTATGTTTTGGCATAATGTAAAAGAAAGTGTCTGTCTGTTTTTTCGATTTATGCATGGTCCATAGGAGAGAGAGAGAGAAAAACATAAACCACCATGAACTTTAACAGAGACTGCCATAATAAATAAATTTTGTGTTTAGGACTCAATATGTGATACATATAATTATTTAACCTTTTAAGCAAGCTCATACGTTGGATAATTATCATATTATAATTTTTGTAAAATAATTCCGTAAAGCCTCTTTTTTTTTTTTTTTTAACTACAATCCGTAATGCCTTTTTAACCTATATTTTATTATAAATAATGAGTATAAACTACGATCGGAGATTAATAATATAAATTGATGTATGGATGGTGTGCATATCTGACAAGACCTTTGGCAATGTCTCGATCTTATATCCATATTAGTGAAAACAAAAAGGAAAGAAGAGATTTTGAGTGTAGCTAGTAACTTGTGCATAGTACACTACGCATTTAATGCATTCAACGTTCTTTATGCATCGATTAACAATATTGTTAATTCTCTGAAGTACACAACTTGTACATGCATGTGCTAATTTGAAACGCATGCATGCAGGTGATTGTGAACCAAATAGAACCATTGACGGAGCAACAAATAGTTGGGATTTGCGGGCTGCAACAGTCAACACAAGAGGCCGAGGAGGCTCTCTCGCAAGGCCTCGAGGCATTGAATCAATCGCTTTCCGATAGTATTGTCTCGGACTCTCTCTCGCCTGCATCCGCACCACTTCCTCCTCATCTAGCCAATTTCATGTCACATATGTCCTTAGCTCTCAACAAGCTCTCTGCTCTCGAGGGCTTCGTTCTCCAGGTACCATCTAATTCTTTCTTTTTATTTGAAGTTATTATATCTATACCAATTTTTATATATCGGAGATATATAGTGATGATATAAAAGTGGACCCCTATAGGAGATGTGGTCCTAATCGGACTAGGAATACATATTTTGATTCTTTGAACTACTCCTTATTCAACACAACTATCATATATTTATATACATATATATTTGGTTGTTATAACACGCTATCTAAATTGATATAGATGTTTGTATGTATGTGTATGTTTGTGTACAACTCAATATATATATAGCGTCGGTTATTATTAGTTAGATCACATCGTAATACTGTATAAGTAATAAACTAAATATAGTGGTTGATATTTGTATGGATTATAAGAGGATGTTAAAACTAATTTGCAAACTTATTAATTATGCATTACTATTTGTGTATATGAAATGCAAAGTATTTAGCCTATTGATTCCGACATTATGCAAGTAGGTATCTAACAAACACTTCTCTTGTCTTATATAAACTTGGTCGGGTTGCTTTTCTTAGAAGACTAAGTTTATTAATATCTTAATCATTTACTAATTTAGAACGGGCAGGTTTATGCAACAAATTATATATATGCTTGTGTATTAATGTATCAACCTATACTCTATATGCAATTGGGGGTTTAGGCTAATATAATATAACTAACATTCATGCATATACAAATTCGCATCTTTCATTTTCAATAATCTCGTAATATTCTTTCTGTGTTTTTTCGTGTTTGGTCAATTAAAAAAAAAAATCTTCGTGTTTAGCTACACGCTTACAACCTTTCATCTATTATTTGAATTTAAAAAATCAAAACAAAAAGAGAAAGGTCCAACTTTAAAAGAGGCGGTAAATATGGGGTTAGTTTACTAAAAAGGGATGATGGGTTTCAAACTTCTCTAAACGCACGTGACAATTGCCACCATGAATGTATATATTATGTGTATTTATTCACATAATATGCAGTCCAAAAGCAAATACATATATTGATATATATATCACATCAAAATGGAAACATGGATTGCTTGGAGCCCATATCGTTGCATGATGTCATGGACGTAACTGCCCGAGTACTATCCCATCCTCCCAAAACACTTCCTTAGAATAATTTCTTTACTTACATTTGATTCCACAATTTTTTTTGTCTCTACTTAATTTCGGGCGTCCTTAAGTCTTATATCATACATAATAGGTTGATTATGTATGATTCTAATTAGTGATCAAAAGTATCATGAAAGCATGGGGTGGGGACCGAGAGTATGGAATTCACGGTTTCACCTTTTTGACAAGTTGGTGTCGGGTTCTTACTAGTGAAGTAACAAGCTTTGATTTTCTTGCTTGATCAACATATTGAATAATCGGCATTAGTCGTCAATCAATCATATAATTTCGGGTCATGGAGAATCATTTGATTCATATTTCAATTTCTACAAAATACATAATGTTAATTTATGGATTATTAGTTTCATGATAATAATGCATGCTTGGTCTTTTATCTTAATTTGTCCTATAGTTAATTAGTCTTTTATACTCTATTTTACGAGACTAATAGTTATGGTCCAATTTAATTAATTGTTCTTAGTCTTAGTCAATAACATGAACACTACTTTGTCCATATTTTGTTTTGCTTTTACTATTTCAACATTTTCTCTTACTTATTTAGGTTTTGGACTAATACATTAAAAACTTACAGGCGGATAATCTGAGGCACCAAATAATCCATAGGCTGAACCAATTGTTGACGACCCGTCAAGAAGCACGGTGTCTTCTAGCAGTTGCTGAATACTTTCACCGTCTCCAAGCTCTAAGTTCTCTCTGGCTAGCCCGTCCTCGACAAGACGGATGATACTAAAACAACTGATGAAGGAAACAAAAAAAAAAACAACAACAACAAGAGAATAGGTTGATTAGTTAGCCAGCTTGACCTCTTTATATATTGTCTCTCTACTCAAATACAGTACAATTAGGGAAAATTGCTTGGCTTCTTTTTGTTATATGATTCTAAATATATGTTTTTGATAAAGATGCAGATGATAAACAACTATTTCCATACCTTTAAGTCTTCCTTGTGCAAGTGAAAAAAATAGACTTGATCTTCAATTACAAACACAAGGACATAGATACTAAGAATATGAAAGAGAATTGAAAAGGAACAAAAAAAAAGAGAAGGCTGGCAACAGTTGCAGTTGCATGCGAGAGAGGAGAGAGGGACTTGTAACTTGTTAGGTCAAATTAAAGCATTGACCAGTGAGGAATGTGACAAATGGTGAGTTTTGTAGGATACCATCAGAAACTTGGGATCAGTACCGTTTTGCTTTGGGTTCAACGCCCCACTTTCTCCTTTTCTTTTCATTTCTTTGCTGTCACCAGTAAATTTCCCCTCTCTTTTTTTTTTAACTTTTTAAGAATTTTGAACATTATTACACTATGGTCAAACGAAATAACAAAATTTATTTTACATCACAAAAAGCCGAGATTGATTTAATTTCCAATTTATATATAAAAAACTACTTGGGAAAAAGTAGTTTCTAACTACACCAGCAATCAGATACAAATGTTTATTGTTGAACGACAATTGTTTTTCTGGCTGTAAAGTTTTCTATTGAAATTGCAAAAAGAGAAGGAAAAATATTACAAATAGCCCATTATAACTAAGCCCACTAGTTTTGGGTTTTAGACTAAACCCAACAACACAGTACATGATAAGAATAGAACCAAACTTTTATGAGCAAATAATAAAACAGAGGAGCACAAACACGAACAAAAAGAAACACAAGTTACGCGAGCAGAGAAGACCTGAAGCCACAAAGAAGTTGTACCATTCAAAGCATACAATCTGCTTTTGAAGGTAATTTCCTGAAGAAGTTACTTGGAGCAGAAGGCATCTTGCTTCTGAACTTGGGATGCCTCATCCAGAATATCCCAGCCGCAAGAGCTATGATCTTGAAAGGCGTCACGTACAAGATCATTGCGGCAACAAGACAAAAAATCACAAACAAGCAAGTTGCACGCGGATCTCTCCAACTCAACAGTGATTGAAACCTCTCCCCTTGCGTTGCAATGTCTCCAACAACCATCTGGATCCGACCTGCAACGCTTCTTAACCTATCATACCTCATCTTTACAACATCCTGTCCCTTTGAAGTGGGAAAAGTATCGAATTCTTCATCTAGCTCATCGGGGCTAGCCGCTTCAGCCCAAGAGAGCTTTGTGTCCATATGAGGAGGATGGCGCGGCCTGAACCGGAAATTCCAAAGCCCTATCAAAAACATGTAGAGGAATGCGGTTGGGAGTATCAGCTCCGGATAACAAATCAGTATAAAGAAGAGAACGTGGAACAGTATTGTCGTCAACGGATTCTTCCAGTAGCATACGTCTCCGAGCCATTTGCTCATACCAATCAAGCCTGAAAACACAGAGACTATCCTGAAGAAGTTAGCTTTGCTCCTCCTCATGCTCCACATGTGTGAATCAACATCGAGCATGTACTCTACGATCTCTTTCCTTAAAGGAGGTTCTGCTCGGGATAACCGCGCTGCAACAATGCTCATCGCTTGGTATCTAAGACTGTCTAATTGGTTCACAGTGAATGGATGGAGATAATGCATCTTTGGAAGCAGAGGATGGCCATAAAGATAGATCATGTGAGCCAAAGATAGACAAGTGAATCTCACAGCTAATTGGACTTCTCCCATTTTCTTTAACCCTTTTGTTTGCAGAACAAGAAGCGGGTAGGAGTGAGTGTAGATCCTATCGGCCTCTAGAGTCGATAATCGGATCCTTACCTTCCCGATTCTCGCATCCACTTTGGCTCCACTGTTTGATTTCTCGCTCCCTCCAAGGTGACAGTTATCGAAAACTCCCAATGTGATGACTGTACAAGGATCATACACTTCCCATGTGTATTGCTCATTCCATTTAGGGTTATAGCTCTCAATGATGGTTCTTGTTCTCACCCATTTTTGTCCGTACTTGGCAACACAATACGGATCTGTTGTCGCTTTACTGTCTTTTGTTTTCATCGGTGAAAGCCCTTGAGCACTCAAGATTCCTACTTCAAGTATTCCAATAGGTTGCTTCCATAGTTGCCTTGCCGTAGGCTTCACGTCACTGATGTACAGAGTTGATTCGTCCATTACATGGTAACCGCCTTCAAGGCAAACTCGTAGGTGGATTCGGCTGGAGAACTTAAGCTCGTGTCTCTTGTCTCCTTCCAATGCCCCAAAACCGAACTTTTCGAGGTTGTACCATTTGGAATGGACAGCTCTGTGATCTAATCTTTTCTCAAAGACGTTCAAAGGTGAGATCAGCCTCCCCATAACTTCATCTTTAGCTGGTGTCACCTTGTTTTCGACCGTCAAAAAGAATTGTTCTTCAAATGGCTCTGCAGCTACAAAAACAAGATCTTCGTTCCACATCGGATTTGTTGTCTTGGTAGGACATAACTTTGTTTTCAGAATCTGATTCCCAACCTGAACCTTAACGAAAGCTTGAGGCGGTTGGCTCCTATCGCTAGGCTCAACATCTTGCGCCTCAATGACATTAACTCGCAAATACCACAGTTTTGGGGATACATAGACCTTAGACCTCACGCTTTGGACACCTTCTCCTTGGACTGAGGAAGCATCCGAGTGCCAAGCATCAGGAAACGCTTCATCGGCTTGCGTCCCAAGCCAAACCGCTACCATAACCTCTCCTCTCTTCTTACTCTCACCTCGCCGATCTTCTAATCTGTACCACTGAGGTGCAAGTGGACTATCCGGAGGAACTCTTGTAGGAACCTCACGCATGTCAAACACAACCTTCCCTATGTAATCATCTCTTGTAACCATCCCCTTATCGCGCACAAATACTTCGACTTGAGAGGATTGGACCTTGTCTTTTGAAAAGGCGAAAACTTGATTCCACTCCGGGTTGGTTCTTTTCTCGAAATGTTTAGTCTTTCCTTTGTAGTTTCCAATTTTCACTTCCACATAAGGATCACAATTGCTCGTGACAGGGTTTGGCGGAAGATCCTTGGCTTTGACGACCCGAACATAGAGATAAAACATTTGCTCAACAAGGTCGTATGTACTTGCAGCTCGTTCAGTTCCAATCCATCCTGTTCCTCCACGCTGTCCTCCATGTGGCCATTTCTCTCCAAGCTCTGGTTTCATGTCTTTAAGCTTATAGTCTTCTTGGCTCTTAGCTCCATCTTTGGCTGCCATTGTTTTAGATTACTTGAACCAAAAGATTCTCCTTTTTCTTTCAAAAAAACACTACAGTTCTGCACCTGACAGACAAAAACAGAAGCATAAATTTGCAGGGAAGAGCAAAATCTGAGAATTGCAGAGTTGCAAAAAAAAAAAAATGATTAGACAAAACCAGCTGGTCGACGCAAAATCTAACCTCTGTCTCTTTGTTCTGTTTCGTGAACTCATTCAAGTGTTTGCAGGAAAACACATAATAGCTGCGATCATCTTTTGCACATGAAAAGTAAGTGAAAGATTAATATCAAAACGAGAAATACAAAGTAAATGAAGAGAAAAAGAAGATAGCAAACAAAATCAATGAAAGAGATAATCTATACTATACGAACGTACAAAAAAAAACAGAGCTATTTTTATATGGACCAACAATAGTTTAAGAACAAATAAGTCATCTAATTGATTTATGAAGCACACATGAATGTATTTATGTACATATACAAACGTAAAAAGAGATGCATTTAGTTAGTAACACCTTGAGAAAGATGTTGAAGAAGTTGTCAAGAAGTTCTTTGTTTTGCTGTACCAGAGAAATGGAGAAAAAATTAAGAAGTCAAGAAGTTAAAGAGTATTGCATAATCAAATTTTGGGAGAGAAAGAACGATTGAGAAACAATTCTATTACACAGAAACAGAGGAATAAAATGAAAAAAAAATTACTCTTATTCTCTTTGCTTTTCTTCTTCTTCTTCTTCTTTTAGAGGGAAGCTGATTCTTTTCTTTTTTTCTTCTTTTCGATTCATTATATAGCGAAGCAGATTCTTTGTTGGTCTTTAATCTTTATGTACATCAAGAAAGTTTTGCCGCAGTGACAAAGGTAAAAATAAGTCCATTATGCAATACTTATATAAAATAGGTAAAAATGGTCTCTCACACTCTTCACATGTTCTAATCAAAATTTTCATATAAAAATAAGTCCATCCACAAAAATATAAAATACCTAGAGAATATCGATACATGTTCGTCTTCACTCATGACAATGATGAGCGCAACATTATAATTTTTCGTTTACTAATTTTGTAGTTATTGTATCATTGAAGTATTTTCGAAAATCTTGTGTACCCTTACGTTTACTTTGTATGTATATTCATTTGAATTGTGCGAATAAGGATACGCAAGTTTTTGTCATTTTAACACATTGTATACATCCTTCTCACTATTTTCTTAGAGTTTTAATACAATTATACAAGTAAACGTAAATTTTTAAGAATTTGCAGATTTTCTAATGGTAATATATTTAGTGCTTAAGTGATGATTAATAATATATTATAAAACATTTACAACACCAATTTTCCCTCTGAGCATATATATATATATATATATATATATATATATATATATATATATCTTTTACATGTCTGCAACTTTTTGTCTGATTGGAATAAGCATCTAAAAAATAGCTTTTACATGTCTGCAACTTTTTTAATAGAAAGCAAAAGGGCAGGATGATGAATCCATTTTTATCGACATTTAGAGTTATTTTAACATCCAGTTTTGAGTTTTTTTTTTATTTAATAAAAACAAGATAATTTTCGGTACTTTTACTTTCTTTTATTTATTTTCAGGTTTTTATATCTACCGAAACAAAATAGGAAGTTCTGAAAAGGAAATAGATTTTTAAAGCATCAAGTGAAGTAAAAATTAAAGACGACAACCAATCGGTACATATGTGTAACCGATCGGTATCGAAAACGCCAAGATCGGTGCTCTCATTAATGAAGTTTCCATTATTCAATTTTAGGGTTTTTCTCTTGTAATAGAAATGGGTGTTTCGACTTTCAAAGACACCATAGACGTTTTAGTGCGATTTTGCTCAGTTGTTATGGTTTAGGAAGAATATTTTATTCTCATACTTTTGTGGGGAAGAATTCTAAACTTTTTTACTTTATTTGTAATTTCAATATGAATTCTCTGTCCATCTCTTGCTTTGTTTCTCTGTCCATGTGTGAGTAGTTCTTTCATTGGGTATTAAGTTTTCTAAGGGGAATTCATGGTAGATTTATACTAGATTGAATTGGGAATTGATTATATAGTTCATCATCTAGGTTTGACATGCATGCTTAATCTATTTTGGTCATTTAGATTCTGCCCTAAATTGATTTCATCGTGACACCAAAAGTATTGTTAAATCAATCGATCTCGCCTAGATGGGCAAAATGTCCTTAGCCAACGACAGATGTTATTGCACTTTGGGGACATATCGAATTAGGATCATAATGCTTGTTTGAATTCCTATTAACAAATGACAATTTAGTTTATAGGAATTGCATTGCATAGATAATTATTTCGTACGAAAGTAATATAACTTTACATTCGTAATTCGAGTTCGAGAACGATACTTAATGCATTGCCATTAATTTTCTTCTTCAATTTCCATGAACCCCAAAAAAATTCCCTTCGCCTGATGTTTCTTTTAAATGATTTTTATAACTTTGTTTACATTTTCATTTGAGTTACAAGCCAAAACTCCATTTCGTCTTAGCTTAATTTAAATCATCATAATTCATAGTGTACTTTGTTGGTCTTGTGGATTCGATACCCTAGCTATACTATCGTTTTTGCTGTGCACTTGCAGTAGAATATTTAAGATTAAAACATGATCACAATACAAGCTAAGCATTGATTATTATTTGATTGCGTAACATCATTACCTTATTATCCCATCATTTTTTATTTGTATGCCCGCACTACAGCATATAAAACTATTTGCTAAAAAGAATACTATATTTATCAAAAAAAAAAAATTACAAAGATGTTTTTTGTTCGCTACCCTATGGGTTAGGTGCAAAACATTATATAATTCGTAACCCACTCCATTTTTTTCCGGATTCGTATGATGCTATCATCACGAGCTTACACATAGAATCACAGCTTCGATCTCTCACAAAGAGGAAGATGAGACCGAGCTCATAATAAGGTTTGAAATGGTGATGGAACCGCACGGTGGGGTACGAGTCCAATAATAACAAAAATATCTACATATATATATATGTATATATATATTCGCTATTATTCAAACATCATCGCATTTTTTTTATAATTGTTCTTGCACGTTATCATTCAAAGTCTAAGAGTGTTGTTCTGTTTTTTGTGTCACGACTTTACAATAACCTCAAAACTATACAACACTCGACTCCCTTTTATAAGTGAACCAAGACTAAACCGACCCTAAACCAGAGGAGATGAAACCAACTTCAGTTAGATCGACATTTCCCTTTGTAGTTGTACCAAACCAAAACCGGTTCTTCACTCCAATTGCATATGTTAAATGTGACCAGGTTTCAACAATAGCAAATGAGCTGTGTTGTCAATTTCCTTGAAAATCATGTATTATACAAACTATAGACGAGTTCTATATACACAATTTCCGATAAATCTTTTGAGCAGAAAGTTTTGTTTTTATCAACGAAGATGAATTCAAAACCTCCCAAATTTCCGAGAAAAGAAGAAAAAAAAAAGTGTGGAATAAGTTCTTATATTGGTTCTTTATCAAAAAAAAAAAAAGTTATAAGTTGGTTAACATTTACATAGTATGTAAACTATGAATAAACTGGAGTGCTTTTTCTTTTCTAACCTTTTATGAAGGCTAGTTTAATTTTTATGAACCAAGTTATCAAGTTGTAAAGGATCCAACTTTAGTGGTCCGCTTTTGCGGCCTCAAAGATGCTTAGTAATGATGACTATATTAATATGTGTTAATTTATGTAAAAGAAAATTCCCCCCACCGTCCAATGCATCAAGCTGATGATGCTTGATCGACTTGTCTCATAATATCCATTGTCTCGGTTTAGTTTGGTTAATGTACAACAACCAAAACCGAATGGGATACGATCAAGTGAGAAGACAGATGTCATTTAGACTTGGCGTGTACTAAACCGATACGGTGTCATTTGTACACCAGTGTAAAGATATTTTTATTTGTGTAGATGTAATCAAATAATTAAGAAAACTGAACTTTTTGTATTATTACACTATTTTAGGTTTGTTCCAGAAAATAAAAAGATAATAAAGAATAATAATGAAAACTTTATTTTTTGAAAATGAGATTATGTTATTGTTTAAAAATGTTTACTATCAAATCTCTTGTATGTGATTGGTATTTGTACGGAAGATAATAGTGGCTTCCAATTTCTATTAATACCCATTATAGACTAATTGGGTCTCATTTATGTTCATTAATTAATCAAGCCCACACTTAGGCTCGTCTACGATGACTTCTTTGTTCACAGAAATCACTTCTCCCCGGAAGAATCAAGAGAGCATAAACTTCTTCCAACGCTCGGATCGATATTTTAGCCGTTTGAAGATGACTTTAATCTCTTTTTGAAATTTACATATTAATATCTTAAATTTCAGACCCAAAATTTAAATTAGGTTACTCAAATTGAAGTTGGATGAACATTTGAGAAATTGTATAAGATGGTGAAGAGTGAAGACATTGTCCTCGCTTCACACTTCCAAATGCTTCAAGGAGACATAACTTCCACCAGTTATAGCCTAATCATATATAGCGTGTTATTGCATTACCCAAACATATTCAACGCCGACATCTTAATTAAGATATGTATTGACTATTATTACGGTCCATGTGTATCAGAGATCAAATCGAATCTGTCTCTCTCTAAGTCTATATCACTCACTATATAGTATCATCACGCTTTTCATCAAAACTCAATTAATCGATACCAAAAACAAACACCAACACCAACACCAACACCATGGATAAGACAGCGACATTACTTTCCTCTCTCTTGTTCTTGTTCACATTCCTCACGATCTCTTTGTCTAAAGATCTCTGTAACCAAGATGACAAAAATACCCTCCTCAAGATCAAGAAATCCCTAAACAACCCTTACCACCTGGCTTCGTGGCACCCCGAAACCGACTGTTGCTCATGGTACTGCCTCGAGTGCGGCGACGCCACCGTTAACCACCGCGTCACCGCCCTAACCATATTCTCCGGCGATATCTCCGGTCAAATCCCGCATGAAGTTGGTGACTTACCTTATCTTGACAAGCTTATCTTCCGCAAACTCACTAACCTCACTGGTACAATCCAACCCAGCATCGCCAAACTCAAGAAGCTCCGGTTCCTCAGGCTCAGCTGGACAAATCTGACCGGTCCAATTCCTGACTTTCTAAGTCAGCTCAAGAATCTTCAGTTCTTAGACCTTTCTTTCAATGATCTCTCTGGTTCCATACCTAGCTCTCTATCTTTGTTACCTAATATCGGGGCTCTTGAACTCAGCAGGAACAAGCTTACAGGTAAAGAACTCTCTTTTCCTTATTCAATCATCGAGTTTCTTGTTTAATGATCGATCTCTTTCTTGTAGGTTCGATACCAGAGTCATTTGGGTCGTTTCCAGGAACAGTCCCTGACCTTCGCCTATCACACAACCAGCTCTCCGGTTCGATACCCAAGTCACTAGGCAACCTCGACTTTAACCGGATCGATTTCTCCCGGAACAAGCTCGAAGGTGATGCTTCGATGTTGTTTGGAGTCAACAAAACGACATCGTCCATTGATTTATCAAGAAACATGTTCCAGTTCGATCTCTCAAAGGTTGAGATCCCAAAGACACTTGGTGTCTTGGACTTGAACCACAATGGTATCACAGGGAATATTCCGGTTCAGTGGACTGAAAATCCTCCTCAGTTCTTGAATGTTAGCTACAACAAATTGTGTGGACACATCCCCGGGAAACTTCAGACATTTGATTCTTATTCCTATTTTCACAATAAGTGTTTGTGTGGTGCACCTCTAGGTAATTGCAAGTGAGAATATTTAAGCAGCCAAGCTACTTTTATTCTACTTTCCCAAAGAATCCATAAGTCTATAGACAATTGTATCTTTTTTCGGATTGATTAATAAAACATCACCCAAACTTGCATTTGATGAATTCATAGTTCATTTTCTAACACCAAACCTCCCAAAAGAAGGAAAAAGAAAGAAGAAAAAAGGGTGTTCTTATTATTGTTCTTCATCAAAAAAATTATCAGTTTAATCTTTAGGAACCAACACTTAAATCACATGAATAAATTGGTTCTAACCTCTAACAGTTACTTAGTATCTACACTTTAAATATACAAGAGTAAAAAAATGGTATGGTTTTCTTTCTTTTTCTGAATGCTAGTTGAATCTTTGCGAACCAACTAGTCAAGTTGTATAGGATTCAACTATAGTTGAAATAACTCATGTATAACATTCCCTCTTCCGCTTTGAAAATCAGGTTCGACACATTTATTCTTGACCGTATGTATGAATTTTTCAAAAATATATAGCTGTATTAATAAATTACTCAAATGGAAGTTTGAATGATTTCATTTTGAGAAATTACATTAGATGACAATAGATATGATATATATCAAACAAGATGTATTGAACACATTTTGAATGTTATTATTTACGTGACCAAAATGTTGTGGGCGTAATTTTTCGTTTTATAGCATGTTGTTTCTTTTGGTACATCTGATGTATTAAATCCGACTTAGACATATAAAGTATTATCTATTATAAAAAAAAACATGATTTTGTGTCATTTCGTAAATTAACACTTCTGTTAAATAACATTTTTAACAAAATCACTAGGTAACCTCGACTTTTACCAGATCGACTTTTTCCCGGAACAAGCTCCAAGGTGATGCTTTGATGTTGTTTGGAGCCAACAAAACGACATTGTACATTGATTTATCGAGAAACATGTTGCAGAAATGATTAGGCCAGAAAGAGGTTACTTTACTAATCCCGTGGAAGATTATGGTGATATTAGATGATTTTTGTGGTATCACAATGGATGATAATAGATGATTAGAGACTTGTATAGTCCTTCGTTTGCCGTTGAATCACAATTAGTAGTTTAACATTGTGAACAAAATAGTTCAAAGAAATTTTGTTCATTAAGTATTGTAAATCATTCTTTCACTTTACTTGGGATTATAATAAAGGCCTATTGGAAAACCGCTAAAGGAGTTTCGTTATAAATAGTAGTAGGCTAGGGCTCATAGTTGATTGCTTCTCAGCAGGAATCACACGTATTTGTTCTGATTGTAGGAAGAAAAATGTTCATTTCGACGCAGAATGATCTGCAATCGGGGCAAAACAATACAGAAAGCACACGTATTGTTGAGAGAAGCTCAGATTCTTATCAGCAAAAGCTTACTCAGAATGAATTAACATGGGGCATAACGAATGCCAACCACCACCTAAAATTGGGGTCAGGTTTCATTGATTTCTCCCCCGCGGGGCATACTTCATCCGGTTTTATTGAACATACTGTCATGTCTGCAATATTAAGGAGATATCAATCAGTCTTTGATTGATAGAATCATGGCGAAGATCATTGCCCATTACACTTATTTCATTACATAAATTAGATCCCTGTGATCACTCTCCTTTGTATATATTTTAGGCAATCTTCTTTGTATAAATACACATGTAATTCAAGTGAATATGATCATCCTTTACAAATCTCTTTACATGGTATCAGAGCATTAGATCCAAATTTACAAAAAAAAAAAAAATTTTTTTTTTTTTTTCATTCTCTCTGAGCATTTCTCTTTCATCTTCTCTTCTTCTTCAACAATGGCCGACAACAACCCTCCAGCCACGTCTGCTGAGACAATCAATGTCTCTGATCGTCCTCAGCTTCTCAACGTGAATATGTCGAACGTTACGAAGCTTACCTCCACTAACTTTCTGATGTGGAGCAGACAGGTTCATGCCCTTCTCGRTGGCTACGACCTCGCCACCTTTTTGGACGAGTCTACTCCTCCACCATCTCCGACGGTGACAACAGCCACCACTGTCTCCACCAACCCCGAGTTTACACTGTGGAAACGCCAAGATCGGCTCATYTACAGCTCACTTCTTGGTGCGATATCCAACACCATTCAACAATTGCTCTCCACCGCGACAACCGCTGCTGACATTTGGTCCAAACTCGCTTCCACCTATGCTAAACCAAGCAAAGGTCACATCAATCAACTTAGACAACAAGTCAAACAATGGAAAAAGGGTACGAAGACAATTGATGAGTACCTACAAGGTTTCCACATTCGCTTTGATCAATTGGCATTGTTGGGCAAAGCGTATGATCTCGATGAGCAGATTGACTTTATCCTTGAAGGCCTCCCTGACGAATATCAATCAGTGGCTCAACAGATCGAGGGACGAGAGACCACACCGTCTCTCACTGAAGTGCATGAAAAGTTTATCAATTTTGAAGCAAAACTCCAGACGGCTGCAAGCTTTCCACCACATCTTCCGGTCACTGCAAACGTAGCTCACACGAAAGGGACTCACTCCACTCATTCTCAAAAGAAGAACAACAATCGCTACCACAAAAGCTCTCACCAAAACAACCCATCGCAATACACTCCTCGTCCTTACAATGGCAAATGCCAACTATGTGGAGTTTTTGGACATAGTGCAAGACGATGTTCTCAGCTACAAGGCACCTCCTCTCATCATCAACAATCTCCTACTACTCCTTGGCAGCCTCGGGCAAACGCAGCCACTCTTAACATGCCGTCCACAAACCCTTGGCTGCTAGACAGTGGCGCCACTCATCACCACTGACCTCAACAATTTGGCTCTCCATCAACCCTACGCTGGCAGTGAAGAAGTCACCATTGATGATGGTACTACCATACCAATCCAACGCACTGGTTCTGCCACTCTTCTCACTCCTACTCGCACTCTAGGCTTAAACGATATATTATATGTTCCTGAAAGTCATAAAAATCTCTTATCGGTCTATCGTTTATGTAACAACAATTGGGTCTCAGTTGAGTTATTTCCCTCTCATTTTCAGGTGAAGGATCTCAGTTCGGGGGTTCCATTAATACAAGGGAAGACTAGACAAGAGTTGTACGAGTGGCCTGCCAGTTCGTTTTATGTGACATCTCTCTATGCAACACCAACCCCAAAAACAGATATGAGTTCATGGCACTCTCGCCTCGGGCACCCAAATCTTTCTACCTTCAAAAACATTATTTCGCAATTTCATTTACCTCTTTCACACTCTCTAAAAAGAGATTTTTCTTGTATGGATTGTCTCACTAATAAAAGCCATAAACTATCTTTCTCAACAAACACCATTTCCTCGTCTCATCCTTTTGAATATCTCTATTCAGACTTATGGACCTCACCAATTACCTCTCTCGCAAATCACAGATATTACCTAATCCTAGTTGATCACCATACTCGCTACACTTGGTTCTATCCATTACAAAAAAAATCTCAAGTGAAAGAAACCTTCATGGCCTTTAAAACGTTGGTAGAAAAACGATGGAATCACGCCATCAAGGTATTATATTCAGATAACGGCGGGGAGTTCATCGCCTTGCGGCCATACCTTCAAGCAAATGGTATCAGTCACCTCACCACCCCTCCTCATACCCCCGAGCTTAATGGTATCTCCGAAAGAAAACACCGCCATATTGTTGAAACCGGACTAACCTTGCTGTCCCACGCTGCAGTTCCAAAAGCGTATTGGCCTTTTGCATTTGCAACCGCAGTCTATCTCATTAATCGAATGCCAACACCAGTACTCTCCAACAAAATTCCATATCAACAACTCTTCAATCAAGCTCCCAACTATCTCAAACTGCGAATTTTTGGATGCTCTTGTTTTCCTTGGCTTCGCCCATACATGACGACCAAAATRGATGCTCGGTCAGCGCATTGTGTCTTTCTCGGATATGCTCAAAATCAAAGCGCTTACCTTTGTCTCCATCAAGAATCCGGGCGCTTGTATGTCTCTCGACATGTCCAATTCCTTGAGAATGTGTTCCCGTTTCGATCTTCAGGAACCCAGCTGCAGCAATTGCCAACACCGCAGTTGCTATCTATACCGGCAGAACGAGCCACCGTCACAGCTGTACCCAGCTCACCATCGCCGTTCCAGCCAACTCGACGACAGCCACTTGTGCATAGCTCATCGCCGCCGGAACCCCCGCCGATCCTTCACCAGCCGGAAGCCGCCGTCTCTCCGCCATCCCCGCCGCGTGCAGCAATCCTGCCGTCGCTGCAAGCAGATATCTCGTCGTCATCGCCTCACTCTCTCTCACACCAGTCTGGGTCCTCGTCAACGCTTCCTATTTCCACAAACCCACATAACAATAACTAAGGAATTATCAATACAAGCCCAACAATTGTTAGCCCACAAAGACACCCTCAACTCCAAACATCATCACCTCGTGATCCACCACTCGATCCGCCTCAATCACACGACCAAACACAAACTCAATCCTCCGCCTCCGACGAACCTGCCATCATCCTTACCACAAACAGTCATCCCATGACCACCCGAGCTAAAAACCAAATCCATAAACCACAAAAAAAACTGACCCTCACCATTACCAAAACAAAAACACCAACGATTTCCAGAACCGTCACAGAAGCTCTGAAGGATCCAGACTGGCGCAAGGCCATGAATGATGAGATTAATGCTATTGTTAACAACAATACGTATGAACTGGTGCCCCCAACTCCACATCAGAATCTTATTGGAGGTAAATGGATTTTTACTTTAAAGTATAATTCCAATGGTTCAATTAACAGGCATAAAGCGAGATTCGTTGCGAAGGGGTTCAAACAACAACAAGGCATTGACTATGCTGAGACGTTTAGTCCGGTGATCAAGTCTACCACCATTCGGCTCGTCCTCGATATTGCCGTTAGAAGATCATGGCCAATCAAACAGCTAGATGTAAACAACGCTTTCTTAGAGGGGACCTTGACGGATAAAGTTTATGTTGCGCAACCACCGGGCTTTGTGGTTAAGGATCGGCCGCATCACGTTTGTTGCCTAAAGAAAGCCTTATATGGACTAAAACAAGCACCACGGGCTTGGTATACGGAGTTTAAGTCTCATCTCATAGCTCTCGGTTTTATTGGTTCTCTAGCGGATACGTCTTTGTTCATCCTAAAAGCTGGCCGTGAACTGACATATGTCTTGGTCTATGTCGACGATATTTTGGTAACAGGAAGCAGCACCACTCTCATAGCCAAGACTATCCATCAATTAGCAGCACGTTTCTCTCTCAAACACCCAACAGACTTACATTACTTTTTGGGAATTGAAGCTACAAGAACATCTGCGGGTATTCATCTCACTCAAAGAAAGTATATCCATGATCTGCTACTGAAGAACAACATGCTTGAYGCAAAACCTGTCTCCACTCCAATGCCGCCAACACCAAAATTGTCTCTCGCAACAGGCACTCCTCTAGATGATCCAACAGAGTTTCGGAGTGTCGTTGGCAGCTTGCAGTACCTGGGTTTCACTCGACCAGACATTGCTTTCGTCACCAACAGATTATCTCAATTCATGCATAAACCGACCGATGCACACTGGCAGGCTGCAAAACGGGTGCTCCGCTATCTAGCTGGCTCCTCTTCAAAAGGTGTTTTTCTTGGCTGTAAAACATCCCCGACTCTACATTCTTACTCCGACGCCGATTGGGCTGGGGATAGTGATGATTTTGTCTCAACCAATGCCTACATAATCTACATTGGTGGTAACCCGATTTCATGGTCCGCGAAGAAACAACGTGGTGTTGCACGCTCTTCTACCGAAGCTGAATATAGAGCCGTAGCAAACACTGCATCTGAGTTGAGATGGATATGCTCACTCCTATCTGAACTTGGTATACTGGTCACAACAACACCGGTTATTTACTGTGACAACATGGGTGCAACATATCTCTCTGCAAATCCGGTTTTTCATTCTCGGATGAAACATTTGGCCTTGGACTATCACTTCATCCGAGACAATGTTCAATCCGGAGCTCTACGTGTTTCCCATGTCTCAACCAAAGATCAACTTGCTGACGCTCTCACAAAAGCACTTCCAAGACCTCGTTTTACAGACATCATATCCAAGCTTGGAGTCCTTGATATACCTCCATCTTGAGGGGGCATATTAAGGAGATATCAATCAGTCTTTGATTGATAGAATCATGGCGAAGATCATTGCCCATTACACTTATTTCATTACATAAATTAGATCCCTGTGATCACTCTCCTTTGTATATATTTTAGGCAATCTTCTTTGTATAAATACACATGTAATTCAAGTGAATATGATCATCTTTTACAAATCTCTTTACATGCAAGACAAAATCACAAGGAGCAACAAACACATCCAATCTCTTGCTCTACTATTGAATCTTCAGCTTGCCTTTAAGTTTCTCTTCTTGTAATCATTTCGTTTCTCTCAAGTATCAAGAGGGGTAGTCAAATTAAGTGGATAATATATATATAATATTGGTCCAGTTTTGCTTCACATGCTTTGTATGTTACAACCAATTTTACTAGTGACCAAGTTTTATAAAATGCGGTAAAATGCTTTTTTTTTTTACACAAGTGGTAAGTTTTCTTGCTCTTATTCATTTTCTTCTTCTAAAACCATTAGCTAGAAGTTGGCCTTCGGTTCAAGTGGAAATATGATTGTACCTCCTCTTTAGCAACAGGAACACACACCAAAGGTGTGGCTCTAGGCAGAGATGATCCAGTCCCTTCATTCATCTCTACACTTCCCTTCACTTTCAGCTCAAAACACTGTATTATCGCAGCTACAACAACTGGAACGAATCTAATCACCATTTTTTCTCCTGGACAGCTTCTTCTCCCAGCTCCAAAAGACATCATCTTCTCACTCATGACCTTCCATTCAATCCCTTCAAATCTCTCAGGCCTAAACTCCAATGGATCTTCCCATTGATTTGAGTCTCTCCCAATCGCCCAGACGTTGAATATCACTCTTGTTTTCGCTGGGATTCTGAATCCAGCCACCGCACATTCTTTATCCGATTCTCTAATGAATATTGGTCCTCCAGGGTGTAACCTCATTGTCTCCTTCACCACTGCTTGGATGTAACTGAGATTGCACAAATCCGATTCTTCAACTACTCTCTTGTTTCCCACCACTTGTTCTATCTCTTGTTGCGCTTTCTTCATGATCTCTGGATGGTTTATCAGCTCTGCTAGAGCCCATTCTACTGTTATGGCAGATGTATCTGTTCCTCCCCCATATATGTTCTGCATAACAGTGAATTAGGAAGATATAACATCGTCTCAACTATTTTGAGGCTTTGTGAAAATTTTATATCAAAACATGAATGGTATGGGTGGGAATTTAGAAGAAAATTACCATGATGAAGGCCTTAATGTTTTCTCTTGTCAGCTTCATCTCTGCGTTTTTGTCTTCATATATGTCCAGCAAAATATCTAGCATGTTCCTTGCTTCTGCATCCTTCTTCTCCCTAGACTCATGCTCTTCCATTATTCTTTCTATGATCACATCATATTTGTCTCGAGCATCCTTGAGTCTCTTCTTGAGTCCTTGCAAGTCAAACCATTTCAAGAACCAAAACGTTTCAGAAACGTTGAAAAAACCGGCTAACTCATTCAACTCCACCACCATTTTGATAACTTCCTCTGTTTTGCCGCCACTGTCACTATCCGATTGCATTTTCCTGAACATCATTCTTGTTATGATGTTGCTTGTCAATTCCTTTAGCTGTTCCCCAAGATTAACACTCTCTTCTGCTTCTGCTTTCTTCAGAACGCGTAGCAGAAGTTTCCTTAACTCCTCGCTTCTCACAGAAACAAAGCTATCTAATGCTTTGCTGCTGAAGAGCTCCATCATAAAAATTCTCTTCATGAACTTCCAGTGAAGCCCGTAAGGCGCTGAGAAGAAATCGGCTGAGCCATAAGTAAGGTAGTCAACGTTTTGCAATGTGGGACGGTTCAGAAAGTTGAGCTCTTTGGATTTGAGAATCTCATTCGCCATATTGGCCGATGAGACAATAAGATTAGGAATGGAGCCAATGAAGAGATACATCAAGGGTCCGTAGCGGTTTGAGAGTTTGTGGAGTGCTTGGTGAGCTATGGGACCAAGAAGGTGAATGTGACCGATGATCGGTAAAGCTGTTGGGCTTGGTGGAAGCGAAAGTTTGTTGCGGAATCTGTAGGTAATTATGGCTTGGATCAAGACTATAATTCCAAGGCATAGAAGGATGATTACAAAGAAGTATTGTAAATCCACCATTCTCATTTTTTGTTTGTTTGTGTATGAGAGTGATATTAAGATGATTTTATAGGATAGGTACCAAGTTATGACTGCTTATGGTATTAAATGTTAATCCCAACTTCAAGATTCTTTCTTTTCTCTTCTTGTCTTTGTTCTGTTTTTGTCTCTTTTGTAAGGGTATAATCTCTGTTTTTGATCCTGTTTTATGTATATTTTATCTTCTGTCGGTTTCTAAACAAATAATATTGTACGAATGTGTACTTGACCGTTGTTAAGCTTTCATTATCTGTTGACAAAAGAAAAATGTTTTCATTGTCTAGGCTTACACGGCATTTTCAAGGTGATGTTAGGTTAGTAATCAAGGTGGGTAATTACTGATTGTAAGATTTAGAGCTCATGAAAGTTATAGAAAAGCAAATTTAATTATATTCGTGAGATTATACAAGATTGAAACATTTATTTTTCATCAAAAGTCTGAAGCTTATGGAAACAGAACATGAGAATAACAGAGCATAAAACAGAGCATGAGAATAACTGAGCAAAGTATATATGTTTCCAAATTCCTAATGATGTTTTTGTACAGAAATTTTATTTAGTTTGGTGTCCAAATGGATCAAAACATAATTCAGGGGAACACATAAGTGAACTTCCTCCAGCAGTCCCTGAAGCTGAAAAGCCGGTAGGTAATTTGATCTTGATTTTGTTTTCGTCTCCCTTCACCGTCCAATTAAAACATTGCACGAGCGATCCGATTGTGAGACTCAGGACCAGAGAAGCGTGAGAAGCTCCAAGACATCCTCGCCTTCCGCTCCCGAACGCAAGATAATTCACATCTTGACCTTTTAATTCCAACATATATTGCTGGTAATAACCCATCTTTCTCTCTATATTTTGTTCAACCACAAAAAATCTCTCAGGCATAAACTTGTCAGGATCTTTGTATGTGGACGGCTCGCGCATAATCCCGTAAGCATTTATGAAGATCTTTGTTCCGGATTTTACATCGTACCCATTGATCTTCATGTCTGTGTTGCTTTCTCTGCGTAGTAATGGTCCCACTGGATGAAGTCTCAATGTCTCCTTGATAGCTGCTTGTAAGTAAGGAAGCTTCTGCAAATCTGATTCTTTGATTAATCGATACGTTGTTCCTAAAACCGATTTGATCTCGTCTCTGATCTTCGCGAAGATATCCGGATGGTTTATTAGCTCAGTCATTGTCCATTGTAAAGCTGCAGAAGTCGTGTCTAAGCTCGCCATGAACAACTCCTGCAAACGAGGTACCAAATATTCTTATTAAGGCTAATTCTAACGAAGCTAAAGAAAACTGATGAACATAGCTTACAAGGATGAAGAACTTGATCTGATTCATAGTCAACTTGAGTTCGGCTTTTGGGTCATTATACGTGTCCAACAAGATATCGACGATATCTTTATCTTTCTCTTTGTCATCTTTGCTCTTATTGTTTTCATATTCCTTCAGTATCTTCTCAACCAACTCATCGTACCGCCAAATGGAGGATCTAAGCTTCTTACCATTCCCAAACACATCTAGATCCCCCAATGGTCCAAATAGCTCCATGATTCCAAACCTTGTGGCGCAAGCCATTATATTACTCACTATCTTCCTGATCTCTATGGGAAGATTCGAGTATTGGCTGCAACGTTTACCCATAACCATCTTTGATAGGATCTTTGTGGTCAAAGCAGTGAACTCCAAACCGAGATTGCACGCCTCTCCATTTCTCGATATCTCAATGAGCGATCGCAGTAAAGCTAACGTTTCCTCCTCTCTTATATCGACAAATCGATCGAGCTGATAACCCGCAAATAGCTTAGTCATGCATAGCTTCTTCATGAACCTCCAATAAGGTCCATAAGGTGCATTGAAGAACTCTGCTCCTTTATAAACATTGAACTGTCTCGGACCAAATACGAACTTGGAAGCGAAATCAGGGTCGTGAGTCTTGAGGATTTGCTTAGCCGTGTCGGAATCTGAGACAACGAGGACTCGTAGTGATCCTATGCGTATGCTCATTAGAGGACCGTACGTGTGAGCCAAGGCTTGTAGTGAACGAGGGAGGCTAGACCGGAGGAGATGCATATGACCGAGAATGGGAAGTCCTCGGGGACCTGGAGGAAGACCGATGCGGCTAGAGGAGCTGAAGAGTCTGTGAAGAAGGATGATGATAAAGAATGTGAAGAAGAGATAGGAATAGAATGTGTAATTAATATCTAAATTCATTGTAACCGTATCTGTATGTTTTGACTTTTGATGGTGCTCGTTACTGATATCGAGATCAAAAAAGTATAAGATGTTATATATATAAAAAATAGTTATGTTGTTTGAAAATTCTATAAAAGTTGTCTTGTTGCCATGAAGGATCTAAGAGTAAAGGATTCTTGGCTGATAACGACACTGACTCAAAATCGTTAAATTATGCAAATTTTTTTATTATTATTATTATTTTTTGATAAACCGTGAGAGTTTCGACTTTTGGTAATAAAATTACGCAATTTTAGTAATTGTTATTTATAAAATGTTGAATTTTGTTCGATTATGTGTAGAATTCAAATTCTATATTGTCAGTAATACTCTGTTAGATTTTATTGAAAAAATCATTACAATGTTATGTTTATAGAAAAAAATAACAATGTTTACAAATCATTACATTACATTTTTCAACAAGCTAATGATAATAATATTGTTATGTTTATAAAAAATATATATATATATATATATTTTTATAAATGTAAAATCGAATTTACAAGGAAAAGTTTCTGAAAGGAATCCTAAAAACTACAATGGCGGGGAACACGAAAAAATTGGCGCCCAGATAAATCGTCTTCTTTGTTAAGCATTTTAAGTCGCCGACTTCAATCAACACAGTGCCCAATTACTCTTCCTTTTTTTTTCTCTTATCAAATTGATTAGGGTTCAGATGGGTAGGAAAAAGAAATCTAGGGCTTCGACAACCGAAGAAGATGAGATTGAGATGGATAATGATGGTCCATCTTCTCATACAACAAGTCTCTACGAGGTATTTCTATTCCCGATCACTTCTCTTTCTCTCGCGTAATTAGGGTTTTTGTTAGGGATTTCAATTTTTGCTACTTAGCTCTGCCTTAAGTTTGGGTATATATAGTTTGGACTTGGGTTTTGTTTTATCATGACGTCTGAATTTAAGTAGATTGGAACACTAGTTGTTTATCATAGGTTTTGTTCAGTGTGTCTTATTTGATTAGGATTTTTTGGTATCAGAATGATTTGATTAGCCAAAAAGAGTGCTTCAAGCAAGTCCTTTGAAAGACAGAAATCAATGAAACTAACTAATCTCTCTATTTTTACTCAAGGTTCTTGGAGTTGAAAGAACAGCTACTTCACAGGAAATTAGGAAAGCGTACCATAAATTGGCATTGCGGCTTCACCCAGATAAAAATCAGGATGATAAGGTTAAACACTCTTTTCTATGTCTACCCTTGAGTTTTTTTTTTTTTGGGACTTAACATTTGGTTTCATTTACATGAAAATTCTACTCTTGTTATAATACTACAGGAAGCTAAAGAGAAATTCCAGCAGCTGCAAAGAGTAATATCAATTCTTGGGGATGAAGAGAAAAGGGCTGTCTATGATCAAACCGGCTCTGTTGATGATGCTGTGAGTCTCTGTTTCTTGTTTTGTCACTGTGATTTTAGTTTCTGTAATTAACCTCTTACATTTCCATTTTGGTAATTTTTGTTTTTAATGGTTTTACTGGAATTCCCCTATGCACATAAAGCAGTCTCTTTTACTACGTCCTGTGTTTGTTCAGTTTGATCGAGAAAAAGAAAGCATTTAACTTCTGTAATAGTATTATGAGATTTCCTTACACCTGGGTATTTTCCGTGCTCGTTAGGATCTTTCTGGCGATGCATTTGAGAATTTGCGGGATTTCTTCCAGGCCATGTACAAGAAGGTAGCAACAACTTTCACAAGTGATACCTTTTACACATCTGCTTCTGCTGCTTACACTAACTTCTTTTTTTTATGTTGCTGCTTATATAGGTCACAGAAGCAGATATTGAAGAGTTTGAGGCAAACTACAGGGGATCTGAGTCAGAGAAGAAAGACTTAGTTGAGCTGTTCAAGAAGTATAAGGGTAAAATGAACAGGTAATTCATCATCTTTGTTTTCGATATGGTTGAGGATGTGAGTTGATTATATATCTTTCCATCCCCAGGCTATTCTGCTCAATGCTTTGCTCCGACCCCAAGCTTGATTCACATCGTTTCAAAGATATTCTTGATGAGGCCATTGCAGCAGGTAGTTTATATTCCTGTAACTAGTATATATGTCTTGCAAGATTATCTTTTCATATAAGGACTTCTTGATGTTACAAGATAAGCTTTCCTTTTATTTGAACATCGATGAATGTTGATAAGCAATGGAATTGATGTTGTGCCTTCTCTGATTAGAGGATGATTGTAAAATGTACCCTATACCTTGAGCTGAGTGTTTGATATTTCAGTACCCATCTATATTTGCATCCTAATTCTCTGATTCTAGTTTTGTCTTGCTCTAGTTAAGATCCTGATCTGAAATAGTGAAATCTATATGAACTTTGGGAGAGTTGCTGATTTCCTTTTCAGGAGAAGTGAAATCAAGCAAGGCATATGAGAAATGGGCAAAGAAAATTTCAGAAACAAAACCGCCCACCAGTCCATCGAGGAAGAGGCAGAAGTAAATTCTCTGCCTTTATTTCAAATTAGTTCCACCAATCAACTTGACCTTGTTGTGACCACCTAACTTCAATTTGCATATATACTTGTAGGTCAGCGAAGGATTCAGAGACAGATCTTTGCTTGTTGATTGCGCAGCGAAGAGATGAGAGGAAAGGGAAGGTGGATTCAATGTTTTCATCACTCATGTCTAGGTATGGTGGTAATGCTGAAGCAGAGCCCACTGAAGAAGAATTTGAAGCTGCCAAGAGAAGGATTGAAAGCAGCAGAAGACCATCCAAGAAGTCAAGAGGAACGTAGAGGTTACAAAGCAGAGTTGTCTTGTAGTAGTGTGTTTGTGATGGAACAAGAATGTTTATTTTGTTTTAAAATTGCATCAACTTCCAAAATTCGCAAATATTTCGATAATTACTTTATAAATAGAGGAATTATCTATAGTTAATTTTGACGGTCTCTCTCCATAAAAGATGAAGTAAACCAATTATTTACAGGATTTATCTTAAAAGTATTGTATCGGGAATAACAAAAGCAGGAGATTGATTAATAAGATGGACGAGACTGAACCCAAACGGTAAAATATAAAAACTCTTTCCTTGACGAACTATCTTCTTCTCCAAGAAAGCAATTAGGGTTTATCTTTTGAAGCGATGGGTTGTTGTTCATCAGATTGCTTTGTCTACTTCATCCTCTCCGTTGCTTTAGCTTTCATGGCCGTCTCCACCACTCTACGTTCACCTCCAGATTCCGAAACAACAATACCCATTGCTTCTTCCTTTTCTTCATCTTCTCTCTCCTTAAACGCCTCAAACACTCTACGCCAATCCAATTTCAAAGCAATCGCTACTCTCCTCCACATCTCCCCCGAGATCTTCCTCTCTTCTTCTCCTAACACAACCCTCTTTGCCATCGAAGATGCTTCCTTTTTCAACACGTCATGGCTTCCTCCTTTGTTTCTCAAGCAGCTTCTTCAGTATCACACACTCCCTCTTATGCTGCCGATGAATGACCTTCTCAAGAAGCCTCAAGGAACCTGTCTCCCTACGCTTCTCCACCACAAGAGTGTCCAAATCTCCACCGTAGATCAAGAATCAAGAAGAGCTGAAGTGAATCGTGTCCGGATTTCACATCCCGACATGTTTCTTGGAGATTCATTGGTTATTCACGGCGTTCTTGGACCTTTCTCTCCTCTGCAACCTCACAGTGGTCATATTCTACAGTCATCTTTATGTCAAACTGATACAAACAAAACCATTGACGACGACTACGTTCCGGTTAAGATAGAATGGATTCGGATTGTTCAGCTTCTAAGTTCAAATGGGTTTGTGCCATTTGCAATTGGATTGCACTCTGTTCTCAATAGGATTGTGAACGATCATCATCACAAGAACTTGACCGGAGTGACGATTCTAGCCACACCGAATCTTGTCGCGTTGTCATCTGCTTCTCCGTTTCTGTATGAAGTTGTGAGACATCACATTCTTGTTCAACGGCTTACAAACAAAGATTTTGCTTCAATGCCTGATAAAGCCTCAGTGAAGACAATGGATCCTTACCAAGATCTTATAATCACCAGAAGAGATGTTAATTCATCTGGAGATTTCATGATTTCTGGAGTTCAGATTATAGATCCAGATATGTTCTCTTCTTCCAACTTTGTAATTCATGGGATATCACACACTCTAGAGATCCCACATGTCTAAGCATTTTGTATGTTAATAAGGAAATATTGTTTTTTAGTAATATATAAATGTTTTCTTTATGATTCAAGTTTTTTTCACTTTTAAACCAATACTATCATTCAGTAAAATAAAATAAAATAAAAATCTAATTCTAATCTTTTATACAAAGGTAACCATTCAACTTCACATATTTGTTTCTAGTTATAGTTTTTTTTTTTTACATAGTAATTACCATTGAGTATTCTTCATTCATCTTTATTCGTGTCATTTTTTGTTTGTCTCGTGGATAACACAAACCTTTGGGATCCAAAGATATTAATTAACGTACATATAAAAATAAGGAAACGCGGCCAAAAATGTGGTAAAACGTCTTGGGAAGAAGATGACGACCTGTAGGTGTAACCGATCCCATTTGATTAAACTAATCACCGACCGATCCAAAGAGAGAGAGAGAGAGACTTTAATCCTCTATTAAACCCGAGTCACACTCTCAATAATAATTGTTACTTTCTCAAAATCCTCCCATTTTATCTTTAATTCTCTGCTCTTTTCTTGATTCCGACTCAAATCACCAAACTTGGATCTTGCACCAGCTTTGTCTCAGGTTTGTAAACATTCCTTCCTTGCACCATTCACACTTTTTTCCGATTTTCATTTACATCATCATTGTTAGCTCTATCGATCTCATCATTTCATTAAAATCCGATCAACAGAGAGAGAGGGTCGTTTTTTTGTGTTTAATTAAGTAATAGTAAGAGACAAAGACGTGCTGATATGTTGTTAATGCCCCCATGTGTCGTGGTTAGCGGCAAAAAAAAACTTGATTAATTATCTATAGTATTTAATATAATTTATATATTCTGAATTGTGTGATCTCATGAATGAATGAAATGTTTGTTTTTTCTATGAGGAAACATCTGTTGCTGTCACGAGTTAAGACCAGACTAGTAATGTCCGTAAGGTGTTCGTTCGACAATAGAGTCGGTGATGCATGTTCTCTTGCTTGTTTCTAAAGATAACAATCATTGATGAATATCTCAGGCTCTCAGCCTTACTTATCTATTCTGACTTTTTTTTTTTTTTTGATTGACTAAGACAATAAAGTTTCTTGCTTTCGGCTGCAGAATGTGATTTTGGGAATCTTGAGAAGTTCAACTTCATTGTTAGTCTCTGCAGAGATTTTTCCAGGTGGTTATTGTGAATTTTTCAGATTAGAAGGCGATGAAAAGATTCGAGAGGCCAAGGAATTCGACTAACTCGCAGCCAAGAACCACTGCCAATTCAGCAAAGAAAGATCAGAAGCCGCGAAGTAGTAAAGGGAATGGTTTGAAACCGTTGAATGCAGCTCAGCTGGTCTCCAGAGTTTTGGATGCGACCACAGCTTCTGAGCCTTCTTCACTCGCTTTTAATGATTCAACTACCGGATCAGAGTCTTCTGAATTTTATGACAATGTGAATGTGCATTACATGGACGATGCTCAAGAGAAATCAAGGAATGATGGGAATCTGGTGGATTGTGAAGAAGAAGGAAACGGTGATGAATCAAGCACTGAAACTAATAATGAGTCTGTGTCTTCGTCTCAAGGTGATTTGTTTTCCCCTGAAGATAAGAAATCAGATAGGCCATCAATGGTTTCCAAGAGCAAAAGCTCCCAGGATAGACCCTTGACGTCAAAAGGACGAAACATTGTCGATTCGGTTAGATCTAGATCCAATACCTTCCACGGCACTGCTAGAAAGACAGTAAGATCCAGTAAAAATCAGGCAAAAGCTTTGTCTGATTTCTCCTCTTATAGAAGCTCTGAAAATCACAAGGCTTTCTCTTCAGCTTCAGCAGTTGATTCCACGCCTTTCGAGGAGGCAAAAGAAGATGACGAGTTTGAAGATGCTTTGAATAGCGTTAATAACACGGAAAGTGACAATGAAACACTTGTGTACAAGGAAAACATAAGGAGTGGAGTGGAGAAAGTCTTTACTCAAAAGATTGGGAACCTGGAAACTCGAATCATGGTACTTGAAGAAGAGCTGAGAGAAGTTGCTGCTCTTGAGATGTCACTATACGCTGTTTTTCCAGAACATGAGAGCTCATCACACAAGCTACACAGACCTGCAAGAGACCTTTCTAGACTCTACGCACTTGCTAGAAAAAATAAGAGTGATAACAAGTTAATCTCTGTAACCAGAAACATTGTGTCTGGTCTGTCATTGGTGCTGAAATCATGTGGAAGCGATGCACCAAGGTAATTAAAAGAGATGTTTATTCTTCTTGTATATATGTTTCTATAGGATCTGGTAAACCTTATTATGTTGCTTGTCTTTTCTTTGGCTCAGGTTAACTTACTGGTTGTCCAACACTGTCATGTTGCGAGAGATCATTTCACAGGAATTTGGTGGCACAAATCGAAACGGATCAAATACTCTTGAAGAAGATTGGACCGATGTAAGAACTCTGATAGCGACATTAAGAAGAGTTGAATCATGTTTATTCACCCAAGCAGTTGAATCTATATGGTCACAGGTAAAAACCAAAAAAAAGCCAGGAATCATTCTTTCTTAAAAGTAAGCTGCAGATGTTAAATGGCTTTAGATTCCCACTCCTTCTGTTAGGTAATGATTGTTCACATGAGAGCTCAAGGAGTAGACTCGAAGATGGGTGAAATGATGGGGAATTTTTCAGAACCAGCAACATGTGACAGGTTACAAGAGAGCTTTTCTGTCAACCTTTGGAAAAAAGCTTTTGAAGAGGCTCTTCAACGGCTCTGTCCTGTTCAAGCAGCAAAGCGTAAATGTGGTTGCTTGCATGTATTGACCAAAATGGTATAGTCCTTTTTTACTTCCCTTCTTCCAGTGGAATGGTACTTTTTCTTCTGGATTGAAATGACATGTTCTGTCTAACTAGGTTATGGAGCAATGCATTGTAAGACTGGATGTGGCTATGTTTAATGCTATTCTCCGTGAGTCGGCTCATCAGATGTCGTCTGATCCCGTCTCTGATCCCATTGCTGACCCAAGAGTTCTGCCAATTCCAGCAGGGGTTTTGAGCTTTGAATCTGGTGTAAAACTGAAAAACACGGTATTCACGTAAATCATTTGAAGTCGTACATATCCCTTCTTCCCAGCAACTTACTACTTTAGTTGCCAATATTTCATCTGAAGAAAAGTTGTAGAACTTTCCAGCTTGAAAACTCAAGTGAAACGAGTCATGGATGCTAATATAAATGTTTATACAGGTTGGCTACTGGTCGAGATTGCTTACAGACATATTTGAGATCGATGTTGATCATTTTCCGGAAAAGGAGCAACAAATGCAAAAAGGGGATGAGACATTTAAATCTTTCCACTTGCTCGATGAACTGAGCGATCTCCTTATGCTACCAAAAGAAATGCTTGTGGAAAGTTCCACCAGAGATGAGGTATATGTACTTCATGATTTAGTACTGCTTATTAACACCGCAAAGCTGTGATCTTTAATAGTCGCTTGGTTTCTTCATCTAGCTTATATTTTTTGTGTTTCGCAGGTCTGCCCATCTATTGGCCTGAATTTAATAAAAAGGATATTATGCAATTTCACCCCCGATGAATTCTGCCCATACCCTGTTCCAGGAACTGTTCTTGAGGAACTCAACACTCAGGTTGATCTACTTTTTTCAGTCCTTCAATGACTAGATACAAAGAAATGCTATCTTGCTAAAAGTCTAAAACTACATTGTTTCTGTGTTTCCAGTGCATACTTGAGAGTAGAAACTCATCTGGAGATGCAACTAGAGGCTTTCCTCAGCAAGTCCATCCGGTTTCATATTGTCTTTCTTCTTGTAGCCAAGTGACAGACACTGTTGCAGAGTTCGATGACAAACTTAAGCTTTTTATGACTCTAACCAAAGAATACAGCAGCAACGAAGAGGTAGAAACATCAAGATCTCCTCCATACTACAACATCATCAAAGGGGCTGAAGAAAAGAATAACCTCAGTTTTTCTCAGACTAACGAAAGATACAGACTCCTTGGAGCAGCCTAAACCTGGATTGTTTGACCAAAAAGCGCCTGCGGAAATTCCAAGCTCATCGAGAAGTACACTCAAAACCCAATTCTTATTATCCTTGAACATCAAATGACCAATGTACATTAATACATACTCTAATGTTACAGAAACAAAACATACCATCTTGCACTTGGACCATTTCAATAAAAGCTTGATTTTTAAGTTAAAACCACAGAGAAGAAATGGTCTCTCTTGGTTTATTGTTTATGCGGAAACTGGAAGCTTCTCAGCAGAAGCTGAGACAGAAGAACTAATACCCTCAAGCACTTTAATAACTTGAACCAATGAAGGCCGTTTCTCTGCAGCAATGGCAGTGCAATCTAGAGCAATGTCTAAGGTCTTTAGCATGTCTGATTGGCAAGAATCAGACAAGATCTTTTGGTCAATAACTTGCGCAGCTCCATCTGTCAGGTTTATCTTCCTCCTGACCTGCTTCACTATGTCAAGGGACTCCCCAGATGCGCCTTCTTCTGCTTTCTCTGCTCTTTGCCCCGTTACAAGTTCTAGTAGTATAACACCAAAACTGTAAACATCCATATCTTCTGTTGCTTTCTTGCTGTAATTGTTTTCTGGATCCGATCAAGAAAAAAATCATTTAAGGTTTCAGAACATCATAACAGAAAAATTCAGTCGTCCTAGACATTTACCTGGTGCAGTATAGCAGGAGTTGAAGTTTGCATGTACCAGAGACTGAAAAGCAGCTTCTCCAACAATATGGTCAAGAGCAAAATCAAAGAGCTTGGGTTCAAGATCTTTGTCCAAGAGAATGTTTGCTGACTTTAGGTTCCTATGGAGTAAGGGTGGCACATAATCTTTGCTAATGTATGCCAATGATTGAGCAACACCTAGTGCTATCTTCAACCTAATGCTCCACTGCAGTTGGTCATCAGGTCTCGATAGCATATCATATAAGCTACCATTTTGTGTGAACTCATAGATCAAGAAGATCAATTCATCTGTGAAACAAAAACCAAGAATTCGAGTAATGTTCTTGTGCCGTATCTTTGCTATGGTTCTCACTTGAGCTTTCAGAGCTTTCGAGGATATATTCTTAGAATTCACGAGCTTCTTCACGGCTATTAACTCACCACTCGATAAACTGAGAACATATACTTCACTCCCGGAAGGACAACTTTCATTCACCATTTTCATCAACTCATGCTCGGTTAACCTGAGGGGATAATAAAACTCCGAGTGCCAAGTACTCTTAAATTGCACTTTCTTTTGCGAATACCGGTATAACACCGCGAGCAAAGTGGCAATAGCAAGTGCTAAACACATCAAAGCTAACACCAACGCTTTACCACCTTTTTTATGGAAGCTAGACGGATCAGAGGAGCAAGATTTGGGTAAACCGGGTCCACAAAGCTCGGGATTTCCTTGCAGAAAGGAAGCTGGTAACCCGGAGACCAGAGAGTGAGGTACCTCACCTGATAATCTATTGAATGACACGTTGAAGAGAGCAAGCTTCAGGTTCTGTAAGTCTTGAGGGATCAAACCAGTAAGACTATTATCAGATAGATCAAGATAAGTCAGCACATGTAAATCAGCAAGTGATGGCGGGATTTCTCCGGTAAATGCATTGCCTGCCAGAGACAAAGAGACAAGCTTCTTGCAGTTCTTCAGTTCTGGGATCTTCCCTAAGAACCTATTGTGAGAGATGTTTACAATACTAAGTACAGGTGAGTCACAAAAATTCGGCGGTAACTCTCCACCAAACCCGTTTTCTGAAGCAGAAAACTTATAAAAGCTCTTAAGCAGTCCAAGACCATGGGGGATTTCACCAGAAAATGAATTGTTGTCTATCTCAACTTGCTCTAATGCAGAAGCCAACGACACAGAATCAGGCACTTCACCTGTGAACCGATTATTATCCGCTCTAATAATCTTAATCTTAGGTAATTTCCATAACACAACTGGAAACTCACCAGAGAATCCATTGTCCTGCACTTGAAACCTCTCCAGGCTACGGCATTCTCCAATGGAGTTAGGCAATGACCCTTCAAAGAAATTAGAATGGAGAGAAAGGTTAATAAGCCTTTTTCCACTGCAAATGCCACTAGGGAAAGAGCCAGATAACTTATTCTGTGAGACATCAAGGAACACCAAGTTCTTGAGAGAAGGCCCTAAGGATCGAGGGATTTCACCACTCAGGTTGTTTAGAGAAAGATCCAAGGTTTTCAAACTTGTCAAACCAACAAACGAAGTGGGAATCTCTCCATGGAAGCCTGACCTATGCAACAGAAGCTGTTCAAGCTTGTCTAGTTTCCCAATAAAAGAAGGAATCTCACTAACCAAATAGCTGTTTTCAGACAAATCAAGAACAACAAGCTCACTTAGTTTCCCAACTGCAGGAGGGACAATACCAGTGAGCAGATTACTTCCCAAGTTGAGAACTTGCAGATTGAACAGTAACCCTAAGTCTTCTGGAATCTTACCCTCGACATGGTTGCTGCTAAAATCAAGAACTTTCAAGGAACTAAACTCAGAAATCTGATCAGGGATTGTGCCCCAGATGAGATTAGAGCTGAGATTCAGAGTCTCTAATGTAACACACCGAGACAAATGAAGTGGGACTGGCTGATTGAAGAAGTTTTGGGAAAGGTCTAGGTGAGTGAGGTAAGGGAGGTCACAAATGGAGTCAGAGATTTCACCAGAAAGATTCAAACTTTGAAGGTTTATGGAAGAGACGTAAAGAGAAGGAGCTCTGGTACATGTGATACCAGTCCAGTTACAATGGTGAGAAGAAGAAGTGTTTAACCAACTCGAAAGAGAGCTTTTTGGATCATCAATGGAGGCCTTGAATCTGAGAAGATTACCAAGTTCCTCGTTTTCTGTGAAAGAGAAGGTCGTGAAGAAGAAGAAGCAGAAGAAGATTGTGAAGGCTAGTGAGATTGAATGCTTGAATCTGGTAGCCATTAAGGAGGAGTTAAGAGATAGAGAATGAAGAGGATCAGCTGAATGAGTGAACAAGTGTGAGTGAGACTGTGAGAGTGAGCGAGAGAGATTTAGAGAATTTAGAGCATTATTTGATGACAAATAATAAGGTGAAATGTTGAAAAAAGAGAGAGCGCAATCATTTACCAAAAAAAAAAAAAAACATGTAATTAAATATCACGATTTTTTTTGGTAAAACATGTGGACTTTTTCATTTTAGATTATCAAAGATAAATATGTCAAATAGCAAGAATAAAGATTCTATTACGATGATCAAGTAAGTACTTATAAAATTACTACTGTACCAGAGTTTGTACAACATTGACAGATTTTGATATGTCCTGTGCTTATTAACCCAATAAATCGCACTCCAATTAACCCCAAGTGTCTTAAGCTCCTTCTTTTGGATTCTGAAACCTTCTAAGTCAACTAGTAAGCTCCTTCTTTTGGATTCTGAAACCTTCTAAGTCAACTAGTATGTTCCCCACACTTACCTACTTCGACCACTTGGAAGAATATGATATACAAGGTCATGATGATTGTTTGGTTCGATTGGCTGATTAGAGAGAATCCGGTTTATAGTTTTTTTTTTAATTAATTAATTTTTTTGTGATTTTCAATCCAGTTTTTGTAGAACATCATTTTCAAAAATCTTTTTAAAATTGGATTTCAGGTACTAACTGAATTCGGACAGACTCTCAGATTGTTGTTCGATTTCTATAATCTACTTGAACATTATATAAGACTTGAAAATAAGGGTGGTTTTTGCAAATATAAAAGAATAGAGTTGGTTATGATAAAAGAAAGAGTAGAGAGGGTTTAGTTTGGAAATTTCCCGTTAAATTTTTGGGAACTGGTAGATTTGTAGACAAAACGACGTCTCGGAGATTGGAATTTCGGATCGTGTCTCTCTGCTTCTTTGTTTCAATCCGATTTCAATACAACCCTTTACTACTGTACCTCAAAGATTTCGTTTTACCAGGTCAGTTTCTTCATCAAGCCAAGTTTTTTTTTTCTTTTTTTGTTCTAGGGTTCTTTTTTTTTCTCTGGGAGTTTTCTCCTTCTCTTTGTTGTTGCTTCACAGTCATTAGAAGCTACTTGTTAACTTTATGTTTTGTCTTAGGAAGTTAAACCTAGTTGACTTTCAGAAGCTTAAAGAGTTCTGCTTTTTTATTTTTTTTTATTTTATTAAATTCATGATTTTGTTCTTAAATTTTGAGCAACCAAAATCATCTAGTTCTGATATTTTGGATTTAAATGTTAATCTTTTAAATTCTGTTTCGGTGATAATTTCTTGGTTTGAATTCATAGCTTTAGCTTCATGTGAAGTTCTCGCTGGAGCTAGGATTTAAATCCTTAGTCTTTTACTTTGCTTCATGTGAATACTGAGTAGAAATTGAGTCAACTCGGATGTAGATTTTGTTCTTAACCAGAGTTGCAAATCAAGCTACTGAAGTTACTTCTGTGTCATTAATTGTCTGATTAGGTTTGATTTCATCACTCTACTCAATGAATTGCTTTAAAGATGTTTAAGGACTATGATGGTATATCAGTATTTGCTACACATAGGGTCTTCATTTGTTTTATTTGTTGCGGCTAACAGTTTTACTGTTCGTTCAAGTGACATCCACATTCAATTAGCTTGCTTCTGTACATAAATTTTGCATACTTGGTACCCATTTGGTGGGCGTCTGTTAAACACAAACCAATGGTTCTTATATTCTTGACTTTGTGACTTTTGGTAGTCAGCAGAATTTCCCTTCAAGGATACTTCTGTGTTGAATAAGTAAAGGACTCTCTAGCATTCATTTTTCTGGCTTGTTAACCGAAACTGAAGCGGCCACTTGACTAGAGAACCTTTCTCTTAACTTTATATAGGCCATAATAGAAAACTATGTCAGTGAACGAGATGGTACATAATACTGTTTTTCTGTGTTCATTCAGCACAGCCAATGGTCTAGCTGACCAACAGTTGTTCCTGATTCATTTTCTATTTGTTCGTCTTGTAGGGTTCCGTAAATCTTTCTTTTTTCTTTCTCTATACCCTCTTTTCTTCTTCTTAATATCTCTCTGGAATCTTGGCAGTCTTAGAAGCAAGAGAAATCTCAAGAAGTTGCTACTAAAAGAGAGGCCACTAGTGAAAATTGTCTTTGTTATCACGAATTAGTACAGAAAAGTGGTGAGAAAGTAATATGGCTGATACCAGTCCAAGAACTGATGTCTCAACAGATGAAGACACAGATCATCCAGATCTTGGGGTTCGCTCATAATCTGGCTATAATTTCTCACTTATATTTTTCAAACGAGTGTGATTTTGATGGACCAGTCAATTTTTCTGGTGTTAATTTCATGCAGTCCGAGGGAGCACTAGCGAATACTGCTGCTTCTGATTCTAGTGACCGGTCGAAGGGCAAGATGGATCAAAAGGTGATATGTCCATCTCTGTAGATAAGATAATTATTTTTATTGAGCCAATGTATAATCTGTTTTTGTTTCCTTATATTTTGATCCATAGACCCTTCGTAGGCTTGCTCAAAACCGCGAGGCAGCAAGGAAAAGCAGATTGAGGAAGAAGGTAAAACTGTCCATTAGTTATTTTTTTTTATTTTTTATTTTTTATAACTTTTTTCTTCTCTAAATTGATGCATCCCGAGAAGAAGCATAGCTATCTACTACTACCTTAATTCCTTTCAATTTGTTCCCTCCATAGGCGTATGTTCAGCAGCTGGAGAACAGCCGCTTGAAACTTACCCAGCTTGAGCAGGAACTGCAAAGAGCAAGACAGCAGGTTCAAAAAAAATTTCTTATTTCTATTGATTATTCATTTGTGATTCTGTATACATAAAGGAAAATTTCTCGCATTTAGGGCGTCTTCATTTCAAGCACAGGAGACCAAGCCCATTCTACTGGTGGAAATGGTTGGTTGCTTATTCTCTATTAATTTTATAGTGTTTTTTTTTTTGGCTTGTAATTTGTTTATAAGATAAGTTTATATATCAACTTGGTATTGACTTGGCGTAGACTGATCAATTAGTTACGTCATGTCATCCCATAACAATACGGTGGCTTATCAGAGTCAATGGCAGACTGACTTGGTTCTGATAGCAAAAACTGTTCCATCTAATTAGCACTGGTGTGGATTTAAATTTAAAAGATCGAATCTCATGGATTTGTTCTTGTTTAAGTGTAACTTCTTTTCTTTCAGGCGCTTTGGCTTTTGATGCTGAACACTCACGGTGGCTAGAAGAAAAGAACAAGCAAATGAACGAGCTGAGGTCTGCTCTAAATGCGCATGCAGGTGATGCTGAGCTTCGAACAATAGTTGATGGTGTGATGGCTCACTATGAGGAGCTTTTCAGGATAAAGAGCAATGCAGCAAAGAATGATGTCTTTCACTTGCTGTCTGGTATGTGGAAAACACCAGCTGAGAGATGTTTCTTGTGGCTTGGTGGGTTTCGTTCATCCGAACTTCTCAAGGTCAGGTCTAATTTCATTGTGTCTTCTCCGGTCACATCTGTTTTTACATAGAACATAAGAAGAATGGTCATAATAAAAAATGTGTGCAAACAGCTTCTGGCGAATCAGTTGGAGCCAATGACAGAGAGACAGTTGATGGGCATAAATAACTTGCAACAGACATCTCAGCAGGCTGAAGATGCTTTGTCTCAAGGGATGGAGAGCTTACAACAGTCTCTAGCTGATACTTTATCGAGCGGGACTCTTGGTTCAAGTTCATCAGGAAATGTGGCGAGCTACATGGGTCAGATGGCCATGGCAATGGGAAAGTTAGGTACCCTCGAAGGATTTATCCGCCAGGTACAACCACTTGTGATGTTTTGAGATGATATCTTTAGAGTATAGGGTAATAATGATCCTTTTGGTTGGTGGCAGGCTGATAATTTGAGACTACAAACATTGCAACAGATGATAAGAGTATTAACAACGCGACAGTCAGCGCGTGCCCTACTTGCAATTCATGATTACTTCTCGCGGCTACGAGCTCTTAGTTCCTTATGGCTTGCTCGACCTAGAGAGTGAAATTGTATTTTGGTCACTGTCAGCTGTACAAAACCCATATGGACACAAACCAGGAGAGACTATTAATTAACACTTCTCGGATTCTTCTTACCAATCCATCAACGAATAAGCAATTTCTGGGAAACAAAGACTCTTGTCTCTAGGTTTCTAAATGGTTGTGGTAATTCATGTTGTTTAGCTGTAGCCGTCAGGTTTTTCTTAGCATTTGGAAAGTTTAATGTATTGTTTATATATCTTTGATTATATCAGATATATTACTGAATTTTGTAATTTTTTTTTGTGGTAATGTGTTTTATCTACTTTTTTTTTTTGTATCGTAATCATCTAACAATATAAGGCATTTTGATATTTTTATTTTATTGAGTTTTGTGGTGTTATCAAGGGAATCCTAATGGCAAACTTCACACAGATGATGAAGTAATCTAGTTTTGTGTTCTAAAATGTTACATCTCCAATTAGTTAACATGTGACTGTTTATGCATTGAGCACGTAAAAAAATACCTTCAAATAAGTGTGATAACTTTATTTGATGAATTCTAAACTTTCGCTAATTTATTCAAATTAAGTGTATGATAATTTTAACTAATAGTGTTAACACTAGATGATTCCGGCGTTTTACGCCGGATAAAATGTTTATAATATCTTTTTGAAAATTGATAAATTAAATAAAAAATTTTAAATATTTTAATAGTATATTATTGTATAAATAATTGAAATTTAAAATTAAAGATTTTACATATTTATGATACTAAATAATTATTGAGTTAAACAATATTTTTTTAAAATAAAATTTTGAAAACCAAATTTAGGAAACAATAAAATTAGCTATAATTTTGTGGAATATTTACTTAGTCGGTTTAATTAAATTTAGGAACTAATAAAATCAAATATAATTTTATGAAATATTTACTTATTCGATTTTTTATAAATAAATACAGTTAATTTAGTAGGTAAGATTATAATCTTTAAAATAAAGACAGTTTATATATGATTTTATATATGATTGATCTAATGGCATATTGTGTAATTAGTCTAGTAATTAATGTCTTATAAAATATATTACAAATCACTTTAGCAACAACATGTAAACATGATATTGATATAATATTTCATCGTAAACATAAAATTATTTTGTAAAATGATTCTCAATTAATATATAAAATATATTATAAAATAAAAAAAATATCATGTCATTGTCAAAACCAAGAATTTTTTTTTTTTGTTTTTTGAAAAAACGAGTGTTGCATTTTGAGAGAGAGGACTTTTAACCCTCAGCATCTTGAGGTCCACCATCACTTCAGTTCGTCTTCCCTACCTGTTTTTTTCCAGAGACCGGGAAAATAAAAAGAAGATCGTACAAACTAAAATACCTCAAAGAAGTTACAAAAGTACCTTTGTTGTTGATTGATTGATATCTGCGTTGGGTTTTATACAAGACGACGTCTTTGAAGATTGGAATTTCTCAGATCTTTGTTTCAATCCTTTTGTTTCTGAGCAACCCTTGTTTGTTTGAGGTTAAGCTGAAGAATCCATTCACCAGGTTAGATACTCCTTCAGTAGTCTTAGGGGTTGAATTCTTCAGTTTTCTTATTCTGTCTCTGCTTTCATGATTGCTTTTGTCATTGAAGATTTTGACCTTTGAGGGATTTTTGCTTTATATACGTGTTCAGGAACCAAAATCATTGGTTCCAACACTATAGAAGTGAAATTGCTTGGGATTAGATGTTAACAGGCTCGAATTTTGTGTCTTTACGTTCTGTTTTCTGGGTTAGTGTGTTAAATTCTGAATCTTTTAGTTCATCTTCAGTCTAATGTTCAGAATAGTTACTTTTTCACCTCATGAAGAGCTTTAAGCTATGTTATTCCGTTGGTTCTCACTTCAAATCTTATAGGCTTGCTTATTGTTTACTTTGATTCTCTGGGTTTGACTTTTGTGTACTCAAAGTTGTCATAGGTTGCTTCATGCTTAGCTAAGTGTAATGGTTTGGATCTTTATGTAAAGTGTGACTGAACTTGTCTATGCTAGACTTAAGAGGGTGATGCATTGTACCATTGTTTCCACTTTCTTGATTCAACTTAATGTGTTGGTTTTTGGCATGGGAAGCTAATGATTAGATAATTATTTGCTGCACTCCTAGTTTGGGATATTGGGTCCTTCATTTCCTTGTTCCTGGTTTTTTCATTACTTGCCGTAAATCACTAGTATGTTTTATCAAATAAGTGCTACATTTGATGGATTTCAAATGTTTCTTTTTTGTATTACTGTTCTGGAATCAGGAGGTTCTGAAGTAGATCTTTCGGTCTCCCTTACTAGCATCAAGAGTTTTACGTCATATTTGGACATGTATTTGGATTTCCCTTCTTCACCTCGATTTACCGCATATTATAAATCTTTGTTGTCTTTGGATGACTTCCTTCTATTATTTCACTGGGGCTTTAACTGAGTCTTAAGATGTTTACGAGTTTGTAACATTTGAACAGTCTTTTGGGATTCCATAAGAGGACTTATCTTGCATTCTTTTTCTAGGCTACTTCGAAAAACTGTATTAGCCAATGAGATGGTATTCTTATTCAAATCGTTCTTTTATACAAAACAATCAAATGGTTCCATGGTTTTTTTTTATCCACTTCATTTTCCAAAGTGATGCCTTTTTTAGCCTCTCTTTATGTCATCAGGTTAAAATATTTTCTGTTTCTCTACAACTCTATTTTTGGTTTCTGTTTACCATCTTACTTTGACAGTCTTTACTCCATCTAGTGTAATTCTGTGTGCACGAGGTGAATTCTAGAAGTTTCTACTTCAAAGGTACCACACTTGGATCAGTTTTTTTCTGATGATTTAGTAACAGAGATTTGGAAGAAAAGAAAAATGGGAGATACTAGTCCAAGAACATCAGTCTCAACAGATGGCGACACTGATCATAATAACATAATGGTTAGCTTGTAAAATTGCTAGGTGTTATCTCTTTATGCTCATTAAATGGCCAAAGTTTTGAAATAAAACAGTATTTATGCAGTTCGATGAAGGGCATTTGGGTATCGGTGCTTCTGATTCTAGTGACCGTTCAAAGGGTAAAATGGATCAAAAGGTGATATAGACATCTCTATATTTGAAGAGTTAGTTTTTGTACTTGAGCCTTTCAGTTATGTTTTTCTTGTTTATTGTAATCAACAGACTCTTCGTAGGCTCGCTCAAAACCGTGAGGCAGCAAGGAAAAGCAGATTGAGGAAAAAGGTATAGTTAGATTTATGTTCATTTTTTCAATTCTTTTATGTTTTCTACAACAAGAGCTATTTGCAAACTCTAAGATGTCCCTTGGTTACCGCACTTTTAGGCATATGTTCAGCAGCTAGAGAACAGTCGATTGAAGCTAACACAACTTGAGCAGGAGCTGCAAAGAGCAAGGCAACAGGTTTTAATTGTGTTCTGCTTTGTTTGTGTGGATATATGCTATTCTACATACATAAGTAGTTTTTCTTAATCTTAGGGTGTGTTTATCTCAAGCTCTGGAGACCAAGCCCATTCTACTGCTGGAGATGGTGAGTTGGCTGAATCTCTATCCAAAGAGTTAAATTTGGTGCATACTTTCTATATGGATCTGATGAAGTAGTGGTATAATATCACGAGCTACAGCGGTGATCTGGTTGAAAAATTATAGTTTTGTTGGTTATCAAGTAGTAAGGACTAGTTTGGTTGATGGTGTTGACTGTTGAGATAACTTATTTAGGCTTCTCTTTTACAGGGGCAATGGCATTTGATGTAGAATACAGACGATGGCAGGAAGATAAAAACAGACAGATGAAGGAGCTGAGTGCTGCTTTAGATTCTCACGCGACTGATGCTGAGCTTCGGATCATTGTAGACGGAGTAATAGCTCACTATGAGGAGCTTTACAGGATAAAGGGAAACGCAGCTAAGAATGATGTCTTCCATTTATTATCAGGGATGTGGAAAACACCAGCTGAGAGATGTTTCTTGTGGCTCGGAGGTTTCCGTTCATCAGAACTTCTCAAGGTAAACTATACGGCATAACACACAAGTTAGTTTCAGTTTATTCGGGCCCTCCCTGATGATGATTTGTTTTAGCAACATATTTTCAAACTCGTACTTCTCTACAGCTTATAGCGAATCAGTTGGAGCCGTTGACAGAACAACAATCGCTAGACATAAATAACTTGCAACAATCTTCTCGACAAACAGAAGATGCTTTGTCTCAAGGCATGGACAACTTACAGCAATCACTCGCTGATACTTTATCGAGCGGGACTCTCGGTTCAAGTACATCAGGGAATGTAGCTAGCTACATGGGTCAGATGGCGATGGCGATGGGGAAGTTAGGTACCCTTGAAGGCTTTATCCGCCAGGTATGTTACAATTATGTTGTTTTACGTCTATTGAAAAAAGTAGTTTGCAGTAATTTGATAGCGCCATCTTTTTGTTTGTTGCAGGCTGATAACTTGAGGCTACAAACATATCAACAGATGGTACGAATATTAACAACCCGACAATCGGCTCGTGCTCTCCTAGCAGTACACAATTATTCATTGCGATTACGTGCTCTTAGCTCTCTATGGCTTGCCAGACCAAGAGAGTGAACCTACTACTATACCACACTCTTTACCATGATTCTCCTTCAAAGAAGGCCCTCATAATTTAAGATTCTTAGCATATGCGACTTTAGACATCTAGCTGGTACACAAAAATATGATTATATTGTTTTGTGTTGTAATATCTGAGTGTAACGTATCTTGAAATCACCAATTCACCACAATTCCGTAACATTTGCCCAGCATTAGGAGACTTAGCGTTTTAACTCAAAAGAAAAAACATTCACCATTTCTTAAGCTGAATGCCACACATAAATCCTTTGTATTGTACAATATAATTGCAAATTATAAACACAATCATGCAGTTTATAAGCATCACCGAATAGCATATTGTAAAATGTAAATATGCAAAGTCAAATATAACAATGCATGAAACAATAGTGGATGAGCTAAAAGATGGAGTTGGTCTCGTTCAAGATTACGAGGAGAGAAACTACGAAAGCATAGTCAACGCCTGCATTTATTCTTACCACGAAGTCTTGTTTCCCTTTGAAATATCCTCCAAATGTCGACTTCTCCTTCACCTGATGACGATATCCAATTAAAACAAAGTCCCATGTGAACATTAACCAACTTTTTTCCTCTTTTAAGGATGAAATATTACCTCGGCAACGAGAGTGTCGGCATGGTAGACCTTAGCGGAGTCGTCGAAGTAAGTGCCTACAACGCTGAAGTTGCGGACTTGGTTAGATTGAAGACATCGAGGCGTGCTCTCCATTGAAGAGGATGAGAACGCTGCACTGTGAACATCAGCTCCGTTGGATCAGAGCCTTCTCCTCGATGAACCGTCCTTCGGTGATTTAACGAAGTCAACTGTATAGTTTTGGTTACAAAAATTTAAATAATCGGTTAGGAAGAATAACCGGTTACACTATGTCGGTTAAGGGTGGATATTTTTGTTTCGGTTTTATTTTTTCTTAAGGCATGCGTTCTTAATTTTTTTTTTTTTTTGGTTCAGATTCAGATTTAAAAAATATAAAGCAAAAAAAAAAGCTAATCTTAATTAGTATAACTAAATATATATCTAAATTATTTTTTTCAATTTTGGTGAATCATCCGGTTTGTTTCGGTTAGTTTGTTATATTTGCTATAAAAATCCTACTCAAGAATAAATATTAGATCTTGTTTCTTTGTTTTTTAATGTTCCTCTTTAATCATGTGTACTTATTGTGTGATCAGGTATATAATGGCGGTGAAAGTCTCTGACTCAACGGGTGAAACTTGGTTTTCTGCATTCAATGATGAAGCAGAAGAAGATTATTGGCTGCACAGCTGATGAACTCGATAAACTAAAATCAGAGGTGAGAAAACTAAAACCATTTAAAACCTTTAAGAACACATTCCTAATTCTTCAGGTTCTGATGTAAGATATGATGTTATGTTGGTTTTCTCCAGGAAGGTGAATTGAATGAGTTTCAGACAAAACTGAAAGAAGCTACTTGGTCATCTCATCTCTTCCGGATTAGTGTTTCTCAGCAAGAGTATAACAGTGAGAAGAGACAGAGGATAACTGTAAGAGGTGTTTCTCCAATTGACTTTGCTGCTGAAACAAGATTATTGCTCCAAGACATTTCTAAGAACAAGGCATCTCAGTAATCCCCTAACCTTAACATGTTTTGTCTGGCTTTTATTGAAGTAAAGAGTCCCAAAGTTTTTAAGGTTTTCTGCAGTCGGTTAAAATAGTTCGATTAAAGAATTGATTCTAAGTCTTTGCAAGTGTTCCAACAATCAATTCAAAGAGCCATTGGGAAAAAGTAGAAGCAATTATCATTATACTGAAGGAAATGGAAATTTCCAAGGTTTCTACAAAATATCCTAATAAAGGGTAAACTAGCTTAAGAATGCAAAAGTAAAGACCTCAATTCCTGGTAGTTGTATGTAGACTTCCCGGAGACTTAAAAAAAGAAAGAAAATCCCCTCAACCTACTCTTTACATCACCTTTTACATCATTGAGCTGCATCTTTACATCATCCAACTGCAAAAAAAAAATATAGATATATTAACATTAAACTGCATATCTTATCAAAAATTCAATAGATCATTGTCTTTGGCTTACCTCTTTTTGCAGGTTCTTGACCTCCACATCAAGTACTCTGTTTTGAACGGTTTTTAAATCATATTCATAATTGGGTATTCTGTCCCTCCAAAAATACCATCCAGCCATGGCAACTATAACAGTCACAATTCTGACGCGGGAAGCTCTATAAAGCTCATACAGAATTTCAAGTAACCACTCAACCAAAATCTTCCAATACTCCCGAGCTTTGTTTTTCACTTTCTCGTAAGCTTGATCATGAGTTCCTCCTCCTCCTGGTGCAGCGTCGATCGTGGCCTTAGGAAGAGCTCCAACAATTGCAGCTTTTGATTGCTGGAGACAAGGATCACCAGGCAAAAGTAAAAAGTTAAGCTGCTCTTAAACATTACAAAGGTAAAGCAACCAACAAAATGTGGACAAAGCCATCTTACCTCTCTAATAGCATTGCTTGTGTTGTTAGAGCCCAAACCAGTCACAACAGGTTTCGATCTATAAAAGAAAACATGACATAGTAAAAAAAAACATCACAGTCTGATAGGTATTAGCATCACAAGCAACAAGAAACCTACCCGAAAGCTCTACACAAACTTGCATAATTTGGACGAGTGTATGAACTACCCCATGAAGGTTGAGCTTTGCGAGTAAGCTGCAAAACAAGAGCTCCAACAATTGCAGTGTCATTAGCTTTTGATTGCTGGAAATAACCGAGACAAGGATCACCAGGCAAAAGTAAAAGCCATCTTACCTCTCTAATGGCATTGCTTGTGTTGTTAGAGCCCAAACCAGTCACAACAGGTTTCGATCTATAAAAGAAAACATGACATAGTAAAAAAAACATCACACAGTCTGATAGGTAGTAGCATCACAAGAAACCTACCCCAAAGCTCTACACAAACTTGCAGAGTTTTGACCATTGTATGAACTACCCCATGAAGGTTTAGCATTGCGAGCAAGCTGCAAAACAAGAGCACGAATCCCAAATTTTCTCGTATGAATCAATCATTTCACCAACAAAAGTACGCAATCACAAGAGCAGTTAAGAGTAACAACATACAGTGTAAACGGAAAGAGGAGAGGAGATGATGCAGTATGTGATGCAGAGTGATGCAGAATCAAAGATGAGAAATGCAGAGAAGGAATCAACGGTTAAGAATGAGTCATTAGTATTGTTAGACTTTTAATACACGTGTACGTTTGAGATTGAATTTGAATCTCACTAACTGAGCAAGTTTATAAGCTCGTTAAACACAATGTAAAGATTCATTCACGAAAATAATAAAAATCAATCTTCTTCTTCTTCTCTCGTAAGCTTCTTCTTACTCTTTAATGGCGTTGGCCTTTTGAGTGAGATTGCCTCGTGTCTTGGTTTTAATCTTTCTTCTTTCACAGATTAAACCCAGCGGGAAGCGATTGTTTGTTCTCCGGAGCAACCAATTGAATTTACAGAGAAATCCCAACCTCTGTATCAGTGGTATCAGAGCTATCGTTCCTCGGCAATCATGGTGGAAGTGATGGAGACAAGATCGAAATCAAACAAAAACAGTTCGTCATCATCACAAGAGGAATCTTGGGTTTCGAAAGAATTTCTAAATCAAGAATTGCAAGGAATGAAGAACGATTTGTTGGATTCGATGAGAGCTTTGTTGACATCGCAACAACCAGGAGTATCACAATCTACGACGGCACAATCACATAATCCAGGGGTACGCAACCATGAGATTACTCCTTTTTCTGGTATTGCAAGAATGGGAAAGATTGACTTTCCTAGATTTGATGGATCGAATTTGAAAGAGTGGATCTTTAAAGTGGAGCAGTTCTTTGAAATCGATAATACAGAAGAGCAATTGAAGGTGAAACTTGTAGCAATTCATTTTGATGGGATGGCTGCTACATGGCATCAATCTCTGATGCAAACACAAACAGGTAGGAATTTGGCAAGTAGCTGGAATAGTTACAAGTTGGAACTGACTGATAGGTTCGGTGAAGTCTTGGATGATCCTATTGCTGAGTTGAAGCAATTACAGGAGACTGAAGGTATTGTAGAATACCATGGAAAATTTGAGGTGATAAAGACTCGTGTACATCTTTCTGAAGAGTACCTTGTTAGTGCATATTTGGCGGGTTTGAGAACAGAAACTCAGATGCACATACGCATGTTCAGACCTAAGAGTATTATGGATTGTTTTGTTCTGGGAAAACTATATGAACAAGCACACCCAGTTAAGTCATATGGTGGGTATAACAAGAATTCTCAGAACAATCACCAAGGAAAGGGGTTATTGCAGTACAAGAAAGATGCAGAAGTGAAAGTAGGAACTGCTATAACCAACATCAAGAACTCACAGGGAAGAAAATTCCTATCTAATGAGGAGCTTGCAGATAGAAAAGCAAAAGGTTTGTGTTTTTACTGCGATGAAAAATTTTCTACCGAACATTTTCTGAGTAAACACAAAAAGAATCAACTGTATTGGATTGAAATGGTAGATGAGAATGAGGAGTTGGCAGAAATTGTTGAGTCTGATGATGATGGAGTTGATATAGCTAAAATCTCGTGAATCTGTGTGGAATATCGATTATCACACCATGAGAGTGAAAGCAACTTATGGGAATTCAATCATATACATTCTCATAGACTCTGGCTCTACTCACAATTTTATTGATGAGATGATAGCTAAAAGGTTAGGCTGTAAGATAAAAAGTGCAGGTTTAACAAGAGTTAAGGTTGCAGATGGGAGCAAGCTGGGAGTAAAAGGCAAAATAGATAAGCTCCAATGGAAATTCCATGATCAGATTTATGAAGCAGATATGATGGTGATTACTTTGGGAGGATGTGATATTGTATTGGGAATACAATGGTTGGAGACCTTAGGTGCAATTACATGGAATTTCAAGACTTTAGTGATGCAGTATAAGTTTGGACAGAAGATGGTTCAACTTAATGGCATTCATCCGGGTTCAGTAAAAAAAGGTGAAAGCTAATAAGATTAGTAAGCATCATGAGAACCAATTGCAGATTTCTATGATTTACATGGATAAGCAAGATGTTGGAGATGCTATTAATCTATGTACGATGTCTGCAAATGGAGATTCAAAGTCTACTGAGACAGAACTGACAGTGTTATTGAACAGATATGCTGAGTTGTTTGATGAACCAAAGGGATTACCACCTTTCAGAAAGAATCATGACCATAAAATTCCATTGATGGAGGGTTCAAATCCGGTTAATCAGAGACCTTACAGGTATGCTCTGCATCAGAAAAACGAAATTGATAAGATGGTGCAAGATTTGTTAGATAATGGTACAATTCAAGCAAGCTCTAGCTCATATGCTTCTCCGGTTGTACTAGTAAAAAAAAAAGATGGTACTTGGAGACTGTGTGTTGATTATAGAAGCTTGAACAACATGACAGTGAAAGATAGGTTTCCAATTCCTTTGATTGAAGACCTTATGGATGAGCTAGGAGGGTCTAAGGTCTATTCAAAGATAGATTTGCGAGCTGGTTATCACCAAGTGCGAATGGATCCCAATGACATTCACAAGACAGCTTTCAAAACCCACAGTGGGCACTACGAATACATTGTGATGCCATTTGGTCTCACTAATGCACCAGCTACATTCCAAGGATTGATGAACTCAGTTTTTAAAGCCTTACTGAGAAAGAGTGTGTTGATTTTTTTTGATGATATACTTATATACAGTTCATCCTTGGAGTCTCATTGGAATCATTTGGAAGAGGTTTTCAAACTCATGAAAGCTAACAGTCTGTTTGCAAAGAGGAGTAAGTGTGAGTTTGCAACAAATCGTGTGGAATACTTGGGTCATTACATTTGAGAAGAAGGAATTTCAACAGATCCTAACAAAGTAAAAGCTGTTAATGACTGGCCTATACCAAAGAATGTGAAACAAGTGAGAAGTTTTTTGGGTTTAGCAGGTTATTATAGGAGGTTTGTGCAAGGTTATGGTGGAATTGCACGCCCACTTACTGATTTGACAAAGAAAGATTCATTTATGTGGACTGAAGAATCTGAAACAGCTTTCAATAAGTTGAAGCAGAAATTGTGTGAAGCTCCTGTATTAGCTCTACCTCGTTTTGAGTTACCTTTTGAGCTTGAAACAGATGCMTGTGGAAGCGGAATTGGGGCAGTGTTGATGCAGAAGGGTCATCCTCTAGCCTATATCAGTCGCCACTTAAAAGGTAAACAGTTACATCTCTCTATCTATGAGAAAGAGCTTTTAGCAGTGGTGTTTGCTGTGCAAAAATGGAGACATTACTTGTTGATGGGGCATTTTGTGATTAGAACTGATCAAAGAAGTCTAAAGTACTTGCTTGAGCAAAGGTTAAATACACCTATACAACAACAGTGGCTTCCTAAGCTGTTAGAATTCGATTATGAAATTCAGTATAAGCAAGGCAAGGACAATATTGCAGCCGATGCTCTGTCACGTGTAGAGGGTACAGAAGTGCTACATATGGCTATAACTACAGTGCAATATGATTTGCTAACTAAGATCAAAGAAGGTTATGCAAATGATACTGCAGTGAAGTTTATCATTGACAGAGTAAAAGAGAAATCAGGTTCTGTGAAGCATTATACTTGGTTTCAAGATACGTTGAGAAGAAAAAACAAGTTAGTGGTGCCTGCTGATACTGAACTGAGGCAAACTATATTAGAATGGCTTCATGCATCAAGTGTAGGAGGACACTCAGGAAGAGATGTTACCACTCAGAGGGTTAAAAGTCTTTTTTATTGGAAGGGGTTGACTAAAGACATTAGCTCTTTCATCAGAAGTTGTACTATCTGTCAGAGATGTAAATATGATGCATCTGCTTCTCCTGGACTCCTACAACCTCTACCAATACCTGATTCAGTTTGGAGGGACATTTCAATGGACTTTATAGACGGTTTACCTCTATCATTTGGAAAGTCAGTGATACTAGTGGTGGTAGATCGCCTAAGTAAAGCAGCACATTTCATTGCACTCAGTCATCCTTACAGTGCTATATCAGTGGCTCAAGCATTCCTGGATAATGTTTATAAGCTACATGGATTCCCTCAAAGCATTGTAAGTGATAGAGATTCTGTTTTTTTGAGTGACTTTTGGAAAGAGCTTTTCACATTACAGGGGGTTTCTCTGAATATGTCATCAGCTTATCACCCACAGAGTGATGGGCAAACAGAGGTGGTTAACAGGTGCTTAGAAACTTACCTGAGATGTATGTGCAGTGACCGTCCTCATTTGTGGAGTAAGTGGTTGTCATTAGCTGAGTTTTGGTATAACACCAATTACCATACGTCAACACAGTCTACGCCTTATGAAGTAGTCTATGGACAGCCTCCACCAATCCATTTGCCTTACCTACCGGGTGAAGCTAAGGTGGATGTAGTGGCAAGGAACTTACAAGACAGAGAGAATATGATTTTGGTTCTGAAATTTCATCTCATGAGGGCACAAAACAGAATGGTTCAGATTGCTAATAAAAGAAGATCAGAGAGAAGTTTTCAGATTGGTGACTACGTTTATATGAAGTTGCAACCTTACCGTCAACAATCAGTGGTTTTGAGAACTAATCAGAAACTTTCACCGAAGTATTATGGTCCTTACAAGGTTTTGGACAAGTTTGGGGAAGTGGCTTACAAGTTGGAGTTACCTAGTTCATCTCAAATCCATCCTGTGTTCCATGTTTCGCAATTAAAAGGCTTGGTGGGAACTGTGGTTGCCTCCAATGAGCTTCCAACAATCATTCAAGATGTGATGATTAAAGAACCAGAACTCATTGTGGAAAGAAAGATGGTGAATAGACAAGGTAAAGCTGCTACAAAGGTTTTGGTTAAGTGGAAAAACGAAAGTTTAGAGGAAGCTTCTTGGGAGTACTTATATGATCTTCTAAAGCGATATCCAGACTTCAAACCTTGAGGTCAAGGTTTCTTGAAGGGGAAGGATTTGATGCAGTATGTGATGCAGAGTGATGCAGAATCAAAGATGAGAAACGCAGAGAAGGAATCAACGGTTAAGAATGAGTCATTAGTATTGTTAGACTTTTAATACACGTGTACGTTTGAGATTGAATTTGAATCTCACTAACTGAGCAAGTTTATAAGCTCGTTAAACACAATGTAAAGATTCATTCACGAAAATAATAAAAATCAATCTTCTTCTTCTTCTCTCGTAAGCTTCTTTGATTCTGCATCACTCTGCATCACATACTGCATCAGGAGATGACATCTCGGCGGCGAATTGATCGGAGAATCAACCGGAGATGAGCCATGGAAAAGCTTGTTTAGGGTTTTTTCTTATGTTACCGTACGAAACTCTTCGACGCGAATATGGATCAATTGCTGCTTTTACCCTCAAAGATGTAAAGTAATGCTTCTTTGCCCCTCACCAAAAAGACAGAATTGTCTAATTTTTTTTAACTTATTTACGAACCAACCGAGAATCCAATCGGATAGATCCACTCTACTCGGGTCACCCAACTGCGGATTGGGTCAGAGCATTAAAATCGGACTCACCTCTTCCTCCAGCTTCGCTCTCGATTTTGAAATCCAATTTGACACTGAAAGCAAAATCCGAAACCGCCCCATTAATTCCTTAAAATCGAACCTAATTGCACCATTAATCCTTCAGTTTATGTTGCTGCAACAAATTTAAATCCGAAGCCACCATCATCCACAGTTGTTGAGTTTGTGAACCATCGTGGTAGTTGTGTTGTGGTGTACTTCCGTAAGTAAGAGAGAACGTACGTATGCATAGGAGCCACCCAGTAGCTATTATTAATGTGTTGGCTTCTTATTAATGTTGTTGATGTGTTGGCTTCTTATTAATGTGTATTCTGAAATGACCAGGTTATTAAGCTCATTAACACAAGCTCTCCAGAACGCAGGAATTGATCTGTCGCATGCAAAACTTTCTGTGCAGATTGATCTTGGGAAACGAGCCAATCAAGGACTAACTCATGATGAGCCATCAAGTAACGTAAATTAGTCGGCTTCACATTTTAGTTGTGTAACTGTAACCATATATCATGATGTTGATACATACTTTCTATGCAGAATCCATTATCGTCTGATACACAAGCAAGGGATCCAAGCGTCGAGGAAGAATCTGAACATTCTCATAAGCGCATGAAAACACTGTAACATTTCTCTTCCAGGCTCTACCGCTTTGGAATATATCAAATGTATTGACACTTGACAGATTCCATCTATCGTGTACATTGCTCGGCTTCTAGGGGATTCCTATAGTCGCTAAGATAAATTATGGTTAGTAGATTCTAGGGGATTCCTATAGTCGCCATCACTGTTGCGTCCGATTTGTGAAATTTATCTTTGGTTCGGCTTTAACTAATGGGTGGGTTTTACCAGATTACGAGATTGGGTGAAATAAAAGTTCCAGGTGTATTTAAATTGGCCAACGATACAAACGAATGAAAAGAAGAAGAAACAAAATGCTTGGTTCTTTCAACATCTCCCTTAGGGTTTTTTTTTTTTACATGCTAATGCAGAAGTGAACGGTTGCAGTTTAAACCATATATGAAACAATTTATACAGACTAGTTTAGCAATTGGAATCAGATGCATTTACATAAAATTTATGATTGGTTAACTAAGGTTGTGGTTGCGGTTTAACATTACAAAAAAATACATACAATATATAACTTATATAAGGAAATCTCCAACAACAAGAAAACACCACAAAGAGAGAGATTGTTAACTTATAGATTGTTAATTTTTTGCCTTCACAGCATCAAACAAAAACTAAACACAAAGCAACATCACAAGCATAATAGATTATTATTATTGTTTTGGTGACAGCATCAAACACAAACTTTTCATCTGAATTCATTATTTGAGTCTATGACGTGGATCAAGCTGCTCCGCCTTCAAAGCCTGAAAGCGTGAAATCAGCGAAGAGAAAGCACAAATGTCGATTCTAGTTTAAATTACTTTTTTTTTTCGAACTCCGAAACCCCATTTTATCTTCCAAGTGTTAAAAACAAAATTAAACTACAAACAATTCATACCAACCTGTTAGTCAAGAGAAGAAGAATACTTTGTAAACCTGTAAATGTCTGAGGTATTGGAAAAAAAAAAAAACCAATCACGAATTTGTTTTTGTTTTTTTTTCTCTATCTCTTAAATGAAAATATGAATAATCTTAACATTACCTGAAGCAATGAATAAGCCAAATCCAACGACAAAACATATGAAAAGATCATCCCTCTTCTTCCTCGACTCCGGCGACCTCCACCCAGCGGCGGCGACAACTCTTCCTCCGGCTTCCTTCGAATCTGAAATTAAAAGAACACTCACAATCACAAATCCTAATACAAATACATCGATCCGATAATAAGACGCTCGCGATTTTTATTTTATTTTTTATAGATATCATACGGAATCACTGAGAGTTACCATTGCCACAATTAGGGCATGAAGAGAAATTGCGACTAGACACAACCGATCTCCCTCCGCGAGTCACCCGCTCAATAACAGATCTCAGATTCGGCGGCATGGTAGAAAATTTAGGGTTCGTCTCTGATTTGTGAGTTTCTCTTCAAAAGGGGGGAAAATGTGGTTACTTCCGAGTTCAAATGGGCCGAGCCTATGGGCCAGACCGTTCAAAGAGTAAAATGGATCAAGAGGTGATATAGACATCTCTATATTGGAAGAGTTTGTTTTTGTACCACTCGTTACCATGATTCTCCCTCAAAGAAGGCCCACATAATTTAAGATTCTTAGCATATGACGACTTTTGACATCTAGCTGGTATACAAAAATATGATTATATTGTTTTCTGTTGTAATATCTGAGTGTAACGTATCGTGAAATCACCAATTCACCACAATTCCGGTGACAATATCCAATTAAAACAAAAGTCCCATGTGAACATTAACCAACTATTTTCGTCTAAGCATGAAATATCACCTCGGCAACGAGAGTGTCGGCATGGTAGACCTTAGCGGAGTCGTCGAAGTAAGTGCCTACAACGCTGAAGTTGCGGACTTGGTTAGATTGAAAGAAGACATCGAGGCGTGCCCTCCATTGAAGAGGATGAGAACGCTGCACTGTGAACATCAGCTCCTTTGGATCAGAGCCTTCTCCTCGGTGAACCGTCCATCGGTGATTTAACGACGTCAACTGTATAGTTTTGGTTACAAAAATTTAAACAATCGGTTAAGGAAGAATAACCGGTTACACTATGTCGGACCATTAGGGGTGGACAATTTTGTTTGGTTTTATTTTTTCATAAAGGCATGCGTACTTAAGTAGCACCAAAGAAATATATGTTTTTTTTTTTGGTTCGGATTCAGATTAAAAATATATAAAGCATAAGTAAAAAATAGCTAATCTTAATTAGTATAACTAAATATATATCTAAATTATTTAATCAATTTCGGTTTATCGAATCCGCTTTGTTTCGGTTACACAATTTTGAAGTTGGGTTAGTTTGTTATATTTGCTAATAAAAATATTGTTACCGTTTGGTTTTAAAACAAAATTTGGATTTTGTTTCGGTTTCAATTCGGTTATGTTCGGTTTTTTGTCTACCCCTAACCACGTTCATACATAGAGTAGGTTATTTTGCATTGTTGCATCAAAATCAAATATGTTGATAATTAGTAATCACCATTTATTTTTTAATACGGGTTTTGTATATTTTATGATTGGGAGAATAAACAATTCCTTGAATTTTTAATACAGTTTTATTTTAGAGAGTAGAAAAGGCAGTCGTATATTCAATTCCTTGAATTTCTTTGTATAATAGTTAGAACTTGGCTCGCGGGTGAAGTTTATCGGAAACAGTAATAATAAATAATCATAGCCATAGAAATAAACATAGTCAAAAGTTACATATCGGAACCGTCAAAAATCAAACAGAAATGGGATTTCAACGTCAATAAATCATTAATATTATTTTCTTCGTTTTAATACTTATTTTGATTTGAATTCTAAGATAACTTGTTTGAATGCTTAAGAAAATATTATTATTTTGGTTACTTTACTTAGAAAACGATCCTGATTTATATCTAACTAGATTCTGATCAGAGAAATTGATTTATTATTTTAACTAAACAAAATATATGATGGGGTCAGCCAGTAGCCGCACACCATAAACCTTAAGATCTACTTTTCTTCGTTGAAGAGTTTTACTGAACTTACGAACAAACCTGTCTGGTCCGGTCACAACGTACTAGTTTTAAAGTGAAACCCAGACCAGAGCACAAACTGGTCCTAGTTTGATGAAATTGATCCAATTAGAAAACGTTTGTATAGAAAGCAAAGATGAGCAAAAAAGAATGACACCTAAAAAAGCTCGGGTAATATTTCTCTACAACCTGTACGTACTTGTGAGAATCAATTATACAAATGATTTTGCTACTAAAGAAAAGACCAAAAGAAAGAAATCAAAAGACGCAAATATGATACGAGCAGGCATCGATTAGGCGTGGGATTTTGGGATTTTGTACTGTTTTTTCAGAAACTGAGACGCCTCTGAATCGTTTCTGTGGCACAGCACTCGCACCAATGTTTGGGTGTCCGCTCCAAGTTTGCCTTTTCCTCCTTGCTGCATCTCTAGACTGCTTCTAGACCTCAAGTCATCAATAAGTTCCCGTGTCTGTTCATAGTTATATGTGAGTAAAAAATACCGATTGGCATAAAACCCAACCAAAATTCTTGAAACCAATACCGAAACCAGACTTCACATAAACCTAACGGCAAAATAGATTTATACCAAACTTAGTGTAACCGGACCGAATAAACTGCAGTTGTACTAACCTCATATCCATGCAACTTTACAACAAGACGAACTCGGGCAACTTGGTTTTCAACCACTCCTCTTGGAAGTCCGTCCCCACCAGAAATAAAGAATTCCTAGGAACACCCACAACCATATGAGCTTTAACGACACATGCATTTCGGGCTATAAAGATAAGATGACCGTTAATATATAAACTACCTTTAAGACCTCTACATCTTCTTCTAACAGCTTTGACTCACTTGGATGGAATACACGTGACGAGCCTCCATCTAATAGTACGCGAAGCAATCCATCCTGGTAGATTTAAAATATTATCAATCAAATGGCAAACACTTGAGAGCTTGTCTATAATGTAAATAAACCCGACTGAGATTGAACTACAGACAAGTGATGCTTGAAGCAGGCTGGTGACTATACGATCCCTCAATGGCTCCATTATGACACTACATAGCTGTCCAAGTTCCTGGTCAAAAGTAATTGGAAATTTAATTTAGCATTGTCAAGAAAAAAGCCTTTGCTAATATTCATTGGTGCCAAATCGCCATATAAATCTAAAAATAGTCAAGGAATTTTATGCTTCAGTGACTTCTAGGCACCATAGTTTTTTGATACCCTGGATCATGTTACCAGCACCTTGTGTTTGGTGGTTCAGACCTCATGTAAACTGTAAATGCCTGGCTCAGCTATAAAATGCCTTGTCTAAGGGGAGATTTCTTACCGTGTCAAGGGGTTCGATTAATTTTTCCAATCTTGATTGAGAAACACTTGGCTTGTATAAATTTTCAATAAATGGCTCCCTTAAATCGCAGAAGATAATCTTGGTTCCTGCAGTGTGAAAGAATCATTATTAATTTACCCTTTGATAATGAATTTTTCAAGGATGTAAACATACGGCATATCTCACCAGTGAACTCGCAAATACGATCCAGAGCTGCATTGATATCTTTTCTACTCCCCTCAAAAGATTCCTTCTGGTTAAAACTCTTGGATTTCTCAACCAAAGATTTTCCTGTAAAGTTAGCCAAAATAGGGATGTACCATTCTTATGACTAAGATGAAATTTTTTGAAAATAAGATTTTGTAAGGGAAAATGAAATTCAGAATTGAATAAGCACATAGAAGGTCCATACTGATGACAATCTTTTCACGAGGTTTTTTCTCTATCCAGCGCTCCCACATGCTGTCTTCTAACTTGCTCAGTTGACTAACAGCATACTGTGAAAAGCATATGAAAACATTATAGATAGCAGCAAAACTTGAAAATGATGCTTGAACTGAGGAAGCGAGTCTTGAAGGTACATGTAAAGTATTGAGCTGCACACAAAGTATAGCGGTTGCAGGAACATCAATATTAATCGACCTTCTCTCTTCAGGCAATTTTGACTCAAATAGTTCCTTCTTAACAAAAACTTTGATTGCTGTTTCCTTCTTGTAACGAGTAAGAACAGGTACAGGTGGAACCAAATCATCCTTGCTAGCTGAAACGGATACCAGAATATTCCAGTAGACCGAACACAATGTCCAGGTTAAGGAAGATAAGTAAAAGTTTTAAACTTCAAAGCTCAGAAGCAGGTTCAACCAGTCACATGGTACATACCTAGCTTCTCCATGACATGGTTACTATATACTTGAAATGCATTGTCAATGCCACGACATAAAGCACTTAGTTCAATGGATCTCATTGGAACTTTCAGCGCAAAAAATTGATCAACAGTCTGCATCAAAGATTATCCAAAACATTAACTAGACACGCTCTTAGAAGTGAAGGCATATTGCTAACTGAGATCAACATATGCTTCTACAAGAAACAAAGATATCACAGCTACGTTCAATACAATTTTGACACATTCATGAACAGACACAGCTTCATTTAAGTCTAATTATCTTTCTTATGAAAAATAATTGGAATATAGGACCCATACCTCTTCTACGATCCTAAAAACTTCAACAATTGAGCTCCCATGCCGCTGTTGAGGTGATATTGGGTCCCAACGCTATACAGAAAAGCTAAGATGCGTTATGGTTTGAAAAAAAAAACTGACATCAAAAGACACAGAAAGTCATTCTTCGAAAGATCAGTGAAGGAAACACCAAATCTCACCTCTTGTTTAAAAGCTCGCTCCACCCAGCTTAAAATTCTTCCCAGCTGTGAATTGATCCATCTCAAAACCAATGTGCCAGAGAGAGATTCGACCTAACAGATATAAATTACTGAGAAATATTAGAGCCAACACGATTGGTCTCTGAATCCGATCCTGTTTATAAGGTGGCTTAAACCATGCATTCTAGATTTTAAAGTGAAACATATGTGCGTCTGACCTCATATGGAATTAATTTTCTGAAGTAAGGTCCATTTGTATCCTCTCCACAGACAGAAGTCATTAACTCCAGTAAATATTGCTCAAGGCTATCAGCCGCAGGAAAAACAGAGACAGCATCCTCAGTCAAGTGTTCAGCACTATCAAGAAAAGGTTTCTGAAATAAAATACACAGTCAAGATGTCATTTATAACTGAGATGTAGTAAACCAAAATTTATAAGATGGGACACCAGCATAAAGCTTACCAACTTATTCCCGTAAAGCTTGTGAACAAGGGAGGCAGAAAACGCAATTGCCTGTGGGTGCCTCTGAGATAAAATTGATATAAAGATGGTAGCGTCCTTTTTCATAAGTTTCTTTGTCTCCTCGGCAAGCAATGCCAAAGGGTGCTCATTATTTCTGTCTGATCTATCAATGGCAAGTGACATCTGTAAATTGCAAGAATCAGCCTCATCATACCCTCTCTAATATTATGCACCAAATTGTGCGCATTGAAAACAGAATTCGCTCAATTCTTCGAATGGGCATAAATGAGAATTGATATACACTTACCCTCGTGAACGTATTCTTGATGGAAGATAGAATATAGGACTCAATTTGCTCCCGATCTGAAGAGTTAGAATGCATCGCCTGTAGAGAAAACTAACCATCATTCTCAGTTACAACTAAAGTCATGTTGCTCCAGTAAAAAGCAGGTTACATACTCGATCAGATTCCTCCAACAAAAGCCTCCAAGTGATCATTGCAACTGTAACTGTATCCTCCATGACAAGTGAACCCTACAACAGTTGTAGAGAAAAAGAGCAAATAGACTAACTTCAATGGTATAAATAGAGAAAAAAACTGCCTTGCAATAGAATATATTTAGATGTAAGATAGGTATAAAAGGCTGGAGGTGGATATGCTCTTATTTAAATTCATGTAAGATATTAATGCAGATATATACATATATATACATGTGCATGTGTATGTGTGACATGCATATGGAATAATTCACATGTGAAACGATGCATCAAGTTTCTGGACTCTACTGAGACTTATGTGTCCATCTGAAATGCAAAACACAATACATGTAAGCAAGCATATAGTTTACCAGACAAAAAAAAAGAAGAAGACTGATCTTATATACTAATTACTGTAATTGAATTGAACGTAAATTCTGTGTCTGAACACATTTGTTTTGAGGTAAAACCTCGGCAAAATGCAGATGGTAGTCGCCCAGCTGCTTATCTACCCAACTCCGTATAGGTGATAAGAAGGACTCCAGGAAGGATATCTCTGCATTTTCAACACTGTACTGCAAGGTTTTCAAGTGTATCCGCTCTTGAGGCCCACGTTGTTCTTTTAGAGGGATTTTTTTCAGCTGCTGAATGGCATGTCGCAGAAGTCCTCGTTCACTAGTGATTACATACTGCAACCACACAACATTTTCATAAAGCTACCGTAAAAATTCCAATATGAAGCATCAAAAGAAAAAGGGAAATACTTCTCCTTTGTTACCTGCCGAAACAACACCCATGCATAGCATGTGTAATGAATGGTCTCTGTAATTCCAAGAACACGCCATGTTGACTTTAAAAGCTCAAGAATTTCTTCAACTTCCTAAAATAAAATGACCACGGTTTTCAGATCAATATGATTTTAGCAACTATAAACTGAAAGGAAACTTGACAACAATTTTTTGTTAGTAATGTCTATGGGAAAATCAATATGAGGGGAAAAAAAAAAAAAGGAGGAATCTAAGCAGCTCAAAGAGTGACAGCTAAGAAGAACATAAACCTTTCAGATCAACATATTATAAAATGACCAAGAATATTGTTGCTGGAACATGTTATCAATATTATTTTGACAGAAATCACAGACCTCTGTGAGCTTCCCTTCATTTAACATGTCAAAGACACAGAGAAGCAATTTTTCATATAGTCTGACGTTCAAATGATAGCCATCAGCCCAATGGCACACTTCACCCGTCAAATCACCACGAGCCGGTCTCTCAGCAAGTGAAATAGCAACTTCTCTAAGAGATTTTAAACATTCTGCTCTTTGCACTTCTCCGGCTGAGGATGGAAGAGACTATAAATAGAAAAGAAAGTAAAAGCGAAGTCAGAGAAAAATATTATGAAACCGCTAATATAAAGCCAATTCAATTTTCAGTTATATCGGATAAAAGCCAAAGAACTTATAATAGAGAAAACTGCCAGAAAAAAAAGACCCTATGCCATTTTTCCCACTAATAATAACTTATCTTAACCTTTGGATATTTTAATGCCACACCCTTACAGAAAAACCTATAAGATACCCAATCCAATATTTGATGTCTACACCATGTAAAAAATCACATGAACATAATAAAGTTAAAAAAAATACCTCAGATTCTTCAATCCTTAGCAGAAGACTCTTCAGGTCAGTTGCCTTACGACCTGATTCTCCAAATCCAACAACTGGATTGTTAATGAGCCCCTCTGCTAACATGTTCAACTGAGATACCAAAACGTAAACAGATGACAGAAGCTACTAAATGAAAGAAGCAGTCAATATTACAACCGGATGTGAAAAGCTGGTCTTTACCTGCCTTTTCTGCCAACGTAAGTACGCTTTCTTGTCGGAGAACTCAGTACGAGACACGCAACATAGCAATTCTAAAGGCACCAGGAGGCTGTCCATTCTTTTCCCAGCTTTTCCCGCTAGGGCATTAAGCAATCCCTGTCTCGTTCTGATGTCCATGGCCTCAGAAATCTGTATGAGCCCAAAACATTGATTGTAGCATACACAACAAACACATAAAGTGGGTGAACTCCAACTGTTCACTGGAAAGAGTTAACTGAGGAACAAAGCGAAGAGTGTCCAACTGCATACTAAAAAATCGATGAAGCAGAGACATTTGGCATACAAAAACGAGGGCATCTTGACATGATACTTACATAAGAAAAACTTTCCAGGAAAGTTTAGAGTAATAAATATGTAAAATCTATGCTCTGACAAACCATATATGCTAAACCAAAAGAAATAAGAAAGTAACAGTGTGAGAGAGAGATAGAGGGAGTGACCTCCATTTGGCCCCGCATTATTTCCAAAAGAGCAACCAATCCTGATGAACTCTGAGACTGAGAAACACTCTCACTTTTGCGACCAAGCTTCTTAATCAGCCTAGACCTGCTTTTCTCCTTCTTTTTCTCTTTTGATGGTACTATGAGACCTCTATCCGATGACAAAATACATGTAAAGAGAAATAACGATATCAGTAAGACTCTGACTGTCACACCTCAACTGAACAAAGAAATTAAAAAGTAAGCCAGTCAATATTCTGTATACCCTGAGGCTCCAGCGCAAGCCAGCAGGATTTCAAATGCAGTTTCGCGGAGATCATCATCTGTAATACCTGAAACAGAAATACATTACAACTTTCTTAATAAATTAGCGGGTTCTCGATTTTCATGTGTGGACTACTTATGGTCTAGTCGTAGTTAGCTCTGGCTACTGGATGGTATAAGTAATGATAATTTTACAAGTACTCCTTTGTTTCTCAAATTATAATGCCCCATCCATAAATGATGAATCACCAAAGCCTAGAAATTAGCGTACGATTTGAATAATTATGAGGTTATCCAATGGATTAACAGTAACAATGGTATTTTGCATCAAAATTACTTCTTCGAGATACGCATTTTCCAATCTATTACCAGTTGCAAAGGAAGGCAGTTTTGGCACAAGATCAGCCGCATCATTTACAGTCCGCCTTGAGATCCTGAAATTACCAACTTGCTCAGGGTCATCATCGTCCTCAAAATCTTCAATGTCATCAACAGTCAGCTCTTGAGCTTGTGGTGAATCAAAAGATTCTGATCGCATAAGTGGTGGCACAGTTGGTGACTCACACCACTCCGGATTAGTAACCATGGGAGAGGATGAGGAAGTTAATATAGGAATAGGTGGTGGGGCCCTTTTTGGAGGTGAGCCAGAAGATTCAGGATTTGTTGCCAAAAAGAACTCATCAGCAGTACCCACGCTATTCTGAAATATGCATAAGACTCAATCAATTAGCAAATCACTGATACAAGTGGAGTGAGAAGCAGAAGGTGACTTTAGCATCTCAGTGACAGGCATATACAAAGAAAGTAAGGCACACTATATATGTGACTAGATCATTCGGTCAACGGATTATTCATAAATGCAGTAGTTTAACTTGCATTAGCATTGAAAATGTTGCAAGGTTATCTCAGAAAAATCAAGTCTTTGAAACATGAAGAAAGACCCACCAACAAAAGTAAGAGCATCATGGACTAACACTAAGTAAGTGGATTAAAGAAATCTGATGTTAATGTGTATAGTAAAGATAGAGACAAGTGAGAATCATACCATATAAGGCAATCCGCTGTGATCATGATAGTCCCGAATAGCATCAGAAAGTTCGAGCATTCCACCTAAATTAAAACAAGATACAAAGTAGAATACTTATTGAACTCCAAAAACAGAAGGATCACGAAAACAGGAGAAGAAAGAAGCAGCAATGTATCATTTACCTTTCTTAGCACAGTTAATGACATAATCAACACTAACTTGATCCAAATCAACATCGTCGAGAGTCACAGCCCCAGGAGGCATTATAACTTTCTTGATTAAGCTACCAGCCAACATAAAATCCAAGAGTTTCCGCCTATCCCGGCGATATCTCTGAAGCAATTCAACAGCATTTTCTCTGTACATAGAAGAAAATATAACAGCAAATCGATCAAAATAGCACAGGCAATAAAACGAAGATTGTGCAGTAGCCAAATCAAAATCAAAAGAAGAAGAAAGAAACATACTCTTCCATCTCGATCCAGCTGCAAATATAGTCCACGGATTCTCAGATTTCAAATTAACCTGTGAAAGCCGCGAATCAAATGGAAAGTACGAGAAGAGACCAACATTGAATGCAAAATCTAGTTCGTTTAACTGAAATTACCAATCATCTCCTCGCGAAAAAACACTTACTAACGAGATCGAGCCTCGTGAGATGACGGATTCGCTGACAAGTATTTTGATTAAGAAATAATTGAGAGACGATTGTTTATGATCTCGAAATGTACAAGAATGAACTGTTTTGGAGAACTTCGAGCAGAAATCTAGAGAACGCGCCGGGGGCGAAGGATCTAATCTGTATAGTAGGAAGAACCCAATAAAGAAGCCGGAAAATATATATGTATATATTGCTGATTTGTCTCAACTCTTTAATTATCTCAATATTTGAGTTCTTTTGTGATTCCACAACTCCAAATTAGTCAAATTTGAAGTCTCAACTTCATTGATAGTGAAAAAAATAGGGGTAATTTTTTAACTACTGATTTAAGTAATTAGATAATTAGATTTTTTTGTAGTATTCTTATTTCATATTAAAAATTCTTGGATTGAATAATTTTAATTAATTTGGATATCTAAAGAAAAACTAAAGTATTTTCAATTAGACAATAACTGATTTTTAAATTACAAGTTGAAAAAAAATCCTATGTTTATTTCATTAATGATAAGAATAAAGAGGATTTTTCATCATATTAGGCTTAGCCAACGAATCTTCCAACATTATGCATGTTTTCGAATGTTGGACCAAACTGGATATTTTTGTCAAACCCATATGTATTTTTGTGAGGTCCACTGGGCTATATTTATCCTTCGGAGCATCGAACCGTAATGTCAGAAGTAGCCAACAAAATGGAATGGCGGCTTGCCTATGAGCTCTTCGGCAACTGAATTTTCCAATGCCTAATATCTTTTTTTTTTGTTAAATCTGGAGGTTTGGGACCGTAGGTCCGTATATCTTGGGGCGGGGTCCAAACCGGGTTAATATTATCTTTTGTAGAATAGATCCCTCCCAACGTGAATCGAACACATCTAGAGACAAGGCTCCAAACAGCAAATCTCCCACAACAAGAAAACACCACAAAGAGAGAGAAACCAAAGCCTAAACACAAAGCAACATCACAAGCATAGATTATTATTATTTTTTCGGTGACAGCATCAAACAAAAACTGAACACAAACTTTTCATCTGAATTCATTATTTGAGTCTATGACGTAGAATCATGCTGTCCCGCATTCAAACCCTCATCAACCTGAAAGCGTGAAATCAGAGAAGAGAAAACACAAGAACAAAATGATAATGATGATGAAGTATAAACAAAGGTCACAAAGTGTTTGATTTTGTTTCTTACTTTTTGCCGATGCTCCTCAGCTTTTTTTTTTATCTTCACCCAAATAAACACCTTAACACCCCAAAAAAAAAAAAAAAGGAGAAGAAATCACAAGGCTGATTTGATTCGTAATTCGACTCGACCGAGTAAATATATAAACAAATGGAAACCTCTCTCTCCCTCTACCTACCAAAGCCATATCCGGCAGCCACTGATAGGAGTGGACCTACGAGAGAGTCTCCAGATCCCTCCGATACTATTATCACAGATGACAAAAACAAAATTTCAAAATCAAAGTAAAAATTTCCATCCGAATAGGAACGAATTCATCGAAACCCCACGCTCGTGATTTTTATACAGAATTCATGCGAAATCAGATAACGTTACCCTTTCTACAATTAGGGCATGAAGAGAAATTGCGACGAGACACAACCGATCTCCCTCCGCGAGTCACCCGCTCAATAACAGATCTCAGATTCGGCGGCATGGTAGAAAATTTAGGGTTCGTCTCTGATTTGTGAGTTTCTCTTCAAAAGGGGAAAAATGTGGTTACTTCCGAGTTCAAATGGGCCGGGCCTGTGTACTGTTGGGTCTTAGCCCGATTGGTTTCGGTTTTACGTCCTAATTTGTGAAATTTCTCTTTGGTTCGGCCTAACTTCGTAAAAAAAAAACAAACGAGACGACAAGACTGGGAAAAAGATAACAAAAACAGAACCAGAAGGTTGTAGCCAAAAAAATTCAGGATTCAGGATTTGTAGCCAAAAAGAACTCATCAGCAGTACCCACGCTATTCTGAAATATGCATAAGACTCAATCAATTAGCAAATCACCGATACATGTGGAGTGAGAAGGAGAAGGTGACTTTAGCATCTCAGTGACAGGGATAGATAAAGAAAGTAAGGCCCACTATATATGTGATAAGATCATTCGGTCAGACAGATTATCCATAAATGCAGTGGTTTAACTTGCATTAGCATTGAAAATGTTGCAAGGTTCTCTCAGAAAAATCAAGTCTTTGAAACATGAAGAAAGACCCACCAACAAAAGTAAGAGCATCATGGACTAACACTAAGTAAGTGGATTAAAGAAATCTGATGTTAATGTGTATGGTGAGACAAGTGAGAATCATAACTTTCTTGATTAAGCTACCAGCCTACATAAAATCCAAGAGTTTCCGCCTATCCCGGCGATATCTCTGAAGCAATTCAACAGCATTTTCTCTATACATAGAAGAAAATATAACAGCACATCGATCAAAAAGCACAGGCAATCAAACGTAAGATTGTGCAGTAGCCAAATCAAATCAAAAGAAGAAGAAGGAAAGAAACATTCTCTTCCATCTCGATCCAGCTGCAATATAATAGTCCACGGATTCTCAGATTTCAAAATTAACCTGTGAAATAGAGAAAGCCGCGAATCAAATGGAAAGTACGAGAAGAGACCAACATTGAATGCAAAAATCTAAGTTCGTGTCACTGAACTTACCAATCATTTCCTCAGCGAAAAACACTTACTAACGAGATCGAGCCTCGTGAGATGACGGATTCGCTAACAAGTATTGATTAAGAAATAATTGAGAGACGATTGTTTATGATCTCGAAATATATATATATATATATATATATATTAAAATTTATTGGATTGAGTAATTTTAACTAATTTTGATATCTAAAGAAAAATTAAAGTTATTTCAATTAGACAATTACTGATTTTAAAATTACAAGTTGAATATTTCATTAATGATAAGAATAAGGAAGATTTTTTTTTTTCATCATATTTAGGCTTAGCCAACGCATCTTCCACATTATGCATGTTTTCGAATGTTGGACCAAACTGGATATTTTTTTCAAGCCCATATGTATTTTTGTGAGGCCCATTGGACTATATTTATCCTCTGAGAAGAAGGAGCATCGAACCGTAATGTCAGAAGTAGCCATTACCCAACAAAATAGAGTGGCGACTTGCCTATGTTATGAGCTCTTCGGCAACTGAATTTCCCAATGCCTAATATCTATTTCGACTATTTAGAGAATTCTTTGGACTGTTTCAATTGATAAATGTTTATATTTGGAAGAAAAAAAAAAATACTAACATTGATGAGAGAAGACAAAGGTGACTTAAGAGAATGTGAGGAACATTTATCAACTGAATGATGTAGCTCTTCGTACTCCATAAACCAACGGTCCCACTCCACCGCTAAATAGTCTGTCACGTGTCTTCACTTCCTTATACTGAGACTTCTGGCCACGTGTATAGACCAAAATGAGTGAACATGGGACGTGTCACCTAACCTGTACGTTAACCACTGTCTAAAATATCTGTAGGGTATATCCGTAAACATAGCTTCTTCATTTTTTTTATTGTTTTTTTTGTCGTATATCCGTAAACAGACAACTATAGGAACTACAAAAATGGTCAAGTTGGCCAGTTGTGTTATTCTTTTTTCAACTGCCGACCTCACACAGGAAAAAAAAATATATGTTTAAAACAGGTGGACCAATGAAAGAGTTGCTTTAGATGGAGGAGTAATCTAAGCCACAAATCTCGTTTGTGAATTATGAGCCACTAAATAAAGTTCAAACTCACGCGCCCTCCACTTCCTTGCATCTTGTCGTCTCTCCTGCATCACTCACAAATCTACAGAAGATAGAGAGAAGATAAATTCATAAAATCTTTTTGGTTTTGGATCTGATCTTAAAGGTGAGTTCTTTTTTTATTATTATATTCTCACAATTAATTCAAATGTTTTTCTCCTGTTGGTTTCTGAATATCGAGGTGACCTTTTTAGCAGGTGAAAGTACCATTCATGGATCGTTATTCGAGGAGGAATTTAGAGGATCTTGTTGTGCCTAACTATCAAGAGACATCAGATTCATACCCTTCTCCTGATATGTGGGGTACTGGATGGAACATGAACTCCTCAGAAGCTGTTGCAGAGAAATGCTTTGATTACGATGTGATTAACAATGGTTTCAGTGGAGGATTATACAGTCAGATGGATATGGGGACGAGTGAACAATTAGAAGAAGAAACGAAGAGGTTAAAGGCTAGTGGTTGTTTTGACCGTTCGCTTCATGATTTCGATGAAATCCAACAGATGGATGACATGTTCTTGTATAGCCCTACAACTCTCTCATTGTTTATGTAACTCCCAAAAGATTCCAATAGTTTCCGATTTTTATATTTTGTGTCTCTTTGTTTTGGTTTCCGGTTTTGACTGAAGAAGTTCCATTTTGGAGGATGTTCCAGGCAATGGGAATTTTCATTCTTTCAAGGAGTCGGATAATAATAACAACACCCTAACTTCCTCCTCTGCGTATCTTGACACAACCGATGGCAGAGAAGTCCCTATGTTCCAATACAACTGGGAAACTTGTCGAGACATGCCACTTATGGTAAGAATTGATTCTTTTTTAATATATTAGCAATGTCAAAATAGTAGAAAACACAACTAAGTGATTGTAGTCTTGTGGTCAACGTTACCGGTAGATGGATCTTGTGGAATCCAGCAGGCTCTAGGGATCAGTATGGTTTGGACTTCGGTCTGAGATCTCCCGGTTACATGTTTGATGTTTACGTGTGACTATTGCATGTTCCAGGGGAGTAACTTGGGATAATAGTAGAGATGTTAATATTAGTACATTATTTTGGTTCAAGGAGGAGGCACCAATGAATCTATGCGAGGAGAACATGGAGGAGGCATCTGCTGAAGTAGTAGTGTTGCAGGATCTACAGAGGGCTACAGAAAAGGTTAGTGTGATGTTCTGAATCTTGCCTACAAATTTTTACTAGATCAGTCTTATAACAGACTTGCAATGTTTTAATTATAGTTGACTGATGATACCCGCAAGTGCTTCCGCGATACCTTTTACCGGCTTGCAAAGAACTCACAACAGAAATCAGACTCCAACTCGGAGGAGTTCCTTGAGGATAGAACTAGGTAAGAGACCTTTCTTCATTAATCAAAACTTTGCTTAAAAAAAAAATGGACTCACCTTCATGAATAAAAAACTCATCACCATCTTTGTTTTTTCAGTAACAAGACTGAATTGGAAACAAACTCAATGGACAGAGCCATTGCCAACCTCACATTCAACAAGATGGAATCCAACATGAGAAATATGCTTCCACCAAAGAGATTTGCTTCTATTCAAGGATAAGAGGAAGTTGTCATCATCATCTTTGGAAATATCTTATGTGTATATAATATATATATATATATATATATGTGCGTGTGTATGTGCTTGGCTTGACTTTCCAAGCTTCAGTTTTGATCTGTTTCATTAGACACTGACTTTGCTTCTGGATTTCAAATTTCTTGATGCACTATACATTATTTACTGAGTAAACCTGTGAAAGTACATTACCCCATGTAGAATCCGTTGTTAAAAGATTATCAAAAGAGATTCTCTAGAGCTTTTTATAGATTATATAATAGGAGACACAAAAACATATGTAAGTGGTAAACAACCTTCGAAACAGCAAAGCAGAGGACCTAGTCTTATACCAGCAAAAATATAAACATAAAAATACCAAAAACAAACAGAAGTCAATTTTAGATTACATCGATATCACCCGACCATAAACTAGAACCGGCGAACTGAAATATAAATATATAACAAGAAAGTCTCTGACTCACGTTTGCATATTAAACAGAGATATAATATTAACTCAAACGTGCGTTCCATTAGTTTCTAAAGATTGTATAAAAATTTGGTCTTTACTCTGACATACAAAACATATCAAATTGACAAAACTTTTCGTTTTGTAATGGCGACACCACCGTTAACACCAAGAATGCTGACTCCGACGACAATGTCGCCTCTCGGGAGTCCAAAGTCGAAGAAATCAACGGCGACGGTACGTCCGGAGATCACGCTAGAGCAACCATCTGGAAAAAACAAAACAACCGGCTCCAAATCGACGAAACTCTTCCGCCGCGTCAGGTCTGTGTTCCGGTCACTTCCGATCATGTCGCCGATGTGTAAATTCCCCGTAGGAGGAGGAGGACGGCTACACGAGAACCACGTCCACGGAGGGACACGTGTCACGGGGACGTTGTTCGGATACCGCAAAACGCGTGTGAATTTAGCGGTTCAAGAGAATCCGCGTTCTTTGCCGATTCTGTTACTGGAGTTAGCGATTCCTACGGGGAAGCTACTCCAAGATCTCGGAGTCGGTTTGGTACGAATCGCGTTGGAATGTGAGAAGAAACCGAGTGAGAAAACTAAAATCATTGACGAACCGATTTGGGCTTTGTATTGTAACGGTAAAAAATCTGGTTATGGTGTGAAGAGACAACCAACGGAAGAGGATCTTGTTGTCATGCAGATGCTTCATGCTGTGTCTATGGGAGCTGGTGTGTTACCGGTGAGCAGTGGCACGACGGAGCAAAGCGGCGGAGGAGGAGGAGGAGGGCAACAAGAAGGAGATTTGACGTACATGAGAGCACATTTCGAGAGAGTGATTGGTTCTAGAGACTCGGAGACGTATTACATGATGAATCCTGATGGGAACAGTGGACCTGAGTTAAGTATTTTTTTCGTTCGGGTTTAATAAAACGACGTCATTTTAGGGGAAACATTTAAACCACACAACGTTTTTTTTTTTATATATACTATGTTTCTTTTTCTTTTTGTTGATTTTGTTTTTTGGTATTCTTTTTTTCTTATTTGGTAAATTACTCGAAATGATTTGTGGGTGATGTGTGTATACATGAATATATATACTACATCTTTAGTGGCTGTAAAAGAAATCTCTTGGAGAATGCAAATCTGTGTAGATGATAAATGTAAGTTGGGTAGCATTGTAGTTAATTAGTTGTGTTCACTCTAGCTTTGCGGTTTGGTTTCTGAAAAATAAAAATTGGATGAAAACCGAATGGTTTTAGTTCCATTTTCTAAAACATATCGAAAAGATTACTAAAAGAAATTATATTTTAATCGACTTATTATATTTTATGTAGGTTAATTTGTTTCTGTCACACTTTGTTGGGTAATCTAATAGTTCTCTTGAGATCGTGTAATGGTTTGAAAGAAAGTTAGTCTAATATGTGTTTTAAATTCTAGAATGGTATTTAGTGCTTATGTGATGGATTGTTTCTTTATGCATTTATGATCCGACATTAAAATTTAGAATATAAAGTTATATATATAATATACATGAGCTAGAGTATTCGTTACCAATTAATTTTAGATTGGAAACTCGCGCAACTTAACATGATATCAAAATCCAAAAAACAAATGTAATTTATTGCCACTTCTAAGTGAAATTAAGTTTAAGATAAACCAGTGAAAACCATCATCAAGAGGGATGTTAGAATTTTACATTGAAAATTTGAAGACAAAAAATAAGATGTGAAGAACATGAGTTAATTCACTAATTTTCAATTAGTTTTACGATACAAACTCCCGAAATTAAACACCTGGTGAATTACCCTCATGCCAATGCTTTAAATTTAGTTAAAAAATTTGATTGATCTTCGTTGTTTGTATTTGTTTGACTTTTATTTGCCTAGATTAAATCATGTGTTTGTGATCGCACAACAACCCATCCCATTTCGTTATAGCTAAATTCTTCTCCCGGTGACATGATGTGTGACATTACAACAACCCATTCCGTTTCGTTGTAGCTAAATTCTTCTGTCGGTGACATGATGTTTGACATTGATCACTGTGGTTCAGTCTCGTATTTACTACTACTGCACAATTATCGTGTACTTGCTAATTAATAGATTTCATACTATTGAGATACTCTCGATAGATTTTCTATTTTCCAAATTGTATATTTTATTAGATAAACTTCTATTTCCTTGTTCTGTTAGTTTATAAAGTCCAGAGTTGTATAAATACTTGACCTTAGGGTTTGTGAAATAATATAGATCGAATATTCAGAATTCTAAACATTCTCACATACCATAAAAATTGGTTAAAAGCGTAAAATAATAGGTTTTTTTTTGTCGACATGCTATATTGCTCACAAACTTAAAAGAAAACAAAAATAGTAAAACAAAAACGTGGTTAGATCCACCAATCCGTTGTCTTACTAATATATATAAAAATATCTACGAACTACATACAGATACGATATATATATACACATTTTTATTTGTGTATCAACACCCATGAACAATAATACTCTAGTACAAACAATAACATAATGGAATATTTATTAAAATAAAAACTCGACAAACTTTCATGTTGACAAAAAATAAAAACGACAAACTAAATTGTGGACGTTGCTTCGTTGTCTATTTGACTAGATGTAACAACAATACAACTGCCTTAACTTAACATATAGGCCTCCAAAACAAGAGTAGAAATGTGGGCACGTGGCCTTATATTTAGCTCAACCTAAAAGTGAGACCAGATCCACCTAACTTGTCATCCACTAAGGCTGACAATCTTTCCACTTGTGAAGGCGACAAATAGTTAACCCAATCGCTCACTTCTCCTTTCCTAAACAAGAATCGATTCTCAAAGTTCTTGATCGATTTGTTTGACTTGTTCACCTCCAACTTCTTCAGATTCTCGAAGCTACACAGATCAGCGATAGCCTTCACAACTCCCTTTCGTTCCTCTTCTTTGGTGAAAGGAAGTCCCAAGAAACTTGCAAGCTTCTTCAAGTTGGACTCGATGTCTTCTTTGAGATCCTCGTACTTCAAAAATATGACTTTATCTGGTCTCTTCAAGCTCTCCCTCCAGTATCCCAACATGTGTTCCCAAAACGGGCCAAACCCGATCACTCCCCTGCAATACAGATCGAACCCTTCTTCTAACGAGACTGGGCTCACTGACGCGGATTTGATGTTGTTGACGTAATGCCACGAGGAGATGAATGTGTCAAACGGGTTCCGGCACAAGTACACGACCTTCACACCAGGTTCCTCGATTGAATCCTTGAGGGAACCGAAAGGGACGTGGGTTGCGAATGTTCTGGGTCTGGCTAGACCCGAGAGATCGGGAACAGCTCCGTTCGCGTAAAGCTTGTACTCGAAGAAAGGTACGAGGTCATGAGGGTTGGATGTGAGAAGAGGGTGGTCGGTACTTGAGGAAACCGGATCAAACCGGTGACGGTTAAGGAGGGTAATAGTTAAAGCTTTTAACCAGGTAGTACCGGATTTAGGTATGGTAGCGAGAACGACGTCGTTTGGAAGGGACCGGAAATGTTTTTGGAAGGACATGATAGCTTGAATCTCCTTGGCTTGGCACCAAAACCCTTGGAATAGGTAAAGGTAACGAGTTCTCCATCCCCTCTGCTTTGGAAGAGAACCCAACATCTCTTCGAATTCGTAGCTTAGCCCTTCATCTTCTCCGGGATCGCGGCTTTTGCCTTCCTGGAGGAGCTCGAGCTTGTGGTACATGGAGAAACTTGGGATCGCCATTGGAATGGTCTTCACGCTTGAGGTCGCCATAGTTTTTATTTTTTTATTTTTGGTTATGAATATATAGAAAATGTTTCTCTTATATAATGGAATCTTTGTGTTTGGTGTAAGATTTCGTGAGGAAGTTGGCTGTTTATATAAAAACGCAAAATGCATGAGATGCCTGTGTGAAGAGAAGAGATCAGCAGCCTCAGTTGTTATCATGCACGTGGGAAATAAACGGCGTGTGCGAATATTAGTTTGAATCTGGATGAGACACAAACGACTAAATTATAAATATATATTAATGTATATGCATATCTATTCATACATTCTATATATATTTAATATAAATAAAAGCATAATGGCAAACACAACGATATTTATTAAATAAAAATCGAGATGCTTGCTTCATTTTCTATCTGTAACAACTAACCAACAAGGAAAACAATCTGCCGACCAAAGAAAAAAAAAAAGGAAAACAATCAATAAGGACCCCAGTAGAATAAATGGAAATTGAATGATTTTTTATCAGCAAAAAGCATTTTACTAGAGTTGAATTCAGGTGGTGATATAACAAAAGAAATAATACAAATCATTAGACTATATTTCTTGTCGAAAATTGAATGATCTTTACATTTGAGTTCATATAAAATCTCATAGATGTATTTTGTCTGAATTATATTGTCTCATCTTTGATTATTTACAGTGGACATTATTCTATTTTTTTTGTCGGTAGGGCTCCGAGAAGCTGGTAATTAAACTTGAACCCATGCATGTGATAACATTATATAGCTCGTATATATATGTCCACTTCGAGCTTTTGGCCAAGAAATCACGTAGACCTGAAAGATGAATCCGTAATTTTTTTTTAATAAATCATCGTCATTCAAAACCACAAAGCGTACGTGTTATAAGGAGGAGGACATGCAGTTAAGTTAATTTGTATTATTCTAGCTAGTTATCAACCTATATCCATCACGCTTAAGTTGCCGACTGAATTATCCATATTTGGACAGAGATAAACTAAATCCCCTGAAATGGATGGACCAATTCCAATTTTAGCTACAATACAATAAATATATATCTAGATTTTGTTTTTGTTAACAATATAATGAAAAGCCCTAGTTAACAGTGTAACTATGCTTCTCAAAATTTGTCTATAAACGAAATTGAATATAATATATGATTTATAACGACTTGAGGACTTTATTGATTTTGTATTTATCCTTTCAGTTAGATATTACCGACATACGAAAGTTCTTTTCGAGAAAAAAAAAAGAAATGAAGAAATGAAGTTTTCATTTTCAATTGTTTTGGTTTAAATTTACCGATTGTGAAGTGAAAAAAAAAAATCCAGAGACAGATACCAAAAGATATTATTTTTGTACATATATGAGTGTTTAATCCGAAATAATTTTATGGATTGATTTTTGTAGGTGGTAAATTTAACCAGATCAAAATGAAAAGCTCAGAAGAGATGATTAGTCACTCGTGATATTATGTGAGTCCTGTTGTATCTTAAGACAATTTTTCAGAATTTTGAGTAGAATGATTTAGAACTAAACAGACGAAATAAATTTCAAAATATAAAAAAATTGTGTCCAGTTATCCCTTTAAATGCATGATTATGTGTTAATTAATCATGATTTTTGAGAATTTCTATTATTCATTTAATCACTCTTTAGTGAAATTTATGACAGTTTTGGATCTATTATGAGTTCGTTTGCAATCTGAAATAAATTTTTATGTATAAACTGTTTGTTCAAAATATATAATTTTTTAATTGCTTTTCCTTAATTCAGTAAAAAATTGTCACTAAAATTTTTTATTTCATAATTTTTGTCTGCGTTTTTTTTTAATTGCTTTTCCTTAATTCAGTAAAAAATTGGCACTAAAATTTTTTATTTCATAATTTTTGTCTATGTTTTCTTCAGCTTTAAATGGAATTTTCTTCAGCTTTAAATGGAATTTTCTTATCTTATTAACTATACAATTTTCACTTAAAGAAGAAGTTTGTTTGGATACGAGTACTGACCGACCAGTCTTTGTTTCGTCTTTTTCTTCTTTGGAGTTGAAGATTCTTAAAGACGAATCATCTCTTGTAGGCTTTCAAAGCACACTCCCATAGTCCCATATTAATGAAAGAACCACTCCATACCCACGTGGTACCACGTTCACTTCCACACATCGCGCATGGAGTTCCTTTAGCTTATTATTTACTAGCTAACTTACGTAAGTACCCACACCTCTCTTAGGATATTTATATTACATTATTTATAAATACATAAATATATCGAACGAAAATAGTTAAATAAGATACCCAAAACAAATTGATTAAAAACTTATCAAATTATTGTACATGATTTTTTCATATATTGTAAAAGTTTAAATCGAAAACATAAACTAATATATTCGTATAATTTAAGTTAATTCTTTAATAAAAATTAATTCAGTTTTTTCATTTTATATTTATTGTTTAATTATTGAAATATTAAATTATTATTTTGGCAAAAAAGCTTTTTCTCACGTAGTTTCTTTGGATGATCAAAATGTTATGAGACTTTTGTCCTACGTAATACATTTACGTTGGGACCATATCATATTAAATTAGTCTTCTGCTGCTCTCCCCACATCCAAGACTCTTACAAACTAATTTTTCCTTTTTAAAAAAAATATAAATTTGAATTTAAATGTTTTGAATTTGATATTGCGTCCTCGAAACGAATCTTGCAATTTCAAAAGTTAATTTATTATTGTCTCTTATTAAACAATACATTTCCAAACTGACTGTATTAATAGTATCCAAAATATTAATATTATCCGGACAGGATTGTCCTGACTCCTAACTCATATAGTCATATTCTTGTGAAGTCTCCTACCATAATAAATTTTACAACCTATACTTTAAAATGAATAAATAATTTATCGAGTAACTAAGATGTATATTAAAAATATTATTAAGTCTGAAAATATATAGATGTTTCAGTGTACTAAATTTATAGTTTTGCGAGAAAACTTTGTTTGTAGTTTCTGTCGACGGTATATTGTCAAATTTTAGAAGAAAGTTTTACAAATTCAGAATTTCAGATTTTGTTATAAAGATTATTTACACCGTGTTAATTTCTACATGCGTTGCCAATTTTCTTTTTTTACTAATAAGTACAAGTGTATAATAAGATTATAAAAGAAACAGGATGTCATGGGTTTTTCGACTTTACTTACGTAATAATAATTTTCTTTTCAATATATATAATTATATATATATATGTATGTTTTTTTTTGGGTAGAATATATATGTTTTTTTTGGTATAATTATATATATGTATGTTGCTCTATGAAACCAGTTGTTTGTCATATATATCGACATGACGTTAAATGTTTGATCAAAATCAAAACAAAAACAAAAAGGAAATAGGTAATCAGCTATATGGAACAGATAATATATATATCGACATGCCGTTAAAAAGGCGCAATCTCGGTATCGGATGCGTTGATGCCATTACATTACATTAGGCAAGTAGAGCCTACGTTGTTTTCTTTATCCTATTATTATTATTTTCCTTATTATTTATAATAAGTCGACAAAGCAGCCAAAACAAAACAATACAAAACAAAAACAAAAAAAAAGTGTCGACATATATAGAAAAACAATTTGAGGTCGACTTTAATGGCGAAGGCTACATATCTTTTGTTTACGACTCTAAAATAAAAGTCTAAAACCAAATCTCTTCTATTCACAGATGCGTGCCGTGATTTTTTTCCCTCGTGTTTAACGAGTAAAGATATATGATGGATAATCCTAAGTTGAACACTATTCTTTTATCTTTTACCAAAAATAAATAAAATCGGACCTATATATATATATCCATAAATTTAAACAAATTAAATGGATAATTTAGTTTTATTTTCTCATTGCTTAGGTGTTCGAACTCAAATCTTTATTTTTTGGATGACCAGCTAGTACTTGATACATCGGTTAAGCCACTGAATATTTCGTAAATAGATCACATCAAGAATATGTATCAAAGTCATTTTATGCCATATATATGAATTTATACAAATGAAGTAACTAATAAGTTTTGAAAATTTGTCACCACGAATAAAATAATCAGTTGAGCTTTTTGTCTCTCTTTGGAAGAAAAATATTGTGTATTAGATGGTAAATTTAGCAATGTTGTTTTGGAAACAGATTGCTTGGATGTGGTAAAGGCCATTTGGAATCCACAGGATTGACCAAATTTGGGAAGCTTCACTTCGGAATTGGTTAACACCATTTCAGAAAAAGATAGGTTCTTTTTTGAGCATACACCACGGCTAGCTAATGCAGCCGCAGACCAAATGGCAAAGACAGTGACACTTTGTCCTTTGTATTTTGCGATCTTAGACAATATTCCACCTTTGTGGCTATAACCTTTGTTGGCTCGTGATAATCTTTATATTGTTAACATTTCGAATTAATGAAATAGTGATTCTGACCAAAAAAAATCGTAAATTTAACCCATCAAAAGGTACAATCATCAGGTATAAGGCTCAGATAAACCCAGATTGGATAAAAAGCTTTTGTATTAGGAAGATAATGTATATGTGCAACACTCCTTAGGTTGAAATTAACAGGTTATAAACCTGAAGCAGACCTAAGACTCTAATAGAAGAAGAGTCTTCGATTTTGAACGCAAAAAAAGGACAGACTCTGAATCTAGAAGGGTCAAAACCTTAAAGATTCAAGTTTAATCCACCGCGACTGGAGTTCTACCTTCTCTGGTACTCCTCAAGCTAATGTCTGTAAGATGAACCTTGCTTTGGCTGGAAAGTCACGTGACACCGCCAAAGATACATGAAAGCTAATGATGAAGTGTTGGAATAACTATTTGTCTTAATTGTTCTTATTTAAGCTTAATAGGAAACAGAGTGTGTTCTGTTTTCGAGTGAGGTGGTGAGAAAAAGAAGTAAGTCCGTAAGTTCCTAAAGTCAAGAACTAGCAAATACATTTTACAGTGACAAAACATAGGAATCTGGTTGGGGTCTTGTACTCGTAAATTTATGTATGTCTACATTTTCTGAAATTTGTCTTTGTTTCTCATTCATACAAGTGACTAAGCAAAGAGATTATATATACAAAGCTTCCATAAAAATCGTCTAAAGCTTAGACCCTTTTTAGTCCGAGACCTCAAGAATTGGTATCAAGCTCCTACAGTACAAAAAGGAGCTAGATCCGGTGAAATCAAAGTCTCAACATGTCTTCAGAAAGGAAAGAAAGTTCGACAGTAAAAGGCTATGGAAGACGTTTCTGAACCTATCAAGATACAACTGAAGTCGAGATCTCTTGGCTCGTCGAACATATAGAGAGACAGCCGTATATACCGTTGAATGCCTTTGTCATATATCCATGTGTAAATGCAGACATAGTTACTTGTTAAATAAAATAAAAAAGACAAATTTGAAGAGAAACAACATCTTTTTGTATACGGACCAATTCTCCAGACACGGTATAAGCAAGGCCGGAACCATAGCAAAAATATTAAAATTTAAAATTTTGATTAAATCACCAACTCATAGAGAAGAGTGTATACATATATATCCGAATATTAACAGAATGCATAATATTGGTCTATGCTTCATCTCATCTTTACACAACATATAATCCTAGGCTAGTCCCCTAAGAGGCACTACTTGTTTGAACAGAAGACGCCTCCGGCTGAGCCTCACTGGCCATAGTTTCCGGCAGTGAGGTTTCTTGCTGAGCCACCGGTGGAGTTTCTGGTAGTGAGGTTTCTTGCTCAGCCACCGGCGGAGATTCTGTGGCGGAGGGGGCAGAAGCTTGAACAATTTCTGAAGTCTTGAACTTGTTGATGTAGTAGCTAAGAGACGGACCACTGTAATCCACTATTTTTGGTCGAGACGGGGCATCTTTCCCGACTTGGAGGAGTATAGAGGAAGCTGCAGCGATTGCGATAAGGGCAATGCCTGCTACGATTGCTGCTGTGTTCTCAGCCCCATCAGATGAAGATCCTGCAGTACCTGAGCTTATCGCACTCTCTGCAACATATACTGCAGGCTGCAAAAGTGACAAGAAAAGCTATTCTTCAGCAAAAAGCAATAGAATTAAGGCAATAAGAAAAACCCAATAGAATTAGATCAAGAATCAGATCTTGAAGATGCAGGATTTGCATGACATATTTTGTCGCAAGCTAATGCATCTTCCGTGGAAGTGGAGATCGATGACAGAATAATGGAACAAATACAAAGAAAACCCAAAAAAGAATATATATCAAACGAGACCAAACATGACACCAAACTGATAAGATCAAGAAGCATAATTTTCTTTATTATCCTTGATTCAGCAATTGCAGTGAAGAACCTAAGATCAAACTCAAAGAAAGAGCCAACTGTATCTTGGAAATTTGTTGAAGAGATTTCCTAACTCTCCCAAATCCAAAAGGCTCACAAAACAAGCAACTGGTCAAAGACCCCTAAATCTCTTCTTGTTGTTATGCATCCACTACATTCTAATGCCTATCACAGAAACATAACAACCGTTTCCTCAGCGAAGTTTGAAGCTTTGTCTCTCAATTGAAAACGTATATGGCTATATCCATCCAAACCCTCAGTTTTGGATGAGTCTTACTGCTTCCCTACATGTACTAAAAGTCTAAAACTTACTAGGAAATACAGATACCTAAACTAGTGGATAGATAGATGGAGAATGTAAGAGGTACCAACCTCAATAGAGTAAACATTAGTCTGACCAGCAGTATCTTTCTCAACATAGCCAGTCCAACCACGCGGCTTTCGAGGTGGAAAAGTTCCCACCACTTTAGTCTTCTCTCCAGCTAACCATTCCATACTCACAGTTCCAACCTGTTGTGTTTCAGCCACCAAACCCCATCAATAACATCATCTCAATTGTAAAAAATCCCACTTTGTAATAACTTCAATTCAGAAACACCAATTCTAGTGGTATTGAGGTTTCACTAAGTAACCAATCTTGGAGACTTTGATACTAAAATCTTATAAGAAAAGTCTGAATCTTTGTAACAACCCTCGGAGGAACAACAACAAAAATATCATCATGGTTTAAAAAAAGAGACAAAACTGAGCAAAGAATGAAGCAAATACAGATTCAGAGCGTCTCGTAAAAGAGATGGGATTGAGTACCTCTTTCTCGGGAGCACATTCTTCGGCATTACAATCAGCATCATCGGAAGAAGCTCTGACGACGGAGACGAGAAGTTTCCGTCCGCCGGACTTTGAATTGAGGAATCTGACAAGAGGTTTGGGCGATGCCAAGACATAGCCGTTTGGGGATAGCAAGACGTTCGACATGGTTGATCAGGTTCGAGGAGATTCTTGGGTTTGTTTTGTGATATAGAGATTCTTAGAGACACAGAATGAGAAGATAAAGAGAGGAAGATGTGTGTTATTGTTATGTGTGGTGGGCTTTTTCACTAGGCCACGCGTGTAAGTGCCAAACCCACATATTTGCTAATTCCAACTAGTCTTGTGCATATTAACCCGAAAAACCGATCCAAAAAATTCGAACCGAATCCGAACCGCTATTATAGAAATACATGAACGGATAATGTTTTGAAGTATTTAAAAACCCGATCCGAATCCGAACTGAACCCGATACCCATGGGTTTTCCAAAAATACCCGAAATATAAGTGTATATATATATATATATATATATATATATATAAATATATTAGATATATTGGGTTATCTGAATATTTTTGGATAAATTATGATAAAAAGTAACCAATGTTTTAGTTTTTTCCGGATATTTTGGTTATTTTTAGGTATTCGGATAGATTTGGGTAAAAACTAACCGATGTTTTAGTTTTTTTGTTTTCCGGGTATTTTGGATAATTCGAGTATATTTGGATAAAAATATCCGAACCCGAACTAGGAACCAAAAAATTTCGGATATTTATCGGATATCAATATTAAGTATATACCCGATCCGAACCCGCAAAGAACCGAACCGAATCCGATCCGGGTTTTATAAATACCCGAATGGATCCTCAACTCCTAAGCCCGAAAACCTAAAACCCGAACGAGACTCCGAATGCCCAGGGCTAATTCCACCGATTAAATACCTAACGTTTTAGATTAATCTCAACTCATAAAAATGTTTAAACTGATAACCGTTTTTATAAGTTGCAATTACAAATTTATTTTCATAATAATGATACAGACCAAAATTAATTAGAGTGTTACTTTTAAGTTTATGTATATATATATTTATAACACCTTTTTTTGCAACCTTATAACACATTTAAATATATCAAATATATGTAACATCCATTGTTTAGTTTTTTGTTATACTAGTATATATTGTTTAACCAAATCGAAACCATATATTCAAAATTTCCAAATCACACCGAAATAAAATTCGGTTTACATTCAGATCTATTCCCTAAAAGACGAATGGAAAACCAAATGCCCACCAATAAAATTCATTTCAATACAATTATTGGAAATTTTTGTATACATTAGTACGTTTTTCCTCCTTTGTGTTTGGAGATTTTCCGCATCTCTTTTCGTTTTCTTCTTTCTTCTTCCACTTTTTATTCATTTCATTTTCCCTTAAAAGACATTATAACGAATTATTTCAGTTTGCCATAGTCTAATTTTAATCATTATAAGTTACAACCCCAAAGACCTTGTGGGCTAGTGCTGAGCCACTATCCATTGTATTGTATCTAAAAGCATGTGGGGTTCAAATCACACTTCCCCGTTGTGGAATAAAGGAAATGTATACAAAACAAAATATCATCATAATGGAGTGAACCAAGAGTGTGGCACTTTGTTTAGGTGGTGGTTAGATGACCGATATGACACTCAAGTTTTAACCAAGTTTATGTGTGTTGTAACAAAAATTAAGAAATAAAAAAATCTTCTTTCACGTTATAAGCTTCTCGGTGACAGAGAGAGTTTCAAACATTATAATGTTAACCGAAGAATCTGAAGTATTAAAATCTTTGTTCTTTTCGCAGGGTCAATTTATTTATGAAATTTGTCCTCTAAAGCAATTGGCGTAACATTAGATTTCATTGTTTGAATTCGTATTACCAGCCCATATTTCTCATTCTCTTTTGGTTTCCACTTTCCACATTACTCGTTTGAAACTCAATTTTTTTTTTTTTTTTGTAATTCATACTTTTAAATTTTAATCAATTTTTTTTCTATTAATTTATAATTTTTTTAATGTCATATACATGTAACAAAGCCAGACAACCCTAAACTTTAAAGTAGGATCTTTTGAAAACTATGAGCTGAAACAGCCGCGCGCTATTTCTGAGGGGCCTATTGATGCACATCGATTATCAATAACCACAACAATATTATTAAGTAACTATAGAATATAGACAACCTCAAAAATCAAAAATATAAAACAAGTCGGAACAGGCGTATTATAGAGTTATCATATACTGATATAGAAGATATCATTTTTCTACGAGTTCGTAATTTAAAAAAAAAGCTCCTAATAAACCAGGTGAATTCAAAAATAGTACATAAATTTGCATATGAATATATATGTTAGTTTCGGTAAATAACATTTCTGAGTAAAAATGGCGAAAAAATCCTTTAAATTTAGATCATTGGCTAATTTTATAATCAATTTTATGTATTTCAAACTATCTAATATTTTCATTTATAATATAGTTGTATTGATTAGTTTAGATCCAAATCTCTAGAGAATTCAAAAACAATTTAAAACATAATAATGACTTAAACATATATGTGGGTCCAAATCACACTTTCCCGTTGTAAAATAAAAAAAAAATGTATACAAAACACATATCATCATAGTGGAGCGAACCAAGAGTGGAACTTTGTTTATGTGGATGTATCTTAAATTATATAATATTTCGATTTATATTATAGTTGCATACCGTAAGGACCAAATATATAGTTTCATTATTTGATTAGTTAAGATCCGTCTAGAAAATTCAAGAACAATTAAAAAACATTAAAATGACTAGATAGCATAGCACAAATGCTACACACCACTGCCCTCTAAGAGTGGTGAAGCAAACGACAAGAAAAAGGACAAAAATGAAACACAAATAACACAAACAAACAAGTCTCTGCATAAATACGAGTAGGCTCTTTTTGTCTCATTCATCTTTCAAGAGCATCGTTCACGTGCCAAACCGAGTCGTCCATTGGGGACGTCGATGAGGACACGGTGGTTCTGCTGCTGCATGCTTGCGATGACATTGACGACAGAGTTTACATTTTCTGGCGCTGAGGCTATGGCGAGGCACGACGTGCTCCCGGCGGTGCTGTGTAACATCAGGTTATCAGCCGGCATCGTCATGTTCACTCCCTTGAACATGAATGTTATCGTCGGCACCTTGACTTGCTCAGAGTAGCACGTGTCGAAACCCCCAAGCGACGTCACCACGGCGGTGGGTGGTTTCACACGCTTCCTGAACTCGTTCCTCACGGCCTCGTATACCGGTTTAGCCAGTCGCGTGTACACAGTCCCTTACACATCAAATGGTTAAATTAATTATTAATGGTAAACTATATAACCAAACCGAAGCAAACCAAAACACAGATAAAAACTAAATGTGTTTATAACTAAAATTAAACACATTAATTAACTGAACTAAACCGAAGCCAATAAACCAAGATTTAATTTTAGGCTTTGTTACATATTTATAATATTTATTAATTCACTAATTATTTATATTTTTAGTACCAATGTGAAACTGTATCAGTTGAAACATAAAACCATGAAAAAACCAAACGAAATCAAACCGGATAAGAGTAAATACCGGAGTCAAAGATGGTTCCAGCGCCGGTGGAAGGGTTAAAAGTAATAGCTGCCGGCGGAATATCGACGACTTTCCGACCGACGCGGATCGCAACGAGGTTGACGTAATACAAAGAAGACCTTCTAGGGTTTCTGAGAAGGGGAGTGTACTTAACGCGCTGGGGCTGGGAGGTAGGGCCGAGTCTGAGCGAACCAGAGAAGGTCAGAGACTTGAAACTTGGCAAACAGTAAGAGAAAGTGGACTTGTAAATGGACTGAGCTTGTGACATGAGTGAGAGTGGGCCTCGACCCAAGCCCAACAAGCCTTGTGGTGGTGGGATGGTTCGTCCTCCGGCGACTTTGTTGACGCATCCGAAGGTAAAGGCTTTGATCGGGTCGGCGGCGAGGCGGATCGTGTCTTGAGATAGGTTAGCAGCAATGGAGGAGCTTCCATAAGTGAGGTTGAACGAGCACGCGCGTGCTCCGCACGTGGGGTTCGGCACCTGCAGCAAGTGTTCACGTGAATTGTTAATGACTTAAATGCAGTGTAGTGTCACTAGTGTCTGTCTCTGTGTCGGTCGAGTTTTTAGTGGTTCTGTAATATATCCCGTGAACGTTTCTTTGGAATGTGGGTGGAATTATCAATTATTCAATTATACCCACGTGGGACCCACTCTTAACAAAATAGAGACTGTCTTTTTGTATATATTAATTAACTAAAGTCTAGATCTGATGGTGAGTCAATAGATTTTCATCTTGGGGCAGCAATAATATTCTCATGCTCTCATTTTTAAGATGAAAACAAATCGCAGGTTCCTAATATTAAATTTGACTACAATATCGTATGTGCCATATTCAGGAGCTAAATATTTTTTAATATGGTTCGTTCATTAATGAAGTTATGAAAGTGTAAGTGTGAGGATATAATTAATTAATCAAAAAACATTCCGAAAACATATATTTATTATATGTGTAGACGTGTGTGCTGTAGGTGTGTAGTACAGTTATACCTGTTTACACTGAGGAGCGCTGCAGCTAACGTTCTTGAAGGAGGTGGACTTGGAGGGAGAAAAGGCGGTGTTAGAAGGACAGCCAACGCAGCCTGAGCAAGGAATCCAAGCCACGTCACTGCTCGTGTCCATAGCTAAGAGCAGTGGCTGAGCCGGAGTTCCGATCAAAGCCTTGACAATGTATGTAGTGCTCTGCAACATTTGACGCCCTGAGGCGATGGGGACAACAGATCTCTTGGCGACGAGGTTGCTCAAGTACTGGAGACGGGCCTGGTCTTGAGCCAGCGTCTGCAGCACACGCGCTTCCCATGAGAGTGGGGATGATGATTTGAAAGGGGAGCAAGGGCTGTCTATGTGGAAGATTCTCAGGGTGGAGCCTTGATCTTCTTGAGTCTTGGTCAGGTCACAGTTTGGGTGGTTTAACCCAAGTGCTAATGGGACGATGAAAAGAAGTTGGAGGAAAAAAACAAGAGTAGACATTGTATTATATGCTTTTGGGTTGGATGGGATATTAAATCGTGTTGGCATGAGAGGGTATATATAGTGGTCTGAGCTACAAAATGACCAAGCACATAAAATCAAAAGTATATTAAACTGTATTAATTATATGATACAAATCAAGGATTATTCCGCTTATTAGGTTTTTAATTCGAATCAGGCGGGATAACAAAGGTTAAGTCAAAACGCTCTAGTATTTTGTTGGAAGAGATTGTTCATCTTAACCTCATTTCTTTGTTAGTATTAAAATTTTCCATAACAAGAACACCGTAAAATGTTGTGTTGTAGATGTTTTGCTAAATCTTCGTAATACGCTTTTTTTTTTCATTTTTGAAAAAGATTAGGTTGGAATGGAAATGGTTTTTATATGAGATTTTAGCTTTTTGGTTTTGTTGTTTAATAAAGTGTATATACACTCTATTAGTGTTTAATTTTGGTTTTGGGTTTCTAGTTGCAAACACTTGAATGTAATTTATAGTTTTTAGTTTCTAATTATACATTGCAGAAAATTTGACTTATTAGATAATGTTTTTGCCTTTTTTTTTCTTAAATCTCGTTGGACGAACCATTGGGCAATATAGGTTAATTAAAACTCTTGGTTTCGGTTTTCATTGGACTTACGAGATTTTAAATCGTTAGATATATTTCTCTTGAATATCTTTTTCGTTGGACTGTCTATAAGAACAACAATAAATTGTTAAAGCATAAATCCTTAACCTAATTGTCTAATCCGTTTTAAAAAAAATGCTTTTCAGTATAAAACAATCACTGGTTTGGAAGAACTTATTTTAACCGTACATCCTTGCCCTTCAAGAGTTTGTTTCTTCTTTTCCTTTCTCCAGCCCTTCGAGAGTTGGACCTTCAACAAAGTTACACTGTACATAAGAAAAAAGCAAGTTGCAGAGTTCTAAAGTTTTTTATTTATTTTGTTGCTACCTTTCTAAACTCTGTAAATTTTGACTTATGTGATCTGAGAATGATTTGTGTGTATATATATATACACCCATGTCTCTTTAGAGGGGAATATCTAAGATATTGATCCGAGATCGTTTGCATAATTATTTTAATTATCTCTTAAACATACCGTATTTTCGAAGAGAATCTTCTCCCAATTAAAGCCGAGATATTATCTCAATTGAAATAAATATTTTTCTGAATAACAAAGTGGGTTATGCTGTCAAATATCCAACAATCCCTTCAGAAAGAGTGATTTTCTTAATGTTTCCGATAGGATCTCAATCACTAACCACATCAGAACCATCTAAAATAGAGAAGTGTTGCTCTTGTTTCTTGCAGCAGCTCCTATAATTCGAACCGGTGAAAACTTGGGTGCTGGTTTAGTTATTATTATTTTGTAAGCATGCCATTATTATTACTCTTTTCTTTTTCTTTGTAAAAATTGGTGTCGGCCAATAATATATTTATTCATCTGTTTCTTTACTCTTCCGAAGTTCCGATAGTGCAAAAGTTACTTTCTTGAGATTTCCACTACTTTTGTGGGGTATTAGTTATTGATGGGCAGCGTATAATAAGGAAAATATACTTGTCTCCCACATGATATAAAGTAGAACATGGTTAATTGTATTTTTGATGAACTTTTTAGTTTAGAAGTATATATTTATTCAACAAATGTGTTTATACAAAGATTGGGCTGATCACATGTGGCCCAAAGGGTATTTGATACGGTTCTTCGATTGCCACTCCGTTCACTTCATGACTCATCATCTTCAATGGAGAATCTGAAGAACACGCACATATGAACAAGTTGAGAAGGTGAAATAATATAAGGCCTGAATGATAATGTCACTCAAGTGCAATACGATTTGATTGTGTGAGATATGAGATTCAGCAGAAGCAGTACTACTGGATATAATATTATGAATGATAACAAGATTTTGTCAGCTATGCGATTACTTCATATTAACAGTTTGGTTTGATTATTCAAAAAACAAAAAAACAAAAATTAACAGTTTGGAAGCGATTTTACAAATTTTTCTAGCTAAAAATGTAATTTAAAAATTTGTTGCAAGGGAAAAATAAAAACAGTTTCATAATTCTTCTCTAAAAATGCAAAGGATGATACCGTGAAATCCTGTCAAAAACTAAATGATTCCACAATTTCTCTAAAATACCACAATTTCACTAAAACGTGATTCTGTAACTTTTTGCAAAAAGCATTGTTCCTTTTCTAAGAGGAGTAATAGGTGAATCAATTGAGATGAAGGACCGGGAAAACAAATATAGATAACAGAGGTAAGGAAATGATTTCACCTATTTTCAGATCTTTGGTAATTGGTTTGCTTTTGGCTCTTGAGAAATATTATTTAGTGCATAAATGAAGGCGAAGAAGAAATGTTTCAGTTGACATTACATCTAAGTTTTTTTCCCTTTAGGAACTACGTATAAATATTAGCGATTTTAATCTGTAAGTGAAGCGGCCAATGAAACTGTTGCAGTAACGATTGTAATTTGTAAATTGGAGATGCTACATGACGAATTTCAACTTATTTTTAGAGAAGAAAACGTTTTGGCTAATGTGGATGGTAATGTATAGAAAAAGAGGAAACTCTTTTCTCTTTTTAAGTAAATGAGTTTTTTTTTTTTCTTTCTAAAAAGACTAATTCGTAATGAACCATTTGTGAACTGCAGTATCTAATTGATAAAGGATCATTTACAATTGAATTAGTGATGTCGCTTGAAATTCGTACACACCAAAAGATATGTACAATCATGTATTTAATAAATGGTTGTACAATTGATTTTATAGTTAAAACTAACTTCAAGGACTAGTTTATATTGTCGGTTTCCGCGCTAAAATATAAAACTCCTTAGAATCACTAAAAAGCCAGAGTCAACGGCACATTATAATAAATACAAGAAGATGAAAGATTTAGGAAGAGATTTAAATAATTTCATAACCAATCTATAATATACATATGTGAGTAAATTAATGTTCTGCAGCACCATTTAATTGCTTTCCCGCGGACTACGTCAAACTTGTCCCCTTCTCCTACAAACTCTCTTCTTCTTCCACATTTTTTAGTCTCCCTCTAGCTCTGCTCTGCTCTCTCTCTCACTCTCCATATATATGCCTCCGATAAGTCCTCCGGCCAGTGGGGTTGGGCTCGGTTATGGCATCGCCATTGCCGTAAGTATCCTGGTTCTCATCTCCTTTATAATGCTGGCCTCATACATCTGCATAAGGTCAAAATCTACAGGAAGAGATGAAGCCACGAGTGACGGAGTTCTTGACTCGCCGTCGCCCGCGGCTGAGGTGAAACTCGGTCTAGCCTGGCCGGTGATAGAGTCATATCCAAGGATAGTGTTGGGAGATAGCCGGAGATTACCGAGGCCCAACAACGGCCCATGTTCGATATGCTTATGTGATTACGAGGCTAGGGAACCGGTTCGGTGTATACCGGAATGTAACCACTGCTTCCACACTGATTGTGTTGATGAGTGGCTCCGGACAAGTGCTACATGCCCTCTTTGTAGGAACTCACCGGCTCCGTCTAGGCTAGCCACGCCCTTGTCCGATTTGGTCCCACTTGCCTTTCAAATCAGGTGAAGGTTAATCACCTTTTCTTACTCCCTTGTGTTTTGAGATTTGAATAGTTAAAATTTTGTTATATTTTAGGATTGAATTTGAAAGCTCAATAAAAGTCGTAAATTTTTTCTAACGATGTTATTAAAAAATAAAACTTAGGATTATTTTTTTGTTGCATGAATCTGCGATTGACTCATGATCACTCGATCACTGATCAGCCTTTGAACATACTTTAGCTAGTTCACTTTCAATATCGCAATCTCGTAATTTCGGATTGATCTGTACTGAGAGAGGTTCGGTATTCCAGATTTGGCAACTTGTATCCGTACTTCATACGATTATCAAGTCACATCTTTGTACAGATTTCTGTGCTTTGATTTTGGGATCACCACTTTAATTTGGGGAATAAGGTTTTCGTATTTATCCTTTTTTGAAATTTTCATTCTACGTAAGTGAAATAAAGCATTATAAGTTATTTATTTTCTATCGTACGTATTTTTTTAAAAAGGTTGTTACAGGCGTGATTATTAACCTAGAGTACTTCTTATTCTAAAATCATTTTTTTCCAAAAGAGAAATGGAATATTCATTACAGTTTGCGGTTTTTATGACGTTAAATTTACTTTGCACATGCTTCAAAAATAGTTTTAAAAGTGGATTACTCGATTTCTTACATTGGATGCTCTCGAAGGGACGAAGCGGTCCATATAATAAGTTATTTATTATAATCATTGCTTCTAATTTATTAGGCAGGATGTTTGGATACCCGTTCGGATTCGATTGGTTCCATTCGAATTTCGGATATTCGGATATAGGGGTTTAAGAATCGTTCGGATATTTGTAAAAACCAGTTCGGGTTCGGTTCGGTTCGGTTTTTTGCCGATTCGGGTCGAGTAGATACTTGAAATTAGGATCCGGTAAATATCTGAAATTTTTTTAATTTGGTGTCGGATTCGGTTCTTTTTTACCCATATGTACCCAAATCTATTCGAAATAACCGAAAATACCAAAATACTTGAAAATGAAATACCTTAAAATAACTAAAACATTTGTTACTTTTTATCCAAATCTACTCGAATTATCCGAAAATAACTAAAATACCCGAAAAAGATTAAAACATTTGTTACTTTTTACCCTAATCTACCCGAAAATATTCAAATTATCCGATATATCTAATATATTTTTAGATATATACTTGTATTTTGGATATTTTCGGATATCCACGGGTGTCGGGTTCGCTTTGAGTTTTCAAATACTTAAAATTATTACCCATTCGAGTATTTCTACAGTGGCGATTCGATTTTGGTTCGGATTTCTTTGAGTAGGTTCGGTTCGGATATTCTGTTCCGATTTTTTTGCCATCCCTACTAATTTCTAATAGTATGTCATCTACGAGCTAGTTAAGAAAAAGGAGCAGTAAAGCGATTGATATTTGGTGAAATCCTCTCAATATGGTTGAAAGCCTTCATATTATTTTAAAAAAGAAGGCGTAATTAAGTTGGAGCTCTTTGTTTACAAAAGAAAAAAAAGAAGCTGGAGCTCTTAATTACTCTTACGGTCTCACATCCCTCTCACATATATAGAGGTCGAAATTAAAAGACAAAAATACTGATTCGACCAAAACAGCCTTAGTTCTATTTTCTTTCTTTTTTTACCAGCCTTTAGTTTTATTCTTCTCCTCATTATATATATATAGTGCAATCTTCATGGCTCTTGGATAGTCTTCGTCAAAGGTGTTTGCGATAGTGGTACGCTGATTACAATCGTAGAGAGCATAGAGTTATCACCTTCCGAGATTTTCATTTCAGTACCATTAGCTTCCACATCCTCAGTTACTTTACTGTTCGAGTCAATCTTGGTGGGTTCACATATAGTCACTTGATTCTCCTTTTGCTTTCCCCATAAGACCGCATACAATCCAATTACAATCAGTACTGCACCAATCACCCTGCATGACGCAAACAATTGATAATGTTCATCATAACTATACATGGAGAATGAGAAAAAGGGCAGAAGTGGAAATTTACCCTCCAAGGAAAATCTTTTCTGCCAAGACAAAAGAACCCATGACAGCAACAATAACCATCATTAAAGGACTAAAGGCAGTAGCAAACACAGGTCCTCTTTTCTTCATCACTATCCCTTGCACATAGTATGAGATACTTGATGCCACAATCCCCTATTTTTATTTTTCATTAATCTATTAGAATAAGTAAATAAATATCTGAATATATATAAATAAAAAAGATGAGAGAGGTTAATATTACAGAGTAAGCGGCGGCAAGAAGGTTCATGTCCCAACCAATTCTCCAAGCAGAAGGGTTGTGTTCCATCACAAACGTCACAGCAACTGCTTGTATTGTTCCGATGAAGCAAACTAGTGTTGTTAGAGAAAGTTGATGCTTCGCGTACGTCTTTAGTATTCTTGCCTAATCACATAAACCAAACCAAAGAAAAAGAGCGAATAATTGTAAAATTGCTCTTTTGACGTACGTAAACACAAAAATAAACATTAAAGAGAATCTCGAGTTTTTACTCAATTTTTCTCTCTTTATGTGTGTGCATACCTGTAGAACGAAGAGGGAGGCCCATGCAAGTGTTGCAAAGATGAGGAGGATGGAGCCTTTGAGAAAATCCTTATCACTTGAGGTCTTAGAAGAAGTCGTATCATTAGCATGTGAAGAGTCTTGAAGATGCATATATTTAGTCCAAAACAGCTCAACGATGGGTCCCTTGTAAATTGTCATCACCATCGCTCCGCCCACTGTCACCACCGTTCCGCCTATTTTCGCCTGACACCACAGTTTCTTCACGTCCAGCATCTCCATCCTATAATAAAAAAAATATATACTAAGTTATTTTCTAGAATGAAATTATTACCATTCAAAACGGTAAGTTACAGTTAGAGATCCGAGAGAAGCTACAATTGGTTTTGAGCTGAAAGCCATAAAATTTTAATAGTGATCATCTAATATATGTGTACTGTGTGCATTTATTTACTTACCGGAATAGGACGGCTAAGATAAAGGTCATGGCCGGAAGCATGTTACTCATGGCGCACGAGAACGTGGGCGACGTATATTTCAACCCCATGTAGTAGAAGTTTTGATCGATCACTGGCCTGTAAATTTGTTTATCAAAATAAAATGTTAATTCCTTTTGAGTTTTCATAATATTAACCATTTAAAACAAAACAACAAATAAATTTAAAATAAAATGTTAATTCTTTTTCTTGTTTTTACAAAGACAACGTAGTAAAATAGAGACAGTGAATAAGTAACAACCCGAGAAGGCCGAGAAGGAATAGTTGCATGAAAATGGAGAACGTTATTTTCGGCTGAGCTTTCCTGTAGAATATAAAATTCGGAGTTAGAAACCATTAACAATTTATCTATAATTGGCGAATAAAAATCAAAGAATGTAATGAAAAGAAAGTGGATATAACCTTTCGAATAAGAAAGCAAATGGTGCAATAACGGCGGTGGCGATTGCATGGCGATAGACGACAAGGACGTAGTGGCTCATACCGGTGTTGAGGGATATTTTGGTAATTATGTTCATGCCGGCGTAGCCAAACTGGAGAGATATCATGGCGAAGTAGGGTTTAGAGCTTGTGAGAAAGCTCTCACAGCTGCTAAGCTCCTCCATCGACATAATGTTTAATGTTGTGTGTTTGAGTAAAAACTGTTGAAGTGGTCTCATGTATTTATAGTAAGATGCAACGCAGTTACGGCATACTTTTCTATATATTTGTTAAATAATTTATAGGTTTCTTGGTTGACATCACTATCCCAGCTCCCCTCTATAGTCATTGGGACTCAGATATACAGGTCGAATCCCCTTTAAATCATAAATAACCAATTGGGATACTATGACACTTCCATTAGGCAAATTATGAAATTGTGGAACAGATCTATCAAATATTGATCCGTCTTCGTGACCAATAGCTAACCAAAACATGAGTTAGGGATGGTCTAATTAATCGCTAATGTACGTATTAAATTTGTTCACAGGAAGTATTAAATTTATTTATTCCCTTCTAATCTCTTCCAAATATATGATTCTATGTGACACATACTTATTACATCAATTCGAACATAATTAAACTTCGACCCACAACTCAACGTTTTCTAGCCAATAATCACAAACGCACTTTTGATTTTAGTAGCTAAAAAGATGCCTAAACTGTGATAATGCACTTTTATATGATTCGAGAAGAAACAGAAGTTGTTTATTGGAAAAAAAAAACGGGGGAAAAGAAATGGTAGGGCAGGGGACACGTGGCAGGTAATGGGAGGGTTTACGAGGAACATATAAGGCATCATTGTAGTGACTCTGAGGTAAGCAAATAAATGACATAGAAGGCATGAAGGTGACATGAAATAAAATCTTCGAACTTAGACCATTTGATAATATAAAATCATCCAAAAGCTAAGTTACCCCTTCACAAAAGTAGATAATTCTTTCTAATCAAACGGCTAGAGTTAAATCTTAAATGAAATTGAGACACGATGTGTCAATTTCGAGTGAGTCAGGAGGAGAGTAGAAACGGTTTCGTGTCCTCACAAATTTGGAGTGAAATGATGAAGTTATTCAAGAATTTAATTTGGAGTGTGTGATGGGCTCGGAACATTGATAAATGACAAGCACAGAGATTTAATATAAGTATGTAAAAAATATGAATCAATTTATTTATAGTCCAATTGATTAGACGAGTAAAATAAAAGACAAAAAAAAAACAATTGATGGTTACGTTGGAAACGATTTGGGGACCTTAGGTCTTCCCTATGTGAGTTTTAGCCTCTGACCGTTGACAACTAGCCTGTTGGAAAGCTCTTGAATGGCCTTCTCTGCTCCTTCTCGGGTTGTGTATGTGACAAACGCATAGCCTTTCTCGGCCAAGACTCTGATAGATTCAATATCTCCATAAGCGTAGAATTGGTCATGTATGTCCTGCTCGAGGATTCTCGAGTTAAGTCCACCGACGTAAAACGTTTTGATGCTTTCATCCTCTAGTGGTTCCAAAGTGCCTATCTCACCAGCTTTTTCAAGTAACTTAATCATTTACACTGTGAATGTTCAAAAGAAGATGAGAAACAATTCATACTGGCATGCGTAAAATGCAGTAGTACTAATACATTAAGGGAACAAAAATTGGAAAAGACCATAAATAATGAGAGCCAACACAGCATAGTTCAGCCCAAGAATTGAGGATCACAATTCACATCTCCGTCAGTGGCTTCCAAATATAGAGAGTAGAGTATATGAACTGATCAAAGAGAAATTAGTACCATAGCGGAAATTGAATAAAAAATTTCACAAACTCCATTAGGGGAGATATTTGAAAGAAGCATTAATTTGAGAGGGCAACTACACGTCAACAAAATCAAGCAATAGAGAAGAAAATAGCTTACCCATAATAACGATCTTTTATGTTTTGCTGGGATAGCTCTCCTGTTTCGGGCAACTCATGCCGGTATGGACATGCGGCACCTCTTGTACACTTATCAATGGTGTAGAAACTACAAACATGTGGCCGGTTCCTTTCATAGAATGATATTGTTCTTCGAAGCTTTAAACTATTATCATCATGTCGCGTCTTCCCAAATGAAGATTCATAATCCAGCTCTAGTCTAAAAAAAAAAAAAATCTCACTTGGATAAGACACCTTGTGGAAACTAGACTTAGTCATCAATCTTTCACAATGGTCACATAACCTAAGCAAACTTGAAATATGACTAAACCTAAATTACTAAGTTAACCACTCCAGTGTACAAAAAACATCAAGAAGCAACACTACAAAAATTAAGAGATGGGGTTTGTATTTTCAAAATATAGCAAAAAATTGTTAAATTAACTTTTTCTTAATTCAAACCTCTAACCTAATGGGCTTTAAATTGGGCCCACTATGATTAGACTTTAAGAGCGGCTACAATATTTGGAAATACTATTAATTAACCTTTAAGAGCGCCTACAATAATTTTCTCCACACAATACAAATACATGCAGGAAAAGAAGAGCAATAGCCAAAAGATACATTTTCTACATAAACAGACTGTTAATGATGCTACTCTATTTTAATCCTACATCAAGTTTCCTACTAAAACCAACTTCAATACCACTAACGAGCCTGTGGTCACAGCATCAACTTTCCTCCTCGTCATAATCTTCGTCGTCTTCGTCTAACCTCTTACTCATATTAGCAAGCTGCATTGGATCGATATTGCCCATATCCGGGTTAGACCAACATGGATATTCTTCTGGTTTCATTTCTCTCGAGGCTGTGATTACTGACGGCTTTATCTCGATGTCAAGAGATTGTGTGTTCAGATCAAAACCCCGTCCCAACCCTGAGTTTGTGTCGTTACCTTCTTCGGGACTTTGCAGCTCTTGCTTTGTGTGGTTAGACCGCTCATCCACATCCTTCTTCTCACTGTCATGAAGTGTCAGTTGTTGTGGTGGTGCAGGCATCTTGATTTCGTCTTGAGTAAGTGGTGGTGCTACCAATATGGTTGGCTCTATCTCCATCTCGCGATGAAGAAGCTCTCTTTCCGCTGTTTTTGCACTTCGTCCACGTCCCCTTCCACGCCCTCTGCCTCTACCCCTTCCACTGGGTCCCGCATGCCCCATCTCGTGCTGCAGTGATCACAAAATATGAAGCATCACATCAACACATTCATAAACTTGATAGTGTCCTAAAAGAAAGACAATAGTGAGCAGAAGAATCGCTCACCACTTTGGTTTTCTTTAATTCCTCATCGCTGTCATTAATTTCATCACCCGTAGGCTTCCTAAGCAACCAGAAAAGTAAATCAGCTTGAAACAGAGTCAAGAAAATAACCAAGGATATGGAGCTAAGAAATATTAACAAAGACCAAACCTTCTCTTAGAGATACTGCGGTCATCCATGGCTACATCAGCATGGCCTTGACTGTGACCATGCCCATGGCCATAGTCAGGAACCTTGCTGACAACTTCCCTTAGAAAATCAAACACGTTGTATCTTTCGACACAGTTTTTTCTGTGGAAAATAGACAAATCAATGAATTTGGATGTAGAATAATGAAAAGTAAGTGCTAAAACAAAGAAGACTGGAGAAAAATGTTATGGAATAAAATTGTGCGACATAAGAAATGGAAACAAGCCAACAAACTAGTAACATCCTATACTGCTTAGTGACAACGGGTTAGTTGATAGCTATAGGATCTGAAAATTCGAGTAATTCAGAATTGTAATTGGGCAGTGGCAATGAGCAGCGTGCAGTGAGAAGCTATAAAAAAAGATGTTTGAGCAATCAACTTACAGATGCAATGAGCTGACGGTCTTGGCTCCTCGTTGAAGAGTAATTTCATAAGTATGATCACAAAGATCTTGTAAGAATAATTCCAAAGCTTTTGCTGTAAAAGTATACATGAAAAGTTAGTGAAAAGATTAAACAAGTCCAATTTAAAGTAGGGGTAAGATGAGATATGTGACTCACAAACTAAGACAGGAACAGCCAAAGCAATCTTGCCAACATCCTCGTCAGCTTGCATTATTTTCTTTATACGAGCCTGAAATTCGCAGATATAAAGGGTAAGTATAAGGCTCAAGCATAATGAGGTAAATAAAAAATAGATTGATCCTTCAAAAGTTCATAGCTTCAACACAGAGACCATAAAATTTATCAAAGCTACTGAAACTATGAAATTTAATAAGTCATGAAGAAATCAAGATAAAATTAAGCATTCAATAAAGACACATAGTCTACAAATTCATCATCAAAATACGAATTGTTGTATCAATGTCGTAGAAAAATTTATTCAACTTTGGAACAACCAAATCGATTGGAAACGAAACGAAAAAGAAAAAAAACTTACAGCAGGGAAACGAGTATCGAGTTTCTTCCTCATGATTTTTTGTGGATCGCAGAAACGCTTCGAAGGAGGAAATTGACGAGGTTACGAAACACAAGTCCTTCAGATTCGAAATTCAAGGCAAATCATCTGTACAGAATTCCTTATTTTTATAATAGACTTTTGGTGGATTGGCCACAAAACCAGATCAAACGGCGATTTCTTCCGCTTACTCCGAATTGTTCTTCGTCCGTACGATATCCCCACGATTAAACATAATATACTAAATTAATATGGATATAAATTAATATGAAATACTCTTTTTTGGAAATTGATTTATCATTAGTTTATTTCATTACAATATATTGTGATTGGATGTTTAAAATCCATGTGTATCTATGGATATGAGTAAACTTTTAAAAATTTTTACAAATTTAGTAAGATGAAATATTAACAAATTTTTAGTGAGATTTATAATGATCGATTATTTTTATGTATTTCAATAACAAAAGTTTACATTTATTTTGTTTTCATATGTTATTTTGTTTCCTTTTTATAAGTATTTTAACATAAAAATTTATTAGAATTTTAAAATATTAATTAGTGAGATGACTAATTGTAACTGGTTATTTTAAATTTTACGTGGATGGTTTTAGAAGCTTATAGCTTCAACTTTTATAAAGTATAGTTTTCATTACTTTTTTTTTTTGGGTGGTCAACTATTATTTCATTAGTCGATTTGCCCTCTTTTTTTTTTTTTTTTTGGCAAACTTTTAAACGAAATGACGAAGATACCCCTCCTTTGGTTTTAAGACATGGATTTGAGTATCAACACAATGAGCAAAAGACTGGATGGACCAACTTTGTAATGGAGTTTTGGAAACAAACTTTTCAAATCTTGCTGCTATTGTATCGATCAAACCTTAAGTCATTCATTTACGGTACTCAAAAAACAGTACAAGTACAAAACTTCACGAGAGTAAGGTAAAAGAGCTCGTAATTGTTACAACAATCAACTATCTACAATTTTTGTAGGCTATGTAAAAGAATCAACTTGTGTAATTGTGCCTGTTTTCTTTCCTCTGCTTTTGTTTGTCACAGTTATCGTTCATTAGAGGTTCCTTAATGCTTCTGTTTCAGCTGAAGCCGCGAGAGAGTCTCTTCTTTATGTTCCTGCTACAATTTGTTGTGCTTGCTTCTGTTTTGTATGTAGTCGTAGACTCACTACAATGGTACTTGCTCTCCTTGTTCATCCTGCAGTAACTGCTCGTCTTTCTCCTTCTTGCCCTGCCAAACCCAGACAATATCTGCCAGAGCAGGCCTAAGATCCTCCTCCACTAACTTCTGATACTCCATTGTATCTCCATTACATTTCTTCACTTCAACCAGGTGAAACGTCGGCGTCACTTGGAATATCTCTGCATCCATCGACAAAACTCCTTTCCTTCCTTCTTTTAATCGTTCCAGTTTGAACAAGCCTCCGTCTTGCTTTCTTATCTTCAGCTTCAGGCACTTGGCAACCTCCTCTAGCTTAGAAATGATCTCTGAAGCAGGTTTTCGAGATGCGAATCTAGATTCTTTCTTGTCATATAAGTCCCCAAAAAGTCTTGCCAGATCAAACCCTGTTGACAAGGCGATAATATCAAAAGCGTTCAAGTTTGCAAGCTGAGGCGGCTCGTGGTTGTCTCCGTTTTCACTTGGACCTGCACCTCCAGCTTCCATGAGATTAGCCTCTCTGACTTGTTTCTCCATTTTTTCCATCTTTTTTTGCTTCAGTTGTAAACCTTTTCTGAACCAAGAACTCTCCTTGATTCTTGCAATGGTGATTCTAGTCTCATGGTTAGGGTCCAACATCTTACACAATAGTCGCTTTGCTTCAGGAGCAAACCAGCTGGGGCACTTGAAGTCTGCTTTACCGATCTTCCTATACATCTCCATCAGATTAGAATCATGGAAAGGAAGATAACCAGCCAAAAGAACAAACAAGACAACTCCACAAGACCAAATATCCGCTTTCGTGCCATCATATCCTTTTCGATTAATAACCTCGGGCGCAACATAAGCAGGTGTACCGCAAGTTGTATGTAGAAGACCATCTTGACGTTTGCAATCAGCAAGCGCGCTTAAACCAAAATCAGAAATCTTAAGATTATCATTATCACCCAACAACAGATTCTCTGGCTTAATATCACGATGATACACTCCGCGGCTATGGCAAAAATCAACCGCACTAATAAGCTGATAAAAATACTTCCAAGCAACATCTTCTCTAAGTTTCCCTTTCACAACCTTGTTGAAAAGCTCTCCACCTTTACAATACTCAATAACAAAGTAAATCCTTGACTTTGTTGCCATAACCTCGTATAACTCCACGACATTAGGGTGTTTAGCAATCCTCATCACAGAGATCTCTCTCTTGATTTGCTCGCTAAGCCCAACCCTCATAACCTTGTCTTTATCAATCATCTTTATAGCTACACTGTCGTTGGTATGATTACTCCTTCCATAATAAACCTTGGCAAAAGTACCTTGACCCAGTAATCTCCCAACTTCATATCTATTAGTTAATACACTTGGTTTGTTCTCCATCCTAATCTACAAAACTTCAACTGCTACCTCAAAAATTGTCTAAATGTAGCAAGAAAGATCTTTTTTTTTTTTTTAGTTTTATTCCCAGTTAATTGATCCTAACAAATCTATATCAAGTTAGGTTACTACTTCCGAATCAAATGGGATTTGTAAAACCCAAAAACGATTGGATCAAGACTCAAGACTCTAACCACCTAGATCAATTTCGACCTCTCCTGTAACAAACGATTGAGAAGCAAAACCCAGAGAACCCAATCCGAAAGAGAAAGGAAGAAGAATCAATCACCTCTATGATGAAAAGCCGATTCGAGCAATGAATCCGAAACACAGAAGAGGACGTATGGATCTCTGCTTTGACTAGTGAACTCAGTTCTGCTCTGTCTAAATTTCTTTAATTTATATTTTTGGGATTCTATTTTAATAAAAATAAAAATCTAACATAATATAATTTATTTTTTCTTTAAGTTGCGTAGAAGTGATCCTTTATTTATTTTTATTTTTTCTGTCGACAATAAAAACCTTTTTTTTTTTTTTTGTGCCGGCAATAAAACCTCCTATTTAAAGCAGTTGTTTAATAAAGGGGAAAATTAAATATTGAATCCCCTGGATTTTTTTCATTTGAGTTTATAAAATGAACTTGGTTCAACATTAATGTTCAAAACCAATTCGTAATTCTTTAGAAACAACCCAAAAACTACAAATAAATTCTAGGTTTGTTTTGGATGAGCCTTAAATCACAATTATGAATTATCTATGTATATTGCTAGGGAAGATTCAAAATATGATTGTAGCAATTTTAAACTATTTTCTAATACTTTTGACTATGCTAATTTCTAATTTTTAACAATTCATCATATTTAATATTTACAAACCATCATTCAAAAATTAATATTTTAAACTATTTTCTAATGGCATCTCATGTAGTTAATTACATACTGTAAAAATTTTATTATTATAAAACATTATCCTTTTATTATGTATTAGTAGATTTTAAAATAAGTTGTATGTAATGAACTAATTTCTTATTATTTATGAGGATATTTATTTAAAAGTGACAAAATAAATGATAGCTCTCATAAAAACAAATCTTAATAATGTATTTCTAACGATCACTTTCTACTACATCATAGATTGCAGTTTGTTTCAAAACTTTTTCACTACAATTTAATATTCATTTTATAAAAAGATCTGCAAAATTCTAAAATGTAAATGAAATTTATAAAATATACCTCGACATAAAGAAGAGTTAAGAATGGTACAAATACAAATATACAATCATAAAGTGTGGATAGGCCAAGTTAGAATTAAGGAGAATTAGAAAATAATGATATTGCAAGAGATAATGTTTTTTTTTTTTTTTAAGTTTTGTTGGTGTTGGTTGATGAATAAAAATGTGAAAGATTCATCTAAAGACAGTGAATAGTCAAAAACCAACTTAAAATAGTAGAAAACAAAACAGAAAATTATAGGAGTATCACTCCTTATATTCTTGTTCTCCGTAACATTCTCCTTTATTTGATCTTTAATATTCTCGCCTTTGGTCTTTTCCTTCTTATTCTTTTTATGTAAATTAAGATTATTCTTAGCCTTAGTCTTCTCTACCTGTATCTCTCATTCTTATTCGCTTCTTGCCTGTGGATGATAGATTAGATGTCTATAGAATGTCATCTTATTTACTCTTTGTAGAAAATGTAGACATAGTAACCTCTGAGTTATCACTACTCAGAAGTGAGTATTTTAAATTGATTATAAATCTATAATTTATAAAAATAGCTAAGAATGAGATATATTAAAAACATAAAGATGGTTAATCTTAAAATCTGTTTATAATTTAAATATTACCTGGTCACCTGAAATGATTGAACACTATTCAACTGAATTCTCTCATTCAGTTCGGTTTGTAGAACTTTGATCTCTCAAAGTCGTTAAAGGATTGGACAACAACAGATGTTACTCTGTTTTGTTTTTCTCTCTCACTCTGTTTCTTGTTCGACACTCAACGTCTTATGTTGTTTGTTTAACGAAAACACACACACTTTATTGATACTTGAATAACGTATATATATTACAATGAATAGACACTAACGAAGAGAAACATCTCTTCTATTAGACACAACCCTACAACATAACCGTTAACGGTTATCACACACAACCGTTTGTGACACAACATATGAAACATTACATACACTTTTTATTATAATAACTGTGCTATATAATCTAATATGTATTTAATGACTCTTAAGTATTTAACTTATAATATATAAAAAAATTCCCAAGTAAACTAACGATGAAGGCTTGATCACGTCCAACACTCCTCCTTGATCATGGCTTCATCGTTACGCCTTGTTCTTCTCTCTCTACTGCACTAAAGAGCATGTGATTTTGATCATCATCTTCATCACTTGATTCTTCGCCTAGATTTGCCCTTTCTCTTTTCTAAGCCAGCAGTCCATCGCTATGTGATCCAGTTTGTCACACACATTACACGTCCTTTCATTTTTCGCACTCATTTGCGGAACGCCTCTGTTCTTTCTTCTCCAACAATCTACCTCACTGTGATTGTCTCTTTTACACACGCCACACCATCTCTTGGTCTTCTCATGGCGTTTATTTCCTTGCTTGCTTCCTCCTTTTGAACTAAGCTCTCCTCATAACGCACCCTCATTGATATGCTCCTCACGGATACTCAAGCGCTTCTCATGCGCCTTTAAGGTACCTATCATTTCAGTCATTGACAAGACTGAAAGATCCTTAGTTTGTTCAAGAAAAGCGACTATGCTGTCGAACCTCTCTAGTAAAGAGATCAAAACCTTTTGAACCAAATGGTAATTGGTATTCTCCTCACCTGTACTCTAAGTTGATTGCTTATTTCAATAAACTTCGTTGTGAAACCATTAATGTTTTCACCCTCATCCATCTTCAGATTCTCGTACTCTCTTCGTAGAGATTAAAGATTAATCATTCTCACTTGAGAACTTCCTTGGAACTCCATCTCTAATGCGTTCCATGCATCTCTCGAACTTGTTGCGGGAGCAATTCTCAGAAAAATGGCATCCGAAACCGCCGTTTGGAGTATTTGCAATGCCATCATATCCTTCATGACTAGATCCTCTTGATTCCTAGTCATCGCTGGTGTGTTTACGTCTGTATAAACAATCGCTGGTACGCCTTACTCAATCACATCCCAAAGCTTTCTTGTCTTTAGAATTGTCTTCATTTTGATCTTCCATAAACCGTAAGCTTCTCCATTGAAGATTGGTATAACTTGTTGCATTGTTGTCTCCATAGCTCTGATACCATGTAGAACTTTGATCTCTCAAAGTTGTTAAAGGATCGGACAACAACAGATGTTACTCTGTTTTGTCTTTCTCTCTCACGCTGTTTCTTGTTTGACACTCAACTTCTTTTGTTCTTTGTTTAACGAAAACACACACACTTTATTGATACTTGAATAACGTATATATATTACAATGAATAGACACTAACACAGAGAAACATCTCTTCTATTAGACACAACCCTACAACATAACCGTTAACGGTTATCAAACACAACCGTTTATGACACAACATATGAAACATTACATACACTTTTTATTATAATAATTGTGTTATATAATCTAATATGTATTTAATGACTCTTAAGTGTTTAACTTATAATATATAAAATTCCTAAGTAAACTAATGATGAAGGCTTGATCACGTCCAACACGGTTAACCAAACCCTAGCAACCTTATAGGTATCATGTCCACTGTAGACGTTCTCCTTTTCAACTCAAACAAGTAACTGAAAAATCGTTCCAACTAAGTTCTTGATAGCATCTGCCACTGTCTCTAAATCTTCAATCTGTAATCAAAGAGAACACTTGTAAATCGAAAACAACATTGTTCTCGATAATTTTCCAATTGCCTTTAATCGCAAACCTCTCATTGTTTGATATATTTTTTCTTCACTCCAGCCTAAATTTTGGAACCCTACAATCACATAAAGTAGTTAAACTGTTGTCAAGAACAATTTATAGGATAATTGTAAACAAAAGGGAAAAATATTAAACTGAACAACTAAACACATAACAGACTGAAAAGGCGTTAGTAAAGCTGAACTTCGACTAAACAATGTTTACGTTTTAAAAAATGTGACTCTCATAATAACTAAACAGAGAACAAATAGAAAAAATGGAAACACTGATTTTCACATTTATTTTGTTTGTCAATCGTAATGAAATTCAGAAATCTATGTAGGAGGCAATGTCAGAAATTACTTATTTTAATATGTTAACTGTAAAATTAGGGAAACTTTTTATTAATACGCGAATTTATTATGTGCACAATAAGGGATTTAAGGTATCTTGTTAAAATGTTTTTAGGAATATGCTAGATTTTGTGTACATATTCGTATAAATAGTATGTAGGGTTTTGAAAGATTGAGTTGTTTAATGTTATTTATTAGGGATTTTATATACAAATTAATATATACACGGTTAGTGTTATATATTAGGAAATTTTTATACGAAATGCTTGTAATTAAGATTTGCAAAGTTTAATGCTATTTATTAGGCTATATATTAGGGAATTTATATGCAAATTAATATACTTTCTTATAGGGGTGGGCATTTTAACCGAACTAAACCGAACCAACCGAACTTAAACCAACCCAAACCAAACCAGAGCCTACATCCAAACCATTCGGTTAGGTTTTTTCTCAATCCGAACCGATAATCCAATCTGTTTTAATTAATTATAATAATTAATAGGTTTTTTCTCAATCCGAACCGATAATCCAATCTGTTTTAATTAATTATAATAATTAATTAATGATATAGTATATTACTAAATGTAATTGCATGACACAACATATTTAGTTATTTTTTCATTTTCTAATTTAGTTAATGGTTCCTTAGTTAATTAATATAAAATAAATTATTTTAGTTTAATTCTCTTTAGGTCTCTAACCATGAGTCCCTAACAGCCACATTCCAGTTTCCACCACCACAAACAAAACAAAACTCTTTCATATGAGAGAAAATCACCGTACATTTTGTTTCTTTCAATTTTTTTTGCTTGTAGATGAATCAAAATAAAATCAAACCAAACCGAACCAAACATAAACGGATAAACCGATCCGAACTAAAACCAAACTGAACTAAGTTCGGTTGACTTCAGGTGGAGTTTTTCTATAACCAAAATAACCGAATCGAACCGAAGTTAAACCAAATCTGAAACTAAACCGAAATGCCCACCCCTAGTTCCTTATAATACTCGTTTGTTTTCAAGGTTCAAAAAGTCGGGTCAAAATGCTATTGAAATCGGATTTTATAAGATTTCGCGTGTCACCCCAATCAAGACGGGTTAAGATCCGCGTGTCATCAATTCGGGTATTTGGGGTCTGGGGGCCCGTGTGTTTCTATTTTAAAAAATAGTATTTTTGACTGTTTTACTAATGTTTGCTAAAATACCAATTACATTTTATGTAAATTTTTACAATTTAAAGATCTTTTTATTTTTTTGTGCTTCCCAATAAATAGTATAGATTATATTATTTATTTAAACCAAAACAAACCGAAATAAAATGTGGTTCAAGTTTAAAGCCATTTACCAATACGCAAAAACCCCGAAACCTAAAAAAAAAAAAAAATCAAATGCCCACACATATGTTTCTTTTATTAAGTGAGCAAAAAAGAATGCGCATGCGAGAATACATTTTTCACAATTTTTCTAGAAAATAAGTGTTGTTTTTTTTCTTCTGTTTAATAGAAAGTAAGTGTTGCCAAAATGTTACTAAAAACGTGGTAGATATAGTTACAAGTATGTTAGTGTTGTTGCAAAACAGTCATGTTCCACTATCGTTGAATGTTTCTTGCAAAATTTACAAGATATTTTCACATGTCGTAAAAAAATTTCAAAATGGTAACGAAATTTTTTGTCGTCATTTTACGATAGAATTGTAATCATTGCAAAAGTATTGCAAATTTTGGTGCAAAATGATAACAAAAATGAACATTGCGAAATTTATGTTGCAATATTAGATTTTTCTTGTCGTGTATACAAGTCTCTAAGACGAAGCTATATTTGCAGATGCATGGTTTGGCGTCATAGGTTCATCATCATAAAAAACGATATAACAAGGAGCTTGAGGAGGTCACTGGGATGCTTTGCGCTGATTATAGGGTTAAGTTGAAATTCAGAAAGAAAGATAACCCAAATGATTACTTCAAACAATATTGCATATGGAGAAAAAGAGCTGTTCAACATTAAATGGTACAACACATCATTGAATTACCGTGTCCCAACCACTGGCTGATGATCAGTCTCTAAAGTCTCTCTCTCTAAATGTATGCATATGTGACCATGTGATCGTACGTGGCTCTTCATGACTGACTTAACAAGCCATTTACTAAACTTATCTTTAGTTTACGGTTTAAAAGATTTGATGTCGATGTTCTCCAAATAGAAACACAATTTATAAGATAATGTAAATTAAATAAAGCCACTAGGAAAAATTTATATAGATCAAATGATGATGAGTGATGAATACGTGAGGAGTAGGCTACCACCACAAACAACAACGCGTTGACTTCGACGTTCCTCCATTTTTATATATATATATAGCTCCAGTAATTGAAGGACAAATTCTTTAGTTCCTATACATTTTTCAATATAAAAGTGTTGAAAGGGATTAGGATAAACCAAGCCCTTTTTATGTATATAAAAATAAGACTTGACTTTGCAGTTTTATTTTCCAGTCTTCAAAGTCATATCTTACCAACTCACATCTCTAGCTAACATATCCCCTATATTTTCTTATAAATTGTGTACATGTATCTTACATACAAATAGTGCATGTGATAAAGAAATCGAGATGGGAAGCCAAGGCATGAGTTCATCGAGTCCCTTGGTGGTGAAGAGAGCGCATGTGGTTATAGTGAAACCCTCAAAGGCAACACCTGAAGTCTCTCTCTCTCTCTCGACACTTGACAACGATCCTTACCTCGAAACCCTGGCCAAAACCATCTATGTCTACACTCCACCATCCCCCAAAGACGATGTCCATGATCCGGCTTCCCTTTTTCAGCAAGCTCTCTCTCATGCTCTTGTCTATTACTACCCTCTCGCCGGAAAACTTCACCGGGGATCCCACGACCATAGACTAGAGTTGAGGTGCAGTCCCGCGGAAGGAGTCCCCTTTGTTAGGGCGACCGCAGACTGCACTCTCTCTTCCCTCAACTATTTGGAGGACATGGACGCCGACTTATACCAACTCGTACCTTCTGACGTAGCTGTGCCGTCTGGTGGTTACAACCCTCTGGCTTTGCAGATCACTCTGTTTGCATGCGGAGGGATCACTCTTGCAACGGCTCTCTCTCATTCCTTGTGTGATGGTTTTGGGGCGTCTCAGTTTTTCAAAGCCTTGACTGAGCTCGCAGCAGGAAAGACACAACCTAGCATCATCCCCGTTTGGGACAGACACTGTCTTACGTCTAACAACTTTAGCGTAAACGGTATATATATTAATTATATCCAAGTATAGTTGCGTTTAGATGTAGACGCATTAAAAATCATCTTGACCTTTTGAATGAAAGCCAATTGACCAAAAATAGATATGTATGTCTATTCTATACTATTGCTTTATATTTTAATTTTATTTCTGATGTGAGATTAATATTAATTAACATTTTTATATATCGTTACTTTTAGATTTACACCCACTAAAAGATAATATTGTGTTTCGAAATAAAACCAATTAGCAATGATTGGTCATATTTCTAATATATTGTTTACACTTGTATTACAAATAAGTAGGGCAAGTGGAGGAGGAGCAAGCACCCAAGCTGGTTGATTTCGGGGAGGCTTGCTCTTCTGTGGCAACTTCTCCCTACACACTGACCCAGGACATGGTATGTGAGATCCTCAACGTCACATCCCAAGAGATTACTCAGCTCAAGGAGAAGGTTGCGGAGGAGGTCACGACTCTAGAGATTCTTGCGGCCCACGTCTGGAGAGCAAGGTGCCGGGCCTTGAAGCTGAGTCCAGATGGGACTTCTCTTTTTGGAATGGCCGTGGGTATACGCCGCATCGTGGAGCCACCGTTACCAGAAGGCTACTACGGAAACGCATTCGTCAAAGCCAACGTAGCCATGAAGGCTGGAGAGCTGAGCAACTCACCGCTGTCTCATGTGGTGAGGCTCATTAAAGAGGCTAAGAGAGCGTCGTTGGAGAAGAGGTACGTGTTGGAGCAGCTAAGAGAGACAGAGAGAACGTTGAAGATGAAGGTAGCGTGTGGAGGAGGGAACGGAGCGTTCATGCTGCTCACTGATTGGAGGCAACTTGGATTGTTAGACGAAGTTGATTTTGGGTATGGAGGATCGTTGAACATAATACCTCTGGTGCCCAAATATTTGCCGGATATTTGTATTTTTCTGCCGAGGAAGCACGGTGGTGTTAGGGTGTTAGTCACATTGCCCAAACCTGCAATGGACAACTTCAAGGAACACATGATTAATACCCTAAGCCTTTAATATATGAAATGATATGATAAGTGGATAAGTGTAATTCACAATATTTCTTTAAATATGAAAAGGGACCTCATGCTTGGTGTAACCTTTTAATTTGTTTGCTGCTTGTCAATGCAAAAAGTAATATTTTTAATAACCAATGATTTAGCGCCACCTCAGGAACAAATCTTGTTTCTAAGACCCGATCTAGCTTACGTGTAACTCCCAAGAGGCTAAAATTCCAAGCCGGAGCAGGGACAAGCTTGGACCTTTTCTTTGTAAACTAAGTTTAGATGAAAAACATATACTCTAATGATGGTAGTCTACAACAAAATCTTGGGACAAAAAAAAGAGTTTCTGTTTGCAATCCCATAACTGTCATGACCTGCTCTGATTCGAAGCGATGTATGCTCCCTAAACTCAAGGAAACCCTAACCCGCATTACAAAATCAGTGTACCCATTCCACAATCTAAACTCAAAACGGCCTATTTTGTCTTTTGACCTTTGTTTCTCTTTACTTGATAAATTCCGACAAATCAAGTTCCTAATACCAAAGATGAGATCATTTAGAGATTTATTTGACTTACGGCATTGGTTAAAAATTAAATTCAGAATCTATTTGGGACTAACTTTTTCTTTTTTTTTTTTTGTGTGGTGAAACTGGGCCTAACTAGATAAGCCCAATACGAGAACAACTCTAGGATTTTAGTTTTTCTTTTCATATATATCGTAAAGGGCGCCGTTAATCGCAGCTGCAGAGAGGAATCAGAGCACCTGCAACTGCAAACATGGTTCGTCCTCTCAATTTCTTGCTTTACTCTCAGTTTTTGTCAGTTCTGTGCCTATTTCTCTTCTGCTCAGTTGTTTCTTGACATGGATATTCAATTATGGGCGTTTTGTTAGTTTCCTAGGACAATGGCGACTATAGTTTGCTCGTTTCATGCCGTAGACCGTAGGTTATATTTTCTGTGGTTTCGATTGCAGAAATTTCGCGACTTTAATGTTTCCAATTGCACTGTTCTGTTATATGTGAAATTTTGACATTTGAGCTTTTTGGAGTAGTGTCCTTCTGACGAGGCTCTATCAAATGTGATCTCTTTGTATTGTTTGACTCGTCTGTTGTTTTGACATTTTATGTATTAAATGTGATTTTGCAGGAAAGAGGATTGAAGAAGCATCTAAAGAGGCTCAATGCCCCTAAGCATTGGATGCTTGACAAACTTGGTGGTGCATTCGTAAGTTGTTTGTCTCAATCTTGTGTGTCAGACCATTCACTACATTTGTCTGTATCTTGGTTGTGTAATTATTGTTCGTTTATGTTTTTATCGTAGGCTCCCAAGCCATCTTCTGGACCTCACTAGTCGAGGGAGTGTCTTCCTCTTGTCCTGATCATCAGGAACAGGTTGAAGTATGCTTTGACTTACCGTGAAGTTATCTCCATTTTGATGCAAAGGCATATCCAAGTTGATGGAAAAGTGAGGACTGACAAGACTTACTCTGCTGGCTTCATGGGTACGTTTTTTTTGGTTTATGCCCGTTCCTTTGTTTTTGATCAGTGGTATAAGTTGCATTTTGATTTGAATATATGTTGTGTGATTGTATCCATCCCCAAGACCAATGAGAACTTCCGTCTTCTTTATGACACCAAGGGACGTTTCCGTCTCCATTCCATCAAGGATGAGGATGCAAAGGTTTGCTGCATTTTCTTCTTAAATCTTGACTGGAATGAGAAGTAGTGATTGAAATTAGAATATTAATGTTTGATTTGTTGCTTGCGCAGTTCAAACTTTGCAAGGTTAGGTCTATCCAGTTTGGGCAGAAGGGAATTCCTTACCTGAACACTTATGATGGTCGCACCATCCGTTACCCTGACCCGCTCATCAAACCAAACGACACCATCAAGCTGGACCTTGAGGCAAACAAGATCGTGGAGTTCATCAAGTTTGACGTGGGTAATGTTGTGATGGTGACAGGGGGAAGAAACAGAGGGCGTGTGGGTGTGATTAAAAACAGGGAAAAGCATAAGGGAAGCTTTGAGACGATACACATTCAAGACTCAACAGGACATGAGTTTGCCACAAGGTTGGGCAATGTGTTCACCATCGGCAAAGGAACGAAGCCATGGGTGTCTCTACCAAAGGGCAAAGGTATTAAGCTGACCATCATTGAGGAAGCCAGGAAGAGACTTGCATCCCAACAAGCTGCTTAATCTTCAGCTGCTTTGAATCATCAAGACCCGTTTCGTTTTACTGCCTCATAGACTCGCTGCTTGTCTCAGTTTGTGAGCCTATTTCTTTTCTTATGTTGTTTGGCTTCCAAAACCCATCAAAAAAGTAGCTGAGTAGAGCGTTTTGTAATGTTTGTATAGTGGAATTTTTTTGGTGATTTAAGGTTTAAATCAGATGACATATGCTTAGTCCACTCCTTTGCTTTACGGTTGAAATAGCTGAGTAGTTGTTGAGAGATAAGGATTAGATATATTTGTTTTGGCATTCAGCAAATGGAAGAAGATCTCAAGGGCTGTTGAAAGTGATGTTATTTCAGCCGCCTTAAAAAAAAAGTCAAAACATTTGGGTGTTTTGAATACACACGTTTCACACTGAGTCACATGCTTATCTTTTATAATTGCTTGCTTTTTCTCTTTGAAACTTCCTTCTGTGCAAGACTGCAACTCATACGTAATTAAGGAAGTAGAGGAGTATCCCATACGTAACCATTGATGGGATCTTTCGACCACCAAAGAGCTGTCCCCAAATTCAAATCAGCAACTCCGTCGCCGCTCTCTCCCTTGCCTTACTTCACTATGCCTCCTGGTCTTACTCCTGCCGACTTTCTCGACTCTCCTCTTCTCTTCACTTCCTCTAACGTATCTATCTTCTTCTCTCTTAATCATATCTATCACTTCAAACTATAATTGTTTGTCCTTTTCTTTCTTGCTCTCTTATTTCAAGGTTCTTGATTGTGTTCATTTCTCGGATCCTTACAAATATCTTTTCTTTTGATCCTGAAATAACAGATTTTGCCGTCTCCCACCACCGGCACATTTCCGGCACAATCTCTGAACTGGAAGAACAAAGGTTTGCTCATTGATCACAATGAAATCAAATATGAAGATGGGAAGAAGAACTTAGATTTTTCCTTCACTAACAACCACACAACTCCTCCCTTATTCCTACCATCTGTAAGACCCATTTTGAACTGTTAGCTTCTGGTTGATCTTTAAAGACAAATATAGTTCCAACTATCTCATTTTCAGATGGTAACTCAGCCTTTACCCCAACAGGATACATCTAAATCTGAATCTCTGTCGACTAACAAAACCTCTGATGATGGCTACAATTGGCGCAAATACGGGCAGAAGCAAGTCAAAGGAAGCGAAAACTCGAGGAGTTACTTCAAATGCACTTATCCAAATTGCCTCACAAAGAAGAAAGTGGAGACATCTCTTGTGAAGGGTCAGATTACTGAAATTGTCTATAAAGGAAGCCACAATCATCCCAAGCCTCAATCCACTAAGAGATCAGCTTCCACCGCTGTAGCAGCACATCAGAATAGCAGTCATGGAAATGGTCAAGACATTGGTGAAGATGAAGCAGACGCTAAGAGATGGTAAGCAGAGTCATTATTAAGTCATTGAAATCAAAAGTGGGGAAACAATGAGATGTGAATGAGTTGATGCAGGAAAAGAGAAGAGAATGTGAAGGAGCCAAGAGTGGTGGTTCAGACAACAAGTGATATAGACATTCTTGAAGATGGCTACAGATGGAGAAAGTATGGTCAGAAAGTCGTCAAGGGGAATCCCAATCCAAGGTTTGTTTTTCTTTTTCTTCTCAATTCTGAATGAAAAGGAGGCTTGCTTGTGCTTGAGCTTGAGCTATAAGTTAAATGTGTGATGTGCAGGAGCTATTACAAGTGCACATTTACAGGATGTTGTGTAAGGAAACACGTTGAGAGAGCATTTCAAGATCCTGAGTCAGTGATCACAACTTACGAGGGAAAACACAACCACCAAATCCCGACCCCAAGAATAGGTCACACCTCAGGTTTTTGAATTTTGTTGGCAAAATATCACACATGTTTTAAGGTTATTAGGAAATAGTAAAACAGAGACAGAGAGAGAGAGAGAGAAAAAAAAAAAACTTCAAGTTGTTTTATAGAATAACATCCAATACAGCTCTTTTCATGCATCAGTCAACAATTCCAATGGTGGTGTAAGGGGAAGGACCCACAACTTGGAAGTGGCGCTTTGATTATTAGCGTTTTATGGTTCATCCTCAAGCCTTCAAGCATGATTTCAAAAACCAGCAATAACAACAACATTCCACAAACCACGATTAAAATTCCATTTGCGGAACAATTGAGAAAGGCTTATTACACTGAAGATGCACTGACTATGATGTGTCTGGTTCTCTCTTACGTCATGGCGCTCTGCATGAGAGGTACTTCTTGTGGAAAGAAGTGTCCTCGTTTTCAACCAGTTTCTTACAGGAAGGTCATGGATTGTGTATCGCTCTGTTTTGGGTTTGTTGTTGTCTTGTCATCTATTATGTAAATCATATTCTGGTATTCGTACCACTTATATGGTCCGCCATTGTTGGAGGTTTCCTTTACTATATGCGAGATTGGTAAAATCTTTTGTTTATTTTCAGTTTATAAAATCAATCCCCTAATGCTCTTTTAGGAGTAGCAACAATAGACAACAAAAAGAATAGTAGGTATCTTGAAATTACTAATAGACTCGTTTGTCTTTTTTCTTTTTATTGAGTTAAGTTTTTTTACCTTTTTATTTTATTAAAAATTGTTCCTAATTTTTAAATTCTTAAATTCAACTAAAAATAATATTATATCATTAACTATGTAATTATGAACATATTTAGTTATACGTGTGTATATATACGAAGAGTCAGTTACGTACAATGTTAATAGCTCAACTAAAGTATTAGTAGACCACCCAAAAAGTCAAATATTTCAAAATCATGAGTTCGAATTAACAACGGAAAGAGACTAGATTAGTGTAGTTTAATGCCCATGAATTTTTTTTTGCTTAAAAAGACAAAAGAAACTTACACAATTTCTATCAATTTTAGTTAACGATGAAATGAAGCGGGGGTTAGTACGTAGTATTCACAATCTAACCAGCGGTTATGTAAAATATGAAAGTGAAGAAACTTGTATGTGGGCAAATGATGTGATAAACACACAAAGGCATACATATGTATATTACTACAAAGAGAGGAATATTTTTATGTTTCTTTAAAAAGAAAGAAAGACGCAAAAGCACATGTGAAGTAGCCGACAGTTTGAAGTAAAGCCAGCAAATCGTGAAAGCCATTCACTTTTAGATCTCTCTCTCACTCTTGACTTTGTCTGCAAAGTAGATTTGCTGCAATGGCCTCTCCTCTTCTTCCGACTTCGACTACTCCTGATCATCTTCCCGGCGGCGATCCACAGTTGCTGAGCTCTCTACGCGTCCTCTTGTCTCGTGTTCTAGCCTCTGTCCGTCACGCTTCTGCCGACGCCCGGCCCTGGGCAGAGCTCGTTGACCGGTCAGCGTTTTCCCGGCCACCATCGCTCTCGGAAGCAGCGTCGCGAGTAAGGAAGAACTTTTCCTACTTCCGAGCCAATTACATAACCTTAGTGGCCATCTTCCTCGCCGCGTCTCTTCTCTCGCACCCTTTCGCTCTCTTCCTCCTCGCTTCGCTGGCCGCTTCTTGGCTTTTCCTCTACTTTTTTCGTCCGTCTGATCAGCCGTTGGTCATCGGTGGACGTACGTTCTCCGACCTGGAAACGTTAGGGATGCTCTGTCTCTCCACTGTGGTGGTGATGTTCATGACCAGCGTTGGATCGCTCTTGATGTCTACGCTGGCCGTTGGGGTTATGGCCGTGGCCATCCACGGAGCGTTTCGTGCTCCCGAAGATCTGTTTCTTGAAGAACAAGAAGCCATTGGATCTGGCCTTTTCGCATTCTTCAACCACAATGCCTCTAACGCAGCTGCCGCTGCCATAGCCACCTCCGCAATGTCGCGTGTTCGAGCCTAAGACTATTGAAGAGACTATCTTCTTACATCGCATTAACAAAGTGTGATAATTATTCATATACATTTGCTTCGTATTGCATAAAATTGAATTGTTGTAACTTGTAACCATTCTTTTGTCACTACTTTTTGCTTTGTTTGTTGATGAAATTTTGAAACACAATTCAGATTAATATTACACCATTTAAACGAGAGTCAGTAAAGAAGAATTTCTCTAACTCTTTTTTTGTTTTGTTTTTTGACAACAAAGTAAAAAGATACGAAAATTTGGTTTAACCCCAAAACCATGAATTGAAGAATAAGAATAAATTACAGGGTGCTCTCATGTTAAGAGCTCTCTCTATCATATTGACTTGTCTCCTCAGCAACCTTTGTCCACACATTGGCGATCTTCTCTGCATATACAACCTGCACATCCAAATACCAACAACTCTGTTTTCACACCATTTTTTTTACAGATTTCATCTCTTTATTTCACAAATCTCACTCAGATTTCTCTGCATTCACTAGCATTGCAAGAGAGCAGATTTCGCCAATTTTCAAGCATTCACTCAAATCATATTCCTTTTGGCGCTTCCATTTCATGAAAGAAATTCCTCAAATCATAGCATCCCCCATAACATTCACTGAAATTTCTCTTTCACTCTTGTGATTTAATACATAGTGAGGTTGATTTCAGAGCTAAATGATCTTGCTTACCACTCTCTCGCTAATTCTATGAAGAGACGGAGGTTTAATAATAATCAAAGTCCTTACTCCTCTAAAAAGAATGTACCTGATTAACAACAAACCCTTTCATCATATTCAAGAAGTCTGCACGCCTTTCCCTGTCCAGCCTTTCAACCTCACACCAGTTATTTTCCTGTCATGACAATACACAATTACATAAGACTTCAAATCAGCATAAGATTTGTTTTGTATATCGGCATGACTGAATGAATACCTTGATCTGCTCGTACTCCCTGATGGCAACATTTTTGGAGTCCTCAGTGACCTTGATGGTTTCTTTCAACTCTTCTATCTTCTTAATCCTTGATTTGTCACCGCCAAAGACCTTTGATGATGCAGCTTCTAGCTTCTCTGCTCTTCCTTCCAGTGAAGAAAGCTCAGATAGAAGCGTCTGCACTGTCAGTAAAGCATTAGATCTATCTGCAAAGGCGCCCTGGACCGCCATCATTAGGCCAAGGTAGTCGTGGAGTGTGTCCTGACATGAATAATTCAGAGCTCTTAATAAAACTAAAGAGCAGCTCGAATGAAAGTGGAATAGATAACGTAATATCTACTTGTATCTAATTTACCAAATGCTTGACCGTCTGGGAATTCAGCTCTCTGTAAAATCTGCTTGCCTTTACAGCTGAAGTGGCTAAATTCTTCATATCATTGGCACGAGCTCTTTGAGAATTGAAGACAGCTTCTTCGTCCTCGAATTTCGTCAGCTTAATGAATGCTAATCCCAATTCCCCCATAGTCTCCCCCATGTCTTGCTGTGCCTTCACAAGGGATTCAGCCTACAAAAACAACAGCTATGAAAATACTGATCTTTTGTGAAGTAACAAGTATGAAATTTCTACCTGCTGTGAAGCATTAATGATCTGTTGCTCAAGATCATACATTTTCTTCTTCTTCTCCAAAAACTCTTTATCTTCTTCCACAACAGGTGGTTTTGATCCAACCCAGTCATTAGAGACTGACTGTCTAAGTTCTTTAAACAATCTCAGCAAATCTCTACCTCCTCTAGCCGGCTGAACCACCTCAACCGAAGAAGCTCCTCCGCTTTCACCAAACAACTGTTTCGGCAGCTTCACAGCGTCATCCAACATTCTAGAAGCCACATCCGTGCTCGTAGCCAGTGGTAACTTCCCTTGCGCCTGAAGAAAAATCTTTAACTCATCACTGTTCCTGATCACAGGATGTGAAACAAGCCTACGCAAGTATTTCTCCAATGCAACTCTTCTCTGCTCCACAAACTCTTGCTTTTGCATCACTTGGCTCTCCACCACACTCTTGTCAGGCCTTGGTGGGATGCAAAATCCTCTATACGATTCAGCCAATCTATCTGCCAATGTAACAACATCTCTGAATCTTCTTCGTACGCTAAACTCCGATCCTCCGTATTCAGGGAGATTCGTTCTAGTCGCAATCTGGTAAGTTATGTAAGTCGTTCCTCCAGGAATCATCGAATTTGTGGCCTCTTGCTCTTTCTGAGGACTGGAAACAGTGATCTTGATGAAATCGGAGCTTAAAGAAGACGGAGATCTAGATAACGAATCCGAGGACTGACTATGACGGCTACCGCCATCATCTGAGCCGTTGATCTCGGAATTGTCATCGAAAGGGCTGAAGATAACATCGGCGTAAGACGGAGGGTCGAGGTAAGAGCTGTCTCTGTTGCCGCCGTTTAGTTTAGAACGAGGGCTCCGAGATTCGCTGTAGTAAGACGGCGGCGCAAAAAGTGGATCAGAATCAGCCGGAGTTACGACAATCGACGGGTGACGCGAGTCGGAGAGGGTTGTCATAGCGCTGCGATAATTAGAGTTTGATTTATCGCCGTTGAAATCACTTCTCGTCAAAGGATCAGATTCTTCGCGGAGGAAGAGATTTTCAATCTCCTCCTTGGACTCTTCGTTATTCTCTGAGCCCATCATCTCCGATAAATCTAATGAGTTGAGCTAATTTTAGTAAGAAATTCACAGAAAGTAAGGGATTTTTTTTTTTTCGATTCGATTCGAGATATCGGAGATTACGAGGATACAATGGTTGTGAACTGCAATAAATAACCGGAGTGGCTAATTCACGGCGGTGTGGGCTCAGAAGCGTGACTGTATCGATTTAGCAGCGTCAAGTCTCGTCAATGGCTGATTGGGGAAGATGAGATGACAACAGAGTATCTTTCGGGTCACGTTAAAGTGTTTAGCAGGGGTTCGACCCGACCCGGCCCGGCCCAATATGACTTAAAACGTGATATACATATCTCTGCACCCAAACGGCCTTACTAGGTTTCACTTGGTTCTTCTTCCACGACTGTACCGAGTCTCCGGATTGTTAAAAGTCAAATAATAAGATTTTCGATGAATTGAGGGACTCGAAATTGGGGTTTCCTGGTCCGACCCATTTTGGGATGTTATTGACTCTGGTCAAAGTACCTATCTTCACCTTATGCTCTTCCTTGTTCTTCGGAAATAAGAATTACACAGTTACACTGACGTAAGTTTTAGCTTTACCAGGCTTTTAATGGGCTTATTGAGTTATTGGCAGGCCCAGGTTCTTTCTGTAATTCGATAGTGAAACCGTTTATCAATGAGAGCTAGCTATAGCAATCTGAAGAAGATAGATAAATCTTGCCCGCACAATTTACTTGACTCCCATGTATCACATTAATTACTTCAGTGGGTGAAAGCAAAATTCAAACGCTGAAGTTTTTTGTTAAATTTAGAAATATTCCACACTATGAAAAAGTTAGATGGGTGGGGATAGCTAGAAATAGTTAAGGTAATTGTCATGAAACTATCTATGTAAACACCTTCATTGAGAAGATTATAATCAAACCCACGCAACATAAAGTTCAACATAATAATTAGAGAAAGGCACTAGATGGAACTAATCTGTTAAGTTTTACGTTAAGTCTCCGGTGGACAAATTGTTTAAAGCTTTTATCGAAGTATTAAAAGACATGGTTAAAATTAGATTAATAATATGATATTTGTATGCTTTGTGATTCAATAAAAGTCATGTTCCGTTGGATAAGAATTTATGGTCATTAACTCTTTAATCTTTTTTAACTAGAAATGACAATAAAAACATCAGGTAGTGTATTTATCTTGTTTGAAATATCATACACTTCTAAATGGTTGAAATGTAGTGTATTTAATCTTGGTAAATGGTTTAAGTTATTTGATTATTATACCACACGACACTTATTATATATACATAGTGAGTGTGTTGGAAGGAGCATGGACAAAAAGTGGTCTTTATTACAACTCGGCATTAGCCCTTTTTGCTAACTGAAACCTTGATTAATAAATAAAATCACAACCAACCAAAAAAAAAAAAATCAGAATTTAATGGTAAGGCAGTGGTTTGGGACAATGCATTGCAGTCCAAGTAACCATTGGAGTTATTGTGACAACAGATTTTCACTTAAATTTCCTAATGTGCAAGCCAAACCCGATCCTTAAAGAGTGATTGTTGGCACTGCAGTCCAAGTAACCATTGGAGTTATTGTGATTACAGATTTCACTTAAATTTCCTAATCTGCAAGCCAAACCCGATCCTTAAAGAGTGATTGTTGGCAGAGGTCTGTATATAACCAATTTAGGAACCTGAAGATATTTTACTTGGCACACATGACTGGAGAGAAGGTAACAAAACACGCTTAATATTCAGTAGAACAGACCATAAATAACAAAGAAAACAGAACCAATGACTGTTTCCTGTCCGCTGATGCAGACCTCCGAATTGGTGTGCACACAACACTGGACAGAAGCTACAATCTTATTATTAAGAGTGCCTAATTTAGCTAATTTGCGGTCATGTCTTACGTATAATCGCTAATGATCCAGAGAAAGACCTTCTGGATGCTATTGGTATCCTCCCTCTCTTTTACCGATCACTCAATAGTAGTGGCCTGCAGCCTTTGCTTTGTGTCCTTGATCGATCCTAATTTGTTGACCCTTGGTGTTAAGTTAAAGGATTTCTCATCCCGGCTGATTGTGATATTCAGATGCTGCAGCAAGGATAGACAAACATATTTATTTGCTTCGCTGAGGATTAGTAAAATAGAAATAAGTGAGAACTAACCGATAAGAATCTGTTCATCCCTCTGACAAGTGGGTATGGAGGGTTAGCAGTACCCTTGGCACCAGGCTTTCCTTCAACCACAACCACTTGGTCTGCCAAATAGGCCGCCATTATCAAGTTATGCTCCACAATAATTGCGGCTTTCTTCACATGTAAAATGTGCCGCTTTATGGCCATTGCAGCGTTGATTCGCAGCTCTGAGTCCAGATATAAACCTGGATCATCGATCAGGTAGAGACTTGCATTCTGTCAGGAGCAATGTTTTTCAAATAAGTAACAAATGTTGCACAATGCACAAAAATACAGCATCCATTTCCTTATTGTCAACTTTTTCATTTTGTAAACTGTAAATACTCACCTTCCACAGGCAGAGAGTTATGGCAACCCTCTGGGTTTCTGCACTCGAGAGGGAGGCCACTTTTCGATCCAGCAGCTGCTCAATCCGAAGTGGTTTCATCACATCTGATTCAAACTGAGGTAGGATGCCTGCCAAAAGATACCTCATTTCTGGCATTTGTCTGACTGTACAATCAAATTTCCAGGCGATTATTTCCGGTTTGTAGGACACATCAGATGTTGGCATCTTCAGTTTTAATCCTTCTACTTCGTCAGGTGGCACCAAACAGGCCTACAGTAATCGAGAGGAATCTTTGTTATGAAACTAAAGAGAGTATATAAACGATGAAAGGCACTATTAAACTCTACCAGCATTTTGATGAAGAGGGTCTTCCCTGTAGCGTTTTCTCCCAGTACTACAAGAATCTGAGAGTCGGTGAATGCCCCTGCCGCCACTTCGAGCTTGAAATCCGAATAGGTTTTACTCATGTCTGGATATTCGTATCTTTCAAAGGAACGCCGTATCCGGTCACTCTGTCGTGGTGCCTCGAAAAGTAAAGAAAAAAAACTATCAATGAAAAAGTCGACCAATTGTCTGTGAATTAACTCCAGGAGACACTATTAGAAAAGCTTTACCTCAAAGATGAGAGATTCTTCCCTGATACGCATATTTTGAGTGTGAGAAAACCCACGCAAGAAAATCTCGATTCCTGCTCTGGCATTAAAGGGGAGAGAAACGATACCATATGCTCCTGGTTTCCCATAGAAACAGTGAAGCTCATCCGACAAATAGTCAAGGACACTAATGTCATTGTCAGCAACAATCACGTAGCTACGGTAACCAAACAAAATGTGCAAGGAAAAAAAACATGTTATTCAAGACAGACAGAGAAAGAGATTCTACAGTGAAGAAAATTCAGAAGATGCCTGTCAAAATCATCAAACCTGTCAGGAGTAAGGAGAGAGCGTATAAGTTGGGCAGCTATGAATCTTTGCCTCACATCGAGGAAATACGATGGTTCATCAAATATGTACACATCCGCTTTTTGTAAGACAGCTACAGCAATCATAACCCTCTGGAGCACGTCAGGACATAAATGGCTGACCCTCGCTTCCAGGAACTCATTCAACTCCAGAGCATCACAGATCTCCTTCATCATACCTCTCTCATTATACTTTTCAATCAGCTTCCTGACATGTCGTTCAGTATAGAATCTAACGCGTTCGACTAGTTGTGGCTTCACAACGACCTATGAGACAAACCGTGAGTCGCTTAAAGAAACTAACTATTTACTTTAGGGGACCAAGATAAAGTTCCAGCCCTCCTACCTTTAGTTTCTCTTCTGCAAGCTGGGTGTAGTAGCTTTGAAAGTCATTATTCCGGAAGTGAGTCAAAATTTCTTGCAACTCCGGAGGATTCTGCCCAAGAGGAAGAAGAATCAATACAGAAGTCAGATGCATCCAGAGCAGAGAATATAAAATTGAGGGAGGAGGGGGGAATGTTTACATTGAGCCGGCCAAGATTTGGTTTGAGTTCTCCAGCCAAAACTTTGAGAGCAGTTGATTTCCCGATACTGTGTGTTCCAAGCAGTCCGAGGAGCTCTCCAGGCCTTGCAACTGGAAGCCTGCAAGTCAGAGCGGCTTAAGAATGGAGTGAAAAAGCGAGGGTGTTGATGAACTAACCAAACCAACGAACCTGTGCAATTCAAAAGAGTTTGGGCCATAGCAATGGGCAATATCTTCTTTATCCAAGCACTCAGTAAAATGTGGCATCCCTGGAAGGAAGCAACATTTCATCATAACAGATCTTAAAAGTTAGAAATTGAAACAATCTCATCATGTGCTTCTCTTAGTTTTCTCACCACTCCTCCTACAAAACGATTCTCACCAGAATATGGATAATTGCGCTTTGAAGACAAAGAAGTATGTTTGAAATTCTGAAAATCGGTGATTACCTTGTGAGATTAGGGTTTGCATCCTCTTCATCGTGGCGGAGGAGACGATTCTGTGTAAGGAGAGAGTTGGAAAACAAATATCTATATATAAAAAATAAAAAATAAAAAATCTTTAGGCATTTATTAATTTAGTTTGTTAGTTGATATACACAGATTTTATTTTATTTTTTGAAGAAGAAGTATTCAGGTATATATATTATTTAGGGTTTGAATTAGAAATCGATTGGTTGGATGAAATCGATTTATGGTTTGGTAATTGGTTGGATGAAATCGATTTAGGGTTTTAAGAAAACGATTTAAGTTTTGAACGCGTAAGGGAATTTAGGGTTTTTAGAAATTGAAATTAGGGTTTCTGCAAATCGATTATATTTAGGGATATTACACTTTTAGTTGTAAGAAATCGGCACAATATGAAATCTATTTTAGGAAAAGAGTAAGAAATCGAAATTAGGGTTTTTAGAAATCAACTTAGTGTTTGAAGAAATCGAATTATTTAGGGGTTTTACTTGTAAGAAAACTATAGCATAGTTGGTAAGATCTCGATTTTAAGAAAAAACAAAGAAATCGAAATTAGGATTTGAACTTTGAAGCTCTCGTTTGAAAGGGTTTCGGATTAGGGAAAGAGATGAACAACAGATCTATTACAGAGGAGAAGAAACAGATGACAGAGACATACCTTGATCGGTGGTCGGAAACGATGAAGCTTGATCGGCTCTGAAATCGGTCTCGGAATCGAGAAGGAGAAGGGTCTTCTAATCGGATGGTAAAATTTTAGAAATCGATCGGCATCGGCCTTCTTATCGGATGGGCCGAATTGCTCCTTACCCGGTTCGGAACGGGCAGGGCCGATCGGATTCTTCCGTTAGCCCAGGGTTGAAAAGGCGATAGAGGCCTTTGATTTTTTTCCTCGATTTTTACTCGTTCTTGACTCATTCCTTCGTTGCTATTTTATACATGGGCTTTACGTGTTTCATATATCTAAAACCCATTAAGCCTTGCGTGTTTAAGGGATTGGCATTGCTGATTAGTCAGCCAATAGTCCTCAAAAAAAGTCAATTACTTAAATGGAAACAGAATAAACTTGAAAGACCAATTAATTTCTCTTCATTAATTTAAACCCAGTCCATACATAATACTTCTACTATAAAAATGTATATTATTTTTAAGCAACAATTATCTACCCACTAAAAAAAAATTCAAAGATAAATGATTATAATTCTGTTGACAAAAAAAAGATAAATAAAAAAAAATGACGATTTACTATAATTCCAATTATATTTTTTCTTCACAAGAAGAAACTTTGACTAGCATAAAATGAAAAAAAAAACACTCAGATAAATCAAATAGATTTACATATAGAAACACATTTTCATTAAATATTGTAGATAGAACATGATCAAATTGAATATTCTATTATTGTAAAGAACCCACATCATAAATTAAAATCACATACATAAATCGGATAAAAATTAAAGAATTACATAAGAGAAAAACACATATAATATACAAATACTGTGAAAACAAATATATATATATATATATATTGGCAGAAACAATTTATATATATATCATATCTTATTATATAAAGCTGAACGTGTTTAACGTGAGTGTGATATGTGTCAAAGTGATAACTTATTAGATTTTAACACGTGTCATCGCTAATTTAGAGTATGACACGTGTTTTTTTTTGTAATGGCAACTTTCTATATAAAAATATTATTATATAAAGCTAACATGAGCGTAACATGTGTCAAAGTGATAACTCATTAGATTTTGACACGTGTCATCGCTAATTTAGATTGTAACACGTGTCTCTTTTTCGTAATGGTAAATTTCTATATAAAAATTTTTATATAAAACTGAACGTGTTTAACGTGAGTGTGACATGTGTCAAATGATAATTCATTAGATTTTGACACGTGTCATCGCTAATTTAGCTTGTGACGCATGTCTCATTTTGCTAATGGTAACTTTCTATATAAAAATATTGAATAAATAATTAATTAAGATTTATTGTCAATTTAAGCAAAAATGTCAATAGCAAAAAGTTTAGGTAATTTTTAATTTCTGGAAATGTTAAATTTTTAATATAAAAATATAGAATAAATCTTATTATATAAACATGAACGCGTTTAAGGTGAGTGTGACACGTGTCAAAAGTATAACTCATTAAATTTTGACATTTGTCATTAATAATCTTAAATTGTAACACATGTCTCTTTTTGTAATGATAACTTTCTATATAATATAGAATAAATAATTAATTAAAATTTTGTAATTTAAGCAAAAATGTCAATAGCAGAATGTTTTAGTAATTTTCAATTTTCTGGTAATGTTAATTTTCTATATAAAAATGTAGAATATATAATCAATTAAGATTTTGGTCAGTTTAAATAAAAATCTATACTAATAAAAATAGAGTTTAGAGGCTCAAGAGAGCCTCCACATCAGCAAAAGTGAGGGGTTCTAGTGATGATACATCACCAACTAAAAATCTTGAAATTAAATTAAATATTCAAAAATTAAAAACATGTAATCCATCATAAATTTAATTGGTTCATTAACACATTAACCCCTAATTAAATCTATAAATTAAGTAATCACCAAAAAAAAAAAATTCAACATAAATCAGTTTACAATGTTATACTAAATATATGCTTCAAAAATTATGCTATGATCGTATATATAAGTAAAAGTAGTGACAATATCATAATGATCGTATAATTATGCAACACGTATAGAGTTACCTATTTAGATATGCATTGTAAGTAAAAGAAAACGTTGTTTTTGACAGTTTTCTCAGTTGCAATTAATCCAAGAGAGTGGGTGTATTAAGTTTATCAGTTTCAGATTTATTTAAAGGCCACGAACAGTTAAGTTAATTGCTATATGCATTAGTGCCATTACATTTACACATCACTATTTTATGTTTTAAAATTTGTAACCGATTTGACATCAATACCACGTTAAAATCCTACTCAAATTATTTTTAACTTCAGTTTATACACAATGTTTATATTTATTATTGATATCAACAGTTTAGACATTACACAAAGTTTAAAGCCCACTCACTACTAGGTGGTAATGATAGATTATTTTATATGATTGTTTAAAATTAAAATAAATTAAATAATAAACAATAAATACACCAATAATTGTTTTTTCATTGTCAAAACTATATAAATAACAAGCATTCTCATTTTTCTACCAAACTTTACTATCTATCTCAAATCACCATACTCAATACGTATTCTAAACATCTTAAATCAAACATTTGCCAAACTTTTGACGTCTTGAAGGAAATTTACAAGATGATGAAGTGATAAACTAATTCATTTAAGGACGCATTTAAAATGGTAATATCTTTGAAGATCTGCAAGATATATATTGAGTTTCTTATATAAAATATGCATATTATGATCTGTAACTTACATCTAAACAATTTTCTGCAGTCAACAACGATGCATGGATTTATATCGTCGTCACTATTACGATTCTGCACGCTCAGATCTGCAAGAGTTAAAAAGTTTATGATATGTAAGTTCATATTTACAGACTGTCCCCAAAATATTAATGCTATTGGAGTTATTAGGGTGTTAAGAACATCACACGTCATTCGGATCAGCTTATCAAAAATATTGTAAAATTATATTATAAGCAAACAAAAATGTAAACATGATTCGAGCATAGATATTTGTTTTTAAGCTTTTGAAATAATCGGCATATCAAATTAATTTATGTAAAGACTTATCACATATCAATAGCTTTTCCTATTTTAATACACCCTCCGTATTGATGTTTAAGAGAAACTTTTTTTTGTTTAAATTAATTAATGTTTTCACTTTCCTATATAAATATATTACTATTTTTTATATTTAATAATCATTTATATACTGTAGTTTATTTTATTATTGGTTAAATTGTGTTTATGTAAATAATAAATGATGTTTTTTGTTTAGAAAAGTAAAAAGTTAACGTATGTATAAAAACTTTAAACGTCATAGGAGTATATTACATTCCATTACTATTATTCTTGAAAGTGTTACGTTTCACATTTCGATATGCATAAGTACAAAGTATATCTCTCTTTGAGGTGGCTTTATTATTTATGAATATCAAATCATGTAAAACTACGAAAAAAGTGAACTAGATTGAAGGTTGGTATGCACAAAAACATAAAAACAATCAAAGTGAGTATACTAATATGAAATGAAATTAAAAATCTTATTTAAATCAAATCCAAATAAGATCGAATTGATCGTATGTTGTGGGTACCAAGCTTAACTTTATATTAAACGAAAATAGATATTAAAAATACAAGAGATATATAGTCATTAAATTAAAATAATATGTTAAGATATCTGTCTAAAACTTATGCGATCCCCATTTGCGATAATGGGTAATATTTGGAAGTTTTGAAGGGAGGAGCATCGATCTCCATTCCCACAATTGATTGTAACGTTGGTTTCCATGTTCTCATGAATCTACATAAATCAATTAAATTCAGAGTATATGACCACTTTTGGTCTAGATTTCCAGATTTAGACCATCTGGAAATCTTCTAGCTTTACGGCGTTCTTTATTTTATAATTAAAAGGTTCAATACACTAGACTCCATTTTTTCCAATCAAAATTACTCATTTTTACGACTTGGTTTAACTACAATGGTCATCTATGCCATGTATATTTCAGGTTTCTAAAGGCTTCGTAGGTTTCAGGTATCCAAAACATTGTGTTTTCAAATCTACTTTCTATAACCATCTACTTAAAAATCAGTTATCTTACTCTTCCATTCAATTTGTTCTTTATACAATTTGTTCTTTATATAATTATCTAAATTGTATGTGCACATTCCATGAGACCCCCTATACTGAATCAGCTCTAGGGAGTAGGGTCCTTCCCTTTTTTTCCAAAACACTTTACATTTCTATTTTGTCTGCTTCAGTGGTGAAGTGACTTAGTGACATAATGAAAGTGGAAGCAAAAACAGAGCAAAGGGGAATTATGATCGACCATTCTGATACATTTTCATATTTGGTGTTTTTGAGTTCATCAATTTATGCACATATAGTTATGCGTGTTTTTATTTGTCATTTCTTCTTATAAATATCCGAAGCATACACAGCTAAGAATTTATATAAATTTTGTGTTTGCATATACATTGTTGGAGTCAGAGACATGATAACACTTCACTGAAGAAATTCGTTTAGAGATGATTACAACGCTTATGAATCGATGGGCATTGGCCATCATCAAATTGTACACTAAAGTAGGAAACATCTGTGGAGGGAAAGTTCAGAGCTAGAGTATAAGGTCCATACATAGTCTGAATTAAAATAGGTCTGAGTTGATCATAATGCAAAAAATAAAATAAAAAAACAAATAAAAAACTTATGTCAAGGTTAACATATAGAAAAAGGTGTTAACGATTTTAATTACTAAACCATTGTTGTTTTGGTTTGCTACGATTATGACAAGTTTCAGGTGTGGTTTTCTTACTTTAGTTGATACCAGTTCAAAACTTTGATGTTTGCTATTGTATTTTTATTTAATGTTACCACAACTGTATATTCTTAGTGGTAATGACGCCTTAACTTACATAAATTGTAATATATTTCTCATTTTTCATTGTGAATAAAGATGGAAAGAAATCAAAACATGCCGACTTAGCACATGACAAGGACATGATTCTATTACCAAAATCGAAACGAGAGTTTAAGATTCAAGGATGGTTGTTAGATTCAAGTAGTAGTACCCTTATATTTTTTGGTAAAATGTTAGGTAGAATATCATATGAATTTTTCCTATCTATACCAAAGAACTAAAAATAGAAATTAATGTATGCTTCAATCATTATAGGTTCAAATAAATTAATAAATTATCTTTGAAAAATATCAGAAAAATCCTAATAATCTCTTCTTTTTTTGGTCTAATTCAAAGCAGTACTATTCAATTATGTAATACAAAAAATGTGGTAAAAATTATTTTATTAGTCATTCTTTATGAAACTAACTTCTACTGATACAGAAAAAATTAAAATCTATACTAATAAAATGAAGGTTAAGAGGCTCAAGAGAGCATCTACATCAGCAAAAGTGATGGCTTCTAAGAATGACACATCAGCAACTAATTAAAATAAATAAATTAAATAATCACAAATCAAAATAATAAAATTCATCATAAATCAAATTAATAAAATAGTTAATCATATATATATATATATATATTCATATCAAATTATTAGGCTTTACTTATAATCAAGGCTCTCTTCACCTTCATACGGAAGAAATAAAACAATGTTTGCCAAAAAAAATAATGTATGCTTCAACAATTATAGGTCCAAATAAATTAATAAATTCTCATTGAAAAAATGTCAGAAAAAATTTCAAAAATATATTTTGTTTTGATCTGATTCAGAATCCCAATAAGCAGTACTATTTAATTATGTAATACGGAAAAATATGGTCAAAATCATTTTATTTGTCATTTTTTATGAAACTAACTTCTACCGATGGAGAAAAAACGAAACTAAAATTCTAAAAAGATATATATATATATATATATATATAAGACTTTTTAGATGTTTTATTATATTGAAATTGTAAAATTAAATATAGAGTTCTGTATACCAAAAAATGACTTATTTAAGTATACGTTCAAATAAATTAATAAATTATCATTGAAAAATGTCAGAAAAATTCCCAATAATCCTTTTTCCGTCCGATTCAAAACTCCAATAATCAGTACTATTTAATTATGTAATTTAAAAAAATATTTTCAAAATCATTTTATTTGTCATTCTTTATGAAATTAACTTCTGCCGATGGAGAAAAAATAAAACTAAAATTCTACAAAACATATATATGACTTTTTAGATGTTTTATTATACTAAAATTGTAAAACTAAATATAAAGTTTTGTATACCAAAGAATGAATTATTTAAGTATATGTTCAAATAAATTAATAATTTATCTTTGAAAAAATGTCAGAAAAAATCTCAATAATTTTTTTTTTTTTTGGGTCTGATTCAAAATCCCAATAATTAGTATTATTTAATTATGTAATACAGAAAAATATGGTTAAAATCATTTTATTTGTCTTTCTTTATGAAACTAACTTCTACCGATGTAGAAAAAATGGAACTAAAACTCTACCAAGATATATAATTATATATATATATATATAGGACTTTTTAGATGTTTTATTATATTGAAATTACAAAATTAAATATAGAGTTTTCCATACCAAAAAATAGATGTGTTATATATCTAAATATAGTTTCATCAATACAAATTATAACGTTTTATTTGCAACCTCCACCAAAAGATTTAATACGGAAGCATAAAATTTAAATAAATTAAATAATAGACAATAATTACACCACTAATTGATCTTATATATATATATAACAAGAATTCTCATATTCTTACAAAACAAACATCAGTCTACTCAAACACTTTCTTCTCAAACTTATTCTCCTTCTTTCTACTTCAGGATAAAAAAAACATCTTAAAATTTATAGAGAATAAACTCTTTTATGGATAGTAAACCTAAATTAGGTGTGATTTTGGTTTCTGCCAAGTTAAAATCACATCGTCAAAGAAATATTTTGTCCGTCCAAATGTTGGTGTTGTTGTACCAAAAGATTGTACCAAAAGCTTCATCCGAATTTACTAGCCTGTATATTTTAAAATCCTTACCAACAATGATTGATTTTCTTCAACCTACATTTCTTAGCCTGGTAGGATAATTTATTGCATGGAGTCTACGAGGGGTGGGAAGTGGGAAATGAACTCGAATGTTTCTATATGCCAAGATTATTCCACTGTCCCTAGAATTTGAACAGTGTTTGGACATTGTTTTAGGAATCTCGCCTTTTAGAGTTCAATATTGTTATTCGTGAAGGAAAATGTATTTGTTTTGGATGGAATTATTAAAGTTCAAATATTTTCTCATTAAACTTACAACTAATGCAGCTAAGTTAAAATATAAACTTAATTGTTGTCTTTATATTTTTTTATTTCAATCTTTATTTTCAACTATTTATTTAACTAATAAATATTTAAAATATTTTAAAATAATAATCTAAATGTTGAAGTATATATTTAGATACCTAAAACGTTAATTCAAAATATGCAAACAACCCGCACGTAGTGCGGGCCAGCACCTAGTGTAAATAGTAAAAAAAAAATAGAAAAGATAACTTACTAATCAGAAAAAACAATTGTCAGTTTTTATTATATATCTCTGCACCCAAACGGCCGTACTAGGTTTCACTTGGTTCTTCTTCCACGACTGTACCGAGTCTCCGGATTGTTAAAAGTCAAATAATAAGATTTTCGATGAATTGAGGGACTCGAAATTGGGGTTTCCTGGTCCGACCCATTTTGGGATGTTATTGACTCTGGTCAAAGTGCCTATCTTCACCTTATGCTCTTCCTTGTTCTTCGGAAATAAGAATGTAGTCTAATGGAGTTTCCAATGGCGAGACGCTTAAAGCTCTGTTTTTTTTTTGGACAAGGGGAAAACGGATGAAGCTTTTGAGGTAATTTCAGTCATTTCAAGAATGTTTTTTTATTTATATGCAGTCCTTGTGCAGTACGGTGCACCAAGTCTCTAAATGGCTATTGAATCACATGAACATTACTGAAGATGATGATGTCATATTTAGGCGCAGAGAAAATCAAATTCATATGATGTCACAGCAATAGATTTGGTTTTGCACAAAATTGTAGAATTGATAAATTTTCCAGCCGTTTTAGGCTGCCTAAATTAGGCATATGTTAACTTTTATCAGATGTTATTTAATTGGGAAACAGTCAAGATTCTGGTTTAAGGAGAGGATCCAACACCTTAAAGAGATTTGGTGTCCGAGGATGAGAAAAAACCCAAAGAATAGGTACTAAAGTAGGCTGGTAGGGTTCACCTACATTTTTTGGAACAAGAATCATATTTAAAAGCAGAAACTGTTTGTTTTGTTGTTTAGTGGTTACACCAAATTGTGTGTGCTGGTTAGACTAAACGCTCTGTCTTCTGCCTATAAAAGGTATCAACTTTCTCTTTCTCTCAAGTGTCTAAGTGAGCGCAATGGAGCAGCTACTGTCCTACTTTGTGTTGTTGGTTGTTTTTGTAGTTTCACTTGTCAATGCAGAAGTTCACTTTCATGAATTCGTTGTGTGTTTACTACTTCCCTTCTTTTTTGTTCCCTCCATTGTTACTCACATTGATGCTCAACTTAGTTTATTCTTTTTTTTTTTTTGTGTTTGGTTAGATTCAAGAGACGCCGGTGAAGAGGCTGTGCAGAGTTCATAACTCGATTACGGTGAACGGACAGTTTCCAGGGCCAACCTTGGAGGTGCGAAACGGTGATTCCCTAGTCATCACTGCCATAAACAAAGCTCGGTACAACATCAGCCTCCACTGGTAAACTCACTCTCCCCTGCATCAAATCAATCAATGTTCGATGGTCTGCTAATCAGAGCATGTGCAGGCATGGGATACGGCAGATGAGGAATCCATGGGCGGATGGACCAGAATACATAACCCAATGCCCAATGCAACCAGGAGGGAGTTACACCTACAGGTTCACCATTGAAGAACAAGAAGGTACCTTGTGGTGGCATGCCCACAGCAGATGGCTGCGAGCCACTGTTTATGGTGCTCTCATCATCCGCCCTCCGCTCTCGTCTCCTCATTACCCTTTTCCAGTTCTTCCCAAGAGAGAGATAACCCTCCTCTTAGGGGAGTGGTGGGACAGAAACCCCATGGATGTCCTCAACTTAGCCCAATTCACGGGAGCAGCACCAAACATCTCAGACGCCTTCACCATCAACGGTCAGCCTGGTGATCTCTACAGATGCTCCAGCCAAGGTACACATTTAGTTGATGCTTCCCAGCCCTCAAAAGAAGTTACATCTTAGTTAGTTAATATTATATGTTGTCACGATGCAGAAACTTTGAGGTTTCTGGTGGAGTCAGGAGAGATTGTCCTCCTCAGGGTCATCAACTCTGCCATGAACCAAGAACTCTTCTTTGGTGTCGCGAATCACAAGCTGACCGTGGTTGCTGCGGATGCCTCCTACACCAAACCTTTCTCGACCAATGTCATAATGTTAGGACCAGGTCAGACAACCGATGTGCTTCTAACCGCAGACCAACCGCCAGCACATTACTACATGGCGGCACACGCCTACAACAGCGCCAATGCTCCCTTTGACAACACCACAACCACCGCAATCCTCAAATACAAAGATGCCTCCTGTGTTACCCTTCAAGGTAAATCACAGGCACGGGCAATACCTGCGCAGCTGCCAGGATTCAACGACACAGCAACAGCAGCAGCCTTCACAGCGCAGATGAAGAGTCCTTCGAAAGTAAAAGTTCCCATGGAGATTGATGAGAACTTGTTTTTCACAGTGGGTTTGGGGCTATTCAACTGCACAACCCCCAACACACAAAGGTGTCAAGGCCCTAACGGAACACGCTTCACCGCGAGCATTAACAACGTCTCTTTCGTGTTCCCCAAACGAAACTCCATAATGCAAGCCTATTACCAAGGCACTCCCGCCGGTGTTTTCACGACAGACTTCCCTCCTACGCCTCCTGTCACATTTGACTATACAGGAAACGTGAGCAGAGGGCTATGGCAGCCTACCAGCGGAACAAAGGCCTACAAACTAAAGTTCAATTCAAAAGTACAGATTATTTTGCAAGACACAAGCATCGTGACCACTGAGAATCACCCGATGCATCTCCACGGCTACGAGTTCTACGTAGTTGGGACAGGTATTGGTAACTTCAACCCAAATACAGACACAGCCTCCTTCAACCTCATCGACCCACCACGAAGAAACACAATCGGAACACCTCCAGGTGGATGGGTAGCTATCAGATTCGTGGCCAATAATCCAGGAGCTTGGCTGATGCACTGCCACATCGACTCTCATATATTCTGGGGTTTGGCGATGGTCTTCTTAGTGGAGAACGGAGAAGGGCATTTGCAGTCTGTACAGTCTCCACCATTGGACTTACCCCATTGTTAAGACTCTATCTAGTATCTATCTATCTACACATACATCTTGTAGATTCTCCTTATTTTGTTTCAAAGAGCATGCCATTCATTCTCAGTTGCAAAGATATATCACAGATAGCTTCTTCTCCAATGCAACAGATAGTTTACAAGTTATCCCAAAAGATTTAACAATTTTGCATAAAAATTTAAAAAAGAATGCACCAGCCGGGAATCGAACCCGGGTCTGTACCGTGGCAGGGTACTATTCTACCACTAGACCACTGGTGCTGGCATACTACCCAGGAAAGAAACATTTATAAAATCAATGATGATGAAAATGCTTACAGTTTCGTTTAGTTAAATCTCACTCACCATTTTTCAAGTACAGAAGACCAAAACTTTGTTAGCTTCGCCGCCATGGCCTCCGCGCTCGAGTGCTGGTCCACCCGTAATGCCGGCAACTGCCCCGACGATGATTTCGTTGACCAAGTCCTCATGTGCTCCGACGACAGGTCTGAGTCCCTCAGAGCTGCTCCGCCTTCCGATCAGACCTCCTCCGCTATGCAAAAGCGGTTTCAGCGTCTCGGCCGCAACGTCTCCGACGCGATCGGGTCGCTCAAGAACTCTCTCAACCTCGAACCGGCGCGAGACAACCAGAATGCATCCGCCGGAGGAGGAGGCCGGAAGCTCGTATGGGCTACTGTTGTGAGAAACCTTGCTAAAATGTATCCTGGAAGCCAGTTGCCTGATAAGCTCGTCTCTAATCTCAGGAAACATTACGATTCTTTGCCTCTCAGGTATCACCAGATTCTCCCAGACGCTTCACTTAAGATGTTGCGTCAGTTTTACTCAATATTTCGATTTCCGAAGCAATGATTTATTCTTCTCGGTTTCTTAAATTTAGTAATATTATTAATTTTCCAGAATCAATAGTGTTTTGTGGAACATACACTGCTTAGATCTAGGTATGTTGTTGTATTGTGTAGATCATGGAGTAATGTGGATGATTATGTTTTTGTTTTAACAGTTATAGTCAGACTGGTTTCGATATGAAAGATGTATTTGTACACATAAAGCTGATAGAGCAAACTTCTGGAGATGATAATCCTGTGTTTGTGATTCAAGAAGTGTGTAATGAGGAAGCTGATGATCAGGGTTCTGTGTTCAAGCTCACATTTGCTTGTACTTCTTCACTTCCATGGTCAACCATTTCAGGGTCTCTTGATAGTGCTTCAATTTGTTGTAAGAAAGTACAAATCTTTGAGAAGAAGGGTTTAACTCTTGGAGTTGTTCTTCTTCTGGTTGAGTCCGGACAAGAAAAATTGTTCAAAATTAAGGTAGAGAATGCCCTTAAATCTGCGGTAAAGAAGCCCAAGTCAACCTCTGTGAAGCTCCCTTTTGGACTTTGCGGCTGTCAAGAACAGAACGCGGGTGTAGGAGAATTTGGGGATATTGATGTGGAGTCCATTGATCAATGCTATAGACATGAGTTGGATAATCCGAATACTAGGATCCAGCTTCGAATGCCACCTCCAAGATCTTCGTTTTCTGTATCAGTGGATGAATGGCAGACCATCCAATCAGGCGGTGATGATATCGGAAAATGGCTACTGAATTCAGATGATCTCGAGTTTAGTGGTCAGTTAGGACCAAATTCCTTTAAAGGAATTTACAGAGGAATAAAGGTGGCCATTGAGAAACTAAAAGGCTGCGATAAGGGGAATTCGTATGAGTTTGAGATCCAAAAAGATTTCTTGGAGCTGATGACTTGTGGACACAAGAGCATTCTGCAGTTTTATGGTGTCTGCATCGATGAAAATCATGGATTATGCGTGGTGACAAAAATGATGCAAGGTGGGTCACTCCGTGAACTGGTGTTGAAGAAAAAGAAGCTTCAGACCAAGGTGATATTTCAAATTGCTGTTGACATAGCAGAAGGGATGCAGTTCATAAATGATCATGGTGTTGCATATAGAGACCTTAACACACAGAGAATACTATTAGATAAGCAGGGAAACGCATGTTTGGGTGATTTGGGAATAGTCACTGCATGCAAGAGTGTCAACGAGGCCACGGAGTATGAAACAGAAGGCTATCGATGGCTTGCACCCGAGGTCGGAATTTCTTTCACGCTTTTTCTTGCATAATCCTAGTTCAGTGATTTGCTTCAGGATTCATGCTTGCCATTACCTCATCATATTTGATTCATAAGACAATAATACAGAAAACATTGCCTGGTGATTAGATGAGTGAATCATACTTAGGCTTCTAGCTACTCACATGCTTCATCGTTCTATCACTAATTCTCCTTGTCCAATAATGCATAACTAGATCCTTCTGGAAAAGCAGTTGTTGACCGCAGTTTGTGAAAATGTTTGAAATCAGATAATCGCGGGAGACCCAGAGAAGACGAGAGAGAGTTGGATGAGCAATGCGTATAGCTTTGGGATGGTGCTTTGGGAGATGGTGACAGGGGAGGAGGCATATGGGTCTTGCTCGCCAGTGCAGGCGGCGGTTGGGATTGCAGCGTGCGGGCTAAGACCAGAGATCCCAAAGGAGTGTCCTCAAGTCCTCAGGTATCTTATGACCAAATGCTGGAACAATTGCCCCTCTACACGCCTTAACTTCTCTCAAATCCACTGCATCTTGCTCCGTGCCATCTCACGGTAATCACTCTCTTCTACATAGGAATTGGAAGAGTGCTTTTTTTTTTTTAAAGAAATCTTTAGTAAATCAATAGTTTTGTGGGTAAGAGCATAGCTTCACATCAATATTATATTAAAATAGCAATGATGAAGATTAAGCTGAGAACAAGAAGTGGCTGGTGTATATTTGGTAAGATAAGATGGTAATGTTGTGGCTAACCTTGTGGACCGGAACGTAGAGTAACAGATTCATTATAAGCCTCTTTGCAAGCCCAATTTTGGCTTTACACTTTAGTTTACATTGTAAATGGGCTTCATTCCTTCCCAAAATTGTACCTTGACCAAAACGAGTGAACTTTACAGTAAGAATTTCAAATTAGAACTGTTCAAAATGGCATAAAGTAACGATTGTGTATGGATTGGCTCCTCCAAACATTTTATTGTCACTCAGAAGAAAAAGAAAAGAAAAACCAAGTCAAAGTTTACCAAGTCAATATCTAGAGGGAAAGACTTTATCGTGCATTGCAAATGGTGTTTATATCTAAATTAAAGTTGCATTTACATTTCCAACTTGTAAATGTTTCCATGGTTAAACATTTGTATATATATAAGAAAAGGGAGAAACGTCATAATTGTTGCTCAAAATAAAAATCAAAAACAAAAGAAAATGAATGTGGGATATAAAAAGGAGCAGCCATTAGTTTGTCTTCTTTTCTGGACGACGACTTGAACTACTCCAACAAAAACAAAAGGATGAGTTCCGATCAACGGTGGAGATTGCTCCGAACAGCATTCTCCATCCTTTTCCTCTTCGTTCTTCCTCACAATCTCACGTTTGGTCTCTGTTTCAGTACCGAAGGTACTTACTTTTGTTTCATCTTTCTTTCTGAGTCTATTCAAACTATTGATTGATGGATCAACTCTTGAGTCTTTTGCAGCATTGGCGCTAATGAAATTCAAAGAGAGAATAGAAAGAGACCCATTTGGAGCTCTGATGAATTGGGGAGAGCTTTCTCATTGTTCTTGGTCTGGTGTTGTCTGTTCACATGATGGAAGAGTTGTCATCTTGTAAGTCATATCCAAATCCTTTATAAGAGAGGTTCCTTTATATCTCATCTTTCTTATAAATTTGATGTCTAAATAACGTAGAAATCTACGAGATCTCTCCCTACAAGGAACACTTGCACCTGAACTCGGAAACTTAACTCACTTGAAATCCCTGTAAGTAAAAAACCTTTTTCCAACACTCCTCAAAACTATACAATAGATACATATAGCATCTACAACTACCTTGTTCTTGTTTGCAGTATTCTTAGAAACAATTCATTTTCCGGGAAAGTACCTGAGGAGGTAACAGAATTGCAGGAGCTTGAGATCTTGGATTTGTGTGACAACAACTTTGGCCAACCATTTCTCTTCGGTCGCAGGCTGCTTCAGATATCTCCCCCTGGCCTGAATCCAGGCTTCGATGCAGCTCCTCCTCCTCCATCGCCTACGGAGGAAGCCCCCATAGATTTTCCTTCCTTCCTTCCCCCTCCTACTGGATCCCAAGCCCCTCCGCAGAATAGAGGTGCAAACCCTCCTACTGGAAGCCAAGCCAATATCCCAAACCCGTCTCCAGTTCCCCCTTCATCAGCTCAGCCTCCACCACCTCAGCCTCCACCACCTCAGCCTCCACCACCTCAGTCTCCACCACCTCATAAGATTTACATAATAGTTGGAGTGCTAGTAGGTGTATTTGGCGCCATGGCTGCATTGGTGGTCTTCTTTCTTCTCTGGAACCAAAAGGTAAAAGTGATAAAGCCATGGGGGGCAACTGGGAGCAGTGGCCAGCTTCAAGATGTTGTGATTACAGGTATCATCACTGTTACGTTTACTCTATTCATTAACATAGCAGAGATTGGTGAGAGTGAGTTCAGTGTACTTATGACTTATGAAGGTATTCCTGAGCTGAAGCTATCAGAACTAGAAGCTGCCTGTGAAGATTTCAGTAACATCATAGGCTCCACATCCTCAGACGCCATCATTTACAAAGGAACTCTCTCCACCGGTTCTGAAATCGCCGTTCTAGCAGTCACATCTGGATCCCTCCAAGACTGGTCAGTGGATCACGAAACACAGTTCCAAGAAAAGGTAACATCAGAAACCTCCTTGAGCACTCTAGTTTCTTTCTCCTATTCTTTAAAACACTTACCTTCCTGCAATACAGATACAGAGGTTATCTCAAGTGAACCACAAGAACTTCCTCAATGTAATCGGATATTGCCATGAAGACGAGCCCTTCAACCGAATGCTGGTTTTCGAATACGCTCCTAACGGATCCCTCTTCGAGCATCTGCACGGTGAGTAGTATTTGTAATGCCACTTCTTTAACAGACTCAGCTCCATCTCCTTTTTCAACTAACTATAATAATTTGTTGCAGACCAAGACGCAGAGCATTTGGACTGGCTAATGAGACTGAGAATCGTAATGGGAATAGCTTACTGTATGGAACATATGCACAATCTAAACCCTAAACCCATCTCTCACACCAACCTCAACTCCTCTTCAATATACTTGGCAACGGATTACGCAGCCAAAGTCTCAGACTTTACATTCCTCAGCTCCACACCAATTGATCCCATGACCAACGTTGTCAGCTTTGGCACCCTTCTGCAGGAGATCATCACCGGAAAGATCCCGGATTCGGATTCTCTGCTCCACGACGAAACCAAGCCCGTTGCAGACCCGACCCTGAAAAGCTTTCAGGAGGAGGTGATGGAGAAGCTGTGGGAAGTGGTTAAAGAGTGTTTGAATCAGAAGCTGGAAATGACGGAAGTGGTGGTTAAGCTGAGAGAGATCACCGGAATAACTGCGGAAGCTGCGTTGCCAAGTCGATCTCCGGCGTGGTGGGCGGAGCTGGAGATCATATCCACCGAAGTGTAGATATATGATATATATACATCAATTGCACAGTAAAGTAATGTATCATCTCTTTTCTCTCTCTGTCTGCGACTTGACTTCTAAAGATGATTTGTTTCCTTTTTTGGGTTTATTTGGGTCAATTTTAGAAACACTGTGTGTGTTTGAAACCTTAAGAGAATCAATCATGTAGTCCTTGTCTGCAGAATCTTGTTGTCACGGCCACGCCTTAAAACGACATGAAGTTGAGCTTTGGTTTGGACAAACGATAAGCATTTACACCCCTGACTCACACCTGGCTGGGCCCGTTCATAATAGGCCCATATGAATTTTTAATTTACATAATAAATGAAAATATTTTGTATACACAATATCGTGATTCGTCCTATTTAGAGCTTCATATTTCTTTTTATGTTTTTGTGGCTTTTCCGTTTGTAAGTAATTTAGATTTATAAAATCTATTCTCTAACATTTCTACACTTTATTATTTCCTTTTCACTTCCATGCGAAAAAAAAAAACTGAGTTTCTTCGATTCACCCCATATTACAATCGAAGGTCCAAAATTCTAACAACTTTATTTTAGATAAGAACTTAGAAGTTTCGAATATATTTTCTTGTGAGATTTACAAATAATGTTTTTAATTTTTTGCGTGTGCATGGAAAAACATAAAGCAAATTCGACAAAAAGTAAAGATAATTAGAAATTATAAATGTAAGAAAATGCCAAATTTGAATTCAATAGATTTAAAACAGACATATAAAATCAAATAAGATTAAATAAGACAAGCATGTATATTTACAATTTCGCAAAAATTTAGAGTATATTTCTGGAAATTATAAATGTACACATATATCTTATTTAACTGTTTCTTTAATTTTGTATGTTCGAGGCGTAATTGGTTGTGGCTTTGAAATCTTTCTACAGCCATATTTGGATCTAAAATCCTAAATTCAAAGCAATCAAGTTTTACGTATATTTTTCAAAATTAAAGCCACTTTTATTTTTGTTTCTTTTTTTTGGATTTTTTTTTGTTGTAGAAAACTAAAAACCTAAAACCATAAATTTTGGTCTTTGAAAATTACGCTCTACCTCACAAACTATTTACTATTGATTTTACATAAATTATAACAAGAGAATGACTTTCAGATTCTCCCTCTACATACGCCTCACAAACCAAATCTCCCCAACTTATGTCCTCTTCAATTCGTTTACCCAATTACTATAATTGTTACCACACCTCATGTACATTTTAATTTCTTTCTAATTACCCCTATCGCAAAATTTTGATTCAAAAACGCGGTTCTTATTCTCTTTAACCAGATTTTCGTTGTAAACCGGTTTTATTACCCGATTTCATCTGTATTTTAACTTGAGATTCCAACTCATCTTCTTCTTCTCAAAATTTAGTGTTCTTTTTAACAGAGTTTGTGTTGAAGATGGCTAAGCAAAACTTTGGTTTTGGAGAGATGAATCTCAGACCATGCTTGAATAATTGACCTTGTGGATGGAGCAGAATTTTGCTTCACCAAGTCACCAGAGACACTACTTCCACTCACAGTCCTTAACTATTCTTCTAGAAAAAAAACTGTTGTTAGCTTTTCTCGCCATCTCTTACTACGACTAATTCAGTAGATTCTCATAAGTATAAACCCTATACCACGATAGATTATGGGGTCTGATTCATTTCTCGTTGAGATAAACGGGAAAGAACAAAAATTCAGCATAAATTCATCAAATTGACTCTTCAAAATACGCAAACCCAGATAAATAAGCGACGAGGTCGAACAAGAGCTTCAATTATTCACAAAACCCAACAAATTCTGCTGATTATCAATGATCTTTGGCAAAAATTTCTAAATTCAACAAGTCTCAAAATTTTCCAAATTCAACAATTATTCATAAGAGCTTCAATTATTCACAAAAGCCCAACAAGTTTCAAAGACCCATCTCTCTCGTTTCCAAATTCAACACCCAGAACAAAACTCGACATGGGTTTCGTCGACTCGTGTCACCATTTATGAGTCGATGATGATTCAGTGGAGACTTCGAGAGAAGGGAAATGAGCAGCGGCGGAGTTGGAATGTCTCGGAGGCATGGAAGAGAGGTGGATGAGATGGTGAAGAATCCCATTTTAAAACGCTAACTCGGGTTAACGTTTTACAAAATCATGTTTACGACCAAACTATATGTGGTTTAGTTTAATTAAACCGTATTCGATTCAGATTTGGGAAATTATTAAAAAAAAAATAAAAAGTACATGAGGTGTGGTAAAAATTTTATAGTAAATGGCTAAGCAAATTGAAGAGGACGTAAGTTATGGGAGATCTGGTTTGACGGACTTGACTTTTGTAGAGGAGAGAATACAAAGTCAGCCCTATAAAAATACAACAAAAAAATCCGCTTATAAAAGTCAGTCATAAATTTATATGTACAATCAATCATGCTCTAAATCTATTGAAGTCAAAATTGGCATTTTCCTACACTAATAAAAGGAAAACGGGCAAATTTTTCTTTACTATGTCATTATTTCCGTTTTATGTTTTTATTATATTTTCCATTAATACACCTAAGTATCCTATTAGAAAATGTGTCTCTAGTTGCATGTATATACGTGGAAAACATATAACAAATAGGACAAAAGTAAAGATAATTAATTCGAAAACGTAGGTTTGTATGCATGTCAATCATTATATAACCGTTTGTTGAACCTTTTTTGTAATTCTGTTTTAAATATATTGAATTCAAAATTGGCATTTTTCTACACTAATAAAAAAAACGACAAATCCCTAATGCGTTATTATTTCCGTTTAAGTTTCTATTAAATCTTTCATTTATATTCCCACATCTTCAGTTAGAAAATGCGTCTCTAATTGCATGCGTATACGTGGAAAAACATAAAACGAATAGGAAAAAAAAATCCGTTTGTTTAACTCTTTCTGTATATTTGTTTTAAATATATAAATTGACATTTTTTTACACTAACAACAAAAATGATAAATCCATAATGTGTTATTATTTTCATTTAAGTTTCCGTTATACCCTTCATTCATACACTTACATCTCCAATGAGAAGATGTAGGTGTGTATATGCATATCAATCATTATATATATAGTTGTTTATTTAACCAGCTCTGTATGTCCGTATTTCAATATATTGAATTCAGAATTGGTGTTTTCTTACACTAACAAAAAAAAAAACAAAATGAACCAAGAACTTGAAGTAAACATTAATTCCGTCAAATTAATTTTTATTCCAAAAATTTGCACTCATTTTATGTTTTTTTAATCTTCTTAAGAAAGATATATTTAAGAAAATAGATAACTCAAACTGAAATTAATACCATGCATACGAAACAAATGCACACTGATTTGATATGCATTTGATAACAATAGTCTGAAAAACCGAAACACATGAAATTACAACAACAGAAGAGACCAAAGAAACAACTCAGAATTAACCGAATCGAATAAATGGGAGAGGGGTTTTTCAAATCAACTAAGATTGGTGGGCGGAGCCATGTTCTTCTTCAGCCTCTCTATCTCCGCTTTATACACCTCAATAATACCTATTAACTAGCATTAAAATTGTTGTTATATCAATTCTAAATATATATATAATTAATTATCACGTATATAATTAATATACCATCTCTGTCGATACAATGTTGAAGCCGAGCAGAGATACACTCTTTTAGCTGCCTTCGCTCATTTTCTAGATATCGCTTCTGCTCAGTCGCTATCTCTAGTTGGGAACGCAACACACTCCCCTGTCTCTGTATATGTATACACAAGAATTATGAAGTAGTAGTACAAATATGAAATTAATTAAGAAGATGTATATATACTTGGAGCTCCATGGATCTCTTCACTAGAGCATCAACATATTGAAGCTTCTTCCACCTTGACTTCTGAGCCGAAACACGGTTCGAGATTATCCTACATATATAATTGCATACGGAGACTGAATTCAATCAGGGCTTCATTTATATGATATGTATCGATAGGAAGATAAAAAATGAAAATTATGTAACCGTTTGAGCTCCTTAGGGTCCGTGGCAGGATCAATATTCTGACGCATACGAATGGTGAAGCCTGGCTCAACTTCACAGTGGACGTAACCACCTTTCTTCTCTCCTGCTTGGCTACCACTTTGGGACACTCCAAACGACGTCGCAACCACAGGGAAGCTCATTGAGTTAATGTTGTAATAAGTTTAATGAAGACAAGTAAATGTGCTAAGCCTTGTTCTAGACTTCTAGTTATGAGAAAACTACTGTCGAGTGTTGCTTTTATAGTTGCTTTTATAGTGAGGAAAATACTAGTTAAATACCCTATTTGCCCTTCATTTTACGGTATCTGATTTTTACTATTTTAAGAACAAATTTGACCAATGCATTTTCGCCAGATGTGAAAACCTTATCCTTAACAAATTTTTCCTTTTCTAACATTTTTTAATATTTCAATTTGTACCAAACTTAAATAGTATACTGAATTATAAGTGATTTATATTATTGCACCGAATGCAACTATAATTTATAGTCTCATGATAATAATCCTTCTTTTACTAAACAAGCGTCATTTTACCACTTTTCACATAAATTAAAAAAATATAAAAATTTCTGTTACACTTTCCTAATACATTCAAATATGATGTCATCGTACCAACACTAATGCATCAAATCCCATCAAAATTTCACAGTTAAGCGTATATGAACGAGAATAGTACTACGATATGTGACCTCCCGAAAAATTTTCGTGTTACATTTTTTTTTATAAATCAATTCCAAAAAAATACACTAAAACAATTTTTTTTTTAATTTTTTTAATAAGCTAAAAAATTACGGATAAAATTGATATTTGAGTTAAAAATCTGCATTAAAAATATAAAACGATATTTTTTGTGAAACAAAAATAAATTTTTAAAACAACAGTATTTATGAAACGGAGGAAGTATATGTTTTGACGAAAATTTTTATAATTTTCAAACTAAATAACTATATAAATATATAACAAAATAAGAGACTAGAGACAGCTTTCTAAACTAATGATGTTATGTTTTTCGAAACTACCACCAAATTTTCAAATTTCTAAAAAATACCACAAAAGAAATCTAGCAAAGATTCTTAAACGCTCAGATTTAGATTTTCGTGTAGTGTTTTTGATTTCCTTAAAATTGTGGACTTTTGTGCAAAACAAAATTTATTTGTATCTTTTAGTGTGCTCTATAAAATAATGATTAAATTTTCTTAAAAACTAAATTAAGACATAAAATGATCGGCAAAACGCATGCTCTTCAAAGAAAATTTACTAGCTAAGTTTTGTGTATGGCCCAAAATTGGCCATAGTACGGTCTGTTATTCATGGTTTTGAGTCTGACTATAGTATATATGAGATGGCTTATGTTCATGGGCTATAAAAATCTATATGCTTATTAAATATTTTAAACTATTAAAGCCTACAGAAAATTACTATAAGGAATAAGTAATGTGATTAAGTATATAGAAAGATCGTTAAGTATATATACGGAAATTTCATTGAATGTACCCAGAAGTAAAAAGAGCACACTTCTTCTTAGATGGCTGAGTTATCCAATTTCAGAGAACCTTCTGGCTGACTTAGAAAGCCTACGATGATGATGGTAATGGATGACATGGACGTGATGCTAATGTCCATGTGACACTACAATGCCCAAGAAAGCCTTTTTGTTTATTTTAACTGTCTACATGATAAACTAATAAAGGTTGATCAACATGATTGATGAATAGTTGCCAAGTAACTTCACTACAAACATTATTTAAACAAGTTTGGACCATTACATTGAAGTTTCACATCTATAGAATATATATATTTCAACGACCCAAGAGGCCAAGACTCATTTGCACTTTATGTCTTAAAAATTAGTTTATTTCATATATATATATCTTACAAAGCTGTCTATCTACACCTCATTGCCACGAAGCTTCTCATTTCATTAAAACTTCTCTCACACACTTTTCCCTCTATAAAATAGCGCCAAACCTCTGTTCTATCACAAAACTGAATTAACTACCAACTTCTTCGTCTCTCTTTCTCAATATTTTCCATTTTTTCTTAGGCTGCAAAAATGTTGGACATAGCGTTTGAATTGATCGGAGAAGGCACTTTGAATTCGCTTCTCATGTTCTGTTTCTGCAACCTTATTATTATCATGATCTTCACCGGATCATCAAAACCTGCTTCGATGGATTCACAAGATTCCACGTTTGTTACCCCTGTGAGCTACAATATGTGCTACATTGCTTCTGATGATCATGATTGTGGTGATGATGAAGCTATGAATGTCGCTGCTGCTGTTCCATCTGCACAAGATGAGCCGATCGATGACTCGAGTTCTGACGAAGAAGAGGACAGAGAAAGCAGCCATTGCTATGCTGCTGCTGATGATGATGCTGATGATGATGATGAGGATGATGAGGATGATGATGATGATGAGGATGATGATGATGATGATGATGATGATGATGATGATGATGATGATGATGATGATGATGATGATGATGATGATGTTGATGATGATGATGAAGATGAGGAAGGAGACGATGATTTGAGAAAGAGGGTAGAAGAGTTTATAGCAAAAATTAACAATGAATGGAGGCACGAGAAGCTTATGGCTTTGAATTTAGTTTATTGATTTGATTAAGCAAAACAAAAAAAAAAAAGATTAATTCTGACGGTTTGCAATGACAATGATTTTGTATGAAATATGTACATATTTTTTTACCAATGTATAACATAATTTCGCTGTGGGTGTATTTTCTAGAGATGTTGTAGAATCATCAAACCTATGTGTAATAATCTTGGAAAATAAAAGATCGGCTCTTTGACCTTAAAAAAAACAAATGATTGTTTCTTTACTTTCTGCAAAAAGCTTATGATTCCTCTTCACATGAAAAAGGAAAAGAAAAATGTCAGAAAACTATGCACCTGGAAATTCACAGTATTAATAAAATACTTACTTGAAAACTAATATTTTTGATTAAACACATATTTAGAGCTACTAGTAGTTACTTAGTTAAATAACCTGTATATTTAGCCAACAACATCCCGTTGTTTTCTGCGCCATCTAAATTTGCTCCAAGAAATTTTCCACAGAACAAAATCACGATTGATGTTTTATTCTGATTGATTCTCGATCTCCAGATGTTCTTCCACGAGACAATGGATCCGGAAACAACGGATATCTTTGCACAAGATTTCTCCATTGAGGAATTCGACATTGATTTCGAATTCGACGCACCTCGATTCTACGACTTCTCCAAACCTGAACTCGATTCAGAAACAGAGGAAACAGACCTCTGGTTTGAATCAGCTGGAAATTATCCTCCTTCACGTACGATCTTCTTGCATATTATGTGCATGAGGACAAAAAAGACTCTGTTTCCTGATAATCTTTATGTCTTTTGTCTCAGCATTTAGCCTAAAGTTGAGCTGGAGATACGACGACAAACATCTCGAGATCCCTAAACCCATCTCAGATCAATACAACGGTATTGTGTTATGTTGCAATTTCCTGTCTCAGGTTTGTTTTCTTGCAACTCAAGGTTTTTTTATGGTTATTAGGGTTCATATATTACAACCAAGCTACTAAGGATGTTCCCAAGGCGACGCACAAGTCTAAAACCAAACCTTTTTTACGAAAGAACTCAACTTTGACGAGACCCACTGCTTCTTTGTTGGCAAGACAGAACAAACCTCTCGACATTTACTCTGTTCGGCTTCTCGCAAGGTAACATTACTAGTCCTCTTCATCAGCCTTTTTTTGTTTTCTTAGCTTCAACTGATTTAATGTTTCATAGATGTCAGAGATCATTAGGAAAGTTGGATGACAGTTTCTCCTCTCTCTTATACTCTATGCCTCAAACCCAGGATAACAAAAGGCAAAAACTCGAAACCGGCTTCTTGCGCAAGGTGCTCTCAAACATCATCTAAACTCACTTTGTTCTTGGAACTAATCTTATTCTTGATTTGTGAAGTAGGTATCGCGGCTGGACCAAACTCCTTTTGTACATAAGGTTCCAAGGAAGGTAATGCACTTTAAGATTACACATTCATTGTATCATCATCTTTGTGTATCTTATATTTGTATTTGTTGTGTTTACAGTGGTCCAAAGTCACTGTTCCAAAGGAACCTAACCTCAAGACTGCTCAAAGGGCTACAAGACACCGGTAAGGACTCTTATGATGTTTTGGTTCCTTTAATCGCATGTTTACTACATCTCTGGTATGAATCTCTGCCAGGTTTAAGGCTAAGTCAGCACCCGAGCAGATCACAAAATTCAGCTCTACTATGAATAAAACAGTGCGTGTGTGCCTACTTTTTTGTTTCTTTCACTGTCACCAACTCAGAAGCAGTAACAGACACAAATCTATGCTTGCAGGTTCAAGAAACTTCTTCACCATCTTTGCCTAAAAAGAATACGCCTCGCCCTGAAGATTTACAGGTCTAGATCTTCTAAAGGACATTTTGAAACTCTTTATCATACCATAATTTTACCAGCATTTACATTCTTTCTTTTGTTTCAGGCATTTCATCTAAGGACATCTCTTAGAGCAAGGGAACGCTCTTCCAGTGTAAGTCTCATTTGTGCTGTTTGTTGATTCTCATCTCTCCAACTACAGTGATGCTTCTCATTGCAGGCTAAAAAAGCACCAACCGATGATCATATACATTCCTTAACGTTAGTCCATAAGCCTTTTATAAATCCCATTTATAATGTCCTGGACTCAAACTTAAATCAAGACTTCTCAGAATGTTCTTTCACGTCTTGTGCAGTTCAAAGTCCGTTGGTTCCAGGAAGGGTAGGAGAGTCAAGGAATCTCGTAGGTCAAAGACAAATTGTCAAGTTTATGAATCTAAGATTCGCCCTCTAGACTCAAAGGTGATGCAGGTTTCCTCTTTCCACTAGAACTAGAATCAATGAAAGGTCATTAATGGAGATTAAAACAAAGAAAACTCACAAACCTCCTCTTTTCTTGATAGACATCAAGCAAATGCGGTGAATCAATCGACATCAAACATGAAAACAATTTACTGAGGGTAAGTCAGTTATACTGCAGACTGCAGTTTGGTTCTTGAAACTGTTACAATGTGCTCATGGATCATGTGATATCTCTAGATGTTAAACCATTTATATTCCCCCTACTAATACCGAGTTTTTAGTACATTGAAGGAATTTGAAGGTCCAAAGGACACAGATTTTCGATATGAACCCTTTATTGAATCTCTCAGCAAAGTAAGCGTTCATCATCTTTAAAATTGCGTATAATTTGTTTTATTTTGGTTACCAATATTAACAATGTTACCATTCATTACAGCTATGTCTCACTTCAGATACTGATTCAGTTGCGGTACTTTTAGATTAGTTACTTCTCTTACTCTCTTGTATCTCACCTACTTAGAGATTTTTCAAGATATATATGGTGCTTGTACAAATTAGACATTGCTATGAAGAAATCTGAGAGCTTCAAAGGGAAAAAGATTCTCCATGTTAACAGGTATAGAAACCTAATGCTTTAATCTATTCAAACATTGCATTTCCTTGAGTATTTGGACCAAATAAACTCATCTCCATCAATTACATTCTAATAGGAGCCTTAATTTGTGTTGCAGGATTCACAAGGAAGTACCTTCGCTCTTCAAGATTCACATTTGTCTTATTAAGCCATTATATGATCTTAGTTAGTCGTAGAGGTTTCACATATCCACTACGTTTGTGTTTAGTCGCCATGTAAAAATGTACAAAATAACATCAAACAGTGTGTAAGAAGTACGCATTAATGGATGTGTGCATTAAAGAGGAGATTGAAAGACTTTTAACGATCTCGTGAAGATGTCCCTTGGAAAAACCATTAACTTCACCTACTCTTTCACCTATCCCATGTTCTTATCATTAATGCCTTCAATTTTCTCTCCCTTCCCAAAATACCACTCATACTAGCCCAAAATAACATTAAAACCTGCGCCTCCGATCTTTCTTGCCATACAAGAAACAAAACAGAAAAAAGAGTAAAATACTAAATGGAGGGAACCCTACAAGTTAGTATCTTATAAGCTACTTTTGGAGATATTTTCACGGAACTGAACAAACCACTGTGGGGATGTTGTATCTGAACAGTGGCTCTCACGCCGTTCTTCCCCTTCCTGAAATTTCGCAGGGGACGGTAACTTTTTTGGAGGTGGAGACGGTAGAAGAGAGAGCAGAACCCTAGAGACCTCCTGCATTGTGGGTCTCTCCAAAGGGTTTCGCTTGGTGCACAGAAGAGCTAGCTGAAATGTCTTCTTGATGTGCCCTGAGTCCACGCAAGTCACTGACACCTCTGCATCAACAGCCTCCATCACTGTGTTATCATCCGCCTTCGAAAGAATCTGCAACAAAAACTAAATGATATCACATTGTTTTCAAGAATAAACTCGTGAACACTACATTCAAATTCATACCATTTGATGCAAGTTGGCCTCGTTATCCACAGCCTTCTTCCCAGTCAGAAGCTCAAGAAGGACAATACCGAAGCTGTAGATATCAGACTTCTCGTTCAGACGCGAAGTTCGAGCATACTCTGGGTCAATATAGCCAATGGTTCCAAGAACATAGGTTGAAGCATAAGTTTTGGTGGCCGGTATGCTCTTAGCAATCCCAAAATCTGACAAACGCGCTTCAAAATTCCCATCAAGGAGTATGTTTGATGACTTGATGTCCCGATGGATTATCCTAGGAGTGCAGTCATGGTGAAGATATGCAAGTCCTTGCGCAGCTCCAACTGCGATCTTCAGCCTTGTTTCCCAGTCAAGCTTCACTTTCTTCCCAGGCCCTGGTTCATACAATCACACTACTTTACAGTCCTCCAAACTAGAAAACAAGTTTGAAAAAGTATGTAACTGATCCAAGAGAAGAAGAATTGCCAACCATGAAGAAGGTCCCAAAGAGAGCCATTTTCCATGTAGTCGTAGAAGAGGAGGTTGCCAAAGGGAGACAAGGCATATCCGTGCAAGCTCACTATGTTTCGGTGTCTGATGCTCCCAATGGTCTCGAGCTCAGTCTCAAACTCGCGGAAGTTGTTGGGATACTGATTGTAGATTCGCTTAATGGCAATAGGTCGGGAATTTTTGGAGGTGCACTTGTAAACCGTGCTAGAAGCGCCGTATCCAATGATGTATTTCTCACTGAGGTTTTCAGTAACTCTCATGATATCATCAAACGTGTGAATAGCCATGTCCATGTGAAGAATCACCAGCTTCGTCGACCCTGAAGATTCCATACAAGACTTATCATAATGCTGCTGTGAATTCTAAATAACAAAAGAGAAGAGAGAAACTATAAGACCAATACCTTCAGGTTGTTTTGAAGAGCCTTTCAAGACTGGTTTTTGCTGCTTTGACTTGTAAATCGCAATGAATATCATGCATATGAGAGTAATGAAACCGAGAACCATACAAATCACAGCAGCTCTGGTGAATACTGTCAAAGGCAAGAAAAATCCTGTGAAATTTTTTTAAGAGAAATGTCGGTAAAAGACAATGCAATAGGATAAATGCGGATTCAGATACCTCGTGACTTGGGCAAAGATGGGCCGCAGATTGATCCAATCCAGTCCCCACAGAGAAATGGATTTCCAAAGAAGCTATAAACGAAAAGGTAGATTTGGTATACTGTTTATATGACAGAGTAACAGAAGTGAAAATATTGCAACGCTGATACCTGGCCGGGGCAAAACGTGAAAAGTTCTTCATAGGTGGGATTATTCCAGATAGGTTGTTGAAAGAGATGTTCCTAAGATGTTAATAGAAAGAGCAGGAAAAATATCTGAATTCAGAAACGATCATAACACTATCTGAGAGCACACATCTTGTTGTAACAAAAGAACACGTACAGATTGGCAAGACTGAAGCAATTTGTTAGCTGATCCGGGATTTTCCCATGAATCTTGTTGTTGTTCAGTATCCTGTACATAATAGAAGCAAAGACAAATGATCTCTATGAATTATTCGGTAAATTGCAGAGGAGAAGTGACGCTTTACTTACAGAGAGTTTATGTTCTGCAACTGGCCAAGTTCAGTTGGAATAACACCGGCAAGAAAATTGAATGATACATCGCTGAGAAGGAAGGAGAAAAGTTTGTAAGTAGGAAGATTTCATCATAAAGGAAAAGACTTGGAGCATAAAACCATATTTACATGATCTGAATGCTTCGGAGGTTCCCAAACTCTGCAGGCAATGTCCCATTTAGATGGTTTCTGCTCAAGTTTCTGAAAATTAAAGCAAATCTCAAGTCAATAAACCTGAAAGAGTTAATGCAAAAGCAATGCAACTTTAAGGGTTGATGACGACATACAAAATGAGAAGATGCTCAAGATCACCAAGTGTTAATGGTATTGACCCTGAGAAATTGTTGCCTGACAGATCCCTGAAACCAAAGTTTGTATGAGTTGGTCCACATATTAGTATATAGGTGAACAACGATGTAACGCAGCGATAAATAACATACAAAGTGTCAAGATTGATAATATGGCCGAGCTCAGCTGGTATTTTTCCCTTGAAACTGTTTGAGGAAAGATTCCTGCAATTTACAGAACATAATTAATACTGACACAGACTGATTTAGTCCAGAGAATTATACTGTTAATGCACTCTTTGAAGCTTACAGATAAGTCAAGCTTCCAAGATTCCGAAATTCAAGTGGTATAGATCCACTCAGGAAGTTCCCATGCACATTGCTGAAGACAAGAAAAGCACAATAAGTTTTCAGAGAGAGAATCAGCAAAAAGGAAGAGGGAATTATAATTGGGAAAGGGTTTATCGCATATCTTACAATTGATTCAAGGCAGCACAGGAACTAATGTTAGATGGAATTGGCCCTACAAGATGGTTGTTTGCAAGATTCCTACACGGTCAAGTTACATTAACATGCTTATTAACTACAGTAGAATGAATATTAATTTAAGCATACCCAAGGATAAAACTCACAGTTCGAACAATTGTTCCAGCTTCCCAAGCTCAGGTGGGATGGTTCCCACTAGTTCATTATCATTTAGTTGCCTAAGAAATAGTAAACCCTCAAAAGATAAGCATAAGTTTTTAGAAGAATAGATATTCGAGTTTCAAATTCTAATCTTACAAATAACTAAGTCGTGACATATTGCCAAGCTCAGGTGGTATGGGTCCGGTGAGTTTATTGCCATGGAGATACCTATTGTCAAGCAAACAAAAACTTATCTGTATATGTGACGATCTGAACATAAGCATGACACGTAGTGAGGAAAACATAAGGGACTCACAATTTTCCGGTAAATGAGAGATTTCCAAGTATTGGTGGGATAGGCCCAGTTAGTTCATTGTCGCTCAAATCCCTGGGCATAGGATAAGTTTCTTCACTTAGTCAGAAGAGCAAGAGACGGACTTAAAAAAACAAGCATTTGGATAAGAACAGGACATACAAAACAGCTAGAGCCTGCATCAGACCAATCACTTCTGGAATTCTACCCGTTAACCTGTTTCCTTGAAGTGACCTGCAAGAGAACCCATCATCACTTTAGAACTGGTTGTTAGAACTGCTTTAACAAACTACACAAGATTTATAGGGTCTTAAAAATACTTACAGAGTAGCTACTTGGAGGAAACCAATATTGTAGGGTATTACACCAGTAATCTGATTATAAGATACATCCCTGAAAATGCAAAAGACAAATAAGAACACACATATATCCCCGAGTTCTGTGCTGTATATTTCTTTCCTTAAGAAGAAGACACATACAGGATCTCAAAGCTTGTGCAATTGCCAATGCTCTCCGGGATAGTTCCAGTAAGGTTGTTGCCTCTCACATCACTAACAAAAACAAACATTCACTTGCAACTTGCTAGATATCCAAGGTTAAAAAGCGCACATGTAAAACACAATAGAAAGAGCTGCACCAGATTCACTTACAAGTACCACAGACCCGTAAGCTGACACATATCCGGAGACAATGTCCCAGTTAACATATTCCCACGTAAACCGCTGCAAATTATATACATCACAATCAGAAAATAAATCACTGGATGCCTTAACTTAAGATAAGTAGATGAACTACTTACAGATACTGTAAAACTTCATTCCAGTAGAGTAACCTTGGTATCTCACCAGTTAGCTGATTTCTTGCAAGGTCACTGCAGAATCAAGGGAAGAAACTATTATCAATGAAATGATCACTTTGTTTTCAACAACTTGGTTCATAAATAGAATGGCATCAGAATGAAACTCACAGGGTCTTAAGGTTTGGAATCTGAGTTAAGGTTGCTGGTATTGGGCCTGTGAGCTGATTATTCTTTAGGTTCCTGCATTAGCAAGCGAATGAAACAGTTAACAAAAAAAACGCCTAAACAGGCAAAGACACCACACGAATGCGAAAGAAAAGAAGACATACAGAAACTCCAGCTGTTTGAGTTTAGAGATTGAAAACGGTATGTCTCCAAACAATAAATTGGTGGAGAAATCCCTGAAAGAAGAAATGTTATTGATTATATAATAATGGAGATTAGTTAAGTTCTCATTAACATGAAAATACAAACATTCAACAAAACCTACACATAAGCAAGAGAAGCACAGTTTCCGATCTCATCTGGAATTTGACCACCCAATTTATTTCCTTGCAAGTCTCTGCCATTTGCAAAGCAAAGACAAGAGCTTTGTTAGGATTCATTAATTCAACACCATAGTTTTCTCAAACATATACATATATATATATAAAGAGAGAAGAGAAGACAAACATTGACTGCAGATTCCTCAAATCTCCAAGAGCTGGTGATATCTCCCCACCAAGATTCAGATTGGACAGATTACTTCCAACAGAACAGAAAAAATGTCAAATCAGAAAAATCTGTATCAAATAGACACGAAATAAATAAAAAAGAAGGAGATGATAAGATACTTACAGAGAGACAACGGAGAGGCTAGCGTTATCACAAAAGACACCTCTCCAAGAACAAAAGTCGTTGTTGTGAACATCATCCCAATCCAGAAGCATATTGGCCACGTTGCTGAATGAGGCTTTTATCGCCATCAACGATTTTCCTGTTCAAAATCAAAAACTTTTTAAATTAATAAACAAATCAGAAAGGATTATTTAATCATTTGACACTCATGATAGTCAAATGGTTAAATATGAAGCCACATGACAAAACTAAAACCCCAATAGATCAGTAGTATAAACTTCACTGTGAAGTGAACTAGGGCACATTGAGTCATTGAGCTCGGGACCAAACCGAGCCTGGAACTCATAATTATCGTATTTCTGGGAAAACTAAAGTAAGGTTTTGTTCAGCACAAATCAAACTAAAGAAAAGTAGAAAAAAAATTCGAATTTTGCTTTCTCGGAAACAGTCGGTGTTTGTAGATACAGATTTACAGATATGATCTCTTCAGAATCAAACGAAAGGTTGCAAATATATAAAAAGGATCTCTTCAGAATCAAAAAGACGCATTTTAAAGTTCTCAGACGGCACCGTTAAACCATAATTTCTTAAAAACCCAGTCAAACTTGGAAGCTCTCTCGTGGCTTGTTCGTCAGTGACAAAAATAAGCTAGCTTTAAAAACTTTATCACGAAAAAAAAAATCACAGAGAAATAACAAACAAAAGACATTACGAAAGAGTTAGAACCTTCGTTGTTCATTGGAGAAACAGTACCGAGAAACATGAAAACCACCATCCCCAAACCAAAAACCAAGCCTTTCATTTTCTCTATCCTTCTCGTCTTCTTCCTCGAAGTAACAACACAAAACCCAGAAAAGAAAAAAAAAAAAAACAAACCCAGATTCTTTTTTTGTTAAAGAACCCTTTTTCTTTTTAAGGTAAAGCAAGATCCTTTGAAGCTTCTAGCAAGAATCAAAATTCAAACAAGCAAAAAGGGTACAGAGTCGTTCTGCCATTGTTGGGAGAGAACTAAGAAGTTGGAGGGGACCGACACAGGCGATTAGCGTGAACTGGAAGCAAAACAGAGCTGAGATGTTTAAAGAAGAGAGAGAAGATGTAGAGAGGACAGTCTACATAACTAGAGGATGAGCTCCGACGCCATGAGAGAGAAACTTTAGTACTCCTATTAGACAACGACAAAATAATGTCAGAGCATATACATACATACATACACAATGTTTATATGTATCACTTCATAGTTTCTACTTAACTCTGCTAAAACAGTTGATCGAAATGATTTTTGATTTGTTTTTTAGTACATTATAGTGTGTATTAGTTAACGGTAAATTAAACGGCGTTAGGGATATTACGGAGAGTTACTTGTCCGTATGATTTGACGGCGACGGTTGTACAAAATAAAAAAACGCCGTTTTCCAATGCAAGGGTAAAAAAAGAAGAACGTCTTTTAAGAGTCCGGTGAAAAGACATTCCTTTGTTGGGTAAAATCCCGTTTACTCGCGCGTGCATCATTATTAAATTTGATCCAACGGTGAATAGACCATGTATAAGAAATGTTATCGTGGACTGCGATGTAAAATTAAACCATGCTCTTCCTTGTGATAAATTGATAAGTAGTTAATGCTTTGATAGTGATTGAGTGAAAGGAGCCTAACACCGGTTTAACCGGTTTCGTTTTAGTGCTGTCCTTTTAGCTTTCCACATTATTATTTTCTTTTTTCAGCTTTCCATATTTTTACAGTTTTTCATAATTTTATAAATTTAGATAAGATTTGTTTTCGACGTTGTAATTAATTTAATTTATTTTGGGGTCACTATATTGTACCTCTAGTTTACTGATACTTTGGTTATTCGGTTGGGTTCGGTTTGGTTTTTTTGGTTTTTGAAAATATTAACCATTTGGAACCGAATTCTCATTCGGTTCGGATTCAGTTCGGTTTGGATCGGATTTTGGAATCGGAAATACTAAAAATATCCAAAAATATTCGAAAATACCTTAAAATATCCAAAATACCGAAATTTTCGGTTCTATTCGGTTTTTTTGGTTCGATTCGGTTATCAATTTGGGCAGTTCGGTTCTTATCTGAAACTAAGCCGAACGAATCCCATATTTTGGTTCGGTTTGGTTCGGTTTTGGTTTATATTCAGTCACTGTAACACTTTCATTTCGAAAATTTAAAATTTTCCTATGTGTTCTTACCGAATCTAATCGATTTATACATGGCGGAAAACAAATTTTAACACACCCAATTCGATAGAAACAAACTCAAACAATTTAAACTCCAAAATTCCTCGATTAACTCTCAAATTAAACTAACATATTAAAATTAACTCAAACATCATCAAAATACTGAATCATCTTAAATAATTTATCAAAATAAATTAGCTCATGACAAAACAACACCCATCCATCCGTCCTGACACACGCCGTCTCGCGAGCTCCTCAAGCATCCTTGCATTATAAGTTTGAATGCGTGCAAAAATTGCTTAGTGAGATGTCGTCATGCTCACTAAGCTTAGTCTGGCATTTCGAAATAAGTGCGAAGATATATCATGTTTGATTAATGTAATGCAGCGGTTCCGAAACTTCAACGTGAATGTAATTAAACAAGTCCAAAGCAAACATAAATCTCAAATGAACCCAAACTTGTCATGACAAACTTCAAGCATACCCTAACGAAGCAGACATTAAAACAAATACTCAGCGAAACTAATACCCGCGATCACGCATTCACCTCGAAATCTTTCTGGTGCGAACTTCAAAACACACTAAATATGCACAACAAAGCGCATAGCTAGCAACACAAGCGAATCGAATTAAAAATTTGATTCTCAAATGCCACTTATCGGATCCAGCGAGCCAATCCACCAAGCGATAATAGACGAGGTCACACACTCAGCCCAACTTCTCAGAACCAAACACCTCCGAACACAAAAATGGCACAAAAATCGATTCAAATCGATTCCCAAAATCTCTAAAAGCGATTCCAATAACAACAGCGATTACAAAATAACACAAAGCGATCTCAAATGACCACGGGTCACTTATCCCGCGATCTCTTACAACCAAAGCAAGCAACACACCTCAAACTCCGCGACACACGCTGAACCTGACACACCGCGAGGCGCTCACTGCGCCTCGACAAAACCGAGCTCGGCTGTAACGCAAAGAGCTTTTTACCAGCGATTACTGAGACACACCACGCAGCAACACGAGACTTCTCGGCCAGAAACAACACTCGGGAACCTCTGAAACACACCCGCAAGTTCATCAGCGTCCAGAGCAACAAAACTTAAAGAAAGCGTTACCCGCGATTTCTCACGAAACCAAAGAGCCAAAGCACACGATTCTGCAACAGCTCCTCACTCTACTGTTATGCACAAAATTCTCATCAGAATAACCCATAAACATAGCCACAACAACCGAAAACAACAGCCAAAATAAACGGAAATCGCTTACCAAATCGCGACGAGACAACACGGGACAACTCCTTCTCACGCGGCCAGCTCTCTCTCAAATTCTCTCTCAGCAAGGACACGAGTTCTCTCTGGTTTCTAATGCTATGCGCGGCCAGGGGGCGAGAAAAGAGACTTAAATAAGCGAAATTAGGTTAAGAGATCTCACGGGCCAAGACTTAAAATCACACACAAAAAGCCTCCTAAAATCGCAAATTCAATTGGCCCAAAATCATCAAAACACGTCATTTTACTGAGTTTTACCCTTGCCAGAATCGGAAATCCATTTAAGGAAAATTTCTAGAATCGGCCGATCATCGTCGTATGCATCGCAGACGCTGTCCGTTCGCCAGCGGGGCGATCCGTCCGTATCCGCGTCTGCGAGGACAACATCCGTTCGTCTGCAGACCGTCCACAGAACGGCATCAGGACGACATCCGGTCGACCCATCCGGACATGTCCTCTCGACCGTACGAACGTTGTCCGCATGTCCGTATCGCCCGTCCGTAACCTCCCATCCGGACATGTCCGTCCACCCCAAATGCCGACGTTAGTGGATCCATCCGCACGTCCGACTCGCAACAAACGCCGATGATAGCGGTTCCGTCCGCTCGTCCGGCTCGATCCAAAAAATCCGACGATTCCAAAATCAAATTCTCAAACAACACCGGCGATACGAGACTGATCGAACATTGAACATCAAAATACCGATGATAGAACCATCCGAACACAACGGAAACACCGATGATCCACAATGATCCGGTCTAGCCCAAGCATCAATCGGTAAATCCGATCTCACACGTATGTCCAGTACACAAAACACCGATGATTCGGAAACTGTCCAATAAACTGATCGTGTCGACAAAATAACTGTCCGAAGAACGGGTTTTACAGTTACTCTAGGCGGAATAAGTTGGTAGGACTGTAGAATGTATTAAATACTAAAAAATAAATAAATGAAAAATGAGCAGTAAGTTTACTGTGGATTCAATGTTAAAAAACAAATGAGCAGAGATCGTGTCTAAAGCTATCATAGGAAGATAGCCTCCGTATAAAGCTGTTACTCTTTCTCTATCGAAGCTATCTTCATTTGTTTATCCCTTTTTTTTTTTTTTCTTTCTCTTTACATCGGGTTTTGAGTCTTGTCGAAAGTATTTCTTATAAATTTTAGGTCATTGTGTTGGTAAAAATTTGATGTTTAGAAGATAAACAATGTCTCGGATCAATATTCATTTACGATGGATCATAACGCTCAGCTGATTACACGAATACTATACCAATCTATCGTAAATGAATATTATTTGTTTTGAAGCTAACACTGTAATTTATCATGATCACATTGAAAAAAAAAGTTGTAGAATTGATGAATCAGGTTCAAGTCAGACCGTAGGACCCAAAAGATGTCCGAGAAAGATTGGTCAAACCCCAACCGTCCGATTGAACCGATGTTTGATCCCGTTAGTTCTCGGTTGCCCTAATGCTTTGGCAGCTTCCTTAGTGCCAAATCTCATATCTCTCTTCCGACATCTAATACAAATCCTAAAAATGAATTTTCAATTTTAATATTAATTTATATGGTAACGTATACAATTGAAAACATATATCGAGTTACGTTAGGTCCTCTTAGCTTAATATGGACCGACCGTATCTTCTTCCTTGCTGGTTCCGATCTTGATTCTTCTATGTTGTACGACATACTACTACGGTCAAACTTTTTGATATATGTGTATATTATAAAGGAAAACCAAAAGCATAGTTGACTAATCACTTTGTGACTCAGCCCTACTTATATTTTTAACCATAGTTCGTCTCGTCGTAAGAGAAACTCCGGTCAAATTCGACTCATCAAGGGTTGCTTGAAGCCATGACGAAATATGCCGTTTAAACTTGTATTAAAACATTATACTGATTAAACTAATCGACTGAATCTTAGTAGTTTACCGGCATAAATATAGTAACTTTTCTTTCAGACAGAAAATATAGTAACTTAAGTAATGGAAATTACTCGAAAGTTATATAAAGGAACGAAGATATTAGAGAATTTCCGTAAAGTATTTTATTACCTTTCAATTTCCCTAGCTAGTTGGTAATTTTCTTCTCCACTAAGATAAGGAGTCCCGCTTGGATTTTTCTTCCTCGTAAAACATGTAAAGGTGTGGATAGTTAGTCTCCAACTATTTCAACTAAATCTGTTACTTATGTGTTTAGTGTAAAAGCAAAAAGCACAACAAGCCACACAAGAAGACCACTCGTATATCCACAAGATAAGTCTTGCGGAGGTTCATCTATATAAGCAACTCTAGGCTTTTAGACTCGAACGGTGCATTGTTCTAATATGTAAGAAGACCACTCTGAACGCATTCTACAGTAGTCTAAACTAGACCAGTTCAACTATTATTATATTATTATGTTCACTCTTAAATGTTTTTTTATTCTCATTGTGTCTTAACAATAAATGAGGTGCGGCGTTAGATGTAGTGGTCCGGTTAGTGGTGTGTTACTGTTGGTGATCATGAGTTCTAGACTACTAGTGAATTATGGTATATGTGGACTTAATATGATCAAAATATTGAATAAAATTTTGTAATAGTTAAGCAAATTAGTCACAAATTGTTTTTGATCATACCAACAATTTGTTTTGCAACCAATTCACTAATACAGGCGAGGCGAGCGTTCAACTTTTTTTGAAGTAAGAATAAATGAAATCCTCCATCTCAAATCTCAATGTGCCTGAGATGAAATCCTCCACTTCACTTAGAGCTGAGACTTTCTAATATTCGGAGAATATCTCTTACAGTTAGAGGTAAAATCCGAATTCGTGACCCAAACTCTATCTAGTTTAGTTACATCAAAGGTGGCTGCCGAATAAAAGAATTAGAAGCGTCTCTCATAGGTTCACCAATTTATTGACTCTTGCCAGGTACCCCGATGTCTCATCGTACCATTCCTTCAAATATCCATCTTAGCTTATAGTTTTCTTGATCTCTCTTCGAGTACTTGAGATCTCCTCTCACTTCTCTAACATCATAAACACTTCCACAACACTTTAAAAAGCTTTTCAAAAACCTTTTGTAAAAATACTTGCTGAAATATATGCAATCGCAATCGTGACAACTCGAATCATCAAGTACATAATGCTGCCAACAACATTAAAATAAGGAACTGTGATGAGGTTTATCTTAGTCATCTATTTTCTTTAATACTAGCATCACGAACTTTATCTTTCGCATCTCCATACTTTTAGTTTTTTAGCATGATACATTAATTTAAAATTTGTAACCAAAAATAATTATTTGAGTCTATTGCTAAATTGCTACCAGTAACGTGAACGTGAAGGAGCCGCCAATTTGTATACAAAGCCCACATCTGACCCAAATATGGGCCCAATAGTCATCAACAAAAGAAATGTGTTAAAGAAATAACAATTTCACTTATTTCACTCGATGTAGGGCAGTTCTGTAGTTTCAGTTTTTAATTTTCCGAACGGCTTAGATTAATATTTAACTTGGTGATTCCAGCGTTATACGCGAGATAAGATGTTTATAATATTTGTTAAAAATTAATGAATTAAATAAATATTATAAATATTTTAATAGTATATTATTGTATAAATAATTGAAATTTAAAATTAAAGTTTTTACATATTTATGTAACTAATTAATTATTTAGTTAAAATAATCTCCTTTATATTATTTGTAGAGTACATTTATAAATAAACATTAAAAAGTATTAATATTTACATCACATTGCCATTATTTCAAAGAACAAATTTTAATTTTTCATTAAAGATATTTTAGTCATTAGTTATTATGTGATCATTTAATAAAATCATTTAATTTATGGTTAACAAAAAATCTGATTTGTTAATATTCTAAAAAGATTTTTGATTATTCCAAAAAATCGGATTTGTTAATAATCGATTATTGTGGTTACCAAAAAAATCGGATTTGTTAATATTCCAAAAAAGATTTTTTACTATTCCAAAAAATCAGATTTATTAATAATCAGATATTTTTATAGGATTTGTTAATATTCAAAAAATATTTGTTAATATCCCAAAAAATCAGATTTGTTAAAATCTGATTTAATTTTATTTGCACAATCGGATATTGATTTGCAAAAAAAAAAAATCGGATATTCTATTATTAAAAAATCGGATTTGCTTAGATTCATTAACCCGTGCTGTAGCACGAGACAATTTCTAATATTTTCTAAAAATAAAAGTTAAAAAACAAATTTAGGTAACAATAAAATCAGCTATAATTTTCTGGAATATTTACTTATTCGATTTAATTAAATTTAGGAAACAATAATTCAACTATAATTTTATGAAATATTTATTTATTCGATTTTTCATAAATAAATAAAGCTAATTTATGTAAGATTATAATCTTTAAATAAAGAAAGTTTATATATGATTGATCTAATGGCATATCCTCTATATATTAATTGAGAATCATTTTAACAAAATAACCTTATGTTTAATGAATATTGCGTCTTCATTATTGGTGTAGAATGATTCTCAATGAATATATTTTATAGGACATTAATTACTAAACTAATTACATAATATTTCATTTGATCAATCATATATAAAACTGACTTTATTTTAAAGATTATGATCTTACATAAATTAGCTTTATTTATTTATAGAAAATCAAATAAGTAAATATTCCATAAAATTCTAAATTTATTGTTTTATATAAATAATTAATTAGTAATATAATATGTAAAAACTTAATTTTAGAATTCAATTATATACAATAATATACTATTAAATATTTATAAATATTTATTTAATTGTTTACTTTCTTTAAAAAATCTTATAAATATCTTATCTCGCGTATAACGTTGGAATCATCTAGTTATGTAATTAGAATAGTAATTAATGTCATATAAAATATATTTCCTGAAAATCACTCTGGCGACGACACGTAAGCATGACCTGATGTAATATTTCATGTAAACATAAATTATTTTGTTAAAATAATTCTCAATTAATATATAGGGGATAGTTAAAGTTCAGGGGCATATTTGTTTTTTCAAAAACTCAGTTCTTATTCAAATACACATATCCATTTGATCCTGTAATTGTTTAAGTGAGGTGTCAATGACTAGGATTAAACTTAAGCCAGACCGTCTAATCAAAAACCTTTGAAGCATAAGTCAAAAACCCTGAAAGCAAATCATCACTTATACCAGAAATTAAATGGGAAGCTTTAAAAACACGTCTTGAGCAAAAATATAATCACTCGTCTGACTTATGTTTTTACATTTGTGATATCTGTAAATGCAAAGTTTATTGGCTTCCCCACTCCCCCACAAAATAAAATTTCCTAAAAGCTTTTTAAAAATTAACAGGAGAGACAATGGAATGGAAATAACAGTCTTTTCCACAAGAATTGCAATAAGTAAAAGAGCAAACCTTCGGGCTACGACCAGTTGTGTCCCACAGATGCACAGTGCCATCATCACCTGCAGTAAGTAGAAGGTGTCGACTTAACCTTGAATAATCAAGCAACCTTAATACCTGGTGTCTTGAATCGATTAAAAAGCCAATTAGTTTGATGACCAGTGAGTGCTCTGAGCTATGGATAGAAGCATACATGTACAAACTGAACAACCTGCCCATTTGGATCTTTGAGTTCGGTAGCCTTGGCTCCAGATGCAAGGTCGTGGACTATTACCACCGTCCTTGCCAGTAACTGGAACCTGTTTGCTTCCAGCAGATATTGAGTAATTAGATTCCCAAATACGATCCCTAAAGAACACAGAAAATCCAGATTTGCTCAAGTCTAAAACTCAGCTAAATCATTACATATACCTAATATCAAAAGTGGAAATGGTGAATCACTACTTCAGTTACTTTCCTAATCTCTCACCAACCAAAGCAAGCCAGAGAATGCGACTGATCGGAGATTACTTACTCGTAGTATGATTCCACTTGACGGAGTTGACAGCACAACCAGGTGACGGTGTATAGCTCGGGATCACCGGAATCGGCGGACACGTCGAAAAGCTTAACCATATCTTCGCCGCTCGCTGCCCACGAAGGCTCCACCAAGTTCTCGACATCATCGCTGGCTTCGCTTAGACTCACAGTCAACAAAATTTCCCGAGTAACTCAAAAAATTACTCATTATAGAAATTTGACAATATTCCTTTTTGATCTAATTAACACAGCAAGAATAGGTAAATATGGAAAACGACCATTTTTTTGTTTTTTATGTCGTTAAGGAATTAAAGAATTGTATATTTACATCTTATTGTTATTCTTTTCTTTTTTGGTTATGTTAACTATGATTGCCGAGATAAGGCAATTAGGACTAGTATATATATTCCTCGTGAGATTAATATTATTATACAAAGGAAGACACGAGAAAAAGTTAGAAAGCACAAGTTTTAGTGTAGTGAATAAACAATATGAATTATGAATTATTCGTATATTGCGTACTCGGTGGCATCGTATTGATCATCGGCATCTATTACTATGTTTGTTATCTCTTTGAATCTCTCTTTCATGCCGACCGTGTTGAACCATGTTCTGATGCTGCTGCTGATCATGCGTAATTATTTCTATTATCATGTATCAAGTATTTTATAAATTTTTATTGAATTATTTTATGATGAAGATTTTAGTTTAGTAGCTTATATACTAAGCTTTTATTATTTATTTAAGATGTAATGATATTGTAACTCTATTTTATATATTTTCAACATCAGGATTCCTACTGTCTTTATCTCTGATACGTTTCTAGCAATGGCTGGTTTCGTTGGTTGGTACTGATCATAACGACTGGTTTGGTTTTCCTAATTAATTTCCTCTTGGTTTACTAAAACTGGTTCAATATCGGTTCTAGATTTAGGCCTCCAATTGTTTTTGTTTTGGGCTGTAACAAAATACAATGGGATGGGCCCCCATATGGAACCGTTTCAAACATGATCTGGTTCATACTTTACCCACACGAACCTCACAATTCATGGTTCCAAAAAGTTTAAAGAGTAGCTTGTGATCGTACGTGTACCTGCTAAAACTTCTCAAAACCGACAGAAAATAAAAAAATAAAAAATGTATGTGTCAATTATAGAAATTTGACAGTATTCCTTTTTGATCTAACACAGTAAGAATAGGTAAATATGGAAAACGACCATTTCTATGTCGTTAAGGAATTAAAGAATTGTACACCATTATTGATCAATGTCACTTCACCTCTATAAACAGAGCTACCACAAATGGGACAATATTGACTTTGTCTAAGCCAAGAAAAAATGCAATTCATGTGGAAACTATGATTGCACTTGGATAAACAAACCACGACTTTACCATCATCATCATCATTATCGTCATCAACCTTCTTCAAATCCTCAAGACATATTGGACAACACAATTCCACATCAACAACTATGTTTTTAATCATCGCCTCAATCTGCCGGGGACACATAGGCGACTGCAGTGGTGGCAGCGGCATAGGCGGTTGCGGTCTTTGGAATCTAAGATTAGTTCCACGAGGACCATCATTAATGGTTGCATACCGTATGGCAACGATGCCATACAAAACGAAGACGATCATAAGAGTGAAGTCTTCATGTAGATGATGATGATATGATGAGGAGTATTGTTTTCGATATATGCGGGAGATGGTGACGGCGGAAAAGATCGCATGATTGTGTGAGTGGAGTGGGTAAGTTTTAAAGAAATGGTGCAAATAATTTATGGTATCTAAAAGTAATTAAATCCTGTGTCAGTTAGGTTATATACATATATATTGAACGTTAATTAATTACGGTAGCTTTGTGTGTTGCAAGATCTCATTAGCAAGAAAATAGGAAACTCAAAATAGGAAGACTTTGATAAATATTCAAATACACATATCCATTTGATCCTGTAATTATTTAAGAGAGGTGTCAATGACTAGGATTAAACTTAAGCCAGACCGTCTAATCAAAAACCTTTGAAGCATAAGTCAAAAACTCTGAAAGCATAATAAAATCCGATATTACATAAAATGTTTAAAATTTATTTTAATCTATTTATATATATAAATTATAATATATTTTAAAAGTTATTAATAAATATTCCTCCCGAGTTTTAAAGTTTAGTCCTCCCGAGTGTTTTGCCAGTCTTGTTGTGTCTAGATAGTAAGTCTCGTAAGTGTAGGGCAATAAATCCTAGAGTTAAATATGGATTTTAAGGAGTCCTAATCTTTTAAACCATAAGAATTTTAAAATGAGTTTGCATTTTAGAAATACGCTAAATAGGTCTGAGTCAACTTATTCTTCAAGGTCTGGGTATAGATTTGCAAAAGAGTCTAAAAAAGTTATAAATAGTCATGAAAATACTATAGATGATTTCCAAGGATCAATTGACAATTGGGAAATCCCAAAAGTCCATAGAGACCAAATTTATCAAATCTCAAAAATAAATTTCCTAAGAACAAATTTTTCGATTAAAACCGAAGAACGTGATATTCAATTAACCAAACCTTTTGAAACAATTTATTTATTTTCGGAACATGCTTTACAAAGACATAGAAAATTACATATTGGTTTAGTCCAAGTCGGTATTAAACCACTTTCAAAAGAAGGTTTTAACACCTCAATACTAGCTATCTTACAAGATACTAGATTTAAATTATTTGAAGATTCGTTACTAAACTCTATAGAATCAAGTTTATGTGTTGGTCCAATATCTTTTGATTGCTTTCCAAATTTTACTATTTCTCTAAATGATAAAAATATTTTAAAATCTTTAGTTTTGCAAGTTAAAACACATAATTATGAGATGATAGAAGGATCAATTCCAATTGCTTTAGTTTTTAGGTTACACTATTAAGTCATGACAAGTGCTTTCTCTTCAAAAGTAAAAATATCTAGTAAAAAGGGTGAAATTCTTTTGTTCCAAACTGATCTTTCAAAATCAAACTCCGTCATACCAAGATCAATTCAATGGAAAGATGTAAATCTTCCAGAAGAATGGATTCTTGAAAGAGTTACTCAGCCAAAACCTCAAAAACCTATAGAACCAATTGAACCAAACACACGTCTCAAAAATATTGAACAATTTAATGATGGAAAAGTAAAACTTTCCTTTCTCAGAAATCATAATAAAAATATTGAAGGTGATCTATCTTGTGAATCCTCTTCAACTATGTGAACCATAGACTTAGGAAGAGTTTCTCAATTAGGTCAAAGCTTTCCAATTCACGAACCTAGATATCAACCACGATTTTCAACTTCTGATATTCCAAATTCAATCTTAAGAAATGTTGATTTCCAAACACAAATTCCAAAACCTGTTTGTACAGCAGGACCTAGTTTTTCTGAATTTGTTACAAAATCTGAACCTACTAGCCCAACATTTTCAGCTATTATTGATAATATGGCTAATGAGTTAAACGTTTTAGAAAAGGATTTCGAAATTAATAAAAAAATTCTTAAGGGAACAATTTTATTCAAAAAATAACTTACAAAAAAGAATTTGGTTTTTCAAAGAATTCTCGAACAACAAAAAAAACATCCAAGAAGAATATTATACATATCTTAAAAAATACAAAGTCCAAGTTTTATTTTTCAATTGGTTCGAGGATTATGCCAAGAAAAATAATATTTATTTTCCTTATTCAAAAACAGCAAATCCTAGTACCAATCGAAATAAAACTCCTGAGTGGGAAACACTTGCTAACGGAAAATTAGTTCGTTCAAACCATCCCCCTCAACAAGGAATAAAACTCGGTTGGGTACACCAATAGAAGCAATTCTTTTTAAACTTCCACAAGAAGATGATAAAACAAACATAAAAAATATCATTCTTCAAAATAATTTTTTGAACACCAACCTTGGCACGATAAACAAACAACTTGATAGGATAGAGAAAACAATTTTAAAACAACCAAGCCTTCCAAATGAAACTCCATCCAACAAAAAACTAAAAACTCCGATGTTCAACACTTTCCAAATCTCGGAAAATAGTGTAAAAACTTACCAAGATACAAATATAGAATTCATTCGTGCCCTTCAAAGCCAATTAAGCAAAATAGAAATAGGAGAAAATTGCGGCCATCAAACTCATGATGTTCCTGACACTCCAACTTCAAAAATCCAAAAACCTAACAATCCCGAGACACAAAGTTTGAATGTTCTAATAAACACCTTATGTCACGAATCAGATACTGATACAACCTCAAAACAATTTCAAAACAATAGAATAAACCGTCTTGATTGGAGTCATGAAAACCAAATAATAACGCGGACTAGAGGCGATCCAACCTATAGAACAATCTATGTTCAATTCCTCTTCAGTCTATGATTGGAATATTGATGGTATATCTGAATATAATATCCTAAATTTCCTTCAAAAAATGACTATGACTGCAAACGTTTATAGAACACAAATAGGAAATGAAGATAAAACCGTAGCTGAGCTCCTTATAGTCGGATTTTTCGAAAAATTAATAGGATGGTGGGATAACTATCTTACTAATCAGCAACGAAGAGAAATTCCCGATGCTGTAAAAGTAGATGAAGAAGTCATGACAATTTTAGATAACTTTGATAATCCCCAACAAAATGCTGTAGCAACCCTAGTCTTAGCAATAATTCTTCATTTCATAGGAGATTCTTCAGTCCTTAGAGATAAAAACGCAAAACTTCTTTCAAATCTTAAATATAAAAAACTAAGTGATTTCCAATGGTACAAAAACACATTTCTCACTAGGGTCTTACTCCGACAAGATTCAAACCAACCATTTTGGAAAGAAAAATTTCTTGCAGGACTTCCAACACTTTTAGGAGAAAAGGTTAGAACAAAAATTAGAGAGTCTAGTGGTATCCAAATAATTGACTATGATGATTTCACTTACGGAGAATTAGTCAGTATTGTCCAACAAGAAGGGCTTAAGATCTGCAAGATTTAAAACTCCAGAAACATCTTAAATGGGAACTTAGAAGAACAAAAGTAGAACTAGGTTCTTTCTGCAAACAATTTAAAATAGATCCTAGTAATAAAAAATCTTGTGTAGGAGATTGCAAACCATCATACTACTCCAAAAAATTAAAGTTTACAAAAAACTTTAAAGACTATAAGCCACGAAAAAACTCTTGGAACAAACCTCAAAACAGGTTTCAACCAAAAGAACCCCAAAATAAACTTTTTTACAAAAACCTAACATGCTATAAATGTCACAAGAAATGTCACACTTCAAAATTTTGCCGTCTAAATAAGAAAATCCAAGAGCTCGATCTTGGAGAAGAAATCTCAGGAAAAATTTCAAATCTTTTCTTAGAATACTCCTCCTCATCTATTAATTATGATTCAGAGTCTTCCTCAGAAGAGGCCTTGCAAGTTGATGAACTTAATGATTCATCATCTAGCTCAGACTCGGAAGATAAGAAAATCCAAGTCCTCACAAAAGATCAAGAAATCCAATTGGAAATCTTGAATTCAATCTCAGATCCCCAACTAAGACAAAAATTTCTTGAAATAATACTTTAAACCTTAAATGAAAATTAAAAAATAGAAAACCCTCTAGCCAATAAAGATCCATCAACCTCAACCTCTTCATATAACTTAACCACTATACTCAACCAAGGAAGAAAAAATAATTCCAAAACCACTTTACAATCTCTTCAAATTGAGATCAAAGAAATAAAAAAAAATGAGCACAAAAATTTTAAAGAAAAACAGAAAACAGACTCTGAGTATTTTTATTCGATATTATCTAAACATGATGATTCTAGTTTGGAAGAACAAGAAAACACGTGTTTAGAAAATATAGAAGATGATCTCGGTTTTGAAGAACAAATACAATCCTTAAACACTATGCCAACTGATTTTTTTTTTTGTACTAAGAGAAATCACTTCTAGAAAATATAAAATTAAAATCACAGATATTTTTTCTGAGAATTATAAAATAGATACAATTACCTTTTTTGATACGGGTGCCGACTTAAATTACATAAAATCAGGATTAGTACCAAAATATTTTCATCACCAAACAAATGAAAAACTTTACGCAGCAAATAACTTAAAACTTCGCATAACTTCAAAAACAGAAGCTTCTATACTAAAAGACAATATTATTTTTAAAATTGATTTTGTTCTCACAAATGATATATACCAAAATATCATTCTAGGAACACCATTTATAAATCTAATAACACCATACAAAGTCAAAGATGATTCAATCTCTTTCAAAACTCAAGATAAAAAATTATCTTTTGATTTTATGAAAACTCCGAAAAAGAGGAGTTTAAAATTAATCAAAGCATGCTCAATACAAGAAAATTTTATAAATTCTTTAATCAATAGCAAAACAATTCATCTAGAAAACTTACAAACATAATTTTTTGTTGAAAAAACAAAAGAATCATTAGAAATATTAATTATAAAAGAGAAAATCACAAAATTAAACAAATTGTTTGAAAAACAACTTTGTTCAGATTTACCAACTGTCTTCTGGGATAGAAAACAACACATTGTTGATCTAACCTATGAAGAGAAATTTGATGAAAGAGAAATTCTTACAAAGGCTCGACCAATTCAGATGAACTCTGAATTAGAAAGTAATTGTAAGAAAGAAATTTCAGAACTTCTAAACAAAAAATTAATTTCAAAATCAAGATCTCCAAGGTCTAGTGCAGGTTTCTATGTGAAAAAAAATTCCAAAATAGAAAGAGAAACTCCGAGACTTGTAATAAATTACAAGCCTTTAAATTCAGCATTACAATGGATTAGATATCCAATACCAAATAAAAAGAAAGATCTTTTTCAAAAACTGCATTCTGCTCACATATTCTCAAAGTTCGATTTAAAATTAGGATTTTGGCAAATCCAAATATCTGAAAATGATCGATACAAAACAGCATTTACTGTTCCTTTTGGGCAATACCAATGGAACGTAATGTCTTTTGGTTAGAAAAATGCACCTTCAGAATTTCAAAGAATCATGAATAACATATTCTCAGAATATTCAAAATTTTGTATAGTTTATATTGATGATATACTTATCTTTTCAAACTCTATTGACGAACATTTCAAACATCTAAAAACGTTTTACTATGTTGCACGAAAAAATGGACTTGTTATTTCAAAAACAAAAATGGCCTTGTTCCAAACTAAAATTAGATTTCTTGGTCATTATATATCCAAAGGTATGATAAAACCAATAGAAAGGTCATTAGAGCTTGCCAATAAATTTTCTGACAAACTCTTAGACAAAACCCAATTACAAAATTTCCTAAGAAGTCTTAATTATGTCCTAGATTTTTGTCCAAATATCAATAGAATAGCCAGACCATTACATGACCGTTTAAAGAAAAACTCAACTCCTTGGACAGACGAGCATACCGCTCTAGTTCAACAAATTAAAAAACAAGTCTTAGAAATCCCGTGTCTGCATATATCAGACCCGAATTTAGCAAAAATTGTAGAAACAGACGCCTCTGATATAGGATACGGGGGTATTCTGAAAAAAAAAAAATGGTCGTGAGAATATAATACAATTTACTTCTGCTCATTGGAATAAAACCCAAAAGAAATATTAAGTATAGTTCTATGGATACAAAAATTTCAAAGTGATCTTTTAAACCAAAAGTTTTTACTAAGAATTGATTGTAAAAGCGTCAAAGATGTTTTACAAAATGATGTTAAAAATCATGCTTCTAAACAAATTTTTGCCCGATGACAGGCATTACTAAGTATTTTCCATTTTGATATTGAATATATTAAAGAAGAAAGAAATTTTATTCCAAATTTATTGACTTGAGAATTTCTCCAAAACAGGTACGATGCCACCAAAGATTGACAAAGGCAAAGACCTTTCCCTAGAACAAAACCCATAAAAAACTCCAAACACTTTCAAACCCAAAACAGAACCCGAAACACAACCCTGAATTACAATTACCAAAAACAAGCTAGAAAAAGAAGAAAATCCCTCCAAAAGCCAGAAGAAATTTTGGATCGGATACGGAGTTTACAAAAAACTTTTGAAAATAGCTTTTCAAAACAAGAGAAAGGTAATACATCAAAAATTTCCTCTTCTCTTGCGATTTCAAAAATCTCTAAAGCCCCTTCAAAAATGATTTCAAAACAAAATCAGGCTTCGAAACAAATTTCAAAACTTTTGAATAATTCACAAATTGTTTTAAAGGAATTTTCACAAAACCCTCCTTCAAAATATTTTGAAAAACCGATTTATCAAAATGTCATTATTGTTGAAAAAGATTTTTTTGTGGAAAATGATCCATTTTCAACCATAGAGAAGTTTTTTGGTGAAAATCAGTTTGACCTTTTCGGATGTGTTGTTTTACCAAACAATTCTTGAAATCACTGGGTCCGTAACTTTCAAACACAATTTTCTAGACGAAAGTCATACAGCTCCCGCTTACTCTACTTTCAAAATCCATGATATCATTTCACCAAAAGACAGGAATTATGATCTTAATGATAATATAAGATTCCCAGAAAGCTGTTCAAATCTTCCTTGTTTCGAAATCCCGTTCAATTACTGGGATTATTGCCAAGCTTGGTATAATTCCTTCTTGATCCAATCTCCTAAACACAAACACACGTGGTTAATCTTTTTCGATACCACTTGTAGCCTCTCTAAATCACCATTTTCGTTCAATCAATGGTGGAACAATTTCGGTTCCGTCATAAATATATTTAAACCTCAGATAAACAAATCTTTCCAAATCTTCAAAACCTCTTTCATCCCTTCCGATGATGAAAAAAAATTTCCGCTCTAACCCTTTTTCATTCCAAATTTCATTTACTCTTGAATTTTTGAATGATTCAATACTAATCATTAGGCAAAAATTTAAAGTCAAATGGTGGAAAAAATACAGAATCCCTTCAAATCTATACCCTTCCAATATTCCTGAATGGATTCAAACCCAAAATTTTAAATTTCTTAACCGACCACTTCCACAAAAACTAATCAAAACACCAGAAATGACTCAATTCTTAGTCCAAAAATCAAAAATATTGTATATGCTAGCAGCAACAAAATCGGAGGAAGAAATCAAATCAATCTCGATGCGATTCCTAGCAACAACATCATCGAACTCTCGTCAGCGAGATAGCGAAGATGACTTGTTATTTTAGAAATATATATAAATATATAAATAATTTAAGATTGAGAGAAAAAAAAAATCTTAACAGGTACAAACATCGGAGTACAAGACAAATACCAAAAAGATGAATATCAACAAAATGACAACCGATACAGTCTTTCAAATGTTCAGAAACAACTCAAACACACCAGAAGCGAGACGGGACCAAGTACTGAAGACAAAGAAAACCGCTCTGCAAATTCTTGAATCAACTACAGTTATAATCATGGCGCGACAACCACTTTGAAAAATGAAGAAAAAATCTCCGCAAAAAGTATTAATAAATATTTTAATATATTTCAAAATAAATTATTTTAAAGATTATTAATATATAGAGGTTTTACTATGGATCCGACCTCTCCGGTATCCAAATTTTTAGATTTGATCTCAGATCCGGATAATGTTATCCAACCTTGTGTATGTACATCCCCTATATATTAATTGAGAATTATTTTAACAAAATAACCTTATGTTTACATAGAATATTACATCAGTGTCATGCTTATGTGTCGTCGCCAGAGTAATTTTCAGAAAATATATTTTATAAGACATTAATTACTATATTAGTTACATAATCTGTCATTAGATCAATCATATATAAACTGCTTTTATTTTAAAGATTATAATTTTACCTAAATTAGCTTTATTTATTTATTTAAAATCGAATAAGTAAATATTTCATAAAATTATATCTGATTTATTTTTTCTTTAATTTGATTAAATCAAGTAAGTAAATATTCCATAAAATTATACCTGATTTTATTGTTTCTTAAATTTGGTTTTTAAAATTTTATTTTAAAATATATTGTTTTAACTAAATAATTAATTAGTAACATAAATATGTAAAAACTTTAATTTTAAATTTTAATTATTTATGCAATAATATACTATTAAAATATTTAAAAATATTTATTTAATTTATTAATTTTTTAAAAAAATATTAGAAATATCCCGCGTTATTTATTATTTATTATTACTTAGTTATTTATTATTTTTGGTCAAAAACTGAAACCAGGTTTTGTAATAGACCGAATTTATATAAACCGAACAAAATTATCGGTCTCAATATAATAGAGAGATTATATAAAATCGAACCAAACTCAAATGTAAAACCGAACCGTACCAAAAAACCGGATGTTTACTACCAGTATAAAAGAAAGAAAAAAATTCGTTAATTTATGTTTCTGGATCCCTCTAATTCTAATCTCTTCCCTTTTGTAGCTACCCGTGTACGACCTATGAAGGACATTGCCAACAACAGTGTTGAACATATCCGACATATCGATCTCTTCACCTTTTAGGCTCGAAACATGAATGGTCTCCAACATATTCGAGATCTCTTCATCTCTCAACGTCTGAAACCGATTAACGACATTCTTGCTCATCAAATGAAGAGCACTGATCTTTCTTAATTGCTTGCAATGATCTCCATAAGGATGATACACCAAATCTTTGACCATTCCCCGTTAGAGGATTAAGGCTAGTGTTGGCCGGTCGGTTCGAGATCGTGATCGATGTCAGTGTTTTTGGTGATCTCTTCGAGAGCATCAGCGGACGAGACCACGAGGTATCGAGTGGTTCCAAGGTTGACGAACATGAACGGGGCGTGCTTGAAGAGTTGAAGGAGAGGTCGTGAAATGACTTGTGGGGTAAGTTACCGACCTGGTTTAGGTTTCCGATGAACGGAAGCTTCGTGGAGGATGGAGGAAGGTTTAGCTTTTTAGATTTGAGATTATTTTTGATAATTGCGAAGAAGAGAATTGGGAACAATGCGAAAAGAGTTAGTTTGAGGTGCAGACGATTTGCTCCATAATTCTCAAGTTAACTTCGCTTTATGTTGTGATCACTTTTCTTTCTTTTTTTTTTGATCAAAGTGATACTTGTTTATTTGATCTAATCTATTGTTCTATTTATAACAGTTACATTAGGATCGTTATTTTTATATAGAATGGTCAAATCATATTAGGCACTTAAATGGAAAATTAATCAAATAGATTATTATATTCTTTTTTATTAAAATTAGTGTGCATGATAAAATTTAAAATTAGTTCTTCAAACGGCTATACTACTCCGTTTGAAAAGTCAAAGGGGTATTTTTGTCTTTCACACATTATCATATAGATCCCCTGTCATCCTCCTCTTTTGCACAACACATTTTAAAAGCGTTTCATGCATGCTTTACACATTTTGAAAACAAAAAACACAAATTTTAAAACTAGAAAATATATAGATAATGTAAAATATTTTATAATAACTTTTTAAAGTATTTTTGTATTTAAATGCCAAATCAGATCATTAAACAAAACATTTTATTCATTTATAGTTTGAGTTTTGTTTTATAATTTGCAAATACTTTTCATACAAATCATTAACTTTTTTGTCAACGCCATAAAATTTATTTTGTATTACTAGGAAAAACATAAAAATTGTTTAAACGCAATAAAAAAAGGCAAAACTAAAAGATAAATAAAGAACCCAACTTCTTTATTGTTTCCGTGATTCATTGTGCCAAGTGTCCATGTGAAATTTAGTCACAGCTGATGACGACCAGCATCAGGCATTCATATAAATCTCTCTCTCTCTCTCTTCTCTTGATTACTACACACACAATCATATCTCTGACCCAAAATGACGTTCTCTTCTCTTTCTGCTTCATTTTTCTTCTTTGCCTTCATCTTCGTCACGCATGCATTCGACCTCAGCATCATCCAGCAGGTTCTCCTTGTTTTCTATTTTCTGGTTAACAAATAAACCAGAACCGGGTTCTCACTAACTGAATATATATTTCCGTGAAAATCCTGTAGATGCAACAAGAAACATGTCCGTACACGGTGGTCGTCATGACGAGCTGCCTTTCTCCGGAGACGACAAGGGATCAAATCAGTATCGTTTTTGGCGATGCCGACGGTAACAAGGTTAATGTAACTAGATTTCTCCGGTAGACAAACGCCGGTTTTATTGGTTCGGTTTAGATTTTTTTTTTTGCTTCAATTGATCTAGTGGTTGAAAGATCAGGGTTTAACTTGTAAGTTGTGGATACCTTAAATGGTAAGAATATCCGGAGTCCTAAAAATTCATCCTAGGCTTCTGCCTGAAACTTCCGGGTTATATTCGAAAAATTATTTATTTGCGTGTGTGTTCTATACAGTGATTTTGATAAAATATTATGTATCCTCGTTGTTTTAGGTGTATGCACCGAGACTAGGCGGTTCGGTAAGAGGATCAGGGGGTTTGGGAAAGTGTTCGACGAACACATTCCAAGTTAGAGGTCAATGTCTAAATAACCCTATCTGCTCTCTCTATATCAATCGGAATGGACCCGACGGTTGGGTCCCGGAGTCCATCGAGATCTACTCAGAAGGTTCAAAGTCCGTTAAATTCGATTTCAGCAAGAGCGTCCCTAAAAACACTTGGTACGGCCACAACAACTGCAGCACCACAGGCCGGCCATCGTCTCCCGGTCTTCCTCCGCCGGAATTTCCACCGGAGACACCTGCCATCCCACCACCGACTCCACCAAGGCCTTCAGCTGCTTCTAGGCGTGGAGATGGTGAGAGTGTTTTCCTTGCGTTTGCCATTGCGATTGCAACTGCGATCGCCGCAGTGGTGCGTTAGAGTTACTAGTTAATGAGCATGTGTTTGGTTGCGTGAGGCTTTTCTTTCCGTCGAATGTTTTTGTTTGTTTTCGTTTTGCTTCAGCCTCTTCGTTGTTGTAGAAAACATAATTACGTATAAAAGGTATGTGTGCATGAGTTGCTATTTAGCTTTTGACTATTGGCATCAAAACACTATTTAGCTTTTGACTATTGGCATCAACTTTTAATACGTTAATTTCAAGAGATAATCCATCACTTTCCACAAGTACCAGTGTTCGGACTTTCATTTTTACCAAATAGTATGATCATTTTAAAAGACTATATGCGATCATTTTTAACAATTGAGTTCAACATTTATTAATAAACTAAATTGTTCAAGAATAAGTGAATCACTAATAGATTCTATTGCGACAAACAAGAAAAATAAATTTTAATAATGTGGAAAACAAAGCTCGAGGCATATGTGATTAGTTTTCACTGAAAACATAAATTGTCCTAACTTTTGATTCTATTTGTATAAGATATTGAAGTGTTGTCGAAAACTGGAATGCATGGAATTTGTCTGGTAGTAGTAGGTGGAGTTCATGGGGGAAGTGGCACCACGTAACCCGATTCATGTCTACTCTTGACTCTCCCCTTTCGACAAATTTCTTCCTTATCGAACTCCTGCGTTCACGTGTCCTTGAACTAAAATCGGGATTAATTATGAACTGTATTCTTTTTGGACTTTTGTTTTGTTTCAGTAATGTGGAACACGATGATATTGCATTGTAAGATCTGTTTTGTTACGTCTTTTATAGTTAGGATGCAGTTTTCACACGGTTGCAATTTGAAGTGTCGGATAAAGTTTTTTATTTATTTATAAAGTAGTTAAACTTCAAAAATCACTTACTAATTGCACCACGCTAGCTATTCGAACCCATTCAAACTACAAAGAACATATTGTCGCTTTGTTAAGATCTTAAATGAATCCGAACCAAAATGGTGAATATGCTTTATAAAAATTGAATTGAAGTAATTAGGTTAGATATTTCACTCTATTCAATTGTTTTAATCACATAAAATTTAAAAGTATCCTAATAAATCCAAATCACTGATTCACTATGCCCCTCAAAGTCTTATTAATCCGAACAATTGAATTGAATCGGTAATAAGACTTTATTCGTTCGATCCTGACCAAAAAAAACGAAAAGAAAAGGAAAGAGATTTTGTTCGATGCGCTTAGTCCTAGCAAAGCCCAACTAATAAGGCCCATCAAGAGACGCCAAGGCGTAACCCCCTCCCCCAACTTTCAAGGCCCATGAAGAAATAGAGTAGCCTACTCTGAGTAGGCAAGTCGACCTGAAATGAATTTTGTTTGTAATACTTCGTATGAAATAGACAGAATATAAACTTTTTTTTTTACAACAAAATACCGAACATAAACTAGACGACAAGTTTTTCACAACGGTCCAAACTATATACCTTATAAATTTACTTCCACAAAACTGTAATAATATAAAACATATTTTTTAAATCACAACAATCCAAATTGCACGTACAGTATCTATAAATCCAATGGATCGATATTCAAGAAATTATTTTAAATAAATATATAAGAAACCTTTCCTCGACGTAATCTCTGGCCATTACAATTTAGTTTTTCGTTGAAGACAAAGACAATGGAAAAGACAAATCGACCCGAGGTATAAACAATATGACATGTAATCTTACGTAAGCATAAAGTTAAATTACGAAAAAATACAACCTTAACATTGTCATATAGGAAAAAAACAAATCATACAAAGATTGGGCATTGCGAGAAACATATTATAAATAATATTTGTTAATAATACAAATAAATAATATTATAAATAATGAAAAAATAACAAATAAAAGAGAAGTATTTACGGGTACGAAGATGATATGTACTTGTATTAACTAGTAACTAAAGAAAATTTTGTCATTTACAGTTTTATTTTAGTCAACCAAAAAATTTACAGTTTTATTTTGAACATTAATATAAGATAATTACTCTTACCGGTACTTTTCATTTGTACGTAAGTCCAAAAAAATTCTTAGATTTGAATCAAACGACATATTTGATATCTATGTTATGAGATACTCCTTTTGGATCAATTATTTTTTTGTTTTTCCAAAAATAAATCATTATTTATTATATAACTAAACATTATTTAACCAATGAAAAACAAACGACAAAATATATATAATTATAAAACATAATTAATTAATTTTATATTAAAAATGTAAAATATTTTTTTTTGGTTAAGAAAAAAAATGTAAAAATATTACTTAAACTGAAACAAATTATTTAGAGATTATAATTCTGTTGGGTGATTAATCAAATATCTAGAGTTAATATTTTTGACCGTCTTGTGTGTGGCCTAGCTATCTAGCTCCGAACTCGATAGATTAAAACTATTTGATTGTGGCTAGACTACGTGATCACCGATTCACAATATTGAGACTTTGAGAGTTATTGTATTTGGAACGGTTTGTTGTTGATCGTATAAGATGCTTATGCCAGTTCAAGACTCAAATTACAAAGTAATTTGTTTCACGGTTTTACCAAAAAACTAGTTGTATTTTAATTCAAAATATATGAATTTTTTTTCTTTTTTGTATTCAATATATATGATTATCATAGGTGTAATTTAAGTTGTATATGTTAGTATAATTGATCGACGTCGAGATTACTGAATATGGAGATGTTAGTATATATTTTATATAGTAAAAAAACTATTGGCCGAGGAATAAAGCACATGAACTGACTTATCTCGATTGAAGCAATTGCCATTGTGAGAATCTAAATTTAGAGACGGGCGAAAAAATACTATGAAAATGATCAAATCATCTGTTTGTTACTGTTTGTTACTGTTTAACTGTTTAATGGCAGTTGTAGAACAATCGTAAAACTTTCTTCAAACTATTTTCGATATTTTTGTTTTTTAGAAAAAGAAAATGTTCAACTTTGTTTCGTTAACAACCCAAACTGGTTTACATGAGGTTAAAAGTTAAAACCCCATAAGCATAATCAAACATTAATGAGTTTTAACTTATTTCATGAACGAAAACAAATTAAACAAACGGCATGATGTGTATTTATTCCGTCTAAAAATTATGAACTAACTTATTTTATAGTTTAACTCTATATATAATTCATCAGTGCATATAATTTTGAGAAAATATGGAGTTTGTCATATAATATACCCTCTAAAACAAATTTTTGTGTATTTGTTATATATTAACTAATTGTGTCTGCGTCAATATGTTCATAATGCATGCTTGGTACATATACAAAATCTGGGAAAATGTGTTTTGCTATGTAGCTTTTAAGTTTCCAGATTTCGTACCATCGTATACGAAAGCGTACAAAAGCAATTTCTTAAAGAAAATTATCTCAAATGATATGATCTAATATGTATTCTGACATGTATCATTAAAATGTGATATCAGTAAGCGATATTTTCTTCTCCAAAAAAATTTATAAAAACATTTGTTCTTATCGTTATATATAACATCATTAATTTCTATCATTTTTCGTATTAATAAAAACTAGTTAGAATCTGAATGGTGTAGATCGCATATGGTTCTTTAACAAAAAAAAAGATCGCATATGGCTGAACATACAAGTAAAAAAAAAAACAATACCAGTACATATCATTGTAGTGTATTTGTAACAATTGTTTTTTTTTTAAATCGACATTAGATCCGTTTCCAAAGAAGATTATGATAGCCTAAAGTATATCCATTTTTATTTATAATTAATAATATAAATTAGTAGAAATAGTCATTAAAAAAGTAGCCCAAATATACAAAAAAAAAATCATAAATTAACCATTTAAAGAAAAAGAAAAAAAATATCTGTAAGAAATGTATTGAGCCCCAAATATTTCTCTTACCCTAGAGGTCTATAACTTCTGTCTTAGTGGGACCGAGGGAGCTGATTGAAACGATACCTAAGTGTGAGATATTGAAAATCTAACACTGTGATAGTGAGAGAGCAACAAGTTATCCGTTGGTGCATGTTACCTCACTCGCGGGACCATTTCTTTATTTGCAAGCTTACGAATATGTATTTGTTTTGTATTATATACTACAATTCAATACTTTTCCAAGCAAAATAAATTCTACAATCCAATCCAAAAGAAGAAAACACTGTGAAAGGAAAATAACACTAAATAAGAAAGAAAGTTGGAAAGGATAAAGATCGTTGTCGTGAAGAGTGTTAAATGAGACGGCAGAAACGAGACAAAAAATAGGCACGTGAATCACGTGAAGAGGGCCTTATCATATGAGAAGTAGGGGATGGCCCATTGGGCCTTTAAATATATGGTTATTTATTTATTATTACGTGCAATCAAACAAATTTCACGTTTATGTGGTTTTGTCCTTTCCTTTTGTACAATATATATATATATATTTTTAATGTATTAATGGTTTTGTGAGATTTATTGGTAGTAGATTGTACATACAAAAGAAATATGTATTATTTGATCATTAATTTTAAAATTTCTGTTAAAATTATTTGTTATTTGTTTAAAACTTTAAATATTAGTTAAAGTTAGGCGTTGTTTGTTCAACTGTTTTTCTATCGAATTTAAGAATTTAGTTTCATATTGAATTTTAATGGATCTATAATTGATTTATGTCAAATTTTTTATTTTAGATAATTTTATATCAATTTTAAAAAAAAAAATAAAAAAAGTAATTATTATGAGTTTCATTGGTTACAGTTTAAAATAATTATGAGTTTCATTTGAGCCTATGTCGTTTAGATATTGTTCTAATATGTGTATTCGAGACAATAGTTTTTTTAGCCAATTTAAAATGAATCTCACGCTAAGATCGATGATATACCTTTCAAATTTGAAACAATAATCTGAACTCTAATATCATATTTAACTTTCAAGAAATCTTTAATTTAAAACTGATTGATAACGAATACATGAATTCACTTTTCTTATATATCACTCACAATTAGTTCATTGTACACCACGCCATATAAAATTATAGAATAAGATAATCGAAGACCTCGTCATCTTTTTCCTTATCATCGTAGATTCTATTTTGAAGACAAAAAAAAAAAAGACGCCAAAAGCACGTACATTGTCTTCTTACATGGCACAAGTACAACCATCCAAATCTCCAGATAAATGTAGAGAACAAACACACAAAATGGAAGCAATCGTTCCTACCGTCGTAAAATAAGAGCACCCGGCTCTACCCATTCACAAGGACTCTGTTCTGGAATGTCAAGTCATTAGTAGTAGATCAATGTCAGCATTTCCGAAAGATCAATGGGATTTGATTTTTCATTTTTTATCTTGTTGTCAAATCGAGATTTGTTTTTTCGTGTGGGCCATAAATGAATAGTGGAATCAGCAAATATTATTCATATAAAATTATGGATCATTTATATCTATATTTTAATTTCTAAGGTGGGGCAGTTTTTGGATGTATTGGTTTTTCGTTTTTAGCCTTAATACAAACATCGATCGCAGCTTCTCAGAGTAATGACGCACAATTTTTTTTGGTCAACAATGACGCACAATCTTCTGCTCTTTTTTCTTCTACATTTCCTAATCTTTTTCCCCAGAATTACGTTTATATTTGAGGACATTTTTTATATGTTTAATTAGTGGTCCATTTGTCGAACCTCTTATCCACTTGGTCTTGTTGACAACTTTGATATCGACACTTTGGATTTATTAAGTTATTTGGTTTTTGATAATTTGGCTAAACCCTTTTATGCCAATCCTAAGTTACAAATTACATATAAATTGAGTTTTAATAGGTTTGTTATGTCCGGTCAAGTTTTTTTTATTAGTATATTTAATATAGAAAATAGAGAATCAACACAATGCTATATTAATATAGACTTTGACTATATTAGTTTGGACATCAATATAGCCGTTTAAGTATATATTAATATATTATTGTAAATATCTTCATTTTATTTTCTTGTAATACCTTTTACGACTTGCCAACACTTTGGTATTGTTGCATAATCATAATTTTCAAAAACTATCACGATCTGGTATGTGGCATGTAGGTAACAATTAAAAAAGAAAAGAAAATACAAGACTGGTATATATTTTCTGCTATATTTTTCTGGGTATTATTTCATCATTTGATGTTTGCACTTTATTAACTTCATTGAACAAAAGTAATAGTGACATGTTGACCCCAAACAAAAAAAAAAAGTAATAGTGACATAAAATTTAACACTAGAAACTATAGAAAAAACATTTCGAACCAAATCATAATTCGATCAAATGGAGTACATATTATTTATTTGCTACTTTAATTTTACACCAGACAACATAAAGCATGTAGAATAGGAGAAAAATAGAATAGAATGCTCTTCGTGTTATCGTATCGGTGGCTGCTTATTACAAACATATATACTTTTAACCTTCTGTCTAAACCTAGCGTACAGACTCAAATAAGGAAAGGATATCAAAGACATTTCAAAGACATATATACTACCGTTACAAAGCAAGATAATAAAAGAAAAAAAATCCAGGAATTAAGTCTCCTTAACTAGTCTTGAACATCTTATCTCTCGTGTCTTTTAAGAGAACCCGTGAAAGCTCTTTAGTCTTTACATAACTACAAGTCACCTTCTGGACCACAACATTGTCTCCTCAATTTAGAAACTTCTTCAGCTCTTAAGCCAAATTGAGAACTCTTCAAGAGTGTTCATGTCTGCTCTATAATGCTTCTGTGTGAACTCAAGAAACATAGACCATGTGAAATCAGGATACTCTCTTTCACGAGACATCAATGATCCTACTAGTTCTTCTGGTGGCTTCACCACTTTGTCTCCTTTCGGACATAGGAAGAATGCAAATGTTTTCCTTTCTCTCTCGCCGTTCACCAGCGCCCGATGCAAACAACTCTTGTATCTTCCATTCGTTAGAGCCTAAATATGATTAAAAAGCAAAAAAAAAAAATGTTAGAAGTTTCTTGTCATTAATTTGATATACTAATGCATGATAATAAGGAGACTATATAAGTACCATGAAGGTGTCGCCTATGTTCACCACGAAAGCTTGAGGGTTAGGAGGAATAGATTGCCATTTGTTGTCCACGAAAACTTGAAGACCACCGACTTGATCTTGATGAAGTATGGTTAGAGATGTTGGATCGCAGTGGGGTCCTGTCCCTAGTGCAAGCTCCGGTTGCTTGCACTGCGGATAGTAATTCAACCGAAATATCGACTCGTTGTATTCGAAAAACTCTCTAAAATGTCTCCTCTCGACCCCAAGACTCATTCCAAGAAGCTCCATGATATTTAGTGAGAGAGTATTCATGGCCTCCGCGTATTCTTGATAAACCTTCCTGCATGGATAAAATCAAATCAATTATATCAGTCTTCTTGGACATTTGTAAGAAAGTTTCAACATTTGCTGATTTGACTATTACCCGAAATCTTCGTATCCATCTCCCAATTTCTTAGAAACAAAGTCTTTAACGGTTTGAGAATGGCTCTTCTCCTCGGGAGAGAACTTAAACGACAGCGTTTCCTTCCAGGGAAGCTTCGAGGAGAATCTCCCGACGAAGCTACTAGCATAACCGGAGCTCTCACCCCACTTCCTCTGAGCCTTCTGTTTCTCACAAGCCGGGGCCTTAAAGAAAGAGTCCATATACAGATAGGCACGAGACAAGAGGCTCTCATCGACGCCATGGTTAGTGACTAGGAAGAAGCCATGTTGCGTTGCAGCCTCCGAGACGAGTCTAGTAGCATCAGAGACCAAGAACGAGTCGCTGGAAAGGAAACCGGCGAGGTCTATGAGTGGGACTTGGAGAGGTTGAACATCTGTAGAAGGTTTCTCGTGGTCGGGCCATACGAACTGTTGAGGTATGTGGTTTGAGTGCTGATTTAGGAGCTTTGCATCGAAGATGGAAGGATCCTCTTTGGCTTTGTTTTCACTGAATCTTTGAGGGACCGCTGCTATGCATTCCATTGCCATTTTTGTCTGTATGTATAAAAATCGTAATTCCTTTTAAAGCTTAAAAGGTTTTTAAAAAAATATAAAAAAATAACGTTGAGAGGCTTATTTTTTAGTGGTCGGTAAGTGGGAGAGGAAAAGAGTGATACTTATAGGCGTGAGAGGGAAACTTAGGTGCAGGGAATAGTACGTAAGCGGCATTTGGGAGGTTCGTGTTTATTTTTTTGGCTGTAAATGGTAACATATTTTTAGGCTGTATTTTTTTTTTTTAGTGGTTGAATTGGCTGTATTGACTATATTGACTTTTGAATGGGCTTCAATTACAATTTTACACCAATTGAGATTAAAAGGAAATTCAGCTTTAAATTTATTTATTACATTAGTAGAAAAGGCAAAAACAGCTAAAATATGTTAATTTTTTCCCTTAGTAATTAGATATTGTCATGATGTTTTTATTTTATTTACTAGTTTCTGTTATTCGAGTATTTTAACCGTTTACAAATATAATTAATTATTAGATTCTTTTTTTGAATTAGGGATTAATAAGTATAATTCCAGTTACATTTATTTAACTCTTTTAAGCTGTGAAAAATTTAAATGATTTAAATTAATAATAGTAGCGAATAAGTATTGAATGTTTATTTACATTTTGTTTATTAATCGATTGGCTATTAATCGCAAAACAATATCGAACAGTAATAATATATCTAAACCAATCCTAACCAAATAAACCAAAATTTCTTAAATTCTATTATTTGTAATTATATATATATAACAAATATAATTATATTTAAAAGGTTAATATTGAATCTTAATAGTTTTGTATTTTCTATGATAATTATGTTTGATAAAATTATTTAACTTAGATATGCACACTTGCCGGCTTGGACGCAAATCATGACATAACAACATCACTAGAACAAACTATTAGACTACAAACCCCAATCAATTACTATTAGCACATGACAGAAAAAGAACGGGATGAAATTAAGCAAGGGATTCAGTGAAGTTAAGCATGTGATAGAAGATTTTTTCGTTTGTATTATTTCACAAAATGATCATTCACTTTATTTATACAATATCCCACTTGAAGATACACACAAAATTCTTAAACTCCGGCTCACCGAGTTTTAGATTTTATTAGAAATCTATTAAAATGTTTACAACACTTTTAATGTGATTTACACACAGCATGTGACGCACATGATTTGTAATCTAAACAAAACAGAGAAGATACACGTTTTTTTCTAGTTATCTCTCTATTTTTCAAGACCGTATAGAATAAACACATACTCTCTAAAACATAAAAAGTTCTGGACTAGATTTTTACTTTAAACAGCTAACCTAGCAAGCTCCTCTTCAATCCTTTTTATATTCGTAGGATGAAAGATTTTCTAGGTTTTTCTTTTTCGACAAAATCGGATTTTCTTTTTTTTTTGATTTGATCTCGAATTATCCAAATTTTCTTGTGAATATTTTCTTCCTCAGATTTGCATATATCTCCAACGTGGTGTGCAATCCAAATAAATTAAAAATTGCAACGCCACTAAATTCGTCACTTGTTGGAACAGTTTCTACGCTGTTTTAGACAATCATCTTCTTTGATATGAAGCCAATTATTTTCTCAATTTTATTTTTCTTTTATTCTGGTTGACTCATATAGATCTGTAGTCCTGCTACAACATTTAGGGTTTCTTCTATAACTTTCACAATCTTTCAATAACTATTCTGTTAATTCTAAACAGATTAATCAGCCATATCACATAATTTCTCTAAATCCGTCCGTTTCAAAATTTCATAAGAAAACCGAGAGTTTCATCATTTTTAGTGAAACAGTCATCGTGACTAAAATAAAATGAAACGGTCATAAATATCATTTATTGTAAGGAAAACTGTTGGGCTCGGTGAGGCCCATCATAGCTTTATAACGCTCCCAACCGTGACAACGAGGGCCAAATGGTATGGTATCCAACCGGAAGAATGTTTTATCTGATTGGTGAAAACTGAAAAGTAAATTAAAAATAAGTTGGCGTTTTTGTAACTTTGTTATTAAAGCTGTGGTATAAAACAACAGTTGGTGATAAAGAACCGAACGTTTCATCATTTTAAAGCTGAGCAAACGAAAAATTTGCTTATTAGTTTTTTTATTTTAAATGCATGTTTATAGAAAATGAAAGAACACAACAAACACGTTAAGTAGCATTCTAGCAGGAAAAAGAGTATATCAACATTTAAAAAATCTAGATTTCAACCTTCCCACGCAACATATTAACGTTGAAACCCCTTTTTTTTTTTAAAAAAAAACATACTAACGTTGGTGAAAACATATGACAGGAAAATAGTTTTTCAAATAAAAAAATATTCATTAATGAATTTAATTAATATATAATCATAGATTTTTTATTATAATTTATCTCTTCAAGTAAATTAATTTAATTGAGGTGTTAGTGAAACAATAGTAAGATATTACGAAAAGAAAAAGGATTAGTTATGAATTTAAAAAGAGTTGAGTTGTTTGACTCAAAACACAAATATGAAGCGGTTAAGGTTGTCTTCTTGTGGAGAGTGTGGCAGTACAACATTTAAAATGATATCGGTGAGTGACACACAGCTTCAAGGGGCATGGAGATACTTATGAGTTATGTCTGCTCTCGTGTGTTTATTGGTTTTTGGAAAGAAGCTATGTATTCACCTAAAATTGTCTTCTACATAAAAATTAATTTTGATGTATAGAAACGGACATTACCAATTTAACGTAACCATTTTCTTTAGTTTACAGAATTTCATCCTCGAGTATATCGATTTGATCTGTTGTGAGAGGTGGTGCTCTTTGTGTGCTAATTGCCAAACAGTACCCTAAAACATGCAATCTTCTCCTTTTACGAAATGTTAAGAACGTATGTACGAAGTGATTTAGCTAATTCAGCGATATAAAACAAACCAATATATATATATATATATATATATATTTTTGGGTAATAATCAGAGAGCAATGTTATTTTCGTTCATTTTTGTTTTAGTTTAATCATTGCATAATTATTTGACTTTTCTAAGCGTAGAAGATTCCTGCCTTGATATATCGAATAAAATTTCTATTTTAAAGGTATTAAATTACAGTATCTTTTATCAACAATCAAACCGATTTAGATATCCTTTTTAATGGTTATATTAATGTTGGCGTTGTAAGCAACTAAGCATGTTGAGATACCGGAAAGATGAACCTTATCCAATCTTCTCACTGCCACACACCATTTTTTTTGAAACGGTCAAGCCAATTTGCCTACATTTTACGCAACAAAAATATAATAATAGATTTTGTTTTACAACTTTAGGAGGAAATGTATTTGGATAATGTTTGTAACAGTGCAAGGCACTTTGGGTATATAAAAATGATGGGGTGTCTTGACTTCTTCATTTTATAAGCACTATTACTACTATACTACAAGTAGTCTAGTTACAAGTCCTTTTGGGATCCACTCAGACACTTCATTACAAAAGTGTCCATCTCTAACATAATATCATGTTCTTTGTTGGTGCTTACAAATAAACTATACAAAGATATAGTGTGTAATGTCGGATTTGACAAATAGATAGCGCCACTTTAGGAGGCAAAGTGACATTATTGAGGCATTTTAAAACCCTAAATTTAGTAGTCGTCCACAATCTGTCATTCACTCTTTCCTATTGACGTTTAATCCAACAGCTGACTTTTGGTTATTAGTGAAATTGCTGTTGACCCAAAATGCCAATGCAAATGTTGGTTGGAAAGAAATGTGTTATTGATAACCGTATATTGATGGACATTAACTTTTAAACTGGTGAGTTTCATTGTCTAATGAAAAGTAACAAGAAAATAATTCATCGCTGCACTACTTTTTTGTTTTGTTTTGTTTTTGCATATCCACCAATAATGAAACTCACCAGTTTATGGGATTGCATGAATTTTGCATATACACCACTAATTAAACAAACCAGTCCATTGGTGTATGATGCATCTAATGAACTAATGAAATGTATGAATTTTGCACCACTAAGATTTAAACTGGTGAGTTTCATTGTCTATTGTATGATGCATCGTAATTCGAATTAGTGACTTTGAGTCGAACCATCATTCTGAATAACCAAACAATATCTTTTGCATTAGCAATCAATATGTCTAATTATCAATGCATTAACGATATATTACATATATACATACGTTTTCTCTATTTACCAATCATATCGATATAAAAAATTATATATATATTTTTTGAAAATTATTTTTGTCTTATTTTGCAGTATGTACACATGGTAGGTTGATTTATCCTACAGGATAGCGAAAAAAAATCATCGAGGAATAGTCCTCTGTATTTTGTAAATTATGGCGACGTTCAGATATCAAATAGATATGGCCTGCGATTTAGAAGTTAGAACGGAAAGAAATTGGGTTTAGGGTAGCATTTTCACAATATTAGGTGGGATACGTTTCAAAAAAAACTGAAAAAAAAAAGAATTAGGTGGGATATGTGTGAGATATGTATAGGCTATTAGGCTACATTGGGTTCATTTAATTATCTTACTAGCCTAAGTCATATTTGAGGCCCAACATATACTGGCCTAATGCCCAAAAGAGAGAAAAGGATTGATTGTAAATCGACACATGTAGCAAATTAACAATCTAATCAAAAAATATTACACGGCGAACAAGTATTACAAGTCGATCTACAGTTGTTAACTTGTTATTGAGAGGTTAAACTTCACTTTAAAGAACTAAAGAAGATACCCTTTTTCAGTTCTTCAATTTCATTGCGTTTTTGGTTCCTTGTACATGGCTGTCTAATATCGAAATGAATGTACTATGGAGATAATTAGTTAGAATTGTTACTGTTAATTCACTGTAACATTTTTATTTTATTTTAAAGTTATGGTTAGGACTTACAATTTTTTAAACCAGTTATTCTAGCGAGATGAAATACACAAGATTCTAACAAATTCGTATAAGAATGTAATGTATTTTAATATTAAAAAGGGAGTGTTCTGTTATTCTGTGTTGACAAAAAGAAAAGAAAAGAGTGATGTGTTACAGGTTGAAGTTCTCAAAATAGGAAAATTGAATAAATAATATAATACACTCAAAAAAAAAAAAGGATATTCCCATAATACTTGTATTTCATAATAGGTAATATATATTTTGGTATTTTTATTTGATGCGAACAGTTTGGACACATTAGATCATAAATGTGGGACAAAAATTGAGAGAAGAAAGTTCATTTATCCACCATTATCCAAAAAATGAAGAAGTTGTTTTGAATAATTTATTGATTTTTTTAAAAAAAATTATTCATCATACGTTGCATCTAAAATATTTAAAACATTATAAATACTGAGAAATTTGTTTAGTCACGAAAATGGCAGTAAATATTTGTTTATTTTTTCTTGTGTAAATATTTGTTACCTTATAAACATCAAAGATAATTTATCTTCAAATCAAGTATTTATTTGCAAAAATTTTAATATGCTAAATTTAGAGATATCTTAAAAAAAACTAATCGTTGATACATTTTCGAAAAAAAACTATTAAAAATATTAAAAACTAACATATAAATGATCAAAAAACTAATATATATATATATATATATAGACATTTAAAAATGAATATTTTCTAATCAATAAATTACTACATTTTTATGAATTTCTCATCGTTGATAGTAGTTTTTAAAAGTTACTATATAAGATATTTTAAATTTTTAATATTGAATTTTGATATTTTGAAAATTTAAAATCATATATTTATTGAAACTAGTTATATATAATATAGAAACTATGTAGAAAATTATTTAGTATATATAGCATAGGAGATTTTAGCAAGATTCATTGAAGATTTATACATGTATAATCTACGAAAATATATCAATTCAATTAAAGTAATATCTTACAACTTTAAGGTCTTAGGTCATATATAATATATATGGTGCTTCTCAATTAATAATTTGGGATTTAATGACATAGTCATTTAAACATATATTTTTATTAAAACAAAATTAAAGTCACATGTTTTTTTTTTTTTGATGAAAGAACTGTATCATGTAGGATTCGAACTCAAGACTTTAAAGTATAAAGACAATCAAATAACCACTAGACCACATTAACATTTTAAGGTCACATATTTTTATTAAAGAAAATTCATTTTTAATATAGTTTTCAATCAACTCATAAAATGTTCATAATTATCATTGTAAATATTTTCCATTAAACAACTCAAAATATTTTTGCAATAGTTTATTTTAAATGTATAGTTATAATAGTATATGTTGTTAATAATATATAAACAAATGTTGTTTTCTAAAAAACTCTCTAAAATGTTTTTGTGATCACATGGAGGCAAATATGAAAGTGTTAGAATATAAACAATGTTAAAAATAAAAATAATATCTAGAAGGACTATAAGAAAATATGAAAGTGTTAGATTTATTATATATATATAAATTTTAAAATAAATTGTTTCATTGTCATATACTATGCCGTTAATTGTTTTTGTTACAAAACAATATTAAGGTAATTATTTTTTTGTTTTTTTTTTCTCCTATAAATCCCTTTCATTTGAACACTTCTCTTTTAGTAAGGGGATATTTAGATTTTTCTTTTTCTATTTTTTTTGTCAAAGAATATTAGATTTAGTTAACGCAAGATGTAATGGTGGAAGCCAATATAATTGTACTGTAATCTTAACTTACCTCTTTATTATTTGGCGAAATGTTTAAAAAGATCTCCATTCTCTACTCTACCATCCAGCAATTTTGTGAGGATGGGAGTTACACAAGCGAAATTCAAACTAAAATATGAAAATAACATTTTTTTTGGCGAAATAATCACATATATCTTGTTTCACTTTTATCTATGAAAAATAGCTTTGAAAATTAAAATTATGAATTTGAAATTCATATTATTTTTTAAGAGAGCTTTTATTTTTAGTTTCTATGTAAAATTTAATAATTTGGAATAAGATATATGAATGACATACATTAAACTATGTATTTTGTTACTATTATTTAGTAAAACAAGAAAATGCTATAAATCCATTTATAATTATCTTTTAAAAATAACAAGAATCTTATGATTTTTATAATCCTATTTATTATCCTATTTTTTTCCCAAAAAAAACAACAAAATCCTAATAAATTTTTTTTTTTTAGAAATAAGAATCCAATAAAGAAAATTAGGATAATTAATGTTCACTTCATCTTGGTCGCAATTGTCAACACGGTTAAAGCTGTTTGTTTTTTTCCCCCTTTTTTGACGGCAGTTAAAGCTGATTTTTATTAAATATATTAATTAATTATTAATTATTAAGTACTTTATTCTTTGCCTAATTACAAAACCACGTCTACATACTTTAATTTCCCATAATCACAAATTTCTTCTAATTACAAACCACTTTAGCTTCCCATTAATTAATTACAAAAGTACTAAGTATCTAATTAAATTGGAAAAAACATTAATAGCCATTTATCAGCAAATCTATTGTCTTGCATGCAAGCTTACCTTTTTGTTACACATTAGATTCTCATCACTTATTTTATTGTACTAGTTTCCTTAACGGACACTTTTTCCAAATAACCTTTCACACCAAACGGACGACATTTTTTGACAAGCAGACGTTAACTAAACTGACTAGATTTGACTTTTGATTACAGATGAAAAGAAACAGATATCAAAAAACAAATTAAAAATTATACTAATAAAATTTTGAATTTAGAAGAAATTTAGAGATTCAATAGAGAGCAATAACTTTATACATGTACAGAAAAATATTTATAACAAAATAACCTAGTTATATCGTTTAAAAACCTATTTTCAATATAACAAAAAAACTATTGTCATAATGTTAAAATATTAAAGACTTAAAATATAGCTGGTAATATATGATCCATTGTCTTCTGTTAGTTAAAGGTATTATTTTTATGGATGTGATTATTTGATGACTATAAATCCCACTTTCAGACCAAAAAATCGTTTTAGTAATTTATTTGATATGTTAAAACAAAACTAATAATTTGAATATAGGAAAATGCTAAAATGCAACTAATGTATTACCTATCTTTTTAATATTATAGTTTGATTCGGTATACTATCGACAAAAATGTCGTTAAAATCGTTATACTAAGTACTAAAACTGTTTACAAATACCATAACTATATATTGAATAATCCCAATTACGACAAAAATTCTGATACGATTTTGTCGTTTTTGTATTAGTCATAACGTTTTAATTTAATTATAATATTTTAGTATAGTCAACGTTTTTGACACGCGTAATCTTCATATTTATGATAAAAAATTTTAAAATAAATTATATTTTTCTGCGTGATATTTTCATTAACACGTTATTTTTTAAGTTAAATAATTAAACGTATTCGATATGTTTGCATATAATATGTAATTTATAATATGATATGCATAAATTAATTCAATAAGTAATTTAGATCATGTTTTGTCTTCTACATTCAGCAATGGTAACATTTTTTTTATGGATTATTATTTTCTGTTAAAAGTGTGAAGTTTAAACCCTAAAACAGTTAAGAATTACGCGCATGTGTTACTTTAAGTAATTTTGTTGCTAGGAGAACATTGAACATTCACCAAGATACTATTTTTAATTAAATATTATCTATGAGATGAAAGAAAAGCAAAAGTTGCATAAACCAATATTTGAATTTTGTTAATATCCCAACATTAACTTATATTTAAAGAATTTTATATCTAGACTTAATCTTTAATTTCTGTTAAATAGTTTTAAGTTACTAAGAACGACAAACATAACCAATCATGGTTTAAAAACACAGTATAGGTTACAAAATATAGCAAACACATATAGTTACGAAAAAATAGCCTAGTGATTGGAACATTTATTTCGAGATTAGGAGATTAGGTTCAAATCATTTCAGATATTAATATTAATCATAGTTAGTCATTATATATGTCTAAATAGTAAAAGTATCCGACTCTTCCGGAAAACATAGAGACTAATGTGGGTTTTGGTGTGAGATTGGGAAACAAATAACATAATCACCAAAAATAATTGAATGACAAACTCTCTTCTTTCATACAAAACAAAAAAAAAATCAGAAAACTCAAAAATATAAATTGTGTATCCAAATCTTAGTTGTAGCTACATTATGTAAATGTGAAGATCAAAGATGTAGTAAACTAGGTTTTTGGATACACAATTTTAACTACATCATTTTTTTTTCATTTTATATAGATCAAATTTAATCTTGAAATAATAATAAAAATTCATAATTTATTTTTGAATTTCTACATACAATGTTCTAACATTTTCCTTTTATAGAAAAAATCCAACAAAGATGTAAGAAATCTATATGAAAATCAATCCTAAACAAGAAACAAAAAATATGGAGAAACAATTAAAAATTCAAATATATTTTATAGAACTAACAATTTTTTTTTGTGGTTAGATCTATCAAAAATTTATTGGTAAATAGCATTAAGTTTTGCTTACTTTAGCCTAGATTTTTTACATTAATTAGCACACGGTATTTCCGAGCAATGGTAATATTTTGTTGTATCTCTTTTTTCTAATTTTCTCAACTTTTCTTAATTTTCAATATTATTATTAAAATAGTAAATAATTTATGTTTCATTTATCTTATATTATTATTTCTTTCTACAAATAATACTTTACATATACACCAGTACAATTTTGCCAAATGTTACATTTGCGTGTCTACTTTACACGCCTTTAAATATTGAGCTTTGTGCAACCTAAATAGTTCATACAGACTTGAAAAAAAAAAAAATTAAAATAGAACTTTATACAAAGATTAGTAGAATGGCTTTTCCTCAATCTTTCTACAACCAAAGCTCTGTCTTGAGAATCAACGTCATGGTTGTGGACGATGATCCTGTTTTCCTTAATATTTTGTCACGCATGCTTGAGAAGTCCAAATACAGAGGTAAGATCTTATAATCATATATAATATGCTATTGATTTTTTGTTTGTAATTTCATTTAGATTTTTCTTGATTTTTAGTTTGTAATTTCATTTAGATTTTTCTTTCTATTATTTTGTAGGATGAAATACAATTTTTGGAGAAATAATTAACGGATTTAAAAATAAAACTTAAATTTGAGCTATTCAAAAATTTGAAGATGGTATATATATTTGTTAAAATTTAACAACTATCCTTCTAAATCATCAATAGTCTTTTTTTTTTGTCAAAGAAATCATCCGCATTCGAATTCCAATAACATGCACACATCTAAAATTTTCAATTGAGGTATTCATATTTTGATGATTCTATACTAATAGTTTGGTTGATAAAGAAGTCCAACCAACATAGTACGTATATAAAGTTTTTTTCTTTGTCAACCATACTAATTTATACTATGTAAAGATTTAAAGAGAATATTGAACAACAGTTGATTTACAAAATAGTAACTTAGTGTTGAATGAAAAAGAAGAAGAAATTCTATGGAGATCGTGTTTGCGTACCACATATTTTTTTCTTTCTCAAAGTTTAAAACAAATTGATATTCTTCAAATTGACTTTTCTTATAAGTAATCAGTCAATTAGCCTTCTAATCACAAGAGTTTGTAAACATTTCAATGAAAATGTTGTGAATTGAAAGAATATGTTTTGCTTATGCTATGAAATTTTCTCAAAATTTGTGAGATATTTCATAATTAAAGTGGAAAACTTATGTTTCTTATATAAGCCCTCCAAAACCATTTTTCACATTATATTTTATTTAATTTATGAATTTTATTTTGGTTGAATGGTTTTAGATCCATTGGTTATGGAGATCACAGTTATAGGTGCAAAAGACCCGACAGAAGCATTGTCAACTCTAAAAATTCAACGAAACAATATCGATCTCATAATCACAGATTATTACATGCCTGGCATGAATGGTCTACAACTCAAAAGACAAATCACTCAGGAATTTGGAAATTTACCGGTCATAGGTAACTTTTTTGTTCTTTACAACTTAAAATCAAATTATGATATTCTTGTTATAATTTAAAGATATATTTAACCGCTTTTTCCTTACATTTCTTTTAATATAAAAGTTATGTCATCAGACACCAACAAAGAACAGGAGAGTTTAACTTGTGGAGCGATGGGTTTCATTCCAAAACCCATAAAACCAATTGACTTAACAAAGATTTACCAATTTGCTTTAACCTACAAGAGGAACGGTAAGTCAATATTATCGACCGAGCACAACCACGAGGACACAGATGTTAGTGTCCCTCAGCAAATCAAGTTGCTTCCTGAACAAGCTAATGCTGTGAAGACCACAAAGAAGAAGTGCTCATCTAAATCGGATTCAAGATCCGTGAACAGTACAAATGGAAGTTGTGTTAGTACCGATGGTTCAAGAAAAAATCGAAAAAGAAAACCCAACGGGGGTCCTAGTGATGATGGTGAGTCTCTGTCGCAGCCCTCCAAGAAGACTAAGATTACGTGGACGGATTATCTTCACGACCTATTCTTACAAGCTATCCGACATATCGGTCTTGATAGTAAGTGTTTTGATTTTTTTAAAAACTTTTTATAATACATGATACAATGTTTATTTTCTTACAGTTTAGGTTATATTATATATATATAAACACACACAAACACTAACTAATCTTTTATTTTTGTTTACTAATTTTCCAAAGAGGCTGTGCCAAAAAAGATCTTAGCGTTCATGAACGTACCATACTTGACAAGAGAGAACGTAGCCAGCCATTTACAGGTTTGATATCTCTCGTCAAAAATGTTTTGGGATTTTATTGTTAAAATATGGAAAAGGTATTAAAAAAAATCTATTATATTCACTCGAATCAAAAAAAAACTTTTACTATCTAATTAAGCACAAAATCTTCAAGTTTGAGTTTATTTGCCGATTTGAACCTATCCTTAGTCAACAGTAAGAGCTCGTTAACACTGTTTAACGAAGGTTTAAAAGGTTGTTGAAGAGAAATCGTTTTGGTTACAAGTCTTTTTAAACTTCCATTAAACAGTATAATGGTGACTAACAATGGGTTTAAATATTTATTCTTTGTTTAAAACTATAGATTGTGTATCATTCTATACTTTTTAGTTAACTTAAAATCGTTTGCTACGTTACCCAGAAATATCGGATATTCTTGAGGAAAGTCGCGGAACAAGGTTTGATGAGCATTTTGTCGGGTAGAGGCATAGACTCGATGTTTCGATATACTCACATCAAGGAGCCGTACTTCAACCACTACACACCCTCTACTTCTTGGTATGACACAAGTCTTAACAATAGGTCATTCTATTCCAAACCCGGACATGGCCTTGGACAGTCGAGACTCTTGTCCAACACACGTGAGCCAGTCCGTTTCAACCAGAGGCCTTACAACTACATGAACCGGTCATCTACTTATGAGCTGCACCGTATTGGATCTGGATCAAACTTGACGCTACCCATCCAAAGCAACATCAGTCTCCCAAACCAACCATCTCAAAACGAGGAAAGAAGAAGCTTTTTTGAACCACCTGTGATGGCGACCAAAATTGGCCAAACATCTCAAGTTCTTGGGTTTGGACAACTTGGACCGTCAGCTATTAGTGGTACTAATTTCAACAATAACATAATGAGTAGCTATGGAAGTTTTACTCCAAATCAACCAGGACCTAGCCACTTCTCGTATGGGATGCAATCGTTCTTAAACAATGAGAACACTGCATATAACCCTCAGCCACATGCCAATGCAACTACACAGCCAAATCTTGAACCTCCTCAACTGGAGAATCTCAACTTATATAGTGATCTCGGCAAGACTAGTGAGCTTCCTTACAACATAAGTAACTTTCAATTCGATCACAACAAGGTATATGTCTTCACTACCTTATTTTTTCAATGATATATATACATATAAACGAAGTACCTATTGTGATATTGTGTGTTTGAAAATTGGTGTGCGCAGCAACAACAAGGAGAAGAGGCTTCCACCAAATTTGAGCTCCCAGCAAATTTTTCGACAGAACTGAATCAGATTTTATCTCTTGAAGACGATGGGGACTGGACCTTTGTGAACATAAACCAGGCATTTACATATTATTAAGAGATCTTAGCAATTACAAAATCGAATTTGAACCAACGTCCTATCAGAGATTAGATCGTTTTTCAAATAATCATACATATATATTGAATGAATACTTTCAAATAGTATGTCTTAGTGACTTATATAAGACTTCGTTGTGAAGGGTCATTCTAATGGAGAAACATCCAACGCTTTTGGTGCTCCGGAGACGAATCCTCCAATTTTCGACATGAACCCTAATCAGAATCAGGTACCTCTAATTTATATCATTCTAGAATATTCCCATGTAACTATGATGCTTAATATAAACAAAATGATTGTTTAAATCTATTCTGAAACCTGGACTCGATTTGTTAGGAACAAGATGTTAATCCAGATTTTAGCGATTGGTCGTTTTTGGATCCGCAGGTAAACGATATAACGTTTAGAAAAATTAAAAGAAATTATTTGAAGTTTATGAGTCTTAGAAACTATTGTTTGGTTAATTTTTTCTTATATAGGAATTGGTTGATGACGACTTCATGAACTCTCTGTTCAACAATGACATGAATTGAAAGGGTTCTCCAAGATGTTCTCAAAGCGAGGTGAAGAAATAAAACCGGTGATACCTAGTAGTTTTCTAAACAAATATATATATATATATATATATATATATATATAATCGTAGAAGTATGGGTTTGGTTATGTAATATATTTCTAAGTGTTGGTTATTACGCCTTTTCAGCAAGCTAATTAAGTGTTGGATATTATGTTATGTCTGGGAGCTTTTTAATATATAATAATAATACTATCTATTTGGGTTATAGATAGATGTCATGTGTTTGTGTTATATATATATTATATGTTCTAAAGATGAAATAGTATAATGTTTTTAATCCGGATATATATATACAGTATAATACATGCACCCACATATTAGACTTTGCATACAATAATATGAAATGTTATCCAAAGAAACAAAACCAGGTTGTGGATGAATTTGATTTTTATTGTAGCTTTTTGTTTATGAAAAACAAAAACAAAAAATGTATCTTAATTAAGTTTTTAATATTTTGTTCTCTCAAAAATATATCACATTTTCTTATATTTCAAATTTCAAATTTCCAATGAAAATCTATTTTTTGTAGTTTCAATTATTTTTTCTGGTAAGTGAAAAATCTAAAGTTTAAAACAATACCCAAAAACTCCAAAACAGTCTCTATTCACCTTAGTTTTTCTATAGTTTGATATATAAAAATCAGGTGTGAAATCTAATACATGTACTTACGGGGTGTATTTCAATTTTATATTTTAAATGATTTGAATTTTAGTGAGTTTTTATATGATTTTGATGATTTTAGGTGAATTTAGGGAAGTTGTAATGATTTGTTGTAAAATCCTTCCAACTTTCATTTAAGACCATGAGATTTAGATCTATGTGTTTTAAACTAAAGGAATTTTTTAAAATCTTTTAAAGTCAATAAAAATCCAATGTTTGAAATGTTTTCAATGACCGTGGATTTTAAAGTATTTTCCAAATTACTAATTCAATAACACTAGATTTTGGAAAACTTTTTAAGATACATCACTTAAAATGTTTGATTGAATACCACCTCTTAATTTCTCAAAACCAAATTTGTGATGAAATCTTTTTTTTTTAATAGGTTTTGAAATCTGCAAGAAATGCGATACTATGTCCATATATCAAACTCTTTAATATTTCTTTTAAGAGAATTATATAAAAGAGACATAACTCCTTGTAAATTTAGATTTTGTAAGATCTTCTATTCAAAATTTAATATAGATTTGTTTCTCTTAAAAATAAAATAACGAAAATGGTAATTTGGCACTAAGAGTCATATTCTTTTTCTTTTAGGCATGGCTCAGGTCGAGTGCGTGTACTCCCATAAAAATGTTTTTTTTTTCTTCTGTGCCACATTTTACTATTCAATGTTCTAACTAATTCATTTAATTTCTACGAATTTTCAAAAAATTTCTATAGTCCCTAAGATGTGATTGTTTATCTGCTTTCTGTTTCTAAATTCATTCTTCTCTAGGAAATTATCAAACTTAAATATTATCTATATATATATATTATATTAAAAATGCAAGTCGTACAATTTGATCTCATAAAAAACGTTTGGTTTGATGTCAAATCATCAAAGTCCTAACTCCTAAGTCCAATGTCATATAAATAATAGATCTAAATATTTTGAGTCTATAAAGATGGACTAAAGATCAAATAGCTAAGATTAATTGGTTTAATCAATAGACCCCAATGGACATTCGTATCTTGGGTGACTTCAGTATATATATATATATACATATAAATTAAAGTATATTGGCAAATTCAATAAATTTATATGGCAATTATATATTAAGCTAAACTCTAAAGTACCATATACACAAATTTTAAATCCAAAATTAGCATAACTTAATAAAAATTAAAGACCACAAATTCTAGATTTAAGAAAGGTTTGTTAAATGATTTAGGTTTGTGAACCATTTTAAAAAACTTAACCCCTTCATATACACTTCTGGGACCCCTTTCTAATCATAATTTCGTAGTATTTTTAATTTTATATTTATTTTTTGTGATAATTTGGGAAAAGAACATAAATTTAGTAATTTTTAAAATTTATCTATTTTTTTTTCTTTTATAAATCAGGACTTCAACATATTCTGTAAATCCAATTTACCAAAAAAAATCACCTAATACATCATGATATATCAAATATGTAAAGAATTATATAGAAATACTTCAAATAGAACCATTAATTGCAAGTTTGGAATACCCATATAAAAAAAAATTGTTTCCACCGCACAAAACTTTACATTTGAGAAAAAATTAATAATTTTTAATGATCCAATGGTCTTAGAAATTTATTGCATCGCAATGTCATGAATACAATTTTAAAATGATCTTAAATTGTAAGATTTATTGAAACTATTGAAAGAAACAAAAAAAAATTTGCATCTACAAAATGTATTTTAGTTTGGGTCGTTATACTGTCGAGGAAATTATTATTTCTTATGTCGAAATATTTTTTTATCACGAATCAAATTTCAAATTAACCTTCTTCTGTTTATAATGTTGTAAAATAACAGAATGAATAAAAAAAATCTAATATTCCCAATCTAAATAATAAATATTCTCTTTCTTAATATAAAAAAATCACAAACTCATTCAAATGGTATACTTTCCTCCACATTTATTGGTTTTCAGCCCGTAGCGCTATGAACTTAGGTTCATTTGTTTATTCATACACAGACTTACATCCCATGCATAAAACACCACAAACTTTCAAAATCAAGCCGAAACCACCAAATTGGAGACACCGTGGATTAATCTGCCAAATTGGTGCCACCGTGGACGACGACGTGGCAAATGAGCGAACGAATTTCGAAGAGACAACGACGTTTTGATATAACCTAACCTAAAAAACTCACATTTCTCAAAACACCATCGTCTTCTTCCCGAAACACCATCTCATTCCCCGGGACTTTCAACCTCTTCTGTAGATGAAGAATCATCTCTAAGAATTCTAAAATACCAAACATAAACTGTTCACAATTTATCTTCCCTAAGTAAACCCCTACACAACCTAAATATTCACCCCATAAATCTCACTTTTAAGCTGGAGAGTCGAAGTTTCTAAATTTACCCAAAGGAAGCCAATTTGACGAATTTTATATACAATTCAGAGAAAATGAAATTGATAAATCACAGCAATACCTGGAGGAGGAATGGAGAAAGATGAACAAGGCCAACCAAAAGGAGACGAAAGAGACTCTTCCTCCGTAAACGGATTAGTCACCTTATCGACCAAATTCACAATCTTTGTAGCTGTAATCTGATGTGGTGGTACCCAAAAGGAGGAGCCAGGTATGAAAAGAAGCCAATCTGGAGTTGAATTATGAACGATGATCCTTCGAACGAATTCGTTAAGCTTCTTGAGAATCGCGGCTTCTGTTTCGGTTTTAGAATTGATGTCAATCTCGATGAGTTGTGGTATTGATGAAAACTTGCAGCTAAAAAAGACGATATTTGGTGGCGCCGTCTTCGTAATTGTCGGCTCGTTGAAACGACGGAGGAAGAATCTTTCCGTTGGGGACTAGGGTTATAAATTATCAAAACGTCGTCGTCTCTTCGAAATTCATTCGTTCATTTGCCACGTCGTCGTCCACAGTGGCACCAATTTGGCAGATTAATCCAGGGTTTCTCCAATTTGGTGGTTTCGGCTTGATTTTGCAAGTTTGTGGTGTTTTATGCATGGAGTGTAAATCTGTGTATGAATAAACAAACAGACCTAAGTTCATGGCGCTAGAGGCTGAAAACCCTATATTTATAGTCAATTTCATATGATTCAATCTTATTCCTTTTACTTTTATATCATCCTTGTTTACACTATAAATACATTTAGCCGTAGATTGCAAAATCTGAAAGGAAAGAAATTATAGTCCTTATTTTTCACTCCAACTCTTTCGAAAGAGCCACCAGTTGTGGAAAGCATAATCTAAAAGTAATATCTCTCATTTTTATCGCTCGCCCAAAAAGAGGTGTCAAGGAAACATTTAGAGCCATACCAAATCTTTGTGATAGAACGCAAGAAAGTTTCTCTTATTGGATACCAATCATGTCATAATAAATTATTTGATGTAACCTATAATTAGTCCATTTGGTTTACTATACAGGCGTAATCATATAAAAAGACCTTAAAAGTTTTGTATAAAATGTTATATTGGCTCTTCAAAATAATAATAGGAAGATTAACTAAATCTAAATAATTTCCTTAATGAACTTTTTTGTACTTTACCTGTTTTCATGTCATTGGACCATTGGAGGATTAGGTTTTTGTTACCTAAAGATGCTTTTTCTCTCTCTCTCTCGTTCTACTTTGTAGCCTTAGCAGGAAGCAATGAATATAATTGTGGTCACCAGAAGTTACCAATTCCACAAGAAACATATTCAATGTTATGATTGGCATGTGTTACCAACATGCCTGCTTTGTTTCTTGTTTTTTTTTCCCCCTCTTTCTCTCTTTCATCGCCTCGCCTTGATTTTATGGTTGACTACTTAATTTGATGCATAACAATAGAGGAACCAACCAAACAAATACCAAAAAATCAAAACAAACGGAACAATTAGCTAAACAAAATATCAAATCCTGATGTAGAATAACTATTTTAAAGCACTTATAATGGCAAAAACATTTTTTTTCTGAAATAAAATTGTTTGAATCAATAAAACTAATTTCTACAAACCTATAAAACTTTCATAAGCAGATAGACTAAACAATCAAATCTGTATGCTCAAATGTTATTTTGTTGTGGATCACGACCACCGTTATTTCACTTTTTTTTTTCTTTTCGAAACAACACAATGATAACACGCACGCATATGATGTATTCACCATGATCACATCACCAGTCAAAATTCAGAACCTATGTCTCCATTATCATTAACTAAATTTTGACGATTTGTACAATTAAATCGCAATATCTCCGGATCTCAAAGCCGCAAGAACTTTCACGCAACTTGCTCTTCGGAGGAGCTGACGGAGAACCATCGGAACACCACCTCATGGCCCCTAAGTTATGAAAAATCAACCATGTTAATGAATAAGTTGTACTCTTTTCCCATTGACAGATTTTGTCCCAATGAATTTTATGTTAATGATTTTTTAACGAGGCAATTGTTCATTAACCCATATTTTTTCACAACTTTCAAATCCTCCGATTTATGCTGCATTAAAATCGTCTTAAGTGTAACAGAGATTTCTCTGAAACCCTCGTCGGGACTTGATCCCGAGAAAGCCAGTCACCCCCGAGTCTACATCTCTTCGTGATCCTCCCTGAAAAAGCTTTATTGCGCCGCCGAACATCTCTCGCCGTCGCTGCCGAAGGATCGTAGCCGCCGCCGACAAAAGCTTCTTTCTAGGGCGAACTCATCCTGCTTTGGACTATGGACCAATTTTCGTTTATATTTCCAGTCTAATTCGCTTTTTTACTGGCTTTTGTAATTACTGGGCCTGCGAGCCCTCTGCTCCATCTTCTTCAAATTTTTTTAAAAAGTTTGTATAAATTAAAGTTGCCAACAAAAAAAAAGGAATATTTAGTAAATTCAGTATTTTAAACTTTTAATTAATATTGAGAACTTCAATACCCTAATTAGTTCAAAAGTATATGTATTGAATGTCACCGTTTTTTTTAATCCAAACATATTTAAGATACTTATCGAAAGGTATTGAGATCAAATGCAACCATACAATTTATGCTCGTGTTCATACAACCAAGTCAAAATAAATGGTTAAAGTGAATGTCAACCGAATTCAGTGACCGATTTTTATTTTATGGTGCATCAATTTGACAATGTCAAAATTAATAGCAATTAGAAATCCCGCAACTAGTTTGAATTCTTGACCCATAAGATCTAATTACCAGTCACTGATAAAACTATTACATGTTTTTCCAATTAGAAATACATGTTCCAGTTTGTATGTCAAGATGATGTAAACTGTTACTGAAATAATGCAATGATGTTTGTTGCATCATTTTGATAACTTTTATTATTATTATTGTAATAGTAAAGAAAATCCAAATATTTAGGTATTACAATGATAGTACTTGTTGAAACTCCCCTGTTATTTGTGAATTGACTTAAAAGGGGAGACCAACAAAGGATATTCTAAACAAAGCCTCAAAAAATAGCCAAGATCAAATCACAAATCATACACACCCAATTGAGATGAAAACAAAACAAATCACATATGAAATCGGATTTTTTTTTTTTAAACATATTTATCGTGTATATGTGTATGGTGGTTTAGCTTAATCAAAAAATTCCCATTTGAATCTTGGAGGAACGGGTTTAACCGGTTCGGCCGACTTTGCAGCCGATGCGGCGGAATCAAACATCTCCCATTTCGTAGTTACAATCGCCGGAGTACCTGATGAGGAGGCATTGGACTTCCTAGGCTCCTCCTCTCCCTCTTCCTCCACAAACGATAACAAATCGCGTTGCTTTAATTGCGTTTGCGTTTTGTGGCGGACCGACTTGTTGATTTCAACATTTTTGGCTGAGTTTTTGACTTTCAAGACGTCAAGTGCCTCAACATACTTCTGAACTCTTTGCACCTTCCAAAATCCAAATACATAAAAAATTAACCAGAGATTCTAAAACTGATGTATTTAGGTACTTGAATCATACCTGCATCTTCCTCTTCAATTTCACATCTCCATCAGCCATTATCGCATCAAGTCTTAACAACTGATTCATCAACATCTCTATCAGATTCACCAGACTCTTCTCTTCAACCTTCCCTCCTTTATTAATCACTGTCTCAAACGCCGACACCTAAAATCGGAAAAATTGAAATCAAAGATTCGAACTTTGAGAAACACAAAAAAAACAAAAAAAAAAAGCTCTGTTTTTTTTTAAAAAACCTGTCCGGCGAGCCTGTCGACTTCGAAACTAATATCAGAGATTGATTTAGAAGCTTTTTCAATGGCGGCGTTTTTCCTTTTTTCAAGGAGACGTTTCTCCTGAGAAATTGGATCTTCTTTAACAACAAGCTTTGACCGATCTTTAACTCCACAAAGATCAAGAAACATCTTCGAATCTCTTTCTTTGTCTTTGTACAAAACCTTCATGTCTTCATGGTGAAGTCCCACCTGATCAGACAACATCTTCTTCAACTCTCCTGTTTCAATATATCAAAATCCCAATTAAAAAAAAACTAATCCTTACTTATAAATGCCGAACACGAAAAGCAAAAAAAAAAAAGGATTTTGGTTTGGTTTACCAAAGGTAGATTGGGAATTGATGTTGATCTCGTGATAAACCGACCCGTATTTGACCCGGACACGAATGACACGTGGCAATTCGGAGTTCTGATCCGTCCGACGTTGAACAACCATTCCTCCAGGTCGGTACTCCCACTCATTACCACTACTTCCACTTCCACCGCCACCGCTGACGGACGGCGACGATCCTGTCTTCATTTTCATCATTCTTTACAAGATTCTTTGCTTCTTCTACTCGTCTCTGATCAAAAAGAGATCGATCTCACATGTTATAAAGAATCCAAATGTAGAGAGACACAAGAGATAGAGAGAGGTGTGATGAATATGATATCTGAACACGATCAAGAAGATGAAGAAGAAGAATAAAGAAACGTCTGAACAAAGTGAAGTAAATGTTATTTTTTTCTGCAACTCTTAAATATATAAATAAAAGAAATCATAAAAATAAAAAGAGTGACAGCTAATGGTATTGTTGTTATGTCTCATCATCAGTAATCACAACTATATATTATTGTATATTTTTATATGCTTCCCACATTTTCTTTGTATTATTAATTTCTGTTTATGTTTTTTTTTCCCTAGGTTCTGTATCAGTTTGGTTGTCTCTATTCAAAATACAGATAACCCATCTGTGTCAATGTCAACGAAAAAAATCAAACACATTGTTATTGATTATATAGTTTATTTTTCTTCCGAGAAAAACCACATTAGTTAATAGTTATGCTAAAAAAAACGATCACTATCACAAATTACTAGACAATGTATCATGGTCATAATTTGCGTATATGTGAAAAATATAGTAAAATTTGGCGTTTACTCAACAGCTTATTTTTTTTTTTTTAGGAAGTTTGTTAGATTCAGTTTTGTAATTCATTGGATCTCTTACTTTAATTGTTATAGATTTCTCAGGTTAACAGAATCATGAAAGATCTGACAAATTTTTTTGGCCCACTTACTAATTTCACACACAACCAAAGTGCAAATCTCATTATTTGTGTTTACAAGAATTTGGTGTCGTGAGAATTGGGTCAGTTAGCAAATCTTATTGTTAATGAAACATAACCTACCAAGCAGTACCATGGAACTCTTAGAGCATCATTACTCCTGAAACCCCAACTGAGTTTTTTATTATTTATTTAATATTAAAAATGTTAAGAGTCGTTTCTTATGTTCCCAAAATAAGAAACGTTTCTTAACAAATCTTGTTGTGTATCTTTATTTTAATATTAAAAAAATCCTAAGAAACTTTTAAAAAACTCTAAGAAACCTGTAATAATGATGCTATCTCTGTGTATCTTCCTCTTATTTTGTGAAAACAGACTCGGTAGAGACAAATGGCAAGTTCCATAATCCAATCCACTAGCAATCCACAACAAGTGTCACTTTGTGGTGACCACATGAGTTTCAGTGTCAGACTTCAAAACAACAGCTTACGGACGAGACATCCATATATAACTTCAAAATAGGTCCGGCCCAAGTTTGTAGGACCATGTTCTTTCTTTTCATGTGACCTTTTTTCATAAACTATAATTTGACCATGGGTTTGGAGACCTCTACCTAATCAACTCTGGCTAGACAAGTTTCAAAGACAACAATGGTTTAAACCAAAGCTAGAGACTACTTGTTCGTTTCAATGACAATGGCTTCTTTACCTTTGATATGCCATGACTCCTTTGTTTTTTTTCTTACAAAAGTTATCAGAATGTTGTTTAACTCTCTTCATTCTTCATATTTCTAAGTCTCACATTTGTCGTTTTGTTTTTTCTCTGATTTTCTAAAGTTTAAAATGTAACATAATACTGACAGACAAATCCAGATAAAAATATGAATGCGATAATATGTAGTATGTACCTTTCTTTGCTTTATTTTAGCTTTATTGTTTTTACAAATCTGTTTGGTTAAATCTAAAAAACTAGAATCGAGTCAAAGATGTCTTTCTAGAAAAGAAAGATAAAGAGAGAGAGTAACTTTGTTGATCAAAGGCTTCAGAGTTGATGTCATACAACCACTTCGCATTGGCAAACGCAGCAAAGCTGCAAGAGTGAGGGAGATAAAAAGGGATAGTACTATTAGTAGCAATAAATAATAACGTTTAACAAAATTACTGATGATATGGTTTAGCTTTGGATATAAAAGACATCTGATATTTACCAAACGATATATCAATATTAATTAATTAGGTGTTTTCTTTTCTATAACAAATATAAGAACTTTAAAAAAAACCAACATTAAAGAAAACTATAGTATAAAATAATCTATTTGTCATATTAAAATGTTTAAAACTTTATTTTAAATATTAAAGCTTTGTACAATGATTAGATCTACTATGTACGAGTAAAACATATGTATTCGCAATTTTGATGTCAGAAATTGAAAGAAAAAAAAAAAAAAAAAAGGGAAAAAGTCCGGTACTAGCCTTACTGTTTTGCAGCCAATGACGAATGCAATCTTTGTGATATTTGTGAGTACAGGGTAACATGGTTATTTTATCTCCACCAGCATAATCTGATTGGCATATCATACACCTGTTTCCCCACTCATATTGTAATTAATTTTTAACAGCATCTATGTATGTAATTAAACTGTATATTTTATTCACTGGCCCATCTATTATTTTTTTTACCACTTCCATGGTTCTTTTTCTCAACTTACATGGGTTTTTAAAAATGAAAAAAAAACTAACTTTTAGATTTAATGTGGCTGAAATTATAAGAATACTAACCTTTGTAATTTTGAAATGAGAAAAACATGTATGTTTAATGGAAATAAGAAAGAAAGAAGGGAAATTATTAAGATGGTAATATACTTTTTATCTTCTACAGAAGGTTTAAACTTGATGGTAGGTAATTGAGAAATTTGTCTCTTTGTTAATCCTTCACCTACATTTACTGTTTCACCTCTTCCACCTAAGTTTACTGTTTCACGCTCTTGTATCCGCTGGATTAAATTACAGGAAATAACTCAACGGAAACGGATTAAATTACAGGAAATAACTCAACAGAAACAATACTGAACCAGTTTTTTTTGTCTAGGCATATAACGGTAAGAGTGAATATTAGATTTTCAGGCGAGAAAATGTTACTGAAAAATATTATGTCTGTTTTAGATATTCTTACATCGACTGAATGTTGGTTTGGTCGATCCCAAAAGCGTTCTGCAAACGTATATTAAAGATTAATATAACTGGTGATAAACAGACTTAACCGGGTTTGGTTCAGTCTACCCTGATTGACCAACTGATCTAATAGTCATGTTATCAAGTTGAAAAAAACTGAAAGGATTGCATCAGATGATAGACCTGAGAGTGAATGTGGATAAGCGTTATAGGGCATCGGTATATGTATTGGTCTCGACCTTGGTCTTGGTACGAACAACCGCCTTAGCATCGACATTAGCCACCATATCAAACATTTCCAGCATAGCCTATGTCGAGTATTAGGTTGGTTTTGAAACTGACGATGATAAACAGAACGAGAAATGTCTTGTGAAGAATAATGTTCCGATGAGATGGGATTATAATAATGGGTAGAGATTGTAGGTTGGTTTTGAAGGTGATAATTAATCATAGGAGAATTGTCTACAGGCACTGGAGAATCATCGACTCTACCACGTTCTCTGTGGTTTTTATTCCTCGAGTCTCTTTGTGATTTCATCAGCTTTGCCGAACAAGTAATGGTATCCACCAGAACTTTGGGAATCTCCCATCTTTTATATGTATTAAAAAGTTATATAATATTCGGGAAATAGATTTTCTTCACTAATTTCGTTGTGTGGCATGACTTTTTATATGTATCATTCTATTTCGTTATATTGTTGTCGTGATTGAGTCTTAAATAGAGCATGTAAATATGTTTATGAAATATGCGAGAAAGGAATTAAGTAAACGTAATGAAATTGATTGTTGCAGATCGAGCTAGTGATAAATACCTAAATATATGCCTTAGAAATTTAGATATTCTTAATATTTTGGTACATTATCCAATCAGATGTAAAACTAAAATATATTACATACTAACTCATGTTTTCTCTAACGGAGCATCATTAACGGAGTATCTTACATGGGTATCTTAAATATTTTATTATTATTTTTTTAAGAGTTGTTTCTTAAATCTCTTATTTAAGAAACGTTTTTAGTGGGTTTCTTACTTCTCTCTTTCTTCTTTTCTCTTTTTTCTTTTTTTTTTTCCTTAAAATTTATAATTAAATAATGTTAAAAACCCAAAATGGGTTTCTCTCCATTAGTGATGGTCATGGTCTTGTATTCTCTAAAACAGAGAAGTGATAGGAAGGAAGGATGAGTGAAAACTTTCCGCAAAAATAAAAAACCCATTGGTTAACAAAAACAAAAAAACATGTGTTACCGTCAAATCAATGTGTTTAAAAGATAGTAACCATGTTTGACCAAAAAAGATATTAACCATTAATCAAGCATTTAGAAGCTAACATATTCACTATTTAGTGTAACCGGATCAACTGGTATTTGGGTTGTTTTGAGAGCTTGTGGTGCAGATGTATATGAATGATAAATTAATTTAATATCTTACTTAATCTGCAAAAGAAACTCACACCATCACACACTTTTAGTTTTTTTTCTTTTTTTAATCATGGAGAGCTTGTGAAGTAACTAGACCAAGATCACAGAAAGCATCACTTCACTTCATGAGCTAATTGTTCTCGAAGCTGAAAACTTATACATATGTTTATATTCTATCTATATAGATGAAATCCACCAATCCAAAAGTTAATTAAAAACACAAGAAGAAACAATATATTATCTTATTAGAATGGTATCTATCAAGTTCCTTGCAGCTATTCTCATTGTCATGCTTCTGGCCTCCGGACCTACCGTTCGAGCCCAACAATGCAGAGACGAGCTGAGCAATGTGCAGGTGTGTGCGCCACTGCTTCTGCCTGGTGCGGTCAATCCGGCCCCGAACTCAAATTGCTGCGCTGCCCTCCAATCAACTAACAAAGATTGTCTGTGCAACGCTCTTCGAGCAGCCACCACACTTACCTCTCTTTGTAACCTCCCCTCTTTTGATTGTGGTAAGATGATTCATCCATTGAACCTTTTTCATTAGATGTTTTAAAAAATCATTCCATCTAAACATACTTGAATAAAATGATATATTTGTGTTCGGTTAATTAGTCAATAGTCTTTGTTGTTATATTTTTTTTGGACTATGTTTTGTGAACTGTGCAGGGATAAATGCCTAGTTCCGAGGATTTGGGGAGTTCGGTCTGCAAAAGACAAGACGAATAAAATAAAAAAATAATGAGCAATACACTATTTGTTTGGTGTTTTGTTTTGAATTTGGTCTGTTGTTCGGTTTGTTCAATACTTATGACAGATCTATTAAATATCGTTTTCACCATTATTACGGAATATTTTCTATAATTGGCATCATTATAGACTTCCTTTTATAACAGGCGTGTTCGTTTTACATATGCAACTTCAGGCAAAACTCAATTCAAATTTCAAAAGTACAAAAAATACCAATAGATTCAGATATAATTATTCACATTGACAAAGTAAAATGATGTTGGTTTGATCCAAACCAAACCAGTGGACCGGAGCCATAGACCCGTTGACTTTAATTGACCGTGGGTCAAAGTATGTCCTATTGTAACGCGTGTGAGCTAAAGGTCCGTGTTACACACTCACTTTAGCTTTGGTTTGGAGTGGATCGGACCGGACCCATTGACTTGAATTGACGACGCTGAGACAAAATATGCGCTTTTTTTTTTGACGCGTGTAACCACGCGCATGACCTAAGGTCCATGTTAAAAGCTAACTCTATATAATGATGCATTACACAACACTCGCTTTAGCTTCTCAATTCCCAATTGTCTTTGTTTCTTTTTATATACTTGAACAAAACAAAATTTTTCTCAACCGTAGAAAATTGCGACAAAAGTTCAGTTTAGGCGATGAAGTGAGTATGGGATTTTTCGGACGACTGTTTGGGAGTAAGAAGCAGGAAAAATCAGCACCGAACAGACGAAGATGGAGCTTCACTACTAAATCCTCACATCCGGCGAATGATTCATCTTCTCATCCAAGCAAGAGAGGTGGGGATGAAGACAGTTTAGACGCCGACAAGCATGCGATAGCCGTCGCGGCTGCTACAGCTGCGGTGGCTGAGGCAGCACTCGCTGCTGCTCGTGCGGCGGCGGAAGTCGTGAGACTCACCAATGGTGGTAGAAACTCGTCGGTGACTCAAACATGTCGGAGTAATCGTCGGTGGACTCAAGAGTATAGAGCGGCGATGAAGATTCAGTCCGCTTTTCGTGGCTACTTGGTGAGTTAATTACTTCCCTAAATTAATCTTTAAACTCAGATTTTTAATCTTTAATTCTGTTTTGAAAAAAAAGAAAAAAAAAACAATCCTAATTTATTTGAGCCAAGTGTGGAATAGCTGTCTGATGTTGATTTTTCTACTTAACCCCAAACTGAAATACTTATTGAAAATTAGAAACAATGAGCATAATTTGTATTTTTGTATTGGTCCACGGAAAAAGACTATGAAAGCAGACAAATGAAACCAAGAAACTTGTTAGAAACCGATACGATTCTCTACCGACACTATTTAATGGTCTAGATAAAAATTCTCAATTTGGTCCTAGAAAATATGCATATATTATCTCATAACAAAATCTTACCTAACTGGATTTAGCTTTAGGGCTTATCCCTACTAGTGCGAAAATTCAGAATTTTAAGAATCAATTGTTACATTAAACCAGGTAAGCAACATATAATATAAAGAAAGGGTCAAGTTCCTACCTTTTTCCTTTTTATTCCTTTTTTAATTTAGTTTCTGAAAAGTCCTAAATGTATTTTTTTTTACAGAAAAGGTGAAACTACAGATGGGGTTTTAAGCTTTTTGAGCTTTAGACTTGCAACCAATCATTTTAACAGTTGTTAATTAGTTTTCTCTAACAATGATAATAGATAGATAGGTTATGTAATTCAAACTTTAAACTTATAATTTAGAGATTCTCTAATCATATTGCTTCGGATAAACAAGTTAGGTTTGTACCATTTCGAAGAAAATAATAGTAGTTGGGAAACTATAAGTAGATATAATATTACTTTGTTGTTTGAATTAGGTGTTTAATAAAAAATGTTTTTGATTCAGGCGAGGAGGGCGTTGAGAGCATTGAAGGCGTTAGTGAAGCTTCAAGCATTAGTCAAAGGACACATAGTAAGGAAACAAACGGCTGATATGCTGCGTCGGATGCAAACGCTGGTTCGGCTCCAAACTCGAGCTCGAGCGTCGCGTTCTTCACACGTCTCTGACTCATTCCACTCGTCAACATTAATGGTCCCATCTTCCCCACAATCTTTCCACGCACGATGCGTTTCAGAGGCTGAATACAGCAAAGTCATTGCCATGGACCACCACCACAACAACAACCGTTCACAGATGGGTTCGAGCCGGTTATTAGACCATTGGAGGACAGATGAAACTCTATGGAACGCACCACAGTACAATGAAGATGATGACAAGATCCTAGAAGTCGACACTTGGAAGCCTCACCTCAGGGAGTCACCAAGGAAAAAAAGATCCCTTATGGTTCCAACAAGTGTGGAGAGCAGTCCACAATTAAGGTCTAGAACAGGAAGCAGCAGTGGTGGTTCAAGGAGAAAAACTCCCTTCACGCCTGCGAGAAGCGAGTACGAGTACTACTCTGGGTATCACCCTAACTACATGGCTAACACCGAGTCTTACAGAGCAAAAGTCCGGTCACAAAGCGCACCAAGACAGAGGCTACAAGAGTTATCTTCAGAGAGTGGCTACAAGAGGTCTATACAGGGACAATATTATTACTACACAGCTGCTGCAGAGCGATCTTTTGATCGGCGTTCGGATAACGGAATCTCGGGTTACAGAGGAGTTTCTGATGGGTTAGATCGAAACCAAAGTGAGAAATCGAAGATGTATACTTCGTTTTTCAATTCTAATCCTCTTTTCTTTCAATAGTCGAAAGGATGAAAAAAGAGAGAGTGGAATGTGTAAAATTAGATTTCGACACACGAGTACAGACAGACAGTGATCAATCTGTGTTTTGTATTTTCATTTGACTGGATCCAACGTTACAGAACTCGTACCAACAAAGCTATAGGGTCCACACTTGTCTGATATAAAAACTTCAATAATTTGAAGTGATGTCAAGTCAAGACGTGGGAATCACCACTTAATAAAGTAATGAAATTGATTGATATAACCCTTCCTCTTAAACAAACTATTTTTCTCTCTTTTGTTTCCGGTAAAAAGCTCAATAAAGTCACACACATAAGAATTCACAAAATATACTAAAGAAATGATAAACATTGTACCTATATATGCATTTACAAAGTAAAACATGTTGCTTTACTTATCAGATATCATCACAACTCCATCTTGAGGTGGGAACACAGCGCAGGTAGCGGCACCAACGGCAGTGATCATTGCCGTTTTCTCCTCGGAATAGCATCACCAGCGCCACCACGAACCTGCACAAACCCCACAATATTTCGTATAACGTTGGACAGTTGGGATTTAACATTGAAATGACAGAGTGAATGCAAAGTTTACCCGGCAATCAATAGAGCGAGAGATAGGAGCCACAATAGGTATTGGTAAGGCTTGTACTTATATCTAAGAGGTGTGCCTTGTGGCATATGCTCTCTTGCTAACCACTTGAACTGGGGACGAGCCAACAGAATGAAACCGAGGAGAAAACCCGTTAGAAATCCACCCACATGAGCAAAATTGTCAACATGAGGCAGAATCCCAATCGCCAAGTTTATCAATATGACAAACAAAAGCGTCAGGAGTGCAGCAATCTGCACCCAAAAAAAAAACAAAGTCAAATAATCTTGTTTGTACAGATCATAAACAGCTAGGCATGAGCATGAACCAACATGATGGATTATTTGTATATTTACCTTGTTAGAGTAGATTGTCCAGTTGGTGAAAAGTTCGGAAAGCATTGAGCCAAGGAGGCCAAAAAGAGCACCAGAAGCTCCAACAGAGATACTGTTTCTGATAAACAACGAGGACAGGATGCTCCCTCCAATTCCTGAGAATAGGTATATAACTCCGATTCTAACTGCAAAATTTCAGAAAACGAGATTCATCAGATTTCTAGCAATATAATTACACAACTTGAAAAGTAGATTTCTGACAGTTAACAAATCTTGTCAGGGTAATCAAGGAATGCATACCGAAACCAAACTGCTGCTCGAGGCGAATACCGATGAAGATGAGGCTTAGCATATTAGCTGCAAGATGAATAACACCGGCGTGCAACCATATACATGTCAGTAGACGCCAACCTTCCTTCTTCTCCACAACTTTGCTCCACTCAAGTGCTCCTAACTTCTCCAATCTTCAAAGTATAAACCAAACAGAATAATATCAAATTGTTGTGTCTTAATTCACATAACTCCATCACTTACATCTCAAAATCCTATGGAATTTCGAATACAATCTCTAGGATAACACCTAAATCAGATAATCAATGATCCTTGGATGACATAGTAACCGACCAAAATATCTGAAACAGAACATAAAACCAACCCTAAATCATCCAGAACCAATTCAAAAACCGAACTACAAAATTGGGATGAAACGTACGTGTGAGAAGACGGACCAAAGAGAGGATTACTCCGGAGAGGCTCGAACGAGAGTCTCCCAAGGAACTTGGCGACACAGTGGCCGCTGAGACGGCGAGACTCGAAATGCTTTGGACAATTATTAACGAACATAGCAACGACGAAGAGCGCCACGTTAGCCGCAACGAACATCGGAACAAGCCACGACGTCCACTGCGATGACAACGCGTTATCACCAAATTCAGTAGACGATAACGCTACCGGCATAGGCGGTGGTCCTATTCGATTCCGATCACTGCCTCTGCTTCCGATCCCTCGATCCTTCGCCGACATTCGGTTCTCAAGATCATCATCTCCGACAGCCATTAGTGATCTCTCTCTTCTCTCTCTGTCTGTAATTTGTTTATTGTTTTTTTTTTTGGGTTTTTTTTTGATTTGAAGGCGGTAAGAAGAGTTAAAAACCTTATTTGAGAGTGGGTGAGAAAGTGGGTTTCTATTGACCAATTAAATAATTACACGTGGTAATGTGTAATACGTTATACCCGTTTTTTGTGGTACGTGTTACGGTGTATTGGTGGTCTATTTGCACACTGTATCATAACGGAGCTAACGTGCGCTGGATTTCCCAAATTGCTGTTTCACGCTAAAGCTGTGATGTGACATAAGACATAATATGAGTTTTTTTTTTTTTCCTGATATTTTGCTCTAGGTTTCGTTTTTCTTTCGAGGTCTTAAGAAGGTTTCAATCGATCGTTTGAGGGTGGATTTCAAAATCCAGTTTATTTTTTTCACTCAAATTAAAGTGTTAATTGCATAAATCTATTTTAACTTTGATACGAAATTCTCGAATTTTTAATTGTTGAGGTAGTTTAAAAGAATCATATATTTCACAACATATTTTATCTCATTTTTCACAAATTTATTTAAGTTAACACTCATTTCATTCAATTCCTCAATTATTTTTGATCGTCCATTGTTCTATTTATCCTCACCACATTAGATGAGGAATTCTAATCGATGTTAATTCAGAGATATATTAAAATTTAAGATTTTTTAAAATTAAAATATAGCTCGCACATTTTATAAAATTCAAATTTTAGTTATATTTATTTTTATCAATAAACTACATTACATAAATTTGAAATAGACAATAACACAACAACACCATTTTCATTGTTCGACCGAAACTTACATATCTTCGTGGATGGTTGAATTTATTTGTGGTTAGAAGACTTCGTGTGCTGAAAACAACCAAAGAGCGTAAGGTGTGAGATTCGTGCACTAGGAAGCAAACTTATGCCCTGCCCTATCTATTATGTACTCTGTCTTCAGAATCTAGTCTAAATTTCCAGACATGATACCTACACCAATAACATGGTTAGAGGGGCCCTCGGCAAGACATGATAGTAATTTATCTTTCTGAGAACTCTCCGGCCCTCAAGTCAATATTGGTAACGTAAATGGTCGATTTTCGAAAAACTAATGATGTTTAAGTTCTTGTTCTTAATTGAAAGCAAGCTAAGACCCAATCTGATATTTGGTGAACGGGTGTCAAAGTGAGAGGACCTTGCGGTGGAGGGGGCTGGAACTCTCCATTGAAAGGTGTGGATAATTACAGATCCAAGTTTTGAGATATAGAACATTACATGTTGGACATGAGTAGAATTCTTCTGGAGTGAGGGAGTATAACTACGTCGGTTTTGCGCGGCTTATCGCCGGATAAGTGTATGCGGTTGAATATATGGTAGATCAAAATACCGAGAGTTCTCTTTCTCTTCTCCTCAAGGTATATCGAACGTTGGAGTTGAACTCATGATTCGAGTCGAGATGATCAGGATGAAGTTTCTCGATTTATCTAATATTTTCTATTATTAATCAACATATTAATTAATCGAATTCATCTCCTTTTTGTGGAGACGAAGTATTTATAGACGTACCTTGTATGTGACTTCGGATTAGGTGAGCTTGACCCGCTTAAGGCCCGTCACATCATAGTTTACGTGTGTTTGCTTTGGTGGTTGATGTAGTAGTTAGAGGCGTGTTGCCACCACTCACTGAAAACCTACGGAAAACTCGAGTGCTATAGGGTTTGTAGTCCGATTGAGTAGGTGAGAGCTATCCTTCGGATGACATGTAATGGACACGAGGGCCGGAAGGGATAACCTTCTTCCGGGAGCGTACGGACTCCATTTCTAGCTTTATCTTGGCTTTTTGTTCGCATGTCATACATAGATGGTTGCAAATGCATCCCCAATAATCATTATATATGTCCTAGTCCAACAACTATTATTAAATATCAATAGAAAATATTAATTAAATAAATTAACTATTATCATAACGTTTTTAATATATTTAAATATAAAATAAGCATTAGATACAAAAGAAGAAAAAAAGTTCATTGGTAGCTAATCCAATTTTACCATAAATACTGATGAACATATGTCTCAGTTTTGTCTAAAAAATATGAATCTCGTGAAGGTATCATTTAATAAAGATAATAAAAATGTATTTAATTAATTTTATAACCGTTTACCATTAATGTATATTACTTTTGTTTTTATATATATGTAATGGTTTAACGAGTACTGAATCACTCATAAACTAGCTGAAGTTTCAGATCTACAGATTCATCGTTCGAGTAGTTCTGTGAAATCATCAAGATAGATACAATTTCTTAAATCTTTGACTAAAGGTTCAAGTCTTTTCAATTTTAGGTTTCTTGATTGTTACAAAAAAAAATTTTAATCAACTATTGTGATCCACTTATTAGATATTCGCCATATTAGGCGAACTCGGATATCAAATTTCATGTATTACGTTTCTATCTTGGCTACTATAGATTCTTCAAATGGCACAATAATATGTTTTTTACATGTTTCAGGATTCTGTTGGTTGTAAGAAACAACTAATGTGTATTTTTTATATTTGTTGAATCGTTTCAGAGAATACTCAGTCACTCATAAACTAGGTGAAGTTTCAGATCTACAGATTCATCGTTCGATTAGTTCTGTGAAATCATCAAGGTATATACAATTTCTTAAATCTTTGACTAAAGTTTCAAGTCTTTTCAATTTTAGGGTTTTTGATTGTTACAAAAAAAAAATTTAACCAACTATTGTGCTCCACTGATTAGATATTAGGCGAAATCAGATATCGAATTTCATGTATTACGCTTCTATCTTGGCTACTATAGATTTTTCAAATGGCACAATAATATGTTTTTTACATGTTTCGTGATTCTGTTGGTTGTAAAAAACAACTAATGTGTATTTTTTTTTATTTGTTTAATCGTTTCAGAGAATACTCATTCACTCATAAACTAGGTGAAGTTTCAGATCTACAGATTTATCGTTCGAGTAGTTCTGTGAAATCATCAAGGTATATACAATTTCTTAAATCTTTGACTAAAGTTTCAAGTCTTTTTAATTTTAGGTTTTTTGATTGTTACAAAAAAAAGTTTAACCAACTATTGTGATCCACTGAATAGATATTCGCCATATTAGGCGAAATCAGATATCGAATTTCATGTATTACGCTTCTATCTTGGCTACTATAGATTCTTCAAATGGCACAACAATATGTTTTTTACATGTTTCGGGATTTTGTTGGTTGTAAAAAAACAATTAATGTGTATTATTTTTGTTTTTATATTTGTTTAATCGTTTCAGAGAATATTCAGTCACTCAGAAACTAGCTGAAGTTTTAAATCTACAGATTCTTCGTTTGAGGTGTTTTGTGAAATCATCAAGGTAGATACAATTTCTTAAATCTTTGACAAAAGTTTAAGGTCTTTTCAATTTAGGTTTTCTGATTGTTACAAAAAAAAATTAACCAACTATTGTGATCCACCGTTTAGATATTTGCCATATTAGGCGAAATTAGATATCGAATTTCATGTATTACGCTTTTATCTTGGCTACTATAGATTCTTCAAATGGCACACCAATATGTTTTTCACATGTTTCAGGATTCTGTTGGTTGTAAGAAACAGTTAATGTGTATTATTTTTGTTTTATATCTTTTTAACCGTTTCAGAGAATACTCAGTCACTCACAAACTAGGTGACGTTTCAGATTTGCAGATTTTTCATTTGAGGAATTCTGTGAAATCAATCAAGGTCGACACAATTGATTAAATATTTGACTAAAGTTTCTAGTCTTTTCGATTTAGGTTTTATGATTGTACAAAAAACAATTAACCAACTATTGTGATTCGCTGTTTAGTTATTCATCATATTAAGCGAAATCAGCTATTGAATTTCATCTATTATGCTTCCATCTTGGCTACTATAGATGCTGAAAATGGCATAACAATATGCTTTTTACGTGTTTTGGAATTATGTTGGTTGTAAGAAGGAGAAAAGGAAAACTTGTTGTTTAACTAATTTTTTCTTTTCCTCTGACTTTAACAGATTCAAAGGTGAAATATGTATCATCATCATCATCAAACGAGGATTTTTCTGCATCAACAAAACGATTTGCTGAGAGCAGAGAACAGAGCCATGTATCAGGCCCTGACCTCTCCATCTATCTGCAGATCGTGTAGTGAGCCCGTCGTTTCAACCGAAGAAAGTGAGCTATGGTTGGAGAATGCTCTTCTCCGGTCAGAGATTGATACATTGACTTGTTTTATAATGAGATTAAATTCGTTCAGAAACCTATATCCTGCGCTTGCTGCATCTTTGACGAAATGGCATAACGCAGTGGCGGTTATGACGTCACTTTCGCTCAAAGAAGTTGTTTCTCTTGCAAGGCAAGGAACTCCGATGTGGACAAGCAACGAGAGACTAAATCTTGACGAATACTACTCTAAATGTTTTCCTTGGTATGCAAGAAACGCACCTGGGTTTATACATGAGGCCTCAATAGCTTCTGCGTTGGTCCCCTTTGATGCTTCATTGCTTGTGGAAAATCTTACGAATCATGTAAGTGTGACAATAAGCCTCATGAAATCATAATAATATACAATTTTCCTTTTCTTTATTATATTGTTGCTTGTTTATTTAGGTAAGTTGGCAAAAAATCTTCCCATCAATCATCGCAGATGTGTCTATGGAATCACATAACCGAGTATTCCAAATGGTACAAAACATTCAACTTTTTTTTATAATTTCAGGAATTTACAATTAATGATCATTTTTTATCTTTATAATTGTAGATTAATGTGGATTTTATGCCACAAATCTCCCCTTTAATTAAAACTCGGAATGTGAAACTTCTTCGACGTTCAATGCATATAGATCATGATACATGGGTTATCGCAGATATCTCTATGTATTTTAGCTCATATGCGCGACATTCACGCCCCGACTTTATGAGATTTCCTTCTGGATATCTTGTCCAGCGTATATCCAACGGTATCTCCAAGGTATACTTCAGTTTCAATCGATTTTAATTATATATATATATATATATATATCTATATAATGGTAGCTTTTAATCTGATTCAATTATTATTTGTAGGTAACCGTTCTCGACCACTGGGTTTACAAGGAAGAAGAAGAAGTCATAAACATTTTCAATTCAAATTCAGAATTTGGTGCACATAGATGGCTCGCTGCTCTCCAAAGGCATTGCTACAATACTTGGTCTATTTCGATTTCTTCAATCGGTCACCAAATTCAAAGTAGTAAAAAATTTCTTTTTTTTTCTTTTTTCTTTTTCTGCTTATCAATTTTGGTTTGGTTTTACGCTAACCATGTTTTCACCGCTTGTACTTGTGTAGTATTCGGCCCGATCTGTCATACCAACTTGCTTGACCTATCTACATATATGGTTTACGTATTTTGTACCGGGGTTTGTGGGGTAACCAGACAAAAGTGGAAGCGCCTCGGTAGAGTTGGATTTTCGGTAAATAACATAAGAATGTTCACCCGAGAAAGTCGAGACATAAATGGGATCCCTTGCGTTTTTGTTAGCGCTATTGGTTTGGCTAGAATGCAAACTACAGCAGAAATAATTTTTGGATTCATCAATGGTGCGAGAAAACAAGATATATGGAGTCATTTGGAATCTGTTGGAGATATGAAAGAACTAATTCGTATCAAAAGATGTCCTAATCCAGGGAATGAAGTTTCTGTTTTCAGCATTGAGGTACGTAACTCTAATTTCATATGATTTAGTTTATACTGTCCGGTTATTGAGCGTATATTTATAAACAGAGATTACTTAATTTATATTGCAGTGGACTGGTTCTAAACAGTGGTATCTGATTCAAGAAACATACTTGGACGCATCAGGAGCAATGATAATCCACACTTGCATAGAAGCGCCATATTTTACAGCTGTAATAAACGGTGCAGATTTGTCCGGCATCGAAATTTTGCCGTGCGGATTCACGATAATGCCACACGGACTACAAGGAAGTCTCGTGTCGGCTGGATGTCAGTTAAAGACCTACGAAACCATTGTCACAGATTCGGATGAGTTGATCAGTTATATGGAGAACATGGTTACTGATACTCTAGGAAATGTCCGAAATGCCCTCTACCGTTGAACCTCTTTATGGCTTCTAAAAGGTTCTTTGTTGTTGTTGTTATTTTCGTTTGAGAGTCTGGAATTTGAACTTTATTTTTATGAACCATATTATATCCATCTTTAAGAAGATAACAAATAAATGGTGATCATGGTTTTTATCTTAGATTTTAATATATTTCATATGTTGTTAATGGATTTATCTAAATGGTAACCATAGATTAGATCATATAAAATAGTTTTTATATGATCATTAAACACCATATCTGGCTGACTGGCTCCATATTTCTTTTTATATGTTTAAGAAGAACAAGCAACCTTATGTTCTAATAAAAAAAACCAAAAAAATGAACAAAGCAAAACTCGAAGATGAATCACAAAGACGCCACGTGGGATGAGTAGGACAAGTGAAAGTGGAAGTCGATAAAGCAAACAGGAGGACGAAGGAGATTTAGATTTAGGGGTAAAATAGTAAATGCAAGTTTATGTTTCACCTGCATCTTCCTTGTCTTTCTTTTTGTCTGATACAGACAAAATTAGAGAGAGAGAGAAAGAGAGTTCGCGTGCTGTTTCGGTATTCAATAAATAATATCAAATCCCAGATTCTTTCATCTCTGTTTCTTTCCACGACGGTTGACCTAATTTTTCGTCACATCCAATTGAATTTGAGGTTGAACTTAGAGAGATTTGATTCTCATCTGTTGAACAAGAAGATAGATAGAGAGATAGAGAGAGAGAGAGAAAAAAAAATGGGGAATTCATTTGGGTGTTCGGCGTCCGGCGAGAGATTGGTGTCGGCGGCGAGAGATGGGGATTTCGTGGAGGCGAAGATGCTTCTCGATTGTAATCCTTGTCTCGCCAAGTATTCTACTTTCGGTGGTCTCAATTCTCCTTTACATTTCGCAGCTGCCAAAGGACATAACGAGGTTTCTTTTTCATTCTTTTTGGCTAAATCTTTCGTATTTTAAGAATTTTAATATAAAGTTTTCGTTTTTATCCATTCTGATGTTAGATCGTTGGGTTGTTGCTCGAGAATGGAGCTGATGTCAATTCCAGAAATTATTGCGGCCAGGTATTCTAGATTTAGTTTTTCTCGACTTGATTTTGAGATTTGAAATATTTGAGCTAATTCTGAGCTGATTCATCGATTCAAGTTCGTTCCTTTCGATTAGAGTTTGATTTAGGGATTTATATCAATAGTGAAATGTAAAATCTTTGGCTAAGTTTGAGCAACTAGGCTAATAAATCGATTTTGCTTTATATTTGACTTAGATTACAAATCCATGGTTAAAAATTCGTTTTTTTCAGACGGCATTGATGCAAGCTTGTAGATACGGACATTGGGAAGTTGTGCAAACTCTTCTGCTTTTCCGATGCAATGTGAGTTGTTTTCATCACTTGTTGAAAGAAAACTATACGATTTGTTTCAGATTTTGATTCTTAGTACCGTCTTTCTTTGTCAAGGTTACTAGAGCTGATTATTTAGCTGGAAGAACAGCGCTTCATTTCGCTGCTGTGAATGGTCATGCCAGATGTATTAGACTTGTCTTGGCAGACTTTGTACCCAGTGATAAACTTAACTCACTTCCTGTGACTGGTGTGGTCACTGCAAAAAGCAAATCCGAGCAAAGGTTTTTTTTGGAATCGATCTTCTATGTTTGTAAGGTTTGATTGATTGTATAATTAGCTCCAACAAAAGTAATTGTTTTATGGTGCAGCGCATTGTCTAAATTTGTGAATAAGGCGGCTGATGGTGGAATCACTGCTCTTCACATGGCTGCCTTGAATGGATTATTTGACTGTGTGCAGCTTTTGCTTGATCTTGAAGCGAATGTTTCCGCTGTGACATTTCATTATGGAACATCTATGGATATGATTGGTCTCAGCTCTCTATCCACCATTTTTTATTATTGACTTAAGGATTCTTTTTATACTGCTTCCAAGATGACAATCTTGGTCTTAATTGCCGTTTCAGGAGCTGGAAGCACACCTTTGCATTATGCCGCTTGTGGTGGTAATCTGAAATGTTGTCAGGTAAGAACAATACTACTAAGTTTATTCTTTTTGCTTTGGTATTTTTGAGACAAAGAGTTGTGAGAATCTCCATTTTCTTTGTTTCTCAATAGATTCTTCTTGCAAGAGGTGCAAGAAAGATGACATTGAACTGCAACGGGTAAGTTATTCCATCACAATCTTCTAATGTTTTATTTCATGTTATTTCTCAGAACCAGTTTCGGGGAAACATTTGACGTTGTTAGGATGGAAACTTTCCTTATCAAAAAAAATGTTTGTAGGTGGCTACCTATTGACATAGCACGGATGTGGAGTCGTCATTGGTTAGAACCGTTGCTTTCGCCAATTTCGGATGTCGTCGTTCCAGTGTTTCCTCATTCCAACTACTTATCATTGCCCCTTTTGAGCATACTCAACATTGCAAGGTAATGAAGAAACCGCCATCTGAGTTTTTAGGAGAAAACTCTGTCGTCAATATGACTCAGGTGATTTCTCTTCTTGTTGTCTATTCGCTTCCAGAGAGTTCGGGTTGCAGTCTACAACCATCACGGATGAGGTCGATATCTGTGCGGTTTGCCTGGAAAGAACATGCACAGTTGCTGCTGAAGGTTCTGTCTAAAATTTTTGCCATGCCCTTTTAGAGATGTTTATTAATGTCCTTTAAAAGTTGTGGGTTTTGTGTTTCAGGTTGTGAGCATCAACTATGTGTGAGATGTGCGTTATACCTTTGCTCTTCGAGCAATGTTCCCTCGGTGACAGTTGGCCCGCCCGGGTCAATCCCTTGCCCTCTTTGTAGACACGGAATTGTGTCGTTTAAACGGCTCCCGAGCTCCCTAACCAGAGAAATGAAGTTACCTATGTCACTCGGGTTCTGTGCACCGTGTATGCTTCACACGGGAGATACAACAGATCAATCATCACCGATATGCCCAACAACAGAACAGCGTAGCAGCAAGACCCGGGCAGCCTCGGTTTCATCTGATATGTTCTGTCCGGTAACGTGTAGCCCATTCCCTTCAGTCAACATTCCAATGTGCACCTGCAATGAAGGAACATGTCCAAACTTTGAGACACATGGAACAGAGAGACATAGCGAAGAACAGAACGAAGCTTCTCCTTCTAGAACAACAAGTGAGCAGGAGAAGATGGAAGAAGGGCAAAGGCTTGGGAAGACAACTACTTGTTCAAGCATGTTCTGGGGAAGAAGAAGCTGCAGCAGAGAGAACCAATGCAACTCCGAGATCAATGCTTGACTTGATCATAAACATTATTTCTATGTACAGAGAGAGAGAGAGAGAGAGAACCTATGTCTCCATCATTTTTTACTTTTAAATGGGATGAGTCACACATAATCTTCTTCTTAGGTTTGTTTTGACTTTGGAGAGGCTACAGTTAGTAATTATGGTGGAAGATTTGTAATTATCACCATATTGATTGGGTCATTTTGCAAAATCGTTGTATTTTTATCATTGGACCCATCTGTTGTTTGTTGTAGAATATAATGAAATATGAGACTAAAAGTAATAATTTAAGAAATTAATGGTTCTCTATAGCTCTTCTGGTTCTATGAGAAAATCTGAACACACAAGTCGACGTCGTTTTCTTCCTCTGCTAATAACTTAATACTACGTACTACTTTAGTTATTTATTGGATCAAAAAAAAAAAAATCAAATGAAAACTATCACTCAATTAATTGGACCCAAACTGGTTTGGTTTCAGTGATGCGCCCATTTCAAAAACATTCCCATTTTCGGCTTTGCTACTTGGAAATCTTCATTTGCACAGCTCGTCTGCATGAGTTTAATTTCAATTACATTTCCATTTTAAATTATTTATTTGCACAGCTCGTCTGCATCAGCTGTGTATTATGCCATTTTTCTGACAGAAAATCAAAGTTTTTTTTTTCTTTTTGTTGTTGTTGTTGAAGATTTGACAATCAAAGTATTGTTTTTTGTTCAAAACATACCATAAATTTGAATTTTGAGTAATCTAATCAGGTAAAGTAGTAATGTGTTTAGAAAATGGAAACAGATCCCAAAGGGAAAAAGCTTATACATTCCCAAAAGGGAAAGAAGACATGTGGGAACTCTCTGCTCTTTCTTCTCCCCTTTTATATTTTTTGGACCACATTTTTTTATTTTACTCAATTCTAAGTTCTAACCCCTTTTCATAACACGAAAAAAAATTTTACTTGGAAAACTTTAGAAACATGCATAATTTGTGTGTAAGAATGTTGACTGTCCAATTTTATTCTGTTTTGCAATGTAAACAATCAAAAGTACATTTTTAAGATCAATGTAAACAAGGAGTAAAACAATCAATTTAGTTAGATAAATCAAATATTTATTACTAGTATTAAGTAAATGCAACAATTCCCAAACATAAAAAGAAACCTAAAATTATTAGCTGTATAGATAAGTGAAGCCTCTTCAAGTCTTCATATATCACATTAATTGACCAGCCAAAACATTGTTTGAAAATTATAATTTGACCACACAAATTTTGAATATTTATAGAACAAACCAGTCAGCTTTATTCTGCAGATTTCGAGCCGTACTCTCTCAAGTCTGACCCATGCCTTCTTCATCTATATAACTCATCATCTCTATTTTTTTCTCTAAAAATTCACGCAAACAACAAAAACAAAAGATTGAAAATAACAACTACTATTAAAAAAGTAAAAAAAAAAAAGAAAAAATTAAATTGCCGTTACGAACTTTAAAAACAATGGTCTTACGTCACGTGAGTTTCGTGCTTCTCTCTCTCTTCTTCTTCTTCATCTTCATCTTCATCTTTATCGCGCCTAAAAAAAACCTTCTTTTTCTCTTTAATGGCGTGATTTATCTTCTCCTCTTGTAAAAATCGAGTCTTTCTCTCTAAAAAGAGTCTCTTTTAAATCTCGGGGTTTTGTTTTTCTTCCTTCCTTTTCCTTCTCTAACCATGGCGTTTCTTCCCGCCTTGTTCCTGTTTCTCTTATTCTCTGTTTCGGGTTCCGCCATTGTTGATCTAAGCTCAGAAACTAGTTCTTTGATCTCCTTTAAGCTCTCACTCGAAAACCCTTCTCGCCTTTCTTCATGGAACGTTTCGTCTTCCTCGTCGTCTCACTGTGATTGGGAAGGCGTTACGTGTTTGTTCGGACGAGTCAACTCGCTCTCTCTACCTTCAATGTCTCTCAAAGGCCATCTCTCTCCTTCTTTCTTCTCCCTCCGGTCTCTCTCCGTCCTAGACCTGTCCGGAAACTCACTCTCCGGCCAGATTCCGAAGGAGATTTCAAGTTTGAAGAATCTGAAAGTGCTTTGTCTAGCTGGAAACCACTTCTCCGGGAAGATTCCGTCTGAAATTGGGAAACTGAAACAGCTTCAAACCCTAGACCTCTCGGGAAACTCACTCACGGGACTTCTCCCGAGTCAACTCAGCGAGTTACCTCAGCTCCTCTACCTTGACCTAAGTGACAACCACTTCTCAGGTTCACTTCCTCCGTCGTTCTTCCTCAGCTTCCCTGCATTGTCTTCACTCGACGTCTCCAACAACTCGCTCTCCGGCAAAATCCCACCAGAAATTGGAAAATTGAGTAACCTATCCAATCTTTACATGGGACTCAACTCGTTTTCCGGTCAAATCCCGCCGGAGATTGGTAACATCTCGTTGCTCAAGAACTTTGGTGCACCATCTTGCTTCTTCAAAGGACCGTTACCAAACGAGATATCGAAGCTGAAATACTTAGCAAAGCTCGATCTTTCTTACAACCCACTCAAGTGTTCCATCCCCAAATCATTCGGAGAGTTGCAGAATCTGAGTATACTGAATCTTGTCTCCGCTGAGCTTAACGGAATGATCCCACCAGAGCTTGGTAATTGTAAAAGCCTCAAGACACTGATGCTTTCTTTCAATTCTCTCTCTGGTTCTTTGCCATTGGAGCTTTCAGAGATTCCTCTGTTGACGTTTTCTGCTGAAAGGAATCAGCTTTCGGGTTCATTGCCTTCTTGGATCGGCAAATGGAAAGAACTGGACTCGCTTCTGTTGGCTAACAATCGGTTTTCAGGACAAATCCCTCGTGAGATTGAAGATTGTCCAATGTTAAAGCATCTCAGTCTAGCTAGCAACTTGTTAACTGGTTCGATTCCTAGGGAGCTTTGTGGTTCACGTTCGTTGGAGGAGATTGATCTCTCTGGGAATTTTCTTTCGGGAACAATTGAGGAGGTCTTCGTTGTATGTTCGTCTCTTACAGAATTGGTTCTTACCAATAATAAGATCAATGGCTCTATTCCTGAGGATCTTTCGAAGCTTCCATTGATGGCACTTGACTTGGATTCCAACAACTTCACAGGAGAAATCCCAACGGGTCTCTGGAAATCAACGAACTTGATGGAGTTCTCAGCTTCTTATAACCGTCTAGATGGTTATTTGCCTGCAGAGATTGGCAATGCAGCTTCACTGACGCGGCTGGTTCTCAGTGATAATCAGTTAAGAGGTGAAATCCCAAGAGAGATTGGAAAACTTACATCTTTATCAGTCTTGAATCTGAATTCAAACAAGCTTCAAGGGAAGATACCAAAGGAGCTCGGTGACTGTACTTCTTTGACTACATTGGATCTTGGCAGCAACAATCTTCAAGGACAGGTTCCAGAGAGAATTACTGGTCTTGCTCAGCTTCAATGCCTGGTTCTCTCTTACAACAATCTCTCGGGGTCGATTCCATCAAAACCGTCTTCTTATTTCCGTCAGACTGACATGCCTGATCTGAGCTTTCTTCAGCACCATGGAGTATTTGATCTCTCCTTCAACCGACTGACTGGCCCCATACCAAACGAACTTGGCGATTGTGTGGTAGTGGTGGAGATTTTACTGAACAACAACCATCTCTCCGGAGAGATTCCAGCTTCACTCTCTCGTTTAACCAATCTCACAATTCTGGATCTATCTGGAAATGCCCTTACCGGCTCCATTCCAGAGGAGTTGGGCCACTCTCCTAAGTTGCAGGGATTAAATTTGGCGAATAATCAGCTCAATGGCCATATACCAGAAAGCTTTGGCCTTTTAGGTAGCTTGGTGAAGCTAAACTTGACCAAAAACAACCTGAATGGATCGGTTCCCACTTCTCTTGGGAACTTGAAAGAGATTACACACATGGACTTGAGTATTAACAAGCTAAGTGGTGAGCTTCCATCAGAACTGTCTCAGATGCTCAAACTTGTTGGCCTTTACATTGAACAGAATAGGTTCACCGGAGAAATCCCTTCAGATCTTGGTAACCTTACGCAGCTTGAGTACTTTGATGCTTCTGAGAACTGGTTATCTGGAGAGATACCAACAAAGATCTGTGGATTGCCTAATCTGGAGTTCTTGAATCTAGCCAAGAATAATCTGGGAGGAGAGGTGCCGAGAGATGGTGTTTGCCAGGATCCTTCCAAGGCATTGCTTTCAGGGAACAAAGAGTTGTGTGGCAGAGTGATTGGATCAGATTGCAAGATGGATGGAACTAAGTTGATGAGTGCTTGGGGACTTGCAGGAATCATTCTTGGGGGTACGATCATCATCTTTGTGTTTGTTTTCTCTCTGTGCAAATGGGTTATGACAAAGAGAGTGAAGCAAAGAGATGACCCAGAGGGAATGGAGGAAAGCAGGTTAAAAGGGTTTGTTGATCAAAACCTCTATTTCTTAAGTGGAAGCAGATCAAGAGAGCCATTAAGCATCAATGTGGCTATGTTTGAGCAGCCACTTCTCAAGGTCAGTTTAGCAGACATTGTGGAGGCAACAGATCATTTCTGTAAGAAGAACATCATAGGAGACGGTGGTTTTGGGACAGTTTACAAAGCTTGTTTACCCGGTGGGAAAACAGTAGCGGTCAAGAAGCTAAGCGAAGCCAAAACTCAGGGAAACCGCGAATTCATGGCAGAAATGGAGACTCTAGGGAAAGTGAAGCATCCCAATCTGGTGTCTTTGCTTGGATATTGCTCTTTCAGTGAAGAGAAGCTTCTTGTGTATGAGTACATGGTAAATGGAAGCTTAGACCATTGGTTAAGGAACCAAACCGGGATTCTAGAGGTGCTAGACTGGTCCAAACGCCTCAAAATCGCGGTTGGAGCGGCAAGAGGACTAGCTTTCCTACATCACGGCTTCATCCCTCACATCATACACAGGGACATCAAAGCAAGCAACATTCTGTTAGACAGTGAGTTTGAACCAAAGGTTGCGGACTTCGGGCTAGCCAGACTGATCAGTGCCTGTGAGACTCATGTGAGTACAGTCATCGCTGGGACGTTTGGGTATATTCCACCAGAGTATGGTCAGAGCGCACGAGCCACAACCAAAGGAGATGTGTACAGCTTTGGAGTGATCTTGTTGGAGCTGGTCACAGGGAAAGAGCCGACTGGTCCAGACTTTAAAGAGAGTGAAGGAGGGAACTTGGTTGGTTGGGTGATTCAGAAGATTAACAAAGGGAAAGCTGTGGATGTTCTTGATCCTCTGGTTCTATCGGTGGCTTTGAAACACTCTATGCTTCGTCTGCTTCAGATCGCTGTGCTCTGTCTTGCTGAAACGCCAGCTAATCGCCCAACCATGCTTGATGTGTTGAAGGCTCTCAAGGAGATATAAAGCTAAAACCCTAAACGTTGTTGTTGTTTCATATGTTTCTTGTTGTTTAAGTAACTATTAGTGCTAACCAAAAAAAGGGAGTGTAGGGTTTCTAATGTTAATGTTAATGTTTAATCTCTGAATACCTCAGAAAACCAGACTTTTTTTAATTCCAAACCACTCAAATTGACAGACCTTTTGCGTTCAAAACCACATTTACGAGAAATAAAGAAAATCAAATTGTAAGAGAAAAAATTGAAAAAACAAAAAAAAAAGTTGGATTGTAGCTGTTTGATGTCAAGTCAATATCACGAAACACAGGTATGGTCAGTAAATAATTATTGAAAATAGAGGAAAAAAATCTTTAGTCGAAACTTCTGGCTTTATATTTACAGTCACTCCCACTGCTTTTATTCTTTACTTTATGGACTACATACAAATTTCTACAACTTGCTAAGTGTCACTGTTTTGTTTATTCTGTCGCCACATGGATTCATATTAATTATAATTTATAGGAGTCTAAAAAAAAAAAAGTTTACAAAACGGAGCTCGTACTAACGAATTGATAACTACATTAATTTTGTAGAATAATATAAAATTTTATATTTTAAAGACGAAAAATATAAAAATATTAAACCATTCTGATATTGCTAATCAGTTTATCACACGGTTCCTCTTCTGCAGTTCACCATGTAAAAGTTCTATTAGTGTTAGATAAAGAACATATAAATCAATAACTGAGGTTTCTGTACGAAATAATGGAAATTGAAGAGCTTGGATCAATATCAATTTGCCACCAATGCCCGAAAGATGGTTTTTTCTATTTTTCTTTTTATATAACTTTCTTGTCTTTTAAAATTGGTAAAAAGGTTTGTTTTCTCCAATTAACTACACAAACATAATAGAAAAAACGTTTACCAAAAAAAGCTACAAACTGATAAAATAATAACTGGATGTCTCGGTGCAATATAGAGTCGTAGACTTTGTCCAAACAATTTAGGTCATCTATCACATATTAAGCATTCATTGCACTGACCTAAATCAAATAACTAGTGGGTTTATATGTTATACGGGCCAGGCCTATTTAATGTGAGATATCACGGGTCTATGATGAACCCAGGCCATGGCTAAACGAAATCATAACTGGAGTATATATTAATAGTTTTATACTCTTTTTCAGTATAAATATCGTTTAAAATGTTTTCACACATATTACAAAATATTTGTTTTACTTTTTATTAATACATTTTAAATTATCTTATTGGTCAAAACATTAAAACAGGGAAAATAAAACTGTAATTTTTATCAAAAATATGTATTGAAAATATAAAACGATATTTATTCTAAACAAAAATTTAAGTTCTACAACGACACTTATTTTGAAACAGATAAAATAATTACTTGCAATGTTTTAAAATATATATATACTTAGCAGTTTTTTTTTAACGAAATTACTTACTTGCAATGTTGCAAAAAGATATATTAAATTCAACTATTTTAATCTTTTGTTTCTAATTTTAAACAAAGTATATGTTGGCTAATACAAGTAAAACAAACAAAGTGTATTTGCTGAAGGAAGAAATAGGCATAATGGGATTAGTGTATAAGTAGAGTAATCAGTAGACCGACGAAAACCTTTAGAGACAACGACTTGTATAGGAGACCGCATGAACCATGTGAATAAGTCAATAATTAATGCATAATTGTAACACTATTTAATGATTACTAACTATATTATTCAATTATATCTTAAAAGAGTTTTTTTTTTTTTGCGCTAAATATTATCAAAGGAAAACAAAATTTTATCATTATCTATAAATTCCTAAGTTCGTCGTATTCCATGCGTATGATATATCGTCGTGGTTGGTGTGTCATATGACTCGTGTTATACGCTTCAACTTATCATACATGTACCATAAGGCGTGCAAGCAAAATTTTGTTTCTAAGCTTATTTTGTGTAGAAAAATACAAAAGCAATAAATAATTTTTGGGTAAATTTGGCATGTGAACAATGGAAGGATATAGTACACATTGCTACTTATGTTCGCAAGAAACTCTAGTACATAAGAATAGACACGAGTCCGAATATTTTGAAAAATTGGAATATACTTATTGAATTGTAGATATGTGTCCAGTTCAAAAAAGTATATATGAAGTGTCTGTGTCATATATGGACACCCAAATTCACAAGTTCAAGTATTAGTACTTGTATCCATGTATGTATTTATAATATACTCCGTAGATTAGTGCCAATATTCAACCCAGAGTCATATATATCTAAAAATATTTAAGATAATTTGTCCACGTGTTCTATAGTTCTATTGGTACGTGTATAAAAAAATTGGTGAGCTACAAAAAAAGTAGACTAAAACATTAATAGCAATTAGCAACTTGAAACTAAAAAACACTAGAAAAATCCATAATTTTAAAGCTAATTGCCAAACACTAGCAACTTGAATCAGTTCTGATAAAAACGCAGTAATTTACAACATGTAAACTGAAAAAAGTAAACATAAATAATATAAACGCAAATAAAGATTTTAACATTAGTTATACATGGTATACAATTTATATATATTAAAAAAAAAGGCGTTTGAAAAATGATTAAATAACAACAAACATTAATATCGTAGCTTCGGTAGTTTACATAAGAAGTAACTTAAGATGACAGCCTAAGTATCATCACTAATAAACAATAAGATTACCTGTTAATGTTGGTTGATAGCTTGATGCTTCAACTGGAACCGGTTTGGTATTTAGCCGGTTATTGGTTCAGGACCGGTCAGGTTAGGTTAGATTAGATGTGATGTTAGTTCAACACCTACCATTGTGTTTGGATGGATCCAACGGCTCGTGAATCAAAGGGGTGCATCATAGCATAGAGAGAGAGATTAGAGAGTAGAGAATCGAAGCGAACGTAGGATTTGTTTGTTAACGTCAACCATTGAAAGATTGACACGTGGATGACATTGAGAAGAGCGTCTTAAGAATAAATGCTTTACTTGTTTTTATTTGCTTATTAAACGGTAAAATGCTTTTCTTGTTAAAAGAAAAAATAAAAATGCCTTGTCTAAACCTTCACGCCGCGTCTAGCCATTAAAAAGCTTTCGGACAACAACTTCGCTTTCTCTATCAATCTTTCAGCTTGACTTATTATCTCTAATATAGCTCGGCTCGGCTTAGCTTAATGATTGACTAATCAGAAATGTTTTGTAAATCAAGCGAAATAAATATCTCGCTAAACTATCTTACTCAATGTCTAATTAAGGAAATTAATCATTATGTTTTATCCCAACTAATACTTTTGATTTTTTTTAGCTTTAACTAAGCACATTTTTTTAAAGCTTTTTTTGTTTTTAATCTTAAACCAAAAAATATGATCCCAAAGAGAATTGATTCATCAAGTAAATCTTCTATTTAAGTAATTAATAAATCTGCATTCGTTGTATCATACAATGAAAAAGAACGTGAAGACTGTTAAAAAAAAAGTAGTTAAAAGATATCTTTTAAATATTAAAAAAAAAACAAAACAAAACGAAAACGTTATCTTTAATGTTATCCTATAATTATTTGCTGTTAATGCGTTTTTATCGTTTACTTTTCTTTTTACTCACGCAAAACTTTATTTGGAATTTTAAACATCTGTACTCACGCAAAAGTTTTATCTTCCAAAAATCAAAACATTTGTCGTGGAATCTAGTTTTTCATTTATTCTTTTATTTAAATAACTTTAGATAATTGAAACGAGTCAAACTTTAGCAAATTAATTACTTTATTTTAATAAGTTTTGTATTAATCCCAAAAAAAAACACATAATTCGCCGATGATATAAGCCGTAGTCGCGAGTCCGCAAATATGTATAAATATATTCGTAAATGAATCATAATCCAAAAAAAAAAAAAAGTAATCGAAATCTTAATCCAACGGTAGAGATAAAAGGTCACACCGTAGCGCTAGATCCATGGCAGAAACAGCGTAGCAAAATCCTATCTCTCTCTCTCTCTTTCTCTTTTGTCTTCTTTCTTCCATTCATTTTTTTTTAATTTTTTTTCCTAATCCAAAACTAACCGATAACCAAACTTTCTCTTCTATCTCTCTCTCTTGGAGGGAGTGCCGGAATCAAATCGGAGTATCACCGGAATTATCACAATTACGGTTTTGCTTACACCGTCTTCCCGTGCATAAGTTTTTACTTAGCTCGTTGAAATTCGTGGAGAGGAAGGAGATTTTGAAATTGAGCACTGATTCCACTTGTTTTTTTTTTTTTTTTTGGGAATTATATAATTCTCTGCTGGTTATGATGATGATTGGATAGACAGAAAACAAAAAAAAAAAAGATAAAAGGAGAAGAAGAAGAAGAAGAATTTTCCTGCTCTCTCTCTCTCTCTCTCTACATCTCTCTGCTCCTTTTTGTTTTTTTCTTCGGGAACGTGAAGCCTAGAGAAGAAGGTTTGCGAGATCGGTTTCAGTAATTTAAGCTGGTTTGATTTGCTTTGGGGGAATTTTGAAGAGAAGAAGCAGAACTGTCTTGTTTTTATAATCTGGTAAGTTTTTTTTTTGTTAATTGTGGGTTAGGGTTTTTGTTGTTGATTATTTTTGTGCCCAACTTTTGAATTTGGTACAAGTTTGTTCTTTGCTTGAATTTGCGAAAAAATAATATCCGAATTTAGGCGAATTGTAGTCTTCTGGCGTTTGTTATACCGTATTTTGTGCCTTCATAAAATTTTCTTCGATTCAAACTATTTCTTCAGCCCTTAGATTGCTTGAATTTGCTAAATTTGTTTTGGTCTTGGATTTTGGGATTTGAGTTAGCTTGGATTCTACTAGAAAGCTCCTGTTTTATCCATGGAATTGTAATACATACTTGATCTTTTGTCTGGCATTGAGACTGGCTTGGGGCCCTTATGTTTTTTTTTTTTTCATTCTGTTGAGATTTCCTCTAGTTTGATTCTGGAGTTAGTAAAACTAGAAAGTTAATAGTTTGATCTCTCTCTTTCTATGGATTTTGTTTTCAGCTGTACAATGCCGTCTGATATATTGGAACCAAGAGGTGTACCGACACCTTCTCGTTTTCATGAAGACATTCGCATCACTCCTGAGGTAACTCTTCGATTCACTGCTTTCAGTATTTGAATTTCTATGATTCAATTTTCTATGTAAGGTGTACATTTCCGAGTTTTGGTGCCAACATATGAAATTATGCACGACAGTGTTTTCTTGGGTCTGTAAAATCATATGTAGAAACGTTTTTTTTTTTTTTTTCTCAAGTCATTTGATTTTTTCTTGTGCAGAAACAATTTGGTTTCATGAAAAATAACCTGATTCCTGAAGGTGGTGGGGATAGATGTTCAAATCTACCGACTAGTTCTTGGACATCTGACAGTTATCAGCTGTCACAACAATCAAGCTTGTCTGGGGCGCTTCCCTCTTTTATCCCTAATGGAAAATCAACTACAAGTGATACCCACTGGGAGAGCAGTCTATTTTCCAGCTCTCTGTCTGAACTATTTAGTAGAAAATGTAAGCTTTTGATTCAGTTTTACAAATAGTTTTAGTTGTTATTGTTGGTTTTTAAATATATCTAACAATGCAGTCCGCCATGGGCTAAACAAACTTCTTATGTTTAAATAAGTATAGCAGGAGAATGGCGGTCACGAAAGTACATTATTTGTATGCTCTGACTGACTGCCCTTGATTTGTAATTTATTCTGATCTGTGTTTCCAAATTGCTGGTTTTGCAGTACGGCTACCAAGAAGTGACAAGTTAACCTTTATGTCTGCAAACGGTGAGGAAGAACCTTCTGAGTCTTTAGAAGAGATGGAGGCGCAGACTATTGGAAATCTTCTTCCAGATGAGGATGATCTTTTTGCAGAAGTGGTTGGTGAGGGTGTTCATAAGTCCCGTGCCAATGGTGGAGATGATTTGGATGATTGTGACCTATTCAGCAGTGTTGGTGGCATGGAACTAGATGGAGATGTTTTTTCGTCTGCGGGTCAAAGAGATGGAAAGAGAGGCAGCAATGTTTCGGTTGTTGGTGAGCATCCCCGAGGAGAAACTGTATCCAGAATACTTTTTGTCACGAATATGGATAGCATCATTGAAGATTACGAGCTGAATGGCCTTTTTGAGGTACGTAATTTCACCCGCGTTTCTGGTTATAGATTCTAATTTATGGCAAGACACAGTATTAGAAATTTCGGAAGTCTTCTCTTCTCATTGATGATATATTTATATTTTTAGCAATATGGAGATGTTCGGGCTCTTCATACAGCGGGCAAGAATCGTGGCTTTATCATGGTATCATACTATGATATAAGAGCTGCTCAGAATGCGGCGAGAGCACTCCACGGTAGACTCTTCAGGGGAAGGAAGCTTGATATTCGTTATTCTATCACAAAGGTGTTGTTAACTGTTCCTATCCCCCTTGTTTGTGTGATTGTGGTTTCTTTCCGTACTATGTGCGTTGTACCTGTCATTTTTTGCTGTCTTATATCTTGCGTACTACTCTTTGTTGTAATATCAGGAAACTCCCAAAAAAGAGAACTCCAGAGAAGGAGCCTTGTGGGTAAATAATCTTGATTCTTCTATATCCAATGAAGAGCTTCACAGAATAGTCAGTCCATTTGGAGAAATCAGAGAGGTTTGCTTACTAGTGCTCTCCTTGTTCTTGCTTTGTGATGTTGACGGTTATGTGACATTGTTATAATTTTGCAATTTCTGTTGTTTGTAGGTTCGTAGAACGATGCATGAGAACTCACAAATCTACATAGAATTCTTTGATGTTCGAGCTGTAGAGGCCGCACTTCGAGGACTAAATGGACTTGAGGTCGCTGGGAGGCAGCTTAAACTTGCACCAACCTGTCCAGAGGGTACAAGGTGGTTATGGATTTTTCTTCCCGCAGTAGTTTTTCTCTATGGCTCTCTGAAGCAGTACCTACCGGATTTGAAAAAGTGTTGATGTGTAGGATTCATCATACTTTTATTTTTCCTTTCAGTTTCTCGCCACAGTTCGCTGCAGATGATGGTGATGGGGGTCTACCTAAAATGGCTTTTAATAACCTATCATCAGCACACATGGGTATACTAGTGCACACGGTCTATGATGATTCGTTTCTCAATGATTAAACATCCAGGGTCACAACTCATACCTATCCTTTAACATCTCTGTTTCAGGGAGACATTTCCCAGGATTATTAGCTTCGACCTCCATTGATGGTGGATATATGCGAGTTATGCACAATTCTGTTGGGTCACCTGTGAACTCCTTCGTGGAGCGTCATCAGAGTCTCGAAGTTCCTATTGGTGTGCCACCATCGGCAAGAGTCATCTCAGCTAGCAAGCCTGTTGGTCTTCAGGAGCCTGGAAACCGTTTTGATTCGAAATCGGGGATTCAAAGCATGCCAAATCTACATCCTCATTTTCCTGATTACCTTGACAACTTTTCAAGTGGCAGTCCATATAAATCCTCTACTACATTCTCTGAAATGGTCAGCGATGGCCAAAAAGCAAATGAAGGCTTTATGATGAGCAGTATTCGTGGAATGGGCGTAGATGGGTTTACCGGAAGTGGTAAGTACATGTTCTTCTTTTTGCTTTTCTGCAGTGATACAGTTGCTTAATGCTAGTGATGATGTGTGACCGACGATTGTGAATTCAAGAAGAATAGTTTACTGTAGAATATAATCCATGAGCACAATCTCTAATTAAGGATATTTATATTGATTCTAACTAATTTTAGTGGATTATGAAATGCGACACAGGATGCAAATTTAGGTACTACCTTTAGGCAGCTGGTTACTTGTCCTCCTGGGTGTAAAACTTGTCATTCTTACGAAAACGGTGTTGGAATTGCGTTTTCTCATTTGTATTTTTTGTAATTTTCTTATTGTAGTCATAGGTTCTCCCATAAATCAAGGATCCCATCGCGCTAACCTCAACTTATGGAGCAACTCTAACACTCAGCAACATAATCCGTCAAGTGGCATGATGTGGCCTAACTCACCATCTCGCGTCAACGGCATTCCTTCTCAGCGCATCCCACCTGTTACTGCATTCTCTAGAGCATCTCCTCTAATGGCGAACATGGCATCATCACCTGTGCACCAGCACATTGGATCTGCCCCAGTATTAAACTCACCTTTTTGGGATAGAAGACATGCATATGTAGCTGAATCTCCAGAATCTTCTGGATTTCACTTAGGTTCTCATGGTAGCATGGGATTTCCTGGCTCTTCGCCCTCACATCCATTGGAAATTGGTTCTCATAAGGTTTTATCTCATGTTGGTGGCAATCGTATGGATGCCAATTCGAAAAATGCTGTATTACGATCATCGAGACAGATGCCTCACCTCTTTACTGGAAGGAGCCCAATGCTTTCAGTATCAGGCTCTTTTGACTTGCCTAATGAACGATACAGGAATCTCTCTCACCGAAGAACTGAATCTAGCTCTAGTAATGCTGAAAAGAAACTGTATGAGCTTGATGTTGATCGCATATTACGTGGGGAGGACAGCAGGACAACATTGATGATAAAAAACATTCCTAATAAGTAAGTGAATTCACCTTTTTCCCCTATTATTCCCTGTTTTATAACATTCCTAATAAGTGAAATTAGCTGGTTGCTCATGTTATCCCTTTTTTTGGGTTTAGGTATACTTCTAAGATGCTTCTAGCTGCCATTGATGAGTACTGTAAAGGAACATATGATTTCCTTTATTTGCCAATTGACTTCAAGGTATGATCTCTTACCTTTTTATCTAATGGAGTTTAGTGCAACCTTGTAGCTTACGGTATTTTCAATGTCGATGTAAATGAACAACCTTCCGTCTATTTGCAGAATAAATGCAATGTGGGATATGCTTTCATCAACCTCACCGAACCTGAAAATATTGTTCCGTTTTATAAGGTATAGCCTTGTACCGTTTTATGATCAATTTGTGTTGACGATGAACCTTTGTTTTTAAGAAAAAGAAAAGCATTTGGTTACAAGTTTCAAACCTTAACAGGCATTCAACGGTAAGAAATGGGAAAAGTTCAACAGTGAGAAGGTGGCATCACTTGCATATGGTCGGATTCAGGGAAAATCAGCTCTTATTGCCCATTTCCAGAACTCAAGTTTGATGAACGAAGACAAACGTTGCCGGCCTATTCTTTTCCACACCGCTGGTCCAAATGCTGGTGATCAGGTAAGAAAGATCAAGGCCTTACTCGATATAGGTTTGTACTAGTCATTGTCAGCAATTTTTATGAGAGTTTGTTTCATTTGTAAATGTGCAGGAACCATTTCCAATGGGTTCCAACATCCGGTCAAGACCAGGCAAGCCTCGAACAAGTAGCATCGAGAACTACACCAACTTTAGCAGTAGCTCTGATAACCGAGAAGAACCTCCAAATGGAAGCGACTCGATGTAACCAATGAGGCAGACATTTTTCTTGTCATAAGCCAGACTAACCCTTAGGCGTCTTCTATCAGAGGTAAGAAAACCCAAAAGATTAACACAAGGTAAAATATATATATTATATATCGTTGACACCCCAGCTCTGTAAATCCTTGGGGGTATGGTAAATTACCTGAGAAAACTCATTTTGCAGAGGAGAAAGTTTTTGAACTTGGTCCTTTAAAAACTCCTTCAGGTTGCTTCACAAGTTTTGTTGTATCATTAAAAACTCCTGGCTTTTTCTCTCTTTTTTTCTTTCTTTTTGATCTTTTATTTTCTTCAAAAATTGTTGGGTTGTGTCGACAAGGATCTTTTCTTTGTACTTGCATACAAATGTAACAACCTAGTACGATTTGTTCAGTTTCTTCGCTAGCGTTTTGGGACCATATATCATCATTTATGTAAACCCTTTGAGGGCGAAGTTTTTGTCAAATGCCTTCTTCTTTTGATTTTTAGTGTTTCTTTTAACCTTTTGGTTGGTGACTTTGACACCATCTGAGACAGTCCTGCTATATATATATATCTGAATGTCCGATCTAAATGGAATGCGAAAATCGATTCGGATCAATATACTTATTTAAAATAGTATTTTTTATATTATTCTAAAATAACCCCAAAACTAAAACTATCTCCAAAATCTTATCGATAATACATAACTTTTTGATAAATCCGGATTAATACAGAAACTAAAAAACATCGTACCGATTCATACAAAATTCAATATAAAATTCAATATAAGATAAGTAAAAATCCGGCACAGAGTCCGGAAATAAGGACAACATTAAGGGCTTCACCCAAAGCTGAAAGCTGCGTTGTGCATAAAAGAGTTGACTAATTGAGAATGTTAACATGTTACGGTAACTAATTTAAATTTATGATTATTTTTGGTTGGATGCATTATTAGTATTTTACTTTGATTATCTCGTTTGGATAGTTTCAGCCCATTAAAGCCAATGGCCCATTCACGGCGGTGGAGGACCTCCTTCTTGGTCTTATTTGTATCCTTGAGAGCAAATTGGGTTTGGTCTGCAACCCTGTTTTGTTTTAACATTTTTTTTTTGACACTTTTTTCCTATTTTACCCTTGATCAAAACTACTTAAATTCATTAATAAAAATAGTAAATAATCACACAAAAAAAAAAAAAATAGTGACGTACTATTGTATGCAATCAATATCTTTTTGTAGTAGCGCAAAGACCTCAATTATATGGTAATATTTATATATATATATATATATTTTTTTTTCGGCAATGGTAATATTATCTACTAAAAATAAATTAAACATGTATCTGTAATTTGTTCTTCGTTGTTGTTTGGATTATTATCAAATGGAAACTCAACATTCCCATTGTTGAAACTGTATTCGTTGCTAAGACTTTTGTTTAAATCAAAGAGACTCTCCCTCTCATCTGTTAATTCAGAATTCAAAATCCTTTCATCATCTAAAACTGAATTATTATCAAATAGAATCTCAACATCTCCATTGTTGAAACTTTCTTCGTTCTTTGGACTTTTGTTTTAATCAAAGAGACTGTCTTCCTCATCTTCCAATTCAAAATTCAAAACCATCTTATCATCTAAAACTGGAAAAATCAAATCAAAATTAAAAGACATGAATGAAATTGTAGTTTTTGTTTTTTTATTGTCATTATATAAGCATGAATAGTCTGATCCATTTTTTCATTTTGGCTCCAATACAAAATTTGAATCTGTGTTATGAAATTTTCATTTTGTTAATTTGGCTCCATGTTTTAAAATTTTTTGGGCAAATGTTAATTGTGTATTAAAATCTGGAAGCTTTTATCTTGAATAAACAATAATTAGGGATGAATTGAGTTATTTATGGGATACGTGATCTCTCATAATCGTTCAACTTGACATTTATTCATTTGACTTATTATTAAATTTGCTAAAAATTGTGAGTTAAAAACAGAAATAAATAATAAGAATAAAATTTAAGGCTAATATGGATATTTTATGTGTTTTCTAAATTACTGTGCAAAAACCTTAAACTTCTATAATATGAAACAGAAGGAATAAATCTGAACGTGTTTAACGTGAGCGTGACACGTGTCAAAATGATAACTCATTAGATTTTGACACGTGTCATCGCTAACGTGTCACTTTCTGGTAATGGTAATTTTCTATTTAAAAATATATAATAAATAATTAATTAAGATTACGTGTTTAACGTGAGCGTTACAAGTGTCAAAGTGATAACTCATTAGATTTTGACACGTGTCATTGCTAATTCAGATTGTGACACGTGTCTCTTTATGATAATGGTAATTTTCTATATAAAAATCTTATTATATAAAGCTGAACGTGTTTAACGTGAGCGTAACACGTGTCAAAGTGATAACTCAATAGATTATGACACGTGTCATCGCTAATTTAAATTTTGACACGTGTCTCTTTCTGGTAATGATAATTTTCTATGTAAAAATATAGAATAAATAATTAATTAAGATTACGTGTTTAACATGAGCGTGACACGTGTTAAAGTGATAACTCATTAGATTTTGACATGTGTCATCGCTAATTCAGATTGTGACACATGTCTCTTTCTGATAATGGTAATTTTCTATATTAAAATATATAATAAATAATTAATTAAAATTTTTGTGAAGCAAAAATGTCAATTACAAAAATTTTAGTAATTTTGAACGCTCTGGTAATGGTAATTTTTCTATATAAAAATGTAGAATAAATAATCAATTAAGATTTTTGTCAGTTTAAGTACAAATGTAAATATGAGAAAAATAAAAATAATAGAAAAGATAATTTAATGTATTATTAGAAAAGACAATTGTCAGTTTTAGCAGAATATTTAATATTTTACATCACAATTATGTTAATTTTCCAAATTAATATTGTAGTAGTTTGATTATAAATACCAAAGTATAGATTTTTTAATAAATCATCTTCTCATTCATTTTTTACCTTTTGTTATTCATCATATTAAATCAGAAAAATGAATTCAGGAGTTCTTCTTACCCTAGATCAGTTAGCAAAAAATCGTGTTTATCATCGTATTATAGTATGCTTGCTTCGAAAATGGGAAGAAAAAAATATCAAAACAAATAATATACTCATGAGAATGAAGTTATTATTGGTCGATGAAAAAGTAATAATTTGTTTTAACAAATTTTATTATATTTTTAGACGATGTTTTATATTAGTGTTTAATGTATTTTATTAAAATATTATTTTAATAGAGTTTGTTAAGAGTCTTTATATTAGTGTTTAGTGTTTAATTTAATTGATTTTTGTGAAAATATTATTTTAAAATATTTATTTAATTTCGAATTTATATGGTTATTCACAAAAAATACAAATTAAGGTTTTGTACATCATTTTCTTTTTTAAAAAATTGGTGATAAATATAAATCTATTTATAAAACATATTTTTATATAAATATAAATAAAATATAATATAATATTATTTTTCAGTACGAGATATAAAATTAATAGTAATATAATCCATGATTCTTTCTTGGTCTAAGATAACGAACGAATCTCATGAGCTATATTTTTTTATTCCTTGTTATATTTATAGAAACAAAAAGTTACTATATCTATATATGTTGTACTGTAATTATGCTTTTGAAAAAGTTTTGTTTGCCTTTCTGGTTGCGAAATCTTTTTAATTGGTCATTACGTAAATTTATGTCTTATTATTCACGTCTCCCTCCAAAAAGATGCGTTCTCTCTTTCTTTCTTTCATTTCTTTTGTTCCATCTTTCAATTCCAGTCACACCGCATTACTACACAATAGTTTAATAAAAATACAATTTTTTTTTTTAAAAAAGCTTTTATTCCCATATCACTTATTAACAAAAATATCTCAGGTTGAAAAAAAAAAACGCCGGCTTGTAAAATCTGAGCTATGACAATTTTAAATGTAAACCAAAGTAGCAGTAGCCCACTGTAGAAAATATAATCACGTGACGTGACGGACGCTTTGTCATCTCACAGTCAATTTAATACATCTAGTTTTGCAATATTTTAATTTATGCAATAATTATAATGTTTTCATTAATTTCTCTCAATAAATATTAAGACAAACAAAAAAAGGAATACAAAAAGGAGTCAAGACAGATCGTCGACTCGGAAAACAAAAGTGGGTCCCATCTCTTCACTGTCCTATTTTTTTTTTCTTTTTTCTTTTTTCTCTTCTCTCTTCGTCTTCCCCAATCTCCTTCTCCTTCTTCCTTCTTCTTCTTCTGGGAACTCTCGCTAGTCTAATGGGAAGCTGTTGGTCTGATGGGTCTCACGGTGGTGGTGGAATGGTTGGTGTTGGTGGTGGGACTACTTCCTCCGCCGCCACTCCTAACGACGCTGTTGACTACTACCTCAAGTCTCGTGGCTACAATGGCCTCTTTTCTCAGATCGAGGTTCGTTTCTTTGCTTTTCTTTCACCCAAGATTTGAAATTTTCGGATTTACTAATGTTTTCTTTGTTTGCAGCTATCGTTCTCTGCTTCCAATTTGCGAGACCGGGACGTGATTTCAAAGGTTCGTTTTAATTTTCAGAAAATGCAATTCTCTGAAATGGATTAGGTTTTTTAGTTTCTTGTACTCCACTTAGTGATTGATTCCTCGAAATTGATTTTTTCTCAAGTCAATTAAAAATGATGAATGTAAAGTGTATAACTTTATAATACTTTGATATGCAGAGTGATTCAATGGTGGTTGTTTATACAAAAGGAAGAGATGGAACACTTGCAGAATTGTTCCGTAGTGAAGTTGTTTTGAATTCTTTGAACCCTAAATGGATTAGGAATTTTACCATTGGTTATCAGTTCGAGATTGTGCAAACATTGCTGTAAGTTAAGTTCCTCAAAATCTCGGTTATATCCGAAACCTTGAGGCAAAGAAATAAATGTTAACACCTGTTTTCTGCACAGGTTTCGTGTCTATGATATTGACACTCAGTTTCAAAATTCCAGAGAGGAGGTAACTTCAGTTTTCAGCTTCCCTTTCCTCTTGATCTTAATCAAGTTACAAGTGTTACATTTTATGATTGGGGACTTTTCATTTCAGTTGCTTAAGCTCGACGAGCAGCAATTTCTTGGTGAGGCAACATGTACATTGTCTGAGGTAGTTAAACTCTTCCATTTTTAAACCTCTCTACTGATTCTTTGAAATAGATTGAAGCAACATCATTTTAGTGTAAGGAAGATAAAATTAACTTGTGTATCAAATTGCCATACATTAAGATGTTATATTACTGGTTAACTATGCAGATTGTCACCAAATCAAATAGGACGGTTGCCTTAGAACTTATGCGTAAAGAAGGTGTTGGTGCGCAGACTCAACCACAAAACAATGGAAAGCTTATAGTCCATGCTGAGGAGTCTCTAGCTTCGAAGACCAATACAGAGATTGTATTTAGGGGGTTGAATTTGGAATCAAAGGATACTTTCTCTAAAAGTGTAAGCTAATAATATACTCTTTGACCAATTTAGCAGAATTTTACTTCAGACATAAATATATAGTTGTTGTTGTTCATGCTCAGGACCCGTTTTTGGTGATATCTAAGATTGTGGAGCACGGGACTCCAATCCCGGTCTCTAAAACCGAAGTCTTAAAGAATGATCCCAATCCACTTTGGAAACCAGTCTCTCTAAGTGTTCAACAAGTGGGGAGTAAGGTAAACCAACCAGAGATGTTTCTTATATCTAGAGTTTATCTGACCAGGAAGATGTATCAGTTTCTCTTCTGTAATCTTGCAGGACAGCCCACTGGTAATAGAGTGCTTAGACTTCAGTGGAAATGGCAATCATGATCTGATCGGGTAACCACAAAATCCCAGTTCCTTCCATTCTATTTTTGGGATATGAAAATGAGTTGCTTAAGCTGAGATGATTCTTGTTTCATATTTGGTTTTTGCCAGAAAAGTTCAGAAATCTCTTTCAGACTTAGAAAAGCTTCATTTGGCTGGCCAAGGAATCAATTTAGTCTTACCTACTGGTGTTGGACATAAACATGAAGACAGGGTATGGACCTTCAACAACAAGAGGTTTTTATACAATTTAAAATGCGAGAATTCTGATACCATTTACCATAATTTCAGGTATTAAAGAGCCAGCTTTTTGTTGACATGTTTACTGAAACCGTCCAGCATACATTCCTAGAATACTTGGCGTCTGGATTTGAACTGAACTTCATGGTTGCTATTGATTTCACAGGTAAAAAAAAATCTGAAAAGTGCAGAGTTTCTCTAATACATGTCCTTTAAACTAATAATCCAATTGTCCCTTCTTCCATCAGCTTCAAATGGAAATCCTCGTCTCCCAGATTCCTTGCATTACATCGATCCTACAGGACGATTAAATGCTTACCAGAGGGTAAGGACTTGATCTATTCAATTTTCTTTGCAGAAGCTGGTGACTGTGTGTGATCTTTATTTCTTCTATATCAGGCAATAGTTGAAGTTGGAGAAGTGTTACAGTTCTATGACTCTGACAAACGCTTTCCCGCATGGGGTTTTGGAGCTCGTCCAATCGACATCCCGGTCTCACATTGCTTTAACCTCAACGGAAGCAGTACTTATTGCGAGGTCTTGCAACAAATCTTAGTCTCATTGAACTAACTTTTATATCAAAATTTCTCAAATTAATATTTTTTGTTTGTTTGCTTCTTAGGTAGAGGGGATTCAAGGTATCATGAATGCCTACAACGGTGCTCTCTTCAACGTCTCTTTTGCAGGGCCTACTCTATTTGGTCCTGTGATCAACGCTGCTGCAACAATTGCAAGCGACTCACTCTCTCATAGTGCAAAGAAATATTACGTCTTGTTGATAATCACAGTGAGTTTCTATGAAAACAAGACATGTGATTTTTCTCTGATTCTTGTGTGTGTTTTGCTATATAAAATACAATGTAACGTTTTTATAGGATGGAGTAATAACAGATCTCCAAGAAACGAGAGACGCAATTGTCAGTGCATCGGATCTCCCATTATCGATCCTCATTGTTGGAGTCGGAGGAGCTGACTATAAAGAAATGGAGGTTCTTAAACAAAAACATCATGCTTAATTTCATATGAAAAAAACTCAGAATATATTCTTACAAGGTTATGTGTTGGTTGGTTGTTGTTGTGCAGGTACTAGATGGGGATAAAGGAGAGAAATTAGAGAGCTCGAGCGGTCGCGTAGCATCGCGTGATATCGTCCAGTTTGTTGCATTACGAGACATACAATGTGAGTGTGTTGTTTTTCTTGAAATGTCGGGCTCAAAAACGTAGCGTTTTGGTTGACAGAACCATTGTGGGTTGTTGTTGTCGGTGTGTAGATGGAGAGGTCTCAGTGGTAGAAGCGCTCCTAGCTGAATTGCCTACACAATTTTTGACGTATATGAGAAACCGTAATATCACTCCCACCACCACCTCTTCTTGATTCCACTCACTCTCAACACTGTACATACATCAGTCACAGCTCTAAACGCTGTCGTTTTCTCTTGTCTTTTTTTTTTTTCTATTTGATATTGTCTGGAATTTTTCCATTTTCCAGTATTCCACGTCAAATTTTATATATCTCATCACTCTTCATTTGTTGCCAAAACATAAGATTATTTTTGTTACTATTATTTGCCAAGTTACAAGTTGGTTTGGGCGTATTCACATATCATGTAATGTTTCAACGGTCAACATATATAGTTGTTGACTTTCATTTTTTTAGTTGGGATTTAGGTGGACTTTCTAAGCCTAACTTTAAACGTGGCCGTTGATCTATCTCTACCGTACTTCTCGCTGACACAAATAAATTACGATTTTTTTAATTTTTTTAAAACTGAAAAATTGATCAAGTTATTTAAACTAAAAGTGATCAATTATATAACCGTTTTTATCTAATATATAATACAATTTTAACATTATTAAAATACAAACTTATGAATTAAAACTAAAAAATCTGATTGTTTGTTTTAGTTATACGTATTCATTTTATAGACAAGAAAATAATCAAACTTAAGCTATGTGACGTCGTCAAACTCAATTTCCCTGCTTGGCAAATAACCATCACAAATGGTTAACAAAACTGCACCCATGTGTATAGCCTGTTTTAAAGTTTCTTTTTCAGTCAAATTCAAATTCATTGACATGTTGTGTTATACGATACTCTCGACTTCTTTCCATTTGATTGACTTTCTTATTAAAAATATTCACTTTATTTTGTCGTAATCTTAGCTATAAAATGTCATTTTTGTATAATCTAGACGAAGAAAATTTAACTAATCTATCAAATTATGATTATTGAGTGATCAAATGGATAGATACGTTATAGATCCTAAATTTGTAATGATTAGCAATCTTGCATTTAAATAAAATGTCGTCCCTTCAAAACGTGTTATCCTACGTTTTTTCACGATGTCATACCTATATGTTTGTTTCCGTTTATTTTTATTTTTATAGTTAAATTTAATTGTTACATAATTTTTTACTTTTTTTTGTCAACACATAATTTTTTACTTTAGCAATTACAAAAAAAAAAAAAAAATGCGTGTTGCTTGTTGTTGAGAAAAATTACAAATAAAAAAGTGTGCCACGTGCAACGAAACACGGCTAAAAAAGACAATAGTTCGTCGATTGCAACACTCTCTTATTACGTTCCTCTCCTACTTCCGTACCGTAATAAAAAACCTCTGTCGAGACGTAAAAAAGTGATTTCTTATAATATTAAAAGCGAGTTTTTGAGAAAATCTAATATTTGAGATCAGGAAATATCGTTAGTTGTGAATTGTGACTTGCCAAGGACCCCATCATACGAAGTGCTTTTGTGAACATATCCGTAAATAGTTTGTTAATACCAAAATGGTTCTTTAGATGTTATCGTCATATCGTGAACATTGTAAACTTTCTACATCTAGAACCACTATTCTTTTCTTTAATCGTTTAATACAAAAAAATTAACAGTATTAATCTAACCCGTTTTACATATAATTTTTGGATGACTAATAAAATTTACTCCATCTTTTTACTCACGAATTGTGATAATCTGCTTTCTTTCTAAAACTTGAATCTTGGACTTAGTGTAGGCATGAAAAAACGTTTTGTTCATCACTGGATCAAAAACTACCACATAACATGAAGTTTAAACTGAAATATTTCCAGAATATTAGATGAAATTAAAAAACATCTTCGAATATCACAATTCACACGTTTTCACTTGGGTTAGTGATCAGTGTGTACACATATCTCGAACGTAACTACTTTTGTTTTTCAATCTCTATCCAAATCTTTTTCTAGGAAAATAAAAAGACCCCACTCACACGTACGTGAACTTCTTCCTTATATATATATATATATATCACAACATGTATTTTTTGTTGTTAATATATATCACAACATGTATACCATATGGAAAACAATTTAATTATTTTCTTTTTCCTTTACTTTTCCAGAGAATGTCGGTTTGTAGTTATACACGAAGAATATCTATGTTTCTTTGTATTTTAAATCAAACTCAAAAAGAATATAATTTTTTTTCTCTTTTTTCTCTTCTTCGATTCCATGCATGTGTTCTTGAAAAGAAACAATTAAACAGAATATATGTACATGCATGCATTTTCCTTCTTTAATTTTTTTCTACCTTTTTGTCATTTTTTATCTTTATATAGCGTTCATATTATTTTACATTCTTCTATTAGAGCTTTTCTGTTAATCTTTATTGATATCCATTTCTTAACTTGTTCAGATTCACACGTACGCATTTCTTTCAATAAGCAAATCGAAAAGCTTTTTCACGCGTCTCTACAGTTTTAGCGAGTACTGTGATATAAGTGCATGATTTTTATGTGTCTCGAAAATTATAATAGCTAGAAAAATAAATAATTTATAAAGAATATGCAAAACTTCAGCTTGACGTTAAATTTTGTTATTTGTCTTATGTTCACACAGACGAAAATACTATAAAACCTTCAGACTGCTCACCCCAAAACCCTAATTATATATTCCCTCTTTCATTTTCCTTCTTTGTCTTCTTTGTTTCTCATGTTCAACGCATCCTCAATTCAAAATCTTAAACCCTAAATCTATATACAAAATCTAAATCTCCTGAAGAAGGGGGGTTTTAAAGATTTTTGCAAGCTGGCGAATCCAAGAAATTATGGAAAGAGACCCTTTCGAGGCGATGAATCGGATGAAAGAAAAGAAGGCGATGATGATGGGAACATATTCCCTTTCTTCTCAGCCCGATCCGAATACGACATGCGTGCCATGGTCTCAGCCTTGACTCAAGTCATTGGAAATCAAAGCAGCTCTGATGATAATAATCAACATCAGCCTGTTCTCTATAATCAACAAGATCCTAACCAACCGGTTCCTTCCACTCAAGATCAAGGTATATTTATATATAGGTATAATTACACACATATATATATATATTTTATAGTTGACATATATTTGGATTAGTTAGCATATTTATGTGGTGATATGTACATAGAAAATGATAATATACAGTAGTTGAATGTTTTTGCTCTGGACGACGAATATATATATCCCTTCTTATAACGCAATTGTCTTGTAGTATGTACATATGAGAGATCAATCAAATATATATAAACATATGAATGTTTTCACTTGTTGATTATTTGAAGGACTCTTGAGGAAGAGGCACTATAGAGGGGTAAGACAACGACCATGGGGAAAGTGGGCAGCTGAAATTCGGGATCCGCAAAAGGCAGCACGTGTATGGCTCGGGACATTTGAGACTGCGGAAGCTGCGGCTTTAGCTTATGATGAAGCAGCTCTTAAGTTCAAAGGAAGCAAAGCCAAACTCAATTTCCCTGAGAGGGCTCAACTAGCAAGTAACAATAGTACTATTACCGATCCACCAAACTATTACTCTTCTAATAATCAAAGTTACTACTCAAATCCCCAGACTAATCCGCAAACCATACCATATTATAACCAATACTACTATAACCAGTATCTTCATCAAGGGGGAAATAGTAGTAACGATTCACTAAGCTATAACTTGGCCGGTGGGGAAACCGGAGGCTCAATGTATAATCACCAGACGCTATCAACTACAACTTCTTCATCATCTGGTGGATCTTCGAGGCCACAAGAAGAACAAGATTACGCCAGATATTTGCATTTTGGTGATTCTTCACCTCCTAATTCGGGTTTTTGAGATCCTTGATAAATTGGTAATAAGGGGTTTTGGGTGACCTGTTATGAGGGGATCATATGTTTCTTGAGTGTTTTGTATTTTCAGTATGCGTGTGTCGTTTGTGATCACTTTGTTTATTTCTTCTTTCAAGAGTTTTCATGGGGTTCTTCGTTAACAACCCTTGCATTTGGATCTGTTTAAGTTTTTTTTTTTGGGGGGGTAATTCGTTTTGTATTAAAGAAGAAATTAACTATATACAAAAATATTACCCTTTAAATTTATTGGAGTATCATAAAATTATAGCATTAATTGTTAAAATTCCGGATTGCATTGTGATGTGACCATTATATTGTCACTGCAGAAATAAAGACAGACCAAAGCTTTTTATTGAATGAAAATACATGTTACCATATATGCAGTATCTTACAAGACAAAAGCCAAAGTAGCATGTCTACATATAGCGTTACTCGTATAAGATTGAACATTTGTTGAGTCGTTTAGGTTTAATGTTTTTCGTCCAGTTGTCTTGGACTAAGATGATGCCATGATTTGTTTGATTAAAATTTATCCTTCTACCGCATGCATTATATTGTTTATTGAGTTTAAACAAAAAACATCAAATATACGTTTGATAAAAAATTGCACATAGTTTTTATAACATAAGTAATATGAACCAATTCATTTATTATTAGTTTGGTTTTGAGTTAAAAATCGAAAAAAGAAAAAAAAATAGAAAAATTAACGAAAACTGAAGATACATAATATTAGTAAGTGTGAGCCTAACTCATACTCAAAAGCTAGCTCAAAGGAGAAGGATTACCACACACTTATAAATGACATTGCTCATTTTTACCCAAACGATGTAGGACTCTAATACATCTCCTCACGCTCAGAGTTCAACATCTGAAGCGTGAAGTTTGTGGGATTGGACATCCACGAGTGGGTCACAATCAGAATATTAGACCTAGTTTTGATACCATATTAGTAAGTGTGGGTCTAACTCACACCTAAAAGTTAGTTCAAGGGAAGAGGATTGTCACACTCTTATAAAGGACATTGCTCATATTTATCCAAGCGATGTGGGACTCTAATACATAGATCAAATTTACAGAAACACAATTTCCTTTCCATTTTAATTGGAGAGTTTTGACCTCTGTTTTGTGGGCTCTCTTGAGTTAGTTTGAATTCACAAAATTGCTACGTATAATCGTTTATGGTCAGGTTAATTATAAGGTATTACTTTTGTTATTCGAAAACAACTTAGACTATAGTTAGAATGTCGTATTTGAATTCCGCTTGTGACAATATATTAAGAAGAATTATGAAAAGTAATTTCCATTATAGTCAGGGTTTCAAAAGTTGTTTGTTTATATTAAAACCGGTATAACGCGACTTTTACTAGCAATTTTTAGTTCTTATTAAAATAAAAAAGATAGATACTGGCCTTAGAAGTAACATGTATGAAAACTTGACCAAAACAGATTCCCCGAGCATTTGTTCAAATCCTGTACTTTTGTCAATCCAAAGAGATTGACTCCTTTTGACCTATGTTTTTATTTCATTAATTTTTTTTTTCCAAACATGTGTATGTATATAACGTATGATATATACAATTTTTATTATACGTTGTGTACAATTGATAGACATATATAGGAGATACCTAAATTTACAAGACAATTAGAATTACATATTAGTGGTTTATGTTACTGTTGTCCTTGTGTCATAATTCTGGTGTAAATATATATGTTTAAACAAAAAAAAACTAAATTGAGGGCCTCGACAAATAGAGTTAGATTCAATGCACATATGGATTCAGAAATTTTAAAAATCATTTCGTTTTGAAATTGAGAGACTCATTTTCTTATCCTCATCATATCAATCGAAATGATGGTTACTATGATAATGAATTCCGTTATTATTAAATACTTTCCGACCAACGCGTTATCTCCTCTTTCATTATTTGTCTTGTTATACCTATAGTTTTTTTTATACTCTTTTCTTTTAAGTTTGTTTCTTCATTTTTTTACATGTGTTATATTATTAGCGTAAATGGTTAGTGCTTAAAACTTATTGGTATGTAAATCTCGGCCGCCGACAAATATTTGTACTTCAACTTCAAGACATTCGTGGAACTTCAAAAAGAGCAATCTTTTTAGTATTCTCTACTGGAATCAAATAATAACACGCTCGAATGAGGCGCGTGTATGACACCTCTGTGGCTATAGCGAAGCAACTAGAGCCTACTACATAGGCTTATTTATGATCAAAAGTTCAAAACCACCCTTCTTTTGTTAGTCCTGAAAGTCTATTACCCTATTTTTCTTTATAAATTTACCCGATATATTACTAACAAATTCGTTGAAATGATGTGTACAGGGTTTTTTTTTTTATAATAATTTTTCGGATTTTTACTATTGGATTTTTATAATATGTTAAGGGATCATCAACTAATTGATTAGCTAGGCATATGAATTCTGGGATCTCCTCTTTCTAGGCGGTTTAAATAAAGTAATATTTGTCGGGAAAACAGTGACCAATACCCAATTTTCAAACAAAATGTATCTTGCCAGACAAAAAGTTCCGATATGTTACACAAATTAAACGAGTCCTAACTATTTAAAAAAAAAGTTTTTCTGAATAAATTAAGACAGTCAGATTATTATTATGTTATCTTTTAAACAGTTGGGATTATGTAGAAAAATAAAACATCAGCTTCTTTTAACATCTCCTATATATTAATTAAAAATCATTTTAACAAAATAACTTTATGCTTACGTATAATATTATATCAATGTCATGCTTACGTGTCGTCGTCAGAGTAATTCTCAGGAAATATATTTATAGGACATTAATTACTAAACTAATTATATACTAGATTAATTACATAATATGTCACTAGATCAATCGTATATAAACTCTTTTTATTTTAAAGATTATAATCTTACATAAATTAGCTTTATTTATTTATGGAAAATCGAATAAGTAAATATTTCATAAAATTTTAGCTGATTTATTGTTTTCTAAATTTGATTAAATCGAGTAAATAAATATTCCATAAAATTATAGCTGATTTTATTGTTTCTTAAATTTGGTTTTAAAAATTTTATTTTTAAAATATATTGTTTTAACTAAATAATTAATTAATAACATAAATATGTAAAAATCTTAATTTTAAATTTCAATTATTTAGACAATAATAAACTATTAAAATATTTAGAAATTTTTATTAGATTTATTTATTTTTTTAAATATTATAAACATCTTATCCCGCGTGTAACGCGGGAATCACCTAGTGTTACATTATTCCAGAATACTCAAAAGTGTTTGATATATATGAAAATCGACCGTTGCTTACAAAACAATTCAAATAATTAAACACAAAATACAACTATATATTATCCCGACAGAAAGAATATAAAAGAAAAAAAAACAATAAATTGAAACGTTGACAATAACGGAAATTGGGGATGGCCGCACGCACACCGGCCTCACCGCCCTTTCAACCTTTGCGGCCTTCTAAGCTCTCGCAAATCTCAACCACTGCCTTTTTTTCAATTTCAAACTTATCGGCCCAAAGACGTATGAATACATGCACATATACACTATAAAATGAAATAGAAAACGTATGTATGTATGTATGGTTCCTGTTTCCTTCGTTCAGAGATGTTCAAATTGCACTGACTCACTCATTTTGTATTTTTATATATAACGCAGCCCAAATCACAAATAATCCGGCCCATTTTACAATAATACAAAGCGGGGTTTTTAAGTTGATTTGCTAAATACAAAAGATTCGAAATAGTCAAAATACTTTTTTTTTTTTTGGTCAACTAGTCAAAACACTTAAGAAACATATTACAGTGACAAAATTATAGATAAGAAAGTGGTCAGTTTCTGACACGATCTCCGAGGAAATTTCATTTTTCCTGTGATAACATGTGTGCTATATTTTTGTAGAAATGTTATAAATTAGATATCACATTATTAGTTTTCGTAGAAATTTCTTTACCGTCTACAAAATTTGAATTGTTTATCCTATTCCATAATTATTCATTATATTAGTAATAGCACGTTACATAGTTTTATCACATGACAGAAATAGTTAATTATATCATGTTATTTTACCACTTAACACTTTGTTGTGTTATTTCAAAATTTAGTTTTCCGTCCATAAGTTTCAAAATTTCAGTTTTTAACAGTAGTTTGTTACTCTATTAGTATATATATTCACGTTAACAGAAATAAGAATATCACATTATCGTGCCATATATATAACACATTGTTGTGTTAATTTGAAATTTGATTTTCGTTTACAATGTCTGAAATTTCAATTCAGTTATTGCAAACATTATTTTTTGTCATCTGTTTTTTTTTTCTTTCTTTTTAAGGGGCGCGAGGGATAGTTGAAAACTTGAAATTCGTGGGTGAAAGCATGTAACTTGTGTTGGAAATATTTTTGAGGGAGGAGACCACTTCTGTTGCAAAAATTGCTGAGCTGGGAATATTGACAGAAAACATGTAGAATCAGTACTTTTGTGTTTGTCTGTAAAATCGAAGAAGGAATGAGAATATTATGAGCTTTGTAGTAGTATGTAGAAACAGAATCTTCTTTTGCGATGAAGCTTAGATTCTTTTGAGATTTCACTGTCCAAAATTGAGCTGCAAAAATAGAGATTGTAAAGAAATGGCAAATATTGTAATTAATGGTAGAAAAGCGTTTTTATTTGGGGAAAAGAAATCCGACCTGCCGGAATCGAACCAGCGACCTAAAGATTTGCTGTCACAGACTACAGTCTTCCGCTCTACCAACTGAGCTAAGGTCGGTTGTTGGTTAATTAATACATATTTTAGCGTTTTTAATCAAACATAATTGATTTGACCAATTCGGTTTTAAATTTAAAACCGGTACGTACGGTATCAATTTTGACTGGCTCATTCGCACGTGCCGTGTAAAAGAATTGCACGTGGAAGATAGAAAAGAGAGAGGAAGAGGCAAGGGGAGATTGGGATATGCTACCGTCACTTGCGGTTGACAGATGACGCCGGATTTTGCTTCACCGGCCACCGTTTTTATATCCAGAGAAGCGAGAGAACAAGAAGACTCACTCACACACATTAACCCTTTTTGTCTCTGTCTTTGACTCCAAGTGAAGTTAAATTTCCAAACTTTTAATATCGTTTTGGGATTGTGTTTCGTTCTTCTGACGTGAAGACTCTTTCGGTTCTGTTAAGGTCTTCTTTCTCAGAACCCAGGACTCACTCTTCTGTATATAAATACGCCAGAAGATGAACGATCCGTAGAATCATTCAATCAAACCCCTTGTGTGAAGCATTCTAATTTTTTTTGTATCGATTGATCGTGAATCAGCAATGGAGACGGCGAAATCGAAGCCCAAGAACCGCAACTCGATGAAGAAACCTGTATCCGTGACGATGGAGCATGTTCTATTGGCGTTACGTGAGACCATGGAGGAGAGAGAGATCAGGATTCGTAGTTTGTTTGATTTCTTTGACAATTCGAATTTAGGGTTCTTAGATTACGCCCAGATCGAAAAGGGTCTGGCTTCGCTTCAGATTCCTCCTGAGTACAAGTACGCTAGGGATTTGTTTCGAGTCTGCGACGCTAATCGAGATGGGCGTGTTGATTACCAGGAGTTTCGTCGATACATTGATGCTAAGGAGCTTGAGCTCTACAGGATTTTTCAAGCCATTGATGTTGAGCACAATGGCTGCATTTTGCCTGAGGAGCTTTGGGAAGCTCTTGTTAAGGCCGGTATGTACTGTTCCATTTCTACTGTTTCACATCAATTTCGAACCTTTATCGGAATTGTAGATTTTGATTGTTTACGGTGAATTAGCTAATGGCATTGTGTTGATGTTATAACGTTTTCTTGTTTGATCGGTCTTTATAGCCTTCTGTTACAGAAGCTTTTATGTTTTCCCATTTGATTGTTGAGTATCACCAACCTACCTATATAAGCCCCACAGTTATGTTCTTGTAGGCATTGAGATCGATGATGAGGAACTCGCTCGTTTTGTGGAGCATGTTGATAAGGACAACAATGGAACTATAACATTCGAAGAGTGGAGAGATTTTCTTTTGTTATACCCTCATGAAGCAACAATTGAAAACATATATCATCACTGGGAAAGGGTGTGCTTGATAGACATTGGGGAGCAAGCTGTTATACCAGATGGTATAAGCAAACATGTTAAAAGAAGCAGATTACTTCTCGCTGGAGGACTAGCCGGAGCTGTTTCTAGAACTGCAACTGCACCTCTTGATCGACTGAAAGTTGTTTTGCAAGTTCAAAGGGCGCATGCAGGGGTCCTCCCAACGATTAAGAAGATATGGAGAGAAGATAAGTTGATGGGTTTCTTCAGAGGTAATGGGTTAAACGTCATGAAGGTTGCTCCTGAAAGCGCCATTAAGTTTTGTGCTTACGAAATGCTAAAACCTATGATTGGGGGAGAGGAAGGTGATATCGGTACAAGCGGGAGGCTTTTGGCAGGTGGAATGGCTGGTGCGGTGGCTCAAACCGCTATTTACCCTATGGATCTCGTAAAGACTCGGTTACAGACTTGTTGTGTCAGTGAAGGTGGAAAGGCACCAAAGTTGTGGAAGCTCACAAAGGATATATGGGTTCGAGAGGGACCTCGGGCATTCTACAAGGGTCTCTTTCCTTCTCTTCTTGGGATTATCCCTTATGCAGGAATTGACCTCGCTGCATATGAAACGCTAAAAGACTTGTCTAGGACATATATTCTTCATGACACTGGTTAGAGCATTGAAGCCGTAGATCCTTATGTTTCCTTTGTGTATAATTGTTCTGTGATATACTGAAACAGCTTGAAATTTTGCAGAGCCAGGTCCACTGATACAGCTCAGCTGTGGAATGACATCAGGAGCTCTTGGAGCATCATGTGTTTACCCGTTACAGGTAGTAAGAACAAGGTAAAAAAGCCAAAAATCCTTAAAACTTGTAACAATTTTTATGTCTTGTCTGTGTTTGTAAAAACAAGTTTGATCCTTTTCATGTCAGAATGCAAGCGGATAGTTCAGAGACGACAATGAAGCAAGAGTTTATGAAAACGATGAGAGGCGAAGGTCTGAGAGGTTTCTACAGAGGACTCTTACCCAATCTTCTCAAAGTAGTTCCAGCCGCAAGCATAACTTACATTGTTTATGAAGCTATGAAGAAAAATATGGCTCTTGATTAGCCAATACGGTCGTGAAATTTTCTCCGGGTTAGTTTATTCTTTTTTGTTCCCAAGGGGTCACTCTAGGTTATGTGAGAAAACAAAAACAAGACGAGATTGTAACATGTCTTCTCGTTGATGTGTTCAAGATTACTCACATCTCCAAGAAGGATTTTGAATGGTTAAGTAATGAACTCACATCTCCCTCATTAATATTAAGTAATTACACAAATTATAGATCTTTCAACATAAAGAAATATTATTTATATCTAACTAAACACAATTCGACCGATAATAAGAGAGACGAGAATTGTTTGAATAGTCGGTAAAAGTATAGTTTTTGGTTATAGTTATACTAATAATTTATTTACATAAATAATAAAATAGTAATTAGTTAACTTTATAAAATAGAAATATTAGATAGTTCACTTCATTCGAAGAGATGTGAAATGTTTCGTTGGAGTTTTGTTAACATGTCGGGGGGTAATAATGATCAAGGATTAAGGATTCCTGGGGCTCTTAATATTTAATCTTTGAGCTGTACTCAGAAAATTGCTGCAACAAAACATGGAGGGAGTCAAGACGCATGAAACCGAGATTATACAAAAAAGATAGATGAAATTGAGATGGATCATACTCCCAAGAGATGTCTCCGGCCATCATCCAATCTCCATCTTTGTCTAAATACGTCAACGTATGGTGATTTCTAGAAACAGAGCTATTTCCGTCGTCGTCTGTTAGAATCAAAGAAAGTATACTACAAAAATTAAATTATGTATGTGATTTGGAAATTTAAGTTTGTAGGACTGATCAAAGCAACACACCACTAACACAAATCATTAGACTACAAAACAACACACTAACACAAAGCATTAGACTACAAATTGTCTTTTACTCGTACAAATGATGTATTTTGCATATCTTTGAAAAGTTTTTTTTTTTTTTTGAATATGCATATGAACTAATAAGTACTTGTTTTTCTTAAAAAAATGAATTATACTTTTGATTTAAAATTACCACACACACACATTTAAAATGCCTATTCTCAAACCTTTTTTGTTTGTCTTGTTTCCAAAACTATAATTTTTTAATAATTTGTAAATGCTTATAAAAAACGGATTTCCTATTAGTTTAGGACAAAATTTTGAATGGTTTTGGAACCCTTGCCTTACATTAAAAACCTCTCTGAATTCATTTTTATTATTTTGATGTCTTTACAATTTTGATGATAGTTTTGACTACATCTGAAAAACAAAACATAATAATGATATATTTTTATTTTTCTTCAATTTAAAACATTTTTTAGTTACTTACATCTAATTATTGTATCAAACGTATTAGACAGAGCGGCTACGAGACTCTCATAGTTATTGAACGCGAAGAGATTGAGTTTCCTCCCTATGAGGTTACCCTCTTTATAAACTTTGACAAAGCGAGATTGAGAAGATGAAGACTCCATTGATGAGACCGACATTGATGCGACTGATACCTCATAACCATATGTGATTCGACTATTTATATTAGAATTTATAATTATTATGATTGCACGTTCGAATTTATAAAATGTCTATGTGTTTTGTATTAATTCCAAATAAATATGTAGAGTTATGTTTTTATTCAACAATCTATATCATATTATCTAAACAGATGATATAATAATTATGAAAACAATCTAAGAAGAAAGATGTCTATTAATACAAAAATATAAGAAGTTATCTTAATTAGAAAGACAGGCTTACATTTTCTTACTTAAAAATGTATTGTTTTATATTATTAATCATTGTTATTAAATAGGTTTTTTTTAAGAATATTTTTTAAAAGTGTATAACCTCTTTAAGTATAGAAAATGATTTGCTTAAATGGAAATAAAACATTAAAAGTTTATTGTTTATACTTAAACCTATTTGCAAAACCTTTAATTCCACAATCAATATCTTATCAGCCATTCATTGAAAAGGCAGGCATACTCATACTGTATGAGTCATACTATATGAGTCATATATCTCTCGTATGCATGTATTGAATGTGTGTGACTGGTTAATGGTCATAGAATTTAGATTTTTTTTTTTTTTGATAATTGAGAATTTAGAGAGATTTTTAGATTGTAGCTTTTGAAGAAAATTTTTTAGTTAAATAAACTAAAATGTCTATAGAAAAATAAAAATAAACTCAGATTTATAAAAATAATTAAATTAAAACAGTATCTTTAATTTTCATTATTTAAATATATAAATGATTAACTAATCATGAATATTAAAGTATTGCTATGGATTTACAAAAAAAAAAATTATTGTCATTAAGATTTTAATTATTCAACGTTTTAAAATTCATAATTCTACATTATGGTGGATTAAAAAAAAAAAGAATTAAGTTGATTTTATTTAGACTATTGACTTATATATTGATTGGTTAACCCTTCAAAGTCAACTTATTTAGATTGTTGATTTATATAATTCATGCTTGTCTATTTATTTAACAGTAGTATACTTAATATGTATATATATATATCATTAATATATTAATACATTATATTTACTTAAAATTTGGATATACTTTTGATGATGGTTAACTTTTATTTTAGTTTGATGGATTTTTTTATAAGTAGTTTGATGGACATATTTATCAGCGATAGATTTCTATTATTTTTCGTTGACTTAAAACAATATATTTATTTAACATATTCCTTTTATATTTTTCACCGTTGATTTATATATCTCAATTATTGGTCTTTTGTGATCATTTACATTTTCTTTTTGTCAACTAATTTAATGATTTTAATAATTCCTTAATAGCTAGCGTAGGGAGTAATGTTTGAACTCCGAACCTGCAACTTGACTCCTACGATCATTTACATTTTTTTTATTCGGTCTAAAAAATATGCTTCATGACGATGACAACGATGTTACACCTAAATATTTATTTATTTAAAAGCTGTTTTCAACTTTAACATATATTTATTTTAAAAATCAGCAGTTTAATCTTTCATTTTTCGTTATATTTTTCGAGGACATATTTTTATTAAAATTAAGAAATGAGCGTAAAATGTGCAATTTTAACAATAACTCGCAAATCAGAAAATCTACAAATTTTCTTAAATAATAAACTGATTGTGAGACAAAGATAGGATCACAACCAAAATGAGGCAAAAACCATGATAGTCCCCAGAAACAAAAGAGATACGTAATAACAATACACATAGATTAGCATAAGAAGCTTGGAATAGTTTATGTTATGGGCATTGTAAATGCTAACATGACTTGGAACTAAATGAAAGAAAAAACAATGGGTAATACGGATAGATCGCGAGATCTCTCATTTGCTTATCTTAGTTACTTTTGTTATCATTAATCTGGAATCGATTAAAGCTATTCGAGCGATGATCGGGAGACCTTTTCGAGCATGTAGCCGATTCGAACAACACCAAAATTAGCAACGGTACTATATTTGGTGAATTACAACTTGGATCTTAATATATAAAGACAGTTTTTAAAGAAACAACAAGATCGTAAAACTATTAAAAACAATCGGAATCCTTCTCGTCAGAGAATCTACACATCACCGGAAAAATAAAGAGAAAACAGAAAGAAAATACGATGAAGAAAGGCGTAGCCTTCCCTTTGCCTCTGATGACTTGCCGTTTGTATCCTTCAGAGAAAGATAACGGAACCGAGCTAACTTGCATTAACCATAGCTCAAAAGCTTCTTAACGCCATCGTCTTTTTCCGTTTCATCCTCCACATCTTTTTTTTTTCTCTTCCTTAGATTGTTAACAAGGTGAGTTAAACCGTTTGTGTTTCTTCTAGTCTTTCTACGTCTATCTTCACCCCATTTATAATGCTTCATCTGGTCCCATATCCAAACCATATTTCATATATTATTGTTATTGACTTATTGTTTAAACATGAAATCTGTCTTGCTCGGTTTTGTTTCAATCATGGAATCTTTTTTAAAGTTATACCTAACGTCGGTAAAAATTTAATAAACATTTTAATAACGTGCATGTTCTACTTTTTTAAAGAAATCCATTTGCATTATAATAGAAAATATATATTAAAGCATACATTCTGTCCGAAACAGTTAGTTCAAATGGTTTGAAGAAATAACATTAATTGTGAAATTTAAATCCATAATTCATTTTTCTTAATTTCTAAATCGATGCTTGTTATGAACGGAGTGTATTAATTCAGATAACAACTACACAATCAAGTCAAGTGGCCATTTGAGCTTAGAGAGTAGATCATCGATCTCATAATCGATTTTACAGAACCAAAAAAACAAATACAAAAATTTAATATCAGATAATATAAATTTGATCGTTAATGTTTTACAATTAATCACATAATATTTTTTTCTTTCCAAAATGCAGAAGAAAGCAACATAATCATCAATCAAAGATAACAAAAATATAATTATGAAACTTGAGATTTGGTTTAAACACTTTTTTTGTTTTAGTAAAAACCATTATTGTTATTTTTTATTTTGTAGATTAGCTGAACTGCTAAATTAAACCACGATCCTATATTTATTTATTGATAGATATAAACAAAGTTGTCGAATCACTCAATTATACTGCAAATCAACGATTTTAACCATAGTGTTGAGACTAGCGAAATAACATATATTCAGAAAAAAACTATATTATAATGAAAACGAAGAAGTATCGAGGTGGTTTCTGCAGATGGATGGAGTTATTCTATAGTGTTTTATCTTTCCGTCGGCATAGCTTTTGCTATATTTATCTTCCACTTTTGCTATGTTTATTATATTATCTCAAGTTCGTAGCATTAATTATTGTTGCTGTTGCTGTTTATCGTTAATACTTTTTCTTCCTTTACTAGTAGGACTAATTTGCCAAGTAACTAAAATTTACAAGTTTACTCGTAAGAATGATCAACTAGCAAAATCTTGAATAAGTAGATGTTGATTTTGCGTCATGTTAAAAAAAACGGTAATGTATTATCAAATAACTAACATCTATTTATTTACGATTTACTTACCATCCTCTATTTATTGCATCTCAGGTCGTCCTATATTTTTTTTTTTTTGCTTCCTCATGACAATTAAAAATACAAGAGTATTGTAGTTATATTATATACTAATGTCATCATCTCCACTAGAAATAACATATACATATTCTAAGAGCTGATCTAAGTTTAGTGGTCATACGAGGACCACCTCATCGGCTCAACCCACTAATATTGAGTTTGTATCAGTTTGACAAAAAAAGTCCTTAAATTTTCAGAAAAACATCAAAAAAGGAAAAGATATATGTGGAATTAATAATTACCATTTCATTTTAGCAAACTGCGATAGCCAAAAAATGAGTTTTTCTTTTTTTCCGAGTGTTTATGACCTTCTATCTAAAAATATATATGATTAAGAATGTAAGGCAGAGATGAATGTGAATATGATTATATATAGTATATATTTAAATTTGTTGGCCTTTCTTTATATAATATTGTAAAGCTCTTTACACCGTTTTATTTATAACAAAAATAGTAATGGACAATAATTACGTCGAATAAGCACTAATTCCATTAAAGTGGGAGCTAGTAAGCACCAAGCATGCACTAGTTCAACTCGTATCAATTTATTATATTTAAATCAAAAGAGAAAATTTGTTTTAATTCCTTATTGAGAAAGGTTTGTCCACTTTAGTTAAGTCTTATCCCAAATAGCGTTACTTTTACTTTTCTTTAAAATTATGAGTAGTAGTATTAAAATATGGTGTTCACCAAAGATCAAGGCTGCCGAAGGAAATGTGGCTGCAGACTACTTTGAGAACTTATTTAAGTCTTCAGATCCTTCCTCCTTCAATGAGTGGTTTAGTGGTATAAGGGTGAGAGTCACTGAAGAAATGAACAATAATTTGATTAGAGAAGTTACAAGTAAGGAGATAAGAGGCTGTTTTTGCAATCAAAGCTTCAAGTGCTCCTGGTTCTGATGATATATCTTCTCTATTTTTCCAGTATTATTGGGAAATAGTAGATCCTCAGGTGATTTCTGAAGTTAAGAATTTTTTTGTTGAAGAGATTATGCCATCTCAGTGAAATTACACTCATCTTTTTCTAATTCCAAAAATCATTAACCCGGTTGATATGAGTGATCTCAGACCTATTAGTCTTTGTTCTGTCCTGTATAAGACAGTGTCAAAGATCTTAGTTAAGAGATTGCAGCCTCTTCTGCCACTGTTAGTCTCAGTGAATCAGTCTGCTTTTGTTGAAGATAAGTTGATTACAGATAATATTCTGATGGCTCATGAGATTGTTCACAGTCTTAAAGTTCAAAATAGAATTTATGATTCTTTTATGATTTTAAAAGGGGATATGTCAAAAGCTTTTGACAGAGTGGAATGGAGCTATATCAGGGCATTACTAGAAGCAATTGGGTTCAATCAAAGGGTCATCACTTGGATTTTGGTTTGCATCTTTTCTGTAACCTATTCTGTGTTAATCAATGATCAAGTTTTTGGTTTGGTTACTCCTCAGTGAGGTTTGAGACAGGGAGATCCATTATCACCATTTTTGTTTGTGTTGTGTGCTGAAGGACTAACACATTTACTTGAGAAGGCTCAGAATGAGTTGGAGATTGAAGGTATAAGCTTCAGTCAGAATGGTCCGGTAATAAATCATCTGTTGTTTGCAGATGATAGCCTCTTCATGTGTAAAGCTTTAGTGGAACAAAGCAAGATCCTCCAAGGTATCCTCAAGAAATATGAAGAAGCTACAGGACAGTTCTTAAACAAAAATAAATCTTCAATAACTTTTGGAGCAAAAATCAAGAATTCAGTGAGATTGGATATTAAAACAAATCTTGGAATTTATGCAGAAGGTGGAGCTTCTGTTTATTTGGGTTTACCTGAATGCCTAAGTGGTTCAAAGGTGAAGCTTCTAAATTTTTTGAAAGACAAATCACAAGGAAGACTCTCACAGATTTTTGTCACAAGGTGGAAAAGAGGTTCTATTAAAATCTGTTGCCTTATCCCTACCAGTTTTTACTATGACTTGTTTTAAATTACCTAAGTCAACTTCCAAAATGCTTGCTAGTGCTTTGGCTCAGTTCTGGTGGAGTTCTAGTACTCAATCAAGGAAAATTTATTGGAAAAACTGGGAGTTTCTTTGTCTTCCAAAAAGTCATGGAGGGATGGGTTTCAAAGATATGGAAGCCTTCAACCAGTCTCTTCTTGGTAAACAGGCTTGGCGTCTTATTTCAGAACCAGATTGTCTATCTTCAAGATTTGTTAAGAGCAGATACTTTGAGCATTTTGATTTCTTGAAGATTGGAATAGGTTCTAAACCATCATATGCTTGGAGAAGTATATTATATGGTAGAGAATTACTCTTGAAAGGGCTAGTCAAGAAGATAGGAAATGGGAAAAAAACCAATGTATGGATGGATAATTGGTTAAAGGATAAACCATGGAGACCTCCTCTAAGGAAAAATGCTCTGTTTGATGCTGCTTTACATGTGTCTGAGCTTATAGATCAATCGTCAGGATTTTGGCTAAACCATAAAATTTCTCACTTGTTTTTTCAAGAAGACCAGAAGAAGATCCTGAGCATAAAACCAAATCTTAGAAGGGATGATTTCATGATATGGAAACATAATAAAAGTGGGGCTTACAGTGTCAAATCAGGTTATTGGTTGGCTACTTCTCAATCTCAGTACTTAACTTGGAAAACTGCAAATTCTCAACCTTCCTTGAATGGTTTGAAAAATGAAGTCTGGAAGTTGAAAACAGATCAGAAGATAAATGTCTTCATTTGGAAAAGTCTGAATGGTTCTCTTTCTGTGGGTGACTGCTTAGCTAGCAGAGGGATGAGAGTGGACAAAAGCTGTCAAAGATGTGGTTGCCCTGTGGAAACTATAAATCATGTTCTTTTTGCTTGCCCTGCAGCTAGGGCGATTTGGGCTTTATTTGACTTTGGGTTTTCAAGGTAATGAAATCTTTGCAAATGTGCATCATCTTATCCTCAATAAGACTAATTCTGGCTGGCCTTTGGTTTTAAGAAGAATGTTTCCCTGGATCTTATGGACCATTTGGAAAAACATAAATTTATTCTTTGTTTAGGGTAAATCTTTTCTTCCTGTTGATTCCATTTCTAAGATCAAAGATGATGCACAGGAATGGTTTAATGCTCAGAGTATTGACCATAATTTGAGACAGATTCAAGGTTCAAGTTTGATTGTGGCTCATGGTTCAACCAGAAGGGAGCAAAAGAAGATTTGGAGAAGGCCTGAGGTGCAGTGGCTGAAATGTAATGTTGGTGTTTCATGGTCATCGAATAATGAATTGTTGGGAAGTTCGTGGATTATTCGTGATGAATTGGGAGTTGTTCTGATTCACAGTAGAAGGGCCTTCACTAAAGTTAAAAGTAAAGATGATGCGTTCTCAATCTCCTTGATTTGGGCTATGGAAAGTGTTATTAGCCATAGTTTGAGTAAGGTTATCTTTGAAATTCAGAGTCCTTTGTTGATTGGTATGATCTCTCGGCCAAAAGCTTGGCCTACTTTCATTGATCAGGCTTCCCAGTTAAAGAATGTCATGTCTCAGATTCAGGTTTTGAAAGTTGTTTGTGTCGAAGCCTCTGAGAACACAAGTGTTTTTCTAATTGCAAAGAGTGTCATTGCCGACTTTAGACTTAATTCATATGTAGCAGTTGGTCATCCTTTGTGGCCTAGTGTTCTCTTTGAAGAGAAAAGCGCTTATCATGCTAATGAGTTGTTTAGCGTAGCACCTCTCTTTTTGGTTCTTGGAACAGGTTTCCAAGAAGGAGAAATTTTTTGGTACTCTCATATTTTCTCTAATGATGAGTAGTAGGAGGTGTAATGATTAGATTTGTTGATAGTTCTAGTCTAATGGTTTTTACCTGGTTTATGCTTTATGGTTTCATTGTTAGAAAACAAGAGTGATTTGTTCTCAGTCTTGTTGTAATCGTTAACCTCTTTCTGTTTTAATATAATTCCAGATGACTTAAAAAAAAAGAATTTACTATCTAGATATAGGACACTATGAAAATAAAATAAAATCTTTATGATATTAATTATTTAAATATTTTCATCAATATGCACATACTTTATAGATTAATGGCTAAAATAAACATTGCGTTAAAAGTGTCTGAAATTTCTAATTAACGAAACATATATATTTGCTCATCTTTTTAAAATAGTGTGTATTATGTGAATTAAATTTGAATGACCACGCAATGAAAATTTTGAATAGTATTGAATTCAGTATCTAGATATAGGCACTATGAAAACTCGTGAGTTCTCTGAAACAGTGAAATCCTAGAGAAAGTATATTTGGCCAAGATCACCGTCGCCCGTAGCTCTCTTAGCTCCGGTGACAGTCCCCTTTAGTTTTCATCTATAGTTTTAGCTTCCTGTATGTTGTTCCGATTGGATTATGAGCAAGATCGGATTTTGGAGTTTTTTTTCATCGATTTGGTTATTGGAAGGGGATTTCGTCGGGATCAGATGGATTCCGGGTTCTCCATCTCTGGGATTGCTTTCTCCGGTGTTGAGATTTCCTCTTTCTTCTGGTTTTGGTGCTACCCTCTCCGTTTTTGGGCTTGTGTCTATCTCCGGAGCTTCGTTGTAATTGGTTGGAGATACGGGTCTGTTTCTGCGGTTGTGGCTCGTGTGGGTTGCTCTTCTGGTTTCAGGTCGCTTTCTGCTATCTCTTTTTTCGTAGCTTCTTTGTTTGGTTTTCAGGATTATGTCATGTATTCCATCGAGTTTGCTAGTTCCTTAAGCTTAAAGGCAATGGTAGTTACTTTGCTTTGGCTTCGTATTCTCCTTGCTTTGTGTTGAGACTGCTGGGTGGTGGCTTCGGTCTTAGGAAGGTTTGATTTCGTGGTTGTTTTTTTCTTAATCCGGTTCGATGGCTGTTGGTTTCTTGGCGTTCTTGAGCAGTTTCGGTTTCTTGTTAGTCTTGTTTGGTTGTTCATGCTCATTTGGAATTGTCTCATGGTTGGAGCTTGTGGTCGTTATCTTTTGAAAGACTTCTTTGTGGTTTCTCTTGTCGACTTTCACCGTCTTGTGCTAGTTGCTATCTAGCTGTTGTTTGTCGTCAACAAATGGGTTTATGTTAACCTAGAAAGGTTTCTTTCCCTTTGTCTTCAAAGTCTACGGTCAGTGTTTTGTTCAAGCTTTGTCATCGCATTGAGTAATTCGCCATCATCCTTGGAGCTTTCATTTCCATGGCGTATGGGAGGGTTCACATCAGCATCGAGTTGGTTTTGATCAAGCGAAGCTTTTGCATTTATTTTAAGCTTTTTCCTAGGTTTGTTACCTAGTTTTTAGCATTTGGTTTGTAATTTAGTATAGATTTCGGAATCGAAATTTAGCTTTCCAATAGTCTTGTTTTAAGTTTCAAGATTATTGGACTTCAGTTTCTGGGATCTTTATGTTGATCGTCGGTTTTAGTTGTCGGAGACTTTCACATGTCCGCCGGTCTTAGATTCCGATATTTCCATATTCGTCGGCTTTTGTGTTCCAAATGTGTTGTGTAATATCAAAATATATTCTACTTTTGTGTTTCTAATAAAATTTCAGATGCCTAAAAAAAAGATATAGGCACTATGAAAATAAATAAAAAACTCCATGATATTAATTATTTAATTATTTTCATAAAATATACACACTTTATAGAATAATGGCTACAATAAAACGTTAAAAGTGTGAAATTTATAATTACCTAAACATATATAACACTAACGCGAGAAAATATGATTCTTTTAGAATTGAAAACAAAATTTCTTTTTATTTCAGTCTCAAACACGAAAGTATTTATTTTTCATTCTTTTATTTTATTTTTGTAACAATGAATCGTTCTTTTAGCTTGTAACGGCATTGGTTTATTCGATGCAAGACACGGTTCCATCGACACAGGCCACGGCAGCAATGTGATTATCACAGGTCGTATTATTATTAATTATTAATGTGGTGAGACGAGGACTATCTAGAACTTTACCAGACGACAATTTGGTCTTATCCATTAGGTCATTCAAATTAATAATATATTTATCTTATGTACTTTTATTTTTTAATTGAAAAAATGGTTAAAAAAATCCGGTACAAACAGAGTTTTACCGTTTTAACCACCAACTTCTGTATTCACCTTAATTCCCTAAAATTTCTATTGACCGAACCAAATTAAACAAAAAAAATGATACTTAACTGTGATTTAACAGACGTTAAAATGCTGTTAATGGCAACGCTAACTCCATCATAAATTCCCGCAAATCCCTAATAACTGCCGCCGACACCATCTCCATTGGCAACAAAACTCCCTGCTTTCTTTATCTCATTATATTACTTTCATCTTCTTATTATTTTCTAAATCCCTAATTCTCCGCTCTAATTCATTCTCGAGCTTATTCACGAAGATATGTTTTCCACATCAAAACTTAATACTAGTAAAGAGTAGTTAGATATCCAAACTAACATAATTTCAATCAAATTGGTGAATAAACAATCCTTCGATAACTTAGATCCTAAAATTACTAAATCAAACATTTCTACAATTAATTCTTGCAAATACATGAGCGCACCGTAGCACCATATCAATACAAGATGCGATTGTAACAGAGACAATGATAGAGAACTCACCAAAGCCATTGCTGAGAAAACAGGAAAAAAAAACGAGGATGATGATGAGAAAAGCTGAGACGACGATGATGATGAGAAAAGTTGGCCGAAGAAAAGCCCTAATTTCAGTGAACAAACCGGAACATTAAGCACCGGCGTGATTCTGACATTAGCTGAATCATTCTAGGTCCATGAAACACGATTTTACCAGAGGCGTTAAGCATTCTATAAGCTGTTTCATTCTAGGTCCGCCGGTGAAGCTTCCGGGACTACTGGAGCTTCTTTCAAGTCCATGAAACACGATTTTACCAGAGGCGTTAAGTCTTGGACTATCCGCCGTCACGGTGAGTCCCCGGGACTTGATTTTACCAGAGGCGTTAAGTCTTGGCGTTGACAAGTCTCTTGAGGCCTAAAAGCTATCTCCATCGAGTTGTACAACGAGGAGCTTTTGGAGAGAAGAGGTCGGAGATCTCCATCTCAAGTCTCCGGCAAGATTTCAGAACCTCCGGTGATCCTCTTGGTTCGGTGGTAGTCCTGTTGGTCGTCGTCGTCTTTGGGCCAGAGAACTTCAAAGGTACGAGCTTTCCGTCGGAGAAGAGCTCGTCGGCGGAGAGCATTGTGACTGGATTTTCGAGACAAAATTTATTTAGGAGATATCGATTTGGGATTGTTTGGGATGATATGGGAGATATTGATTCACCGACGACTTCATCGATTCTGTTTAAAACGAGGGCCTCTTCTCTCCAACGATGTGACGGTAAGTTTAAAAGACTCACCATTGTCCATCTGGGAGAGCAATCGAGCAATCAATTTGGAAAGATTTGGGAGAGCAATCAATTTGGGAAGATTTGGGAGACAAATCAATTTTAGAAAAAATTAGGGTTTAGAAATTAAGATTGAGAAATTAGAGTTAACGTTGTTGTTAACAGCGTTGTTAAGTCTGACTTTTTTTTTTCTAATTTGATTCGGTCAACATACGGTTTTAAGGTTATTAAAGTAAATACGGAAATTGGTGGTTAAAATATAAATCTATGTTTGTACAGAATTTTTTTTTTTTTTTTTTTTCATTTGACAGAACCAATGAAATCAAATACGTATATTACTGCAGTGAAATCCCAATTATAAGGAATCTGATGTGACGTGGATCTTCAAGACACTTCCACGAATTAGACTGCATGTTCTTAACTGGTTACACGTATACTCATAATAATTTCTAAATCTCTCTTCTCAGCTCCAGATGTCTCCATCTACCTTTTTATATCCACAATCTAGAACACTCCAAGTATCATCCACAACAAATAAAAGTATAAGATCTTGCTTTTGTTTACAGCAGACTAATCACTCGTCAAGACCAGCTATGGCCGTTCGATCAACAGTAAGTAACCTAATACGTCGTTGTTTCTCTATGATTCATTTGCTCTTCACGGTTTGACTTTTCGACTTTTATCTTTTTATGTTTGAACTTTGAAGTGTCAATTGAAAAGCATGGTGCAGAGGTTAAGAACTTACACCACTACGATAACACCGAGATCCAAAGCGTACTCTACGGCGGCGACTGAGTACGGTGGCCAGAGATCCTCCACGACGACGACGGCTACAAAAGGTGACTTCATACCTGTTTACGTCTCCATAGGAATGATCTCACTGTCGGTATCGTTTGGTCTGTACACTGCGTATCATCATCTCCATGAAAACCCTGGCGTGCGTGTCAACAAGAAGATAAGGGTGACTGTTCCTGAGATTGAAGATCCCGATCGAGTTCTAAACGAAGCGGATCGGTTCGCCAACAGGTCTTGGTTCAGGAAAATAGCTCACGTTCAAGAGTTTGACAAGCAGGATGTGATTTCCGACCCAATCAGGAAAGATCAGTTCGCTCACAAGCCTCGTGCCGTGACGCTTAAGGATGTCGGGGTCGATCCTAAGATGGCGGCGGCTAACTCAGCTTAATATACGACTGGTTTATGTGTTTTGTAATTCCATATATATTTCTCTCCAAATAAAACGACTTCTTGTAAGGAGGTCGAATGGGATTAAGGTTTACTGTAATGAGACGACTTGCTTGTATTTTTGTTGTTATGGAACAGTTTGTAAATGTCTGATCGAATAACGGTTCAAATTTGGCTTTTAACAGTTTCAATTTGGTTTAGAGGTAGTAACTAATGTTCAATACAGTATTTAGAAACTAGAGAGCAAATAAAATATTAGTGAAGTGGAGACTCAAATTCAGATTATAGCCAGTTTTTGTCGGTTTGGTTGGATAAGCTAGATTCGGTTTTAGTAACCTAACCCTTGTGATAGAGTCCGAACGATTTATATACATGAGCATTCAAATTTGTAAACCAAGCGGACTGAATTTATTACATTGGGCCGAGGCCCAATACTATGATCAAGAACTTGACGCGTAATGCTGGTTGCTTTCAGATGACGTGTCGATCTGTGATAGGCTAAGGTCGCGTGGCGAGCGATATTTCATTGGAAGAAGACACTCAAAACGTTGGTAGGTCTAAATACGAAGGAAGACTCGAGAGTGTATATATATTTATATTTATCCGACGAAACGGGAAGCTCCGGGAGAAATCTAAGATACATCTCATCTTCGATCTACTTCTCTGTTCTTATTCGATTTTGATTCTCTTGAGATTGCGAGGATGAGAGAACGGATTCTTACATTCCCTTCAGTGCTTCTTTTAGCTCTGGTTCTGTTTTCGAATCTTTGCTACTGTGACGAGCAAACGGTAAATGTTGGAGAAGTTTCTGTTTTTAGATTTTGTTCACTGAATTTGTAATAACCTGGTGTTGCGTTTTCTTTTGTTCAGATCCTGTATGAATCGTTCGACGAGCCTTTTGATGGTCGTTGGATCGTTTCGGAGAAAGCTGAATACCAAGGTAAAAGCTTCGATGCTTTTCTTAGTTGATTTTTGTTTGGAATTTACATGAAAATAGCTGAATTTTTGTTTGGAATTGTAAGTTTAGAATCAAAAGGGAGAATAAGTTATGGTTTTATTGATTTCCAGATTTAGAAAAATGTTTTTTTTACTGGAAGTGGATAAGAAACAGCCTTTGTGTGAATCTGGCAATTTTCTTGTTTAAAGCGCTTAAATGTTGTTTCTTGTTTTGAACCCTTCCAGGTGTGTGGAAGCACGAGAAGAGTGAAGGGCATGATGATTATGGACTTCTCGTGAGTGAAAAAGCTAGAAAGTATGGAATTGTGAGAGAGCTTGATGAGCCTCTAAACCTTAAAGACGGAACTGTTGTTCTGCAATACGAGGTTCGTTTCCAAGAAGGGCTTGAGTGTGGTGGTGCTTACTTAAAGTATCTTCGTCCTCAAGAAGCTGGATGGGTTCCTCAAGGCTTTGATAACGATTCTCCTTACTCTATCATGTTTGGACCTGACAAGTGTGGTGCTACCAACAAGGTGCATTTCATCTTGAAGCATAAGAATCCTAAGAGTGGCGAGTTTGTAGAGCACCATCTCAAGTTCCCTCCTTCCGTTCCATTTGACAAGCTTTCTCATGTCTACACTGCTATCTTGAAACCTGATAATGAGGTTAGGATTTTGGTTGATGGTGAGGAGAAGAAGAAGGGTAATTTACTGTCTGCTGAAGACTTTGAGCCTCCTTTGATCCCTTCCAAGACCATCCCTGATCCGGAGGACAAGAAGCCAGAAGACTGGGATGAGAGAGCCAAGATTCCTGACCCTAATGCTGTGAAGCCTGATGACTGGGATGAGGATGCACCCATGGAGATTGAAGATGAGGAAGCTGAGAAACCTGAAGGATGGTTGGATGATGAGCCTGAAGAGGTTGAAGACCCCGAGGCAAGCAAGCCGGAAGATTGGGATGATGAGGAAGATGGTGAGTGGGAGGCTCCCAAGGTTTCCAACCCCAAGTGTGAGGCAGCACCTGGATGTGGCGAATGGAAGCGACCGATGAAGAGGAACCCTGCTTACAAGGGCAAATGGAGCTCACCTCTCATAGATAACCCAGCTTACAAGGGAATCTGGAAACCCAGAGACATACCAAACCCTGACTATTTTGAGCTTGATAGGCCCAACTTCGAACCTATTGCAGCCATTGGTATTGAGATTTGGACAATGCAAGATGGTATCTTATTTGACAACATCTTGATAGCTAAAGACGAGAAGGTTGCGGAAACATACAGACAAAGCACTTGGAAGCCCAAGTTTGATGTTGAGAAAGAGAAACAAAAGGCAGAGGATGAAGCTGCTGGTGAGGCAGATGGTCTCAAGAGCTACCAGGTAAATTGGCTTTCGCTACAAAATATGAAAGTTTTTATCTATTTTTACTTATATATTTGTCTGTGTATTGCTGCAGAAGAAGGTGTTTGACCTCTTGTACAAGGTTGCAGACATTTCTTTCCTAAGTGCGTACAAGTCTAAGATCATGGTAAGTTGTCATTTCTAGACTTTAGAACATATTGAATGAAGAAGAAGGAAGATTTACTGAGAATCTGCAATTTCGTTTGTAGGAACTCATTGAGAAAGCTGAAACACAGCCAAACTTAACCATCGGTGTGCTCATTTCCGTTGTGGTTGTCTTCCTCTCCATCTTCTTCAAGCTAATATTTGGCGGTGCAAAGGTAAAAAACATGTCAATTTTCATTTTGGTGTAATGTTATTGGCTTGGTTGTTACGAAATTTGGGGTATTAAATTGTTATATGCAGGTTAATGTGGAAAAGAAGAAACCGGAAACAGAAACAGAGGCATCAACGAGCGAGGCAAAGACAGAGGAGAAGGGAGACACGGCGGCTGTGCCACGCAAGAGGCAGACAAGGCGTGAGAGTTAGAGAAAGAACGGCGTAGATTTTGATTTTTGGGGTTCTTTGTTTCGGTTTATAACCGTATAGACAGTAGTAAGACAAGATTACGAGATTGTAACATGTTTATTTTTTATATTTGTATGCTTTTAGTTTCACTTGAATCTGAATGTGGATCAACAACATTTGGGTTGAAATGTGATAACAGACCCACAATGTAGCCTGGGCAGTGTTTAACAACTCGAAATTTGGACTTCTACCATTAAGAGTTTTGGTGGTAGTCGTTGACCACGGTCGATGGTAATAGCACCAGATTTGTGTGAAAACACTGAAAGCAGAATTGGCTCTTCAGAAGACACAAATGGACAGACTACTAAGAGAGAAACTTCTAGGCAACTCACCTGTCATTTAAAATAAAATCTCAAATGCGAGGCGCACCTTGGCACCAATCAGAGTATTCACCTTACACAATTGTCAAAATATGCGTATCAACGAGGATCGAGTCGATCAAGTCGCAACGACTCTTCATTATACAACTCCTATAGCTTCTTGGAGAAGATGATATGAAAGCCCATGTGTTTATTTCCCATGTATAATAATTCTTACCAGAAAAAGGTAGACGAGTTTCTCCACTTTTTTCTCAGACGACATTTTTAAGTACATGAAGAAATAACTTGGCTATTAATCCTAGCAAAGCTAAACGCAATCTAAATGGTAACGAATCTAAGTGAAATAAAACAAAAGGTAATTGCAAGTCCTGTTGACATTGATTTATTTTGTTCTCTTCCTTTTTTTTTAATGTGAGTGTGACTTAAAACATTGAGGATAGTTGAATAATATCACGCTTAAGGAGAATAAAGGTAAGTTGGACCAGAAAACACACCAAAACTGCAAGCATGGTGAACAACTTCCCCTTATTTCAAGTCCAACATGGTATTTTGTTTTTTAAGTCCATAACAACCAAAAAAAGTATAAATTAAAAGAAGAAAAGAAACAATCTAAAACGTTACAAAAAAGTTCGACATGGCTTTAAACTCTTTAGAGAAACTGACCGTAGCTTCTCTCCCTACCTCATGGTCCCTTTGAACCATATCACAACTTATCGGATTTTATAATTTACCGGCGACCACCGGCAGGCTTTCTGGCCGGACCAGTGTCCTCATCATCGGATTGAATGTCACCGTACTGCCAGATTCCAATTCTCGACTTGCGAGCTTCCTCTTGGAACTTCTCTAAAGCATCAAGAGCAGCTTGTTTGTCTTTGTGCTCCCATTTCTTACGTTTCTCCATTCTTGCTATTCCTTCCTGTTCATCATCATCATCAATACCAATTTTTGGAAATGTTTTTTAGACAAGGTGAGAGAAAACCGACCTGAAGCATTGCAGCGTTTACAGAGATCTCATCATCGACAGCGATGAGAGTGACAGCTAATTCAGTTCCAGTGCCTTGCCCTTTGACTTTGCCTCCAGATGTGTCTCTTTCTTCAATCACTGCTTTAAACTCTTTACCACTACCCAGCGTCACCGTATGCAAATACTCTCCGGCTTCAGGACCAAAATCTTCTTCCAAGCTTGGAACCTTTATGTAGGCAAGTCTGCAGAGCTGAGCAAGCCCTGGTGCTGCAGATACTGAAGAGTCGATTGGTCTGATTGCGCTGTATGGGACTGTCTCTTGATTTCCATAATCGATGTAGAACACTTCGAACTTCTCATCTGGGGATTGGACCGTTGCTCGGGGTGCATTCACAATCTGAACACAAGTATTGAATTAGATGAATAAGCAAGAAGCTAAGAAAACTCAAAAATAAAGAAAGTGAATTGGAATTACCATTGCACGGTTCCAGGAGTTATCAAGGCTAAACCGTGCAAGGACGATGTCACCTCTCTTAGGATTAAAGGATCCAATAATGGGAGCGTCTTTAATAATCAAGGAGGCAAGTTGGTTCTGAATCGAAGCTATTTTCTGATCTCCAGCAGATTGAACATAGAACCGACCACCTCCAAGTACTTCTGTAACCACAACCTGTAATCGTAGGCAATGAAAAGAAATTGAAGGCTTGCTTTTTATTGTATATAAAAAAGATATGAATCTGTGAAGAATCATGTAGATATATTCACCTTTTGGGTCTCCTTTTGCCTGGTTTCTACGGTATTTGTATTTCCGTTTGAGACTTCTTCTCCTTCAACATAGTTTTCCCAAATCTGAAAAATATCAAAAACGGTTTAGCTGGCTTTGGTCTAAACATTTTGAAAGGGATGATGTTTTTTACAATACATTTATTGCTTGTCACCTTCAGTTTCTGGTTTTTAGCAGATCTCTCTGCCTGTTCAAGAAGATGTGCTTCAGCAATCCTGTCTGCACCAAAGCTGGTCTGCATTTTTGCTAAACCAGCTTCAAGCAAAACTGTCGCCACATTTGTCCTCGACTCCCACATGGATCCCAAGAAAGTACCGGTTCTATCCACGGTTTCAACTTCAATCTGTGTGATTATAATAGACTGAAAAAACCATATAGGAGAATAGGAAACTGAGATGTAAATTTAGGCGTGCATATTGTTTACCTCAACATCTCTCTGCATGATCCTACGTCTCATTACAGATATAGCTTCGTCTGAAAAAGGTTCACCACGGCCAGGACATCTGACTCCAGAGAATGAAAAGGCAATGCTACATGTTATCTTTGGAATATAAAGCTTAAACCGATGTCCGCTGAGGACATATTCCACGACAGCGGGTATTCTCCTGATTCTTTGCAGGGATGGCAGGAAATCTTTAGCTTTCTTAGCTGCCGCCTGAGACAAATATATGCTTACCAATTAGATTACTGAAAAAGGTTACTGAGGAAATTGAGTTTATTTAAAAATGTATATAGATATATTTACTAACCACAGTGAGGTCTGTGATGTGCATGGCTGGAGATTCTTTTGCGGAATGGATTCCTTTCTTTCCAGACAAAGCACGGGCTTCAGCAGCCAGAAGAGCATCATAATGATTTGATCGCTCTTCAAAATCTCTATGTCTAACCACATTTCCAAAACCACGGGCAAGAACGAGCTCAGCAATATTCACTCCAGCTGGTTGACCGCCAGCAATTGCTGTAGCAGATGATGCAGCCACTTCAACGGAATCGCCTTTGGCAGGAGATGGAAGGAACACTGAGCCAAAATCCATGAACCTATCAGCAGCTCCAGATGTGGTAGGACCATCTGCTTGGGTGACTTTCCTTGAGTATTCCATTTGAACAATAACCTGTTGCAGGGAAGGGAAACCAAATCTTGTTCATATGTGAGCACAACAAAGGCAATGATTAGAGAAGAAGGCTCAACGCAATACCTGTTTGCCAATAAGTCGTTGTCTCAGAAATTCCCTTGCTTCATGAGCATAAGGAGCTGGTTTCTCTTCTCTGCGTGGGTTACCCATTTTTGGAGATCTGATACTCGAAAGACAGACCCGTCTCTCTGCCGCTGGGCTCCCGATTGGAACAGCATCATCGGCAACTATAATACAATCCCCACTCACCACTTCCACTACCTAAAGAGTAGATAAAACCAATGAATCAATAAGCAGAGGAGAAAGACAGTATATAAAAAAGAATTTGACCAGGACATGTTACCTTTCCCGTAAAGTTCTGGTCATGAATTGCCTTAGAGTTTGTAGCTGGAGGAACGTAGTTTGCCCACATTTTAACCCTATCTTTCTTGCATTGAAGTTCCGCAGCTTTTAACTTTCTCTTAGCTTCATCCTCCATCATGTTAGCACTCCATTCAACAAATTTAGCAAGACCCTAAGAAGATATAATAGCAACCAATGTCACTAACTTTGTTCAACAACAAGGAAGATCATATATTCCAATAATTTATAATCAGAGATCCAAACACTGACCAATAGAATTACATACTATTACATTAGGTGTCAACCAAATTTCTCTTTAAGTAACAACCTTTGCAATAGTGGGGAGAAAATTGTATATTAAACAACAAAAAAGTAGTTTCTACCACTTATCGGTAGGGTAGAGCAAAAATCATTATCAGTCCATTAACTTAATATGCAATTCATGCTGAAAGCAAAATAACTGCTTAATTTAAGCACATACATTTTCAACGAGCTCCAAACCCAAGTCTTTAACTGTTTCACCATCAGAATAATGAACTGAACCAATCAGATTGTTGAATTTGTCAACGCCTTCAAGAACAATGCGAACCTGCAATATCAAGCTCAAATTGAGATCGTCCAAATGCCAAATACAGATAAACAGGAGAGATGTTGTTGAGAAAAACTCTTACATCTCTACTAAGAACACGGTGCTCGGTAAAGTACTTGGCTTCAGTTGCGAATGGATCAGAGGAAACCTCAATGGATGATGCTGCAGAGGCGGCAAGTCTCTGAGCTGACGTTAGAGGACCTCGTGACTCAGCAGAAACATCTCCATTCAGCTCATCTGGAACTGTCTCAACAACACTTGCATTTGTGGTTCGCCTTCCCACTGATGGAGCCTACATTGAAAGAGAAAAATTTCTGACTCTGTTTCAAAGTGATAGGTTAAAATGCCAACCTCGCACACAGCAAGATCAGGGAAACAAGTTTAATTACCTGGACTCCTGCAACAAATACTTGCACAAATTGGAACTCTGGAAGAAGATAAACCCGAATAGTACTTCCATCACGGACTTGCTCCACAATTCCTTCCATGGGCTTGCCCTTATTTGCAGCTAAAAGACCCATGGCATCAAAGCCAGCAGAATCCCCAATGGCAGAAGGAGGAAGATTTCTGATAGATGCCTCAGCAGCACCAGGAACCTGGAGTCAGGTTACAACCATCATCAAAATCAATTAGACAGTACAGAATTTGGAGAATTAAGCAAGGAAGAGAAGACCAACCTTGCTCCAACGACCATACCCTTCCTGCTTAGCCTGCTCCTCGAGCTGTAGCAACTCTGCAATGTAAGGACTAACCTTATCCTGATTCTGCTGACCTGGCTCCCTAACCTGTCCATAGTACAAGAGTTCCTCCCTCATGTAAGAAAGCTAAGGTATCATCACCACATTTCAGACAACATCATCTCGAGTAAAATAAAACGCTTATCACCTTTGCCCAACCATTTTTAACAACAAGCTTAGCAAGATTCTCGTTACCAAGGAAAACAGAGCCAAATTCTCTTCCAGCAATAGCTTCCACTTTGTAATCCACCTTGAAAGCAACCTCCTATTGAAAAAAACATATACTTCGGATGAGAAAATATAGTCAATCACAATACCTACTGCAATAACTAAGTCAAGAATTTTGACTTTGTACCTTTCCTATGCAAAGTTTCCTCAAAAATTCCTTGCTTTCCCATGCAAAAGGCTCATCTATACCTCCCCTGCGAGCCTAAAAAGAGGAAAATTCAACAAAATGAGTGTTAATTCCAACAAAAAACAAGGTAATCTGCGGGCAGAAAGAAAAAAACTTGAACATCAAAAAGTAAAAGATTGTCCTTAAGAACAATTTATGATTGGTAGTGACAAAAGCTTTCGAGTCAAACATTTATATCTGGCAAAACGTAGATTAAACTCACCATCTTAGGTGCAATAAGAGAAGATAGAGTAATGGTCTTTTCCGGTGGGGGTCCGGGTCTGCTGTGGCTCAAAGCCGTGATCACTAAGCAGTCTCCGGAGGTTACAGCCTTCACTCTTCCTTTGAGCCATTGGTTCTCCGTCGCCGATGCCATGTTCACTGGCTAAGACCTGCACCAAAAGACAGTAAATACATTTCAACAAAAAAAATCAGATTAAAAACATTCAAACAACTCAGAACTTCGCCGCATCGTCTATCGGGAAAAAGCAAAATTCGATGTTTCTTTTCAATACGGTGCATTGGTAAACTTTGTGATCAAGCTTCAATTTGGCCCTATCAGATAATCAAAAACACGAACGAGAAAAAGCCACATGCATCGATTAAAAAGGCTACAAAATTCTTTTAATGAATCACAAAAATGTACATTCATCTCGATCTGCACTATAAAGTTCGATCGAGTAAACCAAACCAATCAAGCCAAAAACTATAACGCTCAATCACAATACGTTAAAATCAGATCAGAATTAATCAAAAAAGATCAATTGAATCAACAAAACAGATAGATCTACACGAATTGTTCGATAATTCCGACGAAGATACCTTGATTAAACCAAATGAGAGATAGAAACTAGATCTGGATAAGAATCTCTCCTGTTCCCTCTCTGATTCAATATATGATTGAACAAAGAAGAAGAAGCTCTGAGTTTGGGGGGCAAAAAAGGGTTTAACGGCGGATCTCGAGATAGGAAGAGAGCTCAGGGGATTTGTGCAGAGGAGGAGGAGGTAAAAGATATAAAACAGAGGAGGAAGAGGGAAGATGATAAGTATTTTGTCTATTTTACCCTCATTTTTCGAATAAATTACGGGTAGGTGCCATTTTGTTAGATTTTGTTTTTACGGAAAAGAGTTGGTTTTAAGGTCGTACCGAGGAAAAGTGAGAATCAACTTGTCTGTTTCACTTTAGAAGTTAAACACACTAGAAAAAAACTAAACCCTAAAAAAAAAAAGCCTACTTACCAAATTTTGCATACATAGTCCTCGTGATTATTTTCTTTTATAACTAGGCAATATATAATTTTCGGTAAACAAACAATGTCAGATTCTTTGATTCAGATTAGCCGAAATGGCTTATCGACAAAAATTAGATAAATATTTTGATAAAGAATTGATAAATATATATGTTTAGAAAAATTAATGACGTAATAGCTAGCTATTTAAGTTATGAATCAGTTTAATTGTGAAAAAAGTTTATGAGAATTTGAGCGTCTTCGGCCAAGAGTATTCAAGCTATGCTCCATTGATGAGCATTTTGTTATGGATTTATTTTTTTGTGAACTAGTTTATCCGGCCTTCATATTTCCGCTATTTGTTTCGCTAGCGATTGGATAAATAATTAAAACAGATTATTCTTTTGTGTTTTTAATTATTTATTCCGAATTTTTCCATACAGGGTTTGTCACCAACTGTCAGCTTTGAAGGTTATATATAGAGCAATTGTTGAACAAAAAAAAATAAAAATAGAGCAATTAATTTGTAAGAACGAGGCACTAATTTGTAATAATTTTTATTTTTGTGACCATAAATAAGAGCGAATTTGTAATAATTTTTATTTTTGTGCAGCCTGTAGGCCCTATACCCAAAATAAATATCAAGTCAAGCTTTTTTGTGAAAAAGGTAAAATTACAAATGCATCGAGTCAACTTTCGTCGTTGAAATATCTTCTACTATGCACCCTAATTAATCTTATTACATTTATACAAGTTGATATCGAAACTAAATTTGATGAACCAATAACAAAGTCGTTTAAGTCAAAGGTGGTACAATCAATTCCCCTCCCCCACCCACAAAACTCGCCGAACACACAAATAATTAAATACGTACCAAATTCTATACCCACGCATTTCCCATTTCCTCTTCTAGTAAAACAAAAAATGCAAAAATTTAGAACACATACACTAAGCGACACGAAAAAAATCAAATAAATAACACGTGTTTATTCCACTTTTTTATCAGCACTAGGCTAATTTCAAATTTCCAATCACCGTCAGTCACGTTCGATATGGAAACAAAACCCTTTCACGGATTAATCATTAGACAAAATCCCAATAACACTATGGTAGTATTATTTATATCAAATCATTTAAATATACGATCCGGTTATGTCCACCAGACCACCACGACGAACGCATGATCGTCAACAACTGTTCCAACCAAATGTTCATTTCATAACATTGACTTTATAGCTCATTTGGACAGAAACAATATGTTATTACATAACTTCGAAACATATTCATAACTTCCTGATAACAAAACACACAACATTGATTTGACTATTTCCTAATGTAACAACAAAAATTGGAAAAAAAACAAAAAAAAACTCAAATGTGTAACGTTCGGGGAGGGATCAAAGCCCAAGGCGGATTCGGTATTGAGTCATCCGGTCCAAGATCATCAATAGGCGGTCGCTTTCTATGGGCATCAGTGACCGATTGGTACGCCATACCCAATGCCAAAGCCTAACACACAAACAAATATATTGAAGGTTAAATATCAAATTATTCCCTTAAATTTCAATTCATTGAACGACGGCATATAAGATAATAATCGTTTAGATTTACTTACGATGTGGTCACGTTCCGGCGGAGCATATATTCCGGCACTGATTGTTGTCCTTCTCCGGCAATTGTTGGTTGGTGGATCTGATATGTTCTTGAAACCTGTCGGAATCACTAGAACCGGTAAACCGACAAGGTTCCCAAGACAGACTTTCTCCCAATCTGTCACATTTCCAACAAACGCATCTACGGTAAAGCTCTTCTCGACTTCCCGAATCAACTTGCCACGAGCTCTCTGCGCCTAAACCAGTAAATCAGAGAGATACATAAACCGAACATAATCACACAAAACCGACCCATAAACCAAAATCATAAAGCAAGAATGGGCAAAATACCTGAATGTAATCTACGGCTGTAACTACACGAGTACGTCGTAACTCAACCGGCCATTGATCTTGAGCTTCATAGACATCGTCTTGACCAGTTCTTTGCCATTCATCAAAATGAGCTAACATGTCTACATCCATTGTGAAATTCAATATCCCTTGAACCGAGTCCACTGTATAATTTAGCTCGAAAGGAACCATATTGACACCTTTCGACCCAAGAACTTCCACCACCTGAAGAAGTCAAATGTCCAATCAACACAAACCCGGTTCATTATTCTGACTGCAAACTCTTTGTTTACCTTCATGTCAGCATCTTTGGTATACCCAACAGTAAGTTTTGTGATATCCACGGAGAAGGAGTCTTCAAACGCGATCTCTCTAGATGAGAGATCATCGGGATCTTTCCCTTTGATAGTGTCAAGGATTACAGCACAATCTGCTGCTGTTCTACAGAAAGGTCCCAGCTTATCCTGTAACACGAGGAGTTGGAACTTTGGAGTTATAGATTCTGAAGTTTTCACTCTGTTTTGAAGAAGCTCGGTGAGACCACTGCTATTTTTTACCATACCAGACTCTCGGATATGCTCATCACTCCGGATCTACCAACGCTCCCAAATGTCGGACGCAATGCTGTTACGCCACACCGCGCTGCAGGATATGTCATTGAGCCTGCTGTCTCCGAGCCTATGGCAAACGGAACCATACCTGAACAAAGGTTTATATTTTCAACTATAATAGCCAAACAGAAACGTAATCTTGATTCATTTTTCTATAAAACTAACCAGCCGATGTGGAAGCAGCGGGTCCAGCCGATGACCCGGTAGAGAATTCTTCGATATTCCACGGGTTCCTAGTCCGTCCCCCGAACCAGATGTCATCATAAGCCAGAGAACCAGTAACCAGCTTTGCTACTAAAACTGCACCTGAAGCTTTTAATCTAAACAAACAAAAAAACCAAGCGCTCGATTGACGTTGTGAAGTTAACTCCAATTGAACAAAAAGTAAAATCTATGAACATGGTGAAAATTTCTTTTCAGTACCTTTTGTAAACCCATGCTTCAATATCAAGAACTTGGTCTTTAAAAGAAGTTGAACCCCATGTTGTTTTGTATCCGGGAACCGCAACTATATCCTTTAAACCATATGGAATCCCGTGAAGAGGTCCTATCACGGCAAAAAATAAAAATCACAATCAGAAACTTGAAACACCAATTGGTCACCAATCCATCAAACAGAATATATCGCATGAGAGAAAGATACCGAGATAAGTTCCTTGAGAGAGCAAATCATCGGCTTCTTTGGCTTGTTTGTATGCTAATTCTTCAGTATAAGTAACCACCGCTTCAAGAACATGATTGTACCTTTATTTTTTCAAGAATCCCCATAAACAACATCAGATAAAGTAGAATTCCTTGCAAACACTGAGTGAGAACATAAGCTCCCATACCGTTTTAGTTGCTTGAGATAAATCCGAACAAGTTCCTCGGCAGTAACTTGCCTTGTCTTTATAAGTTCTCCGAGTTCAAGAACCTGCCATAATGTATCCTATAGTCAGATAAAAATCAACCAATCTATCGAAATAACAACCAAAGGGTGCAGACTTACGCTCATGAAGGCGATATCTTCTTCATCTCTAGGGAGGTTTACTCCAGATACTGGAGGATATTTGAATCTCTTGCCTTGTACTCGTGGAACTTCTCTGTTCCAAGATGGATTAAACACGAGTGGGGACGAATTTTCCAACCCGCCATTTTTAGTAGCGACAAGTTTCCGATTGGCTCGATATATAGGAACGTTCATTTCAGTGGCCCCCTTTGCAATCTCCTGAATCTATATGCACAAACATGACATATCCATTGTGATAACTGATAAGTAAAAACATATACTTTCTAACTCAAACTATGATTTAAACCAAAATGGTTTATTGATGTTAATCCTCTTCAAGAATAAGACCGGAGTCTAAATGAACAAAGCTCAATCAATTCAAACCAATCAGGCTAAAACTTGGAAATCTGATTCCTTGAATCATTACAGTCTAAACCCCATATATATGGGCAACTAGCCGTTTAAAATTCCATTACAGAAGCCGCACTAAATAGTTCCTAAATGGGGAGACAGGTTCAGAGCAGAAGCTACAGTTTTTATGAGAATCAAAACACTTACTTTAGTTTCATTGAAGAATCCAGAATCTATCAACTCAAACATGCTCTGCAGACACTTAGCTTCCATAGTCTTATCTGGTAGTTCAGTTTGAGTAATGCTACTGTCCAGATCATAAACATTATAAATGACATCAGCTCACTAAAACCACAAAATTGAATAACAAAAATTCGAATATTTACCTAGGCAAAGTTGTAATCTTACGGCAAGGAACACTCACTTTCCGGTCCAAAACTTTCCACAGTTTCTTATAATTTCTCACCATTTCAATAGAAGAACGTACAAAAGGATTTGCGTCCGTACAAAGGAACGTTAAACCTAGGAGGAGGAGTAGGAGAAGAAGCCAAGCACTATTACGGCTACGAGGAGGTGAGCCACGACTCGCTAAGCAAGGTCGTGCGCTTGGAGCACACGTGGCGATCGATGGTGCTACCATCGTCGCAGTTGGTGATTCGGGGTTGATAACGGTGACGGTGACGGTGACGGTGACAGTGAATCGCTCTTTTTGGTACTTTGATTTGAGGAGAAAACGGAATGAAACTGCCGTTGACTCTGATTCTGCTGGATTACCCTGTGATTCCTCAAGATCAACGATTATGGCGGCGTCGACGATCTCATTTTTCACCGTAAACCAAACTCAAATCCCTTCCTTGAAACCCAAATCAATTTCCCGATCCTTTCTTCACCTCACCAAACCTAACACCATCAACCTCACCACCAGATTCAAATCCGTTTCAATCCAATGCGCTTCCGCTTCAACCACCGTCGGATCCGAGCAACGGGTCTTCAATTTCGCCGCTGGTCCAGCCGCATTACCGGAAAACGGCCTCCTTAAAGCTCAATCAGATCTCTATAACTGGCGTGGATCTGGTATGAGTGTCATGGAGATGAGTCACCGTGGAAAAGAGTTTCTCTCAATCATTCAAAGTTGAGGAGAAAACGGATAGTGGATTACCCTGTGATGCAACTAGCGGGTCAAATTGATCATTAATTAGACGATAAATGATTACTTAAAAATATATAATTACAATTAACGGTATAAATAGAAGTTTATGATATCTAGATGGTTAAAACCGGTTTGATAATGGATTTGTCCACAGTTTTAGAAATTTTCATCGCAAGGCCTGGTCTTGTCTCAATTCAATACTTTTCCTTTATCGACTTCTCCGCCACATGTCTTTTGACTTTTCTTGTTTTCGGATAAATTTCTTGTTTTCTTCCTGCCACTTTTTCTAGATGAACATGATTGCGCTGGTCCCTTCACTTGTTTAAGTAAGAACTCGATATATACGTGTTTCTTTTTATGATTTTTTTTTTAAAGAACTCTGTACCAACAAATACTACTAAAGAAATACGTAGAGATGCATCATGTAAACATGTTGAGAAAAGAAGATGACGAAATATATAACGAGTTGAAATACGCTGAAACGCGTTTAACATAACCTTCTTATGTAAAGAAAACTTTGATTTTTTTTTTTTCTTTCATATCGTCTTAGACAGAATTGACGTAAATCACACAACCACTAACCACAAACCGTGGATCAATTAGTTACGAAATACTATTAATAGTAGTATTTTTGTGGTAAACAATGATGATAAAAGTTATATGTATAATTAATAACGGTAATAGCACGAGATACATGTACGTTTGATTGTTTTCCATTGACTTGATAACTATACAATTGACCCCCCAAAAAAGAAAGAAGATAACTATACAATAAATAAACCATTAGTCATTAATCAATGAAAACTGATACGTCTCATAGTTGTTGCATTAAATATAAGAAATGATTTAAATCATACCTATTCATTTTTTTCATTAGCATATCTATTCACTAATTATGAAATATATTAGCTCTTTCTAATTATATGTTTAATTTAATTAAGTACTATACTTTATGAACTATCGTTTCGTTGGTGGAGATACAAATTGATAAAATTATAAGTGTAAATTTTGAAAACTACTCTGAACGTCGATTTGAAATATCCAAATATCCAATTAAAATTTTGACAAAAAAAAAGAAATATCAAATTAAAATGCATCTGATCTTTTTTTTATAGTTTCTTTTTCTTTTCATTGTCAATTAATTACGTTTGTTTATTGGCTACTTTTTTTTTTCAGTTTTAAAAGATGACACATGCAGGGCCGGCTGAGATGGGAGGACGGACGGTACGACGGTACGACGGTCCAAGATCCAATCTCATGTTCCAATATTTAAGGGGTCCATTTTTAAAAAATATTTTTAAAAGATAATAATAATAAATTAGATAACAAAATAAAAATAATATTTAAAAGTGCCCACAAAAAATTTAAATGTATTGTTTTTGTTTTAATAATAATTTCTAGTAGAAAAATCATATAAATATATATATATATATATATATATATTTTCTAATTTACATAGGAAAAACCTAAAAAAATATTTATAGGACCGCTGGACACCTGTCGTAAATAAACACCAACCGTGTTGAGTTTTCGTCCTATGCATGTAAAATATATAAAATAAATAAAAGGGAGAATAATAGTTAATTAATTTATGTATATAATTGTCCAGCTAGATTGCTTCGGTGCCTCAAAAGAAAAGTAAAAAAAAAAAAAACAAAGCTTTCAATTTGTGAAGAATCGTAAACCTTCTTATCGTCTTCTTCCCCATCGTTTCTCCCTGAACATTTTTGTTCTACTAATTTTGTTGGGTAAATCTTTTACTTCTTCCTTTAACAATAAAAAGTCATTATTGTTTTACGTTAATCTAATATCTTTTCGTGTTGCGTTTGATTAATGGGATCGTACTTTTGTAAAAGTTCTTTAGCCTTTTCTGCGTTTTAAGCAATAAAGTTCTATGAAAAAAGCAACTTTTCGTGATTTTTTTTTCAATTAAGTAGCTGGATTAGGAAATTTTCCCTATTCAGTGTTGTTTTTCCTTTTTTTTTTTTTTTCTCTTGTTCTTCAAGCGATGAACCAGAGAAGTTTTGATTTTGATTTTGATTTTTTTTTGAAAAAAGAATGTGAAGAGAATTGAAGAACCCTAAACTGATTTCTCGGTAAGACAGTAATATTCGATCTGCGGTTAGTTGATTCAGAATTATAATATTCCTGGAAAATTCTGTAAGTAGTTTTTTGATGTGATGGAATCTTATTTATGTGTAGGGTTGTTCTTCTAATCCAGATTAACAACACAAACAATAACCATTATTAGCTCTGATTGTTAGATTTGCAGATCAGTAGATATTCCTAAGTTGCTGAGTTATTACAGGTTCATTGATGCATACTAGTTATTCTTGTAATTAGTTTTGGATCACTTTGATAGTTTCAGTAATGTGGCTTGTCTCAGGATTTTATTCGCTATTGGGGCTCGTATCTATGACCTTTATATATTAGGGCATTGTTAAGTTTGGTTATTGCCTGTGATGGGATCATTCTGATCCTTTATTGTCTCATTGAAAACTGAACCTCAGAACCCTCTTAACATCTTCATATTTTTGGTTTCTCCCGCTTCGTGTTCTTTGGTTTTATGAGTGATTTCTGTGTATCTAATTCGTAATTTTTCAGGTTCATCATACTCTAACCAAGATGCAGCTCAAGGTCCCTGAACATCAGGTTGCAGGACACATTGCTAAAGACGGGAAGCCCGGTCCCCTTGTTGATGACAAGGGTCGGTTCTTCAAGCCACTTCAAGGCGATTCTCGTGGTGAAAACGAGGTAAAGTTCTACGAATCTTTCTCAACAAACACAGAGGTTCCAGATCACATCCGCAGATATTTCCCAGTGTATCACGGCACTCAAGCAGTTGAAGGTTCTGATGGAGCAGCCATGATGGTGCTGGAAAATCTTCTTGCCGAGTACTCAAAACCATCAGTAATGGATGTTAAGATGGGTTCAAGAACATGGTATCCTGATGCATCTGAAGAATACATCCAAAAATGTTTGAAGAAAGACACGGGTACCACAACTGTATCATCTGGTTTCAGGATCTCTGGGTTTGAGGTGTATGATCACAAAGAATCGAGTTTCTGGAAGCCCGAGAGGAAGCTTCTTCGTGGGCTCACAGTCGATGGAGCAAGATTGACTCTGAGGAAGTTTGTATCATCGAACTCACTTTCGGACATGGGTTCAAAACCTGACTCTGCTTTTGTGTCTAGTGTTTACGGCGGTTCCAATGGGGTATTGACACAGTTGTTGGAGCTCAAGACCTGGTTTGAGAACCAAACGCTCTACCATTTCAACTCTTGTTCGATACTAATGGTCTATGAGAATGAATCAATCTTAAAGGGAAATGATGATGATGCTCGACCACAAGTGAAGCTGGTGGATTTTGCTCATGTTCTTGATGGTAATGGTGTCATTGACCATAACTTCTTGGGTGGTCTATGTTCTTTCATAAACTTCATTCGTGATATTCTTCAGAGCCCAGATGAGTCTGCAGAATCTTAGATTAAGGTTTACTTTTTTGTCCTTTTTTTTCGATTGGCTGATTCCAATTTGTTGGATATAAACTCTTCATTTGTGTACTTGGTTATCTAAAGAGCATACATTCGTACTCTTATCTCACGACTTTTCCAATTCTAGGCATATAATAAATTAATAATGGTTCCATTTTTTGACTTTACTTTGATTGTGATTTGTGAAGAATACTACACCTAAAAAATTAGAGCCAAAAGAGAAATGATTCAAACTAAAGGTAAACATTGGTAAATAATGAAGAATTTGTTTGCGGTGAAATTCCAAATACTACAAAAGTATAGGGACTGAAACGAATTCGTCTTCTATTTAAATCACTCTGCTCTGCTTCCTCTTTTCAAATTCCCGTCTCGCGCGCATCGAGGAAGAAGAAGAAGACGACGATTGACTGAGAATGGTGCTACTATGTTTCATCTTGGATCTTCGGAATATCTCTCCTTCTCTGATCGGAGATCTAAAGCAGGTTTCTCTCTATTTCCATTGTCAGTAGAAGTTTTTGTTCGTAGATCGCTCGATCTATCTGTTGATCGAATCTGATTGTTGCTGTGAATTTCGTCTCTCTGAATCTCGGATTTCATTGTCACTGCCAATTTCGTCTTCCTGAAGCTTGAATTTGATTGTTGCTGCGAATAATTTCGTCTTCGTTTCTGAATCTCGAATTTGATTGTTGCTGCTCGATTCTGAAGCTCGGATTTGATTGTTGCTGCGAATTGTGTAGTTGTTAATGAAGCTCGGAAATTTACATGCAATTTCGTCTCCGGTAGATTCTCTCACTGATCGGATCGGTTTGTGTTATATCCTGAAAGATCGGATTTCTGGAAACGATCAGGTTATTCTCGTCATTTGATCGTTTGTTTTTCTCTGCTTTTGGTGGTTGTGTGTGGCTTTTCACATTTTTTGAAGGATCTAGCAGTTGAAATTTGCCTACACACCTACTGGAAACTTTTGCCTTCGAGACTTCCATCAAGCTGTTAACAGCTTGCCTTTGGATGCGTTTGTACCTGAGATCGATGAATCAGGGGCCATGTCTTGCAGAGGTCTCTCTCTTCCTCGATTATCTATCTGTTTCTTCATAGTTTCCTGGTTAATTTGATGATCGTTTATCATACTGAATTGTTCATAGATCTTAAGCTATCAAGTGTTCTGTGTGATCGAGCTTTGTACTCATGGGGAGGTAGAGACATTATGAGGAAAGTTATTGTACTGAGTTCTTGCTTCCCTGAAGATATGGATTCTGACGCGAGAAACACTCTTATGGTCAGTCAAATGTGTCAAATACTATATGTGTTAGTGCTTTAGCTTGTTTTCTCAGTGCTGAATCTTTTTGCTTCAGGCTGCAGCAGATAAATGTGTGTCGGTTGAGTTTCTTTTGTTTGAAAAGCAATCAAGCTATCTAAGCTATACGCAGGAGAAGATTAATAGATTCCTCAGATGCTTATCGGATCTTGACAATTGTTCATTTCAAACCTGCATCCCTGGTAGGTTCCATATTACTTACTAGCTGCTTTTCATATTCTTTTTCACACACAGTAACTAAATTTCTCAGATTTGATGACTGGTTCTTTAAATAAGATTTCCAGGCTATTTTAATCATTTGAATCTATCACCTGTAAAGAGGTTTTGAATCCAGTACGAGGTAACACAAGAATAGTTCTGAAACTGATCCGTTCTATGCATTCAGATGGAAAATCACTTCATGGCTTTGAAAAGAGATGGCTTCAGGAGCTAAAGGATGACACTGGAGAATCACTGCAGGCCCAGATTATCTTCAAAAGTAGCCTTTTTGGTTCGGTGAACACGATCTTCTGCAATCTCACTGCAGCTGCAAATCAGATTGTCAACGGATTTATCCCTTGTCGAGTACTTATCCCAATAATCTTACTCTTATCATAAGGCCAATGTTGGATAAAGTCATATTGTACGTTTCATAATTTACTTCAGCTAATGCTTTCCCCACTACATTTCTTCATCCTCTTTGTTGCTGTTTACAGACATGCAGGTGCCACGGCATCCCATTACGAGATTCAGTGGAAAACAAAACAGATAAGCTGCAATGCTCCATAACCAACCATGAACTTGGAAAGTATGATGTGATTGAAAATTCTGTGAAAGTTGGCAACAGAACTGTCCTGTTTTTACCTTCAAACCATAGCCTCCAGAAACTTCATTCAATTTCTTCCCAAGTTGATTTCAATGTCATACAGAGGACTAATCTAACTTCTCTCAGCGAAGGTAAGGCTTTTAGCTATTCTACTGCGCTCTCTTATTTTGACTTCGGTTCTTGCCTCCAAATTAGAGAGCTTGATTCAAGTATACTACTTTGACGTAGGCCTACTACTTGGGGGACCTTACATTGTAAGCCCTTCAACCTGTCATGAAACAGAAGCTTCTTCAGAAGAAATGGATCAACCAGATCTGAACACTCAGAGTAAGCACATTTTTTTACTAAAGAAACCCACATTGCTGTAGCTTAGGTGTCTCCAATATAAATAAATACGCAATGACTCATATTTTTCCTAAGCATCTAGAAATACAGTTTTTCAGGGACTATGTGGTGCACTATATTCAGTGGACCAAGGCTTGGTTTGTTCTTCAAACTGTAATCTAGACACCATGACAGTCGTGGAATTTCATTGTTATTACATTCTTCAACCCTCAGAAAATGGTCCGATGCTTCTGAAGGTAAAAATTCATTACTCTGACCCTCTTCCTGGATCTAATCACATTAGCCTTTCTGATTAGTATTGTCCATATGATATGATAAGTTTGTGTTATGTCTTGAGTTGTGCAGTTTCTTAGTTTAACAGATAAAACTGTTTGCAGAGATTGGCAGGGTCAGAAGAAGTCCTGCCTATATCCAGTGCCAGTCAGTTTGCGGAGTCCTCTATTCCTAGAGAAATCGAGATCTCTGTCAAAGGCGCTTTGTTAGAGGTCGATTTCATTTCAATTTGTTGATATTGATATCCAGTATTTAGACTTGTAACTTGTCTTTTATTTCTGCAATTTAAGCAGATTGAATCAACAGACTACAATCCTCTGACACACAACAGAGGCTTCCACCAAAAACTGAACCTTATTGTGAAGGAAAGTCTTCAATTTGGGTGATTATTCTCCTCCTATCTTCTCTACTTCATTAGCACCCCTGCAAATCTGTTACAGATCTCTAACTTTTTTTCTTGTTTCTGGAAGTTCATTACATTCAAACATAAAAGACGCAACATATGAAGTGAGCTCAGTACTTTCAGATTCTGTAATTCCAACGGCACAGACATTTCCACACATAGTCAATCCAGAAACTCTTCAGGAAGTTCATATAATTGATGAAGAAGACAAAGCAACAGCTTCCATTACTAAAGAATGGGAACAACTAGTAATCACTGAGGAGGTTGTCATGAAGTCCTCTTCTCCGGTTATAACTACACACAAACGAAACTTAGACCGCCCAGTTCTGTCTCCTATACAGAGTAACAACAAACAGGCTGATATGAAAACATCGATGATTTTAGAAAGACTTGAAGCTCCGAGGAAGATGAGAGGAAAAGTTGGATCACCAAGTGTAGTCATACATAGTCCCATCTCATCAGATGTCTGTGTCTTGTCTCAGAAGAAGCCTCTGATTCCTTTTCAGACAACTCAGGTTTCATCAAGCCAGCTCATGAAACCCAATTTTCAGAGACTGAAAAGAAAGCAAATGTGAGCAGTAGCTCTCAGGGTAAGATTCTGTTCCTTCTCCGCTTTTCTTATCGTTACTCGATGATAGTGAGAAAGTTAAAAAGAGTGTAAGACATTTTTTGTTTTTGAGCTGAGACAGCGTATAGGAAAGGATCTCGAGGAGACTTGAAGTTTGGAAGAAAGGTAATGTTCTGTAGTTTGCGTAGTAAGTGACAAACACGATCTGGTGTTTGTTGTTTAGTTTTTTTTTTCTTTTTTCTTTTTGTACAAAAACCAAAACTATATCAAATATCATTATATATGTACAATTTCAACTATATCAAATACTCTTAGAGCATTGTTAAATATATATCTTCCAAACGTAATTTTCTTAGAAATTCTCTTTATGGAAAATGAACTTGGTGGAGGTCTTATGAGAGAAATCCAGTGCCAAGTGTCGTAGCTCTTTCACTAATCCAGCTGTTCCACAATAAAAAACTCCTGCCAATTTTACCAAATATTCATATTATTTGAATATGCATAAATAAAATGTGATTGGTTGTTTGCTAGTAAGAAACTCACCGACTCTAGTCTTGGGATGTTTCACAGCGATCCTTTTGAAAACGCTTCTCCAGTTTGGCCTAGCGAAATGGGACATGACACGTGTTCCTGAGACAACGTCCACTCCATTCTTAGCATGGTTCAGTGACTGAAGCATCGTGATCAATGCGGACCTTGCGTCTCCTTCCTCGTAGACGCTGGTGCAGTAATTATGCAGTTCAATAACGTTGTTGCGGTCTGTTTCGGCCACTTCGTCCATCACGTTCTTGAACCAGTCAAAAGATCCTTGCTCTCTTGTGACCCAGTAGAAGTAAGCTCTCTTGGTTCTGAATGTCTCACTTTTTCTTGCTGGGGAAAGAGGAGGAGAGACCATGTTGTGGATCGGTGACTGTCTTCGGTTACTGCCTTCTTCTCCATTGCCTTTTAAGTTATTGATTATGTCCCTGACAATGCTAATCATCGGAGTAGCTCCGATTCCTAGACCCACGAGTAGAACAACTTCAAACTTCTTGTAGTCTTGTGCTGGTGCTCCATATGGACCGTCGATTAGGATTCTTGGATAGCTAAGGAATCACGTTTCAAAGAAAATTTTGACAACGTTATAGACTGCTTATGTATTTATATAAGCCCCTATTTATGCTTCAATGATCTTGCAATTAACCTAGCTAGAAAATAACTGATGAATAGTTAGTTATTGATAAGACTTACTTAGTTATGTTATCCCGGTGCCTCGGGGAGGCTATGTTCAATCTGTTTTCATCAAGAAGGTGTGGCTTACACAGCTGAGGTTCAGATAAATACGAAGAAAATTACATACTTGGACCCAATTAATCTCTTGTGTTCATGTTTAGGGGAAATACCTCAGAGAATAATGATCTTAACTGCCTAGTCCAGTCTCCTAGAACCCTAATGTGGACACTGAGGTAGTCATCTCCCGGAGCCGAGGTAATTGAGAATGGATGCCTGTTTATATGTAAACCACTGTTCAGTTCAATTTCCATACAAATGTCTCAGATGATATGAGAGCTTTCCTTATTACCATTCTAATGTAGAAACTGCAGAACAGTTGAGATACATGTATTGTCCGCTCTTGTATCTGAAGTTGTTTGGCCTTGACAAGTGAAGCGACAAGACATTCCCTGGTAACACAGCGACCTGTTGAAGATGTAAGGTAATGATAGAGATGAATATACAAAGTCAGTTTCTTTTCTTGGATATTTCAATATAGAAATGTTTATAGATTCCACCTTTAGTACTGAAACAGCCTCGACGCTTGACCTGAATGCACGAATCAGCCTTTCAGATAAGTAAAGAACCACCGGTACCATCAAATACATCCATGTCTATCAAATCACATGAAAACCAACATCAGTGTCCACATTGCATCTGTTACAACTTTGTGTTGGGTCTAGTGGTTAATAAGTTACTAACCGTTTTCTTGTACCATGGCTTGATGATGAGGTAGACGTAGTATCCGTGAACGACAAGAAGCGAGTAGACGATAACAAACAAGTGGTGAGAGTACCAAAAGGCGTTGAAGCCTGTTATTTTCTTCAGTGGTCCAGGAAGCTTGAGCTTATTACGTCTGAACCATGTTGTAGCCAATGTGAAGGCTATGGTCATTAGTATAACCATTGCAATCCCGGTAACTCCTTCTACCGATTGCACAAAGTCCAAATATCTCTTTGTCTGTGGCCCAAAATACTGCTCCATTGGCATATACTTGTCTTCATCTGCATCTATTAGCCGGGGGAAATCACATGCTAAGTGAGATGTAGCATGGATTCCAACTCCAACTGAAATTCCTATTGCTATGACCTGTGAAAGATTCAATCATAAGCATTCCTATCTGAAACCTCTTTTCTTTATACTCTCCAGCAAGCTAAAACATTACCTTGTGAAAATTGAGGCTGTCATCGAAAGGAACAACAGCACCTAACTTGGTTTTGGTCCGGAGCCAAGTGATGGTGTTCCTACAAACTGGTAACAAAATCATAGCCATGTTTAGTTTAAGCGTCTCTGCAGCTCCTTTAGCTATACAAACACACACTCCCATAACTTGGTAAGCTGATCTTTTTCGATACTGCAAGAACTTCCAGGTGAACAGCCCGGCCATAGCACCTATCCATAGAGCCATCACCCACACTCTCTTCCAATTATCAAACACAAAATACTTCATCCATCTGTAAAAACGCGCCCCGAGATTCCTACTCTGCGGAACCTTGAGATTCTGACTTAGCATCTTGCTCAGCTTCTTACTCTCCCCATCTCTCACACCCTGCATCGGCGCTTGCAATAAAAGTATCTCGAGATTCTCTATCTGTTTGGCATTGTAGCAAGTGCCTCCAAACACATCACAAAACACTCACAAACCAAACAATTCCTAACTAAAAAGATCAATTAAAAACAAACCTCATTCACAAAACTTCACATACCATGATGTACCCATAATGATAGGGATCTAGTTCTTCCATAATCAAAGCAGCATATTCATCAGCTTGTCTCCGAATGTTATCCAGCTCGTTTGCAGAAGCACTTAAAGCTATAATCTGTACACCAATAGTAAATCTACTAATGAAGATCACAAAGAGCTTCAAGGTTTCTAATAAACATCACTACAAAAATCAAGATTCTACCTCTCTTACTTCTCCTTCATTCAACCGCCCATCCGAATCCTTATCGACCCTAAAGTTCATACCACACTCCAATATGAAACGAAACTGAAAGCTCATGTCAAATATATAAAGAAATCGAAACCAAATGGTTTTAAGAAACATTACATGGCGAAGAAAGTTCGTAGCCTAGAATCAAAATCTTGATCAGTGATCTGCTTCCAGAACTCTTTAAGCTCATCCATGTTTATTGAATCTCCACTTACGTTTTGCCTCCTCGCTAAAGCCTCGAACAATGCCAACGCAAACTCCGTCGATTTCATCCCTGCAGCATAATTAATGTAAATCATTGAAATATTCAAAACAGAAAAAAAATAAAACTCGCTTCTGCTAACCTATACATTCACCGAATTTGGAACGTTGCAATAATCCGTTGCTAGTCTTTGTAATCTCATTGAACTGTTTCTCAACTTCAAACCAACCAGTGACGCCATCAGTCTTGGTGATGAATTTGAGACCTTTGAGTGCTAACTCTGCTCTAGATTTCGAACGGCGTAGCCGAGCCTGCTGCGGCCGCGGTGGTTTTCTGGCGGACGACAACGAAACAACTCGTTTTAGTTCGCTAGAAACCGAAGAAGCTATGCGTTTCAACACCGAGTTACTCCTCCCTGAACGACCTGGTCTAAGGAACGATTGATCTTCATATTTCGATTCAGGGTCTCGATGTTCCGGTGACTTCAAGCCGTACACGGAGACGGAATCGTCGTGGATATCAAGCGTGATCTCCACGTAAGGTTGATCTTCCTCGTAATAGCTCCTCCTCGTCGTCGCCGCGTTCTCCGACGACTGTTCTCTGTACGGCGTCTCTGTGCCGCTTGGGTAATAGTAGTGTCTCGTATTTTCGAAGTCTAACTTTTGCATTTTTCACTTCGATTCCTCAAGTCTTTCTTCAGAAATGTTTTTGTGCATCTGAAGATGAAACGAGCAACAAGAGAGAAGATTTATGAAAATGTTGAAAAAACCAGAGAGACAAACTTCTAAAATGATTAAAATAAAACAATTACCATCGGAATACCAAAAGCATACACTAACCAACACTACGGAATTAATTTATTGTTTTGGTGGATAGTGTTTAAACAATTGAAAATATATATACCAGCCAATGAAATCTTTTGAATCTTTAGTAATATAGAAATTTTCAACGTAGCATGAAAGGAGACTTTAATTTGTTTATTGTTCTTGTGTTGGGGTTGGTTAGAACATTTCTTAAGAGTTGTTAGAACTTTTTTCTTCATGGTCAAATCTCCCGCGCATTACCGTGCCACGTCCAATATTAGACTTTTCAAGTTTTGGTCAGGATATTCGCAATTTTTAATAAGCTCTATCGTCATATACTATGCTCACGTTACAACTAATCAATCATCGAAATCTAAATTAATTAATTGATTGAACATTTAACTTAATTATCCAACCCACTGTTTAATTAACATATCATTTTTCTATTCACCAACCACTTGCAAATATGGTATTGAATATTTTTTGCTAGATTATTGATTTTGACTTTTTTTTTTTAAATGAAAATATTACTCAGAAAACTATCATGTAATTACTTTAAAAAAAAAATTTGTATTCAAAACCCATATATTATAATAATTTGACTTGAAAAATTATCAAAAAATAATAATAATTTGACTTGAAAATAAAAAAATTTACAATAATTTGACCATATATTTTGAAGAAGGTAACAGAGTTTAATTAACAGCTGTTTTAAAGCGGGAAAGTTATATACTACTCAGGCGAGGGTAACTTAATCCTGTTGTCCAAACAGAAAGCGAGACAGTCCCCAAGCACATCGATTTGGGAGGGAAAGCCAAAATCAGTGTGGGGAAAGGGTTTTGCTTTCTAAAGACCTCTTCAGAATTTTGTTCTTGCTTTTATCTTCCTAATTTTTTGAGGGTTTTATTCTTTAATCTTATGTGATATGAAAAGATTGTGATTTCGATTTTGCTGAGAGATATGAAAAGGCGACACTGCGAGAAAGTTTTGATTCGTATTCACAATATTGGTACACCATTGATTTCTGGGTCTTCTGGTTTACCCGTAGAGTTAGTTCAGATTGAATCAGATCGGCCGTACACTATTGGTCGAAGTAGTAGTGATGGGTTTTGCGATTTCGTCATTGATAATGGCGGTATTAGTAGAAAGCACTGTCAGATTCTATATGATAGCCAAAGTCGCAAACTTTACATTTTTGATGGCGTGATTCTCTTGCCTTCGGGTAGTTTTAGTCAAGTTATCGATGAGTTTAGGAGAAGATTAGTTGGCTTTGAGGATTTGGGAAGTTTCAAAGTTAGGGCTTCTTTGAATGGTGTGTATGTTAATCGTGTTAGGGTTAGGAAAGCTAAAATTCAGGAGATCTCTGTTGGTGATGAGGTATTGTTTGTTTGTGGTAAGGATGGGTTGTGCTATAAACATGGTCGAGTTGGGTTTGTGGTTCAGGGGATTGATTTTGAAGGAAGAGATACTTTGATTGTTGAAGATACATGTCGAATGATTGAAGCATCGGTTTCATCAGGACATTCTCGAGGAACCTTTTCCAGTGGGAAGAGAAGCAAAAGGGTTTTTGCGTCGATGGAAAACGAGATTAATTCTCCAGGTTCTGGGTTTTATCCACCTAAAGCTGCTAGCGTTGTTGATAGATTGAATTCTCTTGTAAGCTATTGTAGACATATATTAAGCAGTGATGATCCTGTATCTTGTCTTAGGCGATCTTTTATATCAGATTCTGGAAAGGAATGCTCATCCTGTTGTACATCCAAAATGTTAAGGTCAAAGGTAGATATACTGGCCGATAATAGAGAAGTCAAGAGTTCCGAGACAAATCATGAGATGGGTCATGGTTTGTCCGGTTTAAGGGTGAGGGATGAACTGCCAATCCCGCAATCACATATAGGTAGAAGACTTGGTGTGCTAAACTTGATAAGCGAAGTAGAAAATTATGGTGCTGATTGTATTTCTGTCAGTGACAAGACTAGGACTAGGCTTCCTTTTGATGGAGGAAAAGAAAACGCTCCTGATATTAGTTGCGTCGGTAAGGGGAACAGTTATCAAAGTTCTCTCCAAGCACCTGGGAAGAACTTTTATCTAAATCGTCTTCAATTTATTGAACAAAGCTCAACTGGTTGTCAACAGGTGGTATCCTTGCCCGAACTTCTTCACCCTGTGGAAAGCATTTCACAAATCTTTATTGCAACATTTACAAGTGATATCTTATGGTATGTGAAAAAGAGTATCTTTTATATTTTCCCTAGTAGTCTAAACAGAAAAAATGTATATCTCCATTTGTTCCCCATGCTTGTTCAAGACTGTGACAAAGTTGTATTAGCAGGTTTCTTACCTGTTGTGAGATACCTAGCCACTTGCCGGTGACTATTGCATGTCACCATGCTGAGAGATGTTGGAGTTCAAACTCTGATGCAAGAACTGCTGCTCCTTTGCCAAATTACCCAAATGTAACTATGGTGTACGTAATACCTGATCATATTTCTGAGAAAAGGAATGATGCATGGTTATATTCTTTTTTTATTTTATTTAAAACTTCATTACTTTTTTCTAAAGAGTTTTCCTCTTGTCTTAGGTTTCCACCATTTCCTGAGGAAATTGCCTTCGGGAAAGACCGCAAGAACCGTGGCATTGCTTGTCATCACCCCAAGCTGTTTATTTTGCAAAGAGAAGATAGCATCCGTGTAATTATTACATCTGCAAACTTAGTAGCAAGACAGGTAAGAGTGTAGGCCTTAGTTTATAGTAACGTAAGTGAATCACAGATGAGTCTCAGGCATAACATTGGCTAATTAGGTTTCTGCTATATTAGAGAGTTTCATCATATTTCATTTTCTAATGGAGATTTATAACTCCAGTGGGATGACGTGACCAATACAGTTTGGTGGCAAGATTTTCCACGAAGAGCCGACCCTGATGTTTTATCCCTTTTCGGCCCTTGTCAAAGAAAAACCAGTATTGGTTTTTGGTCAGATTTTAGTGCTCAGCTGGCTGGATTTGCTGCATCACTTTTGATTGATGTTCCAAGTCAGGCCCATTGGATTCTCGAGTTCACGAAGTACAACTTTGAACACTCAGCGGGTCACCTTGTGGCTTCAGTGCCTGGAATTCATTCTTATAAGCCATCTTATCTTACCGAATCTGTTTGCTCAAATACCGTGAGTAGCTTCATCTTCCATATTTTATGCATGGATTTGCTGATTAGTATCAATATCTTGAACTCATTTTTTTTTTGTTCACTTCGTTGTTTTTCTTAAAGAATATTGAAAGTTTGATTGTGTCCTGTATATTAGATATTTTGGTCAATGCATCCCTGTCTTGACTAATCGTATGATTTTTGTTTCACAGATTTACAATGAAGAATATGTGGGATCTGTTGAAGCATCTGTCGTAGGTCTCAGTTACCTTTTCCGTTCTGCCAATGATTCCACAGGAGCACAACTGAAACGACTGGCTTCACATATCTGCAGAACCTGGGAAAATTCTCTCGGAATGTTGGAACTTGTTTTGAGAAGAAATACGAATGTTCCTACTGACGCGAATGCTGTGAGCGTCCTTGTTCCTAACCCTGATGATGATTCAAGAGACGGTAAGTAGTTTCATTTCATTTATGACAGATGGGTTGTATGTTCTTGACATGAATTTTCATTCTGTGACTCGTACAAATTTCCTTTTGACAGATTTTGTCCAACTAGGCTTTTTGCCACGGAATATTGCAAAATGGGCGTCTCCTTTGTGGGATATTGGGTTCTTTAAATTTGTGGGATATGTGTATCGGGATGAAGTCCTTGGAGCTGCTTCTTGTAGGAGCAACCAGAAGGTGAAACTAATGCTGCATGTATTACAGGCATGGTACTCTTCCTATGCTTATTAGATACTTTGCATAATAGACTATGGATACATCTAAAGATCTCTCTTGACTTTTGCAGGGAGTGTCCATTTCAGATGTGTCGAAGTTGATTCAACCTAATCATGTTGTTGCGTTGTGCTCGTTGATTGCTTCACTTCAGAGGTGTACTGGCATTTGGAGGCTACAAGAGGTAAGTTTGATTAGTAATAAAACAAAAGAATCCTGCTCTGAATCCCTTGAGTTTAAACGAGAGTGTATCAGTCTCTAACTGTGTGGTCTTCTGTATTGGGTTCCTCTAAAGGTGTTAGGCCGTTACAAGTGGCCCGAATCTCAGGAATCTGATTTCGTCTACAGTAAGTGCATTTCCTATGATAATGGTAAACAAACACATTAATAGGGTATTAAGTTTACATATTTTCCTTATTATAGGTGCATCCTCGATTGGAGGCTCAGCAACTGCAGGATTTCAAGCTGATTTTTCATCAGCTGCGGGTAAAAAAGTGTTACAGCATTTTGACTCCCAGGAGTCTGATCCAGAGGTATTGTTTTGTTTCGAAGCACCATTAAAAGCTTTCACCACAAGTTTTGTACACGAAAACATTTTGTCAATGTTCTTGATCAGTGGGGATGCTGGAGTAATAGGGAAGAACGGGAAGCTCCTTCCATTAAAATCATCTTCCCTACCATTGAAAGAGTCAAGAATGGCCATCATGGTGTCTTGTCTTCAAAATGTCTGCTTTGCTTCTCCGAGGTATTTGCTTATTTTACACATGTATTATGCCCAAAGCCTTTGTCCAGAAAGAGAAAATAAGGATTGTTTTGCATTAATTTCATAATGTGATGGAAAATAGAAATCTTAAAACTTTGGGTTTTTGACTATCCTGTGCAGAAAACCTGGCAAAAGTTGAGACATAACAATGTGCTTCACGATGCAGTTCCTAATCCTCAAGATAGAGTTGGACACCCGATGCATATCAAGGTAAGAACAAAGGAGAACTGTTTGTGCTACAATAAAAGAATTTACGAGTTGACGAAAAACCCGACTCTTACACAGTAGTATGTCTTTATAAACTATGATCAGGTGGCTAGGAGACTCTTCACCTCCACAAGGGGTTCACGGTCTTCTTCATTTGGTTGGGTTTACTGCGGCTCACATAATTTCAGTGCAGCTGCCTGGGGACAGACCATTTCCAGATCCTCCAGAAACAACCAGGACCAGTCCCACAATGCCATCAAATCGGTCAGTAAACTTCGTGTATGCAACTACGAGCTCGGGATTGTCTTCGTTTTCCCTCCACCTCATGAAGAAATTGACTCATGCGACGGGTCTAAGATCAATGATATTGTGCTGCCGTTTGTTGTACCGGCTCCAAAATATGGTTGGAGTGATAAACCGGCTACAGGTTTGGCAATGAAGGAAGCGTTGGCTGAGTTTAGGGAAGGCTCTAGAAGTTTCTGTGGAGAAACTGAAGTTGAGGAAGAAGTGGAAGAAGAAGAAGAGGAAGAAGAAGCTGACACTGAAGCTGAAGAAAGAGGAGAGTTCGTTGCAGAAGAGGAGAAGGCTTATGCTGAGGCGTTGTGGAGCCAGGTTGAGTCCTCCTCCCTCAGCTCCTAAAAACTATGTCGTTTGAGAAAATGACCAATATGCCTTTGTGTCTATATTGCTATGTAACTAGTGTTGTTTGCAACAAAATTAAAAATTTGGGAAAATAATACTCCAAAATTACTTTCTTTAATATAGTAAATAAATGAACTACTTTGATTTATTAATCTAAAGCGGAATGGTTAAGGTTATATATTTAGCTAAAAAATAAGATATTTGCGTGGTTAGAAATTTTTTCTTTCTCAAACATTTAAACGTAAAAAAGTTTCCGGTCTATAAACATGTAAAGTTGAAAACGTAAATGTATCCCAAGAGAATAGCAGGATATAAAAATTGATAACCACAAACAATAATAGCAAAACGAAAATGAAACTCAAAATTTCCCCATCTCTTTAACAGTATATATACCCCATGGCCATCTTCCCATCAAACCATCCATAAAAAAAAAACAAAAAAAAAACAAAAACAAAATAAATATATATATATTTTTTAACTTTTAATAAAACAAAATAAAAAAATAAAAAAAATGGGATACATAAATGTGTCCATTTTATTAGGCCTGTTGGTGGTCTTTGTTTCACCGGTGGTGTTCGCAGATGATGTGACACCAATCCCAGAGGCCAAACCCCAAGTGGAGCAGTGGTTCAAGGCCAACGTTGGTCCATTGGCTCAACGTAAAGGCTTAGATCCTGCCCTCGTGGCTGCTGAGGCTGCGCCACGTACCATCAACGTATGAACAAACTTCATACTATATTGTCCCAAACTCAACCCTTGTAACAATATATTTTGATACAAAAATTTGAATATATGTAACAATTGCAGGTGAATCCAAAGGGAGGTGAATTCAAAACACTAACCGACGCACTAAAGAGCGTTCCTGCAGGGAACACAAAGCGTGTGATCATAAAGATGGCTCCTGGTGAGTACAGAGAGAAGGTCACTATCGACAAGAACAAACCCTTCATTACATTGATGGGACAACCCAATGCCATGCCGGTTATCTCCTTCGACGGTACTGCCGCCAAGTATGGAACCGTCGATAGCGCCTCTCTCATTATCTTATCCGACTATTTCATGGCCGTCAACATCGTAGTTAAGGTATGTATAAGAGATCCTACTATATAGTTTACAACTATGTGCTTTTGAAGATTAGTTTGGATTTCGAATGATTTTTTTTTTTTTTTCATATGTAGAATACTGCCCCGGCGCCAGATGGTAACATGAAGGGAGCACAAGCCTTAGCTATGAGAATCTCAGGAAACATGGCTGCTTTCTACAACTGCAAATTCTATGGTTTCCAAGACACAGTCTGTGACGATACCGGAAACCATTTCTTCAAGGACTGTTACGTCGAAGGGACATTCGATTTCATCTTCGGAAGTGGAACCTCTATGTACTTGGTACGTAAACCGCCCTATATATCACATCTCATACATTTTTCAGAATACATAAAACCTGAAATCTCTCAAACATGTTGAATTCAAAAGGGAACACAATTGCACGTGGTTGGAGATGGTATTAGAGTGATCGCAGCACACGCAGGAAAGAGCGCAGAAGAGAAGAGCGGATACTCTTTCGTGCACTGCAAGGTGACTGGAGACGGTGGAGGAATCTATTTGGGAAGAGCATGGATGAGCCACCCTAAGGTTGTCTATGCCTACACCGAGATGACCAGCGTCGTCAACCCAACCGGATGGCAAGAAAACAAGACCCCCGCTCATGACAAGTAAGTCCAATTTCACATTACATAGAAAATGTAGTGATGACCTAATCGGTCTGGTCCCTTATGCCGGTTCGATCTAAAATGACAGGACCGTGTTCTACGGAGAGTACAAGTGTTCAGGACCAGGATCACACAAAGCTAAGAGAGTTCCATTCACACAAGACATTGACGCCACTGAAGCTAACCGTTTCCTTTCCCTCGGCTACATCCAAGGATCCAAGTGGCTTCTCCCACCACCCGCTTTGTAAACTCTTTAAGATTAACCTATTAAAATTATACTTATACCCTTTGTCACCGAAATATGTATATCAATCCGTGTATTTTCTTTTTCGATATTTGTTTTAATTTCTTTTTCCAAAAGTCCTCTCTTCTTTGAATACTATGGAAGGAGCTGAGACTTGTGTAATTTTGGTTTCATTATAATATAAAGTTGTCTCGTTTCATAATATTATTTGTTTTGAGTAGCCTAGTCCCTTTTCTATTATTTTGATGACGTTAATATATTATAATATTATATTATTGAGAATTTAATTGTTTTTTAACATATGATACATTTATAAGACATGCTATTATCAATTTTTATTTTTGTTCATAGAAGATAGAACTGTCAATATTTTTTTTTTTTTTTTTGTAAAATGTTAAATCTATACCATCATAAAAAAAGAGGAAATAAGACAAGAGTTTAATCCTATTAAAGGATTTTACAAAAAATTAAAAATTTGAAATGGAAAAGCTACACAACTGAAATGCAATTCAAGTAAGGAGGGTGTAGAAGGGTCATCCGAGGGGAAATGGAATAAATCGTCGTTTGGAGAGCTAGCTTGAAAATGATTTGGAGAGCTCTTTGGTGGCCTTGCGCCCTTGTCCGATGAGTGCCTTGTAGCTGAAGTTGTCTGTGCTGTCCTTGATGTCCATGGAGGCCGTGTTGCTGTCCGTGAGTGGTGAGCCAAGAAGGGATCGCCTGAATCCGAGCCGGAGATGATGGCATGATCCGCTGGCCAAAGAATCTCCAAACAGTACCTGCTTAACCACATTCAAAGAACAGATGAGAGTGGGATTCGTCGTCCCTAGAACATAACACACACGCGGTTGAACTTGGATTCCCCAAGAAGATAGCCTATCCCTGGTAGGTAGTCTACCCAAATAAGACAGCCAAGTAATAAAAGCAAAACGAGGAATTGAATGCTTAAACCAAACCACCCGAGCCCATGGGGCCCGAGGGGAATGAAGTCGAATCTGCTCCCAAGTCCCTTTGGAGATGAAAGAGCCGCTGAAAGTGCCATCCGGTTTCCGCCAAAGGTATTGGTCTTCGCCGTTTGAAGGAAGTGGAGGTGTGGTGCCGGCGAGAGTGATGAGCAGCTGCTCGGATTGATCTGACCGAGCGTGAGAGAGCGTCCAATGCCCTGAGGGAGCTGCTGATTGAACTGATGCTTCCAGGGGAATTTGTAACTGCCGCGGACCATTTCTTCCCATGAATGTGATAGCTGTCCTAGGTCAGTCCATGTATCGAACCAGAACTGAGCACTTCTCCCGTCCTCTACTTGACAGCGGAGGAAGGTGGTGATCATAGGCTTCATTCTCAACAATATTTTTGTTTTTGATAAAGAAACCACTGGGATAAGAACAGAGTTACTAGAACTGTCAATATGTGGAGGAGCATTATAGATTACGAACTTACGGTTTTACGGAGATGATTATTAGATTATTATATATCGTTTGGATAATGGGTGTAAACTTTACCTAAACGCATTTTAATCATAAGAATAAGAACGATTAAAAACTGAATGTTTTCCCATATAAGACATTTCTTGTACCCAACAATATTTATATTATTTTCCTATTTTTATAAATTCTTACAAATAATTCAATTTTAAATATTATTTAACATACAATAGTTTTACCAATCAAAATATAATTGAACTATCATCTCTTCCCATACGGTCATATCTTATTATTTCTACCACACACACACAGAAAAAAAAAAAAAAACCTTACTGCCTTGTATTACCCAATCAAATCAATAATATCATCTAATCATTATATATATATATATATATATAAAATTTTAAATTTTAAAATACATCATAAATAATGGACATGCAGATGTAATTGACTAATTGTTATTGATGCCTCAATATATCAACAAGGGCGATGAGCAGGAAAGGGATAGATATAAGTACTGGCCATGGACATTGTGGCACATCTAAAAACGCAAAAATGATTTCATCTCTCTGGTTTGGACTGTCAAGCCGATCAATTGATGGTGAAAGCGAAGGAGGCGGTAGAGGAATGGCTCTCACTTAATTCCACTCCAGTAAGTCATGCAAGTCAGCCTCAATTCCACTCAATCCGTAGGAAATGGTCTCCTCCTGACCTCAATCACTACAAATACAACAAAGATGGCTCCTGGAAAGCAGGCTGGGAAACGAATGGCATAAGTTAGATTCTTAGAGACCATCAAGGTAATGTCCGACAGCTTGGAGCAAAGTCTTTTCCAAGACTTAGCTCACCACTTGAAACAGAGACCACGGCCTTAGTTTGGGTAGTCTCATGTATTTCCCATGTAACTTTTGAGATGGATTGCAGGGATTTACTTCAAGCTGTGAAACAACCGAGTCTATGGCCTCGCCTCCAAAGTTTTACATCAGACATTATAGGGACGTGTAATGGCGGAAGCAACTACAGCTTCCACTTCGTCTCTCTGGAGAGTAACATTTTTGCCGATTCAATGACCAAACACGTTACCATTTGTCTCATTTATTTTGCTATAATATGTATCTCTGCCTTTATGACTGCCCCTAGTGGATTTTGAAAAACGTTGTAATAATATTTCAAGTATGAATTAAAAGAATGTGTTTAGCGTTATAAAAAAAAAAGTAATTGACTAATTGGTAACGTTCCACTCGTTATGTTAAATCTATGAAGCATATAACCGATAAACAAACCTGTACTTTTTCTTAAGCCTAAGGAAAGCTTTCATTAAGATGCAGTTTCGGCAATTATGTAATGCCTTTTATATAAAAATATTTGGTTATCATGATTGTTTCGCGTCTTTGATCTCTGATTATTATTGAATGAGAATAGAATAAATGAAAGAGATATTTGATTATTCAATGACAAGCTACTTGATTTCCATATTAATCACACACAAAGTGCATGAGAAATTACTATTTATCAAAATCAAATATGAAAAAATACTTCAGGAATATAAACCACAAACGAGAATGTCAAAAGAAAAGGCCAAAAACCACAAACGAGAATAGTAAAAAGAGATCTATCCGGTCAGACATGGACGATCCCGACAAGTATATAAATGTCCCTTCAGGGCTTCTCTCATCTCTTCCATTTTTAAAGTAAATAATAAATATATTTTTTCTTTTTACTTGCTTTTTTTAAATTAAAAATAAATAAATTAATAAATGATGGGTTACATTTCTATGTCCCTGGTTGCATTCCTTGTAATTTTTGCCGCACCGGTGGTTCTAGCCGACGATATAACTCCGATCCAGCGGACAAAGCCGAAGTTGAGCCATGGTTCAAGGCCAACGTTCAACCCTTTCCCGCGAGACGAGGCACACTCGACCCCGCCCTCGAAGCTGCTGAAGCATCACCGCGTATCATCACCGTAAGTAAATCACTTTATGATTAATTCATGTATTGAATCCAGTTTTCGTTTTGTGCATTTTTTTCAATTTCTGAGATAATAGAAACCTGATAAATATATTTTAATCGTTGTACTTCATTTCCAGTTTAGTTGGATTTGTTCGGATTAAAAAAAGTAAACCATAATCAATTTATTTCCTCTTAGGATCGATTCTTGTATCGTTTTCTTTGGTACGGTTTACTGTTTAATTGGGTTCATATCACTTTAACCGAATTGAACACAAATCAATGCATACTATTAATTCCAATGCAGGTGAATCAAAATGGAGGCGGAGATTTTAAGACAATAAACGAAGCGATCAAGAGCATTCCGACAGGAAACAAGAACCGTGTGATCATCAAGTTGGCTCCTGGTGTATACAATGAGAAAGTCACAGTTGACGTAGGTCGACCATTCGTTACATTGCTTGGCAAACCTGGTGCTGAAACCAACTTGACTTTCCACGGAACGGCCTCTAAATACGGCACCGTGGAGAGTGCCACGCTTATCGTCTGGGCCGAAAATTTTATGGCAGCCAATTTAATTATTAAAGTATATATGTCTACATTCTAAAAACGCAATCAGTAGTAGTATAACACGTTAAGGATTAGTTTGTAATGATTTTTTTTTTTTTTATAATTTCGTATAGAATACTGCTCCGATGCCGAAACCAGGTACACAAGGACAAGCTCTAGCAATGAGGATCAACGCCGATAAGGCTGCTTTCTACAACTGCAAATTCTATGGTTTTCAGGACACTCTTTGCGACGATAGAGGCAACCATTTCTTTAAGAACTGTTACATCGAAGGAACCTATGATTTTATTTTCGGAAGAGGAGCTTCCTTGTACTTGGTACGTACGTGTATACTTTTAATTATTTTGATCTTTTTTAACACATATATATAGCATGACTGATAATTACAACGTGATTTTTTTTTTTTTGATCCATAGGATACGCAATTGCACGCTGTTGGAGATGGACTAAGAGTGATCACAGCACACAATCGACAGAATCCAAACGAGCAAAACGGGTATTCGTTCGTGCATTGCAAGGTTACTGGAGTCGGAACCTACTTGGGAAGGGCTTGGATGAGCCACCCTAAGGTCGTCTATGCCTACACTGAGATGTCCAGTGTCGTCAACCCATCCGGATGGCAAGAGAACAGGGTGCGCGAGCATGACAAGTAAGTCTATCAATTTCACTCTAAATTATGTAAATGTGCAGTGGTCGAAATTCCAAATCGAAAATGATAAGAAACCAACACTAGTATATAAGAGATAAAGGTCAATTCTGCTATTTCCAAATCTTTTTTTTTTAGTTGAAATTTTTTAATTTCTCACCTAGAGATATTGCGACAAATAATATTTTTTTGACCTTGTATAACATTTCTTGACATTATAAATGATAGGACGGTGTTTTATGGAGAATACATGTGCACGGGACCAGGATCACACAAAGCTAAGAGAGTGGCACACACACAAGACATTGACAACAAAGAAGCTAACCATTTCCTTTCCCTCGGCTACATCAAAGGCTCCAAATGGCTTCTCCCTCCTCCCGTCTACTAAACCACACCCTTTTATAACTAAAATTCTATACTTCTCACTAAAAAATATACATGTATATGGTACAATTGTATGTTATATTTTCAAAGAATCCTCTCTTCCTGTATATATGATGGAGGAGTAGAGACTTGTATTATATTGGTTTCATTATAATAATATACGTCAGGGTTCACAACTGAGAAGCGGTTAATAGTTAAGACATATTGATCATTGAACAACTTAATCATCAATTTTTTAAATCCGGTTGGTTGAACATGAATCAACCTATACACTATGGGTTTGGATGGTAACGTGATTCAAATAATCAAATGTGGTGATAATATTAATGTGTAGCAGATATAATTTGGGAGTGATGCGACTGATCAGTGTTATGAATGATAGTAGATTTGTAAGCGATACAGTTGTCAAATTCTTTTTAGTTAATGATAAAATGATTTGGGAACGATTTGTAAACAAAATTAATAAAATGGTCATTAGTTGTATTATTTTATGTAATTTAACTATTTAGCTTCGATTTTGAAAACATAAACGTGATTTTACATTAATCTTCTCGTCAGAACGTGATTCCACTAATTTTATATCAGATACATGATTTTGTAGTTGTTTTAAAAAACACGATCTGGGATTGCTGTTGACGCGATATGAGGAATCATATTTTGATAGGACATTGTTAACTTGTGTTTTGAAGAAATACTTAAGAATCACATTTTCAGCTGCAAAATTTAGAAATTGTGTTTTTGGTTAGAAGTTGTATAATTTACATTTTTAGATGCAAATTATGTGATCTTTTATCACTTGGCAATGACATTAACGGTATACACAAGAGAAATATAACAAATATATATATATATACACATATATAAGAGCAAAAATCATTTGCAAGAACTTAGGAAGTGTCAAATCATTTATTGTAAAACGTTTTTTTTTTTTTTTGGTAAAATGTGAATTTATTTATATATTTTCGAACCTGTTACAAATGAAAATTTTGTATAATTTAACATTCATAAAAAAAAAATTTCCATGTCCCTAACCGACGACATGTTTGGATTCAACAACATTTAGAGGTTCATTAGAAGGAACCCTTCTGCGTTTAGTACACTAAACTAACCGCTCCTGGCTAGCAAATATACATTCCAACATACTTGGTTTAGGTCCTTCAGGTAAATTTATAAATAGAGATATAATAATAGAGTTCTTTTTGGAGGTGTCAAACTGTCAATATTCAACATGTTGACTTTGCCAACTGTAAATTTTCCTTTTCATTGATGGTGATGGATGAATTTACAAATTTAAACTACAAGAAAAATTACCGAATTTGTATTTTCAACAAAGTCAAATATTCAAACATTTTTCAAGAAATATAAACAACAAACGAGAATAGTAAAAATAAGATCTGTCCGGTCAGACGTCGAAAGCAAAACAAGTATAAAAACCCTTAGATGCTTCTCATTTCTTCCATTTTCAAAGTAAATAAGATTGTGGTAATTAACACTTTTTTTCTTTCCCTTTTCATTATTTTCTTTTATTTTGTAAAAGAAATAAAAGAAATTAATAAAAGATGGGTTACATTTCAATGTCCGCGGTTGCATTCCTTGTCTTTCTTGCTTCGCCGGTGGTTCTAGCCACCGATACAGATCCTATTCCAGAAAACAGAGCCCAAATCCCGCAGTGGTTCAAGACCAACGTTAAACCCTATTCCCAGAGAAAGGGCACGCTAGACCCCGCCCTCGATGCTGCTGAAGCATCGCGACTTGTTATCACCGTAAGTTACTATATATATAATCCGATTTTGGTTTGGTTTTAATTCGATCTTTTGATTTTAAATATAAAACTCCACCATATAAAGAAGGGGTAGGTTGAGTATCTTGCTCAGTTTGACAAACAAAGTAAAAAAAAAAATCTAAATTTTTGGTTCCAGTTGTGTGTGTGTTAATTCGAATGAAAAATGAACATTTCATTGCAGGTGAATCAAAAAGGAGGGGGCAACTTTAAGACAATAAACGAAGCGATCAAGAGCATTCCGACAGGAAACAAGAACCGTGTGATCATCAAGTTGGCTCCTGGTGTATACAATGAGAAGGTCACGATCGACATAGCTCGACCATTCGTTACATTGCTTGGTCAACCTGGTGCGGAAACGGTCTTGACTTACCACGGGACAGCCGCTAAGTACGGAACCGTAGAGAGTGCAACTCTTATCATCTGGTCTGATTATTTCCAGGCAGCTAACCTCATCATTAAAGTACGTGAAATATATTCGTTCTACATTATTACATTACATTAAAGATTGATTGCTACTAATCTAATGTATGTGTACATTTGATTTTGTTATTCTATAGAACACTGCTCCCATGCCGAAACCAGGTTCACAAGGACAAGCTCTAGCTATGAGGATCAACGGCGATAAAGCAGCTTTCTACAGCTGTAAATTCCACGGTTTTCAAGATACTCTCTGCGACGACAAAGGCAACCATTTCTTCAAGGACTGTTACATCGAAGGAACCTATGATTTTATCTTCGGAAGAGGGGCTTCCTTGTACTTGGTAACTTTATTATCTCTTTTAACATGATATATATGTATATAACACATGATTTAATAATACATATATTTTTATATAAATCGATAGAATACGCAATTGCACGCTGTTGGAGATGGGTTAAGAGTAATCACGGCACACGGTAGACAAAGTGCGAACGAACAAAACGGATACACGTTCGTGCATTGCAAAATCACTGGAACAGGAAAAGGAATTTATTTGGGTCGGTCTTGGATGAGTCACCCAAAAGTCATCTATGCTTTCACAGAGATGACCAGCGTGGTCAACCCATCTGGCTGGAGGGAGAACCTCAACCGCGGATATGACAAGTAAGTAACATTTCATATCATCTCATTTACATATATAACTCAATCAACTACATTTTTTATATCTGATTTTAAACTGTATTCGATACAGGACGGTGTTCTATGGAGAATACAAGTGTTTCGGACCAGGATCACACATAGAGAAGAGAGTGCCTTACACACAAGATATTGACCAAAACGAAGTTAGGCCTTTCATCTCTCTTGGTTACATTAAGGGATCCACATGGCTACTTCCTCCTCCTAAATACTGAATTTTTTTTTTAAAGACAAAATATTGGTTGTAACTGTCCTTTGTCAGCGAAATGTTCCATCTATTAATTTATTTTTTGTATTGTTTGAGATATGAATGCGATAAAGACTTTTTTTGTCTCTATATATATAAAGCTATAGTGCAACTCAATTCATTCGTTTCAATATTATAGCCCAGAAGTTTGTGGTTTTTTTTTTTGCCTTTATTTAGTAAATCTTATAAATCTATAATTGAAACCAGATTTTTTTTCGTAGAATGTCAAAATTAAGGAAACACACACCATTGAGTTCATGATATGTTTCAAGTACAAACAAAAGAAAGAGTCCATATCTGTCCATGATATGTTTCTATTAGAATTTTGATTTTTATAACAAAAGAAAACGTAGAGACAAAAATATATTAGTCATACACTCACACATCGTCTGGAATTCATCAATTTTTATAGTTCTAGTTGCAAATGTTAACTTATTTTGTCGTATATACTTTTAAGTTATGAATTAGCTAGTTTCTTCTTTCTTTCTTTTTTGTCGGCATTAGCTTTATATAATCACATAAGAGGATGCATGCACTAAAATTTTCAATATATGTCATAAGACAAATAAGGAACATAAGAAAAGAAATTGGATATACACGCCGATGAAGCCTCCGAGTAGCCGCGTCACAGCCAGGTCAGCAAAGAGTCGCTATGTAATTAAAAGACAACTTTTCAACGGTTCTGATAGCAACTTCTGCAACGTGTGCTGGGTCCGAGTCTGACTAAACTTTCGAATCTGGTTCTTACGATTTAGGACCATCCGATTTTCAACGGCTCAGATTGCTTAGAACCATTAGTACGAAATTGTCACGTTCGCAGGGAATTACATCCCTTAATGATCTCACTCCTTGTTTTTCGCATCTCCTCGTGATAACATTGACGGTCAATATTTTTTCTTTCACGTTTTGTTGATATAAATATATATACCTATTGTTAAAGGTTTTAAATAGTTTTTGTTGGCCATATTCTACAGTATATTCGGATTTAATTATTTGTAATTTCACCAATTATGGCGAGATGTTGCTAAAATGCCCTTTAAATAGTATTCCTATTTGAAGCATGCGAGTCCATTGCACCAGATGCATGTTTTTTTATTTTGTTTCAAACGTGGAGCCTATGTAAGCTGGTCTGAATGTTTATCCATAACTTGCTGTACTATATGATAAGATTATGTAAATGTATTCCAAATATTAAATGTCTCATAAGTCATAAAATACAATTTTTGGAAAAAAGAGCCATACAATATAGAATCAACATGATAAAAGTCATATAACACCGTCCCTAAAAAAGGCTGTTCCAGCTCCATCCTTATTGGGGACTCCACGTCCTGAACCAGTCACGAATTTAGATGTTGTAATCAAATTCTATTTTTGTTTATATGGTCTTACAAAGATTTACATAAACATTGTTTTCCCCGTCATTTTCTGGTTATTATTTTTGACTTTCCATCTCACAGAATTTTTTTTTTATATAGGAAATTTAAATTTAGTCTTTTTCTGACAACAATAAATTTATTTTTAAAGATATATATGTTTGACTTAAAAAAGAACCAAAAGATAGATGTCAAAATAAAGAAGATAGTTAGCGAAACTAAAAAAAAAAAAAAGAGAAAGGGAAAGCCAAATAAATCCCAAAAATATAATTAGGGGTAGAAGAGTCATTTCAGAAGATAAGTTATGTTTAGTCTCCGTCTGACGTAAGATACGTCAAAAATATCCAATCTCATTCAAACTACGCTTTCTCTTCTTCGCATACAAATACTCAATTCTTCTCTTCCCAATTCATCACAACAAACCAAGATCCAAAATTTTACCTTTTTTCCCCCATTTCAATTGGTAGATTTCTCCGATCATCAGATACAAGTTTCAGTTTTTTGAAAACCTTGGATCTTCCGATCACTTGGATTTTGGTTTGTTGATTTTGTTCCCATCTGAGTTTGTAATTTTTTAGTGAAACCATGAATGCTTTAGCTGCAACGAACAGAAACTTCCGTCATGCATCAAGAATCTTGGGTTTGGATTCGAAGATCGAGAAGAGTCTTATGATCCCATTTAGAGAGATCAAGGTTTGACTTTTTTATTTTTATTGTTGGGGTTTTACAACTCTTTTTTTTTTCTTGGGGTAAATTCGTCTCAATCCTGTTGGGATTTTGATTTTGACTTGTGATCTCAGGTGGAGTGTACGATACCTAAAGACGATGGAACTCTGGTTTCGTACATCGGATTTAGGGTTCAACATGACAATGCTCGTGGACCCATGAAAGGTGGAATCAGATATCATCCTGAGGTAGGGTTCTGTAATCATTTCCCAAGATCTTTCATTGCCTCTTTTTGCTAAAAACCTGACCTTTTTCTTCAATCTAGGTTTCAAATTGAAAAACTTTGGGGGGAGGGGAAGGGGTTAATTGATTTTGGATTGATTGAATCTAGGGATCTGGAATTAAGGGTTGTTTTGATTTTTGGTTTGAAGGTTGATCCCGATGAAGTGAACGCACTGGCTCAGCTGATGACTTGGAAAACAGCTGTAGCAGACATTCCATATGGTGGAGCCAAGGGTGGAATCGGATGTAGTCCTCGTGACTTGAGCTTGAGTGAGCTTGAGAGACTCACTCGTGTCTTTACCCAGAAGATCCATGATCTCATCGGTATTCACACCGATGTGCCTGCTCCTGACATGGGCACTAACGCTCAAACCATGGCTTGGATTCTTGATGAGTACTCTAAGTTTCATGGTCATTCCCCTGCTGTTGTCACTGGAAAGCCCATTGTAAGAATCTGATTATATCATTCATATAAGTTGGTTGAATCTGATGGTTATTCTCTCGATATGAACTGGTTGATAATTCCATGTTTGTGTGATTACCAAAATTTTGAGCTTTTTGGGTTTAACTGTTGGATCACTTTGGTGTAGGATCTTGGTGGTTCATTAGGTAGGGAGGCTGCCACAGGACGCGGTGTCGTCTTTGCCACCGAAGCTCTTCTTGCTGAGTACGGGAAATCGATTCAGGGCTTGACATTTGTTATTCAGGTATAACCACTATCAGCTAATCTTAGATCTCAAGCTTAATTTTGGATAATATGAGACACAGATAAGTTGAGAGATTTGTATAATATGTGACAGGGTTTTGGGAATGTTGGATCATGGGCCGCGAAGTTGATCCACGAGAAAGGCGGTAAAGTGGTTGCAGTAAGCGACATTACTGGTGCAGTCAGGAACCCTGAAGGTATCGACATCAACGCTCTGCTGAAACACAAAGACGCAACTGGAAGTCTCAATGATTTCACTGGTGGAGACGCTATGAATTCAGACGAACTGCTCATTCATGAGTGCGATGTTCTCATCCCTTGCGCTCTTGGTGGTGTCCTGAACAAGTCAGTACAAAAAACTTCACTCGTTAACCATAGAGATTCACTTTCTGATTCTTAAATTTTCCAAATATTTGCTCAGGGAAAATGCTGGAGATGTGAAGGCAAAGTTTATAGTAGAGGCAGCAAACCATCCAACCGATCCAGATGCTGATGAGGTAATGCATCGATAACACAGAGACCCGTCCCTAAAAAAGCCTCCTAAAATCTAATCCTAATCTGTTTGGTTTTGGCAGATTCTGTCGAAGAAAGGAGTGATTATACTTCCAGATATATACGCAAATGCAGGAGGAGTGACCGTGAGTTACTTTGAGTGGGTGCAGAACATTCAAGGGTTCATGTGGGAAGAGGAAAAAGTGAACTTGGAGCTGCAAAAGTACATGACTCGAGCGTTTCACAACATCAAGACAATGTGCCATACTCATTCCTGCAACCTCCGTATGGGAGCTTTCACTCTTGGAGTTAACCGAGTCGCTAGAGCCACCCAGTTGCGTGGTTGGGAAGCTTAATTCAGCTGAATCCCCCTTATACTCTGTTGTTTTCTCTGTTTTTTTGTTTCATTGTTACTGAAAATCATTGAGCTTCCGAAATGGAAAAGGAAACAAAATGTGACTGAATAAACTAACAGATTGGAATAAAAGATATTTATTGGAGTTTATGATCCTTAAGCCCTTTTCACTTCTCAAAGCAAAACGAAAAGTTTTCAAGCAGAGATGGGAAAAGCACAAGTTTTTGTTTTGTCAGTTGTTGCTTGCTACTTCATTATAATCTAAGGATTCTGATTTCATCTTTAAAAGTTACAAATGGTAAAATCAAAACATAAATATGTCAAAATGAATTTTCTTTATATTAGAACTATTATTCAGTGTTTGGTTGTAACACTGTACCTCTCTATTCTACTTATATTGTTTACTATCAATATGGTATATGTAATGTTTACAATCATTGTGTTTTCAACATATGGGGTTGAAATATTTCCAGTCACAATAGGTGTTCGTTTACTCCCTCAAAAATTAAGAAAAATGCATTTTTGTTAAAATCGGTTACAAATCATTGTATTTCCATGAAATTTCATTGAACAATCAAAATATATATATAGAACCAGAAATAAATTTGAATTTCTCAAGAAATTTGTTACATATCCCTTAAAAAGATTTCATATCATAACATGATCTAATATTCTAATGTATCAAACAGCAGTGGTGACTTGACTATTACGATGGATTGATTGTGAATCTTCGTCGTATAAATGCATTAGAAGATTCTTATGAAAACTTCTAACCAAAAAAGAAGGTTCTAAAAGCGGAGAGTATATCGTCCTCATAACTATCTCTCTTTGTAGTGAAGAACAATAGTCGTTGTAAGTAGAACATGGCACATTCAATTGGAATCCAACTCCAAATAAGAATTCCAGCTCTAATAAGTTCATCTCCTCTGTCGTGATTCCTCCAATTTTTGCATAATACGCATTATTGTAACACCTACATTTTTATCAAATTTAGATACATTTGTTAGAGATAGAATGTTAGGAATAAAAGCATTACCATAGACTATATGAAGATAGTATACATCCCACTCAAGTCAAGGGTCTAAAAGTGGTTAATCGCTAGACGGAAAAAAAACAAGTAGCAACTAGGCCAATACTTTAAGTTTTGTTAGTTTACTAATGCTAGTTTTTAGAATAAAAACATACAAAACATATCATATTGTTTTCGGGAATAAAAGTAATTAAGTTGTTTACGATCATTTTACAATACCGACCATTTTACCTTTTTGTGTGAGAAACATCATCCCAAAATTTCTAATTTTGTAATGTTTGAAAATAAGTTTGCATGCATCAATCTATTAAACTAAGTTTTTGTATAAGACTTTAATCTACACACAGATTAACGTTAACGAAATGAACAATAACGGGGAGAATTTTCATTCTAAAAAGAATTATAATAAATAAATACAAAGAGATGAGAACTTACAAGTCATCCATGAACTTGGCAGAGACCAAGACGCTGGTGATAATGAGCCTATGGACATTAAAGGAATCAATAGGCAAAAATGGCTGCTTTTGTATGAACCGATCCAAATATATATACGCGACTACGTAACACGAGTCGCTACAATTTGCGTACTTGAAGATCCTCTCCATATAGCTTCTGATTGATATAGAAGGTTTGGTCAATGCATTGAAAGCTGAGATCATATGGTGCTCCTTGAACGGGCGGCTCAGATCGTCGTTCATCTCCGACACCCTTTGTAGGAGAGATGTAATCGCCTTTATGACATTTGGCATGATCTCAGCCATCGGTTCTTGATCGTGAATCATCTTCTGAATCTGATCAGCCATTGGAGAGAGATGTGTAGGTTATTACATGGATTGAATTTGTTTTGTTGTTTGTCTCCTCTCTTGCCTGTCGTTTTGGGTGTTTATATAGAAGAAATAATATTAATTGTATATGTTAACAGTAAGATATGAGTGTCTATGTATAAATGCTTTTAAATTAGTCATGCTAATGATTATTGGGTTCTCACTACAAATTCTTCAAAAGTTATGATTTTTTTCTTATCGACAACATGGATTAATTAAAAGTTAGTATTTCTTTTGTGATTGCAATTTATTCTTAGCTCCAACCACTAAATTTGGACCATTTGGCTGGCATATCGGAGACATAATGTTTGATTTAGAGTAATAAAGTTATTTGGTTAGTGTTATTTAATTAATTCTTGGTTATAGAGGAAGGTTTTTAATATATGAGATTGAAAATATAAGATTTGAAAACACAAATTAAAGCTTATGAAAGTAAAGGCCTATTGGGTTGGATTTTATTGCCTTATAAATAACGTCGGTGAATTGGTGAAAGAAAAAGGAGAATAAGTAATATTATCATGACGAATAATCTAAAGAGTTTCTGTATTCCCAGTTTATGACCATTAAGTTATAACCATTAGTTACATATGTTATTGAAGAGATGATAAAATATTAGATAATGCTAAATTGAGAGATTTGGTTGTCGTTAGGATAAAATTGGTTAACCACCAAACTAGTTCCCCCTTCATTTTGTTCTGACTTTCACTTTTCTTGTAGACTCTACCAATGTGTATATATATAAACTACAGTTTCCAGTCAAATAAAATATTTATTTTAATAAACTTCTTAGGTCAATGTATTTGCAAAAACTTATTGGTAATTTTTGTTTTGTTTTTAATAGTCACAATGTTGTACACTAAAGAAAGTTACCCAAGTTACTAATATATATATATTCAAAACTTATTAATATGACCCAATATCGATAAAATGCTGCTATAAGACGACGCTGTGGAGCTTCCAAGATTTGAGGAGCTAAAGCTCACTTTTAAAACGAGGCGATCCAATGTGTGTGGTGATATCATTGCTAAGAGGATGAGTAGAACATCTATCTATTTTACTAACATTGTTCCGAATTGGCTACGGCCTTTATTTTGTACAGATTCTTATCCTAACGATAGGTAATATATCAAAGTTTCTTCGAGTTAAAAACAAAAAGAGGTTGCCATGTGGCGGAGTGACGAGCCAGGACCAAAGTGCCAAACACGCTAAAGAGATAATGAGCAACATGTTGTGAGAATATTCAAAGATTTGTGTATATTTTTAAGTTCACTGAAACCTTCTTCTGTCTTTTTCACTTCCTTCTCGTTATTTATTAATTGGAGTACCTTATAATCTGGATCTGATGCGGATGCTCAAGAACGCTGCTTTGTTTTTCCTTATTAATATGATTTAGAATATTATATCAGTCTTATATTCTGAATGTGAAATAAATTTATCTTCAAACCCTGTATTTATAACCTAAATCAGTATGAGAAGCTTGGAATCTCCCAACTTTGATCCTCCCATGTCTTAATTAGCTTCTCTGACTTCTCAAATCTAATTATGAATAATAAAAAGATCAATGTCATTGTATAAATCTTATCAGCAAAAGTTTATTTGTGAAGTTAATCCATCTCAGGCCTTCAATGTGTCACATTTGTACATTGAAAAGTGACTGCATTTTCTGAAAAACGAGCACCAAAACATAAATTAGAGGCGATACAACAATGTCTAATTTATTACTGGAATACATTATTAAATACAACATCTGGATAAGAATGATCGCAAATTCGCAATCATAATCATTCTAGACACACACACATACATTTGCAGTTTGTTTTTATCTTCAAACGATTTACTAAATATAAGCAAACTAAACATGGAATTTATTTGAATATCAAACTATAGATGATGCTTTTATTAACTTTTGCAGCTAATAAACCAAACTTTTATTTGAGGCCAAGACTCTGGTATCCACTCATGCATCCAGGGATTTCAGTATCTCCTGGCCCTATGGCTGGGCAAAATATCCGAATCCGAACCCGAACCGAAAAACCCGAACTAAATCCGATCTTTGAAAAATATCCGAATGGTTCTTATGTCCCTGGTGGTTTGGGTTCGGATATATCCGAAAACCCGAAGTACACCCGAAATAACCGAAAGTATATAAGCCTAACCATTAACCTTGATTCCTTTTATTTCTTTCCTTTCCTTAGTCGGCTGCTAAAAAAGAGTAAAGTGGGACGATGATACAACTTTCTGACCTTAACTAAATCTAATTCTAAAGCAGTAAAGCTGGATCAATTAAATCTTCAAAATTGTCACTCTCCTCCTTCTCAGATTTCTAGAAATCGCTCTGAGATATGAATCCCCTTTCTCTTCGATTGTGAATCGAAATTTGTATTATTTCTATTCTTATTTGTTTATTAGAATGTTATTTTAAGTGTTGGGAACGTCGTTGTTTATTTTTCTAGATGAGGACTGGATAATATTTTGATTTCAATTGTTTAACCTTTAGAATATGGACACGTCATTATGATGTGTATGTTTTGGTTCGGTTACTTTGGGTGTAAAATACCCGAACCGAACCCGATTGAATCCGAATCCGAAATCCGAACCGAACTCGAACCGAACTCGAGTGAACCCGAATCAAAATTGTCAAATACCCGAATGAGGGCTAGAAGCCTAAATCCGAAAATCCAAAAATCCGAAAACCGAAAAACCTGAACTGAACCCGAATGGGCCCCCGAACGCCCAGCCCTACCTGGCCCATTCTCTTGCAACCTACCAATATCTGTCCAAAAAAAAAAACTAACTTGGTTATCAAAATCAATAACCGTAAGTGTGAATATGCCTACTTACAGTTCCATAAGTGTGAATATCATATGTTCTGAATCCGCGATCAAGAACATCGAAAACTGCTTCTTCTATCCTCTTTGCAGCATTTTCTTCTTTCAATCCGTATCTCAAAAGCAGTTGCCAATGGATTCACCGTGTCCTGCAAAATTACCTCATATCAACATTCTAAAAATCTCATCAATTTCGACATGAGCGATAAAAATGGTATGTATAGTGATGCAACAACCTTCCCATAGTGTTTAGGTGCAGAGCCATGTATAGGTTCAAAGATTCCAGGACCCTGTATCCATAATTATATGAGAAAATCAAGAATCTCTTTTCAAACCATACCACATACACAGACACACACAAAACGGAAAGGTATTGGTTTGAATCATGGTACTCACTGAATCACCGAAGGAAGCAGATGGAAGCAATCCTACACTTCCGGGGATCACAGCCGCAAGATCAGAGAGAATATCACCAAACATGACCCCAGTCAAGATGACATCAAACTGAAACATCACAAAGTTTTGTGAGAATCATTCATTAGTCAAAGAGACATTAAGGACTGGCTTTATAAGAAGAAAATACCTCTTTTGGGTGGCGAATAAGATCCATTGCAGTGGTGTCAACGAGTAGATGGGTCACGTCAACCTCAGGATACTTTTTCGTTACTCTTTTCCTCCACAACATCGATGTCTATAGTTCAAGAACAAACATTGAATCCTGGATCTAACACACAAATCTCAATTCAAGATTAGAGCTAAAATCTTTTAAAAGATAAAGAATTTAACCTCCAAGACGGAAGCCTTGTCAACGGAGCAAAGTTTACCACGGCGTTGTTTAGCAAACTCAAATGCAACACGAGCAATGCGATCAACCTAAGCAGAATCAGAAACAATCAAATACTTTTTTTCCCAGAAGAAAGTCAGAAAATCTCATAAATGCAAAAGCATGATAGATACCTCAGTTGCAGAGTAGGACTCGGTGCAAAACCCGACTTCGTCACCTTGCTCATTCGTGGTAAAACCCCGAGGATGTGCACTGTAAAGACCGCCGGTAAGCTCCCGGATGATCATTAGATCGACCCCTTGCACTGTTTCTTGTCTCAGACATGTCGAACCAATCAACTGAAACATATCAAACCGGTCAAATACGCAAAATGATGAGCAATGTCAAACGCAATTTTGTAGTTTTGAGATAACCTGAGGGAACACACTAACAGGTCTTAAGTCGGAAAACACTTCTAGACCCGCACGAAGCTGCAATAACCCAGTTATCGGTTTCAAATGCTTCGGATGATCATCCCATTTCGGCCTTCAATATAATTTTTTTAAAAAAAAGAAAAACCAGCTTATAAATCACAATAAAAACCGCAACTTTAATACAAATGTATAACATGTACCATCCAGCAGCTCCGACCAGAACAGCATCTGATTGCTTTGCCCTTCTTAATGCTTCCTCTGGTAATGGAACTCCCACCAGATCTAAAGCTTTACCTCCTATAGGAAACTCCTCGAAGGTCAATTCTAACCCTGTCTCGTGTTAAAGATTAAAAAAAAAAAAAAAAACCCTAATCTTTGTCAAAAATTCCAGCAGAATTTTAGGTTTTGATTCCAAATTAGACCAATTTATGAGAAAACCTTCGAGTGATCCAGCTAAACGAAGCGCCTCCACAGCGACTGGGATGACTTCGTTACCGATGCCATCGCCGGGAAGCACAGCGATGGTGTACCGTTTCTTCGGTGTGTACGCGGCACATCTGATCACTGACGCTCTCTTTTTGGTCTGTTTGGTGACGGGCTTAAACGCAACCGAGTTCTTGGTACTGCTGACGTGGAAACTCAAAACTCCCGCCATTTTGTAACAGAACTGTTATAAATATAGTATTATTATATTATAATATTATATTGTTTAGGAAGTGGAGTGAGGGGGCGTAGGAGGAAGATAATTGTGTTCTTTTAATTATTATTTTTCGTTGCTTACATCGCCTTTACAATCTATAGGCTCACATATAAGGCTTGACAGAATATCCGAACCCAAAAATCCATCTGAAACCGAATTCGAACTCGTAATTAAAAAAATACCTGAATAGGTCTTAGAACCCTAGATCCGAAAATTCGAAAACCCAAAAAATCCGAACCAAAACCCGAGAAATCTGAATATACCGAATCCGAACCCGATCCAAAATTATGAAATATCCGAATGGAACTTCAATTCCAAAATCCAAAAATCCAAAATCCGCAAAGAACCGAACCGAATATCCGAATGTCCAGATCTAGTCATATATATAGAATGGGGAAGAGGAGGAACCGACTTTAATTAGATAGGTTGAGAATAAATTATATACAGCAGACTTTGATATAATATTAAATAATTAAATAAATATCTAACAGGAACGGCTTTTTTTATTTCTTTTTTATTATTACCCGATAACGGAACTCTAATCATAAATCCGCCGATCGGTTCACGCCTTATAACCGAATAAAAACCAAAAACCAAAAGACTCGGTTCTTTCGGTTTGAACCGTATGCCCAGTTGTCAATAAAAGGTGTTTGTTCAACACTAAATAAATCAAAGATGGGAAACTTCACGATTAACCCAAAAAAAAAAGTCGTAAAATTAGAGAACAAATCTAAATATTTAATCTGGGAATACATTAATAAAAAAGTATTTTTTGAGTTTTAGTACTAAAATAAATACCTCACCACTAAGAATTTGATCATATAAAGGAGTATATTCATCAGAAGGTGATAAACAAACAATCAAGTTTTCACAGATTGTAGTTAGTGTATATTAGTACACGCTTACATACACGCACATAATATCATATTATCATGACTTTAAATCTATGATATTGGCACATAAAAACCGTTGCTATTAAATAACCAACCATACGTGATTATAAAATGCAAGGAGCTGGTTCAATATGAACATTCCTTTCGTTTCAAAAATATAGATTTTTTTAGAGAAAAAAAAATTGTTTCACAAAGATAGATGTTTTAATATTTCCTATGTAAAATTTATGTAACATTTCTACTTTTATTCTTATTAATTAGAGTTAAAACAACTAAAACAATTTATATTTAACAGTAAAACAAGGGTATATTAGATTTTATAAAACAACTCTTTAACCTAAAAATTTTATTTTTATGGAACGGAAGGAATATATACCGATAAACAACAGATTTATAAAAAGGTAAAACAAGGACAAAGGAGAATGAATAACTGCACCTGAAATGAGAGAAACAGTACAGAAGGCAGAATCTCTCAAACTGGTGATTGATTCAATATTCTGAAATGTGGTTTATGAGAAGAATGTTGGGTAATTCCGGAACTTGAGGAATAAGTTATCACCTAACAAGATAAGGTTAGTAGAGATAAGATTAGAATCACAAATAAGATTAGATAAGATCAAATAAGTTGATAAGATCTTATAATATAAGTTTTGTGTTTTCATTCTCTAATAGGATTAGAAGTTGCTTGTCCTATAAATAGAGTTCTATGGAGATATGTTCCACTTAAGAGAGAAATTTAGTTTTGAGAAGTTTCTAAATCAATAAAAAAAAAGTGTTCTTTATATCTCTGTCAAAAAATCTTCTTCGTTTCTTTTCAACTTCAATAATAAAAAACACATAATTTTGTTCTCTCAATATCGTCTCTTCCTCTCGACGCTTGTTCCTTTACCCCAGATTAATTAACTAGTGACGTGATCCAACATTATTTTTGTTAAAATAAATGTATGAAGGGCCACATTTTTTGTTTTGCATGGGACCTTAAGATTGTTTGGGCCCTCCAAGAGTACGTCTCCATATGCAAGTTAATAAGTTATGTCCGGCATTGATAGCTCTCCGTTCACCGGGAGATTGATGACTCATCTCTTCCAGTATGTCTCTCGCTCTTTCTCTTTGTTAAATTTTAGATTTTTAGGTCAAAGTCACTCGATTTTCTCGATGCTCTATCGATTTTTAGTCGATATATCCCGCTCTTACTTCTATATAGTTTTATAGGATAATTTTTCTATATAGTATGAATAGGCCACAATTGACGACATAATCTATTATTGGGGTTAATCAGATTAAAAATCGAAATGTACCTTCATTCATAGGGAATGGCTAATTACTAACTTCAAACTCACAACACATAATTGCATTGGTAAAATATAAGAGACATTTTACATACCCGGTTTCAAGTTCGAAAGGAAGAGGGCCTTCAAATCCAGGAAGAAACTTGCTTTAGTGCCAGAATCAACATGATGTCATGATGACTCAAGAAAAGTAGAAGCATAAATTTTAGTGTCAAACTCATGGTTATTTACTTTCTAAATATGGCGTCGTTTAACGGAAACAAAGGATCTTTTATAGTTATATATATATAAAAAAGTTAGATAGGGCTTTGCTATTTCACTAGTCGTTCAAGGTTGAGTGTAGGGTACGGAGCGGGTATCCGTCATTTTTGCCCGGTTTGGTATTTGATCTGCTTCGTACGAGTAATAGTCTTACCTGCCTTGACCTGCCCAAAACGAGTCCCGCCTTGATATTTGACCCTTCCCAAAAACTTGTATCCGCTTTGATACTTGATCTGTTCCGTACGAATAATAACGAGTATTTTTTGCGGATAACGGAAATTTTTTGGCGAGTAACAGGTAAATTGGATAACGGATATTATTTTGCGGATAACGAGTATTATTTACAGATAAAAAGTATTTTTTGCGAATAACGGATATTTTTTTGTGGATAACGGGTAGCAGATAACAGATATAAGATAGGTTATAGGATGGATACGGGGCATATCGTGCGGATCAGACGGGTAACGGGTATCCATGTCCAGGCAAAGAGTGTAGGCTCTCTTCAAATTTTGTTGTTGTGTGGAGCAACGATTTCGAGAGTCACGTGGTTGGTGCAGCACCATCACAATCACATCAATGTTAAATAATTTGTTTTATAGTGGTTTATATTTATCTACCATTACATTTCACAATATTTAAACATCGCTGACATCCTTAATAAATTACAGGATAGGGACGTTGCTTTTGTGGCTAGAATTTGGGCAATTCACCGACACCGTGCATAATGGACAAGCTAGGGACGCTGCCTTAACGCTCTTTCTTTATTATTCTTTTTTTTTTTTTTGTCCTAGTTTTCTGTTGCCCAAACAATTTTTTTAAAATATTATCAAAGACATAAACAAAAGAATAAAACAACTTCTTTTACAGTTCTGTTTTATTAAAAAAAAAAAATCAAGGTAAGTTTATTTAAAGAGAGTTAATTGTATGCGATGCCAAAATTTATTTACTGTAATTCACCAAATGTCACATTTTTAAATCATTGTCTAAAATACCACAATTGTCACTGTTTACCCAAGTAAAAAAACAAAAATGTCCTTGCTTCTATCTTCTCTTTACTCTTTCTAAAAAAATGTGTCAGATATAATCTAGAACAAAAAAACAAAGTCGAACAATCCATTTTCCCAATTTCCTTCTCCTCTCTCTCTTTCTATCGATCTTTTAAAAATTCTAAATTGGGTTTGAGTTCTCTCACTCTTTCTCTAGCCTAAAGTTCATCATCGATTGATCACTATCGTGAATTTGAAGAAGAGCTGCGTCTTCGTCTACTGGGTGAGATCCTACGATGAAGATGAATATCAACAAAGCCTGCGATCTGAAATCTATAAATGTATTTCCTCCTAATTTAAGGTACGATTTCGCTTCTATCTGTTCTATCTCTCTCTCTCTCTTTCACGCGAATAATTTCACTAGGAACTTTTAGCAAACTTGATTTGAGATTACACAGCAAACAATTTCCATTGTTTGGGGTTTTTTATTTTGGGGAAAGGAATGACAAACTTGTTTGGGGGTGTAGAGCCTTTCAATTTGTTGTTGAATAGCCTGAGTTTGTCTCAGTGAGGAAATGTCTCTGTTTGGTTCCTTTCAGGAATAGCCTGAACCGAAGACAATTAGAGTTATTTTTACAACGTTGTAAGGTTTGTATCTGATAGCATCGTATTTTACAAGGTTTCTTGCATACATTTATCTTAGTTTTATATGTTTCTAACTTGCATTTAGGATAGTTTTAGTGCATTTGCATTTGTTTATGTGTTTATAGGTACTTGGAAGAAATCATACAATTTCAGAGCATTTTGGGACCCTTATAAGCCATAGGGATTTTGAAGTTACTTTCTTAAGCCAAGAACATCATGGAGAAACGTCTCAAGAGCTTCACAAAGGAAGCAGCGGCCCTATCATCGACCACGAGTGGTCAATGCCAATCCCGAGCATACCATCGACATGCAGCATCGACCACACACGGTCGATGCTCTGCCTTAGACCTGAACTTGAAGCCGAAGTCGAAGACCATCGACGCAAGCATCGACCACAAGCATCGACCCAGAGTTATCGATGTTGAGTCATTGTGCAGAAAAAGAAACTTCGGTAATGCGAACTTGCAAGTTATGGAAGCTTAGGATCTCGAGTTATGACCTTCAGAAGCAGGGCATCCCCAGACTCCCGAGTCACTAAACTTCTACTCATGTATTCTCACTAGACACAAGCTTAGACTCTCAGCCACTTTTTGTCTCCTTTCGATAAAGTTCTTCTTTTAGGTTTACTTTTTTCTTATCTTTTGTTTATGTTTATCTTTGATTTCGATTTATTCTTATTCTTTAGTTTCTTATTCTTATTTTATGAACTATTCTGCTTTCTTGCGTCACCTCGAAAAGCAAGTGATCCTTTAGGCAGCCCAGGGTGGTGGTCGATGATGGGATCGAAGATTTTGGATTCGGTATGTGCGATTGTTCTTGACCGATCTAAGCTACTCAATATACTCTTAATCTAAGTCATGTCTACGGGATGTCTTAGGTTATAACGAAATCGTAGATGCGGTTATACGAATAGAAGCCTTAGCACCAGTGAGTTAAAACTTGCATATTAGGGAGTATTAGTTAGCATCGAGTTTGTTGTTTGATGGAGTATCTTAAAGCTAATATAATTGTGGCGAAAGTTAGATTATGATCTCATGAATACATCACCAGGAGTGGGATTGTATTTTAGAAATAGATTTGTCATTCACTCTTCGTCTTGACACACTCTAACTTAAGCTAAATACTTGGTTGTCGGTTGGTAGTGTGGCCTTGTCGATGTGTCTCATATATAAAGTAATCGATGATGGGATGCGTTTAATGCGTGAAGGTCACCACGAGTGGGTCACATGTCTACCACTGAGATTAAGCCACTTTCGAATATCCACTAGATTGACAACATAAACTAAAAGGTAGAACATGAATCCTATGTCTGAAATCCGATAAATCTATCACGATTAGCGTAAATATTTAATAAAGTATTTTAATTTATGTTATTTTATTTATGTTTATTTATTTATGTTATTTATATTTCTGCAATTTTTTATGCAATATACTTTTCCGAAATTTATATTTCTGCAATTTAATTTATGCACTTTAATTTCTGCAATTTACCTTTCCGCACTTTAATTTATGCAATTTACTTTTTGCATTTTATTTTCAGTAATTATTTTATGCAATTTAATTTCAGTATTTAATTTATGCAATTTAATTTATGTTATTTATTTTATGTTATTTAATTTATGTCTTTTACTTTTAAGTCTTTTATTTTATCTATTTTAATCGCATCATATAGCTTAGGACACAACCCCACTGTTTTATTATTCCGCCAAGATTATATTTGCATTTGCATTTGCATTCTCTGTGTAGTTATTCTATTCTCTCTGACTAGTAAGGGAAAAGCCCTTTACTAATCTAGGCTTACTCCTCGACCAAAGGAATTGAAAAAAAGCGTACTACAATTGTATGACTGTGCACTTGCGGTCCTATGGATTAAACTCTCGAGACTACTCTTTAGTAGCGCTCGGGTGAAACCTGTGAGGGAAATAACAGGTGGTAAAAACTACATGGTTTCCTTCCCTACCAGTACCCAAGAGATTGTCAGATTTATTGTAAAGGTAGGGAATGATTTTGGTTGGTGTAGAATGAATGGGTGTGAAGTTCTGATGAACTTGTGAGATATATATCTTTCTTTTGTTAATTAGTGTTTTGTTTTCATTCGTTTGTGGCAGCACGCAATGTTATAAGCTTCTTATTTATGTAAAGGGATTGATACAAGTTGAATCGTGGTGAATTAGAGCTTTAGACATGAACAAAAGAGAGAGCAGTCTTAATGCTCTTTTATGGGTTTATTCACTTTTTTCACCTCTCTCCAACCTTTTTGATGTCTCGTTCCTCTCTGTTTTCACCACATCAGACTTGAACTCGAATAATATGGACTTGATTTTGATGGTTTTGTACAGGGCTTTCTTTCCGCACAACTGAAGATACCTTACGGGATACTTTTGAACAGTTTGGCAAGCTTGTACACAATAAGGATAAAGCTCCCCTTTGTTCCACTTCTGTCCAAATATTACAACTTTGTAACTCACGTTCTCCTACTCTGCGATGCTTCTATTATGCCTCTATAACTGTCGCCATAATTATTGTATTTTGGTTGACCAAATAGACACTATCTCGTGGACTTTATTTTTGTTCTTTGCTAGACCTACGCACAAACCCGTGGACAAGATCCTCACTTGCGTGTGTACATATTTATTCTAATTTCGTGGACAACATCAACTCTGCCTCGTGGACATAATTATTGTACTTAAGTGGACATAATTAGTGGACAAGATACTCATTTAATTATGGACATAATCTTTGTATTTCCCTCGACAAATTAAACCTTTTCTCATGGACATAATTATAGTACTTTAGTGAACATAATCAGTTGACAAAATACTCATTTAATTATGGACATAGTCTTTGTATTTTCATGGACAAATTAAACCCTTTTTCGTGGACAAGATACTCGTTAAAATGTTCTCAAAATGTCAATTTCAGTTTAGTAAGAAGAGCGAAGTAACGCCTATGTATAGACCTATCCACAAAACCGTGGACAAGATCCTCACTTGCTTGTGGACATAATTATTCTAATTTCGTGGACAAAATCAACTCTGCTTCGTGTACATAATTATTGTAACTTGGTGGACATAATCAGTGGATAAGATACTCATTTCCGTGGACAAATTAAATCATTTCTCGTGGACATAATTATAGTACCTTAGTGGACATAATCAGTGGACAAGATACTCATTTAATTGTGGACATAATCTTTGTATTTCCGTGGACAAATTAAATCTTTTCTCGTGGACATAATTATTGTACCTTAGTGGATATAATCAGTAGACAAGATACTCATTTAATTGTAGACATAATCTTTGTATTTCCATGAACAAATAAACCTTTTCTCGTGGACATAATTATTGTATCTATTTCCGTGGACAAATTAAACCCTTGCCCGTGGACATAAGTATTGTACCTTAGTGGACATAATTAGTTGACAAGATACTCATTTAATCGTGGACATAATCTTTGTATTTCCATATACAAATTAAACCATTTCTTGTAGATAAATTAAACTTAGTAGATGCATTAATCGCTTTCTTTTTAAAAGAACCAATCCTAGTTCTCTCATCCTCAGAATTCTCAAAATCTTACTTTCTTTCCTTTTTCTCATCACTGCCCAAGAATCCCTCAAAACCTGTATTGAAAGCTGTTTGGATTTGATGAGACCCATAAATTGAACACATGACAAAGCTGTGGTAAATTTCCATTATTTAACCAGCTCCAAAAAAATTTAGCCAAAGAACTAAATTGAACACATGACAAAGCAAAAGACTCAATTTTTCGATTCCCATGATCATATAAGACCTAAAGTACATTCATTTTGAAGTTAACGCTACCGTAAACCCTAGGAAAAAACTTACCCAGAAATATAAAATTATAGAGAAAGAACTCAAAAGGATACAAACAATAAAGAAGATCAGATCTCTTACATGGTCTTGCAAATCGATCAAGTGGACCTGACATCTTAAGTTCCTTCGCCCAAAAATTAAGTGTTTTCTTTGATTTTTTCCAAATCTTTTGAGAGGATGGCTGATCCACGAAATCCACGAATCAAATGCACCAGCCAAAAACTTGTAATTTTATAGCAACATCCTATGTGCAGACCTAACCAGCTACGAAAGTAGAAACTATTTTCAAGGGTGAGCCAAAGATAAGAACTTGCACGGAACTACCAAAGAAACTAGAATATCCAACAAGACAAAGGAATTAAACAACATAAGATGATACACATAAACCTTTCCTGTATGAATTCTAAGTCAATATAAATACTGAAAACTTATATTACACACGTATACAACAACAAGACATAACAATCATCATTCTTTCTGCATTCCAACAAATTTCTCAAGAAGTAACCTTGACACCAAGTAACCGGAGAGGTGTGACTTGGCCAGGAACAACGCATTCAGGACCTGCAGATTCAAGTACAGCTTGCATCGCAAACCCACCTCCCACAGGATTCAGATGCTGCAAAGATTACACGCAAACCCGAATTAAAAAAATGATAATTCCCAAAATCAAATTGCAATCTTAAAAACTACGAAAAGGAACAAACAAACAAAAAAGAAAAAAAAAACTCCATGACGGAAATGGCATAATCAGTTTCTGAGCTTTGAGAAATAGACTCAATATCAAACGGTAACAATCAAAATCGATTCAAAATGAAGCTCCCACAGATTGTAAGCTAACAAAATCCCGTCCACCAAATAGCTCGCCAGGTGAATCACATCCAACAAGATGAAAATCAACCGCAAATTTCAAAATGGAAACACAGATCCTATATTTGAGAATTTTGCCGGATGACCAATAACGGTGCCTGCCATAATAACTTCTAGATTAGTTTGCACAAAAAGAGAAACGAGGATACTACTTAATACAAAACGAGATGGAGTTTACAGACTAATAAGAAGCACTCTAAGACAACAATGGCAGAAACAATACATTATCCAAAAACACTACTCAAACTATCAAAGCATATTGCTCATGATTCTTAAGTACTCAAAAACAATGATGTTAAAAACCATACATTTTCCCAAAACGTTATTCAAAATATCAAAATGTATTTGCTTCTTGACCAAACACTAAGTTTAGGCAGTCTAATTATAGAGATGGCATACTAAATAGCAAGTTCCTACATCGAACTTGCCAATGGAATTGTAAGGTATAAAAGGAAATATACATACATAATTACTTATACCCACCCAAGATTCTCACTTGCTGACTCAATTTAAGCCACAGATATACATCAATTAACGATCATAAGACATGCTAATTACAAAAGGCAAACACACCCGTAATACCATAGTAGAAGCTGCATAACAGCTATTAATCTGCTATTGACACTGCCATGAAACGGAGGGTTCAGATAATCCGATATTGACATTGACAGATAAACCCAAAACATAGCAAATTGAATATAAACTGATCTTCTGAGAAAACAAAATACTACAAGGCAAAGAAGTAAAGGTAAAAAGGCCGAAACTTACTTGCTGGGATCCTTACTCTACCCGTAATCGTGTAACTATCCTCAAACCTGCAAAATCAAACAAGAGGAAAAGGAAAGAGTGAATTAAACACAGAATGGTCAATTTACTAATATCCTTGGATGTATAAACTAAAGTACTAAATTTCGTCAAACATGTACATCAAATTTGAAATTAACGTTGCAAAAATTATCAACCTCAAAACTTACAGATATCGATAACACGATCTCTTAAACACGAAAAAAGACATACGAGGGTAATGCTATAAGGATATAGTAGTTACGAAAAACAACGATTGAATGAAAATTTAAAGCTCTATATCAACAACTGTAACAGATGGAAAAAAGTCTAGAGGATTTGTGGAGATGGAGGAAGATTAAAGATTGATTACCTAGATGAGATCGGAAGCGTTTAAGCAAAGAATAAGAAGAGAGAAATATGGCAGACATGAAGATTATGATGAGAAGACAGAGGAAGAGAGAGAAAAAGAAACATGTTGTGTTTTGTGTCTCAGAGGGTACTTTCGTCTTTTCGTCCCATGCCAAAATACACATTTTTAGCATTTTTGACAATGTTTCAAAAAATTTGGCCATTTCTCAATCTACAGTTGCCCGAGTATGGCATTTTTCATAGCTCTGGGCTATCGGAAGAATCGGTTCGGGTTGGATCGACTTATTCGGCAATCGGATTATCGGATTTTGAGTTTGGTTGCCGAATTAAACCGAGTAAAGAACTCGGTTCGGTCGAGTCGGTTTACCTAATTTAAAAATTATCCGATTAAGTCTGAATCCTAAAATTAAATGGTTTAAATTGGTTTAATCGGTTTTACCGATTAAACCGAAACCTGTTTATAGTCCAAAATGAAGCAAATTACATAAATAAACTTAAGCAAACATATAACATTATAGTTCAAACTGAAGCAAATATAGTCCAAAAAACAGAAACAAAGTATCACAATTCAAGAGTTCAAAACATAAGCAAATTGATGAAAGTTATAGAGTTCACAGTTCAAGCGATAGAGTCTCACATCCAAGCTGTCTTCAATGTTGTCCATGAGTCTCATCCTGTTTCCGAAGATCTACAAAATAATAGATGATGTTAGATAATTGAAATGGCAATGATATCAAAATAAATTTTTTTTTTTATATTACCCAAAGATTCATAAAAATCAACTTCTTCCAACATTTGCACCAATGTAGAAATTTGATTAGAAGCTGAAGATTGGCTTGGAGTCCTCAACCATTGTTGAGTGCATATGAGTGCCTCAATCATGTAAAGACTTAGAGAACTCCTATAAGGATCCAAAATCCTACCACTTGTGCTGAAAACAGATTCTGAGGCAACAGAACTTACTTGAATAGATAAGATATACTTAGCTACCTCAGATAAGATTGGATATTTGGCACTGTTATTCCTCCACCAACCTAGAACATCATAGTCTAATCGCAAAGTGTTTGGTAAGCGTAGCTCAATTTTTTCCAGCAGATACATATCCAACTCAGTTACACTATCTTCAGGTCTGTTTTTCCTTAACATCTCACTGTAAACGCTGTCCATTCTCTCATACTCATCATCATCATCATCTAACAAATCAGGAACTTGTGTAGGCTCACTTCTGTGTGGAGTGCTATCAAGTCTGATAGCACCACCAAGTCTCAAGCTATACTCTTCATAAAGCTTTTTCATTGCATTTGTAACAACTGAGTATAATTGTTTATACTCAACATTGTCCTTTCCATATAACTTTTCAAAGCACAGAGTAGCAAACTACAATGATGACAAGTGGATTCATCATAGCTAGTGTGGATCAAACACACTAGCTATGATGATAAGTGGATTCATGTTTACCAATCCATCCCAGTATTTATCAAACTTCTCTCTCATAATAAGAGCTTGATTTCTAATTTCCCTAGTCCAGTGTAATTCCTAGAGATCAGATTCCTCTCAATTGTAATAATCTCATTATAGCACAGCGTAGAAGTGACAGTCTTTGAAGTTGAAAACGCCAATGTACAATTGATGAAGAGTTTTAGAAACTTCTCACCAAGACTTGCACTTGATCCCAATCTTCAGCAGATAGTGGTCCAACACACTTCTTTCCCTTATCCTCTTCATCAAGGAAATATTCACAATATAACTTGTCTTCAGCAACCATCTTCTCAAATGCAACTCGCAATTTAAGAGCAGAAGTCAACATCAGATAAGTTCAGTTCCACCTAGTTGCAAAATCCAATGCTAAGCTCCCTCTAGAAATTTTTCATGTCTCACACCTCATTTCAAAAGACTTTAGTCTTGCAAATGATAATCTCACATACTTCACTGCGTTCCGGATAGCGACTTTACTCTCATTAACCTTAGCCAAACCATCTCTCACAACTAAATTCAGTATGTGTGCACATCAACGCATATGCAAATATTCCCCTCCTAAGACCAATGCATCAGAAGCCTTCATGCCAAACTCATCACTGAAAAGCCGCAGAGCCTTATCATTATTCCTAGTATTATCCACTGTAATAGTGAAGACCTTTTCAATTTCTCAATCTTCTAAACATTCACCTAGATGCCTAGCAATTGTTTCACCTCTAGCAATTGTTTCACCTTTTCAATTTCCTTTTCTACTTGGCTGGCTTCCCATTCTTTAGCCTCCACCAGTGATTTGGTAACAATCTCTCTAGGAGTAAGGGATTCTTTCTGGAAGACCCATTTATTTCTTTCCTTCCACAAATTCCAGATGAGCCAGGGATAAGGAGATGCAATCCTCAGACCATACGGAGGGAGAGAGATCAGCCTTTGGTGAAAGGTAAAAGCGTCTTCTAAGAGGTTTTGTACCCTGTGCTGGTTGATCAAAAACTTATTTTTCCAGTCTATCTGTTCCCATACTTGTTTGGAAAATTCACACTCAAACAGTATATGATGAATAGATTCAGTAGATTCATAGCGCTTACATTCATGATTCCCATACTCTTTTGATGCAGTTTTCTCCCGTGGGGAGGGCTTCCTTCATTGCTTTCCACATGAAGGTTTTTATTTTTGGTGGGTACTGCAAGTTCCAAATTTGTTTGAACCAGTTGAAGTTTGGTGAGATAGCCTCTTGGTCAAACAAAGGTAATGATCCTAATGTTTTGCTGAAATAGCCGGATTTGGTGGTGTAAATTCCTGATTTAGATGGCTTCCATTGGAAAATATCTTTTGTTTCTAAAACAGGGAGACGAATCAAAAGTATATCTTGTAGGAGCTGAGGAAATAGCTTTTCAATCAAATCTTTCTTCCAGCTTCTTCTTTCTCGGCAAATAAGGTCAGCAACTTTTAAAAACTGTGAGTCTTGACTTGGAAGACCAACTGGTTTAAAAGCTGGGATTGAAGAAATCCAAGGATCCCACCATATACTTGTATCTTTACCATCACCAATGGATTTTATTAAGTTAGGCAGGAGAAGGTCTCTTCCCAATAAAATCCCTCGCCAGCCATGAGAGGGATTGGATGGGGATTTACTTTCCAGGAAGTGGCCATCAAGACAATATTTATTGAGAACCTGTTTGCTGAGGAGGGAAGAGGGATTTTTCAGAATTCTCCAGCTGAGCTTGGCAAGTAAGGCATCATTAAAATTTTGAATATCTTTGTATCCTAGTCCCCCTTGCGCCTTTGGTGTAGCCATTTTATCCCAAGAAATCCAAGCCATTTTCTTTTTGTTTTGCTTTGTATCCCACCAGAAACGAGTTAAGAGAGATTGGATGCGCTTACACAGATTTCCAGGCAGCTTGAAACAGGACATTGCGTAGCATGGAATCGAAGACAAAACTGCTTTTAACAGAGTCAATTTTCCGGCATGTGATTGGATTTTTTCCAAGATGGATGCAAACATATCCTTTTTCTTTTGCCCAAATAATTCTGGAAGTCCAAGGTACTTACCAGTCCCACCTTCTTTCTCAATTCCCAGAGTTTGCTTAACAACTTGCTTGAGAGATTGAGGAGTTTTGGATGAGAAATAAATTGATGACTTTGTTGTGTTTATCTTTTGACCAGAAGCCTTCTCATACTTCTGGAGTATATGCATCAGTTCTTGGCAATTACTCTTGTCTGCACGACAAAAAAACATTGTGTTGTCCGCAAATAAGAGGTGATTAATTCTTGGACACTGCCTTGCTATTCTCACCCCTTTGAGGTTCCCTTTTTCCTCTGCTCTTTGACATAAGCCTGAAAGAACTTCACTGCAGAGGATAAAAATATAAGGAGAGAGCGGGTCACCTTGACGGATTCCTCTTGTAGGAATAACCTTTCCTCTAGCTTCTCCATTAATAAGGTAAGAATAAGTCACTGTCGAGATGCATTGGAGCAGCCAGGTTATCCATTGGTGATGAAAGCCAAACCCTTCTAGGACTTTCTGTATGAAATTCCATTCAAGTTTGTCATAAGCCTTGCTCATATTAGATTTTACAGCCATGTAACAATGTTTTTTTTTCTTCTGAATGTTTCAGATAATGCAGAACTTCATGAGTGATCAAGACATTATCGGATATTGCTCTGCCTGGAACAAATGCAGATTGATTTTCTGAAATGATGACTTTGAGAAGGATTGTAACCTGTTTGCTAAAATCTTAGCGATGAACTTGTACATCACGTTGCAGAGTGCAATAGGTCTTAAATCCACCATCTGTTTTGGGCTCAGTTTCTTCGGGATTAGCCTAACATAGGTATGGTTTAAGCTTTGTGTCATTGGTTTGCCTAGGAAGAAACTCTGGATCTCCTTAGTGATATCTGAACCCACATTTTCCCAATTTGCAGTGAAGAAACCAGCGGAGAAGCCATCCGGGCCTTGGGCCTTATCCGAATGAGTAGCCTGGATTGCTTTCTTGATCTCCTCTAGAGAAGGTATGGCAATTAACTTCTCATTCATATCTGTGGAAACCTTTGTTTTAATGGCATCATTGATAATCTCGCTTGAACTTGAGTCTCCTGCTGAGAAAAGCTGTTGGTAATACTCAGTTATGATTTTATCAAAATCATTTTCCTTAAAGGCTGTGTTTCCATCTTCATCTTCTAGGATTGAGAATTTATTAATGGTCTGTCTTGTTTTTGATGCCGCATGGAAGTAGCCTGAGTTTCTATCTCCTAAACTTAACCAAAAGGCTTCTTCACTTACATAAGCTGCATTTAACTCCAAGGTTAGATCTAGGACTCTGTTATCCAAAGGTGACTTGTCTGCCATTGCTAACTCCAGCTCGGCTTGCAGTCTTTCTATGTTTTCCTGGCTATTAGCATGTTTTGATTTGCTCCAGTGAGTAAACATGAGCATCTTTCAGTTGAAGCGCGTACCTCAAAGTGTAGATATTGCCTATCTATACTTAGGACTTTGATCATAAAGTAATTACAAAATTTGCTAGAGTTAATAAAAATAATTTCATCAAACTAGTTGTGTAAATTTGTCTCAAGAAGTGTTATTTTAATAATTTCATCAAACTAGTTGTGGAAAGCAAGCGGATGTCTAGATTTTAATATTATTTATGATATAAACTATCTGAACGTCTTCCAGATCTTTGCATGAATATTTATCTTCTCTAATATTCTTCTTAAAAAGATGGTTAACAGCTCATTTGTTTTGTTATAATCAGTATTGTTATTCAAGATGACTTAAAACCAAGCTTGTAAAGAGGATCATCTAATTTTGAATTGAGTTAATAAGAGTTTTCTCTACAAACCAAGCTTTTGCAATAAATGTATTCTTCAAAAACTCATCCCCTGTTTTGATCTATCGGTGATATAGATATCTTTTATAATGTACAGTTATTATACAGACATGATTTTTCATAATAATATTTTCAGTTATGATTGAAGGTACTGGTTGTAAATTCTGGCAAAATTTAGAAAAATTTTAGAAAACGTAACCAAAACTAAACCAATGCATTTGAGGCGAATACTTTTTTGCCTATATATGTTCTGCTTTTATATATATAAGCAGAACATATATCATTATCTTCGCTTTTATTTGCTTTTTTCTGTTAGTTTTCAATTAACCAAATTTTTTGATAGAATACGAGCAGAAACAGAGAAAATCAAATGTTTTCAAAAATCAAATGGGTCAGTAGATGGAGGAAAGATGTATTTACTTACAAAGCAATCAGAAGATATAAGTTGTGTATTTGGATCATCACAATCTGGTATTAATATATGATGTATATTTATTTTGTCAATGCACTGTAAATACCAAAAAAAAAACCTGAATTAGTGATGATATTTGTTACTACGAGATAAAAAGTATCAACCGAATTTAAGAGTGTCTACCTTATGGTATTCTTTAACAAGTTTCAAACATTTTGTGTTACGTGGATCCACATTGAAATAATTTCCCTTGCAGATTGTCTTCAATGACTGTAAATATTTGTTTTATGAACAATGTTATATCGATTGAGGCTTTGAAAATTGGCAAGGTTAGATCAGGTTCGTAAAAAAGAAAAATATTATAAAAATGGTTAAGACTGTAGTGGCAAAATAACAAATAAATGAGGCATATATTTCATACCTTGTAGAGTTCATCAGAGATTAATGACATTCCATGAGCAAATGGAATACGATAGTTTTGTTCAATTTCAATATGTGTTACCGGGTTTCCGAGTACATAAAACCCTGTTTTTGACAAGAAAATTTTAAGTGTTCGAAAAAATATACATAATATAAGAAGCAATTATTAAATATCAATGACCTGTAGATTTACAGGAGGGTTGCAACATATATAATTCCCTGCATCACAGTATCTCTGTTGTTAAAATGTGAGAGAGAAAACATTGAATTACTTGAACGAGGGCCAGAATATGATAAAAGTGTATATGTTGATATACATACCTTTTGAGATTTCTTGAACGAGGGCCGGAATAATCATACCGGCATAAGAATCTCCAGTAGCGTAAAAAGGGTTGGAGAAAAATTGTAGATGCTTGCTTAGCCACTAAAAAAACGAAAACAAAAACAAAAACACACTGTAAATACCAATAACACCTTAATTGATAAGCTAAAAGCTCGCTGAATACCAATTAACACCTTAATCATCACATGCTCTGTTGGAATAAAAAATCAGAACGTGTAAAGCTTGAATAATTTAGAAAGTAATGAGACGGGAAGGTTTTAACGAGTTCGGGTAACTGATGTGGTTATCGGAATCGGTATCTCGGAATCAACTATCAATCAATAACTATAGACCAAGAGAATTACAACAAACACAAGAGCTTTAATGAACCACGAAAAATGTTTATATATATATATATATATATATATATTGTGTGTTATAACCTTTTGAAGAAACTCATGGATAATCTTAACTTCATTTGTGTCACTAGTTTTATCAGGTGGAGTTCTTGAATATGAGAAGCCAACTCCAACAGGCTGATCCAAAAATATTACGTTCGCCATCTAAAAAATGATCCCAAAATTAATAAGATCAATAATAGATAATTGGGTTTGTGATCGACATATGAATATACTTCCAGCTACCTTTGTCCATGAATATGTCTGGCCTCTGATTGAATTCATTTTGTTTGTTTGGATGCGTTAGTTGTAGGCTTGATTTGGTGTTTGTGAGGCCCCATGCCCCCATCATTTGCAATTGTCTTATGAAGTTTTATCAATCGTGGTGTTGGAATCATTTGTTTCCCTCTTTTGGGCTTTCGTTTTCCTCGTTAGGGTTAAGTTTCTCTTCCTCAACTAATTAAGTTTCTCTTCATCTGAGTCATGTCTGGAGTTTTATTTCCGTAGTATTAAGCTTTGTTTGGCTTGAATACTTAGTTGTTGTGGTGTTGAAAGGCCTAAGCGGTTCTCGTCTATCCTACGCATCAAAATCTTGGAGAAGGCCAAATTTTGCTCTCTTGTTATTGCCATTACTGTTGAACCCCGTCTTCAAAAATTGATATGCGGGAAGTAAAAAGTGTTGGAAAAAAACTGTGGATGCTTGCTTAGCCACTACAAAATAAAAATCTCTAGATGTTGGTGTTTTACAAAAATCTCTAAACCTTTTTATTCTCGGTATAAATAAAAGATCAGAACGTCTTAATTTAAATGAGACGGGATGGTTTTAACAAGTTCGGCAAACCGGTGTGGTTAAGCCTGCATCTCGCCGATATCGATTTCACACCACGAGAATTCAACATACACATGAGATTAAAGGCACAAAGAAAGATCAACGCTTTTAAATAGACACGTCTGTTTGTCTCATTACCTTTTTGAAGAAACTCATGGATCCTCTTAATTTCATTTGTGTCACTAGTTTTTTCAATTGGAGTTCTTGTGTAGGCCGGAGAAGCCAGATCCAACAGGCTGATCCAAGAATATTATGTTTGCCGTCTGAGAATATGATCCAAAACTTTAAAAGATCAAGAATATATCATTATGTTTGTGATACAATATGAACGTACTTTATGCTACCTTTGTCCATGAATATGTCGTAGAGACCAAAGAAGGAACACTTCCATTGTAAACCTCGGACTTCAAAGCCAGAGGTCCTATTTATTTTATTTGTTTCTCACTTTAAACAAGTCATTGAAAATTATGATTAGCCAAAGAGGAAATATTAGATTTACCGTTCTCAAAAAAAAGACCACTGAGACAAGAGCATCCAGGTCCTCCATTTAACCATATAAGAATAGGATCTTCTGTTGACAAAAAAAAAAGAGGATTTTCTTTTGGGTTCTTCTCAGGTTTGATGAAATAGTAGCTTTGCGTGCCACAACCATCCACAATTTTAGTGTACAATTAATAAATTGGTTTTTGTTAATATTATATTACATTTTCTTCAACAGTTAAAAATCGTCACAATAGGTTTAAATGGTGACATATAAAAAAAATCAATTGAATTCAGTCAGATTCAACAACCTTTTCAATACCAGCTACTATGTAGTTATGTTCAATTTGGATAATTGCGTGTATGCGGACCAGGTATAAAATATTTAAAATATCAAAAATTAGAAATATATATTCTTTTTAAAAATAATCGGATATAGTATATGGACAATTTAGATATACAAAATCACTGCTCAAACGAATAAAAATTACATTTGTGTTCGGGTATTTCAGATAAATACGGATAATTTTTAAATAACTTTCAAAATTTCAAAACAAAACTCATAAATATGCTAAAATATTGAAGAAACATTTTTGAAATATAAAATTTAGCAACTCTTGAAAAAGTTGCTGAAAACAAAGGGTGCAATTGGTGACCATTATTTTTTTAAGGAATGAAAAGGAACCTTATGTTCCTCATTGTTCCTTATTTTTTTTTACCATTTAGAAGTAACAAATGTTCCAAGTAGGAATATGTGTTCCCTACACTATTCCTATTCATTCTTTTTTTTTTAGGAATCAATGAAGAAAACTGTTCCTCTCCAAATTCAACGAGGAACAAATAAGAACAAATTAAACATTTAATTAAAAAATAAATTAAATTCATGCAAAAAAAAAATGAAACTTGTTTGGTATATGCTACACACTTATCATCTCTAAAAGTTCTTCTATAATATCCTATATCATGATAAAGATGATAAAGATAATGATGACAAGTTTAAACGTCTATCTCATAATTATCATATATCTCTAAACGTCTATCTCATAATTACCATATAACTTTTACGTATTTGTAGTAGTTATTTAATTTTTATTTGCTAAATGCATTAAATGATTTTATTTTAAAAACAGTATTTTCATTAGATATTTTTTTTTTAAATAGATATTAATAAAAATATATATTCAACTTTTTGGTTACCATTTACCATGAAAATATTTTTCATTCCTCGTCTACAACGTATTCCTCTTCATTCCTCATTTTGTTATTTTCCTTTCCTCTTTGTTCCTTTTCATTCTTTTTTTTTTGTTCCTACTGTTCTTTTAATGGTCACCAATCGGAGCCAAAATGTTTAAACGTGCGTTGGTTTTCATGCAGGTTTGTTAATACCAAAAGTTTATGTTTTGGGTGAGTTCAAAAAGAAAATCATGTGTACGTATGATTTAATTCCTAAAATGTTTTTAGTGTCCATCTTTATCTACATATATATAATCACTTGTGTACGTATGATTTAATTCCTAAAATGTTTTTAGTCATTGTGTTAGGGTACTTTACATATATCTGGTACACAAATCATGATCAGCCCATTTAGCAATTGATAAAGACATGAAGCTCGGCCAAAATGTTGGTGCCGACCTAAAGAGGAAATGAAACTTGCAGGAAAAGGGAAACTAATCAACCGATTAAGGGAAAAAAGGAAAGAATATCAAAATCAACTGATTAAGCATATGTATAAATAGAGAGTCACCTCATTAAAAAGAGCCATCAAATTACTTATTCACGAGATTAATTTCTTTGAGCTCTCCGACTTTTGATTTCTTAGTTCTTATTTTTTTGTAGTTAGCTCTTCATCTAGACGACCTAATTCTTCCTTATAATTTTCGAGCTTAAGAGCTAATAACACGAAATTTTCCGAATCTTCTAATTGATTTTGACTATCTGATACTTAGTTGAGCCCTCAGCTTAACAATTAGCGCCGTCTATAGGGACATGGAGTTTTTTCTAACTCAGAATTCCCAAAACTCGACGATGATAGGAACACATCCTCCGACATCTCATGAAGACAACACCATGACCAAAGTTCAGAGAAATCCACAAGATGACGCCGGCGGCAAGCAAACAACGCCCCCAGAAACCTTGAACGATGATAACGTTACGTCAAACAATCTGAGGAACAATTAAATCGTGCTAATACGTTGACCCGACGACTAGAACAATGTTTAGAACTTAAAAGCATGAATAATGTAAAAAGTTGAGTCTATGAGTATTAAAACAATAGGAGATGAGTCGGGTCGGATCTAGGCCATAAAACGCGTCTGGAAAAGTATCGATCCATCCTTTCCTCTCAGGTAAAAACACAGCCTTTAAGATAGGGATCAATCAATCCCTTTGGTGTACCGATCGATCCCTTTGTTGGATCAATCGATCATTCACTCTCATGTCTCAAACTTTGCAATTGCAAAGGCATCCTACTCGTGGATTTATAATCATCATGGAGATTATTCAGTAAGATCAGGGTATTGAATATAGAGGAATAGATTAGTTGAAGAAGATGTGATGCAGGCAGTCAAAAATCCAAGTATGGACCCTCTTTACTCAGCAATATGGTCTCTCAAAGCTCCTCCAAAAATTAAACGTTTTCTATGGAAGTGCTTATCCAGTTGCTTATCTGTTGGGGTTAATATGAAGAAGAAAGGTTGACAAGGTCTGCTCAATGCCCTAGATGTTCAGACTCGGATGAAACTATTAATCATCTTCTCTTCTTATGTCCCTATGCTCGGCTTATCTGGACAATCTCACCTCTCAGGCACCTCCTCTATCCCTCAGCTGATGAATTTTTATTCGAGAATATGAGTAGACTGCTCTTAGCTCATAAAAATCAAGACCAAGGAGGAATAGAGAGTTTACAGATATGGCCTTGGTTATTGTGGAGAATGTGGTTAAGTAGAAATGATTTCATTTTCTCTGCAAAAGACTCTGATGCAGAGAAGGTTGTGTCCTCAGCTACACAAGACTCTCATGAATGGTTTCAGGCAACTACCTCAGAGGCTCTAAGATCCCAGTCTGGTCAACAAATGGGTAATAGGGCAGAGGCAAAATGGAAGGCTCCACCTCTGGGATGGCTAAAGTGTAACGTGGATGGATCATGGAACAAGATCACATGCCAATGTGGTGTAGGTTGGATCATGAGAAATTATTCAGGTATGGTTAAACAGATTGGAGTCAAGAAATTTTGTCTTTTAGCAACTTCTTTGGATGCAGAGGCAACAGCTCTAGTCTGGGCTCTGAGTTGTGTAAAAAATCTGGGTTACACGCATGTCATATTTGAGACGGATTGCGGCAATCTTATGAAGGTTGTGAAGGATCCTAGCTCATGGCCCAAGCTTGCAGAATTGCTTCGGAGATCTGCAAATTGTTGTGCTGATGCTTTAGCTAAATGTTTAGGAGAGTTCCCTATTTATCATGCTTTCCTTGATGTTGTTTTACCAATTTGGCTTGTCCCATTGGTTGATAGTGATAAACTTTGTTTACAAGTTTCAAGTACCACTTAATGGAATTTGTTTTGGTTGTTGAAAAAAAATGATTTTGCGAGTGTCGTTTCCTATATCATGTCACATGTTTACTTTTTTTTTGTCACACAAGATCTTCATTTCATAAAATTAAGTTTCGTTACAAACAATGGAAATAAACTCTTCCAAATCCTCAAATGGAAGGCTTAAGACTACAGTAGTAATCAAAACAGACAATAAAACAGGGAAAGATAGATTTTCGGAGAGCATAGAGCTTCGATGATAATCGCCACGGACAACATCTTCAACTATGGGGTCCAAATGCTTGACCAAAATGGCTTTGCATTTTCCGAAGGGATACCAGAAAGATACAGCTTCGAGTAATCCAATAAAGACTCTCTTAGTGGCTGTTTGATACGCAAAAGTTTGACTAGAAGCATGATGCAGGAACCGTTGAACGGAAAAAACCCATACCGGATTTAATGGGTAAAAACCCTTGCCAAAGAATCGACACAGATTCGAGATCGTAAACGACATCAACCTAAGCAATTGGTCTAGGGCAATGCACTCTCTTATTAACAGGCATAACCAGTATAATAAGGAGGAAGGGAGAGTGCACCAGTCTAAAGGGACCGTGGGTTTGGTCCAAATAAACAGATTTGAGAAATTAATGGACTTGAGGCCCAGAATCCCACTGCAGTCCAAATTTAGAGTTCGCCTTAGACGAGACTTCTTCCCGGCGCCTGCAAACGAAAACCAGCTGGATCTTCGGAGACTGTAGACGGTGGAGAGCGGCCGTGAGAACAGAGTTGACTGACGGTGATGCCGGAGTATTCCATCGCCTAGAGAGTCTTCATGGTTCTGGACCGAGGTTTTGGAGGCTGCCTAGAGGCGGAGAATGGCTGTCGGAGACAAGCAGCGGCGCCGTTGTGGTAAGGACAGATGGGAGCTAAGGATTCCCGACGAGCGGTTGCACGCGCGGAGGAGTAAAGTCGCCGGCTGAGACCGGATTTAGTTCTGGAGCGGAGAGAATCTCGCCTCTGGCACGTGTCGAGATACTCATCGGCAGTAATTGCCGTGAGGATTGGTGAACCAGGTTTTCCTCGACGGAGGGCCGAGATAGAGGATGACGAAGCTTTTCCTCGGCTGAATGTCGGTAGGGCATGGGAATCAGGTCTGCCTCGGCTTCTTACCTGGAGAGAAGAGTTACCGGGAGCTTCGTAGATATCGAAATGGGTAAACAACGATGGCGTTGTCGAATGTGGTTTGATAGCGAGCTTCAAAGGGTCTGAGAGAGGGTTAGAAGGGAAGATTTCCCGTGGATGGCCTGCCGTAGCCGGCGGCGAGACGTGGTACAAAGAACATCGATTTTTATCGGAAGGGTTAAGCGCTCGTCGATCTAACACCGAGAAGATCATCTCCAGACGGAGGACGAGGTTGACGGCGGGCGAGTCAGACGGCGACGAAGCATTGTAGACACGGGCAGTCGATCTCCGGCAACAAAGGACCGGGCAGACTGTCACTAGTAGAATAAAATGATATACCCACGAAAAATTCGTGGGTATTTGCTCACAACATTCGTGGGTTTTCGTGGTAAATGCCACAATTTGCCACATTTCTATTCGTGGCAGTAACTACCCACGAAAATATTCGTGGGATTTCGTGGGTAATCCGAATAAATTAAAAATATATATATCTCATAGTCGACGATAGTAGTGGTGGCGGACACCGGCGGGCTGGTGGCAGCGATGACCGGCGGCGGCGGCAAATAGTGATTTGAATTAATTCACGAAAATTTTCATTTAGTAGGACTCAAACCCTAGACCTCAACATATAAAGTGAACAGTTGATAACCACTACACTACATGAACATTTGGTTAACTCTCTACATATCAAATATATATGTAAAACTAAAATTTTCCGGGTTTTAGATTTACGGTTAAAAAAATTAGTAAATTTAAAAAATTATTAAGTAAATTGTTTTAATTTTATGTAAAGTATATATATGTAAATGGTTTAAAGTTTTTATTAAATAATTTATAATGTGGGTATATCTAATTTTCAATTACTTATAAATAATTTTAAGTTTTTATTAAATAATTTATAATTAATGAATAATGTGGGTTGTTAAATTGAATAAATGTGTGTCTTTTAGTATATTCTATGTGTTATAGTAATGTACTATACTAAGTTTTACAAATTGTATTTTATAATTTTTTAAAATAATCTACTATTGTGTAATGTCAATAGCTCGCAGAGTTAATATAAAATAATAGTTAAAAATTAAATCAAAAGTTAAACAATATATATTAAACAAATATAAGTACATAATTTTAATCCAAATTTTGTATTTAAAATAATATCATTATATTATTTTTATTTTCTAAATTAAAAGTTTCGAAATCGGAAGTAATAAGAGAAAGAAAAAACTTATGGAATTTATTACAATATGCCTCTGAACAATATATTATATCTTGTAATGTATCGCTTTTTCCATCTTATTTGAAAAAAATTTTGTAATAAAATATGTTTTATTGTATGTATTTCGCTGAATAATAAATATATTACTAATAGACTATTATAATTTTATAGTTATAAAACTATTATATACTTGTTTATTAGTTATTTTATAAGCTATCTTATAGTTAGAAACATAATAAATTTATTTGTTAAAACTATCCACTTCCCACGGTTTACCACAAAAAATATCCACGAACTGCCACTAATATTTTTGTGGGTCCAGGAACCCACACATTTTTTCGTGGTATTTCGTAGCATATCGTCATGACCCACAAAATTATTGGTGGGAAACCGTGGTAAATATTACCCATGTCTAAATTCGTGGGATTTCGTGGGAAAATTATCCACGTTTTTGCCACGTTTTCCCATGATTTTTAAATTTTCGTGGCAAACTTCTCACGCGTGGCACTTCGTGACTAAACGTGGCATTTTTGCCATATCCACGAAATTATTCGTGGATAATTCGTGGGTATAGAGCTTTTTTTTAGTAGTGTGTGGCGAGCGGAACTGACAAAAACAAAGGAGCAAGTAGGAGCAAAATAACGAGCAGAGGCCGGAAAAGTCCAGGACGGCGACGATGACGGTTGCCGTCGCCCAATTCAGGCGGGTACAGTGATGACTTCAGACCAGTGGAGGTGGAACGCCAGAGTTCACCGGAGGAGAAACGGAGCTGCTTAAACTTTTGAAATTGAAACAACCTAGGGGAGCCAGAGAGAGAATAAGTGAGATGCCATGTCACATGTTTACTATAATCAAGTAAAACTGTTTATAAAAAACCCCTATTTTAAAGAAAAGTGTCCAAATGATATTCAATTTTAAAAACTCCACGACCTCTTCGGCCACGTTTGCCTCGACCACCAACAACAGTCCAATCCATTTCTTGGGCTTTTTGGATACATGCTGAAAATTATTTTCGTCATACAGCATGAAGTTTCTTTTTTCTTCGTTGATTATTCCACTAATTATTAACCACATTATAGTTTTTTTCCTTGATAACTATTTCGTTAATGAAAAATAATTCTGTTTGAACTTAAGGAATTAATCATACTATATAAAAAGAAAAGAATTAACGATACTATAGTGTCGTTGTACATGGTAATATTCGGTTGGTATTAAAGAGTACGTGGTACTATAGTTGGCCCGCGTGTTTATTTTGTGTATGAAAAACAACAACAGCAAAAAAAAAAAAGCTGTGGACACAACTATAACAAAATGACAAATTCAATTCGCCATATGTAAAACGTAACCAGATCTTTGCGGTGGAAGGTCGAACTCAACAACGAATGAAGTCTGACTGCATTACCACAGTTACCAATAAATCATTACGCTCGATAATGGAAAGCTGATTCCGTTTCTCTAAAGTTTGTTTGATAGTTTGATTTATCATTTAATGAGATATAAAAAGATGATGTTCTAATTGCATAACATATGTTCGCAAATATTGAATGAGTGATTAGAATTTATATAATGAATTTAAAAGAATTGAGTATATATACCATACAAATATAGTTCTGAAGCAGGAATTTTTTTTTTTTTTAAGATGACGTGGATGTGATCATAAAATTTGATGATTGGGTTACTTAGTTGGTACTATGCTGCAGCATGTGCGCAGCAACAACTCATAATTGAGTAGACACTATAATATGTACTTCATTCTTAATCCACGTGTTTCAATTCGTTGACAATGATTTTAAGTACGACTCATTTGAAAGTTAAAATTTGTTTGTTTCTATAATTGATGTATAATTATTTAGTTAATTTTCTTTAAAAATAACTAATTTTAACTTCTTTACAATAATATCTATGGTTTTTAATGGACAACACGAAACAACCACATTTAACATCTAATTTTTACTGCAGATAATATATAATTTAGCGGTTATGCTAATATTATTGTTATGTCATTTTTCGATTTTAATTCCACGTAATACATGTCTTGTGTTGTGTGCTTGACTAATAGGATGAAAATTGTTGCTGGCTTGCTGCCTAGGCAGTAATTTTTTTTTTTTTTCCCCTGAAAAATCGAGTTTACCAATGCAATGCCTGATTGGTTCGTTAGGCTAAAATATGGGCTGGTCCCGAATAAGATTAGAAAAAAAAAATGATATCGGCCCAAATTGAATATTAGAAAGAGTGAGTATTGTCCCATTTTCCCAAACATTCGAGTGCCGGGCCTATCTAATCGGAAATGGGTAATCAGGTGGAAAAACTACGTTTACAAAATATAAAATCACCTTATAAACATTAATTTTAAAAAATAGTTTATGACTAAAATTGTATGCTAGTTGGAGGAATTATTCATATATTTATTAGTTGAATTTGAGTAGCTAAGAGAAGTTTACACAGGTAAGATGATCCCACATCTTTTATTATGAGCTGAGAATTACAAATTAATAGACACACACACAAACAAAGAGGTAAAAGGTCCTCTGAGAATTCTCTGTTTTGGGAGAAGAGGAACAAAGGCTTTTTGATTAGCCGTAGCAGCGGATAGGGTCCTTGCAGCTCTTTGCAGGGGATTGCGCGTTGCCATGCATCCCGCCTTTCGCGAGGTATTGCTGATGATATTCTTCAGCCTTGTACAACTTCTTTGCTGGTAAGATCTCAGTAACAATCTTATTCTCAAGTTTTGTCTGCTGTTTCTCTAGAGACTCGCGTGCTAGTTTCTCTTGCTCGGGTGTGTAGTAGTATATACCTGATCGGTATTGAGCTCCCACAAGTTCTCCCTACAACAAGTTTAAAGATCGGTTAGGAATTGAACTTTGTCAAGTAGAATGATGGCTACTATCACATTCACTATGAAAGCTAATCGAAGTTTAGGACAAGAACACAAACTCTCTTTAACCAAAACAAAACATGTCTCTAAACTACATCAACCAAAACAAAAGAATTATGCAAATATTGGACACGAAGATTCCACCAAAAAAGTCAACCAAAAAGTCAACATTCTTGAAAGTTCCAATGAAACTATATACTGACACAAGAAACCCCAGTTTTAGACAGGAGAAGCCATTGAATCAAGCAGAGCAAGAATTAAAAACATAAACTTGACCAAAACGTTCGACTTAATTTCACAGAGATCAAAACCAGAAAAATCGATACCTGACGATTCAAGGTGGTTGGATCATGTCTAGACCAAAACAAATCAAGAAGCGTCTCATAAGTGCACTCCTTAGGATCATACTGAACCCTAACAACCTCTGCATGGTTCGTGGTGTTCGTACAGACATCCTCGTAAGAAGGATTGTGTGAGATTCCCTGAGTATAACCAACCTCAGTCACGGTCACGCCAGGGATCCTCTGGAAAACAAGCTCAACTCCCCAGAAACAACCTGCGGCAAACTCAGCAAACTCGTTTCCCGGCGCCGGAACATCGTTGTCGGGCTCCTCAGCTATTGGAGAAGGAACAACCACAGGTGTATCAACTAACTGAGGCTCCTGAGCTTTCAGAGAAGGAGCAATTTCAGGTGTATCAACTAGTTGAGGCTCCTGAGCTTTTAGAGAAGAATCCATAGCTAACTCGATGTGACTTTTGGTGATGAGTTTTTAACTGTTAAAGTGTATTGTTGTTGACGATGAAGCCTCTTGATGATCGTTTATATAGAAAGAAGCCAGTCACAGATTAACACCTACGTCAACGCTAAGTAGGATTTTTCAAATTAGATGTATTTGACACACAAGAAAAATACATGGAACGTTATATGTAGAAATTTAATAATTTGGTCAATTGTTAATATATCACGCGTCATTTTTTAAGGGATTGTATTTAAAGATGTCTATTAAACAAATAAATTCCAACAACCATGATTATAATTTGGAAACATTATTTAAATTTAAAATTTTTGGTGTCTGAAAAAATATCAAATGAATGTTGTCTTTGAGAAAGATAATCTTATGCATTGATCAAAACTTTGAAAATATGTTCTTGTATAGCGTCTTCTGAGCCGTTTACATTGATTGTTTGTTGGCTATTAGTATTATAGACCTTTCTTCTGGCAATAAAAACTAGGAAGTCATTGATAATGGACTACGCACTGAAAGAGGAATGGCCCTGCTACACTTTTTTATTCGTTGGCTTCATTTGCCATGTTAATGACTTTTTCGAAAAATAATTATGAGTTTACGAGTTTAGGTTTATTAAGGATCACGATGATTGTTTGGTTTTATACTCATATACAACGTTGCAAATATATTTCAAAGAAGTAGTTACATAGTGTGTGATCAACTTCGTGTTAGGAAATAACCTCGGTATTTCCCGCGGACCAGACTAATCGGAAGTGAAAATAAATGCGGAATAAATCGACACCGAAAATTGATAACGGAGTTCGGCAAAATGYCTACGTCTCCGGAGCCGCTGCAAGACTCGTTTTTATTAAGAGAGATTTACAACGTGTTTATAACACCCGATCCCAAAATAATAAAACCCCGAAAAATAATAATATTTTTCTCACAAATATATATATAAATGTATATATATATTTTTCTCACAATTATCTCTCTCTTTTTTCTTTTCTCCCTCTCTTCTTTCTCTATCGTTTCTATTTCTCTTCAGTTTGGGATGATTAACAAGATGAGGGAGCAATTGTATTTATAGAGAGGAGAAAGGGTTGGTGGTGCTTTACAATTCAAAATGTTTGACACCGATTGTTGAATTATGCACCTCCCTTTTGAAATCAATCACCGACGGTTGAAAAATTGTTTCTCTTTTTCTAGAAGAGTTGATTAACACTTCGTCGGTTTTATACAATCTTGACAACAAGTCCCTAAATGCTAAATCCTCTGTTTTAGGAGCGAAGCAGAGAAAAGCAGGTTTTAGCCGTAACAGAGGTTTGGCTCGTCGTAGCCTTTGGCAGTAGGAAAAGGAGCCTGAGCATAAATCGTATGTTTGCCCATCATAATAATACTGCAACACAAGGTTAACATCATCAAAATAGTCGTGGGAAGTTTGCAACAACAAAAATTGCTAAAACCATCGAACCTGTCCCTACGCTGAATTGACCCGCTTGCGCCTATCGTTATGTTAGTCCGGATGAAACACTAAAGTAAAGACAACCAAGTTGTTTGTATATCACTTTGGATCAAATGTTTCCCACCGGCTTAGGATTTGGTTTCACTAATTGGCCTAGACCCCAATGAGATAGCTTGAGTATAATAAGCTAGTGAATTGCCTTAAACAAAACTAGCAGTAATTTGCATATGAGTATCGGTCTCTGTCCACAGAGGTAAGACAAATGGTAAGCCAAACTCACATCCAACAAGAAAGCAGTGCTGATCATGAACAGGACAAGAAGCTCTTTATAATCTATATCTACGACAAATGCTAATTAAAAAAACTCTCAGGTAAATAGATCCTCTGAGAATCCTCTGTTTTGGGAGAAGAGGAACAAAGGCTTTTTGATTAACCGTAGCAGCGGATAGGGTCCTTGCAGCTCTTTGCAGGGGATTGCGCGTTGCCGTACCTCCCGCCTTTGACGAGGTACTGCTGATGGTATTCTTCAGCTTTGTAGAACTTCTTTGCCGGTAAGATCTCAGTCACAATCTTATCCTCCAGTTTTGTCTGCTGTTTCTCTAGAGAGTCACGTGCTAGTTTCTCTTGCTCCGGTGTGTAGAAGTATATACCTGATCGGTATTGTGTTCCCAGAAGATTTCCCTGCAACATTCAAAAGATCAGTAAGGAAATTGAAGAGTTGTCATAGAGACATGACTGCAAAATTCCCAGAGAAAAAGTCTAGAAAAATGATGGCTAATATCATATTCACTATCAACGACAAAAACACAAATTCTGTTTAAGCATTACCACATATATACGTGTCTCCACACCAACCAAAAAAATCAAGAATGGCAGATCCGTAATTAAGTAATGTGACAAGAGAGAGCTGAAGAACTTAAGACATGCAAATATTTGACAAGAAGATTCCAGCAAAAGAGTCAACATACTTGAAAGTTTCAATGAAACTGTCTACTAAAATAAGAAAAACCAATTTTTGACTAGAGAAGCCATTGGATCAAGCAGAGCAAGTATAAAAAAAAAACACGAATTTGACCACAAAAACCCTAGAACCTCTAGATAACAAAGCTAATTAAGAGACGAAACAAACAAAACCAAGCAAAAATCGATACCTGACGATTCAAGGTGGTTGGATCATGCCTAGACCAGAACAAATCAAGAAGCGTCTCATAAGTGCACTCCTTGGGATCATAGTGAACTCTAACAACCTCTGCATGGTTCGTGGTGTTCGTACAGACATCCTCGTAAGAAGGATTGTGTGAGATCCCCTGAGTATAACCGACCTCAGTTACGGTCACGCCAGGGATCCTCTGGAAAGCAAGCTCAACTCCCCAGAAACAACCGGCGGCGAACTCAGCAAACTCGTTTCCCGGCGCCGGAACATCGTTGTCGGGCTCCTCAGCTATCGGAGAAGGAATAATCGCAGGTTTATCAACTAACTGAGGCTCCTGAGCTTTGAGAGAAGGGGCAACTTCAGGTATATCTATATCTACTAGTTGAGTCTCCTGAGCTTTCAGAGAAGAATCCATTTTATTAATCAATATTAGTTTTGGTGATGTGTTGTAACTGTTATGCCTTGAAGTTCGTTTATATAGATAGAAGCTAGTCAGAAAATTAAATATAAGTTATATAATATTCAATGTAATTTTCTTGTGTGTCAAATACTAATACTGCATATGAATACTCTTTTTTTTGGGTCATAAGATATTATTCGAATTCAATATTAGTGAATTGTATATCACGAATCATTTTGAAAATTGTACTATATAAGAGATGTCTATTCCGGAATAAATTTCAACAACCAAAATTATAATATAATAGTAGTATTTAAATTTTGAAACATTATTAAAATCTCAGAATTTGTTTTCATTAAATGAAAATATCGAACGAAAAATTTATTTGGAAACCGTTAATAATAGATTAACTTGGAAAAGGTATGCGAGAATATCAAATTATGTTGTCCCCGAAAAAAATTAATGGACGGAAAATATTGATCAAAACTTGGAAAGATAAATTCTTGTGATTACCGTTCACATTAATTTCCAATTAGCTAGTTCTAGTCTTCTAGACCTTTCTTCTTTTTATTTATTCTCCTTTCTTGTGGTATGCTATAAAGGATGACTTAATTAATAAGCACCAAAGTATGCAACTAGGTTGGTGGGCACGTTGTTTATGCACTAAAAAGGAATGGCTCTCCTACACTCTTTTTTTTTTTTAATTCATTGGCTTCATTTGTCTTGAGGATGGTTTTTGGACAAAAAAGCTTAGATAATTATAATGAGTTTTAGATTCACTAAGGATCGCAATGACTGTTTGGTTTATGTTCGTAGACTGTAACATCATTATTATAACATTACAAATAAAATTCCAAAGTAGTAGTTACATATAATGTGTGATCAACTTAGTCAGTTTTACACAATCTTGACACACAAGTCCCTTAATGCTAAATCCTCTGTTTTGGGAGCGAAGCAGAGGAAAACAGCTTTTTAGCCGTAGCAGCGGATTGGGTCGTTGCAGCCTTTGGCAGTGGATTGCCCGAGGCCGAACCGGCCACCTTTTGACAGGTACTGCTGATGATGCTCTTCAGCTCTGTAGAATTTCTTAGCCGGTAAGATCTCAGTCATGATCTTCCTCTCCATTTGTTGCTGGTGACGTTCCAGTGACTCGCGGGCTAGTTTCTCCTGCTCGGGTGTGTAGAAGTATATCCCAGATCTGTATTGGGTTCCCACGTCATTACCCTGATCACAGTAACGTCATAAATCGAAGTATCAATGTTAGCAAAGAAGTAGGCTACAATGTTAGCAAAGAAGTAGGCTACCTAGAAAACAGAGTGCTTAAAACTGAAAAATGTTATGATGGTAACACTTATCTAGACAAATAAATCTATAGTCAGAAGATGGGTTCAGTATATCTATATATGCCAATGGAAGTCAGAGAAGATGTAAATGTAAATTGTCGGAAAAGAAGCCTCATCCCCAAGAGATAATAAATAAGATCTTTGTCCATCAGAATAATATTGCAACACAAGGTTAACATCATCGAGATAGCTGTCAGGAGTTTGCAACTACAGAAATTGGTAAAACCATTGAACCTGATTGACCGCTTGGGCCAGAAGACAATCTGATTTTGTTTTGTTAGTCCAAAATGAGAAAACACTAAAAGTAAAATGGGGCCAATACAGTTGTTTATATATCACCGTGGTTCAAATGTTTCCCACCGGCTTAGGATTTAATTTCGCATATGCGTGGAATTTGAGATATACTTTGCCTAAAACCCCAATGAGATAAATTGACTGTAAGCTAGATTATAAAAAGATTGAATTGCCTCCAACAAATGTAGCAGTAATTTGCAAATGAGTAACGTTCTTTGTCCACAGAGGCAAAACAAATGGTAAGCCAAAGTTACATGGAACATGAAAGCTAGTCCGGATCATGACAATGACAAGAAGAAACTATCTGAAATCCGTTTCTCTAGCTCAACTGAAAAGGGAGCAACAGAGGAGAGAAAACAGAGTTACTACAGAAGCTGGATCATACAAAGATTCATCGACCAAAGTTACCTACTTAAGCCTCATAATTCAATAACAACAACAAAAAAAATCAAGATTCAATGTCGTTTCTTTCCCCATATTCTATTTGGATCACGAAAGTTCCAAAATTGAAAGTTTCTCAGAGCTTAGACTGGTGATGAAACCAGAAAGCCATCGGATTTGGGGGAAAAAATCAAGAATTCCTTAAAGCACAACAAGTCCTCTATAATCCTAAAGACGAAATCTTTGTCAATTCCCAAGCTTAAAAAATTAAACTTTTAACTCTTAAATTCACAAAATTTGGTAACCGTACCTGGCGATTTAAAGTGGTGGGATCATGCCTAGACCAGAACAAATCAAGCAGAGACTCATAGCTGCAATCATTAGGATCATACTGAACCCTAACAACCTCGGCATGGCTCGTGGTTCCTTTACAAACATCTTCGTATGAAGGATTGTGTATGATCCCTTGTGTATATCCAACCTCAGTCTGAGTCACCCCTGGGGCTCTCTGAAACGCAAGCTCGACACCCCAGAAACATCCAGCGCCGAATTGGGAAAACTGATTCCCCGGTGACGGAGCGTCATCGTCGTTCCCCTGAGCGATCGCAGAAGGATCCATATGGTTTTGCCCACTTGATCCCAAACCCAACCTGTTGAGTATATTCATGGAGAATTTTCTAAAGAGAGAGAGAGAGATGAAGAGAGGACACGACAGGTTATGTGACTCTTCCAGTAACTCGCGTTTGCGTTTTAGTAGTGATCGCGATAAGAAACCGTAATTTTAAATCGCTAAATTTGACTATAACGAACTGTAAAACGGTGAAGTGTACGCTAATTAGGATAACCGAATTGAATCAAACCGAACCGAACCAAATTAGAAATAATCGAATACTGGCACTCGTACGCATTTAAATTAGGGAAAATATGTATACATATACATGAAAACTCTCTTTTTTAGTTTGTTAGTCAATAAGACCATATGAATGGAAAAGCAAAAACCATCAAATATACAAAAATTCCCATACTACCGCTCGAACCACTGCCGTTAAAACGGGCGCCCGAGCTAGCGACCCCGGTCGCAGGGTTATTCTTCTTAGAAGAAGGTTGAAGAATCCCTGCAGCGGCGGCTCGGGGAGATCCAACGGGGGCTTGAGATGGGCCATTGCCTTCGACATTGACTTGTAACCTCATACCAGCGAAGCAATGGAGCCTATTACCGCAGACAAAGAACCGGTCACCCGGTTTGGAAAGAGCAACGGTCGTGTTCCCGTTTGTGAACGTACGGATCGGGTCTGTTGTGTTGCAGTTTTGGTAGTTGTTTTTAGCCACTTCATATACACTGTGCGTCGATGAGTATTGGAACACTTGCAAAAACATTATACGCATAATTAAAAAATCTAGAAAATTTCAATGAGGGAAACTTTAAATTAATTTAAAATTCTCGGAATGAAAATTTTTAATTTAATTTTTGTTAATATATAACCTTGTGGAATGACTAAATATCGATCGTAATTTTGTAAGATTTTTTGTGATTGTTAAACATCAGTCGAATCGTGAAGTCATTATGTAAGTCCACAGTTTTCGAAAGATATTATCATGATGAAACTATGCAAAACCACTACTTTTTAGAATTATATATATATATATATATACAGTTGGATGAAGCAAACATTAGCTACGGCTTCGCGAATTTTAGAACGAGAGTGTTAAACTGTGTTATATGATAGACACTTACTTAGAACATCACCAGGAGAGAATCGCTTGCCTAAAGTCCAAGAATCAAGATCAGAGCTTATGTCCCAACCGGAGCTGTCTCCCACAAAGTATGTCGTTGCGTTGCATCTTCGTATTACCACAATCCCAAATATGATGCAGAGGTTAAAAAGAAATAGCATCGTCGACGTCTTCTCCATAGTGCACGCTGTTTGAATTTTTTCAATAAATTGCGTTTAATTATCTTGTTTTGCATATGTGATATTGTAAATAACTATGTGTGTATATATAGGGCATAGGTTAAGGTTGCTCATTGGTGGATAACCTAACTTCACAACCACCACAACATATATGATCTGCTTTTTTCCCTGGCCCTTACTTTGTTTTATTTTTTCTTAACAAATTTTTCGTGTTTCACAATTCATAGGAGTTGTGCTGTTAGGTAAAGTCCACAACCCTAAAATGGTTAAATCTTCATGAAGACATTGAAGAAGTAGCTCATATTTATCTTTGTGACTGTATTCTTGATTGGACAACATACTAAATCAGGGATCTATTTTTTTTATATAGGGAAGATTGTAGCGACCTGTAAATAATGCACGTATTTATATATGGTCTAGTGGTTTGGTGACTTGGTCTGAAGATAAAAGAAGTTTTTACAAGGTTTGAGGTTTTAAATCACAGCATATGCAAAATGTTGGTTTGTTAATATACAAAAGACAAGAAAAGAAAACCAACATACAGTATACAAAAATGTTGGAAGTGATGTTTTCCAAGTTTGCGAAGTTCCTATTTCCAAGAATGCATTATAATGACAGTTTAGTTCATTCCTATATATGTCGCAGATCCGTATATCAGAAGTTGCTTAATTTATATTCTTTCTGTTTCATTATGTATGATGTTTAAAAAGTTTTTTTTTTTAATTTTATTTTATTAGATTGTTTCAAGTTACTATGTTTTATTTAATTTACTTTAATGTTTTATGACTCTTAATATTTCATATATGTTTTTTTATTGGTTGAATAATTTCTAACCAGATATAAATAATGTTTTAATACCAAAGAAAATATTGAATTTATGTAAGTCTTAAACTTTGTGGTCTTAAGTAGAAAATCTTATTTAGTGGAACAGAGAGATCAGAGAAGAGTATTGATAAAATTGATATTTTGTATAATGTTTTATACAATAGATAAAACAATATCTTAACTAAGATGATGAAACTACTAGATATTTTCATTGGTTGATTTTACTTTATTTATGTCTGTTAGTTATTATGTACTTCTCATTTTTCAAAAATACTCGCATAGGCTTGGAATTGGCATCGAGGGTGTTGAACCAGAACTTCTTGACTAATCCTGAGTGTTTCTCTTTACCAAATCTACCTAATATGCTTCCAGAGAATTTCCCATGTAACTCTTTTTGACTTTTTCTATTTGTTGGAACATGCATAATATAAAAATATTACTGTTGGGTTTTAGCCTTTTGGGATAAAAAGTTAAAAATATAGTCGATTTCTTAAAACACATATATACAAGAAAACAATTGTTTTGTCCTAAATATAATTTCTATGATAAACAAAATTTCCTTTCAAGTTTTATTTACCTATTGTGTATTTATAGAAATGAACTATTATCACTACTAAAAGTACTAATATATCACTAGAAGCACTCTTAAATTTTACTTACTTTGATACCAGCTAGCTAGTTGTATTTATATGAAAAATCGATGTAATATTATTTAATAAGTGCTAGTTCTGTTACTAATATTTTTAAAAAATTATAATTTTCATGATTCATGAAACTTCATATATATATATATGACCATGGTCCTTTTAATGTCAGTGACATCAGACAGTTTTTATTGTCTCAAAAGCTTTGTACGATCATAAACCTAATTATAATAAGGAAAATAAATGTCCGTTGCATGAAGGAACCGGCGCAATACATTTTACCTAGACCTCACGCAAGACCAATAACTATTCCTTTTTTTACATAATCCATACAATTCATACGACATATATATATATATATATATATATCTAATTATCTATATATCTACAAGTGTGTCCAACATATTTATGAAGGCTTGAAATCCGGACAAGAGGATACTTTTTTGCGGAAAGTTTTTCTTTGTTTTTTTCTAGATGGTACTATGAATGTGATCGAAGTCTCTATTAATTAATAAAATCCATATTAGTGTTTATACTGTATATTCCAACATCTTATTAATGACCCGCGTCATATATGAATTTAGTCACTCTTATATATTTCGTACAACATATGAATGACCATCATCATTCGTTTTTGGTATACATGTACATTTTGACAGTTACACATGTCCTAGAGCGTCCAAAAAAAGAAGAATATTAATTTAGTATTCGACCGTCATATATTTGTTATAACTCCGAAATGTCAATAGGCGGCTACAAACCTTACTTATAGAGGAGCCACTCGCACTTTCCCATTTAGTTTTCCCTCATTATTAACCGATTTCTCAACAATAAGTTCAAATCTCAACAATGGAGAAAGGTGAGGATTCAAGCACATTCAAAATGGGGAATTCTGCACAAGAGAGGAGTTTACCGTATGTACCCGATTGTTACGTCATCCCGCCTTCTTGCGAACCATGTGATTCAAATTCTGAAATCGTACCCACGATCGACGTTTCTCGGCTGAAAGGTGGAGATGATGAACGTCGATGGGTTATTCGAGAGCTAAGTTTGGCATGTCAGCATCTTGGTTTTTTTCAAGTAAGTTAGTTCACATAATATATATATATAAATTCGTAAGAGAAACTGTTTTTTTTAATCCATTAAAAAATTGTCTTTCTTTATCAATAATACATGTGGGATTGAATCCGGAATATTATAAACTATTTACTACTTGTTATATGCTCCACTAGATAACTGTTATTCTAAGGGTTGCTTAAATTTGACAACCACGGATTCAATGTAGTCAACATCGATTGTGTCATTATTTATAATCGCGTTATATCAGCTCTCTTAGATTGTGTCATTATTTATAAGGTTTCACGTTATATCAGCTTTCTTAGTCGTTGAAATCAAAATATCAGCTCTGTTACTCACTTTAGTTTTAACGTACGCACGTGACGTGGCTGTCACATGCCGGGTCAAAACCGGTTTAAATGAAGTTTCTGGTTAATTTGCTCCGATTTTTTCAACATTTTCCGGTTCTCCTCCCCTTTAACTGATTATATCTTCTTTTGGTCCGGTTAATGTATCAGATAGTGAACCATGGAATCAACCAGAACATACTAGACGACGCCTTGGAGGTTGCGAAAGGCTTCTTCGAGCTGCCAGCGAAGGAGAAAAAGAAGTTTATGTCAAACGATGTGTACGCACCGGTTCGCTACAGTACGAGTCTCAAGGACGGTTTGGACAAGATCCAATTCTGGAGGATTTTTCTAAAGCACTATGCACATCCTCTTCATCGTTGGATTCATCTTTGGCCTGAGAATCCACCCGGATATAGGTATTAGATGTCACTGATTAGGTCATACATATACATTGCATATGCAAAATAAACAAAAAGGGTTTGCTTATAGCGGCGCATTTTGTCCTTTTTCTTGTGCACCTAATGGACTGTATCACCTGGACCGTCCTAACTTAGGTAAAGGTTTCAGAAACAATCCTCTGTTTTACTTGCAACCCTTCACGTATTATTTTTGTTCTTTTCTGTCCTTATGTTTAAAACAATATAAATAATATCTGAACTTCAAAATACTGAACATGCTTCATGCATTAGACATTATGTGATTCAAAACCTCAATCTCAATTTAATTTTTTTATCAAATATGATCATCTCAATTTATAATAGCTAATTTTCTCTTTCCACTATATATTTAATTTAGTAACCACATTGTTGAATCTAACGTGCTAATTTTAGCATTCCTCGGCTCTTTTTTTCTTCAATAAGTTTTTGATATTTTTTTCCACATTTCATTATTCTTTTAATCAGTTGTTGGTCCGTTTCTCTTACCGTTTTTTGTCAACATCCTTAGTAATTATGAAATTATAGTTTTGTTTTTATTTGTACGTAGTACACATTTTTATTTTTTGTTCTGTAATATAGCACAAGGTTTTGTTTTGTTTTTCTTTTCTATCATGGGTTTTATGATTCCGTTTTGTTGCCTATATATTAAAAAAATTTAGAACTGAATTTAAAATAAACTAATTCACAACCATCTTTTATCTGTTATGTTGTTTTCTTTCTCGGTAATGGAATAGATTGAGAATTATATAATGTATAGAATCCACAAGATTATTTTGGTTAAGAAAAAACATAATTATTTTCCTGTTTGTTTTACGTCTTTTTAATTCTCAGGACCGTCCATGTCTATCACATCGTGTGGTAGTATAAATCAATATATCTATATTATACGTATTTAACTATACACATGTGTGTGAGTTTATGTAAATATTTCAGGGAAAAAATGGGAAAGTTCTGCGAGGAAGTGAGGAAGCTATCGATAGAGTTAATGGGAGCAATAACGGAGAGCCTTGGCTAGGGAGAGACTACCTGTCGTCTCGGATGGACGAAAACGGCATGCAAGTCATGGCCGTTAACTGCTATCCACCGTGTCCGGGCCCTGAGATGGCGCTTGGCCTGCCGCCGCATTCAGACTATAGTTGCATCACCATCCTTCTACAGAACTTGGCCGGTCTTAAGATCTTCGATCCAGTGGCTCATGGTGGCTCTGGCCGCTGGGTTGTTGTCCCACAAGACACAGGTGTACTTAAGGTATGTTCCAACTGTTCCGGTTTAAACCTTAATCGAAATAACCGAAACGTGAGCCCGGTTAATATATAATTTGGTTTCATCCGGTTTAGATCTAAATTAAAAATGTCATTACCATTTTCGTAATTTCCGTTAAAAAATTTTTATCATCGAATGCAAATACTCTTTTTTCTTTGAATAGGTCCATATTGGTGACCATGTGGAAGTGCTAAGCAATGGATTATACAAGAGCGTCGTTCATAAAGTCACTTTGAATGAAGAGAAGATGAGAATCTCCCTCGCGAGCTTGCATAGCTTGGATATGGACGATAAGATGAGTGTGCCGTGCGAATTGGTTAACGATGAAAATCCGGTTCGGTATAAAGAGAGCAGCTTTAACGATTTTCTTGATTTTCTTGTCAAGAATGACATTTCTCAAGGGGATAGGTTCCTTGACACTCTCAGAATCAAGGACTGATCGAGTCTAACACGTTGGTTCAGGGTATAAGAGTAAGATAACCCGGTTTAGTTTGGTATATACGGTATGACTCAGTCCATGTCCTTTTACGTTTAACCTGTGTTATCACGTGGACATGTATAAATTATCAGAGACGTATATACGTGTTAAATTGTAATGTGAGATATATATATATATATATAAGCATATCATTAATTTTCCTTATTTCCAAAAATTCAATGAAATTAAAAAACCACCCGAATTGAAATAATAATTTGTATACGCGTCTAATTTAGTTTTGTTTTTCCAAAAAAATGTTTTTCCATTTACAAGCAGAAGAAAAGAAATGTAAGTATATATAGCTATTAAAAAAAAAACATAAATATATGTATAATAATTGACAAAAGTTTACGTAGTTAATAATGCTCTCCACAGAAACAAAAGAAGTGACTTTTATTCAAGAATTTGACAGTCCTAACCTCGATCCAAATTTACCAAAGGCATAGGCCCTAAATTCGCCAACAAATAATTAATAATTTTTAAGGGATTTTCACTAACGAATTACGGAATTTTTTCTCATTTGACACAAACGTATTATCTTTTGGACTTAACTAGTTACGTTGTAAAGAAACTGATTCAAACCCTTCTACATACACAACAAGATCGGAATAATTATAAATAGAGGCAATATGTACAGATCCGCGAGCTGGAACCGTGTAACCGAGGATTACTCGGTGCCTTGGTCCGCACCAAAGGGATTATGGAAGGGCCTAGACGAAGACGAGCCGGCTCCAGACGATCCCATCGGGCAAGAGGTGACCAAGAAAGAGAAGTCACGTACCAAGTTTGCTGAAAACGCCGTTCACATAATCCCTTTTGTCCTTCTTGCTTGTGCTCTCGTCCTCTGGTTCTTCTCTAATCCAGGTTTGTGTACAATATACACATTGTGTCCATATTCATGATCTTAGGCTCTATTATCTATTTTAGAATGTTGCATTTTCTAGTCGTTGATCCAGTAATTTACTTGTGATGTATCACGAATCAAGTATTGTTAAACACACGATCTTTGTTATCACTACGAAACTCACATGACAGAAATGTGTGATTAGTATGGATTTTATCAGTACGGTATGTCTTGGTTAAAATAAAAGAAATAGGAAAGATCATTACAAATACTTTATAGATACGTATGTTGATAGTCTTCAATAGATTTGTAGCGTTAAATGATTGTACATTTTTTACCCATAGATGTGGATGTGGTGAAAGGGGAATCAATTGCGTCTACGATCGAAGGAGACATTGATAATGACAGCGACGGAACTCAGACCGGATTCTTAGGCGCCGCCACAGAGGTCGGAGATTCAGACAAGACTAGACTAAAGCGCGACGTCAATAAGCGTCATCGGAGGATACAAGCTACAAGAAAAGTGGTGAAAGATTTTTATTAGCATTTTATTTTTTGATAAAGAAACTATTAGTAATTAAGATTCAAAATGATTTCTTATTATTTATTTCTATTTTAATGCTGCATTTTATGCGCGAAACATAATTACATATTAAAAAATAAAAATTTGACGTCTATATAGTTTTTTCACGAATTAGAAAATAAAATTATGTAATAATTTGCTGCTACTTGAAGAAAAGCTCTTTAATGTAATTTATTTCTTTAAAAAAAATGCATGCATCTGGTTCTTTCCAAACAAAACATGTTAGCTGACATAATTTTAAACAAAAAACCGTCAATTTACGGACCTGCCATAAATTAAAAGCTACTTTACTGTCTACAGATTCTAGACAATAAACAAGCTTATAGTGATCTTTCACCAAGATTAATAGATTCAACATGTGATTGAAATAGTAAATTTCGAGTCTTCAATTACGATTTCTAATCATAGTTGACCACTATACACATCTTAAATGGAAGATTCGATGATTATTCTAAATTTTGGTATTGATCGACCCATTATTAAAAGTTTTTTTGTTTAAACTACAATTTAAAACTAAGGTACTTTTTTGGTGTATACGCTGCTTCACTGGTATCGTTTCCTAGTTAAAACAAACTTTTAGAAACGACAAAAAATATAAATTTTGCAATAATATTTCCATATATTGGTTTGAGATTTTTGTGTGTTTGCGGGCTCACCAAACCTACCAAGTTTGCGAAAGAGAAACGGCTGTCGAGGATATAAAGGCCGTCTGGACACGTGTGCCAGATGGTGCTCCTCTCCTCTTTATTATTTATAAGTTCCTCTGATTATCATTTACACCTGTGCCTTCCCATGCAATTTTTACCACTCGTGTGTTTCCAAATCTTTTTCACTCTTCACCTTAATTCGCTGCCGTTTTACGTAACGTCTGTTAATTTTTCGTTCACGAATCTATCTATTTAACACCATAATCAAATATTTTTAAATAATCTAACATTAATAACAGTTTTTTTTTGTAAATTAGGGTAATAGACTCTATCTATCGTACGTGTGACAGTGATGCTGCACTTGAAAGAAAGAAAGAAAAAAATCTTGAGATCGTATTAGTTTATCTTTCGCCATCTTCCGTCGTACGTCGCCGTTAAGATATTTCTTTATATATCCACAGTATATATCTTCATGCAACAAAAATTAACTGTAGCGTTTAAAATATAGTTTTGGCATTTTTCATTTCAAAAGTTTGCAGATGGTAAAACTATATAAAATATTCGACTTTTCATTTCGTTTTTCCTCCTATAAAATTCCCTTTTCGGTTTCCTAAATTTTTTAAGATAAAATCTCTATAGTTTTTTTTTCCTCTTCTAATTTTTTTAAAAAAATTGTATTAACCAAAATAAATCTTTGATCATTGCAAGGAAAAATGTTGAAAAGTGCAAGTCCAATGGCATTCTACGATATCGGAGAGCAGCAATATTCTACCTTAGGGTACATCGTAAGCAAACCTGGGATTGCAGAAGCGTACGACTTGGACCATCCGATCCCAACCATCAACAATGCAATCTACGGCTCAGATGAGTTTCGCATGTACGCTTACAAGATCAAACGGTGTCCTCGTACTCGCAGCCACGACTGGACTGAGTGTCCCTACGCTCACCGCGGCGAGAAAGCCACACGCCGTGATCCTCGCCGTTACACTTACTGCGCCGTCGCATGCCCGGCTTTCCGAAACGGCTCATGCCACCGTGGCGACTCATGCGAATTCGCACACGGTGTATTCGAATACTGGCTCCACCCGGCGCGTTACAGAACACGCGCTTGCAACGCCGGGAATATGTGTCAGAGGAAAGTGTGTTTCTTCGCCCACGCGCCGGAGCAGCTTCGGCAGTCTGAGGGAAAGCACAGGTGCCGTTACGCGTATAGACCAGTGAGGGCTAGAGGCGGAAACGGCGATGGGGTGGCGATGAGATTTGACGGCGAGGATTACGACACGTCACGATCTCCGGAGAAAAGCGGGAAAGGTGATTTAGATAGTAACGAGGAGAAGGTGTTGTTGAAGTGTTGGACTAGCATGACCATTGTCGATGATCATTATCAGCGGTCCGATTTGGATTTGGATTTGGATTTGGATTTGTCCCATATTGATTGGATCTCAGAGTTGGTCGATTAAATTGAGAAATTAAAGGAGGGAGAGAAAGAAAAAACCCGATAAATAAATTCAAGATTAGATATCTTGTCATGTATATGGTAAATTTAATTGTAATCATTTCTTGCAATGTCGCAAAAAGAGTTATATTCACTAATCATATAATTGTAAGCTGATTCTTGATCTTCTTTTAAGTCTTGCAGTTTCCGAGATAATTACAATGTTTTTAAAACTGAAGTTTCAGAAGAAAACAGAGTTTATGGGCTAAGTTTGTATTAGTCACCAGTCATGCAACCGTTACACAAATATAATAGTTGTCAGTATTATATCATTAAAAAGTTTGGGGTAGTCAATCGTTGACCAAAAAAGGCAATTTAGTTGATAACATATACGATTCTTTCTTTAAATGTAGCTCTTGAAAGAGAAGAAAATTTGTAGTTAGAATGGTAATGTAATTTATATATAATCGCAAACCCATTTTTACGGTCATCAACATGTTAAAAAAAAAATCAAAACTTTTTTAAAAATACAAAGATAAAAAAATTAATATTTTAAAAATACACATTAAAAAAATACTGAATGATAAATCTACACAATGATGCGAAAATAAATTAAATGAGTGGAATACCTAATGATCAAATGATTATGTCAAATGACGGGATCCAAAATCCGGTTAGTTTTCATAATATTATGTAAATTTAGTATCAAAACCATATATATATATATATAAAAGTTTTTAAAATCCGAAGAGAAAAAATCACAATTTTTAAAACTATTTTAAATTTACGAATTAAAACTTGAATACTAACTCTACATAATGATAATGATGAGAAAACAAATTGACCTTGTAAAAAATTTAATGATTAAATGACTACGTCAAATGATCCAAAATCTGTTTAGTTTCATATCATTTATAAATTTAGTATCATAAAACAAAAACAAAAACTTGGATGAAACCGTAAGAAAATCGATTTCTGACTTTAAATTCGAAGAACTCAAATATTAAATAGAAGCAAAGTAAGCAGAAATGGAAGAAGAGAATCTTAAAAAATCAGAGCAATTGAGCATGTAATTTCATCTCTCTCACTCTATAACTCTCTCTGTATTTCTCTGGTTTGTGATGATGCAAAAACGATTATATAGAGAAAAAGAGGGAGGAGGTGCGAGACTTTTATGTTTATATGTTTGGGACTCGAGTTTCCTTTTTTTTACTCTTCTGTGTTGTTGTTTCCATTTTTCACTTAGGTTCGGGAAAGTCTAAAGCAAAAATAGATACATCTTACCATAGCCAAGATTCAAGTGAAGAAGAAGAAGAAGATGATGATTAGTTCTGTTTAATATTTCGATATTGAGTCTATGAAGATTGAGATGGAATCAACCAAGGAGAGTCTCGCACAGACTGCACAAGCTTCTTCTTCTTTAAGGATATCTGATTTGTTCGAAGAGATGAAATCTGTTAAGATTGGGGATAAATCAGCGACTGCTGCAGAGATGACGAGCAAGAAAGCAATGGATGATTTAGCATTAGCTTTGAAAGAGGTAGCTACTAGATTGTAGCTAAACGAAAGAGAAGCTTGTGATTGCAGAAACAGAGCTCGAGGTTACAAGGTTAGAGTCTCAGCAATGGAAAGAGAAACTCGAGGAAAGAAGCTGAATTAACGAAGCTAAATGTTGCGAAAGAAGCAGCGGGGTCGCGAGAGCTGAGAATATCAGATTTGAAAGATGCCTTGTTGGATAAGGAAGAGGAATTGCAATTTTCTTTGAGGGAGATGGAAATAGTGAAGGTTAATAATGAAGCTGTGGCTAATGACAGTGTGACGAAGTTGTTGTCTGAAATAGAGGTAGCTATGGAGGAAGAGAAACACAGAAGCTTAAGTAGACAAGAGTCGATGCAGAAGTTGTTGAGAAGAAGATTGAGGAGAAGGAGAAGAAGGAAGAGAAAGAGCATACACATCAGAATATCGATAAGAAGATGATAGCATGAAGCTCGCTCATCACAATAACAACCACAACCACACGAACAATAAAAAGAAACTGTAGAGGAAGAGACAAAAGCTCCACAACCACAAGTCTCCGGGAGCCCTGAAGAGAATTGTTTTGATATGTTTTTGTGTATTGTGATTGCATTTGAACTACGCCATCTGAAGAGAGTGGCTCTGTTTCTGTGTCTTTACCAAGAAAGAATTGCATTTTCCGCTGGATCCATTAAACCACCGTTTAAGGATAATCTTGTTCGGTGTTTAAGCCACCGTTTCTCATGATGAATTGAAAAGCGTAGTCCATTAAACTTCCGTTGCAAGTTGCAACCTTGATTGTAGGATTTGTCGCAGTCGACTCTAGGTTTGATAAAAACATATTATTTTCTTCTCAGTTAAACTAACTTTTTATTTTTAAATACAAATTTGGTATATTTAAAATTTTAGAACCACGTGTAAAGTGTTAATATAAACTTCAATTTTTTTTGTTAAATAATATACACTTAAAATTTTTTTATATAATATAAACTTAAATTGATCGGGCCTGAATTGATTTGGGTGAAGGGCAGTCTCGTATAAAGATTTAGTCCAAAATTATCAGTCGTAAGTCGTAACACACTTATATATACACGAAAATGTCGACAAATTATTCAGTCTTTCGGACAAATTCCACGCAAACGACTCCAACGCGTTGTCTACTGAACAAAAACTCTAAAAACCTTGACGACGAACTACAGTGACGAGTCCAACTAAGAATCGACAATACATTATATGTTCCCGTGCAAAAATATACACGTTCACCTCAACTACACAAAACATATATTTAATTTTGACCCAAAAACTTTAACCAAAGTCAGACAATTTGCACTAAAATTGTCAAATCACGTTATATTTATTGTTTAGTTTTGTAGCCAACAAGGTCAAGCTGCTTTGTTAACCCAAAAAAAATATTACAACATATATAGAACGATACAAGCCTCATTTTTTTTTGTTAATAGCCTAAATTTGTTCATTATTTCTCCCAAAGAAGTTTATGTTCTTTGTTACCTGCTAATCTGCTATAACAGTGTTCGTATAATTAAATAACAAAAGCAAACTCTACTACAAATCGTTAAATCCTTTCAGGATAAATGCAATTAAGTGTTACCCCTTTATAGTATAAATAAACATTGTATCACAGTCTTATGTTTTTTTTTTCAAGTATAAGCAGATCTAACATTACATATAAACATAAAACGTTTTAAGAAAGCTTTTGTTTCCTTTTAGTTTCCAGTCATAAAATTATGAATTAGTGCACACTATATATCTGGCCATCTGCTACATGTTGGAACAACTTGACCAATTTCCATTACCATGTAGATGTACTTCCACCAGCCGGTTCAGCTCCAGCCGCAGGTGTACCTCCAAAAGGTATACCTCCAGGAAACGATTTCCGCCCCAAAATCCTCTAAATCCTCCACTAGTAGGTGCAGCTCCACCCGCTGGTTTAGTTCCGAATGTTCCAGAAAATGATTTTCCTCCCCAAGATCCTTCATATCCACCTGAAATTGGCAATTCGAGTTGGGCTGACGGAGCTGACGAAGTTCCTTCCGCAGTCGGCTTTAATCCATCCTACGCCAACGTATATACCCACAAGTGCATACATATGTCAAAGGTTAATTATATTTAAAACAAAATATTTGTACCCACTGAGATACGACCATCTTCTAGTATGGATTCGAAATATTTATCTAATATCACATCCAGAGCCTTGGCCAGAGGCTAATGTATACATGGATGTATATGAAGAACTAGAAGCATAGGATGCGAAAAGAAAACATATTGGGATAAATGTTAAATTTCGATGACTGAGATTTGTTGTAATGGAGTCATTCGGCTCATACTTTAAAATCGGATGGTTGTTAGGGGTCTTACATGCAAAACGGTAGGAGTAGTTAGAGATCTACGTCACGTGACATTTGCTTTCTTTTTCTTCTCCTTTTTTTTGGTCATGTTTTTTGGACCTTCTTGTATTTCTTGTAAAAGCTCAAACATTAATTGTCGTGTTGCAATTCATGTTTACGGTCGGAACATCCTAAAATAGGTGCTTGTAAATATAATCCAAGGAGGCGAGGTTTTCCTGAAGTTTGATGGATACCAGTTTGCTTGATGTTACAGATGATGCTTGCAGTAAATCTCGATTCGGCTCGATGAAATTGCAATATGCTGTCAAATTTTAAATCTCGTAAAATATATATATATAATGAGCTCCAAGATTCTTGTGAGGTTGTCCAAGTGGGGGTGTTTGATAATACAAATTAAAAAAATCTCGAACCAAATATGGATGGTTCAACTAGTTAGAAGTGTGCTGTTTTAGTGCTTGTAGACCCAAATTCGAGTCTTAGACCATCTCCAACGCTAGTTTTTAAGGGTTTCTTAAAGGGGTCCTTAAGAATATTTTTAATCAATTTAATGTAGAATCTTAAGAAACTCATAAAGGGGTTTCTTATTTTGGAGACTCAAGAAACCGTTTCTTAACATTTTAATATTTTAAAAATAGTTAAGAAACCCATCAAGAGTTCTCCATTAATGATGCTCTTAAGTACTGCATTTGGAGAGAGCTGATAGAAAAATTGGTCTTGGAACTTGAGAAACTGTGAATTCAAAGTTTGAAACTTTCTAGTTATAAAACAAAACAGTGTAAAAATGATCAAAATATTGGCATGGTAAGTGATATATACGTCGGATTGAACAAGGCGGTGGCGGCCATTTTTTAATCCCTACAATGCTCCTGAACTTTAGTGCAAGGATTGGTATAATCGTAGCGGTCAAAAAGTATATGTATGTATTGAAAACTATTCATAAAAACTTAATACATGATTCTTAAAAACCTAAACAACTAATTTGCCGTCTCAAAAGACTTCATAAAACCGTCAAAAAACTATTCATGCCACATGTTTTTTTCTTACCGTCTCTCAGCTCTATTGCTTATTTTTGTAGTCAACAAGCCCAAACCGCTTTGTTAGTTGAAATTTTTTCTGAATCAGAAAATTCTATTACAACATAGAAAGTAACCAATAAAACCTCCTCTTCTTTGGTTAACAGCCATGAATTCTTTCAATTTAAATTATATTCGTATAACTATAATAATATGCTTCCTTACAATTAATTAACAGAAGTAAACTCTACAACAGATCTTTAAATACTTTCAAAAAGAATGGAATAAAGTGTTACCACATTATTATTATTTTTAGAATAACATTGTATTATAGTATTTCTTTTCATCTTTATAATCAGATTCAACATTACATATAAACATAAAACGTTTTAAAATGCCTTTCTTGTTTTAATTTCCCATTCATAAGAATCTTGAACTAATGCACAATGATCTGCTTAATGTTGGAACAGTTCGACCAATGTCCTTTACTCCTCCTCCACGTCGCTACCTCGACCTCCGTGTTTACCTCCTCCACCTCCGTGTTTGCATCCGTGTTTACCTTCGTGTTTACCTCCTCCACCTCCGTGTTTACATCCTTCACTTCCGGACACACCTCCTTCACTTCCGGACATACCTCCTTCACTTCCAGACATACCTCCTTCACTTCCGGACATACCTCCTTCACCTTTGGATTTAGCTCCTCCACTTCCGGACATACCTTCACCCCCGGACGACATACCTCCTTCACCTTCGGACATACCTCCTCCACCTCCGGACATACCTCCTTTACTTTTTGATTTACCTTTTCGACCTTTACATTTACGTGCTTTTTCTTTAAGTTTACCTCCTCGACCACCGAACAAACCTTCACCCCCGGGCGAAAACCTACCTTTCCCACCCCCGAATATACCTCCTAACCCTAGGATCTTCTTAAACCAATCTGGCAGCTTAAACCCACCTTTAGACTTTGGCTTTTCTAACAGAGTTTGGGCTGACGCACCTCCTCCTCCCGCATTCGGTGGAAGTTCTTTTGGAGGTGGATTATCCTTCGGCGGTACTCCCATCCTACGCCTACATCACACAAACAAGTGTGCATATATATACGTCAGAGATTTTTTAAGAAAACAAATGATGTACAATATATTTATTAATTACGTTGACAACTTTTCAAATGATGTTTCATAAGGGAAAACAGATTGTGACATATATAAAATAGAACTTACCAAGTATAAAAAAAATAAAGAAGTAATAACAGCAATAAGGTGTAACTAATTAAATATGAGGCACAGGTAGCATGTAAAAGGAACTGTAGAAGAAAAAAAACATTTAAACAAAGAAAAAAAAAGTTGGAAAGAAAGAAAAGAAAAAAAGAAGCTATTCTTGCCAAGTTTCTATATGAAACATTTAAAAACAAAAGAATAAGGATATGTGGGGGACCTCATCGAACCCAAAATTTCAAAATCAAAATCCATACAACATGGCAGCCACTGAGCTACGATCACATTTAAATGTGTGAAAGCTATTATGAAATCGTAAACTATTGCTTTACCAAAGCTATATAGCCTTGGCCAAAGGCTAATAGGTATATGAATAATATATAATTTGTTTAATCTTACTTAATGAGCCACACGATGAGACCAAGGGCCGTCGCTCCGAAGGAGCCACCGGCCGTGAACCCTGTGGTTAAGACAACCGTGGCTATCGTAGCTGGTACGAGAACGGGACTGAATATGATAAAAAGCGGTGTGCTTACGGCTAATGCCACGGCAGAACCGGCGAGGGTTACACCGGCGAAGCCTAAGAAGACTACGGAGGCCACGGAAGCAATAATAATCTTAATAACCTCCAACAATGGCATGAGAAAAGAGAACATATTGAGAAAAGAAAGCTTTCTTCCCTCTCTCTCTGACAGAGACTGAAAAGGAAACTTTCTGCCCTCTCTCTGTGAAATATGAATCTTTCTGCCCTCTTTCTGTGACAGAGACTGAGTTGATGATGGGTTTTGAGTAAGTTCTTCGCTCATATTTTCTGATCGGATTGTTGTGTGTTTGGTGATGGGAAGAGAGAGGGCTTTTATGAAGGCGTTGCGTGGTCTACTACGTGCACGGTACACATGCATGCTCCATGCAAAACGATTGGAGTGAATGGAGATCTACGCTACGTCACGTCACATTTCCTTCCTTTATTTTTCTCTTTTTTTTTTGTGTGTGTGCGCGTGGGTTGTCATGTTTTAAAAGAAAAGAGGCAGTCATGTTTTTTAGGCCTTTTTTTATTTATTCTTTCTTGGAAAAACTCAACTGTTTTCTTTCATTCCATTGCTTTATGAAATATCAAAGCGTGAAGAAAGGTTTGTTATTACTTTTAGCCATATACGTATATGCAATTACTGAGTTAAATGATTCATTGTTGTACTTGATTTTGATTGATTTTACTTAATTAAAAGATTGTTGGTGGAACCTGGCAATTGGTAAGACAATTTAATACTATGTTGTTTCAATATAAATGTCGTTTTATAATTTTTAAAAACGATAAAATTATAAGAATACAGCAGGGGTTTTGCTTAAAATCTGTTTTGAAAATAAAAAATGATAGTTTTCCCAAAAAATTGCTAAAACGATACTTATTATGAAAGAGATGGAATAATGTTTATTTTATAACTTATCAACTCACAGCCTTTTTTTGTTAGATTCATAGCATGAATAAAATCTACAAAGGTTATGTTTGACCTAAAAGCCAGATTACAAAATAGGAGGAACCGCAAAACAAAATTTTAGTGATAAAATAGATAAAAATGATCTCAGCAGTTCTGATTAATCGAGGTATATATATACTACGAGAAAACAATCCGAAATCCGACAGGAATAGTTCATAAAATATATTTTTGACCAATTCTGATGGAATTTTGAAAAATTGAAAATTTTATATTATTTGAAATTTGATTTTAATTATTTTTAATCCGTCTGTGCAGGGTCATTTGGTTTTGGTTCATCACGCAAGTCATGAATAATCCTCATTGAGAATTGAGAGACAAACGGTTCCAAAAGGGTATCCATTAGGCCGAAAGTAACCTTGAGGAAATCATGATAATTTTTTTACTTATAATTATTCAATTTGCAGGTCAAAACGATGTATAAAAATTCGTCCGAAATCTGTGAGAAAATTGGAACCCAATCTCAAATCACTTCTACTGCTCCTGCAATTTAACTGAGCATTGATACGGAATTGAGGAATCATCTCTTGTCTTCACCCTCCCCACATCCAATAACCGTGAGTGAGATCATCCAATATGGTTAGATGGAGGAAGATGATCATGTTATCAGCCGATCATGTCATTGCCCTACAAAGACTCTGTTCAACAAAATTATGATATGTTATGGCTATGGGTCAGAAATTATTGATTCCATTGTACTGAAAAGGGATTGAGTTTGGTTAACGCTAACGGGTTCAATTTGTTCTTCTAAAGTTGGTCCAATTTATATTGAAGGTTGTATAAAAATTATCTTTCAATAATTTAAATTTCGTGTCTTTAATAGTTTATCAACAAAAAAAAGGAGGTGAAAGTAGCCCAATCGTTTGGATACAAATCCCCCTCTAGATAGAATTGAATTGAAAAAAGCCTAAAAGTATTACAAACTTGAACCAAGTAGATACATAGCCATAATCCCTATCAATGATGGGAGATGATTCATCTTCTCTAACGAGTCTAAAACAGAGCAAACTAAAGTCGTGCGTTTTTGTTGGTATGCCGTTAAAAAATATAAACATATATATACCAATTTATAGCATTTGGTGTCTCCCTTTACCTACATGCGTGAGAAACTAATACAAACATCAAATATATATTTTTTAAAAATGGCATCACATCCAACTAATATCTAATTATGATCATGATACAGTTTATAAGAAATTTAGTAATATATAGCGCAAAGCTGCAAACAATGAAAAATTAATGGTTTTTAACGTATAATAAGTTTAGATATATTTAAATAATACTGGTTTTACTTTTAGTTAAAACAGTAACAAGTTTAATTTGCAATTTAAAGAAAACAGAAACAGTAGCAGGTTCATTAAAAAAAAATGTCTTAGCTAGGTTTCCATTTTTTTTTAAAAAGGTAATGGGGACACAACAATTTCAATGTCTCACGATTCAATCATTCACATAGATATATACAATTGCTTTGGTTAACTTGGATCCAGTCTCATTCATATATGTTAGTACCGATGAATTACTTCATTTAACAAATTTTATAATGAAACATGCGTGCATTGTTTTATAATAGAAATGATATTTGAGACATGTACTAGGAACATAGGATGGCGACATTAGGTTTAATTTATGAAACCCAATAATTAAGTTTCAAGTTGCTCCATATCATCCTTTACACGCCGGCTGTTTATCTCCAGGCGCTCCCCCCGGTTTATCTCCCGATACTCCCCCCGGTTTATCCCCCGGTTTGTCTCCTGGCGCTTCTCCGGGTTTATCCCCCGGCGCTCCTCCCGGTTTATCTCCTGACGCTCCTCCCGGTTTATCTCCCGACGCTCCTCCTGCTTTATCTCCTGGTGCTCCCCCCGCATTATCTCCTGGTGCTCCTGACGGTTTATCTCCTACCGGTTTATCTGCTTTGGTTGGGGCTTCTTCCGGAGCTGGATTGTTCGTCGGTTTTACTCCAATCCAATGTCTACATCACACACACAAGTGTGTACACATCAAACTATTTAGAAACTTTTTTTGTGCTGAAAACATGCATTATGCAGGTTAGTTGTGGATGAACATGCCTTATAACACGTTTGAATATAAATATACGTATATGATATACATGTGCACGTATAGGAATAATATATAGGCATAAATCTCGAGGTGTTTCGATAGGGTTTCTTTAAATTTTAGTCAATGAAAAAATAATAGTAAATTAAATAAATAAATTTTACTTAAGGAGCCAAAGAATGAGAGCAAATGCTCCCCCCGGTTTATCTCCTGGCGCTCCTCCCGGTTTATCTCCTGGTGCTCCTGACGGTTTATCTCCTGCCGGTTTATCTCTTGGTGCTCCTGACGGTTTATCTCCTGCCGGTTTATCTCCTGGTGCTCCTGACAGTGTATCTCCTGCCGGTTTATCTGCTTTGGTTGGGGCTTCTTCCGGAGCTGGATTGTTCGTCGGTTTTACTCCAATCCTATGTCTACATCACACACACACAAGTGTATATACATCAAACTATTTAGAAACTTTTTGTGCTGAAAACATGCATTATGCAGGTTCGTCGTAGATGAACATGCCTTATAACACGTTTGAATATAAATAGACGTATATGATATATATGTGTACGTACAGGAATAATATATAGACATAAATCTCGAGGGGTTTCGATAGGATTTCTTTAAATTTTAGTCAAGGAAAAAATAATAGTAAATTAAATAAATAAATCTTACTTAAGGAGCCAAAGAATGAGAGCAATTGCCGCCACTCCGAGGGCGGCGGTGCCCACAACCCCGACGACTAGGAGAGTAGTGGTTATAGTGGCTGGTACGAGAATCGGGCTGAAGATGACAAAAAGCGGTGTAGCTATGGTTAATCCCACGACTGAGGCGCCGAGGGTTATACCGGCGAACACTAAGAAGACTACAGATGCTACGGCAGCGATAACCACCTGAAAAAGCTGTACAACTGGGATCAGAAACGAGAGCATTTTGTGAATTACGTTTGATCTCTATGGTTGCTACTCTAATCGGATGGTTGTGGAAAGATAGAGGGCTTTTATGAAAAGAGTTGTGGGGTGTACGTGCACGGTACAGTACGCATGCATGCTCCATGCAAAACAATGGAAATAAATAGAGATCTACGTTACGTCACGCCAAATTTGCTCCTTCTTTTTGTGTGAGTTTTCATGTTTTTTTTTTTTTTTTGAATGAATGTTAAATTTATTCGTATCAAAAAAATAGGTGCCGTAACACCAACAATGTTGCCATGACATGAAGTCATACATTTGTTTGCGAACTAAAACAAGTAGTGGGAAAAAGAAACCCAAATAAGAACATAGTGAAAGAGTAAGTTACTCTATTGAAATGTGTTGGAAAATTATAAGGTTGCGAGGAATGTTGAGCTAGCGGTGGCTGCGACCCCGAACTCTTCCCTTTCCCCTTCTTCCACGAGTCGGTGTTTTTTGCATTTCCTTAGCCTTCAGAGAAGGTTTTACATTTCTTCCTCTTGACGATTTTGCCTGTACAATTCCCTCGAAGTCTTCGTCTTCAAAGTATTTTTCACTGTTGGATGATTCATCAGGAAAAGCTTCCTCCTCCATCGATTGTAGGTTGACCGAAGTCCTAACCGTAGGAACTACATTCGATGTTGGTTGGGTAATGTCCACTGGAACGTTCCCCGCATACAATAATGGTGTCGAGGAAATGTTGGTTGAGTTTTCATGTATTTTTTTAGAGGAGTTTTCTATATATTTAATGTATGATAAAATAAAATTAAGAACTTACAAGGTCCGGCTCAGGTCCATTGTTTTAATCAAAGCCTAATTACAAGCAATGACCCGAAAAATTGAACCAGGTAAATTAACCTTTGAGGATGGGTAGTTGTCCGTACCAACTCGCGACTTCTCACATTCTCGGCAGCTCTCACTCCACAAACTCCTCACTTCATCATTTGGTTCAAAGATTTTTTCTGTTTTGATGAAATTTGGTACGGACTCTTCGAACAACTCAAACTTAATCACAAATCACTTTTTTTTTTTTTTGTTCAACAATCACAATTTACATTTTGTTCACACTTTATATTTATTACGCATCACTTGACTAAACATTATTCTTTAGTTCTCGTATGATTTTTGTAGACCTTAAAATCAAATAATCTTTTGTGAAATTAAAAAAAAAAAATCAACAAACAAAAATAAACTCAAATGTTGTCTTTGATTTTATTGTGATGAAATATCAAAGCTTGATTTTTAGTTTTGTGTAAATAGCTGTTTTGTTTAATTTCAATGCATCAACCTTTAACCCCAAGAAAAAAAAAAGAATGGTTTTTGTTTTTCTCTTTTTGCCAAAAGAATGGGTTTTTAGAAAATAAAAAAATAAAAAAAAATAAGAATGGTTTTTGTTATTAGCTATATAGCCCATATGCAATTGCCGAGTGACATGATTAAGGAGATAATCCGCAGTGACATTTAAAAGTTGTGAAGGCTTAAACTTTGTTTTAAAGTTTTTAATTTTTTTTTCCAATTACACTTTGTAACAGTCTTAAAGCCTTTTCTAAATTTTCTCATTTATTAATTAGTATTATGACCCTTGCATGTATTAGCGATTTAGCGTAGATATATTAGTCAATACATATTTTATTTGTACTCGAATAGATATACCGGTGAATGCTTTGGTTAACTTGCATCACATCCCAAAATTCATCTATGGCAATCTCAATAATATTACTTCAATTCGTGAAAAAAAAACAATAAAAATGAGTACATTTATTATCCTTTTTGTAACACACGATATACATCAATGGAATGATATTGGAAATATCCGGGGGTAACTAGTATTTTATTAAAGAGAGGATGGATAGATTTTTATTTTATTTATGGAACCCCAGTAATTAAGTATGATCAAGTTCCTCCATATATCATCCCAAATTATGAAACGCCTAATCCTATTTCCCCGGGGCCGAGTCAGGCGTCAATCCTGGAATTTTTGGCGGATCCTTTCCTGTACGTTTCCTACACACAATTATATACTTCTGATTATTAAAAATTCGTTGACTCTCTAAAAAATTATTTTTATCAAAAAACGAATCGAACATGAACCAGGTTTGAACCAAAGTGTTGTCAAACCGAACTTGAAAAGAATGATAGAGTTTAGTAAGGTTATACATTCTCAATACCAATAACTATACCAAATATAACAGAATGTTCACCCCTTGAAATGTATATTATATGTATGATCATGCATATAAATAAGTTTCCATGTAGATGCATATGCCTAAAACTACATTTGAATAAAAGTAAACCAAATTGCGAGTGGTTTACAATAATTTACTTGTAGAGCCACATAAGGATGGAGATAGCCGTGGAACCAAGGGAACCGGAGGCTGTGAAACCTGTAGCTAGCAATGTAGTGGCTATAGTCGCTGGCACGAGAACCGGACTGAAAATGACAAAAAGCGGTGTGCTTATGACAAATGCGACCACTGAGCCGCCGAGGGTTATACCGGCGAATGTCAAAAGAGCTAGTGCACCCCCGGCAGCGAAAACCGCCTGAACAATCTCAAACATCTTTGGGATGATCAAATTAAACGGCTGGGATTTCCTCTGATCGAATGGTTTGTGATTTGGTGGTGGGAAGAAGTGGGGTTTTATCAAGAACTAGTGGAAGTCTACATGAACGGTACGCTACACATTCATGCTCCATGCAAAACGATCTGAATGAAAAAGGAAAATGTATTACGTCACGTTACAAGTTGTCTCTTTTTTTTTTTTTTTTCTGTGGATTGTCACGGTTTTTGGCCTTTTCCTTATTTTAATTTTGGAGATATGTGTTATGATCTTGATTTCGTATCCCTAATTTTTTTTTAAACTAGAAAATACAGAATTAAATTTGGGGTTTTAGGAACTATAAAATTTGTGACTATTACATTTTTTCTAAGAGAATTTATAACCAAAAAACCTTTAACAATAGTAACAAGAATCAGAGTTCGATAAAAGGAAAAAATATTGAATACCGTACGTATCGCTAACAAATGTTCAACTATTAGTATGATAGGTCTTTTCCAATTGTAACAGAAACAAATGTTATAGCAAAAATTTGTTACCAAAAAGAAATTACCATTTAGTAAATCAATACGAAAAATAAAGAAAGATGTAAAAACGATAAGCTTCGAACGAAAATTTTGTTTGAGCTAATTGTGGCCTCTTTCAGCACGGCCTTGACCATAGATAATAACCGAATACATGACTAAGTTTTGTAACTGATTCTAATTAATTTCGATTTAAAGTACTTGATTGAAAGATAGAATGATGAAATCGAGGGGCTTATTATTAGCAGGGAGTCCCTGCCAGGGACTAATTGTTCGGTTGTTCCTTTGCGCAGTGGTCAGTAAGGGTCACTGCTTAGACTATTTTAGTTTGTATATAATTTTCCATTTTGCCCTTGAGGGAGTTGCAACAACAACAACAGCTTTCTCCTTTGGGCTGATGGATTGTCTCATTGATTTCTTAGTTGCCCTTTTATATAATTTCTATACAGGAATTAATGTTTTCAAATAAATTTTTAGGTTTGGATTTTAATTGGAAACCAGATTACGATGGACAAAACAATAATTTCAGTGTGGCAAGATTCACTAATTCACACGGATGATATAGTATGATGCGTGGGTTAACTTGCGTCAAATCTCAAAATATTTATCTAAGGTTAATATCAGCGATATTAACCTCGTTTAAAAAATATTATACAATAAACATGCATATATTTGTTATTGTTTCTGTAGAATGGCATACATTAATAGAATGACATTTGAGAAATTTAGTTTCATTAACACGTAATTAATTCAAAAAAAAAAAGTGGATAAATTATATTTAACTTATGGAATTTCAATATCATCCTTGATTTATTTTCATCCGCTCGCTGCCGGTTTAGCTGCTGGTTTTTTTGCTGAGGCAGCTCCACCAGCCGGTGTCAAACCTGGAATTTTTGGAGGGTCTTTACCCGTAAATTGCCTAGACACAAAAACAAAGTCTGGTTATAAAAAGTTGTGGTAACTTAGTTTTCATACTTACGGCTCAAAGCTGTTCGCCGCCAAGCAACTTTAATATTTGTACGAGACTTTGGTACATATAAACATTTACAGCAATGCATAAATGAAAGCTCCAAACAATAAATGCCAAAGAAAAAAAATGATATAAGTGAATGGAATATGTATAATATGAAAGTTCGATGATTATTCCTTTATAATTTAGTAGTGCGAATTGTAAAGTTAGTTCATTTTAGTTTTGTTTCTAAAGAAATGATTTTTCCCCATAACTTTTACTATAATGGATGTACTCAAAACTTTGAAAGTTTTGGATCTTTGGTCTATAATTTTTTTTGGTGCCCGAACCAATCTTCCTAGTCACGGTTATGACGTAGATCACTTCTTTCAAATATATATAATCAAACTAACAATTTTGAGTATCTTTAGAACCACTACACTACCAACTACTTGTTCAAACGGAATATTGATAAAGATTAGATAAATGTTTTATTCCATCCAAAATGATTTCTTGAAAGATTTTTTTTGGTGAAATTAGACATAACCAGTTGCACTTGTAGCTCACGTATTAAATAATTCTGTGTCTACGCTCCTGTCTAATCTATTTATAAATATGTAGTGACAAATCATAAATTCCAGAGCGAGGTTAATTAATCCGTCTATGCTCTCACCTATATAATGTATAGTTTAAACTTATATAGGTATAATAAAATAATAAATCAGATATTAATCTTCACCAAGATAACCCGAAACGTTAGATTAGCGTCGAATAAATATTAAAATCTTGTGTGCGCATACGTATTAATAATAAAAATGAATGTTTTGTGGGTTAGTGTTAATTACTTGTAGAGCCACATGATGATGTTGAGAGCCGTCACACCGGAGGTGCCTCCGGCCATTAAACCCGAAGCAAGAACAGTGGTGGTAATACCCGCTGGTACGAGAACCGGGCTGAATAGGAGGAATAGCGGCATGGAGGCGACTAATGCCAAGGCTGTGCCGGTTAGAGATAAACCGGCCAGCAACAAGAGGAATACTGCAGCTGTGGTGGCCAAAAAAGCCGTCATAACACCCTTAAGCGTCGGCTTTTGGGTTCGTACTTTCTCGCATTTTTTCTTGCGTAACAACTCTTTCAAAACCATACTTGCTTGATCGGATGATTGTGGGATTTCACGAATTAGGAGAGTGGATTTTAATGAAGAGAGTGGTGTGGTCTACGTGCACGGCACATGCTTACCGCATGCGAAACGATGGGAGTGAATGTTGAGCTCTACGTCACGTCAATGCCTCTTCTTTTTTCTCTCTCTTTTTGTTGGTTTGTCACATTTTCTTGTCTTTTTTTTCCCTCTGCTTTCTTGTAAACTAGTAGTAGGTACTTTGGTTTATTTTCGGATTTCGGTTTGGGTATAAGTAGATTGGTTTGGGTATGTATCCCGTAGGTTGGTTTGATTAGTTTAGTTTTCGCTAAAATATGATTGAATTATAACCAAAGTCATTTTGATTTTTCGGTTTTAGTATATTTTCGTTTGATTCAGTTAGATTTAATTTGATGTGGTTTTATTAGAGTTTGTTTCGGTTGTATATTATATCTTACATGTGCTAAATTTTGATATAATAAAATAAGGACTAAGTATGGTTAGCTAATTGAACTCTTAAGGGAGGACAAAAAGAAAACAAAAGGTTGAGTGTCATAGTAACAGAAATGTCTGTGCTAAAGTTTTTGGTCAAAAGATTGAAAAATAAATTGGCACTATAAAAGAGTAAGAACCCCTAAGTGGTGGTCTCTCAGTTGAAGATGAGCACAAGAGACAGGGGGAATGACTGATGTTACTCCCAAAAAACAAGAAAGTTTCATTGAATGTTCTTATCAAATGTAAAGAACCAAGTGGTGAAATTGTGTATCGGTATGGCAATACGATGCTAACGATCTTGTACCAAATGATTTGAGGCTTGGATAGGGGAATAACTCAGAATGCTCTCAAACAGGGCTATCAGAATCTTCAATAGACCAAATAGGATAATTTTCTGACATCCGATAATTCGAATGTGATAAGATGTTGAAGAAGATTCATACATTAATAAAAAGATATTTGGGAATTTTAGTTTCATCAACACGTAATTAGTATTTATTGAACAAAAGGTTGGATAATTAGATTTATTTTTCGACATTCCAATGATTATATATTAAACGTTCCATATTACCCCTTACCTATGTCTCTTTTTTTTTTTTTTGCTGCTGGTTTTGTTGTCGGTTTTGATGCCGGTTTAGCTGTCGGTTTAGCTTCCGTTTTGCTACTGGTTTGGCTGCCGGCTTAGCTGTCAGTTTTGGTGACGGCTTAGTTGTCGGTTTAGTTGATGGTTTTGCTGCCGACTTAGTTGTCCGCTTAGCTGCCAGTTTTGTTGTTGGTTTTGGTGCCGGCTTAGCTGATGGTTTTGCTGTCGACTTAGTTGTCGGCTTAGCTGCTGGTATAACTGTTGGTTTAACTGCTGGTTTAACTGTTGGTTTAGCTGCCGGTTTTGCTGTCTGTTTTGTTGACACTCAACCTTTTTACTTATACATTAATTGCTGGTATAAGTATGGTTAGTTAATTGAATTGTTAAGGTTGAGTGTCAAAGTAAAAAGGCTTGGATGAGTAAATAGAATTCCAAACTCGAGTGCTCTCAGACTTATGGAAATCAGAATCATCTATAGACTAAATAGAACAATTTTAAATAGAATTCCAAACTCGAGTGCTCTCAAACTTATGACGATCAAATAATCAATAGACCAAATAGAACAATTTTCGACATCCGATAATTGGAATACAAAAGATTTAGAAACAAAGTAATTAATGTGCTTAATAAAGCAGTAGCTGTAGTATTAGTACGTGCAAGTGTCAAAGAGTCACCAATTCAATTCAGACTTTTCTCGGAATGAGGTTGGTAGTTGAAATAGTACATTCTCTTAATACCTGTTTGATGTATCCCTTTTTTGTTTATGGAGTATAAAACAACAACATTTACTTCATTTCCTATGATATCAATCTTTTCTACCGCATAGATTATGAATGGATTATATTTTTCTGATATGAGTAAAGTTCACAATCTTAACAAGTGTTTTAGCTGAATGCAAAATAAAGGTAAATAGTTCGCTGGTAAACTTTTTAGACTTAGTTTATTTTTTAATCTCATTAAACTCCTTAATGGTCAAAATTAAATTTCTGTGTCACAGTAATAAAAGTGGTTTGATGGTTAAACCCAGTGTCACTATAATCATGATCCTAAAGTTTTAGGCAACTTTGGCTAAGGATAAGCCGATGATGAGCACATTGAGCAGTGAGCAACATAAAAACTTGAATTTCCAGTAATATCTGTAAAATTGAGAACGATAATTAAGGAAAACTCGTTAAATCTGTGGATACATTTTTCAATGTTTTTGTTTTCCATATAATTTTTTATGTTATAGTTGTATTCCATATAAGACCCTTTTATGATATTTTACTTATAAAAAATACATTAGTTAGTTCTATCTGAAACTACTCTAAAAATTAATAGTCTGGGTGACCATATTCAATTATGAACAAAAAAGTGAATAACATATTATTGACAACCAATAATGGATGATGGCGCAAACAGGACATCCAAACTAATCATATTTTATGTTCATATTATTATTTATGAAAAAGGAGGGTGGATTAGGTTTAATTGTTGTGGCGCCCTACAGATTAAATAAAAATCCAAAAATCAAGTTGCTGCAAATCATTTCCCACCAGGAGAGGCCTACCAGGAAAACAACTTGATTGTGCTGTCTTTGCTCTTTTATAATACATCTTTTGGGAATCCGAATGTGATACGTAGACGTTATTTTATCTTTTTCTTGGTCAACTCGTATACGTTATTTTATCGGAATGGTGTACGCGAAGGTCGACGAATAATTCGATTTCCCGAACGTTGCCTAGCTAGTCTGTCGAAAACTGTGATATAGGGCTCATGTTCAGTAGTATTTAACATAAACGGTCTTTTGTTAAATGTTATATTCAGTTTCATTTAAGTACTAATGCGATGTCATATACTTTGTCCTTGCTAAAATCATCATATTTTTTTAAGAATTTCATATTTACAGAGAAAATTCACTTTATGGAAAAAATGATAATAATAATTAACTATAATGGGTATCTCGATATTTTATACTTCCGAGTCTCATTTACAAAAAACTAATTCACGTTTGTTAAAAAGTTATCTGATGTACAAATAATCCAGATTATTTGACCAAATCGTAGAAGAGTTTCAAGATAAAGTTGTAAAGTTGGGTAGTACCTAGTTCAAATCAAATATTAGTACAAGTAATCCTTATGATATCAATAGATCAAATAGCAAAATCATCAAAAAGTCAAATCAACCTAAGTAAATGCTTAGTTGCTATCAACTTTTGATTTTTGATTACATCTCGTCACATGCAAAGAATTTTTCTGTGGAAACACATAGACAAATGGCTTATCTTTGAATATAAATAAAAAAGAGTGGAAATGTGGAGTTCCAAATACATTGGTTTTTTTTTTTTCATTAGTTCTACTTCTACATGATGGCAGAATGACTATATAAAAACTAAAAAGTAAAGATGTAATACTGCAAAATTACGTGACTTGTTAAAAAAAAAAAACATCTGAATTCGTAAGAATATTTCGTCATTATGCATAATACCAATAATTATAAATTTCGAATAAAAACAAAAATAATAATGGGATGTTAAAAAAAAAAAGAAACAAAAATAAATAAATATGCAATGCCGTTGAGAATCAAATGGTTTTTAATAGTCAGCATCAGAGATAAAAGACAATTGGGCATTCAAAATGAGAAGATTCATCGTTAGATCCAAAATGTAAAAAGCTTAAGCTTGGGCGAAGTGTCACGTCACACAACAACTTGGGTGAAGGTCCTTACAAAAAGTTGGACGTTGTCTCTTCATAAATTGTATTAATTGATCATACTGATGGCCCATCTCTAAATAAAACCACCAAGAGAGCGACAAAACCAGAGTTAGTGTGTCCCTACCCCATCCATGGCTGCTAAAACCTTATGATTAGGGATGTTAATGATGGGTTATGGGTATTAGCCCGCTGGGTACCCGAGACCGACCCATGTCAAATACCCACAGATCTGCTTTTTATATTAAAATAACGCGGGTTTAAAACGAACTCTCCCTGAAACGAGACCAATGCTTCCTATAAAAGAAGTGAATTTGTTATGATCACATCGTGGGTTTGATCTTCGAATGGGTTAGATTATGATTGTTTAAATCCATCCAGAGAGAGATCTCGTTTATCTTAATATAATATATATATGGGACTTGTTGGCTTTTTGTGGAATCACAGTTTGACGCTTTGTTTGGTTTGCAAATTTTGTTCTTGATTTTGACATAGAAAGAAACTCATATATTATGATTAGATGTTTCAATGTATGCACAAAAAACCAGATAAATTTTAGAATGTTATTTAATTTAATTTATGAAGATTAATAAATTGAATCCCATTACAGTTTCCAATGTTGTATAAGAAGAGTTAAATAGGAAGTTTGTTTGTTTATGTCTTTGTATTATAATTAAATTTAGATGAATATATAACAAGGTTTAGATGAATATGAAAAGAGTATAAAATATAAATACATATAAAATACAACTATTTATAAATCCAAAGAAAGAAATTACAAAAATAATAAAAGAACTCAATATAAACTCGGGTACCCGCAAGTTACCCAGACTTTCATTGGGTTTAATCACTAAAACCCGAAAATTCATCGGGTTTTTCGTGGGCAGGCTCATTTCGGGTTTGGGTCGGGTTGGGTTTTTTTACCCATTGCAACATCCCTACTTGTGATTACCTTCTTGTCTCCTTCCTCTTCTCTTTCCCTCTTTATATAAGAACCAAAAGACCAGAGCTTTTGTTCAATCATCACTTCTTTCTTTCTTTCATCTGTCAAAAAAATGGCGACTATTGAGGAAAGCTCTGATTTGGAAGCTATACAGAAGCATCTCTTTGAAGACTTGATGGTTTCTGATGGTTTCATGGGAGATTTTGACTTTGATGCTTCTTTCGTCTCAGAACTTTGGTGTATAGAACCTCAGGTCCCTAAACAAGAACCTGATTCTCCAGTTTTTGATCCGGATTCTTTCGTCAACGAGTTTCTGCAAGTGGAAGCTAAATCATCACCAGAGCTGAATTCATCATCATCAACATATGAGACTGATCTGAGTGTGAAAAAAGCAGAGAGGTTTGAAGAAGAAGAAGCAGAAGAAGAAGCGAGACATTACAGAGGAGTGAGACGAAGGCCGTGGGGTAAATTTGCAGCAGAGATTCGAGATCCGGCAAAGAAAGGATCAAGGATCTGGCTTGGAACATTTGAGAGTGATGTTGATGCTGCAAGAGCTTATGACTGTGCAGCTTTCAAGCTACGGGGAAGAAAAGCCGTGCTCAACTTTCCTCTTGAAGCCGGGAAATATGAAGCTCCGGCGAATTCAGGAAGGAAAAGGAAGAGAAGTGAAGTGAAGGAGGAGCTTCAAAGAACTCAGAGCAATTCATCTTCATCGTCCTGTGATGCATTTTAACATTTTAAGAGTGTGAACAGTTTCCTTAAGTTGTATAAATGAATTGTACAAAGGAAACGAACTGTGTAGGTTAGTAGTATGCCTTAAGTTCTGTTACTTCATGTCCCTAAGATTTAGAAACAACTTCTTGTTGCTAAGAAAGTTATTGAGTTCCAGATCTCTAAATAACCTAACTAGTTCGTAATTTATGAGTCAATGGTTCATGAAACAATCAAGGTATCAATCAGTCAATCTCACACAGAAACTTCACTGAAACAGCTTCAACAAGTGAGTGTACCAATAATATTCTCAGAAGAGAAAAGGAGTGAATCAAGATGAGCAAGTTACATGATGTAGAAGCAAATATTTGTCTCATAGGTTACGTACAAGTCAGCACTCATGGACCACACAAGCTTTACAGAGAGTTGAAAGAGAGATGCACTACTAGCGAATGCAGAATAAACAGAGCAGAGATTCGTCAATCTCAATCTCTGTCTGGTTTCCTAGTTTCACTGATATGTTTTATGAGATATTTTTCGTGTTGAAATCCTTACTGGGTGGAGGACTCCTAAGGCCAAAATGGGATCTATATATTTTTGAACAAAATGAGATATCTTATATATACATATGTCACATTACATCCATAGTGAGATAACCTGTTTTCAAATTGAAGATATTTTCTTCAAGGGTTGACTGAGTTGTCAACGCAAGGCCAACCGTATTGGACTTATTGGTCACCACTGCAAGAGTAAACTTGTCATACACTTACAAATCATGGCATACACCAGAATATTCATTGGTTCATCGAAAAAGCATATACTCTAATTAATCGTTCTCCATAGTTCCAACGAAATACTTGAAGAAACTCAATCCTATCTATCCACTTTTGACGATGTTTGCGGGATCAATAATCTGAATACTTTTCATGTTACCAGAAAGTGTTATATAGTTTTAAGGAGTACGAGAGACCTTCAATCTAGCATCTGTCTGTGTCTCCCGGAGTTTGGAAGACACCTATGTACTTCGTTGAGTCGACCATAGCCTATTTCCTGAAATGTGAACTATATTGTGTTGGGTCAATGACTCAACGGTTACTTTGTTACTTAAGAAAGCTTCTTTATACATTGAAAAATAGTTAACATTCACTAGAAATAGTCGCGGGAAATAAAAACACTACTAAAATTGAAAGACATAAGGAATCTTCAGTCATCAGAGCTGTAGTCGCTGGACTCAGGTAGAGACGGGACTGTGGCACAACAAAATGCGTCTTTGTCTTTGAGAAGGAGACAGCTTCCATCAATGTTCCATTTGAGGTCAGATATGGAGAAGCCTGGGAGGGGGTTGCAAACACAGAACGCACCCGAGGGAGTCCACATGTAGAGGTGAGAGCTTCCAGTGCATAAGAGGAGGCGTGTGCAGGTTGGGTCCCACACAGCGGCTCTTATAGGTTCCTTCTGGACCAGAATAGCTGCAACCTCGAGGTGGCACATGTCCCATATCCACAGAGCAGTGGGCATATTGTCGTTTCGTGTGCATATGTACTGGCTGTCTTTGCTCCAAGCCAGAAGGCCTGAGAACATTTTGAAAGAGTTTAGCTTTTGGAAGTTAAAAGCAAGAAGGATATTTTCCATATCCGATTGCAGTTTCCAAGGTTGCATTTGGTCGCAGAAGAAAGAGCTTACCGACTCCTTGTTTTGGGTTAGGCTTGTCTGCAGGAGGTTTCTGGAAAGGAAAAGCTACCGGTAATTCCATGACTTCATACCTGACACTTATATAGCCTTCTGAAGCATCTGGACATAGAACCACAGCAGAAAACAAGATAAGATTACAAACAACAAGAAGGGTACAGAATTTTTCCCTATCAGAAAAGAACAGGTTTGGAATCGTTCTTACCATAATTGCTTGGCATAAAGTTTTCATCCAATGATAACTCAGACGTATCAAGCTGTAAGGGTTCATCAATTTCCTAGAAAAAATAATGTTCAATAGGTTAAATACACATGCCTGAGTTGACAGTCAGCATTTTTTAGGCTGTTAGAAACTCTTTATCAAAGGGTAGAAAGGGATATACCTTGAAAATAGCAGCAGAACAGGGCGCACGAACCGTTGATAGGTGTAAGAACTCGGCGAATGTTTTCCAAGTAAGGTGATTCAGGACCCGCAACATCTGATCGTAGCTACCAATGGCAAGAAACTGACCACACGGAGACCAGGAAACAGTCTTCACACCAAGTCCACATTCATATGCCTGGTACTTAAATAGACACCTACCATCTGGAGAATAGATTAGAACCTGCCCAAAGGTTACAAACTTTAGAGAGATCCCCGACAAACCAGACATAACAGAATTCCAATACCAGGTAAGAAACTATCTAAAGCATCAAAACCAAAACGATATATACCTTATATTCAAGAGGCGAATCCCACACTACAATAGAACTATCATCAGGTGACCACTCAAGATCAGCCAAGTCCAAGGTGTCAACAGCAAAGCTACCCATTATCTCCCATGATTGACAAGACAAAAGGTTAACATAGTCCTTGCAATCACGCCGTGTACAGATTGCAGCAAACTTCCCATCTTGATTGAATGCAACTCCCTTCGAACCATGCTTCGGCCACTGAACATGAACGCACGCCGTGTTCAAAAGAGACCAAACTGTTAACCTTAGCTGAAACTCCGACGTTGTGAGTATATGACGACTGTCTGGACTCCACCTAGCGTATGAAATACCAGCAGGACCTTCATCAATCTTGCAAGTCCATTCTGGTTGTGTCAATGACCAAGCTTGAATCATGGGTTTTTTATAGAGACCACAAAGAATGTACTCAGAATCAAGAGCCCATTCTATGTAGCTTATTTTATCTAAGCAAGAAAACAACTGCACAACCTGCATTTACATTCATAACATATTCATTGGAGATTAGTTGGTAGATCCAAAAAAACTTCAACGACATTATCATCATCATCATCTCTAAGTTTCCAATTTCCAAAATTTAGCAAATCCAAGTTAAGTATTACCCAATTTAAGCACAAGATCTAGTTGCATTTGAACATTAGAAGTAAGATCCAAAATCTCCTAGCTAAAATTGCCATTCTAATAAAAGGGTTTAATAAGTGGATTAATTACCAAATCGAACTAGTTTATACCTGAAACGAAAACGTATCGCGGATCACGAGACGATAATCATTAGCGACGGCGACGTAACGAGAGTTTGGGGAGAAACAGCAAGGACCTGTTTGCTTGTAAGCTTCTGTAAATTCCATATTTGAGTATACGCCTTAGATTCTGCGACGGCTTCTAAGAAAAGAAGAATCAATGCCTATGATCTTCGATGAACTAAGCTCCTCGATTCACAGTGGTAGGAGACTGCGAGAAAGCCATGGAGAGACAATTTTCAAAATTGAAATGCAAGAGAGATGGACGAGGCGTTTCGGGTCTGGTCGGGTTTATATTGGGTGGGGTGGGTTGCGGGTATGACTCTTAGATTCAAAATGGGCCCGAGGCCCATTCTTCATTAACTCGTTTGTTGATTGAATGACAAAAATCGCCTTATTTAACAAACACCACGCCGTTCGTAATAACCGCATTACAACATTCTGACGGTTTATCTGACTAGACATTGATCTCGTTTGTTAAGCGTTCGGTAAATTTCTGGTTAGAAAAGAGACACCTCGGACTTTCCCGGACAAAAAAATCTCATTTTGATAGTTCTTAGTTTTACTTTTGAAACCAGGAAAAAAAAAAATATGAGCAGAGAACTTTTAATAGTTAAGACTCACTAGTCATGCAACCTTAATCTATTGTCTAGTTATGCAAACTTTGAATAATTGTTGTCATATATCAAAAAAGTTTGGGGAAAAAAAAACGTTAACCTTAATCTATTGTTTAGTTGGTTTGCATTCAACATTACATATAATTATATAAACGTAAAACGTTTTATAGATTTTTACAACTCAAAGAACTAGTATTGCTTTATCTTTACATATAAACTCGACCAATGTCGTTTATGTATTTCCACTTGTCGGTTCAGTTCCACCCGGGGGTGTACTTCCACTTGCAGCTGTGGATGTGCTTCCACATGCGATTGCGGGTTTACCTCCAAACCATCCTGGGATTGTCCAAGAAAACGACATTCCACCCCAAGATCCGCCAAATCCACTTGGCGGTTTACTTCCATCCACGGGTGTAGCTCCACCTGCTGGTGCAGTTCCACCCGCTGATTTATCTCCAAACGTTCTAGAAAATGATTTTGTAATTTTGTATGTGTTCAGAATCAAGAAATAACAAGAACAACTTTTCTTTTTAATGTTTAGAAAACCTGACTCAAAACCTAAACTCTTTTATCTAAGTCTTTTTGGAACAACTCTCTAAATAGACTCTTCTCTTAGTCTTTTGTCTTGAGTCTTATGGAACAACTCTCCATAGACTCTCTATTTATAGGTATTAGCTCACCCTAATCCTATTGTGTTTAGGACTTACAAACCTTATCATCTAAAATCTAACACCTTTTAGAACTTAACTAATCTTATTGTAATCCTATCATATCTCTAACCGACTTGTTAGAAGATATGTAATCCTTAATCTTTAGGAATTATCCAACAGATTTTCCTCTCAAAAATTCTTTCCAAGATCCTCCATAACTACTTGTAAACTTTGGCATTTCAAACAGAGTTTGTGCTGACGGAGCCGACAAACTTCCTTCTGCGGTTGCAATCCACGTCTATGGTTAGGAACATCCTAAACTAGGTGCTTCTAACGATAATCCAAGGAGGCGAGATTTAACAGAAGTTTGATGGATGTCAGTGTGCTTGATGTTATAGATGATGCTTGCACTAATTCTCGAGTCGGCTCGATGAAACTGCAATATACTGTTAGAAGTTAATACAAATAAAAATATCGTTGAACACGAGAATCTTGATAATATTCGATTTTGTCAAGAATAACTCTTAAAATTCGGGGATATATGAACATTGAAGGAAAGGCCGTTATAGTTACTGCGCCGTCGCGTGCCCGGCTTCTACTCATGCTAATAGTTTAGGTCATTCTTTTTTGTTAAGTATATGGTTGTAATGATTTCTTACAATGTCGCAAAAAGAGTTATATTTCACAAAGCATGTAAATTGATTCTTGATCTTCTATAGGTCTTGCAGTTTCGAGATAACAATGTTTAAAAAACTGAAGTTTCAGAAGAAAACAGAGTTTATGGGCGAAGTTTGTATTAGTCACTACTTAAACGTAAGAACAGGTCAATGTCAACGTAACTCAAAGAGTAATTGATATGGGTCTCGGGTACCCAGCGGGGTAAAGCCAATCATTAACATCCCTACGCGTATCTAAATGCTGGCTTTCGCTCATTACAAATCCTGATTTCTCCATCAACTCATCAAGTCCAACCATCCCCTTCCCATTTCTGGCTTTTTCTTACACTCACCAAGAGCCATCAAATATAGTTTTGTCTCTCTTGATGATGAAGATAACGCAATCAACCAACGGACTTCATTATCATTACCGCTTTGGTTTACAACATCCAACAGATATGATCATAATGCAATCAACCAATGGCCTTCTCCTCTGCAAATACTCTTGTGCTTGCTTCTTCTAACCAATTCAAAACAAATTACTATGTTTACAATCCGACAACGAAACAGTACACTCTTCTCCTTCACCCTTTATAGAGTTCAAAGACGCAGTCTTCTGGAACGGCACGGTTCACTGGTACCGTCCAAGCACAAGAGATTGCGTCTCTTTTGATATCAATCAGGAAGAAATCAAGATTCTTTCACTCCCTAATATTGACCATTAAGACGAGGAGCAGCTACCTGATCCCAGGACATTGAGGTATTTGGAGGAGTCCCGGGGTAATCTTTACTTTATTGATTTAAATGATCAGAGTTCGTCGAATTTTCCGGTTTATGAAATGGAACGAAACAGCTCAAGCTGGTCCTTTAAGTATAATGTTGATTTAGAGCCTCTTGCAGCCGCTTTCCCGAGATGATCAGAGCCGAAAACTTCACCAATAGGCGGATATACGCGTTATCTGTCATCGGTTTTGTAAAGGAAGAGACAGATGCCGAATCATACATTGTGCTTCACATTCCAGACAAGGCTCTAAAGTACAACTTCATAAACAGAACTTTCAAGAAACTTTGCGATTTCAAGCCATTGGTCAATAATGCTCCTGAGGATGAGTTTTACAGATTCCAAAGAACTTTCCAGTTCATTGAGTCTCTTGCTAACGTCTAAGAGTAGTTTATTCCCCCTCCCCAAGAAGCGAAACAATCGAACGATTTCTCTGTAAAATGCATCCTTATGTAAAAGCTTTTTATTTAAGATGAGATATTTACTTCTATCAGAAACCCAAATGTGGCCAATCATTCTCAAAGTCTTCTAACATCTCCTAATCTCTTCCAGTTTCCTCAAGAATTGCTTGATGTTTGGCCTAAGAGAAGGCGAAGGAGAGCAACAAGACATTGCAAGCTGAAAATACTTGAGGACACATTCTTCACTCAGATTATCATCACTCCTGAGAATATAAGGACGGTATAAATCGGACAACCTATGATCAAAAACAGCATTCCTCATGAAATCAGGAAGATAGAACTCATCATCGCCCGTTGGATTCTCGTTCATCGAATTTTTACCAGAGACTAGCTCAAGCATGATCACACCGAGACTATACACATCACTCTCTTTGCTCACTTCCTTCATCTTTATCAACTCAGGAGCTTTGTATCCCTCAGCTGCAGAAACATCAAGAATCTCTTGTCCTGCAGCTAGGTTCAAAAGCAAATGCAAACCGAAATCAGAGATTCGAGGTTCGAAACTCGAACTCAGAAGAACGTTTTTGGATTTTAGATTGCCGTGGACGATTGGTTTATGCATTCCTGTGTGGAGATGATCAAGAGCTTTAGATATTCCAGTTGTGATGCTTAAAATGTTGATCCATTTTTTAGATTCATCATCTCCACCTGCCAAAACACAGAATCGCTTTGATTGATGTTCTTGAGAATAACTTTTTTCCAAGTTTCTTACTGAAGTAAAAGAAGTGGAAAGTGACAGAAAAGAAAACAAAAATAGTACCGACAAAAGACAAAGACTATCATCATACCTATATATTGAAAAGCTTTGGAAAAAAAAAATAATATTTAAGAACAAATAATGAAACACTGAATTAAATGATCCAGCTAATGTGTTCAAACCAGCTGTGTGGTTCTCTTTTGAATAGTATAACACTTCTTTCATATTTTAAACTTATATTTCTATGAATATTTATGTGATATCATAAACATGGAAATGGTAAATTGTTCCTAGAGGTTTTTTTAACCATTTTCCCGGGAAAATAGAATCTCATAGATTCTCTATGTTTCCCCGGAAAACCCATAAAACAAGTGACAACGAGATTCCATGGGATGGGTTAAAGGAAAAAAAGTTAAATTCTTTACTTCCTGTCGGAAAAAAGAAAAAAGTTTGGTCCTTTTTTCGACCTTTTGTCAAGAAATAGAAATTAAAAACAGAGACTTACTTCTGATGAACTCTGAAAGATTCCCAGAACCAAAGAAAGGATGAACCATAAGCTTCTCTCCTCTGTTTCCACCATAGAAACCTAACAAAGGAACCAAATTCTCATGTCGAACAAATCCAAGCGTCTCAATGACACCATTAAACTCCTTAGAATCCGATCTCAGTGTACACACCGGTCTAAGGAATCTAAGAACTCTAATCTTGCCGCTTCGTTGCAATGACGCTTTGTACAAAGTACCGTAGCTTGATTTACCGATGACTTCTCCGGGAGCATCGAGGATGTCGCAGATCGTGAGATCTTCTCCGCCTTGAAAAGTTACGAGTTCCTCTGTTTCAGAGGAGTATCCTTGTTTGTTGTGGTCGAGTGACTCGACGTCGTACTGATCTGATTCAGTAGATGATGATTCTTTTCTTTTAAAGAAGATGAAGAAGACAATGATGAAGATTACTATCAAGAATGCTGATAAAGATACTCCTAGTAACAATGTTAGAAGTTGGGGTTTTCTCATCTCATGGAACTTTTTTTTCTATAATTTGGAATCTGGATGTGAGAGGTTTTTTAAGGAAAATGGGTATTGTGTTAATAAATGAGAAATGTATTGATTGATTAGAGAGTATTGTGAGAAAAGAAATGGAAACTGTGGAATTTATTGTTCACAGAGAAGATTGATGGTGATGTGAGATGCAGTTAAATAACAAGTCCAGAGGACAGATCTATAATATCTTTTTTTTATTCCCTTTCTTTTATTAATGTTGACTTTATGATTTCTTTCATCTTTAGCTTCTACGGGAGTATATGTTAATATGTCTACGTATATGCAAATTATTCATATTTTTTATTTTTCTCAATATTTACTTTCCTCTCGGGTTCTCAACCAATTATGACCTAATAATTCTAGATTGTTTTTTTCTTACACCTCATCTTATATTTGCTTCTAGGGTTTGATGTTTTATAGATTCATACATAGATAAAGATATTTTATACAAAATTTACCGTTGAAAAAAAAAAACTTAATAATACGTTTTTATGAAGTTTTGGCACTCACTTTTACATTATGTACCATAATAAGTAGATATTAAATAAATTTTAAAGATATAAACTGGAATATATTTAGTAGATTTTCATGAAAACTCACAAATTATGTTAAGAAAGAGTAATATGCACTAAATGATCATAAACGTTATTTTAATTAAGTAAAAGTTATTTTGAAAAATGATATCTCGAGTAGCACGCTAGTTTCTTTCAAGGTAAAATATTATGGGCGACCGTGGTAATTAATTCTAATGATCTCAAGAAAAAATAAAGAACGTTGAAAGTGGTGATGATAATTAATGTTGGATTTGACTAGTGATGGTGGTTGAAGTGCCCGTGGGGTACATCTAAGATCCTTTGATTGGAAGTTTTATCCAGCAAGTTTAGGGTCTGGACTGGTGGACTGAAAATAAATTGAAAGTAATTGAAAGGAAAAACAAATAAATTTCGAGGAATAATTTTTCCTCTTGTTTTTATGAATTTTGTTGATGAATATTTTCCTCTAATATTACATTTTTTCTGATTTTCAGCTGAAAATCTGATCTCTTTATTGTTGATTGGTGAGAAAAAAAAATACTAGAACCTATAGAGTAATATTTTTTTCTGCTACAAATTTTATAACCAATCAAACCTTTAGTTACATTAATATTAATCATTTTTTGATTAAAATTATTTGATATATTTGTAATGGAAATCCATAATTGTTTAATTTGAATTTTGTCTCAAATATTTCAATTAACTATTTATGTTTGCGTAAAACCCAGGATACCCGGTAGTTTGTGAATAAGTTTGATTGTGTTTTGAGCAAAGATCTTACAATAAAATTTGTTGAGATTTGACAGTAGACATCACGACTAATCTTTTGTTTCGTTAATTTGACGGTTGACACCAATCATGAAGTTCACTTTACTTATCTAACGGCTCGGAGTCACCCATTTTTTGGTTCCACTACTATCACACGTCATCATCGTCATGGTCCTACAAGAGGCACACGTCATCATTAGAAAATGTTCACCACCAATATGATTATGATTATGTTCATAAATCATAATCTCATAAGTATTAGGAGTTGCGCGATATATAAATCGTAATCCTACAAAATTCGGGAATTGGCTGGTCTTTTACAATTTTGCTAATAACTATTTCATATAAAACAATAAAAAAGTACTATAGAACCACTTCACATGAGTTGACAAAAAAAACACACCTTACATGAGCCCACACCTTCTAATGGTGTCTAATATGTTGTGATAATCAATGTAATGAATACAAAGGAAATTATAATACGGGGGATAGTTAAATCCATTTCATCTACTTAACTAACCTTATATTGAGATTTGAGAAGATGAAACATATGGATTTTCTTCAGCATTACATTTTGAATAAGACTTATTCATTAGGACCAATATAAAACCCAAAAACAAATTATACCTAATATTATACTACTCCATATTAGTATATATTAAGTGCATGGGCCAAAATAAAAATAATGGATGAGGTTGGCATTTAATATATAATGAAACTGAAACGTTGGTCGGCGGTTTCATTTTATGGTCCCAATGTGATATGTAAGTAGTTCATACTCCTAACAAAAGAATTAAAAGATGTAATTCGTACTCTACAATAAGGTTAATATATAACGTTATCACTTATCCGTGCAATGCAATAGTAGATCAGTATGTTATGTGATATCACTGAAAAAAGAAGAAAAATTAAAATGTAAACTTATTTTAGTTATTGTAAGACGTCTCTCATACTCTTGGCTCAACATATGGAACTTTATTTCAGGTATGATAAGTATTACCAAACTTGTGTTTGGTTGACTGGCTATGACGGAGGTCTCTCTGACTCATTCATTGCATTCAATTTCAAGTTGTGACATATTGAATCCTTCTTTGCTTGTCTATGTCTTTTACAAAAATTGTGATGTGTCTTGTAGTCATGTTACTGCATAAACAATGTTGTTGCTCGAAACAACCATCGATTGTAAAAATTTTTTTTCTGATGAATATGATCGTAAATGTTGTGGAGTTATTATATGATACGTGAGTATAATTTTCCTTCATCTACTTTGGCTTGTACAACAACTTCAAGTTAAAAAAAAAAAAAATTATAGGTTACAATTATATATATTTTTTTAAGTGAATATAAACAAGATACTCAAGCCATTATCAAATGGTCAGGTTGGCCGAGTGGTCTAAGGCGCCAGACTCAAGTTCTGGTCTTCGTAAGAGGGCGTGGGTTCAAATCCCACATCTGACATAATTTTTTTTTTTTTCTTTTATCCAATTTAAAAGAGCGAAGTGCTCAAATGACTTAAATGATGAAAACAAAACTCATCATAACCTCCATAGAGCAATATGACCTTCACCTTAAATGAATTAATGTTATTCCCAAAGTACCCTTGAGCAAAGTTGAAAGAAAAAAAAAAGTTCTATCGAAGAAGAAACAGGACGAAGGAAGAAAACCGAAGAAGAAGAAACAGGAGCTCGATCCGCCGGACTCAAGTTCTGGTCTTCGTAAGAGGGCGTGGGTTCAAATCCCACATCTGACATCATATTTTTTTGTCTTTTACCCAATTTTAAAAAATCCCCAAATCAATACGCTAAAAGCAAAATCGACGATTTGGGTATTTGTTCGATTTTGTGTTTGTGATCAGCTAGTCAGATCATATAGCTTAATGTTTTAATCCATTAGTTGAAATCATGATCCTTTCAGATCAAAGTTACTTGGATTCGTGCAATTGAATCGTCGTTAGCCCAACGAGGAACTTTGAGTTCTGCATTCTCCAAAAATGGCTACTAATAGTGACAAAGTTAATCTCTCGCGTACGTTCAAGTATTTACTAGGTTCGTCTTCACTGTGTTTTTTTTCGAAAAGCTCTCTTTTTTTTTTTTTTTTGCATTTTGCTTCTAATTAGTTTTTTTTTTCTGTTCTTCTTGATTGAATTTTGGAATTAGCTACGCAGTTTCTTTCCAGAAGCATCCCGTTCATATTCAATTCCTGGATCGTGAGGCATCTCACCGAAAAAGACTATGCGGTAACGAATCGTTGTTTACCAGTCGAATGTATATGTTCTTTGATTTTGCCAGTGTATGTGTTTTAAGCTTGAAGGAAAGGTTTATTTTGGTTTGTTCCTGTATTTGTATGCATTTGGTATGGTAAAGATTGTATCTTTGTATCATATTGCCAAGTAGAAAAACTTGTATAGTTGGGTTCATGAATCCAAGATGTGATTGTAATTGTATGGATTGCGTGGAAACAATTGTCAAGTCATGTATTATAAGTTTTAGCTATGCTTGATTTTACTGGACTTTTCATTGCAGTAGCTACGTGGATGATGTTTTCTTCTTTCAGTAATTTAATGGTTTTGATTTTAAGCTCGATCTATCTTTTCTCATTGGAATGCAGCTCTATGCGGTCCAGTTCCATCTTTTTGTTACTTGTGTCTTGTTTCTCAGCCGGGAGGGATTCCGGCGCGCTTGCTTGCGGGCTGACATTAACCGGTATGCATAAAGCAGTTTGTGCTGATCTGTTCACATAATCGGTTCATAACTTAGTTTTTAGTCAGTGATATTCCTTAATTTCGTGCTGCAGTGATGGTCTTGGATCAGTGGAAAATGTGACTAGGCTATTAAAAGTTGCATGGGTGACATTTCCACTCGGAATAGCCATTACTATTGCAGCATGCGTTTTTGTGTTATGGTGGCAGAACCTTAGTTACTCCGACACATATGCACAGGCTATCTTGATTCACGGTACATTGTTGTGATTTTCTGTGCAGTCATTTACTTGTGTCTGTAATTATTGCAACATCCGTTGTCTGTTTTTCTATCACTATGATTTTCTTTTTTTCTCTATGTTCTCCATTGATTCCTCTCGTCCTTTCCTAATAATAGTTTTCAATTTTTCATAGTAGTCCAAACTTACATTATGATGCATATATAACGGTATGGATAACCTACTTAACGTGGCAGGATTTGCATGTGTACTGGAGCTAATGGCTGAGCCTTTGTATATCCTCTCTCAGACATTGGTGAGACTGAAGTTGCGTCTCGTTGTTGAGACTGTCGCTACAGTTGCACGCTGTGTAACTCTGTGCTCTCTCATAGTCATGCAAACCAATATGGTACAGCTCTTGTACCATTCCATTTTATTTTGGGCAAAAGAAAGCGTATATGATAGAACGAATATCTAATTATCTTCGATTTTTGTAGGAAAAAGGGATAATCTTTGCACTGTCACAAGTTGCATATGGAGGTTCCTTATTTCTCGGGTACTGGGCTTATTTTCTCATTTGTGGTGTTTACAAAAGTTCAGATCTCTTTCCTTTCAGGTATGAGTTCTCTATTATTTGATCTCCTTGCCCGCATTCATAACTCTTGATATGCTCTAATCAACTCATTCATTCCCAATAATGTTCAACAATTTTTGTGATGTTACAGACCTGAGAACTTCATGGATTTCGATAGGCAGCTCTCAAATATGTGTATGCTATTTACTTTTCAGTCCTTCCGAAAGTTGATCCTTCAAGAAGGTGAAAAATTGGTCCTTGTATGGTTAGATACACCTTATAATCAGGCTGTATATGGGATCGTCGACAAACTAGGTAAGTATGTTTAATGAAAAAATGCAAATTATCTACGGCTACAAAGGTTGCCTAGAAATGTTTCTTACACAATTTCTAAAACTCCAGGAAGTTTAGTTGTACGCATGGTGTTTCTTCCTTTTGAAGAAAGTTCATACGCTACATTTGCCAGGTTCGCATCAGGTTCATTTCTCTCCTGAGTTTAGTGTAGTTAAGTATGTAATAAATCTTAGTTTTGATGTTTCATGATTTTGGTTCAGATATCTATCTCCCAAATATGGTTTTTATTTCTGTTTGTCTCTCTCTCTTCTGACAGGTGATCATCAGGAAAGAAAAAAGAAACTCGAAATTTGCTTGACCGAGGCCTTGAAGCTTGTGATATTAATAGGTATATCCCTATCTATTGCAGAGTCTTCAAAACCCAAATTACAGATCCCCAATTGTTTTTGTATCTCAGTGTAGATAAGGCTTTTTGAATCTAATCTCTGGTAATTTTCTGAATACGTGAACTTTCTGGGAATTTCTAGGTCTTATATTTATGGCATTTGGCCCGAGTTATTCGTACTCTCTCATCAGATTGTTGTATGGTGAAAAATGGAGCGATGGAGAAGCTTCCTTGGCCCTACAGTTTTATTGTCTCTACATCATCGTTCTGGCCATGAACGGTTAGTGATCATATCTAGATCAACTAGTGCTTATGGACTTGTCAAGCTTTTTGGCGGATACGAGTTGCAAATTTCAATCTGTTACTTTGTAAATTATTTTGTCAGGAACCTCCGAAGCATTTTTACATGCAGTTGGAACAGAAAATGAACTGCAGCGCTCAAACGACATGTTGCTTGTATTTTCATTGATTTACGTCGCATTAAATATTCTGCTGATAAGATCTGCCGGAGCAATAGGTTTAATCATGGCGAATTCTTTGAGTATCCTTCACCTATATATATATATATATAGAGAGATACTTAAACTAGAATCAGCTATTATTTTATCTCTTTTTGTCTTCTTGACTTCTTAAAAAAAATAGATATGATTTTTAGGATTATCTATTCAGGGAAATTCATCCAACGTTACTTCCAGGTATGCTTGATTAAACTATAGAATTATGTAATTGCCCCATTTTTAAAAACAAAATTTGTATTTAACCTCCAAATTTGTCTGCAGGGCACTTCTTCATTCTCATTCCGAAAATGCTTTCCTTTGGGTTGGCAAATTCTTATCATTTCGAGCATAATTACTCTTATCTCAGAGAAAACCATCCTCGATCGTAAGAATTTCTGGGAAACATTTCCACTCCATTTCGCCATCGGTTTCATCTGCTTCTGTGTTTCGGCCATTGTCATGTAAGTCCTCTCCTATGGCTACTACAATATCCATTTCAGAAAACCGACATTTACGGTCTTATGTCGGTTCTGTATGCAAAATATACTTTTTCTGAAATCTTGTGTGTTTTCTCTGGTAGATACCGGCGTGAGAGGGTGTTCATCAAAAGAATCATACGTTTCAGGGATTACAATCACGACGACTGAAGAAACCAAGAAACCGGTATATGTCCTGGTTAAAGTACGATTAAGGATTAGGTTTATGGTTTTGCTTATAAAATTTTTTGTATAACCGAATCCAGAGTTCATTGGAAAAAAAAAATCTGTAATTTTTATAGGAGTTATTTAACTTGATTTAACCATTATTAAAAACATAATGAATAGTACCATCTCTTTTTAGTTCACTTCATTCATTGGTCAAAAATAACACTCGGGGTGAAAGAAAAAACCTAAAAGAAAATGAATAGACAGGTACATCAAGATTGACCCAAAAAAAAAATGTTAGAACTGCATATTAGTTGACAAAACAGAGTATTAATTTCTTGCTTACGAATTAATAGTGTGAAATCCTTTTGCTTAATTTTTTTCATTTTTTTTTTTCTTACACCTTCTGTTATATTAGTGTCCATATAATCGCACGTTTATATAATCCCACAGATCCGACGGCCATTATCATCTGGCCTTGATATTATTTCCTCTCTTTTTTTTTTCCCTGCGCATTAAACAGTTGATGAACATCCACTCTTTTCTTTTTTTTTTAATAATAATGAACATCCCACTTTCTATTTGTGTTCATAAAAGGTCCAAACACCGCGAGTGTGAGTGTATTGGAATGTCAAAAATGTAAACAGAAAAACCCTAGCGTTAAAAGACGAAAAACCCTAGCGTCAAACGAACTCCATTTTTGACATTCCAATACACTACCATGTAGTGCTTGCAGCGACAATTTCATCGTGCTCGAAATCCGGTCATAAACGTGTTCACCGGAAAAATGGTTAAAACGAGTCAGTCAAAAACAAGTTCCAACACGTGTCACTACAACGGTGGAAACCAGTACACTGCCCAAACTTGGGTTGCAACTTAGAACTTGAGAGAGAGAGGATCGTGAAGGTGTTTTGGTTCCTTTTAAACTTGATCTTATGACCCAACACAAGAAGGTGAGCATGATCAAGTATTCAGACATAGTATTTTGTTTCTGCACAAACTGCAGAAAAAAGGATGGCACTATAACATGACATGTGATGAATTCCGTAAAACAGAGTCTTATCAGAAAATATCCTCAGGGATGTTCCGAATCTGTGGCTAAGAGGTATAAATAGAAGATAAGCAGAGAGTGAAACTTGATGATTGAACTTGGTGGAGGTTGCAAACATATAACCTGCATGCATGTACACACACTCACTCTTTATCTCTCCATTTTTACTTCATATAGTGTGTATCATGGCTTTTGTTATTATAGTGTGTGTTGGACATTTGTGTTGGACATATAACCTGCATGTAACTGCCCGCTCTGGGATGAATCCTAGTTGGGAACGGGTTTGGGTTGCATTAAGTACGGTTAAGGATTGGTTTATGGTTTTGCTTACAAAATTATTTAACACTGAGAAAAGGGAAAGTGAAACTTTTGTATAACCGAATCCAGCTTTGTTGGAAAAAAAAATCTTCAAAATTTACAGGAGTGTTATTTAACTTTGCAATCTTCATTATTTTTGTTCTTGATAATATGGTTCCTAAAAAGAAAATGAATAAAAAGGATTAAAAGCAATGAAAGTAGAAAAACCAGACCAGAGGATAATGATAGAAATGACTTAATGATAGAAAATCGTACATTAATTATTTCCCGCGCATAAAACAACTTAATGAACATTTCACTTTCTATTTATTATGTCATTGATTCTTCAGAGTACGAAACCCTAGAAAGCGACAGAGATGGATGAACATGGCGATCGACAGAGTGATTATTTAAACGATCAGCGACCTAGCTCCGGTACAGTCGTTAGGATACGCCTTGAGAATTTTATGTGCCACAGTAATCTCGAGATTGAGTTCGGCGACTGGGTCAATTTCATCACTGGTCAAAACGGAAGTAAGTATCTTTTACCAAATTTGGATTTTTTTTTGGTTTTTTAATCGCTTTTAAATGAATGAATTGGCTATTTGGCTTGAGGCTTCGTTTTCTCGAGCTGGGTGATAAAGAACTTGAACCAGAGCTCAGAAAGCTGGAGTTCACTTCTCAATGTGCGAAGCGATCCAAATAAGAAGAACGGATCGAAGACAACAAAGAGGAATCAAATGGAGCTTCGAAGAGCTTCCATGAAAACACACAAAGAAAGATTAGAGAAAAAGACTAAAGATTCTTATTGATTAAATTTTTACAAATGAGATTAAACGCTTGTATATGTGCAATTCTACTCAACAAACTATCACGACTGTAACAAACGCTATTTGAGTCGGCCAATAAGAAGAAAACACATCCTAACGCCCAATGAGCTATTGCCACGCCAGAGTTTTTATTAGCTTCTCGCAATAAACTGAAGCAAACCTTCTTTCTCATCCTGGGGTGTCTTACTTGACCAATGAGAGCTAAGCACCACTGATGCAAACCTGCATCACTGGGTTTCTGGGATCATTTAAATTTATTGATTTTTGAATGATTGACCAACAAGGAGCCCGAATGAGTTTTGGAGAGTGCTGTTTTTGCTGTATGATTTTATAGCATTAGGGTGTATTTCGTAATTTTTCAGGTGGTAAGAGTGCAATATTGACTGCTCTATGTGCTGCGTTTGGATGTCGAGCCAAGGGGACTCAGCGCGCCGCTAGGCTGAAAGATTTCATTAAAACTGGGTGCAGGTTCGTCTACCTATGCTCCAATGATTTTGGAATTGCTGAGTTTTGCTTCCCCACGAGATTAATTGCAGAAATAACAAAAATTTCTTCCAATTTATTTGGTATTTTTTTTGCAGCTATGCTCTTGTTCATGTCGAACTGAAAAACCAAGGAGAGCATGCTTTTAAACCTGAAATATATTGTGATACTCTGACTATTGAACGCAGGATATCTGATTCTACTAATTTAACGGTTCTCAAGGATCATCAAGGTGAATAATTTCTTTGATGCTATCTTAGTAGTCTGTGCTTCTTCTTGATTTGTATTTGATTGCCGTCTCCACACCTGTTCTCGCTATGATTTTCATTGTATATCTTCTTACTTTTTATGTCAAGTCTTACTGTATGTCATGTGTCAATCAAGTCATTGATTCATGACGTTTTCTTCTTAATTATGTTGTGCAGGGAAAAAAAATATCTAGCCGAAGGGAGGAGCTACGGGAACTAGTTGAACATTACAAAGTGAGCTTTTCTCTTTGATTCAAGTTTAAAAGTGTGATTAGTGGTATTCATTGCTTGGATCTGTATTATGCTTTCTTTGGCTAGATTGATGTTGAGAATCCTTGTGTGATTATGAGTCAAGACAAGAGCAGGGAGTTTTTACATTCTGGAAATGACAAAGATAAATTCAAGGTATACCCTGTAAATCGGCATGTGCCTAAGTTAATTTTGTTGATAGTTTTGCTGAAAGATTTTGTTCTGTAGTTCTTTTATAAAGCAACCCTTCTTCAGCCAGTCGATGATCTTCTTCAAAGCATTGACACAAAGTTGAAATCTGCAAATGCTCTTCTGGATGAGATGGAGAAGACCATAAAACCAATAGAAAAGGAGATCAGTGAGTTGCTTCGAAAGATCAAGAATATGGAACAAGTTGAAGAAATAACCAAACAGTTGCTGCATTTGAAAAAGAAACTAGCTTGGTCATGGGTATATGATGTGGATAGGCAGCTCAAGGAACAGACTGAGAAGATCGTGAAACTCAGAGAACGAGTGCCTACTTGTCAAAATAAAATTGATCGGAAACTTGTAAGTAATATGTTTCTATTATCTCAAATTTAGACTGCTATGCACAATCAGAAATTTGCAGGGGTGCATGACCTGTCTAAGCTTCTCTTGGATACTCTAACACTGAAAGTTTATTAGTTGTATTAAATAAAGAATGTTGAAGCTTGAGGTTAGTTCTACCCTGAAAGTTTCTTATTTAGGTGAGGTTGAGTTTCTTAAATGTTTATTTGCTTACACACTTATATACTCGATTGTGGCATCAATCATACCTTAGCATCTCACTTGAATCCTTTATCTTGAAGTTGATTATAACTGACCTTTTATGTGGGGTGAGGTGGAATCTTTCAGGGTAAGCTTGACCGAGAAGAAAGCTCAAGTTGCCTGCCTGATGGATGAATAAACTGCGATGAAGAGAGAGATAGAGTGTTTGCGGCAATCAGTGAAGATGGTATGTTAAAAATTACTTATGTAGTTTGATAATTTATCTTACGTCTTATTTACAAACTATATTTTCTTATTGAGCAGTTAGGAAAATGAGAGAAGCAAAAATGAAAGGACTGGATTTATCAAATAATTTTTTCTTATTGATATATTAGGAGTGCATGACTCTGAGAGGCACTGCACTGCTCTTGACCTCTTTAATAGAATATCTCGTAGTGTAGTTTTGAAATTGCGCTTGGTTTAGATACTTTTTGCATCTGTGTGTAATTGACATACAATTTAAAACAGGCTGCAAGAGAGAAGATTGCTTTAGAAGAAGAATACCATCATACGTGCAATAACATTCAGAAGATTAAGGATCGTGTTAGGAGGTTTGAACGACAGACTGCAGATATTAATGAAATGACTACAAGAAGCACACAGGTCCCCCTTTTCGCGAACTAAGATCCTTTCAGTTTCATGCTCAATGTTTGGTATGGTGATTGAGGAGTAGTTTAGTGTGAGTGTATAGACTTTTTACAGGCTGATAGTGATGCAGGCTGAACAATCTGAAATCGAAGAAAAACTGAATCAATTGAAGCTAGAGGTTGAGAAGGCTGAATCATTGCTTTCCAGGTCATTATGTTTTTCACTATTCTTCTCTTCAGCTATCCCTTTTCACTATTTTCTTCTTTTTTTGTTGGCTAAGCATGGATTAAATATTTTACACTATTAGTATGAAAGAGGAGGAGAACATGGTAATAGAAAAAGCATCAGCTGGAGGTAAAGAGAAAGAACGGATAGAGGCTATGGTATGATGATGCTTGTAGTTTTTTCTTATCAAAATCTTAGTCCTAGAGTTTACCCTGTTTCATATTTGTGTTGTTTTAAATAGTGTCACCTTTTTGTTGTAGTCTTTAAATTTATTTACATTCAACAATTTTTGGCCCTTTGGCTTTCTAGATTACAGACCATGAAAAGAAGCAAAGAAGCATAAACGCGCACATCAATGATCTGAAGAAACATCAAACAAATAAGGTGTGCTTATCCAATTACATGGATCTGCTAGCAGGCTTTATATGTTATTTCTATTCTTTTGGAGGATGATAATCTCGAGGATTAGTTGGATAATTTCTAACTTCTCTTGCTAGGTTACGGCATTTGGAGGGGACAGAGTCATTAATCTTTTGCGGGCTATTGAGAGACCTCACCGCATATTTAAAAAGCCACCGATTGGTGCTCATGTGGTAAGTTTCTATTATTTCCTTCCAAACATCTGTGCACAAAGAATCACATGCATGGCGTAAAGAAAAGCTGACATTTTCAAGTGTTATGATAACAATCTCTGCTGTTTTAGTGTGAATTCTTCTAATTGTGTGGTGTTCTACAGACATTGGTCAATGGTAATAAATGGGCTTCTGCAGTTGAACAAGCTCTTGGCAACCTCCTGAATGCCTTTATTGTGACCGATCATAAAGATTTAGGTACTTTGCGAGACTGTGGAAAGGAAGCAAATTATAACAATCTGAAGATTATCATCTATGACTTTTCAAGACCAAGGTAATCTGAAGGACACTTTCCAATATTTTTGTTTATGTTCTGCTTCGATGAATGGATAGATTTAGTTATATTGCAAACGCCATGGTTATTGTTCATGCAGGTTAAGTATACCAAGGCACATGCTTCCTCAAACAGAACACCCCACTATTCTCTCTGTCTTGCACTCTGAGAATACTACTGTTCTTAATGTCTTGGTGGATGTGGTAATCTTACTTTCAGATTTTCTCTGTATTAGTATATTACTAACTTCTCACCCTCCAACCTCTGTATAGTAGTATTCATTAAGCTTTGATTTCTGGATATTTCCAGAGTGGTGTGGAGAGGCAAGTGCTTGCAGAGAATTATGAGGTTGGCAAGACCATTGCCTTTGAGAGAAGGCTCTCGCATCTGAAGGATGTTTTCACTATAGATGGATTCCGAATGTAAGTTGCCAGTTAGATCGGCGAGAACAAATCTTTTAGAGAGCCAGATACAAATATTTTAGTTCAAATTATAAGGGGAGGGACACTGAAATATCAGGTGTCTACAAATTTGTAAAAATGAGATAATGATTTTACCAAGGAAGAGGTTTGAGTTACGATCACTAGAACCCACTTCTGACGATTTTACTGAGTTATTGACTTGATTAGTGGAAAGGCTATATGTTTATATTGATTTTAACTATAGAGGAAGATCTGCGTCAACATAACAATAATCTACCTATTCTTTTCTTAGGTTTTCCTGTGGGCCTGTTCAAACAACCCTTCATCCCCGTCCTCGAAGACCTACTCGACTGTGTGCTTCTTTTGATGACCAAATCAAGGATCTTGAAATAGAGGCCTCAGAAGAACAAAGTGAGATACACGAATGCAGGGGACAAAAGAGGGAGGCAGAAATGAATCTCGAGGGTCTTGAATCTAAAATGCGCAGACTGAAGGTAGTGTAACATTACTGATGTCTCTTTAGGTGTATCCATTGTTTAATGTACTGGTCATGTCGAATTAATGTGCCCAACTTTTAACTGTCTTAACTGATACATTTCGCTTGTTTCCTCAAAGCTTAAGCTTGTTTGGATTAATAACCATTTTGCATTTTTTTTGGTCAATGTACAGAAGCAACACACCCAACTAGAGAAAGATTTGACAAGGAAGGAACTTGAAATGCAGGATCTGAAAAATTCAGTCGCTTCTGAAACCAAAGCATCACCTACATCAAGTGTTAATGAGCTTCATCTAGAAAGCATGGTTTGTTATATTGGTTGAAACTGTTTGATTGTCAATATTTCCCGTAGCATCATTCTCATTGCGCTCTTTGTATTTCTCAGAAATTCCGGAAAGAGATAAAGGAGAAAGAATCCTTGCTAGAAAAACTGCAAGACTGTTTGAATGAAGCTGAATTAAAGGCTAATGAACTTAAAGCTTCATATGAAAACTTATATGGTATGTTGGCGATACGTTAATTTTTCTTGGATTTGTGTTAAATCATGAAAGATTAATCATCTTTGATTTACAGCCCAATTTGTTTTAATATAGTTCAAGCTAAAATGTACATGCAGAGTCAGCCAAGGGTGAAATTGAATCTCTTGAGAAAGCAGAGAATGAGCTAAAGGAGACAGAAGAAAAACTCCAATACGCAGAAACGGTGCACCTTCTTTAAGAGTTTGGTTCTTTACATGTTTTGCACTTAGAACTGAATTGTGATTCTGTTTCAGGAGAAGGACCATTATGAGGATATTATGAAGGACAAGGTCTTGCCCGAGATTAAACAGGCTGAGGTTAAATTTGAGGAGCTTGAAACGAAGCGGCAGGTAAGAATAAGCAATTATGAAATTCCGTTAGTAATATAAACGAAAAGGGAAAAATATATCAAAATGAGCAATGCAATTTCATATGTATATATATATATATATTTGTATGCAAGTTACTTATTGCTCTTGGATTCATTTTTTTTATATACTTTGTTCAACTGCTGAAATTTCAGGAAAGTAATGAGAAGGCCTCAAAAATTTGCCCTGAGAGTGAGATAAGAGCTTTGGGTCCTTGGGATGAGGCCACTCCTTTGCAGTTCAGTGCTCAGATTAACAAAATAAATCATAGGTTGAACCGAGAGAATGAGAAGTGCGTAAATTTATGTGCCTTGTGATTGTCCCTACATACTGCAATTCCCCGTTGAGTGCCTGTTAAGGTTGCATGCTTTTATCTTTCGTTGAGACAGGTATTCTGAATCAATCGATGACCTCAGGATTATGCACGACGAAAAAGAACAGAAGATTAGGAAGAAACGCAAAATTTACAAAAGCTTTCGCGAAAAACTCAAGGTTAAACCTTGCAATTGTTTATAGATTTATCTTTCCTTATCCAAAATTTCAATATACATATGCTAATTCATTTAATGTGTGCATTACTGTTTAATCAGGTCTGTAGAGATGCGGTAGGTTCACGGTGGAGCAAGCTCCAAAGAAATAAATCTTTTCTGAAGCGCCAATTAACTTGGCAGTACGAATTGTTTTGCCCATTATTACCATTAACATTGGATAATTTACATTTCTCACTTCAGTTATGTGATTTTCATATGCTAATTTCCTTGATTGGTGATCATCAAAGCAGATTCAACTCTCACTTAAGAAACAAAGGTATCAGTGGACAAATCACGGTCTCTTATGAAGACAAAACTTTGTCCATACAGGTAATTGGTGCCATAATGCTACGTTTTGCATCTGGTGTGTCCATATTATTACATTAATTAACTGGCTGGTTGCATTTTTTTTTTCTTCAACAGCTTAAGATGCCTCAAGATGCAACAAACAGTGCTGTTCGAGACACAAGAGGACTTTCAGGTGCTTCTCTATTCTAGATTTGAATATGAATTGGGACATAAAATCCCACATTCGAAGCATTAGAACAAGGGTGGGCTGAAAAAGGTTCAATGGATGAGATTAAGTATCTAAGCCCTTGAAGATGAAACTTAAATCGAATAATCTAAAATTGTCTCGACCTTTGTTTGCTATTGCCCTCAATGTTTTGTCCTATATTTGACTTTCTTATTGCTAAATCTCTGGAAGCTAATTGTCCATTGAGAGTATAACCTTATTCGTTCAAATTATCAGTTATTTCGTTTCTAGCCAGCTTCAAAGTTGATTAATCCTCTTGTCGTAAATTCCAGGTGGGGAACGGTCTTTCTCGACTTTATGCTTTGCATTAGCTCTTCACATTATGACTGAAGCCCCAATTCGAGCAATGGACGAATTTGATGTATTTATGGTAAGAATCATCTCTTACATGGCATTGACAAGTCGATCTCGACTTACGTACATTACTCCCTCTCAATTACATCTATTCTCATAGCTGCTAAAACAAATATCAAACACCTTAAGAGAAATAAAGCGTTAACGATTCGGTTTCTGCAATCTCAGGACGCAGTTAGCAGGAAAATCAGCTTAGACACATTGGTTGATTTTGCAATAGAACAAGGTTCACAGTGGGTGTTCATCACTCCTCATGATATCAGGTAACATCCACTTACACATTTTCGTTATAGATCAAATACAAAACAAAATGCAACCATGTAATAATCCATCTTTGTAATGAAAGTATGGTGAAGTCACACGAGAAGATAAAGAAGCAACAAATGGCCGCTCCTCGTTCTTGAGCCAAAAGAACCTTTTTGTAAATTCCCAATAATTTTAAAAAATTTATTGTAATGGGAATGAGTAAATCAGCAATCTTCTAATAGTAATCTATTTCTTGGAAGTTTCTCTTTTGTCAATATCTGAACAGATAGATATTAATGATTATGATCTTAGTGGCTTCAGATTTTGGATGAAAAGATTGAGAGTGACAGCTTTAAATTTTTCCTAGACCGTTTGTACATTATTCCTAAAAATCTAAACAGTTTCAAAACAAAAAGAGAGACCGAATCTTTCGTCTAAAGAGAGACAACAAAAATTAATATTATTATTTTTAAAACAAAAATCTAAAATCCCTAAAAACAATTTCTTTTCCTCTGTGATTGTAAGTTCCCGTTTCGCAAAGCTTCAAACTTTCCATTTTTATTGCAGAAATCCGTTAAAGCTTTTTCTCGGGAAAACCAAAACCAAACATTTCTCCGAGAAATTCCGAGAAAAACCCTTCAAGAACGTTGCTTTCAAAGGGGCGGAGAAGAATGTGAAGTATGTCTTATATGGGGAAGAAGGAGAATAGTCCAGTTTCACCATTGAAGAAGCGACGAGCGAGCTGGTCGGAACTTTGGGTTAACCATCACCATTTATTATCTTCTTCACCGCTTGATTTAGCCGCAAAGTTTCAGTCTTTGACCCCTCCAATCTCCAAATCCAAAACCCTACTCCCTGATTTCACGCTTCTCTTACCTGACCTCATTCTCATCAGAATCATTGAGAAAATCCCTAAATCTCACCGGAAAAATCTCTCTTTGGTCTGCAAGAGATGGTTTAAACTCCATGGTCGCCTTGTACGATCTCTTAGGTTATCGGATTGGGAATTTCTAGCGTCTGGTCGGCTTATTTCGAGGTTTCCCAGTCTGGATACTGTTGATTTGGTCAGTGGGTGTTTTATTTCGCCGCCAAATTCAGGTATTTTAGTTAACCACAGGATAGTTTCGTTTACTGTTGGTGTAGGGTCTTATCAGAGTTGGAGTTTCTTTGAGGAGAATTTGTTGTCTGCTGAGATCGTTGATAGAGGGCTAAAAGCCCTTGCTGGTGGTTGCTCTAATCTCCGGAAACTCGTAGCGACCAATACTAGTGAATTAGGGTTGTTGAATTTAGCTGAAGAGTGTTCCAGGTTGCAAGAACTCGAATTGCACAAGTGTTCTGATAGTGTTTTGCTTGGCATTGGTGCGTTTGAGAATCTCCAGATCTTGAGATTGGTTGGGAATGTTGATGGTTTGTATCACTCTTTGGTTTCGGATATCGGTTTGATGATTTTGGCTCAAGGGTGCAAGAGACTGGTGAAGCTTGAGCTTGTTGGATGTGAGGGAGGATTTGACGGGATTAAAGAAATAGGTGAATGCTGTCAAATGCTCGAGGAACTCACTGTTTGTGATCATAAGATGGATTCGGGTTGGCTTGGAGGTCTTCGATATTGTGAGAATCTCAAGACGCTGAAACTCGTGTCTTGTAAAAAGATTGATAATGATCCAGATGAGTGCTTGAATTGTTGTTGTCCTGCTCTCGAGCGATTGCTCTTGGAGAAGTGTCAATTAAGAGATAGGAATACTGTGAAGGCTTTGTTTAAGATGTGTGAAGCGACGAGAGAGATTGTTTTCCAAGATTGTTGGGGGTTGGATAATGATATCTTCAGCTTGGCAATGGCTTTCGGGTATTGATAACTTTATCTTCCCCTTTTATGCTTTTGAGGCTTGGTAATGGTGAACATATTAACTGGACTGCATTCGGGTTTTGTAGCATGATATGAATCTCTAGGAACAATGTGATCTTTTAAGTTGCAGCCTTTAGCCAATTTCATTGCTGCTAGTATTAGTCTTAGATCTTGTCGATAATTTTAAAAATTTTGAATTTTTTTGCCAAATTCATTGTTTGTTGGGTTTGCAGGAGAGTGAAGCTTCTGTATCTAGAAGGATGCTCCATACTAACAACATCAGGTCTAGAATCCGTGATTCTACATTGGCATGAGCTAGAACATCTGAAAGTGGTTTCGTGCAAGAACATAAAGGATTCAGAAGTCTCTCCGTCGCTGTCAGCTTTGTTCTCAGCCTTAGTAGAATTGCAGTGGAGACCAGACACCAGATCCCATCTCTCTTCAAGCCTTACAGGGACCGGAATTGGGGGTAAAGGCGGAAAATTTTTCAAGAAAGCATGAAAGTTTACTACCTAACTCTCTGCAACTCTGTTCAATGTTTTTTGAAACTTTCTTAGGTTCTCTTTCTTTGTTACTTCTCGTTGAACAATGTAGCAATCGCTGTAAATTCTACTTTTTATCCATTCTCTGTTTGTAATCAGAGATTTATAGCTACGGGATCACAATTTTACCTTACTTTCCCTTTGAAAAGAGATTATGAACTATTGATCGAGTAGATTGGTTTGTAAGTAAAAAGTAAAAAACTATGAAGATTTTTTAAGAAAAAGCTCAATCACAAAAATTGATCAACAGATAATGCTTACTCGTATTTAGATTTTAGAGGATCTTTCGTGCTTAAGGAATCAACCAAAAAAAATATATATATGTGAAAAGGGAGGAAAAAATGGAGATGCGGGGTATCGATCCCCGTACCTCTCGCATGCTAAGCGAGCGCTCTACCATCTGAGCTACATCCCCTTTTGTTATTTTGTTAAAGATTAATCTATAAGTATTATTTAGTAATAGATCTGGATTTCTCTGCCGACTTCGCTGATCCTGAACGCTACAAAGCCTAAATGTTGAAATATTCACAAATGTTAACTAGTGATATATAGAAGCATCTTCAAGCTTTTATCGAAAAAAAAAGAAGAAGTAACTTCAAACCCTTTATTATTTTCTCCAAAAACAAAAAAAAAAACTTCAAACCCTTTGTTTTTAGAAATCAATCATACATTGCATGTTAAGGAATTAATTTTAAATTGATTAGGAATACTAAAATAATAGTGATATTTCTGATGAATTAAAAAACATTGATTTTTTTTCCTAAAATCACATATACTAATATTTTTAATATTAAACATTAATAATCAACCCTTAAATCATTACAGATTTAATTCGTGAATATCCCCTTCTAAATTTCTGCAGCACAAAAATATAAAACTTAATATATTGATATGTGTGTGTGTGCTCCCCAGTTGAGAAAAGTGTACATGTGAGGTCCAGTTACATACAATATTGCCTAATTAGGCCAGTAAACAATATAAAAGTGTTATAACTTGAATTAGGTTTTCTTAAGTGGTTTAGGTTCATCCATATATACATACATATATATCTTTTTTTTCGTTTTACACCAAAAATCTCACATGGGCCGGCTTTGTTCCACATTCTATGTGATTTTCATTTTTCGCAGCAATGATATACGTGGAGTTTTTTAATTATTTTTGGGGTTTTCAAATAATTCTTTTTGTTTACTATATTGCAATGTGTGCATGTGATATACCGGAAAATTTGTTTTTTATTTTTATTCTTTTTGTCATGAGTATTTGATTAATTGAACATGTTGTGATAAAAGGTTACAAGATTCCTCTTAAGAAAAAAAGTTAACTAAGTACAATTTCGTGCCTTCTTTAATTGTTAAGGCCGGTCATAATTGAGAGATCCATGATTCGGTTATATTCTCTAACATAAGTTAGTTTGTTTTAATTAAATTTTAAAGGTCTACTATAAATAGTTTAAGAAAAAAATGACATTACATATACACAAAGACATAGTGACAATGTTCTTTTCTCTTTCTTAACCTGCATAATCACAGACAAAACATTTTCTGGACCGGAGACATAACATATTTTAACAAAATCTTCTCAAACATATATAGCACATTATTCAAATTCGATATTGTAAAACAAAATGTTTTTTTCAACCAACATATTTTAATCTCGCTTGATAAGAACAATATCTTATACAATCTGCTTCTGAACAAAAATAACTCTATTTCTTACGACTTTTTTCCTTGAAGCACATAAAAAAAACTTGCTTAATTATAACGAAACGAGTGAATGGTTAAAACTTTAACTGTGAACTACTGGTTTTTAATAGATATTAAAAATAGAATTGTTATAGGAGATCTTAGGTTTGTATGTGTCACCTATGTATTTACAGTTTTTAATGTTTAATTGGATGGAAATCTTTTAGAATGACTGTTAAGATTAGGCCTAGTAAAGACGGCACATAGAATTAGAAAAATTGAAAAGTTCTTACTAATCACACACATATATGATTTATCACATCATTTATCTTATAGCTATAAACTTTAGATTAATTGGCTGTTAGCTTAAAGATTGTGAGGCACTATATATACTTAATATTCATTTCAATGATCAATATGACTTGAATTTAGGTTCACGATTTAACTCTTTTTGTTTTTTTTGTTTAATAATAAGTTCACGATTTAACTCTTAAGTAAAGAGATTACTCTAGTTAAAATTTATTGTTTCTTTATTACACTTATGTTTTTTTTATCAATGTACACGATGCATTTGTCTAATCGTACGTGTGCTTCGTTGTATTAGGTTTTTTCCGCCATTTTCATCTCGTTCTTCACATCTCACGTATTGTACGGCCAAAATTTTTTTGTCGCCTTGTACGGCCATTTTTCCTTAAATTTCTTTTCTGTGTTCGAAGAAATGCACCTAAAAAAAAGGATTACGTTCTTAATTGACTCTAAGTAGCCACTAAGAGACCGCCACGTAACTCAAAACCAGTACTTAGCCAACAAGGTCAACTATTGCTTCATTGATAAATATTCCCTCTATTCCATAATATTTGATTTTGTAATGATCATTATTTTTAGCCATTTTTCACATAAATAACTGATGTTTTCCAATAATTAACAATAACTCACTCTATATTAATTAGGTCTTTTAGGATTCTACAGTCAAAATCAATTATCTATTTTTTAGGAGTTTTTTGAAGGATTGATTTATAAAAAATCAATTATATAAACTAATCAAATTTTTAAAAATTTTAAAATTGGAGCCATTTACGTTAATCAAAACTTAAAATTTTAGATTGGAGCCAAAACCAACATAACTAAGCGTCATATTGTTCTTGTATATATATTGACACAATTTTACACCATTACTAAAAATCATCTATGGATTTTCATAGTTTTGATCTAAATTTATCACCTGAAAATAGTGGAAGACAATTTCTCATTGATTTGAATGAAACTCCACCAAGAGAGTTTAATTATTTCACCAGAGAATCCACTTCATGAAGAACAAGAGAATTATTCTCATATAAATTCTGGTATTTTTATTGTTTATTATTACATTTTAAATCTAGTCTGTAGTAGTTTTATGATGAACAAAAAAAAAAAATTCTTATTTATATATTTATATAAATTCTGATATTTGTTATCATTTCTTTCGTGACGTAGTTGAGTGTTAATATTTGTTTGTCATCTTTTTTCCGTGATATTCTTATAAATTTTGACATTCTGATATTTTAATTTTATTATTTATTTATTTGTATAAATTCTGGTATTAGTTATCATATCTTTCGTGATGTAGTTGAGTGTTAATTTATTCTTATAAATTCTGATTTTTTTTAATATTAATATCTACGTGTATATGGACTTTATCATTTTTGTATAAGAGTATCTTATTTATTTTTAAAATATTTATGATAGGGGGAAGCACTGAGATGTCTCAAGATCCTCAAGAAGCTACTGTTCGTTATAAAATAATGACAGATGAAGAAAAATTAGAGATTTATCATGCTTTATTAGAAAGAAGTGACAACGGAATTCTGAAAAAAAATACTACAACGGAAGTCTCTAATTTATATTTCGTACCTTTACAAACGGTTCAACGAATTTGGCGACGGGCCAAAAATACTTTTGATGGCAAAACTGTTGATGTATCACATAGAAAAAAGGGTAATTGTGGTCCGAAGAAAAATCAAATGGATCTTGATCGAGTTGTTGATATTCCACTCCATCGTCGGCGAACTATAAGGTCATTGGCAGCTTCTTTAAACGTGAGTTCTACGTCATTGTTTTGACGTCTTAAAGAAGGGCATATTAGGCATCATACAAATACCATCAAGCCAAGTTTGCGAGAAAACAATATGAGAGCACGACTATAATTTTAAGTCTCCATACTTGATAATAGTACTCTGCCCGATAACCCGAAGTTTGTTGATATGTACAATGTTGTACATATCGATGAAAAATAGTTTTATATGACAAAGAAGACAAACACTTATTATCTTCTTCCGGTTGAAGATGAGCCCTACCGTACATGTCCAAGTAAAGACTTCATTGGAAAGGTAATGTTTCTAGTTGCCATGGCTCGTCCAAGATTTGATGATGAAAAAAATGAGATATTTTCTGGAAAAATAGGAGTTTTTCCATTTGTTACAAAACAACCAGCTCAAAGACGAAGTATAGATCACGAGGCGGGAACTTTGGAGTTAAAGGCAATAAACTCTATCAAAAGAGAAGATACAAAATAGTTTTTAATTGGAAAAGTTATCCCAAAAATTCGTGAAAAATGGCCACATGAAGATATGGAAAAACCTATTTTTATTCAACAAAATAATGCAAGAACACATGTTGATCCGAGAGATGAGGAATTCTGAGAAGCTGCTTCTCTTCATGGTTTTGATATTCGTTTGATGTGCCAGCCACCGAATTCGTCGGGCCGGACTTGAATATTTTGGATCTTGGGTTTTTTAGTTCCATTCAATCACTACAACACAAGTATTCACCAAAGACGTTGGAAGAACTTGTTTTTGCGGTAGAAGTAGCTTTTGAAGAATATCCATCTCAATTGGTGAACCGAATTTTTTTAACATTGCAATCATGCATGCAAGAAATTATGAAAGTTCGAGGTTCAAACAAGTACAAAATTCCACATTTGAGAAAATTTGTTTTAGAGAAAGAAGGTAATCTACCTTCACAAATGACTTGTGATCCTACTTTAGTACGTGATGTAATAAGTTATTTAGCAACTTAAGTCTATTTTTTCTTTTATTTTTTAAGTGAATGTTTTTAATTTGCTTTGTGTTGTTATTATCTTCTGATAGATTGTTTTCTATTTTTTTTAATCTTATTTTTAATGTGTTTTTGCAACAAACAAAATTGCTCGACAATTTTCTTAACAATAAAAATATTTTAAAACTTTTTCATAATAGAACTCTGCAACAAAAAAAAACAAATTGATCGACAATTTACTTCATATATTGCCGTCTGTGACAAAAAAATTAGTTAGCTATTTTTCTCATGTTCACAACAAACCCATCAATGGTCTGATCAAATCTAATTAAAAACATATAGATTAATCGTAGAAAAATATAACACTTTGGAGTAGAAAAAACAATAAAAATATAACAAACCAAAGGAAAAAAAAAAACCACAAAAAATTAGGGAAAGTACTTTGGCAAATAAATCTTCAACATATCTCGAATAGTTTCTTCAATTTCTTGTTTGCCATGAAATTCTCCATTATCCTCTTCTTCATCCATCAATGATTTGTTTAAATCCAATTTCTGATTAGTGTAATTTTTGATCATATAAACATCTCTCGACTCTATTTTTTCTTTCATTTTTTCTTCTATTTCTTGTTTTTGTTTCATTTTGTTGACAAGAAAAAAAAAAGTAGAGAATAATGTAACGACAAAAAAAGAAAAGAAATGAGGAGTTAGTTCTAACTCTTCATTTGGAGATTTTAAAAGAAAAAATAGAGACTTATTAATTTTTTAGTCAACTAATAATTAATGTTTATTAATATTGTAATCAAAATTTTAATTAATGATGCTAGAAATTCAATTATAGTGGAACAATAAAAAAATGCTAGAAAATCAATTATAGTGGAATAGATGGAGTATATAGTTAGCTTTCAATCAACACGCTTGTTTATTTGTAATTGGTTAATAGCTGGCACATAAGTTTTTTTTATGTGTGATTAAACTTGGCATGACGTGGCAGATGTGGACAAGTTGACTATGCTAATGACCGGAAGTTTTTGGGATTGCTCGAGAAATAACCAGACACGTGGTCTTGTCTTATTAGATGCATTTCCTTAAATAGAAATATTAGTCGCTTTCCTACTAACCTAATTAGCAACAGTTTCTATAATTAGAATTTTAATTTATTAGACGACCAAATCTTATTGGATCAGTTCTTTGCTCACCCCACGATTTTATATTATTTCATTCTTTACAATGTTATCCTCTGATCCTCTATCTTGACAAACAAATTTGTCATTACTGCTGGCTTTGAAATTGGAAGAAGATTAATATAAGAGTTTTTCTTTAAGATCATAGGGAATATCACTAATTTAGAAAGAAAGGATGTCTATTACGATAGGTACTTACCTTAACAGGGTAAATTATTTTATAGTAAAATAACTTTGAAAGTTAATCATAAACGTATGTTTTTCCCTTTTTTACTACGTCTAGATAGATAAGTGGGATAAGTGTTTGTATTTTCGCCGAAACTGCATTCTCATTTGTCATCCAATATCTGGTTAATTAAATAAAGATATTCTTGCATTTTATTTGAGGGTATATACTAGGTCACTAAGTAGAAGTATATACCTTTGGAATTTCTATTTAATTTTTTAAAAAATTAGTGTTTAGTGGAAGCACTGTTTCACCTTGACACCTTATGCATTATGTCATTTGCTTGAATAGGAAAACTATACATACCAATATGGCCACCTTAGTGTAGGTATGTGTATATGTAATGTAATTATTATATATCACGAGCAATAGGTAAAATATAGATAACAATATGGCTTTAACGTAGCTATGTGTATATGTAATGTAATTATTATATACCACGAGGCACGAGCAATAGGTAAAAGATAGATACCAATATGGCTTTAACGTAGCTATGTGTATATGTAATTAAAGTAATCTCATAAACATGCAGATGGAGTTTAATTATTGATTAAAATCACAGTTTGTAGATGCCATTAATGGATGTAGATTATTTAAGAGTTCTTCCTTTTTTTGTTACTTGGATGAGTAATATTATTGGTAGATATACTAATATTATATTCTATTTCGGATTATTTAACTTTTGAGCAAGTATAATGATATTATCACCTAAAATGTTACCCAACCAACGAAATATTTAAAGCATTTTTATATCAAATAATCATAATATTAAGAAATAGAATGTTAAACTAAATTTTGTTTTAAAGTTAATAAATGAAATGTTTATATAAGATCTCAAAGTGGTCGAGAATTCTTCTATTATATGATTATATCCGATATTAAAAAATCATCAATTTTTCTAACAGTAAAATAACACATTTTGACAAATAAGGAAACCAAATTAAAAAACCAATAAGAGTAACGGCAGAAACACCATTTGTCAAACATATTCTTGCCTTCCTGACACTACTTTTGGGAAGAGAGAGTTGTATTTTAAAGTAAATATTATAAGTTGACAAAATAAAACTAATTAATATTATTAATAAATAAGAGTATTTTGTGTCGAGTCATCAGAATTTCAACATATAATTACTTGTAATGACATGCACAGACCTCTTTATCAAAGTTTTAAAAGTAAATGAATTGATTAATACCGAAAACGGTTACAATAATAACTCGCTTAAATCATACAAAATTATTTCTACACAATTTAATTTTACTCACTGCCAGTCTGCCATTATTCATTGTAGTATATAGCGAAAGAAATATTTTTGGGTAATTCGCTGTATTTTCATTATAACGTTAATTAGTAATAACTATTCACGGCGTTAGGTTCAAAGAACCAAAATTAAGGCAAGACTATTTCTATTTTTTTCCGAATATAATTGTATATATATTTATTTTTTATTACATTTATTTTTCAGAAAAAGCAGAAAAAGGTTTCTTTAATTTCTTTTTAAAAAGGGAAAGTGCAAAACAACCTAGCTAAGTTGCGTTACACACTACGTATCTTTTCTCCTCTCACAAAATATGGACAATCTATATATTATTTTATTTTTTCCTTTTTTTCAATACATAAAAAAAAAATTGTATAATGTAAAACGATCATTTTCGTCAAAAAATGCCACCTTTCTAATTCCATTTGGTTCTTTTCCTTTTTAGTTCCTCTGCGTCTCCTTAATCTCTCTCTCCCCTTAACTTCTTTTTCACCTTTACTCTCCCTCTCTCTCTACCATATATCTATATATATATTCTCTGAACCCATCTCTTGAAAACATTCAAGATCAAATCTTTCTCGATCTATTAAAAGACAAACCATTTGAGAAACATATGTTTTGGATCAAATAAAGGTTTGATTTTGTTCCAGGATCAGTTTTTTTTTGCTTTTCTTTTAGGGTTTAAGGTTTTAAAAAGATGGAAACTTTCGGTGGGTTTCACAAGGAAGATGATGAGCAGATGGATTTGCCTCCTGGTTTTAGGTTTCATCCAACAGACGAAGAACTCATAACCCACTATCTACACAAGAAGGTTCTTGACATCGTTTTCTCGGCTAAAGCTATTGGTGAGGTGGATTTGAACAAAGCTGAGCCATGGGAGTTGCCGTGTAGGTTCAAACAAACCAAGATTTCTAACATACAAACAAGTTTTTATTTTATCATTCTTCTTGAATTCTAATGAGTTTGGACTTGTTTTTTTGGGTTAACAGATAAAGCAAAAATGGGTGAGAAAGAATGGTACTTTTTCTGTGTGAGGGATAGAAAGTATCCGACTGGTTTGAGGACTAACCGAGCAACTGAAGCCGGTTATTGGAAGGCGACCGGGAAGGATAAGGAGATCTACCGAGGCAAATCGCTTGTGGGTATGAAGAAAACACTTGTATTCTACAGAGGAAGAGCTCCAAAAGGCCTGAAAACAAATTGGGTCATGCATGAGTATAGGTTAGATGGGAAACTCTCTGCTCACAACTTGCCTACAACCGCTAAGGTAAAGAAAAAAAAATCCAAGCTTTGTTTGTTACTTGCTCTGTTTTACAACTCTGTCTTATACTCTGTCTTTGCTCTGTTTTTGTTTTTGTTTTTGTTTTTTTGTTTTTTTCATTTGTTTGATAGTTTTTGGGGTTTGGTTCCATTTGGCAGAATGAATGGGTGATATGCAGGGTATTTCATAAAACTGCTGGAGGCAAGAAGATCCCTATTTCGACTTTAATCCGAATGGGTTCTTATGGAACCGGGTCCAGTTTACCACCTTTGACCGATTCTTCAACATACAATGACAAAACCAAGACCGAGCCAGTTTACGTGCCCTGCTTCTCCAACCAAGCTGAAACCAGAGGAACAATACTCAATTGCTTCAGCAGCCCTTCCTTTAGCTCAATCCAACCAGATTTTCTTCAGATGATTCCACTCTACCAACCCCAATCTCTTAACATTTCGGAGAACCAACAGAGTTCCAATCCGGTTCTTACGCAAGAACAGTCAGTTTTACAAGCAATGATCGAAAATAACAGAAGGCAGAGCTTCAAAACGTTGAACAACTCGCAGGAAACCGGAGCTTCTAAGACCGATAATTCATCGGTTTTTGAATTTGGGAGGAAACGATCTGATCATCAAGAAGTTCCATCTTCCTCTGCCGGTCCGGTTGATCTTGAACATTTTTGGAATTACTGAAGATTCAGAACCTGAAAAATCCATTAATATAGGTCACAAGTAAGAAATGTTTGCAAAGTTTTATCTTTTTAGCGTGGTGTGCTAAGTTTGTATAGATTAATATATCACTACTTCCACTATTAGTGTTTTATATAATATGTTCAAGGGGAAGTTAATATTAGAGAGAGAGAGGATAAAAATGAAGCAATTAATTAAATTCGTAAGTTTTTTTTTCCTGAACCAATTTCATGCATTGTGGTTGATTATTTTTTATTAAAACCATACTTGCGATTTGGTTGCGGATGTTTTGAATGTATTAAACATATATATGTGAAACAAGGAGAACATTTGTAGCAATTACTCAATTATACGGATGTCTTTTGTGATCAACAACCCTGGTATGTATATTAGAAGAGTTATGTAAGAAGAGAAGATATAGAGAAAACAAAAAAGTATAAAGTTATGAGCAGACAAAAAAATAATGTTAATGTGGCTTATTAGATATCAACTTATAGTGATGGGGATAATTTTAGCTATCTGAATTTAGTCTATTATATTATATTATAGCGTAACACGCGATATTCAGACATTGGCACAACGTTATAAATAGTCTCCATTCTCCAACGTAGCATCGGTTCATCATAAAAATCAGGAACCCAGATAAAGTAGTTCCTTATTAATAAAAGTCCAACCATCATTTTTCATGATCCACCCCAAATCAACCATCTCACTGGTAATATCCGAGTCATTCAGATTATTTTCTAAAAAGTACATTTTAAATACAAGCACAGCCGCACAACATCTAATACACAAATTTAACATTTCTCAAACCATTTATGACTAGATCGTCAGAAGATTTTCGGAAAAGAACCCTCTTGTGATCCCCGTAGCCTGGAGGTTTCCTCCTTAGTGTCTATGAGTCTATTATCAATATTTTCTAACAATATAACTGCATTTACATAAACAAACATCTATTAAAAGTATATTGCCGTAATCGGCTATATATAAAAAAACTCGACGTTATATACTAGAGTATATCAGTATAGTATAAGATATTGATAATTTAAAATTTAGAATATGGGTGAAAGACTTTCGCAATCTTTAACCAAAAGAAAAAACAAAAAAAAACTTCTGCAAATTTAATTTCTTATCCTACAAAAATTAGGAGATAATTTAGGCTCTAATTGGTAATAATGCATAATTATAATGGCATAAGTTGCAGAATAAAAATTTGCAGAATGAAAAATAGCATAATGAAAAATCACAGAACAAAATTACTTAAAAAATTATGTTGATTAGATACATTTTGTGGAATGTAATATTACATTACCAATATATACCTAAATTTAATAAATAAATAATATTTTTAATAAATTTTAATATATATTAAGTAATATTTGATAATATATATATGAATATTAAAATTATATTAAAAATTGTTTAAAAAGTTGTGAAAGTTTTAGGCAAAAACGTAAATCTTAAGTTTTTGAGTTTTGTTAAATATTATGCAGATTTTCTTGATTTGTAAACTTTTTACATAATCATATTAGAAAATGTCATTACGTTCCGCATGTTACCAATTGGATTTTTAGTTTTTGAAAAAAAAAGTTTGTAGTTATAACTAAAACGATTAGGACACGTGCAGAAAATCATATACTATATAAAAAGGTCAATTTGAGTTCCACACAACATCTTTTTAAGTTTTTTTTTACTATATTTTATCCTTTATTTTATTATTTATTTTCCAATGATGTCCACCTTTCTAACCATTATATCTGAAAACATGGTGAAAAACTGGTAAAAGTCTGATTTCATAGATTAGTTTTTCAATTTGTTTTTTCATTCATATTTCAGAAGTATGAAAGCTCATTATGTAAAAGATTACAAAGTTTATATAGGATTCTGTTGGTGATTACATTTAAGTAAAGTAGAATTATTTAGCAGTTATAAAAAAAAGGAAGTTAGATGTGGTAAATGATGACGATATGATATGGTAGGAGACATCGTTAAATGTTTCCGAATGATAACATTTTGGTGATTTTAATAATAAAATTTAAAAACTACATCAAAAAGTAAATTATAGAAATAAATAAATTAATTAATGGAATAAAGTATGTATGAGAAAAAATATATATGAATTAATTCAGATTTAAAGGGAGAAACAAATTAACCTTTTTAGTCTTCTGGTAATATATTATCAATGACTTATGGAAAAAAAACATACAAAAAATTATAATCAGTAAAGTACTGAAACATAAAATAGCTATTTTACTGATTATAATAAACATCCCCATTGGTTTCACTATAGAATTAATGAAAGAAGAAGACGTTAAAAAAATTATGCCCAATTTGAAACTTTTGGATAATAACAAAACAAAAGTTGATAACTTTAATTACCTTTTACAAATAGATTCCCAAACCCCCATAATACTCGAATTAAATTTTGTATTTTGCTAATTTCGGATTAGTATAAAATTCAGATGAATTAGAAATCTCACCTCAGTAATTACGGATTTCACATGGATACGTATTCCCACGTGTCGTATTCGTTGTAATTAGTCGTCACTTTAGTTCAGCTTTTTCTTACCGGTTTGTTTAGTTTCCACTTTAAAAAGACAATTATTTTTCTTTTAAAAAGGGGATGTTCAAAGTATGGGAATTTTCATAACTAACCATTCTGCTAAATTTGTTAATACTGTAAAATGTCATTAATTATTATATTTTTAATAGTTTTTATTTCGTTGTAAAGCACAAATGTGGCACATAGTTTAATTAAATTATCTGGGATGTTCGAAGTATGAGAATTTTCATAATTATCCTCAAAATAGGATAACCCGTAAACGAATATAAAAATGCATAGCGTGAGTTGATGACAAATATACTACTAAAGTAACTAAATGTAATGCAATGAAATAGAGTAACAAAATGTATTTAATGAAAATATGATAGATAATAATATAGTGTTGCATCTTTAGTTCTAAAATTTAACTATCATAACCACGTGACTTGATTTTTCAGATACTAAAATGGGCCGTCAACAAAAGAAGATAATCACTGAAAGGGAATCTGGCTTAGGCCCAGAAAATATATAGGCCTAATTGATCTAGTGGTCACTATGGGTTAGGCTTTTCGGTTCGTTTTTGTTTTGTTGTAGATTTTTTTGTATCACAAGTCGCTTAGTTTAATCTCACGCATATGGGTGCGATTTTGCCAAACATTTAAATAAGTTTTCCAATATGTTTCTATCATCCAATCAACTTTTATAAATAAAGCATAGATGACAGCATTTGGAAGACATGTGTGTCACTATATTTAGTCTCCATATTATGTTTTTTAAAATTAGTAAACAAGTTAAAAACGAATTTAACATAATGATATGTATAAAATAACATATAAATTTGAAATACAGTTAGATAGTACTTTAAAAACCTAATTCACCTAATGTTAAAAAACGTTTTAAATATTTTAAAAATTAGTAAAAGAATTAAAACCGAATTTAACATAATGATATGAATAAAATAACATATAAACTTTAAATAACTCTTAATAATAAAATTTAAAAACTTAATCTCTACACAAAATCTACTAAATCAACACCTCATTCACCTAAAATCCATTCAAAATCCAAAAAATCAACAAATATCAACAAATCCATTTCTTAAACTATATCTATCAACATAATAACCATATATCAATTCCAACACCTAATTTCTAACATAACAACTAATTTCTAACAACCTAATAACTATTTCTACACAAAATCTATATTAAAGAACAAGAAAACTTACATTTTTGGGCGATTTTGTAGAGACAAGGGGAGAATTGTTTAGAGAGAGAAAGTTTTGTTATTATGACTCAAAAAAGGCCATTTAATATATAGAAATACTTTCGACCGCGATTGCTTTACCATCTTTTATCAAAAACAAAAGTTGAAAAATATCATATTAGTTACAAAAACTCAATATTTAAAAAACAACATTCACTAATAACAACTAATACTATAACTTATAATATACCTTTAAACACTTAGATACATTCAAAACATGTAATACTAACGTTTTTCTATTCTTAATAAAGTAAGCAAGTCTTACTTATGGAATAGTATATATATACACTTGTAGCAGTGTTTTCATATTTTAAAATCTAATTTTAACTTGTCGGAAATCCGACGGTTTATATAATTTTTGCCATTTCATTTTATTTGCCAATCAAAACTTGTACAAAAATATAATATTGATTGTAATATTAATTATAAAACATCTAAATTAAGTAAATAATAAAACATGTAAATTAGTTAAAAAGGTATATTTGTACAGAAAAATAAATGTAAAGTTTACATGAAATATAGAAAAAAAAATGCAACATATAAAACTATTCATTCGATGAATAATCTGTAGACGCCGAATCAAATCATTCTTCCCCAAATTCTCCAATCTCATCTTAGAATCATCAAATACATCATCTGCATCTACAGTAAAATCTACCATCATGTCTACTTCAAAAGAATGCTTAATCGGACCTACAAAACCCATTGCATATTGCATAGGGAAATTTCCGATCAAATTATGACGGATCTCTAAATTTAAAACAGCTCTTCCAACGGCTACAAATACATGTCGGAAATTGGTCCGTGTCCATCGGAAACATTTATCCCTCGGAAAATCGCTGACAGTTTTCCAACGGATGTTTTTTCCGTTGGAATATTCCGACCGTTTTCTGATGAATGTTTTTCATCGGTAAATAGTCGGAATTCCGTCAAAAATTTCCGACGAATTCGAGTCCGTCGAAAATTCCGTAAGAAAACACATCGTTTTCTTTTAGTGATATTGCTTTACCTATTGCTATATGTCGGTAGATTTCTTAGGTATAATATGCACTAGAGGGTGATTTTGAATTTGCTAACCAATAGTTAATCAGTTATAAAGAAGATTATCAATAAAAAATGAACCTCACGATTTTGGACAACTCTTTCATACCTGGTTGGCTGGTTTACCTGTCCACATTTGAAAAGTAAAATAAATATCCTCTTTTGTTGTTTTTTTTTTCAGGTTTGTCTTATTTTTATTAGGATGATGTCAGTATTTTTTAAGTTCAACCTAATATGGGATCATTTGGATCGATTTGATAGAACAGTAGATTAATATAAAAAAAGAAGGAAAGTTATACTATTAGATAAATAGTTTTTATTTTAAATTGATCTAAAGCTCTAACATGTACTAATCCACCAGACAATAATATTAGTCTTTTCTTTATATTCACGTTTTTTTTGTTCGCTTTTTGTTACTCCACATTAAATACAATCGTCTGGTGGATGACTCACTTGCCCCAAATGCCCCAAATGGTCGTTAAATCCATAAAATTAATGAGTCAAGAAATTATTATTTTATACTATAATAATGGGGCAAGTGAGTCATCCACAAGACAAATGGTCGTTATAGTATCGATGGCACTATATATTTACATAGGATTTCAAAAAAATTATTATCTTATTATCTTATCGAATTGTGTCAAATAATACACTCGCCCAATTCGGGACCGGAGAAATTATTACTCCACCAGACAAATGGTCGTTATAGTATTGATGAGACTATATATTTACATAGGGTTTCAAAAAAATTATTATCTTATTATCTTATCGAATTGTGTCAAATAATACACTGGCCCAATTCGAGACCGGAGAAATTTATTAATTTATAGTGATTATTAATTTATCGAATATTAATTTATAGAGGTTTTACTGTAATTTAGATTTATGTTCGTTTTTTTTAACTTTTTTAATTATATAATCTTTGTCATCATTTCCTATTTATCATAGAGGAATGAGGGAAATATTTTTTTAAAACACTGAATTCGATTTTAGTGAAATTCATAACCGTAAAAAAATGATATAGTTCTCATAATGGAGGTAAATCTCTATACATCTCTTGTGTTTTTGTATTCTTTAGATTATATTTATGATCCAAAATCCTAATATTTCTAAACTGATTTGATGTTCTGAGGTTCTAAATTATTTTAACCGATCATAATTTTCTACGTAACTTAAATTAATTTAATTTGTTAATTCACAAAGTTAAGTAAGAAAAAAGTTCCATTCAAAAGTTTTACATCCAATTATTATTTTTGGTTTGAACTTTGAAGTCCCGTAGGTATATTCAAAATGTTGACAAAAAAATGAAAAGCTCTTTGCAACATAAAACACTTGAACGATTTCATTGTTTCCCAAATATATGGATTGCAGCTTTAATGGCATCGCAATACGAAAGTTTGGCCCACAGCAATAGTTAAAGTCCTCGTAGTTGGTGCTTGAAAATGGTTTGAGTCTTTGAGACACCACTGCTTCGCTCAGTGATCGATTCGGTAGGTGGTAACAACAATTGATGTCGGCACATTTTGTTATACTTTTCCATAAGAAATATTCCCTTCATTCTAATAATATAATTTGTCGTTTTGATATTTTCTTACGCAAATTATAATAAAAAATATTATATCATATTTATATAAAACAGTTGATTTTCGAACTTTAGATCTAGATTATCTTATTTTTAATTTAAATATTTTTCATATCAAAATTTATATTTATATATTAAAACAATTTTTATTCAACATAAAGTATAGTAAGTTTTTTTTTTCAAATACGAATAATATTTTTGCAAATGATTAGTGGAAGTCTTAAGTTTGCAAATCCCCCCAAAAATTGGTGTAATCGTGGCAAATGTTACGAAAATAGAAATTAAAAAAAAAAAAGAAGAAGAAGATGGAGTTGACCAAAAAAGGGAAAGGTTATGTGGCGCGGCGCCTTATGTATGCCCACGAAAAAAAGGGAAACGTTTGTGTGAGTGGCTGATTCCAATAAAACCACCTTTAGCTATGGTCCAAGTCCCGAAAATAAGCAACGATATTAATCTGCGTGCATTTCACCAATAAAATTAATCTGCATGAGTAATAATAATTAATTTACATTAATGCTCCATTTGTGGCATGTGTAGCACACACGATATAGATGAGATAAAAATTTGATCCCATAGTTGGTAAACTATCCACCAAATATTGAATATATGGTGTCTATAAGTGCAATTCTGTCTTTTTTAGAACAAATTCAAGAAAGTTATTATCCCAAAAAACGTGCATGTGATCTTTCTGTGTAGTGATTTGATTGACCAGAAAATATGCATAATTAACCAGATGAAAAAAAAAATATATATATATATATACATAATTAACCAGTACCATGCAAATATATTTTTTTGTTTGTTTATTAAACAAGAAGTTCCATACAAATAATTTTTCTTTTGTTTGTTTGTTTGTTTGTTAAACAAGAGGTTCCATGTCTAAGTATGTAGTTTCTCCACACTCGAGAACAGCCGTTAATTAAGAAAAAACCGAGTCATTCGATCGTAACCTACACTCACTTGATTAACATGCAAATAGTTATCATCAGTTAGTTAACTATTATATATTATTGGTTTTATTTATATAATTACATATATAGTAAACATATAAAATTTTCTAAATATTGCTATTAATCGATTATATAAAGCATATGATTAAATGATTTGCTTAAGTGGCTCAAGACTATATTATAGATCAAGCTTCACCATCTACAAAAGTTGATATTGTTATCTTTTAGTTTTTTGTAAACAGTTTAAATGGTAAAAAATGTGGGTTTTAGAGGTCTTGAAGATTACTCTCTAATTTGACATGGATCTACTCTGGTTATATAAAAAAGAAAATTTTGTTGTTTTTGTGTCTTGGATATAAATTTTTCTTTAGCATATACCCACCTTATGTAGCTAGCTATATATGTGTGATTTATTAATGTGGTGTTTTTCCAACTTTTAAATGTGGTGTTACTCTTTTGAGTTACCCCTGCAAATCCCGAAGAGGCGTAACTAAATAGATTTTTTTCAAATAAAAGAAATTATAGAGAGGGCCAAGTTAGATGTGAGGTGAGAAGAAACGAACACTAATAATTAAGCAAAATGACTTTATTTGAATTTTGAATAATTAAATAAATATTTAATTATTTGAACACTAATAATTAAATATTTGTTTTACAACCGGAGTGGCAAACAAATACTGTAGGACCGATGCTGAAAAAGAACACGTGATGATCCATCCATATATAAAATAAATGTCATATAATTAATCACTATAGAAAAAGGATCAAAATAGATTAAAACACGTTTAGACGGTTTTATTCTTGTCGCTTAATTATTGCGAGATGCGTGATACTTTCAATTATATTATTTATTTATGTATACATATAATATATTAATTAGAAATTTTGGGCGGTTTAAATTATTCTTATTATTTAACTATTATGACGCATGATTTGTTTTACTTAATATGTTAATTTTATGCGAAAATCTAATTTATCAACTAATTTTATGTGACATCTTATAAATATATGATCTATCATCTTAAGGATTTGTATTATTATTTAACATGCTAAATATTGATATATTTAATTATGAGAATACCAAATATATATATATATATGTGAAGTTAAATTAAATTAGAAAATCCGCTAAATATTATCTCAAAATTTTTCCTTGTTATTTTTTTGATAATAATGTGAATTTGATTACCAAAAGGAACAGTTTTTTAAAAATAAAATTGGCGAAACTTGTAGTTTCAACAGACCCACAAAAAAAAGATTAAAAGAAAGTCTAAGATGAAACAGTTACTCATGGGCAAACCACTCTTGAAGCTGTCTTGAAAAGCCAGGCAGATCTCTTCAATTCGGGTAAGGATAGTATCTCTGATACATCCGTCAATCCGTTTGAAGACTACAGTTGCAGGAGAAGAGGATGCGTTATGAAGCCTATTGTTTCTTTCTTTCCAAAGCATATACCCTTTTTGTTATTTGATAATATATGGTAACTTATGAAATTGTTATTTTCTTAAATAAAATCTTCTCCTTTGTTGTTTACCAAATTAACTCAAATGATATATGCTAACTGTATTCTTGGTATTTTTATTTTGGTCAGCACGGTATTTAAGATTTTAACCAGTGGCGGATCAGGATTTTGCATACATATTAAAATATAAAATAAAACCAATGTTTTGTAAATGTTATTAAAAACACCTTACAAATATACTCTACGTTCAGCCAAACTATATTTATAATCGATATCTGAATTATTTACCTTAACTAAAGATGGGAGGAAAACAATTTATTAACTCAAAAAGTTTCTTTTTTGCTGTTGACTTCTAAAAAATACAGCATCGTCTTCTCCTTTAGAGTGATCTTTCAATTTTTTTTGTTTTTTAATTATTGTTTAGGTTAAAAATTTAGAAGTGTATTAACATAATAACAAATGGGCTTAATAATATTTGGGTTTAGTTTTTAAAGTTCAGCTTTTAGAAAAAAATGAGTTGGGGGCCTAACAAAATAATGTATGGAGGCATAAAAATATTGTCTTAATAATTAGTACCATTTCATAAAAAGTCATTGGGTCATCGGCCCCCTACTTGAATGCCGTACGTCCGCCACACGTCCGCCACTGATTTTAACTATTATCAAGTCGCAGAAAACATTCCATAAGTCTCTCTCAAATCATTTGAAAAGTTCCAGTACCACCGAAAAAGGTATGGTCACTACTCACTAGTCACTACACTCTTGATGAGGGTTTTTTTTGTTTGTTTGTTTTTGAGTAGAAGTATACTCCTGATGTATTATTAATAGTTTAAATTTATTTACTTTTCTTTTACTACTTTATTGACACGAGTGCTGTAGAGCTTATATATATGCTCATGTAGATATATAATTATGCATGATTGGAGTAGCTTGCAATGACTTAGAACTCTGATATATCTTCCCCTTCTTTCAATTATCGATTTTAAATATTCTTGAGATGATAATAATCTACCACAAATTCTCAGTCTGTTTCATATTCAAATGCATCAGAGTTCTCATCAACAGATCTATCGGTCTCTTGCCTTAAATTCCAGGGCATTTCTGGTTTCTTTTTTTCTTTCCTAATTTTCTTATTCTTCATCTTTAGGTTGTATGTAAATCTATATCATAAAGAAAGAAAAAATGTCAAGAAAGCCATGTTGTGTGGGAGAAGGGCTGAAGAAAGGAGCATGGACCGCCGAAGAAGACAAGAAACTCATCTCTTACATTCATGAGCACGGTGAAGGAGGCTGGCGTGACATTCCCCAAAAAGCTGGTATATTTGTGCTTAATTAATATTTATATATAGTTTTTAATATATACCACCTTCTTGATTTTTTAGCTTTTTTTTTTGGTTTAATGAAGATTGGTGTTTTGCATTTCCAATGTATTTCCAATTAGTTAAGATCAATACGTCAAATGAACGATATTTGAAACAGACTAATTAATATAAAAATCAAGTAATATTAAATTCAAAAAAACTAATTAATTATAAAATCTTTTTAGTAGATAATAAATCTTTATTAAACAAAAGAAAAAGTTTATATGTATTGTCTAATTGATGGTTTTATAATGACAATGGTGGTTAGGACTCAAACGATGTGGAAAGAGTTGTAGATTGCGATGGGCTAACTATTTGAAACCTGATATCAAGAGAGGAGAGTTTAGCTACGAGGAGGAACAGATTATCATCATGCTTCACGCTTCTCGCGGCAACAAGTAAAATACTTGTAGCTTGTCAAAATCCACACAAATAAGTGTAATTAACACATGGATTAAAGTTTGGATTTATTCTCCTTAATTAATAGGTGGTCGGTCATAGCGAGACATTTACCCAAAAGGACGGACAACGAGATTAAGAACTATTGGAATACGCATCTTAGAAAACGTCTGATCGATCAGGGAATCGATCCCGTCACCCACAAGCCACTTGCCTCTAATCCTCATCCATGCACGCCCAAAACTTCTGATCCCCACGATGATGAACAATCGCAATCGGGTTCGATGTCTCCAAAGTATCTTCCTCCTTCTTCAAGCTCCTACAATCTACAGGAGATAAGCAGCAGTGATGAGACACCAAGATACGATGCTTCCTTGACCTCCAAGAAACACTGTTTCAAGAGGTCAAGTTTTACATCAAAACTGTTAAACAAAGTTGCAGCTAGGGCTGCTTCCATTGGAAATATTTTATCAGCCTCCATGGAAGGAACCTTGATCAGCTCTTCACCATTGTCTTCATGTCTCATTGATGACTTTTCCGAAACTAGTCAACTTCAGATGGACGACTATGATCCATTCTCTCAGTCATCTGAACAAATAATTCCCGATGATATCAGCATGAACACTGATCTCAACAATTCCGCATACGATTTCTCACAGTTTCTGGAACAATTTAGTAACAACGAAGGCGACAACATTGGAGGATATAATCAAGATCCGTTTATATCTGATGTCTCATCAACAAGCATTGATGAATACGATATTATGCAAAACACAACCGGTTGGTCAAATTATCTTGTTGACGATTCCGATTTTACTTATGACACGAACCAAGAATACAACGACAAGAACTTCATATGATCCGTTGATTGCTTACCGGAATAGCTAGAGTTCACCGGTAATTTCATGGTTCTCTAAGATATTTGTCAAGTTATTGTCAGGTTCACTGTAATAGGGTGGCTATATTCAATAAGGGATTCTCTTAGTCGTCTGAGAACCTTGTGATCCTGTGGATCAATTAGTTTTTGATTTACGGGAGACACGAGTTTTTTCTTTTTCTTTTTTAATATATAGTAACTGTTTTGATCTTTGTGCATGGACGTCCTTCTTAAATTATATATTGAATAAAACATGCATTTTTCTTAATAATTCCGTTATTTATTAGTATTCTCACATTCTTGTCAATCATCTTTTTAGTCGGCACAAACTTTAACATGTCTTTTTTTTATTTATAAACAAAACTCACGAACCAAAATCTAAATTACTTTTCATTGCATGCGTTCACTGTACTACGTACAAGCATTGGATTTAAAGTTCGAGCCTTACTTTTCTTGAGCCATGTTACCAAAAACTTTGGGAAATATGTAACACATTTTAGGTTTTTGGTGATGAAACTCCGAAGAGACGAAACCCCTATGGAGAAAGTCGATGAAGTTTGTGTGTGTGTGTGTGTGTGGATAAGTATCACGTGTATATTAGAAGTACTAACCATTAATCAACATATAAATGAGATAGATAAAAATAAATGAATATAATACTAAAATAGTAGCGTAGAAGAAAAAAAAACTATAAGAATTTACTTCTCTCTTAAACTAATTGCAGAGATTTACTTTTATGTTACAGCGAAAAATGTAAAGAAAAAATTATGGATTTAAATAAAATATAAATATCCACGGATGAATGTATTTAGTAAAACGATAACATTTTAGTAATATGTGGTAATATATAATTTTACACTGATGTTCATTCATCCAAAAGTAATATTTATCAATCAAATGCAACTTCTTGGAAGACCAAAAGCTATATTCATAAAATATTCGTTTTGTGGTATATTAATATTCATATTGATATTGATATTGTTTAAAAATTGACATATAAAGTTTTGTGATATTTCGTAATCGTTCGTTGGACATACCGCACCATCATTTTCTTTTAGCTAAAAGTTTGGAATATACCAATAAATTAAATAAATAAAAGAAACGAGAAATCAAAGTTGTTCCTAATATAATACAGTATAGTATAATATCGTCCACAAATAGTTAATTATATATATACTCAAAAGCTAAGAGCAATAAGTGATCAAATATAATGGGACGTTTGATTGTGTGTCAAAAAAACCAGTTTAATAAACATTCAATGATATCATCATTATATGTGATAAGCTATTGTTTTTATATGTGTGGCTGCTCGTGAACGATTGATTCAATTCCTTTTTTCTTTCGATTTCCGGGTGGTACTGAATTTATGTCTATAAATTCCTTTATTTACAACCAAGTTGTCTAGACCGCAGCTCAGCCTAATTTAGATGTACCATATTCGATGATGCAGCAACCAACTTTTCACGTAGAAGATATCGATGCATTTCCACTTTACTAATGACAATGCTTTAATTTTTCGAAATTTTACGAAAAATGGATCCATTAATTAATAAAACGTAAAAAAAAAAAGGTTTTCCGTTTGAAAATGGATCCTTAAGACTTATTGGTCTTAAATTGCAGCAAAATATCGGTTGAAAAATTTGCAAGACGTTTTGCTTTAGGAAGCTTAGGGACCAAATATATAGATGTTGCATTAAACTACTTGAGAAAAAAACGGATGTGAAAGAAAAAATCATAGATTTTTGCATGCCACTATTTGTGTGGCAATTGTATTATCCAATTAGATAATTAGACCATTGGTTGTTTTCAAATACTAAAGCGAGTATGTTGAAATATTTTAGATTAGATGACACCTGAATTAGAGACGCAATTAAAAAAGAAGTGGATAGAGCCTAGAGGGACAAGGCTGTGACATACATAGGAAGACAGACAACGATCCCAAAAACGTGCACCGTCCAAGATTCTGGCTAATACACCTAACCTCCTTCCCCAGGGACTTAACACCGTCCAAGATTCTGCCACTTTTATTTTGTTTTTTTAATGGTGATGAATACTGCAGCAATAAATTGAAACAAAGGTTAGATAAGATGAAAACAGTTTTTAATTGATTCTTTAGTGTTTTTTTTTCTGGTATAGTTTTAACAAAAGCAATTGCATATATATAACATAATTAATTATCGTATTCTATATAATGTAAATTAGTGAACATGCATGAATAAATGTTAAACTGAAAATAAAGAAATAAATGTTAATAGATATATGTATAATGGACGTTAATTTTTTTATACTGACCTTTTAAGTTCGGATCGACTTTTAATAATATATCTGTATTAGCTGCCACTTGATCCTGAATGGACGTTAATTATTAGAAGATAAACGAATGACATGTCTTCTAACATATTTTTTAGAAAGCGTTACATATACAATTTTATTTTAAATAAATATAAATCTTTCTCAAAACGATAAATGGTAAGTAATAGAGTTTTCAAGCGGATCTATCCGTGACCTGTCACCTGCAATCCGCATAATCTACAATTAATATCACAACCCGCATCCAGAAAAACCATGGGCCCCGCGAATCACCCGCATATATAAAATTACTTGAAAAAATTGTGCAAATGTAAAATTTTTAGGAAAAATATATTTTTTATAAAATAAGGATAAATAATTTAAAATATGGAAAAATGCCAAAATATATATTTTGCGGGTATATGCATGATCCGCGAAGCTTGACCTGCTAACCAGATATATTTTTCAATCTATCCCGCGAGACCTGCAAATTAGTGGCCTCACCCGAACCCGCTCCGCTGTGGATCAAAACCCACGGGACCCACGGATGCGGGCCAATATTGCCAAGTCTAGTAAGCAATACATATTATGTATATATATATATATATATTATTTCTTTTTAAATAATATATAGAAATATTGTCTCTTAAAATTAGGCTTGGCAAAATAATTAGACCAAAAAACTAACTGGAACTGAACCAAAAGAAGAGACATTGACTTGAACAAGAACTAACCAAAATAACCGAACATGACCTAAACTTCTATATCTAAAGAACTGATACCGAATCCAAACCGAATCCAGAACCAAACGGGTACCTGAACATACCTGAAATATAAGTAGATATCCAAAAAATATTAGTAATATTTTTATTTGTAATAACTCAAATACCCAAAATTACAATTTTTCGGATATTTTGGATTCTTTCGGATAATTTGGATGATACAAATACAGCTTTTTCGGGTTTTTAGGGTAATTTGGGTAGATTTGAGTATAGTTAGATGATACAAAGACAATATTTTCAGGTAATTCATATATTTTTTGAATAGATTCGGATACAAAGTATTCGTCCGAACTGTACCCGAATTTTTTTTGGGTTTTCACTGGTTCTCAATAAAAAAACAAGAACCAACCCAAACCCGAAATGAACCGAACCTAAATCCGAACCAAATATTTAAAATACACAAACGAGACTTTTCTTAAAATTTAAAAATCTGAACCGAATGGATCCGATCCGAGTACTCAAATGAGCAGGCCTATTTAGCGGATAAGCTTCACATGTATATTCTTTTGTTTAATTAGTTTACATGGTTTTAAAAGTTTATTGTCATGAGTCATGAGTGCATGAGACTTACCAATATATTTATATATGGAATATACGAAGAGGTAGATCGTACGTGTGTACAAATGACTTCATAGATCTTTGACATATTTTTTTCCTTCTTCCTTTTTTTTGTTTTGGTAATATTCTTCAGTTTTTATTTGACCTATTGACGTTGTAATGATCTGGATTAAAAAAATAAAAATGAAGTTAGACCCTTAAAAAAAAACATTAACCGTATTTTCAGTTCGATTCGGATGCAAACTGATGTATCTCTCTATCCTAAATTAACTACTTCTGATTTTAGTTTCTTATATGCACGTTTGACGTATTTTTGGTTAAAGTTCTTTTTTTTTTTTTGGATAAATTTTAAATTCATTCCACCAAAAAACTGATTACAAAGTGAGAAACACTATTGTTTTTAAGATGTAGCTGAAAAAGAAAACAAATTACAAACTGATTACATTTTCATGATAAAAACGGTAGCAGAAAATTCTATGGAAGGCGAGAGCCAAACCAAATAGATAAACCATCTTGCAATTGATTTGAAGATTCTTGAATGGAGCTAATTCGATTCCTGATTGATTTGTCAATGAGCTTTATGAGACGTTCAGGGGCTGACTTGAGATTTCCATGTTTTCGATCATTTCGTTCCCTCCAAATAAAATGCAACGTAGCTTGGAAAGAGTAACGGAGGAGGAATAGCTTTGTCCTGTGCTGACCTTGCGTGGTGATTAATCTGATAATTGTGTCCCAAGCTTCGGAGTAGTCACTTCTTAGCAGTACGTAAGTTAGAGACTTCCATACATGGAGACTTCCATGTTTTCGATCTTATATGCACGTTTGTTCTAAATATAAACTAAGAAAATGTCAAAGAGACCATGTTGTATCGGAGAAGGATTGAAGAGAGGAGCATGGACTACAGAAGAGGATAAAAAACTCATCTCTTATATACACGACCACGGTGAAGGAAGCTGGCGTGACATTCCAGAAAAAGCTGGTACATAACTATGTATGCATTTGTGTTTCTAATATGTATTATCTATACTCTAATTGATCTTTCTTTTTTTTCGACTTTAGGGCTACAACGGTGTGGGAAGAGTTGTAGATTGCGGTGGACTAACTATTTGAAACCTGATATCAAGAGAGGAGAATTTAGCTATGAGGAAGAGCAGATTATCATCATGCTTCATGCTTCTCGTGGCAATAAGTACGTGTAACATTTCTCTAGGTTTATTTGTGCTTATATAAGTTTAATCAAGACTTGATCAATGTTTTGATATGTACCCTTTTCTTATTATGTGGTCTGACATAGCAAGACATTTGCCAAAAAGAACCGATAACGAGGTCAAAAACTATTGGAACACACATCTCAAGAAACGTTTGATCGATAACGGCATTGATCCCGTAACCCACAAGCCACTAGCTTCTTCCAGCCCTAGTCTGGCCAATCCCAAGAAATTCGATTCCCAAGAAGAATCCAATCCGGATGAGCACTCGTCACAATGGAGTTCTACCAATCCAGTACCTCTTCCCCTTTCTTCGAGTTTCAACAGTACTAAACCCGAAATCAGCAGTGATGAGACGTTGATAGAGAGTGCTTTCTTAAGCTGCAAGAAACGTTTTGAAAGATCGAGTTCTACATCAAGGCTGTTAAACAAAGTTGCAGCTAGAGCTGCTTCCATGGGCAAGATCTTATCAACCTCCATAGAAGGAACCTTGAGATCTCCTACATCATCTTCATGTCTCCCAAACTCATTCTCTCAATCATCTGAACACATGATCGATAACAAGGAAGATCTCGGCACGAGCATTGATTTCAGCATCCCCGAGTACGATTTTCCACAGTTTCTTGAGCAATTCATCAACGATGACAACGAAGCCGAGAACATTGGTGGGTGCAACCAAGATCTCCTTATGTCCGATGTCTCATCAACATTCGTTGATGAAGACAATATAATTGGAGACATAACCAGTTGGTCAACTTATCTTCTTGACCATCCCAATTTTATGTATGAAGCGGACCAAGATTCCGGCGACAAGAACTTTTTATGATCCATCTATGGCGTGTTAATTTCCCAATGTTGATATGCCCAAGATTATAATTAATTAGGGTTTTCTCTTCGATAATTTTTAAGTTGTTAAACTGTTCTAGATAGTAGATATATCATTCAGTAAGCGGATCGATTTTGCGCGAGAATTTATATTTTTGTAACTCTTTTGTAAAATAAAATTTAAATAAATTAAGCTTTATCTATATTTTTTTACGGCAGATAAGAATCTAAGCTTTATGTATACTTTTAGGTCTACAAACACTATAAATCAAAAGGTAAAGAGCAATGAGTGAGCAACTTGGATCTGTGACCCGGCAACTTTTGTCTGCTAACAAAAACGAATCTTAGGTTCACTGATAAATAATGTGTGTGTGTGTGAGATATGACTTATTGAGAGCTTTTGTTTTTATGTGTGTGGCTGCACATGAATGATATGATTTGATATTTGTTGTGTGTGTGTGAAAATGAAAGTTTTTTTTAGTTTTTGTCATCCGATTAAAAAATCAAAATTCGAAACAGCGTTTGGACTAAAAATATACCAACAATACTATTTTTCATTTATACACTAAAACCAAAAAGAAACGTAGCTATTGCACGGCTGCAAATACTCTCTCACGATCAAATAATTCGCATAGCCAAAATAGGCTACGTACATGTAGCCACATATGACTGCAATCACGAATCACACGTTAAGCTATCTCAATAGATCTCTTCTTAATAGATGGTATCTCAAGTTCCATAATCCACCCACGTATTCGATGAAGGTCTTCAAGGAAGGGTTGTAACTGAAAGTTGTATGAGTGAATAAAATGAAATAGACTTGTAGACCTTTATGTATTTCGTTTCTTTTTAACAGAAATTTCTATGTGCACTCAACAGAAATTTTAGGCCTGGGCGTTCGGAGTCCCGTTCGGATTCGGTTCGGATTTTTCGGGTTTAAGTCTCTAGACCCTATTCGTGTATTTTATATATTCGGATCAGGTTCGGTTCGGGTTATTTCGGATTTGGGTTTGGATTTAGTATATTTTTAAGTATAATTTTTCGGTTTCGGTTCGGATTTTCGGGTTTAGACCTCTAAACTCATTCGAATATTTTTTCAATAACGGGTTCGGATCGGAATCGAGTTTTTCGGTTCGGTTCGAGTTCGGATTTTTTGCCCACCTCTAACAAATTTGACCTAGTTTCTTTTCATATATTAAAATTGCTTTCATTACAAACAACTCTTTGAAAAAATAAAAAATTTCAGACCTAAATCTATACATCTTCCAAAATCGAGACTAACTTTTAATAAATTATATATAACGAGAATCAAACCCGTGTCGTATCTACGTTTTTTGCTTACATATACGATCATTAGCCCAATCCCACATGGATCTAACCCCACTAGTCCAACCACTAGCCGAACCCATTGATATTGTCAAACTAAATTATAAATATATTGCCGACAACTTTAAACGTGGAAATATTTTAGATGTTCCAACAAAGTGGAGATTTTATAAAGTAGTATTATAAATTGGAAAATGGAGGAAAAAAACTTACTTTATAATTTCTTTCTCGAGAATCAATAAACAAAACCTGTATAATTAAAGTTCACATGGTGTTCTATTGTTTAACACAAATAAACTGATTCATTGATTCATACCGAAATTAAAACGCTTTGAACATCAAGGTTCACTAAATTGATAGCCGTAAAGGCTGAACAACATCACTAATAGCAAAATAAACAGGACAAATAATAACATATTTTGCCATCAAATCGGCACAAACATTACATTTATGAGAGGCGTAACAGAAGGAAAAATTCCTGTCCACATGGTATTCTTTAACAAAACTGAAATTATTGCAAATTTTTTTAATCATTACTCTCTCCATTTAAATTAATTTTCGTTTAAGGTTTTTTATACAAATTAAAGAAACAATTAACTTTTATGTTTTACGTTTTAATAATATATTTTATATTTTTTTCATTGGGCAAAATATTATATTTTTTATATAAAAATTTTATTGGGCAAAATATTAACTGTAACTTTTACCAAACATCTACGTTAAAAATCTAAAACTAAAAACGATTCCTTACTTCTTATGAAACAAGACTAGATACTATTCCGCACTACAGCACGGGATTAATTTTTTTAAAAAAGTAATGTTAAGTATTTTTTTGAAATAGTTACAGTTATAGTATTATAAAAGATATTAAAATATGTAATATTATTATTTAAAAATATGAAATCATCGGTGATTATTTGATGTATTGTAATATATTGGTAATTGCGAATCCGGTAATTTTGTTGATACAATATTATTATTAGTGTAAATTTGATTTAGTTCATATTAGTCAAGTTTAAGATATAAATATGATTGTAAATATAACATGAAATCTATACATTTAGAGAAGAATATTTTGTTTATCTTGTTGCATAAGCTTTTATATTGTTTAGCTTGTAGAGGAGTATTTTGAATTCAATTTTGTTTTATTTTAAAAGCTTGTCAAGAATTCTAAGAATTTAAATCCTTAAGTTATTTATGAGATTTTCTTTATATTGTATATGTGTTTATTTTCAGATTTATTGTTAAGATCTATTTTAGGTCATTTTATTAATGTCAATGAATAAAAATTAATTGGATTCTAATGATTTTGGTTTAATATATTTTTAATTACATCCATATACATGATTACAGTTATGTAAGGAAAAAATAAAATAGATTTAATTATGTTTTTAAATGCAAATTAAAATTACAAATATAATCTTAATGAGAGATTATAATTTGATCTTTGTTATAATTTGTTCTTAATGAGAGATTAATTTTTTTTAATTTTACTTCCCAAATAATAATAAGGGGATATATTATATATCGACTAATATATATAAACTCAATTAAATTTTATATTTTTGATTGATTGTTTAAGATAATATTAAAAAAAATTTAGTTGATATTAAATAATAATTTAATTTTTTAATCAAGTTACTATATTTATAATAATTTAAACTTTTGATCAAAATAAAATATTTCTGATATTTAACTTTTTAATATTCGATTTTCTTAAAGAAAATAAATTAGAATATTCATATTATAACAAAATTATTATTTTGATTTTCGAAGCTTATAAACTTTTCCTACCTATTTATCATTAATTTCATTATTTTCCTTAAGGAAACTATGAAAATCAATATATTAATATCGTATAAAGTTAATATATTAAGAAAATCAGTAGAATAGATATGGAATCTTATGAAAGTAGTATTTTCCATCGGAAAAAGCATATTCCTTAAATAAATCCTAATATATTGCAAACACTAAACAACACTTGAAAATATAATATTCTGTGTAGGTTTTGTTTATTGGTGCTATATATTGCACGGGACAATCTCGTTAATGTATCTTAAAAAAAAAATCAAACTTTCATCTAGTTTTATTAGGCCAAATTGGTTCCCATAACAAACTTGCCTGCAGAATTGGGCAAAGTAATTTGATCTTCATATAATCCCTCGATGATCCCTCAAGTTTTCCGAACAAATTTCGAAACTTTTCATTTTTACCACTCGATTGAACCCGACCAGTTATTCAATGGATCCGGAGGATAGGTCTGAGATTGCCTTCTTTGATGTTGAGACGACTGTGCCAAACCGAGGTCAACGTTTCGCGATACTAGAATTCGGGTCAATACTTGTATGCCCGAAGAAGCTAACCGAGCTCCGAAGCTACACGACTCTGGTCCAACCTGCAGATTTGAGTCTCATATCGTCCTTGTCCGAGAGGTGCAACGGAATCAAGCGTGCCGACGTCGTTTCGGCACCATTGTTCTCCGATATCGCTGATGCTGTTTACGACATTCTCCATGGTTTTTCTTCTTCTTCCTCAAGTCCTTTTTTATGTTTGTCGGTTTTGTAACTCTGTTTCGTGTCTAGATTGAAATAGAAAGAAACAAAAATATATATATATATATATATATATATGAACTTTCCTGAATTTTGAGTTCTTGGTTGAATTGTCAATATAATCAAAGAAATGGCCAAGATTCAAGCTTTATATTATATTACGTTTTGATGTTGGGAGATACATATATATATATTGCAGGGAGGATTTGGGCAGGTCACAATATATTGAGGTTTGATTGTGCAAGGATCAGGGAAGCATTTGCAGAGATTGGACGTCAACCACCTGAGCCAAAAGGTGCCATCGACTCATTGACTTTGCTAACTCAGAGGTTTGGTAGAAGAGCTGGTGATATGAAGGTACAAACGAAACCTTCCTTTTCCCAAAAAGTTTTATACTTTTCACAAGATCGGATTGGTGAATGATGGAATTTTAACTCTTTGTTTCCGAGTTTCAAGGTCTTTTTTGAGTGTCTTATTATCCTCTGCGTGCTTTATTACTGCAGATGGCAACTTTGGCTACGTATTTCGGACTCGGGAAGCAGACGCATAGGTAGATAAAACGCATAAGCATTAAGGATCTAATTCTTTACCTCAAACTATCAAAAGCTCATTAAGCTCTAATTCTTTGTACCTACCTCTTCAGGAGCCTCGACGATGTTAGAATGAATCTTGAGGTTGTCAAATATTGTGCTACGGTCTTGTTCTTGGTATGTTCTCTTTAGTTACTTTATAAATGGAGAATCTTTGTCTCCTAATATCTGCTGCAAACAATGTTTAGAAAATCGGACTAATAAGAGGCAATGCTTTTATATTTCGTAGGAGTCGAGTCTTGTACTTGTAGATCATTCAGTATCTCCAGGAACTACTAGTTCAAGGAGACGTCTCGATGCATCTTCTTCTCACGAGGGTAATATAGTAACCTCTGTTAGGCTACCGTCCATTAGCGAGAACAGTGCAGCTCAGCCAGATCCGTTCAACATGAGCGTCTTGAGGAATGAAATGGCTTCCGACAACCACCTTCAATCAGACATTCTCATGGAAGAAGAAAAGATTCAACCATCTGATACTGTTGTCTTTGAGAATACCAGTGACCATGAGGGATTCTTGGCGCCAGATGCGATATCTCTTCCATACATCAAAGCGATTCTTGTCCCGTTTTTTCCTGGAAGCCAAATGATGAAGCTTAAGCTACTCTATGGTTATTCCCCTCTGCAGCTCTACTGTTCTTGTCTGAAAATACGGTTTGGAGTCGATGGGAAGTTTATGGATAAACTATTCATTGATTCGGTTCCACCTCTGACTGGAACCCGGTTGTGAATCCAATGAAAGGATTTGTAAACTACCCTAACGCAAGGATACAGTAAGTTACCTTACTAAACTCTACCTTTCTGGTTCAATGTTCTTCAAACAAAATCCTGGTTTCTTGATTGCTTGCTTTTAGTTTCTCCTGATTAGTTTCTTTGGTTTTCTGCAGTATTGCGACAGAGAAAAACGGAGATGTAGCTCGGTATGCAACAGAGATACACCAGAGAGAGTCCTCTGGAGCTACTCAGAAACTAATCTTCAGCAACCCGAGCGGTGAGGAGCTCGAATCGTTGCTGACCAAGGGAAGTGTGGTCGATGCATTCTTGTCTCTGGAACCGTATGATTATCAGCAGAAAGCAGGAATCCGCCTAGTTGCCAAAAAACTAGTTATACACTCGTAAATCATACATAATTGTTAATACCAAATACACACACACAAACACACACACTCTCTCACTCTGTGTTGTGTTCATGTAGTTGAGGAGACTCTGTACAAAAAAGTTTCAAATAAATGCAATCCAGATTTGTAGATTGGTTACTTGTGTATCACTGTGCAAGAATGCAGAAATTGCAATCTTGAATTCTTGAGTAAACCATTTAACGAGAAATGCTTTATGATCTTGAACAAAAATCTTTACCTCTTCTTCTTGACACTAATAACTTTTCATTACGTTGAGCAAACATATGTTAGTTACTACTTTGGCTGAATTAATAGAAACTTTGGAATGAATTCAGTTAAGGGAGAAAACTTATTTTACATGTTATGTTTTACTATTTGACAAAGTTGAAGTGTTGTTTAGTTCGAATTGCAAAGTTGGTTGGTAGTCAAATCGATTGAATGATTTATTTTCCCAACTTCTATACCTTCGATTTCATGTCGATGGATTTCAGAGATTTGGGAAAGAAAATGAGGAAAATGAGAAAACCTTAATGAGAAAATGTCGCAAGCTTCGACAAACAGAAGAAAATGAGAAAGAAAGGGAAAAAAAAAACAGAACACGTGAGAAATAACGCCTCCGTTTGCATCTGTTACAGTTGACTGGGTTGGGATCAATTTTGCTTAGTTCAGGAATAAAATTACGAATTAAGAAGTTGGGGAATAAATTTGCGTTATTTTTTTTATAGTTGAGGAATTTTTGAGCCAAGTCAGATCCGAAAATCTCTCTTTTCACAAAAATTCTACGATCTTTCTCTCTCTCTCTCACTTGACCAAGTCAGACTAGTTTCGTAACGAACAATGTTGATCGAAAATAGATAAAACTCTAGGTCAAGAAACGATTATAAAGAACTCTTCTCTTCTTTATTATATTTAGAAAACTTCACAAAAACTAAACATTTATGATTCTCGATATACCAAATCTCACATAGCCATTGATATTTATAGGAAAAATTTATTCCTATTCCAACTAGAATTTGCTAACACCAAATCTATTAGAATCTATCTAAGCTTATCATACTCTCCATAAAACTAAAGACTAAAACACCCTAGATCTAATCCTTGACTCGATTAGTATCTAGTAAACCAAGTTAGTTGATTAACCAACATTCTCCCCCTTAATCTTCGAACTTGGATTATGGAGGTCTTCAACACCGATCTTGGCTCTCCATCGATCTCCTTGTGCATCGGCCATGACTGATGCTAACTTGAAACCGAATGATGTTTGAAGTCCCTTTACTCGGCTTCAAAACTTTGCTTCTCACGGTCGCTTCGTACGATCGCTTCTCCTTCTCAACGATGGCTTTTCACAATCGATGTTCACCTCCTTGTATTCACCGAACGTGTCTTCTCGTTGATTATGTTTGGTCGTGACTCCTCCATAAGCTCGACCTCCTCTAGCTTCTGGTTCGGCGTAAATAGTACCCGCTATGAACAGTACCTCCGTGAACAGTACTGTCGTGAACATTATCGCTGTGAACAGTACCTTCGTGAACAGTACCACCGTTCGGCTTTGATCGTGTCTCTTCCTTGAACTCGATCCGTTTGTCTCCGCCGGTTGTGTCTCCTCCACGAGCTCAACCTTCTCACTGCCTCTCTCTCGATCGTTCTCCTTCTTTCAAGGAGAGGCCCTGATACCAATTCTAGGTCAATAATGGATTATAAAGAACTCTCTTCTTTATTATGTTTAAAAAACTTCACAAAAACCAAACACTTATGATTTTCGATATACCAAAGCTCACATAGCCATTGATATTTATGGGGAGAATTTATTTCTATTCCAACTAGAATTTGCTAACACCAAATCTATTAGAATCTATATAAGCTTATCTACTCTCGATAAAACTAAAGACTAAAACACCCTAGATCTAATCCTCGATTCGATTAGTATCTAGTAAACCGTGTTCTCACCACCTTCTCTTCTCGATCGTTCTCCTTTTTACAAAGAGAGGCTCTGATACCAATTCCAAACCTCTAAGGGTTTTGCATAAGAGATATAAAGAACATGTTTTTTTTTAAAGAACAACTTATCTTTTTTTATGATTTAGAAACTCACACAAAACTAAATCTCTTTCCCTTGAGTCATATTGGAACATCTCTCCAATGGCTCTTATTTATAGGCTAAACAACATCCTAGTCCTATTAGGAACATATCTTATTAAGATAACATTTTTATCCTAATCTTATTCCTAGACTTATCTCCTTACTTGTGTCTATCTTATTCACCTTAACCATATCTCGGTTTAATGAGATGTTAGACCGCAAGTTCGGTTCAATTATCCAACAAAAACAACAGAACTTCAGCTTGATGGATAATTCACCTTGTATATACGGTCGATTTCATTTCCTTGAAAAGTTTTAGATATTTTGTTGTGATGATAATCCGACTTCCAGGACCAAACCACTAACCATTTCCGGCCAGGGCATCTAGTTGTGCTAAAGCCATTCACATCATCAAGAACAAGAAAAACTTTCATGTCTCTCAAACGTGCTTGTGCGACTCCTAAATGAGGGATCATGATATCTTTCTGGTTGATCATCTTTGTTTTGTTGTTGCAACTTTGCACTGTAGTCATCAAAACAAGGTTTTGGATAACTTCCTTTTTCCTTGCTTGTATTTGTTTCCTTTTTCACCAATTCTTTTTTTTCTTCTTTTTTTTCCCCATTTTCTCACAAATTTCCCTACTTTCTCAATGTCTAGGGTTCTTCAATTTCTACAGAGGATTTGAAGATTTTACTCAGGTTGACAAGTTATAATCGGGTTGTAGTAAGGGTAAAATCCGTTTAGTTTTGTTTTTACGTGTAACCGGTATTAAGGGTAAATCAATATTTAGTTGCTTTACTTAGATTTCAAACTGGCGATTTGTAGAGGGAAAACTATGAAGGGGGGGGGGATGCGAACAGGCTGGAAAGAATGATGTCGAATAGACGTAAGTGATAGAAACAACGCTTTTTATTCGGCAGTTTCAACAAGCATGTTCATCACAAATGAGAACAATAAAATAGCATGTTCTCAGTCATACAAAGAACATAAACGAGAAGCTGAAGCCACACAACATTCTCTAAAAGACTCACAACCATCTTAACTTTTGTTATGTTTACGCATTGACAATACACAAACATATTCAAAAACCAATTTCACGAGTCACCGAGCAATCATTATATCATTACCAAAACTATATCTAACCATTTCAGTAATACTGAATCAAAAAAACTGATTATCCAAATCTGAAACAGAGAGGAACTAGAGCATTAATGGATGGCTTTCACTGCACCTTCAAGTTTCTACACCCTATGACTGAAGACAAAATCGAGTGTCATATAGAGACTAGCTTCATAACTTATCATCTCAGAGACTAAAATCGAGTGTCATGTGCAAATTGTAAAATGTTTATTGGAAATATGGAAAGCTGACCTCTATCTTCTCTTTTCTAGCAATGGAGTCCCAATCTTTAACACAGCCCAGTCACTTATCAAATCCGACGCCTTTCGCAGAACTCTTTGTTGCCACCTCCGAACCTCTCATAACTTCATCAACATGCCAAGAGTTGAGAATATCCCGCATTCTTTTATCTCCCAGGTTGTTAGGTTTCCTCTACTGATAACGTAAAACAAGCTCGGAAGTCACCTCCGCTTCAAAGTCGAAATGTAGATGCTCCGTTATAATGGGATATGTGTGTGCATGATCTGACAGTGAGACGCCTCCTTGGAAGTGATGCCTAGACACACTCATCATGTCTCCGTTATGTCCAAATTTACTAGCTTCATTTTCGCCCTTGTTAACAACCAAGATGCAAGCCTTAAATTTTGTTGATGTAGGAAGAGGCTTTTGATTCAACTTCACTGTTACGGAACTCCCAGAAGCTCTGTAAGTGAAGAACCCATGCACTTCTTTACCAGGTAAGACCACACATTTAAGAGTTGATGTCTGGATGATGAGATCTCTTGATTCTTTATTTAGGTTGAAGCAGTTAATGAAGTTGAACCAAATATGTGGATTGTAAAAGGAGCAATCTAGTTTTTCTAGGGACTCGCAATTTTCTGCATCTAGAATAAGTAGGGAATCTGGAAGCTGTGGGAGTGATACCAGACTTGAGCATCCTTTGAGAACTAATTTTCTAAGATTAGTTAAATTCCAAATAGAAGAAGGGAGCTCCACCAGACTTGAACATTCACGAAAATTTAATTCTGTGAGAAAAGTTAAATTCCCAATAGAGGAAGGGAGCTCCACCAGATTTGAACATTCACCAAGATATAATTTGGTGAGAAAAGTTAAATTCCCAATAGAGGAAGGGAGCTCCACCAGAATTGAGCATCCATAAATATATAAGTTGCAGTGATGAGATGAATTCATAATAGAGGAAGGGAGTTTCAATAGACCTGAACAATCATTAAGATATAATTCCTCAAGATTAGTTGCATTCCCAATAGTGGAAGGGAGCTCCACCAGAGTTGAGCATCCTTCGAGAACTAATTTTTTTAGATTAGTGGCCGTTGAGAGACTAGGAAGCTCCTTCAGGTTTATAGAATATGACAAATTCATCCGCTGTGCAGACAAATACAAACAGAATACACATACATTGATACACTTAGCAATTAATCAAATAAAAAGAACACTTCCATGCTAAAAAAAGAAGTGGATATTATATATTCAAAACAAAATTCAAAACTTAAAAGTTTTAAACTTAAAACTTAAATAACTTACTTTAGTTCTGTTCCAAAGCTTCTCAAGCTTGATGTATGGCATACGTATTTCGACAAGGAACTCCAGGTTATTTGTAAAAGGCAACAGCTGGATTTTAGATATTGCTTCAAAGGCTTTTTCAAAGACAGACTTGGAGTCTATGCCTACAACACTTCCAGTAATCTGAGAAGAAAGACCCAAAAATAAGTAGAGATGATAAAATAAACTCAAGTTGTAAGAGCAGTGTAACGAATGAATAATGGCAAAACGTACTGTTGTATAACTAGTGAGTAATTGACAACTATCTTTAAAATCAATAAAAATTTGGCGTTTCCCAGGCTCACGAACATATTCTTTACGGACGATTTCTTTACCTAGTTGGGCCAGCAAATTATGCATCTCTATATACTGATAATAATCTGAATAATGGCCAACAGGTATGAGAGATTTCTCCTCTAAAACGTAAAGCCTTTGACTCAAATTTTTGAATCTTTTGCCAAGAAATTCTTCCACTGTCCTTGTATCTTGCCCGTCGTGAAAGAAAGCTATATGAAGAAATAAATCTTTATCTTCATCACATAAAGCATCATAACTAAACTTCAAAACGCTCTCAATATCTCCATTAAGATTAGTCCTTAACCTTGATACTTCCATTGACCACTGCTCCTTGGACAATCCACGAAAGTGGGATCCCATAACCTTTAGTCCTAAAGGAAGTTCACCGACAAGGTATGTAATTTCACGAGCTAGTACATCGAAACCATCTTTAGGGGACTTTTGATGAAAAGCATACATGCAGAACATTTGAAGAGCCTCATCAGTTGATGGAAAATTCACCTTGTATATATGGTTGATCCCAATTGCCTTCAAAAGTCTTAGATCTTCTGTTGTGATGATAATCCGACTTCCAGGACCAAACCACTGAACATTTCCGGCCAAGGCATCTAGTTGTGCTAACCGATTCACATCATCAAGAACGAGAAAAACTTTCCTGTCTCTCAACCGTTCTTGTGCGACTCCTAAATGAGGGATCATGATATCTTTCTGGTTGATCATCTTAGACAACATTTTGTTTTGTAGTTGCAACTTTGCATTGTACTCATCAAAACAAGGTTTTGGATAGCTTCCTTTGATATCATCCATGAGTGCGCTATTCTGGAAACGGCTGGAAAATTGGTTAAATAGAAACCTGGCGATGGTAGTCTTCCCAATCCCAGACGGACCCCAAATCCCAATCATCCTCGCTTCATCCAAATCTAGGTTTAACAACAGTTGCATCCTTTTCATATGAGCTCCCATCCCAATAAAACAGTCAAAATCACGTAATGGTGTCCAATGATTAAGCTTGTTCGAAATATCAACAGCTATGTTTTCAATCATGGTTGCTTCATCAACCCTAACAAAGAGGAAAATCAATTTATACATACATCTTGTAAATATCTAAAATCACTAAGAACTCACATACACGTTTAAAAGTAATCACTAAGAACTCACATACACGTTTAAAAGTAATGACTCTCTTCTCAGCATACAGTTTAAATGCTACAAAGATATATAGTTTGATCATTTATGTGTTAGAAACATTAAAAGCAAGTGAAAATAAATCAAGAAGACGAACCAGTTGCTTGAATGCTAACCTGCGATTGTGGCCACACCCTCCAAAGCTTTCCTCCATGTCTTGATCTTCTCCTTGCCTTTACCTTTGCAAGTTTTTTTGAAGACCTTCCCAAAATCTCCCTTTTGTTTCTTTACATCAGTTGGATCCACTTCATAGAAAATGGTAATCACCGTTTGACCCAACTCTTTCTTCATGATCTCCACCAGTTCGTCAAGACACCAAAACGAAGAAGCGTAATTCTTGGAGAGCAAGACAACAACAATCTTAGATCCTCTGATCGCCCGTTTGAGTTCAGGACCGATGAATTTTCCTCTCTCGATCTCGTTATCAATGAAAAAGTTGATTCTTTTTCTGCTGAACTCCTTGAGAACATGACTGAGAAAGCTTTGGCGTACATCTTTTCCGTGGAAGCTCGGAAAGACATCGTGAGATGAAGGAAATGAAAGAGATAAAGAAGAAGAGCAAGAAGAATACATTACTACGATAGAAAGAAGATTTAAGATCAGAGATCTTATAATAGAGCTTTGTTGAAGTATGGACTAACAAAGAGACTTTGTATGTTTAATGACTTGACTCCATTGACTCAGAAAGTTTTCTTTTCACAGTCTTAGCTGTCTTGTAGGTCCCACCACTCTTGACTGCTTTCCCTGTAATTTAGTCCGTGACTATAGAACAAGTAATAACTCAGCAATTGGTTGAGGCACTCTAATTCTAAGAAGGAAACAGAAATGACAAACACAAGCAATTTCAACGAAGTAAATGAAAGTCTCCAACTCTCCATCCCAAATCTGAATTCACACATAAGTAGTTTCAAGGCAATGAGTTCAATGTTTGGACTTAGAGCAAAAAAGATTCCATAGACTTAATCTAGATTCACACGTATACAGTTTTTCCGAGAAGCTTATCCGCGTCTACCTCACATGTGCCAACGGCACACTACAAAAAAAATCATAGCATATTCAGACCATGCTTTCGATATGATTAGGATGGCCAAGGGATTTCTGATTATTCTTCAGAATTTGCGAGACTTGGTTACTATGAAATGCTTCTTTGGATCCAACTCAAATACGAAGAAAAGATCAAGGAAGTTTCTTCTATGATTATCAAAAGCTTCAAAGAGAATTGTAGCCATAACCGATGTCTTTTAACAGAAATTATCTGCTTGCACTTTGTGAGAAAGACCAGTATAAGGAGGTTTTGAGGATATTAGAGACTCTAGACATAACCAGAGTCTACTCTTTTGACATTTGGACAAGCATTTTAGAAAACCTTGGAAGGTCGCTATCAGAATCTGTTGCGAAGAATCTCCTTCGTGAATTGAACGAGAATGGTAAGAAACGACGCATAAGACCGCTTAGCTGTGTAACCAATTCGTTTTGATGTCTAATACACTTGGTCAACTTTGTAACTATTGTTAATATCGTAACTTTGTTTTATTGACATGTGCAGGGTCTTTCTTACTTTAGAAAGAATGGTGTTTCTGAGCTGATCTTTAGCTAGGTAACCAGCATTCCTAACTTGCGTTTAAGTAACGAGGGTCAAGAGCAAGTTCCTAACAAAATTTGCCATCTCTAATATCTTCTTGGAAATTATAAGGTTGGTGGTGCCGTTTTCAAGTTCAAAGAGTTGATTAACGAGCTGGAAATTTTGCCCTTCAACCGCATCATATCATAAGCTTGTCAAATATAGTTGCGATTCACGAGAGGTAATATTTTCTTCTTCGTTCTACCTATTTTTTTTTTATTTTTTTTAACTTTATGGTGGAACTTAGTTTTGGTTACTTCAGCCGGTGTTTATGTTATTACAGGAGGAAATTGGTCTATCCATATTGCAACACATGTATGAAGTGGGTTTAGAAGTACCATTAGGCGATGCAATTTACCTTTTTTGCACCATTGAGCAGAACTACGGGTTTAATTTGGTATGTGCATGAAAGCCTCAATTGGTTGCCTTTAAAATTATTTATAATCAATATTATACATCTATGTCTTGTTTACTTATCTTTATATATATAATGAACTTGCAATATCGAATTACGTGTGTGCAGCTTAGAGGTGTACAAGATGTGCTTAAAGAGATGCATAAAAAAGGGGACGAAAGTAGAATGTTCAATCTTTGGTTGGCTGAATACATTTTGGAGGTAAGATTTCCTTTTATTTTTGGAACACATAGACTGATTTATTGGTGATTTCTTGTTTACACTTTGGTTTGTTTGGTTCTGTGTAAGGTGTTGTTTCGAAAATGTGAAGGAAAGTACAAGGAAGGAGAGAGTGATAAACCATGGTTAATAAACAACTATTTTAGATGCAAATTGGATGATTATAAGTTAGACGATGATGATGATGACCACGCGAGTAGTGATGAGAGAGAGGATTATGAGTCGGATGATAAATGTACTTCTTGCTCGTAGGACAGTTTTGATGATTGGTAATTTGCGGTTTGAACAAAAAGCAATGACTTATTTGTATGTTTAGCGGATTTTTCCTAGACTCATAATCAATAAGTCAATGATGGTTACTCATAATCAATAAGTCAATGGTCCGTTTTCGTTACGTTATTCCTCTAAAAACACAAACGGCATATAATAAAAACCTGAGCAGCCTCCTCCGTTTAGCTTTTAAATATCGGCAAAACACCGCCTCAGCGGTCACCACCGCCGCAAATCACGCCGGGATTTCTCTAAGAACGTCTGATATTTTCCGGTCTCTTCTAATGTCATCTTTTATTAAAAATAATGTAATGGAATACAATGTGACTTGTTTGCCAAATGAATTTGCTGGACATTGACAAGAACAAAAAAAGAAGGAAATATCCTACTAGTTTGGGATGTGGAAAAAAATTATTTCCTTAGTGTCATTTTCTACTTTTTTTACTATATTTTTTTTTATGGTTCTTGTTACTTCATTTCGGTAAACCATAACTTTCAACCTTGTTTTAAAGCTACCGGTAGGTACATTTGTTTAGTTTGGTTAGAATTATTCGAATTCTGGGTTTTCCTGGTTTTGAAAAATAGTCCCAAATAGAATTTCGGTTTCAAATTTTTTTCAATTCCACTCGAATTTGGTTTTTGTGTTTTTTTTTGGGATAAAATGTGAATTTATTACCGGAAGGAACAATATTTTTACATAGGTTTTAAACTAAATAGCTTCAAAGACTAATAAAGTATATTAAAAAGCCCCATTCAAACTAAAAGATGATCATGATGCAGTTACATATGTGAGAACCATGTAAATAGCAGGTTTCAGCAGCTTTTGCGGGCTCTCCTAGATATTAGAAAGTCTCTCATTGTCTTACGAAGACCGTTTTTGCAGATGGCGAATGATGGAATTTTAACTCTTTGTTTCCGTGTTTTAAGGTATTTTTTGAGTCTTATTATCCTCTGCGTGCTTTGTTACTGCAGATGGCAACTTTGGCTACGTATTTCGGACTCGGGAAGCAGACGCATAGGTAGATAAAACGCATAAGCATTAAGGATCTAATTCTTTACCTCAAACTATCGAAAGCTTTTTTTTTTTGGTCAACGGCAAAAGCTTATTAAGCTCTAAGTCTTTGCACCTACCTATTCAAGAGCCTCGACGATGTTAGAATGAATCTTGAGGTTGTCAAATATTGTGCTACGGTCTTGTTCTCTTTAGTTACTTTATAAATGGAGAATCTTTGTCTCCTAATATCTGCTGCAAACAATGTTTAGAAAACCGGACTAATAAGAGGCAATGCTTTTAACAAATAATATAGCAGCCTCTGTTAGGCTACCGTCCATTAGCGAGAACAGTGCAGCTCAGCCAGATCCGTTCAACATGAGCGTCTTGAGCAATGAAATGGCTTCCGACAATCACCTTCAATTAGACATTCTCATGGAAGAAGAAAAGATTCAACCATCTGATACTGTTGTCTTTGAGAATACCAGTGACCATGAGGGATTCTTGGCGCCAGATGCGATATCTCTTCCATGCATCAAAGCGATTCTTGTCCCATTTTTTCCTGGAAGCCAAATGATGAAACTAAAGCTACTCTATGGTGATTCCTCTCTGCAGCTCTAATACGGTTTGGAGTCAATGGGGAGGGAGTTTATGGATAACACTGGAAGACGGAGGTTAAACTTTGTGGTTGATCTGCATCCAAGCCTGTGCAGCATACTTGAAGCATGTGATAGTAATGCACAGAAACTATCTGTTGATTCGGGTTCCACCTCTGACTGGAACCCGGTCGTGAATCCAATGAAGGGATTTGTAAACTACCCTAACGCAAGGATACAGTAAGTTACTAAACTCTACCTTTCTGGTTCATCAAACAAAATCCTGGTTTCTTGATTGCTTGCTTTTAGTTTCTCCTGATTAGTTTCTTGGGACTTCTGTAGTATTGCGACAGAGATAAACGGAGATGTAGCTCGGTATGCAACAGAGATACACCAGAGAGAGTCCTATGGAGCTACTCAGAAACTAATCTTCAGCAACCCGAGCGGTGAGGAGCTCGAATCGTTGCTGACCAAGGGAAGTGTGGTCGATGCATTCTTGTCTCTGGAACCGTATGATTATCAGCAGAAAGCAGGAATCCGCCTCGTTGCCAAAAAACTAGTTATACACTCGTAAATCATACATAATTGTTAATATCAAATACACAACACACACACACTCACACTCACTCACTCACTCACTCACTTACTATGTGTTGTGTTCATGTAGTTGAGGAGACTCTGTACAAAAAAGTTTCAAATAAATGCAATCCAGATTTGTAGAATGGTTTCTTGTGTATCAATGTGCAAAAATGCAGAAATTGCAATCTTGAATTCTTGAGTAAACCATTTAACGAGAAATGCTTTATGATCTTGAACAAAAATCTTTACCTCTTCTTCTTGACACTAATAACTTTTCATTACGTTGAGCAAACATATGTTAGTTACTACTTTGGCTGAATTAATAGAAACTTTGGAATGAATTCAGTTAATGAAGAAAACTTATTTTACATGTTATGTTTTATTATTTGACAAAGTTGAAGTGTTGTTTAGTGCCAATTGCAAAGTTGGTTGGTAGTCAAATCGATTGAATGATTTATTTTCCCAACTTTTATATCCCATATAGTATAACTGTAGAACATTTATTATTTTTAGTTAAAACAATTTTTTTGGATGGTAGGTGATATTTAAAGACATGGTTTTGCACTTTTGCTTTAGTATTAATGGTGGTGCAATTAATTGAATCGAATCTGCTGAATCTTGATCTCTAAAAGTTGTTAATTGTCCGCTTCCTCTGTCTCTGTCTCTCTGTCTCTCTCTCTCTGTCTCGCACAGACAAAACAAAACAAGTAGACAACAACAACAATGGCTCCTTGATCAAACTGTTTTATCAGTTGCTCCAATGGGGAAGGAAGACGGATTCAAGACTCAGAAGCGTGTTTCAACCGCTTCCGCTGGCGTTCTTCCGACGACGATGACGAGTGGCGGAGGAAGAAGACCACCACCACGTGGCAGACAGATACAGAAGACCTTCAACAACGTTAAGATGACAATTCTATGTGGCTTCGTCACCATTCTCGTCCTACGTGGCACTATCGGCGTTAACTTCGGAACTTCCGACGCCGACGCCGTTAACCAGAATCTAATCGATGAGACTAACCGACTTCTAGCTGAGATCCGATCCGATTCGGATCCTACCGACTCAAACGAGCCACCTGATTCGGATCTTGATCTCAACATGACATACACTCTGGGACCCAAGATCACGAACTGGGATCAAAAACGGAAACTTTGGTTAACGCAAAACCCAGATTTTCCCAGTGTCGTCAGTGGGAAAGCTAAGGTTTTGCTTTTAACAGGTTCGCCTCCAAAACCTTGTGACAATCCAATTGGTGATCATTACTTGTTGAAATCGATGAAAAACAAGATTGATTATTGTAGGATTCATGGGATTGAGATTGTATATAACATGGCTCATTTGGACAAGGAGCTTGCTGGGTATTGGGCTAAGCTACCAATTCTTAGGAGATTGATTTTGTCTCATCCTGAAATCGAATGGATTTGGTGGATGGACAGTGATGCTTTGTTTACAGACATGGTGTTTGAGATTCCGTTGTCTAGATATGAGAATCATAACTTGGTTATTCATGGATATCCGGATTTGTTGTTCGATCAGAAGTCTTGGATTGCTTTGAATACTGGTAGCTTTTTGTTTAGGAACTGTCAGTGGTCTTTGGATTTGTTGGATGCTTGGGCTCCAATGGGACCGAAAGGACCGATTCGGGAAGAAGCCGGGAAGATTCTCACTGCGAATCTTAAGGGCAGACCGGCCTTCGAAGCTGATGATCAGTCTGCATTGATATATTTGCTGCTTTCGCAGAAGGAAAAGTGGATGGAGAAAGTGTTTGTGGAGAATCAGTACTATCTTCATGGGTTTTGGGAAGGATTAGTGGATAGGTATGAGGAGATGATAGAGAAGTATCATCCGGGATTGGGAGATGAGAGATGGCCCTTTATTACTCACTTTGTCGGATGCAAACCGTGTGGGAGTTATGCAGATTACGCGGTTGAACGTTGCTTGAAGAGTATGGAAAGAGCATTCAACTTTGCGGATAATCAAGTGCTCAAGCTTTATGGATTTGGTCACAGGGGATTGTTAAGCCCTAAGATCAAGAGGATCAGGAACGAGACAACGTTTCCATTGAAATTTGTCAACAGGTTTGATATTCGAAGAACAACAACACCGCTCAAGTTTGAAACGCGGAGCTAGCAGCCGATGAACCGCTTTGGTAAAGCACAGTCACTTCCTCCTTGGCTGAACAAAGTTCTAAATATCATTATAGCTCCATTGTTTCAAAGCTCATTTCTTCGTCTTTTTGTTTCCATTATATTTTTACCCCATACATAAAGTCAATAGATTCTTTTGTTAACTTGAACAGAGGATAAATTATCAATTTGTTCAAGTACCTTTTCATTGCAAAGAACTGTTTTTGCAGAACCCTAAGTCTGAAGTAACTCTGACTCGTAGGGTTTTGGTTAGAACTGGTAAAGTTTACGTCTTTTCTCATTTTGAGAGATTGAAATGTAAGAATCTTACAGTAAGATGGTAACTTGCAGGAGAATATAAACAAGAAACAAAAGAATCAGTACGCTAAAAAAAGTTGGAATTTATGATGGATCATCTTCTTGATACGATGTCCTTGTGGTGCTTTATCAGTAACTCATTCATCTGAGCAATCTGATGTAAAAGCTGAACTATCCTCTGTTGCAAAATCAGAAAAAAGAAGATGCAAGTAAGTAACCATGTAAAAATTGAAGTGTCTTAGACATTTCATCGAACAGTTTGTATGCAAAAAAAAAAAAAAGAAGACTGGTACATACCTCGTCTCTCTCTTTGATCGCGTCTCGAAGATGATCCATGGTTCCTCCTTTGACACGTTTTCGACGAGCTCGTACACGCATCCACCACCAAATTGCAATGGCAAGAACTGGATAAAATGGTCGTAGAGTGATTGAGAACCAGGTCACAAAATTCTTCAATTTCGAGTACACACGTACGAGAAGAAGCTCCCACCAGTCTTGAAAGACATCAACTTCACGATTCAATGGTTTCCTCAGTAATTTCCCGTCTGAATCGCCGCCTTGCTTAGAAGGCGATGGCGGAGATTTCTGTTCAAATGGCGATTGGTCGTCTGAATCGGACGGTGGAGATTCGCCGACAAGTGACGGAGGAGATTTTTCTTCAGTTTCCGACGGAGACTTCCGGTCAAAGTCAGATGGTTGTCCATCTGAATCAGAAGGGAACAACGAAAAAGAAGAAGAAGAAGAAGAAGAAGAACCAGAGCGTCTCGATGAAGACGACGGAGATTCGAGGTACTTATCGACTCCATAGACGGAAGAAGCGACTTGGAGATTTTCGTGGTAGATCGGCGGGAAAACAACGTGATCGAAAAATGGGGATTCTCTGATGACAACCATTGACGAACTGGGATCTAAAGGAGAAATCAGCTGTTGTTCACAGTAAAGATCTTCATCTTCGGCCATTTTTTTCAGTTGGATTCGAGGAGGGTTAGTCTCTCGCTAGGGTTTGTTTATGAGTGGAGGAACAAGACAATCCATGAAACTTTCAAACATTGGATCCAACAAATACGAGATTGTTGCGTTGGGTTTCCTCATTCTTCGTTCTTTATTTTTCTACTTATTGTTTTAAAAAATATATTTTTCTTACGCATCTGTTTTGTGCGTTTGCTTGTTTTTTTTTTTTTAATTGTTTATGCAGAACGCTAAAATAAAATAAAAATAAGTATATAAATTTTGTTTCGTCTTAATCTAAATCGTTTGTTTCGTACGATTTATAGCCATAAAAATTGTGTTGTAATATTGCTTAAAGAAGGCAATGCCAACATAAAGTAAACTTCACCTCTCTTAATTTCTAAATGCGAAGACGTTTTTTTGTTAAGATAATCGTCGATCGGTAAAGATTTTTTTCAAAAAGATTGCTGTAAATCAGCTCGAATGGAGTTTCTTAACAATAGTGGGACAAACGATTGGGATTATATTTTTCATTATTCTGAATCCTAAAAAAAGAACATTCATGCTGCGGTACGATACAAAGTTACACACTAAATAGACAAAATGCTCTACATCTCTCTCTCTCTCTCTCTCTCAATCTACCTGAAACCTATACAACATTTCAATCTATCAAAAATTCCTCTAATTAGGAAAATTAAGAAACAGGAAAGAATCCTAATTTACAAGTTAGAATTAAATCAATGTGGAGTTAATCATGTCAACTTGAGTGGAGAAAACACCTGTCGTCTTATCTTTCAATGGTTCCTCGATAGCCCCCGCCCAGGCGAAACCCCTCCCATAGGACCCGAGCCTGTTTTAACTGCACAAAACGCCCCCATGCCGCTTTGCGAAAAGGTTTACTTGAACAGCACCACCGCCTTCGCTGGCTTACAAGACCACCTCGGTTCTCTCAGAGAGATTTTGGCGGATTTTGCAAAACAATATTTAAGTTTTTGCTCAGCTATCATCAACTACTTTTTTTGTGAGACTGACTCCTTTCGCCTTCTCCATTTCCGCTTCCTTAGCAGCTTTCTTCTTCTCCAGCTCTGCTTGCTTGACGTTCTCTTCGTGTGCTTTCTTAAATAACCTTATAAAATTCAAGAGGGTCGCAGTAACTGCGGCAGTCCATCACCCGGTATTATTATTAGCTACATAACAGTTCCAACTAAAAAACTAATAGGGACTTTTTTTTTCTATGTATTGCCCAAGAAAATTGAAGTTTATATTCCGCGCCATACCTTGTTCAAATGGACAACGGTTAGGATCCTCACCAAAATAGTGCGCAAGTGCATCAGCATTTCTTCCCTATCGTCCATCATAAGAAACAAAACAAAAATCATTTCAGGATCAAACACATTTGTCAAAGGTAAGAGGCTTGGAATAGTAGAGGTTGACAAATTACCACGACGGAGTAAAGACTCGATACAGTTGCCACTTCAGTCTCAGCAATGGATATGAAGTCCCTCAATGTCTGTTATCAAAAACATAAATGTAGGTTTAGGATCTGGAAGAAGTTAAGTCTAAAATCAAAACCCAGCTGAAGAACTATCTTCCGGCGGGTATTGATGATTTACAAAGAGACACAGATTTAGTTATGTGGCACAATCATGGAACTAATAACAAAAAACCAACATACTTTACGGAAAACTTCAGAAACAAGACCATCACTTTCAGATGCAGTGAGCTCCTGGTTCAATTTTTCTAATCCTTTGATTATAGCTTGCATTTCCTCAGCCAGAGACTTCAATTGTATCTGAAATAGAAAGGACAATCAAATGATGAGCTAATTGCAACTAAAGAGTAGAGGACGTAAAAAGCACAAACGCAAACCTTTGAGGCTGATTCAAGACTTTCAAGATCCTTGTGGAAGTCCAGTAGAACTGATGCCTTAGAAGCAAGGACCTGGAGAAAGATAGATGAGAGTTTCAGGGCCAGATTAATCTCATTACAACCCTCTTCAAAAACTAGATCCTGCTTTTTTCGATTATAGCTTACCTTGCAAAGATAATGCATGAGAGTCATCTTGCTGTTAGCAGCACGCGTATCGCTTAATTTCAATAGACTGTCCAACTTGAATCCAACAGCAGCGCCTGTAGAAAGCAGAGCAAGAATCATATCAGCCACAAAGGCGCCAAATCAAGCCCACATTGAACAGAGAAATTATTGTCTTGCATAAGGAATTGTCTTGTGCAAAAAGATGTAGAATAAGAATAATATGATACTTACCCCTTGCAGTTCCTTGGTTCAGTGTGTTCCCCAGGTAAAGAATCTTTTTCATAATTTCTTTTAGCTTTTGTGAATTACGGACCTGATGAACAGCAATAAGGAGAAAATTCTAACAAGGAGAAATGATGGACTGCACAAAAATTAGAGTTTATTACAGCAAGCATCTTACCTCCTCGCATGCAGAATTTACGGCATTTAAACTTTTTTTGAATTCTGTTATCTGCACAAAAAAACATCATTATCATTAGGACCAATAATCTAGTTACCCAGACACTGGTGAAACTGAAACTTTGTCCTCCAAAGAATCACATAGACAGAAAATAACAGTATAAGTACTACCACCAGACCTGAGTGCCAAATTGAATCTTGAAAGAAAATACTCTAAGCTTTGCCTCTACTCGTGGCACCTTCATTAGCTCTAAGAAGTACTGCAGATAGCAAAATGGATGACGGAAGAAAACAAATTAACTAAGTAAGCTAATTGCTAACCATATTATAGTAGGAACCAAAAGCAGTGCGAGATTGAGAATCTCAAGACTTAAACAGACCTGCTCACACTTTCCCAAGGTCGCCTTGTCACCAGTGTAGTTCTACAACAAACCAGTCAATTATGACCAAGAACAAGGACTCTTGTCAATAAAAAGTGAATATTGATAACCACGAATTGAAATACTTCACAAATGATCTCCAAAATAAAGACAGAAAAAGATAATGCTACTCAAAAGTCAAGAGGTAACCTTAAGAAGCTCCATCTCCTCCTTGGTTGGGCAAAATTTTATAAGATTCTCTATTTGATCAACATCTAGTACAGACTCATCCATTGCCAGGACTGCAGCCTGGATGATGCAAAGAAAAAGTGGATAATTATCATTAAGCTATGAACGATTAACCAGTAATGAGGTTTTGGAACTTACCATCATGTCAGGCAGAGGCATCTTTACTTTCGTAAGCATAATTTCCGTGTTATTGGCTCTCCTAAGGTCAATCTGGAAAACCATAAGACAAACAACTCTTCAAAAAGAGTGGAATATTGAGTCACAAAAGTATACAGACATGCAATAGGCTTCAAAGTGAAGAAATTTCAGGAAAAAGAGATGCTGGAGAGTAGCTAATACAGACATTCTTAGTACAACTTTTTATATATTTTACAGATATGCGGGTAGTACTCAGATTCCTGTAAAATCATAACATGCTTTCAGTCTTGTTTATAGCTACATGACCAAAGTCTCCACCAGAAAAGAGCAAGTTACAACATCTGACAGTAACCAAGTGATAGGATTATTTCACATTACCAGTTGAACTTTTTCAGGTTTTGCCCCAACAGATTTTCGTCGACTTCCAGATTTATCAGCTGGCTTTTGCACTGTCGCAGAGAAAAGGGTCTCTATTTCTGATACATCAAATTCTGACGCACTATCAAAAAAGAAGAAAAAATGATGATTAATTGCAAAAGCAATAGTCATTAAAACCTCAGTAGCACATAATTGAGTTTCGTGGATAATCAAAGGTGCAAGAGGGGGAACTTAGAAGTAAGAGAAAAGCAAACATAAAGTTAGTCCAATACGTTTGTGATTCTCCATGTCTCTGTAGCTCATCCCATAAGCTCCCCTGCAAAGCCCTTGTTACTTTAACCCAGTGTAATGGCTTCAGGGAAGACTTTTTCTGAGCTGAAGATCCAAAACCTGGACGTGGAAGACCACGTCCTCTTCCTGCACCCCTAGGATCAACTGCAGCTCCTCTAGCACCAAGCATAGGAGGTGGAGGAGGTCCACCACCCGGAGGTCTTGGTCCAGGAGGCGGAGGTGGACCATGAGCACGACCACCAGGAGGTGGTGGAGGTGGCGGTGCCCCAGGCCCTCTACCACCAGGAGGCGGAGGAGGAGGTGGGGCTCCTCCACGCATCGGGGGAGGTGGTGGCGGTGGGGCTCCTCCACGCATCGGGGGAGGTGGTGGCGGTGGAGCTCCTCCACGCATCGGGGGAGGTGGTGGAGGTGGTGCTCCTCCACGCATCGGGGGAGGTGGTGGAGGTGGTGCTCCATACATTGGAGGTGGAGGTGGAGGTGGAGTACCCATTGGTGGCGGAGGTGGAGGTGAAGGTCCCTCAGATCTAAATGGAGGTGGTGGTGGTGGTGGAGGTCCACCAGATCTAAACGGAGGTGGTGGTGGTGGAGGAGGTGAAGTTTTACCAAAAGGAGGGGGTGGTGGAGGAGGGGCTCCATGATTTGGTGGCGGAGGAGGAGGTGGAGGAATTGAGCGTGCATGACTGAAAGGAGGAGGTGGTGGTGGAGGTGGAGATCCATAACTTGGTGGAGGAGGTGGAGGTGGAGATGGAGATCCATAACTAGGTGGAGGAGGTGGAGGTGGAGGTGGAGATCCATAACTTGGTGGAAGAGGGGGAGGGGGAGGGGGAGGAACTGAATGTGCATTGCTAAAAGGAGGAGGTGGAGGGATTGAACGTAAATGGCTAAAAGGAGGAGGTGGAGGTGGTGGTGGAGCTGTTTTACTAGGTGGAAGAGGTGGAGATGGAGTGGAAAAACCATTAACAGGAGGGACCTTGGGTGATGGTGAAGGTGCAACACTCGTATAAGGCAGAGGGGGAGGATGGGGGATGTGATCTCCATTTGCTTTTGTTGTATTTAATGAGCTAAAAGGAGGAGGAGGAGGTGGTGGTGGTGGAGAAGGGGAAGATGTAGAGCACACCTCACGAGTTTCAAATGTCGAAGCATACACAGACTTCCAAGGTGGTGGAGGTGGTGGTGGAGGCAACAAAGTTTCACTGTTTTGCCTCACAGATGCAAACGGAGGTGGTGGTGGAGGAGGCGGTGGTGATGGGAGCTGAGATGTTTGAGAGTCGCTGCTCTTTTGGCCTACTGAATAGTATGCAGGCGGAGGTGGTGGTGGAGGTGGTGAAGAGGTAGGAGGTTGAGAAGTAGAACATGTTGCAGGAGTTGCCAAAGCTGAAGCATACACAGACTTCCAAGGTGGAGATGGTGGTGGTGGAGGCAACACGGTTCCATTGTTTGGTCTCTCAGATGCAAAAGGAGGTGGTGGAGGTGGTGGTGGAGGCAACATGGTTCCACTGTTTGGTCTCTCAGACGCAAAAGGAGGTGGTGGTGGTGGTGGGAGCTGAGATGTTTGAGAGTAACTGTCATTTTGGCTTGGTGAAGAGTAAGTAGGCAGTGGCGGAGGTGGCGGAGGTGGAGGAGGTGATGCAACTGCTTGTGAAGAGTGTAAAACTGATGTAGTGGCCTCACTGGTTAGAGAAGGCAGGGGTGGAGGTGGTGGAGAGGGCGAAGGTGGTGGAGAAGCCTGATGGGGAGAGGCAGTAGGTAGAGAAGACAGCTTTTCCTTTGGGCTAGAATCTGGTGATGAGCAAATTGGAGCTCGACTCCTCATATCCGGTGAAGAAACAGACGCTCTCAGATGTTTAGTCTTAGCATCCTTTGGAATCACACCATCAGGTGATGTAGCTCTTTTACCATCCTTGAGAGAAGTGGTAATTGCAGCAGGAGCACTGTTAATTCTTGTTGGGGGATACGCCACATGCATAGAATCTTTATATGAGCCCTTATTTGAAGGAATCCATCGAGAAACTGCGCTAGGCTTAGCCATTCTTACGTTCGGACCCTGTGTTTCTTGCTGCTTAGACTTCGGTTTAAGTAAATCTCCAGCCAGTTTTGCATTTGCTCCGACCTGTTTCCTTGGTGTAGCTTGTGTCTTTTCGGATATGGGTTTGTTGAGATTGGTATTTGTTTTCTGAGTGTTAGGTTCTTCTAAATCATTCTGAGAACCATTTCCTTCTCCATCACCTTTGTGTTGAGTCTCTGCTGTTCTAGAATCATTTTCCTTTGCTTCCATGGTCCTTCTCTTCCGCTGCTCATCACCATCATCTATTCCTATATCCTTCACTGAGTCAATATTAGAATCTGCCTTCCCATCCGACCTATACTGTACATCATCAACAGTGATATCTTTGACGGGATCCATGCTAGTCTCTGCATGCATATCATGTTTATGATTAGAATCATCCGATGCACAATCTAGAAACGCATTGGGTTCCACGTCCCCCTTCCACACCTCTTTACCCTCAGAATCATCTGAAGCAGTATCAACAACCACAAAACTATCTGAATCTCTCTTATGGTCAGGTCCATCAATCACATCGCTAAAGATCTCCTCCACCTCAAAAAATTCTTCAGGTGAAGCAATATCAAAATCGCTCTCTTCTTCTGATATTGTAGAAGTTGTGATAGTAGGCACCACGGCATCAGCGCCAGAGAAAAGTACCTGATACATATATGAGTATGCATTCAAACTTAACAGCCTTATTTCAAAAGATGATCAGAGAAAATTTTCACAACGGCCTACCTCTGCCTTAAATTCCTTTGGGAACTGGTCCTTAGCATCCCAAAGTATATCCATCTCATCACGGTGGATCATTAGAATATTAGCACGCACAAATGCCGTGTGGAACATGATTCTAAAGACCATCTCCTCACTCACAAAATCATCATGCAAATGAATACATTCCAGAACAATATCCCCTTGAACGCGGCACTGTATATCTAATTTCACTAGGATACACTCTTCCTGCAGATGAGATCACAAATATGAGCATTTCATTGGTATAATAAATTACCAAAAGAACTCCTAAATTTTAATCTATCTTTTATTAATGTTTTTAATTCGCATATATGTGGCAAACTACACCACCGTCTCAAGTTCACATGGAAAGGAAAGGATATATTAGAACAATTTCTTGTGCATAAATCAGTGTGATGATCATATTGAACCATATGTCACAAAGATACAATGGTCTGAAAGTACCTGTTGGTAGAGACGAGTGTGTTTCTTTGTCTTTAGTGTGGAGAAGAGAAGTATAGAACTCCTGTTCGTTCGGGCTTTAGGATCCTGCCCATAAACCCGTAGAATTGGTCTGCAACCTTTTCTCCCTTCAAAATGTGGGAGATCTCTGAGAATCAAGCAATCCAAAAGAAGAGGCGTGTCTGAAGGAGGCCAATCAGAGCCTAAATTTCTTCTAGAAATGTACTGAAGATATCTGAGTTGAGAAGGCTGTGGGTTTAGAGGCGACAATAGATGAAGAAGCTCCTTAGGAGCCTGTTTGTGTACCATCTCAAGAGTCTTCTGCTCACCATGATACTGCTTTCTGTACAATAAAAGCCCCGATAACATGAAAGCAAGAACAGGCCAACCACCTCTTTCACAATGCATCAACAATACATTTTGTTGACCTTCCAACGATAACCAGCTTTCGCTCGATCTTAAGAAGTGATGGATCATTTCTAGAGGTAAAAGCGAGCAGCTTTCATACTGCCGTGGATAATCCATTACCGTCATATCGTATTGAGACAACACGTCTGATATTTGACTCCGCTGTTCCCCCTCTCTAAAATTAAACACCATGAAAGATGCATCTGGGAAATGATCCTGAAGCTGCGCCACGATGCCACCCAAGTATACTTTGTACTCATCCTCCCCCATAACATCGCTTGAGAAACAGCAGTCAAAAACTGCAAAGAGGAAGAAAAAAAGAAGAGTAGAATATGAGACGATCAGCTCGGAAACCTGGAACTACTCCAGCAAAATATCAGTTACTAGAAAATCGAAATACAAATTCCCAAGCTTTGAGACTTTTGTCACTAATCCGGAGGTACAATGTAGAAGCTCAAATAAACCCCTTATCAAAAGAACTATCATTGTCGAACATTAAAGGAAAGCACAGTATTTTTTGGTTCGTGTCACAAAAGAAGAATATCCCACAAAGCTATAAATTGTCTTCAAAGAGATTCTGATTCCTAAACCTCTTTAATTCAAACAGAGACAAGTTCAGCTCAGCTCAAATGGGCATCCATTTGCAAAGCTACACTTGAATTCTCAACGCAATTAAACAGCAAAACCCCTCCACCAACCAGAAGCTCATAGCAATTTTGATCCGAATGCCCATATTTCATCAATTGAAAGAATAAATCCGCCAAAAGTTTATCTCTTTCCTTCAAACAGAGAATAAGGTGAGGAGCAAAAAGTTATTACCATAGACACGCTCCGAGATCTCGAGAAGCCGATCCGGAGGCTTTTTGTAGAAGAAGCGACGGAACAGCGCCATCCGATGGCGCTGTCTCTCCCCCGATCAGATCCAAACCGTCGATTTAGTAAACCAACAAACAGATCATTCTCGACTGCTCCAATTCCGTTGACCTAAACCCCAGATCCCCTTCTTCCCCAAAATTCACGTCACAAACCCTAATTTTTTTCACCCCTAGCAAAAAAAGTTGACAAATTTACAAGAGCATGATAAAGACCCAATTCCCAGAAAATTCTCCTCTATCTCTCTCTCCACCTATAATCCAATTTTGGAAACAACGCAAGTCGTAATCACAACGCCAAACCCGCCAAAGTTCAGAAATTTTCCAAAATACTTTTGTTCCAAAAGAATCGATCTCTCTATGTACAATGCCGAATCTCCTCTCAATCGTGGAAACAAAGAATCTTTGAAGCTAATCAAATAGTTGTTAAAAATAAAATATAAAGAGAGAGAAGGAAGTGACAGTGAGATGAAGAATTTCAGGTGAAAAAAAGGAGAAAGATGAAGCAGAGAATGATGGAAAAAAAAAAAGAACGAAGATATGAGATTTCGACAAATCTTCCAGCAGTTTTTTTCTCAAATAAATTATTATTATTTATTTATTTACAAAAGGGTTTATTCATATTTTTAGAGGTATTTAAATATAGCAAACAAAAAGCATTTTTGATTTGTCCATAGAGTTGCGTAGTTGATATTGAACTCAACGGAACCAAAGCGTAGTGGACTTTAGAGAAAGGAGCAAGACTCGGTTCGGAGTTCGTACAGACGAGACGGCGTCAAGACCGTTCTCTACTCTCTAGGTTTATGTCTTATCCTACGTGGAAACGTAAAAAAAAAATTATATATATTTATAATTACAACCACGTTTCTTACTATTATAATTAGATAAAGAAGTTCAACTTGTGATTTTTCATCTGTCGAAACACGTCATTTCTAGAAATTCCTGATATCATTCATATGTGAACAAGCATTATTAAACATTCCACATTTTTTTGTTTCTTAAAGTACATTAATCCACATTTATAATCGGTTTTATTAATGGTGTGGTTTTAATGATGTTAAAAAAAAACTTTAATAAAGGGGATCGTCTTTTCGATCCTTTCAAAAATTTTACGTGTAAATCATGTGTGGGTAAATAAGTGACTCATATAAGTAAATGTGTTGTATTTATGGTTTAATTGAAAAAAAAAACAAAAAAAAAAATATATATATATATAATGAATTGCTAAGTGGCCCAATAAAGAGAGATTACTTTTATATATATATATATGATATTATATAAATTTGACAGATATTTTCTGTGAAAACTAATACAATGTAAGAGTGTATATATGATCAAACAACTAAAACGATACATATATTCTAATTTGATTAATTTTGTATTAGAAAGGATGGTATATTTGCTTTTATCATTTCTTTACCAACCTAACCGAGACCCATATAAAAGAGTTGGGCTTAGTGTAGATAACGGCCCATTGGTCTTCCTGACTATGAGTTACTGAGTCGCGTGAATTCTTCCTTATGTTTCTCGACTTGCATCACTGTGATTCCGAGGGGTTTCTTGCGAAATTTGCACTCTTTTAATCGATTTACGTAATCTCTTGGTGTTGGATGATAATTTCAGCTTTGTTGGATAACTCCATTGTTACATCAACCAAAACCTTTGCACATTCGGTAATGTTTTTGAAAAAGGGCTTAATATGCGGTGCTACATAGTCAAAACAATTGGAAAAAGGTTTGGAGATTTTTGTTTCCATCTTAATATTCTTCTACTTGTAGTTTTCATCTGCTATTTCTCAAACGATGTTATGGATGAGGATGAGTACAATGTAAACTTGGGTGGCATCGTAGCACAGTTGCAGGATTCATGGTGTATAACTTCAGAGAAGGGGAAACGCGAAGTCAAATATCAGACGTGTTATCTCAGCACGACATGACGATAATGGATTATCCTAGTCACTTTGAAAGTTGTCCGCTTTTACCTCTCGAGATCAGATGATCCAACACTTCCTTAGATCTAGCGAAAGCTGGTTATCATTGGAAGATCATGAAAAGGTTCTGGAAAATCATAACATGAAAAGGGCTTGGTCCGCCTCCTCCATCGAGTCACAGAACGAAACCAAAGTAGTTGCCAAAGAAAGTTATACAAATCAGGATGTTTCTCGGCTATACTTGACATATATAAACTTGTATGTCTTATATGCAAATATTTCTTGATCATCTTCGTCTGTAACAAGAAAATACTCCCTCTAATTGCTCTTCAGTTAAGAATCTTCATTCTTTTTTCACAACTTTGTGATTGCTAATGGATTTCATGTGCTATATATACAATGTCTTTCCTTTGCACAAAAAAACTTTAAAAGGCATTCCAAGACTTAAACCGGTTCGACCGGATGGTTTGTCTTAAAAGATTGATTTTAATCTTCCAACAAATGCGGATTGGTTTTCTGGATCTGTAATAGTTTTTTAACCTTTTTAATGATAAAAGCGAATAATTTTCTCAGACTTGGGGGAAAGTAAGGAGATATTTATAAATGTAAGAAAAAGACAAGAGGAAGAAGAATCAGAGAGACGAAAAAGTAATAATCTTTTTTTTCTTTTCTTGGAGTGTTCTTCTTTTCTCACAGGTCTCCTCAATTCCCATGTTTCGCTTCTTCTGTAAGTTTCCTGTTTGTTTCCTGAGAAAATTCTCCATTTTCCCTGCAATCCAATCTCTTTCTTGTCCAAAGATAATGGCCCAGCAGATCTCGGATACGCACTTCTTGCTTTAATCCAAATTGATTAAAAACTTTGAAGAAAATATAAAATAGATCCCTGTTCTTTTGGGGTGTATCCATTCCCTTTTTGCATTTTCCCGAGAAAATAAAAAGATGCCTTTTTTTTCTTTCCCAGCATCTTCCTGAAGTAAAGGAAGAAGCTTTGAGCTGAATCTCAGAAAATCCTTTCTCTCGTTTTAAAAAAAAACCGTTCCTTTGTCCTTTTTTTTTTTTCTGAAGGTAGATCCTTTCTCTCGTTTTGATTTTTCATCATTTTACTGATGATAAGGTTTCTGGGTTTCTTCTTCTGCAGAGTTTTTGTTGTTCTGTTTTCTTTTTTTTTCCATACTCTTTTATATCTGTAAATTTTTTCACTACCTCGCTCTCCTGGGAATCTAACTCAAAAGTTTCATCTTTTGCTTCCTTCTAGGTCTTAATGTTAGCAATGACTTGTTTTAATGCATTCCTTGCTGCTTTAGAGATTTTGGTTTTTCTTCGACTTACCTTTAACCACTTTACGATATTTCTGCCAAAAAAATATGTTGTTAATAGTCTTTGAGAATCTTCAATCTAATCTTCCACATTTGCAAATGTTGCTGGTATATAGAAGAGTAAAAGCAGATTTGATGATCTTGCTTTGTAATGCAATTTAAGTATTAGCTCGTACAAGTTCATAAGATTGATTCATTTTTCTTTCTTGCTAAACAGTGATCTTGCTAAGATTGTGAAGTGAATGAAAAATGCAGCAGAACAGCTTGATCCCAGGGTGCAATTTCTCAAACCGTGACATTACGGATGCGAGAAGTGGCTGGAGTTTGTGTCCTGTACAGGACATTGATACGGTCTTAACCAATAGATACGGTGTGAACGTGAATGTTGATGATACATTCTCTTTATTGTATAGTGATCTTTATCTTAGCCAAGTGAAGGAAGCATTGAGACACACCATGCTTGTACATGAATCTGTCTTTGAAAGTCAGGTGCGTTTTCTTTGAAAACACGCCATGCTTGTACATGAATTTGTCATTGAAGCACAACATTCGTGTTTTCTCCAAGGTAAGACTTTAATACTTTTTCATTGCAGATCTATGAGCTTCATCGTCTATATCGGAAGCAGAAGGAACTGATGATGGAAATGGAAGGAACTCGACATCATAAGGCTTTGTACCTAAATTCTAGTTTCCCTATCCCTAGAACACAGTGGATGAGTTCGAGCATTTCTGCGTATCAAAGTAGGAATTTGCCTCATGAAGAAGACATTCCTAGCCAAATTGAAGCTGGACTTCTTGTAGATAATAAGGTTGAGAAGTTTGAAAAGAAGGTCTTGGATCTGGAATTACCGGTTTTTGAGTATAATGATATGCATGGAGAAGTCCTTGAAGCCCAAAACTTTTTGGAAGAGCAATCTCTGAGAAGGATGTCTCTGGATTCAGGTAAGCAGTCGAATAAGCTGCAACTTGATTTGAATGAACCGGCCAAGATCGAGGAACATTCAGATAATGTGTTCAATCAGTTATTGAGTCCAGTTACATCAAATGAAATTGGAGAAGAGTCTGATACAAAGAATGAGGGAGAAAGTTCATTAAAAGGTTTCAACGGGATGAATGAAGCGCAAGGATCTGTTAAATGTCGAGAAGGTAAGAAAATGGAATTATATGTTTAAATATTGGTTTCTTCTCAAGCATTTTTGTCACACTTTCTTGATATATGGAAGGTTAATTGATCCTATACTTCTTTTGAGCAGAGTACGGAATTGACTTGAATATGTCTCCCCTTTCATCCGAAGATGAAGTTACAACTATTGTTAAGAAGTTTGAAACCGAGAAACCTCAAGAGTCTTCTTCGGTTTCATTGCATGGAAAACACGGTTCAGTGCAGCCGCGAGTGGTTGTTCAAGCGCTACCATGTTCAACTAGCATTTTGCTTTTGGACAAGCGATATAAAGCATTGATGAGAGGCTCAAGGTCAAGGAAGAAGGTAAAACTTTGTCCAAGGAACAAAACTTTCAAAAGCTCAGATCATGACCCGCACTCGAGTGCTCAAGCCACCTCAGAATCTCAAAGCAATCAAACTTGTATGGAGAAAGGGAGTTCAAGTTCTTTGTCTGTGGCAAAATCTGCAAAAAAGGAGACCAATCTAGTAGAGAAAAGGCGCTGTAAACCGCAAATGAAATCCAGTAAGGGTCAAAAAGTAGTTGCGAAAAAGAGTGGAAAAATTAAACGGAAGAAGAGTAGAAAGATATCCCTTGTTACAGAGGGAAATTATCAAGAAGTATCTGCAGCTGAGGCTATGGTTGATCTGTCTAGAAAGTCTGGTCGAGAAACTGCTGATTGTATTACGTCCTTAAGCAGGAATCTACTTTGGTTCGCCGAGATTTCTTCTTCGGTTGCCGAAGACTACGGAATCGGCATTTTGGAGGCCATGACATTGCAGCTGACAGAAAAGAAGATAGAGGAGCACGAGACAGATCTGAGATTGGACTCTTCAGACAACAAAGCAGCAGTCTCAAGCATTGTCCTTGGAAAGCAGAGGAGAAGCCGGGCCAGGCAGGGGAAGCGGAAACGCAAAGATGACCAGCCCGATGATAACCTGAGTTTATGCACATTTTCAGAATGTGAAGGCAATGAGGATCTGCAGTTACTAGGAAAGCTAATTGAAGCTTCTGAATTAAAATGGAATTGCGGGTTCCTCAAGAACAAGAGCAAAATCTCTCCTCCTAAAGCAATAGATGCTTTCACTTCCTCGGGGGAAGAAAAAACGGGTGTCGATTGGGGAACCTTAAAAAAGCGAAGACGAGGCTCTAGAATTCCTGCTGCTGATTTTAAGCACATGATCATCAACCAAGTAGTATAGCGAAAACTAAAGAGGTAATTACAATACTTACCAAAATTTGCTTCATGTTTTTTGGAGAATCAAGAATCTTACTGAAGATGCTTTTTGTAACAAGTCTTGTTCTAGGGATGAAGACTACATAGGAGAAATTAAAACTTTTAGAATATCAGTTCATCAAAAGGCAATGAATGTGTTTTAGACTAGAGATGGTACAGAACAAAGTTCAAAGCTAGTTAGATCAAAGATTCAAAGGGTGCAAGATTTTTCTCATGAACCATCATTATCAGTCTTCTACATTACCATGACAATGACCATGGCCATTGTGTTTTTTTAATCAATGATTCTTGGTTCATTCAAAGGTTTTCCTCAAATCATATGGTTTCTGATTTTTGAGGAAAAAGTTTATAGCCATATTGATATCTTTTTGAAATAGAGATCTCCATTGATTTTGGTTATGAAACTAGACTATACTGAATGAAACAAATGTATAAATGTATGGATATCAACCAAAAACATAGGCAAACCAAACTAGATGAAAGAAAGAAAGAAAGAAACAAATGTATAAATGTATGGATATAAACTCTTTCTTTCTAGCATAACGACAAATGAGTTTTTCAAGAATTGAGGTTTGTAAAATGAGAGCTTTGAAGAGCTTCTTGTAAGAGTTCATGGTCATCCCAAGAATCGCGATAAGTCTCAAGATTCTCCTGTGAATTATTGAGAGCAGACAAACATAGTAGCTTTCTCCATTCTTCCAAATGCGGAAACCCAACATAGTCCGCGTATTTATCGCAATACTATAGCAAAAAGATTCAAAACACAACACAAAATTGTTTTAAGGACATGAATTCAAGAGTATAAAAAAAAATGTTAAATTTATGTTAGTAGAGGGTTAAGTTACCGTGAAATCAGCAATGTCGTGAGTGTTGTGTTTAGGGACTCCAGCGAGATCTCTTGACCGGTAAAACTCGGCGACAGATTGTAACATTTGGTCAGAAGAAGGCAGAGATGACTTTCCAGACAAAACTTGTGCTATCCATTTTGCTTGTGCTTCAAAGAATGGGAATCCTATTAACTGCAAAATACCACCAATCTTTTTAAAGTTTATCTTAAGAGTTAAGGTTAATGAACTTTAGTCCCTAAACCAAAAGATAAAGATGAAAGATGAAAGATGAAAGATGAAAGATGAGAGACCTTTCTGGGGATACCGACAAAGGAGAGAGAAGGGGACAGAGAAGGAGGGAAAGTATGTTCGAAGAGTGGCCCAACTCTATCATCATCAACTTCTATTCTTCCTTTACTCTCAAGAAATGGAAACTTGTACGAGTACCTGTGATTTGGTCCCCACCACCATTATTATTATAGTAAGCAAAACAAATGACAACATTTGATTATATTATTGTATATGATGTCCCCAAGAACTAGGGGTAATGAATTGAGAAGACCAATGTATAAAGATTTGTAGCCCACTCAATGTGGCTTTGAGTCCCACATTTTAGTTAAGAATGTACTATGATATTTATATAAATGAATTTGTATTTTAATTCGATCGAAATGTTTCCATCAATATGATTTTCTAGTAGGACTAATATCTAAGTTACGCAGTATCATGCAGATCCCAGTGATCAACCATCCTTTGTTATTTAGTTTTCTGCTTTTTAGTTTATATGAAGCAATATTTATAATGTCGATAAAGACCACAATGCCCCACAAAGCCACAACACAATTAATTAACTTAATCATCATCGTTTTCTATTTGTCTTCTCTAACGGAAACAAAAAGTAGTAACTTAGTCTATTCGCTAAAATTTGATTATATATATGCGAATTTTGTCTTGTAATGTACTAATATTTAATCATATAAATAAATAGATCGATGAAAGATAAGATTTTTCGTTTATCTAATCTAATCTTTACCCGGTGCAATATAAAATTGTATCAGCGACGACCCAAGATCCATCCACAAAAATGACTCTCCCATCATCCTCTAAAGATTCAATCTACGAAACGAAAATCAAGAAATGAAACTTTTAAATCCAAATTTATACATAAAAACATAACATAAGATAACTTATTATAATAGTAAAGAGAACCTGTGGGTGAATAAGAAGGTTTGGGTGTTTGGAAATGACTTTGGAAAGGCCAGAAGATATATCAAGTGTCTTGGAACTTAAATGAACTTCCTTTGCCACTTCCACAAGCTCCATTGATATGTCTTGTCCACTCATTGAGTTCCCAACCACCACCACCACCTATTACCATCATAACCATCACCACCATCATAATCATCATCACCAAAATTTAAGATATATATAGAGATTCAGTCACCTCATTACGAAATGGATCAGGCACCCTGTAAACATGGCTATGGATTTGCTTCCTTTTCCAAGAATCCATTCCTATAGCCACCAAAGAATCATGGAAAACAAATCAATAACCATACATACATAAATATCAAATGAAAAATAAGATTAAAAAAAAATCGGACGAAATAGAGATATCAAGTACGGTCAAATAATCAACAAATGTCAACTAGTAGATTTACTAAAGATTGAAACCAGTAGATATATACCTTTAATAGAGGGCAATCTAGGGTGAGAGTAATGACCGGTAGCAACAACAACAGCATCAAAGATCTCTTCCATAACCTTACCACTTAATTTCTCTCTACTCCTCACAATCCACCTCCTCACACCATCATCATCTTCTTCTTCTTCCCCTACAAACTCAACCCTAACATTAAACCTAATCATCTCTCTTAACCCAAAAGCTTCACTAAAATCCTTTAGATACAACCAAAGCTCCTTATGCCCTGGAAACCTCCTCATATCTCTCCCTTTCTTCGCCAAAAAGGGAAAATCCGAATAACCCATTATCTCTCTCGGTGAGGTTAGCCTCAAGGAAGAGTAAATGCTGCTATGGACCTTAAGTTCACCATTAATGGAACCACTACTTCTTCCTAATGGATCTTCTTCTTCTACGTTTGGTTGATATAACCATTGCCCTCCTACGTCGCCGTTTTGCTCCACTACCACCACTTTGTGCCCTTCTTTTCTTAGCTCCCTTGCGGAGACTAGCCCCGCCGGTCCAGCTCCTATCACACATACCTTCTTTGATCGGCTTCTTGATGCTTCTGATGTCACCGAAACCATTCTTATTAGTTTGAAGAAAGATGAATTTGAAATGGCTTCTTGATTTGGTTTATTTGTGTGGTCTCTCACCCGATATTGTTTTTATAGTTGAAATTTAAGACTTTCTCACTACTACTACTCGATATGTCATGTTTCATTTCTCTTTATTTATTTACTTTTTGCTGGTTGTATAATTATTACTCTCATAATCTTATATATATATATATATACTTATAATATATATATGGATGCAGATTACATATTTGAGAGAGAAGACGTACATGACAAATTAGATTGACTGGTAAATTAAAAAAAAAATGAATTGTTACAAATATGTACAAGTAAAATGTAGTAACTCTTTTCCCCAAAGATTCGTATACTGTATACATTGTACAATAGTTAAATCCGGTTGGTATCAAAACAATGGTATAATATTCATTATCATATAAGTGTTTATTGTTATCTATTTATGGATTATTAGATCTTTATTGATTTGTGCATGAAATTATTTCAAAATTCAAAACTTAGGGTCTTATAACAACAACACAAGACTTTACAATCAATCCCAATCGGTAACATTTTCTTTTGTAATCTATTTGGGAAACGTTTTCCTTGTTACCTTCAAAACTGAATAAAATCATAAGTAATACCAGTTTGAAAACTCAATTTAAAAAGAAAAAAAAACACTCAGTTTGAGTTAGTAAATGGGTCCCGATTTGATTTTAATCAAAAACTCTGACCGATCCACCGTCGTCCATATGACTATTTTTGTCGGTCAAAATTATATATCTACGTGAAAGCTAATGTTACAAAACTTTTTTCTTTCTTTTCTTCAGCAAAAGAGATTCATAATTAATAAACAATCATCATTTTCCTTAGGAAACAATTTTAAAATTCTATGACTCTATATCATTGCTTTGGTATTTGATTACTTAGTTGTAACTTGTATGCTAAAAATGGTAACTATAATTAGCTTGGCTATCGTAGGAAGATACAAGTGTTCAACCTTTCTGAATGAATTCAAGAATATGATATTACTTCAAAAAGAAATTAGATAGAATGTTAGTAGTTTTGTTCTGTTAGTCGATTTTTTTTTTTTTTAAATATTCTAGTTGATACTGATATAATTAACATTTTTTGTTGCATAAAATTTATGCCTTATAGTTTTTTTTTCTTGAAAATTTTGTTGAAAAATTATATGACAGTTCAGTACGTATATATATATAGTTGTTATTGTTTAGCTTTATATATATATATATATTGATAAATATTAATAAGAGAAATTAAAGCATATATACATGTAATATTTTAAGTATTTGATCACATATGTGAGAAACTTAACGCCGGAGATTAAAAGTAGTGTGAATTACGTACCGACTAGAAATATCAATCTAAGAAGATATTAAAATAAGAAAAAAGTGAGACAAAAAGTCAGTAAACCCTTTCCAACGAAGTTAAAAGAAAGGTGAAAAACAGTCTTGAGACACAAAATAATGGCTATTGTGTCCCTCTAACTCAAAGAAACTCCTTGCTGTTAAAAGTTGTGCTCAGGGTTTGTTGGAAACTTTACCAACCTATATATATATATATATATATTGAGAATATATTAATAATAATAGTAAATATATTAATAGAAATAAATGATTTAATCGTAATATTTTACCATTATAAGTTTATATATAGAATTGCTATTTTAATTAACGAAAATTAAGAAACATCTACAAAAAAATTACATCCATGAATGATTGAATCTACCACATATACGTATATGATTGATTATATATGCAAATATTATAAGTATACATAACCATATTATTGAAATTGGGAGAGGAAGACTAAAATGGGTCTCCCCACATATTGGAACATCAACAATAATTTCATTGGGCTCGTATGATCCCATCCTACAACTACATAACCCCTCATGAACTTTAAAGGAACCAAACTCAGATTTGATATATAAAAAATGGATATTTTCATCTCATAAAAATTTAATAAGAAAGTGGAGAAAAACTTTATCTCCATGCAACATATTGCGAGTTAACGTTTTGCGTATAAAAATGAATAAATAGATGTAGTAAAAAAAATTAATGTGTAGGTGTTCTTTGAAGTTTATCAGATTAATTTATAATCTAATTGTGTTTAGTCCCCAAGGTCCTTTAAAAGCAAAAGAGAAAAAAATATTAGCGTCTATGTGACAAGTATAAATTTTATACTTGCGATCGGCATTTCAAGATCTTTTGTCAAAAAATATTATATTTATCATTTCATTTATGTAATATAACGATGATGATACGTAACGTAATATAGCATTGGATCCACTCTTTGTTTTTCCAGTATCTGATTTTCGCCCATTGGAAAATCCATTGTTTCTTAATTACACAACAAAATTTGTTTTATTTATTTAATAGAAAAAAGAAATGTGAATATATTCAATAATTAACTTCTTTTGGGGATGTTTTGGTCGCTTTGGAGAGAAGGAATATCAACATGTACTTATTATATTTATATCTATATATATATGTATCTTTTTATATGCATAGTTATATTTATATTAACAGTTGTTTTTTCCTTTTTTTCCCCATAATTTCTTGTTATTTCCTATAAAAAAGTAGATTAACATAAATGATCTGTTCACGCACTATTGTGTGAGTGATGTTTTATTAATCTTCTTATTATCAACAGCAGTTGCATGACCCATGCAACAATTAAAGTTATTGCAATTAGTTAAACTGGTATTGGTCAAACGGATTTAGAAACAAAATAAAATGTAGAAGAATTTTTGCCACAAAAAAATTAGGCGACCACATTGCTTTCTTGACAAGAAACTGCCGACAAAAGAACCTTTCGTTCCAAGCAAAACTGTGATTACAGATACAAGCATACAAACAGGACCCTTGCTTTGTCATCGAGAGATCTATTTACTGACAAGTCAAAAAAATGAGTTTTATGAGGCATGACTGATTTTCTGATCTATGGAGTAGGCACTACCAGGAACTTCAACCATGAGCTCATCTTCCTCTTCATCGGTAACTGAATCAGTCTCCTGGAAACATATAAAACAAAAGTTTAAATGCTACAACGAGTCTTGCTATGTATTGTAAAAGTCCCCATGTCATTTGAATATGTCTCATAATCATACCTTTGTGTCGTCATCAGCCGAGAGATCTGTTTGCTTTGGTGTGTTTCTCAGTTCGTTTAAAGTGTTTTTGAGTTGCTTTCTGGCTTTGGACCGTATCAGTTTACGTTCTGCGCATTGAGCTGCTGTGACATCGGAATGACAAGTCACACAAAGTGTCCTCATGTTCTCTAGCCGACACTCGCCTATCAATGATCCAAATTTCAAGAAAACTTGTTCAATCAGTTGAATTCACATATTAAATCATGTATTTGTGATATTGTTGAGAATGATGTTTACTGAGTGGTCTAGTGTAAAAGATCGCCAATTACCTCCACCTTGGTACACTGGAATGATATGATCTGCATGCCATGCATTTCCCTCGGTTGGATCATTGACCAGGGTTTCGAGCCTGAGAAATTAGAGGTGAGATATTAAGAAATTGAATTTCAAAAAAAATATTGTATGTTAAATGCAGTAATTAAACTCCTTATGATATTCAAATAGAAATACAAGCAAAAAGTTGGGCTTGAAAGGCTCACAAGTTCTTCCGGGCAAATAATTCTGGAGCAACTTTGTTTATGTAATTACGGCGTTTATCCAGTGGTAAAGGCCTTAACCGACTGACAAGTTGGTGGCAGTCTAATTTGCAATTTGTGCAAATTCCATTTTCTATCTGAAAAAGTTCCTGAGATTTGGAACCTTACACCTCTTAGTGATGCATTAAAGGTATAAAGATATGGAACTTTGTTAAATCAAAACTCATATGCATTAAATAATGAAAGAATGACCAACAAAAACCTGGCGAATGTATCTGCCGCTTGTTCTTATCCGGTAATCTTCATAGCATGCAAGATCACAGAAAAGATCCTCAAAATACTCAGGCTCTTTGGCGTTGTTTCCCCTAGAACAAACAAAGAATTTAAAGTTAATTAAAAAACAGTGACCAAAAACTATCAATCAGTAAGTACATCATGTTTTCACTCACTTGCAGGGCTTTTGACAGAGTTTACAGAGTGGTTTGTTGCTCATACTCCAAGCTTGGGTGTATTCTTTTTCCTTTCTTTGGTGGCCACTTCGAAGGTTGACCTTTTTCCACAATGCATTTGCAGGTAAAGGAATACTGATCTCAGCAAAGGGTGTGTTTCGCCTTTTGCTCCCTCCCCTGAGCAATCCCTAATGCAGAAAACTCTTAATAATTATGTTGGAATCATATATTCGGAAAAACTTTTTAGCTAAAAGATATACCTCGTTGTTGTGGCTAGCACTTTCACTCAAGTAGCTTAACTCCAGTGACAAAGGTAGTTGCAAAGGCTTTCCAAGTAGTTTCCGCTTTTCAATTGGCCGTAATGATTTCCACTCTTCCATAAATTCTAAAATAGCAAGTACATGAACTGGATCATCCGTATTGGATTCAGGAGTTTTTTCTTTATTGATACCCGGACTTGGATTGCTTGCTTCAATGTCCTCTGGTCGAAAGTTCTGGAAATGAGGCCTTGGTCGTGGATCTTTCCCAGGAATGCAAGAATATAAATGAATTCTTCCAGTGTTAGGGCTCACCTGAAAGAAATTTAAGATTCGATTCATATGTGTAAAGATGAAATTTGATCAAATTTCACGATAGAAGTAAGAATCAGCTTGCAACTTAGATCCAATAAACTTAGAAACTGACACGAGATTAAAAAGTATGCAGTGGATTCACCAAATTTGGCCTCCTTGACATGATTATATATTTCATGACCACTAAGGCAACAAGAATAACGGGTAAAATAAGAAGAGCCAATGAAGACTTTAAACTTTACCTCAAATCGCAGAGAATCTACGAGTGGAAAAATGGAATTGGAATCATTTTCTTTCACGAACCCATCATCAGCAATAAGCTGCATCATAAGAAATTTTATTGACATTTTAGGACATGTCAAGAAAAATAGACCTTTAATAAGATTTAAGTTCATACATTTTTGAGCTGATGATTTTCTTGGTTTTCCTGGTCTAAAACAGTAGAAGAAACGGTGCCAGAAGACCTCATCTCAGAGCCGGAACCATTTTCATAAAAAGGACAGACTTCTAATATTTCCAAATGAGAAATCAAGTCGTCCTGCTCGGTCAAGAAAAAAAGCATTCAGAAAAAACGAGTGAATATCTGAGTTCCATAATCAAGGAGACATTTGGCTTGTATACTTCATGGTATACCGTATATGAAAGATAAATTCCGAGTCGTAAAGGTCCAAACTGTTTGATCAATGACAAGTCAAGAAATAAACCTTGAGATCAATAGTATTTGATACATCTGTCTCAGATCCCAGATCGTCACAGTTTTCAACAATCTTATCAGCTAGTACACTATTAGCTTTTGATGGTTGCGCTTCAAGAACTTCTCTTTCACTGCTTTCTTCAGCAGGCTTGAAAATATATGCTCTTTCAATCTGCCCAGACATAATTTTTATTATACAAACTAATGGCTGTCATGTGAATCAAATCAAGTCTATGACATATGAGTAAACATTTATGTGGTGTGAACATCTAAGGGGAAGCCAAGTAATCTACTGAGAACTGAGAAAAAGAGCAGAGATTTGGAAGGTACTTCGATTTCGGTCTTCCCATCATATTTTCCATCAGTGGTAGATGAAATACGGTGCAACTTCTTGTTCAGATTTTGCCAATTTGACTCGTCCATAGTATCCTGTTACTTAAGAGTTGCTATTCAAGTATAATGGATAAGAAAAACTTTAAGTGACTAATATGGCGGCAGCAAATGAGCTTACCTTTCCGCAGAAGATGTATACATTGACTGCACTTGTTTGACCTCGCCTATGTGCTCTATCCTCAGCCTTCAAAATGTAATCAATTGATTATGCATCTAGCAGCCTTACCGCATTTTGCAGAATAAACTTAGGAAAGAGAACAAGAAGTTAATAGTACAAAAAAGAGCAGTACAGGAAAAATACCTGAAGCAACAGTGACGGTGTTTTAGGCAATTCAATGAACAAAACATTTTGTGCTGCTGAAAAATTAAGTCCAACTCCCCCAGCTTCTATGCCAATTATTGCAACTTTTATCTGGAGGGAAAGCCATATCATAGGTCAAATACCACACATCCCAACAAGCACAATCAATTCAAGAGTTGATAAACGTATAGGACATATTGTGCATACCTCGCTAGAAAACTGAAATGACTGTACAGCCAGTTGTCTATCTTTTGGCAATGTCGTCCCATCAATGCGGACGAAACCAATCCCTTTATCACATATAAATTCCTGAAAAGCAATAATCACAAGTGAAATTTTAGAAGCAAACTACTTGCTCATAATATGTTAAATGAGATGCATCGTTATAATTACAAGTTTAACTAGCAAACAGATATACAATTTCAAATTTTCAAAGAGTTAATGATGAGAATGAAGCCTACTAACCTGAATTCCGTCCAGAACCTTATGGTGATGTGCAAAAATGACCATTTTAGTTGAGCTTGTGTCTCCATCAATTTCTTCTGGGGTATAATCCAATCCTGATAGAAGTGGATGTAGGGATAACCATTCACGAAAAGCAGAAAGCTTTGCAATGCCAAGTTGCTGATAGGAAAGTTTCCCACATAGTTGATTCTCTTTGTCAGCTAAAGCACGACAAAAGGAAAAAATGAAAAAAAGGTGCAAAAATATGCAAAACGAATTGTCTCCTTGAAATCTATGGAAAGAAAATAGTCAAAACATACTCTCAGGGCCATCAGAGTTCTCTGCATTTACATGTCCAGCTTCATTTGATCCACGAGCATTTTGGTCTATACTTAAAAAGGCAGCATGTGTTAAAACATTGTATGGACCTCAGTGGTTGACTAGATCTAAACTCTGAGATACTTGAGGCTTATGTTACTGGTAAAAATAAAATGTCTTGAATACTGATGATAAAAAACAATTCAACATCATTACTAGGTTGTTATAAAACACGTACCTTTAGGTTCATGTGAGTTCTCCGTGGCTTCTGCTATAGCACCATCCTTTTGTTTATTAGCCTTTTGATTAGCCTCGCTGACAACAGACATTGCTAAAGCTATATCGGACTTCTTTAGCAGTATGGTTACGATTTGCCTACGTTTTGGGGGTAACTGTGTTAACACATGCTGCTTCAGTCTTCTTATCTGTAACAAATAAAAAGGGATTTCACATCACATAGTTCTCCACCAACTCACAACACAATACAAGAAACTTAAATTGGCATAACATCTCAGTGATATCATTGCCTGTTCTTCTCAATTCTTCACAAACAGCACAGGCAATAAGCATATAGTTAACTGAACTGTGAAGTTGGAACATGGAAATGTTTTCACCCAAAAATCTAAATTAAAATTGTCTTCATATTTATCTAGAAATACTTGTAAGTTGTAACAAACATTCAAATAATTATTATACACACTTGGTCCTATCTGAATTCTGAGGAAAAATCAATTAAAAAGCATATTTCCAGTATCAACCATTGTTACGGAACCAATAATGCCAAACTGAAATCGAAGAACAAGGATTTACCATCACTGTTTGTTTTAGCAGTATGTTTAACTCCAGTAAGCGAGTACCCTTTGAAAAATCCTGAATCGTCGAACCAGAAGATTTATTACCATCTCGCAACATTAACAAAAAAAAACCTAAGATAACGGAACAACAGTTCATATTAGCAAGGAAGCGACTGAAAAGAAATAAAATGAAGTATGATAGCAACATCCTCTATGGGTGACCATTTATCATGCAATGGGAGTATTCTGTACTTAAAATATAGAATCATCATGGCACAACAGGCTACCAAATAAAGTCCATACCTGGAAAATTTTCCCTTGCATACTTCTGACAAGCCCAACTTCACAATAGGTTTTCGCAAACTCATACTTGTCCTTTCCCAGCAAACCAGGCCTGGTGACAGAATCAGTGTTAGAAAACGGAAGTAGTGTGAATCCAAAAGTTTATGTCAAAGTTTGCAGATAACTTGCCATAGCATATTTATCTGATGGAAAATGTCGAAGGGCCTGTGGTCACCTAGAAAATAAATTTAAGGATAAATTACAAATTCGAAGTAAACAGAAGATACTGATTTTACACAGAATTAAATTTCTACAACCTCGACAAAGAAGGAGTTCCTGACAACAAAACTATGTGCTCAACCTTTTCAGCAACATCAAGGACTGTCTTTATCTGCAAAACATAACCAAAAGTATTTTATAAAACAACCTTTTAAAAACAGCACAACAACTCCACTCAGATTTAAAAATGTTCCTTGAAGTGTTAAAGAAAGTGTCACTGAATCATCTCTGTGTTAATCAAAGGTAATGAAAGTCAACTAGGAAATCATAGAAAAAAGGACGCAGGAACGCATGCTTAAAAATCTCATCAGTGAGGAAAACGATGTCTTACATACCTCAGGTGGATCTGACTTCTTTTTCGAACACCGTAGATGATGAGATTCATCTACTATCAAGAGGGCCCATTCTCTCTCAAGCATGGTCGTCCGGAGATGCTGAAGCATCTTGTATGAGATAACCACAACTTTTGGCCATCTTGGTAAATAGGCAGGATTATTTTGATGACCAAAAACTGAAACCAAAAAGTTTCATCAAACTTGACTCGATTTGACAAGGTAGCCAATTAACCGCTCTAAAAACTAATTAAAGCTTTCGCTTTTAGCTCCAGTGGAGAAAAAAGGAATTAGAGACAGAAATTTCTATATTGCAATTCTGTATTCCACCAGTTAATATGTGCAGGACTTGGCAGAGAAAAATAAAACCAGAGGGGAAATGAGCAAAAAATTGTTACTTGTGTATTCAACTAACGTAGTTAACAAGTGCAAGACACAGAAATTTGAAAGAGAAAAGATAGGCAATTCAGTAGAGACTTTTACCGAGATGTATGTCAGAAGGCAAACAAGATGGCAACCAACGTTCCAATTCTTCTGCCCATGAGAAACGCAAAACAGCTGGACAGACAACAAGTATGGAACCCTCACTTATGAAGCAACCAGCAATAGCAATGGCCTGACACAAGAGTGAACACTCAGAACAACTACTTTACCAAACTTCTAAAAACTTCAAAATATCTTCACAATGCCAAATATATGGATACCTGAAGCGTCTTTCCAAGCCCCATTTCATCTGCTATAAAACACCTGCCACCTCTCCGTAACCCAAATCTTAGACCATCAAGTTGGAAAGGCAAAAGGGCATTCACCAATTTTCTTGGCAGGGTTTCAATCAGTTCTTCAACCTTCTCCTCCGTAAAATGTTCAGGTATACAAGGTTGCCATTTCCCAGAAATGAATGACTGGGAAAGTTTCTCAACAACAGCCAACGTTTTCCAAGGTATCTCTTCAATTTCAACGCTCTTAGACCTTTTAAGACATCCAGAGACCATACTGTAGTCTCTGATCTTATAAACCCCAGCTTTTCGTCCATCCTGATTTTGAGTGTAGTGTGAAGGAATCGCCTAAAGATAAAATCAATTAGAAAACAAACAAAACACAGAACTCATCTAGAAGTATAATCCAACTTCGTTCTTGGCATATCAAAAACCCTAAAAATCGGAGACTCAAAAATTCACCCTTTTTAACTTTCTCTTCTACATTTTGTCACCCTTTAACAAAAGCAAAGCTTTGAGAAGAACTTACCTCAGATATAATCTCTCTCAATTGACAAAGGAACTCTTGCTCTTCAGGGCATCGAAATCCTTGCAATTGAACCGGCGTCACCGAAAACGAATCAGGAGAACAGATCTCAAGCCTGACGCGGAACTTTTCCGGAAAACTGGTACTCGATCCTGTTTCCGATTCGTAACTCCGATTCCCTTCTTGAAATCTGACATCGTTACCGCCGTCAAGCTTTCGGCATTTAGCTAACCTGAAATCTTGTTGTCGCTGTGAGTTTTCTGAAGAATCAAACGAAGGCTTTCGTTTTTCCCCAAAAACTAACCCATTCGCTTCGTCTCTTCGCCTTTGCTCTTCAGAAACCTCCATTGATGAATCTGAGAATTGAGTTGTGTGAAGTGAAGAGAAGGCGTTTGAATTTTGAAACGAACGAGCATGAACAAGAGAAGAGCGGGGGCGAAGAAATCACACGTGTGAATTAAAATTTAATCCGAATTTTACAACAGAGTTCAAGAAACGTTTTCAATAGACAAATCATGAACTCAAGTCATCTACAGTCATATTTAACCTCAAAACTCAGCATCATAGAAGAAACAGATATTGGAAAATATATGATTTATTTGAAAATTTTACATCACAAGATTCATGATCAAACGTTTCTGTATCACAAATTCACAACTGTTATCTCTTTCTTTCTCAAATCTTGGATTTTAAAGCTCAAGGACTAGCCTTCAACAGCTTGTGAAGATGTGGATTTGCTCTGAATCTTCTTCTTTTGAGATGTTCTATCGTTATCTTGAAGTGAGATAACAGTTTCAAAAGCACCAACCAATGCTTTAACCTTACTCTTCCTCACTTCTTCAAGCTTATTCACAGTCTCTTCAATCACATTATTGAAAAGTGTCTGCAATTTCTTCTTCACTTCCACTTTTCTATGCCTCAATACAACCTTCTCTCGTTTACCTTCACCGTTAATCTTCCCAATACCTTCTCTTTTATCTTTCAGGTTCTTCTTCTTCTTGTTTACATCACTTCTGAGTTTTGGTTCTTGAACAACTCTCTTTTTGGATTTGATTGATGTCAGAGTGGAATCTTCTGTTTCCGGTTCAAGAACTTTCCCTTTCTTGAAACTCGTCAGCTGCTTCGTTGGAGGAGGAGGAGGAGTAACCTTTAAACCAATCATCTTCGGCCTAATAATCTTGCTTTCTGTTTTCGGATTAGTAACAAGATTTGCAGAACCAGACTCTTTCTTCACAGACAATCCAGTCTTGGACCTGGAAGTAGTCTGTCTTATTGGCCTAGGATCTGACCTTGTAGCCTGTGATTCTTTAAACTTCTCTGAGGATGGGGACAAAGACAGTATAAGGCTAAGACTTTTCTTTCCGCTGCCTCTTAAGATTTTCTTCTCAGCAGATTGCTGAATCTCACTCTTAACACTTGTGATGCTCTTCTTCTTCCCCTTCTTCTCAATACTAGATTCAACAACATACAATGTCTTCTCTAATGCATCATCAGATTTAACCGGTTCATCAATCTTCGTCTTCTCTTTGCTCTTCAGATTCTTCAAACGATCTTCTTTTGAATTCTTGTTCTCGCTGATCCTTGAAACCTTCTTAACATCAAGGTTTGTCTTCTCCAATGAATCATCACATCTATCCGGTTCATCAATCTTCGTCTTCTCTTTGTTCTTCAAATTCTTCAAAAGATCCTCTTTAGAATCCTTGTTCTCAACCTCCTTAACGTCGAGATTTGTCTTCTCCAATGAATCATCACATCTCTCCGGTTCACCAATCTTCGTCTTCTCTTTGTTCTTCAAATTCTTCAAAAGATCCTCTTTAGAACTTTTGTTCTCGCTGATTCTTGAAACTTTCTTAACATCAACATTTGTCTTCTTGACCGTTCTTACAACAGCTGAAACACTCGGACTAGTACTCTTGGTTTCACTCTTCTTAACGCGTAAACCATCACAAGATTTGACAACCTCACTAGCAGCTTCTTTCTTTACAACCCGCAATGGTGACTTGTCGGGTTTAGAAACATTTCCCAACGACTTCCTCAATGTCTCACCTTTCCCCAAATCTCCACTTTCAACACTCTTTTTCTTAACCAAGTTCCATGGCTTGATAACCAAATCATCCTCACGCCGTTTCCCATGTTTACATAGATCATGAGTCGAACTCGTTTGGTTCCCACGGTAACGGGTCTGAACCTGAGCTTTGCGTGCTCGTTTATCTAATGCACCAGGCGAATACCGTCTCAGATTCAAATGATTCATCTCTGCAGCTGGAAGCAGAACATCATCTCCTTGAACTTCCTCGTCCATTACAGAGATCTCCATGGGGTTTGCATCATCCAAACAACACTTCTCATCAACTTGTGATATTCTCCTCAGACATTGCAACTTATTACAACAACTGTAGAGAACACAATGTACAGATCATCAAAATCCCCAATTTTGGGAGCTTAAATCATTTAAACAACACACATATAATGATTTGATCAGTGTGTCTCGATCCTAATTCTCTGATTTGAAACCACGTTGAACATATTAGAGAATGAAAAGTCTACGAAAATTGAATCTTTGGTTCCACCATCAATAAATAAGCAATCACATCAACACCCAACAACAACAACAAAAAATATAAAAAAAAAAAATCAAAATTTGGTCATGACTCAATTCAGTAAATAAACAGATGAACAGAAACCAAAGAAAAAGAAAGGCAGATTTGGTTTATGATCTCAAGTTTTGATCAAGAATGGAGTAACAACAGTAACATAGTTGAAAGAAATTACAACGAAGAAGTCAACAGTGAGGACAATGTGAGATACAAATATAAAGATGTTACCTTTAGATCACCAAACTCTTTGAAAACTTAAGAACAAAATACTATATGGTTTTTGGTAGTATAGGTAGCTTTTCTCAGAAGAGGATGAAGAGTGATTAGAGAAGAAAAAAAGAGAAAGTTAGATTTGATTTTTAGAAGTAAAAAAATGAAGTCAACAAATCTTTAATTGAGCGAAAGAGAGGGAAGGAGAGAATCTTTTAACATTTTTTTTTCTCTAAAATTTTCAGTTTTGGACTAATATTAATATAGAGACATAAGATTTTGTAATTAATCAAAGTGAATAACACATTAATTAGTCATAAGTGTTTAAGATTTCTTTCTTTTGACACAACAAAAAAAAGGAAAAGAATTGAATTTCATTGAATTCAACTCAAGATTGAAAGTATGATGGTAACAAAACAAATTCAAATTATAAAACACATAGTTGTCCATATAATAATGTATTAATTTATAGTAATATATTAAGCTTTTAGGTTTTGACGGATCGGAGAAATGGAAACAACTCTTTTTGTATTTTTCTAAAGAATGATGCTTTCTGCGATGGACCGACTTTGGATTCTTTTGATTATATATTGAAAAAAGATAAGATCTAGATGCTGACTCCCAAAAAGAACAGAGATGCTCTAAATAATTTCTAATAATTCATGCCAGTAGTAATATATAACTCAAATAACAATTCTTTTAAAAATATTTATGTGTATGTAAAGTGTAGAGACCTAAATTATATTTAAAAAAAATGCAATGTTGTTGAACTGGAACAAAACAAAAAAAAAACACAAGGAAAATGAAGATTTTTGATGAAGTTTGGAAAAATTATGTTAACTGAAAATCTATGTTTTATAAGCATAATATTCTACACCGGAAAACTAACACACGGTTTTTTTTCTTTGTAACTTTTTCTGTAAGAGTAATTTAAAATATATATTTTTTATTTTTTTTCAATATAAACATCTCTTAAATTTATTTTACTATCCATATAATTTATAAATAAAGTCTTAAGATTAATTTAACATGAAATGTTTATCAAAAATAGTTTTCTATAAATATATTGTGAAGATATGAAAATTATATTATATTAAATATAAATATTATTGATAAAAATTATGTTCTATTTATTTTAAAATAGAAAAACAGATTTCAATATTTTTTCTTATTTGATGAGGAATATAGATGAACGATGTGAAAACATGAAAAGGAATAACACATTTCTCTTCATTATTTTCCTAAATGATGGTTACCAATTGTTAGCCACTCAACTACGTGCGGTCAATTTTTTTCCTCAGCAATTAGCAACTTAAAAAAAAATTGTGATACCGTAAGAAAATGAAGAAAATGTGATCAATTGTGCATATGCCAGCCATTTCAGCCATAGCAAACAAACACCATCAGTCATCATCATTCAAATCTAATACATCAAAATGCGTTTTCGAAAGCCCAATTTGGACCAATCCTAGGCCTATAAACTAAGGCCCAAAGTTTCAATTTCTAGTTGCTGATCCTAGAAAATTGACAAAAAAAAAATTGTATATCTTGTGGTCATCCTATATAAAAGTAGCTTACCAAACAATTCACAAAAAGACTTTTCTATATCGCGTGGCCCGTGAAGCAAAAAAACCAAAAATGGGTAGAAAGAATATTAGGTTTTTTCTGTATAAAAATAAAAATAAAAAATAAAATAGGATATAACATTGAAAGCTTATTATTGCCTACAAAATACTTAGAGGTAATAACTAATAGGTAGGTTGGTCAAATAATAACTGATAACACTAAAAAGAAATATATATTACCACCATTAATAAAAACAAAACAATATGCTTTGAAACTTGAAAGTGACAAATCTCATTTAACATCTCTTTTAATTTAATTTAATTTAGATTTAAAATGATAGTCATACTATAGACAATAAAAGGGAAAGGGACAGATCTGGTACAGCTTGCTTCTGATTAAAGCATGACACGTGGCAATACGGACTAAAATGTCTTCCAGTGACAGATGCACCGACTCGAACCACCTTCCACAGTTGTTACCATTACCAATTGTTCTTTCTGACACCATATTATTTACTACTTGTTTTGTTATTTATTTCTTTAAGTGTGTTATTTTATAATCTTGGATTTGCCTTTTTAGTTATTTTAGTAGAAGCAAATAGGAAATATTCCTTTAAGATCTGATCCTGTTTAGTAATATTAGTTTAGATATTATTGGTTATGCAACTTGTGATTGAAAATTTTTAAAAGTATAATAGTTGAACTTGAAAGTGACTTTCTTTTGTAGATTTGAAGTTATTTGAAAAGTCATGAGATGAAAACAAAACAACATACTTTGAAAATGACTTGTCTTGTAGATTGTTAATAGTATCGTAGTTATATTGGTTTTAAATTTTTACTAGCATTAAAAATACCATTACAAAATTATTCGTTTTTTTGGATAACATACAATATACGAATTTCAATCTGAATAGTTATACAACAATGCACAAACAACTAAACTATAAATATTGGTCACAAAGTAATTCGATTATGTTTAACCAAGTAATTTATTTATTAAGTGATCATCGTGTAATTAATCTTAACGTTAGAAAAATATACTCAAAAAACTTCAGTAGTAAGAAAAAAGAAAAAAGGGGGGGGAAAGTAAAGCTAAAAAGGCAAAAGAATAGCAACTAAACAAAGATTTATTATTTTTTAATATTATTTTTGTCCACCAATTTTGATCTTACTTGTTTTCAAAGAGATGCTTTAACTGTTTTGTTTTCCATAACCAAAATCAATTAACGAGAATAAAAAGGAATTAACGAATAAAAAGTGGTAGAAAGCTCATGTTTCAAGACAAGGTTTGATTCATCAAGTTGCACCAACTCCATAAATATTACCAAAAACAAAATACAAAAATTGGAAAGTACATAAATTGGAAAGAATATATCGAGCAAGTGAAAACTGTGAAATAGAGAAAGCCGACAAATTTGCAAAAGATCACCTAACCCATCTTACACTACCGTCAGATTTTGATGCAAGTATCATCAAGGCTCAAGAACAATCAAATAATCAAAATCAACTTTATATCAAAAGTCCAGATTTTTACAGCTGCCCTTTGCTTCAGAATCGGATTTTCTCCATTGAAGCTGGATTCTAAGGTCAGTTCTTGCTTCTTTATCTCAATCTGATGATTCCATATCGAAAGTTTTAGTTTTTCACTTTTAAATCCCAGGGGTTCGAGTTCGATCTCCGATATCACATGTTTATAGGTTGATTTTTTAATCCAATATATTAATTAAGAACTGTTAAGAGATTTAATTATAATTACTTGAGAATTTGAATCGGTTGCCATCGTCATCTTTCTTTGACTCCTGTCCATTTTTAGTTTTTTTATTCTTTCTTTTGATTGATTTCTCAAATTCCATTTTTTACTTCATTTGTGATTGTAAATTAACCAATTCAAATATTTCTCTGTAATCACTTGTTCTGGTAATTTCGGAGGTTAGGCTTTTTCCATGTTGTCAGCAAAAGTTATTTTTTTTCTTCTTTAATGGGTTAATTAGTAATTACACCTAACTCTCTGGTTATAGTCATCAAGATAAAATCCAGAGTAAAGTTTTTTCGTTTCACATGCAAGCCTCTCTCTGTTGTAAATAATCACTTGTTCTGACAATTGCAGAGGGTTGAGTTCTGTTTTTTTAATGTTTTAGACTTTCTTTCCTCTTAATTTGTCTTAGAAAAGTTCAGTTTTTTTTTTTTTTTGTTACAGGGAAAGTTAGAAACAAAAGTTGAGAGCTTTGGATGGTGAAGCTCAAAAACAAAACAATGGGCTTCAAAGTTTGCTTCTTTGTCATCTTGGGTTGTCTTCTTCTAGTTCCAGTGACAACAATGGCTCAAGAAATGAAACGTGTATCGATCGTTATTGAAGGAGCTCGTCGAGTCTCTGAGACCGACGAGAACTTTGTTTGTGCGACATTGGACTGGTGGCCACATGACAAGTGCAACTATGACCAATGTCCTTGGGGCTACTCTTCAGTTATCAATATGGTAATAGCAAAATCAGAGAAAAGGTTTCATTTTTTGGTCTCTACGATTAGTCTCTTCATAATGTCCGCGATTGCGATTGAAATTTTCTGAATTTTTCGAATGTGTTACAGGACTTAACTCGACCCCTTCTTTCTAAAGCTATTCAAGGTTTGCACCTCGCAGACCAAAAATGTTCATGCCACTGCTTTTGTGTCTTCTGATTTCTGAAACATTTAGGGATTTGGGTATTTGTATTTGTTTAGCTTTCAAGCCGTTGAGGTTAAGAATTGGCGGTTCACTTCAAGATCAAGTGATTTACGACGTAGGAAATCTCAAAACTCCTTGCCGTCCATTCAGAAAAATGAACAGCGGTTTGTTCGGATTTTCTAAAGGATGCTTGCATATGAAGCGATGGGACGAGCTCAACAGTTTCCTAACCGCAACGGGGTAAGCCTTTGGTTTAGATTTAGTTTCATTAAGGTTCACATTTTCCTCTTTAGAAAAATCTTGAATCAGTTGTGTTTTCTTCTTTTTATTGCGCAGAGCTGTAGTGACTTTTGGTTTAAACGCTTTGCGAGGGAGACACAAACTCCGCGGAAATGCCTGGGGTGGGGCGTGGGATCACGTAAACACTCAAGATTTCATAAACTACACAGTCTCAAAGGGTTACGCTATTGAGTCTTGGGAATTCGGTAACAATCAAACTTTTTGAAGTGTCGCCTTCTTTTACTCGGTTTTTTTCTCAGCTTTCCTTGTACTTGCTTTAGGAAACGAGCTAAGTGGAAGCGGGGTTGGTGCGAGTGTGAGCGCAGAGCTTTACGGGAAGGATTTGATTGTACTTAAAGATGTAATCAACAAAGTTTATAAAGATTCTCGGTTAATCAAGCCTACACTTGTCGCTCCTGGAGGATTCTATGAACGACAATGGTACACCAAACTTCTTCAGATATCTGGTCCCGGTGTTGTTGACGTTGTGACTCATCATATATACAATCTTGGTTCAGGTATGGTTTGGTAGAAGATAATCAAATCAACTCAAAACCATGGCTTCTATATATGTGACTATGTGTAGATAATTTTCTGAGGAATTCTCTGCCTTCTCTGTTTGAGTCTTGCAGGAAATGATCCTGCGCTGGTGAAGAAGATAATGGATCCGAGTTACTTAAGCAAGGCATCTGAAACATTCAAGGACGTGAACCAGACGATTCAAGAACATGGACCGTGGGCTTCTCCTTGGGTTGGAGAATCTGGTGGAGCTTACAATAGTGGTGGCCGTCATGTTTCAGATACATTCATAGATAGCTTCTGGTAAAAGAACCGATTCTTGATTTTTTCCCTGGCTTTCCTATGACCACAAGAACGAACTAAAAGAAGCCTCTTTGGATCTAATCTTTCTTAAGGTATCTAGATCAGCTTGGAATGTCGTCGAGACACAACACTAAAGTTTACTGCAGACAGACTCTGGTTGGAGGGTTTTACGGCTTGCTCGAAAAGGAAACGTTTGTTCCGAATCCGGATTACTATAGGTGAGAGCTCCTAACCAAATCCGGACTCTGAGTTTTAGGTTATGGACCTTATGATTGATTGATCTTGAAGTTTTTATCTGATTTTTCCATAAATATTTATTTTTTTGGTCGGGAATCGGGATAGCGCGCTGCTTTGGCATCGGTTAATGGGAAAAGGTGTTCTTGCGGTTCACACAGATGGACCGCCACAGCTACGGGTTTACGCACATTGTTCAAAAGGAAGAGTGCGTTACTCAGCTCATCTTTTAAATCTCGGTTTCCATTGTCATTTTTAGTATAGAATTTACTTAAAAAGCTTCGGTTTTTTCTTGGTTTTAGGCAGGTGTGACGTTGCTACTGATAAATCTAAGCAATCAATCGGATTTTACGGTTAGTGTCAGCAATGGCTTAAACGTGGTTTCAAATGCGGAATTGAAGAAGAGGAAGAAGTCATTGTTGGATACTTTGAAGAAACCATTTTCTTGGATTGGAAGCAAAGCTTCGGATGGATATTTGAACAGAGAAGAGTATCATCTGACACCTGAAAACGGTGAGTTGCGGAGCAAAACAATGATCTTGAACGGTAATCCGTTAAAACCGTCGGCAGCAGGAGATATCCCGAGCCTTGAACCGGTCCTCCGTGGTGTAGACTCTCCGGTTAATGTCTTACCATTGTCGATGGCGTTCATTGTGTTGCCTAATTTTGATGCTTCTGCTTGTTCGTGATGTTAATGCGTCTCTCTATTGGACAAAATTAAAAAATAAAGAAAAGATGTAATTTTTTTTGGTAATTGTATCTAATGCTGGTAATAAATGGTACATTTCTATTTCGAAAAGAAATTATTCGCCTGTTTGTATAAATAAATGTAACAAAAAAATATATTCAAAACCAGATATAAATGTAATATAACATGATTGGAAATAAGAAAACTAACCGAAATCGAATCAAAACCGGTTATTCTATTCGGATAATTTGGATCCGGACCTCACCGTCGGTTACCACCAAGTACCACGTACCAACCATTTAGAACAATCATCACATTCAAACTGTAGCAAAACCGGATTGCACATATTCAAACCAAAACCGAAGATGAATTTGGTGATGGTTCACATCTCAAACCAACCAAATCAACGGTTCAAAATATCACGCATACAGAGTACAGACTGAGCCATTACCAGAATGATGCCAAAAAACAAGAATCAGTTCTCAGAGCTGGAAGAAGCGTCTCCACAAGATGATGAAGAAGTCTCTCCATTGAGTTTCTTCCTCTCCTCATAAGCCCATTCTAAGCCGTGACAGTAATGAACCGGCGGGTTGAATCTAGTGTCGGTTATATCATCGGGCAAGAAAGCTCCGTTCTCCACAAGAAACTTCACGGCTTCTCTCTTCCGTTCTTTAGCTGCAGCATGGAGAGGAGTCCAGCCACAAGCACCCCAGGTTCTAGCTTCAATGTTGGCTCCACGTTCAAGAAGCAAGTCCATGACTTCGATATGACCTCCTTCGGCTGCAAGGTGTAATGGAGTCACTCCTTTTGATTTAGGTCCACACGCTATAGCGTTAACATCCGTTCCTTGGTCAAGCATCTCTTTAACGGCTTTGAAATCACCTTTTCGGGATTTGATGTGGAGCTGAGTCCAGCCCCTGTCGTCTCTGTCAACACCCGTTTTCATGGACCAGCGTCTAAATGAATTACGCCGGAAGGACAGTGCAACCGGCTGCTCTTGGAGCATCTTGCAGACTCGAGTACACGGATTCGCAGATGAAAGACTCAAAGGAGAATTCCTAAGGAAAACGTACTAGACACGGAGATTCTAGGAGTGACACAGATTTACATGATTTTGGTTACAATCTTAATCCAAGAATGTCTAAAGCAGGTACACTTACTTGTGGCTAGAAATCATCAACAGAATAGGCACTGATGGAAGAAGCAAAATTTAGATGATTCAGTTGAAATGGATCAACTCAATTAAGGGGAATGATTAGCAATGCAGTAAAGGAAAGCGGGATTCAAACCAGGGCCAAAGACACGGAGATTTTGAGGGATCACAATTGGAGTCATAGACAGTGAAGAGAATACGAGCATCAATTTAAAAGGAATAGGAGCTTAATTGGTTTGTAGGAACTAAGAGAAATCAGATAAAGCCTAGATCAATGGGAAAAAAGATAGGAGATGACATCAATTCCGAGTCAAAGCACTGGCGTGATTTTACCAGATCTGCCAACAAAAGAAGGATGAAAACCAAAATTAGTGATAAATCTCTCTGCAACATAACACAAATCGCAAGATCAATATATAGTTCAGGTAACGTACAATACCAAATTCACTAACAAGATCTAGTCTTTAGAATCGCTCGAGAGAATCTCAGATGTAAGGAAAATCAAAAAAACTCTGGAAAATGAACAGTAAACTAAGAGCAATCCTAAAATAAGCTGATCAAAATCAGCTAAAATTCTAGAGCAACAAATAAACTAAGATAAAAGCTCGCTGATGAATCCAAACAACATTGATGCCCAACAAAAAAAGGAAAAAAAATCCAAACAACATAAAGACCAAATCAATTTCACAGAAAGACGACGACAACGTAATTGAAATTCGTAAATCGAACTAATACGGAGCAAGATAGAGAAACCTGTAGGCGTCGTAGCTTAGGAGAGGTGGTGAACCAAATCGAATTAGGGTTTTCGCCGGTAGAGAGAAAATCGTATATTCGATTTCCAGATGATGAAGGAGAAAGACGTACGTGTGCGCCAGACTAATATCTGTTTTTGTTTGGAGTGACCAAGTTTGTTAGTTTGTTTGTTAACTTCAAAAATTGAATATGCCCAATAGATCGAGCCTTCTTACAGCTAGGCTTACAGTAAAAGGCCTGAATTTGGCCCATACATTTTAAACTATATTTTTATTAAGTAAATGAAATCAACTATAAGTTAGTCTGAAATACCTCTTTTCTTATAAAATAATCTACCATATTCCCCTATAATCCATACTCTTTCGTACTCTTCATATTTTACGAAAACCCAAAAATACTCTGCATCATAATTAATCAAATATTTCCGATACTGCATACTAAGAACTCATATACCCGCTATACTACAAGAATCTATAACAGATTCAGTCTATAACCAGCTATATACTAAGATACGCATAACAAGACTCAGTTATACCCATACTAACACACAGACAACAAGATTCAAGTAATACCCGTTATATTAGAACAACTAATACCTATATACCCATTATATTTTCAGAATGATTTGTACTAGTTATACTAGTTGTACCAGTTATACTACCAAAATGGGATTCAAACCCTGTGCGCGCGGAACGAGTTTAAACCATCTGAGCTATCATGTTTTCGTTGGAATTACTTACATTTAAAACTATATAATCTTATTTCATAGTCATTTTCGATTTCATTAAGGATAAAATCGTAATTTTATCATTATTTTAATTTAAAAAAATTTAAAAGAAATTGATTATTAGAAGTAGAGTATTTCAGCTTTTGTTTTTAGAATGGAGAGTATTTCATAATTTGATTCCTCTATCATCAACTAATTTAATTACACTGAGTTTTTTTTAAAAATATATATATTTTATATTCAATATTTGATTTGCTACTAAACTGTATATATGGAGTAATTCATGTTGGTAGACAGCTGGGCTAATAGGAATAGAGTAAAATATATATATATATATATATATTTATCTATATTATTTTAAAGACATTCTAAGAAAGAAAATAATACAATGTATTCATCCAATCAAATGCATGTTGAAAAGATTACCCTTATCTAACATGCTAGTATTTATACCTAAACGCTAAAAACTACAATAATCCCAAAATGATAAAAATTATATAAGAATCTATTATATTTGATGCTATAGGAGTAACTAAGAAGAAAAACAAAGAATATCAAGAAACAGAAAATTAAAGTAGAGACATTCTTTTTCTTAAATGGATTCTGCTTCCTCGGAAGTTAAAATCGTGTCGGAATGGTTCGTTAAACCCAAAACCATCCCTGAAAAATGGAAAGAGCCATACCATTTGTCACCGTTGGATCTTGTGATGCTCTCTATGCATTACATCCAAATGGGTCTTCTCTTTCTCAAACCATCAACTATATATGAATTTGATGATGCAATCAAACCAAAAGATTTCATGGAGACTTGGCTACAAAAGCTGAAAGACTCTAGCCGCAACCCTTGTCCATTTTTATCCGCTCGCAGTCGCCTATCGACTTCAAAAACCAATAATCCGAGATCCTACTCGGTGTTTGTGGATTGTAATAACAGTCCCGGGGCTGGATTTATCCATGCCAAATCGGATCTAAGCGTAGAAGATATTATTGGATCCAATTATGTTCCTTTGGTTGTTCAATCTTTCTTTGACCACCATAAAGCCGTGAGCCACGATGGTCACACCATGAGTCTTTTATCAGTCAAGGTACATTTTAATTCATTCTTGTATATAAATCTCAAAATCATATGATTCACTTAGCCTAAAAGTTTACGGTAGTTATTAACTTCACTTGTTGCCATTTGATTTAGAGATACATCAAAGTATATAATTAAAATAGAGTTAACGCTGAAAGTTTTATGGTAACAAACTTAGTTGTAGATCGATGGAGTCTTAATTGTATATATATATATATCTCACGCAGTTATGCAATATAAAATAGACTAAAGACATGAATATTTTCAGGTAACAGAATTGGTAAACGGAGTGTTCATAGGATTGTCGTTGAATCACGTGATGGGAGATGGAAGTTCGTTATGGCATTTGTTCAACTCTTTGTCGGAGATTTTCAATGCACAAGAAATCGATAACTTGCTTCTCAAGAATCCTCCGGTCCTTGCACGTTGGTTCCCTACAGGGTACGGTCCTGTGTACAGCCTTCCTTTCAATCACTCTGATGAATTTATTAGCCGATTTGAATCTCCGGTCTTGAAGGAGAGAATATTCAATTTCTCATCAGAAACAATAAGTTCATTGAAATCAAAGGCTAATCAAGAATGCAGAATAACAACAATCTCTTCTTTTCAAGCGTTAACAGCATTTATATGGAGATGCATAACAAGATCAAGAAATTTACCTTATGATGATGAAACTCGTTGCAGCTTCGCCTCTAACAATAGAGCAAGCATGGATCCACCATTGTCTTTGAGCTATTTTGGTAATTGCATTTCTGCTATAAGGTCGACGACCGTTGCATCTGGTGAACTACTGAAAAATGATTTTGGATGGGCCGCTTTGAAAATGCATCAAGCTGTGATTGGAAACACTAGTGAAAATATCTCAGCAACAATCGAAGAATGGTTGGACTCATCTTTTGTTTTCCATTTAGAAACACTTTTGGGATCGATGGTTGTTCATATCGGAAGCTCCCCAAGGTTTAAGATGTATGAATGCGAGTTTGGGATGGCAAAAGCGGTTGCGGTTAGAAGCGGTTATGGTGGTAAGTTTGATGGGAAGATATCAGCTTATGCGGGAAGAGAAGGAGGAAGCATAGATTTGGAAGTATGTCTTGTTCCAGAGTTTATGGAAGCTTTAGAATCAGATCAAGAGTTCATGTCCCTTGTTTCTTCTTCTTTATGATCTTATTTAAATATGCTCTCATCATATCTCTAGAAAAATTGGGTTTGTTGGATTGAGTATTTGTGTTGCTGTTAAAATCCAATCATTATTATGTGAAAGTGTTATCCAACTGATAATGATTGTTATTTCTTAAAAAGATATACAAACTAAATGTGAGGTTTAGAGATGATAAAGATGATGTCTTTGTGGATTACTCTCACTTCTCTCTTGATTCCACACTCGTTTTTAAGAACTTAGAAAGGAAATTAAAAAAACAGAACCATATTTTGTGCAAAAAAAAAGAAAAGAAATCAGAACCATAAAACAGAGAAATTGCAGAGAAGTAATGTGCAAGATCAAGACTATTTTTACGTGTTCGGGTTTCAGTGTGAAACCCCTACTCACGCTGGAAACTTGTTACCGGAGATCCACTAGTAACAAGGTTTAAATCAAGCTCTTTCTTGAGCTAGCTTATACAACAGCAATACACGAATTCATCTGCTCCCAAACACACCTTCAATTCAACTACCCTCTGAATCTTTTGTCCCCTTTGTTTCTTGAAATGTTCCAACACAAGAACCAGATCCAAAACGACAAAGCTCTACTTTTGGCAAGAATCACGTGACGTCCTTGTGCTTATCATAAGTGAGATGATAGGCTTGGGGCTTTAGGATTTGCTTCTGTGTGAGAAGAGTGTTTAGTGAATTTCGTTGAAATCATTCATGCGTTATTTGATTAAAGAATTATTACAAACTAAACCTAATGTTGTTCAATTGTAACAAAGATCATATATATGATGACATCACTGATGATGATGACCAGCAAATCAAATAATGCATGAACATATAGATATATGATGACATCATTGATGATGATAGCTATCTTTTGGATTGTTATATAAAAACAAGTAAGAAAATAAAAGGGAAGCAAAGAAACATTGAAAGAAACAAAAGAAGCATATTACTACACATTTTTTTTGCTTTCTTGAGAAAAATGGATTCTTCTTCATCGGAAGTAAAGATTATCTCGGAATGCGTCGTCAAACCCAAAACCCTCCCTGAAAAATGGAAAGAGCCATACCATTTTTCACCAATGGATCATGTGATCCTCTCAATCCATTACATCCAAAAGGGTCTTCTCTTTCTCAAACCATCATTTTCTGAATCTGACGATGCAAAAGAGTTCATGGAAACTTTGCTGCAAAAGCTTAAAGACTCACTAGCCACAACTCTTGTCCATTTCTATCTGCTCGCGGGTCGCCTCTCGACTTTGAAAACTGACAATCAAAGATCTCACTCAGTGATTGTCGATTGTAATAACAGTCCTGGAGCTGGATTTATCCATGCTGAATCAGATCTTAGTGTATCAGACATTGTTGGGTCCAAATATGTTCCTTTGATTGTTCAATCTTTCTTTGATCATCACAAAGCAGTGAACCGCGATGGTTACACCATGAGTCTCTTATCAGTCAAGGTACATTTACTCATTCTTGTATATAGATATCTCAAAATCATATTATTCAAAATATATGAACAGATTTGTAGTAATAAAAGGTGAAAATCTGTTACTAATTGTTTATAGTAGTGTGTTGCCGTGTCATTTACCCGGATTTATATCTGTTGATTCTAAGCCTGAATCATTTTCCGGTTGTATAGGTAACAGAATTGGTAGATGGAGTGTTTATAGGATTGTCGATGAATCATTCGATTGGAGATGGGAGTTCCTTCTGGCAGTTCTTTAACTCTTTGTCCGAGATCTTCAATTCACAAGAAGAAACCATTGATAATAACGACAACAAATTGCTCTGTCTCAAGAATCCTCCAATCTTTCGTCAAGTGTCTGGTCCAATTTACAGCTTTCCCTTTAGCCAACTTGATGAGTCCATTAGACGATTCGAACTTCCGGTTTTGAAGGAGAGAATGTTCCATTTCTCATCAGAAACAGTGAAGTCTCTGAAATCAGAGGCGAATCAAGAATGCGGAACAACAAAGATCTCTTCTTTTCAGTCGTTAACCGCATTTATATGGAGAAGCATTACAAGAGCAAGAAAATTACCAAATGATCAAGAAACTACTTGCAGGTTGGCTGCTGGGAATAGATCAAGAATGAATCCACCATTGCCGATGAATCACTTTGGAGTGTACATCTCTCTTGTGAAAACGACTACGAAAATTGCTAATCTATTGGAGAATAAGTTTGGATGGGCTGCTTTGAAACTGCATCAAGCTGTAACCGAACACACTGGCGAAAAGATCTCTTCCGACATAGATCGCTGGTTGAAGTCTCCTAGTTTGAAATTAGATGGACTTTTCAGTCCAAACATTGTTCACATGGGAAGCTCTCCAAGGTTTAACAAGTACGGATGCGAGTTTGGGATGGGGAAAGCGGTGGCGGTTAGAAGCGGTTATGGCGGTAAGTATGACGGGAAGGTATCAGCTTATCCAGGAAGAGAAGGAGGAGCGAGCATAGATTTGGAAGTATGTCTTCTTCCAGAGTTTATGGAAGCTTTGGAATCAGATCAAGAGTTCATGTCCCTTGTCTCTTCTTCTTCTTCTTCTTGATCCATTATTCATATTTTCCAGACACAGAACTCTAAGTTATTCCTTATTTCAAACTGAAGCTTTGAAATTAAATGTTTCAACTATTTTTATTGCTTGTTACTCTCAAAGTATTCTGCAGTTGTTAAATGTTTCAACTCCATTAAGATCAGAACTCAAATATTGAAATCTATGTTTGACTTTAAGCAACAAATTCACCAGAAGAATGGAGAAGATGACGAGCTTGGTTACGAACAGAGTTCTGGCTACTTTTACTTCCGGAGTAAACGGCGAGCTTGTTGGTTCGATTGATTGACTCTGTAGTTAAGCTCCTCAACATCATCTTGAAGATGATCCAGTCCATGGTTTTGCCTGCGATTTCCATTTTTAAACCAGTTTTATCAAGGAAAAAAAACAAGAAAACTCTCAGAGAATGTATACAGAGAGAGAGTTGATAAAAGATATGAGAGAAAACCTTTCAATTTCGCTTCCCATGTCCACCGCCATGTTCTTCAGCTCGCCAAGAAGATCACTCAAGTCGGAAAGGCCTTCATCTTGCTTTTTAATCTCCATCTGTTAACACAGCATCATAATTAGAATCTTGGTTTACAAAAAAAGACGACTTTTGAAACCCCAGAAGGAAAGAAGAGAGAATCTGAACCTCTACTTTCTGATAAGCATCAGCGGATTCAGGGAGCTGTTCACTGATTCTTGATTGTGGTTTGGGTAAATGGTTCAGTCCCAGCTTTTCCTTAGTCTCAAAGTGGTTAACTCTTCTCTTGGGGGAATCACCTGCTCAGAAAAAAAATGAAGAGTTAGATAAAGTAATAAGCAAAGACTCAGTCCTTGGAAGTGATCAGCCAAAGAAGAATGAGTAAACCTTTAGTTATGACAGGACCAGTTATGGAACGAGTCTTCTTTAGCTTCCAAGTCCTTGGAAAAATGCCTCCAAGGCTTCCAAGAAGCTTCTCACCCTGAAACCAAACACAAAAACATACAATAAGGATCTTCACCAAAAATAGCTGCTTGATTACTGGTTTCAAAACCTCAAAACTTCTCTCTTCTCGTATCTCACCCTACTAAGATCATGATCGATGTCAACCGCCTTCTGGTGTGTTCTTGTAATTTGCTCTCCTTGCTCATTCAACATGACTAAAGTCCTAGTAGCATCAGATCTAATCTCTTCTGCTACTTTCAAACACCCTTGTACGGTTTTAGTAGTTTCCTGAGACTTGTACACAGCGTAGCTCTCAAGTTCCTGAACCGTCTGGTTCTCCTTTTCCACACCTCCTGAATCACGGAAATCATTCCTGTACTGGCTCTTTGCATCCAAGGGCTTCAACGATGAAGTGAATCTTTTCTCAACCTCATCATCAAAAGGGTTCAAGCTGAGATTCTTAGCAGCCATAGAAGGTTCAGGGAAAATCCTAATCCAAAACTAAGATTGCTATTGATTCTTAATTCGAAAATAGATACTGAACTTTGAAGTTGAACAAAAGCAAGAACAAGATACACAAGTTTTTTAACTGCAATCGCTCTTGATCAACGATCGATTCGTAAGATCAATTAGACCGCAGACCTAAATCGACTTGGAAATTGTACCTGGAAATTGCAGAGACGAGGAAGAAAAAAAGATTGATAGCAGCAAGAAGAGGATTTAACGAGTTCGAACTTTCAAATCCGTTAAAGAGGGAACAGTTGAGAAACTTTAGCAAATTATTATTATTTCTTTTACAAAATTGTTGAACAACAAACAATAATCACTCACTCGTGTTAAATATCTAATAAATCTAACAGGAGTAATTATTTTTGTTTTCTTTAGATAATAAGTAGGTTAAAGAAAAAGATATATTACAACTTTGGGGATAGGTGTACAATTACAGATACACAACTGTAAAAAAAAAAATATAATTTACCAAATGTATACGTATTTTACATATGCAACTTGATAAGAATTTTTACTTAAAATTTTCTTCTTAATTTATAAAGAGGAAAAGAACAAAATTTATGGAAAAAAAAAAGTGGAAGAATATAGATTTATTGAGTTTTATTTAACTTTTTTTTTTGGTTGGAGAACAATTTTCAATTTGTTGCGGAGTCGATATTTAGAGACTTGTTACAACATGGAAGAAAATACTTCCGCAAAGATGAGTTATTATTATTCATCTGGATCTCGAGATAAAACCAATAATACCTTCGAACGACTTTATTTCTATGTTCCACGCAATTATGTACACTCAAATGAAAAGAAAAAAAAAACATCAATCTCTAAAAGCTATATTCTTAACCCAAACATCTTTTGTTTGTGCGTCTAGACACTGAAATCTCTGGCTTTCTGACCATCCTGCGATAAGATGTGTATACAAATCACCAGCCAAATGCGCAATCCGTCTATCAATCACTCGAGCAGTTGCTACGGGCACTTTCAACGGAAAATCCATGGATGAGACTCAGAAATGTGAAGATAGGTGAATTTGGTAAAGCTAAACATCTAAAGCTCAAGTCTTTTTCATAACCCAGGAAGAGGAAGCATCATAGTGGAGGAGGTCTTTTTTGTCTCTCTCTTGATCTTAACAACAGAGGAAAGATTAGATTCCATTTTCATATACTCAGACCAAAAAACTAGGAAGCATAACATAAGTACTACCTGTGCTTCTAGCTCGGCTATTCTCTGTAATGATGCTTGTTCTATGCACACACGGCGTTTGCGTTCCTCATCCAGCAAACATGTCATCTTATACCTTAATTCAGCCATTTCTTGCGTAAGGTCTTCTGCTTCTTCCTTCGCCTTCAGTTTCTCCTGTTTCAATTCTTCCTGCACATACCAGAAAATCGCAGCTAAACTAGTTGGACCACAATATTTTCTACCAAAGGCAGGAAGTAGAGTTCCAAAGTTTGTCAAAAGTACTCTGAGTTGCTTCACAAGATCTTCGTGCTGCTGTATCTGTTTCGCCATACCCTCCATTTTATCAATCAAATTCACATTCCGAGAAAGTTCTAGTTTCTTGATGATTGCATCGAAACTTTTGCTGTGAGACACCAAACAAACATTATTAGGAACAGGGATAGCTCAATTTGGTGATGTAATAAATAAGTCTTAAGCTGGAGCTTACCGAACTTCATGGGACACCGGAAGCACATGGCTCAATTCAGGGAAGAAGCATCCTGCATTTAGAGGCTGTTCATCTTCACTTTGTAACCGTTCTTTAGTACTTTGAAAGAAATCTTTGATACTCTTTTTAGAGGCGGTAAATTTCTCCCTCAGCTCTTCATTTTGCTTCTCAAAGTACTTGACATTCTCTTGTGCCCTTTGAGACTGAAACTGGAACTCTTCGATTATTCCTTTTAATTGATCTTTTTCTTGGATACTTTCTTCTTGAATTTGCATTGCATCAACGAGTGCTTGCTCCAACGTTGTAATATCAAGCTTCATGCTTTCTATTTCGCACAAGGACTCTAATGTTAAGGATGAGATGGCCTCCTCCAGTTTCTCTATGGAAAGAGACGAGCTCTGTAGCTCTGATTCTTTGTTCTCGAGTTCTTGTAACAACAACAAATGCTCGGATTTACACATACACAAGTCCTCTCTCAAACAATTAACTTCTTCTTCCAAATTCCTTGATTCAGCTAATTTGAATTCAAGATCGTGCAGATGGTCATTGAGATAGTTCACTTCCTTGCTTCTGAAAATGAGCTGATCTCGCAAGTAATCTACAAGGCGAAGAATAATATACGCTGAGACTTATTAGTTCAGAAAAAAAACTAAATTGCGTAGCTCAAAATAGACATTACCAATTTCTTTATAGCAATTCAACAACTCTTTCTCCATCGTCTGAATTCTTGCGGTGTCTTCTAAGCGAGATGCCGATAATGACTTCGTGTGGAGTTCCAACCTCTGTGGTAAAGAGAAGATTGATGTCCAAAAACTCAACCAAGAAAGAAAAAGAGAAAAAACCTTCCCTGAAATGCTCATATTAAACAAGAAGTAGAATTTACTCTGACTAGTTCGATACTATGAGGCTGGGATTCTCTCAGCATGTCTTTCTCTTTCCTTAGCTGCCAATAACAAATCAAAGAGCACAAAACAACTTCATCAATCTAAGAGTCAGAAATTGCTTTATAATAATATCTGAGTCCAACTTTCACCAAGATAAGTATATAATAACAATGAAGTGTTTACCTCCCTGCGTCTTGTCCCAATCTGCAGAAGTTCTTCAACATCAAACGAGTTCTCACAATCACTTCTGGAACTACATGCCGAACTACTGCTTCCCGAGAAACTTCCAGAGCTACTCGACATTAAAAGACAGATATTTGCCACTGCCAAGGCAATGACTCATTAGCAACAGGAACCTATAGAAATACTTTCTACAACTAACTTCACACGAATCCAACTGTCGTTGAGGTTATCTTTCCACAAAAAACAAAATTACGCTATAAAACACTTGCAACAGCTAAATGAGAAACTAGAGAAACGTCAACTTCACAAGTCCAATTATTCGCTAAATTAGATGAAGGCCTTGTTGCCTCTACTCGATTCCTTTAAAATCAACTGGGGAAAAAAAAACTATACTATACATACCACTTAGATAGCCAATTTCAACAACGAAGAATAAAATTGCAACCAAAAAAAAAAAAATTGATGAGCGTACATACATATACACACGAATACAAGCGCAAGAAACGTTTACCTCGCAGCGTAAGTCCTCCCTGAGATAATTCCGACGGTGAATTTGATCGGAGCAATGATTTTTTTGAATTTGATGATCCTCCAATAATTGTTGTCTCTCGGTTTCTTCGACACGATGCCAGACGAGTAAAAATGTCGATGACCTTCCCTGCTTGGTTTAAAAAACGAGAACCGGGTCTATCCGGTCGGGTCGGGTCTGGTCGGGTCGGGTGGGCCAAAAATTCCCAAAACGGGTAATCATTTTGGATTTGTATAGCGAGAGTGAGATTAGTAAGCAATCTAGTCATGGCGGTCGCAATACCTCAAGGCACTTCTCTAGCGACGCTCGTCTTCCTCACCAAACCAATTTCAAGAGGAAGCTTCACCTTAAAACCCAAGAATCATCGGAAACCCATCTTCATCTTTTCTCTCCGGACTCAATTTTCTTCATCTCCGCTAACAACTCTCACCTCCAAAAACCCTAAAGATGAGCAGCAGCAAAAACTCTCCTTCACCATCGACTACCTTATCGACTCATGTGGATTATCTCCAGATTCCGCCACCGTAGCCGCTCGTAAACTCTAACTAGATTTTCCAGAACGACCCAACACAGTTCTAAACCTTCTTCGTGACCATGGATTCACCACTGCTCAAATCTCAACTCTCGTCAAGAAACGTCCTGTTCTCTTATTAGCCAATGCTGAATCAGTCCTCCTCCCGAAACTCAGATTCTTCCTCTCAATTGGCGTCTCAAAATCTTTACTTGCTCGAACCTTAGCTTCTGATCCCACTATTTTGACTAGATCCCTTGTTAATCAGCTTATCCCTTCTTACAATTTCCTCAAAAGCGTTCTTGATTCCGACGAGAAGATCGTGGCGGCATTGCGCCGGACGACTTGGGTTTTCTTAGAGGATCATACCAAGAATCTTGTACCAAACATCAACTTCATGGCAGAGACTGGTGTGCCTGAGAAATGTATTAAGCTGCTTCTCACGCATTTTCCTGAAGCAGTGATGCAAAAGAACCATGAGTTTCAAGCAATTGCTAAGCAAGCTCGAGAGATGGGATTCAATCCTCAAAAATCAACCTTTTTGCTGGCTATTCACGCCCTTTCTGGGAAAGGAAACAAATCGATATGGGATAAATGCTTTGAGGTTTACCAGAGATGGGGTTGGTCGGAAGATGATATTATGTGCGCTTTCAAGAAGCATCCGCATTGTATGATGTTGTCTGAGAGGAAGATCAATAGAACGATGGAGTTTTTTGTGAATGAGATGAATTTGGCGCCTAGATCGATCGCGCAGTGTCCTGTGGTGCTATTCTTCAGTCTGAAGAAGAGGATTATCCCGAGGTGTTCGGTTACTAAGGTGTTGGTATCGAAAGGGCTTGTGAAGGAGGATTGGAGCATCACTTCATTGTTGGTTCCGGTGAAGAAAGTGTTTTTGGATAAGCTCGTCATCAAGTACGAAGAGGAGTTGCCTGAGTTGATGGATGTGTATCGAGGATGCACCAAACTCTGTGCTCTTGTTATTTACTGTTTCCGTTGTCAAATTGAGAGACATGAGTCTTGGTGAAAAGAGTGTAGTGTGATCCAATTTTGGTAGTAAAAGGAATCTACTAACCTTTCGTTTGTACTTTACAAAATTTCAGTTGTAGAGATTATTAAAATGTACTTCCGAGGGAAGTCAACAGAAAAATAGTAGGATGAATCAGTTACAATTTCAAATGTCAATTAAATTATACGAGCAAGCGCAAACTCACAATTAAGATATAGACAGATGATCAGAAGCAAAGGAAGCCCGAAATGTGTTTTAAAGACAGACCAATAGGAGACACTTGATGCGAGTGTAGAATCGTCTCCTCAATATAAGGGCGAAAGGCAAGAGTCGCTTTGCCTATATGTTTGTATACACACGCTGACACGCACACAGATACATATACACACACATACACGCCTTTATATATATATGTACGTACATGCGTGAATGCGTATGTGTTCATAAGAATTTGAGAGACTGTAACAGAGATTCTAAATCTTGCAATAGAGATAGAAAGAGAGTTTTACAACAATATTCTTACATGAAATGATCACTCATCCACCGATCCGACCTGCAAAAAACGTATCTTTTACTATCAGTGAAGATTCAATACATAGAGACAAATACCAAATCTATCTTACATTCTGAATGAACTTACGAACTAAGAAGATGTTGACGACAATATTCATTTATCAACGCCTACATCAAGTGCTTTAGAGCCCATCATCACATTTGAATCGATTTGCTTATCAAATTTCTTCTTTCTCCTCTCTTCAAATTCTTGGTATCCTTCCATCTATCCATATATATATGACGTTTTGTCACAAGACACAATTCGAATAACTTTAAATAGTGTTCTTCGAGGTAATTGACTTACCAGCTGAAACTGTTCCATGGAAATGGGATTGTTATGCAAAGAAAGATTTTGCAGACTCTTGCAATGTATCAGCAATCCATCTGGAATCTGCAAAACCATCAGTGTTACAGATTTCACAAGAAGAAGACAGTGATTCAATAAACCGAAAAAAATGTAAAAGAATGATTGAACAAATCACATTTCAATTTTCTACCTGGTTCACTTGATTATTGTCTAAGCAAAGCGACTTTAACTGAATCAGATTGCAGAGTGATGCAGGAAGCTCTTCAACAACGTTATCTGCAAGGCTATCCCAAATCACGATTAAGATTTGGAGAAGAAATAACCAGAGGAAAGTCAACAACAAAACGTCATAGAAAAAACATATCATTTGTTTCACAAAGACTTTTGATGTTTCTGAGTCACCAAACAAACAAATGGGGGTTCGAAGGAAACGGAATCTAAAAGGCGAAAATAGAAACATACCATTAGCCTGTACTTCTTCTAAAGAAGCACAGCTCCCTACTGATTCAGGAAGGGATTTCAATCTGTTATTTGAGACATTCAACAGCACTAGCTGCATTTGATAAGAGAATGCAAATTAATTATTTCAGGCAGATCCTTGAGCTGTGCTTTGGTAAATGAAGTCACTTACATTGCGCAAACTACCAATAGTATCGGGCAAGTATATGAGCATATTTCTTGAGATTGATAGCTGTTCAAGCCTTACCAACTGACCCACTGGACAACAAATGAATATAACCTTAATAAAGATACAAATTGTTATTAAATGGACAGAAAAGTATAGGTGTATTAAAGAGAATTCTTCTTACATTCATCAGGCAAACAGCTGATGCGGTTACCATCAAGCATCAAAACTTTGAGAGATTGAAGTTTCCCTAGATTTCCCGGAAGGCGTTCAACTAGATTATCAGCTATTAACTGTCGAAATTCAGAATGATGGGAAAGAGTCAAAATCTACAGCAAGTACCAACAAGAATTCTATTGAATCGAAATACTGCTACCATAGTTAATACAAATTCACCAAGAAACGATGAATCTAAGAAAACTGTACAGAGAGGCAAAGTTTTCTCACCAGGCGCTGTATATTGATTAACTTGCTAATTTCTCCAGGTACATCAGCTGCATAAATGGTCAAATACCACCAAGTCCATCAACTACTACTCCATTTCAATCAAAATCAAAGAGAAAGAAAGCAGAAGCCATACCGATCTTATTGTGTGTTAGATCAAGTGTTCGCACTGCTCGCTCCATTTCAATCACTTCATCAGGAAATGTCTGCTCAAAAAAACCAAAACAGGACAAGAGATAATCAGACAATCCAGTGTAAAAAATCCCCAAACGAAGCCCTAACCAAATTCATATGCTGCATTCATATCATAACTCAACCAAAAAAGTTTGGTGCTTTTCGTCTAAAATCAAACCCTCTCAATCATTTCATCTCTTTGGCTCTCTAAATAACACAAAAAAAAAAAGAGGCCAAACCCACACATAGAAAAATCTCTACAATTTCATATGAATACAAAAGGTTTATCTATCGAATTCCATAAGATTCTTCGATGAGCTTACCTTCAATTTGGAGTCGCGGAGACCAACAATGCCGGTAGATCGCCACCGCGAGATCCTATCAGCCTTTGAACCTCCAGCTGAATTGCTCGCGCAACACCCCATTTTTGTGTTCACGATTCTTCGCCGATCGTCGCAGTAGATTTTGGTTAGATGATTATATAAATAATATAATAATGAAAAAAAATCTCCAAACCCAGAAAGTTTCAAAGGAATCTGATTGCTAAAAGATATCGACTTTTTTTGGTCAAATATTTCACGAATTTGGTTTGAGGTTTAGGTGAGCTCAAGGTCTCTCTCTCGCGGGTTATATATACTAAAAGACATCTCCACTCAAATCTCTCATTTCATTTGGAGAAAATCTCTCAAAACATTTTAACATTCTCACCAAATATGGAGTAATCTAATTTTTCACTTCATTTTGGAGTGGAACTTTTTAATTTATAAAGTAGTCCTTCAAATTTTAAATGATTTAATTTTAAGAGTTATAATAATTTTTTTGACAAACAAAATTTAAAAATCTTATAATATTTTTTTTAATAGAAAATATAATGACATAAACTCATGATATATTTAAAAATACATGAAAAGACTGAAATTAAAAATAACATAGCATAAATTTAACACAATAACGATTTGTGACTTAATAAGTTAATAATCCGGTAAATCACTTCCGGATCCACCAAAATCACTAAAATATTGTCCAAATGAAGCGATTGAGGCGGATCTTGTTGACATTGTTCTTTCGGCCCTTTTTGGTAAATTCTTGTTTGTTCACTCGAACATACGAAGATTTGGATCTTGTATCGAGTTGTCTTGGAACAAAAATTTGTTTTCTTCCTTAAATTCTTTCAAGGCGTAGTTCTTACTTTGAATCTCCAAATGGTGTTGTCTTTGTGCATTTGACTTCTTTAACGCTCCAAAAGTAGCTTATTTCCTTAACTTTGTTGATAACGGTGATGTTCCATCATCAATTTTTCTTTTCATTTTGGATTTTTTATCCCACTTGGTCGTTGAGAGGAGATGCCAATAATCTCATCATCATCTATATTCGGAGAAAATGAAGACAAACCGGAGATGTTTGTGTACGAATCATGGTTAGAATTTGTCTCTAAAGGTGTGTATCCGAAACCACATTTGATACATGTTTAGTAGAGGTGACACCATCTTGAAACTTTTCAAAATTCTTTATAGTATTCTAAACATGATCGAATTTCCAGCCCTTTTTAAAATTTGGATCTTCTAACATTATTTTGGCTTGATTGATGCCAATAAAATAAATAAATATTTAAACAAATAAAAAATAAATAAATTTACAAATTATATGATAAAACCTCACAATATCATCATTTGAAGCACCACTTGGACGTTTATTTTCACATTGTCTAATGCATGCATGAAGCTTCTTTGTTGCTTTCTCAATAGTTTGAATTCGAGATTGCCCATCTTTTAACGTTCACTCCAAGTTGGATTTTTCCCATTGTTTAGCACAGCGAGCAGGCGATCGGATGGTGATAAGCACCTTTGATTGGATCTGAGAAATATCCATATAAGTTTGACATAAAAATCTATCTTCTTCTTGAGTATATCCAGAAGAACGAATAGACATTTTTGCTAATTTAGTATAAAGCTAATGAAATGTTTTTGTTGTGAATAGAAGCGAAAACATCTAATGACATTTCCAGACTTCTTTACATTGGTGAAAAACGAGGTTTTCCAGGAATGTTAGGTAGCTTAGATTGCATGCATTGGAAGTGGAAAATTGTCCTGCTGGCTGGACAATATGCAGGCCGTAGTGGATCACCAACGATAATTCTTGAAGCTGTGGCAGATTATGATCTTTGGATATGGCATGCTTATTTTGGAATGCCGACTGCTAATGATATCAATGTGTTGGAATCTTCCCTACATTCTCCAATCTTGCTCAGGTATTGCTCCTCTTGTTCATTATACCATTCAAGGAAAAGAATATAATATGGGTTATTATTTGGTGATGGTATATATCCAAAATGGTCCACCATAAACTATTCACGAGGAGTGCGAAGAAAAAATATTTTCTGCCGCGACAAGAAGCATGTAGGAAAGATGTAGAACGTGCATTCGGAGTTCTCCAATCGTGTTTTGCTATTGTGAAAGGACCAGTTCGTTTTTGGAAAAAAAATGTGTTACATGACATAATGACTACATGTGTGATTTTACATAACATGATAATTGAGGATGAGAGCGATCTCGATGCACCAATGAAGTCGGAAGAAGCTCCACCTCCGAGGCGAAATAGTTGAGGACAATAATAGTCGTTCAAGATTTTCTTCTCGATTTAGGAAATTAAAAATAAAGGCTCATCTCACGAAATCGTTAATTGATCATCTTTGGGAAAAATATACAAATGGTGATGAATAAATTAAAATCTACTTTGTTTTGTTATTTTATGTGATGTAATGTGGTTTTTCTTATATTATAATGGTTAATTTAAATTAATATCATAATTTATGGAGGTATTAAAAAGAAAAAAAATTGGTGGGTCTATTTGTAAATTTTATAAGTAAAGTGTATTTTTAGCAATTAAAAATAAAGTAGAAAATAAGAATATACTTAAAATATTCTTTTTGGAGTAGAAAATGGAGTTATACATTGGAGAGAAATCCAACTCCATTATGGAGTTACTCCATTTTGGAGTAAAAAATGGAGTATCACATTGGAGATGCTCTAAAGAAGCCAAATTTTTTAACCCCAAAAACAAATAAATATAAATTGGAAAAGTTAAAAAAAAAAAAACCCTAAATTGGATAAAAGAGCTTAGCTTTGGAAACTCGAAGATCGCTAGGTATAACACTCAAATACACACTTTCATCGATCCTCGACGATTTCACCACCGCCCCCAAGACTCATTTTTTCGAGTCAATCAATATGTTCCTCGAATTCAACTACATATTGTTTTTTGGTATTGGTGATTTACTGAAGTTACCAAATACTCAATTTTGAAGAAACCTTAACTTGTCTTGTCTTGAATCTTATATTATTTCACAAATGCCCAAATTCAACTCTCAAGAATCTTTGATTTATATAATAGATATTTTTAACAATAACGAATGTTATGAAGTAAATAGAGCCAAACATTAACAAAGAAGTTTTATTACAAGAAGTCTCGTTTGTTTGTTTTTTCGTTAACCCCTTCCTCAAGCAACTGCAGGCAAAAATGGCACTGATCCAATGGAATGGTCGGTCAAAATTTTATTTTTCCGATATAGTCCCCATTTTTTTTTTTAAATAACACCTTCTCGTATAAATTGGAACCAAACATTAATAAATTAATTTCAGACCGGAAAACCAATTTGATATGAAAAGCCAAAAATGTGTAGTCACAAGTTAAGAGCTTCATCTAAGTATACATACATGATTCTCCTAAAAATTATATTGATATATAAAAAGAACCATATATAATAAATATACGAAATAGAGAAATAATTTAAGCTTTGTATCAGTTTCATTCATGTGACTCTTGACTCTACACTATGAGAACACCCAAAAATCTTGGAACCAGAATCCATTTTTTTCCTAATTCCACACAGAGCCCGCTTTTTCATTCAGCGGATTTCGATCTCGAAAACTATCTAACTTTCCTTTGTTAGACAATGGTACGATATATGTAAATACACATTTTGTAAACATTCTGACAAGACAATAAGTCAATAACTAACCACTCATAGTTGATTGGTTGTTGAAGAGGGAAGGTTTTTGTCTCTTGTCTTTTCTTTTCTTTTTTCTGTTTTAAGTTAGCCGTAGAGCCATTTCTTGAAGCAGTGTTCGTTTCTGTGAAGCGTTTATCACTTGATTGGTTTCTGCATTCTCTAGAACATCTGTGATTATAGCCGCTGCATGACCCAGTGGCTCCTCCGCAGCTCTCTTTAGCATGAAAGCCTGTTGCAAGTGAAGGTTAAGCGAGAGAAAAAGATCAGTTTAACAAAAAACAAATTTGAGCTTTTAGTGGAGTTAAGAAAATCAAAAGACCTCTCGTTCGAATCTAAAATCTTAGTTAGGGAAGTGGAGTGAAGAACCTGGCCATGGTGAGATATGGTTAAGGTACATGGTTGCTGAAACCAAGGTTCTCCATCAATTTGCACAGGTAACGGCGCACAAAGTTGTATCTTGACTGATTGCCCCTGAGCTAGCCTTCTCGCACGAGACAACCCGACCTGAAGATGGGAAAACAAACAAACAAACAAAAAAAATCAATTGATCTTAGTTTTCAGGTTACCGGTCAAATGTGTCTACACATAAGATGGAATGCAAATATAACCTGAAGCTTCCCAAGGTGCCATGTTCCAGATATACTCACGACTTCCACTATCTTGTCGTGCATAGATTGTGGATCAAAGTTTTCATATGTTTCATCTTCGTTCTGCCATAAATCCACCCCTCCCATGTAACTTCCAATGTTTGCAACAAGTATTCCTTCCGCATCCTTCAGAGATTTAGCATAGAGAAGTTAGAGCATTAATTAGCAAGCGGGTTTTACCTATAAGGTATCTGTGACTCACCTCAGGAACCTCGATGTCAACACCATCCACCTCAACGCGAACTTGCCAAGGGAAATCTTCGAATGTTCTGTCCATTATACTCCTTGCACCTTCTCTGGCATAGAGGACTTTGTTCATAAACTGCACATGGAGACCATACAAATATCGGTTTCATGGACTAAAGATTAACAATACAGCTTCTCTATAATATATGCCAGTTAAATCATATGATTATGAAATGTCGAAATACTCAAATACAGTTGTCCAGAGGTTATATCAAAAAAATTTCAATTCATGTTTATTTGGTTACCTGGCTATAAAATCTCTCTGGATTCTCCTCCCGAAGGTTGTGAATCTCAAGGGCGACCTTCGCATCACACCCGACCCCTGTTAAAATTAGCGAAGTTAGCAACAATTTATAGGCTGGGTTTCAAGATAGCAGCCATATCATTTGCAAGGATAATAATATACACAACGGGAATGGTTCAAACTATCCCTCATGAAGAGAGTCTATATAATTATACAATTTTAATTATATAGATTTCAAATGCAAAGTGCCATGTTAACTGCAAATAATTTTAACCCAGAGATGAGTCCTCATAAGAGTATTATGTACGGGAAAAATGTTGCAAACAGAACTAAAGGACTCTGGAACTGACATCAGATAGGCTGAATACAAATGAAACAGCCCCAACTACTTCAAAGATTAGCAACCTCACAAATAATTGAAATAATATCGAAAGAAAAGCTTCGAAGTTTCTCACCTAGAGGTTTTGAATTTAACTGACCTATATAATTGTTCATATATTTTGGCGGCTGGAGTTGCTTTCCTTGTTGATTCAGAATTGATACTTTCCAACGATCAAGGACAGTGACTGCAGCATGCTCTATGTTCTGTAATACTGTAGACAAGCCTCCCTGTCTCTCAACAGAACCCAAACCACCACCCCAATTTAATACTCGGGATAGATCATTCCCGGTTCCAGCAGGCAGGATAGCAACTGCTGGAGGAGAGACGAAATTCTGTTTCTCTATGGCATCTAATACCCAACCAGCAGTGCCATCTCCACCACAAACAAGAACTCTAAAGTGAGGAACCTTCCTGAAGAGGAAAAGTCCCACTTCTGGTCCCTGCACTGAACTCAATTCACATACCTGCAAGAAACGGCTCCATCAATAATATTAAAGACCACAGATTATGAAAATGTCCACGGATATAAGTCTGGGAGTTTTCAAGGCAGCATACTCTACCTGCACGGGATTTAGAAGAAGATGAAGGCGTTGACGAAGGGAATCACCTCGTTGAGCACCACTCTTTTTGTTAATAAAAACCAACAACGGTCTTGCATCTGAAGGCAAATCAGCTAGCTCATACTTAAGTTTCGACCTTAGTGCCTGATATTCCTTCTGACCAAAAGACCCGCTTCTTTTAACACTGGGCTTCTTTTCCAGCTTGACATTGCTGTCACTGTCCCCGTGAGAAGAATCCCCATTCATAACTATGTTAGAACTTTCCAGCATGGCATGGGAGCCATTAACAGTTGGACCTGTATCAGCTGTGCTTTCTGTCGATTCATCGCAATTACTACCACTATTACCTGTGTCAACTGAAGTTTCATTAGCTTGCTTGTATTTTTTGCTTTGACTCCTGATACTGGCAAGGGCCGTTGATGCAAGTTCGTTAGCACCATGCGTGATTGAGCTCAGAAATCCTCCAGAGGGATTCCGTGTCAATTCCTTAACGTAGAGAGGGCACAATATCAACCTTCTAAGCGGGCCTAAATCACAAATGTCACCTGTTTCATTTGACATGTTACTGTGACAGTCAACATGCACAAGACGTTGACACCACAAGCAGCACCATATAGGAGAACCCCCAAGAAAAGAGCTACTACATGACTCGTCACAGTAGCTACAAAACGAGGAGTCATCAGGCTGATCAGCCCCTTCTGTCCACCGCACTGCCCACTGGTGCACCACATGCTCATATCCTATCATGGAGACACATTTGCAATCTTTAGGCGCACTTGAAGAACAGTTAAAATGTGCTGCTGCTCCACAGATTGCGCACCTGTGGAAAAAACTTTCTGAAGCTACAATTGCCTGAGATGGCGACATCGACTTCAAGCATACACAACAGTTTAAGTTCTTCGCACGAGATATAGGGTCGAGTTCCCAGCTATGTGGGGCAACAGGAACCTTATGTCGTGCCTTTGGGTTTTTCTTTGACCTGGCTATGGCTTTCGTCCAACTTAAGTTGATATTTCTTCGCCATTGAAAAGCTGTGTAGGCGATGGTCAAAATACCAACAAGGGCAGCAACAAAACAAGAGAGCATTAAACCGCGAGACTCAACCGTTTCAACTGGATTCTTGCTGTTCCAACTAGGAAAGAACATCCCCAGTTCTCCATCGTCCTCCATTTAACTATGTTGCAACCCTACAAGTATAACAATCCCTGAAGCTCGAGCCGACTAGAAGCCCCACAAGATTACTGTCTTGGTCACGTCATCAAAAATTCTTCTTCAAACTACATATCCTCAGGATCCATCAAACATGGATACGCTCAGAACAAGCTATATCGCAGACGACAAAAATCACACTTCAACTATAGAAGACAAACTCTTCTGCCCTGTCCAGCAAAAAAAGTAACTGTCATCCAACCATATAACACGTTAGAAACAATAGTTTTCATTTGCATCACAGATTCCCACAAATTACTAAAGCCCTGATGAACAATGTAAACATAAACAAAATCACTACTAGAAATATAATTCTCTCTTTGCTCAGATTCTAAACTTTATTAATTTATTTGACTCAGATAATTATGCTTGGACAACACCTTCTTAAAATCAATATAAAACCTTGTTCAAGTTCCTATGTTTGAAACATAGTCTGCTCATTATCCCGCAAAACAAACCTTTGAGCTTGCATTTAAAAACCAAAAAAAAAAAACAAAAATCGAGCTCAAGTGAAAAAATAAACTCAGATCACAAAATTCCAAAATCCCCAATAAAGAAAGGGGCAGAAACTGCGAAGATCCAATGGAAATCAAAAGATTATAATCTAGAATATAAAAAGAACGGCAGGGAAACCCTAACCTCCAAAAGCGAGAAGAAGAAGAGATGATCAAATAAGAACCGCTAGAAAGATCGAGCAAGCGATGCGAAGGAGACAAAACCAGAATCGACGCACCAAGCACGAAGCTTTTACTCCACCAAAAAATCCCAAATCCAAACTTTTTTTTTTTTTTGAAAAAGCAGATGCTCTCTTTGAGTTTTAGAATATTAATTAAAATCTTAGTTTGATTTATTCGCTCGGAGTGTATATATATATATGATGATCAATTGAAAAGTATTTGTGAATTACTTAAAGAGGAAGATTCTGGGCGAAAAAGAGGGTTAATCTATCGAATCCGTTTTACACGGCTCGGCCACGTAGAAGATACGATGAATCTCGAGTTTCAGATAGCCACGTGGCCGAACTTTTTTTGTCGGCAAAGGGCCCCCAGGCCCATTATTGTCATGACACGATTCGGAATTAGTTCAGCTTGTATGACATTGACCCACTTAAAAACAGAAGAAAACAAATATAATTATTCCTTTTTTTATTAAATAACTTAAAGGCGAAATTGTCCAAATCTGGTTTTTGTGGCATGGTTTCTCATCCAAGGATGTGACTGATAAGATATTACAAGAAAAAAAAAATTAGAAAAAAGGTTTTACTATGTATTTGTAGTAGGATGTTTTCTACCTTTAACGTCACAAAATTTGTTTTTTATTTAACTGTTAATTTATAGTAAAAAAATAAAATATATATATATATATATATTACTTTTTTCTATAAAACATTACCAGTCACACCTCAAATATTTTGATTCTATGGTTTGTCACTTGAGTTTTGTAAATGACTAAAATACCTAGGCGAATAAAGATATATACGACGTGATATGATTGTGATATTAATTTAGTAAGTAAAAAAGTGTTGATGTGTAAGTTGGCATCATTTTCAACCACTATATTTATTGTTATATTTAACGGATTTATTGAAAATGTAAAAGTGAGATGTGTGTGAAAAAAAGAAAATATTATTAGTATCTTATCAACAAATGTTAACAAACCAACTCAAAACACATATTAATCAAATTCTAATAATTGTTTTGGTCTTAGGTAGTACATTAAATATCTTGTCAAAGTAATCCAACAAGCCCTCACACCCCACTAACCCTGGACACGGGGCGGGTACTTGCTCTTTTTGCACTACTTGATACTTGTACCCGCCCCGSCAAGTAATTCATAATTGGACTTGATACTTGTACCCGCGAAAGCAAGTACCCGCTGGAACAAGTACCCGCCCAATTTTCTGGTACTTGCGGGTTACTTGACCCGTACTTGTACTTGCAAGTACAAGTACCCGCATATCAAGTATTGTCATTACCTGCCTTGTTTTAAAAATACAAAACCTGAATAATTCACATTGATTCTGAATGTTCTGAATGTTCTTAAAATGAATGTTCTGAAACTGAATACATAATAAGTCTGAGACATAATACAAATGTTATAAACGAGAATTATATACACAACWCACATCACCAAAGAGAAATTCAGAACCTGCAAAAACATAAAACCAAATCAGTAAAACTCATAAATGAATTTGCTAAACGAAATTTAACAATCCATCTAAAACTAGTAACAAACTTTCTTGTAAAAAAACAAAATCCCATCTGAAAAGTCCACATTTCACCAACTTATATGTCTAATGTCTTGACACGGAATTGTATTGAGTTTGTAGATTTCCAATATTCACTTCACTAGGAGAAAAAACTAAGGATTAATCATAACTGAGAGTAGTAATAAGAATGCACAATGCCTAACCTTTCCACCTACAAAATGTTTGGGAGCTGTTAATCCAATGTYCGTTGCAACTCTTTAATCTTCTGCGAAAGCTCCCTCTAAAGACAGAAAACCAAATTTTGTTTAGCAAACTAAAGACARAAAACCAAATTTAAAGACAGAAAATCAAATCAGTTACCATTCATTCTTCTTCCTCCAAAGTCAAGCTTACTCCTTTCACCAAGTGACCATATTCAGTAGAATTTACAAACTCTATCAAAAGAAAACAAGTATTAGTCAATGTCAATAGTGATTGATGAAAAAACAAGTATTGGTATTAAAAAAACATACCTTCTTCTATAATTTCAAGTTGCTGAAACTGATCTTCCAAAGCAACATCATAATCATTTCGGATCCAATCTTGAGTACAAACTAAAGCTTCAACTGTTCTTGGAGTTAGAGAACTACGTTGAGGATCAACAACGCTTGTGGAGAGCAGCTTCGAAGCACAGATGATCTGGTATAGCCAATGATCTTTTGCCATTAGAGATAAAATCCTATACTTTGATCCGACCTTCTTCCAAAAACAGAATAGTTTGGATCTCCCAGGGACACATTGTTGAGTAGCTCTAACTCGTATGATAAACGAGTTTTCTTCACTTTCTTCATCTGCTCAATCAATGAATCTAGTCATAAGTATCTGTCTCTCCACCCACATAAGTGGTTATTCCTTCGACCTCTACTTGGTTGACTTGAAGAACTATCAAACTTACTTATAGTAGTCAAAAATCTTCAATGTAACCCTTTCAACTTTCAAAATCAAATCTTCAGCTATGCTATCAGGATCATGACCATAGCTTTCTCTGATTAACCAGCTCACATACTTCAGCTTATACCTCGGATCAATAACACAAGCAACAAAAATCACCATGTTCATGCTATTCAAATCTCCCCAATACTTATCAAACTTGGCTTTCATCTTCAAAGCCATTGCTTTTTGATTCTGATCAGTCTTGTGTAAACCCATCTTCCTAATCATTAAACCTACTCCAAAAACCTCTTTCAAATAAGAATTTCCAGTAACATACCTTGTTGATGAAACTTTCACGGTARCATCATAGAAGAACTTCAAAATCGGCAAATAAGACTTTCATAATCGTCTCTTGAGGGTGAAACTTACCAAGCTCTACTAAGTACTTATCATCTTCTAACTCAAGCATATCAAAARCTTTCTTCTGTTTGCAGGCTGATTGTAACATTAGGTATGTAGAATTCCATCTAGTTTCAACATCTAGACATAAACCAACTGTAACACCAAGCTTTAGATGACTAAGACACTCTTTAAATGACTAAGACACTCTTTAAATTTGTTTAACCTAGCAGGAGAGGACTAACATACCCTAACGGCAATGATTCGGTAATAGCAGACTTTGTTTTCTTCATCCATCTTTGACAACCAATTCGAGGATAGGCACGTCTACATGTGAAGGAAATCTCCATCAAGCATATTAGTTCCCAAGACTGAAGTCTTCTTTTTGAAGCAAGTAGTCCTACCTCATTTAGCATTATCCAATATTCTGTAAAACCTTGCAATACCCCGAGAAACCAAACACCTCTAGCATTTTTCCGATAACTTCTCGCTTTGTGACTTAAAATTTGACAAAGTTTATTATCTTTTTCTGTAAATTCCATTGGTCATCAATGTAATGTGCGATTAGGCACATGTAATTGATGTTTTTAATGAGTCATCAGTATCGGTTGTAAAAGAAACACTTCCTTTGTGTTTAAACGGCTTTTAATTTTCTTTTCTTAGCGAAACTTTATGCGTCTACAGTGATTGTCTACGCGGAAGGGATAGCAAACTAAGGCTGAAGAGTGTATCAAATTCTCTAAACCTTCCAATGATCCACAAAGGCAACTCATCTTTTATAATCAACTTTAACAGCTTTTAGCATCATCATTATCAAACTGTAAATATGATGGAATAGCTTCCTTGTCTTTTTGGTTCTGATTCATTAATGTTGATTGCTTTAATCTTTTACCCGCAACAACATCATCTTCAAGTTCAGGATGAAGTTTTTTACAAGTATTACTATGTTTGAGCATAGTGCTAGTATTGACCCCAGTTGCTGATCTAGTTTTAACTTCTTGTCCACAATGATTACATTTTGCATGCACTTTATCCTCACATCTTTTAAAATGATCCCAAGCTCTAGATCTTTGTCTAGTACTAACCTTAGATTCGACTGATTCCATGGTTGGAGCATCCGTCTGTGTTTCTGTTTCCTGAGCAGGTGTCGAAGCTCCAACACCTCCTGCATTTGTTTCTACATTCTGTGACTCCATCTATAAGACTACCAAACAAAACAATTTGTTATATAACAAAGTAATATACTACCAAACAAAACAATTTGTTATATAACAAAGTAATATACTACCAAACAAAAAATTTGTTATATAACAAATCCAACAAAATATATTATATATATATATATATATAATGGTTAAAATACCATTCCAAATATTTTCACTTTTCTTGTTTTGCTGAAAAAAAAAAAAAAGAATCTGCAACAATAACACAAAGGAATCATAAGAAATGTCCCCTCACAAAAACAAAGCTACGATGGAAGACAAGTGGATGCAGTTTTGATAGTTATAGATTACTTTTTTTTACTGTCCTAAATAAGTAATATAAACTGTAGAAATCATATATATATTAAAATAGTACGGTAAGATTAAACGTGAAAGGAGTATGAAGGAAACAATAACTATYTCCAACAGTTTTTACCCTTTCATCGACACTGACATCGCCCGACAACTCCAAAATTATTATATCGAATAAGCCATCTCTTACAAAAACTTTAAACAGCAAACTATGTATAAACCATCCTTAGCATCGTATCTCTTTACCGTTTTATTGAATGGGTTATCTATACAGGAGGCAGTTTAGCATTACAGCGATATATCGTTAACAATCAAACTAATAAAATATATGATATTTTAACTCTTTTTTTAGTATATATGTGTAAATCGAATTCAACCAAAATCGAGATGAAAACTAATGAAGCAAACTAAGCAGCAAAAGAAATGCAGATGATGCGAAAGTTCATGGGCCAGTAAATATCTCCAACTAGTTCACAAACAAGAAAAACTGACTAACCAAGAATCGATAAGAAGCTAACAAAATCAATTACAAAACGATAATCTAGAAGCTAATAATAACAAAAGGTCAAGTCAAAAAAATCAATCAAATCTCCCAAGATTAAGACCTACAATAACAAAATTTTCCAGAAATTACACCGACCAACAAACAGAGAAGCCGAGAACATCAATAGAAACAAAATCTGGAGGCGTAAAAGAAGATTTACCTCGAGCGAGAAGGAGAAGAAGTAGACGAAGAAGGAAGAAGATGAGGCGAACACACAGAAGAAGAAGACTCAGAATAAGAAGAAGAAGGCGCAKAAGCAGAAGAAGAAGACGTAGAAGAGATCGAAGAAGAAGGAAGAAGATGAGAGATTGAGAGGCGATGAAGTTTCTASGGTTTGCGGTTTGCGGCTTCGCTCGAGAGTGATAAGAGAGATGCGACATTCAGAATATTAGGCTTTAGGTTTTTTATTTTTTGAGATGGCTGGGCCTTGGCTGATATGGGCTTAATGTTAAAAGCTTTGGCTTAACTTAAGTTTAAGAATGAACGGGTTATTTAAACGTAGAGTTATTTAAACGGTAGCGGTATTTGAACGAAGCAAGAACGGACAAGTACCAAAAAAAAAATACTTGAACTTGTCTTGGTACTTGCAAGTAATTGGGTTAAGAGGCTTATTACTTGGCTTGCTAATAGCAAGTACTTGCTCAAACGGGGCGGATACAAAGCGGGTAGCAAGTAATGGGCGGGTAACAAGTACCCGTGCCCAGGGCTACACCCCACAACACATGAAGAGCTTGACGAATCCTTTTGCGGCATGAGTTTAAAAAGTATATGTCAGTTTTCTCCTATGCTCGAACTCTGGATCAAATACGTGTTACTCGATTTCGAACTATCTAATCCTCTACAAACTAGTTCAAAAATACAACTCCTAAACATGCAATTTTCGCATGGTTGGTGATACATGTTGTATCGAGTGGTGCAACGTTACCAATCACATTTATGAGTTATGATTTGGATTTTAATAATAGAAACTGAATGTTATAATCAAACTTATAAGTTTTCACAATTGAAAAAGAAATTACAAAAATGTCTTTATTAATTGGATAGTTAACGTGCTCTGACAATCTAAGTTATGATGGCTTTATGACTTTTTTCAATCGCTCTATCATTATTTGGCACAATATGGAACATGTCCATCACAAATATCGACACGACTATTCTCATATTCCGAAACCCAAGTTATAAACCATAAATTAGGTATTAAAAATGTATAACACGACTTACAGTCATTTATGTACTAAAAACCGCAATTTGCATGTATATTGAGATATTTTCCTTATATATTTAGATAAAACTGTTTTATATATATATCAATTTCCTTATATATATCATATTTTAACTCTTAACTGAAAATAGATACTACGATGACTTGTAAAAATAACATGTATGGGAAATGGTCTAAGTAATTATTTACTATATGAACTCTACAGTTTCGACTAAATTTTGATTGCTAATAAATAGACAGATTTGTATATCTTTTAACAACCGTTTGTTATTACAAAAATATGCTATGATCCAAGTCAAAGTTTAGATGTCCCTTCAAAAACGGACAGTTCGAGTACAGCTATATATATCACAAAAGATTTGGCAAATCAAGTATATATATATATATATAGATTTGGCAAATCTAGTATATATATAGATTTGGCAAATTTGTACTGAATCAGTGTGTTCCTTTTCAACACTTAAAACTAGTCAGTTTTTAAGCTAAAAAAAAAAAGGTAATCAATTTTTTCGTGTCATATCGCCGAAGCTAGTTTTTGATCAAGGTAATGTACTGAGCCTCACGAATCTCGAAGTTGGAAAGAAGTTAAACCAAAAAAAAAAACAAATCGGACGGTAGACACTTACTGACAAATGAAATCATGAAGCTGAGAGTAGTAGACATTAGACTTCGGATCTTCTCGGCTGATATCAAATCTGTTTCTTATTAGAAAATAAGATGATAGATAATTAACCAAACATGCCAAAATCATTCCTTCTCTCCAACACTAAAACACCTCCAATGGCTTCTCCCGATGATCCAGCTCCGGAGAACAACGACGTCACCATCGTAGCTAGACAAGCTCCAAACCCACCCACACAGTTGTTCTTTCCTCACAATCACTACTACTTATGTGCGCCACCGCCGATATACTTCATTTATGGCAGTAACTTCCCTCCTCCTCCATCAATCTGGGTGTATTACCCTCTTTGGTATATCCACCCTAACCCGAATCAGTTTGTGTCTACACAAGAACTTCCTCCAAACCCTAGACAAGAGCTGACTCTTGCACCGACTAGTAGTAGAAGGGTTTTTGGCCGAAGAAGCTACGGACGAGATAAGAAAGTGACATGGTGTAGAAAGATAAAGCATGAAGTTGAATCTAGCGGCGATCACATCACAACCGTCATGCTTCGCAACATACCGAACCGATACACGTGTGTATATATATAACTTCATATTAGTCTATATAATTTCTTCGTTATAAATTTATAACCAGTAGATTAAATATGTTTAGCTTTTAAAGAAGGTGTGATTTGATTTAACTTTTAGTTGCGGTGATGAAATGATGAGACAACTGTTGAAGCTTATGATTAACAACATTTGCAGGAAAGAGATGATGATTGAGTACATGGATAAGCACTGCGAAGAAGCCAATGAAAGTGGGAAAGATGAAGAGTTTACAATCTCTGCTTATGATTTCTTATATTTGCCGATCGATTTCAAGTAAGTTTCCATCGTTAATATCTCTATTTCAATTTTTATTTTTGCATGAATGTATTTTTGATATAACAATGTTACTATTCAACCTATTACTTTTTACTTGATCATAAGATTACCTAAATGAATGGTACCAAATTAAACAGGACTAATATGAACAAAGGGTATGCTTTCGTGAACTTCACAAATGCAAAAGCAGTGTCCAAGTTTAAGGCTGCAAAAAATCACAAGCCATGGAGCCATTTCCACTCAAGAAAAGAACTTGAGATTACTTCTGCTAGGATTCAGGCTAGTCTCCACTCCTTCCTCTACATATATACACATATCTGTATATCTTATCTTATACCAATCTTATTGTAACACTTGTGTAGGGCAAAAATGAGCTGGTGAGACGTTTCCAGCATATGACATATCCGGCTGAGGCGTACAGTGCAGTATGTTTCAGCCCAGCTCGTAGCGGAGGGAAAAATACAGTTCAAACCACAATGGTCGGCAAATGCATCAAACCAATGAGCTCGGTTTAGTCTTTTCATATATCATGCTATTTATATTCAGGATCATGAATAATAAAAGTGTATGCGATGGTGAACATGGAAATAGGATGGAAAAGAGAAGACTCAGACACCGAACCAAATCCAAGTAAAACTCTGAAATGTTTAGTTTTGGATTTGGTTTTTGATGTGTGTGAGTCTTGACTTTTTATTAGTGTTATGATTAAGGGTCTACCTGTTTCTCTGATCTCTCTTATCTTGTCGAACCGTTGATGTTTATATGTATAAAAGATTTATATGGGTTTTTTCTCTCCTTTTTTCGTGTTATGATGAATTATTCAGACTTTCAGATATTTGGTTGAATTTGTCTGTGAAAATCGAATCATACCTCACTCGAGATATGAGAGAAAACATATAAGATCTTTTTTACATGACGTTTTTTTAAACCAATTAATTTTCTAACGAAATAAGCCACGAACTCTTATCTTGGAAAGTGATTGCATGATAAAAACTAACAACATAGAAAAATAATTGACTTGAACGATATTGCAGGTGGCTATTAGGACTTTTTTTTTTTTAACAACGGTGGATATTTTAGATATTAGGACTTTTTGGAACACACGAAAAGAGTTTTTTTTATTTGAACTCACATTATGATAATAATACTACAGAATCTTGCATATAAAGGTACTTTGCGGTTTTGTCATTCTTTAAAAAAAACATTCATCACTTATTTTGTACTGTACATCGAACTGTTTTGATCTTATTCAATCGATTAAAAACCTACTGTAGACCCTAGCCTATTCTGGCCTTTCCTTTCCACATTCCAGTTTTTATTGAGCTGAAACCATCATTGTTGGGTGACGATAGATTTTGCAATAGATGATACTTTGACAAAAATCTTCGTTTCGAGAAGTGACATAGATGTGCATTGTGAAATAATAATTTTAGTAGTTTAAGTTTGATTGATTTTATGTTGAATAAGTCACTCCTGTTTTGTAGGAGCTAAATCACGTTAGTAGTAGTGGTGCATTTCATTCGGTCTTGTTAGTTGTAAGGTCTATATAATGACCAATTTGTTTTTTAGAAATGCAAGTGAAGTTTTTAGATCTGTTTTCTTCTCTGCTTCATTCACTAAACACATATACGTTATTTGTGAGGTTTAACAAGTAGTATCAGAGCTTGTTACGTACCTGCAAAATGAATGAAAAGGATACGATGATCATTCCAAAGTTTGATGGGGATTATGAGCATTGGGCTATGCTCATGGAGAATCTGCTCATGTCAAAGGAGTGGTGGGATCTCATTGAAACTGAGATCACAAGGCCATAAAGAAATGTGATCTTGACCGGACCACAAAGAACGGAGTTGGCGGAGAAGACGGTAACAGATCACAAGGTGAAGAACTACTTGTTTGCTTCTATAGACAAGACGATTCTCAAGACAATTCTAAAGAATGAGACATTAAAAGGACCTATGGGAGTCAATGAAGAGGAAGTATCAAGGTAATGAAAGGGTGCAAAGTGCACAGTTGCAGAGGCTGTGCAGAAACTTTGAGGTACTAGAGATGCAGATAGGAGAAACAATCACTAATTATTTCTCTAGGGCGATGGAAGTTGCAAACAACATGAGGAACTTAGGAGAAGACATGCCAGATTCTAAAGTGGTGGAGAAGATTCTAAGAACTCTGGTTGAGAAGTTCACATATGTTGTATGTGCAATTGAAGAGTCAAATGATATCAAGGAGCTGACAGTGGATGGGTTACAAAACTCTCTGATGGTGCACGAGCAGAATTTGAGCAGGCATGTTGGAGAAGAGCATGCTCTGAAGGTGGAAGGACAATGGAAGAAAAATGGTGGCAGAGGTAGAGGAGGACGAAGACGAGGACGGAGAGGATATCAAGGAAGAGGACGTGGAGCCTATAACAAAGACATGGTAGAATGTTATAAATGCCACAAAATGGGACACTACAAGTCAGAGTGTCCAGACTGGGACAAAGAGGCCAACTATTTAGAACTTGATGAAGATGTGCTTCTGATGGCGCATGTTGACATAAGCATAGATGAAAATGAGCACATCTGGTTCCTAGATTCAGGTTGCAGCAATCACATGTGTGGGACGAAAGAGTGGTTTATCGAATTTGACAGTGATTTTTGACAGAGTGTGAAGCTTGGAGACGATCGTAGGATGTTGGTGGAAGGAAAAAGAAGTTTGCGCCTGGAGATCAATGGAATCACTCAGGTAATCAATTCTGTTTACTTTGTTCCGGGACTGAAGAATAATCTGTTCAGTGTGGGACAACTCCAACAAAAGGGTTTGAGAGTGATTATAGAAGATGATATGTGTGAGATTTGACACAAACAACAAAAGAGGATAGTGATGCATTCTACCATGACGAATAATAGAATGTTTGTAATTATGGCTATGGTGAGGAAGGCAAGAGAAGTAGAAGAACCAACTTGCTTGCTGATGACGGAAAAAACAGAGCAACTGTGGCATAAGAGATATGGACATCTTAATCACAGAGGTTTGAAATCACTGGCAGAGAGGAAGATGGTGGTCGGAATGCCAATCATCAACTTAGGAGACTGTGAAATTATTTGTGAAATTTGTATGAAAGGGAAGCAAAATCGTGAAAATATTCCAAAGAAGAGTGAATGGAAATCAACTAGGGGGCTCCAGCTTGTTCACAACGACATTTGCGGGCCTATTTCTCCAATTTCAGAGAGTGAGAAAAGGTATATAATTAATTTTATTGATGATTATAGCCGAAAATGCTGGACGTATTTGATGTCGGAAAAATCACAAGCTCTTGCGTTTTTTAAAGAGTTTAGAGCAGCAGCAGAGAGAGAATTAGGGCAAGACTTGGTATGTCTGAGTACAGATAGAGGAAGAGAGTATAATTCTAAGGAGTTTGAAGATCACTGTAAACAGAATGGAATAAAAAGACAACTCACTGCAGCTTATACGCCACAACAAAACAGGATAACTGATCAAAAAACAAAAGTGTCATGAATATGACAAGGTGTATGCTGCTGGAAATGTCAGTACCAAGGAGTTTCTGGCCAGAAGCAATGCAATATGTAGTTCACATCTTGAATCGAAATCCATCGGCAGCGTTAGGTGATATCACGCCTAAAAAAAAATAGAGCCAACACAAGCCGTCAGTGGAGCATCTCATAATCTTTGGATGTGTCGTTTTTGCTTTAGTGCCATATGAAAGAAGAATCAAACTTGATGAGAGAGTGTGAAGTGTGTGATGCTTGGGTTAAGCAAAGAGTCTAAGGCATATCTACTTTATAATCCAGAGACAAAGAAAATCATTGTGAGCAAAGACGTCGTTTTTTATGAAAACAAAGGATGTGAATGGGAGGAACATCTAAAGAATGAGGACCTAATAGTGACAGAACCAGAAGGAGAAAAGAATATTGATTCATTACCTGTGGAATCAAATGAAGAAAAAATAAATGAAGAAGAGAACGTTGAAGAAGAAACAGTGGAAGAAGAAGAAATTCAGCAAGGAAGTCTTCATCAAGTGCTTGTGGAAGAAGAAACAACGAGACGTAGACAAGCACCAGTCTGGATGAAAGATTATGTTCTTGAAAATGCAGGTTTTCTAATCACAGAAGATGAAGAAGACATCTTTGCAATGTTTGTTGCATCTGATGATCCTGATTGTTTCGAAGATGTAGCACAACAAGAAGTAGGAGAAAAGCAATGGAGGCTGAAATCACATCAATAGAGGAGAATGGTACATGGGAGCTAATGGACCTACCAGATGGAGCTACGGTAATTGGAGTGAAATGGGTGTTTAAGACTAAGTTTAACGAAAAGGGGAGATCGACAAATTCAAAGGGAGACTGGTGGCAAAAGGTTATCATCAGAAGTATGGAGTGGATTTTTATGAAGTTTTTGCACTGGTAGCGAGATGGGATACTATTAGAAAGATTATTCTCTTGGCCGCAGGGAAGGGCTGGAACGTGTTTCAACTTGGTGTTAAGAGCGCCGTTTTGCATGGAGAGCTGAGTGAGGATGTTTATGTTGAGCAGCCTAAGGGCTTTAAAGTGAAAGACGAAGCCAACAAGGTTTATAAGCTTAAAAAGGCGTTATACGGATTAAAACAAGTACCTAGAACATGGTATTGTCGGATTGAAGGCTACTTTGTGAAAGAGGGTTTCGAGAAGTTCTATTGTGAACACACTCTGTTTGTTAAGAAAGAAGAAGACAACATCTTAATAGTGAGTCTGTACGTTGATGATCTTATCTATACTGGTAATTCAATTGAGATGCTTGAAGGGTTCAAAAATTCAATGAAGAAAGAGTTCTCGATGACTGAGCTTGGAAGGATGAAATATTTTTTAAAAGTGGAAGTTATTCAAGATGAGAACGGAATTTTTATAAATCAACAGAAGTATGTTGTGGATATATTGAAAAAGTATGGTATGGAGAGTTGTAACGCCGTAAAAAATCCCATTGTACCAAGCCATAAGCTTTCAAAGGAGGGAGGTGGAGATGCAGTTGATTCCACGACATTCAAATAACTTGTTGGGAGTTTGAGGTACCTAACTGCTACTACACCAGACTTGATTGACTCTGTGAATTTGGTTAGTAGGTATATGGAGAATCCAAGAGAGCAACACATGCTAGCAGCAAAGAGAATTCTCAGATATGTGCAGGAAACTTCTGCATATGGTATACAATATAAACAAGAAGGAAAGCAGAAACTTGTTGGATTCGTGGACAGTGATTATGCAGGAGATGTTGATGATCGCAAGAGTACTACGAGGTACATCTTTATGCTTGGAGGAGGTACAGTTTCCTGGGCGTCCAAGAAACAACCCATAGTAACCTTGTCCACAACCAAAACGGAGTTTGTTGCAGCAGCATATGGGGCATGTCAAGCAGTGAGGTTAATAAACATACTATAAGGAATTGGATCAGCTCAAGGAGAAGGTACAGTTCTGTTCTGCGATAACAGTTCTACCATCAAATTGTCAAAGAATCCAGTGTTACATGGAAAGAGCAAGCACATTCATGTTAGGTATCACTTTTTGCGTGAGTTAGTAAAGGATGAAGTTATATTGCTGGATTATTGTACTACGCAAGAATAGTTATCTGACATCATGACAAAAGCTGTCAAGTTAGAAGTGTTTGAAGGGCTCAGAGAAAGAATGGGAATAGGTCACAAGAAGGAATAAACTGGAAGGAGTCGTTCCAGTCTAGGGGAAAAATTGAAAGAATAATTTTAGTAGTTTAAGTTTGATTGTTTCTATGTTGAATAAGTCACTCCTGTTTTGTAAGAGCTAAATCACGTCAGTAATAGTGGTGCATTTCTTTCGGTCTTGTTAGTTGTAAGGTCTATATAACGACCAATTTATTTTTTAGAAATCCAAGTGAAGTTTTCAGATCTGTTTTGTTTTCTGCTTCATTCAGTAAACACATATACGTTATTTGTGAAGTTTAACACATTGTGGGGTGTTTACAAATAGTGACCAAAAAGGTTTCTTTGTTCTTGTATCTTCTTTCTCGTCTCATTTTCTTTCTACAAGTAGTGACTTTTTCCATGAACAATTGTTTTTCTCAATTTCTTGTTCTTATCTTCGTTGTCTACTTTTTTTTATTTTCTTAATTACCTCTTACTATTTTCAATACTCTTCAACAATTATATTTTTTCTCCGTCTCTATATATTTATTTACTATTATTCTTAGATGTTCTCATATAATATATTTGAATGCTACTATGAGTATTATATAGGGTACTTACATTTATTACTTTTATTTGTCTTAATCTTAAAAAAAATAATTCACATAGTATCATATTAAAATCTTGCATATTCCTTTTTTTTTGCCGTAATACATGTTAAACATGATATTCATCCTTATGGTAAAACAATATTTAATGAATTTAAAACTGGTTCTCTATGATTGTCAAATTCGATATTAGAACAAATAATACTGAATAAAAGCCAAGAACAAGATAATTTAAGTATTTTAAAGTATTATCTGAAACATATTTTGTAAAATACGGGACAGAATAATTCGATAAAACATTAAATTCAGAAATTTGGATATCTGAAATTATAAAACTCTAACTAATTTGGGGAACGGATAAAAATCAGATGTTATATTAAAAAATTTAGGGTGGTTTCGGAAAATTTTTGATTTTTGGAAAATTGCACCATGTCCAGTAATTATTACAAGAGATTTGGGAATTTAAAAGGAAATTCCAAATAGGTATGAGTACAATACACACTTAGTTAACCTGTCCCTGACAGGCCTAATGTCATCATCACTACACTTAGAGCATCAGCATTGCAGACATATGAAAATATGTCTTAACAATTTTTTAAGATTAAATTTAATATAAAACAATTAAAATTATTCCAATCCTTAAAAAATTTTACCCAATAGATATCACACACGTAGCAACCATGGCACAAAATTTATGTCTTGCGGAAGACATTGTCTTTCTTCTGTAGCATCATTTTTTTTTAATTTTATTTATTTTATATTCAGAGACATATGAAAAAATGTGCAATGCTGATGCTCTTAGGTACGAGAGACTTCTTTAATCAAAATTGGTTTCAATTAAAGTCCCACTCCAAGAACTATCTCTCAACAATAAACACTTTTGAAACTCAAGAGAGTTTGTCAGAAGTTTCGCAGCTCGAGCCATTAGAGGGCGGCTTCAATCCTTCCAACCACTTGATCAAAAGATCCCTTTTGCCCACTGGATGTGACTTTCCTCCCCCTGGTTACATTATAACCCAATCAGCATTATCGAAAAAGATGTGTCAATCACATACGTAAAACATTTTATTGTATTCGAATTGTAAGGAATGAATATTCTTTTTTTTTTTGCCACGCAAAACGTAAGGAATGAGTATTCAAACGTCTATTTATCTATCTAAGGCTTGCTATCAATTGCAGCTTTAATCTAAGTACCGTATCACAAGTTGGTGCAAATCGGAAAGTAGATGATAAAGGTTTTATTAATTAAAATCATTTTGTTAAGAACATCACAAGGATATCTCAACTAGGGTTAGCTTTCGTTCTCTGAAACTCACAATCTCTCATTTTCTTGTATTTCTCTCTCAGTAGCAGTGATGAACACATAGTTTGTAAAGGATTTCTTATTAAATGAAATAGTAAGTACAGAGGATTATTGAATGTGCTAAGACAGAAAAACGATATCTTGGTATTTTCTAAGAGAAATATCAAGCCTTTAGCCTAAGCTAGCCAAACCCTTCACTGCCAAAAATCTGTCTACTCTCATGAACAAACTCTTTCTTAAAGGCGTTGAAATCCTTAGCTGCTGGAGGATAGTGAGCTTCCTCCCACTTTCCTCTCTTTGTCATCAAGTGCCAACTCAGCTTCTGTCACTAACAATTCCAACAATGGTGCATGATGTTTGTTTTGGGCTGTCAATTCTCCAAATTGACCTTGCTTTTCCTTTTCTGTCACAACATTTGTTTCTTTCTCCTCAATTGCTCTGTCTTTGCGCCTAAGGTAAATCTGAAGAGGCTTAACAATAATCCCCCCTTTAAGAAAGAGCTTGTCCCCAAGATCAAGGAGGAAAACTGTTGCATTAAACTCCTCACCAAAATCCATTCATCATCCTCATGTGGCAATCCTTTCCAATGAACCAACGCTTCCAAATGGCCAGCATTGTTGTAGTGTGTGTCCACAATGGTTTCCGGCTCTATTGTCAACTCTTCAAACTAGGTTAGGGAAGCTGGTAATGGCTGAATGACTTGTGAGGAGCCGATTGCAGCTTTGAATAGTGAGACATGAAAGACGTAATGAATCTTTGAACCAACTAGAAGCTGTAGTCTATATGCTGTCTTTCCAATCCTCCGTAATTGTGAACGGACAAAAAAATTTTACAGTCAACTTCTGATATGCCCTACGAGTAATTGATGCTTGACGATATGGTCTCAGCTTCAAATACACCTTAGAAGCCACTGAAAACTCCAAATCACGGCGATGCTTATCGGCAGACTTCTTCATCTGATCTTGAGCACAAGCCAATTAAGCTTTTAATTCTACTAACATTCTGTCCCTGTATCGTAACGCGGTTTCCAATTCAAAGTTTGAAGTTGAGCCCTCTTCGTACCTGATGATGGCTGGCGGATCGCGCCCATACACGACACTAAAAGACGTTGTGCAAATGGCTGGATGATATGCGGTATTGTAAGATAATTCTGCCCAGGCAAGGTAGTTGTTCCAAGCGCGAGGCTTGGAAGAAGCAAAGCATCTTAGATAGCATTCCAGTGTTCGGTTGAATACCTCCGGTTGGCCGTCCGTCTCGGGATGATATGTCGTGCTATGTTTGAGCTTGGTTCCTGAGAAATGAAAGAGTTGTTTCCAGAAGTGGCTCAAAAAGATGCGGTCACGATCTGAGACAATCGATTTTGGGTAGCCATGTAGTCGAATAACGCCAGAGACAAACGCCTTTGCTACATCAATTGCCGTGAACGGGTGGCGTAGCGAGATAAAATGTGCAAACTTGCTAAGTCTGTAAAAAACCACCAAAATAGAATTTGCTCCCTGAGACATCGGCAAACCCTCAATAAAATCCATGCTAATATCCTCCCAAATAGCAGACGGTATTGGAAGTGGTTGAAGCAGTCCGGCTGGGAAGAGTGTCGATGTCTTGTTTGTCTAACAAACGGTGCATTCGCTTACATATTTTCTTATTAAATTCTTGATGCCTTCCCAGTGCACCGTTTGCTGCAAACGCTTAATAGTCTTGAGAATTCCGAAATGACCACCTGAAAGACTGTTATGTGCCGTAAAGAGTAACAATGGAATGAAACGTGAGTTGGTAGGGATGACTAATATGTTTTTGTAGACCAGTCGGTTTGATTTAATTTTGTATCCCGGTTTAGTTGAACCGGAAATTGAGATATCCTGAACTAATTTTTTCAATTTTTCATCGTCTTCAACCTCAAGAAGCAGTTCCTCCGTTTGAACAGCTTTGGGAATCGTGATTGCCAGCAATTTCTTCGTTGTATCTTCACTAGAGAGTTGTGGAATGCGCGACAAACCATCAACCACCTTATTCGATGAACTGGGCTTGTAAGCGATGGTTGAAATCGAATGGTAATAACTTGAGTAGCCACTTTTGATGCTCCAGTGAAATTTTTTTTTGTTCAAGGAGAAATTTCAGACTTTGTTGATCGGTAGAGACTGTAAATTGATGACCCAACAGATAATGTATCCATTTCAATAAAGCCACGACTATCGCCATCAATTCTCTTTCGTATGTTGATTTTAACTACTCGCGCGACTTCAATCCATAACTAAAGTAGGCAATCGGTTGCTTGCTCTGTAACAAAATAGCTCCTAACCCAGTATTAGATGGATCGGTTTCAATGACGAACTCGGCTGTGAAATCTGGTAGTCTCAAAATAGAGGCTGAAGTCATCGTATTCTTCAAGGCTTCAAAAGATGACTGAGCTGTGTTTGACCATAGAAAATTATCCTTCTTTAGAAGCTCCGTCAATGGTCTGGCGATGGATCCATATCCCTTAACGAATCTTCTGTAATAACCCGTTAATCCTAAGAATCCACGTAACTCTTTAACACAACGCGGTACCGGCCAATTGCTCACAACCAATTGCTTTGCTGGATATGTTGCGACACCATACTTGGAGATCACATGTCCCAAATATTCCACAGTATACTGCCCAAAAGAGCATTTCTTCCTATTAGCAAAAAGTTGATGTTCTTGATAAACCCGTAAAACTGAGGTGAGATGAAGGAGGTGCTCATCCAAAGTTTTACTGAAAATGAGGATATCATCGAAGAAACCAACATAAACTTGCGTAAGAATGGTCTAAACAAGTCGTTCATAAGAGTTTGGAATATGGCGGGAGCGTTCATGATATCGGTAAGGTCGAACCGACGTTTCCTTAGACCCTTGTATAAGGCTGATAGAATGATCTCTATTCTGTTGTAGTGGTAAACCTCTTAGTTCTTGAAACACATCGGAGAAGGTAAGCAAGACTTGTTCAAGTTGAGCTGAAAGTGGAAGTTGGCCGTTAGGAGTCACAGATATGTTGTGGAAGGAAATGGTAGTACCGTGTGCTTATCTCTCATATTCCGGACTGCCTTTTTGCCAAGAGAACCAAGTTTTACGCAAGTTTCTTTCACCCCATAAAGTCACCACCTCCTTTTCATGCAAAAAACTTAATTCATGTGTCTTCCAATTGATGTGGCATGGGCCTAGCTTGCTAAGCCATTCAATGCCGAGAATCACATCTACATCTCTAAGTTCTAAAGCGACGAAGCCTTCTCTAAATGTAACCCCAACCAACATAAATGGTGTATCTTTGCAAACTCCTAAACCTCGAGCCGTAATTCCTGTTCCCAAGCGAATGTCTAAGTTGTCATCATCATAAAGAGGAAGTCGGAGCTGGATGACTGTATCGGGTGAGATGTAATTGTGTATAGCACCGCTGTCCAACATTACCACTACTTCATGTCGTCCAATGATAGCGTGAACCTTGGTTACTCTTGGTGAAGACTTGCCTAAGAAAGTGTTGAGTGTAAGCTGTTTGAGTTGAGCTGGTTCTTGTTCGATTTCAAAGAATGTGTCTTCTTCCGTGTCACACAGCATTGCATCCATATTCTTGTGTAGGACCTCCATTTCATATCCATTAACTATTGTGAGAAGCTGCAAAGATCTCTTGGGACAGACTCTCCAATGGTCCTTAGAATATCTAGCATTGCACTTAAAACATAATCCCAACTTTTTTTTTTCTTCCATTGCCTTATCGTTGGTGTATAGAGGTCGCTAATGTTGTTTTGGAGCAACTTGATCAGTTGTACCTTGAACCGGTTGGGGAATCTCGCGAGTGCGCCAGACGGTGGTGTTATAAGGACGCTGTTCGACGGAGGTGTTACCCTTGGTATGTTTACGGTGAACCACTCTGGTGAGTGCATCTTATTCCATGGACAAGGCATAACCAGTCATCTCCGCAAGTGTTGCTGGCTTCATGAGTTGAACTACCTCACGTAGGGCCGGTGTGAGTCCATTGAAAAAGATGCCCTGTAACATGTCATCGTCCAACATACCCCTGTAAGTTGAATCTTATGCCAAGATGCCCTCAAAAATTATTATATTTCGTTTTCATTTTTTTTTTAAGTCAAAAACGTTTAAATTACAAAAACATCTAAGCCCTTTTGATTTATTTACGACCCAACCATGATCCATTCAGATATACCCATGATCCAATCGGATAAAATCCATATCCAATTATAAAACAATTAAAAAAAAATCTTTAAAAAAAAAATTCCCCACTTCGTCCCCACGTTCTTCTTCTTCTTCCTCCCCACCTTCTTCACCCGTTACTTTTCAAAATCGAAACCGCCAATTTTTTTTCTTCAATTGAAAGCTTATTGCTCTAGTTCTCCTTGCTCTATACTTATATAGCTAATACATTTCGCAATTTCTTCATCCCTCACAACCCAACCTGAAACTGAGCTCAACAATGCCACCTCGAACTCGAAACTCACCATTCGGGCCGAGTGGAAGCGGAAGGAAGACCAAGAAGGCTCGAACATCGAAAGAAGCTCCGCCCGCCGCCCGGCCAGAACAAAACATCGCCCGTCCGCATAAGCAGAGGGATTCCATTCTCCTCCTCCTCCTCCTACGTAATCGTTAATCGGCGACGGGTCGATTTCGTAGTTAAATTGCAAATTGGAAGCAAAACTAAAGTGCTACAACTAATTTTCAATGATATAGCACTATGTCGCGATTTCAGATATATGTATAACTGAGATAACTAGAGAATCAGAATCGTTCAAGAGAATAACTAAGCGATATCAACTTACAACAGTATCACTATGTAGTGTGGTATCACCGGATATCACTATGTATAACTGTGCTCGTACAACTACGTATCATTATGCAATCGTTATCGTATTTATTGCTGCAGATAACGGAAGATACCGTAATTCAACCTCGAGAAGTTTTTTTCCCACACACCGAGTATCGCAGTTCTCATTAAGATATTTTCAAGCGTGAGAATTCAAATACAATCAAAGCTTTGACATACTGGTAGAGATGAAAGAAGTGGTTTACAAACCACCCTCGCCAAACACATTCGCACATGCCTGCCACGTAAAAACCACAAGTGATGGGAATGGTCGACTCTTCTTCTGATCGTGGGCGATGGAGAAAAATGTAAAATGTGTTGGTTGCGAACGGCGCCCAATTAGGTATTCACGAGGAGCATGGCCTAATTAGGTTTAGATCTAAGTATCCACAAAACTATGAGAAGTCTGGGAGTACACGGTTTATGGGTTTTTCAAAGAGTCAAGAATTATCAGTTGGTGATGTAAGAGAACATAAGGGCATGATAGAGATGAGTAAAGCTCAAGATGGCTTGCTCTTATTCTTAAGACCGCGATCTGATCACAACAAAGTTATCGATCCTTTTTCTTAACTATCATGATTTATCTTTCCGGAGATACTCACATCAATATCAGGCAAATATTCCATACGATGGAGCATTGATTTGGTGAAACCCTGACACATGGTGCTTCTCCTGTTTCATAATTCCTTTGGGTAAAATTAAAATCTTTCGTAATTTCAATACGCAGTATTCATGCAAGAGATATATAATGTAAGTTTTTGTAGCTATCAGATGAATGCATTCCACGCTATGAAAAAGTTTCGAGAAGATGTCTTAACCGCTGATAGGTCGTCCGAGGATGTCGAAAGTGGAGAGCTGGTTATATGAAAGGCTTTCCATCGAAGAGGTTAACGATGCACTGCATTACAACAAGGTATCAAAAAATCTATTGCATATCATTCTCTTTATTATATTAGGATACTAGTGATACCGCTAATCGAAAGTTATATTGGATACTAGTGATACCGGTTATTTAGTTATATTGTGATACCGGTTATACTATTTTACTTAGCTTATATTAATGAAGAAGTGATACTTCATTTAGTTATATTATATACTACCGATACTGTGATTCCGCACATCGCAGAGCATCTTCGATCCCGTAGATTGAGAGGCACTCTTCTCGCTCGCATCATGGAATATGATTCGATGACGAGGTGACCCAATGTCGCAGTAGTGGTACAACCGTTCATCTAAGAACAAGATATAAAGAGTTGCTCAACTTAGATGGCACAGCGATGGTTCGCTCGTAAGGAGAAAAACATTCCCAAGTGTGTCTCCTAAATATTGAGGTTATTATGAAACAAATACAAGAGATATCTGATGAAATGAAAGAGGRGTTTGCTAAAATAGGTAAGAGGCTGGATAGCTTGGAGRTAAGGATGACYKCTTGTGAGTTTRTGCTTGACAAAGGTGATGTTCCCATTGCTAAAGATTATGGATTCAAAGGAGACGGGATTGTGATGACGGGGTGACGCAGAGTGATGGTGATAACAAGCATCAGACCGGCAGTTCAAGAAGCAAGGCAAGGTGTACAAAGCAAGCAAGCAAGCAAGTTAAGATGCATAAGCAAGAAGATGCGACTATGGATTTTCTGTATACAACATATGGTGTAGAACTATCGGCGCTCAAAAAGCAGCAGAGAAAGGTCGCTACTGCCGTGCAAAACATCAAAAGGAAGGGTTGCAATGAGTAAGAATCAAGAAGCAAGAATCCTCCTCAGAAAAAAATAGTTTTAGTAAGTTTTCAGCTAAGGCGATGGAAAAGGCTACTGCTAAGGTGTTGGAGAAGATGACTGGCGTTGCAGTAAAAGAGTCCTCAGAAGAAGAAGAAGAAGAAGACGAGGATGAGGAGGAAAAAGAAGAAGAAAAGGAGGGGGATGTGGAGGAAGAAGAAGAAGAGGAAGAAGAAGAAACGCTTGCAGCCATGAGGTCCAAGGTGAGTGGCAACAAGAAAAAAACACCGATTCTGAGGAAGAGCAAGAGGGCAGGCCCTCTTTCAAAGTTCAAGAAAAGTCCATTCGTGAATCCAAAACCTTAAGAAGGTGGTTGCTTTTAGTGTTTTATTTAGTGTTCTATTTTTTATGTTGCTGCATCAGAATATTTTCAGGATATTTTCATATGAATATTTTATGTTTTTGAATTTTTTAGTATCTCAGTTTAGAATGTATTTGCAGTTTCTGACTAAGTATTACTAGGTATTACTATGTCCAACTACATAAAAAGGCACCAAATTAAAGTATTACTTAAAAAATTGCAAAAAGTAGAAAAACAAAAAAAATTATAAATTACAAAAATTAAAACATGTGTGAACATATGCGTTCACACAAGAAATATAATAAAATATTATTAAAACAAGTGTGAACACATGCATTCACACCATAAATAGAATAAAATATTATTCATTTAGTTGTACCCAGTTTACTAGTAATATCTACATATCCATAGTTATATTTCAGGTTTAACTGATATTTCGCTTTTCATGACTTTTTAGTATGCATTAAAATAGTACTAAAATTAAGAAGAACTTTGACAGAAAAACATTTGTAAAATGATGATTATGTATCATACACGTCATAATGGCCCAAGTGTTTAAGAACTATTCATACATGTCCAAGATATTTTCAAATCAAAACATAACATTTTGAAATTTGTTTATAGAATTGCATTTTGTTTTCTTAATAAATTTGATATTAAGAATTAAATCGTTAATAGTAGCAATATATATAAGCAACTATGATATTTAAATATATATATATATATATATATATAGTTGACCTTGGTAATAGTTATATCAAGAAGTATTAGATTATATGCTATCAGAATACTTAAATAGATTATATAGTTATATCAGTAATACCTAGTTATACAGAACACAAACAACATAAATTATCACAAACAACATAAATTACTCTTTCGAACTCACTCTCTGTGTACTGTTCGGCACATTCTGTGAACCTACTCGCTAAGGTTTCTTTGTTCACGTTGGAAACGTTGTTTTTCAAATTCTGACCCATATGAAAGATACAATACCCATGTCGAGATAACGGGTACACCTCAACTATTGAATTTTTCAAACTAACGTTTCTATCCGTCACGAATACTAGATCACCACTAGCCGGTATCAATGTTTTCAACTTAGTGAAGAACCAAGTAAGACTCAAATCTTTCTCACCATCAACAACAAAGAAAAGCAATCGGATGGTGATGATCGGGATCTCGGCTACTATCAAGACTCCACCAATAACATGCTTAAGGTGAGTTCCATCCACAATGATCACTTTTCTCATTGATGCAAAGCCTTCAATGCATGCTCCCAACGCGAAGAATAAGTACTTGAACATCGATCTTCATCCAATTCCACATACGTAATCTGCATCTCTGATTCACCTTCTCCAAATACGTATTAAAGAAAACAACATCTTATAACTTTCCTCCTGACTACCGCAGACATCGTCACACGCTTTTTCCCTCTCAATGCGAAGAAGATACTTTACAACCATATTTTCCTGAACCAAACCCATTATAATCTTTGAGTCGGGGTTTCAAGAACCCTCGGAAAATCTTCATGCAAGAGAGATGCAATTAACCGTGGTTTCTTCTTTTCCTTCTACCACTGCATTGTACTGCGAGCATGCACGAGAACATGTATGAATCTTGGGTGTAGGTTCTAATAGAAAGATTTCTGAATTTTTAATCTTCCCACGTAAAGCCCACTTTACTGACCTTTTTGGATTCTACATTTTACCACTGCGTTGTACGAGGCTTGTCAATATGAAACTCAAAATAGTTCGGATGTCGGCTTTTCTACTAATTCTTGCACCTATCTTGGTTGAAAACTTCTTACGGATATGTAATTCATACCATCTTCCCATTCAAGATTAGCTTCCTCTACAGAATGTGTGACCTCATATCTTCATTCATAAACAAGTTATCAAGTCTCTTCCTCACATGCAATATTATCCAACTCTTCTCGCATGGAATATTATCCAACTCTTCTCTTTCTTGGGCAACCATGTAGCATGATGTTCGGACGGTTCACTTGATTCATTCATGATGCCATAATCAACTCGACAATTTCCTCTAGCACTAGAAATCATGTCTTCATACCGTACTTGACTTCCTATACCTTCACTTGGAAGCATATCACACCTCAGATTGCTTGCCACGCTTATTGAAAAATCTCCACATGCAACACTGCTTTTCTCGTATAACTCCAAATAACACAAAACATCATCATCATTGGAGATATATACCGGTTTCTTTGGCTCCACTTCACGAATGTAACTAAATTTCACTTCCTGCTATCTTCATCCAACCCCATCTTTCTTATTTGTTCCATGAAAAGTATAAGTGACCTCCAGATGTTTTCAACAAAAGTGTGCACATCTTCTTTCGAAATCCATTATACTCCATCTCTCATCCTCACATAATGTCCCTCATAATCAAAATGTATGAGAGTGAGCTGCTTTTATTATTTAGCGAAAATAATAACAACAATCGAATAAAATATTCTTAGTAATACTTATATAAATATACTTAGTGATACCTTATATTAAGTTACTTATTTTTAGTAATACCAGTTATATATAGTTATATAAATATACTTAGTGATACCATTATATTAAGTTATACAAATATTCTTAGTAATACCGTTATATACGATTATATATATAGCGATACGTTATATTAAGTTATACACATATTCTTAGTAATACCGATTTATCGAATACATTTTTAAGTAAAACACAAAATCGAGCTTCGATTCGCATACTCGCTCACTACTGATATCTAAATTTATGATTTACATTACCTTAAACGAGCTTGTCAGCGGAAACGAGTTTCACTCAAGCTCCAACCTCCAAGCTCCAATGGCGGACGGTGATGGTTGAAGCTTCAAACGCGGATGGAAGAAGCTCCTTTGGATCTCCATGGCGGACGGAAGCTTTAAGATCCAAATATCCACTTTTTCCTCTTAGCGATTCAAAGAAGCCACAAATGGGAGTAAATGGGGATGGTTGAAGGGAATGTGAAGAAGAAGAAGAATCGTAAATAGGAGAGAGAGATGGGAGTGCCGATTTGTTGGTGAGAAGTGGTTATTTTTTTTATTAAATTGTATAGGGATTATTAATATTTTAATCAAGGGTAGTTTGTGGAATTTGTAAAAAAGTGAAGGGATAAGGGGTATTGAGATTAAGTGAGGGTAAAATAAGTGGATGTTTTATTTGTAAGGACATGTTAGCACTTGATCCTAATCCATCCACCTGTGAAGAAAGATCTTCAAAAGCAATAATATAATCTAAAGCAGAACCCAGTTGTTTGATGCAGCACAAGGATTGACTTGGGCCTTTGCTTTTCATGGAACCAAATCTCATAAGTATTATATCCCTGAACCTTTCCCAGCTCACAAATGGATCACGTTTATTCTCAGTATTAAACCATCCAATAGCAGGCCCATCAAAGCTCATGGAGACTAGATCCAGTTTATTTTGTTCACTGTAATGGCCCAACAAGAAAAATTGTTCAACTTTTGTCAACCAGCCGAAAATGTCTTTACCTTCGAAGATCGACATTTCAAGCCGCTGAGTGAGACCGATGAGCTGTTGATTCTGTGGTCCTTCGATGGTAGCAATGTTTCGATGTCCCAGATTTGTAAACTGGCCGTTATCTTCATCGAGAAGTGGTTACTTGTCAGGACGGTGATATAGGGCGTATTCCCGTTCCGGGTACTGATTTGTGTTCCTCGCCGGTGATGGAGACGATGTTTGTAGGGCTTGTTGAACACTGGTCATGATCAGTCTACCCAGATTTTGTTGCATACCTTATATTGTTAACTTTAGATCTGCCTGACCCTCGGCGAGTTGTTGAGTTCCAAAGTTGAGAGCTTTGTTACTTTTTTCTACCTCTCCCAAACGACGGAACAGTTCACGGATGTCAAATATGAGAACAGAGTCAACGGAAGTAGTCGAACCCACGACGCTTCCTTCTATCTGCGGTGGTGCCGGTGGTATCGGCGGTGGTGCCGGTGTTATCGGCGGTGGTGTCGGTGTTTCATCAGGCGGAGTCGTCATGACGGAGAAACGTGGTGGTTGTTGCTTAGCTCGCAATAGTTGTTAAGAACCTCACAAGGGTATCTCAACTAGGGTTAGCTTTCGTTCTCTGAAACTCACAATCTCTCCTTCTCTTGTATTTCTCTCTCAGTAGCAGTGATGAACACAGAGTTTGTAAAGGATTTCTTATTAAATGAAAGATTAAGTACAAAGGATTATTGAATGTGATAAGACAGAAAAACGATATCTTGATATTTCCCAAGAGAAATATCAAGCCTCTAGCCTAAGCTACCCCAACCCTTCAGTGCCAAAAAACTGTCTACTCTCATGAACAAACTCTTTCTTTTAAAGGCGCTGAAATCCCTAGCTGCTGGAGGGTAGTGAGTTTCCTCCCACTTTCCTCTCTTTGTCATCAAGTGCCAATCACTAACAGTTCCAACAATGGTGCAGGATGTTTGTTTTGGGCTGTCAATTCTCCAAATTGACCTTGCTTTTCCTTTTCTGTCACAGCATTTGTCGCTTTCTCCTTAATTGCTCTGTCTTTGCGCCTAAGGTAAACCTGAAAAGACTTAACACATTTCCCCACTTCTATTGTCCCTTCTAATACCATGGTTTTAAATTTAACTTATACGCCATGAAGATTTATGTATATATATACTAGAGAAAGGAAACTACTAACCCCTTAGTGTCGAGGTCAACAATGTTCATAGTTTGGAGTTGCTGAAGAATGTGACGAGCAACACCGCACTGCTTTTGCAGAAATGAGGCGTCCTCCATATATCCTACAGAATGCACCAACTCCAAGACCGCCCTCTCAATTAGATTTTCCTAGCCATGGAAGCTACAAATAGAATTCATCTCGGAAAAACTACAAGCCTTAAAGTTACTTTGACTGTATAAGGCACCATGGCATGACCGATTCCACATACATATATAAACGATTTTGACTCAGAGTTTGTTGCATACCAGCTCTGACGTAGTACCAGTCAGGATCATATATATGGGGCAAGCTCTTTCAAATCACCAGTCTTGACACTGTCGGTCCACGGAGGCAACTCAAATCTACATGAGAGGAACATTTTAAAGTTAAGAAAGCACAAATTACACATTGGAGTATACTGGAAATAACATATGTGTTAAGACCAAAATTCTGCACTGACCCAAAAACAGACAAGGGCTCATTGGAACTTTTTTAAAACAACCACCAATGTAAGCAATTATTGCATTCAAAGTCGCAATGAAGATTATTATGCTCAGTATCCTAATCCCTAACATCAATGAATTGTACAAACTGTGATGTATAGTGAAAAATGTCGCATCAGAATCCGTGAATGCCTGTTTGAAATTTCTGACCCAATTTTTTAATTTTACTTTTTTTCAATTAGTCGTTGAAGTTTTTTTTTTGGTATCCAAATTTTATACATTTTTTCTCTTAAATTTTGTGAAATATAACAATAAGCAACAATCTTACGAGATAATGGTAAAATAAGTTTTTTTTTTCTTGTGCCTAATGAGATAACAAAAATCTATAAAAGTCGTATGAGATCATGTTAACAGAAGAAGTGTTATGAGAAATGGTTTAAAACTTATGAACTTTAAAAATGAGCGTAGTTATCTCTAATTTGATACATATGATAAGTGTTAATCCCAATTAATCTAAGCCTTCGAGTATTTTTCAGATTTTGTAATTTAGGGGCCGATTGGTATGGACTTTTAGTGTAAACGTTTACTTTTTAACTGTAGACGTTTACTTAAAAAAATATGGTAGAAAATTTGACTTTTAAATAATAGGCTGTGACCTTAAAAAAAAAGGGTAAAATTCTGATTTTGTTTGGTTTTTAAAAAATAAACTATAGTAAGAAAAAAAAAAGAGATTAATTAGACTTTGAGTAATTTTAGGAAGATTTTTTAGCACTTTAAAACCTCTAAAGTTTGATTGGCTAAATGTTGATTTAAAAAACTTTAAAATAAAATTACAGTTTTAAAAGTCTCCAATCACCCTCTTAATCATGTCGAAACGTACCAATACGGTGTCGTATTGAGTTCAGGTGGGTTTGGTTATAATGGTCTTCTTATCACTGGCCCACACTACAACAACTCTAGTCTATGAACCCTCTCCCTTCAAAAGAGAGTTTTAAATCTACGAGCCATTTGGGTGCACAAAAAAGTAAAAGTAAAAAAAAATCTATCATCTGCTTTGGACCCGAGCCTCCGAACCCGAACCTCGGTTTTGCTCCTGCGCTCGCCGTTGAAAAATTTCGCACTGTTCTCGATCACTTTATCTATCTCTCCCTCTCTCTTCCCCTGGTTTCGTTAATTCTTGAATTCGAAAACCCTAAACTTATTCTAAGAAATTGAGGAAGGAAAAAAGGAAAGCTTGTTTTTTCAGGTTCCCATTTGTTGTAAGGCTAAACGTGACACAAGTGTAAGTTCACATCTCTCTTTTCCCATTATTGTTCAAACCCTAATTTTTGTAAATATGTGTTAAAAAGAAATGATTTTTTGCCCAATTCTTGGAGCGTGTCAGTAGGAAGTGTCTTATTTGAGCTTGAATTCTCGGTTGTTGTAATGTTCATGTTAACCTGAGCTTCGATTTGGGGTGAGATTGGTTTGCGGCAATTTTGATCTCGCGTGGGTTCGCGAGATTTCCATGAAATTCTGTAAATTAGCTTAATTTTCAGCTGCCATAGAGGGTTTGTAGCGGTGAAATGGGAAATTTTCAACTGGTTTTTGTGTAAGGATCTTGTTGACATTTACTGCAAATGAGCTCTTGAGTTTACTGGATTTCGTGTATTGAGTGTGTTATAGTTTCAGAAGCTGACTGGAGCTTAGGCTTTGGCACCTTAGACGTCAGTGCACGGTTTTATACTTAAGGAAACAGTTCTGATTCAGGTTTCCTCATAACCTTGAGGGCGTTGCATCGATTCTCAAGTTTAAGTTCTTGCTTTGCTGGTCTGTGGGTTATTCATCTTGATGAAACCCATAATGATCTTGCCCGATCGTTTTCATTTGATGTGGTTCTGTTTCCTATTTGCAGAAATAACATTTATTTTAGCTTTCTTCTGAACCAATACTATCAAATGTTATTGTTTCCCATTTTGGGTTCAACTTTAAATTTACAGTGTCTGTTTTGTTTGTTGAACAGGAAAATCTATGAGTATTCAGAGCATGTCAGTTGGAGGTAGCTCATGAATTCTCGGGAAAAAGGTGTTGAAATGTTCTGTTTTTTACATATTCGAATTTTAGATCAAAGGAGGCACAATGTTGAACTCATTTCTGTTTCTTTTCGAAGTTCAGATATTTAAAAAATATTTATAGGAGCTGAATCTATGCCTGGAAACGAATTTGGGGAGAAGATCCACAATTTCTTTGGACAGGAAGGCCTATCCCAAAACCAGCACCAGCCTCAGGTTGTTGACGGAAGCTGGTCCGGTTTTAGTAATGGTCTAGTCAGCAACCAGAGGCAGACAGACCCATCCCTTATTGCCAATCTGAAGAGCTATAACACACAACAATCTGGTATGGATTTTGTCTCCTTATGACAAGGAATTCCATAACTTATACTCATTCATAGCGACATATATTGTTAGCTTTTAAACGTCGCTTTCTTTCTTACTCCAGTTGATCCTCAGAGAAGTCAATCAAATTCACAGCATGGTTTGAATTTTACTCAGCAGCCTATAAGGTCCGAAATCTCGAGAAGTTTGTTGCAAGAACACCAACAACTCACAAATGGTTACATGCATGGGAACCTTGGGTTGCAGACAATGCCGGATGGGGCAAATTTTTTGGGAATGGATGTAGAATCTAGTAGGGATAGGTTATCAGCGAGGGGATTTACTCCAGAACTTCGTAAAATTCCTATGAGGTTTGAGATGGGAGAATCTCCGGTTAATTATGATTTCTTTGGTGGTCAACAGCAATTAAACACACAGCTCCCTGGCATGCTCCAGCCCTTCCCAAGGCAGCAGATGACATTCAATGATATGCAACTATTAAAGCAGCAAGTTATGGTTAAGCAAAGGCATGAATATCAAATGCAACAACATCTTCAAAAGCAACAGCTAGAGGCCGGGCAGCTCAATTCTTTGAATTTAAATGCAGTCAACAGAAGTCGCTCAAGTGATAATCAATCACATCCAATGATTAATGGCATTCCTCTTCAGGATGCGTCTAGTAATTGTTGGCAGCCTGATCTTATGACAGGAAATACAAACTGGATGCATTACGGCATCTCGCCAGCTGTTCAAAGTTCATCCAGTGGGCTCATGATTACCCCTGAGCACGGGCAGGCGAACTTATTGGCACAACAATTTGAACCTTCCTTGTACGGTATGCCCGTTAGTGGGACAAATGCACCTCAAAATGCCTTTTCTACCGTTCAAATGAACAGGTTAGCTGCGCAGCATGGTTCTGCAAACAGGAGTTCCTCTGTCACCAATCAGCCAACTTCATTTCTGAATCAAGGTGATATACATGACAGTCATATGCTCCCTAGATCCACATACCAGGAGAAAGTGTTATTCTCCCATATATCAGTTCCAGGTTCAAATAATAGGTCCAATTTTGAAAATTTCCAGCAAGATGATTCCCGCGAGAGGAATATTTCAGTGCAAGAGAAATTTGATCAGATGGAGGGTTCTGGTCCATCAGAAAAATCATTTATGAAAGTGCCTGAAAATATAAATGCATTGCAGAAGTCGTCAACATTAGATCCAACTGAAGAAAAGATTTTGTTTGGTTCGGATGACAATTTGTGGGAGGCATTTGGAAACAGCACTGATATGAGCTTGACAGGAAATATTATGTCCAGTAGTTCTGACCTTTTTGATGCATGCCCCTCTTTGCAGAGTGGGAGTTGGAGTGCTCTTATGCAATCTGCTGTGGCAGAAACATTCAGCGATGACACAGGAGTACATGGATGGACTAACAACAATACTGGCCCACATACGAATTCTCATACTGGTAGTAGAGCCCAGGATTTGGGTGTAAAGGCTTCAAACACACTAAGTGAGAGATTCCACAGTGATTCCACTCGAGCAGCTGTTCAACATTTGCCTGGGAAGGGAAATAAAGTTTCAGATCATGGCCTATTGGAGAAGCCAATGGCTCAACTTAGTCAAATGGCTGGAAATATATTTCATTCTTCAAGTTCTGGTATTGATGAACAGAGTAATTCACGTTCTATTCAAAAGAATGAGGGCACCGAAGATAGATTTGGTATCTGGAAGGCTGCGTCTAATCAAAATTTAGCTGCTCAGGTTGAACATAAGAATCATTCCACACAAAATCCACAAATGCAAAGGGCAAGCTATGGACTTGGCATTGCTGGTGCAGGAAACGATTCTAGTGCTTCGAGGGATGTTCAGAAAAATATCCATCAACTGAAACCTAGAGACGGCAGTCAGATTCTTGAGTCATATGCGAGTAATAATACTGGATCAAATGAAATGGTAAATGCCCGTGATTTTTCTATGTTGCCTGGTGGAAAAGACACACAATCCGGTCATGTTGGTAGTAGGCCGTCAGTAAGTCGCAAATTTCAGTATCATCCCATGGGTGATATTGATGTCACTAATGAGTCTTGTGATGAAAAGATTTCTCATTTGCCACCCACATTGGAGCAGGTTTCTGTAGGAAACCAAGGGTATTTTGGGCAGTCAAAGTCTCTTGGTCAGCCGGCTATGAACATGCGAATTGACAGGGTAAATTTTTATCAGTTGGTTTTTAATTATGCGGTGTTTTAGAAATCTGAATCCTTCTGAACATTCTTTTGGTTTCTTTATGGTAGGGACATGTTTCGCAAAACGAGTTGAATTGCACAAATGAGGCTTTTAATGGCATGGGATCAGATAATTCACCTACTACATCTGCTTCAGCTGACAGAAGTGTTGATAGGTATAATCAAGTGAAGAGTACTTCGTCAAGGTAGTCGTTCTTTAGGTTGAAAAGGTTTTTCTTTAAATTATGTTTGCTTAAACTATTCTCTCTTTGAACGCGTTTGTGAAGTTATTTAGCTAGTGTGACCTTTTTCTATAGATAGTTTGTCAAGTAACTGACAGAGTTACCTAACTATGCCAACTTAAACTCACATGTTCTCGTCACTTTTCATCGAGATGTGATCTCTGACTATAGTCATCAAGTAGCTCTTATTCCCTAATTGGTTGCAATTCGTGCTTTGCAATTGCCTTTCTGAAAATTTTTTCCTGTGCAGGCAGACTATGCTTGAGCTTCTTCACAAGGTGGACCAGTCGCCAGAGAATTCATCGGAAACAAATGTTCCTGGTATTCCAGAAGCAAATACCTCTGCCGACTATGGTTGTCAGTTCCGGCATAATCAGTCATCTGCTTCTCAGGGGTTTAATCTACAGCTGGCACCCCCATCTCAACTAGCTCCCTCACCTGATAACGTGCAGTTTTCTCGGAATTCTTTGCAGCCATTGAATTCATTTCATACTAGCCCTGAAAAAGGAGGAACAAGTCAATCAAGGTTTGCTCCGTTGGCGTCTAATCAATCTTTTTCTCAGCAATCCACTCATCAAGGACCATTTCCTGGAATCCTAGGAGGATCCAACATGACCCCTGGTTTCCCTTATTCCAGAGGATATCACCAAAATCAACAGATGTCTGTTGCTACCCGACAATCAGCTGCTAATTATTCAGTCAATACATCTTCTGAGTTGTCTACCCCTCAAGTGAAAGAAAGAGATGAACGTAGTGACTTCGATCAACGTGGACATTTAGCACAAACACCTTCCCTGATCAATCCTACAACCCACAACACAAAAGGAGATTCAGCTGAAGGATTTTCTATGCTGTCTGCTTCTCAGCCTCTGGTTGCATCCAGTTCGCCTCAGCAAAGTTCCTCTTCTGGTATTATGTCTGATTCACCAGCCGGTATTTCAGCTCCGCAACATCGGTTTTGGAACCAGCTATATAAGCCTCAGGCAGATATTTTGCGGCCGCATCCATTGCCCAGCAACAACATAGCAGTTAGCTTCTCAAGGCAGGAGAAGACAAATCAATTATCCTCCCAAAATGGAGGTGACGTGTCATTAAGTGGGAGGGACATGGTGAATATGCATGAGTTACAGAGTAAAGATACGGGTGCAAAACAAACATCTGATGTTGGTTCGATGTTCTCCAATATGGTGCAGAGCAATCATCAATCCTTTGACCGCTCTCTTCCTTCAAACGACCTTCCAAAGGAAAGCTTACGTCACGATGAACAAATGGCCGGAAGTGGGGAGGGCGATGCACCCAAGATGACTGTGAAGAGAGTTGAGAATAGTGCTATTGATCCTCAAAAGGTAGCTCCCAAAGGGGAACAACAATCACCTTCAAGGTCTGATGGGTTAGTTAGAGATGGGCTGAATCACAAAACAAACCACATGCCTCATTTTGGCCAAACCGTTTCTCAGAGTTTCTCCACTAAGAATTATCCAGCCTCGGCTGGAGCAGATCATCAACAAATCAGTCCTCAGATGGCTCCATCCTGGTATAGTCAATATGGGACTTTCAAGAATGGACTGGTGCAACACGTGAATGATACGGGGAGATTAACTCCCTTGAAGATAGGAGAACAATCGTTTAATGTTGGGAGCTCGGTTGATGGTACGCATTCTGTTCAATCATCAAAGCAGTTTAATATGCAGCAAATGTCAGGCTCCGCACCAGGAGTGGAGACTCCCTCATCTGAATCATTGCTTCATGGTGCTACTGACAAGCTTCTAAACGTTGATAAACCAAAGAAGCGGAAAACCGCCACATCAGAACTTCAATCCTGGAATAAAGAAGTCATGCAGGATCCCCTGAGGCTTAAGACGCTCAGGTGAGTGGCTTATGAGCACTACTATTCCTAATTTTTTTGCATATCCATTACCGTATATAACTTTATATATTCTTTATAGTGAGAACGAGATTAACTGGGCCAGAGCAACTAATCGATTGGCTGAAAAAGTGAGTTTCCTCATTACTTGTTTTATCGCTGCTCTTTTTGCAATGTTGTTGAATACGTTGATGGCTTATGTTCTCACAGGTGGAATTTGAGACTTTACTTGAGGATGGTCCACCAATCAGATCAAAGAGAAGGCTTATATATTCAACACAACTCATGCAACAACTATTTAGCCCGCCTCCGGCTAGGGTGATATCTTTGGTTGCTAGCGCAAATTATGAGTTTGTTGCATATACTGCTGCAAGAGCTGCACTGGGAGATGCATGTAGCTCCAGTGGCACCGACAGGAGTGAGCACTTTTCGTCTCCGAACGATTCAAACCTGTAAGGATATTTTCTGTTTTTCCTTTAAATGCTGGAGATTTTCCAAAGCTCGAGGGTGTGTATTGACATGAACCAATCCACACTTATGTAGGTTGTCTGAGAGAACGAAAACTGAAAAGATCAGTGACCAGTACATCTCCAAAGCAGCTGAAGATTTCATTAGTAGAACTCGGAAACTAGAGACCGAGTTTGCAGGGTAAAAACCATAGCTCTCTCTCGTAATTGATTCCAGTTTGAACTGGATACTCAATTTTGCTGGCTTGATCTCATGAACATTTGGTTCTTTTGCAGGCTAGAAAATGGAATTACAATTCCAGACTTGAGAGTTGAAGTCCAGGATTTAGAGAAGTTTGCAGTGATCAATCGTTTTGCGAAGTTCCACCCACCATCCTCATCTATGGATCGGACCTTGAATTCACTTAGGTTAAACCCTCAAAGATATGTTACCATAGCTCCAATGCCTCAGAATATTCCAGACAGGGTACAATGTCTATCTCTCTAACTATTGATGGATCCATATAATTCACTTTTTGGCCAATCTTCCCTATTCATTGCTTTCATATATCTCTCGTCCAAAAATCTTTCTATTTTTTGGGTGGGTACGAGTTAGTTGGTCGGAATCCTGAGAACAGTGAAGGCCTCCATTGTTAAAAACCCCGGAGATTTTCTACTAAATATGTATCGTTACTGTATGCATCATCACAAATATTGTAAGTTAAATCCATTTGTATACTTTAGTAAAGAAATATTGCTCAGTAAAGTAACCCCACTAGGTAATAACAACACCTATGCTTTCCAGTAAACAAAACATAGCAGCAAGTCAAAGTTAAATCCATTTGTATACTTTAGTAAAGAAATATTGCTCAGTAAAGTAACCCCACTAGGTAATAACAACACCTATGGTTTCCAGTAAACAAAACATAGCAGCAAGTGGCAATATTGTTGACACACAGCTAAGATTCTAAAGACATCTCTCTTAAGTCATTGAGTACTTTATCGAATCAGTCATGCTTTAAAGTCACTGAAACTTAACCAGAAGTTGAACTTAGGAACAGATTTCGAGGTTTAGAAGGCAACTTTAATTTCTTCCCCTACCAAAGCTAATAGCTCATCCACCCTGTAACAAATGTGCAACAATGGTTCATCAGAAATTACTCTGTGCCCAAAAGAGTAGAACTCGGGAATGACAATGGTGAAATTGTTAATATTTACCTATGAGTCTCAATGTTTACCTCTGCAAGCCAAGTTGTCAAGTAAATCTGTAGAGCGAGAAAAAACTATCAAAAGTTTTACGATAAAATGTTAACAGAAGCTTTTTCTTGTGTGGAATCAAATCTCACATACCTGCAAAATTTCTGCGGTTGGCTGGTTGGTATGTGATGTAGAAGAAATACCGATATTATTTTTTTTCACTCTGGGGTGAACTGGCTCAGATACTTCCATGGAATATAAAGAACATTTGGTGAGATGATCAACTTCCCCATGGTAAAGCTCAACTGACCAACGGTTGTTGACGGGTTGAGGAACTTCAGAGCTTAAAGAGATCAGTTCCATTATGAGCAATCTCTGTTAATATGCAGGAAAACATCAGAAGCTAATCTAGAGCCTAAGATATATGCAGAAAGAGTTAGGAGAGTATACCTTTAGCATTACTTCGCGTTTGAACATCTCCACAAGCTCCTCAGCCATCTTCTCTGTGATCATATCAGCGTTGCAAGTACCAAACTTTTAGAGACAACAACATAAAAGGAGAAAATTAAACAACTATTGAACTTTCGTTTTTGGATCTTACCAAATGCAGAGACATTCCAAAAATTAAACACAGGGATGCCACCACAATCTCCAGCATCATTTGAGTCTTCCGTAGAGGCAGAGAACTGTATAAGTGACCCGCTACTCAGCTTCGTATAACATCTCAGGGATCTACTTGCATTCGCCATCTCAACAACAACTGCTACCTGTATTTTTCTACAGAATTGTTTATAGATTCCAAATTACGACAGGATAAATTTCCCAAATTTACAAGATTTAGAATTTATGCGACACTCACCATTTCCTTGTACGACGATAAAAGCTTGATTCGATTGGAACTCTGAACATAGAAAGATCAATACGTGAATTAAAAACACAGAGAGATTGGTCAAGAAAATTTCTGAAATGAAATTATTCACCTGTTGCTTAAACAGCTTCTTCAAAGCTTTCTTCTTAATATCAAACATGCCACTTAACACACCAAGCTCCATCATTGGCATAAACCTATTACCATGGAAACACAATGTAGTAAGTAGGAAATCAATCTTTCTAGTCGAACACTCCTCAAATCACCAGGAACATCAAAGTGAAACCAAATTCCAAAACGATTGCTTTAACTGAGTAATATGCAAATAAAAATTAGGAAAATTCCACACTTTTGGGACAAATACGAATTGACGAGCGAAGTAGCGTGAGATCTTCCGGCAGAACAAGCGGCGATCCACTGTTGGCGACAATTCGACAGTTTTGACCACTGGTTCCTAAGATTCCGCTGAGCAGCTGGTCTCCATAGCCTCATCGATGATGATAAACTCGCCGGAGATGAAGATGGAGATGGAGATGAAGAAGCCAGCGATCGCGAAGAAGACGCCGGAGATGGAGAATCAGGCGGCGGAAACTGAGAGATGCTCATTGTATGAGCTTATGGATTACTCCGAAACACTTTCTCTTAGGGCTTATGAAGAAATACGCAAAGGTTACAATTGTAATTTTTTCAAAGCTTTTTAACTCGATTATTTTAACTAAATTAAATTGTGTTTTGTTTAATTTTAATTAATCGTATGTAAAATTTTCTGTATTTAATTGTTTGTTTGGAATCTCTGAGAAATAATACAGTAGAGATCAGATTTACCATCGGAGCTTTAGAGAGAGAAAGAGAGAGATGTCTCACAGTCACGGGAACGCTTCGTCGGCGAACGATCCACGGCAGCCTTTGGCGGCGAAACCTTACACTCCACGGCCTGTTGCGCCGGAGGATCTTCCCGTTGACTACTCCGGATTCATAGCCGTTATCCTCGGCGTCTCCGGCGTTATGTTCAGGGTAAAATTTCATCAAATCTTCTTCTGATCGTTGCTCTGTTTACAATCGTAGAATCGTTTACTCCGGTTGTTCATGCTTAGGCAGATTTGGTGAGTTAGATCGTTCGGATTTGATTAGTTAGCTCTTCGATTCATCAACAGCAAATCTGTAGCTCGTTCGATTCAGTTTTCCTGATTTTGAACATTGGATCTTTCCAAACTCGCTAGTAATATTTGAATGTTGATTTGATTGAATTGATTTAGCTTAGTTTCCCAGTTGGCAGATTCAAAACTGTGATTGTATCATAATCATATTATAGATTTTATAGACTAGAGATAAATTCGAGCTTGTTGAAATTTGAGCTCATGAGAGAGTCACAGTGAGTGGATTAGATATCAAATATTTTACGTTGAACATTTGGTTCTTCGAGTCTAATAGATGAATGTGAGAAGAATTGGGAATTGTTGTTCCATCCTCATTTTTGATTCATTTGTGTCTCAGTATAAGATATGCTCGTGGCTTGCAATTATATTCTGTGCACAATCTCTGGCCAACATGAGGAACTTGGAGAATGATTTGAAGCAGATCTCCATGGCTATGATGTATGTTCCATCTAACTCTTTCTTTTCATTAAGTTAGAGAGCCTAATGCATTGGAAAATGAAGTGAACCATTGCAAATACCACTTGCTGTTAAAAACCCCGAGTTCGAAGAAGATGGACCAGCAATCTTTTATCGAAAATAGAAATGAATTGATAGATGATAAGATGCTTCTTAAATTTAGCTCTTTGAGGCACACAATGAGTAGTCCTAGAGATTGTTTATACTCGTAATTGTTGATATTGAACTGAGTTTTTCTTGTATTAAAACAGGTTTGCAATAATGGGATTGGTCACAAACTACTTAGGGCCTAATAGACCCGCCACAAAGAAATAATCCTGAAGTCTAAGAGGGTAACGAAGTACTCTGCTTTTTGATGACGTCTTTTATCAACCTTGTTTGGTTCTTGTTTCCGAACCAGAGATTGCGCAATGGAGCTAGTGTTTTATTTTTGTGTTCGACTCTAATCTTTAAGTAACAAACTAGAACCCTGAGCTCTTCTAGTTCATTTGTGGGGTTTAGAGATTCTCGATCCAGATACAAAGAATGTGAAATCCATCTTTTCTCTTTTGTTCTCCCTGATTTTGGACCCTGTTTCTTGGATCATAATTGATAGATCAGACGGAAGATAAAGCTGGAATTTTTTCAACAAATCGATGTTGAAATTCTTACAACAGATATTTAGTTATTGTTACGCTGACTTCCATCAAATAACCACTTCGCAAACCAAGCAAACGTGTCACTGTCTTTAGTTTCTTTAGCTTCTTGTTTCAATCTCTTATATGTAATTAATTCACAACAAGAGCCTTGTCATATTAACTGGTGTTTTCCAACTTCCTTCTCGGATATATAATCACATCCTGCCATTGTTGTGAATATTAACACTCACAAGTCATAAGGTAAATTATAATCACCTTCTAAAACTCTGCAGCAGTAACTCGAAAGCTGTCACCAAGTTCAGCTTCTGGTTAAGTTTTTAATGACTGATTATAAACTATAAACAGCACTCAACGACTTGAGAGAAAGAGAGTTCTTTAGAATCCTAGCCGTGTGATAACAAAACTATTGCACTGGAGGTGTTACCTCGTAGGGTTTCTGTTATGGGTAATCTTTCTTTACTAAGTATACAAATGGATTTCACTTACAATATTCATGATGATGCATACAGTAATGCTACATGTCTACTACGAAATCTCCAGTCTCCTGACGATGGAGGCCTTCACTGTTCTCAGGAGTCCGACCAACTAACTCGTACCCACCCATAAAATGAAACATTTTGGGGAGGACTGGACAAAAAGTGAATTATATGGATCTATCAATAGTTAGAAAGAGAGACATTGTACCCTGTCTGGAATGTGCTGAGGCATTGGAGCTATGGTAACATATCTTTGTGGGTTTAACTTAAGTGAACTCACGGTCCGGTGCATAGATGGGGATGATTGGTGGAAACTTGCAAAGCGATTGATCACTGCAAACCTCTCTAGATCCTGGACTTCGACTCTCAAGTCTGTAATTGTAGTTCCATTTTCTAGTCTGCAAGAAGAACCAGATGCTCATGAGACCAAGCCAGCCCAAATGAGTACCCATTCAAAACTGGAATTAGTTATAAGAGATAGCTATGGTTTTTACCCTGCAAAGTCACACTCTAGTTTCCGTGTTCTACTAATGAAATCTTCAGCTGCTTTGAAGATGTACTGGTCACTGATTTTTTCAGTTCTCTCAGACAACCTAGACAAGAGTGGATCGGTTCAAGGCAATACAAAACCTTGAAGTCTAGACATTCTCCAATATTTCAGGGATAAACAGAAGATAGCCTTACAGGTTTGAATTGTTCGGAGGCGATAAGCCCCCACTCCTGTCAGTAGAAGTGGAACTACATGCATCTCCTAGTGCAACTCTAGCAGCAGTATATGCAACAAACTCATAATTTGAGCTAGCAACTAAAGATATCACCCTATCAGGAAGGGGGCGAAACAGTTGTTGCATGAGTTGTGTTGTATATATAAGCCTTCTCTTTGATCTGATTGGTGGGCCATCCTCAAGTAAAGTCGCAAATTCCACCTGTGAGAACATAAGCCATCAACGTATTCAACAACATTGTACAAAGAGACCGCCAGAAAAACAAGTAATGAGGAAACTCACTTTTTCAGTAAATCGATTAGTTGCTCTGGCCCAATCAACCTCGGCCTCACTGTAAAGAATATAGAAAGTTAGATACGGTAATGATATTAATTTTTTAATAAATACTAGTGCTCATAAGCCACACACCCGAGAGTCTTAAGCCTCTGGGGACCTTGCATAATTTCTTTATTCCAAGATGGAAGTCCTGATGTGGCGCTTTTGCGCTTCTTTGGTTTATCAACCTTCAGAAGTTGGTCAGTAGCACCATGAGACAATGAGGCAGATGAGAGAGTCTCCGCTCCTGGTGTGGAGGACATTTGCTGCATATGAACAACGTAACCAGGATCCGCAGTATCTAATTGCTTTAACGGTTGAACAGAATGTAAACCATCAACCGAATTCCCAACATTAGAATATTGCTCTCCTATCTTCAAGAGAGTGAATCTCCCTGTATCATTCACAGGTTGCACCAGTTCTTTCTGGAAAGCCTCATATTGACTATATCTGGATGGAGCTATTTGAGGACTGATTTGTTGATGATCTGCTCCAGCTGAGTCTGCAGGATTCTTGTTGGAGAAACTCTGAGAGACAGTTTGGCCAAAATGAAGCATGTAATTCGCTGATTCCTTGTGATTCAATCCATCCATAACTAAACCAACAGATCTTGAAGGTGATTGTGTTTCTTTCCCACCAGGCAACACAGACAAATTATGGGCATTTACTTGAGTAAGAGACTCTGGTGAGAACTTCGACCGAAAACTGTCACTTGAGTTTTCCTTTCCGGAGTTCCCCATTTCATTTGATTCAGCCATGACTTTACCAACATTATTACTCGCATATGACTCAAGAATCTGACTGCTGTCTCCAGATTTCAGTTGATGAATAGCTTTTTCTACAGAGTTATTACCGGGATGCTGTTGGATATTTCCCTGGACATCCCTCAAAGCGCTAGAATCATTACCTGCACCATTGTTTGCCCTTTGCATTTGTGTAATTTGATTCTTTTGATCCATCAGAGCAGCTGAGCTTGGATTAGAAGCAGCCTTCCAGTTACCAAGTCTATCATCAATGTCCTCATTCTTTCCAATAGAACACGAATTATTATGCACATTAATACCAAAACTTAAAGAATGAAACATATTTCCAGCCATTTGACTATGTTGAGTCATTGGCTTCTCCAACAGGCCATGATCTGAAACTACATTTCCTTTGTCTTGCAAATGTTGAACAGTTGATCCAGTTGAAATACTGTGGACTCTATCACTGGGTGCATTTGAAGCCTTGACACCAAAATCCTGGGCCCTATTACCAATACGAGAATCTGCAAGTGGGGCAGTATTGTTGTTAGCCCATACAGATTGCTGTTTACTACCGCATTCATGTATGCCTGCGTCATTGCTGGATGTTTCTGCTACAGCAGATTGCATAAGAGCACTCCAACTCCCACTTTGCAAAGACGAGCATGGATCAAAAAGGTCAGAACTACTGGAGATAAGATTTCCGGTCAAGCTCATATCAGTGCTGTTTCCAAATGCCTCCCACAAATTGTCATCCGAACCAAACAGAATCTTTTCCTCTGTTGGATCTAATGTTGATGACTTCTGCAATGTATTGATATTTTCTGATAGACCAGAACCCTCCATCTGACCAAATTTCTCCTGCCCTGAAATGTTCTGCTGACAGGAATCATTTTGCTGGAAACTTTCAAACTTAGGCCTATTATTTGAACCTGGAACTGATATATGGGAGAACAGATTCTCCTGGTATGTGGATCCAGGGACCATATGACTGTCCGGTACGTCAACTTGATTCAGAAATGACGTTGGCTGATTAGTGAGGGAGGAACTCATGTTTGCAGAACCATGCTGTGCAGCTAACCTGTTCATCTGAACGGAAGAAAAGGCATTTTGAGGTGCATTTGTCCCACCAACAGGCATACCGTACAAGGAAGGTTCAAACTGTTGTGCCATTAAGTTTGCCTGCCCATGCTCAGAGGTAATCATGAGCCCATTGGATGAACCTTGAACAACTGGCGCGATGCCGCGATGCATCCAGTTTGTATTTCCTGTCATAAGATCTGGCTGCAACCAATTATTAGACGCATCCTGAAGAGGGACACCACCAATCAAAGGATGTGACTGGTTATCACTTGAGCGACTTCCATTAACTGCATTTGAATTCAAAGAATTGAGCTGCCTGACCTCTAGCTGTTGCTTTTGAAATTGTTGCATTTGATATTCATGCATTTGCTTAACTGTTTGCTGCTTTAGTAGTTGCATATCATTGAACGTCATCTGCTGCCTTGGAAAAGGCTGGAGCATGCCAGGGAGCTGAGTGTTTAATTGTTGTTGACCACCAAAGAAATCATAGTTAACCGGAGATTCTCCCATATCAAACCTCATAGGAATTTTATGAATGTCTGGAGTGAATCCTCTCCCTGGTAACCTATCCCTACTAGATTCTACATCCACTCCAAAAAAATTTGCCTCATTTGGCGATGCCTGCAACACAAAGTTCCCATGCATATAACCATTTGCGGGTTGCTGGTGTTCTTGCAATACACTTCTGGAGTACTCAGACCTCATAGGCTGCTGAGTAAAATTCAAACCTTGCTGTGAATTTGAATATTGCCCTCTCACAGGATCAACTGGAATATACAAAAAAGCTATGTTTAAAAGCTAACAACCAGAGCATTATCCAGCATACTAAGCTCTAAGCTATGAATGAAGTATATACGCAGAGCATAAGTTGTGGAATTCCCCGTCATAAGGAGACAAAATCCATACCAGATTGTTGTGTGCTATAACTCTTCAGATTGGCAATAAGGGATGGGTCTGCCTGCCTCTGGTTGCTGACTAGACCATTAGTAAATCCGGACCAGCTTCCGTCAGCAACCTGAGGCTGGTGCTGGTCTTGGGATAGGCCCTCCTGTCCAAAGAAATTGTGGATCCTCTCTCCAAATTCGTTTCCAGGCATAGATTCAGTTCCAATAAATTATTTTAAATATCTGGACCTCGAAAAGAAACAGAAAAAAGTTCAAGATTGTGTCTACTTTGATCTTAAGTTCAAATGTTAAAAAAAAAAAAAGAACAATTTGAACACCTTTATTCCCCGAGAATTCATGAGCTACCTCCAACTAAGATGCTCTGAATACTCAAGATTTTCCTGTTAAACAAACAAAAAAGATACTGAGCATATAAAGTTGAACACACAAAGTGAAAAAAAAGAGAGTAGATAGTATTGGTTCACAAGAAAGCTAAAAAAATGTGGTTTCTGCAAACAGGAAAACAAATGGGCAAGATCCTCGATGGAAAACCCTACACCAACGTCTAAGGACCACTAACCAAAGTCTAAGCTCCAATCAGCTTCTGAAACTATAACACACTCAATATGCACCAAATCCAGTAAACTCAAGAGCTCATTTGCAGTGAATGTCAGCGAGATCCTTACACAAAAAAAACAGCTGAAAATTCCCCATTTCACCGCTATAAACCTTCTATGGCAGCTGAAAATTAGCAAATTTACAAAATTTATTGGAAATCTCGCGAACCAGCTCGAGATCAAAATTGCTGCAACACAATTTCACCCCAAATCGAAGCTCTAGTTAACATGAACATTACCATAACCGAGAATTCAACCTCAAACGAGAACCTTCCAAAGTTCAATCCTACCGACACGCTCCACGAATTGGGAATTAAAAAAAAAAAAAAAAAAAGGGTTTCAACAATGGAGAGAGGTGTGTGAACTTACACTAGTGTCACGTTTAGCCGTACAACAACAACTGGAAGGTTACTTCTCCGACCTCAATTTCTAAGAATTAAGTTAGGGTTTTCTGAATCCAAGAATTAACGAAACCAGAGAGAGAGAGAGAGAGAGATAAAGTGATCGAAAGGGCTCAGTGAGCAAACTCGAGGTTCGGGTCCAAAGCAGATGGCTCGGGGATTGAAACTCTCTTTTACAGACAGAAGATTTAGACGAGAGTTGTTGTAGTGTGGGGGCCAGTAATACCATTATAACCCAACTGCACCTCAACACGACACCGTATTGGGGTGTTTCGCAATCGTTTCATCAATCATTACTTTTTTTTTGTCTAAGATAGTCGGATATTATCCTTTTTAAGATAACTATGGATTAACTTCCTTTTTTTTTTTTTCCTGTCAACGTTATTGCATTATTAAGTTACATATCCTGGTCTAACATTTTTATTAGTAAGACTTTTCCTGAATCATAATGAGTGATAGAGAAACAGATAGAGAAGTAATGTTTAAATTTTATCACTCAGATAAGAAAATTTCAAATAATTTACCTTGACAAATTCTTACGCAGTTAAAAAAAAATATGACTGTTGTTTTCTTACCATTGTGATCAATTTCCATTTTTTTGCAGCCCAAATATAAAAAAGAACCTTTCTTTCCATTTTTAACAACATTTGCTTATAAAATACTCTCACCTCTTCTTCTTTGAGAAATCAAAATTCTTCTCAGGAGTCGTCTGAGGAGAGGATGAAAATGAATTTTGAGTTTCGTCGAGATCTCTTCCTCAATAAATTTTCTGATTATATTTCTAATAAAAACGTTTTTATCTTTTAATTTCCAGATTTATAACTAAATTTAAGAGTTTTTAACAAATAATGTTTTAAGTAAACCGTTTTCATTTAACTAAAAACTTTTAAATATACAACATATTTTTATTTCGGAAAAGCTTAAGTGTTAAATTTTATAACTATGAAAACAAACTGAACTTCATATTATATCCTTAGGAATATTTTTGTCCGTTAGATGTGCTATAAATTTAATAAGAGGTTTACACAAAAGGTAAATTTTAACACTCAATTTTCTGATTATTTTTTTAATAAAAAGCATTTTTGTAGTTTTAATATCAATATTATAACTAAATTTTAAAGAGTTTTTGCAAATAATTTTTTTAAGTAAACCGTTTTGATTTAAAAGTTTTAAATATGGATAAACTAAAATTTTAAGTTTTTATGTTGTTGTCTCTAAATTTTGTTACTTGCAAATTGCAATGTTGATATGATCAGTTGATCACAGAGAAGATCGCCTGAGGAGCTTCTTGAGATGTTCAAACGCTAAGTAGTGTTAAAGGTGTTGTCTACGCCTAACTCCTCCTACATATATCTTAGGCTCTAGATTAGCTTGTGATGTTTTTTCTGCAAATTAATAGAGATTGCTCATAATGGAACTGATCTCTTTAAGCTCTGAAGTTGTTTTTTTTCTTAAAGATTTAAGCTCTGAAGTTCCTCAACCCGCCCACATCAGTTGGTCAGTTAAGATTTACCATGGGAAATTTGATCGTCTTACCAAATGTTCTTTATATTCCATGGAAGTATCTGAGCCAGTTCTCCCCAGAGTGAAAGAAAATAATCTCGATATTTCTTCTATATCACATACCAACCAGCCAACCGCAGAAATTTTGCAGGTATGTGAGATTTGATTCCACACAAGAAAAAGCTTCTGTTAACATTATAACGTAAAAACTTTTAATAGTTTTTCTCGCTCTAAAGATTTACTTGAAAACTTGGCTTGCAGAGGTAAACATTGACACTTGTAGGTAAATATTAACAATTTCAACATTGTCATTCCTGAGTTCTGCTCTTCTGTGCACAGAGTTATTTCTGATGAACCATTGTTGTGTATTTGTTACATGGTGGACGAGATATAAGCTTTGGTAGGGGAAGAAGAAATTAGAGTTACCTTGTAAACCTCAAAAGCTGTTCCTTTTTTTTTTTTTTGGTTGAGTTTATAGCATGACGACAAAGTACTCAATGACTTGAGAGAGAGGTCTTTAGAATCTTAGCTGTGTAAACAAACTGCCACTTTTTGTTATTGCTGCTATGTTTTGTTTACTAGAAACCATAGGTGTTACAACCTAGTGGGGTTACTTTACTACAGTAAACAAATGGATTTAACTTACAATTTGTGATGATGCATACAGTAATGGTACATATTTAGTAGAAAATCTCCGTTTTTTTTTTTTTTAACAATGGAGGCCTTCACTGTTCTCAGGATTCCAACCAACTAACTCGTACCCACCCAAAAAAAATAGAAAGATTTTGGGACGAGAGATATATGAAAGCAATGAATAGGGAAGATTGACCAAAAAGTGAATTATATGGATTCATCAGTCGTTAGAGCGAGAGACATTGTACCCTGTCTGGAATATTCTGAGGCATTGGAGCTATGGTAACATATCTTTGAGGGTTTAACCTAAGTGAATTCACAGTCCGGTCCATAGATGAGGATGGTGGGTGGAACTTCGCAAAACGATTGATCACTGCAAACTTCTCTAGATCCTGGACTTCAACTCTCAAATCTGGAATTGTAGTTCCATTTTCTAGTCTGCAAGAAGAACCAAATTTTCATGAGATCAAGCCAGCCAAATTGAGTACCCAGTTCAAAGTGGAATCAATTACAAGAGAGAGCTATGGTTTTTACCCTGCAAACTCAGTCTCTAGTTTCCCTGTTCTACTAATAAAATCTTCAGCTGCTTTGGAGATGTACTGGTCACTGATTTTTTCAGTTTTCGTTCTCTCAGACAACCTACAAAAGAGTGGGTCGTTTACTGTCAATTCAAAACCACAAACTCTAGAAAATATCCAACATTTCAGGGATAAACAGAAAATATCCTTACTGGTTTGAATCGTTTGAAGGCGAATAGCGCTCACTCCTGTCGGTACAACTGGAGCTACATGCATCTCCTAGTGCAGCTCTTGCAGCAGTATATGCAACAAACTCATAATTTGAGCTAGCAACCAAAGATACCACCCTAGCCGGAGGCGGGCTAAATAGTTGTTGCATGAGTTGTGTTGAATATATAAACCTTCTCTTTGATTTGATTGGTGGGCCATCCTCAAGTAAAGTCTCAAATTCAACCTGTGAGAACATAAGCCATCAACGTATTTAACAACATTGTACAAAGAGACTAGTGAGAATACATGTAATGCGAAAACTCACCTTTTCAGCAAATCGATTGGTTGCTCTGGCCCAATCAACTTCAGCCTCACTGTAAAGATTATAGAATATAGAAAGTTAGATACGGTTTTGGATATGAAAATAATTAGGAATAGTAGTGTGCATAAGCCACATACCCGAGAGACTTAAGCCTCTGGTGACTCTGGATGACTTCTTTATTCCAAGGTAGAAGTTCAGATGTGGCGGTTTTGCGCTTCTTTGGTTTATTAACCTTAAGAAATTGTTCGGTAGCACCATGAGGCAATGAATCAGACAAGGGAGTCTCCGCTCCTGGTGCGGAGCCTGACATTTGCTGCATATTAAAGTGCTGTGACGATTGAACAGAGTGTGTACCATCAACTGAATTCCCAGCATTAGACGATTGTTCTCCTATCTTCAAGGTGGTGAGTCTCCCTGTATCATTCACGGGTTGCACCATTCCATTCTTGAAAGTCCCATATTGACTATACCAGGATGGAGCCATCTGCGGACTAATTTGTTGATGATCTGCTCCACCCGAGGCAGAATGATTCTTAGTGGAGAAACTCTGAGAAACATTTTGGCCAAGATACGGCATGTGGTTCGCTGATTCCTTGTGATTCAATCCATCTCTAACTAAACCATCAGATCTTGAAGGTGACTGTTGCTCCCCTTTGGGAGCTACCTTTTGAGGATCAATAGCACTATTCTCAACTCTCTTCACAGTCATCTTGGGTGCATCACCCTCCTCACTTCCAGCCATTTGTTCATCGTAAAGTAAGCTATCCTTTGGAAGGTTGTTTGAAGGAATAGAGCGATCAAAGGATTGATGATTGCTCTGCACCATTCTGGAGAACATCGAAGCAACATGAGATGTTTGTTTTGCACCCATATCTTTACTCTGTAACTCATGCAGATTCACCATGTCCCTCCCACTTAATGACACGTCTCTTCCATTTTGGGAGGATAATTGATTTGTCTTCTCCTGCCTTGAGAAGCTAACTGCTATGTTGTTGCTGGGCAATGGATACAGCCGTAAAATATCTGGCTGAGGCTTAGATGGCAGGTTCCAAAACTGATGTTGCGGTGCTGAAATACCGGCTTGTGAGTCAGACATCATACCAGAAGAGGAAGTTTGGTGAGGCGAGCTGGATGCAACCAGAGGCTGAGAAGCAGACAGCATAGGAAATCCTTCAGCTGAATCTCCATATTTGTTGTGGGTTGTAGGATTTAGCAAGGAAGGTGTTTGTGCTGAATGTCCACGTTGATCAAAGTCACTACGCTCATCTCTTTCTTTCACTTGAGAGTTAGAAAACTCAGAAGATGAATTGACTGAATGATTAGCAGCTGATTGTCGAGTAGCAACAGGCATCTGTTGATTTTGGTTATACCCTCGGGAATAAGGGAAACCAGAGGTCATGTTGGATCCAGGAAATGGTCCTTGATGAGTGGATTGCTGAAATGATTGATTAGATGCCCACGGAGCAAACCTTGACTGACTTGTTCCTCCTTTTTCAGGGCCAGAATGAAATGAATTCAATGGCTGCAAGAAATTCCGAGAAAACTGCATGTTATCAGGTGAGGGAGCAAGTTGAGATGGAGGTGCCAACTGTAGATTAAACCCCTGAGAAGCAGATGACTGATTATGCCGAAATTGACCACCATAGTCTGCAGAGGTATTTGCTTCAGGAATCCCAGAAACATTAGTTTCCGAGGAATTCTCCGGCGACTGGTCCACCTTGTGAAGAAGCTCAAGCCTACACAGGAAATTTCTTTCAGAAAGACAATTGCAAAGAACAAATATTCCAAGCAATTGGGGAATAGTGAGTTGATGACCACAGTGAGAAATTACATCTCAATTAAAATTAATGAAAACTTTGAGTTTAAGGTGACAGTTAGGCAACTCGGTCGTTACTTGAAAAGATATCTATAAAACGGTCACACTAACTAAATGAATTCACAAATGCGATCAAATGGTGAATAATTAAGCAAACATGATTAAGAAAAACCTTTTCAACCCAAAGAACAGTACCTTGACGAAGCATTATTCACTTGATTACACCTATCAACACTTCTGTCGGCTGACGCAGATGTACTAGGTGAATTTTCTGAACCCATGCCTTTGAAAGCTTTATTTGTGCGATTCAAGTCATTTTGTGAAACATGTCCCTACCATAATGAAGCCAAAAGAATGTTCAGCCGGATTCAAATTTATAAACCATAATTAAATAACCAAAGGATAAAATTTACCTTGTCAATTAGAATGTTCATAGCAGGCTGACCTAGAGACTTTGACTGCCCAAAATGAGAAACTTTTTCTCGACTAGGCTCATCAGTGACATCAATATTACCCATCGGATGATACTGAAACTTGCGAGGTATCGACGGCCTACAACCAACATGACCAGATTGTGTTTCTTTCCCACCAGGCAACATAGACAAATCACGTGTATTTACCTTTTCATTTGATCCAGAATTATTACTCGAATATGACTCAAGAATCTGACTGCCGTCTCTAGAATTTTGATGTGGGATAGCCTTCTCCACAGAGTTATTATCCAAATGCTGTTGGATATTTCCCTGGACATCCCTAGAATCATTTCCTGCACAAGCAATGCCAAATCCAAAGCTTTCCCTTTGCATTTGTGAATTTTGTGTGAAATGATTCTTCTGTTCCTTCAGAGCAACTAAATTTGGACTAGACGCAGCCTTCCAGATACCAAGTCTATCCTCAATGCCCTCATTCTTTCGAATAGAACACGAATTATTCTGCCCATCGACACCAGAACTTGAAGAATGAAAAATATTTTCCGCCATTTGACTAGGTTGAGCCATTGACTTTTCCAACAGGCCATGATCTGAAACTCTATTTCCTCTGTCATGCAAATGTTGAATAGCTGTCCGAGTGGAATCACTGTGGACTCTCCCGCTTAGTGTATTTGAAGCCTTTGCACCCAAATCCTGGGCCCTATTACCAAGATGAGATTTCGCATGTGGGCCAGTATTGTTGTTAGCCCATTCATGTACGCCTGCGTCATCACTGGATGTTTCTGCTACAGCAGATTGCATAAGAGCACTCCAACTCCCACTTTGCAAAGAGGGGCATGCATCAAAAAGGTCAGAACTACTGGACATAAGATTTCCTGTCAAGCTCATATCAGTGCTGTTTCCAAATGCCTCCCACAAATTATCATCTGAACCAAACAAAATCTTTTCCTCTGTTGGATCTAATGTTGTCGACTTCTGCAATGTGTTTATATTTTCAGGCACTTTCATAAATGATTTTTCTGATAGACCAGAACCCTCCATCTGAACAAATTTCGCCTGGACTGAAATGTTCCTTTCACGAGAATCATCTTGCTGTAAACTTTCAAAATTGGGCATACTATTTGAACCTGGAACTGATGTATTGGAGAAAAATAATTTCTCCTGGTATGTGGATCTAGGGACCATATGACTATCCTGATTAGTGAGAGAGGAACTCCTGTTTGCAGAACCTTGCTGCGTAGCTAACCTATTCATCTGGATGGAAGAAAAGGCATTTTGAGGTGCATTTGTCCCACCAACTGGCATACCATACAAGGAAGATTCAAACTGTTGTGCCATTAAGTTCGCTTGCCCATGCTCTGGGGTAATCATGAGTCCACTGGATGAACCTTGAACAACTGGCGAGATGCCGCAATGCATCCAGTTTGTATTTCCTGTCATGAGTTCTGGCTGCAACCAATTACTAGACGCATCCTGAAGAGGAATGCCATTAATCAATGGATGTGATAGATTATCACTTGAGCGACTTCCATTGACTGCATTTATATTCAAGGAATTGAGCTGCCTGGCCTCTAGCTGCTGCTTCTGAAGTTGTTGTTGCATTTGATACTCATGAATTTGCTTAAACATAACCTGCTCCTTCAGTAGTTGCATATCATTGAATGTCATCTGCTGCCTTGGCAAAGGCTGGAGCATGCCAGGGAGCTGTGTGTTTGATTGTTGTTGACCACCAAAGAAATCATAATTAACCGGAGATTCTCCCATCTCAAACCTCTTAGGAATTTTAGGAAGGTCTGGAGTGAACCCTCTCGCTGACAACCTATCCCTATTCGATTCTACATCCACTCCCAAAAAATTTGCCCCATTCGGCATTGCCTGCAACCCAAGGTTCCCATGCATGTAACCATTTGTGGGTTGCTGGTGTTCTTGTAATATACTTCTGGAGTACTCAGACCTTACAGGCTGCTGAGTAAAATTCAGACCATGATGTGGATTTGAAGATTGTCCTCTCTCAGGATCAACTGGAATAAGCAAGAAAGCTACATTTAAAAGATCACAACTAGCACAACATCCAGCATAATAAGCTAGAAGCTATGAATGAAACATATATGTAGAACATAAGTTGCGAAATTCCCCGTTATAAGGAGACAAAATCCATACCAGATTGTTGTGTACTATAGCTCTTCAGATTGGCAATAAGGGATGGGTCAATCTGCCTCTGGTTGCTGACTAGACCATTACTAAAACTGGACCAGCTTCCGTCGACAACCTGAGACTGATGCTGGTCTTGGGATATGCCCTCCTGTCCAAAGAAATTGTGGATCCTCTCTCCAAATTCGTTTCCAGGCATAGATTCAGACCCTAAAATTATTTTTATATATCTGGACCTCGAAAAGACACAGACAAGAATTCCGGATTGTCTGCTTTGATCTAAAACAACCGTTGTTTCTGCAAAATAGGAAACAAAAGCGCATCAAATGAAAGAAAACCATCTTGCAAGACCCTCAACCCTGATTCAATTTTATGACAATACATTTATTAAGATAAGAAAAATTAAATCTCCACGCAGGAGAACCTCAGACCAGCGAAGCGAGACTTTAAACTCGATGCGACGGCGTCCAGGTTATAAGGAAACCTGAATCAGCATTGTTTCCTTAAATGAAAACCATACATTGACGCCTAAGGACCACTAATTCAAAACCTAAGCTCCAATCAACTTCTGAAACTTTAACACACTCAAATGCACCTAATCCAGTAAACTCGAGAACTCATTTGCAGTAAATGTCAGCAAGATCCTTGTACAAAAACAGTGAACTTGCATTTCACCGCTATAAACACTTTATAACAGCTGAAAATTAAGCTAATTTAGCAAATTTACAGGATTTCTCGGAAATCTCGCGAACCCACTCGAGATCAAAATTGCCGCAACACAATATCACCCCAAATCGAAGCTCTATATAACATGAACATTACCATAACCTAGAATTCAACCTCAAACGAGAGCCTCCCTGACTTCAATTTTACCGACACGCTCCAATTATTGGGTATATAACATCATTTTCCTTTTAGAACATTAAACAAAATTAGGGTTTCCACTAAGAGAAAGAGAGATGTATGTATACTTACACTTCTGTCGCATCTAGAACAGGTGGAAGCCTTAAAAGCTGTCTTCTCGGACCTCGATTTCTAAGAATAAGTTTAGGGTTTTCCGAATCCAAGAATTAACGAAACCAGGAGAAGAGAGAGAGATAAGTGATCGAAGGGAGTACCGAAAATTTTCAACGGCGGACGCAGGAGCAAATCCGAGGCTCGGGTCCGGGAGAAAATCCCAGGCTCGGGTCCGAAGCAGAAGGGTCGTAGATCAGAACTCTCTTTCGAAGACAGAAGTTTAGACTAGTTGGTGAATGTTGGGACCAGCGACGGACCATTTATTAATTACCACCACCTAGACGTTAAAACGGCACCGTATTGATGCGTTTTCACATAAACCGATGGAAGTCTTTCACTAGGGGACACTTTTGGAGAAGGTCTTGCACTTTGGCACACATTGAGGTAGTGGACACTTTTTGAGCTCTTTGCATCCCATTTCCCACTTTTGTAAATTTTTAATGGCCAATTTGCCCTCAGCTAAGAACTGTAATAGTTCAGGAAAAAAAAGGAGAAATATTGCAGAAATATAGTCACTTTTCTTCTCTTGTCTCCCTCATCTTTCTTCTCCATGGCGGTTCTGTTCGTGTTTCTCTCGCTCTTTCCTTTCCACCGAAGCAAGGCTCCAAGGGTTTCGTTGCTAGTTCCAATCTGAGAGATGGCGCTGGATCCACCCGACCCACTCTATTAATCCTGGAGTTGGTTTTGTGTCGGTCAATGATACATATGATTCGTTGATGCTAGAATAAGTTTTCAGATTGTAAAACTTTAAACTTTTCTTTTTCCAGGATTTAATTCTATTCTTGTTATATACTTTGAATTGAAACAAAGAATGAAACAATCACTTTACTTTTTGATCTCTTTTAACGTTCAGATACATCATCCACCAAGGACCATCCATACGTTCTTCCGCCCATCCATACCACTTTGTCCATGCATAGATTTTTTGTTGCGGTGGAATGGTGGAACACCAGTCTCAAGGAAAGGTTGAGAATCTAAAACGAAGACGCATGTTGCTTTCTCGTCCCGAGTATCTCAAGGAAAGGTCCTGAATATGAACCATAGAGCAATGTACATATGAGAAATGATCAATGTAAAGAAGAGATGGTCAGTAATCTATGGACAGAAAATGGAGCACTTGTGGACTGGATGGTCGCTTTTGGATGGACACAAACATTCTGGTTGTTTAACCATACCCGACGCAATGGTCACAGCCTTTGCTATTTTGGTACAAAGAAAAGAAACCAAGTTACAAAAGATGAAGACCAATTATTGTTGAAATTTATTATTCTTCTCTCTTTAAATTTCTTTGTGCACAAGAAATAAAAGAGAAAGAATAAACAAAACAAAGAGCACGTAACTCTCCTCTGTTTGTTGATTTTATTTTAAAACAGAGTGATTGACTTATTCAGAGAGATTTGGACGAGAGACAGAGAGACACACAGGTTAATAAAACTTAAAACTTGATTATAGTATCTCTCATTACAACATAACAACACACATACATTTATATAGATGTTTACGAAGTCGTTTACGAATTAACCGTTGCTAACCATCGGTAATAATTGTAATTTATCCAACAAGTAACAACTCTTCTACACACCTTTTATCTTAACATACACACCAGTACATTTATACACACGTACATATAACTATAACATATAATTTATGAAACTCAATTATATTCAAACAATTACGAGGAACCAGCCCGTTAATAAAGCAAAACAATCATTTGCTTCCCAAAATCTGGGAGCTTTTTTTTTTTTTTTTGGTTTATGTGTTTTGAAAACCTTATATTTTATAATAAGTAAAAGTGACGATTTGGTTTCTTCAACCTTCGTTCACCATCAAGTTTTTTTTTTCCAATTTTGGTTTTTGAGCAATTGAACTTGAAAATTAATATAGGTTAATTGAATATCAACATAGATAACGAACAATTAGCTTCTAAATTAATGGTCAGATTTTGTCAACAACTTAGACTCCTAATTCTTTTTTCTTTTTGGAGTTAAATGCCTCCTGTAAGCACTAGAAAATATGCACATGGAGCTAAAACTTCTAAGATAAGTTTTACCGATAAAAGTCAAAAGGGTTACAGATGTGTTGATCTTTTTGAAAATAATGGAGGGTTGTTATCCAAATACATTGATTGCTTATTAGATATTGTTGACAATCCCAGTTTCAGTTGCCTCTGCAGAAAGAAGCTTTCCAAAGTTGAAGTTGATAAAACTATCTACGGTCTACTATGTCTCAAGAGAGGTTTAATGGATTATCAATGAAATCTATTGAAAAATATATGGCTGATAAACTTGATTATGAGAAAATTATGGATGAGTTCGCCAAAAGAAAAGATAGAAAGATTATTTTTCATAAATAAGTATTCGTTATCTGTTTTTTTAGATTGTAAGTACTTTTAAAATCATTTTACTATTTTCTAAAATATTATTAAGGGCCACATTTTTTAAAATGTTTTAGGCGTCTTATATCATCGGACCGACCCTGTACAAAATAGTAAATTTGTCCCAAGGTGGGGCAAATGAAAGAGTTGCAATATATGCAAAATAACAGTCATTAGAAACAGACGATACCAAAAGCCAGCAATGAATAAGAAAACCCAAGGAGCCATGACATTGTTGATAAGTGTCATCATCTTGTACATAGAGAACGTAAGACCAGTGTAGTCAAACCATCTCAATGGCTTGATAACTACTAGCACGAAAGAGAAAGAGATCCATGATTTTATAAACTCAATAAAATTTTTGTGTTATTCAAATAAAATAAAAGTAACTCATTTTGTCATTAAATTAAAATATTATGTTATTGGTTTATTGGTTTTACATATTTTGCTTCACAAAATCTAATTATCAAAATATTGTACCTAGATAAGGTATTCTCAAAGTATTGAAGAGTTATATGTTATATGTGTGAGTGTATAAATCAGGGTCGGTCTTTTGTATGCTTCGGAGTATAAAAACTGAAAAACATTCAAAGACCATCAAAATAATGAAATAGAGCCAACATTGAATCCAACCAAATCGTTCTTCTACGTTCATGTCCACGAAGACATTTTTTATTCCAAACGAGTGAATCAAGGTAATTGCTTTGCAGCGGATATGATTGTCAAAATTTGGAATCTCCTTCACCGCTTCCTATATATTGTCTTTTTTTTCTCGGCTTCCCATTTTAGCTTTTCTTCTATTCTCTCAGCTTCTCTTTTATGTTTTTCTTCTTTTTGTTGTATGACATTAAGGATCTTGCTGCTAACTATGATCATCGGATCCTCCTTGTCATAACTTGTACGTACATAGATTCTCAAATTTTGACGTAGAACAAGAATGGGTGAGCAATTTTGACAAAAATACAGAATAATAAACAATGATTTTTGCTGAGAAAATTTAGGGCCAAATTTTTTAAAATGCTTTAAGCCTCTTATATCGCCGGACCGGCCCTGTGAAAAACCATAATGTTTGTTAACTATAAGAACAAATTCACGCTTTCAGCCAAAATGTATTTTTTGAACAAGGGATAATTGATCGGGTTCTGCTCATTTGGAAGAGCGATTAATCCGCTTAGGTCTTCCTATTCAAAAAGGGTTAAAAGATGGGTCTGTTTGGTGCAAAGTCTGTGTTTTACACTCTAGTGTATCTCAGTAAAATTATGTGTTAATTATACATGTTATCAAGTTTTGAACATGCCTTGTGTTTTTGACTTTTTTGTGTTGGCATCTCTTAAGACTTCAGAGTCGTTGGTTTAAGAAACGAGTTTGTTTAGTTAGGGGTAGAAAAGTAAAACACTAAAGAAAAGTGTGTGAGAGTGTAATTGAGTTTCTAAAAAGTGTGTGAGAGTATAATTGAGTTTCTAAAAAGTGTGCTAGAGCACAAATATCCCTAAATCGATCGCAATTGTTCATTAGAGTCTGGATATTAATTATGTTCTTCTATAGGAAGGTAGCTGTAGATGAACACTTACTATAGCTCCGATTTTTATTATCTTTTCATAAGACTTTCCTAGTCAAATTACACATACTTAATCACACTCTTTCACTTTCTTTAACTAAGATTATGGCATCTTTGATAACTTGTTGCCATTAATTAGCACACACTTCTGAATAGCTAATGGAAATATATCTTTCTTGGAAAATGGTAAACCGAATATTGTGTGTGGCTCAGAAACTGTAAATTTCAGGTCAGCACTCTTATCACACTAGAATATAACTACTTTTTCTTTTGATAAAGTAGAATATAACTACTTCCATCTAGGCCTGTCAATTTTGATCCGCATCTGCGGATCCCGTGGGTTTTGATCCGTTGCGGGATGGGTTTGAGCTCACCAAAATAAAACCATTTTCTTGCGGATCTCGCGGGGCGGATTGAGAAATTTTGCGGGTTAGCGGGTCACCGCATAAGTTTTTTTTATTTAGGCCCATTTAATTAAAAAAAGGCCCAAAACATAAAAAGCCCATATAAATTTTGCAGGTTTATGCGGGTTTACGCAGGTTTTTCGCGGATTTGCGGGTTTTTTCACTCATTTTCGGTTTTGACGGATCAGTCGCGGGGCCGGCGGATTTATGCGGGGCGGGTGCGGATTTGTTGAAAAAAACCGGACACTTATGCGGAGCGGATTCGGGTTAATAAAATATTGTCAAAATCAGCGGGTTGACGGGTTACGGGTCGCGGGTCGTCCCGCTTGACAGAACTACTTCCATCCCAAAAAAATTGCTCTATACGCCTAATCACAACCGTTTCTCTTTCTCGGATTTATAAATTTCCTCCACCTTCATCTTTCCACCATTCGAAATATGGATGGTGTTTCCCTTAAACTTTGTAATCTTTTGGTGATTTATGCATGGTACTATTTTTCTTATTGTTTTCAACTATCTTTTCACTACAAGAAAATGAGCAAATACCGACGAAAATTTAGTCGTCGCAATTTTTCTACACAATTTAGACGGAATAGCGAGAAAAACATATGTCGTCAGAAAGTGGTCGCTAATCGCTTATTTCAACAAAATTTAGGTAGAATAGCGAGAAAAACAGATGTCGTCAGAAAGTGGTCGCTAAATTAGCGATCACTTTTCGACATATGTTAGGATCGTCGCTCTGTCATTGGAAATTAGCAACCACTTTTCGAAAAAAGTTAGGACCGTCGCTATGTCGTTGCTAAATTAGCGACCACTTTCCGAAATAGGATAGAGTTTTTATTATTTGCTACCACAATCCCACGACATCATGTAAATAATTATCAAACTGCAGATTAGTATATAGATTATAACTTATACGTTGTAGAACCGAATTATCAAAACCATATCTTTAGATTTTTATTTATTTTTTAATACTGACATGATGCTAGACTTTTTTAAAATTCTAAATTTGTACTATTATTTTTAAATTCTAAACTTGTACTATCGATTGCTAAATTTGTACTATTATTTTTACATTATATACCAGTTCAAATCAAAGATAAGCTCTTAAATATAGTTTATGTAGGTGTTTGTTATTCACTCTTTTTCACAAAGAATGTTTCTGCCATTTTTCACACATACTAAGAAAAATGTATATATAAATCTCTCTTGTTGACCACAAAAGAACCAAAAAAAATTAAATCTCTCTAATACATTTTATTGCTAAAATTATTTTTCTTTAGTTATAAGCTGGAATAGTAGGATTAAATTAAGTTAGTAAAATTTGAAAAAAAAATATAACTGTAAAATGACATATTTTTTAAGGATTTTTAAAGTTTGCGACCACTTACCCACAACATCATAAGCATCGTCGCTATGTCATTGCTAAATTACGACCACTTTTCGACAAAAAATAAGATCGTCGCAAAGCCGTCGCTAAATTACGACCACTTTTCGACAAAACTTAGGGTTTTTATTTTTTACGACCACTTTCCCACGACATCTGTTGTCGGAATCGTTTTAAAGCCTTACTAGATATATATTTGTTTTACGGAGAGTTTGCAAAATGTGGTCTAGTGGTTATTCGATTGTCTTTATACCTTAAGGTCTTGATTTCGAATCTTACATGATACAGTTTTTTTGAATTAATTCAGGTCGCTCGCCGCGCTACAGAAGGTCCCAGGCCGGCCTCTGGGGGTACTATTCCGGCCATCGGAGGTCCCACTCCGACCGCTGGCATTTGTCGGAGGTACTATTCTGGCGGTCGGACGTACTATTCTGGCGGTCAAAGGTTCAAGTCCGTTCACCGGAGGTACTATTTGATAAATCCGGTCGACCGTCGAAAAGTCGTCGGAATTTATGTTGTCTAAAAGTGGTCGCAGAGGACATTTTTGCGATAAAATGAACAGTAACGACCCCTCAGAACGACCACTCAAAAGTGGTTGCTAAATTATCGAAATATGTTGTTGACGACCTTATAACGACGGTTTTGGTCGTCGCTAAATGGGCTTTTCTCGTATTTTTTGTTTATGACATGTACAACAATTTTTAAAAAACATTCTTCATTTTCTATGAGAAAGCGAAATTTCTTTTCATGCAAAAGTATGTTTATCCCGGCCCACAGTCACATTTTGATTTGTTTTTGTAGTGATTTGTTAACCCTATTTTTTGTTGAGCGAAATGTACGTATTGTTACAAGATTGCCTGGTTCGACTTCCATGATATAGACTTGGATTTTAGTTTAACTGAAAATGGTTTGTTAATGGTGCTTAGTTCGTTCTTCTGCATTTATTCATTTACTTGAGCCACACAAGTAACTCATTATTTTGTGTTTTGTGCCTGGTAGCTTTCCTTGATCTAAAATGAAAAACCTAAAACCTGAAGAATAAAACCGATCGCGAGCGGAAAAAGAAAACTAAACTTTCCCTACGGTTTAACCCATTTACCCACGGTACCTCGACAAATATGGCAAGTCATTCTTCTTGTTTTCTTGGACGTATTAATTTGATTCCATCTCTTCCCACATGCAAATCATTTTAATTTCTAGAGATACTTTTTGTAATATAGATCGTATATTGAATTGACATGTCACGAGTAGCCATTTATTAGTTTATGAAGATATTTCCCTCTCCTAGTACATTAAAGTGGCCATTTATTAAACTATGAAAGATAGCACCACCCTCACCTGCCGACCCAAAAAAAATAAAAAAGTACCCTCACCTAGTATATTTCTAGAGATACTTTTTGTAATATAGATAGTATATTGACATGTCACATGTGTCTAAATAGTAAAGTGGCCATTTATTCGTGTATGAAGAAGATATTTCCATCTCCTAGTAGTAGTACTGTCATCATTCGTCATCCCAACCTAACCATCCTATTACTCAACTTTCAAGCTCATTGCGCGAACCTCCTTCTTACTCGAAGCTGCAACTCATATATATTAAAAACTATATAGCAGGAAAAAAAAATGGTAAAAAATATATTTTTAAAAAGTTTATGAAAAACTAACCAGTCAAAACAAAAAAAAAAGGTGAAGTAAAAGTAATTTCTCTCTATTCCTCAAAAAATGGATGAATTATTCAATTCAAAATTAATAGTGGAAAAAAATTTCTACTCGTTTATTCTAACAGTAACTTTTACTTTAATTTAATTTTTTCTTTTAATTCCTTCCACTTTCTCTAAAACGAAACCATTCAGACCCATTATTCTTACTCTTTGATATTTTCTTAAATAATTTAATTACATTAAAACAGCATATGTATTGTTTTTGTCGGCTCGTTAAGTACCTTTTTTAGGTCTTCAAATCAACTTCTTTCCGTTTAGAGGGGAAAAAAAAAAGTTGTTTATGATATCAAATGGTGTATAATCCACAAACGTGGCTTACTCAAATCCCATCCGTCCCCATCTCTTGCTTTTAAATATATAATTACGATTGGAACTGCGTCAAAATGCGGTTCTTCTCGTACGTGTTTGGCAAATATACTGTACATCTTTTTTCCATATATCACCGGGTTAGATTTTGAACGAAAATTGAGATTAATCTTCGAGATTTGTAAAAAAGTTTGATATTCTTTTACGTGCATACTTTTGCTTGATTAGAAAAAGAAACGTGTATTGCTTGTATGTAAATAAAGGACAAAACTAATAAAGAACAGACTATAATATGGTAGAATTCTGGAACACGTATAACTTACCAAAATTGTATCCTACTCACCAGAACATACCATCATCCAACATTTTTTTTTTTTTGTTGATAAAACATATCATCCAACATTATCAACCACATATCTTACCTACCATTCTCGAGTTCGCTAGCTACCACAGTTAACGAAAATATATGGTACAGTCGTACAGAGTTTCGGGATGATAAGCTATTACTATTCAATTATAACTGATTTTCTAAGTAGTGATTTGCATTATAAAGGATTATAATTAATCATATAATACCTATTTAAATTACTAATTTGGTTGAACTTTTATCACGCTATAAAGCTCGCCTAAGTTAAATTCTAAGTATCGTTACAAAATTTGCTTAAATTCGATTGTACATGACGGTAAGAGGTTCAAATATAATTACTTTTCCAAACAATGTGTTTCTTGATTGAAGTTGTAATTAAAAGTTGATAATTTATACTCTCTCTTTCAGAATATAAGGAGTTTTAGAGATTTATTTTTGTTTCAAAATATAAAGGTTTCTCAACTTTCTATACGTAATAAATATTGTGCATAATTATGATCTCTCTCGAACTTGATGGGAAAAAAAATAATTTAAATTAAAAGTTGTAGTGATTATTAGTATTTTTATAATAAAAATTGTAAAAAAAAATTCTTAATATACGGTTGTTTTTCTAAAACTCCCTATATTTTGAAACAGAGGGAATATATTAATGCTCCTGAAAGCATGGAATTTATACCTCTTGTTTATTTATAAGCTTGTTGACAAAATAATTGGAGTGTATATTGTAATGATTATGAATTTATTATTAGTTCAAAACTCGTATTTAATATTCCCTCTATTTCGCATTATGAAAAGTTTTAGCATTTTTTTTGTTTTATATTAGTTGATATTTTCACTTATCAAAATAAAAATTAATATATTTTATCTTTTTTTACCCCTAGTCAAAAGCTCAAAATTCAATACTTATACTCAACTTCCCTATTTTAAAATTTCTTCGTTTCTTGGAATTTTGTTTAAATAAAAAAGACCCTCTCTCTCATCTTCCATATCAAAATTGAAAACCATCTCATCATTTAAAACTGAAAAGTTCAATCGAAATTAGAAGACATAAATAAATTGTGATTTTTGTTTGTTTATTGTCATTTAAGCATGAAACGTAAAATCTTTTTTTTTACTTTGCCTCCAATACAAAATTTGAATTTTTGTTATGAAATTTTCATTTTGTTAATTTGGCTCCATGTTTAAATATTCTCAGCAAATGTTAATTGTGTTATTAAAACCTGGCAATATTAATTTTGACCAAACAATATTAAGAGATGGTTTGAGTCATTTGTGGGATTTGTAATCTCACTTAATAATTAATGAATCATTCAACTATAAATTATTACTTTTGACTTGTAATTACTTTTTCCAAAACATTTGCTGGTTAAATATTGAAATAAGTGATATAGCACATGAGGTTAATATGATATTTTTTGTGCTTCCTAAATTATTGTGCAAAAACCTTAAACTTATTACAATTTAAAATAGAGAGAGTAGTAATATAAAACAGATTTGATTTAACTAATTCTTATTTACACACAAAAAAAAAAAACTCTATAATACAGGTAGCCCTAATTAAAAAAAAAAAAGTTAAAAAGCCAACATCAAACCAAAACCGTACTAAACTGTTCCATATGAGATTTAGCGTTAAATCAATTACTACTTTTCATAATTAAATAAAAAAGACAAAAAAAAAGTTCCCTAGCCAAGACATGCATATACTTTTTTTTGTTCAAAACTCCTCTATATTTAGCTTACGTTTTGTATTCATCGTTTTTCACTTACCATTCAAACTCAACACTATGACAACTCTCTTTCTCACAATCCTCGTAGCCACTGTCCTCTTCCTCCTCCTCCGTATCATCTCTCTCCGCCGCAACCGCTGCCACAACAAGCGTCTTCCACCGGGCCCAAACCCATGGCCCATCATCGGAAACCTCCCTCACATGGGCACTAAGCCTCATCGAACCCTAGCCGCTATGGTAACTACTTACGGCCCTATCCTCCACCTCCGATTAGGATTTGTCGACATCGTGGTTGCCGCTTCTAAATCCGTGGCCGAGCAGTTCTTGAAAATCCACGACGCCAATTTCGCTAGCCGACCACCAAATTCAGGAGCCAAACACATGGCATATAACTATCAAGATCTTGTCTTTGCGCCTTACGGACAACGATGGAGACTGTTGAGGAAGATTAGTTCTGTTCATCTGTTTTCAGCTAAAGCTCTTGAAGATTTCAAACATGTTCGACTGGTAAAACAATTACAAACGTTATTTCCATTTTCTAACGCTATAGTTCACCTGTAGAGATATTTAATCATGTCATTTCAATGTTTTGATCTTTGTTGATATAATTATAAATAATTAACTAGGCACCAACTGGTATCTAAAGAATAAATTTAGAGAAGATTTGATATATTTTTCTGGTGGAGTAGCGTTTTTATTGTTGTCTTCTGTATTGATAAATGAAAAAATTTAGTCATCGTTTTTTCAAAAATTGTAAATATAGTGTTAAAAAAGAGATCTAAAAAAATTAGCATTGAAAGCTCATAGTTTGGTGCCTGTGTTTTCAGACCCTATCTCTTACTATTTTAAGACGACTAACCCGGATTGGAATTTGAACTTTTGTAATAAAAATTAGTATTCCTTAAACAATATAAGAGTTTTAACATTTTTGCACAATATTTAAAAAACCAAATGAAATATCTATTTTAACCTTAACTATGTCTCTTCCTTAAAATGAAACACAAATTAGTGGATTTAAGTGTTTTGTGGCCAAAGATAAAATAGACATAAAATGACAATTAATATATTGTTAAACTGAAACTCCTATATTCTGAATTTTTTTTTTTGCTAAACATCTGAATATTTACATATAATTATTATATTAAAATTGGGTTTTATTTAAATGAATTTACACATTTATTTGATTATAGTGACATTATACCTTAAAAAACCGGGATTTATTTTATTCACTTAAACCCAAAAAAAGAAACCACGGCGGGAACAACTTATATACAGAATAAATTGAAATTTACAGGAAGAGGTTGGAACGCTCACGCGGGAGCTAGCGCGTGTAGGCACGAAACCCGTGAACTTGGGCCAGTTGGTGAACATGTGTGTAGTCAACGCACTTGGACGAGAGATGATCGGACGGCGACTATTTGGCGCCGAGGCCGATCACAAAGCTGAAGAGTTCCGATCAATGGTGACTGAAATGATGGCTCTTGCCGGAGTATTTAACATCGGAGATTTCGTGCCGTCACTCGATTGGTTAGATTTACAAGGCGTCGCTGGTAAAATGAAACGGCTTCACAAGAGATTCGACGCTTTTCTATCGTCGATTCTGGAAGAGCACGAAATTAGCGGTCAAGATCAAAAGCATACAGATATGCTTAGCACTTTAATCTCGCTTAAAGGAACTGATTTTGACGGTGACGGAGGAAGCTTAACGGATACTGAGATTAAAGCCTTGCTATTGGTTCGTAATCGTATAATCATAATTAATTTCTTAAGATCTTTTATAAGGAAAAATATTGATTATCTTTATTTGTTTTTATTATTACAGAACATGTTCACAGCTGGAACTGACACGTCAGCAAGTACGGTTGACTGGGCTATAGCTGAACTTATCCGTCATCCGGATATAATGATCAAAGCCCAAAAAGAACTTGATACCGTAGTGGGCCGTGACAGGCTCGTTAACGAGTCAGACATTTCTCAGCTTCCCTACCTTCAGGTACCGTTCATCCAAACCGGGAACTTATAATTGTTTTGGCTATCGTAAATCCGGTTTAACCGGGTTTATTTTATTTGGGTTTAAAATAGGCGGTAGTCAAAGAGAATTTTAGGCTTCATCCACCAACACCACTCTCGTTACCACACATCGCATCAGAGAGCTGTGAGATCAACGGTTACCATATCCCGAAAGGATCGACTCTTTTAACCAACATATGGGCCATAGCCCGTGACCCGGATCAATGGTCCGACCCGTTATCGTTCAAACCCGAGAGATTTTTACCCGGTGGTGAAAAATCTGGCGTTGATGTGAAAGGAAGCGATTTCGAGCTTATACCGTTCGGAGCCGGTAGGAGAATCTGTGCTGGTTTAAGTTTAGGGTTACGTACGATTCAGATACTAACGGCGACGTTGGTTCACGGATTTGATTGGGAACTGGCCGGAGGAGTTACGCCGGAGAAGCTGAATATGGAAGAGACGTATGGGCTTACTCTTCAAAGAGCGGTTTCTTTGGTGGTGCATCCTAAGCCAAGGTTGGCTCCGAATGTTTATGGACTCGGGTCGGGTTAAAATCTAAGTCTGCTTCTCGGACAAGGCACAGGGCTTGCGCGATAATAAAGTTTTAAACGGTGTAATTTGATCCGGAGTAAGCTTAACGCCAAATCAAGTAATTATTAAATGTTGTGAGTTGTAGCCTATACTATTTGTTTTGGGAAGTAATCATATGGTGACGTTTTATTTCTTAATATGATATGTAATGGTGTACTTTAATTTTTAACACTTTTTTTTTACATTCTGAGCAAAAATAAAACATATTCTTTTTTACAGTACCGCAAGTTGTATTAAAGCCCTTTCCTTACAGTACAACATGCATTTAAAATTCTATAGTTATTCACTTATTTGGCCAACAATATCAGATTTTTCCATTATTTCATATATAGGTGGAACACCACCACCTGCAACTCTGCATTTCTGCAACATATGTTACATTACACACACTTGGCGTTTTCCAATAAGTTATAAATAGTAAAATCTTTGTAGACAATAGAAAATTAATAATAGTAAATTTTGTTTCTCTCTTTTTTTCTTCATGTCTCCAAATATTTATATGTTTAGCCAGCATCCTAATAACTTAGTTCAACTTGTTTACATCTTTTAAGTATTACGTTTCTTACTTTAGTCCAAATTACTTTTAAATATTTATGAGCATCACAAAGTTTGTTTTAATTTTAAAATTTCAAAAAGGTGTACTTACAAGTTCGGGTGTTCACACAGAGCTACAAATAATGGAAAAAGCTGACTCAAGAAGGGCTATAGAAGAAACAAGAGTCACGGAACAAGTAGTCACTCTCAATCTCCAGTACACGAGCTGCATCACTCTCTCTCTCTCACTGTCTCTCTTTTCTCTTCTTCCCTTTGTGCAACGTTTCTCTTTCTTCTTCTCCTCCTCCAAAATCATCACAAGATCTATCTCCCCCTCTCAACAAGTCTAACAGTGACATTTGTATATCGGGACTCCATCCATGGCTGCTCTGGTTCTCTATCTCCTCAGTCTCCTCATGGCTGGTCATTCTAGTAAGAACACTCACTCTTCTTCACATATCTTATCCCTTCTTTTTCAATGTGTCCATTAATGGGAACGCAGTTTCAGTCAAAGCCTTAGGTTCTTGTCTTATCATTACTCTCCTCTTAACTTGTTAATGAAATAGGTCTACCTCTCTCTCTTAGTTTTCGTGTTCTTCTCTGGCTCTCAGGTCTAAACCCACTATTAGAACTTATCTTCAACACCCTCTAATATTCTTGAACCCATATCACATTTACTTGAAACCTTGTTCCCTGACAAAGAAACTATCTCACGTACTCTCTTCTGCAACTCTTGCTGATGATTTGCAATATCTTGCCTTTCAAAGTCTGAAACCACTCAAAACAAGATTTCCCCCAAATCATCTTGGCTTCACTTACAATATCTTACCTTTTTTTTGCACTGGTAGGTGCCTCATGGTGTGTGTGCAAAACAGGGCTGAGTGACTCAGTGCTACAAAAGACATTAGACTATGCCTGTGGAAATGGAGCTGACTGTAACCCAACTCACCCAAAAGGGTCTTGCTTCAACCCTGACAATGTTAGGGCTCATTGTAACTATGCTGTCAATAGCTTCTTTCAAAAGAAAGGTCAAGCTTCTGAATCTTGTAACTTCACTGGTACTGCCACTCTTACCACCACTGATCCCAGTAAGTTCCTCAGAAATCTGATACTCTTGTGATTATTTAAAACATTGTTAAGTTTTTGAGTTTTAGAATTAAAAGTTCAAGGTCTTTTGGTTACTCTTAAATGAACTGGTATTAAAGATTAGAGTATACTAGAGATTCAAGGAGAGACTAGAGTTAAGATTTTTTTGACATTTTTCTTTGATGTGTGAACTTTTTTTGTCACAGGCTATACAGGATGTGCATTCCCTTCTAGTGCTAGGTACGGCTATTTGCTTCTACACATTTATTCTCTTAATGGCTTTATCCAGAAATTGAAGCAGAGCCAAGCAAAAGATATCTTCTGTATTTAATACTATACTTTAATGGTGAATTAACTAACTTCTAATGCCTATTGGTGGGAAAGGGAAAAAGTGGACAAAAAGCTTGATTTGGGTCAGAAGTGCACTATTATTTTTTATTCTTTTTACTAAACTTTGAAATTTGGATAACATCTTCAACAATTCAATTGCCATTTTTGGGGTTATAAAGTTTGAACCTATGATTAGTGTATTGACTTGCGTCTCTTAGCAATGGTTTTATTCTGTTGCTTTAATCTGCTTTGCTATGCATTTTTTGTAAAATAATCCAGACACTTTCTTTTTGTTTGGAAATCACATCAATGATGACTTTAAAAAAAGTACTAACGTGCCAATTGTTTTAAAAACTAATTTTACCGTTTATATAATTTTTTTCCCTTTCTTTAGGAAATTTCAAAACTATACAACTTTTTCATCTTTTCATAAAAAATCTTCAAATAGTAAAAACTGTGAATTTATTTGAAAAATAGACATTAACTATAAACGCAAACAAAACAAATCAAGGCCTGATTAAGATTACAAATTTTGGATTAGGTTGATTATGAGTATTACTGTTTGTTTTACAGTGGTTCTAGTGGAAGCAGCAGCAGCACTGTGACGCCAGGCAAAAACAGTCCAAAAGGAAGCAGCAGCATCAACACATTTCCCGGTGGAAACAGTCCATACACTGGCACACCAACTACCGGATTATTAGGAGGCAATGTAACTGATGCTACTGGAACCGGTTTTAACCCGGATTACTCAACCGAAAGCTCCGGATTCACGCTCCATAACTCCTACAGCCTTCTCTTTACCGGCTTGTGGTCTGTCTTGATGATGATGCTCTGAAGAAGATTTGCCATCTTCTTTAGATTCTGTTCTGTCAAGAAATATGTTATTGTTGTATTAGAGATTATAATCCGGATTTCGGTTCGGTTTTTATTTTCCGGTTTAAGAAAACGGTTCTCAATGTAAAACCAAAACTACTATACATGGTTTTAGTACGAATTCTTTATCTTTTTAAAAAATTAAGTTTAATTTTGAGTTGATTATTTGTGGTTTGATTCCGATAGGGCCAGAGAAGTTAAAAACTTAACTATAACACAATAGGATTCACTGTTGATAAGATTTCCATTTTTGTGATACGAATTCAACACTATGATTAATTAAAGCATCTCAATATGGTTTGGTTTGGTTTGGTACTTTGGTTTGTGTGGTTATGAAAACACTCTGTTTGAATTAGTGTTCCCTCGGTAGAAAATATTAAAGTAAATTAATGATTTGCTAAGAGTTAATTAGAGGTGAAGAAAACTGCTTCTTCTACTTCAAGACTACCATCTCTTCCTTTTTTTTTCTTTTTCCTAAATTTCTGCAAAGTCCATAAACTCTATTGGAAGATCTTTAAGAAAACAAGAAACTATGGTGAATCTAATTGTAAGATCCTCACTTCTTTCGATTAAATAACAATTCTAAGATTTGTGAATAGAGACAAATATTCTGTGGGTAAAATGGAGAAAAATATTTAAACAATCTTGTTCTTTTATTCATGTTTAATATTTTGATTATCGGGTCTTTTGTTTTCTGCTTCTTGGATTATCAATGTGATTTTGAGTTGTGATAACATAAAAGGGTTTCTGATCTGAGTTTCTACAATTAATCTTGATTTATCTTCTGAAATTCAATTGGGTTTTTCAAGAAGATCACTGCTAAGAATATATTTTACAACTGTTTGATTGCTTTAGCCTTTAGTAAAGAAAACTTGAGGATCAGAAACATGTATGATTGGCTCATCAAATTAATACTACAAGATTCTAGGGATTCTGTTGATTGAAATCATCGTCTTTATGATGTTCTTGTTGAAAGTTCCTCAGATTCAGAAAAATTGTTAGGCATGATCATCGTGCTTCGTTATAAGTCAGGATTTAACTCAACTCTTTTGCTTTGATGATTCCAAGCTGAACCCCAAATTGTGGTTGATTATATTACATTTCTAGTGATTTCTGCTGATTTTATTCGATTTTGTTACATAGGAGCCTTGTCACGTATGTGGGGATGTTGGCGTTGAGGATTTCATTATGACTTGTTTCAATTGCAGAAAAGCCAGAGAGCATATGTATGACAACCAGTTTCGTTCCTTGTATTTTTGTACAACACTCGTTTACATGATTATGATTTTCATTCTTTTCAATGGATCTTTCTATTCTGTGTCTCTGCAGTTATTGTGCAAGAATCTGTTTGCGATCTTTCCCCGACATGTGGCTATGTCAAGTGTGCAGATCCCCAGCTCGCGTATTACAAATATCAGATCTTAAAGACAACTCATCTGGTAACGTTAAGGAAGAAAATTCTACACCGGTTCTTCAACGTAATACTTCAACTGATATTGTGCTTGTGTTTTATTATGTGATTTCTTTGGTTTCTTTTTGTAGAAGAAGATATTGAAGATACTGAACGTCAAAGACCTCAAAGCTTACATCCTTGTGTATTTCATCGAATTAATTAAGATTTTTGTGTTAACTTCTCCTGGGCTTCTCTGCTTAAGTGAGTGCATCTGTAAGATTGCTTGGATCTCAAGTTACTTACTAGGTAAGATTGGACTTTACTGACGTGTGACTTGCTCACATTGACATTCCTTCTTTCTTACTTTGTATCCTAACAATACATAATAATATCAAGGATTCTCAATCGGTTATATAAGGAATGTGTTGTATTTACATTTACCTAGAGTCTCCCCTCTATTGTATATATATTCTTGTACATCTATTGCTGTATAACAAGACTTTCTTCCTATATGGTATCAGAGCCTATTAACCTAATCTCTCTCAATTTCTTCCGCCGTTTTTCTTCATCTTAAAATCAAAGTCTTCAATTTCATCTCTTCTCCCTGTCTCCTTTATCCACCAAATATCATGACTGGCAACGCTGAAACCATCGATGCTTCTCAAACAACCGTGCTGAATATCAACATGTCAAACATCACAAAACTGTGTTCTACCAACTACCTCATGTGGAGCCTTCAAGTCCATGCGTTACTCGATGGCTATGGTTTGGCTGGTTATCTTGACGGTACTACAGCTCCTCCGCCAGCCACAGTCACCACCAACAATGTCCAAGCTGTCAATCCTGCATACACCACATGGAAACGACAAGACAAGCTCATCTACAGTGGGCTCCTCGGCGCAGTCTCTCTCACCATCCAACCAATTCTGTCTCGCTCAATCACAACAGCAGACATATGGAAAACTCTAGCTGACACTTATGCTAGCACCAGTTGGGGTCACATTCGTCAACTCCGTCTCCAACTCAAACAATGGACGAAGGGAACCAAAACCGTGGATGAGTATATGCAAGGATTCATCACCAAATTCGATCAACTCGCTCTACTTGGCAAACCTATTGAGCATGAAGAACAAGTCGAGTATGTGCTTGATGGTCTCTCTGATGACTACAAATCCATTGCAGACCAGCTAGAAAGAAGGGATCGCACACCTACACTCACAGAGGTTCATGAAAAACTATTGAATCATGAAGCTAAAGTTCTGATCGCTGCAGCAGCTGCTCCAAACGTCCTCCCTGCCTCCGCCAACACGGCGAATTTTCGCCCCAAATCTGCTCCAAATCGCGTCTATCAACAGCCAAATCAAACTTGGAGTCCTCAGCCAATTCAAAAACAATACAACAATCAAAAACAGAATGGGAGAGGAAGAGGATACCAAGGGAAATGTCAAATCTGTGGAACCTTTGGTCACAGCGCAAAATGGTGCTCTCAATTCCGTGATCATTACACGCAAATCTCAAAGCAGTCAACACCATGGCAGCCCCGCGCCAATCTGGTCACAGCAAGCTCTCCCCCCGACAACGGCTGGCTCTTATACAGTGGAGCCACACATCACATGACCAGTGATCTCCACAACCTTTCGCTACATCAACCATACCATGGAGATAACAATGTTCAGATTGGAGATGGCTCAGGTCTAGCTATCTCTCACACGGGTTCCATTTCTTTACCCTCCACTCTCAAGAATATCCACCTCAATGATGTTCTCTGCGTACCTCACATACACAAGAATCTTATTTCTGTGTATCGTTTATGCAATACTAATAAAGTTTCTGTCGAATCTTTCCCTGCTTCGTTTCAGGTGAAGGATCTTCGGTCGGGGGTCCCATTACTCCAAGGCAAAACTAGAGACGAGTTGTACGAGTGGCCGGTTTCACCAAACACCATCACTTCATTCTTTGTTTCTTCCACACTCAAACCATCTATCATCGACTAGCATCATCGTTTAGGCCACCCTGCAGCCCCTGTTTTACAAACACTTGTCTCCCATTTTTCTCTTCCGCATACTCAAGGATTCTCAATCGGTTATATAAGGAATGTGCTGTATTTACATTTACCTAGAGTCTCCCCTCTATTGTATATATATCCTTGTACATCTATTGCTGTATAACAAGACTTTCTTCCTATATCTATAAACTCATTGTTTTGAATCTTTTGATTTTATCATATTTTATATGTTTAATGCTGAATATTTGTATTTGTATTTGGTTTAGCATTTAGTTGATTTGTGAGCTCCAATATGATGTGTAGAACATGTGATTTGCCAAACAAAATGCTGATTTGATTTGCTATGAATTAGACAATCATTAGACATGTAGCTGCGCATTTGCTATTCGTGCATTTAAATTTCGCGGGTTTTAAAATTGTTTTTAATATTATTTTAAATGATAAAATCTAACTGAATTTTAAATCATCCCGCGATTCTTATAGATAACCGTTAGAATTTGTTATTTTCATATTTTGCTATAAACACAAGATATGTCAGATTTTGATTTTTAAACTATTAATTTTATTTATCAATTTCTGAAAACTAAATAAAATTATCATCACTTACCAATTTTAATAATTATATAATTACTTAGATTTGTTAATCGTGTGTCGATAAATTTTATTTTGCGATAATTTCTAATAATAAGGGGTTTTGTAATAACAATAAGGTTTTTCATGATAAGGATAAACTACTTCCTTATTTAATTTGGACTTTTTGAATATTGTCATTACTTAATTTATGAGCTTTATTACATCTTTGTTTTTATTTTTGGCAAGTATTACCATTTGAGTAAATATGGTGATACTTTTCAAATTGTTTAGATGGTTTGATTTCATTTTCAAAATATCTTAAACCATCCCATAAATTATTAATTAATTTATATTTATTTTATTATAATTATATCAATTACAAATTTAATACACATAAATGTATATCCCTAAAAAAAATACATAAATATATTTCAATAGTTAGTTATCATTATCTAAATAAAATATGTATTTATGTTCTTTTTCTTCTTGTCAACAAGTTAATTACTTGTTTCATGACATTTATTGCTTAATTTAATGCCAAATCAGTTTTGTAAGAAAATGACACATACCATAAAACATGTAATTTGGCAGCAACTATATATTACTCCTGCTGTTTCACCAAAAATATCATTTAAAATATTAATTTTATTTTTTGAAAAGTATCGTTTTATATTTTCAGTACTGTTTAAGATCAAATCTCATTTTTCTCTTTTTTTCCACTTAGTAATTTGAAAGAAAAATTATTTAGTGTATTTACAAAGGGTATAATAGAAATTTACATAGTTTTTTAATTTATGTAATACATGTCAAAATGATATTTTTTTTGTGAAACAGGGGAATACTAGTTATGCTTGGCGTTTATCTGGTCAAAACTTACTCATTATGTTTCGCAAAAAAGTGTCATTTTAACATGTTTCACACAAATTAAAAAAAGTATATAATTTTACTATACAAACCTTCATAAATAAACTTTTTTTTTTAATTAATAAGTTGAAATAATAGAGTTAAATATAAATTTTTGTTTTAAAAAGTACCTTACAAATTTAAAATGATACTATTTGTGAAACAAAATAAAGTTTTAAAACGATATTTTTTTGTGAAACGATATACTGGTAGAAATTATTTATGATACAATAATAGATATGCTATAATTTTGTCACCAATTACTAATATGGGCATGTACATAACATTTTAGCTGATATTCTACCGCAAACTTTAGAAACTATTGTAGATGTGTAATAAATATGTATGGCGGTAGTCGTTTAATTGACTGTTTAATTTAAAAACAAAGCCTAAATTTTGAGTATATAGTTGTATGTATTACTTTTGGTAGATTAGTAACAGAAAATTAGTACATGACTGGTGAATCTAAACTTACTGTTTTAAGTTCTATTCAAACTAAACGAGTTAATGTACAACCAAAGTGAATTTAGTAGATAGATTATTTACAGAAAATATTAATAAGATATTGAGTTATTAGTAAATTAGTATTTTAATTTTCTGACCAATCTAGCTGCAAATAGTGATTTTGTTACCCAAAGACAAAAAAAACTTGAAATAATTTTGAAGATGTGTAAAAACCGACTATTTGATAAAATAACCGATTGAACAACAACACTCTTCTTAGTTATTTCACGGTAAAAGAAAACTATACTGAACCGAATGGAGATTTTATATGGTTTATGTTTTTCTAAAATCGATAAATCGGAAAACCAAATAAACCGATGTAAACCGGATGTCTAAGAACTAAGAGCATCATTATTGGGGTTCTTAAGCGGGGTTCTTAATTATTTTATTATTATATTTTTAAGAAATCATCTCTTGAATCTCTTATTTAAAAAAACCATTTTAAGGGTTTCTTGGTTCTCTATTTCTTCTTCTCTCTTCCTTCTTCGTGGTATCTTAAAATTTATTATTAAAAAATATTAAGAAACCCAATAATGATGCTCTAAGATGATATAATTTCCGTAATACTTTTTCACAATTATTGCAAATTCCTTTGATAGTCATCGACATTGACCCTTTAACAAAAAAGTCCTCAAATTTGTTTTTCTTTCTTATTAATTGGGGACATTAGAAATTCTAGTAACCCTTGGTAGCTCGTACGGCTTCTTCACTAACTAGCCGGCCTATGAAGATCATTTCCTTCCTTTAATCCTCCAGATTATTCATTGCTGTGCTCTCAAAGTTCCAAAGTCTTGTTCTTTTCTTCTTTATTTCTTTGATTACTGCTCATCATCTCCTCTCTGATGGAAAGTTCGAAGCTTTCTCTGGGTTTCTCCAATGGATATTGCTCAGTACTTCGATTTCCGCATTAAATGGTGCATTAGGGGTTTTGGGGTTTCTGAGTTTTCTTGTGGAAGTTTGAGAATTTGGGTTTGTTCTCTGATATTTAACATTGGTGCGTCGCTTTTATGCTTATTATATAGCGTCTTTCTTCGTAATCGAAATCCTGAGCTGATCTTTTCTTAATTCTAAAGCTTGAAGTGAGTTCGTTTGAATTGATAGAAATGTTTTGGATGAGGTTGAATGTTTATGGAGCTGGATTGGAGAGGATCCAAGTGCTCTCTTGATTGTTGAGGACAAAGAGAGAGAAAAAAGAATGGATCTATGGTTAATCGCAGCTACTGCTGCTACCGGATATATAACCAAACATTTGCAAAATGTATCAAAAGGTAAATCGTCTTCTGAAGATTTGACTAATGTGATGCTAGAATCTCCGAGATGCTTGGCTAGTCAATTGGTAAGAGCCAAGAAACCAAATGAAGAAAACTCTGAGGATTGCCTTAATGAGGAAACTTTTGATCTATATGAATGTGGCAATGCATATGGATTGGAAATAGCTTCGAAAAATGAGGAGAGTTTGGGATATAATGATGAGATCCATTCAGGTTCTTTTGGGAACAGAGCGTTTCTTAGGAGAAATCAGCGTGTTATCAAGCGATTTTCTGTGGAGAGGAGTGTAATGTCTCGGTTACACAGAGAGAAAATGTCCATGGAGGAATATATGTGTAGTCCGTTTCCATCACCTTGTAATTCAGTTTCGAGGCCCTTGCTTGTTACTGATGGTAAAAAGGTGATTAGCAACAACACTAGAGATTCTATTAGCCAACAAGTTCCGGAATGCGGGATTCCTCAACTTAGGAAGTTGGAATCTTCAGTTCTTTATGCTAAGAGGGGGGTTGGAAATGCGAAGAGCGCTAGTAGAAGATCTGGTAATGGGATTGGTAAACTTCTTGCTATCTTTTTTAACATGCAAGATTTGTTTGTACTACTGACAAAGGAGGAGTACACTTAACTTGTTATCTGTTTTCTCAGGATCAAATGATGCAGCGTTGCTGCTATGTGTTGGGATTTCAATTGGGATAATGTCATCATTTGTAGCAAACCACACCGAACTAAACAAGGTCAGAGTAGAGTCAAAGCAGACAGAGAATTTGGTAAAGGATTTCGAAGATGAGCTTAAGACAAAAGACTCATTGACAGTGAAAGATGATTTACACAATGGTGAAAAAAAGTGTGATGAAAAGACAGCAGAAAATTCGGAATCTATAAGTAAAATTGAAGCAGAACTTGAAGCTGAGCTTGAAAGGCTGGAGATCAACATGAATTCCTCCAACATTGAGACACAACTCTCAGATGTCTTTGAGGTGAGCTATATAGTCTAGCTTTTGCTCTTTCCTTTACTTTCACTGAATCATTGTCCCGTTTTGGTCTATCATGTCTGTTATCCCACGCAGCACTAAACATCCTGGTTTTTTCATATATGAAAATGGAGCTAAAAAGATATTTGATCATAACAATAGCCATTGTTTAATCATCTATAGAAGTTCAGCTGGTAAATTATTTCCCAATTCTACAGCTGGAACCAGATTTTGAAGTAGAATTTGCACAGGGAGAGCTGAGAGATGATCAGGTTGAAAGGCAGCGTTTTGATGAAACTGAGTCCAACCAGGAATGGAGTGGCAATTCCACACCTGAATCAGGAAAATATATATTATCACCTCGTGAGTTAAGCTTGCGTCTGCTCGGAGTTATAAATTCACGGTATGAAAGACGGATAAAAGAACTTGAGATTGCCTTACAAGAGAGCGAGAGGAAAGTGGAACAGCTGGTCATGGAATCAGAGGAAAAGAAGAAACCATTGTCAAGGACTTGGGAAAGCCATGAAGTGATGAATTACAAAAGAGACTCGAATCTTCCAGTTTCTGGAGAGAAGAAGCATAATCTTGCAGAAATCCAACCTCTAGTTATGAATTTAGCAGGGGAAGCACTTGATGCATTCAACGAATCTTACGAGGAACTGATGGATATAAACGATTATTCAGAAGAAGACGATTTACAATGTGAGATGCAGGAGAATGAGCGGCAAGAAGAATTGTCTTTGACAAGCAAAAGCTCACCTTGGAGCCATAAAGATTACATAAAGGATTCCTCAAGAACTTCAGAGGATGTGAATTTCTCCAGGCTGCAAGATCTACTTGGTCTGAGCGACGAAGAAGAAGAAGATGAGATGGAGAAGCATCTGATAAAACAGATTGTTGAGAAAACAAAACAAGGGTCTTCTGCTGTGTTTAATGCCCAGAAGATGCTATTTCTCATGGAAGACATAGAACAGCATCTATAAAAAAAGCATTACTCAAATTCTCATTGTTTCTGATGAAATTCTACACGTCTATAGTTAGTGGTGTGTGTGTGTGTCGATAGATATGTAAGATTGGTGAAATTTCTTTGTCAGATCCAAACAAACTGAAAAAAAAAAAAAAAGTAATGTTTAATTCAGTGTACAAATTTTAAGAACAGTGTGTCAAAGGTAAAATGTGAGTAAACATAATATAATGGCTCTGGCTAAGCTATAGCCTATAGTAAGCTTCACGCTCTTCTGGCATAAAAAAGTTATCGTTCAAGAAACTTCTAGCTGTGTTAGAGGGTTTACGAGATGGCGCCAAAAAAACTAGAAACGAGACAAGAAGAAGCGGTGAAAATTTGAAAACAAGAGAAGAAAGTTCGGCGGGAATAATTTAACAAAAAATCTAATAGCTCCCGCGCAAATCTTTTCTTTACAAAACCATTTTGCTTCCCTTTCCCTGAAGTCTTCTAAAACATCTTCGAGAGAGATAGAGATAGCGAGAAATGGAGAACTCAGTGACACAAGATGGTATCGCCACAGTCTTATCGAATCAATCCTTTGATTCATCCTCGGTTAGACCCCAAATCGTCGTTCAAATCGTCGATCTTAAGGCTGTTGGAAATCGATATACGTAAGTTTCTTACCTTCTTTTACGGATCGCTTTTGATTTTTGTAGATCTGGGTTCTTCTGATATAGATCTGGGTTCTTCTGATATGTTTTAAACCATACTTCTGAAGTTGCTGTTTCGGTCTTTCTAGTTATAGATTAGGGTTTCTCGCCATTGATTCCCTGTTTGAAATCTGGGTTTCGTTAGAGTTGCATAAAATGCTGAACTTTGATGTGAGGGATCTAATTATTTCAGGGATGAGTGTTTAGCATTTATCGAATTCAATCTTAATTAGTTCCATGAAATATCTTGACATGTGATTTTGGTTTTTTCAGGTTTAGTGCCAATGACGGAAAGATGAAGATTAAAGCAATGTTACCAGCGAATTTGATATCTGATATCATCTCTGGAAAAATCCAGAATCTGGGTCTCATTCGTCTCCTAGATTATACTGTCAACGATATTCCAGGCAAATCAGAAGAAAAGTAATAATAATCTCTTATAGCTTCTTTGATGATCAAATATTGTCAAGTAAAAAGAGAAACTAATCTTTGTTTTCTCTATCAGATATATGCTTATAACAAAATGTGAGGCTGTTGCTTCTGCACTTGATTCAGAGATTAAGGCAGAGACTAAAGCTTCCACAGGCTTAGTGATTAAACCTAAGCAGGAGTTTGTTGCCAAATCAGTTTCACAGATAATCAATGAGCAAAGGGGAAAGTAAGTGAACCTTCGTTAATTTCTTTGATTCATGTTCTTTGTCTGAATTATTATGAATGTTGCTTAAAACAACCTCTGTGGCTTTTGTAGTGCTGCACCAGCTGCAAAGATGGCTATGACCAGGAGGGTTCATCCGCTTGTGTCCTTGAACCCTTATCAAGGAAGTTGGACCATTAAAGTTCGTGTCACAAACAAAGGAGTCATGAGAATTTACAACAACGCTAGAGGAGAAGGATGTGTGTTTAATGTGGAACTAACTGATGAGGAAGTAAGACTGCTTTGATGAATTTTATGGTTTCTGATTATTTTCTTAGACTTTATGTAGTTAATATTGATATTGTTTGTTTATGGGAATCTAGGGAACACAGATTCAGGCAACCATGTTTAACGCAGCTGCAAAGAAGTTTTATGATAGATTTGAGATGGGAAAGGTTTACTATATATCCAGGGGATCGCTTAAGCTTGCTAATAAGCAGTACAAGACGGTTCAGAATGATTATGAGATGACTCTAAATGAGAATTCAGAGGTTGAAGAAGCTAGTAACGAAGAAATGTTTACCCCTGAAATAAAATTCAACTTTGTACCCATTGATGAGTTGGGTACATACGTAAATCAGAAAGACCTTATTGGTAAGATCTGTTTCTTATATAGAACTCTTCATGTTGGTAAACTTTGGTTTATGATGATATTTAGTGACTTCAATGTTATTTCATTTCCAGATGTTGTTGGTGTTGTTCAAAGTGTTTCTCCAACCATGAGCATTAGAAGGAGGAATGACAATGAGATGATCCCAAAGAGGGATATAACTTTAGCTGACGAGACAAAGAAAACTGTTGTAGTTTCCCTTTGGAATGATCTAGCAACTGGCATAGGCCAAGAACTGCTAGACATGGCTGATAATCACCCTGTTATCGCTATTAAGTCTCTCAAAGTTGGAGATTTTCAAGGTAAATTTTGACTTTTATACTAAATTGGCACTTTGTTTAACTCGGCGCTGATGTAAACCTATTTTGCTAGGTGTTTCATTGTCTACGATCAGCAGAAGCAATGTGGTGATAAATCCTAATTCTCCAGAAGCTATAAAGTTGAAATCTTGGTATGATTCTGAAGGTAAAGAGACATCTATGTCTGCCATTGGCTCTGGGATGAGTTCTTCTGCCAATAATGGATCAAGATCCATGTATTCTGACAGAGTTTCTCTTTCTCACATCAATAGCAACCCATCTTTAGGCGAGGAGAAGGTACTTAAAACACTTTTACATATTTATTTACATATTAAGATCTGGGAGACAGAAAAGTTAAGTTATGTGTCTCGTATATGTATTGCAGCCTGTATTCTTCAGTACTAGAGCTTTCATAAGCTTCATCAAGCCAGACCAGACAATGTGGTACCGTGCTTGCAAGACCTGTAACAAGAAAGTGACTGAAGCAATGGACTCTGGTTATTGGTGTGAAGGTTGTCAGAAAAAGGATCAAGAATGCAATTTAAGGTAAAGATGACAGTGAGATTCATAAAAATCCTACTCAAGAATAAATATTAGATCTTTTTTTTTTGTGTGTTCCTCTTTAATCATGTGTACTTATTGTGTGATCAGGTATATAATGGCGGTTAAAGTCTCTGACTCAACGGGTGAAACTTGGTTTTCTGCATTCAATGATGAAGCAGAGAAGATTATTGGCTGCACAGCTGATGAACTCAATAAACTAAAATCAGAGGTGAGAAAACTAAAACCATTTAAAACCTTTAAGAACACATTCCTAATTCTTCAGGTTCTGATGTAAGATATGATGTTATGTTGTTTTCTCCAGGAAGGTGAAGTGAATGAGTTTCAGACAAAACTGAAAGAAGCTACTTGGTCATCTCATCTCTTTCGGATTAGTGTTTCTCAGCAAGAATATAACAGTGAGAAGAGACAGAGGATAACTGTAAGAGGTGTTTCTCCAATTGACTTTGCTGCTGAAACAAGATTATTGCTCCAAGACATTTCTAAGAACAAGACATCTCAGTAATCCTAACCTTAACATGTTTTGTCTGGCTTTTGTTGAAGTAAAGAGTCCCAAAGTTTTTAAGTTTTTTCTGCAGTCGGTTAAATTGGTTCATGTCATTAAAGAATTGACTCTAAATCTCTGTAAGTGTTCCAACAAGCAATTCAGAGAGCCATTGGGAAAAATTAGAAGCAATTATTATTAAACTCAAGGAAATGGAAAGTTCCAAGATTTCTACAAAATTTCCTAACAAAGGGTAAACTAGCTTAAGAATGCAAAAGGAAAGACCAAATTCAACTGGAGAAGACCAAATTCAACTGGAGAATCACTGTTGCTGAGGCAAAGTAGACCTCAATTCCTGGTAGTTGTGTAGACTTCCGGTGAAATCAGTGAACAAACCATCAACACCGATCTTATTGAGCCAATAATCATACTCTAGATACGCGTCTTGATTAAACTCTAAATGCAGAAACTGATTCTCATTACGGAATGTGTATGGATGGACCTAGTAAAAACATTATTCAATGTGAAGTTTAAGGAAACAAATCAATAATGATAGATGGAGAGTAGAAACAGAAGTTTAAGTCCTACACACAAACCTGAAGATTACGCGAATGTGCTCTGGCAACTAAATCTGTTGGTGTCATGAGACGGTTATTGTTTACAGGAACAATTGTGTCTTTCCATGGACCAATCCCAATTACATATGGTTTAATGTAATCTAAATATGTGTCTGATGTAATCTCCGCGTATGTCTGCATTCACATTCATTTATCTTATAAGTTAGCAACTTTGATTAATTTGAAAACATAATTAGAAAGGAAGAAAGTAAATGTGAATGACCTTATTGGTGTCTTCGGTTAAAATAGTGACATCGTCGATCAGGAACACTTTTGGTGAGTCTGTCATGTTTGAAATGTAAACTAGGGAAGTTGCTGCAAAAGACTGAATAAATATTGGCTGTTTTAACCAATCTTCAGACATATATGAGCCTTTGTATCCATATTTCTTCAAAGTTTCCACAAATTTATCCTCGAACTTTTTACCATCCGCCCATTTCACCTGCAGAAGTTTCCAAATGACAATTTAACACAACCCTCTCCATTTGTTATCATCAGTGACTAAAAGTTGAAGCTTAGATTATGGTTTGCTTACTTGCTGATTCATGAAAACCGGATTTTTGATCTCTGGATATATCCCAACTACTCTAGGTGCATCCAGTGCTATCGAAATATACTCGTCGAAGGTAATAATCGGAAATTTACCTGAGAATACCATATTATTCGTTTAGACTTCATTGTGCAACAATAGATTTCAAAGTGTGTAAAAACAGAAAACATATTACCATTGTACTGTTGATCCCTGAAAGGATACCTCTGCGTTGCCCCAAGTGTTTTCAGCTCTTCAAGAGTAAAATCAACTGTTCTTGGAATGTTCAACCCCATTGTTAAAATTTGAAAAAAAAATACCCCCCAAAAAAAAAAAAGAGTAAAACAAACAAATGTTATTGGAGTTTTTTGTAGTGTTTTTAGTTACCAGTGAAGAAGCCGGTCATATTCATTCCTTGAACTTCATAAGTTCTCTTACGGTCTGCAAACTCCTTGTGGTCTGCAACATCCGTTGTATCATCGAGATTAACATCGTGATGACATATAAGAACACCGTCTTTTGAAGATAAAATATCTGTTTCTATGAAATCTGCACCCTCCTCAATGGCCCTCTGCAATCAAAACAACCTTGTGAAACCCGGACAAAATTAGTGTAAAGGTAGAAACTTTTGTATAGATCCAATACCATATATGCAGGAGCAGTTTCTTCAGGGAACTCTCCGTTTGATCCTCTGTGTGCAAAGTTATATGGACGAGAAGTCTGAAGCGGTTTCTTGGTTCCAGCATTTGCTCCACTTGGGAGACGATACAATGGCCTTGAGGCACACTCTGCAACCAACAATGACAGTAAAAGCAATGGTAGAAGATCTGCAAAATTATAACAAAAATTGCTTAAACGAAGATTCAAAATTTGAACTCTTTAGACATAGAAACAATCCAAGTTTAACTAAAAAAGCAAGAACTTTGATTTCTAATCTCTACCATAATGGGGAATTGAGATTTGACACTTACACTTGAAGCCCATGACTGAATTGAGATAGAAAATTCGTCCAATGACCACACTGCATGCATCCAACATTATATAGATAGACCAGATAATCTAACGAAGATTTAAAAGATTTTGTCAAAGAATCGCAACAACCCAATCGGCATAAGAATATTCCACTGAGATATCTAATAGAAGATAAACTCTTGTTTTGTTTGCAGCTTATCGTTATTTGAAAGAATATTTTATTCACAGAGTTTTCTTTTACATTTTAATTGGTGGTAAAATGGAGAATGCAATCAAGTTGGTGATTATATAGCAAAGGAAGCATTTTTGTTCTCTTCTTTTGGCCTTGTTAATTAGGTATGTACCTGCTTGGAACCAATCGTTTGTCGATCATGACAAGCCAACTTTGTAAAACCTCTCTGGTTGAATGAAATTGTCGATGAGTTAAGAAAAAAAAAAATGGTGACAAAATGAAAATGCAATTCAGAAGTGGTTGTCAATGAGAAATAAACTCTTTATAGCATATTATAAAATCCCAGACACTGAAACACAAGACACAAATCTTGGATCTTTGGAATTAGTGAGATATCACATTGATGAAATCAGAAACGAGAACACCAATTCTAAAGAAATAGAAGAGCTGAGAAAGTGTAAACTAAGAGAGGCTCCTCCATTCTTCTCAAACTGCCATGAGATCACCATAGCTACGCATCAGGAAGACTCCTCCTGCAAACATCCCAAGTGCTCGAAGAAGTTTCTGCACCAAATAAATATTCCTATGAGAATGTTTCCAAGAGACAGATTTTGATCCAAACATGGACTTGTGATTGATAAACCATAAATCTCCTACAGACCCAACATTCCCAAATTCGAATACAAAATTTCATTAAAAAAAACACAGAGATAAGATAAGCTCACAACTGATTTGGCCTCTCGAAACATACAAAAGTATCAAAATTATAGGCTCAATTGAATCAATTTGGAAACCCTAAACCCGACATTCAAATATCGCTTCAATCGAAATCGCATGATCTAGTTACGAGATATACAAGAGAATCGACTTGGATGCTCAATCGAGAATCAATTCGAAAATTAAAGGAAAGAGAGAAGGTAAGATAGTTTACCATGTTAGCGGCCCATTTTTGTTCGTCGTGTACCTCAGAGTGCCAGAAAGCTTTAAGCTTGTCGATTGAGACAACATTGTTCACCATTGTTGCTGCTAAAAATCGAAACTTTGATCGCCTGGTCTCGGAGACAAGAAAAGCTAGGGTTTTTTAAACGTCGATTTGGGATCGGGAAGTTAGTCTGTCACTTCCAATTATCTCTATTAAGGGTTTTAGGGTTCTGGAAATTACGAAAGTAACCTTTACTAATTATAATACTAACCAGTTAAAAATGGAGTGATTTGGATTGATTTCAACCGGAGAAGACTTAACCAATCATATAACGACACGTGTACAACACAATCTTTGCAATCTCAAAACTGGTGTGATCTACAAACTCTTGGTTCCTCCCATTGAAGAAAAAGCTTCGACAAAACCAAAGTAAGAGAAAGAGAAAGAGAGAGTTTTAGAAAATGGCGGCGAACGCAATCTGTTCGTCTTTAACAGTGCATTCAATGGCGAACAAGAAGCCTTCACCTTCTACAACAAGAACAATATCCTCAACAAAGAAGGTAAACGTTACACAATTGTATCTTTTTTTTTACATATTTCCCCAAATCTAAGTAACTGAATTTGTTTCTTGTGTGACAGAGTACAGCGACTCCACAGGTGAAACTACTAACAAGAATTGAGCAGCTCAAGCTTCTGACCAAAGCCGAGAAAGCCGGACTTTTGTCTTTAGCGGAGAAATCAGGGTTCTCTCTATCGACCATCGAGCGTCTTGGATTGCTAACCAAAGCAGAGGAATTCGGCGTTTTGTCTGCCGCCACTAACCCAGAAACGCCTGGAACGCTATTCACTTTGAGCCTCGGTTTACTCCTTCTTGGACCGGTTTGTGCCTATCTGGTTCCTGAAGATTACACTTGGGAAGTGGTGGTTCAGGTTCTTGTGGCTCTGCTCTCTGTTCTTGGTGGCTCTGCTGCTTTTGCTGCTTCTGGTTTTGTCTCCAATTTACAGAAATCTGATTAGCCTTTTTTTTTTGGTTTTGATAAACCGATCGGTTTTTCTACATTTAAGATGAAAACTTTATGATGGGAATTCTCTCATGTAATTGATCTTTAATAGTTTGAACTCATTTCTGTATTTTCTATGTAAATGGTTTCATATATAGAATCCAAGAGAAACGTTTTGAATTTGAACAAGTTTTCACCATTAATGAAAGCTTTCTCATTAGGCTACAGTAGGGACATAAGTAGCTTATTTCCGTAACATCTACCATCAAAATAACCATTAGTTATTGTTTTAGAGTATAAAATTTAGCTGGTGTAACTAATAAAAACTCATAAGCTAACCCCCTAACCCGCACCCAGTGGCGCGGTGGTAGTTAGCTAAACTTGGGTTATGAGATAAACTCCCATAACGAACACTTTGACATGGGCTTCAGATTCAGTTTGGGCCTACTAACAATCATCAATTCATCATCACAGAATCTCAAAATGATTGACGACGTCTCGCGTTTTGTAACCAAACCAGTACTGGGAGGTTAAATATCGGTTAAGTGTTTAACCAATCTAGTATCTGAGACCGGTTTAATAATTCTTCGATTTCGGAGTTTGGTTTATCTCCTTTGCTCAAATCTGTCTTTCTCGAAACGAAGGTCTCTCAACAATGGCGAAATCAGTGTCGACGGCGGCTTCCTCGCTTGTGCAAAACCTTAGGCGGTACATCAAGAAGCCATGGCAGATCACCGGACCTTGCGCTCACCCGGAGTACCTCGAAGCTGTTCCCAAGGCGACGGAGTATCGTCTCCGATGCCCCGCAACGATTGATCAAGAGGCGATAGTGCCCTCCTCGGATCCAGAGACCGTATACAACATCGTATACCACGGCCGAGATCAGCGCCGAAACCGCCCACCGATCCGTCGCTACGTATTGAAGAAGGACAACGTGGTTCAGATGATGAGCGAGAAGAAGACATTCGACGTCTCGGACTTCCCTAAGGTTTACTTGACTACCACAGTCGAAGAGGATTTGGACACGCGTGGCGGAGGCTACGTCAAATAAACAGGTGATTGGCATGAGAGCTAGGGGTCAATAAGATTATCAAATTTGAGGTTTATGTTGTTCGGATTCATTTCATTATTTAAGGATGAGCTAATGTAATGAAGTTTTGTGGTCTAGGTTTGGACTTTGGACCTTGTGTTGGGTATATAGATCTAGTTTCTTGTTAATGGCATTGGAATTTCGACTTTGGCTTTAGGATTCGTTTCTAATTTCAAGGCTAACAAGATATCAATTAGTTGAGGAATTTTGGATTCTAGCTTTGTTGCAGTTAAAGTGTCTTGAATCTTGATTTCTGCAAAAAAAAATAATTAGGCTTTAGTGTTTTACCAAGAATTAGCATGTGTGATGTTGTAATTGCCGACCCGTGTAACGCTTTAGACGAATGCTTTTGAATTTAGGAATCAAGCTTTGTTATATGGCTAAGTACAGTACTGGCTTCTACGTTGATCTCTAAAGGTGTACACTTTTTTTTATCAAGTTACTGAATGACTTTTCGAGTAGGATCCCACTGAGTGAAAATTGTGGTCATAAGCTAACGGACTAGTCCATTTCCTTAGATCATATAACATAGTTCGTGTAAGGAAGATTTTGGTGTTCTCCAGTTAGGTACTGAAGTTGGTTGCAGGGTATCTTAACTGAACCCTATGTTCGAGAGTGAATCATCATTATACCATTTCGATTCTACCAAAATTTTAGTTAGAACTATGGAAAACACGGGAGTATAGTAAGCTTTTTATAGTCTATATGGTAGTTTTTGATGTATCTTTCTCCCTCTGTAAGGTTAGACTCCAAACATTGATTGTGCAGTTGTAAATTAAAACTCTTAGGTGGAGGAAGAACATGATGGCATCTGGCAAGTAATTGTTTGGACCTTTTGGTCCTGCACAATTTGTTGCAATAGATTTAGAGTTAGAATTGGGTTGGAAATAATGGTTTTTGTTGATATTGTGCATTGTGTCCTTAAGATCATGTTTGATGTAGGTCTTTTCTACTTCTCCCTGCTGCTGTAGTTTTCCAGAGAGTATGAATTATCATTTTGGTCTTTGACTAGATGAACTTTGTAATGCTCGATTAGTTTAGTTGCGATAATGCAGATGGGTTACTGAAATATTTTTGTAGTAGCATGAAGAAATGGGAAGTTAGGCAATCATACTCCCCTTTCCGCGTCCTCACAAGTTGATATTAGAATTATGCATAACCTAATGAATCAGCTAGGTTCTGAGTCCTAACCAGTTAAGATAATGTCTCCTTTTGTGCTTCAGCCTACACTTTAATACTTGCTGCAACAGTTTAGTACTTCAGATGTTCATGTTGTATTCACAAAATCTCTGTCTCTTAAAACCGTTATAAATGGGTTAATATTATTTGAGTTTCCCATAAATCCTGACTGAATATGTTTCCTTCTTTGCAGGTTTTCTTTCATCTCGTCTTTCTCTTGTAATCTCGTGATGGGCGAAAAGACTGCGTGTGATATTTCTCTACCGACAAAAAGTTTCTCCCTTGTTTGCTTTATCTAATAAGATTTCTAGTAGCTTCATGAACTACAAAACACTTAATTTTCCTTCACAAGAACCAGATTGTTGCTCAGTCGTATTCCCTATGTTTATGATGAACCCGTGATTGTTTCAACTTTCAAGTCTGAGTGATTTAGAAATGGTTAATAAAATGTAACACAAAGAGAGAAAGAGTTAGTAGTCTCTGTGTTCTTGGGAACCCTTTCTTCTCTGCATCAGTGACTAAGAGAAGAAGAAGAAGAAGAAGAAGAAGAAGAAGAAGAAGCAGAAACTGTGGAAAGCCATAATGCTACCAAACTGGCAATCTCTATGTCTCCATCAATGCATGTTGTGTTTTTATGAATTTTACCCCAAACTACTGTTCCTTGACCTCTTTTGCCTCTGTCTATTGCAAGGACATGTCACTGTCTCTCTCTCTCGGCATGAGCCTTTTGCATTTACTGCCGTACGGACCGAGAACGACGGCTCAGGATTAAAAGAAAAAGAGTACTGTGTTTAGCAATTTGGGTCCAAAATGTCTGTGTCTCTCTCTTTGTGTCTAATATGTGACATGCATACGTCATCATATGCACGTATTCCAACTTTTGGTCTAAATGGGAGACACATTAGCGTGACCAAACTCTAAGTTTCTTTAGCAGTCAGAGAATATGGTCCGGTTTGCAATGGTAAGAGCATCTCCATTGGTTAGATACGCATAAAGGTTCTAACCAATATTTTAATTAAAAAAATTCAAAAGTTAAAAGTTTAGAATTCATAAGAGGTTCTAAGTATTTTCATAGTCCATTGGTTAGAACCTCTAATGGATATCTAAAAGTTTCGCGGGAATCAATGGAAGAGAAGAGAGAAAGAGAGAAATGAGATTTGTGAATCTCTCATCTGATTTTTTTCTAATGACTGAGGGACACGTGCCTTTTAGATACGGTTCTAAAACATCTAACTTTGGATACGGTTCTAAGAGATAAAGTGATTATTGGATTTAATTTAATCAGTTTTATTGATTAAAATTTTAGATACCCACGTTTAGATACTGCGATGGAGATGGTCTAAAAGAAAGAATAAGACGGTTTCCTTGAAATTGGTTTGTGGTTTTAATTAGTAAAAAAAAAATCAATCATTCGGTTCAGCTTAAATCGCTTTTTTATAAAAAAAATCCAGTTCAATTGTATTAACTGGAAAAATGGTTCATCTTTGACCGCTCCCACTAGTAAGTGTTCTACCGCTAGTATGTGACCTGTATGAAATAATTTAAATTAGAATCGTTCAGACTAACAAATTTCTAGGAAAAAAGTTCAAAACTATTTTCTTATATATTCTTCAATCGTCTTGAATATCACAGTATCCAAACGCACTCAAAGTTAATAAAATTTGAAACAGAAATTGAAGTCCCATCATCATCATCTACTTAATTCAGCTAATCTTAGGTCCCAATTAGAGAAACTTCTCAGTCTCTGATACACATACGCATAGATCTGTATATACACCTTTTTATATGCAGCTAATAACTATTCGTAAATTGTGGTCCGATAGGTAAAAGCGTTTAGGAGAAAAGCAAAACAGTTATTAGATACAGTGAAATTTAATTAGCAGTATGGTGTTATTAAAAAATCTTTCGCCTGAAATTTATATTCACACGGAACCCTAATTGACTAACTTTGATTATGTATAAAAAAATAAAAAAATTCACTCATTGATACAAAGCCCATCGTCTTCGTCCTGAAAAGTATATATATCTACAGAAATTCTTATGAATAATTTCTTTTTGTTATGTGAAATTTAATATTGTGATAGACTTTATGACCAATAATGAATATCTTACATACTGCTAAAAATAAATAACTCACTGCCATGCACATAGTGGTCCATGAATCTGTATTTAAGCATACTATATATCTAAAATGCCTTCTTAACAAAAAACATGTACTCTTGAATTTGGTCCATCCTCCATCTAAGACCAACCATTCTAGCTGTCAATCTAAATGCTTACTATAATATGTACAATATAAGCATATATATATATATATCTTAATTGGGATCATCTCAGGAAGATAATCAAAAGGAAACCCTAATTTCTACAAGTTTTGGGTCTCAGCATTTACTGGTTTACAGTACATATGACTTTCCGCTGTTCCAGATGTATGAGTTGGTTTTTATTAACTTTGAACTACGGTTTCGAATGATATTAAAAAAAAGTGAGATAATGTAAGTATTTTCTATTGAATGGAGTCAAAGATATCTGTAAGAATTAATGATCGTTTGCATCATCAAGACAACACATTCTAAAGAATAAACACGAACTTGCAGTCTCTAAATAAATAGATACATGTATATACATTTTAATTATATATATTTTTATTTTTATTAAATATCTATTACTCCAGCTGTTTTAAAATATAGGAGATTTTAGAGATTTATTTTTGTTTCAAAATATAAGACTTTCTCAATTTTTTATGCAATTTTATTAATTACTCCTTAAATATATAGTCAAATATTTATCGTATTGATGGAAAAAAGATAATTTTAACTAAAGATTGAAATGATTATTAATATTCTTTTAATAAATCATGTTTTTATAATAAGAAAAGAATTGTAAAAATAAATCTTTGAGTCAGAAAAGAAATATTTTGAAACAGATAGAGTATTAGTATAGGTAAGTGAAATCATAACATCTTTCTTTTTGTCAAAAAAAAATGTGGATAAGAGTGTATATACACTACAAAAAATGCTCCTTTTCTATCCTTGTGTATAAATTGCCTTCATACCCAACTCAAACCCTAGGGATTGGACTATATATATATAGGGGTATCGTTTCTTGTTGAGCCTCAGTCATATATTATACACTTTTACTTTTAGATAACGAGAGAAAATAAATTATAAGTGTTCATCATCTAGGTTCTTATCATCTTCTTCAACCTAGTACTTGACGAAGAACTAACTCGATCTGTCTAAACCCAACGACTTCAAGCTTACCATTTTTTCTGTGTAAGATGTATATCTTTTTTCCTGGAGTAATTTAGTTTTGAAACCTTAATTTCCTCTTTGGATCCTCAGGTCTTCCGATTGTTTCAATTGTATCTATTTCGATTTGAGTCACTTCAATTCTATTTTTTTTTAGGTAGCACCGAATAAATAGGAAAATAATTAATGTGCAGTTTTAGTAATCTGCTAATAGCATTTTTTTCCCCTACTTAATTTCTCTTGATCTTAATAGGTTTTTGTTGTTTAATATAATATTGAAGTTGCTTTTCATTTCATGTGATCATGCTTCCTAAAACCTACAAACATTTCAAAATTTAACAATTTGTGATTACAATATTGATTTTTCTTATGTTTTTGTTTTCAGATCGAGAATATATATATAATCAATGGAGATGAGATTGAACTCTTCGAGAGAGGACATCAGATTTAAACAAGAAGTTGATGATCATAACCAAGCTAGTTCTTTGTCCTCGTTGAGGCAACGATGGAACAATCCGAGGATCGTACGAGTCTCGAGAACATTCGGAGGCAAAGACAGACACAGCAAAGTGTGTACAGTTCGTGGTCTCCGAGACAGGAGGATAAGGTTGTCGGCGATGACAGCAATTCAGGTTTACGACCTCCAAGAACGACTAGGGCTTAGTCAGCCTAGCAAAGTCATTGATTGGCTAGTAGAAGCTGCCAAAAAAGATGTCGATTTGCTTCCTCCTTTGCAATTCCCACCTGGGTTTCATCAAGTTAACCCTAATCTCAACGGCGTCGGAGAATCTTTTCCTGGGGTTTTCGAAAGTTTCGATCTTGGAAGCTGTTCCAACAGAGAAAACTTGGATCTTGAGAAAAGGAAATGGGTTAAATTCGATCAAAACAGTAATCTTGATCATGGGTTCGACATGGATCATCATCATTTCTCGAATTCAATCCAAAGCAACAAGTTTTACTTCCCTACTACTTCGTCTAGCGGCTCCTATCACTACAACCTTGGACATCTCCAACAGTACTCTCTATTGGACCAATCTGGTAATGTTACTGTCGCATTTTCCAATAATAGTAATCTCAATCTGCCGGTTGTGGAAACTGTGAGTTCTCTATTTCCAAGGTATCCTTCGTTTCTCGGTGGTGGTCAACTTCAACTCTTTAGCGAAAACTCGAACTCGTCCAGGCAAACGGATCACGTGGAGTAATTTCAGCCTGATTTCTAGACTCTTTCATAAGTTGATATATGAATTCGAGTAATGGATGACATTTATTACTATATATATATATACATAGATACATTTATATGGTTTAATTGTTATTGTTGGATTGAGTAGTCGTCACATGCGTGTATGTACAATAGATATATATATATTCATGATACGATATGATAGAGTTGGTGGAACATCTATTAGTACAATTAATTTCGTAATTTTGGTAATATTTGGAATATATGAAAAGCTTTTTGTGCGAGATAATTATATTTCTTGTAACGAGAATGAATAGAAGTTAGATATATGTTTGTAGTGCCTATAACACATTTGGCTTCACTGCATGCCAAAACCCTAACTTATTCATATGTCCACAACCATATGCATGTGTATATATATACAAAATATGATACATCATATATACATAATACATCCATATATATATGTTAAGAACTTCAGACTGGAAATCGTTAATGCATGTTTTATGTGTATTTAGGGCTTAATTAGCATATAAATAGAATCCAATCGAACCAATTTTAATCTTATTTTTTTACTTCAAGTTAACATACATTCTCCGAAACCAAATATGCCGCAAAGTAATCTTGATCTCTTTTTACGACAATGAAAATATTCTATCTTCACAATTTATCGAAATCAATGATTTGCTGTAGTATTTAACCGGTTGGATTACTGTATAGATATATATATATATATATATATATATATATTTTAGTTGCAAGTATTGGGATTGGAGATGAGAGAAGGAAAATGAGAAGAAGATGAGGCAGTGAAGACAGTAACTGAATTTGCAGTCAAGTCAAGCACTGATCCCTATATATCTTCTTTTAACTATTGCTCTTTTTTCTTTTTTCTCTTTTGTCTCCTCTTTTCATTTTCCATTAATTTTCTCTCACTCTCTCACACATGAAAACAATGGTATATGTGAAATTATAAACTTTTCCTTTGGATTCTTCTTTGAGTTTTAAAATTTTCCAACGATAACGATTAAGATGATTGACTATTGAAGGTTTGCTACTACTTCGCCGGAATTAATAACATATGCTGAATATGCACTGTATGCCAATGATTCGTAGACAGTTCATGATTTTAAATCAAATCAACTTTTTCAATAATCACGTGAACAATAAATTAGATTAGTTGTAACTTACACAAGAACTAAAATGAAAAAAAAAATCATCGTTAATGGATGATATTAATTATGTCAATAAAATAGATCAGCGACGCCTTTGGATCTGAATATAACTGCGTACTGTTACTCTTATCGGTTTCCATTGTTAAATTGTTACAATTCTTGTGATCAGTGATGATCTACATGTACATTATTTATATAAATTGAATGCCTTGGATTGTTTTCTTAGGCATGCTTGAGTGACTACACTACTTTTTTTTTTGTATAATCTTTGAATAGTAAGAGAATATTTATATCAAATTCTATAAATGGTGTCCAAGTGACGTTGGTTTAGTGGTATTGGATCTAGAAATCAGTGAACAATGGTCCCCCGGACCTCAATTCCCACTAGAAACAAACTCACCTCACTTGGACATGAACCGAAAATTGGGCTTTTGGCCCAATTGTTTACTAGATCGAGTTTTTCGGCTATTCGATATATCTAAAAGATTAGTCGGGTGGTAAACATCTAGATCATTCTTATTATTAAAAAAAAAAATTATAAATGGTGCATGTGACTACAAACTTTGCTTTCCTCACCGGCATGCTTCAAACTTGTGAGAGGAGCGAAATAATATAGAGACAAAAAAGAAGTCACACGTTGTTTCATTTTCACATTCACTCACTTAGGCATGCAAGTTCTTCTTCTTTTTTCTCCCTTTTTGTCTTCCTTCCAACCTATCTTCTCTTTCCTGTTGCTAATAATTGTTCTTTATCTTATAATTCATATTCAATTCAAAAATATAAAAATCAAACCAATGTTACATATAACTAATTTTAATTTTCGACTTTTCCCCTATTTTTTTTAGATTAAAAACCAATTATACGTATGTAGAAAATGCACTCACTCACTTGGTTAAGTGATCTCGGAAGACTTTGTGAATGAATTACTTCGATCACATCCATTTTATTACCTTAATCTGTAAACAATATTCTACCTTATATTTTATATAGGAAACAAAAAGAAATCTATTACTATGCTTTTTATAAGAAAAATGATATTACTATGCAGCTTAGTGTATGTTTTTACGTATAATTGATGCGGTTACACTATCGGGGGTCATACACAAGTATTTGAGCTAGTCTAAAGACCCAAATTCCAATTGTGTCCCCCCATAAACAAAAGGAAATCAAGATTAATGCCGAATCTTGTCATCTTATGAATTGGTTCCATGTTAAAAAAAAAGTTTCTTGCGTAGATCACCCAAAATTTATTTGATTGATATATGAGAAAATTTCAACATTCTATAAAAATTTCTAATACTAATAAATATGGTGAGGATATTTTCTTGTTTTTTGGTTTAAACTTTTAATACCTCATATATTTAATTTATTTTTCCAAAAAAAAAAATCAATAGGTAAATAATATACTGTTCTAATAATGACTAAAGCTATAAAAATTATAAATAGAAACTTATCATTTACTTTTCATCTTAAACAGAAACTTATCATTTATTTTTCATCTTAAATAGAAACTTATCATTCATTTTTCATCTAAACATAGTTGTTAATACCAAGTTACCAATTATATATTAATCCTGACCATATTAAAAGAAAAAAATCCTGAACATATTAAAAACCAAAAACAAGAAAATATCCAGACCATATTTATTAGTTTTTGGTTATTATTATGTTTTGTTTTTTTTTGGTCAACCGGATACGATTATGATTATTTTTCTTTCATTCTATAAGGTGTTTTGGTAAAGAGATCGGATGAAATTTTAAAAGCATATCGGACGGGATGTTTCATGACAGGATGTCGAACACGTGTAAATGTTACACATAATTGGCCAACAATAATTAATTAGAAAAAAGACAAGAATTAAATGTATTTAAATTATGTATACAAAAATGGAGGTGCGGAAAATCGAACCCCGTGCCTCTCGCATGCGAAAAGAGCGCTCTACCATATGAGCTACACCCCCGCTTTGTTATTTGTTGTCGCTTAGAGATTATTGACTAATAAAACTATTCGAGAATATCCGCCGTTGATTCAGGTGGGGGTCCACACGTAGATAATATCTGATATTCCGAATCGACTGCTCACATTCCTTAGGTGTATCGGCGTCAATGCACATGCCTCGCACATGATATATTCTTATGATGTGAAAATGACATAATTACCCTTTTCCTTTTTTTTTTTTTGTTTACTAATATATTTCCGGCACCGAATCGAAAGTTGTGTTTAGCTGGACAAGGACGGCATGTCGGAAAACTCTACGCTTACCAAACCGAACCGGTCAAGATTTGGTTTCGGTTTACAGGTATTAACTGTCTGTAAATTGTATTCGATTCACGGTTTAGTTAGGTTTCGAACAATAAACCGATCGGTTTAGACAAATTAAAATCCCTAGATTATTCTTCTTTTCTCTTCTCATCCTCGTGCTTGAGCCACAGATCCGTTTCCCCTCTACTTCCTCTCTCGATTTGTCTTCACTCAGTTCTTCGAAGATCGACACTTTCCGACTCGCCGTCTTTTTAGTCGCAGAGCCACGTCTTCTTCTCGCCTTCGCACCACCCAAGTCGTCTTCTTCTTCGTTCTTGGTTGGTGTAAATCAATACCAAACTTACTCTCTTCGCTCCGTAACGATGAACGATCTTCTTAAGGTGAGAGTTATTTTGCAAGGTGTTTATTTTTGCTCCTTCTATAAAATTTAGGGTTGATCATATAATGTGGATTGATTTCCAAAATCGGGACTTTTTTATTTATTTATTTGCTGTTCTTGAGGTTTTCATCTTTACATTGCTGATGTAATAAATTATGAATGCCGTCCACAGTTAATTCTCTATTGAAATTCGTATGGTTTGAGTTTGACCATCGTATTAATTCACTTTGAGCAGAATCTGAATGCTGAATGGATTTAATATCAATTTAGAGAAACTTTTTTTATGAGAATATTCTGAACTTTGGAAGGAGCTGGGACTTGTAATAATTCTATCTGTTTATTGAATCTAAATTTAGCTATAAGGGTTTTTGTTAATCGATTATTATTGTTTTAAAATTTTGTTGAATTTTAATGGCTTCGTTTTTTTTTTTTTAGGGTTCGTTTGAGCTTCCCCGAGGTCAATCTTCTAGAGAAGGGGATGTCGAACTAGGGGAACAACAAGGTGGAGATCAAGGATTAGAAGATTTCTTCAAAAAGGTAATCTAAATATATGAGTGCTATATTACCCTACCAATTGCTCTACCTAAGTGTTTCCTCTTTGTCTTCTTAGGTTCAAGAGATTGACAAACAGTATGATAAGCTAGATAAGCTTCTGAAGAAACTTCAGGTACAAACCAATGACTTTCTTACCTTACGCTAATTTCTGTCTGCTATTATCTTCATAAAATGTGGTGCTATATATAGTATGAATGTGTACAGTTAATCAAAATAAGAGCCAGAAACCTTCATTGCTGTTTGTCAACTATGATTGTTGGCTTTCCTTTTAAAAATATATGATTCTGTAGCTTCTCAGTTGCTCTGTTTTATTTTTATGCTAAGACATATGTTTCAGTTTTGACTCTTCAATTTTACTAACTTGTAAAACCCTATAGGCTGCCCATGAGGAGTCAAAGGCTGTGACCAAGGCTCCTGCCATGAAGGGTAAATTTGTTTATTTTGTACATCTTTTTTGTTATGCATATTTTTCGGGAACATGGAAATTATAAGGTGATGTTGCACTAGCAGATTTAAAAATTTGGATAGAATGAACTTTAGCTTAGGCATGTGTTCCACTGGAAGTAAGAAACAAGCATTTGCTAAAATTAACCATACATGTCTGAGGATTCGAGTTAGACAATTTATATTTCTCAAACGACGGAAAAATCGTAGATGACAACGGATGGATCCTAACTTAGATGAACTTCAAGCAGCCATAGTTCTTGGTTTTCATGTGCTTGATACTTTTAGCGTTTGGGTTAGTGTTAATAGTTTACCACAAACTTACTTATAGTTTTGTGTTTGGTGTTGCTCCTTATGTAATGGACAGCAATAAAGAAGAAGATGGAAAAGGATGTTGATGAAGTTGGAAGTATTGCCCGTTTCATAAAGGGGAAACTCGAGGAGTTGGACAGAGAGGTAGGGTCACTGGCTCTTTATCTTCTACTTTTACAATTGTTGAATTTATATGTTTCTTTTATATTGATACATATTCAAATGTTGTAGAACTTGGCAAATAGACAAAAACCTGGATGTGGGAAAGGTTCTGGTGTGGATCGATCAAGAACAGCAACGACACTGTGAGCATTCTTCTTTTCAAATAAGATAATTTATTCTGACCCCCTTGTTTTTAGGGTAGGGTTCAGCTGTTATTCATTCAAATGTCGTAGAACTTGGCAAACAGATGCTGTAAATATACTTTGGTATGACCTTTATGAGCTTTCATTCTGTGCAACAGTTCCTTAAAGAAGAAGTTGAAAGACAAGATGGCCGAGTTTCAGGTAGGAAGAAAAAGAGAACTTTTCAAGATTAATGGAAACTGTTATTTACTGAGATTGGGACTTGTTCTAGGTTCTACGAGAGAACATTCAACAAGAGTATCGCGATGTTGTTGATAGGCGTATTTATACAGGTATGTACGTTGATGTCATGTGATTGCTTTAATTATTCCCTTCTACAGGTTCTTCCCGCTTATTATTTTGTGTTTTCCTTGAATTAGTAACTGGGCAGCGGGCGGATGAAGATGTAAGTAAAGTAGACTCTGAGTTTTATTATGGTCTCAGAAGTTTAAATAAAACTCATGCCTTACTGTTTCTTGGTTTTCAGACTATTGATGAATTGATTGAAACTGGAAACAGCGAACAGATCTTCCAGAAAGCGATTCAGGAGCAAGGAAGAGGACAGGTTCGAGCTTTTCCGTTTAATTGAGAAGCAAATGCTTTGGACATGTTGACATTATATGATGTGTCAAATGTATAGAAATAATCCAATATTTAATCTTGCAAAGATGTTAAATGTTCCTCCCAGGTAATGGACACCTTGGCGGAAATCCAAGAACGTCATGATGCTGTCAGAGACTTGGAAAAGAAACTTCTTGACTTACAACAAGTATGTTGGATTTCTTCATAATCTCTTACACGATGAACATATTTGAAACCAAGTTTGATGCAATCTATTAATCAAACGCTTTTTGTTTGTCTGAGAACTCATTGTATGGAGTAATTCGCATAAAGACAGATCTAACAGGTTCCCCTTTTCTGCAGATTTTCTTGGATATGGCGGTTTTGGTTGATGCACAAGGAGAAATGCTTGACAACATAGAATCTCAGGTAATTTGGTATTCATTTGCTTTCATTTGGATCAAAATGAATAAACGCAAGATGCCAAAGTTGGTCGATATGAGGCTGTTGATATATAAGTAGAAGGTTTCAAAATTACATATTGACCTTAAGTTGATACATAAAGGCATTGCAATAGTAGATAATGATGAATACTTTTGGCAAATCTAGGTGTCAAGTGCAGTAGATCACGTGCAATCAGGAAACACGGCTCTTCAAAGAGCAAAGAGCTTACAGAAGAACTCAAGAAAATGGATGTGTATTGCAATTATCATCCTCCTTATTGTGGTTGCAGTGATCGTTGTTGGTGTTCTCAAGCCTTGGCAAAACAAGAGTGCTTGAGGAAAACAGAGAATGTACAAAAAAAAAAAATATAAATCCATCCTTGTGCACGGCTTTGAGTGAGAGAGTGTTTTGTTTATGATGTGTGTTTTTTACCAAGAAACGAAAAAACAAAATTCTATATTCTTTTAACTGGACCAAACAAACCAATTTTCTCTTTTCATTGTGCAATCTCACGTGGATCAAAGGAGTTATAATTAATGATTTGAGTTTTGTGTTTTGCATTTACATGGCAAAATATATACATATATAAAACATTTTCATCTTTCAAAGAATGTTTTGGTCCGTTTTCTTCGCACTGACCAAGAGGATACAAAGCGTAATCTTGTGAATCTTGTATTAAATTGTCGTGTTTCGTTTAATGGAAACAAGAACCCAGTGAAATTGGTAAAAGCAAATTGATTCTCTACTGATGATCTCGGTCATTGGTAAAGCTGACATATTATATGTTTTTCTCGGTTTCTATGTGATTTTGCAGCAAGTGTATGATTGATTATAATATTTTCTCCTGATGGCGTAATAAAAGAAGCTGACATTGATATCCAACCTTTTAATAACATCAGAGGTGGCTTTTGGGGGATCCTGAACTGTTTGGGGATATGCATATTTTGTAAATAGGCATATTTTGCATTATGATCGTAAAAATTATCCAAAATCAAATCGATTGCTTGATATAAATAATGGTTATTCTTCTTATCAATCTCAGATTGTTGATGGCTGTACCAAATCTCTACGGAGAAGGTTACAAAAGCTTAGGGTGGTTAACCGGAGGGTTTAACCGAGCAACCGAAGGAGGTTTTCCAGAGATCGAATGGACCGAAGAGCTTTAGTTCGTGACGAGAGGAGGTGCATCATTCTAATTACTCAAACTACTTGTACTATTACACTCTACTGGTCAAAAGAGTAGTTAAATTAGTTTTTGAAGCCTTGTACTATTACAGTCGCTTTGGCCAAAAGAGTAGTTAAATTGGTTTTTGAATCCAAGAGTGGGAGACCCGTTGTTGTTGGAGAAAAAAGGAGAGTCCCGGCGACCCAGTGGGCGGCCGGAGAGGGGGTTTCCACTCAAAGTTTCCCAAAAAGATAGCAGTATACAATACCAGTTGTGAGAAATCATCTATATAATGTTGTATATGAGATTGAGATGAATTAATATAAAAAGGAATTACTTTCTTACAAATATTCTCTCGTTTCCACCTTTGTTCTTCACATACTCACCCTAAAATCCAAAGTTACTCAATTCTTCTCATTCTCAAGTATTCTACTACACAGCTTGAGAAATCTATAAAGTCTCTTATGGATCTAGGTAGAATCGTTTAAGTCATCCAGGAGAAACATTGAGCATTGTCGTCTGTTTCTTGTACAAATACATTATTAAAATAAATAGAATGGCTGTGAATGTCGTGTTCTTCACATCACACAAAACAAATCAATCAAAGAGTTAATTAAAAAGAGTCGCGAGATTAATTATCTTTTGTTCGTTCACAAGCACATGAATTGTTATTTTTTTTGCCTTCACAGCATCAAACAAAAACTAAACACAAAGCAACATCACAAGCATAGATTATTATTATTGTTTTGGTGACAGCATCAAACAAAAACTAAACCAAACTTTTCATCTGAATTCATTATTTGAGTCTATGACGTAGAATCATGTTGTCCCGCATTCCAAGCCTCAAAAACCTGAAAGCGTGAAATCAGAGAAGAGAAAACACAAGAACAAAATGATAATGATGATGAAGTATAAACAAAGGTCACAAAGTGTTTGATTTTGTTTCTTACTTTTTGCCAATACTCCTCATTTTTTTTTTCTATATCTCCACCCAAATAATAACCTTAATACCCCAAAAAAAAAGAAGAGAAGAAATCACAAGGCTGATTTGATTCGACTCGACCGAGTAAATATATAAGGAAATGGCAATCTCTCTCTCCCTCTACCTACCAAAGCCATATCCCGCAACCACTGATACAACCGATACTACTATCACAGATGACAAAAACAAAAACAAAAAATCAAAATCAAAGTCAAAATTTCCATCCGAATAGGAGCGAGTTCATCGAAACCCCACGCTCGTGATTTTTATACAGAATTCATGCGAAATCAGATAACGTTACCATTTCTACTAGGGGATGACGAGAAATTGCGGCGAGACACAACCGATCTCCCTCCGCGAGTTACCCGCTCAATAACAGATCTCAGATTCCGCGGCATGCTCGGAAATTTAGGGTTCGTCTCTGATTTGTGATTTCCTCTCCAGAGGGGGGAAAATATGGTTACTTCCGACTTTAAATAGGCCGGGCCGGGCCTGCGCTCTCTTTCTTATAAAACCTTTTTTAACATCTCTACCTCAACGTCGTTTTATAATAGTTGAGCTTCGCGTCGAAAAGTGAGTTTCGTACGGTAACTTCAACAAAAAACCCTAAACAAGCTTTACAGACGAGTCCATGGCTGCTCTTCTCCGATCGATTCTTCGACGCAATGTCGTCACCTCGCCTCTTTCCGTTGTATGTTGTTACTCTTTGATTGCGTAATTTTTTTGGTGAACTGATTGATAGATCGAGAAATTTTGGGATTCGTAATTCATTATTTACCCATCTGAGTTGAGCTCTGCTTAGTTTTCGCAGGATTTTTTTTCAGGAAATGAAACGAATATATATATATATATATATATATATATATATATCCATTTTCAGATTTTCGTGTATAATGTGTTTAATCGTTTCATATACACTAAAATTGAGAACATGAAATTTGTTGTGTAAGTAGACACAAATCTTTTTACCCCTTTGTGGAACAGAAATGAACTTTTCTCGGAATAATCTTCAGACTGTTAGCAATTTCTGAGATTTTTTCCTTTTGATTGATTGGGAAAGCTTGTAGTTGAATATAGTGCAAAAATGTTGGGTTGAAGAAGAAGAAGAAGAGGGTTAGCTCCATATTTTAGTTTGGGCGCCTAACCATTATTCTAAATTAGGGTCTTTTTTGTTTATTGCATATGCGTAGAGAAAGTTTTTTTTTTATAACTTAACTGCTCTTGAAACATTCTTGTTTTGCAGCTTGCTGGCAATGCTCAACCTTCATGGGGTAGTTCATACACTGGTCAAAACTATGCAAGTTTGTGTAGAGCTTTCGGGTAGGTTTCTTTTGTTTCTTGTGATGCTAATACCTATCAGAATCACTGTGTAGATGTCTTTTTTACTATGTCATGCACTACAAGAAAAGTGGCTATATGCAACTAACGGTATAGTAGCGAAAACGTCGCAAAATAGGGAATTGCTACGGACTTGCGACTAACAAGCGAAGTCGCATATCGCGCGTCGCAAAAATGCCGTAGTCGCAACTCAGTATTAAATAAGCGACTGTATTAAGACCGGACGTATATGTCGCAAAAGTGCGACGACATTGTGACAATAAATGGTGCTACTAATTTGAGTCTTATTAACGACACAATGTTAGAGTAGCAGATAAGTGGCAGAGTTTTGCGACAAAAATAAGACTTCAGCCACAAAATTGAGTGACTAATTTGCGACTTCCCTTGATAAAATTGGTTTTTTTTTAATAAAAAAAAATTAATGCTAATTTCAGAAATATTTTGGAATTTATGAAATTCATAATGAAAGTAGGTAGTAAACATAACACTAATAAAGTCGAATTCTTAATCAACAAAAAAAAAAAAGAAATCCAAATCAAATTACAGCCCGGATTGAAGGAAAATGTATTCGGAAGAGATTGAGTTGGTGCTTAGGCCTGACTACCTCCGGGTTGGTAAGGATGTTCTTGGGGCGTGTGAGATTGGTTAGCCACGGTTTGCTGAGAATAAGGAACACGGATTTGGATCCAGGTGTTGAAATTAAATAATTTTATTCAGCTAAGATTAGACGAAACGTACCATTTCTCGATGAATACGCACATAAGACTTGTGCCCCACTAAATCTTGCTTCATTGGCTCACCTATTCGTTGCATTGGCAAGAGAATTAGTTAAGCAGAGTAAGACACAAACAAGAGAGAGATCAGAGAAGAATGAGAGAGAGAGATCAGAAAAGAGTGAGAGAGAGACCATTTTCAAACTGAAGATAGGTGGGTTGGATGTACAAGTGTACAAGTGTCGACACTGTATAAGGAATATTATAGTTGTTTATCCATGCATACTTGTATATGTGTCAACATCAAAATCTAACACTGTGTAATTTCAAACAAAAGCGTGCATCATGAATGATAGCCAAACAAGCAAGATATTTAATTTTAAATAATATGAAGGATTCTAGTTGGAGAAGAACTATATGGAATGAATGCTAATGATCTACAAAATCATGAAGACCAGCTAGTAACCAATCTTAAAGGTGTTCGTCTTAAAAAGGGTATGTGCTAACTGAGTTTTCCGAGACCTGAAGTGAAGTTAAACTCTATTAGAATACAAGTTATTAACAGGAAACTTCTAAAGCTGGGATCAATTGCTTCTCACCTGAATTCCCCAAAAGCCTCTGTGATGGCTGAGGTTTCAATTCCACCTACCAAGCATTGTGAAACAATTAAACCATAACTCTTAAGTAGTGTGATCAAGAGTGCAAACATTTAAAGCAAGACTTAGTATACCTCCTAAGAGATCATCCAGAGCTTCGCACCTTGTAGTGATACGCACAACTCCTTTTCTCTATAAACAAAAACCAACTTGCAGGATTCAATATCTAATATGAAATGTTGAATAAACCATCAAAATTTCATGGTTTTTTTAGTGGGATCAAGCCACAGGATTTAGATTCAAGACAGACTTCTAGACCTAAGTAAAATCAAAGAGTCTAACCTTTAGAAGAGCATCACTTCCAGTCATATATCCAAAGTTCTGAAGGAGAAATGTTTTGACAGTTAAATTGAAGCAAAGGCAGAAAGTTACATATATATAGCATCAACAGATGGAAACGTTTAAACTAACCACAATTTTCTCAGCAGCTTCACAGATTTTTTCAACTTTGGCCTCTGATAAACTTTTGATTCCAGTGAGGTTCTGCGTCGATCAAAAGTTAAAACAATAGACTCGTGCAACCAGCATCTAGCTAGTGTAAGACCAATGAGTGATGCTGAACAAGCTGGTTTATACCTTCTTGGTATGCATCATAAGACCATTGCAGGTATGGATCTTGTAGTTTTTTCACATCTCCAGCGTTTATACATTGAGCGACCAAATACAGAACTCGAACGACCAAATACATTGGAATCCACTCGAATTTCACACACAATACACGAAACAGATGTAGATTGATACTTGACCATAACCTATTCACTATAAAGGAGAATCCATGTTCAGAAACCGGCGAGAGGAGGAACCGTCGAGAGGAGGCAAACGAGTTTCCGATCTGGGCTAGCGGAGGAAAGGAAGAAACGGCGAGAGGAGGAACCGTCGAGAGGAGGCAAACGAGTTTCCGATCTGGGCTGGCAGAGGAAAGGAAGAAACGGCGTGAGGAGGATGTAGATGCGCTTCAGATTTGGTGTATGGCGGCGGACACGAAGTGGGGAAGAAGAAGTAATTGGTCTTTTAAAAGTCAACAGTGCGACTAAACTGGGACTGCATTTGTTTTTTTTTCAACGTAGTTAATCTTTAGTCGCAAAAAACAGAGACTATTTTGCTACTATAGTTATTTTTTCAAAATGTAATCGCCTTTTAGTAGCAAAATTGTCGCAATATAGCTTCTAATTTGCTACTAACATTTTACCGTACTAATTTGCTACTAATCTGTGACTGTTGTTTTGATCGTCGCATATCAGTAGCAAAATAGTAACACATTTTTGCTACTACATCAAACGTCGCAATTTTCAGTGGCACTTAGCGTCTATTCTTGTAGTGATAGTGATGTTTTCTTTTATAGATCGAAACTGTTGTGAATGTCATTCTTGGTAAGGCCAAGATCAACGCTGGAGAGCACATGTCTGGAGGCAGTGATCAAGGTTACGAGAAAATGAAAAACAAAGCTCTGGAGTATTTGAAGATTTTGGTGGTGTGGTTACTTGATCTTCTGCATGATCTGTATCTACAGCTCCGCGCCAGAGTCGTGGCTGGTATTGCTGTTTGGATTTTGTGGTATTATTGGAGGGGCGGAAAAGTATATGATATAAAAACAATGCAATGTACAATGCTTGGCTTGGAAGTCAAGAAACTGCAAGAAGAGTTAAGTCAAAGATAATCTATTGACTTTTTGATAAATGTTGTAGTTTAATGTGAATATATTGATTTTGTTTTGCAGTTGGATGATGTACAGTTGCAGCTCGATGATGTAAAGGGTGATTTAAAGTCGAGTAAGTCGAGGGGATTTTTTTGGTTTTTTAAGTCTCCTTGAAATTGAAGATGTGGTCAAAGGGAAGTCTACTCAACTTTGGACCTTGTTTCAAACTTACTGTTTCTACACAACTACCAGTAAGTTTACCTTGTTGACCGACATCAAAGTACATTTTCTCTGAATAAATATTGGCCCAAATGACAATTTAACAACACTCTCCATTTGTTATCATCAGTGACTAAAAGTTGAGGCTTAGATTATGGTTTGCTTACTTGCTGATTCATGAAAACTGGATTTTTAAATCATCGACCTACAAAACGAAATCAATATATTCACATTAAACTACAAAACTTATCAAGAAGTCAATAGATTATCTCTTTTTGACTTACCTCTTTTCGCAATTGCTTAACTTCCATGTCAAGCTTTGTGCATTGTACGAAGTTTGTCGCGGAGCTTTTGATATACGCCTTTCACAAAAGCATATAACCACTCCATCAATTTCCTCGAATACTCCATCAATCTCTGGATCAATACAGAGAGCATGGAAAAATTCCAACACATTTCACAAAAATATTTCAAACGCTCGGAATCTGCTTAATTGAAATTTCTGATACAAAATAAATAATCAAATAGATGAAACAAACCCAAAAGTTAGTTAGTTATAACCGTTTCTGATTCTCACTTCACCTATATATATAAGCCCGTACATCTCTGATATGTTTGGTAGAGTGTGGATGCATCGGTATAAAACTGAATGCGTTGTAAGGGATCGAATCCGAGCAATGGTTACACTATGATTCTATACTGAATGAAATCAAGCTAAAGAAATATATTGTGATGTGGTTTGAATAAACAAGCATATGGTTAAAACGATTATAACTTATAACTAAAAGCATGGCATGGATTATCGCGAATATGATGTGTCGAACTAGATAATTATTCAGGGAACAAATAGAATCAATCTAGAACTCAAACATAAATGTATAATCAATCCACTTTCGTGGCATCAATCACTTTGTCTAGCAATTTAGGGTTCAAAACTTTCGTTTGAAACCTAGAATTCTAAACAAGCTTTCTTAACAAGTTTGATTTGTTCACAAGTTTGCCTTAGCATCGCTTTGTTGGCTAGGACAAATTGCTCACCTTAGTTCTATCAAACAACCTATAAGCTTTTGGAGAATAGATTATACCTCGTTCATAGACTAAATGATCGTTTAGTCTAAGCATTAAACACAACCAAAGGTGAAGATAAGGATAAAACCCTATCATATCTAGCTCAAACATCCATCAATTCCTTTGATTACCTTAAAACCCAACTGAATTACTCAACCATAGATCTGAGAACAAACAAGAGGATACAAATATAGATTCATAATCATTAAACAAGATAACTTAAGAGTTAAGAAATATTCTCTATAAATGATGAACAAGGAAGTGTTCTTGGTGTAAGCTTTCAAGATCATGAACTAGAGAGAGAATTACAAGTCCTTTTTGTGTCCAAAACCAGAGAGAAGAGTGAAAACTCAATCTCTCAGATCTCTTGCTAATCTTCAACTTTTCAAAAACAAAAGAAACAAGAAATGGCTAGTGAAAGATCCGAGAAGCTCCACAACTTGACTATGACGATTATGATGTTGACCATGGGATACGAACAGGTAGGCTCGTGCCTACATGAAAAAAAAAAGAAACCTTCGCCTACATTTATTTTATATATTAAGAAAACGATTGTCGGATTTATATAAAATTTAATATATTAAAACTACAGCCATAAGTATCTTAATAAACCTAGTTTTTATAAGTATTGATTGATACGTACGTGATTTTTTTTAGTTTTAGCTAAAAGAAGTTATGAGATCTTTTAAAATTATAAACTAATTAAAAGGAAATTTATGAGTTTTGCAATAAAATCACCAAAGTTTTCAAAGTTGGGAGTCTAACCTTTTATAAATTGAAAAATCAGAAAATTACCCTCAAAATAATTTTAAAAGCTTGAAAAATGAAATTTGTGATATTATTAATCAAGTAATTATCTACCATGTAAATACTTTTAAAAATATATCAAAAAGTACAAGAGCCATTTTGCATTACAATGTTTTTAAGAGAAATTTGATTAAAAATTATCTTATTCAAACAGTTGCATTGTCTCCTAATTGATCAGAAAGCAAATTACTTTTATGCTCTTTAGAAACTCGAACAATAGAATTTTGAAGTTAATCAAAGCAAGACGTTAACAAATCAAAGGAATACTGGAAAAATGTAGCTAAAATAGTATGATGAGATAGTTTATTAACTTTATTATGGAAAAAACTACACTTTTTCGTGACGATTATAGTTGATTTAAAATTGTTTAAAGAACAGAATAATAACATATTCATATAAATCTATAAATTAAGGTCAATCTTAAAACATATAGGCAAAAGATGAAAATGTGAATAACAATGATAAAAATTAATATGGAGAAGAGAGAAAATAATTATGATAAATAACATATTCACCTTCTTTGAGTATACTCTCTATTTATAAACTGACCAGATAATCAAGTCATAAAAATTTTTATTATAATTTTGGATTGTCATCTAACAATATCATTTTCTTTTATTGTTGTCTCTCGGCCAAAAATTTAAATAATTTGTTATTAATCGATTATAGCGACCATTTATTCATGTTTTTTGTTTGAAACCACATGTTATAAAAATCAAATACTTATTTGTTGTTTTAGTTCTTTTCACAAAATGACGAGGTTTTTTACCTTTAAATTGTTTTGATACTATTGTATTTTTAAATCCGCTTTGGTTCTCCATATACGTTGGCACGACTTTGCGAATAGGTGGTGTTTGCGATGGGCACTAAAGCGACTTGGTTCCCACCTTTTTACTTGGGAATTTGCTCTGTCGCTTACATTCTCCTCCTGATCGTCGCAGAATTCGAGGACAACGTGGTGGTCAAACATTTCGCCGATTGGATTAGCCACATGCGGATTATTTGCTCTAGCATTCCTCGTAGCAATTGTGTCCGTGGATTTCGCAATCGGATTGGCTTCTTCTCTCGTTAGTTTCTGGTATCTCGTGAAACCCTAAACCCGTTAGCCCCAGATTCAAACAGCTCAGAGAAGTTAAATCTTCTCATCTTGGCTGCTCATGGAGGTGCCATGGTATTTTTCCAGATTGGATTAGCCATGGGACTTAAGAAAACAAACCTTTCCCTGATTTATTTTGGATTCTCGTCTGTTTCTTATGTTTTCTTTCGAGTCATTGTAGTGCGGGAAGAGCACATCACCATCAAATCAGTCTCTGATCATATGAGCCTCAGGAATACTCAGTCTGGTTAATTTGCTTCGTCTCTACGTTATTGTCAGTTCTTGCGGTATATTTGCAAGATTTGGTGGACTAATCCAACTGCCCAAAGATTTGGCCGCGGAAGTTCAGTCGCTACTCCAATATGAAGATCTCCCTCAAAAACCATTTCAAACTGATCTATACTAGAGTACTTTCACTTCATTTATTTTTTCATTTAAACCGAAAATCAGACCAATTCCGAAGAACTAAGCACAATACTGCAAGATAGTAGACCAAGCCACTATTGACAAAAAAAAAACAAAAAAAAAATAGTAGACCAAGCCACTCGTCCGTCTAGTGATTTCAGTTGTTTGGCCAGATTGCGATCTCAGAGTAACCATCTTCGGTAGCACAAGCCCTGAACATTCCGGTAGTGTTAAACGGCATTGTGACTTCACCACTGGCAGAGACAGCAACGAGTCCACAGCTTCCTCTAGGAACGGATTGGGCAACAACATAAGCCGCTGCCTCAGTCAAAGACAGGCCTTTATACTCCATGAGTGCAGCCACGTCTCTCGCCACGGTTCCACGGATGATCTCTTCTCCTTTACCTGTGGCTGAGATGGCACAAAGATGGTTAGCGTATGTTCCTGCGCCAATGACTGGCGTATCCCCAATTCTGCCAACCATTTTGTTTACATAACCCCCCGTTGATGTAGCCGAAGCTAGATTTCCGGCACTGTCCACGGCTACACATCCAACCGTTCCTATTTGGCTGTCGCCACAATTTTCCAGTTCTTTTGGAGGAGTAGGGACAGTGTAATCCAACTGTTTTGAAGGAATTTAAAGATCTTTAAGAAGCACACGAAAAAGGCATTTTGATGAGGCAACAGATTATATCATTTCATGAACACAAGCCTCAAAACTTGCTTATAAAAGAATAAACACATTACCTGGACTCGATTGAATTCTTTGGCCTGTTTTAGCCTTGCAATGTTTTCAGGAGTTATGAAATGGCTCGAATCGACCGTCTCAACGCCCTAAAAAAACAAAATTCAGAGAAAGCTTTACAATGAGTAGAGTTTAATAAACAATAGAAGTCAAAGGCTATATGGACCAAAAAGAGAGTAGAATCAGGGTCACACCGACATGTGCTCTTGCGAAAGCTTCAGCAGCATCGAATGCAAGATATATATGAGGAGTTTTCTCCATGACGAGTCGAGCTAAAGAGATAGGATTAACGACAGTGGTCAAGCCAGAGACAGCTCCACATCTTTTGGTTTTACCGTCCATTATGGAAGCTTCCATTTCAACAGTGCCTTGTGTAGTTAAGACAGAACCTTTACCCGCATTGAAGTCCGGGTGGTTCTCAAGTTCACGAACCTTACATTTCAGAGTAAATTAACCAAGAGAAGTGTATAAGACTCATTAAAAAAAACTGTAAAATTCATAGATAAATCAAATCATTCATAGAAGCAAAAAACTAAAGGACACAAAGAGTAACTCGGAATTATCAAGCTTGAGTATAATGAAGACTGACGAATCTCAAACGCATACTTAAAATGGATTATTCCAGAAATGGTGATCGTATCAAATTTGGGACTAGTTGACTGATCACTAGAGAGAGTTTTTAGAAATCTAAAATTTGTTTAATTTCAGTGTCCGAATTCTCAGTTTACTCATCGATTATTCCAAACTCTAGTCAAAATTATCAAACACATGGGTCCGACCAGCTGCCATATGCCAAAAAAAAAAAAAATGGAGAAAGAGAGGCCTACGACGAGTTCGGCGACGTCCAAGGGAGGCCTGCCGGATTTGAGGGCGGAGACGCCAAGATCAAGGCAGTGACGGAGGGCGGTCTCACGAGGGATACGTCGCTCGTCGGGGAGATCGATCGGGATGTCTCCAGCGCCGCCGTGTAGCGCTATCGCCCACCCCACCATCGCCCGCCGGATAATTTAATACACGTTGGTTGGCTCACTTTCCCAAACTACTTTAAAGCCTTTGTTTGTTTACCGACCTTTTCAGATGTAAATAAAATGAAATTACCTTTAAAACTTCTTTATTAAATTACAACATTTTTATTAATTAAAAAAAAATATGAATCACGTAAGGTTTTTCTTGTGTTGTTAACTAGTCATTAAATCTTCTGTTTTTTCTCTCTACAATTTAGCAGTTTTGTCAATCAAATCTATTTAACCTTTGAATGAATGAGATTAAAAAAATTTGAATCAATAAGCTACTGAAACTCCCATCCGACCACATGATTTGTTTGTTTAACGCAACAGCCTTGAGAGGTCTCATGATTCATCTTCGTCCGCGTCCAAAACGCCCTAAACGCAATATTAGATAATAATGATCAGGCTTTTTTATGTTCAAAATTTTTGGTAATATACAAAAAGGTGAGAAAGAAACCAAATAGTTTTGTTACCTTTATGATCATGATGGCTGCTTCCTTATGTATGAGCTCATTGTACCCTCGGCAACCCAAATTCTGAACGCAACTGGGGCAACCAGTTTCAGCTGCGCAGCACCCAGACTTTAAGAGTTCAAGAGCAGCTTCAAGAAGCTCAGTAAAGAACGAACGGATCTGCGAACAAAATGTTATCTGAATTCAACAAATATAACTTGATGAATCTTGAGAATTTACTTTTTACAGTTTTACTTTCATTTACCTTGGCGGAGATGCCAGTTCCTCCAGGATGACGATCATATAGTAAGATTCTTGCTGGGAAATAACGTTGCTCTTGCGGATTTCGACATTCTGGAGCTAAGTCTGAATAGTTGCAAGTCACTTTTAGTGGAACAACGTTGACAAGAGCGTGACAAGCGGCGTGTAAACCAGCACGGAATGAGAAGTTTTTCCTCTCCACTGCTGATTTTACTGACATCGGGACTTGAATCCAAACAGCCTATTATCCATAATAAACCAGATTTAAAATCACAGCGCAAACAGAAAGACTGTATGTGTGTGAGGCTGCAGGTCAAAGAATAACCTGTGATTGGTAAGAGTAACTTGGGAGTGAAAGATCAACAACATCAATTACTTCATTGTTTCTTCTTCGGATACGAAGAAATCCAAACCACTTTGTTGTTACTCTACATGCATGAGTTTGTGCTGTTGTCTTACTAAGTTGGTTCTTTGGACCCTTTAACACGTAAGCCTGAAACATGAACTTAGTGATGAATTTTACACATAGATTCAGAACTATCACACAAGAGAGACCACAGTTTATACTTACAGTTTTACCACCAGTTACGTGGATATCAGTGTAATCCCGAGTCCTGGTGTAGTAATCCACGTCTACTAATTCACACAAAGCTATCTTTTCTTTTGTATCCAGACTCGTGACCAGATAGGTCCTTCCTTGGTTCATATAAACAGCTCCTTCATATACCTGGAAAAAGGCTTTGCTTTCCTCGATTTCATCGAGAAGATGTTTACTTCTTTTTTCCATGACTCTGTATCTTACTGTCTCTATGGCCCGGATAGAGACTTTCTTCGTAGGCTTTTTCTGAGAAAATGTTGACCAGCAAAGGTATTTAGAGCAAGGAAACTCGGTTTCGGGTTGTATTTTTCAAAGTAATTGCTCGGAATATACCTCTTGACCAATATAGGTCCATATTCTAGAAGAAGAATCACGGGATGGGTCAAAACTCAAGAATCCACTGTTCCTGAGCAACCCAAGAGCGTCGCTTATGCCAGAACCAAAGTGTTGTTCATCATACTGCAAGCTCAACGGGTGCTCAAGAGCAGCACAAGCCAAATGCTGCACAAGGACCTACAAGAAGAAAAGTATCAAAGCAAGTCGCTATAATCTCAGCTAGACAAGAATCCAAACAGTATATTATTAACCTGCTGATTTTGAGAATCTATAAGGCAACACTCAATTGGGCTACGAAAGAGTTTGTTCGGGAATTTCATGAAGTATTGGTCAAGCGGACCAACAAAGGCAACATATACGGCAAGAGAAGGCCTTTGTCGTCTTCCAGATCTACCGGCTTGCTGCCAAAGACTGAAACTCAAAAGTGATCAGCCATTGTCAGCTGCACCTTATAGAATTTCAGTTCTAAGAGGGAAAAGAAAAGAGCCAATCGAACTGATTTACCTGGCAATACTGCCGGGAAAACCTAAATGAAGAGTTACATCGATGTGACCAACATCAATCCCCAACTCAAGTGCGTTTGTTGCAGCAATACCACAAAGCTTTCCACTGAATAAGTCACTCTCTATTTTCCTCCGGTCCTGCAAAATATCGAAAATATTGATCTAGTAAACGCAATCAATCTACAAACAACACCAAAGGTCAGACACATAAAAACAGAAAATGTACCTCAGCAATGTAGCCTCCACGATATGAGGATATGGCTTCAACCAAATGAGGGGAAGTCTTAGCTAGAATTTCACGTCTGCGGCATATTTTACGGATGTCAAACTCCATCAGCATTATTTTAATCAAATACTCTTGTGTGATTTTTTTTAACTATCAGCAATTAACAAGAGGACTTACGTCAGACACAGAACAAGTTCAGAGAGTTTGCGAGATGGACAAAAAGCAATGCAACGTAGGCCATGCTGAACCATCTCTGCAAAAAGGTGTGAAACTTCAGAAGCTGGGCTGTAAAGAAATGAAATGATATCTAATGTTATCTATAGATGACAATAAATTTTGATTTCTTGTAAGCAAGGCAAATGACTAAAAATACCTTGATGGTATATCGGCAGCAACTCCAGATGGTTTATCTGCAGCAGCTTCAATACTACTCACGACTTTCGAACTTTCTTCAGGTTTCTGTGATACAACAGATTAAGGAAACAAGGAGTAAGTAAAGTTTCATAATTGGTTCAAAAAAAATCTAGGAAACTGAAGCATACACTTGTTGGAAGAACTGATGAATTCCACAGGACAAAAAGCTTTTCAGAGGAAGGACTTCCATCATTTTCTATCAGCTCGAGCTCAGATAGGTTTGCAAGCTCCTACACCAACAGCAAATCAGGTTTTGATCCAGTATGATAGATATGGATAAGCGAATATTTTATCCAGATAATCGGTAATGTAGGCCTACCATGCAATGTTGTCGAGGATTAGCAGAAGTTGCAGTGCAAAATATGAAAGAAGGATTGGCACCATAAACTGGAAAGTAAGATATGTTCGGTCAATTCAAAGTCTAAATGGACGAAATGCGTGATGAAGACTACATTGGTTTGACCATGGGATCAGTATTGCACCATGAGAGCACAGGCGGCGAAGTCTTCTCAATATAAGGGCTGTGTGGCAGCCAAATGGTCCCTTGTAAGTATGGGCTTCATCGATCACAACATACCTGAAATATTCAACTTAGGCTCGACTTTAGTCATGAATTATAAGGGGGGGCTTGTTCCTCTCTAAACCAGTTCATGTCTTGCAATGATTCTAATGAAATTAGTCAAACTTAAAATGAGAGGAGATATAACCTTCATAGGAAGATGTGTTACCTAAGGTTAGATAAAATCCGGCTGAATTGTCCATGGAGAGGCATAATTGACATATGTAACATATCAGGATTTGTGATCAGCTACATGAATAAATCCCAATAATTGTTAGTTATAGAAATAGTATTCCGGGATTTCAGATTAGACTGAGTGAATGAATGACTATTCTATTGGGGGGAACAAGGGACAGTAAGAAATCACCAGTCTAGAATTACTTCTCAGCCTTGATCTATCCTTGTAAGGAGTATCACCATCGTACACTCCCATGTTTATGCTTGCTTCGTATCCTTTTATCAAATCAGACAATGCTCTTAATTGATCCTGAGCTAAGGCCTATTCAAACAAACAGAAAATCTCTTAATCTCTTGATCTCTTAAAGCTCAAAAGAAAAAGAGACAAGCTGAGTAACCTTGGTCGGAAATAAGTACAAGGCACAAGAATCTGTATCTTTGCACAATTCCTCAAAGACTGGCACGTTATAGCAAAGAGATTTTCCACTGGAAGTCATAGTTGCAACCACAACATTCTTCCCAGAAAAAGCTGCTGAAATTGCTTCAGCCTGATGGCTGTATAATGTATTGAGTCCAATTCGTTTCAAGGCAAACTTGGTGGTTTCTGAGAGCTCGTCTGACATTTCGGCGTAGGCAGCTTTTCTAGCATTGATTACTTCAACGTGAGCTACCTGTCCTTTAGATCCAATACCATTCCTGAGATGTTCAACCATCTCTGATGGTAGCAGTGAATTTGTTTCATGACACAAAGTCTGGGATTTACGAGAACCAGAGGAAGGACAACTGCCTTTCCCAGCCTGTCTAGCTTCGTTTCCACCAACAGCTCTATCTTCGCTGGCAAATTTAAGCATGTCCTCCAAGGAAATAGCTATTCCACTCTCACCTGTATTCTTTACCAGTAACGATTTGATGGACTCCCACAATTCAGACTTAAAGGAAGTCTCCCGTTTTTTCATGGCGCGAAAGACCTTTGCAAGTGGAGTTTTTTTACGACATGGTTTTTCATCTGTCTCCAGATAATCAGCTAAAACTATAGCATTCTCATGGTTCACAGCCTCAAAGTCATCAGTGATAACCTTTACAACCTACAACAACCATTGTGGTTACATATAAAAACACTTTGTCACAAAATAAGTAAGTATACGTAAAGATATTGATAAATCACCTTGGGGCATATAACTGAGAGATTCTTTACATCTTGTATACCAACGCGAATTCCAGACATTGCTAACCGGGAAAGAGATTCCTTCAAGCGCGTTATATATAACTTTTCTCCAAGTGATCGAATAAGAGATGAAAAAAGATTCAAAAACGTGAATGTCTCCATAGACAATTTCACCCAATCGGGACAAGAACATAAAGAGCTACTTGTATCCAATGACATCAAGCATTTTGTAGAACGTGGAGATGTCAAGCAATTCCTAGACTTTAAAACGTCAGCAAGCTTTTCTGTGTTCTGGCCCTTAAATGCATCTTTACAATCAGACTCCAAAACACCATTAAAGAATCCATATGGACACGCTTCTTGATTCCGTTTTCGTTTCTCCCCAACACAATGATTCTCAGCTCTTTTAGCGTTTTCATCTTTCAAGGTTGAATATTTTCGAATCCTCTCAGAACTCAAGGAAGGCTTTGATAAATCAGGTTTTGGAGTCTGTGGACGTTCCTTCTTGACAAACGGAACCAAAACCAAGAAATCACCGCCATTAAAAGTAATCGCAGCCACTCTACTGTTCAAACTCAATTTCTTGCGCTACAAAAGAGAAATTCAAAATTGTAACGACACAAAAGAACACAAATTTTCCCGAGAAGGGTCTAATTTAAAAAACGAAACTTGAAGTCAATCGCTAACGAGTGTAGTGATTAGTGAATAATAAGCATTACCTTGAAACACAGATGGAAATTGGGAGAAGAAGAAGCGGGAGGGAAAGAGGATTTTAGGGCAATCTTAAGGTCACGAATTGTCCCGTCAGAGCAAACCTGAACGGTCGTCGATTCGCCCTGAAGGGTTCGGACAAAGATCGCAACAGTGTCTCCGCCGCTGCGTCTCTCCTCGTTCGCCATTACGGAACTTTACTTTTGCCTTCCATTTACTTTGCTGGACTTGGAACCCGCATCGTATCGATGGCCTATGGCGCGGAATTTTTTACACAGGTGAGTGATTCGGCACGTGCGAACTATATTACATAATATATCCTAAAAAGACCTTGTAGTATTATTATTATTATTATTATATTTTTTTTTGAAAAAAAACCTTATTTTATTATTAAAAATTTTAAATGGACTATTTTGTTATCTGGATAAACCCAATTTCATCATCCACGATTTAAGAGGATGTTATTGATTTGTGTATTTAGATGGAGTTTTAAAAATTTAAATGTTATGGAGATTCTATTGTTATTCAATTAAGATTTTTCAAAACTCTATTAAAGTTTGATGTTATTAGTTTATGTATTTGTAAAAAGTAATTTAATTTTTTTATAAATCTAGACGTTTTGGATTCATGATTTTATAAAGTCAATAAAAATCTTGTTTTATTCAAATAACATGAAAGTAATTCATTTTGTCATTAAATTAAAATATTGGGTTATTTGTTTATTGATTCTACACATTTTGTTTCATAAAATCTAATCATCAAAAATGTTATATCTAGTAAAGGATTCTCAAAGTATTCTAATAGGATTATTATTTTTTGTGGAAGCATTTTACTGTTCTTGTCATTGTCACCAAATCCGAGTCTTCCATGTTCTCCTCTTCTCCAATATGAAGTCATCGTTTACAATATGAATGCTTAAACCATCGTTTCATTATTCTCTTTCTCACACTCATCAAAGACAGCAAATCAATTAATAAAAAATTGTTTGGGGACAATAATAAAAGAAACATCATACGGAAACTATTTACCTAAGCAAAAGAAGATTCAAAGAAGCACTAATGAAAATTCTTTGCTAAAAAGTCCGTGTTCTTCAGAATTGACGTAGTAATTAAATAATTTTATAGAAGATGAAAAAAATAATTTTGGAGTATTTCTATAAAAGTTTGAGATACTTTGGAGATACTTTAGAAAAGAGGTCTTGATGATTCTATACTTTAGAAAATAATCTATAAAAATTTGAGATACTTTGAGATACTCTTTTGTAATCTTTGAAAATATTATGCAGTATTTTGGAGATACTCTTTTGTAATCTTTTAAAATTGTTACTTTTCATAATTTTTAAAATCTTCAAAACTTCATCTAAATACACAAACTAATAACACAACCCCTAAATATTTTTGTATTTAGCAATCGTAATTTCATGATAAGTTTATCACTGGCAATAAACGATTCTTTTTCAGTCGTTTCTTTTTGTTTGTTTTCTTTTATTCATCTCGGGAAAAAAAAACATTTTTGCCAAATTTTATTGGATACAAATAATAGGAAACCGAAATTTCAAGTTGAACAAGTATGCACTTTATCAATATTTTTTTGAAAAATATCGCTGCATTAGATTCCAAAGTTTATAGATTTTATTGTTAAGGGTGTATCTAAGTAAAAATCTATAAAACAGACACATTATACAATCTGATTCTTATGTTCCCAAAACATAGAAGATCATATAGATACATGCTCAAATGAAGAAACAAAAACTCGAGTTGCGTTCATTGATTTAGGGGAAACCATAACGGTGTTTCTCACAGAAGCTTGTCTACTCCATTTTTTTCATGGTACAAATCTACACACCTAAAACAAACCGAGGAGAGAAAAATCCAATAAGAAAGTACCTGAAGATGATTAATATGTAAAGGCTAGTGATTGCAGGTAGGCTCGAGCTTTAGCAGCCATGGCCAGAGATTCTTCATCTTCTCGTTCCTTTGCGGTAGTCACAGCTGCAACATAAGCTAATCTTGCTTCTTCCATTTTCCTCAGTTCAGTTTCATCTACATCGTCCTGTTATTAACGTATTTGCAACAGCTTTAGATATGACCCCGGTTAAAGGGAAAAAAGAGAGATGACGTGGTGGTTTTGACTTACAAGATATGGAAGATGATCAAATTCATATGGTGTTGCATCATAATCCCTGTCGGGTTTCTTGGAATCGGATTTCGCCAGAGTTTCGAGTACCCGTGTGAATGTAGAGATTTCTCCTTCAAGAGTATCTAGCTGTTCTTGAAGCCTGATTGCCCTCGTCCCTGTTGTCTTTGCTTCCCAATGAGTCTTCTCAAGGGCAGCTTGCTTGTCTGCAAGTTTGATCTAGTGAAGACAGCGAAAGGAAGCTATTAACAAGTGAGGTACGTGCAGAAGCAAACAAGTATTCTCCATTTTGTTTAAAACCAGATTCAAAGTAAACACAAAGGAGAAATCTGAAGACACATAAATTGAAAAGGTTTACCTTTGTGTCCGATAATTGTAACTGCATAGACTTGATCAACATCTCCTTCTCAGCAACCAATCGTTTTGTTGCTTCAAGCTTTTCTTGGATCTCGTTTACCTGATTCTTTGACATTTCCATTGAATTTAAAACCTCTTCTTTCTCTGATAATTTTGTCTGCAAGGCATTCACTTGCTCTCTTAGTCTACTCAGTTCTTCCTTTTCTGCACCAGCCAAAGCCTTTGTGTTTTCACCATCTTCCAAAGAATTGTTCATAACATCGCTATTGTCCTCGGGGTTTCTCTTCTTTCTTCCTGGGACTGTTTGAGAAGCATTTCTTCCCTTTGGATCAGATACATGCAAATACAGGTGAATAAGTTATACAGCCGAGCAATGGAAAAACATGAGTAACATTTGATAGGCGAGCCAACATTTGACGAGGGAAATTAAAACCCGAAACCACCCATTGAAGTTTTTAAACCAAGTTTGAAGACACCAGTACTCCAAAAACAGAAATCCAAGACACCAGTACTCCAAAAACAGAAATCCATCATTACAACAATTTACTGCTCATAATAATAATTGAAAACATCAATAACCCCTTATGGATATACAAATCTTGATTAAGCCATTAGCCAAGCTGATATCAGCTCATACTCCGAAAGGAAAAGATACAAACTCAAATCATTATCTAAGTAACTACTAGTGTTAACTAAGTCGAAAACTAACTAACAGTCTTATTTATACCAATGCAATCAAGCATCAGTGTATGGATAATGTTAAAAATGCCATAAAGAGATGATATCAACAAGGCAAGAAGATTGACATCTTATTAAACCAAAAAAAAATATTAAAAAAAAGATTGACATCTTACCCTTCTGGACAAGGATTCTTTTGAAGGCATCTTAGTGTAGATCATGGAACCACGCCGCTTAAACGAACTCCTTTCTTTGTGTTCCTCCTGATCGCGTTCAATGAGAAGAAGCTCATTAAAATTTCAACCTAAACAAGAAATCTACAATCCGTCCAACCTCCAGAGCTGCCTTTTAAAATCTTTTAAAGTATTTACTTTTCATAAATGAATCTGTCAAAAAGTTCAAAAATTGCAGCAAATTTCTGAAAATTAAGAAACCAAATCCGTCAAAAACACCGACATAATTTCGAAATTCCATGTAATCTATCACCGAATCTCCAATCCCCTCGAACCCCAAAGATATTGAGCTCTGATAACTCGACAAAACGGCCTAAGAGAGTTAGAAAAAATTTACCATGTAATGCTCGATAAGGGGAACCATCTCAACGAGATCTTTTAAAAGACGACGATCTAGATTCTCATTGCCGGAGTTCGTACCGGCAGCAGATTGGCGAGGAGACAGTCGGAGATCGTCATCGCCGGCGAGCCACGAGCTATCATCCCCAAATCCAGAATCGCTTTGCAAATCTACGAAATGTTGCTGCTGCTCATACATCTTCTTCTTCTTCCTCTGTATAAAATCTGCTTCAGTTATAAGTCCTCAACACCGGAGTCTGAGCAGAGAGAGATAGACAAAGAGAAAACTTGATTTTATTCAAAAATCGTTCGTTCTTCAAGTCTGAGCCTTGGATCTCAATCTTTTTTTCTCCAACGTTCATATGAAACAACAAACGTAAGATTACCAATTTACCCTCATCTTCTTTCACTATTCTCTGGACTGACACCATCTCCGATGTATTCCTCTCTCTATCTTTTTACTCTAAAATAGAGTTAGAAAATAGAGCAACTCTGAATATGTAGAGTCGAAAATAGAGTTATTCTAAATATAGAGTAATCTTATCATTTATTTTATTTTAGAGAGGAATATAAAGTGGAATTAGGAGAAACTTTAATCTATTATAAAGTTTAGAGAGAAAAATAGAATTTTTGGAAATGCCCTTACCTTACCCATGATTTTTTGAATTCTTTCCTTTTAAACTATCTTTCCTTCTTTCATATTCCCTTAATTTTAACACTACGCTTTGTTTAAGTTTGGAAATTGAGAAATTAGAATCATGTATAGAGATCTCATTTTAATTTTTTCAATCACTACTATACTTTGGCTTTTCTCCTAGACACCTCGAGAGATGAAACTGATGGATTACATTACGGGTAATTCTGATCGAAAAACGAAATGTAGGCAGTTAGGCACCATAGTTGTGAATCGGTGAATAATACAAGGTCCTAACGAGCTCAAGGTTCGGGTCAATTAATGAATGGGCTTATCTCAGCCGTTCATTCAATACAAAAAGATAGCACTCAAATAAATGTCACTTTCATAAATAATATAGAAAAAATGGTATTACATCGAATAACAAAGAACAAGTAAGAAAAAAAAGAAATCTAAAAAAGTGTGGGATGATGATATATAGAGAGTGAAAAATGATTTCACTTAAGAGGAAGCTTCCGGAAAACATTGAAAGCCTTCCCCTTAATAATATCTTACTCAACAGAAAAAAAAAAAAAAAAAGATAAAACCCCCAGAAAAGATTTGAGATTACAGTCTAAAAATGCGGTTAGCATAACCGGGTCGCACTAGTCTTCTTAGGTCTCAAAAGATTATGGACCCACGAGATAAAAACATTTCAAGATTATGATTTCGAATGTACAAAAGAAAAAAAAATCAAGATATAACTATAATAATAAATTATAATCCCTTTCTGAGATAAAAGAAAGAAAAAAACAGAGGAATCAATTTTGGTATTTTACCGGATTGGTTGTTTGAGTATTTTTTCAAAACTTCTATTGTCCCGTCTTGAGCCGTTTTGGTTTCCGAGTTTGCTTGACATCGTCGTTTCTGGTTCGAGAAACCAGTTCACGAACTTCACGATCCTATCAGTAGTAAACAAAACTAATATCCATCAAGATCCAACACGAAAACAAACAAAACCAAAAAAATCAATGTGTTAGAATTGAATCAAACGTAAAGAAAAAGAAACCTTGGGTTTGAAGGAAGGGGAGGATTGTTTAGCGAGCTCGATTTCAACGGAGATGCTTGCTTCCGTTAAGTCCACTCCTGAATTCTCCAATGCTTCTCTCAGTGTTTTCACTAATCTGCTCCACATAAAAAAAAACAAACAAAAAGGTTTACAACTTTTAAATTTTAAATGTTACAAGATCAAAAGAGAGAAGAGGTTTACTAGTATACCCTTGTGAATAAACACTTGAAATACTGATGTTACCCTCAAGAACTTCCTCATCTTCTACTTCTACTTCTTCTTTCAATGGCTGAGTCTGGCTCCGAGTACTTGGGCTTGGCTCTTGTGCTTGGCTATGTACTTGAGTCTCTGATGCTGCAACTCTTGTGTGGAACTGAGTTACGGGATTACCCGCAATTACAGGGGAGAAAAAATTGTTGCTTTGAACCGACAATGGAAATGGAGAGGTCGTTGCGCTTGCTGGATGATCGATAACAACGCCTTGTGCCGTTGCAAGTACCGAAACCGGAATGTTGTTCTTCTCTTCTTCCAATTTTGGAGCAACAGCAACGGTTCCTTCTGGTACTAGCTGGTGATTATTTCTCGGCTGTAATGTAAATGGATCAAACAGATTAACATTGCATGGTTTGTTTGTTGTCAGTGTCAAACCCGGAAAGAAAAGAATGAGGTATGGTCGGAATATGTGAGACTATATTTACCCAATTCAATAGCTTCGCAGGTTCGTGATTCCATCCTTGGTAAGATGTCTCATACTTGTCTGCTTTTTCCTGTAAGAATTGAATATACTCGATAACCTGTATGAAGTTAAAAAGGGAATATTTTGGTAATTAGGAACAATTAGAATTACCGAAAACGTAATATTTGGAAATGATGAGATTGACACTTCTGTTACAGAAATATTTTGGTAAGTTGGAAATGATGAGACTGAATCTGCTGTTACAGAAAAATTGGCGGAAAAATTATAGTTATACCTCTAGTAAGAAGGAGGCCTTGTCCCGCTTTTGGTCGCTGTTAGGTATTAGTTGTCTCAACATTTGAAATCTGTAGAGGGATCCATTAACAATGTTCGATTAGTCTCTCCTCTCGGCTATACTGTATACGCTTTCGCTACATATCATATCTATGAGTACATATACAAGACTTACCTATCATTGATCTTGCTCCTCCTTCGTTGCTCTGTAGCAGAATGTTTAGACCTAGGCGTGTTTAGCTTTTGGTCGTTACCAGAGCCTCTCACATCAGCTTTTACCCTCAAATCCACTGTAAATAACCAATCAATCAGATCTTAAGCTGTAACGGTTTAGAAAACGTAAAACTGACATTTTGGAAAATACAAACCTCTATGGCTCTGGCTAGTCGAGGAGCTTTCTTTCTTCATGATAAAATCTTCTTCATCCTCTAAATCATCTTCCTGTGAACTTCCTTTTGCTGACCTTATCATGTCCATGAAGCTCTGGCTCTTAAGCCCAGATCCTCTGCAACCAAAGTAAAACCTTAGTTGATCACCCTTTTAAGGCCATAGACCGAGTAATAGAGAAAAGAGAAGAGATGAGACTGACTGTGAGGAAGAGCGAGAACTGAAACCGCTCATATGGTTATTTGTCAAAGACTGGGACCGTCGTTCCACCACTGGCCATTGTCCCACAGTTGCTGCAACATCAGCTATACATTAAAAAACTAAGCTTATTTCATCATTTCATGTGGTTTCTAAACCTTGTAAACTAGTCTAATTAACATCAAGATTCAATTTTTCTTGTTACCTATCATGTTTGCTCTCTCCCCAACATTCTCCTTCCTTGTCTGTCCCTTCTTCCCAGAAGCAGATTCATCCCAGAGAGTGAATCCGCTTGCTGCGGCGGCATACGAGCCGCAATTAGAGTTTGAATTTTCGTCCACAATGTTTCTTTCATTACCGCCACTCGCTTGCGCAGCAGCAGTGAACATCATTGGTGGTGACAACTCCGGCTTAGGAACTCTCTGATGATGATGATGATGGAAGTAAGGAATGGGGCTTATTGTGTAAGTCCCTATACCACCAGGAAGCACGTGCTGCAGCGGTGGTGGAGGTGCAGGCGGCGGTGGCTTCTCGGACGCTGTAGTGGTAGTGTTAATCCTACTTATCTCTTCTTTAGCACCAACAGATTCTAACGGTTGAAGAAAATCATGGGTTTTCAAGTGAATACCTGCTCAATGTACAATCAAAATTTCTAATTACAACATATTGGATCAATATGTGAACTTTTTTAATTCACCTCTTTATTCAATTAGTGATGCTATAAACTCTTTCAAATTCCGTCTTCTTATACATATTGCGTATATTGATTGATATATGTATGTATGCTCAGTATGCATGCATCGACATCACATGATGAACGTTCAAAGATATTTACAGAATTTAATCCAATGTGACATGTGTATTCCCATAAACGGTTCCCTAATTTCCGTGGGCTTTAAACAGAGTTGGGCCCATTCGGACCCAATAAAATAGCAACATTTTGATCCATGATTCGTCTTAAAAGTCAGATCAGATCAGATGCACGCGCGCACAAGCGAAAAAAACGTGACGCCTTTAAGAGAATCTAAATAATAATTATTAAAATAAAGAAAAGGGTCAAACGGTAAATATACCTTGAGAAGAAGGTGGTGTTGTCTTTGGATCTGGGTGGGCAGTTGAATGACTGCAGAGCGATAAAAAATCATGTGTTGGTTTTCTCCCTGTGGAAATTCTTCTAAAATCAAAATTCAAAAACCCAAAAAAAAAAAAAAAAACTTGTAGAAAATAAAGTCTCTTTTTATATAAAGAATTTTGGTAATATAATATCTGATAATAGCACCTTCGGTTTTGAAGGGACGAGGTTGAGGAAGCTCCATGAACAGCAGCAGCTTCGACGGTTCTTGAATTTTTTATTAAAAAAATTTCAAATCTGTGCGCGGGAATTTTCACAATTCTGCAGCTTTCTCGGATAATTCTTCGCAAAATCGGCGTGATTTGTCTGGAATTCGACGGAATTCTGTAGCTACCAGATCAGATCTGCGACTTCTAGCAGCTAATTCAAGAGATTTTGTGTGTTTCCGATGGTCAAAGAAGCGGAATTGAGCTCACAAGTCTCTGAATTATGCTTTCTCGGTAGCTTTTTCCCGATAAAACTACTTGAACTTTGGTCAAATTCAGCTCGACTTAATCTAAATCAGCCTCCGCTGCAACTCTTACCGCGAATTCGACGATTAAAAGCCGGAAATCACCAAATACGTGGATTCGATAGAGATCTGTCATCAGAATTGAATAGAAAAACAGAAGATTAACCATAATTCAGCAGAATTAATAGCTCAAACCAACTCAATTTCGTATAATTTAAGTATAAGGGTCCAAGTCAAATCTAAACCTATATTAACAAACGGATTAGATTTGAGCTACAAAGCATACCTTCTACGGTGACCAAAAAAAAAAAGCATACCTTCTTCTACGGCGAATCAACCACAATTGTGTGAAGCTTGGATCTCTTAGTTTGAATTCCGAGATAAAACTCTTCGATCTGATCGGAAAAAGGAAAAAAATAAAAAAGATCAGCCAGAGAGCTTATCTCAGTCTCTCTCTCTCTCTTTCTTCGTCTCTCTCTCTCTCTATCTCTGTTTTCAGAGGAAATGAGAAGGCGGAAATGTTTTATACAGTCATTATAACGCTCCCCGTTAAAACACTCCGTTTAAACGACGTTAATCTAACGGAGTCACGTGGTGGATGTCTCTAGTTAGTTGCTTTCTAGTGTAAGGTAACAGAGGGGGTTTATCCGTTTAGCGGCGCTAAAAAAAAAAAAAAGTAACAAAATAATACACACGCACCAAAATTATTATTTTTTGCTTTGTTTTGTTTTGGTTTAATCGATGTACTACTACACTTTTGTTTTTATCGTGTTCGACGATCCCCATTAATTTGTTCCAATTTTTTATATATTATTCTAAAAATTACTGCGATAATCAATTAAAGAATAGTACTACTATAAAGAAATGACTATGGCCCATATGTACTTTTACAAGATTTTAAATTATTTGTTAAAATTGTAAGTTTTATAAAAATCCTTTAAACGAAATCACATCGTGGAGGAATCGAAAAAAAAAAAAATTGCTAACTTAACTTTTTACTCATTTATTTTCTTATAATATGTGACATTTATATTCATTGACTCTACCAATTAATGATCATTTTTCAATATTCGTTGTCGGCAATTGAAACTCACATGCAGGCTATTAATTTAACCTTTATGTTTTATAGGCATGCAACGAAAAATATGTTCATAATATATTACAATCATGGCGATCTAGCGAACATTAAATCTTCACGGATTCATAATTTAATACTCCAATTAATCAGCTTGTAGTTGTTGGTGACGATTTTCTCTTTATTTCCAATTAACTATAAGCTTTTGGCGTGTCAACGCACTCTATTTATTTTTACTATAGAAATTACGCCGACTAATATTCGTCGATGTAAATGCAACCAGAAGAAAACCAGTGAACTAATTAAAAATGGGGAGATATGTATAATTAAGAATTCCATGTATCTGATAGTATTCAAGTCCTCGCATATTCTTGTATTTCATAAATTTAATACCACCAAAACTTAAATGAAGCAAAAGAATAAATTTGATGAAATCATGTGCCTCCTCGTCATTTTCTAATTTTTTTCCATAGTTAAAAAAAAACATAAGAATTTGAAGAAAATGCATACATCGATTTCATACATACTTCAGCTGCTTCTGCATTTTCTTCCTCTATATATCCTCATTTTAGAGAAGTTCGATTTAAAACTCCGGAACAATTAAAATGCTAGCTAGGTTGGCTGAAAAGGGTTACCGATTTAAGAGCTGATTAATATCTAGACGGTGCAATGATACTTGTTAATTTTGTAGTAGAAATTGTGCAACAAAATGATGGAATATAGGGGGACAAGTATGATTTTGTACGTGTATGCGTCTATGTGTTAGTGTGAGTGGGGATATATGTATGTGACATGAGATGGAACAAAGACAGCTATTCTTTTGTACGATGCCATTAACAATTGTCTAAAAATCATAATCAAGACCTTGATCATGTGAGCTAAACCCATATTAAAACACTAATTAACTTATTCGAACTTAAGTAAACCAGATAGACGACTTACAATACATATTTTAAAAGTCTCGCTAGCATTTACTAAACTAACTGGACGGATTTGAGTAAGGTATTAGGAAAAATATGTCGTAAACCAAAATATAATCAAATATTTATATTCCATTTATTCAAACGAATAGTATAATTTAATATTCTTCTTGAACAAAGTATTGTAAGTATATTAATTTCAAGTTTTCGCATAGTACATAACTACATATAGTTACTTAAAATTTTCAGTAGTTATCAATTAAATTTATCTTAAAGTTTATATTTATACATACATCAAAATAGAGTATGCCTCTTTCAAAATTAATTAGAAAAAACGAATATAAATTTAACATATTTGTGCATCACATATATATATATATATATATATATATATACATACATGCCCACACGCATATAATTCCGACCCAAAATTAACCTTATTAAAACTTAAACATGAAAAACTCATGATGGATCGGAATTACATAAGAGCAGAGGAAAAATTACCTTCCCCTAATGCGTACAAGCTAGACATTAAATTTACGCCCATCACTTATTTGTTGTAGTTTAATATGAAAATAGAAATATAAAATTAAAATAGAGAAAGAGGTGAGGTGAGGAACTATAGCTAAATAGTGTTGGATCACATGAAGAAGAAAGTGGTACAAAATAGGGAAAGAGCAAAAACAATAACACATCCCCACATGCCCTCCACTTTGTCTCGTGAGTTGTTAGGTTGTGCTTAAACACGCTTTATCCTCCTTATATTTTATATAACACCATGAATTGTATTATAATGATAAAAATCACTCGCAATCTCATAGTTATTTGATAATATGTCTATATTCGAGATTCGATTTCTCTAAAGCACAAGAAATTGGTTAGATACATTTAAAAAAAAAACAAATGGAACTATTAAGATTTTTTACACGTTTAGAGAAAGAAAGGAATACAAGGAAAAGTAAATAAAAACGAAATGGTCAATTCAAGTGAAAGACTAGAAAGAAGAAGAGGAGGTTAGTGTGACGTCGTTTTCCTGGTGTAGTGTGGGCCACGTGAACTGACTCTGCAACTCACGTGAGGAAAACACTGTAGAATCTCAAGAGTCATGACATAAATAGATTTTCGAACATTAAGATCAAGGACAATTTAGTAATAATACATCTTGACTAGGAACTGTTTATTGATAGGGAGACTAATATGCTACAAACCGACCTATCCATGTCTCCTTAACCATTCGTGGTTTGGTTGGCCATATCATGGCCATTCTCGTCGTCTAATATATTTCAGTCAATAAATCAATATTATTTGCCATATTTTTTTTTTCAGCGTATTATTTGCCATTTTATATTCAACTTGAGTTAGTAAAAATGGAAAATACATATAAAGTAGGTTTCAAAAAAAATTAAGAAAAATTTCAGTATGATTGCTAAAACTAACTCGTACTGATTTTAACAAATAAAATGAAATACATAAATAAAGCAAAAGTTTACATAACACTTTTTTTTAAAAAAATGAACGTTTTTCAATTTCTAACCATTTCCATAGCTATGTAACAAATAACACGAATCTATATATAATGATCTAGTTTGTTTACTGCAGTTTTGCATTTTAAAAAGACGTTCGACTAATCGAATATTTTAGTGAGATGGATACAACAATTACAATTTAACAATTTTAGCCGTATAATGCATAGCCTAGTCTTAAAACATAATAAAGTAATTTTAGGTGATAGGGAATATAAAGCATCCATATAATTAAAAAACATATAAATCTCCATAAAATTAATTAAAATAATGTATATTTAGGAGAAAATCATTCACAGAATCGCAAGATTTCTAAAACATATATACATATTCATGAGTCGCATATAATTAATCAATTATAACTAATAAATTATCATTTATTTAGAATACCTCCAATTCGAAATAAAATCAATGTGATCTCATCACAACTCACCAGGTTCATGCACACGCTAACAACTATTTTAAAATCAAGATTTGATATTTGATAAGAGTGAACAATATTCAATCAAACATACTAATATCGATTTATATATTTACAGTTGATCAAACCTTCCCTTTTCAGAAATTAAATATAAAAAAATTTAAACCTGAATTTTTTTTATTTTATATTTTGTTAAAGGGTTTTAAAACCTTAGTTTCTGAAACTTTGCATACACAGAAGAGTTTGTGGGAGAGCATCTCATCCAAATTAGCTGTCTTCTTTACATCTTTGTTGCCTTCTAAAGGGGACTATTAGTTGTCACTAATCATTGTTATTTTCTTAATAATATACCAACAAATTTAATAATCATAAAGCAAGTAGAAAAGAAGAATAAGAAGCTGGATTTTCAAGAAAAACAAGTGTATTTGCAATGCGGACATTCCTCTGTACATTGCACAGGAATCCTCTTAGGGATCAGTTAACAAAGACTTTAAATCTATCATGTGACTTAGGGTAAAACAGGAGATTAAATAACTAATGATGCATGAAATTAAATTATTTTTTAAACAAACGAGAGGAGGAGGCTACGAGCTTTGGATCTAAAGGAGTGGAGAGAGAAGGACACGTGGCAGTTGCGCCGCGTAAATCGCGCCGTATCACGTGATGAGGGAAACCTTTTGGCAGCCTACCTCAGCCTCCCCATCCATCACGTGGCCAACTCACGCCTCTCGATTATTGCGGGTCCCACGTTTCTTTTTTACGCTATCCCGTTTTCACTCTTTTTTATTATTATTATTATTTGATATAAGAATTAGTTTTCTAATTATGGATATAAACGAGAACAAAACTAATGTACTTAAAATATAACGCACTGTAAAAATATAATATAGAAAATAGAAACTATTGACAAAAAAAAAAAAAAAGAAACTCTAACTATTAAATGCATTAAACAAGATCACTGATCTATATTTTTCCAGAAAAAAAAAAATCGATTTGCAGTTTATTTGGTTCTTGTGTTGAAAATGACAATCAAAACAATATAATTGACGTTGACCTATATTTTTCCCGGGGAAAAAAAAATCGATTTGCAGTTTATTTAGTTATTTTATTGAAAATGACAATCAAAACAATATAATTGACGTAGACAAAATTAATCCAACATTATTTTTTTAACTTTTGTACAAAAATATTTAGCATCTATAATAAAATGAAATCAGGTTTTGATGCCGATCGATTTCTAGTTACTCTTTTGTCATATGGGATATTAATTATTTGAAAGATTTTTGGGATAAACTATCGGCTACTAGAACCTGCGTGAGATTGTAATGTCTTGCCACGAAACCCCAACACTTACATAGTTACACACTTACACTATTGACAATGTTATAAAATGCTAGCTTTTAACCATATCAGAGGAATCATTAAATCATGAACTTTTCATAGTTTAGTAGATGCTTTAGTTTTATTCAGATTGCCTTTTTTTTTTCTATAAAGTTTACTTTTTCGGATTAGCCATATCAACTTATCATGTCTCACGTCGCATATTACCATTGTGTGATATTTGGTTGTGAGATTTGATGATATCACGTCTATTTTCATTTGATTTTTTTTTTGTAATGTAAATTACAATCTAATTAATTGGACATAAGGGAAAATTTAACCGATCAAACTGAATTACAAAATTCAGCTACTGAAATGATAAATCTAGCGAAGAAAATCCAACTTGATTGGTGAACCTAGTTCATGCCATAGTCATTTGTGTGCTTTATGTATAATCATATTTAATATATGCGCGATGATCATTTTATCACGTATTTAATATTAATATATCAGTTTCAAGCGTTAGTTGTTTATGTGAAAATGTCAATTTAGATAATGGATGACACAAATCATTATAATTTTTGTTTGCACGTACAGAAAACAGTAAAAAATATCGAAATAGTTAAAAACGGTGAAAAGTAATGATAAAAAATAAGAAGAAAGTATGGGTTGAAACAAAAAAAAAAGAATGTTCTTATCCAAATTTGATATCTATAAAACAGTTTCATAGATATCAATATAATCGGAACTCGCTCAAACATTTGGCATAGATATCATATATCGTAAGAAATTTATATGTCTTGGGGATTATGTATGTATTTTGGTACGCATAGTTTAAATCACTAGACAAAGCTCCGTTAAACATATTTTTCCAGTTTATCACATGCATGAGGGGACTATTTAGCCATTTAGGAAACGTCGTCACTTTATATATATGAATTAATAGGGTGCATATACACGATTGTTGTAGGTCTTATACAGTACTTATACATAAAACATTCGTCGTAAAATTGTGGTGTCGTCCAAGTAAGAGTTTAATTTAATTTGAAGTGAAATAGTTCTGAAATAAGATTTCAAAAATATCAGAAGAGAACAATAGGTTATAGGTTATATAGGCGGTAAAAAAAAAAAAAAAGGAAACAAGAGAAGGTGAAAGTGAGATTTGGAGAGGAAGGTCACGTGGGTGCCCATTCCCTGCCGTTAATCAGCAACACTTGCTTTCCGTCTCGCGTGCGGTGGGTCCCCCTTCTAACCTCTCCAGAGAGTCGCCGGCACTGTTGAACACACTTTTGACGCCGTTTAACTCCAAACGTTGCGCTGCCGTTAACTAGTGAGATTGTTTTTTTTTGGTACGGGCAAATGGGAGAGGAGAGGAGAGACGTGAAAGGCACGTGCCTTGCTAGAGAGAGAAGCGGTGGTGACCGGTCACTTTCTCGTGATGGTATCACGTGAGGCAAATTTACTCATCTTTCTGTCCTACCTTTTTTTTTTTTTAAACTCTGACAAAAAATAATATCAGAGGAGAGAGAGATTTACAACAACTCGAGGTAAAGTAAAACTTGTGGGTCCCTTTTTTGTGAATAAATAGCAGACACTTGTGAATCTGTGGTGCTGCTCTTCTCTCTCTCCCTAGTTTTGAGTTGCCAGTTTAACGCTAAACTACTACTATAAAATTGTGGAATAATTTGGTGAGAAATCATGTACCAGATTTTCACGACTTAATCATATAACGTGCATTTTTTTTTCAAATTTCTTTTTGAAATAAAACGTTAAAAAAACTATCATACTGTTCTACTATTATTTTTAATAAATCAATCAAGGTTTTCAAGATTTATACTTCATAAAATTAACAATATTTTTTTTTGGTGAAATTGGAACCTCTTCGAGAAAATAAAGCTATTTAAACATATAGCTAATTACCAAGACAAATTAAAAAATCATGTATATGCGTGTCATATTTTATATCGTAAATTTCAGTGTGAATGAATAGTTTAGCAATTACACTATGTTTAAAACATTTGTTATTAATCATATAATTAAAGCTATGTTATCATTTTGTCATAACTTTGTAACAAAATTGGGTAATTAGTATCATTGTCTCGTAACAAAAAGGGATATTCTCTAATGACTATTTATAATTTTTAATGGTGGATAAGAAAATGAAGATAAGATAAATTATGTTGGGAATAGAAGGAGAGGGCATGTGCTGTCCTTTCTCGAGTGACCTGTCGGTTTATGGGTCATTGATAATACGTGAAAGCGAAAGCTGTGGAGAGAGTTATTAAATATCATACCATCACATTGAGATGAGAAGAGAAGAGTGAGGGAGAAGAGACTCATTGCTAAAAAGAGATGTTGTGTTTTCTTTCTTTTGTTCTGTTCCCACACTGGTTTTCGCTTACGTGGCTCTCCCTCTCTCACGTGCTGGACTTGGGCTTCTCATTTTTTTTATTCATTCATTTTTTTTTATTCTTCTTACTAGATGGCGATTTCGATTAGGACGCGGCCCATTTGGTATTCGACAAGTGGCTCCTTTGTATCTATTTTATTGCGAGATACTTTTGGACCAACCAAAAAGAAACAACATATATAATACACTATTTTCTTCTTTTCGGTTGGTCCAAAAGTATATGCCCATAAAAAATAAAAAAATTCCTTTTTCTAGTCAAATAATAAAGCATGATACATGTTGACCAAAATTAGTGCAATAAATAAATCATGATAAATTATGGGCCGTCCATAGGCCGAGATGGTGCAAATGTGCCTATAGTTCGACCCGGCCCATGTCAGCGCTTTCTGAGCCAAGATATGAGAGGGGCATTATAGTAGTTTCCACTAAATGAGAAAGTACGATCGAAAGTGATGGCGGAGATGTTCACGCGTTCGGATCGATGTAAACGACGGCGTTTCACACCAAGTAGGTGAGATTTGTAACGCAGATCCTCGATTCGATTTCTCACTATTCGTCCGATACTGATTACTCTTCGTCCTCCTCCGCTGTTGTTTCAGGCGACGAATTGGTTTCAGATTCAGTCGTAGTTTCTATCGAACTTCTCTAGCTTTTTCATGGATCTGTTACACGAGCAGTCTCAGGTAATTCCTCCTCGTGACGATAGTATCCATGGTGATTTTGATAACGATATTACGGAATCGCGATCCGAGTCTTGTTTTGGTGTGATAGAGGGAGGCGACATGACTATTGAATTAGGATTGGAATCTGGTGGGAGTGTTGTTGTTGAGAATTTAGGTGATAGTGATATTGATGTTAGTAATGATTTTGATGAACCTGATGACGACGATTTCTTTGTTGAGCGGAGGGATTTTGGGCCTGAGTTTCGCGATATCGCATCGATGGGGAGTAATATCCGTTTAATTACAGTCGAGTCGGGTTCTGATGGTGATGATCTTGAGAATGAGAGGGAGATATGGGGGATTGATTTGAATGAAGAAGATGTTTATGTGAATAATGATGGTGATGATGATGAAGATGAAGAAGAAGATGATGATGATGTTAGCGTGACTATCCCTCTTTGTTGGGATTCACTCCAGTTAGAAGATCGTGGAGTAACTGCTGATGAATTTGATTGGGAGGAAGTTGATGGTGGTGGTGCTTTGGGGGATGAGAGAGAGATACGAAGCGGTTTTGCAGAAGTTGATATCAATGACGAAAGTTCAGTTTCGATTTCTGTCTCGCCAATTATCTCCTTAGAGGATTTAGCGACAAGGGAAAGAGCAGAGGGAAATATCGGGTGGGAAGTTTTACTGAATCATACTCTAGAGATCAACTTTGATGTGGAAAACAGAGAGCTGTATATTGTTGGTGATCATGACGATTATATTCAAACAACCGAGCATGAGATGTTGTTTGAACAGTTTGCTGATGCTGAGATTTCTGTTCTCGGTCTACCTCCAGCTTCCAAATCTTTTCTCAAGAATCTCCCAATGGTTCGATTGGAAGGTGAGAACGATGATGATGGCGTGGTCTGTGCGGTTTGTAAAGATGAGATGAATATTGGAAACGAAGCTGTTCAATTGCCGTGTAATCATAAGTACCATAGTGAATGCATTGTACCGTGGCTCAAAGTAAGGAACACATGTCCTGTTTGCCGCCACGAGTTGCCTACAGATGATGCAGAGTATGAGCAAAGGAAGATCCAGAGAACAACAAGTACTTTTGGCATGGTTTTGTAAATGGTAAACATCATCCTCTCTGTAAGATTTTTGTCTTGAGTAGTTAAGAATGTATATATTCTATGTTTGGATTTGTGTCAAGCGTTTTCTTTGTTGTTTCTTTATCTAGTATTTCGCCTCATTGTGCGACCCATGTGATGGTGTAAGCTTTAGGAGGCTACCTTTACATAGAAGAACATATGTATGTATTTTGATGTTTGCTTTTATCTCATTTTATTGACCTGGTTTTATATATGTACCTAGAGCTGATATATGTTTAAATGATATTTGTCATATCATTCAATCATGAATTTTAAAAGTCATATAAAACCTGGTATTAACAGATACAGTTTTAAGGTTATTTCAACTGGTATGTAAGAGTACTTTAAATTATACGGAAATACATTCTTTTTATTTAAGAAATGATCTCAGACTAATTTAGAGTTATTTTCTTGTTAAAAATACAAGGATTAAAAAAAAACCATCTTAAAATTTATCAAAACCAGGTTATTCCAAATGTTTAAATGTTCGAGTTATATACTTATACGTCATCAATCGAAAAGAAAACTCAAAACTTAAAAAGTATAACAAATAATTTCGAATTAATATATTATGGATTTGATATTTGCAAAATTACTAATCGAGCTACGATCTAAACAACCCTGGTTTTCAATTTCTATGGCTCGACATAGCTTTTATGTTAAAAGGAGTTCGATTATCCGTTTGAGGAAACAACGTTGCCGTTTGGTAACTCTAATCATACTAATTTGAAATCTGTTACACATCACAATCTCCTTTTGTTATTTTCGTCCATTTATTCTGTATTAGAGTAATCTTTAAAGTTAATTGATACCTCTTGTTTAAGAACTAAACATTAATGTGCAAGCTGTTATCATCCAATGACTCGTTTTGCTATGACACACCAATGTTTTTGTTATAAGGTTAATTGTGTTGAAAAACAAACATTTTCCAGAGCCATATTTAAAATTCTGACAACACAGAAATATTGAATTACAACAGATGAACCAAGTGTAGAGTTTCGCATATATTTGGTGTAGTGAAAGTTATAAAAGTAAAGGACATTTACGTATTTAAGGAACTAGAGCTCATGAGATTCATCAATACAAGTCACGTATTTAAATATACATTTTCAACTCTTGTTTCTATGTTTTATGAAAATGTATATATTTATATATGTTTTTTTTTCGTTTTTAATTTGACTAACATTAACCTTGACAAAGATGTGAAACTGCAAGTGACATTTTGTCAAAAGGTGTCACTAGAAACTAGAACGAGTTGGTGGAAATTTTCCAAATGCATAAAGAAGGCTGAACAAGAAAACCCAATTAAGAACATTTATTACTGTTGAATGCTTAATTACGGCTCAATGCAATTAAATTTATCTATCTTATTAATTAAATAACTTAAACTTGAGCTACAAGATAAGATATATAGTATGTTCTTTCTCTGATGTCTGATCTAAAAGATTATTATTGTAATCCAAACTCTCTCTCTCCCTTTTCTCTATTTCTTTCTCAAATTCCATCATCTTAGAAACCAAATATGGAGGCTGATGAAGATCAACAATACCCCTCTCATTATTTCAATCTTTTCGAAGGAAATCCATCTCGTAACAATAATTTCAACTCGATGTTCCTACAAAACCCACATGATGAAGACTTCCATGTTCATGACCAGTACCATCATCATCAACCGAGTGTTGCGATGGATCAAGAGAAGAGATTAAGGAGAATGGTGTCCAATCGAGAATCGGCAAGAAGATCGCGGATGCGGGAGAGGAAGATGATCGAAGGGTTGAAAATGCAAGTAGAACAACTCATGGCGTCCAATCAACTCTTGTCTAACAAATATACTAGCTTGTCGGAGTACAATCATCAGATCTTGCAAGAGAATTCACAGCTCAAAGAGACAGTCTCTTCATTTCAGGAATATACTATATTTTATGGAAAACATGATGATATGCCAGGAAACATCAATGATTTTGATTTAAATCAACAATCTCCGCATCAACCAACTTACTGGTAAGCCGAGAAGGTTATATTTAGTCCAATGCTTCAAATGTAATTAGCTTATATATTATTAATTAAGCTCTCTAGTTGATTCTATATATATATATATATATATATATATATCCCTAGATCGAATAATTGTGTAGATATTGCTTCATGAATCTCTTAATAACTCTCTCGTTTCTTCTACCCTTTGATTTCTACTTTCCCATGGGTTCTAAAAGTTTCCGTAGTTTGAAAAAAAAATATCCGCCTGAGAAAAAAGTTGTAGGAATCTACAAATATGTCATTAAAAAAAATTTTTTTTAATCCTTTTAACAACAAATGACGAGATAAGTACATAGATAACAATGTCCATATAAATCAAAAATATATTATCTCAAAAATTTGATATTAACTTTGTTTTATATTGATAAATTTATTGAAATATTGTTGAGGAATTCATCATAATATATATCAGTCTAGAACCAATTGTGGGCTTGGTTTTATGAAATTCTACGAATAAAACAATAATCCAATAACTAGATGTTGTAGCTGAGATGATCTGGTGACTAGAAAATCTTGCTTGTTAAGAAAAAAACTATCGTAAAAACTTGTTCAAAAAGAAACAAAAGCTTGGCACACAAAAATAAAAACAAGAAAAGATATAACGTTGTCATCTAAGATGCCCACACGGCCACACACTTATACTTCCCCAACAACGTGTCTAATAATACAATTGATGACGACAATTTTTTTTGTCACAAACTATCTAAAAATTGACATATGCGTATTGTTATCGAAGACTATGGTAGTAAACTCAGTTGAAACTATACGAGTACTTCTAAAATCTCAAATCCATAACCTAAATTGTTTGTTTGAAACCATACCTTATGTTAAGTCTTTTTAGTGTGTATATCGAGTCAATGAAACTTTCACTTTTAGATCTAGTTAATTGAATTAAAGCCCATGTGGAATCCATAGACTTTTTCTTCTAAACAGCCTCTTCGGATCCAATCCTAATTAAATCGAATAAAAACCTTGGGCAACAAATCTTGGGGGTACGTATAATCAGAACTGATTCGACGTGAGTCTCGAACTATAGATCAATTTGTGTAGTTACTGCAGGGGGTGCATGTGAACAAATGTCAAAAAAATTGGGGTAAAATGATAAAAATAAAAAGAATTGCAGAGAGATACACGTGCAGAAGAGATATGTCCCCTATGGTCACAAAACATGTTTCCCTGTCTGCACTAAAGATACAACCAAATATGATGGGTTCTTATTTTATGTCTCGATTCTCAATTATATACAACTCACACTGTGTGCACGTGTGTGTCAATGCCAACCAAATCTATGCAACATTATTTTTAAATTTGTTCTAAATGTTCTTGTAAGTATATAAATCTTTTATATTGTTCAATCAATCAGTGTAGTTATTTTTACTAAAAAGATGACAAGATTACTTCAATTTTTTGTTGCTGTATATATGTTGTGCAACTTGTGAGCTCTTTACATGTCATTAGACGAGGATGATCATATATCCTTTCTGCATAGGATTATGAAAATTTTCGTTCATTACATTTCTTTTTAGCGGCTTGGCCAGTAATAGGTATTTGGTTTATTGCTTTACATGGTGATTTTATAGAAGAGGTGGAGTTCATTTTTAGAAGTTGCCGTAGAGGTTATTCTGATAGTTTGCATACTGATTTGTCAAAATGTGTTAAAATATTGATTCTATATTGGAAGTAAAGATGATTTAATTACACTAGTATATATATGTATTTTTCCACTAATTATCAAAACCAATTGGTTTTGAAATGATTATATAATCCTCACAAGTTGTGGTTATGGGTACTGTATATTGAATTATTCGATAAAAATAGCTAAAGTAAATCATTAAGTTTATTTATTATAGATAGTAAATTCTTATTTATAAAATAAATTCTCACTAATGTGAATATGTGATGTAAATTGCAGTGATGATTATAAAAACTGGCTGATACCATACGCTAAAATAATTAGTCTTACGAGCTTATCTATTACTTGTGTCAAATCTGCAACACGATTTGTGGCCAGATATCATAAAAAAAGTTAATGTATATAGGCATATTTAATTAGTAGTGGTATGAAAAAAATGAATACATACAGAAATAATAATCTAGATATAAGTAAATTAAGATGGCATATATGTATTCTATAATGGGGTGCTATGGTGACCATAAAGAAACCCATGATGGAATGCATTGATACCTCAAGAGACCCAAGCTATCATCATCATCATCTTCATCACCGTATCTGTACTATGATCTCGTTTTAATTACTCACACACGTCTCTAACATAGCGATAATTTATCAAATATAGGCGCTACATAATTAGCAAATCATCAGATGCAGATATTTTTTTTCATAATTAAAACAAAAAACGTAATGACCAAGGACATAACATTTGAGATCATGTAAGGAAAATAACATTGGAATTGGAACATAACTTGAATAAACATAGACACAAAGTCAAAATATAAAATCAAACTAACCCTTTTTGTCTAACCGAACCAACGTAGCTATGAACTACACTGTAGCTATCATTACCATCATCATAATCATGATTATCTCCATCAATATCATCATCATCATCATTGATGTTGTTGTGAACCCTAGTAGTCTCCACCAAAACCATCTCTTCATTAGTCTTTTTCTTCTTCTTCATTACAGAGTTTTGCTCCTCAATCTCTTGAGCAAGTTTGAGACATGATGTGGCTTCCATGGGACCAGAAGATGCATCAGAATCCATTGAATCACCACCATCGCTATCTTCTTCTTCTTCATCATCATCATAATAACAGCCGTCGTCATGATTATGAGACTGTGAGGCTAAATACATCGTCCATCCAGATTCACAGCTGCGACAATCCTCATCGGATCCAAAGATGTTTGCAGAGTCCATTTTCTTTATAATTATAACTCTTTTTTTGTGTCTCTATATATAATAAATAAACAGAAGAAGAAACCAAGAGACCCTAAACAAAGAGACCAACAAAAATTAAAAACCCTAAAGTGAGACAGTAACAAGAAGAAGCTGAGATATTAAGTAAATAATCCAACAAGCAAGTATGTGCATATCAGTGTATGTATGTAAACGCGTATATATAATATGTGAGCGTGTGTGTATCAGTGTATGTATGTATATGCATTTGGTGATAAAAGACAAAATAAGAGTTTTTTTTTCAAAAGAAAAAAAAGCTATTGAAAGTAATTTAAGAGTTATTACTTCGGGAAAAAGGGAATATTCTGTCAAAAAAAAGAGCGAAAAAATGGAATATAACTTGATTTTGTTTTTTTTTTTTGGGAAATTAAAAGATAACTAGGGGCTGACTTTTATAAAGGTAAGGGGAGGAGTTGGGTGGAAGAGATAGAGATGGACAAGAGGTTGTATTTAAAACACCTGAGAATTGCTATTTATCTCTCATCCTCTTTCTGACCAAAGAACAGCTCACTACCTTAATTTATATATATAAATTAAATAATACAAGACAAACATACCCATCCAATAAATTATTTTTCTAAATAAATAAAAACTAGGAAAAAATTAAAGAAATCACAATTACCAAAATCAAAAATCAAGTAGAGCTTGAAGAAACACAACATTAATTATAATTGAAATATTTCTGTTTATCATAAGCTAAAAACATGTCGATCCATATATAATTTCAAAATATGGCTTATTATTTAGATCATTAAAAATTAAGACAAAGTTGGCAAAAAAAAAAAATACAGTGTAAACCGTAAATAAACAAAATATTTCCGTGTGTGATTTAGAAAAATAGCATGATATCATATAAAATATTTTGTTTCCGAAGAATGAAGTATATCATAATGTTTGTTAAACAATCGCATGAAATTCATGTTATTTGAAAAACACGTCCGATAAACGAACAAACTTATTTTCACTTTTTCCAATCTTTGTGTTAACAAATAAGATGGTTATCTATTGCATATTCTCTTTGAGATATTGCTAAAACACATGAGTTAGTTTAGATAGAAAAAAAACATAGCAATGTTCACTAAAAGTGAGGTTTTGGATATTTGAGAAGTCTATACCATTATTCAACTAATCAAAAACTATTGTACTCAAGGTAATCAAAATTTAAATTTGTATAATCTTAAGGTTATTATCATTCATGTGTAGTTTGGTAGTTAAATTTTAAAAAGACTTTTAACAACAACAACAAAACACATTAATATGAATATCTAAACAAAAATTGAATTCAGAAAACAAAATGAGAGAAAGAGAGAGAGAGAGAGAGAGAGAGAGAGAGAGAGAGAGAGAGAGAGAGAGAGAGAGAGAGAGAGAGAGAGAGAGAGAGAGAGAGATAGGGAAAGAGCCATAAATGGAGAGAGTTGATGAGAACAGCAAGAGTCCAGCTAGAAGCCGTGAAGGAGAGAAAGTGAAATCTCTTATCTCGCAGAAGTAGCATCTTTTAAATGCAATAACTTTAAACGTCATATTTTTCAATAAATATTTTACTAAAAATATAGTTTTAGGTGTCATTGAGTTGGTATATGGCAAATTAGCCTTTCACAGGTAGGGAATAAGATGTAATAAAGAGTGCCTAATGATTTGTCGACCAAAAAAAAGTTGATTAACTAGTTTACTTTGAGAAGAAAAAATTACAAATGATTCATATCTCTTCTTCTTATACACACAAAATCATTATATTGTTAAGTGAGTGAATGTCTATAACACCAAGAAAATATTAAGAATAATTTAATTTGGTTGGAGGAGTGTAATCATGTGACTAGTTTGTAATGTCGGTGCCGTTAGGGTTTGGTTTCTAGTCTAATTAAATCCGTCTTGTGAACACGGCACCAAAAAAACTCGATAAGGAGTGTAAATAAAATGATAGATAGCATGTATATATACAATGTACCATTATTAATCAATGTTCTGTTACATTTTAATATCCTATCATAGAATAAATCTTTATATTGTTAAGATTTGCATACAATGTCATTAGTGTCAAGAATACACAAAAAAAATTCATCAAAAATAAAAATGTCTAAACTATTATCATTTTAATTAAAAATAGATATATTAAAAAACAAAATCTTCACAAAAACTATTTTTTAACTTCATTCACAATTTTAAAAATAAATAAATTAATTAAAACAAAAATTATAATCTAGAAAGAAGTAAATATGTTAACTATTATTAACTAATTTATAATTTCAAAAATAAGAAAGATTAAAAGATTTTTTTATTTACATACTAAAAAAAATTATTTCATTTAAAGTATATAATCATTTATTAATAAGAAAATAAATTTATATAAATATTTTAAAAGTTTTATGTAAACAACAATATAATTTAATAAACTATTTAAATAGAATTTTTTCATGTTTAGATATTTAATGTTTAAATAAAATTATCTCTTATTAATATTACAAAAATAATTTTTAGAATCTAACCTTAAAATTGTTAAAAAATATATAATAATATCACTGGAATAAATTATTTAAAAATAAAAAAATTGAATCATTAAGGGTATTATTGTCATTGTTATGGTGTAAAAACAACATAATATATTAATCAAATATATTTATCAAATTTTTTAATTTTATTTATTATAACTAAAATATACTTAATTTTGATAAAACTAATCTAAGATATTTAACTTTATTGAATACATATTTTTACTGATAAATTATATATATATATTTAGCACTTATTTTATTAATTTATAATTTATAAATACAAATTTATAATTTTGAATTTTAAAAGATACATTAATCCGGTATATAATCTTGTAATAAAAGAAAGTGTAAGGGAAAGAATGTTTCCACCTTTTCTTAATTTATTAATGCTTATATATTTGATTGATTCAATTGAATCATTATGGTTGGGGAAGAATAATTTTAATCTGAGGAGAAATATTGGAAAATGTGTAATGAACAATAAATAAGGAGTACCATCCCAAAATTATATCCCTGTGACTTGTGCTGTTCTGTCTTTCTTTAATTTACTGCTGTTAAGTCCTTTCTCTTCCTCAAAAAGTTCAAACATCTCTTGCTTCCTTTGTCACAACAGAAAATTAAATATACTTTTTAACATGCAATTTTTTTTTTTACCTACATCAGGATTAATTTAATTCAATTATATTCTCTATTTCTCTTCACATGCCAGTGACGGGATATCACTTAAAGTTCAGTTCAGGATCATGCCGTTGTTTAGAAAAGTTATGGACTTTATATGATCTGATATAAGAATGAGGATATTGAAAATTGCATGAATGATAATTTTCAAGATATCATTTGAGTAGATTACTATGGATACTAATATGATGGAAGCAATCGCTTTAGAATGATCATTAGAAATCTACAATAGTTACTAACACTGCTAAATAATTGTGGAATGTTTTCTTACAACAATAATTGTGGAATGTTAAAACTGCTTTTGTAACGTTACTAGCTATTTAGTCGTAGGAGTGTATGTGTATTTACTGTTTAATTAAATATCGCATGAATTTATTATTTTTAAATTATAAAAAGAAATGTTTTTTTTGATATATGAATAAATGATATTTTCAAAATTCAGGAAATTATTATAACTTATAATTGTTATCAGAGAAATGGTGGTTTTATATGTTAAAATATTAAAAATTTCTGAAAATGGAAATATAGAGGTATAGGTATGATCATAATTTTGGTGGTAGGGGAACTGTAGATCTTTTCAATTTTGAGTTACAGAATACAGAAGTGATGTTTAAAATAATAATTTTACTTGAAAGTGAAATAAATAGTGATCAGACATCTATCTTCCAGAAATTGACTTACGTGATTTATTTCTTTTGTTTCATTGAAGTGACTCAAATCCATAAAAGTAAAAGGTCGTACACACACGAATACATAGGAGATATGTGTAACTTTTTTTTTTTTTTAAAGTTCATTTCATTTATAAAAATAATAACTACTTCAACAACATGTTATGGGTATCTACGGATATGTATTTATTTATGTGTACCACTGTACCTAGTGAACAATTCTTTATACAGATCTAAAAAATGTACTATATACCTTACAAGTTGTATATGTCAATCAAGTTGTAGTTGTTGACAACAAAAGATCAAGTTGTGATTCCCCCACACTGGTTAAAACTCTTCAAAAACTGATGATAAATTTATAGGGAAAGTGATCTATACCTAAACAAAATGGTAACAAATGTGTTACGAGTTACAAAATAATATTAGTCCAAAATATCATGAATTTGTATATATATATCATTTAATGAGATTGATGTTAGAATTGTAACATCAAAATTTACAAGATCCGTTTAATTTAAGTAAATGCACAACAATACGGTGAGAAATCAGAATATTGAGTTCAACAGAAGAAATCAGAATAAGACAATCAGTCATGTTGCAATAGAATTAGAAAACCATTAAGAAAGATGTCCGAATATATAAAAGGAATTTTAATTTCTCAAAAAAGTCAGCACAAATTTATAACCGCATTATCCTGACATGTGCTGATATTAAGACATAAAAAGCAAAAATCAAGAAAATGTAAATGATATTCAGAGAAGAAGAGAAATCATTATAACCAGAATTAGGGTAACTGCTAATTTTTAAACAGATATATTGTCCATTAGTAAATTTATTGGTTCCCATAGTCAAAAAGAAAATCCCGAATCCTAATGGTTCAAAGTACATTACGAAGAGCAATGTAATGAATACTATTAAATATGTATCTAATATGGGATTTTTGAAAACAGCTAAGTATATATAAAAGAGACAAACAATGTATAAAGAGTCGTCTTTTCTCTCCTTTCACCTTTTTTTGAAAACCACCATAATTAGAGAATCATTTTGTGAATTTAGCGATCAATTTGTCGACGTGGATGATGATATCGTCAATGCGAGGTCGAACAGCAGCCTGTGGTTGCAGCATCCAAGTTACGAACTGGTGAAGAGCTTCAGGATAAGAAGCCTTTGGTCCAGTGTTTGGCCATTTGATCTGAGCGTTCACAATTGCGAGCTGAAGACTTCCACCGGATTCTCCAAGTGCATATTCGAATGGAGACACACCGTACCTGCACAAAAAACACCTTAAATTAATTGAAGTGTATGAAATTGTTTAAACTTACAAGGAAACCAGATATAACTGTATTACATTATTGCGTATAATGTGCAGCCTAGTGACCAGATATCTGTTCTCTCATCGATATCGCATGGCTTGGGGCAATCCCAGAGCTCGAGTCGAACGGTGCTGAACAATGTTCAGATGTCCATTCCTATAACATAAGTTCGTGATCAATAGGAGTAAATAGTTATTCTCACAGGAAATAGAATGTCGATGACTCGATGGACAATATGGAGTGGTGAGACCTCAAAAGCTTGTGATGGTATAAAATAGGGATGGATATAGAACCTGTAACTGTAAGGCCTCTTGACGGGAGCGGATTTGCTTCCGTGATGGGCGAGCACTTCCAAAGTCCATCAATATCGCAAGCGGAGGCTGTCCTTTTCTACGCGTTACAAGCACGTTTCCAGGTTTGACATCGTTGTGAGCATATGGTGGCTCCAGCGAGTGCATGTGTTTGAGTCCATCACAAAGCTGTAGTATAGAATCAACAGACTTGCAATTTATGACTAATCATACAATAACTCACATGGTTCTCAGTAAACTAAACATAATAGTTAGTAGCAAAAGAAGAGAATTGCAGAAAACACCAGTTAAAAACAGAAATCAAAGATGGATTTACAAAGAGAGTTTGTTACCTGACGGAATATGTGCAAAACATCAGTTGTTGAGAATGTTTCCTTTTTAGCCTTCATCAATGTGAAATTATCCAGCAAGGTCCCATCCAAGTGAACAGGAAATAGCAAGAAGGCCTCGTGTTTCCAAGCTCCCTCTTGGCCGTCCTAACCAATCAAAAGCAACACACTTTCTAAATAGGACTTTACACGAGAAAATTAGAAAGAGAAATAGCCAAATGCTCAAAAAGCATCAACCAATGAAAGTCCAGACCATAGTTTTTCTACCTTAACAGAAATAATGGCATGATCAAGGAGTGGAAGCAAATTAGGGTGATTGAACAATGATGAAACACGGATCTCCTCCCGCACCAATTCCAATTGCTCCTTGTTCTGAATCAAAACTTTCTTCATAGCATAAGTTCCATCAGCTACAACCAAATCACAGATAACAAACTCCAGGTAAGTCACAGAACAAACATGAAAAAAGTTAAAGAACCAGGCCAGCTCAACCAGTCAAAATCCAGTGCAATTGAACAAATGAAAAACGAAGCTCGAGAATATACCATAACTTCAGATGCATAGTGGATCAAACGGGCTATACAAATCAAAACTGGTTGATTCATAATCAAACAATACGAAAGAAGATTTTTTACTGTAATCGCTTGGTTGTTCTATCATCCTAATTCAACTCGATGCTGGCTTGATTAATTCGTCTCTAGTGCCGATGAACAAATGACAAGCCAAATTTTCAGATGCACCGACGATCGAAAATGTTTGGTCGACAGTCAAATTATATGGAACATGATTCGTAGATTTCGAGCTAAAACAAACAAATGAATCCTACATTGCTATGAAACAATCTCTCAAAGCGCACCATCCAATCTCAAAACCACAAGCAGATGTCAAACGAAAAGGAAAGCAAATCTAATCAGAAACAGCAGTTCCGATTCAGTCGAGATAACGCAGATCAAGGACTAGCGAATCAGCCATCACGACCGACAAAAACTATAGAGAAATTATCAATACTAACCGGAGAGATGAGCCGGATCCTTGACTTTCTTCGCGAGGCCACCACCGGATGCGGCGGAGGAAGCGTCAGCGACAACCTCCTTGACCAAAAAGACGAATGCGAAACCTCCTTCGCCGAGCTGCCTCACGACTCTGAACCGATTCTCATTGATCCATACATCGCCTCCGCCGTTGACGGCATCGTACAGCGCGTTCAATCCCGAAAACGAACAGCACATACTCACGGATCACTACGCAGTCATAGGGTGGCCGTACGGTTTTTCGGTTTGGATTCGATTCGGTTTTTTTGGTTTACCGTTTTACGGTTTTATAAAAATTGAAATCATATGGAAACCATATGTAATTCGGTTTGGTTACGGTTTGTTTTTTTGTTTTACGGTTTTTCGGTTTTATAAAAAATAAATCTATATAAAAACATATGTAATTTGGTTCGATTCGGTTTTGGTTTGGTTTCAGTTTTTTAAAAGTATTCTATGTTTTGACCCAAAAAAAAGTTTGCTGCATAAAAATTAATCAAATATAGGTAACGAATATCGCCTCACTAGTAAGCCTGGGCATCAAGATTCGTTACTCGCCGGACTCATTGGACTCGTCTCGGACTCGTTCCGTAAAAGCGGGTGTCCGCCTCGTATCAAGCCAAGTCCAAGTCCAAATTTTTTTTCCACTACTTGCCCCGTTACCTGTCTTGAAACTTATAACCTGCTCCGTTACTCGTTACCCGCTAAAAAAATATCCGTTATCCGCAAAAAAATATCCGTTATCCATAAATAATACTTGTTATCCGTAAAATATACTCGTTATCCGTCCAAAAAATACTCGTTACCCACAAAAAATACTCGTTACTCGCAAAATTATCCGTTACCCGCGGGTCCAAGTAGCGGAGCAAGTACCTTGCAAGTACCTCGCAAGTAATGGATTTTGGGATGGATACTCGTTTGGGGGGGGGTACCCGTTTTGGACGAATCCAAGTCCAATTCCAAAAATTGTATTACTCGCACGGGACGGATCCAAGTCTAAGTTCGGCGAAAATGGCGGGTATCCGCTCCGTGTCCAGGCCTACTCACTATAGTACCTTCATTTAAACCTAATATAGAAATAATATATTAAGCTAATAAGTAAAAACTATTTAAATAATATAATCCAAATCTTGTTTCGTAAATCCAAATCTTAAATTTAAATTTAAACCTATAAAAATTAAAAGTAACAGAAAAAAATTCAGGAAAAAAATTATAAGTTTTATAACTTACAAACCCAATAAAAAAAATTAAAGATATTATTAAACACAATATAATAAACTAAACAAATATAATTATTCTAAATTTTATTAAAAACTAAAATAACCATTTCGGATTTACTGTTTTTAACCAAACCAAATCTAAACCGAAAACTTAATAAAAATGACAACCAAATGGGGTTTTAGACTAAATCATAACCAAATCAAATCACTTATTTCGGTTTGGTTCGGTTTGAGTTTTTGGGTTACGGTTTTTTTGCCCACCCGTACTGCGCAGTGTCTCTCTCTCTTTTTCTTGACCAACGGATCGATGAAACCTTTCGATCTACAGAATTCACGGATCCTTCAGATTCGCATTATTCGAGATCTCAAAATTTCCCTCTCTCTCTCTCTCTTATTCTGTGTTTAATTATATGGAAGTGATGAGATTTGGAGTTGAAGCATTCATGTCAGCTATACGACACACGCACACAATTCCGTGTTTTCACTAATTAATCAACTATATATTTATATATTATTCAGAGATTACATTTATAAATAAACATTAAAAAATATAAATATTTACATCACATTGCCATTACATCAAAAAAGCAAATTTTAATCTCTCATTCAAAATATTTTAGTCACTAGTTAATAGAATCTCATGTCATATTAAATAGTTTCTAGTCTAATTAAATCCGTCCGTTCCACAGCTAGAATCTGATGGATAGAAGAAGAAAGATAGAAGAATTGACCAAATCAATATTTGAAACATGCTACTGAGAGTGATATGGAACCAATAATGAGTTGGTTTGTTTCCCACAAAATACCTTTCTTGAAACTAGAAGGTCATGACTCCAATCATTGTAACAACCATCATCAGCTCCTGCCATTGGAAAGTGAGTCAAGCAGTAACTACATATAATAGAGAGTAGAAAAAGGTTTTCAAATACTTACCTCCCCAGGCATTGAAATTCCAGTCGATTCCAGCAATGTTTCTGTTCAGAGAACTAAGCTTTAATGGTCTTTTCCGCACAATGAACTGTAAAAAGAGAGTGGTGGCAACAGATATGAGAAAGCTTTGTAAGATGGAGAAAAGGGGGAAGCTAAAGAACACAACTCACAGTTGGTCCAGAGTCACGGAACCAAGAATCATTCATGCTCATCTCAACAACTCTTATATCCTCTGGAAGCTGTTTCCTTGCATTTTCCCACTAATGCCAAACACAATCACGGAAGGTAAAAAAAGAGAAGAGAGACTAATTGGTACATCTGTCTGTAGAAACTCAAAGATGTTTCCTTATTTCAGCTATAATTCTACACAAACCTGAGCCGGGCTTGCACAGACTGTAACAGGCTCAAACTTTGAGATGGCCTTTGCAACATCTGCAAACACTCGTTGTGCGGGTAAAGCGTTGTGCCGCCAGTTATCTTGCCGTTCCTGCAGCCATTTATGTCAGAATAGAACCCGAACCCAAAATCACAAAAATGGCTTTGTTTTTAGTCCATGTTTGAGGTTAGAATTAACACTGTTTGATGATACAGGTAAACAGTGATGAAACAATTCTAAACATATTTAAATGGTCAGGTATTATCTGTGGTATACAAAGATAGAATGAGTAACAAACAAAGTGCTTGTAAATAGATTTCAATTCAACATATCTCATCTCAAATCATATCTATGTGCTAACTTGAATTTACATTCCACAAAATAGATAAATTACGAGCAGGATCAAGAAAAACAAAAAAATGAAAATCGAAATCGAAGGTTGCGTGCAACAGCGAAATTTAGTTCTCCAGAATCGACGTCGATTATTACTTTTCTCCAATCAGGGACCAAACATGGAAAACGAGATAGAGAATAAATAATCAAATAACTTTTTCAAATGCTCAAACTAAAAAGAAAATTGCTAATCTTTATTGAGTTACGTATTCGTTTTGGCTTTGGTTAGTTTAAGTTAGTGAAGATATGATTTGTTCTCTCTCCACTCCCAAAACATCTCCCAATCATATTATTGTATAACTTTGCTTTTGGTCTGCCAACTTTTATTTTAGTATGGTAACAATTATGGTAAGTTCCTCATTTCTTTCCTTCCGTCAGTTTTATTTTTTTGGGATAAAATTTTATTTCTAATCTGTTTAAACCGCAATTTAAACTACTCTCTAATAAGGCAAACCTTTTATAATAATAAATAAATAAATAAAAAATTGCGTCGATCATGTTTTTTTTGTAGGAAAAATACCTCGATGAGGCGTAGAGTTTGGGATCATATATATTTAATATATTAAACTAATAAATATTTTACATGTAATTATGTGCAAGCTTTATGGATCGACAGCTCCCACGTACGTGTTGATAGCAGTCATATCCATTTGCCAAATGTTTTTGGTCAATCCAATTTCAACGTGAAGTCCACATTGAAATCCATGATATATTTCTAGATTTTTCCTGCTTGATTTACGTTTTAATTGATACATAAAGTATTTTGATTTATATTTATCTATAATATTTTTACATATGGTTGTGAATAGATTTCTAGTATTTGTATGCATGAAACTATACCAAAAGAAAATCGATTGTTTAAGCGTTTAGGTTGCCAAAATTATCTGACCGTCAATTTTCGACTAATTGATTAGACGTTAGATAGGATTAGCGCCAAGCAAATTTTTAAACTTTGCTATGAATACAAATGCTTGGCATAAACCATAAGGTGATTAAATTTATGATATTTTAATTTATTAGTGGGATTAAATGTGGTAAGTTAATTTTATATAAGTTTTGGTATATATGAACTTTGCATTGTTAAACTACTAAATATTGCTAAACACCATTAGTTTAATTTACATTATCATTCATCATATTCAACACATTTCTCTGTAAATTACACTTGACAATATGAGCCTGTTCTTTTACCAGTCGTTGCGACTGTCTCTACGATAGAGCAAAACGACAGTGACAGCAGACAGACATGAAACAAAAAGACGGTGACGATCTGATGGAGGTGTCGTAGGAGAGAGAGAGAGGGGTGTCGCGTTATACAAAAGGGATCGCTGGAATTTCGAGCGACTGTTGCGTTGACTCCGTCAACAGTAACGACGACACCTTTCAACAAAAGCGGCGACTCCTTTTAACGATTTGAACTCCATTGAAATCAATTTTGTAGTCGTAGAAAGAGGTCGCTGCGACCACATGCCGAACACGGCCTATATCGTCCACAATCAAGGGATCTAACGATTCACAAAAACACAATCTATATGGAAATTTGAGAAACAACAATGAGTGAATACAACCAAAAGATAAATAATGCTTCCACATTTTTCATTTGCTCTGACCTCAGCAAACATTGGTGGCTGATGGACTCGACAATATGGCTTTCTTTCATACGAAGGAAAGAAATTTAGACAATCAGTTCCAAACTATCAGAATGTTTACTACGACATGATTTCGTTCAATATTTTTTTGCTCCACAATTTTGGTTTTTTTATATTTTTGTTATAGAGGTTTTAATAAAAGAAAAATAAATTTAAAGGCAGAACTACAAACATAATAATGCATGAAAGGGAAAAAGAGAGTTGTGAAGGGGACAAATGATGAACGAGTGTTCACTTCTTGTGTGGAAAGGTTGAGAGAACACTTCACTAGTCGTGTTATTAGATACCAAACATAGACACTTATATTATATATACTAGGCCAATACCCACATCGTATATGCGAATTTTTGCATCTATAATTTGTTTTATAATTTAATAATTTACATTGACTAAATTAATTTGATGAGATAATAATTTTGGTGTTTCCTTTCTTATCATTTTGATGAATTTCTCTAATAAAAACTCAACAATTTTTTAATTTTTATAGTTAATTTTATTTCTTTTAATGAAAAAATACAAAATAATTTATTTCCGATGAATTGGTCAGGAAAAGTTCAATGGGAACACATGATGATCAACGCTTAACAAAGATTTGAAAAATTATCTTGTCGAAATGTGAAAATAATTTACTAAAAATAAGAATTGCGCATGTCTAACGACAGTAGTCAATATAAAATGCTTTTAGAAGGTAAATTCATAAATTTGGAGCTTATTAAAAGATTGAGTCAAAGTATTCGGAGCTTACTTATCTAAGTTAGAAGGCAGGTCCACATAAGATAGGGTTTGCCTAAACTAAATAATTAATTATTTCGAAAATAATAAACTTAATGTTATTTAGAACTCATTTAAAATTTGTTCTGATGCTAATATCTTCTTTTTAGTCTAGTCTACAAATCTAGGAGATTAATTGCACATAAATTATTTTCCTGGAGTCAATGAAATTGTCAAGTTTTGGTAAACTTTAATGAAATTTACAACTAATTAATATACAAAACAATAATGAAATATCTATACTTTTAGTCGTCCGGACACTTTATTAACATCCATATTGTGTCTCTATATATAAGATTCCACAATATAACATTGGATGGGTCTTCTTCTCCTTGTATGAATTGTTATCCCTCTTTTCATTTCAACTTTTTCCCTCTTTTTATTTCATTTCTATATATATATAGAGAGAGAGATCGAATGGTGGGGCAATGGGGGGAAGAAGTTGATGAAGAGGTGGTGATCAGATGCTACGATGATCGTAGGGACAGAATTCAAATGGACCGTGTGGAGAAGAGTTGTGAGATTGGTCACGACCACCAAACTCTTCTCTTCACAGACACTTTAGGCGATCCCATCTGCAGAATCCGAAACAGTCCTCTCTTCACTATGCTGGTTGATTTCTCTCTCTCTTTTTATTTCTATTCTCTTAATTAGGGATTATTCATAATTCTAAAATAAAAATCAAACGAAAATATGAGATGGCTCTCTTTTTTCAAGAGCCTAAAATTTGATGAAGAAAAAAAAAGACAAGTTTGAACTACAATAATATTAGTTCGCTTGAATGCCGTTTTGAATTTCCTATTTTTAGATAATTTTAAACTTTGATTAGATGACTAATATCAAATATAGAGATGAATCAATTAATCTGTATTAGACAAGTCAATATATCTTAATTAATTTGTATAAAATGTTAAAACTGTTATAAAACATCTTGTGGACTCATTAACCTACCTATTGGCCCATTGCGCTTTTATCTTTCCTCAGATCCTGCATCATATATATATATTCCCTTATCTCATTAATAAGACACTCAGCTTTTAACAACACGTTATCGCATGCTCATTGGCTATCAGCTCATCCTGGCTACATCAAAACCGAGGTCTTTAAATTCGCAACCCCTTAAGGTGAAAGGTAACCGAAACCCTAAAAAGCTGAACCAACCATCGACAACTCAGAAAGTCAGAACCATTAAAACGAATCTTGATTGACAAGTATCGTCATGATCCGATTCATTGACTCATTTAAGTTGCTAAAAGTTATTATCGCTAAACCAAAGTCGCAAATTCGAAAACACTTTAATCGAACTTTAAAAACCTAAAACCTAAATCTGATCAAATCCAAATCCCTCAAAGTATAATCCGATTGTCGAGGTCAAGCAGTTGTTTTAAATTGATTGTTTTATGATTGTTACATAAAATTGGCGTAAATCAAACCAAAATCGCATGAACCCAAACCTAAGTAGTTAATCCTATAAAATGAAAACTTAAAAACCCTAAATCCTATTCTAAAAGAAAGTTTAATCATAATCAAAAAAAAATCTAAATAAAAAGAGGAAATTATCAAATCCTAAATCCTAATTAAATCGAAAATTTAATCCTATTCAAGACAGTGGAAACCTTATAAAATAGAAATTTTTCCAAAATAAAAAGTTTCCCAAAATGTAAAGTTTCCATAAATAAAGATTTTTTTCATTTCGAAATTTTATTTTTCAATCCCATACCCCAAGAATCCTAGATTCATCAAAGCTATTTTTTTGAAATGAACGATCACTTAATGAAATCAATCGCATGTTTTTCGATGTCGAACATTCAAAAGCCAATTCGGCGGACTCAACGCCTCAGAGATAACTATCTCCAGGCCTCGACACTAAAATTTTCCTCAACTCCAAAGGCCTAGTGAATGCATCATCGATGGTAATCAGATCTCTCAAAGATCGGTTCTCGCGATATTTCATATCCGCCATCACCTGCCGAGCCTCAAAAATCAATATCTCACGATCGAGAATCCACTCACCTCGGGCACCAAAAAGAGGTGACCATCGAAACGGTCCTATCGCCTCAAGCTGGTTCGAGTGGAAGAACACGATTCAAGATTTCCAAATCCGTTGGCGCCTACAACTCCGAGTTATTTCGGATCGTTTCAATCATGAAACATGTGGCGATGAAGTGTCGACAATGAGCTGCTGGAAAAGACATTGTCGCATTTCATCTTCGAGAATATTGTCTTCAGACAATCTGTGCGATGAAATCTGTGACGTATGAGGATTTGATCTCTGCGACTCTAGCGAGAGAAAAATAATGAGTTGAGTGACTTGAATGATAATGATCACATGGATTACGGACCTCGGACTTCTTGATTGATTTCGACATTTGGATATTTCTTTATATTGATATTTATTTGGGCTTTGTTTGATTTTGATTTGTGTTTTTATTTTATGCACATTATTTTATGCAATGGTTTATTTAATTACTTATTTAAATCGTACCTCTTGTCTATTAAAGTTATGAGCAGCTCAACACATCATTGTGTGTGGAGTGGATCCAGCCATACCATCTTAAAAGGCAAAGATACTTCATAAATCTCATAATAAAACCAAACATTGCATGATAGCGGGTACCTCGAGCCTAATAGAAGGCCACGGCCAAGCCCATGTGTTATCAACGGCACACATCTAGAAATACTAGATGCATTATACTCACCAGTTCAAAGAGAAATCTATTGAAAGATATAAGACTAAATGGTTTCCAGCAGGGTGAAGAACAAAGAATCCTGATTACTAAGATCTCACAGCCATAAACAAGTCCTTGAGACTATACCTTATATCTACTGGCCTTTACTATGCTAAGGTCAGTATGATTGAGCTAATGTTGCTATTAAAGCACGATTCAAGATCAGCTATTTGGCGACGGCAGTCGTCGATGCGAATATGATGCGTAAATTGATTGAAAGTTCTAAGGGCACACCAAAGAAAACCGATTTTTCCCTCGGCACCTCACGTGCACAGCTTGTTCACAAGGAAGTTGATCACTCGGCCTTCACCAGTCAAAGTGTAAAGAGACCTTGAATTTTCTGGAGCGAATCCAAGGAGACATATGTGGTCGATCCACCCACCTTGTGGGACATTTCGGTATTTCATGTTCAATTGATGCATCGACCGCTGGTATGTTTGTCTATTGTCTTCGAAACCAAGCATTTGCTAGGTTATTGGCCCAAATCATCAGATTGCGAGCCCATTTTCCAGATTTCCCACTTAAGGTATCGTCTTGATCTTGGTGAATTCACTTCCCAGCGTTTAATGAGTATTGTATGGCCATGGGGGTAAGGGTTGAACATCCGTGGCACATGTCCATACAGAATGGATTGGCTGAATCATTCATTAAGCGAATTCAATGGATTGCTTTCGACCATTACTCATGAGGTCGCGGCTCGGTCTCGACTTGAGGGACATGCGGTCTTACATGCTGCTGAACTAATACGCATTCGGCCATCTAGTGAGCATAGATATTCACCATCCCAATTGCTAACGGGTCATGAGCAGACATCTCATATTAAGACATTTGGGTGTTCGGTCATGTACCCATTGCACCTAGAGAACTAAAATGGGACCTCGAGGAGGATGGGAATATATGTTGGTTTTGATTCTCCCACCATTATCAAATATCTTGAGCCGACCACGGAGACCTATTTAAGGCCGATATGCGGATTGCCAATTTGATGAATCGGTATATCTGCTTAGGTGGAGACACACTGGTAGTAAGGAAATTTCATGGAAATCATCCTTACAATGGCAAGATCCTCGGACTCTAGAATGTGATTCAGAGGTCAAAATTATACACTTACAAAAGCTAGCTAATCAATTGCGATTCCTGCGACCGAACAGTAACGAAATCGTACATGCTTGTAATGCACGATGCGAATAGATGTCCAAAAGGACAGACTCAAGTTGCTCTGAGTGCATCACGTAATAAATGTGGCAGACCATTAGGTTCCAAAGATAAGAATCCCGGAAACCAAAGAGAGGTGCAGCGGTTGAAATCGGGATTCTGAAATAAAGACATAGCCGCGAGATTCACTCTAGTGAACCGATCTGAAGAGGTTTGGGGCGCCAAATCTCAAGGTTCGAAGGGATCAATAATAATGAAATCTCTATCAATTATATGTCGGAACTCGATGGAACAGAAAAGATGTAAATAGATGCATCTTTGCATCTGAGTAGCTTGGAGGTTGCGCTTGAGAGGATCTAGAACCCATCATAATTGAGTGCACTCGTAGATCAGACTGGCTAAAATGGAAAGAAGCCATAAGCGTGGAGTTAAACAGTCTAAGAAAAGAATGTGTTTGGTCGATCATAAGGACACCGATCTTAAACATGGGCCTGAAATGGGTCTTTGTGCGTAAAAAGCGAACTTCGGTGAAGTCGTTAGATACAAGCACGGCTTGTAGCACAGGATTCTCACGAGACTGAATCGATTATGAAGAGACTTATTCTCCTGTGGTGGATGCAACTACTTTTCGATTCCTCATAAGTGGCCATAAAAGAAAATTTAGATTTGCGGTTAATGGATGTTGTAGCACTATCTCTATGGACCACGGACAATGAAATCTATATGAGATTACCAGATGGCATCGAGCTTAAAGATAAGCATGCATCTCGAGATCAACTGCATTAGGCTGAACAAATCCTTATATGGACAAAGCGGGACGTATGTGGTATAACCGGTTAAGTGAATATCTCATCAGAGAGGCTACAAAAAGCCGATCAGTCCATGCATCTTTATCGAAATACGAAAACAAAGGATTTGTGATCATAACGTATACGTGGATGATTTAAACATCCTCGGAACATCTGATGAAATCGACAGTAGAATGCTTAAAATTTGAAATGAAAGACACAGGTAAAACTAAATTCTGTTTGGGGCTGACTTGAGTACATCAAAGATGGAATCCTTGTGCATCAATCAACATACATTGAAAAGGTACTCAAGAGATTCAATATGGACGGGCCCATCCATTGACCGCCCGATGGTTGTGAGGAGCCTCAGTTGGATGATCCATTCGGTCGAAGGGCGATGAAGAAGTTCTCGGTCTGAAATGCCATACCTCGGTGCCATAGGAGCATTGTACTTGGCTAGTCACACTAGACGATCATTTTAGTGAGTCTCTAGCTCGCTTTAGCTCATGTCCAACTAAAACTGGAATGGTATTAAACACATCTAAGGTACTCTGAGGACTAAGGACTTAGGATTGTTTTACCAACAACAAGGATGGGCTAGTTGGTTTCATCTGAGGATATCTATCGGATCCGCACTATGCCGAGTCTCGGGCGGTTATGTTTTCACGCATGGAGGAACATCTCATGGAGATCTATGAAGCAGGCACAACCTCGTCTAACCATGCGGAAATCTTGGCCATTCACGAAGCTAGTAGAGTGTGTTGCAGTTGCGGTCCATGACTCAGCACATCGATCAAATTGTGGTATGAGCGAAGATAAAGGCCAACGGTTATGTTTGAAGACAACGGCTTACATTGCTCAGCTCAGAGGCGGTTATATCAAAGGGATCGGACGAAGCATATTCTGCCCAAATTCTTCTTCACTGAATTACGAGAAGGATGATCGGGTCAAAGTTCAGCGGTTCGATCAAGTGAGAATTGCCGACATTCACCAATCATTGCCGACTTCAACACTCAGCTCATTTATCAGATTGGGATGCGTAGGATCTAGGTGATGCTCAATCGGGGGTAATGCGTGTTGTACTCTTTTCTTCACCATGGTTTTTTGGGTTTTCGGTAATGTTTTAATGAGGCAACATTCCCAGCGCATTATAGAGATCGGTTGAGTATCGAGGCACGTTATTTCGTCGAGGGAAGTGTTATAAAACATCTTGTGGACTCATTAGGTCCCAATTCATGGTTTTATCTTTCCCTTGTATCCCGAGACTCATATATATATATATATTCCCTTATCTCATTAATAAGATTGACCAGTTTACAACAAAAACATCATTTTTTTAAAAAGATAATAGGTAATAGAACTACTTTATTATGTAAGATACAAATATAGTTGTTGTTTTAGTCTTTTAGCTATAAAACACATGATTCTGTTGACAAAAAAAACGGATATATGAAAATCTATTAGCCGAAACACGCTAGGGTTTGTTAAACCTTTTTTGGTATGAATGTTAAGGTTTTGTTAAAACTTGAAATGTGTTAATTTATTATGTAAATATGTTAATACAGATTCAAAAATAAAGTGAAGTACTATTAATTGGATCGGTATAAATAACGTTTATCAAATTAATGTACCTTAATAGGTGGCAGAAGTTGGGAACAAGCTGGTGGGTTCCTTACAAGGCTCAGTAAAGCCTGTGGAGTTTCATGATAAGTCAGTGAGAGTGGGTTACGTTCTTGGTCTCAGAGTTGTGCCTCGGTGCCGACGCCGTGGCATTGGTTCGATTCTGGTGAGAAAGCTCGAGGAATGGTTCGTGCATGTCTCATAATGCTGACCATGCTTACATGGCCACTCAAAAGGAAAATGAAGCCTCTCTCGGTCTCTTCGTAGGAAAACTTGGCTATGTCGTCTTCAGAAAGCCCGCAATCCTGGTCAATCCCGTCAACCCTGGTCGCAGTTTAAAACTGCCGTCGGGCATCGGAATAAGGAAGCTAAAGGTGATTTTATTACATACATTGCGTAATATTGTTTTTTTTTAAAAAAAAAAAAAATTTCAACCATTCCACATTGAGAAACTCAAAGTGAAGTTCGTAAAATTTGGTACGTTTCAGTTCGGTGAAACTAACTGGATATATTATAGGTTTTTAGTCTCTTTTAAAATTTGGAATAGATAAGAAAATTAAAAACATTCTTGTATTTCTAGCGTTAAAACTAAATCCATCATATATATAAAATCATATATAGAGAAAGCTACAAAATAAATTTTTGGTCGTTTACATTGTAAATTGAGTTAAAAAAATGTGAGCATAAAATTAATTAAACTTATGTAGGCTCACATGGAAAAAAGACCAACATTAACCAAAAATTCAAGTGACAGGTGAAAGCAGCCGAGTCGTTGTACCGGAGACACGTGGCAGAGACGACGGAGTTTTTCCCGGACGATATAGACAGAATCTTGCGGAACAAGTTAAGTGTCGGGACATGGGTGCTTACTACAATAATGACAACATCAGAAGTTGGGCAATGCTTAGTGTTTGGGTTAGTAGCAAAGTCTTCAAACTTAAGATCGAGAAAGCTCCTTTAAGCTATTTGCTTCTCACTAGAGTTTCCAACTTTTTTGGTAAATTCTTGTCGTTATTGGGATTAACGGCGTTGCCTGATCTGTTTACTCAATTTGGGTTCTATTTCCTTTACGGGGTTCACGCCGAAGGTCCGCAAAGTGGGAAACTCGTTAGGGCTTTGTGTGAGCACGTTCATAACATGGCTGCGTTAGATGACAGTGGCGCGTGTAAAGTCTGGTGGTGTAGGTTGATGGAGGAAGTAACGGCGATGATTCTTTGCGTAGATGTATTCCGCATTGGAATATGCTTTCGTGTGACGATGATATGTGGTGTATCAAGCCGTTGAAATGCGAGGAGAAGAAAAATGGTTTGAGTGACTTTAGCAAAATGTGCTTAAGATGGAAATCGCGGTCTTCGCTCTTTGTGGATCCAAGAGATGTGTAGCTTATCTAACTAGGGAGATTCATCGCATGTTTAATCCGAATGATAATGTTCCGAATAGCAAAATATGTGAAATCATTTTGCTTTTTCTTAAGATTACCAGACATGAAACAAATTATGCAATTCCGCGACTATTTTTGGTGAAACTATATATGTTATTTTGCTTGATAGTTCTAGTATACTACCTTTCCTTTTTTTTTTTTTTTTGTGTCAACTAGCCTAGTAGCTTAAATAATCTCTTAACTCCCACATTATACTACCTTTCATTTTATTGATTATGTTGTTACGTAATATTAACGAAGGAAACCTAATTATTAGACTACATTTAAGAGATTGTACCGCCTAATGATGTCTTCAATCAAATGCTAAACGCTTGAATGTCAACCGCCAAATGCCCAACCGTCACACCGGACAAAATCAACGTAAAGTCATCTATCAACAAAGAACAATCAAACCATCGACTCACAAAACGTTAAGACAATCAATATATGGATCCAAGACATGTTGTGGGGTTTGAGTTTGCATTTTGCTTGGCATGACATATCGAGAGAAATGAACCCTACATATAGTTATATAATTATGATTTTTTTTTTTTGTTTTATTTCGGGATCTAATGTATGATAAATCATTGTTCTCCATATAAAATCTAAAAAAAAAATCCTCAAGTAGGTGCCACCATTTGTTGTCCTTAGCGTTCTTCCTATCGTATTTGAGCTATATATTGGTTAAAGAATAGTCCTTTTCCATATGTTTTTATTTAAATAATATATATTATTATTTGAATCAGCGTGTAATCTTGAATTTGTAATGTACATATTTCTCAATACTGTATGGAACTAATACGAAGGAGATTGGTGGTGCCGGTGATGTGGTCCTTTTTATTAGGTTTAAAACCAAATTTTTATTGATGGCCCGTCCTCTATTTTAAAGATAGATATACATTTCCTGATAAGTCGAATTACTCCATGTGGTATTCATATGGTTCGCACAAATTTATGTAGATTTATATTTATGTGTATTTAGTCTTACTAAATTGAGTGGATGAAATTATTGTTGGAGTTTTTTGTTTTCCTTTCTTTTTTTCTTTTAATTTTGTCAAAATATGCAGTTTTATAAAACATGTTCATGCAGCCAGATTTCGCTTTAGCAGCTTAGAAAATCATATATATAATCTCTCAATTATCTTATAGCCGATGTTTATTTTCGTTTTCCTTTATTTCATATAGAATTATGTTTTTCCAATTTATATGTGTATTTATTTTCTTCTTGTATAGTTTACCCTCTTCTTTTTGTATAGTTTTAATTTTACCCTCAACATTATCATTTATAAGTTAACATTAGCATAAATATCATGAATGGTATGGTAGGTACTCAAATTTTATATATTTGGTGTATGTATTTTTAACTCATTGCATATTTGCATACGATAATCGCTTACATTTTCATTTTTTAGCAACGCAATAACATATGCATGACGACAAATATTAAGTACTAAAAAATCTCAATACTTATTATTAAATAATAAATTTATTAGAGCTAAAATAAAACCAAAAAATGATGTTGACACATTATATATTCATAGACTGAATTCAATGAGATTGAGATTGAAATTGAATTTGATGTCGTGGTGTCCCTAAATCTAACGTGGATGAGATTGAATCTCATTAAGTCTAGTCTCCTTTTAGACTGTAGAGTTCGAAAAAATTCATAAGAAAGTTTACAATATATATCGATTATCGGTAGTTTTTTTAATCCGTCTGTTACATTATCATCATAGATATTTTGATATAATCATATTATACATAATGATCAATATATCATATCAAATGGTGGATCCAAAATTTGTTTTTAAGATCTTAACTAAATATAAAAATATTAAAAATGTAATAAAAATTTAAAATGTTGAACAAAGCCATCCTACAATCTTTCATGTCCTGAAATTTTTTTACCACAATTTCATTTGAATGATATTCTGATATTCTTTTTCGATCAGTTGTATCCCATGATATATTATCTCAATCAGTTAGATGAAGATGTAGCTTTTCTTTTCAAAAATTTCTCCGTAATTGTTTCTGAAAAAATAAACAAAACATTTAAAATCCATAAAACGAAATTGCGTAGATACCAATTTGGGATAATAATATTTAAAATAAATTAAAAAATCATGTTATATTGTAAATAATCGGAAAATTGAGGAAAAAGAATCTGGAGAAGGAGAATAAGAAAAAAAGGAGAAAGAGGGAGAAAGAGAGTAGTTTCTATTTTTTAGGTTTAATAATTTGAACTATTAACGTGGAAGTGTCTTTAGGCAAGTAGTTAAAGTCCACCTCTGCGACTTTTTCCACCGGAGTTCAACTCCATGTAATTGCATATTTACATTTGTTGGAAAAAAAAAACTTAAACTTTTAACTTTTTTTTACAGGTATAATAATTTTTATTATTAAATAAGTATTTAATGTGCTGGATTTTTTCTAAATAGATAGGGTTCATGGGCTGATTTTTTTTATAAAAAAGATAGGGGTTCAAATCAAATGAATAATACCATAAAAAAGTTAATACTAAAAAAATATTTATCCAATGGTCATAACAATTTTTTTTATTTTTTTAAAGAAAGAACCCCTATTATGCCATATAGATCCGCCGATGATCATATCTAACTATAAGCAACACATGCAATTATGATGAAAAATTCCACTAACAACTCTACAACGTGCAGCTCTCCATGCAACACTCGGTATTTTATTGACGATTCCTACATGTGTCATACTAATGATAAACGGTCTTACCCCTACTACTCGAAACCAACGACGGACGGTTCTATTTACAATATTCCCGGATTTCCGATTAGTCTTGCACCACAAACCATGGCTCGAACCCAGACCTAGTTATTATTTTTTACTATATCTTTTTGATAATATTAGATATTTCTGATCATTACAACATATATATACTGTTAAATATAGATAAATTTACATAACGGATGCGTAGTGAATATTGGCTACTATAAAATTGGAAATGTTAAATGTATATATTTAGATAAATAGGAGAAATCTGAATTCGTTTTTTGGTTACAAATTAGACCTAACTCTATAGTCCACTAATTTATATTGATAATGTACTTCACATGTTAGGAACATGTCAACTTCATTGGTTAGCCATCTAATGCAATGTTTATTTTGTCTTGATAACATATCTAATGAAATTTTGATCAACCATTAGACATACATATTTTTTTTTTGTGGATATTATAAATAAAATCCCCCACCCCCCAAAAAAAAAAAAGACCATTTTTTTTTGTTTGAAAATCAATAATCATAATCTGAATACCTTAGAAAGATAAAACATCCCGCAGTTAGGTGTTGATATCCTCTTGCCGAACAAGGAAGCTGAGTATACTTTATATGCCCCCATCTTTCTGCATAAGTCGAACCAATTATATATTGGTTCTTTTTTACATTTGATTTTAATATTTAAATAGTTTTTGGGTTTAATAAATTAATAAGTTCCCTCTTTACATATCCTTAAAATATATATGGTTATGAATGGTGACACAATAAAATGCGTGCATCAGGTCGTGGTTTGGCATGAGCTTTCGTATGCAAATATCCTAAGATGTCAAGCATTTCAGTGATCGAATCCACGATGATCAAATTGTTACACTACAGATTGTAGAGAATGATTAAGAAGCTAAGATAGAAATAAATTGGTTGGTTGCAGAGCAAACAGGAAAATAAAACTAAAAGTTGTAAACAATGAATTAAAAGCGCTAGGTTTCAGGGAAAAATCGCAGGAAGTCACAAATCAGGAATCAGACAATTATTCAGGGAATGAATTTAAACACCAATCTCAACTCAAACAGAATTGTATAATTGATCCACTGTCGTGACACCAATTACTTTATCTAGCAACCTAAGATTATAATCTGTCGTTTGAACTTAAAATTACTGCATGCACAAGAAATGCTCAATTGTTCACGAATCGCCTTAACATCCGCTGCTGTTATACCCGCCTCCTATGTTCGAGCAAGCAACCTATAAGCTTTGAGATTAGTTAAACCCTAAATCGAGACTCAAGAATTTAGAAGTTCTATAACAACAATACGGAAGATTAACAATGAACTCGATCTATGCCTAATTCAGATTCATGAAATCCTTTCAAACCCTAAAACCTAACTAGAGACTACTCGCATAGCAAGAGATGAAAAGAAAAAATAAAAAACTCCATAACAATTGAATTAAAAAATAAGAAAAGAGTAAAGAAATCTTCTCTCGAGCATTTAAAAAGTGAATAGAAAAGCATAGCCTAAACAATGGCTTAAAAACTCTTACTTATAGTTCTAAACATGTTTTGGTCGAACCCTAAAGAGATAAGGACAACTCAAGAATCCGAAGTTTTTATTTTCAATTTTCGTTTCGGACTGGCTGATCCAGACTGCACTGGTCGATCACAAGTCGATCTGGGTGTGGATCTGTCGATCCTGGGGGCTGTGGTCGATCTTAAACTTTCACGCAAAAGTGGATCTATCGATCTAGTGTCCCACTCGCATCGCCACTGGCTGACGACTGTCAAGAAACGCATAACTTTGAACCACTGATGATAATTACATGAAACCAGTCTCAAATGAAAGCTAACTCAAAGAGCTATCTTGTGTCCAAAACTCATTGAAATCTGACATTGGGAAGGTGTTGAACGAATGGCAAACATATGATCTTTCTGCGCTGTCATGCATCTCCAAAACTGCATTTTCGCTCCAAAATTCCAAATTCTCTTCCAAATCAATCTAAAACCTGTAAAGACTTTATAAAGAACTAAAAGACTCTAAATATGTATAAAAGACTCAAAAAAACACTAAAACGATGGCTAAAAACTATCAAAACCGTAATATATCATGGTTCAACCGTAGTATCCGAATTTTTTCACCTTTTTCGAATTTTAATTCATTTGTGGTATTGTTCGAGATGGAGCGTCGTAGGATGGTGTGCTGCTGAGATTTTCTTTCTCATGTTTTGCAAAATGCACTTGAACCACACAATAACCATCTAAATTATGGGTTAAGTATGGTCTAGGTGCATTTCATAGTTTTTGTTTAATTAATTTGAAATTTATTAATTCTCTTAAAAATTTTACATGTTAATTTAATATGAATGTTATATATATATATATATATATTTGATAAATAGAAATATTATTATATTAAAAAGAAAGAATTGCCTTGGCGATTCAAAGTCTTAGAAAAAAAAAATTTTAATTTCGATAATCACTATATAATATATATGAACTATATTGTTTACGGTCACCATTTAACTTATGATTTACTTGTTTCACCTGACCCAATATAAACTGCATTGGTCACATATTTTAGCATATTTTTTGAAAAAAATTATTTGCACAAAATTAATTTATTATTAATTTTTTTGAAGTGATTTTCACTAACATACCATTGAGGACAAACATAGCCAAAACCTGATTGTAATAATATATATAGTAAAGTAGCTTAATTCTCTTAGCCGCTGGACGGAAAAAAAAACATAAATTGATAGTAAACCGATCGAAACGTGAGAATCTCACGGTGAGATCCACATAAGAATTTTAATTTTTCTTTACGTCAAAAAAATAAACTTTTAAATGTTTTAATCACAATTCACAAAGTAGGAAATTAGGAATCTACCTCTGCTTTGGTGCGGATACATTGGGCTTAAATGTTAAAACTAATTGGTTGAGAAAAGGTCCATAGGAGAAGAGGTCCATAGGACAATGGTCAAACGTCAAACACATAATTACGTAAAGTCATAAAGTTTAACACGTCGTAGTCGCTTCTTAGGTGTGGACATTTTAACTAAACCAACTAAATCCAAACCGATCGCAAACTGAACCAGAATTCATGCTCAAACCATCCTGTTAATCTTTTCTTCAGTCCGAATGATCTGGTTTAACTATCCTGTTAAACCATCCTGTTAATATTTGAAGTTCTTTCAAATTAAAATCTTTACCATACAGAAAGAAGTAAGAAACTCAAATCAAGAGAGAATATGAGAAACTATATATCATGAAGATCTCGGTTTTTGGAATTTTAAAAAAGTCTCTAGAAAAAGAAAAGAAAAAAGTCCAAATGTTTAGAATCAATTTTAAGAAAACAAAATAAACATTCCCTCAAAAAAACCACCAAACCAGACTAAGAAAAGATTAAAGAAAAAAGTGTTTAATTCAGTTCCTCAAAAAAAGAGCAGAAATAGCGCAAATATCAAAGACTTACGGCTCCACGACCGTAACTTGTTCCCACTCTCCATCAACCGCCTCTTTCCACACCGTCACGTTGTTGTTTCCATCGGACACAGCCAACAAGTTACCGGTCAACGACCACGAGACCCGCCACACCGGGGTCATAAAGTCCTTCAAAACCTTACCTTCCCATTGCTCACCTTCTTTTCCCACTGTCCATATGATCACTTTCCCATCTTGGGAGCCACTAGCTATAGTGGACTTAGGGAGACCCAAGTTCGGTGCCCAAGCCACATCACGGACCCAATCAGTGTGCTTTTGAAGAGCCGGAAAGCAATCCATCTTCCATGACCCGTTAGAGAGCTTCCAAACTTTCACGGTATTATCACACCCACCAGAAGCTAGCTTGTAAACCGGATCGAGCAAGCCAGAGCTCACAAGAGCACCGGGCGCTGTGGCCGGTGCCCAGGAGACTGAAGTAACTCCAACCGGATGCGCTTGGTCAATCCTTGTTGTGTCCCAGCCACCATCAGCACGGCCTGTGAAAACCGAAATGTTGCCATCGGAAGACCCGCAAGCCAAGGATAGTCCGAGATCATGAGGAGCCCACGCAATGGAATTGACTGAAGATTTGTGGTCTGTGAAGACATGAGCTTGGGTCCATTGGTTTTGGTTGCCTTCTTTCCAGAGTATGACTTGACCATCATAGGAGCATGAAGCAAGGATTGATCCAAACTTTGGGTGTGCCCATGCAACCTCCCAGACAGGACCACGGTGGCCAGTTAATGTAGCTAGTTGCTGCGATCCACCATTGTTGCTGACGCCGGTAATCTTGATGGTGCAGTCAGATGAGGCAGTTGCAATTCGCTTCCCATAGTAATCCATTTGCACATCATGGACAATGTCCTCATGACCTGTTTCAATCTTCTGACCTGGCATGTTTCCAAAATGATTTTTCCCTGCAAATAGTAGTAAAATGGCATAATTATTGAATGAGAACATCTGGGTGGAACAACACACACAGCAGATTAGCCTGTAAAACACAGCTCATGGATCAAAAACAGACATCATTAACTATAAGATTCACAGATATAGCCCTTCAAATAGTTGAAACAATGTAAAAGCTCATATGCTATATGTCACAACATCTTCGATGCTTATAAATAACACATATAGGATTCCAATCTCACCAGAAGCAAGATAAACTAACATTTTCAAAAACAAACGCATCTACTACAGGAAAATCTATAAACGAAGTGTTATGACTACAATTGTAAATATAGACGAAACAAGAGCTGATGACCTTGTTCCATTGAAAATCAATGCTAGGGTTGTTCTATATAATATTTTATAAGTAAAACTAATATATCTTGAAAATAACAAAAGTTGATTATTACTTGAAAATTCAATAAACTTTCATATATAATTTTCAAAATTTGAATGGTAACTCAAGACTCTCACAGATGAGGTCAAAGGTAGACACTATTGGCCTATTGGGCGTTCTTTATAGCAAACACCACGAAGAACCTGAACACTCAACTTGTTAATTAAATTAGAAACAAAACGTATGTAATCTCAGTCATGTCTAGTGATAACGATCCCACACCTGAGGATAAGTAACTACAAAAATACTAAAACAAGCTCACTTCTATCCCATGCAAGATCAAAACAAAAAGAAGAAGTAGATTTTTAGTGAATCAACCAACAAAAAAACTCGGAATGATACCTCATAAGAGATAATTGAGATCTCCAACGGTATACAAGCAGAAATAGAAAGATTGTTAATTTGTTATGAGTAGCAACCAAACTCGGAAGAAAGACGCACCTGATTGTTATAAGCCAAAAGGCGAAATGACAAACCAACCTCTGCTTAAACGCTGCAGATCAAATCAATCATATAAATTACAAATCAGTACCTACCAAAGGAAGATTCAAAAATATAGAGATAAGAAACAGAGAACCTGGCGAAGAAGATGACCTGCGGCCTGAGAGAGTGAGAGGCGAAGAAGAAGAAGAGATGAGAAAATTAGGCGCGATTTCGGGTGGGAGAGACGGAGAGTGACAGAGGCTACGGCTGCGCAAAGAGAGATCAGAGAAGGAAAGTGTTAGGGTTTCAAGGTTAAGTGCTGCGGCTGCGCAAAGAGAGATCAGAGAAGGAAAGTGTTAGGGTTTCAAGGTTAAGTGTTTATGTTTAACGGGCCGAGATGGGCTTGGGCAAAGAAGATGAGAAGAAGAAGACCACGGCCCAGGTAAGTATAAAAATTAAAATCAAACGGGTAAGGATGCTAAGGATAACAGTCCGGGTACCAAGTACCAAGACGGATCACGGATTTTAAGGCGGGTAACAGGATAAGTATTGAGAAAAAATTTTGGACTTGGATTTGGACTTGGATTTGCGAATAATCTAACTTCTTGAACGAGTAGTCCCCGCTTACGGGTGTCAGGCGAGTCCGGTGAGTATCAAGTCCCTGAGTCCATGCTTCCATTAAGCCATGGAGGGCTAAAAGGTTACTGAATTTCAATTATACGTTTTGGTTTTTTTTTTTTTTGAGAAGGTATTCTTCTTCGGAGACAACACCCCAAAGGAAAGAGCAACTCAAGCAATGGAAGTTGCAACACAGAGCGATGCATTTCTTGTGCCGGGCTCATCTTTAATTACAATGTCTGCTCTATCGCCTTGTCAGGTAATGCGACAGAATAATCTATTCCGTTTTTAGTTTGCATCTCACTAAGAAGCTTTCAATATACCTTTTGCAGAGCGGCTCATGATGCTGGTGCCATGACTGTAATTGTAAATATAGGCGAAACAAGAGCTGATGATGGTCGGTGAGGTGGTCATAGCATAAATCTCTTCTCTTTCCTTCAGCCTTAAAATTCCGTAATTTCGTGATCTTCAGCCTTCATAATCTGTTATTTCGTGATCTGTTTGGTGCAGATATTGCAGAGTTCTTGACATTGGTTCGCTCAGTGTCCCATCTCTCTAAGACAATGTCCGGATCAATCAAGTGAACTTTGGCAAGAGCTATGCAACAATGTAACATTTGGACCTATCTTCTTTATAATTTATCAAATGAATACTTCTATTCCTGCAACGTATCTTAGATTGTAAATTTAACAGCAAATAAAAGAGCAATCATTCTTAATGCCAACCAAAGTTTGTCTGAACCAAAAGTGAAAAGATTCGATACACCAACTAATATGAAGCAGCTTACACTTGCAGAACATGGTGTTGTTCTACAAAACAACCAAAACACCTGAGCCATCTTCTAATAGACGTACAACCAATTATACAAGTTTTAAAACCTAAGAAAGGTCAGAGAGGGCCTTATCGATATCCTCTGTGTGGTTCCGAAGAGTGTTCCACTATATCAAGGAAAAGTTGTGTAACAAGCAAATAACAACAAAACATAAACACTTCTGGGAGACAGAGAGAGATAGAGAGATGTGAATACCTGATCCACGCTTAGAGAGATACCTGCAACGTATAACAGACATAGAGATAATCTTGTCAACATGATTATGCAAAGAAAGCAAACTAATATAGCTGTCACTAGAGACAGGCATGAGATATTGCAAATCATTATCAAATATTTTCATGTTAAAGAGCACCAGAACCAAAAAAACAAAACGTTGCTATTGAAAAGACACTCTGCACCATCTCCGCTCATACTAACAAGCACATAAACAGTCTCAATCAGCAGAATTGCCTGTTATAAAACCCTAAGATCTGCAATTATAAAAATCCTAACTAGATGCATTAACTTAACAAAGCAAAACAGTAACGAAAGATAAAAACTAAGAGATGAGGAAACACATTACTAGCAATGATGAATTATGAGAGCAAAAATATAGTTTAAAATACAAAAAAAATTACCTTTCTTGCCAAACAAAGTCTTTCCGTCCTTGACATAAAACTCACGAAGGTCAATCCAAGTCTTCCCGTTAAAATTCCTCACAGAGACTCTCCTATTCTTAGATATCTGAAAGAACACCAAACAAACCATCATAAACCCTAATTTGGTTAAAAACCTAAATTGAGCAAAACCCATTAACAAAATCAAAACTTGATCGAAACCCTTTAGCTCAGTGCTACTAGAGTAAAAACGAAATGCTATTGAAAGAGAGAGAGAGAGAGAGAGAGAGAGAGAGAGAGTAGACTAACGTTGCAGACGACGATGTCGTCAGAGGAGTCTGCTGGCTTTGCGACTTTCTTAGCCGGCGCGTGGGTTCAGATTCGTCATCTGATGCTCTGACATCGTCGTCTTTCCTTTTTCCTCTAGAAGACATTTTCTCGAACTGTAAAAAAAAGCAGAAATGCTCTCTTCAGACTAGAGTAAACTCGCACTTGTTAAACAAAACAACGAGAAATTACAAAAATTAGTAAACATGAGAAGAAACCTGGTCGTGACGCTGCAACGAGTTTCTCGGAGAAAGCGAAAGCACTCTTCTACGGCGAAATCGAGTTGAGAGGGATTAGAGATTCTGAAGGAAAATGAAACGCGAAGTCTCTTCTCGCGTATTTTTGTTAATGCGTTCACCGATCACGCGCTGTTGTACCGCGTGTGATAAAATTGGAACTGTGATATAAGATTCGGAGCCCTTCCTTCGCTTGCGATTTTCGCATTTCTAGGGCTTAATCTTGCTCAAATTGGGTCTGTTTCTGGAATCTGAGATTGAAAGTGTAGTTTGATTCACCATATGTCATGGAGGGTAGAGTTTACTGAATTTCAGCTTATATGCCTATCCGATGTGTATGAAACAATTAAAGGTGTCTACTTTCTGAGGTTTTCGTTTGTTCAAGATTGGGTTTTCTTGGCAAATGGGTGATGAAGAAGTTGCCTTCAGGATCCGTCTTGATTCTTATGTCAGGCTAATGATAGTTTAATTATGTCATTCATCTGTTGCTAGATAGTGAGTTCGATATCTGAGAAATGGAATGCCATCGCTGTGTTATTTCTTGTGATCTTTAACCTTTACCTTCTTTCTCTTAAACCCTTCTTTCTTTTTTAAAACCTTCTTTAACTTGAGAAAGTAATTGAAGCCGAAAAGCAAGCTGCGAGAGACTTAATCCGTGAGAAGCGAAAAGATAGGGCTTTGTTAGCACTGAAGAAGAAGCGGACGCAAGAAGAGTTATTGAAGCAAGTAGATCAGTGGGTCATCAATGTCGAACAGCAAGTAAAACTTACTTGACCCCTTCATAGCATCACGTTGTTTCCATTGCATACCTTTATGCTATGCTATCTATATAAACAAAATTTTCAATCTTTTGATAGCTGATTTTGTCTTGTGAAAGAAATCTGAAAGAACATATTTTGAACCTGTCGTTATGTTATGTCTCAGTTGGCAGATATTGAACTTACAAGCAAGCAGAAAGCAGTCTTTGAGAGCCTAAAGCAAGGTAATAGTGCAATTAAGGCGATTCAGAGCGAGGTCAACCTTGATGATGTTCAAAAACTAATGGATGACACTGCCGAGGCCAAGGCTTATCAGGATGTGAGTTAATAGTGAACCTTAATGTTCCTTTTTGTTTATGCAGTTCTTATTATTACAATCATGTGTCACTTTAGCCGAGCTTCTCCTCGTTTGTTTCTTTCATGGTCGTGAGTATTCTTTTGCTTTATCTAACTGTTAAACACTTGGATTTTAGGAACTGAGTGCCATATTCGGTGAGAAACTATCAGCAGAAGATGAAGAAGATCTTAGCAGAATTCGACAACCTAGAAAGTCAGGTATGTTACATAATGGGTTCTCTTGTTTCTCAGATACAAAATTTTCCTGCATTAGGACCATATATTGTGCCTATTGATATTTCGAGTACCATTTACTTTGTTACTCCTTGGATAGAGTCAAATTATATGTTTGTTTGTTTAAAGCTCATTGTTGAAGATATGCCTGAAGTGCCTACGACAGAGCTCGTGCCTGAAGAACCTGAGAAATTGGATCTCCCTGATGTGCCAGCAAAAGCATCGGTTGCTTCCAATGCAGAAAGCACTCCAACAAAGAGAAAAGGTTTTTGTAATGTTTTTACAAGTAACAATTGCTTCACAAAAAGAACCTTAAACTCAGACATGCTTTCTGTTGTTGCAGTTCTTGAAGAACCTTTGGAAGCTTGATGAAGAAGTGAAGAAGCTGATCGACTACTACATAGCCATGGATTATATAATCATTCTTTGGAATTTTTGCTTCTGGGCTCTTGAAACTCCTTGTGTATTCTCTTCTTACACCTGCAGCTTGTAAAGCACCAAGTTCATGGAGTCTCCTCTGTGAAATGGGTGAGCTCATGAATGATTTGGTTGTTTCTGAACCGATTTCAGAGTCTTTGACCTGAACATATGAAACTATGAAAGTATGAATGCCGTTTAGACTCAGTGGGATCAATTACCTTTTGTTTTGTATAGAATATTCTTCTTTTCTGAGTGAAGTAAAAGCTACAAAATTCGTCTATAAGAATTCAATGAAGGGTATTTGAAAATGGGGAAATGTCAAAATACGAACTCATTTTGTTATCAAAATTTCAAAACCAAACCGTATTAAACTGATATAGATTAAATCGGCTTTTTTTTGTAAATCTAATTAAGTTACATCGGTATCTTATCTAAAAAACTGAACCGAACCGTAATTAGGTGATTCGGTTCGATTTCGGTTTTTTTCTAAAAATCTGTTCGGTTACAATTATTAAAAATATTTTGGTTTCAATTTGGTTCGGTTTAAAATCGTTCGGTTTTTTAGATTTTTAGTTTTTATTACAATGCCACTTGTTTGGTTAGTGTTTAAACATTTTTGCTAGCCCTGGGACTTCGGTTATTCGGTTCGGTTTGGTTCGGTTTTTTCGGTTTTTGAAAATAGTAACCATTTGGAACCGAATGAAAATTCGGTTCGGTTCGGATTTTGAAATCGGAAATACCGAAAATATCCAAAAATAACCAAAAATACCCAAAAATATCAAAAAATATATATCCAAAATACTCAAAAATATCCGAAAATATCCGAAAATATCCAAAATACCCAGATTTTTCGGTTCCATTCGGTTTTTTTTCGGTTTTTGGTTCGGTTCGGTTAATAACCGAAAACCGATCGGTTATCAAATTTGGAACCGATCGGTTATTATGCAGAAACCGAAACCGAACCGAATCCCATATTTCGGTTCGGTTCGGTTTGGTTTTTCGGTTTCGGTTTATATTCCCAGGGCTAATTTTTGCAATATCTTTCTACTTTTCTTGGTGATATAAGTTACATGAATAAATTTTCTCAATCTAATGTTATTTTTTTGTGAAACTTTATATCAATACGTGTTGGAAAAAAGGATATAAAACTCTTTTGAAAATGATATAAGTGGTATCTTGGTTTGCTCCGAACTTATTCTACATGTTGCGAGACATTCGTAAATGGAGAAACTGAAACAGTAGAGGTGCAAGATGTGTTCTACATTTTGAAATTAAAAATTAAATTAAAAAAAAAACTGAAACATTATTAACAGTAGAGGTGGTCTAAAAAAAGGTTCAAATCTATAAATATTAATTATCAACAACCGAGAAAAATGTCAATAGTTAATTAGATTTAGAAATTTTCATTTATGCACATTTCTACATAATCAAATTTACTACCAAATTAAATAATACAAAATTAACTTGATTAAGTTTTACATTAAGAGAAAAGAAAAGAAAACTAAAGATATTATACTGTTAGAATATTATTATTTTTATAAGGTGATATATGTCACATATGTGTATATTTGCAATCATAAAAGTTAGGCGTGAAAGTTAGGCGTGCCTTTAATTTTTGTGGGTGATGTTTTATATAATGGGATGACTCATTATCATTATTTAATGTATTAATGTAATGATTCATATAACAAAAACATTAACTCGTAAAGGCATACATATACATGTATGTAAAGAAATGAAATGAGATGTGAGTTTATATAAGTGTGTACACATAAAAGATAAAATATACGAAGATCATTAATGGTCAAAATCTTTTGATTCGCTCCATCAAAAAAAAAAAAAGGAATCGATTATAGTAAAAGATCAAAAGGAGGAGAAATCAAATGAGAAACTTAATCCAAAAGCCAAACAAGCATGGATCAAGGTTTTTCTTTCTATAAGAAAGAGTTTATGGTTGAATTAATCAAATCTAGATGATCTTGGGTTTTAGATTTCATCTTATAGAAATCATCAAAATTAACATTTGGTATCAGAGCTAAAACTAGATTTATTTAATTCACCATAATTGAGTACTTAAAGATTCATCTCCTTAAAATCGTTGTAAAGATCGCATGTTTTTAGTTTCATAAATTCTCGTATGGTGATCGAATGAATTTATTTAAAGTGGAAGTTAGTGGATCATCTATGGAGAATTACATTTCTAGAATATTAAGTATACATAGTGTCGTTTGTATATATTTAAAGAGAAATAAATTATTGTTGAAGAATGGTGGAATTCAATTACGTGTATAGAATATTTCAAACGACACTATCTTCATCTTCCAGCTAAAAATTCTAGGATCATTAAAGATAGATTTGTGTATGTTTTATATACACGTATCTTACGAGTATATATGTATTAAAACATTTTTTTTTTATTTCGATCATAAAAGAAACGATTATGCATAGAAATCGATTATGTTGAATATGTTGCATACATAAAGCCGTTTGCTTAATCAACATGTTTCACTATGTAAAGATTTCATTAATGTTAGTGCATGTGATCCTTAAGAGCATGGATCGATCGTAAGTGTATGAAACATTTTTTTATTTTTTTTTATTTTATGTAAAAGCATAATTAAGTTTGTAATCGTTAATAATAATGGTTTTATATTAATAACTTATGTTAAGTGGTGTTATAGTGGAGTTTCTGTAAGGAAGAAAAGAATGATCTTCTATTAAAGAAAGTTAGTGGTGTTTTCCTTTTAGTTTATGTAGAAAAGGATACACACAATTATAGAAACCACTAATTAAAGTGACGTAAAGAAAAATACACTACATAATTTAATTACTTGTATAAACGTAAGTAGCCTGAGAATGCATAAAATGTTGCATTACATACTTACGTTTATAAGTAAATGCTTCCGCTGTGATTTCATAAATGGAATAATTGTGTTATGAAATATTAACGCAATATAAATATATATTTTTCTTTATATTAAAGATTTTAATATTTGATTATATGTAACATGTTAGTCACCAAAGTGGCCTTGTTACATATTAATTAAATATTAAAATAATAAAATTGATTAATTGATCATGATTAAATTGATGCTAAAATGACATAAAAGTTTAATTGATCAAATATTTATTATTTATATTCTTGGAGATCACCCAAAGGTGGATCATTGAATATAATTAATAAAATGTAAAGAATTAATCAATTCTACTATAATTAATATATATGCTTGCCCAAAGGTAGCATATATATTTAATCTATGTATGATTTGATTAATTGTAAAAGTACAAATTTAGGCATCGATAAAAGATATATGAGTTTAAATATTGCCCAAAGGTTGTTTGAACTCATATTTAAAATTTAAAATATATAAAATACGAATCTGAATTAAAGTCTCAAAGCACTAACGAGCTATGTATAAATGTTGCAGCTTCATCAAATGGTAGATCCGCTAACATGAAGTTCAATGGGTTGAATTATGGTGAATGGTCCGAACAGATCCGGTTTGTACTGGGTGTAATGGGATTAGACCGTGCCATAATATCAAATGAAAAGCCCCCAGCCATAACAGTTGATAGCTCTGAAAGTGACAAGACTCGTTATGAGAATTGGGAGCGATCTAACCGGCTAAGTTTGAACTTAATGAGAATGTCGATGGCGGAAAGTATTAAGCCATCAATGCCTAAGACAGAAAATGAAATTTTTGGAAAAGATCAAAGAGTGTTCCCACTCGGATTTAGCTGATAAGTCAATTGTAGGAAGCCTAATGAATGAGCTAACTACGAAAAAGTATGATTGGACTCAGCCAATCCATGATCATATAACCCACATGTCAAACTTGGCGGCAAAGTTATTGACCTTGGGAATGGAAGTGCATGAACAGTTCTTGGTCCAGTTCATCATGAACTCCTTGCCTAATGAGTTTAGCCAGTTCCAGGTGAACTATAACACCATCAAAGACAAATGGAACTATAAGGAATTAAAGGCTATGCTCGTTCAAGAGGAAGGGAGATTAAAGATGATGAAGGAGCAAGTTGCCAATCTCGTAGGTCTTAACCGTACCAGCAGCAGCAAAGGAACACCAAATGCAAAGGTCAAAGGAAAGGGAAAATCTTTCATCAAAGGACCTGAAAGACAAATCAAGAAGGAAATAMAGTGTTTCTTTTGCAAGAAAACGGGACACTTTAAGAAAGATTGTCTGAAAAGAAAGGCGTGGTTCGAAAAGAAAGGTAAACATTACAGTTTTGTTTGCTCTGAATTGAACCTAATAGAAGTGCCTAATAATACTTGGTGGTTAGATTCTGGTGCTACTACTCATGTGTCTAATATTAAACAGGGATTCAGTTCGATCCAGCCCATAAGAGGAGCTGACAGACTTGTTCATGGGAAAGAATGAAGGCATTAATTGAAGGCATTGGGACTTATAGATTGATCTTGGACACTGGCTGTCATGTAGATCTTGAAAGTTGTCTCTATGTACCTGAATGTGCTAGAAATCTTGTTTCCATAAGTAGATTGGACAACTCCAGTTTTAATTTTAAGATTGGACATGTTTTTTTCAGATCGAATAATTACTTTTATGGTAGTGGTACTTTGTTTGATTCACTTTATAGATTCAATCTTGATGCAAAGTTTTCTGAATCCTTATTTAATATTGAAAGTCAAGGCATTAAAAGTAGTGCATCAAATGAAAATTCGCTGGCATCAAAGATTAGGTCACATTTCCAAAGAAAGGTTAATGAGGTTGATAAAKAATGAAATTCTTCCTCAATTGGATTTTAGTGATTTAAACGTGTGTATAGACTRCATTAAAGGAAAGCAGACTAAACACATTGTAAAGAAATCAGCCACAAGAAGCACTCAGCTTCTTGAGATAATTCACACCGATATATGTGGCCCTTTGACGCTCCTTCTTGGAGTGGTGAAAAAATTTATCACCTTTATTGATGATTACTCACGTTATGGATATATCTATTTACTGCATGAAAAGTCTCAATCTGTAAATGTCCTAGAGATATTCATGACGAGGTGGAAAGCAGCTAGATAAAAAGTAAAGATAGTGAGATCAGATAGAGGTGGTGAGTTTTATGGAAAATTCACTGAAAGTGGACAATGTCCAGGTCCATTTGCAAAGTTACTTGAAGGTAAAGGCATTTGTGCACAATACACAATGCCTGGTACTCCTCAGCAGAATGGCGTTGCTGAAAGGCGTAATCGTACATTAATGGATATGGTTAGAAGCATGTTAAGCAATTGTTCATTACCCATTTCCTTGTGGATATATGCATTAAGAACTGCAACATATGTGTTAAACCGGGTTCCTAGTAAGGCAGTTCCTAAGACACCTTTTGAACTGTGGACGGGAAGGAAACCTAGTCTAAAGCATCTTCGTGTCTGGGGTTGTCCAGCAGAAGTTAAGTTATATAATCCACATGAAAAGAAACTTGATTCAAGGACTGTCAGTGGATTTTTCATTGGCTATCCTGAAAAATCAAAAGGGTATACATTTTATTGTCCAAACCATAGTATGAGAATAGTTGAGACGGGAAACGCTAGGTTCATTGAAAATATAGAAACTAGTGGGAGTGGTAAACCAAGAAAAGTGGATATTCAAGAAGTCCAAATTAAGGTTCTTCCACCTGTTATTGCACCTAATGTAGTTGTACCTAATGTACAACATGATATTGTGCAAGCCCCACTAAATGAAAATAATGTTAATGAACCTGTCACAATTCAAGAAGAGAATAGTGAACCACAAGTAAATTTAAGGCGATCTATAAGGGAAAGAAGATCTGCCATTCCAAGTGATTATGTGGTTTATGCTATTGAAAGTGAATGTGATTTAAGCCTTGACGAAGATCCGATCTCATTCCAAAAAGCCATGAAAAGTGATACAAAATTGGTTGCGCTAAAGAAGAAATGAAATCTATGGGTGATAATAAAGTTTGGGACTTAGTAGAGTTGCCTAATGGTTTTAGAACAGTTGGTTCTAAATGGATCTTTAAGACAAAACGCAACTCGAAAGGTAACATTGAAAGGTACAAGGCTCGCCTTGTTGCTAAAGGTTTCACCCAAAAGGATGGCATCGACTATAAAGAGACTTTCTCTCCAGTTTCAAAGAAAGATTCTCTAAGGATTGTTTTGCCTTTGGTAGCTCATTATAATCTAGAGCTTCACCAAATGGATGTAAAGACCGCCTTTCTAAATGGAGAACTTGAGGAAGAAGTATATATGGACCAACCTGAAGGGTTTGTGGCCACAGGAAATGAAAATCTGGTGTGTAAGCTGAGAAAATCAATATATGGACTAAAACAAGCTTCTAGACAGTGGTATTTTAAGTTTAATGATATTATCACGTCATACGGTTTTGTAGAAATCATCGTTGATCGGTGTATCTACTATAAAGTCAGTGGGAGTAAGTTTATAGTTTTGGTCTTATATGTTRATGATATTTTGCTTGCTGCAAATGACATGGGAATAATATATGATATAAAGAAATATCTCTCTAAAAACTTTGAAATGAAAGATATGGATGAGGCATCTTATGTGATCGGAATAGAAATCTTTCGAGATAGATCACAAGGATTGTTAAGTTTGTCTCAGAAAGGATATATCAATAAAATCTTAGAGAGATATAGAATGGAACAATGCTCTAGCTCCGAAGGGAGATAAATTCAGCGAAATGCAATGTCCTAAAAATGAATTGGAGCGTAAGGAAATGAAAAAGGTTCCATATGCATCAGTGGTTGGGAGTTTGAACTATGTTCAGACATGTACACGACCAGATATCAGTTTTGCTGTTGGTATGCTGGGTCGGTATCAAAGTAATCCCGGAATGGACCACTGGAAAGCTGCAAAGAAAGTTCTCAGGTACTTGCAAGGCACCAAAGACCACATGCTTACATATAGAAGAACTGATCATCTCGAGATCATTGGATATTCAGATTCAGATTATGCTGGATGCGTTGATAGCAGAAAATCGACGTTTGGCTATCTGTTCCTATTAGCTGAGGGAGCAGTATCATGGAAAAGTGGAAAGCAGTCTGTCATTGCCACTTCCACTATGGAGGCCGAATTCGTGGCATGCTTTGAGGCTACGGTTCATGCATTGTGGTTGCGGAATTTTATCTCGGGGCTTAGGATTGTCGACTCTGTAGAGAGGCCGCTGAGAATTTATTGTGATAATTCCGCAGCTGTATTCTTCTCAAAGAATGACAAGTATACGAAGGGTGCAAAGCACATGGAGTTAAAGTACTTATCTGTCAAAGAAGAAGTACGGAAACAAAGAGTGTCATTTGAGCACATTATGACGGACATGATGGTAGCGGATCCGTTAACTAAGGGATTGCCACCCAAGGCGTTCATTGGCCATGTTGAGCGTATGGGTATAATAGATAAAGCCTTGTTATTTTGATTAAAGTATGCTCATTATGTATATGACACTCTGAATTCAATAAAAGTGAAGTTTCTGTTTTATATCAGATATGTTATTATTAAAGTATATGTACACTTACAGTTAAAATATAACATATGATTATATTGAGAATTAAGGTTCATTTCAATGTAAAGAATTTTGAGAGTTAAAGTTTATCTCAAATGTAAAGAAAAATGTAAAATTAGAATTGGTTTGTGATACATGGAAGGGAGCAGTAAAATGAGATGTAACCGCCATGATTCGATCGATTCTAATTTTATCTAAAGGTTAAAGAGAATTTGATATAAAAGCGCCGCATTAAATCATTAAAGATCAAATTCATATTAAAGAATGATTCTAAGATAAAAGATTATTCGTGATGGATCGGTTTCGATTAAAGAATTAGAATCGGTGTATTGATAACCCTCCTCCTTTATCTTATATGATTTTGTGACATATGTTGGGAGAATGTTAGAATATTATTATTCTTATAAGGTGATATATGTCACATATGTGTACATTTGCAATCATAAAAGCGTGAAAGTTAGGCTTTAATTTTTGTGGGTGATGTTTTATATAATGGGATGACTCATTATCATTATTTAATGTATTAATGTAATGATTCATATAACAAAAACATTAACTACTCGTAAAGGCATATACATATACATGTATGTAAAGAGTTGCAAATGAGATGTGAGTTTATATAAGTGTGTAGACACATGAAAGATAAAATATACAGAAAATCATTAATAGGTCAAAATCTTTTGATTCTTGCTCCATCAAAAAAAAAAAAGGAATCGATTATAGTAAAAGATCAAAAGGAGGAGAAATCAAATTGAAAAACTTAATCCACAAAGCCAAACAAGCATGGATCAAGGTTAGTCTTTCTTCTTCTATAAGAAAGAGTTTATGGTTGAATTAATCAAATCTAGATGATCTTGGATTTTAGATTTCATCTTATAGAAATCATCAAAATTAACATATACATCAAGGACAAGACTCAATATTCTATAAACAAGTAAGATGATATTATACATCAAGGACAAGACTCTACGTTCTATAAACAAGTAAGATGATAATCCTGCAAAAATTCGTCTCTAAATCCATCCAAATATTCAAACATATCAAACACATTTCTTTCTCATATGTGAATGAAAATTCCACCATTGAAATGAGGTTGAGAACCACCTGTTGTGATTGTTCTTCTTTGGCTCATTTCCGACATAAGCCATTTCTATTTCACGCTTATCTATGTAATGTAACAATTCTTAAGAACTTTCTATAATATAGAGTACAAAAAAATAGCATCTACTAACCATACATATTTTAGTTTCCTATAATAGTATTTTTACCAGGTGCAACACCTATTCTAATAGGACTGAGATTATTATCCACTATTAGGGATCTAATCCCATCCGAAAATTCGGATACTCGGGAAGTCCGGATCCGGATATTAAATCCATCAAAATAGAATCCCAACCAGGGTGTATAGTTTTCAAATCTAAATAGCTGGATCCGATTCCTTTGTATTCAAAAATAATACTGTACTATCCATTGGGCCATAATTAATTAATAAAATGACTATATCTTTAATAACATTCACGAGAGTTCCTCCAAAGTAGTATTACAAGCCGAAGCAGATGTAAATGAATGGATTCAAGCTACTTGTGCTCATGAAACCAATTCCACCGAACGACAAGAATCTATGGAAAACTCTAGGCGTAAACCACCCCATCCCTTTGTCAAATGCAACTTTGATGCAGGTTTTGGTACTCATACTCAAGTAACAGGAGGATGGATCATTAGAGATAGTCAAGGTGTGGCTAAAAGTTGGGGATCAGCTAAACTATGTACTGCCTACACACCGTTAGAAGTCGAAGCCGAAGCTTTATTGACATCAATGCAACAAACTTGGTCCAAAGGTTTCACCTCAATTTGTTTTGAAGGAAATTGTGAAGTTCTCATCAACGGAATTATCTCTGATGTTTCTATTAAAGGATTATGCCAGGATATTCATTATTGGGCAACAAAATTTAAAGACATTAGTTCCTCTTTTACTAAACGTTCTTCTAATCAAGTAGCTCTTGCTTAAGCCAAAAAAGGTTGCATAAATTCTTCCTTTTTCTCGGATTGTATGAATCCTCCGCATTGGATTGCTGAACTATTGTATTGTGAACGTCTTAATTCTTGATCATTATAAGTTAATTTCGATTAAAAAAAAAAGCAGTGACACATTTTTTGGTCGAGAGAAAATAGTAAGCCCAGAAAGCCCATGACAGTAGTCATAGACTCATAGCCACGTAATTGAGCTAAATTAAGAAACCGCTTTATGATATCGATCTCGGAGTCTCTCATCTGCCTACGGTTTTTTATTTTACCCACCCGGTTTAATCTGGACGGGTTTTCAGCCTCTAGCCCCATGAATTTAGACCTCTTTGCTTATTCATACACCGATTTGCACCCCATGCATAAAACACCAAAAATTATTCTAACCAAGCGTAAACCATCAAACCGAAGACACCGTGGATCGGTTTGTGAAATTGGAACCAGAGCGGACGACGACGTGGCTATACTTACGTAAAATTAAAAGAAACGACGTCGTTTTAAAATAAAACAATAAAATTTAAACAAAACACAGCTTCTTCTCCATCGTCTTCTTCTCCATCGTCTCTCAAAATCTCTCCATCGTCATATTCTTATGGAAATCTCTCCATCTCAAAATCGCTTCCCAAAATTTGAAATTCTTCCTCTTCGATGTATTAATTTAGTCTTTCCGCCAAAGAAAGCTTCTCAAAGAGGAGATGAAATTTCTAGTAGATGAAGACGAAATTTAGAAGAAGAAGACGATGGAGAAAAAATTTGGGTGAAGCTTTTTTAATAATTGAAAAGATATGGATCAAACTGAAATATTTAATTGTTGGAATTTGACCACTCAGTCATGACTCATGATTATCTTATAAGGAAGAAGAACACATCAAGTTTGCTCCTTTGCAAAAAACAAAGTTACGATTTTTCTCTTTAAGATTCTTACTTTTGAATTTGTTTTCTCTTTCTCTGCTACAATCATCTAATGAGCAATAACAACAACAAGAAGAAAAAAATCGGATTTGAAGAACAGAGGGAGTTTGAAAAAAAAAAAAAAGAACAGAGGGATTTTATTGGAGGAGCTAATCACTTCGTTGGACGGCAAAACCAATCCGATTCGTTGCTTCTCCTCCGATCAAATCCTTAAAGCGACTGACAATTTCTCCGAGAGCCGAGTTATCTCCAATTGGGGATATTTCATCTGGTACAGAGGCTTAATCGAAGACAAACCAGTTTCAATCAAGAAATGGTCCTGTCAAAATCTCTCATGCTTCGCATAAGCCTATCGAGGTATCTCTGTATCCTCTCAGATGAGTGGACACAAAAATGCTTTAAAGCTTCTAGGTTTTTGTTTGGAATTTGATCTTCCAGCTTTAATATGTGAGTACACTGAACACAGACCGCTTAATAGAGACGGAGAAATCTCTAGTGGACAGGTTTTGCCATGGAAAGTGAGACTGAATGTTGATAAAGAGATATGGAATGATTTGGCTGGTGATGATGATTTGGTTCTGAGACGGTCACAGGAGATAAATTTCGAGATTTTGAGAAGAAGAAGACGATGGAGAAGAAGCATCGATATAGTTAGGGTTTTGTTTTTAAACGATCTCGTTTCTTTTAATTTTACGCGAGTGTAATCACGTCGTCGTCCACGCTGGCTCTAATTTCACAAACCAATCCACGGTGTCTTCGGTTTGGTGGTTTACGCTTGGTTAGGATAGTTTTTGGTGTTTTATGCATGTGGTGCAAGTCTATGTAGGAATAAGCAAACGGACCTAAGTTCTGCCACGCCACGCATCGAAACCCTAATATTTGATTTTGATTCATTTTATTTAATCAGCATACTGAGCGCGCCTCGATCCACGACCATTGCGCCACCGAGCCGTATTAGCTTCGATGATGGATCTCAGCGTATCGACAGTAAGCATTTCAGAGTGATCGATCGAGATTCCTCCGTTGATCTGTTTTATAGCCGGATTTCGCCCATTGTCGCAGTTTCATATCGTTGAATAAGTCTTCGGTATATTTCGCTGATTCGAATCGCAGCTTTGATTGCGCTTGAATCGTCACTGGTTACTTGACCTGACCCAGACTATTTTTGAATCAGTACCGCCAAAGAATGTGGTGATGACGATTGTGGTGCAGATTAAATTTCATCTTCTGCGATTGACAGTTGAAGGTCGGCGCCGATCGAATTGTTTAATCATAATAGATCTTTCTGATGCCATGTCTATGAGAGATTATTTATTGTTTAGAAAACGATAATCAACACAGTGAAAGATTTCATTATACTTTACTGTGATTGAAAGCCATTGATAAACCTGTGAATTACCCCAATCGGATCAACAAATTCATTTGGGGTAATTCACAGGTTTTTCAATCACAGTAACGTATAATGAAATCTTTCACTTTGATGTTCAAATTATTACGTTTTTTCTAAACAGTCGATAAGAAGTATCTCAGCAGACACATGAAAGCACATAATCAAGAAAGATCTACTATGATTATGATTAGAACGAAGTTTCAGTCAGAGACCGATAACCATGTAATAGTCGATCCTTAGAGATCAAATTTAATCTACACCAACAATCAGTCAATCACCACATATAATCAAACATTGCTGTGGCGAATTACCCATGATTCCAAGAGTAGTAGAGATTCTAAGGTCAAAACTCGAGTGACAAATCCTAAGGGCAGGAATTTTAAATTGAACCGATTCAAACACAAAGATCAAAGCTACGATTTCGAATTCGAAGCGAAATGAACATACGGAGACCATTGTACAACGCGATTCAAAAATCGAGAGCCAATTATGGAAACGCAATTCAATTAGACGGATCACGAGGACGGAGTCACAATATAAAACGGAGGAATCTCCCGATTGATCACTCTGAAAGAACCCTAGCTTAGATTTGTCGATACAGCTTTAAAACAGAGATCAAAATGCGTAGAAAAATCTCAGGGAAGAGATAGCAAACCTGAAAGTACGACGAATCAGAGTGAGAGACGATGTAATGTGAGTCGAAGAAAGAAGAAGATCGATGGAAAAGAAAACGCTCAGAGTTTTTGTATATGCTGATTAAAATAAAAATTAGATCTGGCTCAAAGTTATCTAAACCGGGTGGATAAAATAAAAAACCGTAGGCGGATGAGAGACTCAGACATCTATCTTCCAGATCAGACATCTATCTTCCAGAAATTGACTTACGTGATTTATTTCTTTTGTTTCATTGAAGTGACTCAAATCCATAAAAGTAAAAGGTCGTACACACACGAATACATAGGAGATATGTGTAACTTTTTTTTTTTTTTAAAGTTCATTTCATTTATAAAAATAATAACTACTTCAACAACATGTTATGGGTATCTACGGATATGTATTTATTTATGTGTACCACTGTACCTAGTGAACAATTCTTTATACAGATCTAAAAAATGTACTATATACCTTACAAGTTGTATATGTCAATCAAGTTGTAGTTGTTGACAACAAAAGATCAAGTTGTGATTCCCCCACACTGGTTAAAACTCTTCAAAAACTGATGATAAATTTATAGGGAAAGTGATCTATACCTAAACAAAATGGTAACAAATGTGTTACGAGTTACAAAATAATATTAGTCCAAAATATCATGAATTTGTATATATATATCATTTAATGAGATTGATGTTAGAATTGTAACATCAAAATTTACAAGATCCGTTTAATTTAAGTAAATGCACAACAATACGGTGAGAAATCAGAATATTGAGTTCAACAGAAGAAATCAGAATAAGACAATCAGTCATGTTGCAATAGAATTAGAAAACCATTAAGAAAGATGTCCGAATATATAAAAGGAATTTTAATTTCTCAAAAAAGTCAGCACAAATTTATAACCGCATTATCCTGACATATGCTGATATTAAGACATAAAAAGCAAAAATCAAGAAAATGTAAATGATATTCAGAGAAGAAGAGAAATCATTATAACCAGAATTAGGGTAACTGCTAATTTTTAAACAGATATATTGTCCATTAGTAAATTTATTGGTTCCCATAGTCAAAAAGAAAATCCCGAATCCTAATGGTTCAAAGTACATTACGAAGAGCAATGTAATGAATACTATTAAATATGTATCTAATATGGGATTTTTGAAAACAGCTAAGTATATATAAAAGAGACAAACAATGTATAAAGAGTCGTCTTTTCTCTCCTTTCACCTTTTTTTGAAAACCACCATAATTAGAGAATCATTTTGTGAATTTAGCGATCAATTTGTCGACGTGGATGATGATATCGTCAATGCGAGGTCGAACAGCAGCCTGTGGTTGCAGCATCCAAGTTACGAACTGGTGAAGAGCTTCAGGATAAGAAGCCTTTGGTCCAGTGTTTGGCCATTTGATCTGAGCGTTCACAATTGCGAGCTGAAGACTTCCACCGGATTCTCCAAGTGCATATTCGAATGGAGACACACCGTACCTGCACAAAAAACACCTTAAATTAATTGAAGTGTATGAAATTGTTTAAACTTACAAGGAAACCAGATATAACTGTATTACATTATTGCGTAYAATGTGCAGCCTAGTGACCAGATATCTGTTCTCTCATCGATATCTGCATGGCTTGGGCAATCCCAGAGCTCGGGAGCTCGAAACGGTGCTGAACAATGTTCAGATGTCCATTCCTATAACATAAGTTCGTGATCAATAGGAGTAAATAGTTATTCTCACAGGAAATAGAATGTCGATGACTCGATGGACAATATGGAGTGGTGAGACCTCAAAAGCTTGTGATGGTATAAAATAGGGATGGATATAGAACCTGTAACTGTAAGGCCTCTTGACGGGAGCGGATTTGCTTCCGTGATGGGCGAGCACTTCCAAAGTCCATCAATATCGCAAGCGGAGGCTGTCCTTTTCTACGCGTTACAAGCACGTTTCCAGGTTTGACATCGTTGTGAGCATATGGTGGCTCCAGCGAGTGCATGTGTTTGAGTCCATCACAAAGCTGTAGTATAGAATCAACAGACTTGCAATTTATGACTAATCATACAATAACTCACATGGTTCTCAGTAAACTAAACATAATAGTTAGTAGCAAAAGAAGAGAATTGCAGAAAACACCAGTTAAAAACAGAAATCAAAGATGGATTTACAAAGAGAGTTTGTTACCTGACGGAATATGTGCAAAACATCAGTTGTTGAGAATGTTTCCTTTTTAGCCTTCATCAATGTGAAATTATCCAGCAAGGTCCCATCCAAGTGAACAGGAAATAGCAAGAAGGCCTCGTGTTTCCAAGCTCCCTCTTGGCCGTCCTAACCAATCAAAAGCAACGCACTTTCTAAATCGGACTTTACACGAGAAAATTAGAAAGAGAAATAGCCAAATGCTCAAAAAGCATCAACCAATGAAAGTCCAGACCATAGTTTTTCTACCTTAACAGAAATAATGGCATGATCAAGGAGTGGAAGCAAATTAGGGTGATTGAACAATGATGAAACACGGATCTCCTCCCGCACCAATTCCAATTGCTCCTTGTTCTGAATCAAAACTTTCTTCATAGCATAAGTTCCATCAGCTACAACCAAATCACAGATAACAAACTCCAGGTAAGTCACAGAACAAACATGAAAAAAGTTAAAGAACCAGGCCAGCTCAACCAGTCAAAATCCAAACAAATGAAAAACGAAGCTCGAGAATATACCATAACTTCGGATGCATAGTGGATCAAACGGGCTATACAAATCAAAACTGGTTGATTCATAATAAAACAATACGAAAGAAGATTTTACTGTAATCGCTTGGTTGTGCTATCATCCTAATTCAACTCGATGCTGGCTCGATTAATTCGTCTCTAGTGCCGATGAACAAATAACAAGCCAAATTTTCAGATGCACCGCCGATCGAAAATGTTTGGTCGACAGTCAAATTATATGGAACATGATTCGTAGATTTCGAGCTAAAACAAACAAATGAATCCTACATTGCTATGAAGCAATCTCTCAAAGCACACCATCCAATCTCAAAACCACAAGCAGATGTCAAACGAAAAGGAAAGCAAATCTAATCAGAAACAGCAGTTCCGATTCAGTCGAGATAACGCAGATCAAGGACTAGCGAATCAGCCATCACGACCGACAAAAACTATAGAGAAATTAATCAATACTAACCGGAGAGATGAGCCGGATCCTTGACTTTCTTCGCGAGGCCACCACCGGATGCGGCGGAGGAAGCGTCGGCGACAATCTCCTTGACCAAAAAGACGAATGCGAAACCTCCTTCGCCGAGCTGCCTCACAACCTTGAACCGATTCTCATTGATCCATACATCGCCTCCGCCGTTGACGGCGTCGTAAAGCGCGTTCAATCCCGAAAACGAACAGCCCATACTCACGGATCACTACGCAGTGTCTCTCTCTCTCTTTTTCTTGACCAACGGATCGATGAAACCTTTCGATCTACAGAATTCACGGATCCTTCAGATTCGCATTATTCGAGATCTCTCTCTCTCTCCCCCTCTCTCTTATTCTGTGTTTAATTATATGGAAGTGATGAGATTTGGAGTTGAAGCATTCATGTCAGCTATACGATACAGGCACACAATTCCGTGTTTTCACTAATTAATCAACTATATATTTATATATTATTCGGAGATTAAATTTATAAATAAACATTAAAAAAATATAAATATTTACATCACATTACCATTACATCAAAAAAACAAATTTTAATCTCTCATTAAAAATATTTTAGTCAAGTTAATATATGATCATTTAATTAAAATTAAATCTTAGTTAAAGAAATTAAATCAAATATATCGAGATTTGCATAAATATCTTTAAATATCGATAGTTCCTTAAATATCTCATTAGTTATTTATTTAAACCACTTACTGAATCTTCTATAATTATTAATAAGATTTTAGAGAAAAAATCACTTTTAATAAATAACAAATTTCAAATTAACATGTAGTGCATAATATTTTAATATTTTTCTTTTTTTGTTTTTAAAATTGATCAAAATCTTTCTACAAAAAAAAAAGATATTATAATCGATAATGTTAATAAACATGTAACTATTGTCAAAGATTTTATTTTGCAAAACCTAAAACCTACATTACATGTTTATCTTTTTTAAAAAATAAAATAAAACCAAAATAAAATCACTAATAAGAAAAACTAGATTACAATTCGGAATTATAAATTTATATTTATATTTATTCCGAAATCTTATACACGTTAAGATGAGTTTTCGTTAAGATTTTATTATAATGAGAGAATATATTCTTTTGTTAAGATTAAGTAATCGTAATCTAGAGTAATCGTAATTCTTATATTTTTTAAATATAAAATAAAAAATTTTAATCACTAATAAGAAAAACTATATTACAATTTTGTTATTTTATTGATTTATAGATCACGAGTATAAACCTTATATGTCATCAATATTCTTTATACTCTAGATTACGATTACTTAATCTTAACAAAAGAATATATTCTCTCATTATAATAAAATCTTAACGAAAACTCATCTTAGCGTGTATAAAATTTCAGAATAAATATAAATATAAATTTATAATTCTGAATTTTAAAAAATATATTAATTCGTGTTGTAGCACGGGACTAATTCTAATTATATTAATTTCCGTTTAGCTAATTGGCTCGGGTATAAACCATTCAACACAATATAATTTAAATTAAATTTAACCAGGAAAAGTCGTCCGCATTCTATTCATCATGTAATATGGAACTCGTTTGTACATAATCAAACAAGTCACAACAACAATAACAACATAGTAGATTCGATTTATAAATTTTATATCATCACAACCCAGCATCAAAATACGTAAAAAAAGTAGAGATTTGAATGACCAAACCATTAAATTTTTTGAATATTTAATAAAAAGTACAAAAACAAATAAACTCATTATTCAAGCTTATATCATTGAGCTTGCATAAATTAACAGAACCAAAATCTAATTATTTTGGCATTATGCAAGCATTGTTTGATCGGTACAGAGTGGTTTAATAGGCTAAACCGATCAGAATGAAGATACCAATAATATATTGACAACGAACCATAAATGCAGGCAGGATCCAATAAACGTCTCGAACGGCTCTCGTTGGCCCTCACGAATCAAATCTGTGTATTGAAAACAAATCAACGGCCAGGATTCATCAATCCCGCAACGGCGCGTGGCCGTTCTCGGTGACGGAACTAGGCTCCACCGGCTGCTGCTGCGTTATGCAGTGTATGTTTCCTCCAGCGAGAACGATCTCCCTTGCATTCTCGATTCCCACAACCTTCAGAAGACGAAGAAGAACAAATCAAAATCTCTTCTTTCTTGTTTTTGGTTTGGATTTATAGAAACCAGAGATGATAGGTTATTAAATACGGAGTGATGAGGAAATGTCTCCGAGAGAACACGAATAGCTTCTTTATCGCGTTTCGGATCACCGAACTGCGGAACGATTATTCCTCCACTGGCGATGTAGAAATTCACATACGAAGCTGCGAGTCTTGTGCCTGCAATCCTTGGTATAGCTTCACCTTCCTGCAACATTACCAACTCGATTCAAAAACAGCTCCAAGTTTGAGTGTGTTTTAGTTAGAATCTGTTACCTGAGTGATTCCAGACGCTTCTTCTTCGGTCATATAAAGCGGTCCCGGGATATGAAGTTTGATGACTTGAATCTTCCTTCCACAAGCATCAATGGACTTTGAGAAAACCGAAAGAGCTTCGACTGACCTTTCGTATTGAGGATCGGTTTCATCCTCTGTCCATGACAATAACACAACTCCTGGTTTAGCGAAGCAGCACATGTTATCAATGTGACCGTTTGTGTCCTCGTCACCTGAAATTTGTCAAATTAGCGTAAGATCGACACTTATTTCTATCGAATTAGTATGGAGCAATGGCGATTCTAATCGATATCGTAAAGTGTAGTACCGTAAAGACCACGAGGAAGCCAGATAAATGTTTTTACTCCGAGATATTTCTTGAGTTCTTCCTCTATTTTCTCTTTACTCATATGAGGATTTCGGTTTTTGTGCAAGAGACACTCTTCTGTGACAAGGCAGGTTCCTGAAAGAACGTTGAAACATAAGGTGGAATAAGCAAGGCAAAAAAAATGGAATTACTCAGATAGTCTATTTTCAAGTTATTGAGTTTTGAAGTTGCTATGAAATGTTTGCAAACCTTCCCCGTCGACATGGATGCTGCCTCCTTCAAGAATCATTGAATGTTGAAATCTTGGAATCCGTTCCACAGCTAGAATCTGATGGATAGAAGAAGAAAGATAGAAGAATTGACCAAATCAATATTTGAAACATGCTACTGAGAGTGATATGGAACCAATAATGAGTTGGTTTGTTTCCCACAAAATACCTTTCTTGAAACTAGAAGGTCATGACTCCAATCATTGTAACAACCATCATCAGCTCCTGCCATTGGAAAGTGAGTCTAAGCAGTAACTACATATAATAGAGAGTAGAAAAAGGTTTTCAAATACTTACCTCCCCAGGCATTGAAATTCCAGTCGATTCCAGCAATGTTTCTGTTCAGAGAACTAAGCTTTAATGGTCTTTTCCGCACAATGAACTGTAAAAAGAGAGTGGTGGCAACAGATATGAGAAAGCTTTGTAAGATGGAGAAAAGGGGGAAGCTAAAGAACACAACTCACAGTTGGTCCAGAGTCACGGAACCAAGAATCATTCATGCTCATCTCAACAACTCTTATATCCTCTGGAAGCTGTTTCCTTGCATTTTCCCACTAATGCCAAACACAATCACGGAAGGTAAAAAAAGAGAAGAGAGACTAATTGGTACATCTGTCTGTAGAAACTCAAAGATGTTTCCTTATTTCAGCTATAATTCTACACAAACCTGAGCCGGGCTTGCACAGACTGTAACAGGCTCAAACTTTGAGATGGCCTTTGCAACATCTGCAAACACTCGTTGTGCGGGTAAAGCGTTGTGCCGCCAGTTATCTTGCCGTTCCTGCAGCCATTTATGTCAGAATAGAACCCGAATCCAAATTCACAAAAATGGCTTTGTTTAGTCCATGTTTGAGGCTAGAATTAACACTGTTTGATTCACAAAGATAGAATGAGTAACAAACAAAGTGCTTGTAAATAGATTTCAGTGTAACAGATCTCATCTCAAATCATATCTATGTGCTAACTTGAATTGAAACATTCCACAGCATTCTTGAACGGAGAAAAAAAAAAAACGGAGTTTAGAAGCTAAACCTCCAGAATAATAAAAATTCATCGGAAACTCTAAAACGAACCCAGAAACAGAGAAATCATCAAACAAACGAAAGAAAGCAATTCGAACATAGATAAATTACGAGCAGGATCAAGAAAAACAAAAGTTGAAAATCGAAATCGAAGGTTGCGTGCAACAGCGAAATTCAATTCTACAGAATCGACGTCAATTATTACTTTTCTCCAATCAGGGACCAAACATGGAAAACGAGATAGAGAGAGAGAGAGGGAGATTTACAGGCCAGCCGATCCAAGTTTGAGCATGAGATTCCCATTCCGCCGGCATGTAATAGCCGTGTTCCGCCGGTGATTCTCGTGACTCCTCCATTTTTTTAACTTATGTTTTGTGAGGAGAACTGAGAGACCTTTACTGATATAAATGAGATTTGATTCTTAATACTTTTCTGAACCAAAAAAGAAAGATTCCGTCAAAATTTTCATACGAGACCCACGTAAACATATTTTCTTACAGTTGGACCCCATCATTTTTTTAATATTCGACTGCAACATACAGTAGTATTCTCACTTCCCGACCCTACCACCTCTAGTGGCCAGCGGAATCAGAATCCCTAAGGCAAGTAGAATCGGAATCCTAACCCAACCTACTCCTAGTGGCCAAATCAGGACAAAAGTAGGTTGCGATCTTTCTTTGTTTTATTTTGACAATTCAACCGTAAATTCAATAAAAATAAAAATACCCTTTATATAAGCATTTGAACAAAGACTTCCAACAAATCATTTCAAAAGATATAGATCAGCTGTGGAAAACTGGAAAGCCCAATTTTGTGTCGAACAAACAAATTAAATTAGGTTGCCATATTGGGCCACAGAGTCACACAAATCTAGCAATTATCATATGGTCAGATATTTTCTGTAGTATCCAATTTAGAATGGCAAACAAAACCATTTATAAACCCTGCATAAACTTTCGAAAAGCCTATTCAACAAACTTCCAACAAAAACATTTCAAAGAATTTTATGTCCAACAAATAAAATTTAGACAGGTGGCATATTGGAACATGTTCTGGTTTTCATGCTTCTTGAGTGTCACCAATAACATTTTTTTTTTTTTAATAAATACCAATCTCAATTTTCTTCCGGATATAAAAAACTTGTGACATAGGAGTTTCTATAATTGGAGATTTATTTATAAATAAAAAAAAAAAGATTGTTGACATTTGCTAATTTAAATTCAAAATAATAAACTCTACAGCCAAATTAGTCAGAATACTAGATTTAATAATAAAATAACAGTGAGGAGATAAGAACTAAATTAGTCTGTATGACCGATAGTGATGTGATAACTAATCAAGAGTGAGGAGATAAGACCACATTTCGATAAACGCCATAAAAATTACCCACTAGTCCACTACCCAGATGACATAGGATTTATGATTCTAAATTTTACAATACTAGAACTTCGAATTGTCCACAAAATTGAATAGATGTGCAAAGTAACTTTTAGGCCATAAATATCATGATATTCATTAACCACAACGGCACAACAGAAACACATGTTAGTGTGTTTTTGATTCTAGTTTCTAATCAGATTACAGTAGATGCAAGCTCCTTAATATCGTCAGAGACTTGTTCGTAGTCTTTCTTCAACCTTTCAAGTTCGTCTACGGCTAGCTCTCCTTTTGCCGGTTTAAGCATGACCAAGACACAACACGTTGGTCGTTTTGTTGCACCAGCTTGCGCAAGATCCTGAATTAAATTAAAATTGAAAGTCTTAACACCCAAAAAGTGGTAGATAACAAGAGAAAATCAAGGAAGAACATTGGCTTACTTCTTTGGATGGAACGTATACATAAGGAACACCAGCCTCCTCACATAAGATTGGAAGATGGGTAATCACATCAATGGGTGATATGTTTCCAGCTATAACACATAATCTGCATAAGCACAAGCAAATCTCATTTAAGAAAATGCAACACGCAGAAACATAAGAAAATTATAGTTCGACTACAAGAATGAAGCAACAATAAGAAACGAAAATGTGGGTTCAAATCAGGCCCTAAAATCAAAGAACCAAATAGGAACTCAGAGAGGACACAGACATTTCAAACCCATGATTCAGTTTCCGTGCACAGTACCATGCTACATTCATTCTGTTAAATCCAGAGCATCGGCTTAATTGTACACGGATTAAATATCAATTAAGCAAACAGCTAACAAAAGTAAACACGAAACCGTTTTAAAGACATAATCACAAACAAACACATAGAATGTAGATCTAAACCAGGCCGTCTCATCAGAGAAATCAGAGATGGCAGACATGTCGATCTGCGGTAGCTCAGTTTCCGTGTACAGTACCATGCTACCTTCATTCTATTTAATCCAGAGCATCGGCTTAATTGTACACGGATTTCAATTCAACTAAGCAAAAAGCTAACACTAGTACAATACCAAAAACAGATCATCATACTGATCACAGAAGAACATTTTTTAAAACATAATCACAAGAACAGACAAAGAATGTGGATCTAAACCAGGCCCTCTCATCAGGGAAATCAGAGATGGCAGACATGTCGATCCATAGTTCAGTTTCCGTGTACAGTACCATGCTACATTCATTACTTAAATCCAGAGCATCGGCTTATTTGTACACGGATTTAACATCAATCAAGCAAATGGCTAACACAAACAAACATAATAAAACTCAATCATGAGAATAAAATGATTAAAACTAACCCTTTCTGGCCACGTCTGATGCTCTTAACCACTTCCTTTACTCCTCTCTTCAAACATTTCTTCCCAGCAGCTGACAAAAATTACAGAGCAATACACGAAGATGAGCTACTAATCAAGAGATAATGAGAACTATAAAAGATAAAAGAGTTTTCACAAAATCGAACTCTGGTGATTGAACGAAGGGGTGAAGCGAAGTCGGAACTCAGATTGGTACCTTTTTGAATGAGTTTGAATGTTCTCTTCTGCAGTTTTTTGCCGGCAAGAGGTTTAGCGATAGGAGCAAGAGAAATAGCGTACTTCTTCTTCTCCTTTAGAATCGACTTCTCTGCTTCTGTATCGCTTCCCATATTTAGCTAGCTCCCAGTTAAAAAAATGGCGGAAGAGAGTAGTAGCGGAAATAAGTAGGGTTTATATGACGGTTGTTGTAGGACTATGAGATGTTAGGGTTTTATAGAAGTGCTTGAAGCAGATAAAACCCTAATCCATATGGGCTTGTATAAAGTATGTACTATAAAGTGATTACATATTATGGCCCAACATATTTGGGTTTTATATACATTGGTTTATTGGTGCATAATGGTTTAATGCAATTATACAAAAGTTTACCAATCAAAAAAATTTGCATACTATTTAATAAAACGCAAAAATGCAAAATTTATATTTTTACATACAAATAAAAATTCATTATGCAAATAAGTAGGTAGATAGTTACTTATTTTATGATAAGTGGTTAAACATTTTTTTTTTCTTCATTTTATACATGCAAAAATATTAACAATTATAAAAGTAAAAAATAATTGTTTACAATGAAAAATATACCACTTTTAGAATAATATTTAAAACTTTCATAACTTTTTAACAATATTTAATATACTTTAATACTTCTATATTTTTATTATCAAATATTACTTAAGATGTATTAAAATTCATTAAAACAAATATTTGTTTATTAAATATAAGTGTATATTAGTAATGTAATACTATTATATTCCGCCATTCCACAAAATATATCCAATCAGCACAATTTTTAAGTAATTTCATACTGCGATTTTTATTCTTTCATTCTGCAATTTATGTTACCAATAAGAGCCATTGTATCGATTATGTGTAGGTATATATTAGTATATGTTACTTAACCACATTTTCGCAAATAAATTCCAACGATTAGTATGATGAGCTCTCAGAGGAACAACTTAACCATTTTCATTAGTTTTGCTTGATCCACGACGTGAAATAGCATGCCATCTTATATACTTAAAAAGCAGTAAGGTGTTTTAACTTTTAACTACTTATTTGAGAAAAGTACAATTGACAATTATTGTTGAATACAGTACAAAATACACAATAAGCTTAAACATAAAAATAAACAATGGAAATCCTAATAGCAGCTCAACGCATGGCCTGGTTAACACCTTTTTGAAGTGAATTGATTGTTGCTGGTGAACTTCAACATCAGATCAGCTTCAAGTACTAGCGGCAATGCTTCAAAAACACATAAATCAGTGTGAAGGAACAAGAACAAGTGTCCGCAGATTCAATCCTCCCTTAACCACTCGAAAAAAAAAAAAATTAAGCAGAAAGGGAGAGAGATTTTTAGATGCCAAAAACAAGGGCTTCTCAACTTCCATGTCATGTACGAAAGTGTAAGCTTGTATTGTCTAACAACACAGGAGAATCTTGTAACGATATTACCCATGGCATGAAGAGAAATCTTTCAAATTGGTAGAAAAGCAATAAACTTTTGAAGCTAGAGTTTTTTGATACATGAAACCAAAACACACCACATTATCAGGACCATTATTTGGTCAGACAAAGAAAGGAACCTACAAGATTAATCATAATTATTCATACAAGAATCTGAACTTCTTTTTTAACAAGTCTAAATCCACTATATAAACTAAGGCTAATCAGACAAGTACATACTCTTAAGTAAAAAAGCAAATTCACCGAAGAACTAAAGAGATTGAATTCTCACCAGAAACAGTCTCATCTGTATCTGATCCTATGAACACAAAATCCTCAATTTTCCCATTAAAAATAATCTGACTTGACAAAAAAAAAAACAAAAACAGACTCCTCTCTATCTGTTTTCCCTCACTTTTTTTTCAAAAACCAAATAAACGAAAGATTCAAGTCAATTAAATAACAAAGATGAAGAGGCAAACACTGGATGCAGAGGTTTATCGATCTATTCATGTTTTTTTATTTATTTTTATTTTGTTTCCCACGAAGAGATCGATGAACCGCTGCCTCCAGCGACTCTCTTTCCTTTTTCCAATTAAATTCCAAATGCAAAAGAAAGATAAATTTCCCAAATCGGAGCAAACAAAACATATCAGATCTGAAAAATCAAACGGTCAAAACAAACACCACAAAGTAGTAAATAGCTGGATCTTTATTGCCTTATCAATCAAATGGACAATACACATGCATCTGCAGATAAACTACTGTGACGAAGAGAATAATGATATATCGAGTAAACGTCAATCAAATCTATGTATCCCAACAAAAAAAAAAAAGATAAAGGAAACAGAGAGTGACGTAGTATCAACCAGGAATCTCACGAGATACCATTTGTGATTTGCCTATTGGCCTACGTCTCTCCTCTCTCTCTCTCTTTCTTAATAGATCAGGTTTGTTTCTAGAACTACTACATAATAAGATTTTAGTTGAAATCACTCCATGTTTCTTCTTTAGAGGTGTGATTTTTTTTTATTCATATTTTTAACTAAAATGTATAGTCTCAAAAATCATTTTTTTTTAAAACTTTTATTTAGGTAACATAATTGTTAAATTTTGAATAACACTAGATTTGGTATATTTTTTTTTAATAAGCAAGTGATTGTAAGTTATTTTTTAAGCAAATTCCATGTTGACTAACATGAGATTTGGAAAGACATGTAAAAATCATTATTTGAATAACATGTAACTTGAGTTGAACAAAAAAAACAAAGAAAATGTATAATATGTAACTTGAATAACATGCTCAAAAATAAAAAACAAAAAACATGTGTTATTCAAAAAGGACGTGGTGTTTGAAACAGATTGTCTTGTTATAGTGCAGACAATATCATACCCTAAGGCTTGGCCAAGATTAGACGGCTTCACTTCGGACATTGCTGGGAATGATCTCTCCGGGAACGGTTTTAAATTTGGACACATACCTAGAGAAGCAAATGCGGCTTCATATATTATGGTTAAGACTATTGTCAATTGCCCATTGCACTTAGCTACTTTTGATGTACCACCTGTGTGGTTAAGGCCATATGTGGCGTCGGATAACTCGTGTTCTTCAAAAGACATTGCAGTTTAATAGAATAGTTTCTTTGGGAAAAAAAAAAAAGACTAAAGGATTACACAGCCTTTTAAGCGGATGATTGTTCGAAATCAAAACAGAAAACAATCGGCTGAAACTTGGATCAAGGGTTCTGGCCCACATATGTAATGTTTAGTAAAAAAGCCCATTTCATACGTTCTTTAAAAAATAAGGAAATTATCTTGACGCGCCGTCAATGACTTTGGGGAAAAAGTGGAATTCACGCGCTTACTTTTGGTCTTCAGTTTTGCCCTAATCGACTTGTGCGTAGAGAAACCGAAAAAGGAGAGAGAAAACCCGCCGATAAGATTCCGTCCGATCTCGCCGAAACTCGGTCTCGAGACTCTTTTAACTTGCCGGATCTCCGTCGTCGATCTTCCTCCGTTTCGATCCGTACTAAATTTGGTAAAAGTCTATCTCTGTTCTTAATCTTTTATAACTTGGCCGGCCATATATCTTCGTAAATCTGATAGTCGTTTTGAATTGCGATTCTGTAGAGTTAAACAATGGATCCGATGGATATAGTTGGAAAATCCAAGGAAGATGCTTCGCTTCCAAAAGGTTCGATCTCGTTTCCTTCTTTTGATATATCTATTAGGTAATTTTTGGGGATTTTATCCGTCAATTGATCAGTATCTGGGTAAATTGAATAGATTTTGTAAACCTAGCTCTATCCATGGTTTCAGGTTACTCAATGCAATGATGAAAATAAAGCATAATGAGATTTGTCTTTTTTTTTTTTTTCAATCAATATGTTTGCTCTTGTAAAATTTCAGCTACCATGACTAAAATTATAAAGGAGATGTTACCCGCAGATGTTCGTGTTGCTAGAGATGCTCAAGATCTTCTGATCGAATGTTGTGTAGGTAAGATTAGTCTTCTTTACCATCCTTTCTTTTTATCAAGAGATTAATGAAACCGATCATCGTTCGTATCAAATTGCTTATATCCCCCTTCTTTTTTTTCTTTCGTATAAACATTATCGCAGAGTTCATAAATCTTATATCCTCAGAGTCTAACGAAGTGTGTAACAAAGAGGATAAACGAACAATCGCCCCTGAGCATGTACTCAAAGCTTTACAGGTTCGTTGTTACATTCACTCAGATTTTATATATGTTTTGCAATCGTGATTTTCTTCATGTGGCTTGGCATGAAATAGGTTCTTGGCTTTGGGGAGTACGTTGAAGAAGTCTATGCCGCTTATGAGCAACATAAATATGAAACCATGGTAATCCATTACACCATCATCACCTAATTTACAAAAATCCAGATTTGAATCTATATCACATTTTTATCGGTTTTCCTGTGTTTTCTTGCAATTTCTGCAGCAAGATTCACAAAGAAGTGTGAAGATGAACAGCGGAGCAGAGATGACGGAAGAAGAAGCAGCAGCAGAACAACAGAGAATGTTTGCAGAAGCTCGAGCAAGAATGAATGGAGGTGTTTCAGTTCCTCAACCTGAGCAACTAGAAGAAACCCAACAGACAAGTCTACAAAGCTAATCAACATAACCGCAAGGGAACCCTTTTTTTTTTAACATTATCCTTTTGACTTCTTTTTTTCTTTCTTTCTAGCATTTCTCTGTAAAGTGCAAAATTCGTCGCGTCTTGGTGTTGATATGCTCTTTACATTTTTAACTTAGATTTGTGTTTTTTGTTCTTTTCCTTTTCTTTTGAATCTAAAATCACTACTGTAATTCAGATGTAATTAGTAAGGTTTGTCTTCAATCTTAGCAACTGTGGTCATTCTGATTATAATCCCTAAATATGTGTGGAACTTGAAAATACTAAATGCTAGAATCGATTTCTAGACTGACCACCAATAATTGTTATATTTTCTGAATCTATATTTTGTTCACAGCCAATAACCCGATTTTGTTTCTTCTCAAACATAGCAATTAACCCAAGAGCTAGAGGAGTTGGACCACTCTATTAGATCTTTGTGTTTAATTTATTAGTTTGAGTAATCTTGGTTAGGCAAAGAAGAATGGATTTAACTCTCTCGCCGACATTATAAGGACTTCTTATTTGTCAAACGCACACACGTTGCTTTTGACTTTAAAAGCTGTTAATTTATCCAGTAGAAGTAAGCTGTTTATTTATAAGTAGATATTTTTTTTTTTGCGTAATCAGAATCTCACAATATTTTTTTTTTTTTAATTTTATAAAAAGTATTTGAGCACTTTTAGTTATTAATATTATAATTATTCTTTTAGAAAAGTTGTTTACTTGATTTTAATAAATAATTTTTTTTTTATTAAAGCTACTGTATATTTATAGCGTGTCTCTCATAATTTTATCAAGATCTGATTATTTACCCTTATGTTTGTAAATATGTAAATTAGAAAATAATATTTTTCACCAATTTTTGTCTTCAATTAATTAAAGATTTACTGTTTCAGCTCGATTGTAAAGCAGTTTAATTTTCAAAGCATACTCTTACCAATGCAATAATGAATTACAATCTGATGAAGTTTTTAATACTATTTTTAAGGTCATTAAATAAAATTTTGGTATAATTCCACCGCAGCGACGAGAGAGGAGCACATAGATCTCTCGTTTCGTTTTTTTTTTCCCGGAAAATCTGGGAAAAATTTAAGCAAAAATTTTCCATCGATCCTCCTGAGAAAAAATTCGACTCTCTAGTCCACGAGTTTTTTTCACCTCTCTCTTTTCGTTAATCTCTCTCTCTCTCTCATCGTCTCTTCGTCATTTCCTGTTTTTCTCCCCTTTTTTTTTTTTTAATCCCTCCTCCTTCACCGTTTCGATTTGTGTTCCTTACTTGATGATGAAATTTTGATCAGATCTAGTGTAGAATAGGTAGGATTTTTATAAGAGTTTATGTTTATGGATCGAGAGAGAAGGAGTTCTGGTCGTAATGGGACTCCTGAATATAGCAATGGAAAATTTCGCGATGATAATGGTTATGGATTCTTAGATCGATCGGAAAATTGCCGTGAGAAGAGTCCTTCTAGATCGAAGATCCTTCGGATCCTGTCGCCGAACTCGTCTCCTCCACCTTCTAGTTCTTCACCGCCATTTCATGGTTCCAATTCGCCTGACCGTGGATACATCGAACACCGCGTCTCTAAGTTTGATACTCTCGCCGGCATTGCTATAAAATACGGTGTTGAGGTAAAATTTTATGTATTCTCTGCTAACGATTCTTCAGATTTTTCCCAGAATTGGCGATGAAATTAGGTTTCATCTGTACTCTCCAGAATATTTGACTTTGGTTAAGGTTGTTGTGTAATATTGAGTTACAACGGTATTTTAATTAGAAAAGTGGAATTAATGTTACTGGTAAAAAGGTGGAATTAACATTTTTATTTTTGGAATTGTGGCATGATGAAGAACACATGAGGAAAAAGTTATTTGTCAGAGAGATAAAGAGCTGGATTATTTCAAATTTGTTAAGCTATGCTTTTGAAGCTGTATTATTCCTAATTATTCTTCTGATTTTTGATGTTTTTCTGACTTTCTACTTCAGGTTGCAGATGTGAAAAAGATGAATAACCTTGTTACTGATCTTCAGATGTTTGCTCTCAAGTCTCTTCAGATTCCGTTACCTGGGAGACATCCTCCTTCTCCTTGTTTATCTAATGGCTCTTTAAACCATGGGTACTTAAAGCTATCCTCTTTATAATACTTTTAGAAATGATTTATTATATGCTACCTTGCAAATTACAGCTTTGATCTGCGAGCTAGCATTAAGTTCCAGTGATTGATGCTCATTGCTGATCCTTGTTTGCATTTTGTGTTCCTCCTTAAGCCTGAAACCTACTTCCTCAAGTCTTGTCCCTTCAATTTTAATAGTAAAGCTGTCTGGGGAATCAAGACGAACAACTAGAACCTTGGTTGTGTTGGACTGGAGCTGCATATTCTCATTATCATGTAATCCTCTTTTCATGGCTCTAATACATGGAATCTTATTTGTAGAGAGGGGTGTTCATGCCACGAACCGGAATCACCAAACCATAGCAACGAGGACGTGTTTGATTCATTCCAGTCTCTGAGATTGAAATCTTCGGAAAAGAAAGTTTCTCCAGCCATGTACTCACTGCAAGGTTATTACGGGTTAAAACCAGCAGACAGAACAGTCTCTGAAGGAGGATGCTTCGAGATGGGAAATTACAAGACCGAAACTTCTCATCATCTCTTTAACAACGATGATAATCAATATCTGAGACCTTTCCCATCCACAAATACTCCTTTAAATCACCATAGGAAATCTAGAAGCTTGGTCAATGCACTTATCGAAGAGGTTAACCAATCACCCGATAATAATACTCAAGAACCGAACTCCGATAAGTTTATGAGAAGACGCCAAAAATCTGAAGCCGACTTTTCATCCCGGACTCCAGAACTTGTGTTGAAAGAAGAGAACAGTAGCAGCAGTGGCGGGTTTTTATCAATAGCCGGAAAAGGCTTAGCTTTGAGGTCAAAAGCTTCAAGCAGAACCAATCTAGCAGAATCTGAGAATGGTAATTTCAATCCGGTACCAATCAACTTGATGGATGCTCCAGTCTCAGACAGCTTTTGCAGTGTAAGAAAATCTTCGAGTGCATCGAGTCTACAAGATCCAGACGGTAACAGCAGTAACAGTTCGTTGTCTCTATGGCCAACTTCAAAATGGAGCTTGAAACCTGATTTGCTTACACCTGCGGCTATTACAAGCTCTATCTTTGATGGATTACCAAAGCCTTTAACAGGTCGGAGAAACAAAACGGCTCTGGACTAAAGGTCAGTTCATCGTTATTTAACTGCCTTATTCTTTTTTTGGGGACTATACAAATCAATTGCAAAAGAAGCTATTTAGCTTAATGCGGAGTAAATACAAGTAAAGAGATTAGAGAAAATTTTAAGGAAGGAAGAAAGAAAAAACTTCCAAAATTTAAATTTATAAGGAAGGAAGAAGCTTCTGATGATGTAATGATTGTCTTTTTTTTTTTTTGTAAGTTATAAAAGTATTCTGTACCATTTCTGGGTGGGGTGTATCGACAATATCCGTAGCGTAGTTAAATCGTTTTTATTATATTTTATTACATGATACATTGTCACACATACTAAATTGTATTTTCATGCATTTATTTAGTAATGCTTTTATTAAAGTGCAAAGGCTCTTTGTATGTTGGTGTACACTTTATTCAACAGCAACTCGAATTGAGCCGTATTTATTTTTAAATTTCTCTCAAATCATAGTTATTGAAGAAACAAGAATAATGCTTTCTCTACGTGTTAGCTACACCGCTATGAAAATCCTGGTATCAATAGAAACGAGATAAACGAAATTAAATCCTAGTTATCCAGACTGATTTAAATCAATATGGGCCAGTCTTTTCGAGCAGATCTAACTTATCAAACTCTCTCAAGAATCAACAATAAAGTATAGAGAGAGCATAATCCAACAAATAATGTATATATATAAAAATTTGCAAGTGTTATACAAAATGAAACATCTTTTTTTTTTTTTTTCACCGTAAAACAACTTCCGTTACTTATAAGTTCGTTACAAACTCGATCTTGTTCAACCAAATGCCTAAGCCACAATGGAGGAACCACATCTAAAAAGGCATCATACAAAGGAGAGGTACTAATGCCCTTAGCTAAACCATCCGCACAAACATTTGCGGTTCTACAAACATGCTTAAACTCAAATTCATATACTAGACTCGGATGAAGAATATCTGTAGTGAAGTTCGCAAGACGAGGCCATGAATCAGGAATTTGAGTAGCCAAAATAACATCCCTATTGTCAGACTCAAAGATTACCTTACGATAACCCAGAGTGGAGACGCACGAGACTGCCCAAGCAAGCGCCGAGGCTTCTGTTTCAAGAACAGCTCTTAAGTAGCGGGAATCTCTTTGCAGCTAAGTGTCTTAATACTCCCCTGCTGTCTCTTAGGATCCAAGCAACCCCACAGTGACCTGAGGACCAATTCCATGCACCGTCGACATTGCATTTGAGCCATCCCTCAGGTGGAGCTTTCCATTTGACATTTGGTCTTGGAGGAGCAAGGACAGGTTTGGTCAAGCCATTGTTTGCTGAAACCCATTCCTGCATATCCAGAAGAGACTTTTCCAAAACCTTAATGGCTGTGGTATCGAGAGCAGAGAACAAGAAGTCATTCCTGCTTAGCCAAATTCTCCAAATAAGCCAGGGCCACATTTTCAGTCTCTCACTTTCATCTTTGGAAGGATTGGAGGTTGGAATGAGTAGTCTGCCAAAATTCTCATAAAGAGAAAGATCTGCTTGAGGATAGAAAATGTGACTGAGAGGAGAGGTAACATCTAACCAGACTTAGAATCCTCGAACTCATATTATATCAAAAAGGCATGATAAAAAAGATAGAGACTGTCATCCCGTCACCGCTGCTTCTGGTACAACCCATGCTTCCATTGCTGCTTACGACTTCACCACTGTCATCTCTCACGCTTTCGCCATTACTGCCGCTACTGCTACCAACGCGTCACACCACTGCAACCACTTCCACTTATCGACAATTTTTTTGTGATGGCGGTATCAGTGTCGGCAACAGCCGTAAAAAGGATCGTGTACCACGTTGGCGGCAGAAGAGGCGGTAATTTTGGTGTGGCTGTAAAAAAAATTAATAGCACAACTTGCAACATGTGTTTTATTTTAATTTTGAGGTAGAAGTTCCAACCTTTGTTCTCACAATTATACAATTAGACGAATAGCTGTTTTACATTTTCCCTTAAAACAATGGAACGAATACACTTTTTTTGGCAACATGGAATGATACAGTTTTCTGAAGAAATGTATTTATGCTTATAATCTAATTTCAATTAATGTAGAAAACATTAGTTATTGAAATCACTTTATCAAAATTCCATATTCTTATATGACAGTGAGATGAGCTAGATTTTTTTTACGTTCTAGAATTATTCTATCAGATCGATTCACATGATAAAAAAAATACGCTTTAACCGGTTTCAGCTTTTCATTGCTATTTTACGAACACGCAATTTTAAAATACTTTGCCTTAATATACACGGACTAAACAGCTGATCTATAAGATTCCAATCTTCCATTTTCATTAGGCTCATGTTTCATTTTCAGCTCAATGCTTATTATTTAAAATAATTTTAACCCCGAAAAAAATGCTCAAACAAGTATTTACTAAATGGTGAATCTTCGACACACTGTGCCTTTCAAAGAGCGAATGCAAAAGAAAAACCTAACCTGCAGACTTCAGAGAACCAGTCATAAGCTTCTAAGCCTGACTTAGTTCCAAATCACTTTGGAACTCTCCGCTTCCACAAAATCTCAAAAAACCCTGAAACAATCACACAACAAACTGAGATTGTCGCTAGTCAATTGAAGCCTAAGTAAACCTGAATTTCTGTTGCATATATGTTCTCAGACAGAGATGTGTAATGAACCACAAATCTCTGGGCTGAACCGAGCCCAGTCCGGGCCGGTTTTTAAACTTTGAAGAAACATCTCATTTCTCATATAGCCCGGTTCCCGAATTCACACTTCGTCTTTAGAAATAAATAGTCAAAGACTAGTAGTCTTTACCTCGAGATTTCGCGAAACTTGGTCCAACCAGGACGCTCATCTCCACCACTCCAGGTTCAAAAGTGTAAACCTAGCAAGAGATAATGCAGCTGAGTGTTTATGTACTCGGAATTGAAGTCAACATACAAAATCATGAAACCAGATATAGAAAGACCAAAGAGATCTGTAGAAACCATAGAGACCAGGTAGATCAAGAAACTAAATCATTAATACAGCAAATTTTACAGTTTATATCATAAATCCACAATGCTGGTTGTTTTCTTTTTTTCTGGAGATTCTTTTGCATGTTTCCTGTTGAAAAGATATGCGATTTATGGGAGTTGGAAACCTTATAGATTGAACTAGCAGCCATAGACAAGTTTGGTTTATAAGAATAAAAGATATATATTTCAAGACACAAAGAGGAACCGATACCTCAAGTCCTCAACAAACTTCGGATAAGCAGTGCGCAAGATATCGATACGGATATTCTTGTAAAATCAGCTGAATGGAGTCACAATTGTTTAGAAATGCATGCTTCAGTGTTCCTGCTAAGGCTTTCAGGCTAGACAACCTAGGTTATGCACAGAAGAGACATTTCTCAAGAACAACAATGAAGAAACTTAAGTTAATGAGAAGAATGGCATCATCGCTTCACTATACGTTGGAGAAAGCAGTGATACTGTGATTTGACAATATGAGTTCTCATACAGTAATCTCGTCTAGGAGGAACTGAATAGACTTCACCAAATAACTCCAAAGTGACTTTCCCCACAAACAACAAGAAAAACTAGATAGGCCTCCATTTAGGGAACCAATATTAAGAGCAAATTGACAGACTTGCACCTAATATCGGAGTATATAATTGACAGACTTGCCTCACTATTGTAACTACCTTAGAATCTAATTACTTCTGTGTGCAGACACTACACTTATTGGATGTGCATTTTTTTATGATCGTGTCTCAGATACCAGTAAAGAAAGTTTTTAGTTAGATGGTTCTTATCAGATAAAGATTGCACCCAATATGTTAGGACTTAAAAGCTTGACATTCGTTTAACTAGACAAAGCTGTGTATGGTTCTTGGCCTAATTACAGGATCTGAGGAACAGAAGTACTAACCAAATTAGAAACTAGGGCATATACTGTGAAAATGATCCGGTGATACATTTGTCAGGAACAATTACAATATATAGCAATATCCTGACAATAGTCTGCAGAGTTTTGATGCCTCTGGATATGAATATACCGCCAAAAAAGTCCTTCATGGAAGAGAATGCAGGTTCTCTATTTCGAACTGTTTGATAACAATCCAGAAATAAGAAAATCAGAGACAAAGAAGCAAAAAAAGAGACACTAGCAGCTTGCTAATCGAAGTGTAAACGAATAATCAAAATGCAGTCTACCTTAACTTCAGGATGGCCTCCACCGAGCCGTGAAAGGTACGTCTGGCCGAGATGGAAGCATCTGCGAAGCAATATGATCTTGAATGGGAGATTAAAACGTTAAACATTGCAGGGAAACGCACAGGATCCCTCAATTGCATCTCTGAGTGGCTTAAAGCAGGTTAATTGATTTAGATCGTCTCACCTGAAATTGTAGGGCCACCTTGTAAGTTATTAGCAGCAAGTTGATAGCTCATTGTCCCCGAAGGTGGTCTTTCGGGAGGTGGCTGAAAGAAACCTGTCGTTGCAAATAAAACCACCAATATCAACTAAATGAGCATCATAACCAACTGAAGTAGCATAATGCCCACAAGCAGACATGCATATGAACAAACTGACATACAAAAGTTTGAGATGTTTCTCGCATATGCATACCGTCTGTAACTGTAAGAGAGCCTGGAAATGGGTTTCTTCCAGTTATCCAGGCTCCATTTTGAGAATCTGCATTACGTCCATTTGAAGGCATCCACCATGCTTCATCATTCATATGTCGTCGCCCATCAACTGGCTGAGAAGGAAAAGGGTAAACATGAGGAAAAGAGGAACGCTGGGGTTCTGATTGAACAATCCGGCTTGGATGCGGAAAATGGCTTGATGATGCTGGGGAAAGATTCCTAATCATAGGTCTCTGTAGAAAAGAGATATTGCTCGGCCGAAGCTGTTGGTTCTGTGAAGACGCTTCATGTTTATAAAACACATCGTTATTTCCATATTCTAGATGCTTGGAGGAAATAAATGACAAATGTTCTCTGGAGCTGCAAATCCCTACTGGAGCAAAACAAGATGAGTGCGGCACTAAATATTCAGATTTTGCACCCCCATCAGCATGCCTTCCATGTGAAACGTTTACGGGCACTTGGATAACTTGATTACTCTGCATATAAAGCAAAAGTATGGGACAATGTAGATTGAGAAATTACAAGATAACTAAATCAAGAAATGAGCGAAATCAGAGGGCTTACAGTGGCAATGCTAGAGTGATCCCGCTGCATAGGTATCTGGTATTCATGTTGCAGTAATGGATACGCTGGGGGAGCGAATCCTGGTTGAAGTGGTAATGAAGGATGGCTAGGCATTGACAGTTGAGTTAGAGCTATAGATTGTGGTGGCGGTGGAGGTGCCAATGAAGCTGGTGGTGGAGGTAAACAATGATCAGAGGGAGGTGGCGCTACTGGCAGTTGCGGAGGAGATGATGGGGGTGGAGGCGGGGACAGTGGTGGTGAAGAAGGAGGTAGAGGAGGGGGAGATGGAGGCGATTCATAAGGTAGCAGAGGAGAAACAGCTGGAAAAGGAGGGAGCTCAGTTGCACAGGTTGCAGCCCGTGAGTCTTCCTTTGCTTCAATCCCACAGACATACAAAGGTACGTCATCTTTCAGCTGACAAGCCACATCTTCCATTTCAAGCACACCACTGACATCCACTACACAGTGAGGTGTATCACTCGATCTATCATGTGCCTCAAACTTGCCTAAAGGATGAACTGGTTCTTCCATATGTGTGTTTTTAACTTCCTGGGATGTGCTTAGAAGAAGATTCTCATCTTCTTCATCATCTCCAAAAGTGTGAGAAGCTAATAACCCTGGCAGCTGAAAATTCGCATTGCTGCAGAAAAAACTCGTTAAAATATAATAAATAGTACTCTTCAGAACCGCACTAAAATTGTCTTTAACAACCATTCAAATTATAAATTTCCCACTAAGCTTCTACATGCCCATCAACTATATCAAATATGAAAAATTGAACTACAGAACAAGATAAGTGTAATGCATACCTCCCATACTCGTCAACAAGCATCCCTTCCATGTCCCTTAGAGGATCATCTACAGCACGCTCAGATCTAGAAGGACGTCGTAGGGAAAACCCAACAGTTTTATCATCACCAGAAGCACCAATATCACCAATATAACGACGCAAAAGAGAATCTGGGAAAATCTTCCTCTTAAGCCACAACCTCAACACCTAGCAGGAGCAAGATATCACTGACTCTGAACAACAAAAACATGAGACTGTCCTCGAAACGAACAAAAAGTAAAAGAACCTTGCGACATTGATGACAATTTTCACGAGCACCAGTCCCAGGAGGAGCAGCAGCACCTAGAAGGCGTGGGAGGGCTGCCTGCACAGTAGAAATATACAAAGCGCCGGCTATACCTAAAGAAAATTCACATGCATCATGAGCGATCGCTTTAGTCTTATAAGTTATACAAAAGACAAACAAGGATATTCTCTTTGATTGCAGACAGAAATACAATTAAAGAAAATACGGTGAGCACCTCAGGAAATTGACAATTTGGAAAGAGGTACTGCATCCATTCAGGAGGAAGGCTTACCTTTTTGGTTATGGGAACACTGGGTGATCGAATCAACGAGAAAGAACAAGTCCACTTTACGAGGAAAATGAGGCTCAATTTCCAACTTTCGAATGAGAAGTTCCACAACCTACGAAACATGATAGAATTTCCCCATCAAACGCTGTAGATAGTTTTGTCAAAACATTTGACCAGGTTACACAAAGGTACATTACTATATTGATTCTTCATTTGCAGTCTATTCCTAAGTTTATCATTGAAAATTCTGGCTGGCAGCCTTAAAAAAGAGGAAACCACAGAAAGAAGAAAAGTGTTGACCTGACTCCTGAGGTAACACAATTTAACTCACCTCACTGGCAATCCCATACTTGGCACAATCAATTGCCAGGCGTGTTGCACGTCCAATACTTTCCTTACTTCTGGATAAGGTCTCTAGCATTCCCTCCAAAGCATCTCGAGATATCGCAGCCTCAGTGGCACCACTCAGTGAACCCTCAACCGACCTATGCCCTGAACTAAATCTTCTCTCTTCGTTCTCTTCAGTCCCAGCTTGGCTACTTGATGAGGACTGGTGGCCATGATTTGACGGAGTCGAATCTTCTTGATGTTCCTGAACATTCTGAACCATGAAAGGGCTTTGACACGTCTGCATTGAATTGATGGTAAGAGAATTATGGTCTAGATTCACAATCTGTGAAGTATGTGAATGTGCTTGTTTTCTTTTTGCTTGGGCAGCTGCAATTAGATCCTTCATAGATGAAGAAGAATCTGGCATCCCAGAACTGATCAATGGGGAACTTCCATTTTCTTGATTGACAATAATCCTATGATAACAAAAAAAAAACACAGACTATAACCTCCAAGCAAAAAACGAACATATCAATGACATAGGGAAAGACAAAAAGCATACATGTCAGCGGATAAGTTCACAGACGTGTCTCTTGACACTCCAACATCGTTCAGAAGAGTTGCAACTATCGGAGTGCCTGTTGGGTTTTCCTCAAAAGCTGGTTTGCTTCTCTGATTTGTTGTCTTTGAATGAGAAGAGCTTACTCTATCAGAACCAGCCATTGCGTCCTTGGAAAAATCACCTTGACATTTTTTTGGCATCCCCGCACCAGAGACTTTTGCAATTTTATTCCGTCCTGCCACCTGCTCCTTAGTTGAAAACAACTGAGGGGACTTCTTAGGAGATCTCAAGATCTGCTTGACATTCTGTGAAGGCAACTTGATGAATGGTTTTCCCATAGAGGAGCTGTTTGAAGGGCCCTCCACGCTATCTGGCATCCCTGCACCAGTTTTATTTTGTTCTGTCACCTCTTTCTTAAACGAAACCAACTGATGGGAATTCTCAGTAGATCTCAAGATCGGCTTGATATTCTTTGGGAGCAACGCCTTGACTGGTTTTCCCATAGGCGAGTTATACCCCTCCATGCTGTCAGGTAGTGCAAGTGAAGCATCCTTGTTATGTTTATACAGAGGTACTTTCCCTGTTTTCGCACTTTCTACAGATCCAGCTAATAGCTTTGCTTTAATAGAACTATTATGGGACGCATTAGCACTTTTAGGACCATCAGTAGAAGCTAATTTAGCTTTGGGAACATTGGTATGTCCTCCATGCACTGGAGTCTTTGGGTCTTCATCATCATCATCATCGTCATGGATACAAACCGCCCTCCGTCTCTTCGGCAGCTGAGAAGCCGGAACCTTCACATTGCTATCAGAAGATGAAGTTATCTTCTGTTCGGGATGATTTGTCCCCTCTTTATTGGGAGACCCAGAAAAAGAGGAAACACTTGTGTGCTCCACTGTCTGTTTGCGGCGCTTCGTATAAGCGACCGCTTCCTTATCAAATTGAATTTTTCCTCCCAGGGCACTTAACCCTAACACAATCTCACGCTTTAGAATAGATACAACGCCGGTAGAATCAGATCCATCAGCCTTGCCTTCACCAACAGGAAGGAGACGTTTTCTCTGACATTGTTTTTGATCCTTCGCATCTTCAGACCGTGGCCTTTTAGCAGCACGTTTAATTTCATCTGCTCCTGATGCAGACTTTCCTAGTTCACTTTCAAACCTCTTTTTCTTCCCTAAAATCTCACCACAGACTCGGGCCATAGGTTTCTCTTTCAGCAACTCTTTTGGCTTTTTAGAACTAGCGATGTTAAGATCCAAAACCACCTTATTGTCAAAAGATTCTTTTTTACTGCCATGATCTTGTACCTTTTTATTGCCCTTTAATTTCTGGTTAGGGCCTAGGAGATGATTGTTTGTAGCCGCTCGACTATCAGGCACACGTTTGGCTCTATGAACCTCATCTTCACATCTTTTGTTCGAGTCACCTGCTATCTTCTTGATTATTCTCTGACAGTGGACCAAATTTTTTCCAGTACAATCACTATGGTCAGTGCCAGTGACACCGTCAATTTTATCCTCAATATCTGCTACCTTTAAGATAGGGTCAGGTGATCCATGCTCCAGCGGCTCACTACTCAGGGATGTGATTCTGTTATTTGATTTCGATGAATCTTGCTCTCCTATGTCAGGCTTTGTCTCTGCACCATTATTCTCAACTAATTTACCGAGACAAGGATCAGCCCTAGAATCAAACTTATCAGATTTTCCATCACTACTAGCTTCTCTATGATCTGCTGGATCCAATATTTTAGGCTTGGTCAAGCTAGGCTCAGCACAATTCAAAAGAGCCTCATTGCCTAATATATCTGACTTGTGATTCTGCGACTCTTCAAATGCAGCGGAGATTTCCTCTACGGCTTGTGCAAAGTACTTGACTGTTTTACCTTTACATCTTTGTAATAATTTATTCTTTGTCTCGCTAGTGAAGACTTGAATATCCGGTGGTGTAACAAAAGCGCTGCATTACAGGAAGATAACTTGGTCAACAACTAATATGAGAAAACAAAATCACACTCCAATAACAAGGAAAAACAAAGAATTACAGTAACGTGATGAATTGACTAGACAAAAAAAATGCATCTAGCTTTCTAGGTCATGAAAAAATACATCCGGCAACAAACAGTAAACACAGAAGAGGCCGGCTTACATTTCCTGTGTTCCGAAGAACAGAACAAAGTGTTTCCTTGGGTCTGGAGCATGATCCCAATCTTCGGGCCGGCCGATCTGAAACTCAGAACCATTTAGTTCACAGGAGTTAATTAAGTCAAAATGAACAATCCCACACAGCTCAATCAGTGTTAACAGCACTTCAAACAAATCCAATGCTCTGAACATAAGAGATACTACAAAACAATAAGCTAGAGGATTACACTACTGGCTTCAAACTTTACTCAACTTCAACCTACAAAGAGGTTGCTTAGGCATACTGTAAATCAGCCTAATTATGAAAGCCTACTAAGGTAAGACATTCAAGGAGGAAACAGAGGGTTGGAGCTATCCAGAAAAACCTTACAGAAATTCAATCTGTCCATCAACAGAATGCCATAAACAAAACTAACACACACACACACAAAATAACACAGTTATCTGTTTAAGAGCCAACCTTAGCCCAAAAAAAAAGATGAAAGTGAGAAATATAGAGCTTAGAGCATAGGTGAAAACGAAAAAAAAAGAGCAGAAGATAGCTACCAAACAACAGTATGTGCAAGACTACCAAAAAAAAAAAAAATCTTGAAAAACAAAACGTCATGAAGCCGAGCATCAACACCAAGAGAGAGAGCAGGACACAAACCTTAGCAGGCCAGGCAGGGAAGCCTTTGACTTTAGCAAGAACGAGATCACCCAATCTCAGCTCTCCTTTGGCCATGGATTTGTTCGCTCCTCTTTTACGCCCAGGAGCCATTGGCGAAACTGGCTACAAACCCTAATCTTCAGTTCAGATAGAAACACCGAACAGAATCACCAATTCCAAAAAAAACCCCGAGAATCAATAAGAAATTCCAACTCTTCACCGGAGATTTTTTTATCCCACACCCGTTGAGAAATTGGAAACAGCTAGGTAGGGGTTCACCGTAACGAGTAATGGAGAGGAAACAAGTGAGAGATAGGAGTTGAATCAGTGGAGAAAGAGAGATTGAGGAAGAGAGACGATGGGATTTAGGGGAAATATCGCCGGAGAGATGACACAACAGAGAAACTTGTTTTACACTCGTCGCCGCGTTTTCCTCTCCCTTCCCTTTTCACTATTTATCATCATACATATACCTTTTGAGCAGTTCTTTATTTATTTATTTTTTCCTTTTTTCTATTGGGTCAACTATTTCTTTATTTTATAACCCCAAATTTTCAAAAATAATTAAAAATGTGCTCTTTTCTCCACAACCCTTATTTCTTTAAATAAGTTGGAGGGTCGCGTCGGGTAGAGAGCTGATGAAATCGACGCCGTCGGTTGAGTCTCCGACTAGTTTCATTTCGCCGTGAGAATCGGAGTGGTTGTATAGGGGTTACTTACGGCGGCCTTCGTATTTGTGTTCTTAAACTGTTTTATATACACTCTCACAATTTCTAGATGGGCTTCTCATTTGCTAAAACCCAATATGATTTACTTGGGCCGTTTACTTTTTTTTTTTTACTAGAAGCTTTAAAAATAAAGCATTCATTATTTGGGTTTCCCTCCCCAATTAATGTCTACGACTACAACACATGAACACAACAACATAAGCTCTCTCTTGTTATATGTCTTCCTTCTCTTTCATTCTCTCATCCTCTTTTAAACACCTATTTCTTCATGGATCGGTGGTTTTCTAGGTAATCTCTTACACTTATGGTTCTGATCAACTAAAGGATCATCGATCTGAACCCCAGAGCCATCTACGCTCACGTTATCGTTGATGATTCATATCTGTTGGAGTGGTCTAGGGTTCATCCTTTCTCTGTCATCGTTGTGAGACTCGCGATGTTTTTGATCCAATACCCAAAACGTCGAGAGGTCTCGTCTTCATAATTTACGCCACGGGTACGATTCTGGTCTGGTTCAAGGACGAAGATTCTCCTGAATCTACCAAGAACTACGGTGAGAGATTTTCTTAATTTTTACATCTTCAATTAAAATGTATTTCTAATTTGTTCTGTTGATTATACTTAGTTTTGGCTTATGAGAAAACCAACTAAAATCCTTACAGTGGTAGGAAGAGTTTCTGTTCTGATACCAAAACTGTCACTTTACACCTTTTCCCTCTTCAATTAGCAAATATTTCATATTCATCCTCTTTCTTTTTACTTTGATATATATGTTTCCATTTGCAGCTGTATAGATGTAACACGCGGAATGGTTCAAGCTTTTCTCATTCGCCAGATCTTGATTGAGGTTAGTTTTTGATAATAACTAAACAAAATTAGAATAGATTTTGTTACTCTTTTTTAATGAGTCTTAGTTTGTTACCTTGTAAATAGGATCTATTAGTTGTATAGCTTCCTATAAAACCATGTATCTATTCTTCTAAGAAATACAAGAGGGAACATTGAGTTTTACAGTTTTACTCTAATTTCACTGTCATTTATAATTATAGAAGTAATTATTTTAATGTTCAGATTACTTAAAATTTTGAGTGTCAAGTTACAAAAATGTAAAAACAAACCAAACTCGCCATTCGCCAACTCGGTGTCCTATTCATTGCATCGGTTTTGGATCACTAGCGGTAGCACTAGTTCAACATGTATCCACGTAATATAAATTTAACACTAATCTCGTAATAAAATATATTTTCCAACTTTTAATAGTTAATTTTAAATATATATATAAAACTTAAGTTTGCATTTAAAAATAAATTGAGATTTCATAAAGTAAAACGTAGTTTCAAAGCTGAAAAAAAAAATGTCAGACTAATTATAAAAACTTAAGTATTAAGTTGTAAAATCGTGAAAACTAACCAAATTTGGTATATTGTCAATTGCATAGTTTTTAATCGTTAAAAGTGTCACTAGTTCAATCTGTTTTCACGTAATGTAAATTTAAAATTTAGATTTTTGATTAATATGGCAATACTATATTTTTCAAATAATAAAAATACATTGTGATTTCTTATAAAATAAATGTTTTCAAAGCTAATTTTTTAATTATACAAAAAGTTTTTCTCTTCATTCAATTATCAGATTAATTAGAGAAACTTGAGTATTAAATTATAAAACTGTGAAAACAAACCAAATTTGGTATTTTGTCCATTGCATAGCTTTTTAGATTGTTAGAGATGTCCTTAGTTATATGTTTTCGTGTAATATACATTTAATAATTGAGTTACTAATTAATCTGGTAATAAAATATTTTCAACTTTTATAATATACTTTTAGCTATACAAAATTTAGTTTTAATCATACAAGACTTATCATTAATTGATTTGGAGATGAAAATTTATTATTCTTCAACGCTTAAAGCTAGAGAGAGTTTTATAAACGTAATATGTTGTCTAGTAACTTGATATTTGTTGCTAACACAACAATCTAAACGTTTGGGTCGATTTTTTTCTTTAAATTTAAATAAGCGGGTTGGAAACTACTTCTACAACATACAAATATTCCAAAAATTTAGTTTCAGTTGCATATTTTTCAACCAGGCTTTTATATCTAACAAACTCGAGCGACGATGGCTGACGTTAATTTTGGCATGTATGATCGTGTAATTTTTAATGGATATCGCAGAAACTACTTAAAATACAAGCGATAGGAAAGCAAAAAAAAAATGCAATGAATTGAAAATGTATTGACATATAAAACCCAATATTTTCTTCTAAGGCAATCACCATCATGATCAAGTAAGTTAGGGAACTGAGGTAGTGTGGCTTTTGTTATTTCATTATTTAGAATTTTAGAGCGTAATTTTTCGTTTTGGTCAACACAGAGGGGAGAAGATTGATATTTGGGTCCCATGATGAAGCTAGAATTTTTTAGTATTTGTCTGACTATGTCACCATCGTAGGGTCACGTCTAGTGCTCGAAGAAAAACTGTAAAACGTGCGCACCAAAGAAAAAGTATATTTTAAAACAACAACGTTATTCGTGCTGCAACGAATGATTGCTGTAATTTAATTGGTAGAATCATCATAGTTACTGTGTCGTCTGATTTAAAGTGGTTACAGCTTACAGTACTGTTAAAGATATTGGATCATAAAACACGTTATCGAATATCGGGTTTTTAAGGTTTAAGAGTAGAATATTCATATTGAAATTTCAACTGACTTCAGAATCAGATGTGTAGAGATGCACGTTAAAAACAAATTTAAACATTGGTTTATGTGGTATCAATACAAACAATTGTGGATACCTGTATTAGGTTACATAAGTGAAATTAAAGAAGAGACATTAATCAAGAAGATATACATAAAATGTATATATAGCTATAGCGGTCTCTCTCCGTCTTTCCATCTCCCTCAAACTTCTTTGATCGTGTTTCTTCCGTTTGCATTTTTGTCTAATTATATTACCATTACGGAGTATACAAAAAGGAATGAAAATAAAAGTGCTTTTGAATATTCCGAAGTATTGCAACATACCAAAGTAACAAACACGGCTCTCATTCAAAGTCTTCAAATTTTCGTCTTCAAATTTTCTTGTCCCACGAAAAAAAAACTAGTTGATCTTTTGACTACCGTTGAAATTTCAAATTCCTAATTTTCTCGACGACTAGTTACAGAGAAAGGAACCCTTATTACTTGTAAAAAAAAAAAAAAACCCAGAAAGAAAAACTCCTGCACGTGTTCCTTGATTCATATCACGATATCACGTGACATCACTGAATATATATATCTCATTCAAACCAATCCAAACTTGGTAAAACCAATAAAATTCCTAGATTATACCAAATAGGCTGCCCAATATTGACCTCAAAATACACAAGACAATTTATTATACTTAAGTATCCATTCACAACCGATCAATCATCGTTATTAAACAGAAACACTGTCTATCTATCCCTGCTTTAAAAACAAAAAAAATATGACCAAACCATTATAATAAAGAAAAGATTAAAAAAAAAAAAGGGAGATCGTCAGGACAACGAAACGCGATTTTGCCGTCCAAGAAACCCGTCCAAAACAAGTTTTCTTTTATACGACTCTGAATTCAAATCCGACACACACGCAGAGAACCGTCGCTACCGTTGCGTTTTCGTTTGGCCAACACGGCTGCGTCTTTGACACGAGGTAGAACATAGCACCAAGCGGATGTACAAAGAATTGCACAAAGTCGACCCCAAACTAACATAATCATCAACGTCAATATAATGATCGAAATCCCAATTAGCGGGTCAAACTTATCGACCCTTGATCCGTTTTTCCCCCGAGTTGGTTTCAAGTCAGGTTTCTCGTACCGTGTTGACGTAGATATCCGCTCCGGACATGCGTCTTCTTTGATTTTGCAGGAACCCAACGGTTCCATGGGTTTTGATCGGTCGGGTGTTATGTCTCTTAAGTCCTTCGGTTTTGACTGAAAAAATTCGAACAAAAGCAAGACATGATTTAATGTCACACCGGAAAATATAAATAAAATCCGCAAAATCTGTTAAATTATTAAAAGATGAAGGAAAAAAACAATCACATTGGCCATGAAAGAAATTTAATTGTCTGAAAATGTTTTTTTTTTTTACTTTAGACCCAAAAACAAGTGAAAAGTCTCAACTTTTAAGATTCTACGAAAGTTACCTCTTTAGTTTCCTGATTCACGGGCTTATCATCAACCGGAATATTTTTTCGATCAGTAGTACGACGTATCACCGATAGGGGTTTTTGCTTATAATCAGTTTCATCTTTCACTCTCAAAGTCGGTTTCTCTGTTTCCTCGATCGGCGACGGTTTGATCTCGCCGTTCTTCAGGCGAAACTTCGAACATAAAAACCACCCACTAATATGCTTATTCTTCTTCATCTTCTTCTCATCACCGTCTTCCTTCGCAACCATCGGCTTGTCGGAGTCTATTTTCCGAGAAAATCCGAAACAGCCGAGAAAATACGAAGAAGATCCGAGTCTTTCTCGGACTCTCTTCTCTGTTTTCGCCATTGGAGTCGAATTGAAGGAAAGAGAAATGATGCATTCGTGCGAAGACTTTGAAATTTCGCTCGGAGCGGTTGGAATTTATCCTCTTTTTATTTATTTAATTTAATTAAAATAATATTTATCAGTGTTGACACAACAGTTTCGAAGAATCGACGGAAATATCACGGTGACATAAATTATTACTATCATAATAAGAAAACTGGGGCGGGAATAAGTACAACAAGTTGTATCCAAAAAAAAAGTATTATAGAAATTCTTACAAGATAAGATAGAAGAGAAAGGAAAAAAAAAGGAAAAAGTGTATTGTTGTAAATATAAATCTATCTACCAAAGAAAAAAAATTATAAATTTAAATTTAGAAGTTAATAATGATTATAAATATACATTTAGATGCCAAGTCCGGAAAGAAATAAAGTGATGAATATAGAAGATCTAGGAAGGTTAATTCCTTGTATGGAAGTTGATAGGCAATTTCTATCTTCCTTTCGAAGAGGAGGAACATGTCAAGTATCTATTTGGGATCATGTCTTCTTATGACTATTTTAGATGACCTTTAGTTTTGCGATTCTGAGTACTTTTTGCGAGAGGTACTGATAACTCGACTAAAAGAAGGTCCTTTCAACTAGCCTAGACCCATCATATTGGGAGAGAATGGAGTCGCGGATCACTTGTCTATACTTCGAGTCGAGGATCACTCGAAGAGGATATACTGATATATGATATTGCTCGCTCTATAACAGTTTATTGGCAGTGCGCTTTAAGGTCAGGTCATATACAAGAAGATAGAATTTTTGCTTTGAAAATTATTGTTCTAGAATGGTTACTCCTCACTATTTCATCATGACAATTAGGATCTCGGGTCTTTTGCTTTTCTAACATAAGCTCCAAGGTTTCACACAATTTTGTAAAAGCAAAAATGAGAAAATATCTATCAAAATTAATTCATCCTATTTCTTACTTATCTTATTATTAGTATGATAATACTTTAAATTTAAAAATGTTATAATCTAGAATGTTGATGCCTGGTAAAATACTATATTATATTTTTATTTTCCATCAATGGCTCTGCGTAGAAATGGAATGTTCCATATGTTACGGAAATTTTAACTCCCATTTGGACCATTGCATATGCACTAGGATCCTTATTTATGGATCTCTTCGTAAAAAAGAAAAAGAAAAGAATCGAACCATCTTTTTATTTTTTTTTCCAAATTTGATCAATGTTGGTTGAACGTAGATTTAGAATATCATTTTCTATTAAAATATTATTATTAGTTGTCGGAAACTCTGAAAAGTTATTTATTAACAAATCAATGTTATTATATTTTTGTAACCAGAAATTTCAATACTTTTGGTCTATAATTTTGTTGCGCCGGAAACTAAAACATGTTATAATTAGACTTAATCATTAAATCAATATCCTTTTCACATATAATATTTTTTTTTTTTTCTTGTTACATTGTCATTAAAAATATTAAATATAATCATCTTATTATGATGATAAACCATCTGCAACATATGTGATTACGATGAACAACGTTTCCTTGATCAATAATTCTACAATACAGTTCTCTCCGCAATACTCGGATCCACAATGGACGGTTGTGCATATACGATATCCGATGACAAATTATCTCTACAAAACATAAGACTATGACAGACATCTCGGCCTACAGTACTCTAAAACCTTCAATAAGTTTTGCATTAATATTTTGCAAAAAAATTATGCTCTTTGGAAATCGAACTAAATGTTAATGGATGATGTTGGGATACTGAAACGAAGGCTGTCTACATAACAAAGAAAGAAAAAAAGAACTTGCCTGTTTTCAAAGACATATAAAACACATAAGAATATAAGAAACAAATCACCTAAACATTATAACGAAAAGACAAACAAATCCAAAAAAGGCGCAGGAAAGTTATTATGACTGAAATAAGTTTTCGATAGTTTGATTTCTTTTATATTTGAGCCGAGAGTGCTCTGTTTTTTAAATTTCTGAGTTTCTTTTTTCTGGTTGGTCCAGTTTGTGGCTTTTATGCCTTCGTACTTTGATCACTTTTAGACTTAATGAACATGTTGAATAAGAGATATAGTACATGTTACATGGATTTATTGCTGAAAAATAAGAATTATATAATCAAGTACACATGCTAATAATTATATTATGTTATTTACCAAACATAAAATAATAATTATATTATGTCATAATTTTCCGACCTAGCTGTTTAAGACTTTTAGGGCATCTCCATTGGGAGTCTCTAGTTTAAAAACTTCCACAAAAAATAAGTAAAATAAAAAGGTAAAAAATTAATAAAATTGTTTTAGAATCGGTTCTCAAATGAGATACTCACGAAAAACTCTCATCAACACATGGACACTTCCGGGAAAAAGTTGAAACTATTACTGTATAATATAACCCTAAGTGTTAGCGGTATTTGAATATTGAAGAATAGTGACAAATACAAAGTTGTTCTTTGTTACGCTTCCATCACCAATTTTAGACGTTATGAATAAAAACGTCTACAATAACGAACCACGTTATTCAACACGGTGGAAAGATTATAACGAAGAATGATTCATCTTGAGATAATGATTGATTTAATAAATCAAATAAAACAAAGTAAAGTTTGATAGAAGAAAATAAGTATCGTAGTGTCCACGTTCCAACTTCTACGTTGGACATCTTCGTTTAGCTGTTTTCTATATGACCCATTCGGATTAATGTGATTTTTTTTTTTGCAATTTGCAAAAGTCATAGTTAATCCAATATATATGTACTTTTTTCTTTGTGTATCAGTTTCTTTCACCTGGACTCGCTTAGAGATCCATTTCATCCCATTCAAGACCGGCCCTGAAATATATGATTAAAATAAGGACTCTTTTTGCAGAATACAATATGTCGTAAGTTATAAATCTTATAAAACCATATAGTTACAACTACCAATCAAAATCACCCAAATAACAACAATCACTTGTTACAATTCATAAATCTCAAAACATGAATCAATATTCATTATACACCAATTATACCCTTCATGGGCACCAGCGGTATGTAGTAGTGGTCTATCTCAGAGACACTCCTCTTGACCATATTCACCTTCAACCCATGCTTCAGGTACATAGTTAGAACCATCTTTGGCTCAACCTCATGACCACCCTTCACATCAACCCTAACCCTATATCGGTAAATAATTGCGGCCGCCACATATCTCATTTGGTAATACGCAAAATCCTTGCCTAGACAGAGCCGAGGACCGCCATTGAAGGCCGTGAACCTATAGGCTGACTCGCTCGTGTATCTGCCGTCTCTTAACCACCTTTCTGGCTTGAACTCACGACAGTCTTTCCCCCAAATCCTTTCCATACGCGCCATTGCGTATATTGCGTATATAACTTTTTCTCCTTTCTTTAGTTTCGTCCCATCTGGAAATACATCGTCTTCAAGTACCTAAAAATTATAAATAATATCATGCGTACAATATTTCCATAACCGAATAAAATGAGAACAAGTAAGTAAAACAGAGCAGATACCTCTTTGTGATCGACTGGAACAGAAGGATACAATCTGAGAGTCTCAGACAAAGCAGCTTGTAGATAGTCCATTTTCTTGATCTCTTCTGGTCTGAAAACAGGCTCATATTCCATGTTCTTCTTTGTATCTCCATGATCATCTCTCTGCTCAAGAATCTTGCAAATTCCCACCATGATTTTCTCCTCCACTTCCGGATTCTTCTCGATTAGCCAGAAGAACCAGCTTAGAGCCACAGAGGAAGTGTCTCTCCCAGCAAGTATGAAGTTCACACAAATATCGCGCAAGAATTTATCTGAAAAATTCTCTCCATTGTCGTCTCGTCGACCCATAAAAATAGTTAAGAGATCAGATCTCTTCGCGATTTCGGTCTCTAGAGACAACTCTTTCTTCCTCGTCCGTATTACTTCCTCAGCGAAATTATCCACACCTTTTATTGATTCCTTTAGCTTCTTCTCTGTTCCTAGATTAAGGGACCTCATGAGCTTCCACACGAAAGCAGGCATCACAAATCTCACAGCTGTTGCTTCTGTTGCATCCTCGAAGGCTTTTGCGAAAGGAATTTCGGGTAAATTTGGACCAAGACAGCCTGGATCGACCCCGAAAGCAATCATACATACATTATCGAACGTTAGCCTTAACAAAATGTCCTGAAGATCAATATTTTCACAAGTTTCTAGAACCGGCAAGAGTCGATTATGCACGAGTTCGTGCAATGATTGACTGGTTAGTTCTCTGAATTTAGCCGAATGGAACTCGACACTTGCTGTTTTCCTTTGCCGTTGCCACGTTTCGTCATCGGCATTGAAAATCCCGTCTCCGAGTAGATCTCGCATGGTCTCACGGAAGTAAGAACCCTTAGGGTAGATAGAGAAACGGGTCTTGAGAAGATGCTCAACGTTTCTTGGGTCACAAGTAACGACGCAGTTGAGGGTGCTAAACCAAGGACCTCTAAACCGGAAAGTCCCGTTCCTGCTGATAAGAACCTCAGATAACCATTCATATACGTTGCTTCGCACTGCAAAAATCAACGAAGGAAGCATGCCAAGAAACGGCCAAACGGGCATCCCTTGATGTTTCTTCTGGCGCAAAGAATGTATCGTGACAAACACGAAAAGGGCAATAAACAGCTCAAGAATCTGAAAATCTCTCAAGAAATACAGCCTCCGGGAAACCAGAGGCTCGTGGCTTGCGTAACAAGAAGAGGAGACGAATACGGCAGTAGCCGTGAGGTTATAAGAAGAAGAATTAAAGTTCATAGTGACAAAGAAGGAAGACACAGATTGTGTATAATTTGCAGAGAGAAAGAGAAGAGAGATTACAAATAATGAAGTTGTTAGTTAATTAGTGGGTGAAGAATGTGAAGTGAAAGAAGAACGAATTAAGACGCATAAGTTTCGTGTTTGGCTCTCAATGTGAAATTGGGTTTGATTTGGTGAGCTAAAAAAGTTCGTTGTTCTTTTCTAACGGTCTTTCAATTTGTTTGGCTCTTGATTATCGTGTTTTGCTTCTTTTCTTTCTTTTTTTTGGCGTTTTCGAGAGGTCAAATCTTTTGGAGTGGGTTAATCAGAAAATTAGGATTAAAAATTAAAATTAGGGTTTTAGAATATGAGGATTGTGGATAAAAGAGAAGTTGATAAGTGGTAGTGACGGATCACCCAAGTTCTTGTTTATTTTATTTACACTTTATTTTGTCAAACACTTGTTATCAGCAAATACGTGTGGACATTGGAATTTTAATAGTTTGAGTAATTCCAACAAACTGAATTTTTTTGGTACTACAATTTTACGCGTCGGTGAAACCGTTGTTGTTTGATTTTAGGTTATCTGGTGAGTGGTGACTTTTAGGACTTTACGAAAGTTCCCTAGGAATATTGTCCTCGAAACAGTTTGACTATTTCAATTTGATAACTGCACTCAAACAATTTGGGCTCAGAAAATGTATGGGCCTTCCAATATAGTATCGGGCCTTTGATAGATATAGTATGGCATGTTAATGGAAGGCTTGGTAGCCCTACTCATTTATTTCATTAACTGCATTGCTAATTTGGATTTTCGACCTTATACAGGCCCTCCTCTAGATGATTATATCAATAAATCGCTCTCATTAAGCCGCCAGTATTAAGTACAAGGCTTGAAGATTTTTTTAAAAACAATACTCTTTCCGTTTTATGTTATATGTTGTTTAAAATTGTTTCATACGTATTAAAAAAAAATTACAACACAAAATGAGAATAGAAGGGGAAAAAGAGATTTACATAGATAGTTTAAATAAGTGATAACAACAAAGACCAGTTAAATATTGGAGTAAAGTCTTTTTTGGTTAATAAATTACTTTTTTATATCTGTAACGTGAAGATCATTATATCTGTACTGTGAAGATCAGAACGTTTCAACTAAAAAGTGAATATTGTTTTCTGTGAAGACAGAAACATTATAAGAAAAAAGAAGCGAAAGCGTTTGGCCTCATTTTTACTTCATTTTTGAGTTTTGTAAAGAGCGTTTGGCGATGAAGAAAAACACACTTTGATTACTGTTCTGGTGTTAACGGCGATAGCTTGTGGTAGGAAGGAGGATGACCTCGTGACCGGTTTGTCTGGTTAGCCACCGGTTAACTTCAAACACTACGCCGGTTAAGTGAATCTGGGGCCTGAACAGAAGCAGAAGGCACTTTTCTATTGGCTCTTCGAAGCCCAACAAAACTCTTCTCGTCGTCCTCTCGTCCTTTGGCTCAACGGAGGTCAGTTTTCTGTCTCTCTCGCTCGCTAAAGCTTATAATAGTTTATTTTTTAAAATATAATATATACACAAACATAGGTGTGCATGTCAAGACATGTAGTGTCAAGTTATCAAAATATAACCGAGACAGTAAAATTCAAAGTTTATGAACATTATCATGTCAAAAGCTCCCGAGTCACACTTTAAACATATATAATTAGGATGATTAGGTAAAACAACCTATATTTTTAAATTTTATTATTAAAACAACCTTAATATTTGAATATTACTGAAACGACCTAATTAAGTTTTAAATACTGCTTTACCTCAATCGCTTTGACAAAAAGAATAACAAAACGCCATTAACGACGCCATGCAGTGAAAACTTAAGTTTCACCTGAACTATAACTAGATTTTGTTCTGACCAGAACCACCGCAGAAGGCGTAGACTGCTTGTATTTGTATAGACTTACGAAACATCACTTCGACTATAGACATATTAAACAAACAAAGAGATTATATGAAATGTAATTAGACTTCGCTTTGTGGCAGATTTATGTGATGTTTCACCATACTACTAGAGTTTAATCAAGTTACAAGTAGACTTACATTTTCACGATGTTACTAGATATTATTTTCTATGTAACTAGACTTACGTATTGCTTAATAAGTAGATTTTCAAACCCCGACATTGATTTTTCTAGACTTTGGCTTTCTCCAGACTTAAGTGATTTCGGTAGATTTCAGAACCGTAGATTTATCTCGTTATTTAGGTACTTTCCGTCACTTCATGGTCAGACTTCACACTCCATGATTTATTCTTTCTTTGACTTTGTTTACATGTAGAAGACTTAATTTGGCAGATTTTCTGAATTTTGTAGACTTTATATTTCCTGATGAGTAGATTTTAATTTAGACTTGACTATACCTCCCCATCAGGTGTAATTTTTCAAGGAAACTTAATTTAGAGATTTCGAATTTTGTACATTATATTTCCGATGGTGATTTTAATTTACTAGACTTGATACTTCCCCATGGTGGTAGACTTTTTGTATCTTTAAGACTCTTCACTTTGAAATCCAAGATTGATCTCCTTACAACTCATGAATCTTTCAAGCCTCTCCTCAAAGAAACTTTTTTGTGTTTTACTATCAAGTCACAGATCGCCTTAATCGCTCTACTTAATAGACATGTGAGAAGACCTGTAGTGATGACTACAAGTTCGTGGAGGTGTCATACACCGAGTTACGAAAGAGAAAGAAGTGGAATTTAAGACTTCATCATGGAACTTGGGGTGTTTACTGTAACTCAGACATTTACTCAGACTTTTTATTCAAAAAATCATAAGTCATTACCGCTCTCTTACAAGATGTATGTAAATAGATTTCTAATACCGACCAACAACAAAAAACAACAAACATAACATAACAACATCTATTTAAACAAACAAATAGACAAGGACAGCCACAACAATCACAACAATACCGTTCCTTATCATTTCCTTCACGTTTTGTGTCAACAAGCGCCTTAAACGCGTTGTAGTTTTCATCAACTGCCTGAACAATTCTCGAGATGTGTTACTGCCTCGATGACGTTGGATTAAAATTGATCGCCTAGTTCCAAAATTTCTTGTTTCATGTCACGAAACTCCATCATTGCCTTATCCCACCATTTCCATATATGGCAACCACCATCCTAAACAAAAAGACAATCACAAGTACACAATACTTACATAAAACTTTAACAAAGAACAACATAAAACTGAATTTTTCTTTTGCTTACATCGACCCTCTCGTAAGTATAAAATCTTATACCCGATTCGCTCCGTGAACGAGGTGGATTGCTTTTCCACCACAAAAACAAAGACGCTGGAATTTACTCACCTTCACTTCGTGCCCTAAATTCTAACTATCGATCTGTAACCTGAATGAGGTTCTCGACTGCCACCGCTGTCGCCGTCATTTTGCTTCAACAAGAGGCATGTAAGTCTACTATACCATACATTAAAGTCTACTATAACATACATTAAAGTCTACCATTACACATATAGTTAACTCTACCATAACATAAAGTTAAGTCACCATATTTCAGAAGATAAATCCAAATCGAGATGTATGCAACACGGAAGCTGAGAAGACAAAGGAAAATAAGAAGTCGAAGAAGAAGACAACGACGAAGACAATGAAGACGAAGACGAAGATAAAGACAAAGAAGATGATGAAGACGAAGACGAAGATGAAGACAAATAAGACGAAGACGAAGAAGAGTAACTTCAGAAAATCGGTCGTGATATCTATAAGATGAAGACGAGTCTAGATTTATAGCGTAGACGACGGGTAAAACCCTAATCCCGGAGAAGACAATTGAAGAATTATTTAAAGAGTCATCTTATTAAATCTACCGCGTGTTTACCGTTGCTTTTAAACTCTGCCGTATCATTCTAAACTCTACTGATGTGGTAGAGTTTAGTTAACAATTACGTTAAAGTCTACCATAACATAGAGTAGAATTATTATTCTACCGAGACATAGAGTATCTACCATAACCTAGAGTAAAATTATTAAGTCTACCAAGACATAGAGTAAAGTCTACCATAACCTAGAGTAAAATCTATCATATCGTTAAGTAATATCTACCTCATTAACTAAAATCATTTTCCTTGGTTTCGAAACTTTTCTCGATTACAACCAATATCAAAATTTCATAACCTGAGAGAGACGAATATACGATAAGAGAGCTTACGTGCTTTTTTACACGTAGAAGACGTCAGTAGACGACAAGACGAGAACACGAAAACGAAAGAGAAGACACCTGACTGAGAAAAGACGAGAAGATAAGATGCCGGAGAAGATAAGAAGACGTCGGCGAAGTCGAGAAGACTACGGAGAAGACGACTAAGACGCCTGAGAACAAGAAAAAAGCCAAGAAGACATGAGTGACGAAAAACACGCGGAGGCGCGAAAACGCCGAGAAGACAAAAACGCGAGAAGACGAGAAGTCAAAGACGGCGAAGACGGCGAAGACGGAAAGATTCACAGGAATCGAGAATCGCTGGCAAAGAATCAATATTTTGATTTTCGAGATAAATGAAGATGAAAAGATCCTATTAATTTTTTCCCAAAATCGAATCGCAAAGAATCGTATTTATTTTAAGCCATGTCATAAAATTCTACCGTCTCTTTATTTAACTCTACCATTCTTTAATAAAAACTTAGTAACCTAACCGGGAAAAATTGAACCGTTTTTAATCGTTTTCCCTCCAAATGCCACTAATTCTACCGTAACTATTATTATAGTTTACCATCTGGATATCTTTTAAGTCTACCGTTATGTTATATCCCAAAGTCTACCGCTATTACATTTTCTAAGTCTACCGTATTGATATCTTCTTAAGTCTACCGTTATGTTGTATCCCAAAATCTACAGCTATTACATATTCTAAAGTCTACCGTATCGATATAATATGTCTATTGTCTCGATATTAGCAATTAATGTCGCAACGACGAAGACAAATGGTTAACTTCATCTTCCTCCTCTATCTTTCCGATCAATGGTCTTTCGTGGTCGTCCTCAAGCATCGGGTATCGTTGTCGACGTCAGCTTCGGCGTCGACTTTCTCAACGACAGCGTCGGCGACGCGATGGAGAAATCTTTACAGCATCGCCGAAAGTTTCTGTTTTTTTATAAAAAATAATAATAATAATAATAAATAATGACAGTTCTATAATAAAAATTCAAATAATTGGTTTTTATATATTTTTATTATGGTTTTACTATGGTCGATGAAGGTTGTTTTATGTATTTGTCTCTATAATTATATAATTTATATCTCTTTTGCAATTAAAGAGACGACACAAGACACGATATTCGAATCAACCTACACCTTTTTCTACAAAAGTTTGTATAAATTAGATTATTTTAACAAGAACAGGCCTCGATCCATACAAGTAAATCAAATAATATCTAAACTCTAAAGATTCGCCAAGTTAAAAATATACTCGCAAACTACGGGGTCCAGCTCTCTCAGACATCTTGGACCCATACTATTCATTGTCCAGATCCTGTTTTCAGATTGCTTATCTACTTGTTTATTCTTGGAAGATATTTTCTTTTATTTTAGCTATTTAAATTTGTTGATAGAGATAAACCGTTGAATGTTCAGCAGAAAAAGTGTTGTCTCTGAATATTCAAATATCAATCACTGCAGAAATATTGTTTGTCAGTCTACAACCCATAATTTACGGCGCCGTACCATTAAATCATACATTACGTGCGTGATTGACGGGTGTATAAAATATATCCAGTGAAATTATACAGTATTATTTAGAGAATAATCTTGAAATTTAAAATTGTAATATATAGATAATAGAGAAAAAAATATTTAATATTTTACATTATGTATGTTTATATAATCTTAATTAGCCAATTTTTGATTTAAACATTTTCCTAAGTTTATAAGCAAAATTATATTTAACTTTGAAATTGTATTACAAGATAATTATTTGATAGTCATGCTCATGTAGTTAATATATAAATATAAGATTCTTTCATTCTATAATAATTTTTAAATATATTGTCTATTATGTATTTATTTTTTCATCTTGGTTGATCACTTTAAAATATGTTACTAGAAATTATCCCGTGCTACAACACGAGTTAATGAATCTAAACAAATCCGATTTTTTTAATAATAGAATATCCGATATTTTTTTGTGCAAATCAATATCCGTTTGTGCAAATAAAATTAAATCATATAAAAATATCTGATTATTAACAAATCCAATTTTTTAGAATAGTAAAAAAATTTTTTTTGAATATTAACAAATCCAATTTTTTTGGTAATCAACTCCACACCAAAAAGAGAATTTGTGTTTTTCCATGTAAATTAAAGAATTTTGTAAGAATTCCTTTTTCTTCCCCTAATAATAAAACGAATCATAAATGTTAATATTGCCATAAACATAAAAATCAAAACTTTGGTCAATTAAAACCAATCATAAATGTTAATATTGCCATAAACATAAAAATCGAAAATTTGTTTAATTAAAGCCAAACATAAATGTTAATATTGCCATAAACTTAGTGTTGCTTAATTAAAGCCAAACATAAATGTTAATATTGTATTAAATTCGGGATGTCATATCCCGATTTTTTTTAAAACTTTCATTATTTTTAACAATTCCCTTTTTTAAAACCAAAATCGAATATTAAATATAGATATAAATATAAATTAATTTGGTTTCCATAAACATATAAAAATCGAAAAAATAAATATTTTTATTCTCTTATTACTAAATTACTAAATCACCCATAATGAGAGATTAAAATTTGTTCTTTGAAGTAATAGCAATATGATGTAAATGTTTACCCTTTATGAGGTTTATTTTATAAAGATACTTTTCAAATAATATATAGGGGATGTTGACAAACTTTAATGCTGTAAGTATTTTTAGAAATAAATTAATAGAATTGATAACTGATTATTGTAAATATGTTTTTAATATATATATATTCTATATATATGTTGACATGAAGATATTATATTAGTGACACGTTGAGATGTAACTTGTAACTTTGTAAGTGTGATTTTAGTGTTCTAGAATTTGAACTGTTGGTGTATTAGTGTGATTTGAGATACGATAATATTCTTCATCAACATAAATAATTTTTCTATAGGTATAATATTCTTCATCGATTTAATTAATTATGGTTCTGAAGTATTTACAATGCAGGACCTGGTTGCTCATCGATCGCCTTTGGAGCTGCGCAAGAACTAGGCCCTTTCCTTGTTCATACCAAAGGCGGCAACCTCACCTTCAATAACTTCTCATGGAACAAAGGTACAACTAAACGAGTATATATAATGTTATTCTTGTATATATGATAATGTTGTGCATATACTTTAATTTTTAAATTTTTTTTTTTTGCAGAGGCCAATATGTTGTTCTTGGAAGCACCGGTAGGAGTTGGGTTCTCGTACAGCAATAACTCCATGGATCTTCAAAAGCTTGGAGATCAAGTTACTGCAGAGGATTCTCTTGTTTTTTTGATCAACTGGGTCAAGAAATTCGCCGAGTTTGGATACAACGAGTTCTAAATCTCCGGAGAGAGTTATGCAGGTAAGTACTCACGTATCAAAAAATAAACCAAATTGCATAATTTGTTTTTGGTATACGATTTTTATTATGCTCCAAACTCCTTATCCATGTGTGATGTCTGTATGTTCCTAATTATATATAAATACAAATTAAAACTGTTAAGGATATAAGATTAACTGTATAAGGAATGTACCATACTTACCAAAACCCTAGAGCCTCGTTACTTCTGTATATAAGTCTCCTTTGTATTCATTATGAAATATAGAACATTATATTGTCTTATATGGTATCAGAAACTTGAAGCCCTTTTTTTTTTTTTTTTTTTGGAAAATCAATTTTAAATATTTAATTTATTTCCTTTTTAATTAAGAATTAATTGGCACCGATTTTATTGAGATTATATGATAACTATTTTTTTTCATCATTTTGGGCCACAACATGCCGGCTCAATAGCCAAATACCCCCACACATGGAGGGCAGGTGGAGTCGAACTCGACACTGGTAAGATGGCAGCAGAGGTTCCGCCTCCCTCTTCTCTCTGCCTCCCTCTTCATCGCTCTCTATAATCTTCTTCTTCTTACACAAATTTCTTCTCCTCACTCATCATGTCTCTCAACAATGCTGACATGATTGACACCACACAAACGTCACTTCTCAATGTGAACATGTCAAATATCACCAAGCTTTCCTCCAGCAATTACCTCATGTGGAACTTGCAGGTCCACGTGCTGCTGGATGGCTATGGTCTAGCCGGCTACCTGGATGGTTCTACTGTGCCACCGTCACCAACCATCACCACTAACAATGTCACCGCCGCCAATCCTGCTCACCTTACCTGGAAGAGACAAGACAAACTCATATACAGTGGCTTACTAGGTGCTGTATCTCTCACTATTCAGCCTATCTTGTCCAGATCCCTCACTTCCGCAGACATATGGCGAACCTTGTCGGAGACTTACGCAAGCACAAGCTGGGGACATGTCCGTCAATTACGATTACAGTTGAAACAGTGGAAGAAAGCCACCAAAACCGTGGATGAATACCTTCAAGGATTCATCACAAAATTTGACCAGCTTGCTCTCTTGAGTAAACATGTGGAGCATGAAGAGCAGATCGAGTTTGTTCTAGATGGTCTCCCAGAAGAGTACAAATCCGTTGCAGATCAACTAGAAGGCCGAGATCGTACGCCTACAATTACGGAAGTACATGAGAAGTTGCTAAATCATGAGGCAAAACTTCTTATTGCCGCCGCCGGTGTCTCTCCCGTGGCCCCTGCCTCCGCCAACAACGCTACTTACAAGCCCCGTTTCAATCAGCCTCGCCAGAACTCGAACACCAATATGACGTGGAACCAACAATCTGCACCAAAACAATACATCAACAACAAACACCCAACCCGTGGAGGCAAAGGCTATCAAGGCATATGTTAGATTTGTGGGACGCAGGGACACAGCGCTAAGTGGTGCCCACAATTTCGTGAACACTTCTCTTCACTCCCAAGGCAGCAACCAGCTAACGTTTTGTGGCAACCAAGAGCTAATGTCGCAGTCGCATCCTCCCTGCAAGATAACTCATGGCTGCTCGATATTGGTGCTACACACCATATGACGAGTGACCTTCACAACCTATCTCTCCATCAGCCTTACCATGGTGACGATAGTGTTCTTATCGGTGATGGCTCAGGTCTCAATATATCTCACATTGGTTCTCGAACCTTACCTGCACAATCCCAGCAATTAAAATTAACAGATGTGCTTTGTGTTCCTCATATACACAAAAATCTCATATCTGTTTATCGGTTATGCAATACTAACCAAGTTTCTGTGGAATTCTTTCCTGCTCATTTTCAGGTGAAGGATCTCAAGTGGGGGGTCCCCTTGTTACAAGGCAAAACTAGAGACGATCTCTACGAGTGGCCAGTTTCTCCAAACACCCTTACCTCCTTTTTTGCTTCATCATCTACCAAACCATCTATCCAAGATTGGCACTCTCGCTTAAGCCATCCTTCGGCCTCTATCTTAAATTCTATTGTTTCTTCGTGTTCTCTACCTCATTCAAACTCTGTTTCTTCAACAATTTTTTGCAATGATTGTGCTATTAATAAATCCCATAAACTTCCATTCTCTATTTCTACAATCGCATCAGCTCGACCTTTAGAATATATTTTCACAGATCTTTGGACGTCCCCCTTTATCTCTATTAATAACTACAAGTATTACCTCATCCTAGTTGACCATTACACCCGATATACATGGTTCTATCCCCTCAAAACCAAAGCACAAGTTCGAGAGATCTTCGTACCTTTCAAAGCTCTTGTGGAGAATAAATTCCAGACAAGCATCGGTACGTTATATTCAGACAATGGCGACGAGTTTATTGCTCTCCGACATTTCCTTGCATCCACTGGAATCACTCACTTAACAACACCACCTCACACGCCTGAACACAATGGTGTGTCCGAGCGCAAACACCGGCATATTGTTGAAACGGGTATGTCACTACTCACTCATGCAGCCATGCCAACAAGCTACTGGAGCTATGCCTTTGCCGCTGCTGTGTACCTCATCAACCGCCTTCCAACACCTGTTTTGGCCATGGTATCGCCGTACAAGAAACTTTTTGACGATCAGCCCAACTACTCTAAACTTCGCGTTTTTGGTTGTCTCTGTTTTCCATGGCTCAAGCCCTACACACATCACAAATTGGAGAATCGATCAACACCATGTGTATTTTTGGGATACTCTCTCACCCAAAGTGCTTACCTTAGTCTCCAACGAAGCTCCGGGAGAATATATGTGTCTCGCCATGTAAAGTTTGATGAATCCACTTTTCCCTTTCTTTCCCCACAACCCGAACCAACACCACCACCAGAAAAATCCTCAACTCAAACTCATTCCCCATCGGCCGAGATAATTCCACTGTCACTCGTACGAGCGCCTCTTGCCTTGCCGGGACCGCCGCCAGCGACCTTTCACCGGAATGCGCCTCCACCGCTGCCGATTGCTGATGACTCGACGACGCCTGCACCAATTTTTTCAATCACAGGTAATCAATCCCGTCGCTCAATTGCAGCTTCTGGAGAAGAAGAAGCACAAAACGATGTGCTTCAATTATCAGTCCAAGATTCAAACGTGGCCCAAGCCCACCAAAGAAATTCACCAACTCATGAAGTCCAACAACCAGGCCCATCTGTTATAATAGGCCCACACGTTTTACATGGTCCGTCTAGTGAGAATGCAGCAGCTATCGACGCCACTCACAGCAGCGCCGCAGGCCACCCTCCACCGAATCAACATCCGATGACAACAAAACAGAAAAATAATATTCGAAAGCCAACATCGAAGATGAATCTTGTTGCTGCACTACCTCCGTTGATTCCTCCAGAACCATCCACTGTCAATCAAGCTCTCAAAGATACAAATTGGAGATTTACAATGTCTGAAGAGCTTGATGCCTTTGCTCGAAATCGCACATATGATCTGGTTCCTCGCCCACTAGCTACCAATGTTGTATGGTGCAAATGGGTGTACAAGAATAAATTCCAACCAAATGGCTCATTTGGTAGGTGTAAAGCACGGCTCGTCGCGAGAGGCTATAATCAACAATTTGGGAGAGATTACACCGAAACATTCAGTCCTGTAGTCAAATCGACAACCTTGCGATTGGTCCTCAGTGTTGCAGTGTCCCGTGCTTGGCCTATCACTCAGCTAGATATCAATAATGCCTTCTTACAGGGAAACCTATCGGAGGAGGTTTTCATGGAACAACCACCAGGATTTGTAGACAAGGATCATCCAAATCATGTTTCTCGTCTTGACAAAGCTGTGTATGGTTTGAAACAGGCACCGCGGGCATGGTACATGGAATTGCAGAAATTTGTGGTCAGCCTCGGGTTTCAAAATTGTCTCGCTAACACGTCTCTCTTTGTCTACTGTAAGAACAACAATTACATGTATTTGCTAGTTTACGTTGATGATATCCTTGTCACAGGAAGTAACACGAAGCTGATAAACACGGTCCTTGCTCTCCTCGCCGATCGTTTCTCTGTGAAAGAATCGGAAGACCTCAACTACTTCCTTGGTATTGAAGCTCATCGCACGCAGAAGGGTTTCCACTTATCTCAACGCAAATACATTATTGATCTATTGACCAAATATAACATGGTGGACGCGAAGCCAGTAAGCACTCCGATGGCAACATCTCCAAAATTGACAATTCACAGTGGTACAACTCTTCCTGACCCTACACTGTATAGACAACTTGTTGGCAGTCTACAATATCTAGCCTACACTCGCCTCGACATCACATATTCAGTCAATCGACTCTCCCAATTCATGCACCGTCCTACCGAGGATCACTGGCAGGCCACCAAACGGATACTTCGCTACCTAGCAGGCACATCAACACACGGTATTTTCTACTCCTCCGAGAATCCACTTCGTCTTCATGGATATTCTGATGCAGATTGGACTGGCGACTCTGACGATTATATCTCGACAAATGCATTTATCATATACAATGGAGCACACCCGATCTCCTAGGCATCCAAGAAACAAAAGAGTGTAGCTCGCTCATCTATCGAGGCCGAGTATCGTGCAGTAGCTACCACGGCTACAGAACTACGGTGGATTTGCAATCTTCACACTGAACTCGAGATCACACTACCTCAGGCACCAGCCGTCTATTGTGACAATGTTGGAGCCACTTTTCTCTGCGCTAATCCGATTTTCCACTCACGTATGAAACATGTCGCTCTTGATTATCACTTCATCAGAGGCCAAATTCAATCAGGAATGTTGCGAATGGCTCACGTCAACACTCAAGATCAACTTGCAGATGCCTTAACCAAACCACTACAACGTGCCCGGTTCACAGTCCTAAGACACAAGATTGGAGTGTCACCCGCCCCTCCATCTTGAGGGGGCATGTTAAGGATATAAGATTAACTGTATAAGGAATGTACCATACTTACCAAAACCCTAGAGCCTCGTTACTTCTGTATATAAGTCTCCTTTGTATTCATTATGAAATATAGAACATTATATTGTCTTATAAAAACATTCAATTACAAGCTGTAGCAATTCTGTTTTTTTCTAAGGTCACTATGTTCCTCAGCTTGCGGAGCTAATTTACGACAGGAACAAAAAGGTGTCAAGAGACTCTCGCATCAATTTCAAGGGCTTCATGGTATGCGCTATGTAGTAATAAGGTTTACTTGCGATACCAGAAAATAACGTTTCTTGCTAGACGGGTGAACATAATAGATAGAAACACTACAAGAAAAGTCAAGAATTGGGACTGACCAATAAGTTGCATGATAGTCGCATAATACAATTAAAAGACTAATATGCGACTACGACCCGTAGTCGCTAAAGGCGAGTCGCAAATTACCCGTAGTCGCAGAAACGTCTTAATTAGCGACGAAATGTGTGACTACAAAACGGAGTAGTAATTATATGACTCAATTGCGACTCGGAAGAGTGCGACTAATGTGTTACTAATTTCAAACGCTTTTAAACAATAGCAAAGTAGTAGCAAAAGGGAACAGACGAAAGTGCGACTAACATATATGATGTAATTGTAATTTGGATATGTATATCTAATAAGAGAGTTTCTGTATATCTAGATATGTCCAACACATGATAGGATCCCATAAAAAGTGGAATGAAATTCACATAACAAAAAGAAGACACATAAAAGAAGATACGCTGATGGTCTACTTTGAGAAAACCCACAACAAAACATAAAACAAATCGTCTCTATCTCATACAACCTTAGAAAGTAAATACATAAGTCATAAAACTCTTCCATACCACACTGAAAACAGATATCGTTACCCAATTACTTGGAGTTTAGTTCTCCCTGTAGTCCGCTTCCTCAGTCCTGTCTTTTATTTTCCTTATTTCGCCCTGTAGATGTGTTTGCAGCAAGTATTGCTTTCATCTAGTCAACTCCAGCCATGACCGATTCCACATCTCAACTAGGTAGACGCCATAAGTAGGATAGATGACAAAATCATTGGCCACAACATTATTTGATCTCTTACTTGCGTCTGCCTTATGGACAAGAATGTTTAAAAAGCAACTGATAAGGAAATAATGTAAACAAAGATCGACTACAAATTTATAATAATCAATTACATTCTTTACTTACAGTTGGACCAGCTTGTGATCAACACCTTAGTGGGAAGTCTCTTTCTACACGAATCTTCCTTCGTTTTGCTTGAATCTTTGGCTTCACACCTATTTCCTCAATGTTTAAAGAATAAACTACATCATCAATATAAAAGTTTCTATGACAATCATATGTTAGAAAGTACAAAAACTAAGTTGGATTAAAATACTACGGACCTTACGGCACAATACCATGAACAAACATGTGTACAAACATGTGTACCCTATATTAAACCATGGACAAACATGTGTACCCTATATATCACTCTGTCCGACTAAAAGTTAAAACAAATATATAAAGAAAACCAATTGGAGCCCGTACTTGATGTGGGGATCTATAAAATTTATTATAAACAACAATGGTTAGCGATATCAAAAATATACAAAGATCAATTAACCATCCTTAAAAAATCAGGCAACGTATAGACATACGGTTGTACCACCGGCTGGTCCACATCCAGATGGCGAGGGCTCTCACGGTCTGTACCTTCCTTCTCTTATATTTGAGATTTCGCTTAGACGCTGTTAAAACAATGTGTACAGCAGATTATATACACTGTAAAGATAAATAATTTCTAATCCAGCCAACTTGTTTCAATACCAAAATCACAATTTCAGAAAATAACAGTTATTGGTGGCCAAGACAAACGCATACAAGAACTATATCCATGACGTTCCATGGAAATTTAGGTAACACAAGATTAACAATCTCCCTAACGCGATCGAGTTCTATGACTAACAAAATTTTGGAATCTCAAACGACAACTGAAATCGATAGGGAAAAACCTGTTTTTGGTGATGCCTTTGCAGGATCCATTCCGAGTTTTAAGGCAGAGTAATCTGAATGAAAGCACCGGTGTTACTTTGCCGATGGAAAGAAAACCAGTCTGAGGCAATGACGTTTTAGATCTTGCGATATATATATTATGATTCTTACCTATTTTATCGAGATGACAAAAGTCAATTGCGTCGACTATGTAGAGAGCGAATCGCCAATTATCTCTCTCTCAGCCGCCGTGCGATGTTGATATCAGAGTCCCGACAAGGAAACGGGGAAGACACACCGTTTTAGGTTTTAAACCTTCTCTCTCGGCCGCCGTGCGACTATGGTTTTGAGTCGCAAGCCAGTCTCATATGTAAGACTAATTTGCGACTATTGTAATAGGTACCATAATTGTCGCAGATTAGTCGAAATGTTCCCACTATTTTGCGACTACCTTTTCTTGCAAACTATTGTGCCACTCATCTGAGACTTTGCTTTATTAGACGCAAAGAAGTAGCTAATTGGTCACAAATACGTAGTTAAACATTGTGACTACAAATGTAGTCGCAAAGGGGAGTAGCTGTTACCGCTTTTTCTTGTAGTGAAAGAAAATTTCAAAGCAAATGAACTAAGAAATGCGTTTTGTTTGGTGACTGCTGCAGATAGGGAACGCAGTGATCGTTGATGCAACGGACACGGCAGGAATAGTTGACTACGCATGGAGCCACGCTATAATATCGGACGAGCTTCATAATCTCATTCATAGCTCGTGCCGTTTTGGAAAGAAACTAAGCCAAAACGAAACTGCACAATGCGTCAAAAGTTTCCTAGGGTTTGCGACAGCTTACGTTGAGATCAATATATACAGCATCTACACTCCCATTTGCCTCTCGTTGTCATCCTCAAATAACCCTAAACGCGCTATGTCTCATAGTCTCCTTACTTCACAAGTACGTGATCATCAATCTTCATATATCTTCAATCATTTTTCAAAAAATATTCTTTCATTGATTCATCTGATGGTATAAATGGTCAGATTTGGGATAGGTTGCCTCCTGGGTATGACCCATGCACAGAAGGCTATATGAAGAATTATTTCAATAGAAAAGATGTGCAGGTCGCACAACACGCAAACGTCACAAATATTCCTTATCCGTACACACCTTGCAGGTGAGTGATGTTTTTTTTATTTCAAAACCAATTGATTATAAAATCTTATTCGTGTTTTGTATATAGATAGTATACTATAGAATTATGATTCTAAAATCAAAGAGGTTGGTTCTAGTATATATTTATGAGCGTCGTGTATTGTTTAGTGCGGTGATCAAATGGGGGTGAAGCTCCGACTACCGTGATTCCCATCATCCAGAAGCTCTTGAAGGGTGGCCTACGCATTTGGATCTATAGGTATTTTTTTATAGAAGCTATAGGTATTTATGTCTCTTTGTTGTTAGAAAAATCTCACACTAATAAAAATAATAAAAAATATAAATATCGTTTACCAAACTCTATTTATTACTAACTAATTTTTTAACCTGATTAATTCATTTGGTTATAGTGGAGATACGGATGGGAGAGTTCCAGTAACATCTACACGCCATAGCATGAAGAAGATGGGACATAAGGTGGAGTCACCGTGGAGGTCATGGTTCCACAAGAGCCAAGTGGCTGGATGGGTTGAGACTTATGCCGGTGGTCTAACTTTTGCCACCGTGAGAGGAGCCGGTCACCAGGTGTCGCTCTTTGCTCCGTCGCAATCTCACTCCTTATTCTCTCACTTCCTCTCTTCCCTCCCTTTGCCATCCTCTCGCTTCTAATCATTACCACAATCAAGTGTGGTGGTGATTAGAAGCAATATTTTGTTAACGTTACCCTACGATAAACAAAAGCCGTGGACGGCCCACTGAGGCCCATTAAAAGGAAATGGTACTGTCGACATCTGTGAATGTCTCTTTTGTCCTATGAAGCTTCTCATCCTATCAATGGCACTGTCAATGTATTTTCATACAATTAAGCTGGTTGTGGTAGTGTGCTATGGAAAGTCGAAACTGGCCTGCATCTTCCCTCAATTTGATAATAAATGAAATAATCTAAACTATATCATTTTAAAATATTTCCTATTTTTATTAGAAACACATCTGAATTAGCTATATATATATATCATGAAATTCAAAGGGCCACACATATGAATTTTGGAAATTTCAATACCAAAAATTTGTCTTCTACTCTTTGAAACTTTTAAATAAGCTTTATTCAGTTTTTTTTTTTCTAAAAGAAATGAATTATAAAATTGTTTTTTTTTTGTATTATAACATATTCACGTGAAGTATAACAAACAAAAAAATATCATGAAAATAAAAGACTAAGGTTAAAAAAAAGAAACACAGTATAAAGCAGAAGAAGTGGAGGCGTTTTCTGATCTACTCTTTAATTTCGAAAGAACAAAAAAAACAAAAGAGAGGAGAAAGCGTTTGGCGATGAAGAAGAACGCACTTTGGCTACTGTGCGTTCTGGTGTTACCGGCAATAGCCTGTGGTGTGAGACCGGAGAAGAAGGTAACGGCTTCATCCGGGAGGAAGGAAGATGACCTGGTAACCGGTTTGCCCGGTCAGCCACCGGTTAACTTCAAACACTACGCCGGTTACGTGAATCTGGGACCTGAACAGACGCAGAAGGCACTTTTCTATTGGTTCTTCGAAGCCCAACAAAACTCTTCTCGTCGTCCTCTCGTCCTTTGGCTCAACGGAGGTCAGTTTCTGTCTCTCGCTTATTCATACATACATACAAATTTTATTTGACCTAATAATACAAACTTTTGATCGGCAATTCACGAGTTTTCACTAATTTTGTGCGGTTTTACAAATATATATGTTTAACAATACATGAATTCGTAATTTCGTATACTGTTTATACAGTTTTTTGATATTTTCGAATTGAAAAAATATTACAAGAAAAATTGTATTCCTTCTATTTCATCGACATTTTTCATATCGATTAAGAAATTATGTAAATGTATAAAAATAAATAAATGAATATACATATATATACACCTTTTTATATATGTACCACTAATTAAATTAAATTATAACATAAATTTAAATTTAAATTTTTTTGTGAAACGGATGATGTTATGATTAAGTTTGCAAACTTTAGAAAGCAGTGTAATGATTACTGAACTCTCAAACTCGTGGGCCATGATAATTTGGTTAATACATGTCTAATCACACCACAGTTTAATCAAAAAAGGAAAAAGTAAAAAAGAAAAAAGTCTGTGCCTGACCGTGATGTTGCGAAAAAAAACAAAAAAGATAAAAATTGCACGAAAAATAAATAAAAAGAAACTATGCAAAGATTTTGCCAAACATAGATAGATAAATGTTTTTGGCAGTTATTTTCTTGGACACGAATTGGTTTTGGAATAAAAATTTACTTACAATTTAGCTATGAGAAAACATCAAGTTGTGCACATTGTCCTACCAAATTCTATCTGCTCGTGATTTAGAGACAACCCATCTGCCTTCTAACTTACGAAGCGGTTCTCTTTATTTCAGTAACAATACAATTATCTAACGTAAATAGTATATTGCAACGAGATAGTAAATGGTCGTTTCGATTTAAATCTATAAAATACCCAAAAGATAAAGTAGTATAGTTGAACGATTATCTATCATTATTCCTATTTAATCTATCACTTAGATGTCGTGTATGGCTCGATAAAAATTGTCAGAAACACCATTCAGTATCAGTCAGACTATTCAACATTTTTGTTTCTCACTTGCTTGATGGAGAAGTGATAACAAATGTGATAGTTGGGAAATTTTAATTGCATACTTTAATAATATATTTCGTTTGGTGGAACGCATTTCAACAATCTGTACGGTGGAACGCACTTAAACAATCTGTACGGTGGAACGAGTAGGTTCTTGCCTCTTCGGGACATATATTGAATTTTGATCGCCTTATAGTCCAGTCCATGTTTCTTATTAACGTAAAAACTGAAAACCATAGTTCAAAACCAGTTTAAATTAAAAATAAAAACTTCGATCTAATCAAGTAAACAAGTTTATCATAAAAACGAAATCAACCTTTTTAAAATAAATCAAAATTTGTTATTAAGATTCAGTGAAATAAAGCCTACTATATAATATAATCAAACAATATAGTCCAGTCCATGTTTCTTATTAACGTAAAAACTGAAAACCATAGTTCAAAACCAGTTTTAATTAAAAATAAACTTCGATCTAATTAAGTAAACAAGTTTATCATAAAAACGTAATCAACCTTTTTAAAATAAATCAAAATTTGTTATGAAGATTAAGAGACATAAAGCATACTATACTATAATCAAACAACATATTCGGTAAAAAAATTAACGAAGACGTATATGGTCCGGCTCTCTGACAGATATTGAACTGGTATCATGCAATGTCCTTTTTCTTTAACATTCAATGTCCAAATCTTGTTTCTGTATTGTATAAGTCTTTTTTGTCTTTATCTTCCTTTTCTCTCGGTAGTTGTTCATTCAATTTAACGAATTTACTTTATACGGTTTGTCTTTTTCGCACACGGTTCATTCCAGTATTAGGATATTTAGAGATACGAGAAATATCAACCTCGTCTTTTTATATTGGGGCTAGAGCTCGGATAAGATGTTGAATATCAAATACATATAGAAATAGACAAAAGCTTGTTTATGTCTAATAATAATGTGGAGTTATTATGGACATGTCTAATATTCATATACTACTAGATATGAGGCATTAACTTGATATGAATTGCGTGATTGAAGGGTAGACACGAATCCAATGTAGTCAGGAGTAATAGCAAAACTTATAGTTATTTAATTTTTGTATACAAAAATGAAATTTGATTTAAAGAGACAACTCGTGACAATATATTGACGTCTAGTCTTATTCATTTTTATTTTTTCGACAAATTTAGTTGTATGTCTGACAAATCGTGAACTCCATTCTTTTTCATCTTTCCCCATGTATAATTCCGTTTACCTCTCTTTCTCCATAAGTTGTGCTATACTAGCATAGTAGCATGGCATTGATCATTGCTAATCTGATCTGTTACCAACGTAACGAAATTCTCCCCCAAAAGTTACAATAAAACTTCAATGTATTAAGATTTTTGCCGAACGTTTAACGATGGAAATAATTCCACATAAATAACAATTTAGCGATGGAATTGCTAATAACATTTTTTTTAGTGAAATTTTTATTACATATTGGGTGAAATTCTTTCATCAACTTAAATACTTAATTTCAAAACTAAAATATGCAGGACCGGGCTGCTCATCAATAGCCTATGGAGCTGCACAAGAACTAGGCCCTTTCCTTGTCCACACCAACGGTGACAACCTTACCTACAATAATTTCTCTTGGAACAAAGGTACAACGAATGAAATGACTATTTATAATACGATTTATCTACGTGTGTACAAATATTAATTGTGGTTAAATTTTTTAAAAAATTGCAGAGGCCAATATGTTGTTCTTGGAAGCACCGGTTGGGGTTGGGTTCTCGTATACTAATAACTCAATGGATCTTTACAAGCTTGGAGATGAAGTTACCGCAGCGGACTCTCTTGCTTTCTTGATCAATTGGTTCATGAAATTCCCCGAGTTCCGATCCAACGAGTTTTACATCTCCGGAGAGAGTTACGCCGGTAAGTGCTTTATCCAGTTTATTTTTTTTGGTTTATGAACTATTAAAACCAAAATATAAACGAATTAGTCTTGTTCGATTTGGTTTGCCATGACTTTATATTTTTTTTTTGAATTCAGTTGTTTATCTTTAATTCGAAAGATTCTTTAAGTGTTAGCTGATTTAGCCGAACTAGACACTCCAATCGGTATATGTATATCAGTATATATATAAACAAAGATTGAATAATATGCTTTGGATCTTCTTTTCTCAGGTCACTATGTTCCTCAGCTTGCGGAGGTAATTTACGACAGGAACAAGAAGGTTACAAAAGACTCTCACATCAATCTCAAGGGTTTCATGGTATGCAATATGTACTAGTAGTACGTAAGGTTACTTGCAAGACGAGGAAGCAACGTTTCTTGCAGTATAAGTAAACATAAAAGGTATTCGTTAATTTGGTGACTGCGTTGCAGATAGGGAACGCGGTGATCAATGAGGCAACAGACATGGCAGGACTAGTGGACTACGCATGGAGCCACGCTATAATATCGGACGAGGTCCACACCAACATCCATGGCTCTTGCCGTTTTGAGGAAGAAACCACCAACAATACCGAACAATGCTACGACAATTTCAAAGGGTTCATGGATGCTTACTCCGATATCGATATATACAGCATCTACACTCCCGTTTGCCTATCCTCTTTGTCCTCATCTTCTCCAAGCAAACCTAAAATCGTCGTATCTCCTCGCCTCCTTACTTCGCACGTACGTTATTCACTATTTCAAATTGTACCATTGTAATGTTGTAACCATCATCATTCATCTTATTTTATTTTTTTCTTTACAATTTCTTCTCAAACTTGATGAGTTTTGATGGTTTAAATGGTTCAGGACATGTGGGACACGTTGCCGGCCGGATACAATCCATGCACCGAAGGCTATGCCGAAAATTATTTTAACCGGAAAGATGTGCAGGTCGCACTCCATGCGAACGTTACAAACCTTCCTTATCCGTACACTCCTTGCAGGTTAGTCCTACTTACGTTGCGTATAGTACTAATTAACAATGGCTAGAGACTTTATTGTTTTACTTTATATGTTAAGTTTTTGCCATAGTATAACATTTTAGTAAGGATGGACAATCCAAGTTTGATCATGTTTCCAATAACAAATTAAAGTATATATGTATACGTGTGTGTGCGTGTGCGTGTGATTCAGTGAAGTCATAAGAAAATGGAATGATGCTCCATCCACCGTGATTCCCATCATCCAGAAGCTTTTGATGGGTGGCCTCCGCATCTGGATCTATAGGTATTTATTCTTTTCTTTTATTGTTGATAAGAGAAGAATAATCTAATAATATATATTGTTAACCATTCTGCTTATTGTCAATTAATTTAACTTGATTGGGTTCAATGTTGGTTATAGCGGAGATACGGATGGGAGAGTTCCAGTAACATCTACACGTTATAGCATAAAAAAGATGGGACTTAAGGTGGAGTTACCGTGGAGGTCATGGTTCCACAAGAGTCAAGTAGCTGGATGGGTTGAGACTTATGCCGGAGGACTAACTTTTGTCACGGTGAGAGGAGCCGGTCACCAGGTTCCGGCCTTTGCTCCGCCGCAATCTCTCTCCTTATTCTCTCACTTCCTTTCTTCAGTCCCCTTGCCTTCAAAACGGTTCTGATCACTACCACCGCCAAGTCATGGCAAAGTTCTTGTTGTTTTATTTGGAACCTTCGTTTGGTACTTTACCCATATGCAATTGATTTAATAAGTTTCAATTGATGAATAAAACAATTTAAACTTTTCGTTATCAAGTTTCATTATATGCTTTTTTTTTTTTTCCGTCTGTTACATTAATTTTTGAGACTCATATTATATAGTTTTCACTGAATTATTAAAATTGAACATTTAAATAATAATAAAACAAAATTGGGAAGAGACGAAAGGGCCCTTGAGAAAACAAAACAGTGAACGGGGTACATTGAGGCCCATTGACATGAAATGGATCCAGCCAGCCATAGAGGAATGGTTTAGGTGGGGCGAGGCAGCACTCGAGTCGTGTCGCCGTGTCGTTTCACTGTTGTAATCTTCCAAAGAAAGCAAGCACCGTCGACTCCTCTTCTTCTCTGCTTCTCGATTCAAAGAGAGGAGAAAAGAAATGGCGTTTGCGAAAATTGCGTTCCTTTTCAACAAATTTCAGCAGGTGAAATAATACTCTTTTCTTCCAATCTTTTTCCAGCGATTTTTGTTTTTTTTTGAAATTTCCTCTTTGGTATGGGTTTTTACATGTTGGGTATGAAGAAAGTTCGAGTCTTGTGTAGGATTTAGTCTTTCACTAAAAGAAAAGATGCTTACTTTGCATTAGCTATGTATCACTCTGTTTGTAGCTTTTAGCACATGTGAGTGCTATGAAGCACATTTAATCTCAACGATTCGCTTTCTGTCGGTAAATGTAGTTTTAAGTTTCTCTATGAACAATTTTATGTTGATCCGAGAAGTTTTGATGTAATAGTGTGACTGAAAACCTTAATCTGCCCCAAATTTTACCCTCCTTTTGATCAAAAAGTGCTGAGATCTGGTTTCTTTCTTTGTGAGGTTTCCAGGGTGTTGGTGTTCTAGCAAAGAGTACCACGTTTGCTAAGAATCCAAAGCAACTACAATTTGAAGCCGACATTAACAAACTGTTTATGTTTACAAGGTTGGTTTTTTAATGTAATGATGAAGAGTTTCTGTTTATCGACTATAAGCTCAGTGTTAGTACCCGCAATTGTTGTAAATTTCCTTCGGTTATATTGCTCACGAATATTCTCTGTGATGTAGCTATAACCGTTTGGGACGAGATGCTGAGGAGGCTGATGCAGAAGAGATCATCGAGATTGCCGGTAAAGCCACATTATCTGAGCAACAGAAGCAAGTTCAAGAGAACATTCACTACCAAGTCGAAAACTTCTGTTCTCTGATGGACGAGATTCTTCTTACCCATATCGTCAAGGAAAAGGAACTACATGAGTCAGGATCAGAATCGAGACGGAAGAACAATGTTCCAATTGCAGAAAAGCCCAGTGAGTCATGATAATATGTGTAGTGAACTAATAAAACTCTCTAGTTCCTTATCATCTTAATCATTTCCCACTGATTCTTCTTCAGCACAGTTGTTCCCGAGACTAAACCTTTGAAACTCGCTGAAGTCTCACATCGATTAAAGGATCGAATGGGGTACACCCTTGACATCAAACCATCGTTAATACCTCACAAAGAAGCGGGTCAGGGTTGTTTCATTGAAGGTGAAGCAGATGTGGGAGCTGTCTTAGGCTTTTACCCTGGTGTGGTCTACTCTCATGCATTCTACAGATACATTCCTGGGTATCCAAATGTCGATGCACAGAACTCTTATCTGATCACTAGGTATGACGGGACAATAATAAACGCTCAACCTTGGGGTCGTGGAGGAGAATCACGGGAAGTATGGAACAGCTCCTTCACAACGCCTGAGATTATAACAGGCGCTACAACTGCGGAAAACGTTACAGACAAGGTATTGAAGATGCTGAGTAGGCCGCTTGAAGGTTTGGATGGTGTAGAAGTGGTTCTCGAAATGAGAAACCCGTTGGCGTTTTGTCATTTCACCAACCACCCTGGTAAAGACATGGATCCTAATGTCATGATTTGCCCGTACGACTTCCCTTTGTCAGAGACAGAGATGCGAGCTTACATTCCAAATGTAGCTTTCGGGAACACAGGAGATGCAAAGATGAGGAGATCTGGAAGCTTCTGGTCTAGGACAGGGAATCATAGCAGTTTGGATGCTCCTGTACTGAAGACACTTGTTCTAGTGGCTACAAGAGCGTTGTGCAATGAGGAACTGATGCTGAATTACAGGCTGAGCAACTCTGAGAGAAAACTGGATTGGTATACTCCGGTTGATGAAGATGAAGATCTTAGGAGATTGAGCTAAAGTCTCCTGTTTTCATTTTGTTTCTCTGATTTCTTGGGAATTAGTTTCAAAGTGGGATAATAAAAAGGATACAATTGCAAGAGGACTTTAATCTAAATACAACAAAACAATCAATAAACAAAGGGTTATGTCTCTCTCAAAATCAAAAAAGTTACAACAGATCTAGGAGGAAGAAACGGGACTTGAAGATCTTGAATTACTCCTAAACCCTAGACTTTGTCCGTGTCACATCTCTTCCTCCTCTTCTTTGAATGGCTCAGTTGCCGAAGAAGCCAGGACCAGCACGAGAAAGCAATTCTTGGCCCGCGTCTTTTCCCATCTTCACCATGTCTTCATACACGTATGGACCTTTTCTTGAGGTCTCAAGAACTGAACAAAGATGGAAAATGTGAGAAATGAATGATGTTTTTCAATGGGAATGTGTTTACCGTCTCATGTGTTAATGTAAGAAATGTTTTCATACCTTTAGTACCGTCAGGAGAAGCAACCAATCCTCTGAAAATGCAGTTGCCTTCTTCGTCCTTGGCCGCGTATCCAGCAATAGGAGTACGGCATGAGCCATCTAACGTTTCAAGAAAAGCTCTCTCACATGAAACCGCTAGTCTTGTTTCCTCGTGGTTCAATGAGGCTAAGTAAGTTGCCTACAGATGTAAAACACCAGTGGGATCATTTATTCATTCACAATATATCATAGATTCAAATCCAAAGGTCCCATAAAGGGAAACATCATCAGATAGAGTAAATTCAAGAGAGCTTGACATACCATTTTATCATCATCTGTTCTACAGGCAATTCCAATAGCTCCTTGAGCAACAGCTGGAAGCATTTCATCGAGAGATAAGATAGATGCGACATTCTCTGTCATACTCAATCTCTTAAGACCAGCTAGTGCTAATAGAGTTGCTTGGACCTTTCCTCCTTGAAGCTTTGATAGTCTTGTCTGCACATTACCCCTAAAGTTTTCCTCAACCTGCATAGGCAATAAACACATTAATCAACAACTGAAAGAAAGATAAAACTGATCCATAAGAAATGGCAGTCTCGATGTTGTGAAAAGGTGTGAAAAGTTACATGTAATGCAGGATATTTGTGGAGAATCTGCGATTTTCTCCTGAGAGAAGCTGTTCCCACAACGCTTCCAGCTGGAAGCTCAGCTAACGAGGCTGCAGTCAGACAAATAAACGCATCTCGAACATCCTCACGCACAAGGTTACAAGGTAAAATCGTTTTTTCTGGTAAGTAAGTTGGGACATCTTTCATTGAGTGAACAGCTATGTCAATATGACCGTTTATTAAGGCCTCGTCTATTTCTTTGGTGAAAAGTCCTTTCCCACCAATATCAGCAAGCGGTTGAGATAGAATCTTGTCACCGGTGGTTTTAATGATCTCAATGTGAATAGCTCCATCTTCAACGAGTTCTGGGTGTATCAACTTGAGCTTTTCTCGTGTCTCGTATGCTTGAGCAAGTGCTAGAGGACTGTCCTACACAGTGAGAGTATATAAGCAGAAAAACAAAGGAAGATAAGACGTATCAGAAGTTAAACTCATTCACCATTAATACATCTGGCTACTGAACTTACATCACCATCAATCAATACGGTACGGTTTAGTAAACCACACCTGATCTTCTCAATCAATGCAGGAGATTGTCGAAGAAAGAACCAAAGCACCATGTCTCATCTCTAGCTAAACAAATTATACACTATACCATCTATACATGGGTAGCTATTGACATTTTTTTACAACAAATCTCACAAAACCAAGAAAACGGATCCGACCAGAGGATCAGTCAAAATCGATACTTCGAATCGGAATAAAGGAAACCAAGGCCAACCCAATAGCATTCAGGAGCTCATAGACCCAAAGGAGTTCATGGAATCTACCAAGATCAGTAATGGAAGAAAAAGGAGAGAAATTTACCTTCCCCTTGTGCCAATTCTGATGATAGCAGTTCGGGTCTTCTGTTCAACAGCAACACAAGCTTTCACGAACCCAGAAGAGCTCTGTTTCCGGCGACATTGAGCTAAAGCTGGAGAGCTGATTTGCGGAAGCGAGAATCCAATAGCGGAGACCGAACCAAGGGAGCAGGAGTTGACCCGAGAAGAAGGCTGACGCGTGAGAACAACCTTGTGAGCTTGAGAGAGAGATGACGAAGCGATATCCATGGATTCTGGTGAAGTAGTGAGATTTGGAATCGTTGGAGAGATTTAGAGGGAAAATGAAAGAGAGATCAGATAATTTAGCTTCAAAATGAAGTTGATGGGAAAAATCTTAGCTCTCACCTCTATGAGAGGATATTGGAAAGGATAATTAGATTTTAAAGATTTAATTGTCTACGAATGACTCATACTAGACTATGGTGTTCTACTATCTTTATCACCGTCCGTTTTGCAATCTCGTGGGTTTATTTATCTTTATTGGGCCGAAAGTAAGTATTATCATGGGCTTAGCCCAAGTCGCTCTGTTTGGTTCACGCGTGGAATCGACGCGCCGTCACCGTCAACAAAATTGGGAATCGAATATAAATTTAGGGCAAGAGAGAAAAAGATTGATTTGAAAACAGATCGGAATCGTCTAGAGAGAGCGAGAGAGAGAGAGAGGATGTCGTATCTTCTACCGCATCTGCACTCCGGTTGGGCCGTAGATCAGGCGATTTTGGCCGAGGAAGAGCGTCTCGTCGTCGTTCGATTCGGTCACGACTGGGATGAGACTTGTATGCAGGTCTCTGAAACGTTTCTTCCTCTTACCTTTTTTTTTTCCCCCTATCTTGAGCTCGATCATATGTTTTGATTCGATTTTTAGTTCCTAGTTTTCGATTTGGATCCTTTCGTGCTGGAAGATTGCGATATTTTGTGGTGATTGTTTGAAAATTTAGCGATTCTTGTGTTCTTTAGCTCGAAACTGATGAAAATTAGGGTTTCACTTATAATCTTAATCTTTCGAGTTGTTTCGCTATAGAAAATTTGTTCGCACTAGTGTTCAGTGTGTGGTCTCTGCTTCGTTTTGGTTTTGCTGATTAGGTGATTTTGTTTGTTTGAAACTCTAGACGTTCGTGTGTTCTTTACCTTGGAACTGATGGAAATTAAGGTTTCAGTAACAAAGTTCGTATTTGTTTATACTAGTCTTTCAGTTTGTGGTCTCTGGTTTGATTCGGTGATATTGATTTTTTTTCAGATGGATGAGGTGCTCGCTTCTGTTGCTGAGACAATAAAGAATTTCGCAGTCATTTATCTGGTGGACATCACCGAGGTTCCAGACTTCAACACGATGTACGAGCTGTATGATCCTTCAACGGTCATGTTCTTCTTCAGGAACAAACACATCATGATCGATCTCGGAACTGGTAACAACAACAAGATCAACTGGGCTCTCAAGGACAAGCAAGAGTTCATTGATATCATCGAAACTGTCTACCGTGGTGCAAGGAAAGGTCGTGGGTTGGTGATTGCTCCAAAAGATTACTCCACCAAATACCGCTACTAACCGGTCTTCCCAACACAATCTACTTTGCTTAAAACCATTGAGTCGAGTGATTCTGGTCAGCTGAAACATCCCATGAACTGGTTCATAAATGCTTCGATGTTTGTGATTCTGGTTTTTGCTTGTTTCAGTTGTTCTCCATTTATGTTTGTAACTACTTGCTTCGAACATAATTCAGTGAAATGAAATTTGGAACTACTTGCTTCGAACATAATTCAGTGAAATGAAATTTGGAAGCCGATATTGGGTTTATGCATTATCCTTGTTGATCTTCTCAGGAAAAAAAAAAGTGACATAAGAGATTATAATTAGCATATTAATTGAGAATCATTTTAGCGAAATAATCTTATGTTTATATGCAATATTAACCATGTCATGCTTATGTGTCAACGTCTCATTAACTTTCAGAAAAATATATAAAAAAGTTTCTAGAACAATTACTTTGTACTGCCATTATATTGTACATACTTGATTACTCAATTTTTTTAGAAAATTTATTACACCTATTTTAGGTAACGTGTATATATATATATATATATGATATAACTATACATTATTATTACTAATTTTATAAGGAAGCTTTACAATATAATGAAATTAAATATGTTATTTAATATTTATTTAAAAATATAAATAACTTTTATTTATATATTTAATTAAAAATATAAAAACGTTTATATTATTCTAATTTTAAAATATAAATTAAAAATATATATAATAACAGTTTTTTAAATATTTCTTTAAAAATATAAATACATTCAGTTTATTTAAATACTTATTTAAAAATATAAAAGCGTTTAAATTATACTAATTTAAAAATCATATTTAAATATTTTTCTGTTTATTTAAATATTTATTTAAAAATGTAAAAACTTTTAAATTATACTAATTTAAAAATATTATTTAAATATTTATTATTTAAATAGTTGTGTAATATTTATTCAACCCCACGATTTTGCAAACAATTCATAAACAAAAATTACAAACAAAAATTACAAACGATTTTGGAAACAATTCATAAACGAAAATTACAAAATATATACAAATTTTACTATGTTAAATAACATATAGAAACGTAAAAATGGAAGATTTCTTTAATATTTATTTTTTCCCACGATTTTGGAAATAATTCATAAACGTAAATTGTAAAATATCTACAAATTTTAACATGATAAATAACATATAGAAAGGTAAAAATGGAAGATTTCTTTAAAAACCTATATATTAACAAATATGTGCAACATTTTTTGGAAATATTCTACTTTCGTAAAGTATTTTATTCCATAACATTGATATGACACATCTATATAAATAATAGTCTAACTTTTTCTATTTTTCATCCTATTCAAATCATACCCAAAAATTTATTATAGACAATATAATGTCTTCTTTTTCTGATATTTTTTATGTCAAGACAATATAATATATAAATAAGCATAAAATTAGTTAAAATAATTAAAATATTAATTGATTAAATGATTCAAATATATGATTTCAAATTCAGGGCTAAAAAATACAAGCCGGTGTAAAGAAAGCATTGTTACAGCAGTTCGAAACCTTGTCATGAAGATCATACATATATTATCTATAATTTTATTGTTGACAATCATGTAGGTACCTATCGGACAACAAAAAATGCATTCAAAATAGTATTATGTCAACAACAAAGATTAAAAAATGTGACCACTTCCCTTTTGATAAAAAAATGTGACAGTTTTCCTTTTGATTTAAGTGGAATTGTACTATGATAAATAAGAATGTCCATTTACATATAAATTGCAACAATCAAGAAGATTTAAATATTTATTAGTTAATATAGTTCAACAATCACAGATATTTATTTTAGTAATATCTGCAATTTAGTAATATTTTTCCAATCTAAATGAGGTAAATGCAAAATTGCATTTTTCGTTTATTTTTGTTAGATGAATACTAACATCCCGCGGAAGACGTAGACAATCAGCTAGTATACAGGTAAATTGTACACCATTTGTCTACGTATGATGGATTTACTTCAGAAATAAGATATTGTTGAAAAACTGAAAGATTAAAAAAATGGATATTTTGAGATTATGATTATAAGTTGTTTTTGTTTGAGAGAATTATTGAAATCAATTAGTATCAATCAGTGGAAAATAAAATAAAAATTCTAAAAAGTCCATCATCTAGAAATAATGGGTTTGGGCTGAAATTGAGAAAAGTGCAGCCTTTAAAAGAAGCCTCTTTTGTCGGCTTTTGATCTCAGCTGATTCTTCAAAACGAAGCTCCGCTGAATTTTCTTAACTCCCATTTCCGTATCCTCGCCTTCACGCAGTTTAGGGTTCACAACTTGATTCGGATCGAGAACACCAAGAAGAAGCTAATCAATCATGTCTAGGCAAGTCGCAAGGCTTCTCGGATCTCTGTCATCGAAAGCTCGCCGTTGTTCTACCGGCGGCTCTGAGGTTTTTCCGTCATGCCAGTCTCTCACTTCGTTGACCCAATCTCGCTCTTTCGCGTCGGATCCTCATCCTCCTGCGGCGGTATTCGTTGACAAAAACACACGAGTCCTCTGTCAAGGCATCACCGGAAAGAACGGCACTTTCCACACTGAACAAGCCATTGAGTACGGCACCAAAATGGTAAATCATGATTCTTTTAATGGTCTCCGAATTGGGTATTTCTCCATTATGCCTATTACATTGGTTTAGATGATGTTCTACTGATATTAGTGTCCGCTCTATTTTGTTATTCTTGAAGAACGAATTGGGATTTTCTCCATTATGCTGGCATTTTCACAATTAGATTGAGTAGGTGTATTAGCGTTTTCAACTGGATAGACTTCCAGTGATATTGATATGTCTAGGTTAGGACCTGAGAGTTCTCTGAGCTCGTAGACCATCAGTACACCAATATTTGCTTTTTCATCACCTAAATTCCATTAGATCCTGGAGATGAGATTGCTTTAAAGCAAAATGGCTTTTCTAATTTAGCTTGTGTGTGTGTTTTTATTTTGTTATAGGTGGCAGGAGTGACACCAAAGAAGGGTGGAACAGAACACTTAGGTCTCCCTGTTTTCAACTCTGTTGCTGAAGCTAAGGCTGAAACGAAAGCCAATGCCTCTGTGATTTATGTACCTGCGCCTTTTGCTGCTGCTGCTATTATGGAGGGTATAGAGGCTGAATTAGATCTTATTGTGTGTATTACCGAAGGAATCCCTCAACATGACATGGTACATTTTATCATCATCATGCCTTCGATTTTTGTTTGTTGTATCTCCTTCAATGCTTATTACATAGGATTGCATACTCATGTATTTATCTCTTCTTCTTCTCTCTCTGACTTGGAACTTGTGCTGTTTCTGATTTAGGTACGTGTAAAGCATGCTCTTAACGGTCAATCAAAAACTAGACTGATTGGTCCAAACTGCCCTGGGATTATCAAGCCTGGTGAATGCAAGATTGGAATTATGCCTGGATATATCCACAAGCCTGGGAAGATTGGAATTGTCTCGCGATCTGGAACCTTGACATATGAAGCTGTAAGGTCTTTTTAATGTTTTATGCTTTGTTCTCTGTCTCCATCTTTCCCAAGTTTATTTCACCATAGCCTTCGGCCTGGGCAGAATCTCAGAAAATGCTTTTAGTTTCTAGTCTAATACTCCCTCCAAAGTTTAGATTGAACATGGTTCTTGTTTTTTCACTAATGGAACTTTTGAAAATATATATAAACGGGTTGTTCTGGTTCGGGATTTTGATATGAGGCCTTGTTTTTCTTAGGATTTCTAAACGTTGTTTACGTTTTAACTTCCATGCAGGTTTTCCAAACAACTGCAGTGGGTCTAGGCCAATCTACTTGTGTAGGAATTGGTGGGGATCCCTTTAACGGGACAAACTTTGTCGACTGCTTGGAGAAATTCTTTGTTGATCCTCAAACAGAAGGTAATGTTTGCGAACTCGAGTTATCTAACCTTATCTTAATTCTTATTCACGGTTTTCCTAATTAATCTTTTCTTTTATATAGATTAACTTTAAAGATCATTTAGTAGAACGACCACATGCGTACCTAATCTCTTTAGGCTACAAAATTATTATTTTAGAAGGCTTCGATTCCGTAGTTCCTCTCTTTTCTTAGTGTAGATAGTAGCTCAATTGAAAAACTAAGAAACAGCTGGCGGTTTCAGGTATCGTTCTCATTGGAGAAATTGGAGGCACTGCTGAAGAAGATGCTGCAGCATTGATAAAGGTAATAATACCATTGCGAATCTCTTTCAACTTGGTTCATTTCTCTCTATTTTCATTCTTATAAGTAAAATTCAATTTTTGGTTTTTGGTGAATATAAACAGGCAAGTGGTACTGAGAAGCCTGTTGTTGCTTTTATTGCTGGACTTACTGCACCACCTGGTCGCCGAATGGGTCATGCCGGAGGTATTTCCATATAACTCTTAAATCTGATTTACTACTTTTGGTGTGTTGCTCGCACTCACTCCTCTGGTTTTTGTTTGTTGCAGCCATTGTTTCCGGTGGTAAAGGTACGGCTCAGGACAAAATTAAGAGTTTGAATGATGCCGGAGTGAAGGTTGTTGAATCTCCGGCTAAGATTGGAGCGGCGATGTATGAGCTCTTTCAAGAAAGAGGTCTTTTGAAGCAGTGAAGTGAATTTCACTAGCTCTCGCTTCTCTTTTTTTCCTTCTTGAAACCTTCAAGAAAAAAGAAAAAAACCCTAATTCCACGCCATTGATGGCTGCACTCTTTTGGGGTTTGTTTTGCTAAATTGATATGATTTTTTTCCAATTGAAGAAGAGTGATAATCAAAAGATTTGATAAATTCAAATCTTAAATCGGTACGTTTATTGCATTACATTTTCTAATGATATCTTCCATTACAAGAAACGAAAGTGAAGCAATGTTTCTTTATTCATCTTTTACTGATGCCCAAATAATCAGAGAGATTTTTGGACTCAGCTGAAACAAAATTCTGATTCTTTTTGGAATTCACTGTCAGCCTAAACTGTTAACTCTGCACCAACCCATCAAAATTGTTCTATGCTAATCTTTGAACCATTCATGTTTCATAGCCTAATTTAGTTAAATTTTTATCTAAGAAATTAAATATGAAATTGTTAAAAGCAAAAACAATGACAGTCTTCACTATCATCATAGTCAATATCGAGATTCATCCAAGTTCCAATTAGCTGTAACACTGCATAGATCTTCTCGGAGTGAAAATGTCTTTTGTCATGAGCTACGAATCTATGTGGTGTTCCATTCAATTCAATTATACTGTGTCCTGCAATTTTCTTCACTCCTTTCTTCTCCATTGCTTCTCTCATAGACCGAGCTGCGCCAAACCGCTTGTTGATCGCATAAACGTTTGCTAGCCCGACATATCGTCCATCATTATGCGGTTGCAACTCTATAAGCTTCTTTCCAACTGTTTCCGCAAGCTCCAAGTTTCCATGGTTTATACACCCGTTAAGCAAAGCACCCAACATTGCACCCGTCGGTTTTATCGGCATTTTAGATATAAAATCATGTGCGTCTTTAACTAGACCAGCCCGAGAAAGCACATCGACCATACAAGCATAATGCTCGCTCTTTGGCTCCGCTCCGCTTTCCTTGAGACTCGCGAAGAAATACCTCGCTTCTTTCACTAATCCACCATGGGAACAAGCAGCAAGCAAGCACAAGAATGTTATCTCGTCTGGGTTAATCTTAGATTCTTGCATTTTGTGAAACAATTGGAGCGACTCTCTAATGAACCCGTGACTCGCAAGCCCTCCAATAATAGCATTCCACATCAATGCATCCGTTTCCTTAATGAATGCTCTACAAAACACGCCCCAAGCGTCTCCTATCGAGCCGCACTTAGCATACATATCAATAAGAGATGTCTGCAATATAACTGTTAAGGGCAAATGCTCGTCGAGTATATATTGATGTACCGTCTTTCCTCGATTTAACGCACCCAAGTGAGCACAAGCGCACAAAACACTAACCATAGTGACTTCATTTGCCTTTGATGAACCCATTCTCATCATCTGATCGAAAATCTCCAATGCTTCGTTATAATCACCGCTTTTTACGTACCCATCGACCATAGAACTCCAAGACACAACATCTCTCTTAGTCATTTCATCAAACACCTGTCTTGCTGAAACAACATCCCCACACTTCGCATACACATCTAAAATAGCGTTCCAAGTGACCAAGTTCTTGACTGGCATTTCATCGAACAGCTTGCGCGCAGAAGCTCTGTCTCGGAACGGACCATACATATGAATAAGAGTATTACATATGAACAAATCCCACTCAAACCCAGTTTTAGCGACGGAGCAATGCAAAGACCCACCAAGTTTTCTGTTCGAAAGACGAGAACTCGACTTCAAGAGAAATGGATAAGTCATATGATCAGGTGAATACCCGGACCTCAACATCTGGATATAGACGCGGATCGATTTCTCGGGGTTTCTGCTATTGGAGAAACCTCGTATTACGAAATTCCAGACGTAATCCGGAGGATTAGATAGTTTCAACAAAAATTTGTAAGCGTAGTCGACGTCGCCTGAGGGAGACAGAGCAGAGAAGGACAGAGTTCGAGAAGCAAAAGTTTCTTCCTCGGAGAGACCAAGTGTGATCAGAAGGGCGTGTGTTTTTTTCAGCTCCGACATTGATTTGCATCGGTGAAGCAGAATCGATTTCGCGAAGAGAGACGATAATGATTTCAACATTCACCTCTTTACGCTTACAGTGGCTTTAAGAATTTCAACATTTCAATTTTAGTTTGGATCGAAACGATTTAACTAACGGATATGAATTTTTTTTTTTTTTGTAGATGAACCCCTAAAGCTTATATAGCCTTAGGACAAACCAATGTTTTTAATCGGGATACAACGTAACCCCATTTTTTTTGGTTATTGGGTTATTTGGTCTACAAAAGTAAGATCACGGTTTCATTTGCAATTCTCTCTTTTTATATCTTCATCTAATTAATATACAACTCAGAAAACAATAGAAAAATTACAAAGAAATTTTTATTAACAGACAAATAAACAGAATGGTAGATTCCGAGTTATTTTCTACAATCGTCTGAAAGAGATTTAGTATGAAATCTAGCAAATAAACAGACAAAGCAGCAAAGTTAACCTCTGAATTCCATAGACGAAGAACCTTTTTATGCTTTATCAAACTGGCTAATCCTGGTATGCTTCTCAGGTTAATATCTTGAATTTCATCTTCAATCTGGATCCAAATGCAACTATCTGAGCTTGAACATTGCGCACAGAGCTATGAGTAACTCGTTGAGGATCGGTATTGAAATATCAGAAGTTTCCGCAACAGATTTGTTTAGATCATTGCTGTAAGAGCCAATGAAGTATTGATCCAGATAGTACAGAACCTCTGCGTGTAGTTTCATCATCGATAACTCGCAAAATCTGATTGCCAGTAATTGTAACATCAACATTAGCCTCGCTGTTAATGATCCAAGCATATATATAGACACTATGTCTTATGCTTTTTTTCAGATGTAAGCGCATAACTTTAAGAAGACAAAAGAAAATCTTGGTCCAGAGCAAAATACCTTGTATGGCATCCGACCAAGATTAGCAACAAGGAGCTAGCTTCTTATTGGTTTCAAAACTGAGCTTTTACCTAATCATTAGCTGAAAAGCTCTGCAACCAATCTCGGTAAGTATCCCCTGTTTCAACTACAAGCATTTGGCGTTTGATTCATTTTTTACTCAAAGCAGCTACAATTGGAAATCTGCCGTTTTTTATTAGACCTGTAAGATAACATGATGTCCTAGAGTCTTCCACAAACTTATTTGTAGCGTCAACAGCAAGTAGGTAGTTCCTATCTACTGAAATCGGAAATCTTCCTTCATGAACCATTTCTCTAAATATCCCAAATCCGGCACTGATGTTTTCACTTGACAGAAAAGAGCTTACGATTGATAAGTAAACAGCTGAATCAGGCTCCATTTCCTTTTCTTCCATCTCACGAAAATAAACTAAGGCTTCACTAGACCAACCACACTTGCAAAGACCCTGAATAAGTGCCATGAAAGTAATTCTATTTGGAAAGCAAGCTTTGCCCTTCATTTCATTCCAACGAGAGATTGCTTCACTAGGTCTTCCACTCGCGCATAGCCCATGGATTAAGCTAGTATAAGTAATAACATCAGGGTCTTTCTCATCCTCATACATCCTTGCTATACAAGACATGCCCCGGTCAATCTCACCCTCCTTGCACCATCCATCTATCATACTGTTATAAGTAGCAACTGAAGGTTTCAGTCCTTTTGATACCATTTCGTTAAACAGGTTATCAGCTTCCGTAGTTCGACATGCTTTACATAGAGCTTTTATCAATACATTATATGCAATCACATCAGGGCAATGACCATTGGCACATATGTCCCGGAATAACTCTAAGCCTCTATCTACTCCCTCATTTTTTATGAGGCCATCAATTGCAGCAGTATAGGCAACCATGTGACCAAGGAAACCTTCTCCAGCAACATCATCGAGGTATTTGCAAGCATCAACCGCCCTCCCATTCTCACAAAGGTTTTTGACAAGAAAGGTCGTATGCTTTATCCATGGCTCAAATCCATAAAAACGCATCTTTTTCAGCAGGTCGAATGCTCCTGCAACATTGCATAGTTCAGCCAAGCATCCATAAATACAATTAAGTGTGAATTGACTTGGTTCAACTCCGGCGTCCTTCATTTCCCCTAAGAGTTTCAAGCTTTCTTCCGACCTTCCTTCTTTACACATCCCCTCTATTATGTTGTTGTACATCATAAGACTTGGAGTAAGGCCATTCTGGACAATATCATGTAACAAGGTCACTGCCATATCCACCTTGTTAGATTTGACTAAGCAGTCAATCACAATGCTAAGAGAATCTGAATCTGGAAGGATCACTTTATTATAATCCTTAAGAAGCTTAACAATCTCAGACACACCATCCGACTCATGATTACCCATGAGATTCTGAATAAAATTGTAAGCCTCATGCACCAAATCATTCCTAATAAACCCCTCCAACAAAGATTTATAAAGAAGCATCACAGATTTTGTGTCTATGTCTCCAATGATCACTTTTGTTATCCGACTTAATTCACTTTCTTCAGAAAATGAACATATTAGCTTCCTCAGTATTCCTCTATCAGGTGGAATTCCTGACTTCTTAATCTCCAAATACAAACTCAGAGCCATCTTAAGATATTTATGCTTGCAAAGTCCTCCTATCAACACATCATATAATGCAATATCAGCATCCATACCCAGCCGACGCATTTTCTCAAACAACTGAAGTGCTTTATCAATCCGAGACTCCTTTACAACCCCGTGAATCAAAACACAATATGTCTTATAGTTCAACCTAATATGGCGTTCTTCCAGCATCTCAATCAACTCAAAAGCCTTATCTACCTGACCCCACTTACAAAATGATACAACCAAGATCGTTGAAATATGTTCATCAAGCCAGCCTCTACTAAGAATCTCATTGAAAACACTCAACGCTGTCTCGGACTTTCCAGTGTTGCAGTAAACCTGCAAAACTGGTGTAAGAGTAAATTTATCGAAATGAAACCCGCAATCCCTCATCTCATTCAACCTCGCCTCAACCAACTCAACCGAGCTTGAATTCGACTTAGAAATCGCTTCGAACAAACAGTTATATGTATAAGCATTCGGTACACAAAGACCCATCATTCTAACTCGATCAAAAACAGAACTTGCTTCTTCCACCAGCCCAGCATTACCCAAACACCGAATGAAAAACCCTAACGCTCCAGGAGACATTGAACAACGAGAATTCAGAACATCTCCAACCAAAGCTTTCAGTGAGGCATTTTGTCGAGCACGTGATAGGATAGAAGCCATGGCATTGTAAGCATACATATCGTTTCTATAACCTTCCTGTTTAGAAGCCCAATTGAAGAATAGATAAGCCAAACCCCACCTTTTGAATCCATTCAAGACGGTTTCAACTACCTTGGTGTTTAGCTCTGGAGCGAGTCTCAGTAACTCAGGGTCGTCAGGGGAAAAAGGTTGTCTTGTGAAGATCGCAATTAGGTTTTGGGCAAGCTTGGACTTACTGGGATGGAGAAATCTGGTGTTATCTAGCTTCGTAGTGAATGGTCTGTGAAGTTGGCGTTGTTGTTGTCTAGAGAATCGATAGCAAAGAAGAGCGATTCTCGAGAAGGCCATGAGAAGAAGAACACAGTCAGACCCCAAAAACCTTTCGTAATGTGGATTTTGGCACCTGAAGACCGTGTTTGGTTGTCTTATGCAATTTTGGAGAATCGAGTTTGAAACGCGAGTTTTGCAGACGTGTTTCTAAGTTGAATAAAGTCAACATTTTCTTTTGTCGCCGACAAAAGTCAACCTTAAGCAACTTTTCGTCAATAATCGATACAATTTTTTTTTTTTTGTGTGTTTTATGTGATAATATATACCAAAAACAATTGTGATTTTCAAACAATTCCTGTCAAAAAAATATGTAATCCTTTCGAAGCCCCAAAATATAATAGAGGGTTATATGATTTTTTTTTTTTTTTGGTGCAAAGAGGTTACGAGAATTTACATATTTTCACAGAAGTGATAATTCGAATAGGCGAAATCATAAGGTGAGGACTGAGGAGGTTGCCAACAAAATATGTCTACAGTAAGACTTTGATCTACGTTTTTACGGTTTTTGTTTTGTTATTGGTTTGACAAAATAAAGTAAAACCATAATAACAAAGCCTTTTCTTCTTATCATTAGTAATTTAGCATCAAGTCATGTGATATTCATACAAATATTAGAATAAAACACACGCAATAACGCAACACGAAACATAAACGCATGCATAATTTTTTTATTATTGTGCGTTAACAATAGCAGTGGCATTGTCTTCCGTGAGACATAGGTTTGCAGGAACCATCTTTTCCATTGTCGCATCCATTTTGACACCAACTGTTACATCTCTCGTTGTCCTTGTTTGCGTTGCACTTTCCAAATTTCGGGTGGCTATTACAACACAACGAACCACTCTCTACAATATATCCTTCAACATCTGCCAATATCACACAGAATTGAAACAGTTTTATCTTATGAGTTGATGGATTTTCATGATAAAAAATAACCAATTTCTCTTGAAACACAAAAATGAGTTTCTTAGAGTGTAAACACTTAATAATTTAACCTTAATTATAAGAAAGAAGAACGTACCAACGGAGAAAAAGAGAACAAGGAGCAAAGCAAAAGAAAAAACTTTCACACTGGCCATTGTTAATCTTCTTTTTAGATTTTTAAAAGTGTTTAAAGCTTGGTTTTGTTTTCAGATAAAACAGAAAGATATATTTTGTTCTTATTTATACCGAATTTAGTTGATTTGTCGATAATAACAAACTAAAGTTTACTTCTTTTTGCTAATTATTTTGTAACGTTTTATTTTTTTTATAGGAAAATTCAAACCATTCATGTTCTGTTGTAACTTCTTCTTGTTGAAAATAACAAAACCCCTAGGGAGAACGGTCTCAGCCCACCCCAGGTTTGGGCCGACGGAAATACTATACATGAAGTTTGGGGCTCGGTCCAATTTGTGACATTTTTAAAATTTTCGGTCTAATTGCATACGAACTTTAGAAATTTGTCACTTTCTGTGTTAAATTGATTGTTTTTAAAATTTATTTCGAAATCGTTGGATTTAATTGATAAATTACAAAGTTACATTCAAAATGTATGACAAAATTATTAATTTAACTAAACCAAAACAAACTAAACCCGATTAGAGTTAACCGAAACCCATTACCCAACTAATTAAACCGAATAACCTTCTAAACTAACCCCAAATCGATTAACTCTCGTTTTCCCCAAATCGATTTCACAAACAGAAACCCTAGAAATCAAAATCGAGAGCAAAGGTGACGAAAGAGACTCGTTGTCCCGATCGATTTCTCGAATTAGATTCTGGAAATGGAGAGCGAAGGTGACGAAAGAGACCGCGAGCAGAACGATTCAGAAAGTGAATGTGAAGAAGATGTAATAGAGAGGGTTCGACTAGAAGTGGAGGAAGGTGTCGCAAAATTCGTCGACGAAGAGCCAATCCCGGCCGATGTTATTCCAACTAGTGATAGCGATGAAGATGAAGCTAATGGAGTAAGAGAGGGCGTCAGAATGAGGAGAGACAATGGAGAATTGTGGGACGGACAATAATTTGTAAGTGGTGTTGCGTTCAAAGAGGTTGTGTTATATAGTACGTTGAAGGGTGGGTATAATGTTAGGCAGTGTAGATGGGAGGCTAGGAGAATTTCGTTTAAGTGTTCTGCTCTTTATGGATGTGGCTGGTATGTCTATTGCTCCATTGTGTCATCGAGGTCCGTCTGGCAAATTAAGAAGTATGGTGGAGAGCATACATGCATACCGAGTGGCCAGTGTGAGATGCTAAGAGTGCCTCAGATTTCTCGCAAGTTCCTGAGTAAGATAAGAGTTGATCCAGTTTATTGGATGCCTATGAGAATGCAAGAGTACATCAAAGAAAAATGGAAGATAATGGCCTCAAAGGATCAAGTTCAAGCTGCGAGGAAGAAGGTTCTGAAGTGGATTGACAAGGAGAATGAGGAGTTGTTTGGGCATATGAAAGAGTATGCTTTGGAGATCGAAGACTCAAATCCGGGAAGCACTGTGGAAGTTGGAACTGTCACGAATGATGAAGTTTTTAGCAGGTTTTATGTCTGCTTTGCTAGCCTAAAGAAGTCTTGGATGATGCATGATATGCTCAAATTAATACCCTAAAAAGCAGTCAGCAGATATGTGGTCGAACAAAGAACTCAAGAAAATTCACACAATAAATAACTTAGTGAGGATTAAGCTAAGCAAATCACGTTAAACAGAAAATATGGTGATCGAAATATGATTGTTTTAATTCAATTCGGAAGGATTAGGCTCAGGGTAACTCTCAGGAAATCAATGATAAACAACAATTAATAAATCAAGGTTCAATTCAATTAAGTCTCTTGAACTCAAACACGAAAGTATAGTTGACAACGTCGTTGCGAAAACTAACTAAGTCTAAAGTCTAAAATTCCAAATCTCGCAAATCCTACACAGTAAACCAGCAATCAATTCAAGTTTGATATGTTCACAATTCGATTAAACCAAATCTCTTTGCAGATAATCCAATTGCTCACCCTAGTTTTATCAGATTCAATCGCATGCCGTGCCTAATCGAATCAGGTTCTATATTCTAAGTGATCAAAGTAGCTTTGAGAACAACCTATGGTGAAGAACTATTCAGATTATGAACCCTAACAAATCAATTATCATAAATCGAGAAATCCATATGAGAAAACCCGAACCAAAAGGAGACTACTCGATACATGGTTGATGAAACACACATAACGAATAGATCATGAAATTAAACAAAAGAATAAAAACAAGGGTTCGGGATCTTCTCTATGATGAACAAAGTCTTGGATCCGTCTCCCTCACAAAAGCTCTCAAAAGTCTCGTCTGGCTCAAGAATAATAGTGAAAAGTAAAGTCCCCTTAAACTCAACCCTAAAACTTGCTCAAATCCTCTCAAAACACGAGCGGGCTTCAGAAATATTGGGATGATTGGGCGTTTCCTTGAAAATCTCTCTCTGCGCTCGAGTGTGGGTATCGATCGATACCGGGTGAGTGTCGATCGATACCAGGCCTTCAAACGGTACTTTCTTCTGTTTGCTCCAAAAAGGCTCCTAATGTCTCCAAAATCTCCAGTTTCGTCCCAAACGTGCTAAAACCTGAAAAGAACCTAAAATGATAGAAAAAGCACTAGAAAGACTCGATAAAACAACTTATATCATGGCTAAAAATGGGTAAAATCCATGATATATCAATGCATTGTAGAAGAATGATAGGTGTTGATGGATGTTACATTAGGACACGGTTGAAAGGTCAGATTCTTGTTGTTGTTGGTAGGGATGCTGATAACAGGATTTATCCTATAGCTTGGGCTGTGGTTCAGGTTGAGGATGGGCTAAACTGGGAATGATTTATCAAGAAGCTACAACAAGACTTGGATTTGGGTAATGGTTACAACTACATATTAATCTCGAATAGACAGAAGGGTTTGCGTAGTGCTATTGTAGAAGTGTTTCCACAGATTGAGCACATGATGTGTGTCAGACATATTTACAACAATTTGAATGTTAATCATGGGAAGAAACCAAACCTAAAGCCTATATTTTGGACATTGGCGTGGAGTTACAATGAATCTGAGTACATCCACAACTTGGATGTAATTTAAAGCAAGGGAGAAGGCATTCATGCCTATGTTAGAGCTACTCAGGAGGACAGCCATGATTCGTATTGCAAAAAAGGCTGAGAAAGCAGCTAAACATCAGGGCAAATGTACTCTTTATGTGGCTAAGACTTTAGCCATTATGCATGAAGATGCATCACTTTGCAGGATTGATAGGGCTTCACAGTTTCTGTATGAAGCATATTTACATGGTAAATTTTCTTTCCCTATCCTCTTTTATATTTCAGATATTGCATGTATTAATGTTTTTTTTTTTACTAGGTGAAACATATCGGATCAACATGGAAAGGAGGACATGCACATGTAGGAAATGAGATTTAACTGGAATCCCTTGTGAACACGCTTATGGGGTGATACTTGATAAGAATCTTGAACCAGATGATTATGTGGCTGACTGGTTTTATACATCTACATGGAGGGCAACTTATGAAGAATACCTCATACCTTTAAGAGGAGCAAGGTTTTGGAGTCGAGTTGATGGTGTTGTTCAGCCTAATCAGCCACCTGCACAACCTGGTAAGAAGAAAGAAACAAAGAAGAAGAAATATGCAAGGAAGAAAGGAGTTAACGAGTCACCAACAAAGAAGGCTCCAAAACACTTGAAGCGTATCATGCATTGTAGAACCTGTGGAGGAGGAGGTCATAACTCTCGAAGTTGTGCTAGGAGAGGTGGATCACAGGGTCTTCAAGGAGAGACAAGTAGATCACAGTTGCAGCTCACAGAAGGAGGATCCCAACTTACTTAAGAAGATTAAGAGGCATTTAGAAAATGTGTAGGATGATTGGTTTTTGGAGGTAGTTTTTGGAGTTTTGGAGGATGGTTAAGTCTCAGACTGAGGATGGTTTTTGTAAGTCTCAGACTGATGGTGGTTTCGGATAGGTATTGTAAGTCTCAGACTAAGGATGATTTTTGTAAGTCTCAGACTGATGGTGGTTTCAGATAGGTATTGTAAGTCTTAGACATTGATGGTTTTTTGTAATTACTGAGATTTCGGATAGGTAGTGGGATTTGTGATGGTTTATGTAAGTCTCACTGAGAATTGTTTTTGGTTAATGTTGAAACTGTGATGTACTGATGTTATTAAAATGGTTTCCTTTTTAGTGTTTTGTGTTTGTTGGTTTTGGTATTCAAATGTTAAACAACAACAACCAAGTTAAACAACACAAACTAAGATTCTAAATTGGATTCAAATTAAACAACAACAACCGAATACAAATCACCATATGAGATATATTGCAACCAACAGTACCATGACTGTTGTACTTGAGGCTAAAACCATCTTCTTCATCCTAGCTTCAGATTCCTTCAAAAGAGGTTCCAATCTTTCGTATAGCTTCTCCTCTATGTCTCCTTCCATCTTCTCAAACAATTTGTCCGTTTCATCTAAAAAATTTGAAATTTTTGCCACGGTTTCTTCAATGGTAGCCACGGATTCGTCGAGCTTCTCGATTTCCTTCTCTATTGTCTCATCAACCCATTTGAATGTGTGCTTGTCATTCAAAAGCTTCTCTCCAGCTGCATACGAACATCGGTAGAAACGTCGGTAAGGATTGGTGCTTGTCTTTGATGTTATCGTCACCAGAGGTTGGCCACACCAGCATTTCCTCGACAGAGACCTCGAATTCGAGCAACCACTAGATCCATGGCTCAGATTACTCATCCTTCAATTGAATTTTTAGGTTGATTTTTAGGTTTATGAAATCGATTTGGGGTTAGGTTAGAAGGTTTTTCGGTTTAATTAGTTGGGTAATGGGTTTCGGTTAAGTCTAATCGGGTCTTAGTTTGTTTTGGTTTAGTTAAGTTAATAATTTTGTCATATATTTTGAATGTAACTTTGTAATTTATCAATTAAACCCACCAATTTCGAACTAAATTTTAAAAACAATAAATTTAACCCACAAAGTGACAAATTTCCAGTTGGACCGAAAATTTTAAAAATGTCACAAATTAGACCGAATCCCAAATTTCATGTATGGTATTTCCATCGGTCTAAATCTGGGATGGGCTGGGACCGTTGTCCCAAACACCTGCAGCGAACATTAGACATTGTCATGAATAAACATATACAGTTTAATGAAAATGGGCTTTTCTTAATTTCTGAAGGCCCAAAAATGTTTTTCATCTGAACTATTCTTATAAGCCCAATTAGCGCTTGCATTAGAGCCACTGGAAGTTACCAACTTCAAAGTTTGTCATCTTCTCCGATTTGGCTGCAGCGCCGGAGCTAGACCCTGAGCTTAATAAAGAGGTGTCGTGTGTTACACAAACAGTGAAGATCAAATCTTAAAACCATGGATTCTCCGTCCAATTCACAGAAAACGGGTAAAATAAAACCCCTTTCACTTTCTTTTCATTCGCCGGCCGATTCGACTCATCCCCTTTGTTGTTTCGTTTCTTCATATATGGGTTTCTCATTGGTTTCTCCTAAGATGATCTAATTTTGTTTTTTTTTTTCATTCATCTTATTGAACCAAGTGATATCGTTCGTAGGTTAATATTGGTCATTGAGCTATTTACCCAAGTTTCTGAATCTTTGTGGTGTTTAGATTGCGACAAGAAATTTTGTTTACCCTAGGGTTTCTTGCAATTACTGAGATTTGTGTTCTTGTTTCCGAGCTGCATCTTCTTTAGATTTCAAGTTAAAGGATATAATGTGGAATCAGAAGGGAAAAAACAAGTTTATTGTCTATACATTGATTTGGTGAACCTAAATTCGTTTTGTCTACTACACTGTAACAGTTTCGGATGACGATGAGATTGATTACTCCATCAAACCAGAATTCTATGATTCAGATCTTGATGACAAAGATGAGCTATGGATGGTTAAGAAGAGAGATGGTCGTACTTCTGATGCTGTACTTAGCTGTCCAGCTTGTTTCACGACCGTCTGTTTAGAGTGTCAGAGGTAATGTCCATTTTGTCTCTCAACATTTTCGATTTATTAGAACTTGGTGTTTTATCTTCTTAGTTTACATATCGAGTTCTCAATGTTGCTAGTATTCCATCGTTCGATCTCAACATATGTGTTTGCTTCCTGAAGAATATATTAATAGTTACTTGCTAGATCCTGGAATGTTGACTTGATTTAGAGATTCTTGACCATTGTTACAGGCTTTAGATTTAGGAATGGTAATCTTGATAGGATGCAAACCGGTTCATGACTTGATTTACGAGAAAATCAACGTTTGTGTGATTCATTATAACATGGTGTTTTATCTTCTTCGTAGATTGTTATATCCCATCGAACATTTGATTTCTCAATGTTGCTAGATTCCATTGTTCAATATCAATCCCCACCAATGTGTTTGCTTCCTGGAGAATATATTTGATAGTAACTTGCTAGATTCTGGAATGTTGACTTGATTTGGAGATTCTTGACCATTGTTACAGGCTCTAGATATCAACATGTGAAAATCCAAATATTCTTTTTATGCATGACAATCTTGATAGACTCTAAATCGGTTTTATGACTTAATTAACGAGAAAAATCTCTACTCTCGGTCTAATTCCCAATTCTAGAACCCTAGGTAAATCCAGAAACTTCCTTTTAAATCTGTTAGCTCTCTAGTTAACCAACTCAACGATTGCTGAACAGATACTATCCACTACAAACTGCCTAGGCTATTACAATGTTCATGCAATAGACTAACATAAGGACTTAACACAATGGTTTCTTTATGTCCTCTTCAATCCGACAATATTGTCTTGTTTATAACTTGATTCCTTTGCACTTCTTTGAGCTGTGTGAATCGACTTGGTCGACAGATGAACTTGTTTTAGTATTATTATCTGTGGAAATCAGATTGAGACAAGTGAGTAAAACTTTTGCAGGCACGAGCAGTATGTGACACAGTACAGGGCTGTATTTGTGGTCAATTGCACAGTAGATAAAGACACAGTTTTGCAACACAATGCAATGCCCTCAAAGATTGGTAAAAGAACGAGAGATTCCGAGATGCAAGAAACTGGTTCTGCAGAGAGCGAAAAAGTTTATCGGGTCTTTTGCTCAGCTTGTTCGACAGAGATCGGAGTAGTCGACAGTGAAGAGATCTACCATTTCTTTAATGTCATTCCAAGCGAGCCTTAGAACAACCTGGTTTTATGAGTTACTTATTTGTAACGATTTCCGAACAGGTGATTAGAATTATAGGTTTCAATAGTTTGCGTTTGTCTATACGTTTCGTGTATGTTGTTTGATAATTTTGAAAAATCAAGTCATTTGAGAATTTTGACTGCCGCCTGGATTTCCCAAGTCAGAATTGTTCACATGACCATCAAACAAAAACCAAATACAAAGTGAGTAAAACTCGGTTACAAAGATAATCTTTTGAGAACACAAAAAAAAAATCAACGAAAAATCGATGTTAGAACTAGAATACTTACGTTAGTTACATCTGAGCCAGATTAAATATAGTGTACACAAAATATATGAATGATGTAGAAGTATTCCAAAGGTTTAGGTCCGGCGTAACTTTGACATTGTGATTCACCGAAGACCCTATTACACATTTTAGTACTAACCTGTAAGTTAACGTATTTATATTACTTTTTATTAGTAAGTAGATTATAAAAGATTGGAAATGAGAACAAACCAAAGAAATAACCCAAAGATTTAATCCATGTTACGGGGGAAAAGGGATTAATCGATGGTCGCTGGTTAGTCTCCGAACGTCTGATTCACGCTAGTCAAATGGCAGAAGCGATCCTCTCGGTTTAAAACAGGAGATGACGTGGATTATTCTCATTGGTGGAGTAAGCTAAGAAAATCTAGGGAGGCATCACCAAGTTAAAAAAAGAAAAAGAAAAAAAAAGAAGAAGATATTTGTATGAAATACGAGTTGATTCTCTTTTGACAGAAGTGTCACTTTCTTGTAGTTTCGTCCACAACCCATAATTCTATTAAATTCATAAATATACACAGATGAGAATGGGCTCCAGCTGTTTAACACATTTGACAATTGTCAAATGATTCGTACACCTATATTATTTTAAAAATATATGCATTTTTGGTAATTGGTGATCATTTAAATTTTGTCGATATATATTTTTCCAGCTAACCCAACAACTAATCATTCAAGAATTCCCCATTAATCACTCAACTAAAAAAACCCGGTCATAAATAAGTATTTATTGTCTGGTAACTTTTGTGTGGACGTTTTTTTTTTTTTTGTAATTAAGTTTAATTGAATCCTAGCAACTAAATGTTACTAAAATTTCTCAATGTCTCTAACTTAAAATTACTTTTATCGCTTGTGACAGCCCTGCCTCACACGTATATCGACATCTTTAGGAAGTTAGTTTGGGTCTAGTTTTAATTTAACAAAAAGGCATCATAACTCATGATTATATTGTATGGGTACGACAGTAATCATAACATTTGTTTAAGTTAAAGGATTTCATAATCATAAAATATATATATATATATAAACACGATAATATAGTATAATGTGAATGATAGAAAAATGTTCAGTCCATAAATTACAAAAAAAAGTAGAGAAATTATTATCACGAAATAATTTTTAAAAAAATCTCGACGCAACGACATATCAAAATCGGCGTATCTGGCAGGTGGGCACGACTACTTTTATTACGTCACGCTCCAAATCATGGAATTATTATTTTATTATTGCGTAATGGGTAATACGAATTATGATTATACAAATTGCTCGCACGAACACATATTATTTGTGGGGATCGCACTGGGTTAAATAGTAATCAGTGTCATAAAGCGCGTAGTTGTCATTTTATTGCAGCTATTAGTATCTTATTAGAAACACAAAAGGAAGACATAATCATTAATCAGAATGTGAAACTAATAAATACTTAAAAGTAAAAATAAAAATCGTAAAAATGAAAACTCGTAATCAGTGTTGGTGTAAAGTCTACTTACCAATCAATTACCTCATTGATTGTTTCTTATTCCACATCTGACTCCCTATGACGACTATCTTTTCAACTATCGTGGAAACTGGAAGCAGCTTTTGTCTTAATTGCAATCTTTTCTTATTTTAAAAATATCTCATGAATCCAATTTGTGATATAAAGTAGGACGTGATTAACAACAACCTTTCTCTGGTTAACTATGTGGTCTTTAATCACAAAAACCATATTGGTACTAAAAACAGAACATTGCTATTTCTCATTTCTTTTAGGTTTGATTAATGATATAAAACACTAAAAATTGAATAGTTCTTATCAAAGTGTGTCACGAATCACATAAATTAGATCTCAAGTACTGCTTTCTCTTCTTGCTATAAAATTACTCGTTAGAAAACAATTTTATCGGTAAAAAGTATACTGCTATTTTGATATATACAAAAAACGATTCACATTTCTTTATATATACTGCTAGTATTTCTTAACGCCAATTAAGTCTTTTTCCTATATTCTTCGCTAATAACGTCCCCTTAAGTGGTCGTACTTAATTGAGCTTCGGCTGTGAATTCAGCAACCATATAGATCACGACGGGGACCCCAACCACTAAACCTAAAAACTTAAATTCTCCTGCCGGACCGTGGTCCCAAACGCTACTAGAGTCAACACCGGAGTCAAGCGCGTGAGCTTCAAACGCGTCCGGAACAAAAATGCTCGCCAAAATAAAATAAATAAAAAAACCAAGCAGAAGTGAACTGTATGGGACCCCACCAGCCATGTGCTCTCCTTCCTGTCTCCTCCACCAGCCTAGCTTCCTCCTCTCAAATCATTACCATTACCTTCTCCTTCTTCTTCTTTAGCTTCTACTTGAGAGAGTTGGATAGTGAAATCCCCACTAAACGGAACCCTAGTAAATCCATGGCGAACAACGACGGAGCAGTGACTAACGGCGTCATAACTGAGCAGACGACGTCAAACAAAGGACCTCTTAACGCCGTTAAGAAACCACCGTCTAAAGATCGACATAGCAAAGTAGACGGAAGAGGGAGAAGGATTCGTATGCCAATCATTTGTGCAGCTCGAGTTTTTCAATTGACCAGAGAGTTAGGTCACAAATCCGACGGTCAAACCATTGAGTGGCTCCTCCGTCAAGCTGAACCTTCTATCATAGCCGCTACTGGAACAGGCACTACTCCGGCTAGTTTCTCCACCGCTTCTCTCTCCACTTCTTCTCCGTTCACACTCGGAAAACGCGTCGTGAGAGCTGAGGAGGGAGAGTCCGGCGGAGGAGGAGGAGGAGGAGGAGGAGGGTTAACTGTGGGACACACTATGGGGAGTTCGTTGATGAGTGGTGGTGGTTCTGCTGGGTTTTGGGCTGTTCCGGCGAGGCCGGATTTTGGACAAGTTTGGAGCTTTGCAGCCGGAGCTCCACCGGAGATGGTTTTTGCGCAGCAGCAGCAACCAGCTACACTCTTTGTCCGTCACCAGCAACAACAACAGCAAGCATCTGCCGTTGCAGCAGCCGCAATGGGTGAGGCTTCAGCAGCTAGAGTTGGGAATTATCTACCGGGTCATCATCTCAGTTTGCTTGCTTCTTTATCCGGTGGGGCTAACGGGTCGGGTCGGAGGGAAGACGACCACGACCCACGTTGAATAAAGGTCTTGTCTTTTTGGTATGTATAGAGAAATTCCTATGTTTTATGTCATCGAAAGTGTTTAGGAGAGTATTTGGCTCTTTCTAGTTACTTTTAAGCTTATTGCGTGTTTGATTAGGGTTTTAGGGTTTAAGAATATCTGGTCTCAAAATTTGATTTCGGAGAGTGAAAGAAAGAGAGAACGATTGATTGATTGTTGTATTTAAAACGCCATAAAAGCTCTGTTTTTGCTGGCGAAACAGAGCCGTCCTCTTAAGTAGAGATCATTACCATTAAATCAAATCTTTAGAAAACTAAAGAACAGCAAAAAATTCTGATTTTCTGGCCGTGCTGTAAGTTTTGTGCGTGAATTCTTTAATGGTTTGTCAATGAAGCTGAGTCCAGTTTTTAATTACAAAGAAATTACAAGAAAAGTGATGAATGGCCAAGAAATCTAACGTGAGAGGTACCACCGTACCATAAAATCCTCTGGTTAAAAGACACTCTTCCGTAGTAAAAGAAACATATCTGAACACCAATAAACAGAGCGGGCATGATAAATAATAAGGTTCCAAACAAAAACTTTTACCAAATTAACTTCTCACCAAAATTATTGGCCCCTAAAACTAATAAACAAGCACACAATGCAATAAAAAGCTTTCAGCAAATCTGTATATTCGTAGCTTCAAACACCATAGAAATATACTCGTTCCGTTATACGGTTATACCATGCGACACTATTGAGTGACTTGGAGTCTCTCAATCTAGACATCTAGTTGGAGTGACTCGGAGTCACACAAAAAAAAAAAAAATTTACTTCAACTTTACCATCGTTATTATTAATTTGAACCGGAACAAACCGATTGGTGAAATTGGATCAAACCGTCTCGAACCAACAACCCTAAAAAATGTGGAAGCCTGGTTCTTGATATTTCGGAGCTCCTGCAATGTTTCCTCTCCATCGATTTTGCCCGGAAGCTCTATGATTCAGACAAGAATTTTTTCTCGGGGATGATTAAACGGAATGATGAGATCTTTGTAAAAGTAATTCCTTAATCATAGCAAGCAAAGAATAAATGGCAAAGGTGTAAACTTTGCTTCTCTCCTCCAAAGTCCACGCGATTCTCACTGTCAGCCTCGTGTAAATTTCCAGACTTTCTCGCATTTCCCCTCGCAGCAGCCGTCAATTTTAAGTGGGTATGTCTCAGATCTTCGTGACTATTTACGGTTTCTGTTCAATTCTTTGTTTCTCAGTTTTTGACAGTTGATTTCCAGAAAACGAGGAAGAAAAGCATAAGTGATGAAATTAGTGGTTAGAATTTTCTGATTTCGTGAAACTTAAGTATTACGAAGTATACAAGGAAAAAAAAAAATCCCTAACTATTTAGTTATACATATCTATTTATAAATCTTTGAATAAGATCTTCATTTTTCATGTAAAAACTGTGTTTTGAAAGCATGTCATGGATCAATTGTTGGATTAAGAAGATTGTTGTTTAGTGTTAGAAGAACTTTAATCAGAAAAGCCGGTATGATCATGAGGCTGATGCCACCGAAGCATCTATCTAGAAATGAGCTGATTTATAACAAGTTAGTTTGATTTTTGACATTGGTTGAGATTAGTGTTCCTGAGATTTGGGTAAGTGTGTTCGATTGGATTTACTTGAATGCTTGTTTTTTTCCCATCTTTGGCTAATGATGTTTTTGGATCTTTTCGGGTCTGTTACTCGCATGTTTTTTCAGGTCTGAGTAATCTTGTGAAGAATCAATGACAGAGATATTTAGTGACACCGGATTCACACAGTTAACTCAAATGTTCCTGGCGATAATCTTCTTCCACATATCGGAATACATTCTCGCCATAGCCATTCATGGAAAGTCGAGAGTTACTTTAAGCTCACTTTTGATCAGCAAACATTATGCTTTAGCAATGGTAATCTCAGTTCTCGAGTACCTAACTGAGATTGTTTTCTTCCCGGAACTGAAACAACACTGGTGGATCAGCAATTTCGGTCTTATAATGATCGTGCTTGGAGAAATCATCCGCAAAACCGCGATAATCACCGCGGGGAGATCGTTCACACACCTTATAAAGATTCGCAAGGAGGAGCATCATAGGCTTGTGACGGAAGGAGTGTATCAAGTTATGAGGCATCCGAGTTACTCCGGCTTTCTTGTTTGGTCAGTCGGAACGCAGGTGATGCTGTGTAATCCCGTTTCAGCAATTGCATTTGCAGTTGTGGTGTGGCGGTTCTTTGCAGAGAGAATACCTTATGAGGAGCATTACTTAAAGCAGTTTTTTGGGAGACAGTATGTGGAGTATGCGCAGAGAGTGCCTTCTGGTGTTCCCTTTGTAAACTGAAACCTTAGATCAATTATGAACATATATGAGAATGGTCTTATTACTTTTTACAGAGAAAATTATGAATAAGACGTTACTCATGTTTCAGATAAATGTTCTTGTCAATGGTGATTATTGATTATGGCAGAGTGAAGTCCAGTCTTTTTTTTTTTGTTTTCTGAATAATTGGAAATATTTTAGAGAGGGAAATACCCCAAACACTCTGGCCGAGCTAGAGGTTTATGACTTTTGGACATAAAATTTGGCCACTGTGTTTTTAAAGGTGACTTAGCTCCGGCGAAGAGTCTCCCCGTGAGAGCGAGCTGGTCCGATCTGTAATCAGGTGACGGAACCATGTTGTGCGGAGGTTCACGTGTCTTGCAGCATTTTTCCGACCACCACCATCATACTTCGATTGGATTAAGATTAGGGTTTTGTGGTGCTAAGATTGTGCAGCTCTCTTCACTCTTTCTCAGGCCTTCTCAGGCTATGGCGAACGGTCATCATTTCAGCCATAAATTGCATCAGCGGATGATTTCTTCATATGGGTCTCGTTGCAGGACTCCCGGAGAAATCCCTATTCTTCACAATTGTTTCAGGTTTTATTTTCTTCTCCTCACTTCTTCTTATTTTGTTGTTGTCTTCTCCTCACTTTGATATCTGATTCAAGGTTGACATTTTGACCAATTCATGTGAAGTTTCATAATTTAGCTTTTAGCTTACCCTACTACTGAGATTGTGTAAATTGTCGAAATTTATGTTTCTGGATTCGAAAGAGAGATGTTTTTTGAATTTATCTGAGTGATGTTAAATTCGGGGTATTTTGCTTTCTTCTTCTGAAGCCAACGAGACGATGATCCTGAGCTTCCAGTTGAAGGATTATCCCCAGTTTCAGGTATCTAGGTTGCTTGTTTCTTGCATCTTCATTCAAGATTTTATTTAACTCACTCAAATCCAACTGCATCCTAGAAATATCACACCTTTCCTTTCGTTTGGAGAGAGCGCTAATATATACTTGGTAGAAGAATGGATCTTAATAAATGTTAGCATAGATGATTATGCTCTCAAAGTTCTATGATGGCTTTGCAATGCCTTTCTTTGATGTGCATACTTGCAGAGATTATGTCACCTTTTCGTCTTGTTTTTTCATGTTCCCTTTTGCATGATCATCTAATGCATTATATGTTGCAGGAGGCATTGTTGCTCTAGGGAAGTTTGATGCCCTGCATATCGGCCATCGAGAGCTTACGATTCAAGCTTCAAGAATTGGAACTCCGTATCTATTATCTTTTGTTGGAATGGCCGAGGTACTTGGCTGGGAGCCTAGGTAATGTCCCCACCTGTAGTATCCATGCCTTCCCTTTTCCTTTTGGCATAAATGTCGTTCGGTTCAAATTCCAATTTACAAATAAACCAACCTAAGATTCCTGTTCTTTGAGATAGTTAAACATTAGATATGATTCTGCTGATCAAGTTCGTTTTTCTTAAATCAATTTGTGGCTCTCTCCCATGGTGACTACTGACAATATAAATTTGTACAAGCAGGGCTCCAATAGTGGCCAAATGTGATCGAAAAAGGGTGCTTACTTCTTGGGCCTCATATTGTGGAAACAAAGCACCTGAAGAGCACGAGATAGAATTTGCCAGCGTGCGACATCTTACCCCACGACAATTTGTGGAGAAGCTGTCAAAGGAGCTCAGAGTCTGCGGAGTTGTGGCAGGTGAACTTTGACAAGATCTCAACCACTCCTTTCTCGTACCATTATATGTAGAAAACACACAAAATAAATTGTTTGCAAAAACCTTTTTCCACAGGTGAAAATTACCGATTTGGATATAAAGCGTCTGGTGATGCCTCTGAGCTAGTGAGACTGTGCGAGGAATATGGTATTACTGCTTACATCATAAACTCTGTGATGGACAAGAAGCAAGGCCCAAGAAAGAGAGACTCAGGGGACTCAAAAGACAGAGGGCAAGTCTCTTCCACACGTGTACGCGAAGCTCTTGCAGCGGGAGATATGAGGTACGTATCAGAGCTCCTTGGCAGGGCACATCGGCTTATCTTGCGAGTCAGAACCCAAGATACGCGGAGTGAAAGGATGATCTCAGTCCCGAGGTCATCAATACTTAATTTACCGCCAGGTAACGGAATTTATGAGGCATGTTTGCTTCTAGTTGGTGATGAGACTTCAATTCCGTGTACCTTAGTTGTTGATACATCAAATATCCATGTAGAAATCAAGGAGGTACGGCTCTGTAATTTAGATTGGTCTCAAGAATTTCGACTCTTGAGTGTTGAGTTCCATTGATTCAATCTTAGTTCCTATCAATTCATTTTTAACTGTTTGCTGTCTCAATTGAAATTTCTTGGAGAAGCCAAGAGTGATCTGTTCGCTCTATCATTCACTTTCGTCTTTAAGAGTATGTTGCTTGACCAGACATAACACCCTTAATTCCCATATTTCCCCTTCCACAAATCATGGAAATTCAGTCCTACCATGGCATCGGTTTGCATTAATGAAGCATTAAGCAACAGCAAGCTGACATGGGTGATTTCGTGGCTAGATAACAGCAAGGATAAAGACCTGCCTCAGTAGATACTGAACCAATACGTTGTATGATGAAACAGGCTGGTGAGTGAAGCTCTTTGATTTACTTAGGGAAAGATTGAGCTTAAGATTCTTAGAGTCTTATAAAGACTTTTGAATATACTGAAATAGCCTTAAGTAAGCAATGGTTCTTGTGTACTCTGTTCTTCATTGGCCGGTATCAGGGCAACATACTCTATGTATTTCAAGCACAAGGAAATGTTTATTTTGTGCAGAGCCCTATAGAGTTTCCATTTGAGTTGATTGAGCTTTGCAAAGATAGATGATTCACTTAATATATTCATCTGATATTGTCTACAATGGAAAAGAGAAAAGAAATTGAGTTTGTACAGTATTGTCTGTCTTTCTAGGACTATTCTGTGATCAGTCAGGTAAAGAAGAAATTAAATATTTCTTCTAAACTCCAAAGCTCCTCATAAAATCGTGGCTTTATTGCTCTTCCTTGTCTTGAAAGCTCAGAGAAAGAGCCTTCTCAAGGGAATTGAAAGCTTTCTGGTAGCTCAAGAACCCCATGAACCAGAAGTCGAAACCATCGACCGTGACTACTTGCAGGTACTTGTGTGATGGTTTCTTTGTGTTCTGACTCTGGTTCACTGTCTCTATCTTGCCCAAGGGGATTGACACTTTGTAGTGAACCCGGATCATGTCTCCTTGAGGGGAAGCGACTTTAATTGATCTCTCGCTGCAAAAAGCCATTTTCTTTGACGAGATGAAGAGAAGGCCGGCTATGGGACCAGCGGTTGTTGACAAGTAACAGTGGTACATTTTGAATAGTTTCTCTCCTTCACTGACTCTAAAGAGCCGCTTGAAGATCTTCTCTAAACCTCCAACCTGAAGAATCCTAGCGCCCAAAGATAGCTTTCTCTTCACTGTTTCGGTTAGCTTTGGTCTTAGCTTGCTCTGGTCTTTAGCTCCATTGGTGAAACCATCGATTTTCTTCCTTTTGAGAATGGATTTTCCGTTACCTGTCAAAAGAAAAATCAATCAATCCTGTTAGCTTTCAAGTTAGAAGACAAAGCAATGCGCATAGGAAGAGGGTAAGCAAAAAAGGTTACTGACCTTGTTCTGATTTCTTGGAAGAAGCCGAAACTCGGAACTTGTCAATTGAAGCCGGATCAGGTAAGTAACCCACAGGAGTAGTCTTTGCCGCTGGAAATCTAATGACTTGTTGTTCAACTCTGCTCATGTTCATCGTTAGAGGATTGAGTAATTATTCTTGATCTTGATCTTGATGTTGTGTGATTTGTAAAACGGAGCTGATTGATGAAATGGTTTGGTGCAGGGTAAGGTATTTATAGGGCAATGAAAAGCGAAGATAGTGAAACTTTTGTGACTTGACCCTAGGATGAGTCATGAATGGGTCATCAACAATTCAGCAAAAGAGAAAGTAAGGCTATATATAAATCTCAATTTGAATCTTTTTTGGAGATTAGGGTTAGAGCATTGTGTTTGGCTGCTTTGAGCCAGAAAAAAAAAAAAAAAAAATCTAAGAAGATAAAAAAGTGAAACATGATCACACGCCCCTCACGTTAGACTCCGACATGCTTTTTAACCTACAAGTTGGCAAGACGGCATGCTTTATTTTTCTCTTTATTTTTGTAATTTGTAATGGGTGTATTTTCACGCATGTAATTACGTTATATATATATATATATATATATATATTCATCCACGATTCTATGCGCATAATTTTTCTTCTTTAAAAAAAAAAAAATGAAAAATACAATTTAGAATACGTACGAGTTAATGATCATATACATTTGATTTGAATCTTAGATTTCTCAAGTGTGAAAAAACTCATAATCTAATCAATAGGATAGTTTCCTTTGAGAAAAATTTCATTTGGTAACATTTGTTTACTATTTTTTCTTTCTTTTCATTTTTAAATGGTATATATATATATAATTCACGTTTTTGTTATTAGTAGGAACATGAAAAAGGAAAACAAAATAAGAAAATAAACTATATACGCCGACTTATGGAGAAGGGACGTCGTGGATTTGGAGCTTTCTGAGTTGGCATCGTGACTTTCTGATGTCATAACGTCCGTTTTCTTGCTAAGATAAAGTTTTTTCTTATAGAAAAAAAATGAGATAAGGTTTTATTTTTCAATCTTTGAAAAGAAAAATAATAAAATAAAACACAAAAGGAACTATGATTTGAAATGGATCCCACCATAGGATATACCTGCCGCTGAATCAATTCGTCACCCATGTGATCTACACAACATGCAAATGCATATCTACATATATAACTGCATGTATACTTTATATAGAAGAGTGACTCCTATACATGATATGTATGCATGCTTTACGTTTTTCTGTATATTAATGTACTCTAGATGAAGTAGAAGAATGATGAGTTAATTGGTTGCTACTGTACTGAGACGCAAAACACATAGAACGTGAATGTAAAATGTTTAATTTTGTTTACTCTTTAGGTATTTGATCAATGAATGTTATTGTGCATAAAGTTTCAATGAAGTTTTGGTAGTGATATACATTGCCGTGCTCAGGTTTACGGAGGCCTAAAGCGAAAAAAATATATGGCCTTTTTCATATAAAAAATATTATTAATTAGGTGGTTTTTTCCTTATCCTAATTATTTTTATTACTAAATGTGGTTTTATTTTACTATATACTAAAATAAAAATATTAAATTTACATAATTTCCTTAGAAAATAAATAATAACAATTAAAATTATATAAATTTTATCAAATACACAATAATGCATATTAAAAAAATGTGGCATATTTTTTAAAAAAATTTGGTGGTCTAAGGCGAATGTTTTTTTTTTTACAGTAGGCACGATTCTGGTGATATATAGTGGTTGAATTTGAGAACGATTTTGGATATATACGAGAATATATACTATAATACTAACTACTCTTTTTAGCGACTTCGATATCTACGAGAAACGCCTGATTCTAGGAGGATCGACATGGACTGGCCCATCCAGTTCTATATGTTATATTTAATTCACAGCTGATTAAACTACAGAATCAAGATAATTTACAACATGTCAAATTTTGAACATTTATGTATTTGATTAATTGGTTACGTGGATAAAGTATATAACCAGTCGGATAGGATAATAAGGCTTTTGCTAAACGAGAATTAGTCAAGGCTTTATTTTGGACGGGGAACAAAAGAAAGCGTTATCAAAGGAAAAAGCAGGTGAAGGCACTTGTGACTCGGGAATTTTGAATTATGGCAACGGACTAATTTATAGAAAATAGAAGTCAAAACAAAAAGAAGAACAAGAGAGTCAATATTTTGTGACGGTCAAATTTTATGCGCAATAAAATAGCTTATCCTCTAATCGTAAAAAAAAAAAAAAAATCTGACGTGTAACTGAACTGGAAAGTTAAAGCATATAATTTAAACAGTTGACACAACAAAGAATTGAAACATAGAAAAGAAAAGTGAGAAATTGCGATAGAACAAGTGTGTCCTCGATCGCTCTTACGCACACTAGGCTACTTTATTTGTCACATCTAATTTTCCAGAGGCATATACAAGATAAGATAAAAACAAAAAATGTTGACAAAAGAAAAGAATTAAGATAACAAATGAAAAACGAAGAGTTTGATTTAGAATTTATGATCGTTCATACTTAGAAGAGTGGAATCGTTTCTTATGCAGAAGAGTATGTCGAAATCATCAAATAAAAAAACTGTAACTAGCTTTAAAAATAAATGACATAATTTATTTTTACTAAAAAAACATTTTTTTTTGGACGTCATATCATTCTTAAAGTTTAAATTATTGATATTTTTGTATTTGAATTACTAATTTAAGAAGAAGGGAGTCTGACGAGGAAAATACAAGGAAGAGAGGAGGAATAAAGCGATTTATTATTCCGTATTCCATAGAGAAAGATAACGTAGTAACGTATGTATATAAAAATATCAATTTTCTTGTTCCAGTCAAGTTTTCCAAATGATGTTTTAACTAGACAACACCTTAGCAGCGCATTCTCAATCTCTCCCTAATTAAATCTTTTATAATTTGGTCTACAAACTCTTTATATATATATTTTGAACATCTATATAATTATCACATTTCATCAAAAAAAATAATATCAATTTCCTTCTTTACATTGCGTGTGATTAGCAATGTAGCCACTCTTGCTAAATAACAGTTAGAAATTCAGAGAGATTCTGAGAAACACATGAGGAAAAAGTATAACATCATGTGATGATAGAGATTATGTGAGTACTGGACAAATATCTGAAACTATAACCATTTAAGTATATGTGAGGATGACACTTTTTTCTATGTAATTTATTTTACATTTTTGGGCCGAACAAAACCCGACCCAAAATCCAATTCTTAGTTTCTTACTATGCAGAATAATATAATTTACTGGGCTCGAATTCCAATGAAAAAATCGCAAAATTGTGCCATTAACTATTTCTATGGAATTATATACAATATCTTGTCTTATGATTGCATGTACCATCTTGACATACATTTGTACGTCTCTACTTCCTCGTCTCTAAACTCCTCTAGTAGTATTTGGTTATCCAATATATAAATTTGAGATTTGGTAAACAGGTTTTACTTTAGAGATTAGTTAACAATTTTTTATTAGCACCGTCAGATGGATTTTAACAGAAAATAACGGTTGTTTATAATATGTTATTATTGTTAGGTCTAACTACAGTGGTTTCTTTAAAAACTATTGTAAAAAATGATGTATTTAAGTCTTTCCTTTTCTCTTAGTTATCACCTTAATGATCCATTTGTGTGTTGACAAAAAAATAAAAAAAATCCATTTGTGTTTAACCTAATAAATATCCAATGATACTAATAATTATTTTTTTTGGTCAAAATAGTTTTCTTTTACTTATTTTTTGTCTTTCTCCTTATTTTCATATTTCATATTTTTTTTTCTTTTTTCGATGAAATTCACATTTTTAACGCTATATATACCTCTGTCTCTCTGTTTTTTTTTTTTTACTTTGTGAATAAACAGTCTATTTAACAAAACAAAATCAAACAGAGAACTGCTACCCAAACCAAAATCATGGGAAAAATGAATGAGAGAGGCAAATCTAATTTCGAAAGTTTTCTTAAACATATCTCTCCTAATGTCCTCGTCAATTTCCATACCCAGGTAATCTTTTTCTTTCATTTTTTCTAATCATTTCACAGATAGATTTGGAATAGTCTTTTAGTGTGAAAATTGGTCCATTTAAACAAAACTCTGAGTTAAAATAAAATCATTATAAGAAAATTTTGAAGATAGAGAATCTAGTCTAAAGAATAAAAATATTTTTAAGTTATCAAATATACATATATTTAACAATTTTGCACAATACCTAAAAATCATATAAAATAGTCCTAGATGAATTTGTAGACAAATTCTCATGTCAGAAACTCAAATAAGCATCTACTCGCATTCTATAAAACTTTTTCTCTTCTTTTTAAGCTAGTGTTGTTATGAAGGTTCTTGTAAAATTAACAATTTCAATAGATAAAATCAAATTTCAGACGGTATCATTAAATCATTTAGAAGAAAACAATGTAATTAAAATCGTTAAAAAAAGCTTTAAAAAGTAATTTATTATGAATAGGTAACTAAATAATAAAATTAATTAATGGTAAACGCGTTGAATGATAATAAAACAAAGCTTATCTACACTGTCTTATCCTCACTGTTTCACTGGGTGACGCGTGTCGTTAAATCCTTTTGATTCATTTAGAAAAGATAAACAATGTATTATAAACCATTAATCTACATAAGATAATTAATTAAAAACAAATAGTAAAACCAAGCTGAACTCTAATTGCTCCAAACCAAATCAAAATAATATCTAGCCCTGGGCGTTCGGTTTGTTCGGTTTATTCGGTTCGGTTTGTTCGGTTTTTCGGTTTGTTCGGCTGGGGGAAAATATGCCGAATTGAACCGAATTAAGATTCGGTTCGGTTCGGTTCGGTTCGGTTCGGTTATCGGTTTGTTCGGTTAACCCGAAATAAACCGAATTAGATAGGTATTTCAAAAATCTGAATTACAAACGAACCGAAATAACCGAATTAACCGAAATAATCGAATTACAACAACAAAACCGATATAACCGAAATAAACTAAAACCGATATAACCGAAATACACTAAAACCAAAATAACCGAAATAATCGAAATAACCGAAATACACACCAACAGACCAAGCAAAGCAAAATGTCATCGTTTCATACTAGACAAATACATACATATATCAAAGTCATTGGTGTAACGATGACATTTTGACAGTGAAACAGCTTGTAATCAGGGACAAGCTTTCGAGTTCTGACAGCGACCACACCTGAAACAAAGCAAAACACTTCAAGTTACTCAAATTGTTATTTTAAACAAGTTTTGTATTCTAAGATGAGAACACTTAAGCGGGTAAACCACATACCTATATATAGTCACTCCATCCATGAGTGAAATCCAAAAAAAGCACTAATTGAACAAGAAGAAAAAAAAATCCAGCACTTGAACAAGAAGAAAAAAACCAATAAGGTAAAGGTTAGTAGTTAGATGTTAATTGTTTATTCATTTTAGTATAAACTATAAAGTAATGAAACAAACCTGTGAAGTAGAGAATGGTTGGATAATCATTTAGTACTTGTTGTATTTCTTGCATCTACAAAAGAAAATAAAATATGTTAGTTGTTTAAAACTTTAAAAACTTGAAATAGAAGAACTTATTCTCAATTTACACTACTTACCAAGTGAGTCAAAGAACTCAACTTCTTCAGGCATGTGCACTAAGTTACCAACTTCAGATTCAACTTTATAAGCACACCTCAACCACTGTTGAGTGCACAACAATACTTCCACCATATAAGGAGTTAAGCTACTCCTATATGGATCTAAAACTCGGCCACTTGTACTAAAAGCAGATTCTGAAGCCACACTAGATATTTGAATGGCAAGGATATCTCGTGCCAGCTCCGACAAGATAGGAAACTTCAAACAATTTAATTTCCACCATGACAAAACATCGTATTCTAACCCTAAGGCATTTTCCAATTTAACCTCAGTTTTTTCTGTCAAGTATATATCCAACTCAGTAAACCCATCATCATTTCTGTTTAAATTGGCTATCTTGTTGTACATAATATCAGCTGCCTCAACCATTTCATCATCATCAGATTCATCAAACGTAGATGTAGTACATCGCTGAAGCTCCACTGATGCTTGACACTCATCCGGCTTTTAAGCCTCTCACTATATCAGGCATACAACCTTCTCAGCACACCTAAAACATTCGCATGTAATTTCCTACTCTCTATGTTGTCCTTACCATACAATTGTTCAAAGCAAAGACATGCAAATTGCATCTTGTTTCGGGGATCAAATACGCTACCTATAATAATAAGTGGATTCATATTCATCATCCCATCCCAATACTTTTCAAACTTATCCCTCATCACATGAGCTTCCTTTCTAATCTCCTCACTACTACTTCTACCCTTTGCTATTAAATTCCTCTCTATGTTAACAATCTCATTGTAACAAAGGGTTGCAGTTACTGATTTTGATGCAGAAAATGTTACTGTGGACTTGTAAAAGATCTTAAGAAATTTTACTAACCTTTGCACATCATCCCAATCAGATTCTGTAGGTGGTCCAACCCGTTTGACCTTGTTCTCTTCTTCTTCCAAGAAATAATCACAATACAGCTTATCCTCAGCCTCCATCTTTTCAAAAGCACATCTCAACTTCACAGCTGCACTCAACATAAGGTATGTGCTGTTCCATCTTGTAATGACATCTAAAGGCAAGCTGCCTCTAGCCATCTTCCCTGATTCACACTTCAGCTCAAATGACCTCAGCCTACTGGAGCTAGACCTCACATATTTGATAGCATTCCTAATTGCAACAACACTATGCTTACTCTTTTTTAGTCCATCTCCGACAATCAGATTCAAAATATGGGCACAACACCGCATATGAAGCAATTCACCACCTAGCACTAAGGTATCACTTCCTAATTGTGTCAGATAATCCTTAAATACCTTGAGAGCCCTATCATTACTCCTTGCATTATCCACAGTCACCGTAAATACCTTTCTAATGCCCCATTCTTCTAAACAATCTTTTAACTGACCAGCAATTGTTTCACCTCTGTGATCTGTGATCACCTTGAAGCCTAGAATCCTCTTCTGCAATTTCCAGTTAGAATCAATCCAATGACTAGTCACCACCATATAATTGTAGGAAGTTGTTGGAGAAGTCCAAATATCTGTTGTCAAGCTCACTCTCCTCTGTTCAGATGTAAACAAATTTTTTAAAGCTTCTTTCTCTTCAAGATACATTGCAACAATGTCTCTACCACATGTCCTCCTTGAAAATGTCTGGTATGTTGGCAAGACATTGAGACAAAAACGTCTCCACCCCTCTGATTCTACAAATGAGAATGCTAACTCATTCACAACAACCATTTCATTCACTGATTTCCTAAAAATCTGAGGGTCATATTTCATCATCTTCATATTCCCATCATTATCACTACCCAGACTCTTCTGTTTTTCCTTCTGTTCAAAAGCTAAAAATGCTTTGCATCTGGCTATGTGGCTCTTCATTGCACTAGTTCCGTTTGCCTTAGTGTCACATCCTATCGGAGAATTGCAATACTTACAGTTGGCAGTCTTCGGGTCATCAGCTCTTACAGTGAAACACTCCCAGACCTCAGCTCTTTTAGAATATATCTTCTTCGGTTTTGGAGGCAGACCTGAAGTGGTAGCCCTCCGAGTCCTCTTGCTTCTACCTGTGGTAGTTGGTTCTGTAAATTCTGGAGTTTCAACCTCTGCTGAGTCATCATCCATTGAAGATATCTACATATCATAACAGAACAATCAACCTATGTTCAATCAAGATGGAGTCTAACCATTGTTAAACATACAGCAGAAGAGACATGATTTACAGTATCTATACTTTACTACATGATAGGATTAGTAAGAGACTTAAAAGCAAGACCGATTATTAACAAGAAGACAAGCAATAACACAGCTTAAATTAAACCTGAAATCGAGAACATAGAGAAAGCGACACCATTATTAACAAGAATACAAGCAAGGGATATAGAGATGCAATAAGCTTGGGTGATATAGACAATGATCTGTGATTACCATAAAGTTCAAAACAAAACAAAATAAAGCAATACGAGAAACACAACAAGAAATTCGAGAAAACATCACATGCTATATTAGTTAAGTTTAACAAGATTCTATTCATCTGTGGACCTACACAAGATTTTGCTATCAATCACAATAATTCATCGTTGTTAATCCCATTAATTCGACATATACACATATGTACAAACAGATTATTACTTTAAAAATCAGATCCAAGCTACTGTGTTTATTATTTTATTCTTTGGACAAATTATTGAAATGAACAATCAAAGAAGGTTGTTTAAAATTTTAAATCGTTAAGGACAAATCGGAAAAATAAAACAAAATCCAGAGCAGCGAACTCATTTTTTCCAATACAGAGAAACTTGGAGCTAAGAGAACAATCATATAAGCACAGACAAGAGTTATAAACTGAGCTTTATCGTTCTCAAAAGAAGAAGAACAACAACGAAGAAGGCGAAAACCAAATCAACAGAAGGAATAAAACGAAGGAAGAAGAAGAAGGAAGAAGAGCCGTTACCTAAAAGTCTAAAATCAAGAGGATTTGCCGATTTGCCGATTTGAAAGGGGATCGAGAGAATTTAGGGTTTGATTTTTGAAACTCTGAATCGTGAATGAAATAAATTTTGTAATATTTGATATTTCTCTTCAATTTACTATCGGGCTTTTTGTTAGTCTTTCTCTTTCACGATTCATGAGACTAAAAATATGAAAATAAGGCTTTGGCCCATAGTTCATAATTGAAAACAACTTTTATTTATCCCACATCGGTCACATTGACTCATTTTATCTTTGTTTATATATGGCATGAAATGAAACTCCTCACGTCGAGCACAGCTAACCAAGGCCTGATAATGGTTTATACATTAGTATTCAATGTTCGGGTAACCGATAACCGAACCGAACAAACCGAATTCCGAATTAACTTAAATATAATTCCGATCGGTTTATTTTCTAATTTTACTCGGTTCGGTTAACCGAAAAAATTGGTTTGTTCAGTTCGGTTTATTCGGTTATCCACCGAATGCCCCGGGCTAATAATATCTCTTGAATAGGGTAGATGGAAGAAACTGAAACATTTGGGTTGATTTGCGCTATAAAAATAGTACGAGGGTGGATGTCTCTAAATATTATTGTTATCCAACCCGGATCCGAATAATATAAACCGGATGGTGATTTTAACCCGGAAGGTTAAATTAAATCCGTATAAATGGCACAAAACCTAATTTCAAAAATTTCCGCGCAGAATTGTGTCGGTTCGTCTTCTTCAACAGCCAAAGGAGAACAAGTGAGAAAGCCTCACATTAGCCTCAGTGACATTTGGTCTGCCTACGAAGTTTGGAGCTGTTATGCTGTCGGCGTTCCTCTTACGCTGAAGAACTCATGGACGAATACTACTCAGTACTATGCTCCCACCCTCTCCGCGATCCAAATCTTTACCAAGAAACCCTTCGTCGATACATCTTCTTCAAGGTCGTACATTCTTGATTCTATTGTTGTTCTAATGATTCATTCATGGGTATCAACAACATCTTCATTCAGAATTCGTAATTGTAGGATTTGGTTGACACTTTGTTTTTTTTTTTTTTTTCAAATTTAGGAGCTTTGGTAAGGACTGTCATCTTTATTTCGAATACAATCAGACAATGAGTTTTGATGATAGGCCTCCTCTTACTGAAACGGTATGTGATGCTCTTCTGTGTTTACCTTAGATGTTGGATCTCTTACAATTTGTCTCTCTGTAGTGATATATTAATTGGGGAGATTCTGTTTTTGTTCAAGGTTGAGAAACTAGCTGAGAAGTACCATGGATTGAATAGCTTAAAAAGCTCTGATCTTTCTGAAAACAGCTGGTTTTCTGTAGCTTGGTATGTCTGTTTCACCTATAATATTCTCAGCTTTAGCCCTTTTCTTAAAAGTTACATATTTCTTGAACAAGTTGTTGGATTACCTTAGATGTTTTATTACGACTAGGCTGATAATGAGGTTGAATGATAAATTTTATAGGTCTCCAGTATCTCAAATTCCAGCAGTGCAAACCGTGAATGCATATTTCCTAACATATCATTCATTGACACCTGTCTTTCCAGGTATTTCCCCTCAGCATTTATGCTTGCAAAACAAGTGTATCTGTAGCTTTTCGATGTCTTGAACTATTTTTGCTTGTTATTCTCAGAAACATTTCCTCAAGAGACAGAAGTTGAGCTTCCTGCTTTTGGAGTAGTGAGTTCCAAGCTCTCCGGCAAAGTTTGGATCATGCCAGGGACCTCAGATCAAGAGAACATTAACAGGCATGAAGAGTCTGCTGCCTCCTGGCTGGGAAAACTCATGTTCACCCACAACGATTTCGACATGTTTATGGCTGAGAAATCTAATGACCTGCCATTTCCAAGTGGGGTGGTAAGTGGTAAGTGGTAAGTGGTAAGTGGTAACTATCTCTGCACTGAACTTCTCATATATCTTCCCAGATCCTGGTGATGTCAGTGATGTGTTGTTGGTGGAAAAATAAGCCTGGTAGTGGTATGGTATCTTGTTATTATGGAATATTTAGATGAAAACTTTGCGAACATCTGGATTTGTTGGTTTTACTTAAAAAGTGGCATGTGAAAAACTCAATATCTTCTTATTATAATGTAATTTGTATTGAGTATTTTTATGCTGGCATCTTCATATTCAGAAATATAAATACAAAATCAGACTAGAAGATGATTTGGCACAATCTTCTGGTTTCAACAGGATTTTGCTAGGGTTCAGTTTTGTTTCCTTGACTCTAGCTGTAGTAGAGCAGCATCTTATGCCTTGCGACTTGTAAGAGTATACATTTTGCAGGCATGAGGCTCCACTAGGGCAGAGAGTTGTGTTTTAATACTTGAATGTGTCGAATGCTGCATTCATCATAATCATGGTTCATGATTAGGTTTCAGGTGTGAATAGTAGTAATGAAACAGAATACTAATGCATGCTATGTTTATCATAATTTACCGCCCATAAGTCACGAGCATTAACAATAGCTGATGAATCAAGGCCAAGGTCTGCCCATCGAGCTGTGATGTTTGCAGGTACTGATCCTCTGTTCCATAGGATGACCGCTACTCGTTTCTTGCTTAGTGGACCTGCCCATACCTGTATTGCACCACATATGTTATGTGTTTTGTGTTCGGTTGTGCATACACATATATAAGAAAAATTGTACCTCAAGATCACCCTCTTTCTTGACTTTCTTACCCTGGACCCCAAGTTTGTCTGAACAAAAACAGCTCACAAGCTCTTATCAGTTTAGGATTTCATATGAGCAGATTCTGAAGTGGTTAAGAACCTTTCTGTATTATTTACCTTGATTAACAGAAATCACCTCTTTGTTGCTAAGCAACTCAAAGGTAACTTTGTCCATCGATCTAAGATCACACCCGATCAGCAGAGGAGCCTGCAAGAGTGAACACAATCCAACATTGGTTTAAGTATGGAAACATTGATACTCTGTTTAGGGCTTTCAGGTAAAAGAACATCCATACTTTTGCCAATGCCCAGATGCTGAAATGCGACCTGTATTCTTCTGTAGTCATGCCTCCATTTCCCACTTCGAGCATGTCTGGATCTGTTTAAGTTTTACCGGGACACCGATATCACTTTCTTGGTTCTTGATAAAATTGACTCACATCTGTTAATTACACCAAACTACTTACCGTTCCACGATCCTGGTCTTGCGTAAGATGCCCATTTATCGTTCAGATCCGCTATATCAGTCATGCTAATAAGCAAAAACGAAGAGAGAAACATCTTTAAGTTCTTGTTTTACTAAGATTGGAAAAAAAAAAAAGCCATTAAAGAACAGAAACCTTTTCCAGTCATCTTTGATATCTCCAGTTGTTCTCCAACTGTTGCCAATATCTCCTGCCCAAGTTGCTGGATCCTCTTCTCCCCTGCACTTACAACTCAGTTTCTTGTTTCGTAGTCACTAGACCAAAGTTTTCTGAATTAAATATAATCTACTTCTTATACCATTCACACATAGAAAAGAATATGGATCTTCCTGAATTTATCAGGGCTTTGCTCATCTTTGGGTATCTCTCTCTTGGACTTGTCCCTGGATTATTGCAGTTATCATACTTCAAGTAATCAATCCCCTGCCGAATACACCACAACGGTTTTTGAAATGAGTTCAGATATAACACACATACAAGCATAAATACATACATACCCATGAGGCAAATGTTTTGGCATCTTGTTCTTCATGCCCAAGTGAGCCCGGCATGGTTTTGCTGCAAGTAAGAGTCCTAGAAATCGAGAAAAAAATATGATCAACGAAGAAACGATGTCTTAACAAGATTTTGGATTTATAAGATAAGTCTCCTGTGTGTGTGTATCTATATTTATACCCGGCATCAGAGTAGATCCCAAGCTTTAGCCCTTTGCTATGAACATAATCTGATAAAGCTTTGATTCCTGAAGGAAATGTCGATGCTTTTGCAACCAAATTCCCCTATAAAAAACACATATCATTTTCGTTCTTTGATTTTAAAATGAAAAATGAAAATATATCTTTGATTGGGTTTATTTTACCTTAGAATCTCTCTTCAGTTCACCCCAGCAATCATCTATAAACACAGAGAAAAACACAACACAATAAATAAGAGAAAGACCACTTGAAACCACTTGAAACCATTGATAAAATGTACATTTTTTTTTTTTACCTATGTTGATATATTCGTAACCTATTGCAGAAAGACCACTTGAAACCATGGCATCAGCTGCACAGAAACGAGGATTTATTATTAAAATCAATCAGTCTTGTATCAGATTTATTTTTATATAATAAAAAATCAGTAATCACCAGTTTGTTTGATGAGAGTTTCATTGATGTTACACTGAAAATGATTCCAGCTGTTCCATCTGATCAGAAAGTAATCATAAGCGGTAAATAACTTGTGAGTCAAGTAGATGAAATCGATGAAAACAAATGAAGAGGATCGAACCCCATTTGAGGAGAGAGAGCAAGTCCATTGTTCAGCAACATTCGACTCTGAAACCCATCAACGATCTGAGTCAGAGTCAGAGTGAACGTAATGAATCTTAAGAAGAAACCAATAAGAACCATTGCTTGATCAAGTTTTTTTCTTGTTTCCTTCAATGGCTATACACTGACTCAGAGAGAGAGAGAGAAAGAGATTCAACAAAAATCAAAAAAGGGCTCTGTAATAAATGTTGATGGTTAAGTGGGAGCTGTGTGATCATGCCGATCTCTGTATATATACACACACACACTGTGACTGTCATAGTTGTCTCCATAGCAAGCGGGTCTTTTTGGTTTCGGATTTTTTAATTTTATTTTCAGATTTGGAAAATAAATATATTACGTGGTTGTAACGCAAAAAGTGTAAAAAGATGGAAGAAAAGAAGAGGTTGTTTGTAGTGAAACTGTGTAGGACGTATTCATAACTAATTTTAATAAATAAGTGAGAGGCTGCGATTGATGTTATTAATCGCAGAACAAAAGCTTTGTTGTGGTTAACCATTAACCAAATAAACACAAGTGTAATCGGTGCAGTCGGAGTATACGCGATGGAGTGACTACTAGAGGATATGTTCATTTCATAGTCTCCGGATTTAAAAAAAAATAAGAAATACTTTAGTAAAAGATGATGATGAATAATGAATTGTAAAGGTATTAAGTTTAGCTAACTCTAACAAAAACAATTAACGATCCAAATTTCTTCTACTGTATTTCCTATTTTCCAGGCAAATGCCAAGGAGGAATATTTAGCTATAAACAAGGATTTTTGGAGTGACCCACTTTTAGACTTTTAATTATGAATAAACAATTAAGTTGTGATATCGCCATTTTCATCCAAAATACAAAAACAGAATTCTTCACGCGTTTCAATAAAATGTAAGTAAACTAAGTAAACGCCTCTTATTTATATGTTACTTTTGAATTTTCAACATGCTTCGTGTTTTCTCTATTTTTGTTTTTGTTTTAGATCATATGAAATGATTTTTTTTTCTTTCATAAAACCTTAGAATTCTTTTGTGATGACTGAGAAGTCAATAAAAGTCAAAGTAAACTCCTCTTGTTTATATGTTACTTTGAATTTTCAACATGCTTCGTGTTTTCTCGATTTTTATTGAATTTTTTTCTTTCATAAAACCTTAGAATTGTTTTGTGACGACTGAGAAGTCAATAAATGGTTGTGACGCAAAAAGTGTGAAAAAGATGGAGGAAAAGAAGAGGTTATTTGTAGTGAAACTGTGTAGGACGTATGCATAACTAATTTTAATAATATAAGCTGTTGACAAAAAAAAAAAAAACTAATTTTAATAAATTAGTGAAAGGCTGTGGTTTTAGATTGATGTTATTAATCGCAGAACAAAAGTTTTATTGTGGTTAACCATTAACCAAATAAACACAAGTGTAATCGGTGCAGTCGGAGTATAAGCGATGGCGTGACTACTGAGGATATGTTCATTTCATAAGTCTCCGGATTTTAGAAAAATAAGAAATACATTAGTAAAAGATGATGATGAATAATGAATTGTAGAAGTATAAAGTTTAGCTAACTCTAACAAAAACAATCAACGATCCAAATTACTCCTGTATTTCCTATTTTTCAGACAAATGCCAAGGAGGATTATTTAGCTATAAACAAGATTTTTGGAGTGACCCACTTTTAGACTTTTAATTATGAATAAACAATTAAGTTGTGATTACATCAAAAATACAAAAACAGAATTCTTCACGCGTTTCAATAAAATGTAAGGTTTTCATTGTCATTGTCGCATTGGACTCTAGTAATCACAATCGAATCATTTATATAAAATTGATATACACATTTATATATTTACAATTACAAATTGTATATACACATACAAATTATATTACAGATTACACCACCACTAGACGGACTTGAAGTGTGATGTTTGCTCTGATGAGGCCAAACTGTGGTCCTACAAGTCAGTGGCCATTCGAATGGTATATATATATACGCATGTTCTTATTAGTTAATTATTAAAACTGAGCATGCTTTCCGAGTTTGATGTTTGACATTATCTTAATTTTTGTCACTATTGTTAATTAGTACATAATTTTGAGACTTAAAATGCTAAAAAATAATAATAACAAAACCTGTTTCTAGCTAAGTTAAAAGTTTGAACTGGTCGAAAATGCAAAAACCAAACATATGTAAGTGAGTGATCTTTTATCTATAAATCGATATCTAAAATAAATTGAAATCAAAATATATAACGCCACACAGGTAGAAAGAGTATACTTTAAGGCAAAGTCTTAGGTTACTGAAATGATGAGAGGATTTGCTTCCTCAAGTGGACCAACGCACAAGTGATGTGACGTGTGTCGTACGCAACAAAATCAAAAGCAAAGAGTTCATCATTATATGGACACACATCTCGTTTCACACTCATTGGAAACACTTTTGGATTAATTCACTAGACAATCTTTCGCATTTTGAGCAAACGTAGAACAATTTATTCGAGAATATCTGTGGAGATCCAATTTGAGACGAACCCTTATTGTTTTCACAGAATAATTGGAAAATACAACGTATCCACTCTCTCTGTATATATATTTCAGGCAACAGGTTTGAGTACATACAACTTACACGCATGAGAATCCACTGTTGCTGTCAAGTTCCCTACAAACTTTTGCTTCAATGTCTTGTGCTGTTTTCACATCACAACAAAACACATTCATCAGAAGACAAAAGATCAGATTTTTTTTTCCAGTGTTTGTATGTATGCATGTATAAACAGTTGAATATGTATGCATACCTCCCATAGATCTCTGGCTTCAACGATGCTGTTTGCAGGGATCTCAATATCATCCCAAAGAGCAGTAATCGAACGTCGCAATGGTCCACGGTTCAACAGAAGCAAAGCTACTCTGTAACCTGACAATGGTCCTGCCCAAACCTGATTCCATTTCCCAATTCATCACCAAAACAAAGTATTCTTTTAGATATAAGCTTATGTCCATAGACGGAAATAATAAATGTCTATTTAGATGTAATCTGACCTCGATATCGCCTTCCATTCTAACCTTCTTGGCCTGAACACCGTGTGGATCTACCAGAAACGTCTCCTTTACTTTATTATATATTCAAACATGGTTTTAAGGAGTCATAAGATGACTAAGCAGTAATTAAGTACCTTGATTAACAGCAATGACTTCCTTGTTTGCGACAATCTCCATTGTTTCTTTGGTCATGTTTCTTATGTCACAACCAAGTAGAAGAGGAGCCTGAAATATATATGCAGCATTGGTTTCAGACTTGATAGATTTTGACTGAAGAGAGTTGCTCTAATGCGGGAATTTACTTACCTTTGAGATTGCCCATATGCTGTAATGGACTATGTACTCGTCTTTCGTCATCCCTCCATTACCAACTTCAAGCATATCCGGGTCTGCAACCAACAACAAAGTCACTCACTCGTCACAATTTTTTCTCCAAATTCTTCACAAAATCTGCAAAAAAACACTTAAAAATAGTTTTCTCCTGCTTATATAGTAACAGTACCGTTCCAGCCACCAGGCCTTGCATGCTCAGCGTAGACTTCATTCATGTCTGCTATTGAGATCATACTGTAATAAGCCAAAAAAATTGTTAATATAAGAAATCTTCAGCGTTTTTGAAGAAATATTTCGCCATCTTTTTCTTTTACTCTTACCTAAGCCAATTATCTTTGATGTCATTAGTGGTTCTCCAACTGTTGCCTACTTGAGATCCCCATAGAGCTGGATGCATATCTCCCCTGATAAGAAATCAATTTAGAAGTATTAATTCTTCCACAGAAGAATCGACACAATGTTTCTTTGAATGAGAACATGATTTATACCATTCACACAAGGAGTGAAAGATGGGGCGGCCAGATTTCATCAGAGCTCGGGTCATCACTGGATACCTGATTATTGGCAGTGAATGTGAATCTCATATGTTAAAACTTTTGTGGCTAAACCTGAAACACAACTGGTATCATCAGTTATACCTGACAGTCGGTTTAGAGCCATCATTGTTGCAGTTGTCATACTTCAAGTAATCAATTCCCTGAAATTTGAGTCAAGCATTGTTACTACTTACTGTCTGAAAACCAGGTCAGGGACCAATTTGTGAGATGAAAATAATGTCAGAAAACAAGAATGACATCGACGTACCCATTCTGCAAAGGTCTTGGCATCATGCTCCTCATGGCCTAAAGAACCTGGCATGGTTTTGCTGCAGGTAAAATACCTATACAGTATACACCAAAACGATTATGAAGCCAATGTGTATAATTGTTCAAATCACCAGGAAAAAAGTGTAAGAAAAATTGCAAAAGCAATTGTAATTTACCCGGCATCTGAGTAAATCCCGAGCTTAAGGCCCTTGTTGTGAACATAATCCGCAAGCGCTTTAATACCAGAAGGGAAAGTTGACTTCTTTGGCACCAGACTTCCCTGGAAAACAGATTTGAGGAAGATAAAATCTAGCAGACTATAGAACAAGAAATGAAACCAGTAAACACACAGAACTGATAATACCTTGTTGTCACGAGCAATTTCAGCCCAGCAATCATCTGAGGAACAAAGCAAGATTTCAGTACTGTGAAGAACAATAACTCATAAAAAGTTTTACTCTTTAATCAATCACACTGATGAAACATTAATCAACTTCAGAGTGATATAATGATTATTCATATTCTGGTTTTGGAGCCATACCAATGTTAACATAGTTGTAACCAAGCTTAGAGAGGCCAGTGGTAACCAAAGCATCAGCTGTTACAAGCATTAAATTGACGATTTGTTAAGATGACATAAGACTACAGATGCAAGAATAATCCAAAGAATGAAAAGAAAATTGAAAATTCACCAGTTTCTTTGATCATTTTTTCATCTATGTTGCAGCTGAAATGGTTCCAGCTATTCCACCTGTAACACCATCACATTGAACTTCATTCAGACATCATCAAGAACACAAAAGACAAAAGACATTCCACAACATAGAAAAAAACTATTCAATCGATTACAAAAAAATATCAGAATATGAAAGCCAAATTCAAGTTATTTCTTCTCTTTTCATGGCGAATTTGGTCAACGCCTAGTCACACACCAAACCGAACGAGAAAACCATCTCTCGAATTCACAAACCCAGTTTTAGGAATCAATAGTCAAATCCATGGAGCGAGAGAAGAGACATAGAGTTATACAAACCCCATAGGAGGAGTGACGCCGAGGCCATTAGCGAGCAAGTGTCTTCTTAAGATCTCAGAATCGTCGCCGTCAACGTCAACTGATCTCGAAGACTCGACCATGGTCATCACCATTGATAAAACCATCATCACAAGTATTGACAACTTCACCATCTCAAGTTTCTCTCTTCTCGCCATCTATGCAAAATCTCGTCAAACAAAAACAGAGTGCGAAGCTCAGTAGTAGTTGACGAACACTGCTTTCAGCTTTGTAGTAGAGAAGCTTAAAGAGTGTTCTATCAAAATTCCCATTTTGCCCCTCAAACTCGTATCTGTACTTTTCTTTTTAACTTTGTTAAAAAAAAACTCTTAACGTCCACACAAGCCAAGGTCTTCAGATATAATCGTAAACCCAGATAAAGAGAAGATAATCAGATATATAATTCTAATTTTATTCTGTTTTCTTGCACAATTTTTATGAAAAACATGATGTAAATAAGAGGTTAATTTAGTTCCTACGATTCGATTTTTTTGTTGATTTTACGGAAAAGGTTAACAAAAGTTAACGTTGGAAATTTAAAATTTGTAAAAGTTTTTAATAGTAAAAAAGAGAAGCTCACTTTTCTAATTTCTAAAACTAGTAGCTGCGACAAAATATAATAATAAAATAATACTTTTAGTGAAGCAAAATCGAAATCAAACACTTGGGTCTGTTTTTAGAAAAAATTCTATATGGGTTGTGTTATCACTTACCATCAGTGGATTTGCTGGATTTTACTGTGAAATATTTTCTACACTTTGTTGGGTTTACTCTCTTGAATAATAAATTAAATGTATGATTTTACTTTATTTCTTCTAAGGAACAAATGTATGATCAGTATTTTCATTTCTTTTCTACAATTAATACCATTTTTTTTTGTTTATAATACTTCTAATGTTAATATTAAAAGTAGTCATGGTTAAACCAGAAAAAGTAATAATTTTGTATGGTTTTCAACTGTTTGATAAATAATTCAATTAAAAAATTATCCTAGTTTTGATGATGTATTTTTTCAACATCCTAGTTTTGAAATTGTGAGATAAAAAAAAATAAAATCATTATTTGTATTACGATAAACTATGAATTCTGGACTGTCTTTAAAATATACAATGTCTTTTTCTTGTCAAGAAATATATGTCTTTGTTATGGACTTAAATTATAGAAGGTCTTTGATTTCTGTACGTCTTTAGCCATACTATTAATATATCGTTTTTTTTGGTCGGCATATAACATTTTCTTCTCTTTGTAATTTTATTTTCACTCAAGGGTTTTCAAAAACTATTTATATATCACTCTGTCTGACAAAATATAATAATAATAATAATAATCAGTATGTCTTCTTCTTGGATTTCATTATATATTATCTTCTTTGTTGTTATTGTATTACGTAAGTGTTGGGTACTAATCAAATTTCCTACCTAGAAACTCGGGACAAAAAAAGTTATGAAAAAATCAGTACGTTTTATCCGTAATTCCGTTTAATACATCACTACTGAAATGGAAACTAAAACTTCGAATACTCTCAGAACAAACAAAAAAACAAAAACTCATAACGATCTAAGTATTTTAAGATGATTGTATATCATCTCTAGTTTATGATGACATATGTATTTTTCACTTTTCCCCTTAGTTGCTTAGTTTGGAGAAAGAACATTACAATTCCCCAAAAAAAAATCAAAACCTGATTCACAAGTAAACCCTCCAAAAAGAGAATCAACAGTAACTTCATGAATCAACCCTCCGACCCACCTTCTTCACATTCCTCCAATCTCTCTCCTATGACACTATAAAACGCACTCTCTCATTTCTTCACGATATCGTATTCGTTTAAGCAAGCATCATCATCATCAAGAAAGAGAGAAAATGTCGGATTGGGGACCGGTGCTTGTGACGGTGATACTCTTCGTGATGCTCACGCCAGGGCTTCTGTTTCAGTTGCCGGGACGACAAAGATACGTTGAGTTCGGTAATTTTCAGACAAGTGCCGTCTCCGTTATCGTCCATTCTCTTCTCTACTTCTCCCTTGTTTGCGTCTTCCTTCTCGCACTCAAGATTCACATCTACATCGGCTAGTTTCAACCGTTGCTATGTTTTCCAAGTTTTCTCTTAAAACTTTTTAACCTTAAGTCATTTATCCAATATTTTAATTAATTCCAAATGGTACCTTCATGGTCCATTAATACTTTGTATCGGACCCTTTTGCATTACGTGTTTACCTTTTCTCTTCTTGTAAACGCATATATTATGCTTAAAAGTTAAAATAATCATGGCATTTATTATATATGTGAATTTAATTCAACAAGATGAGTAAGTCTGCCATTAAAGCTGGACATTCGATTATTTGTTTGCATTAAGTTATTCCTGTTATTTTATGTTAATGGTTATTTATGTTTCGAGGGAATTGAAATCAATCGAAATAGTTTTTTTTTTTTTTTGGCTCGGTTTCGCAAAATATCCAGCTTGGTTTTAGTTCGGGTTGGATTGTAGAAAACATTTATCTCATATATATATATATAGAGAGAGAGAGAGGATTATGTTTAGAATAAAAATAATGAACTTGTTTGAAATATAAACAAAGTTCAATTTGATTTTTGGTTCAGTTTATATGGTCATAATCCCTAGGGACATCACTAATACTCTTTACTTACTAATGAGTTAAGACAAAAACTACACCTACATATCATAGCAAATGCGCACAGATGAGAATAAAAGATTGAGACACAATGGAAACAAGGAATCTAAAGCCAAAACCCATTTGAACACTGAACATATGAAAAACATAATTAAGCTTCATGAATAAAACGGAAACAATGCCTTAACTACAAGATCCTAACTACATAACTAATTTCACCGAATCAGAAAACAGAGGTCCAAAATTTACAACCCACTACATTACTAAGAACTTCAATCAATTAAGAATAGGACCTAGGGAAGATCATAAAGTTTCTAACAGTGATCCAAAATCTCCTCATCTTCTCTGTTGTCATTATCTTCATATATAGTCAAGTTCTTTCTCCTCAGTGTCATCAAGTTTCTTTCTTCGCAGACATTTCCTAAACTAAGACACCAATCCAATAATCACCTAAAAGCCAAGAAAACGTTTTTAGCGTACGTGTTGTTGACTCCGATTGTTAGGAAACTAAATTGGAACAATAATTGTAAATGTACCAAATGCGATTTACAAAACCCAAACCTATTAGGAAACCAAAATAAACCGGTTATCGTTATTTTTTGACAGCCTGGTTATTGTTATTATAACATTAAGTGCATGCACTAAGCACCGACAAGAATTTCAAAAATGGTTAACTAATAATATACTGCTTACTATATATGCTGTAAGTTTCTGAAAATATCAACCAAATCAAACAAATATGACAAACACGAGTATTAAAATAATAAAACTCTCTCACAGATATAATATTAATACTCATTATCAGACAAAAATAATACCCTTTTTTTTTGAACTGACAAAAAAGAATAACAAAAACAAAACTATCACTTAAAGATAAATTTACTGTGACATTCGGAAAAGGAAAAATTATCTCAATGATAATCAGAATATATTTTGTATTAAAGTTAAAAAACTCCTAATGGGATGTTGAATCCACTTTTAACTTAACTTTGTTCTCTAATTAGTTTCAGATATAAAATTTAAGAGTAACCTGAATACTAATATATTCAGATTGGTATGTTTTTAGTTCTAACATTTTTTGCAGGAATCAACTTTTAATTTAGTTTGGTCTGTATGAACCGGTAGATTAGATTATTTACCAAACAAGTAAAACAATGGCCTTATGTGATATTTTTGGCAGTAAATCAGTTACAAAAAGTTGAGTAAATCGATTTTGTAAAAATTGAGAAATGTAAAAAAAAAAAAAATGAAAAGAATTTGAAAAATGATTTTGGAATTTGAAAAGAGAAGAGGTAAAATAAATAATATACCAGCTTCGTCGCTTTCTCTCTCTGCTTCCTTGTGTCTGTGTGTCTGTGTCATTCACATTTCTCTCACACACTCTCTCTCCTCTCGTCGCCATTAGAGGAGAAAACACACTTTGAAATATATATATATGAGTTAACTTCCAACAACTCCATTTTTTTTTATCTTCTTTGTAAAGGGAACAACGACGTTTACTGCAAGATACTGTTCTTCAATCTGCATTCTTATCCAATTAAATTGGATTCAGAGCTGAGATTGACTTTCTGGGTTTTGTTGGAGATGAATGAAGCTTAAAATTTGCTGGTATGCTATAGTTTCTTCATCACTCTTTCTTTCTATAATTTTTTTGTCACTGATCTATTCGAGATTTCAGATTGCGATTGCGATTCCGGAAGCGGAGATCTTAAGCTGCTTTGAGCTTTCTGGATTTTTCCATTTTTTTTATTTGTCTGTTGGAGAGTTGAATTTTGAATGTTCGCCGACGTAAGGGTTTCGTTTCCGCCATGAACACCAAGCGCGCCTACAAGCTCCGTATCCTTTTTTGTTGTTTATACCAAATTTTCTCTGATTTCATCTTTAGGGCTTGTCTTTGGGAATCATTGATTAACTCCAGTGCCGCTTTTAGCTCTGGTTCACGAGATCTGTATGCACTTCTTAGCTTTGTGTTTTGCTTTTTATGACTTTTCGATATCTGCGTGTCTCTAAATTTTTAAAGACTTTTAGTCAATTTCTTACTTTCACTAGAATCTAATGTGAGAGTATTGTTTAGCCTTGACTTGTGTTGTGTGATACATTTGGAATTCCATAGAGGAATTTGTGGCACATTCTGCTGCTGTTAATTGTCTTAAGATTGGGAGGAAGTCCTCTAGGGTTCTCGTAACAGGCGGGGAAGATCACAAGGTCAATCTATGGGCTATTGGTAAGCCCAACGCCATTCTGGTCAGTTCTCATTTCTCCCTCCATTGCTTTCTATTGCAGAATGCCTCGGTAGATTATGAGTTAGTTTTAGGGGAAATGCGACACACTTTAGATATAATGTAGTTGAGCGGGTTGGAAGATTTTCTGTCTGACTGTCTACTTGTGGGTGTTTTGCGGTCAGAGCTTGTATGGGCACTCGAGTGGGATTGATTCAGTAACTTTTGATGCTTCGGAAGGCTTAGTAGCAGCAGGAGCTGCTAGTGGTACAATTAAACTTTGGGATCTGGAGGAGGCAAAGGGTAAGTTTACTAGTTCTATGATCATCTAAATTTACTCTTCTCATTCTCTGTTTAGTCACTCACAGCCAGATCTTATATTTACTGAGTATGTTATTTTGGTTGCATCTATGAGTAGTTGTCAGGACTCTCACTGGTCACAGGTCGAATTGCATATCCGTGAATTTTCACCCTTTTGGTGAGTTTTTTGCTTCTGGTTCTCTAGACACTAATCTCAAGATATGGGATATAAGAAAGAAAGGCTGCATCCATACTTACAAGGGTCACACTCGAGGGGTCAATGTACTCAGATTTACTCCAGATGGTCGTTGGATTGTATCTGGAGGAGAAGATAATGTTGTCAAGGTTTGTAGTTGCCTTTTTCCTTTCTTAGTATGTATTGGGGAGGAAAACTGGGCAGTCAACTTGATAGAATCCAAATTTTTTATTTTCTGAGGATATTTGAAGAACAATACCACATTTTGTTAAATAGGCATAAACTGGTGCTGAGAGATGGTAGTCATGGAAAAATATTTCAGAGTTGAATCTTTATATGTGGATGAGAACATGCGATTATTTAATGTTACCTCTATGCGGCTGACCTTACTACCCTAGGGGAAAACTTTTGCTTAGTGCTAAATTCGCTCATACTACTTGATCAACTTGGATACTTAGATTATCTTGCTTTCCTATCTCTTTTTAGATTTCATCGCTTTGTTTCATCTCAGAGTTTGTACTGCTTACTGTACTTGTTATCTTGAAAAGCAAGTTACCTGTAACTTTTGCTTTCTCTCTTAACGTTGGATCTTATATGTGGGTTGCTTTCACCAGGTGTGGGATTTGACTGCTGGAAAACTTTTGCATGAGTTTAAGAGTCATGAAGGGCAAATTCAGAGTCTAGATTTTCATCCCCATGAATTTCTGCTGGCAACAGGTCTGTGTAACACTAACTAGGGAAACTTTGTAACATAGAAGCTCTCAGATTTTCGGGTGACAGAGATTTATCACAATGATATGAACCCGATCTGTTCTTAAAGCTAAGAGTTCTATAAGCAAAACTATATGGTGTAACTAACCCTGACATCATTAGATCACTGTTGCATCATCGTCTCTTAGTTACTCACATTTTTACAGCTTTCTCATATGTTTAGCGTTAGGATTTGACATGATAGAGACTTCAGTAGGGCTATTTTCTCTTATGGCATCGTTTTCCTTACTGCTCATATGAATTATATTTTTTTTTGCCTATGGTGATAGGTTCAGCTGATAAGACTGTCAAATTCTGGGATCTTGAAACATTTGAGCTTATTGGTTCTGGTGGAACTGAGGTATCATGTGTTGTCTATACTACTAGTTATGCACTTGTAATTCGATCTTTCATTCAATTTTCTAATATTCTCATTCTTAGACTACTGGGGTCCGTTGCCTGACCTTTAATCCAGATGGAAAGAGTGTGCTTTGTGGATTGCAAGAAAGTCTCAAAGTAAGTTCTTCCGGCTGTCTCAGTTAGAAATATATGAACTTAACAAATCCCTCTTTCAAGAATGTAACACTTACATATCACTCCTTTAATCTTAAGATACATGTTTGCTGTCCTTTCTTCACTAACTTCCATACAAATTGTAGATTTTCTCATGGGAGCCAATAAGATGTCATGATGGAGTGGATGTTGGATGGTCAAACTTGTCAGATATGAATGTTCACGAGGGAAAGCTTCTTGGTTGCTCATACAATCAAAATTGTGTAGGCGTGTGGGTTGTAGACCTCTCGGTATTTCTCTCTCTCCCTACATGCTTTGTTATAGTTTGGCCTGTTCCGTAATTGTTATCTCTAAGCTCTCCATTCAATTTTCTAATGACATTATCAGCGTACTGAGCCTATGAGTGTAGGCGCCACCCAGTCAAATTCTCGTCCAGAGAAAACAATGGGCTCAGGCACAGATCAAGCAGGTCTGAACGATAACAGCTCAAAGGTTATTCTCGGAAAGTTCCCTGGTTCCCAGAAAGTGGATCCTTTATTGAAGGAAACAAAGTCTTTTGGAAAATTATCAGTTTCTCAAAACTCGGATCCTTTGCCAAAAGATACAAAGTCTACTGGAAGGTCATCAGTATCTCAAAGTTCAGATCCTTTGGTAAAGGAACCAAAGCCTCTCGGAAGGTTGTCAGTTACTCATATCGCAGACGCAGTAAAAGAGTCAAGAACCTTGTCATGTATGTCTACTTTGTTCTCTTTTCGCTTTTTGCTATAATGTTGCTGCTTATTAAATGATATCGCATTTTTTGGTTTGTCTGCTGTTTGCTGAAGCCACAGGAAGTATATCTGACTCTCCTGGCAGGGTTACTTTGACCAGTGCTCCAAAAATTGCTTCTGGTGTTTCCACAGTTGTCCCTACTGCTGCAGCCTCAAAGAGGAATATTGGAAAAGCTAACCCAAAGGCGAATCCTCCTGTAGTCAATAAAGAGGATTACTTTCCAGTAATTGTCCCCAGAACGGACCCAATAATTGAGCTGGAATCTGAATCCAGACCAGAACTGGACATCATTGGAAGAACTATGCCATATTCACTGCAGTCAAAGGCGGCTGATTCTCGAAGGCTGTCGAGCAGCAGAAATGAGCCTGATCTACCAACCAGTTCGCCTCTTGAAAGGTCTCCGTCTCAGCCTGTAGAACCAAGCACTTTACAAGATGGACATACATATCCTAGTGACGGAGGTGGCACATCGGATACAGCTGATAGAACAAATAAAGATAACAGATACAGGGGATTTGGAAGGTTTAATTCAAGATCACTGGTGAGATCGCCTCCGAGCAATCACGACGAAAACTGTATGTTTAAATGCCTATCCAGCTTTCCTTTGTTTTAGAGACAATATGAATGGCATTTGATATTGCTCAGCTATCTGGGCATCTTAAATCTGGAGAACACTTTTCTGAGTTTCTCTGGACTTGGGTTTATATTTATGAGATCCTAGGAATCAGTCTTTAGGTAATATATCTTGTTTTTTAGTACAATTTATTTCAGTACCACAACTTCTTGTTTAGTTGGTCCTTCTATATTATAGATAGTTGTGTTGAGTTTCTCGATGCTGTTCTAGTTCTAAGCTAACTAACTCTTTATTTCAGCTGACTTGATTAACTATAATGCAAATAGAGATTCAAGTCCTACTGAAAGTCGAAGAGGTAACTCTTCCCGAACATTTGTTTTTTGTTTTTTCCCTTTAATTGCACGTAATTTAGGCCTGGGCATTCGGATTTCGGATCGGGTTCGGATCGGATTATTCGGATAGGGTCATATAGAATCCGAAGCTATTTCGGATCGGGTTCGGATCAGATTTTTGTCGGATTCGGATCGGGTTATTCCGATTTTTCCAGGTTTTTTCGGATTTTTTCGGGTTTTTCGGATTTTTTTGGATTCGGATCGGGTTATTCGGATTTCGGATATGGTCATATAGAATCCGAACCTATTTCGGATCGGATTCGGATCGGGTTTTTCGAATCGGATTCGGATCGGATTTTCGGATTCGGATTTTATGCCCATAGCACGTATGAAAAAATTCTCATTATCTGACTTGACATCCTAGGAAGACTGCATTCCCTCGTTCTAAATAGGGAAAGAAGACGAAGATTTTCAAACTTTGAGGGTCTTGTTTCGAGTTCTTCTGGTGGAAATATGACTGTACGAAACATTCGCCCTTCCAATATGGTAATGGCCTTAGAGTTTTGTTTTTTATTTGGGATCTCGAGGCTATAGAAGAGGGACTGTAGAAACGAAGAATGTGTAAGGAAAAAATAAAGAGCGATGAGTAATTAGTCAAATGTCAGATCCTTTTTTTTTAAAAAAAATCTCAATTTCAACTGGTCCTGCATCTTCAGCGTGTTAGTAGACATTAAATTTCCCAATTGCTAGTCTTCAACATGTCATATATTCATACTTCTGCTGTGTTCCTACAGAAAATGATGACATTATTTCCTTTCATACAGCACAAGCAGAGAGGAAATCATGTGCCAGTTGATCAAGGAATCACTTCTGCCAACGAAGAAGATATAGTTGCAGACATAATGGGGCAACACGATCAATTTGTCAGCTCTATGCAGTCTCGTTTGGCTAAGTTACAGGTAACACCAAGAAAGTAAAGGCTATGATAATGCTTTTGCTCTGTTTCCTAATTAGAATGCTAGCAGTGATACTTCATAGATTTCCATAAACATTGTTTATCTTCTAAAGAGTTTCACCGACTTTGCAGGTAGTCCGCAGATATTGGGAAAGAAATGATACTAAAAACACGATAAGTTCAATAGAGAAGATGGCTGATAATGCTGTAAGCAACTTCTGTTTGTTTCCTTCAAAAATTCATGTATATAAAAACCACGTAAATGTTTTCCACTTACGCAAACTCTCATTATTTCATTTGGTACAGGTCGTTGCGGATGTATTACTTATAGTAAACGAGAGACCTGAGATTTTGACACTGGATACTTGTACCTCTCTTCTTCCCCTTTTGACAGCTCTTCTAGGGAGCAACATGGATAGGTAAGCAATTCATTTTGAAGAACATAATGACATGGTCACCTATTAAACTATGAAACCGTAGTTTTTTGTTTCTGTTTTCTAATTACTGTTTCCTGTCTCTAGTCATTTGAGTGTCAGCCTGGATTTGCTGCTTAAGCTGGTAAGAATGTATGGGTCACAAATTTACTCTTCGCTGTTGGCTCCATCATCTGTTGGTGTAGATATTGAGGCTGAGCAAAGGTTGGTTCGAGCTTCAGTCTTACCCTTCATTGTAATTTCGATTGCAATTTACTCTCTTTTGCAAGTCAAATATGTTTACTGCTATTCAGGATGGAGCGGTACAGTTGTTGCTTTGTCGAACTCGAGAAAATCAAGGCTTGCCTTCCCTCATTAGCAAGGTGAGTAAATTTCATCTACTGGACAATGAAGAGTTAAATGGTTCTCTTCTCTCTCTCTTTTTTTCTTTTTTTTCTTTTTTCACTATAATCTTATGTCTTATATATCTCTTTATGGATATGTAGAAGAGGAAATTTGGTGGCAAAGACTCTGCATGAACTCAACTTAACATTTCAAGAAGTTTCATCGTGATGACTCCGTACTTTTTGGATGTGGATTTGGTTCCAATGTGGAGTTTAACAAAACTAAAGCTAATTCTACCAAGCTAACCAAAAGTCTATGGAAGACTAACTAACCCTCGCGTATTGCGTCTGGCCACTGCTTGGGTCGGTAACCTTTGTTTTGCGGAAGCTAAGTCTCCACTGTACTGTCTCTCAGTTTCAAGCTAACTTGGTGTGTAAAGAGCCATTTCGGCTGTTGTATTGATCTAGGTTATCATTTCTTCCACACTGTTTAGTTATTTGTTCTTAAGAGCACAAAAGAGAAGCCTAAAATTACAAAACTGTTTTCTAGAAGATTCAGATCTTGAAGTACTTATACCCAAAATCGGGATTTGTCATTCCCTCTTCCCAATCTCCCATTCGTTTACCACCAAATACTACTTGTTGAATGCCCAAGTACCTAAAATTTCATATTAACAACAAAATTAAAGTTTTCTGCAACAAAGAAGGAACCAATCAAAGAGGATAAAAGGAAACAAGTTCTCGTGTTACTTACTCTGAACTCATCACTGTCAAACAGTTGAGAAGCACATCAAGGGCGAAGATATCGGAAGTACCAAGATCAACCCTACAACAAACAGTGCAAGTAAAGTTCAGACTAATTACACGGTTTTTAAGGAAATGGTTTGCTTTATAAAGGATGTCGGAACGGTTGTTTACCACACACGACCCCAATTGTCTTGAAATTCGACATCGCTGATGTCATGAAACGATGAAGGCATCACTTTGAAGCCCTTCTCTGCGTCGTAGAGAGGATCATATTCTAGAGATGAGTTTGCTAGCTGCAATCATAGTTTAGATTATATCATTAAGACGAGAGTGAAGATGACCATGGAAAGGGGAAGAAAAACATGATTCGCAATTAAAATTGATGGTGGTATGATTGATAATAGATAAGGATCAGTAGCAGAAAATACAGAGCGAATGATGAACAAACCTGTAAGTTAGATGTATTGAAAGCGCCCAATCTCCCCATAACATACCATGCCTGTATGACCTGTTAACAAACTCGAGTTTTCTTGTGGTCAAAGAAAGAAATTGAAGAAGCATTGAGTCATCACAACAAGACTCGGCGTTTTGCAATAGCAAGAAGAAGATCAATTTCTTACACTTCCAATAAGATCAACATCTCGATCTGAAGGCGTTCCATAGAGCTCAAACCATATGAAGGAGTCAACAGGATTGAAACTGCAGTTATCAAAATAAGAGTACTGGTCATATAAGGGTGATTAATTTATGGAATGGGATACTGAAGTAGTCTTATGTTATGTTGCTGAATGTAGACACCAAAGTGAAACAATGAACAAGATGGAAAAAAAGGTTTCTCACTCTCTGAAGTTAACTTTGAAAGAAAGCACAGAACCAGTCTTCTGCTTCTGGAAATCTTTTCCCTTCTTCCTAACCCTTTCTTCAACCTGAATAAATAGTAAAGACAAACATGTCGAACTTCACAATCGATAGAAACAACACATATAAATGTCTGGTCATATGCCAAATCTTCATTAGCAAAGAAACTATAACAGAGAAGTAAATTCATTGTAACGAAATCGACAATAATATATAAAGGAGAGGCCAACAAATTACCTTCTTTCTCATGAGCTCAGGGTTTCCTATGCTATCACCAAGAACAGCTCGAAGCTCTTCATCATCTTTACACGCACTCTCTAGTACCCTGCATTTATAATTTCCCTTAAGTCAGCAAAAGTTTCACGCTTTCTCGTGACTTAGGCAAAAACACAAACAATTGGAGTGCAAAAGAAAAAGAAAGAAGTACTTGGCCCAAGATGGATAATCGTGAAGACGATCGTAGTCGCGTTTTCTCTTCTCTTCTCTAACCTTGAGTAATCTCCTTCCTCTAGCCGTAGTCCCAGACCCTTTCTTCGCCGCCGCCGACACTCCGCCGTAATTTTCAGCGGCTAGCTTGTCGGAATTAGCAGAAACAGCGACGAGAGTGGGAAGATTACGCTTGCTGGGAGAAAATGGTTGTGTCTGAGAGACAAGGAAGGGGGAGAAAGCGAAATTGAGATTCATTGTGCATGATGAGAGTGATAAGAGATGATTTTCGTACATTTTTTTCTTTCCTTCTTCGATCTATTCGCGTTTTTTGGTTTCAGTAACTAACAAGCTCAAGTTGTGTTTCCTGCTTTCTTGTTTATTAAAAGTTTTGTTCTTTCACATTTCTCCTAAACTCATATAATTATCGGATTACAACATTTTAAAACTCGGTTCAATCCGGTTAAGACTAACTTATCCAGTAGAAGTCAAACCAATCGAACAATCCGAAAACCACGACCTCGACCGGAGAGAGAATGAAACCCAAAAGGCCAAAATCAAAAACACTTCTTAACCGAAAATCCATAAAATATAAACCCAAATCAAACCAAAATCGACTGTAACTCTATCAAACAACTTGGTTTATATGAATAGCAAACCGAACTGAAAACTAGGTTGGAACATCCCTCATAGTCACAGCTTAGCCTATCACGTTGGACACAAAACCTGACTTCTTGCTGCTTCTTATGAGTCGACTACAACGCATGACCTTATCTCTCAGTAAAGCAAAATGCTCACAACTTGAGAATAATAAGCACACTAATAGTCAAAGCCCACATCATATACTCATATTATCACTAGCCACTTCTCTCCTAAAAAGACTGCTGATTACACCTACACCTTCGACTTCTGTAGTCATGACTACAACAAAAAGTTGCAGCAAAAGAACCATCCACATTGACCTTAAAACACTCACATTGCTTTACACTCTCATGTAATTTGAGAAGATAAGTATTACTACTAACTTAAAAGACTCCTACAAAGATCACAGAATGCAATAGACCATTAAATGTACTTCATCCCAACAAGCACCTAGAAAACATCTGATGTCATTCCTCTTAGTTCCTGTTCCTAAACTACAAACAAAGATTTTCAGTATAAGAATCAACTGAAGACACTCACAGAGTTACTACATAAACCAATTTCTTAAACACCTTCATACCCACTACACAATCAACTTCATAACCCCCAAAGAATGATAGATTTTGGGGATACGATAATTGAATGATGTTGATTTGAAGCAAACCCAACAAATGCAAAATCAGTTTTAGTAGACTTCCAAGCTGGTCAATGGATCAAGAAACAGCTTTTTTATTTCTCCAACATAAGAAGAATAAAAAGCAATAGAGGATTCAAGAATGGGTGAAATCTTATGTATATAATATGCAAAATGTATACAAAAGTACATACAAACAAACCATTCACAAAAGATTTCTCAAGTCTAAGATGAGAAAGAGAAGAAGAAAACTTTTGCCTTTTGATTCAATCACGGATCAATTAACTCGAACTCGTCTTCCTTAAGATGAGTGAAGAATTTGACAGGACCACGACCTTCAATCTCTTTCACAAACTGTACCTTATACGGCAGATTAGCTGAGATTCGCTTTCCTTTCCAAAGAACGACGTAATCTTTGATAAAACCTTCCATTCCCATCAATTCAACCTCTGGAACGCGAACCACATGGTAAACTTTCAACGGCACCGTAACCCTAACCCTAGCCCCAATCTTCGCCTTCGCCTTCTCATCTTCTTCCGTCTCCAGTGACGTAGATGACGAAAGATCAGCGTCCGCGTCTACAGAAGCCGCCGATTTCACAGCAATATCGCAACGAATCTTCGATCTTGGATTCTTTTGCGAGATTGAGAAGGCGCATTTGCTTCGACCGTAGGAAGTAGATAATGAGATAGGTACCAAGATAGACGAAGATGAAGAATTGATCGCTTTGCCTCCGTAAACAGAAGCAGCAGAGAGACAGTCTTGAGATGCCGGTGGACGAACGGCGGCGATAATCGCCGGTGACAAAGCGTAACCGCTAGTCATCTGCGTCCGAGCCGGAAAAAAACAAATCTTTAAGAGAGTGAGAGTAAACGAAAAAAGATTAATTATTTTAGCGCCTCATCTATTTATATAAGATAATTAATTTAATTAAGCTGATTACTAATTTTTGCTAATTATTTGATTTAAGTTAAAGTCCGATTACTTTTGGATAAAAGAAAGGTGACGCGTGTCAGACGTACGACAATGTAAGGCTGTAAGGGATGAGGAACTTGTGGCTTCAGCTAGAGAATCCAACACTGTAAAATATCTTGAGACAATTTCCAGATTTATTGGCAGCATTTTATAAAAACAAAAACTATATATTAATTTTTATATATATCCACAATGGTTTTCGGATAAATTACCAAAATTAAATTGAAAGGAAAAAAAGAGAGATAGGAGTAAAGGTTTTGTGTCGAGTCTCAGGTTTCATTTGTGGCATTGTAATAGCCATTGTTGCTCTTAGGACAAGGATTTAGAGTAACTTTCTTTCACCATAGTCTTTACAAAAAGCTCTCCTGCTCTGTATGAAGATCTTACCTGCAAAATTATATATAACCAAATCAAATAAGCACATTTCTGGTTCTTCAATGTTCTCAGATATTTTTACATAAAGATATCGAGAGTAAGTTCTAGTTTGTGGCTTTACCAGTGGACCACTTGCAACATAGCGAAACCCGATTGATTCTCCGTATCTTTTCCAGAAATCAAACTTCTCAGGTGTGATGTACTCTTTCACAGTCAGATGCAATGGAGTTGGCTGCATTGTAGAACAAAAGAAAGGGTTTTTAATTGCCGATGTTCTTGGGAATTTGGGATCTTTCTGTGTTGGAAATAGGAAACTTGGGAATGATAGTCTGGAATATGTTAAGTAATTTTACCTGTAAATACTGGCCAAGTGTTAGAATGTCAACATCTATAGCTCTTAAATCAGCCATTGCTTCCTTCAGCTCTTCGTCTGTTTCTCCAAGACCAAGCATTATGGATGTCTTTGTGATCATTCCAGGTTTGCTGATCTTTGCATGTTTCAAAACCGACATGCTCTGCTCATATCTGCATTCTCCACATGCGATCCACGTTATAAAAAAGAAGAAGAGATTTACTACAACTAAAGATGCAGAACACTATCTATATGTCTCACTTTAACCGATTGAAGAAATAAAGTAACTGTGTAATAAGAGACAAGTTGACTTCCCGTAACAGAGGATCAATTCAATGCTCAGCCATTTATGCCATAACCAATTTCAGAACAAACAGAAAAATGAAGAACAAGAAAACAACACTCACCCAGCCCTAGGATCTCTTACGAGTCGCTGAAGACTTTTCACAGTCTCGATATTGTGAGCAAAAACATCCAATCCCGAGTGCACAAGAGTTTCGACAGCCTCCAAGTCCCCACGGAAATCAGAAGTTAAGCATTCTATCATTATATCCGGCTTATGTCTCTACAAAGATGAGATATACATTTTCATTTTCACATACATTCTAAAACCAAATTAGAGAAATGCACAAAAAAGTATTCTTAAGAGATCAAGGACAGAGGTCTTATCCTGTAACCTTGGACTGACAAAATGAGCATATTTGATTCTTCCACTACTTATGATTTCAATAACATAATGCATAAAAATTAGACTAGTAACCTTCATAGCTTTGACAGTCTGCGCAAAATGTCCACTTCCACCATCAGGTATATCGTCACGGTCTACACTGGTGATAACTATGTAGTCTACACTGCAACAAAGGAAAATCCAAGAGAGCATATTATACTACAACAATCAAAAATTAACAAAGATGCTTTAGTGACTGTTGAGACTGCAATGACACCATTTTCTAGTTTTCATCCCATATCTTCATTTATTCAATCTAATTAACAATTCTGAACACGACCATTAAAAGAAGCTAAAAGACGATATAAGCAGAAACTCAGATTAGGAATCAAATAAAAGTTACATACCCCCAACTGGCTATGGCCTTGGCAGTGTTCTCTGGTTCCATTGGGTCAGGAGGAGGAGGATTTCTACTGGTTTTAACAGCACAGAATCTACAGCCACGAGTACAAGTATCACCAAGAACCATGATGGTTGCAGTTGCTACACCATCACCACCTCCATTCCAACACTGCACATCATAAGCTAATTTTCAGAATCTTTAAAGCAGCAAAACCAAAACCACAAAATCTAGAGTAACGTTGATTGAACTAACATGTAGGTTTCTCATCAGTGAATTCTATAAACCAACCACACTTCAATTTCTCATACCCACAATTCATAAAATCGATACATTTCAACAATCCTCGAGATCATGGACACGAAATCGAAAATGCTAACCTCGCCGATATTAGGGCACTGAGCTTCTTCACAAACAGTGTTGAGATTGAGACGAGATAGCGACTCTTTCACCTCCTGAAACCTCTCGCCTTGTGGTGCCTTTTGTCTCAACCAAGAAGGTTTCTTCACATTCGGATCTCTCCCCGTAAATGGACCCATCTTCGGCATTCCTCCTGGGTAAGGCTCGCTCTTTTTCCCTTCTGACTCCATCAGATTCTTCTTCAAGGACGACGAATCCTCCATCTCCGACGACAAGGACACCGCATTGGTCTGCAACGGCGACGAGACATCTCCGGATTCGCATCGGATTCTGAAACCCAAATTCAAGAATTTACTGGAATGATGATGATGCTTCTGGGTCGAGATCGAAATTGAGAAAGTGGGTTTCGTGACTGAGCAATGATGAATCATGTTTTTTTTCGCGTATGTATGTATCTGTGTGTGAGGCAAACTGGGGAAAAAATGAGTTTAAGCGATTTCAAGAGTGTAGAAGAGACTCTGGTTCGGTTAGCAACTTTGGGATATCCGCCAACGACCCAAAAAATAACATAAATTAATATGATAATATATGATAAATTATTTACTGTTTCCTAATAAAATAAAGACTATAATTTAGATGTGGGAAACTTGATGAGCAAGTCTCTTCCTTCCTCTATAATTAATGTACGGTCTTAGGTTGAGTCAACTAGGATTTGATTTTCAGTAAGAACATCATTATTCATGTCTCTGCTTCTCAACCAGCCCTCAAAAGTTATGCTTTAGGAGACATGTGTTGGTAAGATGATAAGATCTTCTACTCTCTCTAATGACTTCTCATCAACATTGCTACAAACCCCTCCTTGTTTCATCAGCGGCGCTTATCCTTCTGGAAAACTCAGATATTCTACTGACTGCATAAAAAAAAAAAAAAACCTAATAATACAGCTCATTTAATATAAGGGAAGAAAACTTGGCCCGTTCCATAGTATTTTACTATTAAGAATTATCTGATGTCGTCAATGGTGGAGGTGGAGCCATGGGGAGATGTGATTATTATTCTGGTCCCTTTCCATGTTGGTATATCTTAAGACAATCAATAGCAGCCACCGTTTACCTTTGGTTCAAATTCTATATTTGCAGGAAACATTTGTTTAAGGAAGGCAGCGGCTTGTGGGTCCTAATTCTTCTACCTTGAAGGTGTGTTAACTGTCTGGTTCTAAGTCCTATGATTATTGGAGATGTTTAGAGATAAGTCTTAATGATGCTAGTAGCGTAATTCTTGAGAGGTTGTACGAAACTGTTGTATGCTTATATATGCATGCTCAATATTTGCTGTTATTGTTTTGCTTTGAGGCTTAACGAATTTGCTGCTTGCAGGAGCTGGAAATATTAACCAACTGTTACATTCTAGTTCAGGTAATTGTGTGTTTCTTTTCCAAATGTCTCACTGCATTAATTAGTACATTTATTTTCTCTCAGATTAGTTGATATTTTCTTGTTCCTTGGGATTTGTCTGCATCTCATAGGGAAGTACTGTAACCGCAATGGGTCCTTTTAAAGGTCTCAGACAAGTCAGAAGGATTGTGGAAAACTGTGTGCAGAGTAAACTGCATCCTGTAAAGTGTAAACCATATAAGATACGTCTGTAATATTTCTCTGTTTTTTTATTTGTTCTGTGATACCCTTTTATTACCATATAAAGCTTTGTCATTAGGCTATCTTAAATTGGTTCATATGCTGCTACATTTGGTTATGTAGATTCTCAAGGTGAAAAAGTAACTGGAAAAGGATCCAGCTTTTGCAAATGAAATCTGGGATAGGTTTCTTCCTAAATTCAAAAAGAAGCGTGGGCCTCCTCCTTTCTATTCTTGACGCGTGAATTGAGTCTCTTGCTAGCTTTATTAGGTATTACCAAGATTAGATACAGACATTTCGCGGGGGTTTGAGACTTATATAACTTTAATATAATTTTATGTCTTACTATCTGAATTTTACTTGTTTCTAATCTTATATTTTTGAAGAGAAAAAAAAGTTTACAAGTTATATTCTTTTTTTTTTACTCTTGGATTTATTAGAAAATATATATTAATTACTTAATTAATTATTTTAAAGATAAATACGAAAAAAACTCGGAATAAAGCACATATAAATGTACAAGTATAATCTTTTATTTATAACTGTACAAGCATGAAAAAATAAATGTACAAGTTATATTTTTGAGAGAAAATAAAGCATTTGAGATGATTTTATATGACTACAATAAGCTAAGTAATATTTTTTATTTTTTTTGGTGTCTTTTATAATACGTTCTAGTGTTCAGACAGAAAATTTAGTGATAAGTGTTAGAGGTGAACTTCTCTAATCTGAAATTTCAATCTATTTTAATTTTGAGTTGTTGTTGACGACAAAAAAAAAAAAAAATAAAAAATAAAAAAAAAGGAGGCCCAATTTAGGTCAGACCGGACATTACCCGAAAAAATTCGGACCAGACTAGACCGTAATCAAATATACAATTCGGATTGGGTCAGTTTTCCGATTGCATCCACTAATTTTCCTCGAAGGACTTAGTACTTTGGAGAACATAAACCCTAATCATATATATAAAGCTTCGTCGCCGTCAATATAGGAATTAACTGATGTCGTCAATGGCGGAGGTGGAGGAGCTTGCGCCCGAGGAGCAGAATCTCGAGAAAAGGGTGAAGAAGAAAGGTAAACACGACAAGCCGAAGCCATGGGACGATGACCCAAACATCGACCGTTGGACAGTCGAGAAGTTCGATCCGGCATGGAATCCCACCGGTATGATCGAAACCAGCTCCTTCTCCACACTCTTTCCTCAATACAGAGAGAAGTATCTTCAGGAGTCTTGGCCTAGAGTCGAATCCGCTCTCAAGGAATACGGTGTAGCCTGCAAGCTCAACCTGGTGCGTCCCTCCTTTACATTTCGTCTATTTAGTGTAGAAATTAGGGTTTGGTTTTGCTGCTTTGACCATTTTTTTTTGGGTTTTTATTGATCTGTTTAAAATGTTCTGTGGCTGCGATGGTAGGTTGAAGGTTCTATGACTGTTTCGACGACGAGGAAGACAAGAGATCCGTACATCATTATCAAAGCTAGGGATTTGATTAAGCTTCTTTCGAGAAGTGTCCCTGCTCCTCAGGTATTTGTGTGGCCACACTTCAGGAGCTTTGTTAGAATCGAAACCATGCATCTCTTGTCCACTGAAGTTATTTGAAGAAAAAACTGTAATCTGTTTCTGTTTATATGGAACCTTGATGACAGTGCTATGTATTTGTTCCATGTAATTGGAAGTCTGTAAATTTTGGATATTTGTGGTTTATGCTACTCATGGATTTTCTTTCACTTGCATTACAGGCAATTAAGATTCTCGAAGATGAGGTGCAATGTGATATTATCAAGATTGGTAACTTGGTTCGGAATAAGGTACAATTCAATCTTAGTCTCGGGGATTCTTATGAGACCTAAGTTCAATTATCACTCACCGTTGTGCTTGCATTTTGATCCCTATCGATGTTGGTGCATCTTAAGACAATCAATAGCTCCTTTTAATGCTGATATCACATTCTACTATAAACATGGAATACTTGGTGATTTCTTTAAATTGCTTCAGCATGCGGAGAATGAGTGTAATGTCAATATGTATATGGCATTCATAGTCAACAGGTCCTAATATAGACTTATCTTTGCAGGAAAGATTTGTTAAAAGAAGGCAGCGACTTGTGGGTCCCAATTCGTCTACCTTGAAGGTGTGTCAATTGTCTGGTTCAAAGTTCTATATATAACGGAGATGTTTAGAGATAGTCTTAGTGATACTAGTCGTGTAATGCTTAAGAGGTTGTGCGAAACTGTTGTATGCTTATGCAGACTCCTGAGACAAACTTGCCAAACATTTTTTGTTTTTGTTTTGCTTTGAGGCTTAATAATTTTGGCTTCTTGCAGGCGCTGGAAATATTAACCAACTGTTACATTCTAGTTCAGGTAGTTATGTGTTTCTTTTGCAAATGTCTCACTACAGTCGCAGATTTATTTTTTCTTTGGATTTTTGATATTTACTTGTTCCTTGGATTTAAACTGCATGTAACAGGGAAGTACTGTAGCCGCAATGGGCTCATTTAAAGGTCTCAAACAAATCAGAAAGATTGTGGAAGACTGCGTACAGAATAAAATGCATCCTGTATACCATATAAAGGTATGTATGGAAAATTTCTCTATTTTTTTTTTTTGGTTCTATGTGCTTCACTTATACTCTCACAAGAAGTTGGTTTAGAAACTTTTTCATTAGACCTTGTCAAATGGATTCATATACTTCTACACTTGGTTATGCAGGAACTCATGATCAAAAAGGAACTGCAGAAGGATCCAGCTCTTGCAACTGAAAGCTGGGCTAGATTTCTTCCCACTTTCAAGAAGTATGGGCCTCTCTATTCTTGATGCGTGTATTGAGTGACATCTCTTAAAATTTCAGCAACTCATGAGCGCATTTCAAATCTGATTTGTCAGGAAAAATGTTAAGCAAAAGAAGCCCAAAAACACGGAGAAGAAGCCATACACACCTTTCCCTCCTCCACAACCGCCTAGCAAGGTAGGAAAATTGCTTATGTGAATTATTCACCAATTCCTATATCATTGTTCTCTATATCCTCCTATTGCATCATTTTCTTTTGTGTTTCTATGGTGTTAAACCCAATATGTTAGAATGTTTCTCAACATGTCTTTTCTATAAAGGCGTTTTACTATATTGGCACTGTTTAGTTTCTGCTTTCTGTCTTTTGGTTTCCTGCCCTTGCAGCAAATCCATTGTTCTCAGGCCATATGCTAATGCATGGTTTTGAACTTGTTTTATGATTTTTTTTCCAGATTGATTTACAATTGGAGTCTGGAGAATACTTCATGAATGACAAAAAGAAGTCAGAGAAAAAGTGGCAGGAGAAGCAAGAGAAACAGACAGAGAAGAGTACAGAGAACAAAAGAAAGAGAGATGCCTCATTCCTCCCACCTGAGGTCTCTCTTTTAACTTCAGTGTCACAAGATACAAATCGCGTCTTTACCTTTTATTCCCAAACCTTGAAATTCCTAACACTAACTTGTTCGATTGGTTATTGCAGGAACCTGTGAACACCAACTCAAACAATTCTGAGGATGGAAAGAATGATATAACCGAGTTAACAAAATCCTTGAAGGTAAAATGATATCTATATCCGCACACCTCTCTTCTTTGCTTTGGCGAATTGGCACTGAGTTGGTTTTGTCCTTTTGATTATGTGGTGTTGCAGAGCAAGACAAAGGAGTTGAAAAAGCAGAAGAAGACACACGAGAGAGTGAATGCAGAGGAGTATATTGCTGTTCCATCTGCTGATAAACCTTCCAAGAAGAAATCCGAAAAGATTAGAGATTAATTCTAAAACCTGTTTTTTTCTTTTTCTTTCTCTTTTTTTTTTTTTTAAGATTGAAACATATCTGTGATCAAAACTATATATAAACAAGTTGAATCTTTATTTTTATGGATTCAAAAGTAAGCTTGCATGTTATATATGCTAAAAATTATCTGAAAATAAAATAAATTAACATATAACTTGTTAAGCGTTAAAATATGGGAGCCTGCTTTCTGATATATTATTACTGGAAAAGTAGAAATATGAAATATTCCTCTCTTTTTTCGATATATTTCTCCTATAGTATTCGTAATTTCCTTTTTGTTTCTCCAAATTTTTGGTGTAATTTAATTATTAACCATTTCCATCCATATCTATAAGACTATAATATATATAAAAGGATAAGTTTTCTAGAAAAAAAACTTTTTAGTTTCATTATGTTTACGTTATATGCCAATAAAAATTCTTTGAGAATTTTATTTTTGCTTAAGTTATTAAAGAGTTTTAAAAATACATTATACGATGACCAAAAAAAATACATTATACAAATACAATTTATGCGTATTTTAATGCCTAATCTATTAATTATTATCTTCTGAAATCTCAGTACAAATATATTTATGTAGATTTTATATTTCAAAATTTTTAAAATTTTTAAACAATGAAAAAAAAACCTACGTAGAGGATATCGATCATAAATTATAAATTAAAATAAAATCATACAAAAACGAATAAAATTATTAAAATAATCAACTAATTCCTGGTGGTGACCTAGTTATTTTCTAAAATTGATAACAGAAATATATAGATAGATATATTCACTAGTTTTAAAGGAGATATATTCACGAAATCGCCTGAATGATATTAACAACCTGTTGCATCTTTGGTAATTAATTTTTTTGTAAAAGAATTATGTAGATGTTACAGTTGTTTGCTCTGTTTCCGAGTTTGGGTTTGGATCGGTGATTGAAATATAAGCGGTTTATTTAGTTTAATCTTTATTTGAATACATATTGGTTTAGTTGTTTTTAAAATGATCTCTGTAACTAGTGAGTGTTATTGGCCTTTACCTTCCGAGAAATCAGAATCTTCGGGCTATGCTTTCAGTCCGTATTCAGGGCACGTGGTGAATGGTGACGATGCTTTACTGCCACAGGTCCTTGCCTTCCCTCTCAGCCTCTCCTCTCAAAGTCGCCTGAGAATCTGAGAGCTCTCTCTCCCTTTTTTTTTTTTTTTAATTCCTGCTGGAAATTTTGTGCTTTCCGTCAATCTCTATCCGGAGAGCTCCACTCTCGAGCTGAGTAATTTCGGCGATTCGCTCGGTGGATTGTTCTTCCAATTCTTGCATTTCGTCAAAGGGAAACTTTCTTCGACGCGACGACTTTTGTTTGGTTTCTGGAAATAAGATTCAGTATTTTTATTCACCTTCCATTGCACTAGTACTAGGGTTTAGAGTTTCTTAAGCTAGAGGTGTGACTTCTTTTTTTTTCTTAGGTTTTGAGAGATATTTTGTGGGGAAAGTAATGGGGGATATAACTTGGGTTGAGGAGGGTAATGCCTCTGCTATTTCTTCGAGGAAAAGAAAGGTGAGACCTAAGCGATACGAATTTGTAGGATGGGGTTCGAGACAACTCATTGACTTTCTTGAATCACTTGGTAAAGATACTACAGAAATGATCTCTCGGTTTGATGTCAGTGATACTATTGCTAAGTATATTGCAAAGGAAGGTCTTTTAGATCCTTCCAATAAAAAGAAAGTTGTGTGCGACCAAAGATTGGCTTTGCTTTTCGGGACTAGGACCATATTCAGAATGAAAGTCTATGATCTGCTGGACAAGCATTACAAAGAGAATCAGGATGATTCAGACTTTGATTTTCTCTACGAGGATGAGCCGCAGATCATTTCTCACTCAGATAAGATAGCTACACGGACAAGTAAGGTTGTTAAGAAGCCTAGAGGTACTTTTGCTGCAATTGTGAGTGATAATATCAAGCTTCTCTACTTGAGAAAGAGTTTAGTCCAGGAACTGCTCAAGTCTCCTGACACCTTTGAGGGTAAAATCTTGGGAAGTTTTGTGAGGATCAAGTCTGACCCTAATGATTATCTTCAGAAGAACCCTTATCAGCTTGTTCAGGTGACAGGTAATTTTCTGAAAGTTCTATATTGATTTGTGATTCTGTCGGCGTCATTCGTGATTTATATGGAACAAGATAATCTCATCTCTAAGATTATGTCTCTTTGCTTACATATCTCTGGTCTGTTGTAGAAAGTTGAGCTCTCTTTGTGCTTTTGTTTTGTCTGTTATCTAGGCGTGAAGAAGAAACATGGGACTGATGATTTTCTTCTTCAGGTTACAAATTTTATGAAAGACGTCTCTATATCTGTGCTATCTGATGATAATTTCTCTCAGGTAATTTACTTTGATATGATTTTCATTCCTCGAATTTTTTCCTTCTTATCGATGGAAAGTCAGGTATCCATGTGTTCTAAGAACTTGCCATTGGGATTCTGTTTTCGAATTAGATGAGATCTATTATCTTTCATGATTACATTGTTTGACTAATGCCCATTCTAGCCTATATAGTCTTATGATTTATCATAGCTTTATGTAAACTTTTTGCAGGAGGAATGTGAAGATTTGCAGCAGAGAATAAAGGACGATGTTCTTAAGAAGCCCACAATTGTAAGTTTTCCCATTTTTCAGTGGTTTGGAAGATATTTATCTTCAGCTCTCTCTGTTAAAGATTTACATTTTTCTATCATAAATCCCAGCGACTTGCTAACCTTGCTGTTATGGCGTTTTAGATTTTGTAGTTCTTTAATCATAATTCATTTTGAACCTTGGATAGGTGGAGATGGAAGAAAAAGCTAGAAGTTTACATGAAGATCAGACAAAACACGTATGTTTGCGGACTTCCTCTCGTGCTTCATTTCTGTATATCTTACTCATCATGCTTATGAATGTGACTACAATGATAGCATCTGAAGCACAGTCCTTTTACGATGATCAACTTTCAACTGAAAAAAGCGACTTGTGGTCCTATTTCTCCTAACTGACCGTCAACTTTTGGTGACTGCCTTTTTAGTGGCTTGGAAGAGAAATTATATTGTTACAAAGGCTTATTGATCGGGCCAATGAGAAGGGATGGCGAAGAGAATATCCTTTTTATGAGGTTATAATATGTTTCCATTGTTTTAATTTTAAATGAAGAGAAAGTGATAGTGAGATCTGAAAATGAGAAAAACGTCTTTGTTTATAGTTTTTCCTTGATTTCTTGAGTTGTTACGCTGTCCGAGTACCTGGAGAAGAGGGAGCTTCTTCAAAATCCAGAAGAGCAGGCCCGGCTATTCCGTGAAGTTCCAGAAATTATTGGAGAGGAACTTTTACCAAACCCTGAAGCGTCCCCTGAGGCTCATAAAAGTGACAACGAGCGACGATTGAGTGAATCTCCATTATCGTGCATCCAAGAAACCCCAGAAGTCCGCAACCTCTTTGGTGGAGAAGATCAACAATGTAATGGCTATCTGATATCAAACCCCAACACAACTACAGGAATCACGTCTCATGCTATGGAATTAAACGAGAGACTGCCAACTTGGATTGCTTCTGCAGGTGCGTCATAACATTTATAGGGTTACTTGTTTCACTATGTTGCATCTTACCATCATTGTTCTTTGTTTTATCTGTCAACTTTTTACTTAATATGTTACTTCTCTTTAGCTATGACTTGTTCTTGCCTGTGACGATATACTTGCATCTTATCTGCCTTATATAGCTATAGATGATGAGAAGACAGTGATATTACTGCTCGGTCATAGAAAATTCTTGATTTACCCAAAAATTGGAAAATTCAAAGCCAGAGGAATTGGTTATTGAAACTTCATGTACAGTTTTGTAGAAGCATTTAAGGCTATGACGGCATCTGGTGGTATCGACGTTGTTGTTTCTCCTTTTTTTTTTTGCTTTGGTAGAATCTGAAAGAAGAGAACGAGCGAAGAATGCTAGTGAAAATAGAAGAGAGATATAATAATTCCTTTGTAGCTATGCTGGTTTTCAGAAAATCGAGATTGATTTGCGTCAACTGGTTGGTCTGATTTGCTGTATTGTATAGTATTCAGACCTGTTGAAAAGGATGAGATGGTTCTGCAATTGATACCAATCCGGATTCTTCTGAATTTACAGGTGATGAATATCTTCATGGAGATGTAGAGCAGCCAGCAAACGGCATCACTGGAGGAGAGACGCCGACTAAAGAGTCTGAAGTTTCTCAGCTTCAGTCAAGTATATCAGTAACTAATCCCAACAACGTATCTCAAGCTCAACCAAATCCATCAGAGATAATTGAACTGAGCGATGATGATGAAGATGACAACGATGATGGAGAGACCCTTGACCCTAGAGATGAAGATGTTCTGGTTCTGTCTTATGATAAAGAGAAGTTAAACTGGTTATACAAAGATCCTCAGGGTCTTATACAGGGGCCTTTCTCACTCATACAACTCAAAGCTTGGAGCGACGCGGAGTACTTCACCAAAACCTTCAGGGTTTGGATGACAGGACAAAGCATGGAATCCGCAGTTTTACTAACCGATGTTCTTCGTTGAGTTTAACTAATGGAATACTTTGAAGACTATTAGATTCATTCAAGAGTGGTTTCAGTTATCTGTTATTGTCTGTCTTTATCTTCAAACTGCAGTAGGTTTTGCTCCTCCTTTTAAGTAAACAGCGAATAAAAAAAGGATGTGAAGCTCAGAGTGTTATGACCTTAGACTCCATGAGAATAAACAGTTTGTTTGATCCAGTCATTGCTTTTGCAGAATCTTGTCTTACATTTATAGTCGTTGCGAAAAGCCTGAAACACTGAAAAAAAAAAGAAGAGATTTATGGAAATTAAACCAATGCTTGATAATTAGTACAATGAGTGTTTTCCAAATAAGCTTAGGTGTTAATTTTGTTTTTGTGATTAAAGTAACATATATAAAATAATTATTAGAAAGATATACTGTCGAAATATATAATATTGAGAGAAGAATCGAACTTTAGTTAGTTACTATAATTACAGGTTGCTAAATAAAATAAAATAAAACTAAGTTACTACAAGTACAGAAAATAACAAATAAATTTGGTGTAATAATAATGATAAATAATTTAAGACAATAATGAGTGGCTGAATATTCTATATCTAATAAACACTATTAAAGAGAAGAAAACAACTTTAATAATTAGAATTGGAACAAAATAAAAATAAAAATGAGAAACCCAATTCTGAGGTCACCACAACTCTCACAACTCCACAATAAAAACTGAGAGAGTTTGCTCGAAGAAGACGAAGATGCAAAAAAAAATTAAAATCCATTTGTATTTTTTCGTATGATTCGAAACTCATCTCTTCATCATTCGTTCTCAATCATACCATTCTTTTGTTTAATCTCAATCTCCAAGCTCGTTTTCAATTTTCTTTTTCGAAAATTTTCTCACTACTATTGAAATCTTGAAGCTTCTCTTCGGATAATACCTTAAATGGTGATTAGTTACTCGAAAACCTAGATGAGATTTTGAGAGTAGGCCGAAATTGGAGCCGTGTTTTTGGTTCAGTTTCTCGAGGGTTCGATTTCGGATTCGTGAGCTTTTGAGGACTGAAGAATATGGACAACGGCCATGAGGAAAGACTTACTGAGAGGTTTTCAGGACTAGGTCTCAGAGAATCTTCTGGTTCCCATGAAAACGACGTTAAAAACGATAGCTTGTTTCAAGTTATCAAAGCTGTTGAAGCAGCAGAAGCCACAATCAAGCAGCAGGTCTGTGTTCTTATTTAGCTTCTCTCTTTTTGTATCTCTGAAATTGTTTCAAATGATAACACTTTTACTTTAGAGGTACTCTGCTCAATGCCTCAATCACTTCATTTCGTCACTTTAAGATATTTTCCAAGGTTCTCTGTAAGTTTCTTTAGGGCATTATAAAAATAGCTGAAGAAAATGCAGGTTCGTTTGCTCTAACTAATGCCAGGGAATAGAAAGTAGTATATATGGGTTGTAGGATCCGTTTATGAATTTCTTGTTTCCTTACATTTTCTACTGCAAAATGGTTGCTTCGATATGAATATGTTTAATTACTTACTTGGGAAATGATTTGGGCACAGAGTGTGATTTGCGTCCAGCAGATATATTTTCTTGGTCTTCTCTGACTTTATCTCTGACCAGGTGGAGGAGAATAACCTCTTAAAGGCTGAACTTCAGAGAAGATATCTGGAGCTTGCCAAATATGTAAGTCGTTTGATTTTTCAATCTTTCTGGTGAAAGGACAGAAATATATATCTCTTTTGGTCCCTAATGATTTTCAGGGATTTCCCTAGAGTTCTGTTGACAATTCCATGGCATGTGTTTAGGGTTTCTCTGACCATATTTGTGGTATATATGTCTTTATATGGTAGTTTTTTTTTCGCTCTATCTTCCTTAGAAATCAGGAGAATCCTTGCCCCAGACATCTGATCTCCACTCGAATACTACAACCGGTGAGTCTTCCCCGTTACACCAGTTGGCCGCTGGTGTTAATCCAGTTGACTGGAGGAAGGGAAAAATCAATGCTTCAGGTACTTATTCGTCCGGTATGCTGGTTGTTCACCAGCATGTGTATCCAAATGGAGAGGAAGCTACTGTGAGTAATCGTTCTGATGGCCATTCTGAGGGAATCATGACTAATGGCATTGTCAGAGGAACTGTAGGTGGTGCGGGAGCCCCTCAGTTGTCTTCGTTGCCATCTACAATATCATTATCTCCTATGAGGTACTGAACCTCTAATTAACACTGGCCCCCGTGCTGCAGTTTTATGTTTATCTCATGGTTCAGCTATATTCGCATCAAGGCAGAGTGTATTCTTGTAATTCAATATCTGTTTTTCCTTTGTTAGACCGCTATTCGAAGGAGATCACTCACACATCAACTCATCTTCTCATGAGTTGATGCCATTAGGTGAAGAAAATAATTCGGGCACTGCATGGAAGCAGGTCTCAGTCACTCTTAATCTTTTTTTCCTTTCTAATGAAAGTGAGAAAATGTTTCCCTGACTATGCAATTATCCAGGAACTCATTCACAAGGTCCAAGAACAGGAACAAGAAATTGTGCGCTTACGAAAGTATCTTGCTGATTATTCTGTCAAGGTGAATCGCTTGTTTTAATCTGTAGTTTTTTATGCAGACTTGGTTGATTTTACGTACGTTGTCTTACTAACCTTTTGGCCTTTTTTTTAAGGAAGCCCAAATACGAAATGAAAAATATGTTTTGGAAAAGCGTATTGCGCACATGCGTTTGGTTAGCTTTTCTTTCTATTTATTTCAAAATCTGTGAAACGTTTATTTACTTATTCTGGTAACCACTTAGGGGATATTTTTCCTTCTTGTTGTGACAGGCATTTGATCAACAACAACAAGACCTTGTTGATGCTGCATCAAAAGCTCTCTCTTACAGACAAGAGATCATTGAGGAAAATATACGCCTAACATATGCCTTACAGGTATTATCATCTTGTATCTTTGGGTATGTGTCTATAATTTTCTGTCTTTGGCGTATGTATTGTTGATCGTCGCTTCTAGTTTATTTTGTAATCCTTTTTGGTTGGACTCCAGTTATCCTCATTTCTTACCGACCATTTTTAGGGGTTCAATTGGCAAAAAATCGAATCTGTCTTGGACACACCTCACTTTTAAATCTAAATTTAAAATGCCCTTTTGGTTCTATCAGGCTGCAGAGCAAGAGAGATCTACGTTTGTATCGTACTTGTTGCCTCTTCTATCAGAATATTCGCTGCATCCACAGCTCTCTGATTCTCAGTCTATTGTTAGCAGTGTGAAGGTTAGAACCAAAAGCTTAAGTTTGTTATCTTTATTAGTTTATTTGTTTGGCTCTTCAGATCTCCTTGACCGTCTATCTACGAAAACTATTTACTGTAGGATAGTAGTTTGGGTGGTTGCTCTGCATTTTGGCTGGAATCGTTTCAACTTTGCCGCCCTTGAAATTCATTAAAGTAAAAAACATAATACAAAAAAGTGATAAAATGGTTTCCTCAGTAATTTTTGAGCACTATAGAGAACTAAAGTGACTGATAGAGCTCCCTGCTTCCTTGATGTTGGAATGAAGTTTTTATTGTCTCTCTTTCCCGTCACAACATGTGATTGATGTTTACATCATATTCAGGTTCTATTTAGGCATCTGCAGGAGAAGCTCCTTCTTACTGAGGTATGATATGCGGGTATGGGGTTTGCTGACATCATATTTCAGCATTTTTTTTTAATTTGTAATTACAGTTTAGTCCCACGGTATTTGCTGGAGCTATTGGCTACTGATCTATGATAAGGTGATTTGTTCTGAACTTTTTTCTTGTCTGGTATTAGACAAAGCTAAAGGAGACAGAGTACCAATTAGCACCTTGGCAGTCAGTTGTAAACCACTCAAATGTGTCGCCTTTGTCACCATATCAACCTGTTGGTGTGGGCTTGAGATACTCAGTAAGTTCATATTCCTTAATGTCCTATCAATGTGCTTAAGTGACTTGAATCCAAAAATTCTTCTTTTATTTCCATTAGACAGATCCGGAACACCATCATCAAGATGGGCGTGGTGGCTCAGCTGCAAGTATTTACCATCTTGATGGTCCTGAGAGGTATTAATGCACTAACTTGTTGTTGATTCCCCGCGACCCGGGTTAGTAGTGATTCTTAACAAATACCAAAAATAAGGGATGTAAGGATGATGCTGGAAGCAATGAATATTGTAATTTTTTTGGGTAATGGGCTGGGCAAAGCTAAATGCTGATACCGGGCATATCCAAAATGTCAAGTTTTTCTGTCAATTTGACACTCTTTGCTACTCTTTGAACCTTTGTTATTTTTTTTCTTTCTAATTAGCCATGAAAAAGTTAACTGTCTAGCATGGTAACAGTTTCTGAGTCCTCGTCTGGGTTTTATGCAATGCAGCTAATGGTGGTTGAATGCTTTTGATTTGCAATGTTGAAATTAGTTAAATGATCAAATGTGTCTTGTGTAACAGTAGGTCGCCAGCCTTCCAGATGTCTGTGCAACCAGCTCTCAATCAAGATGAATGTCATGGACCAAATAATCGTGTTCAGTTTCGTGAGCCCCTCAGCAATACTTTTATGGACGATGCATATGCAGAAGTACAAGCAGATACAAATCAAACTTTGGAAAGTTCGACTTATGTGGCTGTTGATGATCCAAGCCCCTCAAATTATCCGAGTTTGGCCCCAGTTCTTGAGGAACCATCGTCATCATTTTCCGAGGGTAATGGTTAATAGCAATAATAGTGGCATAATACCAATTCCATCACTGTCTTTCAGTTTGTTTTAAATATTGTAAATCACTCTTGGCAGCTGCGGATGAGGATCCGTTGCCAGGTATAGCAGACTTACAGATATCAGGAGAACCATTTCCTGGACGAGAGCTTCAGGTTTCTGGTCACTCTATCAACGGAACGACAAAATGTAATTTTGAGGTGCATGCGAAATTGAAAGCTTTAGTTTTTACCCAGTTTACGTCAAATTGCATTTTAATATATCTTCTCCCTTTCTTTAAATTCAGTGGGTACGACATCTGGAGGATGGATCAGTGAACTACATTGATGGTAAACATTTTCCCTTACTACCCTTGCTTTATTCTCAAAGATTGTTTTTCTGTTTTTCTTTACAGTTAAATATGGCGATAGAAAAAATATATATATATACATATATGATATATATGGCGGTAAGAGCTTGACTGTTGACAATATCCAAACGCAGGAGCAAAGAGGCCAGATTATCTTGTCACTGCTGATGATGTTGATTTATATCTTGCTATTGAAGTTCACCCCTTGGATGACAAGAACCGCAAGGTTTTTTTTTTCATAATCTTCTCTGATGAATAAGAAAATACTTCTAAAGCTTCCAATTCACTTTTCCGTGACATGTGATCAGCCACTATTTCAAATATGTTTGGGGACTTTAGTATAGTGTCTGGTTGTTTAATTCTTCTGCTTTTCTTTCTGATTCTATAGGGGGAGCTTGTGAGGGTCTTCGCGAATGAGAATTGCAAGATCACATGTCGTAAGTCTACGCTTTTACTCAGAAACTTTTGGTCGCTCATGTACTTAACAAAACTCAATCCGTGGCTTGTTTGATCCATACCTGTCGCACCTCCGTAGTTTACATCATATGGAGAAAGCACTACTGAGGGTCCTTTTTTTTTTGGCTTTTACCTGTAGAGTTAAAGAAATCGAAACCACGTGACTTATCAGTTTGTAATTCAGTATTGGTTTCTTCTGGCTGTTTTTCGGTTGGTCTGATCATTCAATTCTAGCTTTAAAATCATTAAAAAAATTCTTGTAAAGCGTAATTTGCAGTTATTTTTCTTAAATACGGGCATACTGCAGGGATTGCCGCTACAAATATTCTGGAGTTATCTGGTAATTGTGTTCCTCTTCTATTTTCACAGATCCAGAGATGCAGAGCCATATAGAGAAGAGTCTTTATAACGGTCATGCGTTATTCAAAGTCACCTATTCGGTATGACAGTTCTCTTATTTCATCTTTTACAATATTTTTATGTGTTCCTTGGTTTTCCTCAATATACCTCTATGTTACTTTCTCACTTGTGCGTGTATTGCTCTTTTACTATGTGATCTCTCTTTTGAAACAGATTGGTTATATGGATATATGGGAAGCAGCTACATTGTCTATTAAGAAAGAAGGCTACAGCATCAAACCTAATAATGATCCTGTAATTACAGAAAAGTTCTCCTCTGCTACTGCTGTAAGAGTCTTGCCTTGTGTCCCTTTTTCTTAAAAAAATTGATGTTGGCTGAATTAGATGTTAACAGACATACCATAGAATGAACTAATATTATGATCTTTCTGATTCTTCTCTTAGATTGTGATTCCCTTTGATCAGCCTGCGGATTTTGTGATTATTGGTTCCGATGGCGTGGAGCATCTCTGTCGAGTGGACAATGATGCAACAGATCTTAGCTGGTAAGTAGAATTTGGCTTTCTTTGGATGAAAAAAGTAGATCAAAACTCCTACGTCGTGTGAATGCAAGAATTTGTCTATGAAAACGATGAAAATGGATGAAATTGAAACAAGACCCTTTTTGTTTTTGCTTCTTTCTTTTCGTGATTTCGAAAGAATCATCAACAGTCTAAACTTGAATCTGAATACACTGGATATTTTGCTTGTGTTTTCTTTCTAAATGAAGTTGTTTAATGTGTTCCAAGTATTCATTGGAGTTTTCGGTTTCTTGTATTAAGCAGTCAATCTTTTGTTTTGTGTTTCTATTGGGCAGCTCAAGAGATACAATTGTGCTCACCCTTAGATTATTTCTAAAGAAGGTAATGTTTCAGAAGATAACCATTTATCTTCTTCAATAACATCGTTGATTCGTTCTTTTCTAACAAAGCTAATTTCAGCTTAACCATACAAAAATTAGTTTTTTGAGAAGCATTGGTTGATTATTTGGTTTGCTAATTTCGTTGCAGGCTCTGCAGAGAAAGAAGGGGAAGAAAAAAGGATTTTTGTTTAACAAATGAGTTTTTGGTAAATAGTATTTGTTGGCTCTTTCTTTTTTTCTCTGGCCTCTCCAGCTTTACAATGTTAGAGATAGTCTTATCAACGATTTAGAGTTATTTATGTAAGGCTGTGCTATAGCTGATTCAAAAAACTATTCAATCGATTTCAGTATAGGAAAAAAAAATGAGCAAAAAAAGTAATAAACCAATCTTTTGTTTATCAGAATAGAGTCTATTGAGTTCCATTTAACTTCTTCCATTTCATTACAATCGTCAGTTCGATAAATATTTACATGGAGGATTCAAACTGCAATCATTTCTAAAGAGAAGCCAATCTACATTCAACTTAACACAAATCTGTTTTTTAACAAAAAGAATTTGTGGTCCAACTCTACTTAGTGTGGCCACAAAAAGGAGCTCAATGGAACATTCATTGTAATTACCAAAATGCCCTCGTTGAGCTTCGCATATATAAATTGGTCAACAAATACAATAAAATGATTTCACTTATTTAACTAGTTACCATTCTTCCCACTTGTTCATGAAGTCATCCCAAATCAGCTACAAGCTCTATTGGCGTAGAATCCAAAGTGCAGCAATTCCGGTTCTTCTTCCTCTTCTGCACATGGTTCCTTCACTGGATCAACATCTTCAGAAGCGAAGAGCCAGTCGTCAATCCCGTCTTCCCTTTTATTGACTATCTCTGGAGGTGTTTCCAGAGGTAGTGGGTGAAGGAACTCACGTGACAAGGACTTAACTGCCTTTAGAACATTGTTGAAATGCCGACTGATAGTTTCACCAGAATGTTGGAACCTCCCTTGTATCACCCTGATAAGCATCGTTGATTATGAAACACATGTTTATCCATCCGAACCAATTCCCTGCAATCTTCAACAGGTCCTTCTAGCAAGGCTTTCAAATATGTACATGTCGTAGGAGGCGAATTACTCTGAGGTTGATTTACTCGACTGTGGTAGTACAAGTAGCCAACAGCTCTAGCAACTAATTCCATCTCATCCAATTCTATGTCAAAATCGTCGCTACTCGCTACTAGTGGACGAATCTGAAAGTAGAGCCAAAGATAACAGAGTAATTCCATATGATCAAAGTTTCTACCAGTGACAATCTTCATTCATAAGTAAATGAAAGCAGCTCGCTAGACCAATAATGTCATTTCATCAGAAGTGACCAAAAACATACAGATGTTTAGGAACTATAACATACAGATGTGCAAAACTATGCAGCTCTACACTTTCCTTGTAGCCACTTGAGTCGTTTCTCATTTTTCAAAGTGATGAAAATTTCACGAGAAGTCGGGTTCTCAAACAAATCCAAGGCAAGAAAGTAGGTATGTTGATCAACACCTTATAAATCGTCCAATGCTTTGATGCATTTGCTGATAGAGAATCTGTCCTCGTTCTTAGTCAAAGCAGCTGCTCTCATTTTGGAAGCTGCAGCGATTTCTAGCATTGCTTCGACAATTGCATCACCAAAAGCCTTACGACCTCTCTTGCTGGTTGGTCCAGAACTAGCAGGTGTACGCTTGTTGTGTCCATCAATGACGTTAACTTCATCTCCAGAGGCAGAGGAAGGTTCATCATCACCAGGATCACCAGACATTCTTCAAAAACCCAAAAAGCTTCAACGCAAGAGAATCAAAACAATAATCGGATGATTAACCAAAGCGTCGACGTAAGTTAATAGGATCAACTAATATGATCTCTACATATGACCAAAATTCTTATACTAAATCTTGTTTTTTTCCAAATAATTTCCTAATTTTCAACCAAATTATGAGGTAAAGATTAAGAATATCAATACTTGTGCCTTTGAGCTATTTTCTGACAAAATTTAACCCTCTTCATTTTATAAAGTGAAAACATGCACCATAGCTTTAATTTGTCTACTTGAGTTGATTAATCAAGTTCCTAATCTTCAGTATCTCACCATAATTGAAAAACAATACTAATACAAAATGGGAAGCAGGAGGAAAAATCCAAGAGGAGATTGATTATCTGTACTCATATACTAAATTAACAATCAAACATTTAACTTCAATAAATTTTACAAGGAAGAAGAACACAAGACACAACCCAAAGAAACTGTTATCTCTAATCATAAATTAAAATAAAAGAGTTTTGAAAGAAAAGAAAAAAGCAAAGCATGAAAGCTTGTTTTTAGTTGGGCGAGAGAAAATGAACACGAGCAAGTGTGTACTCTTTTCCAGCAATCCAAACACCAGTTTGTGACCACTGTACATCTTCCCAATCAAGATTCTCCTCCAACACCTACTCAATTCAAAATCCATAAACATCATCAACTATTCTTTAGAATCCAATATATCAATATAGAGTCAGAATGGAATAAATATTAACCTCGATATGATCTGCTGGGAGTGGAAACCCGATAGACCGCATAAGCTTCTGCGGAAGAGGTTTCTTACAGCGTGACCAACGGAAAACATCGATTAAACTGTTGTCTGAATCTGTTTTGTCACCGTTTGTCAGATGGTTCTGTGACTTGTTATTATTATTATCTGTCTCCATAGCTTCATGTGATGATTGTTGTTGTGAGGCTTGGATTGCTTTGATAGTCTTCTCTCCCGCGAAACAGAGCTCATACCTTTTTGCATACAAAGATTAATTCAGCGTCTAAGACCTTATTCATGTCAATGAAAACACGTGTTTATATGATTTGCGAATACCTGCATGAATGTGTTTCCAAGTACAAAACTTCTCCTTTCTTCAAGCGGGCAGAGGTGAAAAGAGGTTTCTTGAGACCCTTATCAGCTACAATGCTGATGCTATATTTGATCCTGCAAAAAAGTAGATCGATGCGTGAGTAAAACTGATCTTGCGTCTGTCTGATTCCTTTTAGGTGATAAAGATTCATGATACATTTAGGAAACTCAGTGAACATTTGTTTAAAGCATTAGGATAAATTATTCAGAGGGTTACCAAGGTTCATTGCAGAGGTTGTATTGTATTGTTACTTCTCGTACAAACCTTTGTTGCCGCAGAGCATTCTACAGAACGGTGAACAAGTCATCAGGGCTTGAAAGATAAGAAATATGAGAAAACTATGCGCACCGAAAATGCCATCTGTCATAATGCAATAGTTCTAGAAGATTGCACCAAATGCTTGCAGTCAACAATACTGCAATCTGTCTGATCAAAAATCCAAATGAAGTGAAGAATGTGAACACTAAGAGAGCAGAGATTTCCAAACTGGAAGGAATATACCGAAGCTGCAGCTCTGGTGGTCATAGATCTCTCAACAGCCATTGGTGCAAGTGTTGGCTCCACAGTTGAGGAGTGTGTAAGAGAGGGTTCCAGTTCAATAGTTCCACCTCCTTTCTGGAATCATATCATCAGAAATTTCATAAGGATCTGAACACAAATTCCCTTTCTAAACTGGATATTATGCACATAGTGGGAGAATATTGTCAAGGAAATAAAAAGGACAGATAACGACAGATGTCAAATCACCTTCAGTATATAGCACCGCTCAACTCTGTAACTGCATCCGATTCCAGCTCCCCATGCTCGAGAACGGACATTGTTCCTTAGCTTGGAGGTGTAGTCTAACAAATTTATTAGTTAGAATGGAAGTTTGATGAAGGTTCTTTCTTGTTATGAAACAGAGAGAAACTCAATATAGTATGAAGTTTTTGCCCATGAACATGGAACACTTAATTAAAGGAATAATAAGCAAGAAGCAAGATAGAGGTAAGCTAACTTACAATCTTGTGACGGCAAGACTCTAATAGTAGTGCGCAACTCTTGCATTGTTGGTGGAGGAGGAGAAGCTGTGGGACGACAGTAACCTGTATGCATGAGAACTAGATGACAGATAGACTAGAATCAGTGTGATGTTCGGACCAAACAAAGACATTAATTGCAAAGATTCATTAGGACACGTACCAGCAACAAGATCCGAATCGTCTGTGTATATATCTGTTCCCCATAGCTGGCCACCTCTTACCTGCATAGACACGAGCCAGAGGTCTCAGCAGACAACAAACAAGGGATGCTCTAAAAAGAGCTGTGTTTCCCAAATTAATAAGCAAAGTAAATTTTATAGAGCTTAATTAAACAGAGATACAGATTGGAACTAAAACTATATGAGAAACTACAACATACAAGTCTTCTTGAAGAAAACCAATACAGATTGGATCTATATTCGTCTTACTTGGCGATTTGTAGCAGTAACATGCTCAGCTGGAATCCTAACTTCGAGAGTGGGGCCATTATTTGCGAAATCACCGCTTTTGTCAGGCTGGGACAAATCATATTCTTTCCACAGCTTAATCAGTTCTTGCATACATTCGCCAACTTTGTAAACAACAATCGACACCTCTGACTTGCCTGAATCATCACAATAAAATTCAACAAGCTGACACTCTGACCAAATTATGAACTGCAAACCGATTATTTAGCAAAACAGCACATAAAAAGTATAAAACTTGTAGAAGATAAAAGCAACAGACAGTTGATAAAGGTTTATTTAACCTAATTAGACAAATTTTGAAAAGAAAGAAAAAAACAAAGATATTAGTAACTTTTAGCAGCCCAAATCTTAAGTGGCACTAAGGATCAAACCAACTTTTTGGTCCAATTTTTTTAGATCTTGATGTATTTTATATATTTGACATTCTAATGTGAGAGTAAGGGACTGCAACCTAAGGACGACCCTAAGAAGAAACCTCGAAATAGATTGGTTATCAAGTACATGTCTGTTCGTAGATGACCATTTTAATGATACGCAAAAGACGAATGCCAATTTTAACCAGGTTTGTTTACTGTTGTTCTCCAAGCAGTGCAACTCGATCCTTTCTTTAGGATATAGAAATGAATGATTACCTTGTACTCTGCAAAATAAAAACAATCAAACATGGATGAAACATTAAAAGACAGGTTAGTAATAAAAAAAAATAGTCTTGAGCTTAGATAATCCTAACTTATGTGATAAAAGACATAATAGTCTTAACACAGATAGAAAAGGAGCGTTGAGGAAGGGAATCCAGAGAAAAATCAAATTTGGCTTTTAACTTTTAAGAGATAAGACATTACAAAATCCAAAAATGGGTGCACAATTTTATTTAAAGGCTTATTATCTCTTAAGAGGAAAAACAATAATGGTAATAGGATATTCCAACAATAATTGCCCCCTTCATCATATGATATGGTATGACCCGCAGATTTTACTATATAGGTTCCAATTTTAGTCAATGGAGTATGTCTCTCTAAATGGTAAAAATATAAAGGAGTCTGCTAAGCAATGAGAAACATATAATTAGACAAAAGTATAAGTAGGATTAAATGAGGAAGACAGAGACGCACCCTTCATTGTCCTGACTCCGTGAATGGACGCGGTCACGGTTTGTAGTTTGTGGGCTGCCTCTCGGTCTCAGTGCTCTCTTCCGCTGCTGAACTCCATAATTGAAGGCCTCCTTTTCCCTCTCAGTAGCTCCTTCACCCTCCAAACACCCATCTTCAGATTCTTTTTCACTGATTCTGCTGCGCTTTTCAGCTCTTTCTGCCTCTGAATCACCATCCCTCTCTCTCCTTTTTTCCTTTGATTCTCTTTCGTCTTTTTCCCAATTATCCGGTTCGTTCTGCTTCTTCTGCTCTGGTGCCACATATTCCTGCTCTGAGGGTTTGACAGATGCTTCTCCCAACTCTTTCTCATTCTGCGAGACCTCTTTCTCAGCACCAGTCCTTGCCTCTCTTTTGATATGGTCTTTATCTTTCTCTTTATTCCTTTCTCGATCTTTCTGCTCCATCCTCTCCCGTTCCCACCTATCGGCTTCTCTTTCTTCTCTTCCAATCTCTTTGGGTTCACTCATGACACTACCAACAAGCACGGATCCTCTGCGGTCATTTCTATCCTTGTCTCGGTCCCCCCATTCTCGATGCTTTAACTCTTTTCTTTTCTTATCTTTGTCCTTAAATCTATCTTCGTTTTTTGCATCAACCTTGTTTTCTCCGACGGTTTCACGTCCTTCTAAATGCGGTCCCTCCACAGGCGCCGAGGAATCTTTAGGCCCAACCTCAGTTGGGCCTTGCGTATTACCACGGGATGCAACCCACGGATCCACATTTGCGGTCGAACCTTCAGCAACTCTCTTTCCTCTATGGTAATCTTTCTGCTCTTTCCAAGCCAAGTGACCATGCCCGTCCTTTTCCATCTTAACCTCACCTTTTTGTTCATTATAATTCTGATTCTCCCTATCAAATTTTGTATCCCTAGTATAGCTTCCGGTATTACTACCTTTTCCGCTAAAATCATCCCCTGGACGCTCAAACTTGGCATCCCTGTCACTCTTAGGACCCTGAATCTCCCTCTTTGTCTCACCATATATCTCTCTCCCGTCATTCCTAGAATAGCTTCCGGTATTACCTTTTCCGCTGAAGTCGTCGACTGATCTCTCAAACTTCACATCTCTGTCTCCCTTAGGACCCTGAATCTCCCTCTTTGTCTCACCATATATCTCTCTCCCATCACTCCTGTTTTCTCGGCTCTCAGCTCTAATTTCTCTGCCATCCTTAGCACCGTCTCTCGGCTCCGACAGCACAGGGGTGTGAGTCAAATGAGGGTCACTTGAAGAAACCGTCGTGGGCAGCGACGGAGACCGATACACAAGAGGAGAGCGTCTCTCTCCATCTCTAGGCTCACTTCTCGCAACCTTAACCGTTCTAGATTCAACCTCATAAGGAGCAGAAGCAGCAGCAAGTGGTGGATGAGAATGAGGATGAGAATGAGAATGGGGATGAGGAAGCGTGTGGAGGTGAGGTTGAGATTGAGATTGAGGATGCTGATGGGGTTGTTGATGGTGATGGTGAACCTGAGCCGGTGGTGGAGTTACAGGCGGATGCGTCGATTTAGGGTAAGATCCTGAATCATCATGAGGGTATTTTGCTGCTGACGAAGAAGATGGATGAGTAACAACCTCTTCATGAGATCTCTTCGGAACACCACTCATCACTCCCAAATTCACAAACCCAAAAATTCAATGCTGCAACAAAACAGAATTGCACCTGATTCTTATACAACCTAGAGCAAAACACAGAATTTGAATCACCAGTACAACATTGAATCCCTAAAATGAACACAGAGAAGAAAATTATTAAAAAAAAAAAAAAACGGATTTTTTACCAATTGAAACTGAAGCAGAGCCCGAAGAAGCAAACTCCGTTTGGATTTTTGCAGCCGGGAAGTATAAATGGCAAAGTGGATTAGGACTTTTGCCTCTCTTGAGTTTCTCTTTACGCCTCTGAGTTTTTTTTTTTTTCCTTTCTCCTTGGTTGCTGCTTAATTTTGGACAAAATGTTATTTTCGCGTTAATATTTGCTTTTTCTCACAGACCGTCGTGCACTTTACCCCAACAATTTAGGTTTTACTTATTACGGTGTTGCCCTCATACTTATTTAATCTCTCGTATTTTTCATAAACTTTCAAATGAATATTTTACACCCATCCCTTATGTAAATATTCTTGAGTAAACTGAGTTGTAGTTGATTAAATAAACTACTACAGATTTTTTTTTTTTTTTTAACAAATGCAAATATGCAGTTACATAGAATCGAACTCCGGTGGAAAAGGTAGCAGAGATGGACTTTAACCACTTATCTAAAGACACTTACAAATTTTTTTTTACTATTACAGAATTAGCCAAATTACTTTCATAAATCTTTTATAAATTTTCTATTAAATCGTGACAAAATTCCTTAAATTAAATATATAGTTTTGCCATCAACTCCCAAACGCTGAGATCGGCTCATACCATGAATTTTTACCCACACATCTCTCTCTTTGTGTTTCATGAATTTATAGCGCTGAAAAGAATTATACACTGACCATATATGAATATAAGTAGCTAGATTTGGTCTTCGAGGTCTTTCCACGTTCTACTTCACACACATCCATCAAGTTTTGAGCTATGAGACTGATGTCGACCTCTACGTGTCGAATGTTTTAGGTCTTCTTGCCTTTAAAGTAAAAAAGCTATACCATTCACTTCTACAATACAGTATTTTGTTTTATAAGTCAACGGCAAAAGCAGAGCTCATTAAATTCACTGATACGAAATAAATAAATTTTTTAAAAAATAAAATCGAAGCCACCATGACATTCATGATCTCTAGCTACTTATATCTCGAGCGACCATGCATGAGAGTGTGAAATATTCAAATTTTAAAGACATAAATGTCGTCTGTCACAGTACAATCATTAGTACTTGTATCATGGTTTGTAGTAGTAGCAGTACTCGCCGGTGGAGAAGACTCATCGGAGACGGCAATGTTTCCAGCGATGTTTGTGTTCGGAGACTCATTGGTGGACAACGGAAACAATAATCACTTAAACTCACTGGCTAGGTCCAACTATCTCCCTTACGGCATTGATTTCGCCGGAAATCAACCTACCGGTCGCTTCTCTAACGGCAAAACTATCGTCGATTTCATCGGTACATATATATACATTGGTCTCTATATCACTATATGCATTTGGTCTTGGAGTCAATGCATGTATAAATTTAGGACAAGATTTTTCATTTCTCCTGTTGCGTTAAATTATATAGTTTGTTTTGGTTTCCAACATTTTGGAATATCTGGTTTCTTTTTTTATATTTAATAATGGGGATGGATATGGATGGTTGCAGGAGAGTTGCTAGGGCTGCCGGAGATACCGGCGTTTATGGACACAGTGGAAGGAGGATTTGATATTCGCCGGGGAGTGAACTATGCCTCGGCTGCCGGAGGAATCTTAGAAGAAACCGGTCGCCATCTGGTACTTTTATTTTATCTTAATGTTTATATATAATTTTTCAAAAATCAAAACAATTGGATTAAGTAGGTTATATGTTTTCTTTTTTCGCGTTAGTTAAGTTAATAATCGACATTTTGGTTTAATGAAATTGATCTAACCGGTTAACATTATGAATTTCATATAAAGAATCCAAGTTCGAAACTTCCAAAGTTCAAACCGTACTAGGTTTTTTTTGTTGTTTATATATATAAGCACACGAGTTTAGAAATTGAGATCTATCTTTGGCTAAGTAAAAATACTGAACGGGGTGCATGAAGTCCACCGCAACAGTCGTTCAACCAATAGAACTAGCCGCATGTGAATCGCGAAGAGTGTTAAATGTCGAGTGACTTTGATTGGGTGCATGAAGCTTTTGCCTACGAAACATGCACATGAGTATTTAATAACCCAAAAAAAAAAACACTGATAAATGTGGAGTTGCATGCATGAAGGGAGAGAGATTCAGCATGGGAAGACAAGTGGAGAACTTCGAGAAGACATTAGTGGAGATAACTAGGATGAGTAGATCAGAGTCAGTAAAGGAGTATATGGCAAAGTCATTGGTGGTGGTGTCATTAGGGAACAATGACTACATTAACAATTATCTGAAACCATCGCTTTTCCTCACAAGCTCCATTTACGATCCTACTTCTTTCGCCGACCTCCTCCTCTCCAACTTCACCACTTATCTCCTTGTAAGTCTTATCTACTCCATGCATCTTTTACCATTTTCTTTAATAGATTACAAATCAACCATATCATTAACCATATATGTGTGTGTGTCACCGGGTACTGCCGCGTATATAATTACGAATTTATGGTTATCAACTGTTACAAATTTTATAGCAATACTTATGTTAAAAAAACTATAATTCGAATTGTATACATTTTTGTTTAGGAATTGTATGGAAAGGGGTTTAGGAAATTTGTAATAGCCGGTGTGGGTCCATTGGGTTGTATACCGGACCAACTAGCAGCCCGAGCGGCTCCACCAGGTGAATGTGTGGAGGCGGTTAACGAGATGGCTGAACTTTTCAACAACCGCCTCGTATCGCTGGTGGATCGTCTTAATTCCGACAACAAAACCGCCCGTGAAGCCATCTTTGTATACGGCAATACATATGGAGCCGCCGTGGATATCCTCACCAACCCTTTTGCTTACGGTAATTAAGTATCTAATTAAGTTGTCTCTTCTATTACAATTTTTAATCAAATATTTCGTTTTTAGCTTAGTTCAGATCACTTCATAAGAATCTAATGGAATTTGAAATAGATGGTTTAATTCTCTTGTTTTGTTGTTTTTAGGATTCGAAGTGACGGATAGAGGATGTTGTGGAGTAGGGAGAAACAGGGGAGAAATAACGTGTTTACCCCTAGCGGTACCATGTGCTTTCAGAGACCGGCACGTGTTCTGGGATGCATTTCATCCAACACAAGCTTTTAATCTCATAATTGCTCTCAGAGCCTTTAATGGTTCCAAATCCGATTGTTACCCCATTAATCTTTCTCAACTGTCTCTTCTCTAAACTCATCACAAGCTTCTTCTTTTATGTATCTTGTGTTTTATTTTTTTTGTCACCCAATTTTGTAGACTTGTAGTACCATTGCATATTCCTTCTCATTAATTATCTTTTTGGGTGATACATGTCTGAGCCTATATTATAAGAATGTTGATTCTCTAATGATTACATTATGTTTAACTGAAAAAATACATGTAAAAATGAGTCGATCGAGAAATTGTAGAAGCTTATTCAATTATGCTTGGTTTAGAAAATTGTAGAGACTTTCATCATGCATAACGATAACATAAAAACGTTGCATGTTGCGGATTGATTCATGAATAGTTCATATTTTTTGTTTTGTTTATCGAGTCGTTAGATTTGTCTAACTAGATTTTAAAAGGCCCAATTAGAAAATTAGAAAGCTCAAATAAAACTTATTGAAGCCCAAAACGAGGCTAGCAATTCGAGAAAAAGATAAGCTTGGAAAATTGTACCAGTCTCGAAATCGGCAAATAATTCTCACCGGCGCGATGGAAACGGAAGCGGTGGTTCGTACCGTCGCCGGCGTAGACTGTTTCGTTTCATTACCTCGTCAACTACTCCATGCACTTCAATCCACTAGCTCCTCTCCTCTTCCTCCGCTTCTCCCTGTCGAACTACGCTCCGGTGACCGCCGTTGGTCAGTTGCTTGGTCCGGCTCTAGCTCCTCCTCTTCTGTGATCGAGGTTTTTATCTCTCTCTCTCTAGATTTGATCTCGTTTAGTCAAATCCAGTAATCTACTTTGCTTTTGGAGGTTTGATACTCTTCATTTTCCCCTGTTTTGATGTTGTTTCTGTCAATAAGGTCGCTCGAGTGTTTGCGGAAAGCATTTCGTTGCCGGATGGTACAGTTGTTCAAGTTCGTGTTCTTGCTAATGTGCCCAAGGCTACTTTAGTAACAGTCGAACCAGAGACTGAAGATGACTGGGAAGTTCTTGAGCTCAACGCAGAACTTGCCGAGGCAGCTATACTTAGTCAGGTTAGTTTTTTCTCTAGAAATTGGATAGTTAACTCTACCATTCTTCCTCCAGTCTTACCATCAGTTCAAAAGATTTTGATTTTACCCACAAGTAAACGTTTAGCTTTCTCGTTGATTTGGAATTTTACCATCGTTGTCTTCCCTCTGTCTCCTTTCATTTCCCTGCTTACCTATATCTTCATGCTTCGTACAAGATTCGATAGTGCCTCTAGTTTGTGACGATGGCATAATCAGTTTGCAAATGCTCTGCTGAAGAACTTTCGAAACATGTGTTTTAGGTGAGGATACTACATGAGACCATGAAATTCCCTTTGTGGTTGCATGACCGAACTGTGATAAGATTTTCTGTGGTTTCAACATTTCCATCAAAAAGGGTGGGTAAGACCATTTTTAATCCGCACCTTTGTTGTATTATCGTTGTCTATACTTTTGAAGTTTCTTCTTCTTATTACTTATCATCCCTGGGATAGAAAAAAGGGCGGGTAAGACCATGATTACTAGTGTCTTATGCTTACAATCATTACAATTTTATTACTGACAGAAATGTCTTGACTGGTGGCTCGTTTTCAGTACAACTTGTGCCAGGAACTGAAGTGGCTGTGGCTCCAAAGAGACGCGACAGAAACCTCAATGCAAAAAAGAGTCCTGATGCTTTTGCTCCAGAAAAAGAATGTAACAATCTGAAGGTTCTATTACGTGTACAAGATACTGATAAATCAGCCTTTCATGAAGCTGATGTCAAAGGATTTGAGCTAAGGGTAGCCCTCACTTCCATTGCCTATATTCATCCAGAAACTGCCAAGAAATACTCTCTAGAATCTCTTCAATTGATTTCTGTATCCCCTAGAATACCTTTGAAAGGTAGTGCAAAAAAGGATGAAGCCTTAAATATGAAAAACAGTGAAGCTTCAAAGGTGGCCGAAAATGGCACTCCAAGCGCGAAGAAAGAGCGCCGTCGAGCGATTCTTCGTCTTGTCTTTTCAGATTTAGCTGCTAAAGGACATCTAATGATGGCCGAGTCTCTTCGTCTCTATCTAGGAGCAGGCCTACACTCATGTGAGTACATTTTGCTTAAACATACAGATGCTTTTGTTTTATGTACGTCCAAAATTTTTTTATGTTAGTGTAAAAATCTTATCCATCTGTTCAGCTTGGTCATTAAAATGTACGGAAAGACTGAGCTGAAGTTAATTTGACTGGATATTTACAATATGCGACACTAGAATTTTTGTTTTTTGCTTTTGTTGTTGTGACTATCAGGAAGTAAACTTGTAAGGTATTTTTCAGTTATCGTGCAGGTGAATCAAAAATTATAAAAAGCATCCTTTTGCATTTTCCATTCTCAATTGAGCTTTGCTACCACAGAAACATAAATTTCTGAGTTATGGCTTGTATGTAGGGGTTTACTTAAGGGGATGCAATGTGAATGTGGACAAAGAAATTCCTGCTCTTTCACTTTCTCCTTGCGTCTTCAAGATTTCTGAAAAGGATAAGGTGCTGGATAGAGGTACAGATATGCTTGGTAATCATAATTCTATTAGAAAAGGCAGTCATCTTCCTTCTGGCTTGAGCACCTATATGGATGTTGTTGACTGGTCTGTGCACGATAAGGTTGTTACAGCTCTTTCATCTGAGGGTTTTCATGACAAAGGAAATCAAGATAATGCCTATCAAGTTAAGAATAAAAAAGGATTGGAATGCCTTACTCGCCTGTGGTCATTGGCACAGCTTGATTCTATTGCGTCAGTCACAGGAGTTGATGTTAGTTCGTTAATTGTAGGAAGAGAAACGTTTTTCCATTTCGAAGTAAGAGGGCTCGAATCTTATAAATCAAGAGATAGGCAGTCTTCTATTAATGATCGTTGGGAAAGTGGGAAGAAGGATAAAAACACTCCTTTAGAAATTTTGTACGTCATGACGGTCTTTGACGAGTCTTTGCTTGGTGATAAATTCGCTGTGTATGAGCTTAGCCTAGATAGAAGTGAGAAGAGGGACAATGTGGTGCATATCGAGCCAGTGCTTGAGAAGATGAATCTTGGCGACCCGATATATTTGACGACGTCTCCTAAAGAAACACACTTCAATAAAGGTGTTTCCCCGGATATATCTTCCTTGACGTGGATGGGCCCCATTGTGTTGGATGTTATCAAGCGTAGGTTTCACTCCCTTAGCTTCATCTTGCTTGAATCATAAAAGCATGATGCCGCACACATAACCATATATATCTGTGGTTGCAGATAAAAGTTAAATAAATCAATCACGTATAAGGCTATAAGCGTTGTCCGGCTAAAGGGGCACCTGATAAGATATATTTACCCTGGCACAATTCGAAGAAGTTAGACAGACATATCTCATGCCTAATGTCTGATAACATAGATTTAGCTTAAACTTTGGTTTCATTCTGTATTAGCATTTGTTATAGCATGTGTTCTAGTTGCATATGAAATGTCTTTGAAGCAATTGTTTGACCAACTAAAAAATTGCTTGATAATCTAGTTTTTAAACAATCTTTGTATGTGGTTGATTTTAACCTGCGTCTTTTATTGCATCTGGAGATTGTTTATGAATGGATCTGTTCCTAAAGCCAACAATGCTGTTATGCAGGGATGACCGTGTTGTTGTCTCCTGCAGCCAGAATGTGGTTTAGCAAGTTCAGTATTCCATCACCTGGACATATTCTCATTTATGGGCCTCCTGTGAGTTCTCATAATAGTTGTTCCATTTGGTATCCCTCGAATATGAATTTAGTTCTTTTTATTTTGGCCCTTGGATTTACTTGGGTTCAAATTCCCAATTGATTCCTTCTCTCGCAACGTTAGTACCTTACCATTCAAAGGCTATCCCTTTGGCCAGGCGTGACTATCCGAATGTTTATCTTGAATCTTTAGATTTGTTCTTCCGTAAAATCTTGAAACATTGTTTCCCTGGCTTGCAGTCGTTTCTTAATTTCCCATTTTTCCTACTGGTTGAAACAACCTGGTTGTTTACTGGTTCAAGCTTCTGGTTGATAGGGTTCAGGAAAGACAATATTGGCAAGAGCTGCTGCAAAGTACTTCGAAGAACAGAAAGACTTGTTGGCACATGTGTGAGTGGTTTTGGTTTGGTTTACGTTTTTCTGTACTGATCTACTCCAACCAACTTCATTTATCTCCAAGAGACTAATTCTGGTACAGATGTGGTCTAAGTATTGATTTCCTTGTGCAGGATTCTGGTATCCTGTTCTGCACTTGCCTTGGAGAAGGTTCAACACATCCATCAAGTCCTTTCTAGTGTAATAGCTGAGGGCTTGGAACACGCACCATCCGTCATCATTTTGGATGATCTTGATAGCATTATCTCATCGTCTTCAGATACCGAAGGAACACAAGCTTCGGTTGGGGTTACGATGCTCACAAAATTCCTAACAGATGTTATAGATGATTATGGGGTATGAACTCTTGAAAGATATAAGGTCCAACAGTTCACTGCTTACAAGTATTATATCCACGTTTATGATCACAATTATCTATGCATCATGAGTTGCTTTGTTAAGTGTGGTGAATTTAATTATCTGAATGCAAGACTTCCTCCATGCGAAGACAAACGTCACTTCTCTTGATAGTCCGGATAACTGCTTTCACCTTTCTTAACTGCTTTCACCTTTCTAATTAAGGCATACAACATTAAGTGGTTGCTCTTGGAACTTCTTGAACCCACTCTTCTCCAAGATATGCCTTTAGAGACTCATTCCAAGATGATATATTATATATCTGACTCACGTATAGTTAACCAGTTATAATTTTGTTCACCCAACAGGAATACAGGAATTTCTCTTGTGGAATTGGTCCACTTGCATTTGTTGCTTCTGTCCAGTCTCTAGAACAAATTCCACATACATTGAGCTCATCAGGTACAAACTTGTTATATACCACCACCTCTACCTGTTTTAAAAATGTTATATCTACCAGAATCAGTTCATATGAATTATTCATCTGATATTTGCAGGAAGGTTTGACTTCCATGTGCAACTGGCTGCTCCTGCTACCTCGGAACGTGGGGCCATACTGAAGCACGAGATACAGAAACGCCTTTTAGACTGTTCAGAAGACATATTGCTTGACTTAGCTGCTAAATGTGAAGGATATGATGCGTATGACCTGGTATTTAGAATTTTCTATATGCTTTAAAAATTTGCCATTGTGCCAAGACCAGAAAAGATATACTATCTGTGATCTTTCATGTTATATATATTTTTTTTTGTTCAAACTTGCTATTTCGTTTTGATTTGATTATCATTATGTCCGTCAATTTACAGTGTGCTCTCTTTGGATTCTCTTTTTCCAGGAAATATTGGTTGATAGAGCTGTTCATGCTGCCATTGGCCGGCATCTACCTTGTGAATCAAATCTATCCAAATATACTTTGGTCAAAGAAGACTTTACTCGAGCTATGCATGAATTTGTGCCTGTTGCCATGCGTGACATCACAAAATCTGCCTCTGAAGGTGGTCGTTTGGGGTGGGAAGATGTGGGAGGTGTGACTGATATTAAAAATGCTATCAAAGAGGTATATAAGCATGCTGATTGCCATATCTGATTTCGTTGCCCTCATTAAGATCTAAATAGTGTGGGGTAGGTAATTTTGCGGACATTGTTATCCTATTATCACTGCAACCAGGAAGCATCTTTTACCTGCATCTTTGTCTGTTGGCTTTTGCTTATATCGTTGGATGTTCTCTTACCGAATTTAGGTCGTGTTCAGTGGGAAACAATATTTCTATAAGACCCTGAGTTAATATAAGTTGAATTATCTTGGATAATCTGACGGAAATAATGACACTGGGCAATATAATGTAGTGCTACTAGTTATGCTAACAACTACGGTTTGAGCCAGTTCTTATTTAGAGATAAAATTTTGGATATGCAATTTATTTGCTCTTTGCCATGTCCAGATGATTGAGTTGCCATCAAAATATCCGAAAATCTTTGCAAAATCTCCTCTGCGTTTGAGATCGAATGTTCTCTTGTATGGCCCACCTGGTTGTGGGAAGACTCACATTGTTGGTGCAGCTGCTGCAGCGTGTTCTCTACGGTTTATATCGGTGAAGGGGCCTGAGTTGTTAAACAAATACATTGGTGCATCTGAACAAGCGGTAAAAATGATACCTTTTTTTTTTTCCATCTTCAAGAACCTTTTGAGATGATTATCATGCTTTTCAGTTCTTTAGTGGCACATGCTTTATCTATACTGTCTGAATATATTTTGATTCTTCTGGGTTTCTTGCTTAGTCTTTACCTTGTATTAAACAATAGAATGGTAAAGAAACCTCAGTGGAAAATGTTTCTAGAGAAAAGTTTACAGACAGCTTTGTTCTTTTGTAACTGTTATTCCTGCTAGTCTCTTTCCTAAAAAGCTAATGTTTCCGCATCTCCAATAATATAAAAAACACACTTCTCTCAGGTCCGTGATATATTTTCAAAATCAGCAGCGGCAGCACCGTGCATACTCTTTTTTGATGAATTCGATTCAATTGCTCCGAAGAGAGGACATGACAACACCGGAGTAACTGATCGAGTTGTTAATCAAGTAAGTTACTTCAAAGTCTTTGCATATTTGATTCACATAAAGTTCAAACATCTCATGTCACATTTTTCTTTTGCGTAGTTTCTGACAGAACTGGATGGAGTTGAAGTTCTAACCGGGGTCTTTGTTTTTGCTGCAACGAGGTATTTACACCAGAATAAGTCTATATTGCATATCACATTCAGTGTTCGATGCATTCATAGAATCTACAGCAAACGGTGGATTCTTCCGAGTTAATGGTTAATAATAAATCCAATATATGATAGGAGCTTTCAATGTTGAAGCCTGTTCTCAGTCCTCAATTTATGTTTTTCATTACATACAAAAGATGGATTATGACTTTATAATGGTTTTACCCATTAACAGTAGACCAGATTTGCTTGATCCTGCGCTCCTAAGGCCTGGCCGGCTTGATCGTCTTCTTATGTGCGACTTTCCTTCCCCACCAGAACGATTAGAGATTCTTACAGTTCTTTCTAGAAAGGTTAGTACTCTCAGTTGCATCATTTCTGCTAATCATTTTTTTCTCAAACCTCATGTAAAGAATGTATGTTACATATCTGAACAACCATTAACTAGAATCCTCTATGACTAGAATAAGCCATTTCCATCGGATTCTGACAATCATTTGATGGTCTCCCTTGACAATATGTAAATTAGAGCTATCTATATAATATTACATATTAAAATGACCAAATATCTTTCCGCATATCTACAGCTTCCGATGGCTGATGATATTGACTTAGAACCTATAGCTTTGATGACTGAAGGCTTCAGTGGAGCTGATCTTCAAGCTCTCCTCTCAGATGCACAACTTGCAGCTGTTCACGAGTTTCTGAACAGAGAAGATAAACCCGAAACCGGAACTACGCCAATAATAACCGATCCTCTTCTGAAGTCGATCGCTTCTAAAACTAAGCCATCGGTTTCTGAAACCGAGAAGCAAAAGCTCTATGACATATATAGCCAGTTTCTGGATTCAAGAAAATCGGTATCTCTCTCCTCTCCTCTCTAATTCCTCTTCCCTTTTATACAAACCCAGTAGTTGATTACTAACAAGATCAAAATCTTATTTTGCTTGTAGTCAAGAGAAGCAAAGGGCAAAAGAGCAACCTTAGCATAATCAAAGGAATTAAGACAAAAAAAAAGGTCACATTGTAGAATCACATCATGATGTAAAATTTCCTTTATGATATATATGCCCACTGATAAGCATTATAGTCAAAATGGTCGAGTTTTAAAATAAAGATCGTTAGAGAGCCATAATGTGTTGGTCTCTTTATAGGGTAAGTTCTATAAGATCCAAACGACTATAAACAGACTTTTCAAAACGATCTAAGTCTATAACTAATGACAAGATTCATAAACTTGTTTAGGTAATTATGGAATTGTTAAAGCTGTAATATTTTTTTGGTTTAACAAAACATAAAAATGGTATTTTAATTAAAAAAAATTCTTTAATTCTAATTTATGAAAGAAAATAAAATAATGTATACAAAACAATCAGTTTTATCATGAAACAAAATTTATTGTCCTAAAAATAAGGAAAAAAAACGACAAGGTAAAGATTGTTGCCTCCTATCTTTGACAATCAATGTTGTTATGGCAAGATCGAAAGGAGTCAACCAAAATATCTTATAGGAGACGAATAGAGCCAGTTACGGCAGTTAAGAAACTGTCATGAGTTCAGTTAATATCTCATCATATTACAGCCAAACATTAAAAAACCAAAAAAAAAAACAAATAACAAAACAGCGTTTGGTTTATAAAACTGGCAGGGAGAGGTTGCTGTGACGTCTCTCTCTCTCTCTCTCCCTATCTCCTTAACCGAAACGGCATGCATTTCTTCCTTCTTTAACTTCCTTTCTCCATTCCTTCACGACAACATGAAATTAACTCATCACAAAATATGTCATTTTTGATGTTTGACCAAACAAAAAAAAAACAAAAGTGACAAAAACACCAAACCCGAAAACGGTTAAGAATAAAAGGATAAAAGAGTCTTTTTCCTCTTTCCTCTCCATATTCTTCTCCTGATTTTCCTCCTCTTCATTTTCTTCTCTTTTCTGGTATATGAACAAGTTCTGAGCTGTGACCATTAGACCAACAACAGTCTTTCTATCTTCTTTTAGTTCTCTCTCTTTCTATTATTCCTTCTTCTGTTTTTATGTTCCTATTTCTTCAAAAACCAGCATTCGCATTCGAATTCACATTCACCTTTTCTTGCTGCCTCGGCTTGCTCTTCAGGTATGTCTTTGGTCATGTTTATCATTCTCTGTGATTCCTGTAGGGTTGCATAAAACTGAAACCCAAAAGTTAGAGATATTAACTTTGGCTATCAACAGTTCTCTCATCATATGAACAAGTAACCACCGTAAAGATGATGATGGAGAAGTCAGATTTAGTACGTGACAAGCCCTGTTCATTGTCATTCCTACAATTAGTAATAGCACCAAACTTTGATATAGATTTTTGAGTATACAACAAGTCAAAGCAAATTCCGGAAAAGACAATTTTTAATTGTTTTTTTTCCCCACGAATATTTCACATAATATAAGAATCTATTGGTCTTTTTAAAATGCCAAGGTTTGAGTACACGACTGCCTCTTCTTTTGTATCTGTAGCTATTTATGTTTCGAATTGCTTGTTTTCGAAAAATTATGACAATGGAAGTCTATAAGAAAGATAACTTATCCCGGATTTAGAAGAAAACTTCTGAGTATTTGACCTTCCAACCCCATCACTCTCATTTCTGAACTCCTTACATGAATCTGACATTCATTGGTTCTTTAGATGGTACTACATTCTGCAAAGTCACCTTTCATGTTTGAATAATTTTCATCTTCTGATCAACTGCATAAATTGTCGTATTGTCGCAGGTCAGAGGCCAAAATAGGTGTAAATCAAAGCCTGTCTTGTCAGAGTAAAAATTACATATGAATAACAAAGTGAGTCAGAACGTTGCTACCTGCAAGCCTGTCACTACATTTGTCCAAACCGACACCAAAACTTTCAGAGAAATTGTGCAGCGCTTGACAGGTCCATCAGAGAACAACTCTGCAGCAGCAACACCAGAAGCAACAGTGATAAAAACCGTCATACAAAAGAGGCCGACTTCAAAGCTCCATGAGAGAAGGCAATGTATGAGGCCAAAGCTTGAAATTGTCAAACCTCCTCTAAGCTTTAAGCCCACTGGTACGACACCATCATCTAAATCTGGTAATACCAACCTTTTAACAAGTCCAGTGGGCACCCCTTCTTCATTGTTCTCTAACTTGTCCTTGATAGAAGGGGAGAAAGCCGAACCAGATAGTTGTACAACAAACATTGAAGAAGAAGAGAAAGCCATTAAAGAAAGACGCTTTTACTTGCATCCATCGCCAAGGTCTAAACCAGGGTATACAGAACCAGAATTGCTTGCGTTGTTTCCTTTAACTTCTCCCAATTCGAGTGGCAAACCATAAACCCGACAGATTAATCATAAGCTTGGTCTTTGCCTACTATCCTAAAGATTATGTACATGTAGTGTTTCACAAAAATATCATTGGAAGAGGAAGATTGTTAGCTTACATTGTCTCACTCAAGATTTGTCTCTGTAATCTATGTGCAATGTCCTTGTGTAGACCATCATGATCTAGCTTTGCAGCGTTTCACGATTTTCATCGATTAAAACACCACAGGCTCCTTCATCTGAAGATATATAGCATTTACTAAGTCGAAAATACTGTCTCTATGAGGGTGAGAACAATCTCCAGACACAAAGACATTCCTGTGCCCATCCACTTCTAGCCAGCTACATCCTGCTGGCTTTTTCATTTCCTTTTTCTTCATTAGGTTTCTCAACTCCATCACGCCTTCCCATTTAGCATCCGCAGCATACATGTTCGATATTAGAACGTGGTTCCCGGTGTCGTCAGATTCAGCTTGCAAAAGATGATTTGCAACTGAGTGCCCCAGTTCCATCCTCTTATAGGTTGTACACGCCCTTAACAGTATTCCCCATATATTTGCATTAGGTTCAACTGGCAACTGTTTGACAAAAGAATATGCATCATCAAGTCGACCCCCTCGAGCAAGTAGATCTACTGCACAAGCATATTGTTCCATTGTAGGTTTCATACCGTGAACCGTCCTTATTGAGTCATATATTTGCAATCCAGCCTGTATTAATCCCGCATGACAGCATGCAGCCAACAGAGTTGTTATGAAAACATGATCGGGCTTTATGTCCGAGTCAATCATATGAGAGTAGATTATAAGTGCTTCCTTACCCCTACCATGTACAGCATACCCAGCTACCATAGCAGTGAACATAACCAGATCTCTATGAGCATCTGACTGGAAAACAGAATATGCATGCTTCAAGCTGCCACATTTAGCATATACATCTATTAGTGTCCCTTTCAGGCGGATATCACCAAAATCGCCTCTAATAATATATCCATGACATTGTCTTACTAGATGCAGAGAGGCTACCTGCGCACAAACAGGAAGGAGATTCATGATAGTCACAGTGTTAGGCCTCATTCCTCGAACTTGTATCTCACGGAAAACACTAATGGCTTCATTAGGGCAACAACTTTCAGCATAGATACGAATCATCAAACTCCAAGTGGTGAGATCAGTAGTAGACATCTCACTGAACAGCATCTGAGCATCATCATGACTTACACTATTAACATATCCTGATAACATTGAGTTATAGGTAACCAAAGTTCTCCTCTCTGATAAACCCTGAAAAATCTTATGAGCGTATTCTACATTACCACATTTGGCATATGCATCAAGCAATGCATTGCCAAGCTTGGGTTCCTCTTCATCATGTAAAAGACCGGCCTTAACTGAGTACCCATGAACTTCTTTTACTTTACCAACTCCTTGTACATTTGTGCAGAATTTGACTAGACTTAAAACAGTAATAGAGTCAAGAGTGATTGCTTCATTAAATAAGCGGTGCAAGAGGTTCAAAAACTGAAAATGCTTTGGACTGTCTGCGAAGGCATCAAGTATAGTATTCCAAGATATTATATCCTTCGTGGATATCAGTGAAAAGGCCCAATACGCTGCACTCATGTCACCATATCTTGCATAGAAACTAATGAGAGCATTCCCAACTGATGTATCCTCCAAAAGGTAAGAATGGCGCAAAATATAATTATGGATCTCTTTGCCAAAGGTCAAGTCAGTAAACTGCGCACAGACAGGAAGGATGCTGACAATAGTTACCGAATCAGGAGAAACATCACCCTTATGCACCAATTTGTGAAATAACTGCAAGGCTTTAAACCACTCACAATTTGATGCATAACCGGCTATGAAAACGTTCCATGAAACTAGATCTTTGGAACCCATCCTTGTAAACAATGAGGTTGCTTCTTCTATTCTTCCGACTCTCAAATAGAAACTCACAAGAGAATTGCATACAAAAACATGGGTTTGCAACCAAGACCTCTGCACAACATAACTGTGAATCTGCCTTCCACTTCGATAGGCAATGTCCTTGTCCATAGAAGCGCAAACTGGCAAAATATTTGCAATAGTTGCATAATTCGGCTCTGTAGGTTCCTTCAGCATTAGACAAAACGATCTAAATGCATCGGCCTTCATCTTGTTCTCAGAAAACCCAGCAATGATCGCATTCCATGAGACAACATCTTTGTCAGATATAACATCAAACGCAGTATAAGCATCGGGGAAAATAAGCCCGCATTTGGCATACATGGAAACCAGAGCATTCCCCACAAGTGTATCTTTTTCTAAACCGGTTTTAATAATATAAGAATGCATACTCTTCCCTTTGTATGAATCCCCAAGGCGAACACACACAGGAAGAACTATCGCAAAGGTAACAGAGCTGGGCTTAGGTTCGTCTGCAAAGTGCATTTCTTTGAAAAACCTCATCGTCTCATGAGCACAAGAATCCGAAAGTCCAGTCAGAACAATATTCCAAACAACAGGATCAACACTGTTCATTTGCCTGAACATCTTCTGGCAGTCAGCCATCCTCCTGCATTTCGCATACATGTTAAGAACTGACTTCGAAACCTCAGAGCAGTCCATATGACCAAGCTTGGTCACGCAACCGTGCAGAGCCCTTCCTGATATGATCCCAGACACTGAAGCGCAAGCTTTGATAACATCCGAAAAAACCCTTTGATCAGTTCCAAAACCAGACAAACGTCTGAAATTCTGAACAAATTGCCGTAAAATTTCCATATTTTCCTTAAATATTCCAGCAAGGCCCGTTTATTAAGGAAACCCACGTTACATAATTTGGATCAGACATTTTCACAAACACCTGATATGCAAGAACAATATCCTTCCAACCTTGTAACACTCCAGATATAAGCGTTCTCCATATGTGACAGACATAGAGAAATTGAAAAAGCAGAATCTTTATCAAGTTTCTTATTTTATCAAGCAACGAAGATGTCGCTCAGTCTCCATCTCCACATAAAAGCAAGAGAAAGTATTTTTCTGAGTGAACTAGAATTATAAATATGTGGAATTCTGATTTAATTAAAAATAAAGGGCTAACAAGAATATATAAATTAATTATGTCCTTAAATGAAAATTTACCATTCTTATTCTTAATTCGAATAATTAGAAAAAAAAACAAATCCATATATATATATATATATATATATATATATCTCTCGTCGACTCTGCTTGACACATCTCATTCGATAAAGCTTGAATCGGCACTGACGAAAGCATCTTCTACGAATATGGCGCCACCGGGAGGTGAAACAGCGGCGGTGGTTGATGGCGGTGATGGCCAGCCGCAGCAGCAGCAACGACAAGCTGGTGGCTTTGGGCAGACTATTACCGGAGTCATTAGAATCGCCGTCTTCTGCTACTTTGCTTCTAAGTTCTTTTCTCCGAAACAAAAACCTGCGGATCCTTCTAAGCCTTCTCACCTTATGTCCAATCTCTTTCAGAGGGGAGAGCCCATGGTAATTTTCTGGTTAATCGTGATGATTACTAGCAATTAGTTTAGTTTCTGCAATTTGATTCGTTTCTCTCTTCTGAGAAAAAAACGTTACTTTTGGGTTCGAATCACAGAGTTTTTTCCGCTTCTGGGTGGTTTAGGGTTTTACTATGGTTGTGTATGATTCGAATTTTCCTTCACTTCTTCGATAAGTTTTCGTAAGATGATTAGAACTAGAAGAAACATTACTGACAGTGTTTCAGATACTTTACTGTAATAAATCAGTGGTTGTTATAACACCGGTTTGGTTCTGGAATATGATTCTTGGACACAGATTGGCAGGGTTTTCTGATCACTGATTTGTTGTTTGGTTATGAATGATGTTTCAATATGATTTTAGATGTTAACCACTGTTTTTATTTTTACCAGGATATGTGGTTTTATCTTTCGGAGCATGAGAAATTCAATGACTTTGGGAATGAAGGTGCTCTTATTTGGCACGAGACAAACATACCTTATGCTGTGTGGAAGCCAGAGAGCATTAGGACCTTGTCAACGACGTATTACCCATCCGAGGTAATTTCATGTTCAACTGATATAGATATTTGGCTTTCTTCATATGCTCCTTCCTAGATTAATATATATGCTCCATTGACTTACGATGTCTGTTGTTCCAGGCATTGAAGAATAATGGAAGTCTGTATGCTCATGTCTTCTTTGCTCGATCTGGTTATCCTATAGATCCCAGCGATCCGGAATACCAACCTCTTAACTGTTTTGGCAGGACACACCGTAAGACCTCCCTTTCCTACACAAACAACCTTTTTGACAGTTGTTGGTTGGTATATTCATGTATTCGCTAAGTTGGACGACTCGTTTCTCTATTTCAGCTGTTGCGACTTACTTGCCAAAGCGTAAAGCGGATAAGAAGAAGAGTCTGTTGGGAAATCCCAAAGACTCTGATGAATCAAATGCGGAAGTTGAGGTGTGTCTCTACGAAACTTTTGATACAGAATTTTTCTGTATGTTTTTATGTTATTGTTTGGCCAGTGATGAAGCAGTGTGATGGCACACATGCTTATGAACTAACACAAAGCAGACATCGCAGGAGGTTGATGGTAAGGACTCGGATCTCAAGGATGAGGGCCCTGTGGAATGGGTATCCTACTGGAAACCAAATGTCACAATTAACCTAGTCGATGATTTTACTCGGTAAGTTAGTTAGTACTGATAATTGGTAGATGAATAATGGATTTATGGCATGCTTGCTTTTCTTTTAACAATAAATCTCATAAGACGTTTGCTAATTGTTTTCAATTTCCTTACAGCTATCCACAGCATGGTGTACCACCAAACATTGCTCCTTGTATCCTTCTATTTCCAAGGATGATGTGCCTATTATTATTTGAGTTTTTGGCAACTCTCTATGCACATCTTTCTCTAACAATTGAAGACACTAGCATGTGTATCATCTTCCATGCCATTTATAACATTAGTTGGTTTAAACTTGTTTGAAAATTTAAAATTCTCAAGAACTAAAACTTGAGTTTCTGGGTTCTTGGAAGTAGTGCCACATCACTTTACATCATATCTGTGCATAAGATGCACAAAGAACTTATGCTTCCTTTTTTTTGTTTGCTTTTCTGTTAATCGGTGGAATGTATGAGGATTTCTTTTCGCTATGCTATAGGTGTGATGGTCCATATTTGCTCTTTCCTTAACTTTATTGGCAGACTTACTGGTGGAACCTAGTACTGTAAACTACTACCCTACAGTTTTCTTCAATGAGTTTTGGCTGCTAAGGGATAAGTTAATTATAATCAATGAGACAGTCTCAGAGCTACCACTTAATCTGGAAGTAAGCCCCATAAGCATGACAAAGTGGCAGCTGTTTCTGCAGATTGATCAGTCTTTCCAGATTCATCGTAGCTATGGAAGCATGCTTGATGGTGAATCTGACGAACTAAAGGTAATTCTGGTCTTTTATGTTCAGTTAGCTTCATTGTCATATTATATACTAAGATGTGCATCTAACTACTTTTAACTATGAATCCCGAAAGTAGTAGAGAGATGTGATTGATTGTTTTCTGTTAATTGGAGCTGCAGTGATTATGTTTTTTATGGTTAATAATTTACGTGCAGAGGGTGTTTTTGGAAGGAAATCCCTATCTGTTGGGCGTCACAATGTTTGTTTCGATGCTTCATTCTGTATTTGACTTCCTCGCATTCAAAAATGGTAAACACCAAAAGAACACCTACTTTCCTAAAATGCTTCCTAAAATTAGCTATCTGATAATCTGCTGCTTTCCCTGCAGATATCCAGTTTTGGAACAAGAACAAATCTATGGAAGGACTGTCTGCGAAGTCTGTCGTACTGAACTTTATCTGTCAGTTCATCATCTTCCTCTACCTGCTTGACAACGACACTTCATGGATGATATTGGCTAGTTCTGGAGTTGGTGTCTGCATCGAGTTCTGGAAAATAGGGAAAGCCATGCGCATCGAGGTACCACTTAGTCCAGTGTTTCTGTGCATGTGTAACGTCATAAAAAAAAAACAGCAAGTGATACTTTCAATCTGATTTTTGCCTTGCGTATATAAACCGTGACAAACATATAAACTATCCAGGTTGATCGAAGTGGAATGATTCCAAGATTGAGGTTCCACGACCGTGAATCCTATGCAAGCAACAAGACCAAGGAGTATGACGATATCGCCATTAAATTCTTATCCTATGTGCTCCTCCTCCTTGTCGCGGGTTTCTCCGTATATTCACTCGCCTATGAACGCCACAAGAGTTGGTACTCATGGATCCTATCTTCACTAACGAGCTGCGTCTACATGTTTGGTAAAAAGCCTTCAAAATTCTCTTTGACCAGTTAAAAACTCTCTTTTGGTTGATTCTATTTAGTTGAGATCCATGTGGTTTGTGTTTGCAGGTTTCATTATGATGTGTCCTCAATTGTTCATCAACTATAAGCTGAAGTCAGTAGCACATTTACCATGGAGGCAAATGACATATAAGTTCCTCAACACAATCATCGACGATCTCTTTGCTTTCGTCATCAAAATGCCAATGTTGCATCGCCTTTCTGTCTTCCGAGATGGTAAATACAAATCCATCTTTCTCTGAGTTTGTTGATTCAGGTCTCTAGGATAGTTTTAAAATTCAAAAAAATTGATGATGATCTAATTTTGGTGTTGTTGCAGATGTGATATTCTTGATATACTTGTACCAGAGATGGGTTTATCCTGTGGACAAAACACGTGTCAACGAGTTTGGTTTTGGAGGTGAGGAAGAGTCTGTGGATACAAAGAAGATCACTGAGCAAGAAGATGACAAGAAAACAAACTAATCAGCTTTGTGCTTTTGTTCTTTTTAAACAAGTTTCAGCTTTTTTTGTTCTGCTTTAGAAAGTTTTGTTAATGCTATTTATATCCAAAAGGAATTTCGTTTTAAGGTATATTATTAAGAATATCACTTAGTTATACTTTTGTTTTGTTATGTAACATACTAGATCTCAATGTCTTAATATTAGCCTTGAAGGTATTAACATTAAAACAAGTAGTTAGGCTGTAATATTGTTTATCAACCACACTAAAGTCTCGGCGTGCGTCAAACGTCAGAATTGTGTAATTTGTTGTTTCAGATGGAATAACATAAAGGTAGATCTATGAACTCTCGAAGTATTAGGCTTGGCATTCGGATTCGGTTCGGGTTTTTCGATTCTCAAGTTGAAGTCCTATTCGGTTCCGGTTCCGGTTCGGTTCAGATTCGGTTCGGGTTTAGTATATTTTTTGGACCGATAATAACCAGAACTAGTCAATCCTATTGGATTTTTCAAGTTTAATTCGGGTTTTCAGATCTTCGAGTTTAGATCTCTAGACTCATTCGCGTATTTTTCAATAATGGATACGAACTCGGATTTGGTTCGGATGTTTCGGGTTCGGGTATTTTGCCATCTCGAACTCAAATCTCTTCCATCAAATCAAGTGAATCAATAAATTTTCACACAAGCGTCAAAAGCCCAAAAGTTTGAAACAACAATTATGCATTCCTCCAATCGTTAAGCAAACAAAGCTATATTTATCTTTTTGCGGTTAAAAACAATTTTTATCTGAAATAAAGTAATCTTTTGGAATAAAAGCTAAATGTAATACAACATTAATGTGTGCAGCAACAGAGGTTTTCATTATTACATTGTCCATCCGCGGTCCCCATTGAGCTACAGAACTCAATGCATTTCACCATCCCTTGCAGACATGGTTTTGTGTCGAAACACTGAGTTAATTTTTCTCCAAACACTAAACAAAAAGGTATAGATTAGCAAAATTCAATAGTGGAATACTAAAAGCAACATATAAGCAATTACCAAAAAAGAAAACAGATTAACAAAATCTTACAAGGCATGGGTTTGGAACTTGGACGGCAATGAACAGAAGAGATACCCAACATAATGGTGAAAGCAAATACTACCAATATTTTCTTAGTGAAATCCATAGTTATATTATGTGATTGTTCATCATCAAAAAACAATGGACTAGGACTTTTTATAATGAATTATATTGAATTATGGTTTATTTTTAACATTTCTTTTGTTTTGGTATAGAATCAGAGTGTATATATTTGTTTAGATGATTTTTTTTTTTAGAAGAGAGAATTGACATAAATCATTGATGGAGTATTCTCTTAAGTGTCAGTTTTGTCTAATGAAGTTGGTATGAAATCTTACAATGGGTTATTTGATCAATGATATGTCAATTCTCTTAGTTATATAATTTTCAAAATTTAAATTTTAATAAAAATTTAGAAGAATTCATTTATGTGAATTCTAAAATCATTGTGTAGTATACTTTGTATATTTTTAATACAAAATTTACTAAATAAATCTATTGGAATTAAGTTAGACTGATTCTATGTTAAAATATTGAGTATTAAACAAATAATATATGATATAGGGGTTGGGCACGGGGTCAAATAACCTTAAATTTTTGGATATTCTTTACCCGACCCGATCCTTACGGGTAAGAGAAAAATTACCCTTATATGACCCGCTAAATACCCGATCCTCTATCCTTACCTGCATATTATCCATTGAATATCCGACTTTTTACCTTTACCCGCTAATGGGGCTAAATTGGACTTCAGCTTTAAATTTCACTAGAAAATAAAATTATATATTTTATTGTTAATTGAACATAAGTAAAGTTTATATATATATATATATATATATATATATAACATAAGTTTCCTTACATATTGTTTAGAGTTGGTGAATATGGTGTCATCTCGGCCAGCTTTCTCGTTCTACTCGGAGGACTTCACGACGACTAGAAACTTCTTTAGTCTCTTTTCGCTTTTTTTTATCCATAGATCTCTAAATTTTAAAGCTGATATCTTAACCTGGAGTGTTAGAAATCCGCATGTTGTAGTTACATGTAAACTATGTTCATCCGGTTGGATCTCAGAACCGTTTTAGTTGATCATATATGCTATTGACAATATATATATATATATATATACAAAATATCGATAATGTTATTCAACATGCGTAAAGCAAGTATTTATAGATCCTTACCCACGGGTAAAAGAATTATGATACCATTTACCCAATTCTAAGGTCACATGTACTTTTTTTCGAGACCGGTACGACGGATAATGGATTGAAGATGGGTAACATGTGTCAATGCCCAAAATCAGATATATTTGAAACATAATTTACAAATATGAAATCTAATAACATATTATAATGCTGAATAACAATAGGAAAACTTTCATATTATATGGGTGTTTAGCTAGTTCAGTTAGCAGATAATAAGGACCGTTCGATTAAAGCTATTGGTTAAAATCTAATGGACGAGATCTGATATCACATTTCTTTCCTCTTTTTCTTTTTCTCTTCTTATTCTTCGCCACTTGTTTCTTTTTCTTTTACTATCTCTCTCTCTCTCTTTCTCTCTTTCTCTCTTTCTCGTCACTTTCTTTAGTCATTATCACATATATTATCCTTTTTTTTTAGAATGGATTATGATTATATTTTTTCTACATTTTATAATCCATTTTAGTATATTTTACGTGAATCTTTATATTACACATTTGTGAGAGACATATCATTTCTCTCGACCTAAACTTTTTTTCGGTTTAACAGAGAGTGAAGGAGAGTGTGGAATTAAAGACGATGGGTTAAGGGATAAACGAATGGGAGGTTTGGAAGTGTAAGGGAGTGGTTTTTACTGAGTTGAAACAGTTTCTGTGGAGGCTGAAATGGTTGGAGAAAGGTAAAGTGGGATAAATGGAGAAGGGGTGTTAGGGTTTGCTAAAAGTGTGCGATTAGGGCTGGTTAAGGAAGGGAACCAAATTAAGAGTATTTGTAGGTATATGGTATATTGCTAAAACAACACATAAAAAAATGTGTTAGCAGTGTTGACAAAAAAAAAAGTGTTAGTAGTAGTAAGTGTGTTATTGTGAGAACACTAAAAGAAAAAGAGGTGTGTTAGAGTAAAAATATCTCATAACAGTATTATCTCTAGATATATCTCTTATTAAAATCTATGATTGAATAATATTCGCTAAATGTATTCAAGAGATTTTTTATAAATTGTGAATTAATGAGGATATATTCTATAATATTAATTTGTTTCCTTTTCCAATTTATCATAACTTTTCCTATATTTTTTTAATATAAAATATAATGCTTTTATATGAATTTATAAACTTGTTGACAGATTTGCATTTTCTGTTTTTTTGCAAGGTATAAGATATATATATATGTAATTAGTAAGGTCAGTCAATACGACGTCGTTAGCTGGTGACTTATGTGGGCCGTAGTCTTCAAGCTTTCTGCAATGCGACTAACGACAATTGAGCCCATATACATAAATAAATACTAAAAAAACGTCACCGTTTATATTAGCTCCGGGAATATACACCGAAATCGAAAAACCGAACCGAAATATGGGATTCGGTTCGGTTTCGGTTTCTGCATAGTAACCGAACGGTTTTAAATTTGATAATCGATCGGTTTTCAGTTATTAACCGAATCCGAACGAAAAACCAAAAAAACCCGAATGGAACCGACAAATCTGGGTATTTGGGATATTTTAAGGTATTTTCGGATATTTTTAGATATTTTTGAATATTTTTTGGTTATTTTGGAGTATTTCCGATTTCTAAATCCAATCCGAACCGAACCGAATTCTCATTCGGTTCCAAATGGTTACTATTTTTAAAAACCGAACCGAACCAAATAACGAAAGTTTATATAACACATTTTGGAGTCTCACTGATTTTGGCGCGTTAGTAGCACGTGTGCGAAAGGGTGACGCGTGGGAATGAATCAGATCAAACAATTCCACGCGCACTGTCTCAGAACTGGCGTAGACGAAACCAAAGATCTCTTACAACGATTGCTTCTGATTCCAAACCTTATTTATGCCCGAAAGCTCTTCGATCTTCATCGAAACCCTTGTATCTTCCTCTACAACAAGCTAATTCAAGCTTACTCTGTTCATGACCATCCCCATGAATCTATCGTACTCTACAATGTCCTCTCCTTCGATGGTCTCCGACCAAATCACCACACTTTCAATTTCATTTTCGCAGCTACTGCTTCGTTTTCTTCGGTTCGACCTTTGCGGGTGCTTCATTCGCAGTTTTTCAAATCCGGGTTTGAGTCCGATTCGTTCTGCTGCACTGCTCTAATCACCGCCTATGCGAAGCTAGGAGCATTGTGTTGTGCGCGCAGAGTGTTCGACGAAATGTCTAACCGAGATATACCCGTCTGGAATGCAATGATCACGGGTTACCAAAGACATGGTGATATGAAGGCGGCGATGGAGCTGTTTGATTCAATGCCTTGTAAGACCGTAACCTCGTGGACCACCGTTATTTCTGGGTTTTCTCAGAACGGGAATTACTCTGAAGCTTTAACGATGTTTTTGTGTATGGAGAAAGACAAATCCGTGAAACCAAACCATATTACTGTAGTTAGTGTTCTCCCCGCTTGTGCGAATCTAGGGGAATTGGAGATTGGCCGAAGATTAGAAGGCTATGCTAGAGAGAACGGGTTCTTTGATAACATTTACGTGTGTAATGCTACTCTAGAGATGTACTCAAAATGTGGAATGATTGATGTAGCAAAACGGTTATTCTATGAAATTGGGAACAAGCGAAATTTGTGCTCCTGGAACTCCATGATCAGTAGTCTAGCTACTCACGGGAAACACGACGAAGCTCTTGAGCTTTATGCCCAAATGTTGGTGAGCATTTTTGTTTGTTCTTTCATCAGTTTAAGCATGTTGATTCCTTGGTTAAATAGAGTTCTAACACTTATGATTTTCTGTTGGTACTTCAGCGAGAAGGAGAAAACCCTGATGCTGTGACATTTGTTGGGTTGCTGCTAGCTTGTGTTCATGGTGGGATGGTGGTGAAGGGCAAAGAATTGTTCAAGTCCATGGAGGAAGTTCACAAGATTTCCCCAAAACTAGAGCACTACGGATGCATGATTGATCTCTTGGGGCGTGTTGGGAAGCTGCAAGAAGCATATGATCTCATCAAAACAATGCCAATGAAGCCAGATGCTGTCGTATGGGGAACCCTTTTGGGTGCTTGTAGTTTCTATGGAAATATTGAGATAGCAGAGATAGCAAGTGAGGCACTGTTCAAGCTTGAACCTACAAATCCAGGTAACTGTGTGATCATGTCAAATATCTACGCCGCAAATGAGAAGTGGGATGGAGTTTTGAGGATGCGGAAGATGATGAAGAAGGAAACGATGACAAAGGCTGCTGGATATAGCTATTTTGTGGGAGTAGGAGTTGAAGTTCATAAATTTACTGTGGAAGATAAATCCCACCCAAGATCTTATGAGATCTACCAGGTTCTTGACGAAATTTTAAGGAGAATGAAACCGGAGAAGAGTCACTTTGATTCTATGCTTCAGCTTGAACAACTATGCATATGAAAGTAGATGTTTTGTTTACTTGTCCAATAACAATGACTGAATCTATTGAAATTTGAAACTATGTGATTTTGGTGTCTTCACATTCCTATATTCAATCAAATGAAATTCATTTCAGATTCGGTATATAGTATCCAGTTGAACCTAACCGAAACGACATTGTATGTATATAAACATTACACAACAAAGTTTCCCAGAGGTTCAGATTCGGTATACAATGTTGCTTTGTCTATCTTATTGTACGTCTCATAACAGAGGCTTTATTGTGTTCACATACAAAAAAGAATATTTTTTTTTTTGCATCTCGAGTCTGAAACTAATCATGTGATCTTAATATTTTATTCGGACCTCATAAAAATCCCCACAAACTAAGTAATAAAAAAACTCACTCAAGGAACAAGCTTGATTATTCACTAAATCCTTTACACATCTTTCTTACACCTAAAACGAAGTGCACTATCACAATAAAGGTGTTTTCGGGTTACCTATGAGCCGTTGGTGTACGCGGCATGTTGTACGGCATTTGACCCATGTTCATTGGTGCACCAGGAACCACTGAGCCAGGGACTGGAGCAGCATGGACTCCATAAGCCATATGAGGTGGAGCCGGGAGGTTCACTGGTGTTCCAACTGCTGAGACCAACGGTCCACCTACTGGTTGACCTATGGTGGGTGTTCCATACATAGGAGGTCCTGGTGGTGGTTGAGGGACGGCTTGCTTGGCTGATTTGTTTCCTCCTCCAGCAACAACAGTAGAACTGGTGTTGTTGTTATTGCTGTTGTTCTGACCAGTGATTGGTCCTTGCGGCGTTGAGACATCTGCGTTGCCAACACTAGTAATGTCGTGAATGCTTGATCGCCTTCTGTCTTTGTTCATTGAGTTTAGACGAATGAAATACTTTTGAGCGTGGCTCGCGACTTGGGTCGGTGTTCTTGTTACCACAAAGTTGCGAGAAATGCTACGCCAATCACCTTTCCCATACTTATCCAAACCAAGAAGAAATAACCTGTAACGTAGAAAAGACAAAGACAATAGTTCATCAGAATCAATGCATAACCAAAAGGGCAGAAACTTCTGGGTCATTAGTATCAAACATGAAAACACACAAACCACTGCTAAATGGAACCTAAAAACGATTGCAGGTAACACATTAAGGTTTTGTCTTGCATCTACCTCTACAGCTAATCTGCATATAAAATGCCACAAAAGTCAGAATCCTACTTCTCAATTGCTTCTCCACTGGATTTTAATTTCGTAAATAAGCACGGAAGACATTTCTAGACACCGGTATAAAGTGTTTGAATATGAACATCGTGATTTCTTGTCCTACTTTTCCTATTTAATAACTAGCTACGCATTTTCTAATTTACTAGGAGGATCTATCACCGCCAAAGCTCAGTATGTCGAAAAGGCACATGTAAACCACCAAATCGATCAAGATGACAGGAGATTAGATCAAGATAATGGCAAAACACAAGTTTATAAGAATGGTGTAAGAATCTGTTAAAATGGCCAATCAGACAAATAAGCATTTTCTAAACTCTCCCAACAAAACATTCAATCAACAAAGATAGACTTCACTGTTACATCAGTTTCCCATATTTTAGCAAGTGAGAAAACAGTCAAGTAATTAATTATATGCCACTTATATAACCATTATATACTTAAGTCTAGTTTTTACCCCTTATCTACCCTAATAATATCCCAAAACCACGTCTTCAAGAGAGTAAAATGAAGACTAAACTTTAAAGTAAGATTTTCTTGTCTCTTTCTAAAAACGTAGGTGGGGTTTCTCCAATAACGGAGCTGGATAGACTAACTATCCTTTTCTCAAGTTTCACCATGAAAACAGCATCTAGCTTCAACAAGTGGTGGAAAAGACGGTCAAAATGGTCCCGCAGGTTTTAGATAGCATCTCCCCATCATCTCTAACATAGTGGATGTAATGATATAGCCACTTGGACAGGGAGGTAAAGAGAATTTATGAAAACAGCTTTCTCTGTCCCATGCCAAGTTATAATTTCAATAAAATCTGAGACGTTTGAAAATATTACGAAAATAAAACCTTCAAGAAATTTCTACTTTTCCTTCAAAGCATCCTCTGGAGTTACCTCGGGTCAGTCCACCAAGAACCTAAAAGTTCCAGTGAAAGTCTTGCTTCTAAGTACAGTATGACTTTGAAAACTCTTGACTTGTCAAAGGTTCACAAAATTAGACACCCAAGAGTACCTAAAATTGTTACTTAGAGAAATAATATCAATGTTCTAGAACACAATGAAGACATGAAGCACAGAATAAACATGGAAAGAATATTAAAAGAATGAGAAGAAGCAGAAACTGATTAGCAGCATAAATAAACAAAGATCACCTGTGCTCATCCTCTGTCCACGCAATACCCTTTCGTCGCTCCTGATCGGACTTTGATTTACCTCCTTGGTTAGACTCTCCCGCATGACTGTTACCTCCTTTCTTACTACTTCCTCCTTCATCACCAGCATGACCATTTGATCCTTCAGGAGACCCATAGGCAGGAAGAGGCACACATCCTGATTCAATCCTAGTAACATCTTCAACTAAAAGATTGTAATGTTCTTTAATCTGTTCAACATTTTTGCCAGGAACATCTGCCGCAATCTTCTCCCACCGTTCCTCGGATTCATCGGTATTATTCGCTAGAGCTCTCTCAAAGGCAATATCATCCTCCCTACTCCACACAGAACCATCACTAACTTCCTCCACCGTCATTTTTCCAATCAAACCCGCCCAAATTCTATAGAATCTACCCTAATCCCTCTCGAAAATCTTGGAAATCAATCAGATATCTCAAAATTTAGAGTTCCACAACCTAGAAACTGATCAGATATCAATAGAAAGACAAACTTAATAGAATCCCAAAGCCGAGAAACACACCAAGAACTCAGATCTTCCAAGTATCACTGAACCTAGTTAAAAACTACCTTGATATTCCAATCAAAATCAACCCATACAAGTAAACTACGGATATTGATGGGAATCGAGAAGGGATTCTCACGTCCCACAAAACCAAATTCCCTAAAAATAAGGGGAAAAAACCCTACTCTACTGATGAACTAAGACGCAAAATATAAAATAAAATAAAAATAAAACGAAAGATGAATTTAACTTATCGTCGTTATAAGCTAGAAGCACGAAGAAATATCTGATAGCCAAAGCAACATGGAGATTGAAACGATGGAATAAAGAGGATTGATAGAAGAAGGCAAAAAAAAAATGTTAACTTTGTAGGAAAAGAAAATTAGGGGTTTCTTGGGATTTCTAGGGATTGCAACAACTTGAAGAAGAGAGAGAGAAAGAGAAATCGGAATAACCCAGAAGACTGAGAGAGAGGTCAGAACGCCATTGTTAAAGGGGAAGTTCAAACAAAAGAAACAGTGATAACCATAAGCGCCCACACATTCATTGATAGCTACAGTTTTCACAGCTCAAGTCCGCTGCTATTTTTCTTTCGTTTATTATTTTGGTAATGTTGACTAAAAATATCTTTCTTATTGTACCAAGTAATTTATTTTGTTGACCGAATTTATGATGCCAAGTATTTTACTTATTTATTGATGGTAACTTAACTTTGGAAACATTTTGAATTTTGCATATTTCACTTTCATAATGCTTTAGCATGTGCCTAACTTTTTTTTTTGGGTGACATTTGGGGTCTAAGGCAATCATTGATGAGTAATAATTATTTGTACGGTTAATGATATGTTTTATCATAAGGCTATAGAAATATATCAAAATATTTGTATAAATTGTTCAAACTGATGGAAACTCAGATTCTAAACCCTCTTTAAAGAGATGACGCTTTTCCAATAACAAATATGCTAATTGCCTATGGAAATAACTTTCCGATCTATGCAATATGTGATTTTGTAGTTAGTCATTGTATAGGAAGACTTCTGCAAATACTCTATTCATTTTTAGGAAGAGTGTTTGTTTTAATGTTTTAAAACCTTTTGAAGATTTTTAAAAACATATTAATTAAAATATTTGTTTTCAACAAATTACAAATTACAAAATAGTTAAATATGAAATCAACAAACCTCCAATTTTCTTTAATTAACCGGACGATCTCGAATTAAAGTGGATAATAATTTTATAGACATATAGACATGTGGAAAGTCTAAAATACTATCTAAAATGTATACAACAGTCAATTATTATTAGTAGATTAAAGAATAGAATTAGAAGTACAACTTTTTGTAAAAGGTTAGAATTTTGTCTATGACATTTAATTGTGTAACAATTATGTGATCGTGTAGGGTTTATCGATCACAAAATCACAAATTATTTCAATAAATCCATGATTTTACAAAATTAATTATTCGAAGGAAAAAAACATTCTGCAAGATATAATTAGTATTTCTTCAGAGTTGATAATTATGTTATTTAACTGTGTAGTTTTTTTTTTTACAATTCAGTAGTGTTATAGATTACTAAAAATTTGGAAAAAGGAAAGAAAAAAAAAAGGTAGAGAGGCGGACAAAGAAGTTAGGGAAGATGTTGACGTCTTATCTATAAATATCCACCAAAAGATCCAATCAGACCGGTCCCCTTGGCTACTTGTCCCATCACCTCTCACTCACAGGTCCTTCATTTATCTTTTCCCTTTTCCTTTTTTCTTCTTCTTTCCTCCATTTTAATGCGAATTTATCACTTTCATTATTTTGTTCCAACTTTTATTCAACCAAGGGGAAAACATAAAAACATTACACTTTTTTTGGTGTAATAGTTTCCATAGATTTTGATCCTAGCCAAATTTAACAAGGTTTGTATACCTAATTATTTTAGTAAGACAATTTCTACTACGTTTAAATTTACGAAACGAATCTTGGAATAATCACAATTTGGTTATACATACCAAAAAATTATCATTTTCGACTATCAAATCAACAAAACAGAAACAATGATACAAATTTAAGATATTTTGCAGAAAAAGCCAAAAAGAACCATTGATTACAATTTAGTTGCAATGTAGACTACTTAAAAACCCAAAAAGGAGCATCTTTTATTTCAAACATGAAAAGGGCTTGTTTGGTTGTTCCCAAAATGTGCTCTCATTGCCATAACAAAACAAACCAAGCAAACAATAAAGAAAGTAGAGTAAGCAAAAGAGCAAATAGAGCTCTTTCTGATACAACTCGAAGAGAGTTTTAACATTAACCATTTAAAACAAACATATTATACCTTCTTCTCCTTCTGAAGTAGCTTTGCATCCCAACAACAACAAAACCCTAACAGAGTGCATTCAGATTTTATTTCCATGGAGAATAATAGCAAATCCCCTGCAAAAACATAAATCAATTTTGTAAGATAAGGATAGAGCAGAAGATAGTTACAGAAACTGTTCATTAGCGAGCAGCCGGCCCAAGTTCTTGAATGCCCAAATTAAAACTATATATAGGGCTTATAACATAAAGTCTACCTTTTTACATAAACAATCAACTAAGGCTGCGTAAAATCTAGATCTCTGCTTTTAAGGTTGCAACAGAAGATTAGAAGAGAGGAAGAAGAATCAGCAAGGACTGGAGATACAAACCTCTGGTTAACAAAGTACTTAAGCAGCAGCCTGTAGCAACTCCCTATCAGCGCGTTCCCTGATCCTTCTCTCGAGCTCTGGCCTAAAGTGTCTTATCAGACCTTGCACGGGCCATGCAGCTGCATCACCCAATGCACAGATTGTGTGTCCTTCGATCTGTTTGGTTACCTCCTGCAGCATATCAATCTCTTCCAGCTTTGCATTGCCAACTTTCATTCTCTCCATGATCATCCAAAGCCAACCTGTTCCCTCTCTGCAAGGAGTGCACTGCCCACAGCTTTCATGCTTGTAGAAGTAAGAGAGCCTTGCAATTGCATCCACAACATCGGTTGACTTATCCATCACAATGACTGCCGCAGTTCCTAACCCTGATTGGACAGCCTTGAGCGCATCAAAATCCATCAGCACATCCTCGCAAATGTTCTTAGGAATCAGAGGAACAGATGAGCCACCAGGGATGACAGCAAGTAGATTGTCCCATCCACCTCTAACACCTCCACAATGCCTCTCAATCAGTTCCTTGAGAGGTATACTCATCTCCTCTTCGACCGTGCATGGCTTGTTTACATGGCCCGATATACAAAACAGCTTTGTCCCAGCGTTATTCTTCCTACCAAAACTCGAAAACCACTCAGGTCCACGCCGTAAAATGGTAGGCGAAACAGCCACTGTTTCCACATTGGTAACAGTTGTGGGACAACCATATAAACCAGCATTAGCAGGGAACGGAGGCTTCAACCTAGGTTTTCCTTGCTTCCCTTCAAGGCTTTCAAGAAGCGCAGTCTCTTCACCACAAATGTATGCACCAGCACCATAGTGGATATAAACATCAAAATCATAACCAGAACCACATGCATTCTTCCCCAAGAGACCAGCTGCATATGCTTCTCTTCTAGCTTTCTCTAGATTCAAACGTTCATTCACATATTCACCCCTGATGTAAATGTACGCTGCACTAGCTCTCATTCCAACACCAGCAATCAAACACCCTTCCAACAATTTGTGAGGGTCATGACGCATGATCTCCCTATCTTTACAAGTTCCAGGCTCACTCTCATCAGCATTGACAACCAAATAGGACGGACGGCCATCAGATACTTTAGGCATAAAAGACCACTTAAGACCAGAAGGGAAACCAGCACCACCACGTCCACGAAGACCAGATTTCTTCATTTCATTGACAATCCAATCAGTACCCTTGAGCACCAAATCTTTGGTCCTATGCCAATCACCTCTCTTCATCGCGCCTTTGAGAAATGGGTCATGTAGACCATAGAGATTGGTAAAAATCCGATCTTCATCCTTGAGACCACCGAAATGAGTCTTTTCCGGAGGCGGAGGAGGTGGAGGTGGCTGTGGAGTGGTAGAAGTGGATGCAGCTTGGGTGCTGAATGATCTCAAAGCTGGAGCCAATCTGTTACTTTCCTTCCAAACTGATACTGCCCTTTGCAAGCCAAGAATCCCCCTCACGGGTGCCTATCATCAAATCCATATAACATAGAGGTTATATTGCAAAATAATTCAAAGTAACAAACATTCAAACGCATGATTGTGGTTCAAAAGCAAAACTCAGTAGCACGATATCAGTGGATTTGGTAAAGTGTCTGAGGATGAGATATACAAAAAAAACCGTTATTTCAACATCACAAAACCAATCAAAGGAAGTGAATTAACCCAATCGCTCTTGAAAAATCGATAGCATCGAGCAGATCAAATCAAATTCCAATCAATCACAACCCGCTAGATCTAATATGAAAGAAGATGTCGCATTTTCAAATTATTAAACTAAATTAGAGATAAATACAATCAAAGTCTCAAATTCCGAAAACCCTAACAAGTGCGATCGAGAGAGAAAAAAAAAAACGCATAACCTAGCAATGAAATTGAAGATCATCAAAGTGAGTGCGCAAAAGAGATTACATACCATGGAGACAAAAATTTCCGTGAAGTAGTAGTAGAGAGAGAATGGTCTTTGTTCTTGAAGCCACCTGAGATCAACGCGAGTTAGGTGTTGTAGCTTGGACAGACGGACGGAGTTATAATCCCTCTCCACCTGAGACCGACGAACTCTAGATAAACTGGTTGGTTTAGATTAGTCCGCGTCTTCTTGACGTTAACTTGTCAATGTTTTATGGGCCTTTATTGGGCCTAGCTCAAAATATTTCGGTCCGGTATGAATCTATCCTAAAAAGCAATAAACGTAAAATATGTGGTCGAATATGAAATATTTATAAAATTATAGAGAATAATTTGCATATAGAAACATATGAGGCGTCTTTTTATAATTTTCTCAATTTCCAACTGTCTCAGGCCGGCGATTAGCAGAGGCGGTGGTCCGTTCGAGAGAGAGAGGAGGAATTGAAGCGAGTTGGGCCCAATTTTGATCAGCTCGTCTCGGCGATTCTAGGGGTTCCTGGCCTCGTTTTATTCAGCGACTACTGCTTGAATTTCACGTTTTTGGTGAGCACCGTCTATCTATTATCTCCAATATTATGATGATTCAATTTCAGGCTGTAATTTAACCCTAAATTCTGATGGTTGATTCGTTGTATATAGGTTTGGATTTGTTATGGGAGATTCCTCGGTTTCAACAAGTTCATGAGCTGCCAATATTGGGTTTCAGGTATAAGTCATATCTGGATGCGTTTGTGTTCTGTTGTTTTTGGATAATTGTGTTTCATGTGGTTTTGTTTTTCTTTTGATCCCTAGTGGGGTTTGGTTTCATCTAAGGTAATGGTGCAATTGGGTTATTGCAGCTCCTAAAGAAGCACGGTTGGCAGGAAGGTACTGGTCTGGGAATTGCCAAACAGGTGAGCTCTTTGATTCTTGTAACTGCTACTTTGGTCAGAATGCTTTTAATGGTATAAGATTTCTTACTTCACTTATTAGGTTGTTATTGTAGATGCTGTTGATGGTATATATATGCTCTCGAAGTGTTGTTTCAGTAGTTTTCCAAGAAGTAAGTGCTTTCCAACTATTTAGTAGAAGCTTTTTTTGCGAGTGTCTATATTTGCTGTTTTACTGGTCAATTTCTATTTTTATTTGTTGTTTTTAGCGATTATATTCATTATGTTTAATTTCTCTGACAGTTGCTCTACTTGCAAGCAGGGGATACTGATGCCTGTAGACACGCAGGTTAAACATAATAAACTTGGACTGGGAGCAGAGAAACTAAAGATACAATGGAGGAAGAAAACAATAAAGTCTCAGGCTACCATTTCTCAAAACAGTGAAAAAGTAAGTGATGTTGCATTTGAAGCCACTCTTCTTCCGTCTCTTCTATTTGTGCTGCATTAAACATATTTACATTTTGTAACTGTAACTGTTCAGTGGTAGGAAATTTTTGGGTCTGTTTCTAGCTGTGTTGTATAGACTACAAGAAGTAAGGAGAATTGAGTGTGCATTCCTTTTTTTTTTTTTTCTCTTTTTGACAATTGAGTTACTGTGTTCAGGTGTCGAATGTTATGGGTGAGTCCTCTGGATCAAGCAGTTCATTGGCTGCGATCAATTCTTCCAACATTGGGTTTCAGGTATTTATGTTGAGCCGTGTTATATCTTTAATGTTTATGTTTTACTGTGTGTTTTTCTTGATTTAAATGGTATAACTGGTGTTAAACGAATGGTATAAAATTGGAATATGCAGCTACTAAAGAAGCATGGCTGGAAGGAAGGCACTGGTCTTGGAATAGCTGAACAGGTAAATTCGCATGTGCTTATTATATCAATTCTGGTTCTGTCTAGCTGTGGAATCGCAGTGTTCCTGTATCATTCTGGTTCCGGTCTAGTTGCGGAATCGCATTTACTGATGCAATGTTATTTGCCACCCAATAGGAATGTTTCACTTCTCTAATTGTTCTCGTTCCGAGCAGGGTATATTGGTGCCTGTACAAGCAGAGCCAAAACATAACAAAAGAGGACTGGGAGCTGAACAACCAGCTAAGAGAAAAGCGGCACAGCCTCAGGCTACAGCTTCTGGACACAGCGAAAAGGTCTTGATTCCCTTTAAATCTGTAACTACCTTATGATGAAAAAGTGTTCATGCATTGATAAAGAGTCTGCATCAACCACACTTGGACCTGGTTTTACTTTATCATGTAGCCATGAGCTTTTTTGTTTTATTTGTTTTACAATTCTTAGCAGGCTCGAGGTAGGTGATATCCATTTTCACAGACTAGAAACTATTACATTATCTCTAAAGCATATAACATATATCTTCCGTACTCTAAATTTCAGGATGAAGAAGTCTCAAAGACGAGCAAGAAACTTTCTAAGAAAATGCGGAAGATGATGGAGCACGAAAAACGCTTACAGGAAAAAGAATTTGAACGAGCCTTCTATAGGGAGTTCTGGCCTGATAATGTATAACTATGTTTTCTCCTTTAGTCCTCATTGACCTGGATGTTCCAAAAGCTTTCTGTATTTACTGCAAATTTAGAGTAACTCTGTTTCCTATTGCCTTGATCTATAAAGAAAAATAGTTATAGAATCATGCGTTCAATTATATTTGCGAAACATTCTTCTGTAGATTAATCTACCCTTTGACATTTATAAACATCTATAAAATGGAAGAAGAAAACGAACTTAATGCAGACACTTGAAGCAAAGGTTTTGCTTGTAAGATTCTAATTTGTATGCTCATGTGCCTTGCATTGGCTTTACTCATGCATGTAGCATGACTACTTCACTTTAGATTGTGAAGAAAAAAATGGAATAATGATATGATTTAACTTCAAGTCTTCAATAACAAAATCCCCACCATTATGATTATTTGTAGTTAAAAATAAGAAAATAATTATTGTTGAAATAAATGGGCCGAGTAAGAAAGGCCCATTAAAACGCCCTAAATAAATTGAAATGCCATTGTTATATCTCTTCTTCCTTCACCTTCGTCGTAGTTCCCCGACAAGCTGCCTTCTGTAGAGCTCCGCCACATCTGAAGCCGTCTTTTCAAAATTGTCGAGCTTCTATAATGACGTCTCTTCTCCTGCCTTCATCTCAATCTCTCCAGACTCGAAGCCAAAACAATGGCCAACCATTACTTCTCCCTCGAACACCACTGTTCGTCTCACCACTACCCCCTCTCCGTCAGTTGAGACCGAAACACCTTTCTATTTCCGCCGCAGCGCCGAAAAAACAATCGGAGATTGTCACGGCGACGAAGAAGAATTCGAGCGTAGAGGAGGAAACCGAAGAGGAAGTAGAGGAGGATATGTTGTGGATTCAGGAGAAGGCGTTAGACCTAGTCGAGTTCACTGGATCGGTAACTCAGGCGATTCCAGGTCCTCGAGTTGGAAGTAGCAAATTGCCGTGGATGCTCGCCGTTCCGTTAGCTTACGCGGGCGTCACTTTCGTCACTGCTTTTGTCAAAACTGTTAAGAAGTTCTCTTCTCCTAAAGCTCAACGCAGGAAACTGGTCTCGGATTCCATTCTTTCTCTCTATCTATCTCTTTTGTGATCCTTACTTGAACAAAAGAACTGATTCAATTCTGGTTTTTTTTTTTTTTGAATCTCTTCAGGTGAATCAGAATGCTATGCTTTGCAGATCTATAGATGAATTGTTACGGAAAGATGGAACAGTGCATAGCTCTGAGCTTAAGGCACTTGAACAGAAGGTGTGAATATATTGATTGATCTTTTGGTTTGATCTCTTAAAATCATTCCAGTCCAGAATTTGTCATGTGAATGCTGAATTTTGTTTTCTACATCCAGACAGAGTTTAACATGGAGGAGATATTGCGGAAATACATTCGCTATGCATTGAATGAGAAACCGTTTAATCCCGACCTTGTTGCTGATCTCATTCATCTAAGAAGAGCTTCTGGTTTGAATGATTCTCAAATTCCTGAGATTTTAAATGAGATCTCCCGTCGTATTGTTAAAGAAAAAGGTAACCAAACCTCTCTTTAAAGGTTCTCTCCATTATTACAATCTTCTTTATTGTTCTTGACGAATTTGGTTTTGCAGGTCCGGTAGTGATGAAAATGCAAGGGTTTACAGAAAAAGGATTCAAGAGAAAACTCGCCGTGCAGGCGCTTTTTGGAAAAATTTACTATCTTTCTGAGGTAATGGATGCGGAAACATTACTTCTACTTGAGATAATCTGCTTACTCTTTCAACATCTTCATTGATCTAAATCATGAAGCCAAATATGCATACAATGTTTTCTGTGTGTGATAGATTTTCTAACTCCATTCTCTCTTCAATAGCTTCCTGACTTCTGCTCAAAAGACAACTCCTTAATCATCAAGGAAATATTCGGAGTTACAGAGTAAGTTAACTCTCAAATTGCAGCTTTATATTCTTGTGCTTTTACAATGTTCCTTTTACTTGACCATCTCTACAAAACATTTCAGTGAAGACGCAGAGAAGCTGCGGGTACACGCTCTTGCTGAAGCTGGAGACATAGAGGCACTTGAGAAAATGGTGGAATCTGAGAAAACAGCCGAGTCTTCCTCCGATAAAGAAGAAGATTCAAATGAAGAAGATGACTCTAATACCACTCCTTAAGACGTTTGTTCAAAGACCAACTTCAACACTAGGATTCTTTCCAAAGGGGTTTTTCTTCTTCTTCTGTTCTTTGACTTATATCCCAAGAGTTATTCACAGCAGAAGACGTCTGATTTCAACCATATATTGTCTTTTGCGATAAATCATGGCATACCTTGTAATAGAAATTTACTCCATCTAAAATGCAGCAGATCAATATACAAGTTGTGGCTTATATTAAAAGAGATATTGTCTTTGCTAAATCTAAACTCATAAAGATATATAAAAGGGAAATTTAAAAAGGGACTCAAGACATTGTAGCTTCTATTTTAGTATAAGTTCTTCTACAAGCACAGATGTTTACTTACATTAAGCCAAAGTACTAACTAAAACTCTTCTTTGTTTGAAAATGAATTCCGAACGCTTTTGGTGCTAACCTAATAGGCTAATACACCTTGAAATGTAAAATCCTCAGGAAAAGTTCATTTTCCTGGAGTTCAGGAGTTTTAATCCTCAATATTGAAATCGATCAGGCTTCGCGGGTACAGTCTGAAAGGAGTACCTGAAAACTTGAGGCTAAAGATTTATGACTTGACTTTCCAGTTTCCCACCAATAAAAGTTTTCATCAAACTGCCTCCTTGAGATTGAATGTTCTGACAGTTTCCCTGGCGTGGTCATGTTCGTGGAGCTCGACTAGTATTCTCTTTAACCTGCGGGCGAGACCAGTGGTTTCCACATCGTCCAGTCCTGAGGCAAGCCTTTTCTCGAGAATTCTTCTAAGTGTCAGAGTACAATCCACAAGAGGTTGCAGCGGACGGCTGCAAAATCAAATAAAACATTTTAGTATGTATCAAGCCGAAGGTTCAACATAACGTGGTAATGTCCTAATATGAGATGCTGATATCATGTGAACCAAATGAAGATAAACAATGATGATGTTTTGTCTAAGACGAATGAGATTCCCAAAAAAAAGCATATAGACCATAATCTGACCAATACTCCTGTTTTTGAGGGACGTGCCTAGACTTTTTGCAAGATAAAAGTATGTAATGTACACATCTTAGTCCCGATTCAACAGCTCAACTTTACTTATTCTTGCATGGCACTTGTAGAAAACGATAGCTTAACTTTTCGTGCAGACGGATTGTAATTGAAATGGTAAACGATATGCAACATCACAAGATGTAACTATAATGTTTCACTACAATGAACCATGAGCAAGAGAAAGCAAAAATTCAGATTTGATTGTTAAATCATTGATACCTGTGGGTTCTTGTGACGCTTGGTCCGGTCCATACTCCAGACAAAGAAGCAACGATCCTTTCAGTTCTTGTCACAGCATCATGGATATTTGATGCAATGCTTCTGACATGGGGTAGAACTTTTCCAAACAAAAGGTCACTAAGAGCCAAGTTCTCCAACACTGGAAGCGCCAGGATGTCTTTCCACATACATATATTTCTCATAAGACGGACTGACGTCCCAAACCTATATGCTGCAACTTGTGGAGCATTAGGTACAGCCTTCAATACCAGAGGATCCCATGTCGGAACCTGGAGAATAAAGAAAGAATCAGAGGATATCATTAGTCCAGTATCTCATAACAGACTCAATGATATTTATCAGGAATTAGCAAGAGATGTAACATATTCAAATTCATACGCTAATAGCTGCAATGGCTTCAACAAGGCGAGCACGAATAGCAGTAAATAGTTCCGCTAGGGCCTCACTCGAAGCAGGAACATAATCTGTCACCAAGCTTGTAGCAGCAACAGCATTTCTTGTCTCCCGAGTGCTAAGTATATCCCAACAACGAACTATCTGGTGGTGCAAAATGGGAATCGCAACCTTTTCCACTAGCTCAGGGACAAGATTGGCATCAGTATCATCTGGTGCAAAATCATCCCCATCTTCTGGCTTCCCATAATCAACTAGCAATCCATGCCTGGAGACAGAAATTGTAAGTCAGATCACTTCCAAAAATGTAAAAACAATGGGTTTAGCACACACGCTTAGAGACTAATGCCTACTAGATACTATAAGTGATCTGTGTTTTGACAATGTAAGTTGGGATAATTAGGAGAGTTGGAAATCACGAGTAGCTTACCATTTCATGTCCAAGAAATCCACACCTTGATGAAGAGGATCCCATTTCAAAAGCTCCAGTCTTACATAAGGTGAAAAGATGGAAGGAACAGTCAAAGACATGTAAGCATCCCGATAAGTAGATGAATAGTCTCGCTTCCACCTCTCAAATCTTGCCTTCACCCTTGAAAGCTGGGAGTACTCCTCAGATGCATCACTAAAGACCTTATCAGCACACTGAAGTAAGCTATCTCTCGTCTCCTTATAAGCTGAAGTCTCACTGTCACTCTCATCAGTGCTTGATTCTCCTTCTATTTTCAGAGAAGATCCATCAATCTCCATGGCTGATGCACGCTTATTTTCAAATCGAGCTCGTCTTTTCTGCCGATCTGCAGCCCTCTGTTCCACTTCCCTGCGCTTCTGCAGGTTTTCGTCTCTGCCAAATTCGTCAAGCTTAACTGGTTGATTCGTCTGCTGTCTTATAGAAGCAGATGCAGCCAACGCAGCACTTGTGGCAGCAGCAATCACTGAAGTACTGCTACCTTGTTTGTTTAGAACTGCCATTGCTGCTTTCACAGCGGCCCCCAACTCTACCATTTCATCATTGTTATCTGCAATTCTCCTTTCTAGAATAGATAAAGCATGTTTTTCATTAAGTTCCTTCATCTGATCTTCAATTTCCTCAATTAAGGAACCCTTTTTCTGCGAAAGAAAATTCACAACAATAATTAGGAGTTCTACTCGTTAAAACCGGTTGGCTTGCAACTATTTTTACGCATATGGCAATCTAAAAGCAGTACCAGATACAAATATGGTAGGGCTCACAGCTGGTCTTTCGTTTTCATATTTGGACAAAAGAATGACGAGCTAGAATTTCGTTCTATTAAGGTATACTTACTGCATCAAGAATCCATACAGCTCTATATAAGAAAGATAATTTGTTGTATGTCATGTAAAATAGCGTAAAACCAGATTTAGTTTCAATATAACAGATATCATTTGCTTTCATAAAGATGATGTCTAACTACAAGTGTCAGAGAAAATGTATGCCACGAGAACCTAGGTTTCCATGAAAATATGGTTTGAGCTAATTTTTCTTTTTGTTTTATTGGAGATTAAGATCAAACAGACAAATGCAACATAGCATTTGATATTAATCTCTTTCATTTTTCCTTGGGTTCATGATCCTATGCAGTCAAATGATATGAGACGAAGAGACATCTAGGGATGCACTAAGAAAGCAGTCGCCGTTGGTATCGCAAAAATTAAAAAAGACAAGCTTGCAACATCAGCAATATGTATATGACCACAGTCAAAACATTATATTAAAGCGTACCTGCATGAAGTCGCAGATAACAGAAATGAAGTTTCTAAGTTTTTGCATGAAGACATACTTGTCTCCAGCTGCAGCTAGAGAACTTTCAAGAGCTGTGATACTCATCAACGAAGCAGTCAAATTCTCATCTGTCTTGGTAAGCGAGGATAAGGTTTTTGCATGAGACTCCTGGAGAATAATTCAAAATACATGCAGGTCATCAGAAACCAAATCAAATAGCAAAAAGACACTAGGAAAACCTCTGTGGTGAGCTACATTTAAAAACTCACCTCAACTAATAATCGACTAGAATAACAATAACAGTGAAAAAATACAATGATATTACCCAAACACTAAGAGAAGGCAACAGATTCATAAATAGGAAGAAGCCAAGTTCATAGAGCAATACCTTAAGCTTCTTAACATTGTCTTGCAATGCCTTCTTGGCAAGCTCGGCTTGTTGTGACATTGGTAGTGTATCAACACCAGTAGCTGGACCAATGGTAGGAGGCACAGAAACATTCGGCATTGGTATCCCAGCATGATAAACATACTTCTGCGGTTGCTGTTGTGGTGGTGGCTGCTGGTTAGGATGCAAAGGCACGCCAATTCCATTACTACTTACAGTCCTATGAGACCCTTCATCCATTCTTTTACCAATACCCTTCTTAAATTGCTCCTCCTCCCACAACTTATCTTCTTCATCCTCATCCTCATAAAAACTACTTGTCGTGGTTTCTTTAGCAGTAGGATTTTCATCACCGAAATCAAACACACCTTTCTTATCACCTTTGTGCGGTCTTGCACCGATGAAAGTTCCCTGAAAGTCTGCATCCTCATCGCTGACTCCTTCAACAGCAGAATGATTAGCGGTACTCCCATCCAGTGATATGTAATCAGGCGCCGGTGCTGAACGTGACTGCCTCATCCTCTCCTTCTTGGCTCTAATAATAGCTGCCTGATCGGCAAACGCATCTTCAGGCCGCTCATCTTCCCCTTCCTCATCGAAGTCCAAATCCGAAACCTGTTTGACTACATCCTTCAGACTCTGCTGCTCATGGTCCTGCGGAGGTTTGATTAAACCCTTAAGTACTACCTTCGGCTCGGCATTGGCACTAGGGCGAGAATACGGAAGCGTCCGTGTGTTCTTCTGGAGCTCGAGCAGCGTCTCTTTCGTATAAGAGCCGGCCTGGGGAAGCACGTTAGAAAGGGGAGCCACGGTAGAGGAAGAAGAAGAAGAAGAAGAAGAAGCGGGACGATGTTCCTTGGTGGAAGAGTGTTTGTGAGAAGATCCCGAAACGCCGAGACGGGAAGAGGATTTGACACGGTCTCTAGCGTTCTTAGGCTTTATCGTCAGACGGAGAGCTCCATCTTCTTCCTCCTCCTCGTCGTCGGCGAAACTTAGGAGTTTCTTCTTCGGGGCCGAGGCTGGGAGTTTTTTAGGTTTCGACGAAGGAAGAGCCGGAGTCGGTTTTGCCGCGGCGGTTGCATCTTTACCGTCAATGTCATCGTCGCCGTCGTCCCCGCGCCGTCGAAAATTCCTAGGACGGTTACTTCCCATTCTCTCTCTCTCGAATTAGGGATTTTACTGTTAGGGATCGAAACTTGAATAAGAGAATTGGAATTCTGAACTAATATTTTGTTTTTCTGATCCTGTGCTTATTTATTTGATTTTTTTTTTTTTACTCAACTTCACAATATAGTCAAGTGCCTAAATTGACAATTACAAACTGAGCCATGTAAGGCTTATCCTGTGCTTATTATGTCATAGAAAAAAAAAAAAAATTTTTTTAAGAAATGGAAAAGTGAAAAACTATTGAGATTAGATAATCCTAATAAAATATTTTTATTTGAACATAAACTAACAATTCTATTTTATATATTTTTTTTCAACTAAGAATTCTTTTCATATTTGTTTGGGACAAAATGCAACTAAGAGGTCTGAAAACCATTTTTAAGGCAATTGTTTGAAATGCAACGTGCTACAATAAACACAAACAAACAATCTAGATTTACACCGGAATCCGCATAATGCAGTGCAAGTTGGTGAAAAAAAAAGCATGAAAGAAGAAAATAATGTTGCGAATTGCATTTTCCACATATGGGTTCAGGACTTTAAAAACAGCTTTTGCCTTCGATACCAAAGGAAACAAACAAAATAAGAGGATGACGATTGACGAAGAAAGAAGAAACAACGTAACACTGTTAAGTATTTTTTTTTTTTAAATTCGTTTTGAAATCATAATAATGAGTTTGCATGGGTGAATCACACCATTACTACAACTTGCTTGCTGAAGCCAACATGTGAACTGCTCCTGCATCGAATTAGGGATTTTACAGTTAGGGTTCGAAACTTTGAGATTGGAATTGAGGCAATCGTTTGTTTTTCTGATCCCTGTACTCATTTATTTATGTCACATAAAAAAAAAAAAAAGGAAAACTTAAGGAAAAAATATATTAGCCAAAATGTTATATTTTAAAAACTATACAGTTTACGTTTTTTTAAAAAAAAATTTAACATAAATAATAATTCCCTTTTTTTTTGTAAACAAATTTAAGAAGACATGTAAACAATTAAGTAGGCCAATTATAACAAATCAAACCGATTTAGACGTGTAATTAGTTACTAGTTAAGACACTATACATTGTATAGAAGTTAAAAATCCCAGTAGAACCAGTCAGGTAGGGCCAGTACCACCAGTCTACGATAAACAAAAATAAGTGCAATTGCAACTGCTGCTACCATTCAAACTGTATGTACGAGATAAATCATCCTGAGAAACATAAAAGAAGAAATAATGTTGCAAATTGCATTTTCTTTTACTTTTTTTCTTCCACTTATGGGTTCAGAATTTTGGGAAAGAAAAAAAAAAAACAGCTTTTGCCTTCTTTCTTTTGCTTCCATCCCAAAGGATGCAAACAAAAAGAGGATGATGAAGAAAAGAAGAAACAACATTAACTGTTAAATAGTTTTAAGAAAGTCATGCTTTTATTATCATAATCAATTCCCATTGCATCGGTGAATCACACCGTTACTACTACTTCCTTGCACTTGCTTCTTCTGATTCTGTTGGTTAATCCGGTCAAGTCCCCATATCCTTATGGTTCCATCATCGCTTGCTGACGCCAACATGTGAAGGTTCGTCGGGCTCCAGCTCACGCAGTTAACCGCTCCTGCATGCCCTGGTAGCTCAATGATTAACTTCCCTGAAGATCTGTGCCAAATGTATACCTGCAAATAACGGAAATGCGTGGACTCGTGTCACCAAAATCCCCACAAAACACACAGAGAGATCAACAGAATTGAGAAGAAACCATTCTTCGATACTGAGAAATAATTACCATCATTTGGTTGTGCTCTGTCTAAATTGATTAAGTTTTGACCCAATTCTAAATCCTAAACCCGCATAGATTCAACTGAAGAAAGAAACAATCATTCCTTTATCCAGCAAAGTTTCTGAGAACAGAGACTGGAATTTCATCATCTGATTAAATTCTGTCTAAACTGATCAAATGAAGAAAGAAACAACCACTCCTCAGTTCTGAGAATGCTTGAGAGGACAGACCGGATTATTGTCAATCGATTTAGCTATGTTCTTTTATGTGTTTATGTGACGATACTATGCAAAGAAAAGAGCGGATTTTACCTGAGAATCCTCGCTTCCGCTAGCGATAAAATCTTGTTTATACCCACCAAAGCATGATCTGATGATGAATCGTGAACGCCTGTGGCCTTTGTACCTCGACACAATCTTGGGGTCACCTTCGATATTCCAGAGACGGATTTCCTGGTCCAGGAGATTTACCAGAAGATATTTGTTGTCATTCGAGAGCGAGAACGAGGTAATCATGTCTTCCTCTTCGATCAATCTCTCAACTGTAGCTTCCCTATCAAATAGCGATATCACGGAATCCTTGCATACACTTACGAGCCACTTTCCATCATCCGTCATTGCTATATCTGATACCTTTTGAGTCCTCTGACCTTTCCAGCATTCCATCTCTCTACCATCTAAATCCCACATGCATATGCTTCGGTCTGTCATCCCAGCAATTATTCCCTGTCCGCCAGGATACCATCCGCAAGAAATGGGACTGCTACCACTTTTTTCATACATGTGAACACAGTCTCCTGAATCAACATCCCAGCGTCTGATAACCTCTTCTGCTCCACATGTAAGAACTTGACGATCATCAGGACTCCATAAGATCACGATCACTGGTTTCTGGTGGCCAACAAGTGTATGCTTCAACGAAATTTTCCCATCCGCGTTGATCTGAAAAGTACATTTTAAGTGAATCAGCAAACAGGTTGCCTCCATTAGAATAGGTAACAGATCAAAACTTTAACAGGTTAGCCAAAACTCAATGCAGGTGAGCCTTTGTTGGTAAGTCAGCATTACCTCCCATATAATTGCGGTCTTATCCTTGGAAGATGAAGCCAAATATTTGCCATTATGTGAGAATTGCAAGAACCAAACTTCATCGGTATGTGACGCCAAGATCTGAACCATTCACGTAGAGAGAACTTAATGAATGTGATTTAAGTCAGTAACGCACACATGCACTGCAAGTCTGACTAAACTACAAACAGAAACAAAAAAAGCCACACAAGTAATTAGTTAATCAAAGGAACGCGAGTACAGGTGAAAGAAAAAAAAAGAATGTACTACATAGCCAATGATGGAAAAGGAATAACCGAAAAAGAAAAGAGGCATAAGGTTGAGACAATTATCATCTTCTATTTCTTTCTCGATGACCTGTCAAGGAAGTGGAAACGTTCGCAGCACATTGTACTGTAAACCTTTCAGCTAGAGATAAGTGACTCTCTTATAGTACAGACAAACTCATGATCACCAAGAAACGAAACAACAACAACTACAACATGAAAGAAACGAAAAAAAACATTCACAGCAGAGCATTCTAACCTGAACAGTCTGAGAAGGAATTTGGTGCTTCCCGCATTGATGATCAGTATACAAAGACAAATCACTATCCAAAGTATTATGGAAAACACAAGAATCCCGCTGAATATGAAGGGAATTCTCAACTAAATACTCCAACCTCTTTTCTGGGATTATAACAGAAGCAGGAAGCAAGTTTTGCAGTTCCTCCAGAACCTTTGACCTTGAATTCACACTTTCTTTACCTGAAGCCGAAGTGGTATGTGATATAAAGCTTGAAGGTGATATAAGGGAGGAAGCTAGCTCATGAACACGCTTTGTATTAATACGAAGAGGCACCATCTCATTCCTTAAGGTGCCTAGCGCATCAACAATCTGTTCAAATTTCAGAAGCTCTAAGAACTTTTGCTCTAAGAGCAAGAAAGACGCAGATTTGACAGCCTTTTCATCAGGCAGACCGATTCTGTGCAATGTTTTAACGCTTTCATCCCATTTTCCATCCTTTACCTGCTGCAGAAACACCTTAATGATGGAATTATGCAGAGAGATTCCGGATTCTTCCTCCAACATAGCCCCGGTTTTATCATATCCAAGCGAATAAAGAGCCCTAGTGATAATCCTAATGAATTCAGATCTTTTAATGACCCCTTTGGAGCCGATAGTTTCCTCATCCCCTTGGGAGGTCAGAGGCCTTGCCATCAGGTCTCCCAAAGAGTTGTTCACACTACTACCTCTAACAGACGAGTTCCCAGAGAAGCCGTTCGGTTCGTCAACAAGCCGCTTTGCACGTTTCAAAGGAGGTTCAGTATCCTCCACAACTCCCATGAAATTCCTAGTTCAGCCCATATAACTTTTCTGCAGAGGCAACAAATGAGATCAAGCTTTAAGCGACTGCACATTAGATCCATACAAAAACTAAAAAATTCACTTCATCAGAACAGTACAAGGATTCTACCTAATCAATCAGAATGGATTAACAATTATCATGTAGATCTACTAGCAGGAGATAGTGACTATAGCAAGGAGATTAGCATTCAAACGTCAAAAACAATTAGACCAGTGAATCAAACCCAATTAATCAAAACTATAAATTAAATGCACTTTCACTTTGTTCGATCGAAACAACCACCTCTCAATCGTTTCACGGATGAAGCAAAAAAAAAAACAAAAAAAACAAAACAGTGAATCGAGATACGCACAATCGATTCAATCACGGTAGTCAATAGCAAAAAGACTCAATTAAACCACAAAATCGACACAAAACAGTGCACCTAGGATCCCCAAACAAAAACTAGCAGTAAAAAAATAATCAAATCGTCAAAATCATCATCGAACTAAATAGAAGAAAGATCACTGCGGGATGAAGATCAATTAACGATCTAAGAAGGACAAAATCAAAAGAGGGTGGGGGAAAAAATCCAATCTTACCAAATAAGAAGCAAAACCCAGGAAGCAAAAGATAAGGTTTGGCGATGGCAGGAGAGAGAGAGAGGGTTAAGGAACAGCCCAGAAACAAAAGGGGAAACCCGATAGAGAGAGATGCAGGAAGCGGTGAGAAGATGATATATATATATATAGAGAGGAAGTTCTGGAAAAGAGAAAGAGAGAGAAGGATGCTTTAAAGAAGATGAAAAAGGGGAGAGAGAGAGATGAAGCGACTCAATAAGAAAGGGGAAAACAAATATTAAAAAGAAGGCAAGAGGAGAGAATGGCAGGCGTGGCTGATCACAGCTTAGTCCCCAACAAAACATTTTGCATTTTCCTTTCCATATATTTTCATTCACATTATAATTTTGATACTTATCTTCAAAACATGGTCAAACGTTGTCCAATTTGCGGAATAAATGTAAGTTGTTGCATTTTCGTTTAACGGAAGATTAGCAAACTAGTTTTGAAAATGATTATAGATTAACAAATAGATAACGTTTATCTCAATGATACCGGTATGCTACAAAAAGGGGTGCTTTAAAAACAAAGATTTGTTGCGGACAGTACGACGTGCTTTGGTTAGAATTGTGTAGTGTTTTTAGGTTGCGCCCAAATGTTTATGTAAAAGTCTAACTAAACGCCATATAAGATTAGGCCTTATACATAAAATATGATGTCAAAAGAAATATCATATTTTTATCACCTTGCAACAAACTGCTACCGTAAAAATCTCTTACTGAAGTGAAATTAGCAAGTCCCTTATAAAATGTATATATTGAGAAGTTGTACATATCAAAACGAGATTATTAAAAAGGTTAAAAAGCTTTTGAATGGGACCCAAAATTAATGGGTTACAGCAAATAATCCAACTTAAAGCTTGGAAGAAACCAAATATTAAGGTTCATTTTTATCTTTGTGCATCGTATATTGGTAGGTGAACTTTCAATGACAAAATATCTGACATGGTAAGTGTTTTATGGTGTATACAATATACGTTTAGCTTATGCATGCATGTCGTTTGTTGTATGGATCATGAGAATGTTCATCTCGTTTCCTACTTATAATGCGATGTGGTGCACGATCTGATCCACAGTAATTGAACATAGATAGATATAATGAGTTAGTAGTAGCTAGGTAATAAATTTGCTCTCAGAAGTTTGCATCTGAAAACCTGGCAAAACAAAAATCTTTTCGACTGGTCCGCCACATATCGTTCTATGATTCCGTGCAACATTATCCAAACACGACGAAGACGTTACACACGATTTTGCTTGTACAAGAATAAATAAGGTTTTAAGTAAAGGAAGTTGAATTAGAATTATAATTAATTATGCACGGAGAAATTATTGTAAACCCTTAACAAATTGAACTCATCTTGTTGCCGACGATAAGTTAACCTTAACTTTATTTATTAAAAAAAAAAACAAATTAAACTCATCTTGTTGCCGAAGATAACGCAAGGAAGATGAATGGGCTTGCGAATATTATGGATCAAAGGCCCAATAATTTCATAATTCGCACTACTTTGCTTGGTTAAAGAAAAAAAAAATATATATATATATTAGAGAGCTCCCGAAGAACTCAATATAAAGTCCTGGAGTAGGGACCACATTATGGGCCCATATTGAGGCCCACATTTATGGTACTTATGTTTGTACGGAGCTGAAAGATCACGGAGACATCGTTCTCGTTCTTAACAGAGAATTCGATTTTGGAGAAGAATCAGAAACTCGAGGTGTGGCGATTTTAGAGACAGATCACAATGGGAGAAGCGCCTGCCCAGATTCCGACGAGTTTCGGCCACGAGCTTAGGGCTTGTCTTCGATGTCGCCTCGTCAAGACCTACGATCAGGTCTGTGTTCTCTCTCACTGTGTGTTGTGTGTTTCTTCTCTTGCGAATATCTTTTGTCTAATCTGGGTTCTCCAACAGTTTAGGGATTCTGGGTGCGAGAATTGTCCTTTCTTCAAAATGGAAGACGATCATGAACGTATCGTCGATGTTACCACCCCTAATTTCAACGGGTATGGCCTAAGTTCGAATCTTTACTTTGAATTTTACAGGGCACTGTTCATACTATATCTCTGGTACTCGTGGTTACATGGAAAGTTTTGGAATCTTGGTGGGACTCTCTGTATATCTCTGCTTAGGATGAAACTGTAATCTATACATATTGATAAGACTGATGCGTTTTTTTTTAGTTTCTAATCTCTTGTTGTTTTGGAATTTTTTATTGGATGAATCGTTCCAAATTGTAAAATCACTGTGGAATTGACCTAAAAAGTTTGCTGCTTTAAGCAAAATGAGTTCAAAGTTACAGAGATAGTGGTAGTGTTGATTCATGTCTTGTTTCGCAGTATAATATCTATGATGGATCCACGCAGAAGTTGGGCAGCAAGATGGTTAAGAATTGGTATGTTTCAGCTCTATTTCCTGATTATCCCCAGCTGTTGAATTGTCTTTTTGAGCTTACTATATGGTGTAGCTTCTTCTTTCCGTTTCTTGTTCTTTTCGTCTCACCATTATACTTTATAGATGGGGATATTACTGCTACGTTCACCACATTTTTCGGAAGAGCGAGTTTGTATGTAAAAATGTGCAGTTTAAATCTCATTTTGGCGATATATACCCGCCAACTTCAAAGATGGATATACATACGATCAATCTCATTCACCAAAACCCCACTTTATATGTCAAAATAACTGTTTTATGTACACCCGTTTGAGCGGTAGCTCCATTCATATTTCTGTGTTTATGGCTTGATGTTGTATTCTCTAATATTGCCAGCTTTATTTGAGACAGAAATAAATCTAACACTTTGCAATTTCTTGTTCCCAGGGATGTTTGCTCCTGGTTGCTACACTCTTGCTGTCTCAGAGGCGCTCCCAGAGGAAATGCAGGTAAACACATTTACTTCTATACCACTTCTCTTATAAACCTAGGAAGAGATCTCAAGGCTCGACTATGTAATAAGCAAATCGCTAGCTCTGGTTTTCAAATAAGGACAGGGCTCCTAAAAGACACAGTCCGGTTTCATCTTGACTGTTCGTTTTTTTTTTTCACATGTATCTGGTGGAAATCCGCTGGCAGTTCCTATGCCAAGAAGAGCGGGTGCAGTACGTTCCGCCTAAACGCATTTGAAGCCATTTGCATCAAGTGTCTCTATATTGGCATCTCTGCAAGTCGTCAGCTTCAAGAAGACTGGAGTTCGAGTCCTCTAGGTTTTTTCATGGAGGCTATTAGTGGAAGTAGTTTAGTTATTACTACTTTGTTTCTGATTTTAACTAATATAGAGATTTGATTTTTTTTTGTTGCCAACAATAACTTATCTTGCCAAACTCATTGTGTAGTTCATAACCTCCTGGAAGATAAGATAGGTTACATTATTTTGCAATTAGTGAATGAATTTCTTTGACTATGAAATTCGATTCTTTTATGAATTTTATAAACAAAATAAAATACATTAAACACCTAGCAAAATTTTGTGGTGCCAATAATTTACAGAGAAAATGTCAAATATGCAGGGAATGTGTATAGTGCTTTCAGAACTAAAATGATATATTATTTAGGAAATTATTGATGTTAGAAAAGAAAGGTGTAGAAGAAATGGCTCCTTAATCAAGCCAAGAGGGAAACAAAGAGAGACATTTATTGGTTTTAGGAATATGGCCATTGAAATTGCCAAAGAACCAAAGAAAACAATGAGAAAATGTATAAAATGCTTGTCTTTATACGAAAAAATATAGGACCCACAAATTCATGGATACAAACAAAAAAAATTTACACATTAGAAATCGAGAATCACATCTTTCGATCCAAGGCATATTCTTCTGCTCGAGTAATCATGAACATAACGTGCATAATTAAATAGTTAATTAACATCAAGTACATAGTTAAAATTATGACAAATGTTAATTCTATATAACTCAACTTAAGCCAATAAGACCAAGTGCATCGAGTAATGAAAACGTTCAGTGAATTGAAGACGAATTTAAAATGATTCTTCTCTACAAGATCATATCTTGAAGTTTCGAGCCCAAATTATTTCTTCTAAAATTTTGAGATTTATCCTAAGAAAAACCAAAATTATTGGTATAGACGTATAGTAGTATACTTTGTTAAATATTTATGTCAAATAAATAAGTCTCTGGGGCAAATACATTTTTTTTTTTTTTGGGCAAGAGGCAAATATTAATTTTTGTTGTTATTCTTTTCTTTGGCAGTTTAAATCTTTTTTTGGTCAAAGGCAATATAATTTTGTAATTAACAAAATACAAATTGGATTAGAAAATATCCTTTCATATATTAATTTTAAATTCGAGTTCTCGTGGCAGTCGCTACCAACTTTGCTAAGCCCTCCAAAACAAGAGTCATAACACAAGCCCAAGCCAAAAAACAAGGGTTCTTGCTTTGCTCCGACACGACAACAAATCCAGATTCTGAGCGGAGCTTCGGTAAATCCTCACTCCCCCGAGTACTCTCTTCTTCTCCAATCTACCTTGTTTCTATGTGCTGGATCCACATCTCAGACACTCTGGTTCCTTGAAATCTTGACTTCCTTTAAATCTCTGCTTGGTTGAGTGAATCTGTGTAACTTATGTTTGATTGTGTGTTTCATACCTCCTCCTATTGTACGGACATGGATCTCTGTCTAGAAAATGACGGGAAACTAGACTTTAAGTAAACAAATTTGAGAAATTTCGAGTCTTTCGCTTGTTTTTGTTGATGAGTTTTAGTTTGTATGCTAAATTCTTTTCCATTGCAGGGGAACTTGAGAAGAAAACTTTTAGAGAAAAATGTCGAACATAGACATAGAAGGGATATTGAAGGAGCTACCTAATGATGGGAGGATCCCAAAGACGAAGATAGTTTGCACTTTAGGACCAGCTTCTCGGACTGTTTCTATGATCGAAAAGCTTTTGAGAGCCGGTATGAATGTGGCTCGCTTCAACTTCTCACATGGAAGCCATGAATACCATCAAGAGACACTCGACAACCTCTGCACCGCTATGCATAATACCGGCATTCTCGCTGCTGTCATGCTTGATACGAAGGTAAAACCTCCTATCTTATGTTTCCTTTTGCAAGCCTCTTGTGAAATGGATTCACTTATCATGATTGTCGATATAGTTTGTGCCTACACATCAAATTGGTTCGTCTTGCTTAAGAATGTTTCATAGATTATAGCTTATAGCTTAGGAGTATATACTTCAGCTCCTCAATGTGGAAACTTCAGTAGATACAAGGAAAAATATTCTTGGAAATAAGAATTTGATAAATGTTAAATCTTTAGTACAGTCATTGGTTATCTTTGTTGATGAATGCATGTTAGAGATTAAATGAATATTGAAGACCGTAGCTCGATCATGAAACTTGTACTATCTGAAACCATTTTATAGACTATTAGCATATGATTTCGTTTGTTAAATTTGCAGGGGCCTGAGATTCGTACTGGTTTCTTGAAAGATGGGAACCCTATACAACTGAAGGAAGGTCAAGAGATTACTATAACCACTGATTATGACATTAAGGGAGACGAGTCAACGATATCCATGAGCTATAAAAAGCTGCCTTTGGATGTGAAGCCCGGAAACACCATACTCTGTGCAGATGGAAGCATAAGTCTAGCTGTCTTGTCATGTGATCCCGAGTCTGGAACAGTTAGGTGCCGCTGTGAAAACTCGGCGATGCTTGGTGAGAGAAAGAACGTCAATCTTCCCGGTGTTGTTGTTGATCTTCCCACTTTGACAGATAAGGATATTGAAGATATTCTCGGTTGGGGTGTTCCGAACAGCATCGATATGATTGCTCTTTCCTTTGTCCGTAAAGGTTCGGATCTTGTTAATGTCCGGAAGGTTCTTGGATCCCATGCTAAAAGCATAATGTTGATGTCAAAGGTACTTAAATATTCACTTATGGCGATTGCATTTTATGTTTATTGAGGCATGAATCTCTGACTCTTTTCTTTTTGGGTTTGGATTTTGAAGGTTGAGAACCAGGAAGGAGTGGTTAACTTTGATGAGATATTGCGTGAAACAGATGCGTTCATGGTTGCTCGTGGTGATCTCGGGATGGAGATTCCGATAGAGAAGATCTTCTTGGCTCAAAAATTGATGATTTACAAGTGTAACCTTGCAGGTAAACCGGTGGTTACAGCCACTCAGATGCTGGAGTCAATGATCAAATCACCTCGGCCTACCCGAGCTGAAGCCACAGATGTTGCAAATGCTGTTCTTGATGGCACCGACTGTGTGATGCTTAGCGGCGAGAGTGCAGCAGGAGCTTATCCGGAAATAGCTGTGAAAGTCATGGCTAAGATCTGCATTGAAGCTGAAAGCTCGCTTGATTACAACACAATCTTTAAAGAGATGATCCGCGCAACTCCACTTCCAATGAGCCCACTCGAGAGTCTTGCATCATCTGCTGTACGGACTGCTAACAAAGCGAGGGCGAAACTCATCATTGTGTTGACACGTGGAGGTTCAACCGCTAATCTCGTGGCTAAATACAGACCGGCTGTTCCGATTCTGTCAGTGGTTGTCCCAGTTATGACGACTGATTCCTTTGACTGGGCTTGTAGTGACGAGTCACCTGCAAGACACAGTCTGATATACAGAGGTCTAATCCCTATGTTAGCTGAAGGATCTGCAAAGGCAACAGATAATGAAGCCACGGAAGTTATCATTGAGGCTGCTCTAAAGTCGGCTACACAGAGAGGACTATGCAACCATGGTGATGCAGTCGTGGCACTGCACCGTATTGGAGCTGCCTCAGTTATTAAGATCTGTGTGGTGAAGTGAGATTTCAAACTTCTTTCAAAATCTCTTATCTTGGCTCCTGATGATTGTTGGTAATCGTAACTGAGAATTTGCTTTGTAGCATGACAAAAATAAAACAGGTCACAACAGCTTCTGAATCTCTGTAACCTTTAAGATACCCTCTCTCCCCTTTTTCTATTCAGTATTCCAAGATTATGGATCAAAATCTGCTTCTTATGGCTCAGTGCTGACCTTCGCATGTATACACTGTTTCTCTTCATAAGCTTTGCTTATAAAAGAATAAGCTTTAAAGGTGTTATGCGAGTAGAACATACAGAAACCGAGAAAGCCATCTATAATGATTGAACAAGATTCAAAGAAAAGTATGTTCCTTTCATGTTTAAAATCATAAATACTCTTCTAACTTCTAAATCACCAGATTATCTGCGTGGGAGGGATTCGTACTGGACTCTGCAGTATAACAAAAGCCGTAAGAAAGACAAGAACAACGGTATAGAAGATTAACCACGCCTGATGTTATTGAGATCACCTGTTTGGCGAGGGATGTTCCTTGAAGTTATATAGAATTAAGCTCGATGTTATTTCTTCCTCTGTTATTGAAGAATAACGATTAGTGTTACAAGTTAGGACATTCTTCGACAGATTCAATAGGAATAGTTCAGGGTTGTGGCAGATACTTACTCATTGTAAAACTAGCGGAATTCATCGTGGTAGCCATAGTCATCATCAGTGTCATCTTCGTCGAAAATGGCACTGTAGAAGACGTATGGATGCTCAATCATCTCTGCCAAAGTCAGACGTCCATCTTTGTCTGAATCCGCCTAGAAGATCAGGAAAAGAGAGATCAATGTAAAATCGAGCAATTCAACAGCTAAATACACCATTTGTTTTGCAAGCTACTTACCTGCGATATAATATAGTCAGCTTGTTGTTTTGCGTAATAACGCTCAGTAGGATGGATTTTACTGATAATGGGAAGCAATTCAACGTCTGATAAGTAGCTGTAGATAAGTGGGAGTAAATGTTAAGGGATGCATGATATTAATGGAAATGGTAATCATGTTGTGTGTGCTCGTATATAACGAACCCATCATCATTTTTGTCAAGCTGAGAAAACAACTGCTTTGCTGGGCCTTCAGGCAAGTCATGATAAGGATGCGTAGAATTGTGATTATCTTCCTCGTAGTTCCTTACAGTGTCAAAGAGGCCGTGGAAAAACTCTTCGAAACTGATCTTACCATCTTTATCTGAATCTCTTTCTCTGGGAGAGGGAAGGAGAAGAACCCGTTAATAAAGAGTACGCTAAAAGAAGGGTTCCCTCAGAAAATAATCATATGATTACAGTACATTACCTAACTTCCTCCTTACATAACCATAGCAGTAAATTAGGGTTCTTGGTGTCAGCAGGATGCAGAAAGCTAAGTGAAAAGAATTAACCAGCAAGAGCATTGTGAAAACGCTTACTCGTTAAATGATAGTAGTAACCAAATCTGAAATAGCTCGGTTGCTTTAATCTACACTAGAAGAAAACGCTTACTCGTTAAACTCTGTTAAATTCAGCAGTCCATCACCATTTGCATCTGATGCATTAAAATGCTCCTCCTTCCACCAGCCCATGTCATAGCCAAAGGAATTATTATCTGTTAAAATTATAACCAAGTCAGCAAGCAGTCTTAAGAGAAAAAAGTAAGATTTTTTACTTTAGCAGCTTAAAACCGTTGCAAATTGCAATCAAACAGGTGAGAAGGATTATATGGGTCATAGGCAGAAGAGGTAAAATCGAAAAATTGAATAAATCAAATGAAATGCACCAATCCTTTTGAAGCAAACCTACTTAATTTATCACCAAGATCTATCAAGTCATATGTTTCCGCATGATCATAGCAAGTAGCACACATTTTAGTCAATGAAACTCAAAGAAGAAACAGGAAACTGCAGCTCACCCGAATTACGGACCCAAGACGGTGGTTCATACTCAGAGAATGAAATGAAACCATCCTTGTTTCTATCATGAACATCCATGTCTCTTTGAGTCCTATGAACGACTTCCTTGGCAGAAGACTGCATAGTCCATTCAGTCAATTCACTCTCCGTCACAAACCCATCAGCAGGAGAAACATCGATCTTCGGAAACAACAATATCAACCTGAAAAGAACCAATCAATCAAACTCCTTCCTAACAAAAAAATGCATCTTTAGTAAATGCTAATTATAAGATCCAAACTTCCAAGGAAATTGAAGTATGCATTAGTAATTAGTGCCCAAAAATCAAAGATTCGGACTTGAAGATATAAGTATGATCAAACCTATCAGTGACATTGAACTTCTCCTCATCATTCAAGTAATCCTCAGCATCCATGAAATCTTCCCACTCAGGCTGCGATTCGTGACCAGGTGCATGTTCATGCCCACCACCACCGGTTGTTACTTTCTGAGAATGAGAAACAAGCTCCGGATGAGAATGCTCAATGTACTGCCGCTCCCACTCTTTATCCTCGCGGCGGCGCTCCATATCAGCGACGAGAGGATCAAACGGAACCGGATCGTGACGAGTAGGTTTGAAATTAAAGGAAGACCGGAGTTTAAAGCGGTGATGTTGGTTGTGACCACCATGGTGGTGATCGTGGTCACTCTTCTTCTTCGGGGAATAAGAGATGAGGAAGAGCACAAGGATCCCCACCGTGATGTATAAGATCACGGAAGCTTTACTCATTATTTTTGTGTTACAGAAGTAGAAAATCTCAGCTTGAAACCCTAAGTGTTTTTTTGGCAAAGTTGAGGTTTTTACACTCAGAAGTGTAGAAGATAGATCTGTTGAAAGATGGAGTCTTGCAGATAAATATATATGTATAATCTATTTATCTCTAGAAGATTTTGACTCTAGATCTGTTGCCGTGTTGCGACCTTTTTTAGTCAAATGGTTTGTATTTATGAGAGCCCACATCTTTTCAACACAAACACCAACACATTTACACATGAATTTATTTTTTTCCCCATAAACGCAATTTATTCAATGATTAAACGAATATATTGGATACTAAGGAAGAAAAAAAAAACTTGATTTATATTGCAACAACCACTTTGTGCTAAAAATCGGTCTCGTTATTCTGTTTGGCTATAATAAACTCGAAAAAAACTCTTATGGGTGCTTCAATACGCACTTAGTTCCGATGCAAAAAAGAATCAATCTTCCGAATTTTGTAACCATTTAGATAAGTCACTCGAATTTGGTCATACAATGAATATAGTATAGTTTTTAATTCTCCTTTCACACATCAATCACTTTAAAAACATTCCATTCCATCATATACATATTTTCTGTTAGTATCCTATTGAAAGATTAATCGCATCCGCTTCGTAAATATCTCATCTTTATAAAGGTTTAATAACATGTAAACACTTTACGTGATAAAAGAAAACTATCGTGTCAACATTGACATTTTGATACAAACGACGATTCTTTGTTACGGTTTATATGTATGTCGGCTAATTTAGAGATGAAATTAGCTACCGTTGGACTCACTCCAATCAAGCTTAATCATTGGAATTCGAGTAAATCCTCCACGTGGTCCAATCTATTACCAACTCCCTTCGTTTACGGCTCCATTGATATTATACACACAGATGGGTCTGTCTAGTGGATCTCACGATTTCTTATCGATGGAATTTGCTACGCTTTCTCAGATCCCCATCCAAATTGTATAATTGGATATAAGCAGATAGATATAAACACATATTTACTTTAACTCGATCCATACGGTTGTTGATTTGGATATGGACAAGTATGATGTTGTCAAGGATCTGGGAACTGGTAATTTCGGTGTGGCTCGGCTTCTCAGGCATAGGGACACCAAAGAGCTCGTTGCCATGAAATACATCGAGAGAGGCCGCAAGGTTTGATTTTTCTGTCTTTTTACTATCTGGGTTCTTGAAGTTTTGAATTGGGGTTTAAAGTTTTTTACTTTTAGCTCAGTGGTTATGATCACTATCATGATTTTTGAAGTCTGTTTGCTTGACATTTTGAGGGAATTTGCAGGAAAATTTGAGAAATTGGGGTTTTTTTTTTATAACAACAGACTTAAATGATGATGATGTTAAATTTTTGGATTGTGGTATATGCAGATAGATGAGAACGTGGCGAGAGAGATTATCAATCACAGATCTCTTAAGCATCCTAATATCATCCGGTTCAAGGAGGCAAGTCTCTTTTTTTTTTTTGTGTGTGTGTGGCTCTTATAGTTTTCCTAAGAGAGAGCTGTCTTGGGATCTGATTTTGATTCGGTTCCAGGTGATTCTGACACCTACTCATCTTGCTATTGTGATGGAGTATGCTTCTGGAGGCGAGCTCTTTGAGCGAATCTGCACTGCTGGTAGATTCAGTGAAGCTGAGGTGGTTTTCTCCTCTTTAAGGCTTACACTTCGATTCATCTGTTCGTTGACATTTTCTTTGATCTTTTTTTATATGTGCTTGTATAGTTTTTGGTTTGATTTTTATCTTTTCACTTTTCAGGCTAGGTACTTCTTTCAACAGCTGATTTGTGGTGTAGACTACTGCCATTCGTTGGTATGTATATAGTTCTTCCCATATTCATTAAGCTGAAAAGGAAAGTTATGTGCCTAATGAGGCATTCATGGAGAACTATCAATGTTTTTGCGCCCAGATTCTTTGTTTGAGATTTGGAATTTAATGCCTCCGTTCTTGTGTAACCTTCCCCTCTCTTTTGCTTTTGTGCAGCAAATATGCCATAGAGACCTGAAGCTTGAGAACACATTGCTCGATGGGAGTCCTGCTCCGCTTTTGAAAATCTGTGACTTTGGTTACTCTAAGGTCTGCACTCATTCATTTCCCTTCTTCTTTGCGCAGTTTGTCTCAATCCTCAAACCAGATTAGTATGTTCTTAATCAAAAGTATTATCTATTCACTCGACTTGATTTTTATAATTTTGTCCTGTTTTCTATTTTACTTCTACTGTGTAGTCATCTATACTACATTCGTGTCCTAAATCGACTGTGGGAACTCCAGCATACATAGCACCTGAAGTTCTTTCACGGAAAGAATATGATGGCAAGGTACACTACTCATGCCTTCTTATACATATCAATTTGTCATTAACGCATGATTGGTTGTCAAAGTAAGCAAATAGTGTCATCAAGGGAAAAGTATGAGGAAAGATAGTTTAGACTGCTCTAAGATCCATGCTATAGTCGGTCTAATATATACTTTGTACTGGCGTGGTCTGTGTAAAACTTTTCAAGTTATTATACTTCTAATTAGGTTTAACCAGTCTCTGCACATGTCCAAGCGTAGGGTCTTATATAAAAAAATTGACGGGGTGATAATCGATATGAATAGGATGTTTATAGGTCAGTCTCTATAATCATATTTTTCATGATTGTCATAGAGCACATAGACTGGCTTTCGCACTCATATGACTGTGTTTTTGTAGCACGCGGATGTGTGGTCATGTGGAGTAACCCTTTATGTCATGTTGGTTGGAGCTTACCCGTTTGAGGACCCTAATGATCCAAAGAACTTCAGGAAAACAATCCAAGTAACTAGACCATTCAACAATTCTGATTAACTCCTCTACTTATTGCTCTAGTGTCTCAATAATGTAACAATTTAAATGGTATTCTGCAGCGCATAATGGCTGTACAGTACAAGATCCCGGACTATGTTCACATCTCTCAGGAATGCAAGCACCTTCTCTCTCGCATATTTGTCACTAACTCCGCTAAGGTACTGAACTATTCCGATTTCAAGCTTAGATTTTGCGAGGAAGATGTTTTTGCGGTTCTGATTGTTGTCAATAATATTTGTGACAGAGAATCACGCTTAAGGAGATCAAGAATCACCCGTGGTACTTGAAGAATTTGCCAAAGGAGCTGTTAGAGTCGGCTCAAGCAGCGTATTACAAGAGAGACACGAGCTTCTCTCTTCAAAGTGTAGAGGACATAATGAAGATAGTTGGAGAAGCAAGGAATCCAGCTCCATCTACTAGTGCTGTCAAAAGCTCGAGCTCAGGAACTGAGGAAGAAGATGAAGAGGAAGAGGACGTTGAAGCTGAAGTGGAAGAGGAAGAAGATGAATACGAGAAGCATGTCAAAGAGGCACAGTCTTGTCAAGAGTCTGACAAAGCTTAAAAAGAAAAATGCTCTCTGTTCTTACTTCATTTCTTCTTCAAGAACACATTTCTCAAAGCCGAAGGCTGTAAGCTACGTGCAGGTTATTTCACTTTCAGTTTTGTCAAATTTTTAGTGGTTCGTAAGAAATGAACATCAATACTCTGAAAGTGATGACACTGAGTAATTATGAAGCAGAAGGGGTTATACTATGATGATGATAAAAATGATATCCTTTTTTTCAAAATTATCTTCTTTCAAAAGAGATTATGTAGAGTGGCACGCAGCAAAGGTTTTGGTGACTTATCATCTTTCAACTTTTCCACTATCACCCCCAAAAAACCAAACTCTGCTTTACGTAAAGTTGCCAGAGTACGATTAACCTCGGGATTTGAAATCACTGCTTATATACCTGGTATTGGCCATAATTTACAAGAACATTCTGTAGTCTTAGTAAGAGGGGGAAGGGTTAAGGATTTACCCGGTGTGAGATATCACATTGTTCGAGGAACCCTAGATGCTGTCGGAGTAAAGGATCGTCAACAAGGGCGTTCTAGTGCGTTGTAGATTCTTATCCAAGACTTGTATCATTTGATGATGCCATGTGAATCGCTAGAAACATGTGATTTTTGATCTCAACGGAACAATTTTGCTTTGTAATTTTTGTCTTATTTATAGAAGAGACATTTTTTGTTTTCAAATCCTTGTTCATCACCATCTTCCTCCACTCTGAAACTCTTTGTCTCCATTTCTCCATCTGAAAAATCTCTGTCAATTGCAGAGATGATACAGTAATGGAGACCTCACTAAGTTGAGAGACATTGATACCTGATCGTCTGAAAAAGCTGTAGCGCGATATACGTAAGTGTTATTGAGGAAGCGGTTGGTAATTTGATTACATCCTTTTGGGTTTCTTATCGGGCTTTTGTATGGGCTAATTAGGACTTCCTAAACCATTGAGCCTAAAGACTTCACGTGTTTCTGAGTTTCCCTCGACGAAGGGCAATTTGGTAATTATCAGATTTCAAAAACAACTTACCGTTTTGTTATACTGCTATAGAATACATGTCAAAGCAATGGGTAGGAGGAGCAAACTACATACCGTTTCTTATCTGTTGTGCGAAACGACATCGTTTAGGGCCAATTCTCTCTGCTTCATTTCCTATACCTTTAAAACCCTTATCATGTATTCTTTTAAAACCCACTCGACATTTTCGACTCTTCTCCTCCTTATCTTCAAATTCTTTCCGATCACCGACGACGGGAACTTGGTAGTTACAGGTGCAAGATATGTCCTTGAAGTTCCCTCTCGGTGTACGCTTCATCACTCATTCTCTTCCTTGTACTCATTTCTCTTCCATGAATTCTGGCGCACTTATCTATTCATTTCGTTCCGTCCCTATTCTATCCAAAGCCTTTCCTTTTAGGTTAAAGTACATTGGGTTAGGTTCCCGGGTCAATTTTTCAACCCGACCAGAGAGATCCCAACCCGAATTCGGGCGGCGAAGTGGAACTGGAGGAGAGATTCGCGCGTCGAAGAGCTTGATTGAGGATGAGGCAGAGCTTAGTCATTGGGTGAGCGATCTGAGGACTAGTTCGTTGCGTGGGAAATTCACTAGTGATGAAGATAACTCGGGTCCAGAGTTGGCTCGTAGAAATGTAGACAGGGACAACAGTAGAGGTCCGAGGAGGGGAAGGGAAGGCCAATCTGATAGGTTCGGTGGTGCAAAAAGAGGAAAGGAGGGTGAGATTGATAGGTTTGGGGGTTCGAACAGGAGAAGAACCAGCAGCGAGCCGGCTGATTCGTTTAGGAACAAGCGGTTTGGTGATCGAGAAGGTGCAAGGAACGGTCGTATTCAAGGAAAGAGTAGTGAGTCGTCTTTCCGTGGAAGGAATGAGAGAAATGTAGATTCAGGGTTTAGGAGAGAGCGAGGTTTGGAAAACAACAAGGGCTTGGTGAAGCAGACAAGAGGTTTAAGACAGGAAGAGGAAGATAGTAGTGACGAAGACGAGAACAGGGTTGTATTGGGAAACATTGATGATTTGCTTAGTGAAGATAGTAGTGATGAGGATGGTGAAGATGATGAGCCTCTTATTAGGAAAGCGGCTTCTGCCAAGGCTGTAGAGACTGGTAAGCCAAGGAGTGACCATGTCAAAACTTCAGATTCTTACTTGTCTAAGACGAGGTACATTATTTTTCGATTTTCATCTATCTTTACATGTAAGGAGATTGCTTCAGAGCTATTCTTCTGTATCTGACTTACTTTGACCATTTAGTGCTGTTTGATTGATAATACTCTTTATGGTAAATGGTTTACAGATTTGATCAATTCCCACTGTCTCCCTTATCGCTAAAAGCCATCAAGGATGCGGGATTTGAGACAATGACTGTTGTGCAGGAGGCCACTCTTCCTATCATTCTCCAAGGTGAACTTTTCTTCATGACCCTTGTTTACAAGGCAGATTAGAAAAAACACCATGGTTTAGAGATGTAGTATCAATTTCTAATTGACGACATTCCACATGCGTTTACAGATCACTTTTGCAATAGCCTATAGCTTTTCCAAAGAAAACTTAGAAACTTGTGTATCTCTCTTCAGGATTCCTCAAATTTGCCATGACTTCCACTTTGTAGCTTGATTGATTGTTTAAAAATCCTCTTTAAATCCTTGGTTTCTTCCGGGCTCTGATTTTCCAGGTAAAGATGTCCTAGCCAAGGCCAAAACAGGCACTGGGAAAACCGTTGCATTTTTGGTGAGACATTCTACCGTCTGGGTTCATGGATATATAAGTTGGTCAGTTAGGAATTGATCGACCTTCGATTGGGATCTGTTCTTACTTCTTATCGTTGATGTTTACTTCTAGCTTCCATCAATTGAAGCTGTTATCAAATCTCCTCCTCCAAGCCGGGATAACAGACAACCCCCGATTATTGTGCTTGTGGTATGCCCTACTCGGGAACTTGCCAGTCAAGCTGCTGCAGAAGCAAACACCTTGCTGAAGTATCACCCATCTATTGGAGTTCAAGTTGTGATTGGAGGCACAAAGCTTCCTACAGAGCAAAGGCGAATGCAAACAAATCCTTGCCAGGTAATAAGAGATATCTTTTGCCACTTTATGTGTATTAATGTGAAGTTAATTCTGAGCAAATCTTGCACTTCCTTTAAGTTGGGCTTCTTAGATGGCTGCATTTACAGTGAGCTGCTGTATCTATATATTGTTGAATAATCACATATCTGAACACTCTCAGATACTTGTGGCTACACCCGGAAGGCTCAAAGACCATATTGAGAACACTTCTGGATTTGCAACAAGGTTAATGGGTGTGAAAGTCCTTGTGCTTGATGAAGCTGATCATCTCTTGGACATGGGTTTCCGAAGGGACATTGAGAGGATAATTGCCGCTGTTCCTAAGCAGAGACAAACATTTTTATTTTCTGCCACTGTACCTGAAGAGGTAAGTGTCACTTTCTTGTACATTGGCTATCATTTTTGGGTTGGAATCTTGAACTCTGTTTTTGGTGTCAAGGTCCGTCAAATATGCCATGTTGCTCTGAAACGGGATCATGAGTTCATCAATTGTGTTCAAGAGGGTACTGGGGAGACGCATCAAAAGGTTAAAGATTTCTCTTTAGTTTAATTTGAGTGAATGACCTGCCGTATGATTGGATTTATCGGTTTCTTATTATATCTCACAGGTCACACAAATGTACATGATTGCACCACTGGATAGACATTTCTCGCTTCTATATGTGCTTCTTAAAGAACACATCGCAGATAATGTGGATTATAAGGTAAAATTGTTTCTCTATTGCCATTGTGAATCACCAATGTCTGTATTTCTGAACTAACACGATCTCCTTGCTGTTGTAGGTTATTATTTTCTGTACAACTGCTATGGTGACAAGATTGGTGGCTGATCTGCTTAGTCAGCTAAGCCTGAACGTCAGAGAGATCCATTCTAGAAAACCGCAGAGTTACAGAACAAGAGTTTCTGATGAGTTCCGCAAGTCCAAGGGTATTATCCTTGTCACATCCGATGTATCTGCTCGTGGTGTCGATTACCCTGATGTGTCATTAGTCGTACAGGTAACAGTTTTCTGACGTGGAATTGTTCTGCAACTACAAATTTTATCTCTTCTTTTTACTGAAGTTGTTTGCTTTTGCAGATGGGATTGCCATCAGACAGGGAACAGTATATACATAGACTTGGCAGAACCGGGCGGAAAGGTAAGGAAGGGGAAGGAGTCTTATTGTTGGCACCATGGGAAGAGTACTTTATGTCATCTGTTAAAGACTTGCCCATCACCAAGTCTCCTCTACCACCAATAGACCCAGAGGCTGTGAAAAGGGTAAGCTTTTTCATATAATATGGCGAACTCGCATGAATTTGTGATTCTTACTGAACTTGTCAAGCCTTTCTTAACTTATATTTGCTGGCAATCCAGAAGGACTGGGGAAATTGAAACTGAATTTTAATCTGTACACAAATGCCAATGTTTAGGATTTTTTGAAGACAAAAGCTAAGATTTTTTGAAGAGTATGTGACTGGAGTATGTATTGATGGGTATAAGAAACTTGTGAATTCAGGTGCAGAAAGGGCTTAGCCAAGTGGAAATGAAGAACAAGGAGGCAGCGTATCAGGCGTGGTTGGGTTACTACAAATCCCAGAAGATGATTGCAAGAGACACGACAAGACTGGTGGAGTTAGCCAATGAGTTTAGCCGCAGCATGGGACTTGACAGCCCACCAGCTATCCCAAAAAATGTTCTTGGCAAGATGGGTCTCAAAAACGTTCCTGGTCTCAGAACCAAGTAGATTTTTCTAATCTATAGTGATTTGCTTTGGTCTTAAAACTTTAATGCTTTGTAAGTGTAGTCTCTAGACATTCTAACTTTTAAAAACTTATAAAAGTTACCTTCTTATGAAGGCTTTTTTGTTTGTAATGGCTAGTTAACAATTTTATTGTTAAAGTTATCTGGTGGATATAATTTTGGTCTATTAGATTCACCTTTTGGATCAAACAACCTGATATGGCATTACTAAACAAAAGAGACGCTTCCACATCTCGCCGTCAGTTGTATCTTCCAATTTCGATAAATGTAAATATAATCATATTAACGGATGATAAACATCGTTTCTATCAAACTAATCGGTAAATGGAACATTAACAAAATAAAAGTTAAATCGAAAAAGAATTTTTGAAAATTACAGTTCCAACTTACAATCATACATGAGAATAAAACAATTTCACAAAATTGACTATTTGGACAGATTTCTCTGATGATATGTAAGTAAAACATATTTCAAAGTAAAGGGAGCAAACTACGTGCCGTTTTTCGATTTATTGACAGTCTCTTCTGTGCCCTTAAGCCCTAAATTGTGTTTTTCCTACAAAACCTTTTAAACCCTAGATTACCGACGGCGGGAACTTGTTAGTTACACAGCCTTACAGGTTAAGGCATACGATTCATCTTTCTCTTCCATTCTTTTCTTCTCTCGTTTCCATGAATTCCGATGGAACCAAATCCGGTAAGAAGAGACGGGAGATTCGCGCTAAACATTTGAAAAAGTTCACGAGTGACGAAGATGAGTCGGTAAAACTAGTCAAGGACAACAATAGAGGTCCAAAGAGGGGAAGAAGAGAAGGCCAATCTGATGTTGATGAGCCTCTTATTAAGAAAGCAGCTTTTACTAAGCCTTTAGAGGCTCAACCTGCTAAAACTTCAGATTCTTATTTGTCTAAGACAAGGTACATTTTTTTGCTTTTCTTTCTTCCTGCTGTGCTAACTAAAGAGTTATCTTGTGGACTTTGTGAACTCTCTTAGTAGCAATTGCATTAATGAGGTTACAATTTAGTCTCTTTCGGGTTTATGCATGTGAGGAGATTGCTTTAGAGCTATTCTTCTGTATCTGACTTACTTTGACCATGTAGTGCTGTTTGATTGAGACTTTCTTCTTATGGTAAAATGGTTTACAGATTTGATCAGTTCCCTCTGTCTCCCTTATCGCTAAAAGCAATTGAGGATGCTGGATTTAAGACAATGACTGTTGTACAGGAGGCTACTCTTCCTCTCATTCTGATAGGTGAACTTTTCTTTTATTCTCGTTGGAGTTGCTTATAAGGCAGAAAGAAAATATGCATGCTTGAGAAATATAGGGACGGTTTCTAATGGACGATATCTCACAAGCTTGAAAGAAAAATCAGAAACTTTTGCATCTTTCTTCAGGATTGCTCATATTTTGTCATGACTTACATTTTGAAGCTTGGCTAATTGTTTATTGTTCCTTTAATATTTTTTTCTTTTAACTCCTTCGTTTTCCAGGTAAAGATGTCCTAGCCAAGGCCAAAACAGGCACTGGGAAAACTGTTGCATTTTTGGTGAGACATTCTACCCTCTGGGTTCATGCATATAAGTTGTTCAGTTAGGATTTTATCAGGCCTTCTGTTTGGATTTGTTCTTAATATTGATGTTTGTATTGAAGCTTCCGTCAATTGAAGCTGTTATCAAATCTCCTCCTGCAAGCCGGGATAATAGGCAACCCCCAATTATTGTGCTTGTGGTATGCCCTACTCGGGAACTTGCTTGTCAAGCTGCTGCAGAAGCAAACATCTTGCTGAAGTATCACCCATCCATTGGTGTTCAAGTTGTGATTGGAGGCACAAAGCTTCCTACAGAGCAAAGGCGCATGCAAAAAAGTCCATGCCAGGTAAAATTTTCCATGTGTATTAATGTAAACTTATATCTGAGCAAATTTTGCATTTCCATTAAGCTGGACTTCTAAGATGAAACTTTTTATCTGACCAATAGAGTTGCATGTATATTTTTTTCAAACTGATTTGGTTGTTCTTCGCTAAAAACATTATGGACTCATGGTTTGAATTGCTAAGAATATAAATGAAGATCGATTATTCAAAAAAGAATGGATTTCTCTGTCCAAGTTAGGATTGTTTCCAATCATAAGATATGTTCCTTGATTTAGCCTCTTATGCATTTACATTTTCTTTGTATTATCTGTCTTCCCTGCAGTCAAAGTGGCTGCAGAGATGGTGATCTTTGTCTCTGTATGTTTTTGAATAATAACATATTTTCACAATCTCAGATTCTCGTGGCTACACCCGGAAGGCTCAAAGACCATATCGACAACACTTCTGGATTTGCAACAAGGTTGATGGGTGTGAAAGTTCTTGTGCTTGATGAAGCTGATCATCTTTTGGACATGGGTTTCCGAAGGGATATTGAGAGGATAATAGCTGCTGTTCCTAAGCAGAGACAGACATTTTTATTTTCGGCCACGGTACCTGAAGAGGTAAGTGTCAGTTTCTTGGACAAAGGCTCTCACTTTTGGGTTGGAATCTTAAATTTTGTTTTTTGGTATCAAGGTCCGCCAAATATGCCATGTTGCTTTGAAACGGGATCATGAATTCGTCAATTGTGTTCAAGAGGGTGCTGGGGAGACGCATCAAAAGGTAAAAGATTGCTTTTTAAGTTCATTTGAACAAATGGCCTGCATATATGTTATCGGTTTCTCATGTCTGTTTTATCTCCCAGGTCACACAAATGTACATGATTGCATCGTTGGATAGACATTTCTCGCTTCTATATGGTCTTCTGAAAGAACACATCACAGATAATGTGGACTATAAGGTAATATTGTTCCTCCAGTGCCATTGTGAATCACCACTGTATTTCTGGATTAACACGATCTCCTTGCTGTTGCAGGTTATTATTTTCTGTACAACTGCTATGGTTACAAGATTGGTGGCTGATCTGCTTGGTAAGCTAAGCCTGAACGTCAGAGAGATCCATTCTAGAAAACCGCAGAGTTACAGAACCAGAGTTTCTGATGAGTTCCGCAAGTCCAAGAGTATTATCCTTGTAACATCCGATGTATCTGCTCGTGGTGTTGATTACCCTGATGTGTCACTAGTCGTTCAGGTAAACCATATAGTAGTTTTCCATCATGGGATTGAACAGTAGCTACAAAGTTAATCGTTTTACTGAAGTTGTTGTGTATATGTTGCTTTTGCAGATGGGATTGCCATCAGACAGGGAACAATATATACATAGACTTGGCAGAACTGGGCGGAAAGGTAAGGAAGGAGAAGGTGTACTATTGTTGGCACCGTGGGAAGAGTACTTTCTATCTTCTGTTAAAGACTTGCCCATCACAAAGTCTTCTTTACCGCCAATAGACAATGAGGCTGTGAAAAAGGTAAGCTTTTTCAAATACTACTGCAAACTTAGCATGAATTTGTGACTCTACTGAACTTGGCAAGCCTTTCTCAAATTCTATTTGCCAGCAAGTAGCAGCCTAGAACAACCAGAATGTTATAAACTGTATTGGAATCTGTATGCAAGTACCAATGTTTAGAATAGATCTTCACAGCTCATAACACTAACCTCTTTGAAGTCAGAAGCTAAAATTTTCTTAAGAGTATGTGACTCGAGTGAGCATTGATGGGTGTGGGAAACATGTTAAAATCAGGTGCAGAAAGGGCTTTTACAAGTGGAAATGACGAACAAGGAGGCGGCATATCAGGCGTGGTTGGGATTCTACAAATCGCAGAAGAAGATTGCAAGAGACACGACCAGACTGGTGGAGTTGGCCAATGAGTTTAGCCGCAGCATGGGTCTTAGCATCCCTCCAGCTATCCCTATAAATGTTCTTGGCAAGATGGGTCTCAAAAACGTTCCTGGTATTAGAATCGCTCCAGGTTTTGACAAGAAAAAAACAAAGAGAAATAATCGTTCCCGCTAGATTTTTTCTTAATGGTATGTTTTGTTTCGAAACTTTATTGCTTTTGAAGTATCTCTTGTTATTCTTGTAACACTTTTGATTTTCTAATTAATAAAAATCTATAAAAGTTGCCTTCTTATGAAGGTACTTTTTGTACTAAAATTATATTTATATGTTTTTTTTGTTATAAAGCTAAGCTATTTTGGATTTATGATCCACAGTACTTTTGGATTGGAGAAGAAAATAAATTAATTTAGTTTCTTTCCGATCACCTGGATTTGAATATGAGAGTTCAGTTTCTTCTCTAAGTAGTTCTATAAATTCAAATGTTGAACTACCTAATGTAGCATGGTGGTGCTAAAACAAAGATGCTATGCCATCAAAATTATTGAACCGCACTCCTCAAAATCAAAACATCAATAAAAGGGATATAAGTGACAACTTTGTAAACTTGTGTATAAGGTTTAGCCTAATTGATCCAGTTCTTCTGTAACAAGGCTTACGAATATGGCCACTAACCAAAATCAGAAATAGATGCAATGAAGCATTTTAGGAATAGTAATTGAACTTCTAATTTCCACGGAAACACAAAAAATGGAACCTCAGAATCGTTGGGTACTAAAAAGAAGGTGATGATGAATGGTAAGAGAAAAAAACAAAACCCAACACCATCTTTCTACTCGAGTTTTGCCTTCACCATACCATAAGGCTATGCCTTTTTGTTGTGACTTGTAAAACTCTACTAAACCCTAAAGGAGCCCAAAAAAAAAACACAGAAGGCTAGCTGAAAATGGTAAGTTCGGCTATGGATGCAACTGCAACTGCAAGCTTTTCCTATACAGAATTGAATTCTGCTACGTTTAGTCCTCTTTCCACTTGTTAACATATCTCAAGAAGGCACTAGCTGGATTTTCATGAAGTGGAGCTCTTACACGGGTAGATCTCCTAAGCACTGCTTCTTCCATTTCTATGTTGTGAGCAATGTCCTTCGTTCTCTTTTGTAGTGTAGAGCTGTAAATCACAATTATTGCCAGGTTTTTAAAGCCATGTAAACAATGAGACTTCGATAAATGCTTTTTTACTTTTCTACATGTGCATCGAAGTCAGGATAGAATAAGTGACCAGATTAATAATGCAGATTAACTAAGCTCACCATATTCTGTCATAGAATTTCTCTAGCTGTATATGTAATGACAGTTCCCTCTCTCCTTTACGATTTAGTGATCCCATCAATGCATCGAGCTGGATTTCAAGAAACATACACAAAAGTTGAACAAGATCTATACAATCAAATGATCAAACAACGAAATGAACCATTTGGATTGATGATACCTCTTCCTTGGAGGTATAATAGCCCCATTCTTTGGAATCAGAATCCTCAACAAATATCCTCCCATTGCTTCGGAACCACCAGTACCTGTTGTAATCCCGATCTTTACCTAAGGGGTTTGTACGTATGACTATTTTCTCCATCTCTCGTTCATAATATTGCCTCTGCAAGTAAAAATAAAAAGTTCAGACTTGATGGGTAACAAAACACACACGTGCATATATGCAAAAAACCGCATATCAGAAATAATTATGAGGGGAAGGACTCTACCCTCTGTTCGGGCCCCCTCCTTTCCGAAGTTCCTTTCTCATCTTCACTTGCTGATTTTACCTCCTGCTTCTTCACTGAAAATCCTTTCTCCTCCTCTTCCTCCTCTGCCTCCTCCTCATCCTCCTCCCCCTTCCCCTCCTCCTTTGGTTCGATTTTTATACCCGTCAACTGCCTTTTGTGCTTTCTCAGATAGACATTCCCCATAAGCCTATCACTAACATAAGAACAATAAGCTCCCAAGTGATCTGAAAACCAAATGTTCTGCTAATGTGTAAATAGGATAAGCCAAACCTTTTCTCTGATTTTTCAATTTTTTTCGAAGAAACAAACCCATTCTCCATCTTGCTTCCCCCTGCAGTGCTCTCTTTCTTTTTGCTGTCTTCACTGCTTTCTAGTACTTGTGGGCTATTTCCCTTTATCTCCAACCTATTATTGTCTAAAAATCCATTAGCTTCCTCGCCAGTTTTGGACCGTTCTTTCTCCTCTCTTTTCTGTCGGGCCTCTGCCAATGCTTCTTCTCTTCTAGCAGCTCCAACGGCATGCCGTTGTTCAACAAGCTCATCTATTTCCCCCTTGAACATACTTGTTTCAGTTATATGGTTCACTAATTCTCTTAAGATTTTCAATTTTACATTTGGGTCCAATAGACCATAATGTCCCCGTTTAATCGTTCCAACATCGATGCACAAATCAGGAGTATCGACTGATTCCAAGAAATCACAAAGATACTCTGCCCATGTGATCAATGTTATCTGAAAGAAGATGAAATAAAGTAACAAGCAAGCCATCAAACACAAAGAAAACTAAAAATCACAAGGCTGTCGACTTAATGTTGAATGAGAAAAGCATATAACTCTGTGGCCTATTTTGTTAACCAAGGATGATTTCCATGAGACGAAGATCTGACCTTTGACTTGCGACTCCTTCTCTGTAAAGCTTTGAAATTATCACCACGTTCATTGATGAGGAACCGGAAAAGACAGGCATGCACTTCCATGATAAGAACCAAATTACTCTCCTTGTGGCAGACAGCATTTTCGAAGTCTTCAAGAGAAAATCGCCATAGATGCAGCTGCCTGCCAAATGAGGTACAAAAGTCCCAGACCATAAGTAGATCCCCAACACAATCCATCGGAACACCAAAATCCCGTGAAGGAGAAGGCCGCTGAGTGATATCAGCTACATCAAGATCACGTGGCAACAGTAAATCTTCAATTGGATAATTGATAGCCTCTTCCGCAGACTCATTAACCTCTGGAAAGAAAAAAACCAACGACAAATCAGTAGAAATATTATACAGAAAAGACAGAAATTCCTTTATTCCCCAAGTCAACAATATTCTCCATAAGCTCAAGGGAACGCGTATGATTAATGATATCAGCTATAAGCCAGAAATGTAAATGATATTGCAAAGGAACTTTTGCCCAACATTAGGAAACATTGAATTGGAAATGAATTGCAGAGCATCCATGCAAAGCTACCTCTATCTGCCTCCTCTACAACATGTTTACCATTTTCTGCTCTCTTTCTTTTTCCTTTTTCCCTTCCGGTTTTATCTTCCTATAGTTCAGCGATGAGACAAAACTGATTAGTACATAGACAAATTATTAGACAATGCTACAAATTATTATATGGTGGTGTACTTTACTTCTACCTGCTTTCTTTGTTGAACCAGTTCTCCATTCTGAAAGACATATTTATTCTGAAGTTCCTTGGGAATTTTTCTCGTGATATCATGTGCTTTAGCCAGATAATCATTTACTACCCAAGGTATACTGTGGCATGTGGAATCCCGAATGAAAGACTTCAGAAAGTTTCTACTAAATGGAAACTTCTTCCATGACAGATCCTCCCCAAACAGCACTGTGCTCTCATTTATTTCCTTATCTTTGTCAAGGAAGCCTACCTCATACTGAGGCTTACTATCCCCATCTGTTAATATCTTCAAGATTTTGCACGGATGCAGTTCCCCATCCCTTTTTCCATACAACTCTGCACCAGCGAAAAAGCAATTTTGCAACTCTGTCGCTATTTTGTCAGCAAGATCTTTCAATGAGAGCGTACCTTTTCAAAATGGAAGAAAATGGGTCAGAAATAGTGCTCATAAAACAGAGGTTTCAAGTATTAAGAAAATTAGCTTACACAAACAAATTCAAAACGGAAAAAAGGTAGTCCTGATTCGCAAAACTGACAGAGAAAAACCAAAAATGGTAAAATGGTAGTCCTGATGCACAACCCTGGTGCACATTTTTAACTCCTTTCCGCTGAAAGTGTAGTCTGTGTCAGGAACAGGAATTTGACAGTCGTAAATGCAACCAACCAGTACCATCCTATGAATTATAGAGGCATATCTAACTTTAAATGTGTGGAATTGAATCTCTCAAATGGCTAAGGTTCCAAGAAGATACAGACAATTTATGCTACAACCCTCAATGTACACATAATTATAACTAAATAAATCAAGACTTCGACACACTTGTATCATAAGAATAAAAATAATCAAGAAAGGAGTTAAAAACTTACTGAATTGGATAATGCGCAAAGCAGGTGCAACTAGCTCTCTGGCCAGAGTTTGAACCTTCTTGCTAGCCAGTTTTTCTGACTCTAAGGCCTCCTCGTAGGTCAAGCTAGATTTACCAGTAGATTTACATGTCCAAACTCGCTTGCGATACAGATTTATCCTCTTCAAGTACAATCTAATTATATGTTAAGCAGACAAATAGTTCTGACACAGCATGTGCACTGACAAACATGAACAACCAAGCCTTTGAAGGATAATATGAATAAAGATTGTTCCAGCATGAAACACTGGACACATAAGGAGATGGCAAATATCTGAAACATAAGTTTAAAAATAGTCTCATGTTTTCCAATTCATAAAATGCAACAGCTATAGAAGAAGGATACTGATAATCTCGAAAAATCTCCCTTGTGAGACGAACTTGATAAACAAGTTCTTGAGGCTCCAAGTCATTTGGGGGCTCCAGTAGTCTATGTGACTTCTTTTTTAGTAGAGGCATCCTTCAAATGGCAGAACAGACCTACGGTGTAAAAAAAAAAGGTTTCTATAAGTGATTATCATATTCGCTTTTTGTGAAATCATAGTTAGAAACATCAAGGAAATGTAGCAAACAGCTCATCCAAGCAAAGGGCAGGAATTGCGTCAAAATTGTTTCCAATGTGGAAAATGTAAACGCTGGAGAACAGAGAATTAACAGATAATCTTAACCCATAAAGCATTTAAGGTGACACAAATGTCAAGTAGACTTCGGAAACAATAAAACAAGAACATATTTGTGGCAAAAAAATGCAAATGATAGCACATAGCCCTAGAAGTGATTCTAATTTCAAGTCTGATTCCACAGAGCCCATAGAAAAAAGCAAGTGAGATCATGTGGATAAAAAAAGAAAACCCAATGAAGAATGTTCAGAAAAGCAATGCAGAAACGGAGATAGCATTAAACCCTAGAACTATCGCAATCCCAATCGAATTAGGAAAAGATCTGAAACCATCGGACAAACTTCACCGATTAATACCAATTGAGAGCAATAATCGAACAAGCCAAGGAACCAAAACGAAACCGAGGAATCAAAACCCATACCCAAGATCGAGAAAAAGAAAGCACTATCATGCGCCAGTTTCGGAGAATCCATAACGCGAAACCGACAAGTAATACACACAAAAAAAAGCAGCCAAAAAGCATAGCAAATGTAACAAACAAGAGACGAACACAACCATCTATAACAAAAAAAAAAACGTAACGAAATTCAAAGCCAATACAACAAAAATCACAATGAAGAAAGCAAAATCGCACATCGACAAGAGGATCGATGTTCCCGCCACAACAAAGAAACAATTGGAGAGAAGGAAACAAGAGGGACTCAAACAAATCTCACAGAGAATGTATGAAATTGGGAATGCGCGTCGTCGAGAGAGAGAGGTGTCTCTCAAGGAACGAACACAGTTGTTGAGATCTCTCGCTCTCGCTCTCTCTCTCTCTCTCTCGCTCTCGCTCTCAGCTGTTTTTGGTCGTCGTCCTTCCTTATGGGAAAGATGCAAAAAAACTTAATACGCGAATTAGTGAATTAGCATCTCACTTTAATTTATATATATTATGATTTTATAACAGTTCTTGTTGTTTTGGAGCCCTTTACTGTACTCTACTTTATATATTTAGCCCCTTAAGTTAGTTACAAGGTCTACTGAGCCTTAGTTCTTGATATTTGGGCTTAAAAGGCTTTACCAGGTGATTTTTCATTTTGAAATCAGTATTTTATTTATGGCTTCACCTGTTTAACCAAATAGACTGAAGAATCCTAGTATAAATTTTGTTCTGAAATCTGAACCAAACCAAAACAAGTTATTTTTCATTCTTATACTGTTTCATAATATAAGAGTTTTAATATTTTTGCACAATATTTAAAGAATCAAATGAAATATCTATTTTAACCTTAACTCTTACAAATAATTACATGTCACTTCGTTAAACTGAAAACACAAATTAATAGATTTAAGTATTTTTTTACCAAAAATAAAATAGACATAAAATAATAATTAATGTATTGATAAATGTGAAATTCTTATATTTTGAAATAAATTATTTTCACTAAAATATTTTAAATTGTGAAACAGAAGAAGTATAATTTTATTATGTTTTCTTAACCTAAAACTAAAACGGTGAAGCCTAACCCTCCACCATTACTTTTGGTAAATTCCAAATGATGTTTGAACAAAAAAAAAAAAGGAAAAACTTCAAATAACCTACCAAAAAAATTCATGTCCTTGAATAATGTTTTCTGGGTAAAATTCATTGACCAATCAAATGATTTCCAAAAATTAAAAAGAGTTGGAGACTGAAGTCTTTAAAATGGCCAACAACAACAACAACAAAAAGGTTTTAATGAGTGAACTATAGATGATTTATTTTTATATTTATTTGCATGAAGTACACCCGCCAAAAAATACCTACTAAAATATCTTTCAAATATGGTGTTTTCTGGCCCAATTTTTTTTTTTTTCCCTTAAAACTACCACCACAAAATAACAAAACAAATTAATTAAATTCTTCAACCGTAAATATATTATACCGGTACCAAACTCGTGAATGACGAAGCCTCGACGACAAATATATACCAACACGTCCTTTATGTGGTAGTTCTCTCTATCCAGCGGCCAAGATTTCGCCACGTCATCACTTTTTCCCTTCATAAAACCCTCGCTTACTCCATTCCTCAAATTACTTATCCGCCATTGTTTCCGGCAACGAAAGCTACCAAAAAAAAAAAAACTTCAAAAAACCATGGAGGTCGAACGAGTCCAAGACATTTCATCATCATCTCTACTAACCGAGGCAATCCCTTTAGAATTCATCAGATCTGAGAAAGAACAGCCGGCGATCACGACGTTCCGAGGTCCAACGCCGCAGATTCCCGTCGTTGATCTAAGCGATCCCGATGATGAGAGCGTTAGGCGTGCGGTGGTGAAAGCGAGTGAAGAATGGGGGATTTTTCAAGTGGTTAACCACGGGATTCCGACGGAGCTGATACGGCGGTTACAGGACGTCGGAAGAAAATTCTTCGAGCTTCCTTCGTCGGAGAAAGAGTCCGTCGCTAAACCCGAAGATTCCAAAGACATTGAAGGATACGGAACAAAGCTTCAGAAAGATCTAGAAGGTAAAAAAGCTTGGGTTGATCATCTCTTCCACCGAATCTGGCCACCGTCATGCGTCAATTACAGATTCTGGCCTAAGAATCCACCTGAATACAGGTAACCCGAATTCAAATTTTGTAAACCGAAGTAACCGTCGGTTCTCCGAAATAACCGTTGGTTTAATGTTCAGGGAGGTGAATGAAGAGTATGCAGTGCATGTGAAGAAGCTATCGGAGACGTTATTAGGGTTTCTATCGGAAGGATTAGGGTTAAAGCGTGAGGCGTTGAAAGAAGGTCTCGGCGGAGAGACGGCGGAGTATATGATGAAGATTAACTATTATCCACCGTGTCCTCGGCCGGATCTAGCTTTAGGTGTACCGGCGCATACCGATCTCAGTGGAATCACTCTTCTTGTTCCTAACGAAGTCCCTGGACTTCAAGTTTTTAAAGATGATCACTGGTTCGACGCCGAGTATATTCCCTCCGCCGTCATTGTTCACATCGGCGATCAGATTATGGTCTGAACTTCTAAGTCATAGGCATCTTTTAAAATAAAGTTTTGGTTAGATGTTAGGGTTTAGTATAATTCTTGTCAACTTAGTTTTCTACTATTTTTTGGGTAAAAATTTAGATTAATTTGTAAATTGTTTATAATGGATTGGTTTGTGAATTTTGCAGAGGCTGAGTAATGGGAAGTATAAGAATGTGTTGCATAGGACGACGGTGGATAAGGAGAAGACGAGGATGTCTTGGCCGGTTTTCTTGGAGCCTCACCGTGAAATGATCGTCGGACCTTTACCGGAGCTTACCGGAGATGATAATCCTCCAAAGTTTAAACCATTTGCTTTCAAGGATTACAGTTACCGCAAGCTCAATAAACTTTCTCTGGATTGAGAAAAATCGAAAAAGAAGAAGAGATTTTTTTTTTTTTGTTTTTTTGTTTTTTGTGGTTGTGGAATAGGAAGTGGTCGTTATTGAGTTGTGTTTCCCGCAATAAGAATTTCGTTGTGTCTCCTTTTTTGGTAAAAATCGTTGTCTCTTTTCTCTTGTTTCTGTTTTATCATTAAATAAAAGATTAAAACATCTACTACATTACGGTTTGATGTCGACATGTTCTTTTTATTGTGTTGCGAAGCCTTTGCAAGTTATGTCGGACCATTTTCAGGCCGGCATCGTAAAGAGTAGGTTTGTAAGTTGTAAATATTTTACCTGTTTTTTTTTTGGTAAAAAAAATATTTTACCTGTTATACGGGAAATTTGGTGATAATTAATTAATATGATATAGCTATACAATCTTATAAAATGAAACTTAAATCTATCCAAACCGGCACATCGAGGTTTTATTAGAATAAAAAACTTAAACTTAATTGAATACTCAAGTTGTTCTCATAAATCAAAAGAAAAAGGTTGAAAGAGGAAAAATAAAAGTTGGAAAATGAAAGACAGATTTTTATTTCTCACGTCACATGCAAAAAGGACGTAAATGAAATGACGACTTAGCCTAGTCACATTTTTCAATATTCCAGTCATATCCTTGTTATACAGTTACGCACCGAAGACAATAATGTTCCGAAAATGTAAGCTATTCGTCAATGCTTTTTATTTGTCCAAGACCATTTATGTACCTTTGCTTCCATTTTTGGAATGCACATAGGAGAAAGCTCTTCTACCATGCATGGAGACTCACTTTGCCTTGACAGTTCTAAAACACACATAGGTCATAATGCGTCATATAAACCTTTTGATTCCGCTTAAGCAAAGCCAAGGTTGCATTTTAAGTAAGTTTTTCTGGAAGAGGCTGCCATGTTTCCATTCGAGACAGCTGCATAGTAGATTTGGTTCTTGTTTTCTCTTGTGCTGAGTTCTAATGACGAGCATATTCAAATGTTCTCCTAACCACTTCGTTCGCCAGGGATTGAATTTATTCAAACAAAATTTTATATATACTTTTCCACATTATATTAAAAAATCCATGGCAACACTTCTCTAATATCTCCCGGCAGTTTTCTTTATCTTTCGAGATGCTTAACAAGTGATGCAGATTATTGTACAACTAGTCCGAGTATCCATATTCTGGTTAGGAGATGTTCGATAAAGCTCACATTTGTCTGCCCAGAGGACATTGAAAGAGTAAGTGATTCACAGTTTCCATTTCGTATCCACATAACTGACATCCTAATTTCATTGTTTCTCTAACCTTAGAGATGTTGAATGTGATCTGATCATAAACACCATTTCATTTCGGTTTTGTATGAAAAACTTTTAAACATTACAAATGAAATACAAAAATAATTGCATTATGTGAAATTAGTTTGCATAATATTACAAAGTGATATAATGAAATATGATGTATCTTGTGACTGACTTAAAAGTGGATAAACCCACAAAATGTTACAATACTTCTCGTTCAAGTTTGAGAACGGCCATAAAAGCTTCTTGAGGGACATCAACTCTACCTATGGCTTTCATTCTCTTCTTACCTGCCGCCTGTTCGAAACAAAAACACATTCTAAGGAACGGAGAAACTGCAGAAGATACAATCATAAAATCACAATTTCACCCTTGTCGAGATATACCTGTTTCTTAAGAAGCTTCTTCTTCCGAGAAATATCTCCACCTGAATGAATCATAGTAACAGGATCAGATATCGCTTGTGGGAACAAACACGTCAAGTAGAAAACAACTTTATATTCTGTCTGAATCCAGCTGTAAAAGAAAGAGCCTTCAGAAGAAGTTTCTGATAATACAAGAGGTGCAAAGTGGTTACACTAAAACGGTTAAACAATTTCAATATCAAGTCAGGTGGTGGCTATTTCATGTTTCTATATAAGGAGTAAGGGAAGCAAGGGAATGTGTACTTACCATAACATTTGGCCAAAACATCTTTTCTGATTGCTGAGTGCGCTTCACTAGCAATCACCTTGGATCCTATACATGCCTGTAAGTACATATATATGTCAAAGTGGTGGTTTGTATATTCTTAAGGCATTGTCAGATAACATGGCAGGAACGCATTCACCACACATTTGATCAAGATAAGTTTTATAAGCTCAGAAGAAGAAGATTGTAAGATCCAATCCATTCTTATGTGCCTCAGACCCTCGGCATTAGATTAAAAATCTCCAAGCATTCTTAGAAAATTGTAAGTTATTTAGAAGAAACTCTCTGGCAAGTTATTTTCAAAAGCTTGAAATGAAGATAATTACCTGGATGGGAACTTTAAACATTTGTCGTGGAATAAGCTCTTTGAGTTTTTGAGTTAAAGCTCTCCCAACAGAATATGCCTGGAAGCACAGTACAAAATGTTTCCACAATACTGTCAGGACAAGACTCTTATATGGGAGATGTACTAATCTTAGCAGTAAGAGCTTTCGGCAAATGGGAACAGTTCCACAAAGCTTTACAATCAGAGAGGTGTTTCCAGAAATCTACTTATCCAATTTTTTTTGTGGCAAGTAAAATTGAATTGCTGAGATTGCTGAACCAAATATTTCCCTTCAGATAAGGGTGCGTATTTATGCTAGGTTCACAATATTCAGATTAAAGAGCCTTAGCAAAAGTAACCTTATCTCTGTGTACGATGGTTGACAAAGGTTCCACCATTTCAGCATTAATTAGAATATCGAGTTTTATCAGATCGCTTTCCCTGTACCTGCACACATATTATAAGAAACAAAATACTAGTTGAGTATCTTTAGATGCTAAGAAAGACATCAAAAAGCACAAAGGAAACATACATGCATATATGAAACTTAAGAAACCGAGTTTTTCTGTTCCTATCATATAGTTTAGTCAACCTGAAAGCTGACAGTAGTTAACGTGTACAAAGAAGGCTAACAAATTTTATCTAGAGATAAACACGATAATTAACCTGATTGAAATTGATCTGATGCTGCTAAGAAAAGAATGTATATTCTAGATTAATTGTGTATTACTTGGGATTACTAAGAAAAGAATATATATTTTCATCCTTGAAAAAAAAGCTGACGCGTTTCTTAGTTAATAAGCTAAAATAGAAGACATGCATCACAAACTAAGATAAAGTGAGAACCACTAGGATAATCTATCCAATAATGAGATATGTGCATTAAAGTTGAAGGAACTAACCCAATAACAGAGTATTCCATGCTAGCATACCCCTTGGTCCTGGATTTTAACTGGTCAAAGAAATCACCTACCATCTGCAAAATAGCAGGGAGCCATTAACAAGAAGATCAGTTTACATAATCAAGAGAGACATGTCTAAACTTTCACAGTCCTTGAACTGTGCACAAGCAGAAACCTCACCTCTGCAAGAGGTAACTCATAGATGATAGAAGCTCTGTTCTCAGCTATATATTTCATTTCTTTGAAATCCCCTCTCCTCTCTTGAGCGAGCTCCATAAGTGCACCAATATAGTCCTTTGGTGTAAGCAGCTCAATCTGTATGATATCATTTTGCAGTAAGAAAATGTAATTCTAAGAAATGTGGTGCGAAATTATCAGCAAAATTTATGCAGCAGAAAAAGCAACCTTAACGTATGGCTCCTCGACCGATTTCCTTTGCCCAGGATCTGGAAGGCGTGATGGATTTGAGCACAAAGTCTGCAGTAAAGTTTATTTCACAGGTAGTAAGGCTCTAGATATCAAGAAAGAAACACAAGGATGTAATTTTCAGGGAACGAAGAAGAATATTTAAAAGTGTAGGATCGAGAGGAAATTACAGTATCACCATTTACAGTGTTCACCCTATAAACAACACTTGGAGCTGTGGTAATAAGATTTAAGTTGTACTCCCTCTCTAGCCTTTCCTGTGAAGCAGAATGAACTGGAACGTAAGAAGTGAAGAATGATATAATTCACTTCGTGGAGTATAATTTATGGCGGGCATCCATCGGAGAGGAAACTGTAAATAAGTAGAATACTGACAGATAACTAAGTATATATGATTTTTCTTTTTTGGTTCTATCCTCTGTTCTGAGTATAGGAAATTTTTCAGTCAGGGACGCCCCAAAAACATTTTAAAACAAGAATAGCGAAAAATATCTGACCTGCACAATTTCCATGTGGAGAAGACCCAAGAAACCGCATCTAAAGCCAAAACCCATGGCACTTGAAGTTTCAGGCTCAAACTGCAAGATAAAAACCAAGTTGAGGACAAACCTATGAATTAATGCTAATGTATACGCTCCATAGACCAAATGTGAACATCATTAACAAAGATACATACAATGGAGGACTGAAATCCAAGTTCTTTGCCAAAACAAAACTTTACTTTCCAATTCGAAGCAAAGTGAGCATAAACATCCATTGGCTAAGTAAGTATTCGAAGATTATAGTTGTTTCGTCTGTACAAATTATTCTGGGTAAAGACGAAAGAAACATGTTGTTTTCTGTTGTTTCATTCTACTAATACCTTCAATGCAGCATCATTGAGTTGCAGTTTTTCCAATGCATCACGAAGATCGGGAAACCTGCCATCATAGACCACATGTGAAAAAAAAATTACAACATTAAAAGCAAAAAGTCAACAAAGAAAAACAAAAAGTCAGTACTGGTCAGCGTCAACTGGAAAAAGGCCACAGAACACCATAGGGGTAGCTTCCTCGTAACCAGGTAAAGAGCTTTCTGCCTTTCTGCCATAATGTGTTATTGTATCTCCTACCCTGGCATCTGCAACAGATCTTACAGAAGCCGCAATGTATCCCACCTGTAGTTAAGAACAGTAACATTGAAGATATGTGCAAGAAATGTGGCATGATATTCAAGCATATCTGATATACACCAGCAGCATCGATCAGTGCTAAAACATCTTTCTAGCTATTAGAACTTGAGCAAGGGAAGATGGATTTAACCATTCTCTCTCAAATATAGCCAAACAAGAAAAGTGAAAACATATTTGTTTCATTGCATTCAAATTGTTATTAACCACAATTCTATCTTCTACCAAAGCTGCTACAAGAAATGATAAGGAAATCCTTCCATTTACAAATGCTTATAGTTTTCCTATTAACATGTGTTGTAATAGAACGCCAGAACCGCACTGATATCTTCATTTCATAATACCAAGGTTTCTAGTGAAAGAAAAAAATCAACAAGAAAATGGGATGTGAAAGCACAGGAAAGTAAACGAACAAAATATTATGTTCAAAAGAGTACACTACCTCACCCGCATATAATTCATCCACTTGAATTTGATTTGGAGATAGAACTCCGACTTCATCCGCGAAATAATCCTGCAATTGATGCGAGATTGAGAACATGACAAATACTGGTGAAACACAAGAAAACATTCTTAGAAGCTAAACATTCTCAATTTTTCCTGAAAGAATTACAGAATAACACTTCACATCACTCTAAAGGCATTGACCGCGAAAAGCTATCTCAATTAAACAGAAAGACAGTAGAGTAGAGAAAAACGAAAAACCTTTCCGCTTGCCATGAAAAAAATTCTGTCGCCTTTCTTCACTTTCCCATCGATAACTCGAAAGTATACAATGACACCACGATATGGATCATAATAACTGCAGTAAAACGTATTGTGGACAAAAAATATAAGTAGTAAACACTGCACACTTGTAGACTAATACAGCAAAAAACAAAAACTGAGTATTTCACACTCATTTTTAGTTTACCAGTGATTAAATGGAACTGATTTGACATGCCAATGACCAGTCCAATCATTATAGAAAAATACAACTTAGACTCTAAGTTTCACTTTCTTACTGTTTTCCTAGAAAAGGCAAAAACTGTTATGGATAAAAACAACAAGTGCAAACCTGTCAAAAATTAAAGCTCTTAAGGGATTTCCTGCAGTATCGCGAGGTGCAGGTATCCTTTGAACAATTGCATCCAATATCTCTGTAATACCAATTCCCTCCTGCGTCGATATATTATCCCCCAAAACTTATTATTGAATGGATAGAGAGCCACACATCTTAAATCTTTGAGTAGTAGAATAGCAAAATGATTTTAAAATCTAACCTTTGCCGAGCAGAATATTGCTTTGCTACAATCTAACCCAATAACCTACAAACAATCCGAATTATCAAACAGTGTTCACATGAAGGCTGATGTCTCTGGAATTGCAGCAATGAGACAATTACCCCATAAGAGGAACATGAGACTGGATCAAAATATCACAAAGAAAATGTTTAAGGCATAAAAGTATGTACCGCAAATATTTAACATAATATCTAATAGAAGCCAGAACATCGTAAAATGTACTGATAACATATTCACAACAGCAAAATAAAAGACTGAGAAGAGTTTTGCAGACACCAAAGAAGGAATACTGTTCAAATTATAACTGGCTGCAATATATGATTGCTATCACATACAAAAATCATAAATTGGGCTACACAATGAACAGAATCACCAACCTCCTCAATCTCCCTGAGAACTTTCTCTGGCTCAGCGCCTGGAAGGTCAATCTTATTCAAAACCTGCAGGAAGAAGTATAGTTCATTTGCTTTAAACTCTGGTATAGAGACCAACTAGTTGAACAGGAAGAATAAACCACCTTACATTATTGTTTTCTGAATAGTCATGAATCAGATTGAAGCAATCACAAAACGTTAAATGATATAATCATTTTATCTTAGACTAGCTATTTTTTTTCTCCATTACGCATCTTCTATGTCCTGCTGGAGTGATACTAGCTATTTTTATAACATGTTTGGCTTGTTTGAAAGTTAACTTATTGCAGACTCCGACTTCTTTTAATAAAATGGGTATTGACGTCAATAAATAATCTTCCATGGAATAATTTATGAAAACGAATATATACATGCTAATAAGATGAAGCATAATTCCGTACTTACAGGAATAATTTCGAGGTTGTTTTCCAAGGCCAGATACACGTTAGCCAATGTTTGTGCTTCCACACCCTAAAGCACATGTTAGAGGAAGTACGTAGAAAGTTTTTGACTACTGTAGCCATCGTAAAAGACCGTAATACATTTACCAAGCGAAAAAACAGCTAAAGCAATACAGATTCCAGGTTTCCACAACGTGTCAGAAAATTGTATGTCAAGAGAAATAAAAATCACCTGGGATGCATCCACAACAAGAAGAGCACCCTCGCAAGCAGCAAGAGATCGGGAAACCTATATATAAAAGGTAATAAACAGTGCATTCTGCATCAAAACTGCAACTTAAAAGTTTGTGTATTTTCCTAAATGTAAAAAAGTTTACGCTTTTAGGTGATATATAAACACTCAAAACAAGGGTCCCAAGTAACTTCTCACATATGACAAATATGTAAGCATGAAAATTAACCATAAGGCTAAGCTTCGAATATATCCGTAGAGAATATGTAGATTCGAAGATTGTAAGTACCTCGTAAGAGAAATCAACATGACCTGGAGTATCTATCAAGTTGAGGCAATACGGTGTATCTTCATAAACATAACGCATTCGAGCTGCCTACGCAAACATACAACACAAAGTTACAAAGTCAGAGTCAGATTGTTGAACAATCTTATCGAATCTGGTTCTTGATAGGCTCAGATGATACAAATGAAAAAGGAGTAATTTTTCAGAGAAACCGATTGAAACAAAAACCTGAAGCTTGATTGTGATGCCTCGTTCTCTCTCTAAATCCATGTTATCAAGAAACTGCTCCTTCATATCTCTGTTCTGAACAGTACCAGTCACCTGAAGTAACTTATCCGCTAACGTCGATTTCCCATGATCAATATGAGCTATAATACTAAAATTCCTGATGTTTGAAATCGGAACCTGCAAATTTCAAATTAATTTCAAAAATCCGAATCCTTCCCAAGCTTCGGTACAATGATTAGCAGGAAGCAAAACAGAATCCGACCTTCAAAAGACGGTCTTGACCAGAACGGGCTGCTAATTTGGAGCCAGAGACAGAGAGGCCACTCTGAGGCTCAGTCCCGGCTGTGGCCTGACAAAGCACCTGTAACTTCCGATAAGAGTGACGGCGGAATCCAGAGACGGAAATGGAGGAGAGACGACGAAGAGTCGGAAAAGAAGAAGATTTAGAAGTTCCGGATAAGAAGAACGTTGGAGGAGATAAGTCCATAGCAGAAGCCATGGCCATGGCACTGTGTAAGTCTGTACTCTGTACACCTCTCTACGGTTTTGAGGGAAACAAAATGTTATATTTGTAAAGAATCCTGAGCCACAGACAACAATGCTAAGTAATTGGGCCAGTCCATCCGATTCTAACCCACCCGACCCGACTCGATCCAATCAAAATCTATTTTCTTGTACGGGTGCATAAATAACAACTTTTGCAATATTAATCAATTTCAAATTAAATCGAAGTTTAATTAAGACTAGGTGACTCTAAGAAAATATATATTTCCTATAATAAGTCTAGTAATTAATATCTTACAATATATTACAATATATATTTCCTCAAAATTATTTTGGCTATAATTTTATGAAATATTTACTTACTCAATTTTTCATAAATTAATAAAGCTAAGTTAGGTAAGATTATAATCTTTATAAAAGACAATTTATATATGATTGATCTAATGACATATTATATAATTAGTTTAGTAATTAATGTCCTATAAATTTATTTTTTGGAAATTATTCTGGTGACGACACGTCATGGTAATATTCCACGTAACCATAAAGTTATTTTGTTAAAATGATTTTCAATTAAAATATAAAGGATTAGAACGTAAAATTTATTTCAATCTTGAATAAATCCAACCATAATAGGAAAGTTTTCTGATTAGCACCAATTCGGATCAAATGTGACTAACCTAAAGAGTAAACAGATTTTGTGGCCAGAGTTTTCTGCAAATCAATGTCGGATAAAACACTTGAGCCGAAATCCAAAAGTACAAGAGACTACACACGCAACAACTTTATTCAAAGTATCATCAAACCCAAAACTTCAATGAGTGTATGATTTGAGATCCAATCCAATCATCAACCACGCCATCACCATAAACGGATTAAGATTCGATTTAATGAAACTACAAAAAGACTGAATACTTGATTTAAAATTGGATAAATAAAAAAACCCAAATATTCCAACGGGACAAATGTCTCAAGACATAGCAATAAGCTTTTTCTTCACAATTGTTCTGCAATGATTCGATGAACCCATAAATCATGCAATTTGACAATGTGAGAGTCTCTTTCATTCAATGATGAGTTGAATAATGTTTAATCAATTTCTTAGATAGATCTTTACATGCCTTAAGACTAATTTAATCCCTTTGAAAAGTCCTAAGTCCTAATTTTTGCACAATTTCGGTTTAGAAGTAAGAAGAGTGAGAGAATTAAAGCCAAAATGAGTTTTTTACTTCCACGGAATTTAAAAAAGACAACACAAGATGAGTCAATGTCGTGGTAATAAGGGAAGATTTGACTAATCCATCACCGCTTGTGACACTTTTTTTTGTTTTAACATGGAGGAGATTAAAGAAAAAAGGTTTTGACTTTTCTTCGTTTGTTTCTTTATCAAGCTGGTTGTTTAGTTTCAATTTGGCTTAGTTGATGCCAATTTGCTGGTCCAATCTCTCTTCTAATTTTTTGTTGTTGAATCCTCTTTTTTCTGATTTCTTCTTTGATTCATAGTTTCATACTACTTTCCTTGACTTTCTTCTTTTCAACATTTATTCTCGTGTTCGAGGTTCCTTTGTCTTTTCAGTGTCGTGAATCCCAAGCTCTATACCTTCAAAATTGGCTTGGCCCACGTCTTTTTCTCTTCTGGGTAAGTCTTCTTCTTCGCATTCCTCTGTTAAAAATCCGATCTTGCTCAGTTCTGTGGAGAGAGAGGGGCTTGTACAGCGTTTGACCTAAAGGCTTTACTTCGTGAACGGCTTTGGCTTGATGTGTTTCAGAACTAGACGAATAGTCTGAATCTGTTACCTTTCTCTGAAGGCGATTGAAATGTTTGAACTATTTCGGACACGATCCTGTCCATGTTTTTGAAATTTTGTTTGGACGATTTGGTTTTCTTGAGTCTTTTGATCTGACTTTTTCCTTACTTTTGTCCTTTGTTCTAGGTTATTACCCTTGCTGGTTTTGGATCAAAGTTTCGAGATTTTTCTTAGACTACTCTTTCCACAGTGGCATGATCTTTCCGATAGCTTAGCTTCGAGGTCTCTGAAGAAGAATTTAAAGTTATGGGGAGTTTTTGCTCCAAGAGCCTTGGAATCAATTTTGGCAGTGAGTATTCAGGTTCAAGTGTGGCTGATGATGGTCGAGAACCTGATTTTGGCTACCCACAACCAAATGGGCAGACCAGTTTGATTAGTCCTGGTATGAGGCAAATTATGGTTAAAGACGTTAAAGAACAAAACCAATTGAAAGATGTATTCTCTTTCCGCGAAAGGGAAGCAGAAGATAATTTCTATGATGGAATTCCGACGTATACCATGGCTCCATCACAGAAATTACGGTCGGCAAAATCTACTCAAACCGCAGTTTCGAAGGTTAGTTTGGACAAAATGAGATAGATATAAGCTCCTTTTAGCGACTACGATCAATAGTTAAAGCATTGTCTCTTAGTAACTGCAAGTGTCTTTTAACTGTAAGAAGTCCTAAATTGTCGTGAGAGTGAGAACAATCCGAAGTTGCTATATTGTGGCAGGTTACAGAGGCAAGTGTACTTTTAGGCAAAGCAGGGTTAGGTAAAGCAAAGGATGTTTTGGATACTCTTGGGAGTAGCATGACAGATCTGAGCAGCGGTGGATTTACTTCTGGAGTTGCAACTAAAGGAATTGAACTTGGAATTTTAGCTTTTGAAGTAGCAAACACAATTGTCAAAAGCTCAAATCTCATTGAATCCCTTTCTAAGAGGAATATCGAGCATTTGAAAGAAAATGTCCTTTATTCTGAGGGTGTTCAAAATCTAGTCTCGAATGATTTTGATGAACTCCTCAGACTTGTTGCTGCGGATAAGAGGTGAATATTCGAGTCCCGACTGCTTCTTTTGTTTCTTTTCCTAGCTCTTTTAAAACATTGCAAGATAGTTAACTTGATATATTTGCAGGCAGGAGCTGCAAGTTTTCTCGGGAGAAGTGGTTCGGTTTGGAAACCGATCCAAAGATTTTCAGTGGCATAATTTACAGCGCTATTTTGATAGGTAGCTTTTATACATAATATTTCTGCATGAGATAATGTTAATATTTGTGTGTTATAGCATTCTTTCAAGCTGTTGAATCGTTTCTTTTGTTGTCCTCAGGATCAGCAAAGAATTAACGCCTCAAAGGCAGTTGAAGGAAGATGCGGTGTTGGTTGTTGAACAACTGATGATTCTAGTGCAGTATACTGCTGTGAGTTAAAACTTTCTAAAATTAGAAACAGCATATTGACTTGTTCTTCCTACTTAGATGTGGTGTTCTGTGCGTTGAGCTGTCAGCTATCTTCTTTAGTAGCTGTTTACTTTCGAAAGAATATGTAATAGAAAAATGCAGGTTATTTGTCATGTCATTCAGATATCTCAGAATTATGTGTTTGCATATCTCTTTTGCTTCAGGAACTATACCAAGAACTCCAAGTATTGTATCGCTTGGAGAAAGACTATGAGCAAAAGCGTAGAGAAGAAGAGAACTCAGCTAATAGCAGTAAGGGTGAGTTATCGAAGACTACTTGCCTGCTTTATTAAGTTTGAAACATTGATTAAATGACAGTGCTCTCTTTTAATGTAGGTGATGGCCTTGCAATCTTAAAAACAGAACTTAAAGCTCAGAGAAAGGTTGTGAAAAGCTTAAAGAAAAAGTCATTGTGGTCCAGAGGTTTTGAAGAGGTGTGTACAGATTTATCGTTTAACATCACCAAATCCTTCAGCTGTATGGTGTTAATGCATCGTTTAAAACCACTTCAAACATTACAGTTCACCAGCTAAAATCCAGCCAAAACTAAATTAAAAAAATCTTGCAAACAGAAATAGATTATTATGATGTTTTTTAGCTTACCCGCTAATTTGTATTTCAGGTGATGGAGAAACTAGTAGACATTGTACATTTCTTGTTGCTAGAGATTCATAATATCTTCGGTGGTGCTGGTATGTAAGTTCTTCTTTTTGTACCTTCACCATGTGGACTGAGTATGTATCAAAGCTTTTGAATTTTCTGTCGTTCACTGCTCTATTTTAGTACATACTGTAATTTCTCTTGTTAATTGATCCTCATAATTAAGTTTTCACACAAAACCTGAATTTTTTTAATATCAAATTCACTTTCTTTGCCCAGATGACCAACCATCGAAGAAAGGAACTGCAGATTATGATAAAAGATTGGGACCTGCTGGTCTTGCTTTACATTATGCAAACATAATTGTGCAGATTGATACACTTGTGAGTGCACAAACGTAGCATTGGTTTGGTTTGGTTTGGTCTATGTGTATTCTCTCAATCATATCGCATTGTGATATTTTGATGGGTATAGGTCGCTCGTGCAAGCTCTATAACTTCAAATGCAAGGGATTCTCTATACCAAAGCTTGCCACCTGGTATAAAATTGGCTCTACGTTCCAAGATTAAATCTTTCAATGTCGATAAGGAGGTAATGTCTTCTGGTTAACACTCACTGGTGTACAAAACTGAAGAAAGAATGTGGTTTTTTGGCTAGTCACACTAAACACAAGGTGTTATGGTTTATGATTTTTTATGAACAGCTTTCGGTTACACAAATTAAGGACGAGATGGAGAGGACACTGCATTGGCTTGTTCCTGTTGCAGGCAACACAACCAAGTAAGAAATCTGACCCTTCTTTCGTCACGCCAACTTTACATATTCTGCTCTCAGTATAAAATTCTCCTTTTTAATGGCTATTGATTGTTGAATGGGCTCATTGCAGAGCGCATCATGGTTTTGGTTGGGTTGGAGAATGGGCAAATACAGGGTGAGTGATGAATGAAATGAGACCTGCACCTTCTCTTCACCTGCATTTTGTGTTTTTTCTCCAATGGTTTCGTTTTTAATCTTACAGGACTGATTTCACTAGTAAGCCTAGTGGTGGAGATATACTACGTATTGAAACACTCTATCACGCTAGTAAAGAAAAGACAGAGATCTACATTCTTGGACAGATAATTTGGTTACAACATTTGGTTACAAAAGCAAAGAGCGATGCTCGAGGAGGTCCTAGGCTTTCTTCTGTCAAGTCTCCATTGAATACTATGAACCAGCAATTGATATCTGAACCACACAGTGTACCATTAGTAACAGTTGAGGAGCAAAAGATGTTACAAGAGGCAAGCGAAAGAAAGAGAACTCCTTGTATTAGCAAGAGTCAGGATTTTGATTCTGAGTACTCGCGGGCAAGAAAGTGTGACCCTTTGAGCAAAAGCAGTGAGTATTTTCGTGGAGTGAGAAGAAGCAAATCAGCTGCGATGAAGAGGTATTCTTCAGGTTTTCCGCTTCTTGATTTTGTTATCGAAAAGGAAAAAGTGTTGGATGTGATTGATCGGGTGGATGTGCCAAGAGATTATAAAGCATTGTTGAAAGAAGGTAGCTTGAGTTTTTAATTGAGAGTGTTGTTTTGTTGTCTCAAGTGCTTCTGATGCATATACATGTTTTGGTTGTATATAAGAGCATAAAAGAAGGTTATGGAAGAAGCTGTAATGAGACATCATGTTGTTAGATCATTTGCAATATTTCAATATAGTGATACTTTTCAAAAATAGGATGTTATATTGCTTATGATGGTTAAATGATGATGAACATCATACCAAGGCTTGCGCTACCTATGAAACAAACTAACAAAGAGTCTGGGATCAAGAAGTCACAATCTCGTACATTGCAATTAGAATCTGCAAGACTTAAATCTTTATTTCAACAAGTAATGGAAGCAAAATAAACAAAAATTTGAGTAACAGTGAATGGATCTGTTCAGCATCATCTTGCCAGCTCTCATGGAATTTGAACCAAAAGAAACTATAAATACGGAACTCATGGAATTTGCAGGCATTGGGTTTTTTTTTCGTTATTGTCAGAAAAAGAAGAGAAGTATTAAGCATGAAAGAGCCGAATTAATCCCTTAAGCAGCTGACTCCTTGGAGATCTTCTCGGCCTTTGCAACCACCTCGTCGATGCCACCAACCATGTAAAAGGATTGTTCAGGAAGATCATCGTACTTACCGTCGAGTAGACCCTGCAACAATTTACAATTCATATCAGCCCACATATAATGAACAATCATGGAGCAAGGAAGAAAGTCATCTGGACTAGAGAATCAATGTATATATACCTGGAAACTGTTGATGTTTTCCTTAAGATCGACATATTTTCCAGGGGCACCAGTGAAGATCTCAGCAACGTGGAAAGGCTGACTCAAGAATCTCTGGATCTTACGGGCACGAGCAACAGTCAGCTTGTCATCTTCACTAAGCTCATCCATTCCCAAAATGGCAATAATATCTTGCAAGTTCTTGTAGTTCTGTAGCACCTTCTGCACACCACGAGCTGTGTTGTAGTGCTCCTCCCCCAAAATGTGAGGCGAAAGCATACGGGATGTTGAATCCAAAGGATCCACAGCAGGATAGATACCAAGCTCAGAAATCTTCACATGAGAAAAAGAAAAGTATAAAGATATCATCTTTATGAGCATTACACAGAAATATATTGAAAAGAAACATCAGAAAGAGACAAATTCACACCTGTCTTGACAGCACGGTTGTGGCGTCCAAGTGAGCAAAAGTTGTGGCAGGAGCAGGATCTGTCAAATCATCAGCAGGGACATAGATGGCTTGGACTGAGGTGATAGACCCTTTCTTGGTGGTTGTGATTCGCTCTTGAAGAGCACCAAGATCAGAAGCCAGAGTTGGCTGGTAACCCACAGCAGACGGGATACGTCCGAGCAAAGCAGACACTTCAGAGTTGGCCTACACAAGAGAGTATACCTAGTTAAATTTATAATCTCTTCATGCCTATATGGCACACAGGTGCTGAGTAATAGGTACAACAAATAACAAGGCTCACCTGAGTAAAGCGGAAAATGTTGTCAATGAAAAGCAAGACATCTTGGCCTTCGGCATCACGGAAATACTCGGCAACAGTCAAACCAGTCAGTCCAACACGGGCGCGAGCACCCGGGGGTTCATTCATTTGTCCATACACAAGAGCACATTTGCTCTCAGACTGTTAAGACACGAAAACAGAGAGAATTGAGCAACAAAAAAATCAATAAAATGCCATTTGCAGGAAAAACAAAGGTGAAGATTAATCCAAATTAGATAAAGACCTGCTTCTCGCCTAGCTTGATGACACCACTCTCAATCATTTCTCTGTACAAGTCATTGCCCTCACGGGTTCGTTCTCCAACACCAGCAAACACAGAGAAACCACCTGTTCATCAGAAGAAGCACCAATTAATAAACAGAAACAGATGCTAATACGATAAGAACTACTTGTGCTAAACATACCATGAGCTTTGGCAACATTGTTGATCAGCTCCATAATAAGCACAGTTTTTCCAACCCCAGCACCGCCGAAAAGACCAATCTTTCCTCCTCTTTGGTAAGGAGCAAGAAGATCAACAACCTGGAGAGAAAGAAAGGAGATCAACAACTCAGAAAATGAAAGACAACACATGTGACCTGTGGGAATAGCACGGAGTTAGGGTCTAGAATCTACCTTAATACCCGTGGCCAAAATCTCTTGCCCAGTGGCTAGATCAACCAAAGCTGGAGCATCTCTGTGAATAGGTAGGTAATGGTCGGTCTCTGAGCAACAGTAAGAACATATTGTCACGACAGGTTTGAAGAAAGTGAAACATTGATTAAGTATATGGCTTAGACTTCTTACTAATTTCGCCTCTCTCGTCAATGGGTTCTCCAAGAACATTCATGATACGTCCAAGAGTAGCTCTTCCAACAGGGACCTTACAAGTGAGAACAAGCCAAAAGTCATGTTTTTGTTATTGTAACTTACGCAGACTACTCATGGGGAAGTATCAAAGAAATGATTAGTCATCCAAATTCACGAAATCAGCTGGACATAGAGTTCCTTGGAAAGGAATAACCTTTTGAAGAAAAAAAGTGTAATTGGGTAAAGTCAACGTTGAGGATAAGTAAAAGAGACCGGCGAGACTAGGCAAAATCCAATCAACGAATTCACAGATCTAGAGCTAGCAATGGCTGATTTTACGGATCAGCAATCCAGATGGAAGGATCTACACACAGAAACTACTTACAGTGATTGGAGCGCCAGTGTTGAGAACTTTCCTTCCACGGACGAGACCCTCAGTACCATCCATAGCAATGGTCCTAACGACATTTTGTCCCAAATGATGAGACACCTCAAGCACCAGCCTTGTCGGGTGATCCTGCACCTCGAGAGATGTCATGATCGGAGGCAATCCTTCCTGATCTTCGAATCTCACATCGACAATGGCACCAATGACCTGGCAAACACGCCCGATCGCACCTTTACCACCGTAATCATATGTCTTCTTGCCCTCATCCTTAGCAGGAGCAGGCGATGGCGCAGCCGAATTAGCCGGAGAAGATGTAGAATACTCAGCGACGCGGCCGAAGAGATAACTATATGGAGCAGCGTGACGCGCGGGTGAAGGAGACGGAAGCCTGGGGCTACGGTTGCCTAGTTTGGCAGCAGATCTACCGGAAGATGAACGGAGAAGCGATGATAAGACTCTCCGAGACGCCATGAGTGGGTGTGTGTGAAAGAGAGGAAATGCTAGGGTTACAACATATGCTGATTGCCGAATATAAGCTTCACTCGCTCTGTTCGGTGGGCTTAGATAATGGGCTTATTTGGGCCTACTTCATCCGTCTTTTAATTAAAAAATGTATGCAAGTATACTACAAAACTAAAGGACTATTAACAAATGTCCCGTTGACTTGCATAAGTCTGGTTATAGTTTATGGAATCGTTCCGAATACGTTAGCTTAGTGTTTTAGAGAGATTGCCATAGATGGGAATTTGAAAAGTTAAATTTTTCCATGGCTTCGTTTCCAGAAGTTAGAGTAGTGTGATGTTTAATTCTGTTCAACTATTGATTGTTCTTGTTAATGTTCCACTCTGTTTCAACTTGTAATTACCTAACTTTCTGCTTTAGTATCGAAAAGTAGCAATGATATTGCATTCTGTGATTCGGTTCTCGCTTCGATTCCATTTTTTCTTCGTCTGCTGGTATTTTTCCTCTGTTGCTGTGTTGAGTGTATGCTATTTTCGTAGCCTTTTTGAAGATTATCTAGAAAACTAGGCAGATTTCCACTGCCAGTGGTGCAAATGAGTTTCAACTTTTGTTTCAATTCATGATTTTCCTACACTGCTTTTGCTCTTCTTTGCTAAACACTGGTTGTGTTTCAATTAGGCAGATTTGCTAACAGTCCAGAAGATAATTGCTTTTGGCCCACCAATAAAGTTTTTTTTTTTTGGGGTGTTTTCTTGACTGTTTTCTATCTTTTCTCTGGTCTGGAGTAATAGTAAGCAAATTATTACAATTCTTGACTTGATAAGGAAGAGAAAAAATGAATCTCCTGAGCTTTCCAGTTTCACTCCTGTAAATCAATGAAAACCATGCAGTTGGTGGAATGTTGTAAACTCTGTTACCTGTAATATGAAATGTAAATCAGTATCTTCTTACTTTTAGTTGCTGAAATCAAAGACTCCATGAAAACTTGTCCAGGGAAAAAATAAAGTAGAGTGATGTAGAAATCAAAATCACTTCTCTTTGCTCAATCTAGTTAGTTTTTTTGCGAAGACAGTCTTTTCATTGGTTTTACACATTTAGATATGATATATGTGTGTAGTGTAGGGTGATGCAGAATAGCTATGAGATTGTTAGAGCCTAGGTTTGCAATAGAAAATGTAGATGGTCTTCATCCATCTTCTTGAACTTTAGAAAATATATACAAAACTAGAGGACTAAGTAAGACCTAATCAAGAAGATGACCCTTGGGATCCATAATATTAACAAAGGTATATATATATTGGGAGGTCAAAGTTTGATTCGAAGATCATGCTAAACACATATAGTTTTGGTGATAACATAGTCTTGGCGGTGATAAAACTTTGTAAATCCAATATAAAAAGAGATCAAATCAGACATCCCAAAAATTTGAACAAGAATAACAAGTACAAAAACTAGCTAAGACATATATATGTTAGTTTCTCCGCTCAAACTCAAAATAATAGTTCGAATACGATCAGATTTTATGTGGTGCAAGTTTATCAGCTCTCCGATGGACGATCAAACCGATCCCAAAAAATCGCCGTATAATGATAGAAAAAAACTTGCACGAACAATGATTTGAAAACAATTCACGTTACAAGTTTATATGGATTTTGATATGTATAACAAGGAGTTTAAATGTTGGGAACATCGTTTGATTAACAAAATAATTTCTCATCCACCTCATATAGTGTTTACATATATATGGAGTTGAGAAAATGCATAGTTGCTCTAGTGTATATATATATATATATATATATATTTTTTTTTTGTTATAAATTGTATTATTTTTTGTTTTCATTTCCAAATTTATTACTTTGGGTTTGGTTTTATGAGAAAGATCAACGTTTTGATTATTTCCTTCCAATCAACGGCCCGATATGGAACAGAATCGGAAAATCACACGTGTTGCAGTCAGAACAAAACACGTTTCACAGAAGAAGTGGTCTACGTTCGTGAAACGAGGAGAGAGTTATATAGAGAGGAGAGGAGAGAATAGTTTCACTTTTAACCCTAAGCCCCTTTCTCTCTACCTCGCTTTCTCTGTTTCACAGCATGGCGAGTCGGCGAATCTTATCATCACTTCTCCGTTCATCTACGGGCAGATCTACTTCTAAATCGACTTCAATCGGGGGCCGAAACCCCAGGCTTTCATCACCAGCTCCCGCGCATCGAGCCGCTCCATGTGGGACACTCCTTGGCCGAGTCGCTGAGTATTCTACATCTTCTCCGGCTAATTCGGCTGCGCCATCGCCTGCTCCTGCTAAGGATGAGGGCAAGAAGACATATGATTACGGTGGTAAAGGTGCGATCGGGCGTGTTTGCCAGGTCATTGGTGCCATTGTCGATGTGAGATTCGAAGATCAGGAAGGATTGCCTCCGATCATGACATCTCTTGAGGTGCAGGATCACCCGACAAGGCTGGTGCTTGAGGTGTCTCATCATTTGGGACAAAATGTCGTTAGGACCATTGCTATGGATGGTACTGAGGGTCTCGTCCGTGGAAGGAAAGTTCTCAACACTGGCGCTCCAATCACTGTAAGTAGTTTCTGTGTGTAGATCCTTCCATCTGGATTGCTGATCCGTAAAATCAGCCATTGCTAGCTTTAGATCTGTGAATTCGTTGATTGGATTTTGCCTAGTCTCGCCGGTCTCTTTTACTTATCCTCAACGTTGACTTTACCCAATTACACTTTTTTCTTCAAAAGGTTATTCGTTTCCAAGAAACTCTATGTCCAGCTGATTTCGTGGATTTGGATGACTAATCATTTCTTTGATACTTCCCCATGTGTAATCTGCGTAAGTTACAATAACAAAAACATGACTTTTGGCTTGTTCTCACTTTTAAGGTCCCTGTTGGAAGAGCTACTCTTGGACGTATCATGAATGTTCTTGGAGAACCCATTGACGAGAGAGGCGAAATTAGTAAGAAGTCTAAGCCATATACTTAATCAATGTTTCACTTTCTTCAAACCTGTCGTGACAATATGTTCTTACTGTTGCTCAGAGACCGACCATTACCTACCTATTCACAGAGATGCTCCAGCTTTGGTTGATCTAGCCACCGGGCAAGAGATTTTGGCCACGGGTATTAAGGTAGATTCTAGACCCTAACTCCGTGCTATTCCCACAGGTCACATGTGTTGTCTTTCATTTTCTGAGTTGTTGATCTCCTTTCTTTCTCTCCAGGTTGTTGATCTTCTTGCTCCTTACCAAAGAGGAGGAAAGATTGGTCTTTTTGGCGGTGCTGGCGTTGGAAAAACTGTGCTTATTATGGAGCTGATCAACAATGTTGCCAAAGCTCATGGTATGTTTAGCACAAGTAGTTCTTATCGTATTAGCATCTGTTTCTATTTATTAATTGGTGCTTCTTCTGATGAACAGGTGGTTTCTCTGTGTTTGCTGGTGTTGGAGAACGAACCCGTGAGGGCAATGACTTGTACAGAGAAATGATTGAGAGTGGTGTCATCAAGCTAGGCGAGAAGCAGGTCTTTATCTAATTTGGATTAATCTTCACCTTTGTTTTTCCTGCAAATGGCATTTTATTGATTTTTTTTGTTACTCAATTCTCTCTGTTTTCCTGTCTTAACCTTAACAGTCTGAGAGCAAATGTGCTCTTGTGTATGGACAAATGAATGAACCCCCGGGTGCTCGCGCCCGTGTTGGACTGACTGGTTTGACTGTTGCCGAGTATTTCCGTGATGCCGAAGGCCAAGATGTCTTACTTTTCATTGACAACATTTTCCGTTTTACTCAGGTGAGCCTTGTTATTTGTTGTATCTATTACTCAGCACCTGTGTGCCATATAGGCATGAAGAGATTATAAATTTAACTTGGTATACTCTCTTGTGTAGGCCAACTCTGAAGTGTCTGCTTTGCTCGGACGTATCCCGTCTGCTGTGGGTTACCAACCAACTCTGGCTTCTGATCTTGGTGCTCTTCAAGAGCGAATCACAACCACCAAGAAAGGGTCTATCACCTCAGTCCAAGCCATCTATGTCCCTGCTGATGATTTGACAGATCCAGCTCCTGCCACAACTTTTGCTCACTTGGATGCTACAACCGTGCTGTCAAGACAGGTGTGAACTTGTCTCCTGATATTTCTTTTCAAATTTTTACCGTGTAATGCTCATAAAGCTGATATCTTTATGCTCGTCTCTTTCCCATGTGAAGATTTCTGAGCTTGGTATTTATCCTGCTGTGGATCCTTTGGATTCGACGTCCCGTATGCTCTCGCCTCACATTCTGGGTGAGGAGCACTACAACACTGCTCGTGGTGTGCAGAAAGTCCTACAGAACTACAAGAATTTGCAAGATATTATCGCCATTTTGGGAATGGATGAGCTTAGTGAAGATGACAAGCTGACTGTTGCCCGTGCCCGTAAGATCCAGAGATTCCTGAGTCAGCCATTCCATGTTGCTGAGATCTTCACGGGTGCCCCCGGAAAATACGTTGACCTAAAGGAAAACATCAACAGTTTCCAGGTATGTTTGCATTCATCATACACTTTTCTTTCTTAGTGCACCATGATTGTTTGCTATGAGCTTATATGAATTTATAAATTGTTGCAGGGTCTGCTCGATGGTAAGTACGATGATCTTCCTGAACAATCGTTTTACATGGTTGGTGGCATCGACGAGGTGGTTGCAAAGGCAGAGAAGATCTCCAAGGAGTCAGCAGCTTAAGGGATTGATTCATCTCTTTCATATGCTTAATACTTCTCTTCTTTTTTTATTTTGTCAATAACGAAAAAAAACAAGAGCAATGTTTTAGGCTGTTCTGCTGACGCATTGCGAGCGTTGTGAGTGTGAGAGATAGTACGGAGAAAACAGATTCATTCGTTGGAGTTTTGACTTGGAATAAAGGAGACAAGTGTTGATGTTTTCAATCTCTCTACATTTGTTTTCAAGTTTTCGTATCAAGGAAAGTGTTTTTACAGGATTCAATGTTTTGCTGTTCAAAGTAAGACTCATTTGACAAGAAATGTTAGAAAATCAGTGTTGAATTTGTCTTATTCTTCTTCTTCTTCTGTCTTTTTATTCTTGCAAAGTCAGAACCACAAGGTTCTCTCTACAGAGTTGATTCCGATGTACAATCTCACTCAAGTATAAGAGGAGTTTAAGAAAGAATAATAAACAAAACATATGTATATGAACTGACATGAGGCCAAGGAGTCTTCAAAAATGTTCGAGAACTGCTGCTGTATGATTGAAGCCACAAGATATATGCACTGCTCTTACATTCTTTCCCAAGTCCACCACTGCTGGCCTTGCGTAGTCTACATCACTACCATGGCCCTACATATTTAACATAACATATCCTTTATTCTCTTTGATGCCAGATTTCTTGGAAAAACTAAATGAAATGATATCGCATTCACATAGGAAGTTAATCTGTCAAGAGGATTGTTTCAGAGATTTGATCAATAAGAAAGATGATGAAACAAACCAGTTGTCCACCAGAGGAGTGTCCATCAACAGAGAATGTGCCATGAGAGCCTCCCCAGCCCCATGTAAAGACGTTGTTATCTGCAAACAAGTTTCAGAAATTGAGTTAAATAACTTGCACAATGAGAATGCAAACAGATATGGTTTACTCAAAGAGATGCTACCTGAAATAGCTGCAGTGTGCTTCCACCCACAAGATACCTGAGATACAGTAGACTCCAAGAAAGGACCTTCAACTCTCACAGGGGAGTGTGAGACATATGTTGAACTGAAAATTTTGAAATAAGAGTATATAGGTACAGTGCAAAGACCCTTGTTTGCAGATCTTATGGGGAAACATTCTAATTCTTAAGTTTTCAGGGTATAACTTACTCTGTGCCAAGGCACCCATTTTCGTTTGAGCCCCAGGTGTAAATTTCCCCACCTCCTTACGAAAATGAAGCAAGAAACAAAGAATGAGTTGCTATCGAGCATCTTACAAAGACAATATGTTCATATATTTATTAGAAACTTAAATAAGAACAACAAAAAGAAATTTGAGCAGGACAGGCGCATGTGCAGTATACACAAGCAAACTCAACAACAACCCGGTCATCCAAAAAGCAGTATATAATAAGAGACTATTACTTGTAACAACACATGTGTGGTAGCCACCACATGCAACTTCTTCTGCATATGGCACTTCACTGATAATCGATGGTGTTGTGGCATTTCTTACTCCTCCGAAGCCCTGTATTTTTCCATCAGATAGCTTTACATAACTATATATGACTACATAAATCAAGGAAAAGACATTTCCTTACCATCTTATTTATAGATCTCTCTCCGAACATGAATGCAGAGCCATTCTCTGCATTATTTGCAAACCAACCTTATTAAGTCGGTAAATGGCACAAGATTCATAATTTAAGAAAGTAAATCAATACCATCAGTGCATACTGAATGCAGCAGACCAGCAGCAACATTTTTAACCTAGTGCTCGACAGAAAGAACAGAAAAACATAAGGTCTAGAGATTAAAACCACCACTAGGTAACTAGAAACTCTTCATCCAAGGTAAATATTCTTAAACACTAGATTACCTTGATCCCCTCAAGTTCCTTGATAAGCCTTGGAGTAAACTCACTGCAAACAGGGGCATATTTAACAGCGCAATATAATAAATTATGAAAGAATCATGATAGAGTACAGGAAGAAATGGGATAATTCTTGTGAGTAAAAAATGCATGAGAAAGAGACAAAACTGTATTGGAATTAAGTGAAACAAACCAACCTGTTACTTCTTAAGATGCCGAAAAGACTGGACTGGTGACCGTGGCCAAGTCTTCCAGATCCCCCTCCTCCCCAACTCAGGACTTCACCTCCATCTGCTCAAGAAAAAGATAACCTTAATTTTCTCCGAGACTTAAAAGACAAAAGGTGTTTACTTCTGTATTCAGATAAGAATCTAGGGCCAAACCAGCAACAGCAATTGAATGCTCTGAACCCAAAGCCACGGATTGTATGTTGATTCCATGCAGAGCTTGCACTTTAGTTGGTACACGTACCACTCTTGCAGCCTCTTTATATGAAAAAATGTAGAATGGAAACGAACATGTAAATAGAGCAAGCAACTTTATGAATTAGGACATAGATAACAGAGCATAAAATGATTGAATGGAAAAGGTATTTACTTTTTCCCAGTCCAAGCTGTCCACTTGAGTTCTTTCCCCACATGTAGAGTTCCCCATCAACTATGAAAAGAAAGAGAGCAAATATGTGGCCAACTACGAATGACATACTATATCAAGAAGATTATGTTCCCGGTTCAGGTTATGACAATTTATGAAGAATGTTGTCGTTGTTTACCTGTGATAGCAGCGGAGTGATAATAACCAGCTGAGATGTGCAGAATATCTTTTTCTAGTCCAGAAACTTCAACCGGCCCCTACGGTCAACATTGGAAAATACCAATTATAATTGAATTATCTGAAATAAAGACATGAAAAAAAAGCTTGCAGCCCTATAGTCTTTTGACCAACATACCAATTACTAACATACCATAGCATGACTTTTAACATCTGATACACCAAGTTGACCACAATCATTAAGACCTGTTGCAAAGACTCTCCTCTTTTCTGTCACATGTGCAAGAGTGTATGTAAGCTAACAATCAGATATTGCTGAAATTCTTCAAAACCAATCACTGATTCAAAGATAATAACTTCACAAAAACCCAACTCAAAAAAAAAGATGCCCAATTAAACAAAGTCAAGAATTGCTATCCAACAAGTGTCACTCTAATACTGATTATCTGCAGCTAGAACCAACAAGATCATAGCTGCAAACGGCGTATACCAAAATGCCTTGACATCAGCAAATCACTGAGATGCCAATTCTCCTGTGTTCTCAGCTCAACAGTCAACACAATTCTTCTCCCTCTACTTTTATTACTCACATATCAAATCGCATAGCAACCTTCTTACGATTTAAAAGTTACGGATAATCAATAAATAGAAAATTCATAAAGCAAGTCGGTGAAGAAATCACCGGTGAGAAACAGAGTGTGAGCTCCACCGCAAGCGACAGCTCTGATGCTGTGATCACTCAAGGCAGAGCAAACGGCAGGTGTCCACTGAGAATCCAAGTTTCCGAGCCCTAATCTGCCATAATCTCCGCTTCCCCACATCGCCGCAAAGCGTTTCCCGCTCTCGTTCGATAACCATCTCCGACAGGAAACACCAATCGGACCCAATTTCGAATCTTTTAAAAACCCACTCGAAGTATTCGATCCCTTAATCCTCGACCCACGAATTCGAACTCGTCCGAGGGCTCTAGTCAACATTTTCACTTGTTGAAATCAAAAAGAAATGTGATAAAGGAGATGAATTTAGATGGTTAAATGGATCCTTCTTCTTCTCCGTTTAAAAAGAAATTGGATTTTTTCATGTAAAGATTGAAATGTAATTGGAATCATATCATTCTCAACAAGAAGAAGGAAGAAACTCATGGATAGAAAGAATGCTACGTCTTCCCGTTTTTAGAAGTCTGTAGAGTTCAAAAGTTTTCCCAAAAGTAAAGGGAAAACAAGGGATAAAGGTTCAGGACAGACTACTATCTCCTCCAAAGCTACTGATATCCCGGATACGACTAGAAAGCTTTCAAAAGGGAAAAGAAAATTGATATATCATGGATTTTATCCGTTTTTAGCCATGATATAAGTCGTTTTATCGAGTCTTTCTAGTGCTTTTTCTATCATTTTAGAGTCTTTTCAGGTTCTAGCACGTTTGGGACGAAATTGGAGATTTTGGAGACATTTGGAGCCTTTTTGGAGCAAACCGAAGAAAGTACCGTTTTGAAGCCTGAGTATCGATCGACACCATCGGTATCGATCGATACCGCGATTTTGAAGCATGAGTATCGATCGACACCATCGGTATCGATCGATGCAGCAGCGGAGATAGATATCGAGGGAGAATTCTCGCAAAGAAGCCCAATACTTTCCTTATTTACAAAGAAGCCCAGCTCGTGTTTTTAGACTATTTAAGCAAACTCTTGTCTTTAGGTTAGAGGACTTTACTTTTCACTATTATTCCGACTTTTGAGAGCTTTGTGGGGAGGCGGATCAACTTTGTTAAATGCATGAAGATCGAACCCTTGTTTTATTCTTTTGTTTAATTTCATGATTTATTCAGTTATGGTATTTGTTTCATCATCGTATACGAGTAGTTTCATTTTAGGTTAGGGTTTTCTCATATGGATTTCTACGATTTATGACAATTGATTTGTTAGGGTTCATAATCTGAATAGTTCTTCACCTTAGGTTGTTCTCAAAGCTATTTCTAACCTGATCACTTAGAACATAGAACTGGGTGTCGATTAGGCACGGCGTGCAATTGAATAATCGATAAAACTAGGGTGAGCGGTGGATTATCTGAAGAGATTTGGTTTAATCGGTTGTGAACATATCAAACTTGAATTGATTGCTGGTTTCTTGTGTAGGATTTGCAAAGAGATTTGAAATTTTAGATTTTAGACTTAGTTAGTTTCGCTTGACGATTGTTAATATACTTTCGTGTTTGAGTTGAAGCAGTGACTTAATTGAATTGAACCTTAATTGATTAATTGTTTATCATTGATTTCTGAGAGTTACCACTGAGCTTCTTCCATCCATATTAATCGACTAATCTTATTTCAATCATTTGTTTCTCATTGTTATTATTGTTTGCTTCCTTTAATCTGCATCTTTCATATTGTGTGAATTTTCTTGAGTTCTTGTGTTCGACCCACTATCTTGCAGCAGCTTTAGTATCATTTAGGGTATTAATTTGAGCATATCAAATTTGGCGCTTGGGGACTCACAAAATTCAAATTTTAGTTGTCGATTTTGTCTAAGTTAAATCGTCGATGTCGATCGATACTCCATTGTATCGATCGACACTGAGCGTCTTTTAAATTTTAGTTACTTATTTTCTCGTCTTTTGATTTTCAGGTGTATGCATCAGCGTACCACCGGAGAAAGAAGGACATCGATCTCTCCTGGAAGCGAGCTTGAGCATACGAATCGTCTGAGAAAAAAGAACTACGATTGAGATGGATCTTCCACAAGGTTTGGTGCATGATGAGGAAGGTGAACAAATACCTCCTCCACAACAACCCCAACTGTTCTTTGAGCGGACGCTTGCGTTACAACCGGCCGGATCAATTATGCCAATCGTGCGGCGATCCGTATTCCAACTTTCGGAGGAATGACTTTGGCTGAAGCACGCTTACTACTGCTCTTGTTGGACGACACCCTTCACGGTCTCTCTCATGGCACCCATGGATCACGTCGAGAATCGAGGACTTGGTCACCAGGTAATTGGAGTACCAGGAATACTCTTTTGTAAGCTCTTTCCATACTCTGGTGGAGAGGCAGCTGCTTGGCACAGCCACCTCCCGGATCTCTCCTGCTTGGAGCAGACCAAGAGCGTTCACGAACAATTTATGGCGATGCTGAGATCGAGAGGACCTCGAGAACAGATCTCTCAATTTTCTCAGGTCAGCAGAGCACTCGAGGCTGCTTGGGTGATCGGATCTGAGAGGAGGCTGCCGGTTTGATCAGGATTCGCTTCGGGATCTTTTACGAGAGGATTGATTGGCGGTACGGATGGCTTGGATTACGCAAGCAAGGGAACTTCAACACTAGAGGTTCCAGCCATGCTGTGAAGCTGATTGAGAACTTGGCGTCTAGCAATAGCACCAAAATGCTGATTTTGAGCGGAAAAGGCTCGTAGTGTTGGCGGTTCGCAGATTGATTCACGAACCTCTTAGTGGGAAAGGCGAAGAAGTGCATTTCTTTGAGGAAGTAGAGAGCATTGAAGATGAGGAGAAGATGTTAACTACATTGGTGGTTACGGTTTCGAGGTCAGTGATTTGGTTCTGCAACAACAGAGCTTCAACAACAATCAGCAAAGGTGGTTACAAGTCTGGAGGTAACCATATGGTTTTGGTGCCTGATTCGCCAAACCACTTCGCAATGATTTACTCGCCCGTCGGTAGAATTCATCTTGCCGCGTTCTCAGGTGCAGAGGAGTAAGGCGAGATCGCTTTTGGAGCAGTTCTGCGGGGACAACAAAGGATGGCTGGAGAGTTTAATGGGAAGCTGGATAACTTGTATATCGAATGGCAAGATTGAGGCGTTGAATGCAATCATGAGAAAGAAGCTCGAAACTTCAGTGCTCAGGACCGAGCTGCTGTAAAAACAAGAGGGTTTACCCAGGAAAGGCGAAGATCAAGAGCCCACATCAATGCCATAAGTCGAAGTGGTAAAGTGGTAGAATCAGGGGAGTTGGCAGGCTCCAATAGGCTGAAAATCCGTCGATCTTCTTTGGAGATGACGAGGTGGGATGATGAAAATCCAGGTATCGTCGACACTCACTAGTATCGATCGATGCAGAGACAACACCAAGGAAAAGCTGAACTGTCAGGAAAGGGTTTACAAGCCAAATTGCCCTATCCTATTACTAATGACGAAAGGAATGGAAAAATGCTAGGTGCAGGTTATGTTAGCAAACTGGTAGTTGAGCTTCCTTTTTTGATCTTATCAAGACTTCGGAAGGTCGTGAAGCGGATGGTATCCAATTTCAGTCTCAGTGAAGGTGTCTATATGCTTTCGCCGAGTGCGATCTTTATTCTCGCCAACAGTCTTCTTCCGGATCGAGGTAGTTTTGTGTTGGATTACTTCCTTGAGGAAGGCGTTTTGCGCGCTCTCTTTGTGATATTGGATCAGTGTGAATCTTATGCCGCACTCCGTTGCTAAGAGAATGGGAATGAGTGATTACCAACACAGTTTTTGGTCGCTTGGATCGTTCGATGCGTCTACGGAGAGGCTTACCGAATATTGTCGATTGGAAGTAGCGATTCATGATTTCGTCGTGTTGGAGACGATGCGAACTAAAGGATCCTCTTATCCTAAGCAGACCATTCCTTCTACTTCTGGTGCTCTGATGGAGAATGGACAGATTACTCTGAGCGTTGGTGATTTGGTAATGTCCTTCAGCATGGAGAAAATCATGAAGCGACACCATCGGCAGGCAAACTTACGTGTCGATACATTCGGTGACATTGCGGAAAGTACTTCTGAGAAACATCTGAGGATCCACTAGAGCGAGCAGGTTCATGCGAGAGGGTCGGAGTTTGGTTTGATGATGATGCTGGTGGTTATGTTAGAATCCTCGGCGGTGCGAGCCAGTATCGTCGATACCACGAGGGGGTATCGATCGACACCATGTGCAGTGGAAAGTTTAGGCGAAATTCCTAAACAAGTCAGTATTTCTGGGGATTGGAGTGAGGAAAAGGCACCAAGATTGAGCTCAGCCACTTCCAGGAGCTAATGCGTTTTCATTGGCCATTAGAGCATATCTGTTATTGTGAATTCTTCTTTGAACAATCGGGAGGTCACTTTCTTTGCGAACAAGCTGAAGTATCGCAAAAGCTCTCGGTCTATTCTCTTGATGATATTGCAGGTATCTCTCTAGACCTATGCATGCGAGGATCTACGGAAGATGAGTCGAAATCATCGATTGAATGTCGAGGAGCGGTTGAACCAGAACGAAAAAGTTATCGAGGAAAGAAGTGATGAAACTGCTAGAAGCTGGGATCATTTATGCAATCTCAGATAGTTCTTGGGTCAGTCCAGTTCATGTTGTGCCTAAGAAAGGCGGTATCACGTGGTGAAAAATGAAAAGCGAGTTGATCGGACTATCATGGTCATAGGATGTGCGTGATTCGAGCTTGAATCTTTGAAAGGATCATTTTCCTTTGCCTTTTATTGACCAGATGTTGGGCGCTTGGCTAATCACCCATACTACTGTTTTCTTGATGGGTATTCAGGCTTTCAGATCCCCATTCACCGAGAAGATCGAGGAAAACAACTTTTACATGTCATGCACTGGCATACCGAGAATGTTCGGACTATGCGCTCTGCCACTTTCGAGAGATGCATGATTTCGATCTTCACTGATATGATCGAGGAGTTTATGGAGGTATTCATGGATGATTTCTCTGTTTATGGGTCTTCATTGTACGGATAACTTATGCAAGGTCCTTGATGTGAAGGAAAAGTGTCACTTCATGGTGCAAGCTGGGATTGTTTTTTGGGACATAAGGTTTCAGAGAAAGGGATTGAAGTTGATCGAAGCCAAGGTTCGGTGATCTCGAGTTTACTGACGGTCGGTTCGGAGATCAGTTTCAGGGTCATGGTTTCTGAGGAGATTTATGAAGGATTTCTCAAAAATTGCTCGACCTCTTCTGCGCTCTGTTGTGTAAAGAGGTGCAATTTGACTTCACCCTTGTCATGCTGCTTTCCAGGCCATCAGCGGCGAGTGTGGCCTTTGTTGTTCGGCCTCAGTTGGAACTTACCTTTTGAGGTCTATGCGTCAAGTGATTTTCTTTGTAGGTCTTGCTGGGTCAGAGGAAAGATAAGAAGGCATGTCATTTTATTATGCCAACCGAACATTGGATGGCGCCACACAACTACGTACTACCAAGAGCTCAGCGGTTGTGTTCGCTTTTTGAGAAATTTAGATCTTATTTGGTTGGAGCAGTAAGGTCGTTCTGATCATGCTGCTCTTAGATGTTTAAGAACAAAGATCTCAAGCCTCGTCTCGTGATTGGGTACTTTTTGCTTCAAGAGCCGTCGAGGTTAAGGGACAGAAAGGGATAGAGAATGGAGTTGCGGAGATCACTTGTCGCGAATGAAGATAGATGAGGGGCGTGCACATTGATGATTACTACCGGAGGAGGCGCATCTTCATTTCTGAGAGGAGCGGGCTGATTTTGGGAAAAATTTCGACTTCTCAGAGCGATCGAGCATCAGCATCGATCGATACCTGGGTATCGATCGACACCCTTCGACGGATCACACCATTTTGTCGGCGGATGGCATCGGTTCTTATGCCGCTTATTCAAATTCTGTGACAACCCGTTTCGGGCCTTGGTATGCTGACATCGCCAACTTTCTAGCTACTGAGCGCATCGCACAACACCTTATGAGAGGAAAAAGTTTCTGCGAGAGTGCAGGCGTTTCTTCTGGATGAACCTTATGCATCTGAAACATTGCTCGATGGTCTTCTGAGAAGATGTTTGGGCTGAGTCGAAGTTCGGACGTTCTTTCCTGCCATGGTTACGAATATCTTTGGACGCCGCCACGTTCAGACAGTTTCTAAGGTTCTTCAAGCCGGGTTTTGGTGGCCAACTATGTTCGAGATGCTAATGCTTTGTTGCTCGGTGTGATACTTGTCGTAGCGGAGAGGAAGATCGATGCGACATGAGATGCCCGCAAAACTTCATCCTTGAGGTCGAAGTGTTTGATTGCTGGGGTATTGACTTCATGGGTCCTTTTCCATCGTCGCTGAAACAGGTACATCTTGGTTCTGTTGATTTATGTCTCCCAGTGGGTGGAAGCAATTGCTTCAATGACCGATGATCATACGGTGGTTCTTAAAATTTAAGACCATCATCTTCCCATGATTTGGGATCCATGATCGTCATCGATGGCGGCGATCCCATCAACAAGGTCTTCGGCGATTGTTGAAGAAATGCGAGGATTAATCATCGTGTCATACACGTATCATCCTCAGAACAAGTGGGCAAGTTGAGGATTCCAACGGGCGGAATCAAAGGAAGTGCTTGGGAAGGACTGGTCTCTAAGCTGAATGATGCACTATGGGCATCTGAGACCTGCAAACACTTGGGGACTCGCCATTTCACTTCTTTGTATGGGAAAGCATGTCTCCTGTTGAACTTGAGCATAAGGGGAATGCAGGCGAGGGCTACTCAGCTACGACATCAAACCTGCTGGCGAGAGGAGATTGATTCAGTTGAATGAGCTCGATGAGATCGGATATCACGCTATGAGAACTTCGAGTTATATAAAGAGCGAGCCAAAGTCATTATGATAAGAAGATCCTTTCCACGATTCGAACCAACGACCAGGGTTCTTCTTTATAACTCGTTTGCCTTTGTTGTTTCTGGTGAAACTTCGCTCTGGTTGGAGGATAGGGAGATGCGACCACATGGTGCTATCGTCTTTGATTAATTCGTCGAGAGGCAATTTGCGTGAATGGGCAAAGGGTTAAACACTATTGGCGAAAGCAGATTCAGCCGGACAAATCATGCCTCAGGCTAATCCACCCGTTGCAACCGTCATTAAAAAGTCAGGCTCGTGACATTAATGCGCTTAGTGGGGAGCGACACTTGTGATGCATGCATACTAATTTTGTTTTGTTTGTTTTCTTTTGTGTTGTGAATCAGAATTTGTTATCGGTATCGTCGATACCACCTGGGTATCGTCGATGCCATCCACCGAGGTAAGTGTGTATATAAACCCCAGGGCTGAAATGTAACCTGACTTTTTGCTCGCTTCGACTAAAACACAAAAATCACCTCTTTTCATTTTACTCACGGTTTTGAGTGATTCTTTAGCTTTATTCCACTCGATTTTTTTTAGCCTGCGTTAACAATATCTATCCGTTCAATCGATTACACAAGGTAACATCGATTTTGCAATTTTTCAATCCTGGTGGATTTTTGGGTTTGAGATTTTGGCTCTTAAACTTGTTTTTAGGGTTGAATATTGGATACTCGGGTTGATCAAGCCTAGTCGAACCTTGCCTTGCATGTATTTGTCATTAATTCTGACTTGTGCATCGTCGATTCGGATTGTTCTTGCAAAACTGATCGATGGTATCGTCGATACCACAGTATCGATCGACACCGTACCGCTTATAGCGAATTTTGGTGATTTTTAACTCTCTATTTATGTTTTTGTGTTGTTGGTATAGATGCCTCCCAGGAAAGAAGTGCACGAAATGAGAAGACGAGTTCTCGTCGAACCAATCAGCTAATGGTGCGTCGTTGAGATCTTCGGCGGATATGGCGCGTGGGGAAAAGCTTGACCTTACTAAGTGGCCTTGAGGTTTCGAGGTGGCGTATGATAGTCTACTGAGAGATTCAGCGTCACGAAGAGAGGTTAAACGGCTACAGGCGCCAACATCATCAGCTCACCGTGCGCCACCTTGACTCGCGCGCCATCTTCGTCTCAACGCCTCGTGCGTGTCTTCTCTTCGAGACCTTCCACACCACATCTAGGCCACCTTGGCTAAAGACGAAGAGCGAAGATTAGCCTCTCGAGGCGTTCGAGGAGAGTACAAGGCAATTCGAGACTTAGCATGCACTTGCGACTCTTCTTACAATGCATGGCTAGGCGTTGAGATCAAGCCGACGATTTGCGGATCCACTTACCATGAGGCATACGGGTTTTGATAGGGAGTTCTGAGACTCTGGAGAAGATGAGTGCAGATGCTTATGCCTGCAGGTGGTATCCGCTTTACCCGGATCTCGTCAGCGGTTCGCGCACTCCGTGCGTGTCTGCGGAGAGGCCCACATTGCTAGCGCGCGAGGAGTCTTTACTTTCATGATTCGCGGAGTGAGATACGTCTTCCTTTCGGGATCTGCAGCATCTACGGTTTCGTAGAGATTACTCTTGCGAGCTGCCGCCGAGTTCTGGGCGTCAAAACTTCGGCAGCATTTCGGACGAGGCGATATCACGCAGGCGGCAGCGCGAATGGATATCCGCCACCCGGTCTTGCGATGCCTAGCTCGGATTGAGCAACACTGATGTGCAAGATGGAGCCAACAGATGCGGGTATCGAGGCTGATTGTGATGTCATGGCCATTGGAGACATTATTGATGATGAGGGTATGATTGGCACGAGCTGGATCTTGCGATTAACTTGGAGTGCGATATTCGCACATCACTGGAGTCACGAAGGTGAAACCTTTCACCTCATGGCGGCAAGTGGCGAAGACTTCGTGCGCTTGAGTCGAGATGCAGTGGGTAACCTTCCACTCCCATTTTCTTCATTTTGGGATTGATGTTTCGATTGTTCGATTGTCTCTACTACTGTGATGGATGAGTCGCATTTAGAGCATCTGCTTTGGTTTAAGCCGGGGCGGCGTTGGGTATTCAGCACTCTCGGGGGGCTTCCTTGTCAGTACCCAACACGATCGGCGGACATAGATTCAGATGCATCAAGCTTTGTTCACTCGCACCTCGACGGACATGACTCACGAGCACCACGCCCATCGGCGCCGTGGTGTACCCTCAGAACCGTCCTCACATTGTTGCTGGCGAGGACGCGCCCGACTCAGACTCCTGCTCACACTTTCTTTGCTACTTTCCTCTGCGACCATGGACTGGACCCGTTTCAGCAGTATGTTGTTGAGAGTCTTGAGGCGATGGAGGGCACCATTTCTCGATCAGCTGCATGACTCTGCCGACTCTCGCTCGCCCGTGCACCCGACTCTTTGGACCATCACCGCAGGGCCCAGTGCTGCTGCTGCCTATGACTACGATTCGGCCTTCTGAGAGGGATTAGTCATCTCTCGATTCACTTGTTTTCTTTTTTCCTTTTCCTTTGGTTTTTGTTATGAGGCGATGTCGGTTTCTCTTTTGTTGTGACTAAGTGGTTTAATGGTTATGATCTTTTGTTGTCTCTAACTCGTGTTTGAATGGTATCTCAGTTTCTAACTTGGATCATCTAACACGGTCAGCTCATTCAGATAGAAAAAAGAGGTTTTCATCTCGATTTTTGCACAGTATCGTCGATACCACCAACTTGTCGTCGATACCACTGCACTAATAGTAACACCTCTTCTTCATCTTACCATTTTTCTCCATTTATTTTTCTTTCACCTTCTAAGCTTGATATACACTGGGGGGTGTTGTTTAGAATCAGGGGAGGTAGTTCTTGACATTGTGTGTTCATTTTGAAAAAAAAAAAAAAAAAAAATTTGTTTTAATTGAGTCAAAAGCACTTAGAATTTTGGAGTGTGCAGGCTTTGTTGTTCGATTTTGCTTTTGGTGACCCTTCTACTGGGATTAGTTTCGTTCGACTAATGAAAATCAGGGATAACCAGGCTATTTAGAAATCACTCATGTCTCAGCAGGTTCTTCCTGGCTTTAGCCAAATTTTGCGCTTATCTGCGAGTTAGTGTTCTTAGGCTTGATTATCATTCATATCTTAAGGAACCCATCATGCTTGAAATTGTGGTATATCTCTCAGTGAAAATTGTTGAATACATATTTGCATTAAAAGATGAAATGATTTCCGCCCGAGGAGTAGAGGGGTAAGGAAAATTTCATGACCCCATTATTATACTTGGATAAGGAATGATCACCAGGCTGAAGTGAGGGGTAGGAAAATTTCCTATGACCATTATTCACCTAGACTTTTGATACATTGAGAGGGTAGAAGCAGGGATTCGGTAGCAAACACTATCAATACTCGCGTTCGGACCTTGATTTGTGTATGGTGAAAGCTGCTTATGTTGAAATCTAATGAGAACTGATTATGAAATAAGTAGGGGAGAAAAAGAATAGGAAAGCGATAAATGTTGTTGAATATATGGTTCTTTAGCTATGATATTGTATGGGCAAGAATCTGGAAAGTTCTTGAACGATTGCCGATGAAACTGGCGATGAGAGCTTAGATGAATATTGGTGAGAGATAATAAGTGAAGTCAGGGAAGTTGGGGTTCTACGGAGAAGTACATGGTGGTTAGATCGGGCGATCGAGCGATGAGGCGGCTGGGAAGAGGGATCATTACGGCCGATTTCGGTACGGAGGATCTCAAGGTTTTTGAAACCTCTTTCTCTCATTAGTTTTCTGTTTTAGCGAGGGCAAGCGAAAGGCTGAAATCTGGGGAGTTGATATATCATGGATTTTACCGTTTTTAGCCATGATATAAGAAATCGTTTATCGAGTTTTTAGTCTTTTTATCATTTTAGAGTCTTTTTGGGTTCAGCGTTTGGGGCGAAATTGGAGATTTTGGAGACATTTGGAGCCTTTTGGAGCAAACCGAAGAAAGTACCCGTTTTGAAGCTGAGTATCGATCGCGCCATCGGTATCGATCGATCGGACCGAGCGTAGTATCGATCGACACCATCCGGTATCGTCGATCCAGCGCTGCGCAGCGAGAGATAGATATCAAGGGCGAGAATTCTGCCAAAAGAAGCTAATACTTTCCCTTATTTACAAAGAAGCCCGTCGTGTTTTTAGACCTATTTAAGCAAACTCTTAATCTTTAGGTTAGAGGGACTTTACTTTTCACTATTATTCTTGAGACTTGACTTTTGAGAGCTTTTGTGAGGGAGACGGATCAAGACTTTGTTAAATCATAGAAGATCGAACCCTTGTTTTTATTCTTTTGTTTAATTTCATGATTTATTAGGTTATGGTATTTGTTTCAAATCATCGTAAAGTAGTTTCATTTTAGGTTCGGGTTTTCTCATATATGGATTTCTCGATTTATGACAATTGATTTGTTAGGGTTCATAATCTGAATAGTTCTTCACCTTAGGTTGTTCTCAAAGCTATTTCTAACGATCACTTAGAACATAGAATCTAGATTCGATTAACGACAGTCTGCGGTGTAATGTCGATAAAACTAGGGTGAGCAATTGGATATCTGCAAAGAGATTTGGTTTAATCGAATTGTGAACATATCAAACTTGAATTGATTGCTGGTTTACTGTGTAGGATTTGCAAAGAGATTTGGAATTCTAGATTTTAGACTTAGTTAGTTTCAGGCAGCAGGTTGGTTATACTTTCGTGTTTGAGTTGAAGCAGTTGAGTGAATTGAACCTTAATTGATTAATTGTTATTTATCATTGATTTCTGAGAGTTACCTAAGCCTAGCTTCCATCCATATTAATCGACTTCTTATTTCAATCATTTGTTTCCTCATTGATTATTGTTTAACCTGATCTGCATCTTTCATCATTGTGTGAATTTTCTTGAGTTCTTGTGTTCGACGATATCTTGCGCACTGCTTTAGTATCATTTTAGGGTATTAATTTGAGCATATCAAAAATCAGTACCTCTCAAAGGAGTGGAGATTAAGGAGCCTTCTCAGGCAGCAGTTCAAAATTGTAATAGGGTTTTCTCAAGACTTGGATCCAGAAAGGGCAAGGAAAAAGAAGGTTTTCCATCCGTCTCTTCTGCGAGTCAAGAGTGGAGACCTATCTCAAAGCAGCAAGATTTTGAAGGACCAGTTTTACCACCCTGGTGGGATTGGAAGAAGGAGAAACAAGGTTTAAAGCAAACTCCACCAAAGAAGAACTCTGATCAATCCCCCCCGGACAAGGACAAACTCTCATCTGGAAAGACTGTTGCAAAAGCTTCTCCAATCTTCAAGTTTGTTTCTTCTCAAGACGACTCGGGCCCCAAAAGAAAAAGAAGACCAAGTTGGGAGAGGAACCAGGCGAGGAAAAAGTCTAAACTTAACAGTGTGATATCAATACCCAGAAGTCCTCTGAAGGAAGTACCAGTAGCGTCCAACAATCCATTCCTCTACCAGAATCCAAGAATCAGACAGAATCTTCTTCAGCTCCATCTTATAGTGTTGCGGTTCCCCGCAAACACTCCAAATCAGCATGAAGATAGTTGGGTGGAACTGTCAGGGATTGGGTAATACCCTGACAAAACACTACCTGAGGGATCATGTCAAAAAATACTCCCCAGGCATTCTATTCTTATGTGAAACAAAGCAAAAGAGAAGTTTTTTGGAGGAAATCTGTGGGGAACATGCAGACTGTGGAACCAAGAGGTAAAAGTGGAGGTATGGCAATGTTGTGGAAAGAAGAGATCTCTGTCAAGATTATTTCAGCCTCAACTAGAATGATAGATGCAGAAGTCACTTGGAGATTTCACTCTTTCCACATTTCTGGTGTGTATGGAAACCCTATTGCATCTGAGCGCAGCCACTTCTGGGAACGATTACAAAGACTGGGTCAAAGTAGGGATGGATCATGGATCCTCTTGGGAGACTTTAATGAAATAGCAGATCATAATGAAAAAAGAGGAGGCATAAGGAGAACAGAAGCATCTTTCCGACCTTTCAAAAACATGATGAAAGGCTGCGGGTTATTTGAACTTCCAGCTCAAGGGAATTCTCTTGGCATGGGAACCGCAATGGAGCTCAAGTTCACTGTAAACTGGATCGCGTTCTGGCTAATATCGACTGCCTCATCAATTTCACAGCTGCAAACACTCTTTACCTTCCAAGGGTGGGATCAGACCATAGTCCTTTGATGATCAATCTTCAAGGAGGAGATCAACGTCATCATGGAGGTTTCAGATTTGATAAAAGATGGAGTGAAATGCCGGGTTTCTTGGAAGTGGTCAACAATAGCTGGAATAAATCAAGGATGGAAGAAGTAAATGGTGAACCAGATATCCTTCAACAGATGTAGAAAAGAGATGGCAGCTTGGAAAAAGACCACAAAACCTAACTCCTTTCTGAAGATCAACCGTCTCAAGGAGCAGATAGATGTCTTATCGCACCAGAATGTTCTAAACTTTCAAGAACTTCATGAACTGAAAAGAGAGTTGTCAAAAGCTTATCAGGAGGAAGAGATCTACTGGAAAGACAAGAGTAGGAATACCTGGCTCAGTGTTGGGGACAGAAACTCAAAGTTTTTTCATGCGTCAGTAAAGCAGAGGGGTGCAAAAAACAGGATTCACCATCTGATAGAAGAGGGCACAGGGAACACTATGATCTCTGAAAAAGATAAAGGCAACTTGGCAATCAAACACTTCTCCCATTTGTACACCTCTGAGCTCACTGAAAACATCTCCATTCAAGACTCTTTCTTACTGCAAGACCTGGAGGCTAGAGTCTCAGCTGCCCAAAATGCAAATCTAATGAAGGAGGTCTCCTTTCAAGAAGTCAAGCAAGCAACTTTTGGCCTTAACCCTGACAAATGCCCCGGCCCTGATGGTCTATCAGGTGCATTCTTTCAAAAGCACTGGGCAACGGTTGGCATTGATGTTTTCACTATGGTCAAGCATTTCTGGGAGTCAGGGGAGCTGGATTCAAGGTTATGTGAAACGAATATTTGCTTGATTCCCAAGAAGTCAAAGCCTCAAAAGCTTAGTGAATTCAGGCCGATAAGCCTATGCAATTTCATCTACAAAGTCATTGTAAATGTCATCTCCACTAGATTGAAGTCCATTCTGCCATCAATTGTCTCTCAAAACCAGGCAGTTTTTGTTTCTGGCAGACTAATATCAGACAACATTCTCCTAGCCCATGAAGTCATCCATGCTCTGCGTACAAAAGAAGAAATCTCCAAGAACTTTATGGCGATAAAAACGGATATGCTAAAGGCTTTTGATAGAGTGGAGTGGCCTTTCTTGGAGTGCCTGCTTCATCGATTGGGTTTCAATTTGGAATGGATCAAAAGAGTCATGGCTTGTGTGACTTCCCCGTCTTTTAATGTGCTAATCAATGGATCTCAGTATGGCAGTTTCAATCCTTCTCGAGGCATCAGACAAGGTGATCCCTTATCTCCCTTTTTATTCATTTTAGTAGCAGAGGCTCTAGGGAATAGTTTACAAAAAGCTTCAGAGAGGAATGTTATTACTGTTATCAAAGTCGCTGCGGGGGCCCCTGAAATATCCTACTTAATGTTTGCTGATGACTGCCTGTTCTTCTGTAAGGCTGAGAAATCAGAAATGGAAAGGGTCAGAGATATTTTATATGAGTATAACAGGGTTTCTGGGCAAAAAGTCAGCTTTGAGAAATCCAGTATCATCTTTGGGAATCTAGTGCATGCAGACATCAAAGAACTTGTAAGAACAGCCTCAGGAATTAGCAATGTTGGAGGAAAAGGTCTGTATCTAGGTCTGCCAGAGATTTTCATTGGCTCAAAAGTGAAGACTTTAAAATTTTTGGAAGATAGGGTTGAAAGGAAGTTGTCCTCCTGGAAATCCAGATATCTGTCTCAAGGAGGGAAAGAGGTTCTTCTCAAAGCTGTGGCGCTAGCATTGCCAACATACTCTATGGGGTGTTTCAAAATTCCAAAGACCTTAAGTAAAAAGATTTCAAGTCACATCTCAAGATTCTGGTGGAAAAATCCGGATACTGGTAAAGGTTTAAGCTGGAAATCTTGGAGGACAATGGAACTGCCAAAGGAAAAAGGAGGTATGGGCTTTAGGGATTTGGAAGGTTTCAACATGGCTCTTCTTGGAAAACAATTCTGGAGACTTTGCACGATGGAATCTTCTCTCCTCAGTCAAGTCTTAAAAGCTAGATACTACCCCAATTGCTCAATTCTGAATGCCAAGCTAGGAACAAGGCCTTCTTTTGGGTGGAGAAGCATCCATGGGGCTCAACCTTTAATGTCTCAAAGAATACAAAGGCTGATAGGGAACGGGACAGGCATAAGCATCCTTCAAGAACCTTGGTTGACAACATTTCCACCCAGACCACCTGCCCCAAAAGCAGGTTTGGACCCTCAAGGTTTTTCAATGGATATGTTCAAGGAAGTTTTTTCGGATGAATGGGATTTATCTAAGTTGAGAGCAGGTTTTGAAGAATCAGAAGTTAACTTGATAACAAAGATAAAGCCTGGTGGTGAAGCTTCTGAGCAAGGCTACTCTTGGCTGCACAACAAGAATGGCTTGTATACTGTCAAAAGTGGGTATTGGTTATGGACACAAACTAGTTCTTCAAATCCAGAGTTCAAGGTTTCCACTGGACCAAATCTCAGCTCTTTGTTCTCAGCTCTGTGGAAAGTCAAAACATCACCAAAGTTAAGACACTTTCTGTGGAGTTGTATCTCAAATTGTCTGGCTGTGAACGGGAATATGAAGAAGAAGCGGTTAACTCTTTCAGGGGATTGCTGTAGATGTGGAGACAAGGAGGAGACAGTCAATCATATGCTGTTTGCTTGTCCCTACGCAAGAGTGGTATGGGCCTCTTCTCCACTTAGTCACCTGTTCTTTCCATCACCTGCAGAATCACTGTTTGAAAATTTGGCCAAGCTTCTGATCCCAAAGAATGAACAAAGTGATGAAGACAGAGCAAGATTAAAACCATGGCCTTGGATCCTCTGGTATATCTGGAAGGTCAGAAATGATTTGGTGTTCTCCGCGGCTGACTGTCCTCCAAATCTAGTAATTGGGAAAGCTATTGAGGAAGCCGGAGCATGGGAAAAGGCCAATGAGTTAGCAGAGACACCACCTTCTGAAGCTCAGATGAGTACACTTCGGTTTGGAAATGGCAGGAAAAAATGGATTCCACCTGAAGAAGAGATTTTGAAATGCAATTTGGATGGATCTTGGAAGGAGAATTCAGACAGAAGCGGTATAGGATGGATCCTCAGGGATAGGTTTGGCCGGGTTAGACACTTAGGAGCCAAATGTTACCCATCTCTTTCATCCCCGATGATCACAGAAGCGACTGCCTTTGTCTGGGCAGTAAAATGTGTTAAGCTTTTGGGATATAGGAATGTGCTTTTCGAATCTGATTGTTACAATGTGATGCAGGCTCTACATGCTCCTCTTGAGTGGCCTGGATTGAAATGTTTTACAAGTGAAGTAGAAGGCTGTGCACCCGATGAGAATGGTTTCAGATTCAAGCATATCCCGAGGAGCGCAAATGGAGTAGCTGATCGAATGGCAAAAACCGTCACCTTATGCCCCTTATATTTTGGAATATTAGATGTCGCTGAGCCTTTGTGGCTGAAGCCTTTGTTGGTAAATGACAATTTGTGTCTTCAAAACAATTTCGTCTGAATGAATGACTTGGTTTATGTTGCAAAAAAAAAAAAAAAGAAATCGATCGATCCTTCCAGTGTTTTTTCTCCTGTTTTTAAATTTCGTCTTCAAGTTTGTTTTGTACATTTAACACCAAAATCGAAAAGGGGGCAAACTGCAAGGAAAAACCTTTTACGTTTGTTGGGTATAAGGCACTTGTATATATGATTACCTAGCCCCCAACTATTATATGGGATCCATTCTAGAAAACTGATTATTCGGAGCGGCTGGATCCGGATATTAAATTTACAAATCCGGAAAACACGGATCCGGATCCGGATATTCTGATTTTAAGTTCGGATATTTGGATCTTTTGATTATATTAGAAATTATATTATATTAATAATTTTTAAAATATATTGAGTTTTTATATTAAAAATTGTTTAAAATAAATTTTAAATGTTTATAATAAATTTTAAATGTTTATAATATCAGATTTTATTTTTTTCTAAATATATATTATATAATTTAATTTTATCATTATTTTTAACATTTTAAAATTTTATTTTATTTTAATTATTTTATTATGGATCCGGATATCTTGATGTTTATACAGATATTCGAAGTCCGGAAACCACGGATCCAGATCCAGATAGTGAAAAATCGGGTTCATCGGATCCGGATCCGTTACACTCACCTACTTTCGTTTTTGTTTGTGATAGTTGATCGACAAACGAATCTTGATATGTAAAAGAGTAAAGATGGTTATCTGCAGAGTTTGTTCTCGTATCTTTTATGCGTTTTATCTTCTCGAGTGATCCAAAACTAGCTAGTTTAATTTTATCTTATTTGTTCATGGAACGTGTGAAAGGGATAAAACTAGTGCAAAAAAAGAGATATTATATATATATATATACATATATATATATATATAATAGTTACATGATCATGGCATGGTTGTCTTGGTCCTTTGGAACGATCTCTAACCCTAGAGTAAGTCATATGATCATGATCACGAATCAGGCAGTTGGTTGTTGTGTGAGTCTGACTTCTTTTGGCTTTTGATCACTCGTATGAATTCATATCAAATAGTATGACCACACTACAAGGTTTTTGTCTCGCATTAACTCAATATTAACACTTTGAATACTTTAATTTATTACCATTCGGACCCTTGAGCAAGTTGAGGCTATTGCTAGAACTGATTATGGTTTCTCTCTTAAGCTTATTGTTCTGCTTTTACTACTTTATATTTTGTCTTTTTAATTCCTTTTTTGTTGGTACTCTAAATGTACAGAAAGAAAATGCACGTCAGGAACTAATCTTTATAATGTTTTATAAAACTATAGATAAATCTAATCTAGACCAAAACCTAATTCAAAAAACTTAAAATCGTACATAAAATAAAATATAAACTCTTATTTGATGGTTTTTCTTTAATGAAAAACAAATCCTCAACATCTTCACTCAATTATAGCATGTTCAAAACCTGAAGATCATGTAAATTACGAAAAAATTATGAAATAGCGTAAAGACTTCATACAATTAACTCATTGGTACAACCACGAAACTAATTTGCATCGTCTAAGTGTTTTGTTTTCGATCATGTTAAAAGAATCGAAAGGTTTGAGAAACATTAAGTGAAGAATATAAATACTAAATTGACCATGATTTATAATAAAAGCTCAAATAGTTAGAAAATGCATAATGAAACCCAAAGAAAGGACCGTAAGTAGCATAATACCTGAAGTTATGGGTGCTATTGGGTAGTTGTACCACGTAGGAACTCTGCTTCTTCAGATCAACTACAAAAGAAGAATCCAGTTAGTCTTAAATCAATAACAATTGAAGACAATATGAAAAGTAAAGGTGTAAGACGGTAAGAAACCACAAACAAATCTAGAGGAACTTTAATATAATGTGATGGTATTCAATATCCAAAAGAACCTGAAATCCAACATATTCAGATTTGGATTATATATACTAACATGACATACTCCTAATAAATTACTTTTTAAAAGACGTTACCAAAAAATTATAATAAGCACTTGAAAAAAATAATTAGTAACAAGACATTACTCCTCAAATAAATTACGTGTTAGAAGACGTTACAAAAAAATAAAAATATGCATTAAAATAAGTTTTAGTTTCGTAGGCAGATTATTTATGTGAAGGCTTCCCTAACAACTAACCTTTCTTGGGATTTTCGAATGGGTTTTGTTGTGAAACAATTTTCTTTATGTAGTTGAACAAAATTCACGTTTGATAAAGATATTAGTCGCATGTAATGATACAGACAAATCCGAGAAGTTCATGGGTCGGATGGGTAAACGCTTAGATTTTTATACACTGACATGTATGTATTTGTTAGTAATTTTTTTTTATTGTTTGGTTAATTAAATATTATTTGAGGTGGTAATCATGATAAGGTTACTCGACAAATCTCTTGCTAGTGTTGTAATAATGATTATGAGAAAATTATTCAAAACGGTCAAATCAATTTTAGAAATCTCACACCACTCTTCACTTAATAATATATGACTAATTCATATCTCAATATTATTTATTTTGTAAGAAGATGAAAAGAGCCTTGATTATAAGTTATGCCATAATAATGAGATATGAAAATATATGATTAATTATTTTATTAATTTGATTTATGATGAATTTTATTATTTTGATTTGTGATTATTTAATTTTTCAGACATTTTTTCAAAGTTTTTTTAATTATTTTGTACCTATAATTATCAAAGCCTAATAATGAATATATATATATATATATATATGTGATTAATTATTTTATTAATTTGATTTATGATGAATTTAATTATTTTAAGTTGTGATTATTTAAGTTTTTTTTTAATTAGTTGATGATGTGTGATCTTTAGAAAGTCTCACTTTTGCTGATGTGAATACTCTTTTGAGCCTCAAGGTTTTTGTTTTTAATTTATTTGTACATATAATTATCAAAGCCTACTAATGAGATATGATTATATATATATGATTAATTATTTTATTAATTTGATTTATGATAGATTTTATTATTTTAACTTGTGATTATTTAATTTATTATTTAAGTGGTGATTATTTAATTTTTTTGATTAATTATATGATACCAAAAGGAAATATAATTTTGGAATTTTTTAGACATTTTTTCAAAGTTTTTTTTAAAATTTATTTGTACCTATAATTATCAAAGCCTAATAATGAGATATGAATATATATATATATATGATTAATTATTTTATTAATTTGGTTTATGATGCATTTAATTATTTTAAGTTATGATTATTCAATTTTTAAAAAAATTAATTATATCAGACCAAATGGAAAGAGATTTTTGGAACTTTTTAGATATTTTTCGAAGTTTTTTTTTAATTTATCTGTACCTATAATTATCAAAGCCTAATAATGAGATATGAATATATATATATATATATGATTAATTATTTTATTAATTTGATTTATGATAAATTTAATTGTTTTAAGTTGTGATTATTTAATTTTTTCTATTTAGTTGAAGATGTGTTATCCTTAGAATGTCGCACTTTTGTTGATGTGGATGCTCTTTTGAGCTTCTAAACTTTTTTTTATTAATATATAGATTGCTAAAACACTCTAATCATTTCTCAAACACTCTCCATGGACCCCACTTATAAATACAATAGGACCCACACTCAACCAACTTATCTTCTTTTTCATACAACCTCTTACAGAGGTTTCATTTACCCAAGCTGAAAGCGAAAAAAATTTGAGTTCTTTTGTCCGCCATCAAGCTTCTGTCCGCCATTGGAGCTACAGAAGAAGCTGAGTTTCCGCCATTGCAGCTGCATTTGAAGGTGGATATGCGTTTGAAGAGGGTATCAAAACTAATTTGAGCTCGGGTTGGATTCATAGTTCGATTGAAGCTCGTTTCAGGTAATGTGCATCATCAATTTGGGTATATTGTAATGGGTTAGTGACGGATCCTGTGATTCATAGCTCGATATTGTGTAGTAGCCATTTTTTGGGTACTACTGATACAACTGATTTTACTAAGAGAGTGTGTACAACCGATGAAACTAGTATTACTAAAAAATTGTCAAATATTGAATTTTATTATTTTCAGGGTACAATGAATAAAAAACAACGGACTATCATACATTTTGATTATGAGGATATTATTTAAGGAAGGGATATGAAGTAGTATGGATTAGGGGTGTCTATTCGGTAAAACGGTATGGTTCGGTTAGAAAAATTTGGAATTCGGAAATTTGGTAATATGAATATTAGCTCCGACTAAAAATCAAACTTAATTCGGTTAGTTTTGGTTCGGGATTTTGTAACAAAATTAATTAATATAATTTTTAGTTATTTCGAGTTATTCGGTTAAGGAGCGTTATTCAGTTATTCTAGTTATGAATATTTAAATCTAAAACAAAACAAATCTATAAAAAATAAAATTTAATAAAATTTAATAAAATTCCAGATTTAATTTTATTTAAAATTTAAATTTCAATTTATCGATTAACCAATCGGGTTTTGGTAAATATATCTAATGGAATCAAATACCAAATTAATTTAAAAATATGTCCGATTGAGTTATTATATGTTCATCACAGACTTTTGGTGTGGTTTAGGTAAATGATGGTGGAGTGTTGAATAACCTTTAGTTGTTTGATGACGGAATCAAAAATGACATAAAAAGTTTGATTGATCAATTATTTTATTATTTATATTGTCGGATTAGTCATATATATTATAGTACATGAAAGGAAAAGAAAAAATGAGTTAAGCTACTTACATAACGGTTAGAGCACCAGTAGAAGCAAGCATAGGTGTAAAAGCGTCCAAGCACATCGCCTTAACTTTTTTTTTTTTTTTTGATGAATTGTAATTTTCATTTAAAAAGAGGTTATTTACTGATGGAATGCAAAAGGAAGAAAAGAAATAACAGATTGAAGTCTTTGCGGGGAACATTAGTAAACACAACAAAAACATACGACTGATAATAGAAACACATGTGGTAGAGACGAGTTTAAGAGACAAGACTAAGAGCTTGAGACTATTAGCCATCTTTGGAGTAGCGCTTCAGAATCAGATTGGTTCTTGAAACGTCTTGATCTTATACGATCACCGATAGTTTTTTTTATTTGCTGGGTAAGTCTCGTTGTGGTTAGTGTTCGAGTGGAGACGATTGTTCCGTTCTCTCCATAAGAAATAAACCGTTGTTGGAAGATCATCCTGTAAAGAATGTTAACCTGTTTGGATCTTCGATTTTTCATCATCGAATCCAATGTATATTTCCAATCTGGATTAGGCAAGCGTCCTAGTAGTTGAGTCAACAAAGTAGACCAAATCGTGAAGATGAATGGGCAAGCAAAGAAAAGATGATCCCTGCTCTCATTTCTTTCTCCACACAATTGACACGGATTAGGAGTTCCCCATTTTGCAATGTGATTGCCCGTTGAAAGCTTGTCTTGGATAGCTAACCATGTGATGAATGTAAAACGAGGAACTGCATAAAAGCTTAGTCCACGATATTACCTCGTGTTTATCTCGTATTTGATGCCATCGCCTTAACTTTAACAGGCCTCGATTGAAGTATAGATCATAACCTTATGAGATAATAATACTTGTGCATCCCTCCAGGATAAGAGAACCATTAAAATAGTGGATACAAAGAGAAATAAATCAGAAAGTTATTCACATCTTTGGGATCTGAACGATATGTGATTTCGTATATAGTTTATTCATGTTTCAAGGGGAATCAATCAATAAAAATCATTGTTATTCAGCTGTGAAAGCCTTGGTCAACAAGCAAATGTCGTCTGTTTCTTGTACAAATACATAATTAAAATGAATAGAAAGGCTGTGAATGTCGTACGTGTTCTTCACATCACACAAAACAAATCAATCAAGGAGTTAATTAAAAAGAGTCGCGAGATAAATTATCTTTTGTTCGTTCACAAGCACATGAATTGTTATTTTTTTTGCCTTCAAAGCATCAAACAAAAACTAAACACAGAGCAACATCACAAGCATAGATTATTATTGTTTTGGTGACACCATCACACAAAAACTAAACACAAACTTTCCATTTGAATTCATTATTTGAGTCTATGACGTAGAATCATCCTGTCCCGCATTCAGAACCTGAAAAACCCGAAAGCGTGAAATCAGAGAAGAGAAAACACAAATGTCGATTCTAGTTTAATTTTTTTTTTTTTCGAACTCCAAAAACCCATTTTAGATTCCAAGTGTTAAAAACAAAATTAAACTAAAAACAATTCATACCAACCTGTTCTTCACGAAGACTTTGTTACTTTTCCTTTGTTACTTTTCCTCTTCCGAATTTGTAAGTGTCTGAGGTATGAAAAAAAAAACCAATCACGAATTTGTTTTTTTTTTTGGTCTCTATCTCTTAAAAGAAAATATGAATAATCTCAACATTACGTAAAACAGCGTAAGAGAAAAATCCAACGGCAAAACATCTGGAAAGATGAGGACCCTTCGTCCTCGTCTCCAACGAACTCTTCAACCGAGCGGCGGAGACAACTCTTCCTCCGGCTTCCTTCGAATCTGAAATTAAAAGAACAATCACAATCACAAATCCTAATACAAATACATCGATCCGATAATAAGACGCTCGCGATTTTTATTTTATTTTTTATAGATATCATACGGAATCACTAAGAGTTACCATTGCCACAATTAGGGCATGAAGAGAAATTGCGACTAGACACAACCGATCTCCCTCCGTGAGTCACCCGCTCAATAACAGATCTCAGATTCGGCGCCATGGTAGAAAATTTAGGGTTCGTCTCTGATTTGTGATTTTCTCTTCAAAAGGGGGAAATATGTGGTTACTTCCGAGTTCAAATGGGCCGGGCCTGTGTTTTCTTTTATCCGCCTATACTGTTGGGTCTTAGCCCGATTGGTTTCGGTTTTACGTCCTAATTTGTGAAATTTCTCTTTGCTTCGGGTTAACTTTGTACTCCCTCCGTTCCACAATATTTAATTTTCTACCTTTTTTTTTTTCATTATTCCACAATATTTGATTTTTTAGCATCATTTAATGAAAATATAGCTAAAAATAAGGGTCATTAAACCTAAAAGATCAATAGTAGACAGTAAGTTATTGTTATAATTATTAGGAAACATCAATTATTTAATAATTTAAGTAAAAAAATAGCTAAAAATAAGGGTCATTAAATCTTTTTTAATTTGTGTGAAAAAATTATAAAATCAAATATTGTGGAACGGAGGGAGTAAAACAGAACAAAACGAAAAAAAAAATGCCAGTTTCTCAGCGGACCTATTGTTCCAACACTCTCATTTTTTAAAGGGACTAGGTGCGGGCCGCGATGTTTACATATTTTGAATTAGTAATATACATATCTAAATATATAAACTTCAATATATTAGTTTTAAATATATTAGTTAAATGAACAGTTAATAATAAACACTGAAATCAAAAAAATATAAGGACAATGTGAATATATATATATAAAACAAAAAATGTAATTAATTTTATATTTTTACTCAGTTTGACCACATGAAGGCAAAGTTTATCAAGCCGTAAGATTAAATTGATATTTTTAAAGTAAGTGATTTTGTTGTAGGAGTAAAGACTTAAATTTATGTTTTATTCATATTACATATTTATTTTAGCTATATTATGTTAAAAGGTATATTGAGTAATATGATATTGATCAATGTATAATTTGTTTCTTATGTCAATGATCAATATATCGTATATTTTTTTAAAATATCCGTGTTGGTCCTGTTTAGTTGATATTTAGTCCATTTTGCACATTTGGCCACTTAATTATTTTTTAGCTTCGTTTTGGTCAATTCTGTTTTTAAAAACCAAAACAATTGTATACAGTAATTAATTTTGGAAAATCGTTTATAATAACTCGTTAAAAAAATTGTATACAATAAAAACAAATGTACAATCTAAATAGTAAGAACCAATAAACAAATGAAATATGTTGTCCACAAATAACACTGAAAATAAAAAGAAGAGAGAAGAAACAGTGAAGAAAACAAAAGACATAATCATATTCTCTCCATGGTTTTTGCCAAGTGGACAAAATATCTATTTCCTTCTTCTTCATTTCACCAGGAATTTCGTTTGATTGATTCGGTTGGATTTAGCCATGGTGAGTTATCTTTATTCACTTGTTTCTGTTTTAAGTTCTTCGATTAGAAGCTTTCTTCTTGAATCTCGATTCTTTGCTAGTCAATTCGAGTACAAATCCAACAACACAGTTTGAAATCGATTGGATTTAGCCATGGTGAGCTCAGTTGCCTCTCGTTTATGTTTTAAATTTTTCTATTTGAAGCTTTCTTCTTGAATCTCGTTTGTTTGCTAGTCGGTTCGAGGTCAAATCCGACAGTACGGGTCAGAATCTATACTTATCATCTATACGGATGATAGTGAAATATATATGAAAATCCCAGAGGGGATGAAAATGCCTGAAACATTGAGATCAAAGTCTACGGATATATGTTCGGTTAAATTACAGCGATCACTTTACGGATTAAAACAATCCGGGCGCATATGGTACAATCGTTTAAGCGAATACCTTTTAAAAAAGGGTTATGTGAATAATACAATATGTCCATGCGTTTTTATAAAGAAATCTTTAAACGGATTCGTGATCATCACTGTTTATGTTGACGATTTGAACATAATTGGAACTCAAAAGGAGATTGAAGAAGCACGAAATCATATGAAATCAGAGTTTGAAATGAAAGATCTCGGAAAGACAAAATTTTGTCTTGGACTCCAGATAGAGCACCTCCAAGATGGAATATTCGTGCATCAATCAAATTATACCAGAAAACTTCTTAAACGCTTTAATATGGATAAAGCAACTCCATTGAGTACTCCAATGGTTAATAGACCGGTAAATGTTGAAAAAGATCCATTTAGACCATGTGAGGATAACGAAGAAATATTGGGTCCTGAAGTACCCTATATGAGCGCTATTGGTGGACTCATGTATCTTGCAAATTGCACACGRCCAGATATATCWTTTGCTACTAATCTGCTTGCAAGATATAACTCGTCTCCCACACGAAGRCATTGGAACGGAATAAAACACATTTTCCGTTACTTCCAAGGTACAATTGATTTATGATTATATTATCCTAGAAATTCAAAATCGTGTCTAGTTGGTTTTGCAGACGCAGGTTATTTATTGGATCCACATAAAGCAATATCCCAAACTGGATATATATTAACTATAGGAGAGACTGCGATCTCATGGTGTTCTCAAAAGCAAACACTTGTCGCTACTTCATCTAATTTTGCAGAAATTATAGCACTCCATGAAGCATGTAGAGAATGTGTGTGGCTCAGATTGATGATCCAACACATTCAAGAACCCAGCAGTATAACTACAAGCAAAGAGCCGATAACCATATTCGAAGATAATTATGTATGTGTTACACAAGTTAAGGAAGGTTATATCAAGAGCGACAGAACGAAGCATATTCCACCAAGATTTTTCTCTTATACTCAAGAACTCGAGAAGAATGGTGAAGTCAATATTGAATACGTTCGCTCCTGCGACAATTCAGCAGATCTTCTTACGAAGGCGTTACCCACTACAATATTCAAAAAGTATGTTCATAGCATTGGGATGCGTCATCTACGAAACTTATGAATAGAAGTATTTTTCAGGGGGAGAATATGTTACTGTACTCTTTTTCTCTCGTCATGGTTTTTATCCCATTGGGTTTTTCATGACAAGATTTTTAACGAGGTAGTACATAATAAATAATTAAGAGGAAGTGTTGAAAATATCTGTCAAAAATATTTTTATAATAATAATTATTTAATATATTTAGCCGACTCAAACCTCCTATATAAAGGTGATGGTCGTTTATAAACGTATAACATAAGAAGCAATAAAAAAAAAAGATTAAAAGTTTCCTACTATCTCTATTTTCGATCCCTCTCATTTATTAGAATAAAATATTCCAATTCAATAAATAATACTATTATTTATATCACATTCAAACTTTTCCTTTTTTTTTTTTTTGGTTAACCAACTTTTTCCTTTTCATTTGTCTTTAGTTGTTCCTTAAATTTTCCAAGAGACAGATTTTGATCCAAACATGGACTTGTGATTGATAAACCATAAATCTCTTACAGACATTCCCAAGTTCGGATCCGAATACAAAATTTCATAAAAAGACACAGAGATAAGAGAAGCGCACAACTGATTTGGCCTCTCGAAACATACAAAAGTATCAAAATTTTAGGCTCAATTGAACCAATTTGGAAAGATATTCGTTAAATATCTTTGATGAGTTCTTAGATTACCTTGTTCTCACTCCATACATGTCTATTAATGTTAACCTGTTGTTTGGAAGATCATCCTGTAAAGAATGTTAACCTGTTTGGATCTTCGATTTTTCATCATCGAATCCAATGTATATTTCCAATCTGGATTAGGCAAGCGTCCTAGTAGTTGAGTCAACAAAGTAGACCAAATCGTGAAGATGAATGGGCAAGCAAAGAAAAGATGATCCCTGCTCTCATTTCTTTCTCCACACAATTGACACGGATTAGGAGTTCCCCATTTTGCAATGTGATTGCCCGTTGAAAGCTTGTCTTGGATAGCTAACCATGTGATGAATGTAAAACGAGGAACTGCATAAAAGCTTAGTCCACGATATTACCTCGTGTTTATCTCGTATTTGATGCCATCGCCTTAACTTTAACAGGCCTCGATTGAAGTATAGATCATAACCTTATGAGATAATAATACTTGTGCATCCCTCCGCAGGATAAGAGAACCATTAAAATAGTGGATACAAAGAGAAATAAATCAGAAAGTTATTCACATCTTTGGGATCTGAACGATATGTGATTTCGTATATAGTTTATTCATGTTTCAAGGGGAATCAATCAATAAAAATCATTGTTATTCAGCTGTGAAAGCCTTGGTCAACAAGCAAATGTCGTCTGTTTCTTGTACAAATACATAATTAAAATGAATAGAAAGGCTGTGAATGTCGTACGTGTTCTTCACATCACACAAAACAAATCAATCAAGGAGTTAATTAAAAAGAGTCGCGAGATAAATTATCTTTTGTTCGTTCACAAGCACATGAATTGTTATTTTTTTTGCCTTCAAAGCATCAAACAAAAACTAAACACAGAGCAACATCACAAGCATAGATTATTATTGTTTTGGTGACACCATCACACAAAAACTAAACACAAACTTTCCATTTGAATTCATTATTTGAGTCTATGACGTAGAATCATCCTGTCCCGCATTCAGAACCTGAAAAACCCGAAAGCGTGAAATCAGAGAAGAGAAAACACAAATGTCGATTCTAGTTTAATTTTTTTTTTTTTCGAACTCCAAAAACCCATTTTAGATTCCAAGTGTTAAAAACAAAATTAAACTAAAAACAATTCATACCAACCTGTTCTTCACGAAGACTTTGTTACTTTTCCTTTGTTACTTTTCCTCTTCCGAATTTGTAAGTGTCTGAGGTATGAAAAAAAAAACCAATCACGAATTTGTTTTTTTTTTTGGTCTCTATCTCTTAAAAGAAAATATGAATAATCTCAACATTACGTAAAACAGCGTAAGAGAAAAATCCAACGGCAAAACATCTGGAAAGATGAGGACCCTTCGTCCTCGTCTCCAACGAACTCTTCAACCGAGCGGCGGAGACAACTCTTCCTCCGGCTTCCTTCGAATCTGAAATTAAAAGAACAATCACAATCACAAATCCTAATACAAATACATCGATCCGATAATAAGACGCTCGCGATTTTTATTTTATTTTTTATAGATATCATACGGAATCACTAAGAGTTACCATTGCCACAATTAGGGCATGAAGAGAAATTGCGACTAGACACAACCGATCTCCCTCCGTGAGTCACCCGCTCAATAACAGATCTCAGATTCGGCGCCATGGTAGAAAATTTAGGGTTCGTCTCTGATTTGTGATTTTCTCTTCAAAAGGGGGAAATATGTGGTTACTTCCGAGTTCAAATGGGCCGGGCCTGTGTTTTCTTTTATCCGCCTATACTGTTGGGTCTTAGCCCGATTGGTTTCGGTTTTACGTCCTAATTTGTGAAATTTCTCTTTGCTTCGGGTTAACTTTGTACTCCCTCCGTTCCACAATATTTAATTTTCTACCTTTTTTTTTTTCATTATTCCACAATATTTGATTTTTTAGCATCATTTAATGAAAATATAGCTAAAAATAAGGGTCATTAAACCTAAAAGATCAATAGTAGACAGTAAGTTATTGTTATAATTATTAGGAAACATCAATTATTTAATAATTTAAGTAAAAAAATAGCTAAAAATAAGGGTCATTAAATCTTTTTTAATTTGTGTGAAAAAATTATAAAATCAAATATTGTGGAACGGAGGGAGTAAAACAGAAGAAAACGAAAAAAAAATGCCAGTTTCTCAGCGGACCTATTGTTCCAACACTCTCATTTTTTAAAGGGACTAGGTGCGGGCCGCGATGTTTACATATTTTGAATTAGTAATATACATATCTAAATATATAAACTTCAATATATTAGTTTTAAATATATTAGTTAAATGAACAGTTAATAATAAACACTGAAATCAAAAAAATATAAGGACAATGTGAATATATATATATAAAACAAAAAATGTAATTAATTTTATATTTTTACTCAGTTTGACCACATGAAGGCAAAGTTTATCAAGCCGTAAGATTAAATTGATATTTTTAAAGTAAGTGATTTTGTTGTAGGAGTAAAGACTTAAATTTATGTTTTATTCATATTACATATTTATTTTAGCTATATTATGTTAAAAGGTATATTGAGTAATATGATATTGATCAATGTATAATTTGTTTCTTATGTCAATGATCAATATATCGTATATTTTTTTAAAATATCCGTGTTGGTCCTGTTTAGTTGATATTTAGTCCATTTTGCACATTTGGCCACTTAATTATTTTTTAGCTTCGTTTTGGTCAATTCTGTTTTTAAAAACCAAAACAATTGTATACAGTAATTAATTTTGGAAAATCGTTTATAATAACTCGTTAAAAAATTGTATACAATAAAAACAAATGTACAATCTAAATAGTAAGAACCAATAAACAAATGAAATATGTTGTCCACAAATAACACTGAAAATAAAAAGAAGAGAGAAGAAACAGTGAAGAAAACAAAAGACATAATCATATTCTCTCCATGGTTTTTGCCAAGTGGACAAAATATCTATTTCCTTCTTCTTCATTTCACCAGGAATTTCGTTTGATTGATTCGGTTGGATTTAGCCATGGTGAGTTATCTTTATTCACTTGTTTCTGTTTTAAGTTCTTCGATTAGAAGCTTTCTTCTTGAATCTCGATTCTTTGCTAGTCAATTCGAGTACAAATCCAACAACACAGTTTGAAATCGATTGGATTTAGCCATGGTGAGCTCAGTTGCCTCTCGTTTATGTTTTAAATTTTTCTATTTGAAGCTTTCTTCTTGAATCTCGTTTGTTTGCTAGTCGGTTCGAGGTCAAATCCGACAGTACGGGTCAGAATCTATACTTATCATCTATACGGATGATAGTGAAATATATATGAAAATCCCAGAGGGGATGAAAATGCCCGAAGCATTGAGATCAAAGTCTATGGATATATGTTCGGTCAAATTACAGCGATCACTTTACGGATTAAAACAATCCGAACGCATGTGGTACAATCGTTTAAGTGAATACCTTTTAAAAAAGAGTTATGTGAATAATACAATATGTCCATGCGTTTTTACAAAGAAATCTTTGAACGGATTTGTGATCATCGCTGTTTATGTTGACGACTTGAATATAATTAGAACTCAAAAGGAGATTGAAGAATCACGAAATGATATGAAATCAGAATTTGAAATGAAAGATCTTGGAAAGACAAAATTTGGTCTTGGGCTCCAGATAGAGCACCTCCAAGATGGAATATTCGTGCATCAATCAAATTATACCAGAAAACTTCTTAAACGCTTTAATATGGATAAAGCAACTCCTTTGAGTACTCCAATGGTTAATAGACAGCTCAATGTTGAAAAGGATCCATTTAGACCATGTGAGGATACCAAAAAAATATTGGGTCCTTAAGTACCCTATATGAGCGCTATTGGCGGACTTATGTATCTTGCAAATTGCACACGACCAGATATATCATTTGCTACTAATCTGCTTGCAAGATATAACTCGTCCCCAACACGAAGGCATTGGAACGGAATAAAACACATTTTCCGTTACTTCCAAGGTACAATTGATTTATGATTATATTATCCTAGAAATTCAAAATCGTGTCTAGTTGGTTTTGCAGACGCAGGTTATTTATTGGATCCACATAAAGCAATATCCCAAACTGGATATATATTAACTATAGGAGAGACTGCGATCTCATGGTGTTCTCAAAAGCAAACACTTGTCGCTACTTCATCTAATTTTGCAGAAATTATAGCACTCCATGAAGCATGTAGAGAATGTGTGTGGCTCAGATTGATGATCCAACACATTCAAGAACCCAGCAGTATAACTACAAGCAAAGAGCCGATAACCATATTCGAAGATAATTATGTATGTGTTACACAAGTTAAGGAAGGTTATATCAAGAGCGACAGAACGAAGCATATTCCACCAAGATTTTTCTCTTATACTCAAGAACTCGAGAAGAATGGTGAAGTCAATATTGAATACGTTCGCTCCTGCGACAATTCAGCAGATCTTCTTACGAAGGCGTTACCCACTACAATATTCAAAAAGTATGTTCATAGCATTGGGATGCGTCATCTACGAAACTTATGAATAGAAGTATTTTTCAGGGGGAGAATATGTTACTGTACTCTTTTTCTCTCGTCATGGTTTTTATCCCATTGGGTTTTTCATGACAAGATTTTTAACGAGGTAGTACATAATAAATAATTAAGAGGAAGTGTTGAAAATATCTGTCAAAAATATTTTTATAATAATAATTATTTAATATATTTAGCCGACTCAAACCTCCTATATAAAGGTGATGGTCGTTTATAAACGTATAACATAAGAAGCAATAAAAAAAAAGATTAAAAGTTTCCTACTATCTCTATTTTCGATCCCTCTCATTTATTAGAATAAAATATTCCAATTCAATAAATAATACTATTATTTATATCACATTCAAACTTTTCCTTTTTTTTTTTTTTGGTTAACCAACTTTTTCCTTTTCATTTGTCTTTAGTTGTTCCTTAAATTTTCCAAGAGACAGATTTTGATCCAAACATGGACTTGTGATTGATAAACCATAAATCTCTTACAGACATTCCCAAGTTCGGATCCGAATACAAAATTTCATAAAAAGACACAGAGATAAGAGAAGCGCACAACTGATTTGGCCTCTCGAAACATACAAAAGTATCAAAATTTTAGGCTCAATTGAACCAATTTGGAAAGATATTCGTTAAATATCTTTGATGAGTTCTTAGATTACCTTGTTCTCACTCCATACATGTCTATTAATGTTAACCTGTTGTTTGGAAGATCATCCTGTAAAGAATGTTAACCTGTTTGGATCTTCGATTTTTCATCATCGAATCCAATGTATATTTCCAATCTGGATTAGGCAAGCGTCCTAGTAGTTGAGTCAACAAAGTAGACCAAATCGTGAAGATGAATGGGCAAGCAAAGAAAAGATGATCCCTGCTCTCATTTCTTTCTCCACACACACGGATTAGGAGTTCCCCATTTTGCAATGTGATTGCCCGTTGAAAGCTTGTCTTGGATAGCTAACCATGTGATGAATGTAAAACGAGGAACTGCATAAAAGCTTAGTCCACGATATTACCTCGTGTTTATCTCGTATTTGATGCCATCGCCTTAACTTTAACAGGCCTCGATTGAAGTATAGATCATAACCTTATGAGATAATAATACTTGTGCATCCCTCCGCAGGATAAGAGAACCATTAAAATAGTGGATACAAAGAGAAATAAATCAGAAAGTTATTCACATCTTTGGGATCTGAACGATATGTGATTTCGTATATAGTTTATTCATGTTTCAAGGGAATCAATCAATAAAATCATTGTTATTCAGCTGTGAAAGCCTTGGTCAACAAGCAAATGTCGTCTGTTTCTTGTACAAATACATAATTAAAATGAATAGAAAGGCTGTGAATGTCGTACGTGTTCTTCACATCACACAAAACAAATCAATCAAGGAGTTAATTAAAAAGAGTCGCGAGATAAATTATCTTTTGTTCGTTCACAAGCACATGAATTGTTATTTTTTTTGCCTTCAAAGCATCAAACAAAAACTAAACACAGAGCAACATCACAAGCATAGATTATTATTGTTTTGGTGACACCATCACACAAAAACTAAACACAAACTTTCCATTTGAATTCATTATTTGAGTCTATGACGTAGAATCATCCTGTCCCGCATTCAGAACCTGAAAAACCCGAAAGCGTGAAATCAGAGAAGAGAAAACACAAGACCAAAATGATGATGAGGAAGTATAAGATTTTGTTTCTTACTTTTTGCCGATCCTCCTCAACTTCTGATAACGTACCCGCATAATAATAACCTTAATACCAAAAAAAAAAAAGAGAGAAGAAAATCACAAGGCTGATTTAATTCGTAATTCGACTCGACCGAGTACATATATAAGGAAATGGAAATCTCTCTCTCCCTCTACATACAAGAGCCAAATCCCGCAGCGAATGATAGAAGTCGACCTACATTGTACGCGACAGAGTCTCCAGATCCCTCCGATACTACTATCACAGATGACAAAAACAAAAACAAAAAAACAAAAAATCAAAATCAAAGTCAAAATTTCCATCCGGAACGAATTCATCGAAACCCCACGCTCGTGATTTTTATACAGAATTCATGCGAAATCAGATAACGTTACCATTTCTACTAAGGGATGAAGAGAAATTGCGGCGAAACACAACCGATCTCCCTCCGCGAGTTACCCGCTCAATAACATATCTCAGATTCCGCGGCATGGTCGGAAATTTAGGGTTCGTCTGTGATTTGTGATTTCCTATCGTCTCCAGAGGGGGAACAATATGGTTACTTCCGACTTTAAATGGGCCGGGCCTGCGCTTTCTTTTGTCTGCCATTACTGTTAGGCCCTAGCCCGATTGTTTTTGGTTTTACGTCCGTCCGGAAATTTGTGAAATTTATCTTTGGTTCGCCCAACGATGCAAACGAATGAAAAGAAGAAAAAAAATGTTTGGTGATTTTAACATCTCCCTCAGGCAGAGCGAATGATTGAGGTTTAAACCTAAGCTGCATGGAATCGGAAGCAGATACGCGGAAGCGGAGAAGCAAATATTTTAAAAAAATTAAGAACCGGATACGTATTGGAAGCGTGTATATATATATATATATATCATAAAATATCAAATATAAAATCATATTAAAATAAAATATTTTAAACAAAAAAATTAAATACATGATTTAAATAATGTAACTCATTTGAAGTCACAGGTTGATATCATCGTCATCATTCTCATTTTCATCAACTCTATCAAACACAACCGCCTCCAATTCCGGTTCATCAAGAGAAAGATCCTCACTATTTGGAGGATTTTGAGATGCAATTTTTTCTTTCTCTAGTAATCTCCAAATCATCACTATTTCGAGGATTTTGAGACATTATAAACCATTATATTTCTGCAAAAAGATGTTTTGTTAGCAGAGATTAGATTACGATCAAACGTGGAGGGAGGCAAGAGAGAGGCAAAGGGTTCTTAGTTGATTTATTAATTAGGTTTTAATGTTGGGTCATAAACAAACAATTAAAAGCCCAAATATATTTGACTTTTTGTCATATCCGCTTCTAATATACTCTGCCGACTACTCTGTCGATGCTTCCACCTCGAAATATTGCGCTTCCACCGCGATTCCAAAAGACTCATATTGAGAATCATGATTCCGAGACGATTCCGCGTGATTTCGGAAGATTCCGACCGAGTTTCCGATTTCGGAGGGAGAATCGACACTAACTTTAATTACATCAAAGTTTTCAAAACGAGTCATCATGTATAGGGCTTTGATCGTCCTTTATAACATTTGTTTTTACGTCACCAATCAAAGTCGTAGTAGACTATAAAAACAAACTAAACGCAATAATGAATAATGTGTTAAAATTATGATATCTTACTTTCTTATGTTTATATTATCATACCTTGGAAGTAATTGAATAGAATTATGTTTATAATTTTTCGCATCATTGTGGTGCCTGGATGGCCAAGGCGATCATGCTATAATGCGATATCTTCTGTATTTCTTTTCATTACAAGATGTGACTCTATCATATCAATATATATATATATGTGATGTAAACCAGAAGGAAGTCTTGTTAGTTTTTCCAAGATAATTCTTTTTTCCGATTCATCGGAAAATATATGCATATACTTTTTTCCATTCTCAGTCGTAGATTGAGTATCAAATCCTTGAAGATATATGTCTTTGAAACTCAACAAATTCTTTTTTGAATTTGGAGAATACAAGGCATTATTAATGGAAAATTTTGTTCCATTAGGCAAAACAAAATTTGTTTTACCAATTTCTTCAATTAAGTCTGTAGGACCCGATATTGTATTTACAACCATTTTTGTTGGTTTTATTTCAGAAAAATATCTCTTATGTTTCAGAATAGTATGCGCCGTTCCACTATCTGGTATACAAACTTCCTTTGTCATTTCTTTTTTATTTTTGTTGAGATCCATCTGTGTAACAAAACATTAATATTAATAAACATTATTTCTTATTTAATGCACGCAATATTATACATCATATATAACATTATTAAACATAAATATATATATATATAATAATTATACATGATAAAATTATAGATTATTCATTAGTTTTATTACAACCATCTTAGTTAAAAGCATTGGCAAATTCGGAAGTATCAAGATCGAAATCATTGGTAAAGTCGGAAGCATCAAGGTCGAAATCATTAATACAGTCGGAAGCATCAAGGTGCGTTGTACCCTCAAAGTGTTCCGTAAAATTCACTTCTTTTTCTTTGCCTTTGAGCAACTCTTGGTATAATATACAAAGGTGGGCAGGAGTTCGACATACTTTAGAAAAGTGTCATTTGGAACCTCATCTAAAACAAATACTTTCATGTTTCTGCGTGTTTGCGTTCCTCTGGATTTCCTTCCCTTTGGAATTTTCTACAGGTCTTATCCATTTGAACGATGTCCTTGCTTGTGGGTTAAAACGACCGCGGCCACGACCGCGTCCCCGACCGCGTCCACGAATTGTTTGATTTTCTCGCTCTGGATTTTTGACATCCGCAGCATTCACTTCTGGAAATGCTTTGGTTCCTGCAGGTCGAGCATTGTGGTTTTTATGAGAAGCTCATGATTTTTCTCGGCTAACATGAGCGCCACAATAAGCTCCGGAAACCTTTTGTATCCGCGGTTTCTGTATTGTTCCTGCAATACATAATGATTCTTGTGGAAAGTAAGATAAGTCTTTTCAAGCATTTCTTCTTCTGTTATAGGTTTACCACAATATTCTAGATTATTCACTATTCTCAACATTGCGGAATTATAATCTTTAACCTTTTCAAAATCCGAAACCCCTGTTCAATCATCCCAAGATAAGAGTACATTTTTTTATCAAACCTTTCTTTTAGTTTTTGTCTTAGTTTCATATTTGATCTTATCTTGCGAGATAAGTTTTGATCTTCTTATTAGATTAATTACTCTACATGACAAAGAAAATTATTTATCTATCACATTATAAATTAAAAAAATTGAGAAACTGAGAAATTTAGAGAGATTCAAGATTGAATGATAATTTTTTTTCAATATCATACCCTTTTCTTTTTCGGGTTTATGCATGTTTTTAAAAAATTTATATATATCATTTTTTTTCTTTCTTTTCACGTCACAGTACACAACCAAACGCTCTCTCTCTCTCTCCGTCACGAGTCACGATCTCTGAAGCTTGGTTTCTGTAATAATCTAAAACTCAGAAAGAAGATTATTTCTAATTAGGTGTAATTTCATTTCATATTGAAGACAACGACGAGACTTCAATTTTCTCAAAACCATCACTGTCAAATATCTTTTACGTGCTTTTTATCTTTTGCTCATCCCATTATATATCCTTCTTATTTTTATGTAAACTATCTTTTTTTTTCAAGGTTAATTAATTCTCACTTTGTTGTCCAGCGATAGCTAAATTATAACTTTACTATATACGTACTATATGCAACTGACGCTCCTTTGAATATGTGATTCTTCTTTTTGTATATTTCTTATGTAAAGCCAAAGATTAAAATAGCGTTTGAAACAGTGAAGACCTAATACAAGAAAAACAATTGGTTTGTGAGTAAACTTATCTCTAACTAAATTTTGTTGAATACAATGTTCCAACTTAACCTAAGTTTTCAAAAACAAAATTCTATCCATTTAAACTAAACAAATGTAATATGTTCCTACTATTACTGTCTAATACTAGAAGGTTAGCTAACGGATGGTAATGTTAATTTTTAGCTTTCAAAAATAGAATTTGTTCGTTTCTTAAAAAACCCATCACAATGAGTGAAGTAATAATGTAGAAATCCATATGGTATGTTGACCAATAATAAAGAAAAAAAGAAAATGATTGAAGTTCGTTTCAAGGTAACGTGCATCATCAATTTGGATATATTGTAATGGATTAGTGACGGATTCGGTGATTCATAGTTCGATATTGTGTAGTAGCCATTTTCTGGGTACTACTGATATAACTGATATTACTAAAAGAGTGTGTACAACTGATGGAACTAGTATTACTAAAAAAAATTATAATATTGAATTTTATTATTTTTAGGGTACAATGAATAAAAAACAGCGGACTATCATACATTTTGATTATGGGGATATTATTTAAGAAAGGGATATGAAGTAGTATGGATTAAGGGTGTCCATTCGGTAAAACAATACAGTTCGGTTCGAAAAATTTGGTAATATGAATATTAGCTCCGACTAAAAATCAAACTTAATTCAGCTAGTTTTGGTTCACTTGTTTCTGTTTTAAGTTCTTCGATTAGAAGCTTTCTTCTTGAATCTCGATTCTTTGCTAGTCAATTCGAGTACAAATCCAACAACACGGTTTGAAATCGATTGGATTTAGCCATGGTGAGCTCAGTTGCCTCTCGTTTCTGTTTAAAATTTTTCTATTTTAAGCTTTCTTCTTGAATCTCGTTTGTTTGCTAGCCGATTCGAGGTTAAATCTGACAGCACGGATCAGAATCTATACTTATGTCTGGTTTTGGTTATGAATTTTTTTGACTTGTTCATGTAATTGCAATAATGGGTTGTTAATTCGAGTTCTGGTTACTCACATAGTTCATTTTATTGTCAATTCGATTTTCCTTGTAAAAAATAGTCCATAGAAGTTAGAAGACTTGGTCCATTTTTGTCCAAGATTTTATCTCTCGGTGGTTGATGTTGTTCTGCAAGTTCTGACTCTTTTTTAAAACTATTTGTTTCATTGGCAGGAAATCAATTGGCTAACAGCATAGTCCAAGAAAAGCTTGCAGCGTCTGTGATCATTGTACCAGATACTTTCATTTTCTTGTTTTAGCCTCTTACGCCTTTGTTTCCAGTTAGAATTTCAGTTAGTTGAGTAAACATATTCCATCTTTTCGTAGAATAAGATGAGAAAAGGTAAAACTTATTGTCTTTTGTAGGAAAAAATCATTTTGTGCCAGCAAGATTTCCTAGAACATTGTGCTCTTCCGTTTTCATTATTTAGTCTAATGACTTGTCAACCCAGCTGCCAAGTTTTTAACTTTTTCTTGGAAAATATAAATTTATTGGTTTTCAGTCTTTCTTACAAAATAATTTCAAATTTCGCTATTTTTCTTATCTACATATTTTGTGTGCAGAAAATGAGTAATTTTGGATGTATGCTGAAGAATGAAGATGCAAGTTTGTCTTCTTCACTTTTTTGGCGAATGATATCTTCTAACGGAATGAGCAATGTGCCAATGGCTTTGTTGCAAGAACACTAATAGTTCGGCACTGCAAGGTCATGGGCTCAAATAGTAAACGAATGATATCTTATTCGACGGAAGACTAGCAATAACGTTTAAGAATGTGATTATTGGTCTCAAATCGATCAAATAGAGAAACATTTTTTTTTTTGTCACATAAATATAGAAACATTCGATCGTGAAAATAACCCTGATGATTCCCCACTTCAATTTTCCTGAATAATTCTTCTTCATTTTAACATATTTACATGTATACATAATTAGATTTATTGGATCTCACAAGAAGTTCTTTTTACCACTTGGAATAAAATAAATGGAGAGAGATTCATGGATGTTGACCTCAGAAATGAAGGAAATTAAATATGAGAAACAACTAAAGACACATGGAGATATATAATACATAATCAAAGAAATTTAAATCTAGATGAGGAAAAGTTTGAATGTACGAACTTGGAGCATGTTGAAATTTTACAGCTCTATTTCCTCTATAAATTTCTATTTTTAGGTAACCCTATACACGCTACATTAACACATTAACCAAAATTTAACCAAAGACTTTTCAAACTCACCAAACTAATGTCAGTGAAGTAATAAAAGAAAATCTTGGCGTTGTGGTCTTTGTTCCTCTCTCTAGTCTATATATATAGACAAAACCTGGGTTTCTTTTGTCTCACACACCAGTAGTCTTTCTCTTCTTCTTCTTACAGAAAGTTTCATCACATTCACATTTTCTTTATTTTTGGTCTCTTTTCGTCTTTCTCCTTAGTATCACATTCAGTCATATTCACAGTTTCTTTGTCTGTGCATGGTCTCTTTTCTCTTCTTGAATTAACGTGGTTCTAGTGTTTGATTTTAATTGTGGTGTGATCTAGGGTTTAGAGGAATGTTGTCTGGCTCGAGGTCATGGAGAAGGATAATTCGATCAAATTTGGAAGAACGAATTACGAAAACCCTAAATGATTCTCGGACCAGGCTTCATTCCCCCTAACCCACTTATCGCTTTCTGGCCACTTTCTTCCTTCAGTTTTTGTCTTATCTGGCTAGATAAGTTTTGATCTTGTTATTAGATTAATTACTCTACATGGCAAAGAAAATTATTTATCTATCACATTATAAATTAAAAACATTGTGAAACTGAGAAAATTAGAGAGATTCAAGATTGAATGATAATTTCTTTCAATATCATATCTTCTTCTTTTTCGGGTTTATGCATGCTTTTTAAATATTTCCATATATCATTTTTTCCTTCGCTTTTCACGTAACAGTAAGAGCATCATTATTGGAGAAACCCAAATGGGTTTCTTAAGTAATATTTAATTATAAAATTTAAGTTAAGAAACTCTTCTTAAGAAACTTCTGATTTTTCTACTCCAATGCTAGAACCTCATTAAGGGTTCTTAAAAAAAAATTAATAATTTTGTTTTATTTTATATAGAATTAATTTTTTAAAACAAATATAGTTGATATAAAAACATAACATTTTAAACATAGAATTTGAAAAAAAAAATGCAAAAGAAAGCTCAAATATTATCTTCATCACGTCCAAATTTTTGGATATCTTTCAGTATCATTGATTGTTGATGCGTTTGTATCACAATTCTAGTGCGAACACGACATATTCTGCGAGATTTGTAGGCATATCGTAGAATAAGTGAGATCCAATGTGACTTGTTTCCTTCTCCTTGTTGGAATTCGAAACATCATGAGTCGTCATCTGTTCGTCTTCTGATCATATTATGGAGTATGATACATGCTCATAATATTGCTTATTTTCTTTATCCCAAAAAGAGTGGGTTTTTAATGGCAATCGAGCAGCTCAAAGCACGCTCACATCTTTTCGGGTAACGCGACATTGAGCAAATAAAGATGCTTTTGGGCCTTGTGGAATTGGAATAGATTGGATAAAAGTTGCCCATTTCGGATAAATCTGTGAGATAGTAAGCCAAATGATACTCTCACCGTTGACGGAGAAATTAACTGCGGAGCTTGACCTTTTATTATCATCAGCGGGTGGCGATCGAAATTGATATCGTTTAAGTGCGCGAGGTCAAAATTGCGTCATATCCAGGAGATCATATGAAGATACGGCCTCCAAAACGATTGTGGGTTTTCGAACCACGTGAATATTGGCCTTTCTAGCGGTGGGGCAATTCTTCCACTCCCATGCATCTGATCGATGCTTCTATCATCAGGAAATCGCGTTGCTCTCGATATTAAGTAGTGTTGAAGATCCTCGGTTGGGTCTTCTTAAATCATCGCCGAACAACTTTATTATTCCTTCGACGAAATTTATCAAACATGAACGAGCAGTAGTTTCACCGAGCCGGAGGTAAGTGTCAATCGCATCAGCCGAAGTACCATAGGCCAAGAGACGAATGGTGCTGTACACTTTTGAAGTGGAGAGAGACCAGGCCTTCCGAGAGCATCTTTCTTCTGTCGAAAGTATCGAACTTCATTGGAGAGTCGATCAACAATACGCAAGAACAATGACTTGTTCATTCTAAAACGTCGTCGGAATAAATTTGCAGGGTATGTTGGAGCTTCACTGAAATAATCGTTCCATAAACGTATGTGGCCTTCTTCGCGATATCTTTCGATAAAAACTCTTTTCTTTTTTACTTGCTTGCCTCCTCATGATCACCATAATCAATGAATAGATTATCAAACGTTTGATCGAAGATTTGATCAAAATGTTGATCGAAAGTTTCATCAATTGATCCGTCAAAAGTATTATGGGATGAAGATGCCATAATATATTTAGATTTTGATGAAAAAATTATATTTGATAAAGAATAAGAGAAGGTGAATGAGAGAAGAAAGAAGTAATAAGAAGAATTGATAAAAAAATGTAAAGAAGAATGTTTTTTTTATAAAGGAACGAAGAGTTTGATGGTTTAAAACTTGTGGTCTAAAACTTATACTTTTCTTGTAGTCAAAAATTGTGTAAAAACTTGTGGTCTTGTGCAAACTTATATTTTTCTTGTGGTCAAAAATTGTGTCAAAACTTGTGGTCTTGTGCAAACTTATACTTTTCTTGTGGTCAAAAATTGTGTCAAAACTTGTGGTCTTGTGCAAACCTATACTTATCTTGTGGTCAAAAATTGTTTTAAAACTTGTGGTCTTGTGCAAACTTATACTTATCTTGTGCAAATACTATATGAATATCAAATTCAAATTTAATCGTTTTGTAATCTATCGTTTTGTATCTTGTTCCAGTTGCAGATTTCGTTTCGGGCAAGGCAACGTATTCGGGACACTCTGCTTTTTTTCATTTATTCTTCTCTTTGACACTCTCTTTTCTCTTCTTACAGTGTTGCCCTCTTTGTGCTGAATCAGTGGGTGTGTTTTATATACAACAAACAGGACCAACTATTGACAGGTCAGACTCGATTTGTGATTTAGAACCATAAATTGAGGTAAGCCACATAATGAAATGAAAGAACCTGTCGATTTAATTCATGTAAAAGATATGGAAGAAATGATGAATTTTGATTCTCTTATGGATAAGGGCCATAATACCAAATATAATTCCACAGGCTTTCTTGAACGGTTTCTTCCACGGTGGATGTGGCGGTCGCAATACTTGTGGCCGGCTACAACATCCCTCGAACATCTCCATTCTTGCCGTCTGTTCTCTTGCACCTCCCTGGCTCAGGATCCATTGCTCCTCTTCCCCAATACCCTGTTTTTTTAAGTGTGTGCTCATTAGTAACAACGAACAAAAATCTCACTTAAGACAATGATTAAGAATGTTTCTATAACCCAACTAGTCTGATTCTATGATGCTCATAGATCTTCTAGAAAAAGGCTTAATATATATATATATACTTGTTTGTTTAATGAGGCTGTGTATTGGAATTTCTAGATCTTGGAAACATAACTCCAACATCAAAGCAAAAAGCATCTTTCTTATCTCTACAAATTTAACATAGAAACCTCAGATTAAATATCAGCAATAAACTTCCACATTTGGATGAAAAAAAAAGTCTTATCCTTTTAAAACACTTACTGAGGAACTTGGAAGAAGAAGAAGAAGAGTCAGGAGAGAAGCATGAGAAAGAAGAGGAAGATGTGGGTTCAGGGACAAAGAGAGGGAGAGGAGCAGCAGCAGAAGTTGCAGTTTGGGACTGAATCTGGTCAAAGAAAAAGTTTGATATCTTAGTTGCAGAACCTTGTTCTTCTGACTCATTCTGCTGCTGACTTCATATACATAAAGAAACTTTACCAAAACATTATTTGATTTGACCACAACCTCCATTCTAAAAACAGAGAGCACAACCTCCATTCCAAAAAACAGAGAGCACAACCTCCATTCCAAAAACAGAGAGCTACAACATACACAAACATAAGCTGAAATAAACAAACACAAACAAAAAACAAACCAAGTCCCTAATTAGCCAACATGTCTGAAATAAGCTTCTTCTTTAGAGCTTCTTCAATCTCAGACAGAGGTTCTTTTTTTGCAATAAGACTGTCAAGAAGACCCATCATCGACAGTCTCTCTTTCATTGCTAAGTCCTTCTCTTTAATTTCCCACATCCTCTGAAACTCAGACAGAGTGTTGCCTTCAGCCTTCTCTCTTTTCCCTCTAGCTTTTGATGCCTTCACTCCAGGAGGCCGATTGCTAGAAAGATCATCTTCGTCACTCTTCATCTCCTCTGCACGCGAGCCCGGTGGTTGTGAACCCTCCTCACTCCTTCTCCTTTTAGAGGATGCATCAGTCTTTGTTTGTGAAAGCTCACACCATTTCTGGTCATTCTTCAACTCCTTCCATGCGTGTTCAAGAGTAAACTTCTTTTTGTGATCATTGAAGAAGATTTGATGAGCAAGCTTAAGCACATCGTTCTCATTCTGGCCACTAGCCTTCTCTCTTGTTGCAGACTCATATGCACCGCAGAACTTGCACACCAAATCGTTGATCTTRTGCCACCTTTGCTTACAGTGGCTAGCTTCACGGTGTTCACGTGATGCAGCCTTTGGACTTGCTGCATAGTAGGCTGCTATCCTCTTCCAGAATGCTCCACCTTTTTGCTCGTTGCCAACTACAGGGTCTTTGCTGGTGTTGGGGGTTTAGGGTTCACGGAACTGATGAGCAACACATCGTCGCTGGGGTCCAAGGCCTTCTTTCTCTTCGCTCTTGAGGTGTAGACTGAGAAGAGACTTGCTCGAATGAACCGAAGGAATCATCAAGGGGAGTTTCTTGTTGGCTATTCAACAAGTCAACAAAATTTGAGGGCTGAGAATATGGATATGTAAAGGACATATCCATTGAAATATAAGAAAGAAGGGATTTGTTAAGAACATGAAAAGATGGAGAAGAAGCATCGGCTATTTAAAGAAGTACAGAAAATAGATTTTCTGCAAAGAAGATCAAAGAAAATTAAAGGCATTGAACACCTATCTAACCACATGGACAAGACTTAAACCTAACTAAAAGCATTCAAAACCTATCTAACCAAGCCTTTATTACCATTATCTAACCTGTGTCATTTACCACTCTTAAACATATCAAACAAAAACTTTTGTCATCTAGTTTCTTTCTCTTCATTATTAAACTATGCAATAAAAGGCAATCAAATTAATTACTTAAGGATTTACAAAGGAAAGGAATAGCAGGAAAAGCTTACCTTTTGCTGTTTTCATCCTCACTCATGCTTGTTAATCTTACTTGTGATTCTCTGCAACCAGGTCAATTGTCAACAAGACACAAAAACAGCAAAAAAGGATAAGAAAGGAAAATGATCTATATGAATACCTGATTTGGTCATCTAATTTTGCCTCCTCAGCTGTGAGGATAGCTAATTCATTAGATTAGGCAGAATCATTAATGTCTGATTGCAGATAGCTAATTCATTAGAGAAAATAGAGTTGGGAAATAGGTTTATATATATAAACCAAACTCCATGTGACCCATTCTTCTAAGGCAGGAGATTATTGGTAGATTCACCTGTCCTTCTCACAACTATCCACCTTCTCCATTTATTTTCATTTCATTTAAAATTTAATATTTTTGTTTCTCTAACTTTGTCGGATGAGATTGAGTTTTTCTGGGTGACTAAAACGTTTTGGTTTCTTAATGTTGACAACCATTAGCTCAACTGATTGCAGAAAATCCCACCACAAATGATCAAATAAGTACAAGAGGTCTTACCAATCCTTCTTGCTTAGCTGCCTCATACCGGTTGCAGGCATAAAAACCACCAGTTCTTTCCCCGTGCTCTGTCCATGCGTTAAGGCAAAGCCTAAAGATTCAAATAAAGATACGTTCATTAGCACATCTTGCATTTCTATCACAAGATTAAATCCTAAGATATCAGACAGTAACAAGCTTGCAATCCAACATTGCAGTTAGAGAGTAACAACCAAACTAAGACACCTTCAGAGATGGGGAGAAAGCATTACCAACAAAACTCAGAAAAGGAGCTTCAATCAGCATTCACAATCTTTGTTTTGACCACAACCTCCATTCTAAAAACAGAGAGCACAACATCCATTCCAAAAAACAGAGAGCACAAACTATGCATTCCAATATGAGAATACACAACAATGTAAACTCTCTGCAGAATTTACAAGTCATGAATCGAAATTATGCATTTGGATCCTTTAAAGTGGAATCTGATACAATTGAATGGAAAATTCGAACTAGATTTCACTACTTAGAGAGTGAAGCTTCTCTAACACTACATAAGAAAGATTTCAGAATGATGAATATACAGATTGAACAAATCCCAAAACCTATCAAGTAAAGGAGAAGAGAAGAGAGTATGGGGACTTACGACACTTCTTCTCTGCTCGGCGGCAATGGCTAACCCAACGGCGATGAGATCGCTTCTTCTCATTATCCTCTGTCTTCCCCATCCATCCACCGGCGTTCCTTTGGAAGAGATAGACAGAGCCATCGYCGTCCKCCGCGTCAGATCTCCTTTTCGATCTCCTCTCCGACGAGTCCCTCACTCTCTTCGCCCCCACCGATTCCATACTCTCCGCCTCGAAGTGAAGAAGAAGAGAAGAATCGAACTCAAGAAGAAGAGAAGGAGATTGAAGAAGAATCGATTTTGCTTGACAGAAAAAAAAAAAAAGAATCGATTTGTTTTTTTTTTGGCATCAAGAAGAAGCCAATTGAAGAAGAACGAACACGTGGAAGTAAGAAACGTTTCTTCAGTTTCTAAAATAAGAAACGTTTCTTAGATTTTTCATTACTTAATAATTAAATTAATTAACCTAAAATCTAAGAAACCCTGCTAAGAGCCTCCGATAAAGATGCTCTAAACATCCAAACCCTCTCTCTCTTCGTCTCGAGTCACGATCTCTGAAACTTAGTTTCTGTAATAATCTAAAACTCAGAGAGAAGTTTGTTTCTAATTACGTGTAATTTCATTTCATATTAAAGACAACGACGAGACTTTAATTTTCTCAAAACCATCACTGTCAAATATCTTTTACGTGCTTTTTATTTTTTGCTCATCCCATTATTCCCTTCATCATTTTTTTTTCAACGTTAATGTCTTACTTTGTTGTCCAGCTATAGCTAAATTATAACTTTACTATATACAGTTACGTACTATATGCAACTGAAGCTCCTTTGAATATGTGATTCTTCGTTTTGTATTTTTTTTTTTTTATGTAAAGGCAATTGCGTTTGAATCAATTAGACCTACTACAAGAAGAACAATGTTTGTGAGTAAACCTCAAATTTTAGAAAGTGATATTTTTCTAGCCGTATTCTCCTAAAAAAAAAGAATTGGTATCTTAAGGTAAACAAATCTGGATAAAAATCTATATAAAAAAACTATTGATATCAAATAAAAGTAATAGTGATGATATTCACCTTTCTTAGATGTAATATTCATCTTAGACATATTTTTTTGGAAAAAAGGAAGAATTGGTATCTCAAGATAAAGAAAGCTGGATAAAATCAATATAAAAAACTATTGATATCAAGTGAAAGTAATGGTGATTGTATTCACTTTTCTTAAAGATGATATTCAGCTTAGACGTATTTTTCTCGAAAAAAATTTGGTACTTCAAGGTAAACAAAGCCCGATAGAATCAATATATTTTTTTTTTTGATATTAAGTGAAAGTAATGGTGATGATATTCACCTTTCTTAGACGATTCAGAGAATCAATATAAAAAAAAGGTCTGTTCTTAGTCGACATGAGTTTAGATTGAGTCGACATGGGTTTATATAGAAAATGGTGATTAGTCGACCTAGGTTTAGGTTTTAAAAAATCGATGACCATGATTACTGAAAAAAATCGACGGTCATGATTAAATTAAATGATCATATAATAAAATTTGTTCTTTAAAGTAATGACAATGTGATATAAATATTTATATTTTATAAAGTTTATTTATAAATTTATTTCCCAAATAATATATAGAGGATAAGAGTTTGTTATGTTTATGTAGCTAATTAAAATATGTGGGGTAACAAAAACTATTATGTTACATGTCTTGTCTATATATTAGTATATGCTATATAGTATATATTTTAGGATTTATGGATCTCGTTTACCACATAGAAACAGAACCAAAAAAAGTAGAAAACCAATTAACCAACAAAATGTAGAGAGATTAACTACTGTTGTTGGCCCGGAAAAAAAGGAAATCTAAGGAACAACTAAGGACAAATGAAGATATAGCTATATATATATATATATATATATATATATATTAGAATTTGTCCCGTGTTATAGCACAGAATAATATATTTTTTAAAATTCAATATAATATATTTTTTATTTATAGATTATAAATTAATAATATAAATACTAAATATATACATATATATATATATAGATAATTTATCAACAAAAATATGTATTCAATTAAGTTTTATATTTTAGATTAGTCATATCAAAATTATTTATATTTTAGATGGTGTTGAATAAAAATTTAAAATTTGATAAATACTTTTTATTAAGATATCGTGTTGTTTTTATCCATCAGAAATTACAATAATACTCTTAATGGAACAATTAATTTTGTTCTTTTAATGATTTATTCCAATAATATTATTATATATTTTAAAAAACCTTTAAAGTTAGATTCTAAAAAATATTTCCATAATATTATTAAGGGGATATATTTTTAAACAATCAAATATATAAACATTAAATAATTTTATTTAAAAACATTAAATAATTTATTAAATTATAATATTATTTAAGTAAAAATTGTATTTTAATATATGTATATCAATTTTATTTTTTTAGTAAAATATGATAATATACTTTTGATGAAATGATTTTTAGAATGTAAATTAAAAAGCTTTTTATTTTTGATTTAATAAATTTATTTATTTTAATGTTTTTAAAATAAGTTAAAATAAATTTTGTGAAGATTTTGTTTATTTAATAAAATAAACTAATTAAATTAAAGTAAATGTTGATTTAATTTTCCAAAAATAAGAGTTTTGATGTAGATTGCGATTTTTTTGGAAGATTTTAAGGAAGTATTTAAATGGTAATCTAGATATATCTATTTTTTTAAGGAAATAAAAATCGATGGCCATGATTTAATTAAATGATCATATAATAATTAATGACTAAAATACCATTAATGAGAGATTTTAATTTGTTCTTAGATGCAATAGTAATGTGATGTAATTATTAACATTTTGTAAGGTTTATTTATAAGTGTACTCCGCAAATAATATATATGGGATATATATCGAGGTAAAAGTTTGAATGTACAATTGTATGTTTTATCTTTACAACTTAGTAAATTTCGTATTATCCCTGTAATTTTTTTTATTAGGCAACCTACACACACTATATTAAGACAGTAACCAGACCCTCAAAATTTACTGAATTAATGTAAGAGAAGTAAATATGAAAATTTTGGTCTTGTGGTCATTTGCTCCTCTCTCCTATATATATAAAGATTCGTCTCTCATATACCCCTATTTAGCTTCTTCTTCTTCTTTCTTCTGTATGCTTACATGAAGTTCTCCTCCTTTAGTTTAGGGGTTGAGAGGAATGTTATCTGGCTCAAGGTCAAGAAGAAGATCATTAGATTAATTCATTTTAAAGAGTGAAAAACCTTAATGATTCTCGGACCAGGCTTCATTCCCCCCAATTGACATATCACATTCTTACTTAATTCTATCTTCTTTGCATAGCTCTTGTGAAATAGGTTTTGTTGACTATTTGTTGATCTTGAAGTGAAAGCTACATTTTCAATATTTCTCTATATGAAAAAAAACAAAAAATGTTGTTTACATGTTCCTTCGGGTGTTGGAGGGTTTGTCTACATTTAGAGAAAGGTCTTTATTATCAAAATATAGAGCTATTTTATAAATTACAAAGATTCAAGATTTTCGGATAGTTTGCCTCCAATAAAAACTACCTTTTCAATTCTAGATTTATACATGCATTTTATATGTCTACTGTTTTTCCCTTTTAAATTTTTGATTTTCTTCCCTTTTCACATCACAATTCACATCCAACCTCTCTTGACCTCTCTCTTCAGTCACGAGTCACGAACTCTGCAACTTGGTTTCTGTAATAATCTAAAACCTAGAAAGAAGATTGTTTCTAATTACGTGAAATTTCATTTCACATTGAAGACAATGACAGGACTTTTTTTCTTTCCTAAAACCATCACTATCAAATTTCATTGACTTGCCTTTACTTCTTTGTTCCTTATTGTTCTGTGCTCTCTCACTTATTTAATCCATTTAAGTTAAATATAAACACTAAAAAAAAGGATGAAACATTAAAATGAGATGAAAATAGCATTGCACTACTCTTTCAACTTTTTGATGTTCAGTTTAATAGTTAAGGACTGAAAACTAGAGTTTATATAAATACACGGGTTTCAATCCAATGTTGCAATTTACATAAATATATGTTTTTCTTTGCGAGTTATAAGACTACACAACTAATGAAATGTACATGAAGGTTTTATTGAACCCAATTGATATCAAGATCTTTAAGATTATACAACCATTTCTCTGTATCTTGAGAGACATAAGGTTTATGTTTCTTATTAACCGTCGACTTTAAATCGGTATCAATAGATTCAGTTTTCTGTATCGTGTTACCATCGTCTTTACGAGAATTTAGCTGTCTGTTTGGATGTCTCACGTTCAATGCTAAAAGACGAGACACTTCGTGTAGTCCTCCCCATTTCTCGAGCGCCCGCGCAATGTCATAACGACCTGAAACAAAAGACCAATCTGATTTCGAGGAACACACAAAGCTTAAATTGAGTTTTCTGTTTGTACCTGCGCGTTCGAACGATTTTCTGCTCGGCATAAATGATGGATCCATTCCCCAACTCTGTTGAAATCTTCCTATCTGAAAACACATGCAGAGAGAGAAGCTCTTGTAAACACCATTGCAATGGTTTTAACTTGTGAACATGTCGGGAAACTTTACCTCTTCTTGCAAGTTTTCAAGATCGTCCCAATATCCTTTCGGTTTCCGGTGTTTATAAGCAAGTGAAAGATTCATCATCAAAGCTATTCTCCTAAATCCACCCATTTTTGTAATGGCTTTTTCAATGTCAACTCTTCCGTGTAACCGAAGCTGCTTTCTCATTGGCATGAATCCTTCTTGTCCATGTTCTGATATGAACTTGAGAATCTCTGATTTCAAGACTTCGATGTCTCTTTGCAGACCGGGAATCCTCCGTCTCTGTTTTGTTTGATCCGTACCATCATCATTCTTGTAAACTGTCTCAACTGATGCGGCACGAGATGAAGAACATGTTTCTTCTGAAACTTGACATGTCTCCAGTTTACATGACTCTGAAGATTTCTCTCCTCTTTTCTCGATGTAATCCCGAATAGCGCATAAATTTGACGGAAGATCTTCATATATAACCTGAAAAATCCAGAGAGAAACATCGTGGTTACAATAGGAAAAAAAGAAGAAGATGACACTGAATATATATACAATTGTAAATCAAACCTCTTCCATGATTGCTTCGGAAAGAAATGTATCTTTTCGCACTTTGGACTCCACGGTGTACTTAAGAAGTGTGTGGTGACTTCCTAGTTGTTCAAAAATCCATTTCCCTTCAAGCGAGTCAAAGTCTCCTTCAACCTGCTCAAATCTGATTTCCTGCTCACGAATCTCATGCAAATCGAGAACAGCTCTCGCATGAAGCACCATGTAAAGCAGGCCTTTGCATCCTTCCTGCAAACAGAATTCGGTTTAGTATAGAATTTATTGAAACCAAGATACAAACCTTGGCTTTGGCCAGTGTCAGAACTTTAATCTTCAAGACGGGACTAAATGCAGAGCCTTTCTGAATCATCGAAGAGCAAATTATGAGTTCATATTTGGGTGCAGCCTCGCATCCACAGATAAGCGACGAACCCAATTCCATCTCTTCAGGTCATATATTTTCCATTGTATTCTTCTAATCCTTTCCAAATTTGATTAAAAGGTTACCGTGGATGAGAATGCTCATACCTGAAGTATTCGGACATTATTGTTTTCGCGTGACAAAATCTTGCTGATTGCCAAATTTGGAACTATCCTGATGGATTCATAAACAATAAAACGCAGATGAACAAGAGATATATAAGCCAACACAACCAATATCTAAAGAAGACTGACACAGAAGTAAGGTTGACAATAAAATCCTCCTCATGGTCAGAAAAGTGAATACCGAAATTGATAAATTACTTACTCTGGAAGACTCTCGTAAGAAGTTAGAACTTTCCAAACTTCACAAACAGGAGCTTTAACTGTTATGCTAGCAACAGCGCAACGGTGAACACCTCCATTTTCCTTCATCCAAGAAATAAACCCCTGATTAATAACCACAAAAGATGGGAAACTTTTTTTAATATGTATAGAAAGTTTTGGAACCAATTACTTACCAATAGACCATCAAATCTACGAAGATGTACTTCGTCCACGGTGCAAGGTTTATCAAGCTTGCAGAATTTTCCATAAACGCCCCAATTATTGTTCAATTCATTTGAATGAGATAATGATCCAACACTGGAGGCAACAGATCTCACAGTAGCAAGACTTTCGAACTCAATACCATGAGAAGGGGCTGGCTGTGAAAATGTTCTACCCAACAAATCTTCTATTATTGACAGTTTTCCGCAACCTTTATAAATTTTCTCAGCTTGGCGAGCTACTGCTCGGAGATTTACAGGAAGATCTGATCTGATTATCCTCTCTAAGAAAATGGCAGGGAAGTTAAATCTTGGAATTACGTTTACTTCGTAAGACAAGACAGTTCCAATGGACCTGGAGAAAGAGAAAAAAATATATTTGGAAGATAGATTGTTCAGAAATTATCCGTGGTTACAAATGCATAACAGTTTGTTTACAGAAAAAACTTCTTACGGGGATTACTAAGTGTACCTGATACCAGATTTCACAGACCACTTTCCCTCAAACTTTTTGAAATCACCATCTACCATAGAGAAGTGAAGCTCACAGCCATTTGGCTAAAATGATCGTAAAAGGAAAAACAGCATGAGACAACATTAATCGACATGTATGGAGTGAGAAACAAGGTAATCTAAGAACTCATCATAGATATTTAACTAATCCTGAGATATATACCGGATGCAAGGAGTGCAAAGCAGGCTAAAAGAGGACCAGAGGAACATTAGAACCATGGACTTTTGATTTTGTAGGAAGTAAACCTCACTATGATTTGTTTTCTTGAACTCATAAGAGTTGAGGAATAAGGATCTAGAGAAAGTAGGGAGCAGGCAATTCCCTATTTAATCATGATTACAGGTCATACAGTGTAAAGGCAACCTCTTGATTCTTTTCAAAAGCTCAAATATGGAAAAAACCAAGATCCAAAATCTGGCAGAGTTTGCAGGTTTTAGACTCAATCCCAATCATTAGGCTGGAGAAAACAAAGGCTTAGAGTACTCACAGAATCTAGACACTCATGGAGATCGAGAACAACACGAGCCTCAATATGCCAATACAACGCTCTTTGAAGGCCTCGTTGCTCCAGCCATATACGTCCTGGATGTGGACAAGGAATTCTCCCACTAGAAGTTGAAACAGGCACCATCAAGGCCATGTTAGCGTCAACAATTCAACATTCATACACGTATACATACATCTGTTAAACTTCTTTCAGCAGTAGAAGAGAAGCACAACAACATCTCTAACAAAGCATATTGTTTGAACTTCAAAGACACTACAGTACTCATCAAAGAGAGGTAACTAAGCATGGAGATTCAGCATTCTCTTAGAGAATTAGAGTCATTGTATTCACTAGAAAGCATTCTAAGCACAACCAGACTACAAAAATTGGATCTTTTCAGATTACTCAGAAGAATTCTGTAGATAACATACACAAAATGATAAGAATCTGAAAGAAAAAAAAAGTGGGAATTACTGAGTAAAGTACCTACAAACGAGATTGGGGATGAAATCAGCAAGGCGCTCGTAATCCGTGAGAACATTCCAAACGGATTGAGAATCAGAATCGACCCAGATTTCGCCTCTTATCCTCCGTTCCCTCCACGAGATCACATCCACCTCACAACGCACTTTTCTCTCTCCTCTCTCGTCGAAACCCAATCCACTCTCTCTCCTTAAACCGTTATCACCTCTACCACCGGCGCTATGTCTCGTTCCGTGGCACTTAGCGACCCCAGCGCCGCCAATCGCGGTGGTGGAAATGGCCGAGAATACTCGAATCCGAGAGGGACATGGGAGCAATACACTTAAAACCACAGGTTCGTTGGTGAAATTGAGGAAGTCGATAGTGTGAACGCCATGGGAGAGATGTGGAAGTTTGCTCACAGACATTAGAGAAAGGTATTCGACGAAATGGGCTAGTGTGGGGGAAGAAGATACTGTTGCAGAGTGATCCGTTGTTATAATAACATTACCGTTAAATTTTCTCAGCCACCGGATATTTAATTTATTTTCTCCTACTAATATATTTTATTCTTTTTAAATTGTTTACAGATGTATGGTTGGAAATCACTTTGTGTTCTTCCATAGATTTTTATTCTCTAATAAAATATGGTAACAATTTAATATTTTCTAGAAAACAGATAAAAGTACAATACGTGATCAATGATTTTTTTTTTTTTGAGTAAATTCAAGAGAATTTATTTTGTTTTATTTCTATACTAGTTTTTATGACTCATTCATTCAAGAATATATTTTTCTAACCGACGTGATTTTATTTCATAATCTATTACTATATAAATTGTAACCAAATAATCATTAAATTAATTACTTTTTTTTTGTGTTCAGAGAACCAATGATTTTTATTAATTATTAGTTTTATATTTTAATAAATTGTGTTTTTTGGGACTTTAGGCCTAATCCACTTTAAATTCACACAATCTTATTTTCCGGTTACCTGCTAAAAAAGCGGTTATAGAAAACACACGTTTAATCCGGCTTCAACAAAGTTTATACAAAACATGATTTAAACCATATTATTTCTTTGTATTTGCATTTTCATGTTACAAAAAATATTATAACAAGGAAACACAAACATAGACACAAAAAAACAATAAGAAAACTAATAACAACAACAAAAAAAAAGACTTAAAGACAAATGCAACAGGACTCTTAAACCAATATGATGGATGATGATCCAACACATAGAGGACAAACAAAGGAGACTCTTAAACCCAAGACAACAAGCTACAACATAAAACCAAACCAGCATCAATCACTGATGAGACATGCCCTTTACTCATCACTCTCAATCCAATTTTCCAAGGTCTTCAGGAGCTGCCACATGAGGAGGAGGAGAGTCCAGAGGGGAAAAGCACATCTTGCACTGTTTATCAACCCAGCTGTTCTCAAACGTACACCTCTCGCAGAACCAGTGACTGCTCGGCCCATCCTTATATGCTTCAGTTTTTACTTCTGGCATTCCATCTTCCAGAGTCTTGACGAATCCATCGAAGTAGTTACCAGTGTATGTTGTACTGGTTTCCATCATGTGTTTAAAGCAAGTGAAATCTCCCTCTACGAGGGCTCGATTCATCAACTCATAAAGAGTCCCTTCGTGCTTACAAAGAATTGTGCTCGCTTGATCTCGTCGGTGTTTCAGGTACTGCTTCTTCGTGCTTTCGTACTCGGCTATGAAGTTGTCAAACACACAACTCCATTTCAGTACCTGCCTGCACTGAACAATAAGCATCCCTGCTTCTCTTACTGTCCTAATGTCCAGCTCGCTCAATCCGCAATTCTCGACTAGTTTCGGAATGATTTTTTCCTCTAAGGCTCTCAACTTGGATTTAGCTTTCTCCAATGCTTCATGACCTGCCTCCCAGAGATTCAGGTGGAGAATCTGAGTGAGTTCAGTGGAAGAAGAATCCGCCACTGGAACAGAGACTGGAGCACAATTCCATTTCCCATTATGCTCTTCCTCCGTGCGCAAGCAGATCCAACAGAAGCTATAACTGATGCATAACAGTAAGGAAAACATAATAATGAGTATAAACATCTAATCTTTGCACATGTTTTAAAATATAGAAAGGAAAAAACCAAACCTGCAGATACAAGTGATGAGCCTGTAATCAGGATCACCATTCTGCTGCACAGGACTGTTGCAGTTGGGACAACGTTTGGTGTTTGTATGGATCCAAGAAAGGCTCCTTGACTGATCCAACAGGTACGTCCACCAAATTGATGCTTTTTTGCAAGTCACAGGGCGGTGTGACTCAAGCCGGCATGTCCAACAGAAGGTGTGGCCACACAAACAGACCACACCGAAATTATCTTCATTATCCTCCTGAAGCAGTATGGCGTATTCACAGCCTGATGCAGGACACCATTTGATCGTTGACTTATGGCACTCCATGAAGGATTCGAGAAGATAACTCTCGTACATCTCCTTCACTGGCTCAGTGAGTTTTTCGATGGTATCGGGTCCAACGGAAGCGACACAGTCGTGGTTAAGGCAAGAGATGAGTCCTCTCTCCTCCTTGTTCTTCTCCAGAGCATCGCTGAGATATTCACTCCAGCAAGTTGTTGAAAACTTGTGTGAGCAAAAGGGCGTGGAGACTAAGTAATCTCCATCACCATCAGAAAGGGTCGTTGTCTCACCATCTGCAGAAGAAGAGTTGGAATCAAAAACTTGAACAAACCCTAATTCCGCCAGAAGCTTCTCCTTGTTGTCACCAAGAAGATCTGAAGCCTTAAACGAGTTCCATCGGAGACGGAATAGGATTACGGTTGCATCGGATTTTGACACGGAGAAGACTTCCGAGATCTGATCGATTTCTTTCATCATCTTCTCACGAACTTCTGTTTTCACAAGAACAGAGTATTTCTGACCATCGGCTTCCATGGCTGCAGAAAAATAATGAAATTAAAGATTTATAATTTAAACCTGAAAGTTACCGAAGAAGATAGAAATTTTGTTAAAATGATGGAGGTGATTTTGTAGTTACCTGCGGATTGAATGGGAAGAGTAAGGTTTACGGTAGCTTGGGGATCAAGGTAACAAAATCAATTCAAAGAAATGGAGGCTAAGGATGACTGTTGTATAGGGTTATAGTGAAAGAAACACTGATGATGAGTATATGAGACTACAAAGCCAGGAAGAAGTATTTATATACAAAATTGAAAAAAATTACCTCATAAAAAATTAAAGAAAAAAATACAGTATCTTTAGTAAATTTAGATACTCTAATATTTCTCATTAATTTTCTGTTTGAATTTAGTGAACCAACATGTTTTTTAGTTATTTGAAACAAGAACTTATTAAAGTCTTATTTAAGAAAAATTAAAGTAAATTTAATGCAGTCAAACTATTTTGTTATATTGCCGCGTGTCGAACGACTATATGTTCGAGAATCTTAACTAATTATCAAGTATTAATAGATTGGATTTTCTTAGAATTATACATTATCAAATTTGATATGTGGTCAAAAACAAATGAAAACTTACTCATAATGTTTAAGATCACGCTAAAAACGTATGTTTGAAGACTATTATGATTTTCACGAGGAAAATGAGGATATGTATATGACTATAATTACATTTTTTTTAAGAAACTTTAAAGTAAATTAATGTATTAACCACCAATTTTTTATATTAACGCGGATCAAACTACTATATGTTTGAAATCTTGACTTATCATCAAGTATGAATAAGGGTTTTTATCGTTATCTTAAACGGTTGCAAAAAAAAATTCAATTTTTTTCCACATCAAATTTTTTAGTTTGCAGGTTGAGGTTGAAGATGATCCAACTGAAACAAAAAAGATGATCAAAATGACCAAACTGAGGTATACATGTTTCTCTTGATCTGTTGATAGAAAATTAAACTAATATTCTTAAAAATAGCTAGATGTGTAAAAAATAGTTGGTTTAGTGTTGGCGACTATTTTTCTTGTAACAGAACAAGATTAGGTAATATTTGAGGAAACTATTAGAATGATTATCATTCCAATGCTATTGTGAAAGACGTATATCAAAAGCTTTGCAACAAACTTGTGGATGCTCTTCTTTTCTGGATTGGATGTGTTGTTTTGCAAAACACACATGTGTTTGATATACAGACCAAGCAATGCACAGAGCTTGCAGTGGAAGTCAAGCAATTGCGAAAAGAGGTAATTATCTTATTACCTGGCTTTGTATATTAGATAAATTTTGAAGTTTAATTTGAATATATCCCCTATATATTATTTGGGAAGTACATTTATAAAATAAACATTATAAAGTGTATATATTTACATCACTTTGCCATTACATCAAAGAACAAATTTTAATTTCTCATTAGGGTATTTTAGTCATTAGTTATTATGTGATCATTTAATTATTATATAAAAAATAGGTAATTAGTATATTAAAAAAATCAGAACTAACTTTTAAAAAATATTTATGTGGAACTAAGTTTAAAAATATTAACTTTAAAATATATTTATCTAACTTTAAAAAAATCGGAACTAAAAAAAATCTGTAATTATTATGTCAACTTAATAACAAATAATAATAATATTTACGAGATAATTTATTTGATAATAATATTTGTTTCAAATATGGAAATTATTTACGAGATAATTTACTTGATAATTATTGTTTCTTTAAACAAAAACAAAAAACAAATATTTTCCAATATATTCCAAAAATAATAATTCTCTTATTTTAATTAAATCATAAATGCAAAAAATTAGGTAACCATAAAGTTACAGAATTTTTTAATATTCCATAATTTTAGGGATACCATAGATTATCCAATAAAAATACATAAAATAATTCTTTTAGAATTAGTTTCGGAAAATTACCGAATGCTGATAATATCCTAATATTTAACATATCCAAATATTTTGATAATTATTCCTATATCCAAAAATTGTGGTAACCATAAAGTTGAAGAATTTGTTAATATTCAAAAAATTTTGGATGTGTTAATTGGTATTTTATTTCAAATTTGTTATTATTCCGATAACTATTCATTATTATTTTTATTATTCCAAAATATATTTCTTATTATTCCCAAAAATCGGAAAGGTATTATCCCGAATGGAATTCAATTTGTACCTTTCACACTATTCCGATTTGGATTGATAATTATTGTTTTTTAAACAAAACATAAAAAAATATTATCCACTTCTTCTGTAATTCTATTCTTTTTTCAAAATACTTCAACAGTATAATAATATTTATAAAGCTATAAACCTAACATAACTTCAAAATCGGGATAGATTTTAGTCATTAATTATTTTCTTATATTAATTATAAATTATATTAATATTAATTATGTTTTTGGATTTTACAAAAAAAATAGATTTGTTAATATTTCAAAAAAAAATCCGATTTGTTAATAATCGGATATTGTGTTTAACAAAAAAAATCAGATTTGTTATTATTCCAAAATATTCGTATTTGTAGATAATCAGATATTGTGGTTGACAAAAAAATCAGATCTGTTAATATTCCAAAAAAATCGAATATTGGAATGGAATATTCTAAATTTATATCTACCACCTAATATGAAATCCTAAATCGCTTTATTGTAAACTCCTATAAATATTAAATTAAGTTTTGCAGAGCTGAGAAATAACAGCCTCTTATTGTCCATATTTTCATCATGGTGTCTAATTTATATTGGTATTTGGATGTTCACCTTTTTTTCTGGTGCATCAACCCGAATTTATATATATTTTTAATGTTTTAAATTTAGTTTTATTATTTTGCATATTATTAAACATAACTTATTAAGTTGTGTTGTTTTTTTTCAGCGAAGATGTAAAAGTGTGGAAAAGCTCGATGTTTTAAACAAGGTGGTTTGTTTAATTTGCTTATATGATTTGATTTTTCTATTTAGTGATTTATGGGTATTTCTTGGGTGATTGTTTTTACTTTTTTGTTTTTTGGGTTGTATAGATGATTTTAAGATTATCAAGCAAGGATTCGATTTTCCCTTTAAAAATATCGATTCATCGTATATATATTTTTAATGTTTTAAAATTTGGTTTTATTATATTAAACATTATTTTCACTTTTATTAGTGTTGATTTTGCAAGAGGTACCTCGAGTAAAATCCACGTATATTTAAAATCATAAATGTTTTAGATATATGAATTTTAATTGAATTCTTTATTTATATCGTTTATTCTTTGGTCTTTTAAAAAAAAAAAATTGCAACAGATATCCCCTTATTACTATTTGGGGAGTACATTTATAAAAAAATTGCAACGATCTTGCTTTTCATGTAACCATGATATAAAGAGGGGAAAAAAATTCGGGTTAATTATTTTAAGAAAACATCAAAATTCGGGTTAATTATTTTAAAGAAATTTCAATCCGTGCTATTGCACGGGACAAATTCTAGTTGATTTTGTTTTGCAGGTTGATGATTTAAAGAGGGACTTTTGGGAAAAGATAAAGCGTATGTTCAGATATTAATAAATTGGATTTTCTTAGAATTATACATTATCAAATTATCATCCAAGGACAAGAAAATTTGATATGTGGTCAAAAAAAAATGAAAACTTGTTGATAATGTTTAAGATCACGCTAAAAACGTATGTTTGAATACTATTATGATGTTCATGAGGAAAATGAGGATACGTATATGACTAGAATTGCATTTTTTAAAGAACTTTAAAGTAAATTAATGTATTAACAGCAAATTTTTTTATATCAACGCGGATCGAACTACTATATGTTTGGAAATCTTGACTTATCATTAAGTATGAATAAATTGTTTTTTTTTTCAAATATGGAACTATATATTATTATTAACTATCTTCTAACACTAAGGAAATTTGATGTGGAAAAAAATTGAAAATTTTGTGCTACCGTTTAAGATAACGATAAAAACGTATGTTTGAATATTATCGTAATGTTCACAAATAAAATGAGGATGTGAGTATGAGTAATAATTGCATTAATTTAAGAAGCTTTAAAGTGCATTAATGTATTAACTGTCTATTTTTTTTTATATGGACTTGTGTCGAACACTATCTGTTCAGAAATCTCAACAAATCATAAGTAGGAACAAATTAGATTTTTTTTACAATATAGAACTACACATTATCATTTATCTAAAATCCATAAGACAATGTATGTTTGAAAACTATTATAATGTTCTAGATGAAAATGAGGACGTGTGTATGAACATATTGTTGGAACTCATTTTTGACAAGTGTCGGACTACTTTTTTGGACAAACTTTTGACAAAATTTTTTGACTGATTAACCGGATTATAAGAGCGATGGATTCCTCTTATAACATAGTGTATTCATATGTCAAAATTGAAATTCATTTGAATGAAAAATGAATGTCCAAAGTTGGTTGCTTGAAAAACAAAAATTGAACAAATGAGAAAAAATCCCACATTAGAAACATTAAAAAAAAAAAAAAAATTCTTCTAAAATATAAGAGAAAATGTTTGTGTCTACTGTCTAGGTCCAAAATCTTGGTCTAGAACCATAGTATATATTGGTGACCCAAAAAAAAAAAAAAAAACCATAGTGTATAATAGAGAAAACGTATTCATACTAAATCAGACCGGACTCAAATTTAAGCCTAGATAACTAGGGCGGAGGCTTCATAGCCTTTTTTTTTTTTTGGCTCATATTTGTTTTGAAATATGTGGTTAAGTTAATCAACACAATCAACAAGGAAGTCTTTTGTTTCCAACTTCGTCATCCTTGATATGACCTTTGTGTCTCAGAGAGAGTTAATTTTATACAATGATTTTCCAATGAAGGATACAAAGTGACACATTTGTCTTTCATACGGCAGCGATTTAATCTCCAGAGCAAAACAAACAGAGATCAGATCAAGAACCAGACAAAACCTTGGTTAGATTGCTCTGAAGTAAAGCAACTGAATCAACAGCAGATTTAGCAAACCAACTGATTCCAACCTTAAACCGGTGTTCATCAGTTGGTAGTCTAATCAAATACGCCAGTTTTCTTGCTGCGTGACCAATTGGACCTTCAAGTGTAAGCCCTTCAATGAAACTTGGCGAAATAGCAGCATCATATCTTCCAAGAGTCATCATCTCGCCTAGGTTCTGAAACCTGAAAAAAGATTAAACAGAGCTTAAAGTTCTGTTTTCAGTATACAGACCAGTAAAAAGTCTATTAGTTTTACCTGAATGGTAATAACGGTCGGTTATTTATGGCTGCCCATATATTCCAGCCAGTAAAGTCTGCTTCTTGAAAAGCAACCTGAAAATGTTGATTTCCGTATCACTCTGATTCAGTTCTAAAGCATGAATGTGATCAAATTGTGGGGTGTTTATAGCTTTTTTTCTCACCTGAGCTGTTGTAGGAAGAAGCTTTCCGTTCGAGTCTCTTAGAGAAGACGAATCACCTAATGCAAAAATCCGTGGATGTCCTTTAACACGGAGTGTCTCGTCTGTTTCCGCTTGTCCTCTAGCATTAAGAGGAAGAACATTGGGACCCGAGGATTCTAATTTGGTAAGTAAAGGCTTAGCACCGACTGTCCATAACACTATATCCGCTTCAATAACTTGACTCTCTAATCCTCTTTCTGCAGGCTGAAGCTCTAACAAATATCCTTCATCTTCTTCTGAGTCGCTTACTCTCTTTATGGATTGAACAAGATAACCCAAGAGTAATTGGACTTTTCTCGACATAAGGACCTAACCACAATCCAAAAGGACACTATTACCATCTTTTACTCTGTCTAATCAAATGGAGGATGCAATTGCAATGAAAGTACCTTCATAGCCGCCTCCCTGTTCCCATTAGGGGCTGATGTTAGTATATTCTTTGATACATTAATAGACTGCACTATTCCACGATCTTGCAGTCTCTCTGATATGGTAGCAGCCAACTCTACTCCTGCATAACCGCAGCCAACAACAGCTACTTTTATGGCAGAGCCGTCTTTGAAATTCTTCCTCTCCAATTTACTCAGCTTTTCGTTAACCTTCTGCAATAGCATAGTGGCAGTCACAATTTAGTCAAAAAACGAGTGTACAATTCGGTTTAACCAATCTGAACCAAAGCAAACCCGAACAAATCAGTTTCTATATTTCATAAACCAAAAAATCCAAACTGAACACAGGATTGGGAACTCCTAATTCTTACAATAGCATCTTTAAGAGTGTAGAATGGGAAAGCCAACTCCATTGCGCCGGGAACAGCATCGAGTTTAGATTCAGCGCCAAGAGCAAGAACCAACCTGGCTGTAGAAAAGAAAGAAAATGAGTCCAAATCTCTGAGTTAAGTGCATGGTTTTATTGTATCACACACTATAGACAAGAGAAATGAGATAGATTGCATTGAATTTATGGGGATTGTGTAAACATTGTACCAATCGTATTCAATTTTAAAACCGCTTTCGAGCAAGACGGTTCCTCCAGTAATGGAACTTTCAGAACCATTCACTCCTAAATGGTCACAAGGAAGCAATGTTTTTACTCTATCTCGGAGAAATTGGATCCCCGTGTTTGTAAGCAAATCCGAGAAACGGGGAGCAATCTCCCACACATCAACTTCTGCAGATCAAAAGAGTCGGACACTAAATCAACACACAAAAACAAAAGTATCAAAGATTAGTCGAGCATAAAGAAACTAACTTTACCTCCAGAGAGAAGTTCATACAACATCGGCTTGAACACAAAACGTTCGGATTGGTCAACCAAAACCACCTGATAAATATAAGAACATTACAATGTATTCAAAACATAAATATTATGCAACAGATTGCTTTAACTAGCATAAACATCACCTGGGGTTTTTTGTCATCAGGCCACACAAGCGATTCTAATCTCAAAGCTGTGTACAATCCTCCAAACCCGCCACCTAAAATGCACACCCTTGGCCTCTGTAAAGAGAGAGCTTTTACATTCATTAAGTTGCGGAATCCGCAATTGAAACTCAGAAATCTCATACATCGTTCTAGAGAGGTATGAACCTTGTTATCAGGCCATGTGTAAGTCCTTGGAGCTGTTTCATTCTCAGAAATCTCTGTGTTGCCACTGTTGTTTGTCACTGCCCTCGAAAGATATAGCCTAGGGGCGTTTCTCGTTGAATTCCAACGAGAAGAGATATTGAATCCAGAAGTTATTGAAGCTAAAGAGGCTTTACGACTTAGTCTCTCTGCCCCATCTGAAACACATAAAGAAATAACACCAAAAGTTTCAATCTTCATCTTTAGAATATCACTAAGATCGAAGCAGTAGAATTTGGAACTGAAGTAAGCAAAGAAATCGTAAGGGTCTTCTCAAAAAGATAAATCTTTTATTTTGGATACACAGAGATTAAATCGAACCATCTTGACACTAACCAAGCTTTCAAAAGTTTCACACTTGGATCTAAATTTTTCTAATTGACCGAAAAATCCCAATCAGGAAATGGATTCGACGATTTGGAGTAGAACAGAGACAAGAATCGAGCAGAAAAGTATAACCAAACTGAATTGAGGAGAAGAATAACGTACAAGAGAAGGGTATGAGAGAAGATACGGAGGAGAGAACGGCCATTGGTGACTTTTTATATCGCCGGAAGGTTTGCCGGAGATGGAAGTGATTTTGAGGCGTCTCGTTTCTTATGGATGTTTTGGGTTCCACGCTTACCGCAATGGGTTCGGACAAATGTTAAGTGTGACGATAAAAGAATAAAACGCTCCTACTGCCAAAAAGACGCGGTTGAGACTAGCGTGCAAACATGCGATGCGGTTAAGACACGGTGAAACATTTCCATTAAGCCTCGGCATCAAGACTTGTTATTCGCCGGACTCGCTGGACTCGCCCCGGACCCGTCCCGTAAAAGCGGAGACTCGCCTCGTTCCAAGCCAATTACAAGGTTAGTTTTTGTATGACTTGCAAGTCCTAGTCCAGGTCCAAGTCCAAAATTTTTTTCCGATACTTGCCCCGTTACCCGTCTTGCTACTTGATACTCGCTCACTTATCCGTTTGATTTTAAACTGCACCTGTAGGCGATTGGGCCTTGGCCTTCTTTGCCTCTTATTTGCCTAAGGCCCATCGAATTCTCGGCTCATTGTTAAACCTAAACCTAAACGACGCCTAACCCTCACACTCTCACTCTCACAATCGCGCAGCCACACTCTATCTCTCACAGAGGCGAAATCGCAAACCCTAATCTTCTCGTCTCTTCTTCTTCTTCTTCGCCTCTCAGTCTCTCATCTCTTCGTCGCCTCGCCTCTCTTCTCTGCTTCCCCGCCTCGCGTCTTTGTCTCTTGGGTCAGGTCTCTTTTCTGCTTCGCCTCTCGTATCTTCTCTAACTCTCGCCTCTTTTATCTTTTTTTTTGGAGTTTGTCACTAGTTGAGTGGTTGTTACTTGTTAGGGTTCTTTTATTTTGTGATTCGAAAATTAGGGTTTTTATTTTTGATTTAGGGTTTCGGATGGGATATAGATGGGTCATTTGTTCTTTGTGTCTGATTAATTGTGTTGTGTTGTGTTGCTTAGTGATTCGTGAATGCGTAATTGAAATGTTACAACTTTTTTCTTCACGGTGAGCTTGTGAATGCTTGATTGAAATTCTTAAGGTTTTGTTTTTCTCAGTTGAGTTCTCTATCACTACGAGATTTGAACTCAGTCACTGTTAGTGTCTTGAATGATGGATTCAATGTGGAATTTATCATCGGCTTAATTGATTTACCATTAGAGTGGTCTCAGAAGAATCTTCATTAATACCTCTTTTGCAATTGATACTTCGTTTGATGTATGTATTGAACTTTTTTGTTATATTGATTTTGTCAAACCAGGTCTGAAGCCAGTAGCGGTTGAAGAAGATAAAGGTTAGACTTTTTAGCATTCCATGTATGAAGTATATTTACTAGTTATTCATGAGAAAGGAATATCTTTTAACTAGACCTGTTATATGAATCAGTTGTAGTTATCTACTATTAGGAGGATATTGGAACATGGACGTTTGAATATTTATATGTATGAATTGATCAGATCTTAGAGTGACTCAGCGTTGCGGAAATTGTGGACGCATTAGTGAATATTGATATCAATCTGCTTGTCAATTTGCTTGTAATCACTGAGGTTAAACATAGTCTTGGATTTTTTTCATTGGTGATTTAAGACTTGAGCTTCCCCTTGGATATCTTGTTTTACTTGTTTGTTTCCACTGTTGCACTTGCTATCTAATCCTGCTCTCATAATATCAGATTCAAGTGTCTGGTCGAATGTTACAACGTTACCCTTAAATCACGTGATAGCTTATTTGATCGTCTATGTTTCTCTTAACAGGTTTACAAAATTCTTGACTACCATGAAACTTATCAAAAGGAAAATAAACTTCATCACATGTTTGTCTTTAGTATGTTTGTGTTTATGTGTAACTCAATATACTTCACATGTAACTCAGTTTGATATGTAACATTTATGTTTGTAATATTCAGTTTTAATTAAGACTTAGACAATTTTGAATTTTGGTTGTTTTGAATACAAGGCATGTAATGAAATAAAACAAGGCAGGTAATGAAATTACTTGTGGAGCGGGTACTTGGACTTGCAAGTCCGAGTACGGATCAAGATACCCGCAAGTATCACAAATCTGGGCGGGTACCTTGATTCAGCGGGTACCCGCTTGGATGGATCCGAGTCCAAAATTTTATTATTTGACGGGGCGGATCCAAGTATCAAGTATGCCAAAAATAGCGGATATCCGCTCCGTGCCCAGGGTTAATTTCCATAGCAGTAAAATATTAATAGGTTTAGATAAATATTGTAGAGTAACACGACGGTCAATACGACTTTCATGATGGAAATCTTTAACAGTAGTTGAGCCATTGTTGAGAGTTAGCGCCTTCGAATGCTCCTTTTTTCGTAGAGATTTCTCGTGTCTCTGAACACGACTTGTCAATACGTCTTTGAGGTTTCTCCATTGTTTATATGTAATCAATTGGTACGAGGGTGTAGTCAAATATTTCATGATTATGTTATTCCACAAGTATATTTTATAAAACTTTATGTGCCAATTATTTGATTTTTGACCACTGGTTCAACCAATCTATTTTTTTTCTAACTTTTTTAATTCCTTACCACTTTTAATCGCTTTTTACGATCTTTTCTCTAGTCACCGAAAACCTCACTACTGATTTGAGTTCTTGCGATGTCAAATTTTAGATTTTTCCAAAGTTCTATGATAATACAGTGGTGAATTTGAAATATCAGATTCCAAGGCAAAAATGTTGTATAATGATTCGCTTGCTTTTAATCTGTTTTAGTGGGAATCTGAACAGTTTTTTTTTCCCTCGAAAAAGCTGTTTTTTTAATGTATCCAAAAATGAAAAACTACACAAGAAAAAGAACAATCTACACTTTTCAGAATGCGAGTGGTTGGTGTTAGTGGCAAAGAGGAGAACTATCACTAAAATCACTTACATCTGTTACAAAAAAAAAAAGTAAAAGAAAATAAATTAAAAAAAAAAACAGTCCAACAAAAAGAAAAAACAAAAATCTGAAACGGAAGCTCCCCTCACAGACAAGGATGAGATTTTTCTCTTCCTTTGATAAATCCCAATACCTAATTCCCAAATTCCCATACTTTTAGGCGCCGAGATATAGAGAGAAAGAGAGATACGCATTGGGTTTTGTTTTGAAGAGCCTTGATTCTCGCTTCTTACTATTTTGTGTATCAATCGATCTCTACCCAGATTCTCCGGAGGTACTACTTATTATTGATTCGTTTAGTTTCTCGCAAAACTCGAAACCCACAAATTGGCATGTGTTTGATCTTGCTACTTGCAATTGCAGATCTTTTTTATTGTTACCCTTTTGCTTTGTTCTTGTAAAGTTAAGATCAATAATGTTTTTAGTTTGATGTTTTGAGTTTATCATGCTTTAGGCAGTGTAACTCATGAAGGAGAGCAACCCTTTTATGAAAGTGACGATTTTTCTTTTGTCTTAATAAGTTTTAAAAATCTTTAATTTATTCATCAGTGGGAGTTTGGTGGAATCCTTGTTCGAAGCTTTAAAAAAAAAAAAATTATAGAGTTAATGGGGTCTTCTTATACATTATTGATATCTTTTCCGTTACAATTTACAAATAAAAATTAATCTTTTTGATTTGCAGATTTTTTGTGCTATGTCTTGAAAGCTTTTTAGTGGTTCTTCTCATGATCTGATAGGTTGGTTTGATCTTATTAATATATTATAGTTGCTACGTCCTATTCGCGTCTTGTTGGAAATTTATTCTCACTTGCTACAGAAAACTCTTTGATGCTTCTCTAAGCTTGATTCCATTTTTGTTTGTCTTTTGCTTCCTGTTTGTTTCTTGATTCTCCTTTGTGTACATGTCTTTATGTTTTCACTTTGTTGTATAATCTCAATACCTGTTTCGAGATTATGCTAAATCTGGCGGTTTTGTATGTTTTCAACTGCAGGAGCTTTGTGTCTTCTCGTATGTATAGATGCTGTGAAGGTCCTTTGTTAGATGGGAAAAGTTGTTCTTGAGTTGTCAAAAGATATTTTCTATGTCTATGGTGTAGAATTGTTTACAAGGAGGTGGCTAAAGGAGCTTGATTTTGGAGAAATGGTTTTAGTGGTGTTGTGAAGAAATATCAATTTTGGTTGCTTTTGGATTTGATGGGTAAAGAAAATCAGTTGGAGACTACCGATTGTGGAGTCAGTGATCACGGTTCTCCACCTATCAAGAACGAAGAACATGAGGTACCACGTTACAGTTCAGACAAAGACACGGGTTTACCAACTTGCCGTGTGTGCCAATGTGCAGAATCCGATAGAAGAGGAGACGCTGCTTTAGGGTTTTTGGGTATTACTCCTCCGGTTTCAGAACCTCGTAAAAGCAATGCGGGTGAAGAAACAGTTGATCAGAAAAGCTCGGTTGTCAAATCTAGTGGATTCATCGAACTGATAAGTCCCGATGGAGAAGTTTTCGTTTGCTCTAACGACGATATTGAAATGGGTGCGTGGCAGCATCGAGATACGTTGCTAGGACTCGGATGTTCTTGCAAAAACGATCTCGCTTTGGTACACTACCCTTGTGCATTGAAATGGTTCGTCAACCACGGATCAACTGTTTGTGAGATATGTGGAAAAACCGCAGAGAATATAAGAACAGTTGATTTCAACAAAGTGGTTATCGCCTTGAAAGATTACGCAGCGCTAAGAGAAAGAACAGCGGGTGGAGATCCGAATCCTTTAGCGGTTAACAACAACACGACTTCTTCAGGGATTGATCCTGATGCAGTTGCGGCCATTCGAAGGCAACGGCTTAGTGAGATTTCGTTATGGTTTGGTCCGCATTGTTCAAACAACAACAACAATAGTAGTAATTCCGCTGCTGCAGGGGCAGCTTCTTCTCAGGTTACATCTGAACAACCTTTGGGTATAGTAAACTTTGATATCTTGCCTATGGAAAGCCGTGCGACTAAATGGGCGGTTGAAGGTACCGGAATACTACTCGCTACAGGATTACTCACAGTTACTTTGGCTTGGCTCATTGCTCCTCGTGTTGGAAAGGTATGTATGTAAATTTATCACAGTTTGATTGTTTCGTAATCCTCTGTGTTTAGAATGTTAAAGGCTGATACGATGATTTTTTACCTTTGCACAGAGAACTGCAAAGAGTGGACTGCACATACTTCTCGGTGGTCTCTGTGCTTTAACAGTAGTCATCTTCTTCAGATTCGTAAGTGAAAGTTTCATTTTCTTTGTTCCTAAAATCTGTGATGAATGAGAAAATTGATGAAAAACTTTGGAACAACAGGTTGTGCTGACAAGAATCAGGTACGGACCAGCACGTTACTGGGCAATCTTGTTCGTCTTCTGGTTTCTTGTGTTTGGCATTTGGGCTTCACGTTCACACGCTTCTCACTCCTCCACATGATAAATTCTTCATCATCCTTATCCTCGTGTTACTCTTTTTTGGTCTCTGTCAATGTCATTTACGTTATTCTCTTTTAAGACACAAAATGTACAATTAATTACCCTTATCAAAAACACAAAAAGAAGAAAGGAAATTGAATGTTACTTCACAACAAATCTCTTCATCGTCTTTCTTTTATTATAAAATGAATATGCTATTTTAGCAAAATTTTCCATCCCACAACCATGTTGTCTTGCATCTCGTTTATTATTGTTTTCTGGTTAAAACAAATTTAAATTATGATACCCTGACTCAGCCCTCTTAGGCCTGACTTTTCATGGTACTCTTTACTCACTCAGTCTCAAGTCTTTACGTTACATGCGAAAGTATTCATGATGATTATCTCTTTTATTTTTGTGTGTGATTTGTGTATGCTTTTATAATTTTCAGAGTAAGTTTGATAGAAAAAAAACAGTAAAAATACTATGTTCTATTTTGAAGATTGACTATATTTTAACTAACAAACACTATTAATTGTATTTGGAACAATTAGACCCTGTATCAAAACAAGAAAAGGACTCCAAAGTCTTGAGCATTTGTCGGATAGCAAAAGAATGGCAGATATTAAGTCGTTATACAAGGTAGAAGCGCGTTAAATTGGAATTTAGTTAGTAAGTCCGATGATTCATTTTATTTCTGTATTTATATATACAGCATTGTAACAAAGACAATCAGTTAATATGGCTAAAGAGAAATCATATGTAATTGCTCTTCTTCTATGTTTGCTTCTATGTCTTTCTTCTCAAGTTGGTGTTGCCAAGGCCAAACGCCACACAGGTTAGTTTAAACTTATGTTCTGTTGTTCAAGTTACTATATACGTTGTTTTAGAAAGAAACGTGCTCCAATAGTAGCCTCGAATGCTTGTTTGTGTTTAATTACGTTTTCTAGATGAACACACAATCTTAAACATCTTATAGAAAAATATTTCTATTGATTGTACTAGTAACCTTTCTTTAGCGTTTACACTTTACAAAATATTTTATAGAAAAAAAAACTGAAAAATGCTTTATATTCTTTTTAAAAATGTGATTTTACTTTCCCATGTAAACCACAAACGCAACGCATTGTAGAAAGTAGAAACTACGTTTCAAACAACCGGTACATATGTCCAAATGTTACTATTTGTGATCCGGATCGACCACAGTTTGTATATATAAGCTTCGGAAAACAAAGTTTGTATAAGTATCTAATAAAGAAAATTTACTATAGTATCATATACCAGTAAAAATATATACATAGATTACCTTAGACAGTTACTTTAATTTTTATCCCTAGAAGTAACAGCTTTTTTTTTTTTTTTCCAAAAGTTATCACAAAGTTCTGGTCCGTGAAAGGTTCCTTAAATCATTCTTTTAAACGTTTAGAAATTTACACTAAATAAAAAGTTTATGGTATTTTTGAACTATTATGATTTTGATGGTATGGAAAACCAAATATAATTAATGTAATGATAACTTTTCTTTCTAGTTGCTACTATCAGGTATCCGGAATCTTGAAATGCCAATGATATTCCCGCAAGTCCACCATCATGTAAATTTCTGAGCCCAAATTCAAAGCCTAATAGTTTTGACACAATTATGATTCAAAATTTTGGGGTGTTACAAACTCATCAAAGTTTAGTGTTAAGTTTTCTTAAAGAACCTAATCATATGATCATTGCGCATACTGTTACCAGGTCACAGTCCGCCAGTACCGGTTATTGGAACACCGCACTCCAAATCACCCAAAGGGAAAGGCCATTAGTGATGGAATGGAAGCAGAGTCCTAAGAATTTTAGGGCTACAAGCAATAAAAGTTAAATAGATTGATTAATAAGAAAAAAAAAATACTTAATAGAATTAGGGCCGCAATAAATGTCACTCTTGGTCCTATCTACTTTGCTATTTTAGTGTAATCTCACCTTTATGGCTTAACTCTCTCGTGGATCTTGATATTTCGTGTATTCAATCCTCAAGTATTATCTAATAGAATCGTAGTTTGTGTATAAAAAAAAAAAAAATTAGGGCCGCAAGAACAAGCTTGTCTTGCTTAGCGTCAAGGCCGACACTGGTAGAAGTGACAGCCAGTTCAAAGAAACAAATATATCAGGTGACGTAAAACAACTTTATTGTTTTGTAATTGTTACTAGTTAATTTTCGCGTTATACACAGGATAAGATATTTATAATATATTTTAAAAAATTAATAAATTAATAAACATTTCTAAATATTTTAATAATATATATTATATAAATAATTGAAATCTATAATTTTGGAAACAACAAAATCATCTATAATTTTATGGAATATTTACTTACTTGATTTTCCATAACTAAATAAATCTAATTTTGGTAAGATAAAATAAAGACAATTTATTATATATGATTAATTTAATGGCATACTATGTAATTAGTCTGGTAATTAATGTCTTAAAAATATATTCTCTGAAAATCACTATAGCGACGACACGTCAGCATGGCAGTGTTGTAATATTCCACATAAACATAAGTTTATTTTGTTAAAATGATTTTTAATTAATATATAAGGAATAACTAGAGACATTCCAAATTTTACGTGGAAAACTAAATAATTATGTGTATGTTATAAACGTGGACTGCGCAAATATTAAATATTGGTGGAGCCCACTGTCACTATGCGTGCACACTAAACTCAATTCATTTGCCTATATAAGGAGATGTTTTCGATGTTAAGAAAATTATATATTCAATACATTACAATATCACAACAATCTCTCTGATAAAAATCTATTTTTCTTTCATATTTCGGTAATATAACTATATATAAATACCGTTTTTACAACAGTGTAAACTTTTTTTTGCTGGTAAAGCTTAATGTGTGAACTTTAAGTAAAAAATTATGAACTCTAGTTACGAATGTATAACAAAGTATATTCAATCAACGAATATAATGAGAAATTTATAGTTTGTAAAAACGATTCATGAAGATAAATACTAGCGGGTGAGTGAGACTAGTTAGACAATTCATAAACACTGATCATGAACAGAAACAGACTACTACTGCTCAACCCCTATATTAGATTTGGACCACGTAATAAACCCTATGATTTCTTTAGTTGGATGTAAAATTTACAACATGCCTAAAGGATCCAATCTTTGTAAATCAGTATCTGATTACTACATTGAATAAAACCACAACAGAAAAAAATAAAAAACAATCCAAATTTATGCAAGGGAGAAGATATCGTCAGTCATCAACATCAGATATTGCAGAATCCGTAGAGGTGCGTTCCTAAAATCCAATTGAGGAAGTCTCAGCTCTCTTACTCTACACGACCCATTTCCGTCTCGGGTCATGATCCGACCCATATACACTTTCCTAAACAGATACACTGAGCTCCCGCCGTTGCCAATACATTCCGGCGACGGATTCTCTTTCGTCTTGTAAATTGTCCATCCGTTTGAAGCCAATGCATTCGAGAAACTCTCCATCGATCCAATTCGCTTGTTAGCAATTCTTGAGAAGAGAGAAACGGAGCAGCAATCCCAATTGCTAACGGATCCGGATGACGAGGAGGATGAGGAAGAGGTTTCTACGGTGGCGGCGGAGAAGACGAGTTTGAAGAGACCGTTGGAGAGGGAGACGAAGGATCTGAGGTGTGAGAGAGAGGAGGCAGAGAGAGATGGGAATGAGAGCATTACAGCGTCGTTTGGAAGAGACCACGACAGAGACGAGGATAACGAAGCCGACGAGGACCATGTCGAAGGATGCGACGAAGAAGATAAAGGCGACGGAGATTTCGATTCTCGCTGCGGGAATGAGAATATGATGTGAGAGAGTGATGGTGTTGGGTACAAATCCATTCCTAGATCTCTTGCGATTGTAGCTAATCGGTAAGTATCTGAGATCAATTCTCGTGTTGGAACGAAGTAGAGCAATGGGGTTTTCGATTTTCTTGTGTTGTTCTCGTTCTTCTCGGATCTCGATCGGGTTTTTGATTGCTTGTATGAGCTTAGGATTTGCCGGATGCTGGTTTCTCCGTCTTCCTCACCCTCGCCGTCGTATGTATCACCGGAATTATGACTGAGATTGAGAGTCTCGTGGAGGAGAAGAGATCGAGCAAGCTTTAATGGAAGCATTTCTGGTTTCTGATCTTCTTTACTCTTTCGTCTTCTTCGTTGGCTGTTTTTGCATTTTATTTCCCCTTTAGGGTAGCTTTACTTGAAACCAAACATAACCGATCGGTTTAAATTAAAGAACATACTCGATTTGACTCGGTTTATTTCGGTTAAATTTGGTTCTATTTGATACAAATTGTCTTGTCCCATTACTTTGGCATCAGGGTTTAAGCGCCGACTTCTGCGTTACACTATAGAGCTTCGATTCTTCTCCCATGGCGGCTTCTGCTACATTAGTGTCTATGGTGTGTAACTCATGCTTCTTATCTTTTTCGTTTCTATGTAATTTATTCTGCTTTTCTACTATTCCGCTTATTTTCCAGGTTTTTCTTATCTTTTCATCTATCAACGTGTTTGTGGTTTAGGTTTCGTCAAATTGGGTTTTAAATCACTAATTTATTTCTTACATTTCGTTCTATTTCTTTGATTCTTCTGATGGTAATTTATGGATCTGTTTGTTCTTCTAATCTCGTTGGAAATTTTGTACGATCATGTAATGTTTGAGTTGTTCATAAGGTACAGATTGCTCGATTCCATAGTTTCAGCACTTGTTTATGCATTGTATCTGAATGTTAACTATAAACAATTTTTGTTGACGGACAGGCACATGAAAGAAAAGTTGAGAATCTGAGAGCTTTTATGGTGAATTTGGTGAATTCAAGAGGCTATTCCCTTCCTGAGACTAAACTCTTCGAACAGAAATTCTTGGATCTGTGTTTATCCCGTACTCCTGATCATCCCACTTATCCCGCTGTATGTATGAAATTATGACATCTATTATGTGCATATACACTCACACACACATATTTATCTCTGCTGTGTTCTTACGACTATAAATTTGTTTCAGATGATATTTATTGCTATCATGGATTTGAATGAAGAAGGTGGCTCGTGTGAAGAAGCAATATCTGAGTTTATTAAGTTGAAGTACAAGAACTTGCCATTTGCTCACACGAGTTTGCTCAGTCATCATTTAGCCAAGCTTGTGGAGAAAAGAGAGATACTTTGTGACTGCAACAACTATTGTTACTCTCTCCCGGGAGAGAAGAATATTGTTGCGTCCACTGATGTTGAAAGAACGAGCGCTGTGATAATAGTGAGAACTAATGATCAGAGTGCGGCGAATGAGGTTATGACTCTTCAAAACGAGGAAGAAAGTGTTGAAATTTTGAAGTCTGGGGATCATAAGGTTGATTTATTGGAAGAACAGAGTTTGACTGAGTCCCGAACCAGCCTCAAACGTAAAGCATGTTGTGCCACTAACGCCATTGAAGTAAGGCACACAGAAGATAATGGAGTCAACGCAGGTTTAAGGGATTCGACTGTTGAAACTCCTAGGAAAGAGGGAGTTGCTGGAGAACCAGAAGTGGTTCTTGAAAATAGCGAGACTGAAGGTAGGATTGAAGCAAACTGTGAAGAAGGTGAATTATATGAAGTAGTTGTTCTATATGAGCGAAATGATGTGTTGATAGAAGAGTCGGGTGAAGAAGTAATTGAAACAAGCTCAAAACAGAGACAAGCAAAACTGCGCAGAACATCTAACATGATGAAAGAAGCACGTGTGGAAGTGAAGAGTGAAGCATATAAAAAACTTTGGGAGTGTCAGACCAAAGCATGCGGCAATATCATTGCCCTAGAGTAAGCTCCGATCCCTTTTTGCCTGTTTTCCATTCATCTTTGAATTAGCTTAAAGATTTTCATGTTTCTCTTTTGGGGTTGGAAAAAAATAGGAGAATGCTGGAACAGTGCAGAGAGAAAGACCAGCAGGACAACGCTGTTTCAAAAATTAATGATGTTTCTTGTTTGCCTCTATCAATGGTGAGGTCGAAAATCCCTGTTACTTCGTCTCACTGATGTGTTTTTGAGCTGATGAAAAACCAGTTCTGAGCCCTTTCTGTTGTCGCATTTTCTTTATCTACAGGAAAGCTGCAAAGAACTGTGGAAGGTTGCCCAAAAGATACAAAGCCAGCTATCTGAGATCATCAATTACCGTGATGAAACCGTGGTTCCATATTCTGAATCTCCAGAAGGTGAAATCGAAGGAATTAGCAAAGGATTCTGCAAAGAGGATCCCAAGATGAAAACTCCTTGTGGGATTAATGGATCGGGAAAAACCTCCAAACAGCTTGAACAGAAGGAAACAGATAATTGTTCTCAAAAGAAACCAAAGGTCAAGAATTCGAGTATGAAAAGACTCCGAGACATAGGAACAACAGCAGTGAGGAAATCGCGCTTAAGATTATGAAACGCAAAAAAGAAAAATACTTTTGTAGTGCAAGATTTCTTGTAAAGGTTAGGTTATATCAGTATCTACATAAGTGCAATAACTTGAAGAATTTGAATATTTTCATATAACAAGAATTTGCCTACTAATGAGACATGGATGCTAACACCTATAAACATTCTACAATCATTTTTTACTACTAAGAACCAGGGATGAATTGAGATGAGACTCTTCTCTCTGGCACATCATCACAGTACAGGCAAACAACTTTTCGTCTCTTCCGGCTTTACCCCTGTGGAGTAAAACTCCAATTCAAGAATGGTTTCTGCTCAGGTGGATCCTGGAAGGAAGTGAAATAATCAGGCTGATACAAGGACTGGGGGACAAAAGCGTCAGGCTGCAACAACTCCATGGAACCACCAAAAAAGGAAGTATCAAAAGCTTCCAAAGCATCCTCAAGCTCTCCCCATTTAGGCTCGCTCTGAACCTCCCTAACATCTGGTGACACCACGTGACCGTGACCACCCGAGCTGCTCGAATCATCCTCTTGCAATGTCGGGTAAGTCGAGTCCGATGTATCAAAAGGCGATGATGATTGATCCGCCATTGTCGTGGTCCTTGGTTTCTCATCCGCAGGGAAATACTTCTCCATGGTTCCTTTCTTGTTGTATATTCGACATAAAACCCAATCATCAAGCTGCGTACAACAAGAAAGTTAATACCAAATCTCAAGCATCCTTGTCCCTTGACAAAAAAAAGATGAAATATAAGCTAAGAAAGAAGAAAACATACTCGTAGGTTGTTCTTTTTGTGAACAGAAGCTGATCTATCGACATTAGCGAGACGATACTCGTGCATTATCCAATTGGTCTTGATCCCTTTTGGAGCTTTCCCAGCGTAGAAGACGAGTGCTTTCTTAATACCCAACGTCTTCGGTTTACCGATCGGTTTATCAGCTCCAGTAGCTTTCCAATAACCGGTTCCTGCTGCCCGGTTTGGACGCGAACCGTTTGGGTATTTCCGATCTCTAGGTGAGAAGAAGTACCACTCTTTCTCTCCGTACAGAGACATCTCTGAAAGAAGAACAAATCTCAATTAACGACGATTCTCGAAGATATGTAAATGGTTTCGCGAAAAATGGTTAGAAGCCCATAGATGTACCTGGAAGCTCCCAAGGATTGAACTTGTATAGATCAATCTCAGCGATAACCGGAGCTGAGATCTGCTCCGATGCACATTTCCGGCACAAGTAGAATTTCACAAGCTCTTCATCCGTCGGATGGAATCGGAATCCTGCCGGCAAGTTAAGCTCCGCCTTCATTCTCTGTTGCTCTTCGAAAAAAATGCTTCTCTTTGGTTAAAAATATCAAATTTCAGCAGGATCTGAGTTATTGTTTTCGTCGTCTGCTCAAGATTGTAATCGAGGATATGTGAGTGAGGCGATGAAGGTTTTATAAGGACGAAAATCGCCGAAATTTTAATTAAATTTAAAATTGAAAAGAACAAAAAAAAGAAAGATGACACGAGGGGGTTTTCAAGCACGTGCGGCAAAAACCGACCGTTTTCTTTTCTACGCTGACCGCAGCCAGCTGGATATGTAACGTGGCATAATATCATTGGATAGTCGACTTATGAAACTTATGCTGTTGTCATTGCTTTCGTCACTCGCACCCTTTTTAGATATTTGACCGACCTTATGTGTCAAACCTTAATCACCTGTTTCTCAGTCTAGCTTATCGCTTTTGTTCCTTTACTTACCACTAAGGAAGGCTTTTTTTTTTAAACAAAATATATATATATATATATATATATAAATATATATATATATATATATATATTTTCTAAGCAGCCAGTACTTTCTAATATTAAAATATGAAACCTTGCAGAAGATAAGTCAGCATTTCTTGGGGTGGAAGTTGTATAGTTGTGACGATAGTTTGATGAAATTACGGTGAGCTTCTCCGCAGTAGATTATTCCGTCTTTGAGAAAAGTTTGCGTCATGAGGGATGACGTCATCTGACGTTGCAATCGCCAATCGTAGTCATCGGATTTTTTTCTTCAATTTTGTTGCTCTATTTGAAAATTAGATTTATCGCCTCGCCTAATAATATTTTCTTATATATATTCTCTGACTATAGATTTCCCGACTAATAGTATTTTTATTATACATTCACAGAAATAAAAATTGAGTTCGCAAAGAAAGCGTTTGCGATTTAGTTTGAGTTTTCCGGTTGTATGAACATTTATTTACGAGAACTATTTAACCATTAGTTTAAATCCTTGATTAAGTACCAATTGAGCCGCTTTCATTACAGGCTGATTAATTTAAAATTCATAGGTTTGATTCGTTTTAGTTAAAAAAATGCACATGAATCCTCTTCTATTTTTTTTAAAAATCTTTAAATGGAAAGTTGAGGTAGGTGTGTAGGAGAGAATGACCTGGGCTTGTTCCCCATTTTATGATCATCACTTACGTTTCATATCATATATATACTATTAATTTATATTATGGTCGATTCAACATAATTAATGTTTTATAAGATATGGTCTTTCCTTTTACTATTAAAACTCTCCCTTAACCGAATAATAATATGAAACATTTTTGGTCAAACATGACCTTTTATTTTTGTCAATAAGGATATTTCTTTATTGGTATATAGGATGTAAGATATATAAGTCGTATCATTTCATACACATCTTTTAATTAAATTATTCGTGCACTGACGACTTCTATATCCCTAATTCCCTCCCCATTTATACTATCAACACTAATGGTGTTTGACTGATTTTTAAAATCTAAGAGATTTATAAAAATTTAGAGAGTTTTGCTTTTATTTTGTATTTAGATAGAACCAACTTAGCTCTAGTGACATTACTAATTTCATATCTCGTCCAGATTAAATAACAGATCTCTCAAGCAATATTTAGGTTAAAAGAAAGAAAATCGAAATCTCGTTATCAAAATCTCGTTTATTGTCGTATTGGATGATAAAAGTAGAGTCTATAACTAAAAGATAAGCCCACAAATATTTAACAAAAAAAAAACAAGAAAGATAAGACCTAATGCATGATTTTATCCTATTATGAAATTCAGATCAATTGCATCTGGACTTGATCTGAATTTATTATTATTAAAAAAAAAAAATCAGACTTTATAGTTTTTTGCAGTTGTTTGTCTAAGTCGCTGTGTGAATTGAAAATAGGAAGCTTCGTGGAGCTTCATGTTATAGCTGCCGAACTTGACCTAAAATATGTGTATATATATACTTTTCGTGTGATATTATGGATTGTTACATTTTTGTTTTGTCGTATATAGAAATTTATATTCGAATATGCTTGAGAAGTTGGAAAAAGAGAAGACAAGTTGGGACCTCACTGTCGGAACTTAGAACCTATCGTTAACAACAATTAGTATCACATATATACTTCTCTCAATTCATAGGACTACTTGTCTTATACAATGATATATCCATATGACAACTTGTCTTATAACAACAATTAGTATCACATATATACTTTTCTCAATTCATATGACTACTTGTCTTATACAATGATATATACATATATATATATATGTGTGTGTGTATGTGTATGACAAAAGTAAAAAAATAATAACTATATAGCATGCGTTTGAAAAAGTAGATTGTAGTTTTTTTGTTTCTCTGTTATTTGATTAATAATGAGAAAACGTACAAGAAATGTAGTTAAACAACAAAAAACACATAAGGCCCAAAAGGAAAAAGGGGTTTACACGAACGAAATAAAGCCTAGGAAGAGCCCACACACAAAAACACACGTGTCATACAATGAATTTTGTTGCCCCAATCTAGCGAAATCTTCTAACTTTCACGAAATCACAAGTTTATCCCCAGCTTCGGGGATTCTTTGGAGATAGATAAGTCTTTGATTTTATTTTAATGTAGATTTGGCTCTGATTGTTGTCAATGTACTTATCATGGGATGATTAAAATGAGGATCCAAACCGTCCTCTATGTTTCTATAAGTTTTAATTGAGATAAAATCATTTCTACGTGAAGGTTTAGATTTGATGTTACCAAATAAGAAATAGATATCTTTGTTGCTTGTCGCTTATGTCTTTAATTATATTCTTGAAATCTCCTTCAATTTCTTCCTACGGGCAGAGAAGAAACTGAAGAAGACGAGATGCTGAACCCTCTAGATGGTGAAGAGGATTTGTTTTTTGATTTGAAAATTAATTAAATAAAACCAAAAAAATAAAAACTTTTCAAACCAGGTCGTTTTAACTTGTATTTCAAATTTTATTTTATTTTTAACAAAACGACATCGTTTTATACGTGACGACCTTGTCAGTAGAAGTTAAACAGTTTTTTAACACTGTTATGCTTAATGTATGCTTTCGCACAAAAATGAAAGTTTAGATTTTTAAATTTAGATTTTTGTTTAGTTGGAATATGTTTTCGTACAGTAATATAGTTTATATATAAATCGAAGATAATTTATTTTTTGCGGTATGAAAAAGCGGATTTTTCTGAATTCTGTATATATTTACTCCTTTTGTTTATAAAGTTTTTTTTAAGAGAATATTTTTTAAGTAAAATAAGTTATTATGGAAGATTGATCATTTTCCACATAAATTTGGTTGAAATGCTTGTAATATACAACAATAAATTGACGAAAAAAACAGTTAATTAATTAAATGCATAGAAAATTAAAATAATCTAAAAACTTGCCAAAAATATTGATAATGGCATCGGCCGGTCAGGTTGATCACTGCACCAAAAAATCAATTGTTCTCAAGCCGGTCACTAGTAATTAATTGTTTTAACGAATCAGCACCTTAATATAAAACTTTGATATCTCAAAATCGTAAAGGATCGGACAACACAAATTTTACTCTGTTTTTTTGTCTCTCTGTTTATTGTGTTACACTCAAAGTGTTTTATTTGTTATGTATTGCTCGATCTTTGTAAACGAAAACCACACTGTTTTATTAGATATATAAACTGTATTTATAGGTTTACACGACACACTTTAATTAAGGAACACATCTCTAGAAGACAGGCCAATGTGGAGACACATACACACACATGTAACTGTTTTGCAGTTAACAAAATATTCGCATCTCTTCGGTGTGTGATACGAATATTTTATACATAAATCATTTACTTGACTATATAATATAAAACTCTTCTAAGATAATAAAATACGATAAAGACTTGATCATATCCAACACTTCTCCTTGATCATGGCTTCATCGTTACGCYTAGCTCTTCTCGTRGAACTTCGAACCTTGTTGTGTTTAAGGGTTTCGTCAATATGTCTGCTATTTGCAACTCTCCTGGACAATACTCAAGTTTGATCTTCCCATTYTGTTCAGCCTCTCGTACAAAATGATATTTSATGTCGATATGCTTGGTCCGACGATGTTGAAMTGGATTCTTTCCGATTGCAATCGCTGATTTGTTATCACAGAAGATCCTTACACCTTTCTCTGCCTTGAAACCAATCTCATTCACAAGCCTCTGTAACCATATTGCTTGGTTTGCTGCTGAGCAAACAACAATGTATTCCGCCTCGGCCGTTGATTGAGGAACCGTCTTCTGCTTGCTAGAATTCCAACAAAATGCACCCCGATCCAATCGTAAAGACATAGCCACTTGTACTCTTCTTGTCCTCAACTGACCCGCCCCAATCGCTATAAAAAAATCCCACTAACTCTGGTTCTTCTACTCGTTTGAATTGAATCCCATATGTCATCGTACCCTTGAGGTATCTAAGGACCCGTTTGGCTTCTTGAAGATGTTGCTTTAATGGTGATGCCATGTAGCGAGAAAAGTAAGAACTTGCATACATGATGTCAGGTCTAGAGGCACAAAGATACAAGATGCCTCCAATCATGTTTCTATATTTCGTAACATCTTCAAGTTTTTCATATAACTCCTCTCTGTTTTGCCGTGAGGAGTTAATGGTGTTGTCAAGCTCTTACAATCTTGCATCCCAAACTTATTCAAGAGCTTCTTTGCATACTTCTCCTGTGATAGAAATATACCTTCTTCATTTTGTATTACTTCCATGCCAAGGAAATAATTGAGTTCGCCTAAGTCCGTCATCTCGAACTCACTCTTCATCTCCTCCTTAAATCGTTCAATCTCCTTCATGTTGCTTCCGGTGACGATGATGTCGTCAATGTACAAACTAACCACCAATATATCCTCCAATGTCTTTTTTACATAGAGTGCCGCATCATTGATACTTCTCTCAAAACCATTCTTGAAAAAGTAACCGTCAATGCGCCCATACCATGCTCTAGGTGCTTGTTTTAAGCCATAGAGCGCTTTGTAGAGTTTAAGAACTTTTCCTTCTTCTCCTTCTTCTACAAATCCCGGTGGTTGTTCTACATAAATCTCCTCTTCCAAGTCTCCATTTAGGAACGCTGACTTCACGTCCATTTGGAAGAGTTTCCATTTGTGTTGAGTTGCAATCACCATTAACGTTCTTATCGTATCGTATCTTGAAACCGGTGCAAAGGTTTCAAGATAATCCACACCATATTCTTGTGTGAATCCTTTAGCTACCAATCTTGCCTTGTGTTTGATTGCTTCTCCACTTGCATTAGTCTTCAAACGAAAGATCCATTTGACACTAATCACATTTTTATCSCTTKGTCTCTCCACGACTTGYCATGTCTTGTTCTTTTCTATCATCCTCAACTCTTCTCTCATGGCTTCTATCCACTTCACKTCATTCATTGCTTCCTCCAAAGCCTRAGGTTCTTCTRCCATCATAAGACACATCTCATGTAAATGTGTCATCTCTTCCACTTCATTAGCTTGTTGCATYAAATCGTTGATCGATTTGAATCCTCTTGGACCAACAGATGTTTCTCCTTCTTCAACCGTGTTTTGAAGTCCTCTATTTGAGATTTGTAGTCGGTTGAATGAATTACTTACTTGTTCTACTTGAGTGTTTATATCGTTATTTGCTCCTTGATCTCCTTGTTCCCTTGAAGACTTGATCTTTAATTGTGAAATAATCGGTCTCTTCACTTTCTTCTTATCCCAATTCCATGTCTTCTCTTCATCGAACGTTACRTCTYTTGACACTTYAATCTTYTCTTCAMTTAGTATGAACACTKTGTATCCTTTTGATTCATTGYTATAACCAATGAATATYCCTTGTTTGGCTTTAAYRTCAAGTTTTCTTCTCTTCTCATTTGGAACGTGTACGTAACATACACACCCAAATATCTTCAACTGATTTACACTTGGTTTCTTCCCACTCCATACTTCTAATGGAGTCACACCTTTCTCCAATGGCTTAGATGGTAATCTATTTTGCAAATAAGTTGATGTTGCAATAGCTTCAGCCCAAAACTTGTTTGATAAACTCTTCTCCGTGAGCATCGATCTAGCCATTTCCACAAGCGTACGGTTCCGTCTCTCCGCAACACCGTTTTGTTATGGACTATAGGGTGTTGTTACTTCACGATGTATGCCACTATCTTGACATAGCTTGATGAATTCTTTTGATATGAACTCACCACCTCCATCYGTTCTAAGCCTCTTAATCCGAGTTTCCGATTGATTCTCCACATAAGGCTTGAATATCTTGAATTTTGAGAGCACTTCACTCTTGCTCTTCATAAAATAGATCCACATCATCCTTGATAATCATCAATAAATATTAGGAAGTACTTACTTCCATTTATTGATTCAGTTTGCATTGGACCACACACGTCCGAATGTATGAGATCTAATATATTGCTTGTATTGCTTTGAGAATTTTTCGGAAAACTCCTCCTTGATTGTTTTCCCATCTCACAAGACTCACATACACCTTTCACCACTTCAAACTTTGGAAGATCTTCTACAATCTTTAGCTTTTGCATTGTCTCCATCTTGTCATAGTTTACGTGACCAAAACGCTTATGCCAAAGATTTGTCTTTTCTTYCTTYTCTTCGCATGCAAYGTAAGAATTTTCACWTRACTTTTTCCAAYGTATTGGAAAGCTCTTGTCTTCCATCTTAATATCCAAGATTTTTCTCCTATTTGGATCTTGAATCATGCACTTGTTTTCTTCAAATATAACCGGTATCCATTAGATATCATTTGCGAGACACTTAGCAAATTTCTTGCKAGTTCGGTACGAGAAGTAMATCTTTGATGATATGTACTCCCTTATTCGTARARACTCGTATATCTMCTTTGCCTTCCGACAAGACTTTTTCACCATTTCYAACCCTTATGGTGACTCTCTTACTACGATCCAAGGTGCTAAAATATCTTGCATCTTTAGACATATGATTAGTACATCCGCTATCCACCAACCATGTCTCTTCACAAATTGTTGAAGCTTCTTCTTCTTCAACGGCACTAAAGAGCATATGACATTCATCTTCATCGTCATCTTCTAACTCTTCAAAACTTAGATGTGCTCGTTCACTTCGTCTAAGTTTATAATCTTTAGCTATGTGCCCTGGTTTATCACACACATAGCATTTTCTTTCGTTTTTCGCACTCTTTTGCGAAACGCATCCGTTCTTCTTTCTCCAACAATCTACCTCATTGTGATTGTTTCTTTTGCACACACCACACCACTTATTGGTCTTCTCATGGTGTTTTTTGTCTTGCTTGTTTCCTCTTTTTGAACCAAGCTTTTCTCCATAAAATGCACCCTCATTGATACGTTCTTCTCGGAGACTTAAACGCTTCTCATGCGCTTTCAAAGTACCTATCATCTCTGTCATAGAGAGAGTTGATAGATCCTTTGTTTGTTCAAGGACAACAACGATGCTATCAAAATTTTGCGGCAAAGATATAAGAACCTTTTGAACCAATTGGTAATCGGTCTTCTCTTCATCATGAACTCTTAGTTGATTACTCATGTTAATCAACTTGGTTGTGAAATCATTTATGGTTTCACTTTCCTCCATCTTCAGATTCTCATATTCTCTTCTCAAGGTCTGAAGATTAATCATCCTTACTTGTGGACTTCCTCGGAACTTCATTTCTAAAGCGTTCCAAGCTTCTCTTGCGTTTGATGCGGGAGCGATTCTCGGAAATATTGTATCCGTAACTGCGCTTTGAAGGATCTGAAGAGCCATCATATCATTCATCACTTGATTATCTCTCTCCCTGGTTAACGCCGGTGAGTTTTCAGGAGAAGATGTCACCGTAACTCCATTTTCAATAACATCCCACAACTTTCGTATTTTCAAGATGGTTATCATCTTGATTTTCCAAAAGCCATACGATTCACCATTGAAGATTGGAATAACTTGCTGCATTGTTGTCCCCATAGCTCTGATACCATGTAGAACTTTGATCTCTCAAAGTCGTAAAGGATCGGACAACACATATTTTATTCTGTTTTTTTTGTCTCTCTCTCTGTTTCTTGTGTTACACTCAAAGTGTTTTCTTTGTTATGTATTGCTCGATCTTTGTAAACGAAAAACCACATTGTTTTATTAGATATATAAACTGTATTTATAGGTTTACATGACACACTTTAATTAAGGGACACATCTCTAGAAGACAGGCCAATGTAGAAACACACACACACACACATGTAACTGTTTTGTTGTTAACAAAATATTCGCATCTCTTCGGTGTGTGATACGAATATTTTATACATAAATCAGTTACTTGACTATATAATATAAAACTCTTCTAAGATAATAAAATACGATAAAGACTTGATCATATCCAACACTTAACAGCGCATTCTATCTCTTTGATCTCGTTATCTCATTTACTGTGAATCCCCAAAAGAAACTGTATTTACAAACTCTTTGTATATAACTTCATTTTATCTATAAATATCACATTTCATCCAAACAAAATTCTTCTCAAACTTCTCTTGCATGTCCCAATATATACTCTCCGATGGGAAAGCAACACAATGATTGTTACCTCCACTGCATCAACTATAAATCAATCCATCCACCGTACAATGCGAAATCGACTACTCTCATTCTCTTTACTGGATCCAAGTTTGATATATTCGCTTCTTTGATTTTACTTTGATCGTATTCAGTTTTGCTATTGTTTATCATGCATTCCAGTTTAGATTCTTGTTGCTTTCTAGCTTTTACATTAACTAGGTTGTAAAATGTTTCATCAAGGTATAAAATCTTAACACCGAAAACCAAAAAATATATATTTTTTTTGTAATGCAGATAGTATTTATTAACAAAAATGGACTTTTGACGAATTATAGGTGCAAACGTAATATTAGTAAATTATTATATGCAGATAGAATCTTGGAATTCAAAAGAACTTCTAATTTCTTAATGAAGGATTTCAAAGATTCTATCCTATATTAAAATAATAATGAAAATAATGGTGGATATATAGGACCACTCGAAAAATTCGATTCTCTTCTCAATATAATCATATCAATCACTACGACACTGTTCTCACCTTTTTTCTTCATCCTTTGGACGGTGTTGGTACACTTGCTCAATGTCTAAATATGTTTATAAAAAGATTCTATCGTTTTTCTCTTTGTTAATCTGTTAGGCTGAAATTTGGTAAAACGATGAGAGTACTTACCATCACGAGTTAAAACTTTGCAGTTGTCGAAGATGTGTTTAGTAAATACCGATTCTCGTGATTACTGATAATTGAAGTATATACTCTTACGCCTACACAGGTCGTATTATTTTCTATCCCTCGTAAAAAGTATCCATCCACAATTTGTTAAAGCTCAATGAGCGTTCGTGTAATTTGGGAATTTAAGGGTTTTCAATATATATATAAAATGGATTTTTTCCTGTCATTTTTATTCGCCTTTCAGTCTCTTGAACTCTATACTAGAACATCTAATTAAATTCTCATCTACTTTAATTTTAGCATAACTTCATTATTTCAACTACAAAAATGAACAACATAACAAAGGAATCACATACTACGTACGTACATGACTTACTCTGTAGGTCAAGGTTAAGAAACAAATTCATCATACACGGCCATTAATGTGGCTCTTTCTTTATTATTGTAGAAATCTGAAATGATAAAAAGATTTAAATATTACGTGCCGAAAAAACCAGTATGAATTTTGGTGCATGATCTATCGTAGTTAAAAAAACAGCAACACATTAAATCAAAATTCATAGTCAGAACTCTAATTCGGGTTCAAGAAATGGATACCTTAGAGTTGATGTCTAAATTTTGAACCACACAACATAAAATAAATTATTCATAACATACTTTAATTTCTCAAGACGTTTCCATGCATACCTTTTTTTTTGGTATTCATATTCATATTTAGGTAAAAATATCATTCTCGAAACTACTAAATTTTTCATAATTCATTTTTCTTCTTTTCGTTTCACTTTCGAACAAAACACTACGCGTGGCATTTGTAAAGAATTCCACGTTATATGGAGGAACACCATGATGAACATTCTATATATATAATATAGTTAAGCACTTAGGCAGCAAAAATTCTTTCTATTTTATAATCCTAAACTTGGTATATCCTTGTTAAATTATACATCTATAATATATTTGAAGTAATAATGAGTTCTAAAACTTTTTCATAATATAAATACTATACTATATCTGAGTGATTAAGTCGAACCCAAAAGGTACGGAGGAGAAACAAGCATTTGATTCTTTCTTATTTTATTTTATTCATCTCTCACTAATGATGGTGGAGAAAAAAAGAAAATACCTAACAAACAAATATTGTCAAAATTGAAATAATTGTCATACAAAGATGTTTATATATTTTTAGTTAATTAATTTATATTCCTCACTTTTCATGGCTTATATAAGAAGGTGAGCAAACACAAATCAAAATGCAGCAGCAACTACTATCATCACCCATCTCCTTAGTTCTATTTTGCTCTTCTTTCTTTTTGTTCATAGCTTTGTAATAATAGTCTTACTTCTCTTAAGGCTCAATAAGAGGAGGTACTGTCACTACATTTCTCTCTAATTTTACTTATATATTAATACTGAAATCATAAATAGTTTTTAAATTAAAAAAATATACTTAGTGATGTTTAATATCGATTCGGGTTTTCGGCTGTAGAAGAGTAATAATGTGAAACTAGTTTGAATATCTTTACTAGTTTCCATTCAAATGAATTCAGATTTCAATCAAATACTCTCACTCTTTCATAAAATTATATTTATAATGTATCACACTACAGTATCATCTATATCTAGATTTGCATAGGAAATTGTAATGAAACAAAAAGTTAAGCTAAACAAAAGGTTTAAAAATAAAATTTTGGCTTTTTACTATCACCAAGTTGTAAAAGTCCTTATAATAATATATATTTTCGGTATAGAATATATCGGTTCAGTTTATCCGAATTGAACACACTCGCATAAAACGGATCTTGTAATTCTCGTAACAAACAAGTAAAATGATTTTGGTTTTTTACTAATCAACAGATGGGTGAAACCGCTGCCGCCAATCACCACCATCACCACCACCATCACAGCCACCAAGTCTTTGACGTGGCCAGCCACGATGTCGTCCCTCCACAACCGGCTTTTAAATGCTTCGACGATGATGGCCGCCTCAAAAGAACTGGTTACGATTTAAACGAAACATATATAATTCTCAAACATTCGTTTCTTTCATTTGTTTTTTATAAACGTAAACGCTGAAACGCAAAACAAAAACGCGATTTTTTTCCAGGGACTGTTTGGACCGCGAGTGCTCATATAATAACTGCGGTGATTGGATCCGGCGTTTTGTCATTGGCGTGGGCGATTGCACAGCTTGGATGGATCGCTGGCCCTGCGGTGATGCTATTGTTCTCTTTCGTTACTCTTTACTCCTCGACACTTCTTAGCGATTGCTATAGAACCGGCGATGCAGTGTCTGGCAAGAGAAACTACACTTACATGGACGCCGTGCGATCAATCCTAGGTACCAATATTAGTATTGAAATGCTCTGTTTTTCTCACTCTGTTATGCTCTGTGGCTCTGCTTTTTGTTTTGAGTATTGAAATGCTCTGTTTTCTTGTAGGTGGGTTCAAGTTCAAGATTTGTGGGCTCATTCAATACTTGAATCTCTTTGGTATCGCGATCGGATACACAATCGCAGCATCTATAAGCATGATGTGAGTTCTTTTCTTTGTTTCCTTTCCAAACATTCTTCACACAAATAACGGAACTAAGAAAAAGGTTTTTAACATTTGCGTACTCGGATGGATCATGCAGGGCGATCAAGAGATCGAATTGTTTCCACAAGAGTGGAGGAAAAGACCCATGTCACATGTCGAGCAATCCTTACATGATAATATTTGGTGTGACAGAGATCTTGCTCTCTCAGATTCCTGATTTCGACCAGATTTGGTGGATCTCCATTGTTGCAGCTGTCATGTCCTTCACTTACTCTGCCATTGGTCTAGCCCTTGGAATCGTTCAAGTTGCAGGTGAAAAATAACTACAATAGACTCCCATAAATCTTTACGAGAATTGAAAAAAAAATGCTAAATATTGATGTGAATTCTCTCAGCAAATGGAGTTTTCAAAGGAAGTCTCACTGGAATAAGCATCGGAACAGTGACTCAAACACAGAAGATATGGAGAACCTTTCAAGCACTTGGAGACATTGCCTTTGCTTATTCATACTCTGTTGTCCTAATCGAGATTCAGGTAAATAAAAGAAACCTTTTTTACACAAAAGATTCAATTTTTTCTAAAACCAAAAATAAAAAGATTCAACTTTTAGGTAAAAGAACCTTTTCTTGGCACAAAAGATTCAGCTTTTTTTTTTTTGTTTCTGTGTATTTAGGATACTGTAAGATCTCCACCGGCGGAATCGAAAACGATGAAGAAAGCTACAAAAATCAGCATCGCTGTCACGACAATCTTCTATATGCTATGTGGCTCAATGGGTTATGCCGCCTTTGGAGATGCAGCACCTGGAAATCTCCTCACGGGTTTCGGATTCTACAACCCCTTTTGGCTCCTTGACATAGCCAACGCCGCCATTGTCGTCCACCTTATTGGAGCATACCAAGTCTTTGCTCAGCCCATCTTCGCCTTTATTGAAAAATCAGTCGCGGAGAGATATCCAGACAACGACTTCCTCACCAAGGACTTTGAAATCAGAATCCCCGGACTTAAGTCTCCATACAAAGCAAACGTTTTCAGGGTGGTTTACCGGTGTGGCTTCGTCGTTTCTACCACCGTGATATCGATGCTAATGCCGTTTTTCAACGATGTGGTCGGGATCTTAGGGGCGTTAGGGTTTTGGCCCTTGACGGTTTATTTTCCGGTGGAGATGTATATAAAGCAGAGGAAGGTCGAGAAATGGAGCACGAGATGGGTGTGTTTACAGATGCTTAGTGTTGCTTGTCTTTTGATATCGGTGGTCGCCGGAGTTGGATCAATAGCCGGAGTGATGCTTGATCTTAAGGTCTATAAGCCCTTCAAGTCTACATATTGATGATTATGGACCCATGATGAACAACAGAAACTTGGTGTGTAAAGTTTATTCTTTCTTTAGCATTTGAAAGAAAACTTGAAAATGTGTATATTGTATATTTTCATCTTTGTAATAAGATTTTAATGTATGCTATAAATATAATAAATTCGTGTGTTTTCTTTTCTATATCAAATTAGTTCGTACTTTGTAGTTGTTTCTTGTTCGATTGATTATAATGCGCTCTCATTTTAATATGAGCTCTCTACCTATAGAGGTACTGAAATTTCCAATGGTTTCATAAAATTTTTAGATTAAGATTTAGTCGCACGAAACCTGAAAATCTTTTCGTTTAGGTTGTTAGAATGACAGAATTAATTTGTACAAATTGCAAATTTTGGCTACCGACGAAAACCTAGATCAATAAACATCAATAGCCGAATGGTTAAGCGACGCAGTTTACAAGAAATTTTCTTTCTTTTATAATATGATACTAGATAATTGCCCGTGTCTTACGCGGGATGTAGTAATTTAACTAAGAAACAAAAATAAAATGAGAACGCAATTTGTATTTACCTTATTTAAATTGAGAAAATATTACTAAGTTGCGGATAAAACAACTTATGTGCAATTTATACCTATTAAGAATAAAACAAAATAAAATTTATTAAACAAAACATTATAAATAAAATAATTGGCAGGTGGACTATGTATCTTTACAAATAGTTTACCTTGATATTAAATCAAAATCTTTATTATTGCACTTTTCACAATAATAACTTTGTTTGCCTTTTACAATGACATCTAAGTCAAAATCATCATCGAGAATAGGTAATACTTTTTTTTAACATTTTTTACAACTCAAATAATACCATCCCATATGTGAATCAATTCTTATGATTGTGCCCATGGTAATACAATTTTCGACCTATATTTAAAAAATTAAGACCCTTGTTTAAATAGAAAAAAACTCTTTCGTAGTTTAAGCATAAAATTGAAAGAACATAATCTTATTATTGTAATTAATAAAGTTACCTATGATGTTTTCCGAATCTTTTTGATGGTTTTCCTTTTTGTTTTTACCAAAAAATCTTCTCAATCACCAACTCCACTAATTGGTAACAATGAAGGTGATTTTGTGACAACCAATTCACGGTTATCTTTTGGTAACATGTCCAATATATATATATAATTAATTATATTTTAAATAAGTAATAAAACATTAAAAATTATTTTAAATGTATTGAATAGGATGAAAAAATAGAAAAAAGTTAGACTATTATTTATATAGATGTGTCATATCAATGTTATGGAATAAAATACTTTACGAAAATAAAATATTTCCAAAAAATGTTGCACATTTATGTTAATATATATGTTTAAAAGAAATCTTCCATTTTTACCTTTCTATATGTTAAAAATGTTAGCAATTTTTGTTTATGAATTGTTTCCAAAATCGTGGGAAAGAATAAATATTAAAAAAATCTTCTATTTTTACCTTTCTATATATTATTTATCATAGCATAATTTGTATGAAATCTTCCATTTTTACTTTTTTATATGTTTAAAATATGTTAAATTTTTGTAATTTTCATTTATGAATTTTTTTCAAAATTATGGGGAAGAATAAATATTAAATAAATATTCCATTTTTACCTTTATATATATATATATATTATTTATCATAGTAAAATTTGTATATATTTTGCAATTTTCGTTTATGAATTGTTTCCAAAATCGTTTGCAATTTTCGTTTATGAATTGTTTTCCAAATCATGGGGTTAAATAAATATTACACAAATATTTAACTAATAAATATTTAAATATTATTTTAAAATTAGCAATTTAAACATTTTAAATAACTGAATTTAAACGTTTTAATATTTTAAATAAATATTTTTAAAAACTGTTATTATATATATATATATATTTTTAGATATTTCTAATTTATATTTTTATATTTTTAAATATATATTTTTAAATTAGTATAATATAACCGTTTTTATATTTTTAAATAATATATAAATTCAACGTTTTTATATTTTAAAATAAATATTAAATTAAATATTTTTATATTTTTATATTGTAAAATTTCCTTATAAAATTAGTAATAATAATAATATATAGTTATATCGTTACCTAAAAAAGTGTAATAAAATTTCCAAAAAAATTGAGTAATCAAGTATGTGCAATAATGTATAATGACAATACAACGTAATTTTTCTAATATACGAAACCTTTTTATATATTTTTCTGAAAGTTAATGAGGCGTTGACACGTAAGCATAGCATGGCTGTAATATTTTATGTATATTTATTGTGAATGAATGAGTTAGGTGTTGACAAACATGGTGACGGTAAAATGGAATTTGAATCAAAGTGAGACACTGACATTTCAATGATTTACTTTAAAAGGGGCAATTTGGATGGTTTAACATAAAAGAGAATCTCCTCAAACAAGTATAATTGAGCTGTCCACCCAAAAAGAAAAAAAAAAGCCTATTTCAAGAACGTTGTTGTTCCTTTTTCTAATAGCCCATCTCACTTATCAAAACATGTAGGGTTCTTGGATCTTGGCAATGATCAGAATCTTTGAAAGTATCTACTTTCAAAAATGTGAATACAACCCATTTAGCTATCGCACGTCTTCGAAAACAACCCAGAAACTTTCAAGATTTGCTACTAATGAATCTAAAGCTCAGAGCAGAAATGTGAATATGTCTTCTTTCGTGTTCTCAGTTATTCAGTAATTAGAGGGTAAATAGTTTCTTACAAAGAGGAATTCTGATTAAGAGATTGAGAAGATTTAGAGAGTTCATCATCCAATAGATGCTTGAGTAGCTTTCTGTGTTGAGTTTGTGCTGTGTAAGGATGCAGCTGCTGCTTCACGCTCCTGCCGGATTCGCTCTCTCTGTAGAGATTCAATGTAACAACAGAGAAACAAACAAAACTAAAGTTAGTCAGTAATGACATGAGACGCCAGATAATGGGAAGAAAAAAATACAAAATAACAGTTGAGTTATTGCGTGCTTGATAATGCAACATGATCCAATTTGTTAATTTACAATGTCAAAACTCAAAACTGAGAGCATACGTCATGCTACCTATGCAAATAACCTACTGTGCCAAGATAGTTGGCTCCAAGCAACTTGTATGACCTTTTTCTGAGAAACAGTCTCAGTATTTAGTAATATAACTAGTTTGTGTCTCAAATCTAAGCGAGAAGAGAGCTAATATAGCTACCCAATTAACCACAGAACAGTTTTCTCGAGTTAAATAATCTAATAGCATCATATGAGCACACTACGTATATGTAAATTGATCATTAGCTCTCAAAGGGTTGCATTTTTAGATGGACAAATATACCGACAAAAGAGATTCGAGCCCTTTAAGAAACCAGATGAGTTAATCTACACACTTGGGATATACAGAAACATAATGTAAACAGAAAGTGGTCATTGTCTCCAAGTTAAACTACACACTTAGAGACATTGGAACACAAAGAAAAACAGAAAGTGATCTATTGTCTTGAGAAAATCTACAACATACCCTTCTCTCCCAGTAAGGCAAGAAGCAGACAAAGTCATAGACTGGAGTAATGGTTTGCACCAACAAAAAGTTTATTCCAGTGAAAAGCAAGAGTCCCTTCAATGGCCTTGTTCTGTGAGGCATCTTTGTTCCAACTCAAGAATATTTAGCTCTGTTATCATTATAGTTCACATCACTCAGTCAATAATTATAATGATTCAGTTGAATCCTAACTTATCTTATCAAAACATAATCAAAGCAAAAGCATTTCCTAGTAAGCGTTCCAATTCAACATTATTGGAGTTTGTAACATACCAGAGATTGTGAAATCAATTCTGAAGAAACTTCCATCAACATTCCTGTAGTAGAACCACAAAAACAGCATCAAGTAGAAAAGAATCGAATGATCTAAGAAAAGCTACATCCGTAAATCTTTGAAAATGATAAAATAAGAGTGAAGTACAGAATCGAAACAAGCCTAGTACTCTACAAACACGATCGAAACCCTTCAAAAAATATAGCTAAGAACAATCGGCAAAATGGAGTAAGACTCACGTCGGAGACGGAAGAGGGATCGCTGGGTAGTAAGTAGCAATTAGGTTTCTGTTTTGTTTTATTTCCTTGAACGACGCCGTTTAGTTAAGTGAAACAATTTAACGGTGGAGAATTGCGCAACGTGGCTACTTGCTCAGCCAGAATGAGTTCAATACGTCCGATTTTAGCCACCTCGTCTTCTACTTTTTTTATATAAAAAAAAAAGTTCTGGAGAAATAAAGAGCAAAATTGATTTAAAAACTGAAGAAATCTCGTTTCATCCGCCATTAACGACCTCTCAAAGGTATCTAATGCGGAGATATTACTATATGTTGAGGAATCGTAATTATGGATTATTTCAGTTTTTTTTTTAGATAGTTTGGGTTTCGAATTCTAAGAAGAAGAAATGTGTATTGCCTCCGAAACATCTGTTGGGTTTTTGTGTGGTATTGTTGGTCTTCTTATAGAATTTACTTGCGGTGAAACTATAATTGGTGGCTTAATTTTGATCTCATTTCTCGCTAGATCTTCTTTATTGAATTTGGTTGTCTTGGATACATTTCCCTTAAATTTTGTTATCCTTAATGTAGGAAAGTGGTTGCATTTTACATTTTTCTAATCCTCAATCTGGTATCACGCACGATTTCTTGTTAATTTTGAGATTTTCATCTTCTCTCTGCGATTTAGGCTTTTGTGAGCATGAGAAGAGTGTTTGGAGGTGTTGTTGCTACAGGCAAGTATGAGTAAATCTTGATGGGGATGTTCTTCCTGATCTTTGTGGCCTTAGCTTGTTCGATTCATTACTTTAGCTATGCAATGAGTTTATGTTGTAAAGGTTTTGTGTGTTTTCAGATTTGTGTCCGTTGCATAGTATGTACCAACCACTGCAATCTAGGGGAAATTTGTTGTTTAAAGGATGCAGACGCTTTGTGAGAACAACATGTCGCGTTTCAATCCCTGGTGGTTCTTTGGGAAATGAATCAAAAGCGCCTCCTAGGTTTCTGAGGGATAAAACGATAGTTCCAGATGCTGATCCTCCCCATATGGAAGATATCCACAAGTTGTATCGACTTTTTGAGCAAAGGTTGGTATTCCTTCACCATCTTTTTAAGAAGTGACCATATATGATCTGTAAATCTTAATGGCTTTTCCTCTTCTCTCATGCAGTTCGAGACTCACCATCTTGACCGGAGCTGGGATTAGCACAGAATGTGGAATTCCGGATTATAGAAGGTTATTATGTAACTCATTTGATCGATTCGTCTTGTCTGAAAATGGCTTGCATTCTCGTTCAGATGGTCTCAATTTAATTAGATTTTTGATTTCCATGTCCTTTCATTACAACTGGTTCCATTTTGTAATAAATTTGATGAGTGATGGTTTGGTGCAGTCCCAATGGAGCATACAGTTCTGGTTTCAAACCAATTACCCATCAGGTGATCTGAAGGCAAGATCTATGAAATCTTCACGGTGCTTAATGCAAACTTTGGATCATCTTATTGTTGTATTAAATGTATTGTCGACCACCTGCTTCACAGGAATTCACTCGATCAAGCCGAGCTCGTAGGCGGTATTGGGCAAGGAGTTACGCTGGATGGAGGCGGTTCACTGCAGCACAACCAGGACCAGCTCATACTGCTTTAGCATCACTAGAAAAAGCTGGACGAATAAATTTTATGATCACACAAAACGTTGACAGGTATATTAATCAGTTCCTCTTTTTTGGGATCTCTGTTGGATGTGAAGAATGCTGACTCTAAGCTCTAAGTTTTTAGGCTGCATCATCGTGCTGGGAGCGATCCACTTGAATTACATGGCACAGTATATACTGTTATGTGCTTAGATTGCGGCTTCTCTTTTCCCCGAGACTTTTTTCAGGATCAGCTAAAAGCAATCAATCCTAAGGCCAGTGTATACCATAACCTGAATCAACTGGATTAATGTGTTATCTAGCAAAGTTACAACGTTTTTGTTTCTACTGTAGTGGGCTGAAGCTATAGAAAGTATTGATCATGGAGATCCAGGATCAGAGAAGAGCTTTGGCATGAAACAAAGGCCTGATGGTGATATTGAGATTGACGAAAAGTTTTGGGAAGAAGGTTTTCATATACCAGTATGTGAAAAGTGCAAAGGAGTCCTAAAGCCCGATGTAAGATCAACTTTATGAGATAGAGACAAAGCAGTTTGGCTCTGTTTCTTATTATGCTTTGGTTTTATTGAAGGTAATTTTCTTTGGAGACAACATCCCGAAGGAAAGAGCTACTCAAGCAATGGAAGTTGCAAAACAGAGCGATGCATTTCTCGTGTTGGGTTCATCCTTAATGACAATGTCCGCTTTTCGCCTTGTCAGGTAATGCGAGAGAATAATCTCATCCAGTTTTGAGTTGCATCTCACTAAGAAGCTTTCTATATACCTTCTGCAGAGCGGCTCATGAGGCTGGTGCTATGACTGCAATTGTAAATATAGGCGAAACAAGAGCTGATGACCTTGTTCCATTGAAAATCAATGCTAGGGTTGGTGAGGTAAGAACATAGCATAAATCTCTTCTCTTTCCTTCAGCCTTGAAAGTGCCTTAAAATTCTGTAATTTCGTTATCTAGAGCTGTAATAATCTGTTATTTTGTGATGTGCAGATATTGCACAGAGTTCTTGACATGGGATCGCTCAGTATCCCGGCTCTCTAAGACAATGTCTGGGATCATTCAAGTGAACTTTGGCGAGAGCTATGTTACATTTAGACGTATATTGTTTACAACTTCTCGAATGAATGCTTCTATTCTTGCAACGTATCTCAAGTTGTAAATTCAACAGCAAATAAAAGAGTAATCATTCTTAATGCCAACGAAATCTTGTCTGAACCAAATGTGATAAATTCAATACACCAACTAATTTGAAGCAGCTTACACTTGCAGAACATGGTGTTGTTCTGAATAAACAAACCAAAACAACCTAAGCCATCTTCAAATAGACTTACTACCCGAATATACAAGCTTTAAAACCTAAGAAAGGTCAGAGAGGACCTTATCGATATCCTCCTCATGGTCCCGAAGAGTGTTCCACTGCATTAAGAAAAAGGTTTTGTGTGATAAGCAAATTAACAGCAAAACATAAACACGTGTGGAAGACAATAAACAATGGAAGAGAGAAAGAGAGATGTGAATAATACCTGATCCAGGCTTAGAGAGATACCTGCAACATATAGCAGACATCAAAAATCTTGTCAACATGATTATGCAAAGAAAGCAAACTAATATAGCTGTCCCTAGAGACAGGTATGAGATAGTGCAAATCATTATCAAGCATTCATTTGAGATCATTATCAAGCATTATCAAAACATTTCTAAGAAGTACTAGTTATAAAACCCTAAGATCTGCCGTTATAAAATCCTAACTAAATGCAGAAACTTAACAAAACAAAACAGTAACAAAAGATGAAAACTAAGAGATGAGGATACACATTACTAGCAACGGTGAATGTGAGAACAAGAGAAACAGTCACAAGAAGATAGTTAAAAACAAAAATTTACCTTTATTGCAAGATACAGTTTTACCGTCCTTGACACAAAACTGACGAATGGCAATCGAAATCGTCCCGTTCGAATTCCTCACAGAGACTCTCCGATTCTTAGATATCTGAAATGTACACAAAACAAAACATCATAAACTCTAATTTAATTCAACCCCTAATTTGAGTAAAACCCATTAACAAATATCAGAACTTGATCTAAAACATCAGTGTCACTAGAGTAGATACGAACTGCTATAGAAAAAGAGATAAGAGTAGACTAACATTGCAGATGAAGATTTCCTCAAACTCGTCGGAGGAGTCCGCTGGCTTTGACACTTTCTTAGGCGGCGCGTGGGTCTCAGATTCGTCATCTGATGCTCGGACATCCTCGTCTTTCCTTTTTCCTCTCGATGACATTTTCTCGACCTGTAAAAAAAAGCAGACACAGAAATGCTCTTTCAGACGAGAGTAAACTCGCTCTAAACAAAAAGAAAAGAAAAAAAAAAACCGAGAAACTCCAAATTTTAAAAAACGTGAGAAGATACCAAGCCGTCTTCGCTGCAACGAGTTTCTCCGACAAAGCACTTTTCTACTGCAAAAATCGACCCTTGAGATTCTCTAGGAAAAACTGAAAAGCCATTGTCTCTTCTCGCGTAAATTATGTAGTGCGTTCACCGATCACGCGCGGTTATTGGCCGTGTAATAAAAATATTAGAACTGTTATATCAGATTCGAAACGCATTTCATAAACGCAAGTTTGAGAAAACGCGCGGCCAAACTTAAAACGCGGGAGCTTTTTAGCTTTGTGGTTTTGCAGTTTGCACCACAAAAAGGAAAAACAAAAAGATTTGGCCTTGGTTTAAAATCACAAAGCCCTTCACAAATCTCTCCCCCGTAGAGCTGTTAAAATTTCAGAATCTCAACAATTCATAGAACCAACTCAACAGAGGATAGATGCTTGTTGCAAGAAATTAGAGAATTTTTTGTTGCAGACATCTTGTGGACGTCTATTTGGACATGATTATTTTTGTGTGTGGTCATATATTGGTCCGTTGAGGACCAATTCATAGCTCAGAAAAAATGTCTGCACGGACGGTCCATGTAGGCGTAGTCAGGACCAATTGACAGTTTTGCTCCCCCACTTCTGAAACTTTTTGTTGGATTGGATAAAGTGGATAGATAGTGAATTGTTCGTGAAGAAACCGAATATCAGCAGAAGTTCTTGATTCCTTCCCTAGCTTGTGATCTTCGCATTTCTAAAGCTTGATCTTGCTCGAATTGGATCTATTTCTGGAACCCGCGATTGAGATTAGTTTGATTCACCATAAGCCATGGACGCAAAGGTTACTGAATTTCAATCATACGCTCTGGTTTTTTTTGAAAAGGTAATCTTCTTTGGAGACAACATCCCAAAGGAAAGAGCAACTCAAGCAATGGAAGTTGCAACACAGAGCGATGCATTTCTTGTGCTGGGTTCATCTTTAATGACAATGTCTGCTTATCGCCTTGTCAGGTAATGCGAGAGAATAATCTATTCCTTTTTTTAGTTTGCATCTCACTAAGAAGCTTTCAATATACCTTTTGCAGAGCGGCTCATGAGGCTGGTGCCATGACTGCAATTGTAAATATAGGCGAAACAAGAGCTGATGACCTTGTTCCTTTGAAAATCAATGCTAGGGTCGGTGAGGTGATCATAGCATAAATCTCTTCTCTTTTCCTTCAGCCTTAAAATGCCTTAAAATTCTGTAATTTCGTGATCTTCAGCCTTAATAATCTGTCATTCCGTGATCTGTTTGGTGCAGATATTGCAGAGTTCTTGATGTGGGTTCACTCAGTGTCCCAGCTCTCTAAGACAATGTCCGGATCAATCAAGTGAACTTTGGCAAGAGCTATGTAACAATGTAAAATTTCGACCTATCTTCTTTATAATTTATCAAATGAATACTTCTATTCCTGCAACGTATCTTAAATTGTAAATTTAACAGCAAATAAAAGAGCAATCATTCTTAATGCCAACCAAAGCTTGTCTGAACCAAAAGTGAAAAGATTCGATACACCAACTAATATGAAGCAGCTTACACTTACAGAACATAGTGTTGTTCTACAAAACAACCGAAACACCTGAGCCATCTTCTAATAGACGTACAACCAATTATACAAGTTTTAAAACCTAAGAAAGGTCAGAGAGGGCCTTATCGATATCCTCTAAGTGGTTCCGAAGAGTGTTCCACTGCATCAAGGAAAAGTTGTGTAACAAGCAAATAACAACAAAACATATACACTTCTGGGAGACTTAAACAATGGGAGAGAGATAAAGAGATGTGAATACCTGATCCACGCTTAGAGAGATACCTGCAACATATAACAGACATAGAGATAATCTTGTCAACATGATTATGCAAAGAAAGCAAACTAATATAGCTGTCCCTAGAGACAGGCATGAGATATTGCAAATCATTATCAAATATTTTCATGTTAAAGAGCACCAGAACCAAAAAAAAAACGTTGCTATTGAAAAGAAAACACTCTGCACCATCTCCGCTCATACTTACAAGCACAGAAACAGTCTCAATCAGCAGTATTGCCTATCATAAAACCCAAAGATCTGCAATTATAAAATCCTAACTAGATGCAGAAACTTAACAAAGCAAAACAGTAACGAAAGATAAAAACTAAGAGATGAGGAAACACATTACTAGCAATGGTGAATTATGAGAGCAAAAAAATAGTTTAAATTACAAAAAAAATTACCTTTCTTGCCAGGCAAAGTCTTTCCGTCCTTGACATAAAACTCACGAATGTCAATCCAAATCTTCCCCTTAAAATTCCTCACAGAGACTCTCCTATTCTTAGCTATCTGAATGTACACCAAACAAACCATCATAAACCCTAGTTTGGTTAAAATCCTAAATTGAGCAAAACCCATCAACCAAATCAAAACTTGATCGAAACCCTTAAGCTCAGTGCTACTAGAGTAAAACCGAAATGCTATTGAAAGACAGAGAGAGAGAGTAGACTAACGTTGCAGACGACGATGTCGTCAGACTCGTCAGAGGAGTCTGCTGGCTTTGCGAATTTCTTAGCAGGCGCGTGGATTTCAGATTCGTCATCTGATGCTCTGACATCGTCGTCTTTCCTTTTTCCTCTCGAAGACATTTTCTCGAACTGTAAAAAAGCAGACCCAAAATGCTCTCTTCAGACTAGAGTAAACTCGCACTTGTTAAACAAAACAACGAGAAATTACAAAATTTAGTAAACGTGAGAAGAAACCTGGTCGTGACGCTGCAACGAGTTTCTCGGAGAAAGCGGAAGCACTCTTCTACTGCGAAATCGAGTTGAGAGGTATTAGAGATTCTGAAGGAAAATGAAACGTCGTGTCTCTTCTCGCGTATTTTTGTTAATGCGTTCACCGATCACGCGCTGTTGTACCGCGTGTGATAAAATTAGAACTGTGATATAAGATTCGGAACCCTTTAATAAAACGCGCGGCCAATCTTAAAACGTGTGAGCTTTTTAGCTTTGCGGTTTTGCAGTTTGCACCGGAAAAAGCAAAAAGATTTGGACTTGGTTTGAAATTGCGAAAGCCCTTCACAAATCTCTCCCACTTCTGAAACTTTTTGTTGGATTGGATAAAGTGGCTCGATGGGGAATTTGTTCGTGAAGAAACCAAAGATCACAGAGGTTGATCGAGCCATTCTCTCTCTCAAAACCCAAAGGCGCAAGCTTGGTCAATATCAGCAACAGGTTCTTGATTCCTTCGCTTGCGATTTTCGCATTTCTAGGGCTTAATCTTGCTCTAATTGGGTCTGTTTCTGGCATCTGAGATTGAAAGTGTAGTTTGATTCACCATAGGTCATGGAGGGTAAAAGTTACTGAATTTCAGCTATATGCGTATCCGATGTGTATGAATCAATTAAAGGTGTCTACTTTCTGAGGTTTTAGTTTGTTCAAGATTGGATTTTCTTGGCAAATGGGTGATGAAGAAGTTGCCTTTAGAATCCGTCTTGGATCCAAACTTTGATTCTTATGTCAGGCTAATGATAGTTTAATTATGTCATTCATCTGTTGCTAGATAGTGAGTTCGATAGCTGAGAAATGGAATGCAAACGCTGTGTTATTTCTTGTGATCTTTAAGCTTTACCTTCTTTCTCTTAAACCCTTCTTTCTTTTTTAAAACCTTTTTAAGCTTGAGAAAGTAATTGAAGCTGAAAAGCAAGCTGCGAGAGACTTAATCCGTGAGAAGCGAAAAGATAGGGCTTTGTTAGCACTGAAGAAGAAGCGGACGCAAGAAGAGTTATTGAAGCAAGTAGATCAGTGGGTCATCAATGTCGAACAACAAGTAAAACTTACTTGACCCCTTCATAGCATCTCGTTGTTTCCATTGCATACCTTGATGCTATGCTATCTATATAAACAAAAGTTTCAATCTTTTGATAGCTGATTTTGTTTTGTGAAAGAAATCTGAAAGAACATATTTTGAACCTGTCGTTATGTCTCAGTTGGCAGATATTGAACTTACAAGCAAGCAGAAAGCAGTCTTTGAGAGCCTAAAGCAAGGTAATAGTGCAATTAAGGCGATTCAGAGCGAGGTCAACCTTGATGATGTTCAAAAACTAATGGATGACACTGCCGAGGCCAAGGCTTATCAGGATGTGAGTTAATAGTGAACCTTAATGTTTCTTTTTGTTTATGCGGTTCTTATTATTACAATCATATGTCACATTAGCCGAGCTTCTCCTCGTTTGTTTCTTTTATGGTCGTGAGTATTCTTTTGCTTTATCTAACTGTTAAACTCTTGGATTTTAGGAACTGAGTGCCATATTAGGTGAGAAACTATCAGCAGAAGATGAAGATGAGATCTTAGCAGAATTCGACAACCTAGAAAGTCAGGTATATTACATAATGGGTTCTCTTGTTTCTCAGATACAAAAATTTCGTGCATTACGACCATATATTGTGCCTATTGATTTTTCGAGTACCATTTACTTTGTTACTTCTTGAATAAAGTCAAATTATAATGTTTGTTTGTTTGTTGTTTGTTTAAAGCTCATTGTTGAAGATATGCCTGAAGTGCCTACGACAGAGCTCGTGCCTGAAGAACCTGAGAAATTGGATCTCCCTGATGTGCCAACAAAAGCATCGGTTGCTTCCAATGCAGAAAGCACTCCAACAAAGAGAAAAGGTTTTTGTAATGTTTGTACAAGTAACAATTGCTTCATTCAAGGAACCTTAAACTCAGACATGCTTTCTGTTGTTGCAGTTCTTGAAGAACCTTTGGAAGCTTGATTTAGAAGTGAAGAATCTGATCGACTACTAAATAGCCATGGATTATATAATCATTCTTTGGAAACTTTTGCTTCTGGGCCCTTGAAACTCCTTGTCTATTCTCTTCTTACTCCTGCAGCTTGTGAAGCACCAAGTTCATGGAGTCTCCTCTGTGAAATGGTTGATCTCATGAATGATTTGGTTGTTTCTGAACCCGATTTCAGAGTCTTTGACCTGAACATATGAAATTATGAATGACGTTTAGACTCAGTGAACATATTACCTTTTGTTTTGTATAGAATTTTCTTCTTTTCTGAGTGAAATAAAAGCTACAAATTTCGTCTATAAGAATTCAATGGAGGGTATAGGTAAATGGGAAAATGTCAAAATAGGAACTCATTTTGTTATCAAAATTTCAAAACCAAACCGTATTAAACTGATATAGATTAAATCGGTTTTTTTTTTTCAAATCTAATTGAGTTACACCTTACACTACAGAGTGAGTTGCAGCAAAGAATACTGAATGAAAGAATTGGATGAAAGAATTCTTAAGAAAATAATAGAATGTTAAATTCTACTGTTATTCAATTTTGTATTTTATAGATTCTATTAAATTCTAGTGTTATTCAATTGATTGATTTTTAAATTCTATTAAATTCTAGTGTTATTCAATATTATGATTGTTTTGATGATCATGTCATTTAAAAAGAATTTAATAGAAAGTTCCCTAAAAAATGTGAAGAATCAATTAGATTTAACGTGAAATTTGAATTATTAGGGGTTATTGGATGAAAGAATTAAGAAAATAATAGAATCTAAATTCAGTGTTATTCAATTTTGTATTTTATAGATTCTATTAAATTCTAGTGTTATTCAATTGATTGATTTTTAAATTCTATTAAATTCTAGTGTTATTCAATATTATGATTGTTTTGATGATCATGTCATTTAAAAGGAATTTAATAGAAAGTTTCCTAAAAGATGTGAAGAATCATTCTAAGATGAATTGAATTTGAATTCATTAAAATCCTTTAAAATGTTTAGAAATCTATTATTTTCTTATTCAATTGAATTTTTTTTAAATATTTCATTGAATACCCCCTCCTAAAATTCTTTAAAATGTTTAGAAATCTAGTATTTTTTTTATTCAATTGAATTCTTTTTAAATATTTCGTTGAATAGCGCCTCCTGAATACCCATAAACCAAAGAAAAATTAACCGGTACGGTTAAGAGTATATAGTAGCACAGTGCACCAATCAATCTCTCGATCTGGGTTTTGCAAGCTTTGTAGGGTTTTAGAGCTATGGCTTTCTGAGCTTCATTCGGCACATTTCATCGTTCTTAGACGACTTTGTCTAACTTCCAGGTACCTGTTTCGTTTTTTTTATTCTTAGAATAAATAAGATCCATTGGTATTGTTTATGCTTTTGAAGAAGATGAAAGAAAGGAATTTCATTTTTGTGATTTGTCTGTGCCTGTAATTTCTGGGTTTTGTAGCCATTAGATCTCCTAGATGAATAGAAAGTGTTTGTGAAAATGCCTCAGAGATGTTTGATTTCAATTTTATTGCGTTTCATTTCATAGATCTCGCCCCCAATCTGATTTCGAGGGTTTGTGCAAAGTTTTTAGATTTCGTCCTTCTTTTGGTTGTAATTCCTCAAATCGTAGGAAATTGTAGATCCAATTTCACAGTGCCTTAAGTTATTAGGTTTCAGAAGTAAAATGGATATGAACATTCATGAAATTTCCCAATTTCCCTATGAATCTTTTAGATTTTTTCATATGTTCTTAGTTTATTTCACTTCATGAGCTCAATATAGATTCTCCAGTTTGAAGCATTTCATAGTTTATGCTTTGATATTTCAAAACCGAAATTTTAATTAATAATCCTTTGACATGAACTGTTCTTGCCAGTTCTTGCTAATTAGCAGTTTTGTTGATCCAATTTTGTAGTTAGGGACTGAGCTTAGCCTTTATCATTTCCTTTCTTCAATATATAAGCACTACTCTACATTCTTCTGCATGATCAGAGCTCTTCTTCTTGCTTTATATCTTTCCTTTTTGTCTCTTTGTTCCGCTTCAGATTTAGTCAGAAGTGATTTGTGATTTGAGATGGCGACAGAGCAGAGCGGAATAGAAAATCAGGGAAACCAACCTAACCAAGTGGCTCCTGGTTTTGTAGGAGCGATTGAAGAACAATACAAGAAACTCAAAGATCACGCCGAAGCTTATCCATATGTTTGGGGTTCTTATACTGTTGTCTATGGCGGTCTTTTCCTTTGGACAGCTTATAGATGGAGGAAACTAAGGAGAACCGAGGATCGAGTTCGTGGTCTTCAGACAAAACTTCGGAAACTCGTTGAAGATGAACAATCAGCAGTAACAGCTTCTAAATCTGCTAAATCAATGGACAAGACGTCTTCAATTTCTGACAAGACAACATCTTAATCAGTAGTTTAAAATCAAAACCATTGTTTCTGTTAGACTTTGGGGGGAGGTTAGTTTCTTCCAACCGAATCAATATTCCCCGGGTTAATCTGTTTTGTCAGAATATTTTTGTTGGTTATCCGCATAAAATTCATGTACATGAATGAAGAAGAAGAGAAAACTTTTAAATGTTGAACCGCTAGGAAGTCATGTTAAGCGTTGTTGTTCTAGCAGCAGGCTTTAACAAGTCAATGCCTTAAAACCTCGATTATTTGTTTACACTTACGTTTGTGTATCTATGTTAGAACAACCGAATTAACATTACTGGGTTTAACTCTGTTTTGTTTAGTCTTATTTATCGGTATATAGTATATCATTCGTAAACAAAAAAAAAACATATACATTTTGATGTACACATGAATGAAAGAGACATGAAAACGCAGAAATGTTGAAACGCTAAAATGTCATGTTAAGCGTTGTTGTTCTAACAGACGGAGTTTCTGGTGCAGTGTAACGCCCCAGCTGAACTTGTGAGTTCTTTAACGGTTTTAGCGTTTGCAACTGTAAACCTTTGATCTGGGCCGTAATTGGGCCGTGCTTTTCCTACACCTTTGTGTAGGCCGAAACAGGCTCCGTTCTCGAAGTAATCATTCACCGAGTAGAATTTCCATTGCATTTGGTCTCCTTGGCTACGTTTCTTCCAAGTTATCTACAACAAGTTCAAATTAGTATGTTAGATGAGATATAAAAGAAAATATGTTTTGTGTTTTTGAATTTGCGATTACGACTTGAGACGCACCTCTTTGTTTCCGGATTTTGGTGCGACGAAGTAGTTTGATTCACTCTTCACACGAGGGCTCATGCTTCCTCCAATTGCATATTGAGTCCATCCTTGGTAATAGTTATTGGCAACATGAGCATATCCATGTCTAACTCTGCATATTTCACATAATCCATCAAATTCAGAACTCGAAATAACAATATATGAAAAATTGACTAGTCTAGGCTTTTATCCTTGATCCTCGGTTATAAAAAAAAAGGAATCAGTTTAGTACCTTGGCATTCTCTGGTTGCAATTAGGACCAAAGTGGTTAAACACAACAGTGACTCTCATTTCTTTGTCTCTTACATAGCCATCATCATGTCCAAGAAGCATGACCTTGTCCTGGTTCCTAAACCAATTGTTCGACACTGTGACGTCAGTAGTCCCTCTTGTCACGTCCAATAGACCGTCTTCGCAGTCATAGAGCGTGTTGTGGTCGATCCATACTTTCTTAGCCGTGACTAGCCTGATCGCGTCTCCATCCACTTGTCCAAGTTGAATGATCTTTGAGTCTGGTCCCATCACTGAGCTTGGTGGATGAGCTTTACAATCATGGATCTTAAGTCCATGAATGATCACATCGGTGGCTCTATAGACTATGAGACAAGCGGGGCCTGAGATGTGAACACTAACACCTCGACCATCGAGTGTCGTGAAGCTGCTGATTAGAAGCGGTTTTTGAAGCTTGATCTTCATGTTTCTCTTGAATGTGATCCATTTTTTACCTTTGACGAGTGTTGCTCCGTATCTTAGGGTTCCAGGTTTTGGGTTCAGAGGATCATCAGAAGGGTCGGTTACTTTGTATTGTGTGACTCCTTTACCGATATTTCCGGTCATTTTTCCAGCAAATCCGACTGAACACCGCGCAAGCTGATTACGGGTTCTACGCCAATGCGGGTTTGGTCGCCAACATTTGTCCATCACATTCAGCTTCGTGGCCTCCAAGACATTTGCAACAAACAAGATGATAAAGAGTTGAATCAACGCGATGTTCAAGAAACTAACCATGATTCTTGATTTCGAGATGTGAATCAAGATATTCAGGAAGAAATGAAAAGGTTTATGATTGCAAGCTGCGTTGTGTTTGATGATTTTTGTACTATAGATGGAGTTTATATATACTGGAGTGGTCGAGTTTGTTTTATGTTCGTTTTATGTTTTCTATTTAGTGAGAGTTCTTGAAGAACTTAAGAAGTTGTAAGTTGCAACAACTTACAGCAAACTTCTAAAAGTAAAACAGAAATAGTGGAACTGTTATTATTTTGTTAGAGCCACTCGTTTTTCTCTTAGCTTGCTATATTTAGTATTCAAATGTTAAAGAGTTTTGATGATTCGTAGCACGTTAATTCGATTCCAAAACTATATATTCAGATTTGATATTTTCTGCACGTATCAACAGTTCTTACAGCTATACATGCCTATTTTACTCAGATACATATGTATCATATATATCTCCTATATATTATTTAGGAAGTACATTTATAAAATAAACCTTATAAAGTATAAATATTTACATCATATTGTCATTACTTCAAAGAACAAATTTTAATCTTTCATTATGGGTAACTTAGTAATTTATTATGTTAAAAATAAGGGAATTGTTAAAAAAATTAATAAAAGTTTTTTAAAAATGTTATCCCGATTTTATTGCACTATTAATGTGGATTTTATTCACAAATTCTGTTCATATATCCCGTGGTGTGCTTACACATGATATCATTTAGTTATCGATATTTGTGGTGTGATAATTCAAAAATTATGGTTTCATAGCATCGATGAATTATATCTATCTACATTACGTCTAGATAACTTGAGGTTGCCAAAAGAGTATGATATCCCGATTTGTACGCACTATTAACTATTATGAGAAATATTTTATATGAACAAATTCACAAATTTTGTGAATTTTTTATAAAAAATAAAGGAATTTTTTTTAAAAAATAAAGGAAGCTTTTAAAAAAATCGAGATATGATTTAAAAAATACCCCGATTTTATTAGAGATATTAACAAATATGAGACAAATTATATGATTGGTTTAAAATAAGGGTGGTTTTAAATAATATAATTATTTAATTATTGGTGTTTTTTAATGATTGATAAAAAATAAGGGAATTTAAAAAAAATAAGCGAAGCTTTTTAAAAAATGGAGATATGATTTAAAAGATATCCCGATTTTATTGGAGATATTAACAAATATGAGAAACATTATATGATTGGTTTAAAATAAGGGTGGTTTAAAATAAGGGAATTATTTAATTATTGGTGTGTTTTAATGATTGATAAAAAATAAGAGAATTTTTTAAAAATAAAGGAAACTTTTTAAAAAATCGAGATATGATTTAAAAGATATCCTGATTTTATTGGAGATATTAACAAATATGAGAAACATTATATAATTGGTTTAAAATAAGGTTAGTTTTAAATAAGGGAATTATTTAATTATTGGTGTGTTTTAATGATTGATAAAAAAATAAGTAGCATCTTTTTTTGCAGGAATTATTATTGATAAAAAATAAGTAGCATCTTTTTTACGTGACATTAATTATTACTGAATAACTGGTCGATCCGGTCAAACCAGTGGTTTTCAAATTTTTTGATTTTTTTAAATTATATATACATGTACTATATTAAAGAATGAAAAAAAAAAAACAGAATCCTTTCATAAAAGATGCTAAAAATCTTTCAGATATTTTAGTCATAAGTTATTATGTAATTATTCCCTTACTCAACAATTCTAAAAAAATTATTATAAAATTATTATTTTAGACCAATCAAAATATTCGATATATGATTGTTAATATATTGTGCCTCTTTTTTACCTCTTTTTGTGAGAGTGTACACGATTTATAGATTGTTTGGTTTGAAAACTGATTTAATTTTATTTAAAACTTAATAATATTGTTTTACTCTATAACCTAATTTACACCTTTTTTTTTATCCGGCTTAGATTGTTTTAGCTGGATAAAATATGAAAAACCATAAGTAATTTTAATTTAGCAAAATATATTAACTCAAAAAAATGAGTTGGTTTAAATTATGTTTAAAAATCAATTTAAATATGTTCAAAATTGGTTAATCTCATTTTGCAAAATTTTATTTAACTATAGAATTAAGGAAATTATTTTCGGATTTCTTATTTTTGGTAAATTCACCTTAAATAAGTTCATAAAAGAATAAATATTAAATAAATAATTAAGCTTGGAATAAATAGTATTTGAAAAGTACAATTATAGAAATCACATTTATAGGTAATATTTGGAAATCATACTATCCATATACTTATAGGAATAACATTTATAGATACTATCCATACAACCAAACACAATTAAAAGTTATAAATAATATTTGGAAAGTACAATTATAGAAATAACATTTAATTTTTGAATGATAAATAATAATCTAACTCAAAATTATATATTAAAATCATTTCAATACTATAACCAAAACTTTATAATAAAAATTAATCCGCGTTATAGCGCGGGATAATCTCTAGTATTTGTTAATTATAGAAATCATAGGTCTCGATTAATATATAACAAATGTGTCTTCTTACGAATATGTGTTGAAACTTCCACGAAACTCGGTTATATATATTAACAAAGACCAAATACTTAAACTATATATCTACTGGATGAATATATGCATTTTATAGGGTTATATAATATATGAACACATGACCTGATTAATGAATTCATCTTCGTCTTCTTCTTCGTTGTTTCGATGTCTTATGAGAAGGAGCTTGCTGCGGCTAAGAAAGCCGTCTCTCTTGCTGTTCGTCTCAGTCAGGTTAGTAACCACATATGTCTATTACATAGACAAAGCTTTATTAATGGCAGATATTTTTTTTTTTGAATTGCATGTGGGTTGATCAGGAAGTGCAGAAGTCTCTGTTGCAATCAGACGTCCGATCAAAATCTGATAAAAGTCCAGTTACAGTTGCTGATTATGGTTAATCAATTCTACAATTCTGTTGTAAACCGGTTGTGATTTCGCATGATAAACCGGTCCAATCAAACCAGTCCTAATTGACCAAAATTATTGATAAATGCAGGATCCCAAGCTGTGGTCAGTCATGTATTAGAGAGAGAACTTCACCCTGAACCACTATACTTAGTTGCTGAAGAGGTAGCTAAACTCATTAACAGTATCTTCTAATCACACCAAAATCCTAAATCTTTCTCTGTTACATATCTTTTGCAGAATACAGAAGATATGCAAAAGAATGGCGCCGAGGAATTTCTAGAAAGCATCACTAAGCTTGTGAACAATGCTCTAGCTTCTGATGATTCCTACGCCACCTCTTCTCTTTCAATGGAAGATGTCAGGAAGGCGATAGACTACGGGAGGTCACAAGGCGGTTCTAATGGCCACCACTGGATTCTTGATCCTGTCGATGGAACCAGAGGGTGAGAAAGTCTTGAAACCCATTTATAGAAAAATCTTCTCTTTGTCGCTCTAAGCTGTAGATTCTGCTTAATAGGTTTGTAAAAGGAGAGGATTATGCTGTAGCATTGGCTTTGCTTGTGGAAGGGAAAGTAGTGCTCGGTGTCATGGCTTGCCCTAAACTTGAGAATCACAAGTCTGCTTCTTCACATAAAGTTGGATGCCTTTTCTTTGCTACAGCCGGAGAAGGAGCTTTTGTGCAATCGCTTGAAGGCGACTCTCATCCTCCAGAGAAGGTATTTTCAGCATTTAATGTCTCTTAAGACTTGTCTTCTCTTTTTGTATCCTTAAGACAGAGTCAAGAAAGTGTGTTAATAGGTGCAAGTGAGCAACATTGAGAATCCTGAAGAAGCAACCTTTGTCGAATCATCGCATAAACCAATCCCCATCCATAGCTCCATTGCTAATGTATAACATCGTTTGCTTATAGTTAAGCCTGACCTAGCAAATATATTATTCTTTGTCGCTAATACTTGCTCTCTTACGGTAAGCAGAAACTTGGGATCAAAGCTCCACCTCTAAGAATCCATAGTCAAGTGAAGTACGCAGCTCTAGCTCGAGGAGACACAGAGATATACTTGCGTTTCACTCTCAAAGGGTACCGTGAGTCCATATGGAACCATGCTGCTGGTGCAATCATCACCAAAGGTATGCACTGCATAAAAACTTTTACTCTAAAGCACATTACACAGCAAACTTTATTACAAAGTCAGACACATCCTCTGTGCAAAGTAGATGTGGTGCAATTTGAAGTTTACTTAGTCTTGCTGCTTTGGAATATATAAAGGATATAGATTCAATTCCCATTGGATACAAACCATTTCTTTATGGCACCTATTACGGAAAACAAAAGCTGTGAACAATAACCTCGTGCAGAAGCTGGAGGTGTAGTTTGCGATGCTGATGGGAATCCTCTGGATTTCTCGAGAGGAAAGCATCTTGAACACAAAACAGGGATCGTGGTCAGCACTGAGAAGCTCATGCCACGGCTTTTGAAGGCCATCAGAGAATCCATGGAAGAGGAGATGCTTCTCTCTGAGACATAACTGAAACTGTAAAATATGTACTGTCTGAAATAGGTATCTGGTGTATATAACACATCGGCTGTCGTGTACTGTCCGATACTGAAGAAGTTTGTTCTCTACAATGGTCTTGATTTCAATAAAATATTTCAATACACAATGTAGATAATGGCTTACATTTTACTACACAAAGCATTCAATTAGAGTCTACTTAAAGAGGAACATCTGATGGGTAATCTTGTGGGTGACTTTTGATGGTCTGCCTCACCAGACGCTCTTGTTCCCTGAGGTTAGAAGGAGTAACATCGTAGACATCTGAGAACATATACTTCAGATTCGGTTTCTCAGTCTTCTCTGCAACCCTGAGCGCTTCTAACATCTGTTTACAAGGAACAAAAAGAATCCAATGTTACAGCATATATAAACCCTATATGCTTCTTATACAATGCTCATGATCCAGGTTTTTTAATTTTGGTTACCTCTTTCTTGATTCTGCTTCTCAGATCCGATTCCTCTTCATCACTCCACCAGCCATTACTTTCAATCCATGTCCTAAACCTACACAGCGGGTTTCTTGTTTTGTTCCACCACTCTATCTCATCTGCAGAGCGATACCTAGTGGAATCATCTGATGTTGAATGGTGTCCTACGCGGTATGTTAAGGCCTAACAGCATAAAAAAAGGATTTGAACTTATTTTGTGTTTTGATGTTCCATCTAATATCTACAACAGAATATCAAGATTACCTCAATCAAGATTGGCCTCTGTTCACTAATTGCCATTTCACGAGCAGCATCCACTGCACTGTACATAGCAAGCGCATCATTTCCATCCACACGTATACTTCGAATTCCATAAGCATGGCCTTTGACCACTACACCATCACCTGTTGGCCATTGTGTTTGCAGAAGTATTGGCAAATCCAAAAGACTTGAAAAACAAATTAAATGAATGTAAACCATCCAAAGGAAAAAGAAAAGGAGTTACTTCGGAACTGATCTGAGGTGGGAGTACTGATCGCCCATCCATTGTTCCGGCAAATAAATAAAACAGGAGCTTCCATAACTGCTGCAAAATTCAAAGCAGCATGGAAGTCTCCCTAGCAAAAACATCATTTCAATTAGCCACCAGAGAGTTTTCAGTTTCAGTAATTATAGCGATGCATAAAACATGAAAGGCTCTAGAACAATGCAAGCAAAGATACTAAATTCACAATCCATTGCAATATGCCCGCTTAATGCCCTTATTATTCACCTCGCTGGTGCCACCATCGCCAAAATATGTGACTGCACATGCATCCTTCCTGTCCATCTTTAAGGAATAAGCAGCACCAACCGCGTTTGGTAACTGCGTACTGGAGATAAAATGTACCATCAGCAAGACCAACCATGCAACATAAGCAAGAGAAACTATAAGAATATAAACTGTTGAGAAGTAGAGGATCTCAGGCTATACGCAATTGTCGCTGAAACAGTAAAATAATTGAGCTTGTTAGAGCCATAGTGGACTGGCATCTGCCTGCCTTTTCCATAATCAGATTTGTTCCCAAAACATTGGTTTGCAAATTCTTGAAGCGTGAAACCACGCCACAATAGCACACCATGCTCTCTGTACTGCAAGGTACAACAAAAAAAGACGCTCAATTTATAAATCTTCCTTTTGTTACATGAAATAATTAACGTTTTCATATTGTATGAAGCTTTCATCTAACAGTATGTAAATACGGTCAATGCAGGACACTGTAGCAACAGGATACATATGAGAGTGCATTTATCATAGATGAATGATTCAAAACCTGAGGAAAGATAACATCTTCAGGGGTGAGTGCTGCAGCTGATGCAATATTAATGGCCTCTTCACCGATTGCAGTAGCGTAAAAGGAAAGTCTGCCTTGTCTTTGTGCTTCGTAAAATATGTTATCCATTATTTGAAGAGTAACCATATCGCTATATATCTTCACCGCAACTTCCTCACTAACCTAAAGACGCAGAAAAAACAACTCTTTGGAGTATTTAGAATTCACTAAAAGGGAGAAGATTGATTCTTTTACTTGTTTATGTCAACCTGAACAAACTGGCTGTTGGTGATTAGTTGGCCATTGTCATCAAGAACACGGTAGCAAGGTACACGCTCTTTACTGGATTCTGATATGAATTGAATCTCAGGTGTGAAAGCTACCTTTCCTCCAGGAAAATCCATGACCTGAACATTGAAGGTCCATACATATATATTATTGATTATTCAGAATGATAAATGGAGAATAAGAAAAGTAGCAATATTTCTGAGATCTATCAATGATGTGTTCTAATTCATAACATCAATAACAGTAATATACATATCAATGAATGACTTTTTCTAAAAAAAGAGCGATTAAGTGATTTAGTGGACCCTGAAAATAAGTTGCAAAGTAGATTCCATATAACTACATCAGTGATTAAACAGTCACCAGTGAGCTTTCACTCAAAAGAGTTAACTAAAGTGAAAAACGCGGAGTAATTAGAATTGGTAACATTGCATGCACCTGAGTGTTGGCGTCTTCGTGCTCACCAATACTCGAGAGTTTCTCTGCCATGGTGTTACAGAACCGACTAATTGGATTCTGTGAAACTCGAAGCGTAGGATCATGTGGTAGGTTTTGGCGGAGATGTCGAGTCGCGTGGCTCGCAGAACCGAAACCGAGGTTATGTCTGAGAATGTTGAGGAAATTCGATTTCGAGGAAGAAGATCTCAAACGCAGAGCCATTTTTGTTTTCCCGATTTGATTGAAGAAAGATTTTTTTGTAAGGAGAGAATGGATGGAGATTGGAGAATGACACGAACAAGGGTGATGCGTAGAGAATTAGGCCTGGACTTTCGGTTTTTCGGTGAGGGATATTTGTGCCGAACTAAACCGAATTAGAGTTTGGTTCGGTTCGGTTTTATTTCTGTTTTTTCGGTTCGGTTTTTGGCTTTTAGTAAAAACCAAAATAAGCACTAAAAATCCAAAAAAATTCATAAAAATCGAAATCGAAATAACCGAAAAAATTGAAATAAAATCGAAAACACCGAAATAAACATGTATAAACCGAGAGTCATGCCTTATAATGTAAACCGGAAGTCATGCCTTATAGTGTAAACCGATCGGTTATTGACAAAAAAACCGAAAACCAAATAAAATATCGCCGAAAGAACCGAATACTATTGAATTCGGATAACCAAAAAAAAAAACCAGAATAAAAAACCAAGTGGTCTAGTAGAGATAGAGAGAGCTTGTTGTTAAGTGTTTGGTTGTTGAGTTATGTTTTTCGTACAGATTGATTCCTTAATATTATAAAGTGGAATCTTTTAATGAGAAACCGCGATTGTCAAACAAGACTCAATGGCCCAACCATATGAAAGGGCTTCACCAGGACCCAAACTTCATTGGGTTACACTTTGAACAGTTTAACACAAGGTCGCACACACAAGACAAGGAATGCCTTCTATAAAGTAAACTCTTAAGATACGCCTATCTTCACAGTTCAAGTTTGGATCTAAAATAAATGAAAACAGAGCACCAATCAAAATATAACTAAGGACCATTTTTGCAGATAAAAGAAGCGAAATGAAACATCTATTGAGAACAAATTACTTCATTGATAGATGAATATCCAAGCCAACTTACATTCACACCAGTGATCTCCACTTTTGTTAAAACAACTTATGCTTGCAAAGAAACACAGGAGAACGGAATAGCCAAAGTTAAAGGCAATGTGATCTTCCTATTTCTACTACGTTGAAGATAAATGATAGAGTGAAAAGTTGGAGGGCGCTAAGCCAAGCCAGACAAGCCGAGACGATCAGCAACGTTGTACATAACCAGCTTATCATAGACAGGGCCAAAAAGTTGTTCTCCTCCTATCGAGAACGTCAATGCCCACGCAGAAAGAAGAGCGGTAAAGACACTGAAGCCGATTGCTGACCGAACAATATCTGCAGTAACAGAAGATTTCAAAGGTGTAAGAGAGGATAATGTACATATTTCATTTCTGAAAAAGAGATATAAAAGTTTAAATCTTCTTAAATCAGAAGTAGCCACATAACTCAAATGTCAAAAGAAGAATGATCATCAATTCCTTTCTGAATTTACAAAAGGCAATAACACATCAAAGCCAGTCGTGACGAGAGAGAAAGATTTAACAAACATAGAGTAGTGTCCCCCAGATCAAATAAGGATACACTGTATAATCATAGAACATCGATAACTTTAGAATAAACTCGTTAGCCACTGTATTATCAGACACTCCCATTTAACTTATTATGTGTATTGCTTCCTATAAACTCTAAATGAGCATCTATCTACACACTAAATGTTAAAAACTTCATAAGATTTGAACCTGAATAGGCCAATACTTAGACAGTAAAACCTTAAAAAGTCCAATGGAGTTGTCATGTATCCGTGCATCCAGGTGGTTTGAGTATGATACTCACAAATCAATAACAACAAGGTTGAAGACTTTAAGAAACAAACACTCAGCCATTAAAATATTGAAACAATAAAAACGAGCAAGATTGTACGATTTCGGAAGATTCAATGCCAGATCAAAAGATCCCAATCTAACATTCCCAAATTCATGGGATACGAAGATCGGTGGAAAAACAAAAAGGTATCTGTAACAATCTGAAAACTTACAATTGCGGATTTGAGGGAAAGCCCGAGCGTGACGGAGAACAGGCCAGAAGTAGAAGCAATTGACAAACCAAAGCCAAGGCAAGAGAGCGAAACCGAACTTGTAGAATCGACGAGCGTAGTCCACCGATGCTTCCTCCGTTAACCCCAACGGACCGTCGATGGTTGGCCAAACCTGCGCTGAAGAGATGATCGTCGACAATGGGTTTGGAGTCGGATTCGGATTCCGATTGCGTATAGGGTTCAGATTAGGTTCGTCGCTCTGTGAAGCCTCCATTTTGCTCAGCCGCTTGAGAAAAAAACTCAGGATCAAACTCTCATTTGCCCTTTTAGGGTAAAGTTGAACACGTCGTTTCTGTGTAACACTTTGAGTCTCTCATAGCAAATATTCACAAATTCAGGTTTTTTTTTTTGGTCAAATTCACAAATTCAGTTTGTTTAAAAAATAATTTGTACACAAAATCTACAATCTTCAAAGAAATTTACACAATGTTTATGTATATATATATATATATATATATTGATGAGGAAAGCCTCCCTTTTTTTAATCTTAAATGGATGAATTTATTTTGCGGAAAATATATATATATATATAAATTGATAATCCAGTCTCCATGAAATTGAGGTACTCCAAGCTTCTCAAATATTTGAATCCTCAAATTGTACATTTAACATCATGAAAAGCTTTACGAATAACAAAACTCCAATTGTTATGGATTTGAAGCTATAATTGTCTCCATAGACTTGAGTGACTTGGAACAGATCCATGTTAATATCTTCGCCGGTGCAATCCAAAAATCGCATACTCGGTAACATTCCAATGTTACAAGCCTACATGATATGGTTTGGCTAACCTTAGATACAAGAATCGACGCATCATCTCATCAAGTCTACTTGGAAGATATTAGAATACAGTATGATCAAACCTCGAGTTACTGAACATAGGATAGGACCATAAAGAGCTCCAATCTCTCAACTTTTGTGCTCCATCATTAGATCAACACACCAGTCCCACTAGAGATTTCTTCATCTTCTTCGATAAACTCGAGTGATTCACCGTAATACTCATGAGCATCTTGCCTAACAATAGCCGATAAACCCATTTTACCATTTGATTCAAGACCTTGGACTAGAATCCTAAAAGAGGATCTATCAGGCTCATACCCAATAGATTGCATAAAAGCATAGCAATCCATGACAAGATCAAACAACTTATGATTCAGAAGTATCGTCAAGAGAGTGTTGAAGCCTTCAATGTCAGCCATTAAACCTTTTTCTGATTTCATAGCAGAGTAAAGATAATTGACCTCTTCGATCAAACTATTATCCGCCATTACTGTGATCATATCTGAGTACTGTCTCACCTGAGGCTTGTACCAATACTCCTTTCGAATCTCTTCAAAAACCTATACCGATTCCAAAATTGAGATAGAAACACAGCAAACAAAAAAAAACATGATGGAGAAAGAGAGAGATGAACCTTGAGAGCTAGAGAGCACTCGTTTTGGCGTAATAGTTCTCTGAGAACGGCGACCATATCGAATTTCAAGAGACGACGGAATGTGGAATTGATTACACGATCAAGCATCGGTGAGGAAGAAGAAGACGTGGGAGAAGATGGAGGAGGAGGAAGAAGAGGATTAGCTCGCTTTAAGGCTTGAACCGCTTGAATCGCTTCGATACTGAGCATTCGACCTCTCTGCAATGGTTTCCTGTTCTTGCTACGGTCTCTCATCTTTATCTCCATAGCTCGTCGTAGAATCGGAAACCGGCCGCCGATACTACCGCGTAACCTAAATCCGAGACGGAGAATCTCCTCTCCGCAACTTCGCAGTCCAATCCCTTCCATATTCGCCGTTAGGCTCTGTCTCCTTCTGAGTGGTGTGACAAAAGGAACAGAAAATCACGGACAATTACAATAATACCCTTTTGGCTTGTTTTGGTTTCACTCCATGAAGATGAACCCTTAACCGGTTCTCAGATTTAAACCGTTTGGTATTTCAATTTGTCGGACAAAAAGTCTAATAACCATGGAACTTTATAATCAATGAAGTTATTATCTCCTTTGATCAAAACAAATGTGATATGTAAAATTTGTAAGCATTCAAGAACCAAATCCGATTACATTTGTAAAAGGTAAGTCTGATTCTTGTTTTACATCTGAAAGCTTATGAACATTGTCTCCCTCACCTTGTAGAGCTCGAATCAAATCATCGACGCTCCTGTCAGTTTCGCTTTTCGTTTGAACATCTGAAGACGATGTTGTATGATTCTCAGAGTCTTTAGCCGCTTGCAAGTGTGAAACGGATGGATCTAAAGATGCTGCATCACCCAAGCCTTTGGAAAGGGTAACGTATTTGAAAACGAGCTGTTTATAATTATTAAGCAAACCTTCAACATCCCCTATCCTTAAATCACCAACATTGGCAAACATGTAAGGATATTCTTGGAAGATGTTGGTTGCCTCACTTCTATCATTCAAAAGCGTAGCAGCACCCTTGTCACTATTCGGGATCCGTGTTTCATTTAGCCCAGAAAGACAATCAGGTGACTTTGATTGCAGAAGCGTGTTTTCCCTCTTAGGATTATGAGCAGTGGGTGCAGCGCTGTGATCAGTTTGGTGAGAATGGCTTCCCAGACCAGAAAGACGTCCCCGTGCAGATTCCATTTTATTTCAAAGTCAGCTTCATCCATTGAGAGGGATTTTGCATCAATACTTGAGATGAAAGACTCTGCAGAGAGTATGTTTGTGAATAAGTAGGCAGCTTCACCAACCAGTTTAGATTGACGTCTATATCTTAGTATATACAACAAGTTTGAGTGAAATTGTGGAGAGTTAGCCTGGAAAAACAAAGTAAATAATGATCATTAGTAAATGTAGTTTCACAATCCAAGGATAAGAGTATGAAATACACATAAGACATCAGAAAACATCATGCATATAATTAAATTGTTCAACCTTTCACAACATACCTTAATGGTAACATATATGAGAACAGGAAGGAATTGGTCCGCACCAGGTGCATTCTTGTTTGAAGCAATTGAAGCATTTAGCAGTAAGTTATTAATCACTTTGCAGCACCTAAGGATACACATAAGCTTATCACGAGGAGCATTGTACATATTTATCTTCTGGAGCTCCTTTTGAGCTAGCTGCCATAAAAGAAGAGGAAATATCACAAGAAGCTTTATTAGAAAAATAGGCAACGCTGTCGAGAGCTAGATGTGACTTACGAGCCATGATGTTTGGTTTTGAAAAGTTGGTTGTATATCCAAGTTTTCAGGAGATATGAATTGTTGAACCAACGACATCTTCTGAAAGAGTTTCTCATCAGATATAACATCCTCGGTGTTTGATGCAAAAACCCGGAGAAATAACTTTTGTCATGACATACTTCTCCAGGCCCTGTGTATACAAACATGATTAAGGCAGCTAAGATATGTAATCAAAAGAGAAAAGTAGTAAAGAGAAAAAGGAAGAAGACTATTTAGATATACTTACATCTCCTGCATTGTCCAACTCATCCTCGGAACAACCAGACCAAAGTGGATGAGCCCTGAAAGCAGCTTCCATCTTGGAAAAGAACTCTTGAACTGCATCACAATCTTTTTCAGGGTCTGGTGCAGTGTTCAAGATCGAAACAATGAAACTGCAAACATCAAATGAACTTGCACAACTCAAAAACATATCTTATGAAATTGTAGGTAGAGAGACCAACAACTGATAACCAGAGGAATAATAACAAGATCATGACACATTGTCTCATAACCAATAATTGTAAGAAGAGAGCAATGTCAAATCAGTAAGATTCTTGCTCACATGTATCATGGAGAGCAAATAAACCTAAAACACACAAACACTTAAAGCTAAGAACGAAGAACTGAAGCGAGAGAGAGAGAAAGAGAGAACCTTTTAATTGATTTGATGAAATCTTTGGCGGAGGGTTTACTCAAAAAATTTCGCAGACCCGAGAAGACGTCTGTGTTCTCCATCACACCCGATACCGTACAATCGACGTCAATCAAAAATTATTTCTCTGAACGAACGACTCAGTTAGAGCGAGACAATTGGGAAATTCAAAGTCAGCAAGGTTTAGTGAAGAGACCTCAAATAGCTCAAACCCAAAGCTTTAAATAAACGAGATCGATTCGATGGTGGTGTGGAAAAGCTTCAAAATTGGGCCAACGAAATAGGCTTCGATACTAAGCCCATTACGTTCCAAAATCAATCCCTATTACACTCTTTGTTTTGGTCCTAATTCTAGTACGATTCTTCTTCTTCTTATTATTATTTACATTATTCTTGTCTTGTGATATGATCTGGCTTGGCTATAATGTTCGTGTTTTTCCTGATTCGTTTTTAGTCGGTAAAATCAATCGTCAGTGATTTTCAGTATTCATCTTTTCAACTACTTTGATCTAATCTCACAAATAAGCTTATCAGCTAGACGCTATAAGCCATAACAAAACAGAAACAAGTTGCGAAAATGTTGAAATTATTTATAAACATGAGACTCCAACGAAAATGTTGATAGGGAGGTTTAATAATTTAAAGACAAGAAAAGTCCATAAACATAATAAACAAAGGTGGTGCTTCTTATCTTCTGTCTGATTTGCATCTGTGATTTGTGAAGCAGACCGACCTGGGCAGAAGAAGATTCTTCATTTTTCACCTGTCTGGTCCATGTCTCATGTTAGCAGAAAAGCCACAAGGATTATCATTATCAGCAGAGAAGTCAAAGTGGCCATGATTATTTGGATACGAGCTTCTCGAGTCATTGACATTCCCAGTTTGAGGATTTAATGGATCAGTGAGATCTTGTAGCTCTAAGTATAACTCCGAGTTTTCAACTAGGTCGTACGAGGACGTCCTTGCCATGTTGCTATGCATATTGCTCAAGTCTGGTAATCCGTCGAAAATGCCTTCTTCTAAGCAAACCGATACTGAGACACCGGGATCATGTATTGCCTGTGGAATGAAAAACTATGAGACACATACATAACCTTACAAAACAGCAAGAATTAATTTGGAGGAACAAGATCGGGAAATATAGCAAAAAAGCTTTTGAAATGGGTACTACGTTCCAATGCCACTAAAACACTTAACAGCTTCAAAGTAGCCTTACTAGATTAAGAGCAGACAGTGACACTGGCTTGTTATCATTACACTAAGCCAAAGAAGAAATAATGCCGAAAACCTACCTCATTATTGGTGAACCCCAAGAATTCTTCGTCATCATCAAAGAGATCCAACATTGAATATAAGTCATCATAGTTGTTGTTGGGGGTCTGAAGGGTCTCTGCCAGAGGTGCAGCAGACATATGAGTGTTAGCTGCATCACTTGGATCTGGAAGCTTGCTGGTGGTATTAGTTGTAGTTGGTAGGAAATCGGAGACGCACGATTCTGATATCATGCCACCAAAACAATCCTTACTGGGGTCATCTGCAGCAGTCACAGCCAGACTGGTTTCTTTGCTAGGCTCATGAAGGTCTGTGGGATTGCTAGTAGTAGGAACATCAGTACGTTCTTCCCCATCACTCCAGTCCTCTTCTCTAAATGGAGCTCCATACTGAGCTCCATTTCTAGGTCCTGGTCCATCTTTCTTAAACAGAACACACACCACATAAGTATCCTGCGGTCCAAAACATAATTGTAAGAAAGAGTGATATAAGTTTACATGACATGGATGATAAATAATAAACTATAAAACTAAACAAGTAGGAAACAATATATAAGTGGAAGAAGGGAAAAGTTGCAAGCAGGATAAGACAGTTATAAGGTTCGATGAAAATCAGAACAGCCACACATCAATCCCAACACAGTATCAGAGCAACTAAAGAACAAAGAATACAACAAGCTACCTGTTCAATTTGAAATCATATTGAAATTGTTAATTAGTATATATTACCTGAGGAACATTTGTCTGCGTCAGTACCTTGTCTTCAAGCCTGTATTCATGTATAACCCAATCAGTCCGCACACCATTAGGCGACTTACCAAAGTGATAAACCAGAGTTTTAATCTTTCCCACAACTTCAGAATTGCACAGAACTGGTCTCTCCTTCCCTGTGGTCTTCCAGTAACCACACTCAGTTGCACGGTTTGCCCTAAGCCCACTCGCATACTTCTTTTCCCTTGGACAGAAGAAGTGCCACTTAAGATCCCCACTTTTTATATAAGACATATCTGTAACGACCAAGACTCACAAGTTAGAGAAATTAGATGGACATCCGAAAACATGAAGAATTCCCGTAACAGAACAAAAAGGTTTATTAAAAATGGATACCAGGTAAATCAGGGGGTTCAAACTTGTAAATGTCAACTTCAGCAATAGCATCGACAAGGAGCTTGTTCCCCAGTATTTTCCTCTTCAAGTAATATCTCACGAGTTCAACGTCAGTCGGATGGAAACGAAATCCAGGAGCCAGCTGAGTTTTCCCCATTGGCGAATCCAAAGGGGAAAACTTTGCACTATCCTATCTTCCGTAAACTCCTCACCAGTAAAGTGAGATTTTTGCACAAAAAACTTAGTCTTCAAGTTCACAGTAAACAGGACCAACACAAGCGAATGGTTTGTAATCAAACTAAACAGAAAAAATGCAGAGAAGCTAGGAAGAAGAGAAAAGAAAAGAGAGAGAAGTAGAAGAGGTGAAGTAAGTCAAGTCCAATGCCTGAAGAGGATTATCTGAAAACACCACAACCTCCCCCTGCTCATATAACCACAGTCGCACCAAAGAAAAGATGGATTCTTCTTGCATAGATCAACAGACATCTGGTGTACAACGTAAGCCTGTTATTGAGACATTGTCACCAAAAAAAAAAAAAGAAAAAGATTTGAACTACACCCCAACTACAAAAGAAAATACACAGCAGATGTCAAGAGGCACTCATCAACTCTAAGTATCAAATCATCATAAAGACAGATTTTTTTAAGGATCTAGCTTAGACGATGTAAAACCCTAAAAATGAATCGAAAAAATTGATGAGTTTCAAATCAGACCAGAAATCACACGAATAGAATCAAAAGAAACAGAAAAACCCATTTCAGGAATTGAAAAAAAGTAAACGACAACGACGACTAGATCGGAAAATCAGAGCGGAATCACAAAATCAACATCGACCAGAACTAGAAACAGAGAGGAAAATCGTACCCGGAGAGAGAGAGAGAGAGAGAGAGAAAAAAAACTCGACGGTGGAAAGGACGATCGGCGAAAGGGGGAGGCGAGCGAGGGTGATCGAGGGGGAGGCGAGCGAGAGAGATCGAGGGAGTGGCGTGAAAGAAAAGCCAGAACTGAGTAAGGGGTTGTGTTCTTAGGGTTTATATAGGAGGGAGCTCCAAACCTTACGCGTTTGCTACTGATACAGTGGCGGCGTATGCTACTGATACAGTGGCGGGCCCATTTCAATCAAAAGCCTACTAAAAGATTGTAAAATGTTCAAATCGAGGCAGGCCTAATTACATTTTTCTGGTTTTTTCACTTTGGTTCAAAGTTTATAAAAATACAAAATATGTGAATAATAATTTTTTTTTCTGTTTAAAGCAACAGCATCCACCAATTTTTAACCTCTAAGAAAAGATGAAAATAATATACACATTACACAAATATTACAACAACTCGGATTTTTATTCTCAGTCATCACAAATACAAACACAAATACAAAAAAAGAAACAATTGTTTCATCTAACAGTTGGGAAAAGGAAAAAAAAAGGTTTATTAAGAAGATGAATTAACTTTTGGCTTTGTCTGCTCCTTTTATAAATAAGGATATAAAAATCAAACTCTGCAACAAACTATCTTATGTACAAAAGTGTTTTTGGTCACACAATGTCTCTCTCTATGTCGTGTAATTGATTTCCTCAAGAGCTCTCCGAAGCTCGAAGGTCTCTGATACTAAAGTTGTGAAAAAGGTTCTTCACATGCAATGAACATGGAGAACAACACAGCCACAGTAGCATACCTGTTTTAGTCTCTAATCAGGTTGATTCACTGATGAGATCTCAAACTTTTGTACAAAAATAACATCACAATATTCCATTCAACACCCTTTGGTAGTAATCGTATTGTCGAGTTCGCCAAGCATCTAAGCTGCTGCTGATTAGAGAGAGCACCAGAGAGACGCATTGCTGGTTATGACAAAAGGAAACAGTTGTGATTGGAGACATTAATCCTATCAACGGTGCTGGAATTGGTAGAATAAAAGGGAGGCATGTAATTTACCTCTTCGGTTAAACTTAGATGAAACCTTTTTCTTAGATTCTGAATGGTGCGTGGACCACCTTTGAAGCAAGGAAAACTCGAATCCTGATTAAACAAGAAACCGCAAATTATTCAGCGGGGAAATGATTTTGTTCCTTTATTAACTCAATAATAGCTCTCTCGCTTTTAAGATGCTTTTCGTCAGAAAGCTATCAATAAGCAAATATTGACTTGGATAAGAATACCTGTAACATTTCGACGAGAAGAATAATCCGTTCTGCATGTTTTCTACATGTTAGGAATCCTTGGATGCATAGCACCTAAAACAGTTGACCATTGGAGGTATTACGTAATAGCTACAGACAGTTGGAGAAAATTAGAGCCTTTAAGTGACTTGGAGGGATACCTTGAAATAGTCAAAGAACTCGCTCGGAACCCCCTCGGCATCAGAATCCATGACCTAGATGTGCAAGTGTTTCCGAATATATAATTAAGCTAAAGTAATTTTCAATGCTTCAAATAGCAAGAAGATTAATAAAAACATGCGTCTTACCTCAAGAAGTTCCCTGGTGAGCTTAAATGGGGCACTCTCGAAGTTCACGCCACCAGGAGAATTTGAAAGCATAAAGCCAAAATCAATGTGTATAATGTGACCTTCTTCATCCATCAGAAGGTTTCCATTATGGCGGTCTTTTATCTGAACGAGAAAACAATCAAACAATGGACATCACAAGCCATAAAACTAAGAGCAAGCCATCATGGAACTTATGAACACCATCATGACTTCATGAGTGCCAAACTCATACGTTCTCGTTTCAAAGCACTTATGTGCCTACACATATGAGTACACAATCCTGAGAGAAGCAGTTATTAAAGACAATCTACCTGCAGAAGGTAACAGACCAAAGAATATCCAGCCATGCTCTCAACAAAATTCCTCTGCAAAAGAAGATCATTTGAAAACTTATACACAGAGTGACATCTAACACAAATTGCTATTATAGACACACTTTTAATTGATGCATGGAGAAGACTTTGATGCAGCCAATTTTCACATGTTTAACCATATTTGTAAAATTTATGAAAACCCTTCTGCATAAAAGGGAAATAAAAAAATAGTATAAGACCTATCAAGCTCTATATTTCTCTTTCTCATAAAAGGTTTCAGTATGAAAGAATGAAATTGGGTCCTCCATTGCACAATTTTGTGGAGAGAATACATTTTATGTATATTCCACACTTCTCATTTGAACAACAGCACGTATAAGAGACTGAAGTCAATAAAATTCCGAAAAAAAACAGCCAACTCGATGGCGGACTTGAATCATAAAACCATAAAATGTACCTGAGGGTACATTACCTGAGCAAGCTTAAAACTTGGAGAGTTCTCTTTAAACTTGGCATCAAAAAAATCACGCAGGCTTGTGATGTTAGGGTATCTACTTTTAATAGAATGAATAGAAGCCTGCAGGAGAGGAAGGTGATACTATAACATGCGCTTTCCAAGATCAAAACAAGATTAGTTGCAGGATACCAAATAAAGTAGCATAATTACCGTATCTGGAATTGTTTCTATAAGGGCAGTGTATGAAGATGTAACCAAGACTTCATAAGGACGTAACCAGAGGGGAAGACCTGCTTCTTGGAATATATCTAGCACATGAACAAGACCGTTACTATTTACTTACTATATAAGGCAGAAGTTTGTGTACACATGCTTATATAAGATGACAGGATAGAAAAATAGAAAGAGAACAATATAAAAGCACGGCTTGAGAAGCCAAACCCTAAGAACTATGAAATTAAGGCACATGATAAATAAATAAAAATATCACCCACCAAAAAAATGAGTTATTAGTTGCACCGCAAGATGTTCCTGCCGACAGTCATCACCACTCTTCACAATGATCTGCAAAGATCTAGAGCCAGTTAACATCAAGAAGCAGAAAAAGAATTGGTACAGCAAAGAATGACACAATTTCCTCGAGTTTTTGTAACATTGTGTATCATAAGCAATCCAAATTCCTAGATAACAACTTTCAATGTCAACAAGTATAACAACCTTTACATGCAGCTGGAAAGGAACTGAAAGCAGAAGCTAATCAAAAGCAGAGCCCCTCATTGAATTATCAAAGACTCAAAGCAACAGTATTTGCTTGATGTCTAAATTTTGCAGTTCACACAAGAAAAAAGCTAAAAATAATACAAAGGACCTAATTAACGTTAGAAAACTTTACATGTATTTTCACTTATTGATAAAATTTTAACTTTGAGTAGAGCCTAATATTAATATTCTCAATAGATCTATTTAGGATACACGTAACTGTGTTTCTGACACACACACACACAAAAAAAAGGAAACCTTCGACTTCTATTTAAAATTATTGAGCATGGCGTAAAGCAAATCCATTATCTATTTTATTGCTACACAAGAAATTCAAGTAGAGAAATATACTCGATAAGGAAACGCCAGCGGAAGATAAGTAGAATTGCTTTATCCAGTACTTACAGAACGCAAGTCCCAACCCGGTAGGTTTCCATATATTGAATCTTTACGAATTCTTAGTCGCTTCCCCTCCCAAAATTCACCAGATAAGGCATCACCTGCTTTCAGCATTCCACCATTGGCCTGGTGAGCCACAAAAGAAAGGTTCAACACCTAGAAGACAAAACAATTAAAGGAATAACCTTATTCTCAAATCAACATGCAATCACCATTGGCCGTGCATCTGATGAATCCTGACCAGCCCCTTTGAGAGGAAGACCAGGAGGTGCCTCCCCCTTCGCTGCAGCAGCCTGAACAAGTGACCATAGGGAGTTCATGAAGAAAAATGACATCGAGCAGATAACACGCACTTTTACAGCTGATATTCCTTATCTAAACTTAGATGCAAGTTTAGGTGAATGATCTATATGGTATATTAGGAATCACATAATAAGTGAAGTAGCCAAATTTCAAATCCCAAATGAGAAATGGAACGTAGCCAAATTTCACTAGAGCAAAAACAGGTAGTTTCCTTTTACAAGTTTCTTATCAAGAAACACTCACCCTTACTTCCTCGTAGGCAACAATACTTGGAACACGACGATGTTCCTTTCGACGTGGGGGTCCTGGATCAGCAATGCTTTCCATTCTAAGACCTGGATCAGCCGTCAGCACCACCCCAACCCACTCAAGATCACTGTCCAGACCAGTCCTCAGGACACCAGTCACACCATTACTTACTGATTTTTTAAATGAAGTTCTATGCTTCTCCACCGAGAGACTTGCACTCACTAGTTTTATCTCAGACTTATGAGTCATTGCTTCATCAATTGCTTGAACAGTTGATATTGACATTCGGTCTGCACTGTTACGGTAAACCTCCTGAGCAGTCGATAGTGGATAAGCCCATGGAGGTGGCTTTTGCAAGAATGCATCCCCATTTGCCAATGGAATGCCTCCTTTACAAAGCTTAAGGGAATTTGATGCGTCTTTAGCACCACTACAAAAGTTTCAGAAGATAATAAGAACAATGAGAGAGGGTTATCATGGAAACCCTTTAATATATAATTAGAACTTAGAAGGATAAGAATGTGAATTCCGAAAATATTAAAAGAAAAGCAGTATATTAATTAAACTTCTGACTTTTATATTTACCTGGGTGTTTCCGCTTTCAAAACTTCCACGTATATCATATAAGGCACCTTTTCCCTAGAATTCAAAAGAACAGACTCGTCTTCAGGAATATTAATGACACGATAAACTCCTCTCCCCATTGAGAAACAAATTCCTGGAATGTTATTGAAAATATTATCAATATCTGATATTGAATAATTTACCGCAATAGAATAAACATAAACAGATTAAAAAATAACCGCTCGAAAATGACTTCAATGCAAGAGGTGAGGTTTAAATGCCAAATGGATTGGAGCACTTGGCTCTCCTACGTGAGAAACACAACGGTACAAGAAAATCATAAGATATAATTTAATAAAATACCTCCAGTAGTTTCAGCCTCAGCTAAATGGGAATTGATCTCTGCAAGGGCCTAAAACCAAACAAAAGAAACATAAAATCTTAGTTAAAAATAAAGGAGAATGATAATATCTGCAATTTAATCATCACAATACAGAAAGGTAGGGATCAAAGGATCACTTCACAAAGAGCAGTCTTCCGATCTTCAGTGGGAAAAATATCTAACAAATCATACGACGTTTCACACAATGCATGTACAAACTCCGAAGACTTGTGGTAAGCCCCTATCCTGAACTGTGCTGCGGTATTATTTGGCAGTGGGGGCTTTTGAGATGGAGTATCATTCCACTGTTTAGGTGAACCTGGACACTTCTGCAAAGATCAGAAATTAATGGCAGCCTGCAAATCCAGCACATATAATGAATGGCAGGCATACTACCTTTTTCCACCAACTAAATTCATTAAAATGAGAGAAGATTGACATGATCTGGGAGCATCAGTGCTCTTGACTTATTTGCCATCATATACTACCAACCTATGAGGGTGAACTACCAAGCAACACAAGCACAACTTTTCGATAGTCTAATATGTAAAGCTGATAGCGCATATTAAATCCTAGAAATAAATCTTGAACTGATGAATGAATCGGGAGATATGGGTTGAAAGAAAAGAAAAGAATGTCTAAGCAGTACAGATGAAGCCTAAATTTGAAACATATGTGGAAAAACAAAAGATCAAGTCATATGAGGACAAACCTCATTATATTTCTTTGAACCGAAAAGTCCAGAATCTTCAACAGACCGGTCACGATCTCTGAACAATTTGCGGAAAAAGTTTTCTGTCCCAGGACTGCTTTCAACTAAACCGACATTGCTGCTATTTTCATTTGCTGAAGTAGTTTTTGCGTCTTCTGGATGTCTACGGAACAAATTTTTGAACAGTGAGAACTCTGAAGATTCATCATCCTCGTTTTCATTCCCATCATCGGCTTTGCCAGTGTCTTGTTTGTCTTCAAACTTCTCCTTAAAGAATTTTTTGAAAAAACCCTCACTTTCATTATCTTCACCAGATTTTTTGTCAGTATGCACAGTTTCATCTGTCTCATTCCTCTCATTACCAATTCTTTTCTCATCAAACTTTTCTTTAAAAAGTTTCTTAGGAAACCCATCTTTTTCCTCTTCATCCACTGCGTGAGAAACTTTATCATCCTCATTCTTGCTCTCACGGAATAGTTTCTTGAAGAACCCTTCTGAGTTTGCATTTGGATCCTCGTCTTCCTTTTTATTCTCCTGCAATATCTTCTTGAAGAAACTTTCCGAGTTTGCACCCAATTCCTCTTCATCTCCTTTATTATCTCGTAATAATCTCTTAAAGAATCCATCCGCCCTCGCTGTCAATTCCTCGTCATCTCCTTTACTACTCAAAATCCTCTTGAAGAACCCCTCGGAATTGTTTGGTATCTCCTCCTCTTCTGATTTACTTTCCTTTAAAAGTCGCTTAAAGAACCCCTCTGAGTTTGACATTTGTTCATCGTCCTCACCTCTGCTGTCCCCCAAGAGTCTCTTGAAGAATCCTTCCTTTTCACTTTCCTCGTCATCTTTGTCGGCTGACTTCCTAAACAATAAAGCATCTCTAACTTTAGGACTTGGTATTAGTCTTTTAAAAATCTTATTGTCGTCCTCAGATAACTGACTACCACCATCCTGCAAGTTGCTCCCTGAGGAAGGTGAGAAAAACAAAGACTTCTGGGTGGGAGGAGATAAAGTCAATGAGAAGAGCTTCTGTTTCGAAGACAAAAATTTATTAAGGATCGGATTCTTGCTCCCTGGAGTTGAAGGCTCGTTCTGTGGCCGCATAAGAGGTGACCACTCACCCATCAGAGTAGCTGCAGTTTGGCACTTCTCTTGAATCCTACCGATGCCTTCATTATCATCAGAATCCTCAAGTTCAGCCAACAAAAACCAATGCACTTTCAGAGCTATTTTAAGTGACTTTGCACAGGTATCTATCACAAACTTATCAAGAGAGGGACTTGGTTTGTGCACCATCAGGTAGCATATCTGGAACAGATAGCTCTCAATACCGGATAAAGGAAGCGTATACATCCTATTGCATAAGTAATCCCTAACACCAGAATGCTGGTGCTTGTACAAATAACTGACTGCAATCCACTCACAGAAGAAGGAAGAGTCAAAAAAGCGGATAAGCCACCCGTTTGAACCAGACTCGCCGATGAGGTTACTGGGGGAAGTAATCTCACGGGGAGACTCAGCTGATTCACCTCGAACCAGGGAAAGAAACTGTGCCATCTGCATTTTTGATGATCAGCCTAGATTAAGAGATTCTAGCTCACAGACTCAGATCATCCGAAACAAAGAAGTAGATCGTGGAGTTTCTCAACAGAAGATCAAAAACATAACCCTATACAAAACCTTAAACGCTAAAACCTTCACTCGAAACCCGAATCTCATATGCTAAAATCAAAATTCGAATCCCCAATCGAGAGAACTGGGACTTCACAATGCTACAAACCACAGCTTTTCCTAACTAGGAAACCTAAATGTCGAAGCACAAACCAAAAGATGCATTGTCTCCAAGTCGATAAAAACCAGTAGTGACGGAGAATTTTACCCGAAACGAGACAATTTCAGGGAGAAGGATAAGAGAGAAACCAGTAATTAGCTTCTCCAAAGCAAACCCATTATTCGTTCTCACTAAGAGTTGCAAGCTTAAGAACTTAAAATGCAGAATTGAGAGTAGCGGAGTTCAATCGCCGTCGTCTCCGCCGTCTCAGCCGTTGTCTGAGGCTTATAAGTTATAATGGCATACAACAAGAGAGGAGAGAGAGAGAAGTCATTATTCGTTGACAGTGTTTTTTTAATTACATTTAAAATATTTTTATTTTGTCGAATGATGGGATCTAACGTGCGCTGTAAAACAACGCAAGCTGAATCCATCTTTCGTAGCAATTTCGTTTGGTTTTCCCTCCATTTATTGAGTTTGTTTCACATGGTGATTTAAATTTTGAATTTAAATACCACGAAAAAATTGGTCAGAATATATTTAAAAACTAAACTCTGATTTATAAAATTAACTTGATAGTGTATTTGACCCCCCCCCCAAAATGATTTAAAAAAAAAAAAAAATTCTAACTATTGGTTGGACCACTAAACTTTTCTTGATTCAAAATAAATAATGGGACTACAACTAATTCAAAAATGAATTCATATGGCAGAAAAATCATAAACTTTAATTGGTAAGCTCGTAGAATTGTGTAATCGTCGAAAATCATACTAATAATCGTCGGAATCCTTGAACTATTAATGTGATTGAAAAACAACAAAAAATTTATAATTAATAAAGCGCAAAACTAGTGTTTATTACAGTAGCTAATTAACAAGAAGGCAGATCACGAGGAGGCTTGACCATTCGAGATGATTTCGTCGGTCCATCTTTCACTATGAACACTGTGTTCATTCCCCATGTGGCATGTCTCTCTATATGGCAATGCAACAACCACACCCCTATTATAAACAAATACAACCAAGATATCTCAAATGAGATTTGACAAATCTTACTTTCAGCATGCCCATATATAATTATTATTTTTTCTTCTCAGTTTTCTGATAATTTCACATTTCCAAATTGATATTTTATTTACTTTAATTTCTTAAATACTATAAAATCATCAAAAATTTGTTAGGCATTAACCAAATGTTATAAACATCATAATCTAACGTTTGGGAGGAGTATATGTAATGTAGTGGATTGTACTAATGCCGTTTCTATGTTATGACCGATGTTCAGAATTTAATTAGCTGAAAATATTGTTTGTATAACTAATGAAAAATATTTATTATCATTTTGCATGAAACATAACAAAGTGTAGAAGAGTGTGCACTGACCTGGATTATTAGCTATGAATCTGACGGCGGTCCAGCCGTTACGGGGAACTCCCACGGTAGTCTCCTCCGGTGGATCAACTAGGTTATACTTCAACGGATCTTTCCGGCGATCGAAATTCCCAAAACCCAAACCCACGACGTAGAAGCTATACCCATGGAGATGAATCGGGTGATTGTCTGAAGCCAACACGTTCGTCCCCTGTAAAACCAACTCAACGCTCGAATTGAAATCAAGAACCACCACTTTTGTACCGAACCTCGTCGGAAACGGAAGTTTCTCACCGGTGTAATTGAATTCCGTCGGTGGATTTCTCGGGAAATCCTCCTGGAAAACGCCTCCAATGCGGCAATAATAAGCTCGGAGAATGTCGATCGATGGATTTACGAAGCTGATGTTGTTAACGCTCGATGAGAATCTCTTCCCGAAGGGGCCGTTACAAGGTTTATCGTCGGAGCAATTCATCAAGTTCACGGAGATCGCGTAGAGAAGACGAGTGTCGATTTTAACCGGAACTTTAACCGGACGGTTTTCGGATTGAAGACTTCTAAATTGATTAGTGAACCGGGTAGATGCCTCGGTACGATTGTACGGAGGCAAGTATGGTAAAACCGGTTTATTTCGGTTTAAAGAAACACCTTTGTATTGTAAGATGGCTGTGGTGGTGGTTTTGTCAAATCCGGCACCGAAGGCGGAGGAATAAGCTCGAGCCGCCACAAAGTAATGGTCGGACCGCTGGTTCGCATGGAGGAGAACGTCCATGGATTGGCCGGGAGTGATAACTAAGTAATTAGATTTGAAATGTTTTAAGTAGAGACCGTCTTTGGCGACAACGGTTAAGGTGTGGTTTGCGATTGCAAAGAAGAGTTCTTCGTCCATCACGGCGTTGATAATCCGGAGAAGGTATCGACGGCCACGCACCACCGTCATTGTGAATGTTTCTGTTTCGGAATTACAAAGAAAAATTATGAATTTTTGATTAAAAGATTTGAGCTTGTGTTGAAACTAGGAAGAGACTTACCCGGTTTAGAGCAGGGGTATAGAGAACCGGGTTGTCCGTTTATGGTATATGCGTCAGAGATGGCCGGTTCACCTCCGGTTTTATTAGCGTTTCCTGATATATCCATTATGTTTTTCTTCTTCCACCATTCACCTGTCAATTGTCACGTAACGTTACACCATAACATATTAATCCGAGATAAGTTTTTTTCGTAACGCAATCATGCATCCACAAAATGATATAAATGTACTAATCTCGTCAACAAAGCAGTGTAAGTGTACCTAAAATGAGAGGGATTTCACGGTGAGGCTTAGGAAAAGGATAAGGTGAGCCACGTTTGGGATAGACAATAAACGCTCCATGGACGGTGGCACGTGCCCATTGGCTATGTGCGTGCCACCAGATCGTTCCTTCTTCAACCGTAAGATCAATTCTATATACATAGCTCTCTCCCGGCCGGATCGGACATTGAGTCACATATTCGGGTCCGTCCGACCATGGATTCCTGAGTTGTCTTGCTCCGTGCCTAAAATGTTAAACATGTTTGTCTACATCATATAAACACTAGTCAATACGAAATCAAAGTGTAATCAACAAGAGTGTTTGTTTACCAATGGAGGGTAATATTGTAATTTGCGTTGTTGATGACATTGACAACGACCTTATCTCCACGATAGGCTTTTAACGTCGGTCCGGGAAATTCTCCGTTCACCGTCAATATCTTTTTGGTATTACAAAGTCGAGTGTGCGCTTTTGACTTTATCTGTATAGCAAAAAAATAGATGCCATAATCAGTTTTTTAATCCATTTCTCTCTCTCTCTCTTAATATTAATAAATTTTTGTTTTTACAATACCGCGAAAGTGTGATGGTGAATCTTGGCTTCCGCGATTTGGAATGTAAGAAGAACAAAGAGAAAGAAGATTATAGTCTGTAGTGTGTTAACGATTGTGTTTGGAATGCTGAGCTTGAACTCCATGGTTTTTCTCTTATGAACATAAAATCTCAACACAGGATGTAATAATTAATTATTAGTTTTTGACTATACGTTGTATTTTACACCCTTTTATTTTATTTTCTTTCAAATGTTGTATTTTACACTTTTTATAGACAAATTTAAAGTCTTGACTAACATTGGTATATTATCTATCTTTCTCTTATATTTATTTGTTGTTTTTTTATTTACATTTTTGGCAGACATGTTCAAATGTTTTAATTGCTCAAACAGTTATTACTTATATATTCTTATAAATTAGTGTATCAAATCATTATATTCTTAAAATAAAGGCCTATTAAGGAATGAAATCTGTAAGGTTTTACACATTGACTAAGAAATTTTATACCATAAGTTCTACAGTAGGCATTGAATATATTATAGGGAGCATATAAATAAAATAATATCTTTGAAATTTTTACCGAATGGAACCAACCATTTTTAGAATGCCATTTATCTTTTCTTCCTTTCTATGGTAATCTCCGCTATTTGGATATTTGTTCGAGGCTCAACGACTGCAAAGTTTTGATCTATAAAGGAGTTTTCTTTTCTGTGTATATTCCAAATGAGATTGCAAGCTAAAATATATTGCAAATCTTGTATCTTTTGCCTAATTCTCTGCATGGGTCGATTTTACAGTTTATGAGGCTTCGAAATTGTTTTTATATATTTATTCCCAGTGTGTGATTAGCCACGTTTTGACATTTTCGTTTAATTAACCAAACCCAATGGCTTTATTCCTAATCACATGGATGGAGAATTTGTCGAGATTGCAAGTAACTTTATCTTTTTCATAATTGGATTTAGAGCTTTTGTTAGATGGTTCCGTTTAATGACTCATTGTGATTCAATAAAACAAAATCTAGAAATAATCACCAGTCTACTCAAATATAAAAGCGCTAAACAAAACACACATTAAATAACCAAGTCTTAATGGAATCATGGAAACATCATAACTAAAAATGAGGTAAGGTCTAACTCTCGACTAAAGGGTACAGGGCTCTCGGGTTTTAGATACGGGAGAACAATATGACCAAGGCGCCACTGATTACAAATGTCAAGCCAGAGATTGGGATCAATGAAGAGCCATGGTTCCCTCGAGAAGGGCTTGGAGCTAGAGCTGAGGATGGTCCTGATCCTGATCCTGATGCTGATCCAGTAGCAGGAACTGGAGCTGTCACAAAAACATAAACAAGACAAGAGTCAAAAAACACGAAACCAAATTTTATACACTTTAAAAACTTTGGAGAGAGAGAACGAGGAGAGAAATCACACAACTAGTCTATCTGATAAAACTTAACCGAATGGAGATTTTTGACAGAACCCTTCTCATGTAGTTTACATTACATTAGAGATCACATCTATACAAGCTTTAGTATTACATTTTGTTGTGATGGTCACATGAAATTGAAATCATCATCAGATTTTTATTTCCATTAAGTTTGCTAATTAAACTATTATAATCGCTATTGACTCTTACAATTTCCATAGTTTATTGTTATAACGCCAACTAAAACATGATTCAAGCAAGAAGTCCAAAGATTCATAGCATTAAAAAAAAACAGAAATTTCACAGACCAAAAAGTCATAAGTATAAAAACCAGAAAATTCATTGTTTTTTACAAAAAGGAAATATTTTCAGATGGCAATATAACAAATGAAAAAATGATTTAGAATGAAATCAACAAAAAGAGAAAGACAGATACCTCGTGCATTAGCAGGAGGAGTAGTAGTAGACACTGCAACCAAAACAAAACAAAAAAATCTGTATTAATCAGATAACTACGGAAGAAATAAAACCAAAATCTGATTTATCTTAAGGATCATAATCCAGAAAAATCAGGGATCTCTAAAAATGAAGAAGAGAAACTAAAAACAGAGAGATGAAGGAGAAATCTCACAATTACAAGCTGACACCGGAGGAGCATTAAGTTTACAAGCAACGGGAAGAGTAGAAGCTTTAGTAACGTTCAGTTTGATTCCCATGGAGCCACTGTTCTTCAACCCTTCACATAGACATACCGCGTTCGTATCGAGAATTGTCTTGAGACCGGTGCAGCACGAACCTTCGGGTTCGTCCACCGTACTCCCGATCGTCACAAAAGATAAACAACCCGCCATGTTTACTATCAGGGCGGAACATTCCACGGCTGGTGCAAAGTTTCCGTGAACAGAAGGAGAGGAAACAGAGAGAACGAGGAGGAGAAGAGAGATCGTGGCGGAGAAGAAAGCCATTTTTTTATTCTCTGATTAGAATCGAGAGAGAAGAAATTGAGAAATGGTGGTAGAATGAGTGAAATGGCTCTGTTTAAATATAGGTGGTGTAACGGACACGTGCGTTTCCTTGTGTAACGCGTAATTGTGTGGTTTTTCAATGTAAGATCTTGCTCATGCTTTTTATTATTGAAAATTAATTTTGTTACCAAAATCATTTGCTTTGTTAGAAGAATACAGAAGAAAAGAAGAAAAAAGGTAGAAAAATAAAATTGTAATTTCTTCTTAACACGCTTTCCTTAAAGTGGTGGATTTGTATTCAAACTTTTGTTTTTATGCCATATTTATTCGTCGTGTATTCGTGTCAGTCCTGTATATTAATAAGCTTTTGTAAACAAGTTTATATGCCAAGATTTTCTTTTTGGTTTATTATATGAATAAAGATTGATTATTAAATATAGTAAACAAGTTTGTCATTTTGCATACAATTATTTAATGGCTCAGGTTCTAATTGTATTGGAGGATTGGTTCAAACTTCAAATGTTGAACCCACATGCGTGTCTATTATTGAAAGTAAAAACAAAACTCTTTGTTTTTTTTTTTTTTCTTTCTCAATGTCAAAATTGTGAATTCTTTCCACTAACAAAGAGCGAAAACAAAATTTGATGTAATAAAAATAGTTAAGAATATCACATATTTTCGATATCTTTCAAGATTGAATCAATATCAGGAGTCAAAACTGCATGCTTGTACACATCTCCAACCAGACAACAATTCTTCTGCTCTGTGTTAACCGCCATCACATCTTGTGCAAACTCGCTCTTCAACCCGGGGCTTACCTACACCCCATCCCAAATCTGAATTAGACTTTTACTACGATTACAATGAATTTACTTTTTATGTATTCTGAAAACTGAAACCGGGTCCAATATACTTCGATTCGATTTTACTTAGGTTACTAAAAACCCCTAAAACCGAAAAACATGAACCTATACCTGGATTGAACACACTTATTAGATATTGGCCTAGAAGAAAAAAGGGTATGAGAAATCACTCACATCGTAAAGCACTTCACCGAGTTTCATCTTGACAGCACCACTTTTGTAGACTAGTAGTTTGCCCATGAAACCTTCTGGCAAGGCTTTTAAATCAACAGTCTTCTCAACGGGGCCTTTCATATTTGGCTTTGTTTCACGGTTTTCTGTTGTTGCTGATGCCAAAGGAACAGAAGGTAACCTCATAAAAAGCATTTTCTGTTCTCCACTATCTTCCTGCCAAAAAGTAATCCACAATATGTAACTATAGAGTTTCTAGAGTTTGCTAGTGACTTTTGGTTCTCGAGTTCTTATTTGTAATGTCACTAACCATTAGACCGAGATTAGCAGCAGTGTTAAGTGAATCTTCATGATTTCCCGCAGCCTGCATAAACTCCTCTACGTCAAGAAGCTCTGCAATAAGGAGCAGCATTTCAAACCTAGGCTAATGGTAATCAAGAAAACTGTTTTCTTTTTCTTGTCAAGCAAATATACATACCTGGATCGCCCGCGTACGGTCTCCTCAGTGGAAGTGTGATTGGGTAATAACTGTAATAATCCTGTGACATAATCCAAGACCTAATTATGCATCAACATTATCGGTATATGAGTTCAAGATATACCTTATGGGACTAGTTACTGTTGTACCGACCCATGGTTCTTTATACTCTATCTCCTGAGTAGAGGTTGAGCCATAAGCACCAACTGCACAAGAAACAGCATGTATCAAATGGGTTTTGATTATAACTGCCGATGTTTTTTTACGACATCATAATCATGAAAGCGTACTTGATCCATTGAGGTACTTATTTGATCTCGTTGAATTTACCACTCCCCCCATCCAAGCAACTTGAGAAGCAGGAACTGAAAAATTCATGCCAAAAACTCAATCAATGTGTACGATAGTTGATGTTTTAACAACTAAATAATGTATCAAACAGAGTAAGATAACAGTCAAGTTTCAAGTCAAAGATACTACCTTTCTTGTCCCCTTTTGGCTTGCGCAATGATCTTTCCTAAGACAAACAAAGAAAACAGAGAAAGTAAGAAGAAACAAGAGTAAAAGCGAATTCACTCAACGATAAAAGCTTACAGTTACTCTGCGTAGCAGTTCCATGGCTTGTGCACTATTACTATCATTCTCAACCACTTCACTGCATTCAGAATTCAAAACTTCAGAAGCAAATTTACCAAAGAACACGTCTGTTTATATTAATCAGATCAGTCATCAGTGTAGCTTACGGTTTAACTTCAGACTTTGGCACGCGTTTTGGGGGAGCTTTTGGGGCAAATTTCATCTGCAGAAGAACTCAAAAAGGAAACTTTAGCAGAGCCAATATATTATCTATAACACTAGAAGCTAATGATGATAGCAAACATAAACCTTCCGTGGTGGTGGCTTCTGCTCCATTGCAATTGAATTCAAAATTTTCCGACTACACGAAAAAGATCCAGAAGAATATTTAGTTACAAGTATTCAAATATTTAATTAATATCTTCAAACTCACAGAAATTTAGAGAATTAAGAATCAGAAGCTGACCTGCGACTCTAAGACTGATCGGCGATCGTTGAGTTCAGTGACGGCGAATAATAAGCTTGAGGATGAAGATGATCACCGGTTAAGAGATACACGTAAATTAGGGCATTTTGATGTACTCGGCGTTTTGCCGAACCAAGTAGAAATTAAACCGGGTTATTCAAATGAAACAGACGATAGGAGTTTAATAATGTGCGCGCTTTTTTTTTGAGGCCCATTATTCAGCCCATTAATACGGCCCATTTGGTATACGTCGGCGAGAGTTCATGCTTTCGTCTTATTTCTCCTCGACGCCGATATTCACCGCCTGGAAAGCTACAAATTATCGTCTTCTGACGTTGCTCTAATGGCTGAGAGTTCGTCAAGCAAGAACCTCAAACGATCCTTCTTAGAAGATGAAGATTCCAATAAGCAACCTCCGTAAGTTTACGAACCTTTCCGAAACCCTAATCGCTAATTTTTGTTCTGCTATTGATGACGATACCTTGTCTTTTGTTTTCGTTTCCGGTTGAGTGATTCAGTTTTAGGGTAGGAAAATTTGAATTAGTAGCTCTTGTATCTACCCTCTGATTCTTTCCTCACCTGAATTTTGTTAGAGTTGGACCTTGAACCTAAATTTGAGTGCGGAGTTTGCTGAATTGTTCCTTTGTTTAAGGAACATATCATTTTCATGGATTGTTAATCGGTTTTGATATTTTTCTCAGTTACAACTTGAGTTTGTGTGCATACGCTATAATGTGGATTATGGACAAGTAGTTTGGTGTATCTTTAATGGAGGATTCTTTCTGGCAGCAAGAAGCGAGTACGGTTTCCAAAGGGGAAAAAATCTAAACCTGAACAGCTCTTAGAGGAAGAAGCTATAGCTCGCCGCAAAGCCCGTGATGCTGCTAAGGAGCGTGCACAGATTCGTAATCAGAATACTGCTAAGCTCTTTATCGAAGATGACAATGACGATATTGATGAGGCTCAGGAGACTTATGAGGTAGGATTTCTACAATTCTTTTTTTGTTTGGTGACTGTTCTTGTAAGCTAATGATGTTCTATTTCCAGACCTCAATAATGTTTTATGTTCGCAAAAAGATTATACTGATGCGATTATCTCATTGTAGGATGATGGGAACCGGACAGAAGATGGGATCCAAATCGAAGCTTTTAGTCTGGACAGAGAGAAAGAAGAAGGTTACTTTGATACTGATGGGAACTTTGTAGAATATGTTAGAGAAAAGGAAGTCAAGGTGCGAAGTACACATCTTTCATTGTTAAGTTTAGCTCCAATATTTTGTGGTTTGTCTTACATCTGTATTCTTTCAGGATGCATGGCTCGACAGTATTGAAAAAAATCCAATGTATATGGGGCGATCTGCTGCAAATGATACTGAGAAGGATGAAGATAGTGGGAACGAAAAAGCAGTGGATGAACTTTCTCAAGAAGACATTGGAGTCAGAAAGAGGCGTATTGCTAACGTCCTTGAACCAGGAGAAACGGTGAGACTCAGTCTGGGTTTTATCAAGTTTCAAAACATGAAACACGGATTGAATAAGTTAGAAATATCAGCTTAAGATAGTATTTGTGATAATACATACGTTAACATGTAAGATAACTCAAGTTCATTGTTACAGGTCCTGCGAGCTTTAAGGAGGTTGAAAGGGAACTCGAATAATCGCAAGGAGAAGATGACATCTGAGACAAAGCTTATCTTTGATCAGCTTACTGAGGATGCAGACAAGCTCATCCAGAACGGCGACTACAGTTAAGTCTCGTATTACTTATGCTACGACAAGCTTTGCTACAATAAATATGATTCCTCCATTTGCTAACACTTGCTCCTCTTTTTTATGATATTGAAGACGTTTATCATGAGGAGCAAGAAGTTTTCCAACGTGAAGCAGGTTAGAGCTTCTAATACTTTTTTATCCTTCATTATTGCTGCAGCTAAGATTCCTATGCTTTGTGATATTTTCTTTTGCACAACACTAGGGAATAATTGGCTTTCCTTTCACATTTTTCTTCTTTATCTTGGTCTTCTTAGAGGGATATGAGAGACTAGCTCAAGCGAGAGGAAATACAGAATATTGTGATATGTTTGGCGATGATGAAAATGCTCCTGATCCTTCCTCGGATCCCCCGTCTGGCTCCATTTTGGGCACTCAGCTCAATCCTACAAATAATGGATCAGATTATGTGTATGACGAATCTTCAGGGTTAGTTTATACACTTATCTCTCGCTCTCTTGCTGCATCAGTCAGCTTTTTGGCTGAAGTATTGTGTTGCTCGCAAGACTTATAAAGTAATATGTTTTATGAAGCTCATTTTCATTTATCTGAAAGTATTTTAAATGGTTTTACAGGTACTACTACAGCAGCAGCCTTGGTTACTATTATGACCCTAACACTGGACTTTACTGCTCTGCAACAACCGGAAAATGGTAAACTTTACTTACCAGAGTTTAGTACTTTGAAAAAACCGTTGCTAATCTCTTTATTCATGTTTTTTTGTCTTGTAATTATCGTTTGTCAAGAGAAAAGATTTCAAGTTTTGTCTCACTTTGCGTACACTTATCCGTTTGATTACAAAATATGCGTGCAGGTACAGGTACGACGAAGAGACGAAGGAATATGAAGAAGTGGTTTCTGAAGTTGCTACTGGGGAAGTTTAATTTCTTTAGTCTGTCTGTACTCTTAACTAACATAAGGTCTTGAAATATTTCCCCAGTTAGACACTGTTGTTTTTTAGTTTGGAAAAGTTAGCACATACACATAATACGTGATTTTATATAAATATATCTGGATTTATAAGTTTTTTTTATTGATTTAGTATTTATAGTTGAGAAAATTATAGAGATTAAAGTACAGTTGGTCATAAACTATGAACAAAATCTCATCTCTGTATGAACAAAATCAGCAGTGAAGTAAGAAACCGAAAATAAGAAACGAAGGTTTTCAATATTTTCGTAGTATGAAGTTGAGATTCGTAATAGTAGAAAGGGCTCTACTCTTCAATCCAAACGTTGACCAATAAACCAATCTAACCGGTTCAGACTTGTTGAATCCGGTGCAATACTTGCCACCTTTGTATCAGACCGGTTCAGCAGTAACTGGTAAAGCAGCAGAGATTGAGAACATCGGCATGAATAGGCAAACAAGACATCTCGTCGAGAAATCTCTTTTGCTCCTGAAATTTTTTGATCCGATGCGAAACTCTACTGCTACGGTTCTTCTCGTTTGATCGATCCTGCGAATCTTTTGGAGTGTTTTTCCAGCCTTGATTGCAGTCGAAGAGTTCTAAAAATGGCGGAGGAAAGCAGTTTGGAAATTTCTGAAAAGGAAGAGATCGACAGCTCAGGTGGTGGTCTTGGAGATTTGGCATCCATGGATTCTATCGAGTCTCGATGGGTTATTCAAGACGATGATGATTCCGAGATTGGCGTTGAGGATGATAATGATGGATTCGACGGTACTGGACTCGAATCCGATGAGGACGAGATACCGGAGCATCGCCTGATCCGTACTGGTCCGCGTGTTGACTCCTTCGACGTGGAAGCGCTTGAAGTTCCCGGTGCTCCGAGGAATGATTACGAGGTGATTCATTGTTACGTATTTTTTCATTTCATATTGTCATATAGCCATGGACAGGCATGATGAGTGTATTGCTAAACAAATAGTCTATTTTAGCTGTTTTTACCATAGTTCGGATACTAACTAGAAAGGACCACTGGATAGGGAAGTGCCGTAAGAAATTAAGATGAAATTATTTTAGCAATATGTGGAGATTATGGACTAGAAACAGGAATCAGGAATACTAGTATGCGATTTTTCCAAGTTGCAGTGATGGAGATGGGCTCATTAATCTATTATGCTGGGGGATGTTGTTTTGATCTGTTTTCCTTAGTGATGGTTGTGTTCTGGGATGGAAACTTCCAAAGGATGTACAGTCTGGGAGCAGTGACTGTGTTTTCTGATTCTAAAGCACTGGCTTGAGTTGTCTTTTTGATGATACTTAGTACTTAAGGAGGAGTTTTCAGTTTTCTGCTTGAAGCAACTACTTTGTTTGCAAGTTCTGCAGATAAACAATGATGGATGATCTTATGGTTTAAAATTTGTTTTGTGAGCCAGTACTTTTCTCTGCATAGTTAAGTGAACTTCTATTTGTGTATTTTTATTTTGCTAGGACTTGACTGTCGGGAGGAGAGTGTTACTTGCATTCCAGACACTAGGGGTTGTCTTTGGAGATGTAGGAACCAGTCCATTGTATACGTTCAGTGTAATGTTCAGTAAATCACCTGTCCAAGAAAAAGAAGATGTCATTGGAGCATTGTCACTAGTGTTATACACCTTACTTTTGGTCCCCCTTATTAAATATGTTCTTGTTGTTCTATGGGCAAATGATGATGGTGAAGGTATGCTTTAACTATTCTGATCTCCTAATTATAGTCTTGCTTTGAACCTTTTTTGTACATACAGTGCCAGCTGCTTTGATTACTTATGATATTTCAGGTGGGACCTTTGCGTTATACTCATTAATCTCTCGTCACGCCAAGATTAGTCTTATCCCTAATCAACTTCGCTCAGACGCCCGAATTTCAAGTTTTAGACTGAAGGTGCCTTGCCCTGAGCTTGAGAGATCATTGAAATTAAAAGAAAAACTCGAGAATTCATTAATTCTGAAGAAACTTCTCCTCGTGCTAGTTCTTGCTGGAACTTCCATGGTGATTGCCGATGGGGTTGTAACTCCTGCAATGTCAGGTTCTTATATAACCTCTTCTAAGTATGTTCACAGGCATGATTCTGTTTTATTGAACAGGTTTTTCTGCTACAATATGGACTTATCTAAATTACTTGATTTGCGTAATGCAGTTATTTCAGCTGTTGGTGGACTTAAGGTCGGAGTTGATGTAGTGGAGCAAGGTAATGGAGATGATAGTGTAAATAACTTTGAAGCTGTTTAGTGCTGGTTGTTTATCTTTGTCATTTCATCTTTTGCTATTATTCAGCTTTCTCTTGTTTCTTCTTTGCAGATCAAGTGGTGATGATTTCAGTTGCATTTCTGGTGATCCTCTTTAGTCTACAAAAATATGGTACGAGTAAGATGGGGCTAGTAGTAGGTCCTGCCTTACTTATATGGTTCTGTTGTCTTGCTGGTATTGGCATATACAACCTTATCAAGTACGATAGCAGTGTTTTTAGAGCATTCAACCCTGTCCACATCTATTACTTCTTCAAGAGGAACTCTATAAATGCTTGGTATGCACTTGGAGGTTGCATTCTCTGTGCTACAGGTAATTTTCTCAATTTTGCTGGATGGCTAAAAATTTCATTAGAAAATGAACCAGATTACTCTTGTAGCAAAGGCTAACAGAAGTGAATAAGCCTTTTTATGCTCCATAATCCGCCTGATATCGTGATGCTTCGTTTGTTAATTGTTCATGTTATATAATTTTTATTTTTCAGGCTCAGAAGCATTATTTGCAGACCTTTGCTACTTTTCTGTTCGATCAGTCCAGGTAAATGAATAGTAGAATGGCCTTCGGTGGCTGATGTTTACCTTTTTATTTTTGTATGCTATTTTTTGCTCTAGTTTTCTGCAACTCTAATTTCGTAGTGGTTTTCTGCAACTTTAATTTCGTAGTGGTTTTCTGCAGCTTACATTTGTGTGTCTTGTCCTGCCGTGCCTCATGTTGGGTTATATGGGACAAGCTGCATACCTGATGGAAAATCATGCGGATGCTAGTCAAGCTTTCTTTTCATCTGTTCCAGGTAAAGTTCTGCTGGTTCCTTCAGTCTGTAATATCCATGCCTCTTTGGCAAACAAAACCACTTTGATACCACTGCAAAGGCTGTTCTCGTGGTGCGGGTTAGAAACTTATATATAGAAATTAGTATAAGTTATTAATTCATCATACTGTTCTGCAGGTGCTGTATTCTGGCCAGTCCTTTGCATAGCCAACGTTGCAGCTCTGATTGCTAGCCGCACAATGACGACGGCAACATTCTCATGTATTAAACAGTCAACAGCTCTGGGTTGTTTCCCTCGTCTCAAAATTATTCATACTTCTCGGAAATTTATGGGTCAGATTTATATACCTGTCCTAAACTGGTTTCTGCTTGCCGTTTGCCTGGTCGTCGTCTGCTCAATCTCAAGTATCGATGAGATTGGAAATGCATATGGTAATAGTTGATTTCTCGGTCTCCCTTTTCTAGCTTAGGTGATCCGATATGCTTCCCCTTTTTGAATTTTGTTTTAATTTCCCAGGGATGGCTGAGCTTGGAGTGATGATGACGACGACAATTCTAGTGACGTTAATCATGCTTCTTATATGGCAGATAAACATTGTAATTGTGATTGCCTTTCTGGTAGTTTTCCTTGGAGTGGAATTGATCTTTTTCTCTTCAGTTATAGCGAGTGTTGGCGATGGAAGCTGGATAATATTGATTTTTGCTGTAATCATGTTTGGTATAATGTATATTTGGAACTATGGAAGTAAGCTCAGGTATGAAACAGAAGTAGAACAAAAACTGTCGATGGATTTAATGAGAGAACTTGGGTGCAACCTGGGAACAATTAGAGCTCCTGGTATTGGTTTGCTGTACAATGAGTTAGTGAAGGGAGTACCGGCAATATTTGGCCATTTTCTGACTACACTTCCTGCAATTCATTCCATGGTTATTTTTGTCTGCATAAAATATGTCCCGGTTCCAGTTGTACCCCAGAATGAAAGGTTCCTCTTCAGACGCGTCTGCACTAAAAGCTATCACTTATTCCGTTGCATTGCCAGGTCGGTCTTTTTCTTTCCCTTTCACTGCTCAAATTTTCGTAGTTTATAGCAGTAGATAAGACTTTGTGTTGAGATTCTTACTCAAATTTGTAGCTATGAAATTTCCTTTACTCTTTTTGTATTACATAGAGAATTACGTCGTAAGAGCCACCGTTGGTTCCAATTTGACCCACAGGAATACATTTCCTCTTTGATTTCTTTCCTTTTCGTTTCTGAAAAAGCGAATATAAACACGGTCTGTGTAATATGTGGTGAAGGTATGGTTACAAGGATGCAAGGAAGGAGAACCACCAAGCTTTTGAGCAGCTATTAATCGAGAGCCTCGAGAAGTTCATCCGAAGAGAAGCTCAAGAACGTTCCTTGGAGAGTGACGGGAACGATGATTCAGACTCAGAGGATAATTTTGCAGGTTCTAGAGTCGTCATTGGCCCCAACGGAAGCATGTATTCGATGGGCGTTCCCCTTCTCTCTGAGTACAGGGACTTAAACAAACCAATCGTGGAAATGAATACTTCGTCTGATCACACAAACCACCATCCCTTTGACGCATCATCTGAGTCCTCTGTATCTGAAGCCGAGCAAAGCCTGGAGAGAGAGTTATCGTTCATATACAAAGCGAAAGAATCTGGGGTGGTGTATCTACTCGGGCATGGCGATATAAGAGCAAGAAAGGATTCATGGTTCATCAAGAAGTTAGTCATAAACTACTTCTACGCATTCCTGAGGAAAAACTGCAGGAGAGGGATTGCAAATTTGAGTGTGCCCCAGTCGCATTTGATGCAGGTCGGTATGACATACATGGTCTGAGCTTCTTCGTTCTTCTTTCAAACGTAGTTTATATTCGTGTCCATAGATTTAAATTCGTATGTTGCGTTGATGTTTTTGCATTGTTGTGAAGAATCTGAGTATCTGACTATTCCAATCTATAGAGCGTCTAGTAGAGGAAAAATATGAGCCTATATTGATATTAGGAAATTTCAAGGATCTCGTTGTTGTGCTATGATAAGAATGAGTCTTAATTAAAGTAAGTCTCTAAAGCCTAGACTCATGTAAGTCTACCACTGTAACATGAGATGAGAAATGTTACAAGTCTACCACTGCGTATCTCATGTAAAACGTCTAATGTATAAAAGTTACATTTTGATGATGATAATGATATGGTGATGAACTAATGATGATGTTCCCAACTTCCATGGGTTTCATCAACTTTCATCTATGATGGATCCGATAGACTTAGATCTGGACTTTGAATCTCCACCGTCAGATCCGCCGCCGCGAGCGAAAAAAGAGGGAATATGACATTTGACAAAAAAAAATTGAATTAAAAAAAAAAAAAAGAATTCAAGGATGATGGGCCAGACAAATCTGATGTGTATACATGTCAGAGTTCTATTGGAAGACATGGTACAAGTTCACTGTTTAAAAACAAAGCGATTTCATATGGTTTTCCTCGGTCTCTGGCTCCAATAAAAGATATTAAAAGAAAAAAAGGAAAACCCGAGTAAGGAAAAAAATCGCTTTCGCATTCACACCTGGATATAGCCCGAAAGGAAGGAAACATATTATAACCTTCTCAGTTCATGCATATACTCAGATCGGTTAGGGTTCGTTGATTCTCTTTGTGATTACGAAAGCTAGAGATCTCTTTTGGGGCTTTATTTTCTTTCTATGGTGGATCGCGGATCTTTTGGCTTTATTAGTCCTCCTCGATTAGGTCTCTTTCTCTTTTCCTATTTCCTTCTCCACTCTTTATTTCGTTTGGTTCCTTTTGATAGCTCGATTAATTTTATGTTGCCATCTTTTTTTTTTTTTTTCTGGCTGCGGCATTTGGTAGGCGAAGGAATCTATCCCCTGTCCTTCCATTATATAGGAACTTAGCTCACTCCACCTTCTTACTGGTGTTGCTCGGCATGTTTGTCGAAATTTTTGTTTGTCTGCTTGATCTGAAAACTGCGAGGACATAAAGTAATTTCCTCATTTTCAGTTGAGAATTGAAATTTCTGTGTTATTGTTGAATTGCTCTGTTGCATTGGTGATTCTCATATTTTGTTAGTGGTAGCGGCTGTGTAATTTGAGAAGTCTAATCACAGTCAGTTAAGTGTTATGAGTAATATCTGTTTTACCTTTATGAATTCGCAGATATGGAACAGTTGCTGTCTGAAGCCCAACACAGGTGGCTTAGGCCTGCTGAGATTTGTGAAATTCTTCAGAACCATCACAAGTTTCATATAGCATCAGAGTCTCCCACCCGACCCGCCAGTATGTTGTTTGTGGCCGAGTTCCCTCATTTTTGTTTGCAATATATCTCATAAAGTTATTGAAAACTACTAGGATTAGGATGAATTTTATGCTGAGCAGTCTAACTTTTTTGCATATATAATGTTCCACATGTGCTGGCTTCAAATTATACTTCCACCGCTCTATTCATCCTATTATTTGTTTCGAAGAAGAAGTTAACTTTTTGTTACATCGCTTGTTAGTGACAACAATCTACAATTTTCAAATATTCTTTTTCCTGTAAACTGACATCATCTCCCCACCCTTATAGGTGGTTCACTCTTTCTTTTTGATAGGAAGGTGCTGAGATATTTTAGGAAAGACGGACATAACTGGAGGAAGAAGAAAGATGGTAAAACCATAAAAGAAGCTCATGAGAAGCTGAAGGTTAGAATTTTCTATAATGTCTCCTAAATTGTTTAGTGTTTTCCAATCATGGAACCCTGTTACTTGGTTCTACTTCCGGCTTTGGAATAAATTAGTTAATAATGCAATTTATCTAATTTTTTGAGATTAACGTTATATAGGTAGGAAGCATAGATGTGCTACATTGTTACTATGCACATGGGGAAGGCAACGAGAATTTTCAGAGACGTTGCTACTGGATGCTTGAACAGTGAGTCTGAGTTTGTGCATATACATATTTCAGTTTTTCTTGTTCTGTTGGTATAATGACCTTCTAGATTGGACAGAAAAGGGAATGTTTATGATCATAATTTTGAAAATGCTGTTATAGAGAAACCTCATCTCATTGAGTTTTAGATGAGAATAAGGCAGTGGACTTTCAATGCATAGTCGCTACTCGCTACTTTGTCTTTGTTTTCCTTTGGATATCTGACTATCTGAGGTCTTCGTGGGTTAAGTGTGGAACATCAAAATACCAACTGAGTCACTATTTTCATGCAATCTTTAAAATTCGCTTGTACGAGTTGACTTTGCTTCTTGATTTCAAATTCTTCATAGTGTGTTTCCAGTTTTGTTCTTATATACTCTGTTTTATGCTGTATTGTTACAGAGATTTGATGCATATCGTATTCGTACACTACTTGGAGGTTAAGGTATAGCTCTTCCTGTCTGTGCTGTTACTATGTCCATCATTTAACATTCAAATTTTCTTTTGTAGTGTAATTTTCTACTGATAAGTGTTCTTAAGTTTATTTTATATTGTAAATATAGGGTAACCGGACCAGTATAGGAATGAAAGAAAACAATTCAAATTCTGTAAATGGCACATCTTCAGTGAATATTGATTCAACGGCAAGCCCAACCAGCACATTGTCATCATTATGTGAAGATGCTGATTCCGGTATTTCTTTTTCTATTATTTTGTATGTTTGGAACTTTGGTATCTTTTGTTCAAAGATATAATTCTTTCCATGGAAGAATTATCGATGTTCATCCTACTTGTGAGGTGTGATGATATACATATCATCACATGCTCTTGGCTGTGGCTGTAATTTTCAGCACCACCTTATATCAGTTTTGGTACAGGGGATAGTCATCAAGCAAGTTCCGTCTTACGAGCATCTCCTGAACCTCAAACTGGTACTCCTCAAATAAGGGACAAGCAGGATGCTAGCATATTATATTCTTACTATCAGAGCTCTGTTTTAGGTACTCACCTCTCTTTCTGGTTTACTGTCTAGGAAATCGCTATGGTTGGACACCAGCTCCTGGCATGCGCAATGTTTCACAGGTTCATGGGAGCAGAGTCAGAGAAAGTGATTCCCAGAGATTAGTTGATGCCCGAGCTTGGGATGCCGTTGGGAATTCAATAACAAGATACCACGATCAACCTTATCGTAATAATTTGTTGACTCAGATGCAGCCTTCTATTACTGACTCAATGCTGGTGGAAGAAAATACAGACAAAGGTGGGCGGTTAAAGGCAGAGCATATCAGAAATCCTCTTCAAACTCAATCAAATTGGCAGGTAGTGTACGTATGCTTATTATAATTATTTATTAAAAACCTATGCATAGATATTATTAGTGAAAGTATAGAAAAAATTTGCATGGATGTTAAGAACTATACAAAAAGGGGAGGTGTACTGTGAGGAAAAAGCATAGAAATGTGTGATGATGTCATAGAATATCAAACTTCAGAGCTATATCAGGTTTATGTATGTTTTAGATGTCTTTATTGGCAATTTTCATAGGGTTGAAATTTCTGTCATTGACGCATTGTAAAGCTAGTTGGTTGAAGTTGAATTTATCTGTCGGTATCTACTCTGAAAAGGTTCATTCTATGCCTGAATCAGTTTTTACCTTGACCTCAGATAGGAAGATGAAAGACATCTAATACCTACTTTTGTTAAATGGCTCCTTCCTTTCTATATATTGTAAAGTTATTTATTCAAGCTCGCATGATTACTGTCATGAAGATTTGTTTTGAAGTGCTCTGATTTCGAATACTCCTCTCTGTAGATTCCAGTTCAGGATGACCCACCTTTGCCGAAAGGGCACGAGGATCTGTTTTCACATTCTGGAATGACTGATGACACTGATCTGGCGTTATTTGAGCAAAGTGCACAAGATAATTTTGAGACATTTTCCAGTCTCCTTGGCAGTGAAAATCAGCAACCTTTTGGAAATAGTTATCAAGCTCCCCCTTCAAGTATGGAATCTGAATACATACCTGTAAAGAAATCATTGTTAAGAAGCGAAGATAGTTTGAAAAAAGTCGATAGTTTTTCTCGGTGGGCTAGTAAAGAACTTGGCGAGATGGAGGATTTGCAGATGCAGTCTTCACATGGAGATATTGCATGGGCCACTGTCGAATGTGAAACTGCAGCAGCTGGGATCTCCTTGAGCCCTTCTCTCTCTGATGATCAGCGTTTCACCATAGTTGATTTTTGGCCAAAATGCGCACAGACAGACGCCGAAGTTGAGGTAACTTCACTGTACATATTTGGAAAAATGGTTTGGGGATGTACCATTCTGTTAAGATGGTTAAGTTTTGTTTATCCATTTTCCAAAGGATTTTTGTGGTCAAGACTTTGAAGCAGTTGCAAAATATTATGTGCTATATTTTCAGCTGGGTGGTAGAGTTTGAAGTCCCTTGTTGATTTTCATGCAGCAGTTTCACTGATGATCCTGCTTTCTTATTGTTTTTATTAGTAATGCCTTTTCCGTTTTGCTGATCTCTTTTAGCTCTCCATTTTCAGCTGTTTTGGTTGTTTTGTTGTGGTGACTAATTTCTTTTTCATGTATCACTCTATCTGCAGGTCATGGTTATTGGGACATTTCTGCTTAGTCCACAAGAAGTAACAAAATATAACTGGTCATGCATGTTTGGTGAAGTGGAGGTTCCTGCTGAGATTTTAGTAGACGGTGTTCTTTGCTGTCATGCTCCTCCGCATACAGCTGGTCACGTGCCCTTTTATGTTACATGTTCCAACAGATTTGCTTGCAGTGAAGTACGAGAATTTGATTTCCTTTCTGGTTCTACCCAAAAAATCGATGCTGCTGATGTTTATGGTCCCTATACAAATGAAGCATCACTTCAGTTGCGGTTTGAGAAGCTGCTTGCTCACAGAGCTTTTGTTCACGAACACCGTATATTTGAAGATGTTGGGGAGAAACGAATAAAAATCAGTAAAATTATGTTGCTAAAGGAGGAGAAAGAGTATCTGCTTCCAGGGACATATCAGAGAGATTCAACCAAACAAGAACCAAAAGGACAGCTTTTCAGGGAACAGTTTGAAGAAAAACTATATATATGGCTCATCCATAAAGTGACTGATGAGGGTAAAGGTCCAAACATACTGGATGAAGATGGACAGGGTATTTTACACTTTGTTGCAGCGCTTGGGTATGATTGGGCCATTAAACCTATGTTAGCAGCGGGAGTTAACATTAACTTCCGTGATGCCAATGGGTGGTCCGCCCTTCATTGGGCTGCGTTTAGTGGCAGGTAAGGACCTCTATCTTACATTTCTTCAATTTTCTTTGATCATAAAATTATGATTTGAGATTTTGCATTTCTTTTAAGATTCTCACATTGATGTGTCTTCAACTGTATTAGTTGTCAACATTTCCATATCAAACTAACTCCGTTTCCTGTTAATTATAGGGAGGAAACTGTCGCTGTGCTTGTCTCTCTAGGTGCTGATGCTGGGGCATTGACGGATCCATCTCCAGAGCTTCCTTTGGGTAAAACAGCAGCTGACTTGGCTTACGCAAATGGACACAGGGGAATTTCGGGTTTTCTTGCAGAGTCTTCCTTAACTAGTTATCTTGAAAAGCTAACAGTGGACTCAAAGGAAAATAGCTCTGCCAACTCTTCTGGAGCAAAAGCTGTTCAAACAGTCTCTGAGCGAACCACTGCTCCTATGAGCTATGGTGATATACCAGAAAAACTTTCCTTGAAGGATTCACTTACCGCTGTCCGTAATGCTACACAAGCGGCTGATCGTCTTCATCAAGTTTTCAGGATGCAATCATTCCAGCGGAAACAGCTGTCTGAATTTGGCGATGATGACAAGATTGATATCTCCGACAATTTAGCTGTTTCTTTTGCAGCTTCTAAAACTAAGAATCCAGGACACAGTGATGTCTCTCTTAGTTCTGCTGCTACCCATATCCAGAAGAAATATCGTGGTTGGAAGAAGAGAAAAGAGTTTCTTTTAATTCGACAAAGAATCGTTAAAATTCAGGTTTGCCTTTCATTGGCTTTTTTCTCCCTCTTATTTCTTTTCATAAGTCTGTCTGTTTTCTCATTGCTGGAATCTTGTTACATTTACCTTTAGGCTCATGTGAGAGGACATCAGGTCCGGAAACAATACCGAACAGTCATTTGGTCTGTGGGATTACTTGAGAAAATCATTTTGCGTTGGAGACGCAAAGGTAAAGGCTTAAGAGGGTTTAAACGCAATGAAATCGCCAAAACCGTGGAAACAGAACCGCCTGTATCAGCTATATGCCCTACGATTCCACAGGAAGATGAGTATGATTTTCTTAAAGAGGGAAGAAAACAAACGGAGGAAAGGCTTCAAAAGGCTCTCACTCGGGTTAAGTCGATGGTTCAATACCCAGAAGCACGCGATCAATACCGTAGACTCCTAACCGTTGTCGAGGGATTCCGTGAAAATGAGGTACCCAAGACCCATAACATAAATTACAAAATATTTAAATATGGATATCATCAGTTTTAACATATTTTGTTGAACATTCTTGTGATAAATTGTTGTGCAGGCTTCATCAAGTGCATCTATAAACAATGAAGAAGAATTAGTCAACTGTGACGAAGACGATTTTATTGACATTGACTCTCTTTTGAACGATAACACATTGATGTCTATTTCTCCTTGAATTTAGATTCCGACTCGTATTCATTTTCCTTCTTATACTTCCTAACTTTATTTCTTCTCTGTAAATGCCATAGTTCATATTACCGTTTAATTTAAGGTATTTGTTTAAATAGCACACAAACAGAATATAATGATTAAGATAGTACAGATCTTTTTTTAATTATTTATTGTAATGTTTTCCATTTCTCAAAATACCTTTATAATCATTTGCTAACAAAAACGTAATAACAATACCATTACTTTTTTTTCCACATCAGAGAAAAAATCCTACGTGGCATCATAATTGCTTACGTGTATTATGAAACTCGGCCGCAGAATTTTTTCACTGTAGTTACGGCTAAGTTATAAGACGAATGACCGACTTATGTTAACGGCTGATTTAATTGCATGCGACATACCGATTTTAACTCCGAATCGATTTATGAAAACTTTGGTGACTTATTGTTATGGCGTGATTTAGATTCGGACGGCGATTATCAGCCTAGCTTTATGTGGCTGATTTATTGTGTATTCACTTATCGAACATGGTGGCCGACTTGTTATAAGTCGATGTATTAGCGATAAGTCGATTAGTTACGTTGATTAAGTAATTACTAGTTAATTCTTGTAGTAGTATTCTTTGACGCCGGTTTATGCAATATAGCATTTAAGTTTTCACCTGATTTAATTGTTTTGATGGCCGATTTAATTGTTTTGTTTCGTCTTTATAATTACTTAAATAGTTTTCCATTACTAAGTTATCAATCGTTAGTAGCGATTTCCATAGCGATTTATGAGTTTCTTTGGTGGCATGGTTCCATGTCAGCAAAAAACGAAACCTCATCAGCTCGAATGCGTCGCATAATTAGTTAAGTCACCGACAAAATCAGTCCGCCGTCTTCCCTTGTTCATCTTCTTCGTCATCGCATTTCTCTTTCTTTCCTCCCATTCACAAGATTTACAAGGAAATCCCCATAATTATATTCGTGTCATGATGAAGAACACATGTTCTCAGAACGAGGCTTTCGATCGTCAAGCAACAGAATATTTTAGGAGCATTATACGAGATTTCTTTGGCGATTGATCCATCACAACATACATGTAGCCATTACTAAGCAATTTAGAATCAAGGTAAATTTAGGGTTCGGCGGATTTATTAATATGACCCGGCTGATTTATTAATATGACACGACTAACTTATTTTCTAGTCTGGCTGAGTTATTTACTCCTCATGGCTGACTTATTTTCTAGTCTGACTGAGTTATTAAATCGTCACGGCTAACTTATTTTGTAGTCTGGCTGATTTGTCAACAGATGGATTATTGGAAGGCCCATGGGCGTTACTGCGGAGCAGATCGATACGGAAAGTCTTGCCACTCCCGCAACACCAGGAAGACCTAAGATTTCACGAATTAAATCTTGTTTAGAAGTGGTGTTGGCGATCTGAAAACGCACAATTCTCATGTAATCGGGTTGGACACAATGAGAAAACTTGTAAATTATAGAACCGTTCGTTTAAAGCCTCGAATTTTAGAGTTATAAGTCAGTCATACCACAAATTCATTTTTAATAAGTCAGCCATACCACAAATTCATTTTTAATAAGTCAGCCGCATTTCCTATAACTCGGCCGTAATGTCTATTTTGTAGCGGGAAAATGTTAATGGACGAATTAATTTGAATTTTAAAAATAATTCGAACTTGAGCGGACAATATTTCAATTAACACGCAACTTCTAATTAATCATTAGGTTGCGTGTGGATCTCGATGATTTTGTCTGTTTTTTTCATAACTTTTTACTATATCGAGACAAATTAACTAAAGCGAAGCGTGAATCTCAATGTTACGTTTGATAAATCAGCCATAACGAGATAAACAATGTTTACTAAATCAATCAAACATTTGTTCATTTTCATTCAAGTCACGTTCAGATTCCACTCCAGATTCTATCATTACACTTTATTCGAGATTCTTATCAGTATGGAAGTGCATGTTGCGGCTCCGAAATTGTCCATCTGACAACTATGATTCAAGATTTTGGACATCAGAGAAGATTTTCCATCTTCGTAAAGTGGGGGCGGGTATTGCTTTGTTCCTTCCATCTAATCATAAATCAGCCACAAAGGATATTAACTCATCTATTAAATAATCATAACTCAGCCATCATATACTAGAAACTCAGCCATAAGAACCTAATAAGTCAGCCATCGAAAACTCATAACTTAGCCATCAAAACTCATAACTTAGTCATCATTAACTTCATAAATCAGTCATCAAGTAATTGATAAATCAGTCGTTTTATTAAGTTATCACTTAGCCCTAAACAAGCATCACAATCAAATATAACAATGATCTAAACCTATAAATCCATCATAAAGCAAGTTAACAGCCATCAAAAACCATTTAATCAAGTAAACACATTTCATTTCGTAAATCAGCCGTAAGTCAGTCATAAATCAGAAATCATAATCAAACTTCCGCGCCAAAAATCCACCCTATTTGTTTCGAATACCATAGAAATGTGGAGACTTTACCGTAGAAAGAGTAAATATCTTCGGAAGTTGAACCCTGAGTCTTCAACAAATGCGAGACGAAGGCGAGGCGGAAGACGAAGCGGAAGGCGACGGCGAGATGGACGACGGAAGACTGATGGCGAAGCGGAAGGTGACGGCGATTAGGGTTGCTCTAATCATACGGAATTGAGAGATTTGGCGTGAGGTTTTTTTTTAGTAGAATATGAGAAAAGAAACTGTTCAATTTTCTTTCTATCGTTAAATGTAATTAAAAAAAATTAAAATGACATTTTCATTAATTTTAGATTTTAATGGATATTTCATTAGGATTAAGTATTATACTAGTAATATTGAAAAGATGTATGTTATTCTAGTAATATCACAAAAAATGTGTGTTATTTAAGTTTTTGTCTGTTTAATTTATTACTTTGGATATATCATAATAGCTTTTCTCGGCTAATATTAATTATATAAGTCAAGTGTTGGATTACTCTGTATCCGTCTTGAAGATTCTTCTCTGTCATTTTTTTCCTACAATTCATACATCATATTTTTATAATGGTATGGTATTAAGCTAAATTATAACTTCATAAGATTATTATAAATCCTGATCGACATGCCATTTTATCTACCAAATTTGGATTGGTAAGCCATTAAATAAATAAAAACTTAGATTTGCATTTCCTATAAACTGAAGATAAATTGGATTGACGGGCAAGGCTATAGAATATGGAAACTTAACAAATAAACTACAGAAATTTTTAAAAGTATTTCGTTTTTATATTGTCAAGCGAAATATCAAATTTTCTTCTTTTTTTCCATTATTATTATAGGGGTTTTGGTGGCTTGACTTGCTTAAAATCTAATTTTCCACAAGTGGAAAAGTTCATTAAGAGAAATGGCCAACAAAAAGGGATTCAAAATCATAAAAATTAAATCATATTGTACACCGTATCAAAAAGAAGTTGAAACGATTAATAAAGAAATTAAAATTATTTTCGTAACTCATTAAAATTCATTTCTTGGTTTATTAGTTATCAAATTCGTAGACTATTATTATTAACCCCAAAATAAGATTCGCCGAGTCGAGTTCACGGCTCAACCAAGTCATCACTCGTAATTAAAAAGGTTAAACACACTGCGCACGATAAGCATCTGTGTTTCTTCCAAAATCATCTCTCTCTCTCCTCTTTTTTCTTCCCCTTTTCTCTCTTAAACCCTCCTAAAACCCTTTGTCTCTCTCTCTTTCAAGTTCCTTCTTGTGAGATCGCGTTATGTCGAATACGCTGACTTTGATTCAAAGCAATGCGTCGAATCCGAAGGTATGGGTGGTGATCGGCGTGACGGTGGCTGGGATCGTGATTCTGGCGGAGACTCGGAAGCGGCGGATCAAAGCCCTTAGAGAAGAAGACTTTGGTGCTTTCTTAGATCGTTTCGAGCTTCTTCCTTTTCCTCCGCCGCCTCCTCCTGCAGCTAAACAATCCCTCTCCGGTCTTACCTTCTCCATATCCGACGCGTATGTATCTCTCTCTCTCTCAAAAATCAAACTTTATTTTCCGTTTCCAGAGATCGAATCATGTGATGACTTTTGTTTTTCTTCTTTATTTAATGATCTCGCTTAAAGAGTTTAAAACTTTTGTGGGTTAATTGAAATTTTGACTTGCTTAGACGAAGTCATGTGTAATGAAATGAAGAAATTTATTTTGGGGTTTATGGCTTTTTGACAGGTTCGATGTTAAGGATTATATCACAGGATTTGGTAGTCCACAATGGAAGAAGACTCACGAGGCTGCTGAGAAAACTGCTGTGGTTGTGACAACGCTCTTGAAAAATGGAGCTACTTGTGTTGGCAAGACTATCATGGATGAGATGGGTTTTGGGTATTTCTCCGTTCCCATCATTAATGAAATGAGTTTCCGGTAATTGGTTTGAAATTTTTTTGGGGTTTGAATGTAATATTTACAGGATTATTGGAGAAAACAAGTACTATGGCACTCCTATTAATCCGTCGATGCCATCTAATGTTCCTGGAGGATGTTCCAGTGGCTCAGCAGTGTCTGTTGGGGCTGAACTCGTTGACTTTTCACTTGGTATTTTTAATCTCTTTGTTTTCTCTTGGCAATGTGCTTGTTTGGTCTACTTATGATTCTTTTTGCGAATCACAAAATGCTTGATTTGCAGGGATTGATACCACTGGCGGTGTTAGAATCCCAGCATCCTTTTGTGGTATTCTCGGTTTCCGACCATCTCAGGGGACTGTTTCTTCAGTTGGAGTTTTGCCCAATTCTCAAAGCCTGGAGACTGTTGGTACATTACATTCTTTTTCCCCCCTTTTTTTAAACATGTTTAGCAAACTATTATATTCATTGATTGGAAGTTTTTAGTGAATTCAAATCATACAAAGATCCTTGTCCTTGTCAAATCCCATTCCTTTTTTGTCATTTCAGTTGTAAATGTTACTCTAGGTGTTTGCCTTCCTGAATATTTTACTTATGATTTGTTATGTAGGATGGTTTGCTCGTGACCCATCTGTTTTGTGTCAAGTTGGGCATGCCTTACTAAATCTGAGTGCAGTAGCACATAGAAGGCAAAGATCTTTAATCTTCGCTGATGATTTATTTAAGCTCTCTGACATTCCCAAGCAAAATTCGATGCATGTTGTCAGAAAGGCAATCGAAAATCTATCTGGCTGTAAGTCTGCATCTGTATTGCTTCCTTCTCTTTGCCCTCCTCCAGATTCATATCTTACGTCTCTTGACCACTGCCTCATGCAGACCAGATTCCAAAACATGTAAACGTCGGCCAATATGTCGCTTCAAATGTACCAAGTCTTGCGGAATTCTGTGAGCAATCTGGAAAATCCCAAAATCCAGCATCAACTTTGAGGGCTCTTTCATCTGTGATGTTGGCAATACAAAGGTATTTAAGAAGCGCACACTTCTTGAAATTTTCACCGCATCAATACTATTTTGTTTCCTGTTCAACTGGTGCAATAAAAGATTGTTGTTATTCTCTCTTTGCTGGAGGTAACTTTCTTCTTCTTAAATTGTATTATATGCATTTATTGAAAAAGAAAGGTTTTACTTTTAACCAGGCATGAGTTCAAAACAAATCATGAAGAATGGTCGCAAACATGCAAATCGTTTCTAGGGCCAAGATTTTCCAATGATGTTGTTACAGCTCTAAAGAGCAGAAACGAGAGCATTAAATCACTCTACAGAGTGAAAACTGAGATGCGGGCCACCATTCAGAGCCTTCTAAAGGTAAACTTCGATTTTTGGAAATGTAAAATTTTTCAAAGCCATCTGTGTCTTGAGGCAATTTGCCACAGAAAGACAGAAATTTGAAGTGGTTGTATTATTAAATTTCATTTCTGGGGCTTCTACTCTGCTTTTGTAATTCTATAGTATTATGATTAACCATATATCTGTATCTTATTACTAGGAAGATGGAATTCTGGTTATCCCCACAGTTGCTGATCCCCCTCCAAAGCTTAACACAAAGAACAAGAACTCTTTGAAGGATTTTCTTGATCGAACTTATGCACTCTCCAGCATTGCTAGCATGTCTGGATGTTGTCAGGTATATTCCCATTTCCTCTTTCTCTCTTTCAATGGTTGGAGGACATTCTTGTTCCCTTTTTGTTACTCTTCAGTCTTTAGTCATAACTCATAACACAATATACATATTCTACAGGTTACAATTCCTTTAGGGAAACACGGTGATCGTCCAATATCCGTGTCGTTTCTTACTTACTATGGAGGTGATAAGTTTCTTCTCGATACAATTCTCGATGTATATGCATCCCTTCAAGACCAAGCCAAAATTGCATCCAACTTAGCTCCAGTGTCGGACACCAATGGTAATATGGAGGCTTCTGAAGTTATGAAGGAAAAGGTAAAACTATCTCCTTGACTTTGACAAATAGTCTATTTGGTTGTGATCCATGTGCTATTGCCTATTGGAGTTGGAATGATCTATTTTTAAAGAAAGTTAACAGTGGATAAATGTAATTCCAGGGGAATGCTGCATACAAGGGCCGACAATGGAACAAGGCAGTAAATTTTTATACTGAAGCTATAAAATTGAATGGAGCAAATGCTACTTATTTTTGCAATAGAGCTGCAGCTTTCTTAGAACTTCGCTGGTAATTGTTCTCGTCATACCTTTCATTCTGATCTGAAGATAATCTATTATGCTCGTCTGATCTGAGAGTTTGCTTATAGCTTCCAACAAGCTGAAGAAGATTGTACCGAGGCTGTATCGATCGATAAGAAGGTGCGAACTTGATTACCTAACCTTATCTTATTTCTCCATCCTGCATAGTTTAGTTTTGTTACATGGTTCAGTGTGCAAGTACACACTTTAGCTGGATCAAAACTCTTCAGTCTTTATTTTTCGGATCTGAGGACATAATAATAGTTGAAAGCTAGAGCAATGTTAATAACAGAACGAGTAATGCTTGATAGCTCTTGGATTCAATTTCATTATTACCCACTCACTAAAGACACAACTACTTAGTATTCAGACTTGAAAGAACTTGGAATCTTTGATTCTTATAGTTGTTATTGTTTATACAGAATGTGAAGGCATATCTGAGACGAGGGACTGCCAGAGAATCCCTTGTACGGTACAAGGAAGCTGCTGCAGGTGTGACTAACTGCTCTCAGATTCTAGTTTATTACAATCTCTTCATTATCTCCTTTTTCACATTTGGAAGACGTGCTCTTGTTCCAATATAGTAGCGGTTTTTTAAGCTTTTGAATGTTAAAAGCTTGAATTCATTCAGTATAACATATGGTTGATCATCTTCTGCAGATTTCAGGCACGCATTGGTACTTGAACCCCAGAACAAGACGGCAAAGGTTGCTGAGAAGCGTCTCCGCAAACTCATGAGTTAAAAAACCCTAGAAGAGGAAGAATTTATTTATTGTTCACCAAGCTACCTTTAACTTATCTAAAACCCTAAAAAAAGTAAGGTTTTTGATCCTTCGGTTCATGATTGAATCTCCAACAGAGAAATAATTTTGTGGCTTTGCTACATGTGTACAGCAATTACTTCATTCATCTGATGTTATGGGTCTTTTTGGCTTATTTGTTTTCATTACGGTACTTTACACAATTACAATCTCCCCCAAAGTCTATTACTGTAATTTCGTAAATTACACGGACGGTACCATAACTCACGTTTACAATCAATTCTCCACAAATAACTGAAATCTGTTTTTTTTTTCTCTTCTTCTCCATCGTCACGCTCTATCTCCTTCTTCGGGGAAAAAAAAAATGTTTGAACATTTGAAACTGTTGCGATGCTTTAGCTTCACGGCGTCGAGAGATTGGTTGTTCCGGCAATCATTCGCAAACGCCGGTCTACGTTCCGTCACAACCGATCTCTCCCACGGCAATTCAATCGCATCAACAGCTATGCATTGTTGGATCCCTAAATCCCCAAATCGAGCTAAACCTAATCTCCTCCTCGTCCACGGATTCGGAGCGAACGCAATGTGGCAATACGGCGAACATCTCCGAGCTTTCACCGGCCGATTCAACGTCTACGTTCCCGATCTCCTCTTCTTCGGATTATCTTCCACATCGGAACCAAACAGATCGGAATCATTTCAGGCTCGGTGTCTGATGAGGTTAATGGAAGCGCACGGAGTCCAGAGGATGAACATCGTGGGGATTAGCTACGGTGGATTCGTTGGGTATAGTTTAGCGGCGCAGTTTCCGGAGAAAGTTGAGAAGCTTGTGCTATGTTGCGCCGGGGTTTGTTTGGAAGAGAAAGATATGGAGGACGGATTGTTTAAGGTACCGAATCTGGAAGAAGCTACCGAGATTTTGATACCTCAGACGCCGGAGCAGCTTAAGGAGCTTATTAGATTCTCTTTCGTTAAGCCCATCAAAGGTGTTCCATCGTTTTTTCTCTGGGATTTTATCGATGTAAGTTTGTTTCTTTGTTTTTTTTTTTTGATTAATTTTGGATTTTTTTGTTGTGAACTTGTGTTTGCATTTTGAAATGTAAAGGTAATGTGTACGGAGTTTGTAGAGGAGAAGAAAGATTTGATCAAATCAATACTCAAAGATCGGAGACTTTCAGATCTTCCTAGGATCAAACAGGTGTGTGACATTACAAAAACTTTATTTTGAATCTTAATTTTGCTATGTCACTTCTTCATTATATCATTTGTCTGTGGTCTTCTTTTATTGGGTTGAATTAGAAATCGTTGATCATATGGGGTGAAGAAGATCAAATATTTCCATTGGAACTAGGTTACAGATTGAAAAGGTAATTAAAATATACTAATCTTGAGATTACCCCTTTTTTTTTTCTTCTGTGAAACTAGAATTTATATTTTATAATAATATGGTGAAACAGACATATAGGAGAAAGTGCAGAGATAGTGGTGATCAAGAACGCAGGACATGCTGTGAATTTGGAGAAGTCCAAGGAATTTGTCAAGCATTTGAAATCTTTTCTCATTGACTCTTTGTGAATTACTACTGTATTATATTTTTTTTGTTTTTGTTTTTGTTTCTTGTTCCATGCATTGCAGAGATATAATAACCATTTTTTTCCACTATTTCTCGTCGTTGCACTTGAAAGGGTGATCTTTCTTTGTTGTTTAAAAGTTTAAAACATTAACGACTATTAGTGATTTATGTTATATCACAAACACGATTATTTTATCCACGACAGACTTTAATGATCCATAACAGATAGAGCCACGATTAATGAAATGACTCAATTTTTAACTTGCACAAGAACTTGACGAACTGAAATAAGGCCAATGTAATCACAATGCCGAGCCTGAGTTATACAATCAGCTACATTATATTGAAATACAGAAGAAAATTCATCCGTTTATTAACACAACCAAAAAAAAACGTGTAGTACGTAAGGTGTACGGTATAGAATTTAAAAGAATCAGTAGGACAAAGAAGTTTCAGTATAAAGTATAAACAATTATTATGGTATCCGATTGACTACAAAGAAAATCTGTCTCGACAAAATAATGAGTTCGCAAGAAAATCTCTATATCCAATAACACAATTAAAAGGCCTAAAATTATTTTTAAGTGGCCTTTGTTTTTTTATTGTTGGGCTTTGACGAAGGATTTTAGGATACTGAAAAGAAAAGAAAAAATGGTTTTATCTTAAATATAACTCTATATAAGATTAAGCTCCCAGGTTTTATAATTTAATCAATATCTATACAGTTTTCATCTTCCAATTTTATGTGGCTCTCCTGTCGACTAATCTTCCAATTTTGTTGTACATCTATGTGAAGCTCTAACATATATTGGGAAGATTCCAATAATATGGACTTCCTATACATGACAAGAGAACTGGGACCAATCTGTGTATAGAGTGATTGGTTAGTCAACATGAGAAGCTGGTCGGTCGGTCGGCGGCAATGTAAGACCAACATATACACCTCACAATATTTTATTGATTAACTAAGCCAACTTATCCTAAAAATTAGAATGATTGAATCATTAGTTTCTTTTCCGTTAAAACAAGAGATGTATTACATTCAATTATCTCACTAGTATTTTTTTTCCACTAATGTTGTGACTTACCTCACCTACTTAGTGGCACTTATATATGGGCTGTGGATTATGCCTTTTATTATCATTTTTTTTGGCTCATGAAAAATTATGTTATTAAGAAAATAGGGTTTAGTTTAATGTGGTATTGGCTGCTTCTGCGGACTAATAATTATTGAAGCTCTTGTGGGTTTGATAAAATTGCCGGCACACATCTCATCAGATGCAGAGAAGTACTTCGTGACGTTTTACATTAATGATCAGAGGACAACAAGATTTAATTTAAGACACTAGCCCTTACCGCCTTACCTATGTTGAGTATATGCAGTAAAAGACCATATGTCAGTCTTTTTTTTTTTTTGGGTCAACTAGAATTTTATTAGAATTATCAAGAGTTAAACACTATTTAAAATACATAAACCAATAAATATAAATATTTTCGGAAACTAAAGCCTGCAAAAAAAATTAAAATTTTCGTAGAAATTTAAACCGGCGGAAAAACTTTACAAACTCCATAAGATGACTAAACTTATTCCTAAAAATCAAAAGATAGACATCTTATAAAAAAGAAAAAGATAAAAAGTAGACCATCAACTCTTCTGAGAGAACTACGAAAAAAAAGTATCAGGATGCTCTCAGCCAATCCCACCGCACTAACTGACTTTTTCTATGCCAACGAGAGTTGATCTCTCCACACTTAGTAGCCAAGACATCTCCATCCGACCAGGTCCGACCCTTTTTTATACATTTGAAACATTTGTATTGGGCCTAAAAATTTTGGGGAATTTTTTTTTGTAGAAGATGAAGAGGTTGAAGTAAGATTTTTTTTGAAGAGGTTGAAGGAATGTTATCCAAATACTTGGACTGCTTGTCAAATTTATGTTTTCGAAACTTTGTGGTTTTATTTTTATATATATCGAAAACCCCGATTTTTGGTTTCGTATTAGATCTCAAATAATGTCGGACCGACCCTGCATCCGACACGAGAAGAATCCGACATGATTTCGGGCATCATCATCAAAATAGATTGAGACTGCGTGAGACTACGCATCCGTCGAAATCTGGAAATATATCTTTAAAGGAACGACCAGTTCACAACTAGAACCCGTTCACAACTAGACCATATGTTAGTCATTCACTCATTTATTTGCAAAAACAACAAATCATGAAATTGTAAATAAATTACTCCCTTTGTCTCGTGTGTGTGTGTTTTTAATAATATCAATTATGCATGTAAGATAATGTTGGAACTCTCGCAGTCCTACATATAATAGGATATTACTATTTTATCCGATGATTCGCTATTTTACAATTATATTACGTTGCTTGTTTTAATCACGCACAAAAAAAAATACTACTTATTAACATCCTTACTATCGCGTTTTTTTTTTTGCAAATTATGCTCCCGTATAATCATCTAACAAAATGACTATTTTATTTATATAGAAATAATGATTTATTGGACTTAAATTGCTTTCGCTAGTCTTTTTCAGCATCTCCATTCTCCAGTCAATAGAAAAGTTTAATTATTGTAGTTGTTAAAGCAACGTCGTTGTCATTTTATTATTTTTATAAGTCTGGTGGTAGTCATTGCACTAAAATTATAATGATTTTAATTTTTTCTTTTGCGGATATGTTTGTTTTAAGTTTTAACGTTTGCATGTTGTAATAGTGTATTACAAAAATGAAATGACAATAGATAGGATTTTAACTGAAAAAATGTTTTATGATTCTTATATGCAAAAGGGACCAAAAAAACACTTTATTTACGTTGAGATTTTGTACCATTTTTTATAAATATTTTATCAAAAATGAAAATGTTATGCTTTTATTGTGAAACATATTTGAAAAAAAAAACATTTCAACGCAATTTGAAACCACTGAATTCAGTCATGATTTTATCTTTGTTTCGCATATATATGCTCCAACTTTTACATTCTTTGACCCAAAAAAAAAGAGTTAAAGGAGAAACGGAGAAAGACAATGATAGAAGTGGGCATGCATGCAACATTTGCCCATAAGACTGTTACGTTAAACCCTCAAAGTCAAAAGTTAAGATATGGAGGGGAATGGGTGTTTCTAACATTATATACGACTTTTCTAGCAAACTTTAATTGACTTCGCCGACAGATACATATACAATTACGTAGCTATGAGTAAAGATGGACTAACCCGAATATTTAATATGCCTTATATAAAAATTAAAATTTTCATGTTTTGGCGGGCCAACCAATAAGTTCATGAATTATATTAGTTTATAATTAATTAATTTGCAAATCAAACAATACTGTACACATAGTAAATATAAATTTATACAAACATGTATTAAAGTAAAAATAAAAAATAAAACAAAGGGAAAAATCTTTGTATAATCGAAGCATGATTCGAAGCTGACATAAGAAAAAAAAACATATATGATGCGATTTATTAACAAAAACTAAAATAGATAAAAAGATCATAACCGAAACTGATGAGAAATATGACTAATTTTTGCCATGCCCGTGAAAAGATATGACATAGCATCCCGACTGAAATTTTTAAACCAAAAAAAAAATGATTGTACACACAGTTGATAAATATTAGTTATATTTAGGGAACTAAAAATCGTAATTATTTATTGGATTAAATTCAATTTAATTTTATGAATAATTGGAGATATTTTAAGTTAGATTATAATCTAAATATTTATTAGATTTATTTGTATTATTAGTGTGATTTGATTTCAAAACAAAAAACATAAAGATGCTTAGCATCAATTCAGATTTTTGGCATTAATTCGGAATTATGAGATTAATCCAATTGATGTAGGAGTATTTTAATAAATTTTTCAGTCCATTTTAATACAGTTTTAATAACCCACTTAAAAATATGTCTTATATGTAATATGTTAAATATAAATTAATTATATAAGATTTAAATGTTATTTTTAAATTAGTTAACTAATATTATATATAATTTATTTGATATTAAATAGTATTTTAGCTTTTCATCAAGTTAATTTATTTCTAATATTTTAACATTTTAATTAAATTAAAATATTTATGATATTTTAGATAATATATCCAAAAACATATATATATATATATATACTATTTTTACCACTCGCATTTGTTATTACTGGTTTTTTTATCTAAATTGTTAAATTTGTTAATTGTTAATTGGTTATTGATTACAAACTGACCAATTTATTTTCATGATATTTATAATATGTTAGTTTAACTGTTGTTTGAATATTAGAAGGTAAAAATCGTAATTCTAAAGCATATTTAAATATCAAATTTATTGTTTTTAATTTGGTACACGAAACTAAATCAATTTTTTTGTTTTTTAATATGGTTATTTCCTTAATTGGGATAGTATTGAATATTTAAGGAATGTTTTTAAAATTGTGTTTGGTTGTTAGGATAGTAGAGAATAAATTGTGAGGGCTGTTTGGATATATGGATATAAGTTAAAAATATTTAGTAATTTTTATTCTTAATGAAATGTTTTTGTTTTTTAAAAAACATCTTTTAATGGCATAAGCCGTAAATACTTGAAAACGTCTTAAATGATTTGAAAAAAAATTATCATCCATTTCCAATTTATAGTATAGAAGGTCCCTTTCAAAGTTTCATATCTTTTTCATCAAGTAGACATATATCCAATCAAGTATTAATTGTCAAGCATATGAATATAATACATTAATACTATATAATAGCTAAATTTCTATAAAACCATTTGAAGAAGAGATGTTCATTCATTGTATTTATCTGTTTATGTGATCTTCATATGAATACTTGCATTTGAAACATGTTTGAGTTGTAAAAAATTTCGTTCCCGTTCTATCACATGACCTTCAAACGGATATTTCGTTCTCAACTTAAAATAGCTAGGACAAGATATTTCGTTTCGGATTGCCATGCCCATTCCATTAATTTTGCAATTGCATTGTTCCATTCCGAGTTTCTTTTGACCTAGCTCTCACACTCCACCAACTTGTTGTAAGGAAAAAAAGCAAGTGTTTGAGTTCCGGGTTTAAATCAAATTATATAAATCATCAGACATCGTTTGGTTATTTTGTTTACCCGATTCGGCCTACATATTGCTTAGAAATTAGAATAACGTTATTTTTTGTTTTGTTTTTATATTTAAATAATTAAGTTATGTTCTTCGTGAATTTTATCTTTGTACGGTTCAACCAATTGGATAGCAAGTTAGCAACTACTATTAATGGGTTAGTAGGTTAGGTCATATGTAGCGGCCGACTGATTGATTTATTTTTTTGATTTATAAGTTAGGCCATATATGTACACATTTATGATTTATCTGCCCGTGCATTATGTATAATTGCTCGTTTCACGTATAATTTGTCACTTTCACAAGACATCAAAACATAAGTGTGTCACATATCATGCCAACGAAGCATTGCTTGGCGTTCGTATTATTTCATATTTTTGCCGCCTTTCAATTCAATTTTAGCCCTACGAATCACCTTGGCAGCTACATATACCTATCCACACGCACGCTTACACCAAAACACATTAATTGTTATAACATATTTCATTATTTCGCTTTCGAATAAGCCGGATAAATGTTGTGGGGTATTATTTTATATATTAGTATCAGTCTTTTCTTTCTTTCTTTTTTCTTACACGCTATTAGTATTATTAGTCTTTTGGTTGGAGAATAATATTAATTAACTACAATGACCCAAACATATAGTATATTATTATTACATTTTTCATATAGTATATTATTGATATTGTCGTTGTGTTGTCATTCAAATTAAAACTCGGTACAGTACATATTATTGACGCAAAATAGTTATAAGTACAATTTATACAAATTTGACGTAAAACATGTTATTATATTAAATGTTATGAAACACAATGTTATAAAATTAATGGGAACTGATATTATGAAACACAATGTTACGTAAATTAGTCCGGCAAAAAAATTATCATAGGAAAATACTTAAACACGCTAATTAAAAAAAAAAAAAATATATATATATATATATATTATGATTGTCATCTGACATAATTTTTTTACTTCAGAAGTGATATTTATCATATAATATTTACATAAAATAATTATAACTAATAAATCCACGTATTGTAGATTTGTAGTAAAGTTTAGTATATAGTATATACTGACAAAATTCTGTATTTACAAAGACGAAAAAAGTAATTCAAATTAGCTACTAAAATGGTAACTGCAATTATTTGTCTTAATTTTATGATTTTGTTTTCTATCGTTCAAAATTCTGTTCGGCAAAATTGTATTTTTGTAAACTATTGGTGGCAGATATTTAGTAGATTTTTGTTTCAAGGACTGAAATTCACGTGTTAAATACAAAGGTAGAGCTGAGATAAGATTACAGAAGAGAGTAGTTACTGACAAGGTGACGTAAAATAGGCGTATTTTTCAAGTTTTAATAAACGTATCTTACATATGTGGGGACCTACGAGACTCATCTTCCTCGTATATCGTGCCTTGACGTAAGTAAATCCAACGGCTCTACTTTTTACCCGAGTTTAAAATTTCTAAAGTTCTACTATCATTATCAAATTGTCTTAGTTAACAGTTAACACCGTATTCATATTTATTTCGTCATTAAACTTCAAAACAAAACTGTAACATGTTGTTTCCATCGTTCGCTTAATTTGTAGGCGGGAAGTAATAATTTTTTTTTTTTATCGGCTTAAAAACGGGATGCAACACCAGGATTTTATAAATAGATTTCATACAATATTATCTTCCAATGGAACAAAATCTGAGATTAAAGTACAGAGAAAAAGAGCAACCCATAAATCGGGTTTTACATCATTTTTGTCAGATTAGTTTTGGTCTAGGTTCGCAATACTGGTGGTGGTCTCATCAAATAACATTTTGGAGTATACAATTATTAATGTTTTCAAATTGAGCCCGCATCATTCGATGTCCATGATTATAGAAAGTAGTCCTTGGCATAAAATCCGAATCCGAAAATCCGATCCGGATCCGATCTGAATCCGATCCAAAATAGGTTCGAATTCTATTCGGATTTTATATGACCCTATCCGAAAAATCCGAAATCCAAAAAACCCGATCCGAATCCAAAAAATCCGAAAAAATCCGAAAACCCCAAAAAAATTAGAATAATCCAATCCGAATCCGACAAAAACCCGATCCGAAATAGTTTCGGATTCTATTAGGATTCTATATGACCTTATCCGAATAATCTGAAATCCGAATAATCCGATCCGAAATCCGAATGTCCAGACCTAAAATTAGAAAGACAATATATAGAAAACTTCGCAACGTTCTAGAATTTAGATAAATAAAGGAAAAGGTATAGTAAAGAAATAAAAAAATGGCGAATAAAGATAAAGAGTTTTCAAATGAAAAAGGGGAAGGCTAAAGAAACAGAATAAGATTGGACCACGCAGATGCAAGGCAATAATTGGCATAGGAAAGGGCGTGGTTCGTACGCCTTGCCCTAACTAATGACCACTGCTGAAACATATTGTAAATTTCTATATTATAACTGTATACATATATAACTGTATACATATATATATATACATATATATACATATATGTTGACATACATGGTTTCATTATTAATACCTAAGAAAAATACCCGAAACCAAAAAACCGAACCGAAACCAACTCTATCCGAAAAAAGAATTGAACCGAATCTAGAACCGACAAAATATCCGAACGAATCCTAAATTCATATATCCGAAGAGCCGGAATCGAACCCGAACCGAATATATATCCAAAATACATGAAATATAGTTATATATCCAAAATATTAGTTATATTTAGACTCAATATAACATAATTATCCAAAATTACAATTATAAATCCGAAAATATCACTTATTTTTAGACCAAAATAATTAAAATACTCAAAATAACCAATAGATCCGCAAGTTTTTAGTTATATTTTTCAAAATTTAACTAAATTTTATTCAAATTTAATCATTTTTAGTTTTTTCCGATATTTTTGATATCCGGAACCAAACCAAAATTCTAAAATACTTGAATGGATCATAAATCTTTCTATCCGAAATATTCAGAACCGAACTGAATATCCGACTGCTTAGGGCCTACTCAGATATTGAATAGCTGGAAGCAGATTTTAAATAGCATGGTTATTAGTTATTACGATATTGGCGTAGTTAGTGTATGTCGGTTTAGATGTCTAGTTGCAACTCATCGTATATTGAAGAATCAAAAGTTTAATGGCCGTATATATTACAAGTAACAAGTGTAGTAGTTGATGTTATAATTAGTGCATGTTGTTATTTAATTATCCAAATTCAAATCCGCAAATAGTGCATATTATTAACAAAAAAAAAAAAATTAGATCAATCTGATGACGATATAAAATTCTTTTAGCAGTCAAAACAAGAAAACAATTATTTTTTATACATAAAGAACCATCTGAGTCATCGTATTTTCAATGTATCTGAAAAAACTTCAACAATTTTTATTGGTGCACTCGAAACGTTTAGAATGCAATGTCCTTAAATATTTATAGCCACAATTTCTTCTTCTTTTTAACTGATTTTTATTTAATAGGATAATTATTGATTTCAATAACTTCAAACGTGTACTGTTCAATGTAAACAGTATAAACTTTTATCCGGACATGCACGGAAGTGTTTATCCCTGTCGTATCTAGATTTAAAATTTTAATCAAAATAATTTAATACACGTTTATGGAAACTACCACGTCACCCCTAGAAGAACCTCACTACAGGCTGTCCAAAACCTTTGCCTAACCAATTAAATATATCCACGTGGCATACGTTGACATGAACGCTCTTTTAATTTTACAGCTGTTGCCCGTTCGATAATTCCGGTATATAAATAAGCTCTTAATAGCTTCACAAACTCATCATATTCAAAACAGAACAAAACCTCTCTAGTCTCAAGCCATCTCTATCCTCCCAAAATGGCCTATATTTATCGTTTTGCCATTCTCCTCGTTCTCCTCTCCGCCACCGTTGGCCTCTCTACCACCGCGTTGGTCGAGCAGAAGCCTCACCACAGCGGCATTCCATTGAAAGGAAGCATCACTCTCAATCTCATTTGGTACGGAAAATTCACTCCAATCCAGCGGTCAGTCATAGTCGATTTCATCCGCTCTATCAGTTCCCCCGCCGTCGCAAAAGGTCCCTCCGTCGCTTCGTGGTGGAAGACGACGGAGAAGTACAAACAAGGCGTCTCAACTATCGTCGTCGGTAAACAGCTCCTTCTCGAGAATTATCCTCTCGGAAAATCCCTGAAAAGCCCTTACCTACGTGCTCTATCAAGCAAACTTAACGGCGGTGGTGCTCGATCTATAACCGTCGTCTTAACTGCGAAAGACGTCACCGTTGAGGGGTTCTGTATGAATCGGTGCGGTACGCACGGGTCTAAGTCTCGTTCCGTTAACAGTGGAGCTTACGTGTGGGTCGGAAACTCTGAAACGCAGTGTCCTGGTTACTGCGCGTGGCCGTTTCATCAGCCTATCTACGGACCTCAGTCTCCGCCGTTAGTTGCGCCTAACGGTGACGTTGGAGTTGACGGAATGATCATAAATCTCGCGACTCTTCTTGTTAACACCGTCACAAATCCGTCTCCAGAAGCCGTCTCTGCTTGTACCGGTGTATTTGGTTCGGGTGCTTACCCGGGTTACGCGGGTCGGGTTCTCGTAGACAAGACAAGTGGAGCGAGTTACAACGGTTTGGGTCTCGCCGGTAGAAAATATCTATTGCCGGCGATGTGGGACCCGCAGACTTCGACGTGTAAGACTTTGGTTTAATATCAGATGGTCGTGAATGGGACACGTGGCAAGAATCAATGGTGATGGCGAGTTAAAAAGCTTGTTGTAGTAAAAAAAAAAAAAAGGTTGTAGATATCTATCGCGTCTGGTTCGGAGTTTGGGGAAAGGGATGTGTTTGTTTTGTCGTTATGTTATGCCTTGTAAATTCGATCTTGGAAGAATGTGAAAATAGATTCATATTTCTATTTTATTGCGGATAATAAAAATCGATTTGTAGTTTCCCCTAAAATCTTTTAACCTTATACTGTTATCTTGTTATCTTGTTATAATCAAAAGAATAAATTTCATAGATAGGAGGAAAACGTATTAAGATATTAATTATGCTGTATTGCATTGATAAGGTAAACAAAAAAGAAGAATAAAGGTGATGTTGGGACTTGGGGGATATGAGAAAGAGAACATATAGAATAGTGTATCACCCTTTTTCTTTCACTTTTAATTAAAACTATAGCTTATAGGCTTTGGCGTATTGCTTACTAAACAATGGTAGTATTTGATATTGTGGGAGTGGAGAAAATGATTTTATTTTTATTATCCAGTTTCCTACCAATCTCACCTTTTTAGTAACTTGAATTAGATTATCCCATAAATTCTAAAATATGACCAGTGGGTTGGTTGATGTTCAGTGCTTCGAACAGGCTTCTCGGATCAATGGTTCCTACTGATGATAGTGAAAGCAGTAAGCTATCAATGAAGTCGCTCCAATAAAAGTTTGATACTGGGGATTTACACCTACAACTATTTATATTCTTTCAATAAGGACCCCATGCTTTAAGAGTTGGTATTATTTGATTCCCTATGTGACACAAGAATGCTAGGTTTCAATTAATAAACAGTAAATGACAAATAATATAACATTTGATCCAAATGATTCAACAAAAAGATTGTAACGTTTTATAAGGTTGAAGATCGAATCTAAAGAGTTCGAAGGCCTCACTAGAGTCCTGAAAATTACCAACATAAAAAGTTTCGGCCACATTATAGCAACTCCTCATATGATCGTGTTTGTAGCAGTCACCAAGAATCAAGATTTTAATATTTCAGTCAGATTGTCAGATATTATACGAACAAATAACGAACTAGAGAGATCGAAAAGTAATAATCTAGACACTCTATAAATGATGAGTATACAAAAAAAGAAGCAAACGACACCGAAGGATCTGTATATATAGGAAACATTATATAAACAAAAAGACACGAGTTAGCCTTTTACTCCCTAAGCCCAGTCAAGGCCTCCCAATTATCAACCCAAACAGTCGACGCCTTAAACCAAGCCCAGCTATATTTATGCCAATAAAAGAAAGCCGACGAAAATACTTAATGTTAGTTTTTATTTTAAATCCGACCACTAAGAAAAAGGAAATAAATCAAACAGGATTTTCCAAACAGTAAAATTAAGTAAAAATATATTTATAAACAAGAGAAATAACTCCTTTTTTTTTTTATCAACACTCAACAGGGAAAGAACTCTATAATAGAAATATAGAAAAAGGAAATTGGAACTAAATAAGACCTCATATATACGTATAATTTGTAAAAAATCAGATTTGTCCAAATAAAATCGACCGTTATAGAAGAAAATAAAAATAAATTTCTTCTTGAGTTTTTTTCTTTAAATAAAGCTCCTCTCACAAAAGAAAAAAAAAGTTATTCTCACAACGGCCATATTCCTTCTTTGGCTGCCACGTGTACTAACGAGCCGTTGTCGCCGTAGTTAGAGGGCCAAATCCAACCGCGTTCTCTTTTGCTTCTCATTAAGCTGTCCCCACTTCAGAGTTTCACACTTTGATCCACAACCGTCCGATCTTTACTCGTTTTCTCTTTTATTAATCAACGACATGGATTCAACGCGCTCAGCAGGCATTGGACCTCACTTTTCACCTCTATATAAACAGACCTGTCAGCGTAGTCTTCCACACCAAATACTTGAGCAAACTTAACAATTATTTCAAATTTCTCTGTTACACAATCAATTCTCTCTTCAAATCATCGCAATGTCGATCTCAAAAATCCTATCTTGTATGGTTCTGGCCACTCTCTTGATCTCTTCCGTGGTGGCTCAGTCTCCTGCTCCAGCTCCATTCAGCGGCGGAGGAAGACGGATTATCTCTCCGGCGTCTTCACCGTCGATATCTCATTCTCCGTCGAAAACACCGACTCCGAAATCATCCGTCGCGTCTCCTCCATTATCGCCTCAAGCGGATTCTCCTTCCATCGATAATACTCCGTCTTCGATATCTGATTCGCCGTCACAAGCTCCTGGTCCTGCACAGAGCAACGCTGTCTCCAACAGATACACAGTTTTTGGTGGATCCGTTGCTGTTTTGCTATGCGCTGCCGTTTTTGCTTTGTAGGCTCGATCGATCTATGAAAACAAGCTTCTCCGATGGAATCAGCATTATTTCATTATTTATTTATTCATTTTTCTAGTTTCTCTTTGCTTCATTTGGTTAAATCAGCAGCATGATTACTTTAGTATTTGATATTCCGAGTCTCCTTCGATGTACCCCCTTATCAATATATCACAATTTTTATTAATCATTTTAAAAAATACCCTACATTGCTAATTTGAGAAAATGCTATTTAAAAAAAAAAATTGAGGAAATTTTGAAATGGTCCAATCAGAGAACAAGTAAATGAAACAGCTCATCTCTTTGAATTGCCCACAGTGCTGGTATCGGCGGTGACTACTTCTCCGTAGCGGTTGTTTTAGCCGCCATGTACAACCATTGTTTCTCTTGGAGCTAATGGGCCGGATTTTTATGGCCCATTAAATTTATATTTTCACCAATTGACACAAACCTAAGATTTTCGAAGTTTGTGATCGATTATAGATCTTTTTTGGTCACACGAACTGAAAATCCATGGCGACTCGCTCGCTCTTCCATAGTTTTAGATGGTCAGTCTCCTCCACCTGGCTCTCTTTTTTATTTCCCTACTTTTGTTTCCCGATAAAATTGATTCACGCTTCTATGATTTGAATCTAGTCGATTGACGAATAATGGTGTTGTCGGAAGCAATTTCACTCGGTACGCCGAATCATCGCGATTCTCGAAGTCGTACAGTGCTGACGCAGCAATCGGGGGATCGCTTCTCCAGGAATCGGAAGAGAAAGACGATCTGAGGAGCCGGATTTTCAGATTGAGGCTTCCGAAACGGAGCGCGACTACTGTTCTCGAGAAATGGGTTGGCGAAGGGAATCAGATTACAGTCAATGAACTTCGTGAGATCTCCAAAGAGCTTAGGAGAACTCGGCGTTACAAACACGCCCTTGAGGTACTAACATCGATATTTTCCTATTCATGGGTTTTGCAATTTATTGGAATTCGTGGCTCCTAGTTTCTAGATTGATCACTTTGTGACCTTGGCGTGAAATTTTCTGTCGATCTGCATTGAGAAGTGAGTAGTAAACGAGAAATATTGTTGTTGTCTGCTACAATTACGATTCATTCTTGGCTTGACTTGAGAACAAGCGCACAAAACTTCAATTTCAGGCAAAACCTTCATATTTATGATTGTTATGTCTGTTTATGCACAAAATCGCATTGCTATGCATCCTTCTGGGAGCTTATTCAAGTCTTATGAACAGGTTACAGAGTGGATGGTTCAGCATGAAGAATCTAAGATCTCAGATGCTGATTACGCCTCGCGCATTGATCTGATTTCGAAAGTTTTCGGGATCGATGCAGCTGAACGTTACTTTGAAGGTCTGCATATTGCTTCAAAGACAGCTGAAACCTATACTTCTCTCCTTCATGCTTATGCTGGCTCCAAACAAACCGAACGAGCCGAGGCCTTGTTCAAGAGAATCATAGAGACTGATAGTCTCAATTTCGGTGCTATCACATACAACGAGATGATGACTTTATACATGTCAGTCGGGCAAGTTGAGAAAGTACCTGAGGTTATCAAAGTGCTAAAGCACAAAAAGGTTTCTCCGGATATTTTTACTTACAACCTGTGGCTAAGTTCATGTGCTGCAACCTTTAACATTGATGAGCTCAGAAAGATTCTTGAAGAGATGAGGCATGATGCTAGTTCCAGCGAGGGTTGGGTTCGATATATCTATCTTACTAGCATCTACATAAACAGTAGTAGACTAACTAATGCCGAGTCTACCTCACCAGTCGAAGCTGAGAAATCTATTTCGCAAAGAGAATGGGTCACATATGATTTCCTTATGATTCTGCACACTGGATTAGGAAATAAGGATATGATAGATCAGATTTGGAAGTCTCTGAGAAACACTAACCAGAAATTGAGCAGCAGAAGCTACATTTGTGTTCTTTCATCTTATCTAATGCTTGGTCATTTGACAGAAGCTGGGGAAGTTATCAATCAGTGGAAGGAGTCTAAAACGACAGAGTTTGATGCTTCTGCCTGCTCGAGGATCTTAAACGCTTTTCGAGATGTCGGGTTAGAGGAAAAAGCCAGCGACTTTCACTTACTCTTGGTGCAAAAGAAATGCAGCTTGGAAAATGAGGTATCATAAGATTGGGGTCTCTGAGAGATAAGTTGTGAAATTTTTATGCTCTTGGCAAGAATCAGATCAAGCTCATCATCAATCATCAATCATCAATCATCATTTAGGGTGGATGAATAAAATAGAGGTTTCTTATCTTCACTGTGATTTTTATTTATCTTTTGTTCCTGACGTTGGAGGCCATGAAGACTCGAAGATTTCCTCACCAGAAGATTTTTGCTTACGATTTGTTAATGGCCTATATTATATATTCATGGGCCTTAGGCCAGGTCCATGATATTTCATATATAATGTCAAATTTCAAGTTTCCAAATTTTACAAGAAAATACGTTGTGCAAGTTTTTTTGTATGTTGTTTAATAACAAGTGTAGCATTCGTAAGTGTACCTCTTTTATTTGTTTTTAGTATAGAAACAATATGATATTTTGAAAGATTAAAACAAAAAACTAGCATGTAAGAAGCCAGGTTCCATTATTAACACTCTTATAAGTTTTTTACATGAATATAATACACAAACATGATTAGACCCACGAGAGAAACAACAGAAGCAAATAACATAACATTATAGTAGTACAAGTCCCTTGAAGAGCTTAAGAGGCAGAGATTTAAAAAAGAACAAAAAATTGACAAGATATGGGATTGGTAGCAACAGAAGAGTAATAATGAGACAAAAGAGTGGGGACATAGATTTACCTAATGAAAGTGGGAAGATTTCAATTTCCACAAGTCACAACCACTCCAAAAAATTTCAAGTTTTGCCTTTTTTATTTTTCTTCATCCACACCCACCACCACCGCCTTCACAGAGATATTATTACCCAGGAGGAAAAACAAAAGTTAATTATTAACGATCAATGAGCACCAAGACTTTGCTTTTTTCCATCTTTCACTTTTCTTCCACTCCAGGCACAGACGAAAGTCACCTTTTTTTGTTCTTTTTTTAGAGAGCATGCCAAATCCAAAAGTGAACCACTATTGATCCAGCTAGATGAACAGTGGATACGGTCCCACTAGGGTCACCAGGCGTGTTCTAATTGTTTCAAACCCACGTTAATGAAATTGAGAGAATCTTCATCAGTCCTTTACCTCATTGATGATCTTGTCTCCTCTTTAACCAACCAAACATGCTTATCAATATAGCAAAAGGGGTCTTAGGTTTTTCACCAATGGTTGTCTAAACCCTTTGATGAGTTGAAGTTTCGCTTCAGCAACTTGAGGTAATCAATGGCTTCGTCCAGTAGTAAAATAGCTTCTTTTCCCTTTGCCCCGGGAACTACGCTCTCGAGGATTCTCAGAGTAGTGTGAATCTTGTCTTTTCTTGACTGCTCGTCACTTAGACCAGAACCCGTTTCTTGTTTGCTTGAGATGTTGGATTCAGGAAGTTTTTCATCTGATAAGCCTTTGGCTTTAGTGAAAATCTTGGTGACCACAAGGGATGGTGATGAGTCTCTGGATGAATGGTCCAGTAGTTTCTGCCTTTTACAAAGTGGACCATCAACACTGCTTTCAGTTTCATCCAGTTCTTCTGTTGTTTTATTGCACGCTTGTTGTTCAACTGGGAATGGAGAGTGACCAGTGCTCATCACTTCATCATCACTCTCCCAATCATCACTGTCGTCTTCATCAGAATACAGCAGCGCGTTGATTTCCTCAGTGTCTTCGTGCATTTCTGACTCTTCTTCGCCATTAACATGATCTTCATGGATCAATATATTTTCTGGAAGGGCATGATCTTTACTGAACCCTTTCTCTGGGTGTAGGGAATCGAGAATGTTCCCTCGCTCTGCATCCATAGAAGAAGGAAACCGCAGAGGAAATCCACATTGTAATAAACGAGTCTGATTTCCTGACTGATCGAATACTAGAAATCTTTTCCGAGAAGACTTGAGTGCCGCTCCCTCTGGAGCAGCAGCGCAGCTAGATCGTCCGTTCAAACATGAAACATGTTTTCCACAAGACTGCTGACCATAGCAAAACTGACGCTCATCTGCATATACTTTACCGAGTTCCGGAAAAGGGATATCAGGACGGGAAGACTCAGTAGCTGTGTCCTGGACGCAAGCTTGAGGATTTAAGCCTAATGGCAACCATTTCTGCTGCCTGGTATCAAGAGGCATGCTCTTGCAGTTGAAGCCAAGGAAACTTTACAGGATTACAATACTGCAACGAAAAAAGTAAAAGGAAAAATCATTTTACATGGCTATGACTTATAAACGAGATAATTACTATTTAAAACCCAACTCAAGAAAGCTATAGCCACAAACAGAATCAACATTATGTAAAAGTATAAAAAAGGAAAGATTCAGTTAGCATACCGATTGTGGAAGCTATTGCTCAAATGTGTGTTGAACGCACTGCTTCTGGATTCTTTCTTGAAACAATCGTATAAGAAAGTAGAGACAAAACGAAAAAAAAAGGCCAGCTCCAAAATTACAAACACAAACTCACAAACCAACTACGTCACTGGTTTGAGTATATGTCTAAAGTATTCAGCCTGAAAGTGGAACACAAACGATAGTGTTAGGGAAAAAAAAAAGACTATGAGGTGAAGTGTGACAAAAGAGCATAAATTACTATATTTCTGCAACGAACCTGACAATTATCCATCGGTTGAAAACAAGCAATAACCCTCACTACAATTGTTGGTTTGTTAGAATCTCCGTTGTTCTCGTACTTCAATGTTCGAAATCTTGTCTGACCAGCTGATTGACTTACCATCACTCTTCCAAACTCTTGAATGTAAAACTACAGTTGCTCCACAGAACAGAGCAAGCTACCAAAAGACAGATGACTTGAAGAAGAAAGAGAAAAGTATTGATCTTTGAGAAGAAAAGGAAAAAAAAAAAAGAAAACGAGAAAGAAGGCTTGAAAAAAGCTTTAAAGGGTTTAAAAGAATCGTTTAGCTGATCCTATATTGATCACAATGAAAAACGTAGAAACGTTGGGATCCCATTATTAAAAAGATTAGATAAACAGAAAAAGGTAAAAGATTTAGAAAATTAAGAAGAAGAGGATTTGAAGATGGGTTTTTTCAAGGTAGAGAAGAAATTTACAGAATAACACGACAATACAGATTCAAGCGCACAACTTTACGGTACACATCAACAGAACTTGTGAACCAACTCATGCTGTTTTTTCTCCTCCTATGCACTTATAGATTTTTAACATTCACTACTGCTTTGTTGTAATCCAGAGAAGAGCAAAATCTGAGGCAAAAAGAGAGGAAGTAATCTCATCAATAAAAAAACCAGATATCACAACAATTGAACTTCTTGAAATATAGAATAAAATATTGCAGCATTGAGCAATTACATATTCTGGGAACATCACTTTTATTATGCGTCAGTTAAATCGCTAAATTAAGAGCTAAAACTCGAACCAAAAATATGAATATAGACCAGAATTCTCCGTTTTAGTAACGATTTAAACTCATTTCGCATCGAATTTTCCTCTAGTTTCCTAATTTTCCCGAGAAACAAAAAAAAAAAAAAAACAGAGAACACAGAGACAAACAAAAGGATGATTAAAATGAGTCCATTAGCTTACAGAGAGGAAGAAAATGAAGATCTATGCTTCGAGATCCAGAGAGAGTGAAGAGATTTAGATGACGAATCCAAGCAAACTTGAACGGATAAGAGAAGAGAAGAGCTAAAAAATTTAAAGAAAATTAGGAAATAAAAAGTGGGCGTGAAGACTCAAGTCGTGATATTGCTTTATACATGTTCTTATTTCTTGTGACCCATTTTACCCTTTCCAAACAACTTTATTTACCGTCAATAATGGATACAAAAAAAGAAAAATAACAGTTCACATCAACCATGTATCATTCGGACTTTTTTATTTTTGATTTTTGTCTATCAAGATAACCAAGGTGGAACATCAAATAATACAAAAGAAAACTCATTTGTGCGAGTCATAACACTATGACCCAAGCAATGCTCCTTAGTATTAGATTTTGATTCTAATATTTGGATTTATTACTATTTTTCTTCAATTAAAGTTTGAGATCATTTTTCAATCAAATGTTATATTAACTTTAATTCGGTTCAGTTAAAAATTAATTTAGAAAACTTGATTTTAAGATAATATGATCGTTTTAATTGATTAGGAGTAATAGTGTAATAGATATTCTAATGGTATTTGTACTAGTACAACCACTATGTCATAATGCGATTTAAAGTTTTGATATCAAAATTTTATTATTAGTTTCACGCGGAGGCAATGGGACGAGGGAGCTGAATGTGTCTATATGTAATTATGCTGTATATAATGGTAACCTCACGATCCATAATTTGATCATTTCAAGCCATAAATTATAACTATGTACAAACGTGATAATTTCTTAGTTGTTCGTTAAAGTAAAGCCAGTATGTTCGTCTTCTTTTTACCAATTTTTTGGGCAACGTTTCTTCTTTTTAATCATGCGCCAAATAGTGGAAGTGAGTTTTTAACCCCTTTTTTGGTGGTTTCCTTTCTTTAGTTATTATTTTAAATTATTAACCTTTATGTGTTTAGGTGCGTGGGTATAAGGATAATTTGGAACATTTTTGATGACGCAAAAAAAAAAAACAAAATTGAACTACATTATAACATTGTTGTTTAGTTTTATTTGACTAGTTTAGGAGCTATAGCTAATAAAACACCATTTTTTGTGTAGCTAACTAAACACACCATTATTTAATTTCAGTCTATTGTACCATGATATATTAATAAGCGATTGGTGTGAAAAATGTTGGAGCATTCACCAAATTCCATGATCATAGGAGAAAAAAAAAAGAATAAAGAGACAAATTTGGTGAAAGAAGAATAAAAAAAGTTAAAGAAAAAGAGATGCAAGTGAATGATTAAAGAAATGCACGGGGAATTAAGTGCTTAATTGCCTTGACGACTTCTTTTTCTTTTCTTTCTTTTTTTTTTTGCTTTTTGAATATTTTTCTAAAGTTTAATTTCTCGTTGAATCTTTTTTGGGTCTTTTTTCCATTTGTTTGATGTGAATATGAAAATAGTAGTTACCGTGTGAGACCAGTGGACCCAAATGCTTACTATGTAGTACATATGATTTACAGTACTTCAAAAATCTTAAAATTATAGGAAACAATTATTATGTGTTCTATTCCGAAATAATCATTAAAACATGTTAAAAGAAAGATAGTTGAATAGAAATTTTGGTTCACATAATTGAGGGCTTTGGTTAGATGAGTAACCATACAAAATTGGGCCTATTCGTTGCCTTGGACTAATTTTGGGCCATGTTCTCAGCTTTGCATAACTCTTTTAAAAAAAAACACCAAACTCTTATGCCACCATATGCAAGCAATTTATTAGATAGTATATCTAGAAATATTATTTTCTCTTTTTTTTTCATATGGATGTTTTTTTTTTCTCTCATATAGAGATAAATATGATCTAATCAAAACTTTCTTAAAACTAATTAATTAAACTGTTGACCATATTTTTTTGTAACTTTTCACATAACTTCTAATTAAAATCAGAGGCGATATTTGATAATTTATGTCAACCACAAAAATAGAACAAAGTACCCAAAAAAGAAGGAATATACCAGATGAAGGTCCCCAGCAAAAGCATATCCCCAAGGCCAAGAGACTTGGACCGACCGACAAAGTCTCTTTGCTTCAATCACTATCAGTTTTCACATATACAAGCTAACAAATTCGATGAATTTTTATAAACAATCTCTAAATATATGAAATGATTTTAAACGTATATACAACATAATGGAATATGGTCAAAATTTATTAATCGTCTATGTACTTACTCTTTTTAAAAACGTTTATTAATCAAAATTTAACGTCTTTTAACACACCACGAACTTGTTCCAAGGTAATGAACAAGATCATCGTGAACGGTCCTTGCCTCGTCACCGTCGGAACAAACCCTTTGTACAAAGCCATTGGCCCCTCCGCCACCGTCTTTACCGCACAATCCAACGGTCCACCGTAATTCTCCTTATCCGCATTCATCATCCTCGTCTTCACAACGTCTACCGGATTCGACGCCACCGCGGCTACAATCCCCGCCGCAAAACTTGCCGCCACGTGCGTTCCAATCCCTCCCGGCGTCCCACGGCCTCCGGCGACCAAGATTTCTTTGACGTGATCATACGTGGCGAGCTGAGAAGCCGTCACGATCATCGCACGGTTCACGGTTAACCACGAGCCACGCCATAAGCTTGAGACACCTTCCTGCCTTACGATCCGCTCGAGCGCGTCCACAACGCTCTTGTAGTTTCTGCGGCGGTTTAACGGCAAACTTCCGTCGGCTTGCATTCTCACCATCGCTACATCAGCAGGATTTCCGACGGCGGATCCAATGGCTCCTGCGATGAGTCCAGCTGTGATCTTGGTGACCAATGGGAAGTTACCTGTTGGGAGTTATTGCACTAATTAATTCTTTTACGTTAAATTTATTTTCCATCTTTTGTGTTCTCTATAGTGGTGGGAAATAAACAGTAGTACGTACGTAATATATGGAAAATTTCGAACCAAACCGAATAAAAACCAAAATTTGTTTGAGAATATATAATCAATACCAGTGAATCGATCAGTCCACCTCCGTTTAAGAAAGTCGTAAATACCCATACGCGTGGCGGAGTAAAGCATCTGACGGAGGACGGTGGCTGAGACGCCGGAGAAGAGAGCGGCGGGTCCTTCGGTTTTGACAATGTGGGCTCCAACGGCGAAAGGGGTCGTGACGGAGCGCGTGAAAGAAGACGGCGCGTGAATGGATGAGGGTAATAAGGAAATGCTGCCGATGAGAGAGTCAAGAGCGAAAACGGGTCGGTGATTTCGGAAGCCATTGATGTTACCGGATGATTGATTATAAGGAGACTGTTTTGATTAATGAGAAATGAAATAAAAGAAGAAGAAGAAAAGAGTTTAACCAAAAAAAAAAAGAAATAAAAGAAGAGTTTGGGAGAATATTGATCTTTTGTAAGAAAATATTTGGAGAGGAAAAAATGAAATTGGACAAGTTGGAAATGGAAGAAGACAAAAGACATGAGAAGAAAATAATGCAACGAGTTGTGTTTGTGGTACTAGTCCTGAATTACGGCCGGTTCCAGCTTTTGCACAAGGTTTCTTTGTTTTGTCTTGATGCACACCTTGTTATTGTAGAAAAGAATAATTGAAGCTAGGGGAATAAACCATTACATATCTAACATCTACTCATAATAATTTTGATGTTTAAAACGAACGGCTCCTATACAATTCATATAGGTGTAAAGGTGTAGAAAAACGATATGACGAGTAATTGACACATTATAGCCTTAATAATTTAATTATCTTACGTTACAATACTTATAGTTCAATGTAACTATTGTACCACAAAGAGACATACATATTACAAGAGAGAATCAGTACAAGCTTATATCAAGAAGCATTAGAAACCCCAACATGACATGAAACTATAATACATAAGTACTCTCTCATCCTCGATTAATTATTAAACACAAACGAAACTGTTATTGCATATATACTAAGAGGAAGAGTATTCAATTCACTATAGAGATGCAACCCTTTTTACATTCTTCACCCATTGATCTATGGCTTCTTGTTCGAACCGCTTACCTCTTCAACAGTTGATGTAGGTTTTGTCTTTTCAGTCTTTGGAAAACCGCCACTATTACCAGGAAAAGGAAAGCTCGGAATCCATGACGGAAATTCAAATTTTGGCCCTTCTGGCTCCTCTGGTTTCTCGGGCTCTTCAGGCTCCTCTGGTTTCTCGGGCTCTTCAGGCTCCTCTGGTTTCTCGGGCTCTTCAGGCTCCTCAGGAACCTCAGGCTCTTCCGGAATCTCTGGTTCTTCTGGAATCTTAGGCTCCTCCGGCAACGGCAACTCCTGCTCCTCTGGAATCTCCGGCTCCTCAGGCTCTTTATATTCTGGAATCTTTGTGACCTCTTCTTGCACCAGAGAATGACCTACTCTAGCAGCAAGACTAGGTGTAGCAAACAAGAGGGACGACGAAATAAAGACAAGGAAAACGACCGAAGAGACGAGAATAGGAAGGCGAACATTAATCATAGTGATATTCTTGAATGGAAACCACCTTAGAAAGAAGACTTAAGTAATGTTGTGAGTATATAGAGTTTGTGTTTTGGTATTGTGTAGAGAATGGTTTCTTAAATAATATTTGAGATGAGAGAACTCTTAGAATGTAGATTTCATAAGAGTCAAAATAATTGGTGAGAAGATCTCAATGCACGATTGTGAATTTGATTTTAGTCTTCAACAAACTCACCTATATATATTTCATTTTACGTCATATATGTGAATTTAATTTATGTGTTTAAAGTTATTAACATTAAACATTACAAGAAAACTTACAATTAGCAATCACCTATATTTCATTTTACGTCTTATATGCATTTTGAAAAAGGTAAACAAATAGTCCATTTAGCTGTGAAAGCAGATTACCGAACTGATCCACGGCTTCACTCACATTATATTCAATTATTGATACATTTACTTATGATTTTTTTCTACTACAAGAAAAAGATACGATTCCAACAGTAAGAATGGTTGGAATGTCCTTGGAAACGGCCATTTCCGAGGAATTTCCGACCAAAAGAACCAGTCGGGTCCATATCCTCGGGAAAGTCAGTTTGATCGGAATTTGGATGGAAAATTCCGACTATATTAGGAGACAAAAAAAATTTGTATCCCCATTCCAAGCAAATAATTATTTTATCATGTAGCAGTTTCAAGTGATAACTGTACTTATAACTCAGGATATAATACTTTTTACTCGTTATGTAAATTAGTCAAATGTACGAGGATCAAAATCAAATAATTTCAAGACTGTAACTCAAGTCTAAACCCCATGATGGTATGAGTATTATAAAGAAAGTCACAAAGAAAAATAATAACGATAATAAGAAAAGTTTAAAGACATTAGAGACATAATAAGAAGATAGATTTAGGTGAGCAAAACAAAAGAAATGGTAAAAACAACATGAAGTCTAGTAATGGCTTCACTTGAGAGGGATAAACCTAGAGGAGTGTGTAGCACCTTGACCGGGCCTACCGTGCTTAACCGGTTTGTAAGAGATTGAGAATTCCGCAAGGTAATGTCCGATCATCTCCGGTTTGATCTCGATTTGGTTAAATGTCTTTCCATTGTACACACCGATGATGCTTCCAATCATTTCAGTCATAACTCATAATCACCATGTTCCTTAGATTTGTTCTGGCTTCTCACCGGCTGGTGCTTTTCGTTTCTGGTTTAAAGTAAAATAGAGTGTTGTTATAATAATCGAACTCAACCGAAAAGCAGACCCTAACTAAAATTATAGTAATGTCGGGAGATCACAGAATAATAACAAATATGACACAATAACAACACATATTTATATTGGAAAGTTAGAGTTTTACCGCTTTGCGCAATTTCTTGATGAGAGCCATAGGCTTCCTCGTTAATCCTCTAGACAACCTACAAGATGATCAACATAACAAAACCAATTCACTCAGAACCAAATATATATATATATATATATATATATAATCTACCAAAATTGACACAATTTTTTTTGGTGGGGTCAAAACCTTGAAGGGAAGAGCTTGACAAGATCATCAGTGGACATGTCAGGAAGAGCATCGAGATCGACTCTTTTGAAGGAAAACTTAACGTTTTCTTTTTCGCAAGAGCAGCTGCGGGAACATCTGATTTGACTTGAGCCTACGGATTCCAACAGAAAAATTTAAGACCAAGATGATGTAAAAATCTAACAATCGAATAAGTAAGGTTTAGAGAGATGGAGATTGAGAAACTAACCATTGTGTTTGGTTCGAGAAGCTCTGAAAGGGACTGCTGCTAGGTTTTGCTATGGAGATACGACAAGAGACATAACTTGGCTATAGTTCCTACAGTGTTTCTGTTTAAGGAAATTTCAATAAAAATTTACCAAATATTAAATTATTGAGTTTCTAAAATAAAATATGAATGGATATTTTTCTTTATAACAAAAAGCACCTTAATAAATATATATATATATATATAATATGAATACAGAAGTTTTCCCCCAAAAAATCAACACTTAATTTTAAATTTTAATGTAAAAGAATAATTTAGGATAAAATTGGTTATAGACATCAAACTTTGTACTGTATTATCTTAGAAAGAATTTATGTATTTTTATAGAAATAATTATATAGTTGGTGAATTTCCCAACTTCTATGGAATTTTCTTTTATTTATAAGTAGGTCATTGTGTTATTTTTATTTTCATTACTCACTAGTTATTACTTAGAATCTACATACCTTGGAAAATAAGGTTACAACCATCTGCAAAACAGAAAAAAATAACTAAGCCATAAAGATATCGAATTGAAACTTTTTAAAAGTGAATATATGTAGTTTCAAAATTAAATTCAAAGATATTTATAAGATTCGTAGGTACCCAAAAGAATTGGATGCAAGTCCGGAATTATTTTCTAAATTTACAAAGTATACTACTAGTACTAAATAATCAATAAACAGAGCAACGTGTATGAGATATTAAAAAATGCTCTGTATTATTTCAAACGCATGAACAAGAGTTTGAACAAAATCTAAAGGAGAGAACAGAAAAGCAGAGACAAAAGTTATAAAGAAATAGAAACGAAAGACACTACCAATATTTGGAGCATAACACCGACTCTGTAATAAGAGCTTGTTCTTTCACTTGAGAGGGATAAACCTGGAGGAATTGGTAGCACCAACACCAGGCCTACCGTGCTTAACCGGCTTATATGAAATTGAGAACTCAGCCAATTAATGTCCAATCATCTCCGGTTTGATTTCGACTTGGTTAAAAGTCTTTCCATTGTATACACCGATGATGCTTCCAATCATTTCAGGGACAATGACCATGTTCCTTAGGTGAGTTCTCACTGCTGCTGGCTTCTCACCAGCTGGTGCTTCAATTTTCTGCGCAAAGAGAGAAAGTCATAATTTTTACTGTTTTTAAAGCCGTTTGGTTGCAAAAATATATATAGATGGCATCAATATATGCATTGAGATGGAAAGACAACAACTAACAACAAATTGAGAATAGAAGATACACAATCTTGTTGTTCAACGATGTAAATACAATGGCAAATACGAGAATTCAACACAGATCTAATTACCGCTTTACGCAATTTCTTGATTAAAGCCATAGGCTTCCTCGTCAATCCTCTAGAGAACCTATGAAGAGAAATTTAATAAAAAACTGATCAGTCTCAGAAACCAAGAGACGATCTACGAAATCGAGACATAGCTTTTTTAACCTTCTACGAATACGGGAAGGGAAGAGTTTGACAAGATCATCGGTAGACATATCGAGAAGAGCATCGAGATCGACTCCTCTGAATGAAAACTTTTTGAACGTTCTCTTTTTCACGATTCCAGCCGCAGCAACCTCTGGATCCGCCTACGTATTTCCCATTATTGCGATAAATTACAATCACAATGTCGGAAAATCTGAATCACGAGAATATGATAGAGAGACAGAGATCTTGGAACCAACCATTGTTTGTTTGTATGGAATTGTTGAAAACCTAAAAATCCACAGAGCCTGATCAACTCAAAGAGTGTCTGCGCTAACGACAAACAACTTAACTTGAGCACTAAATATATACCTTGGCTAACCCTAGAAACATTTATTTATTGTTAGATCCATGTATTCTTTTTAATTTTTCATCCGGGTTCATATATTTGGAATATAAGTAAGACCTGAAAAAAAAAGTAATCTCGGATTTGGTGAGTGAAGCTCGGATTTGCCGTTGAGTGAATCTACTAATTACTCCATTAGTATTGAAAGAGAAACATTCGAGTCCAGATTCAAGTGTCTGGTAAAACCAACACACCTAGAATTCTGCAAGTCGCCTTAGTTTTCATATCAATATGTAACAAACAATCATTCTCTATTTGCGTAATCCTCAAAGTGTGTCCAATTGTGCTAACGGGGTTTGCATCATATTATAACATAATAGATGAATACTTATGTCCCTCTGTATGGCCACCTAATGGTTGGTGATACCATCTTGCTCCAGGCTCTGATCTCCATCGGGGACAACAAGTCTCCAGAGGACCAGATGGCTCTTTGCTCACATCACCGAGTATTGTTTAGCACCACACTTGTATATAAATTTCTTGCATGTAGCCAAGAAGGTCGAATTGGTAACAAATCAGATACATTCTCTGAATAATCCGACCTGTCCCCACCAATAGTAAAATTACTCCACTTCAAAGCATGAAGGGGTAAATCTATATATGAACTAGTCATTGCCGATAGTAGATTTCCCAAAAAAGTCTCGAGTCTTCTTTAATTGAAACAAGAGTATAGGCACATTTAAAGAAGAGAGAATTGCAGCAGAGTAGCCAACAGAGTAGTACAGACAAAATGGTCCAAAAAAAGACATATAAAGGACCCTATAATTGCATAATGAGAGCAAAGAAAACAAGAGCACAACACAGACGCTGTAAGGTCTTCACTTGAGAGGAATGAACCTGGAGGAGTGGGTAGCACCAACACCAGGCCTACCGTGCTTGACTGGCTTGTATGAGATGGAGAACTCAGCAAGGTAATGTCCAATCATCTCAGGCTTGATCTCAACTTGGTTGAAAGTCTTTCCATTGTAAACACCGATGATGCTTCCAATCATTTCAGGCACAATGATCATGTTCCTCAAGTGGGTTCTCACTGGTTCTGGCTTCTCACCAGCTGGTGCCTCTCTTTTCTGGTCAAGCAAAACAAAGGAGTAATCTTTAGCGTTGAACCAATTTGGTTGCATAGAACGAACACAGAACTTATCAGGCATTTCTAAGCATACTGCATATGGAAGCACATAGATGCAATCATAGGAAAACACATAGCTCACAACGCAGAATCAGATTCTACAAACTTAGAACAGAATCGATTCATCACAGATCTAATTAGAAACGAGAGGAATTAAAGATTTTACCGCCTTGCGGAGTTTCTTAATCAAAGCCATAGGCTTTCTCGTCAATCCTCTAGAGAACCTATACAAGAGAATCGTATAACGGATTCGATTAGTCAGACGACTCAGAACACAAGAGATGATTCTACAAAATCGAGACGAAACTTTTATCAAAATAAAAGAAAAAGCCTAACCTTCTGCGAATACGGGAAGGGAAGAGCTTGACAAGATCATCAGTAGACATGTCGAGAAGAGCATCGAGATCAACTCCTCTGAAGGCGAATTTCTTGAACGTTCTCTTCTTCGGCACTCCCGCCGCTGCAACCTCTGGTTCGACATCAGCCTACAGAATCCCATGGAGAGAATTACAAACCACGATTTTGGGAAATGTGGTAGGAGAAGTAGTAGATTCAAGGAGAGACAGAGGAAGTTACCATTGTTGAATCTCGGCGAAAGATAAAGGTGGATAAACCCTGAATCTGTGGTCTGCTTACGTTTTCCAATTGAACAGCAAAGAAGTTGCCTGAATCGGCGGATCCAAATATATACGAAGACCTCGGCTAAACCCTAGAAGTAACAGTAATATTGTAAAGAGGTTTACTGGTTAGTGAATTTTCCGTTAACTTAGAAAGTCTAGTTAAATTCGGTTATATCCTAAATTATTTGTTGATGATTTTTTTTTAAATTGAATTTCGATAAAAACAAATTGATATCAAATTAGATTTTAAAGACTGAAAAATGTTTATAAGTTGAAAATTACAAATACTTAAATAGTTAAATACAAGGGTTAGTTAATGCAATGTTTCTTTCTCTAAAGTACAATCCATAATCAAAGATGTGGTGGCCTAGTGGTAAAAGGATTGACTCTCTTGTGGTTTGTGAGTATTTTTTAAGTCGGAATATCTAAAGACTAATTTCGGATATCCAAAGAGATTATGGGTCAAAAGTTCAGAATTTCCTTTAACTTAATTAAAAAAGGTACGATCCATATATTCTCGAAATAAAAAAAATGATATGTCGATTGCATTAATACAAATTATTAGGTCTTGGTCGATAAGTACATTATTTTGAAACTTTGTATTTGTCAAATTATTTGCGTATACTTTTTCAATATCCGCATTTGAGACAGTGTTATGCTTTCCAACCCACAATTCTTTTGATATTGAAGTCATAGAAAAAGGTGTTTATGATAAGAGATTATTAATTCAATCCACTAAAAAGTATATTTAGATTCAACGAGAATGTGATCAAACATAAAACTACGGAATAGAAATACAAGTATCAATGACACAACTAGCCGATACAATAGGTATATAAAGGATGAGATGAGCTAAAGATAGAAAGAAGCACATCTCTGTAAATAGACAAACAATACAACACAAGGGGTGATACGATAATTTCAGAAAATCGGACTGGACTCCAACGTTGCTGGGCCTTCTTCTGCTATAATGGGCTTAAGGAGATCCAGGAAATTTTGGCATTGTAAACGCCGGCACTATAGTTTCTTCGGGTTTGGCAATTCCGGCAGCTTTGGAGCATCCAACTTGGGAACTTCAGGCATCTTTGGTAACTCAGGCTTCGGAATCTCTGGAATCTTCGGCAATTCCGGCTTCTGAATCTCCGGCATCTTCGGCAATTGAGGCTTCGAAATTTCTGGCATCTTTGGTAACTCGAGCTTTGGAATCTCCGGCATCTCTGGTAACTTAGGCAACTCAGGTTTTGGAATCTCCGGAATCTTAGGCAACTCAGGCTTCGGAAATTCTGGTAACTTCGGCATCTCTGGTTTAGGTAGTTCCGGCAATTTCGGTATCTCTGGTTTAGGATCCTCCAATAACCGGCGAGCTCCGACAGAAACCGGAACAGAGAGCAATGCAATAAGACATATGGTCAGAATTGGTGAAAGAAGAGAAGCAGAGAGACTATTCTTCAATGCCATATTGTGTCCTTGACAAGCTTTTTATCTTTCTTCTTTTGCTTTGTGGTACTGTTCTTTGTTTTTGTGTTGAGTTTTGATCTTTGATTGAAATGGCTATTTAAAAGGTGTCTTGAGGATGAAGATAGATGGAGTTTGGTGAGAACAAAGCATGTACAGGGTTTGAATAAATAAAAAGTTCGTTTATCTTCTCTATCTGTATATCTATATTGTCACTTTCAATCTAGTTGAAGTTTAGGTTTTAGTGTTTACGTGTTTGGTTATACGTATATTATAGAATATAGAATCCTCGTATGAAAGCACGTTATTGAAGGTTTAATCTTTGTAAAACATTTTTTTATTATTTTTTTAATTTTCTGTTTAATCTTGAACTGAAAAAATTTAACTTTACAGAGAGTAATTATTTTTAAGGGAGAGACAGAGTATCATTAGAGCATAACAGAACATTAGAGCAGAGTAACAGAGCAACATAGAAAAATATGGGGATGGGATGGAATCTTTGAAATCAAGTAGACAGGTATGATTCGGCGGGTGATAAGGAAGACTGCTCTTCTTCGAACACTGTCACTTACATGGATTACAATCACAATTTGTAAAACGATACCCAATTTGTAAATAACATGGAACACAATCGATTACATTATATTATACTGAAATCAATTGCATAAGGGATTAAGGGTTATATAAAGAATATGGAAGATCATTAATTGAAGAGTATTAAGGTTTATAAGACATTAAAAAAAAACAAAAAAAACAGGTTTATAATAAAGAGAATACAGAATATCATAAGTTGAAATAGAAACTTATATTCAACTAATATGAATTTGATTGGCAATTTGGAGAGCGACAAAATTCAGTTCAAAGATGACAAACTCTTGATGTTAGCGTAGTACCGTTAACAAACAAAGAAGAAGATATAGGATTAGAGATTGCCGTCTAAAATTTCACAACAGCACATTTTTGAACAACATATACGTAGTTTTTTATTTTTCTTTTCACATAAGTTCCATGATTATTAACTCCACTCTTTACTAGTTAGCTTCAAAATGAATCTTTTGCACATAAGTTCTCCATAATTTGAAAGTCCGTTTTTGTATTTCAAATCCATCTGTATCTTTTAACAACTAGTAACAGTATATGAAATGCATTTTTGTACATGTCCTCTTTATTTTCTTATGTTTTGGACATGACTCTTGACTACATGAGATATGTGACGTAGAAGAGGACAACATTGGATAATTACTTTTAAATCTTTATTTTCTCGGAAATCTACATAGATAATTAGACATACATCGATCGCTTCATCGAATTTCTTGAACACATAACTCAGATAATTGAGTAATTAGTTCTCACTGTGTAGCCTTTGAACAGAAACATGTCATAAATAAATAGCATAATCCATTAAAAAAGTATATCAAATACAACGAAATCTGTATGGAAACATACAATAAAAATATAACAGAATACATGAATACGTGTATAACCTTCATCCAAAAAAAACAAAAACAAGAAATATGACTATGAGACCAAACCATAAAGAAAGACATGGTTCACTAAGGGAAACGATGATGAGATAGACAGACACAAGTGCATCTCTGCAAATAGACAAATAGTAAAAGGGTAAAATGGTAGTTTAAGAACGTGGGATGGGTCTTCTTCTGGTTCAATACGAATTTAAGAAGTTCCGGGAACTTTTGGGAATTCCGGCATCTTGGGAAGTTCAGGCATCTTCGGTAGCTCTGGCTTTGGAATCTCCGGAACTTCAGGTTTCGTAATTTCTGGAATCTTGGGCAGTTCAGGCTTTGGTATCTCTGGGAACTTTGGCAACTCCGGCTTCTGAATCTCCGGCATTTTTGGCAATTCCGGCTTCGGGATCTCCGGCACCTTAGGAGCCTCAGGCTTTGGAATCTCCGGGATCTTTGGCAATTCCGGCTTCTCAATCTCTGGCACCTTCGGCAACTCAGGTTTCTGAACCTCTGGCTCCTTTGGCAACTCCGGTTTTGGAATCTCCGGCACCTTAGGAGCCTCAGGCTTTGGAATCTCCGGGATCTTTGGCAATTCCGGCTTCTCAATCTCTGGCACCTTCGGCAACTCAGGTTTCTGAACCTCTGGCTCCTTTGGCAACTCCGGTTTTGGAATCTCCGGCACCTTAGGAGCCTCAGGCTTTGGAATCTCCGGGATCTTTGGCAATTCCGGCTTCTCAATCTCTGGCACCTTCGGCAACTCAGGTTTCTGAATCTCTGGCTCCTTTGGCAACTCCGGTTTTGGAATCTCCGGCAACTTAGGAGCCTCAAGCTTCGGAACTTCCGGCATCTTAGGCAACTCGGGCTTTGGAACCTCCGGCACCTTAGGAGCCTCAGGCTTTTCAGTCTCGATTAACTTAGGCACCTCAGGCTTTAAATTCTCCGGAAACTTTGGTAACTCGGGTTTCTGAATCTCTGGAAACTTGGGCAGTTCAGGCTTCGGAATCTCTGGCATCTTTGGTAACTCTGGCTTCTGAATCTCCGGTACCTTTGGTAACTCATGTTTTGGAATCTCCGGCACCTTTGGGAGCTCAGGTTTCGGAATCTCCGGCACCTTTGGGAGCTCAGGTTTTGGAATCTCCGGCACCTTTGGGAGCTCAGGTTTCGGAACTTCCGGAAACTTCGGCAATTCAGGCTTTGGAATCTCCGGCATTTTAGCTTCCTCGGGCATCTTTGGCAACTCAGGCTTTGGGATTTCTGGAATCTTAGGCATCTCTGGTTTAGGGATCTCCGGAAATTTGGGAACTTCGAATTTGGGTAGCTCAGGCAATTTTGGTATCTCCGGTTTAGGATCCTCCAATAACCGGCGAGCACCGACTGAAACCGGATCAGCGAGCAATGCGATAAGACATATGATCAGAAGTGGTGATGAGAGAAGAGCAGCAGAGAGACTCTGCTTCATCGTTGCCATGTATGCGCTTGCTTGAGAACTCTTGCCTCCTTCTTCTTCTTTTATGCTTCTTTTGCTTTCTAGTGTGTTTGTTGTTGGTTTGTGTTTGTGATGAGATAATGGTCTTTGATTCGAATGGGTATTTGTAGGTGTTTTGAGGTAGAAGAAAGATGGAGTTTGGTGGGAAAATATGTACGTAGTTTTGAATATCATAAAGTTTGTTTAACCTCTCTATCTGTATATCTATATTGTCATTTTCAATCTAGTTGAATTTTAGGTTTTAGTGATTACGTGTTCATGTTTAGCTATTCGTATATCTTAAAAAAAGCTTAACTTTGTAAACTAGAAAGATCATTATTTCTAAAATAATATTTCCCATGTTTCTAAATATTTGATTTTCTAGTTTTTTTTTTCTTGTTCCACAAATTTTGGTATTCTTAATTTGTTCTACATTTTAATTATTGAATTGTACATTTCAAATAACATTAATCAATTGAAAACAATTAATTTTATACAAACATTGTTGGTTCATAGTTATTGGAAATTGTTAATATTAGAGAATAAATGTAGGCATAATTAAACAATTATTATTCCTTAATATATGTGAAAACTCTAAATTTATTTAGGAACGGAGGGAGTATGTGACACAATCATCAATTATAAAAGATTTATACAAAAAGTTAGTAGAAAAATCAACATGAGACTTGATCAAATTATATAAGTCGTAAAGACTCGAGACATTTGGATAATTGATTTTGAAATAAAAGCTCCAATGAATCAAAACTAGTTTCAAGACATAAATTCGGTGATTTGCAAGTATGAAAAGCCATTAAAAAAAATATAACGTTTAGTTCTTGGCCGGTAATCTACACAACGACTTGGATCGTTTTTTGGTTGTGTGTATATTTGTTCTTTGTCATCAAAGTCATATATGTCCAATGTATTATTTGATACTGATCTTTGAAAACTTATTACAAAAGAAATGTTAGAAATTTGGGTAAAACTCAAGTCGGTAAGAAAGATTCCTTCAATAAAGCTTACTTGATCCCTTTTCTAAACAAAATTCGTCTGCAGCCAAAACAAGCCTGAACAGATTAAATGCTATTTCCACCTTAAATGAACATTCTGTTAATTGTGTTACTTGCTGCCTTACTCGGACGTCCATCGCAAAGTGTACGTATATAAAGGAGTGTTCATTTGGTTCCACCATAAATGAGACATGATTCACAACCAACTCATGCCTAGTTTCTTAAGTGATAGTAAGCACATACCGGTTTTTTTTGTTATGATACAGAGGATTACATACCGAAAGCGCATTTCGCGCCAAAATACATCAAAATCTAACATTGATTCGACAAACGAATCAAAATTACAGCATTGTCTACTATGGTATAAACATCAACAAGCGATACATAACCCTAAGGGCCTAAGGGAACCACAAAACAAACAAAAGACAGAGAGAGACAAAAGAAAGAGCCTTACTTCCGGCACTAAGTAGCCTTGAGTTTATCATGTGCAACATTTGTGTTTTTCTGTGCATCATCTCTCCAATCATCATCATCATCATCATCAGAAATTGCTACATATATGTCATCATCATCAGAAATTGTAACATATAAGTCATCATCGTTTCTTGGAGGAGCCTTCATATTTGCATGCCGATTAGATGAACTTTGCCCTGTGCAGACGAAAAGATGTGAAATTGGCGACCAAGTAGAGCTTTTAGCATGACTTGAAAGCCCTACAGGGAATATAGCCCATGAACAAAAGTAAACGCCTTCGCCATGACTCTCCACCGGTGGCGTTTGCGTTTTAACCGCTTCAAACGCTCTCCTACATTGCTGACACCTCAATGTGCATTCCTCATAACCCTTAGGGTACTCAAAAAGTGCAAAACAGTACGGACAAGCGGTCCAAAAGCTCGTAGCCATAGGATTCTCCAAGGTCTCAGCTTGGCTCTGCAATGGCAGATCTTGAAATTGCTTCGGTTGGCTAGAGGGTTGACCGAATTGACCGAATTGACCGAATTGACCAATTTGACTCATCTCCAACTCTCGATCGTACATTGATTTCTTTGGGGTATCAGAGAGGACCGACCAAGCATCAGATACAAGCTTAAGCGCTTGATCGGCGAAAGGAAGACGATTGACATTGGGATTGAGTAGAAGAGCGAGTCTACGGTACTGAGTCGCAACGTGTTCGGGGTTTCGGGTTAGGCGGCTGAGTCGGAGTACGGCGTACCAGTCCGGTACTTTGGAATCTCCGATGGTAGTTTCTCCGGCGAGGAGAGTGTCGGAGATTGCGAGGATATAGTCAGCTGCGTATGTTCGGGACGGGTCGGCTTCGCATGCGCGGATCGCAAATGTCTTTGCTCCATGAAAGTCACTTGAAGCCAAGAGCTTCTCCGATTTATCTAGCCACTGATCTGCCTCCGCTCTGTTGTTATCGCCGCCGCCGCTTACCATATCTCCGTTACTCTTTTTGCTCCCTTCTACTTTTTTTCGGGTTAAATACAAAGCTACTTTGCAAGTGGACCAAAAGGACTTTGTATATACGTAATATTTACATTAGTAGTTTTATAGAAAAATGGAACACTAAGGGTATTTTTGTCATTTAGTAAATGTGCATGCGTTTGTTGTCGATACGTATATACTAGTTTATACTTTAAACAGTGGTTAAATACGACGCCTCCTCCCTAAAGGTATACAATACTTAGACCACCTTTAATGCAAGGTTCTTAATGGCGTTCTTAACTATTAATTGTAATTTTAATAAATGAAAAAAAAAAAATAAGTTAAGAGCCAAGTTCTAAAAAATCCTAGTTAAGAACTCCCCTAGAGCAAAAATGCTTAACTAAGAACCTTCTTTAATAATAAAATATAGTTAAGAATTTTAGGAGGGGTTTAGGGTTGGAGATGCTCTTATGGTTCAGGTCAAAAACCATTGTCATTGTTACTAAGACATTTTTTTTCCCACCAGTTCGTCTAAATATAGTAAAGTTTTTGTAACCACTTTTTATACATAGTAACCATAACATTCAAATAATTTTCCCCTAACAATACGGTTTTGATAATTAAATAACGTGAAAAATTGTCATGGGTTAAACGGTAAGATCGGAGGCGGTGAAAGACCAGCCACACATCTTCCTCTATTTGTTTTTCCTCCCTCACACTTATCTCTCAAAAGGAAAAAAAAAGTCTATCAGAGATCGATGAAGAATTAAAGACGATCGATAACAGAGATATAGATCGATTACAATAATGGATGAAGAGTATGATGTGATTGTTCTTGGGACTGGTCTCAAGGAGTGTATTCTTAGTGGCCTCCTCTCTGTCGATGGCCTCAAGGTTTTCTCCTTAATTCACCATTTTCTTTCACTATTAAATTTCAAATGCGAGCTTGTTTTTGTGCATCATATCCAGAGAAAGCTTTAGTTTTACGTTTACTCCTCGCTTTTGTTATCTTATAGTTATGAATATGGTATGCACGATGTTGAATGGTATGTCAAATCAATAGCTAAACAGTGAAATATAATGATCCATTGATAACTTTTTGAACCTTTGACCGAGTTTTTGTTGCGGCAAAAGAAAAAACAAATTGGTTTCATAGATCATTAATGACTACATATGGACAGAAATGAGTTAGTAGAGATTTAGTTTTCAAATATGCGTGTGATGATATGGGGCAATTTCCTTACAATGCGAAATCATTGATGAAATATAGTTTTTATTTTGGCATTTAAATAGGTACTACATATGGACAGAAACGACTACTATGGAGGAGAATCAACCTCTCTTAACCTCACGCAGCTATGGAAGCGTTTCAAGGGAAGTGATACACCTCAAGAAAATCTCGGAGCAAGCAGAGAATACAATGTCGATATGATCCCAAAGGTACATTCTATATATATATAATCCATGTTTCTATGTTAATCAAATTATATACATATAATGCATGTTTATTTATATGTGAATTCATATATGTAATTTGAATCGATGATTAATGGTGAGTACGGTTTCTTGATCGGCAGTTTATAATGGCCAATGGACTCCTTGTTCAAACCCTAATCCACACCGATGTTACCAAGTATCTTAACTTTAAGGCCGTCGATGGTAGCTTCGTCTACAAGAAAGGCAAGGTAGTAATTTAAGTATAGTGTATCCTGGTTTTTTTTTTTTTTGGTAAAGTTAATTACTCTGATATTCTGATCATGTATTGTACGTGTGTCAGATTTTTAAAGTCCCAGCCACTGATGTGGAAGCCCTGAAATCGCCATTGATGGGTCTTTTCGAGAAGCGACGTGCGAGAAAGTTCTTTATTTATGTGCAAGACTACGATGAGAAGGATCCTAAGTCTCACGAAGGACTTGACCTTAGCAAAGTCACTGCTAGAGAGATCATCTCGTACGTACAAAAAAATTTCCTCCATCTCAAGCCACTTCATGATAGTTTCTTGCGTTACAGGCTCTGTCTCTGTTTCTTTTTCCAATAGGAAGTATGGACTTGAAGATGATACAATCGACTTCATAGGCCATGCCTTAGCGCTGCACAATGATGATGACTACTTGGATCAACCCGCCATTGATTTTGTTAAGAGAATCAAGGTAAACTATTTTATTTTTCTTCTTCAACAACCAAAGGTTCTGAATTTAATGTCATTTTTGGTTTCATTATCTGGTGAAGCTCTACGCAGAATCTTTGGCGCGATTTCAAGGAGGATCTCCTTACATCTATCCATTATACGGACTAGGAGAGTTGCCACAGGTTCTCGTTCACTCTATTCTCATAACTCATGAAACATATCAGGTTTCCTCTTAATTTACGATCCACCCTTTTCTCTGTCTCAAATATCTGTTTCTATTTCAGGCTTTTGCGCGTTTGAGCGCTGTGTATGGTGGGACTTACATGCTCAACAAGCCTGAATGCAAGGTTATAAACGACCTATAATCTCTTATTTCTCTGTTAAGAGGTCTAATCTAGTATATAAATGATATTTATTAACACTTTTAAAGATAAAGCTCAAAAATCTTTAACATTATCTGTAACAGGTAGAGTTTGATAGTTCTGGAAAAGCTATTGGTGTCACTTCTGCAGGAGAAACTGCTAAATGCAAGAAAGTTGTCTGTGATCCTTCATACTTATCTGACAAGGTAACAATAAACCAATATCACCAGCAGAAACTGGTTAGTTCTTGTACAGCCTAGCTACCTTCTTAAGACTGTTTCCTTGTCTTTCAGGTTAGGAAAGTTGGGAAAGTGACTCGAGCGGTATGTATAATGAGCCATCCTATTCCAGACACCAATGATGCTCACTCGGTCCAAATCATTCTTCCTCAGAAGCAACTCGGTCGCAAATCAGACATGTAAGAGATCATAATCAAGAACACATTCAAGTTATAGAAACATGAATCTCACTTGTTTCTACTTTGAAATATTTGAAGATGAATATCTGAGTTTTTGGATTTCGTAGGTACTTATTCTGTTGCTCATACGCTCACAATGTGGCACCGAAGGGCAAATACATAGCTTTTGTGTCTGCAGAAGCTGAAACTGACAATCCAGAGGAGGAGCTTAAACCTGGAATCGAATTGCTTGGACCTATTGATGAGATCTTCTATCATTCTTATGACACATACGTTCCAACCAATAATCAAGAAGAAGATAACTGTTTCATCTCTGCTGTAAGAGAGAATATCAGAATACAACATATAATCTAAGCAATTTGTTTTTCTTTTGCTTAACATGTTTTGTTTTGTTTTCTTATCAGACCTATGATGCAACAACACATTTTGAGAGTACAGTTGTGGATGTACTTGAGATGTACACCAAGATCACTGGAAAGGTATAATAACCTCATCACTATGTTTCTTGGTTCACGCAACATTTTGAATACTGAGTTTTTCTACTGTCTTTTTTCTTTTCTTTGCAGACTCTTGATTTGTCTGTGGACTTGAGTGCTGCAAGCGCTGCTGCAGAAAATTGATAATTTTCTTTTACTTATTTCAATTGCAAGTGACTGTTTCTTTTTCTATTGGATATTTACAGTACAGTTCAAAGTAACAGAAGTTTACGTTTTTGTTCATCTTACTCAAAACACTGGTTGATTTTGCTTTCATTTGTATTATTATTATTATTATTTTTTTTGTTGAGAAATACTTACCTTTGTAAGTCTATATTATGAAATTTTAGTTACATTTTGTCCTTGATTAACATTCCCAAAATTTCAAAAATCTTAATTTAATTGCAATATTGGAACAGATGGGAGAAATGTAATTATATATTCAATATTTTCATTCAAATTATTTCTGTATGAACCAAAATTATCAGTGTTTCTGATTGTTTCTGCTAGTTTAAAGTTTTAGTACCATGTTTTGACTTTTGATCATAATTGAATAAAATTACATTGTTCAAGTTTTTTTCGGATTTTTCCTTACCCTTTCTTAGCGAACCAGAAATCGATTTCCTTCTAAACCGTCTTGGTTTCCTCGAATTTGATGACGTCTCCAGGTGAAAGCTTGTGTAAACCAACACACAATACAATATCTCAATTAAATGTTAATTCGGTCTATCTCGGTTCAAGTAAATAAAAATATGAACCGTTCATTTGTTCCGATTCGGTTAGTGAATAATCCCCATCATTTATATTTTATACGACGCCGTATGCAAAACCTTTGGTATTTCATTCTTTCTTCCTCAAGGAGTACCGTTAGAGAAAGAATGGAGGGAAAGAAGTTCGGAGTGCCCAACCCAATTCCCCGATACGAATCTACCGTTCGTACGCCGCCGGAGGGATACGTAGTCTTTCGAATTCTCTTCCACGAGTCTCAGCTCGGTGATATGATCAGAAAATATGGAAGAGTGATTAAGCAGCTTCAAGAATCAACGAAATCCAATATCTGGGTCGAGAAGGCTCCTCCTGATTCTCTGTACCGTGTCATCACGATTATCGCTCATGCAGGCTCGACGTCTAGGGTAAAATTAGGTGTTATTGTTAATAATGCTAGCAACAGGGAGAAGGAGGTGCAAGAACAAGAAGTTGAAGTCTCCAGAACACAATACGCGTTGATTTGGGTTTTCGAAGCTCTAAATGTCGGATTTCTGACTAGTAGTTCGGTCTCGTGTAGGCTCTTAATGGAAGCTAGCCATGTGGTTACTATGATAGGTAAGGGTGGTGAATTGATGGAGAGGATATGGAAAGAAACTGGCTGTAATGTTGAAATACGGACACTTGATTTGCCAATTTGCGTTAAGCCTGGTGACGTAATGGTGAAGGTACGAACTCGTGATTTCAGTATTTTGTTTTCTTGATAATGTTCTAAAATCTCTGAATCTTGAATGCTCTTGTTTTTTCTAGTCAAGGGTACTTTGTTTCTTTTCAGCATAGTAACTGTTCTTTTCGTTTAAAGGACTTGGACTATACTGTGTACTGGTCAAATATTAGTCGTTATCAGAGCACTTTTTTCGGGTCAACTTCTTGTAGAATCATTCATGGGCACGCAAATCGTAAAGATTCTTACTTATGCTAGGGATAACATTTATGTAGATGCTTGTGTTATCAGAATTTTATACTTTCTCATGCTGAGTGGACCTACCAAATGTGGCAGATCAAGGGAAATGTTTCGGCAGTGAAGAAAGCTCTAGTATCCATATCCAGTCGCCTACAAGCTTGTCAGCCGATTTCTATGGCGTCTTTACACAGGTACACTGAGGCGGTTCCTGATGCTTTACGCAGGAGTATTATGGATGTTGTTCCACGAGAAGCATCATACAGGTCACGACAGTATATAGAAGTTGATCCTCGTGATTCGTTGCATAGACATGTTGAGATCAGTCAAGAAGATGCAACCAAGAGCAAGGTTAGCTTTATACCAGGGAAACGAATAACCCTGGTTCTTAAGATACTTTGTTCGACCGAAAGTGCTGGTGGTGTTATTGGGAATGGGGGTACCATTATCAGTAATCTTCATAAGGACACAGGGGCCTCCATAATTTTGGGAGATACACTTGCTGACTGTGATGAACGCTTAATTACAGTTACTGCATCAGAGGTTGGTTTTCATTTAACTCTTCCCATTTTTTATATTATTTGTTCATCATGCAGGACCCTGAAGACAAAAACTCCCCAGCCCAGAGGGCTATAGTCCTTGTTTTCTCTAGAATATATGAGATTGCCACTGAAAACGTTAATTGTTTGGTGGGAAGAGGTGGTTGTATCACTGCACGGCTTGTGGTCCGTTCAAATCAGATTAATTGTTTGGTGGGAAAAGGTGGTTGTATAGTTTCTGAAATAAAGAAAAGAACTGGGGCTTTCATAAAAGTATTGAAGGTTGAGCAAAACCCAAAATGTGTTATAGCGAAAAAGAATCAAGTTGTGCAGGTACTGAAAGTTTTTTTTTAACTCATCAACTTTTTTTACCCATCAACAATCAAGGTTGTATAGTTTACCCATCAACTTTTTGTTTAACTAGAAGCTACAAGTTGGTGATATCTTGTGTTTTAAGTTCATTTAAGAGCTTCTTTCATGTAGTTTTAGGCTTCATTCACGTGCATTTATAGTCCCTTAGGTACATTTGCATTGTATCGTGTTCTCTTGTTTCTTTTGTAGGCGAGTAGCGGTTACGATTCATTATGGATTCCAAATGGCAAAACGGAAGCACGAAGAGCATGGATAGGGAGCAAAAGTTCAAAAACTAGAAGTTCTAAGAGCTGTCTTCAGTAAATCGGCTATATCTCTTCAACTGTAGATCGAATCGAGGTGATTCCAGTTAGAGGTGAAAGCTAACTCTTCTAGCTTTCCAATGGTATAAAAATCGGCCGGTTTGGAAGAGAAGAACATTAGGATCGATCGATCCTGAAAAAAACCAAAAATCGCCGTAATCTTTGCAGATCGATTGTTCACACATGGATCGATCGTTCCAGGATCAGATCGATCGTTCCACCTACACGATTCCACTAAAACTTATGTAGTAAAAATGGATTGAAACATAAAGAAACACTCTTTCATTTTGATTTCGTTTTTACTTTGTTCTATGACTTTTCTTCTTCTTCTTCTCTTGCTTTCTTCTTGAAGATTTCTTTGATAAAACTTTGTTGAACCTTGATTATCATAAAGATGATTGTATTTCTCCCTATCTCATCTCTTCTCTTTGTTTGTATGACTATGTGTGAGTAGTTCTCTAGGTTGACTATGGCTAGATAGATGGCTTAGATTGATGGTTAGGAATTGTGTTTTAGGGTTTGATTTTTGTAGATCCTTCACTCTTAGTTGTTCTCTATGCTAGATTAGGCTTGGAAAAGTAGAATCTAGATTTAGTGAATTTCATGCCCGGAAGGTGTTTGATGAAATTTCCGAACCAAACTAATTGTGAGCTTTGTGCACCTAACATATGAAAGTAGTTGTTTAGGAAGTTTAGTGGTAATTTGAAATGATTTTGAATGCTCATTAAGTTCCAAAATTGCAAATGAGAGTTTGTTCAATTTTGTTCTTAATGAAGGGATTTATAGCATGGAAATGTGTAAGTCTATTTGTGATCTCAAGGCCTAGGATAAATTTGCATAAATCTCCTAGACACATTGACTAAGCTAGAGTTTAAGCCATCAATTGCCTAGTCATGGTTAATCGTTTTTAGCATAAGAATTCATACCGGTTTTAGTTCGTTTTGTGTTTTGCATTATCTTTTGTTAACATTGAATCTTTGATTGCTTTAGCTTAATAAATATTCTACATAGCCTATTGTGTTATCAAGCTTCCTTGTGGTTCGACCCTTAGTTTACTACACTTGCACCTTGCACTTGGGGTAGATAAGGAATTTTAAAGCTAGTTAAGATTCTTCTTATCAAGTTTTTGGTGCCGTTGCCGGGGAAGCAATTAGCCAATAAGTTTTAGAATTCGATTAAGACTAAAGTTTTTATTTTACTTTTGTTACATACTGACTTTCTCTTGAGTTTTTTGTTTCGTAGGTGCATGCATCTACGAAGCCAAGGACAAGAAAACTTGTTAGAGCACAACCTTGACGAAGTTGAACGTTTGGGTCGAGAATGAGCAAGACAAAGAAGAGAAAAATAACGGATTCAACCTTTAGTGAGGTTAGGCATGGATTAACAAGAAGAACCTAATGTTGGTCAAGCGCATGGATTTGGAATTCAACCTCCACCGCCTATGGGTGCACACCCTAATGTTGCACCTAGAAGAATAGGAGCATTTGATGAACCAGGAGCAAGAACTTCCAGCTTTGGTATTCAACCACCTACCATCTTACGAAATGATTTTGAGATCAAGTTAGGCCTCATCAATATGGTACAAAACTCCAAGTTTTATGGGTTGCCGAGTGAGATCCCATTGGATCATCTTGATCAATTTGATAGGCTTTGTAGAATGGTGAAGATTAATGGAGTTTCTCAAGATGCCATTAAGATGATATTATTCCCCTTTTCACTTGGAGACAAGGCTAGTCAATGGGAAAAAAATATCCCAACGGAGTTTGTGAGCACTTGGGTTGTGATTTTTGTGTTAAGTGAAGCTTTTGTGTTAAGCCCTTGAAAGAAGCTTTCACAAAACGATGCCATGTTGTGATTTTTTTGTATTTGTTTTTTTGTGTTTTTTTCGGTCAGTTTGGATTCGGTTACATGTAGGGATTGTGTAAGATCCGTTCTTCGGACAACTGATTTTTCGGCACGGGCAAAAAGTCGGGCAGGCTGAGAAATGCCGATGATTGGGCTGGACCGGACAGTCGGGTCTTTCGGAAAATGTCCGATGATTTGGAAATCTGTGGACGGGCCATATCATCGAGGATTCGTGTTCCGATGGTCGAGAGTCTGTGTTCTGATGGTCGAGAGTTTTGTGTTCTGATGGTCGAGGTTTTTTAGTTGAATCGTCGGTATTTTTGTGTTCTGAGAGGTTGTCGGATTTTGGAATTGTCAGACTTTTAGGGTCGAGCCGGACGTGCGGACGGAACCGCTATCGTCGGCGTTTTATGCGAGCTGGACGTGCGGATGGATCCACTATCGTCGATATTTTGGGGCGTACGGATCGCCGAGGATTGCTTACCGCAGGATTCGCTATCGTCGGTGTTTTGCGTACCGCAGGATTTGCTATCATCGGTGTTTCCGCGTACCGGACGTACGCGGGACATGGCCAAAGATCGACGATTGAATTTTTGTCGTGGATTGGACTGGCTAAGGCTGAATCGACATGTTTGAGCATTCTGAGATGAATCATCGAGACATAATGGACTTTTTTCGAGTGATTATTGGCTCGGGAGCCTCACATTGTTTTGTGAACCCGGGGATGATCGGGAAGGGTGATTTTCAGAAAGACCCTGGAAATCATCGAGGATCAGTTAGAGCTGCTGGTGGACAGCTTATGGCGACCTTAGGAAGGGTCAGTAACGTGTCTACTTGGATCAGTGGTGAGGATATAAGAGCCGATTTAGTCATTTGTCCCGTGGAGACTTATGACGTAATCTTTGGAATGGATTGGCTGGGCAAGTTTAAGGCTCATTTGGATTGTCACAGAGGACATGTCAATTTTGAGAGAGGCAAGAAAATGTTAGTCTATCAGGGTGTTAGACCGACCTCAGGGAGTTTGATCGTGTCAGTGATTCAGACAGAACGTTTGTTAGAGAAAGGTTGTGAAGCCTATTTGGCGACTATTACTACTACGAAAAAGAGTAATAAAGTCGAGCTTCGTGATATTTTGGTGGTACAGGAGTACGAGGATGTATTCCATGAGATCACAGGATTGCTACCAACAAGGGCAGATCCATTCACCATTGAGTTAGCGTCTGGAACGGCTCCGATCTCGAAAGCGCCGTATAAGATGGCACCTGCTGAAATGGCGGAGTTGGAAAAGCAATTGGGAGAACTTATGGAAAAAAGTTTCATAAGGGCCAGCAGTTCACCGTGGGGAGCACCGGTGTTGTTTGTTAAGAAGAAGGACGGATCCTTCAAACTTAGCATCGATTATAGAAGATTGAACCGAGTGACGGTTAAGAATAAGTATCCTTTACCAAGGATTGACGAGTTGTTGGACCAACTCAGAGGAGCTACGTGGTTCTCTAAGATCGATTTGGCATCGGGTTATCATCAGATACCTATTGATGAGATGGATATCCCTAAGACCGGCTTCAGGACTCGTTATAAACATTTTGAGTTTGTAGTGATGCTGTTGGGTTTAATTAACGCCCTGGCAGCGCTTATGAAGATGATGAATAACATCTTTAGAGAGTTTTTGGATGAGTATGTAATCATCTTCATCGATGATATTCTGATTTAATCTAAGACTCGTGAGGACCACGAGGATCACTTAAAGACTGTGATGGGTAAGCTTCGAGAGCACCAGCTGTTTGCTAAGCTGAGTAAGTGCAGTTTCTGGCAGCATGAGATAGGTTTCTTGGGTCATGTAGTCTCGGATAAAGGAGTGTCAGTTGACTCAGAAAAGATTAGAGCCATATCAGATTGGCCTAGACCGAGAAACACTACGGAGGTTCAAAGTTTTCTGGGCTTAGCTAGTTACTACCAGCGTTTTGTTAAGGACTTTGCGAGTAGAGCCAATCCGTTGACTAAGCTGACTAAGAAAGATGCATTTATTTGGACCGAAGCTTGTGAGAAGAGTTTCAATAAGCTTAAAGAAATGCTTACGAGTACTCCAGTCTTAGCATTACCCGAGCCGGGTAAACCGTACATTGTGTCCATGGACGCTTCTAGGATAGGACTTGGATGCGTGTTGATTCAGCGGGGGTATGGTGATAGCTTATGCTTCTAGACAACTGAGGAAGCATGAAGGAAAATATCCTACCCATGATTTAGAGATGGCTTCTGTTGTTTTTGCACTTAAGATTTGGAGATCTTATTTATATGGAGAACAATTACAAGACTTTACAGACTATAAGAGTTTGAAGTATATCTTCACTCAACCAGAATTGAATCTTCGTCAGAGAAGATGGATGGAGTTTGTTGCTGACTATGATTTGGAGATAGCTTACCATCCAGGTAAAGCTAACTTAGTGGCGGGCGCACTAAATAGGAAGCGTGTTATGTCTGACACGGAGAAAGACATGGAATGTCTTGTTGGTATGGTTAGTACTTTGAGGCTGAACGCTTAGACAGATGAGGTACAACCGTTGGGTCTTGGTGCTGTGGACCAAGCCAATTTGCTGACTAAGTGCAATTGCCCAGAAAAGATCGAATCGAGGAGAGTTGCTCGAGAATGATAAGGCAGTATCACTTAATAACGTCTATTTTTTTGGTAAAGGGCCGTGTTTGTGTTCCTAATCATAAGGATTTGTGGGATGAGATCCTTAAGGACGCACACCAGTCTAAGTTTTTGATACATCCGGGATCCACAAAGATGTATCAGGACCTTAAGTGATATTACCATTGGAACGGTATGAAGCGCGATGTCGCTCAGTGGGTTGCGAGTTGTCAGACTTGTCAGAGAGTTAAGATTGAACACCAGGTTCCGGGTGATTTGTTGAGGAGCTTACCTGTTCCCGAGTGGAAGTGGGACAGGATATCTATGGATTTTATCACGGGATTACCGACTCGTGAAAAGAAGGATGCTATTTGGGTCGTTGTGGACCGACTGACCAAGTCCGCTCATTTTCTTGCCGACAACAAGAAAGATGATACGGAGACACTAGCCGAGTTGTACGTGAAGGAAATCGTACGGTTACAAGGAGCGCCGGCTAGTATTGTGTCGGACAGGGATTCGAAATTTGCTGGTAAGTTCTCGAGAGAACTTCAGAAGAAGTTTAGTACTAAGGTACATATGAGCACGACTCATCATCCTCAGACAGATGGACAGTCTGAGAGGACTATACAGACGCTAGAGGACTTGTTGAGAGCCTGCGTTCTGGATTGGGGTGATCGGTGGACAGATCACTTGAGTCTCGCTGAGTTTTTTTACAATAATAGCTATCATGCGAGAATCGGTATGTCTCCATTTGAGGTTTTTGTGCGGCCTTCGCACTTTGTTGACCCAGTAGGGGATCGTAGCATTTTGGGCAGGGACTTTGTCTTGGAGACTTCTGATAAGATCAGAGTTGTAAGAGCTAAGATGAAAGAAGCTCAGGATCGATAGAAAAGTTATGCTGACAAGCATCGTAGGGAGTTAGAATTTGATGTGGGTGACTTGGTGTATCTTAAGATGATCACTTATAAGGGAAAAGATTCATCTAAGATGCAGTCTAAGTTGTCACCGAGGTACATAGGACCATATAAGATTCTGGAGAGAATCGGACCGGTAGCCTATAGATTGGAGTTGCCGCAATCTATGTTCGCCTTTCATAAGGTGTTTCAGATCTCTATGCTAAGGAAATATATAATCTCTCGAGACATAGTGTTACCTGTAGTACCGTCGGACCTCCAGAATAACATGAGTATTGCGGGAATGCCCGTAAGGATCTTTGGTACGAAGTATATGATGGTTAAGAAAAAGGCCGTACCATGGATTCATGTTGTTTGGGACCGTGATGGAGAAGAAGAAATCACGTGGGAGCCCGAGGAAGTTATGAAAACTAACTTCAAGAAGTGGTTTGAGAAGCGAATGGCTTATAAGCCGAAAGCTTAGATTCGAGGACGAATCCTTTTGTAGTGGGGGAGAATTTTAAGACCCGTTCTTCGGGCAACTGATTTCTCTGCACAGGCAGAAAGTCGGGCAGGCTGAGAAATGTCGATGATTAGGCTGGACCGTATAGTCGGGACGTTCGGAAAATGTCCGATGATTTGGAAATCGTTGGACGAGCCCTATCATCGAGGTTTCGTGTTCCGATGGTCGAGAGTCTGTGTTCTGATGGTCGAGAGTTTTGTGTTCTGATGGTCGAGGTTTTTGAGTTGAATCGTCAGTGTTTTCGTGTCCGTCAGTTTTGCTATCGTCGGTATTTTTATGTTTTGAGAGGTTATCGGATTTTGAAATCGTCAGACTTTTAGGGTCGAGCCGGACGTGCGGATGGAACCGCTATCGTCGGCGTTTGATGCGAGCTGGATGTGCAGATTGATTCGCTATCGTCGGTATTTTGGGGCGTACGGATCGCCGAGGATTGCATACAGCAGGATTCGCTATTGTCGGTGTTTCGCGTACCGCATGATTCGTTATCGTCGATGTTTCTGTGTACCGGACGTACGAGGGACATGGCCAAAGATCGATGATTGACTTTTTGTCGTGGATTGGACTGGTTAAAGCTGAATCGACATGTTTGAGCATTCTGAGAAGAATCATCGAGACAAAATCTACTTCTGTCGAGTGATCATCGGAGATCCTCGAGAGGTTACCGAGGTGTCGAGAGACCATCGTGGATCTCGAGTTTGACTCGTTTGTTTTGTGCCTTGCTTCGATGGAAGTTGTTTAATTGAGTTTTTAGGAGTTTCCATCGAGAGATTTTGAGTTATCATCGGGGATTTGTGAGAGATCCTCGAGGTTGCTAAGGAACCGTGCGACACTTACGGACGAACGGAAGTGCGATCTATTTTGGGAAACTTCGGACGAGACCTTTCCATTCTGGGAATATTCGGACATAGAGTGTCACTAAGTGAGTGTGGAGTGTGTTCAGACAAGATTTCGTCGGATTCGGACAAGGAATGTTCGGACCGTACGTACAAGAAATGTCTTTCCGACATTTTTGGATTTTCAGACATGTTTGGTCAGTATTAGGACAAGAGAGGATGTTTGGTTCAGACAGGATAAGATTCGGACAAAGAATGTCTGAATTCGGACACACGGGCCATCCGAAGGACCGTGTAGGGATCGTTAGGACAACATCCCTAAAATCTCGGATGTGAATAAGTTTTAGGAAAAAGACTGTCCTAAAATCCCATTTGGTCGAGTTTCAGACAAGAAGGACCGAGTGGATATGCTTTTGGCCGAGTGAAATTGCGGGTGGACCGAAGGCGGTCCGGTAAGGCCGAATTAGGGTCCGATTGGGATGAAATTGATTTGAATCGAGTCAATCTGATTTTAACTTGTTATCTCGACTTGAGAAAGTGCCAAAATCGAGAATTTGCCTAAGTATGGAACACGGGCCAATTTGGGGACTTAAGGCCCGACAGGAAAAGAAAAGAGTTGGGAAACTTTCTAAGTATTGGCCCGTTAGCAAACCTAACCTAGGGTCGACGCTTTTAAGGTTTTGTCGAGTTTCCCAAACCACTTAGACACTTAGAACAATCAGAGAACTCGTGCCTTGCCTTGAGAGAAATTGTGAGCCCTTTGCCGTGGAAGAAGAGCCTTTTTGCCGTGAGAGAGCCGTGACATTTTGGGTAAGCGTTCTTCTCTCTTGTGCGCTTGTTTTGGGTTAAGTTTTGAGTTGTTTCTGATGGTATATGATCGGTTATGGGCAGAGACAGTAGATCCATTCAGAGTTGAGAGATACTAGCCGAATCCTTGTCATAAATCGTGAAAAGGTAAACGATTTGTCATTGGATTTGTTTGTGCTTTTGGGATCAGTTCTGATTGATGTTTGTTTATTGCTGGAGAGTCCCAGCGTGTGTAGGAGAGATCAGATCGAGTGTCTTGGAGAAGAGATCGATCGGATCCTTGTCGAAAACGTTAAAGGGTAAGCGTTTTTGAGAAGATCCTTGTGTGATCTTGTGGATCGGTTTTGTGATCAGTCTTGTGGTGTTGTTTTAGGGTATGGCGTGTGTTGATATTGTTGTGGTGAGTCCGATCTAAGTGCTAGAACTTCAGATTATTCATCGTTCGGTAAGGAAAACCGTTCTATGAATCGTTTGGGACTGTTTTGTGTAAATTGTGTTGCTGGATTGGTTTTGATGCATGTTTTCGTTTCTGGAAAGAAACGTGTGGTGCTTAAAAAGTTGTTGTGGTGGTTTATACAAGCTTGGCTTGTATTGCTTTGATCATCGTTTGGTAAAGATCCTTGTAAGGGGTCGTTTGTGGGGTTAAATTGTGATCGGGTTCTAAATCCGATCTTGTTTTGTTGTTTAGGCTATTGGCGTTTGCTGTTGACATAATTTGGTGTGTGTTTAAGTTGTCATCAGAAACTCTAAGGTGAGTGCGTGACTGTTGGCATAGTTAGAGTAGTAATTTGGTGTAATGGCATGATTGATTTTGTGTTATTTGTATATGTTTGTTTGTGTCATGATAGTTTGTGATTCCTTTTGTTGTGGCATGTGTCTTGAGAGTAGTCTCTTGATTTATGCATTTGGAATCAATTGTATACCGTAATAACACTTGACATTTCATGCTATTTGTGATTGAGTTATTATCTGTGATTATGCCTAGTTGAGACGGGACGACCACCTCACTAAGCAATTCAATTGCTTATGCATTAAGACTTACGAGTGCAGGTAATAATGATTGAGGAGCACGCGAGACATGGAGGCGTTGAGAGAGAACATATAGTTTTATTTTGCTGCGTGTTAGTTTAATAATTTTAATAAATTATTTGGCATGTTTTAGACATGATTTGAGTGCCATTTGATGTTGAATTATTTTTAAAAATTAATTTGGAGGTTTAATTTATTTAATTTAATTAAATAAATTATTTGGAGAATTATTAGTAGAATTTTGAAGTTAATTATTTTGAATAATTATTTGTGAATTTTAATCTGAATTTTGTTGAATTAATCGAAATAAATTAGCGTGGGTTTTGAATTTAGAATTTTGAAGTCTTCCGTTTGTTTAGAATCTGATTTGAATTTGATAAGTAACATATAGGCAAAAAATTTAAAATTTGCTCAAACGGGGTAATAACACGTTTACATATAAAAAAGTCGTGTGTGATATTTTTCACAAAATTAGTAAATTATCTGGAAAAGTTGTAAAAGCCGAAAATTAAAAAAAGGAAACGAATTTGAGTTTGGGGCGCAAGAAACGTGACGGGCAAGGGGAATATTCTCATCTAGAGAGTTCGATTTGCAAGTTGTAACCAACAAAAACTTTACATGTGTAGATCTTCCCGTGGTCCCACCGCATCTGATTGTTTCGTTTTCCTCTTATAAATAGATTTCGCCGAATAATTCTTCAACATCTGAAATTCAAAATGCCTCGAGGCAGCTCCGGAGGTGAGTTTTCTCGTTCGCAAATCTCTTCCTTCACGTTTGGGTATTTTAGGATTTGCATTTGCGTATGCTTCCAGTCTAGGGTTTGTGATAATTCTCTCCTATGTGTCTACCCACAGCTGTACGAAGCCCGCCTCCTCAAACTGGTATATTTTAATTTCAGATGTTAATAATCCAGTGATTTTATTGTGTGTAGCTTTGCTTTGTTATGTAATTATGGTTTGTTTCTGGGTATCAGTTAATCGTGCTCCTCCTCCAGCAACAGCTCAGCCTAGTGGTGGTGGTTCTATCTTTAGCGGCATTGGCGCAAGCATAGCTGATGGTATGTGCTTTATCTGATGTTTATGCATTTTTGTTTCGTAGATTAGTGGTTTGGTTAGATTTGGTTTTTCATGATCTATTGTTTATTTGGAACTAGGTCTTAGTTTTGGTGCCGGGAATGCAGTGGCACACAGGGTTGCGGATGCTGTGATGGGCCCACGAACCATTAAGCATGAAACCGTTGTTTCTCAGGCTTCCCCTGTTGCAAACACCAGCATGAGTGCTTGTGACATTCACTCGAAGGCTTTCCAAGATGTAAGTTAAACACTTTCTTTATCCTCATTGAGCATTTTAGGTTGATTCCTATCTTTTCTGAGCATTTGTTAAAAACCTAGCGAAGTGATTGTTTATAAATATTAGTGTTGAATGTGAATCAGTAGCTAGACCTACATTGGCCTTGTTTTGGTTAGGTATGCTGCATTCACAAAATACATTGAAATTGAAGGACAAGCAGGCACACTGAAAGTTGTTTTTCATCATCCGACTTGGAGAGAATGAATACAACAGAACATGATGTGTGATTTGCTATAGCTTATTCTTAAACCAAGAAGAGTAGAAGACTTTGGATGTGATGATCTTTATTTTGTTTTTTGATTTTTGAATACTAGTGTATCCGAGGTTATCTGGTTGACATTGGCTGTTATCTTATTTCTGTAGTGCGTCAACCATTTTGAAAGCGACATCAGTAAGTGCCAGTTCTACTTGGACATGTTGAGTGAATGCAAGAAAAAATCTGGTTCCGTGATGGCTGCTTAAGTGTGTTTCCGCATCAACTAGTCGAGATGTCTGTGCTAAGAACTGCTCTGGTGTCATTAATAGTCAATAGCTGAAGTCTGATGGTTTTCCTTTTCTTGTTGAAAGATGTGGGATCTTTTATGTGTTTTTTATTGGTTTTGTGGGACCTTTCATGTTAATGAAGCCTTTATCAATGGAAAACTATATTCTATTACTTAGATCTACTTATTGGTGTTTGTTTATGTCATCCTCCAACTTTGTTTGAAGACCGTGTTTTTATCGTCAGATGTTATTCAGTAGTTCTCAAATCTAATATCTGTTGAGTTTTCAAGAAATTCAACGGGATAGTTGGCTTGAGAGGAAAACAAAGTACGGTAACTAATCATTGGTGGCATGATATGGCGATGATGAGATCGGCACGAAGTTTTTGTGTTGGTTATTTTAAATAACATTTCAAAATTTTTTAGCAACTTTAAACTCTTTAATAGAGACTAGAGTGTAATTCCCTCATTTCAAAAGCTATTTTCTTTTAGCAGTTGACTCTTTAAACCTGCAATAATATAACTCAACATGTGTTTTTACTCTTTTTATTCAGGACCAAACTACAAATCAATATTTTAACTGTCTGACTGGTACTAAAAAAAATTAAAGTGAGAAATGAATTGTGAAAAATTAATGCATAGAGGAAAAAGAAAAATGACAATCAAAGTTATGTATTTATTTGATTAAACATTTTTTTATAAATAGATTGTTCTTCCAAAAAGAAAAAAAAAATCCTTTCAAATATCACGTATATGGTTACAGAATCAATGAACCCAAAAAAAAATAAAAAAATTGGGCATAATAACATCCTTAGATAATTAATCGAGATGTTATATGCATTTGACGTATGTTGCAAGTTGTTTGTTCAACAGTAAAAAGTTTATTTCGATCCGAGTCACCAAATGCCCTATGTTTTCTCGTTTGGCTTGAGGCACAAGTGTTGTGTTGGGGAAGGAAATATATCGCACGTGTCACTGTGTACATCTTCAAGATATATATCTGCTTAGCCAGATTTTTTGGCCGTAGAAAAACATTTGGTTTTCGCTGGGATAATTCTTCAGCCAAAATTTCATAATGCCTAGACGCAGACATGAAGAAGGTGAGACTTGTTATTTTTCATTTTCATTTTCATTTTCAGATGTTAAATTTGGTTTTGAAGACGTTTGGGTATATATATGTTAGAGTTTTGTGTATACTTCATTAGATATAGGGTTTTCGATGATTCTCGCCTATGCTTTTTGTGTTAAACATATTCGGGAGCCGTTTATCGATTGGAGAAAGTTATCTGTGTCCTGAGCAATTATTTTGGTTTTAACGAAGTTAAAAATGTTTTTTTTTCTTTTTTTTTCTCGGTTTGTGCAGAAAGATCATCCACATCCCGTAGCCCGCCTCCTCCGACTGGTAAATAACTTATTTGGGAATAAATAGCTCTCTTCATGCCTTTTAGAACCAAGAGTTATTGTTTGGAACAAAATATAATAACGTACTAAAGAGTGGTGGTTAAATGGAGTAAACAAAAAAAAAAAAGAGTTTTGGAGTAAAACATGAAGGAATTGGTTGAAAATGGTCTAAGCTTTATATAGGTTTCTTGTTAATTATGTAATGGGTTGTTCTTTTCTTTCCATTCGGTTGTGTAGAAAGAAGATCTCCCTCTAGCCCTCGGCCAGCAGCTGCACGCAGCCGGTCTCGTGAAAATACTGGTAAATTAAATTTCAGTTTCTACGATATTTCTCATGGTCATTATTGTTTGGGATAAAATAAAATTTCATATTCTGAAAACACATCAACTGAAACCATTTCTTTTTTACTGTTAAATCTGGCAATTAATTTTTTTTTTTTTTTGTATTCTATCTATATGATCAAAATATCAATGTATTTATAAATTTTCAAACTATCAAACTTAAATCTTAATACAAACGGATGATCTGTGTGTGTGCAAATACATAATGTTTTGATTTTTGAATGACAATCGCAATAATAATCAAATGATAAGTGTAATTTCTGGAAATCTTAATTTCTGGAGATCTTCAAGTGCTTAGCTGTACAGGTTTTATTGTTAGTAATGATGTCTTTTTTTTTTTTTTTTTTCTTGGTTGTTCAGGCAGATCTGCTCCTCGCCCTTCACCTCGACCTGCACCTGCAACAGCAGCTTCTACTCCTCGCTCTTCACCTCAACCTCGACCCGCACCGGCAGCTGCACCTGTAGCAGCCTCTGCTCCTCGCTCTTTACCTCAACCTCGACCTGCACCTGCACCTGCATGCAGCTCATCTCCTCGTACTGGTAAACTTCAGTAGACAGTAGTACATCTGAAAATTTGTGTTTAAAAAAAATGTCAATTTTAAAAGACCGTCTTTAAAATACTTAAAACTTTTGGATACTTCTCTTATTGTTAAGCTTTATAGGTGGGTTCTTTTTTTTTTTGGTAATATTTATAGGTGGGTTCTTATTATGTAGTTATCTGTTTTCTTTGGGTTCCAGCTCACCGTGTTTGTATTTTACATTAGATCTCTTACATTTATCGATGTGATCAGTTATAATTTGTTTTCTTGGTTGTTCAGAAAGATCTACTCGGCGCACATATAGGGCTAGTAGCGATGATTCAAATAGGGCAAGGAGCGATGATGAATATTCTCTGTTTGGGGGAATACTTTCAGGTATGCGTAGGGCTAGTAGCGATGATCAGGCTAGTAGCAATGATCGGGCTAGGGCTAGGGCTAGGGCTACTAGCCATGGTGAATCTCTGTTTGGGGACACGATTCGAAGTAATCGCTTTAACTATTCTATTTCCCTTTTTTTATAATGATTTTAAACATTTATATTTAGATGATAATTTGGTTTGATCCGCAGTTCTATTGTGCCCATCACCCCCGGTGGTCTCTGAGCCTGTGGCAGTTCCCGTTAGTCCATGTGACACTCAAACCAAAGCTTTCCAAGATGTAAGATAGCCCTTTCGCTTCCCTATCTTTTCTTGTTCTTTTATCAATTCATTGCACATTTATTTCGAATTTATCTTTGTTGAACATTGGATGAATAACCAAGTGATGGATAAACTGTATACATAATTTTGGTTATATGTTATGCATTTTTATTAGATAACTTTTAGAAATTTCAAAGGTGAAATATGTTTACCATTAATTTGAGTTTACACTTGCATATAAATATTCAAAATCTAATGGTAATATGTTAGGTAAGCATGCATATACATATATACTGAAAGTGAAAGACAAGCCTGAACTTTGAAAATGTGCTTCATTCTAATCTCTGTGAACACATAATGACATGTTTCCAGACTTTTGCTTTTTCAAAATGAACCTAGACTTACTAACTCTGGATTCTGTTTTGGTTATTTCATTGTCGAATCATAAGATATTCGAAGCTTTTCTTGTTTGTGTATAGTGTCTCCACGAGTTTGAAACAGACATCAGTAAGTGCCAGCTTTACATGAACACATTGTCTCGGTGCAAGAAGAATTCTGATTCCAAGTTGGACGATGTGGTTCGAGGTATGCCTAGGGCTAGTAGCGATAGTGAATCTCGGTTTCTAACCTTTGTTAGAGGTATTCACTTTAACTATTTTATTTTTAATAATTTTAAACATTTTAAGTTAGATATTGATTTGGTTAGATCCGCATGCAGCTCTATTGTGCCCACGAACTGTGGTGGTCTGTGAGGTTGCCTCTGTTAGCCCCTGTTGCAGCTCCTGTAGCAGGTCCCGTTAGTTTATGTGACACTCAAGACCAAGCTTTCCAAGATGTAAGTTAACCCCTTAAGCTTCCCTATCTTTTTCTTATCTTTTATCATTGCACATTTATTTCGATTTTATCTTTGTTGAACATTGGATCGATGAATAACCAAGTGATGGATAAATTGTATACATGATTTTAGTTATATGTTATGTATTAATATTTCTATCAAATATTTTAAAGAAATTTTAAACGTGAAATTATGTTTGCCTATAACTTGAGGTTACACTTTACATATAAATATTCAAATCTAATGGTAATATATATGTTAGTTAACCATGCATTTGCATATACATTCTAATCTCTAAGAAGCAAGCACACATAATGGTATGTTTCCAGACTTTTGCTTTATTCACAATTAACCTAGACTTACGTTGACTCGACACCCTGTTTGTGTTCTTTCATTCTCGAATCATGATATAAACGAAGCTTTTTTTGTTTGGGTGTAGTGCCTCCACGACTTTGAAACAGACATCAGTAAGTGCCAGCTCTACATGAACATGTTGTCTCGATGCAAGAAGAATTCTGATTCCAAGTTGGAGGCTTAATTGTGCTTTTTCGAGTCAATCATTCTTATTTCCAATCAAATAGTTCTTGAAGTTTGTCATCAAAGTGACTCTGTGTTTTATCATAATCAGAAGATGGATTCTGTCATGGATTTATTAGGGGTTTCTTTTTAGGGCTTTGATGTCAAAAGACAAGAACTTAGGGGCTTTGAAAGAATATAACAAATAAAAGTGCAAAATTTAGAATATTTATAAATTTTGAGCTGTTTAATGCAATCAACCAATTTTCTCTGCTTCAAAATCGGGGACTGAACTAAAATACTCACCTTCTCTAAAAAAATAATCTAACCTACTCTTCATTAATCTACATACTCTCCGATCTATGAAAACTCAATTTTGTCCCTACACAAAATAAAGAAATCAACCAATCACAATCCTCCTTTTTTCTTCCTTTTCCTCGCGTCTTCTTCCTCGCGTCTTCTTCCTCGCGTTTTCTTCCTCGAACGAACCAACCTCCCCAACTGATCCTCTTCAATTCAAAATTCAGGTCAGTTCTGCTATAATTATTGCGATTAAGCTTAAATTCATCGAGTCTCAAGTCGATTTAGCTGGAGAATTGAGTAATGTGTTTGTATTCGCAATATCCATGTATTTCAATTAGATTTGAAATTGGTGTTGTTAATTAATGGACATTAGGTTGGTAACCATGTTTTTTGGGTCGATTAGGACATTGAATTGATAATCAATGAAATGTAGTGGTTGATTGAATCGTAGGTAGATTCGTCCGATTGAATATTTGCAAGTATCATTCGTATAACTGGTGTAAATAGTATAACCTGTATAACTAGTATAACTGGAATAAGTGGTATAACTGGTGTAGTAGTATAACTGGTATAATTGGTATAACTGGTATAATTAGTATAACTGGCATAATTCGTATAACTGGTATAACTGGTATAACTTGTATAATTGGTATAACTGATATAACTTGTATAATTACTATAACTGGTGGAAGTAGTATAATTTGTATAATTGGTATAACTCGTATAACTGGTATAACTTGTATAATTGGTATAACTGGTATAACTTATATAATTTTTATAACTGGTAGAAATAGTATAACTGGTATAACTGGTATAACTTGTATAATTGGTATAACTGATATAACTTGTATAATATAATAAGTGAGTATAATTGTATAAGGTATAATATAACTTATATAATTGGTATAACTGGTATAACTTATATAAATGGTATAACATGTATAATTTGTATAATTGGTATAACTGATATAACTTGTATAATTGGTATAACTGGTGGAAGTAGTATAACTTGTATAATTGGTATAACTGGTATTATTATTACTGTATAACTGGTACAACTGGTATAAACTGTATAATTGAGATTAATACCGAGAATTGATATGACTTGGTATTATTACTTATAACTGGTATAACTGATATAACTAGTATAACTAGTGTAACTGGAATAACTGGTATAACTGGCATAACTAGTATAATTGGTATAATCAGATAACAAGAATTAGCATAATAAAACATGTAATGTAGATTTTTTTTTTTTTCAGGTGACAATGAGCAACCGATCCATAAACATATTCTTTGATTATGAAGGATATTATTCAAATAATCAATGGATTCCAAGAGTAATAGATGCTTATCTTAAGATTATGGAGAGATAACTTATTCTGAGATGTGGATATGCAAGAAGGTTAAGATGAATGAATCTGCTAAAGCTGAAATTGAGTTACATTCCATTGGTAGTGGAACCTTTGACACAATCATATATTGTTGATGATGAGGATGTTTATGTTTATCTAACCTCTATGGATAAAAAGCAACGAAGTTTGCATGTAGAATCGGCACATATTTGGAAATAGTTGATCGTCTGTGACAATTGAAAGTAGAGAGAAGAAGTTCAGTTGGTATGAATTATGGTGAGGCGCATTTCAGAGTGATATAGTTAATGTTGGTGCTTACTGCCTCTGAAGCGAAGAATCAGTAGAAACGACCTCATGAGTTGATGGGAATGTTTATATTGGAGATGGTGAGAACCAGCCAAACTTTTCACGTAATGATGTGGATAACGATATTGATATTGATGTGGATAATGGTGTTGATAACGGTGAGGATATGGGTTTGTATACCTCAGTATTCCTGAATATGTTGAGCCACGTCTTTGGAGAAGAATCTCGGTGTGTAGATGCATGGGAAGATGGTATTGGTATGAACTAGGACGAATTTGAAAGTAAGAGGGCAGTCAGATTTAGTTGATAGAGCGCACATCAAAACTGTTTGGGATCGATATAGCGACTCGGATACAAATCGATATGTGTAAAATGTAAAAGCAAAAAAGGGTTGTAAATGGTATTTGCGTGTTGCTGAGCTTAAAATTGACTTGTTTTTCGGTTAGAGTATACACAGATGCATACATGCTCTCGGGCTAGTTAGTACAAGTTACAGAAAAGCATACCACGATTAGTTGCAGCTCTTTTGCATGAAGATTATCAGGTAAATTCGAGACTCCGACTCTAAAAGTATTGTCGGTTTAGTTGGAAGATATGGTGTGGAACCATCATACTCTACGCATTGAGAGGAAAAAACTAGCTGTTAAGGATGTGCGGGGTGGTAGAAGATAGTTTTAGGATGTTGTATGCTTATTTGTACATGTTAGAAAGGTGAATCTTGATGCAAAACAAGTGTGTATTAGAAGAAACAAGCGGTTCAAGTACTTTGTAGCTTTAGGAGCTTCCATTGAAGGGTTTGAAGCCATGCGGAAAGTGATCATTGTGGATGCAACTTTTCTTAAGGTACATGGTGGTATGCTTGTTTTTGCCACAGCTCAGGATCAGAGTCATCATCATTATCCATTGCATTTGTGTTTGATGGTGAAAAGATCTTGTTGGGCGTGGTTTTTAATACTTTGAAAACCATTATACGGATAGTTCTGAATTGGTTTTGTATCGACGAGGAATCGCCTCATGCTGTAGGTGAGGTGTATCAGAATGCTCAACATGGTTATTGTCTATCATTTGTCTCAGAATGTGAGAAAGCAAGTTTCAATGTCAGAAAGATGTAGTGGCAGCAAAATTCCGAGAATTGCTAAGATTTATTCAGAGGTTGAGTTCGAACATCGATATGCTGATTTTAGGAGAAGGTATCATCTGTAGCGTGTACCTTGATAGTAATAAGGTAAAAGTGGAAAAATGGGCAAGATGTTATTTTCGAGACAAGGTATAACATAGACACCTCGTTGTCTTTGAGTCACATGAATTACTTTGGCAATACTCGTTACTTACTATGATTGATGCGATTGTTGAAAAATTGGCTGAGTGGTTTAAATATAGGAAAGAGTACATTTGGATGTGCGCACAAAAATGGTCCTTTTGTGGAAACGTGTTTTGCGATAGATGTGTGGATGCATCGAGGTGAGCTAAACACATTTCATCTTGAATCTTGTGAGTGGAGAAGATGGGAAGAATTATGTGGTGGACTTGAGAAACTTGCGTTGCAAGTGTTTTGATATAGACAAATGCCCTTGTGTCCATGCAATAGCGCTGCCATAAAATCTTGAAGCAGGGAAATTAGACCAGCAGTTCGTGATTTATCAGATTTGTGCTCGAGATATTACTTGGTTGATGAATGGGCTTTAGCATATACGATTTATCGATTAGCATATGTGTGGATTATTCGGATCACATCAAGGATTGTATGCATTACCTCGCATTACACCAAAAAAGGGAAGAGTTCAAAAGAATATCATCAGGTTGGAGAAACGTCGCCGTAGCATAAGTCCGTGCAGGCGAAACTTGGCCGTGGTGGTTGAGAGTGCAGTGGTGCTGTAGCGGTAAGAGTAGTTCAGTAGCAAAAAAATAACTTGTATTTTCTACGTATTTACGTTTTTATATAACTTGTTATGTAGGCAAAAATAACTTGTATTTTTATCGTAGAAAAAATGAGTGGTTACAGTAGCAATAACTTGTATTTTATATTTTATTATCTAGTTTTCACTAACAATCTTACACTAATAATCTTGATGTCCAACAATTAATCTTGATATACACAATTAATTAAAATAAATAAATTATGAGATACAAATTCTTTATAAATATGAGATTACATGTTTAGATAAACAAATTATATTAGAGTTACAAAATTACAAAATTGATCTATATTGAATTATATATGTACATCACATACTTTTTGATGATTTTGTTACGACCATAACATTGCAAAAACCACAAAATAATGTTTTCAAAATTATTCTGGGTAAGCGTAAAGAATGTATCTCAAATACATAAACTCATGAGTATAACTAGAAATTTTGAGTTTAATGCAAGTATATATAACTAATTCGAAAAATGCAAAAGTACATGTGTGTATGAGTACAACTGGAAAACTAGGTATAAGCGTGTCGAAGATAACGGTGTCGTGCAGTGATTTGATTTGTAACATTTGGTATGTCAATTTGGAGTGTAAGTATAACTTGATGCATATGGCAAACAAGCAACACGATCGAGAGTTATCTTACGATCAAGTTATACCAGAGTTAACACACGATCGAGTTATGCGAGTTATCTGACATGATCGAGTTATACCAAGTTATCTGACACGATCAGTTATGCGAGTTATGCACACGATCGAGTTATGCAGAGTTAAGCGACGATCGAGTTATACCAAGAGTTATCACACGATCGAGTTATATAACATCGAGTTATACCGAAGTTAAACAAAGCGATCGATTATACCAAGTCATGCTGATCAAAAGCAACACAGAGTTCACATAAATCGACTCATCGACTGTTTAAACCTTACTCGCTTATTCTTTTGCCGTAGCAACGAGCGAACCGCACTTACTTCTTTTTGCCGTCATAACAAGTTCTTAATTCTTTTGCTCTTACTGCTGCTTCATCGTCTTGACATTTTACTCCATCTTCATGCTCTTACATTTCATTACTCCATACCTCAACTCCTCCGTCTCGCTACCCTCTTCCATTTCGTTCTTGAGCCAAATTGGCGCTTCGCCGTCGATTAGGCGCTTCCTCACCCATCGGCAGCAGTACGGCGTCATTCCATCCGTCCTCATCATCCATGATTCGAGGCAGAGAACTTCCTATCGGAGATTTGGAACCATGATACTACGAATATTATGTGAATATAAAAAGACGATTTTTTCAACTCAGATGACACGTAATGAATATGATAAATAATTTACACAATGATGATTTAAAATCTCAGCGTCTACACTTACGAGAGAGGAATGCCTTTCATGAAGTCTTTAAACTTAAGTCTTGCTGTCCAGGGCACTCGGGATCTACATCTCTAACGGTTCTCGGTATTTGTTCATTAGAGCAGATTGTCGAGCATTAGAAATACACATAACATAAGATAAAACATATGTTAGTTGCACCAAGTTTTTAAACTAATTGTACCAAGTTTTTCATTGTCCAAGTTTAAGCTAAGATAAAAACTAAGATAGGAAATCTTACCTCGAGGGCATAAGCCAGTAAATATCGTTGCTGGGCCCACACTCCTCACAAATGGTCCATCGGATGAAAGATGTCTTTCATGTTCTCGTCGAAATCGAACCGCCACGGGAATGTCTTACACGTGATCGAGATCATCCGGCTCTGAGGAAGAGCTCAGCGGAGATGGTGCATTTTTCCCGTCTTTCTCTTTGCATGATGATGCTTGATAGGAAGTAAAGGACCGCCATCTTGAAACGATCGTAGAAAAGATTTTTTCGACATGGACATAAACTTTCTCTCTGCATATGTAAATGCCGGCCAAAAATATTTCGTAACAAAGCTCATACTTGCCCATCTTTCACGTTATTAAGATCACTGAAGTCAAATCTAGAAATTAGCCCAATTCTCGAGAGAATAGCGGATGGGAACATTCCTGATGACTTGACATTTCTTCTTTTGTAAGCGAGGTTCGAAGGAAGAGCGTCCACATACCCGTCGATCATGATTTGATTTAGTGTGCATATGGAAAAAGTTTAAATTGTGGATGCTCCTTAAACCAAGTCACTCATCCTTGTGGAGATGAACCTCAAACAACTTAGCTACTTGAATATAACACTTCGCCGATATCTTGACTTTGTACTCGGTCGAACTGAAGTACATTTCAAGAGGTTGTATAACTTTAGTTTCCTCGTTAGATTCTGCAAAATAAAAGTTTCAGGAATTAGAAATAAAAGTTTCAGGAATTATACCAGTCTTACTAAGTTGTAATATATTTTTGGATTTTCTAAGTTACAAATATGCATATTATACCAAGTTTCTAAGTTGTCTTTATTTGTTTCAAGAATTTCTAAGTTCAAAATATGCGTAGTTATACCAAGTTTTACCGAGTTGTACTTTTTGTTTCATGATTTTTATGTTATAAAATAAGTAGTTATCTAAGTTTCTTAAGTTGTCTTTTTGTTGAAATTTCTAAGTTACAAAATATGCATAGTTATACCAAGTTTTACCAAGTTGTACTTTTTGTTTCATGCTTTTCTAAATATTTACAAATTCTGAAAATATGCGTAGTTATACCAGTTTTCTTCAAGTTGTCTGATTTGTTTCAAAATTTGTAAGTTCTGAAATATGCGTAATACCAAGTTTTACTAAGTTGTCTTATTTGTTTCAAAGAATTTCAAGTTCTGAAAATATGCGTAGTTATACCAAGTTTTACTAGTTGTCTTTTTGTTTCATGATTTTACATGTTATAAAATAAAGCGTAGTTATACCAAGTTTTCTAAGTTGTACTTTTTGTTTCAAGAATTTCTAAGTTACTGAAAATATGCGTAGTTATACCAAGTTTTACCTAGTTGTACTTTTTGTTTCATGATTTTCTAAGTTCTGAAAATATCTAGTTATACCAAGTTTTACTAGTTGTACTTTTGTTTCATGATTTTCAAGTTACAAATATGCTTAGTTATACCAAGTTTTACTAGTTGTACTTTTGTTTCGTAATTTCTAAGTTACAAAGAGCGTTGTTATACGAAGTTTTGTTAAGTTGTACTTTTTGTTTTAGTAATTTCTAAGTTCTGAAAATATGCATAGTTATATCAAGTTTTACTCGGTTACAAAATTACGAAGTTACTAATTTAACATAGTTATACCAAGTCTACTTGGCTGTACACGTTTAGATACATACCATTGCATTATACTCGGTTTCTTGAATATCTTGGTCGTCTTTCGCAGAAGAGTCTCTTCTTCTAGGGTACTGGGTTCTTACTACGCACTATCCTTCCACCGAGATAAATAGTAAGAAAACTTAAAAACGATATTCGCATTGGCCACATTTAACCAAGACACTTCCAATACAAGAGTGTCGTGAACTAAATATAATCGCTCAAAGGAAACTATAAGCATATAGAGAATGCAATAAAGTATCCATGAGTCCAAATTGCTACAACAAGGATCAAAAAAAGCTAACACGTAAAATTATGAATATCGAATCTTTTCAAAATACATAATCCAGATTCAAGATCCTAATATTCCCATGTGAAGGTAAATACTAGATGACAGAGAGACTAAACCCAAAACCAACATTGACCACATCGATCCATACAAAATCAACGAGTCATTCTTGAAATCGATATAGAAGGATTACGGATGAAAATTCTTCGATGAAGGATTAAAAACCCCGGAATCTCACATCGAGCATTAAAATTATCAGAAAACCAAATTAAAAGTAAAGATCACGATAGTGTAGAGAATCACACCATAGAAAAATCGATTAGGACTCTCTAAACGCAAATACATATTATATACATCTGTTTCTCGAACAAAGAAAAGAAGAAGAAAGAAGTAGAATCAAGACAAACTCAAATTCATCACAACCCAATCGAGGCGAAGAAAAAGAAGAAGAAGAAGAAAAAGAAGTGAAGAATCAAGACAAACTCAAATTCAGCACAACCCAAATCGAGAAGAAGAAGAAGATGTGAAGAATCCGATTCAAATTACAGAGAGGGAGTGAAATGGCGTTAAATGAAATACATACCTGTCGATGGAGGGATCAAATTCCCTAATACTCTCCATTCTAAAAACAAGTGCTAAAATACTCTTCCTGATTTTTTTAATTAAGATAATGATAAAATTACGATTTTACCTTTAATGAAATCGGAAATGACCATGAAATAAGGTTATATAGTTTTAAATGTAAGTAATTCCAACGAAAACACGGTAGCTTAGATGGTTTAAACTCGTTCCGCGCGTTCGGGGTTCGAATCCCATTTTGGCGGTATAACTGGTACAAAGTACAACTACAGAGGTATAACTACAGAGGTATAATTGGGTATAACTAGGTATAGCTGAATCTTGTTAGTATCTTGTATAACTAGTCTTAGCTAGGTGTACCGTTCTTAGTATAATTAGTATGAGCCTAGTTGTCTTTGTTCTTAGAATAAGCGTATAGCTAGGTCTTAGTTATGCCAGTGTCTTTAGTATAACTAGGTCTAGGTGTATCATGCAAAATCTAAAAATATTTGATTAATTATGATAAAAGGTATTTTCAGGTTTTTATAAAATATGAAGAGTACGAAGAGTATACAGATTATAGGGGAGTATGGTAAATTATTTTATAACAGAAGAGAGTATTTCAGCTTTTCGCCCTCGATGGAGATTGTTGGAAAAGAGAGGAAGAACACGAGAAAGAGAGAAGTGAAGATGTATTCGATTTTCAAATTGGGTTATCTTTAGTTATACTAATCGCGAGGAAAAGATAAGTGAAGATTGGGATCGATTTTGAAATTTGGATGAAAGGAAACTAAAAAACCAAGTCAATCGCGATTATGAGATTTTAGACGCAAAATTTGCAGTAATTATCAGGTTCGATATAGATTGGTTGGATTGTAAATAACTGATATTCATAAGGTTCTATAATTTTTTACTCAATTTTATATTTTAAGAAAAAAAAAAAATAAAATACATTTTATAATGAGAGTAAAATAGCTCACTTTTTCGGAGAGCTAGAGCATCTTTGGTAGAACCCTTAATGGATTTCTTAACCATTTATTTAATATTTATTGTAAGTAAGAAACGTTTCTTTAGTTTCTTAAATAAGAAATCCATTTCACTTTGTGTCATACGTTTCTTTTATTTTATTATTATTATTATAAGAAACTCTTCTAAAAGATGGTCTTACAGCGTTTGATCCTTCAAAATCTCAGTCCGTCGTGAACTAAACCTTACCAAAAATCTGAGCAATCGATGATTTCCCGGCGTTTCTCGGGGAGAATTCTACCGGCGATTTCCGACTCTTGTAAACTTCGATTCGAAGCTAACCGGAGTTTCCGATCTGATGCGGCGCTCGAAGCAATAGCTAATGCGTTGGAAGAGAAAGTACCAAACTTAGTGCTCTACAATTATCCTTCCTTCTCCGGCGCTTTTTCGGCTCTCTTCGCTCATCTCTACCACTCTCACCTTCGCCTTCCCTGTCTCATCTTACCCTTTTCTTCCGTCGTACCCTTTAGGTAAACATTTCTCACCATTTGACCCAATTTCAATAGGTTTTGAGTTTTATCGTTTGATGTTACTGGGAATTTGAAAAAAAAATCTTGTAGGGTTGAAGATCTGTGTTTGGAGGGGTTCGAGAGGTGTTATCTGCTCGATTTTGTAGTTCCGAAAGACTTTGCTTGCCGGAAAACAGCTTGCGAGTATGATTCAGTGATGTTATTTTACAACTATTTTTGTTCAAAAAGTTAAGTCCTTTGGGGTTTAATTTTGTGTGTTTGGGTTTAGGGTCATAAGCTTTGATCATCGGAAATCGGCATTGACAAGGATTGGCTCGATAAAGGAAGAGCACAAGAAGAGGCTTAAGATTAATGTTGATACTGAAGCGAGTAGCTCAAAGGCGGTGTATGAATTTTTCTCCAGTAAACTCACAGATCAAAGATCTCCCAAAGTTAGTAAGGACGATTATGATGAGTAATGACTCTGCTTTAATTAGTATTTACTCAAAAGTCATATATTTTTTTTATCTATTGGCTAGGTAGAAGCTCTCAGTTTGCTAAGTGTAGAAGACAAAGCTCGGATTGAATTAGTTCTTGATTACATTGAAGATATTGATCTTCGACGATGGAAGTTACCAGATATCAAAGCTTTCAGTTTCGGTCTCAAGGATTGGCGCTCAAGGATCAATTGTATCACCAATCCTTACATGTACGAACAGGTCTGAATATCTGATGCTTCATTTCGATTTTTTTTTTGGGATACTTTGCCTCTAAATATTGTTTCCCGTTGTGAAATCAGTTTTCTTGAATCTGAGCATGTCCTTATAGCAATTGTCAGTGAATGATTTCATGTCTCTATATTACAGTTGTTAAGTATAAGTTCGGCGGATCTCATTGCTTATGGGAATTCGTATTTTTCATCTCGCCTTGCTGATGCAAAGAAAGTGCTAAAGTTGAATAAAGCTTGCAAGATCAGATTGGGAAGAGGGTTATATGGAGAGTGTTTGGTAATTAGTTTTCTCTTTTGTTGCATCAAAATCCTCTTTATTTAAAAAAAATCATTGATTGAGACAGACTAGAATTTGTTTTACGCATAGGGAATTCGCGCAGATGGTAACAATCAACTAAGCGATGAACTTGGCAAGTTACTTAGTCTACAAAGTTCTGCAGCGGGTCTGAGGTAAATTTAATTTCCTTATGACGCTTTTTTGCTCTAATGAAGAAATGTGGATAGTAAGTTGGTAAGATCTCTTTGATATCAGGCCAATAGGAGCTGTTACATTTATGCAAAGGAACAATCTGAAAATGTGCTTGAGAAGTACTGATGATATAACTGATACATCTGAAGTTGCCAAGGTTTGTTTATTTCAAAATATGACTGTAACTTCTTATTTTCGAATGGTTTTCATGATCAATTAGACTTATATATATATATATATATATATTCTGTTTTTTAATATTTTGGAAAAGGTTTATGGAGGAGGTGGAACATCTAGTTCTAGCTCGTTTATCATAAGAATGGATGAATATAATCAATGGATTTCGAAGAATCCACCATGAAAACACTCCTCTGCGACCAATCTAAAGCTCATGTCTCTGAAATTAGACGCCAAAAGGAAGACTCCAATGACAAGTTTGGTGATCGGAAAGGGTTGATTAAGATGTTTCCCAAGAAGGAAGCACGCTGAGTCGTTTCCTTTCCTGAGCCGGTTTTGTTCGCAGCAAGGGGTAGCGTAAAACCGGGTTGCATTTTGGTTCAGTTTTTGGTATATGATTTTGGTTTAGTTTAGTTTGGGCACCGCTACGCTAAGGCGGTGAGATCGAACGACCTAAAATTGAGAGCTCAAGAAGTGCAGGTGTAAATGTAAATGTATATACTTTTCGATCGAACCAATTTTTATAAAACAGATTGCTATTCGGTCCTCCTACTTCTCATATTTTTATATTCTTTACTCGATACTCTAAAATTCACTTACCTGCAAATTTAGAGTAACGATTCTCCGTCTTCCACGTGGCAACAGCACCTCCTTGTGCTTGGTCTAACATTCACGCTTTTTGAGCTCACGTACTACGACGTCGTTAATAAAGGTTTTTTAGTGTATTTTTAGTTGAGCATTATATTGGCGTCAACGTCGAGAAGTATCCCCGCCTAGAACCTTCCATGCTCCTCTAGAATTCTCTCACCAAAAAGAAACTTTCGTACCTTCAAAACCCTAAACCCTAACTTTTATTTTACACAGACGAAATTTCATCGCATCATTTTGTGATCTATTGCCTCTTGAATTTTCAAAACCATGGCGACCGCAGCTCTCCTCCGCTCTATTCGACGCCGTGAAGTTGCTTCCGCTCCTTTCTCAGCTTACAAATGCGTATGTCTTTCTATCTTCTCTCGATCTTCTTCTATCCTCACGGGATCTATAGAAGAAACCGGAGTTTTAAGTGATCCGATTTGACTCATTTGTTAAGTATGATTCATTTCTTCGGCCTGATCTGGTTAATTATATTGGTCAGAATTGGAGAAGTTTTTCCAGAGCATTTAGGTATTGATTTCTCCATCTATTTGCTACCACCAAGATCTTGCTATGTTTCTGTTCTAAAGTTTTCTTCTGTTTGGTTCAGCTCGAAGCCTGCTGGGAATGATGTCATCGGTATTGATTTGGGTACTACTAATTCCTGTGTTGCAGTCATGGAGGGGAAGGTGAGGTGCTGATTTTTATGGGTTTTGATTTTTGAAGATTTGAATATTTGAGCTAACTTTGTGTGTTTTTATCTGATTTGTAGAATCCGAAAGTCATTGAAAATGCTGAAGGTGCTCGAACCACACCGTCAGTTGTAGCGTTCAACCCTAAAGGAGAGCTTCTTGTGGGTACACCAGCCAAGCGACAAGCTGTCACTAATCCAACAAACACACTATTTGGAACAAAACGTTTGATTGGGAGAAAATTCGACGATCAACAAACACAGAAAGAAATGAAGATGGTGCCTTACAAGATTGTGCGTGCACCTAATGGCGATGCGTGGGTTGAGGCCAATGGTCAGCAATATTCTCCTAGTCAGGTTGGAGCGTTTGTGTTGACCAAGATGAAAGAGACAGCAGAAGCTTACCTTGGAAAATCAGTCAAGAAGGCTGTTGTCACTGTTCCAGCTTACTTTAATGATGCTCAGAGGCAAGCAACAAAAGATGCCGGGAGAATTGCTGGTCTCGATGTTGAGAGAATCATAAATGAACCTACGGCTGCTGCTCTATCCTATGGAATGACGAACAAGGAGGGTTTGATTGCTGTGTTTGATCTTGGTGGTGGGACATTTGATATATCTGTTTTGGAGATTTCTAATGGGGTGTTTGAGGTATATATCTCCCAAATTAGTTTTATGTTTGTCTGGTCCGATGTTACTTTTTCTTTGAGAATTGTTTTTATTATTAAATTGTTTTTTCAGGTGAAAGCCACCAATGGTGACACCTTCTTGGGAGGAGAGGATTTCGATAATGCTTTGCTAGACTTTTTGGTAAATGAGTTCAAGACCACTGAGGGAATAGATCTCGCCAAGGACAGACTTGCTCTGCAAAGGCTTCGAGAAGCCGCTGAGAAAGCGAAGATTGAACTATCATCTACTTCTCAAACTGAAATTAATCTCCCATTTATCACAGCTGATGCATCTGGAGCAAAACATTTCAACATCACCCTAACAAGATCAAGGTTTGAAACTCTGGTGAATCACTTGATTGAGAGGACCCGCGATCCTTGCAAGAACTGTCTCAAGGATGCTGGTATAAGTGCTAAGGAAGTTGATGAGGTTCTTCTAGTCGGAGGAATGACTCGTGTCCCCAAAGTACAATCTGTTGTTGCAGAGATCTTTGGGAAGAGTCCTAGCAAAGGTGTCAATCCTGATGAGGCTGTTGCTATGGGAGCTGCACTTCAAGGTGGTATCCTCCGTGGTGATGTCAAAGAATTGTTGCTTCTGGATGTCACTCCTCTATCGCTCGGTATTGAAACACTTGGTGGTGTCTTTACAAGATTGATCAGCCGAAACACAACCATCCCCACAAAGAAGAGTCAGGTAATGCCCGTCAAGATTTGATCTTTTGATGGAAAATTACCAAGTAACTAGGAAGGAATCCTGAGGATTACATTGGAGTAAGACAAATCTAAGGTAGTATGAGGCACCTAAGAGTTTGATCTGTAGTGTCTTAGCAAGGCATGCTCGAGTTACTTCTCTTGGTATTGATTCCTGCATGATTCCACTGTTTTAATTTAAAGTTGTCAAGGCACATTCCTGTGATATACTAATTGATGAGCCATCCAAAGATACCATTGTTTTGGTGTAATTTTTTACTAAAATGTTGATTCTCTTGTTTCATTCTTTTGAAGGTGTTCTCAACTGCAGCCGATAATCAGACTCAAGTTGGGATCAGGGTGCTTCAAGGTGAGCGTGAAATGGCATCAGACAACAAGCTCTTGGGAGAATTTGATCTAGTGGGCATTCCACCATCTCCAAGAGGAATCCCTCAGATCGAAGTGACATTTGATATTGATGCCAATGGCATTGTCACTGTTTCTGCCAAGGACAAGGCGACTGGTAAAGAACAACAGATCACAATCCGATCCTCTGGTGGGCTCTCAGAGGATGATATCCAGAAGATGGTGAGAGAAGCAGAGTTGCATGCTCAGAAAGACAAAGAAAGGAAAGAGTTGATTGACACCAAAAACACAGCCGACACAACAATTTACAGCATAGAGAAGAGTCTTGGTGAATACAGAGAGAAGATCCCAAGTGAAGTCACCAAGGAGATCGAAGATGCTGTGGAGGATCTAAGGAGAGCTTCGTCTGGGGATGATATCAATGAGATCAAGGCCAAGATCGACGCGGCAAACAAAGCTCTTTCTAAGATTGGAGAGCACATGTCTGGTGGTTCTGGGGGCGGCTCTGCACCAGGAGGATGATCTCAGGGAGGCAGTGATCAAGCTCCAGAGGCAGAGTACGAGGAAGTGAAAAAGTGAATAAAATAACTAGATTTCGTAAATTCTTGCCACTTGGGTTATAAGAGATTAGGTTAGATCATGGTGGGTTCTATGTCCAAGGAACTTTTGCCTAGAGCAGCGAGCAATGGATCTGTTTCTGGAATAAGCTTTTGTCAGGGAACGAGACTTTTTGTTTCTCTGCAAAAAATCTTTGTTATGTAATGTGATGGTTGAGGACAAGTTTTAAAGATTTTGTCACTTTATTGTACCGAAGAACGTAAATCGGAGAGGCGGAGAGAAGAACTGCGAATGAGATGAAACGAGCCAGAGGTTTTGAATTTTGGCAAGTTAAAATAGAAAATGATTAGGTAGAAGAGAAAATGTTTAATTTAATTTGTTTCTTTATCTGAAAACGTTAAAGATCTCACAAGTATTGAAAATCTATTACAGTTTTAGAGTTGAAAAAAAGGCCCAATTTTTAATTCAAAGATTTAATCGATATATAAAGTGGTTTAAAGCCATGTAAAAAAATAAAACAGTGAAATTCTTAGGAAAATAGAAAAAATTCTCCAGCTATTATCTAGGGAATACAAATAAAAATATAACTTTAGTATATGTTAATTTTTTTATGCTATTGGTATTAAGACTATTTGGTAATTTTTTATTAAAGTTATAATTGTAAATTTAATTAACATCTTAAAAACAGAATTAAATCGTGATTTTTTAGGATATCAATCTTTCAACTAAAGAATATCTAAAGATTCGTAATATTTTGGAGAATACATTTATAAAAATAACATTTAATTTATTGAATGACAAATAATAACATAACTCAAAATTATTATGTAAATATTAAAATCATTATAATACTATAATCAAAATTTTTGAATCAAACTTAAATCTAAAAAATTTAATATACGTTATAGCGCGAGATAAATTCTAGTTAGTTGTTAAACTACGTTACGCGTTGAGTATTGGATATTTGGCCATAATCAAAGCCATAAAGGATTACATTCCTACAATCCCGCATGCAATATTCCCAGCCATTCCTACAATTATCTTCTTATATGTTTATAATTATATATATCACGTACGTTAAATTTTTTTTTGGTCTAAAGATTTTCCTGCTTTTATTTTCCTCGTTGGATTGGATATTATCTTTCTACGGTATGTAGATCAGCACATTTATTTAAATAATAAAAAAAGCTTTTAGGCTTATAAGTGAGTAAGGGGTTTTTTGTCTCTCCATCTAGTATTTTCATCTAAATGATTCACCTAAATATTCCATTTGGATAGTCCATTTGAATGTTGTTTGTTTCTATTTTGAGTTTTCATCTAGATAATCCATCCCAATGAACATTTGTTTGTTTGTTTAGTTTTTGTAAATCTTCATCTTCGTCTAAATGGTTTTAATAAAAAAATAACTAAAATACCCATATTTTATCTAATCATATTTTTAACCCAAACCTTAATCATATTAATTTTAATTCTTGATTTAAAATATATTTACAACTAAATACTTTTCAAATTTTATTTTTGACATTTATAAATTGATTTAAAATATATTTACAATTTTAATTCTTGATTTAAAATCATTTTAATTTTTGATTTAAAATATATTTACGACGAAATACTTTTCAAATTATTATTTTTGAAATTTATAAATAACCTCTTTTTACTATATTTTTTAGATAAAAAATCACATTGATAATTCCAGATAAAAAAAAACAACTTGACAAAACCCAAAGCCAAACGACAAGGTTCAAGTACAAGGTTCAAATACAAATCTTGTCTTGTTATAGGAAGAAGAGACGAACTACAGAGTACAGATGCATCTGATCTAGGTAACTGTGGTTATGGTTCTTCGTCTAGCTCTCATCCCCTTGATGGTGTTATCAGTGCTGCCATAACCATTCACACCAAATCAATCAATAAGAACTAAGAAAGCAAATCGCAACTGGTTTCCTAAATAGCAGAAACAACATTAATCCAATCACCCCTAATATAAAAGCAACTACAAATCAAAACAGCTAGAGCGTGCATCAGACCAATCACTTCTGGAATTGCAAGTAGTAAACTTGATCCCAAATTTTTTCCATGGATGTCTTTCCCCAAATACTTCGTAGAACTTGTCTATAATTGACTGTCTTCCCGCATCATTCACAATTTGTTTTCTTATATTTCCTTTCAGTTTCTCTTCAATTCTTAGTTGAAGATACAAACGGGTTTGCTCATCACTCCATGCAAGATTCTTAGTTGAAGATACAAACATTTTTTTTTGTAAAAAATCAATCTAAATTTCAGAAAAACATTCAGTAAAATATGAGTTTAGAGGGGAAGATACTCACATCGGTACCAGGGATGGATGTCATTGTTTATCAAGATCAAAGGACGGATTCAACAATTCCTTAACACAATAAGATCACGAGCTAGTTGCTCTGCATTGATTCCCTCCCGTGCGAGTAGTCTGCAATGTCCAACAACAAATAAAGACAACATAATCAACGCTTGCTTGTGGGCACTAGCTACTCGTTTGAAAGTTGAGCAATGAAATATGAACCAATAATTGAAACTTTAAATTTGCTGTTATACTTCACATCGTTAGCTATACAATAATCAAACCAAAAGAAAAAGTGGGGAGGCTACAATGTGTGTAGAATAACATAGAGAAGCAAAAAAAATAAAATAAAAAACTAAGAAAGATAAACAAATCATTGGATGACAAGGCCACAAGATATGCTTACACATTAAAACGGGATTCACTTTAGTCAAGTGGAAGCTGATGCAAGGAAAAAAAAGACATCACAAGAGAAATCCATGTCACTCTCTACTTTGTCAAGTGTCATTGTCATCACCAAGAAGAACCATCTTAAACCCCAAGTAAAAACTCGAAACGTCATTCACTAACTTCTGTTACTTTCTCATACCTAAATACATCCTCCTTTGTAGTAGTGACATACATACGAAAGCAAGAAATCGCATGATCTAAGCAACAAATCACATGGTCTAAATGAACATTGCAACATGAGAAAACACTAAACAAAAAACAGAAGAGGACTATGAAGCAAAAAACGGTGAATTGCTTCCCAATAGAACAAGGGTTTATCTAATTTCAAAAGTTATTTAATCACGAGCGATACTTGACGAAATTGAAACCCAAAACATAAAAGCTAACAGGATGATCAACTCCTCTAAACCCACGAAGTGATTTCCCATAAACACAATATAAGAAAATCTTTGTATATGTAAACAAAAGAGCATCCATATTTGACAGGAATCAGGAAATCAAACGAGAAGAGAAGAAGACGAAGAAACGAAACCTGAGAAGTTAAGGTTTATAAAACGAGATCGATATTCAACGCACAGGAGGAAGAAGAAGAAGAAGAAGAGGAGGATAGTGGCTGTCGTCGGGCGAGATTAGATTTTTAAGAAATCGTTGTTGGTATTTTTGTAATTTTTTAATTTAGTGAGGGGTATATTTGATATTTGTTATTTTGACTGATTCATCTCCATTCAGATGATCTAATTTGGATCAGCCAGATGAGTTTTAAATTTTTGCCTAAATTTTTATAACTCATTTAGATGGTTCATCCGGATGATGCTCATTTTAAACACTAAACAAACATCAATTCTCATTTTCATCCGGATGAACCATTTGAATGACAAAACAAACAGCCCCTAAAAGAAAGAAAAAATGAAAAATGCCATATAAAATAGTGTTAAGTAGGCCCAAATAGATTTTTCAGATTTTCGGGTTTAGACTTCTAGGCCCCATTCTGGTATTTGACATTTTCGTTTCGAGATCGGGTTCGGGTTCACTCGGGTTCGGTTCGGATATTTTGCACCCAAAATAACCGAACCAAAACATATAGTCATATGATCATATACATCATAACTGTAAAGTTAAAGGATGCAGTCTCTTTTAAATAACACATTAGAAAAATGAGAAACATAATCCAAGTGAACTTAATACATATATACACAAATCTACTCGAAAATACCCGAAAAAACTTAAATATTAGTTATTTTTTGCTCACATCTATCCAAACTACCAAAATTACCATATATTTGGGTTTTATAATTGTAATTTTGGTTATTTGAATTATTACAAGTATAAGTATAACTAATATTTTTTGCTATATGCTTGTATTTCAAATACTTTCGGATACCTTCTGCCTGTTCGGATTCTAGATAAATCTGGTGATTTATTCTGGCTCGTTGTTCAGATCCGGATATTTCGCCCATAGGCCCAACTGACTACTGAATTAGAGGCACATCCATATAACCACTTCCTCAATATATATAGGATACAAATTAACGTATATTTTCTAAGATTGTCGACGAAAGATGGAGCGTGAAAGCGAAAAGAAGATATAACCGGTGAGGATTCTATTAGCAATCAATGCCCGGTCAAGGAGGTTACAGATTCCACAGTTGCCGTTGAAGAGAAGAGTAGTTCGGATCAGTTGGATCCTTGGTCATCGCCGCAAGCTTTACTCCAAGGGCCAGATCAAGAAGCGGTCACAAAACTAGCCCGAGAAGAAGCGGTCACAACACTATCGATGGATGGAAGAACCAACGCCGACGCAGCTGGCTAGCTCATTGTTTGGTTCTAAATCTTTGGCAGACTCTCACTTTACTCCAAACGAACCCACCACCACCAAAACCTACACGGAACCCACAACAACAGCGTTTTTTTGTCGCCAAAGTGATGGATTATTTTGATCTTTCCGATTCTGATTCCGATTAGATTTTGTATATTATTGCTTTTCTCTATATGCGTAATTGCGTATGAGAGAAAATAAAAACATTTTACTTTAAAAAATATATATTAAAAAGTAAAATTTTTGACATAAACAATAATACAATATCTTTGATTATTTAAACCACTATTAAAAAAACTATATGTTTTCTTGAAAAAAATAGTTAAACACACAATTTTCAGATTTTCCGTGGAGCAACTACCAATCCAAACCAAAAATATGTGTGTTTTTTTTCTTGTCGTCAATTCTCTATTAAAAAATAAAGTCGAGTAAAGATTCAAATACAAAACTAGAGCAAAAACTCAAAGCTCAACGACCTATTGTCTTCAGCAATTATGCGAAAGAAACCAAGATGGGCCATCAATAGATAACTAAAAAAATGAGATTGCGAAAATCAGAGCCAACCAAAAAAATATGTTTTGATCTGTATTTAATTTACCTAGAAATAAACGCTGGATTTTCCAGAAACATTACCATCACAATATATTAAACTATTTGGTGGTACCTTCGTTATGTAATCCGATGTGGTGGTTTCAAAATTTTATCACTTAATATGTAGTACCATAGACTGTAAATGAAATCACCGGAGAGACCCGCTAAACGAGCCAGAGTTTTCAATGATCTAAAAACTCATTGTGAAACGTGCGGATAAGTTTGGGGGAATTTGTAATTTACGAAATTGCCCTCTAATTTTTTTTAATTTAATGAAATTAAGGGTTGATTTAATCGAGATCCCATTTCTTTTGCTGGGTTGGGTTTACTTCTCGAATTCTCGCAGGAAGATTAGCACAAGTACTGATCCGATTGAGTCCATGGCTGCCACGGCTCTTCTCCGATCGATTCGCCGACGCGATGTCGTCTCCGCGCCTCCTTCCGTTTACAAATCCGTATGTTATTAGTCGTTGATTGCGTTTTTTTTGGGTGAAATGATTGATAGATCGAGAAAATTTGGGATTCGTTTAGTTTCGTCTTGCTTCTTCATGATTTACCCATCTGAGACTCTGCTTAGTTTTCGCAGGAATTTTTTCAGGAAATGAAACGAATTATATATATCCATTTGCAAATTTTCGTGTATAATGTGTTTAATCGTTTCATATACACTAAAATTGAGAACATGAGATTTGTTGTGTAAGTAGACACATATCTGTTTACCCCTTTGTGGAACAGAAATGAACTTTTCTTGGAATAATAGTAAGACTGTTAGCAATTTCTGAGATTTTTTCCTTTTTGATTGATTGAGAAAGCTTGTAGTTGAATATAGTGCAAAAGTGTTGGGATGAAGAAGAAGAAGAGGGTTAGCACATATTTTAGTTTGGGCGCCTAACCATTATTCTAAATTAGGGTCTTTTTTGTTTATTGCATATGCGTAGAGACAGTGTTTTAACTTAACTGCTCTTGAAACATTCTTGTTTTGCAGCTTGCTGGCAATGCTCAACCTTCATGGGGTAGTTCATACACTGGTCAAAACTATGCAAGTTTGTGTAGAGCTTTCGGGTAGGTTTCTTTTGTTTCTTGTGATGCTAATACCTATTAGAATCACTGTGTAGATGTCTTTTTTACTATGTCATGTTTTCTTTTATAGGTCGAAACCTGTTGTGAATGACATTCTTGGTACTGGTTTGGGCACTAACAACACAAGCAATGCTATTAGAGAGGAGAGAGAGGTAAGATGGCTTTGTCCACATTTTGTTGGTTGCTTTACTTTTGTAATGTTTAAGAGCAGCTTAACTTATACTTTTGCCTGGTGATCCTTGTCTCGTTTATTTCCAGCAATCAAAAGCTACTGAAACTACAATTGTTGGAGCTCAATTCACTCGATCTTTCCGAGCTCTTGATGTGGGAACATCGAAACGCTTGTTCTCTACAATCTCAGGGGATATAAAGACGACACAGGAGGAACCGAAAACCAAAAGCTTTCGCCCTTTATCTCCTCACCTTCCTGTTTATCAGCCTCAGATGAACTCCATGTTATCGATTTTCAACAGAATCTCAGGGGTTTACTTGACCGGAGTCACTTTCGCTGGCTACCTTCTCTACCTGAAAATGGGTATGATTTGCCTCACCTACCCGAGTTTCTACCAAGTCCTTTACCATACACAACAGCAACTTCCAGTCATCACCTCGGTTACTGCATTAGCGGCGATTTATCATACTATCAAGAGTACTCACTCACTCTTGACCCATTAAAAACCTTCCCCAAAGCTCTTTCAATGAAGCCGGAAAAGTCTCCAGTAAGAGTGTCTTTGAGATGAACAAGATTAATAAAGAGACAAGAAACATTTGTCAAACTCTGGCTTGAGAAGGCAAAGATTTAACACCTGTTTTTGGATTTTAGGCTTTTTAAGGCTATGTTTGTTTGCTTTTCTTTGTTCTCAGACCTTTTTGAAGGGTTTAAATGATGTAATAAATGTTTCCCAATGTTCAGTTTCTACGTTATACTCTTTTGCAACAAGTTTTCTTCATGAAATTTGTCAACATGTTTCCCAATATTCTGTTTCTACGTTATACTCTTTTGCAACAAGTTTTCTTCATGAAATTTGTCAACTTCAATTTTATTTTCTTCGGAATAAGTTTCCGATTCGCTTGTTATGCCAATCTACGAATTGGTGACCATGAGGCGGCATATATTCTGTTATAATTGTGTTACATTTTGGTGCTACATCTTATAAATAAATCATAGAGTAAATGTCTCATTTTGGCCTTCAATGCACTCAGTACTCACGCTCTTAATTTCAAAAGATGATTCGGTTAAAATATTTTGTTTTATTTGCAGTGATGATGTTTTAAATTTTTTAATGCAAAAAATATCAAGAACTCAAATCTGATTTTCTTTCTAAAAGTTTATTAATTGCTTTTTTGCTATTATCTATTATTTAAAAAGAAGTTATAATGGATATTTTGCGACTTTTCTGATTAAAAATCTACAACTCTACACGAATTTTATACTATTTCAAATCCTTATCGGAAAAGGAAGACCTTTCCAAATACGATATGACTTAGGATAGGAGCTCTTATCTCTATAACTCCTTCGATTCCTATTCCAATTCCGAACACACAATCTTCTCTTCTTTATAAAACAACCCCTCTCAAACACTTTGGCAAACACAATCTCTTCTTTTTTTTTAACGCTCGAGCTCTCTGGTTCTTCTTTAGCAGATCGCATTCTTTGTTTTCTTGCAATCCAAACTATGTCGGACGATAATGGCAAAAACCCTAGGCCTAACGATAGGGGCAACGATCATATTTTCACCGCTTTCGAGAATCTTACACTCTATGCAAACTATAACTGTTACGAACCAGGAGAATCCAGCAACAGCAACATCAACATCAACAACAACAACAACCACCCCAATGTCAACGTTTATAACGTTGGTCATATCTCTGCCGCTAACTTCAACGCTCCTCCGTCCACTCCGCCGTGGATGTCCCAATTACCAGGTGCTTCTTCCTCCAGAAACTCCGGCCAACCCTTCCCTTCTCCTCTGAGTTTTGTGAGCCCGGGCGTAGGCAAGGATCATAATTTGCTATCAAGACTGTTAGACATGATGACGTGTGCAGAACGTTTCACTGAGTTCCAAAAGTTCCTCCAAAATCTTGATACCTATCCAACGGCGAAGAGGGAGAGCGATTTGCTAATGATCGGATCATTGTTAACCACAAACAATTGCGCTTTTCTTGACTTGGCTACGAACCAATACGGCTCACAAGCTTTACGAATCCTCTTTAGGCGCAGCCCTAGCTTAGACCATCTCATAATCCGCGCCATCTGCATGAACTTCTTGTCGCTCATGACCAATAAGTACGGTCGTGGCTTGATCAACCCTGCTATACGAGCCGTTGATAAAACCAGGAAGGAGATGCTCTACAGGCTCACGTACCAATACACTCTGGACCTTGCCAGGCTAGAAACCGGATGCCTTGCCCTAAACGATGTGTTTCAAGAGATCAGAGGCAAATATAGAGACCTAATCCTTGAGTGCGTCGCGAAGAACGCGGTATGGCTATCTTTTGACCCCTACGGAACACACGTTGTTCAGAACTTTCTGACACTTCAGAACCCGGGTGCAACAACGGCAATCGCCGAGAGACTTCGTGGAAATTTCTTCAGGTTAGCGATGGAGAGACAAGGAAGCTATGTGGTGGAGAAGTGTCTCAAGTCGGATTTTGGGAGACAGAAAGTGTTGGAGGAGTTTAGAGGGAATGATAAAGAATGGGTAAGAATGGCAAATGATAAGTTTGGGAACTTTGTGGCACAGTGTGCGTTGAGAGTGATGAAGGAGAAAGAAATGACACCAGTGTTGAGAGAGTTTGTGGAGAGGCTAAGGCCTCACTTTTGTAAGATGAGGATTGGGCATGGGAAGAACACACTGAGAGTCATTCAAGAAGAAATTGAGGGATGGATTCATCAGTTACCAGAGAATTTGGATATATGAATTGAGTGCTTTGGTGTTTTTTTTTTTTTGGTTAGTTTTCTGATGGTTTTTCATTGTCTAGTCGATCGTAGTGGTGTTACCGGTTTGGTTTTGGTTTTCTTGTTTTTTTTTTTTTGGTTGTTGTTTCTAATAGACATTATTTACGCTTAACACTTTAAAAGTGTGCTTATTATAAATGAAACCAAAAATAAATATTCGGAACTAAAGGGAAAAGAAAAATCGTATGCGGTTTACGCTGCGTTTATAATTTGCCAAGATATCTAGTTAAGAAAATTCGTTTGGGTGACTACACCGTTATATGCCAAGAATTGGAAAATATTTGTCATCTATTATACTACAAATCTACTAATGCTTTTTGTCCGCAACAAATAATTCTATTTAATTGAATGATAGATACACGTTTTATTAAGTTTAAGATATAATGGTGTTAATTGTGGATTTTATTAAGTAACAAAGATCAATGTTAGAAACAGCAAAGTTTATAGGAGATTATAGATACAATTAGCTTATTTTCCAAAACATTACAAAAATAATTTTTATAATCTAACCTTAAAGCTTTTAAAAATTATATAATAACATAATTAGAATAAATCATTTAAAAAATAAAATTAATGATTCATTAAGAGTATTATTGTCATTTCTAATGGATAAAAACAATAGAATATCTTAATAAAAAAAATATTTTTCAAATTTTAAAGTTTTATTTACTATCAACTAAAATATATTTAATTTTGATATATATAATCTAAAATATTAAACTTAATTGACTATATTTTTTTGATAAATTATATATATATATATATATTTAGCACTTATCTTATTAATTTAAAATATATAACTAAAAATTTATAATATCGAATTTTAAAAGAAACATCAATCTAGAGAGTATATTGTAGTAGAAAATTAATACAAAAATAAAACTTAATAAATATTTTTTCAATAATCGGATATAGCACAAATCGAAATTTAGTTTAATCCTTGAAACATATAGAAAAATAGATACTTTCATTGTTTAAAAACTTTATAATGATTAAAAAAAACTACAACAGTTTTTATAAATAGTGGAATTTCATCTTAGTTTTGAGTTTTGACCAGTTAAATAGTTTTGTAGTTAAGAAAAATGTCAAAATAATTAATTGATCTATAAAAGTGAAGATAATTGTGCATATCAGATGCACTCAAGCTGTCATAGACTCACATGTGTGGCAGGGACAGCGTAAACTAAATTATGTGGAGAATTAAAAACCTCATTTTCTATGCTTGAAAAAAAAAATTAGGTCAAGATTCATTTAGAAAAATATACTAATAACAAACTTAACAAAAAATTACTAATAGTTACATGAAAACATATCACTAACTTTCACTTTGTCGCATGAAATTGTGATATCAACTTCTTTACATTTTCCTACAATACATTTACACTCTCTTTCTCTAACTAGGCCATCGTTCATAAGAAAAGTTTTTAAACCTTTGCAGTTTTTAAAAAATCCATTCGAAAACTTTTCATCGATATGGACATATAGATGTTTGAAAGAGAATCGCAAAAGTAGTCTTCTTTTATTGTGAATATATAGATGAGCGTCTATTATCCTGTTGAATGTGATTATAGGTGCTCATCTATATATTCACAATAAAATGAGATTGCTTTTGCGATTCTCTTCCAAACATCTATATGTGCATTACATGTGCATATCGATGAAACGTTTCGAATGGATTTCATAATATTTTCATCTTATGCCGACAAAAAAAAATATATATATAAAATCTTCACAAAATTTATTTTCAGTTTTATTCATTGTGATTTTATGTTTGTCAGGTCTTATGTTGCTTTTTCTTTGAGAATCGTTCTTATTATTAAATTGCATTTTTAGGTGAAAGCCACCAATGGTGACACCCTCTTGGAGGAGAGCACCAAAAGAAGCCCAATACTTTTCCTTATTTACAAAGAAGCCCAGCTCGTGTTTTCGATAATGCTCTGCTAGACGCCTAGACTTCTTGGTAAATGAGTTCAAGACCACTGAGGGAATAGATCTCGCCAAAGACAGACTGGCAGAGGCTTCGAGAAGCCGTTGAGAAAGCGAAGATCGAACTATCATCTACTTCTCAAACTGAAATTAATCTCCCATTTATCACAGTTGATGCATCTGGAGCAAAGCATTTCAACATCACCCTTACAAGATCAAGGTTTGAGACTCTGGTGAATCACTTGATTGAGAGGACCCGCAAATACTTGCAAGAATTGTCTCAAGGATGCTGGTATAAGTGCTAAGGAAGTTGATGAGGTTTTTCTAGTCATAGGAATGACTCATGTCCCCAAAGTACAATTTGTTGTCGCAGAGATCTTTGGGAAGAGTCCTAGCAAATGTGCATCAGGTTGTTGCCATGGGAGCTCCACTTCAAAATGGTATCCTCTGTGGTGATAAAAATGATATATATTTTATACTAATATGTTTCTTTAAATAAAATCAAATAGTTGAAGTTAATATTTTTTTACTAATATTTGGAGTGTACAGTTATAAAAATAATATTTAATTTGTTGAATGATAAAAATAAACTTAACTCAAAATTATTATTTAAATATTAAAATCATTTCAATACCATAACCAAAACTTTAGAATAAAACTTAATTAAAAAAAAAAAATTGTGCTATAGCGCGAAATATAATCTAATGTTAATAATATTATAAGATCAATATTTTTTAGAATATTTCTATAGATAATCATAAATAATTATTCTATATCTCAGAAGAATTAAATTCTAAAATATTTTCTAAACTAAAATCAGAAAATATAAGTTAAAAAAAAAGGTAAAAGAGAATGAAAGTTTGAAAAATTAGGAGAAGAAGATAAAAAAAAAATTCAACTTTGCATTTCATCCACTGGAGACTGGTATTTTCGCCCCTTTTCCAATCGTTTTGAAAACCTTATAATGTTGGGTCAAAATTATGGGCGAGGGTATATTGAGTTTTGGGTTAAATTAGTTGTCTGTTCATTATTTTTTCTTTTATCAAATCAAAAATTTGGACGACTCCATTAGCAAAACTCCGAATTAGAATCAATCTGATTGACATCAACTGATGATGTAAATTGTAAAGACAAGAAATAAAACTGATAAGACAAATGTGGGAGCAAGGTGAAGATGGATATCAATTTGAATCCGAATGACAAAGACAAGATATCTTTTACATGGACACCTGTTTCTGGATTGAGACATGTAATTATTTTGGCAACAAAATTGAGACATGTAATTAATTTGGCAACAAAATGAAAGGAAACGGTCGATTCCCTCACGAACTATATTGTTTTGGTTTATTTATACACAAAACTTTGAGTCGTGTCTATAACTACATAAACTTAACAAATATTTGAATTTCATACACGAACTATTCCAATTCGGCCAAAACCACTAAATCGATAAAGCTTAATATTCTAATATATGCCACTGACGCCATTATGTGACGACGCCAGATCCATGTCATAGTTTTTTTTTTAAACCGAGATAATATATTATTAATCATACTCCGCCATAATCACAAACAACAAATTTGCGAACTTCACAATGAAGCTTAACAACACAAACTTTCTCATCGTTAAAAATAATTAACAAAATTTCAGATAAAAAAACTAAAAAGAGTGAAATTGTAATACGTTTACGTTTGAAATAGACGATGTAATATCAAAAAAGAATTAGACTCTTTTTCTATGGATCATTCATTAAATTAAAATAATTGTCTTTTAGTTAAAATAATTTTTGGGCCCTTTAAATTAATTGTTTTAATTAAAAGGCCCAAAATTAATTTAACGAAAGGCCAATTTTTAATTTAATGAATGATTCATAGGCTCATAATTCTTTTTAATTTATCTAAACCTGTCATATTTTCGAATCGATTCATATTTTTCTCATCTCTTTCACGCTTTCTCATCTCTTATTTTCTTTCACGATCAATTGTGATCATCAACGATATTAACAACACGATCTCTCACCTCTTTTCCAGCTTTTTCTTATACGAAATTTTGTTAATTATTTTAACGATAGAAAGTTTGTGTTGTTAACTTAATCATAAGCTTACCTCCAATATGTTGTGGTTACGAGATTATTATGATATATTATCTCGCTTAAAAAAATATATATATCTCCACGCACGCCAGATCCTGACATGCAAGATCCGCAAGATATATTAACTTAATATTAACACGCATCGATTTGATGTAGTCGTAGTAGAAATTCAAATTTTTGTTAAGTTTATAGCTATGTATCACAACTCAAAGCTAAGAAATGTCAAAGAACATGTCATGGAAAATCGGCCGTTTTTTCCATGTAAAAATGATAAAAACAAAGACTTGAGATGATCAAAATGATGATGACAACAATATAATGATTATCGCTTAGTAAAATAAAAATGAATGATGTGACAAATATGGGTCATGTGGATTAGTTAAGTGTGAGAGCAAGTTATGTCTCTTTTAACATCCAATGGTTGGTTTCTCACCTAACACCTTTTTTTTTTTCCACAACACGTCCATACTATTTAACTTCGATTGTGGACCACACTTTGACTACGCAATGAACATTATACAAATCGATTTTTAGTTTTAACAGGTACAAATTAAATCGAATGGATTACTAGTTCTCAAAATCTTGTTTCAGTGTGAGTGAATTAAAGATACATGAAACATAACTATCAATGAATTTGAAATTGGATAATAATCTAACCATAAACCACCAAACGGATGATCAAGAGACAGGAGACGAAAAGGTGCAGGAAAGCATACTTAAAAGAATTACTCAAATAAAATAAAAACATCAAACATGCTTAAATTGATTCATCTGAAATCCAGATTCCAAATTTGTAACAAAACACTTTTAACACATCATAAAGTTTTCAGAAATGGATAATATAATCATATCTTTAAAATAACATTAACCTCAATATCATCAACCTCACACTCACACCGAATCTGAACTTTGTGAAACTTTTGGTGCAGCAATGTTAACCGCCACTTTTCCATCCGGTCCGGTTCTCAGATCAGTCATACCACTAACCGGCTGACCCATTCCCTGGTACTGCTGCTGAGGCTGAGGCTGAGGCGGAGGCGGTGGCGGTTGAACCATCATGCCTTCACCAGCCACCGTATAGTACACAGGGTTCCCCATCTGTGAATACGGTTCCTGTAACCCCATTGGAGGACCAACACTAGTCATAACTTGTGGACCACCTGAATACGGTGGCTGTGTTTGAACCACGTTGTAACCTGGCTGGTTCTGCTGCTCTATGTATGCATCAGGATGATGAATTCTCTGAACAGGTGGGTAATAGCCTTGGTTTCCCTGTACCGTCGGTGGTCTCATGACGCTTTGGTATAATGTCCCTGGAGCTTGAGATTGAGCTGGAATCATGTATACTTGTTGCTGCTCCGGTACATTCTGTGATGTTGTGTATACGTTCCCTGGCATGTTGTTGTTTCCTTGCCAGTAGCCAACCGGAGGTTGTGGATTCGTCGCCGGCGCCGGATTTTGAGCGTATGTTGGAGGGAAGTATCGTCCAGCTTCATCTTCACTTTTTCTTCTGTACATAGCCTCTTGTTGTTGTTGTTGTTGTTGAAGCAGCTGATTCTGATGTATAGCCTCCTGTTGTTGTTGTTGTTGTTGATGAAGTTGATTCTGATGTATAGCCTCCTGTTGTTGTTGTTGTTGATGAAGCTGATTCTGATGTAGCATTTGCTGCTGTTGTTGCTCTTGATCTCTGATTTGAATCCTCTGAAATTCCTGGATTTGTCTTTGAATCTCCGCCGGATTTACGCCGTGATCCGGTTGTAACATCCGTTGATCTACGAACATCGGCGGTGGTTCAAGCACCACCGGTTCCGGTGCCGGTTGAGTCACCTTCACTGGCGACGGCGGAATTGGAGCTATTTTCTCCGATCCAAACAAAAAATCAGCAGCGGTTACAGATTTCTCCGATTCAGGTCGGCTAGGGATTGGATTTAGCGTATCTCTATCCGATTTAGTCGAACCTTCAGAGCCAAATCCGCCGGAAATTGGAGAAGAAGGGAAGAGAAACAAACGCATCCTAGCTGGTTTGGAGGACATACGTAGCAACCGATCGTACTCATGCATCATGTGCTCCAGATCTTCATCGTTAGTCACTGAAATCAACGCATCTAAATCCTCACCTGGAAGCTGATACTTAAACGATATTTCACCTCCTCCATCACCACCACCACCGCCGCCGCTGCAGACGGCGGAGAGTTTCGAAACCAAAGCGGGAAATCTGATGCCGCGATCGACCGACATGATTTTGGTATCGCCGTTTACATAGGTAAGCTGGTTATCGTGTGGACGCGGCTGAATCTTTCCGCCATAACTGCACATGAGCTTCACCTTGTAGCTCTGCTGCTGCTGCTGCTGGTCATCCCACGGCGGCGGATTTTCAAACTCGACGTCGCGAGATCTAGGCGAAGATTCAGCTGAATCTGGATACGAGTTGTACGAGAATTTATCCATTTTTCGCGATATTTTCGAAATTATCTTCCTTCCTCTTTTGCTTAATCCATGAAAATAAAAATCTTGAGTTGGTTTGGTAGTAGAGTAGAAATTTGAGAGGATTCGGAAGATACTTGTTTTATCACGGTGGTGTGGTTTTGGGAAACGCTAACGTGACGGGATAGTGTTTGTGGTTTTGGAGTGAACTCTTTGGTTGATTACACGTGGGAGTAAAGTATTGGTTGGAAGTGATAAGATTGATATGACGGGGGTGTGAGGTTAGCTAAAAGTCATCGGATTAGATGGACTTTTGCGGCATTTTTGTGGGGGCCCGTTAGTGTTTAATAATTAATAGCGTGTTTCATTACATATTGATATGTGAGAGAGAAAGCCATATAGATTTGAGTTTTGACTATGACTATTAATTAGTTAATTACCATTTAAATCATATAATATCTGAATAAATCTATATATTATTTCTGAAAGCCACCACCAAATATAGGAGAGTTCACGTGATCTTTGCTTGGAACTTTCCTTTTTTACATTCAAATTAATTTGAAATCACTGATTCCCAAATCTAATTACAGCATCCCAAAACAAACACAATCCCAATCATTCACTTGTTAATAATAATTAGGGGTGGGCATTTCGGTTTAGTTTCGGGTTCGGTTTGACTTCGGTTCGGTTCGGTTAGTTTGGATACAGAAAAACTCCAACTGAAGTCAACCGAACTAAATTCGGTTTGGTTTTAGTTCGGATCGGTTTATGTTTGATTTGGTTCGGATTGGTTTATGTTCGGTTCGGTTCGGTTTTTAATATATTATATTTTAAAACAATGAATGTTGTAGATACCTAAAAGATTAACTACAAAATAAAATAAAATAAAAACCAACAATTCTCCCATTAATCGTTTAATTAGATGTGTGGATATCATTCTCGTTTTGAAAATGAGGATTAAACTTTAACGAAATTAAATATATAAAAATTAGACGAACAAGAGAGTAAATTTATAAATAATTGTTGAATATGATTCTTACAAAAAAAAGTACTAACTTCAAGAAAATTAAACTAACTTAATTTATTTTATATTAATTAATTAAATTAGAAAAGAAAAACTAACCATGTCATTAGATTACATTTAGTAATATACCATATAATTAATTAATTAATAAAAACAGATTGGGTTACCGGTTCGTTCGGTTTGAAATCGAACCGTTTGGATTGAAAATAAACCTAACCAAATGGTTTGAGTGTAGGCTATAGTTTGGTTTGGATCGGTTTAAATTTGGTTGGTTCGATTTGGTTCGGTTAAAATGTCCACCCCTACTTGTTATCTTCTCGGATTCAAGTGAAAAAAAAAAAGAAAAACAAAAAAAGAAAAAAATTAATAAAACGACTAATTGCAACATAGATTATTGTTCTAACTTAGAGAACAAGATGATCAAATGAAGATCTTGTAAAAGATGGTGAAAGAACAAATGAAATGCCTTGTTACATCTATTTATTGAGCTGAACAATAAAAGAACTCATGAATCTGAGCAAATTACCAAATCTTTCAAAAGAATAATTTTCTGCATGCTGAGGCTGAAGTCTCTGCAGGACAACAAGGGCATTTGAATCTGCGGTGAGCACAGTTCTTGCTGAGACTCATCATTGACTGCTTGCTAATAACATGACGACACGGCATCATCATCATTGGCGGGTTTTCTTGGCTGCTCTGATCTCTACTCACAGGACAAACGAAAACCGAGTGAAACTGAAACTCGTTCCCCAACTCCAGAGGAACCGGGAGCTGTTTCATCGCTTCCAATTCTTGTTTCTTCAAAGCCATTACATCAACCAACTTTAAAAGTGTCGGTAAGCTCTCTAAACCCGCGGATAAAATGACTGTCAATGGGGAATTCAATGGCTGATCAAGGAGATGGTAATATTCATTGATTAGCTCTTTGGTTATCTTGTCCCAACATGATGGAGAAACCATCTCTGCGTAAGGACTCTTCTCAAGTTCTCCAATCCATATATGACAAGTCACAAGCTTTTGTATCTCCTGAAGGTGGAGTGAACTGTATCGCGGAAAATGGGTTCTTGCATACTTCATAGAATCATAACGATTTCCTTCTCTTAACATATCACAGTACTTCAAACTTATGAGTTTAAACTCCAGCTTTGAACCCTTTTGCTTCAGCTTTCCCCGGTTCGCAGAGATCCATCTCATTGCAGGCTCAATGTTTCTGAGCTTCATTGACTCAATTATTTGCTTGATTTCAAATGACTGAGATCTAAACTCGGATTCTTCCTCTTCTCCAGCCTCCTTAACCAGACAATCACCAACGTCGAACAACCCTTCTCGGTAACAATGTTGGATAAGTATCTTATTCACTAAGTGGATATCAAAACCAATGCTTCTGCAGGCTAGAGATATGTCCGGATGGTAAAAAGTCTCAAAAAATTTCACCAACTTGCTAAGACTCCCTTTCGTTTCCTTTTGTGATCTCTTAAGCTGGATAATCGGGAAAAGAGCATCAAGCTTGCGCCTCAACTCGGCAAGAACTTCTACTCCATCGTTATCTAATTGAATTCGACTCAATGTCTCTTGAATTACATCACAAACTAGATCGATAACATCTAGAGAAACTGAGTGATACAGCTTCTGTTTCTTAGTAACTCGATCAAATGCATCTTTCACAATATCAGTCGGATCCATTCTTCTTCTCATTAATCAGCTTAAAGTTTACTACCAAACTATTCCAGAAAAAGGCATCAAAAACTGCAACAACAATAAATTAACTGATCAAACATCAGACATTTAAATTGGTCATTACAAAAGACAATACGAAATACGAATCGATTTCTCATATAAATTTCGCAATTTTTAATGCCCTAATAGTAAGTAAGCAGATGATGAGATTCCTGAATCATCAAATTTGCCCTAGTAGTAAGTAGATCATAAACCCCGAAATGCACACAACTTATCCCAGAGTAGAAGAACAAAAGCAATGGTTCACTGGTAACAAAAATCCATCAAAAGCAATAATTTTGCTTTATATAAGAAATCAGTTGGTAAGTAAATAGAAGAAAAAATGGAAAGAAAGATGTGGAGGTACCGTAAAGGCGACTGAGAATATCGAATTCGTCTTCAGAAACCAAAAGCCATTGAAAGAGGAACGAAACGAAATCATAAAATTCGAGAGATTTATATATAGAGATGATTGGCATGACGTTTTCAAAGACCGAATCACAATTGTTAAGATTTGGTTTCTGGAAACATGGAACCACTTTTTCATTTTCAACGTCCAGCCCCATTTTTCTATCTATTTTTCCACCTTCTTCTCCGCTCACAAAATCTTTATATATATGAATTAACGAAAGATTTCCAAAATAAAAATCTTTTATAAATTACAGTATCTTAATGCATTACTGTTATTTTATTTTTAAACGTGAGTAAACGATTCAAATATTTTTATTTTCTTCAATTTATTTTCGTTTTTTGCAATAGCAAAAAAATCAAAACAACATGAAGCTAAGTAAAAACTAAATTAGCGCAGCATTAAAGGTTTAAGGTGATGGATTTTTTAAGTTGACCGATTAATTGAGTTACGTTGACTTTCTCTAGTGTATCCGATACTCGGTTTGGTGGTGGAGCCTTAAAGGTTCCTCTATACAACCGGTCGGTCTTGTCCGGTTAATAAAACGCTGTAAAAGCCGCAACACGCTTATTAGCTAAACGATAGCCACGTTTTGAGCATGCGTTTGTTAATTTGTCTTTACGTAATTTACTTTTTTTGGTTTTATAATTAGTTTTCTTTCTTCGAATTTGGGTTTTTAAGGTTTCTGTTGTAGCGACACTAATTAGAAACAGAGAAAATGAGAAAGCTTTACATTCTTGTCTTATTTCTATTGAGCATCTCCTCCATTCATCATTTGGTTGGTGCTTCTTTGCTTGTGAAGTATCTTCCTGGTTTTGAAGGTCCTCTTCCTTTTGAGCTCGAGACTGGGTAAAAATAGTCTATCTCTTTCTTCTAATTTCTCAAACTCAGAAGCAAAAAAAAAAAACAATATAATCTCTAACATGTCTCTTTCTTCTTTTGCATGTCGTCTTTTAACGAAAATATGTGAGCGTTGGTGAATCTAGAGATGTTGAGCTCTTTTACTACTTTGTGAAATCAGAGAGAAATCCAGAAAATGATCCTCTCATGATCTGGCTCACTGGTGGCCCTGGATGCAGCTCCATCTGTGGATTGCTCTTTGCAAACGGTAACAAATCTCCATTTTTTTTATTATGTATTGAGTCTTACTAAATAGCTTAATCGATGCATGTGGTTTAATGAAACTTTAAAACGTCATGTTTCTTGATTGGTCCTCCTACCCTTTGGAGGATTAAGACAAGTCTTCAAGTTGAAATTTTATTGTTTTTCTCTCTTAGGTCCTTTAGCTTTTAAAGGGGATGAGTATAATGGGACAGTGCCTCCTTTAGGGCTAACATCTTTTTCATGGACGAAGGTTAGAGATATGACACCATTATTTACGATTCTATTTATCTCTCCAAGAACTACATTTTGAATTTATATATACTCAATTATTTTTTTAGGTGGCTAACATTTTATATGTGGAATCTCCTGCTGGCTCTGGATTTTCTTATGCAAGAACTCGGCGTGCTTTCGAGTCGAGCGACACCAAACAAATTCACCAAATTGATAGATTTCTTAGGAGTGTTAAGTGTTGTTTTTGCTTTGTTGCAGCTTTTGACAAATTTTCTTGACGTGGTTTTTTTTTTCCTTAAGTGTTTTGATTCTGATTACTTGCAGTGGTTCGTGGATCACCCGGAGTTTATATCGAATCCATTTTACATTGGTGAAGATTCATATTCTGGGAAAATTGTTCCAGGAGTTGTGCAACAAATTTCACTTGGTAGCCTTTTTAATTACCACTTTCCACAGTTTTGGTATCTTTGAGTTCAAAGCTTATAATCCCAATCTACAATATGAAAACAGGAAATGAGAAAGGCCTCACACCACTCATAAATATTCAGGTGTTAACTAGTCTGATTCCTCAATCATATGAATACCGATAATTCGGTTGAGAAAAGAAAATGTTTTTCTTAACACCTTCCTAAAATTGAGCAGGGTTATGTTCTTGGAAACCCTCTGACAGATAAAAACTTGGAATCTAACTTTAGAATTTCATTTGCCCATGGGATGGGACTTATTTCAGATGAACTCTTTCAGGTATTCTTTATCTTCATCAATCATCATTTATGATTGTTAAGACATTTGGTTACAATCTTTTTTTTCACTACTTTTTGCAGTCACTTGAAAGAAGTTGTGAAGGCAAATTCTTCAACGTAGACCCAAGTAATGCAAGATGCTCAAATAATCTTCAAACTTATGATCATGTAAAGACTTTGTACCGCACACATTACTTACTTATCTATCTTATCTGATTGCATTTTCAAAGACTAATTGTCTCATTGTGTCCGAGTTCGTAGTGTATGTCAGAGATATACACAGAACATATTTTGTTACGAAACTGCGAAGTAGATTACGTCATGCCAGACACACAACAAACCTTACCAAACATCAGAACCGATAGAAGAAGAGAACTGAAGGAGTTTTCAGGAAATGATTCATCATCATTGCCACCTCCTAGCTGCTTTGTAACAATTCTCTTTTATTTCCTTCATTATTTTCAATATTCATGGGTTTGAAAAGTTCTAATATCTTACATTTTATTGTCTTTTCAGTCTTATAAGTATTTTCTGTCTGCCTTTTGGGCAAACGATGAAAATGTACGCAAAGCTCTAGGCGTGAAGAAGGTACCTATGTGAATTCTAATTTTTTGGTTGGTTCTATACAAAACATAATTAAATGCACACAAACTCACCAATTCAATGTTAATGTGATGCAGGAACTAGGTAAATGGAATCGCTGCAACATCCAAAACATACCATATACATTTGAAATTTACAATGCATTCCGTATCACGTGAACCATAGTCGTAAAGGCTTTCGCTCTCTCATCTACAGGCAAGATTAATAAATATTGCCAAACTAGTTTTTTTTTTTGTATCCTTATAATTTGACAAACTCATGTATTTGGAAGTTTTGGAACAGTGGTGATCATGATTCTATGGTACCATTCTCTTCAACTCAAGCTTGGATCAGAGCTCTCAACTATTCCATTGTTGATGACTGGAGGCCTTGGATGATGAGTAGCAATCAAGTTGCTGGGTAAACAAAAAACCATTGTTTCAAACTCCAATCTCACCCTTTTCATTATCTTTAAAGACACACTGTTTTCATCCATGTTTGTAGATATACAAGAATTTACGCGAATAAGATGACATTTGCAACCATCAAGGTAAACCCTTTCTTTCTTGGCTGTCCAAAGTTTCTGCAGGAAAAACAAAAGTTCATAGAGTGTTTTTATTGTGTGGTTTGCAGAAGATGGATTGATGGAGAACTTCTCTGAACATGCTCACTCACTTCTCTCTCTTTCTTTCTATGTGGTTTGTTCGATAATATCCGGTAAAAATTGCAAATTTTGCCATATGTTATTCTGTAAACGAATGGTTCTCGTACTATCCATATTTTTGGAGATGTCCGTTACTCACTTATACAGTTATATTGCTTTCATTGTTTCCATAAATCTTCACCCAGCCCTCTGAAGCTTAAATCTTTTAAACTTTGTGTTGTTGCACTCTAAACAGAGAAGCTCTGTTTCATGTTCCATTTATATATTTCCAAAGCAGAATGTCATTTTATTACTTCTCAGTCATTAATGGTGAAAAACAAAATCCCAATGTTTAGATCTCAACTGAAAGAAAAACAAGAATGATATTGGACTCTTGAGTCTGTTCATTATTCGATTCAGAAGTGGACATTGCAAAATATGTTCAGAAAAGTGAAAGGTCTCCAGCATCAACTGATCTCTTCACAAGTTTAGCCCATGATTCATTTGTTTCATGGATGATCTTCAAAGCATAGTCCTGTAAAGATAGCTCCTCTCAGTTATAGTACCAAACTAAAGCACCACCACTAGAGAAGATAAAAAGAAGAACTTACTTTGTTTGCTGGTTTATCTCCAAGACCAAATCTGTTAGCAGGCTTTCCATCTGGGATCTTGTAGTCTCTAAACCAGTCTCTAATGGCTGTTAGTGTACCCTGATCACCAGATATAGGGTCAGAAACAAAATTCGTGTATTTTGTTTTTGCATAAACGTATGGGGATTTGTTTCTACTACTAGATTAGCTCGTACCGGGAAATGTTTCTCAACATCTTCAACATCATTCACAAGATGAGCTTTTGGGTCATCCAAAGAAATGCCAACAATCTTCCAGTCTAGCTCTCCTTCATCAATCATAGCTAACGCAGCCAAAGGCTTGATTTTCAGAACATCTCCTATCTTCCTTTGGGTTTCACCAATCTCAACAACATCAACTACAAACCCAAACCAAGAATAAGCACACTCTTTTTGTTCCAGAGTGATATCATTTTCCATTACATAAACAGAGTATCACAGTTTCACCTGGATCATTATCCCCAAAACATCCTTCAACTTCAGAATTTGCCTGAGATGGATCTTCCCATGTCTGTGGAAGCAACCCATAGTTCCAATTTATGTTGTACCTGGATAAAATCCAGTACTATTAATCATCGAGAAGATAAGACTGATTGTCATCAATTGATGCTGAAGCCTCTAAAAAATTTGCTTAGAACAAAGCAAAACTCAAGAAAGGGAAAGCTATATACTTACGGATAATATCTGAGCTTGCCCTTCTTAGTATCTTGCTTGATAGGAGTGAAATCTTCATCAGTAGCAACCTCCATTTTTGCTTTTGACTCTTTAGGTATTTCAACTATAAAGTTGAAAACTCCATCTCCTAAGGTCAATGGTATATCATGCCATGGAGAAACCTATACACAAATGCATACAATCCTTATCCAGCCTTTACAAACAGAGTGAACCAAAAACATTTCAATAAACATTCAAACTGTAGATCTTTAGAAACATTGGTTGCAATCCCAGAGAAAATTTCTTCATAATATAACCAAATCTAACCACAAGAGTATTCCAAATAACATTGGGATATATACCCAAACCTCAGAATTTATGTTAGCAGACAATCCATTTCCTCAAATTCTGTCCTAGTGACCAACCTTAAAAAGCTTTGAACCAAAAGCATTTCAAAGCAAATTCACAATGCAGATCTTTAGATCATTGACTGCAATCTCAAAGAAGAATTGTTCATTATCATGCGTCTATCAGTAACCAAATCTAACCACAAGAGTATTCCAAAATAACAATGTGAAAGACCCAAAAACTCAGAATTTTGGTAAAGAAATAACTCGTTTCCTCAATACTTCCCCAGTAAACCAAGCTTTGACTTTGAAAACAGAGAGACACAAACGGAGAAGTCAGAAACAATACAAAAAAAAGGTACCTTCTTTCCGGAACCATCGAGGAAGAAAACCCGATAATCTAGGGATTCGGGTTGACCTTCTTCTTGAACCTTAACCTGAGGGTTGTAAATGGCACTACACGAGAAGGGTCTTTTGGATTTCAACACCAAAGCTCTTGTGTTGAAGCAGAGACCACCAAATCCGCCGCAGGATTTCTTCACCGGCAGAACGAAAGCTCGCTTGGCCAAGAAACACGATGTGGTTTGGCTTACGGCCGTCGCTGCAGTTATCACTCTAGTAGCCGCCATTATTGTGGAAAGATTGAAGAAAGTGGTGGCCTTTCGTTTCACTCTCGCTGGCTTCTTTATTCTCTTCTCACAAAAAAAATTATTATGTTATACAAAACAATACGAAGCCAATAGCTCACGTGGAGTCTGTGGAGTAGGTATTACCAACTTTAGTAACTATAAGATAAATAATAAAATATGGAGGTATTGACAAAAAGGTTTCGTGGTGTAGTTGGTTATCACGTCAGTCTAACACACTGAAGGTCTCCGGTTCGAACCCGGGCGAAGCCAATTTATTTTTCGATTTTAACTTTTTCACATTACACGTCATCATAACCAACGCTTTCTTCATATGATTTTTTTTAATATAGAAATTGGCAAAACTGTTGTTTCCTTTTGAAGTTTCTTGATCTAATGATTTCCTAATCTCTTTTGGTTCCAATCCTAAATTGGTTGGTTTTGAGAAGCTACTGAAATATCTCCGTTTTGAGTCCCAAGACTAAGAAAGAAGGTTCCTCTTAGGACCATCTTAAACGTTTCTAAAGATTGGTTTAGGATCATCGACACTCATAGATAAGTACGTTGAAAATGTCACATAGTACTCAAAAACTGATAAGGAATATACAAAGTTGAAGAAGCAGAGGGAGACATAGGATGATGAGTACATGACCAAATGATTTAAGAAGATCTTATTGTGTCTCTCTGATTATTCTCAGTTTCATTTTCTGATGAATTCGACACCTTTCTGAATACTTCCTGCTAGTTCTTCTTTTGCTTTCTCCAGACCAATCCTGTAGAAGATTAAGGAAATCAAGATTGAGAACTCTCTTTCTATCTGAGACAAGTATTTTTAAGCGATGAGTTATGTTTCCAACCTTTCGTATTCGTTTAAGGGTCCAAGCTGATACACTTCCTCTGCTCCTGTACGGCCAAGACGCACTTTGGTTGCAAAGAAAGCTAATTCTGTCACCTGTGATGAATTGCCATTACAAGCCAAAAGCGTTGAAAGTATGAAAGAGAGTGAAGAAGAGTTTTCTAAAAAAGATGAAAAAATTGAAAAGTCTTTTCAAGATTCACCTGTGACGCAACAAATGAGCACTCTATGACATTCGCATCTCCTCTTAACCCACGAAGGCAAGCATCTGCAAACTTGGATGCAGCATATGCCTGTAGTAGTAGTGCATTCACTAGGTTTCAGGACACTCTTCTTGAGAAAAACAAGTGTTATGATGATGTCTTAAAGTGAGTTGTTTGGTTTTACCATTGAAAGTGTTGCAGATCCAGCTCCAGCTTTTGCCTCCACAACTTCTGTTCCACCATTCTGAATCCGGTTTGTGAGGTACTCAATTTCTTGAGGTGTGAAACTGCTAGGAGGTTTAACCTGAGGAAAAAATTATGCAAAACCATCAATTAGCAAAGAAGCTGATGCAATGGAAACGACTTTTGATTTTCATTTATATGAAAAAACCTGTGACAATAGTGGCAAAATTGTGACTCCGGCATGTCCCCCAACGACTGGTACATCAACTTCTCTTGGATCAAGGCCAAGAACTTCTGCCTGCACAAGAATGAAAAAGGTTAAATCTTTGTGATTGAAAAGTCAACAAAACCAAATGGAGTGAGGAAATTATAAGGCATTATTACCACAAATGTGTTGGCACGAGCAACATCGAGTGTAGTTACTCCAAGGAGCTTCTTAGGATCATAAGTTCCAGCTTTCTTGAAAACTTCAGCAGCAATGGCGACAGTAGAGTTCACAGGGTTGCTGATCAAGTTGACAATAGCATTCGGACAGCATTTTGCTACACCTTCACATAGTGTCTTAACAATCCCAGCGTTGATTTTAAACAGATCATCGCGGGTCATCCCTGGTTTCCTCGGTACACCAGCTGGTATGATCACAAGATCCATACCCGTTAGTGCGTCCTCAAGCTGCTTCGCTCCCAAGAATCCACGGACCTAAATATTAATCTCAAATCAATCAAGAGTGTTCATTACTCATTCCTTAGCAAGAAAATGTAATCTTATGAAAAGTTTCAAAGTTGAGAGGTTCTTACAACAGCTCCAGTGTCCATATGACTGACGTCAGCTGTGACGCCAGGAGCATTGACAACATCGTAGAGATGAAGTAAAGAGACAAGAGGGTTCATCTTCATCAGCAAAGCTAAAGGTTGTCCAATTCCACCTGCAGCTCCAAGAATCGCTACCTTGAATCCTGGATTACCACCTTTTGCTCTGCAGTTTTCTCGTCCCATTACCGAGTTCTTCACCTCCATCTAATGATCAATCACGAAGAAGAATAAATTCTCTTTCAGTCCTAGAAGGCTTCAATGGAGGAAAGGAAAACAGATTGGTCTCTCTAATGGCATCAGAAATCTTCAGTTACTAGAAATGTAAATTCACGAGTAGAATCGAATGTAAAGTTTGTGATTGCACTAAAGTTTGAGTATTTATGGAAAAACTAAGAACGTTGACGAATCTGAGGCAATATTAGTTTTGTTTGAGAGTGTAAACAAACCATTCTGGTTTAGAACAACCAATGATTGAAGAACCAAAGAAGATAACTTGACTTAGAAGCAAAGGTAAAGAGAACCTGAGAAGTGAAAGAAGGTTGAAGATGAGCTGAAATCCTAGCAATCCTCTGGCTGGCATCTCCACGAAACTCCATTGTTGTGTTCCTCTGTTTGCTCTCGTTTTGAAAGCTGTTAAAGAGTTTTAATTTGTATGTTAGAGAAGCGAGATGACCTTAAAACATGGGGACTAGATTGAAAGATTATGACGTAAGTATTTTTGTATTATGTGATTTTTATTATACTAAATTGTGTGGAAAGAAATGTTGTTCATTTTGTAGGAAGCCTTCCTTATCCCTTTATCTTCAAGTTGCTCTTGTCTCTTACCGTTGTGGCTCTCAAATTTCCGTAGAAAAAAGGTTTTACGTGAAGCTAGAAATGGTAGATTTGGGTTCGACAATTGTATTGGTGATTGTAAAGATGCCCACTAAAGGCCCATAACTGAGCCCATTAATTCGGTTCAAAAACACCATTAAGTGGAAAACAATGTAAACCAGGACGTTCATTTGACCGCTGATCCAACAAATAACCAAGAAACAAGACTTGTCATCGGTTTAGATGAAACCAGAACGACCCATGAAATGTACAAACTACATCGATCCCCCACATATTCTTAACAGATTTATAGCTTTACACAATGCTTTATACAGGTTTTTGCTGAGAAGGTGACACTTTACTAAAAAAGGCTTTCAGTTTCGATCAATGGAGCCACCAAGTAGAGACATTATTAGCCCGCCGCCGTGAACTCTCTCCTCCGGAATCATAAAGTCAACAATGTTTGTTTCTCCTTCATTTGAGTTACTTGGAGATTTCATTGATGAAGGTACAAGAACCTGCATTGGTATCATCATCATCATCTTCTTCTGTCTATTCTCAAACTGTATTCGATCAACAGAATCAGTACAATCAGAGACGGCGCTAACTCCAGATTGTGAATGATCAGAAGCAGAGCCAAAAACAAGGCCACTGAACAGTCCCGGTCCAATCAAACCGCTCTTGCTTCCATCTCCTTTCTCCCGAGACATAACAGTGTTATGCGCAGCGCATAAACCGCTTTTTCCTCTAGCAAATTTCTCGCATTTTCCATCTTCCCAAGAACATCGTTTCCCACCACCGTGAGCTTTACAGAAATCAGTACTACCTTGAGCACTCTTTTCACAATCAACAATCTTACAGCGTTTCCCACCACCATGCTTAACACAACAGTCAGTACGACCACGCGCACTCTTTGTACACCCCGCCACAGCACATCTTTTCCCACCACCATGAGCAACACAGAAGTTAGTCCCACCATGTACGCTTTTAGAGCAAATCCCGCCTCCATCTGCAAGACAGCGTTTCCCACCTCCGTGTGCTTTACACAGAGGAGTACTCCCTTCTGCTCCTTTGCTACATCCTGAAAATATGCAGCGTTTTCCGCCTCCATGGGCTTTGCAGTAGTTAGTACTTCCTTGAGCTCCTTTCTCACAACCTGAAGTAAACTGACATCGTTTTCCACCACCATGGGATATACAAAGACCAGCTTGTCCCTCAGCACTTCGTGTACAGCTTTCGATATTACACCTTTTGCCACCACCGTGTTTGATGCAGAGGCCCGATCTGCCACGGGCTGCTTTGTCACATCCTTCAAGGGACTCACAACGTCTTCCACCACCATGAGATATGCAGAAATCAGTTTTTCCTTCGGCACTCTTCGCGCATCCTAAGTGCTCACATCTCTTCCCTCCACCATGGGTTTTGCAAAAGGTGGTTTTACTCTCTGCACCTTTGTTGCAGCCTGGTTTTTGACATCTCTGTCCTCCTCCATGGCTGATGCAGAGCCCTGATGCTCCTCGAGCTCCTTTCACACATCCCATAAATTTAAACTTCCTCTGATTGCTAGTCCTCTGCTGTCCACAGGACGTTGTGTAAGGTAATGGCTCTAGTCTCACTTGTGAATGTATGCCGGTTCCAAAATGATTAAGTTGTTGCATCTGTGAAGAATTATTGACATTTGAATCTAAAAGAAGTGATGGCATGTAGCCACCTGATCTCTTTGCAGAAGTAGAACTTTCATCAACAACAGGAATCACAGGTTGTCTACCATTATATATAGTAACTCGGGGCATAGTAATCTCTGTATATGTCGACAATGAACGATCAAGTCCACTGAAAGTGTCTATGCTTACAGCAGGACGACCAAGTTGCAGAACTGAATCACCGAGTTCTTGAGTGAATCCAGAAGCAGAATCTTTGATGTAGTTATTCAGACTAAAACAATATGAAGATGAAGTTGGACCCAATCCAAGGACCAACCGGCAGCCATCATCGGTGCAATTAGAAACATCGGAACAAAAATGGTTTTGAGAGCCCCCAAGGCACTTCATGCTAAGATCAGTATCACCCATATTGATGCCAGTGGCATTAGAGAGATGACCTACACCGTCGTTCATATTCATATGAAGATGAAAAGGATATAGATGAAAGAGAACTCCCAAAAAACTAACACTTAGCACATCATAATTGTAGGTACAAGCATATTATATTGGAGCAACTAGAGAGACGAACAACTTCCGCCACTCACAAAGCCTGAAGTATCTGCCCTGTCCATCTTCAAGAATGGGAAAGCTGAACTATCTGCTGGTGTAACACTGTCAACAGAAGAATATTTGTTGGAGATTATCAGGTTCAGCAGAAGAGCAATGATCTTTGTTGAGGTATGGGGCTGCTGAGAATTGTCCACGGGACCTAAAATAAATCCAGAAAGCATTCAACTTTAGTGTTAACGAGATGCGAAAGAGCAAAGAATATTGGGGGGAAAATCTGAATGCGGCATAAGGCTGGCCATTATATTCATAAAAGCAAGCTTTTGACGTTAAGAGCACAAGATTGAAAGCTAATACTCTGCGACCAAGTACCAACCAAATTATTTTTGGAGAAGTAAAGTGAGACGTAATTGTACATCTTTACTCAAATATAATTTCCAAAAGAACAGCTTTGGGCAATGGAAATCAATGATATCATCACAAAGTCCAAAGTCAACATTTTTTTTCTTTGTAATACAATATTTCATTAGAATCATGATTGAAGTTGAAGATCCAAACATGAAGATCCAAACACAAGATCCCAAAATCTGAGAAAACATTTATGTTTAGAGTTTTGACTAGGAAGATTGACTAATGAAAGCTGGAGAAAACACCAGAAAAAGATAATTCTTACTAGTATCAGCAAGTGTCTGAACAAGCCAATAAACAAACAAAAAAAAAAAGAACCTACTAGGGCACTTTGGACAATAAAGATAGAATAAAGTATCAGAAAAAACCCTAAATTGAAATTGGAATGATTGAAGAACAATTGGTTGGAATAATCAAAATCAGAATGGTTAATCTCACAAAACAGTCATGCATTTTAAGTCATGAACTCCGATCAAGAAAAACAATGAAAAACCCAGAAGATAATTATTAGATGCACGGTGAGTGAGAGCACAAAGAATCAACAAGAGAATTCAAAACCTGGTGGATCTGAAAGTCAGGTTGAATCCAAGGAGAAAACAAAGAAGAAAAATTCAGACACAAGTGTCTAAGAAAGAAGACAGACTATTGGCAAAATGATAGTGTAATTATTATAAGCGTGGACGCAGCTTTCGTCTTGGACTTGAAATACCTAAACTACCCTCGGTCTTTGTCTGGCTCTGACTGGGAAGAAGGAAAAAAAAGCGGTTTTCTTGAATAGTCCGGTTTAGCCCTCACTCTGATTGGGTAATTGATAGTTTGCTTTGACTTTGCTACTAACAAAACTTGTAATGGAATTGTTTTGAAGACAGTAACTTTGTTCTAGTTTTCCACAATCCATTTCCATTTCTTATTATGGTATACAATTGTAATGGAAGCTGTCACAGAAATCAACTTGGATCAATCACGAAATTTGTATAGATTCTTTTTACTCTCAGTAGTTTGCCATTCTTAGATTTTGTAACAATAGAACATGATATCATTGAAATGGAAACTTTGAATATATTGACATCAAAGAGTTGTATAAAAGTCTAATACACAGTACATATTGTGATCAGCGTTTTCATTTGAAGAATCAGAATGTAAACACTAAAATAATTCTTATTGACTTGTGAATCCTCTACAGTGAGTATATGATAATCTCAGCCTTTTAGCAATAGCAATTAGGCTTCTTGCTTCTTCATTTTGGTATCATCCAAAACTCCAACACGGCACTTCTCAAGTAAGATATCAAAATTGACCCAAGCATGGTATTTGTTGAACAAGAGCGTACCGTCTCTCCCAACCGCTTTCATCAGCATATCAACACCTCCAGGATGAAAATTCATATAAGGTGATATGTTGTACACACGACCTTTCAAAACAGTCCACATCGAATCTCCTGATCGGTGCTTCTTTACTTCATCCATTGAAATAAGCCTCTTGTTTGACTCCCCCTTTAGGCCTGCAAAACACATTGCCGTTTCATTTAACACATCAAAATGTAATTTAGGAAAAGAAGACCAATAACGAAATATTTTGCTTTACCTGCAAGATCGGGATGTGTTCGTGTAAGTTTCAACCAATCCATTTGGCTATAACCCTTTTCAAAGGGAACTTTGGTACGAGTTATAGGCTTTCTAGCTGGAGTTTTGAAATTCTCAGATGATTCATTGGACTGCTTTTTTGAAGATGAAGAATCAATCACCGTGAAAGACAAAGAACCTATTGTTTCTTCCTTTGGAGGAAGAGAACTGTCTTTCCAAATAAGACCATTGCTTTGTTGATCTAATCCATCTTTAAGGGTAATACTTCCCACATTTGATGCAAGTTCTTTTGCCTCAAGAACAACTTCACTATCTGGTGGCACAACCTTTAAAATGGAACAAACCAAGAATCAATCATAAAATCTAAAACTTTCATGTCTCATAAACTCTGAAATTCTAAAGAAATGAGTGGGAACTCACCTTTGAGAATGTGAAATCATCATCATCATCTCTAGTATTATCCATCTTGAGCTCAAATTAAGCTTCAAGCAACGTCAAAACAATCTGCTCCCAATTTTCAGAACAACTCGTATCAGTTAGAAACAAAACCTAAAGCCTCTCTAAAGCACTGTGGGAAAAAGACGAATATATAAACAAAGACTCATAGCAAAGACGAAAGTTGGAGACAAAACAAAGTCTAAAGGTGCCGATTTTAGGGATTATTGACCACAATTTAAGAGCCCAGAGAAAGAAAATAGCATAACCCTATAAAGAGCATGGGAAAATTGTAGAACAAGAGGTGGGAATAAAGTCAGAAACTTTGATTTCATAAAAAACAGCAAGGCAATTCCTGATTCATGAATCCATATCACGCAGTCCAAAAAGAAAAAGAAACAAAGGAAATCAGATGTACGGTGAATAATACTAGAAGAAAATTGAAGACCTGTTTGATCTGAGAAGAGCAATAGCCTCGAGCTCCAACCAGAGAATCGAAGGAGAAACAAAGAACAGTGAAGAAAAGAAAGAGCGAAGGGGGATCTCTATTGGCAATTCTTATGAGAATGGACGAGTCACGTTGAAAGATCCCCGGAGGACTCTCAATTTACCAACTTCAAGTCGGTTCAGTTCGGTATTTTCGGGTTGGGTATGAATTCAACCGAACCGAAATAAGTGATTTTGATTCGTTCTGGTTTCCTTGGTTTGGTTATGAAATACATACACACGACACGACTCTTATTTGGCTTGGCTTTACTATTATCTAATGAAAGGCGCTTAGCTGCCCCGGAAAACTCTAATGGGCAGCATAACTTCATGTTTATGGACCCATTTTCTATCGGGCTTGCTAGCTTCAATTATATCAAACAGTACTGGGTCGCTTTCTCGAAAGAGAAACTGAGAATCAAGAGGTAGAGCGAGAGAGATTCAATAAACTCATTTTGAATCTTCCGAATGAAAAGAATTAAAACATTTTTTACAAGACTATCTAAAGTTCTAAACCTATTTGAATAGTCGGAATAATATTTTTATCATGGATATTTTGAAGTTATTGGATGTGTATTGACTCTTTGTGTGTACCCTTTACAATCACAGTTTACAATGCTTCTTTTTTCTCTTTTTTAACGAGTTGCTTTTATATACTCACGTCCCACTATGCGTGATGGTCGTGAAGCAAAAACAATACAAGAGACTTTAACTCTTTTACAATCTCTGCAATAAAGCTGTACCAAACTCTATGGTCATCAAGATCCGATAAGCCCTTTGAACCGAGCATACGACATTATAATCATGAACAAGACCACGCAAAACGTCCCAGTGAGGCTGACGACCTGCCAAAGAAAAAGAAAAAAAAAACACATGAGATCAGATCTCTGCACGATTTGAAATGACCACCACGATGTTTCTTTCTCCTGGAAACTGACATTGTGATTCGTACCCATTTGAAAATGTATCCATGGTCGTGGTTCCATGTGTAGGGAATGTTCATTCCAAATATTCCAGCGATCAGAGAGTACATTGATACACAGACGGTTGCAGAGCTTAACATAAGCTCTAACTGCATCAAAATATGAAAAAATATGAGTATTTTTTATACGCATCAAAATATGAAAAAATGAATTGTCAATCTTGAGCTTTCTTCTGTATTCACCCACCTGAATCAGCTGATTTCGATGATTGTCTAGCTGCCAAAAAACCATGATTATAGTTTACATTAGGTTACATTTTCATAACATTTCAGGAAAATAGCTTTTCATTTTGGTTACCTGGATGTTAATGTAATCCTCTGTGTCATCGATATACTCGCGTAGCTGCATCATGTTCAGTTATACTTTCTAACTCAGAGATATCACAAAGATTCACAACTAAAAAAAAAAAGAAACAGGAAAAGAAGATACAATACCTCGGTTAATTTGTTCAAAGTGTTGTCGATCTGCATGAAGTATGCCTGTAAAACAAAACAAAAAATAGTTATTTAAATTTCATATGTAGCTGATAACAGATATAATGGTAGACATATATGCAACAAACAACCTCGAGCAACATTTCAAGTTCTTCAACATCATTTTCGTCGTCCCCACGAACCGTGGCTAAACTTACTCTACTTGCTCTGGAAATCTTAGAACCAATTGTTGGGGACGTAGGATACCATATGGGTTCATCAGAAACGCTAATCGATGAAGATACACCAACAAGCTTCCTCGTAAGGTAGAGGTCAGCCATATCATCATCATCATCCAACAATTGTTCGAGCTCATCCCTTATCTGCAAAACGTGATGGTTCTTTTAACGAGTCTTTTTCCTAGAGGTTGACATGAAATATGTGAAGAGGGATACTATTCAAAGTACAAGATGAGTTTATGACTCACTTGACACAATTAATTGTCATGAGGCTTAAGCATAATTCATATAATATATATATTTCCTTTCAAAACATAGACTCTGTTTCCCAGTGATACCTGCTCACCTTTTGAGCCCGAGCTGTCAATCGGGTCATGGCACTCTTCAATTTACGAACCCTTTCCAAGTTACGGCTACTGATCTACAAAATGAAACAATGCTCATCAACTGAAATAAAGTTGAATGTAGTTGGAAATGGATTAGTGATGACAATAATTGCTGAGTTAGCTACCTTCAAGGTAAGTTCATCCAAAGCAGGATAAGCAGACTTCTCTAATTCTGTTGTCCTTGCAGCTAGGAAGCTACAAATAGCTTCCAAAGCCACCTCTAACGCCCGAAATTCAAACGGAGACTCTAAAACCCATAACAAGCACAACATTCCAAATACCAAAAGTGAAAAGAGTGAATGGTTTTTATGTAGGCATAAAAAAGATCAAGAATTGTCCACATTTGACTGCTTAAAATGACAAAAGTTGAGGGGTACCATCTTCTTCACCCACATCACCATCTCCGTGGGCACCATGTGCCTCGTTTCCAACAGGCAAGCGTCTTTGAAACTCCTCCAGGACGGGAATAACATTTTCATCTGACGAATCCCGAATCAAAACCTGTAAGCAACTTCAAATCAACCAAACCAAGCCATCATCACTTCAAAAGGAGAGAAAATGTTCCAAGTATCACATAAGTATCACAAAATCCAGCCGAGATAGTGAACGCTCTCTATGAAAAAGTAAACTGATTCTGACCTCTTCAGCAGTGATAATGGCCTTGATATGCTGCATCAGACCAAAACAAACACTAATCAGTCAAAACATGATTAACTATAAATCTGTGAAAACCCCAGCAAAACAAAAGTCCGAACCTCTAAGTTAAGAACAATGGCTCTTTCTCGACCCAAAATAGCAGAAGGGTAAAAAAGATTTGGGTCAAGGATCCGGAGATCACGAGCGTGGATCTGAACACGGTGCATAATCACGTATTTGTCAACGTCAAGCACCGTTTTTTGCCCCGTCCCGTCTATAGAAATCCAACTCCTTGATAACTGAGGTGTCTTCCTCTTCGCCGTGACAACCGCCGATGAATCCACGGGAACTAGTTCTCCGTCTGGCGACATATCCGATTCTTCACAAATTGCACCCAAAGCCTAAAACTTTAACGCGAGATAAGAAAAAAACATAACTAACAAAAACCACCAAATTGAAGAGAAGCAAGATCAAAACTTTTTCCCCGAAAGTACTGTTCATACAAAATTAAAACCCATTGGAATAAGAAAAAAATGGTTTTTCGTAGATTCTGCTCCTTTTTATCTTTATAAAATTCCTCGAAAGTCGTCGTTCTGTTTTTAAATTTGGTTTATTCTTTTTAAAATCTGACGACAGAGACAAGTACCATTTTTTACTAGGGTTTCTCGATATCTGCTTTTATCAAAGAGACGACGGCGACAAAGATAGCATCGACGGCGACAATAATGCCGCGTGAGGCGTGACTGAGAAGAAGAAGAGAAGAGACTACAAAAATTTCAAATTTTGTTAAAAGGTTCATTTAGTCAATTTCATTTAGAAACGCGATTTATGGAAACCAATCTCCCAAGACGCGATTTGTTACCAAAATCTGGATTTTATTCCTTATCTTTGAAGAGAATGCTCTGTTTAATTTTCTATTTTTTTTATAAAACATTTTTAACTTTTAATTTTGGGATTTATAACTAAGTTTTAAGTTTTTTTTTGTGTAAGTAATGGCTTATGTAAACCGTTTTGATTTAATTAAGGTTTTTAATTGTCCTTTTAGCAAAAAAAAGTTTTTAATTGTAAATATTGTTTTTATTTCAAAATGTTAAATTTAAAAATGTGAAAACAAACCAAACTTAAAATCATATCCTTACCGTAGATCACAAATAAGAAAATGGAAGAATCATACATCAATAAGAAAATGGAAGTATCTCACTCTTCGTAGATCACAAATTTGAATGATTTGCTTTTCTTAGTTTTACATCATTAATTATCTTTAACTTACAAAAAAATTTTGTCTTGATTTTTGGTAGAGTCAAAGCATCCTTCACAGTTAACAAAATCTGATATTAAATATCTTTTATAACATAAAACGGACATATCCCCTATACATTATTTGGAGATTATACTTATAAATAATCATTAAAAAGTGTTAATATTTACATTACATTACCATTACTTCAAAAAACAAATTTTATATCTCATTATTTAGTCATTAGTTTTTATGTGATCATTTAATTAAATTATGGCCATCGATTTTTTTATAGTAACTAATTAAAATCCTATATTTATGGTAACTAATTAAAATCATATATTTATGGATACTAAAAATCCATATTTAAAAGAGATATTCTATAGAATATTTTATATTTATGAAAAAGTTCTATAAAATCTTGGCTAATGTGGGAGTCAAGTGGCACAATGGTGGTCACTTCTGAAAACTCATCACATTAAGTTGCAAGTTCGGGGTTCGAACTCTGGTCTCTACGGTGTTTATGGACTATTAAAAATCACTAGGCTGTGACAAAAAAAAAATCTTGGCTAATATATTGTCCAAGTTTTTAAAATTCCATTAAGGCATTAAATATTAGTTTTGATATTTTATATTAGTTCATCTGATAAACATCAAATTTTAAAGTTTTATTTAATATCAACTAAAATATACTTAATTTTGATATAATTAATCTAAAACATTAAAATATAAAAATTTATAATATCGAATTTTTAGAAAAACATCGATCTAGCACGAGACATTTCTAGTTTATATTCTGATAATAAGAAACATAATATAAGTTTGGTCGATAATTTGTCTAATCGTGGGAAAATGAAACTTCTCCAGTATCCCACATCGGCTTCTCTACTCATATCATTTTACATATCGCATCAAACCAATATCTCAACGTTGAGCTGCGTAAGGAGAGCGTGTAACCCAACTGGCTCGGCCCACTGGTCGGATTTGTTATTGACATAGTTCTGGACCGCCCAGTCCAAGATGTGAGTGAACCGTACGAACCGAGAGAAAGTTTAGTTCGGAAGGTTTAATATCATATTTAATTGCTATCTCATTTTATTTCAATATTTAATATGTTTCCAATTAAAAAGAAAAGATCCGTCGAATCAAACACTAATAAGTAATAATGTTCAAGGAGTGCTTCAAGCTTCCCACATGGAGACGATGATGGCCTAACGCTAGTTTCCTCATTCCGATCTCATCAACCACACTCAGATCCTTACACACATCGACCTTAAACTTAACCACCGCCTCTTCACTCTTTCTCAGACGAACCTTCTCAAACCCAAGAAGATGATTAATCGGAGATCCGTGTATTGCTGGTGGCGTGGTAAACAGAAACACCGTGTGGCTCCCCTCTCTGTCTCCGGCGTTCTTTACAATCAATTGAACCTCGAAATCTGATCCTCCTTGGACGGCGCTCTCGCAGTACGCTCCGATCGCGTTCAGTGATTGGCACTCCGACGATAGGCAAGGGTGGTTCTCGTCAAGACTGAGAGAGATGAGTTTTGGCGCTTTGATTAGTCGATGGTCGAATTTAGTGTAGCTGAGCGCGTGTGCGAAGGCGTATACGGTTTCTCCGGCGTAAAATCGGTAAGTCCGACCCGGATACCCGTTTGATTTGTCGGGTCTCATGTTCATGTTTGACATCGGTACTTTCTACCACATCATTTACCAAAAAAAAAACCACCGGTTAACAATATTTATAATAAACCCGGACCGGTTCATTCTAGATATCAGAGTCTTACTCGGATTATGACGACCGAAGATGACGTCAGCAATGGCGAGACCACCGGCTTCACCAGGATATCCAACCCACATAATGCTTGTGATCTTCTCATCGTTCTTGGCGAATGTAATGTCAAATCCTCCACCGGACATTATGACTAGCACCACCGGTCCTTTTGCCGCCTTAGCCACCTCAGTCACTAGCTCTTGCTGCTTTCCGGGAAGATACAGGTCAACTCGGTCAAGATCCTCCGTCTCAATTGATTGATCTGCGCCCATCATGAGCACAACAGCATCCGCAGAACCAGCCAGAGCTGCGGCTGAGCCTATATCCGGTTCTGCGCACGCCACGTTAGAACAGCCTGGCTGATACGTCGACGACACCGTTGCCGACAATCCCTGGAGCGGTGTTGTGTACTTGCATGGTACACCTGAACATAAATACGATCTCGGTTTCACACATTTAAGCTTATTGAGACAATAATCACTTGTGTTTCGTTTGTGTTATTTACAATTTACCGTTGTAGTTTCCGATCATCGTTAAGGTGGCTTTGGCGTTTGGTCCAATCACGGCTAACGTTTTGATGGCGGAAGGTGAGAGCGGAAGTGAGCCAGCAGAATTCTTAAGCAAGACAATGCCTTGCCTTGCGGCATCTCTAGCTAGTTCTTGGTTCTCAGCGGTGCAAACGTCCTTAGGACTAAGACCACCGTAGAGCTGCTTCTTGGGGTCTCCATCGAAGAACCCTAAACGCATCAGAGTGGCGAAATTGTTTGAAATCGCTTTGTCAATAGCTGCTTCGTTTACCAAACCCGCCTTTACCGCTTCCAATGCGTGTTGACCCATGAAATTATCACAATTCAAATCCAAACCTGCCAACATAGATTTGGCCACAGCTTCCCCTGGAGTCTTGGCATAGTGTTGACTTGTATACAACACATCTACCGAATCACAATCCGAAACAATGTATCTAACAAAAAATCCAAACCGATTATTTAAATAACCAAACCTTTCATAGAACTAAACAACTAGAAACCATCAACCTTACCCGTTTAACTTCCATTGACCACGGATCACACCGGAAAGCAGATCAGCATCAGCGCATGTTGGTTTACCGTTAACTTGGTTGTAAGAACACATAACACTAGCCACATTCCCATCAACCACACAGCTCTTGAAAGGTGGTTGAAACGTATCAGCCATATCTTGTTGGTTCACCTAATCCAACACAACACGAAACACAGACGATAAAACATTGCAATGTATTTGGTGTCACCAATAACAAAAGTTACATAATATTCAAAGAATCCAAAAAACTCTTTCTTCTTACCACGGCGTTGAAAGTGAAACGATGGACACTTTTCCAATTGTCAACGTCATAGGCGGTGTAGTGTTTGCAGCAAGCGGCGACTTTGAGACGGTTAGGATCTCCACCGTCAGTCTCCTGAAGACCTTTAACATACGCTACCGCGTATTTGCTCGTGAGTGTTGGGTCCTCGCCGGGAGTCTCTTGTCCTCTTCCCCATCTCGGGTCCCGGAATATGTTCACATTCGGTGACCAAAACGTTAAACCGGCTGATCCCACATTGTACATTGCCCTCGCCTCCGTCGATACAACCTTAAGCCAATATATGGATTAAAATTTATTAAAGCTAGAATCAAGAAAACGCTCCTGTCTAAAGCATCGAAAAAATATATGATATAAGAATCATTACTTGTACCCTAAGAATCAAAATCCTCCATTTGCATAATGAGTGAGTTTTCACAATATCCAAAAATAGGGAAAATGAAAAAGGAGATAGTTCTTTCACCTTGCCAATGGCTTGGAACAAAGACACATTGAAAGAAGCGGCCGTGAGTATAACTTGTGGGAAGCTAGTGGCACCAGGGACTTGACCGGTAAAACTACTACCAGGTCCGACGTTAGAGACGCCATGAAGTGCCTCCGACCACCAATTGTAAGCTGGAATCCCAAGGCGGCTCACGCCGATAGCTTTGCTCCCCAAAAATCCGATTTTCTCCTCCAACGTTAATCTTCCGACAAGATCGGTGACTCGGGCTTTGATCTTCAACCCCGTGTTGCAGAATCCAAGCGCGACTAGAGAAGGGTTTCCGGTGACGTCACAGGCGAAGACCGGAGAAGACTGAGCGTTCGATTGCTCGGAGATGCAGAGGAGTAAACATAGGAGAAGAGTGGAAACAGAGGAGAGTGCTCTGTTTCGGCTCGTTAACCAAGAAGAACTCATTGTATCTTTTGTCTCGAGTGTTTTTTTGGTTTGTGTTCATTGTTTATTGATCACTGTTATATACTAACAAAAGTGGTACGCTGGTTGGAATATTGTTAATTTAGGATTATAATTTTAAAAAGTTGTTTTTTCACATTTCTTGCTCTTTGTTAGAAAAAGGTTAATAGTATTTATGTTATCAAGGAGATTCGTTACTCGATAAAGAAATTTTATTCAACAAGTATCATAAATCTGATTATCTATAAATCAGATAAAAATGCATGAAGATGGTCGTGAGGTATGAATATTATATTTCTTTGTTATAAAGACAAAATTAAGGATGATTTTCTCTGAGTTGTCGAGATGTTTAATTATCCAGATTTCGTCTTTTTCATGTGTCCAGATCATTATCATATACATGTCATCATCTAATTGGTTCTTTGCATAACTGATATATTTAGTGATTTATATGTACATAAAGCATAAGAGTGTAATTAAAAACAATTAGAGAATCTAAAATTGTAAAATTTTGAAGTCCTAGATATCGAAAAAGTTTAACTACTTTTTTTCTTAGTCAAAAAAGTTGAACTACATAATATTAAGAAAATATAGCAAAATGAGACTGTGGAAATTAATTGGAGATAAAATATAGTTTCTATTAACAAAAACATATTTCATACAGTCGATTTTCTAAATTCTTATATCTTTTATATTTTATATGTTAGATAAAACTTAGTGACTATTGTCCATATAATTTATTTTTATGTTGTTTTTTTTTTGTCGTAAAACCCAATAGCGAAGGTGTTTTGCTACTTTCTAGTGATCCATCTAAACAAAGATTAAAGAGTCATAAAAATGGCAAAATTTGTGTGTAGCCCCTAACGTAAATGCAAGCGGCCTTCATTGTTTTCGAGTCCGTGGCTGATAAGCCTGTTATATTTATACTTGCATAGTTGCATGACACACCGTCACTCCAACATTGCCATGCTCATGACTCACTTTCTTTGACAAAACAAAATAAATAGTTATTTGATCTATCGACTTATATATTGTTTTGGAATTAAGTAGTAACTAGTAACCAAACACATTTTATTTAGATACTTTTCTCATAATGATTATATTCTGACTTCAGGATCGTTGAAGTTTTATTAAAACTTTATGTACACTATTGTTTAAAAATTGTTGGGATCCGACAAAACATTTTGAAATTCTAAAGTTCGATTTCAGCTAAATGCAAAGCCTTAATTTTGGACGATTTGGTCTTAATTTTTTTTATCTAAATATCTATATGGAGATGACTTTGCATAAATCCAGCAATAAACCTATTTATCTTAAACTTTTATCCAAATATACCTATTTGTCTATAAAATTAGTCGAACACTATAAGCCTATAACGAATCAAGAAAACTGATTGTAAAAAAAAATTTGTTAGTTTAGAAAATCTCATTAAAATTTCCAACAGTACATAGTAACTAATTAGTATATTTGAAGAAAACAGTAGTATATATTTTAATGGTTTTCCCATCATCTTTATTTAGTTTTAAAATATCCAGGTTACATAGACATAGTTATCAAAACACAAACGGTTACATATGCATTGGTTACAAAGAAGAGTTGCTAGCCTATATAATAATTCGATCTTATTTTGATTAAATTATATATAAAGGTGTTTTTCTATTTTGGGTATTATTTTGAATCGTTAGTACCTTTGCGGCTTTCAGTGCCATCAGCAGACATTTTGAGCAACTTTGCGGTTAAATGCAAAATTCTGCTGTCTCGTGATTGGTCGACGGCAAATCTACTTTTGACGTAAAATAAACAAGGGAGTAGTATGGAAGGAATAAGAAATAAGGTGTCATGTCTTTTTCTTCAATAACTGTGAATCCTCAAATTATATTTTTGTAATACAATTCTACGAAACACTAAATTATATTCTATAGGCAAGTTGTTCATGGTAGAATTGTGTTTCGTAGTACAAAACAACAAAAAATTAAGAACTTAAATTTCGGTATCTAATGCATACCCACTTAAAATTTTCGGTATCTAATGCATACCCACTTAAAATTTTCGGTATCTAATACATACCCATTTATTTGGGTATTAAATGCATACCCACAAAAAAGACTTATTATGAAGTCTGAACAAAAAAAATTAAGAACTTAATATTTCGGTCACTACAAGAAAAAGGTTCGTTTTCCGACCAACACCGGTTTGTCAGAAAATCTTGGTCGGAAAACTGTTTTGGTCGGAAATTGGTTGGAATTTTTCCGACAAAAACGGTAGTCAGAAAAACGGTTGGAAAAAATTCCGGCAAAAACACGGTGAACCGGAAATTAGTCGGAAAAAGTTGGAATATTGTCGGAAATTAGTTGGAATATTTTGCTATTTTAAAAAATATATATATTTATGAAAACTAATTTAAAAACTATATAAAACATATTTCGAAATTAAAATACATAAAACATAAATTTAATAAAAACTACAAATATAAAAGTTCATGATCGGGCCATGTATCCATCCATAACCTAAAACAATGAATAATTTACATTACGATTAACTATATTGATATAAGTAGAAATAAAATGTGAAATTTGATTAAAAAAACAAGAAATTTACCATTCACTTTTCTCCGGCGAAGAGGAAGAGTGTTTTTTTTTTAAAACTCTTTCTTGATTGTGAATTATGAAGATTAGAAGCTTGACATATATAATTAAATTTTTTTGACTAATTCCAACCATCGTGGTCGGAAATTAGTCGGAAATGTTTTTTACGTTTTCCGACTAATTTCCGACCACGACAATCGGATTTTAGTCGGAATTTTTTTTTTTACGTTTTCCGACTAATTTTCGACCATGGCGGTCGGATTTTAATCGAAAAACGTTTATACTTTGCTTTCTCGGGATTTATATTTTGTTTTCTCAGGATTTATACTATGCTTTCTACATATTCTCGGAACAAATATTCTCGGGAATTATACTTTGCTTTCTACCGATTCAACTAATTAACCAAAACAGATCCAATTAAGCAACAAATACAAACGGATATTACCGACGAAATTCCGACCGCTATTTGCTTCTCGCCGATACAACTAATTAACTGAAACAGGTCCGTTTTAGCAAAGGTCGATATCCGACGAAATTCAGACCATGGTGGTCGGAATTTCGACGAAAAAAATGTTTCCGACGACATTCTGACAGCCATGGTCGGAATTTAGTCAATGAACTTTAGATTTTCTACAAATTCAATATTGTAAGAAGCAATGCATTTACAAAACTAATCATTTCTGGGTCCAATGGAATTCATATCGGGAAAAAATTGGAATATATATAGATGAGTAACTAGTTACCTTTTAGGAATTAACACGAATTACCGGAGAATAATAAAATTTTAATATGAGATTGATGAAGAAATGGTTTTAAGAATGGAGGCAAGAAGAAGAGAAGAAGAAATGAAAAATAGGGAATGCCTTTAGGGTTTTAAAATATATATGTGTCACTTAACCAATCAAAATGACGTAGTTTATCATTTAATTGAAACAACCGTGGTCGAAAATTGGTCGGAACGATTCAAATTTTTTTTTATCATATTAGTTTAATTTACAGTAGTTTAATTTTCATTTCGAATTTAGTCCAAAATTGTGAACATTTGCCATTTTCAGTTTTTTATCATATTATTCCGAGAAAATTCCGACCACCTTGGTCGGAAATTCGCCGGAAGTTTTATCAATTTTTGACGGAATTTTATCGGAAGACAGATTAATATTTTTTTCTCTAATTTCCGACAATTTATCCACATTTTAAGTTGGTCGGACAATTTTCCGTATTTCCGACAAAATTCCGACCACATAAAGTTAGTCGGAAAAATTCAAAAAATTTCCGGCTAATTTCCGATCAAAAATGTAGTCGTCGGAATTTCGTCGCCAATTGGTCGGAATTTGACCAAAAAAATTTCGACCACAAAGTTGGTCGGAATTGACCCTTATTTCTTGTAGTGGATATCTAATGCATACCCACTTAGACTTTCGGTATCTAATGCATACTCATATATTCTATGGAAGGATTGTGTTTAGTAGTAAAAAAAACCTTGTTATGAAGTCTGAACAAAAAAATTAAGAACTTAAAATTTCGGTATCTGTTGAAAAAAAAAAATTCGGTATCTAACGCATATAAGAAATTTTACCCATTTATTTCCAAAACTTATAGAGTTTTCTTTGTAAATATATATATTTTATAAAAAAATTTGAGTGGAGGCACATGCACCCCATAAGTATGCAGCCATGCTGATGGAGGTATATCTGCCCCTTTTTTTTTTTTAACTCTGTATATCTGCCCTTTCTGAACATGATACTAATTCAATAACAAACTCGGAAATTTTTTAAATAGAATTATTTTTGTTTTTTGTTGTCTACGTAAGAGACTCCTAATTAATTTAAAACTTTTACTTAAATTTTAGTTTAATTTCCTTTTTCTTAATTTCTAGTGGTATTTTTTTTTTTACGTCCCCTATATATTATTTGGGGAATACACTTATAAATAAACATTAAAAAGTGTAAATATTTACATTACATTGTCATTACATCAAAGAACAAATTTTAATCTCTAATTAAGGGTATTTTAGTCATTAGTTATTATGTGATCATTTAATTAAAATCAAAAATTATTTAAAGAAATTAAATCAAATATATCGAGATTTACCTAAATCTCCTTAAATATCGATATTTTTTTAAATATCTCATTACTTATTTACCTAAACCACTTATTGAATCTTCTATAATTATTATCGAGATTTTAGGAAAAAATCACTTCTAATAAATAACAAATTTTAAAATAACATGTAGTGCAAAATAACATGTAAATATTGTCAACGATTTTATTTTGCAAAATCTAAAACCTACATTACATGTTTATCTTTTTTAAAAAAATAAAATAAAATCAAAATAAAACATAAAACACACGATTTTAAATTCTAACTACTAATAAGTAAAACTAGATTACGATTTTGTTCATTTATTGATTTATAGATCAGAGTATAAATCTTATATGTCATCAATATTATTTATACTCTAGATTACGATTACTTAATCTTAACAAAAGAATATATTCTCTCATAATCTTTACAAAAACTCATCTTAGCGTGTATAAGATTTCAGAATAAATACAAATATAAATTTATAATTCTGAATTTTAAAAGATATATTAACCCGTGCTGTAGTACGTGACTAATTCTAGTTAGGGTTTTACTTTGGTTTTGTTTACTGTATAAACAACTTTAGTTGTAGCTTAAGAGGCATATCTTATTATTTTCTTAATCAAAACAGAAATTTTCTCTCTTTTTTTTTGTGGATTCCAAATTTTATCTTTCTAATTTATCGCTTGTGAATTAGAATTCGTTTTAAGGTTTAGCGCTTGTTTTTCCTAAGGTTTCCGACTGCGTCAAGTCTAATATATCGTATGAGAACATCTTATAAATTACATATACAATAACTTTTAAAAACTGATTTTTCTATAGAAAACACACATGACCAGGACTCATAGTTCTACCTGAAACATCTAATGGATTTCTATGATTTAAAAATCCACAATATACAACATTTCACGTATTCTGATGGTTAATTAAAACTCTATTTTGAGTATATAAAACCTTTTAATCTATTGAGTAGTGACCAACCGCAAGACTGAAACTCTAGAATTATTAAATATTGATAACGATTGGTCATCTAATCAAAACAACGAAAATCTGGTGCAAAATCAGATTGTATGGTTACTTTAACTCATATTGTATATCAAACTTAATTCATAGCCTATAGGTTGACAAAAGAAGAAGAAGAATCTATTTGGGATATGTTTGAGTAAAGAAGAGAATATATACACAAAATGTTATCTAAGGAATGGACCACATTGGCACCAATAAACCTAAAAGCAAAAGTGTAGGTTCGTTGGTCATGAATAATGATGTGGACTGGATTCTTGAAAATACAGACGTTATTGAGTTGGCTTTTATCGTGGAATATCAACATCATTTTGTATGAATATTTTAAATTAAAACATATTGTAAAAGAAACAGAATTCTGAACTGAGTTTTGATCAATTTTAAATAACGTTTCTTATAATCCATAAACCAAAAAACTATGTAAGCTGGTTCATATATAGGCCAAATTTGCTCCCTTACTTCGTATGACATTCTATATGCAACCTTTGATATAGATCCCCCAAAAAAAACCATGTCTATGTTGGGTTAGATTTAGTGATTCAAAATTCGCCCAAAATTATACCAAATTTACGGTTTATAAACTATAGAGCATTTTTGTTTTACACCATTTATAAAACATTTGATTCTATAATTTTAACTATATATATATATTGGTCTGACCTTGTTTTCACGTTTGCTGTTCTCTATTAAAATAGTATGCGTTTTGCGTTGCTAGTTGCACATGATGTTTGATACATTTCAACAATGTATCTTCTGAATATGAACACGACATTCTTTACATGAAACCGCAACCGCAAATGCAAATATTTGCGTTTGTAAGAACGAAAGCCTATATATGTTAGCTAAGAGGTCTAAACGATCACATATACTAACAAAATAAAAGTTGAAACAATGAAGTTGCTTCAAATTCCCCATTATAAGGGTTGTTGATACACCATTCCAAGTACGATTTAACATTTACAAGTAACCTACACAGACATTTTAGGAGAATAAGATACCCGTTTTATATAGAGGAGATACTTACACACTCGAATCAAATCCAATGGCACAAGAAGAGTACTGAACTTTTAACTCTGGTCCTTGTACGGTGTCCAAATCAGTTTGCTAACATCTACATCAAGACCACCTCGACCTGCAGCTTTCAGATGTCGGTCAAGAACCTTTGGATCCGCACAGATCACATGTTGTCCTTTCCGATACTGAATCAGTTCTAGGCTCTGAAGTGTACTTAATATATCTTCCGCTTTGATGGCTGTCATGTCGCTCAGCTCCTACATCATCATACATAAAACAGAGATAGATGGGTGGATTCTTAGATCGCAGAAACCAGGATTACCGTAAGATTTCCTATCAGTTTGAAACACAATCTAACCTTAATAGAAATGTTTCCTTTATGTTTTTTCAAGATGTCTAATAGAACACGGGTCCAATAACCTCTGTAGCTTAGTAAGCCTAGATCCGACAAGGGTCTTTCCGGTGTCCCAACTTTTCCCTCTTTCTTTGACAGTTCATAGGCTGCAACTCAGAAGGACAATCTGTTATTGTGTTTATTGACATGGGATTAAGAAGAGCAAAAGTGTCAAGTGACAAAAGAACTCACAAAAGGCTATTAAGAATTTTCCATAGCCTTTTCTTTGATATGGAGGCAGGGTTAGAATGCAAGCTAAGTTGTATGCTTCTTCAGAATGCTTCTCCTGTACCAATAGAAGTTACATTTTATTAACAAACCAGACAACTGAAACCAAACATATCTATTAATGATGTGCTGTATTATTACCTTTGAAAAGTATCCAACCATGTGGCATCCTCGATCATCACATTCGCAAAGAACGTAGAACAGAAACAAATCAACATCGTAGTAAAGAGTTTTGTGGTCAAGGAATAACTTTGCCAGATAACAGAGATTCTGTGCATAAACCTTGTTCTTTTTGCCATCTACCTGTAAGATTAGGGTACGGTTAAAGAGAAGATAAGGAAAAATTCCTCCTTGGTGAAAATTTCACTTCTTAATGTACAACGGAACCAAATAAGAGATAAATAATTAGCATCATACAAAAAAACAGTAGAAAAAGCTAACAATATAAACATCATTTCCAGTGGAAGTAGACCAGACACAGATCTCGGGATATTACCTCAAACATTGACAAGGTACCACTTCGATAAATTTCATCACCAGGGGGGTGCTTCAGGTCACACTTCCTCTGCAGGGAAAAGCAAAGCAATTATACAAAAGCTACAAGATAACATAAGAACATGGTAATGCCCCTTTAACGAACCGCGAACATGCAAGTCAGTGACAATATTCAACAGAATCTGAAAGATTGGATACTATCTAGAGAAATGAATATGGAATGCAAGAATAGAGAATACGGATATGAAACCAAAATATTGACGCTCGCAATGGAAATGAAATAAAGAAGCACCATAAGACTTCAAAGACAAAGAAACAGTTGCTCACCATATGCCTTTGAAGCTGCTCTTTGCGTTTCATGAAGTTCAGGCAAAACTCACAAAAAAAGAGCTTCACACAGTCATTGTATTCTGGCGGAAAAGGGGAGAAGTACCAAGTCTCAATCTCATATTTTCCAAGCTCAATCGTTGCTATGTTCTTCACTTTGGTGAACTCTTCATGTTCTCGCAAACTTGCAGCATCCAGCTCTTCATGACCCTACACAAACATTTTGAACCCCAGAATATTAAATATAAGCCTAATGTTTCCAGGATCAGCCTTCAAGTGGCATCAATTACTTACCTCTACATGTGTCTCATCAATCTTCCTCTTCTGGTGGCGTGTCATCTTCAGGCTCGTCACCTAGAAACCACAGACATGCTTCTCCGGTCAGTGCTAAAGATGATAGAGAAAAATCGTACAATGCAATGGAGTATTATGCAAGTAACAACTACCTTGTCTTCCACCTTTTCATCAACAGCGCATTCTACCGAATCAAGGTCCAGTTGGTCCAGATGAGTCCATTCATCCAGCCTCCTATTAACTGCAGTTTCAAAATCAAATTACCAAAATCAAACACTAAAAAAAACATACACATTGATGATCATAAAGCTCTCACAACCATCAACTTTATCATTACTTTACTCAGCCTGATCCTAATAGTTAAAAAGGGTTATAAATCTTTAGAAGCAAAGTATAATGTATAATTTGATCCCCTTCTCAAAATCTCACCCAACTTGAAGCCAATTCCACTGATCCAATTAATAAAGGCTAGCAATTTCTTTTTTTTTTCTTCCTACATTATAAACCCTTGAACAAATTTCCACCTTTTTGAAGTTCAACAGTACAAATCAACCAAAATTAAAAACCCTAGATCAAAACTTGATAAGGAATTAAACGACATACACTCAGTGTAATGAACGTAATACTCGTAATCATTTGGGCCGCCCTTATGTATCCTCCGGCGCTCGATTACTTTCACGGGATGGTGTTTTCCGTCTCTCCACCGACACATCACGCGAGTACCAACTTCGAGAGGAAGCATTCCCATTTTCCTCTTCTTCAACGGATCCGACTCTACGATCGCCTGATCAGGAGGAGCTAACGGAGGAGGATGAGGCGCATCACCGCCGTTCGTAGCCGGGGGCTTTTGATTCGACGACGGTGGCGATGCGGTGCCGTTGGTTTCTGTATTAGCAGACGAACCCATTTCTCGGTCGGGTCGGAGATTCCCGGGTGGGCTTTCTCTCTCATACGAGTAGAGAACTAGAGAGATAAAAACGGACAATTGAAATAAATTAGGCCCACCAGTTACTTTTCACGCAACTTGGGCCTCTCTTTTATGGGCCAGAAAATAAATAATTGATATTTTATGTTGTGAACACCTTTAAGCCAAGTGCCTTATATACTTGTATAGTATAGTTTCACAAACTGATCACAGTTAGTCAGATAAATTTGATCATGTAAGAACTATCTCGAATCATAAATTGAAATCTTTTTGTATTAAATCGAATTAGATTTGAAAAATAGAAATCATAAAGATGGCTATTTAGTGACTCTTGATGCATAATGGATTGTTTGTGCTAATTTAGACGTTAAGTTTTGTATTTATCTCTAGGCTATGAATCTATAACTATGTCGCCGAAAGAAAGTAAAGATATTAAATGATTTCGTTAGCAAAATGGATATAAGTTTCATTGAATCTTACTGACAGTTCGTCGTGTCTCTTTATTAAAACCTATGAATGTGAGGAGACACAAAAGTCAGCGGAAATATCGAAGTGAAGTAAACAAAGAGCATAATCTAGTGTCTCTCTCTGTCTCTCTGCTACTTTCTGAGTTTTTCTGACCAAGAAGTGTGGAGCAAAGCTCTGGTTTTTCAATGCTTGTTTGTTGTCAAAGGTTTTCTTTTTATTATTGGGAAGGTAAAAAGAGATTGCAACTGTTTTAATTGGACTTCGATTCATTAATTCGAAGACAAACGAGCAAGTACATTTTCTCTGCACCGTCCTATATATAAATGTATCCATATGCTCCTTCTTTGGCTTATATAATTATATATGTGTATATCGACACCATATCGGTTAATTTAGACATGAGTAGTTTTGAGAAATATATGTATAACAAAATATCGTTTTATGGGATATTTAATTTCATTATGATAAACGTTTTTATCAATACTAAACATATGTCGTTAGCAATTTCACAAAAGTCTAACTGGATACGTCTATATATAGACTATTAATTAGTATTAGGTTTTTTTTTGCTTTAGAGTGGTAAATACGAATATTTTCTTAATTATTATTAACTTTCAAATGTGATATATGTATGCGTATGAAAATGAAGCAATGGAATACATTCATGTATATGCTCGCTCTAAATTCTAAAATATACAGTAGAATACAAATATATACGTTGTGTGCATACAAAGAAAAAAGTCCACAGTAATGATAACATTATTTAAATAGGGTTCTTTCATGGCGTCATGGTTCTTATTCCCGAAAAATGCCCGGCCAAAACTTGTATACAACCAAACTACAAATCAAGAACTTATTATTAATTACATATATATATATACGAAATGATAACAATATTAAATATATATGGTGGTACACAACTCAAGCTAACCGTTATGATTATTCCACAACCTTTTCTCGGTCAACAACAATATATTATATCTTAACAAACCCTTATTTCGTATCCATTTTAATATATATCAACATTTTCCATAATTGCACCATTACTCACACTTTATGGCATAATTTAGTTACTATTAATGGAAATGTAACCTTGTTTAGATCAATTCTCCTCCTCCTCCTTCCCCACCGCCGATAGGCGGTGGTGTCGGCGAAACCCATGACGTCGTCACCGCCTGAGAAGCTTGATCTTGAGGCTGGAGAGGAGGATTTCCGGGATTATTATTGAGTAGCCGGATCTGCCGTTTCAAGAACTTGACATAGCGTATAGCTTCGTCGAGCATTGAAGCTGTATCCATCTTGGTGCCACCTGGCACTAGTCTCTGGAGAATTCTGATCCTCTCACTGATTCTCTCACGGCGGTGTCTAGCCGCCACGCTCTGAGGGTCGTCGGAGATCCTGACGTTACGGCGTTTGGGTTTCTTGACAGTTGCTGGGTCTATGTCGACCGGCTGCATGGCTGCGATCTTGTACATCATCTCCTTCATAGCACCGAGTTCTTCTAGAGGCTCTTCGTCGTCTTCTTGATCTCCGGAGATAAGAGTGGTAGTTGTGAGGGAAGAAGAGAGGGGAGGCAGGAAATGAGAAGAAGAGAAAGGGTTGAAATAATGGAGGTGGGTGTGTTTGTCCATGACCATACCGATTGGATCATTATGATGTTGATGATGATCATCATTCTTGTTGTTGTTGCTGCTGTTGATGATGTTGTTCCAAGTGTAAGTTTGGAAGAGAGATGGGTTCATATTATTATTATTCATACTTTATGTTTGTTTGATTTGTGAAATTTTTAATGCCTGGGGGCGAGGCATATGTGTATATATATATATATATATATATATGTGTGTGTGTGTGTGTGAGCATATATTTTAAAGGAAAAAGAAAGATGATCGATCATATGATGAGGGGTTAGGTTGGTGATGCAATAAGGATTTTGGTTCGGGGTAAAAATAATAATATGAATTGTGTTTATATGTTTCTTTTCAATAAGTGGACGTCACTAGTCGTTACCAAAAAAACTATATTGTTTATAGTAGAATAAGAAGTTCTCCATCTGCTCGAGAATGTTTACATCGTCGTATCAATTATGTAAAAAAATATATATATAGTTTGCATAATTGCACAGAAGATTTTTTTGTTTTTTTTGTTTTGTTTTTAAATGAGCAGCTCTAACTAATGAGATAATTTAGAGTTGGCTAGGGTTTTCCTCTTTACACTGAGACTTGAATTTAGGGTAGATCGAGAAAGTGGCTTTCACCAAAGTAATAACTACTATAAGGATGTGAATTACTTTATATGAACATGAGTTTCTCTTTGATTCACAAAAGATGTCACCACTTGTGTGCTCTTATTCTGACTTCTCAATTTGCGATCTCTTTATCTCCTTCTCTCTTCACAAAACCCATTCATCAAAATAGGAAATATTGATAAATTTTCTCTCATTCTCTTGTCTCTTCACGAAATAGCACATTTTGTTGATCCTATACTCATATCCCAATCAACGGTCGTGATTTTGTCTCTGCCCCTCGATGGAGTCCAATATTGAATGTAAGTTGTGTGTGAAACTCGCAATGTTATATATTATTATAAAACAAATGATCAACTTGCTTTTTTCCACAAAGTTATTCTATAATTTGCGACATGATTAAAGGTTTAAAAGGATCACTTCAAATCACTCGCATGGGGACACCTTCATCAAGATTTGGGTGTATCCATGATTGTCGTTAATAAGAAAGACGTGTATCATCGTCGTGACTCGTTATCTAAGACGGTGGTGAATATATCATTTTCCATGAAGAAAATTCTGCTTTTATTTTCAAAGTTTACATCTACGTAACTACGTTCTTGTGTATAAGTGTATATAACAAATACAAATACGTAAAATACACGAAACTTTTATGAGACTTCAAAAGAGGCAGATTTATATACGTACGTTGTCTCGGTTTGTAAAATTAATCAGACGGTTCTGATTTAATGTGACAAGTTTCTTATGTCATATATCTCATCTCAAAAGCAATGTATAAATACATCTACATCTGCATGTATTTACTCATATATATGAGATAGAATTGAATTTTATGTATATATATATATTATGATTTGGTCTACATTATAATCATACAAATTGCGCATGCAGACTGTAATCACGCATGATAGGGTTTCCCTCTTTGGTATTAATCCACTGTTCCTTGTATATTATTCTTATTAAAGCCAACCAAACTGCCAACTCCATATACATGTATATCTACTTATACACACAAAAGTTTTTGGAAATTTGAGTCGATATAATAAAGTATATAACATATAGTTTTCGCATTTGTACCCAATTGTAAACTTGTAATTACGTTTGTCAAGCTCGCGCGTGTGATATGGTTTAAGCAGTTAACAATTGTTTATTTGTTTTATAAGGGCCTGGTCATAAAGGTAAGAGTTTTATAGTCTATTTTAAACATTGTGCAAATTAAATCATTCATTTTGGACAGATAGTTCCTAAACCTCGATCCACTAATTTGTCGATTGGTTTTGAATTCTATGATTTCATATAGACTTGATACATGTACTATTTTGTCCATTTTGGTTGATTGTTAATTTTTACAACTGTAATATGTGAAATATTATGATAGTTTAAAGCTGAAAGGAAGCTCATGAACATACATACATCTATATTTTAAGTTTTTAAATGTCTACCAAGTTGTTATGATTTAATGGTTGTCATGTAATAAGTTGTAAGTTTCAGGTTGATTATACATTTGATCTTTGGTGAGACGCGATTATTGTCTGTAAATCTTGAGATAAATTTAATCATTGGCGAAGATGAACAGATGGCCGAAATAAATATATAAACTTGAATTCAGTTGATTGATCACTAAATCATGTTTTTTTAGCAGATTATCACTAAATGAACTTTAGAATACAGCTCAAACGGTCCCTTTCTCGTCTGTATATAAAGTGTAACTGTAAACCCTAACTAGATGAATCTAATGTAAATGTGTATAGTACATCTACACGTGAGTGGGTGAAATAAATATGCAACATTTTCCGAGGAAGATTGAATCATAAAATCTGACTATCTCCATTATTTTCATCCAAATTACCGCGTATATAAAAGCATTGAATAACGATTTTTATTTATTTATTTATATATATATATATATATATATATCTTCTTCTTTTTTTCCAGCAGTTGTGCTTCTTCTTCTTCCTTTTGTTTATATTAATAGCGATACAACATTTGTGTGTTACGAGTTCCAAAGACCCACCCTCATTTCATCAGAGTCTGGTCTCTTACAGCGACTTCTCTTTCTCTCTCTCTTTTTGGGTTTCCTCTTTCTGCTTCCACCATGGAGAGGAACAAACAACAAAAAACTCAGTATTGAATCTTTCTAAATTTGAACACTTTGTAGTTTAGTGATATCATCATATCACATTATCATTATCGAATTTCACCGGTTAAGTTTGGTCATATGATTAATAATAATCAAATCATTAAACCGAAAAAGAAAATATATTAACTAACCACCGACTCAGATTCATCCATTAATAAAAGTTCAAATCGTTTATCAAGTTAAGAAAAAGAAAGCTAGACAAAAAAAGGTAGGATATGCGTTATAATATTGATTTCTATTAGTACGAGAGTAGATTATGCATTATAATATTGGTAATGATAAAAACCTAAAACCCCTTCTTTTTTTCTCTTCTTTTTTTTTTTTCTCGCGAGGGGATCTAAAAGTCTAAAAAAGTGATTACAAGGCATGGGCAGATGCTGTGGATAAAGTGAAGAAGTCTCTTGTTTGGTCCGAAAGTGTTAGTGATATGGAAAACTCTTTGATGAGTTTTTCACTTTATTTTTCTTTCTCTTTTGTTTTTGAAAAAAAAAAAATTAAACATACGAAATTGACTTCAGTGGTTTTCATCTTCTTGGATTAATGTTATTAAGTATTAACGTGTTTTCAGTATCCATGCATATACGCATAATGCCGTATTTTAGTGACATACACGAGAAAGCAGACTCAATTAACAAAAAACAAGACAAATAGACTCAATTATAAGTCATTTATCTATGTTTGTATTTGTTTTGATAAATATTTTGAAATTCAACAAAATTCATATATATATTTAACTGATCAACATTTCGTTTTCAAATTTCAAAACTTTTCTATAGAACGACTATCTTCGCTCAGGTTTATGAGGAGCATGAGGGGTAGTTGTATCCTCCGTTAGTGGGGAAGTGAAGAACAGATTTCTTTTCAATTAAAAAACAATTTAACCAATTTAGATGAATTTTTCACCAGATAGATATAAATTATCACATTTCAATCATACTATTTTTCTTAGGGGCATGTGATCCCACTCGTCTTAAATTATACAAGTCCAAAGTTAATTTAAATGAGAAAGTTAAAAACAGAACATATTTGAAATCCAAAGAAAATTTAAGACTTGGTACCAGATGAAAACATTTTTTTAAAAAAAGAGATAAAAGATAGAACATCCATTAATGGAGTCAAGATCCAGAAGATCCAGAATTGCATTCATTCATCATCATCTTAAAAAATATATATATAAAAATTGAAAATTTTAAACTTATCAAGTCGTTTGACATGTACAAATCACAAAAATTAGAACTATATATATATATATATATATATATATATCTAAATGATATTGATGCATGGATCGTAAATTCATTCAACCAAATGTGCATACATATTAATTCTCTTTTTGTCCTGGTAGAATGCAATTACCAATATGTATTTTAAACAATGTTCAACATTACAATTCATGATTATATAAGAAACCATTGCTAATTCTGGTTTTTCAAATATTAAGCCAATCTAAACTTTTTATTTTTCAATAATGTTGTTTTTCATATGATTTTAAGTTACATATCCAAATCCGAACTCTTTTCTTTTCTTCTCAAAATAGCTTTTAGACTGAACTTCGGAATTTGGCCTAATTCATAAGTGTAGCCCCGACTTACCTGAGGTTTGTGCTTTGCAACTTTTGCTTAACAATGGTAATTGTCAGTTTGCAATCTAAAGCCATAAGTCATATACTATTTTGGTAGTTCGCAAAGGTGCAGCTTCCATCTTCGTGGGCTGATACGAGCCCAAAAGTTTGTCATTTAAAATATGGGCCGCAACTGATTATTTTTGTTTATAAATACCAATTTTTAATTTATAAATACAAGCAGATATAGCTTCCATTTTTGTTTTCCGAAAAGATATCCAAAACAAACTACAAGTATGAGGTTCAGGAGGGTTTCCAGAATAGTGCTAGATGAATTTGGAATGCTTTACTAAACATTAAAACCCTTGGCAAACCTAAATTTGTGGTATTTTTTGCTAACTTTTAAAAAGTTTTTTTTTGTGTTGTTGGATTAAATATTGTTTAATTATATAAAAATATCTGTAACTGCAGCAAAACATAGAAATATAGAATAAAAGAGACTGAGATATAGTGTTTGCTAACACCGATCTAGATAATACCTAACCAAATCAACATTTATTCTAATTTCTAAACAATTATCCTAAGATTACTGTTTGGAATTTGCTTAGTTACTAAAATTAGATTATTAATCGTATTATTAAAAGTTAAAATCCGAAAACCAGATCAATAATTCGATATCGGGGGCAACCGCAAGTCACACGAATAGAGAGCTAAACCCTGAGACCCTAAACACATTAAACCAATAAATAACCGGACTCCAAACCAGACATGTGACATTGTAAATCAAATCACCTTATCTTCCCTAATTAGAACCGTAATTAAGAAAAAAGGACACCCACAAAAGTCCAATCTATCATATCTCTCCGTCTCTGCGCGCATGATCCCATAGTGTTCCACTATGCACCGCCCGTGACTCTCTCTAATGGTTTGTGACTTGTAATCCATTTCTCCCCATTTTAATTTTAATTTCCCTTTTTTTCCCCACACAAATTTAATTAATTCCAACTATACATATATATACACACATTCGTCTCTAATGGCTTCTTCGAAACTCAATCATCTTCTTTCCTCCTCCGCTAAATCTCACCGGAAAAAATTTCCAATCCGCTGCTTCTGTCTCTTTATCATCACCATGTCCTCCATTCTCATCCTTCTCTTCTCTCTCTTCCTCTTCTCCTCGCCTTCTTCCTCCTCCTCCCGTCACCACAACCACCACAATTCCCGCCGATCACCCTCCGGCGACACTCCTCCGGTCAATCCCTCGCCGTCTCCCTCAGCTCAGATCCTTCTCGCTTGTAACGCAACTCGTTACCCAGACCAATGCGTCTCTTCACTATCCGAACCGGGTCGGGTCCCTCCGGATCCAAAACCAATCCAGATCATCCACTCAGCGATCTCAATCTCATTCCAAAACCTCAAAACCGCGCAATCAAAAATCAAGTCTATTGTAGACTCGTCCGTAGGGAATCTAAACCGTACTAACGCTGCGAACACGTGTCTCCAGCTCCTCACTTACTCCGAACACCGCACTCAGTCGACGGATCAAGCTTTGACACGTGGCAAAATCAAAGACGCTCGAGCTTGGATGAGCGCTGCTCTAGTGTACCAGTACGATTCATGGTCCGCGCTTAAGTACGTAAACGACACGAGCCAAGTTGGTCAAACGATGTCGTTTCTCGACGGACTTATCCACGTCAGCAGTAACGCGCTTAGCATGATGGTATCGTACGATAACTTCGGAGACAACGTCGCGTCGTGGACTTACCCAAAAACGGAACGTGACGGGTTTTGGGAAAATAATGGGCCGGGTTTGGGCTCGGATCCGACTACAGGGCCTAATCTGGGTTTTCCTGCCGGTTTAAAAGAAGACGTGACGGTGTGTAAAGACGGGAAATGTGGTTACAAGACGGTGCAAGACGCCGTTAACGCTGCGCCGGAGGGTAACGGAATGCGTAAGTTTGTTATAAGGATTAGAGAAGCAGTGTACGAGGAGACCGTTATTGTTCCGTTTGAGAAGAAGAACGTTGTGTTTATCGGTGACGGTATGGGCAAAACGGTCATTACAGGTTCTTTGAACGCCGGTATGCCTGGGATCACTACGTACAACACTGCAACTGTCGGTGAGTTTCTCCTTCTTTTAATGTTAAAGCAACATTACTTTTTTTTTTATAAATAAGAGTTGAAAGTTCATATTTTTATAAAATTTTAGTAGAGTTAGATGTAGATAAATATTATGTGGGTTTGCATTGGGCACGTGAAAGAATACTTTTTTTTTTTAATGAATATTTACTCTAGCCAATAGAGTCAAAGAATCCACGATTTTACAATTAATACAGAATTGCGATAGCTAACTGTTAAGTTTCATGTAATGTGTGATAACCAAAATAAAAAATAAAGATCTTTGGATTTTCTCATTTTCAATTTTTTTCCAAATTTATACAAAATGATAAAAGCGGATTAAACAAAATTATTTGTTAATTGTAATCGTAAATGCCAAAAGTAAATTGAAGGTTTTTTATTTTGTTTCTTCACTAGATGATAGATTTTTATGGCTACAGTATGATCACATGTTTTGTTTTGATAGGAGTGGTTGGAGATGGATTCATGGCTCGTGATCTAACTTTCCAGAACACGGCGGGACCAGACGCTCACCAAGCGGTGGCGTTTAGATCCGACAGCGATTTTTCTCTGCTTGAGAATTGTGAGTTCCTTGGGAACCAAGACACCCTCTATGCCCATGGTCTTCGTCAGTTCTACAAAAACTGCCGTATTCAAGGAAACGTTGACTTCATCTTTGGCAATTCAGCTGCTGTCTTCCAAGACTGTGAAATCTTAGTCGCACCGCGTCAACTTAACCCCGAAAAGGGTGAGAAAAACGCAGTCACTGCCCAAGGAAGAATCGACCCGTCACAGTCCACGGGTTTTGTGTTTTTGAACTGTTTAATAAACGGAACAGAGGAGTACATGAAGCTATTTAAAGCTAATCCTAAAGTGCATAAGAACTTCTTGGGGCGGCCATGGAAAGATTACTCGAGGACTGTGTTTATAGGCTGTAATTTAGAGGCTTTGATAACTCCTGATGGATGGTTACCGTGGAGCGGGGATTTCGCGCTCAAGACACTTTATTACGGGGAATCTAAGAACACGGGTCCGGGATCGGATAGGTCACAAAGGGTTTCATGGAGCAGTGAGATACCAGCTGAGCATGTTCATGTGTATTCCGTGGCTAACTTTATTCAGGCTGATGAGTGGGCTTCGATGTCTGCTTGAATCAGTCTTAAGATTATAAAGGGTTTAGGGAATGTTTTAAAAGAAGACGACCTTCTCATTGTACTTTAGTTGAGGATGTTTTTTTTTTTTTCAAATCCAAACTTTGCATTTATGTCATATCAATTGAATGTTCAGAATTTTAGGACTAATTGAAGTAAAACAATAAAGTTTCAAACTTTGGAAAGAAACAGCTTTTTTTTTTTGCTTATGTATGCAGGGAAAATGATTCCATATATAGCGTGTTGAGCTACAATCATAAATGAGTATGGAGAAGGATCTTAAGTTGCGTTTTGCTTGACGTTAAAGCAGAAACTGTTGTAAGAAAACAACATCCCCAAAAGTTTTCAACGAAGCAGACATCATCATCATCATTATCATTTTCATCATCTCAAATTCTCAATGAATAAAAGTAATGAGAATGGTGGAGGTTGCAGAAACTGGTAAAGGGCAGGTCAAAACACCATTAATTCAAAGAAGAGTAGGTTTTCAATTGTAAAATCAAATTGGGTGAGGGTTCTGTTAAGTGGTTCACCTAAATACAGTTAAGTAGGTATGGGTTCATGCATTAGGCACATAAATTCTTCTGTTTGTGGCCCTAAACTGAAACCTAACCTTGTAGAAGCAAGAAAAAGAGAGTTACCTTTTTACTAACAGTTCAGTTCATAGGTAGGTGGGCAAAGAAAAGTCTCCTCCTAGCTTGTTGATTTCAAGATTACATTTTAAATGTTCAGAACCAATTAAAAAGCTAACTTTATTGTTTGCCTCTGTGAAAACATATGGCAAAAATGATGAATGATATAGAAAGTACAATCGAGGCAAAAACAAGATAATTGGTAGATTAAAGGAGCTAATTTTCCCAGATTATAGCTCGGAATCAGAGGTTTTCTCTTCCTTAGGTGGAGCGAACTGCTTGGTGAGCCGAGATCTTTCCCATGGGTCCAACGGTACTCGTTGTGGTGGTTGAGGTGTTGCTGGTTTTGATTGCCTAAGCTCGTTCTCTCTGTCAATAAACCTACCCAAAGTACCGACCAAATTAGTTCAGGAGATAGCTTTCAAATACATCAATCCTTTAGATCATTGACACTACTTAATTTGATCTATCACTGAATATGAATGTCTTAGAAGGAATGATAAAAGAAAAAAAAAACTAGTTTTACTCGATATAGGCCATTGGAGCAGCGTCACCAACTCGTATGCGGGTTCGGAGCATTCTTGTGTATCCACCAGCTCTATCTCTGTAACAAATTAAATTTATCCAAAATGGTTACGCAAAGAGCTTAGGTGGTGACACTTAAATGATGCCAAAAGAATTTGAAAATTCACTTGTATCTATATGCCAATTCTGTGAAAATCTTGTGAAGGACATCATCTCCTCTCACAAAACCAGCTGCTTGCCTTGCTGCAGCGAGTGAACCCTATAAATTTGATCACCAAGATGAAATTATCATACATAGAGACCTATATCATCGACCAAACCATATAGTACTGATTAGAAATGAGAAGAACTTAGTATGGCGTAAAAGCTATATCCTTTTTAACACTATATAAAACATACAAATCCATTTCCCATTGAATAAGTGCTGTTCACTAGATACAACTAGTGTGATGCAAAAGATGCGCAAAATATGTTGTTAATTAGTAATCGAATAATATGAAACTCTGAGGTCAACAACGACATCAAAGACATCAAGGAAAAAAAATACCTCTTTGCCGAGTTGAACCATATTATCAGCAAGACGACGAACCTCTTTAGCCTGCAAAACCCAATGTTTTTCTTAGTGCTTCTTTCAACCAAAACTAGTATGTGCATTAACTTGATGAAGTAAGAATCGAAGAGTGAATATAAATATGCAATCATTACACAAGTTTCACAGTGAATACAATAGCTCAAAAATGGAAATTTGCTATAAAAGAGTATCCTTTTTCACAAAACAGACAACACAATCTGATGAAATTGAGTTGCGGGAAAATGGCAGATTCTATAAACCTTAACCAAACCGTAGAATCTGGAAAATGGGAGAAAGAGAATCAATACAACACCTTAGCGACAGTGGTCTCTATACGCTCGTGCTTCACTAACTGAGAAACCATAGTCCTGATAAACAATAGTGAAACCAACATTTCAAAATTTCTTATATCGAAAAAAGTTCGAAGAAGCAAAAGGAAAGATTGAAGCAAAAGGATACGAAACCTGAGCATGGACATACGGTGACCCGCCGGACGGCCGAGTTTCCTGAACTTTGTCATTTCTGCGTCGGAGAAGTGATCAGAGAGAAGAACCCTAACGGAGGAGGAGAAACGGTAAATGTGTGAAGCGTAACTTACTGATGGGCTTGGGCTTTGAGCCCATTAGTATACACATCGTTTTTTTTTTTTTTAATAATTTTGTTCTTAAATATACAGTATCTCACTATCATGTATTTGACATCTGCCTCAATCGAATTCCAAAATTTTGGTTCCTGAATATAATAACCTAAGAGTAGAGAGAAAGCAAATTAAGGTCTCACCGAAACAACAAACATATTAAAATTGGTCCCAAACATATGAAGCTACAGACAAGTAGGAAAGTTCACATAGCAAACTAAAGTCATTACACAACACCATTAAAACAGAAAGTAGTTTACTCAGTTGCTTGTCCTTCAAGACACCGTCACATCCATCATCATCTGTGAGTTCGCCTCTCTTAGGGATTTGAGACAACTAGAAGAAGCTCGTGTGGTTTGATTAGTGTGAATTTGCAAGTGTCCCCAAAAACAATAGGATACTCCCTACACAAACGTCTCCATCCACCAGAGATAAGGTCAACCCTCTTCGTTACCCTAAAACCCACATCCCATGACTTCTTCCCATCTGGATGATGGATCTTGAGCATTGTTTGCACTCTCGGCATATAATCATTCGAAGCAGATCTCGGGATCGCCTGAAAAAACAAAAAAAAAAAAATTGTGTTCATTCACATATCAATTTTTTTTTAGAATACAGAAACTGTGTGTTAGTGTCTTATCATACCAGATATATGAGGTATGATTTCGAGATAAAGATGTTGAATCCTGGAATAGAAGACGAAGATGCGCCTGCATAATCTCTCTGGATACTAACCACTCTCTCAGTCTTCTTGGAATATTGGGATTCCTCAGCTTTCTTCTTCCCAAAGTTGAACTTCCTTTTGTACATGCCTCCTCCATTAGATTCAGCTGCTGTTCTCGGGCCACGAGAACTCAACTCAGAAGACACCACCACCTCTTCAGCCTTGACATCTTGTTCTGTTTTAAGACGACCTGGTTCATCATCAAAAGTAAAGAATCAATGTCTTTATTTAGTACACTGTTTCATAATCAGAAATGCAAATCTTACTCGAAGAAGCCAAGAAGGCGCTGGATTGTGGAGGTAGAAGCATCTCCTTGCCAAATTGCTTCATGATGTTCACACTAAACTGCATCCTTCCTTTGTGAGTGAAGATGAGAAACTCATTTCTTCCCAAGGCATTGTCCCTCACAAATTTCTCCCATCCAGACTTCTCCATGAAGTAGAACCTCGGGTTTTTCGATATTTTTACTTCCCAAGAGCTACCCCAAGACGCTCTTATCTTCATCTTACCCAAGAGCTCATTTTCCGAGAAGCTTCTCGCAAAGTCGTTAGGAATTGCTCGCTTTGGTTATACAAACAAGATGAAAGATATTAGATACATGTCTAAAATCAAAATCAAAACAAAAAAATGGTAGACAAGAATGTTTCTTCAATTACAGTGAAAAAATCAGTGAGCTTCTACACATCCCATCAAGAATTTGAGTCCAAAGTTTAAAATCTCACCATGAAATTAGACCCATCGCACACAAACTACAAACCGAACAAGACGTTGGAAAATAACAGAGAACAGATCTCATCCAGAAGAAACAAAGATGAAAAATAAAGTATAGATCTTCACATTCAGACAGAGCACTGAAAACTGAGAAAGAGAAGCAACAACACCATTGTTCTTAAGACCACAAGAAAAAAGAAGGAAAGATGAAGAAATTTCGTTAAAAGGAGAAAACAATAATTTCTTTTAGACCCATAAAGACAGTTTCCACCCCTAAAACGCACCTATCATCAAGATTCAAACCTCTAAACCAACTGAGAGAATCAAAAGTTTCAACCTTTTCCAGACAAGCTAATTTAACAGCATTAAGAGTTTAGAACATAATTTACCATCTTTTCAGAAGAGATGTCAACACTGTTAAGAACTTTGAAGAAGCTTTCCTGCTTCCGTTCTCCATTGCACTTAAGGAATTCAGGGTTACTAGCCATATCTCTCCTTAGAAAATTTCTGATTTAAGCTCTCACCTACAAGCTTTGCTCCTTCAACTTGCTCCTCTCTCACACTCTCTCTCCCTTTCTTCCTATTTCTCTCTCTGTCTTGTAATGCCGTTGCAATATAAATGTAGCCATCTCCACTTAAAATTTCAAAGAAATGGTTCAGTAAAAGTGGTCAAAGTGAAAAAGCTTTTCTCTCAACACTGAAACTAAGGTACAATTGTGAGATCATCTTTTTTGGATGTGTTTCATTATTACATAACAACATGTGATTATTATCCAGTTTACATTTCAAAGCTTTTTGAATTTTGTTCCCAGAATATATATTTTGAATTTGGTAAATATATATAGGTTATTTCTTTACTAATACAAATTGTTGGATCATACAAGATACAACTACAAATTTTAGAGAATTATTTGATTTATTGTTTATTTTGATAGGTTTATAGGAAGAAAGTACAAAAATAATAAACTTGTTTGGCAACCTCTTAAGGTGATGAAGTTTTCTCCAAGAACTTATTAAAAAAAAGGTTAGGATTTCATTTGATATAAAAAAAAAGTTCTGCCTTTGACAGTTGCCACATTTTAATCTCTGTTATGCCAATCCAAAATCCAATTATTCTACCGCTAACTTCATATATAATAATGCATAACCTTTTCAAAGGCCATACAATTCAGCTCTACATTTCTAATTGACCTGTAAAATGGCAACAAAAAGAACATCTGATCTAGAGACTCTGTAGAACTGTTAGAAGTGAAATATCAGAGGAAGTGATGAGTAGGATACTCATGTTCATAACCATTATAGTCATAATAGAGCCTTTCCCCTTTCAATATATCGCGCGTAGCCACTAGAAGAACCCGACATTCGCCTTTTATGCTATACCTCACGCATTTGCAGTTCTGCTTCTTCTTAGCAAACCTGCAACAATCAGTGATGTGATGATTCAATGATATAAACTTTCGTGGGAAAAAACAAACAAAATAAATGTTTTGAATTTGTTGCTTACGGATTGTGATTGTTGATGCCATTAATGAAGCGAGATATGTTTCCATACTTGTCGGGACAGATAACAAGAGTTTTCGATGGATCTTCTGATAAAAGGAGAGTCATGATGCTGTCACAATCGTCTTTTTCTCGGTTTTTTAAGTAATCAACATCCCCTGTATATTCAGCTATGAATGTTAAGTCCTTAATAGGACCATCTGCTTCAACTGTGTAACTGTATAGACGGAATAAAAAGGAACATGCTTATAACTCCACTTTGTCATTAAGGGAAGATTGATCGAATGAATCGAGAGAGATACCCTTCAAGCGGATCGAATACCACAACGAGAGGAGGGCATTCTCCTCGTCTACACATAGCTTGACATTGTTCCAATGTCTCTAAATCTTCTTTTGACAGCACCTTTGAAAAATAAAAACCGAGAAAAACAATCAAGGAAGTAATAAGAGAGTTATCGATAAAGAGCTGAAAGATTGTATTGTTTTTACCTGCATCCCACCTTTCTCGAACTTGGATTGATTTGCAGACCGAGGAGCCATTCCGGGAACATAATTTAAGCTGTCGCTGTATTTGATACCCAATGCCGTTAATGCAGTAGCAAGTGTGCCCATTTGTGTAAGCCTCCGATCAGGATCTTCTGATGGAACCAAAGGTAACAGTTTTCTCCTTCTCTTCTTCACTGTCAAAGAGCAAGATCGTCTCCGATGCTTTCTAGTTTCTTCTTCAAAACAAAGATATGAAGCCATTAAAACTGATTTTGCTCAATTTCAAACACTTGTTATTCGGTTAATCCTGAAGCATCTGTGTATATGATATGTAAGTTCTCAACAATGCTCATTAACCTCACATGAGGTGCAACAGATTAATACAAATTCTAAGTACATAACTAGCCAAAGTTTAGTTCTTTCATATTCATCAAACTGCTAATCAAGTGAAACATCTCGTCAGATTCATCAAGTCAAGAACTTTATGATCATATCATGAAACCCAAAAACAAAAATCGTACCTTGATTCAATTCCGATTTGTCTGTTCGATCAATATGCTTCTCAATCCGAAAGAAATGCAAGATCTTCTTCTGAGATAACCCTAAACATTTAACCCGGACAAGAAAAAAATCCCAAGATTTTGAAAACAAAGAACATAAGAAAAAGGAAAAAAATTAGGAATTTTAACACATAAATTTAAAGCAAAAAATAAAAAAATCCCTACTTCTTACAGGTCGTTGGTCGGAACAATCGACACAAAGCCAAGGTCCAATGGGGACACGAACCACGATCGGTCTAAGGCATTTCATGTGGAACCCTCTATCGCATTTGTCACAGAGGAGAAGCTCATCGTCTCCTTCTCCGGAACCACATTTCTCGCAGGTGACGTCACTGTAGCTATCTTCGTCTTCTTCTTCTTCTTGTTCAATCACAAGGATAGATTTCGCCATTATCTCAGCCATTGATTTCATCTTCCTCGGTGGTGGAGATTCGGAGGAAGGGCGTCTCGCTGGAGCTTTCGTTCGTCGCCTCGATGAGCAAGGAGACGCCGTGGGGGAAGAGGCGTTCCATGTGGCCATGACGCAGGTCGACGACGAAGAGTCGCCGGAGAACGGAGAAGATGATTTTGATTGGTTGAGGCTAATGTGTACCGCGTAAGCGCACGAAAACTGATGTGCGCATCACCTGGAGTGTAATTTGGGATTCTTCCTAAGACTTCTTTATCGGCTCTTTTTTTTTTTTTTAACCTTTGACAAATTCAAAATTACTGGTAAGGCCTAGTAGCTGCTTCTGTTTGTCTTAAAGGTTAAAACATTGTAAGAGACATAATTTACAACCATTAAATCCTTTTAATTGTTATAAATTTTCTTAGTTAAATTACTTATTTTATTTATGTTTTTAATATAAACAGATTTTTAAATTAATAGCTACTGTACGAAACTACAAATAGTTACGAATATATTTATAAGTTAATACAATTCATAAAAAGGACACATATCTCTTTTAAATAAATAAAAACTATATGTTGATGGGCTATTTAATCCAGCCCAATCTAAGCATAGTGAACAAAAGTTCATCCGATGGGCTCCATCTAGCCTGGCCCAACGCAAAGAGTTCGTCCGCGTAGGAGGCTGAAATTTGTATTTCACATGCTAAAACAAAAAAATAGCTCTTATTTGACCAACAATATTTTTAAAAAAAAAAAAAAATCAAAGATTTATAACGTAAAATATAAAATTTAATAAGACACAAACTTTTAATGGAACATTTCTATTAGTTTTTGCTGCTAACTTTCCCAAAAATGTTCATGTAACTATGAATTCTGATTGGAAACGTAGAATTATGAATCAAGCGTGTTTCAAACCATTAGAGATCATGAGGTAATTGAAATAATTCTGCTTCAAATAAGAATATAAGATTGTATTATTCGATAAAATCAACCCATATAATTTATTCAAAAATTCTCTACTCATTATTAGAACATATATTATATGTATAATTCTATATTAACAAAAATTCATAAAAGTAAATAGATCTGTTTTAAATGAAAAAAGTGTTGTAAGTCAAAGAAAGTTTGGCAAAATTAGGCAAATAATTTGACGATTAATTTTAGTGTGGAGCCCACTGTCACTATGCATGTATAGTAACTCAATTTATTTTCCTATAAATAGAGGCTTCCGCTTAATGTAAAAATTCATTCCAACACATTCAATACATTACAATATCACAACAATCTCTCTGATAAAATCTCTTTCTTTTATATTTCGGTAATATAACTATTTATAAACACCGTTTTTATAACAAAAAGTTATATGTTGGTGGGCTAATTTATCCCGTCCAATCTAAACAATGTAAACGTCGATTCCCCAATGCCAACTGTTGTTCCGCGTTATTGGAGGCTGAAGTTCTTAATTCACGAGCTAACCCAAAAAAACTCTAATTTGACCAATAATTTTAAAAACAAAATAATTTATTCTAAAATATAAAATTTAATAAAGCATGTCTTACAGTTTAGCATAATTTTTCGTTTCCCATTTACTAATTCTTCACCATATTGATTTTGTTTGTAGGTTTGTTGAAAAAGCTCAGTACCTAGTAAAACCAAAAAAAAGGTTGGAAAGTTCTCTAGAGTCTAGAATCTGATTAAAAAACTCTTTGAAGCTAGAAACTTCAATCTTCAAGGTTTGTATATACATATATCATCTCTCTCAATTATAAATTTATCCTAGAATTTCACATACGATATGGTTTTTTCTATTCGTTTCAAGGTTTTTAGTGTGTAAGAAATTGTGGGGTTAACATTGATGGAAATGTGGAGAAGGTCTTGGAGTTAAATGGGTATATACGAAATCATACATAACTGGAAAAAGTGAAATGGTTCTTGTGGGAAGTTGATGCTAAGGTTGATGATGACAAGAAAGAGCTCTTTCTAAACGTTTTTCCAAATGCCTTCTTGTAATCTATAAATTTAATCACATAAAGATGTTGTTCATGATGATTGTTGGTGTTTATAGTGTTACTCTGTAGTCGTTGAAAGAGACGTTGAAAAGGGTTTATATGTGATGTTGTTCTTAACGGAAAGAGAATGGCATATTTTGTCTTTAAGGTGAGAACGATGAGAAGGTTGTACTCAATAATAACAACTTTGACATTATAGTGTTTGATGAGAATATCTTTGTTTTCAGCTAAGAACAAAAGGCTCGCTTCTTTTACTTCAGAAGGAAGTCCACTTGTAATTACTGAGCACAATGTTGTTGGTATACTTTCTAATGATAGTAAAATGGTTTTAGTCATATTTTCCGAATCGAGGTAAGCATTTCCTTCAGATTTAGATGTTTTTCTTTGGTTTAATTTTGTTGCATGTCTGGTTGCCTCTGATTTCAGTTTTGTATCAGGTGTACACTATGTACACCTATAAAAAGGTTGCAGCATTTTTTCAAGAGGATGAACAAGTGACTGAACATGTGAAGGAAATAATTGAACATGTGAGTGAGCTCTTGGCTTTAGAGTACTATTGTGCTTGTAGTTTTAGCACCAGACTTTTTCTTTTCTTCTCCAACCACAATACTAAATATCACACTAAAAAAATATAATATATTATTATATTATTAAATTAAAGAATTTATTTATTATTTAATAGTTATGGCAAATATTATTATTTCTTATAATTAATTAATTAGTCAATATAATATTAAAATAGGTATATTAAAAATGATGGATTAAAAATTTCTTTATTAAAATGATGAATTAAAATTTATTATATAACTACATTACTGATTATTGTTATATAATTAAATTATAGATTTTCTTTATTATTTATATTAATTTAATATATCATTTTATTAATAAATAAGTGAATAGTGTTTAGTGTTGTGAATAATGTGTCACCAAATTTGGTGTGATACTATTGCATCACATTAAAATAGTGTCATTTTTCGAGTTCCATTGAGAGCATTTAGTGTAAAAATTACACCAAAATTTTGTGTTAATGTCCCGTTGGAGATGACCTTATCATCATTCATTCTTTCTTTGACAGGTTGTATACTATATGAAGACTTGAAGAGATATGTCTATGAGCATGTCACAAATCATTTGAACCCTTATTTTGTGGATGAAGAACTCGTGTAAGGATTGAATATGCACGAAGATTGTACAAGGATACAACTCCGTACAAGGTCCCTTGAACCCCATCACAGATGAAAATGCTTGAATCTCTTCACGTGGAACACTGCAAAGAACCAACTTAAACGGTTGGGACTCAAAACATCCCGGGGCTTGTGCCTGTGACCGTGACAACAACTCTAATTAAATTGAATCTCATTTGGTTGCAATTCACCTGCCAAAAATTCATTTTTCTTTACAACTTTTTTTTTTTTTTTACCAACAAGTAATCCCTAAAGAACTTGATACGGAGGGGGAAAAAATAAATCAAAACGGCATAATGTGTGTCGTTTTGGTGTCGTATACCGAAAGGCAAGATCTCGAGTTCACGTTGAATCCTCTGAGAAGATCCGTTAGCATATGCCTAACAGTAAGCGAGCAATTGCTCTGTAAAAGTAACAGTATCTTCGTAACGCCGTTAGTCCTTATAACGGCATCTTGCGCCTTCTTTTCCTTGAAAAGATAACAGACGCTCCACAAAACCGTAACGGCGTGTTCAGTCGCCGTCGTCGACACTTTCATCAGCTTCTTCACCACCGTCTCCACGCACACACCGTCGCATATATCAGATCGACCTTCTTTGCAAGACGAAAGAGCTTCGAGAAGCTTTAAGCATTTCTCTGTCACTGAAACGCTCGACGTTGGATCTGTTAACAAACTCGTGAGCTTCGTGACTAGCATCTCTCCGATTAGTGCGAGTTTCACGCGTTTCGGAGACGCAATCGTGATTAACAAGGATAAGCTCGCTTCGATTAAGCTTGAATCGGAATCTGAGCTTATCGATTTCATAATCTCGGTGATGATTCCGTCTCTCTCGGCGATTTGACGCTTTGATTCGGCGTCGACGGCGATAAACTCAAGCACGGCGGAGCAATCGATCTTTAGTTTTGGATTCCCGCTTTTAATCAATAGGAATAAGGACGTCAAGCAATCTCCACCGTTCCTTAAGATCAGATTCGATAAGCGTCTCCGATCGAAAATTTCCCAACGAATCATGCTCAGAATCTTCACCGCATCTCCAACAAGCAGTAATTTGGAGTCAGAGAAGTTTCTGGAATCTAATTGGCTAATGAGATCCACAAGCATCCCTACGATATCATCTTTTCCGACGAGAAACTCTCTGTTCTCATCAGAATCTCTAGCGAATCGGAGAATCTTCGACAATACGACGCAATCAATTTTCTCGATTTGGATTCTCTCAATCGCAGCGTTAATTTCTTCTTTCGTCGGAGTATCGGATTCCGAAGACTGAGAACCGGTACGATGGTGAATGGAGTCAGACCAGAGATCAATGAGACGGTGGAGTGTTAGGTTAGGTACGAATTCTTTGTTTTGAAGAATCTGCATCGTCGCGGGACAAGTGTTGTTACCACCATCGAGCCAACGCTGGATACTAACTCGGTCGTACGTAACGCCGGTGGAGAGACTCACCGGCGATTTCATAACATCAAGTGATATTGGACATTGGAAGAAACAAGGGACGGTGGTGACGTAAAGATCATCGCTCCTCATGTTTTTGGCTCTTTTTTTGCTCCGGTGAAAGTGTTTGAAAGAGAGTTTCAGAGAGAATAAAGAACAGATCTTTTGAGTTTGAGAGAGAGAGAGACAGAGAGTCGTGACTCGTGTGGTTTGGTTTTAAGAAGATGAGATGAGATATGAGAGTGAGTCAAACTATGCTGACGTCGAAATTCACTTTTTGAACCACTACTTGATACTTTTCTTCCCTTTTCTTTAATAAAATTAGGTTATTTTATTTTATGAATCTTTTTACTTATTTTTAAATAATTTATTTCTTACTAACATATTTGAATAATTTGGAGAGCCATTCTTTTTTGTTAAATTCAAATTATTATTTATTTTAATTTAATGAAAACTTCCTTTATTTTCAACTTTGTATAACATTGGAATAATATTTTTCTTTGCAGATGTCCACCAAGTTTAGAAGATATATTCCTGAATCAAAAATAAAAACACTGTTGTGACATCTTTGAGACTTTGACTCTTTGTTATTTGAAAAATGTAAGAACCCCATGAAATAAATACTTTTCCGTGTTACCTTCTCACACTTTTGGTCAATCTGGGGTATCTTTCGGCGCGCGTTGACTAGGATTTGTATTCTGGTACACCTCAGCCGTTGATAGTAAGTAACCAACGGTGCAGATTTACTGAAATATCGCGTAAGAATCCACTTGCCTTTTAAATATTGCACCGTTTGAGGAAAACTCGGGAACCTTCCTTTTGATTTCTTTGCAAGGATCCTTTAAATTTATTTGTCCAGTTCTTGTATTTCTAAATTCCCACTTTCATTTGTTACTAAAATACTCGTATTGTTCTTTCCCTCCAAAAAAAAAAAGAATTGTAGTATTCATTTGTTTTGTAAACTAAAATATTAAAAGAAAATGGGATAAAGGAACTGAACTATTGACCAGACAAATTCTACAAATTCTAAAGACTTTTGCAAGTTTCGTTGCTTCCTTTTCTTTTTCAAAGTCCACTTAAAATAAAGTCATTAATTTTACCTTAGCGCCAAAGTGTCAATGACAGCAAGAGTAAACGCGAATGTGACATTCCATGCTCGTATATTATGTATTATGTGCGCAAAACTAGAAAAAAACGATGTGGCCATACGTAAAGAAACTTTCGCAATGGAAAAGATAGTTCTATTTTATTACTAGCTTCGGTAGCTAATGTAACACCCTTATTCCGCCAATATAAGGATAAGGCGTGCTACGTGTACCTCCCATTAAATGCTTACCAATACCCAATTACTTTGATACAAAATTCCATATAAAACATATTTGCATCCAATTTTAGGATGCGTGAGTAAGCGAGTTTACTCAGTGAGGATGATTATAATATGTCAACATGACCCTAAGCACTTATCTAGTCTGAGTGTCCCATTCCCAAGCCCAAGAACAGACAAGCTACATGCAAAAGAGAATCTAATAACCTAACGATATCATAGAATCTAACATGCATCGTTCCTAACAATCAAGCAATCATGTCTACTTATTCTCAATCATTCATGCCTTGCAACATTCAACTCATGTCAAGCAACCCGTCGATCACTTGCCACTAACTCAGAGCCTGTCGACCCAACTCTTCATCATCTCATGCAATTATCAATCAATCTTAAACAATCATGCCTAAACATCTAACAACATATGCATCAAACAACTAGCTATCTAAACACAGCCTTAGTGTTCCAGCGCACTTAGTTCTAGAAACATGCAGAGAGTCCACAAATCACATCCTACATCTCAGTTGGTGTGAACGACACAACAAGAACCTCATCAACAGGGGGCGGCTCCACGTTCTCCTCATGGGCAGCGTTCTTCTTCACTTCTCAAACCAAGATCTAAACCTCATCCTGAAGCTTTCCTTGAAGATATAAACCAAGAGACAACTTGGGTTTTAAAGATCTAGGGTTTTAGGAAACTTAGGGTTTGGATCTAGATTAGGGTTACCTATTTACCTTTCTCTCACTAAAGAAGCTTGGATCTAGATTAGGGCTACCTTATATGGGCCTCTTAGCAAACCATCGTTGGTTCAATACATATTCATTATTATTATTTTGCCAACAGAGGCCCATTGAATTTACTTTATTCTTTTTCAAATATGCATCATACATAGACAAAAAAAAAAAAAAATCTAGAACACAATAGTTGTTATTTTTAATCTGGATAGTATATGTACTGCATGCGATTACAATGAACTAAATGTTTTTTTTTTTAAGTAAGAATTGCTCTTACGTATTTTTTGTCAAACGTTAATTGTATTGCAAAATTGTCTAAAGTTTAGAAAACGTTTAACCTTTCGGTTTGATTACAAAAGGACTTCAATAAGAATGATGCATTGGAGAAAACGTGTGAACCAATGGTCGGTTAATTGCACGAACATTGCTTCGGTTTGTATAATAGTAGATGTAAAAAGTGTTGTTGAAACAGTGATACGTAGGAAGTAGGAACTAGGACAAGCTTTAGATCTTATTAACTGTTGTTCTGACATAACTACTATTGTGCCTTTAATGTTCGGTTTCCTTCGTTCCTCTAGGTTCCAAACATCTTGTACTTAGGAAGGGTTAATATCGTCATTATTTCTCTGCCTTCAATATTTTTTTTTGTCAAAAAAAATTTTAAAAATTGAAGGATACAACTTATTAAGTGTCCATTTTATTGGTCTTAAACCTAAATAAACTATGAAGTATGAACTATATACAATTTTTTTTCGAATTAAAAAGTCTAATCAACCACTTATTAGATCAATTAAAAAGTTCTCTTGGTAAAGTTTGTTCAATCTCTACTTTCTTTACTAAACACGACTTACAAAAAAACTATTTTATTTTTTTGTATCTTGTATCGTAATATTTTTTGATATCTACAAGAAAATATTTAAAAATGGTGGTTGAACAAACAAATATAACTCGAATTAAAACTATTTTACCTAAAAACTATATCTTGTATCATAATATTTTCTTTACTAAACACCACTTACAAAAAAACTATTTTGTTTTTTTGTATCTTGTATCATAATATTTTTTTTATATCACAAAAATATATATGATACATGATTTAGGATCATTTATTTTTTATTTATTTAGGATTGTATATCTTGTATAAGAAACAAAAAAAAAATTGGTGGTTGAACAAACAAATATAACTCGAATTAAAACTATTTTACCTAAAAACTAGATCGAATTAAAACTATTTTACCTACAAACAGTCATCGTTCTTCTCATGATACAAACATACATACATATTTTTGTATCACAAAAAAATATATGATACAAGATTTAGGTAAACTAGTTTTAATTCGAGTTATATTTGTTTGTTCAACCACCATTTATTTTTTATTTTCTTATACAAGATATACTATCCTAAATAAATAAATAAATACAAATATAACTCGAAATAAAACTATTTTACCTAAATCCTACAACGAAAAGGTACTACTATTATGATAATATAGCACAAATCACAATAATTTTCGTAATCCCAAAAGTAAACGTCAGCCGATGAAGTATCATATCATGATATAGAGTCAAACCATAATAAATATTGACAATAGTACGTGGGAATCGTACAATGATAATATTTCTCTATACTTCTTTTATACCTTATATATATTTTGAAAAAAAGGGATAGAATACACTATAATATTATCAATTTGATATGAAATTATTATTATTATTTTGGCGTCAAGTTATATGAATAGTTTTTGACATAACATGAAATGAAAAGGCTCCACCTTCACCCACCACTAATTATTTTTCTTTCATTTTCTTCTCTTTGTCCCCTCTTTCTTTTTCACTAGAGTATTACTTATAGGAACAAATGAAAAATGTATTTATATAAGAAATTAGAAATCTTGACAATGTTTAATAACATGAAATTTTAGTGATTTATGGTAAAATTTGTACTGTGTTATAGCACATGTTCAACCCGCACATAATACATATCATTTCAAAAACAAAATTAGAAATATCAGAAACATGTGAACCTAGTTAAAGACAGCTAGTCTTTCTCCATTTTGTCTGTCTTGTGGGTCATACAAAGAGCTATAAATAGACGTTATCGTTTTGCAATACAACGTTTTTACCCTTTCCCTGAGATTACTTGTTCACATATATTTAGTGAATTCAAATGTAGGTACTTTAGTGGTAACAAAATTTGTGCTTCCAATGGAGATAATTCGAAGATGTCCGATTAAAATCTTGCTTGAGGGAGAAGTGAACTCCCCGATTAACAATAACAAAAAGAATATGAGGAGAAAGATAATATTCTTCATCTTCATAAAATCAAATTCAAAACCAATCACACGCTTCATAGAACATATAATATTAAATTATTCCGTGGCAACATCCCTAAACCTAATATAGACGCCTTAGATTAGTATAGTTTCTAATGTATCAACGTAAAATCCATGACTAATTTGGATTAAGGTCCGGTGGTTCCCATAACAAAAAAAAAAAACATACGAATAGAACATAAGTAAAAGAATAAATAAAAACACGAATAGAACCATAAGTCAACATCTTTCCAATCACAATCTCTCTCTCTTGATGTGCCCATATTTCTTGCTGTCAACAATTCACAACCTTCTCTTTTTCATTCCATCACCCATCAACAAAATACCCTTTTAAATATTAAATACTTCCACCCAAAACTCCTTCAAACAAAATTAATTTCCCTCCCTCCCTCTCTCTTTTTCTCTCCAATCTTTCACCAATGTATTCTCGATGCTGCCGATCAAGAACATATCAACTCAGGAGAACAATCCCTATTCTTGTTCTTCTTCTTGTCCTTTTGAGTTGCTGCAATGGAGCAAGAACCACGAACGTGTTCAACACGAGCTCGCCACCCAAACAGAAGGTCGTCGTTTCGCCACCTCATCAAGATCATCGTCAAGTACAATATCACAAAAGTGTACCGTTCTTGGGGTCCTTGCCACGTCAGTTTCCGGTTCCAGCTTCTGGTCCTTCCAGAAAACATAACGAGATCGGTTTAAGTAGTACAAGGACTCGATCTTCTCCTTGAAGTTCAAAGGTTTGGTTAATGAATCATCCTTTTTACTTTTGTAAGTTTTTGTGGTTTAATTTTTGCCCCTTTTGATTTTGGTTTAAACTGATGTAAATAGATTTCAGTTTCATTTATTTCTGGGCAATGCTGTGGATAGATCAGCTTTTTATTCTTACTATTGGAACTTGATAGATCCATTGAAATATTGCACGTACGTATAAGTGTAAAAGAGGAGGAGAGAAGGCTCTTTTTGTAATCAAACAATTATTGTTCCTTTTCATTTTCCGATAAGGAAAGTTTGGTGGAATCTAAATTTTATATACGACATGCGTATCATATTCTAATCGTGGATTAATCCGGACTGATGAAAGGGTATCAGCATTCAGTAGTACTAGCGATAATTATTAAGATATATATATATATATATAATAAAAATAAAAATAAAAACAAACGGAAGCCGATTAATGGTTTAGTGGCACTTTTCTTCTTATAAGTTATAAAAATAACAAACGGAAGATTATTCTACTTATATTGCATATACGGGAGAGAGAAAACTGGAATTTAAACTACAACACTGGCGCGTGACAAAAAAAAAAAAAACTACAAGACTGGCATTTGAGTTGATGTTTTAATCAGACGTATTTATTCGACCATGCATAGAGAAAAATATTAAGATATCTTGAAATAAAATAATCCCATAATAGAATGGACTATGACAAATACAAATAATGTGTGTTCGTGCGTAAAATAGTTGTCATTTCTTAAAAATATGAAGCAATGAAAGGTATATGTTCTAGCTAAAACGTGTGATTAAGATTGGACTTATTTACATAATTGATTACTTTGGATGTATCTTTTTGTTTAATTTTCTTCAATAATGTCACTGAGTAGTCCTTGTGAATACGATTGACCAACGGTTGCAGATAATTGGAGGATTTGATGTGATATCTCCTAAGAGTTTGAGAAGTTCATTGAACGTTCTTTGGGGTTAGTGAACTAGTGTCATTAATATTTTTTAAAAATCAATTATATTCCTTTGATTCTCATTTTGAATACCTTTATCGGAATTCCATGTGATGATATATACTTTACATGGACTATAGGGTCCCTTGACTCTCTTGTCTCGATTACAACTTTAGTTTACGTCATTTAAAAATAATCAGGCGTGAGCTATAGAGATATGCTAGTTAAAAAGGTAAAACAAGGAGATTCCATAAACAGTAAAAGATATAGTCTGTCAATAAACCCTAATATTCCCCTAAATGGGTTGTATTGTATATTTTACATAACGCCCCTGATGTTACTTCTTACAAAAAAAATGGATACACTTTTAAACATCACTACTTACGGGTACATCTCCACGTATGTATAATCCAATACAGAGACTGACGGACATATGAAAGTGAACGGCTCTGATTATTTGAATTTAAGTAATTATACGTACAGTTGACTAAAAAAAGAAAAAGAAAAAGTAATTCTACGTACTAACTGCAATAATCTACATTTCTAAAGTTTAAAGTTTTTGTTTTAGCAACGTTTGAATTGTTAACGTACTAAATAATACATCTTAATATATTGATCAACCACTGATGAATCGAATCGAAAGTACTTCCACATCTATTTAAATTCTTAAGATTTCAAACAAGTCCCTTTACTATGCCACCGCTATTTTAATATAAAAAAAATACTATTATTATTTAATTTTGACGTCTTGTTATAATGATTTTAGATACTGAAAATTTGTTCATCGCTGCAATGCTTGTATTAATCAAGCATGCGTGTGAGATTGAATAAATTAATAATAATAAGCCAAATTGACTGCTAGAGTGTATCTATTGGAATGGAAGATGGATATGCGGGCATGTGATGTGTCCAATGCGTACGTGTGCACTTGTGTCCACGCGCACGTACACGTGCGGTGTACCCCGCATTGATAGGGGTCTCGATTATTTCCATTCACATATATTTAATCATCTTTTGTTAGTTGACCATATGTATCCAAATGCGCGCGACAAACATTTTCGCACGAAAGACTCAAATATTTTTGTTAATGATAGAACATTATTGATCATGTGATATGATTTATACCGATTGAATTATATATTGTAATAAAAAAAAAATCAAGTATAGTTAGTTCTCATGTTTGATAACATCCACTTCGAAAGGGGTCTGATTTTTATTTGATTTATAATTTATCTGGTTAAATAGGATCTGATAAAACACTATGTAAATGGATTTTTTATACTGGTGCATTCAGATAATTTGAAGGTTGAATTTAGGTGCTTTAAGAAATCAAACCGATTTTTTTTTTAAATGTTTAAGACAGTTTTTAAGTTGTTATACGTAACTCGGACTGGTCAAAAATAGTGTTTCCAAAATTGTAAAGTATTTAGATTTGAAATAGCATATAGTTTTAAGAGATAATTTATACGCTCGGTAAAAAGACTTTGAACCAAGTATATTCTAAAGTTTGAAACCAAACCAAGTTCTAAAATATCAAAAGCTTTTATTCCGTGGTTAAAACTTAAAACAGTAGACAAAAACACTTGGTAAATTGTTATGACTTATAAAGTTTATAAATTTCAAACCAGACCAAAATGATAATTTGTGAAGATAATTGGATCATTGGGTCTTTAAGTTCGTAACTGGGCCGAAATTGGTACATCTTTACTTCTTCAGGACAACTATATTACGATATTCTTTTAGTCCATACTATATTATTGATATTCTTTTAGTCCATTATATTTTAGCCCGTTTAAACGTTTGGCCACCAATGGAAATCGAGTCATCGATTTATTTTCACAATCGAAAGGAAAATTTGATACGCATAACATGGTTGTGTGTATACGATAAAGACAATTCAAAATTTGCAATCAATGTAAAGTGGGAATAAAAAGAATGGTGGCTCAACTTATCTTTCCTTGGAATACAACTACAAATGATGACGGATTTGGCTTCCCTTTGAATTTACTTTTTACCTCTCTTTTTTTGGTGATGTTATTTGACAAAAATATTAAGAAAATAAATGAGAATTGTAAATTATAAAAGTACCCATAACTAATTTGATTATTTAAGCTGCCAACCAAGCTAGACCACTTTCCAACTTTTATTGACAAAGTGTAAGAACTTAGCACATGCTTTCCAACATGGAATATGAAACTTTATTTCAAAAGATTATTTTTAAAGCTTTTAATCATTCCAAAAGGTGATTAATATTTGAATTATTGGAAGTAACTTGTTTTGGACCTATGCCGAATTAATCTATAGTATCAATGGACAGAACATGTTGTGTCCTTCAAAAAATCTTTGATCTCCAGTATACCTTCCTCAAAAACCTTCAGTTGACATGTATACTCATTCCTCTGTCAAACATTCAATGGAGAGTCGACTAATCATTAAACATATTTCCTTCTTCCTTTTTTTTTGTTTTTTTTCGTTATAACAAAAGCCTTAGTTACAGAATTTCAAAACATTCATCGTTGTTGCAACGACGGTGATTTTTTAATTTATTTCAATGATGAGTTTTAATTCATATGAGATATATAACAATTCAAGTTTTTTTTTTCTTTCTATACCTAATAAATTTGTATGTAAAAAATCGAAACATGAAAACTCTTAAAATGGACTACTCAACAATTCGCCTATCTTTGTGCTAAAAACGACTATACAAAGTTCCCGTCAATTTTCCTTTGTTGCAACAGTCTTCCCGTTAAATGTTTTAATTTTTTTTTAAGTGTTTGAAGTTTGAATTATCAAAGACGAAATCGTATTAAAAGATACATAATAAATAAGATAAATTTAAAATTCCATAGATTTTCAAAAACGGTCACGGGAGAAACCACAACACAAGGGTCCGTTTGTCTGCAATAGTTTATTTTTATTTATTTTCTATTATTAGTTTTTGTGTTATTTCGAGAATAAAATTTGAACGCTGTCCGAACCACATAAGCCGAGCCGATAAAACACATAAGCCAAGCCTAACTTAGCCGTAATGATCTACACGGCTCGCGGGCTGATTCATTTGAACCGAATCATAAATCAACGGTTCAGATAACCCTTGAAATAATCTAACGGCACCGTAGAAGCGTCGGTGAGCTAAAAAGAGTGTCAAAGCCAGGTCACCATAGCATTGTCTCTCCCAGATTTTTTTTAATTTTCATTTCTAAAATAAAAAAATCAATAAATAAAAAAATGAAAGAGTGAAAATTGGGGAAAAATCCTAGCTATATATTCGCACATATACTCGTTTCACTTTCCTTAGTGTTTTGCTGCTGCCGCTATTGTTTCTACTTCATTTCTCTCTCTTTCTCTCTCGCTCTGCTTCTCGAATCTTCTGTATCATCTCCTTCGTCAAGGTGAGTCCTAGATCCGTTATTGCTGCTTTTCGCTGCCGATTTTGCTAGATCTGTTAAGCATGCCTTGAGTTTTATGAGAATAATTGTTCGTATCTTTGTTTGTGGTTCGCTTGTTCTCTGATTCGATCGGTGCTGCTTGTATCGATCTGAGCTAATCGTCGTTTTCTTAGGGTTTATTTGTTAGATCTATTGAGTTCGGGGATTCATCTCGCTTGGATGGATCTGTTGCTGTTAATTTTGTTTTTTTTTTCAGTGAAGTGACAGTTGTTTAGTTCGAAATGATTTCGTCCTTTGATTGTATGCTCGATTGATCTAGTTTAAATCTTCGATCTGTCATGGGTTGATGTTTACAAGTGAATTTCAAGTGTTTTCTCTTTGAGATCTGTGAATCTGTGAAGTTTAAACCCTGCTTTTTCAACTTTATCTGATTTAGCTAAACTGTATTGCCTGATGTGATCAATCATCAGTACGTTAAAGCTATGGTTGAATTTTGATAATCGCGGCTAATCGTCAAAACTAAGTTGTGATCTGATTCGTGGGCAGTGTTAGTGTTTATCAAAAACGAATTTGTAACTATAAGATAGTAATTTGCTTCATGACCTTATCTAATTGATTTTCCTTAGCTTAGTGAAAAATGGCCGATGGTGAGGATATTCAGCCACTTGTCTGCGACAATGGAACTGGAATGGTGAAGGTTAGTAAGACTGTTTTATTAGCTACAGTATGGTGTCTGCGTCCTTTGTTGTACATTTGTAGACCTTTGATCATGTTTTTATAATATGCACAGGCTGGTTTTGCTGGGGATGATGCCCCGAGGGCAGTGTTCCCAAGTATTGTTGGTCGTCCCAGGCACACTGGTGTCATGGTTGGTATGGGTCAGAAAGATGCTTACGTAGGTGATGAAGCTCAGTCCAAAAGAGGTATTCTCACCCTGAAGTATCCAATCGAACATGGTATTGTAAGCAACTGGGATGATATGGAAAAGATCTGGCATCACACTTTCTACAATGAGCTCCGTGTAGCCCCTGAGGAGCACCCAGTTCTTCTCACAGAGGCACCTCTTAACCCTAAAGCCAACAGGGAGAAGATGACTCAGATCATGTTTGAGACATTCAATGTCCCTGCCATGTATGTTGCTATTCAGGCCGTTCTTTCTCTCTACGCCAGTGGCCGTACAACCGGTTAGTTCTCAATTTAGAACATGTATCTGAGTAGTATTCTGTTCTTACTTGTCTGTACTTACAACTCGTTCTCTTTTTGTAATAGGTATTGTGCTCGACTCTGGTGATGGTGTGTCCCACACTGTGCCAATCTACGAGGGATATGCTCTTCCTCATGCTATCCTCCGTCTCGATCTTGCTGGTCGGGATCTCACAGATTCTCTCATGAAGATCCTCACTGAGAGAGGTTACATGTTCACCACAACCGCAGAGCGAGAAATTGTCCGTGACATAAAGGAGAAACTTGCTTATGTTGCTCTTGACTACGAGCAAGAGCTCGAGACGGCCAAGAGCAGTTCTTCAGTGGAGAAGAACTACGAGCTACCTGATGGACAAGTCATCACCATCGGAGCTGAAAGATTCCGTTGCCCTGAGGTTCTATTCCAGCCATCGCTCATCGGAATGGAAGCTCCTGGAATCCATGAAACAACTTACAACTCCATCATGAAATGTGATGTTGATATCAGGAAGGATCTCTATGGAAACATTGTTCTCAGTGGTGGTTCCACCATGTTCCCGGGTATCGCTGACCGTATGAGCAAAGAGATTACCGCGCTTGCACCTAGCAGCATGAAGATCAAGGTTGTTGCACCACCTGAGAGAAAATACAGTGTCTGGATCGGAGGATCAATCCTTGCATCCCTCAGCACTTTCCAACAGGTAAAAACAAAACCGATTCTGCTTCTTTTTCAAAAACCTGAGAGTGAAAATGTTGACATTTTGTTTTGCTTCTGTGTGTGAATCAGATGTGGATTTCAAAGGGAGAGTACGATGAGTCGGGTCCATCAATTGTTCACAGGAAATGCTTCTAAGCCTCTTAAGGTGTCTTCTCTCTCTCTCTCTCTCTCTCTCTCGTTCGTGGTGGTGAGTTTGTTACAAATCTATTTTCCCTAGTTGAGATGGGGAACTGAACTATCTGTTGTTATGTGGTTGTATTTTTTTTTCCTTCTCTTTAGAACCTTTTGAATGTCTCGAGAAGTCTGTCTGTGTACTTTAGTTTTATCTCTGTTTCCTCTTCTATTTTTCTTTAGGATGCTTGTGATGATTCTGGTTTTTTTGTCCTTAAGCAAAAAAAATATAATATTATATTTGGTCCTTGGTTCATTATTTTTGGGGGCTTTTTAACTAAAAATATTGTTTGGATGTCTTCAATCTTTTATTTGTGTATCAGACAGTTTTTTAAAGTATCAGGTTGCAATGCAGTTATTATGTATTGCTGATAATCGTTATATTGGCCCTATAAATACACGCTTAGCCTATGTTGGGTGTATAATAGGTCCGATGTTAATGAGTGGTACGGCTTATGTTTGCTCCAGCAAAAATCGTGTGGTTATGCCATTTGATGGGATAGAAGCAAAATAAGAAAAGAAATTGACCTAAAAGAAAACAAGTAATACTTCATTCACTAGTTAGAAAACAAATGACCTAATGTAATGGACCTCATTGGTCAAAGTAAATAAAACTAAAACAAAATTGTTGGTTAGAAAGAAAGCTGGGCATGTACATTATTGGTTATGCCTTGGAAAATTTCGAAAACTGTTTCTTTCAAATCACAATCTGTTTATCTTCCTAGCTAGTTAAAATATTGTCCCCACACTTGTAAAGTCGCGAAATGGTCGGTCCAGCCAAATCACCCGAATACTTTATCGATACTTTGAAAAATGATCCATTGGACAACTCATATACACACACAAAAAGGGTAGTCGCTGCACATATTCACCGACTTTATCTGTCTAAATACATAATTACTTTATTGTATTCAGTTTTCAATTGTTTATTGAATCTTCCAAAGAATCTAATATTTTCGGTCCAAACACTTAAATTGATAATTGATAAAGGGTGATAGCAGATTATTCAATATCCAAAGAGAAGGTAGCCAAACCAAACTAAATATAAGAAAGATTTGACCAACCTAACTTAATTGAATTTCCCGTTTTTGAATTAAAATATATCTTGTTAGAAAATATAGTCCAAAGCCGAATAATTGTTATATGTAGATTTTGATGCCCCAGGAATTGTTGTCTTCGTTTTACTAGTGTTTGAATCATTGAATGTTTTTAATTGGAAAGTATAAGTAGGAGAGTTCAATACTTTAGTTATATGTCAAAAGTTAATATGAGTAAAATAGAATTTCTCTCTTTTTCGTATGAGGGCCGTGTATAGGCCCATACCAATATCAAGTAATACTGTATGTTAAAGCTATTGTATAATCCCAGACCACTAGTTTTATGATAAGAGCAAAGTTACTTGGAATGAGAATGTGATGAGATTTTGGTACCCCTAGAAGAAAGGACCATTTCGTCTGTTCAGCACCACCACCCATTAGTTCGTGTTAGTACCAATTCCCAAATTATAGGCCCATTTAGGTCCGAATACTTAGTGAAAAAGTCCATTTGTTACCATTGTCTTCTCCAATAATGTAAATTTCTAACAGTTATAAACGCAAAAACGCAAGTTATTATTCCATGATTGTTTCAAACATAAACATACATGAACAATAATTCTCTAAAATCCAATTGTCAACTGTTTTATAGTTCTTTCGTTTTACTTTTGTAAGATGCCAAAATGTAAATTGTAATAGGAACTGGACCATTAGGAGTAAACAAATGAGAGCAAGCTAATAGTAAGTTATACAGTATTATTGAACAATCAATAATGAATAAACTGTTACAAATATTCCCAAGACAAAAAAGAAAAAAACTAGTCTAGATTTTGTGTTAAAAAAAAATCCCATCAAGAAAAAGCCAAAGTACCCCTAATCTGCTAAAAGAAATACTGATCATAGCGAACAGAACATTAACCAAATCAAAGCAATTTCTTCTTATGGAAACGAGTTTGAAAAATGCAGTAAACATTTTGTTTTCGTATAAAGATTTAGGGTTACTCTGTTCTCTCCAAAACAAATACATTCCCTTTCCCATCTCTCCCTACTTGTATATCTTCATCTAAATATCTGCAAAATTCTCAGAATCAAGGAATCCAGAATCAAATAATTAATAACGTTTTTTGGATTTTTAATCAAAGAGGATACGAAATCTCGAATAGTCCCTCGGGGTTGAAGATTCCCAAAAGAAGATCCATGTTCTTCCTAAATATGTTCATCAACTGATTCCAAACACAAATCAAGAAACTTTCCATGAAAAGAAATTGATTATGTCGGAGAAAAAACACAGACCTGGTCTGGCTTGATCGTTGAGCTTTCATAAGTTATCTCAACAGTCTACAAAGTACAAACGCAATTTCCATCAAAACGCGATTTTTTCGAAGAATCTCAAAAAAAAAAAAAAACGTGATTGTAAAAATGTACCGATTTGGATGAGATCTTGAAAGAAGCGACGATTCTAAACTCGCCGTCGAGTAGATTAAGTCCCCGGACATCGAATTTCAACACATGGACCGTTTTGCCCTTCGTTAATCGACAAAACCAATTCAGATTACACACTTAAAAAAAATGTCATCACTAATAAAAATTTCATTTTTGATATATACCTGAGCAATGTCGATATGTTGAAGAAGATCACCGAGAGAGACGAAATCTCGAAGACCCAATTTGGTTCTTTTAGAACCCAATACAGTGATTGTACTGTAAATGAGTTTCCAGCAACCTCCGATCTTGTCTAGCTCTCCGGTTGGCTCCGGTGTCGGATTCCGACATTCCAAAAGCTTCACAAGTCCCTCGATCTCTGCCTTTTTATCCGATTTAACTCCGAATATCCCTCTATTGATCCCTTAAATCCCAAAACAAATCGCCCAGTTGATAAAATATCAAAATTTGAACTTTTGCACCACTTTAATGATTTTTAAAAACTGTAGAGTGAATCCAATCACCTTTAAGAGCTTCGTAGAGCTCTTCTTTAATCTGGGAAACTGTTATTTCTTCTTCTCCTTGTTTTTGTTGTTCATTTGGGGAGGAACAAGAAGAGCTCTGTTCCGTGACTTTCCCGATGAACATGGGTCTGAGACGATTTGGGTTGTCACTAAAACTCAGCGTTTTGCCGTTATAATTGCTGAAAGAAACTAACACCTTCGCGTTTCGTCTTCTTCTTGGGATTGCTCCTCGTGAGGCTGCCATACATGGTAGCTGGATAAGCTTACTCGACATTGCCAGTTGTCACACCAGAATCTCTTAACTCGAAAGGAGCTTAGGAAGAAGGTAAGAGATGATTATTGTGTTAAAAGAGAGATAGAATGATTTTGTGGGGAGGAGAATGGACTCTCTTTCTTTGGTTATTTTTATCTATCTTCATCTTTTAGTAATCTATCGCCACCATACCACTATGCCATACTCAATATAAAATTAAGCAAATCCCATATATAAATAACAATTGTTTTAAATAAAGAAAATTATCAAATAGGTTTTATTTATTTACTTTTTTTTTGTTCAAAATTATTTTCTATTTGAATAAGAAAGGTTTTCCCAATTTGTAATTATAATTTACAAACTTTTCTTCAGTTGTTTGCACCACTCAATAGATTGTTTTCTCAGGAGCCTTGCTTTCATTTGTTGGAAAAGATTAGGCTAATTAGGTGCCCACTAGATCTGATCGAATAAAGTTTCCAGTAGCACTTGACAGCCAAACTCGTTTCTCGATGTCGTCACAGTTTCACATCGTCGTATTGTACGATTAGATGATTAGATTAATGCATTTTGATTAATGTTTATGTAGTGTGTGTTTGTGTTAACAACAACATCACCAACTAAAAAAATTGGTTTTATTAGGTCTGTCAGAAAACTAATATTTTTGCTCATTTTAATCAAAATAAATATAGTTAACGTTAACTTAACTATTTATATCACCATCTAAAATGTAGTTAGTAGGGTTGTTAACTACACCTCTTGTTAAGGTTATTAACTAGAACTTTTAATAGGCAAAAAAAGACATGAATCATCAAAGCAGCACTTTGTGTATAGTAAATAGTCTAATAGATTTGCAAGTAACCAAAAAGTGTCAAACATAGTCATGCTCTGTTCTTCGTCTAGAAAGCCTTAAAAACAGAATTTTAGGCATCTTTGGATGGAGTTGCAGAGTCTTGTGATGGCTTCCATTGTTGTGGAGTCTGAGCTTTCTTGATAGAGAGCGCATGAATCTCCTTCATTTCTTCTTCAAGTGCAGCATTTACCATACGGTGCCTCTCTAACAATCTCTTCCCTTCAAACTGTTCAGAGACAACCTCGATCTCAAAACTCGAACCACATCTGCAAAAACAGTTTAGCTAAGATTAAGAAGCAAGAGATATTGAAAAATCCTGAGTTCAAAATGTATGATATTGGAAAATCCTGTACTTACCCTCCAGATATGTCAATGACTTCCTGGTACACAAAAAACAAACAATGTCAGTAAGACATTCCACAAGAAGATCAAACCCTTGTACATTTATAGAGAATCAGACTAAAAAAATGAAACAATTGATAAGACAAATAGATTGATATTGGAGTAACTTCAATCTTCACATGTTGTAAAGCAAATAAATTATACATATCCTTGCACTAGAAACACTCTTGAATCTGTTTTTTGAGTTCTAATTCACTAATAAAAACATTACACTTGTAAAATTTCTCGAAAAGAACACTCAGCTCCTAAGTTGCTCATACATGATGAAAACAACATCATCAGATCCTGAGTTCATACTACATTGTAAAAAATTACACCTAACTACGCAAACAAACACCTTTTATCTCCATAGCAGAAAGATAACAACACATCGTGATAGGTAATTTCTAAAGATGTCAAGATTACAAAACATACTACCTCTTATGGTCCAAATATTAAAGTTTATGGTTTGATACAAGGGAGCAGTTCAAAAATCTCAAATTTCGCAATTTTTGCAGATCCATCTTCTTCTAGAAGAAACACAAACATGTCTCTGTGTATGTGTGTGTGTGTGTGTGCCCATCTGAAGATAATTCACTCAGGAGATTAGGGTTTCCAATTTTCCCCCAAAAGTTTCAAAAGAAAAGGCAGAAACCATATATGCACAGACAAAAAATTGAAAAAAGACGCAATCAAGAGATGAAATTGAAAGAATAAAGCAGTCGAAGAAAACTCACGAGATGAATAGGCTTAAGTTTCGAAGTCAGTGAAGCTTCGACTTGCTCCTTCGTCACCATCTCTCTCTCTCTCAAACAATGTTTGAAAGCCCTAATTACTTGCTTACTGTGCTTATCGAATTAGAATAATAAACCACACGATGTTTGGTTTGGTTTGGTTTAGAGAAATTGCGGTTTATTTTGGTTCAATTTTCAGTTGGGATTCGATTCGGTTATCGACAAATAAAAATAAAAAAATAAATAACTAGGGTTTAAGCACTGCTTCGCTTTACTTCGTCTTCCTCGCTCCTAAAACCTCCAAAAGTCTCTCCATTTTCGTTTGATCTCCGGAGCAAAAATCAGTTCTCCGACCATGAAATTGAGATATATACCATCCAAATATCTTCTCTTTCGCCTCTTTTCTTCCTCCACAACCCTATCTCCCCGTCGAGCGATCGCCGTTCTCGTCACTAACCTTCATTCCTCTCCATTTTCCACCACCTCCGGCTCCGGATCCAGCCATTCTTCTTTAAGACGTCTTCAGCACGAAGAAGAATCTCGATCCGTTAGGGTTTCGGTCTGGTGGGACTTCGAGAACTGTACTTTGCCTGTGGGAGCCAATGTCTTCAAAGTAGCACAATCCATCACAGCAGCTATCAGAAACAGCGGAATCAAAGGTCCTATCACAATCACAGCCTTCGGAGACGTTTTGCAGCTCCCCAGATCAAACCAAGACGCTCTCTCCGCTACTGGAATCAGTCTCACTCATGTTCCTCACGGTAGTAAGAACAGTGCTGATAGATCTCTGATTACAGATCTAATGTGTTGGGTTTCTCAGAATCCACCACCAGCTCATCTCTTACTAATCTCTAGCGACAAGGAATTCGCAAGTGTATTACACAGATTGAGGATGGGCAATTACAACATATTGCTTGCCAGCAAATCATCTGCTCCTGCTGTATTGTGTAGTGCTGCTTCGATCATGTGGGATTGGGATGCTTTGATCAAAGGAGAGAGTGTCACTGGTAAGCATTTTAATCAGCCTCCTGATGGTCCTTATAACTCTTGGTATGGTCACTACAGGATTCCTCTTCTTGACCCATTTGCAATTGCTACCACCACTGAGCAATCGTCTAGTGTGAAAATCGAAGAATTATCCGAGTCTTCGGAGTCCTTGAATTCGAATTCTGTTAACCTTCGTCCCATTCCAAAAGAAGTTGTTGACAAGATTCGTATGGTATTGTCTTTATATCCCAAGGGGGCACCTATTACAGAACTACGTGCTGAGCTGATTAAGAGAAACTTGGCAATTGATAAAGATTTCTATGGACATAAGAAGTTTTCTAGGTTTTTACTATCCATGCCAGATATTTTTAAGGTTACTACAGCAAGTGATGGCTTGTTTATCGTTCGTGCTGTCACCGAAAAAACAACTCCTACGCCACTTGATTCTAGTCCTGGCTCTTCTGTTGATCAGAAGATTAAAGAGAAGGAAACGACTAATGCTTTATCGCCAAAACTAATTAGCGATGAAAGAAAAAGAGATGACTCACTTGGAAAGAAGCAGGAAAACGTAACTGAGAATGATAAACATGTCAAAGAGGAAACACTGGAGTGTTCCCGAGAGCCGATTCTGGTCAGCCAGAAGGAAGTTAAGGCAAACGACAAACCCGTGGAGACAAATCAAGTCGCTCTTATTGCGGGAAGTGATTCTACTATGGAAGATGACTTTTTTCAGAAGCTAAAACGACTATGGTATGGTTCACCTGAGATGAAATCAGAGCATCTCCCAGAAAATAAAAGTGTTTCTGGAAGTGGAGACAAAGACAAAGGGGATAAGGACTTAAAGTCATCAAGTCAGGGAACTGATACCATGTCTCAAATCTCACCTTCCTTAGTTGCTGAGTCTGTGGAGGAGGTAAAAGTAGGAACTGATGAAGTAGACAGTAAAGATAAAGATGCAAGTCCAGGCTTTTTAGGTCGCCTTTTGAAGAGTTTCAAGTTCTGGGGGAAGAACACGGCGTCTAGCAAAGATTCTACTGGGAATCAGGAGCTGGTCAATGTTGATTCTCAAGTACACGACATTTTTGCGAAAGAGTCTTTCTGGAGTGATGTGGAATCTTTCATTAATTCTCCAAGAGGCTTTGCTATAGTATCTCACTCAAGGACAAGGTGCTTACAATCTCTTCCCTCCTGATTTGGCAGGAGTATGAATTAGCTATTGATTACTGTGTAAATCTATCTTAGGTTTAGTACTATTACTGTTAGTTCTTGGACCTTTCATTAATGCTCTATTCTTTCTTAACCTGGTCAGGGAGGTGATGGCTAAAAACCTGCAGGAGGAAGGGCCTTCGTGCCTGAGACAGCTTGATGAATCGAGCATGCTTCATTTAGTTACCTTATTAATATCACATAAGAAATTGATTGAAGAAAACCCCTCTTCTTCCCTACCATTCAGAATCATCAAAGGATCTAGCCCTGGCCACCGTCATGCTTCAAACGGTTTGAGCTCAATATTCTCGGATTGTGCAAAAGTACAGTCGCAGAAACAAGACGGTGAGAAAAGAGGCAAGAACGTTGCTCATGCTGGAGTTTCTGTTGGTTCTATGGACCGAAAGCAGCAGGAAAGATACAAAAGTAATGCAATTGCGGATTGTCAGAAGCTGATAAAGAAGATAACAGAGGAAAAGCCTGAAGGGTATAACCTGATTCGTTTCAGGAAAGACTTTTTAGAGGAATACGGGTACCATTTAGCTGTTGACAAGCTCGGTCACGAAAGCCTACAGTCTTTTATTCAAGTAATGCCTGGAGTGAGAATAACATCTGGATACATTCTTCCTTCAGCTCCTTCACCAAATGCCAAGTCAAAAGAAGATGATTCGGACTTGTCATTCGAAGAACTCGGTCCAGTTTCTGAAGCAACAACTAACCTGACGACCAAAAAGCTTCCAGTGTATGAGCCATCTGTGTCAGATGATGAAGAAGATTGTGGTTCAGAGAGAGATAACCCGGAGAAGAAGCAACAAGAGATGAATAGAGAAGATAAAGAGAGCTCGTTATTGCAAATCCTGGATTCTTATTACACAAATAAAGATGGGGAATTTAAGAAGGAGAAATCAGAGGAGAGAAAGCTTGTAAGCAGCAGTAGAAAGCAAAAGCCTGCAAAGACATATTCTTTTGTTAAAGATTCAGAAGTCCAGTGAGTCAGAGAGCATTGTAGTTAAGAATCTCCCCAGAAAAATTGAGTTGTAATTAGTGGAAGCATGTTTTAGGTTTGGTCTATGGTAAACCGAATCCGGTTAAGTCGAAATGAAATCAATTTGGTTCAAATTCTCAAATACAGTTTAAATCCTTAGTAGCAAGTCGCATTAAACTTGTTGATAGATTTTATTTTGTGATTTTCATTATTAAATATGGCGATGGCATGGATGGTTAATTAAATACACAACGTTTTAATGTATAAAGCATGGAATGAAAAAGAAAAGAAAATGTATAAAGGATAGAGTTATTTAAACATCATTCGATAAAGCGATGATGACATGCTTTTTGGTAATAAGTTAGGTATTAAACAACAAATCAAAATTAAAACTAGTACATTAGTTTATTGTTGACTGTTTATAAAGTTCTTTGAAACTAAAAGAGAAAACAAAAATGAAAATGTTGGTGCGGGTTTCAATTTTGTACCAATAGTATCATTTTACTAATGGGAAAAAGGTTATTTAAATACACAACTTTTTAAAAGTGCCAAAAAATGCTTAAAGTTTTTCACTGAAATTTTAAATACCACATTATTTTAAATAGTGTCAAATTAGAATTATGTTAATTGATAATTAACACCGTTAGCTAATAAAACTAACAGAGATTATAGAAAAGAAAAGGAAAAATTAAAAAATATTTATTCATTATTTTAAACAATAATCAATTATATTCAATGAAAGCCAAACATACTCCTGCCACTTATTGATTTGATTTGCTTAAAGTAATTTGGAATCTGTTTTGAGCTTTCCCGATCTTTGAGATATCACCTCCTAATCTATTCTTCCCCTGATTTTCGAGTTCCTTAATAGAACTCTAGATTGGGATTACTCTCGTCCTATTTACTGTTTCAGCTAAAATCAAATTTTGTGTTTTATCTTCTTCAGTCGATTGTGAGCGAGGGATATAAAGTGGAGATCCTTGGTGAATTTTATCTGATAAAATAATCCCAAATTAACACCCCCAAATTGAAAACTTCTATCTGACTCACTATGCTAGATGGAGAATAATTCAGAACGTGGAAGGAAACGGAAGCTTCCAATACGACGACATCTCAAAAGCAAGTAAGTGTTTTCTAAATTCTAACACCTTAATTCGAGAATTCGAGTTGATTTGAGTTTATAAGAGGTTTTTATATGTTTTTTTTATAGCTTATGCGTTATGGGTGAAACTAGTGTGGTTGAAAATATAGAATGGAATATGGGTGATGGAATTAGGAGATCCGAACGTGAGGAGTTAGAACATGGTTATGATGAAAGTGACGAGGGTGATGATGAGGATTTAGAGAATATTGATGTTGAAGGTGATGATGTACAAGGTGAAAGTGATATAGTCGCTGCCGAAGCTTGTCTGGATTTAGAAGAAGAATTTGGAACTATTGCCAGAGAAAAAGAAGAGAGTGATGCTGACAGTGGTAATGAAATTTATGATGAGGATGAAATCCTAAATTTTTCAGCATCTTCTGATGATGAAATAGATGATGATGGTATCAGGCCTATTGTTCATACTAGTCGTGTTGGTCATGATGATCTTATAGCCTTAGGAAGGTCCTACAATAGTGTTGCGGAGTTCAGGCATAATCTTCTTAAGTATTCACTCAGAACACAATATGATATCAAGATGTACATTTCTTCAGCTAAGAGGATTGGTGCAATATGCTCAGCTAAAGATTGTCCTTGGCGGGTTTATTGCTCATATGATAAAGGCAGAAACAAGTTGTTGGTGAAAGTGTATATCAATGAGCATATTTGTGATAAATCTGGTTATTCGAGCATGCTAAAAACATCAACAATTGCAGAACTGTTTGAGGAAGATCTTAGAGTGAAACCAAAAATGACGTCAACCGAGATGGTGAATGAGATTAAGAATCTGTATAATCTGAATGTTTCTGTGGACCAATGTAAGAAAGCAAAGAAAGTAGTGTTTCAAAAAAGGAAGACCATTCACGGGCAACAATTTTTACGACTTTGGGATTATCAAAAAGAGCTAATTACATCGAATCCTGGATCTACTGTTGACATTGAGACAATTCCTGGACCAGTACAAGGACAACAACGTTTTTTCAGAATATATATTTGCTTCGAATCTTTGAAAACTTCATGGAAGAAAACATGTAGGCCCATTATTGGAATAGATGGTGCATTCTTAAAATGGGATATAAAAGGAGAGTTGTTAGCCGCAGTTGGTAGAGATGGCGATAATAGAATTTTTCCGATTGCATGGGCTATAGTTGAGGTTGAGAACACTGATAATTGGGAATGGTTTATCCAACATCTTAAGGTCGACTTACAACTACAAGAAGGAGACAACATAACTATAATATCTGATAAGCAAAAGGTTAGTCCTTATATATTTTTGCAAGTCATTTTTCTTTTAAATGCTTCCAACTAAATGTTTTTCGGTTTTTTATTACAGGGATTAGTGAATGCTGTACATTCAGAGCTACCACATGCAGAACATCGGATGTGTGCCCGACATATCTTGCAAAATTGGAAGCGGGCCAACAAAGATCCAGAACTTGAGGGAATATTCTGGAGAATAGCAAGAAGCTACACAACGGGAGAGTTATATGAAAACTTGGAAGTGCTGAAGAAGAATAATATAGATGCGTATGATTCACTCCAATGTGCTAGACCAACTACATGGTCTCGAGCGTTCTTTAAGGTTGGCTCGTGTTGCAATGATGTTTTAAACAACCTGTCCGAAAGCTTTAACAAAACCATTAGAAATGAGAGGAAAAAGCCAATGGTTGATATGTTAGAGGGTATTAGGAGGCAAGTAATGGAACGTAATGCTAAACGTTTCATTTTTACAAGCAATTTCAAGAGAAAGTTCACTAAGAAGACACATGCTGCGATTGAAAAGGGTAGAATAGAATCTAAGAGGTGTATTAGGTATTTGAGTACTGGTGATGAATGTGAGGTTGATGATCATGGTACTTCATATTGTGTTAATCTAGGGCTGAGAACATGTGGTTGCGTTAAGTGGCAGTTGAATGGCATCCCATGTAACCATGCCATCTCTGTTATATTGGCAAGGAAGCTCGATCTTGATTCATTTGTGTCTGAATATTACACTACTCATAGATGGCAACAGACTTACTCACGAGGTATTAGACCAGTTCAGGGCATGAAGTTATGGCCAAAGTTGAATAGGTTGCCTATCATGCCGACACTTGCAAAAAAAAGACGAGGGAGACCAAATGAGCATAATAGGAAAAAACAACCGCACGAATCTGCGTCAAAGAAAAACAGATTGACTGGTCATAGTCATGTAATGACATGTTCGAATTGTAAGCAAGAAGGACAAAATAGATTAACATGTTCAAATGAGGCAAGAGTGGAAGAAAAGAGATCCCGAGGTCGACCAAGGAAGACTCAGGTTCATTTTTTTCTAGTTCATTTTTGTAGTCAATTGATGTGTTTAGTTGGTTATATATTCAATTGATGTGTTTATTTATCACAGGTTTCGTCGTAAGAAAGTTCACATGAAGCTTGACAAACATCGTTATAAAGGGCTTCGTGGAGAACTTTTCAAGATGTCAAAAGAAAAAGAAAAACAAAAGTGTTTGGAAGAAATATAAAACTTTCAGTTTATGATTTTTAGTTTGGAGATTCTTTCTATGTAATCTTTGTTAGTTTTATTAAAGAACCTCAAATTAAGTTTTTAATTGAAAACTTTGATCACTTTCCTCAAAAAACAAGCATATTCTTGAGTTCGGGTTCATGTTATGTTTACTAGAATGTCAAAGTCTGGACCTTCTTCAAATAGTAACCAAAAGGGAAGGTAATAACCAGGACTTGTGTTCGATGAACTACAAAACTGAAAATTTCACTAGAAGCTTGTATTTTTTGGTTCAAAAAGAGTCAGCTTAATTTTCGAGATTCTATTGTTGATAGTTGAGGGAAATAGAAGGTATATATGATGCAACTCGATATACTATCTCCGTCTGTTTGTCAATTGGCACAACTCGATATACTATCTCTGTTAGTTTTATTAGCTAACGGTGTTAATTATCAATTAACATAATTCTAATTTGGCACTATTTAAAATAATGTGGTATTTAAAATTTCAGTGAAAGACTTTAAGCATTTTTTGGCACTTTTAAAAAGTTGGGTATTTAAATAACCTTTTTCACTTTTACTAATTCTAAAAGTTTTAAATTATTTTCTGAAAGATATAGTTAAGGTTTAAGTAAATAAGTAGTAAAACAAGTAAATAAGTAGTAAAACAAAAAGTATTTAATGAAATGTGGCGTACATGTGGAGTTGCTTGGTGGATTATCTTTGTCACTTGAGTCTTCTCAATGGACACCCAATTAAAAACACACACCAGTAAAAGTACTTAAAAAATTGGATAAAGAAAAGAAAATTGATCTATTATTTTAAGCGTAATCTTGTCTTGTTCCCTAAAAATATACCAATATTAAGTACCATTAAAGCCTATGTATGCATATTTTAATGCAATGATTAAACAAAACAGCTCAAGCGTATCCACAGTGTTTATTCGGTCAAAAAGATGATAAAAATGTGTCTCCTTCGTCATCAACCAATGCCATTACCGCATTACGGCTATGATACCAAAGTCAAAAAGATAATTTGTATATATATATTTTTTTTGTTTTCTTCTGCTTTCTTAAATCTAAAAGATAAGCCCGACGTAATAAAATTTACACTTATCTCTTTATACTCATTTAAATATATTATTTCTGGTACTCACTGTAAACCTAAAAATTACTTTACAAGATTGACCCGTTAATTAGAAATTGAATTTACATTGACTGTAACTGATAATAAAAAACTTCCTGCAAACCGTGAATCTGCATGAAAAGAAACATTAAAAAGGTCAAATCTTTTAAAAAAATTGGCATTAAACAAAAGAATCAGTTGCTAAGAAAATCAATCTATTTTCTTTAAAGAGCTAAGCTTTTATGCACATCATTGTCTAAAAACAAAAAAACAAATATGGTAACTTGATTTTTTCGAATCTATTATTAATAAAACGCAAGAAAATTATGTTCTTAATCAGAAAAAAATAATAATAGTAGTAACAACAAAATAGAAAACAAGTGTACCCACCAACTTAATTCCAAATTCTTGAAACATTTTTAGAATTCACTGTCTTCTTGTGTGTCTCAAAAACAGAGCTTTGTTCTCTGTCTTTTTTTGCATCTTCTTACTCGTTTCACTTAACTCTCTCATCTTTTTCAATCTACCAGTGTCTACCACCTTGAGAACTGCCGCCTTTTCTTGGAAAAAATCCACCTTTCTTAGGTTTTGGGATCTCATGAATGTCCATCACCTGTATAGTCCTTTGCTTTTTAGCTGCACTCAAAACAAATACGCAAAAAATGAACTCAGGAAACGATCCAATCGAGTCGAATGTCTAAAACTAAATATCGATCAAGTTTTTAAACCATTCTCGGCTTGTCTGTAGTTTTGTTGTAGCCTTTTCCGCGCTGTGTCGAAATCAACTTCTTTATGCTCTTTGTCCCTCTGCAATTCCCAAACCAAATTTATCACACCTGACATAGTATTGGAGTCTTTTAACATTGGTATTAGGATCTTGTTTGGCAATGTACCTGCATATTTTGTTGAGAAGGAGAAGGGCGAGAAGGTTTAGCTGGAGAAGGAGATTCTCTCCTAGGTGGAGCAGCAGCAGCAACAGGTCTTGGTTTTCTCTCTGGCTCGGTAAGGTTACTGTTCCTGCTTGAACCCGAAGACCCATCTGTCGAAAACCGGAAAAGGAATAAGCTTTACGGATTACAAATGGTGAAAGATCCAAATTTTATAGTCATTGTTCAATAACTTACTCTGAGGAACCGGTGAATATCCGAAATCAGGCACCTGCCACAGAAGAAAACGACAAAAATTGAAGTTGAATGACTAAATAAGAATCAAAAAGCGTCTCAGGTTTTACCTGTTGGCGATTACTGTTATGGAGAGCTTTCTGCACCGGTGAGTCCTCATCGGCTACAATGAACAGATTGTTTGTTCTGAGATTGATAAGAATGATGCTTGTTCTGAGATTCAGAGTTTGTTATCTCTTTACCTATCAAACTCGGAGGTTCGAGATCACCAGGCTGGTTAAATTTGACCCATTCGTCTACAGTTTCCTTCCATTTTCTGCAGAGAAAATAGTATAGTGAATTAGACATCAAGAGTGGTTCTTGATAGTTGGATTTTGAGCAGAAGTTTCTGAACTTGATCGTAACTTGACAAGCTGTTTAGCTAATCTCCGAACATTGTTCGATGGATGCTTCCGAACTCGATTTACATGCCTCCCAATGTCAGTTTCCTAACGTGACCATAAATTTCAAAAACTATCAAACAATTGAAGAATCAAAGAGTGTCCTTATCGTATTTGATTCAGGTTATTACTACCTGAAGAGCTTGGAATGTTATGTCCATATCTTCCAGGTTCTGAAGCAACTCAACCAAAGATTCTTCAGACTGAAAAAAAAACCACAAACAAAACAATTCAGTCTTCAAAACTGAAATCAAACACCGGAAATTGAAAATCAAGATCCAAGTGAAAAACTATAGCAAACCAGATCAGGATCTTCAAGTCTCTCCTTGATTTCAAGAATACTCTTCTGCTCATCATCAAACAGACCAGCAAACGGATCGAAATCATCATCGTCTTCACCGTTCACCGATTTTTCTCTTACTTCTTCTGCTGCTGCTTCTTCTTCTTCCTCCTCCGTCCCCTCATGAACCCTCCCATTAACCCTACCAAGCGCCGTCTCCGTAACGCTTCCGCCGCCACCAAAATCGCAGTTTCTACACTTATTCGCCATCGAAGTCGCGTAGAGACGCTCAACGATGTTATCTCTCCGTCGCTTCAGCTCTTGACCATAGTCAAGCGACGCAACAAGAATCGCCGTATCGATAAATGTCCAAACATCAACACCTGCCTTATCCATAATCGATCGGAAATCATCCAAATCCATTACTGCCGGCAACGAAATTTCTCACCCTTTTCAAATTTGGTTACTTTAAAGAAATCACAAACAGAGCAAATCGAATTGGTATTACATAACCAGATCTAAAAGAAGAATCTTTTGATGAATTCGATTCATCGGAGATTAAAATCGTGAAGAACCAAACAAAGTTTAGATTCAATAGTTTAAAGATAAAACAATTGAAAAAACAAAAACGTAAGAATCAGATTGGTAAATCCAGATTAAAAAAGGAAGACCCTTTCGAGCTTTTGATGAAGCTTTACTGTTACGAGGAAGAGAGAAGAGAAAAAAACAGAAACAGAGGTCTCACATAAGATCAATAAGGAAATGGCAAAAGAAAAAAAAAAAAGGAAGATGAAAGGGAATATTCCAAATTTGAGGCTTTAGAATTTGGTTTGGGGGGTTATTGCCTTTTCTTTCATTCTTCTGCAAGTTTTTTTTTTTTTGTCCGTTAATATTATTCAGACAGAATCAATTACAAGTAAAATGATTTTTAAGACAAAAGTAAAAGAAGAAAACAGAAAATGGGATTTGCTTTATTGAGGGATGCTCTTGCCCTGGACAGACCAAAGCAAAGCAAGTTGGTTTGTTGTGGTTGGGGAGATGAACAGCTAGAGAGAGGTGTGAGAGAGAGAGGTGAGTGTTTTTCAATAATGGCGTTTACTTTTTTAGTTTTCTTTTTAATTGGAGAGAAACATTTACATGTTTCGACATTTTGGTTAATGGGCCTATAAATTTTGGGCCCGTAGTAAATTTTTTGCGAGGCATGAAAGACGATTACATGGGACGATTAGATAAATAGCAGAAATATAAGCCGAATAAACTTTTTAAATAATTTATGTTAGACGAAATGTAGGCATTGTCCAGTCCTCACATTAAAATTAAAATTGTATTTTATCTTGACACTCATTGGCACATTTACTTTTTAAATATATAACCACGTCACAACTTGTTGAAATATATAACCAATAACCCACTATATTAAATTTTTGGAAATTTATCCGAATACACACTCATACAATTTTTACGTTTTACGCTGAGGTAAGCTATGTTTTGTACTTTTGTTTATGTGGTATTTCAAAATCCACAAATTCGATGAATCTACACTTGTAAATTCGTTCGATGAATCAGAGATCTAAGAAAACTAGGATGTACTTGGTAGCAACAATCAATATTTTTCTAGTTTGTGCGATGACATAAAAAAGCATATGTATCTTAATAGATTTACTTATTTATAATGATTTTTAAGTTGTATTATGAATATATACACGATATAAATGGAGATGATTTTAATCAATAAATACAGATGATTAAAATATTTACTACTATTTTTAAATATCACACACAATTAAAAAAAAAAAAACCAAATCCCTCCAATAACTAGGCCCATCAACAAAATAAACATTATTGGGCTACACTCAGTAAACTATTAAAATAAGCCCTAGATTTTTTTTAACTTTCTCTTCTTTCCTTTTCAAGTTTTTTTTTTCATCCGCTTCAATAATTTTTCTCCAGTTTCTTTTGTTTCCTTTAAATCGATACTCGGAACTGTCGCCGTGTTTGATTCTCCAGAATCCGGCGACTCAATCCCACTCGCTTGCTGTTCAAATCTATTCCCGTATTTTGTCGCCGGTGTTGGTGTTATCGGTAAATCCAACTTGCAGGATTGCAATTGAAGGCGGAAGCTGGTTTATTTAGAATGGTATAATTTTACGACCCTTTTGATTGTGCCTAGTTTACTCTATATAGCATTGATCCTATGGGGCACCATATTAACAGATTTGGATTACAAAAATCTTTATAAATTGTTTTCTGCAATTTGTGGTTCTTCTCAGGATGCTTTTAGAGATGCTATATTGCAGCGAGGTCCAATTGAAAGCTTTGCACTTAAGACTGTTCAAGAGTTTATACAACCTCAGGTAACTGTTGGAATCAACTATAACAAAGTGTTCATTGTTCAGTGTATCTGTTGTATCATTATGTGCGTATAATATTAGTCATGTGGCTCCAAACCCTTGTTTTAGTTCAGTTTTGCCAAGTTTAGTGCATGTTTATGTTTACTCGGAGACAAACAATTTCCCAATTTTGAGCTGGTTGTTGTGAGTGAGCATCGACTAAATGGGTTTTCAATACACGTAGTAGATGTTCCCATTTCTATTTGTAGATTGCTAATTTATGGTACTTGGTCTTATTGTTTTTATTATTATATAATCTGGCAGAAACAAACAAAGTTGGCCCAAGATGAAAACCAAATGCTTGAAAACATGCTCCGGACATTACTGCAGGAGCTAGTGGTCTGTTGTTTCTCCTCTATTTATTTCCGTTGTGTGGATATGCTTGTTGACGTAGTCATTTAATTTTTTTTTGTGTGTGGTTCTCTTTGTGTTTGGGTGGTTCAGGCTTCTGCTGCGCTATCAGGAGAGCAAATAATGCAGTATGGCCAGTTGATTGATGATGATGATGAAAATAAACATGGCCAGATTCCTCATCTTCTAGGTTAGCAATTTATTTCAAAGCGTTCTGTCTAGTCTGATGTGCATAGCTCGTTTAAATAGGTGCAAGTGTGAGCCTATAAATCATCTTATTTCTCTTGTTTTCTATTATGTCTATTGCTTATTATATCCTGCTTGATTGCTGCTGATTACTATTATCCAACTTCTCACCATCTTTTTGTTCTTTATTTAATTGGTTTGTTAGATGTTGTGCTTTATCTTTGTGAGAAAGAGCATGTAGAAGGTGGCATGATATTCCAGCTGTTAGAGGATTTGACGGAAATGTCTACTATGAAAAACTGTAAAGATGTTTTCGGCTATATTGAAAGCAAGCAAGATATATTCGGCAAGGTAAGTCTTAGATGAAATGAACATTTTCCTCTTTGTGTTAGTTGTATGGGTATCTTGTATTTTGACTTGGATGTTGCGATTATTTGCAGCAAGAGCTTTTTGCACGCGGAAAACTTGTAATGTTGAGGACTTGCAACCAACTTCTCCGGCGACTCTCAAAGGTTCACTATCTGCACCCTTTTCTAGTTCCCTTTGTCGAACATATCATATAACTGCTTTTGCAGCTATAGCACATCCACTCTTTGTTAATTCTTTTTCTGCTTTCACAATCTGGCATACAGGCCAATGACGTGGTATTCTGTGGAAGAATCCTCATGTTTTTGGCTCACTTTTTTCCGTTATCCGAGCGCTCAGGTAAGAATGGTTTCTCATTATTTATTGCATATATGATTCTTTGGTATGTGAATGTTTAGAAATTATGTAACGCTTACTTGCTTGACTTATTCTTGCAGCCGTTAACATAAAAGGCGTTTTTAATACATCCAATGAAACCAAATATGAAAAAGATCCTCCAAATGGCAAGTAAAACTCTTTTCTAATGCCTTCTGGTCCTTATATCCATTAGAAAGTTTTAAATCGTTTTACTTATTCTGTCTACGGTCATTGCTTCTCAGGCAATTCTGTAGATTTCAACTTCTATAAGACATTTTGGAGTTTACAGGTGCGTATTAGTTAAAGGAACCTTGTAGGTACTCTGTTGCTCCTTTATCATTAGGGTTGTCTCATAGATTCTCAGTTTCCTAATCATTACTGGAGATAGCATCTCAGATTCTCAGTTTTCCTTTTGTTAGTTACTTTATTGAGGTAGTGCTTCCTTTATTAAGAATTTTGTTATGTTTCCAGGAGTATTTCTGTAATCCGGCTTCTCTTACATCCGCGTCTACCAAGTGGCAGAAATTTTCATCTAGTTTGGCGGTATGTGATCTATAATGCATTACCTGGTTTCTTACAAATGTATATGCATAGACAAGCCATGCTGGCAGTAATGAGAAATCTTCTTAGACCTCGTTTTTTGAACTGCCTGTGTAGGCTGTATTAAACACCTTTGATGCACAACCACTAAGCGAAGAAGAGGGAGAGGCTAATAGTTTGGAGGAAGAGGCAGCAACTTTTAATATAAAGTACCTAACAAGTAGTAAATTAATGGGTTTAGAGGTAAGTATGATGTGGATGCACACACAGACACATATATTCTATATTCTATATAACATGTTGACATACAAACTTCTGAACTTAGCACTTTTCACACTTTTTTCACCTTTGGTCACAGTTAAAGGATGCGAGTTTCCGACGACATATTCTTCTCCAGTGCCTCATTCTGTTTGATTATCTGAGGGTAAATATCTCTCAAAAATTGCATGTTAAATTACGTTCTCTCTTGTATCTTGGTATAACTGACTCTTGTTTCCTGTTAGGCACCAGGGAAGAACGACAAAGATCTGCCATCTGAAACCATGGTCAGTGTTTTTGCTTGTTCAATGAGAAAATTTCCTCTTGCTTTGTTTCAAAGGTTGACAAACCTAGCTTATATCTGAGTATTCGGGGTTTCATGCATAATCACTCAAAAGTATGGTTTATCTTTTCGGCCTAGAAGGAAGAACTCAAGTCATGTGAGGATCGTGTAAAGAAATTGCTTGAGATCACTCCGCCTAAAGGGAAAGAATTCCTCCGTGCAGTTGAGCATATATTGGAGCGTGAAAAGAATTGGGTATGGGTGCTGCTTTCTCTCTCAGCTGTTGCAATGATTTTTCTGGCTTGAAGTCGAGGGTCGTTAATAATTTTCTGCAATACATACAATAACAGGTCTGGTGGAAACGTGATGGATGCCCACCATTTGAAAAGCAACCGATAGATAAGAAATCACCTAATGCAGGGCAGAAGAAACGGTATGGGAAAAGCTTACCTTTTTATCTAACCGCTTCGTTCTCATGTAATCACATGCCTTGATAGTGTCAGCCATTAAAATTTTAGAATACTGTTAGGTGCGAGAAACTGATAGGCGTTTTTTCCCTGGTGATTTCTAGTCACTAGTCTATTGAAGTGGGAAGCAACTAATAAATCTACATTAACTGAATTAAGCTCCATATGGGTTCTCTTTTACTTTTACAGGAGGCAAAGATGGAGATTGGGCAATAAAGAACTCTCCCAACTTTGGAGATGGGCAGATCAAAATCCGGTATATTCTTGCATCCCTGTTCGTTGTTATGTCGATGCCACACGCTATTCCACTCTCGCTCGGATCGATTTTCATATTATGTCTCCACAATAATTGTATCTCTGATGGCATGACAGAATGCTTTGACTGATTCTCAACGTGTCCGAACCCCTGCCATTGCAGACTACTGGAAACCATTAGCAGAAGATGTGAGCTAACGCAATGTTTGTGTTTTTTTCACAAACAACATTTTTTGAAAATGGTTAATTTCTTATTAGTTTACTTGGTGTTTTAAAATCTCAGATGGATCCATCAGCTGGCATAGAAGATGAGTACCATCATAAAAACAACAGAGTATATTACTTTCCTCTGACTTACAACTTTGTTTTTAAGATGCTTTATTGAATCAATCTCGCGGCACACTAATGGTTACTGTATTGAAAGGTTTACTGCTGGAAAGGTCTTCGGTTTACAGCACGGCAAGACCTGGAAGGATTTTCGAGGGTAAAACGTGCTTCAATTTCAATTTCTCAATGCTCTATATGATTTGTTTTGAACTTTTTTCTTTGTTTCCCTACAGTTTACTGATTATGGAATCGAAGGAGTTGTCCCTGTTGAACTATTGCCTCCTGAGGTCCGCTCCAAATATCAAGCTAAACCGAACGAAAAAGCGAAACGAGCTAAGAAAGAAGAAACCAAAGGTGGATCTCAAGAAACAGAGGGAAACCAGATTGGTGTTTCTAATAGTGAAGCTGAAGCTGAAGGAGGAAGAGTCGAAGGAGAGGCGATGGAAAGTGATGCTACTGCAGACACTCCTTTGCCTGAGGAACAACAAAGACTCGGTGGTTCTGACACAGATAACGGTCAAGAGGCCGGTCAAATCGAAGACACAGAGACTGAAGGAGCTGGTCTGATGGATGCTGATCTTTCTTGATCATCCTCCGATGCCTGTCTCATGAGTAAGCAGCTTTCAGTTTGTGACCCTTTCTTCTTCAATGGGAATCCTTTGGATATGAAGTTAGAAATGTGTTGATGTTTATCAAATTATGGCAAGAATTATTCTAAATATGTTTTGTATGAGTGTGATCTTAAAGCTTATAACATGTTTTTCATTTTCTTTACTCAATAAAAAAAAAAGTAATAACATTGGTTTGAATATAATTAGAATTGAAATGTCGGAAATAATTTCATAATTAGAATTGAAATGTCGAAAATAATTTCACAAATAATTTTTCAAATGTTTGCTTCGAGTTGTTAATTTAGCTCGTTCTAGAGATCAAAATTTTATCTCATCTATTAATTCATGTTTACCTTTACATGTATAACATAAATTAGACAAGATATTGGAAAACATAGATCTTATCTTACAATCATACAATTAAGTTCTTCTACGTAATTTATCGTCTTAGTGTAAAACTATTCACAGCCAATAACACATTGGATTCAATCGCAATCCACTAATAATTAGTTAATTAACAAACAGAAAAATCAATTGCTAAAGGGACCTAAAGCTAAAAGTGTCACTATAAGCTATCAACCCAAACTTTATGTTTTGCCATCAATTTTTTTGAATATAAATGGAGTGGTTTTAAGTCATGTCACGATTTAAATCCATAAACACCACCGATCTCCATATAATAAGTTCATCATGCCAATATCTAAGTTCATTTGCGCATTCGGTTTCTACTATATCGATATATTTATTTAATCATACTCCAACTTGTACTATATTTCGCTATCTAATCTATAGTTCTCCACACCAGTTGGCAAATTATTCGATTATCATTAATTACCGAATCTTATCATTCAAACATACATAAGACATCATCATATATCAATAATACGTGAAAATATATCAGTTCACGTTAGGGAATCAATTAAATCTGATTTGTTTATATTATATTACTACCCCCAATCATTGAAAATACATATATATTGTTTAGTCGTCAATGCAAATCAAATCACCTTATCAATTTACCCCAAACACTATTAGGTTGTTGCTGCACTGTCATGTATGATCACAGTTGTCTTATAAGTCGTTGCACTGTTATGACAAAAAGAGTGGACTCATATTGAAACAAAAAAACGACTAACAGTGTTAGCGCAGCGGTGCGATAATGAAGCGACGAGGAGGCAACAGAGTCATTTGCGTTGTCAACGACAGAAGAAAAGTTATTTTTAGTTCGTTTGAATAATAAAATCGTAGATCGATTTAAACACACTGTATATCCGAATATATTTAATGTTAAGAAACAAACTATTATGGTATTTTTTTAATCTAAACTAGTACTACTATTATTTAAACATGTGTTTCTTAAAAACTCATTTTTATTATTGTAATAAAAAAAGGTTTTTGCCGAAACAACCAGATGATACTTTTCATCATTTTCCCGGAAGAAACTAATAAATACATGTGGCACCGACACTTGCTGATTCTCTAAAAGAGCATGTGGCCCAAGCATTTGGAAATGAAACAGTACACATAATGCATTCTATTCATTCATATATAAACACATTTATTTAGATAATATTAGCCTAACACTAAAATTGCATATATTTTTTTATACAAAAAGATGAAGTCACAACTTTATTAGTACGTTACTGAGAAAGAAAAAAAACTTTATTAGCAGGTTTATTTTGTGTTTAATAAAAATATATGCAATTTTAGTGTTAGGCTAATATTGTCTAAATAGTATTTTTTTTTCTTGACTTAACTTGTACATATATAGATATAAGAATTGTCGGCAAATGTATACGTATGAATGTTGATACGATAGTCTCAATAATTTGCACATTGTTTTCCTCTAGTACATAGATATTTTGTGGTCAACAAACAGTACATTAAATTATATATGCAAACAGTAGAAAAGACAAATGGGACATAATGGTGGGTGAAGCCAAATTTAATTGTACATACGCAAGAGTTAGTGAATAGAATTAGAAAATTTAATTCTGTATGCAGGGGAATGAAATAAAGAAAGATACTCCCTGGACATTACTAATAGTATTATATTTCAGGTAAGTAGTAAACTACATTAATAAAACACAGTTAGAAGTTAAAACCAATGTAGTCAACGTCCCTCTAAGCATTATAGATATAACTTTTTTTTTTGGTCAACAAATATAACTTTTTTTTTTTGTGAAATTTTTTAATATTGTCCAGGTTTAGGGTTGTAGTTAGTATAGTCATGAAACAGAAGACAGAAGAACAAGTTTAAATTATTAAAATAAATTAATAAAAGGGTGATCCAATGTTTACCCAATTTATAATTTTTTTTCGTCCTTTTCCGATAAAGAAAGACTCAGTGAGTCAAAATTATTCATTTATTAAATTTCTTACGTCAATTTAAAGTCAATATTTATTTTTTAGAAATATGTTTTTTACTTAATACGTTCACTGTTATTTTTTTTTATAATAATAATAATAATAATTAAAAGCATTTACGAAAAACCAACTGTTAAGACAAAATTGGAGTGGAGGACAGAGAGCGCCAAGCGACACACTTTTACTGGGTCCCACACTTTTTAATTGTATTTATTATATTTCGATTTTTGTATTTTATTTTTAGTTTCTATGGTTTTGGTAGTTTTCTTGACATACTTCAATTCAATCTCTCTCTTCGTCTTCTTCATTACGCGTCTTCTTCTTCTACATTTCTCTCTCTCTAATTATCTGCAGCTCACCTTTCACTATCTCTCGATTTCTCTTTCTTTTCTATTTATTGTGAACTTGTGTGTGTGTGTGTGCGCGTACATTTGGAGAATCAGAATAGAGTTTATTCACTCATTACCTACCTTTCACCCAATTTTATTCATTGTTTCTATAGAAGAAACTGGGAAATCTCACTCCAAAATTCGTCTGTAAAGCTGGTTATTGCATGTTGTGATGGGAGTTGGAACGACTGGATCTCTCTGGACCCGACTTTGGTTGAGTTGACCCGGTCTCACAACTCGGAAGCTACCTCTGTCTCTCTAGATATTGCGTGTGTGTGTGAATTTGCCGTTCTGTCTACTGTTTTGTCGGCAATATGAATACTGGTGGTCGGCTCATCGCTGGTTCTCACAACAGGAATGAGTTCGTGTTAATTAATGCAGACGAGAGTGCCAGAGTAAGAACTACCAAAATTCAAACTCTCTCTTTTTCTGGTTTTGATGTGTTACCCATTGTTTCAATTCCGTTGTTCTGTGTAAAGGTTTTGCCTTTTTCTTCTTCTGGATCTGGGTTTTACATTTACCCGTTAAATATTCAATTAGGGTACAAGATTCCAAAATTCTTACCTACTTTTATCAAGATGTACAGTGAAAGTTTGTGTCGGTGGGGATTGAATTCTGAGTTCAAGTGTGTTAATTCGTCTAATTGAAGCTGGGTCAATCCCCAATTCTAATAATATGCTTAAAAGAACAAATTTTTGAGTTAATTGCTAGTGATACTTGTGTGTTAATTAAGATCCAATCTATGTTTGTTTCGTAATTCTCTGCTTATGCTGATTTAATACAGATAAGATCAGTGGAAGAACTAAGTGGGCAAACATGTCAAATCTGTGGAGATGAGATAGAGCTAACTGTTGATGGAGAATCTTTTGTGGCATGCAATGAATGTGCTTTCCCTGTCTGTAGACCTTGCTATGAGTATGAGAGACGAGAAGGAAACCAATCTTGTCCTCAGTGCAAAACTCGTTACAAGCGTATCAAAGGTGACTTTAATTGTTTCAATTGGTTTTAAAGTTTTGGTTGATCTCATACTTATGGATAAATATTAGAAAGGTGTGTTTGTGTCTCACAAAGGTTTGTAATTGTTTTTAGGAAGTCCAAGGGTTGAAGGAGATGAGGAGGATGATGGAATTGATGATCTTGATTTTGAGTTTGATTATAGGAGTGGTATTGAATCTGAAACTTTCTCTCGCCGCAACTCGGAGTTTGATCTGGCCTCTGCTCCACCTGGCTCACAGATTCCTTTGTTAACTTATGGAGAGGAGGTTGGTTCATATGTTCTCCAATTATTGTATTGTATTGTATTGCCTCTTAAATTCCCTTTTTGGCTGATTTGGTTGTTTGGTTTGATTGCTTTTTGTAGGACGTTGAGATTTCTTCTGATAGTCATGCGCTTATTGTTTCCCCATCACCTGGTCATGTCAATAGGTATCATCAACCGCATTTTGCTGACCCCGCTGGTAAGTTTTGTGTTCTGATTACAGGTAACGTATTTTATTTCTTTTTTATTTTTGTTTGTGGTTACTAAGCTACTGGTTTGCTCTGCCACAGCACATCCAAGACCAATGGTACCTCAGAAAGACCTTGCGGTTTATGGATATGGAAGTGTTGCGTGGAAGGATCGAATGGAGGAGTGGAAGAGAAAGCAGAACGAGAAATTTCAGGTAGTTAAACATGACGGAGATTCTAGCATTGGCGACGGAGATGATGCTGAAATTCCCATGTAAGACAGACAAATCTTTCACAAAAACGCTGTCTTTGTGATGTTTCATTACTTTGCTTTGGTATTTACGAGCATTATTTTGTTTGTTGATGTTTAAGGATGGACGAGGGAAGGCAGCCTCTGTCTAGGAAAATACCGATAAAGTCGAGCAAAATAAATCCGTACAGGATGCTAATCGTTCTCCGTCTTGTGATTCTCGGTCTCTTTTTCCATTACCGTATTCTTCACCCCGTCAATGATGCATACGCCCTGTGGCTAATATCCGTGATATGCGAAATATGGTTTGCGGTTTCATGGGTTCTTGATCAGTTCCCTAAATGGTATCCTATAGAAAGGGAAACATACTTGGACCGGCTCTCCTTGAGGTACGAGAAAGAAGGAAAACCATCAGAACTAGCTGGTGTGGATGTTTTTGTCAGTACGGTGGATCCGTTGAAAGAGCCTCCGCTTATTACAGCAAACACTGTTCTGTCTATTCTCGCGGTTGATTATCCGGTAGACAGGGTTGCTTGTTATGTGTCTGATGATGGTGCTGCTATGCTTACTTTTGAAGCACTTTCAGAAACAGCGGAATTCGCAAGGAAATGGGTTCCGTTCTGTAAGAAATACAGTATTGAGCCACGTGCTCCTGAATGGTATTTTTGCCACAAGATGGATTATTTAAAGAATAAAGTTCATCCTGCATTTGTTAGGGAACGACGAGCCATGAAGGTTTGTTCATTCTTGCGCCTTTATATATAATATTCCTGAGAAACTTTTGGGGCTTTATTGAAGAGAATATCCTTTTTCTTCCTGGTTACAGAGAGATTATGAAGAATTCAAGGTCAAGATCAATGCTTTAGTTGCTACTGCACAGAAAGTGCCTGAAGAAGGTTGGACTATGCAAGACGGTACTCCTTGGCCCGGTAATAACGTCCGAGATCATCCTGGCATGATCCAGGTAAGGCGTTACTGTTTCTTTCTGTTCTACGTGCTGTGTGTGTATACTCCCAAACTTACCGGTTTATTTTCTTGTCTTTCCTTGGAAAAAGGTCTTCCTTGGAAATAACGGTGTTCGCGACGTAGAAAACAACGAGTTGCCTCGGCTTGTTTATGTTTCTCGTGAGAAGAGACCCGGATTTGACCATCATAAGAAGGCTGGAGCCATGAACTCCATGGTAAATAATTATGCTTAACTCTTGAATGTATTCTTTGAATTAATTTAGGATGGTCTCTCGCTAACTTTCAGAGTCTTTCTTTTCATGTTGCTGTATTTAATTGAAGATACGAGTCTCGGGAGTTCTATCAAATGCTCCTTATCTTCTAAATGTTGATTGTGATCACTACATCAATAATAGCAAGGCTCTTAGAGAAGCAATGTGTTTTATGATGGATCCTCAGTCGGGAAAGAAAATTTGTTATGTTCAGTTCCCTCAAAGATTCGATGGGATCGATAAAAGTGATAGATACTCTAATCGCAATGTTGTATTCTTCGATGTAAGTACACCATTCTCTATTACCGCGTCCTTCTCTTGAATTATACATCTGCTATTACTTAACAAACTTTTGATCTTGTAATTCTTGAAACAGATAAATATGAAAGGTTTGGATGGATTACAAGGGCCTATATACGTTGGAACCGGGTGTGTTTTTAGGAGACAGGCACTTTATGGATATGATGCGCCAAAAAAGAAGAAGTCTCCACGTATGACTTGCAATTGCTGGCCTAAATGGTGTTTGTTTTGTTGTGGTTTAAGAAAGAATCGTAAGACAAAGACAACGGATAAGAAAAAGAAGAACAGGGAAGCCTCAAAGCAGATACACGCGCTAGAAAATATTGAAGAGGGTTCCAAAGGTAAATAGAAGAAATCTGCTGTATCATTTGGTTTCAACATTTAGCTTCAGTCTATTGCTGAACAATTTTTTGTTTCCTTCTTTTTTTAAGGAAATAATAGTGAGGTGAAATCACCAGAGGCGGCGCAATTGAAGTTGGAGAAGAAGTTTGGACAATCTCCTGTTTTTGTTGCGTCTGCTGCTATGGAGAATGGTGGGCTTGCTAGGAACGCGAGTCCAGCTTCTCTGCTTAGAGAAGCCATCCAAGTCATTAGTTGTGGGTACGAAGATAAAACTGAATGGGGAAAAGAGGTAACGTAGCGCTCTTTAAAACACTTTTCAGCACTGTCTTTCATGTTGTAATAAGATATTGATTTCTTTCATGGTGTTTGTGAAATTCATTCAAGATTGGGTGGATCTACGGTTCTGTCACCGAAGATATCCTTACGGGTTTCAAGATGCATTCTCATGGCTGGAGATCGGTTTACTGTACACCCAAGAGACCTGCATTTAAAGGATCAGCGCCTATCAATCTTTCCGACCGTCTCCATCAAGTTCTTCGGTGGGCGCTCGGGTCTGTTGAGATATTCTTGAGCAGGCATTGCCCTATTTGGTATGGTTATGGAGGCGGTTTGAAATGGCTTGAGAGATTGTCTTACATCAACTCCGTGGTTTATCCATGGACTTCTATTCCACTCCTCGTTTACTGTTCTCTCCCGGCTATCTGTCTTCTCACCGGAAAATTCATCGTCCCCGAGGTAAAATAACAAACCCATCTTCAAGCTCTCCAAAGTATGAACCTGTATTCCATGTTGTGTAAATCCATTGTTCCTGAGGTAAAAAAGATCATCTTCAGAGTTCTCCAAAGTATGAATCTTTATTCCATGTTTTGTGTAAATTCATTTTCCCTGAGAATCATCTTTTGAGCTCTCTTAAGTATCAATCTTTATTCTATGTTAAGGGTTTTTTGTGCACTTGTTTCTGTTGCAGATTAGCAACTATGCAAGTATACTCTTCATGGCACTTTTCGGGTCGATTGCTGTAACGGGCATTCTCGAGATGCAATGGGGTAAAGTTGGAATCGATGATTGGTGGAGAAACGAACAGTTTTGGGTAATTGGAGGTGTTTCAGCTCATCTCTTTGCTCTCTTTCAAGGTCTCCTCAAGGTTTTAGCCGGTGTCGACACAAACTTCACGGTCACATCTAAAGCAGCTGATGACGGCGAATTCTCTGACCTTTACATCTTCAAATGGACCTCACTCTTGATCCCTCCGACAACACTCCTAATCATAAACGTGATTGGAGTCATTGTTGGAATCTCTGATGCGATCAGTAACGGATATGACTCGTGGGGTCCTCTTTTCGGAAGATTGTTCTTTGCCTTTTGGGTCATCCTCCATCTTTATCCTTTCCTTAAAGGTCTGCTTGGGAAACAAGACAGAATGCCTACTATCATTCTTGTGTGGTCGATCCTTCTCGCCTCTATCCTTACGCTTCTTTGGGTCCGAGTCAATCCTTTTGTGGCGAAAGGCGGTCCTATCCTTGAAATCTGTGGCTTGGACTGTCTTTGATTGATCTCGAGTTGATGATATATGAAACGGTTTTCCACAGAGCTAAGTAAAGAGGAAAGTGTCACTGACACATTTGTTTGTTTACTGTGTTTTACTATTATTGGAAACAAAAGACCTTGTTAGATTGCACACAAGAAAAAGGTTCTAGATATATAATGCTGTTTTTGGAAGGTGTTGTATTGTAGATATAGAAGAAGGTGGTGATGTTTATTTGTTCAAGTTATTTTTTTGGGGTGAAAGTATAACAGAAAAGGGAGAGATGTTATGTTATTAATTCTGTCATTGAAACATTTTGATAAATTTTGTGCAAATTCTAGATTAAAAAGAATGTTTCATCTATAATTGTTAAGTAGAAGATGTTTGTAGGACTTCTTATTGTCTGAAAATAAGGAGATTCAATGTTTTTTTTTTTTTGAACAAAGGAGATTCAATCTCTGTGGATCTTCTTGTCTGAATTCTCTTAAGACTTCTTGTCTATTAATTATTATTCTATCATGAGGTTGAGGGAGACCTAGGAGCACGAAACAGCCAAAAGTCAACACGACTGTTTGACTGGAAACTTTTGGAATAACTGTATGTATACAGTTTTAAAGCGAGAAGAGAAGCAAATAAAGGCTTCTTTACAAAAGAGTGAAAAGATACGCGTTTTGCGACCAAGGGAATTAAGTAATTAATTAGTCAATAGGGGTGGGGGCCCTCTGGAAGTGTACTTTGGATATCGTATAAGTTTCATTTTCCTTAATTTAATTTAACAAGTTTTAAAATCGTATGGATTCATTCAGGTCCAAAGAGTCAAAGTAGCCGATATTTTCTCATCATTCGACGGTGTAGATCTGCGGTTGTCCTCATCACCAGTACAACAGAGTGTACCAGATAGCTGGGCGTCTCTTGCTGTTTATAATTTTGTACCCCAACATATTTGCCTAAATTATATAGCCATGCCAGAAAGTGTATCGATATTACATTCTAACCCTCACTAAAATTAAAGATAACTCAACTAATTTATTGTATTTGTGATCTATTAGTTAGAAGATTTGTTCTAGGATTTAAAGACCGAAATTCGAGTTCTTTTTTACTATAATTTTAATCATGTTTAACCGTTTTGAATGACAAAAAAAAATTGGTAACGAAAACTCATAATTAGTTATTACTAAGTACTAACAAAACTATTAGGAAATAAACTGAATGTATATATACAGCTATATATATTTGTTTCTTATAATTCTAATATGAATATCCGTAGTTAACTTTATAACCTGAATTTGATGGTTTGAAAATGTAAGTTAAGAAGAACTGTGGAAGGATTCAACAAACGAGTAAAAATATAGGGACGAGTTTACAAAATATAGTTTAAAAAGATGAGGGATAGAGAGAGAGATTTCGCAGCACCAGCGTCGCAGTTTCTCATGGCCTTCAAAAACCCTCTTCAACATTACGTAATCCACTAAGAAACTTACTACAAACAAAAATAATAATACAAAAATACAAACACCAGAGTTGCAAAAGAGAATTTCTTCAGAAGGAAACTTGATATTAAATTTCTTCATAATGGAGGAGATCCAATCAAAGATTGAGAGTAATAAACGGAGGAGAAGACAAGAGATGATAACGGAGACAGAGATGGAGGTAGCGCAACAGTTGATGCATTTAAGCGACGAAGAGATCAATCTCAATATCATCAAGAAGAAGAAGACGATTGAGGATATATTCGGTAAAGATAATATTCATCAAGATCATCAATGCAAGAAAGATATTGTGTTCATGAGAGTAATGTCACTGAAGAAGAAGAAGTATAGGACGATTGAGAGCATTTACATGGCGACGAGACCAATCAGGGTCGTGATTAGATGATGAAACAACTCTCTTTAGGTTTGCAGTTTAAGGTTTTTATCTACATTATGGTTTCATGAATAGAGAGAGATATTTAAGCATTTTGTAATTAGTTCGAAGCATTATATATATATATATATATATTTTATCATTTTGAGAAGGAAAGAAATACATCGATGGAGGATCTCTACTAGGGTGGACGGATCCGGATATCCGAGGGTTTTTAGGATATTCGGATTTGGATCCGATATTTTACTATTCGGATCCGGATCTTAAAAAAAATAATAAAAAAAATAAATAAAATAATAAAATATTTAAAATAATAATAAAAAAATAAAATTATATATATATTATTTTTTAAAACAAGAATTTGATATTATAATAATATTTAATTTTTATTTTATTTAATTTATATATATATATTTTAATATATTCGAAATTTTATTATTATAATTTTAAAAAATTAATATAAATAAACGAATCCGGATCCGGATATCCGCCGATCGGATCTCGGATATTTTTTCCACCCCTAATCTGTACGACTAGATTGAATGCAATACACTTGGTTTTAATCTTAGTTTTATGATTTGAGAATTTGGTTCGAGGGAGCAAAAAGATCAAATGATTATACTAAAAAAAAAAAGGATTAAATAACCAAACACACAATCAAATGATTGTGATCGACGAGTCACGGCTTTCTTGTTTCTTCAAATAGAAACAAAAAAAAAACTCTTAGGACGCGTGGAAGTCTTGTTCATGTATATATTTTTTCGCGTGTTGGGTTTTTTCTTTCACAATTTAGGCTCTAGTCTTTAACAAATGAAAAATTATAGTTTAAGTAACTCTTTGTTATCTGTGTAAGATTCCCTAACTGATCTTGAATGTAGTTGGCGATGTTTTCTAAAATAAATACTTAATTTTTTGGGTGAAATTTTGGATTTTTTGAATGATTGATTCGGAATGGAGGGAAACTTGAATATATATAGGTTCGCGGAAACTCACGGAAAAATGATTCAACCTCTAGAGCAAACAGGACCAATGCACATATGGGACAGAAGATATCTTTGGGACTAGATGGAATTTTGGGAAGATGGGAGCGTCTGTCACACTTCTGACCCGAGCTAGGGACAAGGGTAGTGTATATAGGATGAGGAATGGGAAGAAAAGGAAAATGGTGATTTGGTTTTATTTGAGTCTCGATATTAGAAATGGCAAGTAGATATCGTTAAGCGGGTACGGTTAAAGGTGATGTGATAAAAGAATGTGACTTGGTTACTGATTGGAATGGTAAAATTAGGATATGGTTGACGTGTGATTGTATGCTACTTAGGAACACTTGCTTCAATAAATATGGCTTAACTGTTTTGTGGTGGAGTTAATGGGTTCACTGAATTTGGCACTCGTACCTCTATAGATATTGCATGTGAAAATGACTGAGACCAAGCTTAGAGGCTTGTGTCTAGGAGCAGGAGGATGGTGGTCAGTCGACTAGCGTGTCATGGAATCATTGTCTTTACTTGGTTCTATACTTCGGATTATAGCCTACAAAGTAAGTGCTGAAATCATTGTCTTCGATATTGCGGATTTTATGAGTTTAAGACTTGGTTTCGAAAGGATGTTTTTGCATGAGTTTTACTATTTATGATGGCATCTTACGGAATATCAACATTAATACCACTTTCCGGCTGATATCGCAGGTGGATTGTTTATTTTTCCAGAGAGTTTTCCGGAGCGCAAATCAAAACGAGATCATCAGACTAACCGATAAATCTGAAATTGAAGGGTTTTGAAGCAGGCTAAGGAACAGTCTGCAGTCCAAGCTGCTGTTTCGTGTGTACCTTCGATATTGTTAAAATATAAAAAATGTAAACACAAGAACGTAAAATAAAATTAAAATGCAAACACTTAAACATAAAAATGAAAACATTTTTAAGATCAATATATGGAAAAGTTACAACCAACGAGAACAACCAAAAAAAAAAAAACAAAGGAAACGTCCCCATAATCTTTTGATCTATTTATAACATATTTCAGACAAGAGATTGAATCTGGATCGCAGTTCGGTTTAGGTTTATACCAGTCAGAACAAGAAAATCTACGAAAGGAGACATGCCTTCAATTCAGGCCTTGGCTTTGGCTTCATATTCATGTGGAGGCTGCAATTATAGATACTCATTCAGTCAACCTGAGAAACAGATGAAAAGAGAAAAAAAAACAGATAAAAGTGATGAATGATCTATTTTACCATGAAAGTTGCAGATATCATCTTTTGTGCAAACCATCTCATGTGCATCGCTCTTTGAGCTGCCGCTGCCGCTTGCACTGATTCAAACCGCAGATACACATAACCCGCACTGTTCCTGCTTTTTAACAGATTCAGACCAATGTCACATATCTATAAACATCAAGAACCAAACATGCAAAAAACACTTTGATTGAAATACTTACTTGTCTACATAAATATGGTTGACTCTGCCATACTTTGAGCATTCGTCCTCAACGTCTTGTCTAATATCAAGATCAAAGTCCGGTTCCGTCTGCAACAAAATAAAGGTTTGATGTTAATAATACTTGTAGAAAAGAGCCAGCAGCCATCCACTTAAATAAGGCTGAGAATTGGTTTTTCACAGCTCTCAAACGAAAAAAAGAAGCAAGAATTGACCTCGGTTGCAGGATCGAACATGTTCTTCAGTAGAAGACATTCACTTGGTTGACCAACAGGCTCAGTGACAAAAGAAGGGATTGCTGTTGTCGGAAGCACTGATGTTGGAAAACTAGGAATCATGCCTGGTTGATTAAGAGCTGTTCCATTTAGCGCTGGTACTCCAAGAGAGCCCACAATGCTGTATATAAATTCCATGTGTTATAGAGAAATACATGCAATAAAAAATTTGTGCAACTAAACAGGCAAAAGAGATGCATACAAGAGAGACATACCTCGTTGCGATACCTGTACGATCCAGCTTCTGCATAAGCAGAGCCCTAGATTGTGCATTTAAAGCCTGAGAAAAAGGGAGAGTCGTTATAGAACAGGCCTTAAAAGAGAAAGAAGATTACAAGGAAAAGGTTCTCTAGCTTACCAGTCCACCTCCATCATCATCATCAAAATCAGCAGATTTTGGAGCAGCATCTTGTGTACCAATATGATCAGACACGGAGGAAACCTATAAAAAAAATTTACCCGATTAAAGTATCAATAGATCCATGCGAGTCCAAGAACTCATCATCTGTCCACAAGGAGTTCAAAACTCACCTTAATTGTCCTACCAGCAATCTCCAGCTTTCCATTTAAGGCAATTTGTGCTGCCTTTGAATGTTCAAGTTGGGCAAACTGTGGAAGGGAAAATAATATAAGTGAGGAATATCGAAGATAAAGAGTACCAACTAATTTATAAAACGTGTTCTACTGACCTGAATAAATCCAAAACCTTTGCACTGCCCAGTTTCAAGGTCAAGTGGTAGCTGAACAAGCTCAACAGGACCAAACGGCTCAAAAATCTGATAAAGAAAAGGAAACAACTCAGAGCATGAACGATATTGGGAAAAATACTTGCTGGTGTGTCATAAGTAATAAAGGCTCTCAAGAAAGACATCAAGACTCTGTCTAGAAAACTCTAAGGAGAGAGGGGATGACTAAAACTGACAAAAAAATGTCACCTGTCTAAGCTGCAACTCTGTCATGTTGAAATGCAGGTTCCCCACATACAGTTTCCTATCTACAGGGCCAGTACCACCTACACCACCCGTAGTAGTTGTAGATTGCGCCAAATTCTTTTCAGCTTCAGAGGGCTTAACCATCACAGGTTGTCCAAGAAACAGTTGTCCAGACAGAGCTATGGCCATTGGAACTGACATCACATCATAAAACTCAATATACCTGCAAATCCAAAAAAAAAAGAGATATACTTGACTTCAAGCACACGTAGGACAAAAAAAACAGAAAAAAACTTACAAAGCAAGTAGCAAAGAGAACTTGGAAACAAAAAACTTTAGTGCGGGGATTCAAGCTGAGTCTCTTTTGGAGGTTTGGAGGCCTAGAGTAATAGAAAATGTTAGCCCATCATGATAAAAGAACAATAATCAAATCTAAAACAGCAATGACTATAGATGCAAGCTCCTCCATCAGCGAATATCCCAAACAGAGGACTGGGAAAGCACCAGCGACTAAGAGGAAGCATCACACAAAGAATGTGAATAAGATTGATAGGCTACTGGATTCCCTCCTTCCTGATAGTGCTTGCAACGGAAAGTAACAACTGAAATAGGATTCAGGTTTTCTGACATCTACCTTGACCACGCAGAATTGATTAAACAAGTGTGCAAGGTATTGCCATCATCCTCATCATTATCGCATGGCTAGTGCATCTAAGAATACAGAATCGAGTTCTTGAAATTGCAGAGAAAACTAAATATGCAGAATATTTTGTACCAAGTGCACATACACAACACTAAGTTTTAAAGAAACTGAAAGAAAATCATACCCGACTCCTTTTGATCGTCTTGAATTTCTGTCCATGATCAATCGCACATCCCTCACCTGAAATTATAAGGAACAGATAATAATAAGAACAAAGATGAAATAGAACCCAAGAGAAAAGATAGCAGACATTTGACGAAAATATTAAGACCAGAGCACGAGATAAAAGAACAAAAATAACAGAAATTTGATAAAATCAGCTCTCCGCAGTAAGGGAGAGGGATATAGTCATCTAGATAAAAAAACCACACAAACTATTAAACTCTGAAGAACAATAAGCATTTCTATCTTAGCCAACATTAGAAGTCAATAAAGTAAACTAACCATTTAATATATTGTTAGATACAAGAACTACAGATCCCAACCATGGTCAAGAACATCGAAACAGCAATCACTTAAACAGGAACACATTCATAACCCTTTAATTGAAATTGAGAGTCATGGAGCAATGTTAATACCTTTCTATGGCCTAAACAACTACAACCAGAAAGAAAATTAACAAACTAGAAAGGACCAAAGTAACTGACCTTGCCCGTTTTGGAGAAGAACTCATAAACATCTCTCTCGGTAGCTTTAAGAGGCATCTGTTCATTAGAAAACCAGATAAATTAGCGTGACCAGTAAACTTAACAGTGTGGATAAATCCCCCCCCCTCATTATTAAACCCAATGTTTAAGAACCTACCTGATATGCAAAAACAGTTCTTTGGTCTCTCTCCGGATCTGCTTCAGGCTCATCTTTCTTGTCCTTGTGTCTCCTGCAATCGTGAAATCATTAAAACCGTTCTCAAACAACTAAACCAAGCTCATTGGAGCTTTACGTCTTTCCTATACAAAAAGCAAAACAAAGAACAAACCTGCTTCCTCTTTCCACTACTTCGCGTTCCCTCTCTTCCCTCCGAGATCTACTGCTGCTCCTTCTCTCCCTCTCCCTCCTCTCTCTCTCCTTCTCCCTTTCTCTTCTCTCTCTGCCTCGGGTTTTGTCCCTATCGCTCCTATCTCTCTCCTTGCTACTCCTCTCACGATTACTCTCTTTATCTCTCGATCCTTCTCTAACCCTATCCCTCTCTCTCTCCTTGTCTCTGCTGCTCCTATGCCTCTCTTTCTCCCGATCCCTCTTACCGTTCTCTTCGCCGTCTCCACGAGATTTCTTACTCCGACTGCTACCTCGCTCTTCATCACCGTCTTCTTCATCATGCCTCTCTCCTCCTTCTCTCTTTCTGTAACTCCTCTCGCTCTTCTCGTTCCCACTCTCTTCCTTCTTCTTATTCGACCCATCTCCTTCCTCAACCGTCTTCTCCAGGTACTCGTATTCGTCAAACTCCATTCTCGTCAACTATTCGGCGAATTTCGTAGATTAGGGCTTTTGTCAGGGTTTCAAAATTGGAAGAAGCAGGCTAATGAGGGAATTGAATATTTAGTTGTGTTGTTGTGCCTGTTCGATCGACGATATCTATTAGAAGATGGTGATAATTCATAAATCCCAAACAATCGCGAGGGTATAAAGGGTACTTCCCACACAAATCAGCGACGTTAATGATGGGCCCAAACAGTTGTAATAAAACCTAGATAGGCCCATTTCTCTTCATAATTTTTTAAGCGTCCTAAATTATTTATTTTTTTCGCTAATTATTTTGTTTTGTATCAACCACAGATACCATTAAAGATTAAAACTACACAGTATAATCCTAGTTACTAATTACGGTCATCAAATGATATATTCATATGGCTGGTACAAAATGAGAAAATGATGGATGAAGTATGGCAGAAAAGCGAGCTTCATTTCGATGTATTGATAACTTGTGGGTAAAATGTTCCAGAAATTATTCTTCCATGCTTTACAGTTTCTTTTATAGATAAAAGGAAAAAAAAAAACGAATATGTTACAAGAGAAAAAAAAAAAAAAGGAAACAGAAGTTTTATGAACCATCATAGGTCATGTGGTTTAAAAACTACCATCGCCTCTCCATTGCCTCTGCCAAATGATCAAAACAACTGCAAACGGATAAAAAATCAATAATATTTGTATTTCTCTATGTCTTGTGGTTTAACTCGACACCTTCACCTTCTTCCATATTGATCCGACCTGAATAATAATAGTATATACATTCACATGTCAATCTCTCCTCTACAACCACACATACTATCACTCATTTTGCGGGGTTTACAATTTGTTTACATACCTAACAATGATATCAACGACGGGGCTTCCCCTGATCCATTTGATTTCATGTCCGCACCTATGTTTCAATGTCAAAGCTGAACATTATATCTATATCCAACTATTGGACCATTTCGCTAGAACACAATTTAGCTTAAGAGCAAGTTATGAAAAGTAGAGGAAAGAGGTATGAAGACTACCTGAACTTTCCATTGATCTTGTGATGTCTGACTTCTTAAATGTAAATCCTATGAAGTTGGTGTCCTTGGACGTCAACATCTGCTCAACCAATCCAAACGGTAGCACCAAATTGTTTCAGTTGATGGCATACTATCCAAACTCGTTAATACTCTCAATCATAACAAAACAAAATTTGCTAGCTTTATTAAGTCCTGAGACATTTCCACATATGTCAATTTGCAATTGAGATTCTATTATAGGAATCAAGTGGAGTGCGTCACCTTTCTCCAAGGACCAACTTGTGGTGCTTCGGATGGCGACCCTTCAACCTACAAGATATCAAGAACTTGATGAGGATATTGGACGCTTTGACTTCTCATTTTAGCAATGAATATCCAAGGCTTACACTAAGATCCATAAGAACTTTTTAAATTTAAGCAGGTTTAAAACAAGTTTTGGGTTCACTAGGTAGTCGGTTTCAACAACTGCCTCAAGCTACAAATCATGTCATGACAAGTTTTTTTGAGATTCTATCTAACTTACTTCAGGGAACTTCTCAAAATTTTGTGTGTCTAGTTCTCCATCGACAATGGGTTTATAAGCTGCCTCCATGTCATACAGTTTGTCCCATGGGGTGCCTTTGAACCAAGGATGCGACTGAAACATGAACAAAATAGATTACAATGAAGTCAAGGGTGAAAGTGAGGATAATGAACATTATCTTTACATATCCTTTTCAGTAGTCTCACCCTTATCTCCTCAACACCTCTGGTTCCCAACCTTGAATCAACATCACATAGCAAGCGACAAATCAAATCCCTGGCTTCATCTGATATTTTTGGATCTTCAGGGAATTTCAAGCATACCCTCCAATTAATTATCTGAGATAAGAAGCACAAGTCTTTAAGCAAGCGTGGGCAGTTCTTATTATAGATTAAAAAATGCATGACTAACCAGCTATATACACCTACCTTGCGGCATGTTATACGGGGGTCATCAGAACAGAATGGGGGGTACCCAACTAACATCTCATACAAAATTGCGCCGAGAGACCACCAATCACATTCCATTCCATATCCTTTCTTTAGCAATACTTCGGGAGCCATGTAATCAAGAGTTCCAACGGTTGAATAAGCCTGTAAATATGAAAGATAAACACATAATAAAATTGATTACCCAAGATATATTGGAAGTGGTAATTGATCTTTATAGTCTAGCAAAAAAGAGTAACCCATGTAATTCAATTAGAGAGGCAGCATAAATACCAAAGCACGGCGATTGCGCTTCCACTGCAGTAACTGCTCTTTAGGCATTTGCCAGGGTGCTTTGTCAGCTTCTGATTTTCCTGACTGGACCTCTGAATCCTCAGACAACATTTCGTCGTCTTCTAATAGCAGTGAAGAATACTTATCATCTAGTGGCTTACATAAGCCAAAATCTGAAAGCTTCAAATGCCCACTTTTGTCTAGTATCAAATTATCAGGTTTGATATCCCTACAGGGAAGAAAAAACAAACTCAAATCAAGAACCAGAGAATATATATGTTTTCTGTTTCTAGGAATAACTAGTATACATGGACGTTTTATAGTGCATAGAGATCTCTACAACACCCTTAATCACTAGGCATGCAAAAATGATTTAGAAACTTATTATACCTGTGAACATAGTTGTGTTGATGGATTGAATGGATAGCAAGAATGCTCTCCGCAATATAGAAACGAGCAACATCTTCAGAAAGAATGTCTTCTCTCATGAGTAAAGTCATGATGTCACCCCCAGGTAAATACTCCATGATAAGATACAAACATTCCGAATCTTGAAAAGAGTAAAAAAGCTTTACAATGTAACGGCTGTCAACCTCTGCAAGTAAGTTCCTCTCGGACCTGACATGCTCAACCTAGAGAGACAAAACAGTTAAGGAAACACATTTGTTTCTGCACAAGCACAAACTTGCAAAACTGAAGCACCTAGTGAAGCCAGTCTAATGATATAGGAAAAGGTAGGAAGTTTTTCTCAGCTCCTGTCATGCATCAATCTTACACTTACTACTACTACCACTACTCTCAAACATCTTACAATTCCACGTTTTACTTGAATAACATAAACAAAATCTCTAGTTGATAGAAAATAGAGGGAGTTTTTGTACCTGTCCACGGCTAAGCATCTCAGTTTTTTTCAATTTCTTCATGGCATAAACCTCAGATGTAGATCTCAAACGGCATAATCTAACCTGAAAAAACAATTTCAGAGATTAAACATATCCTATAGAGTGATTCCTTAACAATCAATTTCTAGAAAAACGCATAGATCTCTGTTTTAACTAGCTCGATTTGGAAAATAAAATGTGATATTACCTCACCAAAGGCACCTTTGCCAATAACGGTCAAAAGCTCAAAGTCATCAATCCCAATCTTACGTCTCTGAAGCCTCATATACTCAGTTTCACGACGTGCCAAATTCCTCATCATCTCATCTTGTTCCTCAACCGGTAACTGAGCTTCTTGCACTTTCCTCTGAAACTCCCTACGTCTGTAATTCCAATTTCGAAATTATTCAAAAAAAAAACATCAGACATCTCAAGTCAAACACAAGTCATCTCTCCAAATGAAGGAAAGACCAGATCAGAGATTCATCATCTATTCACAGAAAAAGGAGCAAAGCAAACAAAATCCGAATCCAAACCTCTCCATTCGTTCGTGCAAGCCTTGCAAGTAGTTCTTATAATGATTCTCAATGAATTGCTTAGCTGCAGCAGCCTTCTGACGTGTCACTGGCGACGAAACCGCAACATCCGTCTCCGATTCAAATCCGCGACCAGGCTTGACGCGAACGGTTCCATCTGCGCCGTCCATAATTTTCCAGCAGAGATCGTAATACAAGTGAAAGAGAGAGAGAGAGAGATTTAGAGAGCCATGGGAAATTAAAGGGAGTTATCGAGGAGAGATCTAAGGAGCTGTCACACGGTGTTGGTGAAATCCCAAAGACGCCAGAACGTGGACTATTTACCAGAGATGAACTGGCAGAGCTGTCTCCTCTTTTTAATTTAATCACAATTATCATTATTTACAATTTTTTTTTTTTTTAATAGAGTATGGAAGAATATATATGTGCCATCATAATTTAGTTATTTTAACTTCAAATCTTTCAAGTAATTTTTTTTTTAGAGTATGGAAGAATATAAATGTGCCATCATAATTTACTTATATTAACTTCAAATCTTTCAAGTATTTTTATCGTCTGACTTTGTGTCAGCGCAAGGTTTGGATCTATCTCCTGAGGAGACATTTACGCAAGACTAGGGGACACACCACACACGAGATTATTCTTCTTGTTCAACTCATCCTACTACTCGAAAATTAAATTCATGTGTTTTTTTTCTAACAATTTAACCACAAAATTAATCAACCCAACAATACTTGAAATAACAAATAAGTGGCAAAAAAACTCTGTTAGTGTACAGAACCATAGTACAATTTTAAAAGGAAACGCTGTTACAGAGTTTTTACCACATAAAGATGCTAATAACTCAACGAAGAAGATCACGAACAGTTTCATGAAGCCACATGTTTTCAAGGTCTGAGAGCGGCTTTGTGAACCATGGTTTCCTTGTGAATTTGGTGGCAACTCTTTTCAACGAGATCTAAAAGCTTCTCCAAATTCCCTGCCCACGAGTTTAGAATCTCGTTGCTATCTTTTGCAATCTGGAAGCACACAATCCCTGATGGTCTGTCTATTTTTGCAATCAGTGCTTTCGACACTACCATCTCCGACAGATGCTTCTCCGCCTCCTGAAATCGCAATTTCCAACAAAAACATACAATTGTATAAAGAGCTTTTAACATGTAGAAGCATATTTGATATATATAACCAGTGAGTTTATATCAATATACCTCAATGCTCAGGCATAAAAGCTCGGCAAGTCTCTTTAAGGTTATCCTTGAGTAATACTTTGAGACAACGAGAATATTCTGCAAAATGTAAACAGATTTTCAGATATTAATAGCTTTAAGCATCAATCAATTGATGTAAACAAGCTTTAAGATAAATTGAGAGACTTACATGTTCGATTATTCTCAGCTTCAGATCTTCACCTGCTTTGTCACCCAAAGAACCTCCAACCATGCTTTTCTCTTTCTCGAACTCATCCTTGTATTTGTTCCACAGAGATGTCCATTGAATAACCTCCATTGTCACTACCTGTTTTAGAAGCATCCTACAAAGAATAATATCAAACACAAAAAAACTTAGAACCCATTTGAGAACAGAAGACTCGGTACTGAAAAACCAAATTTATGGAGAAAGAAGAAATACTTGAAATCAGGGATTTCTATTAAATTCTTGTCTTCCAAAGTTGCATTGAGCAAGCTTGATTGCATTGGGTCATGAGGTGCCAAGACCAAGAACCAGCAGATCTTCCTCAGGACCTATTGTTTTGAAGATCAAAGAAAGTTATTAAACTAACCATATAGAATGTATAGTAATTAAACATCAAATCAATGGCATGAGCTTACCGGAATCCACTGCTCTGGAGTTTCTTTTACAGAAGGGATATCATATATCGCCTTGTAGCTACGGCAGATTTCAAGGTACTCATTGTTATGAGAATAGTACCTACACAGTTGAATTTTTATATGGTTATTGATAAAAAGATAAGTATGCCACGGGAATCAATCATGGTACATCAGAATTCAGTGGAAAACATAATGCAATTCATTCACATAAAACCAAAAAAAAAAATAATGCAATTCATGTCATTAATCGTTGGCCAGGAAAAAGAGTTAAAAATTTGACACAACAGGAGATTCATCCAAAATTTGATACTGTCCCACCAGGAAAAATTTGTAATATGCATATCTGAAAAACCACAGTAAGCAAAAATTCCCACAGATTGATACAGTTCAAGAGACAGAGAGTGTCGTCCATGATTAAATCATATACAATTAAACATGCCAAGACAACTGATGGAAATAAAAATTACGAGAACAATGAGATAGAGAAGCACAACAAGGCCTTACCGAATCATTAGCTCATAGTAAATTCGCTTAAGCTCCAACAAGGTTGGTATATCAGCAGGAGCCTCCTCTATCATGTTCTCACCTTCCTTAGGTTTCTTCTTATCTTTTTTTGTATCTGCGTCAAAAACTCTAGGATTGATCTTCCTAGATAAGATTTGTGCACGAACATAATCTTGACGATCCAAGCACAAGCGAACCTTTAAAGATTACCCAAAAGTTGTTAGCACCACAAATGAAAATACCATTAAATATAAATTGCAACGTAACGAAGCAAGTCCTTACTTGTTCAAGGATAAATGCAATTTTCTCAGTCTTTGCCATAGCTCCAAATGTCTCCACCTGTTATTCAATATAACATTGCAGGGATTAATTAGGACTGAAGATTTTTTTTAGGAGATTTAGTAGCCAAATGCACAAAAACTTACAGCAACTTCTTGCATGAGATCTGCAGCTTCAGCTATCTGACCCTGGTCTTCCTTAATCTTAGCAAGCTTCTTGGTCAGACGTGCCCGCTCGATTTCAACATATATCTATACATGAAAAATTCAATGACAAATAATTACAACCGAATGATGAAGTTATGATAAAGAATACACCATCAGTTTCTTAGTTTTGCACCTTTCCAGCAGATACATTGTTCAGCGTCTTAATAAGCTCTATCCGAGTTTCAATGTCTGGTGTCTGATCAATATACTGCATCGCTTGCTGCACCATGGATTGCACAGCCTGCAAATGGAGAAATTCATAAAGATCACTGATGATGACTTTTCACTTTGTATCATTTACTATAACTATACTTCTGTACATGATAAAAATAAGCTAATATTTGTATCAAGAAACTGGACCAAGAAAACACGCAAAGCAAAAGTAAAACCAATGTAAAACTGAAAATGAAACTAACTTAAGTAAGAAACTAAACTAAATACAACCATCACTATCTGCAATAAACCATATTAGCATCAAAATTTAATGTCAACAGTGAACCTATCAAAACAATACAGAGGAATCGTAAAAGCAACATATCACAGGAAAAAATCCCACTAAAATAAGTTTGTATCCAACACAAAAGCGAATCCTCCTGAATTTGTGCTTATGTCCCTTATCTTTCCAAGATTAGGGTTACCTAATACTAGGCCTATGCAATTCAGAAGTCAAATGTGGAAGAAATCAAAACTCAATCAAAATTTCCAACCAATACAACCCCTTCAAACTATCAAACGAATAGGAAAACCCAAACCGAACAAATCCATGTTTCCTAAGAGCTTAAACGACAAACTGATAGGTTTGAAGCAAAATTGAAGTACCTGTTTGAGCTGACCACGTTTCTTAGACAGATTGAGAATCTGCTCATTCAGAAGTTTCCAATCCTTAGCTTCGAAACAAAGCTGAAGAATCTCAGTAGCTGCTTTCCTAGTACCGGCGACGTTTTCCGCGAGTCTCATCTGCTTCTCTTCATTCAGAAGCCGATCTATCGTCGCCTCAAGCTTCCCGTTGTCTCCCTGAAATCCACACTATAACGGAATGAGAAGATGCAAATTTTCGAAAACGAGAAAAAAAAACTTAACATCAGATCTGAGTAATCGAAGACTCGCCATCGTGAAAATCACTGAGAATCAACTCAAAGTACGAGTGGTTGAAATTCTAGTGATGGAACGAAGAAGCTTTAAGCTAAAGTAGAGGCGAGAGAGAGATGAGAGAGCTTTTTGGAGTTGCCGAGCACCGAAAAATCGCAGAGTACCCCAACCCCTTGAACAAGAAATCTCAGATTCTTCGGCCGATGATCTTTTCCTCAAATGGGCCACTAATGGGCCGGTAGCTAATTGTTTTTAGCTGGTACCATTGTTTCTTGCCAAACAGATTGATTTGGTTTGGTATGATATTGGTTCATTGAAGTACCGGACCGATCCCATTGATTGAACAACTTGAGCAAGAGTAGAAAACTCATGTCGTTCGATCTTCCGACCAAATCTCAGCAAATCTTCGATAATTCGTAGCGGAACCTTCTTGATTGGTAGAGGATAACTGCAGTCACAAGAGAAATACAATTTACCCATACAACTCAAACAATGCTAATGAAAGCAAGAACTTGACATTCAAGAGCAAAGAACACTAAAACTCTAGAACTCATGAACAAGAAGAAAGACGCACAAACAAGAAAATATAATTATTGACTATTGATTCATGTGTATACCAAATGTATATATATTTTTATAAATATATTTAATAAAATAATACTCCATATGTTTCTAAATGTTTAGTTATGCCTACATTTATTATTTAATATTAACAATTTCCAATTAATATAACCAGTAATATTTGTTTAAATTTAATTATTTTTAGTTAATGTTCCTTGAAATGTACAATTTAATAATAAAAATGTAAAAGCTAATTTAGAGAATCAAGTTTTGTGGAACAAAAACAACTAAAAAAATCAAATATTTAGGAATAGAGAAAATACCGTTATATTTTCACTCCAACTAAAAACTGGAAATTGTTGAACCATAATAACATAACCCGTTATTATTATTTGCTTACTTTAATTTTTTTTTCTCTATTACCATTTATCTGATTAACCTCTTTTGTTTTTCCTTTTTTAATTATAAAGTTTGCTTCTTTTTTTATAAAACGGTATAAAGATGTTTTTTTATAATTCTCTTCACTTCCGTTATTAGACGGAAAAAAAAAACAGAGACAAAACATTTCCATCCTTGGTGTACCTGGAGTGAGTTGCTCTAGTAACCTAAATGGAGAAAGTGATGACTACATTAACCTCTTTTTTGCTATATAACCTTCATTAAACAAACAAACCTATAATTTCCATTTTACCCTTTATACAATAATTAAAAAATTTAAAGATTAAATTAAAAAATTTCTTCTTATTCAATCTTACTTTCTCTCTCCTCTTCTCCTCCATTCGCGAAATCAAAGAAAAATTGAAAAAGAGCTCGACGCCGCTTTTGATCCACCGTCACTGTCGCCAGTGGTTGAGAATCCTATCTTGCTTGACTGCGCTGGTCTTAAAGCATTGATTTTAGACTCTATAGCTTCTTCAATAAACGATGGTTCTTCGATCAAGTTTTGAATGACTTTCTAGTCAGATCGTTCATGCGTTTCGGATATGAAGTCTCATTCGAAGCTTTAGACAAAGGGGCTATTGAGATATGGGGCCCTTATGGTATCTCGTACACATTCCGACGATTGGCCGAGCGAATAAGTCAACCAAATTGTTGTGTGAAGGAATCAATATCTCGACATAAACCAAGAGGCAGATCTTGTCCGCCTCCGCCTCCGCTCGCTATCGCCGCTCGCTGTCGCCGTCTTTGAATCGGTAAAGAAATCCGATTTGATTTTATTTTATTTTATTTTGATTGTCGATTCTTGTGTTTTTTACTCTTGTGTCTATTCAAGGTTAATAATTATGGATTATGGGTTTGGATTGAGAAGCGAAGATCGGAATTTGTAGGTTCAGATCTGAATCTGGGTATAACTAGATTCCGATTTAGTTATACTATGTACAGATAGTATAACTAGTTAAACTATGTACAGACAGTTAAACTAGACATGCAGTTAAACTAGTTAAACTATGTGCAATTACTATATACTGATGCCGTTTATTATTTTTTTCAGATGGCGATGATTGACATAACTTTTAGTCACGGGGAACATTACTCATTTGACGGAGATGATATACAATAGAATCCAAGAGAACATCGGTGTTATACCATATATATGGATAGCAATTTGAAACAAATGGGTTATTCATCTTTGGTTGGTAAAATATGCAGAAAGTTGAAGGTAAATGAATTAAAATGGGCATTGGAAGATAAAGATTAAAGATGAGAGACTTAAGACTTGTTTCAAATATTTCTGTTTTTGGGAGAGTATGCTTTAGCATTGGGGTGAGTCGAACACGACCGATAATTCTTCCACCACCGCTTCATCATCGCTGCATAAAGAAGCTCTCTCTTCCCTGTGAATTTTTTTGGCTTTGGTTTGGTACAAAATTTCTCTCATTTCACCAACCAAATGTGGGTTGGTTATGTTCTTTTGTTTTTAATCAGCTTGAAACCTGTATATGAATCCCATAAACAATATAATCATGAGGGATAAAAGAATGAAAGACAAATGAAGAATTTACAGGAAGAGGTGGTTTTGCGTTATACAATACATGCTTGCTTGCTTTTATCTTTTTCTCGAGGATTTCTTAATGTTTTTGTTTGACATTTTAGTTGTGTAACTTTGTCTCAAATGAAGTATGATTATAGTACCTTATGATTTATGGTATTCTTGATTATGATTCCTTAGATTATAGTAGTAATCTTAGAAATTTTTTTGTATAATCTAAAAACTGTATTTATAAATTAAATGTAAATATTTTATTAATAATTTTAATCATTACAGAAAAGATAACTAAAAGTTAGATGACATGAATTTAAACTGGTTAAACTAGATAAACTGGTTAAACTATGTGAAGCTGGTTAAACTATGTTATTACGTACTTGTATTTAAAAACAAAAGTATTACGTATGTATTTCAATAATTTTTTAAAGAAAACGTTAGTAATACATAAGTAAACGTATATAACAATATGATTTTGATAAAAAATACAATTTATAATATTTATGTAATTATTACATGAAAATTTATACTTCCCCTTATCTACCTTATACCTTTATGGTCACTTAGTAATTATTATCAAATAACTATGTCAATCAGATAAACATGTATTTTATCATATATTATGTCATAATAAGTTGTTAAATATATATTAAGCCACTATTTTTTATAAGTTAAACTAATTAAAATTTGTTTAACATATGGTTAAACTAGTTAAATTGATTTATCCATGAAAGTTAAACTATGTTATAAGTTGTTACACTAGAAAACTAGTTAAACTATGTGGTACAACTATGTGTAATAAAATGACGGCGCCACATGACAATCATTCCAGGAAATGCCAATGCGACGTGGTAATCATTTTTGGTGTCACGTGGAACACGAGATTGAGTATTTTAATGTCGGTAAATGAATTAAACGAAATAAACTAGTTAAACGGGTGCAACTATGTTAAACAAGTTAAACTGGTTAAACTACTTTTAAGCAATGATTAATCCAATTTTTGAAACTGAGTAAAGGAACCAAACATAAACAAACATTGGCTCGTGGTCAAGACAAGTCTCTTGTCTGCATCGATCACAGAACTAGTTTGAGTCTCATTGATTTACGCCAACTTAATCCTCCTTAAGGCTTCCACAAACATTACATTCAGGAATCCTCGACGCATTATGAGTCTTTGGCGGAAGCGGAGCGAGAGTGCCAAAGAAATACGCGTGAGGGAAACTGGATTCATCATCCAACCCATTTCCACAAGCTTCTTCTTCTTCCTTCTCACCCTCTGAATCCTCCATGTCTTCTTGTTCATCTTCATTGTCTATCTCTTCCAAAACCTCATTCTCATCTTCCCCACCTTCTGACCAACTAGATTCAAATTTGCACATGTCACAGTCACATTTGAAACTGTAATCCTCTAGCAATCTCTTTTTTTTGCTTGAGTAATTCATGTTCACAGGGAAGTAACGATTGCGGCAGCAGTAGACATGTTAAATTAGTTTAACGGCAGTGACATCGGTGGCAGCAACAGCAGCGGCGGCAACAACAACAGCATCGATAAAGGGATTAAACTATGTTAAACTGGTTAAAACTATTTAAACTATGTTAAACTTGTTAAACTAGTAATTACAAGTATGAACAGCTTCAGCAAGTCTCCGAGGATCCTATGAATCAAGTTTCTCAGTAAGTATTATTTCACTGTATATTAGCAATCATGAATCTAGCCTTCGATCTTGGAGACTAAGAATTGAAGAATTTAGTCAGTTGTATATGTTACTTCTAGATTAGTGAATCAATGTTTCTTTTTTTGGTGAGTTTTTTTTTTTTTGTTGAAGAAGTTATGTTTTCTCCTTGCAGAGTTTTTGAGAAGTCCTTGCAATATGTGAAGCGATTCAGCCGCTACAAGAATCCAGATGCTGTTAGACAAGTTCGAGAGTATCCTCTTTCTGAATTTAGTTGATTCATAGTTTTAACCGATGGTTGCTTTGACATGCTTGCATCTTTATGAGAATCTTGATTGTACCGCAGTTGCTTTGATTCTCCTTTCCTTAGCACTGAACGATCAATGAGAGTTTACAGTCACTGATTTAACATTTGATTTTACCGCAATATGTTTACCTTAACTCATCTTTAATAGAATACTGAGCAGACATCAACTCACTGAGTTTGAGGTAAGATGTTTAATTTTTTGAGATTGGATTTTTGTTATCAATTAAGTCGTTTCGGCAGAAGACTTAAAACATTGCATTGGTCGTTATTGAACAGCTCTGTGTTCTTGGCAATCTCTGTCCTGAAACTGTTGAAGAAGCAGTGGCAATGGTTCCTTCTCTTAAGGTAAAGATATTCTACTATTTCTATTCAGTGGAGGTCAGATAATCTCAAAAGGACAAATAGTATTGTTATGTCAGTGGACTTTTGAGATGATGTAAGCTTCTCTTTTGTGTAGACAAAAGGAAGAGCTCATGATGATGAAGCAATTGAGAAGATGCTCAATGATCTCTCCCTTGTCAAGAGATTCGAGTAGTGCAGAATATTCTCAAGATCTAAGATTAAGAACATTTAGCAGGGTGTTATACTTTGCCTATGTCTGAATAAATATCTCTGGAGTTAATTTTTCATGTCTGAAATTACAAAGCTTTCATGCCCAGAATCTCTGGAATGATACCTTCATGTCAAATGAATGTAATATACAATGGATGATCCAAGCTTTCAATGAAATATATACCATTTCTTTTTCACTAAATCGAGTAACGGATAACACTATATACATGCTACACCTAAAGCTATGTGTGAAGCTTTAATTCCATCTCTTGGCATTTTTGCTGGACTTTGACTTCTTTTTGGAAGCTTGAAACGCTATCATGTTTTGCTTCTTCCGTGCATCTCTCTCAGCCTTTGACATCTTTGACTTTGCTTTCACTTTTGGAGCTTTTTCTTCCAATTCTGCTTCCCCTCTCCAACTCCCTTGCTCTAGCTTCCACATTCTTCTCCAGGTAATACTGAAAAACAGTTACAATCTAGAATGAACAAATTTGGTAAAAGTATAAAAGAGAAACTAGGAAAGAGATTGTGTTACATTGTAGTCTCCTGTATAGTCTTTTAAACCACCATCCCTGACTTCAATAACTCTGTTAACGATTTGTTTAATGAAGTATCGATCATGGGAGACTGTGATGACCGTGCCTTTGTATTCGTATTGCCTCCTGATGAAAGAAGGAATCAGAGAATCACAAGTGAAGTGACACAACCTCCAGGAAACAACTTGGGCAACAGAAAAGAGAAGAGTATTATTAGAAACCTCGAGCATTTCTTTCGAAGGTATGTCTAAGTGATTGGTCGGTTCGTCCAACACAAGTAGAGTGGACGGTTTCACCATGAATTTGCAGAATGCAAGGCGTGCCTAAGACCGCATAAAAATGGCGATGAAGAACATGAATGAGACAATATGAGTATTATATTGAGGATAAAAATAGGCATTATTTTACCTTCTCACCACCACTCAAAAGAGAGACCTTTCTATCCAACATGTCAGCTTTGAAGTTGCAGCGACCAAGAAGAGCTTTAATATCATCAATTCTMCAATCTACAGCAGCTTCAACAACCGTCTCAATCACAGTTTTATCCAAATCTAGAGCCTCTGCCTATAGCCAACAACAACTGAGTAAAAATAATATTTCTGATTCCTCTAATAAGCCCTTTCTTCACGATAGAACTAACCTGATTCTGCTCGAAGTAGTTTGGCAATACATTGTGCTCCCCGAGTATCACTTCACCTCTCATAGGCTTCTCCAAACCCATAATCAGTTTCAATAGTGTACTTTTACCGCACCCGTTCGGACCAATAATAGCGATTTTTTCTCCTCTTTCTATAGCTAGATTTGCCTTGTTAAATAGCATCTGCTTGCATCAGACACACAGATCAAAACACAAGGCATTACACAAGCAACAAAAGGAATATCCAAATAGTGTTAGTCTAATGCTATCATCTCTCACCTTATCCTCAAAACCAAATTCAAGATTCTTTACAGTGACTACAGATCTTCCGCTTAATCCACATTCAGGAAACCTAAATTTCATTTGTTTCCGCTGAAATGGCTTCTCTATTTGCTCCTCTTCTTGAAGCTTCTCCAGTTTCTGTTCATAAGACAATATAAAACAGAATCAAGAGAAGTAAGTTATACATTCTTTACTCAACAAGTACTAAATTTAGCTTCTTGTTTACTTTTACCTTTTCTGCTGAAGAAGCTCGACCAGAATTTGCTCCAGCACTTAACCTACTAATCAAATCCTTTGTTGCTTCAATCTCTTTCTGTTGCTTTTCCCAAGCAGCATACTGAGCTTCGACCCACTCTGCCTTTGAAATTACATACTGAGAGTAGTTACCCTCGAAAGTCCTCGACACGCCCATTTCTGTTTCCACAATTTTGGTACATAACTGATCAAGAAACGCTCTGTCATGTGATATAATGACCATAGGCACATCTTGCTTGTTCAAGTAATTTTCAAGCCACTCAATAGTATCAAGATCCAAATGATTCGTTGGCTCATCCAAAAGCAGTAAATCTGGATTCTGTTCACACAATCACACATTAGCCTAGCTAGCTAGCTAGCTTAAACACAGTATTAAAGGAATCACATTTCTCATTATTACCTGAAGCAAAATCTTCCCAAGTGACATTCTCATTTGCCATCCACTACTAAACGAAGCCACAAGCCTATCTGCATCCTCCGACACAAAGCCTAATTCAGACATCAGCTTACTGATTCTCGCATCGATAGAATCCAAATCAACCTCTTGAGCTCGTCTCTGCAATAAATCGAATTCGTCGAGTAACCTTCCCATTAGTTCTAAATCGTCAACAGATCCTTCAATCGCCTTCTGCAACTTGTCAAGCTTCATCGCTACTTCCATCTCTTCTTTTAACGCACTCATGAACTCTTCCTTCACTGTCTTCCCCATCGAAACTTCGAATTCTTGACTCAAGAAGGCGACTTTCAAATTGGGTTTTGCTCTAATCACATTTCCTGAATCAGGTTCCTCTTGACCCGTTATGATCCTGAGCTGGGTCGTCTTGCCCGCACCGTTGACGCCGATTAACCCTACTTTTTCACCTTTCTTCACTTCCCAAGTCACATCCTTTAGCACCGTCACGCCTTCATAGCCCTTGCTAATGTTTTCAAGTCTCACTCCTGACGAAATTGAAGACGCACCATTGTTTGATTGCTTACCGATCAGCTTCCGATCGGTGGACAAGAGCGATTCGAGCTCTGAATTGGAGCTGGTTGCGGAAACTTGGGCTCTTATATTGGGGACTACTCTTCTAGGGTTAGAAACAGAAGAGAGTTTCAGGGTGAATGGTGTAGGGCAAGGAGGTGGATTAGTGATGAAGAAGGTAGAACGAAGGTTTAGGCTATGGAGATTCGTCATTAATCCCATTTTTGGTGCAATGTAGACATCAAATGATTCAAACGAACAATTCCGATTTGTTAAAAATTGTACTTTTGAGACAACAAAAACAGAACAAGGTATAACCAAAAAAAAAAAAAACCAAAATAACAGAACAAGAATCGCAAAACGACTCTCGAGGCTTCTATAACGTGTGAGCGAAGTGTCACAAACACACACGTATGCATGTGAGCTCAAGGCTCATAAACTGCCACGTGGCAAACCACATAAACACTGTTTAGATTACCACGTCACCGGTTTGACAAATCTGGCACTAATCTGAAATGTTTTTTTTTTTTTTGGGTGAAAATAATTAGGCATGACAATTTCAACTATATTTTGATCAAGATTTTGACTCTCGGAGGAAGACTTTAGTGGAGGAGGTTGTAGAAACTTCAACTTCATTTTAAAGTTTCAAATTTTTACTATACTAAAGTCTGATCTTGTGTTGTGCACATTTTCTGCGTGCATTGCTTTAGTTTTTTTTGGGTAATTCGTGCATTAACTATTCACCTAAATCAAACAAGGAAAGATAAAGAAAAAAACTAGGATTAACAATATAACCTCACTCATTCCTATATTCAATTAATAATTAACGCCAATTTAAAAAGCTGCAAAGTACTATGTCGAAATCATACAATATCTAAAGTAATTAATCTATGTCACTCTTAAGAAAGAACCATCAATCTAAATATTATATTTCCCTAATTAGAATGTCTTATCACCTTATATACCGGTTGGCAAAAAATAAATCACCTTTATAGTGCAAGTGAATAAATAGGATCTTCTCCAATAATCACAAACTCGATAAGAGCAAATAAACTTTCCATTACAATTTAGGTCATTTAATTAGAACACTAAAAAACTAGTTACAAATGCAAAGACTCTAGTTAATTATACATTTTAGCGTCTTATAAATGAAACCCCACATTTCTTAATTCTTCTTCATCGTTCTCGATTCACTTTTTTTTTTCACAAAATGATGAAACTCATGGATGGCCTGGTGTGAACGATCATACTTTCGAGGTAAATGTTTCTTTTAGTATATTTGATTCCAATAATGAAAGAAATAATACAATAATCATCACTAAAAATGTAACTTTTACTTTGTGCAGAGCATTTTTTCTCAAGAAAATATAAAAAAATGTACCAAGAAACTCTGCAGTTTTATCACCTATGGAGACTTGCTGTCCAAGAAAGAGACGAAGCAAGAGAACATCTGAAACATTCACTCGCCCAACTCTCCAGATTACAGGAACACTTCAACACCATTTTCTTGTCCGAAGAACAACAAGTAACCCATTATTACTCAGAAGCCACAGACGACACCACCGATCATCAAAACTATAATTACAATAACTTCTCCGGCGATTCTCCGTCGCGATTCTCGTCTGCATCGTCGCTGGATTACGTCTCCAACTCAAATGTCTATTCCTCGCAGGAGACGTACGAATCTGATTGTTACAGCTTCCGGTCGAATCAGATGGGTTTTGAGAACAGGAAAGATTTTGAGACCCTTGTGCTGGAGATTATAGGATTCGGAAGAGTCTTTCCGGAGAACGGTAAGTTCCAGCAAGCTGTCATCGAAGCTGGATCGTTGGTTGAGTCATTGTTCATAACTGGTCCGATTCCGAAATGGAGAAATCCTCCGGTTCAAATGTTGAGTCCAAGACCGGTTCTAAGTAATACTATCGGAGAATGGAATTATGGTGGTTTGCAGTTGGGTCCGGGGATCCTGAAACGGTCTTTCTCAGGCAAAATGCCACGGTTCAGCTTGATGCCATAAGAGATAAGTCCCGCTGGAGTTTTATTTTATTCGCTTCGTTACATGTAATGTTTAATTTTTATGTATTGGTACGAAAGAATTTGATGCAATCAAATAGATACCTTTTATTTGTTCATCCATTATTTTATCATTACAAAATACTCGAAAACAATAGATTTTAGGAAGGATCAGTCTTTCGAGTCAAAGCCACAAAACCTATATAAAGAGCAGAAAGGGTGAGAATTATAGTGAATAAGTAAAAGAAGAAGCTTAGTGAGTTTTACCGCATACCACTGTCTTCGATTTTCTTGTGTGGTGGAAGCTTCCAGCTGAGACAGAAGCAGCCACTAGGCTAAGCGGCATAACTTGAATGTATGTAAGATAAACACCACCAGCATCACCTCAGGAGAAAGGCAGTATTCACAAAGTTAACTCGCCATCGAGAACCTCCATGATGCAACTAAGCAAAAACATTAGATATGTGATTCACCATTCAGACCTTTAAAGCACTGAGCAATAGAATTCACAAGGAAAGTTAAAATTTTCATCGTCTAATGAAAGACATAGAGACTCTTGAGACTCATGAACATTTATAATAAAGTGTGATCTTTCAGAGAGCTATAGATCATTGTATGTAAGACATGAGCAAAAATACCTCATTTTTGTAAACCTCAAGAACAGACAATTCCATCTTTCAGCGGCACTTGCAGCTCCTCAAACACACAACTCACCTATTCAGAATAAGGGACGAGCCATTCAGTTTATAAAGATTAAGCAATAACTATATCCAAGGTTCTGCAATTGTTGAGCAAGATTTTTGAGGTCACTGTTATTGGAAAAAATCCACTGAATATAGTGTCATATGAGCCGTGAGCTACTTCACACATCTTTTCGAAATTGGAAAAATGATTTTTTAACTTGACAGACAAAATTTAAGGTTAATATATAAATGAAATGCACATATTGTATGTAACTCACTGATTTGATGTATCTGAACTTCGCATTCCAGAAGAGGAAAACAATAGCTTAAGGCTTTAAGCCGATAAATGCTGAATCCAAGTAAAATCATCTGAAGAAACAGAACATACATGAATAAATCATTTAAAAGGAATTTTGGTTTGAGTTTGATGGTCTTCATACCTTTGAGACCTTTGAGACTCATGGTATCACCAGAAATCACTACACGAACATTCACCGTTTTGAAAATGATGAAACCTGTTTGAATCCCTTAGGATTATCTGTCTCCCTTCGATCTTTGATATATACTTGAAGGCAGAGTGGCAATCACCGCAAACTCTGAGGTTCTTCATTATTCTGATTGGCAGCGTAGAGCTCCTCTGGGCTGCGAGAAAAAGCTACAGCGAGCTTCTCGCTGTGATAGGTCAGAATCTCTTCCTTGTTCTCTTGCTCTAAATCATACAAGGCAAATCCTGTCTGTGGCACATAACCTGCGTCTCTCATCTTTCTATTGAGCTCCTTGAGCTTCTTGTAAATCAAATCAGCATCTGGGTGTGACTTATCCCCAGCAACAAACATATGGACTCCATCCTTCATGGTGACCCAACTATAACCAGCTTCCTTTTTCACATCTGCATCCTTCATCTTCTTTCTCGCCTTTACTAAATCTTCCCATCTTCCTCCAGCAGCATACATGTTACCAAGTAGCACATAGTTTACAGCATTTTCTGGCTCCAGTTGAAAAAGCATTTCTGCTGCTTTCTTCCCTAAGTCTGCTTTTCGACCATTTGCTCTGCAACAAGCCCCAAGTACAGTCCTCCAGATGAGAACATTAGGCCTCATTGGCATTCTATCAATGAAATCTTCCAACTTATCGAGTTCACCTGCACGGCCTAGCAAGTCAGCCATACATGAGAAGTGTTCAATCCTAGGAGCCATAAGAATCACTCATAGATTTGAAATGTTTAAACCCTTCTTTAATTAAACCCGCGTGGCTACAAGCTGACAAGACTCCCACAAATGTAACATGGTCAGGTGATGTTTGGCCATCGAGCTTCATATTTGCAAAAAGCTTCAAAGCTTCTTCTCCTTGCCCATGTCGTGCATAGCCCGAAATCATAGAGTTCCAAGAATATGAATTTCTTACCGGCATTGTGTTAAAAAACCTCAAAGCATAATCTAGTCTTCCACATTTGGAGTACATGTCAACAAGTGCACTCCCAACTACCACATCAGATTCTAAACAAGCTCTCACCGAACAAGCATGCACTTCCATGCCACGCTCTAGCGTTGCAACTGACGCAAACGCGCTAAGAACGGTCGCATACATGAAACTATCCAACCTCTGACCCATCTGCAACATAAACCAGACCAAATCCAAGGCCTTGGGAAGGAGCTCGTTATGTATATACCCCGAGATCATTGAGTTCCAAGTTACATCATCTCTTCTCTCTGAAGTTTGGAAAGTTCTAACATCTTACGAGAGTCTTCCAGAGTAAGTAATTTATCGATTTCGATATTCACTTTTCTGACCTTGAGGAGGATTTCATTGTCAATCTTACTTCTGTGTCAGTCTTCTGTAAATATTGGCGTTGAGTTGGCTTATATATCTCTTGTTCATCTGCGTTTTATTGTTTATGAATCCATCAGGATAGTTCCAAATTTGGCAATCAGCAAGATTTTGTCACGCGAAAACAATGAAGTCCGAATACTTCAGGTATGAGCATTCTCATCCACGGTAACCTTTTAATCAAATTTGGAAAGGATTAGAAGCATACAATGGAAAACATATGACATGAAGAGATGGACTTGGGTTCGTCGCTTATCTGTGGATGTGAAGCTGCACCCAAATATGAACTCATAATTTGCTCTTCGATGATTCAGAAAGGCTCTGCATTTAGTCCCGTCTTGAAGATCAAAGTTCTGACACTGGCCAAAGCCAAGGTTTCTATCTTGGTTTCAATAAATTCTATAACTAAACCGTATCCTGTTTGCAGGAAGGATGCAAAGGCCTGCTTTAAATGGTGCTTCATGCGAGAGCTGTTTTCGATTTGCATGAGCAGGAAATCAGATTTGAGCAGATTTCAGAACCTGAAAGCGTGAAATCAGAGAAGAGAAAACACAAGAACAAAATGATGATGATGAAGTATAAGATTTTGTTTCTTACTTTTTGCCAATCCTCCTCAACTTCTGATAACGTACCCGCATAATAATAACCTTAATACCAAAACAAAAAAAAAAGAGAGAAGAAAATCACAAGGCTGATTTAATTCGTAATTCGACTCCACAGAGTAAATGGAAAACTAAGGTTGTGGTTGCTGTTTAACATTACAAAAATACATACAATATATAACTTATATAAGAAAAATAAAAATTGTATTGTTATAAGAAAAAATTAATATTTTCAACATCACCCAATTATCCTCTATATATTATTTGGAGAGCACATTTATTAATAAACACTAAAAAGCGTAAATATTTACATCACTTTGCTACCTCAAAGAACAAATTTTAACCTCTCATTAAAGATATTTTAGTCATTAGTTATTATGTGATCATTTGATTAAACTAAAATATTTATGGTAACTAATTAAAATCAAATATTTATGGTAACTAATTAAAATCATATGTATATGATAACTAATTAAAATCCTATATTTATGGATACAAAAAAATCCATATTCATAATAGATATTCTATAGAATATTTTATATTTATGAAAAAAATTCTATTAAATCTTTGCTAATAATATATTGTCCAAAATTTTGATAATATCTATATATATTTATATATATATATATATTTAGCATTTATTTTATTAACTTATAATCTATAAAAATATAAATATATAATATCGAATTTAAAAAAAAAATCAAAATTAACTCTTGCAGTAGTACGAAACATTTCTAGTTATTTATCAAAAACAAAGTCCCAATAATTGCCTAGTATGATTCCAGCAACTTAGAAATCATTAAACTATATATATATACTATTATAAGAAAAACATATATTTATGTAATTTGCAACATTAGATTGAAACCCGTGTAGTTTTATAAACTCTAGTTTTCAGACCTTAACTATTTAACCGACCATCAAAAAGTTGAAAGAGTAGTGCAATGCTATTTTCATTTCTTTTAATGTTTCATCCCATTTTTTTAGTGTTTATATTTAATTTAGAGTTAGATGGATTATTTAATTTAGAGTTCTGCACAGAACAATAACTAGGATAGTAGCAAGAAACAAAGAAGTAAAGGCAAGTCAATGAAATTTGATAGTGATGGTTTTAGGAAAGAAAAACAAAAAGTCCCGTCATTGTCTTCATTGTGAAATGAAATTTCACGTAATTAGAAACAAACTTCTTTCTAGGTATTAGATTATTACAGAAACCAAGTTGCAGAGGTCGTGACTCGTGACTAAAGAGAGAGGTCAAAGAGAGTTTGGATGTGAATTGTGATGTGAAAAGGGAAGAAAATCAAAATTTTGAAAGGTAAAAACAGTAGATATATAAAATGCATGTATAAATCTAGAAATGAAAAGGGTTTACCATTGGAGGCAAACTATCCGAGAATCTTTAATCTTTGTAATTTATAAAATAGCTCTATAGTTTGATAATGGCCACCTTTCTCTAAATGCAGACAAACCCTCCAATAGCTGAAGGAACGTGTAAACAACATTTTTTTTTCTTTTTCATATTAGATTAATCAGGAGAAATATTGAAAATGTTGGTTTCACTTCAGAATCTACAAATAGTCAACATAACCTATTTCACAAGAGCTATGCAAAGAAGAGTTTCTTTAAAATCATTTCATATGGATTTCTACATATTACTTTACACATTTTGAAGTGTTTTTTAAGAAATGAACAAATTCAGTCTTTGAAAGCTAAAAATTAACATTACCATCCTTTGGCTAACCTTCTAGTATTAGACAGTAACAGTGCATGGTGACCAAAAAAAAAAAAGACAGTAACAGTAGCTAGGAACATATTACATTTGTTTAATTTTTGAAAACAAGGTTAAGTTATGGAACATTGTATTCAACAAAATTTAGTTAGAGATAAGTTTAATCACAAACATTGTTTTTCTTGTATTAGGTCTAATTGTTTCAAACGCAATTTTAATCTTTGGCTTTACATAAAAAATATACAAAAAGAGTCAAGTAATGCCCATCTTATATTTGCGAAAAATAACAAAGATTAGGTATTATTTGTGTTTTTCTTGATCTTTTGATGGAACTAATATTCTTAAAAAATAACAGAACAAATTTAGGGATTTTTTAAGGAAATTATGGGACTCGCTATGTTCCAATGCTCTTGTCAAAAAACTATGTTTGAGGTATTGCACGAAGATTGTGGATATGCTTATTGTTTGGACTTAATATTGGCGAAACAATTCTTGCTTGACATTCAGACCACTCAATGCTCGAAACTTGCTTAGGAAGTCAATCACCTTAGAAAAGAGGTAATTAAAATAATTATTATTTGCAAGAAGATTGTAGATTTGCTTATTGTTTGTATTGCATGTAAAACCATTCGTGCTTGACATTCAGACCACTCAATGCTCGGAGATTCTTGCTGAGGAAGTCAAAGAACTTAGGAAAGAGGTAATTACTTTTATTATTGGCTTTGTGTGTATTTGATAACTTAGGTTAATTTGGATATATTGCAGGTTTATGAGTTAAAAAGGGGCAATTGAAAAAAGATTAAGTATATTCGGATACTAAATGATTCTCGGACCTGCAATATACCTTTAGTATAAAATAGCTCTATATTTTGATAATGGCGACCTTTCTCTAAATGTAGACAAACCCTCCAATAGCTGAAGGAACGTGTAAACAACATTGTTTTTTCTTTTTTCATATTAGATTAATCAGGAGAAATATTGAAAATGTAGGTTTCACTTCAGAATCTACAAATATTCAACATAACCTATTTCACAAGAGCTATGCAAAGAAGAGTTTCTTTAAAATCATTTCATATGGATTTCTACATTACTCTCTCCGTTCCACAATATTTGATTTTACAATTTCTTCACACAGATTAAGAAATATTTAATGGCCCTTATTTTTAGCTACTTTTTTACTCAAAGTACTAAATAATTAATGTTTTCCAATAATTATAATAATAACTCACCTTCTACCATTGGTCTTTTAGGTTTAATGACCTTATTTTTAGCTATATTTTCATTAAATGATGCTAAAAATTAAATATTATGGAACAATGAAAAAAAACTAGAAAATCAAATATTGTGGAACGGAGGGAGTTTTACTTTACTCATTTTGAGGAGTTTTTTAAGAAATGAACAAATTCAGTCTATGAAAGCTAAAAATTAACATTACCATCCTTTAGCTAACCTTCTAGTATTAGACAGTAACAGTGCATGGTGACCAAAAAAAAAAAAGACAGTAACAGTAGCTAGGAACATATTACATTTGTTTAATTTTTGAAAACAAGGTTAAGTTATGGAACATTGTATTCAACAAAATTTAGATAGAGATAAGTTTAATCACAAACATTGTTTTTCTTGTATTAGGTCTAATTGTTTCAAACGCAATTTTAATCTTTGGCTTTACATAAAAGATATACAAAAAGAGTCAGGTAATACCCGTTTTATATTTGCAAAAAATAACAAAGATTATGTATTATTTGTGTTTTTCTTGATCTCTTGATGGAACTAATATTCTTAAAAAATAACATAACAAGTTTAGGGATTTTTTGAGGAAATTATGGGACTGGCTATGTTCCAATGCTTTTGTCAAAAAACTATGTTTGAGGTATTGCGCGAAGATTGTGGATATGTTTATTGTTTGGACATCATGCGTCATATTGGCGAAACCATTCTTGCTTGACATTCAGACCACTCAGTGCTCGAAACTTGCTTAGGAAGTCAATCACCTTAGAAAAGAGGTAATTAAAATAATTATTATTTGCAAGAAGATTGTGGATGTGCTTATTGTTTGGATTGCATGTAAAACCATTCGTGCTTGACATTCAGACCACTCAATGCTCGGAGATTCTTGCCGAGGAAGTCAAAGAACTTAGGAAAGAGGTAATTACTTTTATTATTGGCTTTGTGTGTATTTGATAACTTAGGTTAATTTGGATATATTGTAGGTTTATGAGTTAAAAAAGGGCTATTGGAAAAGATTAAGTATATTCGGATACTAAATGATTCTCGGACCTGCAATATACCTTTAGTATAAAATAACTCTATATTTTGATAATGGCGACATTTCTCTAAATGTAGACAAACCCTCCAATAGCTGAAGGAACGTGTAAACAACATTTTTTTTTTTTTCATATTAGATTAATCAGGAGAAATATTGAAAATGTAGGTTTCACTTCAGAATCTACAAATATTCAACATAACCTATTTCACAAGAGCTATGCAAAGAAGAGTTTCTTTAAAATCATTTCATATGGATTTCTACATATTACTTTACTCATTTTGAGGTGTTTTTTTAGAAATGAACAAATTCAGTCTTTGAAAGCTAAAAATTAACATTACCATCCTTTAGCTAACCTTCTAGTATTAGACAGTAACAATGCATGGTGACCAAAAAAAAAAAAAAAGATAGTAACAGTAGCTAGGAACATATCACATTTGTTTAATTTTTGAAAACAAGGTTAAGTTATGGAACATTGTATTCAACAAAATTTAGATAGAGATAAAGTTTAATCACAAACATAGTTGTTCTTGTATTAGGTCTAATTGTTTCAAACGCAATTTTAATCTTTGGCTTTACATAAAAAATATACAAAAAGAGTCAGGTAATGCCCGTCTTATATTTGCGAAAAATAACAAAGATTAGGTATTATTTGTGTTTTTCTTGATCTTTTGATGGAACTAATATTCTTAAAAAATAACATAACAAATTTAGGGATTTTTTTAGGAAATTATGGGACTGGCTATGTTCCAATGCTCTTGTCAAAAAACTATGTTTGAGGTATTGCACGAAGATTGTGGATATGCTTATTGTTTGGACTTCATGTGTTATATTGGCGAAACCATTCTTGCTTGACATTTAGACGTCCACTCAGTGCTCGAAACTTGCTTAGGAAGTCAATCACCTTAGAAAAGAGGTAATTAAAATAATTATTATTTGCAAGAAGATTGTGGATGTGCTTATTGTTTCGATTGCATGTAAAACCATTCGTGCTTGACATTTAGACCACTCAATGCTCGGAGATTCTTGCTGAGGAAGTCAAAGAACTTAGGAAAGAGGTAATTACTTTTATTATTGGCTTTGTGTGTATTTGATAACTTAGGTTAATTTGGATATTTTGCAGGTTTATGAGTTAAAAAGGGGCTATTGGAAAAAGATTAAGTATATTCGGATACTAAATGATGGTCGGACCTGCAATATACCTTTAGTATAAAATAGCTATATATTTTGATAATGGCGACCTTTCTCTAAATGTAGACAAACCCTCCAATAGCTGAAGGAACGTGTAATCAACATTTTTTTTTATTTTTTTCATATTAGATTAATCAGGAGAAATATTGAAAATGTAGGTTTCACTTCAGAATCTACAAATATTCAACATAACCTATTTCACAAGTGCTATGCAAAGAAGAGTTTCTTTAAAATCATTTCATATGGATTTCTACATTATTACTTTACTCATTTTGAGGTGTTTTTTAAGAAATGAACAAATTCAGTCTTTGAAAGCTAAAAATTAACATTACCATCCTTTAGCTAACCTTCTAGTATTAGACAATAACAGTGCATGGTGACCAAAAAAAAAAAAGACAGTAACAGTAGCTAGGAACATATTACATTTGTTTAATTTTTGAAAACAAGGTTAAGTTATGGAACATTGTATTCAACAAAATTTAGATAGAGATAAGTTTAATCACAAACATTGTTTTTCTTGTATTAGGTCTAATTGTTTCAAACGCAATTTTAATCTTTGGCTTTACATAAAAAATATACAAAAAAAGTCAGGTAATGCCCGTCTTATATTTGCCAAAAATAACAAAAATTATGTATTATTTGTGTTTTTCTTGATCTTTTGACGGAACTAATATTCTTAAAAAATAACAGAACATGTTTAGGGATTTTTGAGGAAATTATGGGACTGGCTATGTTCCAATGCTCTTGTCAAAAAACTATGTTTGAGGTATTGCACGAAGATTGTGGATATGCTTATTGTTTGGACTTCATGTGTTATATTGGCGAAACCATTCTTGCTTGACATTTAGACCACTCAGTGCTCGAAACTTGCTTAGGAAGTCAATCACCTTAGAAAAGAGGTAATTAAAATAATTATTATTTGCAAGAAGATTGTGGATGTGCTTATTGTTTCGATTGCATGTAAAACCATTCGTGCTTGACATTTAGACCACTCAATGCTCGGAGATTCTTGCCGAGGAAGTCAAAGAACTTAGGAAAGAGGTAATTACTTTTATTATTGGCTTTGTGTGTATTTGATAACTTAGGTTAATTTGGATATTTTGCAGGTTTATGAGTTAAAAAGGGGCTATTGGAAAAAGATTAAGTATATTCGGATACTAAATGATTCTCGGACCTGCAATATACCTTTAGTATAAAATAGCTATATATTTTGATAATGGCGACCTTTCTCTAAATGTAGACAAACCCTCCAATAGCTGAAGGAACGTGTAAACAACATTTTTTTTTCTTTTTTTCATATTAGATTAATCAGGAGAAATATTGAAAATGTAGGTTTCACTTCAGAATCTACAAATATTCAACATAACCTATTTCACAAGAGCTATGGAAAGAAGAGTTTCTTTAAAATCATTTCATATGGATTTCTACATTATTACTTTACTCATTTTGAGGTGTTTTTTAAGAAATGAACAAATTCAGTCTTTGAAAGCTAAAAATTAACATTACCATCCTTTAGCTAACCTTCTAGTATTAGACAGTAACAGTGCATGGTGACCAAAAAAAAAAAAAAGACAGTAACAGTAACTAGGAACATATTACATTTGTTTAATTTTTGAAAACAAGGTTAAGTTATGGAACATTGTATTCAACAAAATTTAGATAGAGATAAGTTTAATCACAAACATTGTTTTTCTTGTATTAGGTCTAATTGTTTCAAACGCAATTTTAATCTTTGGCTTTACATAAAAAATATACAAAAAAAGTCAGGTAATGCTCGTCTTATATTTGCAAAAAATAACAAAAATTATGTATTATTTGTGTTTTTCTTGATCTTTTGACGGAACTAATATTCTTAAAAAATAACAGAACAAGTTTAGGGATTTTTTGAGGAAATTATGGGACTGGCTATGTTCCAATGCTCTTGTCAAAAAACTATGTTTGAGGTATTGCGCAAAGATTGTGGATATGTTTATTGTTTGGACTTCATGCGTCATATTAGCGAAAACCATTCTTGCTTGACATTCAGACCACTCAGTGCTCGAAACTTGCTTAGGAAGTCAATCACCTTAGAAAAGAGGTAATTAAAATAATTATTATTTGCAAGAAGATTGTGGATGTGCTTATTGTTTGGATTGCATGTAAAACCATTCGTGCTTGACATTCACACCACTCAATGCTCAGAGATTCTTGCTGAGGAAGTCAAAGAACTTAGGGAAGAGGTAATTACTTTTATTATTGGCTTTGCGTGTATTTGATAACTTAGGTTAATTTGGATATATTGCAGGTTTATGAGTTAAAAAAGGGCTATTGGAAAAAGATTAAGTATATTCGGATACTAAATGATTCTCGGACCTATACGACCATTATCATAAACCCTTTTAGTATCCGAGAATCATTTAGTATCCGAATATACTTAATCTTAAGGTTAATTTTTGTTCCCGACATTTGAGATAAGTTAACAAATTACCGGGTCTCGAATATATATTGGGCCTAGACTAAGCCCACAAAGTTAACATTTGTAAAGGAGAAGTGGGTGGTGAGATGAGGAAGAAGAATCTGTAAATTTGTGTAAATCTGACAAACGTAAAAAAAAATTGTGTCCCTTGGGAGATAATGCTTTTGTATTACGTTTTTCTCCTCCGTATCATATTTTATTTATCTATAACAAGTTCTATTTCCATCATCAAAACATGTGATATATTATGGATGCCGGTTGACAAAAAAAAATTATGGATGCCAAAACAAAAAAAAACATGTGATGTATTATTTATTGGAGTTATATATTTATTATTTGACGAGTTAATTATTGACTATTGATTCATATGTATACCAAATGTATATATATTTTTATAAATACATTCAATAAAATAATACCGTTATATTTTCATTCCTACGTAAAATTGGAAATTGTTGAACCTCTTTTATTATTTGCTTACATATTATAATACCGTTATAAATACATAACCCATTATTATTATTTGCTTACTTTAAATTTTTCTCTATTACCATTTATCTGATTAACCTCTTTTGTTTTTCCTTTTTTAATTATAAAGTTTACTTCTTTTTTATATAACCGGTAAAAGAAAAAAAAAATTGTTTCTTTGGTCTATAATTCTCTTCACTTCCGTTATTAGACGGGAAAAAAAACCAGAGACAGAACAAAAAAAAACTTAGGGTTCGATTTCCCTCCTATGTACTCGCCATGTCCGGAGAAGAAGAAGAGAACGCCGCCGAACTCAAGATCGGAGATGGTACTTTTCTAGTCTCTTCTCCATATCCGCCGCTGTGTACCTCAAAATTAGGGTTTTTTCTCATCGAATTGATCTTAATGCAATACGATTTTTGAGTTTTCTTTCTAGAATTTTAATTGAGCTTTTGCGATTTCGCACTGAAATTGATGGGTTTATATCTCTTGACAAAAGAGTTTTTGAAGGCAAAATGCTTAATGAACTGTGAAGTCTCTTTGATTCTTGAGCACAAGTATGAACAGCTTCAGCAAGTCTCCGAGGATCCTATGAATCAAGTTTCTCAGTAAGTATTATTTCACTGTATATTAGCAATCATGAATCTAGCCTTCGATCTTGGAGACTAAGAATTGAAGAATTTAGTCAGTTGTATATGTTACTTCTAGATTAGTGAATCAATGTTTCTTTTTTTGGTGAGTTTTTTTTTTTTTGTTGAAGAAGTTATGTTTTCTCCTTGCAGAGTTTTTGAGAAGTCCTTGCAATATGTGAAGCGATTCAGCCGCTACAAGAATCCAGATGCTGTTAGACAAGTTCGAGAGTATCCTCTTTCTGAATTTAGTTGATTCATAGTTTTAACCGATGGTTGCTTTGACATGCTTGCATCTTTATGAGAATCTTGATTGTACCGCAGTTGCTTTGATTCTCCTTTCCTTAGCACTGAACGATCAATGAGAGTTTACAGTCACTGATTTAACATTTGATTTTACCGCAATATGTTTACCTTAACTCATCTTTAATAGAATACTGAGCAGACATCAACTCACTGAGTTTGAGGTAAGATGTTTAATTTTTTGAGATTGGATTTTTGTTATCAATTAAGTCGTTTCGGCAGAAGACTTAAAACATTGCATTGGTCGTTATTGAACAGCTCTGTGTTCTTGGCAATCTCTGTCCTGAAACTGTTGAAGAAGCAGTGGCAATGGTTCCTTCTCTTAAGGTAAAGATATTCTACTATTTCTATTCAGTGGAGGTCAGATAATCTCAAAAGGACAAATAGTATTGTTATGTCAGTGGACTTTTGAGATGATGTAAGCTTCTCTTTTGTGTAGACAAAAGGAAGAGCTCATGATGATGAAGCAATTGAGAAGATGCTCAATGATCTCTCCCTTGTCAAGAGATTCGAGTAGTGCAGAATATTCTCAAGATCTAAGATTAAGAACATTTAGCAGGGTGTTATACTTTGCCTATGTCTGAATAAATATCTCTGGAGTTAATTTTTCATGTCTGAAATTACAAAGCTTTCATGCCCAGAATCTCTGGAATGATACCTTCATGTCAAATGAATGTAATATACAATGGATGATCCAAGCTTTCAATGAAATATATACCATTTCTTTTTCACTAAATCGAGTAACGGATAACACTATATACATGCTACACCTAAAGCTATGTGTGAAGCTTTAATTCCATCTCTTGGCATTTTTGCTGGACTTTGACTTCTTTTTGGAAGCTTGAAACGCTATCATGTTTTGCTTCTTCCGTGCATCTCTCTCAGCCTTTGACATCTTTGACTTTGCTTTCACTTTTGGAGCTTTTTCTTCCAATTCTGCTTCCCTCTCCAACTCCCTTGCTCTAGCTTCCACATTCTTCTCCAGGTAATACTGAAAAACAGTTACAATCTAGAATGAACAAATTTGGTAAAAGTATAAAAGAGAAACTAGGAAAGAGATTGTGTTACATTGTAGTCTCCTGTATAGTCTTTTAAACCACCATCCCTGACTTCAATAACTCTGTTAACGATTTGTTTAATGAAGTATCGATCATGGGAGACTGTGATGACCGTGCCTTTGTATTCGCGTATTGCCTCCTGATGAAAGAAGGAATCAGAGAATCACAAGTGAAGTGACACAACCTCCAGGAAACAACTTGGGCAACAGAAAAGAGAAGAGTATTATTAGAAACCTCGAGCATTTCTTTCGAAGGTATGTCTAAGTGATTGGTCGGTTCGTCCAACACAAGTAGAGTGGACGGTTTCACCATGAATTTGCAGAATGCAAGGCGTGCCTAAGACCGCATAAAAATGGCGATGAAGAACATGAATGAGACAATATGAGTATTATATTGAGGATAAAAATAGGCATTATTTTACCTTCTCACCACCACTCAAAAGAGAGACCTTTCTATCCAACATGTCAGCTTTGAAGTTGCAGCGACCAAGAAGAGCTTTAATATCATCAATTCTCCAATCTACAGCAGCTTCAACAACCGTCTCAATCACAGTTTTATCCAAATCTAGAGCCTCTGCCTATAGCCAACAACAACTGAGTAAAAATAATATTTCTGATTCCTCTAATAAGCCCTTTCTTCACGATAGAACTAACCTGATTCTGCTCGAAGTAGTTTGGCAATACATTGTGCTCCCCGAGTATCACTTCACCTCTCATAGGCTTCTCCAAACCCATAATCAGTTTCAATAGTGTACTTTTACCGCACCCGTTCGGACCAATAATAGCGATTTTTTCTCCTCTTTCTATAGCTAGATTTGCCTTGTTAAATAGCATCTGCTTGCATCAGACACACAGATCAAAACACAAGGCATTACACAAGCAACAAAAGGAATATCCAAATAGTGTTAGTCTAATGCTATCATCTCTCACCTTATCCTCAAAACCAAATTCAAGATTCTTTACAGTGACTACAGATCTTCCGCTTAATCCACATTCAGGAAACCTAAATTTCATTTGTTTCCGCTGAAACTTCTCTATTTGCTCCTCTTCTTGAAGCTTCTCCAGTTTCTGTTCATAAGACAATATAAAACAGAATCAAGAGAAGTAAGTTATACATTCTTTACTCAACAAGTACTAAATTTAGCTTCTTGTTTACTTTTACCTTTTCTGCTGAAGAAGCTCGACCAGAATTTGCTCCAGCACTTAACCTACTAATCAAATCCTTTGTTGCTTCAATCTCTTTCTGTTGCTTTTCCCAAGCAGCATACTGAGCTTCGACCCACTCTGCCTTTGAAATTACATACTGAGAGTAGTTACCCTCGAAAGTCCTCGACACGCCCATTTCTGTTTCCACAATTTTGGTACATAACTGATCAAGAAACGCTCTGTCATGTGATATAATGACCATAGGCACATCTTGCTTGTTCAAGTAATTTTCAAGCCACTCAATAGTATCAAGATCCAAATGATTCGTTGGCTCATCCAAAAGCAGTAAATCTGGATTCTGTTCACACAATCACACATTAGCCTAGCTAGCTAGCTAGCTTAAACACAGTATTAAAGGAATCACATTTCTCATTATTACCTGAAGCAAAATCTTCCCAAGTGACATTCTCATTTGCCATCCACTACTAAACGAAGCCACAAGCCTATCTGCATCCTCCGACACAAAGCCTAATTCAGACATCAGCTTACTGATTCTCGCATCGATAGAATCCAAATCAACCTCTTGAGCTCGTCTCTGCAATAAATCGAATTCGTCGAGTAACCTTCCCATTAGTTCTAAATCGTCAACAGATCCTTCAATCGCCTTCTGCAACTTGTCAAGCTTCATCGCTACTTCCATCTCTTCTTTTAACGCACTCATGAACTCTTCCTTCACTGTCTTCCCCATCGAAACTTCGAATTCTTGACTCAAGAAGGCGACTTTCAAATTGGGTTTTGCTCTAATCACATTTCCTGAATCAGGTTCCTCTTGACCCGTTATGATCCTGAGCTGGGTCGTCTTGCCCGCACCGTTGACGCCGATTAACCCTACTTTTTCACCTTTCTTCACTTCCCAAGTCACATCCTTTAGCACCGTCACGCCTTCATAGCCCTTGCTAATGTTTTCAAGTCTCACTCCTGACGAAATTGAAGACGCACCATTGTTTGATTGCTTACCGATCAGCTTCCGATCGGTGGACAAGAGCGATTCGAGCTCTGAATTGGAGCTGGTTGCGGAAACTTGGGCTCTTATATTGGGGACTACTCTTCTAGGGTTAGAAACAGAAGAGAGTTTCAGGGTGAATGGTGTAGGGGGAGGTGGATTAGTGATGAAGAAGGTAGAACGAAGGTTTAGGCTATGGAGATTCGTCATTAATCCCATTTTTGGTGCAATGTAGACATCAAATGATTCAAACGAACAATTCCGATTTGTTAAAAATTGTACTTTTGAGACAACAAAAACAGAACAAGGTATAACCAAAAAAAAAAAAAACCAAAATAACAGAACAAGAATCGCAAAACGACTCTCGAGGCTTCTATAACGTGTGAGCGAAGTGTCACAAACACACACATGCATGTGAGCTCAAGGCTCATAAACTGCCACGTGGCACCATAAACACTGTTTAGATTACCACGTCACCGGTTTGACAAATCTGGCACTAATCTGAAATGTTTTTTTTTTTTTTGGGTGAAAATAATTAGGCATGACAATTTCAACTATATTTTGATCAAGATTTTGACTCTCGGAGGAAGACTTTAGTGGAGGAGGTTGTAGAAACTTCAACTTCATTTTAAAGTTTCAAATTTTTACTATACTAAAGTCTGATCTTGTGTTGTGTAGGCGAAGTACGGTTTTTTAGTAGGTTTGACTTGACGCTTGCTGTCGAGTAATTGAAACTCTTGTACCCTTATAACCGAGCTTTTTCAGATTCTTCATGCTCAATCAATGAATCCAAGTCATATGTTTGGTTGTTTGCTTGAGAAAGTCATTCCTTCACTTGTTTGCGTTGAAGAACTAGCAAACTTATCATTGTAGTATTTAAACATCTTCTCTACAACCTTGGTTACTTTCAAAATCAGAGCTTCGGCTATGCTATCAGATTCAGAACCATAGCTTTCTCGGATTAACCAGCTCACATACTTCATTTTATACCTCGGATCAACAATACAAGCAACAAAAATCACCAAGTTCATATTATTCAAATCTCCCCAATATTTGTCAAACTTAGCTTTCATCTTAAGAGCCATTGTTTTTTGATTTGGATCAGTCTTGTTTAAACCCATCTTCCTAATCATTAGACCAACTCCAAAAACTTCCTTTAAATAAGAATTCCCAGTTACATATCTAGTTGCTGAAACTTTCAAGGTGGCATCATAAAAAACCTTCAAAACCGGCACATAAGACTTGACATACTCCCAGTCTGATTCACTAGGTGCACCATCTAATTTACCAAGCTCTACCAAGTACCTCTCATCCTCTAGTTCAAGCATATCAAAAGCTCTCTTCTGCTTTAAGGCTGATTCTAACATTAGGTAAGTAGAATTCCATCTAGTCTCAACATCAAGACCTAAACCAACCGTAGAACCAAGCTTTAGGTGACTAAGACATTCTTTTAACTTGTTTAGCCTAGCCGGAGAGGATCTAACATACCTAACAGCACCTCTGATTCGGCTAATGGAGACTTTGTTTTCTTCCAATCCATCTTTAACAACCAAATTTAGGATATGAGCACCACATCTCATATGAAGAAATTCTCCATCAAGTACACTAGTTCCCCATGAATTAAGTCTTCTCTTTAAAAATTTTAGTCCTACTTCATTTGAACTAGCATTATCCACTGTTATTGTAAACACCTTGCTAATTTCCCAAGACACCAAACACCTCTCTATCATTTTCCCAATAACTTCACCCTTGTGACTTAAAATCTGACAAAAATTGAGAATTTTTTTCTGTAATTCCACTCAGATCAATGAAATGTGCAGCAGACATATAATCGATGTTCCAAGATGTCCAAGTATCGTAGAAGAGAAACACTCCCTTTGTGTTTTTCAAAGAACATTTTCAGTTTTTTCTTTTCTTCAAGATATAAACCTAAGCAATCTCTAGTGATTGTCCTACGTGAGAGTATGTCAAATCGAGGCTGAAGAATGTAGATGAATTCTCTAAAACCTTCTTTTTCCACAATTCTAAAAGGCAACTCATCCTTTATAATCATCTTAACTAAAGCTTTTCGACTGTCATCTTTATCAAATTCTAAGTATGATGGAACACCTTCACCATTCTTATTTTTTGAGGGTTGATTCATTAAGGTAGATTGCTTTAATCTTTTACCAGCAACAACTTCTCCCTCAAGTTCAGGATGCAGTTTTTTACATCTAGCCATATGTTTTATCCGAAGCAGCAGATTTTTGACGAGGGATTACCTTAGATTCAACTGAGTCAATGGTTGGACCATCAGTTTGAGTTTCACCACATTCTCTCTCTGTTTCTGCATTGTCGGGTTCCATTTACTGATCTACACAAGCCAACACAAGCAATTAATTAATACAAGCAGACTAAAACACGAAGATTTAGTTAATTCATATATTAAGCTCATATTTTATTATATGAATCATATGATCAAGTATTTATTATATATTACTATTATTTAAATAAAACGATAAAGACGAGAATGTATAGAAACAAGCAGAGCAATAGATGAATCAAACATTAATTAATGGCTTCTTTGAATCATTAGAGCATGTTGACCAGACGCTGCCACTAGGCATCATCAGTACCAATTGATTCAGTTTGGTGTTCATCCAACTCATTACACGTCTTCTAAAGATAACAATGTTCTTTATATCACATACTTAATGGGATCCCCATACTTAATTACTTATTAGTTGTCGCTGCACGATCCAACTTTTTAGGGAACTACAATAGAAATTACAAACTAATTCAAGAAGAAGGAAACTGAAACAATTATCCGTGAACATCTATAAGAGAAAACTCAGCATATAACCTAGAATTTAGATGCTTACCTATCGACGGAGACGGAGAGAGGCTGAGAGAGTTGTGGTCTCGTCGATAACGAGAGCCGAGAGACTGATAGAGCGAGAAACTGATAGGGTAAGAGACTGAGAGATCAAGAGATGCGGAGGCGTCGAGGCGAGACTTCACAAGTTTACAGGCGAAGAAGGTGAGAGTCTGAGATAGGAGGCGAAGAAGATTCTAGACAGCATTTTAGGGTTATGTTTTTTGTAGTTTATGGGCCAATTGGGCCAACATAAATTGGGAAAAATTGGGCCATCTAAAATCTAAACATTTTTAATTATTTATGGACGGGTAAGTAACGGGTATTTTACGAGTATCAAGTAATGCAATAAAAGTAAGAACAAGTAGTCCAAAAAAAATTCTGACTTGTGCTTGACCTGTTACTTGCAAGTAGTTGCCAATCCCGCCTTGTTACTCGCTTTGTTCAAGCCAAGTACCCGTTTTTACGGGACAAGTACGGGACGGGTAAGACGGGTTGGGCGGGTAACGGGTACTTGTGGTCAGCCCTAGTGTTGTGCACATTTTCTGCGTGCATTGCTTTAGTTTTTTTTGGGTAATTCGTGCATTAACTATTCACCTAAATCAAACAAGGAAAGATAAAGAAAAAAACTAGGATTAACAATATAACCTCACTCATTCCTATATTCAATTAATAATTAACGCCAATTTAAAAAGCTGCAAAGTACTATGTCGAAATCATACAATATCTAAAGTAATTAATCTATGTCACTCTTAAGAAAGAACCATCAATCTAAATATTATATTTCCCTAATTAGAATGTCTTATCACCTTATATACCGGTTGGCAAAAAATAAATCACCTTTATAGTGCAAGTGAATAAATAGGATCTTCTCCAATAATCACAAACTCGATAAGAGCAAATAAACTTTCCATTACAATTTAGGTCATTTAATTAGAACACTAAAAAACTAGTTACAAATGCAAAGACTCTAGTTAATTATACATTTTAGCGTCTTATAAATGAAACCCCACATTTCTTAATTCTTCTTCATCGTTCTCGATTCACTTTTTTTTCACAAAATGATGAAACTCATGGATGGCCTGGTGTGAACGATCATACTTTCGAGGTAAATGTTTCTTTTAGTATATTTGATTCCAATAATGAAAGAAATAATACAATAATCATCACTAAAAATGTAACTTTTACTTTGTGCAGAGCATTTTTTCTCAAGAAAATATAAAAAAATGTACCAAGAAACTCTGCAGTTTTATCACCTATGGAGACTTGCTGTCCAAGAAAGAGACGAAGCAAGAGAACATCTGAAACATTCACTCGCCCAACTCTCCAGATTACAGGAACACTTCAACACCATTTTCTTGTCCGAAGAACAACAAGTAACCCATTATTACTCAGAAGCCACAGACGACACCACCGATCATCAAAACTATAATTACAATAACTTCTCCGGCGATTCTCCGTCGCGATTCTCGTCTGCATCGTCGCTGGATTACGTCTCCAACTCAAATGTCTATTCCTCGCAGGAGACGTACGAATCTGATTGTTACAGCTTCCGGTCGAATCAGATGGGTTTTGAGAACAGGAAAGATTTTGAGACCCTTGTGCTGGAGATTATAGGATTCGGAAGAGTCTTTCCGGAGAACGGTAAGTTCCAGCAAGCTGTCATCGAAGCTGGATCGTTGGTTGAGTCATTGTTCATAACTGGTCCGATTCCGAAATGGAGAAATCCTCCGGTTCAAATGTTGAGTCCAAGACCGGTTCTAAGTAATACTATCGGAGAATGGAATTATGGTGGTTTGCAGTTTCCGGGGATCCTGAAACGGTCTTTCTCAGGCAAAATGCCACGGTTCAGCTTGATGCCATAAGAGATAAGTCCCGCTGGAGTTTTATTTTATTCGCTTCGTTACATGTAATGTTTAATTTTTATGTATTGGTACGAAAGAATTTGATGCAATCAAATAGATACCTTTTATTTGTTCATCCATTATTTTATCATTACAAAATACTCGAAAACAATAGATTTTAGGAAGGATCAGTCTTTCGAGTCAAAGCCACAAAACCTATATAAAAGAGCAGAAAGGGTGAGAATTATAGTGAATAAGTAAAAGAAGAAGCTTAGTGAGTTTTACCGCATACCACTGTCTTCGATTTTCTTGTGTGGTGGAAGCTTCCAGCTGAGACAGAAGCAGCCACTAGGCTAAGCGGCATAACTTGAATGTATGTAAGATAAACACCACCAGCATCACCTCAGGAGAAAGGCAGTATTCACAAAGTTAACTCGCCATCGAGAACCTCCATGATGCAACTAAGCAAAAACATTAGATATGTGATTCACCATTCAGACCTTTAAAGCACTGAGCAATAGAATTCACAAGGAAAGTTAAAATTTTCATCGTCTAATGAAAGACATAGAGACTCTTGAGACTCATGAACATTTATAATAAAGTGTGATCTTTCAGAGAGCTATAGATCATTGTATGTAAGACATGAGCAAAAATACCTCATTTTTGTAAACCTCAAGAACAGACAATTCCATCTTTCAGCGGCACTTGCAGCTCCTCAAACACACAACTCACCTATTCAGAATAAGGGACGAGCCATTCAGTTTATAAAGATTAAGCAATAACTATATCCAAGGTTCTGCAATTGTTGAGCAAGATTTTTGAGGTCACTGTTATTGGAAAAAATCCACTGAATATAGTGTCATATGAGCCGTGAGCTACTTCACACATCTTTTCGAAATTGGAAAAATGATTTTTTAACTTGACAGACAAAATTTAAGGTTAATATATAAATGAAATGCACATATTGTATGTAACTCACTGATTTGATGTATCTGAACTTCGCATTCCAGAAGAGGAAAACAATAGCTTAAGGCTTTAAGCCGATAAATGCTGAATCCAAGTAAAATCATCTGAAGAAACAGAACATACATGAATAAATCATTTAAAAGGAATTTTGGTTTGAGTTTGATGGTCTTCATACCTTTGAGACCTTTGAGACTCATGGTATCACCAGAAATCACTACACGAACATTCACCGTTTTGAAAATGATGAAACCTGTTTGAATCCCTTAGGATTATCTGTCTCCCTTCGATCTTTGATATATACTTGAAGGCAGAGTGGCAATCACCGCAAACTCTGAGGTTCTTCATTATTCTGATTGGCAGCGTAGAGCTCCTCTGGGCTGCGAGAACAAAAGCTACAGCGAGCTTCTCGCTGTGATAGGTCAGAATCTCTTCCTTGTTCTCTTGCTCTAAATCATACAAGGCAAATCCTGTCTGTGGCACATAACCTGCGTCTCTCATCTTTCTATTGAGCTCCTTGAGCTTCTTGTAAATCAAATCAGCATCTGGGTGTGACTTATCCCCAGCAACAAACATATGGACTCCATCCTTCATGGTGACCCAACTATAACCAGCTTCCTTTTTCACATCTGCATCCTTCATCTTCTTTCTCGCCTTTACTAAATCTTCCCATCTTCCTCCAGCAGCATACATGTTACCAAGTAGCACATAGTTTACAGCATTTTCTGGCTCCAGTTGAAAAAGCATTTCTGCTGCTTTCTTCCCTAAGTCTGCTTTTCGACCATTTGCTCTGCAACAAGCCCCAAGTACAGTCCTCCAGATGAGAACATTAGGCCTCATTGGCATTCTATCAATGAAATCTTCCAACTTATCGAGTTCACCTGCACGGCCTAGCAAGTCAGCCATACATGAGAAGTGTTCAATCCTAGGAGCTAAGCCATAAGAATCACTCATAGATTTGAAATGTTTAAACCCTTCTTTAATTAAACCCGCGTGGCTACAAGCTGACAAGACTCCCACAAATGTAACATGGTCAGGTGATGTTTGGCCATCGAGCTTCATATTTGCAAAAAGCTTCAAAGCTTCTTCTCCTTGCCCATGTCGTGCATAGCCCGAAATCATAGAGTTCCAAGAATATGAATTTCTTACCGGCATTGTGTTAAAAAACCTCAAAGCATAATCTAGTCTTCCACATTTGGAGTACATGTCAACAAGTGCACTCCCAACTACCACATCAGATTCTAAACAAGCTCTCACCGAACAAGCATGCACTTCCATGCCACGCTCTAGCGTTGCAACTGACGCAAACGCGCTAAGAACGGTCGCATACATGAAACTATCCAACCTCTGACCCATCTGCAACATAAACCAGACCAAATCCAAGGCCTTGGGAAGGAGCTCGTTATGTATATACCCCGAGATCATTGAGTTCCAAGTTACATCATCTCTTCTCTCTGACATTCTAGAAAATATATTCTCACACCCATCCATCTCCCCACACTTCCCATAACAAGCTATGAGCGCATTTTCAGTGGTTGCTTCATCTGCAATATTGTACTTTAAAGCTAGCCCGTGTATCTGCTTGCCTAGTTCACCGAATGAAAGGGATGACACAGCTGAAAAAACGCTTGAAAAGGTTATCCTGTTAAGTTTCTGTCCCGCTCGAAGCGCATTCAAAAAATATTCCACAGCTTCAAGTACTGACCCTTCTGAACTAGCTAAAGCTCCTATTATAGAATTCCAAGACACTTGATCAGGCTCTGGCATGGAGGAAAATATCTTACGGCATTGATTTTGATAGCCAGTCTCTGCATACAGTGTCATAAGAACATTTGAAACCGAAACATTCAAATCAAGCCCTAATTTGAGGCTTTCTCCATGAATCTGCTGTCCTAATTTTTCCCACTTCAAGCTTGCGCATGAGCTTAGTGAACTAATCAGTGTGAAACTTCCAGGCAAGATTTCATGTCGTCTCATACTTTGGTAGCGTTCCACTGCTTCTAGAAAACAGCCGTTTTGGTCAAGACCAGTGATCATGGAGTTCCAGGAGACAGAATCTTTCTCCATCATGAAACAGAAAACACGTCTAGCATCAGCTATTGAGCCGCACTTAGCATACATATTAACAAGGCCATTTCCAATGCCAACCATAAAGTCAACTAAGCCAGTTGTTATTACATGTCCATGAACCTCTTTGCCTTTTCTCAGACCTACTTCCTCAGCTAGAGAATACTCAGGAAATGAGCTCAGAAGAATCACGTATGACTCAGGATTAACATCGATCATGCTATACATATCCATAAAGAGCTTTGTTGCCTCTTCTCCCCATTTCTGACGCACCATACCAACCATTAGGCCGTTTACGGTGATCGCATTTCTTGTTTCCATCTGATTAAAAACCTTCCTAGCATGATTCAATGAGCCAGACTTTGCAAATGCATTCACCAATCCGCTGCCAACAAAAAGATCTGAGAGTAAACCAGATTTCTGGATGGTGCACATGATCTGCTTGAGCAGACTAACATCTGGTTCAGTCAAAGAAGAAGCAGTAGTTACAAGACTACCAAAAGTGTATTCAGTTGGTCTAGAACCATCACATTGCATACTAGAGAACATCTTAAACGCAGATCTCTGATCCCCAGTCTGTGAATAAACCGAAATAATCGAATTCCATGATACAGAATTTTTAACTTCTATGTCATCGAAAGCACGGAGAGCATAACCAAGAGACCCTCCGCATTTCCAGTACATTGATATGAGCACATTAGAAACTACTGCATCCAGTGCATATGAAAGTTTGAACATCAGGCCATGAATTTTTCTCCCGAAAAGAATCCCAACAGAATCTAACTCCTGACAAGCCCGAAGCGCGCTAACAAAAGCGTATTGATTAGAAAAAACCCCTTCTTTAACCATATCTCTCAAGAAAACTAAAGCTTCCCTGTGTTCCCCATTACGATTATACCCTGAAACAACACACGCCCAGGAAACGCAGTTCCTCTGAGGCATTTCGTCAAACACCTTACGTGCAGAGACCGAATCACCCGTTCCCAGATAAGCATTGATGAGATTGTTGCACAAGTAGACATCTTTAACTAACCCATTCTTATATAATCGGGAATGAAAGAGTTTAACAGCTCCTCTATGTCCAACGCAGCTCTGAACAAAAGAAAGAGGAACACACTTAGTCATTATCAATTTCTATACTCCGAGATCGACAATATGGTTTAGTTAAACGGACAAGACTTACGTTTAGAAACGACATGAGGGCAACCAAATCAAATCAAAACCCAGAAGAAAAAAAACTGAATTTTCGCGCGAGAACATACAAAGAGATTCTCAGTGGACGTTGACTGACCCAAAACGCCAGCGTTTCACTGCACCGACCCAATGTGCTTCTGAGTTTAGTTCGTAACTTCCCTTAATTTTAATGGGCTTTATTATTGAGCCCAATGCGGACCTACGGTCAACAATTCCTATTGAAAAAAAAAATATATATATATATATATTTCTAGTTGTTCTATAAACGACGTCGTTGGTATATAAGTACATTTATGCCCTCGACACACACCCAAAGGAGAGGATAAAAAACGTCGTAAATGGCAGTATCGTGATTATTAACACTACCTCGGACTTTCCGTATATTATCATCATTTGCCCACAAATAAAAAAAAAATGATTTTGATTGGCATAAATCTGAGCTGTTTTTTTGCTGTAATAATAATTTCATAATTTTTGCGCTTTTTAAATAATTTTGTCTCTCCATCTTCTCGTTTGCTAGGAATCATATCAGCTAAAGAAAACAAATCAGAAAAAAAAAAAAAGGACTAATCTCTCTGTTTCTCTCTATCTATTTTAATCATATGGAGGACGATCGAAAAGAGGTATAACCATCTTCTTCTTCTTCTTCTTCTTCTTCATCTGTTTTTTTTATATCTATTTTATTGTCTTTCGTCTATGTTGTTAGTTTCCCCAGAAATTTTCCTTAGGGAACTTTGAAATCAAGATCTGCTTGTTTGGATTTTGTTGGGAATCGAACATGGGTTTTTTTTAGAGCTTAGCAAGCTCCAGCACTACTGATAGTATTTGTAGTGACGATTTAATTATATATCAGCATCTTGGTAATCGGAAAACAATATTTGAGTATATTCTAAAGTTTCGTCCTTTTTTCACATCTCGATGGCTGAGACTTTTGTCATCACGAGGTATTATTTTCTACTTGGTAATTTCGAAACTTTATTGGATTGATAAAAAATACTCAGATTTTATTGATCATTTGATTAAACCAAAGCTTGTCAATTGTCCCATAAAGTCAAGAACTTGGCTTTGTTTCTTTGATAATTCATCTTTTTCCAAGAGCTCATGATGCATCGCTTTGTAAATATCCCTCTGTTTTCGTTATGTCTATGCATCCAATATGTAACCTTTTAGATTACTGAATGTTTGTTTCAAATTGTGTTTTTGTTTTTGCAGAAGAATACTCCGTGGCTATCAGTGCCACAGTTTGGTGATTGGGACCAAAAAGGAGGAGGAACAATGCCTGATTACTCAATGGATTTCACTAAGATTAGAGAGATGAGGAAACAAAACAAGAGAGACCCTTCTCGAGCCAGTTTAGGCAACGAGGAAGAGCTCATTAAGCCACCCGAATCAGCAACAGCAACGGCTAAGCTCACGACGGTCCAAAGCGAAAACCAACGAGAGTTCTCTCCCACCCACCATCACCAACCACATTCTCCTTCTGTAAGATTCCAAACCATCTTTTTTTTTTTTTTGGTTCTTTGATTAGACTGTTTCAACATACAAATATATGCATTTGCCTTTTTATATCATATTATTCTTTATTTAGATTTGCATTATTATCATTAAGACGTCTTAGAGGATGAGGCACTAGCACATGGTTTGTAACAAAATTTATCTATATTTTAGGGTCCAATTTTTGTTGCAATCTATATCGTATATTTTGAATATAGTATTGAGCCGTTCTTGATTATCACAATGGAATAAGATGAGAATTTGGTGTGGTTGTTTGGAACAGACGAGGAGAAGCATCTTCAGCTGCTTCAACTGCTGCGTTAAGGCTTGAAGGTTTCTTCTTTAGCAAAGGGGCAGCTTCAATATTGACTTGTGATTTGAATGTGGAAATGTAATGTAATGACCCTTTAATATATGTTTCAATCCATTTCTCTCTTTGTTTCTTGTTTTTTTGGAAGCATATAAGCTCTATTATAAGAAAGAAGATTAGGGGAAAATTGAGCTAGTTAGTATGCTTTAACTTAAAGCAAAACATTGACACTGATCGGACTTAAAACTTTGGCCACTCCAATACACACATGGCAAATGGCAGGTTTCATAGACATTTAAGGCCCGTTGGTTCAAAGTCCAAGCTTACTAGTGAAGCAAAACAGTGATTTGATATAAACATTTTGTGGAGTAATCGGAATGCAGTAAAACTGTGTTTATTATTTAGTATTTGGTGGGATTTCTTTATCCGAATCTTAAGTGGATCACGGCAGCAAAAAGCATTTGATGGTTTTTACTGTCGGATACAAGTAGATGTGTAATTATATACGAGACCAAATAATGTTTACTGAATCTTAGGCTTATATTTTTGTCAGACATGATGTTTTCTCGACCCTGACATATTTTGAATTTGTGCAGAAGATTCAATCGTCTCTTGGAAACACGTATGGGCCTGTAGATAAACAAAGGTAAAGAAATAGGCCTTTCTTTGAACTTTAAAAGAGCCCAACAAGTATCTTCACGCATGGAAGTTAACATGTTAAATGTTAATGATGATTAAATTTTAAAACTCGGGAGGTTAGAAATTTTTTTTTTTGGGGGGGGGGGGCTTAATTCGACCAAGTTCTAAATGGTCCTAAAAGCCCAAGCCAAAACGGAAAAATGAAAAATCTAATTTATCGAACGTTTAACTATGTTTAGTGTAAGTTTTTTACTTTATGTTTTTAGTTTTAATACAAGCATTTGAAAGGTTGCACAAAATATATATATATATATACACACATATATAAAAGGATTTGCATATTTAATTTAAAACATTTTGGTTTAATTATAATATGATTTTAAAATGTATGATAAAAGCAACATTGACATTATTTCACCTTTTGTTGTTTAATCAATTTGAAATTTCAAAAAAGAAAAAACTTTTACTTTATTTCAAAGACAATACCTTTTATACATTAGCAATACCTTTGATTTTTTTATAAAAGATATGGATAGAAATGATGGAAGATTCAAACGCATCGTTATATATCGAGGTAACTCGTATGATGTGTGATGTTCTAAAGTATCTCAGTAATTCCAGTAGCATCAAATCTACGTTTAGTTATATTAGTGTGCATGTTATTTAATAAACAGAGAAATCATTTTCGTCCAAGACACAAAGAAACATTCACTTAAGCACGCATTTGCTTGAATTAGTTTACGTCTTGTGTGATTCATAAATACAATATCAACAAATTTTTTATGGTGGTTGTAAATTAATATACATATGTTTCACTGTCTTGATTCGAAGTGTTTTTTTCTTGTTTAAACTCGATATGAGTCTTGATTTTTTTTAGATTTAAGGGTGTTTGGTTTTTTTTACTTTCTGCAGTTGAATTAACCTAGATTTGTAGCAAAATGTATATTGATTGATAACGTTTTAAATTTACATTGATTGCAACCAAAAAAAAAAAAAAACAAGAAAGCACATGCTTATCTTTTAGTCTTATTTGGACAGAGATCGGACTAGTCCAATTGAGATGTCTATATTTTGCCTAAAATATATGAAAAGTTGTCCCCTACTATCGCGACGACGTGGCAGAGATGACGAAATTGTCAACTGTCAACATCATACGTTTAATCTTGTTACAGCCCAACTTTCATGTCCTTCCTGCCTTAGGGTTATTTCTCGTTACATTTACGAAAACCAATTGTTAATCGCATTGGTGAAAAACTATGCTCTTAATGGAAAATATAAAACATGACTTGCAGAAAAATAATTATTGATAGCCCACTACCTAGTGGGATAGTGGTTTGGGGGTCCAAACATTTCAGGATAGGCCGATTAGAACACCACCACAAATTGTCCATTGATGTACTTCGTAACAATATGTCAATGTCATTCAAATATAAGAAATCTCGTACTTAATATCATGAATTCTACTTGAATTAGGAGTAACAGTTCTAATCTTAAATCAAATATTTGATTTATATTCGTTGATTTCTTTGTACTTTGTTTTCCTTGTGTAGACATTACAGAACATGTGGACGACCAAAGCCATTTCCAATTCTTGCTTCCAAAATGTCAGAAGGGCTAAAACGTCCTGACCAAATCAGACGGACTCTCGTTCACAACTTATTGATCTCTGCTGACACGTCTGAGCCAACATTGCATAGAGAAACTTGTCGGTGAGGTCAAAGCGTTTATATGATAGTTTTTTTTTCCTTGGAAAATTTCTCGTCACGATTTTTATGATTTACAATTGCGGCATTTTATACAATCTTGGGCTTGCTGAGATCCTGCTGCTTATACCTTAGTTATCGTGCCCCTTAAACCACCGTTTCAATTTAGATTTGTCCCGACCGTCACGTATCAATAGATTTTCTTAAACAAGCCTAGAAATATCCAAAATACTCTTAAATCTTAATTAAAACGGTAAGTTAGAATTAACGTGAAATTTGTCGCCACATCGTAGAAATTAGATTCCATAACTCTATATATATAAAGCATACTTAGCTCAATAAAGATGCATATCGTTTTAGTTTTATTGTGTTATACATATATAAAATTTTACATATATTATCAATGGTTGTACCTGAATCTTAAAAGATTGTGAAACAAAGATCGAATTTCTAGGATGCATATCGAAAGGTACAATGTACTTTGAGTACTTAGGCGACATTGGGATGGTTCATGTCTCCTATCATTTACTCTTATTTGTCTACCGCCCCATTCCCTGCCAAACCTCCCTTCTTCACCATTCACACTTTTTCTTTTCTTTGACCATTTTATATATTTATATACATTAGTTAAAGAAAACGAAATGATAAGCACCGATTCATTTTGGTTAATTTTCCATATAGATGTAACTTTTTGATAGATGTTGAGATTCGAACCTGTTACCTAATATGTTAAGCATGAATAATGGATGATTTGGTGCCTGCCAGCCTCGGCCTCTAAGATTCCACCCCGGATTCCTCTAACTTTCACCAATTTGTTAGGCTTTTTAATTCAATATTCATAAACATTATCTGAAAAAACGGTAAACGACGAGCTAGAAATATGCAACATACAAATTGCATGAGACGTTTGGTACGGTTAACTGGTTTTCTAATGTGATTTGATTGTCCTTGTTCGTATTAAAGATTATATATACTCGTAAAGGCAAATTTTCATTATGCGAAACGCCGTTTGCTTAAAGATTAAGTAAAAAAACTAATGGTCTACATCATGTTTCGAATTAGATGTTCAAAATGTGCGATTTTTTGTACACATTATGAATGTAAACTATAATTGATCGCGATACGTCTTATATATAGAACTTTGATTGAGGATTGAGCCGCTCTCTTCAGTAATTTTTATCTTGTGGCTTAGATTATATATTTGCGAATAGATAGATTTGTACGTCGTAAACGATAAATCGTATAAAATATTAAAATATGTTAGAATATGATAAATTAAATGATGGTAAAATAGGAAACCATTTCCATGACTTAACACCATCAACACAAAGATTTGAATCTCGCGGTAGATGAATTGACTGCTTTCTCTTCTTGTTAATCTATGTTAATCTATAAAAACTTGTGATCAAACGATTTTTAACTAACAATCAATATTTCTATCATTATTTTTTTGTAACAAAGTAACGATAATATACTAAATTAATCGCAAATTAAATATATTCTGATGATTTGATGGGAAAGGCTAATTTATTAGTAACCGAACGATCGATAAATCCGTTGTTTAATAAATCGTCTAAATAATACAAAAAATGCCAAGCGATATTAAATATAGATGAATATATACACCTTCGTTGTGTCCTCTTTATTTTTGTTTAATTCATGTACCTCCCATTTGGCTCATGCCAATTGTGGAATCTGAGAAACATGTTGTTGGTTCTAGTATTTATAATTAATGGAAGCAGTTTCACGTGGAAAACAATATATATATATATATATATATATATATATATATATATATATAGACACCTTCGTGTGATTCTTTTGAGTTGGGATGGACAAAAACCAAGAATGTCTATTTAGTAGTTATTCTTTTGCTATCCTAATTATTTTATCAACCGTATATCTTATATCTTAAGTACTTGAGAAATTTTTAATAAAACAATATTTTATATTTTTTAGAAGAAAACAATATTTTACAATTTGTAATCCACGGCCTCGATCAATTCTCATCAATTGTCTATAACAGTATGGATCTTGTCGTTTAGCTTGGACCATGAGAATCATGTTTTCGAAACTTTTTAACATCTATAGAATTAGTATACGTGATCATGATCATGTTTTCGAATCATGTTTTGAAACTTTTCATAATTGGAATTGTAAAAACTCACCGAGAATTTGTGTGTCCAAAAGTTTGTATATCTTAATCACTCGACGTGAAAACAAAATTTAGGTTAATGATGTGTATGAGTTATGACCATATTTATATTTGGTTTTCAATGGTATTAAAAAATTTAATTAATAACTGAGGACAAATATGTCTCTTAATATTTTATAAGTTTCTAAGTTTTGAAAAATCCCAATTAAAGAGCATTAAATTGTAGAACATTAAAAACCATTTATATTCTATTTAATGTTCTACGAAAAAATTGTGATTGGTTTTTAAAGATCATTAAGCTCTACAAAAAAACCTTCTCCGATCAAACCTTTAATAAGTTGTAAAAAAATTTCACCTTATAATCTCTTCAACTTTAGAAACACACATTCATCAAATTTTAACTCAAACTATATATCTATTATATTTTTAAAACTACATATTATACGAAAGTACTCAAATGTTACATTCTACTCCCAATTAAAAATCATGATCTCGTTCTACTGCAAACTCAAACTCGTGAGTTTACTATTCTGTTGAAAAGTCATAAACAGAAAATAAAAAGATAAGGATGATTCTTAAATAGAATAATATATGAGGTAATTAATTAGGGCAAGTCTCTCGTTGCACGTCACAACTCTCTTAAGCCCACTCTATAACCGATTAGTATTCTTTTTCTCTAAAGAACACATTCATTAGTTTGTCCTTTCGTATTCCCTAAGCCGAAATATACGGACTCATTAAATTCTTTTTCGGTTTAACGAACCTCATCAAATCCTCTTCTAACTCACATCGATGCAAACAACAAAACCCAAGGAAAAAAAACGGTGCAAATGAAATTAAATTGCTAATTAATATATATATATATATATATATATATGCGAATTCATTGTCATAACGCCCTCTCACACACATATCTTTCATTTCATCCAACACCAAACGGTCCAAACCAATTCATGCGACTCACCTCCTCCCTCCACGTGATTCTCTCCCAATTTTAACCTTACCATTTTCTCTATATACTACTATAATTTTACATCAACATTACTTATACATATATAAATATAATCATTTCAAAACCGACGTCTCTCTTCCCATGCATTGCGCATTTAAGTAACGCTGCCAAAAAATGCATGTGGGCATATATATAGTTATATATATAGATATACCTTTACCTTCAACTTCTCCATTGTTCCTCTCCAAGTACTTCTCTCTTTAAGAAAAAAAAAAGTACTTACCTTCTCATATAAAATTTTGCTATATTCTATAATTTCTCTTACGAAAGATAAAATCCTTTTGTTATTATTATTGGTTCGTACGTTGTTCATTATTTGACAAGAAACAAGATAAAAAAAGTACATCCACAAAAAAAAAAAATGGAGTTGATGAATTTGGCTTCAAAAGAAACGAGCTATTGGATGATCGCACTACCTGCCGTTTTTGGATCCCAAAACCTACATGATGTTTCCGTCCTCGGCTATATCTTCCTCGCCGTCGTTTCTCTTTCTATACTCACGTGGGCTCTCGCCGGAGGTGGTGGTGGCGCATGGAAGAACGGCAGTAACCAGTTGGGTCGAGTCGCTATCCCGGGTCCTCGGGGCATACCAGTATTCGGCAGTCTTTTCACTCTCAGCCGCGGGTTAGCTCATCGGACGTTAGCCGCCATGGCTTGGAGCCGAGCCAACACTGAAATTATGGCTTTCAGCCTCGGCTCTACGCCGGTTATCGTGGCTTCTGAGCCGAACACGGCTCGCGAGATTCTGATGTCGCCTCATTTCGCGGACCGGCCGGTTAAGCAATCGGCTAAGAGCCTCATGTTCAGCCGAGCCATAGGTTTCGCACCAAACGGGGCTTACTGGCGCACGTTAAGAAGGATCGCTTCGACTCACCTATTCGCTCCTCGGCGTATCTTAGCACACGAAGCTGGGCGCCAACTAGACTGCGCTGAAATGGTGAAAGCTGTGTCAGCGGAGCAAAACGGCGCTGGATCAGTCGTTTTAAGGAAACACTTGCAACTAGCCGCCTTGAACAACATCATGGGGAGTGTTTTTGGGATAAGATACGACCCTCTGGCTCAGAAAGAGGGTCTTGATGAGCTTACATCAATGGTTAGGGAAGGGTTCGAGCTCTTGGGTGCATTTAATTGGTCCGATTATCTTCCATGGCTCGGTTATTTCTACGACTCGATTCGTTTAAACCAACGTTGCTCAGATCTTGTTCCTCGAATCAGAACCCTCGTCAAGAGTATCATTGACGAACACCGAGTCAGTCACTCGGAGAAGAAAAGAGACATTGGAGATTTTATTGATGTCTTGTTGTCTTTAGACGGTGATGAGAAGCTTCAAGAAGATGACATGATCGCCGTTTTATGGGTATGTTCGTATGAAATTGAAATAGTAGTCACATTAAATTTAACGGTATATATTTAACGGTCTAGTTGTAATGTTTTTTTTTTTTTGCATTTATTGGTGCTTATTTTTAATTTTCTTTATGTAATTTATAGGAGATGATCTTTCGAGGGACAGATACAACAGCGTTATTAACGGAGTGGACCATGGCCGAGCTAGTACTGAACCCTAACGTTCAAACCAAGTTACGGGACGAGATCGTAACGGCTGTGAGCGACAGCGCCGACGCCAACGTGGCAGATGCTGACCTAGCAAAACTCCCGTACCTGAACGCAGTGGTGAAGGAAACTCTAAGGCTGCATCCTCCTGGACCACTGCTTTCGTGGGCTCGTCTTTCCACGTCAGACGTCCAGCTCAGCAACGGCATGGTGATTCCAAAGGGAACTACAGCCATGGTCAACATGTGGGCCATTACTCACGACCAGACGGTATGGTCCGACCCGCTAAAATTCGACCCGGAGAGGTTCACCGGGAATGCTGACGTGGATATTCGTGGTGGGGATCTAAGGCTTGCGCCGTTCGGAGCCGGTAGGAGGGTGTGTCCGGGGAAGAACATGGGGTTAGCTACTGTGACTCGGTGGGTGGCTGAGTTGGTGCGACGGTTCGAGTGGGGTCAGGATCAGACGGAGCCAGTTGATCTTGGTGAGGTCTTGAAGCTTTCTTGTGAGATGGAGCATCCGTTACGTGCCATTGTAACGGAAATATTTTAAGTTTTTTAAAAAAAAGTTAATTAGGTTTTGACTTTTGTCAACGTTTTCCTTTTCTTATTCATATAATTTCTCTTTTTTTTTACGCTTTTTTTTTTGTCGAGAGGTATGGATTGCAGATTGCTTGCTGTTTTTAATATTTGATCGAGAGTTTTTTAAAAAAAAAATAATTACTATGAGCTGATTTAGTGATTCGGTTTGATATGTAGTATCAATGTACCATTATCTTTAATGGGTCTAAATGAATGGAGTAATGACTAAGAGGATATCAATTTTGGTCTTTTGAATTGTTATGCCGTTGTCTACGTACTTATCTACATATTTTCTAAAAATATCGAAATATTTGCACTTGTTTTCTTGCGAAAATGAGATATTTAAGACTCAATATAGAAACAAACCGGATGGGACGTGGACAAAATACTGAGATGGTTGTGCTATAATTATAAATTGGACGATCTAAATCAATTTGGTGCATCTACTCGGTAATTTCTTTCCAAAGATATGTTGTCATTTTGTAATAATGGAGGAGAATGAGGCAACACAAATTAAATGATATCATGTAGTCATTAATGTATATAAACATTAGTATATATTTATGAAATTTGTGTTGTCATAGTCTACAACAATTTTTTTTTCTCAAACCCGTCGTTATAGCTAAATTATCATTTTTCGACCTTTATTTAAAACTTATATATTAGAAAACATAGATACCAAATCAAAACGGTGGAAAAAAACCTACAAACAAACAAGTTAAATCCGACCCTAACTTTTAACTAACAACTCGGTATATGATTTAAAGAACGAGAATGAAATTAGAGTTAAAGATAAAAAGTGTGAAGCTCCCTTTTAAGAGCAGATAAAACATGTAGGTGCCATTCGATGTTACACACACCCATTTGATAAAAAACTATTAACAATATATCTATCTTGTAATTGATCAGAGAGAAACCATTGAACACATCACATAGAACAAGAGCAAGAGCAATGCATGAATCACGCTCTGATTGATCAGGGATGGAGCTACACACACGCACATATTTTTGGTGTGTTTGATCTGTCGGTAGAAAATAATTTAATTTGGAAGTCAAAATCAATGAACTGATTTAACTTAGTCATGTTAAGACAAAATCTGTTAACTTCGCTGGACAAAAATAAATAGGCCCGTAGTAAGCTATGATGATGGTGAAGGATTCCAGAGACGGTGACGTTGCGTATATCTCTCTAATGAATAGATATTTACATGACATAATATTTTGGTATTAGATTCGTTGTCGAGTGGATTCCAGATATCAACCAAAACATAGCCTAACTAGGATATATCCGTACTATAGCACGAACAAATTACAATTATAGAAAAATATCCGAAATTAGACAATCAGGATATTAAAAAATTGTAATTTTTCCAAAATTTTACGAAAATTATATTATGAGTTTATATAATATCGAATCTTTGTAATATTCGCGTAAACATTTTGTAATCAGAAATCTAAAACAAATATTTCATACTCGAGATTAAATTAAATATATGATTATTTTCATTTTTTAAAAACTTTTTTTGCAATTTTATTTACTATTTTAATTTTCAATTATTTTACTTAATTGTTTTTGTTTTTTATCAACTGGAAGTTTTATTAATTAGAGGTATTAATGATTATTTGTAGATATAGTTAACTGAGCGTTTAAAATAAATTGTAGGTACTAATGAATATTTTTTTTTTATCAATTAGAAATTTTATTAATTTTACACCATGTTAAACTAAGTCATATATGAATTAACATTTTTAAATCTACAAAAAATCTGTTAATGGATTCGATATTATAAAGAAAAACTGATATTAACATTAACATTCAAAAAAAAAATTGCAATCTACATCAAATCTCTTATTTTTTTAAAATTAAATCAATATTTAATTTAATTTAATTAGTGTGTCTAATTAAATCAACAAAATCTTCACAAAATCTATTTTTAACTACTTTTAAAAAAATTTAAAATAAATAAATTAATTAAAACAAAAATTATAATCTATAAAGAAGTAAAAAAATGACAATCTACATAAATTCTTACTTAAAATTTTCTTTAAAAAAATGTAATCTACGTATAATCTTTTATTTTTGAAAAATTAAATCAACATTTAATTTAATTTAAGTAGTGTGTTTAATTAAATTAACAAAATTTTCATAAAATTTATTTTAACTACTTTTCAAAAAAATTAAAATAAATTAACTAAAACAAATTTTTTAATTAATTAATTAATTAAATGATCACATAATAACTAATGACTAAAATACCCTTAATGAGAGATTAAAATTTGTTCTTTGAAGTAATGTCAATGTAATATAAATATTAACACTTTTTAATGTTTATTTATAAATGTACTTCCCAAATAATATATAAATATATCACAAATTTTAATTTTTTAAATTTATTTATAACAACAACGTCCGCAAATTTGGCTGATTGAGCGATATGTGCAGCTCTACGATTTAAATTACAACAAAAAAAAATTACGAGATTAAAAGAGAAAGAATGGCGACATAAAAAAAAAGAGAAAAAAAGAAAAAGAGTGGAAAGTAAGCACAAAACGAGTTGAACTTGTCAATAAGATTAGAAAATGCGGACCACTCAGCAAGAAACTACACGACATCTTAATCAATTTCGATTAATCGGTTATGAGGTCTAGACTATTTATCCCTCGAAAAATCATAATGAACATGGCCAGATATATTAATATTATAAGAAAAAAGGAACAAGAAAAAAACAGAGAAGTAAAATGGAGGTGGAGAAGTCATAGGTTTCGTCGTTGAGGACTCTGATCTACTTGTATAAATTAAAGACACCGAAACCTGTGCATGGAGTCGTATCTCTGAAACTCGGCTCGTGTCTTTGTCTCTTCACTATTCATTTTCAGACACTGACTTCTCACTGCTTCAAAGTTAGTGGCTGGGGGGCAGCCGACAATTCTTCAGGTGACATTGACCCATCCCCATCTTATTTATTATCCTTTTCCTTTCCTTATTAGTTTACATTTTGTAAGTTATATATTTAGGTTATCTAATTTAGAATATGTAGACAGAACAACAAGTTGATATGGCCGAGTTGGTCTAAGGCGCCAGATTAAGGTTCTGGTCCGAAAGGGCGTGGGTTCAAATCCCACTGTCAACAATACGTTTTTCGTTTTTTTTGAGGTTTAACGATAAGTTCGGACCCATTTCAATTTTCAAAGACGTATGTAAACTCTCAATCATGGGCCCGAATATAATTAGGCCCAATAATCATAAAATTTACACATGACCACGAGAAATCAAACAAACCAATTATTATATTTTTTTCTTCTAAGAAAATCTTGCAGCCTATCCATCAAGCAGCCAATGAGGTTACTAAATCACTATTTTATTTTATTTTTCTATATAAGTGTATCACTATCAAGAAATTCTAGGGCTAGGTTTAAAATCTCTTAGGATCGGGGATCTTACCAGTAGACCAAATCAATCCACCTAGTTTGGTTTGATTTTGTTTCAAATCGGATATATGGATGTCTTGAAAATAAAACTGAAAGGCCAAAGATGTGAGATAAGTAAACTAGACGATATGTAGATCGCATAGTTAACAATCATACTGAACTAATACACATGTGGGAAAGAAAATCCAAGAAGAAAGTATTTATATATATTGAATTAAAAACTAAGGAATTAATATACAAGTTAAACTTCCAAGTGACTCGCTAATTGCGCATTTGTTCAGTGCTCTCAAGAGATCGATGCCAGTATTTGACTCATTACGGACCATCATCGTTTGGTCAACCGATTAAGCATTTGGATCTTGCTAAAAGTAAAATGATCCGAACTCTCGAATGACACTATAAAAATAAATATATTCGACTTTTGAAGTATTTAAATTTTGATTGATTCTTACCCGTATAGTTATCCCTATCTGAGAGTACTAATTTGAATGCGTGGACATTAGTTCTTAGACACGAACTATCGTAAGCATGCGATTGTGGCTAACTATATGAATAGTTCATATATAGTAGAGTTTAAAGTATTAGATGATTTGTGGACTTCCTTATCGGTTTGGCTCATGTTCTTTCTCGGACTTAGAGTTTGGTTGGTTCGTATGCAACCACCCGCGGTTTTGGTTGTACGCGTTTTTTAGTCATTTGACCAGCATGACTATTACGTGTTATCTCTCTTTGTTTTTGCATTAGGATTTTTTTAATACTTAGTGCGTGAATATTGTTCACTGTTTGAAAGGCTTATCCCCAAAGATTAAATTATAGTAAAGGTCATCCCACTTGTTTCGTTTGTGCTAAATTCAATTTTTTTTATCAATCTATGTATATGGATGAATCGAAGAGTCATGAAAGTCACCAATAATGCATTGAAAAGTTTTGGAAATTTGAGAATAGTGAAGAAAAAATTAAAAGCTTAAAATATTTGACAATATTAAAATATACTGACCGACAACTAATAACGAGTTTTAGAGGTAGACATGGTAAAATTCTTATGACAATGTTATAAAAAAAGGGTATAGTTTCGAGATTTTTCAAAAAGAAATTATTCGTAGGTTTGGGTTGGTTTAAATATATCTGTTTTGCTTTGATTTTTATTTGTTTTCTATCGATTTGGCCAAACTAACTGGACATCAACTTTACAAATGCAGGAGGAGGCTACAAACGACGTTGTGTCAACAAGGTGTGGCATGATAGTCAAATCGAGGAAAATGACGAGAAAGCTACCTAGCTCCGGAAAGCAATGCCGCCACAACTAATAGTTTGATTGAATTTTTTTGTGGTCGCTAATAAACGATAGGCTAGGAGATGGTTGCGGTTGCACGTATTTTTTTTTTTTGATGAAATGTTAAATTCATTGATGATCGAAAGAATTTACAAAAGAGAATTAGAATAAAAAGACAAATCTAATAACAGAAGGAAAGTTCGAAACAAGGTGAAGTTTACATGAAAGACAAAAGAAAGACAAAGTTTTACATTAGTCGCCACCGTTCGACAGCCTCTACCGATAAATTACGCTGCCGCCAATCAATCCTTCCTTGAATCGTTTAGTGATGAAATTGGTAAGGCTAATAGACGACTGGTGCTTGTTGGAATGAATTCTGTTATTTCTTTCACGCCAGGTGCAGTAGATGGTAGTTTGGAAAATCAGTCGGAGAAGGGTGTTGTCATGACGGCTCCGCCGATTATTAATGAGTGAGTTGAGAGAAAGTCCAGTCGGAGATATCCTACCCATGATCTTAGAAGCCAAGGAAGACCAAATGTTAAAAACATATGGACATGCGAAGAATAAGTGATCTCTTGTCTCATTATATTCCCCACATAGTGGGAGGATGATGAGCTCCCCAACATGGTTGAGAGTTTGTCGAGGATTGCCAACCGGAGATAAATGAGTACCTTGGGATTGCAAATGGGAACCAGATTAGCTTAGCCCATGCAACTGTTGGATGTTTTTCCGGACAATGTTCCAAGTGGCTTGAAGGTCTTTTGAAACCATAAGTAGTTTCCTGTCTGAATCAGATGTAATTTGATCAATTAGGTCTCGAATAGTTGGATTGCGGCATCTTCGAAAATGCCACTCGTTTACCCTTGTTGCATCTGCTACCTTAGTCATTTCACGTGATCCACTTCATCAACTATATCTCCCAAATATCCTAAACCTGACCAAGAGTCGGTCCAAGAATGGATTTACCGTCGTGAATATCAATCCGAATGAAGTCCCTCGCTACACCTCTGAGCTGAAGAAGTTTCCTCCAAATCCAAGAGCCCTTATGGGTATGTTTGACCTCCCAAAAAGATTTACCAACAATAGATACTGATGAATCCAGAAAGTTGGTAAGCCAAATAAACAGAGAGAATACAAGTGAAGTATCGCTCAATTTTCTTAAACCCAAACCACCTTCCGATTTTGGTCTTGTAACTTCCTCCCACGCCACTTTAGCCTTGGTTGTAATTAATGGGGAACCGGACCATAAGTATGCGGAGCACATACTATCAATTTGATCGAGACACCCTTGAGGTAATTTAAAAGCTGAGCACCGGTTAGTTATACTTGCAATTACCGCTTTAATAAGCTGAAGCCGCCAGCAAATGATAAAGTCTTGTTCCAGGATAGAAATCGTGAACAATTCTATCAATAAGGGGTTCATAACATAATCTTACCCTTGTCAAATCTCGAATCCGTTTCAAGCACAAAGGATGCCAAGGAATCGCTCATTACACCGGCCATATAGATCTCCGATTTTGACATATTGATTTGTAGACCTGAAGCAGCGGAAAAGATTTCTAGAACAGCCAAAATATTTTTAAGCGAATTCTCCATACATCGAAGAAAACCATAATGTCATCCGCTGCTCAAATGCGTGATATTGACAGCTTTGCAAAGAGGATGGTAACCAACTTGTCCTTCAAGAGCCGCTCTGTTAAGAAGTAGTGATAACACATTATTCACAATGTCATAAAGATAAGGAGACATTGCACAACCTTGGCGGATCCCTCTGTGGCTCTGGAAAAAACCTTCAAGCTCGCCGTTGACACAGATTGAAAAAGAGGCWGTCGAAATGCAGCCATGAATCCAATGTATAAAAATGTCCGGAAACCCCATAGCTTTAAGAGTTTTGATGATGAAATCCCATCTAATCGTATCAAAGGCCTTGGATATATCCAATTTTAGACTCGCTCTTGGAGTAATATTGCTTTTGTGATAATCTTTCACCAGCTCGGTTGCGAGCAAGACATTTTCGAGTAAAAGTCTACCTTTGACGAAAGCTGACTGGTTAGGCTCAATTGCTTGCGGTAGGAGGTTTGACAGACGATTCGCCAAAATTTTGGAAATGGTTTTATAGATGAGATTGCAGCAAGAGATAGGACGGTAATCACTTACAAACATAGCATCCTCTTTCTTAGGTAATAATACCACCGTCGTTGAGTTAACTCCGAAAGGCATAAAACCATACATGAAAAATGACTGGATTGCAATGACGAAATCCTGACCGAGAATGTCCCAAGAGGCTTGGAAAAATTCAGAAGTATACCCATCCGGACCCGAAGACTTGTTTGAAGGCATAGAGAAGACTACTCTTTTGATCTCTTCCGGTGATATCTCTGCAAGGTGTAGTTGAGCATCGAAGGCATGATAAGCTCCTCAAGAAAATCATCATTAATATTGGATTGGTTAAGAGGCATTCAAAAGATCCGATAGAAATTGACAATCTCTTTTTGATGTCCCCGTGCTCTAATTAACCCATCAGTAGACAAGCATTTAATTGCATTGCCAGCGTTTCTTAACAGCAGAAAGAAAGCCATATTTCTATCCCCCATTCCAGCCAAGTGTTCCGAGATTTTGTTTATAGAACTTCTCCTCAATTCGCGTAGTGATCCCATAAATACGTACTGCTTGGAAATTTGGGAGTCGGTGAAAGGAGAGCTTCTTGTTGCAGGCGACACAGATTCTCATATGATTCCCTTGTGAGGCGAGATATATCACCATAGTTATCACGGTTCAGCTCTCGTAATATAGGCTTCAAAAATTTTAATTTCCTGTGAAATAGATAYAAGGCCGAACGAGAGTGGAACAATGTAGGAGTAGAGTCCCAATACTGGGCCACAGAAGGCTTGAATTCCGGGAGATCGCAAACAAAATTATAGAACCGAAAGGGCTTCCTTTTCCTTGGATGTAATGTAGCCGAGCGAAGCTGTAATTTTGGACAATACCATTCGACTCAAAGCGTCATGATTGAGAAAGAATGCACCATGCACCATTAACCAAAAGCGATCTAGTTTCTTAACTGGATTAGACTCTTGGTGGTTTGACCAAGTAAACTTGGACCAGTGGGAGGTCATGAAACCGCAATCGAGAACCAAGCTGGAAATGATGCATCCCGAATGATTGCTCCTATGATACTTAGAGTGCTCAAGAGAGAGAATTTCATTGAAATCAGCCATTAAAACCCAAGGAAGATTAGTATAGGCATAGACACTTTGACATGTCCGAATATCATCCCATAAAACTGATCTTTCTCGTAGGAAATTCGAAGCATAAATGCACGAACAGAGAAAATTATCACCATGAGATGTAGAGATTCCAACCATGATCATTTGAGCCGATTTGAATAATACTGTAATTGTAACTTGGGGAGAATACACCAACCAGATACGGCCAAGCCTATGGTGGTCGAGTTAGTTACATGTTTCCACCCAAAAACAAAGTCAAAAATTGGAGAGAAGTTGTCTTGAAGAACACGAGTTTCTAAGAGCCAAAGACCCGGAGATGGAGAGCGAGAAGATGAAAAAGCCAACGACGCACTGGTAGGTGTTTCGCATTTTGTTGAAACCGCGAGTGTTCCACGCAAAAAGTCGTCATATCATTAGTGCTTCCTAAAGCGACTTGATTGGAAGGCGTTACTCATTCTCGAACCGGAAACATGTGCTCTAGAGAAATAAAGCTTAGCCTTTTATTCTCGTTAGACTTGGACTTTGATCTCCATTGCTTACATCTTTGTCATCTTCATCATCGATACTACCGCTGTCAAGTCTTTTGATTCAACTAACCTCTTCTTTCTCATCTTCCTCGCAAAAAGCAAGAGCGGTTCGAAGCGGAGAAGAAATTGATTTACCTCCCAGTTTTGTTTTAAGATTGTCGAGACTGGACTGGGCAGGTGATTTAATTCGCCAGGTGAGCTTCTAGACCCGGACGATACAATTGACCAAGAGGTTGTATCATTTTTGCAACTTCCCCTGTTTCTTGGTTCCCTTATTTATTGTTATAAGATTTTCTGAACCTACCCCTGTTACCTCTGGATGACCAATTGTTGGAGCTTTGGGAACCTCAGTAACGGAGTGGTGGTGAGGCGTCATCGACGGGGACCCAAGAACTTCATCGATTGGATCTAAAGTCTCTACTACAGGAGCAGCTACGTCAACGGTTGCAAGGACGGACGTGGAGCCTGTATTGGTGACATTCATAGTCGGGATTGATTCACCATTTGCTGAGATCGGGGGGACAGCCGCAAGAGCATTTGTTACTTCCCCAACCAGCTGGTTACAGACAGTAGAATCATGGCCCCATTTGTCACAGTAAGAGCATTTTTTTGGGAGATTTGGAAAAGTTACCTCAATAATCATATCTTCCACAGCGTTTGAATCTGAAGCAAGACTTATATGTGTAGGAGATGGTTGCGGTTGCACGTATTTATCATTTCATAACATCTCAAATTGTTCTAAAATTATTATTTTTTCTTGTGTTTGCGGTAACAAACGGTGAAAAATAGTTACCCTTTTTGGGTAAAGGGTTTTCGTAACAGACTATTACAAGAATTATAAATATATCCTTGATATGAAAATATTTTTTTTCCAAAGAAACATTTTTTCTTTCAACAAGATCTAATCATCTTCTAACATTTTTTTTTTTAACTATCCTATACTTGATACATAAACTAATTAAATCATAAAAATTATTTATTCGTAAAACACTTCCCAAACCCTTTCAGAAATTATTTTTAGTTAATCTTACTGTAATATAAATAGTTATTTATTTAGAAAAATGGTTTCACTTTTTATATATAATTATACGGCTTTTGATGTTTCTTAATTTTTAATTGCTAATGTAACTATTTAACTTTTCATATCCGCTTTCAATTGCTATATCAATCGTATACATCGTTTATAAACCATTTAGTACACTTATGCAACTCAAATTTTACTGCATTTAAACCAACCGAACTATAAATACGTATCTGCAGTATACTGCATTAACAAATTTTTAGTTAATACGTATTAACATCTGGTTTTAATTCGTTGAACAAAAGTTAAAATTATAAAACATATAGATTTTTTTTTGGAACATAAATAAACATATAGATAACCATCACTATTGTTATGTTTGCTCGTGGGTCATATTTGATTAGAACGACTATAATAATTACTAGGCGTTTATAACGTATTATATTTTTCCCCTTAGCGAGACATATCTGTCGTATCTTATTGTTATATGTTACACCATAAGCATATCCCTAATTATTGTGTTAAATATTCAAAGTTTGTATCGTTACATGTGTAACAATATACATTCATACACATGTGTTTGCCTTTCTACATGCTCTTTTTAATCATCCGTCCCTGTATAAAACTAAAGACTGTTGATCAAATTATGATAATATAATGTTTCACGTATTATATTTCTTGTTTATCAGTATTATGGATTGTTTTCACATATCAAATTTGGTTTATATTATGATGATCCCTACAGACGAGTATATAGTCAATTTAATTACTTTTCTTACACAAGTACATAAACAAATCACAAACGGGAAACATGCAATATAGGAATAGATGCGACCGATGAGCTGTTACAACCAGATTAATATATTTAATTACCATATAATATAAAATTTTAACGTAATTGCTGTAAGTTGACTAAGAAGAAATGATGAGTGATTTGAACTCTATTAATGACCCAATTAGTGTCTTGTAATTAGAAGAAAGAAGAAGAGATGGAGGGAGAGGGAAGAAGAGAAGATGGAGATTGCTCTTATATCTGCATCCCTTTTAACTTCATCCACGATATCTTCCGATCGTTCTTCCTTAGGTTTCACGATCTACGTACTCCTGATAATTTTCCGGTGAGTAATATCTATATGTAATCAACAATTCTTTGTTAATATGTATTCATACAAAATAGTTTTTTGAAAAGGTTATTATCACTTCTAATAGAAGCAATAGTAATAAACAATACTAGTTAACTCATGATATCTATTTATTTATATTTGAATCTGTTTTTTCTGTTTAACATGGAACTCATCATCCTATAGCCTATAGGATATCAAAAGGATTGTTAATTTGTTTAATATTTGGCCGAGTTAGAAAGCATATCTGATATCTGATTTTAAGTTCGGAATTTCTCAGAATTTTCATCACAAACTTTAGATTTCCGTATTAACAATTTTACATGCTTGTGGAATTTTGAAAAAATTATTTGCCAAATGACATAGTCTTCTTCTTCATGATTACTTGGATGAATAACATAATCATAATATATATATATATATATATAAAATATGGTAGTTGGTAGTTGGTACTTGGTACTTGTGAAAAGAATATGGTAAATGGTTTCTTGAGCTCATTCATCTAAAATCAATAATTTTAAAAAATCAAATACATGTTTGGACTCAGTGGGTTAATATATGAAACGCAATTTGGAATCTAAGTAAACGACAGGAAAGCTTCTTAGCCTTTTACTGAATTATGTCACATCTTTCTTTTCAATACCAAATTTCTAATAGCAAATGTGTATATATAACAATAATGGTGATGAAGATATTACAAGAAGAAGAGGAAGAAACAGAGGTTGTGAATGTGTCTTCAAGGAGTGTGGCGTCGAGGAACGTTGCAGCGAGACCGAATAAGCAGCAAACGAGTTCAGGGAAGCCTGGAGGTACCAACAAGACACATTCCTAATTTCTTCTCCTTCCACGTGTCTTCATTTCAACAAAAGTCAACTTCAACTTCAAGTTGTTAATATATGTTCGAAGAAAGTCCTTTACTTTGCTACAAAAAAAAAAGTCCTTTAATTTACATTTTCTTCTCGTGCGTAATGTATATTGTTATAAATATATTTTCTTTTGCGTGAATTATGTGATTATTGACTGTTTACAAGTTCGTTTAATCATTTCGTTTGTAAAATAAGAAAAGCTAATCGCAAATTGTATGATATATGAAAGTTGTAAAAAATAAGGATGATACTTATGGTGATTTCAGATCTTGGCCAAAGTAAATAAAGAATTCACAATTGAGCAGTAGAATATGAAAAAGACAATGATTTAGTATTTATTTGAACAATCAAAGATTATTTGTTGTCTACTTTTTATAGTGATAATAAAAAATTCTAATTGTTTTACTGATAAAAATATGAAACTTCTTTTTATGCAATGTATAATATATATGCAAATGCAACTACCATATGGTGGTTTGACATATGATTAAGAAGCGGTGTAAATTGACAACGACCACCTTCCAAGTCTTGTTGCTGATTACTGACTTTTATAGATCGAGTCAAATTATATATTTTTGTAAGTTAAAAAGACGCATTCGTTTTGAAATATAATTTCTTAATTTGTTGAAAACAGAATGGAGTATTAATCAAAGAAGTGTCGGGACCAAATATAATCGTATGTGTTATGAATATATATAGCGTATAATATACGTATATTAAACTTTAGCGTGAGCTTTTATATATACAAGAGAATTTTTTTATATAAAGATATATCTCTTTTTATTTGACATATCGAGCCTTGCCAAATTCTTTTAATAGTCCACATTCTCTTTTTATATGACATATAATTTTCATTTGGACCAATTTTCATTTATTTGACATATCTCTTTGCAACCAATTTTCATTTTCATTCTAAATCGTACGAAAACCAAGATATTCCCTTTTATTTTTAAAAAGAAAAAGTGCTTAAAATTATATTTGAAATCATGTCAAATTGAAAGTAAACGCCAAGGGCTTTGTGAGTTTGCAGTTTGCCACTAAACTCTGCATATGAAATCCAAACTCCATTTTTCCATTGTATAAAAACAATTTAGCCAAAAAAAATGAAACTAAACACTCTTCAAAACAGCAAAAATAATACTCTTTTAGAGAATAATAAGAAACAGATATCATCCGATAATTTATGTCTTGATTTCAGTTGTATATTTTTGATAATTCCCAAAACAATGTCATTTATGCTGGAGGAAATCAAGATTGAAAAAGTTACATTCAAATATTTATTCTTATAATTTAATATAGACATATTTGATTACAAAATTTGGTAAATCTTCTCACATCTACTCCCATCGGATTGATCTGGTCAACCTTAATGTAAGTAGAGCACATGAGTATATAACATTGGAAAGCAGAAATAAATAATGCAATAATACGAAAAGACGCGCCAAATGAGCTGTTATCATTAGACTAAGTTAGGTTAATATATATATATATATATAATTACCATCTTATATTATAATATTATAAATAGTGTAATGACTGATGAGCTATATATATCAAACTCAAGTCACTTACTCTCTCACACTTTAGCTCAATTGAAAAGAAGATGGAGAGAGAAGGAGTCTTTTATTATCTTTGGATCCCTTTTAAGTTCATTCACCAAACTTTTCGATCTCTCTTACTCAAGCTTTTCGGTCTGCCATCTCCTTCTGATCATAGGTTGCCGGTAAGTAATAAAGGACCATTTATATTTCATATCTTTTGTGAGCATTCATGCGATTAGATCTCTTCGTTTTTGTACATGAGATCCCTAGTACAAAATATTTCCTATAAATGATGTATTTTTTGTTTTTGTCAACATATATGATGAGTTTTTTAAGTTGTTTATTTTAGAACGAATATTGGAATGAAATTTGATTTAGGGCATGATTGGTTGTAACTTTATATTTAAGATTTTGGCTGTAAGATTATGGTTGTAGATTTTATGCCGTAACTTTAGGATTATGGCGGTAGAATGTTGACTGTAGATTTTTGGGTTGTAGCTTTAGATTTGTCTGCTGGAGCTGTAGGTTTTTCTTTAGATTTCAAATTTTCCAAATCCCAAAATTTATGCCTTTGGACTTTTATTTCAAAAAAATAAAAAAATCAGAAAAGTGGTTTTGACTTTGGAAAATATTTATAAAGCATGATTGCTTTCAATTTAGTGTTTTAGACCAAAAATATGGCTTTAGAAAAGTGTAAAGCTCCGATCAGTCACCCTCTAAGACTGTGGTTATGGACTATTAAATGAAAATTGGTTGCAAAGATATTGAATGTTGTTGGTTTATTGTAGTTGTATTAAAGTTTATAGGTTTCCAATTCAAATCTATTAGTAATGGATTTTATATTTTACTTTATAATCTATATTTATATTAAGTAATTTTTTAAATGGTTCTTTCAAAATGATAAAACTTTTAGCCATTTATCTCAACATAATCTCAGTATAAAAATAATTTTCGGTTGGTCTGGTTGGACCAATTTCATATTGGATCAGTTTCGAGTCGGCTCGATCAAACTAATTTGAATCATATTGATTTTGATTACAAGTTTTGAGTCAGCTTGCGTATACTTGTATTATGAAACCATGTCAAGTTTGATGGATTTCATAATAAAAGTTAATTGGAAATAAGTGGATCTGTAATGCTCTTTATATGTTTGTAGTACTATGTACCATGTTTTAATATGGAATTTCTAATTAAAAGATTGTGATAGTAAATTAAGATAATTTATCTTGGCTATAGCAAAAAACAACAACAACAAATAGCTTAAAGTGTTAGTGATATATTTAGTTATTTACTATTTAGAGTCTCTGAAGGATTTTATGAAAGTTAATGTGATTGGTGAAACTGTTAGCAAATCATTCACCAATGACCCCAAAGTTATAATTTTGAATGATGTAAACCTTAAATAATTATAATAAAACTGTAGAGATCTACATGAGTTTTTTTTATGGACTAGATAAATAAGAGTGCTAAAAATGAAATATAAAATATAACTTTTAATTATAAGATGTTGACACCTCATAAAGAATAGAGTATCTTCAATTCTTGTGCTGACACATCACCCATTAAGTTCTATTTTTTGCATATGCTTTGTTTTATATATATATATATATATATAAATTAATCATAGAGAATGATAAATCTCCTTTTTAATATAAAGGAGGAGGATGAAGTTGAGGTTGTGGAAGTGTCGTCGAGGGGATTTACTGCGAAACCAAAGAAAGTACTGCAGAAGTCGAGAGAAGTTAGTTCCGGCAAGCCGGGAAGTATCAACAAGAAGCCTTTCTAGTTTTTACTTCGATTAAGTAATAATTTACGGAGAAATTCTTCCTTGTCTTTTTCTACTAATAATGTAGTGTATTCTTTAATATTTGTATTGTATAATTCCTGAAGATTGTAAGTCCTACGAGTCCTTGATTTTTCTTAAGATATAATAAGAAAAGACAAACGTGAATCTTTTACTTGATTTCTGGTGAGGATCAAGTTGTATAAGTAATAAGAAGATCTTATCGTTTTTAAACAAAACCAAATACATGAACTATATATATAACGATCAATTCGATCTCTTACCTCGAAATGTGTATAACCAAATACCTTATCATAAAAACATAAAGCAAATTAAATAATTAATTGGTTAATTTGCATGTATATTCTGCAGTCATGAGGTGGTGTCTCGCTCTCCGTGTATCTAAAAGAAAGTTAATGATGAGGAATTTAATACTGTTATACGTAAATAAAAGGAAATCAATTTATCACCTTTCGCTATATACACGTTTTATGTAGCTACCCTCGAATATAAATCATTAATTGAAATCTATATATGATGGTAGAGATGCGAAAGTTTGGAATGTAAATTAGGATATTAAAACCCGAGATTTCTCTTCTCTTTACATAATTTGAAAAATTGTATAACTCAATAATTTGGATTTGGGAAAACTTAAACTCTTGATAACCAATCTTTAATCGTTGAATTGTGTACAAAAAGATTGTATAAATCGATACTTGTAAAAGTGATGGTTTTCTTCTAGCATCTTCTACCAAAGAAAGAGACTGCCACTCGAAAAGAGGAGCAAATGGATCTAATTCGCCGCTTTACAATTGCGTTTAAAGGATGACTGATCTTTTGGTAGCACAGAAAATTTGAGGAGAGAGTCACACAGAGAAGATGCAGCGAGAGAAAGATAACAAAAAAGATTGTTGCAAGCTCATCCCTCATCAACCTTTGAAGGCTTTCCTCAAGTGTCTGAGATTCAGACGCTCGTCTTCTTCTTCTTCAGACATGGCGAAAGCTAAAGCAAGAAATGTAACACTGATCATTCTCTTTCCTCTTTGTAAACTCAAGGAGTGTTTAATTTTCTTCTTTCTTTTTTGCTTAGATAGTAGATACTGGTTTTTGTGTGGCAGGAGGAGAAAGAAGAAGCTTCATCCGTTGAAACTTCAACGAGGAGTCTCAACATAATGAGTAAAGGGAGAAGGAAACAACCGGTTAGCTCCGGAAAACGAGGTGGAGTTAACAACTACGACATGTAGCTAGAGTCTTTGATGTATAACTGGATAATTTTGTTTAATAGTTACTCTTAAAGAAACTTGCTTTGGGTCTCAAGAATCATGATATCAATATCATAATTTCATATCAATCAAACTAGACTCTTAAGCTAGACTCGGAATATGAAAGATGGTAAAAGAAAAGTGGGATCTGATTGATCACCTTCTAGGCTTCTACTGCTTAGCTCGCTTTGCAATATAACTTGTGGTGATTTTGGAAAACCGAGTGATTGTGAAGAACAACTGCCATAACGAACGTCCTTTAACGATCCCTTCCTTTAAGCTCCTCGCTTTTTTAGCCACCCTTGGTTCTTTTTCCTGTGTCTTGGTTTGGTGCATCACCTCCTGCATTGAAGCTACTGAATGAGATAAAAATGGAGTTAACCGTGTGAAAGTCCATAGTTCGAAAAGAGAGTTTCGAAGTGATGGCTGAACCTGGATTCGTGTTTGTTAACCGTCTTAGTCTATCTTCAGCTACACGAATAGCCCGTGTTGAGCTTTTAACACCTTGAGTGATACCTTGGCTACACAAATATTGAAGAGTTACAAAATAGATATGAAAAAAATTGGTAATCATGGTGGGATGTGATGAGACAAACCCTAAATCACTGAGCTCCATAGTTAAGTCACTGATCTCCATTCCCGATAAACGAACAGCAGCCATTGTATCTGGTAGCTCTTCTCTAGTTACATCCAGAAGCTTTTCAAGAGACTCAGCTGCTTTCTTGAAAGCCTTTTTTTTCAACATTCCAAAGTAAACAATGTATAGAACTCAAATCAACCTTCAAAATCCATCAATGGGTTATGAAATGAAATCTATAAAAGCAAAATATTGTAGAACGAACCAGAAGAGTAGGAATTGCAGCAAAGAAGAGCCACGATGCTGAAATAGCTGTCTACAAGTGTATAAACAGAACCCATGATGACGATGATGATGATGATTGTTACAAAGTGAATAAAGTTCAGATCTTTATTGAGAAATTGGAATCAAAACCTAAATCCAAGAGCGTAATCAAGTGTAGAGGATGGAATTGAGGCTTACTACGCAAGCGACGACATTGAGCAAGACGAAGTGCTTCTGTGTGAATGTCCATTGAGAGAGTTGGAGAGGAGGCTGTCCCACGGATGACGTCAATTGGGGAGAGATCGATGGCTCCTGCGGATTCGAGTACAATGGAGAGGGAGAAGAAGATGCGATTGAGTCTGAACTCTTCGCGAATCGCGATATCGGTGAAGCTAGCCGGAGAGTGTACCGGCGGCGAAAAGAAAGATTTTTATCGATGAATCCGTGACGGAGAATCGGATTCCCGAAGATTACAGGTTTGGGCGGTTGCAATTTAGAAGGTACGAACATTGTGAATGGTTCTCTCTCTATTCGTCAGAAGCCATCGTTAAGCTTCAAGACGATAACAATGGATGTCACTTGTTAGCGTGAAAATTTGCGTTGTTTAAAAATAACAATATTGCAACAAAAGTCCTCTATTTATGCTTTAATTATTATACTAAGCCCATTACTATTATTTAAACCAATTTGACCTCCTTTGCATCATAAGTAAATCGGAACACCACCTCGTTGGTTTGGAGGTTTGTGAACTATAACTTACACGTAGCACCTCTTTATGGACGTGTCACACGTATGGTCTTCGCGCGGAGGTATGAGCTTAGCTCATTAAGCTATAACTATAAGTAAATTTGTTATTGATTCGTTTTCTTACACAAATTCAACCAAATCCAAAGCATTGATATATGTCTTGCATCATAAAAATCCCTCTAATATCATTGTCACGTGCTCCGTTTACGACCAGGCTCAGAAAGAGAACTTATGGCTTGTCTTCGTCGAGAGGCAATTTTGTGAAGGTGTTTGCAAAAGCGTCTCGTAAAGTGAAACTTATTAGTCCGGAGGGCGAGGAGCACGAGATCGAAGGAAACGAAGATTGTTGCATACTTGAATCGGCGGAGAACGCGGGACTGGAACTGCCATACTCGTGTAGGTCAGGGACTTGTGGGACATGTTGTGGGAAGATGGTGTCGGGAAAAGTGGATCAGTCACTAGGGTCCTTACTTGAGGAAGAGCAAATTCAAAAGGGTTACATCCTCACGTGCATCGCACTACCACTAGAAGACTGTGTCGTTTACACCCACAAACTAACCGATCTTATATGAGTTACACATGCCTGTCTCAAACTTTTGAAGGCTCAGTATAAAATAGATTTAATGTACTAGTTTCTTTTTATTCGAATCACTAATATATAACATATTCAATATAATTCTAATCGGAGTCCGGTCACAAATTAGACCAGTCTGTATATGTGCATCGATCATCGTTGTTCAGTAGTTTGAGTCTTTTTTCCCATTATGGCAATGTAATTGGTACAAAATATATATAGGCTCATTAATGACCCATAAAATAAGGGGAATAACGTTGGGCTTTGTCCAGTGGTTTTGATCATTGTGAGTCAACATGTTTTAAGCATTAAATAAAATTTACAGAAGAACAACAAATCGATGTTTTTCTTAGATTCTGTCTGTATGATTTATCATTTATTCAGTTAATGATTTTATTACACAATTTTCAATTTTTAAGATTTAAATTTTTTTTCATATAATTAATTAATTTATTATAAATTTAAAATCTTATAATATTTGATCAAGTTCTAAGAAGTTTGTAACTTTTCCAAAATAGCTAACAAACTCCCCTAAATAGCTTTAAAAAATTTCTGAAATCATGATGAAAAAAAAGAATAGAATTGAAAGATCTAATACCTAATTAGTTTCATAAAATTAAACCTGAAATCTAAAAACCATTACCCGTGCGATGAACTTCGCCGCAGTAGAAACGAACCCTCCACAAGGTTCCTCAAACTTCCTCCAATCCAAACTTGAAAAATAATTAAATTTACCAAAAAAATATATTAATTTTGGGCCTTACAATATTGTTTCGGCAAACGGGGCCTTAATGATTTGGGGAAAAAAAATCAAAAACCCTATTTGCTTTTCCTGAAGAGCGGTCGTTAAAATCACGCAACGCAATAACACATTTAGACAAACTACAAAAGAGAGCGAATAAAAAATAAACGAAAAAAACCCCCAAATTTCTGAAATAAATTCGAAATTCCGGATCCACCGCCATCGATCCCTAGCTCTATATCTTTCTCTGTGTCTCGCTTCGTAGGGTTTCTCAAATTACCGTTCTTTGTCAATTTGTTATTAGTACTGTGCAATGAGGAAAGGAGCGAAGAAAAAGGGTGGTTCCAAAGCAGGTCGCAAAGCTGCTGTTGCGGAGACTCAGACCGAGGAGGTTGGGTCTCAGGAAGAAACGACGACGCAGGAGGAGAGTCAGCAGCCTAAGGAAGAAGAAGTCGTCGACGAGGAGAAGGAGAATGGTGAAGAGGTAGAGGCGAAGGAGGAGGAGAATCAGGAAGAAGATGAGGTCAAAGATGTTAAGGTTAAGGCGGAGAAAGTAAAGGAAGAAGATGAGAAGAAACCTGCTGCTCGTCGTGGTGGTAAGCGGAAGAGGGCTACGAAGAAGGAAACTGAGATTAAAGATGAGAAGAAACCGGCACCGATTGCTAAGAAACCCCGAGTTACCAAATTAAAGGAAGAGCCTGAGTACTTCGAGGATAAGCGTAATCTGGTATGCTTTTGCTAACCTTAGTCTAAGATATCATCTAATTAATGTATATAGATTAAGATTTATCACTTGGATTAAATGCAATTTGGGGCTTTTTGCTGTGTGTTTTGGTTAGTTTAGCTATATGATAACGCAGATACGCTGTGAACACAACAATGAGATGCGTTTTTGGACCTGTATGTTCATCTTATAACTTAACCTATACTGTGTAGCTGTTATGAGTTCTTGGTTGCAACTTACAAACAAGATACAAAAGATATAACTTTGTTGGTGGGTTTATCTATGAGAACAATTGTATGCTATTATACTTCTTGTGTCAGATATGGTATGTCTTGGCGAGTTTGAGTTAGTGGATGGAAATTTTCCAAAGGAATGGTGTGATGTATCTCATTATCAAAATATCTTGACCACTTCAGTATTTCTTAAGTTCAAATAAAAGGGGTTGTTTGCTAGTCTTATTGCTGCTGTGTAAGTTGCATATTAACATGTGCGCTTGTTTTGTGTTTTCAGGAGGATTTGTGGAAGGTTGCATTTCCAGTGGGAACTGAGGTATATTGTTTTGAGGAATCTAGCTTCAACATTAGAACTACTGTTACCATTGAGAATCCAATATATTCCTTGCTTATGGTTGTTAAATTGTGATGGCAGTGGGATCAATTAGATGCACTTTATGAATTCAATTGGGATTTCAAAAATCTTGAAGTAAGTTGTTTGGATTACAGTCTCTATTGTTTAGTCCAGGTTTTCCGGGGTTGACGAGAATCTGATATTTATGTTTCTTCGTCTGTGTCAGGAAGCATTGGAGGAAGGAGGAAAGCTCTATGGGAAGAAAGTCTTTGTTTTTGGCTGTACAGAACGTAAGCTGTTTCTCTTGCTTTTTTTTCTTTTTTCTTGTTTTGAGTTTTGGTTATTACTGTCCTTTTATCGTTGGACTTGTTTAAATCATCTTTGCACTTGTGGTTCTTTCAAGTTTGGTTAAAAATCTATTAGGTTGTGCAGTATGCTCTCTTTCTTTTCGTAAACATTTGCGTCTAGTTACTGTTTAAATTTCTCTTTTCAACGTTACAGCTCAACTAGTCCCCTACAAAGGTGCAAACAAGATTGTCCATGTCCCAGCAGTTGTTGTTGTAAGTTCTTGTTAAAATTTCTATCAAAGTTTGCTTGCTCTCACTGATCTCTGAATTTAAGATCATATATTATCTCATTTCTCTTTCTAAAATTCATCAATTTTATATGTGCAGATTGAATCACCCTTTCCGCCTTCTGATAAGATAGGAATCACATCGGTTCAAAGAGAAGTGGAGGAAATCATTCCAATGAAGAAGATGAAAATGGACTGGCTTCCTTACATTCCGATTGAAAAAAGGTACTATGAGTTCTACGTGCATCTGTTAGACATTTGGTGAGCTGACCTAAATCAATGAGAAGAGAAACAGAGAGTCTATCTTGGGAAATTCTTTCTTCTGATGTTTAACAGCAGTTGCTAATTACTTGTGCTTTGTTCTTCTTGCAGAGATAAACAAGTTGATAGGATGAACTCTCAAATTTTTACCTTGGTCTGTACGCAGAGGAGGTAAGTAACATGTGTTGCCTTCTCTTCTCTGTGTTAGATGGCTGATAGATTTAAAAAATTGATGTTCACTTGCTATGAAGGGATTTTGAGTTACATTACATGAGTCGTCTACAGATAATATTGTTTGAATTCTCCTGTTCTGGTGTACTCAATTTATCTTTGTACATTATCTGCAGATCTGCTCTCAGACATATGAAGGAAGATCAACTTAAAAAGTTTGAGTATTGCCTTCCTTGTGAGTTTTATTCATCTACTAGACTACTACCAATACTAGTTAAATTTGCAGAGTGAACCATTTATAGCATGTGGCAGGCTGTTGGCAGTGGATTATTAGTATGTTTATCTTGCTCTGTATGTGGTATGCAACAACAAAGTGTAATCTCTTTTTTTTTTTTTTATTTTGCTTTGCAGATTTCTATCAACCCTTTAAGGAAGATGAACTTGAACAGAGTACTGAGGTCCAAATAATGTTCCCGTCTGAACCGCCGGTAAGATTTCTGGCATGCAATGAATGTGTTGGAAGTGGCAGGTCTACATGAAATTGTCTAACTGGGGCACATTGTTTCGGGTGTTTTCCTTATAATCAAGCTCTAATTTTCTGTTTGTGCAGGTTGTATGTGAATTTGACTGGGAGTTTGACGAACTTCAGGTGTGTGTTTGGCTTTTCTGTAACGATAAAACTTGAAGTACTTTTTTATTTGAGTCAAGAGAGTTGTCATCTTTGCACTGCTCCTTCCTTGTGTGTTCGAAATCTCAGTCATTGTATGCTGAATCATGAGATGGCTTTTTGTGCATCTATCTCAGGAATTTGTCGATAAACTGGTTGAAGAGGAAGCATTACCTGCTGAACAAAAGGATGAATTTAAAGTAAGTTTGAGCTTTAAAGCAATTGTCAATTCTTGACGCTTGAGTATTTTCTCTAATTACCATTGTTTGTTTTTCTCAGGAATACGTCAAAGAGCAAGTTCGAGCAGCAAAGAAAGCAAACCGAGAGGCCAAAGATGCTCGAAAGAAAGCAATAGAAGAAATGAGTGAAGACACTAAGCAAGCCTTTCAAAAGATGAAGTTCTACAAATTCTACCCTCAGCCTTCACCAGATACACCAGACGTCTCTGGTGTCAAGGTAAGAACATATAAGAAACCGGTAACTCGAAAAAGGGGGTTTGATCATGGTTTTGTTTCAAAGCTGTGATTATGTGACTGATCTGAATTTTGCGTATTTTTTGGCAGTCGCCGTTCATTAACCGATACTACGGAAAGGCTCATGAAGTCCTTTGATATCAGATCTTTCAGAACCCAGAATAGCTTTTTCTTGGCAGCTCTCAACAGAAATCAAACGTATCTAGTCGGAGGTGCTCGCAGAAACTCTTTGAGCTATTATAGTTAAAAAGCCAAGTTTGAACGACAAAATGTCTTTCACATTTATGAGTTTGTATTCTGCTCCAGAAATACTTGAGATATTAGAAGAGTCACTCACGGGAACCAAATTCTTTTTGCGGAAAATTGGAGACAGCTTTTTAATATTTCTACCCTTGAGTTTTTCTTAATTTGCATTGGCATCCTCAAATTATTCTATTTTATTAATATCCAACTAGTTGTCAAAGTTTCGACAATAACAAAATGGTATTTATTTTGAAGGACCCAAATATATTATAACAAGGAGAGATTGACAGACATAGACAAAATATAATAACTTTGGCATCTTTCATTTTATGGTTAGAGAAAAAACATTCTAAAAGGAGCAAATAAATAGACCTCCTCAAGATTTATGTTTATATCATTAAAATTAGCGACAAGGTAGAGAGATATATATCCCAAGTGGGAGAATATAGTTCAATCAGTCGAACAGTGCCACAGAATTTCAAAAAGCTTATTTTCCACCCCGAACATATAACCTAGGGTAATCATGAATTTTTATTAACTTAGGTTAACAATAATTATTTTTTATTATTTTCAAAAATAAATTTACTTGGGGTGGATAAAATGTAAAAAAAAAAAAAACTTTAAACCTTTTAAGTATATGATTTGTCAGTTAGTTATCTATTTAAAATAACAAATAATGGTCAATTGGTCATTTAGCTAATTTACTCAGTAATGTACTGTGATTAGGGGAAAAAAAATGAACAGGTCGGTCCTGAAGAGTAGTAGTAATTGAGTATGACACAATTACTACGTTCTTCTCTTTGAGTCTCTCAGCCCCGTTTAAGGAGAACAATGTACGGACAAAGAACGTAACGGCGTTATAGTGTCCATGACGTCGCGGTCGGTGCATGTGATGTGAGAAAGGTTGGTATGAATTTTTTTATAAAAAGAAGGAAAAAAAAAAAAGACACAGCGACTCAACGACATGCCATTGTCCTTTCCAGTCTGTTTTTACTCATCTCCAAAACTAATCATATATTATTCCACCACTTCTCTCCCTCTCTTTTCACCTTTTTTTTTTTAATAATATTTATTGGGATAATAGTATATTTTCAACAAATATTTTTGATACATACTTATATCCTGGTTTTGAATCTAGGTATCATTAATTACGTTAAGCACGTAGTAAATTATGTTTCCTAAACTATTTGTAATAACTGATAACAAAGATGATACATACTGATAAGTGATAATGACTTGACACAATTAGTGTAAAATTTATTGACACATCTAACAAATCGTTTTCAATATAATCTCCTCTTCTAAATCCGAAGATATGTCCATCTTTGAAGTAGTATTATTTTTTACTCGTATGATTTAAGTAAAAACCAATTGAACAATAGTAATAGGTCTTTTTAAGGTCAATCAATAGTATCTGGAGGCATCTCATCAAAAAAATCATTCTATTTGCATTTTGAGTTTCGATATCATATCCACGCAAACATGAAAATTCAGCTTTTCCGAAAACACCTTTTTGAGTCTTTTATGTGCTTTGGTTACTTATTTGAATGTCAGAGAATTTTCAAAAGATATCACATTATGTATAACAAAATAATATGTGCATTACATTACATGACCTAGAAGGCTACAACTATAGTAATCGGTAATTAGGTTCCATTAACAAAAGTTTTTTTTAAAAAAATGATTCCATTAACGAGAGTAAAGTAGGGGAAAAAGGTTACATAAATGAGAAAAGTCATAATTCCTAAAATGATAAAAGTTTTTAAAATATCTGAATTTTAAATTGGAAACTGTTAAATCTTTGATTGGAGAAAACGAATAAAATAAATTGAAGACATACCATAAAGAAACTAAAAAAAATAATATAAAAATTCGATTTTTTTGGAAAACCTCAAAAACACAAAGACACACACACACTCTCTCTCTTCTTCTTCTTCTTCCCCTCTTCCAATTTCCAGATTCCGAGTACAATCCCTAAATCTCCGTCTCACTGTGTTTCTCTCTCTCTCACAGCTATGAATCCTAATTAGGGTTTTTTTTTTGTATTTTCTCAGTTTTGCATTTGCTTCTGTGGAATAGTTTCTTCAGGGCTAAATGAGTCATTTTCTCACTTTCTGCTTCATCTCATTACTCCTCCTCCTCGGTGCCAACGCCGTAACCGAGTCGGAGCTCCGATCTCTACTCGAGTTCCGTAAAGGGATCCGTGACGAAACTTCACACCAACGAATCTCATGGTCCGATACAAGTAGCCTCACTGATCCATCTACTTGCCCTAATGGCTGGCCTGGTATTTCCTGTGACCCTGAAACAGGTTCAATCATCGCCATTAATCTCGACCGTCGTGGTCTCTCCGGCGAACTCAAATTCAGCACGCTTATTGGTCTTACTTCTCTTCGTAACCTTTCTTTATCCGGAAACAGCTTCTCGGGTCGGGTCGTGCCTTCGTTGGGTGGAATCTCGTCGCTTCAACACTTAGATCTGTCAGATAATGGATTCTATGGACCAATACCGGGTCGGATCTCGGAGCTTTGGGGTTTGAATCATCTCAATTTGTCTTCCAACAAGTTCGAAGGTGGGTTTCCGAGTGGGTTTCGGAATCTTCAGCAGCTAAGATCTTTGGATTTGCACAAGAATGAGATTTGGGGAGATGTAGGTGAGATTTTCACTGAGTTGAAGAATGTTGAGTTTGTTGATTTGAGCTGTAATCGTTTCCATGGTGGCTTATCTTTATCAATGGATAACATTTCGAGCATTTCCAACACTCTCCGTCACTTGAATTTGAGCCACAATGCGTTAAATGGCAAGTTTTTCAGCGAGGATTCCATTGTTTCGTTCAAGAATCTCGAGATTCTTGACTTAGAGAATAACCAGATCTATGGTGAGTTGCCGCATTTTGGATTACAGCCGAGCTTGAGAATCTTGAAGCTTGCGCGAAACCAGTTATTCGGTTTAGTGCCTGAAGAGTTGTTGCAGAGTTCGATTCCATTGCAAGAGCTAGATCTCAGTCGAAATGGTTTTACAGGTGAATTGAAATATACACCTTTTCTTTTTCACCATTGTTCCTGAGCGAGATTTGCCAAAATTGCTGAATCTTGCTACTTTAAGGGATATAGGAATAGAATTACTCAACTTTTATGTCATTGAGCATTGATTTGACTGATTCCTGGTCTTGACTAGACATTTGTGTCATATTGTCTTAAGTTGTTGTATAAATGTAAATTAAAGGAGTTTCTTTTGATTCAAATGCAGGATCGATTAGTGAAATCAATTCAACAACGTTAAATATGTTGAATCTTTCTTCTAACGGCCTGTCCGGGGATCTTCCGTCAAGTTTGAAAAGATGCTTAGTGATAGATCTGAGTGGGAATACTCTCTCTGGCGACGTATCTGTTATTCAGAAGTGGGAAGCTACTCCAGATTTTCTTGATCTGAGCTCAAACAACTTGTCGGGAAGCTTGCCGAACTTCACTTCCGCATTTTCAAGATTAAGTGTGTTGAGCATTAGAAATAACTCTGTCGCTGGTAGCTTGCCTTCTCTGTGGGATGATTCAGGGGTTTCTCAATTCTCTGTGATTGATCTCAGTTCAAATAAGTTCGGTGGCTCCATTCCAGAGAGTTTCTTCACTTTTGCAAGCTTGAGAAGTTTGAATCTTTCTATGAATAACTTGGAGGGGCCAATTCCTTTTCGAGGTTCACGCGCAAGCGAACTTTTGGCTCTAAGTTTTTATCTGCAGATGGAGTTGCTTGACCTCTCAACCAATTCTTTGACGGGTATATTGCCTGGCGATATAGGTACAATGGAAAAAATTAGGGTGCTAAATCTTGCCAATAATAAGCTGTCCGGGGAAATTCCAAGCGACCTCAACAAGCTTAGTGGCCTTGAGTCCCTTGACTTGTCGAACAATACTTTTAAGGGTCAAATTCCGAGTAAGCTTCCTTCCCGGATGGTGGGATTCAATGTGTCATATAATGACCTATCAGGCATAATTCCGGAAGAGCTGAGAAGCTACCCGCTTTCGTCATTTTATCCTGGTAACTCCAAGTTAAATCTCCCAGGTGGGATTCCAGCGGATTCTACTCGTGATCTGTCTCTACCTGGGAAAAAACATCATTCGAAGCTTAGCATTAGAATAGCAATTATTGTTGCTTCAGTTGGAGCTGCTCTTATGGTTCTTTTTGTATTGTTTGCCTATCATCGAACACAGCTCAAGGACTTTCATGGGACGAATCGATTTACAGACCAAGCCACGACTAGAGATGCCAAGTTTGGACGCTCTTCTCGTCCCTCCTTATTCAATTTCAGCTCAAATGTTGAGCACCCGTCATCATCGTTGAGCTTCTCAAACGATCACTTGCTCACCGCAAATTCAAGGTCGTTATCTGGGATACCTGGATTTGAAGCTGAAATATCCGAGCAGGGTGTGCTCGCTCCTACAGCCACTACAAACCCTAACCTCCTTGATGATTATCCTGCAGCATCTGGACGGAAGTCCTCTTCAGGAGGCTCCCCCTTATCCTCATCACCCCGTTTTACCGACCAGCCTGTGATGTTAGATGTTTACTCACCCGATCGATTGGCCGGAGAACTCTTCTTCTTAGACGTTTCACTAAAACTCACAGCAGAAGAGTTATCCCGAGCTCCTGCAGAAGTTCTAGGTAGAAGCAGCCATGGAACACTGTACAAAGCAACACTGGATAACGGACACATGTTGACGGTGAAATGGTTGAGAGTTGGACTCGTGAGGCATAAGAAAGATTTCGCACGGGAAGCTAAAAAAATCGGCTCATTAAAACATCCGAACATTGTCCCGTTGCGAGCATACTATTGGGGTCCCAGAGAACAAGAAAGACTTCTCCTCTCTGATTACCTGAGAGGAGAAAGCTTGGCTATGCATCTATACGGTTAGAAGCTCTTTTAATTAATCTCTTTTACCCCTACAACTATTAGCCTTTCTGTATCTCGTTTGAACAAAAATGAAGCACTTTTTAGCCATTTGATGACTACCCTTGAAGCTTAAGAGAACTTACTGTTACAATCTTTCTGTGCAGAGACTACTCCTCGGAGGTATTCTCCAATGTCCTTCAGCCAAAGACTAAAAGTTGCAGTTGAAGTGGCTCAGTGTCTTCTCTACCTTCATGATAGAGCAATGCCACACGGGAACTTGAAGCCGACAAACATAATCCTCACAAGTCCCGACAATACCGTGCGCATAACCGATTACTGTATTCACCGTCTGATGACTCCATCTGGTGTAGCGGAACAGATACTTAACATGAGTGCACTCGGTTACTCTGCTCCTGAACTTTCCTCGGCTTCTAAACCAATACCAACACTCAAATCCGATGTCTATGCATTTGGTGTGATTCTCATGGAGCTTTTGACTCGACGAAGCGCGGGTGACATAATCTCGGGTCAAACAGGTGCCGTTGATCTGACTGATTGGGTGCGGTTATGTGATCAAGAAGGTAGGAGAATGGATTGCATAGACAGAGACATTGCAGGTGGGGAAGAGTTCTCAAAGGCAATGGATGATGCACTTGCTGTTGCAATCAGGTGCATTGTCTCTGTCAATGAAAGGCCTAACATCAGACAAGTTCTTGATCATCTTACTTCAATTTCTGCCTGAGATTTGTTTTTTTTTTGTTTTTTGTTTTTTTTTTTAATTTCTGTAAATCTCCATGGATTTCCCTCCACCCATCATCCCATTTTTTTCTTCTTCTTCTTTTCTGGTTTTATGTTTCTCTCGTAGCTTGATCAGATGATTCAGTTCCTCAGATGTTCTTACATTTATATTTTGTTGATTATTTTTCCCCTTCCTTGTAAAGGTAGAAGAAAATCTAATCCCATTGATTCTGACAGAAACATTTGAGTTTGGTTATTGATTTTTTAAATATTTTCTTATATCTCGTTGACTATGTTTCACTATCTTTTACCATCCATAACTTCATGGAATTGTAATTTACTTTCAGGGAATTTGTTGCAAATTGAATGACTAAAGTTACAAAACTTTATGCATTTTCACGTGGCTCAAATTCTTAATGAATAATCATGACATTGAAACCATATATAACACAAGCCAATTATATATAATCTATAATATTACATACAAAAGAAAAAAACCATCGAAAAATTGGTTTCTAAAAAGGTAAACTTTACGTTGCTGATCATATTTACAACTTTCCTCAAAACATTTCCTTTAGCCACAAGACAAGAATTATTATCAAACAGCCGCTTATGTTATTGTCCAAAATCCACTCACCAGCAAACTCCATTCTCGATTCTTAAGGTCTCAATCCTTTCTTGAAATCTGAACACCTTAATTACGTTGGTTCACGTTGCCTAGCCGCCCAACTCGAACTCAAAGCTCGAAGCCGTTGGAAATACTCACCTAATGCTAACAAACCTCTAGCCGCTTGTCGCGTGGTTAAGATCCGATGCATTTGTTGCAATGTCTCATGTCTCAAATGATCAGCCTACAACAAAAACAATTTAAGAAACAACAACAATCCCAAGAAACCAGTTCTTGTCCTAACAATCTCATTAGTTTTAGTTAAGCTTTCTTTCTTACCTGATTTACAAAGCTTACCAAAGCCTCCAATCTCTCCATAGCACAAGTCATTTGAGGAATATAACTTCCTTCGCCAAGTTTCCCGGCTGCTACACTCTCTGCTAATGTATGTTGCAATTTCTCCATACCTTGAGATAACGCATCTTCCGCTTGTTGACATGATTGCCTCAAATTACATACATCCAAAAGTTGTTGATCCGTCAAAGGATCAAAATGCGGTAACAGAACCTAACCAACAACAAAAAAAGAATCCATATCCAAAATCATTGTAAAAACCCTTAATTTTTATGGATTAATGACGGGTTTTTCTATTACCTTGAGAAGCTCCGAGGGTCTAAATCCACCTATCCACAAGAAAAACCGCTCTGCTGAGGTTTTCCACATTCCCGACATGACGTAGAAGACATCAATTTTTGCAGCAGTTGACTTCATTCGGAAGAGTTGAAAGTAATGTTTCATGGCATTCTCGACTAGAGATCGAAGCTCTATATCACTAACTTGTCCATGTAATACCGTTCTTAGTTCACATATTTGCCTATTTTGTTCTTCCACCCAATGTCCATATTCCATCTCAAATGCAACAATCCCTAACAAGAAAAAGAAACTGATGAATCTCAAAATTGATTTTGAGAGAGATAATGGAAACTACCTAAAGGTGAAAAATTCAAACCTGAGCTCATGTTATCTGAGAAACCAAGAGCACTGGAATCTACTCCGTTCCCCACAAAGAAACCCTGCAACATTATGATCATAAATTATTATATCGACATACTTAAGGAAAAAGGAAGAAGAATATTCTTTGCAAACCTGTTGTCTAGCACGATCGAGTTCTTGCTCTAAATGAATTAGCTTCAACCGGCTTGTCTCTAGCTGCTGAACATAAGCCTGCAACACAAGACTAATAACTCAGTCAAAAACATAACAAACATAACTGTTTTACGAGTTGCACAGGACATAAAGTTTCATACTTTCTTGCGCAAACGACTTTTCCTAGCTGCCTCACGATTCTGTGCAAGCCGTCGCTGTATCTGTAAAGATATAAAGATTCAATTGACATAATTTCCACGGAAATTAAGATAACCAAATGAGCTATATTATAACTTACCTTATCAGGATGTCTAGATGTGGAAGCCTCTTGGTCGAACTTGTGAGGAGTTCCTTCTGCCCCATGAGAAGTATCCTCTGACTGAACAAAGATTGAAGAAAGCATTAGTTTCTGAATTCAGATGAGATATTTTATCTGAGATATACAACAAATCTTAAGTACCAAGCTGTCTGTTTTTTCGTTTGTCGGGATTATGATAGAGCCAGGCGTATACATGCCTCCATTGTTCTTGAAACTTTCTTCCCACATACCGATTTGGTAGAGAGGCTCATAAATTTCAAACCTTCTCGGTGGAACAAAATGTGTCGATGTTGTATTCATGTTTCTTCAACTGGCAACAGACAAGAGATACATACAGAACTTCATTAATCAAAATCAAGAATTGCAAAGATACAAGATCATCACGAGTTGAAGAGATATGCAAGTGATTTGCAGCCAAAAGAATAAAAGAAAGGTTGTGGCTTCTAAGTCATTTTCCATCACCCAATTCGTCAACGCTACTACCTTCCCTACTTCTATAAGCTCCATTGATAAGGCGAAACATCGGACTCATGTACACCCGACAAAACCCTATTCTTAGTAGTGTTTTTTAAAAGTCTATCAGTTAGATACAGATCATTGAAATATGATCTCAAAACCTCTAAAACAGACCAAACTCTAATGTCATTGTCACTTATTGGATCTTACTGTATCTTTTTCTTTTAGCCACTAATGGTGGACCATCTTAAACACCTCCCAGTTAGGAAAAAATTCCATTACTCTCTCTCACTGATTTGATATAACATTCTTGTACAAAAGTCAAGATTCGATGTAAAGGCTACTCGGATAAGAAGGTGAAGAGAATAAGAGATAGAACCAAATTATCACATAGCCAATCATGAAATGAAAAATCAGAAGCAATCATCAGAAAAAAAGTTACAGCTTCAATTCCAGAAATCTAACAAGAAACTATAAGGTATCTCGAAGAGTTTCAGAGTGATACTGAAAATGAAACAGAGAAACACAAAATTAGAGACTTTTTTTTCAGTCAAGCTGAGATGATGATATTCATAATCAACCCAAAAATCATAAACCAGAAAGAACAGAGATCCGAAGTTGTACCTTCTTATGGTCTTTTGTGTCAAAAGGGCTTCAAAAAGAAGAACCTTTTCCCGCGGAAACCATGGAAAGAAAAACATAAAAAAGCAAAGGAACTTTTCACTTTCAGTGACGAAATCGAACGCAAAGCCTAGAAATCCGCAGTTTAACTCTATCTGACAACAGAAGAGACGATAAAATTGCGTTCTCTGGAATTGTCATCTTGAAGAAGAAGAATCATGGGAGAACACGACAACTTAAAAGAACCTTTGGCAGAGATCTTTCAATTTTTCTAAATCATAATAAATGTTAAATATATATATAAACTGAAATTTCTTTTCAAATTTTTTCGTTTGTTGATTTTTAGGGTGATATTTGTCTTTTAAGCAATATGTGAATCCAGCAGCTACTACACCGAGTTAAAATATACAAAAAAAAAACAATTTTGACATGTTTCATAAATTTTGTTCTTTTTACTGTATATATATATTTTTTATAATAGTCCATAATTTATTCGATTACCACAAATAATTTTTTTTTTTTTTTGGCAACAGATTTATATTAGAAGATTAAAACGGTTTGTTAACCCAAACCAGAAGAACTGAGTTTACATAACATTCATAATGTGGGAGAGATCTTGCACTTCTAACCAAATTATCTGCTTTTACGTTTGAGCATCGTGGGATGTGAGATATGGAGAAATTGGGGAGAAGCTCTTTCAGCGTCTGGAAATTATCTAGGTACGTCTCGAAGGCCGGCCAATCCATTGGAGAATTCACCATCTTTACTAATTCTGAGCAGTCCGTCAGAAATCGAACGTCTTTTTTTTTATGAGTTATCATGGACTGCATTGCGCACATTAGAGCTTCTAGTTCTGCATGTAGAGGAGTCAAACTGCGTCGAATGTTGCAGGAGCCTAAAAGAACATCTTGGCTGCTATCTTGTTGGTACATCCATCTCAATCCTGTGAAGGAATCTGAGCCCTTCCAGGAACCATCGATGTAGCATTTGCTATCTACTAACGTTAAATCATTTGACCCAGTAACTACTTGATTATTTTCAACCTCTTCATGGGCCTCATGGGCCTTGATCCAGGTCATTGTCTCATTTTCTACCAATTGCAGCGTATCACAAGGGTCCGTGTCCTTATTATTATGAACTTTATTGTTACGAACCTTTTAAATGTACCAAATAATCCATGGGAAACTATCGTCCGAATTAGCTTCGGGGATATGCCAGAAAAGATAATCCAAATTTGTAAAAACTGATTGTATTGGAAAACTGTCAGGTGCCGTTGGAATTTTAGATAAAGCCCAAGTTTGTAACGTCGGCGGACATTCGAAAAGAGCATGATTAATTGTTTCCACCTCCGCGCCACATCTTGACTATCACAATTAATACCCCTTGATTTTATATTATGCATAACCGATACACATCCCGATAAGAATTGCCAAATAAAATGTTGTATTTTCCGTGGACAATTTAATTTCCAGGTGAAAGCCTGCAGGGGTCGGACATTCGGTCCCAAATTCTGTAACGATATATCCGGCGAAAGCAATTCTTGTATAGTCGCGTATCCTGATTTAACCGTATATTTCCCGGATGTAGTGAAATGCCAACCCGGTTTATCTTGTTTAAAGATTCCACTTATTGGGATGGCTTGGATAATTTATGCGTCAAAAAGATCTATAATTAGCTGCATATTCCAATTTTGGGCTGATTGGTCAACCAGATCATTTACTTTAAAAGAGGGATAATAATTTATTCTTTTGCATAATGCTTCTCTCGGATGTTGAGCGGGTATTCAAGGATCCTACTATACTGAAATGGAATGTCCTGATCCTAAGACAAATAAATTATTTCTGCTTATTCTGTTTTTCTCTCATTTGTCATGTTTCCACTACCTCGCTGATGTGCGCACCAGGTAGATTGGAATTTCTTAAGCTAAATCCGATTTTAATGCTTTATTAATTATTCATTAATAATTCATAATCTATGTGAAAATAGTGTTTTTGATTTTAGTATCCAGCACAGCAGCAGTGCACACGTCAAATTTTGCGGCGTGGTGATGACGTAAAATTAACTGCACACGCGTGGTAAGATTTGCGGCGGGGATGAAAGGCGGTTAACTCTAGAGTAAATATTATTATCACGCCTATTTTATAAGTTGTATATATGTATGTATGTTTGGGATTTATAAGACTTCAATACGTTACATAATCGCAACAAAAAGGAAAAAAAAATATTTGATATTATCAGAAGTGCGTAAACGGTTGATGCATATCATATGTTAGTAATCATTAGTTTTGATAGTTCATGATGGGATTACACCTAATGGTTAATATAGATTGACATGTACAAAATCTTCTAATGGTTAGTTTATAAGTATTATATCACTATAAATTTTTCATAATATTTCTAAAATCATCAGCTCTGCCGCATAAGATTACCCAATCTTGGTGCAATGCTGTCGGACATGTCTAATCAGATTTCTTAGCAGGATTAGTTCAATATTTTAAGACATGCTGATCAAATACTGGCATTATAAGATTACCCAATATATAGAAGAAGAAACATATTGGCTTAAGATTGAGGTTTGAAATTAAGACATGCTGATCAAAAAGAGAACGACCAGCATGTAATCTTTGAAGGATTCAGCTTACTAGGCTATATATAATGTAATTATATCAACATCTAGGTATAGTTTATATGTAGGTTATGCCAACTTAAAAGATTCACATATACGTCTTCTTAATATAAAATCGTACTATTTGATAATATTATATACTGAAAAAGATAAACGAACCTTTGCAAAGGAATCACGTATAGCTGATAAAGAAATATTTCAATATTTGATTAGAACAGATTGCCTCTTCAAGTTATATAGGAGACATATTTGTGTGACCACAACTTCTACCCACTTGCCTCTTTACTTATTATTTTAAGCACAATGAATATATACTAACTAAAATATGTGATTTGGTGCATTTATCTGTATACTGAACAATATCTAACCAACTTTCCCTTTTCCTTATGTTATCATACACACACATATATATATATATATATATATAATTCTTGTTCACGTATTACATTGTTTTTCCTGACAGATTCACACTTATAATTATTTTTCATATGATTAAGGCTGTGAGTGAAGACATTTAGCAAACAAAAAACAAAAAAAAAAAGAAGGCTGTGAATGAAGACGTCACTGCGGAAAGTGTTCTTCCGCAAATTTCTTTTCACTTTTATTCACCAACAAATTCAATATGTATGTGTTTGTTAATAGAAAAAAGGGTCATAATACAATACATGACGAAGAAAAATCTAAGGTCCCCGCACTTACTCTTGTTATTACACAGCAAATAAGCAATCGTTCAAGTGCTGTCTATTGTTTTATTTAAACCACACTTCTAATTATATTCATTCAATTTTTATTTTTGTTATGCATCGTTGTTCTACATGTTTAATCAAACTGATATCAATAATATTTCTACATGTTCCATATTAACAATATCTGTTCTGCATCTTTTCTACATCGATCGCACATTGAAAACAGATTGTTTTCCTTCCCCGTTTCGGATCAAAGTTCTTTCTTTCCTTGTATTTTACTTTGGTTGAATATTTTTCCCCTTATAAACTTTTCATTGTTTGTCTTAAATTCTGTTCATGTTGGGTAACCCTTTCGGGGCTTTTTTGTGGGTTGCCAAAGTTGTATTTCTTCCGCAAATTTATAAAATTTTAACATTAAAACAAAACAGAAAAGTAATATTTGTTCTATTTGTTATCAATTTGTTTTGTACTGTCCATTCTTTTTTTTTTGTCTCTCTATAAATCATGCATAGCATGTCTAAGTTGTTTTTGTCTCCTACGGTGTTAGGCGGTTCTAATAATAACAAAAAAAAAATATAAATATATATATATATATATATGTGTTTTTGTTACTATTTAAATTGCACCACACTTTTTCTACGGTTGTTATCATTCGGAGTCTTAAAATATAAAATTTTATGCTCACAGTTACGTGTTAAAATTATAATTATATCCCAAACAAATAATGGATAAGTTCTTTATAGATTTTGTATAAATGATATTTATGTGTAAAGTTATAGAAATGATCATGTGATGGTGACGTAGCCACTCATTTCATTTTAAAGATTTTGTTAGTTGGTTAATTGATTTGTGATTTTCGTTTTATAAATCTTATCCACGTATTTAAGTATTGCAATAATATTTAACCAAAGAACAATATGGAAATAATATTTATTCGAATACAAAGAACATCAACAAAAAGAACATTAACAATGAAAATAAAGAAATATAAATTAATGAGACATGACGCACAAACTCTGTGCTTTTGTCTATTTGTGGAATTATTCTCAAGTGCTATCTTATTAAAAGTGGTTTGCCACTAAGAATGGCTATCGTCACTCTTAATTTTCATTTGTATTTTTGGCTAACTATACTCATGTTTTCAAATAAATCTGAGAATTGTCACGAACCTTGTAATATTTAACTCGACTTTATTTAGCCACATTGTAAAAGATATTATCTTCTAATTTTGGTTTTTAAATATCATAGAAGAGGATTCTATAATTGAGTACCCGAGCGTAAAGCCAATCATCCATGAAAGATAAATAGTCACTACAAGATAAAACATATTATATGGAAGTGGTTTATGGCTTTATGGCGCGTTAACATCCAAGTTAAATGTTATAGGATCCAAGGCGATATACACAATGTTCTCATTGTGGAGCATAAGCTGAGACGATAATTTATGCAATTTTTGGAATGCCCTTCGAATTTACACATGGACTTTATCACCTATTCTTTCGGCACCGGACATTTTTCCAATGACTTTGATTTTTACGAATTTTGACTATCTATTATGAAAGAAACCTAGTCAAGATAGTTTATATTTGGAGGATAATAATTCTTTTCCCTGGATTCTTTAGTTTATTTGAAAAATTAGGAATGACAAAAAGTTTTGGGGTTTGGTCCGGAAGCAACTCGACATTGTAGATCACGCGAAGACGGATGATTCAATAGATTTCGTAGCCAAGCTTATTTTGATTTGGTTGGAAAAGTATCACCTCTAACCTTGGTAGTGGAGAATAAAAAGGCTACGATGCCAAGTAAATCGAAGCAAAATTGAGAGTTTTTGGATTTTTCTTCTATTTTTATTGTTGTTTCTGTTTATGTATGCTCAAATGTGAGTGCGTTTGACGTTAAAAGAAAAAATAGGCAGTAGAAGAAGTAGATCCCACTTATCTACTTACTATATGTACAGTTATGATGTTTTTATCAATATAAGATTTTCCTTTCTAACAAAAATATAAATTTGCAAAGTAGCTATTTAGTATACAATGTGAAAATTAGACTCATAATAGTCTTATAGCCAACTTGTTTAATTATTCGAATTAGACTCATAACAGTCTTATAGCCAACTTGATTAATTTATCGAAGTAGACTCATTATATCTTACATTCTTATTAAAATTCATATGAATCAAAACAATAAATCATGATGATAACTCACAGAAAAGAAAGATCTATATTTTTCTAAGAACAAAAGAAAAATAATGGGAAGAAAAAACGTTGAGGACGTCTTTGCGACATTATCCCCAAGACAAATGGGAACACTATCATCATTTTAAGATTACTTCCTTTTCTTTTCTTTCCTTTTGGTTACTTTGACCACAGTTTATCTTCCTCTTACTTTTTCTTTTTCTTCTGACATATTGAATAAACTAAAATATTTTGTCATATTGAATTATTATTGCCGGAAACGTTCAACATCCGTTTTTCATTTAGTAGTAAGTTTAGTTGAATTTAAAGATCCACCATTATCCAGAAGAAAACTGTTAGAATTGTCGCGGAAAGAGAGTGATCATTTCCTCTCTTTCCCATATTGGGCTTATATCATAAGATTGGAAAATAATATCAGGGCCCAATAAAGGTATTCTAAACAGATTTTGGTTAAGCGATCCACTCACTAGTAACTACACATTATGAGAAAAAGTAAATCACAGTACGAATAAGCACCGACAGAACTTTTTGTGACCAAATTTCGGTTCACCGGCCATTGGTATAAGGGAAACCGTGTGCCATTTTCAATCTAATTTCAATTTTTCCTTTAGCGTGCGGGCCTATTTTACTTTTTTAAAATTTTTAAATTTAATTTCCGAATTCAAGTGGTGTAAATACTTGGATGACATACAAAATTTATTGATTATATTAAGCTAAATATATATATATATATATGAAAATGATATATTGATGTACTTCTTGGAAAGCTAAAACAAGTATATAATACAAAATAACGTTATACACTTAATCGGTGCGCATGGAATCAAGAAACCGACCTATCCAAGTTTGTCTAGAAACCACCAAAACCAATAGAATCGGTTATGATTAACATTACAATGTGCAACACATTTTTGTCATTAAAATAATAAAAGAAAATGGAACAATCCTTATCCGAAACAGCAATATAAATAGCACTCAACTGGAGAGACAAACATATCGAAGAAGATCGAGCGATTTAATTCAATGGCGGACATAGCAATATTAGTGGCGGAGGAATATGAGCGGATGGTGAAGCGAACGGCGGATAAAGCATCAACATCTGCAGAGGTTGGGCGGTGGAATAATTCTCCAGCGAAGATGACGTCGTTAATTGGGATTAAGGAAGAGAAGATTGAGAGTTTAAAGAGGAGATTTGAAGCTAAATCTCAGTTTGCTGTTGCTGTTTCCAATGGCTTCTTCTCTGCTTAATTTGTCTTTTTTGGAGGATATAAGATTAATCGGTCTGTAAATTAGTACATTAATCAAATCTGTTTTTCTGGTTGTCAGCGTTCATAACAAATAATTAATGTATGCGACTATATAAATGGAGACACTCATGGGAAGAATCGTGAAATTTAGCAGCTCGTGGGAAAGTATCGTAAGATTTAGAAACTTGGGGAATAAAAAATAATAATAATAATTTGGTAGGAGCTTGTGGGGAGAATGATCGTAAATTTTAAAAACATGTGAGGATTAATTACAAAGTCGTGCATAAGTAATAACCACAAACTGTGGTGTAAAATGTAGAAGAAACTTTCTCCCTTAAGAATTAAACGACGTGGAAAATAATAGCAAATCGTTGGCACCATTTTTTTTTTTTTTAGTGGGTTAATTTTATTAAAGCAAAATAATTTTACAAATGAAAGAATTAGTGAAGAAAATATATGGTTTAAAACGAGAGGGAAATAGAAGTATGAATGGTAGCTAACTTGTTAAAAGTTTGCACGGAAAAATCAATTGGAACAAAACCGGACAAAAGAAAAAAAGTACAACTACTTATGTGAATGGTAGGGAAAATAGAGGGATTAGCGGTAAGAATGGTTGTGATGGTGGTCGTCATGATGGAGGTGGATTGGTGAGCGAATCACACTTGAAAAAGAGAAGGGTATCTCGGCGGAGTGGAGTGGGAAATGGCTAGGAGTTTGATTTTGATGGTGGTGGTAATCTCTTTGAGAAGCTGGGAAAGACGTCTTGAAGTCTCGGTATGGATGCGAGCATTCCCCTCCTGTCAAAGCAAGTTCGAAGTGGCTTGGAAGAGTGAGGTGATAGATAAGCTCCTAGCTCGAGAGCCACAGCAAAATAGAGTGGAAGTTTAAATCGGAGAAATCGTGCGAAGAACAATGGAAACAATGGGAAGATAATCACGTTGGCACCATTTATTTCTTTGACATGTGATGTGATGTAAATGAGAAACTTGGTTGTTAGCAGTTGGAGCACTAAACCTAAATCCACTTCCATTGTTGATTAATGATGTCTTTTTATAGACATCAACCCAAAAAATTTACAAGCCTCAAAAAGTTACTACTTACGTGACCATATCGTATTGAAGTCTAATATTGTAGCTAGAGACACATACCTCCACGTAATCCCTACTTCTCTTTGGTTGTTGCTCCACGTCATCGGCTTTGGTCTCTCTCTGAATCTGAAAAAATGGAGAGCGGTGACGAGAGTCCTCCGGTGGTTCTGATAACGGGATGTTCTCAAGGAGGGATTGGACACGCGTTGGCGCGTGAGTTTACTGAGAAGGGATGTCGAGTGGTGGCGACGAGTCGATCAAGGAGCTCGATGACGGATCTGGAGCAAGATTCGAGGTTATTAGTGAAGGAGCTTGATGTTCAATCGGACCTTAACGTGAGTAAGGTTTTGTTGGAGGTTATTGATAAGTTCGGAAGGATCGACGTTCTTGTTAATAACGCCGGCGTTCAATGCGTCGGACCTTTGGCGGAGATTCCAATTTCCGCAATGGAAAACACCTTCAACACCAATGTTTTTGGTATTAAAAAAAAAAAGATTCGATTTTTAATTTCATATATGATAATTTTACGAGAATGTTTTTGAATAAAGTGTGAGCTTTTTATTTATCAATGCAGGTTCCATGAGGATGACTCAGGCTGTTGTACCTCACATGGTGTCTAAGAGAAAGGGAAAGATTGTGAATGTTGGAAGTATCACTGTTATGGCACCAGGTCCATGGTCTGGGGTCTATACAGCTACCAAAGCTGCTATTCATGCTCTCACCGACACCCTGAGGTTTGCTTGCTTTTAGCCTTTTCATCAGCTTGTTTTTATTTATTTGCAGATTTGTGTCCATTGTTTTATCTTATCAAATGCCGCTATTTGTGTCGTTTGGAGAATCTTCCTATGTCCGATATCGAAGTATATCCTGTTTTTGCTTTTTCTGTCAATAGGAGAATTGATGGTAAGGATTGTTGAAAAACTGTGATCAAACTTGAGTATCATTTCTAGAGGACTAGAATCTGATGTTGGGTTTGGTGGATGATGCTTGTGTTCATCACAAGTGTAGTTGTTCAAACTATCGAGTAGCGGATGGTTTTGGTTTTTTCAATTGTTTTGTAATGGTTCCTGCTTAACATCAGGTTGGAGCTTAGGCCCTTTGGGATTGATGTCATCAACGTTGTCCCGGGAGGAATACGTACAAACATAGCAAACTCAGCTATAGCAACCTTCAACAAAATGCCTGAGCTGAAACTATACAAGCCTTATGAAGAAGCTATCAGAGAAAGGGCGTTTATATCACAGAGGATGAAGCCAACTCCTGCAGAAACATTCGCCAAAGACACCGTAGCCATAGTGCTAAAGAAGAACCCACCCGCTTGGTTCTCTTCAGGCAGGTACTCAACCCTCATGGCAATCATGTACCATATGCCCCTTTGGCTCAAAGATTTTCTCCTGAGGCAGGCTTTAATGAAGAAGTGATAATCAATTTCGGGTTTAAGACAGAATGTAACATGAAAACGAATGTAAAAGATTGTTCAACTGTTAATTGAATCTTATGTCCCCATGTTTTAGTAAGTTCGGTTCTTACGGTACAGAAATTTAACATACATACAGGAAGGAAATAGAGAGTTAACAGGAGAGAATTATTACATTTATGTTGTAAAAATTTGTGGTACAGATAACTGCAAGAGAAAAGGTGAGGATTCTACAACCAGAGGAACAATAGTTCTACTTTGATTCGACCCAACAATGTATCATTGAAACCACATTTCAGCAGATAAAAAGGGTCAGAACTATCTAAAAGCTATAAACTAAAATCATTTCTAATTTTAAGAATGGTGCGGAGCTCCGTAATACATTATCCCCGGTGGCTGGAAAGTGGGACCTTGTTGAGATTGCTGAGCTGAGTTCGACTGAGGAATTTGAGGTTGTTGATTACCTATCAAATGTGGTGGTGGAGGAGGCGGCGGAAGTCCAGGTGGCATTAATGGAATGTTACCAAAGCTGTAAGGGTTGCTCATTACCGGCGGTTTTAGGAATTGTGGTGGTGCTGGATTAGGGATTACATGGTACTGACCTTGCGTGGTGGGTGTCTGGTTTTGGGAGTTGTTGTAAGAAGGGAACGAAGCATTACTGTCTGAAACCGGAACTGTGCTCTCTGATTTGGATAGACCAGAAGTCTTCGTTGCTTCAGCTGCGAATGAAGATAGAACAGATTGCATGATCATATGTGATGAGGTTGATGCTGTGAGCATCGCAGCAATAGATGCAGGTGTCATTTTTGATGATTTTGTGTTGTCATTTGTCTCAGTTATCGTGGTAGCAGATACTGAGCTCAGGGCAACGGTTGTTGGTTTTGATGTGTAATCCTCATCACTAAGCCGTTTCTGCATGTTTTGGGCTTCCTCTGTTTGTTCTTGTGCTACCTAATAACAACAAAATCGTTCATTAGCTTATTAGCTCAGGTATGTCACAGACGAGGTTAAAGATGCAGTGGGAATTCAAACACATACCTGAATCTGAGCTTTAAGATTGTCCAGTTCGGATTCCTGACACAAGTAAGCAAAAGAATGAAAGATAGATTACCAAAAATAGTGAACTTGCCAAGTGCAAAAAAGCATTTGGTACCTGATCGCGTAGTGCATCCTTAAGCTGGTTCACAAGGGAAGTTCTACTTCCTTGAACAGATTTAAGTTTCTCAATACATTGTCTCAAAAGGTATTCTTCTTCTTCCAATTCTTTCGCCAACGATTTTCTCTTCGGATTGTCTTTTGCTGGAGAGACACAAATTGATAAAAATATGATTTACACTAGATTTCAAGAAAAAAGCGGGGCAGTGTTGGTAATCGATAATTAGTAAAACAGTTTTTTACCTGTAGAGCAGGCTTCTTCAACGTCTTTCTCCATCTTCCTGATTCGTTTAACAGCAGACTTGCATTTATTCATCTCAGCTTCTTCATTTGAGTTTTCTGCAACAACCAAATGATATGCTGATGCTATCTTCTCAGCCACACCTCCACTTGAAGATAATTTCTAGTTCCAGAGGCAAAAAAACCCCAAAAGAGAACTAAAATGAATATGACTAATATCAATATAGGAGAAAACGTAAATTTTTGTGTCTAGTATTTTACCGTTCTGGATGATTTTGAGTCCCGTTTTGAAGATTTGGATCCGCGGGGACGTTTTTTGCTCACATCAAGTGGCAGAGGAACATCTTCTCCAAGCATTACATCTTTAAGACTCTTTGAACGGGATCCAAACACTCTTCTTTCTTCCCATATCTTGACCTACAAATCATGTACACCATATATCTCAATTAGCAATTAACTTCTTTATTCATGTTCACAAAACTCAATAGTGTCTCTCTGTATAGCATCACATCTCAAAAACCTTGCATATATCATCCCTAACATCAAACATGAGATTGAGGACTAACCAGACATCCCTAATACCTTAACCTTTTTGGCAAAACATTTTCTTTCGTCATACACAATTGCACGACATATAAAGTAACTAACCTATTTGCAGTGAGCAAGAATCAAACGACAAGAACAAAAAGCTCCAACGAAGAATTAAAAAGAAAAAAGAAAGAGAAATACCAAACGTGATACAACGCTTTTGCCACGATCATCTCCTTGAGACACAATGTCTTTGACAGCCTTAGGAAGAACATTCCAGAACTCTTGCACAAACTCATTACCCTGACGCTTACTGTTCTGAAGAATATCATTAGCCAAATACAAAAGAGGGACTTTCTGAGCCATCTCTGTACTGTGAAATTGTTTCTCCCATGTCGTTACGATCAATTCAGCTTTGGTCCGATTGAATATACACCAATGTGACAGAGCTTAATTCCAAAAGAGTCAAGAAACCAAACATCGGGAAATTAACACAAAAAGGGGTAAATTTTACAAGATCTAAGTACAAAGGTTAAACCTTTTACATGCAAATTAACTCGAGATAATTTGATTAAAAGAGGATACTTTCGATGGACTGTTGAGTGCTATTGAGCTTAGCGAGCTTATCACTCAGGATCTGTTCACTGAACACACTACTCATCCCACCAAAATTCACAAAACCCTAAAAACAGAGATTTTAGAGAAAGTTGAAGAAGCTTAAATCTCCCAAGTGGTTTACGAATTTAAGGGAGAAGCAGCTGGATTTGCTTACAGCCGGTGAGCTGGGCGACAGAAGAATGCGGCGGAGCTGGATAAATCTTGCGGCGGAGGGTAAACGGAGAAAGAACCCTAGAAGGCGGAAGCAGATACGTGGTAAGGGATGACCAAAACGATGACGTTTGACGCCGAAATCGATCCCTAGAGAGAGACGGGGAGCTAAAATCGCAGAGAAGAGAGGAAAGTTGTGTTTTTTTTTTTTCGCTTTCAGATACTAAAGAAAAAGATGGGCTTTCACTTTCTTGTTCTCCATATTTTGTTCCACTTCAATTAATTTTCATTTTCTTTAACCTAAAAAAGATTTAATCTTTACATGTAAAAAAGACAAAAAAAAAAAAAATTAAATCTAAGAATGGGGAGTAGATATTTTTATTATTAATTAAAAAGATAGACACTACATGGTATTTATACACCAGAAGAATTCGGTGATAACTTTGTTAACAACATTGCTTTTAAGTGTAAGCCAAAGATGTAAACTTTTTTTAGATCAAATAAGATTCTCCATTGGCTATCACTCGCTGTTGTCATCTTCTTCCTCACTGTCTAACAATTTGATATGGTTCATGTTCCTCTCTAGAGGAGGGAGACCATCTTCATCATCCTCCTCTGATTCATCACCAGATTCACCATCTTTCTTAACATCTACCCAAAAACAAGAAAGAACCAGAAGCAAAAGATTTATTTCATTGTGAGATTTCATCTTTTGATGGTATGTGATAGTGACAGAGCGATGAAAAAAAATGTGACTTACGTTCTACGAGCGGAGGTGGTTGTTTTGGGATCTGAGTTTGCTGAGTGAGCCAAGAATTTTGAACTGAGATGATCTCAGCGCTATTCTGGCACTTTGAGTACTCCTTGAGAATATCCCTGTGATATAGGGAGAGCTCGTTATAAATAAACACATACTCCAACTGTGTTCACGGATCAAAAAGCAAAATGATGTGAAGGTGTTGAGCTTTTTCGGTTATGTTACTTGTTGAGAGATAAAAAGGCATGACCCCATTTGAATTTTCCTAGCAAAAGTTCTGCAGTTTCCTCCTCCCCACTGATTGGAAAACAAGTAGAGCAAGACATTAGAAAACCGGATAATGTATGACCAATCAATGAGATGGGTTTTAGAAGAAGAAGTTAATGGACTCACCATAGTATTAAAGCTGCAGATAAAGCCTCAACACAAGATAGCTCACATGGTCTTCCATAATTTACTGGATTAGCTGCTACTAACCATGGTACTACAATCATAAAGAAAGAGAATAAACATTTCCTAGAGATCTGCCTAAATCCTCAATATATAGCAAAGGTGATTGATTTTAAGTTCTTACAGAGACGAGGAGCAGTACAACGCAGCTTTGCAAACGGGACATCCGTTAGACGTGCCCAAGAACAATCAACAACGGCTAATCCTTTCCTTTTAATCAGATCATAGTCTTCCCTTGAAACACATTGTCTACCAACAGGACTGCCAAAATCATAAGACACAGATTGCGGTATTAAAATGTGTCATCTAATGACATTGCAAATGACCCTAATAAGATACAGTAATAACAAGTAGAGATACCTTAAAACAACTCCTCCAAAGCCTGTGTTAACCCGTAATTCCTACAACATCAATCACAGCAGGATTTTCAGCTGAAACATTAAGAAAGAAGAGGACATAAAAACTTTACTAGCTCATGATACTTACTTTTAACAAGTTGAATCTAGCAAGCTTACGACCTGTGCACCTCTTTGCATCACATTGACCAAAATCCTAACACAACAAAACGCATTAATTACATCAATGAGTAGTGAAACAATCTGATCTTCGAAATTTTACTGGATTTGGATTAGAATTTGTTTTCAACCTAACGATAAACATAAAGGAAACTATGCATACCCACATTGCCAATTGAACTTTTGGACTTGGTGCTTCATCCTCAGGTTCTACGAAAAATCACCCAATAAGAGCATTACTTGTGTATTCAACATCTAAAGCCATTCAAATAACCCACCACCAAAAAAAAAAAAACTACTTTTAGTACCTTGATCAAGCGGAAGTGATTCATCTTCCCTGCAATTTTTTGACGAAACTCGTAAATATAAACAGATAGAAACCTCGATTCGCAAAGATAAGATTTACCTTCCAAGATTATCAGTCCGACTGGTTTGGCCTCGATTCGAATTGCCTCCTCTAGATCGCTTGTTCTTCCCGTAACCCATTTTTCCGGCGATATTCCCGACAAATGCAGAGGGTTTTATATGTAAATTAGGGTTTCTAAAAAGCAAGCGGACAACAATATTTCCGGACCGATGTAAAACAATAATCATTTTGGTTTATAATAATAAACCGTACTTTCGTAGGAACCAAACCGAAATGAATGATTGATTGCACATTGCAGTATTACACGTGTAGTAAATAAAGCACACCGCTCAGGGCAATTTCGTAATTTCGTCGAAACCAAACCGGACAAATGATTGAGTACACGTGTAAAGTACATCGCTTGGGGTATTTACGTCATTTACAACCACACTTTCTTCCCGTTAAGCTTCTTCTTCTTCTCTCTTTCTCATTCTCACAGTCAGCTATAACTCTCCGACCAACATTCACTCTCTCGATAAATATCTCTCTTTTATTGATAAAAATTCGATTGAAAACCCAATTTTATTATATTTTTCGCTTGTTCGGTGTTCACTCTACTTTAACAGTGCAGGTCTTGTTCTTGTTTCAAAAAAAACCCTAGCTCGAAATAATGGCGTCACGATCTAGTTCTACTTTTTTACTCTTCTGTGTTCTCGTTCTAGCTACGGAGCAGACTCTAGCTTCTATCTTGTCTTCAAGGCTGATCCATCGCTTCTCCGACGAAGCCAGAGCGTCGATTAAGATTCCGAATTCGTTTCCGGAGAAGCGGAGCTTGGAGTATTATCGGTTGCTCGCAAGAAGTGATTTCCGAAGACAGAGAATGAATCTCGGTGCTAAGTTTCAGTCTCTTGTTCCATCTGAAGGAAGCAAAACTCTTTCTTCTGGAAATGACTTTGGATGGTAGATTCTTTACAAAAAGTTCCTCTTTTTTTATATTTTGAAGTGTCTAAATTTTGTACCTTTAGATTAAGAAAAGTTATATTTTAGGGGAATTGTTTATTAGTCCTGTCTTTTGACTAACTAAGTCTGCTTGATTTGAAATTAGTAACAGTCTTTTCCTTTGGTTTTACTTGTTTTTGGATATATATTGGTGTGCTAAAATAAGTTCTGATCTCAGTAGATTAGTAGTGATGTGTTGCCTTATATGAATTTTGTGTGTGATTTTTTTACTTAGGCTACACTATATATGGATCGACATAGGGACGCCGAGTGTATCGTTTCTTGTGGCTTTAGATACTGGAAGTGATCTACTTTGGATTCCTTGCAATTGTGTGCAATGCGCTCCTTTAACATCCACTATTTATAGCAGCCTGGTATGTGACGTTAAATGATAAACTTGTTGCTTATATATATAGTTAAGAGTTAGATAGTGAAATGATGACCGGTTTAGCGCTTATTTCCAATTGATTGATTGGCAGATGCTTCCTCGTGTTTGGGGGCACATATTCTGCAGGCTACTAAGGATCTGAATGAGTATAATCCATCAAGTTCAAGTACCAGCAAAGTCTTTTTGTGCAGCCATAAGCTGTGTGATTCTGCTCCAGATTGTGAGAGCCCAAAGGAGCAATGCCCTTATACTGTTAACTATGTTAGTGGAAATACCTCCAGCTCGGGATTACTTGTTGAAGAGATCTTGCATCTTACATATAATACCAACAGTAGACGGATGAACACTTCCTCCTCTGTCAAGGCTCAAGTTGTTTTAGGGTGTGTTTTACTTTTACCATTGTATGCGCGATGTTTGTTTGTGTTTTACAGTTTAGTATTGATATGTGTGTCTTCATATTGCAGATGTGGTAAGAAGCAAAGTGGGGAATACTTGGATGGGGTTGCTCCTGATGGTTTGATGGGTTTAGGACTTGGAGAAATCTCGGTTCCAAGTTTTCTTTCTAAAGCAGGACTCATGCGAAACACTTTCTCCTTATGCTTTGATGAGGAAGATTCAGGGAGAATTTACTTTGGTGATATGGGACCATCAATGCAACAATCAACACAATTCCTTCCTCTTGACAATAAATAGTAACGAACGTTCTCTATACTTCAGGTTTTTATCCATTTTAAGACATCTTTTACTAATTAGCACCTTGTGTTGATTTTGTTTACAGTATAACCTACATTGTGGGTGTGGAGGCTTGTTGTATTGGCAACTCGTGTCTGAAGCAGACGAGCTTCAGAACTTATATTGACAGTGGACAATCATTTACTTATCTACCGGAAGAAATATACAGAAAAGTTGCACTTGAGATTGACAGACATATAAACGCTACGATTAAGAGCTTTGAAGGTGTTTCGTGGGAGTATTGCTATGAATCTAGGTACACATATGCTATATAAAACAAAGACATAGAGAAAGAAGCTCCGTGGTTGGTTTATATAAATGCTTTTCTCTTAATGTTCTTTTGGATTTTCATTGGAGATAGTGTGGAGCCAAAAGTACCAGCGATCAAACTCAGGTTTTCACACAATAACACATTTGTGATTCACAAACCTTTGTTTGTACTCCAACAAAGTCAGGTTAAGACCATATATACACATTTTATGATTTATGCTAAAAAAGGCGGAAATTTAGATTTTGATGTGTATTACATTATCATAAACCATTTTGCAGGGGATTGTCCAATTTTGCTTGCCTATCAGTCCTAGTGGACAAGTGGGCATAGGAAGCATAGGACGTATGTATTAGCCTTATTCATCGTCTCTCTTTCTTTCTTACATGCTCAGACCAATGTCTCCATAAATTAGACTTATCCTTTTCTTTTGCAGAGAACTACATGAGAGGTAATCGAATGGTTTTCGATAGAGAGAACATGAAGCTAGGCTGGTCAGCCTCCAAATGTGAGATTCTGATTTAAATAGAACATTATTACTAAGATGTCTTGTAAGATCCAAAGCTAAATCAAATGATACCGGGGTGTTTTGCAGGTCAAGAAAATGAGATAGAGCCGCCTCAAGCTTCACCGGGAAGCACTTCATCGCCATATCCATTGCCAACAGAGGAGCAGCAAAGCAGAAGCCATGCGGTTTCACCAGCAATTGCAGGTAAAACTCCATCCAAAACACCATCATCATCATCATCATCAAGATCATCATGCAGCTTTTCTTCTATGATGCGATTATTCAACTCTTTTCTTCTCCTACATGGGGTTGTCTCTCGTATGTAGAGATAAATGATTGTCTTATCAAAAACAAAACTATTTTGCCTTGCATATATATAAGAAGTTGATCTTAAAAGTCTTACATCAATTCTATTATCGTCATCATCTTCATCTTCAAGGAAATCAGAATAAACTGGCAAATGCATATAGAGCAAAAATTTCATCTCCCAATAATGTTAGTAAAAGTTTAAATTTTTGTTCTAAATTATTTATTTATCGTCTGTGTTCGATTTTCAAATGATTAATAGACTTTTTAAAGAAGGATATACAATTGAATCATTGGATTAAAAAGACTCACATTTTTTACCGGCAAAAAAAGTTTTAAAAAAAAAATGCAAGACCGCGGCGGTTATTTTCTAAATCCGTAACTTCGATCAATCTCGCGGCGGTTGTTTAATCTCCGGTAGATTTCAAGAGTCATGGCCACGGCGTTTCACGAGCTGCTTCTGAGCCTCAGACAATCCTCTGGTCACTTCCTCATCTTCCGGTGTCTCTTTTCTCAATATCTCGTAATCGCCAATCGCTGATTCCCAATTCCCAAGCTGCAACCACGTAAAAAGACATATTAACTTAAATTGTAACCCCAATTTCATACTATATTCACGATTTTGCCACATGTTATACAAATCATTTCAAACAAGGCCATTATAACCTTGGCGTTACAATCGGCTCTTCTGAGTCGAGCCTTGGTGTAGCCAGGACGGACGGTGAGTGCTGCCGTGGAATCCTCAATGGCTCGATCGAATTGGCCCATTTTGGACAGACAAGCCGCTCGGTTACATAGCAAGACTGAGTTTCTTGAGTCGTGGTATAATCCTTCGCCATAAGCCGCACAAGCTTCTTGAAATCGTCCAGCTTTAAAGAAATCGTTACCTCGTGATCGCGCTGCCGTAACAGCCTGAGCACGCCGGAGAACCATGGTCACTTCCTTGTTGTTACCGTCCAGCTTCCCCGCTCGTTGAATCGCCTCAATGGTCTCTCCGAATCTGTTTGAACAACCCGGTTTGGGTCAGATATCATCTACAACTCTAAGCTTGTATGGACTAAAAGAGAACAAACCTGCCGGAAGCCATGTGAACTTGGGCCCAGACGACCAAGAAACCGGCGTAACCGATCGGTCCGTAATACTTTGTGCTCATTTCCCCATCGAAAACCGGGCATCTCGACAAAACATTGTCGGCCTCTTGATGTCTGTAAGTCTTCAAAAAGGCCTCTGCTTGCAATGCATATACCTGAGGAGCTGCATCGGCGCCTGTAGCTATGGTGTTTTCCGTTTCTTTGATCAAAGTGTTCCAATCTCTCAATCTTTTGGCCTCTGTACATTTGTTGAGATGTGTTTGAACCATTTTAGCCTTTGATAAGTCTTCTTGGTCAGCTTCTGGACCCGCATGCTTGTAATGATATATTGACTTCTCGACCTCTCCTAACCTATTGGTTTTTGTGCGTTTCAGAAAAAGATGATAGTACTAGAGTCACAAGGTAAGGTTTTGACTGAGATTACCTGAGGTACAAGTTAGCCAACCGATGGTGTGCTCTATGGTAATGAGGCTCGATTCTTATTGCTTCTCTACACTCAAATACCGCCTCAAGAATTCTCCCCAATGCCGTTAAAGCCGCGCTCTTGTTGCTACGATACGAAGCCTTTTTCGGATCGATGGCTATCGCAGCTTCATACAAGGCTAACGCCTCTGCAAAATTCCCGTTCTTGTAGTCTTCATTACCCATTATCTTTAACGTTTCGGGATCCATTCGTGTGGAAATCGCTCTACACAAAGATCCTGACTGATCTTGGTTATTTGAAGCCGGTAATGGTGCAACCGATGTTCTTCTTTCCTCTTCCATCGTCTTCCTCACCTCATACCCTCCTCCAGTATTCCCGCATCCATTGTTCTGGATAGTAGTTTGATTCCCACCCGATGCTCCAGGCTGCTTCAAGTTCCCAAGATATCCAAACAACATCACATTGCTTGAAGAAGCTCGAACCATAGAGCCTTTATTCCCTTTTGCTCTCTGATTATCGATGATCATGCTCTCTAGCTCACCTGATAAACCAATTGCTTCCCTCGGAACCTTCCTCGTTTGTTGTTGTTGGACTGGTCCTTGATTATTACTTGGTTGGCTATTCCCATTGCTGCCTAATTGATGGTTATTTGAGTGTTGATTCGATGTGGGATTTGAAATAGGTCTTTGTACCTGGTTTTGGATCTCGATCGGCTCAGGTGAAACTTTATTTTCTTGAAGCTTCCTCGGGTTAAATTCGGTACATGGAGATTTGGTGAACTGAATGTTAGCGGTGGTAGCGGTGGTAGCTGTGGTAATGGAGGCATTGCTGCTACTCACTGTCCTTTTATGGCTACTATTGTCCGTGGGACATTTCTTGGACCACAAGCCACGTCTACCAAACACAAATCCCAAAAACCGACAACGCGACCTTTTCTCCACCGGATTATCGGCCATCCTTCAGCCTCTAGATAGAACCGAAACCCCGCCGCGGAACAGACAAGCCAACCCCAATAAAGGGGTAATATAAGAAGATATAGATATAACGAAACAGAGCTTAATGGTTGGTATTTAAAGAAATGGAAACCATTGTTAATAGGGGAGAGGGGATGGAGGAAGCTTCATTTGTTGCGTGTCCTCTTCTTGAATCAATAATTTGATACAAAATGGCATTATGATCAAACGAGAGGTTAAGAAGAAATGGAAAAAGGAACGACTAATACAGGTTAAAATAACGTAAAGAAGAAGAACGAGAACGAGAACAAGAACAAGAACAAGAATGATTTATTTTCTCTTCTCAAATCGATCAAATTCTCAATAGACCTTGTGGTGGGTTTGTCTTCTGTTCTGTTCTGTCAATTCAAGATTTCTTTTTTTTTTTCCGTTGTTTGTCCTCTTTTTTTTTCTATGGCTATCGCCTGTTGACCGGTATCATAAGAGAAACAGAAAATGAGCCTCAGATTTGTTTAGTCAATATTTAGAAAGAAAATGGGAGACTTGTCGGGACAAAAATAAAACGTCCGAGTTTTTCTCGACCCGATTCTATTTTTGGTTGATTTTTTATGGGGTTCACGTTGGTTTATATTTCTATGTAGTAAATTAAGGTGTTTACGACGACGTATGTAGATTGCTCAGAAAATCTAAAATAATGTGGGTTCACCAAATCAAAATTCTAAGGAGACAATTTTCTACTTGTATTTATGCATCTGGATTTTCTTAAATGAGCCATTAGAATTCAGAACTCAGTTCTAACAATGCTAACACACCGACCCTCCGTTTCGTGATTTTAAAACTGGTATACGATAGATGGCCGGTAAAATATTTTAACATTCAAAAGTTGATATTGAATAGACAACAAATAGAAATCGGGAGATTTTTAAGTAGATGAATAAGTACTAATCACCTCGAAACCCTAAATTACTAACATAATAGAGCAATAAACAATTCTTAAGACGAGTGGTTAATTAGCAAATTACGTTAACCCTTAAGCAACCAACGGAAGAAAACAAAAACGTAATATTAAAAAACCAAAGGGATCGATCGATTCATTAGTCGAGAAGCACAACTTGTGGCCTTCGTGCACACACGTCAATGAATTTATTATATATGTATTAATATTTGTACCTTTACTTTGCATGCTCGTATTCGCTTTTAGGTTCAATAAACAAAAAAAACTGCTGACTTACTAGAGAGACTAGAGAAAGGGTTTATCCGTTTATGTTTCATTAGGGACACGTACTGAAGTAGACCGCACGTGCGGTGTTTGGCTCGAAGCACGACATGGGTCCGTTTAGTCATATCACCTATAGTTCAAGTAATGACTGACACGTTATGAGTCCTTTTGATCTCTTAGGGTCCTGTTCGGTTCATTGGCCGGCGAAGTAGCTTGACACTCCATAAGACCTCCGAATATAAAACTAATAACATGCAGAGTACTGATAGCTCATCACTTCATTGCTGTAATCAATTATGATTCTATGAAGTCTATCCCATTCATAGTATGTGACTATGTCGGTTTAGAGGAAAAATGATTCTTATCATGTATCAAATCTTTGCCGAGTGCACCAAACAAACAACGAATTATTATTATTATTATTTTCTTTTCAAAGAGTTCAAATTAGCTGTCTTTATATTTTAGAAAAGTACGTATGATTTTAGAAAGTCACATAATTTGGCAATAAGCTAATATTTCAATTAGGTGTGTATCAACAGTAATGTAACTTGAAAAAATCTATTTAACGAGCTTAACAAAGTCAAAGATATAAAATAATTTAATTTGGTTATTACAAGATCATAGAGTATTAATTTCTTATAATGTTTGGTGAAGTGATCATAGACCGAGACTAAGACCAAGACCAAGACCAAGACCGAGACCAATATCAAGATGGTGTCACATTGTCAAGTCTATAATATTTCAAAAATTCCAGATTTGCCAACTCAAAATTTTAAATATGAATGATGGTATATAATACTTCTAACAAGTGAGAACGAAAATATTATATGTAAAATCGCAATTTTTTTTAATAGAAATCGAAACAATAATTTAATATAATATAAAATATGTAGAAGAAATCGGATGTAGGTTTACCGAAAATGTCAAGAATATTGATCCTATATTTTCATCAAAACGAAAAACTATAAAGATGAAAGAGAAAGTGCCAAAACGAAAAAAAGCTTTATTTTGAAAGTGAAAAGGAAATCAAATAAATAGTAAGATCTAATGTAGAATGTTTTCCTAATTTACACGTTTTACTTAATTTTGCAATAATTCCCAAAAGTAAGAGACGCGGATTCAACGATTCGGTGACATTAGTAGGACACGCAAACATATTACAACGTACGCGAATGAGACCATCCAAAAGTAGGCCCATTAAACCCATTATTAGGCCCAGTAGGTCCCACTTTTGGCCTTTGTTCTCCCTACATAAACCAAGTGGCGGAGTCCTAAACTAAGCACTGGAAAATAACACACTAGTCATCTTCATCTCCTTCCTCTCTCTCTTCATCTTCACGTATCCACATTGAATCCCTCAATTTCTCAAATGGGTAAGCTTTGGTTTTACTACATTTCATCCCGAGTTAATGTAGTCTCTCTCTCTCTCAATAGCCAACCCTCTGTTGTTTCGTATATTCTGTTTTCTCAGTGAGCTTTGTCGTGGAAAAACCACAGACCATGTCAGCGAGTCAAAACGTTTTCGTATCAGAGACCACAATGTCAAGTACCGTCCCCAACAACAACTCTTCTTCCCAAAAACTCCCTCCTGGTCTAATCTCAATTTCAAAGAAAAAGCTTCTCAAGAACATCGACATCAACAATGGTGGTGGCCAAAGAATCAACGCTTGGGTAGATTCAATGCGAGATTCTTCTCCTACTCATATCAAATCACTTCCTTCTTCTATCTCCTCGCAGCAACAACTCAACTCATGGATCGTAAGACGTCTCCATATATACTCTCTCTCACAAACTCTTGATGAGTCTTCCACTTACAGTTTTTTTTTCTTGTGTTTTCCGACAGATGCAACATCCTTCAGCACTAGAAATGTTCGAACGGATCATGGAAGCTTCTGGAGGGAAACAAATCGTAATGTTTCTTGATTATGACGGTACCCTCTCTCCCATCGTTGATGATCCAGACAAAGCTTTCATGTCAAGCAAGGTTCGTCTTAAAATCACATCAATCTGTTTGACTTAATCATGTTTGTAAATCTCTGTAATTAATCACATTTTGATTGCTGTTTCTCAGATGAGAAGAACAGTGAAAAAACTGGCTAAGTGTTTCCCCACTGCTATAGTTACTGGTAGATGCATTGACAAGGTATTTCTTATTTTATTTTCTTGCCATTTTCCTCACATTTTATTAGACATTTTAAAGTTAATTAATTAATTTTTTTGTTTTTTTTCAAAGGTGTATAACTTTGTGAAGCTTGCTGAGCTGTATTATGCTGGAAGCCATGGCATGGACATTAAAGGCCCAGCAAAAGGCTTCTCCAGACACAAGAGGGTAATTTTCTAATAACATAATAAACTGATAAAAACAAAATATTAGTAATACTTTATTTATTGCTTTAGGCTTATTTATTTCCCTTTGTTATTTAGGTTAAACAGTCTCTTCTGTACCAACCAGCTAGTGACTATCTTCCCATGATCGATGAAGTAAGAAATATTATGTTGGGTCTATTAAATAAATAATTCGATGTATCTTCTTTTGTTGTATTATAAACCCTATAACAAATATACCTGTGAGTTGAGTATTCATTATACAATTAAATTTTGTAAAGGTATATAGACAACTCTTGGAGAAAACCAAATCAACCCCAGGAGCCAGAGTGGAAAACCACAAGTTTTGTGCTTCTGTGCACTTTCGCTGCGTCGATGAGAAGGTGCAAATTGAAATCAAATTAAGAGACATATTATTAATAACGAAAACTAACATTGAAAATGGAAAACTTAATAATCCAGAAATGGAGCGAACTGGTTCTACAGGTTCGTTCGGTATTAAAGAAATTCCCTACGCTGAAACTGACCCAAGGTCGGAAGGTATGACTTGACATTTTCTCATTGGTCAAACATATATTATATACGAGAATCTGTTTTGGAATCTAATTTTGTTTAATAAACAGTAAACTGTAAATGATTTAAATTTGTTTTTGGATTTATCCAACAGGTTTTCGAAATCCGTCCTATGATTGAGTGGGATAAAGGAAAAGCTCTTGAGTTCTTGTTAGAGTCACTTGGTGAGTACTTGAGTTTTTAATATAATGTTTTTTCTTAATCTATAACTAAAAATAAAGCAACAATTGTGTCTCTTCCTTTTTTATTTAAAAATATATGTTTTCTCGACTAATCATTTATCATCATCAATATGGTTCTCAATTCAACTTTTACAATTTAGATGTAATCAATTTTGAAGACTGAATTTTTAAACTTTGGATACGACAGGATTTGGGAACTCTAACAACGTTTTTCCGGTTTACATCGGCGACGATCGAACCGACGAAGATGCATTTAAGGTATATCTAGTTTTTCATGAGGTATATCATAACTAGTTTCATAAACTATAGAAAATGTTATATACTTAAAGTTACCACATTAATAATATATGTTTATTTAAAATCGTGTGCCATATAAATTAGATGCTACGAGACAGAGGCGAAGGCTTTGGCATTCTTGTCTCCAAGTTTCCCAGGGATACCGATGCTTCGTACTCTTTGCAAGATCCATCCGAGGCAAGTCTAAATATATAATGATTAGTAGTATGTATATGTGTAACTACTATATACATCCATGTATTTCGCAGTTAATAGTTGTATACACGTGCTAACTTCACTCTCCTAAATACGAAACGAACAGGTGATGGATTTCTTGCGACGATTGGTGGAATGGAAACAAATGCAGCCAAGAATGTGAAAGGATAATACAATGTTCGAAGTGCCAACGGATATATTGGTGGATTTATAAAATGAATATGTACATGCCTAACTTTTCTTGGAACGTTGTAATTGGTAAAATATATTTAGGGCAATATCTTATCTGCCCCTTAGGTTATTAATCTTCTTGTTCATCGCATCTTGTTTTTGTAAGAAAAAAAAAAGAGATGAACAAGAAAAGAAGGTGACAAATTTGTTTCGAGTAGTCTACTAAGTTGTAACTATCTTTGTGATAGTAATATGTAAACGCGTGTTAATTAAGAAAGTAGTTTTATTTGTTGTCACCGAGTTGTTATATATCAACGGGTTTTAAATCTAACAAAGGGATATAAATGAAAATCCTTTGAAAGTATTTGTTAGGCCAATGTTTGGTAGTTACTGACATAGTTATATTATCCTTCTCTATTATTTTCCAGTTATTCAAATCTTCTCCGGATAATCAAATGAAATATTCATTTTAACTTTTAACTCTTACAGACAATTACACATTAATAGATTTAAGTGCTTTTTTACCAAAAGTAAAATAGACATAATGTATTGATAAATGTGAAACTCTTAAATTTTAAAACTTTTTTTTTAACTAAAACATTTTAAATTGTGAAACAGATGAAATATTTGTATTTATGTAGTATTTTTAAAAAGTTTACATCAAATTTGGAGACAGTGACTTAACTATTTATTTGTAAATTGTATGTGACACATATTTAGTAAAATAAATAAATATGTAGATTTATTGCGAGGAATTTGAAATGGTTTGATGTATCTAGATTTGTCTCACTTTGTGTACTTGTCTACTGACACTTTGACACATAGCCTCATGGGGTCCAAGTGAAACTATATTATCAATTCAAATCTGTCTGGTACGTACTTTTCACTAGTATAGACGAATAAACCTAACCAAGCTAAACCGCATCAAACCACGAATTTATTACTTTGTATTCTTGCTCATAGTGGCAAAGGCAAACTCTGGAAACTTGGACGTCTTTTTTTGTTTTATTGTTATTTTGGGTTAAGTCGTGTTTCTCTTCGTGCATGTCCTTTGGCCCTGATTACGAACGCTCTGTATATTTATTTGCTGGTACGAGACAAATTTATTTTATCGTATTGTAGCAGATTCTGTAGTTGTTTCAAATCCAAGATAATTATTACGATAATGCTTCATTTTTTAATTTTTTTAAATCGTGTGAATTTCTAATGGATGAGATTTTTCTCTACAAACGTTAATATATCCATTTGTACATTTGGACTGTATATCTTTTAGGTCAAAGACGAGTGAAATTTTTCTTTTGACAAATGAGTCTCCTCCACGAACTTATTGTCGACTTGAACTCTGGTCTGACAAGATTTAGTTAGTCTCGTGTTCCAACCGGTTGAACTAACCAAAATTGGGTCTTCAAACATTTATTACGTGTTAGAAATCTCTAAGTTACATTTATCTCTAAATTTGTAACAGGAATAGTAATAGTCAGTTGATTAAACTTTAAATATCGACTCAAATAAACTAATTTCAATTATTGATGATGATCCGTGTGTAACAGTAGGGCAACGAACGATCGAATATAACAAGATGTGAAACTTGAACCTCTCATATTTTTTTAATACATTCTAGTCGTATAACAAGCAATTAGGATATTATCAAGTGGCATTTGATCGAATGGCGTATGTATGGTTGCCAAATGAGTGAGAAATCGTGCTCTCTTGGTTCAACTGTCGCTTGGAAGGACGTAAAAGTTTCAGTCCAAATATTCTCAATTAACCATAAGAAAACCGTCACGAGATAGTATATTATATTTACTAAAATGTGTGACATATTTGGAGTATGTACGTAATATTTTATAACCATAAAATTATAAACGAGTTAGACAAATTAAACCACAAATAGATAAAGTGTACATGTCAAGCCCAATCTCTGACTTTCCTAAGTTACTTTTTCTATTCTTACTCAAATTAGTGTCTTTTGGCATCTGAAAGTGGAAATGGTATATACAGAGACATAAATGAATACATACATATTATGTTACATAGATGGACATATATATGAGTGGCTATAACCCGTAGTCTCTGTGACAGCTGAAATATGTGTATAGAGAAAAGTCATGACAATACGTATAGTGTCATAGCAAATCAATAATAGTGGATGGTCATTATGGTCAAAGCTTTTTCTCCATAGCTTTTGGGTGTATAATGCGACTAACTATCACAATAAGGCTGCATGTGTTTTCAGTCCCTTCCGATGTAGACATATCACCAATACTCAATATTACTTTTACATATGTGTATTCTCATTGTCCATAACCTAGTTAAAATAGTAACATACACTAGAAACCCATAAGTTTCCGTATATATGATATTTTCGAATATCGTTTACATTTCATGATAGACGAAATGTATACAACAATTTTTAGGAACCGGTTTAAAACAAGGAGGATAGATTAACAGTCTCACTGTTTTTCACCAAATATAAGGATTTGATTTCCCACAAAATCCCCACAATATTCATTTTCCATCTCTTAAATAGGGATCCTACAATTGTGTTGAGAATAACAAGCATACGAGAACTAGAATTCATCACCGCTTCATCTATGTTTAAAATTGAATTCAAATAAATGTTGCGGAAATGTGGCAAAGAGTAGAGTTGGTGATCGGCCAAGTTGGATTCCACTTGTAAGATCGTAATGATGTGTTAAAAGTATATTATTAAATACAAAAATACAGACAAAAACTAAAAAGGGCAAAAAAGAAGAACAAAAACTGAACACATGGGTGAGGCAGGAAGCAGAGACAATAAGACAGTTCCAAAGTGTTGTCAAACTAAACTCACTTCCTCACTTTATTTGAACGTGGAAAGATGGATTCCACTCTTTGATTTCCCTTCAATCCCTTTCACTGGGTTATTCTTGGCTCTCTAGGCTAATTAACATTTATTATTTTTTTGTTAGTTTAATCAAATTGTTTTATTATTATACCTTCAAATCTCAATTATTGGTGATCAAGGAGTCTCTTCACACCACAAATCTCTTACTTTTAAGTATAATATATTATTAACCACATTAAATGAGAAACGTCTTCTAGAGTTATATCTATGCAAAGTGTTTAGTTAAAAGGGAATCTAATCTAACCAAATATTGAAATGTTTAATTGTATATGCATATGCTTAAATCAATTGCAAGAGAGCATCATATATTGATTCGGCTAAAATATTATAATTGTATATGTATAATAGTATCAATTATGTGGATCTTGGAGATGGTAGTGCATGAATCACGTGAAGAGCTCATATTTCATGTCGAATTATTTATCAAGGTTTATGTAGACTCTAGAAGTTGTTATAAACTAATCGCCTATCCCGTTTATTATTGGTTTGTCCATAATCAAAAAAAGCATTAAAGAGGAAGGTTTTTTCTGTTATTTATTCTTCTCCATTATTCATACTTAAAAATAAAATTATTTTAAACATATATCATGTTGTCAGAATCTTGAGGGTGAAGAGAATGGATGGTCTTATTTTCTGAGCTCCCGTAGTTCTGTTACACGTGTGCGCATTGGCGACCGGTCCCCGCTTTGAGGGTCGAGCTTTCATAAGTCTGTCTTCAGCATTTTATCATCTTACTCATGTATTCACTCACATAGTCACATATATCATATATGCCTATGTTTTATGATATAGTTTTCGTATATGAAGAACGTAGTTAATTAATACAGACATTACATATTAGATATGTGCATATATCGTATTATATTGAATATGAATGTATTCCATATATTATGACTAAATGTTCACGCATACTTTTAAAATGGGATGGGATCTGCCTAACTGGTGTACCAATGAATAAGTGTCACATGCGGAACTCCTGCAAAGGAGAATGCCATAACAATGGGGAGCCAAATTACTATATACGTTTTAACCAAAAAAAAAAAAAATACTATATACGTGTCTGTCGAACGTATCTGAACGTGAACTGTGAGCATATGTATTTATAAAATTGATATAATAAATATATATATGTAAGAACCAAGAATATATTAATTAAGAACTTCATATCCACTAGATCTTAAAGTTTCTATGCACTGTGTTAATCGCAATGGTCAGCGGAATTCATATTCGAAATTGTTAGTTTGTACCCTAGAAGATTGGTTGAACTACCATCATTATTGGAATGGCGGGAAATATTTTCACGTTATTATTAGGAAGCCCACAAGTTTACAAAATTCCAAAGAGCCCATTAACTAAATTAACAAGGTTCAAATTTGACGTTGTATATCTCACGTGGACATAAGTCACATAACTTGCTATGTACGTGACGCAGCTTCTTGAGTTTTTTTTTTTTGGTTTACAAGGATTGCATTTTTTGCAACTTACTTGAAAACATTTTTCTAAAAAACGGGTACAAAAACCAAATTTCAAACAGGAAAATCCATAGCAGACAAACCACACAACCCATAAAAGAGTAAGCACACAACTTGCAAAAAATTACTTTTTTGGTTGTCTGTTGTATGTCAAAGAAATAAGTATTAGACGAATTCGAATCGTAATTCTTAATCTAATAAGTTAATAACCATGATTACGTAGCTCATCAAAGTTACTTATATGTTATTTATCAAGGAATTTGTAGATTATCAGTACCAGTGGACCTCTCACCAATTGCAACCTTATACTTGAGTCTGATTATAAGGCCTAACAAAGAGTAAAACAGAATGGTAAATTCCAAATAAACACAAATAGACATGTGTAAATCTTGAAGAACACAAAGAGTTTAAGAGGAGAATTAACAACAACAGTAGTCTCGCACATACATTATCATTTACGATTTTAAACATCTATACATTGCGTCCAAATATTATAATTTTCAGAAACAGAAGTTCAATTCATTACAGTGTTTGATCAATTTGAGACTCGAAAAGTTACTAGGTGTTGTGTTGAGGTGTTTTCATCGCTCTCTCCAAATCCATCTTGCAATCTTCTCGCAATTTTCTCATTTTCTCAAAGCTATTTTGCTGCAAAATTGAAAACTCAGGTTTATGTGTACAAGAAAGCTAAATGGCTTTATAAAACGCTTTTGCATTAAGCTTTAAGAACAGATTAGATGATTCTAAAATCACTTACAAGGTGGTTACTTTCATGACCTAGGATATCACCCATGCTAAGAAAGAGCGACCTCCATTGGCCCATGAGTTTAGATTCTTGTTCTCCAGAACTAACAGAGTTCACCGAGGCATGAAAATCTGTAGGCCATTCTTTACCATTTCTTTGAATCAAGTTGCTAGCTTTTTTCTGACTCTTCTTCAAGGCTGGCTCAGAGAAAAGAAAAAAAAAAAAAACAGATCATATAACAATATTCACAAGAAAATCTTCAAGAGCTTGTGGCGAATAGAGATTTTGTAGTTAGTTATATGAAGATAACTGGGACTTACCGGATAATCGACCTTTGGTATCCTGGTAATGAAGATCTGACCAAATATACGCAGCTGAAGGAATTCATTCATAGCAATATCCAAGTCAGATAATTTTATTGGAAATCAAGAGAAACGATATGTAAGAGAAAAACTGAAGAATCAGACACCTTTAAGGCAAAAAGAACAAGAACATGATTTAAGCAAGTCATCTCCCATATTCTGATCCACACGCTCCTTCCGCTTAACATTCGAGCATCTACTCATTTCAAATGATCTCAAATTCAGACAATTAGGCAAGTCCTCCCGTGGATTCTCTCTCTCGGTATTGCCAGTTAACACAGATAAAGCAAATCCTTCACCAGTAACATCGGTTTGACTAGCATTGGCAGATGCGTTTAACTCTCGTGCACCGGCTCTATCACCAGGTTCAAAATAAATCTGTAGAGACTTGCTTTCCTTCAATGCTTTGCCATCTCCACTGGAGAATTCCATTACAGCATCATGATATTCCTCAGATTCTTCTTTGTCATCAGAATCACCACAACTATTCTTCTTATCATCCGAAGAAGACCCTTCATTTGTATCAACAGGTGTAGCATTTTCCTTAACCAAATCATCTACAACTAAACACAACCTCTTTGAAAACTTCTCTCTCGAACCTTCATGAGCAACGGTCTTACCAGATTCATCAATCAAATCACCCAAAATCGATGAAATCCCTCTTTTGGCTGGAAGATTTGTCAAATCACGCAAAGCGGGTCGGGTATGTTCCGACAATAATTTGCCACTATCTTCAGTCATCTTCAAAATCACCCAACAAAGAAACATCATTGACTTCAATTTTAAACAAATATACGACTGATACTAAGAACTCAATGAAAGACGAAAACTTTAATCCCAGATGAGAAATTCAACAAAACCCCTTAATCGAAATCGCAATTTCGCGATTGACAAAGTGCAAAACGATGAAAACCCAAGAATTTGGTTGACTGACCTAGAGAGATTGAGAGGATCCGTCGGTGGGAAAAATTAGGGCTTTTGATTTGTTTGAGGCGGGAACCGTGCGCATTTTCCGATCTCGATTTTTCTTTTCCTTTTTTTTTCGATTCGCGTTTTCGAAATCATAATTATTAAATTAAAAGCATTAAAGTTGAGACAGGAGAAATCTCGCGGGTCCCACTACTTACTGTTCTGGAATCAAGAATAAAAGCCCAATCATTTTCAGACTAATAAGCCCATTAGAATCTATTGGGTCTAATACTAACATATGAGAACGGACAATCTTTTCTAATTTGGGTGTGTGAATGTGTGATCATATTTTTTTTTGTTTTGAACCCGTAAGCAAATTAATGGATCTAAAATTTAACAAACTGAATTTAATATGCTTAATTTGAAGTATTTCAAGAAATAAAGCTCTTAATATTTTTTTCCTTCGTCGTTTAATATTTTATGTTCTATTTTTTTTTTCTTACAAAATTAATATGAAAATATATATTTATATATCAAATATTACATTAAAATCTTTAAATGTTTATGATTTTGAAAGGAATAAATTATTTTTGCTAAAGTCGAATAAATTTTTACATTACGATTATTTGTGAAATATAATAATATCAGCAGACAGCAATACATTTTTCACAAGAAATTTAGAAGGAACACAAAAAAGAAAGATCCTCTAATATTTAGTGCATATGACATCATGAAGATTATACCATTCAGTTCCAAGCAACCGACAAGTCCCAAAATTATTTATTTTTGTTTTAACTTTCCAACAAAATTTTAATTCTTTCCCCCATACTTAATAATTCTTGTAGAAAACTAGTATATACTCCATTTTTGTTTTTTTGGTCAACAATATATACTCGATAAGACATTAAAAACTGGTAGGAGAAAAAAGGTAGAGTCTTCTTACTTTCTTAGGTAAGCTCATACGAAAGCGTCGTAATAATATTGCTGATAGCCTGATATCAGTAATCCCCGAAATCCCTCGCTTACGATCTTATCCAATGCTTTCATAATTGCCTCAGCAAAAACAATGAGATTTATTAAGGGAAGAAAAACCATTTTTGATTGTCAATATTATCATCAAAGACATGTATCTAATGAATAATTATTTTTGTTTGCTATGTCAAAACATTGAACAATTTGATTCTAATCTTTTTTTTTGTTTTTAACTCCATTTGATTCTAATCTTCAGTGCCAATTTTTAATTACACCCATGATTTATATTTTTATAAACATAAATAAATACAAAAACTGTCCTATCAAATTTTTTTTATTATATTTATTTATTAAGTCGGTGCGATCAACTCTCGTTATCTATCGACTTTGATGCAACAGAACAAACTTCTAGTAACCTCCGGCGTCTTGATGCCCGGATATAACGCGTGTCCACCTAAAAAACATAAATATCTCCGCCACAAAATTCCAAAATCTTTTACAACTTATGAATAGCTGAGACCGAACCAGGAGATCTTGACACGTCCCTCATCGCACATGCACACCATCCTCCTCCCAAAAATAACCATATTCAATTGATAATCTTCTATTTATATTTGATCTATATATGAATAGACACTCCATTTAACAAAAGGTGGTCGTGTTACTAAAGTATCTTAAGAACAAAACTCTCTTTAAAGAATAACTCTCTTTATATATGTTTAGAAACTTAACTCAAAACTAAACATAAACTTTTGCTCTTTCTTGATGGTTTTGATGGTTATGAGATGATATTCAATTACAATGAGAAGCTATATTTGTAGGGGAGATGAGAAGGGTTTGGTGAAGTGTGAATGAGTGAGCCAAAATTGTTGACAACAAAATCAACCTCCCATTTTTGACAACCTCCATTTTTTGACCACCTCCAATTTTGACCACCACCTTCTTTGACCATCTAGAAGCTTATCCAACACTTACATCAGTATATCCTTCTACGTACGGACAATAACCTCAATCACGTATACTATAGATCATAGTAAATTATAGTCCTTGACTCGAGATCTGATGGACTAAAAGAAAAATGGTGGAAGTCGAAGAATTGGAAGCACTTGGTCCAATTGAGGATGAGGAAGAAGAAGAAATAAGCTATGATGACCTCAAAAGACGCATGTGGAAAGACCGAAACCTCATGGAAAAGCTCAAGCAACAGAAACGACACCACAATGACGTCGTTTCGTTGACAACGCACCGAGCGGAAGCTTCGCGGCGCAAGAAGATGGCTCGTTCGCAAGACTCGGTGTTGAAGTACAAGATGAAGATCATGGAGGTGTGTAAAGCGAAATGGTTTGTCTACGGAATTGTACCGGAAAAAGGTAAACCAATAACCGGTTCGTCCGATAGCTTAAGAGGTTGGTGGAAAGAAAGCGTTCAGTTCGACCAAAACGCTCCAGACACTATCACAGAATACTTAACACTGGCGGCTGATGCTGCGGCAGAGCTTATTGATAAGTCCTCATCATCATCGAGCTTATTACACCTGTTACAAGAGCTACAAGACACGACTCTTGGGTCGTTACTATCGGTGTTAATGCAACACTGCATGCGGCCACAACGGCGGTTTCCCTTAGAGAAAGGAATCGCGCCACCGTGGTGGCCTACAGGGACGGAGATTTGGTGGGGAAAGCAAGGAGCTGCTCACGAGCACGGTGTGCCACCGTATCGAAAGCCCCACGATTTGAGAAAATCTTGGAAAGTGAGTGTTCTCGCGGCTGTGATTAAACACATGTCGCCAAATTTGGGAAGAGTGAGACGTCTCGCGAGGCAATCGAAAAGTTTGCAAGATAAGATGATGGCTAAAGAGACCGATACTTGGTCTCGTGTCTTAAACCAAGAAGAAGCTCTTCTTAATATCAAAGACCTCAAGATCTCGGAAGATAATTAAAGATCAAGAAGCGTCGGGGTCTAAGAGAAAAGGTGAGTTTATGGAAGCGTCTAAGAGTGTTTACACTTGTCAAAACTCGACTTGTCCTAAAAGTGATGTGAGTTTTGGATTCGGGGACAAGAACTCGAGGAAGGGTCATGAGATAAGCCGAGCTGGAAGATACAACTTCCAGGCTTGAAACGGCTACAAGTATTGTTACTAATTCGACTAGTGAAGATGATTATTACAGTGTGAGCTCGAGTGCAATGGACAAGCGAGATGATGATGATCATAGCATTAATGGGAATTGGATGGATTATTTTTGGTTAGAGAAGATGCTGAACGAGTTACATTGCTCTAGGAGATTTGAAGATGATGATAATGATGGTACTGAAACGGATTTGAACCAATTTACAGAATCTGTTAATCGGACAACGTGAACCAGAGTACTTTTTCAGTTTGGGACATGGGTTGCGAAGACAAAGACATATATATTTTCGATTATTAGTTAAGCTTTTTACTAATTACTCTTTGCAATATGCTTTACATGTACCCAAAGTCAGAACATTTCTGTCTATACTTAGTATTCTCTAATTACATATATCTAGCTATACAATTAAATAGAATAATTTTTAGATCTTGTATTAATAAAATAACTAAAATATAAAATATTGAAGAATTAAGCTGCATGATAAGTTGATGAGATTAAGAACACAAAACTGTTTAAAAAGAGTTATTATTAGATTCTCGTAAAAATACTGTTACAAGATATATCGATATATATAAAAATATGAATAAACCGAATTTTCTAAATTAAGACAAAGATAAATATAAATAATAATTTTAGAGATAAATGTAAATATTTTTAAACTAAGATATTGCCAAATATCATAATTTTCTAGATCCTTCTTCATCTTCATGATTTTAATAATAGGTTGATTTCATCGATCTCCCAATATCCCTAGCAAATTCATACGTGGTAATACGTGTGAGATTGGAAATGACTTCAAAATAACGGCGTTATACCGACCGTCGGATCATCATCGCGCATCGTTATACCCGATCGTCGGATCAAATCGGCTACGTACGATACCCAGCCATCGAGTCATCTTCGCGGCGTTTATACTCGACCGTAGAGTCTCGATTAAGCAACAAACCCTTCATCAACATCGTCTCGGTGAAGCTCACGATTGTGAGAAACATTTTCACCATCAGTCATTAACACTATGGATATATGTGATGAGCTGTGGTTTAAGCAGCACCATCATCGAACGAACCCCATAGGTTCATGTTCATAATCCAGTGCCTTGGTCTTGAAAATTTGCTAGCCAATATCAAATCAACTTGGCCAATCATTGGCCGAATCTATAAAACAAGCCACCAATAGGCTTCTTCTTTGTCTTTAGATACCAACTTTCACCGTTGGTTTATAATCGTTCTTCTCCGATCACATCAACACACCGTGGTCATAGTTTCGAATTCGTCATCGTCGGAGTCACTGTCGGAGTCAGTATCTAGTATAGACGCATCTTCATCTTCTTTGCATGTGATGAAGAAAGTTAGCGTCAAATCAACCTCATGGCATAAAATGCTCACTCTGTGGCCGTACGTGGCCATATTTCTTCTATCATAAGAAAACACAATCACATGTTCCATGGCCATCTTCACCATAAACCATCGTATGTATCTCTTTCCGTGTCATCGTTGGTATTAATAACACCAGCAATTCCATCGTCTCATTCAACCTTCAAAGGTTTTAAACATATCAAATCTGGAATCAGTTGATTTTTCCATGCGGCCAAGTCTTGATTGGTGAGACAAAAACAAACATCCTCTGCTTTTTTTTTTCCAAAAGCAACAAAAATTGAAACAAATTCAACTCCGGTTTCGTCTTTGGAGTCGTCGTGCAACACGACAAGACATGGTTGACTAGTCCATCGGCTAAGTCCTCCATGAAAGAAACGAACACAAACCTTTTTTTCATCGGCCAAGTTTTGACACATAACCCGATAGACTTTGTTTTTTTAACGAAAAACATAAAGGATAGAAGCAGAGATGCGAAACTTGCATTAGAAGCAACAACGTAAGATCAAAGAAATTATAGGTTTTTTTTTCTCTTGCGAAAACAAACAAAACCCTTTATCCATAGGAATAATATCAAAACTCTGATACCAGTTGATAAGAGTAAGAACACGATGGTGTTTAGGAAAAATTACTATTAGATTCTTATGAAAATAATGTTACAAGATACATCAATATAGATAGAGATATGAGTAAACTTAATTTCTTAAATTAAGATAAAGATACATGTACATAATATTTTTAAAGATAAATATAAATATTTTTAAACCAACATATTGACAAATATCATATCATGATCTTTTAGATTCTTTTTAATTTTTATGATTTTCAAAATATATCGATTTCAACGATTACCCAATTATGATCTAACATATAAGTAACAGAACATATAACTTTTTTTATTTTATCAACATAAGAATCTTTTATAAAAACATGAGAATTTTTTTTAAGGTTGCAAATACGTTACTTTATATAATATCTTAGATATGTCTAGATAGTCTTACCATCTCTAGACACTCAACAACAAAACAAAATAAAAATAAACTCTAAATAAACATTTTGTCTTTGTTTGATCAAGAAGAGCGCAAGGTGAGTAAAAATGACTCAAATAGCCCTTTCATCGCCGTCGGCGAGGTAGAGTTTGCGGAGAGAGGCGCAGCCACGGAGCGGTTGGTCTCTGAAGTAACCCATGGCGTTGGCGAAGTGGCGAGTAGAGGCGGCGCCGTTGGAGCGCGTGAGGATCACTGTGGCGGTGCTTCTTCCAGGATCAGCCTCGTTGCAGCGGGACAAAGGACTATGGACGGTCTCCGCCAGACATTGCTGGTCCTGTCGGTCTCCTGTGACGGCGACTTTGTATCTCCCACCTTTTCCCGTTACCGCCTCCCCGACCACCTCCGACTTCAGTGTCACTCTGTCTTTACACACTATTCTCACTTTTGCCCCTGTTTTTCAAATATCCACATTAAAAATCTGTGTGTATAGCGCCAAATTACGAATGAGGAGTTTGAATATATGTTAGGAGAAAAATAAAAACTGCCGAATGGAGGATTCTTTTTTTTTTTTTGAAATATAAAAACCACGAATGATTCCGTAAATATATAAGGATTGGTAAAACCTTGCGAAGTATGAATATTCTTTTGTTCAAAAAAAAACAAAAAACAAGAAGTTTGAATATTCTACATGTAACCAATCGAATCCAAAGAATTACAAATGTACAATGTGATATATGAGGATAATAAGTATAAATACGAACCTGAGATGTATTTGGTGGCGATTGTCTCGAATCCAAAGCGGCAAGTGTCGCAGTAAACACATCCTTCAATGTGGAATGGCGTTCCAACCGCCATGGCCGCAAGTGGCAGTAGCGAAACGCATAGCAAAGCGATCAGAGGTACAGATGATTTAGCCATCTCCATAAAAAAAGAAAGGTATTGTAAATTTTGGAGATTGTTATTAGTGAAGGGCCTTTGTGTATTATGTGCAGAGTATGTAATATATATATATAAGAAGGAAATTAGAGGGCACATGTAGTAGTAAATAAGGTGTAAATGTATCGCATCTTGTGCAAATTAAAAGCTTCCTTAGTGTCGGCTGGATCCACTTGCGGCTGCTCCTCCGCCGTACTCGGCGAGAAAGTTTGTGTTGCCTTCTCCACAAGTCAACTCGTATGGTTCTTGTTATTCTAGTCTACCTCTCGATCGGACTTTACATTTTTATTTCCACTAACTTATTCGGCATTTGACTTTATATATATATACTATATTTTTCGAACAAAGTTATCTAGACTGGAAACCACACCGTGATTTTTGTCTAATGATAATAATTTTGTATATAGTAATTAGGAATTTTGTGGATTAACTAGTGTGTAAAATAGAGTGATGAAATTGCTGGTTAGCTTCTGTCCGACAGAACGTGCTTATGTTTCCTCTTTACGTAAGAGTGCATTTTAATTTTAACGATTCTTTATACTATATCGTCTTGTAGGCTGGTTGTGTAGATTATAATTTAATTTCAATCAGAATAGTTAAAAGGTGATAAATTGTTCACAGTGGCTTCTGATACGGCTATTGATCTAAATTAAAATATAATAGTTATGACTTTTTATCCATGGCTCATAATTATAGGATAATAAGGTGGAAAGTGACTGTTGATCTCAAATAGGTGTCTATTTTCCAAAGTTCAACGTCACCGCTGTTTTGATCATATCCGTGAATGAAAAATCAATCGATTGATCAGTTCAAATGAAATTTGTACGGCTAGTTAAGCCGGTTCAGATATCAGCGTAATTTTGGAAGAGGTCGGTCACGTTAACAGCAAAGAATCTTAAGCACTAAGCCTATTGGGCCAAAAGTGACCGACATGGGCCCAAGAGAAACCCATGACGCGTTTTAGATAAAAACAAATTAACTCCGAAGGCAAAATTAAATAGCAGTGTGATACGCCTCCATTGCAAAATAAGCCGGTGGCTTCTTCACTGTGAAGCAAACACAAGTTTTTTGACAGAAGAGGAGAACACACAACATCTCTATGCAAAACTCTCTCGAATAAGGTACAAAGTTTCACTTTCATCATAGTTTTGTCTTAAACAGATAATATTTGACTTGAATCTACTTCAAGTACTACACACAAAAGTCTTGGCCAAAGAGAGAGTATTAAGATATACATACATACGCGCGCCCTTATCAGCGGAATAATTACATATCTTATTTTTTTCTTTTCCTTAATTATATATGTTTGGATTTTGATATCAACCGCCTATTAAAGGTGGCTTAATTAAGCAGCGGGAGAGTCACCGGAAAATTGTCGGAGATTTGTCCAGCAGGTGACATCTCCATCTCAGCTTCTGCTCCCACAACATGATTCTTCTCCATCTGTACGATAATCATAGGTAAAAATCACTATTCACTTTCTCTTTTTGTCTTCTACACATGAATATTCTTTTCATTCCACCATTTTGCTTTCATAATTTATCTGTTTTAGACTAGCCGTTTAGGGGTTTTTAAGTTTTGAAGCATGTATCTAGCTTTTCCCAGTTTATAATTTAACACTGATGATGTAAAAGTAGTACTAGACACTTGGAACCGAGCCAATCGGATCCAAACTTTAGCCATGACAAAGAAAAAACTAATTGGTTCATAAACTGAACCAAAACCTAGTAAACCCTTTTAACCAAAAAAAAAAAAAAACCACCAAAACCTAATTAAGCCCACCAACCGAGAAAGATATTTTTATTTAGTAAAATGATGTAGCGGTAATGTATTTCTACTCTTTATCAGAAATAAATAAATATAATTTACTTTACAAAATTATAATGTAATCATGAATTTATACTGTTCCTGGACTTTTTTTTTTTGTGGTTATAATCCTTACTATATATATAGTTTTATCAATAAAATTACTATCTTAAAATTATTTTAAACTATTCACCTTTCTTTCTAAAATCCGAATTAAAACGGAATCAAGATTTTCCCTAACTCAAACCAGACCGAATCAAATTTCTGTCCTTATTCACTAATTAGTGAGATTATTATAATAATCTCACTAACCCTAATAAACCAAATCTACCAACAACCAAAATGCCCTAATCTTGAGAAAGAATTTTCGAGAATACAAGACACGGAAGTGCTAACTAGTAAATTCTTAAAGTGCAATGTCTATATGTATATCTGCAGGTAGCTTTCGTTACCTGGCTAGCCAAAACCTGGTTCTCTTCTTTCAGCAATTTCTCCTGTTTTAAAGAACATCATGTTCAGCAATCACAATCTAACTACTACAGATTTTGGAATCCAGAACATATGCATTGGGAAGAAGTTACAAACACGTGTGCAAGCTCATTAAGCAGACTTAGAGAAACAATGACAACACACAAGAGAATATCTGATGTGTTAAACTTGGAATCAAAAATCTAACCTTTTCTTTAAGGTTCTCAACAAGCTTCAACATTAGTTCTGTCTGTAACAAAATAAAAGCAGCAAGATTGTTGTCCGCAAACAAAATTCAGAAAAGAATAGACATTATAGAATCAACTTACCTTCTTGGCTCTAGTTACGGAGAGGGCGGTCTCAAGGTGTTCCTCCAGTTGAACGAGGGCATCGACACTCACATTATTGACATTTGATTTCACAAGCTTGCTGCATATATTCATAGTTTGACGAAGAAACGCTAATTCCTTTGTAACCAAAGGAGGAGAGCAAATATAGTCTTACTTAGTACTAACCTTTCCACAAGTTGTAGTAGCTCATGGTGTGAACCATAGTTTAGAGCTTCTGACTGAAGATCCTGGCCATGGAAAAGGGACAGAAGAGGAGGTAAAAGACAAGGGCTACGAGAATTTCGGTATGCATGTGGATTCACCACCTCATTATATATTTAGGATCACTTGGCAAACTAAAAGCTCATGCATGGTGGATTAATGATGCAATACCTTTATCTAGATATACCTACACGATGTTATGGTGCTATACACATGCGTTTACTCATGTCTATCAAACAATTATAACTACACAGCTCCAAAATAGTGATTATATGTGCAAACGTTATATGAGTGTGAGCCCATGCCCAGAAAATGCAAGCTGGAACAGGAGTCTATGAGTAGGATCTGACCAGTATTGAACTCTCTACGTCTTTAGTAAATTTACACCTTATAAAACTCCATCAGGGAAAAGATTCAAAATGTTTGTATTACCAAGGCTTCAAGATCATCAGCATGTTGTTTCCCATATCGATCAAGGATCTTGACCAGGCTGGAGAGTGACAAAAAAAAATATATATGTTAGGATAAAAAATACTAACTAACCCTTGAAAAGGCCACTGGAAACTATGAAACTACGAAACATGTATATGGCCTCAGAAGAGACATTCAAAGACAAAACCTTAATCACACACAGTATTCGTAACATAGTCTTAGTATTCATGTTTAAGCAGTAGCACATTTGAATTTCCACTTCTTATTCTTTTGATTTACTCTGAGCATTCTATGCAATATTTAATTATATATGATCTTTTTATCTCTCAAAAAAAGAAAAGAACTCTAAAATTAACCAAGAAATGTTCAAAGTTTGATTATCCTATGAAATATGTGGGTTTACAAGTATTTGTTATATATTTTGGCAGGTTGAAAATAACATTTTCGGTTTCCCACGAAAGTCATACTAAAATTAAGGCATGTAGATGTTATCCTGTGGTCTATTATTTCATTTATAGCGCTGGCTTTGACAGTCAAACTAATTAAGGTACATAAGAACCCTAAATCTCAAGCCTCCACTGTCTAGATTGTTTCTATGCATTTATGTTTTAGCTTCTATGTTATAATTATTGATATATTATAAACATGGAAACACAGCCGCAAAATTAGATGCAAACAAGCAATTGAGGCTTAAGAGAGTGTACATATAGAAAGCATATACTCATGAAAATATACACACAGATATTGATGAACCACAACGTGATGACATGGCAGTAAGCAGACGTCCAATACGTATGAGGAAGCCAAATTCCAAGTACTTGGACTGTCTTACAGAAATTCATATTTATTTATAATTTTCGGCTAATAATTGAAAGAGTAGTACCCTAAAATATAAGAAACAGTGGAAGACTGCTTCCAATTCAATTACAGACTTATATTACTTTGATTAACCTCTATCAGAGCTTCCAACTTGGTTTGATCCTAACCACAATTTTTAGCATCAAAACAACACCTATATATATCTTCTTTCAACTAAAGTAGCATATGTGCAGGAAGGACTAATTGTGAGGTTGAGTTTTTTAAAGCTACCAATATTCACAAGTACTATATATATGAAAAAGAGAGAAATTCATAGAAGATTAACAATAATCTTATAGCCAATAGCTGCAAAATCTGGTATATACATTATTCAGCATTAACCCCATAGCATTCTATGGATCTCTCGGATTTGCATAGATCTCCCATAAGTACATTGCATTGCATACAAATCCGAGAGATCCAATTGACTTTTAATCACTTTAATAAGAGAGACATTAATCATTAGTCATTCTGATATATAAACTCATCAGAAACTTAAGGAATCCCTAAAGCTAAGTAACAATCAAAGACGGCTTGAAACTTCACTAAATAACATCGAGTACGCATCAGAACGTGTCAAACAAATTGTGAAGGACATGCAAATTTTTTCTAAGTAAACTAAAATCCATGCAGAAAAAAACAGAAATAGAGAGAGAGATAGAGAGAGAAATGAACAAAAGTAAGAAGCTTTAGCTCATCACGACATTGTTCTTTCTTAAATTTGGTTATCTCATGTACCTCTCATGGTCATAGAAAAAACACTAACAAAGACAGAACCGAGTAAACAACAAGAGATTTGCCGGAAAAATCGAACTGTTCATTAATAGGTATTTTATTTTTGTTTTCTCAGAAAAGTAAAGAGCACAAAAATCGAAGCTTAAAGGGGAAATAAATGAAACTCAGATAAGAAAAAAGACGTACTTATCACCGGAGGAGAAGCTGTAGAGCTTGCCGGAGGCGGAGACCACGAGAAGAGCGACGGATGCGTCACAGAGAACAGAAAGCTGACGAGCTTTCTCGATGAGACCGTTGCGACGTTTGGAGAAAGTGACTTGTCGGCTACTTTTGTTCTCAATTCGCTTGATTTCCAGTTTTTTTCTTCCCATGGCTTCAGTCTCCGAGAGGCTTTGTGCCCTAATTTGATCCTTAGGTTGGGTTCAAGTCGTCGGAGATACTAAGCCTTTTTTTTCCCTGTTTTTTTTTTTAATCTCTTTTCTTTTTTTTTCCTGGAGAAAGTTTTTTTTTCTTTTTGGGGTAAACGAGAGTGATGAAAATAAAATATGTTAATAAAAAACGTTTTGTTTGAAGACAAGATTGCCACGTGTACCGCATGACAAATATCATGTGACCCCGTTTGCTCTTTTTTTTTGTCAATTTTTTTTTGATTGGCAAAAAAAAAAAACTCTTTAGTTTTTAATTTTTAAATAAAGATGTTTTTTAACTTTTAAGTTTTTCAGTAACATGCAGAGTAACCGTTAGAAAAATACAATATGATTCTAATAATAAAAAATATATATATATATATTATTACTACTTGAAACTGCACCGGACATATAGATATTAGATTCGGTTCCAATATTTTCAGGTAAAACTGTTTCCGGATCGATTCGGTTCTAAATTTTCAGAACCGGTAAATATCCGAAAAATTCTGGTATTTTAGACATTTTGCATAAAATTTCGGATAAAATATCCAAAATAACTAAAAAAAATACCCAAAATCTCAGGTAAAAACCGTTTGATTTCGGGTATTCTGGATAAAATTTGGTTATATTCTATTCGTTCCGGATATTTGGATTAATAATTGTAATTTTAGATAATTGGATTATATAATTATATTAATATTTTGGGTATAAAATTATACTTCCGTTTTATTTGGATTAACGGTTCAAGTCCGAGTTCAGTCCGGTTATTCGGGTATAGAATTCTAGGAACCGTTCGAATATTTTGTTGGTTTTTGGTTCAGTTTCGGATACTCTTTTTTGGATCGGTTCCGGTTCGGCTATTCCGTTCCGGTTTTTTTGTCCATCCCTAGACTATTGTACGCTTCCCTCTCTATTTGAAGCCTAAAATTAGAATGATACACAAATTTAAATATAAATAATTACGTCTACAAAAATGGAAGCAATATGTGGGGCAGCTATCGATAAGTAAGGAAATAAAAAAAACTATTAATAATAAATGCAAGTCGAATCCTAATAATATTTCTAGAATTTAGATAAATATTTTTAATTTGTATTCCTGAAAAAAAAAAGATGATTCATGTATTCTAGTTTTCTTCAAATAAGTAATTTATATAAATTTGGCATTAATATGCATAATAACTGTAGTTTTTTGATACTTTGGAGGTTGGATCAAGATTAATGGTTTTCCCCTCCATTTTTGTAACCTAGAATTCTCTGTTTTGACCCGTACTCTCTTCAAATCCGAGAACCTTTAATGACAAGTATATATCTTCGCTCATTGTAGAAAGAGCTCTAAACCTCCTTTGGAGAGATCCTTCTCTCCATCATGTTTGAACTCTTCGAATAGAAACCTTAAATTGGTTCTCTTTATCCCTATTGAACTCTTCGACTTCTCCAAAATTTGGCTACCATCGGATCTAGACCTTACATCTGATGTTTTAAACCCAACTCGACTCACAAACAATATCACTAGACTGAAACCAAACCTACAAAACAAAAGTTAACTAAAAATTAAAATGTGTATAAATCTTATAAACATTAGATTGTTCCCCTCCTAACCAATTTGAGTTTATTTTTATCATAACCACATTAAAGCTACATGTCTATACTGTTGGTATATAATATTCACATGATTTGCATTGCTTTCTTACTCGTTGTTGCATATGCAAATTTTAGGTCCTGCAGATCAGACCAATAGTTAGGATTCATGAAACAAAGGTAAAGAACATTGGTCGTTTAATTTTATTTTTGGATATAACAAGGTATGGACAACATATTCTAATTTTATTTGTTTAGATGTTTTACTGAATAAATTTTTTAACTCAATTTAATCAGAATAAGCCGGGACTTCTATTTTAGAAATTGCGTAAAGCGAAAGGTTTGGTAACGCTATGGAACGTTCCTTAACCTATGATTAGCCTATGATTTGTCAATATAAAACCTTAATTAATGGTGTCTCCTTTCCCGTTCCTCCCTATGGAAGGATCTATTTACCAAATCTAATGTATCTTCTAAATCTTACCCGGTGCCGACATACCTCGAAGAAGGAACTCCATTGGTCCACGCTCCACCAGACGTGATTCTCAGGGCGTCGGAGATGTGGAAGGGTCACCTAATCGCAAACTTTTTTTGGAACTCCTCAACCCCAGAAGATCTATAATGATCTCAACCCCATCTGGGGAAAGAGAGGCGCCATCACAGTACAGCTCTTGTTTAATTTTCATCCCTTCTATCATCACAAGGCAGTGGGTCCTTGAAGTGGGTTTTTGGTCGGCAGGTACCGTCGCCTTCTCCGTGGAGGAATGGACTCCTTCCCCAAAGCTTCACATATGGATAACGCTCGGATCTCGAAACTGAGGTAATGTATGGTTTTGTGATTTGGTCACTGTTTGTACGGTTAGCATTTATAGAAGACGACCACAAACTAGAAGCCTCATTATTGATAGGCTTATTACTTTCAAAGGCATGGCTTTCAGACTTAACATCAGCAGAGGGATTAATCTGGTGAGACTTCTCTTTCTCTTGTTCATTCTGTACCCAAGGCCATATAGAATCAGTAGGTCTTCCTTTTGAACCTTCCTGATCATTCCCTTTCCATGGCCATGACAAACCTTTCTTTACCATCCACTCTTCAGCTTTTGAGGTGAGAACCTTATGGATTGCAGGCTTTCCATCACAGGAATCTTTGAAGGTTTTCGAAGCAAACTTCTCATTGTTACATGTGAATAGACCAAAAGGAGACTGGATAAAATCCCCTCTTGGTGTGCTGGCACCATTTGATGCTGCAACGTCCCTGTGATCAGTGAGAGTAGCACCGAAGACACCATGGTCTGAATGGTGACTATCCCCACTGCCAACCTCGGAGAGTGTAGCACTATTATCGCCTGCTCGCATTTTCGACCTGACCTTTTTCCTCACCTTGGATGCCTGCAATTTTAACATTGGTCAAAATGTGTAACAGCAAGATAAAAGCTGAACCAAGTTTTGATATAACAGCTCCTCTAGAGTCTAAACCAAGTTTTATTAATAGTTTAACTACTTGTGATACAAATGATCATTAATCGTTATTTTATTTTTGTTTTCTCAGAAAAGTAAAAAGTAAAGAGCACAAAACCGAACTTAAAGGGGAAATAAATGAAAACCCAGATAAGGAAAAGACGTACTTATCACCGGAGGAGAAGATGTAGAGCTTGCCGGAGGCGGAGACGACGAGAAGAGCGACGGATTCGTCACAGAGAACAGAAAGCTGACGAGCTTTCTCGATGAGAACGTTGCGACGTTTGGAGAAAGTGACTTGTCGGCTACTTCTGTTCTCAATTAGCTTGATTTCTAGTTTTTTTCCTTCCCATGGCTTCAGTCTCCGAGAGGCTTTGTGCCCTAATTTGATCCTTAGTTGGCTTCAAGTCGTGGGAGATACTAAGCTTTTTTTTTTTCCTTCTTTTTTTCTTCTTTTTATCTCTTTCTTTTTTTTTCCACGGGCAAGGTTTTTTTCTTTTGGGGGTAAACGAGAGTGATGAAAATAAAATATGTTAATAAAAAAGTTACGTTTTGAAGACAAGATAGCCACGTGTACCGCGTTTGCTTTATATTTTTTTTCTGTCAATCAAAAAAAAAAAAAACTCTTTAATTTTTTTTTTATAAAAATATTTTTTAAATTTTTATTTAAAAACAAAAATATCCAGAATAACTAAAAAATATTCAAAATCTCAAGTAAAAACCATCCGGTTTCGAGTATTTCGGATAAAATTTTGTTATATTCTATTCGGTTCTAGGTAAAACATGTTCGATTCTGGATAATACCCGTTCGGTTCCGGCTATTTGGGTTAATAATTATAATTTTGGGTAATTGGGTTATATAATTATATTGATATTTTGGGTATAAAATTATACTTCATATATTTCGGGCATCCATTGGATTCTCGGTTCAGGTCCGAGTTCGGTTCCGGTTATTCGGGTATAGAATTCAAGGAACCGTTCGAGTATTTTGTTGGTTTTTGATTCGGTTTCGGATACTCTTTTTCGGATCGTTTCCGGTTCGAGTATTAGGTTGAAATGGCGAGCAGGCGATTATAACTAATCTTCGAATCGAAACCTTAAATTGGTTCTCTTTATCCCTATTGAACTCTTCGACTTCTCCAAAATTTGGCTACCATCGGATCTAGACCTTATCTGATGTTTTAAACCCAACTCAACTCACAAACAATATCACTGGACTGAAACCAAACCTAAGAAACCTACAAAACAAAAGTTAACTAAAAATCAAAGTGTCTATAAATCTTATAAACATTAGATTGTTCCCCTCCTAGCCAATTTGAGTTTATTTTTGTCATTACCACATTATAGCTACATGTCTATACTGTTGGTATATAATATTCACATGATTTGCATTCCTTTGCTCATTTCTTACTCGTTGTTGCATATGCAAATTTTTTAGGTCCTGCAGATCAGACCAATAGTTAGGATTCACGAAACAAAGGTGAAGAACATTGGATATTACCATAAAAAAAATGGAGTACTAACCAAATGATTTTCATGGACTTGATAAATCCAAGCCAAGCACCCATTACGGTCGTTTAATTTTATTTTTGGATATAACAAGGTATGTTTGTCATGGACAACACATTATAGTTTAATTTGTTGAGATGTTTTACTGAATAAAATTTTTAATTCAATTTAATCAGAAAAAGCCAGGGCTTTTATTTTAGAAATTTGCGTAAAGCCCATGATAAACCTTTTCTGAAATTGTTGGATGACAATTTCTTCCTGGAAAAAATGTTGGTAGAAATAAAAGCGAAAGGTTTGGTAATGCTATGGAACGTTCCTTAGCCTATGATTTGTCAATATAAAACCCCCTTCCCTTTCCTCCCTATGGAAGGATCTATTTACCAAATCCAATGTATCTTCTAAATCTTACCCGGTGCCGACATACCTCGAAGACGGAACTCCATTGGTCCACGCTCCACCAGATGTGATTCTCATGGCGTCGGAGATGTGGAAGGTTCACCTAATCGCAAACTTTTTTTTGGAACTCATCCTCACCCCCAGATAATCTATAATGATCTCAACCCCATCTGGAGAAAGAGAGGCGCCATCACCGTACGGCTCTTGTGTGATTTTCACCCCGTCGCTCATCACAAGGCAGTGGGTCCTTGAAGTGGGTTTTTGGTCCGCAGGAGGAATGGACTCCTTCCCCGAAGCTTCACACGCAGATCCTCTCAAGTGCCCCCATACGTATATCGCTCAAAAACATACCTCCTCAGCTGTGTTCCCCTGACGGTATCAATGTCATCGCAAGCGGAGTTGGACTCCCTCTGCCTTCAACTCGTTCCAAACCTCCGCCCTCAGCCCTTGCTACTACACGCATCCGAGTTATCGCAAACCTGGAGAAACCTCTCCCTGCGGCAGTCGCAGTTCGTGATGAAACCGGTACCACCATAAGAATAGGAGTCGATTACTCCCGCCTGCCTCCTCTATGCACGGAATTTTCCCGCTTCGGACACGCGGACCACCGCTGTCCAATTCCTGCTCGTCCCACCTCCAACATCTCAGCCGCCACCAATCCAGCTCCGCCACCCAGATCATCAGGAATCCCGCCGACTTTCTCTCACAAAAATAACCCAAAAGACCCCAACATAATTTGCACCGCTCCAGACACCTCCGATATCAACCCCCGTAAGTCACCGCCTCTTCCCATCGTGAATCCGACAAAAACAGCCAGCCGGCCGCTCACCGTACGGACATCCTAATATATACCCAGGGTCCCAACCTAATCCTCATCCCTCACCCAAAGCCCACTCGAAAAGCCCATCCTCCAATCACCAAAAATTTCACAAGGCCTGTCACAAATATCCCTCAGCCTAAAACCATAAATCCCCTTTGACTCAGTCCTCAACACCAAAGCCCATTAAAATCCTTACCCAATCCCTCGAGGCCCAGCACCACTTCACACACGCTATCGGCATTCAGGATTATTCTCGAATCAAGTCAACCAGAGTCGGTCAACAGCTTCTCAAACCCCAAGCTCAGCATTCTCGAATCAAGTCACCGGACACGTCTTCCAGCACGATCTCTGGCATCCTTGAATCTTCAACCTCCACAACTCGATCTCACCAAGATGTTTCCAACGAATCGCACACAAGCAGTGGACCCACTCCTACAATGTCTCATAACCTTCGACCTCAACAATTCCTTTCCCCAACCCGTGAAAGATCAGTCCCAACAAATTCTCCATCTCCGTCGGTCGTCTCTCTACTCCTCGATCAACAAAAAGACCTCATCTAATGGGATCCCTATCGGCCAATGAACTCATCCGACTCACCGCTTCTATCCGGGCCTATTCAGACAGAAATCGTTACTAACCTCACCACCACTCATCCACCTGTCATCGCTGAAGCTCTCTTCTACAACACGAAATCAGCCTCAAGCTCTCATCCAAACGACTGAAACGGACTCCGAGGAGTCCCCGTCCCCTTCGAACCCAGTCACCTCTATCCATAGAAGAAGACTACCACTCTCTTACCCTTGAAGAGGAACACTCTTCCGTCTCCATGATCATACCAATATATCATCAACGCCACTCAAGAAACATATTAATATATTAGTGATGTCTATAATTATTTATTTTATCTATATAGTTAGCTGTTTCATGACATATTGTTGACTTTAATTAATAAAGTAGAAATATAGTAGAAAAATTGTTGGTGTTAATTAATAAAGCAGAAATAGAATAGAAAAACATGATAGATGACTGACAATTCTACTCGTCAGCCATGTGTAAAGAAGTGAATCGCTACCAATAAACCCATCATGGGAGCTTTCTTGGAAACTCGGGTCCTAGAGAAGCTGATGCTCTGTCAATATAAGATTCGACCTTCCCCAACTAGAGAATTGAAACAAAACTACTCTCACTCCCACTTTGGTCGCATTTGGTTCGTGGATATGTCATTTATCTTTATTCAAGGCATCTCTATGTTTTAAAATTTAATATTATACTTTCAATCTTAGAAAACGACAAGATAATATCACTCTAGTAGATTCCAATAAGATTAAACTGAATTTATATTGCCATTTTCCACTTGTCTTTAAACAACTAGTCAGATAAAGTGGAGAAAATATATTCCCGATAATAAAAAAGAGCAACATCTAGTCTTTAAAATTCATTACCATTTTACTGCGTCTATCTGTAGCAGTATATACTAAAATACTACTAATCCATTATCATTCGTTACTCTATATCAAATTTTTCTTTTATTTCTTGATTTGCTTCGATGATGACATTAAATACGTTCTCGGTATACATTTCACCTTCACGATCGATCTTTCTTCTTTCTTCTTCGTTTCATCAGCCATCTCGACAATCTTTGATCTGTTTTCAAATATTTAAAGATTTAGTCAGATCACAGGTTTTTGTAACCATACTTATCGATTCGAGTTGACTCGGTGTGTACTACTAACCTTTCCTCGTTGAACGAGTTGGATCGTCTTAGCGATGGTTCAACCGTGTCTCGTTCCTGACTCACCGATTCGACGATGCTTCCGCTGAAATACTCTTTCTCCTCCGCCTGAGGATTACCGAACCTTGGATTCTCCGACATGAACCTTATCATCTCACGTTCGTCGTCTACGACAGTCTTCTTCACAATGTTCTTGCACAAAACACCTTTTCGAAGATTCTCTTCCTTTTGTCTCGGATTCATCACACTCGGTGCGTAGTACTTGGTAGCAATGTGGCCGCACGAGATCATCTGCAACCATATTGACCCACGACCCGATCCGGGTTCCACCGGATCTCCGTCCTCGAGCCGCGTCGAAACGTCGAGTCGACGACGTGGCTCCACCACCGGGTCGGAACGATTTAACTTGGACGAGTCAGAACGTACTTGCAAATCTTGTTCTGTCTTGCTCAAGTTCGGATTTTGTTCAGTAGATTGGATTGTCTCTGTTGAAACGCCTCGGGAACACAGAGATTGAGGCGTCGTGGAAGATGTATAACTCGATTTCTCTTCGTAACGTTCGTACTCTCCGTCTTCTTCTTCTTCTTCCTCTGCTCCGACGTAAAGCTCTGACGCATCAAAAGACGTTGTTCTGTTTTGAGGTTTGGGTTTTGACCTGAGAAGTCGACTTTTTGGAGCTTCTTGAATTGGACCAGACAATACATCTACTTCTTGAAATTTGTCTACAAAATTTAGGAAACAAGAAAAGACTTAATTTTGCATAACCACAAATTTAAAAACTAGTATGATTTTCAGATTTTTTAAAAAACTTACCGGCGATTTCAGATCCTTTCAACACATACTCAGCACAGTCCGATGGGTAAATCACATCGTTTGCAGCTAAGTCGTTCCACACGAATCCATTTTTATAGCTCCTGATGAAAATATCGAGATAAATTGCATCAATTTTGCGCATTTGATTACAGATATTGCTTCAGTTTAAAACGTTACCTTTTACATGACCAAGCATATTGTGATGTCATGCACTTCCCTCTCAGAACCGTAAGCCGGTTCATCACATCTTCATTGCAAAAAAAAACACAATTTTATATCGAGCCTTTAACATAAATTGACATGAAAACACTAACCCACGATATCATCACACAATATATATACAAAACAAAAATCGAAGCTTTAGCATATAATTGAGGTCAAAACACTAATCAGAGCAAGAACCATGGTTTATAAACAGAGTACAGTGATCTCTTTCTTCCTCTCTGTTGTTTGGGAAATTTACCTCTTAACCGGAGAGGCTGGTTAACCGGAGAAATGACTTCGATGAAGTGAGGGTGTTCGAGGTGGCCATTTCTAGTGAGGTAATAAACAACTTGGACTCTTCTGAAAATGGGCTTCTTTGTCTTGACCTCTTCTTCTAGTTCTTCTTCATCTTGCTGCTGAAGATTCAAAGACCTTATAATCCTCTCTGGACTTTTGTTGTTCTCTCTGCCTCTTCTGCATCTTACAGCTTCCATTTTTTGTGTCTATGTCCGGACAAGAGATGAGAACTATTAAACCCACAGACTGTTCTTTATATATAAAGGGAATGTATTTATCACTGTGTGTGTGTGAATTGGCCTCTTTCTGAGACAACAGAAATGGCATTACAGATGAGCCAAACCAGAACTGACAACGACTTGGCTTTAGTTTCTTCTACCTGATGGTACAATGAGATAACCCGGTCCAGTCTTAATCTATCCAGCTCTGATTTTATCTTGATTTTTAGGATTTAAATCGGGTTCAACCTTATTCTCATGGTGGACATAAACACCGAACCCAAATTCCTCAAACCTTATTTATTTTAAATCCAACCAAAACCAAAAAGTATTGAACTCAAGTATAATTTAACTTTAATTCAAACTTCTTTTCCCCAAAATCGAAAACCCAAACCAAACCGAAAAAAATGAATACGCAATTCACTATTATGTGGCTCAATTTACGATTAACCGTTGGTCATGAGACAAAGTACAGTATGTGTTTGTCTTTATATGGGCTAAAACCGTTCCTAGCCCCCGGTTCGGTCTTGATAGATTTAGACCAGATTGGTCCCCCATGCTCTTTACGCACCACGCACCAAACCAAATTACAATATACTCTTATTAAGATTTGGTTGAGTAATTGATGTGTCATTAATGATATTCTTCGATTGTCGAATATTTAATTAACCACATTTAATTTGTATCGTTACCTAAATTTGGATAAAAAGATAAAAAGCTAAAGATGTTTCAGAGGTGACGATGAGTCAAGATCATTGTGCTTCAAAATGGAAGTTTGACTTTTAATGACTTCTCTTTTCACATAAAAATTAAAATAAATAATGTTTGATATTCCCATTTGTTTTTATCTAACCACACCTCAAGTCTTTCAAGATAAAAGAGCTCCAGAATCTAGGTAACTAAAGAGAACACGTGAGGGTCGTTTACTGCTTCTGTGCACTGTACTTCTCAACACATCCGTTAAAAACAGAACATTTTGACAGATCAATACAAAGAGTAAAAACTTTAATGGACGGTTTTGACATATCTCTTTCGAATTATTTATGTACTCTTAATCAGTTTAACAATCTTTTCAAATTATATTAGGTAAAATCACAGTAACATCAACACTTAAACCAGATTAACCGTTCCTTAATAAAACTCGTGGAAAAGGGTAAAATTTGGGAGGTGATAGAAACAGAGAATATGGATGTGTTCTTTAACACATTTGCATGGACATAACAGAGTTCTCTGGGGGTGGAGTGGCCCATCTACTTAACTTCCTCACCAGCCACCAAACAAAACAATGCCATTTTTCTAAATAGTTGTGTCAGCTTATTATGACCTCTGAATAATCTTTATAATAAATTGTGAATTCATAGAAGAAACAATATAAAAAAAGGGGGAAACGTACAAATGAACATTAAATTTTTGAAAATGATTGAACAATTCTTCTTAATGTTGAAAATATTTGTATGATCAACATTGATCTATAGAAACGCAATAATAAATACTATGAATACTGCATGATAAGCATCGTTCTCTATAAAAATAAAAATAAAAACGTCGATTTACATAAATACATGTAGGCGTTTGGGTTTCACAATTGTATTGTTTTTTTAATGAAAAATGAGTTTCACAATGTTATATGTCAACATAATGATAAATTACTGTTATGTATCACAACTTCCTCCGTATGTCTAACGCAATGATTTGGATACATGAGAGTTTATTAGATTGAAGTAGTTGTTGTAATATTGATCTTATACTATTTTAAAATTTTGAGTTGAATAATAATAAAGTGCCTTGTATTTTAGTTGAATAGTAAATTTATACGTTTGTATTCGTAATTGCAGCTATATATAGGCGCGCGGGTGGTTGATTGTATGAATTTGTTTCATTCATCATCACCAACGGTTTACCAAATACATTTTCTGCATTTTTAACCTTCCATTATTAGAAATAGCTGTATCTGAACAATACGAATCTAATACAAAAGAAAAGAGTACGTAAAAAGAAATAAAATCAAGTATCCCAGCCAAAAAAAAAAAGTGTAAATGGGCTAACTCATTGATATAAAAAGCCCATATTAGGCCCAAATAATTCATATAGTCTCATACATTCCACCCATTGTTTCCGTTGGAAGCTCTTTGAAAACTCCCTTCGAATTCTCCGTCCCTTTCTCTCTAGATCGAATCGGCAATGGCTGCTTCCAGCTCCGTTTTCACAGCCTCTGCGTCGCGAAATCTTGCATATATCCCTCTTTATGAGTCACTATCTCCACCGTTGCTCAGATCGAGCTCCGTCGCGTTTCGTCCCAAACGCCGATCCAATTCGCTCGTCTTGTGCTCCACTGATGAATCAAAGAGCACCGCAGATAAAGAGATCCCAATTGAACTCAGTATTTTTCCTCTCATTGTATTCAAATTACAAATCAAGCTTCAACTTTTATAAATTGTCAATCCGAATTTTTCAGGGTATGAGGCTTTTCCAACGGTGATGGACATCAATAAGATACAAGAGATTTTGCCTCACAGGTGAAAATTTAATGGAAAACAATGGTTCTTTTTGTAGCTGAATTTTGTATTGTTCTGATCCGATTTCTCAAATCTGAATCATTCGATTTTTTGGATTTTGTTGTGTAGATTCCCGTTTCTGTTAGTGGATAGAGTGATAGAGTACACGGCTGGTGTATCTGCGGTAGCTATTAAAAACGTTACCATTAATGATAATTTCTTTCCTGGGCATTTCCCTGAGAGGCCTATTATGCCTGGAGTTCTCATGGTTGAGGTAATTACATTGCCCTCTTCTTTTTTCTTACTCCAAAAGGTTCTGTCTTTTTGCATACATTTACAGTTCAAGAGAAGCTATTTGAGCTTAGAAATTCCGGTTGCTCTGATTCTTGCTTGCTAGAGAAGAATGTTTTAGTTGATTAGTTGGTTTTGAATGGTGACTCGAGGGAAATAGAATGAGGGTGAAATTTGTGTTCCGGTTGAAGTTCTGAACTTTTGAGGGAGCTAAAGATGAAGGCTTTAGTTTAAGTTCCAGTTTTAGGGTGGGTTAATAGAGCTCTCCAGCTTGAAATTTAAGAAAGGGACTAGATTTGAGAATAAGATAAGCTGTTTTATAGGATATCTTGGATCAAAGCTTTATAGACTGTGATAAAACCAGTAGTTTCAATCCCAAATGAATGTGTGGAATGAATGATTAGGAGGCTTTTTATGTATTGTTGCAGTTAAGAAGAGCTACATATAGTTTGTCCATAAAGTTTCATTCATTAGTTTCTGAGTTTTACAGATCGTGTACATAACAACACTTCAAAGTTCAAAGTGGTAAAGTAGATGTTTTGTTTCGACAGGCCATGGCTCAGGTGGGAGGTATAGTGATGCTACAACCAGAAGTGGGTGGATCAAAAAGAAACTTCTTCTTTGCTGGGATTGACAAAGTTAGATTCAGAAAGCCTGTGATTGCAGGTGATACTCTGGTGATGAGGATGACGCTTGTGAAGTTGCAGAAGCGGTTTGGGATAGCGAAAATGGAAGGGATAGCATATGTAGGGAACTCTGTGGTGTGTGAAGGAGAGTTCTTGATGGCTATGGGAAAAGAAGAGTGATCACGCCTTTGCTCTTTTTCATACGGGCCTTGTGGCTGCTAATTAGTTGTCACACCCTAAGTTGATCTCATTTCTATCTTCAATTTAAGATGTTTGTTTGCATATTATGATCATGTTAAAAAGGAACTTCAGTTTATTGAGTAGATGCCCCAAATGATTTTTGTTTTCAGTGGTGACCATTTAGAGGCAGAGAATGAAGAGAACTCAAAATTCAAGCATATGAATTGAATTTACCAAATCAAATTCTAGACTATTTACAATAAAAGCAACTAATATATGATCGAAAGGACTAAGTTTTGATGAAAACAGGGTGTAAAATATGTTCTCACATGAAACATAATAACCATTTTAGAAAGCTATAATTTATTAAACCCTCACTTTCATTTATGAATTTGAAACGAGATGGAAGAAAATTCCGATTCAGCGCGAGATATCAATATACATATTTGGCTCGGCAATATAACGAAATCACATGGATGACATTGACATTTGTAAATAAGAAAACAAAAAACACTTGCATTTTAAATATGTAATTATTACTTAAAACATAGAAAGCAAAGAAGCTAAGAGGCGGGTCTTGATCTCTTTATCACTTGTACAAGTGAATAATGATTTGATCTCCTGATCACTTGTACTCGAGAATCATGTTGTTCTCGGGAGCAAGTCCAACACAAGCTCTGAGTATGTTCTCAAGCATTGCACGCTGTTTAGACAGAGCGTTCACAACTGGCGTGCCGGGTGGGACCTACATTCATTGAATGAAAGTGATGTTAAGAACGTCGTAAGAATTCAGAAACGGCACGATGTTTGCTTTGTTTTGCTTACCAATGGTGCCTTTGAGAGGTAACTTAGGATAGTAGCCACCGGATGGAAAGAATGGAACTTTCCCTGCAAGAAACCAACAAATCTTACAATCTAAGACTTAAATCTAACATTTTCCGGATAATCATTGAACTATATATAAAGATTTTGCAAACAATAAGAAACCTCATTTTCGGCCTTGAACTGGATTCGAGTAGTGAGCTCGGCAAGAAGAACAAGGTCCAGAATAATAGGAGCAGCTAAGAGAGAGTCTTCACAAGTGTTGTGCATCACAATTGTGTTCGTTCCTCCCATAAATATCTCTGATGTGTACTCGTCCATTGCTCTCTTGCTGTCCCCTACATACGGCACATACTGCAACACCATCCAATAGTATAGTTTTTTTTTTTAAATGTGTTTTTTTTATGTTCAGTGGACACATTAAGAGAGGGGTAGTTATGAATAATAAATAGTAAAATTAATCACCTTAATGACCACAACGTGGTCAGGGTGTTCACCAGGCTCGTACAAAATTCCGTTGCTAGCTACCATATCGTCCACGACATTGCTCTTCGATATCTCCTTTGACCGGAATGTTTGCGGCGCCGACAAGTTCATGCCGTCGTTGTTCCCAAGGTGGTTGTAACTCACTATTGACGTCGGCTATATATGTTCATACATATAGACAAATGCAATTAATTTCGTTTTGTAACGTTTTACGAAATAAATAAATTTAATTAAGAGACTGTTTATGATTACGTACTTTGATTCCGGCGCCGACAAGGAAATCGACGAGGACGGACTTCATCTTTGTCTGACCACTCTTGAAGTCATCACCTCCGATCAGGCAATTTCTCTTGATGGCCAATTCAATAAGCCCTGCAGTATATGCAAAATGTGATTAACTACGAAAACTAAACGTTCTTAGAAACTAACTATAGTTTGATTTAATTACCAGGGACAAAAGTGTTTTGTGGACTTCCATTGATGAAAGGAATGTTCTCAAGAACACAAGCAATGGCGTAAAGTGAAGAAGGAGAAATCTCAGCCTCATCTTTGTCCAAAGATGACATTAGATTCTCCGTCGTGTCGTTAAGACCAACCACCACATTGCTGTATCTTTCGGTGTTTGCCGTCCACAGTACCACCACTTTATCCACTTTGTTTTTCTCTTTGAACTCCCTGGTTATTAAAAAAAAATATATATATATATATATATATTGTAATTTACGATGATGATACATCAAATGAATTTTGGGAACTTTATACTAGTAAAGAGAAAAATTACCTTTAATTTGCTAATTGTAAACATAAACCGTTATGTTCCATTAATGATAAATTTATATTAAAATAAATACGTTATGTTACCTGATGTCGTTGATGACTTGTTCGAGTTGTTGTTTCTTGGTGCCTTTGATCACGTGGTTGGCACGTGACCCTTGGTTAGCTGCGATAAAATCTGGGTCAAAGATTCCAGGGAGTGGGACTATGTGTTCCATGAACGGACGCAGCTGCTTTTGGAGGTCGATGTCTAGGACCTTGGCCCGTGCCATTGCGTCTGCTAAGTTCATGTCACTTATGTCCCATCCTCCAAACACAATTTCTTCCGGATTCACCTATCATTTTCCATAACCCATTAACAGTTTTATTATTTTCTCTATTTACTGATGTTCTTAAAAAATCATTCGTCGACTTATTAAAACATATTTTAAACTAATTATATTGAATTATAATTTTTTATTAAACGCACACTCAATAGTAAAAAAATGGTAAATTGTACCATGGGGAGAAGACTTTTGAAGGGAGCATAGATTTCTTCGCCATTGAATGACCCGACCCGAATAGAGGATGCTTGGGTTAATGACCCGAAATAATTAGCTTGTTGTACTTTCTCCTTCGTAGCCCAGGATATTCCCCTGCCAACAAATTAAATAACACCCAACTTGCTCATTATTCAATATCCATTTGCGGGAATATTAATAAATTAGGAAAAATGAAGAAAAAGTTATGAAGAAAAAGTTATGAATATTAATAATTTTGAAACAGTTTTATTATAACAAACAGTTATGAAGAAAAAAGTTTCACTTACTCACGATTGGCGATAACACCAGCGGTAAGAGTAGAACCATTGTTGCCTCCCCAACCAACGAGCATTACTCTGCCAAAAAAGTAAAATTAGATAAAGCAAAAACATCGTTAATCAAACAATAAAAGAAAAATCTATAAACAGTATGATATATTAAAAAGGAAAATAATATTTTATTTAAAAGGTGACAAGATTTTAGAGAAGATGACAAACCCAAGTTTGGGAAGATGAGTGTCGGTCTTAAACTCATATTTCACGGTCTTTGGCTTCACAGTCCATTGAAACGCACCGTTTTTGTTCACATGGACAAGCTCAGTGGTTTGGTAGTCGTACACTGAATGGATCTCATTCTCTGTGTACTTCACGTTCGGAGATTCAACCTTGAAGCTTTCGATGAACATTTTTGCCTCAGGAAAACTTGGAGAATTGATTGATTCTTGTGAGAGAAAGAGAGGGAGAGAGAGACTCTGCAATTGCTCGAGTGCTTCTGAATGCATTGGGGTTTGAGGCCAAGGTCGTGTTTTATAGACGGGAGGGACATTAAAATATTTTTGTTTAAAAATTTAGTTTACGGGATTATGATAAGTGTAGAAAGATTATTTTACTTGAAATGGAGTCATTAAAGTTATTTGACTAGAATTTGAAGGTAATAAAAACTCTATAAGACAATAATTGTAATTACAATTTATGGGATTATGCAAGTGTAAAAAGATTAATTTCTATAAAATGTTTTCAAAAGAGATATTTTTATTAAATTATTTTAAATGGATATAAAAAACATATAAAAAACGATGATATAAAAGTTAAAGTCAATTTAGTTAATATATCTAAAAAGGATTGTAAAATATATATATATATATATATATATATATATATATATATAAAAGATTGTATTAAATCTTTATAAGACAAATTGCGAAGCAATAAAGTTAATAAATGTTAAATGGATCACAAAAACAGAGAGCTAAGCGGTTCAAAGGTAACTCTAGAAGAGAAGTAAAAATACCTACCCGTCAGTAAGAAGTTTTTAACAAGTAGAAAGATGTACAAGTAAACAAGTTAACCTTTATAGATTAGTGTATCCCGTGATACAATGGCAAAAAAAAAAAATCTCCAATGGTGCCGAAAATACATAAGGCCCATATCAAAAGGGATTTTATATCGGCTTTCTAAGTAAATCCTTGAAGCCCATCTAACTTTTGGGGAACGAGCGTGAACACGCGTACGAGTATTTATATAATGGAAACGTGTTTTTGTTTACGTTTGACAGTTAGGTGAGTGTTGCTGACAACTACCATTAGTCAAATTATTCAAATATAATGGACTATGGAGTATTAAGTCCACGTGGACTTAATTTTTGAACTTTTTCTTACCTATGAAATTGGGCTATATATATCACATGATTCATCATAACGGGTGGTTTTTTTTTTTTTTTCCCTCTCTCAAACGAGTTGATTTCTTAGAATATGAAAATTCATAACAGTAATAATACAAAATTGGAATCAGATTTTTTTCTTTTTCCTTCTGTCAAAAGTCAAAACTAACAAATTGGAAAAAAAAAAAATCTAACAATTGGAGAGGAACAAAACCTAGTCTTATCCAAATAGTAAGCATACGGTGGGCCAGGGCCCAATTATGTATCCGTGTAACGAAATTTCAGATATCGATTATGTCAATTTATTCAATAATCCCGTTTTTTTGCTTTTTCTTGTCAACTGTTCGATAGTCTTCTTTTTCTATCTAATTTAGTGCTTATTATTTATTTGAATTTTCCTTAAGATTTAGGAAGTATAAAAAGTTCGGTATGAAAATTTGGATGGCTACTTAAATCTTCATTTTTATTTTACAAAAGAGGGAAAATAACACAAAAAATACCTTTCATTATTAGGTTTCATCTTCAATTCAGAATTTTTTTTTTATTGATTATCATCATTTAGTAGGAAAGTATGCCCATGCTTACTCCATACGCCAACATCATGCTGTTGTCTTCCATCTGATCTGTTTCTCCTCGCAAACCTTTTGTAAAAACATTTCTTTTTGAGTCTATTCTTCACATTTTAACCCAAAAAAAAGTCTTTTTGAGTCTATTGTAATTTACATTTTAACCAAAAGTAGCGTACTAATTTATACTGATTACAATATAAATTGTTGTGTCATCATCTGATTTCACATTATACACGATGCCAGGAAAAAATATACAGATCATATACATATGTACGTGTGTAGTAATAATCTCGAGGCATTGACTTTGGTCTCATTTTGGTTGGGCCCATGAAGTTCGAGGCACGCATATAGTGTCCTCTCCACTTGGTCCGACCGAGACAAAGACATTTCACTATTGGCGGTGGCATAACCACTTCAGTACTTCACTTTCAAAAGCCATCACATGTTCCATCACTGGGCTATGATGATCCAAAAGTCTAACCAATAATGTCAATCTATAAACCATTTTAGTATCAAAACATTTTGTAGTCGTGTCTATTTTGTTAAACCTCATAAAATATGCTTTCGCTTATCATCATATAATTCGTAGATCAGAGAAACTGTGTTTGAGGCTCCATTTCATTTTCACCTACCACGTCATTCCCAAAGAGGCAAAGACACAAAAAACTAATTAGGGATATATTTTATAGGCTCTTTTTACATATTGAATATCAGAAAAATCAAGAGATTCATACTTTTCGTACCTGAATTTCGGATACTACCTGAAAAATCCGTCAAATGGGTATTGTCGTATGACAATCTTTTTTTTCTTCTTTAAATATAATCATTTTAAATAAAACTCTTTTAAATTAAATTTTGTTTTTTTTTTACAAATTTATTTTTATATATAATTTGTATTAAAGAACATGAAACGATCAAAATAATTTTATCTTTAAGATAATTAAAATTACTAATAATTAAATTATTTATAATTATATGTATTAATACCATAATTGTTGGTATCTACGTCATTATATCTCGAAACTAAAATTTCGACTGATATCCTAAAATTTAAAAACGCTTAAAACTGATAATTTGGTTACCTCACAGGATTTTGTACACCCCTGGCATTTTATATACAATACATTAAAGTGTTTTTTTCTTTTCCTTTTTTTTTTTTTGAAAAAAAAGAAAACACTTTTTGTGCTTTTGGTTTTAATTAACAAAAAAGGGACACCATGAGATTCCACTAACTCATGTGTATATAAACATTAGGCATCAGTCAATTCACTTCCGCATCAACACACAACTTGAATGCTCAATCAAAGCTTCTTCATAGTTAAACTTCCTCACAACGTCAAAAATCGAGAAGAAGATGAAAGAGAGAGATTCAGAGAGTTTTGAATCTCTCTCACATCAAGTTCTCCCAAACACTTCAAATTCTACACACATGATCGAGATGGCCATGACCAACTCAGGTTCATCTGCAGCCGCACAAGCCCAACCTGACCGGTCAAAGTGGCTGCTTGACTGTCCTGAACCACCCAGCTCGTGGCATGAGGTCAAAAGTCATGTCAAAGGCTCTTTCCAAAACAAAGCCAAAAGGTTCAAGTCACTTCAAAAACAGCCTCTCCCAAAACGAATACTCTCTATCCTCCAAGCCGTTTTCCCAATCTTCGGTTGGTGCAGAAACTATAAACTTACCATGTTCAAGAACGATCTCATGGCTGGTTTAACCCTCGCTAGCCTCTGCATCCCTCAGGTATATATACATATATACACAAACTTAAAAATAATATCTTGATCCGTTTAGATTTCTTAGCTTCAAGAATTCTGAAATCATTTGTATGCAGAGCATTGGTTATGCAACTCTTGCAAAGCTTGATCCTCAATATGGCCTATGTAAGTTTGTATTACGTACATATTAAAACTATGAATTTTTTTCTTTAAATAAAAACCAGAATATTTTTTATTTTAAAAGAAAAAAAGGTAAGAACATTGTGTTTGATACAAATGGTAGATTTTAATCTCATAAATTATACTTACAAAATGAGCGTTACACTTTAACAGATACGAGTGTGGTACCACCATTGATATATGCATTGATGGGGACATCAAGAGAGATAGCTATCGGACCAGTGGCTGTAGTATCCCTTCTTATATCCTCAATGTTGCAGAAACTCATAGTACCAGAAACAGATCCCTTGGGATACAAGAAACTGGTCCTAACCACCACCTTCTTCGCCGGGATCTTTCAAGCTTCTTTCGGGTTATTCAGATTAGGGTTTCTTGTTGATTTTCTGTCGCACGCAGCCATAGTAGGGTTCATGGGTGGTGCAGCCATTGTAATTGGACTCCAACAGCTCAAAGGTTTGCTTGGTATCACTAACTTCACCACCAACACTGACATTGTCTCTGTTCTTCGAGCTGTCTGGCGATCTTGTCAACAACAATGGAGCCCTCACACTTTCATCCTCGGGTGTTCCTTCCTCAGTTTTATCCTTATCACTCGCTTTATCGTAAGAGATTCTTTTAGTTCATTTATCTGCCACTATATTAATCTTACTTTTGGATCGAGTCAATATCTGAGTATATATGAAAGTTAATTCATAGGCTTTCGCTTTAAACCAATTAGTAGTGGCACATAATATCTTAGGATATCGATTGTTTCAAACGCAAATTTAACGTGTTCCACATGTCAATATTTATTTTATATTAGAAAAATCAATTTTATTTTCCTTCAAAGAATATTTTTTTTTTATATTGTAAACACAATTTTCGGAGATTTCTAGAGAAAGTGTTAGATAATGAACTGAAATTAGCAATGAAATATAAATATATTAGGGGAAGAAGAACAAGAAGTTGTTTTGGCTACCGGCAATAGCTCCGTTGATCGCCGTGGTTGTGTCAACGTTAATGGTGTTTCTGACTAAAGCGGACGAGCATGGCGTGAAGACGGTGAAGCACATCAAAGGAGGTCTTAATCCAATCTCCATTCACGATCTCGACTTTAATACTCCTCATCTCGGACAAATTGCTAAAATCGGTTTAATCGTTGCCATTATTGCTTTAACCGTAAGTAATTAGGTATCATTAACCAATTTTTTTATTTGAACAATATTTTAAATTTTCTAGTCTAATTAATCATGTTTTTTTTTCAGGAGGCGATTGCGGTAGGGAGGTCGTTCGCCGGAATCAAAGGATACAGACTCGATGGAAACAAAGAAATGATGGCCATTGGATTTATGAATATTCTCGGTTCCTTCACATCTTGTTACGCTGCTACTGGTAATTAATTCAAAGCACGCTGAGCAATTCTTTAATTTAATGGTTAATTATGACCGAAAATATGTTTGTTTAACATTTTCTAAAATTATGTAAAATGTATAACGTAAATTTAGTTATAATGTAAACTATATGTTGTGAAGTGACAACCTAAAAGTATAACAATTTTGCAATTTAGGTTCATTCTCTCGGACAGCCGTTAACTTCGCAGCCGGATGTGAGACAGCGATGTCGAACATTGTAATGGCGGTTACAGTGTTTGTAGCACTCGAGTGCCTAACGAGGCTTCTCTACTATACTCCAATTGCCATCCTCGCTTCTATAATTCTCTCAGCACTTCCGGGATTAATCGACATTAATGAGGCTATTCACATTTGGAAAATCGATAAATTAGACTTTCTTGCTCTCATTGGAGCTTTCTTTGGTGTTTTATTCGCTTCAGTTGAGATTGGACTTCTTGTCGCGGTACGTATATTACATTAGATGTAGAGTAACGAAGATATAAAGTTCATGAAAATAATTAGAATCATTTTGGTTATATATATGAAGAGATGTATTAATAATTGATTGTGTGTTTGTGTTTGCTAGGTGGTTATTTCGTTTGCCAAAATCATACTCATATCAATTCGACCAGGGATTGAAACGCTCGGGAGAATGCCCGGAACCAATATTTTTGCAGATACTAATCAATATCCTATGACGGTTAAGACTCCTGGAGTGTTGATTTTTCGTATCAAGTCTGCATTGTTGTGCTTTGCTAATGCCAGTTCCATAGAGGAAAGGTATAATAGACGAACATTTTTTATACATATGACATGCATAACAACATTTAAGAATTTGATATATATATATATATATATATATCTATAAATACATTTAATTAATTGGAATATATGTGTTAAATCATGTATGCTTGATTGTCTATAGGATTATGGGATGGGTCAATGAGGAGGAAGAAGAAGAAAACACAAAGAGCAATGCCAAGAGAAAGATCCTCTTTGTAGTCCTTGATATGTCAAGTAAGTGGACTCACAAGGAATAATGCAAATTATAAAGTATATAGCTCACCACTTTCTTTTTAACAATGATCGATAAATGAAATTCATTTATTTTACTACTTACTGGAAAGCATCTTATTTCTTTTCGTTGAATTATCGAGATAGCCACAATAAGAAAAAAAAAAAAGAGTTGAAATTAAAGTTTTGAATTATTTTTTAGTTTTTGTTTAATCTTTCTCGTATTTATTAATTGATAGATATGATAAACGTCGATACATCGGGGATTACTGCTTTGGTGGAGCTCCATAACAATCTAACCCAGGCTGGTGTTGAGGTAATTAATTTTACATTCTTACAAGTTAATCATCCCTCGTTCTCCTTACAAACGACAAAAAGGATATCATTTTGAAATGTTTTTATTTTCAGCTAGTAATCGTTAACCCGAAATGGGAAGTGATCCACAAGCTGAATCAAGCAAGGTTCGTAATCAGAATCGGTGGCAAAGTTTATATGACAATCGAAGAAGCTCTCGATGCTTGCTTTGGAGTAAAAGTTTAAGAAATATATATTTTTAATACAACATATGTGTTATGGGTGGTTGCATGTGAGTTTTATGTGAGTTCCTATTATGTGATGCGTGCATGATGATGATGTATAATTATCAAGTACGTATGTGTAATATTGTAGTGTGCCTTGGTACCTAGCCTCGGTCGTGATTAAATAAAATCATACAAACTATAGTGTGACGATGATCGATGGGTGTGTACCTATATTTGAGAATAATGTGTATATGTGTAAGTTTGAGAAATATTGCTGTTTTTGTATGAAAATTAAAATGTTACTGAGTGAGTGATATATATTTGGTATCCAAATTCCGTATATAGCTTATTAACCATGATTCCTACATTAAAAAAAATCGACGAAATTTTGTGTTGAAAGTCTAGAAAGGATTTGGAAATTTTTAACACATGTCTAGTCAGTGTATCTTAATCCGTTGAACAAAAGTAATTACGTATTTGGTGAATTAATTTAGTGGAAGGACTTTATAGTGTACTAATTAGTAGTAGTACTGATGTCACTTGGAAAAGTCATGAGGGAGAAGCTATATTGGGAGGGTTAATGATGTTTCCCAATTTAAATAGTCTAATCCCGCTTATTTTAACTTTTAATTATTGAAGTTAATGGGCACCACTGTTTCAAATCTCACGATCTTTTCTTGATTTTTCACAGCTTCATATATGCGTCTAGGTTCATTGAATCTGATTAAACTAGAAGATAAAATTGATTTGCTGATGTCTATGTTTCCTCATTACACTCAATTTAAAATAGGAAAAACTGTTAATTGTAATATTGTATGCTTTGAAACACTAATTAACAATTCTCAAAAAACAAAAACACTAATGAACACTTCAAAGTTGCGTTTGTGGTCCAATGCATATTTCTTTTTCCGGTCAATATGTGTGTATGGTGCTAACTCCTAGACATAAATATGGATATCATGGACCTAACTCTTAAGGCTTTATTATTGTGCTAAAGTTGTTTTCATAAATCCAATTAAGAATTTTATTTGAAGAGAACGATTTCGGAGGGATATAAAATATGCTGCCGAATTTTTAGTGGCACTTTTATCATTTAAATAATACGAACATGACTGTCTATTTATATTTTTAATACAAATTTATAATTACGCGGATTTTATGAACCTTTTTTATCTTTTTAAAAAATAATTTCATCAACATTATATTGCTAAGTTTTTGGTATCGTTGATTATGTGTGTGTGTGTTTTTTTTTTCCAATTTGAAGAAGTTTATAATGAGTGAGTGGTGATCGATGATTCGGTAAGAGAAAGCATTGGACGAAGTTGGTCAACACCAATCTTCTTAATTTTTTGTCAACTATTTGTGTTTTTTTTTCCCACATGTGACATTTGCAAAAACCATTTCTTCTAATAAATTTGGTTGATATTATTTCCGTCAAATAGTATATAATTACGCAAATAATGGCGATAATTCTGAAATGACGTATATTGAATTATTGATACTCACAAATTTTTTTAATATAGATTATGATTCTGTTTCAAAAAGTTATAAGCATTTGCTTTCGCTATATGAATTGAATTAACTTTATCATAAGTTAAAAACAATGAGTTCTGACTTCTGTCCCAAAAAGATAAGAGAAATCAATAGTTAGTTGAAGCTTATAGTTCTCTACTAGTAGTCCAATATAAGTGTAGTGTTCTCTACTAGAGAGCTGGTTCAGAGTGTTATGGACTCTAAGCCCAATATTATTGTAGCGTTAGACCATTACTGGACTAGACCGATGCTAACAAATGGGCTTCAGGTCTTAAACCCAACACACAAGTCTTTTTTTTTTTTTAAAAGTTTTTAACCTAACACATAAGTCCTTTTTTTATTTGGGTCAAACAGTAACCATAATTCTATTCCTTCTTTTGAAATTGTTTTTTTTTTTGGGTTAAAAATGGTATATAGTTTTGTTTCCAAATAATTCCAATGTAAAATAATTTCATTTTTCAAATAATTAATATTAAGAAATTAAATATTCTCTATTTGTTAATCTTTAAATTAAATTCCTATAATGTTCAAACATGGTTTAGTTTTAGTTTTTAAATTTATTTTTCAAAATTTTTGTAGAACTATAAGTAATATTTTTCATTCTATCTCCTTTAATGAAACATTATCAATTAATTTTAAATGGAGTTATAATTTCAGTTTAAAATCCAAGTATTATTAATATAATATGATCCAATTTACATAATATGTCTACATATTGATAAAATATTCAAAAACATTAAAATTATAACCTTAAATCCATTTATTGATTTTAAAATGTAATATTATAACTAAACAGTAATTAATACATAAAATTATATTAAATTTGCATATACACTCTAAAATCATAAATTAAATTGGAACAGTTTGTTAAAACAATAATCTTTACAAAATGGGACAAAATAATCCAACACATGTCTCTATAACACGTCACAATTAGACCCCCAAACCAGCAGATTAAAAGATAAACACAATGATAAGAATTGAAAAACATAAGAACCATAGAAAAGGAAAATATATATTCTTACAACTAATGAATTCAAAGACAAAATTAAGTTAGACAAGTTAATAACATTGACAAAATGCAAATTAGGAAACAAACGAGATTTTCTCCTAAATTCTTGTAAAGACTGATGATGAATCATATATGTCTTTTTGTCTTATGAATCAATTTCATCCGATCACAAATAAAGGGGGCTCCACGTCTTGTGCTTTATGAAATCACATACGTCCACGTGTCATAGTATCCATCTCAACCGCTTACATTCATCTCCTTCGTCAACCTTGAAGACTTCAGTTTTCTCTTGCCGTTGAAGCAAGTGAGAACCAAATCCCCCTGTTCGATCTCGCCGCGGTGAGTAACAATGAAGTCGGAGACTCTAACATTAGTTTTAGTGTATCTCGCGGGAATCATGGAAAGAGCCGACGAGTCTCTGCTTCCAGGAGTTTATAAAGAGGTAGGAGATGCTCTACACGTGGATCCCACAGCTCTTGGAACACTAACTCTGTTCCGGTCTATTGTTCAGTCTTCTTGTTACCCTTTAGCCGCTTACTTATCTTCTAGACATAACCGAGCTCACGTCATCGCTCTCGGCGCTTTCCTCTGGGCCACTGCCACTTTCCTTGTCGCCGTCTCCACCACTTTCTTCCAGGTATGGACTTCGTTACCCTTTTGCTCTGTTCTAAGTAAACTGAAATCAGATCTGTTGGATTTTGGAATTTGTTGATCTGGGTAGCATAAAGTCTGGAGCTTGATGGAGTTTGATTAGGAACGGTTTCAGTTTAGGAGATTAGACATTGATTTCAATGGCTGGACAATGTTGAGACAATCATAGATCCTTGCTTTTTTGCTTTGATGTTGAGATTCATTTGTTTTTATGTGAAGGAACTAAAACTTAGACTGTGTCACTGTGTTCTTCAGGGGATTGATTCGAGTCATTGCAATGAGTTTATACTCGTTGCAAGTTTCGATCGAAAATGAATTTGGATTTTCATTTGCCACAAAGGTGAATCGAATGAATTTTACATTGTTGCTATATACGTTTGCTGGTTGAAACCAGGTTGCAGTATCAAGAGGCTTGAACGGGATAGGGCTAGCCATTGTGACACCCGCGATTCAGTCACTAGTCGCTGACTCAACCGAAGACAGTAACCGTGGCATGGCATTTGGATGGTTAGGATTCACTTCAAACATTGGTTCCATACTTGGCTATGTCTGTTCCATCCTCTTTGCCTCCAAATCTTTCAATGGTGTCGCTGGCTGGAGAATCGCCTTCCTTTTGGTAGCATTCGTAAGCGTGATAGTAGGTATTTTGGTCCGCCTCTTTGCAACCGACCCTCACTACAGCGACAAAAAAACCACAAAACATGACAAAGACAAACCTTTCTGGTCAGACATAAGAGATCTATTGCACGAAGCAAAGATGGTGATAAAGATTCCGTCTTTCCAAATCTTCGTCGCTCAGGGAGTCTCGGGTTCCTTCCCCTGGTCAGCTTTGGCTTTTGCACCATTGTGGTTAGAACTCATCGGTTTCTCCCATAAAACAACCGCGGTTCAAGTAACTCTTTTCACCATTTCTTGCTCTCTTGGAGGTTTGTTCGGAGGATACATGGGAGATACTCTTGCCAAGAAGTTACCAAACGCTGGCAGGATAATCCTCTCTCAGATAAGCTCTGGCTCGGCAATTCCTTTAGCTGCGATTTTGCTTATCGGATTACCTGATGATCCCTCCACGGCCTTTAGCCACGGTCTGGTTCTTGTCATCATGGGATTATGCATTTCATGGAACGGTGCAGCTACTAACAGGTAAGCAAATGCATAAATCTCAATCTTCTTGAAAGTTTTGGTTTTTCTTTAATCCCGGAAGAATATAATCGAAATGGTTTTATACAGTCCGATATTTGCAGAGATTGTTCCCAAGAGAGCGCGGACGAGCATCTACGCGTTAGACAGATCATTCGAGTCAATATTAGCTTCTTTTGCTCCTCCTATTGTAGGGATGCTTGCTCAGAACATCTATGGATATAAACCGATCCCTGAAGGATCCTCAAGCGTGACCAAGATTGAGACAGACAGAGAGAATGCAGCAGCGCTCGCTAAAGCACTCTACACATCAATCGGGATCCCAATGCTGATCTGTTGCATAATCTACTCGTTCCTATATTGTACATACCCGAGGGACCGAGACAGAGCGAAAATGCAAGCCTTGATCGAGTCAGAGATGCAGCAACTCAATGAAGAAGAAGAAGAAGAAGATGAGATTGAGGTGAAGTGTGTTGGAGCTGAGGAACACGATGAGACTTATTTGCTGAAGCAGCATCAGAGTGAAAGTGTCAAATGATGATATGGGTTATTGACAATAGGGTTCCATACTTTAATTATAGGAAGATGGGGTAATAATTATAATTTTTGTAAAAGAAAAAGCACTTTAGTGCAATATACCGGTAGATAACAACATTACAAGACCAAAACTGAAAGGAAAAATACGGAAATTACTGATTTTGTTTTTGTAAGGAGGATATTCGCATTAAATGATATTCGCTTTCTTAATTTGAAAATCGTTCGTTAAATTAATGCGGAGTATTAATTTGGTAAAAACATTAGACTTAAAGTGATACCAAACCGGACTTAAACCGGGTTCCGACAGAACAAGAGGCAGGCGCGTCAGTATATTGGAGTTATTTCGATTTATGGGTTCTGAATCTTCTGATAATTCACTTTACTCTTCTTTCTCTCCCAAACTTTTATACACAAGAGAGAAGATCCATCTCTCTCTCTCTCTCGTATTCATCGTTGTTATCACTTCCAATGTCGGATCGAAGAAGATAAACGAGAATCGTGACCTTCTTCGATTCATCGTAAAGATCGAAGAAGTAGCAGTAATCTGCTGTTTTGTAGGGTTACTTTGCCAATTTCCTAATTCTAGGTATCTTCTTTTTTCTTAGCCTTTTCTCTCAGTCAAAATTCAGCACCCAAAAAGAGGGAAAAGTTTCTCTTTTTGTTGTTTGTAACGTATACGAGACTTGGTTTTTTTTTATTTTAACGGGTATTTTCGTGCTTTCATTATAAATTTTTCAGAATCCTCTACTGGGTCTGGGTTCTTATACCAAATTTAGCTGATTTGAAGTGTTTCAGAACTTAGATCTTACTGTTATTACACATCAAGAAGCTCCATTGTTTGATATGTGTTGTCCTCTTGTCCCCAGAGATCTAACTGATTAGAGTAATGTTGTCTTTTAGTTGCGAAATCAATTTGGTTTTATGCTTTCTTTTCGAGATTGTGAAAATTTACAAGATCTTTTTTTGTCGATTTCAGCTGTTTCTTTGTTTCCCTCTAGGATTTTTAAAATTTTAGGACCACTCGCTTTCTCGTGTAAGATCCAATTTCGCCTTTCGTTTTCAGGATTTGACTTGGCAAGTAGAAACATATTAATTAATTTATTCATTAGATACTCCAATAGTTTTTTGTTTTTCAAATTGAAAAATTGTTCTTGTTTCATATTTTCAGCTAATGATATGTTTTTGGTATTTGGTGTTATGTAGATTAATTGATTGATAGCAACATCGAAGAAGCGTAAACAAGTTTTGGTTTTTTGTTGTCAATGGATAAAGCTTCTTCACAAGAGTGTCCTTATCCAGGATGTTTCTTCTGTGTAATGAAAGAAGGAAACCCAAGTAAACGAAGATCCTGCATTCTCAAATTCTTTCGAGATCTTCCTTCTCAAGACGATGATGGTCAAGTTCTTCCCATTAGTGGTCTCTGGAACACTGCAATGGCTCATCCTAATGATCCTGAGTTCATTGAGCTTGGAATCTTCGAGTGTATGTCTGCTTTGATAGTGAAAGGTCTTAAAAACCGGCGTTGGCTATCTCATGACCAGAACATATACATTCCTTATTACGCGGCTCACATTATCGGGTCTTACACTATGAATATGGAAGAGTTTGCTGAGAGAGCTTTAGAAGCTGGAGTGATTGCTCCACTTGTTGAGCTTTTAAGAGGTAGGCTTACTTGGGTTGAACAAAGAGTGGCGGTTCGTGCTTTAGGGCATTTAGCTACTTATCCGAGTACTTTTCCTGCTGTTGCGAATCACGGAGAAATCCTTGAGCTTGCTATACAATTGGCTATGAGCTCTTTGGAAATAGTTTATTCTCATTTTTACCAGTATCCGGATCGAAGGTTGAGTTACCATTGTGATCTGCTGACACGTGGGATGGGAGGTGTTGAGATGGAGTCAAGAAAAGCAGAGGAATGGGCGAGCCAATTGCAGTGCTGGTCTCTTCAGCTCATAAATTGTTTCGCCTTTAAACCCGAGTTTCTTCCCACTCTGTGCAAACCCGAGTTTCTGGTGAATCTTCCGGTTATGTGGGGTGGACTTGTTAATGAGAACTCGCCGGCTGGTATTGGTTTGCTTAGAACAATTTGTCAGCATAAACTTGGCCGTGGACCTGTCTCTGCGTGTCCAGGAATGATTGAGGCGTTGTGTAATATCGCTCGTTCTTCTGATGATTGGCAGTATATGGCGATCGAATGTCTTCTTTGGTTGCTTCAAGATCCCAACACATCTCACAAAGTAATCGACAAAGCGGTGCCAACGCTTGTTGATCTTGCAGAGATCACAAACTTGGGTGATCACAAGAAACTCGGAGATTCCATTTTAAGTGTTCTTCAAGAATGCAGCTCCATGGGTAACCGTTCAAGGGAATCGATCGAAGAGACAGTAAATTCTCGACAAAGACTAAAATGGGAGAAGAGTATGCCTAAAGAGGATCTTCATATCAAACAAGCAGCGGCGTTAGTTGTCAAACTCGAAGGAAACTCTCTTTTTTCATCAGGAGACATCGCGGGTGCAGCGGAAAAGTACTCGGAAGCTTTGTCTCTATGTCCAATGAGGTCGAAGAAAGAAAGAGTAGTGTTGTATAGCAATCGAGCTCAGTGTCATCTCTTGCTGCAACAGCCTTTGGTTGCTATAAGCGACGCCACTCGTGCGCTTTGCTTGCACAATCCCGTAAACCGGCATGCTAAGAGTCTTTGGAGAAGAGCTCAGGCTTATGATATGTTAGGTTTAGCTAAAGAGAGTTTGTTGGACGCGATTCTGTTCATCAACGAATGTTCTCAGTCGAATGATCCGGATCTCTCCATGAGACAGAATAAGGTTCCTGATTACGCGGAGAGGTTGGTAAAGAAGCAGATGCGAGCAGCTTGGTTGTTTAAAGAAGCAGCATTGAAGCATGGAGGTGTGCATAGGAAAGGTGAAGAGAGAGAAGTGTATGGAAATGAAACCGATGATTCGGAATGGGAAACAGCGAGTGAGAGCGATATTGGAGATGACGGAAGAGATCATATGGGACTTGATGATGAGGAGGAGGAGGAAGATGAAGGCCATGGAGAGAAGTGGAAGAACCGGGATAAATCGAGTGAGAAAAATGAGAAAACTTCTGCCAAAGGTGAGATTTTTACCGGTTTACTTTGCATGATTATGATCAATTTAGTTAATAGTTTTTGGTGCTAAAATCTATGAATTTGTTCAGGTATGAGACATGGATACAGCATAAAGCTAGCAGAAGATGAAATCTGAAGCATTGAAACAACGAATCAAACAAGATTCGTTAAAAGAAGTTGAGAAGAAAAGACAAGTCTTTGTATGGGTTTTAGTCTTGTTACAAGCAAGAAACTTGCTTTCCATGGAAATCGTACGTTCTCTTTTTTTACTATTTTTTTTTTCCCCTTTATTAATTTAGTTTTGCTTGATTGTAGAATTTATGGTAAATTTTGTGGTAAATTTTATCCATTTGAAGGAGTAAAGAAAAAAGGAACAAATGTTTGTTTTTCAGTTATATTTAATTTATTTTGTGGTTTATGTAACTAAGAATTATTCAAGAGACAATATGAGTTCCAATTTGTATAAATTTCATTTTCTCCTGTGTTAAAACATGATTTTGGATTTTGTGATTGGGAGATTATTGTCTATAGTTTTCTTTGTCAAGTATTGGGAGAGTTTGTTTCTACATAAAATAGCATTTAAACTGTAAATTTGCACGTTAGCTAAATAATAAAAAAAATTGTGCTAAGAAAGGGGATTCTCGTGGGTAATGATTACGATATTGTAAAGTAGACGATTTGAAATATGGAATATCTGCATTCAATCCACCTTGGATTACAAAAGTAGATGACACGAGAGTGAAACTTGATTGGTGGAAAGAGGATATGTACCAAGGCACTATTTACCTCTACTCATGTCTTTTTGCAAATTGCAGTGATATTTTCTAAATTGGCACACTTAAGTTTAAAAATGCCGTCCTTTGGATAACTCCAACGGATATAAACAGGGGATATGAACTAAAACAATGTTGTCCTCTCATATTATAAAAGAAAACAGTTAATTATGAGAAAACCACTAAAATAAAGTATTGTGGACATATTGTTTTTTCTTTCAAATTTCAAGTACTTTTGAATTTGGGTTTGTAAGTCAGTTTTCCATAAAGAAAATGACATTTTACGATAGTAATTATGAGTCAACAATCAATAACTTTTGTCAACAATGAATTGTGATCAGATAATTTTTTTGTAGTATACATAACTTTTGTCAACAATGAATTGTGATCAGATAATTTTTTTGCACATTTTCTTATGTAATTAAGTCTAATCTAGTAAAGAATTGTTCTCATTTAATATAATTCTGTGGAGTGTTGACTCTATTTCAACTTTCGGCTATTGGATGTGTCCACGCGAAATGTAATATAATAATGATCAAGTCTTCAAAATGGCACACATTATTTTATTTTTGCAAGTTATAAAATTCTTTATATATATGATGATCCTACGTATCTAATTATCTCCCAAAACTATGGGCAAGAGTCAATATTAAAATCGACCCTTAGTCCCTTGAGATGCTCAAGGGTTTAATTTATAAAATAAAACCTTCACTAGATGATTAGAATATTTAATTAAGCACAATGTGGAAATCTAGTGTAAACTTTCCTCGAACATTCCCCACATCTTTATATAAATAGTGAGAATTTGTTCATGCACATATTCATCACATAGGCCTTCATTTCTCAACAAAACTCTCTCTAATTGTTTATCACCTCAGTAAATAATATATATTCTTGATTCGATTCGAAATTTTCAAGCAAATGGATATCGTTGAAAACATTCGCTCTCTTAAATTTGAAGTGAAAGTCGTGGAAGCGAGAAACGTAGAGCTCAAGTCATCACCAACCACTCTCTTCGTTAGGTTCTATCTCCATGCAGGGAATAACAGTAAGATAGAACTAAACACTGCAGAGATCCGTTCCAGATCAGACCACGAGGTCATGATCTGGAACCAATCATTCGGTCTGGAGTGCCAAGGGAACGAAGCCGCGGTCGAGGAACTGAAGCAACAAAGCGTTGTTTTCGAGCTGCGAAGAAGAAAAACGACGTCGTTTTTGAGGAAGCGGTCGAAATCGGAGTTTGTTGGTAGAGGAGAGATTTCTTGGAAATCGGTTATAGAGTCAGATGGGATGGAAATAGAGAGATTTCTAGTGATGGGTGAGACGAAAGATCGGGTTTTGGAAGATTGTGATGATAAGCCTCTTTTGTTGAAGATAGCTTTAAAAGTGCAAGCCTCAAAATTGGTGAACATTAAGAGAGTGGAAGATCTTTGTGAGTGTAGAGAGTGTAGGAGATGTAATTGCTTAGATTATGAAGCTTTTGTTGTGGCTTGTGCGTTAGCTGGAATTTAGTTTGTACGTGAAAAAATTAAACAAGATCAAATTCAAAGAAACCCGAATGAGTTGTTGCAATAAAACAAGAAAACTAAAGATCAAAGTTCAAAGAAAATAAAAACAAATCACAACTGTTTTATAGAAGAAAATGAAACGATGATGTTGTTTCAAGCATGGCCATGTCCGAGAAGGGCGAGAAGCATTTCCTTATAGTCACCGGAAGTGTCATTAGCAATGGCTCGATCAAGAGGTACGCTGTTCCTGCGTAAGTATTCTTCTTTGATCCTCTCCATGTCGACCTCTGCTCGTGTAGTGACCACTCTAGTAAGTGCCCACTCATCTGTTCCCACCTTGATGATGGCTCGACGTAGAACCTTCTCAAAGTACTTCTCTGGATATGTCAAGCATTTGATCGCGGTTTTGAGTAACTGAACATATTCATCGTTCGAATCTTCCTTCAGAAACTTGTTAATGGAACTTCCGCAATTGTCCTTGAAGTGATTGAGCGTTGCGTTGATTTGAGCTTTGCTCCTTGTTGTCAAGATTCTGATGAGATCTTCATCAGTGTAAGCCTTCTCAGCGATCTTCTTGTGAAGTGTCTTACCTTCGGATCTAGCCAGCTTCACGTTGACCTCATCAGCATTTCCATCGTACCTGAAGGTGCTCACAAGAGGAACCAATAGCTGCATTTTCACAAGTGGTCAAAACAAAACAACAAACTTATGATTAGAAACTTTAATCTTCAATCTTGACATGGTATACAAACCAGTTCTCTCATTGCAACCATCAGTTTAAGGACGAGTATTCATAGATTATCACTACCTTTCGAACATCTCCAGATGTGTGGTATGCAACATCCTCCTCGAGAGAGGTCTTGTAGCGAGCTTGGTATGCTTGCTTGGCCTTGAAAAACTCTAGCGCAGGTCTAGTACACGCGATTTCAACTAGAACCCAAATGTTTTTGGTGAACATTTTGGTAGATTCCTTGGCCAAATACGCATCTCTCTCCGTTGGATCAAGGGTCCACAACATCACAGCTCTCTGTTTTCAAGAAAAGTAGTAAACCATAGTATACTCACACCAAAAGAAAACGAAGATATATAGATTTTGTTTTCCTTTGACAAACCTCAAAGTCACCAGATAGTTCTTTGTCCAATTCCTTGAGAAGATCCTTATTGTAGTTAGCAGCATAAACAGCGCGAATGAAGCTGCGCTGCGTTGCATTTCTGTGAGCCAAGATTGATATGATCATCCCTTCGTTGGTTCCCCATCCTGCGCCACACAAAAAAGTTTCAAACCGAAATTTAATCAGCAATGTAACCAATCTGATCAATTAAACTAAACCAAATTTTAGAAAAATTGTAAAAAAAATATAAATTCACAAGAAAATAAATGTTCGCTAGTAGAAAAAATAAATTAGGTTTGGAAAAATCTTATAAGATTATTAGCTTATTTTAATGTAAAATCTGAATAATATATTATTAGGAAAACAATAAGTTAATCTGTTTTAAAGAGTTGTCTAATCGTCGGTTACAAACCAAACGGTCAGAAAACGCCTAAAAAAAAATCAGTAAAATATTAAATAACATGTCACAATTTTGCATCGTAACAAAAGAATCATGCAATGGAGTTGTGTAATCACAAAATCGTGATTTTGATGTTGTGTAATCACGAAATTAAAGACTTCATAAGATTTAAATCAGTTGAAAAACAAAATAACAAGAGCTAACTTATCATCCATTTCTTAAAAAAAACTATATACATAATTACATATCATCAACCAAAACAGCTAGCTAGATCAGTAGATCAGACTGGTCAGCTAATAGATTGAACTATTGATAATCAACCCAATTAATAATATCAAAAATGCAAATGATCCAATCGAAGCATGAAGGTGTCAAGGCCTAGTTTTAATTAACCTTTACTTAAATCAATCGAATAATGAAGGGAGAGAGATGAAAACCTTTAAAGGCCTTGTGGAGCTGCTCGGAGTCTTCTTCGGGAAGAGGAATAGTTGCAGGAATTTTGAGAGACGCCATTCTCCGACCACTGAATATCTCTCTACCTTGTATTTTTTTTTTGCTGCCTAATGAGACGAGGAAAATGCACGTTGTCTTAAATAATGAAATGAAATCCCAATTTTTTAAAATTATTAATCATTTTTGTTTTTAAAAAGAACTAAGCAATTTAAGTAAATTAATTAGTAAAAAGGGAAATTTTTATTAATACAATTACAGGCTGTATACAGTGGACAGAAATGAAAAAACAAGTATCATGTTTTGCATTTTTTGTCATACAGCTGAATATTAAATGGAATATAAACAATTAAAATATAGGATTAAATAGGTAAGCGAAAATTGAAAATAAAGGATTTTTTTTTTCAATTTGTTCATCTATACTTTATCTAGTTACCATTGGTGAAATAGGTTTTATAATAATTAAGAACCTATTATGCCCTTAATTATAAAATTAAAGAAAATGAAATTACAAAATTTAAAAATTTAATCTAATTTTCGATACATATACTTTGCCAAAACCTCTAATTCGAAAAGAGGCTCTATCTCCAAATCTCACTCATAAAAACTTTCTTCCTCCTTTTGTTTTTTCCCTAAATCGAAAAAAAAAATTCCTCTTTATCTCCGCCGATGCAATCATCGGCGTAATCTTCCGCGGTTCGTTCTCCTCTTCTCGGCTTTAACAGAAGTTAGAGTGAATGGACATATCGAATATCTTTCCTTTAGAATACAAGCCAATATTGTTCATTTTCACAAGATGTTTGAGTATGCTTTTAGCTTTTTAAAATCATATAATTAAGGAAAATGATAATTCATTAGTAAATAATAAATTAATTATAAATAAATAAATAATAATTTGTGATATACGGCCATTTAGAATTTTTGCCGTAGAATTTGATATGTAGAATTTTTTTGCTGTAGCTTTAAAATTTAAGCTGTAGAATCAACTTTCGAAAATAAATAGTTTGCAGAACCAACCTTTCATAATTTTTCAAAGATCAAAATTTATGACTTTAGTTTTTAGCTTTAAAACTAAAAAAAAAAGAAACAAAAATAAAAGTGACTTTAATTTTGAAAAAAATATGTAAAGGGTGATTGGTTTGAATTTAGAGGTTTAGATCCAAATATGTCTATAGAAAGGTTTTAAAGCAACAACCAATCGCCCCATAGTTTTAGCTTTATATTTTTATCGAGTAAATAAAATTTAAAAATCTCAATTGTTGTGTTTATTTGATAAGAGAGAACAGAAATAACAAAAGAAACTGAAAACACTCATAAATTCTTCAACATGACCAAGTTGCGAGACCAATCACAACTGTTTTATTAAACATAAAGCGATAAAGTTTAGTTTAAAATTTTTTTTTTTGCAAATGTTGTTTCAAGCATGGTCATGTCCGAGAAGAGCGAGAAGTATATCCTCATAGTCACCATGAGTGTCTTTAGCAATGGCTCGATCAAGAGGAACACTGTTTCTGCGTAAATATTCCTCTTTGATCCGTTCCATGTCGAACTCTGCTCGTGTAGTGACCACTCTCGTAAGTCCCCACTCGTCTGTTCCCAATTTGTTGATGGCTTGACGTAGAACTTTCTCAAAATACTTCTCTGGATATGTCAAGCATTTGATTACGGCTCTGAGTAATTGAGTGTATTCGTTTTCCGAGTCTTCGTTTAGGTATTTGCTAATGGAAGTTCCGAAATTGTTTTTATAGTGATTGAGAGTTGCACTGATTTGGGCTTTGCTCCTTGTTGTCAAGATTCTGATGAGCTCGTCATCAGCATAAGCCTTCTCCTCGATCTTCTCGTGAAGTATCTTAGCCTCGGACCCAGCTAGAATCATGTTCACTTCATCTCCATCGTACCTAAAAGTGCTCACAAGAGGAACCAAGAGCTGCATAAACAAAAACATATGTTACAAACTTATATGCCTTCTTTACTTACATAGTATATGAACTGAGTTTGTTAGGAATCTTACATCGATAAATGAAAGAGATCTAGTATATAAAAGATCTGAACTATTATATTTGATCTTAAATTGGATTTACGATGGAAAGCTCATGAACATTCACATATTTACTGATAATACCTTACGAATGTCTCCAGATGTGTGGTATGCGACGTCTTCCTCGAGAGAGGTCTTGTAGCGGGCTTGGTATGCTTGCTTGGCACTGAAAAACTCAAGAGAAGATCTAGTACAAGCGATTTCGACAAGAACCCAGTTGTTTTTGGTGAACATTTTGGTAGATTCTTTAGCCAAATAAGCATCTCTCTCCGCTGGATCAAAAGTCCACAACATCACAGCTCGCTGTTTTGTTTACAAAGAAAAACATAATTTAACAGATCAGTATACTCAAACCAAAAACAAAGACAAAGATATAAATATGTTATCTCTTTTTTAACAAAACCTCAAAGTCACCGGAAAGCTCTTTGTCTAATTCCTTGAGAAGATCCTTATTGTAGTTAGCAGCATAAACAGCACGAATGAAACTGCGTTGCGTTGCATTTCTGTGAGCCAAGATTGATATGATCATTCCCTCATTGGTTCCCCATCCTGCATTGGACAAACACAATTAAATTAAAGAAAAATAGAGTAAGAATCAGGTTTGAAATAATTCAATCAATATTAGATTGAAAGAAATATATATAATTAGAAAATAGTAAAATTCGTCTCGTTTCATCAAAAGATAATAATATTGTCAACATATTAGCTAGCGATAGAGGAGATGATCTCTTTTAGAATTGATGATTAGAGTAATTTATACTACACACCATCAGATAAAAGCTTATCATTCATGCGTTGCAAACTAAATCCATATCATCAACCGAAATGAATCTATACTACACACCATCAGATAAGAGGGTCTAATTGAAATAGATTGAGCTATTGATGAATGATGATCAACCAAACTAATAGAGGATTCAATCGGAGAAGACGAATTCTAGTTCTAAACAACCAATCGACTAATGAATAGATAAAGAGAGACAGAGAGGGAGAGGAAGACCTTTAAAGGCTTTGTGGAGTTGCTCAGCGTCTTCTTCAGGAAGAGGAACATTGGCGGGAACTTTGAGAGACGCCATGTTTGAACAAAGTGAAATTTCTGTATGTTTTTGTTAATTTTCTGCTGTCTCTATGATGAGGTATGTTGTCTTACTTATATAATGAAATGGAACTTATGTTCGTATAATAATGTATTTTGGTAAATGGCTTGACAATTTAAGTAAATCAATATAAAGGAAACACACAAAATCAATACAAAGAATGCAAAAGGTCGTAAATTAACTGAAAATAGGGTTGAACAGTAATTAAGTTGAATACAAGTTAAGTATCAAAGCATATCCATTTTGGCAAAAAATACTTGGCAATTTAAGTAAATCAATTAAAAGGAAAAAAAATCTATATAGCTGGCAGAAATGAATTTAATTAATTGAAAATAAGGTTGAATAGTAATTAAATTGAATACATTTAAAGTGAAGTATATTTTGTCAGAAACTTATGATTTAGATTGTGAATGACACGTTTCGCCTTGACATTTGAAGAGCACTTATTATTATGGTTACAATTATTTTGCTGTTAATAAAATTTTCTTTATTGGATATCCACAATTTTGAAATTAATATTCTAATATTTCTTTTTTTTTTTTTTGGAAACTTTGATATTTGGTTACATTCAAGAATTAATTATTTTAACTATATAAATCACCTGTATATGACAATTTTATATTTATAGGAAAGTTCTGGAGACAAAAACAAGATTATCATGGCTTATGTAACTCTGAGGTATTCACGTTTGGTTTAAACTTAAAGGAGCAGTTATTTTCTTGGCAACCAATATACTGAAAATCGACAAAACGAAACGTAACGTCAAATATATAATTTCAGAGATGTAGTTTATATGATATAAAATAATTTTATGGAATAACAAAATACTTTTTGTAAGTTGACCCAAAAGAATGTTATAATATTATATAGTGATATAATCTTTTCAAGAGACTGTAACATGTTTTATAGAAGAACCAAAAATAAAGAGTTTAAACTAAACTGCGACTCTGCTGGGGATCGAACCCAGAATCTCTGGTTTCGTAGACCAGCGCCTTATCCATTGGGCCACAGAGTCCATTTGTTAATAATTTCACTTTAACTTTTATCTATGAAAAAAACATGTAGACACCTTCCCCTAAACTCGTTAAGAATTTGAATAATCCGAACCCAAACTATTACTCATCCCGTTAAAAGTTATGGTTTTGAATTTATAAAACAACCAAATTTCTCGAGAAGAAAGTGAAACAAAATCTAGATTGAACAAACTTGAAAGGTACATTTTACAGAACAAAGAAAATTGAGCAGAACTTTGTGATAGAAAAAGAAAGAATCGGATTCATGAAAACAACGTTAATAATCTGAAGTATTAAGCTTTCATCATAGATTGTCTAATAACACTAAAAAAGAAATTCACCAGCAACTTAGTACACAACCACAGAAACTCACAATTCAGGGCTAACTCAACTCAGTTTCCATGGAGTGTTGCAAAACCCCAGAAGGAAAGAAAAAAGAGAGCCTATTTAGTCATCGATCCTACAAAAGAGGATAAGTATTGTCTTTGAGACAATAAGAAACGTTAGCTTAAAACCTTGCTTATCCTCAAACAATCGCTGCAGTCTTCTCTGCTAGTTTCTGTAGCTTCTCGGGACGGGGATCTTCGGTTTTATCATCCTCATAAGCTGCAACATGAACTCCAAGAGCCGCACGACCTGATGGGTCAAGATTCTGTGACCAAGCTGCGTCCCATTCTACAGCTTTTGCTGTACTACATGCCACACTTGGACCTCCTGGTACAGTCGCTCTAGCAGCACTCTGCTCATTTATATAATCCGAAAAACAAATCAGAGCAAAGATCAACACAATTAAGGCGACGATGTAGCTATGTGGATGAAATCATTACCTTAGGGAAGAACTTTTCAAAGATGGTTCGGTAGTAGTAAGCTTCTTTTGTCACAGGTGTGTTATCAGGGAAGACAAAGCTTGCGTTCATCAGCATTGTGTCAGAGACCTTACCAAGAGAGATCACATTATCAAACTGTGACTTAAGATTCTTTCTATGAACTAAAAGAGACATCTGATTACATGTTTGTTTGCATGATCTTTTAGACCATCAATCCAGCTGTATCCTACTCCATCACTGAACTGTTCTTTCTGCCTGTATAGAATGTGCTACATTTACCAAAAAGATGAGAAGTTATTAGCAAAGCTGGAAAATTTCGTCAGACTGCAGGAAGCACAAAGTTTTTGTTATAAAACCTTTGGTAGATAAGGGTTTTTCTCATCATCAAAGGCATTGCGTAACACCCATTTCTCGATCCTTCCAAGATCAGGCCTTATCTGCATTGTAGTTTACACCACATATATCACCAATTTTGAAACTTGAGATTATAAGTTTGTGATAAAATAAAGTTATGAAACAAACAACTGAAACTAGAATGTCCTTGAAGCAGTGTTATATACTAAAGAAATGGATCAAAATCCCTCTTTTGATGGGTGTGTAATAGAAAGATGAAAAAGGAAACAATAAGGAAAAATGTCACCTACCATCTTCCACTCTGGATCGATGCTCATTGCGACATTTATAAAATCTTTATCGAGGAAAGGTACACGAGCCTCAACACCCCATGCAGAAGTTGATTTGTTAGCCCTCAAGCAATCATATTGATGAAGAGCTTTGATCTGTAAACAAATCCGCACACAAACAAGATTCACAAGTTACAAAAAGCAGGGTAAGGCAGAATAAAACAAGAAGTTCTGGTCTAGAGGCACTACCTTTCGGCATGTTTCCTCGTGAAATTCCTTCTTGTTGGGTGCTTTGTGGAAGTACAAATATCCTCCAAAAATTTCATCAGAGCCTTCCCCAGAAAGAACCATCTTTACACCAAGCGATTTGATTTTTCTCGACATAAGAAACATTGGAGTGCTGGCTCTTATAGTAGTCACGTCATAGGTCTCAACATGGTATATGACTTCTTCGATGGCATCTATCCCGTCCTGATAATATCATTATAAGAGGATACAAACAATAAACTGATGAACAATTCTTCATGCTCAATACTCTTGTAAATGTAAAAGGAAAACGTTACCTGAACTGTAAAATGTAACTCGTGGTGGCGAGTTCCTAGATAGTCAGCGACTTCTCTGCCAGCTTTAAGATCCGGGGATCCCTGAAAAGAAAACATATGACAATTACAAATCTTGATGAGCATAGAAAGCTATCGGTGAAAACATATTGAGAAATTGGGTACGCCTTCAAGACCTTCAAACCGATACAAAATGTGTGCAACTTTGAACCCCACTGACAAGCAGCTTCTGATTTTTCCAGATGGCGTAACGCTACTGAAGCGACAAGGGATGAGTCTAATCCTCCAGAGAGGAGGACACCAAAAGGTACATCAGTCATTAGTCGTTTTATAACAGCCTGCAGTTAAAAAGAAATGATCGTATTCATATTTTCCAAAAACCAGATCAGCAATTATCAGAGAAGAATACGCATCCATACACACAGTATAATGAAACTGACATCCGAGACCCTGAGGAGGAAAAAGCTCCAGAATTTACCTTCTCAAAAGTATTGCGCACCGCTAAGGGATCATATGGGGTTGAAGGAACCAGCTCAGAGAACCACAGGGGGTTGTACCATCTCCTAAGCCCACCTACAAGAAAGGTTTGTCCCATGAAATTACACAGTAAAAATCCCACACAAATTCACTAAAAGTTCGAAACCCATAACTAAAACCAATTTGACAAATTTTGAAATTTGTGAGCGTGTCCACTACAATGTCAGGCAAGAAACCTCATTGTTTTCTTTTAAAATAAATGTGATTTGATATGAAGTACAAACCTTGTTTACTTGAATAGATGTGGCCTGGGGGGAAGCACATAAACTGTTCACAATCATCACTAAGTGCTTTCATCTCAGAAGCAAACCAGACAGAACCTGCGGAAGATAATTTGTTAAAGAACAAAATCAGTAATCAATGACAAAGGAAGAATGATTTTATCCATTAAGGTGAATTTATAAAAGAAATGTGAACACACCATCGAGACCCCATCCAATGTAGAGTGGAGTGATTCCAATGGCATCCCTTGCAGCAATAAAACTTTTGTCCCGGGTATCAAGAAGCACAAATGCAAACATGCCATCCAACATGTCGACAAATTCCTCTCCATGTTCTTCGTACTGCAATAGCAAGAAAATATAAACCAAATTGATGAAAGTTTAAACACAGTAACTGTTCAACTACCAAAAGGTAACAAAGATTGAGGTGCCGGTCCTTGTACTTGAATTTACACAAAAATACAAAAAACACACAACATCTCAGGAAGCCCTGAAATCAAATCTCCTCCCAATTCATGGGTACTTACAAGATGCGCAATCACTTCACAATCACTCCCAGTACGGAACTGGTGAGACTTTAAATTTTCACGCAAAGCCTTGTGGTTGTATATCTCTCCATTGACCTGAAAGCAAGGAAAGAGTCCAAAAAAAAAAAAGCCCTTAATCATATGAATACTCATAAAGTTTGAGGTCTGACTCATGATTTCTTTTCGTAATGTCAATGATCATTGAAAAAGGAATCGATATTCACTAATCCCAGTTCCTCCAAGCAATTGAGATTAAGACAGAAGTAAAAATTACAGTGACAACAATGGTTTTGTCTTCGTTATAGAGTGGTTGGTCTCCAGAAGTGGGGTCAACGATGGCCAAACGCTCATGAGCCAAATAACAATCCTCATAACAATATAGCCCGCTCCAATCAGGACCTCTATGCCTCAATCTACATAACATTTCAACAGATTATACCATCAGTTTAGCCATTCAATCAATTTTGACCAATACATGTAATTCATCTTCTCCACAAGATAGAAATCAAGTAAAAAGCTCTTCATTTAACAAAAAATCAACTCACTTTACCAGAAAGTTGGAAACTTTTCTCATCCAAAACAATACCCAATAATAACCTTTAGAACATTGCGCAGCCAAAAACAAAACCAAGGAGATCGAAAATAAATAAATGGGTGATTTGAGTATACCTGCGAGAGAGTTCGATGACACGAGAACGTTTTGCTTGAGAGTTATCGACGCAGCCTAACACAGCAAGAATCCCACACATGGTGGTGGCGGCAATAAGAGAACACAACGGCTTCTGAGAAATGGATGCTGAAAACTAAAAAAGATGAACTTTATAAGATGGGTTTCCATTTCAATCAGGACCGTTGATTCTGACAATTAATTAATTTTTATTCCCAAAGAGAAAAGATTCGGATTTTAACTTTTACCCTAATTTTCCTCTGACTTGTTGATTTCGTAAAAAGATTCTGTTTCCCAGTGCCACGAGATTCGCCGGATTCTCGAGGAGAAAAAGATAATTTAATTATAGGGCTAATTATATGACTTACAGTATTCTTAAAACGAAGTCGTTTGATATGTCCAATTGACGAATTCTCGAACCAAACAAACGGCTATGTTCGTTCCATCATAAGCAGCTTAATGTCGAGTTGGAGGTTTTCAATGGAGTAAATCATATGATTAGTCAGCTAATCAAAAGCTTATAGCTCAACTAAATTGCTCACGCTCACCCAAATCAAACCCTAAATGGCTCTCTATTTTAAAAGGAGAAGATGATCGAGTCGAGAGACACTTGGAAATTTAAGGTTTCGCTGCGTTACTTGAACCAACTTCATCTAAAATCATGTCTCGGCTCCCCAGATTCTCCAAGCTTTCTCCCCTTAACAATGTGGTAAGATTCTGTTAACCTTTTGTTTCTTTTACTCTCTAATGCAATCCCTTTATTTTGTTTTTGGTTATGATCTCTGTGCCTTGACAGATGAAAGAAAGCAACTTTCGTTGGAGTTCATCCTCTGCGACCACTACCAGCCCGTACGCGTTGCTTGGCAATACTGTCAAGGAAGGGTTTCCCGAACGCGGCAGCAACACCGCAGATGTGCTCTTGTTCGATCCGGGTAATGAAAAGTTATTTACTGTCCCGAACAAAACAATCGCTAAAGAGCTCATTAGCTCAAGTCATGTCGGAAGTTCACAGGAATGGGGATTTTTTCTTCGAAATGCGTGATGGGTTTTTAAGTATTAGCGATTTCTTAAACACTGGCATCCAAATCAAACCCAAAGGTAATTCCTTTGCCTCCGCTTACTACTCTGCCTTACAACCAAACCCAGTTCGTGAGGAATGTGGCAATGTCCTCTGATTCTCCTTCTGAAGAAGAAGACTTTGTAGTTGCTATCAAGTTATTGGGTTGTCAGATTAGTCCCTATAGACACGGTGATGACTTGCGGTGGACTCACCTCGAACTCCCTTTTAACTGCTTGGACAACTCAGATCTGGTTTATTCCAAAACAGACCAATGTTTCTACTTACCTAGTCCTGGAGGCAACTGCTTGTGTCAATTCGACCTCCACGACAACCAGACGGTCCGTGAGCTACTGTTTCGTGACCTTCCTGAGTTGTTAAAGTCCGATTTGGAGCTGTTAAGATCATATTCCAGGGCAGAACATTGGGTGGAATCATCCTCAGGCGAACGTTTCCTTGTCCAATGGTAATACTCTTAGTAACACTTGGTAATACTCTTTCATAACTTTGGCATTTGGTGTTGGAACTTGATTTGAAAACATGTTGGACCGGTACTTTTCCGGGTAACTTTCCGACGAATTCCTTCATTGGATAATTGGATTATGAGAGCGATTAATTCGTCGCCGCGATCACTATAAAGTAGTGTACTCATATGTTAAAATCAAAGTTCATTTTGAATGAGAAATGGAGGCCCAAAGTGGGTAAGAGATAACCCAACAATGTTAAACCACACGTGCGCGGTTGAGTAAAGTCGATACGGACTCGGGCTCAATTGTGGGTTTAGAATCGGGTTTGGGTATATGAGCTTTCGGGTCCCAATAACCTATTTGTTGTAATAATTTTTAGTTTGTGTAATTGATCACTACATAACACTAAATTTTGGTCAACAAAATAAAATATCTCATTAAAAGGATAATTAAATCAATGGTTTAATATCATGATTAATATCTTTTATAACCTCCACATTATGGATGTAATGGCACAAATTAATTGTGCATTATTCTCCATGATTTTTTCCACCTATAAAAGAAGAGGAAGAGTTCTCTCTTTTGGGAGAGGAATACACACACAATATCATTCTCAAAACCAACAAGAAAATCTCCTTCATGTTTCTTCTCTCTATTTTCTCTGAGTCTTGAGAGTACACACAGATTCTAGCGTTCGTTAGGCTTCTGTTTTGGATGTTGCAAATAGAAGATGGTGCGGTTGTATCCTGGGATTCTGATTGCATCAAACCGTCACACTACGGGCAATTAAAGAATTAAGGAAAGAGTGTCTCGCCCCCGCACAAACCGTTCTTCGTTTATCAAATATTGGTATCATTGTGTCATGTAATTTGTTTATTATCATTACTTTAATATCAATTTTCAGTTTTGCCATACCGTAGAAATCATGATCCTACCGTCTTAATTCTTTAATTTTCGTTATTGTACTAACGAAAAAAAAAACTGATAATTGTTTAAGTTTTGGATAAGAACAGGTTATCATCGATGTCAATCACATGTTACGATTAAGAGGAGAAAAATCTTGGTGTTTTGAATTTATTTAAATTCAGAAGTTTAATTTATTTAAATTCTGATTATTTATTTTCTGCATTTTTAAATTCAGCAATTTAAATTCAGCAATTCAATTTTTTGCAATTTAAATTCTGCAATTTAATTTCTGCAATTTTATTACTGCAATTTAAATTCAGTAATTTATTTTATGCACTTTAAATTTCAGTATATTTATTTTATGCAATTTAAATTTATGCAATTTATTTCTGCATTTAAATTATGAAATTTAATTTGGCATAAAATTAAACAAAGAATGAGTCCGATCGGATAATCCGTCGAGTAACGATTTCTTTTGTTTAATTTGTTGGCATCAATTTGAATAATTCTTATGAATTTATTCGGATGAAAATGCTAATATTTGATAACTACTTCGGTTATTTGTGACCAAGTTGGAACTCAAATAAAAAAAAAAAAACAGAAATACACAAAAGTGCTTGTTTGAGCCATCAGGTGTGAACCGATTTTGTGTTTGAGGCATTACTATGATTGATTACAATGAATGAAATCCAATACGTGCATAATAGACCTTGTGAGTCGACGCCCCAAGTTGGGAGAGGTCAGCCACATATGGTTCTATATACAATATTACTTGATCGAATATTGTTCAGCTCATAACTTTCCAATCAGTTATTGGAATTGAGCGATTTTGGTGTCTGTGCGTAGATATCGAAATTATCTTTCTGGTGATATATTACTCGCAAATTTTGAGTAAGTACACAGAGAGATATTGAGTCCGTAATGAAACATCCTAAATGTTTTTTTTTAAAAACGGATTATAACATTTAATGTTTCCGCGAACGCTTTATAAGCGAGTTTGCGAAACTATTAAAATGTTGTAAAACACAATAATAACGGTTTCCGCGAACGCTTGATAAGCGAGTTTGCGAAACGCGTTTGTGTTTGATTATAAACACGTTAAATGTTTCCGCGAACGCTTTATAAGCGAGTTTGCGAAGCTATTTAAACGGTGAAAAACACAACAATAACGGTTTCTGAGGACGCTGGAAAAGCGATTTTGCAAAACGCGTTTGTATTCATACTCTAAAAGAAGTATAAGTCTAAAGACACATACTCTAAAAGTAATTTCACAATGGTGAAAATTATGAACTTTAAATTGGTGGACTTTATGTCTATCATGTATAAGTTGAAAGAGATGTAAATGTTGATATTTGAGATAATCACCTAAGGAATGTCACTTTCTGGCACATACCAGGTGTGTTGATTAATTGAGAAATACTATCAATTTTGGTAGGTTTTTAAAAAAATTATCTCATTCATAAAAAAAAAAAAAACTATAAGCTTTATAGATTTGAGTGCCAAATTGTGCATAAGGATAAGAGGCAACATATAGTTCCTCTGAAAAACATCCACTACTTAGCAAAATAATGCTAATGTGACAACGTGACGAATGTCGCTGCAAGTTTGACTCATGCATAGACAATGACAAGTCTTCGAGCAAACAAACTGAAATATACATATATGATGTAATTTCTAAAGTTATCCTGGTTGGAAATTTTTAATAGAGTGATAATATGCTTTTGTCAAAACCAATCATATTTGCTCTAAGTGATAGAGGATGATATTATTTTAATTAAAAAAAAAATAATTTATCTCTACTCATTGGATTTTCATAGAGTTACAGAACAAAAATTCAAAACTCTATAGAAAATATATACGCATTTTTGTTGAAAACTGAGTATTCTCAGAAAATGTGGGGGAAGTGTTGCTTACCAAAAATAATAATTTCAACAAATACTTGAAAGTGTGGGGGTATCTAGCGAAATTCGTAGAGCAACCTACTGAAAGTGGTCATAAGAGACCAAAATCTGTGAATTATATTTTCATAGGATATACACACCTTGAGAGTGGTGGTCGGTCTCTGTTTCTTAATGTAAACATATCGAAAATCTATGTAAATTAAACATGGAATCAATGAAAGTGTCATTCTTTGAACATGTATTACCGTGTTAGGATATATATCCAAAGTAAACATGTAAACATAGAGACACAAGCACCTCAACAAATGAGGATAACTTTCCAACACTTCAGTAAGTGAAAAAGAAGATAAACCTTGACGTAGCATGATAGCTCGTAAGGAAAATTCTAATGGTATTCATTCCATGATAGCTATTTGCAAGTTAGCTAAAGAATTCATAATAATCATGTATACACTAGACACATCTTTTTTGGAAGGAAGTGGTTAATGGTGATAACGCCTCCATTATGAGAAATCATACATGGGAGATAATTGATATATGATGTACATGAATGTGAAATATATCTAGTCGATATATGGAAAAGGGTTATGTAGTCCCCAGACAAAATCCACAAGGTTTATAGACTTGTGAAGTTGACGTATGAGATTAAAGAAGCTTCTATACAATGACATAAAATTTTGACAAGGTCAAATGGTGTCAGCATTAATAAATGAGATAAATGAGTCAATATCACAATACATATAGAATATATGTTGCTATGTATGTGTGTAGATGTAAACTCAGGATTTGATACAGGAGAGATGTGAAATCAAAAGATGACGTTCTACATATTAAATTTTGAACGAGTCATCATATCTCATTATGTTGTAAAGTTACTTGAGAGTTTCAACAACTACTCAAAGTGGACTACAAAAACTCTCATAGACTAGTTTTTACTTTAAAAAGAAATTCAAAGTAAAGCGGAGTTTTGATTAGAATATGAAAGTCTGATGTACTTAACAAGTTGTACTAAACTCAATATGATGATGCACTAAGTTGCAACACGAAATTTCTAATTCATATACACTACAAAGTCATAAATTGAACTAATGGTACTGAACTACTTAGTTATACCAAAAGTTATGGAATGGTAAAACTTATCAAGTAGATAAAGTAAAACCATTAAACAATTGATCTCAATTGATGTATAATCTAAACTGATTATATCAATTTGGCTGACAACCTATGGATCCAAATACTAAAGGTTGGTCACGAGATCACATTGTAAAATCATCAAGAGGAATGGGATTAAAGCCTATTACTAAGGAGGATGATTGGTGGTAACCCAACCTACATGACTGGAGATCCCAAGAAATAGGTTCAAAGGGAAAACTAAATCAATCAAAATCTACTAAAAGCACTGAGAGACACTAGTCTCTTCCCAGTTCCTAGGATGATGAACAGTGCTTACTGTGTGAAAAAGGATAAGCGTTAGCTTTTAATGATTACATAGCTTTTGTCATGACAATAAAGTATTAATGTATACTTATTGAAAAGCTTATGATAAATCACCTTATGAGTGTGAAATGGGGCCGTTTCTAGGAGAATAGTGAGGTTATATTCTCTAAGTTCACTCATGATTAACCAGGGAAGTTCAAGGCCGAATGAACCCAGCAAGAGAACCTAGGTCTGTGAGAAAATGAAACTGTGTGATAAATATTTTTACATCAAAGTCCGGGTGGTTCAAGACATCATGTTCACCTCCTGGTCGAGTAAATCCGATAGTTACTCACAATGAGTGGTTCAAGGCTGAAAAACGCTACCATATCATATACAGTGGATTTTCCGTTGTACTCTCAAAAAGTCTTTATGTCGTGTCTGTCAGTCGAGTCGGTCAAGTTGAGTCGTCAATGTTTAGAGTCATTTCTATTCATGTGGGGAATTGTTGGAACTTGATTTGAAAACATGTTGGACCGGTACTTTTTCGGGTAACTTTCCGACGAATTCCTTCATTGGATAATTGGATTATGAGAGCGATTAATTCGTCGCCGCGATCATTATAAAGTAGTGTACTCATATGTTAAAATCAAAGTTCATTTTGAATGAGAAATGGAGGCCCAAAGTGGGTAAGAGATAACCCAACAATGTTAAACCACAYGTGCGCGGTTGAGTAAAGTCGATACGGACTCGGGCTCAATTGTGGGTTTAGAATCGGGTTTGGGTATATGAGCTTTCGGGTCCCAATAACCTATTTGTTGTAATAATTTTTAGTTTGTGTAATTGATCACTACATAACACTAAATTTTGGTCAACAAAATAAAATATCTCATTAAAAGGATAATTAAATCAATGGTTTAATATCATGATTAATATCTTTTATAACCTCCACATTATGGATGTAATGGCACAAATTAATTGTGCATTATTCTCCATGAYTTTTTCCACCTATAAAAGAAGAGGAAGAGTTCTCTCTTTTGGGAGAGGAATACACACACAATCTCATTCTCAAAACCAACAAGAAAATCTCCTTCATATTTCTTCTCTCTATTTTCTCTGAGTCTTGAGAGTACACACAGATTCTAGCGTTCGTTAGGCTTCTGTTTTGGATGTTGCAAATAGAAGATGGTGCGGTTGTATCCTGGGATTCTGATTGCATCAAACCGTCACACTACGGGCAATTAAAGAATTAAGGAAAGAGTGTCTCGCCTCCGCACAAACCGTTGTTCGTTTATCAAATATTGGTATCATTGTGTCATGTAATTTGTTTATTATCATTACTTTAATATCAATTTTCAGTTTTGCCATACCGTAGAAATCATGATCCTACCGTCTTAATTCTTTAATTTTCGTTATTGTACTAACGAAAAAAAAAACTGATAATTGTTTAAGTTTTGGATAAGAACAGGTTATCATCGATGTCAATCACATGTTACGATTAAGAGGAGAAAAATCTTGGTGTTTTGAATTTATTTAAATTCAGAAGTTTAATTTATTTAAATTCTGATTATTTATTTTCTGCATTTTTAAATTCAGCAATTTAAATTCAGCAATTCAATTTTTTGCAATTTAAATTCTGCAATTTAATTTCTGCAATTTTATTACTGCAATTTAAATTCAGTAATTTATTTTATGCACTTTAAATTTCAGTATATTTATTTTATGCAATTTAAATTTATGCAATTTATTTCTGCATTTAAATTATGAAATTTAATTTGGCATAAAATTAAACAAAGAATGAGTCCGATCGGATAATCCGTCGAGTAACGATTTCTTTTGTTTAATTTGTTGGCATCAATTTGAATAATTCTTATGAATTTATTCGGATGAAAATGCTAATATTTGATAACTACTTCGGTTATTTGTGACCAAGTTGGAACTCAAATAAAAAAAAAAAAACAGAAATACACAAAAGTGCTTGTTTGAGCCATCAGGTGTGAACCGATTTTGTGTTTGAGGCATTACTATGATTGATTACAATGAATGAAATCCAATACGTGCATAATAGACCTTGTGAGTCGACGCCCCAAGTTGGGAGAGGTCAGCCACATATGGTTCTATATACAATATTACTTGATCGAATATTGTTCAGCTCATAACTTTCCAATCAGTTATTGGAATTGAGCGATTTTGGTGTCTGTGCGTAGATATCGAAATTATCTTTCTGGTGATATATTACTCGCAAATTTTGAGTAAGTACACAGAGAGATATTGAGTCCGTAATGAAACATCCTAAATGTTTTTTTTTAAAAACGGATTATAACATTTAATGTTTCCGCGAACGCTTTATAAGCGAGTTTGCGAAACTATTAAAATGTTGTAAAACACAATAATAACGGTTTCCGCGAACGCTTGATAAGCGAGTTTGCGAAACGCGTTTGTGTTTGATTATAAACACGTTAAATGTTTCCGCGAACGCTTTATAAGCGAGTTTGCGAAGCTATTTAAACGGTGAAAAACACAACAATAACGGTTTCTGAGGACGCTGGAAAAGCGATTTTGCAAAACGCGTTTGTATTCATACTCTAAAAGAAGTATAAGTCTAAAGACACATACTCTAAAAGTAATTTCACAATGGTGAAAATTATGAACTTTAAATTGGTGGACTTTATGTCTATCATGTATAAGTTGAAAGAGATGTAAATGTTGATATTTGAGATAATCACCTAAGGAATGTCACTTTCTGGCACATACCAGGTGTGTTGATTAATTGAGAAATACTATCAATTTTGGTAGGTTTTTAAAAAAATTATCTCATTCATAAAAAAAAAAAAAACTATAAGCTTTATAGATTTGAGTGCCAAATTGTGCATAAGGATAAGAGGCAACATATAGTTCCTCTGAAAAACATCCACTACTTAGCAAAATAATGCTAATGTGACAACGTGACGAATGTCGCTGCAAGTTTGACTCATGCATAGACAATGACAAGTCTTCGAGCAAACAAACTGAAATATACATATATGATGTAATTTCTAAAGTTATCCTGGTTGGAAATTTTTAATAGAGTGATAATATGCTTTTGTCAAAACCAATCATATTTGCTCTAAGTGATAGAGGATGATATTATTTTAATTAAAAAAAAAATAATTTATCTCTACTCATTGGATTTTCATAGAGTTACAGAACAAAAATTCAAAACTCTATAGAAAATATATACGCATTTTTGTTGAAAACTGAGTATTCTCAGAAAATGTGGGGGAAGTGTTGCTTACCAAAAATAATAATTTCAACAAATACTTGAAAGTGTGGGGGTATCTAGCGAAATTCGTAGAGCAACCTACTGAAAGTGGTCATAAGAGACCAAAATCTGTGAATTATATTTTCATAGGATATACACACCTTGAGAGTGGTGGTCGGTCTCTGTTTCTTAATGTAAACATATCGAAAATCTATGTAAATTAAACATGGAATCAATGAAAGTGTCATTCTTTGAACATGTATTACCGTGTTAGGATATATATCCAAAGTAAACATGTAAACATAGAGACACAAGCACCTCAACAAATGAGGATAACTTTCCAACACTTCAGTAAGTGAAAAAGAAGATAAACCTTGACGTAGCATGATAGCTCGTAAGGAAAATTCTAATGGTATTCATTCCATGATAGCTATTTGCAAGTTAGCTAAAGAATTCATAATAATCATGTATACACTAGACACATCTTTTTTGGAAGGAAGTGGTTAATGGTGATAACGCCTCCATTATGAGAAATCATACATGGGAGATAATTGATATATGATGTACATGAATGTGAAATATATCTAGTCGATATATGGAAAAGGGTTATGTAGTCCCCAGACAAAATCCACAAGGTTTATAGACTTGTGAAGTTGACGTATGAGATTAAAGAAGCTTCTATACAATGACATAAAATTTTGACAAGGTCAAATGGTGTCAGCATTAATAAATGAGATAAATGAGTCAATATCACAATACATATAGAATATATGTTGCTATGTATGTGTGTAGATGTAAACTCAGGATTTGATACAGGAGAGATGTGAAATCAAAAGATGACGTTCTACATATTAAATTTTGAACGAGTCATCATATCTCATTATGTTGTAAAGTTACTTGAGAGTTTCAACAACTACTCAAAGTGGACTACAAAAACTCTCATAGACTAGTTTTTACTTTAAAAAGAAATTCAAAGTAAAGCGGAGTTTTGATTAGAATATGAAAGTCTGATGTACTTAACAAGTTGTACTAAACTCAATATGATGATGCACTAAGTTGCAACACGAAATTTCTAATTCATATACACTACAAAGTCATAAATTGAACTAATGGTACTGAACTACTTAGTTATACCAAAAGTTATGGAATGGTAAAACTTATCAAGTAGATAAAGTAAAACCATTAAACAATTGATCTCAATTGATGTATAATCTAAACTGATTATATCAATTTGGCTGACAACCTATGGATCCAAATACTAAAGGTTGGTCACGAGATCACATTGTAAAATCATCAAGAGGAATGGGATTAAAGCCTATTACTAAGGAGGATGATTGGTGGTAACCCAACCTACATGACTGGAGATCCCAAGAAATAGGTTCAAAGGGAAAACTAAATCAATCAAAATCTACTAAAAGCACTGAGAGACACTAGTCTCTTCCCAGTTCCTAGGATGATGAACAGTGCTTACTGTGTGAAAAAGGATAAGCGTTAGCTTTTAATGATTACATAGCTTTTGTCATGACAATAAAGTATTAATGTATACTTATTGAAAAGCTTATGATAAATCACCTTATGAGTGTGAAATGGGGCCGTTTCTAGGAGAATAGTGAGGTTATATTCTCTAAGTTCACTCATGATTAACCAGGGAAGTTCAAGGCCGAATGAACCCAGCAAGAGAACCTAGGTCTGTGAGAAAATGAAACTGTGTGATAAATATTTTTACATCAAAGTCCGGGTGGTTCAAGACATCATGTTCACCTCCTGGTCGAGTAAATCCGATAGTTACTCACAATGAGTGGTTCAAGGCTGAAAAACGCTACCATATCATATACAGTGGATTTTCCGTTGTACTCTCAAAAAGTCTTTATGTCGTGTCTGTCAGTCGAGTCGGTCAAGTTGAGTCGTCAATGTTTAGAGTCATTTCTATTCATGTGGGGAATTGTTGGAACTTGATTTGAAAACATGTTGGACCGGTACTTTTTCGGGTAACTTTCCGACGAATTCCTTCATTGGATAATTGGATTATGAGAGCGATTAATTCGTCGCCGCGATCATTATAAAGTAGTGTACTCATATGTTAAAATCAAAGTTCATTTTGAATGAGAAATGGAGGCCCAAAGTGGGTAAGAGATAACCCAACAATGTTAAACCACACGTGCGCGGTTGAGTAAAGTCGATACGGACTCGGGCTCAATTGTGGGTTTAGAATCGGGTTTGGGTATATGAGCTTTCGGGTCCCAATAACCTATTTGTTGTAATAATTTTTAGTTTGTGTAATTGATCACTACATAACACTAAATTTTGGTCAACAAAATAAAATATCTCATTAAAAGGATAATTAAATCAATGGTTTAATATCATGATTAATATCTTTTATAACCTCCACATTATGGRTGTAATGGCACAAATTAATTGTGCATTATTCTCCATGATTTTTTCCACCTATAAAAGAAGAGGAAGAGTTCTCTCTTTTGGGAGAGGAATACACACACAATATCATTCTCAAAACCAACAAGAAAATCTCCTTCATGTTTCTTCTCTCTATTTTCTCTGAGTCTTGAGAGTACACACAGATTCTAGCGTTCGTTAGGCTTCTGTTTTGGGTGTTGCAAACAGAAGATGGTGCGGTTGTATCCTGGGATTCTAATTGCATCAAACCGTCACACTACGGGCAATTAAAGAATTAAGGAAAGAGTGTCTCGCCCCCGCACAAACCGTTCTTCGTTTATCAAATATTGGTATCATTGTGTCATGTAATTTGTTTATTATCATTACTTTAATATCAATTTTCAGTTTTGCCATACCGTAGAAATCATGATCCTACCGTCTTAATTCTTTAATTTTCGTTATTGTACTAACGAAAAAAAAAACTGATAATTGTTTAAGTTTTGGATAAGAACAGGTTATCATCGATGTCAATCACATGTTACGATTAAGAGGAGAAAAATCTTGGTGTTTTGAATTTATTTAAATTCAGAAGTTTAATTTATTTAAATTCTGATTATTTATTTTCTGCATTTTTAAATTCAGCAATTTAAATTCAGCAATTCAATTTTTTGCAATTTAAATTCTGCAATTTAATTTCTGCAATTTTATTACTGCAATTTAAATTCAGTAATTTATTTTATGCACTTTAAATTTCAGTATATTTATTTTATGCAATTTAAATTTATGCAATTTATTTCTGCATTTAAATTATGAAATTTAATTTGGCATAAAATTAAACAAAGAATGAGTCCGATCGGATAATCCGTCGAGTAACGATTTCTTTTGTTTAATTTGTTGGCATCAATTTGAATAATTCTTATGAATTTATTCGGATGAAAATGCTAATATTTGATAACTACTTCGGTTATTTGTGACCAAGTTGGAACTCAAATAAAAAAAAAAAAACAGAAATACACAAAAGTGCTTGTTTGAGCCATCAGGTGTGAACCGATTTTGTGTTTGAGGCATTACTATGATTGATTACAATGAATGAAATCCAATACGTGCATAATAGACCTTGTGAGTCGACGCCCCAAGTTGGGAGAGGTCAGCCACATATGGTTCTATATACAATATTACTTGATCGAATATTGTTCAGCTCATAACTTTCCAATCAGTTATTGGAATTGAGCGATTTTGGTGTCTGTGCGTAGATATCGAAATTATCTTTCTGGTGATATATTACTCGCAAATTTTGAGTAAGTACACAGAGAGATATTGAGTCCGTAATGAAACATCCTAAATGTTTTTTTTTAAAAACGGATTATAACATTTAATGTTTCCGCGAACGCTTTATAAGCGAGTTTGCGAAACTATTAAAATGTTGTAAAACACAATAATAACGGTTTCCGCGAACGCTTGATAAGCGAGTTTGCGAAACGCGTTTGTGTTTGATTATAAACACGTTAAATGTTTCCGCGAACGCTTTATAAGCGAGTTTGCGAAGCTATTTAAACGGTGAAAAACACAACAATAACGGTTTCTGAGGACGCTGGAAAAGCGATTTTGCAAAACGCGTTTGTATTCATACTCTAAAAGAAGTATAAGTCTAAAGACACATACTCTAAAAGTAATTTCACAATGGTGAAAATTATGAACTTTAAATTGGTGGACTTTATGTCTATCATGTATAAGTTGAAAGAGATGTAAATGTTGATATTTGAGATAATCACCTAAGGAATGTCACTTTCTGGCACATACCAGGTGTGTTGATTAATTGAGAAATACTATCAATTTTGGTAGGTTTTTAAAAAAATTATCTCATTCATAAAAAAAAAAAAAACTATAAGCTTTATAGATTTGAGTGCCAAATTGTGCATAAGGATAAGAGGCAACATATAGTTCCTCTGAAAAACATCCACTACTTAGCAAAATAATGCTAATGTGACAACGTGACGAATGTCGCTGCAAGTTTGACTCATGCATAGACAATGACAAGTCTTCGAGCAAACAAACTGAAATATACATATATGATGTAATTTCTAAAGTTATCCTGGTTGGAAATTTTTAATAGAGTGATAATATGCTTTTGTCAAAACCAATCATATTTGCTCTAAGTGATAGAGGATGATATTATTTTAATTAAAAAAAAAATAATTTATCTCTACTCATTGGATTTTCATAGAGTTACAGAACAAAAATTCAAAACTCTATAGAAAATATATACGCATTTTTGTTGAAAACTGAGTATTCTCAGAAAATGTGGGGGAAGTGTTGCTTACCAAAAATAATAATTTCAACAAATACTTGAAAGTGTGGGGGTATCTAGCGAAATTCGTAGAGCAACCTACTGAAAGTGGTCATAAGAGACCAAAATCTGTGAATTATATTTTCATAGGATATACACACCTTGAGAGTGGTGGTCGGTCTCTGTTTCTTAATGTAAACATATCGAAAATCTATGTAAATTAAACATGGAATCAATGAAAGTGTCATTCTTTGAACATGTATTACCGTGTTAGGATATATATCCAAAGTAAACATGTAAACATAGAGACACAAGCACCTCAACAAATGAGGATAACTTTCCAACACTTCAGTAAGTGAAAAAGAAGATAAACCTTGACGTAGCATGATAGCTCGTAAGGAAAATTCTAATGGTATTCATTCCATGATAGCTATTTGCAAGTTAGCTAAAGAATTCATAATAATCATGTATACACTAGACACATCTTTTTTGGAAGGAAGTGGTTAATGGTGATAACGCCTCCATTATGAGAAATCATACATGGGAGATAATTGATATATGATGTACATGAATGTGAAATATATCTAGTCGATATATGGAAAAGGGTTATGTAGTCCCCAGACAAAATCCACAAGGTTTATAGACTTGTGAAGTTGACGTATGAGATTAAAGAAGCTTCTATACAATGACATAAAATTTTGACAAGGTCAAATGGTGTCAGCATTAATAAATGAGATAAATGAGTCAATATCACAATACATATAGAATATATGTTGCTATGTATGTGTGTAGATGTAAACTCAGGATTTGATACAGGAGAGATGTGAAATCAAAAGATGACGTTCTACATATTAAATTTTGAACGAGTCATCATATCTCATTATGTTGTAAAGTTACTTGAGAGTTTCAACAACTACTCAAAGTGGACTACAAAAACTCTCATAGACTAGTTTTTACTTTAAAAAGAAATTCAAAGTAAAGCGGAGTTTTGATTAGAATATGAAAGTCTGATGTACTTAACAAGTTGTACTAAACTCAATATGATGATGCACTAAGTTGCAACACGAAATTTCTAATTCATATACACTACAAAGTCATAAATTGAACTAATGGTACTGAACTACTTAGTTATACCAAAAGTTATGGAATGGTAAAACTTATCAAGTAGATAAAGTAAAACCATTAAACAATTGATCTCAATTGATGTATAATCTAAACTGATTATATCAATTTGGCTGACAACCTATGGATCCAAATACTAAAGGTTGGTCACGAGATCACATTGTAAAATCATCAAGAGGAATGGGATTAAAGCCTATTACTAAGGAGGATGATTGGTGGTAACCCAACCTACATGACTGGAGATCCCAAGAAATAGGTTCAAAGGGAAAACTAAATCAATCAAAATCTACTAAAAGCACTGAGAGACACTAGTCTCTTCCCAGTTCCTAGGATGATGAACAGTGCTTACTGTGTGAAAAAGGATAAGCGTTAGCTTTTAATGATTACATAGCTTTTGTCATGACAATAAAGTATTAATGTATACTTATTGAAAAGCTTATGATAAATCACCTTATGAGTGTGAAATGGGGCCGTTTCTAGGAGAATAGTGAGGTTATATTCTCTAAGTTCACTCATGATTAACCAGGGAAGTTCAAGGCCGAATGAACCCAGCAAGAGAACCTAGGTCTGTGAGAAAATGAAACTGTGTGATAAATATTTTTACATCAAAGTCCGGGTGGTTCAAGACATCATGTTCACCTCCTGGTCGAGTAAATCCGATAGTTACTCACAATGAGTGGTTCAAGGCTGAAAAACGCTACCATATCATATACAGTGGATTTTCCGTTGTACTCTCAAAAAGTCTTTATGTCGTGTCTGTCAGTCGAGTCGGTCAAGTTGAGTCGTCAATGTTTAGAGTCATTTCTATTCATGTGGGGAATTGTTGGAACTTGATTTGAAAACATGTTGGACCGGTACTTTTTCGGGTAACTTTCCGACGAATTCCTTCATTGGATAATTGGATTATGAGAGCGATTAATTCGTCGCCGCGATCATTATAAAGTAGTGTACTCATATGTTAAAATCAAAGTTCATTTTGAATGAGAAATGGAGGCCCAAAGTGGGTAAGAGATAACCCAACAATGTTAAACCACACGTGCGCGGTTGAGTAAAGTCGATACGGACTCGGGCTCAATTGTGGGTTTAGAATCGGGTTTGGGTATATGGGCTTTCGGGTCCCAATAACCTATTTGTTGTAATAATTTTTAGTTTGTGTAATTGATCACTACATAACACTAAATTTTGGTCAACAAAATAAAATATCTCATTAAAAGGATAATTAAATCAATGGTTTAATATCATGATTAATATCTTTTATAACCTCCACATTATGGATGTAATGGCACAAATTAATTGTGCATTATTCTCCATGACTTTTTCCACCTATAAAAGAAGAGGAAGAGTTCTCTCTTTTGGGAGAGGAATACACACACAATCTCATTCTCAAAACCAACAAGAAAATCTCCTTCATRTTTCTTCTCTCTATTTTCTCTGAGTCTTGAGAGTACACACAGATTCTAGCGTTCGTTAGGCTTCTGTTTTGGATGTTGCAAATAGAAGATGGTGCGGTTGTATCCTGGGATTCTGATTGCATCAAACCGTCACACTACGGGCAATTAAAGAATTAAGGAAAGAGTGTCTCGCCTCCGCACAAACCGTTGTTCGTTTATCAAATATTGGTATCATTGTGTCATGTAATTTGTTTATTATCATTACTTTAATATCAATTTTCAGTTTTGCCATACCGTAGAAATCATGATCCTACCGTCTTAATTCTTTAATTTTCGTTATTGTACTAACGAAAAAAAAAACTGATAATTGTTTAAGTTTTGGATAAGAACAGGTTATCATCGATGTCAATCACATGTTACGATTAAGAGGAGAAAAATCTTGGTGTTTTGAATTTATTTAAATTCAGAAGTTTAATTTATTTAAATTCTGATTATTTATTTTCTGCATTTTTAAATTCAGCAATTTAAATTCAGCAATTCAATTTTTTGCAATTTAAATTCTGCAATTTAATTTCTGCAATTTTATTACTGCAATTTAAATTCAGTAATTTATTTTATGCACTTTAAATTTCAGTATATTTATTTTATGCAATTTAAATTTATGCAATTTATTTCTGCATTTAAATTATGAAATTTAATTTGGCATAAAATTAAACAAAGAATGAGTCCGATCGGATAATCCGTCGAGTAACGATTTCTTTTGTTTAATTTGTTGGCATCAATTTGAATAATTCTTATGAATTTATTCGGATGAAAATGCTAATATTTGATAACTACTTCGGTTATTTGTGACCAAGTTGGAACTCAAATAAAAAAAAAAAAACAGAAATACACAAAAGTGCTTGTTTGAGCCATCAGGTGTGAACCGATTTTGTGTTTGAGGCATTACTATGATTGATTACAATGAATGAAATCCAATACGTGCATAATAGACCTTGTGAGTCGACGCCCCAAGTTGGGAGAGGTCAGCCACATATGGTTCTATATACAATATTACTTGATCGAATATTGTTCAGCTCATAACTTTCCAATCAGTTATTGGAATTGAGCGATTTTGGTGTCTGTGCGTAGATATCGAAATTATCTTTCTGGTGATATATTACTCGCAAATTTTGAGTAAGTACACAGAGAGATATTGAGTCCGTAATGAAACATCCTAAATGTTTTTTTTTAAAAACGGATTATAACATTTAATGTTTCCGCGAACGCTTTATAAGCGAGTTTGCGAAACTATTAAAATGTTGTAAAACACAATAATAACGGTTTCCGCGAACGCTTGATAAGCGAGTTTGCGAAACGCGTTTGTGTTTGATTATAAACACGTTAAATGTTTCCGCGAACGCTTTATAAGCGAGTTTGCGAAGCTATTTAAACGGTGAAAAACACAACAATAACGGTTTCTGAGGACGCTGGAAAAGCGATTTTGCAAAACGCGTTTGTATTCATACTCTAAAAGAAGTATAAGTCTAAAGACACATACTCTAAAAGTAATTTCACAATGGTGAAAATTATGAACTTTAAATTGGTGGACTTTATGTCTATCATGTATAAGTTGAAAGAGATGTAAATGTTGATATTTGAGATAATCACCTAAGGAATGTCACTTTCTGGCACATACCAGGTGTGTTGATTAATTGAGAAATACTATCAATTTTGGTAGGTTTTTAAAAAAATTATCTCATTCATAAAAAAAAAAAAAACTATAAGCTTTATAGATTTGAGTGCCAAATTGTGCATAAGGATAAGAGGCAACATATAGTTCCTCTGAAAAACATCCACTACTTAGCAAAATAATGCTAATGTGACAACGTGACGAATGTCGCTGCAAGTTTGACTCATGCATAGACAATGACAAGTCTTCGAGCAAACAAACTGAAATATACATATATGATGTAATTTCTAAAGTTATCCTGGTTGGAAATTTTTAATAGAGTGATAATATGCTTTTGTCAAAACCAATCATATTTGCTCTAAGTGATAGAGGATGATATTATTTTAATTAAAAAAAAAATAATTTATCTCTACTCATTGGATTTTCATAGAGTTACAGAACAAAAATTCAAAACTCTATAGAAAATATATACGCATTTTTGTTGAAAACTGAGTATTCTCAGAAAATGTGGGGGAAGTGTTGCTTACCAAAAATAATAATTTCAACAAATACTTGAAAGTGTGGGGGTATCTAGCGAAATTCGTAGAGCAACCTACTGAAAGTGGTCATAAGAGACCAAAATCTGTGAATTATATTTTCATAGGATATACACACCTTGAGAGTGGTGGTCGGTCTCTGTTTCTTAATGTAAACATATCGAAAATCTATGTAAATTAAACATGGAATCAATGAAAGTGTCATTCTTTGAACATGTATTACCGTGTTAGGATATATATCCAAAGTAAACATGTAAACATAGAGACACAAGCACCTCAACAAATGAGGATAACTTTCCAACACTTCAGTAAGTGAAAAAGAAGATAAACCTTGACGTAGCATGATAGCTCGTAAGGAAAATTCTAATGGTATTCATTCCATGATAGCTATTTGCAAGTTAGCTAAAGAATTCATAATAATCATGTATACACTAGACACATCTTTTTTGGAAGGAAGTGGTTAATGGTGATAACGCCTCCATTATGAGAAATCATACATGGGAGATAATTGATATATGATGTACATGAATGTGAAATATATCTAGTCGATATATGGAAAAGGGTTATGTAGTCCCCAGACAAAATCCACAAGGTTTATAGACTTGTGAAGTTGACGTATGAGATTTTAAAGAAGCTTCTATACAATGACATAAAATTTTGACAAGGTCAAATGGTGTCAGCATTAATAAATGAGATAAATGAGTCAATATCACAATACATATAGAATATATGTTGCTATGTATGTGTGTAGATGTAAACTCAGGATTTGATACAGGAGAGATGTGAAATCAAAAGATGACGTTCTACATATTAAATTTTGAACGAGTCATCATATCTCATTATGTTGTAAAGTTACTTGAGAGTTTCAACAACTACTCAAAGTGGACTACAAAAACTCTCATAGACTAGTTTTTACTTTAAAAAGAAATTCAAAGTAAAGCGGAGTTTTGATTAGAATATGAAAGTCTGATGTACTTAACAAGTTGTACTAAACTCAATATGATGATGCACTAAGTTGCAACACGAAATTTCTAATTCATATACACTACAAAGTCATAAATTGAACTAATGGTACTGAACTACTTAGTTATACCAAAAGTTATGGAATGGTAAAACTTATCAAGTAGATAAAGTAAAACCATTAAACAATTGATCTCAATTGATGTATAATCTAAACTGATTATATCAATTTGGCTGGCTGACAACCTATGGATCCAAATACTAAAGGTTGGTCACGAGATCACATTGTAAAATCATCAAGAGGAATGGGATTAAAGCCTATTACTAAGGAGGATGATTGGTGGTAACCCAACCTACATGACTGGAGATCCCAAGAAATAGGTTCAAAGGGAAAACTAAATCAATCAAAATCTACTAAAAGCACTGAGAGACACTAGTCTCTTCCCAGTTCCTAGGATGATGAACAGTGCTTACTGTGTGAAAAAGGATAAGCGTTAGCTTTTAATGATTACATAGCTTTTGTCATGACAATAAAGTATTAATGTATACTTATTGAAAAGCTTATGATAAATCACCTTATGAGTGTGAAATGGGGCCGTTTCTAGGAGAATAGTGAGGTTATATTCTCTAAGTTCACTCATGATTAACCAGGGAAGTTCAAGGCCGAATGAACCCAGCAAGAGAACCTAGGTCTGTGAGAAAATGAAACTGTGTGATAAATATTTTTACATCAAAGTCCGGGTGGTTCAAGACATCATGTTCACCTCCTGGTCGAGTAAATCCGATAGTTACTCACAATGAGTGGTTCAAGGCTGAAAAACGCTACCATATCATATACAGTGGATTTTCCGTTGTACTCTCAAAAAGTCTTTATGTCGTGTCTGTCAGTCGAGTCGGTCAAGTTGAGTCGTCAATGTTTAGAGTCATTTCTATTCATGTGGGGAATTGTTGGAACTTGATTTGAAAACATGTTGGACCGGTACTTTTTCGGGTAACTTTCCGACGAATTCCTTCATTGGATAATTGGATTATGAGAGCGATTAATTCGTCGCCGCGATCATTATAAAGTAGTGTACTCATATGTTAAAATCAAAGTTCATTTTGAATGAGAAATGGAGGCCCAAAGTGGGTAAGAGATAACCCAACAATGTTAAACCACACGTGCGCGGTTGAGTAAAGTCGATACGGACTCGGGCTCAATTGTGGGTTTAGAATCGGGTTTGGGTATATGGGCTTTCGGGTCCCAATAACCTATTTGTTGTAATAATTTTTAGTTTGTGTAATTGATCACTACATAACACTAAATTTTGGTCAACAAAATAAAATATCTCATTAAAAGGATAATTAAATCAATGGTTTAATATCATGATTAATATCTTTTATAACCTCCACATTATGGATGTAATGGCACAAATTAATTGTGCATTATTCTCCATGACTTTTTCCACCTATAAAAGAAGAGGAAGAGTTCTCTCTTTTGGGAGAGGAATACACACACAATCTCATTCTCAAAACCAACAAGAAAATCTCCTTCATATTTCTTCTCTCTATTTTCTCTGAGTCTTGAGAGTACACACAGATTCTAGCGTTCGTTAGGCTTCTGTTTTGGGTGTTGCAAATAGAAGATGGTGCGGTTGTATCCTGGGATTCTGATTGCATCAAACCGTCACACTACGGGCAATTAAAGAATTAAGGAAAGAGTGTCTCGCCTCCGCACAAACCGTTCTTCGTTTATCAAATATTGGTATCATTGTGTCATGTAATTTGTTTATTATCATTACTTTAATATCAATTTTCAGTTTTGCCATACCGTAGAAATCATGATCCTACATTTGGCTCGTAAGTGTGTGTGTGTCGCAGGTACTCTTATGACTCTCCATTGCAGCAGAGAGCTCCGATATTCATGGTGTTTAGAGAGGAGGAGACGATTGAGAGCAAATACATGTGTTACACAGAGGACATGGGAGATGTCTGCATCTTCCTTTCAAATAGCCATCCTTTCTGCGTCGAGGTCAGCTCGTGCCCTGGTTTGCAGCCTAACTCAATCTACATAATTTCCTCTGAAGACTTTGCTGTTTACAATCTCGCCACCAAAAGATGTTCATTTTGTGTGAAAACTGAATACTGAAAACTGGTTCTGGGTTATATTGGCGGTTTTGTTAATGGCAGGCGTTTAACGTAATTAATCATAATTACGGGCGTTCATTTGTAAATCAATAAAGTTACAAAAAAATCCCAAATGTGGAAACGAAACAGCAGAGAAGGGAGCAACTTCACGGCTCAAGACATGCACAGTCTCAACAACACCACCGGTTCTCAAGATCCGAATCTCGACCCGATTCCGGACCCGGATCAATTTCCCAACCGAAATCACAACCATCCACAATCTCGCCGCCCCCGTGGATTCGCCGCCGCGGCTGCAGCAGCGTCGATAGGTCCAACGGAAAGCGATGTAAACAACGGAAACATCGCCGGAATCGGCGGTGGAGAAGGAAGCAGCGGCGGAGGAGGAGGTGGAGGAGGGAAAGGGAAGAGAGAGAGGGAGAAGGAAAAAGAGAGAACGAAGCTTAGAGAAAGACATAGACGAGCCTCTTCAGCAGCCGAAAGGAAAAAACAAAGTACCTACCTTCAGTCCTTCCAATTTCATAATTGAATCAGTTAGAGAGCCTCTTCATCAGTTTTTCGAAATTTTTATTCTGAATTTTTCTAACTTCCCAACTCATATGCTAATTTCTATCTTTAATCTTGAAGTTAAAAAGAAAAATCGTAATCTAAACTTCAGAAAGTTAAGTGAGATTCTTATATTTTTCGAGACACCATAACCAATCAATATCAAAATTAGGTACATATGTTATATAGTTAATACATGTTAATGAGATTTTTAAAATGTTATATAGTTACCAAGGTGTGGATTTGTAACGCGCAGTGTGTGTGGATGTTAATCCGGACCGAGAACTTCCGGATTAGGCATAAATATATTTTTTAGACCGATCATAACTAGAACTAGTCAATTTTTTCCAGATTTTTTGGATTCTATTTGGGTTTTTCGGATTCCGTTTGGGTTTTTAGGATTTTTGGATCTTTGAGTTTAGATCTCTAGATCTATTCGAATATTTTTAAATAAGAAGTTCGGGTGCTTTTTCCTCCCAGGCACGGTCCCCGAGATGGCCACCAGAGCTTCTCTTCTCAAAAATGGATCGTAGCTGCAGCCTCCTCTCCGACGGACTTTGATTCAAAGCCTTTCCGGGGTCTTCAAGCCCTTCTTCCTCTACTGCTATTTATTCTTTACCTCTTAAATCTTTCCATTTAGGGACTGAATTGGCAAAAACTTCTTCTACTTCTTTTCTCACCTTTAACCCAGTTTTTCTGTCTCTGTATCTGTAAAAACAGGTGAGGCGTCGCTCCCTTCTGGCTTCTTTGCTGAATCGGAACCACTTTGGAAAGCTTGCATCGTTGATCATATTGTCAACTTCGCTTCATCGCTGCCAATACCACGTTATTCCATTTCTTCCGACAAACAGCTTGGGCCTGTGAGCCTGGTGTCTTTTTATTTTTCAAGCTAAGCTTGTACTGATGGGCCTTTAAATTTCTTAATGAAATTTAAGTTTGCCGACCAAAAAAAAAAAAGAAGTTCGGGGCGATTCGGATGTTTTGGGTTAGATTCGGTTCGAATTTTTGGGTGTGAATATTTTGCCCAATCCTACTCAGTCATGTTAATGCTTTAGGCTTTGGAAATCAATTAAGGCTAAATTTGGTATATATAAATCAACTAGGGCAAAATAAAAATAATAAAGAATTTTAAGGACTCATCTGCAATAGATACAATAGCGTAGGCATCCCTCATATGCCGATGAATAGCGTGTCTCCAGTTTTTCACTTCAAAAACACACAACTGCCGCTAGCTCCCACTCGTTCATATTTTTGTAGATGTTCCTAATAAAATATCCATTTTTGTATTTCATCGTGGCTAGTTCCTTTCATTTCATATTACATTGAATATTTTTTAAGGAAATATAAATTGTCATAAATCATAATATGTTTATAAATTGTTTCTACTAAATTTATTTTTAACATATTAATATCAATTTTAAAATTTTAAATATAAAACACTGAAGTAGACGTACTAGTAAAATTCAAATACTAAAGCATACTAAAAAAGTTGGGTTAAGTCTACTTTGTGTGTTACAGAAAAAAAAAAGTCTACTTTGTATGTCCATATGTATAACTTGATCTAACTATTATTTTTATTGTATATTTTTTTAAGAAAACAATATGTTGTTATAATGAGATATTTGCAAGGACAATGGTCCCTAAATCATAATAATATTTTATCAATTGTTTTTTTGCTGAATTAATTTTTAACATATTAATATCATTTTTTACATTTTAATTATAACGTATTGAAGCAGATGTCATATAAATTATATATTGCAGCAGACGTAAATTATGTTTGCTTTATAAAAATTAATTACCGTAGCAGACTTAAATTATGTATGTTTCGGTAATGAATATTTGTTGAATTGCTGAAACTAAACCAAAAAATATATGAAGCAGACGTAATTTACACCTGCTTCGTAATTTTAACTTATGAAACAGGCATAAATTAAGTCTGTTTTGGTACATTTTTATTACAAAGCAGACGTAACTTATGTATGTTTCTGTTTTTTTCCTTTCTGAAACGGATGTAATTAGGTCTACTTCATAGTTTGTTTAACTATAGAGTACTGAAGCAGAATAAAGTCTGCTTTGTTTCTATAATCATTGTTCCTTATGTGTGCTTTGATATGTAAACTAATAAAGTAGATTTAAAAAGAGTAATATGGGCAAGAAAATCGTGAAGGACTGGTGGTTTTTTTTTCCAAATTTTCGGACGTCTAGAGATAAAAAAAAAATTAAAAAATAGAGAGACAAATGTTATTTTCCATAAGTACGACTTTTAGGGTGTTACTTATCTCAATCTCAATTTCGAGTCATTTATCGAAATTTCCATATATATAAACTTTTCTAGAAACATCTCGAAGACATATAAAAGAGATAATTAACACAGCAAAATAATGTAATATATATATATTGACGTTTCGTTTACAAAACTATATGAAAAATATATATATATATATATATAAGAAAAGATAAAAACGGGTTGACAAAAAAAAAAAAAAGGATAAAAACGGAGAGAGAGAGAGATCACCGTTGTTTTTTCTTTATTCAAAAGCGTCGTTTTTGGATGCTTCACTTCAGATTTGTGATCACCGTTGTCTTCCTCGGACGCTTCCTTGATAAGGTTTCGTCGGCGATATCCTCATCATCATCATCATCATCATCATCTTTGTCCGACGCTTCTCTAGATTCAGATTTGTATCCCTCTTCATCATTTTCTTTGTCAGACGCTTCTTCTTCATCAGATGCTTCGTCGGATTCATGTGTATCCGAGAGGTCATTGCAGCCATCTTCCCCATTGGTTTTTATATCCATTTCGTCCGTCAAGATCTGGATACCACATTCAATAATGTTGAAATATTTGGGGGGATATTTGGGGACGTGGATACTGCTGAATTCGAGCACTGTCTTTCTGCTCACTTTAGAGGGGTCGATAAATGGCAATCTTGAGGGAAAGATCAATAGATGTTCCAATGCTAATCCTCCGAACTCGAAACTTGGTAATGAAACTTTCAATTCATTGTGGTCAATGTCGTCATCTTCAACTGTAGTAGCTTCATCAAAGTCAGCTTCATAACGTGAAATCACGACACAAACCTTGAATCTGTTGAAATCAGAATGAGGAATTGCTAAGGAAATTTCCTCTGGCTCGGTAATCGAACTCTGCAGGTACTTCTCTTCCTGGTAAGATAGTAAACCCTTTAACAAACGATCCTTGAATAATCGTTTGTCGTGCTTGTCCATCCAATTTGAAGCAGTTGGTGAAATGGAGCCTAGCATGTGGGGTGTTTAAAGGGCCACTTAACTCTCTCTAGTGATTCACAATTGATTGCCTTTAGAAATTTGAGCGAACAGGGGAGCTCTGGCAATGACACCAGTCTTTTGGAGCATGAAAGATCAAGGATTTCTAGATTATGAAGACCTTTGATGCAATCTGTAATCTTCTCAATACCGCTGTCGCTCAGGATTAGAGTTTTTACACTCGTGGGGAGATGTGTTAAGAAGGTCTTGAGATTTCTACTGCCACCTAAAAAAATAATCTCAATACGAGAGCAATACCTAATTGATTTAGGAAAATTTCTCAATCGAGGGCAATATTCCATGCTGATAGCTTGAGAGATGTCACGTTGGCGAGAGTTGGAATGGTTTCTAGACTTTCGCACGACCACGTATGTAACGTAACTAGTTTATGAAGATTTGAGATTGAAGATGGAAGCTCTACCAAAGCAGAGCACATCAGTAGATTCAATATCTCCAGATTTATAGCATTTGAAAGATTTGGGAGTTCCTTCAAACGAGATGACATACTGAGATTCATCTTCTTGAGATTTGCAAGCGGCTGGATTAAAAAATCAGAACATAATGAGAAAATACTTTTTGCTAATATCAAATATCAGACATCTCGTTTCATCTCAACACTCATAACTCACTCACCTGAGTTCCTTTCCAAAGCTTCTCGAGTTGGCTATATAAGGCATGATGAGTTCAATGAGATTTTCTGGGCAAAATCTAAGAGGAAGACTCTTTCCCGGGTATGCATCCCAACTTAGTAACTTTAGGCGAGGTAGAAACTCCATCACCTCTGGAATATGCAATTTTACTTCTTGGCTATGGCTATGCCACCCGTTGTAGACTTCCAGGAAGACAAGATTGTACATTCTTTCAAAAGCCCTCCTACTTAATCTTAATTCGTTGATCTCTGCTACGTCAAATGATATTCCTAAAATTGATCCATTACCCTAACAAAAATAATCCAAAGCAGAACTTGTTAGTAGCAAAGTGATCTACTTAAACAACATTGAATAAACATGCTAATGAATGCAAAACCCCTCACATAGAAAGCATACTTTTTCATTTTCCAGAACGTAACAAATCTGCTGGGCATCTACAAGAATATGACGTTTCCAAGGATCTTGTTTGGAAATGACTTGTCTAGCCATTACTTGTAGCAAATAATGCATTACCACTATACTATTTTCACAGTGTATGAGACATCTATTGGCTAGATTTTTTAACCCGAAGCTGACATTTAACTTAGTTTTTGCTAGCGTGGATGTAACATGATCAACATGTTTATAATTGAAGAAGACTGCAATGAAGAGAAATAGATCTTGATCTTGCTGATGTAAATTATCATAGCCCACTTTCAATACACTCTCCAATTCGTCCATCAAGGCAGGTTATCAACCTTGGTAGTTCATCTATCCAGTCGGCCTTGCTCTTTTCCCTCAACGATGACCCCAAAATATGCAGACCCAATGGAAGATTACCACAAATCCTTGCAACTTCATATGCAAGATCCTTAAACTCATAAGGTGGAAAGTTTTGTTTAAAAGCAGATTGACAGAAGATCATTAGAGCTTCGCTTTCTGATGGAAAACCCACATGGTATATATCATTGATATCATCATGTTTCTGCAAAGTCCCTTTGTTTTCTTCAGTGGTCACTATGACCCTACTTCCAGGACCAAACCACTTGACATTAGCCAAAACATCTAGTTGATCTAGACTCTCTACATCATCAAGAAACCTTTTGGTCGTGTAGCCAATGCTCTATCGCACCTAAATGGCCTATGGCCATACAATTTTGATTCAAAATCATTGAAAGAAGCTGCCCTTGTAACCCCAACTTTGAAGTATATATATCAGAGCCACTGTGATAGCGTCCCCTAAGGTTGTCCATAAAACAACTATGAGGAAAAAGACTAGAGAGTTGGTTATGCAAAGCTCTAGCAATGGTACTCTTACCAATGCCAGCAGGACCAGAGATTCCAACAATCTTAACTCTATCATTATCTAAATCTAGCAACGACTCAATCTTCCTCAAATGAGCATCAAGTCCGACCATGCCCTCAAAATCTCTTGACGGTGTAACATTCAGTTTATTTGAAACATCTTTTGCAACCTTCTCGATCATTTCTGCTTCATTGTTCCTACCAAAACATTTATGAGGAAAAAAAATTCATAAAGATATATATAACATTCCTCTATTCCCAGTATAGTTAACAATTCATCTAATCTATAATATTCATTCAACAAGAAATTATAATACTCATTCAACCTTAATGATTTCAATTATATTATATTCACTCTATTCATCATAAGACAATTTTGGGCCTTACAAAAGAAACTATATAATTGTTCTTCTCGTTCATCATAAAACACCATTATGCATCATAAGAAGATAAATTTGTAATTAATTAAACACCATTAATTATTCATCATAAGAAATATATAAAAAAATAGTTAATCAAAATACATACCAGTTTTGGAAGTGTTCTCCGGCGATGTTGCCCACATAGGTCAAAGCATCGCTCCATTTTTGCCTCTGCTTCTCTGTTTTACGAGCACAAGTGTTATTGAAAGCAATCCCGAAATCTCCGGTTTGTTTCCGCACATCAGACGGATCTACTCCGTAGAAGACAGTCATCACTATCTGTCCTGCATCTTCTTTACACTTGAGAATCTCCAACAGCTCATCCAAACACCAGCTTGATGAAGCATAGTTCTTCGAGAGCACCACAATAGAGATCCTCGATTCTCTAATCGCTTGTGTGAGAGCAGGGGCGATAATATGGCTTCTCTCAATCCCTTGATCATCGAACATCGAAATCCCATTATAGTTAAACTTTTTGCGTAAATGACTGAGAAATGTTTTACGAACGTCAGGTCCATGGAAGCTCGTGAAGACACGGTATCTCCAGGTGCGAGGCGAAGAAGAAGAAGAAGCCATAAGAGAGGATCTTGAGTGGTTTAAAATCACAGACTCAGAGAGATGTGTCTGGATAAGTAAGCTTTTTAAGGAGGGAGATGGATAATGGCAAAGCGTGTTGTGAGAGAGAGAAAGAGAAATGGGAAGTTTCTTTGCTTTTTCGTTCCAAAGTAAACGAAGTTTCAAGTGGCAATTTACTATTACGAACAAAAACCTTTTTAATTGAAAGCAAACGCGTTATGAGAAGAAATATAACTGCACTAAATATACCTTTTTAATTGGATTTTCTCACATTTTTATGCAAATTTTGTATTTAACTTTTATGATCATTTATATTTTGTACTATTTTATCATTGGCTGATGTTAAATATCTCATTTTAGTGCAGAATCATTTAAAATAAATAATTAATATAGTTTCTTAAATCTTGTGCTTTTACCTAAAACATCTAATAAATTGAAATAGAAACAGTAGCTGTAACTTAAATAGGTATTACTTTTGCAACGATAGTTACGAACAAAATTAGAGAAAAACAAAATCAAAGTCAGAGGAAAATGCGCAGCTGTATACATTAACAAACAAATGCAAACGCGTAAAGAGAGAAAACATTTTATTCTTTTCTTTCTTGGTAAAGTAGAGAGAATTAATTTCGATGAAATGAAAGGTTTCACTGTTTTCATGTTCAAGAGTTTTTTTTTTTTTTTTTTGAAAAGGTCTTATTGAAACACAAAGCAAACGAATGAAAACCATGTTCTGGTTCCTCGTCAAACATTCAATTCTTAAATTTAAATAAGAATCGCAATAAATACTCATTAATTATACCAAAGCATAAAAACAAAGCTTGATAAAAAAAATTGAAAATGAAAACATGATTACTAATAATATCTTTGAAAAAACTAAATTTGTTTTCATTCTCTCCTCGTTCATTCAATCTTGATATTACTAAGTTACTTCTTTCGTATGTGGACTTCTATTTAGACACAACAAGAACAACAATGACTTTGGATTGAAACTCCCATACACGGTAAACCTAATAAAATATTTAAACGATATTAAATTTGCAAAACATTATCGGTCTATAATCTGTCCAGAATTTACAGAAAATTAAATCACAAATAATTGGCATATCAACAGAAAAAACAATCATAATAGCATGTTATGACATTGATTTATTTAGAATCAAAACATTACAAAAAAGAAACCATAAAATAAAAACTCAGCAACCATTAATTTCATGACAATTGCCTTTTGAATATGAACTAGAATTTATCTTGTGCTATAGCACGGATTGATGTTTCTTTTAAGATTCTGTTTTATAAATTTTTAATTTATAAATTATAAATTAATAAGATAAATGCTAAATATATATATATATAACTTATCAACCAAAATATGTATTAAATTAAGTTTAATATTTTAGATTAGTTATATCAAAATTATGTATATTTTAGTTGATGTTAAATAAAAATTTAAAATTTGATAAATATTTTTATTAAGATATTATGTTGTTTTTACCTATTGGAAATTACAATAATACTATTAATGGAACAATTAATTTTGTTCTTTAAATGATTTATTCAAATAATATTCTTAAGTATAGTTTAATATATGTATATCAATTTTATTTTTTAGTAAAATATGATAATATACTTTGGATGAAATTATTTTTATTATGTAAATTAAAAATAGTTTTCTTATTTTTGAAATTATAATTTATTTAATAATAGTTAACATATTTACTTGTTTCTAGATTATAATTTTCGTTTTAATAAATTTATTTATTGTAAATTTTTTGAAAAAGGTTAAAAATAGATTTTGTGAAGATTTTGTTAATTTAATTAAATTAAACTAAAATGTTATTTTAATTTTCCAAAAATAAGAGATTTGATGTAGATTGCGATTTTGTTTGAAAGATTTTAAGGAAGTATTTAAATCATAATCTAGATATATCTTTTTTTTAAGGAAATAAAATTGGGTGATCATGATTTAATTAAATGATCACATGATAATTAATGACTAAAATACTCTTAATAAGATATTTTAATTTGTTCTTTGATGTAATGGCAATGTGATGTAATTATTAACATTTTGTAAAATTTATTTATAAGTTTACTCCCTAAATAATATATAGGGGATCGTAATGGTGTGATCAAGATCCAATAATTATAGCTAAATACCAAAGACAAACAGCCATAATTATCTCCCAAAAATTTTATAATTTTTTATTGAAAGTTTTCGGATAAGAACTTTCACCGAATAATTTAGACTCTATTTGCAAGAGTATACAGATTTTTTAAAAAGCAAAAAATCCATGTTTTGTATCAACTCCACACGATTTTACCGTTTTACCTTCGGATTTAAAATCAAAATCATCCTCTTATCATTAAGGATATTTTCGAGTTTTTACGTCAACGTGTAAGCAAAGAGTTCCGTTGCTCCAACTTTTAACGTGAGTTGTACTCATCGGCGGATCTATTAAATGAAATAGGAGTTCACATGATCCCCCTTCTTTTAAAAATAAAAAAATTATGCTATGTCCATCAAATATAATATTTTTCTAATATTAAACTTTTATGATATTGTCCATTGGGTGTGAACCCCTTTTTTTGAAAAATTTTCATCCCATTAAATACTTATTTAGTTGACAAAAAGTACTTATTTAAACATGTATACTCTTTTTCAAGGCGGATACAAAATCAAAACAAATTGAAGATGGTTAACGGGTATCGGTGTGCAGCCCTAGATAGAACCATGAAAAACGTTAGTTAAATTCGTAATTGTCTCTTTTTATTTGTTTTACTAGAATTTGTTCCGTGCTATTGTATGGATTGATGATGTTTTTTTTAAGATTCGTTATTCTAAAATTTTTATTTATAAATTATAAATTATAAGATAAATGCTAAAGGGTTGACTTCTCTATGCTACACCAAGATAATTACCCCATAGTATTTCCACCATACTTTTAGCTTCATCATTAAACTACCTAGAATAATATTATTCTTCTTCAAACATCATAAACTTATAAAATTCTCCAAAATTAGACATATTCAATAATTAAGTGTAAACCCCGTTTTAAAATCCAAATTCGCGTTTTGTTTTTGCGAAGTTTGCTCATCGGGTTAATGTTGCCACCCATTCTGTACAAGTCTTGCTTGTGATTTTCCCGGTGTCAGCACCTTCTATTAATGGGAGTACAAGGTCAACTTCTTCCTTAATCATGAACCTCAATAGGTCATCTTCTTCTATGTAACTTAAAAATTACGAAGCAATCAGGTTTGTATGATTATGATGAAACAGGCCCGTGCTTGGCTCGCGCCCAAAGTTATATGTCTCTTCTATAAGCGGAGGTCCCGAGAGAGTCTGGAGAACGTATTGTTGGAAGACATATTCTTGAATTCTCTCAAAGAAGTTTATGACGTTGAACTTTGAAGCAAGAACTTTCAAGGCAAATTTGACTCATTAATCCGATGAACAAACCCGAACTTGATAATCCGGGTTATCTAATCGCAAAAACAAAATGCGAATTTGGATTTAAAACGGGGTTTACACATAATTATCGAATCTTTCTAATTTTGGAGAGTTTTATAAGTTTATGATGTTTGAAGAAGAATAACACTATTCTATGTAGTTTAATGATGAAACTAAAAGTATGTGGTAAATAGTGTGGGGTAGTTATCTTGGTGTAGCATGGTGAAGTCAACCCAATATATATATATAGATAATTAAAAAATATATGTATTCAATTAAGTTTAATATTTTAGATTAGTTATATAAAAATTATGTATATTTTAGTTGATGTAAATAAAAATTTAAAATTTGAAAATGTTTTTATTAAGATTTTCTGTTAGTTTTACCCATTGGAAATTAATATAATACACTTAATGGAACAATTAATTTTGTTATTTTAAATGATTATTCCAATAATATTATTATATATTTTAAAAACATTTTAAGGTTACATTCTACAAAATATTTCTGTAATATTTTTAAGAGGATAAATTTTTTTAAAAACAATTAAATATATAAACATTAAATATTTTTTTAAAAATAATTTATTAAATTATAATATTATTTAAGTAAAATTTTTAGTTTAATATATGTATATCAATTTTAATTTTTAGTAAAATATGATAATATACGTTTGATGAAATGATTTTTATTATGTAAATTAAAAATAGTTTTTATTTTTCTTGTTTTTGAAATTATAATTTAGTTAATAATAGTTAACATATTTGCTTCTTGCTAGATTATAATTTTCGTTTTAATAAATTTATTTATTTTAATTTTTTTGAAAAGAAGTTAAAAATAGATTTTGTGAAGATTTTGTTGATTTAATTAAAAACTAAATAAATTAAATTGAATGTTGATTTAATTTTCTAAAAATAAAGGGTTGCCTGCAACCAACACTCAAACTTCCCCCAAACTTGTTTCCTCTGCCCAATATCACCCGTAGTTTGTTTCTCTATCCAATATTCCAATTACATCCGTATTTTGCAATCTCTACCCAATTTCGAAATTTCACTAAATTGCGATCAATTTGTACGGAATACGTTTTAAAATTGCGTTTAGTCGACTCGATTTCAGTTTATTATTCAGTAAACCAGACCCAATCTTTTTAGAGTTTGAAATTTTAAATCGAGAGAGATATTAAGGGATTTGGGATCAGAATCGAGAGAGAGATTTGCTGCTACGATCGAGATTGAAATCAGTGTTAAACAACAGCCACCTTCCTAACTTGTCTGTATCTAACAAATACGCATACACGAAGACAAAGAATCAATCACAACATTTTCTTCTTCTTCTTATTATCATTATTATTATTTATAAATAAACTTCAATCTAAGCTTCGTTGTAACTTCTCTTTCGTTCAATGTTGTTCTTTAAAATCTTTAAGAACAAAACAAATTTACAGTAAAAAAAATCAAAATCCATGGCGCCTAAATCGAAGCAGCATCTAGAGTTTCCAGCCGATGACGACGGTGAGTATCCTCTGTACACGTCGGAGGATCCTGCTTCAGGAAAGGAAGAACAAGTGGTGCAACTGTAACTGTTCCTTCTAGATTCTACCTTGTGAGACAACAACAAATTAGCCGAACCTAAGCTGCTTCTCCTAATAAGAAGATCTCATCCGGCGAGGTTGTTGAGATTACGAGCCTTACCAGAATGTACACCGGTAGAGGTGCTCGGAGCAGCGACAGATTCTTCGGTCGGGTCGTGACACAGAACGGATCCGAGGAAGATTCATCACCAGAAGATTGAATCCGATTCTGTAAACTGTAAACGGTGTCTCAACAGGAACTTGAAGAAGACATTGTATAGCTTCACACCAACCGCTCGGCATTTTCGTTTTGCTTCTCGAATTTGAAACAGCTTTTGTGAGTTTACAGAGATTTACGGATCCATGGATTCGAGTAATGATAAGATACACTAATCGTATTGTTGTATTCTTCGATGTAAGTACACCATTCTCTATCATCGCGTCCTTCTCTTGAGCTATACATCTGCTCTCACTTAACAAACTTTTGATCTTGTAATTCTGATGAATGTTCGACATTTTTTTGGGGATTTGATTTTGAATAATCGTGTAATTGATTTTGTTCCTCATTACTCAAACCCTAAAATCGATTTGGGGATTTTGATTTCTAAATGTCGGTTTAGTGCATTAAGAAGACTAAACGCAATTTCCAAACGTAATCCGTACAAATTAACCGCAATTTAGTAAAATTATAAAATTGGATGGAATTGGGCAGAGATTGCAAAGTACGGGTGGAATTGGGCAGAGAAAACAAGTTTGGGGGGTTTGACTGGTGGTTGATGTTATAGGGGTGGGTTTTAGCAGGCAACCCAAAAATAAGAGATTTAATGTAGATTGCGATTTTGTTTGGAAGATTTTAAGAAAGTATTTAAAACGTAATCTAAATATATCTATTTTTTAAAGAAATCTCAAAATCGTATAATAACTAATGACTAAAATATCTTTAATGAGAGATTAAAATTTGTTTTTTGATGTAATGGTAATGTGATGTAAATATTTATATGTTTTAATATTTGTTTATTAGTTTACTTCCCAAATAATATATAGAGGATGCCTCTCGTAAGTTGAAAATACATAAAAATTGCTTTAAAACAAAAACGAACAAAAAAAAAGATGAAAGAGTAACTCGCGCGAACCTTTGGTTGCATTACATCTTGAAGAGAAATTATTAAATAACAATTTGTTACGCATTTAGCAACTTTTCCAAAAGCTGAACTCGAGGATCTAGACCAAGGCATCAAAATTTGGGGAAGCAAAGGCAATCAGTTCTTGGTTTTGCTCGAACAATGACATGTCTTCTTTATATAATGTCACCCACGCTTCGATTCCTTCTCCATCCTTTGAATCGATCAACACCGTCACATTGTCTAACGCTGGAACCACATTTCCAGCAACCCAAACTGGTGATCCCCATCCAAAATTAGCATCGTAAAGCTGCATCTTGCACCAGCTAGTCACGGTGTGTGGCTCGTGAGTCTCGTAGCTTAATTTGGAATTACTATCCATCATTTGACCAACCAATTTTGAACCGATCGCCATAGATGATCCTTCTTCATCTTGCACCAAACGGGCTAACTCCTCTCCCCTTTTTCTTAGCTCCCTTACAACTTTCACAATATCCACCTCACCTTTTCCGTTAAAGGTCATGGTTGAAAACATTAGGTTACCGATTAGGTTTTCTGACAAAAGTGAAGGTATCTTGGGACGCAAGTTAGCTGGTTGAGCCAACATTTTCTCACGAGTATTGTCTGGCGATGCAGCCACGACGCATCTCCAGATAAGGGAAGTCACGCTCTGGACCCGCGTGGGTCGAGGCACGGCATCAACACCAGCAGCTATCTTCCTGAGCTCTTCGACCTTAGATGCTACAAACACGAACCTCTTTGTAACACTTGTTCGCTTAACGGCTTGATTTTCCGCTGGAACATTAAAAGCCTCGTTGGCTGGGGGGTAAAGCTTTGTGGCAGCAAACTCGGGATTCACCACCAAGTCACTCTCTCCTCGAGCCGTGGTAGTCCAAGCCCGAACAAAAATCGAAAGAGAGGCTGCATCCGCGAGCTTATGGGAGATGCATATTCCAATGGCCATGCCGCCACATTGGAAGTAGGTCACCTTCACCAACAGCAATGGCCATATAGGAGTAGCCTCAGCATCTAAAGGAAGCAAAAGTTTGAGGGATTCGAAATCTGGAGATTTGAGAAAACCAGAAAGAGGACAATTATCAACACGGGCATTAACAAAGACCGCTCCTTCGTCATTACAGTCAATAGTGACTCCATTGAGTCTACCGGTAAAAGGGTAGAATCTTGTCAAGGTTTCGGATAGAGAAGTCTTAAGTTTGTGGGAAGCGTGTTCTTGCGATATCAAATCATCTTTAGTGTAGAAAAGAAAGGCAACAGTGTAGACGGGAGGCATTAGGTGATCAAGCACAGATAATAGGAGAGTTCGGAGATCATTTGGAGTTGTAGCAGATGGCTTTATTATTTCTTCTATTTTTGTTTTTTCGGACGAATAGCTGAAGAAGAAGAAGAAGGATATCTTTTGTATAACGTCTGATTTGTGAACCATCAATGACAAAAAAAGTGTTGTAAATACGAAATTACCCAACTTGGCTGAGTTGGCTGAATTATGTTGAAATGGCTAAATGTCACTATTTTTGGTGGCGGAAAACTAGCTGGAAAAAAATAATAGAAAAAAGCAGAAGAGACAAAATCAAGCTAAATTTGGCTCATTTGTTTTCTTTTCTCTATTGGCAGAATATGTTTTTTTTTCTCATGATTGGCTAGCCAAAATAATTGTATTTGATTTAAATAATTGCAAAAAGCTTAAAGCATAATTCGAAAATAATAATATACTAGAAATGTCCCGTGATACTGTACGGGTTGATTTTTATTTTTTTAAGATTCGATATTATAAAACTTTTTTATAGATTATAAATTAAGAAGATAAATATTAAATATATATATATATATTTAGATATTATCAAAATTTTGGACAATATATTAGCAAAGATTTTATGAAACTTTTCCATAAATATAAATATTCTATAGAATATCTCCTATAAATGTGTGTTTTTTGTATCCATAAATATGGCAGTGTTGTAATATTCCACGTAAACATAAGGTTATTTTGTTAAAATGATTCTCAATTAATATATAAGGGAATCTATAGAATATGAAAGTCACCTTGCAAAAATTTGGATTAGGATTTTTCAACATCCTCGCATAAGCCTTGGATCATCGAAATGAAATCTCTTTACAGCGTACAACAATAGGATCAGTTGTTGTTCCATGTGACGCAACTTCCACATATGAGAAGAAATACACCTCTTGAATTTTTAAGCCATTGAGCTGAGCAATTAGAAGAAGATATTTGGAAAGACGTACCTCGATAGAAACATTTTTTATTTATTTAATAAACAGCTGTAGCAAAAAGATAACATTGGGAAATTAATCTCGATTTTGCTAGACAAGTCGGCGTTAAAGTTTTCAGCTCTCGGGATCCATACAAAGTTAATTTCAGAGAAATCTTCTGCAAGTAGGCGAATGTCTTCGATAATTCCATGGAGGATTCTGATCTTCTCCTTCGAGGCTAAAGCTTTGATCAAATTTAGTAAATCCGAACAGACTGTGATTTTCTCTAATCCACTCGCTTTTGCTTCTTTCAAGCCGGAAAAAACTCCGATAGCTTCCGCCAAATTCCACATAATCTGAGCCCTGGATGGCGACATCCGATTCACGGTTTTGGATCACCCAACCAATTCTGGCGGAATTGTTGTCGCTACTCCACTCCATGCCGCTTCCATTTGCAGCAAAGTACCGATGGTGCTTCTGGTTCTGGTTTGAGCTCTGGTGCCCAAGCCTCGATAGAAACATATGAAGAGATTGGTGTAGTTATAGACAAAAGAGTGACTAGAGTGACAAAATAAAAATGTGACAACACTATTTTTGTACCAAAAAGTACTATAAGAACAAGCAATCGATAGATAAAAGAAATCCATTGACTAGGCAAAACTATTACCGTTGATCTGTTACGGTATTCCCAAGATTTCTTATAACAATAGTGGTCACAATTGCACTGCAAAACTTAACAGAGATTTAAATCAACGCGGATCAATAAACCAAGAATATGATGATATATCAACATAGGACTGATAAACCATAGTTAATGTTAACCACACATTTTGTATCAGTTATTAATATGGAATTCAAATTAGTATCATTTTTGGCACATTTTAATTGAAGCAACAAACTTTTTTTCTTCTTATATAGTGTAAACATATGATGTTAAGTAAAAAATTATAAGTTTAAATGTGAAAAAATCCTTTTAATAGATAAGAAAAAGAAAGAAAACAAAATGTTCACAGTTTTCACCAAGGAAAAATTGATATATTTTATTTATGCAACGCAAATATTAATATTAATATTAATATTAATATTAATAATAATAATATATAACAATTTTTGTTATATAGTTTTAGTGGGTTTCAAAACAAGTATAGAACAGAAATAGACCCAAATCTAACAAAATCTCAATCTTAATCCTCTTACTAATATTTGGGGAATACCCATTTAAAAATAATATTTAAATTCTAAAGAATTACATACAATACCATTAATTAGTCTTAAGAACTTACAAAAAAAATCATCAATGATAAAAATGTCTAAACACTAATCTATTTTTAATATTAAAAATACATAATTAAAAATAAAATCTTCACAAAATTTAAATTTTATTCAACTTACACTTAATTAATTTTTATTATTAACATTTTTCACAAAATCTATTTTCAATTTTATTCAAATTTTCTTGAATAAATTAATTAGTGAAACAAAAAAATTATTTTAAAACAAGTAAATGTAAAATTTAATAATAACTAATTTATAGATTCCAAAATAAATAAACAAAATAAAATTATAAACAAATATTTCAAATTCCCAATACAATATTACTACTTAAAATTAATTAAAAATCATATAATACATATCTAATACTATTAATTGGGAATTATACATTATGAACGAACATTTAAATTGTAAATAATTACATACAATATTGTTGATTTTAAAAGCAAAATAAAAACTAATCATTAATGGTAAAAATGTATTAGTATTTTATTCTTTATCTTTATAGTCAAAATAATCTAATAAATCTTTCTCTACTACCTATATTGATGAGGCCATCAAACCAGCAACATCAACAACTCATCATGGAGTGGATATGAAGGTTGTTGATTACATGGTTAAATACACCAAGGATAAAGGGGAGACGAATTTCCTTGGGGAACACGTCAAAGATAAAGGGGAGACGGTCTTCTTTGATGTGTTCCAGCTGCCTAAACTCAATGACCATGCCAACATCAAGTTACATCAGAAGCTGACGGATTTGGACCAATGTGCATTCAAAGGAGGATTCCAATCAAAGGAAGAGGAACCGAGTGACGAGGAGACCTGCTATGGAATCTTGACTCAAAATGGAAGTTTTGAGAGTTGGAATCAGGTCAGGAGTTGCTCAGAATTAGAAGATATGACTTTTACAAATCAGGTGAATCTGAACTCACCCAGTTTGGACCTATGTTGCACTGTTCGGGACATTCCAGTCGAACCAGAAGGAATTATGCTGCAAACTGACCTGGTATGAAATCTTGATCCAACATAGAATCCCCACGAATTGGAATTATATCGAACCGAGGTCATGAGGAAGTTATGGATTGTTCAAACCAAGGTAAGGCTTGCCTTATTTGGAAGCTTTCGAATTTGGGAGATATCAATCATATGTATGGCGATCAGGAAACCTTCAATATCATCCAGAAGGCTTAGATGACGTCCTCCCATGCACCAGAAACCACAGGATCAGGCGGATCTTTACCTTCACCAAATCACAAGGGAACATATCATTCTTACCATATTAGACTCGAAAGGCATTAAATCCCAAAGGCTCCATTTCCTTGCTGAACTCTGCGTTTTGAAGACTCTCTCAATGAACCTGGACGTCCCAAGACACTCTACATTTATGCCTAAGCTCCAAGACTTAAAGAATACACCACAACTTGCCATAATTGGCCTGATTTTGTCATTAGAGCTCCAACGGCTCTATTCTTTGAATTTTACTATTCTTTTCTTGTTTTAGCTTAATTAAACCGTTGTTTATGAGCCTATAAAAGCTCAGCTTCGTCTTCATTGTAAATCACCCTCGATCATAAAAGTTAATTGAAGTTTTTTTTCTCTTTTCACAAAGTTGATGAATTCTTTGTGTTGTTTATTCTTTAGTTGTTAGTGAGTGATTCACTTTTGATCTATTGAACCTGCGGAATAAGCTGTTTGAGCGATTCAAATCAGCTTGTTTTGTCCATTGATTGAGCGAGTCAATCCATCATCACTCCATCTCATCATCCATCGTTGATCTTGGACAGCTTGTACGAGCCTAAGAGAAGCACCCATCGTTCCATCATTCCACCTTGTAAGAACTCACCAAAAGTTTCTACATCATCTGGTATCAGAGCTAAAAACTCCATCTATCAGGTTGAATCTATCCATCTCTTGCTTATTTCTGTTTATTTCGATTTCAGTTTCATATCAAAAAAAAAAAAAAATTGCATATCATTATGTTTTGCGTCTGTTTTATTAAATCAAAAACCAAAAAACAAAATCTGTTCATTTTCGTGTTTAAATCGTGTGTTTCCTTTTGTTTTGCATTGTTATCTATTTCATTAAGTAAAAAAGAAAAAAAAAATTGTTGTGTGAATCGTTTGCTATTTGTATGTGTTCTTTGAAGCTTCCATTGCCATTGCTTTGTTTGCATTCACGAATTCTAGAGGAAGAAGAAAGCATTAAAAACGTTTACAATCAGTAGTTTCCTTATAGCAATAGTCAATATCTCGCTCAACCTGAATTAGGAAACATTCACTTTCTGCCTTTAATAATTGAAATCCGATTTGCATATTCCATATTTGACTTGCATTAAAAAAAAAAAAAATCTAGCTTTCCTTTGTGCATCGTTTGTGTTTTATACTATATTATGGGCTTGTTTGTTTCCTCATTGAGATGGTTCATCTGAATAAAGATGAGAATTGATGTCTGTTTAGTGTCTAAACTGAACATTATCTAATCCAGATGAACCATCTCAATGAGTTATAAAAATGTAGGCAGAAGTTTTAGATTCATCTAGCTGATCCAAATTGGATCATTTGAATGGAGATGAATCACTCAAAATAGCAAATATCAAATATATTTCTCATTAAATAAAAAAGTTATAAAATACCGAAGTTTCAATCTCTCAAAAATCACTAATCTCTCCCAACCCTCAAAAATCGTAAATTTTCAAAAAACCGTAAAATTTCCGGAAACTCGTAAAATTTTTGGAAAACCTTAAAATTTTTGAAAAACCGTAAATTTTCCGAAAACCCAAAAAATTTCTGGAAAACCGTAGTCGTAAAATTTCTGGAAAACAGTAAAATTTTCGGAAAACCGTAAATTTTCTGGAGAAATGTAAAAATTCCAAAAAAATGTAAAATTTTCCAAAACCCGTAAAAATTCTCGAATTGTTTATAGGATTATATCTATTTAACAGTTATTTATGTAGTAAATATTCCATATTTAACGATTTCAAGATAATATATAGACAAATTTAGATTTATTACAAAATATATATATTTCACTGGAATCTGACTTAAATCTTATAAGTCATATTCAAAATGACCAAAAATTACTGAAAGGTTCATTTTTGAGTTTAGTCAAACCATTTAACTTTATAAAAGTAGTTGAATAAACTACATATATGTAGAAAATAATATTTAAATTGGAAAGTAAAGATATATATAATATTTAAAAATAATATTTATGTTAATTATTTTTTCAGACAAAAGTGTTAAAATATAAATGGGTAGTCTTAGATACATTGAATAATAGATAAATCTAGGGGTTTTAATGACTAAAATATCGGATGGTAGATATGGAATCTAACGATATTTTAGTCATTAAACCCCTAGATTTTTTATTTATTATTCAATGTATCTAAGACTACCCATTTATATTTGAACACTTTTGCCTGAAAAAAATAATTAACATAAATGTCATATATCTTTACTTTCCAATTTAAATATTATTTTCTACATATATGTAGTTTATTCAACTACTTTTATAAAGTTAAATGGTTTGACATAAATACACCCAAAATATTGAACCCTACGAGTGAATATTTGGTCATTTTGAATATGACTTGAGAAGATTGTCGTTTAAGAACATACTAGGTGATTCCCGCGATATACGCGGGAGAATATATATATTTTTGTAATTAATGTCTTATAATATATATTTCTTGAGAACCATTGTGGCTAAAATTTTATGGAATATTTACTTATTTTCATAAATAAATAAAGCTTAGTTAGGTAAGATTATAATCCTTATAAAAGACCATTTATATATGATTGATCTAATGGTATATTATGTAATTAGTCTAGTAATTAATGTCCTATAAAATATATTCCCTGAGAATCATTCTGATGACAGTGTTGTAATATTTCACGTAAACATAAAGTTATTTTGTTAAAATTATTTTCGATTAATATATAGGGGATTTTTGTGGAAAATACTATTTTAAAATATTTACTGAATTTTAAAGTTATTTGGTTATTCACAAAAAAAATCAAATTAAGGTTTTGCTTATGTTTTGCTTATGTTTTATTTATGTTTTGCTTATAATTCTTCTTATTTTTAGAGTATATACGTTTTGTTTTTAAACCATGGATCATTATTTTAAAATACAAGTTTTTAAGTCTTTTCCCATCAAATTATCACAAATCAAATTTTTTTCCTATGTGATTTGGTTGTTTCCGAGTACATGAAGAACACGAGTTTGCAAGATATACAGACTGATTTGTTAGCTGGACATAAAGAGCTAATGTGGCCAGCAAGGCACAAGATTGCTCTAGGTATAACCGCAGGACTTGAGAGTGAAGAAGAGAGTAAAAATAAACCTCTATTTAAAAGCGTTTTAGGATGATGTGTCGTTGTTTACAAGAGAATAATGGTTGTTAGATTCCATATCCACCGTCCGATATTTTAGTCAGTAAACCCCTTAGATTTTTATCTATTATTCGATGTATCTAAGAGACTACCCATTTATATTTTATCACTTTTGCCTAAACAAATAATTGACATAAATGTCATATATCTTTACTTTCCAATTTAAATATTATTTTCTACATATATGTAGTTTATTCAACTACTTTTATAAAGTTAAATGGTTTGACATAAATACACTCAAAAATATTAAACCCTACGAGTGAATTTTTGGTCATTTTGAATATGACTTGAGAAGATTGTCATTTAACTTGTAATAAATCTAGTAATTAATGTCTTATAATATATATTCTTTGAGAATCAATGTGGCTAAAATTTTATGAAATACTTACTTACTCGATTTTTCATAAATAAATAAAGCTTAGTTAGGTAATATTATAATCCTTATAAAAGACCGTTTATATATGATTGATCTAGTGGCATATTATGTAATTAGTCTAGTAATTAATGTCCTATAAAATATATTCCTTGAGAATCATTCTGGTGACGACACGTCAGCATGACAGTGTTGTAATATTTCACGTAAACATAAGGTTATTTTGTTAAAATGATTCTCAATTAATATGTAGGGGATATCTACATGAACTTGGTCCGAGATATATATCTTATTGCATCATTTACATAATTTCATATTTGGTTCGAAAATCATATCATCATTTATCCTATATTATATCATTTGGCATATCATATATCATCATTAAAATTAGATTTGCATCATACATATTAAAAAAAAAAAGAGGAACTCGTTTACAACCTGCCTGATTTGAATTCCATTCTTGTTTTGCTGTTCTGTTTTAAGAACTTGATAGCATCGTCCCTGGTTTCCAGTATCTCGCATATCTGTTTAATTATCGACTTGATAATCTCTTGTTAATTGTTTTGCAGAACCTATGAAGTATGAAGAAGGAGATATGAGTGATTACAACACATCATAAGTTGATTGGGGAGAAGAAGAATTCGAATCTGAAAGTGATTCCCAAGAGGAGGAGTCATGGCATGGAGAAGAAGCAAGCCATGAACGTGATGATGAATGTGGTGATGAATCGTGGAGAGAGGAAACTGATTCCACTATCAGTTTAGAAGAAACATGTGAACGTGATGATGATGAGCCTTGGACTAACGAGCCCAGATCAGAAGCTAACTTCGAAGAGGAACCTGATTATGATTCTGGAGGCTCCTATGAAGAATATGAAGAAGAGACCCATGGAAACAAGTTGTGGTGTGATGAAACTGAGTCTCAAATCAGACTAGAAGAAGGAGATTATGTTGAACCTGAGTTTGGAGGAGAATACTCAAACTGTGACCATGAAGACAGTGGAGACGAGACTATAAGTGAACACCACCAATACACCCAAGAAGATAGGTCTTGGTATGATCAAACCAATACAGCCCTTGAAGATGAGCACACATATGGAGAAGAGTGTTTCAGTGAAGAAGAAGAAACATGGGTTGAAAAGGGAAAGCAAGAATACATCTTCTTTTCAGGTCATGAACAAGGACCAGAAGCCTATCAAAGATGAGAGGAGGCCATGGATGATTGGTTTAAGTCCAATCCCATTCCAGATAATGAGAAAACCGCATGTGCTGAAGATACCTTAACCAACGACGCATTTAGGTATTGGGAACAACAAGACTACTTAAGGCTTCAGTTTGAGGAACCATAATTCACGTGGGGAGATATGAAACGACTCATGTATGAGGAGTTTTTAAAGGATGGTGTCACGATCGATGAATACTTTGTGAGGATTGATTCATATCCTAAACCAAGGAGGTGGATTAAATCAACAAAAATCCAGCTAGAGAAAGCTTACTGTCTTAAGCCAAAAGAAGTGCTCCCACACACTTTTAAAAAGCAAAAAAAAAACTTAAGAAGGTAGGACGAGTTAAGGGAGCTAAGCCAGAACCAGTTCTTGGAGCCAAACAGCAAAAGCCAAATTCAAAGCCATTACTTAAACTACAAGACATGGGATGGCAAAGGTAAGTCACCTAAATCTTTTGTGAAAATACCGACATGTTATAGATGTCATAAGAAAGGACAGTTTGCTGCCAATTGTCATGATAGACAAGTGAAAATTCCCACGCCACCAGAACTGAAACCAGTTTCACTTGGAGCATGTGATAGTGTAGTTAATTCAGATTTTAAATCTTCAAATTCTAGTATATTACATTTGTCTTTGCCAAAGGATGTTGATACAGGTCCAGATTCTATTATGGAGAATTCGGTGGTGGACATGAACCAAGAGGAGACAACTTGTGAATAAGATTCACAAGCACATGCCATTACCGCTCAAGTTAATCAAGAACTTATTCATAAGCACATGCCATTACCGCTCAAGTTAATCAAGAAGGTGATTCTGCCTCAGTTTTTGATGATTCCAAGGCTGTTTTAACGCACTTTTTTCTGGCCCAAAGTGTTGATATCATTGCAGGAACAATGGAGAAGCACATGAATCACAAAGAAGGTTCACCAAAGAAGATGTTGTTGCTGGAAAAAATTCAAAACCAAGGATCAACGACACCAATATTGATCAGACCTGAAACAACAAAAGGAGAGGATACAACAAACACTTGTCAGCTTAAAGAAGAGCCACCAGATGCACCACATATTACCAAGCCATCACCATACAAAGGTAAGACCCTAAACTCCCAAAATCGAATGAAAGCTAACTTGCTTTCTCTTGGTGCAGATTGTACAATCTCGAGGTCAAAACTTCTTGAAGGGGGAGGGTATGATGAGGTCATCAAACCAGCAACATCAACAACTCAACATGGAATGGATATGAAGGTTGTTGAGTACATGGTTAAATACACCAAGGATAAAGGAGAGACGAAATTCCTTAGGGAACACGTCAAAGATAAAGGGGAGACGATCTTCTTTGATGTGTTCCAGCTGCCTAAACTCAATAACCATGCCAACATCAAGTTACATTAGAAGCTGCCAGATTTGGAACAATGTGCATTCAAAAGAGGATTCCGATAAAACCAAGAGGAATCGAGCGACGAAGAGACCTGCTATGGAATCTTGACTTAAAATGGAAGCTTTGAGATATGGAATCATGTCAAGAGCTGCTCAGAATCAGAAGATATGACTTTTACAAATTAGGTGAATCTGAACTAACCCGGTTTGGACCTATGTTGCACTGTTCGGGACATTCCGGTCGAACCAGAGGAATTATGCTGCAAACTAACCTGATATAGAATCTTGATCCAACATAGAAGGCCACGAATTAGAATTATATCAAACCGAGATCATATGAGGAAGTTATGGATTTTTCAAACCAAGGTATTCTAGGCTTGCCTTATTTGGAAGCTTTCGAATGTGGGAGATATCAATCATATGTGTGGCAACCAGGAGACCTTCAATATCATCCATAAGGCTTAGATGATGTCTTCCCATGCACCAGAAACCACAGGATCAGGCGGATCCTTACCTTCACCAAATCACAAGGGAACATATCAGGCAGATCAGGCGGACCCGGAAGGCATTAAATCCCAAAGGCTCCATTTCCTTACTGAACTCTGCATTTTGGAGACTCTCTCAATGAACTTGGACATCCCAAGACACTCTACATTTATGCTCAAGCTCTCAAGATTTAAGAAGACACCACAACTTGCCATAATTGGCCTGATTTTGTCATTAGAGCTCCAACATTCTTTGAATTTTACGATTCTTTTCTTGTTTTAGCTTAATTAGACCGTTGTTTATGAGCCTTTAAAAGCTCAGCTTCGTCCTCATTGTAAATCACCCTCGATCATAAAAGTTAGTTGAAGTTTTTTTTCTCTTTCCACAAAGTTGATGAATTCTTTGTGTTGTTTATTCTTTAGTTCTTAGTGAGTGATTCACTTTTGATCTATTGTACCTGCGGAATAATTGTTTGAGCGATTCAAATCAGCTTGTTTTGCTGGTCATCGGGAAACTCTGCGGTTTCACCGTCTGTTGTTTCCCTCACAGGTTTCATCCGAGCGCTACTAAAAAGTAGTCTCGAGAGTTTAACTCGAATATACCGCAAGTGCACATTAATGCAATTGTAGTACGTACGGGATCGGTCCACAGAGAGAATAGAATAACTACACAGAGAATGAAAATGCAAACCTAATCTAAGCGAAATATTAAAAGGGGATTTTTGTCCTAAGCTATATGAAATAAAATAAAAACAAATAAAATAAAATATTTAAATTAAATAACATAAATTAAATTGCATAAAATTAAAGTGCATAAAATTAAATGGCAGAAAAGTAAAGTGCGTAAAATTTAAATTACATAAAAGTAAAGTGCGGAAATGTAAATTGTAAAAAAGTAAATTACGGAAAAATAAATTACATAAATTTAAATTGCAAAAATGTAAATTGCATAAAAGTAAATCGCGGAAAAGTAGAATTGCATAAATTAAATGTGCTGAAAATAAATTGCAGAAATTAAATTGCATAAATATAAATAACTTAAATAAATAAACATAAATAAACATAAATAAACATAAATAAAATAAATAAAATTGCATAAATTAATATTTACAATTATTTGGGCGATAGTCGATTTTTAGGGATTTCAAATTATAGGATTCATGTTCTACTATTTTAAGTTTGTGTTTTTCAATCTAGGGATTTTCTGTTATAAACCAGTCCACTCTCGTGGTATGCTAGTCACTGTGTCCGACCCACTCTCGTGATATGCTAGTCACTGTGTCCGACCCACTCTCGTGGCGACTTTCACGCATTGCGCTTAATCCCATCATCGATTACTCTTATGAGTGAGAGACACATCAGTTGGCGTTGTCACACATCCAACCGATTAACCAAGTGTTTAGCTTGCGTTAGAAGTGTGTCTAAGACAAAGAGTGAATGACAGATCTATTTCTAGAATACAATCCCACTCTCGTGATGATGTATTCCTGAGATCATAATTTAACTGTGGCCACAATTAAACTAGCATTAAGATATTTCATCAAACAACAAAACTCAACCATAGCTAATACTCTCTGATTTGCAAGTCTGAAGTTTTAACCCACTCTTGTGGTGCTAAGGGCTTCTATTCGGATGTCTTGCCTAGTGGCTTGGTCATGACCTTAAGCACATTTCGTAGGACATAACTTAGCATTAAGAGAGCAAATCAGAGTAGTTAGATTGGTTAAGAACAATCGGACATATTGAATCCTAAATCTTTGATCCCATCATCGATCACCACCCTAGTGGTCTAAAGAATCTACCCTCTTGTCTCTCCGAGGGTGACGGCAGAGACAAGGAATAGGTTCATAAAAACAGTAAACAATAAACTAAAGAACAAGAACATAAATCAAAATCAAAGCATAAATAAAAGCATAAGACATAAATAAACCTAAAGAAGAACTTTATTTGATGTTGGCTAGAGAGTCTAAAACATTGGGGAACAAGAGGAACCTCTTCTAATGAGAATACAATGTGTTTATATAGAAAATAGGAGGCTTAGAGGAGTCTAGGGTGTCACAAGAAGGTTCTGAAAGTCATTAAACTCGCAACCAAAGCTTCCATAACTTGAAGATTCGCATTAACCGAAGTTTCTTTTTCTGAACAGTGAGTCAGCATCGACGACTTTGAGTCGATGGGCTTATTCAGGATGAGCATCAACCACTCCTGGTCGATGCTTGGGTCGATGGTCCTCATCTTCGTCTTCAAGTTCAGTCCGAGGCAGAGCATCGATGGGCTCTGGTCTATGGTCTTGGTCGATGGTCTGTTCGGGCTGGGCGTCGACCCCTTCTGGTCGATGCTTCCTTCGGGAAGCTCTTGAGATGGTTTTCTGTGATATTCTTGATCCGAGCAAGTAACCCGAAGTTCCTATGGTTTTTTAAGACTCCAAACACTCTAAAAATATATGATTTCCTCTAAGTACCTATAAACATATAAATAAACACAAATGCACTAAAACTACCATAAATGCATTGTTAGAACATATAAACTACACTAAATGCATAAAAACATGTAAAATATGATGTTATCATTTGTCCATTGATTGAGCGAGTCAATCCATCATCACTCCATCTCATCATCCATCGTTGATCTTAAACAGCTTGTACGAGCCTAAGAGAAGCACCATCATTCCATCATTCCACCTTGTAAGAACTCACCAAAAGTTCCTACATCATATATAACCAAACCCAATTATGTAATTAATCCTATTAAAAATTAGACACAATTTACAATAACAAATCAACAAAATCTTTTGTTTTACACACATAAAATATATTCATTTAAAATTCAAAAATTCATATAAAATCTATTTTGTTTTGAAATATTAAAATGAATATTTTTTAAAAAAACAAACATGTTGACAAAAAAAATCAAACATTTACGAAAATATATATATTTTATACTCATATTTTTATTATTATTTAATAATAACACATCATAAAGTTAGTATAAAGATGATATATATTTAAAACTAATACGTTTCTTTAAATGAATATTCTCTGTGTCAAATTTACTGGAATAACTTTTGCATATTCACCAAAAAATAATTGATATGTTTAAATGAAAAAATGGAAATTTTCTTTTAAATTATTAACTTGATTTCATAATTAATAGACGGATTTTTCTTAAAATAACAAAAAAAAAACCAAATTAATAACAAAAAAATGAATCGATGATAGCTTACGTATACGTACCAGTTTAGAAGCGAATTCATCGTATGTTCATCGTATGAACATAATCCTCTAGTACGGATGAAGATCTTAAAACCCTAACATAAAACATATATTCACAGCAATAACAGAAAATTGGTAAATAAAAGACAGAAGATCACCTGTTGTTCCATTTTTTCAAATAAAAGGAAATGTTCCTTAAAATCTAAATATATATATATATAATAAGTTAATGTCAAATATAGTTGTAAATCTATAATAGTTTTATTATTGTCCCATCTTTTTACGGAAAAAAACTATTCTTTAAAATTTCCATGGATAATAACGAATAAATGGAAATTTTACGAATATGATAATGATTCGCTTCTAAAAATATATAAAAGTTTCTTTTTTGGTTGTAATTATCGATAAAACGAAAAAACCTAGATCGTACACCGCCTCTTAGTTTGATGTAAATACCATGCGTGGTGTTTCACTTTCAAATCATAACTAACCACTGCTTTTTTTTGCTTTTTTTTTTTGGCTATACACATTAATAATGGTGTTTACGTATGATCATAGGTTACGTGAATGGGAGCAACGTCGTGAAACAATTCTGGACAGTTTGATTGCTAATTCAATCAAAAAGATAGTGAGCCTTTAGTTTTATACGTTCATGTTTAATTACGCTTGAATTTATTAGTTTCTAAAATTTGTATTCTAACCAAGTAACTGAACCGGACGTGTTGATTCGATTTCCAGAAGAGGTTTGATCTTTTTCTGACAACAATTTTTTTTTGTCAACTAATTTAGTGGTTTTAATAATCCCTTTAACATCAGGTAGCAAGTTCGAATCCCGAACTTGCAAATTAATTGATGAAATTTTAGATAGTGACCACTATTGTGCCACTTGACTCCTACAAAATTTCAGAATGGTCTCAAATGTATCTGCTCCACCTATGAAGTTTTCCAGCTTGAGATGATATCCATTCTCAGAAGCTGAAGGTTGTACCTCAATAGAACTTTATGTAACCACATTTTGAGATCAAAGGAAACTGTTCGAGACAAAATAATTAGGTAAACTGACAAGAACATGCGTAATAATCCAAGTTCTGTTGTTCCCATCTTAGTTGTCTAGAATTGCAATCAGTAAACTCATATGGATATATACACACTTGAAGACTATTAAGCTAACACATTTTTCTTTTGCTGATAAACAGACTACGTACCTTGTGTGCTTTGAAGGTAATATCGTTGACTTGAATAGTGAGATCAGTAGGGATTTGAGATTTGACATACCTACAGAGATAAAATTAGCCCATTAGCTTAAGCTAAAAACTTCTATTGATTCTTTGCTCTGCACAACCTTATATAATCATCAAAAGTTTGCATACCAGGAACGGTCTTTCTTCTCGAAGCTGTTAGCTAATGCAACATCTCTTTTTGGAACTACAATGCTTTTGTTACATGTTGGATCAGAAACAGTATCATCTCCAGAGCTCTTCAGCTGGCCTGCAGATGCTGAATTCATTAACTGGGATCTGCAAAACAAAGAAAATCGAGTAATCTAAAACTAGCTAGAAGTGTGACTATATGTCGAATAGAGATGATTATGTTGCTTACATATAAATGTAACAGAGTGGGGACAAAATATGAGAGTAAATGTGAAAAGATAGTGTGTGGGTGTGGCTCTTATATGGTATACTTATACAAAAAGAGAAGCACTTGTGTGAGTCTTAGTTGGTTATTTCATTCCTACGGCGTCGTTTAAAGATATCACTATCGTATATGATGTTTGATTTTAGTTACTTGCTTTGTGTGAATTAGAAGAAACTTTAGACGTTTCTTTGTCTTTTTTTTAGAGTAAAGGTACCTTTCTCAACAGATTATGTAAAGTCATGTGCAAATGATTGCATTTTTTATTATTTTTTAATCTCTTTACCATGAGAATTTCAAACATATATATAAATATGATCCCCATTATTTAGTAAAGAAAAAGAAATTGGTAAAAAAAAAAAAAAACTCTGATATCGAACATAAAACTTCAATTTGCTAAAACAATGCAATTAATTTTAAACTTCAATTTGCTAAAACTAAATTTTAACCATTTTTTATTTTTTTTTGGGGTGAATTTTTTCGTGGTTGGCGGTTACATTGGTGTAGCCATATAAACGCGTCAAACTCAAACCTCACCTGAGAAACCGCAAAAGTCAGATCTATAGCTCAAATTTTACGGTGAAGATAATCTCAATCGATAAAAATGGCGAGTGTGTCACCTTTAGCCAAGTACAAGCTCGTATTCCTTGGAGATCAATCCGTTGGCAAGACCAGCATCATCACTCGTTTCATGTACGACAAATTCGATACCACTTATCAGGTTTGATAACCCAATCCCTTCGATCCGTTTTTTTTTTTTGTCAAATATTAATTGCGATCTACAGCTTTTTTTTTGATTAATTGTCTGTGAAATCCACCATCCTATTGCTGTAATGAGTAGATCAGATTCAACATTGCAAGAAACTTATAGCAGATTTGGTTATATGCCTTATAATTTTAAGGACATAATGAAATTGGATCAAAATTTGATTGTGTTGGAGGATTTGCAGGCAACAATTGGAATTGATTTTTTGTCAAAGACAATGTACCTTGAGGATAGGACTGTTCGTCTGCAACTATGGTAATCCATCTTCTCCTATCTTTTGATCTAAAACTTGACCTTAATCAATTTGTATTTACATGATAAATTCAATGATGAGGATCTTTGTTGTTTGGTATAATGGCTGAATGATCATCAAATTATCTTTTGTACTTATAAGTCCATGGAAATTCTCAGCTTCATATGTGTGCCAACCAACATGTACTATCTAAATGGAATGGTTCATTCTTTTAGAAATAGTTATAGGTCTATTTAATGGTGTTTGGTATGTGTATTATACAATGCGTTCAGTAAGCTTCCAAGTTTTATAATGCAGGGATACTGCAGGACAGGAGAGATTTCGAAGTCTGATACCAAGCTATATCAGAGATTCTTCTGTTGCTGTTATTGTCTATGATGTTGCAAGTAAGGCTTCTGTGAGAATTTTTCAGCTTTACCATGATAGTTTCTCTTTTGTGTACAATCTATACAGGATGCAGAGTACCTGTCACGTCTTTTTTATGTATATCCTTCTTTGAAGAATTATAGATGGATAAAAGAGTTTTTCAATTTCTCATAGATTTTGCAAGGATGCTGTGTAAAGTCTCATCCTTTAATCTTTTTACGGTTTTTTCTAATGTACAGATAGGCAGTCATTCTTGAACACCTCGAAGTGGATTGAGGATGTTCGTACAGAGAGAGGTAGCGATGTCATAATTGTTCTGGTGGGTAACAAAACAGATCTCGTTGACAAAAGGTAAGAAACACTTGACGACAATGAGACATGGAAACTTTTTACATTTAGCGTTCATCAACTTGACATTTCCATTTGACAGGCAAGTGTCTATAGAGGAAGGGGGTAACAAAGCTCGTGATTATGGAGTTATATTCATAGAGACGAGTGCAAAAGCAGGATTTAACATCAAGGTGAGAGGCGCAACTATATCCTCATGACTCGTTTAAGATCTTGAGATTTCTTGGAATAACGCTTGGCTTTCTTGTTCTGGTGTTTTGGAAACTTGCAGCCACTATTCCGCAAGATTGCAGCAGCATTACCAGGAATGGAAACACTTTCTTCAACGAAACAAGAGGATATGGTTGATGTGAACCTAAAGACTTCGACCAATTCTTCTCAAGGGGAGCAACAACGAGGTGGTTGTTCGTGTTAATCAGTTTTAAATATACGTTTGACAACAACAGAATAGGAAGATTTTAAAACAAAAGATTCATAATTTGATGGAACAAATAAATCCTGTAAAGGAAAGAGATTTTTACTTGGAGACTCTAGTTTTCTTGGAGAGGTTTTGTGTTCAATATAGAGTTGTGTAATAATGACGCATGAAAGCTTAAGAAGAAGAATGGCAATGTTTTGCTCTGTTGTCATTGCTCATTTCTTTTACATCATACACTGTAAATCTCCATCTTGACATTACTATATAATGTTTGGATAATGAAATAAGACGGGAAAAAGTGTAAAAAAAAGAGATTCAATTTCTCATATAAATCTATAATTACTAGTATCACATTAAGTGTAAGACATCAGATAAAGACAGGAGCAACAAGTCTTTAGAGCTCTTTACTGTTGCCATCCGTATTGCTGGTTTCTACTACCACCCATTGGGTTCTGACCTCTTCCAGAGCTTCCAGAGCTACCAGAGCCACCATACTGACCACCTTGTGTGTAGTTAGGTGGTCCAACCCCGTACGCACCACCACTTGGCCCTCTAGGACCCGCCACATAAGGAGCTCCTCGTCCTTGTGGAGGATATGATCCGCTGCTGTAACCTCCTCGGCTTTGATTATATCCCCCGCTCTGGTTTCCGCTAGGAGGGTACCGGTTTGGACCAGGTGGACCACGCGGCTTCCCATAGAAGTGGTGGCTGGGTCCAGCAGGTACTTGTGGTGGTGCATTGTTAGTGGGATGGTTAGGACCGGCAGGCCAATGTGGAGCAGCATGAGACTGGCCACCATGTTGTAATGGAGGCAAGCGAGAGTGCTGCTGCTGTGGATGCTGCAGTTTCTGTCTTTTTGCTGCTTCCTCGATTTGGCGCTGCTGTTGCCGCTTTTTCTTTGTCTGGAACTCATGTGATGATTCATATGTGGGCAGACTGTTAATATAAAACAGTGTTTAGTCAAAAGCATTTTCCCCATAATCGTCTGTCTAATAAGCTAGATGATGATGATGAACCAGAGTTTCATGAATTTGAAAGAGAAAATCAGAAAATGTTAGTACCTCTTTGGGTCACATGGCAGCGGATCAGTCCAAAAGTACTCGGCATCAAGAGCATCCTTTGCAGATATTCTCTAGACCAGGGAAAGCAAAAAAGGAAGAACTTAAATGACTAAATGGTGTTAACAACGTCCTGACTTAAAGAGGTATGCTTCATCTAAGAAACAGTAAAAGAGACTTTTTTTGCAGTTTGCATATATTTTCAGAAGATAGTACGCTGCAAATAAAAAGAATGGCCTCTGATACCTGTGATGGGTCAAGCACCAACATTTTCTCCAGTAATTCAAGAGCATGCCGATCAAAGCTGTGCAGAAGAGAAAGAAAAGCCAAATGAAATCATATGATCAAAGTGCATGACTACATGTGTAAAAACAAAGCTATATATTGGTTTACTTTACTTACTGTCTGAAGAATTCTCTTACACGTCTCTTCAAGGGCCGTGCGGGCTTGAAATTGTTATACCAAGGCATCTTGGAAACCCCAGGCCAAATATTTTCATCAGGTGATCCACAAAGCTCAAAAATTTTGTTCAATTGTTCATGCTGCAATGTAGGAGACAAAACATATTTTTTGAGATTATCAATAACATGTACACATAACTGCATCTATACCATTCATGATAAGCTATTGAAACCCCAAAACCCAGATAAAGTCTCTTGCAATTTTCTGTATACATAATATATAGGCAGAGAATCGAACCAGCCTCTATAGTTACAAGACGATATATCTAATTCTAGTAAATCCCTAAGGTGTCCGAATCCAACGATATCACAATGCAACCAGGAGACCAGGTAGATTCTTATACAATTAGTGGCATGAAAGCACACTGTATTAAAATCTGAAGTCCAAAAGAACTGAGCTATCAGCAAAGAAGAAACTCTGACCTCATTTTTCCCAGGCAAGATTGGTTTTGCATGCAAAAGTTCAGCAAATATGCAACCAACCGACCACATGTCAATTGCTGGGCCATATTTTGTGGCTCCGAGAAGTAATTCAGGGGGCCTGCCGCAATACGTGTAAGTCAGCAAAGAAACAATAACCGATACATTAGCAAAAACCGTAATGCCAAGATATCAAGACTATCTCTGTATCTATTATGTAAACTTTAAATGACGATTTGTAGGCTTACCTATACCACAATGTGATGACACGATTTGTAAGATTTCCTGTATGATCATGAGAAAAAGACCGTGCAAGCCCAAAATCTGCCAGCTTTAAATTTCCCTCATTGTCAATAAGGAGATTTGAGCCTGGACCAAGATCTAGGTTAATATGCAAGTAAAGTTGATAACCAAGCATCAAGATCTAGGTTAATATGTATTTCAGAGAATCACCTTTTATATCACGGTGAAGAACTTGATTCACATGACAATAGTGAAGCCCGGTGAGCAATTGCTTCATGTAACACTTTTACATGAATTGAATGTTAGAATAAAGTTGAACAATAAGTATGCAAATGCTTATAGAATTTACAAGCTATTTAGCCGTGCAATACCTTGATTTGAGGAACAGTAAATCTCAGTCCAGGACGGTCAGCAAGTCCAGTCAAATCATGATCCATGTACTCAAAAACCATGTAGATACCACCCTTGTATTTGTTATAATCTATAATTCCACGAAGGTACAAAGGCACAACCTTTAGGTGAGAACAAATCCAAAGTTTTTCAGAGAATGAGCAGAAACTGAATCACTTTTTCACTAACCTGGCTTTCCTTGGTCATCCCTGTCCCGGCCTTTTAAGAGACAGAGTCATTAATAAAGCACGAAATTTCAGACCTTTAAAATAAGATATTGCTAAACTAATTCCAGTGTAACATGTTTGTTCGTTATACAAACCTGGGGAAGTCACAATCTCTTTCAGCTGAATGACATTATCATGATGAAGCTTCTTCAGAATTTTAATCTCCCTGATAGCTGTTATAGGAAACTGCATCATACCAATTGTGAACAATGGGTTACAATTGCTATTTGGAAACAAAAACGTGCATCTGTTCTAAACATAGGGAGCATCATTAAAAAAAATTATAAACAATATAAAGAGAAAGGAGCATATACCCCTTCTCTTTCATTGTCCATACGGATCTTTTTGAGAGCCACAATTTCACCAGTTTTGATTTCTTTAGCCATGTAAACTTGACTGCAACAGCAAAACAACAACGATCAAATATCCTAAAAGCACAACATAGGCATTGTAAAAGCCTAATCCTAGAATCAAAAGTCGCTTCAAACACCAAATTTGTCAATCCCCGAGTAAAAATCAAGCCATTTGAATACCCCAAAGAGTGAAATTAAATTCAAAGGAAAAGAGGATGAAATTGAGAAGTATACCCGTAAGTTCCTTCACCAATTTGTTCGAGCTTTTCAAAGCAATCAACGCTGCGAGATCCCCAGATCGGAGGAGGTTCGTCGAGGTTTAATTTCCCGAAAGCTGCCACCGCCATCTTCGTTCCCGGGACTGCTCCAAGTGTCCGATGATCAACAAATTTCGCCTCCCTCGAGGATCATAACCTTTCTCTCCGTAGCGTAGGTTTCTCAACTTTCTACTGTTTCTAGCGTTTCGGTATCGGTTTTTCTAAACCGGTTTAAATCTATAAATTTTCGGTTTGAACCGTTAAACCGTAAATAGCCATACTGTAATTGGAAAGTCCAGGGTCTACCGAAACCAAATATGGATGTGTCATGTGTGTATAACATAGAGTACTATATATATATATATATATATCCGTTTAATCGGTCTAATATGAAGTTAATGACTCTTTAAGATCAGGATATGCAAACTCCATACTTTTTTTTCTGTTAAAGGGTTTCGTTTCTTGATTGAGAAACGAAAATAAAATCAAAATCCGAAATTAAACATGGTTGATGTGAACTGTTATTTTTTTTATTTTATTTTTTTTGCTTAATGTTATTTTTCTTTTCTTGTATACATTATATATTGACGGTAAATAAAGTGTTTGGAAAAATAGTTACAAAATAAATTTAGCTCCATTCTATGTTAAATTTTCTTGTTTATTTTCTCGTCTTTAAAAAGACTTGCAGACAAAACTATAAGCATGTTTGCCTCCTCCTACATCTGATTTCGAAGGTTACCATTTCTTTTCAATTTTGAAAATAACAAAGAGAAAAACTATGGACATTTTAGTTTTCACAAATAATATTTGTTGGCGAATTTGAGAAAATTCCAAATATGTCGGGAAAATTAAGAAATTTTTTAGGTTTTTTTCTTTTTCTTTTTTTTGTTTGTTTGTTTGCAGAGGATCACTGTACGTGACAAATTAAAGAGGTCCGATTTGATTGATGGAAGAGAGGACTGATGTAATCTTCGCGTGTTTAATACGCCGTTTCATCGTGTAAAACAAACCATTCTGGTTCTTTAATCTCGGACGAAGAAACCCTAGATCTCGGTTTCTGCACCGATGGGGGAGAGAAGACTCATCTTCAAACCCTAACATAGGTCCCAACTCACCCGTGTCCCGAACTCAGATCATCCACTTTGGGAGACGGAAAGTGATCGAATCTTGTTTTCGATAGTCTCAGCTGAAGGAATCCGAACATGGGGACAACCTTTTACTATATATAGATAAGTCTCCTTTAAGTATATATGTGTTATGTTTCATGAACTTGATCCGTTGAACTCTTTATTCTGTTCAATTTTGTTAGTCCACAACTCCACAATGCCATCACAGATAGGCCTTTTATCAACTTACTATATAGGGAATCTGCCTGATGTAAGGTTGAATATGAACTGATAATAAAATAATCTTAAGACTATAAACAATGTTCGATCTCATCCAATCCACTTTCTATAGAAGATATTGACTTGCAGATTTGGTTCACATTCCACAGTGGGGTTGAGATATATATGAACCTACTTACTGATATTTTGTCTGATGTTGTAGTTTTGATCAAGCTAACCAAAATATTCCTCTTCCAAGCTAGTACTCTCAATTTTGTGGATGATTACGTGGTGGAGTTGTTCTACCACTCCTACTATTCTAGTGATTTGAGTGATATTTTATTCTTGAGTTTCTTAATTCAAGGTATTGGTCTGCCATTTGGGACTTATATGGCCAACATATACAACTATCCCACTTTCTAGACCATAAATGATGTAAAGCAACTCATATTTAAGTCTACATTAGCAATGAGAAGCGCCCTCAGCTACCATGTTTCAGTTTCAAGCCATAGGAGTTTGCTGTCGAAGGTCGCTACCAGTTCAATACAGGTATTTCATCTCTTTACTGCAGGATGCTAAGTTTTAATAGTCTGATGTCTTGTTGTTGTTGAGTGCTGTTTGTTAATAACTGTGTTGATTCACATGTATGCTGGGTCATGTATAAAGAGAGTTTTCCAGATTTTTTATTATCCTTATTGGTAGAACTACTAGACAGTTGAAATAGCAATGATCTAGTCCATAGATGATTTACCTAATATAATCTCTATCTGAGGATTAAGTCAAAGCTAGGTATTCTGAAAGATCTATCTGCCCACAATATTATATTGGAGAAATCGTCAAACTTGTAGACTTTTATGCAGAATTTATTGATTGTCTTTATTTTTTGGCAAGAATTATCTAAGTTGGGGTTAATCTGCAATCGTTGTGTTGTTCACATCCATCAGTCTACAGTTTAATTACAAATTCTAATCATGCATCTCAAACTGTAGCATCAAGTACGTGTTTAGTGTAATTATATATTTTTGGATGAACTTCTTAATTTGTGTTCTTCCGTGTCTCTGAAAAAGATAGGTACAATTTTGAAGCTCAAACGAATAGGTCAGTGTTTAGTTAATGTTAAGTGCTACTAATTTTGAATAAATACAAAAGGCTTAGGACAAAGAGCAGATCTAAAGGTGACTTATAAGGTTTGCTCCTGGATAGCTTTATTTTCTTTATTGGAACTCATTTAAAAGACCTGACTTACCAACCCCAACCATGTGTTTTAGAGTTCCGCACAGCTTTTTATGATGCTTTTGTCAAGATTATTCTATGATGTATGCTGTTCTTTACGTATATGTTCATGCAGAGATCTTCGTACCTTTTTGAGTCAGGCCATGTGGCTTACTTTTTCATGCAAAAAGCTTCCCAGTCTTTTGTCTTTAAACTCTTACACTTTCATGAAAAGATAAATCACTTTAGCCTGTTTGCTTTAGCTACTACCTTCTTAAAAGCAACAATGTTATTTTAACAGGGTCTTTCAGATTTTCTTTTTGTCTTCTCCTTGATGCTTGCTGGTGAGGAAAACGATGTATTCGAAGAACATATATGGCGAGGGGTGTGGCGACTCTTTTAGGTTCTGAGGTTCGTAGATGCTTCTTCCCATTTCGTTGTCTAATCTTTAACTAATATTAATTATACTTCATTCAATTCAATCTTTAACGAAGCAAATGTGGTTGCTCCAAGCACATACAAACTTACTATGGTAAAGTATTTTCAAATTTTATGGTTTTATCACTGGTTTTGAGCTTTGTCGATTGGTGATTTAAACTTTTAAAGAGACTGTCTTGGGAATGTCATATTTTCAAGTACATTATTCATGAGAAAAGATGACAGGAATTTACCTATCCACCTTTATCACATGACTGGTAAAGTTAACTAACTTTATTCAGCTGTACCTTTTTTGTCCCCCATTTGTCAAAGTGAAAGCTGGACTTTTTATACTTGTTTAAGATTTATTTACTGAAATAATCTGTTTGTTTGGTTTATAGTAACTAATCTCGTTTGTTTGGTTTATACTTTGCACTAACTTCGTCTACTTTTCCTCGTAAAGCTCAAATTTCAAAAGGTCTTTTATATGTTCAAGAAGATATATGTTCAAGTTGTCTAGATGTTTGTGCAGATTTGTGAAATTAATAAAGATCTACATAAATTATTTTAACCATAATAAACGTCTATATATCTGTATTAGTATGTGCTGAAGGTGGACCTCTGAAAACCCCTATAAAAAGCTTTTAGTGAGAAGGCACCACTAACTTGGTAAACTCAACCAAAACCGAGTTGATAAAAGCCACTACTAATATTTTTTCAATTCTAAACACTTTTTGTTTGTTTATTCTACCTATTTACAATACATGTACGAAAGAAAGATGATGCTTATATACTATTATGAAGAGTGGTTGGTTTATTACCCGTATATAGAATTTTCTTTAGGTGTATATGTGTATGATACCAAATATAATTGCTGGCTTGCTCTATAACGCCTAATTAACCTTTTTTAAACTAATTTCTTGTTTGTTGATAGCTACTGCATCTTGCTTCTTAGTTCATGGGTTTTCTATATGGTGATTTCAGTTTGGGCTTTGTTAGATTGGGTCTAACAAAACTTAGTTTAAACAATTCTAAATGTACAATCTTCTAAACATGCTTTTCTAAAGTATTGTTCTCTTCTAATATTTGCTGTGAGCTCAAGATTATCTACAATCCTAAATGTACAATCTTTTTATGGCAGGAAGAATCACAGACAGTATGAATACAGGGTCGTGGAGACATGCACATACAAATTCTTGAACAGAACTGGAAAAGAAATATAATCCTTTTGACATTCCTGGTACGAAAATCTTCTGAACTTCATAATATATTTTTCTGAGGTGGTGCTTATTCTTGAAGAAATTTATCAACAATGACATCGTGAAATCATATTTTCTTTTCATTTTCGTTGATGTTCTGAATTTGGTAGATTGTTTATGATGGTTTTGAATCCTGCATTTCCTATCGCTTCATATAGATTTTGTTGGACACAAACTTCTGGTTACATACACCTTTTAAAGTCGTAACTAAGTACAAGCTAGATTGCCTCTTGTCTTTGAGCAACTTGGTTTGTAGGAAAATACGCATTAGATACACATTCATCTATTGTTTTTCTTCTTTTCTGCATTTAGTGAAACTTTACTCGTGTTATAATTTCTCTTCATGTTGCTGTAAATATATCTTACTATATGATAGATGCCATCAGTGCATCCAAAGTGATATATTTGTAGAGCTCTTGGATGACATACTCTTCCATTGTTAGCATCCATGTCTTTCACTGTCTTGAGCTGTAAAACAATTAATGTCCACGACAAAAGAAGTTCAGCCACCTAATATGACATTTAGTGGTTGATAGTTAACAAAAATAACGCTTAAGACCACACGATTTAGGTCATATAATATTTGACTGACTTTATAAACAAATGGTAGACATTCTTGTTCTTCCTTTTTTTTATTTGTCATGTTCTCGAGGTTTCTTGTGACGATGCTTTTTTCTAGCAGATGTTCCAGCAATGTTGGGCGTAATGGTTGAGAAAAGTATGTGGTAGTTTACTATTCTATATGAAGAGTAAGCAAGAAGCTTTTGAAGTTTGAACGGTGATATCTTGTTTCTCTTTCTGGATTGAATAATATATTCATGAGTTTCAAAGATTAATGCCTTTTAGACCACTATCATATAAAACTAATCCTTTGCTATACGTAACAACCATTGATCTGATTACTACAGATAAAAAAAGAAATTACCAAATAGATTTCCTGGCCCCATTTCTGTATTCGAATAAGGTTGCTACCATGTGAACAGTTGAAAAAGAGAAATGGTGAAGATTATACGTGTGCATGCCTGTGTGATGTGTCTCATATTTTTTCTTCTTGGGTTTACAATCACCACTCTCGTCACTCGTTAGAATTTCTTCTAGGAATCTTATTTAATTATGCTGATTTATGAGAAACACGAGCATCCTGATTTCCTCTGACTTTGTAAGTATCAAGAGTTTAGTATTACTGCAGATAAGGTTTACTTTGTTCTTGTAGATGATCTCGAGTCATGCTTTTCACATCTTCATACAATAGGTGAAGGGTTAGATATATTTTCATTTGTAGCATAGAAAGTTCGAGCTTTTAGACGCGTTGGTTTGAAACTTAGGAGAAGAAGCAATTCAGTTGTTTAGCTGACATTTACAACCAAGTCATTTTTTTTTTTTAATATTAAAGGAAAAGAACGGTTTAAGTGACATCACATATATCATAATTAATACTTTTGTAAGAGAACCTATAGTGCTTTCCTTAATTCTTTAATATTTTCTTTACCTGCTTCTTCCATTCGAGACTGTGGTCCACTCTGCGAGGAACCCTAATTCAACAAGCAATTCGAATCTCTCTTTTTCTAGTTTTAATTAAAATTTGTAAGAATCTTTTCGTTTTTTTAAACCCCTTTTTAAATTCGTAGGCTTAAACCATTCTAAACCCTAGGATACCTGATCCTTGATGAAATGAAACCATACACCATGAACATCCGGATGCTTCCATGGAGTTTCATTGTATAACGAAATTAAGATATTGGCTTTCATTAGCTTTCTTTTGATATGGCTCTATAATCTCTACATGAAAATATTACCAATATAATTTCTTGCATGCTGGTCTATAATACTCAGGAAAGTTATATGTTTTGGGTTATCTAGGCGATGTTCGTTTGTCAAGCCTCATGTGTATATGTATATACTTGCAGGGAAAGTAAAAATGAGTTGAATGACAATATGGTAATGCAAATCCATACAAAAGCTGTTCAGAGTGTCATATTTCATTTTCACCTACAGTTACTGAATACGCTAAAATAACTTGTAGAAACTGACAGATTTGATGTCCTCATTTGGTAATACATCTTCTTGTTTGATTTTTCTCTATTTCTTAATTAGATTTTGTTTCTTGATATTATGTCATTCAATATGAAGTTTCTGCACGGAACCTGTGATCTTCATTATATAGAAGACACAGAAGAAAAAGACAAGAGCTCAAGATATGTCATTGGGCGCAGTACTAAGACAGAGGAAGAAAGCCTTATAGATTTCAAAGATGGTGGATCTTTTCTGCACCCACCTCTCCCCTAACCAGCTCTTCCCTAGTGGTCAAATCTGACACATCAAGCCTGTCACCATCATCAATAGTAAGTTTTATTCTGATAATACCAAAACTTGCCTCTGTTACCTTGATCTCCTTATTTGTCTGTCCATTAATATTGCTGTCTGAATTTTCATTGAATGCGCTTAGTTAGGAAACAATTAAGGATGGTGTGTTAGAATATGAAAATGGTTCCTCACCCATTAGAACTAGTACGGATCTCCTGCACCATTCATTAGTTTGCTGTGGTTAGCAATGGTAATTAACTTTTCCGGTGTTACAATTTATATTTCCTAAAATATTTCGTACAGGTGTCCTTATTGGCATCTTATGCTGTGAAAGCAATTTTTGAGGGGTTGATAACCTCCGTAAGTATTACCCAAATTTTGCTATGTAAGGACTTTATCATGATGTGTCAAACAAGAAATTACACTGTCATATATCAAACCCACTTTGCATTTTTACTTTCATATTCTTGAAACATTCTCATTTTCAGAGACAAGCTCTTAGGGTTCATAAAATGCTTGCATTTGGTTTGGTTGGTTGATCGTAGCTTTAATAGATATGTAGAAAAAAATAATTAAAATATAGCTACGTATATGAAATATTAAATGTATGATTAATAGGCCATGGAAATGGATGATGCGAGGAAACCTAATTTTGCGTGCCAAAGGAGATGTCTTTTCTTTGGCCACCCTTTTGTTGCCATGTGTTGTTGGCGCTGACTTCTATTTCAAAGCCTTTCTCTTTTTTAATTTGTCATTCCAATGATTAAAAAAATACAACCTAACAGTTTAGCCCTCCTGTCAAATTCCCTCTATAGCCCTTCTCCTCCATCGATCATCACCTACTCGGAGAAGATCTTTTATGGATTTCATAAGAAAGATGATGAAACCTTCTTGCTTTTAGTTGATCTGTGTCTTTTTTTTGTTTTTGTTTTGTGTGGAATCTTTATGAGCAGGAGCATTATTCAATAACCTAGACTAAAATTTTGGATTGTGAACAGACCAAGCAATAACTATGTGTTGTTATTCTCCTTGGCAAATGCAGAGTTTGGTACTAGGGCATAGTGATGGCTACTGATGAACTGCTTCCCAATTCAGGACAAATAAAAGATCGATTGGTATGTGTTTGTCCATTGGAGACGGCTGTTCCCAAGATGATACTGATGTTGCTTTAAGACAAGAGGAAGAATTTACATTGAATGATTTTTGCACACTGGTAAGGGAATGCGTATATGAGAGGATAAAAGAAAATGATTAGAAAAATGGAATTGAAAGGTGAAAGTGACATGGTTGTTTTGGTAGGCGAATAGGAAAGATGCACGTGGTGAATGGACATGAAGAGAAAAGGGTGCTAGGTTTAATATAATTTGGAATAAGTAGCAGTTAGTGGTTCTGAAGGAAGGAGGCAAGCAACCAAATCTCAGAGACAATTTTAACAGTATAGAGAAGGAAGAAAGAAAAGAAACCGTTGTTGAGTAGATACAGAAGATCAACGAACACATGGGAAGATCTCCTATCTCTGATGACTCTGGTCTCAAGAAAGGTCCTTGGACTCCTGATGAAGATGAGAAACTTGTCAACTATGTCCAAAAACATGGCCATAGTAGCTGGAGAGCCCTTCCCAAACTCGCTGGTACTGCTTTGTGTTTTTTTTTGTATTGGCTCTTTCATAAAAGCTTGATGAGTCTAAGCTTCTCATGTGATTGCATCTCTCTCTCTCTCTCTCTCTCTCTCTCTCTCTCTCTCTTTGCAGGTCTTAACAGGTGTGGGAAGAGTTGCAGGCTAAGATGGACTAACTACTTGAGACCTGACATCAAGCGAGGGAGATTCTCTCCGGACGAGGAACAGACTATCTTGAACCTTCATTCAGTTCTTGGAAACAAGTAATTAATCTTCTGATTGTTTTTTATTTTTTAAGTCAACGGTTTTGTGTACCAAATGATCTTACTTGCTTATGAATGATGATGTTATAAGGTGGTCAACGATTGCAAATCAGTTACCTGGGAGAACAGATAACGAGATCAAGAATTTCTGGAACACTCATTTGAAGAAAAAGCTGATTCAGATGGGTATTGACCCAATGACTCATCGTCCAAGAACCGATATCTTCGCCGGCTTATCTCAGCTCATGTCTTTGTCGTCTAACCTGAGAGGCTTTGTTGATCTGCAACAACAGTTTCCAATTGATCAAGAGCACACTATACTGAAACTCCAAACCGAGTTGGCCAAACTCCAATTGTTCCAATACCTTCTTCAACCATCTTCCATTAATAGCATTAACCCTAATGACTTTGACACTATCAGTCTCCTTAACTCTATTGCCTCCTTCAAAGAGACCACTACTACCACCAGCAACAATCTCGACCTTGGTTGCCTCGGTTCATATCTTCAGGGCTTCAACAGCTTACCATCCCTAAAAACCCTAAACTCCAACATGGAACCATCATCTGTTTTACCCCAGAATCCTGATGACAATCACTTCAAATTCTTTACTCAAAGAGAAAACCTACCCGTGTCACCAATCTGGCTCTCGGATCCCTCCAGCTCAACTCAGAGTTTGTTACCTTCTCTTGATCCTTCTTCTGTGGTGACTGATGATCTGATTAGAAACCAGTACGGTATTGAAGATGTCAATAGCAATATCACCTCTTCAAGCTGTCAAGAATCAGCAGCTTCAGCTTCAGCTGCATGGCCTGATCATTTATTGGATGATTCTATATTTTCCGACATATCTTAGCCCTTCGTTGTCTTTTCAGGTATGTTTTGGAGGAACTTAAATCAAATTTACTCTTGGAATTGTGCTTGTTGGAGAATTTTATTTGCAAATCTATATATTGTAGAGACATCATCTATATGTGCTCATGTTGTAGAATGTACAGTACAGTACAGATTTCATACCTCATATGCATGTTATTGTCAATGTTCTTTAGCATATGTCTGTACCCATCGCCGAGTTTATATATAAAGATTTTTATGAAGTGGAGATCACTTGTAGTTGTAGTTTGTATGTTATTCAATAATTAGGGTTATTTATAATTATATGGATCTTTTGTTTTACCCTTCCTGGTGATAACATTCGGATGGTGTATGAATATAGATGTCATAACAAATAATAGACATACTGTTATTGTGTGAATGAAAACACAAAAAAAAAATCAAAGAGCAGTTTGTGTATCTTTACTTTTTTGCTAAAGTAATAATTAAGCAGAAAATCAAACAAATTAAAGTTAGTATAGCTAGAGTTTAGATGTGTTACATATGAAGACCACGTATTTAAAATCGAGCTGTCGAAACTAAAGACAACCCATTTTAGAGCATAAAGGTTGAGTTGTTTCATTATCATTCATGAAGTCTAAATGTTGATTTGATTGCCAAGGTCAAATAATGGAAGAAGTGAAGATAGCATGTGATCGGCTGGCTAACGATTATATAAAAAGGCCAAGTAGACATTAAATAATAATTAAAAGACGAGGCCCTCCCTATAAGTATGTGATGTCAGATAAAGTGATCTCTCATTAAGTTTATAAGAAAAATCATTCATTGAGTCCTTTTTTAAAATCTTTCTTAAAAGTTGAATTGACTCTTTAATTGATAAGGCTTGCCTTCTTGGGCAAAAGATCTTGTGCAATTAGGGTATTCTACTCCATCCGTATCCGAATAGATCATGTTTGGATTTTTTTTTTTGTCAATGGATAATGTACGTATGTTATTAACTTGTTATCCATATTTAATCTAATATTTTTGGATATTTCGATTATGCACATAAAAATTTGATAATACATCGGTACTGTATCTAACTCAATTTGGAAATGATTAAAATATGTTTATTTTTTACTCTTCTTGTCTTTTATAAACATGAAAATAACAAATTGTTTTGATACATAAATATTAGTTTTAATGTTGGAATACAGAAATATCTATTGTGTGGATGAATGTTTTTTTTTTTTTTAAATATCATAAATAGAGTTGGCAACAATACAAAATGAGGACAACTTAGGACAGAAAACAGATCCCAAAAGACTCTCATATTAGGCCCATATAAAAGACAACTATGTAATAGGCTTGACAATATAAGTCGAGAAAGACATCTTTGTGGTCAACGGAAAAAGTCAACAAAAACATTAAGGTTCACAGGATTCAACTCAAAGATGCATATGATGAAACAAAACACGATGTGTACACTTGATTTTACGTCTTCTTCATCGAAGAACCCAAAAAAAAAAAAAAGAGAAAAAAATGAAGTTGGCAACTTTACAGTAAAATCAAGATTTGATGTTTGGTCATCTTCCACCTGATAATTCAATAGCATCTTGGTTATGCATAGAATCTTCACCCCAATCAAATCTTCTTTGCAACCGTTCGGACTCATGACGTCTCGTGACTTCCACGTTTTGCCACTCTTCCCATCTCTCCGCAAGCCCTTCTCCTTCTAACATCCGTACAACTTCAGACATCACTGGTCGGTCTTCCGGCGAACCTTGTGTACAAAGCAAAGCCACTTGTATCATCATCTCTACTTCTTCTTTTATATACTCCCCATCCAAATTCTTATCTACAATTGCTTCCAATCTCTTTTCTCTTTCCAGTTTCTTCACCTGTCCAAAACAAAAAAGACCCAAAAAGATTATGGTAAATAAAGCTTGAGAGAAGCTATTTTGATGTGGGATTATTCGATTATACATACGTGGTCAAGTAACAAGACATCATCTTCTTCCTCCAAACGCGAAAAGTCTATCGCGCGCTGTCCTGTAACGAGCTCAAGAAGCATAATTCCATACCCAAAAACATCGGTTCTCTCTGATGATTTCCCTGTGGATAGATATTCTGGTGCAATATGACCCATTGTTCCTCGAACTTGAGTTGTCACATTAGTCCTTCTAACATCTACTAATTTGGCTAAACCAAAATCACCAACTACTGCTTCAAAATCTTCATCTAGTAACACGTTTGCTGCTTTCACATCACGATGTATGATCTTAGGATTGCAATGTTCGTGAAGATACTCAAAACCACGTGCTGCTCCTAAGGCAATCCGTTTCCTCGTCTCCCAATCCAGAACCGGGTCGCCTGCTTTAATCTCTCTGAGACGATGTGCAAGACTTAGATTCTGCATGAAGGGATAAACCAAAAGGCGTTCTGTTTGCGTGGTGCAGAAACCGATAAGACGCAGTAGATTCCTATGAACAGCTACACTTATCATCTCGACTTCCCTCTGGAATGCAGCATCTCCACCAGGACTTTCAAAATCCGTCAATCTCTTCACAGCAACTTTGGTGTTATCCAGAAGCACTCCTTGGTAAACTTTCCCAAAGCCTCCTTGGCCGAGCACATTCTTTTCGCTGAAGTTATCTGTCGCCAATTGGAGCTCTCTCCATGCAAATCTTTTCAACTGCCCAAATGCAATTCTCCTGTCCACTTCACCTGAAAAAAATAGTAAAGATTGTAGACTCTTTATTCCACAAATGTGTATATCAATACATCATAACATACCGGAAAATGAAATACGAAAGAAAGGTTTCCCTGTGGGTATATTACAGACCTGCAACATCCACGAACACATCACGCCTATATCCTTTATGCCTATCCTTGCAGAACAGAAACAACAAGATTCCAAAGAGAATAACTGTAACTCCGGCAACAACTCCAGCAATAATGCCAGTTTTTGGCTTGCTTGAATCACCTAAATGTTTTCAGCAGATCTAGAATTCTTTCATACTTTTGATCAGTTGAAAATAAAGAAAATGTGGCAAGTAATGTAGTTACCTGAATGGGCAACCTCAGATACACAAGGTTGAGGTTGACCAGTGCCACAATTCAAGTTGTTTGATGTGAAACTATAGTCGATTACAACCAGATCAGATTACTGCTAAAGAATTGAAAATTTCAGATTTAACCTAAAGTAGTCAAACATACTTGTATTTTGGGATCTCAAATAGACTTTGAGGAATCTGGCCACTGAGGCTATTGGAATCAAGCAGCCTGTAAACGTAGTTTCAAACAACGAAGTTAAGACAAATTACTTCCAACAAAAGATGGTAAGCATATACAAGGAACACAGTAACTTACAGATTTAACAGGTTTGGAAGACCAGTGAGGGACTCCGGAATAGTCCCATTAAGTTTGTTTCTACTCAAGGTCCTGTTTGGCCCATACACAGTGAACAAAAACATGAGTGATCTTTATCTATGTCTTAAATGTTTTAAAACATGTCCAAGATTTAACAGCATTAGGAGGCAGAACTACTTACAAGAACTGAAGTTTCTTGAGATTACCGATAGTGGATGGTATACCACCAGTAAGCTGATTGTCCTCCAAATCTAAACTGGTCAAGCTAGTCAGATTTCCAAAGTCTTCTGGTATTTCACCCGTAATTCCATTTCCCTTTAAAGTACTATATACAAAAAGAATGACGAAATGCTCATAACAAAATATGTTCTAGACTTCTAGGAGATATAAAAAGAGAGGTTAAATCTACGACACTTACAGAGTCTTGAGATTTTCTAGGACTCCTAATCTTGAAGACAAGGTTCCCGAGAAGTTCATGTCCGATAATGTACTGCAATCACAAATGCCATGAATATAAATCTTCTCCCACACTCGCTTGGAAACAACATTTACTAACTCAGAGTTATCATTAAACTTACAGAGAAGTGACGAAGTTTTTGTCATCACAAATAACTTGGGACCAAGTGCAAGGATTAACTTGATTCTGATTCCAGTCACTTAGCTGATTGGGCAATGCACGTAACGAGATCCTCAACGCAAATAGTGCATCCCCTGAAACGGAAAAGCAAAGAATCAGAGAGGTTATCTCATAAATGTTTAGGGGAAAGCAATCTCTACCTGACAAGCTCAGAAATGCACCCAAAAAAGCTAAGAAATGAGAGAACAGAGCCGCTAATAAGCAAGAAATAGCATCACCTTGAGCATCTGGAGACACAAATGAACATAAACAGGCAAAAACCAAGACAGTAAAAGCCATAGCCATCTTATGCAAGCTGAACATCTCATCTCATCTCATTAATTTAGCTGGTTCCATCTACAAGATACATTTAATAACATTAGAACAAAATCTTTTTCCTACTTTTAGTGGATCTGACACATAACAGAGAAAAATTGATGGATAAATTATCGTCAACTATGAATCAAAAACTTTCTAAACTCAACCAAATTAGCTATAAAAAAAAAGCTGGAAACTAAGACTTTCGACAGAAATTAGGTGTAAGGATAAAGTCCACTATTGAAAGGCTGAGACTTTACATAGAAAAAGAGTCAAACGGATGCTTAAACACGAACAAGCTCAATTCCCCAGAAAGCTTAATGACCAATCTTGTCAAACTTCATAAGAAATCCAATTCTTCAAAAACAGAGATTTAGGCAACGGCAAAAGGGAAGAACCTCGTACCGAAGAATAAAATCCCAAAAAAAAAAGGAAACAATTGTCGCTGCTCGAGAGATTCAGTCAGTCCGGGGATCAGAAACCAAAGAAAACGAAAGTGAAAAGCTTGTTTTTATTCTGTAGACTTTGCGTTTGGCAAATCGCAATTATCACTCTCGCTAAATGGCCTTTGTCTGAAAAGAAAAGTCCGATGTTTGTCCATGGAGCTGCTTTTTTTTCGTGCAACTTGTAATTATAGAATAATTTAATGAACTTTGATAATGGTGTGATTATACTATAAAACTATATGCTGTTATGTGTTTAATTACTACATTTCTTTGTTCATGCCCGATACGCGGATTTATGTATAGCTAATTTGAATATACATGAGATGAGATGAATATTAAGTTATACAAATGATTTGATTACTTCCACGTACATCAATTATGTATTTGTAATTAACATGGAATGAAAAAAGTTGGATATAATTAGGAAGAGTATATACTAGACTAAAGTCTCAATTTCTTTTTTGAAACATGCTTTGATTATTAAACTAACTATCAACATAAAATCTTATCGACTGAAAGTATAATTTCCATCTAACGCTGAATCTCACTGCATCATTTTAGAATCGAAAACTAAAAGGGATTCCAAGATAAACAAAATCATAATTCCACAAGTCCATGTTCTTTCATTTTCACTCAAAAATGGTCGCCAATCTCTTCAAGGTGACCATTATGCATAAATAAATCCAAATATTAATAATTTCAACATTTACTAGTATTTGAAATATTAAGAAATGTAAACGTTACTTACATATTCGTTAATTCTCTGTCGAAGATCATTTAGGACAGATTCGAAGGGAAAACCAACTGGAAATACACTTTGTATAATCTTAGATTCGAACTTCATCTGCTCCCAAAAAGTTGTCCAGTTACTAACCGACCTCTCCCTTTACTTGTTTCAGAAGAAGTCTGACTAATATCGAAATTGTTCCCAAAGACTTATACTATTGCAAATCTCTAGTAAATAATTCGCCATCTTGTAGTATCATACACCACAGTTATGTATGTGTAACATGGATATATCTTTGTATTTGTATATACATATATGTCAATGAAAACTCCATGGATTCCTTTGGGGGAAAAACACAACCCTAGTTTAGTTTCTAAATTTACAAGTACACCTATGGTTCCGAATTCTGATTTAAACACCAACCAAAAAAAAAAAAAACACACACACACACACAAGTTTTTTTCCATTGTAAATTAAACTAGAAGAAAAATAAATGGTTTTTCGGTTATAAATCGAACCAAAGGAATTAAGGAATCAAAGAAAAATCCTTGTTCTCTTTTTTTGATTCGATGACCTTTTTTTCATTAGTCCGCAAAGATCATTCCTTATAACCGAAAACTCAAAAAAAAAAAGTTTAATGGCTCCGATTGGTGACCACCAAAGAACAAAAAGAATAATAAAAAAACGAAAAGGATCAAAGAAGAAAAGAAAATGACCAAAATGAGGAATGAAAAATAATATGTTGTAGAGGAGGAATGAAACAAACTTTCGTAAATGGTAACAAATTAAGTTGAATATATATTTTATAAATATATATTTTCTAATAAATTAAAAATATCTAATAAAAATACTATTTTAAAAATAAATTTTTTTAATGAATTTGGTAAATAAAAATTAAGTAACTATTACAAATACGTGAAAGTTATATGGTAATTATAAAAATAAGCAACTATAAACTTTGAAAACCACGTCTCTTTACATTCTACATTTGTTCGGCAATCCGATCTCGAACAATTTTCATATAGGTTATTTCAGATGGTTCTTCATCCACTACATCATCTTCATTATCTAAATGATTGTTTTCATTTTGATGCATAGAGATAACATCATTTCCCCTTTCAACTTCTTCAAAATCGCTATTTTTAATTTTATTCCAACGAATAAAATTGGAATAAAATTGTGTAGTCCCATTGTCGCGAATATAACTTCCCTCTGTGTTAGAATATCATACCTTGGAAAAATATAATAATATAAATCAATTTTCATATTTTAATTAAAAAAAATTAAAAACGAATATATGAAATCAAGAACGAATGATTTTAATTCATAAGAGAACTTACTTAACATGCAAGTCTCTTTACTTGTTCTCTTATCTTTTGCTCAGAAACATTTGAATCTAATTGCTGGCTATTTTCTACCAAATTAGTTATTACTTGCAAATTAACATTGTTGCATGGATACTTGTATCTATCGATGCCAACTAAATTCTCTATATATTTAATCTTTATTTATTGATCCTCTCAGTCTTGTGTTTGTAGAATTACTATCTCATCTGTGTTTACTAAATTATACGTTCTTTTTTTATTTGCATATACGTTCTTTTTATTTGATAAACATTTACTTTCTTCTCTTTTTTTTGCATGAATTTATTTTTAATAAATATTAAATTTGTTTTCCTATTTGTTCCTCATTAAATTTGGAGAGGAACAATTTTCTTCATAGATTCCTAAAAAAAATGAATAGTAATAGTATAGGGTTCACATATCAAAATTAAGAAAACATATTACTTCTAACTGGTAAAATGAGAAACATGTTATTTCTTTCCAGCACCCAATGAATTAATAAAGCACTATACAACGAGGAAAAAAACTAAAAGTCACTTTGTTAGACGGCCCATGGGCCGGTTACAGTCTTGATTAGGCTCAAAGGAAATCATTCGACATGTGCGTTTGCACCATGACGCGAAACGCAGCCGCGGTGGTTTTAAGAGACTGGGTTATGTAGCACGCTGGAATAGGTGTTCAACGGTGCTTCATCTCCGACTACAACAACATAATCGCCGAGATCGAAAGTCAAGTTTTACATGTGTTAGTTCATTATTAGAATGGAGCAGTAATTTTATTCATAATATATTTTTTAAATGTTCTAAAACATGATGTATTTTAGTTTTATAACATTTTACCTTATTTAAAAGTCGGTAGGTTGTCAAATCTATTAAACACAATAGACGATATCGCCGACCGAACCGAAAGAAACTAGAAGAATGAACAAATACAACCTCCTCATACTCTATTTCTGTTAAGGATACTAAATCAAGTATATTAGGAATGTACATTAATTGACAAAATCCTAGTGTCACATTACTTTGTATATATAATCCTCCTTTGTATTCACTATGAAATATATAATATTATTCACATTTACATGGTATCAGAGCAACCCAAACTTTTTTTTCCTGTCGCTCTCTCCTTCTTCTTCTTCTTCACAACTCTTTTTCACGTTCTCATCTCCAAACGCATCATGTCTCTTAACGCTGCAGACACGGTCGACACCACACAAACGTCACTCCTCAACGTGAATATGTCTAACATCACCAAGCTTTCATCCAACAACTATCTCATGTGGAACTTGCAAGTCCACGCGCTGCTTGATGGCTATGGTCTGGCCGAATACTTGGATGGCTCCACTGCTCAACCGTCAGCCACCATTACCGCCAACAACGTCATCGCTGCAAATCCTGTGCATGTCCATTGGAAAAGACAAGATAAGCTAATCTACAGTCGCTTATTAGGTGTTGTATCTCTCACCATCCAACCTATCTTGTCTAGATCTGCCACCTCCGCTGACATATGGCGAACCTTGTTGGAAACCTACGAAAGCACGAGCTGGGGACATGTCCGACAACTGAGACTCCAGCTGAAACAGTGGACCAAAGCCACCAAAACCGTCGATGAATACCTTCAAGGATTCATCACCAAATATGATCAGCTTGCCCTCTTAGGCAAACCTGTCAAACACGAAGAGCAGATTGAGTATGTCCTTGATGGCCTCCCTGAAGACTACAAATCCGTTGCCGATCAGCTTGAAGGTCGAGACCGCACGCCCACTGTCACAGAGGTCCATGAGAAACTTCTAAACCATGAAGCAAAGCTTCTCGTTGTTGTCGCCGCTGTTTCACATGTGGCTCCTGCATCTGCAAATAACACCACATACAAGCCTCGCTTCAATCAACCTCGTCAGAATTCGAGCCCCAACACAGTGTGGAACCAGCAACCAACTCATAAACCATACAACCCCAACAAGCCAAACAATCGTGGAGGAAAGGGATATCAAGGAAAATGTCAGCTGTGTGGGACGCAGGGACATAATACTAAGTGGTGCTCTCAGCTTCGTGATCATTTTTCTTCACTACAAAAGCAGTAGCCAACTCACACGCCTTGGCAACCTAGAGCCAACATTGATGCCGCCTCCTCCCTGCAAGATAACTCCTGGCTGCTGGATAGTGGTGCTACACACCACATGACAAGTGATCTTCACAACCTATCTCTCCATCAACCTTACCATGGTGACGATAGTGTTCTCATTGGTGATGGTTCAGGTCTAAATATCTCTCACACTAGTTCACTCACCCTCCCTGAAAATTCCTAGAAACTCAAATTACTTGATGTGCTTTATGTTCTACATATTCATAAAAACCTCATCTCAGTTTATCGGTTGTGTAACACTAATAAAGTTTCTGTGAAATTCTTTCCTGCTCATTTTCAGGTGAAAGATCTCAAGTCGGGGGTCCCGTTGCTCTAAGACAAAACTAAAGACGATCTCTACGAGTGGCCGGTCTCTCCAACAACCCTTACCTCGTTTTTTGCTTCATCATCACCAAAACCATCTATTCAAGAATGGCATTCACGCCTCACCATCCCTCTGCATCTATCTTAAATTCTGTTGTTGCTTCTTTTTCTTTACCTCACTTAAAAGTTGTTTCCCAAACATTATTTTGCAATGATTGCGCTATCAATAAAACTCATAAGCTTCCCTTTTCTACCTCTTCCATCCAATCCACTCGTCCCTTAGAATACATTTTTACTGACCTTTGGACATCACCTGTCATCTCTATCGACAATTACAAGTACTATCTCGTACTTATTGATCACTATACCCTCTTTACATGGCTATACCCACTAAAAACCAAAGCTCAAATTCGTGAGACCTTCATACCTTTTAAGGCGCTGGTGGAGAACAAGTTCAAAACCACCATTTGTACGCTATACTCAGACAACGGTGGAGAGTTCATTGCTCTCAAACAATTTCTTGCTTCTACTCGTATCTCTCACCTAACGTTGCCACCACACACACCCGAACACAATGGTGTGTGTGAACGTAAACATCAACAAATTATGGAAACTGGTCTGTCGCTTCTCACTCATACCGTTATGCCAACCACGTACTAGAGCTACGCGTTTGCCGCTGCTATGTATTTGATTAATCGCCTTCTAACACCGGTCTTAAACATGACATCGCCATACCAAAAGCTTCTCAACGATCAACCTAACTATTCCAAGCTTCGAGTATTTAGATGTCTATGTTTTCCCTGGCTAAAACCCTACACCAATCACAAATTAGAGAATCGATCAACACCTTGTGTATTTCTTGGTTACTCGTTGACACAAAGCGCATACCTCTGTCTTCAACGCAGCTTCGGCCGCATCTATGTGTCTCGTCATGTGAAATTTGATGAATCCACTTTTCCTTTTAACTCACCACAAACCATACCCGCAACACCACCAGAAAATATCCAAACTCAAACACCAACCCTTTCTGCTGAAATTATTCACCAGCCACTCGTAGCTGCACCTTATGCCTTGCCGAGACCGCCGGCCGAGACTCTTCACCGGGGCAAGCCATCACCGGCACCGATCGCTGTTGCATCAACGTCGCCGGCTGTAATTGCTCTGCTTGCAGGTAACGCCATTGATAGCTTGATTGCAGGTTCGGGCGACGCCAATCCAAGCGCTAGGCTTAATTCACAAGATCAGATAATAATTGTGGCCCAAGTCCATGAAGAACAAGCAGCCCCAAATATTGTCACTCATCCAGACCCACTTACAACTTCAGACCCAGTTGTCATCTCTGCTCCTTCACGTGACACTACACCAACAAACGATGCCAGTTCTAGTGCCGCCGAGAACAATCCTGCGCCGAATCAACACCCGATGATCAGCCGAATCAACACCCGATGATCACTCGAAGGAAGAATAATATCATCAAGCAAAAATGAAAGATGAACCTAACTGTTGCCTTGCCTCCGTCAATTCCACCAGAACGAACCACGGTCAATCAAGCTTTCAAAGACAAAAATTGGAGACTTGCAATGTCTGACGAGCTTGATTCTTTCGCTCGAAATCGCATATATGATCTGGTACCTCGGCCACTGGCAACTGATATTGTAGGCTGTAAGTGGGTGTACAAAAATAAATTTCAGCCGAATGATTCCTTTGGTAGGTGTAAAAACGCGACTCGTAGCTAAAGGTTACAATCAATAATTTGGCAGAGACTTCACATAAACATTCAGCCCTGTTGTCAAATCTACTACTTTGCGCTTAGTACTCAACATCGTTGTCACTCGCGCTTGGCTTATCACTCAATTAGATGTCAATAATGCGTTCTTACAAGGAAATCTGAATGAGGAAGTCTTCATGGAACAATAGCCAGGATTTGTTGAAAAGGATCATCCCACGTATGTGTGTCGTCTTCACAAAGCCGGGTATGGACTAAAACAGGCACCAAGGGCCTGGTACATAGAATTACAGAAGTTCGTGGTCAGCCTTGGGTTCAAGAACTGCCTTGTCGATACGTCTCTCTTCGCTTATTGCCAGGATAATAACCACATCTATTTACTGGTTTATGTTGACGATATACTTATCACAGGAAGCAATACCAAGCTGATCAACAACATTCTATCTCTCCTTGCCGAACGCTTCTCCGTTAAAGAATCCGAAGATCTCAACTACTTTCTGGTATCAAGCTCATCGAACTCGCACGGTCTTCACTTATCTCAGCAAATACATCATCATTATTGATCAAATATAACATGGTGGACGCAAAGCCGGTCAGCACCTCGATGGCAACGTCTCCAAAGCTCACGATTCACAACGGTAGCACAATGTATGACCCTACACGTATGATAACTCGCTGGTAGTCCAATATCTTGCTTACACTCATCTCGACACTATGCCGTGAATCGACTCTCTCAATTTATGCATCGTCCAACCGAAGATCATCAGGCGCAAAACGAATACTTCGTATCTACCTGGACACAAACACATGGTATTTTCTACTCTTCCAAGAATTCGCTCTTCATGGATACTCGCAGATGAGTGACTACAACTATATTCCCAATGCTTATATCATATACAATGGAGCACATCCAATTTCATGGGCATCAAGGAAACAAAAGAGTGTAGCCTGTTCCTCTACCGAAGTTGAGTATCGAGCGGTCGCTAATACAACAACAGAAATACAGTGGATATGCAATCTTCACACTGAACTCGGCATCAAGCTTCCATAACCGCTAGCTGTTTATTATGACAATGTTGGAGCCACGTTCCTCTGCGCTAATCCGATTTTTCACTCCCATATGAAACATGTGGTACTTGATTATCATTTATCCGAGGCCAAATACAATCCGGTATGATATGCGTGACCCATGTAAACATGCAAGACCAGCTCGCCAACGCTTTAACTAAACCGCTAAATCGTGCACGATTTACACTCCTGCGAGATAAGATTGGAGTGTCTACAGCCCTTCCATCTTGAAGGAGCATGTTAAAGATACTAGTATATTAAGAATGTACGTTAATTGACAAAACCCTAGTCTCACATTACTTTGTATATATAATCCTATTATGTATTCACTGTGAAATATATAATATATTTCACATTTACAATTTCTATCTCGATGGACTCGACATATGTGAGATATGTCATTGTCATAACATAAATAATTATTAAAAACGAAACGCATATGAACTTTACCCAACTATATAATAATTAATGTCATATATCCTAACTATTCTCAATCAAGCAAGAACCAACAATCACAGCACACCAAAAAAAACGTCGATCGAGACATATGGAGAGAAAACATCACTTCGTGTTAGTTCACAACGCTTATCATGGAGCCTGGATCTGGTACAAGCTCAAGCCCCTCCTTGAGTCTGCCGGCCACCGCGTTACTGCCGTCGAACTCGCCGCCTCCGGGATCGACCCACAACCAATCCAGGCCATCGGAACCTTCGACGAATACTCCAAACCGTTGATCGAAACCCTCAAATATCTCCCAGAGAACGAACAGGTGATTCTGGTTGGATCCAGCTTGGGAGGCATCAACATAGCTCTCGCCGCCGACATATTTCCGACGAAAATTAAGGTTCTTGTTTTCCTCAACGCCTTCTTGCCCGACACAACCCACGTGCCATCTCACGTTCTAGATAAGGTTTACAATAAAATTACTATTTCTTTTTGTGATACTAGTACTTTTTTATAATTCGACCTACTAATCTAATACCATGCAAATAATTCTTCGTTTGGTTGATGATAATAAAGTATATAGAGATGCCTGGAGATTTGGAAGATTGTGAGTTTTCTTCTCATGAAACAAGAAATGGGACAATGTGTTTATTGAAGATGGGACCAAAATTCATGAAAACTCGTCTTTACCAAAATTGTCCTATCGAGGTATGATTCCGACTAATCTCAAAATTTGTTACGCCAAAAAAACAAAATCTAAATTTAAACTTCATTAGTCCCAGATCTAGAGAAACTCTATGAGTTATTCTTATGAGATGATGTATTAATTATTTTTGGTGTGTGGTTATATGATGGTTGTGAAGGATTACGAGCTAGCAATTATGTTGCATAGACAAGGGTCATTTTTCCAAGAGGATTTATCAAAGAAAGAAAAGTTTAGCGAGGAAGGTTATGGCTCGGCGCAACGAGTTTACGTAATGAGTAGTGAAGACAAAGCCATTCCCTGCGATTTCATCCGTTGGATGATTGATAATTTCAACGTCTCGAAAGTATACGAGATCGACGGTGGAGATCACATGCTCATGCTCTCCAAACCACAACAGCTCTTTGACACTCTCTCTGCTATTGCCGCCGATTATATGTAATAAACTAAACAGTCCGTTTTACTCACTGTTAGTTTACGGGCTTCATTAATAAAATAAAACCTTTCAATTCAATAAAACTTAAAAGTTAAAATTTAAAATTACTGTGACAATTACATAGGTATTTTTTTGTTTCATTATTAACAGTAAAGACAAAAAAAATACACATACTTCTTATGTTAATTGATTACTACATATTATTTTGAAGCTATAAAACAAAGAAGAAATTAAACTTAAAAGTAATGTTTAATAATTGTACGAAGCTAAGCTTTACTCAGATAAAGGGTCGGTCTACAGAAGATTCACGAGAAGGAGACTCAAACAGTGACGTGTAGGACAGTGAAGCAGGTGAGACAAAATTGATTAATCAACTTTGACAGTGTATCGTTCCATTCAAATCATTATTTTCCAAAACTAAATATAAAATGTGAAGTAATTGGTTAATTACAGTTTAAGCTTAAATGGTTCTGTTCTATCAGTACAAAAGAGAAAAGCTGTAAAAGCTGATGAAATAAATTGTGAACATGCAAACGTTAAGGAATCGAAGAAGATTTTAATGAATTAAAGCAAAAAGTGTTGAAAGAAATGAATGACGCAAGTAAGTAGTTACAACAGCTAATTTCTCTCAAAAAATTTCAAAATAGAACTTTTGATTATTTACAAATTGAGCCGTACATTTACAAAGAATCCAAAGAACACCTCTGCAGTCCCAAAAATCCAAAATCAATATAGAAACTGTTTTTATAAATAAATAAAAAACAGAGTAGGAGATCAAACCAGAGAGATCAATTCAAGGATTATAAAAGTGGCCATTGCAATGACATTTCCAGCCCATAGGTTTGTAATTAGAGTACTGATCAAGAACGGTGGTTAGAGACGAAGGAGGTGGAGGTCGGACGAATCCACCGGAAAATGGGTTAACTCGGAAGCGAATCGGGAGAGTGGGAACTTGAATAGCCATGCAAGGATGGCAACCATTGCATCTGTTGTGGCAGCTCGGTGGTGTAGAACCTAATCTTGTTTTATCTTCAATCAAAGCTACCTGAAATATCAGCAAAAGCAAAGAACTTTAAAATCAATCAAATGAGAACATGATTTGATTTGGGGAATTGAGTTGAGAAAGATAGGTTGGATTACTTGAGGAGAATTCGGAGGTTGGACAGGTTGAAGAAAGGATGAGACTTGTGGAGTGACGAGAAGAAGAAGAAGAAGAAGAAGGGAAGGTTTGTAAATAGTAAACATGTTTATTTGAGTTCAAAGAATTACCATACAGGAAGAAGAAACTTCATGTGCGTCTATTGAAATTTCAAGACTTTGTTTGAAAAAACAAAAACAGAGAGAGAGAGGGGATGATGAAGTAGAAGAAGATTTTGGATCAGAAGTGAAATGAGTTGAGTTAAGGAGAGACAGATATGGGGAGAGAAGGGGTAAAATGGTAATTTAGAGGGAGAGTGAAAGGAACAAGACAGAGTGGGGGAGACAGAATAGGAGGATACATATCAGAGGAGAGGCACTTAGAATAGCCTTCTTTCTATGTGTCACTTCAATCTTTCTTCTCTTCTCTCTTTTCATTTCATTTATTCTTTTTTCATTTTTTTTGGATTTCTCTTTGCATTGTTCATTAGTTTTGAGTTTTCTGACCACTTTTTTTAGATCTTGTATTGATACAAAACATGCACTTTTGCGTATTTTTTTGGAATTTTATTGGAGTACTTCGGTAATTAACCGGATTAAATGAAAAAATCCTTCAGATAAAAATTGGGTCAATGTTGGTTATAAGAAGCATTGTGTTGACCAAGTTGTCTTGTTAGCATTCTCCACTCTCTATTTACACGAGCATTTCTAATTTACAGAGAACTCAATTTATTTTTTTACCAATAATTATTATTATTCTTTGTACTAAGGAATCTTAACTCGTTAATAATGTGCTTTTGTTCTTTTTTTTTGCTCATCCTCTCGGTTTTAGTTCATTGAGTCTAAAATCAAATCAAATTGAAAGATAGCTGAATGTTCTATCATCATTATTGGATGTTTTCGATTTAAACGACCATATATGTAGATTTCTCAAATACTTGCTAAAAAATTTCTTACATTTTGATTCATCGTCCATTTATTCAACCAGCATTGCCTTGCAACATGCTGAATACCAAGATCTTTGGACTTATATGCTTATTTTTGGTATATACTTAAATGCTTCATGGTTCCAAACTCATTACTAAAGCTAGCTTTCCCAATAATCTAAATGTTGAGTGGAATGTTCAATGGTTAAAAAAGAGTTGAATAACATTTCACCGGTAAGTATCTATTGACTGACACATCAAATTGGGGTTTCCTTTTAACATCAGAAAATAGTAAACGAATAGGGAAATGGGGTTTCTTTTATCATCAGATAATAGTAAACGAATAGGGAAGTTACTGAGTAGTAATAGTAGTAAAAACCACAAGTTTGACTGGGTTTTGATTATTGAACAAAATGAGAAAAGAGGTAAAATTTACCAAGAACAATAAATGAAGAAGAAGAAGGATGCCACACATTTTATCATTTTGACTGCATTCATTACATAAGTTCAACAATCTTATGTTATTAAATTGTGAGCATCTGTGCCCTTAATATTATAATCCATGTCTCTTTCTGCTGCTGTTTTCCAACAATTTTCGCAGTATCGTTTTCTCTTTCTTTAATACATTTACTATTCGTATATCAAGTACTTTATGTGACATTTTTATCATTTTTAGAAAAAATAGTTCTTCTAAAGGTAATGATTCTTTTCTTTTCTTTTTGGGTTTGAATCAAAAGTACAGTACAAGTAACCACTCAAATGATTACTTTTACAAATTAGCTGAGTTATCAATCGACATGATAATTAAAAGGAGTAGATTTTGGAATGGTCCATGGACCAGTGATGATCATTAACTACTGTTCACACCAAATTATAAAGGATTCTTTCGGTTACAATTTATTGCCATAGACTTTGGTATCACCTCTTCAAAAAATAAAGTGTAGAACTTTGGTGCATCGAATAATACTATTTATTTGCAATAAATGCGTAAATGGTTAGAACGAAAATCTCAAAATTGAACCAAAGTCCTCCAAAAATCCAATCATAGAAACGAAAATGGTCTCTCATAGAACCATGAAAACAACCAAAGATTGAACTTCGCATCATAAATACCAAATATCTCTTGAACCAAAAACTCATATTTGCATAACACAAATATCGATCTCCCCAAGCATCTTTGCCTTCAAAACTTACCCAAATCCACAAATTTGTATTGATACACTTTGGATAAAATTTAGCATATACAAATCTTCAATTTCTTCCCATCAAAACCCATCGTATCTTCTCCTTGCCTAGAACTTCCCAAATTTGAATTTTACTTGCAGAGATAGTGATCACCACCACCACCTCCCACGAGACATCTTATGTTTTTGTTTTCTTTTTATATTTAATTTTTATTATTTCTTAAATTTAATTTTAAATAGTATATTTTGTAAATACAGAAAAAAATAAGAATTAAGGATCATTTTCAAACTTTTATGTGTTGTTTTAGTAAACTTGATTTTGAATGTGTTATTATAATAATTTTCATATTTTTTAATGTGCTGTTATAAGTAATTTTCCTATACCTAAACCCGTGAAATTTGGAACATCCTTTCTTTTATTTTAAAAAACAAATCAAAGCAAAAATAAAATTGAAAAGAGTTTGGAAAATAACATTACGCGAAAGGAAGGCTGTGAAACTTACGTTCCGTGGAATCGCGTGATGTGGTCAGTGACTATCTTTTTCCACGTTACCTCATTTGTCGCATTTCAATTTTTTTCTTACAACATTATTTAAAAATAAAATGAAGTCAGAAACAAACAAAAAAGATCTTCAGAAAGAGAAGACTTTCACAGTAAGACAACGAGATCGCCAGAAAAAAAATAAAATAAAAAATAAAAACTGAAATTTATTATTGCATGATCCAATTATAAAAGAGTCAAGAGCTTTTGTCTCCTTTGCTACGTAGGTCCCAACTCTTCTACTCTATTTGTCCTTTTAAACGGCTCAGATGTGTAATCAGAAAAGATCCTACGGTCGAATAATGTTTGGTCACAAGCTTACTTACGCCTATTCATGTCTCCGCCAAGGATACAATAAAAATTTCCGGTTTAATCCGGTATACAACAACCTTAACTAACTCACGGTTTTATACCTGCCGTTTCACCGTTGAGCAGCTCGGTATGCTTCTTCGTCGGAGATAACCGCCGGTATGTTCCATGTTCCCATCGAATGCCCATAAATTTTCCCACCTGATAAACTTTTTCATTAAGTCATCAACCAAAAAAAAAAATACAGCGAATATGGACGGAGTTGTAATTTTGGTACCTTCTTTAGTAGCTTCTTCACATCTTCTTTGGTAATTTGAAGACAAATGTGAATCCAGGGATTTCATAATCTCTTCATACTTCTCTTCAGCTTCAGATATCCGCTTCGCCTGTAAAAAAAAAACAATTGAGTTTTGATACATTTACAGAGAAACGTTGATTGATTGCCGTATTAATGTTTCTTTACCAGTTCTGTGGGGGCATTCGATGAGCCGAATATTCCCACAAACATACGTAATACATTGAAATTGTTCTCAAGCACATCTTCCTACAAGAAAACCAGATCGAGTCTGATCAGTAAATATCGTGATGACACATGGAGTTCTTAGAGGGTTTCTAACCTCGTAATCGAACCTGCAAAAGTAAAGTTGAAACCAATCAGATTCTGAAAGATTTCAACCTTTGTGTTTGTAAAAGATGGAACATGTTTTAAAAGACGCGTACAGATCATCCGCTACTTCAACCAGGAACTCTGAAATTGATAAGAAGTCCATATGCAACTGATTCACCTTTTACACGGTTTCAAAGAAGGAAGAGAAAACATGTTACATATACAATCCAATCTATATGCATCAAATACTAGAAGTGTCACTCCTGGATGAACATGAGTTCACGTCAAGAAGAAAACAAGGCACATGAATGTACTACCTCTTCTCCTCTCAGCTTGTATAGTAGAAGATTCAACACCCGGTAATCAAAAGACTTCAAATGAATTGCTCTCATCACATCTTTGAGACAAATCTATAAAGACACAGATGAAACCATGTGCAAATGCATTGCAAAAAACAAACAGCACATTGTTTGACAAAAATAAACTGAACCAGTCACCTTGTTTTTGTTTGAAAGAGCATGACAAAGCTTTCTTTCTAACGCCCAATACTCTTCACCTGACTTAAACTCTTGTTGTATTCTAACCCATGCAACAAATTAACAGCGATCAGTGTATATGTTTGTCCCTTTCATGATAAAACAGTAAGAAAAAAGGAGAAGTTATAGCAAGGATATACCTTTGTGTCAAAAGGCCCTCACGTTCAAGCAGATCTACAAGCGGCTTCAGTAGATTAGTTTCAAACAAAACTCGTGATTCAGCATTCCATCCATGACTTGAATACTGCATCTCAAATCATTAGGTTGTACACTGATTTGGTGATTCCCATAATCCTAAATATTAGACATGCCATCTTACAATGACTTGGGATGCACAAGCTGATTCACTGACTATCTTCTCATTAAGAGTATCAATCTGCAGAAACAAAAGACCTGCATTTCTTAGATTCAGGTTATATTGTCACTGTTGCAGTGCACGTTAACTCAACAAAGAAAATCTTACAGACATGAGGGAGAAAACAACAGAAGTGCACAAATTATTACCTGATATATGTAACTCTCTGTGAATGAAAGCACAGGTAAATATCTGAATATTGACTGGGGTTCGTTAATATCCAACCGATGGAACATGAAATAAGACCTGGACTGCAACAGGATATGGACAGTTACGAACACAACAAATTCAGAAAACCATGAGAGAGAGAGAGAGAGAGAACACTTGCATAACTCAGAAGACAAGTTATTCCTTCCTTTATCTTCCTAATTCATATGTCTACACAACCCGATCCTGTTATCTATGATTAACTAACTCAGCCAGTCAAGGCAGAAAAATAGCAATGCTTTGTATGAGGAAAGACTTACGAAGTCCTCAAGTGTAGAGCTTGCTCTTTTCATTGCATCTAGCCCGACCATTGCCACAACTTTTTGGTGTTTCAGTGACGTGTTGTAAGGATCAACATTTTCCATGACACTCTTCACAAAGCTCTTTTGGGACTCTCCTGCATAAAAGTTGAACGATCACCAAGAATACTCAGAATTTCAGATAGCAAATCAAAGTTGCAGAGGAACAACATGTGTTTGGGACATCATTATCTCACTATAATTAGTTTTAAAGCCACGCAGCTAAAATGAAAGATAGTAACTACGAAGGAGTTCTATGCAGAGACTAGAACCTGAACTTGTATTTGCTGGTTTAGCTTCATAGTCTTGCTCAAGTGACTTCGATATCTCCTCGAGGAAAGATCCTGAGATCTACGTAATGAAAGAACAGTCTTTGAAAGAGGGATAATCTAGGGTTCATGGAAAATAGTAAGAAAAATAGTAAGCTTTACTTACTTTCGGTAAGAACTCAGAGACTAGACCCAGTTTCGAATCAATTTCGAGTTCGCCACATGGTTGTACCTTGAAAGAAGAATGAAATTATAGATTCTTTCAAAAGTGTAAAATTCGAAAAGAGTAAACTTTTATCGTTACCAGGAAAAGGACGAGATTGGAGAGGAAGCGAGAAGAAGCTGAATCGGAGGCTGAAGAAGAAGAAGAAAGTAAACCGTGAGAAGTAATGGCTGATACAACACTCTGAAACTTCTCCAATCGCCTTAGCTCCTCCATCAGAAATGAAACTCTACAGATTTTGTTCACAAAAGCGAGACTCATCTCGTGCAAATCGTTGTTTTGTAACATTCAACTTTCAATTTCGTTCAATAATAAAAAAAAATATATATAATTTGATTGAATCGTAATTTTCAGATTGAGAAGAAATAACAACAAAGATTTAACATTTTACCAAAAAAAAAAAAAAGTTTCCTGAAATTTTAGATAAATTCATATTCATAAATTAACAAGAAGTTTCTATTTCCTTAAATTAATCCTTTTTTCTTCCCGATTCCTAGTTGGAATGGGAGTGAAATGATTCTCTAAATAAAGCAAATCATATGGCGCCTCTCCTCTTCTCTTCATCATTCAGAGACAAGTATGGAAGAATTGTTACCACACGATGTGATAGAGCATATTCTGGAGAGACTTGCTGCCAAAACCCTCCTCAAGTTCAAGTCTGTATCGAAGCAATGGAAATCTACAATCCAATCCCCATCCTTCCAAAAAAGACAGGAGATCCACATGTCCTTTTTGTCTCGTTATTTAATACGTATATTTATAAGGCAGAAGATGAAGCTATGAGAACGTTGGTGGTGGGGTCATCAGTCTCTGATATGCCTCTACGATCTCTGCCATGGACTGCCGAGTATTGTGCTCAGCTCAATCCCACTACTCGAATGCATCGAACTTTCCCTCTATCTAACTATCAACTAGTTGCTGTCGAGAGGCGTGCGAGAGGCCAGGAACTTGCGAGAGACAAGCTTTTGGAAGTCCCATACCTTTTTCCTGGATTTGGCAAAGACAAAATCAGTTGCACATACAAGCCAGTTTGGTTATATAATTCCGCTGAGTTAGGCCTAAACGACAACGCTACTACTTGTCAAGTTTTTGATTTTGCCACCAACACTTGGAGAGTTGGAGGTACGCGTTGTCCCTGCGTCCCCTCATCTGATTCTTCACACCCAAGATCTTGTTTATGTAAATGCCTCCTCGCACGAGGGCAAAACCATGGTTTTGTCTTTGGATCTTCACATCTAAACTTTCCAATTCATCTCTAAAGCTCCCTTTCTCCACGCCTTTTATTTAGATATCATCATGTGCAACCTGGATGGTCGTTTGTGTGTATCTAAGAAAGAGTGGCCCAACCAAGTGATATGGTTGTTCGATTCAGACCACAAGACATGGAAGAAAATATGTTCGATAGATCTCAATATCACTTTTTCTTGGTTTGGGGAACACAGATACGAACTCACACCACTAGCAGTTTTGGTCAACGACAAGTTCTTGTTTGTTGATCGTGAACAAGGGAATGCATTGGTAACACATGATCTCAAAACCAAATCTTATAATTTGGCTTACACATCTGAACTCTCTGCATACGGTGTTTGTTATTATTTCCCGAAACATTCTGAACACATCTGAACCAAATCTTGATTATTTGCCAAAACATTCTACAGTTTCTAATTATTTGCTCAACTGGTTCGACTAATCTTTATATTTCAATTGCATGCTAGAAGCTTGTTTACGTAATTACGTAACATTCATCTTCTTACATGGTGTTGTTTCACAAAAAGTCCGGATATCCGCTACGGTCAATCCTACTATGGCGCAGATGTTTGGATTTTTGGGTAGTGCATTTGCCTGGGTCACGGAGGATTCTTCGGTTTACTTCATTAGCCAGCTTTGTATGAAAGGAACTAAGGAAGCAATAACAAAGATGTAAACTGAAAGTAATATCAACCAGAACATATATTCATATCTAAAAACAAAAAGCTTATAATCTCATCCGTACATGATCGATTCAAAAAGAAGTTTAGGTGCAAGAAAACCAAAGTCATATTCATAAATAAAGCTCGAAATGGAGGGACGACCTCTATTCTCTAGGCATCATCTCTGTCATAGTTATCTTTCTTTGATTCTTATTCCGGTACGGTTTCTATTGGTAAGGCATGTACCGCATTGGCCTTCTGAACCTAGGAGCCTTCCTGCACGAGCCATTGTCATATGAGACGAAGAAGAGAAAGCCATATGAGATATAATTTATGGTAAATATGCAGAATTTAAGCTTACCCGTATCCATATGGTGAATAAAAATAAGGAGGCACAAAGGGTCTGCGAAAGCGGTATCCCATTGAAGGGTTGAAACGCCCAGGATGATACTGTTTCATTCCAGGAACATTGGTTCGCTTAGGCGAGACCTGAAATGAAAAACAAAAGAGAAGATTGAGATCAATGAACTGTCCATTTCTTTCAGTATTGGTCTTAGTACGAGAAGATACCTTGAGTTGACGACCATGTAGCTCTGATTCATTCAGTTGTAGAGCTTCTTGCACGGCTTCGACTTCAACAAACTCCACATAAGCAAATCCCTTTGGCTGTCCAAACTTGTCCATCAGAATGGTTACCCGGTTGACTGTTCCGCATGTTTGGAAATGCAGTTGCACTTCTTCAGGTGTACAAGCATAATCGACCTGCAGGATGAAAAATGAGGTTTCAGTATAGCAAACAAGCATTTATATTGCAGCTAAAACCATGACTCACTGAGCACATAACAGATAAATAAGTTAACCACTTCGCTAAGGTAAGCCTAGTGACAAACTTGAGTGCTCTAAACAATCTTCCATGTCTAACATTAGACCCTAAGATGTCTACGGAACATAAACATCATGAGAATCTTAATTTTAAGAGCGTGAGACAAAATACATGATAACATGCCAGAATCAAACTGCAACCTATCACGAAATCTGCAAAACAACCCAACCTGTATGAGCTCCTTCAAGTATCTTCTTTCCAGACATCAGCTTTGGGTCTTGACTAGAAAGCATCCAGCATCTTGATTCAGTTCTTCAAAGGCCATCTCCTCAATTACAAAAACCATGCTTTCTACTCCCACCCAACTCACTCATAGTCCCTTTTTCCACTCAATAAGTCCCATTTTTTAATCTCTCAAACTCATGCAATTTTTTTTCTCCACATTTTTCTGCTTTCATTTTTTTTTCAATCTCCTTTCTTTTAATTTTTTCTCTTTTTTACTTTCTCAACATTTTTTTAGCTTTTATCATCGAAATCTACAAAAACCTTTTCCAACACTACAACAAGGAAATTATCAAGATAGCCACAAATCCTAGTTGACAATCCAGAGATATTAAGAACTTGAGGTATGAGAACAACCCTGCGATTATGTAGGACAGAGAGTCAAACTATGATACTAGAGCTGCAAAGCATTCTTAAGAGAAGCAACACTCAGCAAACATCAGGTTTAAATATCCTATAACTTTAACCATACCAGAATAACAATCATACTTAACAACATTAAGGATAGAGAAACCACCTTGATATTGATTGTAACGGTAATATCAAGAGATAAAAGACAAAGCCAAGACACAATGAGAGCTAAGAATTCTAAACTGAAAGCAGTTGTTTTCTCAAAGGAGCAGGTTAAGTTCACAAAATAGTTAGCCCTAGGTTAATCCACATTAAGATTCGCAACAGATCAAAGCCATGGCATTAAACATAACGTTTAGATGAAACAATGCAGAACAGAAAGAATGAAGTAGAAAATAAGCATTCTTACATTGCCAACATAAACTGATCGAGCATCCACCTCCTCCTTTCCTTCTTGATTGGTAGCCAGACTAGCAGGATCTGAAACAAAGTTTTGCAAAGAAGATGGAAAAAAAAAAACAGAGAGAAACAGAACTTCAGTTTCGTAAAAGTAATCTAGACATCCAACAGTCCTAGTATATCGATTTCATAGAGAGTCTCTCTCGAGCAAACATATTCAATTCCTCGAAAACACAAACCTTGAGTAGCTCCCATTTCTTTTTCGACTTTTGCTTGCATCTCGCGCAGCGCAGCAGCTTCTTCCTCCATCTCCTTCAATCTCCTCTTCATCTCATCAAGCTCCTGATACCACGAAATCGAAACACCAATATCAAACAGAGATATACACACGAAATACAAAGTCAAATCGAGCGAAACATAAGCAGACCTTAACGGCGTCATCATCGGCGGCAGACATATTGATATATGGATCGGGAACATCCATATCGCCGACTTCAGGGATTTCTCCACCGTAAACCTCGTGCTCTTCTTCCTCCATTTTTTTCCCACTCTTCGTCGCTCAAACAAACGATTATTTGCTTCGCTTTGGAGAATTTGCGCACTTTTCTACCGATCCAGATAGGTCGATTGCAACAACGACGTCGTCTCTTATTGGGCCTGGGTAACAAGAGCCCGCTATCATTACACTCTGAGTCAAAAGATTTTGAACTTTCTTTAAATTTCAGTTCGGCCCTCATGGCCCAAAATATTGTGAAAATTATTTAGAATTGACTAACTAGAATAACTCATTGTAGAAATGTGTAACTAGAATGACTTACATCTTTTAGAAAAAGAGATATAACCCTTTTTAATTTAATTATTTACGTCCATGCTATTTTTATTTAATTTTTACAGAAAAAAAAACCTAGTTTTTCGCCGGATTTGTCTTCTTCGTCACCAATATTGGGTAATTGGCTTTTTTTAAATTTTAATTTAACATTTTTTTTGTTTTATCAAATCTAATGTGATTTTGTTTACGTATACACGTTTATATGTATATTTAACGTTTTTCGGTGTTAGATTTCACATTTGAGATCTATATATGTTAAATAATTACAAAATTGCAACATTTTTATGCTTTTTTATATAAAATGTGTTGTAAAAATTTATTGCATAAAAAATGTTCGATGAAATGTTAGTCTTGACGTTAGGATTATTTATGTGATGGCAGAATTAATTGCATATATTGACACTATTAACCTGATGGCAGATTTGGAGCCGTCGGCAACACTGTAAGTTTTTTGAAAAAAAACCTAATTTTTGTAAGTGGCATATTTGTTTTTTATTTTGGTAGCAGAATAGTAAATTAATGACAGATATATTTAAAGTTTGTGGGAGACTTATTTGTTTATTGGTGACAAAGTTGGTTATATTGATGACAACTTTATATAATAATTTTGGTAGACTTGTTTATTAATTTGTGGCAAATTTATATTGATGATAGACTTATTATAACATCTTGGTAGATTTATTAATGTTATCCAAGAGTTATTGTATTTTACCTCAAATTTATTAATAAGTCACTACATACTTATTTACTTTTAATATCATGAATACAAATTGGTAGTGAGAGTCAAGTGACATAATGATGGCCACTTCTGAAAATCATCACATTAAGTTGTAGGTTCGGGGTTTGAACCATGCTCCATACAGAGTTAAGAGATTATTATAGCCACTAAACTAGTTGACAAAAAAAATATATATACAAATTGATAATAATACAACGAGCATTTTAAATACATAAAATACAACACACAATCTTGATCATATTAGACACAAATAAATAATATAAAAATTTCCGAAGAAGAATAAGCGACCATAGAAGTAATTTTTGTGAAGCGGAGATTATGAATGGCGCATCTAAAACAAAATGACAAATGATGTTAAGATCATGAGCCTTTTTCCATAAACCAAACTGAAAAGTATGAGTATTTTGGATGATGAATTTAACGTCATTTATATTAGGAATCTAGATCCTTCATTTTTGTTTGAAGATTTGTATTAGGAGTTTGGTGAAGAGAAGAGTGTTGCGGAAGAACATTTATCATATTAGAACCTTTGTTTTTGTTTTGGCGTTTGTATTTTCAAAAGATCAAACACACTTTTAAACATTAAAATGGTTTTTTTGGCATAGGTTGGATTCTATGTTGGGACTTTTCAGTAATGTCTAATTTATTCAATTTAAATAGTTTTTTTTCAAATTAGTAACAACTTTTTATAAATTAAATGCTTTGACAAAAATCTAACATATAATTAAGATTTTTTTTTGTGTGTCAAAGGATGATATCATATAATTAAGAACCTAAAAGCCATACTCCGTAGAAAACTTTTTTTTGCAAACTAATGGAAGTTTTATAAAATATGAAATTAATTATTTATTATCTTCGCTGGTGAAGATTCATAATTGTGTTTTTTTTATATGTTATGGCATAAATTGTGCGCAAAATATCACAGTATAGTACATTAATTATAATTTAATTAAAATATTCATTTTAAAATATCAGTTTGGTGGAAGATTTGAAAATTTAATAATAGTGTTACAAAAAATTTGGGATGTGATCAAATCAGAACCGTCAAATTAACAGAAAAGGAAATAACTTAAATGTCAAACAAAATAATCAGGAAATATAATTCTGTTGTAAAAAGTAGATACAACAGAAGAATAATATAAAATATTTATCAAAAAGGGAGAGAAATATATGAGGTTATTAAACTTTTAAAACAAGATTTTTCTTATAAAACATGTAATTGTCAGTTTGTTATTTTCATATTTTTAAACATCTTTTTCTATTTTTCTGATTTTTCAATATTGTCTATTTTTAAAAAAATTAATAACTACTTTTTAATAAAATTAAATGCTTTGACTAAAATCCAAATTATCTAACACATAATTAAGGAACAAATAAACAATATTAAATTTAAAAGAGCATGGGTTTCGGGATGCTTCTATCTGTCGAACCAATAACTAAAGATTTGAAAAAAAAGGAAATAATTAAATGTGAAACAAAAAATATAGAAAACAAATCCGAAAGAAAAAGGAAATAGGTTAAAGAAAAAAAAGAAAGAGTGGAAGAAAAGTTAAAAAATACATATAAGTTAACAAAGATTGGTATCTCTCTCTCAATCTTTTCAACTTCTGTCTCTTTCTCTTTCGCTCTCAATTGTTGAAAAAAAAAAAAAAAACTGGCATCGACCCATCATGAGGAGCTCTTTTCCTCCTTCCGACGGTGGAAGATCGGCGACTGATCGTCGTCAGCCGTTGTTTCCCTCATCCTTCACGAACCGTTGTAACTCTCGCTTTTTACAGTATTCTCCGCCGCTCAACCACCGACCTACTCGGAACCAGCATCACTGTCACTACCCTAACTCCAATTTCCCGCCAAATTACAGGCGTGATCAGGCTCCGTCGCCGGGAATCTCGTCTTCAGGTACGCGTATTAGGCCGAATTTCATCGTTCAGCTGCTTCAACCGAGAATTAACGCCGCCGCTAACAGTGACACAAAGCTGTCTTTTTCGGTTAAGAAGCAAGAGATCAAGAGTCTCGCTTTGCTTTGCGAAATTCCGGAGGAATCTGTTCATGTGCCTCAATTCGGATGTATCGCCGGAAGTTTCAGTTTTCGTCAGTGGGTCGATGCGCTCTCTGCCGTCGTGGCTCTTTGGAATTCTCGGCTTCAAGGGAAACATGATTTTGTTCCTGAGCTGATTCCTAATGTTATAGTTCCGTCTGACATGGACGAGCTTAATGACAGGCTTCGTGATCTTTTCTCGGCTCATGTTCTTTCGCTTATTGAAAATGGAGAAGGCGTCAAGAAGGTGAAGACCGAGATAGATGAGAAATCTCGTCAAGTTGAGTCCTTTTCGTCTAAAAGGGGTCTTAAATTTGAGGTTTTTGAGAAAAAGAAGGCTATAGAGGCGGAGAGAGATTTGGTTGTGAAGCGGCTTGAAGAATTTAAGAATGCCATGAACAGCATTGTGCGATTTCTCAAAGGAAGAGACGGGTCTGAGTCTGATGGAGAAGAAGAAGACGTGGCCGTGTTTAGTTTGGAAGGGGCCTATGATTGGAGACGTATTCATAATTTGATTCGTAGGGAGTGTAGAAGGTTAGAGGATGGACTGCCTATCTATGCCTACCGGCGGAACATTTTGAAGAAAATTCATGGTGAACAGGTATCTCCAAAATTCTCAATTTTGACAAGTGATCTTTGGGTCCAAGCTGTAAGGTGAATTTGGTATGAATTACTAGTTATTTTTGACAGCTTGAAAAAATTACCGAATCAGCTTGAACTATAGATTTGTGATTCAAGCTCTTTGACTCTTGAGTACAGAAATCGTTCCTCAGTGATCTGAGTTATGCTGTTGTCTTGTCGTAGTAGTTCCTGTTGTCTGCTAAGGTTCAGTTTTCTCTGTTTTATAAATGAATATGTGTTTGGTCATTTTGAGTGTGTAATAATTCATTTTAATTGTGTTTGCAGATAACGGTATTGATTGGAGAAACTGGTTCAGGAAAGAGCACTCAGTTAGTTCAGTTCCTTGCTGATTCTGGAGTTGCTGCTAGTGAGTCGATTGTTTGTACACAACCACGGAAAATTGCTGCGATGACATTGGCTGATCGGGTCAGGGAAGAAAGCAGTGGTTGCTATGAGGAAAATACTGTCCGTTGTACTCCAACTTTTTCTTCTACCGAGCAGATGAGTTCCAAAGTTGTATTCATGACGGATAATTGTCTGCTTCAACACTACATAAAAGATAGGAGTTTATCTGGCATTTCATGCGTTATTATTGACGAAGCCCATGAAAGAAGCTTAAACACAGACCTTCTTTTTGCATTGCTCAAGGAGTTGCTATGCAGAAGGGTTGACCTAAGGCTTGTCATCATGTCTGCCACGGCCGATGCCTACCAACTTTCAGACTATTTCTTCGGTTGTGGAAAATTTCTTGTCAATGGGAGGAACTTTCCGGTGGAGATTGTATATTCCCCTTGTGACACAGAAGAGTCTTCTGTTGTTGGCGGCATTGCTTCATATGTTGGTGATGTTGTTAAGATGGCTGTGGAAATACATAAAACAGAGAAAGAAGGAACCATCCTTGCATTCTTGACTTCCCAAGCAGAGGTAGAATGGGCATGCGAAAGGTTTATAGCTCCGTCTGCAGTTGCTTTGCCTTTGCATGGAAAGCTTTCCTTCGAAGAACAATTTAGGGTTTTCCAGAACCACCCTGGGAGACGAAAAGTGATATTTGCCACAAATATCGCAGAGACGTCACTGACTATTCCTGGTGTCAAGTATGTTATTGATTCCGGGATGGTGAAAGAGAGTAAATATGAACCTAGAACGGGTATGAGCATCCTCAAGGTGTGCCGGGTCAGTCAGAGTTCTGCTCGACAACGTGCTGGTCGTGCTGGAAGGACAGAACCTGGAAGATGTTACAGACTGTACTCAAAAAACGATTTTGATTCAATGAATCTTAATCAGGAACCTGAAATTCGGAGGGTCCATCTTGGTGTAGCACTTTTGAGGATTCTTGCTCTGGGTGTAGACAACATAGCGGATTTTGACTTTGTTGACGCGCCTGTCCCGGAAGCCATTGCAATGGCTGTCCAAAATCTTGTTCAGCTGGGTGCAGTCGTAAAGAAAAACGGTGTTCTTGAATTAACACAGGAAGGGCATTGTTTAGTCAAGCTGGGTCTGGAGCCAAAGCTTGGAAAGTTAATTTTAGGCTGCTTCAGATACGGAATGCGCAAAGAGGGGATTGTTCTTGCTGCTGTCATGGCTAATGCTAGTAGTATATTTTGCAGAGTTGGCAACCTCGATGATAAGATGAAAGCTGATCGCCTAAAGGTATGATTCTGAGCACCCGGTTAATTTTGTTATTGTGGTATTATTTCCTGTTATGTTTACGTTTTTGATTTACCGGTATACGCCTAAATGAGTTCAGATATTCTCTACTTTTCTAAAAGGTTTGAACTTTTAGTTTTAGATCTTCTTACAACCTGTTAGAAGATGTGTTCTGAAGTTTTTTTACTTTGATATTTTCAAGGTACAATTCTGCAATCATAATGGAGACCTGTTCACTCTTCTTTCGGTGTACAAAGAATGGGCATCTCTGCCACGTGAGAGAAGAAATAAATGGTGCTGGGAAAATAGCCTGAATGCCAAATCAATGAGGAGATGTGAAGACACAGTCAAGGAATTGGAGATATGCATTGAGAGAGAACTTACTCTTATCAGTCCTAGTTACTGGGTTTGGAATCCAAGTGAGGGTACCAAACACGACAAGCATTTGAAAATGGTTATACTTGCATCTCTTGCAGAAAACGTGGCGATGTACACTGGCTATGATCAGCTTGGATACGAGGTGGCACTGTCTGGTCAACAAGTTCAGTTACATCCATCATGTTCATTGCTAGCATTCGGCCAGAAGCCAAGCTGGGTTGTTTTTGGTGAACTTCTATCGATTGTGGACCAGTACTTGGTATGTGTAACTGCGTTTGATTTTGAGGCTTTGTATATGCTCGATCCACCACCACCTTTTGATGCATCTCATATGGATGAGCGGAGGCTCCGAGTGAAAAAAGTGGTTGGTTGTAGCAGCACTGTGCTAAAACGATTCTGTGGGAAATCTAATCGTAGTCTGCTTTCAATTGTTTCTCGTGCTAGGTCTCTTTGTAGGGATGAAAGGATTGGTATTCAAGTCGATGTCGATCAGAATGAGATTCTACTGTATGCGCCTCCACTCGACATGGAAAAAGTGTCAGCCCTTGTGAACGATGCATTGGAATGTGAAAAGAAATGGATGCGTAATGAATGTTTGGAGAAGTATCTATTTCATGGTCGGGGACAAGTACCCATTGCACTGTTTGGATCTGGTGCTCAGATAAAGCATCTTGAAGTTGATCAGAGAATTTTGACAGTCGATGTACTTTATTATGGCGACAATGTTGTTGATGACAGAGAGCTTCTGACATTTCTGGAAAAGAGGATTGATGGGTCTATTTGCTCTATTCATAAGTTTGCTGCAAACAAACAAGACTGTGATGAGCAGGAGAAGTGGGGTAGACTAACCTTTCTCACTCCGGAATCTGCTATGAAGGCAACAGAAATTCAGAAATTTGATTTCAATGGATCAGTTCTTATATTATTTCCATCGCTGTCAACTGGTGGAGGGATTTTCAAGATGCCTTCTTTCCCTTCCGTGACAGCTAAGATTCGCTGGCCACGAAAGGAAAGCATTGGTAAAGGATGTCTTAAGTGCCCTTCTGGAGATATTCACAGTATACTTGGTGGGATCTCCGGCCTTGTGATAGGAACAAATTATGCCCATATTCAAAGAGATCAAAAGTCCAATGATTCTATCTTGATAAGTGGGCTTGACAGAGATCTTTCGGAAGCAGAAGTTTTAGATGTTTTGGAGTCCGAAACGCAGAGAAGAGATCTGAATTTTTTCTTATTCAGAAAAAAGAGTGTGCAGTGTCAATCTCCTACTGCTTGCGCAGAAGTGCTGCATAAGAGAATATTTGCGCGCATGTCAGCAAGGAATCCAGAGCCGAACTGTGTCCAAGTACAAATTTTTGAACCAAAAGAAACAGATTATTTCATGCGAGCATTAATTACTTTTGACGGGAGACTACATTTGGAAGCTGCAAAAGCTTTGCAGGAGTTAAATGGAGAGGTGCTACCTGGATGTCTTCCATGGCAGAAGATAAAGTGCGAACAATTGTTTCAGAGCTCCATAATCTGCTCCTCTTCTATCTACAACATAGTCAAAAGACAATTGAATGTTTTATTAGCAAGCTTTGAGAAACAACAAGGTAAAATTCCAAAACCATATTTGAGTTTGCCCTTTAATTTATATTACCTTCTGTCAACAAACAACCTTACTGTATTTGTCTACTTCTGACTCCGATATTGATTATGAACAATCATGACTCACGAGGTTTAATTTTGAGGCTATAGTTTCTAATTCATTTAGGGTAAGGAATATTTGAAGGATGCATAAGCCTAGGTGACCTATTTTTCCTGTGAACTTGTCCAAAGTTTGATGTGCATAAATGTGTTTTTATATTTTTGTAGGGGGTGAATGGCGTCTGGAACCAACTCATAACGGTGCTTATCGTGTTAAAATTTGTGCTTATGCAACAAGACCCATTGCAGAGATGCGGAGAGAACTTGAAGAACTCGTACGAGGAAGACCCATAAACCATCCAGGCTTAACCCCTAGAGTCCTGCAGCATCTTATTTCCAGAGATGGTGTTACTCTGATGCGGAAGATCCAACAGGAGACTGAAACTTACATTGTATTAGACAGGCACAATCTCACAGTACGCATTTGTGGATCAAGTGAGAAAATTGCCGAGGCTGAACAAGAACTGGTTCAGTCACTTATGGCTTATCACGAGAGCAAGCAACTTGAAATCCGTCTCCGAGGTCCTGATATCCGTCCTGACCTCATGAAGGAAGTTGTGAAGCGGTTTGGTCCCGAGCTCCAAGGTATTAAAGAAAAGGTACATGGTGTGGATGTCAAGCTCAACACCCGGTACCATGTTATTCAGGTTCATGGGAGCAAGGAAATGAGGCAGGAAGTACAAAAGATGGTCAATGAACTTGCACGAGAAGAGAGTGCACTGGGTGAAAAACCAGATGACATAGAAGTTGAATGCCCCATTTGCTTGTCTGAAGTTGATGATGGCTACTCTCTTGAAGGATGTTCCCACCTCTTCTGCAAAGCTTGTTTGTTGGAGCAATTTGAGGCATCGATGAGAAACTTTGACGCATTCCCAATACTTTGTTCTCACATTGACTGTGGAGCTCCAATAGTACTCGCTGATATGAGAGCCCTCTTATCACAAGAGAAGCTCGATGAACTCTTCCGAGCATCCTTGTCCTCTTTTGTAGCATCTAGCAATGGAAAGTTCCGGTTTTGCTCCACACCTGATTGCCCTTCCATCTACCGTGTAGCTGGACCTCAAGAATCCGGCGAGCCATTTATATGTGGAGCATGTAACTCAGAAACATGCACAAGGTGTCACCTCGAGTATCACCCGTATATCACTTGTGAAAGGTACCAACAGTTCAAGGAAAATCCGGACTTGTCGCTAAAGGACTGGGCAAAAGGGAAGGACGTAAAGGAGTGTCCGATTTGCAAGTCCACGATAGAGAAATCTGATGGGTGTAACCATCTGCAGTGCCGATGCGGAAAGCACATTTGCTGGACCTGCTTAGACGTCTTCACTCACGCAGAACCTTGTTATGCCCACTTAAGGACAATTCATGGCGGAATCGGCCTCGCCGAGTTTGGTGTTCACGTGGATCCTGGTATCGCCTTAGCGGAGCTCGGTATGCCATTCGATATCCCCATGCCTTGAAACCAGACTAGACCTGACCGGACCCATGTATCTATATTATGTAACATCTGGTTTGCTTCATGTGTACATAAGTCAACATAGTGTAGTTCGGTATTGTACCGTCTTTAACCAACTCAAAACCGATCATAATAGGGAAGACTCATAAACCCGATGCTAATTAAATTAAGATCGTTGTTAATAAAAGACTTAGGACTTGACTCGCTAGTCGCTACATCACTGATTACGCGTACAGAGAGTTTACTAGTAAGTTGAAAGGAAACTACTTTTCAACATACAGAGACATCGCTTTAATGGCGTTGTCACTTTCAGGAAATTTCCACCCACTTTCGAAACCCTAAAAATGGGCAAATCCTCTATTTCGTTAGTCTTGTAGACTGTGATGTGTTTGTCCCCATCTCTGGATTTTAATTCATGATGACCCACTTATTTCTTCACGAAGAATTTTTTGGGTCATGACTCTGTCTAGATTCTAACCCATTTTGTGGGTTCTAGGGTCCTATTTCTTCTCGCTTTCATCAGAAGCAAAAACTTTGAATTGTGTCCGATCACGTTTTCGCCTGTTCTTGTTCTGTTTTCTACTAGTTAGTGTCTGAAATTAAAGTCCCCTGTTTTTGCTCTGTTTCTGTGGTCTCTGAACAATGGCGTTTAGTCACAGAAAGATGCTTGGTCCATGTCTACTGGGTAAATATTTGAACTCGACGATCTGCATCTCTTTTTTCGAAAATTCGCCTCCGCCACCGCCACCGCCACCACCGCCACCGCCACAGAAGAATCTCTCTATCCTATTCCCCACCTCGATCTGCGTCGCGGGCTCTGTCTTACTCTTCTTATTTCTTGTCGTTTTCTTCTACCTCTACAACACGCAACCACGGAGGAACTCAGCCGCCACAGTAACTCCCGATGACACAAACCGACGGGAAGACGAGGAAGAAACGGAGGAGAGAGATTTCTCCGACTTTCATCAGGTCTGGCGAATCCCCACCGTCGGTCTCCACCGTTCGGCGATCAACTCGATCACAGTCGTTGGATTCAAAAAGGGAGAAGGGATAATCGACGGCACAGAATGCTCTGTCTGCTTAAACGAGTTTGAAGAAGACGAATCACTGAGATTGTTACCAAAGTGTAGCCACGCCTTTCACATTAATTGCATCGACACTTGGTTGCTCTCTCACAAGAACTGTCCTTTATGTCGTGCCCCTGTTCTTCTCACTGAGCCTCCTCCTCATCAAGAGACAGAGACGAATCATCAACCAGATTCTGAATCGAGCAATGACCTCAGTGGAGGACAAGAAAGTTCTAGATCCAGAAACCATAATATTCTTCCAAGAGCACACAGCGATTTGGCAAACCGTTGTGGCTCGGGAAGAGTAGAAAATGTGAGAAGATCGTCTTCAATTGGAGGGAGCTTGTCACTTTGCGATGTTAATAATATTGCTACTAGAAGTGGAAGACAGTTCTTCAGTACTAACTTCTTCTCATCATCAAGAAGATCAAGGAACCAAGAACCAGTTCTCCCAAACCGAATAACATCTGTATCTGGTTATACCGGTTAAATGGTGACTACAATATATAGCTAATGTAATGTAATGTCTAGACTATTATATATCGAGTATCTTAAATAAATGGAAACTTTCAATGTTTCAAGATTATGATTTTGATCAACAAGCAGAAACACACATAGAAAAGATAAACAGTTCAAGAGATTTAGGCGAATAAGTTATATATTAAACAAGAGAAACTTTCTCTGGGATATTTCGTCGAACACCTTCAAGACTAACTAAACAAAAGCACCTAACAACGAAAATTAAAAAAGATCCAAGCTCCAAACTGACAAGAAGCCATAAACTAAACGCGAAACAAATCCCAGAAATAGAGTGCAAATGACAAACTAAAACAAAACATAGATGGCATAACAAGAGTCTTCAAGCTCTTTCTCCTCTAATTCTCCTCGCGAGCTGGATATCCTTGGGCATAATGGTGACTCTCTTGGCGTGAATGGCGCAAAGGTTAGTGTCTTCAAACAAACCAACAAGGTAAGCCTCAGCCGCCTCTTGTAAAGCAGCGACGGCGCTACTCTGGAACCTCAGATCCGTCTTGAAATCCTGAGCAATCTCACGAACCAGACGCTGGAAAGGAAGCTTTCGGATCAAAAGCTCCGTGCTTTTCTGGTACTTCCTGATCTCTCTCAAGGCCACGGTTCCTGGACGGAATCTGTGCGGCTTTTTTACTCCTCCGGTAGCCGGAGCAGATTTCCTCGCCGCCTTGGTTGCAAGCTGCTTCCGTGGTGCTTTGCCTCCGGTGGATTTCCTAGCGGTTTGCTTGGTTCGAGCCATTTCGAAATCAAACAACTGGAGCGAATTATCTTCTTGTCGAGAATGCGAATGTGAATCTTGAGGTGGGTTGGTTTTACTTTTATGGGAGGAAGACAAATTTGGAGGGAGTTTTTTGTTTTTGGAGGGAGAGTTGTTTTTTTTGGTCCGTTGGATTAAAAGATCTAATCGACGGCTGAGACTTTCAAGAGTTAAATCCGTGTGATTTACTATCAACCAATTAAAAATCATCCTTTTCAGTCCACGTAGGCTTTTCCGCTACTTCCAACTTTTTTTTTAGTTTTACGCGCCAATAAATCGAAAATTTTGGCCAATGAACTTTCTCTTTTTTTCAATAGTAGATAATCAGAATAAAATTATTTCCATTAGATAAGAAATCTTTACTCGGAAGTTTTAATAAATTCGAGAAGATACAATACTAATTAGTAAGAGGATTTCTGATTTTGACGGTATAACCCCATGAGCAGAACATTGTCCAATTTCTTACTTTCCAGTAAATAAATAATTCATGAAAAGTAAGAAAGCCTCGGTTTTTGTAAAATTTGTTCTGATTACATTTCCTAGGTTGATTTAAAAGCAACAAAAAAAAGTAGATTGAGATCAATGTGCACATTTCATCGAACATCTGGAAGGTAGTTCTTAGCAAAAGACTCAACAAGCTAATAATGGTTCTCGAAGAGCAAATCAAAAGATGAAAATAACAGTAGATTGATATTCATTTAGGAATTTCATCGAACATCTGGAAGACAAAAACTAAGCAAAAGTCTACAAACACTTGAACACGAAAAGGAAAGGATTTACATATCCAATGAAACCAAACAAGCTAATCCATAACTAGACTTCTTCGTCTCTTAAGCCCTCTCTCCTCTGATCCTCCTCGCAAGCTGAATATCCTTAGGCATGATTGTAACCCTCTTAGCATGAATCGCACAAAGGTTAGTATCCTCAAATAGACCAACCAAATAAGCCTCAGCGGCTTCCTGAAGAGCCGCGACTGCACTGCTCTGGAACCTGAGATCTGTCTTGAAATCCTGGGCGATCTCACGAACCAATCTCTGGAACGGAAGCTTACGGATCAATAGCTCAGTGCTCTTCTGATACTTCCTGATTTCTCTCAACGCCACCGTTCCTGGACGGAATCTGTGTGGCTTCTTCACTCCTCCGGTGGCCGGAGCTGATTTCCTCGCCGCCTTTGTTGCGAGTTGCTTCCTTGGAGCTTTACCTCCGGTGGATTTCCTAGCTGTCTGCTTGGTACGAGCCATTTGAGAGTTTCTAAAAATGTAAAATTTACTCTTTTGGTTTTGATTTGCTGAGAATGTGATCGATGTGAAGAAAGAGAGAGGTTGTGAGGTCTTTTATACTCAAGGGAGAGAGGAAGTGTTTGTGTTTGATCCGTTAGATCTTTTTAGCTTATCAACGGTTGAGATTGTTTGTATCATTTGCGATCTGTGTCATATGTTAAGTAACCAATCAGAATGGAACACTTTAGTTTTCCTTTCTTTCCTTCTTTTTAAATTTCAGACGCGTCCATTCTTGATTCTTGAATAGCGTTGTATATTGGATTTTTTTTTTATCTGTATAAAAATTCCATAAACTTTTTTATGTAGATTTGTAGATCCATAAACTTTAAATTGATCAATAATAATATAAAATATTCAACTTCTATATATATATAAATATGTTCTCTCTTTTTGCCTTAGAAAAATAAGCTATTTGTAACTAAAATGAAATGAAACTTCTTTAAACATATTTATATACCTATACTTAAACTTCATTCTTGTAATATCATATGAATCCACTGGATGGGAAATCTGGAAGAAGCCGAAAATAAGCCAAAAAGAAAAAAAGATGTTGCATCATTGTTGACTTTGGCTTCGTGTCATTCTCCATAACTATTTTGAATTTTGATACTTGATTAGTCTAGAGAAGCAGAAAGAGAAACAGTTTTCTGCAACTTCTTCTTGTTTTATTCATTCATCGATTATTGAGTTTACATATTGGAGAAACTACTTACAAACTTTCCTAAAACGTAGCGTAACTTGCGGAAGCGTAATCTGTTAATTAAATATTCCGCTGTCAAAACACATTCTCCCCAAAATTCTATTGGAAGATTGGATTGAAATCTTAATGCCCTAAGAACGTTAAGAATGTGACGATGTTTTCTTTCGACTCTTCCATTTTGATGTGGTGTACCCACACAAGATGTTTCATGATTAATCCATTTTTCGTGAAAGAAGTTTCGCATACACATATACTCCGTACCGTTGTCGCTGCGAATTGTCTACAATTTCGTTTCAGACTGACGTTCAACTAAAATAATGAAGCGACGCAAGTGGAGTTGTGTCTCACTCTTTTCAGCCATAAGATAAATCCATACTCCTCGTGAAAAATCATCGACTAATGTCAAGAAATATCGAGCACCGGAATGTGATGTTGTTCTATAAGGACCCCAAACATCACAATGCACAAGATCAAAATTTGTGGAACTCTTATTATCGCTTAAAGGAAAAATATCACGAGTTTGTTTTGCGTGAATGCAAATGTCACACGCATTATTCAAACTACAACTTGCAAATTCAATATTCGGAAGCAAATGAATGACCTTTGAAGACGCATGTCCCAAGCGTTTGTGTCATAGCTCATACGACTCATTCACTTGTGTTGATACGGCAGCAACTGATTCAAGACTTCGAAAATAGAACGAACCACCTATCCTTTTACCAACTCCAATCACTATCCTCGTAGAGCAGTCCTGAATATTGACCCACAATCATTCTCATCCATTAATTGTGTTTAAAGAATTGTGTTTAGCGAGCTGGACAACACAATCATTCTCATCCATTAATTGACCCACACATATCAAATCAGATTGCATTCCTTTAACAAAAAATACTGATCTCAAAACTAGATTTCCGCCTAGTCGAACTGTTCCCTCTTGGACAGCCATACGTTCCCTACCATCTGCTAATATAACCATAACCGGACTGATACTTCTCAAGTTTGTCAATATTTTCATATTTCCTATCATATGGTGCGTAGCACCCGTGTCTAATATCCATGAGAAAGATAAAGACGTATCGGTCAATGTTTCAGGTGTGTTGTTTTGGTGTTGCTTGTTGGAACCGTGTCTAGTTGCGTTGAGGAGATTCATCACGCCCTTCCATTGTTCGTCAGTCAGACCACTCACGACATCACGGTCTTTTTCTGTAATTACATGATTCACACGTTCAAGAGAAGAGGAGCTCACGGTCGAAACAGCATTAGCGTAGTTCGTTGTGTTTCTTTGCTGTCCGCCGTACATGTTTCCTCTGCCTCGTCCTCTAGTGGCCTGAACTGCTGCTTGAGAACGCGAACGAGACCGTTCTCCCCACCATTATGGGTATCCCACAATAAGAAAATAATTTTTAGAAAGATGTCCAGAACGACGACAATGTTTGCATAAAATTGATTTTTCTCTATCTTCGAATTTGAATCTTGGTTTGGTTTGCACAACAAAGGCTTGCGATTCAAGCTTCTCTTCATTCATTCTCTGATTTATATTCATGTCTTCTTCCTGTCTCACAACGTTGTACGCTTCTTCGAGACTAGGTAGAGGACTACGAGATGACAAGCTTGAACAAACAGAGTGAAATTTTGCTTCATCTAGACCAAAGAGAAACTGATGCACCATGTCGTCTTCGCGATCCTTCTCCTGTTGAACGCCAAGGTCACACTGACATCCACCACATTCACATACCCTTAAAGGTCAATAAGCATTAATATTCTCCCAGATTTTTGTGAGTTTTCCGTAATACTCTTCAACAGATAAACCATTTTGTTTGCAATTTGTTAGATTTCTCTTCATCTTCTGGTTTCTAGCGCCACTTAGTACGGAGAAACGTTTGCGAAGATGGTCCCATAAGTCACATGCTACATCTCTATGCGAGATGCTTGATCTTAACTCCTGATCGATGGACATTTTTATCCAAGAAACCAGTAGAGCGTTGATTGGTGTCCAGTCTTCTAAATCTGGTGAGCCCACCGCCGGTTTAGGTATTGTCCCATCTAGAAATCTGAACTTTTTCCGAGAGAGAAGCGCGGTCTTCATTCCACATGCCCACTCATCATCGTAGTTGTTTGTTTTCAACAACGGATAAGAGATTATTGCTCCTGGGTTGTCCGCTGCGGTTAGATCATACGGCGATATTGTTCTTCTCGCCTCCATTGCGGATTGTTGATTTTATTTAAGGATGCTTCTTTCAAACTCTAATACCATGATAAGAGAAGCAGAGAAAGAGATAGTTTTCTGCAACTTCTTGTTTTATTCATTCATCGATTATTAAGTTTACATATAGGAGAAATTGCTTACAAACTTTCCTAAAACGTAGGAGATTCTCAATCAATATGTAATCACGTAATAATAGAAATGAAGCGTAACTTGCATAAGTGATTTGCTCAATATTCTCCTTTTCAAGTCTTGCATTTATCTCAACAATTTTAGCTATTTAATTTTAACACATCGTTATCAAATCCAGGTATTGTAAAATCTTCTATCAAAATCCACATATGTTAAGTTATCTCTCGTCTTAAATATGTCGAGTGTCTTTTGTAATTCCTAAATTTGATAAGCATCTCAGAGCAATAATTTGGTATGCAATTATCAATGTTCTATCTACTTGATTGGCAATGAAAATGTTGTGGATAATTCATAAAGGTGGGTACAACCGAATTTAATGTTGAAAAACTAGATGAGTAGATTAGAACGATCTATATGGTTTACTGACTCTAGTATATATTGTGCATGTGATGGACCTAGTGCTATTTGTGGTCGTTTCTCATCCTTAAATCAGACCTAAAGTTTCGTCTTTGCTAGAGCCATCGACCCATTGTCGATAAACATGAAATCTGTGTCGTTCAACATGCTCCAAGTTATTGTCAACGCCGAAAGACGCATTCTGATTTATGTTAATGCAAAAGAAGCTATGGTCTTCCATTCGACCGTGCCTTACATGAATTATTCTGATGGTATAGAGCTTGACTTGACCAATTGGTCTCAACATATTTTTAAGAATATATAATTCATTTTGACGTTAAGAAATTCTCAAATTGGTGTCCATTCCAAATATTCGAGATCTTTTTTAGTGAATTGAACTCGCTGGTGGCTAGTGGCTAGTGGCTGCCGTAAAATTGAACCGTATGTTGACATAATCTATGTTTAATGATATAAAGCATAAAGGGACTTGCTCAATACTCAATAGCCAAATTTTAAGTGATTTCTTTAGCATTTATGCTTTTATATATTGTTTCATACATCACGAGTAATTTTTAAATATTAGTTTTATTATTTATCGGAGTCAGTAGAAATATCTCATGTGATTTGTGGTTACTCATTTATTTTTACTACCCAGTTGACTAAAAATAGTTTTTTTAATTAAAAATAATTTAAATTATTAAAAGCATAATGTTTGATATGTTTTTAATAGCAGAAGATTTAATTCTATTTAAAAATGTTTAAATAAATGAAATACATAGGAATTTTGATGATATTTAAATTTGTAACTATAATAGTCATAACCAATAACATATAATTTTCATAATCTATAATTAGATAATAGATAAATCTATATATTAACTGATAAAAAAGACAATACTGGTAACCTATTCATTAAATACAATATTGGTTAACTTGTTCATTTACAATACAAATCAACTATGTATTAAAATAACATAGTGGTTAACAGACTAATTCATTAACAATACAATCAACATTTTATTTAAAATAACAATAATTTATTGGTCTGACGATGCTGACCTATGAACTCGTCATGTTTAATAGAAGTTTTTAAAACGAACGACGACTTTGGAATGAAAAGATATATACAAAATTAAAAGCTAAGAAAAGGAAAATTCATCAAATTTGGATGTCGACCAAGAATTATGATATTAAATTTGGTTGTTTCCGAAAGGAAACTCACGTATATTAGAAAAAAAAAAGGGAAATGAAAAAGGAAACTATGATGAAAAAAAAACAAAAAAATTAAACTATAAGAAAATGGAAGATAAATCAAACATTGGACGCTTGTAACAAGCAAATTCCAAACTCACAAAACAAAACAGCTTTTCTCTTCCTTCAGTCGACAGAATGACAAAACTCAAATCTCTCATAATTGGGAAAGTCAAAGACAAAGCTTCCATAGGCAAAGCTATATTGGTTCATAGTTTCAGCTCTAACGCCGTCAAATACATTCACTTAGCCCTTTTGAAATCAACAACTCATACTTATAACAAACCACCAAACAGTAATTATGTCTCCGATGTCATCTCTTACTCCAACAGCCGTTACGCTCCGGCGGCTTTCGCGGCGGCTATGTGGAGGTTGCGTGTCACGAAGAACGCTTTTGTGGCCTCCAAATCTCTCATCGTCATCCACAAGCTTATCAAATCATCAAGAGACAAGTTTGAAGGACTAGATCGTGGTTGTAACAATCTAAAGTTGAATGAGTTTTCAGACAAATCTTCTAATCTCACACTAGAATTGTCTCAATGGATTAGATGGTAATTTACTCTTTTCTTTTTTTTTTACTTTTTATTCTTTTATTTGATTGTGATATTTATATAATTATTTGGACATGTTCATACCGACATTGGTTACTATAAAATTTTAAAATACTTTTTGTATATATGATATAGGTATGGACTATATTTGGATCGTCTCTCGTGGATTCCGAAGGTATTAGGATCTTTTCCAAATTTAATGGAGAGCTCAAAAGAGAAAGCTAAAGAGAAAGATTGTGTTTCGTCTTACCAAACCAGGTATATTATGAGACAAACGGATTCTCTTGTGAGTTTTTTTGAGCATGTATGTACCAGACCGGAGACCCCACCTATGTACCAAAACAAGATCGTGGACGAGATCAGAGAGCTCGTGATTCAAGACTACTTCGTGGTTTTGAGATTGGTTATGGTACGGCTTCAAGTGCTGAGAGAAAGATTGATTAAACCTGGTTATGAACCTGTTGGTGGTTCCGGTTCGAACGATTTGAGTCTGGTTTTAGTGAGACTTGAAGAATGCAAGGAGAGTTTGAGTGGATTTTTTTGGCGTTGCAGACGTCTGGCTGAAGATTTTTGGTGTTTGGTTGAGATGTTGAAGGCCGAAACGGCAAAGGACAATATGGAGATGGTTGAATTTTCCGGTTCGGTTCAGAACACGGTTAAGGACGATGAGGAGATGATTGAATTGACCGGTTCGGTTCAGACTGAATGGGTAACATTCGACGACTCTGAGACAACAACACACGAGATGGTCAAATGGGATTCCGAATGGGTAACGTTTGATGACTCCCAGCCCCAGGGATTGACGAGTGAGTCAGTCTTGTACAGCCTGTATACGTAACGCTTGACAAATGGTTGGCCCAGTCAAGTGAAAAAGATCAGGTTTACAATTGGCAAGGCTTCTCACAATACATACATACCAGCTTAAACGGTTTGGTTCGTTTTTGTCTTGGAATGAGTGTCATTTTTTTTTTAATTATGCATGATTCCTTTTTCAAATAGACAAAGGAGAAGTGATTCCGTATGTAATTAAATTTTTATGAAATTTGTGAAGTGAAAGTGTGCATAATTGCTTATTTTGTCATACATTAAAATTAAAAAATCGGTCATTGCTCCAATTTCGATTAAAAAACCAAACCAGCTACTACACACTGACCATCTTCAATTTTTTGATCCGAAAACGACCATTTTTTAATGCGCACACTTGTTATGTGCCTGCGATGTTTAACAATTTAAGCATACCGTAAACAATTACTTCAAAGCCATATATAATCTCTCTAAGTTCTAAACGAACGAGAGATGACAGAAAATATCAATTTTGAAAAACCTAAAAATGAGTATATTTATAACTGATGTCGGATTTTTTTAATCTGAAAATTTAATAAAAATGGATTCGAAATTCTTTAATAAAATCACTAGATTAAAGTACTAACTATGGCAAAATTACTATAGTTTTAGATGAAAATGATATATATTTGTAATATTCTCAATGGTACCTCATTTTCCCAGTCACATCCTGTAGTGATGATAATCAATATCAACGTTTGAATAGCGGTTCCTCCGAATATCATACCGGCCCATATTCCCTATCAACATTACAATATACACATATATTAGTTCATCTCGACAAATATTAACATCAAACAAAAATCATTTGCCGACATCAAAATTTGCCGACATAAGGTTTTTACTATTTAGTAATAAGTAGGAGACAAACCTTGACTCTTGAAAACCCAGCCCATAATAAGCCCAAACGGAAGCCCGATAAGGTTGTAGCATCCCAAATTTATATATGCCACGTATGATTACCAACCCGAACCAACCGCAACCCCTTAATCAAATGTCAAAAGTCAACACACTTCAGTTGACCCGGTTTATGAAAATAAAGTTTATTTTGAGGCGTACCGGAAAGAACTGGTTGCACACTGTTGAGAAGAATTGTGAAGGCTAAGAGACCAGAAAGGTTATCAACTGCGTTTAGAACAACTTCACTTGAAGAAAAGATCGAACCGATTTGGCCATGGAGAAATACTATGAACAGAGTGAAGAATAATCCGATAATCAACGATAGTGTGATGGACACAATCGTTGCAAATCTTGCTCCTTTGGCATTACCAGCCTATACGAAAAAAGAAATTTACCCGGTTCCCGCAAAGAATGCAAGTGGAATCATCATCTTTCAACCATTAACCGACTGCTGGCAAAAAAAAAAAAAGGTTCAATACGTTAACAGTTTAAAACGTCTATTTCTTCAAAAAAAAAGAAGTAAAACTTCCCAACAAAAAGCACAAACATAAGACATAATGATGAATATAAGGAAAAAATAAAATAACGTACCATATATATAGATAAGGAGTCCACCGCAATTTTCGCATTTACTAGGTTTCCGGTCATCAAGATTAGTATTTTATAGTACCAATTCTCTAAGCTATCTCGGAAAAAAATATATTGTAAGAACTTGTCTCGGACTCATATATAATATAACTAAACTTAGAAAAAAAATGTGAAACAAATGGGTTTTTGTTTCACGAATGGTACCAAAGCATGATTCCAGAAGAGGCAGAAAGTTTTGTGAATTCCAAAAGTCCGGTGAAAGCTTGGGAGGAGAGAAGCCAGTCCAAGTGAATGTACAACCGCCACGTGTGCTGTACACAAATAAGATGATGATGTTCAACCACCAGGGCTAGTGTGACGATTCCGAGTTTATAGCCATACACGAAGAACCAGCACACGAGAATATGAACCGCATGTGATACTCCAGCTGAAATTTCCAATCACCTACTTAGACATAATGAAAATCAGCAATCAAACACATTTAGTTTTAATAGTACTAGCTTCAGTGATCATGCAGCGGACACTAAATTTTTTTTTTTTTTGTAATTTTCATTATCTTACTTGTTTTTCTAGAAATCAAGATGTTTTAGGGTTTCTAATTAAGGTTTTAAACTTAATTTTTATGGCATTCCGAAAATCAATAGACCGCTAGTCTGCTAGTCAATCTCCAAAGTTTTCCACTCTATCATTAAGTGGAGCTTTGTGTTTGGAACTACTGCTAAGACTAGGCGATATAATATTAGTGTGGCCCGTATGATCACTTTTAAAGTTATCTACGACCAATTAGTAACATACCTTGTTCTTGAGCTGACATTGTAGGAATCGGTTGAGAGGGAAAAAGAAGGCAAAGGCAAAGTGGACGGGGATGACCCAAAGGGCAATGGTCCCTGTGAGCTCGGCAATGTCATCACTAGCTCTGGCCAGTAAACTTAAGAATTGGCGTCGCAATAAGTACATAGGAAGAAGCAAGATGCAACATAAGAATAGAATGATCCAATATCGTTGCATATACACTTCCAACATGTAATATTTCCTCGCCCCAAACGCTTGACCGCATAATGTTTCTAATGCACTCGCCATCCCTAGCTGCGTAATTTTCTTTCTTATGAGATGAAACATCATAATATAAGCTAGAAAATGTGTTTACATGTACACGTACGAGTAAACCGTAGTTGAAGCCGAGTGTGAAGTTGTTGATAATGGAGATGGCAGAGGGTTCAAGATCACCAAGATGGCCAGCGAAGGCTTGAGTAATGATGAGGATCGAGTACGTAGCGAGTCCTGTAAATATTAACAGTCCAACAATATACCATAGCTTCTTAGTCTCTATTCATATTTCTCTCTTCATTCCTCCACCTTCCCCTGCCGCATTCTGACCTTTCAGCAGCGGAACGGTAGCTTCTTCTATTGCTTTAGCTTCGCCGTCTTTTTTATCCATCGCCGATCTTCTTTTAAAGGAAGCGAAGACTTGATCGAAATGTGAATCACTTTGAAGAATTCGAGTTGCACTATACTTTTTCTTGACAGCCAGCGGGTAAGTAGCAATAAATATTGTTTTAATTTCCTTTAGTCCTTTTTTCATTCAAGTCCTCTATTTTAATTTCTCTAACCAACTATTCAAGGTTTTATTTGCTTTAGGACAGCATGATGCAATGGCTTACACAATTACTTGTATTTTTTTTAATCTGCATAGGTAATGATTAATATTTTTTTTTTTTAGTCAACTGAAAGTCATAGTTTTGTCCAGCTTCTAACATTGAAGCAAAACCTAAGCAATGACAACAACAAAACAGAACTTTTACAACTGTTCTATAACCAAGATTCAACTTGACAAAGCCTAGATTTCCTATTGTAACTTTTCTCGTTCGAAGAGAGTCTTAAAGCCACATAGGAGAACCTGATGCAACATAAGAATTCCATCTATGTTCTCTCAAGACACTCTTCGCAACAAGAAGCGCACCAATATTTTTCGCATAATCCACACAAGCAACTTTACTTTCCTTAATCCGATTCAACAAAACCAAAAGTTGTTTAGAATAATCAAGAAAAGCAGGATATGCTTTTAGTCTCTTAATCAAACTAACAATAATCAGATTTTGAACCTCAAAGATCATTTTACCTATCTTATGACTTATCACATTTTCAAAAGCCCAAGTAAGTGATAACAAAAAAGCTTCATCACGAGATTTTATCTTGAAGAAAGCTCTTCTGCTGTGAATCAATACCTCTCCTTCCTCATTCCAGATTATCCAAGAAGTACCAGGGACCTCATCCTTTCTTGACCAAGAGACCCCCACGTTGCACTTTAGCCAATTCTTCTCAGGTCTGCTCCAATTTTTCACTTTCCGGACCCTTAAGTCTGTAAAAGATTCATTCGGATTCTCCCTTGGTTCTTCTCCTTGATTCTGATCCATTCTTTGAGCATTAAACCAATCTTCAACATCCACTTTGATTTTTGTTATAGAATCAATCAGATGGAAGGCTTTCCCTTCAAATAGAAATAAATTTCTATTTTTCTAAATTCTCCATAAAAACTAATGAAAGCTTCTTCTTATCTCCAACGGCCAAAAAGAGTTTTTTTTTATATTCAGCATGAGATGCTGAATATTTGCATACACTTCATTTCCTTGAAAACCCAATTCAGGAGCAGGGAAGTCAGATAAATCCCAAATAACCCTGGCTGCCTGGCAAGAAAACAGAACATGATTTATACTCTCAGCATAACCACAAATTTGACAGCTGTGATCAACTCATATACCCCTTTTAGCCAAGCAATCTCCCACAGCAAGAGCCCCATTCAACATTTTCCATATAAAAATCTTGATTTTTTGGTCAGTTTGAAGTTTCCACACTTCATTCTTCAACCCATTCAGAGAGGGAAAACTTTGAGCCAACTTCCACACCAAAGATTCAGATTCAGAAGATGCTAACCAATAGCCAGATTTTACTGAATATTCTCCACTTTTATTATATTTCCAGATCATAAAGTCATCCATCTCAAAGATCGGTTTTTTCTTTAAGATCTTTCTCTGATCTTCAATATAAAAAAGTTCTGAAATTTTACCTATGTCCCACACACCTGATGAGCATTCCATAAGATCTTTCACTCTTAAATCCACATTAACAAGTATGTTCTTCCTCGGAGGAGCCCTCCATGGTTTATCTACCAGCCATTTATCGATCCACACGTTAGTAGAGCCTCCATTACCAATTTTCTTATTTAAGCCTTTCTTCAAAAGCGCTCTTCCATACATTATGCTTCTCCAAGCAAAGGATGGTCTACTACCAAACACAGCATCAAGAAAATCACTGTCTTCATAATATTTGCTTTTAATGAATCTTGAAAACAAACAATCTGGATCCGATAAAAGTCTCCAAGCTTGTTTCGCTAAAAAAGCTTGATTAAAAGCGTCCATGTCTCTAAAACCCATACCACCAAGATTATTTGGTAAACACATAGTTTCCCAACTTTTCCAGTGAATCTTTCTAGACTGAGAACTTGATCCCCATCAAAACTCAACCATTGCACTAGTCAGCATTTTCAAAGTAGATTTAGGCAGTTTGAAACAAGTCATTGTAAACACTGGCAAAGACAGAGCTACTGATTTCAGGAGAACCTCCTTTCCACCCTAGGATAAGAATCTGGTGGTCCAACCTGCCAATCTTCCTTGTAGTTTATCTTTCAAAAACCCCAAAAGCTTAACCTTTGATCCACTCATACACTCAGGTAAACCCAAGTATGAAGCCGCTCCTCCTTCAGAAAAATATTCATCTTTGCTTTAATCTCAGTTTTCACTGCATCTTTCACTTTTGCTCCAAAAGTGATGGAAGATTTATTCTTGTTTAGATATTGACCTGTTGCATTTTCATAAATTCTGAGAATTTTTTACAACCTGTTACTCTGATCAACACTAGTTTTGCACATAAAGAGACTATCATCAGCAAACAAAAGGTGATTAATGATAAGACCCTTCTCATTAAACCCTGTTCCTTCTATGCCTTTTTCATTCTGAGCCTTATTGAGCAATTAAAATAACCCTTCAGTACACAGAACAAAAAGAAAAGGAGATAAATGATCACCTTGTCTCAGACCTCTCTGTGGAGTGATTAATCCAAAAGCTTGGTCATTAATCAACACTGAATAAGTCACGGATGAAATGCACACCATTATCTAGTTTATCATTTTCTGATTGAAGCCCAAAGCTGTCAACAATTCTCTGATATAGCTCCATTCAACTCAATCATAAGCTTTAGATATATCCCTTTTGATTGCCATAAAGGACTCTGAGATTTTTGGATGAGTTTTTAGGCTATGAAAAATCTCATGAGCCATAAGAATATTATCAATGATAAGTCTTTCTTCCACAAAGGATGTCTGTGTTTCAAAAACCAAGAGAGGCAACAAAGGTTGTAATCTTCTCACCAAAATCTTGGAAATTGTCTTATAAAGCACAGAACATAAACTTAGTGGTCTTAAATCACACATCACACATCTCAACCGGATTGATCGTCTTTGGAATGAGACACAGATGAGTATAATTCCACTGAGTTGGCATAATTCCTTCCTCAAAAAATATTTTCACCTCTTTCATCAAATGCATTCCAACTATTTTCCAATAGTATTGAAAGAAAAGAGAAGACATACCATCTGGTCCTGGAGCACTCGAAGATTTGATTGCAAAAACTGCTTCTTTGATTTCCTCGTTGGTAATCTCAGAAGTCATCAAAATGTTCATCTCTTCTGTCACTCTCGGAGTAATACCATTGAACCAATCACTAAAGGATGCATGATTAGAAGATTTGAAAAGGTTTTCAAAGTAATTTGAAGCCACCTCTCCTTTAGCTGCATCTGATCTTTGAAACACTCCTCTTTTGTCCCTCAAACAATCAATCCGCTTCTTTGCTCTATTGTTTTTCACAGAAAAGTGAAAAACTTTGAGTTTCTATCACCACATTTGAGCCACTTTTGCCTACTTCTATACTTTCAGTATAACTCCTCTCGGCTGTAGGCTTCAGAGACATCTTTTTTGGTTAATATATAACTGTCAATTTATTTTATAATTTTGTTGGTTTAATATACTTAGATTACGAGGATTGTTGGTAAAAAAATATTTGTGGTGGTTTTTGTTGCTGTTTTTTTTTTGAAACAAGAAACTATCGGTGAGACCAAAATAAATAAAATAAAATAAAATAAAACATAGTACAACTAAATTACAAGGAAAGATGGTGCCAATGACTAGTTTGGTTGGAAATCAATGCGATCAACTTTTTAGATAATGATTGGTAATTTTCAAATAGACAATTCGGAATTGAAATATCTAGAAGATGATTATTTAGATTGATCTCATGTTGTTGAATGAAAATGTTAAAACGTAATGTTTTTAATCACTAAAAGAAAAGAAACAGTTTACAATCTGCAAAAACAAATTCCAAATACATAAATGAATTTCTTGTAATGAAATGTTAACGAATTAGTTAGTGGTTCTGCAAAGCGATAAAACATAACGAGAAAATATCTTTAAAATACGCATAACCAAAAAAAAAACGCGCCAACATAATTGGGCTGGACTAGTTGGTCATATCGAATTAATGGGCTTTTGTAATGTTGTCCAGAGGCTGCAGTGTTACATATTTTATTTTTATTGAAAATGATACGAGTAAGCAAATTACCAAATTTATGTGTGTGTGTGTGTGTTTTTTTTACGTCAATCACTAAATTTATGAAAACACTAAACATCCAGGGAATTTTTTACTAAAATGTAAAATATGTATATACTTGTTCCACTGTTTTTACTAAACTTATTTTTACTGGTCTTGTTATAGTGTGAGTCTATTGAAATGAAAAGTTACGAACTCATTTTTTTTTTCTGCATGTTGAAAAATATCTGTCTACTTTTCGGTACAGCTTTACAGTTTTTTTAGGGACATCTCTAGTTTCTACAATATTCATTTGACAAATAATTACACAAATCACGTCAACTTAATATTTCGATCTGAAGCAACACCATGAGTTTATTATTGTAATTCTCCTGATCCTAAACATAAGTTTAATTGTGCGACTGAAATTGCATAAGCGAGTTGTGAGATTTTGTTTAGAACAAAGAATTTTATTAGTATAGCATTGGATTTACATAAACAGATTCCACCTCTACACAGACCATGTGAAGCACTTCCAATGCTAAATTACACGTGTCAACATTCCATTAGTTCCCACCAAGATAATAATTACTTTTCCACGTTCCGACACACGAAAGCATAATAAAAAATTTAACGATGAAATAGCGAAATAAATCAAATTCTCACATAACACCAAAGATTTGAAATAATTGAGGGAAATTTTTTAAAAATATATAAAAAGAAGTTCTCAAGCCAAAACGGCGGCGTACATAATAGTGGCGAAGGCGGTTCCGACGAAGAAAGCCTTGTTGGAGAAAGCGGCACTTGGGGCAGTTGCTGCATCTGAAGGTCCTGGGGCACTGCTTGGGCTCACGGTGGGACCTTCTGGAGCTGGTGGAGAGGCGGTGGGAACATCAGCCGGAGAAGGAGCAGCCGAAGGTGGAGTAGTGGCAGGGGCTGGGGTTGCGGCAGGTGGTGGAGTGGCGGTTGGGGCTGGGGTTGCAGCTGGTGGTGGGGTGGCCACTGGAGGAGGAGTTGCTACCGGAGGAGGAGTGGCGGCTGGTGGTGGTGGAGGAGTGGCGGTGGGAGTTGGAGCAGGGGCTTGAGAGAGTGCTGACGTGGCGAATAGAGCCAACATCAAGAAAACTTGGACAATCTTGGAACCCATTTCTCTTCTCTCTTTCTCTTGGAAATGTTTCTTCTTCTTTAGGTTTTAGAGTGAGAGATAGATTATGAGATTAGAGAGAGCTGTGAAGGTGAGGAGAAATAGAAGGGATGTATTAAAAGGAGGAAAATTTAAGAATTATTTCGATTAATTAAAACAAGATTCCTAAAAATCTTTTATTCTATTAATTAAAGAATTTTTTTTTTGCAGACTAACATGCAAACGCATAATTGGAACATGGGTTGCCTATCTCTACTCTCCGAGGGCGAAGCATTAATATATTGAAAATTCTCTTTTTGCTTTTTGAATTGAATATAATTAAGAGTATTAGACTATGTTTATGATGATTAGTGAGCATATAATGTAAGGTAAATTGATTTACATATGGAAGTTAATCATCAAAATTTATTAGGCGAATGGAAGTCTTAACATCTTAGTATTATATTGACTTTCCTTTATATACAATCCACAATCATGAATTAACGTTAACTTAAGAGAAGTTAATTATGATGATTAGTTGAATAAATTTTGGACTTATCGAGCTGTGATTGGATGGTGAATATAATTGGAGAGAGAATCCGATATTTGTAATGATAATATAGAAAAAATATCAAATACGTTAGGCAAACTAAGTCTATGACATAGCAAATGTGGGGAGACAGCTAACATGTTCAGTTCAAGAACCAAGAGTTGCAACTTCGCATGTCTTTCTGTCTACTTTATCCACCGGTTATTTTATAATTCGTTATGTCCCTTTTTATTTTCTTCAATGTATTTTATTATATCTGTTGGCAAAAATATTGGTAGTATAGTAAAGAAATGTGAAAAATTGTGATAATCATTAAACCCATGTGCTTGACCTGATAGATCATTGGATTAGTTTTGTAATTATTTGTGGTGTTGTTACCGTTGGACATTACTAATATACCCGTTGGAAAGAGCTGTCAGTGAATTTAAATATTTGGATAAATATATGGTAACAGAAAATTATGTATAAAATAAGACTTTTGATAGCCTGTAAAGTCTATTTTGACAGTGACTCAAAAGGTAAGGTGTCCTTTTTAAGTTTTGTATCGATCGAATGTTTATTAGTGGAACCATAGTTGGAATTTTATTGCCAATTGATGTGATATAACATCTATTCTTTCTCAAACAATAGTATAACCACATAAAATCGAATTAGCTACAATGTTGTTACACCAAAATAGTCCTTGTTAAGATAAACAAATAGCTAGAAGTCACTATTTTGAAAAATTTGTTGTTTGATGTAAAAAAAATTTCATAAATTTTTTTTATATAGTAGAGAACCAATTTGATTATGAGCTGATAAATTTTATCAACGAAAAAATCAAATAGTCAACGAATGTTTGTTAATTAATGAACTAGTTTGCCAATGAATGTACAATTTATCTGCTCCGTATCTTGGAACGTACAAGACGATTTCAATGTGTCTATCAAGTTACAACCATAAATCATAATATCAGGTTAATATTGGTTTAGGACTAAACTAATATCTAATCTCTGATATCTGATTGGTTAGCCCGATCCCATTTGGTCTTAATATCTTTTATTTTCTCGTCATTAATTTTGATTTCATTTGTCAATAATACAATTATGAGGCTTAAACCAACTCATTAAACAGAGGGACCATGTACTGATGTACAAATTTTCTCAATTGGATTTTAATCTAGTTGACCATTGTGGATTATAGAGTACCCAACTTTTTTTAAAAAAACATATATTTTGGGGGAGTAGTTTGAAGTTTGACTCGTTATCTCTTGGTTATAAATGAACAAGAAAATGAGGTTTAATTTTTTTTTTTACAATTTGTCAAAATTTAAATCCGGATATTGACACCATACAAAATATAAAACTACATGTTTCCCTATATTATATAGTCAATGGTAACAAAAAAAGAAGAAGAAAGTTGTCCTCGCCCAAACAGATAGGGTCTAGTCAAATATAGTATTTAAATATCTTTTTGAAAACATTTAGGGCTAAGAAAGGCCCATCCAATGTTCAATCAAACACCGACCACGAAAGTGGTTTCCCACCAAAGCTGATTTGAACAACGATCGGAGTTTTAGCACCACACTCGAGTATATAATCACTACCTTCTTTTCTTATATAACTAACAAATAACCATTATATGTTATAGTTGAATATCATCATATCTATAAATCTATAGTTATGTTTGCAGAGTGGCCTACAACTAAAGAAATTTACAATATTAAAATTTTAGCAAGTCCTTTAATAAAAAGAATGAAAAATTATAGCGAAGCCCATTTCTGAGGAATAAAGAGCCTATAACACAAATGGATTTGTACCTATCCGTCACATCGTCTAACGGGTTTCGACTAATCAAATCAAAATCAAAGATCGGAAAAAAACATTAGAATTGGGCTCATGGGCTAAATTTCAAGCCCATTACTACAATACGAACTAAGAAAGTCAACTCTCGCTCAACCGGTTTTTTCCCCCTCTAATATTTGGCGGGAACCAAATAATAATAGTCTGACTACATAAATATAATATCTCATAACCATCTTACAATCAATCGAAGAATACTTATCTTCATATTTATTTCTCTTATTAAAAAAAAAAATCTGCAATTTTTCTTTGACTTTTTATCAATTAAAATTTTTAATTAAGACACTAAAAAAAAAGAGAGAAAACAGGAAAACAAAAGGAGAAATTAAGAAAGAGAAGTGAGGGAGGAAGAAACAGAAGTAGTAGAAAGAGCACGAGGATAAAGAGTCTTAAATGGTGAGAGTACATTATTGGGTGTTTGTGAACATGAAGTTGACCCATCTCTCTCTATCATTTCACCAATCTTCTTCACTCTCTCCTGCATACACACACACACACACTCATTCACTCAGATACAAAACAAATTTGACACAAGTAGAAATAAAATGTAAAAGCTTGAGCCCTTTTTTTGGTCCCTATGAGGACCCAAGTCACCTCGTTTGATAGTATAGTAATTGGAACCCATCAGATTTGGAGTGAGAAAAACAAAATCTACATTTTACCAACATGTGAATGTGTCACGAGACTTCACAACTGTAGACTATGATTGAATTGGTCTTTTTTTGGTCTTTTACCCAAACTAGTTTTGGGGGATTCAAACAGGGGACAAAAATAGACAACGTGCATTAACGTATGCATTTATCTATGTTTCATGAATTTCCATATTCTTCACAATGTATGACACTGAAACACCAATTTTGTAAATGAAAGAGACTTTTGGTGACTGTACTTACCTTTTCAAGGGGTGAGAAGAAAGAAGTGAAGGAGAATTTGTCAAAGTGTAATGTGTTAAGTTCTCCATAAACAGAAAGAGCAACTGCAGCAGCAATCTCTGAAGCTCTAAACTCCAAGAAGTCAATACCTGCCCATGCATCACAATATTTTCACAACCACCATCAATTATTTTCAACACAAAAGCCCATAACCCATAATCCATAAGCAAAACCGAGGTTTAAAAAACCTAATTCCAATGAAAAAGGATAAAACCTTTCACCTTTGGTTGTGCTGGCTATCACTTGTAGTGATCTGGATATCAATCTGCTAGGTGGTTCTTGATCATAGCCATTGATCTTACTCAGGAAGTATCTAATGTAAGAGCATGGCGTCACGGCTCGTAACCTCCATCTCAATACGTTCAACACCAAAAGTTCCATTCTTTGGATTGATTTAGGCTCAAACACAAACAGGGGATCTCCAACCTATTAATGTCATCATTACTAGAATGTTGACTTTGGTTTTAATACTACAAATAGAGACAATGGGAGATTAATAGAACCTGCAGATGTATTAACTCTGGAACTTTCGTTTCCTCTATTTTGGCTGCCAAGGACAAACAAGCCACAGCCAACAATTGTACTGTCCAAGCTTTTCCACTCTACAGAAGAATCATAAATCTTTCAATCGATAACCAAAGAGACTATTTAATCTTAGGCCAGGGATGATGAGTTAATCTGACTTACAGGTAAGTCATGAACAGATAAGAAACGATCCAAGTAGTTAGTTGCTAGACATAAACAGAATGATCCAAATTTAAGTTCCTCACAAGCCTGTAATAATGAAAGACATAAAGTTAATATTCAGATCAAAGATAAGGCAAAGTCATGTCTTTTTCAGATCAAAGTCATCAGATTATTGACTTGGTAAGAATTGAGTAGAAAAAATTTCTGACCTTCCAAATCCAATCAAGGGCTTGATTTCTGACACTCAAATCCAAATCTCCAATTCTCAGTCTCTTGAGGTAATCATCTCTCGGCGAGTGTTGTCTCTCTTTCTCAATCATCTCTAAAATGATCTCTTCGCTCTCCGGAGGAAAACCCATCTGAAAAATTGATGTCTCGAGAGTAGTAATCGAGGTTGTGTCGACAAAATTGCTCTTCTCATCATCAAAATTGATGGTCTCTGTAGATAGGAGATTTGGTTCTACAAATTCTGCCATTATAGAGCGTCAAAATTGTTGCTTTTTCGATCTATACAAAATTTTACTGTTACAGGATTTGGAGGAAAAATATCGTTTTTATAGTGTAGAGATTGAACTGAAGAAAAGATTTGGTCTCTGTTTTTTATGGATTGTTTTTTTTTTTTTTGCTGTTGTAGAATTTGCTTTGGGGTCACACAAAAAATAAAGAAAGAGAGAGGTGCTTTTAATATTTGAGGAAGAGATGAAAATGTGATTTTTTTTGGTAAGAGAGGAAATATGAAAGAGAAGAGAACAAAAGATGATAATATGAGAACATTCAAATCATACAGGCTTATTATCATGGAAATAAATATTTTGTTCATAATATGTAAACTAATAAGGAAAATTTATGTGAAATTGGTCAATGGTTGCTCTTTATTTCTTATATTTTGAGATAATATTGTATAACAACTTAGATATTCGTTCTTTTATAGTGAGAAAATACGGCGAACCATTTGTTTTCTAAACTAAGATTTCTTAGATGAGTCTTTAGATTATTCGTCAATAAATTTTATGTTTTCTGCTTTAATATGTAAGGATTATTAGAAATTAAATCAATGACATGTGATGTAACTATTTACAAAGCTAAAGCTATATAAACAATAAAAAATGTTTATATAGCTTTTAGATAGTAAATTGCTTTTAAAATATTTAGTAGGCTTATAAACAAGTACTTCCTACTGAAAACAAATGGAAATGAATTAGGAAAATGAAGTAGAGTTCTTATGCTTCTAAGTACTTACAGTCATATATATAATCATCAGAATCGTACCAAGTCCAACCTTGGAGCTCGAGGCCACAATTTTTTTGATGCATATCAAAGGTCTATGTCATATGTAATCACTAGATAGCATTAGACTCTTATCTCAAGTCTTTTCGGCTTTTCAATAAAAAATGTCATTTGCTGAATATTACATAATAGTTAAAAAGAGAAAGTAGGTAATATATTATCAAAAAGATGTTGCAAAATATGATCCATTCATTTCTTGTGATATAAGTTGAAAAGCTTGATGAGAACTGAGAAGGAATACTCGGACAAAAGAACTGAAAACCAAAAATTGAAGATAAGGAAATATATACCACTACTTTAAAAAATCCATATACTAAATTCAAGATTTTACATCTTTAAATCATATAAAACTTTTAAATATGACAAACTTCATATAATTTTGTAAAGAACGTGGACTGGAATCACGTGTGAGCGAGCAACTTTGGTTTTTACAGTATCTTTCTCTGAAAAGATTGGTGTGGAGAAAAGAAAAGTTGAAGTAATATATGAGAAAACAATTATATGTCTCAGAAATCGACCAAAGACTCTGTTATTTTATACATAGTTTCATGCATGCAATGCAGACAAAGTGGTCCAAGTACACTTTTGATGTTTTGCATCTCTGTGTAATGAGATTCGGCTTCTGTTATACGTGCGTGCATGTCTATGGTCGCACTCTTCCACAATTTATGTTGCACAAATTTCCTTGGTTTGACTGGATTTATATACACAAAAAGATTGACGTTTTATTCACACCAACAAAAAAACTAAGATTTTTGGTTTCCAAATTTAACCAGATGAGAGAGTAGAACTGTAGAAGGATCATAATTTAACCAGAGTCGTCTTAAGGAGAAAGAGGTTTTTTTAAGGCTTGAGCAGAGTCAAGAGACAATAAATATTAAGAGAAAAGAGGTTTAGTAGAGCAGATAAATCATCAAGCTGTGCACAATCATAATCATCATAAACACTTCAATTTTTTTTCACAGTTTTTGAGCAAAGGTTATGGGGATTTTGAGATAGATTTGGTGGTGGAAACATCGTGCATAACACTCTCCCCCCTTCCTCCAAATCCTCAGGCCTCGTCCATCTGTTCCTGAACATAGAGTAGAAATAACTCAGCACACAAGGTTTTGAGGTTATTTCAGTTTTCAGATGTTGTTCGATGTTTCTACATGATGCATCTGATTACAGATATCAAGCACGGTTCGGTCTATGATGAAAACTCTAATCACACTAAGATACGATTTCTAATTGTGAAGGACAATAAAGGGGTATGTCGTAAAACTTTAAATTATTTGAATGGAGGGTAAAATATCGAGGTACGGCATAAAGAGATGTGAGTACCTGCATATCGGAGGTCCAAAGGGTTAGATTGTCCCTCAGCAACTGCATTATGAGAGTGCTGTCTTTGTAGGATTCCTCTCCCAGTGTGTCGAGCTCAGCTATGGCTTCTTCAAAAGCCTACAATCGTGAATCCAGCATAAAAATTTAGAATGCCCCCACAATGATAAAATCTGCATTACTAAATCTCCTATACATAATGAACGAGAAGGTCTAGTTCAAACAGAATGGGACATCAGTCCTAGTATCTGACAACATGGATCTCGCTCATTATAAGAGTCTGTGTTTCTTAAAAAGAAGAGGAATTTTGTTAAAGAAAGCTGATGCAAAACGAAGCACAATGGATCAAAGATCAGTTTTTTATCGAATAAAACATCTTAAGAAAAATAAGGTACAACAGAAATAGTCAACCAGTGGTCAATCCTCTTAGTCAAAACATCAAGCAATCTCATTCAAAGTGATCCAAAATGAAACACAAGGGGCGAAAGATTGGTTCTTCATCCAACAATACATCTTAAAAAAGAAAGAGGTACAACAAGACTAGTCAACCAGTGGCCAATTCTCTTAGTCAAAACATCAAGTAAGAAACAGGAGAGTTTTCTCTCTCTAAAGACAAACTCAGGTCAAAGACTTATATTTGTTAACATAGAGAAAACATCAAGCAAGAAACAGGAGAAAACGGTCTAGAGACAAACTCAGGTCAACGACTTATATACCATAGAGAAAAGCATAGAGCAGAAGATGTTCTTACTTGAGACTTAAGAAGTGAAAAAGAAAGAAGAAGAGTAACCTGTTTAGCCATGTTACAAGCTTTGTCTGAAGAATTGAGAATCTCATAGTAGAACACTGAGAAATTCAGGGCCAGACCAAGCCTTATCGGATGAGTAGGGGCCATATCCGCAGCTGCGATATCCTTCAAAAACATCACATCAAAAGAGGGACAAATCAATCTCCATCAGTTTTTACACTTTAAGACAAAAAAATGAAGAAAGATAGCAATCTACTATCTCAAGAATAAAATTAGCATAGTAGCTCAATTCGAGGCTGTTTCTAGATCAGGAACTAATTACCAGATTTGGAAGATATTACCAATAGAAGAAATCTTGGAAACAGAGTTAACAAAGAAACGTATGAGGCAAATCAGATACATTCCACAGATGCGAATTGGAGAATGAAATAACCTGAGCTGCTTTGTAAGCGAGCATGGTATCTTCAGCAGCAGTTTTCCTCTCATCTCCAGACTTAAACTCAGCCATGTAACGATGATAATCACCTTTCATCTTCAAGTAAAAAACCTTAGACTCACTCGCTCCAGCAGATGGGATCAAATGCGAGTCAAGGAGCTTAAGGATTCCAGAGCAGACGGAGGAAAGCTCAGTCTCAACTTTAGATCTGTAATCCTTGACGAGCGACACGTGCTCTTCGTTCTTCCTGCTCTCTTCCTTCTGCTCAATCGAGGACACGATCCTCCAAGCGGCGCGTAGAGATCCGATCACGTTTTTGTAAGCAACTGAGAGGAGATTCCTCTCTTCAACGGTGAGCTCTTCCGCCGGGGTAGCGCCTGTGACTAGCTGTTCCATGAATTGAACCATCTCTTCGTAACGCTCCGCCTGCTCGGCGAGCTTCGCCATGTACACATACTGGTCTCTGCCTAATGTCGCCGCCATTAAAGAGAGAGAGAGAGATTTGATTTGATTTTTTTTTTTTGGGGAATTTGAAGAAAATGGAAAAAGAAAGGGAGAAGAAGAATAAAGGGGAAGAGTCAGGTGGGCTAATTAGAAATAAATCACGCGCGCGTGTGTTCACTTTGGATAATACGACACCGGTTGAAGAAGTAGGCTTTTGTAGAGTGAAGCGAGTGGAGTGTGTAGGCGCGTGGGGATTGTTGGGAAGGTTTGGGTTTTGTGATAAGAGCGAGTGAATGGACGATAATAATAAAAAGTGAGTCAGCTTCTCCTTCTAGTAACTAGTTTTGAAGTCTGAACTCCGGCTGGATGGTTTGGGCCTTTATTACGCCTAACATGGGTCTAGTGAAGTCCATTACTTTTACCCCTAGTACAAGTCACCAGACACTGGCCCAAAACATTGTTGAGGTAGTGTTAAAAATTTAGATTTTATTTTTATATATACTAGGATATATATCGTGCGGACAAATTGCAATTATAAAAAATATTTAAAAATTATAAAATCAAGATATTAAAAAATTATAATTTTTCCAAAACTCTACGAAAATTATAATATCAGTTTTTATAATATCAAATCTTTGTAATATCCGCGTAAACATTTTGTATTCAGAAATATAAAACCAATCTTTCATACTCAACGATATTATAAATTTTCTGTTGGAAAAATTATATATAAAATAAAGATATTTTATTTAAATGAAGAAAAAACTAAAATTTTGAAAGATTGCGACATTCTAAGATATTAATTAAGATTTTCTGAAAAATATTAACTCTTGATATTCTAAGATTGATTTCGTAGAATATTTTTTTCTAGTTGAAAGATAGTATGTCTATTAGCGATATTAGATATTGCGATATATTGTTCCTAACAGAAAATTTCTGGATATTTTTATTTAAATTTTAATTATATCTTGTTCTATTTTAATTATCAAATTTTACAATTTAAATAGATTTGAAAATTAAATTACAATGTTACATTATTATAACATTGTTATGTTAAATTATATGCCAAGTTAACTAAGTCAGATATGAACTAACATTTTTAAATCTACTAAAATCTATTAATAGATTCGATATTATAAAGAAAAACTAACATTAACATTAACATTCAAAAAAAAAAATCACAATCATCAAATCTCTTATTTTTGGAAATTTAAATCAACATTTAATTTAATTTAATTAGTGTGTTTAATTAAATCAACAAAATCTTCACAAAATATATTTTAACTACTTTTCAAAAAATTTAAAATAAATAAATTAATTAAAACAAAAATTATAATATATAAAGAAGTAAAAAAAAATCGACAATTTACATAAATTCTTACTTTGAATTTTTCAAAACAATTCGCAATCTACATAATTTACTTTTAGAAAATTAAATCAACATTTAATTTAATTAGTGTGTTTAACTAAATCAAAAAAATCTTCATAAAATCTATTTTTAACTACTTTTCAAAAATTTAAAATAAATTAATTAAATGATCACTAACTAAAATATCTTTAATGAGAAATTAAAATTTGTTCTTTTAAGTAATGACAATGTGATGTAAATATCAACACTTTTTAATGTTTATTTATAAGTGTACTCCCCAAATAATATATAGGGGATGATGAGAAGATTTATATGAATAGAAGAATAAAGATATTGATATTTATCAATAATCTTTCGGATCATATTTGATTCTTCTAAAATCATATTTTCATGATTTCCATAATCTCTTCAATTTTGGTTTTGGTCTATAATATAAATGGAATAAAAAAGTACAAAACCGTATGACTAATGTGTCATAGCTTGTATTGTAACCGGAACTTCAATAATAAAATATAATATTAGAAAGGGTGAAAAACCGCGAGATTGAACTAACAAACTTTAAAAGAGAAACTATCATCTTACGTCAATTTTTTTGTATGCTGTCAATACTATTACATAAAATTATAGCTGATTTTATTGTTTTCTAAATTTTGTTTTTAAAATTTTATTTTTAAAAGATATTGTTTTAACTAAATAATTAATTAGTAACATAAATATGTAAAAATCTTAATTTTAAATTTCAATTATTTATATAATAATATACTCTTAAATTATTTTAAAATATTTATTTAATTTATTAATTTTTAAAAAAAAATTATAAACATCTTATCCCGCGTATAACGCGGGAATCACCTAGTTGATTCATTAATAATGAATGCACTAAAATAAAATGAAATAAATAATTGTAATTATATGAATAGTTAAAGGGTAGAATAGAACTTTAATTTTATTTCTTAATTTGTGTGAAGAATGTTAGAATTCTTCACACAAATTAAGAAATAAAAAATTAGATTAACTTTTGACAAAAAAAAATGTTAGAATGACAATCTTTCTAAACCAAAGGTAGTAATAAGTAATAATAAATTGAACATTTTCAATATATTTTCAATGATAATAGATGTTTGTTCAGTGTCTAAACTGAACAACATCCAGATGAACTATCTCAATGAGCTATAAAAATTTAGCCAAAAATTTTAGATTTATCTATCTGATCCAAATTGGATCATTTGAAGGGAGATGAATCAGTCAAAATAGTAGTCAAAATAGCAGTCAAAATAGCAAATACCAAATATATCCGTCATTAAAAAAAATTACAAATTATCAAAGTCTCAATCTCTCAAAAATCTCTAATGTCTCCCAACCCTCAAAACCCGTAAAATTTCTGAAAAAACTGTAAAATTTGTGAAAAACCGTAAAAATTCTGGAAAACCGTAAAATTTTCAGAAAACAGTAAATTTTCCGAAAAACCGTAAAATTTCTGAAAGCTCGTAAAACCCTAAAATTTCCGAAAAACTGTAAAATTTTCGAAAACCATAAAATTTCCAATAAACAGTAAAATTTTTGAAAAACCGTAAAATTTCTGGAAAACCGTAAAACTTTTGGAAAACTGTAAAATTTCTGAAAAGTCGTAAAATTTTCTAAAACCGTAAAATGTTATGGATTATCCAGATGAAAAATCAAAATGGAAACAAACAACATTTAAATAGGCTATCCAAATGGAGTATTTGGATGAAAATATTTCATCAAACAAATAGGTCATAAGAAAGTACAAAACCGTATGACTAATGTGTCATAGCTTGTAACCGGAACTTCAATAATAAAATAAAACAAGGTGTTTTCCGCGTTATACGCGAGATAATATGTTTATAATATTTTTTTAAAAAATTAATAAATTAAATAAATATTTCTAAATATTTTAATAGTATATTATTGTATAAATAATTGAAATTTAAAATTAAGGTTTGGAGATGGAGATAATTGAAATTAGGGTTTGGAAGTGCCGATCAAGCAATCAAAACCTTTGTGTGATTTATCTATGGATTCTTCTATCTCGTCGACGACTGATCCTGGCGCTGGTGATAAAGCTGGACCTCGGAGTAAAAAGTACGTTTTTGTCTGGGTTGTTTTTACTCTGTATTTTTTTTTTTTTGTGAATTTTCATACGGAATTTGATGTGGCGGATTGGTTTTTCGTTAAAATGTTGCAGTGCTCAGAAGAAGGAAAAGAAATTGAAACGCAAGGAAGAGGAACAGGCCAAACAAGTGTGCATTCTTCTTCACTTTTGTCTGATTCGTAACAATCGTTTGTATTCTGGGGAAATTGTTGGTAGATTGAATTCTCTTGGTGGTATTTCTACTGAGAATTGGGTTGGCTACGTGCATATGATTTTTGATCCGCAAGAGAAATTCGAAAACCTACTTTTTGTTCCACAATTTCAATGTTGTTTAAGATTTTCCTAGCTTGATTGTTAAAGATATTCAATTTCTTTTGATGCAGGCTCCAGAAGCAAGCTCCCAGAGCCAGACCTCAGTGGCAGCAGATGATGTGGACATGGACCCGACGGTATACAATTCATTCAATAGTTTTTCATTATTATCTTATGCAATGCCAGCTATTTTGGCTATCTATGAACCAAGTGCTCTTTTTTTTGCTTCTCTTATAACTTGCAGCAATATTTTGAGAACCGATTGAAATATCTTGCGGCTGAGAAGGCTAAGGGGGAGAATCCATATCCTCACAAGTTTTCTGTGTCAATGTCCATTCCTGAATACATTGACAAGTATGGTAGTTTAAACAATGGGGATCATGTTGAAGACGTTGAAGTTTCTCTAGCTGGTATGTTTAACCCCTTAAATCGATTGCCTATGTTATCTTAGCCACTTGCCCTTCCAGTGAAAAGGAGGCTCTTGCATTTTTAAACTTTGATAGGGAGGATAATGAGCAAGCGATCTTCCTCTTCCAAGCTCTTCTTCTATGATCTACATGGTGATTTCAAGGTCCAAGTTATGGCTGATGCAAGGTGAACGCTTTGTTTACCGGATTCTCTTCTTTAAACTTGCTTCTGATTTACTTATATATATATATATATATATATTGCATTTTCTCGTCTCAGTAAGTCTGGATTGGATGAAGCTGAGTTTTCAAAGCTTCATACGAATGCTAAGCGTGGAGATATTGTTGGTATCACCGGGTTTCCAGGTTTGTGCATCTTCTAAACTTTTTCTCTCTATTTTCATTCTTATAGCAAATATCAACTTCCTTTTCTCTGTTCGCATTACTCTATTTTCAGTAAAGACTAAAAGAGGAGAGTTGAGTATCTTCCCCCGATCATTTATACCATTGTCTCATTGCCTCCACATGTTACCTAGAAAGGCTGATAATGTTAATTCAAAGGTAGTTTAAAGTCACTGTGGCTGTTATAATACCTTTAGAGTAAAGGCACCTCTTTTTTATATTACACTAACCTCTCACATTTTTTTGGTGTAGAAACCTGAAATCTGGTTTCCAGGTGACCCAAGAAATCCTGACTCATATATTCTACAAGATCAGGTATCATCAATTTTACAAAGGGATATACATTACTGAATGTCACTATTTTTTTGTATCACTGTCTTAGATTCTATTGACTCTATTATTCTCTCTCTATCCGGTCAAGGCTTCTGATGTTATCTTTTTATCTTTATGTCAGGAGACTCGATATCGCCAACGTTACCTTGATCTGATGTTGAACGTGGAGGTTCGTCAGGTAATCAAGGCTAGAGCTAATATCATCTCCTACATTCGCAGATTCCTCGACAATAGAAGTTTCTTGGAGGTTCTCATTTTCTCACAAGGAAATCTTTACATTCTTTTGATTGTAGTTCTTGTTCAAATCTTCTTTCCTGCATTTGATATTCATAATTTTTCTTTAGGTTGAGACACCTATGATGACCACGATTGCTGGTGGGGCAGCTGCCCGACCGTTTGTGACACATCACAATGATCTGGATATGAAGCTGTACATGCGTATTTCACCTGAACTCTCCCTTAAGCAACTTATTATTGGTGGCTTGGACCGTGTTTATGAGATAGGAAAGCAATTCCGAAACGAAGGCATTGACCTGACCCACAACCCGGAGTTCACCACTTGCGAGTTCTATATGGCTTTCGCAGACTACAATGACCTGATGAAAATGACTGAGGATATGCTGAGTGGCATGGTCAAGGAATTAACAGGTGGTTACAAAATCAAGTATCATGCTAATGGGTATCATAAGGAGCCAATCCAAATCGACTTCACTCCTCCATTCAGGTTTGAAGCAATGTGTTTTATTGATTAAACCACAACCTTCAGGATAAAGCTTTACTTTGGAGCTCAGCTGTGGTAATAAATCTAATTGTTATTATTATTTTATTTTTTTTGTAGGAGGATTGAGATGATAGGAGAATTAGAGAAGGTGGCTAACCTCAATATACCAAAAGACTTGGCTAGCGAAGAAGCTAACAAGTATCTGATTGATACATGTGCGAGGTTTGATGTGAAATGCCCCCCGCCTCAGACAACAGCTCGTCTTTTAGATAAAGTAAAATCTTCTGTATGCATTCTGCCTGTCTGGGACACCTAGGATAAGAAGTTTAAATTTGAAATGATGTTGCTTTTTGCAGCTTGTTGGAGAATTTCTGGAAGGGACATGTGTGAACCCAACTTTCATCATCAACCATCCCGAGATCATGAGTCCCTTGGCAAAAGGGCACAGATCCAACAATGTTTTGACTGAGAGATTTGAGCTGTTTATCAACAAACATGAAGTAAAACCTGATGATTAATTTGATCCATCCCTTTTTCTCTTGAGAGTTGTTTGACTAACATGTTGTAACTGGATCGCAGCTCTGCAATGCCTACACAGAGCTGAACGATCCTGTGGTTCAGCGCCAACGTTTTGCTGATCAGCTCAAGGATCGACAATCTGGAGACGATGAAGCAATGGCTTTAGATGAGACTTTCTGTAAAGCTTTAGAGTATGGATTGCCTCCTACAGGTGGTTGGGGTTTGGGAATTGACAGACTTACTATGCTCTTGACCGACTCAAAAAACATTAAGGTCACTAAATTTTATCTGTGAATGAATTGATATCAAAAAATATATATGATTTGATATTTTTTTACTGAACACATGATTTGAATATTGTTTCAGGAGGTCATTCTCTTCCCGGCGATGAGGCCACAAGACGAGCCAGCAGCTGCTAAAGGTACGAACTAACTTGTAATTTTAGTAATAATACACGTGTCATTCCCCCTCCCACCATCTCAGACTGCAATGTAACACCTGTTTTTATGTGTGTATATTTGATGTTGCAGCTACGTTGCAAACAGAGAAGAACTAAGGAGAGTTTATTTTTATGTGTGTATAGATCAAAGTAAATCGTTGATCTATATTTTGGTAGTTCATTTTGTTGGTTTTATAAGATAATCCTATTGCTTCAAATAGTAATATGTAATAAATAATAAAATTAATTACTATATATTTTTTAAGATGAAAATGTTTGACCTTTCAAGATTTTATAATTATACAACTGACATTCTTAAACATTCATTTAGTTAAAATTTGACTTATATTATTACTGATAAAATACCGTAAAGTGTAATATTCCATCTATTTCATATTAAGTTTCGTTTTGTATTTTTAATGTAGATGTTTGATAAAAAAAATTAGTTTTATCCTCAGCTATTTTAATGTATTGAAACAAAATTGTATAATGTATTAATAAAGGGTAAAACAAAAAATTTAATTGTTTTCTTAACATTCGTGAAAAAACCTTAAATAAGACTTATAATGAAATGGAGAGAGTATTTATTATTTTATATATTCATTTATTTAATTTAAATTTTAAGGAATACTCTCTCACAATGTCATTCTGGCACTAAAATTTTGTAACAAAAAAAATATCGTTTTAGTATATCAATCCATCTATTAATAAAAAAATATCATTTTTGACTTTTGACTATCTCCTATATATTAATTGAGAATCATTTTAACAAAATAATTTTATGTTTACGTGGAATATTATATCAGTGACATGCTTACGTATCGTCACCAGAGTGATTCTCAGGAAATATATTTTATAGGACATTAATTACTAGACTAATTATATAATATGCCATTAGTTCAATCTTTATTTTAAAGATTATAATCTTACCTAAGTTAGCTTTATAGAAAATCGAATAAGTAAATATTCCATAAAATTATAGCTGATTTTATTGTTTTCTAAATTTGGTTTTTTAAATTTTATTTTTAAAAGATATTCTTTTAACCAAATAATTAATTAGTAACATAAATATGTAAAAACCTTAATTTTAAATTTCAATTATTTATACAATAATATACTCTTAAATTATTTAAAAATATTTATTTAATTTATTAATTTTATATAAAAAAAAATTATAAACATCTTATCCCGCGTATAACGCGGGAATCACCTAGTTGATTCATTAATAATGAATGCACTAAAATAAAATAAAATAAATAATTGTAATTATATGAATAGTTAAGGGGTAGAATAGAACTTTAATTTTAAATTAAGAAATAAAAAATTAGATTAACCTTTGACAAAAAAAAATGTTAGAATGACACTCTTTCTAAAACAAAAGGAGTAATAAGTAATAATAAATTGAACATTTTCAATATATTTTCAATGAGAATAGATGTTTGTTTAGTGTCTAAACTGAACATCACCCAGATGAACTATCTCAATGATCTATAAAAATTTAGGCAAAAATTTTAGATTTATCTATATTATCCAAATTGGATCATTTGAAGGGAGATGAATCAGTCAAAATAGCAGTCAAAATAGCAAATGCCAAATATATCCCTCATTAAAAAAAATTACAAAATATCAAAGTCTCAATCTCTCAAAAATCCCTAATGTCTCCCAACCCTCAAAACCCGTAAAATTTCTGAAAAAAACTGTAAAAATTCTGGAAAACCGTAAAATTTCAGAAAAACCGTAAAATTTTCCGGAAAACCATTAAATTTATGTAAAACCGTAAAATTTCTGAAAGCTCGTAAAACCGTAAAATTTCCGAAAAACTGTAAAATTTTCGAAAAACAATAAAATTTCCAATAAACCGTAAAATATCCGATAAACCGTAAAATTTCTGAAAAATCGTAAAATTTTCTAAAACCGTAAAATGTTATGGATTATCCAGATGAAAAATCAAAATGGAAACAAACAACATTTAAATAGGCTATCCAAATGGAGTATTTGGATGAAAATATTTCATCAAACAAACAGGTCATAAGAAAGTACAAAACCGTATGACTAATGTGTCATAGCTTGTAACCGGAACTTCAATAATAAAATAAAACAAGGTGTTTTCCGCGTTATACGCGAGATAAGATGTTTATAATATTTTTTTTAAAAATTAATAAATTAAATAAATATTTCTAAATATTTTAATAGTATATTATTGTATAAATAATTGAAATTTAAAATTAAGGTTTTTTCATATTTATGTTACTAATTAATTATTTAGTTAAAACAATATCTTTTTCGAAAAAAAAAATTTAAAATCCAAATTTAGGAAACAATAAAATCAGCTATAATTTTATAGAATATTTACTTAATCGATTTAATCAAATTTAGGAAACAATAAAATCAGTATATAGAATATTTACATATTAATAAATGCAACTAATATAGGTAAGATCTTTAAAATAAAGACAGTTTATATATGATTGATCTAATGACATATTATGTAATTAGTCTAGACTGTCTAGTAATTAATGTCTTATTAAATATATTTTCTGAGAATCATTCTGGCGACGACACGTAAGCATGACACTGATGTAATATTCCACGTAAACATAAGGTTATTTTGTTAAAATGATTCTCAATTAATATATAGAGGATATTAGAAAGGGTGAAAAACCCCGAGATTGAACTTACAAACTTTAAAAGAAAAATTAATTGAATAGAAGAATCAAGATATCGATATTTATCAATAATCTTTCGGATCATACTTGATTCTTCCAAAATCATATTTTCATGATCTTTTCAATTTTGGTTTTGGTCTATAATATAAATGGAATAAGAAAGTACAAAACCGTATGACTAATGTGTCATAGCTTGTATTGTAACCGGAACTTCAATAATAAAATATAATATTAGAAAGGGTGAAAAACCGCGAGATTGAACTTACAAACTTTAAAAGAGAAACTATCCTCTTACGTCAATTATTTTGTATGCTTTTGTATGCTGTCAATACTATTAGTTGGGAAGCATTAGAAATAATAATAAAAAATCTTTAGGGTGTAAAAATCTACATGAAATGCCATTGGTTTTTAACGTTTAAATAAATTCACTAAGAGTATAATAGTAAAAGGACTAGAGAAAATACAAGAATGGTAAAGTATTGGATGGAGATCTCTGGCCAAAATTGGAGAAACATATCAACTGAGAATGAAAAAAAAACCTAAGCGCTCAAGAAAGGGAGAAATTTTTTTAGAGAAAATACAAAAATGGTAAACTATTAGAGATCTCTCGCCAAAATTGGTGAATCAGTGTACTGAGAAGTGAGAGGACATGACGTTTCAAGGAAGGACGTGATTCTTTGAGCATTGCGAGAAACTTTTTGTTGTCAGAAATTTTTGTTGTTGTCAGAAACTTTTACGTGTTCATTAAGGCTAAAGAGCTCTGCCTAGGAGGACCAAGTTAAAACACAACCTGGATCTGGCGAAACATTTGTCTTGTACGTTTCCTTGTACATTCATGATTTGCCTTTGGATTCCTTTTCTTATAAAGTTGGAGTTATAATACGGTTTCCGTTGTAGCTTACCTGATAGTATCGGTGATGATTTAATTGTTGAAGTTCGGGATTCGAAGGGGAAGTTTTGTGGTCGTGTCCTAGCTCAACTAGCAGCTATAGTTGATGAACCGGTGAGAGTGAGATACTTGTTAAGCCTTATGTTGTGTCCGCAATACGGTTTGGCTTAAAATCTAAACTGTTGGCTGTTGTAGCAGAACGATCTTAAATGGTGGGCAATATATCATGAACCAGAGCATGACCGTATTGGGAGAATCCAACTTCATATAAACTACTCAAGCAGCTTAGATGAAAAAACTAAGGTACATGATTTTTTTTTACCGGAGAAGCTGTTTTTAATCGTCTCAAATTGTATACTGACATTTTCCCATTCATATATAGTGTGGGTTGGTTGCAGAAACTTCAGCATATGACTTGGTCTTGGAAGTGGCTATGAAAGCTGAGCAATTTCAGCGCCAAAATCTGTTAATCAAAGGGCCATGGCACTGGATGGTAACTCGATTTGCATTCTATTACGGTATTTCAGATGCATATACAAAATAAAGGAAATTTACAGACAAGAAAGATTTTTAATTTGGTTACCAAAAATTTTTCATCCACTTAAGCGATGTTATGCAAGATATTTTTTTTTTTTTGTTTTGTGAACTCTCCTTAGTTCTTCTTCTCTGCTGGCTCGTCTTGTGGCCTCATCGCCGGGAAGAGAAAGACATCCTGAAAAAATATTTCAAATCATATGTTCAGTGAAAAAATATCAAATCATATATATAATCATTCATTCACAGATATAAAATTTAGTGACCTGAATGTTTTGTGAGTCGGTAAAGAGCATAGTAAGTCTGTCAATTCCCAACACACAACCACCTGTAGGACGGACTTCATCGTCTCCAGATTGTCGATCCTTGAGCTGATCAGCAAAACGTTGGCGCTGAACCACAGGATCGTTCAACTCTGTGTAGGCATGGCAGAGCTGCGACCCAGTTACAACATGTTAGTCAAACAACTCTCAAGAGAAAAAGGGATGGATCAAATTAATCATCAGGTTTTACTTTATGTTTGTTGATAAACAGCTCAAATCTCTGAGTCAAAACATTGTTGGGTCTGTGCCATTTTGCCAAGTGACTCATGATCTCGGGATGGTTGATGATGAAAGTTGGGTTCACACATGTCCCTTCCAGAAATTCTCCAACAAGCTGCAAAAAGCAACATCATTTCAAATTTAAACTTCTTATCCTAGGTGTCCCAGACAGGCAGAATGCAGACAGAAGATTTTACTTTATCTAATAGACAAGCTGTTGTCTGAGGCAGGGGGCATTTAACATCCAAGCTTGCACATGTATCAATAAGGTACTTGTTAGCTTCTTCGCTAGCCAAGTCTTTTGGTATATTGAGGTTAGCCGCCTTCTCTAATTCTCCTATCATCTCAATCCTCCTACAAAAAAAATAAAAAAGTAATAACAATTAGATTTATTACCACAGCTGAGCTCCAAATTAAAGCTTTATCCTGAAGGTTGTGGTTTTAATCAATGAAAATATTGCTTCAAACCTGAATGGAGGAGTGAAGTCGATTTGGATTGGCTCCTTATCATACCCATTAGCATGATACTTGATTTTGTAACCACCTGTTAATTCCTTGACCATGCCACTCAACATATCCTCAGTCATTTTCATCAGGTCATTGTAGTCTGCGAAAACCATATAGAACTCGCAAGTGGTGAACTCCGGGTTGTGGGTCAGGTCAATGCCTTCGTTTCGGAATTGCTTTCCTATCACATAAACACGGTCCAAGCCCCCAACAATTTGCTTACGGTCCAGATCATTGGGATGTGTCACAAACGGTCGGGCAGCTGCTCCACCAGCAAACATGTTCTTCAAAGGTGTATCAACCTAAAGAAAAATTATGAATATCAAATGCAGGAAAGAAGACTTGAACAAGATCTACAATCAAAAGAATGTAAAGATTTCCGTGTGAGAAAATGAGAACCTCCAAGAAACTTCTATTGTCGAGGAATCTGCGAATGTAGGAGATGATTTTAGCTCTAGTCTTGACTACCCGAAGAACCTTCACGTTCAACATCAGATCAAGGCGATCTCGAATCTCCTGACAGAAAAATAAAAAGATAACATCAGAAGCCTTGACTGGATAGAGACAGAATAATAGAGTCAATAGAATCTAAGACAGTGATACAAAAAAATAGTGACATTCAGTAATGTATATCCCTTTGTAAAATTGATGATACCTGATCTTTTAGAATATATGTCTCTCCAGATAAAATTCCCTTTACCTTTGTTAACCTCTCAACATGCACAGGGTCAGCTAAATCTGTTTCACGCTCAACGGCTTCAACTGCTACAACAGGACGTCTATTGAGAAGAACAAACCCTGATGGAGCTAGCTTCACCGGTACATATCTACTGTTCTCCATCAAGTTTATGTATTTCTCCTGTGTAGGGACTACCCGCGCCGGGTTCGCTAGAATCTCAAACGTTGCTTCTGGCTCAGCCTTCTTCTCCACTATTGCTGTGCATTTGACCTGAAAGTGCATAGATAATCTATCTTAATGGTCCAATCATGACCCAGACTCAAGACATATAGGATTCATAGTTTGGCAATGGTATTGGTAGTAGTAGCAACCATGGTTTGTATCGGATTCTCAAACAAAGATGGCTTTGCGTGTGACATGAGTTTAAACTCTGGGACTTTGAGATCGTAGTTCAAACCCATGAACATGGTTGGTGAGAAGGCCAAGCTGATGAAATAAATCAACGGGTGCCAATACCAAAATTGGGTGAAGACAGCAAGACCAATGACAGCAGTGAATTTGTTATGTTTTGTATTAGAGCGCAGTCTTATAGTCACATTCCCTCCACCAGCGTTTAGGATGCCTGAAGCCAAAATTGCTCCCATCTTGCTCATTGCATCTTCATGCCTGTTGAGTACTGTCTTCTGAAGTTGATGCCTGCAAAAACAGAGGTCCAAATTTTAGTCTCTTAGAGATATTAGTCTCAGAAAACACAAAAAAGTTTAACTTTGGTCTACAGGAGATCTTAGGCTGAGAAGAATTCAGAAGGGGACTTTTCTCTGCCTCTTCTTGTTGAAAAGATCAGAGCTTCACTAACCTAAATGCTCCAACGCGAATGTCACTTGCTTCACTAATCTGAATCATCACCATGGCCATGGCAATCAGAGCACCTTGACGAACAAAGTCAACCACATCTGATGTAAGTGGGCCCAACAACGATATCGCCTCACTTAAACCAGTGCCTGCACAAGAGATTCCTATCGCAAGAGCCGCACCATAGCGGACATGCGGATTGCACGAGTTTGAAAGCAGGGATACAAACGGCAGACTCTACAGTTAAAATTTTCAGTGCAACCAGTTAATGACTATAAGCGAGCACAAGATCCCCAAAGGCACTAAAGAAATAGAATATGGAGTCACCTGCTCTGGATCAGAGTATAAGACAAATCCAAGTGCTAGAGCAGCAGTCCTCCTAACATCGTCACTGACATCAGATGCAGCAAAGTGCATAAGTTGGCGAATGGCCTTGCTGTTTGCAGTTCCACTGTAGGCCAGTGCGAGTGCATACATTCCACCATAACGGATAATAGGATCTCTATCTCTAGTCATCTGCTCAATCAATGTATTTGCGCCCTCTTCTCTACCATAAACTGTGAGAGCTATTCCTAGAGCTAATCCCCTAAAAACACAAAACCAGATGTTTGTTATCGAAAAATAAAATTGCAGTGGACGCCACTCAAATAACCAAAAATATCCTCCAGACATAGATTACCTTGTTATCTTCTCATGCTGAGTCTTGTGAGCATAAGCGAGCATCTCACTTGCCTTATCGGTTGCAGTTCCAACCATTATTAGACCCATGCTGATCCCGGCAGCTTCACCAGCAACTGCACTGTCAGAGTGAAGCACTCTTTGGATATTATGATATATGCCTTCATCAGCTGTGCCAAGAGCTGCCAAACCAAGACCTAAACAAGCTCCGTGTCGAATAACCTGCTCCTATATTTTACAAATGATTATCATATCCTCTAAACAAAAGACTATCTTGAAGAAAGATAAAGACAATTCACCTCAAAACGAGTGCTGCGTAGGATATCACGAAGAAATTGTGTGATTCCCTCACCATGGTTCGCAAGGCTAAGGCCAAGGGCATACATAGCACCCCCTTTATAATAACAACCACGGTAACCATCCGCTTCTACAAATTGTAAGCAACCCCTATGAATAACACCTAATGCTGCTACAGCACTAAACTGAGCCCAATTCTTGGTCCTCCGTCGCAAATTGGTGGCCCTCCGTCGCCTACTCTGTCAATCCAAAAGTGAATGGAAAAGGAAAGAAGATTAAACAGTGAACACTGAATCAAGAAAAAATGATAGTGAAAGTAAAATTTTACCAAATTCAAATTCTTCTTGATAAATGTGTCAACCTCCGTTCCAGCATGCATTATAGCATTAGCAAATATTGTAGCACGGTGACATACATTGTTCTGCATCTTGGTGGACTGTTTGATGTTCTTCAGGATCAGCAGGTCCGATCTACAGGCAAACAACGGTCATCGCTGAGCATGTTACTATCTGGAAGAAACAACATAAGAAAAAAAAATCTATTCCTCACTTGCTACGGGTTTCAAAAAACAGGCGTGTCAGCTTTATGGATGTCTCTCCAGATAAAATTCCCTTAACCTTTGTTAACCTCTCAGCATACACAGGGTCAGCAAAATCTGTTTCATGCTCAATTTGCTGAGATGGAGTTTCATCCCTCATCTGGACATCCCCTGCAGTGTTCTCATTTTGAGCAGTAGAGGTTTCAACGGCTTGAACAGCTTCAACAGGACGGATCTTGGGCGCAGGAAGGCGGTCTCTAACACTCATGAGAAATGCCTGGCGCTCGTTTTCTACAAGATCAAAAGAGATTTGCAATGCCAATAAAGCATCACCCCTGCTCTCTGAACGAAGAAGCTTCTCCAATATGCTTGCAACACCATGTGGGTCATCCAAGAACAAAAGGCATTGACAGATGCTCAAATAATCAGGAGAAGCCAGCTTCTGGTAGACATTAACAAGCAACCGAAGAACCTGCAAGAAGCAAATGAAATAAGGATGTTATCATGTCTAGAATCTAAATCAAGAGTAAATAAAACCACCTAGAAAAGGATTTTGAGTTATGGCTAAAGCCATGAAGGATGCAATGAATTACAAACATATTACATGTATTAAAATAAAGTACAAGACACACCTCATGTCTATATTGTCTGCGGTTAATAAAAGAGTGTGAAACATTGACGCAGTAAGATAAAATTCTCTCAACATCTGCGCTCTTGGTAATAGCTTCTTCCAACTTTTCAAATCTCCCGCATTCTATGGCAATGCCTGCGGCTTGTTGATACTTTCCATCGCTGATACATCTGTAAAACAATGAAAGGAATGAACAACTAATAAGACGGGAAATACAAAAAAAAAAAAAGGGCGTCCCATACTTGTCTAGCATTCCGTCGACAGTGGCCTCCAATCTGGGATCAATTTCGACCACCTCATTTGAATCGACTGCCTTCGATCTGAGACTAGCATATTCATCTATTGCTTTGGCTGAAAAGACGTCAGAAGCATCTGATCAGTAAACATTCAACATCAAACATATTAACAGTCAAATTGCAATATTAACAGCTAAAGTCTACTGTCAGAGATTTAGGGAACAAAAAATTAACATAGCAACAGGCTTCATAATCCTTACCTTGAAGAGTATGAAGATATTCAGATTCATCCGGCAAATGAATCAAAGATCCAGCTCCAAGGGCAAAGGACAATGAATCGTTAAGCTCACCCAAGTAATAGAAAAGCTGAGACAAGATAACAACCATCATAACTAATCAAATCTCACAATATCATTAGATTAACGTCAAGGTCAAGTTCTTAAATTCAACCAGTGTCTATAATCTCTTAAGCTCCACTAACAATGAATTTTTTAAAAAAAAAGCTAAACCGTACCTTAGAGATCAGCAATGCAGCAAGCTGTCTTAGATGCTGATCGAGCTTCTCATCCTCATATAAGCACTCTCTACAACATAAAAAAAAAAAGTCTATGAGCAAACAATGTAAATAAGATCTCAAGCTTTATAATTGTACAGCCTCAACCCACAAGCAAAATTACCTCTTGTGTGACAAACTTTCTAAAGATACTAATCCCTAATCTAATCACTCCATTTATCACAACCATCAAAACCAACTCTTTCTGACTAATTTTATAGTCTAAATCAAGAAAGCACTCAAAAGCACGATTTTTCTGGGAGGAGAAACTAGAAGGCTTTAAAGAAAGATAGAAAATAGAGAATCGGGAGACTAAAGCTTCAAAGAAAGATAGAAAATACAGAATCGGGAGACTAAAGCTTCAAAGAAAGATAGAAAATACAGAATCGGGAGACTATTTGATATCTCTGGCCAAAATTGAGGGAGCAACTTGTTGAGATTTGAGAGAGCGTGAATTTTTAATGTAGGGTTTGTTTCCCTCAGCATCGCGAGCACACTCTCTGAACTACTCATCATCGCACAAAGAACGCTAATCAAAACCCTAATCGGTAACGGAATTGAGAATTTTCAGGAAGTTTTAAAGACTGAGAGAGAGGGAGGGAAATACGAATGTCAATAATTAATTAAATAACCCCTATAAAATAACATCTTTATACTTTTCTCCCTAATGTTCTGTATATTTTCATTATAGGTCCCTCTGTTTTAAGTTTTTACAATACGGACCCTAAAATAAGAGTAGGTGCTCTAGTTCTAGTTCTCTTGTTTGTTTCTTACATCAATAAACTAGCTGATTCCCAATTTTGGAATTCAAATCGCACATTTTACTGTTGTAACATTCCCAATATTGGGAATTCAAATTGGCAACATTCCCAATTTCCGGGAAATTCATTCAATGACAAAGATGCTTATGGTAATTGGTGTTGAATGTAACAAACATATCTATAACAGGCAAAACGATAAACGATAGCTAAACACTTATGTTACATTTTGAATCCTTACTACTTCATCAGTGCCTCAACTGCTTTGTGTAAAGCACTACTACGATTTGGACCTTCTCGACGTTTAAACAGCGTGTGAGGTCCGTTCCACACGGAATTTGTTGTTGTTGTCGTTAGGGAAGAGTGTTTCACATATACTAAGAAGCTGAGTGTTTCTGACTTCAAACTTTTCTTGCATCTTCATTCTCCATTGTTTCACTTGTACTTCCTACATATAGATTAATACATCTTTACAATTGGAAACTCATAAGAGAACTAAAACTGACAAAACAATGCGAACTAGACGTAAGGCGGTAATTCTAGTCAAATGCTTATGCAACTGCATTCAAGATTAACTCATCTGTCTAATAAATAAATAAAAAGTTTTCTTATACTTTATTACTAAAATGTGGCTACATGCTTCTCAACAATGACTTTCACTAGCTAGAAGCAGACATTTCTGAATCTGTTTTCATTGTCAAGGGGAACCAGAATCGTAACTTTCTATGGAGAGGCCTGTAGCTACCAATTAAGCAATGCTTCACCACAAGAATCAAAACATGGAGAAGATAAATGTTAGTAATACCTGCTGATTGGTCAGTATACAACCCTGCTGCAGACCAGTACTTCATGAAAATTTTCTTCACTCGCTCCATCAGATCCACAATATAATCACCCTTTCTTATTGTACTTGGAACAGTTATTCCAGATGTACTGGACATCCTTGTAAACATCCTCAGAATTAATATACCTGTTGCCTTTCTCAAAATTATTGCATACTGTTCCAAAATCCATAGGCGTCTCGATGATATCAAAGTAGTCCTAATCACATAACCAGAAAAGAGTTACAAGTGTTAGACATCAATTCTGAAACCATTTTCGAAGCAAACAGCATAGAAGAGATGAAAAGATGTCAGAGATGGTAGGGAACAAGCTCCGTCTAGGCTGTTATGGAAAGAGCTCGTCTAACCCATTCATATATAGTGTGGGTTGGTTGCAGAAACTTCAGCATATGACTTGGTCTTGGAAGTGGCTATGAAAGCTGAGCAATTTCAGCGCCAAAATCTGTTAATCAAAGGGCCATGGCACTGGATGGTAACTCGATTTGCATTCTATTACGGTATTTCAGATGCATATACAAAATTAAGGTAATTTACAGACAAGAAGGATTCTTAATTTGGTTACCAAAATTTTTTCATGCATGTTATGCAATATTTTTTTTTGTTGTGATTTGCAGATATCTTTCATATGTCATGGATGTCGCCTCGCCTACTAAGAACTGTCTTGATCTCATATATGATTTTCTGTCGCCTGTTTTAATGAAAGGCAATCACAAGGCTGTACTGAGTCATCAAGAGGTGTTTCAATTTAATTTGTGTTGTTCTTAATCAGTTATAATCACGTTTTGCTATTCAAGTAGCTCACTTTCCTTTTGGTGCATTGGACAGGATCGCTTGCTTGGGGAAATTGATGAACAAGTTCTGCAGATTCTTGCGTTGACATTCGAGAAATATGAATCTCTTGATGAATCTTCTTTTTCTGGAATCAAAGATGTTTTTGAGCCTCCTACGGGCATCCCAGCACCTGCTATAGCGCCAGCTATCAAGCTTTATGGTCTTCTCAATGACGTGTTAAGCCCCGAGGCACAACTAAGACTTTTCAGATACTTTCAGGTAAATCAGACAGACAGACACGCGCACACACACAACCTCTCTCTCTTTCTCACTTGCCCCATGATTTATTTCATTGCCTTCTTTCAGGCTGCTTCAAAGAAGAGGTCAAGAAGATACTTACTGGAAACAAACGATATAATTCACAATCATATTGAGGATGCACAAGGCACTTCTTATCAGAGGATGAAGTCTTTAATTTTGAGCCTTAAGAACGAAATCTTCACTGATATAGCCATCCATAACTACAATGTAATCCCAAGGTTTGTCTAAGTTTTATATATACAGCATTTTTTATACTAAATTAGTGTGTCTCTCTATTGATTCTCTCTGTAATCTCCAAAGCAGCTTTATAGACCTTCCAAAGCTTTCGGCGGCAATATATAGTGTGGATCTATTCAACAGAGTGAGGGAATATCTTATCGTATGGCGCCCTCCTTCTCCATCGCCTCTAGTTGTCGACCTTATCATTACAGCAGCTGACTTTGAAGCCTATCGCTCTCGCTGGAACATAGAGTAATATTTGCTCTTACTTTTTACTGGGTACTTAAGACTTTAAAATTTATCTTTTTAGACTTTTCTATTACTGATAGCACTTTCATTGTCATGTTGGCAGTCCGATCAAAGGTGGTGTTACTGCCAAAGAGCTTTTACATTCATATATTACTACTTGGATTGAAGAGAGAAAATGTTATCTATATGAATTCTGCAAATCAGAAACGGTACTTATCTTGCAACAACTTTTCTATAGTGCTGACACAAGAATGCATGTTAATGCATTGACATCTGCAATTGGATACATTTTGATTTTTTTCAGGCAAAAGCATGTAGTGAGATTCAAGGCTTGACCTCTCCCTTTGTCGACAAAATGTATGAGTTACTCAACGCGACACTTGATGAGTATGATATCATCATCAGGCGTTGGCCAGAATATGGAGCATCCTTGGAGAAAGTAAGTAAAATAATACAAAACGAAAAAAGTTTTTGATTCTTTCAGTTCCAATGTCTACTTACTTAACAATCACATGAATATAACCGCTTTGTGTTTGATGAGCTTCTCCTTCTTCCATGTCTCAGAAGTCAGTAACTCTGTTAATCAAATACGACCAACTTATAAATGTTATCGTGTTTTCGTATGGAAAGGTTGTAGCGGATGTGGAGAGGGCTATTATTGAAGCGTTGGAGAAGCAATTTTCGGAAGTTTTGTCTCCGTTAAAGGAAAGCAAGGTATCTGCCCTGAAGTACGTCCAGAGATTGACAAAAAAGGGTCAATCTAACCTCTATTCTGTACCAAAAGAGGTATGTCTACTGGTGTTTTAACTTTTCAAGTTTCATTTAGAACTAGTGTAAGAAAACTTTAAAACATATTTCAGCTTGGAGTTCTTCTAAATTCCATGAAAAGAGTGCTTGACACATTACGGTCAAGTATAGAATATCGGTTCATAGTGTGGAACTCTTATCTCCCTGATAAAGAAAAGAGAGTTTTGGGAGAGCGGCTGAGCGAAGTGACTGTACAGTTAAGAGCCAAATTCAGAAGTTACATGCAAGCGCTCGTGGAGAAACTTGCAGAGAATGTCGGTTACTCCTCTCTGAACTTGTTTCTGAGATTTTCTGTCTTGTGTTCTCAGATCCTTGAGAAAATTTATCTTATGTAACAGATGAGGATACAAAGCCACATGAGAATGAAGAACATCATCCACGACTTGAAGGAAATAACAGCAGAACCCGACGTTAGAAACAGAATGCAGAGTTTAAAAGATTTAGTAGACAAAACCATTGATCACCTGCATTGTGTTTTGTCACTCGATGTGTTTATCTTAATATGCAGAGGAATATGGGACAGATTGGGACAGGTTAGGAAGGCAAAGGACAGATTGAGCCATTATTCTTATTCTGTTTTTTTTTTTTTTTTCAAAGGACGTGCTTCGGGTTTTGGAAGACAGGAAAGACAATGTGACTTGGCACAAAGGCCTGAGAATCGCAGTTTCTGTAACTAACTCAACTTTCTTCTGGACTTTCTCAACTCTTTATGACTTGAAGAAACCAAAAAATGGTCTCTGTTTGATTCTTATCTTGTTATTGTTATATGGTGATTTTGTAGGCTTTAGATGAGATATTTGTGACACAAATGCAAAGCGTACTCGGGAATTCGTTAAAGGAAGAGAATTTGGAGCCACAGAGATCGATGATGGAGCTTCGGTCTATGCTTTTGTAAAGATTCAGCTAACTATAGGGAAGGCTCCTACTACTGAGAGAGAAACAGAGGAAAAAACAACTGTTTTTTTGGGGTCACTAATAGAAAAAAAAAAAAGAAGTGGGAAACCATAGTTTGACTATTCAGCTATAACAGTTAAGCATGGTGTATCTAGATTAGCAAGGACTCATTAAACATATATTCATAGTTTTTTTTGTTATATGCTTAATAGAATGTATACACACACTCAGGGATCGTTTCAGGTTTCTTATTAAGATCTGATAAACACATTCCATCACTGTTAAGATAAAAATCAAAGAGAGAAGGGCGCTTTGGTCAACCTAAGCGGTTATTAGCTAAGACAGTTAGAGTATGAAAAAGGGCGGGAAATTTTTTTAAAAATATATATATATTCGTCGCCTGAGAGATTCGAACTCTCGCGGGGAAACCCCATGTACTTAGCAGGCACACGCCTTAACCACTCGGCCAAAGCGACGTTTTTGTACATTGGAGGATATTTCTAAAATTTAATTTAGGTTGTACGGGTTTGAAGTCTTTTTTCATTTTTTGGCCTGAGCAAAGCGTGGTGGAGCTTACTCGCGTATGTTTGCGCGTAGGTATGAGTTGTGGTTGTGGTAAAGAGGAAAACACTTACGCTTTGTTTCGATTGGTCTGGTTCTTCTTCTTCTTCTTCTCGCTGCAGGAAGAAAAATGATCTGTTCCTCGCAGCTCTCACAGCCAATGAATGGCCTCAAAGACATCGTTGAGACACGAAATTTTAAGGTTTTACCTCATCTGTATCAGTTTACTGTCTTTTTATGTGCTCTCTGACTTCTGCTCTTATGACGAGCAAGCCATTAACAACATCTGTATGTTAGTCTGATGTTCCGATTGTTTAAAAATCATCATGTTTTCGATTCAATTTATCTTGTTACATAATGGGTTTCTCTAATTGTATAATATGCGGGTTGTAATTTGAAAAAGCATACAACTTTCTGTAAATTGGATTCAATAAAAACACACAAAAAAGGGTACCTGAGATTCTGATTAGAATTTGTACCCTTTTACAAATATATTGCCAAGTTGTAGCTTCCATTTGAGCAACCATTACATTTTTCGAGAGTAACGTTTGGTAAAGAAGAATGTGTGTAGCTTAACATATATGATCATCAAACACCTAGTGAATGTTTCTCAAGATTTTTTTATGCTAAACTTGGTGAAGTGTGTCACAGGCATGGCTCTTAGATCAGTATGGAGTCCTTCATGATGGCAAAAATCCGTACCCGGGTGCAATCTCGACATGTACGTTATCATTTCTAACCTTTGGCAAGTCGCTATTTGGGTTGCTGATTCCATTGGGGTTTAACATTTTGTAGTCGGTATAAAAACCAATTCATTCACTGTTCAATATTTAGGTGGGACTTGGATTCAGTGTTTATTAATCCATGAAGCCGGAAATGAAATATCAATATGCTTTGGGATTTTCGATTTCTTGATATTTTCTTTCTCAGATTTCTTCAGTCTCGTTGTAGTTCTGCATAATGTCTGATTTAACTTTTGTTTTATTGGAGTTACAGTAAAAAATCTTGCAACAGCGGGTGCCAAAATCGTGGTTATTAGTAATTCCTCTAGACGTGCTTCAACTACAATGGAAAAGTTGAAAGGCCTTGGCTTTGATCCTTCTTTCTTCACCGGAGCTATAACTAGTGGTGAACTAACCCATCAATCTTTGCAAAGGTTATTACCAATAACTTCTTCGTGAGAGAGATGTTATTTACTTAGTAGAATTTACTGATAAATGTATGTTACAGGAGAGATGATCCTTGGTTCGCTGCACTAGGAAGGAGTTGCATTCACATGACTTGGAATGACCGAGGAGCAATCTCTTTGGAGGTTAATTATCACCTTTTTTTGGCTGCTGATTGATTTATCGATGAAGGTTAGTAGTAGGTATTTGATGTGATTTTTGTTTCAGGGTCTAGATTTAAATGTTGTGGAGAATGTGGACGAAGCTGACTTTGTTTTAGCGCACGGCACTGAAGCCTTAGGACTTCCTTCAGGCAGTGTATCTCCAATGCCTCTCGATGAACTTGAGAAGATTTTAGAGAAATCTGCAGCTCGAGGACTCCCCATGATCGTTGCCAATCCAGATTATGTGACTGTTGAAGCAAATGTTTTTCATATCATGCCAGGTACATTTGCTTACATCTCTGAAACTGTCCAACTTTGTCTTCCAATTATGATGGTAAATAAAGATGCATATAAATCAATTAAATCATTCATGATTTATACAGGTACACTAGCTTCCAAGTATGAAGAACTCGGGGGAGAAGTGAAGTGGATGGGCAAACCTCATAAGGTTTGAATATTTAAGTATCAACTTGCTACTTTGTGTCTGTATAATGGTTTGTTGACTGTGTGTATTTGGCAGATGATCTATGAGTCGGCTATGGCAATAGCAGGAGTTGTCAATCCATCCGAGGCTATCGCAGTAGGAGATTCACTACTTCATGATATAAAGGGAGCAAATGTTTCAGGAATTGAATCAATATTCATCACTGGAGGGATTCATAGTAATGAGCTTGGTCTCACTTTTTTTGATGAAATTGCAAGTCTAGACTCAGTCAAGACCCTTACTGCTAAACACAACGTATTCCCATCTTATGTATTATCAGCCTTTAAATGGTAGTTCTCATTGTACAAATCATATTATTATTCTTGATCTACATTCTGCCTTCATTTAACACTTGAGAGAGTAATTCAAAAACTCACTTGCTGTGTGAATGAGAGTAAGATACAAAATGAAGTTACATATTACACAAATGAATCTGGAGCTCAAAGGTTAGCATAAATGCGCCGAATTTGCCCAGCCAAAAACCTCACAAGAAAGAATAACTACACAAGGAATCTCCATTGCTGGATAATATCTCTGCAACATCTCTATGCCATTTCACGAAATAAGTATCTTACTCCAGTTCACTAACAAGGTCCCTAAGAGAGGGAACCTTGATGGCCAGAGTTTTGTAGAGTCTAGAGTAGCGAGCTCTTGTGCCATCAGCTGTTCTAGCTAAAGCCAACAAACTTAGAGCTTCGGGTAATTGCGCAAACATTTGTTTCATTTCCTCTAAGCTCATGTTTACTAGAACAGAAGGTCTTGGGACAACTCTGACAATTTCACCTGTTTTGGGCTCTTGAACTCGTGCATCAGCCTTGATCACGAGCTCTGAGTTTGTGTTGCCTCCACATTTTATGATGAATGGGGCTGAAGAACCTGTGTTGAATTGCAAAACATTCCACTGAGATACATCAGTTTCACCTGAGGATATTGATTCTAATGAGGGTCTCCGGTCGTGTGATCGTTCCAGAATATTATTGTCCTCTTGTTCAGGAATCGTCTGCGGTAAAGAGAAACAAGTTAGTTTGTTCGATATTTTAATCCAGACCTCATCATTATATCAGGTCGAGTTCTTTGTGTCTATGGTAGATTCACGGAGAAACTGATTATACATGGAAGTCGAAGGTACCTCGACTAACTGGTGTGCTGTAGCAATTTCTCTTTGTGCACATGGATGATCGATATCAAGAAGAGAAGGCATTCGCTCAGTGAGTTCATCAAGGGACTCAAGTAATGCTTTCTTCTTGCTTTTACTCAAAACATGGACAGAGGCTTGTCTTGTAATTTCCTGCAAGATGCAAAAGAAGTTATTGACCAAACATTAACAAAAAACCAAGATAAAGTATGAAGCAACATGGTCTCAGATGGAGGTATAATACCTTGACTTGCTTCAAAATGCCATCCAGAGAAATGAGAGATGCTAATCTTGAGTCTTCAGCTGCCGTCGAAGGGTTTGGAACAGGAGAACTGCCTTCTTCCAGGTTAAGCAAAGCTGCATCACTTCTCATTTGTTGTAAAATCTGATAAAGAAAGCAATGAAAGTCAGAGCACAAGAACGTTCCAAGATAAAAATCAAAGCAACCCAGAAGTATATCGTTTATTTTCAGGCGCGGTGGTGTACCTTTCTTCTTTTGTGGTCAACGGACTCGAGAGCTGATCGAAGCTTAGCCACTTGACCAGCATCTTCTGCCTCTTCTGCCGCCAAGGTGCCAGCAATATCCTATAGCACGGTTCCATATTAGACATCATTCCAAAGTAATTATTCAGATTAAAACCTTAGACCTCAAAATAGGCCGTGTTAAGTCAGCCACAGCATCAACTACTTAAAGAGATCTTTTATTTCAAACCATCGGGAATGTCTATCTGCCAATTCCACTCAGAATATTTTTTTTGACCAATGACATCGCATACCTTCATGTGCTGCATTTGAGAAGTATAGATACGTTTTGCATACTCCGACAGAAGCTGCCCGAGAGCATCTGTGTGAGGTGGCACCGCGGCCCCTAATCCAGCCATCCAACCATCCATTAATGCCGTGGAAAGAAGCTCTAGTTGGCCACCGGTTCCTCCCGACACATCATCTGCAGTCACAGAAAGAAACTCAAAATTTTCTGCAAGCCATAACCGAATCTGTCTCTGCAGTTCACCAGCCGGAGTGTGAACAAATAATGCAGCCAAGGCTTTGTTCCCAATAGCAAAACTTTTGGCTTCATCTTGCATTTCCCGCAGCTTAACTCCAGTAACTTGCTGCCTCCCAGTATCCTAGATGATTACAATCAAGAGCATATGTATCTCTTAATATTTAACATGTTAGGTAAACTCAAGCATCTTTGAGAATCAAGTGCACTTTCAAGGTAATTCTACCTGTTCAAGTCCACGCATTCTTGATACCACAGATGCCAACTTGTTTTTCCTTTCTGGCTTTAAATTTACTTTAAAGCCATGGATCTGCGTATCAAGATATCGAACTGGGGATCTACCTGGGCTGCTACCCCTGCTGGTGCTTTTACTTCTACCAGTATTAGGCTTCTCAAGAAAGCACTCGACAGGAGAGACCTAAATTAAGAGGATAGGGTTAATTTTTCCAAGAGAAATAAAATAGTCATAAACCAAGGCCAACGCTAACATAAAAATCAGCTACGAGTCGTATGCCTATGCTCACCCTGATAGACTGAAGCTCAGGTGATCGCGCCAGTAAGGACCTTATGTATAATATCCTAACTCGGGAAACAAGCATGGTATCCATCACTCTTCGTGGTTCCATTTTCCGAATAAATGAAAAGACAGAATCTCTGATCTCAGCAAGGATTTCATGCTCTCTGGAGGCACCAGCCTTGATAACAGCTGCCAAAACCTGCAATCCAACAATAAGAAAAACGCTTCCCAAAATAAGTTGATATCACCTTGTTCTTAACAGCAATAAATGTTTAGAGACATCCAGAGTCCATCATAACCTTCACTCTCCAAATAATGATAGAAGGTAAAATGGTGTCATTTAAGTACACCACTGAACAGTCTAAAAAAGTACTAAACAATTAGCTATTAACCAAGTACCAGCATTAGTAGCTTGTTTGCGCCGTCAGCAATGGCAGCAAGACCTTCATATTCTTCAGGGTCAAAGTCGTTCAATGCAGCCGTCAGGTATTCTCCAGCTGGCGTGGTTTTTACTATATCAGAGCCAGGTTTTACTACAGTAATTGCTCCGTCATTCTTATTTGCTCTAGATGGTAAATCAACAGCTTCTTCCGAAAATGCTTCTCCCCTACTATTTCTCCAGGAGAAAGAATATTACATTTAGTTAATAATGAGGGTTAATAAAATGAAAATACAGAATCAGAACTCAATTGTTCAAACGGAACACGGAGTCACCTGTGAGCATTGGCAGGCTGATTGTTTGGCGAGGCTTTTGATGAGGGACTCAATCCCTAAAATAAAAAATGAATAAGAAAGTTGTAGAAATAGAGTGCTGGGAGCAAGTAAATCTCTAGGTGCATAGTGTTGAACATACAGTAGCAATCTATAAAGAACAGATTTAAATTAATTTTCTCCCAACAACTGTAAGAGAGCAGTGAGGGAGATATGAAATTGAATCATGCTTAATTCAGCATAACTGCACAAGAGAAAAGGGTTACCTGGGTCGAAACAGCCATCGATCTTTCTGTTAATCTGTCAAACAACTTTTCGTTTTCTTCATGCAATCTCTGCGAAAAACATCGTTCTCTTCAGATAAATGTACTAGTGAAAATATCAATGGTTCAGCCAGAGGGCACAAACTCCACCAATCAGAATATGTTCAAGAGTAAGACAGAACAGAACCTCAATTAGTGCATCACGTTTTTTCAGTTCTTCCTCAAGTTTCTTGGTAACAGAAGAAGAATCAATTGTGCCGTCAGCCGCTTTTGGTATTGAAGAAAATATATCCTGAGATTGTAAGGCATCTCCTGTTCTTGTTGTGTTGGATTTAATGGCTTCATCTACTTGTGATTCCAAGTCTATAATTTTGGCCTGCATCAAAATCAAATTAAATATAGGAGAATGATATGACTATTATGTGCAGAAATATCAACAAATTCAAAATCAATTGCCTTGCATAGATCTTAAACTTTAGAGAGTAGATACTAATACTCGTGGAGCACCAACCTGGAGATTTTGAATGGTGGAATCTTGTTGTTGCATTTGCAGCTTCTGTTCCTGATCCACCTGTAAAAATTGAGCTATTTGATTTCTCAACTGAGAATTCTGCTCCTTCTCTAGTCTATGTTTGTCTACAAGCATAGTATTCTCTGACTGCATCAAGTACAAGACGGATAAATGAGCAACAAGCAAAAAGTCAAAAAGAATTGTAGAAAAGTCAAACAAGAACCCAGGTGAAGCTGTATAACCTTCAAATCTGATTGCAATGTAAATGAAACTTTCCACGCCCTCTGCACTTCACTGTAGAGCAACACACACTGGTCATTTGCATCTTTAAGTGCTTGTTTTAAGCCCACAACCTCTTGTTTCAGATTCTGATTTTCTCTCTCTTTCTCCAACAGCTCCTTCCGAGCATCACTTGCCTGCAGGACAAAAGGTTATCTAAGTTGTAGCAAAAAGAATTCTTTTGAAACAGGACAACTAGTCAGCGTAATTTTATATTACGTTCTGTTCTCTAGAAATTTGGGATGAACTAGAAAAGGGAGAAATAAAACCAACAGATCAATCAAGTCAAATCCTGAACTGAACCATCTGACGTCTGTATTCTCGTTTCTTAATAGTTGATCTTTTTCACTTGCACTTACCACATCTCTCCATTTCTTGATTGTATCTCGATTCCCAAGGCTTGGTACAATATTCCTAGCTCTAGCAGCATAACTGAGAGATGATATTGTCTCAGACAAGTTTTGTGCACTTGGACAGATGTTAACAATCATCAATGTTTTGGAGCTTCCCCCTACACATTACAGGATATTGCATCTCAGTTACACCGAGCTTCAAAAAATGGTGGCAAATCCTTAAACAAAGAAAAAATTCAGGGTGAAATAAGAGGAACGATGCATGTCCTGAAAAGAAGAAATTTTTACCTAGTGAATCTGCAAGTATTCTTGTAAGCATTGAATTCTCATAAGGAATTGAATCCTTTTCTGACGTCAACGAGGATAAAACATCTCCCAACCTATAGAACCAGAGATATATGCAGTAAGTAAAGTTTCCAACAAATTCATGCATTGGAGCCCACACATGGAAAACTTTGTCAAACCTTTACATGATAAAGACACATAGGTTATATGTGCAGCTTACTGGTAAAGAGAAGTGGATAAAAAAGAGAAATAAAAATTTGGCATACGTGGAAATCGAATTCATGACATGCAATAGATCAGTGACGTGGTCTCCACTGTCATCTTCCACGGTTAAACCTTCACTTCCAGCCAAGTCAACCAGAGAAAGCTTGCTATATATGTTTTCTCCAGTAATCGTGTTGCTATAGTATATGTGTATTGTGACAATCCTGCCAAGAGAGAAGCCATCCATTAAAGACATGTGACTAGAGAACCTTAGCAGAGAATTATCTCAATATATCCAAAAAGAGGAACTGTTCCAGTACAAAATAAAACATACAGATGGGTCACATTAAATTTTGATTTATCATTGCCCCGGTCCTGAAATGCAGATTTTAAGACTCTTAAGAACTCCAGTGGATTATCAACTTTTTCCTGTCTGAGCTCTATAACAGATTCGTCTAACCCCATGTTGATCTTCGGCAAGTTGCTCTGAGTGTCCAAAAGTAGATCTCTGATCTGAAATTAAAATTGCTGAATTAGAAGTTTCAGATTCCAATACAGAACCATCTGGGCAGAGATAGTGTAGGCCAAAGGTATTAATACTCCAGACACAATTGGAGCACCTGTTCATTATAGATCTCAAACACTGAAAGAGAGAAACTGAATCGAGATGTGGAAGTTGAATCAGAATTGGCTAGGTCGAAAAGTTCCTCAAAACAACGTGCATATAAACCACGGTCATGATTTGAACCTTCCTGGCAAACAACAGTCAATAAAGTTGATTCAACGGAGAGCCATAGGGAGATAACAAATCACTGTTAAAATAGACAGTAACAGAAATCCATTGATATAGGTGCTCAACAATATGTGACATATTTGTAAACTTTTAGAGGAAAAGGAAAAGAATGGTAACCATAGTGTATGTCTTCCCTGCATTAGTTTGTCCGTAGGCAAATACGGAGACGTTAGATCCATCCAGTGCAGACTGAACAAATGGTTGGACATCGCTGAACAGTGCAGCTGAAGAAAAATTACACTATAAGTACAAAGATCGCATTGTTGCAGCTTTCGTAGATTGAAACCAGAAACAGCTCATGACAATGAACTATGGTACTCACCTTGTCCAACATGAGGTCCATAAACTCGGTCAAATTCAAAGTCCTTCTTGGGATTGGACAGAGTATCATCACTAGTGTTTACACATATGGTGCAATCCCCAGGGAACTCTATAATAGAGGGACCTTCATCCTCAAACAATGGCCTTGCACGGCAAAATACCTTTATATTCCCTGAATTACGAAAAACAATTCCACATTAATCAACAGGTTTTAGAGAACTATTACGAACATCTGTGAACCTATACCCAAAGAGAGATTATAAATTTAGAAAGACTGATGACATTAATCAAGGAAGCTCGGTACCTTTGGCCGTTAACAAGTCATTGAACAGTCTTTTCTTGTCATTGATAAGTGGAGATATCCTAGCCTCAGTCTCAAGGGCAAATTGATCTGTGGTGGTTTATGTAGATAAATAAATACAACACACTACCAAATATCCACCAGAAAACAGATAAAGTAATGAAACGCAACCACAAGAGCTAGATACAGTAGATGGATTTATGGAGTTTCCAATATTTGAAATAAATAGATTCATAAAAGGTTCCAGTTTTGGGAAAGGCCAACCAATCCTAGTGTTGTCAACTTCTCCAGCAGACAGAAACCAAATGTAATGAATACTCAGTTTTTTCTTGACGCTTGCACAACTTACATAGACTTCAAACAAACCTCGTGTAATGCACTGATGGAACACATAACTTACCCAATTTACGACTTTTCTCAGCCAGAACACCTAAATAACGTGTAACCCTGTCAAGCTTTGCATTAGAATACTCCTGCAGATCAGTAGCTTCTTGTCTCAACTCCAAGTAATCTTCTTTTGCAAGCTGTTCAACCAAGTCACATTCTTTTTTTGATAAGCAATGGCTTCAACACTAGACTTCCATCAAATCCCACAAAAACACAACCTAGTCTATGTGATGATAACATCTACAGACTCAGCTTTTACACTTAAGAGAAATAAAAGCAGCCTTTTTAAAAAATCAAGTCAACTCAAAACCCAATCCAAGTATACTGTGGAGTGAAAAAGGAAGTGACATTTCACCTTAACTTTATCCTTTAATCCGTTAACCTTAGAGGCAAGCGCTTGCTTAGGCGGAAGCGAGGGCGTAGAAATCGAGTTCCTCCGAAGCAACGGACCAGTCGTACGGTGACCGCCTTCTACAAACGATGCATTAGAAGGAGACTTCCTCGGTTCGAACCCACTCACCTCCCAGTTCCACCTATTGGTTTTACTCCTTTGATCGGCCATTTCATCCAAAAATCTAAGCAGCACAAACCAAACCACACAAACAATTGAAGCAGCAGCTTCGAAATCGAAACGGAAGAAGAATTCAGAAGTTTTTGGATTTTCTATAAATTCAAGATTTTTTAATCTTTGGCTTCTCACTGCGGATTTTTCCCTCGGTCTGGCATACAAAAACCCAAAAAAAATGAAAGGCGGAGAAGGTCCTTTTGATGAAATACATACGACGTCGTATCTTAAATTTCAATTTTTAAATTCAAGAAAATAGAATTGTGGACAACGCCGATGCCTTTTGAGACACAAATATTTTGTGATCTGCGTTACTTCACGACGCCTTATCGAGTTATCGTGTTCGACGATATATGTCATTTATATCTTATATGTTAAAAAAATAAAAATAAAAGTTTAACAGTTAATTTGGATAAAGTAAATTTTGCTCATTATATCTCAAAACATTCATATTTAAATCATGATTGGACAATATGACCGACACAATTTTGTTGATTTTTTTTTATTTTATAAATAATCTTTCAAATTTATGAAATTCAGTACATCAAATTTGGCCAAGTTAGCTTTTTCATAAAAACAAAAAATTGAAATTTATTCTGTCAAACAAATGCTACTGTCCAGAATGAGAACGAAGCAATAATTTTCGTATTAATTTAGAAACCACATTACACTTAATAGTATGCTGCATAAGTTCAAATAATGGCCGAGTAAGTAAATGCTCAAACAAAGGCTTAAAAGCTTAACAAAGACAAGTACATGAAAGAAGCAGACAAGAGGTGAGAGTAGTTGATGAGCTTTGGTCTCTTTCTAAAGCTTTTATTCCCTCTTGGATTTGGAGAGAGCTCTCTTTCGCTGACCAAGCATGTACCTGTACATGTGTGGGCTACCTGCAACAGCGAAAGACAAAATTAGTTTCGCAGATCAGAATTGAGAGATTCATGAGATATATTATGAGAAAGGTCGACTGAGTTTGTGCCTGGGACATAGATTGCAAGGACAAGTATCGTTGCGTAGAAGTAGTCGAATGAGAAGTTCAATGTGTTAGGCATCCTAACGTTGTACATCTCCGATGTCTGCAGAAAATGAAAAATGCAAAGGGGCCATTCAGGAACCAACCATATATACTTCCCCTGATTTAAACATGGCATCCTATGGAGGACTTTACAGTGAAGTATTGAAAGTCAACAAACAGTTCCTGTCTACTTTAGTCTAAGGGAAATGGCCTTTAACAGTTCATGTCTACTCTAAGAGCTCTAAATTCTAATACACAAATGGGTGTAACAACCCGTAATTGGCATGCTTCACAATGATGGATGCAAGGATTCTGGCTACCACCCACAACAATTTAACCTAGCTAACTCATACTAGGTTCTGTATAATCTTAGTACAGTCGATATACAAGACTCAAGCGACACTGCCCATGCGAAAAAGTGGATTTGAGTGGTGATCAAAGAAATCTAGCATATACAAAGGAAACATATATAATAAGGCCTCATGGTTTAAATTGGTATTGTAAAGAAAAGGTTTTTCCTCTTTTTCAAGAATTGACATGAGCGCGTTGTGTTACCTTGATGTGTGGCAAGGCAAGGTAGATAAGACCAACTTCACTGGTGATACCGGTAGGGTATAGCAACAAAAAGCTGCTGTATCTGAAAAGATTGACGAGAGAAAAATAAATGAGATGAGACTTTCAGATTAATCTATCTTTCAATGTGCATTATATTGCACATGAATGGCATACCTGAGCCACAAGTGCCATGAAGGAGCAAAGCCTAGAGCTTCCTTAAAGCCAAAAAAGGAGTAGCGAATAATCTGCAAGAGTAAGCAAATTTGAAATTTCTAGGCGCCTCTGAGTGAATTATTCATCAAACATGTGAACTTAAAGCACGTGATCCTAAAAGTAATCTACTAAGATAAGACTTTAACAAAAATGGAGTGAAGGGTAAGATATGATCTATAAGGTCTAATTGTTATTTCAAGGAGTCATGTTTAAGTTAAATCTTGACTGCCAGAAATAATAACAGCGAATCTCTTAGTCTGTACTTCAACAATCCATGTGACAGCTAACTTCCAAAGCATCAGGAAGAGAAGCAAGTAAAGTTTTAGACATATCAGACTGAAGACATACAATGAAACTGGTAAATCTCTCTTACTAAGAGTGATATTCAATGGTTATAACAAAGTCAGAACGAAGACTAGAATTAATCACCTCTGTGATGGACCAGCTTATAACCAGTGACGTGACCAAAAAATGAGATCGGACCTGAAAAATTAAAGTAACAAAATTCAAAAGATCAAATGATGAAAACTGCAACAACCAAGGAGAAATAATAAACTGGTAATGCTGGTAACTTTCTAAGTTAACCTCTGGAAAGCTATATAGGATGCCCCAAGTGAGAAATAGCCTTGAACCTATCTGGGGCAGAGTTGCAGAAACAGGAGATCTGACCAAACCTACGAGTTTAGAGACACAGCAGAACACAATTCATGCCATAGTCTTGAGATTTTTTTATCAAGATGGGGTAGTGCAAGTTTGAAAAAAGTGTAATGGATCAGATCACTCACCTACTAATCCATGAAGAATCTGCTCCAAACCCGGAAAATTCCAAAATCCAGATTTGAATAAGGCAAAATCAAGCAGAGGAAGAAACAATCAGTAGCAGCAATAGTGCACCAAACATTCGTATTTTTAATAACCGGAAAATGCAAAAATAACACGAATTTCATATTCATGGGATTCGAACCTCGAGAACGGCGGCAGTCTGAGCAAGCTGGAGAGGCTTCTCAATGGCGTCATAGACATTTTCATATCCCGTTTCCGTCAAGGTCTTTATCGCAAAGTACAAAACTTGAGCCCTAAAACCCAAAATGTCAACAAAAAAAAAATCAATTCCGAGAGAAAAACAAACGGCAAGGGGAGACAAGAGGAAGAAGAGTGGAGTTGGACTTGCCATCCAGCAAAGACGATCCAGTTGTAGAGAGTGAGGTATACGCGCCGGACGACGGAGAGAAATCCCGCCATGGAAAGTGACTAAGCGAGAAAGATTCTTCCAACACCCAGAGAAGGAGGACTAAGGAGAATAAGAAAGAGTAAGATTTTATGGCGGAGAGATCGGAGGAGTAGCATTTATGAATTACATCATGAATAAAGACAGGTAAGCTACTTCTCAACCGTCTTCTTCGGTTTTTTATGATTTAAACCATTACTTCAGCCAACTATCACGAAACCACCCCAATATTAAAATATATATGACATTGTCAACCCCCAACTTCCAGAATTGTGGGAGCGTAAATCATTTAAAAACAATTAATTTTCAATCGTATATTACACATCAAGAGTGTTAAAAAAACGCTAACTCATTGAATTCATCTCACTGCTCGGGCGAAGCACTTGAGTTTGGTTGAGATTGGACATCTTTCTGTTCCTTATCAGCCACCAGTGGTCCATTTCCACCAGATCTGCGAGCACCGGTGAGTTCTTTAGCATCTGTTTCCATGGAAGAAGAATGTATCTCTTCCTCAATTGGAAGTGTTCTCTTTGAGCCTTCTAATGCAACACCCAGTACTATATTCTCTTCCAAAGCTGATCTAGACGCTGATGGTGTTGAACCATCTGTTTCATCGGTCTTTGGTGATTTTGTTGTGCTACCACTTCTCTTGCCCTTTGTTTTCTCAGCTCCTGATGTTTCTGTATCCTTTGGGGTGGTAGCCGCTTTAGCGACCACTTTGGTTCCTGGCTTTGCTATTGTTTCTTCAGCTACTTTTTTGGTATCAGAAACCAGCAATTCTCCAACTTTCAAGTTCGCCTTTGGGTCAGGAGAAGACGTTTCTTTGGACTTTGGACTCGAAACCTTGTTTTCTTGCTCTGAGGTTGGTTTTGATGTACGGTTTTGAGATTTTGATTTGTCCTCTCCATTGATTTTGTAAGAGGGTTCGATTAGCATCAAAGGACGCCGAGAAGCAACGCCTCCAGGTCCGTACATCGATTCCCCAAATGGTGCATTTTCCATGTCAGCATCTGTGTACATCTTACGGATTGTACGAATTGGTGTAGCTAGACGTGCTCGGTGGTGGCTTATGACTCTTAGAAGGTCCAACAATATAGCTTCCTGTTTTGCCAATACAAGAAACGAAAGCAATAAAGTCAATGGTTCCTGTGAACCTTAGGTAGATGATAAGATAAAAGACTTAAAATTTACCTTTACACACAAGTATTCTTCGTGATGAGACGTCTTCACAAAGCAAGAGATCAGTATCTGTAAAAACGAGAACCAGATGTAAGAACAAGACCGTCCAATGCTTCCTGAGAAATATCTGATTATCACTTCAACATGGGTGCAAAAGAAGAGATAGGTATTAAAGTCTAACCGAGAGGGCCTGATTTTCTGGAATGACATTCTCCAAGAATACCCTTCTATGTAACCTCTGCTGCTCAACCATAGGATTCTTGGCCAATACTTTCCGCATGTCAGCTACAATATTCTGTTTGGGGAAGTTCACAACAAGGATCAGCTAAAAGAACTCCATGATTGGCACTTAACTTGTTTAACGAGTTAACAACCATATGTGAATTAGAAAACGCACATTTATTTTGTTGACATCCAAGTGACTGATTGCTAGGTGAGTTTTGATACGCCAATGAGTTTTCTGAGTAAGATTTCTCACGACATTGACTGTGAACTTATGGTTTGGGATGTGGATTGCCTCGCGGTCTTCACCTCTTATGATTGTTGGTGACCACCAACCAACATGCTGTAAATGCATTTCAACAAGCATTTCAGGAAGTTAGCTAGCTGTTGTTAAGGAGATGTTCAGGCATAGCAATTGCGTGCACAGAAGCTAGGAAAAAAGTCACATTATCTAAGCTCGGAGATTATAATACTAACCTCCACAGTACCAGAAACTTCATAACCTTCTATCTTTGTTTGAATCCACTCATTCAAAATAAATGGCCGGGTTGCATGAATCATAACACTTGAAAGAAAGTTTGTCAAAATCTGGAACAAAAAAGAATCAGTTTCAATGAAATATCTTTTGCATAAAAAGGGGAAAGAAATGTCTAAAGCGAACAGTGAATATTCCGGAGAACCCATAAATCAAAATGAGAGTCAGGTTCACCTCTCGGCCAGCAAGAGTAATCAAAACTGTCCCAAGACCTCCAGCAGTGAGCCATTTTTGTGTCGAGAAACCCAGCAACTCCATGAAAAGTGAAACAGCAGCAACCCAGACAGCAGAATACACTGCTTTCCCAGCAAATTGAAATCCCATCTGTCACATTCCAGGGGAAAATTAGCAAAACAAATTGAGACACCAATTTTTTTTTGATAGAGATTTCTGATCTTGCTTGCAGTAACACAAAGCTCAGACATGCCAGATAGACCAAACTTCCTAAGAATAATAACTCTACAGAAAAGATGATTAAAGCATTTTTTTATGAGTGTTACTTTACTTACATTTCTTGTATCGCTCGGGTTACTCGTTTCTGAGATGACCTTTTGTGTTTGTTGGATAAGACTGCATGGGAACATCTAACAAGAATCAGAAGTCATGAGATGACCACATAACAGTTTCACGTGATAGAAGCCACTAAAATACAGAAACATAAGATGAAGACATGGTATTGTATTTAAAGAAGACAGTACGCTTACCTGGATATGCAGTAAGCAAATGCAAGTACCGTTGACAATGACCTCACAAAATTCAAAAGTCGATCCTTCACAATTTTGCTAGCTTCTGTAGGAAGGACAAGAGGATCTAATGCCCTATATAAGGAATAGTCACAATCTATCAATTATCTCAACAGAGCACTTCAGATGAGGATATCACCAAAATATCTAAACAATTTAACCTCAGAGAGTCCCGAGGAACTACATGATAGATATACCTGCAGATGAATAGAGCTCCTAACCATAGTAGCAGAGGTTGAACATACGAAGTCATAACATGGTATGTACCACTCTTCTTCCAACCGTTATCATTCTTCTACAATGTGTCAAAGGTAAGATTCAGAATATCATATACAAAAGGCACCACATTGATCTGAACTGAGACAACACAAAAATGAAAGCATTAAACACAAAAAAAAGTGCATATAAACTTGAAATGGCTGCACCTACATTGAGTAGTAGGTTTCTTCCTTGGCGAACAAAAGGCACTAAACCCCACAGGGAGAAAACAAGAAGAGCAACAGCTGGAATCAACTTATATACAAAAGGGAATTGTTGTATCAACCCGTGTGACCTGCAAACCAAGTGAAACTATTTACAGAGTGCATTAAATAGAACAAGAGAAATTACCAGAAACATAAATGCACCCCTTCATATTTCCCCACCAAAAAATTACAAATTTTCTAAGGGGAACCATGGAAATGACAAGGCATGCACACATCAGTGTTCGCTTACATCCGCGATTTCTTTTGAGTAGAATAAATTCATTCATTGTAAGTTAGATGCCTCGAGATTACTATGCAATTTTTCAGATCCACAAAGATCAACTAAATAGAAATTAATTTCACAACCTTCCAAGGTGATCATTCTGCATGTGAATATGTGATGATAGGAACAAGAAGTCTTACTTTGTTAGCACCATAGTGACAGCTTTAACAGCAGGTTCAATTGCATTGCCACCTGCAGAAAAGGAATGACACCGAAAAGCGGTGGTTCTTGATGGAATTGAACAAATAGGCCTACGAAGGTAATCCGAGAGTAAAATATTGCTGAAACCATGTTGGCCCAACTGTATACAGAAAAGTAATATGTTACTAAATATCAGCAAACCAAAAAATTGAATGACTAGAGTAAGTTTTTATTGAAAAATTACCGGAACACCTAATGAGAGAGGACCCTTTGATATATGCAGCCTCCTTCTCATGACACTCTAATAACAAGCACATATTTAGTAAGACAGAAAGGAAGAAATGAATTAAGAGAAAAGGATTCCAGGGCTAAAATGTAAGAAACATACATATTCTGGCTTATAGCACCCTTGGTTTCTGCAAAGGCCCATACCATGGGACAACTGCAACGTACCATAAAGGGCCATAGTTTGAGCAGAGTGAATGTGTTAGTCAGCGGCGTTAGTAGCACCGATCATAAGCCTCACAGAAAGAAACTAATGAATGCCAACACGAACCCTGCACTATAGAAATGAAGGACACCGTTTAAACCCATGTGTATGATTCAGATGCAGAAAATAATAGTTCCAGTGAAAGTATAGCTTCGGCAGATGGAAAGACTCTTAACAGTGTAAAAAAATGCAGCTGAACTGAGAACAAACTAGAGCCTACGAAAACACAAGACAATTCAACTCCGTCAGCGTGGCATATTCATTACCAGAAACCTAAAATCTACAATCGGAATAAAATTCTGGATCACAATCCCAACTTAAACAACTTAACTCAAGTTAAAGCAGCTAATCTTATCTCGAGGAAACATCCAATATCAAAACTTACAGACCTAGATTCCTCAAAATCAGACTAAAGGCATAAAATTGATCCATCAATCCATAATTTCGAGGTAAAAAAAATTCGAATTTCAATAAAAATGGGCAATACCACTATACCAGCATCGTCGAGGCACACATATACAGAGCCGAAGATACGTAAAAACAAAAATTGAATTACACTGGCAGACGAAAACCGAGTTCAAAATCGGAGTTTATAATCAAAACTCCCTAAAGAAACAAGAACATAGTGAGAGACGCAAGAAAAACTTACCCCAGAATCAAAAATCGAAGGAACAAACAAAAATTTAGGGTTTCAAGCTTCTTGAAGGAGCTTCTTCGAAGACAGAACAAACGGGATTCGCAATTCGCAGACAAAAATACGATGCCGTTTCGTGATGAGCAACGTTCCGGGTAAAGTGGAAAGTGGTCAACAAATTGCCACGTTATTTGACACGTCAGACTCGTGCGGCGAATAGATTCGTATATAAATGATGCTTCCGCGTATTATTTACAAAATCATCCTCATCATATATGCTTACTTTCCATTTTTTTTTTAAAAAAAAACAAGTGGTTCGAGGGTGTGGACCTGTACGTCTCCGGACGGCGGAGTCCAAATCGGATTAATACTTTTTTTTGGAGAAATCGAACTAGGAGCACAACAGGACCAATCCATGCGCTTAACCACTGGTCTATCAGCTCGTTAGTACACACTTTCCATTTTTGTTAAGAGATAATAAAATCTTCCTATTTAATTTCATTTTTTACGATCCATTTCATACTTCATGATGATTATGTCAGGGATATCAATCATTAAAAATACATATGCATGTAGTTTATTTGAATGGTTTATAATTGTAAAAATACGCATGGAAACAAATTTAGGAGGAAAATCTGTTGACCCCAAAAATGTACATATTTTTTACAAATCTTATCAATGGTATGTTTCCTTTGCTTTTGCACTGTCTGTTGTTATCTCAGGACCATCTATGATCTGTCTATCAATCAAATAACCTAAAAATAGAAAATAAACAACACAAAAAAAGGTAAGAAAAATGCAAATGCAAAAATTTGTACAAAACAAATAAGTCACCAAAAGCTAACCGCAAATTTTGTCGTATGAATGACTGAGTATAAACAAACATTGTGTTTTGGACTATTCAGATCAAATGTTGCATGTGTTTTAAATAGCAACTTATCATTATTATTATGTATCACCTTTAGGCACCGAATCTTCCTCTCCGCCATTCTCTATCAACAAGATTTACAACAACAACAACAATAACAAAAACACATCTCTTTGGTTGTCCTGAACGGAAACTCCAAAAAAAAAATTAAGGTAAAGATGAGATCTTGTTCAATGAATTGAAATTAAAAAAAAAAAGATTTGAGAATAAGAATGTTGCGGAGAGCTGCGAGCAATGCGTACTCATGGTGGTGGGCAAGCCACGTTCGAACCAAACAATCCAAATGGCTCGAAGAAAACCTTCAAGGTTACAATATTACATTTTGTCTATCATTATTCACTTCTTCCACGTTTCAGAATTTTTGATAAATTGTTTTTGTAGATATCGAGGAGAAGGTGCAATACGCACTTAAGCTTTTGGAAGATGAAGGTGATTCGTTTGCTAAGCGTGCAGAAATGTATTACAAGAGAAGACCTGAATTGATAAGTTTTGTGGAAGAATCTTTCAAGGCTTACCGTGCTTTAGCAGAGCGGTATGATCATATCTCCAAGGAGCTTCAAAACGCTAACACCACAATTGCATCTGTTTTTCCTGACCAAGTCCCTGAGTTTGCAATGAACGAAGACGACGACGACGATGCTCCTATCTCACCTAGAAAACATAAAACTCACACATCTAATCAAAATATTCCAAAAGTTCATGATTTGCCCATAAAAGATTCTGAGGCTGCAAAAAAGATGTTCATGTCGAGGAAAGAACATGCCTCGTCCATTGTTAACAAGTCCGGGCTGAGTAAAACCGAGGCGGTGGAAGAGATTGACAAGTTACAGAAAGAGATTCTTGCTCTGCAGACTGAGAAAGAGTTTATGAAGAGTTCTTATGAGAATGGACTTGCAAAATATTGGGAGATTGAGAAATGTATCATGGAGAAACAAAGGAGAGTTTATAGTTTGCATGACGAGTTTGACGAAGGTTATGTTGTCATAGAAGATGAAGAAGCTCAGATACTGATGTCCACCACAGCTCTCAAATCATGTCAAGAGAAACTAGAAGAGCTGAGAGATAAGCAGGAAAATAATGTGAAAGAATCGAAGATTACAAGAAAACAGATCAGAGAATCAACAGAGGAATTTGGTAATCTTTATGATGCATTGCTTGGTGATGGAAGAAGAAATCAGGAAATATACAGTGATAAGGAGAAGTTGGAATCATTAGGAGAAAAGGTAAATGAAGAGTTTGATGACTTTAAGGCTAAATCATGTCTTACCATAATAGATGTGGCTGATAAGATCGATGAGCTTGTGAATGATGTGATCAATTTGGAGAGCTTGTTCTCATCTCAAGCAGCTTTAATACATAGACTAAGAGAAGAAATTGATGATCTCAAAGCACAGATTAAAGCTCTGCAAAAAGAAAACGATTCATCTCAGACTGATGAAGATATGGTCATACAAAAGAAGCTGAGAGAGATGGAGGAAAAGCTGAAGTGTATTAAGGATATAGACCAAGAAGTTGAACAAAAGAGTGAGAAGATTAAAAAACACCTTACACGGGCACATTTAAAACAAAGTTTCTTATACAAGACATTAAAAAGCTTGAAGCAAGAAGGGGAAGAAGACAAGGCTACTACTAATGTGCCAATACAAGAAGCAGGATCTTTGACTGGTACAAAGTTTCCAAAAGAAAACATTGATGATTCAGTTGTGTCTGAAAATGTTTCAAACATGAAATCAGCATCTGAAGTGGTTAATACTGAAAAAGATCTCACAGATGAATTTAACCAAGAAGAGACAATTGAAGCTACAAGAAAGGAAGCTTCATTATATGATTTAGAGAAACATATCTCTGTCTCATCACCAAAATCAGACATCAGAACAACACAAGAGTCTGATGAGGCATTCTTGCAGCAGTTGCTAGCACATGGGATAGAAGGCAGAGAGAAACATTTGTTAACCGAATACACGAAAGTACTTCGGAACTATAAGGAAGTCAAGAAGATGTTAGATGAAACTGAAACTGAAACTAAACTGAAGAGTGTAAACACCTTGAAAGATGAACAGGTCAGAGCTAAGGATCAACAACGGGACCAATTGTTCATGCTAATTTGCAGAGAAGATAATGCCACAAATGCAATAACTGGTCAAAAGCAGGGGCAATCACCAAATGAAAAGCAATTTAGAGCACGAGTTGATGCATTACTAAGCGAGAATCTGAACTTGTTGGTGAGGTTTAGCAACTCTTTTGGTCAGATACAACAGTTTGATACAGGGATCAAGGACTTACATGTTGAGATATTGAAGATCATAAAACAAAAGAATCAAGATGGAGGAAGAAACAGTCTCAAATCAAATGTTCGTCCCATATACAAACACCTCAGCGAGATCCGCACAGAAATGACTGTCTGGTTAGAAAAGAGTTTGCTTTTAAAAGAAGAAATCAACTTCAGAGCTTCAACTTTGAGTGACATACAAAATGAAATAACAGAAGCTCTCAAAACAGATTCTGAAGACTCTGAAATGAAACTTACAATTTACCAAGGAGCTAAATTTGAAGGCGAAGTTTCGAACATGATAAAGGAGAACAATAGGATAGCAGAAGAGTTGCAAACAGGTTTAGATCAAGTTACAAAACTTAAGAAGGATGCTGATACGACACTCGAGAAATTAAGTGAGGAGTTTTCACTGTCTGGATCAAATGCACAATCTTCGCAAGATCGCAAAACTCGTATTCCTTTGAGGTCATTTATATTTGATATAAAACCAAAGAAGCAAAGACTATCCATTTTCTCTTGTATTCAACCTTCTTTGTATAAGAAGAAGCCTACTGGTTCATAGACATCTTTCCATGTACTACTACTAAATCAAATGTGTTGATGAATTTAAATCTTTTCATTTCGACTCAATCTTGGAAGAAGCATGTTTTGCTCCTTTGCTCATTTCACTCATAAGAGAATGGTATCTAATGCGAAAGCAAAACGAGGGCTTGCCTTTTGAGATTTTGATCTTCTTCTTGCTGGATCCTTCAACATATCATTAAAAGGCCTGTTTTCCATTTTTCATATTGTTGTTATTGGCAGGTCCAACAGAAATATTGAATTTGTTTCAAGATACGGTAAATTTTTCAATTTCACAAATTAAGATGGCAAAAGTTTTCCAACAGTTACTTCAGATCAAAGTATTGTATCAAACGTCAAGATAAATCTTACTTTGAATCTGATTTTTTTTTTTTAGGTCTGAAATGTCAAAAGAGATATAAACGCTTCTAGGTAGTTATAATAATATTGGTTAAGCTTGCCAATGACTTTATTTTCTTACTTTTATTAGGTGTAATAAACATATAAATGACTTCTTATATTAACTATCTACAGCTAGCAGAATCGCGTTAGTCTTAAGCTGTTCACGGCTGTTTTGTTTGACTAAGGGACAATTCACACATCTTCTTCGTGATCTTTGCTGTAAAAGAAAGAAATTAAACAAATAAAATTATCAAGTTTTGTCACTATTAACTAATCTATTAAACTACTATATATTTTTTAACGTCTATCTTATCTATTGTATTACTACTTTAAATAGTGATTGTACCCAAAAAATTTACTCGTTATTCTATTATGGTGCACATAATAAGAATTTTTAAGAAGTGTGCAAAGTGCAAACATCATTACCCCAAGTGGGTAATTTTACCCTTCAAACACGGAGTTACTGTCAGAAACAAATATATGTTTATGCTTTTCGCTTTGTCGATTATATGTATCTAGCTATATGTATTGTCGATTTTATTTAGCATTATTTCCATCTTTCGAAACTTGCTATTACAAGAAATTCCAAATTCTTAGAAACAATTACACCATTTACATAATACAGTTTAAAACCAGATCATAAGAGTTTCTGTCAAATAATTTTAGAATCAAATAATAATTGTATATTTTAAAATACATAAAAGTATTGGTAACTTCACTGTATTACAATCATTCAAAAATCTTTTTTAAAAAGTAATGTATCAGCCAAAACTCAAGTGTTGAAACTCAAACAGTTTACAATATGCTACATTAGGTAAACACTTTGTAGGAAGGAGATTTCTCTAAATCAAAAACTCTTTGTGTTTTGGAACGATGAACATTTAGAACTATAAAGTGTTTTACATTTGGTTTTCAAAACGGTTTATATGATTAAAAACTATTTATTTACATATCTCGGAATTAGTCTAGATAGTGATTTTAAGTCTCTTGGTTATTATATAAATAAAGTTTAACTTTGTATCAAACAATATCTTGGTTCATGACAGATTCTTTTTTTTTTTGGTCGTAGTTTTATTGTTTATTTCTTTGGAATTAGTGACGGTGTATACAAAATTTTAAAATTGATCATGAAATGTCTTAACCGATCGTTTAAATAGAAATCTTGGTAATTTATGTACGAAAAAGTTGTACAAATCAAACAATCAACCTCCACCATTTAAAATAAATATATATATATATATATGTATATTGTTTCACTGCTAATTTGGGTCTTTGCCCCTACCAGTTTGCCTAATACAACCAAAACATCCTAAAGTTTAAAAAAAAAAAAAGAAAAAAAAAAAGAAAGACAAAGGTTAAAGTGCAAATATTATAAGAAGTAATATTTTTGGGGGGAACAAAAAGAATTAAAGAGAAGGTTTAGTTAAGGAGATTAAGACAAAAGATGAGAGATTAAGATAATAGAAAGGAGGACAGGGTCGCACGTGCAACACCGAAATCTTCGACCAGAAACGTTATGAATCAAAAGATGCTGCGCACGTGCCTCCTCGGTCAAAGGTCAAAAGCAACTGATACACTTACCACTAGTTATTGGACCTCCCAAAAATATAAACAACAGTAAATTTGATGAATCATAAATATTGCATTATTTAAAGAAATTGCTAGGTATCCAAAGATAAGGATGATGATTAGGAGAGTCTGTGTTGGTAAAGACTCTTTAAGAGCTAATTTACTATTTCAGAACTAAAAGATCTTTAAGCTTTGTTCATATTACTAATTCACACCTCTACTTCTTTTATGTATAATCTGAACTCGATATATATATATATATATATAATCATGGCTATATATATGATAAAGAATTTAAGGGTTTACCAAGTGATCGTCGTAATATTTATCATTCTATTTTTTTTTTACTCTATGGATATATTTACATAATTACTGGTGGTTTTATATTTGATTCAAATACTTAGTTTCACCTATACAAAACAAAAACAGAAAAAAAAACTCAAATACAACTCTGTGTTTATTGATCGGGTTTTCATTTGTCTCTGTCTCTCTGATGTTGAATAAATTTATCGTTGTTGTGTTTTATTAATTTTTGTAGTGAAAAACATTAATAAACAAATATTAAGTGTGTTTCTGTTATCATCTAGTATTACATAATCATTCGATTGTATTTTCTAATTCTTTTAAAGTTATGAATTCATTTTCTTCAACAAAAAGATGGTGATTCATTTTCATATATAGACAAATCTGAATATCTATCATCAATAATTTAATTGTTCCCTAAATTATAAAATGGATGATCGAACTGTAACATTTATATATTAGACTTTATGGAAATATAAATCAACAATCCGCAGTAACTTGCATATTCTAGATTGTAGATAATTTTTTGCATGTATTTGTCAATGATTGAATAAAAAAATGTTTTATCCAATTATTGTAAGATCAGACTTATTAAAGACGTCTGAAACTGTCACCTTACATTTTAGCAAGATATCTTGGAGTTTATTTTTAGAAACATATAGAACTTAAATAACATAAAGTAAAATATGGAATCCATATGATAGTATCGCTTATATCAAACAAAGATAATATATTGGTCAATTTCAACAAAACCTGATTATACTATTGGAGGAGAGAAGACTATGATATGATCAGTATAAAGTGATATATATTGATGATATATAACTACTTACGTGTGATAGAATCATATGATATTGTGATTCAAAAGGGGGAAAGAAGAAGCTAATGTGGAAGCATGTGCTTACCCTCTCAAGTTGCTAGATTCAGCCACGTGTGATGACGTGGCTCTTTATAAATATATAGGATTTGCAAAGGATTACTATATATTCGGTGTTCCAATAAGATTATTATACGTACATATGTATGTATGTTATAATTAGTTCGAGTTTGTATCGTCAGAGGGTTTACATTCGATACAAAAGGGGCAGGTGTGACCATCCCCACGTGTGATTTCACATGCAATCAAGAGATTTTAAAGCAAAGTCTTCCAAAGAGCCACATAATTAGAGAATATAATTTTAAAAATGAATAAACTTTGAGTTTAGTATAAGGACAATAACAAGCAAGGATAAATGTTTAGGTATTTTAATGTCTGTAACCGAATGTATCACCAATACCTGTTAATGACTATAATGCCACGTCATTCTGGCCAGAACCCTATCGAGAGGCCACACGTCCCCCATTGCGTTTTTAAACAGAAACACCCATGAGGATATAGCACAATTTTAACGTATTCTATCTTTTTTTCTTTTGTGAACTGGCTTCTACGTTTGAGTATGAACGACAATCTCTGATTACGGTTTATGTTATTATATTTGTACATAATATAGTTTCAAATTCGTGATTGACCATCAACTTTTTTTGTCAAAGGATTACTGAGCAACATTGTTATTCACATGTTTTAATACATTTTTAAAGTTTAAATAAATTGAAAGTAAGATTTCAATATTTCGATCAAGTATATCATCATTTCAGCATATTTTTGACTATAGGATTTTGAAAGAATTCTAAATTAACGCAAAGATATATAAAAGTATAAAAATCGATAAATAAATAAAAACCAACTAGATGAGGTTCTCCAATTTTTAGAAGCAAATAGTAAAGAATATAGCTTTTAAACGGAAGTGAATCTCGAAAATACGACAACTATAGATCATAAGATATAACGTTTTGAAGAATTATACGTCAAATTGCCATCAACACATGCATTGATCGTGATCAGTCCAAATCCATCAGCATCGGTCAACGGACATGATGCTTCTCATTGTCGTGTCCGCCTATCCGTAGGCATGCTGATTCACATTCGTATATAAAGCGAGTCGACCAAACTTGTGTGTTTCCATATCGGTGGACCGACTCACACACGTCCATTAGAAATAGATGTTAATCATCTTTAGTCCATTTATCCCACTAGTGGAATCAAACGTATCAACGTTCACTCATTCTTATGTCTAATATCTCATTTCGAACTATCAAGAAAAAACTTTATATCGACATACTTTCAAGCTTGTGTTGTGGTTGTTACGTAAGGTAATCAATAAATACACATTTGAATATATTTTATATATGACATAAAATCGAAAACGAATCCTATATATTTATAACAATTGGTGTATATAATCATACATATACATACAAGAAACTACAACGATTCATTTGAATATTGTTTTGGTTACAATACGAAAGATGCTTGATTAGGTATCTTATAAAGTTTCGATTGTTTGATTGCGTTTGTATAGGCATTTTGGAAAAATTAGCCAAAAATAAAATTTAGAAAACGCGGTAACATAACACTTCATCTATCTAAAAGACGGGTAGATATTTGTTTAAAATCTAAGGGACAGCAGATATTATCTTATAAACAATACATAAGTTTCTAATTTCTCAAAGATACAAAACTACTTATTAAATTAAAAATATATAAGGTTGGAGATATTGGAGGTTGAATAAAGTAGAAGTATAGGATACGAAATGGTCTTAGCTATAAAATAATACGACATCAAAGCCCTAATCACGTGCCTTAATTGCTGAGCCTTCCTTTTTCCTCCTTAAAATAATTACTTTTATTTGCTTCGTTATTTACAGAGGAAACCCGCCTCCTCATCTGGCGGGTTGTTCCCCACAAGCCTTTTCTTTTTGTTTCTCGAATTCTCAACTTCTTCAGCATTATTATTTTAACTAGTAATAATTAAAGTTTTCGATTTAATTTCTATTTTGGCTATACAGTGTGCAAGAAAATGTTATTTAACCGCGGCCCAATATTATTTTACCAGGGACTTGACCATTTTCTTTGACCCAAAAGGTGTAGCTAGTGTTGTTCTTGTTTTAGTTCTCACTTTGCATCCTAGCTACTCTATTACCCTCTAAACTTTACTTTTGAATACCAAATTATTTCCAATTTTCTATAATATAAATTTAAGGTGTGAGGCTTTCATTTATCAAGAATTTTCGATCTCTTATAAAGTTTGAGATAGTATATTTTTCAATATCATGGTAAAAAATTCTAAGACTGATTGTCTAATTGAATTAGTATCACTACACGCTTTCTATCTAGCACGACTAAATTATGGTTTTTAATAGTATACAAAGTAATATGAATTGTCATATAAAGGAAAATTTTGATTACTCGTTAACCAAATATTTAACCGATGCATCATGCAAGACCTCAAAAAATCTACCCCCAGATGAAAAAGTAGGTTGGATGTAAGTGTATTCATTTTGTACGTGACAATTTCAGAATAAAACAGAAATAAGAGAACTCAAATATGAAATAATAAGTAAAGAAGGGTTAAACTGTAAATAAAAGACGTAGCCGAGTAAAAAAGCTTAAAAAACCCGACCCGGAAGAGCAAAATCAGGTTGGGTGGGTTAAAAGAAGATGGGGTAGGAGAGGGTAATACAATGCATGTAGGACAAGTGGAGAGCGTAGAAACAACTAGTGGTTTGGTTTGGTTTGGAGTTTAGGGGTACTTTTGGTAAATTCTTTTATCGCCTCCCAGATCTTTTGCGACCTGGTTCTAGACCAAATTTCTCCTCCGCAGTGCTATTAAAAAGTCACCTCCACAACATAACAATTGTTTTATTTTTATTTTTATTATATGGTAGTCTACTGAAACAAAATACTAAAAACTTATTCATTAGCCAAATAAAATATCAAATCAAATCGAAGCATTAGCGAAAATAATATTTCCACTCTATTAATATGGTAGTTAAGTTCGATTTGTTAACTTTTACAAATCCATCTATCTCTATTCTTTAGCTTTTATTCAATTTTTAAAAAAATAAATTCGTGATTTATTATGTTGAATCTACAAACATCATTATACATTTGACGATTCTGCAACTATCAAGTCAATATTAGAACGTAATAGAACACCATTTTAAAAAAAAAAATTAAAAATGAGAACGTAGTACTCGTTTTGGTGTTCACGCGATAAACGTTTGGTGATTATTCTTTTTCAGTATGATTACAAAATTTCCATAAATGTCAATGTCTGTTTGTTAAAAATACCGTATATAGTTTGAGAAAAAATCACATGCAAAACGAAATCATAACAATAAACTAAAAACACACTTTAACAAAACAAAACAAAAACACTAAAAACATTAAAGTACTTAAGATTATTTGGCTAAAACTTGTTATGCTTCTATGAATCCACTTGAACAATCATAACAGAATCCCATGCTGACATGATTTTCTTTGTATGCGCATATTATAAATCCTCGATAACTCGAATTCGAGAAATTTATATGCACGGTCAAAAAATGTTTAGAACATCGATATAATGTTTCTCAAATTCATTGTCAAAAACATGATTGTGCGGAGGATCAAAATATGAAAATTTGAAAAAAAAAGTTTGCTCTAAGTTGGTTTAAGAGAATATGTTACTTGATATGTAGTTTGCTAGGAATGAACTGAGTAAATGAGTATCAAAGACGATATGAGTGCATATATAAGTTTTAAAAGGTTAATAATAACCCATGTTAAGAAAATACCTCGGAATTTCTTTAATATGCAAAATAGTGAAGTGTTTTTAGATATCTGACGCGAGTTCATATGCCAGATTGCAAAACCATTGGAATTAAATCATTAATATTGGTGGAACGTTGACAATGACATAACCCAAACAGATTGCCATTTTTGTGCTTTGGCGGTTTTGGTTCATTAGATAAGTTCGATAATAGATGGTGATTGAGATATCGTTGGATCTTTCGTATATAAAATCGTCGATGAAATTTTGTTGAACGCTATATTTATTTCTAAATTAAATATCTCTACAAGATATGATGGAGAGTTCTTTAAGAAAATCTTTCACAAAATTACATGGTCACGCGTCACATATTCATTATAAAAATAAAAATTACTTCTGCTAATCATTAAGTAAAACTATGCATGAATATGTTTGGATTTCATAAAAATCAAATAGACAAAGAGTAAAAGAAAAGTTCCAAATTCAAACCAATTAATAAGTAATTTAAATTTAAAATTTGGTAAGTAGTAAGAAACTTACAATTCATACAAAATGTAGATTTGAAAAATATACTTTATCAGTGACATTCTTCTTTAATTTTTCCCCCGAAACTTAAAGTCACATTTGTTAAAAATAAATAGTTTTAAAACATAGGCAGTAAGTGATAGTCAAAGGTCATGAGTCGGACAAATTTTGTGTAACTGTTTATTACATTACAAAACGAATTAAGTAAGATACGTCTTATATGTTAAAGCTAATATGTTAGCCATATCATAAGAGAAGAGTAAAATAATCGTGAAAACAAAAGAAAACAAAAAAGTTAAAGCTAAGTAAAATATACATCGCTCTCTAAAATCCCCTCCGGTATTACGCCGGACGACACAGAAGAAACCGCTTCTACTTTTTTTTTGTACTCTCTATCTCTCTCCTAATCTCTACATGCACATTCTCTCTCTCTCTACTGCAACTTTGTATCTTTTTAAATAAAAAAATAAAAAAATATATTTTCTTTTCTTTATAAGTATACGTTTCAGACGTTCCTTAAAGAGCTTCTGCTTCAGCTCCAGCTTCTTTTTTTTTACCTTCATTCAAATCTCAGACACCAGTTTACATGCATTTGCTCTCTTGATCTCTTTTCAAACTTTGTTTTATCCAAAAAACACATGCAATAGAAGATAAGATCTTCTGATAATACCTCGTGATTATCGTTTTCTCAAGTCTTCTTCTTCTTCTTCTTCTTCCACACAAATGCTTAAGTACTCAAAGCTTATAGTGTAACGCTTAATCAGGTTTGTATTTATACTCAAAAAAAAAAAACCAACCTTTATTTCTGGGTTTCTTCTTAAATCTTCTTTGTCCTTTTCTGCAGTATCACATTAGAATTTTGTAGGCGTTCCCCGTTCCCATTCTCTCTTTCTCTCCTCACTTTCTACTTCCTTTTTTTTAATAAAAAAATCAATATAATCTCAGCTCAGCAGGGATTTACCAAAGAAGAAGAACAAACAACAAACAAGAAAGAGAGAGAAAGCAAAAAAAAAGTATTTAAAAAGAAGAAACTTGATGGCTCCGATGACGAACTGGTTAACGTTTTCTCTGTCACCAATGGAGATGTTGAGGTCATCTGATCAGTCTCAGTTTGGGTCCTATGACGCTTCTTCCGCCGCTTCCTCTTCTCCTTATCTCCTCGATAATTTCTATGGTACTTTCTTCTCTCCAAATCCCAAATTTTTTCTCGAGAAAATTTCATTCTTTATTTTTTTTGTACGAAATATACGAATGATTGTGTTGTTAACAGTACATAGAGGTGTAAGTAAGTATATGCTCTCTGAGTAGTAACCGACTTGGTGGGTGGTAGGCTTACCCCCTATAACCGAGTTTGCTCAACTCAGCCTTCCCCTCGTGTTTTCTCTCTGACTTTGTTTGTCTATTTCCCGAGAAAGGCAAAAGAAAAAAAAAATCTAATTTTTATTTCTTCTCATACGGAAAAATAGATACTTCTCGTGATCTTTCTTCTTCTTTGATTTTAACCAAAAAAAATTCGATTTTGCTTTTTTCAATCTTCTGGGTATGAACGTATGTATATAAATCCATCTACTTTTCTCTGTGATGAACCCAAAGTTTCATTTTCCCGGAAAATATTTATTTTACCTGGTAAAATCGAACTTGCTGATGTTTTTGTGATGATATTTATAGGTTGGACGAATCAAAAACCACAGGAATTTTTCAAAGAAGAAGCTCAGTTAGCAGCAGCTTCAATGGCGGATTCAACAATCTTAACAACATTCGTAGACCCACAGTCTCATTCTCAGAATCACATCCCCAAGCTCGAAGATTTTCTCGGTGACTCTTCTTCAATCGTTCGTTACTCAGACAACAGTCAAACCGAAACACAAGACTCTTCCCTCACTCAAATCTACGATCCACGTCACCACCACCAAAACCACAACCAAACCGGCTTTTACTCCGATCACCACGATTTCAAAACCATGGCCGGTTTTCAAACCGCTTTTTCAACGAACTCCGGTTCAGAGGTCGATGACTCAGCTTCAATCGGAAGGACTCATCTTGCTGGAGAGTATTTGGGACACGTGGTTGAATCTTCCGGACCGGAGCTAGGGTTTCACGGTGGATCTCACACCACTGGCGGAGCTTTGTCACTTGGGGTTAACGTTACCAGTACTAATCACCTAAATGATAATGATACTAATCATCATTACCGAGGTATTAACAATGGTGAGAGAAACAACAACAACAACGAGAACGAGAAGACAGATTCCGAGAAGGAGAAGTCTATTGTGGCGGTGGAAACATCGGATTGTTCTAATAAGAAGATTGCTGATACGTTTGGACAAAGGACTTCGATTTACAGAGGTGTTACTCGGTAAGTAAATCATTAAGAATCCAAGGAGTTGTGATTAGGGAATTAATTAACTATTTTGTGATCTGTTATTGACCAAAGGTCAAAGACTTCAAAAGATTATTATTATTGAAGTTTTGATTTTCTTTTAGTTTAAGTGCAAGTACTAATGTAAGTTTTGATTGATGCAGACATAGATGGACAGGAAGATATGAAGCTCATCTATGGGATAATAGCTGTAGGAGAGAAGGTCAGGCCAGGAAAGGACGTCAAGGTATATTTTTTTTTCATTCAATTTTTATTTGATTTCACTATTACAATCTTTTCTTGAAACCAATTCTGTGTTTAAGCCTGATGTTTTCTTGTGAATCATTTGAGTTTTTTTCATGTCTCTAAGTCAATACATATGTTTCTATTCTTAAGTGGGTTGAGATGCATATAGAGTGAAGAATAGGACAAAGGAATTGAATGCAAGATTCAAAAGAAGCTTTACCTTTTTCTTTTTTCTATTGATCTGTCTCTATCTTTAGATTATGATTGATAGAACTTTGGGTGATTTGCATTTGTGAAGGGGAGCCAAAGTTTTTAACTTGACGATACTTTTGAGTCGGGACTCTGGAAAAAAAAGAAAAGGAAAAGAAATATACATAAAATATAGTTGTTGTTGTTGATTTTTCATATATTTAGCAGAAGGGTGCCGCCATTTTGTTCCTTTGTCTTTATTACATTTTCTTTTCCTTTCACAATCCTTTCATTTCACACTCTTACACATACTAAAGCCTAAAGGTACATTAGATGGGTCCCATGGCATTGCCTATATGATGCAATCTCTGTTTCTTGATTGACATGTTTTTGGACCCACTTTGACCCTCTAATCTTACATTTCTCTTCACCTACATATTACTCTTAAGTGTTAGCATATATATGATTTGATGTTATGCAGGCATGTGATGTGAGACCATTGGACTGTTTTCATCAGTTTTAGCTTGTAGGGGTAGTAAAGAGTACTTAGGTTGATTAGAGATTGATTTTGAGTGCAAAATATGGTGTTACTTACACTGAAGAAAAGATCAGGGATTTCAAATTATTAATGAGATTTCAGAGATAGTTGTAGTGTTTCTTCTGTCCATAAGGTGTCAGATTGATTTATGTGTAGTGTTCACATCAACAAAGCAAAGTCTGAATATTCTCAGTGGCTTTTGCTTTATTTTTATATTTTTTTGCTTTGGGCTACCAGTACCACCACAAGAGTGGGGATCTAGGGTTTGACCACATCCAAACACTTCTATTCTCTTTTTTTTTTTTTCAAATTCTCTCACTTTTGCTTTCCGAGTGTTAATTAGACTAGTATCAATATTCAAAAACATTCTTAAAATTTAATATAATGGTTGACAACTAATTTGCCTTAAGCAAGGTCTGCATTATTTTTTGCATAACAGAACCAATAATATAATGTCTTTAGAACTTTGGCTAAGTCTCGTACTCTTTTTTTCGCATGTGCTACTCGATATGGGGGTGCATTTTGGCTCTGCTTAAATCAACAGTATACTTGGGTAAGAACAAATATCTCAATAGTTCGGTATGTAAATAATGTTGAATATGTATATATGGTGTCCTAAATTTGTTAATGATTCAGGTGGATATGACAAAGAAGATAAGGCAGCTCGAGCTTACGATTTAGCGGCTCTTAAATACTGGAATGCTACTGCTACCACCAATTTCCCTGTAAACACCTTCTTACTACTCTTCGGATTTATCCGTTTGTGTTTAATTTATATATATTGGTCACGCTTTACTAATCCATTCTAATGCTATTTTAGATTACGAATTACTCAAAAGAATTGGAGGAAATGAAGCACATGACCAAGCAAGAGTTCATTGCCTCCCTCAGGAGGTAAGTCCAAAAGCAAGAACTTTTCAGAATCTAATTAATAGTTTAAATCTGTTTCTTTGATAGTAACTGGAGGTTAAAAACCAATATAATACAGGAAGAGTAGCGGTTTCTCTAGAGGAGCTTCAATATACCGAGGTGTGACAAGGCATCATCAACAAGGACGTTGGCAAGCAAGGATTGGCCGTGTTGCCGGAAATAAAGATCTTTACCTTGGAACCTTTGGTAAGTAAATCAACGAACTTGGTCTAAAAGACAAATTAATAATCATCATCTTTTGTTATTAAGTTAGTCTGGTGTTGTTGTAGCAACGGAAGAGGAAGCTGCTGAGGCGTATGACATAGCAGCAATCAAATTCAGAGGAATAAATGCTGTAACTAATTTTGAGATGAACCGTTACGACGTTGAAGCCATTATGAAGAGTGCACTTCCCATTGGTGGTGCAGCTAAACGTCTTAAGCTCTCTTTAGAAGCTGCTTCATCAGAGCAGAAACCAATCCTTGGTCATCAACTCCACCATTTTCAGCAACAGCAGCAACAACAACAGCTTCAGCTTCAGTCATCTCCTAATCACAGTAGCATTAACTTCGCTCTTTGTCCTAATTCAGCGGTTCAGTCTCAACAGATCATTCCATGTGGAATTCCTTTTGAAGCAGCTGCCCTTTACCATCACCAACAACAACAGCAGCAGCAGCAGCAACAGAACTTTTTCCAGCATTTTCCTGCGAATGCAGCTTCTGACTCGACCGGTTCTAATAACAACTCCAACGTTCAGGGATCAATGGGACTTATGGCGCCAAATCCGGCTGAGTTCTTCCTCTGGCCTAATCAGTCTTACTAAAACCAACTTCTTGATCAGTCAAGATTATCCTAATCAGTCAAGTTATTATCGTTTTCAAGGGATACAACTTCTTGATTCTGGCTAACCCATAAGCTGACTAGAAGGATCTAAAAATCTCACTTTGTTTTTGTTTTGATTAACTGTTGTTGTTTAGGCAGGAGTAGATGGGGGTGAAATGTGGAAGCATCTAAAACAGGTTGGGGTCATTAATGTATTAAACGTAAACTCGGTGGAGAAAATGGTAGTTTTTGGGAATTAGGGGGTGGTTTCTTTTATATTTTGTATGTATAAGGCTATCAGGTTATCCGTAGCGTACTCTGTTTTCCATTTATGAAAAAATTATCTTCAGAAAGTTCTGTGTTGCTGTTGTTCGATGTGATGAGACTAACAAAGTTCAGTAGAACAACAGAAAGACACATGTTGAAGATATTCACAGTTTGGTCGGAAAAGAAAAGGCAACCAATGAAGAATAAACAAGCAAAACTCAGTCAAGAAAAGAAAAATCTAAAAAGAAAGAAGATAAAAACAGTTCTTTTTGTTTCTTCTGTAGAGGGCTCTGTTATTAGGGATTATGTTGATCTGATTGCTTCTACTCCATCAAGAGTTGCCTATGGCGGGTGAGTTCATTGAGGTATGAGGAAGAGGTGTGATCTTGTAGATCGCACGCATTCACGCTCACTGTTCTTTCACCTGCCTTCTGCTGCAACTCGGCTGGCCCGTCTTCTCCACGCAACAGCTGCACTAACTGCACAAGTTTTCACATTATAACCGATACACAAGCTCTATTTAGTTGAACCAAAGTTCAGATTTTGGCTCAAGGTTTGGTTTGGTTTTGGATATATGTGAAGATGGGATAAAAAGATACCATACCCGAGTCATGTCAGGTCGCATAGCGGCTATATGGTGTATGCACATTGAAGCTGTTAGCATCACCCGTTGCATCTCTGTTGGATCATACTCATTTCCCAGCCGAGGATCCACAATGTCCTCCATGCTATTCTTCTCAAGAAAAGGTTTTGCCTGTATTACCAAATCGAAAAAGGTAAACAAAAGATCTCCAGCTGAAACTTTGATGACTCTAAATAAAGAGTTTTAGATGCATTACCCATGCAACAATGCTCTGCCTGCTTGCTGTATCGACAGCTCGGCGACTAGTTATGATCTCTAAAAGTAATACCCCAAATGCAAACACATCGATCTTCTCATCAACAATGCCATGCACGAAGTATTCTGGAGCCAGATACCTGGAGGAACAAAGCCAGTGAAACCTGGTTTTTAGTTTTGATCATCAAAGCTGTTTATCAAAACTTAGAAGCTTTCTCTCTTTTACCCGAATGTGCCTTCGATGGGGAATACAACATGATGAGGCCAGTTCTCTGGTAGCCATTTTGCAAGTCCGAAATCCGAAATCTGAAATGAGATATATTTCGTTCTCAAACCAACCGAATACCAAGAAAATGTTTAGAGATGTTTTCAAAAATCATTTACCTGAGCTTCGTAATCGCCGTTGAGCAATATGTTAGAAGCTTTAATGTCACGGTGAATGATCCGTCTTGGGCAAGCATTGTGAAGATAACTCAGACCATCAGCTATACCTAGAGCCACTTTGTACCTTATCTTCCACTCCAGACACTCCTCTGATCCTACAAAGATCAAAGAGACAAGATCACAACATTGTCCAAAAAGACTAGACACAAGCTTTTCAGTAAAAAATAAGACTAAGAATACCAAAGAGCAAAGAAGCCAGGCTGCCATAGGGAGAGTACTCAAGCACAAAATGCAAACCGCGATCACTGCTGAAACCGCGAAGCCGAGCTGCGTTTGGGTGGTTTACATGTGCGATTATACCGAGCTCTGAAAGGAAATCGCTCACTCTTTCTTCTTCTTCCTTGGCGTGACTCATCAGCTTCTTGATCGCCACCGTCTCACCATCAGGCAAAACCCCTTTGTACACCTCCGCATGTCCTCCCTTCCCAATCATGTTCTCTAACAAAAAAAAAAAAAAAGAACAGAGTTTTACATCAGAAACTCAGATTCTCAATCCAAAGTATGTTTAAGAAGGGTTTGTGTTTATTTGTCTTTACCAGGATTGAAGTAATCGGTGGCTGCAGCGAGCTCTTCGTAGGTGAAGTTTCGCCAAGAGGGTTTAGCCATGAAGAAAGCTTCGCTAGGGAAGGCATTATCAGAGGGAGAGAGCTTTGGTTGCTTACGCCGCAAGTTTTTACGGGTAAGTTCGTAACTTGCGAGAAGAGGAATGACTGAGAATCGTCTCATGGACTTCTTCTTGATAGATTCAATCATTTTGTTCCATTGAAGACCATGGTAAGAAGACGAAACGTTTTTAGGAGTATTTGAAAATGGTGACGATGTAGATGATTTATCATCAGACGAACACGAGCTACAACTACTGTAATTGCTGCTGTTGTTGTCAGAATCTGAAGCCATAGCTGCGTTTCCGAGTACACCTCTTGGAGATGATGAATCTTCGAGGCCTAAGTCGTTCCTATGAAGCTCTATCTCCTTATGCTCTTTGCTTTCTTTGTTCTTGTTCTCTGTGTATGTTACAGGGAATACAAAAAGTCAGTTCTATAACATGTAAATATTCATAAACCCAGAAAATAAATTTGGAAGACAAAGAGAAATATGATGTAGATCAATGATTTTTTTTTTTCCATTTTCTTAAAAAAAAAAATCAAGCTTTATGTATAGGTTTACCTTCAACAGCCATAGCTCCAGTGGTTTTTTTCTTTCTTCCTCTGGGAATTATCTCTAAGAAGAGAATAAGCCCTTGAATTAAATTACACTCAAATTTCCCAAAAAAATAAGAAAAGATACAAAACAGAGAGATTATTATCGAAATACAGAGAAGAAGAGAATCAGGGGAAACAAAAACAACATAGATTTATTTTTGTTTGTTTCTTCTGAGAAAAAAAAAGAGAAAAATAGTTATTCTTGGAAGAAATAGAAAGTTAGAAGAAGAGTCAGCTTTGCTGAGTGGAGATGGATTGGAATCTCTGCTATATTTATACAACTCCACCGTGCAATTCAACTTTTGTTTCTTTTTTTGATTTCTTTCAACTGCAAGTCAAGTCAAGTTTTGTTTTTCTTGTTTTGTTATTTTCTTTTGTAATTTCTCGTTTCTAAATTAGTACTAGTATAGTTTTAATAATCTTGAGGAAGATGAAAGGATTAGAGATTGATGCCGTAACTAACGCCTTTACGATGTACGAACTCGACGGTTGATATATCTATCTGGAGTTGGTTTGTGGGTATTTTCGTCTAATAAATTAAGACACATCACCTTTGCTTGTATTGAATTGAGATTTAATTTTAAAGGGATTTATTTGTTCAGATTATATTTCACTCAAATTATATATATTCTCCGCAAAATAGCTATAATTCGTGATGAAGAAAGAAACAAAGAAATAGGCCATGTGAAATATGGACATCTTTTAGGGTTTTTGTTTGTTCATTTAGCAAACCTAGTAGCTATTTTTTCTTACATTTGATCGAGTTTATGATTTACAAGTTTAACGAGGTTGAAAGTGTTGGGACATTCGGTTTAATGGTTAATAACTTTGAACTAGAATAGATCCCGCGGTATAGCACTGAATGATATTTTTTAGATTTAAGTTTTATTCAAAAGTTTTGATTATAACATTACAATGATTTTAATATTTAAATAATAATTTTGAGTTAACTTATTATTTGTCATTCAATAAATTAAATGTTATTTCTATAAATGTATTCTCCAAAAGATATTACAAATCTTTGGATATTCCTTAGTCGAAATACTGATATCTTCAAAACTCACGATTTAGTTCTGTTTTTAGATGCTAATTAAATTTACAATTATAATCTTAAAAAAAGTTAGCAAAGGTTTTAAATATAAAAAAAAAATTAATATATGTTAAAGTTATTTTTAGTGTACTCTCCAAATTTATTGTAGTGTGCTTTAAAGCGACAACAATTACAAAGGACGAAAAGGATGTATAGGAGTTGACAAATCTTAAGTTTAAAATCGACAAATGGTGAGTGTGCTGTCTGATTCTTCTTCTTTATATTTTTCAATTTTTCGTGGCGGCATAAAGAGAGGAAACATATGGCAGACAAATTTGACTACAAATTAAGCCATCGATCATTAATATTAATTTTTAATATCCAACCATATTTTATAATATTTTCATTTACAAATACTATCACTTTCGAGACTTTATACAAAAAAAAAAAAAGTTTTCTACTACATAATCCCTGTTATTAATGATATGAATGTTAATAACATAAGAGCTATCCATATATAATGATGGCTATAATTGTTCTGGTTTACGAATAAATTATCATATATATTTTTTTTCTCAGCGTAACCATTGTCATGCATGCGTGACAATATGGACCCACTTCAAACTTGTACCAATGGGACTGCAAATAATAAACAAAAATCTTAATTTCTGATATGAGGCGTGGATGGATTCCTTAATTTCCGAGAATTAAAATGACTTTATGTGATACTGTATCACCTAAGGCGTGGAAAAGAAGAAGAAAGAGTGAGTTATCACCGAAGGCATTAAAATCAACTAACTTTCTTTAGAGACAACCCAAGTGAAATGTTATAAACCCTATTTTTAGCACTTGTCTGTCTCAAAACGCCATACTCAAATTCATACATTGAAAGTCCATTAATTAGTAACAGTTCGGAAATGTTCACACACGTATATGTAGATTGTACAAAGTCCATACGCAAAAGAAAACTTGTTATATTTCTCATGCTAATATTCTTAAGTAAATTACAAATTTATTCTACAAAATGACTAAATTTATAATTTGGGTTGTCTGGAGTAAATTAGTAGTAGTGATTTAGTATTACATAAAAAAACAAAACGAGCTCAGTGGAAGTAGGGAAGATTAATTGTGTTAGTTGGTGAACTAAACCCGTTAATATATACACCACAACCATTAATTTCTTCATCTTTTTCTTTTTCTAACAAATAATAATCTCTTTATCTTTCTTTGGTCGGCCTCAAAATCCCAAATTAAAATCGCCACCAAACTCACCAATGTGAATTTCAGTTAGAGAAGCCAGTTCAACCGTTTTTCTCTACGCTATGACATTTATATGACGATTAATATAGATATTATGATTGTGAGACACAAAAAGCGCCTGTAGCTCAGTGGATAGAGCGTCTGTTTCCTAAGCAGAAGGTCGTAGGTTCGACCCCTACCTGGCGCAATGATTTTTTTTATTTTTAAATGTTATCATTACTTTTTTTTGAGTTTATAAGCCCAAACCAAAAGAGAGAAAGACACCAAAAAAAAACTGAAATCGGAATGCAAAATAAGATCTACCATTTTTTCACAAGCAACAGAACTTGTAAGCAAAAAAATGTTAAGAGATAACTGAAACAATAAAGATCAGTGAGAAAGATCAATACAGATTACAGAAGCACAAGGATTCAGTACAACACACAGACAAAAGAAACACGAAAGATCAATAGTACAGAAGCACAAAGACTAAATTCAAAACACACACACAGACAAAAGAAACAAGAGAAAAGAAAAGGCTATATACACAGGAACAATGGATCTGCTCAACGACCATGTTGAGCACTTGAAAACGTTACAGTAGCTCCACCAGAGCTCATCGATGTAGTACTCGAAGATGACACATGATAAGTAGCAACAGGCATTTTGGTGGGAAGATAAGGCAATGGTGCTTCAAGATTCAAGACTTGGATCGCTTGTTTTATCGAAGGCCTCGAGGTTCTATCAGGATGAGCACATGATAGCCCTACAATCATGAGACATTCTGCTTGCTTCTCATCGAAACCATCAATCCTGAGTTTCTCATCAATAGCTGTGATAACTTCTCCTTTTCCATACAAATCCCACACTCTCTGTACAAGATTTGTTTCAGGCTCCATTCTTCCTTGCCTTGGATCCACAGATTTTCTTCCTGTAACAATCTCTAATGTAACGACTCCAAAGCTATAAACATCAGATTCTTTGCTCGCCCTTCCGGTGCTTATGTATTCAGGAGCCATGTAACCAAATGTTCCTGCTAACCCTGTAGTCTGTGGACCCAGCTCGTGGTCCATCAATCTAGCTAACCCAAAATCACCAAGCTTGGCATTGAAATTGGAGTCGAGCATCACGTTACTCGACTTGATGTCTCTGTGCACAACACATTGTTCCCACTCCTCGTGGAGATAAAGCAGCGCAGAGGCTAGACCGAGAGTTATCTTGCACCTCACAGGCCAAGTGAGATGCGGCTTTTTACCAAATAGATGGGCGTCGAGGCTACCATTTGGCATGAAATCGTATATCATTAGAAACTCATCTTTCTCATGACACCAACCAATGAGCTGCACAAGGTTTCTATGTCTCAAACTGCTGATTATCTTTACTTCGGTTATGAATTCTCTTTTTCCCTGCTTAGACCCGCCAGCAAACTTCTTTATTGCGACCATCATATCTAAGCCGTTTAAGTACCCTTTATAAACCGCTCCAAACCCTCCTTCCCCTAGCTTCCTATCATCTGAGAAATTGTTAGCAGCGGAAGCAAGATCTTTATAAGTAAACCTTCGTGGTCCTGCTCCTCTTTCGAGGTCGTCATTTATCGATGTCAAGTTTGCTGTCTCCTCTGCTTTCTTCTTCCGCTGCTTCCGTTTCAAGAAGACGATGAGCGAGACAAGAAAAAAGGTCAACAAAACAAACCCAGAAACTGAAATACCAATTATCATCCCTTTCCTGTCGTTCTGACTTTTCTTTATATCGGCTAGCTCCAGGCTTGAACTGAATTCCCATGACAGAAGTCTATTTCCCTCGGTGGTCGATCCAGATGTGGCAGAAAACCCAATTGTAACTTCTGATGGCAGTACCTTTGAAAGATCAATGATGTAAGATAGGCTTGAATTCCCCAGAGGATCAGATGTTAAGTCGTAAGTCCAAGAGACACTCAAGTTTCTTCGTGCGGAATCATAGAAGATCAGTACACGGCCTATATCTTGGTTATGTGAGGTTGCATTCCAAGGAGTGGAGTTAGAGGAGACAAGAGAGTTGTTGTTGATTCCCACATGAGATTTCATGTCGAGAGGATCCCATTCTGAATTACTAAATGTGTCAAACTCGACATGAACAAGTGGGAAAGAAGAAGATTTACTGTTGGTTTCATTGAATAGACCCAAGAAACCACCAGCTGAGTTAGGAGGTATTTGGATTCCCGCCGGAGCTAGAAAGAAAGCGAACCCATGACCGTAACTTCCGTACGCAACATCTCGCGTATCAATTCTGAAGGAGAAACGGGTACTAAAATCTGAAGGGTTACTGATTTGCGGATCCCATAAAGGGACCTTCTTCCCATAAGTAGCCCAACCGGCACGGCATGTGTAGCCAATGTTGGTAAGCTCAACAGCCCCATTTGCTGTTGCATCTCCTTGGTATACTATTTCAGAAACATCTGACCCAAAACGAGATATGTTAAACTGAATTGAACGGACATAAGGGAGAACCAAAACAAAGGAAAAGAACAGGATTGAGTTGGCCATTTGCAGGAAAAAGAAGCTATTAGCACAAGAGACCAAGATATGTATACTTAACACCAAGTCAATGACTAAACCGTGATTAGAAGAATGATTGATCCCAACTATCACAAGGAAAAAAAAAAAGTTATAAACAATCATTTAGTCACCAAAATAGTTGACTTTAAGAGTAAACAAAACATAGTCCAATTGAAAATTCTGTGTTGATAGCTAACGAACATGACATGAAAGATTATAAAAATGTGGAAGACATTTTTAGTGCTCATCCTAAATTGTAAGATATGTCTGAGATAGCTTAAGATAATCAGAAAGGAACTCAGGCATATTAAAAAGAAACCATATTTTTTCCACAAGCCTATGGGTAAAATTTATTTGCCTTCAAGAATAAGGTTTCCAGCAGAATCACAATGAAAAGTGGACCATTAAGACTGATCTTTTCCACAAAATTTATGCACACAACCACGATTAGTTATTGAACAAGACATGATTAGTCACCAACACAGGTGGTTCATCTGTAAACTTAAGAACATGTCAATGCACAGCAAAACGGGTAAAAAGGTCTGTTCTTTCCGAATAATAGGAAAACACCAAAATTCAAGAAGAGACCACTAAGCGTAAATACTTATCAAGAACAAATGGATTGAAAACGGCTTCCATCAAGTCAATGATAAACCTAGGATTAGAAAAATAAGATAGCCAGCTCAACCTCAGATAAAACTAATTGGTATCAACCTTAAAAACCGTACATTTTCCTTTGTTTAGTACTTATGTCAACTAAGTCTATCTGTGATCATGAAAGGAATGTGATAAACAATTGTAAGAAAGCAACACATACTGACCTCAAGAATAGACAAATGATATTCAAATTTGAAATACAAGTCTTATCCTACGTGCAAGAACAAACCTAGACACCAAACAACGTAATCTTCGAAAGCGATGTGAAACTTTAAAAAAAAAAGTAGGAAGTAATTTAAATATTTGTAACCCTGGATCATGCCTTTCAGAAAACAATAAATTTTCTACGACTTATCCAGTTATCACAAAAAATATCATTCCGTCGAACACTTGGTGGATACGTCGTAAAACTAACCAAACGACAACATCTCCAAGTCCGGTTCACAAAAACTCAGAATGATAGAACTACAGAAGTCTTGGTTTGACAAAATTACCCTTTACCATTTCTCAACGCAAACAAAAGTTTCTATTATTCTCATTTTCGCCCATCAACTTTGCCTTAGCACATCCCTGGCCCATCTGTCTCCCTCAGATTCACCTCCGCTGCCGCCGCTTCTCATTCTCTTTCTCGACGTCTCCTTCAATGGCTTCTGAAGATTTTCTCTCCTCGAATCCTCTACTGCAGAATTTTGACTTCCCTCCGTTTGACTCCGTTGATGCTCACCATGTCAGACCTGGGATTCGTGCTCTGTTGCAGCAGCTCGTACGATTCTCTTTCTTACCGTCCCTGTTTTGATGCATCGCATTGAAAATTTTCCAGTGTTTTTAGTCCTTATAGTTGTCGAATCGCCCTGGATGATTGGATCATTGTTATTTTCTGCATTTTTATTAGATTTCTGTGTTGTTTCTATGATCCTATGAATAGATTAGTAAAATGTTGCATCTGATGTTTTTTGTTTTTTTTGTATGGGATTTTCCCAGGAAGCTGAATTGGAGCAGCTAGAAAAAACTGTAGAGCCCTCATGGCCAAAACTAGTGGAGCCATTAGAGAAGATTATTGATCGGTTATCTGTTGTTTGGGGAATGATTAATCACCTTAAGGCTGTCAAGGACACACCCGAGCTTCGTGCTGCCATTGAAGAAGTTCAGGTAGATTTTAATTGTACTGCCAAGTTTTTATCTGCTCATGAGTGGTTTGTTTCAAATTATATACTCTGGTGTGAAGCTCTTACTTATTGATGTCTACATTGTTACATTGCCATCAAACACTTTCAAGTTTCATCAATGCTAAAAATGATATTAACGGAGTCAAAACCTGTATGGCTAAGCTTGTTTCCTAGAGTGTATTATATTTCTATTTGGTAGATTTTATTGATTTAGACAAAAGGGAGTTATGAGTTTTGTTTGTTTGTTCGGTTAATTAGGATTCAATTCTTGTTTTCCTAACAATACTTGTATCTACAGCCAGAGAAGGTGAAGTTCCAGCTCAGGTTGGGGCAGAGCAAACCCATTTACAATGCATTTAAGGCTGTTCGAAAATCTCCAGACTGGAAAACACTGAGCGAAGCTCGTCAACGATTAGTTGAAGGCAAGTAATTATTATTGGGCAATAAGAATTGGTCCTTTTCTTTCTAATTTTTTAAATTATGGATAAGGGGAATCTTTTTATATTTTCAGTGTTTAGAGATATGTGCTAATATGGTTTCTGTGTGTTTTCAGCACAAATAAAGGAGGCGGTTCTCAGTGGCATCGCTCTTGAAGACGACAAGAGAGAAGAATTTAACAAAATTGAACAGGTTTTTTCTAAAACTTTTGACGAATAAATGTCAGCTTGTTTAGTAAATGGATCTAGGTTTGTCACGGCTCCAAGTGTTATTAGCAATATCATCTGCGATTTGCCGCTGTCCACAGGAACTTGAAAAACTTTCCCATAAGTTTTCTGAAAATGTTTTGGACGCTACGAAGAAGTTTGAAAAGTTGATTACAGACAAAAAAGAGATTGAGGGGTTGCCGCCATCTGCACTTGGATTGTTTGCACAAGCAGCTGTTTCCAAGGTATGAACAATATGTGAAAGATGTGTAAAGTTTCATGTTGATTTACATGGGTTTTTCAGTTGTTGATTCATCTTAATATATGACCCAAGGGACATGAAAATGTAACTGCTGACACTGGACCATGGCTCATTACACTGGATGCTCCTAGTTATCTCCCCGTCATGCAACATGCCAAAAACCGTGCTCTGCGCGAGGAAGTGTACCGTGCTTACTTATCTCGTGCCTCTTCGGGTGATTTAGATAATACAGCAATTATTGACCAAATCTTGAAGCTTCGATTGGAAAAGGCTAAGCTTCTTGGTTACAGAAATTACGCTGAGGTATAGTCATCTAAGTCAAGCTACTCTCCTTTACTCATGGGCTTAAAATGCCGTTCTCCTTGGCCAGGTAAGCATGGCCACGAAAATGGCTACTGTAGATAAAGCAGATGAGCTACTAGAAAAGCTTCGCAGTGCTTCATGGGATCCGGCTGTTCAAGGTAACTTCTAGTGAAGATTTTCCTTAAATCAACATATAATTGTTTTAACTAGTATGCTGCTACTGCATTTATCTGTCTAGTAAAGTATATAACGGTGTCCCTCATTACTTTTTTGTATTTTCGAGGCAGAACCCTAATTTTTTTACATGTGTTTGGACTTAGACATAGAAGACCTTAAGAGTTTTGCAAAGAACCAAGGTGCTGCAGAAGCTGACAGTTTGACTCACTGGGACATCACTTTCTGGAGTGAGAGGCTTCGTGAATCCAAATACGATATTAATGAGGTTCTCGTCCTTATTCTTGATCTTGTGATACAATTGTATATTGTTTTGAAACTCTTGACGCTTATCACTCACTGCTTGTAATTTTGTAGGAAGAACTGCGACCTTACTTCTCACTGCCAAAGGTTATGGATGCGTTATTCGGTCTAGCTAAGACACTATTTGGAATCGATGTTGTGCCAGCGGATGGTGTGGCTCCGGTAAAATCTGGAACCTAATATGTCGTGTTTCTGCTTATGTCCATCATGTTATTATGTTTGTTAACATGTGATATATTATTGCCTTGAAGGTCTGGAACAGCGACGTTAGGTTCTACTGCGTCAAAGATTCTTCTGGAAATCCAATTGCTTATTTTTACTTTGATCCATACTCCCGTCCTTCAGAAAAGAGAGATGGCGCTTGGATGGATGAAGTTTTTTCTCGTAGCCGAGTCATGGCCCAGAAGGGTTCCTCTATTAGGCTCCCTGTTGCTCAAATGGTCTGCAACCAAACTCCACCAGTTGGTGACAAGCCAAGCCTTATGACATTCCGTGAGGTAAAGAACATCAGTTAGTAGAGCTTATATTGATTGTGAAGGAAGTATTGGAAGAGTTAACTAAGAAGTAAATGCTGAGCATGTATAGTAGTTGGTAACAAATTATGATTACCCAATGCCCGCAAGAGTTGTTTATTCTGAACTAGAAGTTACATTGGTACCTGATAAAACTTACTCCATGTGTAATTTTATTATATATATTCGACTATTGTGGACTGGTATTCACTCATGGAACTTTACATATTGGTGGCATGAAGGGCCATGCTACGACAAAATTTAACAGTCATTAGGAGTACACTAGATAGACCACTTCTCTTTTCAACCTATGTGTAGCTTTCCATACTTGAAACTTTAGGTGCTTTTGGAATTAATGTAGGAGCTTGACATGAATCTTAATAAGCTTACTCTTTTGTGCATGGTAAAGGACTCATGTTCCTCGTACTTTATGACAGTAATATCACTCTGATTTACAGGTAGAGACTGTGTTCCATGAATTTGGCCATGCTCTTCAGCATATGCTTACCAAAGAGGATGAGGGGCTAGTGGCTGGTATCCGAAATATTGAGTGGGATGCAGTTGAATTACCTTCACAGTTTATGGAGAACTGGTGCTACCACAGGTACTTGGGTTCAACTGCCTTGCGAATTTAATTTACAAATGCTTGGTCCCCGTGATTTTCCCCCCACCAATACTTAGCAGTGCTGCATAGAGGCATTTTACTAGTAAATTTATAGTGAACATTATCTGAATGTGGTTTCAGGGATACCTTAATGAGCATTGCTAAGCATTATCAAACCGGAGAAACTCTTCCCGAGAATGTATACAAGAAGCTCCTGGCTGCAAGAACATTCCGTGCAGGGTCCCTTAGTCTTCGTCAGGTCAGTACATCCATATCAAACTGCTGATGTTCATATGTAGTACCAAGATATTCTTCTTCAGCGGATCTGTAGAAACACATTTCAGTAAATATGGGTCTTGTTTTGTTCCAGTTGAAGTTTGCTACAGTTGATTTGGAGCTACACACAAAATATATGCCAGGGGGGACAGAGACCATCTACGATGTTGATCAAAGGGTGTCAATAAAAACACAAGTGATCCCTCCACTTCCTGAGGATAGATTCCTCTGCAGCTTCAGTCATATATTTGCAGGTAACATCCTTAAACCCATTTTGTTGTGAGCATAACATCAGCCATGTGCGCTTAGCACAGGTGCGTTTGATAGTTTGGTTCACTTATTCACCTTCTCACATCTTGTCAGGCGGTTATGCAGCTGGATACTACAGTTACAAGGTAAATATATTCTCCTATTTCTATATAATTCACCGGTTCAACAGATCTCTTTATGACGGTTATCTGTTGGTCAATTCTCAATTATCTAAAAACACTTTGTGGAAACGTGCAGTGGGCGGAGGTTTTGTCTGCAGATGCGTTTTCAGCTTTTGAAGATGCTGGGTTGGATGACATCGAGGTATATGCTGCAAAGCAAATCATATTGAACCTTTGATGATTCGATTTTCCAGGTTGTGAACATCTCTTTGTGTTGTGTGGGTTGCGAAACACAGGCTGTTAAAGAAACAGGACAGAGATTCAGAAACACTATACTTGCTCTGGGAGGAGGAAAAGCACCTCTACAAGTAAAAAAAATTCTACATTGCCCTTTATAGCTTCTACTTATATTTATATCCAAGTCGTTTGTTTACAGAGCTTATAATGGTAAATATTGAACAGGTGTTTGTGGAGTTTAGAGGTCGAGAACCTTCCCCAGAGCCTCTGCTCAGACACAATGGGCTCTTGGCTGCTTCTGCTTGAACTATTAGTGTCCTTCGCTAGTCTGTCAGATTTAAAGTCATCCAATTATATTAAACTTTTCTACTTGCTTGTTCACTGAGCATGCCTTTCCAAAGTACTGTAGTCTTTTAGAACATCACAGAGATGTGAAGTTGGTGACAATAATAATGGTTCATGAACAAAATGAACAGAGATAATTCTTTTATCTTCGAACCATTTCACATTTTCCACTACATTGTTCTTTCTTACCCGAATAAGAACAAAGAGACAAAAAGGAACAAACCCACCAATAGATCCTCCTCACCTTTCCTTACTCAGTCACTCTCAAACATCTGTTCATGGTGTCACCAATAATCTAAAGGAACTAAAGAACCTTAACCTGAAAGAGAAAAAGAAAAACTCTTCCACTTCTTGCTCAACCTAGAGATCTCTAAACTACCCTTTACATTTTTCTCTCTATCTACTGTTTCCCTAACACTCAAAATCTTTTCTTTCGAGTTTCCATCCCTTTACACCAGTTCCACCTCCGCCAGATACTCCGATTCTAGTCTCCTGAAGTAGTTTTGCTTATATCAACGTACGTTCAAGCAAAGGAAGGTAATACGTTCTACGAATATCTTCCTCAACAGTTATTAAGGGGCTTCTTTTGCCTCCACAAATGGAGATTGGACACTATCTGCATCCGAATCACTTCCTGATGAACTCCCTGACTCCGAATCTGCATAGAGTCACACACATAAGACAACGCTGGAAACATTTAACAGAGAAATAGATGACAGGGAAAATGTGATTACCACTAGACGAGGAACTGCCACTGGAACTGGAGCTGCCAGAAGAACTAGATCCACCACTCACAGCGGCGGCTGTACCATCCCTTTCAATCTCCACTGATGGATAATCCTCAATGGGTATATCTTCTCCAATGTCTACATCTTCTTCTCCTGCCTCCCCTCCTTTCCTCCATCTCTTCTCAGCACTTCCCATTTCTGTCACCAGAGGCTGATGATACATACAAAGATCAGTACTAACTAGACAGAAACAATAGCTGCTTTATGAAACAATAGATCATAAATTTGCTTTACCAGATTTCTTGGTGGAGTTGACACATTCTGTATAAACCCTTGTCGCTTGATTTTGCTTGCCATCTTTTTGTAGTTAGTGACAAAACGATCAAGCTCCCACAGAGTCTCATTGTCTAAAGCTTCAATATCTAACTCAATTTCATCGCCGTCTTGAGGTAAATCTCTTGTTCTCTTCCTTAGAATCTGAATCAACTGTCCCAGCTTCTCAGGAGGCAATTCTTGTAGATTTACGCCTAGCTTTGCCTTTTCTTCCATTGTCATTTGCCTCTTGTTTGGATCCTTAGCCTTGGGTTTCGGTAACTTCCCTTTCCTTCCCTTATTCGCTTCACCCACTTCAAGTGGTGCTTCGACTTGGCTAACCGGCTGGGGAGGTGGTGGTGGTGGTGGTGACTGAGCCGGTGACGGAGGAGGAGATGGGACACGTGTTATCTCCATTACTGGAAGAGGAGGCAATGTAGGTAGTGGCTTCACTGAATCTAGCTTTTTAGCTATAGAAATCTGTTCAGGTCCTTTCCTTACACTCTCCGCCACCTGATTCTGATTCCACACTCTTTGGTTAAGCTCAGGTTCAGGACGAGAAGATGATCCCATGACTTTCAGCTGTTGAGCCTCAAATCTCTTCAATGTAGGGTTGAACCAAACATCAAATTGACCCATAAGCTTCTCAGCCATTAAATAAACGTCTTGGCCCTTTGGGTTATACGCCATCGCATTGGTGAAAGTCAACCTAACATCAGAAGCGAAATCAATCGGCGATCTGTAAAAACCCTTTTCCAGATTCACCTTCACCGTACCCAAATCCATAGGCTTCTTCACGATCAGGTGATAGTCATGAAGCCCTAAACCTTTTACATCAACAGGCTTGTTGAACACCCATGACCATTTCTGCTTCATCAGCTTCACCAAGATCTGACCGCACGTCGTCATCATACTCGCCAACACCTTTTCTGACATCAGATCCAAAGCCACCACATGACGCTTAAGACCAGGCTCGTTCGTATCAAACGGACTGCTTCGCTTCTGACCATGCCCAATTGTCTTCTTCGTCTTCGTCTTCGTCTTCTTCACTCCAACTTCATTCGTTTCATCAGCAAAGCTACGAGCTTGACTAGTATAAACAGAACCGCTCACGAACGTACCCGATTCGATCCGTTCTCTGAGGAACCGAACTTGCTCGAGCTCCAAATTGAGACGCTTCTTCAGCTCCCTGAGCTGACTCGAGGTGTATCCATCAAGCTCAAAGGAAACATAGTCCCCATAAGCTAACGAATCATCGAACTGCTTGCTGGAATTGTTCCCGTAAGGCGAGATAGAGTTAGGGTTAGGGTTAGGGTTGAAAAGAAGATTGTTGATATCATCGGAAAGGGGTTGGTTTGTGTATTTCCTCATAAAAACGGCGCCACATTGTCCCTGAAACAACGGTTCGTTTAAGTTAGCCAAAACCGCCGGTGCCATACAAAAATCGAAGGGCACAAGATCATTTCAAAGAGATCTCTTCTCTCTCAGCTGGAATCAGATCAAAGGTTTGATCCTTTAATAAAAGAGTAAGTGAGAAATTAACGCCACCGGAAAAACAAATCCGGCGATCGGAAGAAAGAGGGGAATTTTGTTTGGAGAGGAGAACGAGGAACAAGAAGGTGAGGCATCGCTTCTTCTTAAAGGACATTGAAATCTGCCCGTTAAAACGCTTAGTGCTTCTCTTCACCGTTGATTTAAGATCTGACGGTTCAGATCTGTTAATGACGTTACCCGATCAAGCTGCCCGAGTCATCTGACATGGACGGTTCAGATTGAGTAAATTTATCCAGTGACCGTTCCACAGCCGTTGGTTCGTGAGGTGTCGTGTCTCGTGTGTGCTTTGTTTCTCCGACGATTTTCTAAATTAAACAAAAATATTTTGGAGAGAGGCAAATTGGTAATTTCGGAGTCTGAACTGCCTCACATGGGCCCACACTTAGTTTTTTTTCTTTTTTTTTTTTTAATTCGAGGAGAGGAGACTTGTTAATTTTCTCGCTTTCACTTTTGCTAGGTCAGCAGTTTCTTGTATACTCAGTCCATTTGTTAGATTATAAATTCCTACCTCTTTATAAATGCATCACAATTTAATTGATAGATACATAAGCGAAGCAAAGAATTTTATTATTCGAGAATTATTATGACTAAAACCGACGGTCAAACTCGCCGGATTAGAAGGGGTCGTTGGACAGACAAGAAACTCCGGGATTGTTTAATCTTAGCCGATTGAGGCAACGTCTGACCGACCTGCTCTAATGACGAAATTACCCCTTAAGAGATATTTTGAATCTCAGGTTGTGTTCCTCCTGACCTCTTTTTCATTTTCTATCCCAAGATTTTTTAATCTTTTTGAGTTTTATAGGAAAACCTAAAATTTTCTTTATATTTTTTCAAGATCTATAGTTTTTTTTTTTCGATCAACAAGAACTTGAAAGGACGAGAGAGAGGAGAGAGATAGACTCGATCCAACTTTTAAGAAAAAGAGAGGGAATGAGCCACAGAGTGACTCAATTACATTATTGAGAAAATAAGTGCAATTTTGTGTATCTATATACATTTGACGAAGTTGAGTTAAATCTGAACCGTCGGATCCTTTATTTAAAAACAATTGTTTTCATATATGCTTAGGTGTCACTTACCTATATATTTAAATACTGAAAACGGAGGTCATAACCGTAAATAATAATATAATTAAATGTTATGCTGAGGTTGCGTCTATCACCAAACACTATTAGATGTGGGGACCATTTCTCAGAAAACGTGGGACCCATGACAGCTCACCTTTCTCTGTAGAATAATCTCTACACGGCCACACGCGCTATAAAAACTGCGTGCGTCTCACAGTCCTCTTTACCTGACGTGGCTTTTTCTATATTTTTTAAAGTATACCCCTCCTCTTATCTTTCTAGAAGGCTTTACAATTTTATTGGCTTTTTCGGATTAAAGTTATAAAATTCAACAGAGATAGAATGCTGTAAATCTCCCACGAACAAGTCATGAATCCCCAGAGGAATCACTTTCTTTCCGACATCATTCGCAACGATAAGATGCTTGCAAGGATCGATCACGAACACTTTTTCGATCATCTCATCGGAACGAACATGAACACGATCAAACCCAATCAGCTGTTTCTCCGGTACGCCAGATAAAACCGGAGGCATTTTCGAAAACAGCATCAAAACATGACTACCGTCGATTTTTCCGGTATTGCTCACGTTAACCCGAACATTAAACCGCAGAGTTTTGCAAGAGTTAACCATCGCATCATCGAGCTGTAAGTATCGAAGCTGTCCTTCCCCTTGTTGAAGTAGTAGTTTCTTGTGAGAAGACTGCTGTGGTAGTAGTTCTGATAAGCTAAGTCTGGTTGGTGCTGATATGATCTTGTAATCGAATTTGGTGTAGCTTAAACCCGTTCCAAAACTGTAAACTTGAGGTCCGGTATAGAATCTGTATGTTCTTCCTGGATATCCACGAGATGAATCGGCTCTCATATGCATATCCGACATTGCCACATCTGTGAATGACTCGGGATACCATGTCATTGGTAATCTTCCACCTGCATTTGAACCGAAACCAAAGGCATAAAAACCTAAAGCACTTGATACTCGGTTTCTGCATGCCATAAACATAAACCGGAATGGACAAATGATGCTTTGATTTGCGGTAGACTAACCCGGATTGAAGTCTCCAAATATAATTTCAGCAAGTGCTTGTCCACCGGTCTCACCTGGATATCCAATCCAGATGATGCTTCCGATTCTTGGGTCGGTTTTAGCAAACGTTACATCCACTGGTCCTCCACCGGTTAGAACAAGAATCACCGGCATTTTGCTCACAGCTGCAACAGAAGACACAAGATCTTTCTGTTTACCAGGCAAAGAAAGACTAACTCGATCCTTATCCTCGGTTTCTTGAGAGAGATCTAGTCCTGCAACTACTATGACAAAATCCGCTCCCTTGGCGATGGCAACAGCTTCTCCAAATCTGGTATCGGAATCACAAGACACGTCTGAGCAACCAGACACATAAGATGTCTTCTTCACATACTCCAAAAGTTCCGTGAACAGAGTCTTTCGTTGACACGGCTTCCCTTTACAGATATGAAATTTCTAAACTGTTCAGCGAGGAGAAGAATTTAGTCTGCTTGACAATACCAAGAAAATAGATAGTTCGAACCTGTATAAGTGCCGCCCATATTGCTTATATTATTCGCCATTGGACCAACAATTGCTAAAGAAGAAACATGGTTTTTGTTCAAAGGCAACAACTTGTGATCATTTTTCAGAAGCACGATGCCCTGTCTTGCTGCTTCCAGTGCCAATTTTCTGTGGGCTGAGCTACAAATGTCATATGATCCTAACTTCGCGTAAAGTCCTTCTCTTGGATCTCCGTCAAAAAGTCCAAGACGAAGTTGAACTGCAAAGAGATTTAGCAGAGCTCGGTCTACTTGTTCTTCGCTCACCTTTCCTTTCTCGATCGCAGATTGTGTGTTCCGAAGCATGTACGTTCCACAATTTATATCCACCCCTAATAATCACCATCTCAGTTTTTATTATAAAACAAAACATTTTCAAATTTAAACAATTTTAAAGAGCTCAAAATGACCTGCTTTTATGGCATCAGCAACAGCTTCCTCAGGTGACTTAGTGTATCCTTGGTACTCAAAAATGGTTGCCACAGCATCACAGTCTGATGTAATGTACCTGCACGGATACAACAAAGGCTCCCCATTAAGTCTTTCATCGACCAAATCAAAGTACTACAAACATCAAATCAGTTATACTTACCCTTCAAATCCCCATTCAACTCGAGCTTTCTTTAATAGGTCTTCTTGTGCACAAGCAGGCACTCCATTAACTGCATTATATGAACACATCAAGCAGCTAGCTTTACCATCTCTAATACAGCTCTGAAATGGGGGCTGATATGTATCTTCCATGTCCTGTTCTGTGACCTACTAATACAGAGTAAGCTAGAATCAGTGTATGACACAAAACCATCCGGACATGAAAAAAATGAAACAGCAAAAGCCATTACCTTGAATATAGAAGCTTTTCCTAAACTTTCCAATAACTTAAGATTTTAAGGTACTTAATGCCTAATAGTTTCCAATAACTTAAGATTTCCGATTTCACCATCTAAATTTCCCTCCATAAAATACAGCTACAGGATAACAATTGTTGATGAATATTTCTCAGAAAAGTGAAATATATGCATTCATAATTCTCTTAAGAGTATGAAAATGTTTAGCAATAAAGTAGCTCGAGTGTTGTTTATGTATAAACCATTATCGACACAAGACAAAAGAGCAGATCTATTAACATGATTTTTTGTTTTTGGTCAACGTGATCTAATAACAAGATTAAAACCTACGAATTTCTAATTTAAACCGAATTGAAGCTGCATCCTTAAGCTAAACTCATAACGAAGACAGATGTCTTAGTCTTACCACAGCATTGAAGTCGTATCTAGTAAACTTCCCCCATTTTTCCAAATCATAGGCAGTGAAATGTTTGCAACAAGCAGATAACATGAGTTTCCCATCATCAACATCATCATCATAACGAGCATCATCATCATCACCATCACCAAATCTTCTTTTCAAAACCTTCCTCTTCCTATTTTCTTGAAACCCTCTAACGAACTCAACTCCATACTCCGAAACTACAGTCGGATCCTCACCAGGAGTCTCCTGCCCTCTTCCCCATCTCGGATCCCTAAACACATTTATATTCGGAGCCCAAAAAGTCAACCCAGCTTGACCAGCGTTGTACATAGCCCGAGCTTCCACCGCAACAGCAGATCCGATGTCGTACCATAGCGTTCTATTGAAAGATGCAGCAGATACGATTACCTGAGGAAAACTGGTGGCGGAGGAGATTGAACCGTTGAAAGAGACGCCGGGACCGTTATCGGCGATTCCGTGTAACGATTCAGACCACCACTCGTACGGAGGAATACCGAGACGAGGTACGGAAGCAGCTGTGTTTGAGAGCTGACCGATCTTCTCCGGGAGCGTAAGGAGGGAGACGAGAGAAATTGCTCGTTGTTTTATTGATAAAGAGACGTTGCAGAAAGGGTAAGAGCTGAAATGAGGAGGTTTACAAGGGAATTGTGGATGAGAATCGAGGTTTTTGAAGGTTTCGGCTATGGCCGAAGTGAAGAAGAGTAAAGAGATTAGAGTCAACTGAGGATTCATATTTTTTGGAGGAAAAAAAAACTGTGGAGACGAGAGAAGAGGAAGGAAATTAAAACGTTGAGTTTTAAGCCGGACTCATTAGACCGGTTAAATCTAAAATAAAAATCAACAGTTGGACCGGTTGGTACATTGCTTTTTCTTTGTCACTTGTCACCTGACGGTGAGGTGGTAGTTGGATTCTTTTACTGTTTCCTTTATTAACATGTTAACTAACTCTGAATGGGCCAAAACATTTATGGGCCTTATTTATGACTTGATCTTTATCTAGTCAAGGTTTATAGTAATAAATAAATTAAGATCAAGAAACATAATTATAGTTAAATCTTAATTAGATTATTAGATACGTCAAATGCACAACCAAAAGTAATCTTATGATAATTTATTAATCATTTTTGGTAGTCTAGTGCTTGAAAAGCCATAAATTATAGAGTTATCATCCATGTGCTGGAGTACTATTAATTTTATTTTTTTTTGTCAATAAATGCAAATATACAATTACATGGAGTCGAACTCCGGTGGAGAAGTGAACTTTAACCACTTGCCTAAAAAAACTTCCTGAGTACAATTAATTTATACTACTATTTTGAAACATTAAAGGTGTTTTTTTGTTAAATGGGTTTCAAAGTGGATCTCGTTAACAAAACCAAAGATTTCCGACCGAAAAATGGAAAAACAAAACAATAACAAAGCTATTCACGTGTTCTATCTCTCTTCCTTTTAGCCTTGGGCATTCCGAGGTTCACCGAACAACCCGATTTTTTCGGTTAACCGAACCAAGAAAAATTAGAGAGTAAACTGATCGGAATTAGAATTAATTTAGGTCGGTATTCGGTTTGTTCGGTTCGGTTATCGGTTAACCGAAAAATCGATTACTAATCTAAACCACTAATAACCACAATCTCCAAATTCTCTTAAACCTAAATGAAACCTAAACGAATCGATAACGGCGCATCTTCTTCTTCTTCTTCCTTCTTCTTTTTCTTCTTCACTCTTCTTTCTCGGTGACGTCTTCAGCTTCTTCTTAAAGAAATATCTTCTTCATTCTTCTTTTAGATGTCGGTGGAAGAAGGCGTTGACGCACGACGTTCTCTCAAAACATCATCATCAGTCAAGTGACGGAGCTTCCTCTGACGCGTGAGCCTCCCACAAATAAAAGGAAACAAGCAGCGATGAAATTGATCCCGATCTGGATCCGGAGATTCAGAGTATGAAGCCGCAAGTTTCAGAGAAGAAGATGGAGAAGATGAAAGAGATGAGAACGAGATTTACGGAAGCCAACGCATAGCGAGGAAATCATGGTCATGATCGCTGTCTTCAACAGCAAAACTCTCCCTGATCGCCGTCTCTTTCAACACCGTCATGTGGGAAGGCGAGGAAGATGAAAGAAAAAATTAGGTTAGTAAAAGTGTAGTTTACATTTGGGCTTGTATTTCATTTTATGGACTTGGGCTTGCATTTCATTTTATGGATATGGGCTGACGTTGTGTTTTTTTTTTTTCAATTAATCTTGGTTTATTCGATTTAAACCGAATAAACCGAATACTGAACCGAAATGAATCGAAGTTTTATTCGGTTCAATTCGGCAAAAAAATATCATAACCGGAAAAACCAAAAAACCGAATAAACCGAACCGAAAAATTCGATTAACCGAATGCCCAGGGTTACTTCCTTTCCAATTTCCATCCTTGCATGCATCTACCTTGAGAATCGTGTCTTTTTCTTATATTTTTTTTTTCTTTATTTTTTTCCAAACTTTTGTTTTTAATAAAATTTTATATCCAAACTTAACAAAAGCTTTATCAAACCAATAATTTGTTGTACCTGATTTTAACTAAAACAATAATTTTTAGGATAAACACATACTTTAAAAAGGTACATGGGTATCCAAGAATGATTAGTTTAGCAATTTAAAGGTGAAATCCAAATTGTGTATTCAGAAACTCTCACGCCCGAAATCCAAATTTATCAATATGATTATTTTGCATATATACAAACAAATTTATCAATATGATTGTTTTGCATGATGTTGAAAAGTGAAAACAATAAATTGTAAGAAAAAAACAATAAATGTAATCCAGACAAAAATGATATCTGATTGACTAATAATGGAGTGAAGATAGAGGAGACAGTCTCTAAGTGTGTGTCCACAAACTCTCACGCAACTCGATCGTAGCTTCTAATACAAACAATTTTCTTTGACTAAGCCTTAGATCTCTTTGACCTGTCAGTCTTTTCTTTCCCATCTTAATACAAGCATACACTGATACACACAATGTAATAATTTGCGGAGTTATGTCTCTATAGAAGACACGGGTGTTTACTTTTTTTCGTAACGGATCGGTGTTGACGTGTTGTTAGATACTATTTTCTAGATGGTAAAACTCACAAATTACTAACACTATCCAATAAAAGAGAAATCAAAGGGCAGCTTTTCAATCTAAGATCAAATCTAGATCATTATCGCTTACTTCTTTTTATGAATGTGATTATTCATATTTTTATATTATATACCCATTCGGGTCAGATATAAAGCAAGAAGTTGACTAAGGAAGAGGGCAAGCAGATGATGTTCATTCATTTCGGTCGGGATAGAGTTTGTGGGTCAGATAAGTTTCCGATCAAAGAGAAGGAACTAATTACTTGATACTGTTTCTTTATCGTATTTTGACATACTCCAGTCATTGTCTTAAATTCTTAATTAGGAGTTTTTTTTGTCCATCGAACAAAAACGATATGTTTTTCACTAAATTATCACATCGCACCAGATCCACACTAATCTATGACTTCGTGTTAGATGTAACCGAAAAAATATTTTTTAACCTATATCTCTCCTGAATTCATAATTTTCCACATATTTCTCCACATATATGAGTTTCATCGGTTTAAGAACTAAACCTGATAGAAACCACACAAACCCAATATAACCAAACTAAAAATTTGATTGACCTAATATGTAGGTAATTAGGTTTCGAATTAGGAGAAATGGATTTTGAACTATAGATTTGGAAGAATATAGGTTGAGAAATATTTTTTCGGGAATATCTAGCTTGAGATCATAGATTGAACTCTATCTGATGTAAGATGTAATACTTTTTAAGGAGTAAATAGATCATCTCCCCTATTAGTAATGGTCCGTTTTCAATGACAAAGACACGGACTCATTTGCTTTTTGATATTAATAGAATCAAACAGTACATAAGTTATAATAAAAGTTAGAAAGAAATGGCAGATTCCATCTCAGCCATAGGCCTCATAGGTTTGAGCTGAACCATGAATCAAAAACAAACACACTAAATGAGTAAATGTTATATATAGTCTCTCTCCTCATTTCTTAAACAAACTAGACAAAACTACTCTATTGTTTTATTCTTGCTTAAAAGCCAATTTTTTATGTAACAATGGAGATTATAAAATGATCTGTCAAGTAGAATAAAGTAACTCTAATTAGTTAAACGGTGAATTATTCATTACACTTCACATTACGTAATGCATTATATAAATAACGGTCCATCTTCTTTGACCCAAACTCACAAAGCTCTGTTCACTTGCACTTTAACAAAGAACAGAGAGTTTCAGAAACAGAGAGAAAGAGAGATGGAAATGGAATTGACCCAATTGAATAAACAAGAAAGCAACAATCTCGACGGCGTTAAAGGCGGATTCATAGCGATGGACCAGTTCGTCCCGAATGATTGGAACTTCGATTACCTATGTTTCAACAGTACTCTCGAAGAAACCGACAACATTAATCATCCTTCTTCTTCTTTTTTGATGAATCTAATCTCTCAGCCACCTCCATTGCTTCACCAACCACCACAACCGTTGTCACCTCCTCCTCCTTCTCCGCCGCTCTTCTCCGCTTTCGACTATCCATTTCTAGAGAATATTAGAGACTCCTCTTATTATCCTCCTCCATTGATTCTTCCGACTTCACAAGAGAACAACAACAACAACAACAATTATGCACCATTGATGGTGGAAAGCAAGAGCTTCGTGAGCACCGGAGTGATTAACAAGAAAAAGAGTAATAAGAAGCTTGAAGGCCAACCTTCGAAGAATCTCATGGCGGAGAGACGGCGGAGGAAGCGGTTAAATGACCGACTCTCCATGCTCCGATCCATTGTCCCCAAAATCACCAAGGCAAAATTCCATAAACCCCCCTTTATTGTTTTCACTTATTATTGAATATTTTTTTTGTCTGAATTATTTATGGTTTTCACTAAGTTTCTTTTTTCTGAACTAATCCATAGTCAACACGAAATATTCTTCCTTTTTTTTCTTTCTAAGTTCCTAGCGTTACAGGTATGTTTTCTTTTTGTTAGACCCATTTTCAACACTGTTCATTTATAATGATTACCTTTTGTGAATTTTTGTATATACTGTCTTATTAAGTAAATGTATCTGCTTGTTTTATTATTATTATTATTATGAAATCAGATGGATAGGACATCGATACTAGGAGATGCCATAGATTACATGAAGGAGCTTTTAGACAAGATTAACAAGTTGCAAGAAGACGAACAAGAACTTGGAAGCAACTCTCATCTAAATAACCTCATTACAAACGAATCTATGGCCAGAAACTCCCTAAAGGTAAAAAACAAACAGGAATTTATGATACTTCCTCTTCAGTACTCATAACTTTTATGTTTTACAAATTCATCCCTTTATACAAATCACTTGTTACAAAACACCCCCATCATATACTTAAAATATTTTTTTTTTCCCTTTATAGATCACTGAAAAATTAAAATCACGTGAAGGTGAAGACAATTTTGTTGTGATTGTTTCTTTTTTTTTTTTATTTTGCTGCTTTAACATGAACGTGTGTTTACAGTTTGAAGTGGATCAAAGGGAAGTTGATACGCATATTAATATATGTTGTTCTACAAAACCGGGCTTGCTTCTATCAACGGTTAGTACATTGGAGAATCTAGGCTTGGAGATTCAACAATGTGTCATTAGCTGCTTCAGTGACTTCTCATTGCAGGCTTCTTGTTCTGAGGTACAAATATCATCACACTTGATTTAGCCTTAAATACTTGCAACAGTTACAAATGTTTATTTTAAAATTATTTTCTAGATTGTATTCTTTTTATTTTTTTATTTTTGTGATATATGTTATACAATATATAGGTTGTTGAGCAGAGGGACTTCGTTACTTCGGAAGATACTAAGCAAGCACTGATCAGAAACGCAGGTTATGGAGGAAGATGTTTGTAGAAAGTTTCATAATCGCAATAATAAGATAAAATTATAACTTATATATTTATTTCATTTCGATAATCTTGTCCGTTCCTTTTTTGATGAGTATGATATTTGTAAAGGAGATATTTTAAAATTTCGAAGGTGTAGTTAAAGAACTTATTAATGTTTTGAAAACTTACCAATTAGTCCTCTTGATCTTCTTTTGCGGTCTCTAATCCTCCTATTCATTTGCACATCATTACTCTCTCTTCCAATCGTTAACGAACGCCTAAAGGATTTTAAATTCTAATCGAAACAAACACAAGTTTTTGCGATCCGAAGAAACCATAAACAAAATCAATGCACAACACATGAACTAAGCAATAAAACATGCAAAAAAGATAAGAGAACAGAGAAGTAAAAGAGTTTAAGTTTGGGCCCAATGAGCCCAGTTATATTAGACTAAAACCCCATCTCAAAGCTAAATGTTTTGAAAATCATACGAAGTACAGTAAAGCCCAAAACAAGCCCACCTAGTTTCTTCCAGGTTTTTGACCTAACGAGCTCAATCTGTTACCTCTTTAAATAGCTGCGTCTAACTGTGAACCCTAATTAAGTTATTCGAGAATCGACCTCTAACAACATTATCAATCTCCGATAGATCTATGCTTTTTTGTTTTTCTTCTTTTGTTATGGTGGTTTTCGATCTGAATCGGGACTGGAGTTTGACTCTATAGCAAAATAACGATGCCATAGAGATGAATGCAGCGCCCTAAATAAAAAATGACCACAATCGGAGATCTGTCTTAGTTTCTGTCCGAAATCGAGTCTGTTGATATTGGGCGCTGAGATAGATCCTACATCTTTTTTTTTTGGGTTTTATTTAATGAATGATGGTAAAGATGCGATATGGAGCAGTGATTCAGGCAGCCTACTTGTTAAAAAAAAAAACAATGACATGAGAGGTGTTTAACTGCTCCTAGATCAAATTATGCTTCTGCTCTTCAGACTTGCTGAGATTTTATTGTCTTTGAAGCTGGTCTAGTAGTCTTAAGCACATTCTTTAATCTTTGCTTTTCCTCTATATTGGTTTTTAATCATAATATTCATTTCAATTCTAATGTTGATTACACCAACTTGGTCCGGTATGATTGCTAGCGGGTCTGATTCTGTTTCTGCTGGTTTGATCCGATAAGGACTGCGATTCTATTTCTTGATAATATGTATTTTTAATGTGATATGGTATGTGACTATGTGTGCCTGTGCTTTGTCCAATTGCTTCTTTCATAATTTTTCTAAACAAATGATGTGTTTTATTTTTCACATTAATTTATTTTGCCAATTTAAAGTTTGTATTAGTTGTGGAATATTTTTAGATTTGTTTTCACTCCGCAATGTAGGGTTTTATGGTATTCTATCCAGGCCCATTTGAAGCCTTTTCTAATGATGGGTCTACTTCACAAGAAAAAAGTTATTTTTTTTTGTGATCCATCGTAGATTTTTACTTTGTTTGCTAGAGTCGATGAGAATAATTCATATGATTATTATCTTAAGCAAAATATGATTAATATTGGAAATGTAGGCTATGATGATTGAGTATGAAAAATAAACAAGTACAAAAAATAATGGAGTTGAATGACAAACGTTTTTCAAGCATGTGATAACAAGAGTTGAATGACAAACTGGTTCAATTAAATTTTCGGGCTTGTAATAGTTGAATGCTACAAACCGAGCAAACTTAAGATTCTGACAAAACAGTAAGATTAAGTGTACGATTGAGTGAGAGCATAATATACAAATGAAAGAAAGTAATTCGTCTTGATCTTTTGATTGGACAAATTAAATGAGTTTCACTTCAAAACTAATTATTTAGGTTGAAATTTACAAAACAACAGCAAGAAGTTAGTCACAAGATCGTGTCCCATTCTCAATCAGTGTGGCCAGATTGGTCCACAGTTCCGTAGATGTCTTCTAACTTTTTTGTTTCTCACGTCCTCCAACTTCTTATTTGAAATCTAAGAATTATATATTTTGATTTAGGTAAGAAAATATGGGTTGTAAGTCAATTATACAATTTTTTTTTTTTAATCCACATTATCATGCGTCTGTGATGAATACAAGTAGGCCTTTGAGCGTTAACCAGTAATTCAGTATAACACAACTCAATACCATCAAACCTAACTGACTCATCAACACATTATAATCAATATAGTCAATCTGTTTGTATAAATATGTCGGATTGACCTATCAATTTTGAATCATTTCGACATTTTTGTTTTCTTGCATCATAATTTTTTTTTTTGCATGTGCATGTTATGATGTCAAACGGTTTCAAAGAGTTCTTAACTTCTTATGGAAATGGTATTTATATATTTAAATATATATTTATATTTGCTATTTACACAAAACCCACATTTCTCTTATTTGCTATTTTGTCATCAATGTTATTTACTTTATTAAGATCCAAATTTTTTATATATACCTAAATAACCCCATATTCTTATTTTTCTTTTTTTGGGCAGCAAAATAAAGATAACCCCATATACTATAATGTTGAATGTTCATTATATGTTAATTTTTAATATGATTATGCGTACATATATACACAGCTATGAAAGTTAAATAAAGTTTTATTACTACCATTCATCAAAACTTAAAATAATACAAAACTCACAGCAAAAAGTTAAGACGGTAGACTAAAGAAAACAAGATAAAGTTTTATAAAGATACTGCCACTCAAAACCTTAATGCATTTGGTCGAAAACAAGTTGTCGTTTAAAATTTTGTCGACTAATCAAAAATTTTGGATTATTTTAATTTTTAACTAGTTAACATATCAAAATTGCAGATACAAAAAGTACTCTTTCATTCGTTCATATTTAAAAGCACAAAAAAAAAAAACTTGATCACTTCTTTATATTTACAAATATTAAAAATGAATTTTCAAAAATAAGCAAGCAGATGAATACAAAATTAGTGCTTAACAAAACGTAAAATTTTTCTATCAAAATGAATGGTGAACCGCTGAACCCAAAGGTATGCACACTTATACTTAAAATTAATTTAATTGGGTAGGTTAGTAGAGCATTAGAGCTTCGTGCGAGTAGGTTAGTCTTTGAATTTATACACTAAAATATGGTCGAACGTGGACCTCACATTTATATTTGCTGACGATAACTTCCTTATTTGTTTTAATTACTTATAAGATAAGATGAGCTGTAAATAAGTTAATAGATCATAATTAAAGTAATCGTGTAAAAATTAGGACATGTGAGTGCTCCCTTTTTTTTCCGATCACTAGAGATTTCTTTTCCATAGTGTTGTTGTTAGTTTCTATTGGATCACACGCAGCTACCACCCTTTTTTTTTTTTGCCCCAAACAAGACAACTTTTTAAACGATTGGTTAAGGCCGTGAATGTTGTTTAGTGTTTAATTTGGATTGTAGATTTGTAGTTTTGTTATAGTGCAGATGACTATATTTAAAAGGCGTGTTAAATTTAAGTATTGCACGATAAGACTATTTATTAGAAAAAAAATAATTAGACTATCAACTTGGGTCTAAATTTTGTTTGTTTGTTCACTTTTTTTTTCTTTCAAGTCATTATAATATATGATGAAATTCTAGGGGGCATGTATATTAATTTATTTACCAAAAGATAAAATAAAATTACAACAATCTATTTTTTTATAGCTCTATAGTTATCATTAACCACAAATCAACAATGTCCTTTCAGATCTTTTTTTGGTATCAAGAAATACTCATAAATATTCAGAATTTGTTGCAATATTCACATTTTAGATTTCAGAGTCTTAATTGAAAACAAACAAATCTAAACGTTGAAATGAAATGTATGCACATATATATATATGTATGTATATTGGTTTTAAGGTATGTACATATTTGGTGGATTATTAAATGAAGTTGGAGAGTTGTATAGCTTTTGAATTTGGAGAGTTGTATAGCTTTAAAATTAAACGTCAGATATAGCGTCCGGAATATATAATATATAAGCATCCGATAGATATGTCGATTCATGCATGAAAATCGCAATCTGAGACCCAATTAGAAATACGTACAGGCTATGAATGGGAGACAAGTTCCAGAACCGGAGGGGGCGTTTATAAAATTTGTTACCATTCAACATTTTTCTATCATGTGGTAAGTTTTCAATTAAAAAAAATAAAAATTATTTAAAAAAATTAATATAGTGCAAGTGCGTTTCAACGTAAGGAACAAAATGTTGATCCACACCACTGTTTCAATTATGTCCCATTTTAGGTGTGTTTGAGGTGCAGTCTAACTTTTTTTTTTTCAAAATTCATAAAAATATAAAAATATTTCTATGAATAAATTTTACTAACTTATACAATATTATTCGAAACCTTATTTGATGTGGTTCATATGTTTTTGAAAGGCGTTTCTCAGTTTATAATATCACAAAAAATAATATCAAACAATGTAAAATTTAGAAACAAGATTCCAAAATATCAAAAAGTTATAATATATGCTAGTTTTCTCTAAATAAGATTTCATATGAAATTATATGTAATTATATAGTAAATAATAATAAATTATATCAATAATTTAAAACAAATATCTATAGATCGGATCATAACACATATATGATACATGTAGTTAAAAAAAATTGATACTCAATACTGATTTTTACCCACGGATTATAGAATTATGATACCCTTTATCTAACCCATAAAGTACGGATATTTTTTATTTGGAGGCTGGTACGAGTCAAACAACGGGTCGAAGATGGATAACGGATATTAGTGTCTAGTCTTATAATAATATTTTTATTAGTTAAATATCATAAATTATAGTAATATTGATATTATAAAATTATAATTCATTTTAGTTTGTAAATTATTTATCTAAAATATATATCTCAAACCGCTTGTTACATTTTCACCATTCAAATATCTGTATTGCACCGCATATTGTTTTTTTTCACCATTCATACATTATCCCACACCGCTTGTTCCGCACTAACCGCACTTATACCGTATGATGTGCTTGTCTCCAGCAAGCAGCATTCAAATCGCACGGCAATACTCAATCCGCTTGTTCTGCACCGTCCGATCCACTCTCATCATTCGGAGCCACAGTTAGGTCTTTGTTGATCACATGGAAATTACAAAATACTTCTACTATAATCTTATAAATTGTTTCTCCATACGCATTTATTCTGGCCAGGTTTTAATTCCCATCTAATCGATGCCTAATTATTTACTAGTAAGTTATACTTTAAATTTATCAAGAAGAACCCTCAAGACTTATTGGAATATTCCCTGATTTTTTTGGGTCATATAGGTTACTATTCGAAGAACACAAACTAATCTTGATTATTATTAGGACTTTGTATATATGGTGGGAGCATTTTGACAAGAGTTTCCCGCAGACTCATCCGTCACTAGACCAAATAAATCATTAAACCGAAACTCAAAACAATTGTTTTTATAAAGTTGAAATTGAACTCTTGAAGATTCAAATTTACGATCGATCGTTTTCTAATTAATTACGATTCCAACTACATTTTTTTAATAGAAATGGGGTACTCGCTTCCAACTACGTTGATCCGTCCTTATTCAAAATTAGATATTTGTTCAGGGTTTAGTAAGTAATTAATTACGGCTGCTTGGTTTTAAAACCTGTAAAGGCTAAACCTGAAACTCAAGTGGTTTGTCCATTTCTCTCAACTATTATTTGTGCGTACGTGTAATGATTTGTTACTGTCTGTAAACATATTTATAAGTATTATGTGTATGGTATGAGCATGCACATATTTTATACAGAATTTGCATGTTACTTCATCTCTATTTGTAGAGTCAATATACATATTTATATTATCTACATATTATCTTAATAAATATAGTGTGAACAAAAGGTATAAAGTAGTCGAAGATGAATAAAGAAACAGAAGGACAAAGGGTTTTAAATTTCAATAAGCATGCATTTCTTTATATACAGGAAATGAACCAACCATTAGCCAATTGGGTCTGACTCATGTTCAAGAAACTTTACAAGTTACTTTATTTTCTTTCAATTATTCATCTTTTGGCCTTAATATTATAAAGATATAAGTGCACATATTCAATAATCGCTCGAGATCCTACGGAGAGATTACCAAATATTTAAGTACCGCGTTGGGAAAGAATTAAAAAAAAATGAGATAAACCGTTTCCTTTAATATTTGTAGTGACTTAGAGATTTGGGATCAAAAGTTAAAACCCATAATCGATGTAAAATCTTCAGTGACAAATAAATACGAAAATTGATTTTTGATATTCAGCGATGTACATTTTCGATTTGGGATAGTTCTTGTTTATGCCAAAAATAAAAGACATGCACTAGAATGTAGAAGACTAGTGACGTAATGACGTGGAGATAAGTTCGGTCATAGTGTAACATGTGTACATAGCATCGTCTACAACAATTCTATTCTGTTATCATCTTTGTGACATGTTCCAAAACCATCTAATCTAAGTCTTGTCTCCTTTATCTATACTTTATATACGGACATTTATATATCACATGTGCGAATATACAGGCAATGAGGAACAAAATTCGAAAAAGAGGTCTAAAAGGGGGACAAGTGGTCATTGACCTTAATTTAAGTACGGCCAAATGTTTAGTAACTAAATAAATATGCGGGCTAAACGTAAAATCCAAATTATCTCACAAAGTGGGGTACAGAAGTGAACACTAATAAGTCATAAAGACACAAAAAGCATTAACACTGAAGTTATATGACATATGAAAAAACCAAAAAGAAATAGTGGCCCTTGTAATTCTAAGGGGCAAATTGCGGAACGAAGATTTTAACAAGTAGAGGAATTTCACTATAAATATAAAAAGACAAGGGCCAGGAAAAATAAACCAACATTCTAAGAGTTTTGAAGACAACAAGAGCAAGAAAGAAAGAGAAGATTATATACATAGAAAAAGAGAGATCAGATGGAGTGGGAGAAATGGTACTTAGATGCTGTTCTTGTGCCATGTGCTCTACTTATGATGTTTTGCTACCACATCTACTTGTGGTATAAGGTTCGAACCGATCCTTTCTGCACAATCGTCGGGACTAATTCCCGCGCCCGTCGATCTTGGGTGGCCGCCATCATGAAGGTATATATTACTCAAAAACGATATTCCGAAATAATCTTTCAAATTCTGTGTTAAATGCTTGTAGTAAGTAGTAATCATCATATTGGTCGAGGTCGAAAGTAAGTTTCATTAGACAAGACCATATTTTTTAGTAATCGCAATTTTTTTAATGGAAAACTGCATATACAAAAATTTAGATTAGGTGTCGGTCCAAAATTTAATTAAGTCCGTAAGAAATAGATGTAGCATGCTAATAAAACAATATAGATGGGGGATAGTAGTAGGATATATAAGTTGATATCATCATATACTAATAGTGATCAACGAATATATACACATACGCACATATTATTATCTATATATACACAGATCATATACTTGTATCGTGTTGGTTATGTTACTGTTATAGCACATCAACTTCTATAGATACATAGCACATCATCTATATATATACTAATATTGCTTGCATTCATACCAAAAAAAAAACTAATATTGCTTGCATGCATATTTGACCCATAAGAGAATATATAGATCATAAAATTTCACATTTATCTATAATATGTATACATAATTTTGATTTCTTCGTATGTACACTTATAAACATATAACTACTTCTTAAGTAGTAACAGTATATGATGTGTCTTTGGTCAGGACAACGAGAAGAAGAACATCTTAGCGGTACAAACGCTACGAAACACGATAATGGGAGCGACGCTAATGGCAACTACTTGCATCCTCCTCTGCGCAGGCCTCGCTGCCGTTTTAAGCAGTACTTATAGCATCAAGAAGCCTTTAAACGACGCCGTATATGGAGCTCATGGTGACTTCACAGTTGCACTCAAATACGTAACCATCCTCACAATCTTCCTCTTCGCCTTCTTCTCTCATTCTCTCTCCATTCGCTTCATCAACCAAGTCAACATCCTCATTAACTCTCCTCAAGAACCCTTCTCCGATGATTTCAGCGGAAGCTTCGTGACTCCCGAGTATGTCTCTGAGCTACTCGAGAAAGCTTTCTTGCTCAACACGGTAGGTAACAGGCTGTTCTACATGGGCTTGCCTTTGATGCTATGGATCTTTGGGCCTGTGCTTGTGTTCTTGAGCTCTATGTTGATCATTCCTGTTCTTTATAACCTTGACTTCGTGTTTTTGTTGAGCAATAAGGAGAAGGGTAAAGTGGATTGCAATGGAGGTTGTGATGATGTCTGTTGATGTTGAATACAGATAATGATATTTATCAAAAAAAAACTATATATACAAATAATGATAAAATTGTTTGTGATTAGTCCAATAAGTCTTTCGGATTAATTGTTGCTAAATTGCTTCTGGTAACCGGTATTTCTAAGACGAAATTTACTTTACATATACACCTACTTAAACAACTTAAAGAAATTTGGAGAAAAATCACAGGATTTTTTTTTTATTGCGTCTTAATTTTAAAGAAGAAAAAAAATGCTTGTCAAAAGACTCAAAACTAGTAAAGAAAGACGAAAATGCTTTAATAAAATTCATGATTTACATACTATTACGCACACAATATATATTAATGTAGACGCTCCATCATATGTCATAGTTAAGTCAGTCAACGTCGATATCTATATCTGCTAGACATAAATTAATAAACATATTATGTATTAAAATTTAGTATTTAACTTCAAATTTATGATTATGGTCTAGGGTTAGTGCACTTATATATATATATATATATGTATATTAAAATGAACACGAACCATGACAAAGTTTATATATGTCTACATTAATATATTGTTTACGTACATGTAAACTTTAAAATTTTAAATTATATAAACGAATTTCGTTTTTAATCACCCATTTTGATAAAATCTGCAAATTCAATATGACTTGACAAAAAACATAAGAAACGTCATAAAATATTAAAATGATAATCTGCAGAATTTTTCCTAAAACTTATCCTGAATTTCGAGTAAGATGCAAGTGCATTCAGCTTGAATCTTGATGAATGTTGTTCGCTTAGTTACATGTTTTTCCAAAATTTTATTTACTTTAGAGTTTTGCTTCATGATTGATTACTAAAGGAATACCGGCGCTAAATTCTAAAAAAAAAAATATGAGCAGTACTCTATCCGTTCTCTTTTATAAATTTTGTGCGTTAAAGGCATTATGTAATATTATTAGTTAAAAATATTAACCAATAAAAGAATACTACAAAATACAAATAGTCATAAACTATTAACAAACATAAATTATGCATAAAAATTAAAAAATAAATAAAATGAAACATATCAAAGATTCTAAAACATCTAATAAAAAGGAGTATTAGTTATTTAGTTAACCAGTCAATAATTTTTACAAAAAAAAAAAAAACTACCTCACAAGCAAGGTTTCAAGTCACCTTAGATTGTGCAATACCAAAATTTTCACACAACCTCATCGATTTCTTGCGCCAGTAAAAATTCAAAAATTCTCATGATTTAAAAATCACAACCTTTAAAACTATCAATTGTCCTCGTATTTCTTTTATATCTCATATTTTATTAATACCTAAAATTGCACATGAATTTGTTAATTTTCAACGTTTTAGATTATTTAGAAAACGGTCTTCTTTAGTTATATTGAACAATCTTTTCAGATTCTGAATCGATTGCATTCAACCATGTGTCTGTTGTTGTATTTAAACAAAAACCATTATTTTAAGATCGATTTAACGGAGTCACTTTAAGATTTTCGCTAAACTCTCTTTCCTATATTATAACGCTTTGATTAAATGACTTATTTTAGGCCTCTTCATATTGGTTAACAAAGTCGGTATCCAACGTTGGCTAGTGAAACAAATTAAGAAAACTATCTTTTTTGTTTGTAGATGTAAACATGCTGGTAATAATGATGTCATGAGCATCATTAGTCCTTAACACTTCACTCGTATAAGTTTCTCAGTTTTTTAATACTCATCTGCCTTGTGGTGTCTTCCTTTTTAATTTAGCCTTGGCTTGGCAATTGGCATCTGCTTCACGAAGTTTATCCCAAGGTAAAATTATAAAAAAGATGCCTTGGATGATGAATATAAGATTATCAGGGTGAGAATCCAAGCCTAAAAGTTTACTATGCTGCTAACAAGTGACAATGATGTGACCATCCAATCCTTTTCAATTCATCCGCCTTGGTCGTCGTCGTGTCTTTTTTCCTCATCTGCCTTGGTCGTGTCTTTTTTCTTGATTTTAGCCTTGGCAGCTGCTTTACTAATTTTATCAAACATTATTAGATTGATGATTATCATGATGATAGTGTGACGAAAGCGGTGATCATGTGATTCACCAAGTTTACTTTCATTGGTATCTGCGATTCATCCATTTCATAGCGGATACTCATTCTTACACGCTGACCAGCTGACAATTATTTGATCTTTTACGCTTTGTTCCTTAACCTGATAAACAACGGTATTTATGCGTTTACCTTAACTCGCCGGTCAATATTGAAAAACAAACACTAGCTCACAAGCAAGGTCTCAAGTAAGGAATTCATTCATCTTAAATTGTGCAATACCAAAATCTTCCCACAAGCTCTTCGATAAGTAATCTTTTTTGCGCCAGTGAAATAGTAGCGGCCCATTTAAGCTCATCCGTAATATTTAAAGAGGCATGCAATTTTAGCTAAACCCTAGTTATTTGGAAATCCATATAATTATGAAAGATTAGCTAAGTAACTCATAATCCTTTTAATATGGATTTCCAACTAACTAGGGATTAGCTAAAATTGTCTCTTTATATAAACGGGTTAGGTCGAGGTTATTGACTTATTATTGTCAAATATTGAGATCAAAACATATTTATAAGTATTGTGTTTTTGGTCAACGCAATGTTTGGTTTTTTTTCTTCTTATATAGAATCACGAGATTGACCAAAAAAGGAAAATGGAAAATCTCTGGTTCTTCTTCTTGATCCTGCTACTTTGATCTTCTTTATCACCAAGTTACTTTGGAGTCAAAACCCTAAATTACCTCCAAGCCCTACGCCTCTTCCGATCATCGGCCATCTTCATCTCATCAAGAAGTATCCTTTACCACAAGCTCTACATTATCTCTCTTCAAACTACGCCCGGTTCTGTTCCTCAAATTTGGAAGCCGTGCCGTTTTGATCCTCTCTTCTCCAGAGAATCCATCGAAGAATGCTTCATCAATCACGACACAACTCTCGCGAACCGTCCCAGGACCATCACCTCCGATCACTTCAGCTATGGCTACAAAAACTTTGGATTTGCTCCTTTTGGCGATCTCTGGCGACTCTCCGCCGTCTATCTACCCTCGAAGTCTTCTCCTCCGTCAGTCTCCAGAAGAACTCTTCAATCCGAAACGAAGAAGTGTCGAATCTCTGTTCGATTCTCTTCAGATTATCTCGCGACTCTCGGAAAGTGGATCTCAAGTATCAGTTCACTCTTCTCACAGCTCATGTTATGCTTAGATTAGTATCTGGGAATCGTGGGGTCGAAGAGAGTGATTCAGAATCAGAGAAGAGGTTCTTGGATGATTTCAAGTTGAGGTTTTTCTCGAGCATGTCGATGAATGTCTGCGATTATTTCCCAGTGTTGAGGTGGATTGGGTACAAAGGTCTTGAGAAGAGAGTGATGGAGATGCAGAGGATGAGAGATGAGTATCTTCAGCGACTCATTGATAATATTCGAATGAAGAAAAACGATTCCACTGGTTCGGTAGTGGAGAAATTATTGAAGCTTCAAGAATCAGAACCTGAATTCTACTCTGATGATGTTATCAAAGGAATTGTAGTGCTAATGTTCAATGGCGGAACGGATACTTCACCAGTGGTAATGGAATGGGCAATGTCGCTTTTACTGAACCATCCAGATAAGCTTGAGAAGGTCAGAGAAGAAATCAAATCCAATGTTAAACACAAAGGGCTTATACAAGACTCGGATCTTTCGAGCTTACCTTATCTTCGATGTGTCATCTATGAGATGCTTAGGCTATACCCTGCAGCTCCACTCTTGCTTCCTCACTGTTCATCCAAGAGATTCAACTTAGGCAACTACGAGATCCCTGAAAATACAATGTTGTTGGTGAATGCTTGGGCTGTTCATAGGGATGGTGAGATTTGGGAAGAAGTGGATGTTTTTAAGCCGGAGAGATTTGAAGGGTTTGTTGGCGACAGAGATGGTTTTAGGTTTTTGCCATTTGGAGTTGGGAGGCGGGCGTGTCCTGCAGCTGGACTTGGAATGAGGGTAGTGGCACTTGCTGTTGGAGCATTGGTTCAGTGCTTTGAGTGGGAGAAGGTAGAAGGAGACATAGACATGAGGCCTGTGTTTAGTGTGGCAATGGCTAAGGCTGAGCCGCTTGTCGCATTGCCTAATCCATGGCCCGAAATGGTTCCTATTTTGTCTCAGCTCTAGTGTCATCTGTGTTGGCCAAGAAAGTTGATTTAGAGGATGCTTTTTATGTATAGACATCAATAATAAGGCGGGCGAATGATCATAAATCACACACGGTTACCTAAATAATGGAATCAAGATCTTTCTTTCTTTGTTTTTGGTTCTTTCTTGGCGCTAAACCTGCAAGAAGCAGCGTAGACCTTATAGAGTTATAGGGGGTTTTCGGTTCTGAATTAGCCTTATAGACCATGAAGGGGATCGTCTCACCTTCCACTAGATGGAGATATATGGATAAGAATCATTTGTTGAACGATCACTGTTGCTTCTACATTCATTTTTCAATCTTATATAACCAAAAAAATAGTGATGCAACAAACAAGAACAGACGTCCCACTCGATGACCCGAATCTGAACTGGATCAGAAGCAAGCAAATTTGGATTGCAAATGTTCGACGTTCAATGAACAATCTCTGATACATCTACTGATTCTACCAGCGGAGAAGCTATTTGGTAATGTAGTTTCTTTATACAGGAGAAAGCAAAAGAAGAACCCAAAAAATAGATTCATGCATCATCAATGATGGTAATTTTGTCCCTTGAGAATAGTCCATGCCCTGAAAACAGAAACCCATTACAGCATATGAATGTGTAATTGGAATGCAGGGACAGAAGCAACAATGTTCTCACCTGTAAAGCTGTTCCACCAGTACCACAAGAGCTATCTGATGATTCAGGACCATGGAGGACAGTCTAATGGTCACATTAGCTCGCTTCCTCACTTCTCTTCCATGTCCATAAGCTCCACCTATACAAAACGATATCCTCGAAGCTCCCTAAAAACAGAGATAGCCACAGTAAAAGACAGTAACAACATCACTTACTGGAATTCTCTCCTGCTTAGTTGTCCTCTTAATTTTTCCATTTATAAACATAGTCTTGTCAAGATGAGATTAGCTTCAAACCCAACAAGTCATTACATACAATCAATTTGATTAGTTTCCAAGAAGATTATAGGAGATGTAAGAACAGAGAGAAAGTATAAGCTTACACTATTTCCTGCATCCCCTAGTAACTCAGCCATCTGATCTGAATCAATGTCACGGCCTCTCTCATCAAGCACCACAACCTAAAATCTCACAAAGACACAAACAGACCCATCTAAAATGATCAACCACAATGACTAATAGCGGATTCTAAAGAGGTTAATATAATACCCAATCATCAGACCCAATAAGCTTCATCATAGCCACCTCTTCATCCTCAACCTGAGCTCTAACATCCCTGTGAATAAAGACTATTGGTTTCAGAGAAAGCTACCAGCAATAAAATTACTGAGTTGGGTCTTTCAAATTAAAGGAAACGTACTGAGCATTTCTAGGATTGGAGCGAACCAATGAATCTTCAAAGGAGCAATAAGGTTTAAGCTTGGTTTTGTATTCATCGACCAAGAGTCGAACACCTTCTGATCTCTTTTTCCCCACTGTTATCACACGTATAGGCAGAGCTCTCTATGAACCAAAGCAGCAATTCCATCAAACCCTAAACACGCTCAAATTTAATCAATTCAGTAGAAGCTCGAGCAGAGACATTGTTTTTAGTTACCACTGCTTGACCCGCGTATCTACACGTTCTTCCTGATAAAAGTCACGAACCAGATGACCATACACAATCTTCAACACTGCGTTCGAAATCAACAAAAACCGAAACCAATTTTTGAATTAAAAAGAAACCTTTTTCCTGAGGAGTAGTAGAAGCAGATGCATATGGCTGATTCAGGTGAGAATTGGCCATGACAGAGATGGCCATTTTTGAGTTCTTCTTTCACGATGATTGCATTAACCGTGCTTGAACACTCGACTAATCCACATGAGATTCGAAGCCTCCGCTTGATATCGAGGGTCTAAGGCCCAACGCTTAGAATATGAAAATATGGGCCTAACTATACAATTGTAGTGGCCCATTTATTGCATCTATGAAATATTAATAAAAAAACATATACTTTTCCCTATATTACTCTTGAGTTATGTTTGGTTTACACAATTATGTTTGGTTTTCTGAACTACCATCAAAATTCTAGTAATTCTAAAATATGAATTTTTGATAGGTTTGTTTCCTGGGAATTGTGATATTTAAGAAAACTAAACTAAACATTTTATATTTTTAAAGAATGTTTGTATGTATTGCTGCAAAATAGTGCAACAATAGTTTATAACTTTTGTGTGATGTGATATAAGCTTACTGTAACGAAATATTTCAACAGGTACGTCACAAGGATTCACAATGCAAATTTTATTTTGCACCATGTTTGTAGTTTACAATTTTACCATTAATACACAAGATTACGATGAATGTTTCTATATATGTACTGAAAATTTTCGATAAAGTGTTTTCATTCATTTGCATAATTCACATTCAAAAAGAGCCTAGGTTAAGTTTACTAAGCTACTGATTACATTTGTGTCCGAAGGAGGCATGAAAAGACAACGTTAGACTTTGTTAATTATCAGATAATCATTTATTGTTCCGAACAATGCATCCCCTGCCACAAGATCAATTATATATAGTTTAGTAGTGTTCTTTTTTCATCCAACACATTTTTAAACTTTATAATAACATGGAACAAAAATATGCGTGTTCTTTTGTATATATATTCCCCAATCTCTATGGCTTTAATTAGTTCTAATTCCGTATTAAACAACTCTTGGCATCTCCACACTCATTTGCCCCTCCATGCATCTTTATCTTTAGCTTTTAGCGTTAATATTAGTTTTTGAATCAGATATCCACTTCAATTCGCACTGTCCGCATATTTAAAAGAGGAGCAAATTTATCGGAAATAAATTATATGTTATAGAACCTTACGTTAACTCTATTTCTGACTAATTGACAAAAGTTTTTTTTTTACATTGGTTAACCACTTAACCTAAAAGCAAAGAGATAAAAAAAATCTAGGTAAATCCTCTCACAAAAAGCTGGATAGGCTTAAAATTAACACTTTGCTTTTTTACCAGCGCATCTTTTGCAGTAATATCTCTTGCTTAAAAATAAACAAGCTTTTTTGTTTAATCATTCGAATCGTTGAACCAAAATAACTTTTGAAAGAAGCGAGCATTTTATATAAATTGAAAGGGTATAAAGCGTTGGACATAAACACATACGGACCGTTTACTAGAAAGAAGCGAGCATTTTGCTATAAAGAGTTTCTAAAAATTACAAGAACTATCTTATATATATTGACTTTGTACGTTTCTGGAATATGGGTCAAACTAATACGATTCTGCAGCACGTATGTAAAATGCCAATGATCAAATACGTACACAAGTTTGTTCGAACTCGTGGTCGGCTTGCTGTATTAATTTCATTCCTGTCGAAATTAAACACTCGTTCCTTGAACGAGACGTTAACGAGAGTACATATTCCGTTTAACTACTTATATAATCAGAATACGAATTTTTCTTTCATGAAAACGATGTCTTTAATAATAAAATCGGATTTTGGCGTGGCTAGAATAATTTTTTTGGTGAATAGCTATTAACTACGTCAACTAGCCTCGGATAACTAATTATTATTAACAAAATCGGAAAGTAATAATTATCAATATATGGAGAATAATCTCGTACATAATTAAATACGCAATTCTCTCATATATGCTATTCGGAAATGAATTAGCCCCCACCATTAGGGCCCTTTTAATGTGTTGTTGTATGCTGATTTGTTGCTTAAAATGCTGATTTGTTGCTTAAAATGCTGAGTAAAGTGGATTTAAAATTGTTAGAATTACCCTAAACATAAGGTCTTGGTATGGAATAGTTGAATACACATCCATCATTCCGGTTAAACTATCAGTTACTCGTAAGCTACAGAATCATCTTTAGAATTTTCACCATTCATCCTGAAAAGCAATACACAACATTAAAAATATTTACTTAGGTGTAAGAGTAAAGGCATAAACTATGAAAAGAAAAGAAAAATCCCATTTTTGTAAAGTGTAGTTATAGACGCAATCAACCTTTAGCCAAGAAATAAAGCCCTATCGAATATCAAATTTTTTTTTAAAGATAAAATAAGATCGAGAAGAAAAGGAATGGTATAAGCATGACCCACAATATCTAGATTCTCCATACGATTGAGACAGACTTTTAAAAATATATTTATTCAACTGTGTCGGCTTTGTATGTTCTCCCAATCCTCCATTAATTGTTTTTTAAACATTTAGGTCACTGTCGAGAATATAAACCAAATAAACAAGTGATACTTTAGCAATGGTTTCTATAATATTTTTAAAGGACGTATCCGTTTAATTAAATTAGGTTTTGATTGACATGTATACTGATTGATCAGACCAAAATCGGACTACTCCACACTTATTTCACTATTTACAAAATCAAACTAGTCTACACTATCTCGAACAAAAATATTTGCACTGACTTCAACGCAAAGACTCCATACCGCGCTATTTACACTATTCGTCCGAAGTTGGCTTCACACCTTTTAACTCCATATCATTCGGACCAAATTTTTTTTTAACTTCAATCCCAAGTATTCTTGGGATAAAACTTCAGAAGCTTACTCTCATTGGATAAAATTGTGCTTCTTTACTTTATTCTCATTGAATTTTATGTGTTATCCTTTGCATTATCCATTTAAGAATCTCAAATACATGTCAACCATTCAAAACTTAATTCAAAGTTTATCTCTTTTCACTTCTATCTCTTTCTCTCTTCGTATATTTTTCACTTCTATCTCTTTCTCTCTTCAAATCTCTTCAAATCATACATATCTAATAGATCACTTCTTTGCATTTTGGTTTTAGTTTGGTAAGTATCGTTTCAACCATTCAAATCTCAAATACATGTCAACCATTCAAAACTTAATTCAAAGTTCTATCTTTTTTCACTTCTATCTCTTTCTCTCTTCGTACATTTTTCACTTCTATCTCTTTCTCTCTTCAAATCTCTTCAAATCATACATATTCAATGATCACTTCTCAATTTTGGCTTTTAGGGTATATATCAGATTGATTTGATACATTTTCTGGCTTTAATTGATGATGTATCGCTCCATACTCATTCAATTCATAACTCGTGCTTACCAAAATACTGGTACGCAATATCCGATCCGCAGTATACATGCCAATTATTCAAGACCTTAGTTTTTATGCGTTTCGATTTTTCATCTAATTATTTTCTTAACTTCCATAACGTTGTCACCTAAGTTGATCATCTCTTATATAATTGATCTTTCTAACATATTTATGTCAAGAAAATGATATGTCTTTGTTTCGTGAATCCACACTTTGTTTTAAAGAAACATGTCAATTTTAAATCACTAGAAAATTTAACTTTTTAGAAGCAAATAAATAAAAACTCTATTTAAAATTGGAGGTATTGTATGCAACTGTTCCACTTTACGCTTGGAAAGGCGGCTGTGAAAAAATCTCTGATCTCATATCTTAAAAATGACCTTTTTTTAATGTTAAAAGAGATAATCACCTCCTCGTGGCGATAAATACAGAGCCCGCACACAAACTCTCTCATAGATTCATAATTAAACACCAAAGCAATCGCTCGAGAGGCCTTAGAATCTCTCTCTCTCTCTCTCTTTATATATATATATATACACATAACAAAAGCTTTTTTGTGAAGCCATGTCAGGCGTTTGGGTGTTCAATAATGGAGTGATACGTCTAGTGGAGAACCCAAACCAGTCCGGTGGAGTTGCCACTCAGACGCACGGCCGGAGAAATGTCTTGGTTTACTTGCCGACCGGTGAAGTCGTCTCTTCTTACTCGTCGCTCGAACAAATCCTAAGGAGTCTCGGGTGGGAGAGATACTTCAGTGGAGACCCCGATCTCATCCAGTACCACAAACGCTCATCCATTGACCTCATCTCCTTACCAAGAGACTTCTCCAAGTTCAACTCCGTTTACATGTACGACATCGTCGTCAAGAACCCTAATTCCTTCCACGTCCGTGATTTCAATTGAAATCCATGGAATTAATTCTCGACCAAGAGGTCTAGTTTGTGTTTGTTTTGTTTCAACGGGAAAATTCCAGACATGAACTTATAATATCAGTCGGAATCTGCAGTGTGAATGATTCACGTACAGGTCAAAGAGAAGATGTGTGCGGCTCTTTGAATTCGAAAAACAAAGCGATGACTATTGGATTATCGTCACTTAGTTAGATGTGTTTATTTGTTAATATGTGTTTAACTGTTGGTTTGGTTTTAACTGGTTCTCCAAGTTTGTTGCATGTGCATGTGCATGCTTCTTTAGTTTTCATTTTTGTTAGGCTTGTATGGACAAGAGTAGTGTTGCAAAAGGTGGCACATTACTTAAATGTTGTTAATTGTTTTTTTTTCTTTTAATTTGTAGCTTTGTATTGTGGTGAATGGTGATCGATGTAAGTTGTGTTTCTTTTGGCTTTAAGCTATATTCGATTTACACCGTTGGTGAGGCGGAGTTCCTTTTCGTTATATATGTAAGTGAATTGAAATTTGTTTTGAGACCGTAACTACAAGTTCAAATATTAAAGTTTAGTCATTGTAGAGTTCATAACTTCATATACCGGAAATATAGTTCTCGAGATAAACTTTTAACTTAAAAATTAAAATCCAGCTTTGAAAGCAGGTTACAAATTAATGAGTTGGTTTAGCAAAAGAAGGATAATAATCTTGATACACTTGGCTACCGGTTGATTCTTTGATACTAGAGTTTTTTTCTTAGAACCTTCCATGTCTATATATAGTGTAATTATTGGACATAAAAAAAATTAACAAGATGTTTAATATATATGGAAATCAAACAAATATCCTTAGGTATCACGTACAATTTATTTTGTGTAATGTAACGATCCAAAAACATGTTAATTGTTTATCTTGAAACTATATATATATTTGTTTGGTCAACTATAAAATAAATGGTATATCTTGAAACAAATTGTATATCTTGAGACTATGTAAAACTATTTTCTCTCAAATTTTATATTTCGGATCCTGAAAATAGAGGTTCTTGATGCTGCTCATATAGGCCCGTTAAAAGCCCAACTTAATTCTTAATTATTGATTACGCTTTTTGTATTTGTCCATATTCTTAATCTATCCAACCGAAACCCGAATCCGGACCCAAAACCCAGATCCGGACCCTTTCTTGTCGGCATCAAACAGGCTACGAATTGCCTCAAAGCAAAATTTACAGGCGGAGAAGTTGAATTCGAAGGAACGTTTTTACTGAATCAATTCCGTCATACTACTAGTTTCTGTAAGTTTATGGATCAATATTCTTGTGTTAGTGTTCAAAGTTAGTGAATTTGGAATTGGATTTTTCTGATTCTCAAAATCATCGTCGTAAAGTGCTTCAGAAGATATTTTAATTCTCTCTTTGTTTCTCATTGCTTCTGATTCTTGTGGCGTTTTGTGGGTTTAAGTCAGAACAAGTGCATGAGCATTTGCTTCTGAGTCATGTCTGTTTTATTATCTTAACTTTTCCTGATTCATTAATGGTGACTATATTCAGTTCTTTAGGGGATGTATTTTTACACAATTGAGACTTTTAAGTTATCTACAAGTTCTAAATTGGTTGTTCCTCTTGTGTGCAGAAACAAACGATGCCTCGTAAAGGATTATCCAATTTCGATGATTATGATGATGGTTTTGATGATGATGACGATGCTTATGATTATGACTATGATATAGATGAACATGGTAAAACATCTTCCCATTACCTTTCTTGTGGTGTTTCATGGTCTCTCTTTAACTTGGTTATGATTTGTTTTCCTGTTTTCCTAAACTGCAGAAGAAGAAGTTGTTGAACCAAAGGAAGAAATTGCTAAGCAAGGGCTTTGGCGATGTGAAATCTGTACATATGACAATGATGAGAGTATGTTTGTGTGTGATATCTGCGGTGTTATTCGACATCCTGTGGCTGGAAATCAAAGTATCAATAAAAATACAGGTACTATATCTTCTCTCCTCCAATCTGTATTAGTGAGACTTTGTATTTACACAATCTCTTTGCCTCTGCATAGGATACACGAATTATTGCATTCTGTTTGATATATCTCGTATGTTTTGTTTTTTGAGGTCACTTGATAAGCTATTGATTTATGTTTGGAAAAAGTAGTGACTCTGGTTTTTATACTTGTGATTTTGCTATTCTAGGTGTTTAATTATAGAATAGATGTGTTTTATGCAGTTGAAGGCAGATGCAAAGAACCCGTGGTATCCAAATTGGCAAAGTCCCTTTTCGGATCAGTCCCATCTAATACATCGAAAAGGGCTGTTCTTTGTCTGCTTGAAAACAAGAATCTTGTGATGGAACAGGGACCTCTGCCTGGAATTTCCCGTGGGAATATTCATGATCTCCACAAGGCTTTTAGTTCTAAAACTTCCTGCATTAGTATAGGTTGTTAGCTTGCTGTAGTTTGATAGTGTTTTCTGTTTTCAGTTATCCTGACGAGCTGTTAGTGTTGAGAGTCTATAGTTGGTTCTTTGCATTTGCGTTTTTCTGACATTTCCTTTTCAACTTATGTATAGCACCTTTCAAGTTTGATGCTCCATCGCCAGATGATTTAGTCTCCAATGGACTAATATCCTCAAGAACTGGTCCAAAAGGTATCCGCACTTGGTTTTCACTTTGAGTTTGATGCTGTAATAATATTGTATGGATTAGATGCTTGAATCCTGTATACCATAATAATCTATCTTTTACTTTAGTCCATCTTGTTGTTTCCTTGCATTGACACGCATCCAAGGACCTAAGCCTTGGAATGTCTATTCACGTAAAAAATAGGAAACACAAGCTCAAGTCCAACTAGGATTTATAGTTTATAGCCTTATTGCAATATAATTGATCTTTCTGTTTCGTTTCCTTTTTTGGTTTTGGGTTATTTTTCTTATTAATATGGTTGAAGCTCGTTTGGGAACTTCATCCAAGTTATTCTCTTTTGGCGTTTTTACTCTGTTCTGTTTTCTAAGATTTTATATTGGGTTCTTAACTAAAAAGGCGGTGATGCTAGCATGAGGCAGAAGGAGAAACAAGATAGCGCAGAAAAGAATCCTTTAAAGAAAGGAGGAGATAGTTCAGAAACAAGCTCCCCAGGTAGACATGATAAACTTGATAATAGTTTTTCAAAGGGTGGTGCTGGTGGCCTAAAATCGGGCAAAAGTTTGCCAAAAGATAAAGCAGATATGTCTAATGAGACAAGTTCTTCCTCCAAATATATGGAGACGTCGGGGAGTCTTACTGGTACTATGAACAAGATGTCTTTGGCTGGGGAAACAGAAAAATCCAGCGATATTCAAACTATAAGACCAAGATCAAAATCTAAGCATAAGCCAGAGGAGTGGATGCTTCTTGATAAAGAACCAGATGCACTTAGCCAACTTAATCTTGCCATCGTGAGTTTCTCGGATTACTGGCGACTATCTATTGATTAAAGTCCAGGCAGATTACTGATGGTTGCAATCTTATTGTAGGTGGGGCACGTTGATTCCGGTAAGTCAACACTTTCGGGTAGATTATTGCATCTATTGGGAAGAATATCTCAGAAGCAAATGCACAAGTTTGAAAAAGAAGCTAAGTTGCAGGTAACCTGTTCTTTTGTTTGGATGTTAGAGACTTGAATATTCAGAAGTTTGTCCTGTTTGCTTGACATTGTCTTTCTGATCCGATCAGGGCAAAGGGTCCTTTGCATATGCCTGGGCATTGGATGAGAGTGCTGAAGAGAGGGAACGAGGAATAACAATGACTGTGGCTGTTGCTTATTTCAATTCCAAAAGACATCATGTTGTTTTGCTCGACTCTCCTGGACACAAAGATTTTGTTCCAAACATGATAGCAGGAGCAACACAAGCAGATGCCGCGATTCTTGTCATAGATGCATCTGTCGGTGCTTTTGAAGCTGGTTTTGATAATTTGAAAGGCCAGACAAGGGAGCATGCACGAGTTCTGAGAGGTTTCGGCGTGGAGCAAGTCATAGTTGCAGTCAACAAAATGGATATTGTTGGGTATTCGAAGGAAAGATTTGATTTGATTAAGCAGCATGTTGGATCATTTTTGCAATCCTGTCGTTTTAAGGATTCGTCTCTGACATGGATTCCATTAAGTGCCATGGAAAACCAAAACTTGGTGGCAGCTCCCTCTGACAACCGCCTATCCTCATGGTATGCTCCCATTTTTCCTTTCCTGATACCTGACCTTCCATTTCTGGTACAGATAGCTGGTGAATTGCTTAGCATGCCCGAAATAGACCATGAAATGGTTAAATTTTTGCTGTAATACAGGTATCATGGTCCATGTTTATTGGATGCCGTTGACTCGGTCAAGTCTCCTGATAGAGACGTCTCAAAGCCTCTACTCATGCCTATATGTGACGCTGTAAGATCAACTTCACAAGGGCAGGTATCTGCATGTGGCAAACTTGAAGCTGGAGCTGTTCGGCCAGGATCCAAGGTACACAAGTTTCATGATTGGAAGTTTTTCTTCTCGTTTGGTTGCATGATTGGTGATTCTCTATCTGTCTACCTGAATTAACCTTGGGAGACACTTTGCTGGTGGTTAAACCTAACTTCCATTCCCATATCTGAGTCGCTCAACCTAAACCCATGATTAAATTTTTAACATCAAATGCCCCCAATTACTATTTTGTGTACAATACTGTTTGGCGTTGGGAAGGTTTCACAATATCTGTTTGCATGATTGGTGATTCTTTAGCTTTCGATCGAAATACTTTCTTGCGGATGTGCCTCTAGTCTCTTGTTTAATGAAACAAATGAAACTGCTTTAACTGATACATCACTGGAACATGATGCGTGTCTCTGGAGCGTGACTCTCAGGCTTGCACCATTGCAAGAGCTGGAGATAACGTAGCGATAGCTTTGCAAGGGATCGATGCAAATCAAGTAATGGCAGGAGATGTATTGTGCCATCCTGATTTCCCTGTATCAGTAGCAACTCATTTGGAATTGATGGTACTCGTCTTGGAAGGTGCCACACCTATCTTGCTCGGTTCTCAGGTAAAAGAAACAAAAAATTCTGCCTCTCTCTTGCTCAATTCTCTATAATTCGTCCCATGTTTTCTTATCCTTTCCATTAAAAAATGAAATCATTATAGTTGGAGTTTCATGTGCATCATGCAAAGGAAGCAGCAACAGTTGTGAAACTTGTGGCAATGATTGATCCCAAAACAGGGCAGCCAACAAAAAAGTCTCCTCGTTGTCTAACTGCTAAACAGAGTGCAATGCTTGAGGTTTGAAAATCTCTTTGACTTTTCCGTGAAATATTACAAAAAAAGTTGATATCGATCTGACAATTTTTGTTGTAACTGCAGGTTAGTCTCCGGAATCCAGTTTGTGTGGAGACATTTTCTGAAAGTAGAGCTCTTGGAAGAGTGTTCCTTAGATCATCGGGAAGAACTGTCGCTATGGGGAAAGTTACTCGGATTATCCAAGACATAAAATCCTCTATTGTGTTGTAAGATTTTGCTTGTTCATTAGAAATTGAATTGTCCCAAGTTGTCTGCAATACATTATTAGGAAATATCCTAAAATAGATATGCAAAATTTTAATCAAATTGTAGTGTGCAATTCAATTATCCAATTTTTGTCTTTGAGGTGTTAAACACAATAAACCTTATTCTTAAAAAATAAAAGTTTTTTTTATTTGCAATATACCATCAATAAAATCTCTATAAATTAATACTCGATAAATTAATAATTACTATAAATTAATAGAAAATTTTGGTTCTAGTTGGACTAGTGTAATATGTACCACAGTATAAGATAATAAGATAAATTTTTTTTTTGAAAAATCTTATGTAAGTATGATAAATTAATAATTAAATAAATTTATCAATATATATATATATATTATGGAAGAAAATTTAATGAAATATGATTATAGTGTTTTTTGTTTTTTTGAAATTGCATTAATTCTTGTTAGAATTAATTCTAATATTTTTATTGCTTCAAAAACTTTAAATATTGTCTTCTAGATATGATAATTGCTTTCTTACTTGTAATTGGCTCTAGAAGAATATTGATTATAACGAAAATTCTTATTTTTAAATAGGTTTTAAAAAAAAATTACGAAATTAGTCAAATTTCTCTATAAATTAATATTTATTAATTTGCCGATAAATTAATACCTCTATAAATTAATAACTATTAATTTACCGACAAATTAATACTTTTATAGATTAATAAAATATCGTAGTTCCGACATTATTAATTTATAAATGTTTTACCGTATGACTCAATGCGAACGAGAGGAGAGAGTAGTTTAGTAGGTATAAATCAACAATTTCTCTGAGAAATCAAAGTTAGACGACAAGTTTTATCAAACATTCCTCATATACACAATGTTTTGTTTTCTGCAATTTAATGCAAAGAACTTATGGCACTTTTGAAGTGAAACTGCTATATATAGGATTTTGCCTGCCTTTTTCCTAATAATTCTATAGAGTGACAATTTTAGTATTCCCGTAAGATATAACTCAGTGTAGCCTGGAGAGTAGTTTGTATAAACCAAAAAGATTTTCAGGTTCAAATCAAAAGGTGAGCTTTAATACAGATGGAGAATGAAACTGTCACCTGATCTTATTTACCCATTTGTACCCAATTGGGTCAAAAGAAAGATATTGTTATATGTACAAAAGAAAAGAGAGAGAGAGCAAGATGATATAGAGACAAGCACTTGGTGAAGAAAAAGCAATGTATCTGCATCATCTTGGAATCATCCCACAAAGCTAAAGTTGCTGTTGCCTGTTGGCATTATCACTAAACCGACTTCTCCTCTTCCGCAGAGGTTTTGCAGATTGGGCACCAATTCTTCATCCGTAGCCATTGTTGCACACAGCTCGCATGGTACATGTGTTGACATGGCATAGTCCCTACTTCATCTCCATCAACGTATTCTTCCTGCATATATTTAGAACATTAACCTCTTCTTCGTTTTCACTAAAACCCTTATACTACATGGTCCTATTTCAGTTCAGATACTAGCCAAAGCAGTTTGAGGTAAAAGTAGAGAAGATACAGACCTGGCAAATACTGCACTTGATATCATCATCCTTAGTCAGAGAAATGGCACCAGATTCATCTGTCCCCTGATAAATGCTTTGCTTGAGGCTTCTCGAGAGTGCTTCTTCGCTTAGAGCTGTGCTCACTGTACCCATTTTATCCCCCAAAGCTAATAATTCCTGCAAGATTTGTTGTATTCATATGATTTTAGCTTAGATAGACTTTCGACTGTTTAAGCCAAAATGGTGTGCTTCTTGCATATATTGATTAATAATATGTCAAACATTCACGACTGACCTCATATGACATGTTATCAATGTCAAGCCTCATATCTCTATGCTGATCGTAGAATCTGAACATACCACTTGAGAATAGATTGGTCTCTAAAGAAGCCAGTTGCTGTGGGAAAAGAAGCAGAACAGAAAGTAGAAACGTCAGGAAAACCCTAAGCTTAGACAAAACTTGTTCATATCATAATACCAAGCTGCTAGATACCTCATATGTAAGTTCTTCATCATGTTCAAACCTTTCCAGGGCCAACAATACCTGAAACATTTTCAAATAGTATTGTGTTATCACGATTCATGGCCACTCAGGAACATGTCAAAGCTTCCAATGACATCAGACAAGATGGTGAAGGAAACTACCTCTGCAATTCCATTCATATTGTAGTGACTGAAACCATCCTGGTTCACCAAAGAGCTTGAATGATCAGCTTCCGGGGGGCTACTAGGCAGCATGCTACGTAAGCGTCCAGTACTACTGTTTGGCCTACTGTATCTATTTGATGGACTAAACGAAAGAGAAGGATTGGGATCGGTTGGTGTTGCAGGATGAGGCATTTTTCGAGAAGTCGCAGAGGATGCAACAGCTCCAAGTCGCTCTGATCTACCAAAATAACCAGATCTCCTACCCCTACTTGAAACAACACTGTTGTCCATAATACTTGGTACTATTCGATTCCTTCTGTTATCAGAAACTGTGATGCCATGGCCATGAGAAGAATTTTGATGCCTTACCTTTGGCACCAACATGCTAGTCTTATTGCCTTTGCTAGAGGAGCTGCTCTCCCCATCAGAGTTTTTCTTTTTAGTCACACTGATTTTTGTTGCCGAGTTTGAGTTATCTGTAAGAACATCAGACACAGAATTGCACGTCAAGTTCCTCAGTCTATTCCTGCTCAGACCGCCTCTTACAGTGTGCTCGCTGTTACCAGAAGATGAAGAAATAGAAAGACCCGTCAGAGTATCTCGGGTGCCCAATTCAGACTTCTGATGACTATTTCTGCTGGTTCCTCTACTTGAGCTTCCTGCCTTTGCCATTACGACTTCTCCAGAGACAGTGCTTTGAGGATAAACATTGATTGTGCCTCTTTTAGTCTTTTGGCGTGGAAGTGTGGGCTCTGTTGCAGCTGGATCGTCATGAATACTACTACTCGTCTCCGAAGATTCTGTGTCTAAATTAGATGACGGCTGTCTTCTGGCAGTAACTTTGGCTGGCTTTCTTAAGTATCCAAATCCACCCGGAGTTCGAGATGAACTCCCAACAATCTCCTTTCCATTTGAGGAAGAGGAAATCGGAGGCCGATCAACTTTTGTATTGTTGTCCATAGAGCCAATCCGGGTTCTTTTGGTGGAAGTTACCTTTGCACTACAACCAATTCGGCTACAGAAAGGAACATTCTTACCATCTTTCTTGTTCATATTCTCGCGCAGAATAAGACCACTCGCTTTACGAGGCACAACCAAACGGTCAACTGATCGTTTACCCGCACATTCATCCATGAATCAAAGACACCTTTCCTCTGCAGACACAATAAGTGCATCCAGCCTGAGCTTTATCCAATAGTATTATCCACTAACACCAAACAAACAATCTATAAAAAAATAGCTTCAATAAAGTCATGGAAGCTTTAAGGATGGTCTTCCACCAAATCAAAAAGCAAGTCGTTGAAAGTTAAAAGCATCACGGTGAGAAAAAAAAAAACAGAAAACCACATAAAAAAAGCTTACGGTAAGAACATGAGAGTGGATGTATAGATCGTCAAGAGCAAAACACCTGGTGTTTATAACTTGATGATGTTCATAAACATCAAGCTACAAAAGGCTAATTCTGTGATCGTAGATAGAGAGAGAGAGAGATGAACAGAAACAAATTAAAGAAAACCAAAAGAGAGAAAAAAGGAGGTGACTTTAATGGTCCCAATCCAAGAGAAAAGAAAGGGTCTGCTTCGAATTACACGGACTTTCCATAAACAACAATGACCCTTTTTTCCGCGATTCCAGCTTCACCATGAAACAAGGCCTCAAAAATCACTTTTTTTTTTTCTTTCAAAAATCTAAACAGAGAGGAGACAATTAAAGAAACTTTTCCCTACAAAAACTTCCGATCAGAAACTATACAAGTAAACAGGAATCGAAACCTAACAGTGAAATTGAATAATTCAATCCAAATAAAGAACATCAATAGAGAATCTGATACAAATATATAAACTTTTTTTTGTCGAGATCAACTTAGAGAGACCATTTCAGCTGGTGTGTGTGTGAGAGAGAGATAGAGAGGAAGAAAAAAACTTTCCGGCGTTACCTTTATCCCTTTTCCGAGAGATTACTCTCCGCCGTCTGTGAATTAACAAAAACGTGGAGCGAAGTAGAGAGAGAGAGGAAGAAGAAGATAAATATATATTTATATATATGGAAATAGTAAATTGTGTGGGGTTTATAAAAGTTTTAATTAATTAAAATGGGAGAAGAAAAGAAGTGGCGTAGCAAATGTGGAAAAAAGCGGTTAGAGAAATCAGGGCCGTTGATTTTGGGTTTGGTTCAGTGGAAGCTAAAGATGGACGGCTGAGATGTACACTGACGTCCTCCTCAGTGGACGGAAGAGTATTAGGAAGAATTAAAACGACACCGTTGTCGTTAGCGGTGTTACGTATTGTAGACGGAATGATAATTGAATTGAATTTTGTCTTCTTTTTTTTGGTGGTGAAATTAATGGAGTTTATATATGGGATTATATTAACTTTGTAGATGAAAATGATTTAGATTAATTAATTATTGATAATTGATAATGTCGAGAAAGGTGTAATAACAAACGTATCGTTCTTTTTGGCGTAAATCAAGAGACTCCCTACTTCTTTGCATAAGATAATTTATACTTATAAACTAAACATATATTCTTTGTTTAGCATCAGAATTCAGAAAACAAAAATTTGGAAATTTTTTTGTTTTATGAATACTATTTAACTTAAACAAAAATTCTTGGCTATATATATATATATATTTTTTTTTTCTTTACTGGAAATAGTTTTAAGCTATATATTTTAATGTGAATTTTATTTATGAAAATTTGTACAAATCGTTATAAATTATAAGGGTATTTCTACCGATCGAAACAATAAAGTATTGTAAGCATATACAAATTTTTAATAGCCAAAAAAATTTAAAAGTATTATTCACCGTTCAGATCATTGTAAATACTAAGTAGACATTTGGCACATGCTACGAACAGAGTCTAATCCTAAGAACTCGTGTATTTATGCTTAATTCGATAGCTACATGTAATGTGGTTAAATAAACCGGTTACTAGCTGCAAGAGCAAACAGTCCAAAATCATGATACTTAGCTTCTCTGTAATTTTGTTTTAAAGTTGCTACTTATTCACCCAAGTTTCTCATATATAGAGGATAAAAGAAAACCTGAACAACAATTATCTTTAAATTTCAAATAGCTAACAATAGATTTTCTTGTAATTTGAAGATGCTAAAACATTAGATAGAGATTTCGCAAATATGTCAAACGTGGGAATCCTTGGGTAGGGAATTCCCAAACAGGCAAAGACTTAGAACTACACGTCGGAAACTCTTATGGGGTTTTTATAAACAAAAAAAAAAGGAACTCTTATGACTTATGAGGGTCATATATACAAAGCTTGCACTGTCATGGGTTTTTATGTCTTTAAAAGCGTGGATACATCGACCACCATTTCTCCACTTTAGCATTTTTTCTTCATTTCTTTTCTTGGAACATTTTTCATTTTCATGTATAATCCCTGTGTCAATTTTATTTCAAATAAGCAATCATGTTATCACAAAAGGAGTAGTTGATTATCTTCGAAATATGAATTCAGCACATTGTTTTGTGAACCTTTAATCAATATATATATATATATATATCATGTATACGACCCAATCTTTGATCAATTCAAAGTATTGGGCATGTCAGGATTGCTAGGCCCAAAACATTTAATTTTTATTGTTATTAGAATTCTTTTAATTCGAGACTCTTCCCACAGGAGATGCCTACTGGCTACTAGTATTTAAAGTTACACGTATATTTGTTTGGCTATATATTTTTCTCAACTACAAACTGATTTTAGCTATAGTTTAATGTGATAAATTTGTACAAATGGTTTATACCTTTTAAGTTTCTTTCTACCGAAACACATCAGAAACACCAAACTTATCCAAATAGTTATAGCCAAAAAATAGATATTTCAAATCAAAAGTAAATGCACATTTCAAACATGCTACGAATCAATTCTAAATCATATAATCTCATCTATTTATATTTACTTTAACGATGAATCACTTGAACTTTAAAATCATAAAGCTTATGCATTAAAAGTTGGAGAGCAACCTTTACTGAATGCCCAGAGAATAGTTCGAATGCAATCAGTGCATAAAATGGTAAGATGGTTGCTGACAACATATAGCGTGTCAACAACGTTTATAGTGAAAATCTGAAGCGTGAGAAGGAGGTTGGAAAAGTCAATAGAGAAAGGCATTGTGCTCGATGTAAGCAACCTACATTACGGGATGAACGAAACAGAGTTACAAGAGCTGTTCAGGAAATTTAGAGAGGTGATTGCTTGCTGCTGGATCAGGAGAATCATAACGGTAAAAGCAAAGGGAGTAGATATATTGAATTCTCCACCCAAGACTCTGTTGCTAGAGCCATCAGTTCTACAAATGGTATGAAAGTTTGGGGTAGAACCCTATATTTGAGTTTAGCCACATATCGAAGGCCCTGATGCATCTCTCAATTTGGATTTCCTATCTTTGACTTCTTTGTGTTTTAAATTCTAAGAGCCAGTTGTTTTTTACATACTTTTTATGACGTTTTCATTTAAATGTATACATTTGTATTACATCGAAGAAATATGATAAAATACATAATATATCATTTTATTGTTAATAATCAACAAACAAATAAAAAAATAAAATTGTTAGTTCTGTTTTTGGGCAGCCAATCACAGAGTAGTCTTTTAATTTAATGTGTGGGTTGTTTAAATAGAATTGTTATCTATTGTTAAACTAAATTAGGAAGAATATATTTTGCCATTGAATATGTAAAGCATTATACAGAATAACAATACAATATTAGCTATTATTTTTATAAGGAAACAAAAAAGATAATAAATAAATTTAGACATGTATTACTATCTAATTAATTGTGGAAAATCATGTACTTTAATAAAAAGATAGGGGCACTAGCTCAAACAAAAGTCTACGGTTTTCCAAAACGGTCGAAATCGTTATAACTTATAAATTTGGGTATTATTTTGTTTAGGAACAAATAAATAAATGGAGGATTCATGGTCTCCACCACCACCTAAGAAATGCGAGATTTAAGCTCCGTTTACAAAAACAGAGTTCCAAAAATAAATTAGTAAACCCTAAGTTTCAACCACAAATCTTTGGAGATTACGTTCCTTGATATACACGCCTCTTCTCCTTGGTTCAAAAAGCAAAATTATTCATCTCCTTTGATCTGAAGGTATTCATCTTCTTCTTCTTGTAGTAATTCATGTTTGAATTGAATGATATTCTTAACTCTTTTAAGGCTGGCTACTTATTTGATAGTCTTCTGAAATATTGCAATTTTTTTTTCTTCTAATTGTGCGTTGTTCGGTAGCGTCTCAGGTCGTTATTTGATTTCTTAATAATGGCAACGACGTCTAGTACAACGAAAACGAAACCGGACAACCAAAACCTCACCAGATCAAGATCACTAGGCAGAAAGCCAAAGCCGGTCTCATCATCAGAACCTGAAGCGAGCGCAGATGGATCTGATCGGAAAACAATCGAGAAGCCTTTGCCAAATTATCTGAAACCAACTATCAGCTCGAGACCTGACCCGGTCAAGTTCTTGAGGAAGAACATCGCTGTCGAAGACAATCAGAAGCTTCTTCGTAGACGATCCTTTGATCGTCCTCCTTCGTCATTGACTTCTCCGTCAACTTCATCATCCCAGAAATCTCTCAATACCTCTCCTGCACACCCACGGGACAGACCCGCGGTTCCAAGAGAAAAGCCTGTCACTGGTCTGCGTTCTACATCTTTCCATGGAAGCACCAGAGGCGGTCTCAGAGGAAGCAGTACGGTGAAATCGCCTCCTGTGGCTTCAAGAGGATCTCCTGGGGTAAAGAAGAGCGGTCTAAGCGGTAGCAGTTCTTCCAAGAGCAAAAAGGAAGGTTCTGAGAATGGTCCAAAGAAACCTTTGAGTAAAGAGATTACCCCGGAATCTTCTCCTCTTGCGCCTGGTCATGAGGACGAAGAGGAGATTGTCAAGGTTGAGGCCAATGTAGACATTTCTGACCACAGAGAGGAGACGAAAGAGGAAGAAAAAGATCAGCTTGCACAACCCGATGAATCCGGTGAAGAAAAGGAGACCAGTCCATTGGCTGCCTCCACAGAAGAAGAAAAGGGAGAATTGATCAATGAGGATAAAACCGAAGAACAAATAGAGGAGCCGAAAGAATCAGAGAGCACCCAAGAAGAAAACGGTGAAGACGAGGATGAAATTAAAAAGGAAGTTGATGATGAGGAGAACAGCGAGACAATTGCTACTAAGACAGATATGAAAGAAGCTGTGAATATCAAAGAAAGTAAGGAAGAGGAACAGGAAGGATCAGAAGTTAAAGAAGAGGAGAGCGAAAGTAGCAAAGCGAAAGAAGAAACAACAGAAACAAAGGCTCAAGTAGAAGAATTAACAGAGGAAGGAACAAAGAAGGAAGTGGTGCAAGGGAAGAAGGAATCTCCAACTGCCTACAACGATGTAATAGCAAGTAAGATGCAGGAGAATTCGAAGAAGAACAAGGTCTTGGCTCTTGCTGGAGCGTTTCAAACCGTTATTGACTATGAAACTGCTGCATCTAAGTGATATAAATCTGCATTATATCACATAGCAACTGCGTCTTATTAGCTTTCCTATGTCAGTGCTTTTATTGTTTCTTGTTAATTTTCTTTCTTGTTTTCACCTAGTATCGATGTTGGACAATGAATTATCTGGTTTTGCATGTGAACATGAACTAGTCATCTGTTTTTTTTCTTTAACCAAACAGACTTCTATATGCAAAATCGTGACAATCTAAAGAACTAACTCTTATAAGAAGCGATATTATATTACTTACATCCACTAAAGCAGCTTTTGTTCTGGTTCAAATAGCCGATACAATTGTGCTCTTGTAAAAGCTCCTACTGCCTTTGAGCTATAACCACTCCCACTAAGATTTCCGCAATAAACAACTATAACCATCTTAAGTTTCTTTTCCAAAACCAGATCTACCACACGACCAATCGATGTTGTTGTACTCACACATGTGGGCGGGCTTCTCATCATTGAGACCAATGGTGCATCAAGCTACGAGAATATAATTAAACGCACAAAATCTATCAATTCATCTTTCTTCTTTTATATCAACAGGTGCTGAAGCGGAACAAGGTTTTGTTTAACTCACATTGTTGCAATCCTCCCGATGCAAAAGGCCTATGCAGCTTCCCCGGTCATCTACAATTGGTACAACTTGCTCCATGAAAAACCGCATGACCACATTTTCTAACTGCAGAGTGCCTAGCAGAGGCCGAGTGGCTTCAAATTGAATCATAATGCTTTCTATTGGTTCACTTGGTATCACCTGAGTCAATAGATTGTTGTTAATTACCAAAATCAAATCTCTGTTTTAGATTAAAAAATTGAGGAAAGCACAGCAAACCCCCCATTTGTCAGAATAGAGAGTGTGGGAAATGGTTAATCTATACCTTACTAAGTAGATCATTTGTAAGAATAGTGTGAGGAAATTGTTAATCTATACCTTTCTAAGTAGATGTGGACGCAATATAGACTTGGAAAACCCCAACAATGCTTCTAGGCGGACAGCAGCCTGCGGTTGAACAAAAACCACCAAACTAAGTTTTCATCGGACATAACCGCTTAGTAAATACATGTCTACCAAAAAAATATCTAATGTCTGCAAGTAACTTTTCACATCATACCATGCCTCCACTAGTCGCCCAAGGTATTGCCTTCCACCTTCTAACGATACTTGAGAGAATCCCTAGGGCTTCATCGATCTGAAAAAATAATCCAGACAATTAGTTAGAGGACCCAGAATCATTACCAGACTAGCAGGTATCATCAGAAAGAGATAGACACCATATAAACGATAAAACGAAGACTTTCCATTCACTAGAAGGCCCAAAACCAGAGAGTTTATCTAATTCTTTAATACCTGGCCAGCATTGATAGCTGCTTCCATCAGGAGATTATCAGCTTCTTGTTGAACAACCTTGGAGATTGTTCCTGATGAATCCGGCCATAAGCGAAGATACAGATTTCTCACCATTCCATAATCCCCTTGGGCAGCAAACGCTCGCATCATAGACAGGTACAAGTGAGGCTTTGGTCTCAAGACTTCATTAGCTCCACTTCTCTTCAATATCTCACCAAAAACACAAAGGGCCCCTGTGAACATATTCAATAAAGACCCTAAGGAAATACTCCGAGGATGCTGAAAGCAGAAATAATGTAACAGCAATTCATTGTAACATACCGCTTGTTGAGCCACACTTTAGCATAGCATCAACTACTGCTGTGAAAGCAGTTCGGTCAATGAACAAGTTATCACACAATTTCATTTCCAAATATATTTCCTGCAGTGATAACAGATCCTTCGCATTCCCAAATCCCTAACAAGTGGAAAATCATCATAAGATGCAGAAATTGATAAAGCATAGAGAAGAAACAACAAAAAGTACTAGGAATATTCCCGCATAAAGATTAGATATGTAAATAGATCCACAGACTGCTGGCTCACCTTCACCAGAATGGTGTATGTTACAACATCTGGCTGAAGAAAATCGTCGTAATATTCCTCTGCTTTCTCCTGAATTGTATTCAAAACCAAGACATCATAATTAACATGAGCCAAGCTCTACCCCAGTACTACTCTGAGTAACACGAGAAGTATAAAACTGGCCTTATAAATACACATGTGTGACCTTCATATCCTTGAAAAACTTCATAGCCACATCCAAATCGCCACACTTGATGCAGGCATGGATCAAAGTATTGTAGGTCAACCTATCAGGCTCCAATCTAAGGCGTAACATTTCATCCAGCAAACTTATTGCAGCTTGCGGAGATTCTGAGTTGATATAGCCCTGAAATATATAACAAGAAAATACTATGGCAAAAGCAAGAAGACATATACCATGATGATGCTTCTCTGAGCCTAAATGCAACTATGCGTAAAGAATTACCTTCATCAACAAGTTATAGATGAGAACTGACGGGGTGCCATGCTCAAGGAGCAAAATATCATATCGTGCAAGCAGACCATTGGCACGGCGTAAATCTCCTGCACTAGAGCAATATCAAGTGTTTTTGCATCAACTTCAGGCCATGATATTTCCATTTCACTAACACTAAGATTACGTAATAATGATTAGCTGCAGCCTATTGAGAACGAGAAACTTTTACAGATTAAGAAATTACCAGCATTGATCAGAGCGTCAAGCAGACCATAGATAAGAGATGATGACGACTTGGGATTCCCAGCAGCAGTTCCTTGCTCTATAGATTCCAGCATTTGGAACGCTTCGTCAATCCTCCGAGCCTTCCCCAATCCCTTAACCAAAACAAACAATTCGAAATCAAATTGAGAAGGCATTCGTTCTGTTGTTCATCTCACACGAAACCAAAATTCAAAATTAGTCGATAGACAAAGAACCAAAAATCACCTTCAAGATAGTGGCGTAACTAATAGAGTCGACTCCAATTCCACCAGGTTCCGCCATATCATGAAACATCCGGAGAGCCAAATCGATATTTCCACAGTGAACGCAAGCTTCCAGAACTGAGTTCATAACGATTGTGTTAAGCCTCCCATACCGTTTCTTAGCTGCTTCCACCTCCTCCACGATCTGACCAAGCTGACGACGGCGCGTGAGGAGCACGATGCGAGAGGTGAGAGGCTTGAGATTGATACGCCTGGAGTAAGGAGTAGCTCTGCGAGGATAACACCGTCGCGTCGGAACAAAGGAGGACGACGGACGGAAAGGGAGAACACTAGAAATAGCTGCAATCCGATACATCTTCAAGGAGACCGGAGGCTACCCATCGGCCATTGATGGATAACGTCAGAGAATCTGAAACGCAACAACGATCAGTCAGTTTTACTGACATTGGCGGGTCGAACAAATATCACTGTGGAAATCTTATCGTGGCAAATTTGGGCCTTAAGCTTTGGAAACTAAAGCCCACTATTTGGGCACTTACACTGACATATAATAGTACGACGACGGGTCATTTTGACTTTTCGATTTCTTTTAATCCAAAATTGCTTCTAGATTAAGCTATATTTATCTAGAACTCCTAAAATTCGAAACTGCAACTTTTTAACGCGGAAACAAATATCCTAAATTCTATGGAGTCTTATGCTTATAAATAACAATCCAAACTGAATCCTTTTTTTCACGCGGAAACAAAAAAAACTAAAAACGATTCCATTATTTGACTTTCTTTGTCTAGAAGAGAATAAAGAGCAAGAAGGATGTGTTTGGTGTTCGTGTGCGATCAAGACGAGAGGGTGATCGGAAGGTACGCAGCTCCTGGAGCGTGTCCGTACTGCGGCGGAGCGGTTCAAGTGGTTGACGTTAATAGCCAGTGGAGATTCTGCTTCGTCCCTCTCTCTAATAAATCGAAACGTCGCCATATCTGTTCCACTTGCGGTAAACGCCTCACCGTCCATGGCTGAAACAAAAATCCCACCTCCTCCGAGAGATCATTTCTATTATGTAAATATCCAAATTCCTGACTTGCTTTTTGTATCGTGTTTGTAACAAAACAAAGGAACATTTCTATTGTTCTATGATTTCTTAGTATATGTATGAATCATGATTATGAAAATTCAGCTTACAGAAATGATAAAAATAATAATGAGATTTTTAAGAAATTGGGATTTTGGAGAACAAGAATGATCACTTGCAAAGCTTGAGCTTCTTAAAAAAAGAAGAGACTTGAGATTTGGGATAAGGCTTTGTGGCGATACAAGTCGGAATATTCTCCGGCTGCTCCGTCCATAGCTTATAAGATATCCCTCCAGATTTCAGCTTCTCTGACAAATTCATCATCTGCGTTTCACCTTTAACCTCCAGAGTCACCTAATCCCCCCAAAAAAAAAAGAACCTCATCTAATTAAGCCACCATCAAATTTTCCTGGGAATTCGAAAATTAGGGTTTCGGGGAGTGAACCTTATGCATAGAATCAATGTGCTGCGGATCACAATACTGAAGAGTAACCGGATCGTCTTTGAACGACCAGATCGCCGCCACTGACGCGTGGCATCCCTGTGTTACCACACTCCCAAGTGGCCACGAATCGATTAGATCTCTTCGAAGTACCACATACTGCACCACGACGTCGTCGGGATTCTTCGCCGAGTTCTCGTCGTTGCTGGATGCATCGACGATGGCACCGATTTCTCCAGTCTGTTGGCTCATAGAAGAAGAAGCCGTTGTGAATCTTCGGAGATGACCAAACCAGATCGTGGAATGACAAAACCTAATTCGCGGCGCCGGATCAGAGAGTCGGCGGGTAACGAACGGGAGTCGAAACGCAGCCGGGATGACGGCGCTCGCCATATGAAAGGGAGTTTCGCACATGGACTTTGCTATTGGATAAGATTTTTTTTAATGGGCTTTTAGAAGACCCAACTATTTTCTGATAACGAAATAATTAAATTCGGCATTAAACGACATCACTTCTATCTGGTTTTGACTTTAGACCGGAGCAACACGATGCTTTTTATCACTTAAACGGCATAACCAAACCGGTTATTTCGTTCGCTCGAAATCTAAACCAAATAAATTGCTTCTTATTTTCCTGATTTTTTTTCGCGGTTGAGATTTTATGATCTCTCCGAGCGAAATCAAACATTCCGACGTCCATACACTATACGGCGCTGCTTAAGCCGTCTCTCGCGACCTGTTATCTTCTCTACTCGCTGGCGTCGTTGAGTAATTATTCTTTTTTTTTTTTGGTTTTAGTTATTATTCTTCGTTTTATGTTTGGGGCTGCTGCGCCAAATTAGCTGTAAATCCCTGAAAACAAGCTCTTCTAATAAGCATGATAGAGTTTCTAACTCAGCCTCGTTTCTGTTTAGTTTCATTTCCGTGAGTTATATCTGAGCTGAAATCGTGATTTCGCCGCCGGTACGATTTCTTGGGTATAACTCTTGTTGATTTGGTCGCCTTTAGGGTTTTGCTTCTCACTCCTTTTTTTTTTTTGTTGCAATTTGTTTGAATCATAGAATTTGTTTGAATCAGATTTGGGGACTTTGTTCACCTTCGTTTTTGACTTTTATATTGTGTTGTATTGTTCGTTATAGCTCATCGCTCAGATGAGCTACTCTTTCTAAATGATTCTCCGGTTGCAAATCTTTGGAATATTTCAAATTTCGTAGGAAAATTACTTGGAAATACTCACTGATTTAGATGTGATGTATGAAAATTGAAAATTTGGTGTAAAGACAACTTGAACACTTCTCTGCTTTTTGGCAGGAGCGTGGTCAACTGGGAACTCTCAGGAAAGATGGGAGAAATGGTAAATAAAATACACCCTTCTAGTTTCGTTTTCCCTTTTTCCAATTGTTACCTTGAAAAGGCAGATTCCTCAACATTTGCTTTTGTTGCAAATAGATTGTTTCGCTGGACCAAGATATCCGACTGGATACAACACGAGCAAGATGTGAGTAACAGCTTTTCTTGTGGTTCAGATCCTTTTTTTTTTTGGTTTAAAACTTTTGGTAATAATTAGTCATTTTCTATGCTCTTTTCCTAGTCTCAAATCTTCTCAAGAGACATCGAGAATTGACAAACCGTCTTACTAGGTAGGAAATACGCTTCTGAACTATATAGTTCACTTCTCTATCTTTTTATTTGTTAACTGTATATTTTTGGTAATAATTCATTTTTAGGGATTCTGATAAGACAATATTTGATCGCTTGAACAAAGAATTTGAAGCTGCACGGGCATCCCAAAGTCAGGGTGGGTATGGATAGCTAAATTGCAGAATTGGATCAATTATCTGCGTGGCTGTATTTTTGTTGCATAAGTATATCCTCATCCGTGTATCTATTTTACTCAAATGCGGTATCTCTCCTCTCCTCTGCAGAAGTCTACTTAGATGGGGAAGAGTGGAATGATGGTTTGTTGGCCACATTAAGGGAACGGGTATGGCATCCATCATTGTGTACTATAAAAAGAGGTGTTCCAGGCCTTGGTATCTGGTTGAGGGCTTAGTAGACACTCTAATAAGGGCAGATCTAGATTAATTATGTTGTTCTGATAAAAACTGTTGTATTTTCTTTGTGTTATTAAATCTATTATGCCAACTTTTTCTATTCATCTGTTGATTTTATTGACTCTTTCCTGAAATTGACCATGAACTGTGTAGGTGCATATGGAGGCTGACAGAAAGGCAGATAACGGTAATGCAGGTTTTGCACTAGTTTGTCATCCTGAAGAACGAGTTACTTACAGAGTGGGAAATAAGGTACTCCACAGGTCTTACATTCTTACAAATTTCTTCTGTAGAGAAATTGAATTTGTTTGTACCCAAGGTCTGTTGGCGTAAGCCTTATCCAAGTCTAGATAGCACTTGTTTACCATGATTCTTTCAGGATACCCACAAAGAAGACTACTCCTGTCACTAAAGATATACTAGAAACCACATCATAAAACCATATGGCAGTAGAAAGCTCTGGATAGCCCAAAGGAAACCTATAGTTTTGCTCATTCATATTGGCCTGATGCAATGTTTGCCTAAATGATAGATCCAATTAGACCAATCTTGGTTGTATACTTGTATATCTTTGTTGAAGAATGTTATGTCTTTCACCAAATTTTGTAGTTGCTATTATCTTTCCTGATTTAAAGTTTTGGCTGACACCAGGCTAATCTTAAGTTTGGAGTGCCCTCTCACTTTGAATTGATACCATATCGTTTTTTTGCTTATATATTTGATGTTTTTATCAAACAGGTGATATGTTGCCTAGAGGGAGCAAGAATTGGAATACAGTATGAAACATCGATTGCAGGTATTTTGAACTATAATTGGCATTTTGTCATAAGTTCCAAGTGTTTTTGGTTTACAAAAAATTATTGGCAGTCATCATAACGATTTTTTCTTCAAAGGTTTTTTTACCTTCTGGGGTGTCACTGAAAGAGAGTTAGCTGTAAATGAAGAGATTGGGACTTTTCCTAACCTTTCTCCTCCCTGTATGTGATAATTTAATCCTTTTTTATATAGGAGAAACTTACGAGGTTTACCACTGTGTGCTTGAGAGCAAGTCGTTTTTGGAGAAGATGACTGTACTTGAGCACACAATTCCTTTCTTTTTGCCACTACGTGACTTGGAAAATGATCTTCTTTGTTCGAATGCTAAGGTAGGCATGGTTGCTGGATCTATTATCGAGATTCAACTTGCTTTGACGTTGTTGCACCTGATCTTCAGTTTATCCTCTTACTTCTCTGTTTCTTATATTTTTTTCGTTTATAATTTGTCGATGCCAGAAATTCATCGATAATGTTGGGGATCTCCTGCAAGCATATGTGGACAGGAAGGAACAGGTTTGTCAACAATCTAGATCATGAGTACATGATCAAATTTATAGACTGTGCTTGTCAGATTGGCCTTTTAAATTGTTCTTTTGGGTCATGGTCTCTTAAATTTTTAACCTGCAGGCTTCTTCTTCGATTTGTTTCTCAGTAAAAACGCATCAATAGGATCTCTAGATAGAAATGAAAATGGTACTAAAATCATGTGACCTGTTAACATGAAGTAAGAGAATTTCAGCATTAATGTATCGTCAACCTTGTTAGATTAGGATATTAAATGATTTTTAGATGGATTTATTTTAGAATGAAAATGAACGACTGGGCCAGATAATCTGGTGTGAGTATGCTGGGTGTGTTGTTATAACCACCGTTGGTGAAATATGCACTAAAAGTGTTAGAAACTTGTAAATTTTTACAGGTTAACCAGGATGCTTCTCCTTATTTTATTGTAGGTCCGGCTTATGAACGAGCTCTATGGAAATCAGATCAGAGAGCTTTATAACAGTCTCCCTTACCACATGATTGAATTTACCGTAGATGATTGTGAATGGTTAGCAATTTCATGGATCCATATGATTCTGTTGTTATAGCTTTTTAAAAATCAAAAATGTTTTGCATTGAAGCAAGGTGATGGTGAGCCTGAGATATGGAGATCTTCTGTGTGAACTGCCGACAAAAGTGAGAGTTCTAGTTTGGCCAATGCATCATCAGTCGAAGAAACAGTGTACAAGCCCTGGAAGCCAAGCAATTCCTGTGCGTTTATCTTTTGCCGAGGATGCTTTAAGGATCCAATCACTACCTGAAGGTATTTCTAGTTTGCACCGATCTTTTTTTAGTGATGCTTTTTTACTGTTTATCTATTCTTTTTGTTCATTGCAGCATACGCAGAGATTGTGATAAACCTGCCACGAGAAATTGAGCAAATATTTCAGTACAGGAGTCCGAGCTAAATGCTGAAGCTGTGTCTAAACTTTCTGTTTCTCTTGCTGCTTCGTTGTTTGATGTCTGATTTTGATCCTTTGTCCAAACTGTTAAAATAGTGCTATGAAGAAGAGTTTTTTTACAGAATAGATTTTTGTTCTGCATTCTGCTCCGGTCAAATTTTGCTGCTTCATCGATTAGACTATTACTAATTGGAAATGTTCATATGAAGTTTTGGAAATGTTCATATGAAGTTTTGGAAATGATTAGACTATTACTAATTGGATTTTGTTCTGCATTCTGCTCCGGTTAAGTTTTGCTGCTTCATCAATTAGACTATTACTAATTGGAAATGTTCATGCTCGAAACAGAAACAGATATATGAAGTTTTGTTCTCTATGGCGTACCATGGTTCATTCATATTCTTCATGAATTTACGCAAATGAAAGTCAAAAGTGGCTGTAAATAAACTAAACTTATCCACAATAGGTCCAATTCAATATGAGAGAGAGAATATCTCTCTAACCTAGTTATAGATATACATTTCTTTTGTTGATCCCACCATCAGCTATTTTTCATATTAAAGGTCCTAGTTGAAGTAATTGTAGATATAAAACGAAAAGTATGTTACAGCATATGAAATTACGGTGATAGTAAGGAATCCCGGAGTTGTGTTACCCACTTTGAATTATCTTTTCACAAAACCATCCATGCAAAAACTTTAGTCACCACTGATTTTTCTTGTTGTTCCCCAATCAATATTTCATATCTCAGTTTAAGAGATTATGTTCCTAGAACATATAATATTGAAATATGTCATAGAAAGTTCTTGATACATGAAAAATTATATTCATTGTTTCAATTATTTTAATTTTACAAAAATTCAAATGGGTTTGTAATTGGCAAACTATTTTTTTTGTATTTTTCAATGAGATTATCCTCAATAATATATATATATATATATATATATATATAATCAAATTAATGACACTAACAAACATCAACTCAATTCTTCTCTAGATTATGGCCGGACTATCGGATTTATAATCATTTTTCAGAGGTACATAAGAATATATTTTTTATAAGGTTTTCTGCAAAAACATCCTCCAAGTCGTCATGATTTGTAATTTTAACCTCAAAAGTAATATGCAATATAACTCGTCTTCGTTACCGTCAAGTTTTGTAAAATATTGATAAAAAAATATTTCAAATCGAATTCTTATGATGAGGAGTCCAAATTTATATTTAGAATTTTTAAAAAGTGAAAACATTTAGAAAATATGTATAAGAGTTATATTGTATATTATTTTTTATTTTATAGGATTGATTTGCATATTTTGGAGATAAACAGCAAATTGTAAAACTTGGCGATTTAGAAATTTTTTTTTTATACAAAATAAAAAAAAACAGTACATTGCAAATTTAATTTAGATCTATCTTCGTGAGTGATTTATTATTGGAACATATGATTAAGACACTGAAAAGTTCGTTGTCAGAAAAATAAATAAAGAATTATGACATGGGCCCTGCACAAGATAGATTATCGAATTTTATTTAACTTTTTTTTAATAATAGAACAAAAAAATATCAACTAGCTAATTTCTGCTACACGAGATAAAATATAATATTTTATAGAAAATTAATAAATTAAATAAATCTTTTTAAATTTTTTAATAGTTTATTATTGTATAAATAATTGAAATAAAATTAAAATTTTTACATATTTATGTTACTAATTAACTATTTAGTTAATATAATATATTTTTAAAATAAAAAAATAAAAGTCAAATTGTACAAACAATAAAACCAGCAATAATTTTATGGAATATTTACTTATTCGATTTTTTATAAATAAATAAAACTAATTTAGGTAAGATTATAATCTTTAAAATGATTGATCTAATGGTATATTATGTATTTAGTCTAGTAATTAATGTTTTATAAAATATATTATCTGAAAATCATTCTGGCGACAACACGTCAGCATGATAGTGTTCTAATATTCCACGTAAATATATTATTTTGTTAAAATGATTCTCAATTAATATATAAGAGATGAAGTTAAAAAGTAATACTAATCCAAGTGTTAATATGAAACAAGTGTTAATAATTTTATTTATTTTATTGGGAAACTAAAACATGCTGTGTATTCTACTCCAAGAGATTCGCGGACGACGTTTTCACTCAGAAAATTAAGTAAAATTTAACTATTATATGGCACGAAGTCGTTCATAACAAGAATATATATAATACCCCCAACTATTGACTACGATTAATCGACAACCAATTTACAAGTATTGAATCATTCAATCATATATAAACAAAATACAATATTTTGTATTTAAATTAATAACTAAGACTATTTATCCATGTTAATCTAGATGGATTAGTCCAAGGAGATATAGTCTTCGTGAGATCGTAAATCAAGATAAGTATTTATCAGTGCAATTTCTATAATACTCACTTTAAAGGTGGTCGCTAAAACTATGTCAAATCAAGCTTTTTACACACACACATGTATATATATATATATATGTATACAAAACTAATTATTAAGAAGAAAGCTGAAAAGTATGGTCCTGCTTTAATCGAGACTTAAAATAAGTAAAGATTAATAAACAAATCCGCTATTTAAGGATTGGTGTCCCCATCCAATTAATATCTCCACATTCTCGTCTTTTCGTCCAACTCGTAAACTAACATATCCTTTATTAATCCCTTTTTCACCACCGTCCAATATTTTTTTTTGGCGCGAGAGCAAACAAAAAAAAACACACAAACAGAAGAAACATGTTTGAAAATGGTTAGACCACGTGTTAGTCAACGCTACTTCCACGTGGCATATGAGGATGACGTGGCACATGTGGCTCGCACATGTTGTAATGTAACTAGCAACTACGGACGGGACAAAAGCCTCCGAGCGCCGTTCAGATCGGGGACTAATAGTAATAAGCATCAAAATGGCTTAGCTGTTTTCTTAATTATTTAATTTTTTTTAAAGACCTTTTTGTTTAATAATTTTGATTTATTGTGTACTACTAGTTGCTAATTTTTATATTAGTAAATTAATTATTATAGAAATATGATTGAGTTCGACAACCAATTTTGTGCCAATACAGTTGTTGTCCGCCCCATTGAATTGTGAGAATTGGGTCTTATTTATTCTTAATAATTTTTTTTTTCTCTGTGTGTGCAAGGTTCAAATAATTGATCATACTTTCCAACTGAAACTGAACCGTAGAATATAGTTTAAGATTTGGGAAATTAGTAGAAATATTATATTTCCGATACATTGTGGTACATGTGCTTTTGATATTCATGAAACATGAATGTCCCGAGTTCCCGACCCAATTCGAATATTTGTGTACTTTCGTCAACATTGACATTCTATAGACTATAGAACCACATGATTATAATCTTTATTTTTATTTTTATAATTTTTGGAAAGAGTACTAAAGGCAAAAAGAAATAAATCATTTATTCGTTACTTATTGACAACTTGAAATAATAATTATTTTGTTCGTTATTTTTATTAATCGGATCATCAAATCATTAATCATCCCTCATATCTTACAAAAGCGTGAGATTGTACAGAACTTTTAATTATCTAGCTATGCAAAATACATATTTACAGCATATGATCCTATATATTATAAAATACATATTTTCTAAAAGCGTAACATTATACAAAACTTTACTTATCTAGCTATACAAAATACATATCTACATATATCATTTTATTTTGGTCATATCTACATATATCATTTTCCAGATGCATTATGCATATTAGTTTTTTTTTATTGTTTTTTTTATTGTTGTATATAATTCAACTTTAAAAATTAAATTCTTGAGGTACACGGAATTGCTCTGTTTTGAAAACCTTATATATATATATATAAAACTAAATTATAAGATGGCTGACAAATTGCAGTCAGTGACATAAACTAAACTCAATTCTAGAAATAGAAAGTTTATCAAAGAATTGTCCAATTCACTAATTAAAGTGGGAACAATTCATGAATCAATAATGGTCGTGAGAGCAATTAAAATCCAGTCTAAGACGGTTTAACAATTATAAACTGACGCCCCTTCTTGTTACGGAAGTGATGATAATTATAAAAAAAAAAGAAGAAAAAAGGGTGTAAATCCTTAATATCCTCGGAGCGTGACGTAAACGCGCCGCCATGAGCTCCGGCGTCAACTCAGTGAGGTAGAAAAAGACGTAAGAAAAGGAGAGCAAAAACAGGAAAGAAGAGAGTCAGAGCAGTGAATAATGAGAGAAAGATCGAAACGTGTCAATTTCTGTGTCATTCGATAAACTCGGATTCGGTCTCAGAAAGAAAACAAACGTGCACACACAGAGAGAGAAGAGAAGTCGCCATTAGAATAGTCGGAAGTGAAAGTTGAGAGAGATGAATATAATATACATTGACCTCTCTGTCTCATGAGGAAGCACATGTCCTCTCTCTCTCTCTTTCACAAGTTTCTTTCTTTTTTTTCTCATCTTCTCCGTAAAAAAATACCTATCTTTCACAATTCACATGCTCCTCTCTCTCTTTCTTCTATTGGTTATTCTCTTCCCAATGTTAATTTGAAGTTTATTTACTCTACTCCCGACGACCACGACTCTTCAGATCTACTCACTTCTTCATTCTCTTCTTTTTTTTTTGTCTAATCTTCTTCTTCCATTCTTCTGATTTTCCGGTGACCGGAGCCGGAGAAGGTAAGCTTCTGATCTCATCTCATCTCAGCCCCCTTCATTTGTTTCTTTTCTCCGGCATGCTCATTTCTCTTCTTTGTCTTTCGTTTTTTTTCATTTCTTTCTGTTTCAGCCATTGACTCTTGAGGTTTCATGATCCCAATTTATTATTATTTTTTTTTTCTCAAAGCGATTTTTTTGTTAATATGTAGTGATCTAAAATCAATCATCTGTTTGTTTGTTTTTTCTCCCAACTGTTTTCCGATCATTGCTCAAAAGTTTCACCCCATTAAACTGATTTTCAGATAAACTTCGTCTTAGTCTACTAATTGTCTTCCTTTAATGGTCAATATATATAATCCAAGTTCGTTCGTTCGTTCATATTTCAATCTGATAAAGAAACATTTTTTTGGGGCTCTGCAAAAATTCGGCTTTTCAAGTTCCTCTTGTTTTAATCATTATTTGAAGTTTCCCGCTACTGTTCAATCCTAATTGGTCCACACACTAATTGTTGTGGTCCCTTTGCAAAATTCGAATTTAGGACATTTTTAAAAACACATTTTTTACAGATCAGGATTTTGTATAGAGATGGATTGTCCTGACTCTAATCTATGTGTTTGAAATGTTGATACAGATTCTCGGTCTGATCAAAGATTCTGGTTGAAGGATTGAATTTGAGACTTGTCTGGTCCATTGTGTTGTTGTTGTATGAATAGAAACTTTGATAAATGGTCTGTGAAATGGAGACTGATCAGATTGAGGAAATGGATGTCGAAGTCTTGTCTTCGATGTGGCCCGAAGATGTTGGAACGGAAGCTGACAAACAGTTCAACGTTGAGAAACCTGCCGGAGATTTAGACATGTTGAAAGAAGTGGAAATCGAAGAGAAAGCGACCATTGCGGATTTGAAACGGTTACCAGAACTACTGAATTCGACTCATCAAGGCTCATCTCAGCTAACTAACCTTGTGAAACAATGGGAGTATATGCAAGACAACGCGGTTTGGCTATTAAGAGAAGAGCTTAAGAATCTCACTAGACAGAGAGAAGAAGCCGAGGCGAAAGAGCTGAAGATCATAGAAGAGCATAAGTTTGAGAGCAACGAGCCTGAGAATGTTCCGGTTTTAGATGAGACGAGTGATCTGTTCCGCAGGTTTAGGCAGAAGAAACGAGATGCGTTAGTCGATAGCAAAAAGATTGAGATCGACGAGGAGTTTGACACAGTTGCTTATTGGAAACAGAAGGCGTTAAGTTTGGAGAAAATGCTCGGAGCGAGTACCGAGAGAGAAAGGAGATTGATCGAGAAGCTGAATGAGAGTTTGAAGACTATGGAGAGTCACGCAGCGCCGGTCCAAGAGCTAACTCAGAATCTTAAGAGAGCTGAAGGTTTCTTGCATTTCATACTTCAGAATGCACCTATTGTTATGGGCCATCAGGTAAGTAAATGATTTTGATCTTGTTTTCCATCTTTTTGACTAATGTTTTTATGGCTCTTTATTACTTAATTCTTTTTTTTTCGGGTTTCAGGATAAAGATTTACGCTACTTGTTCATCTACAACAAGTATCCTAGTTTGCGGGAACAGGTTAGAAATAAATTCTTTGTTCTGTTGCAGTATTGATGATCATTCTCCTGAGAAAGTGTGTTTGAACCAAATTTGTTTCTTACTAATTTCAGGACATTTTGGGAAAAACAGATGTTGAGATATTCCACGGAGGTGGAGTTAAAGAATCAGAAGATTTCAAGAGAGAAGTTCTTGAGAAAGGAAAAGCTTCAAAGAGAGAGATCACATTTACAACAGACTTATTCGGATCAAAGACGTTTTTGATATACGTCGAGCCTGTTTACAACAAAGCTGGCGAGAAAATCGGTATAAATTACATGGGAATGGAAGTAACTGATCAGGTTAGTTAACTGATATTATTGAACCAAATCTATAATCTATCTTCTCATTTTTTGCACATCTTCACATTATTATCTTCTTGTGTTACAGGTAGTGAAAAGGGAAAAAATGGCGAAACTTAGAGAAGATAACGCAGTGAGAAAGGCGATGGAATCAGAACTGAACAAGACCATTCACATTACAGGTCTGTTTGAGCAATGAATTCAATGATCAAGTGTCAAAAAGATTCATGTGAAAACAGACTTAAGTGTTGTGTTTTTTTTATTATTATTGCAGAGGAGACAATGAGAGCAAAGCAAATGCTAGCGACGATGTCTCATGAGATAAGATCACCACTGTCGGGAGTGGTGGGAATGGCTGAGATACTTTCAACTACAAAACTGGATAAAGAGCAAAGACAGTTGTTGAATGTCATGATCTCCTCTGGAGATTTGGTGCTTCAGCTTATTAACGACATTCTTGATCTCTCCAAGGTTGAATCAGGTAGAATATACTGTTTCAAAGTTTTGATCTTGTGGTGTGATCATTTGTCAGATCATTTGATCATTTGAGTCTTTGTGTGTTCTTTTTCAGGTGTGATGAAATTAGAAGCTACAAAGTTTCGACCAAGAGAAGTGGTGAAGCACGTGCTTCAGACAGCTGCAGCATCGCTGAAGAAATCTTTGACATTAGAAGGAAACATTACAGATGATGTTCCTATTGAGGTTCATTACACAAAAATCACATTTCTGAAAGAGTTAACGTGGCAAACAAAGTCTTTGTGATCTTAACTTTTTTCCTTCTAAATATGTTCAGGTAGTTGGAGATGTTCTAAGGATTCGGCAGATCCTCACCAATTTGATAAGGTTCTTACATAAATCCTGAATTATTTGCATGTTGACAAGTTTTGGTTCCTGATTGTTCAAACGTTTTGCAGCAATGCTATCAAATTTACACATGAAGGAAAGGTGGGGATCAAGCTCCAGGTAATATCAGAACCATCCTTTGCGAGTGATAACGCATTGAAAGCAGACACTGAAGAAGATAATGGTTTGACTGAGACTTCGGTTTGGATTCGCTGCGACGTTTATGACACCGGAATTGGAATTCCAGGCAAGCAAGCAATTCTCAAAAAAACGAATTGTTTAAGAATATTGAAAGAAAGAAACGCCTACAAAGCTATTTATTAACGCGGTCCATGTTTTGGTGTTCTTGTGCAGAAAACGCTATTCCTTGTTTGTTCAAGAAGTACATGCAAGCAAGCGCTGATCATGCCCGCAAATATGGTGGAACTGGTCTCGGACTTGCCATTTGTAAACAGCTGGTAACTATTCTTAATATTTTACAACATAAGAGAAGAAATTAAAGAACTTCGTTCTTCTAATCTTTCTCTATTTGTTTACAGGTTGAGTTAATGGGAGGTCAACTCACTGTGACAAGCCAGGTCAACGCCGGTTCAACATTCACATTCATATTACCCTATAAAGTTGCAACATCAGATGATTTTTCGGATGATCAAGATGAGTTCTCTGATATGGCGGATCATCAATCCGAACCAGACGACACAACCGAAGGATATTTCCAGTTTAAACCGCTTCTAGGATCTATATATTCTAATGGCGGACCGGTCATCGGCAATGACTTCTTACCTCACAAAGTCATGCTCACTAGTCCTATTAAGCTCATCAATGGCTTTGTCGCTGATCCTTCTAACAACACTGGACAAAGCGAGACAGTTGATCAGGTTGAAAACGGTTGTTACGTGGATGAATCTAAACTCGAAACCAGTTCCGGTCATTGTCCTGAATCAGCTCACCAATATGAGAATGGAAATGGTCGATGTTTCTCTAAGGAATCTGAATCTTGCAGCAGTTCACAAGCTAGCTCAGAAGGTGGAACCTTAGAAATGGAGTCAGAGCTTACAGTTTCATCTCAAAGGAAAGAGGAAAAAGCCGAGACAAATCTCAAAGAAACATCAAAGCCAAAGATTTTGCTTGTTGAAGATAATAAGATCAACATCATCGTTGCAAAGTCGATGATGAAACAGTTAGGCCATACCATGGATATTGCTAATAATGGAGTTGAAGCCATAAACGCGATTAATCGCTCTAGCTACGATTTGGTTCTCATGGTATGTCAATTCTTTAAGATCCAAAGACTTCTTTTTCAAATTCACTTAATTTGCAAAGGCTTATAATTCAAATTGGGTTCACAGGATGTGTGCATGCCGGTCCTGGATGGTTTAAAAGCGACAAGACTGATCCGTTCATATGAAGAATCTGGGAACTGGAATGCTGCAATAGAAGCCGGAGTAGATAAAAAGACATTGGAGAATGAGCAAGTTTGTGTGCGATCCACAAACCGGCTGCCTATAATAGCGGTTAGTACTTCGAATTACATTAAACACAGAGTTCTAATACATAACTTGAGAAAACTGAGGAGTAAAATGGGTTGTGGAATGTGCAGATGACGGCAAATACGCTAGCAGAGAGTTCAGAAGAATGTTATGCAAATGGTATGGACTCTTTTATTTCGAAACCTGTAACGTTGCCAAAACTGAGAGAGTGTTTACAACAGTATTTGCATTGAGATTTCAGAGTTTGGTGTTTGGTAGATTTAGTGGTTGTGTTGTGTATAAATGTGTAGGGAAAAGTTTTGGAGAGCTACTAAGTAGTTAACTCTCTTAGAGATGTACAGTTCAATAAAAAAGCTTGTCATCTTTATTTATTTGTTGGAAATATATGGCGAGAGAAACGAGAAAACATTGTCGTTCCCACCATTGAAATCCAACAGAGTAAAGCAGCCAAACTCAACAAAACGACAGACAGCATACTCAAGCTTTTCAAGACAGACTTATCTCGATTTCTGTTGGCTATAACGCTGTATTCCATGGACATCCACAATCCCGGGAGGGAACACTGGATCCGTGGCAGCTCTTACCGCGGCTTTTGCAACCGATTCAACATTCACCGGAGGTGTGAACAAAGGTCCGACTAACGGAAGCTGGTTCAACGGTTTTGCTTGTTGGAGAACCTACAAAAAGCCGCAAGCATTATGAATAAAGAGGCAATCTTGAGAAACATGGCAATAAAGAGGGGATCTCTAACCATCTCCAAGGGTGAACCAACTACTCCCAATGGGATCTTCATGCTCCCAACACTGCGAGTTCCATATATAAAACCAGGTCGCAAGATTATACCTGCACAACATTCACCAAAACTTCAAATGTAAGAAACAGATAAGTTTCAGAGAGAGTTTCGTAGACGTAACATGAAAGCTATACCTCCATATGCAAATCTTGTGAGCAGCTCGGTCTCAGCAGCTCGCTGTAAGGATGAAAATAAAAATTCTTAAGACAGCGTATACTAACCAAAAAGGGCTATGCAATAGCTGAAGTTTGAAAAGTATATGATCACCTTTCCCTCATAGTATCCTCTCAACAAGTAGTTGGCTACTCCGAAATCCGCAGCAGATATATACACAAATCTTTTAACACCTGGTCAACAAAGGGAACACAATTAAAATGCCAGTAAATGCCCTGCTAATATATTTTCCAGGAAGCCATGGTGTCTAAAGTTAAAGCAGACTAATTCACATAACTTGTGTTTCCATGCTCCACTTATCCCTACGATCAACTATAATTATTTTCGAACAACTGGGTTTTCAGTATCCTATGGTCCCTCAGTGTCTATCTGAGATAGATATCTCAAAATTTAGATTGTAAGCATATATATAGCCCTGGTTAATGCAAACTAAAAAAATTCATACCTTTTTCTGAGGCAGCCCTAATTGCGTTGATGTTTGCTGTCCCGTTAATCTTATACATATATGAATTTGAACCAAAACCACCAACACAAGAAATCTGCAAATGATTCATTCGGAATTACCTTTCAATAATGTACAATCTACAAAAGTAGCACTGGTTCAATAAGTTAAAAAAATTTGTAGCAGTCATCAAATCTCTACATTTATTCCTGAAAACGGAGAAAAAAACATACCACAGAAGTCACCCCCTCAAGAGCATCTTTCAATAAATCAGATGAAAGAAGGTTTCCTGGACCAAAGAGAAATATAAAAAGGGTAAGAACAGACAGGAAAAAAGATATCAAGTTCCTACAAATATGTTGAAGAGTTAACAACAGTACCTTGATGCCATGTTACTCTGGTAGCCCAGGACTCTTGTAAAGACGACCTACCTGATCTAAAGCCCATAGATATGGTTAAATAGAAACCCGTAATCTCATCAACAATAGACCAGATTTCTTAAAACGAGAAGCTTCAATTGTGAGCCACAAAATTTAAACCAAATCGCATTTGATCTTAGACATGACTTAACTTCCTAAGTCAAAGTCATAACAATATTGATGAGATACCTGCTAAGGCTAGAGACAGATAAGCCGCGATCTAAAGCTTCTTTACAGACATGTGATCCCACAAAACCATTTCCACCCAGAACAAGCAGCTGACAATACCAAAATATAAGTTCCAATTTCATGAACACCATTGCAATATCTTTACAGCTAATCACTATGTAAGATTCCCCAAAACTCATACCTTCTCGGTTGGAGGTGGAGGCACATGTACAGTCTCAGCTTCTTCCACATTGAAGGGCTCATCAATTTTGTTAGAGTCCGTCGAGAGATACCTCCCGCCACTCGAGGCAGAAACGAACCTAATGCAACATATTCCAGAAACACAGAACAAGAAAAGTTAAGTCAAGTATCTAAATTTCACAAAATTAACTCTTTTGCAACGAACAAACCAATCATGAACTACATTCAAATCACCTAATTTTTAAGAATCTAGAACACGACACCAACCCAGCTACGAGAAATTACCAAAACAAATGCGCATTTCCCTCAAATACTCTACCGACACAGATGCTTGGATACTTCCAAATTTTCTAGAAATGTCCGAGAATCTACCAGTCGACGCCTAGAAGACGACTAAGGTGCGATCAGAGTTACGAAAAGAGCGGGGAAGAGACCACTCACCGTGTCTGGGAAAGAGACGATTTGTAACGAATCAAACGCGAGACGATCGTCCTCATTTTCGAATTGGAGCAGGAGAAAAAAAGCAACTCGACGCAGAGATGATCGAACAAAACTGAAAATTAGTAAGAGGAGAGAGTCCGATGGCGATGGCGATGGAAATGGAGGAGCACGGCCAAAATAACAGAGCAAAACGTCGAAAAGAGCGTTACAACTGAGAACACGTCGCCTCTTAAGGAGGTGCCACGTAGACCCTGACCCGACTTTTACTTGATCCGAACGACCGAACCCATGGGAAGCCACGAGAGCCGCGCGTGGTACCAACGCGATATAATTGGATATTAAATCGGGCCGAAGTTAATTGGGCTTACATTCCAACACAGAACCACTTTTTTTTTTTGGGGACTTCACAGTACCATTTATTAAAGGCATTTTTTCAAACGATTGTTTTTTTTTTTTTTCGAAAAGTATCAAATTACCATTTGCCTCTTACGGTGCAAATTACTATTTTATCTCTAAATTAGGTTATATATTTGTAAATATATGTGATATCAATGGAAACAGGATAACCCAAACAGTAAGACTCTCCTCGCACGATCAGGATTCGATGAAATGAGGGACATAGTGAATAAGGAGGAACAAAATTAGTTTTAGATTTTTTCGTATTGATTTTGAGCACTCAGCGAGGTTTCAGACACTAGCGATGGATCCGAAGAACGAAGAAGAGGTTTTAACTGATCTTGAGGCATTTCGAAATGGGAAAGAGTATATCACAAGAAGACTAGGAAAGGGGTTATCTATTGTATGGACAACCAGAGTCTGGTAAGTCTACAATGATGGCGACTATGGTGAATATTTTGAACTATAGACCTAACAGAGTAACAGGTAAGAGAAGGAAGAGACAGTGACTTGAGCCGAAATAAAGATGGAGAACAAGGTAAAGGCTATCAAAATCAGAGTACAGTTACACTCTCTGGGCTTTTAAGTTTAAGTTTCGTAAATGGGATGTGGTCGGCTTGGGGACAAGATCAGCGTATTTTCTTCTTCTGTTTGAATATAATATAGCTATCAGCCTATCATGTTCTTTAAAACATTTACATATTAGATGTATGTATTTATAAACACATACATACACACCTCTTCTTAAACTTAAATATTCATATTAAATACATTTTCAATCCTAAATGCAAACGCAATCAACGAACGATCCGTAAGTTTGTTTGCTGTCTTTGAGGGAAGAGAACGTTGCAAAAGACAGTGTCTTTAGTTCCTAATGAATAGAAGGAACACAATTTACCTTATCGGTCACTGAATTCCTCTAAGGGTCACTCCATGGTTGAGCTACTTTCAGGGACTGGTTTTTGATTCACTGAATTCTCTGGTTTATTCCCTAAACCATTAACGGTCACTTCATCGTGATGCTTCTTGGAGTCACTGGTTTGTGATTCGTTACATTCTCTGGTTTATCCCTTGAGCTGATGTTCTCTGAATCGATCTGGGCTTGGTTAGCTTCATTGGATGAGATAGCGCGATCTCCAAGTGGCGGCATTTGATTGGATGAGGAGGGAGCTCACATGGCTTGATGAAGCTGTCTTGTTCTCCAGGAAACGAACGACCACACATGTGATGTTGTCTGCACTTCCTTTCTTTATTTCTTCTCCCACAAGTTCTTCGCTGACTCCTCTGGGTCTTCAACTTCCTTAACCATTGCAACTGCTTCCTGCAAAATATGATTAAAGATTATAATAAGTATTTGGTGTAGGAAAATAGAAGATGTTAAAGAAGCTATTAATTTCACAGACCTCGTTAGAGAAAACATCCCACAGTCCGTCGCTTGCTAGGATCAAAAACTCAAGAGAATCATCAATCTGTTCTTCCTGTATTCAGTGCCAAAAGGGTTCGAGAAAATTTGTCAGTTGAGAACAGAAGGGGTCAGAAAATCATATGCAATGTGGTTCTTATAAAAGTGATGAAAATACCTGGATTTCTGGATCAGCAACAACATATTGCTTCAGAAGCCGATCACCAAATGCACGAGAAACTGCAAAGAACTCCTCCAACCCTCCAAGTTCCTATTCAATTAACGAACGCAACACACACACACAACATTTAGGGCTATGTGTTGAGAAAAGCATGAAGAAGAAAATTATATCCCTATAGTTTCTTGTTACTTACCTGCCCACATCACAAATCCACCAGCATTCTCAATCCTTTCACGCTCATCACTTTGGTCAGGTTTATGGTCCCTTGACACAGCAATGGCTGCAAAAACACAGAATCATTTATATCAATGGACAGATTTATGAAAAAAGGCATTATCTATCAGGATACTACATGGTAATGGTCTTGTCATAGGACCATATCGACTCAACCAAATGGAGGATGTAGAGAAGCTGACACGTGTCACGTAAAGCAAGTGGAGTAGTATCACGTGGGTCCTTTAATTATTGGAATTGGGCTAATGGGCCATTGTTTCAACTTGACTGGAGTAGGGATAAGTCTACTCCTACTGCCAAACAGCAGCTAAAAACTTGCTATCGGAGAAGAGTGAATCGACGGTCCTGCTGCACACATTACATACAGTCATAGTAGCTAGCTGCTTCGCGTCGCCGGAGGAATTCAAAACCAACCGATCCGTTTTGAGATCAAGAGGAGGTTCCCTTTTCGTCTTTCATGGCGAAGGATCAGCACTTGCGACCTTGGTTTCTGGATCTCGTACCGGCTTTGGTTGTTTTCCTCGCCGCAGCTCATGTCATCGCCTTGGTACTTCTCGTAATCTTATCGTTTCTTTTATTTTTCTTTTTTTTCTATATGTTCTACTCTCGAGTGGTTGATCTCTTGGGGCTCGCAGGGTTACTGGATTTACAGATTGGCCACTGATCGTCGTGATCGTCAGCCTCAGAGAGGAAAATTTCACTGAAGAAACATCGAATAGGTTCGTAACTTGAACTACGGTAGTAATGCAATTTCAACAGTTGGTGGATTTTGCTTCGGATCTGATATTTGCGATTTGGGGGGTTTTGTCGCTTATGAGGATTTCGGAATTGTTTTCTTAATTTCCGGGATCTTGAAGATGTTGGTTAGGTGGATCATATCTGCTCGCTAGTTCGTTTTCACCTATGTTCTAGCTTATACTGGCTTTTATGCAGTTTTCGGGTTGTTCAAAATAGACTTTGTAAAAGTTCCAATCATTGTTTCATTACAAGTAGTGTACGTTTCAGTCTGTCTTTGTGCTTAATGGTTGAATTGTGTTCTTGAGATGACGCTTGTGTTTTTGTTCTTGACTACTCTCAGTAACACTTTTTGCGTATCATTCAGCGTCAAGGACTATTGCTGTCCTGTGATAAGTCGTCGTTAAAAAGATGGAAAAAGAGTTCAGATATTGCCTAATGCTACATCAGCTTAACTAACTCTGTCTGTGTGTTGACCTATTAGTTGGTCTTTGATGAGTATTTAAGTATAGGATTGAACAGAATCTTCGGAGCCTTAGGGCATGGGAGAGTAGGGGATGCTCTAGAGTTTAATCTTAAGTTTTGGTTTGTTTCTTTTGTTTTTGGATTTCTTGTTTGTTCTTTGATTCTCTGTGGAAAAGTAAAGCAGAAGTCAGTTTGGTTCTTATCCCGCTGCTTTCTTAATCTATGTTTCCGTTTGAGTCCCTTACTATTCTCACAAACTGATCATTCATTAGGTGGTTTCATATGGCAGGTACCCTTCGGAGGTGTTTCACACATAGTCTTGAGTGTAAGGCCAAAACTCAAAGTTTATTCATTTGTGTTCATCAAGACAGAGTTGTAGTCTCTCTGTATTAGAACTAAAAATATGATCTCTAACCACGATCCTACTGCTGCAGGGCCCAAGAGAATCGACTAGAAGATGTAACCAAGAGTAGAAAACTGTCCTCGGAAAACATTTCATTTGGCTGGAAATGGTATTTGTGTAGTCAGCTTTTAAAACAAATATCACAATGTGGAATTGTATAGGTTGTTAGTTTTGCTTGATTAGAAAAAGGGGATAAAAAAAAAAAAATCCCTTTTCATGGCAAGTTTAGAAATCTAAATATGACTTAATCATAAAATCAAGCCTTTTCCTTTGCTTAGTTTTTCTCATTTCATGTTTCTTAGTTCAGTTCATTGATTTTGCCTTTTGTCCTTGTCTCTTGACTTGTGGAATGCAGTTTTTTTACCTTTGCTCTGATATTATGTGAAAACTCTCATAAAAGCTTGAGTTTGCTGGCATTAGATTCAACACTTGACTACTTAAACTCGTAGTGTCTAGTCTTTTTAACTGTATATCCATTGTTTGATTATCTAACTTCTATTATATTATTCCTGCGTATACGTGCAAATGAAACTGTTTTCATCTGTATTAGTTCAATTTTCCAATAAATTTTCCACTTGACACAGATATATATATATATATATATATCCGTTTAACGCTATTCTTACGCGGAACGTTGTTTGTACTTTTGTACCTTTCCCGGCAACTTTTATGATGGAAAGCAACCAAATTGGAGAGACCTAATTAATATATATGTTATTACTAAATTGTATATTTTATTGATAACACCAGCTACAAATACCAATGCATGCCATTGCCACCAAGTCATTAGCTTGTATTTTTCTACTTTTCGTGTATTTTTCTTTTATTAAAAATATATAAAAAAACAAATGATAATATGTCGACAAAAAGTTGTTCGTGCCTACTGCCAAATGCAATAATCATTGATTGGTTGGTTTAACACGTGGTCGCACCATTAATTACATTTCTATTTTTTATTATTATTTGTGAATCATTTTGTTTTGTAAAACTATGCTAATATATCGATATTTTATTAAATTTTCTTTTAAAAATATATAAAATATCGTTTATTAAAAAAAATTACATTATATTGTTATTATAAATTATTTCACATATTTGGTTACTCTTTTAAATTTATTACATCTTTTTTAAATAACATATATATGGTAATCACTAAATATTATTATTACTAATTAAAATTTTTTTACAATATTAAAAATATACATAATCTTTAAATTTTATAATTATATCTAATAAAAAAATTTATATTTAATAATACATGTTAAAAATGTAAAAAAACAAATTTTTCTTAAAAAAAAAGAAATTATTAATAATCCCTACGGTGCTGATTTGCAAGTAATTTATTAGAAGTAAATATCTCACATTATTATCGTCATTAATTGAGAATAAAACACATGAAATACAGATAAGCCCACAGGGTACTATTGGAGTTTACCTACAAAGCCATTTCCATCCCTTGTTGCCTTGTTTTGTCACACCGCACAAACAAAGTCGTCTTTGAAGAGAGAGAGAGAGGGAGAGAGGGAGAGAGGGAGAGAGGGAGAGGGAGAAAGGCCAACGACCACAGACACACACCCCAATAAAGCATGAGCCCTTCCAAGCAGCGACATCGTAGCTCAACCGGCGAAAACAAATCAAAACCGGTCAGATCCGGTTCATCCTCCGCTGTACCGGAATGGATTACCGAAGCAACCAACGGTGGATCTCTCCGCCGCGTAGATCCCGATACAGGCACGGACGGCTGGGCTTCTCCTCCCGGCGATGTCTTCTCTCTCCGCTCCGATTCTTACTTGGCCAAAAAACAAAAATCTCCCGCTGGTGATTACCTCCTCTCTCCCGCCGGCATGGACTGGCTCAAATCAAGTACAAAACTCGAAAACGTGCTCGCTCGTCCCGATAACCGTGTGGCTCACGCGCTTAGAAAAGCTCAATCTCGTGGTCAATCTCTCAAGAGCTTCATCTTCGCCGTGAATCTCCAGATTCCAGGTAAAGATCATCACAGCGCCGTGTTTTACTTCGCGACGGAGGAACTGATCCCTTCCGGTTCGCTTCTCCACCGGTTTATCAACGGCGACGATTCCTTCCGGAATCAGAGATTCAAAATCGTGAATCGGATCGTCAAAGGTCCTTGGGTAGTGAAAGCCGCGGTGGGGAACTATAGCGCTTGTCTTCTAGGTAAAGCCTTGACGTGCAATTACCACAGAGGTCCTAACTACTTTGAAATCGATGTCGACATTAGCAGCTCCGCGATCGCAACGGCGATTTTACGGCTAGCTTTAGGGTACGTGACGAGCGTGACGATCGATATGGGGTTTTTGGCAGAGGCACAGACGGAGGAGGAGCTGCCGGAGAGATTAATTGGAGCTGTTAGGGTTTGTCAAATGGAGATGTCGTCGGCGTTTGTGGTCGACGCGCCACCGCCGCAGCAATTGCCGTCACAACCGTATAGAACTTTGAGTTCGGCGAAAGTTAACCACGACGAAGACGAGGATTGAGATTTAAAATTGAGCATAGGTCAATGGTTATTGAATTCATTTCTCTCTTCTCTCTTCTCTCTTCTCTCTCAAAAGAATCGGAAACAATTTTTCATTGATCTCAATCAAATCTATATTAATAATTATTTTATTTTGTTTATGGATTTTGTAAATAAAATCGAGAGTTTTCATGATATATTTAATGGAATTAAATTGAAACTCTTTCTTCTTTTTTTCTTGCTGGAACTTTATCATGTTGATAAACCGGAATATAGAGAATAGTCCACTTTTGTCTGAAGAATAAGCGTGTGATTATCATTTAGAGTCGTGGGACAGATGGGTCATATGTGAAAAGCGAAAATGCTGAAAACTTGGGGTAGATTTTATACCTCTAAACCCAAAGAAAGTATATAATGAAATTATGCTTTTTCGAGTAAAAGATTTCACTCAAGGAAAAATATGATGGTCGCGTAAATTGGACTTGGAAATTAAGCAAATGTTGAAGCATGTTTGACGTCACTGAAAAACTTACTTCCAAGTCAGGATGAAGAATATATAATAAAAATGTCCCATAAAAACAAGCTAATTTATGTACCAAACGACCCTTAAATTACATAACTCTCTCTTTTTTTTTTCATCATTAGCTACAACCATTCGGAACAAACCCGACTCGTCCACCAGCCACGGAGTCACGTACACAATTTCTAGCGTCTTCTGCTGAACGTTTCCAAAGATGGCGGGAAGGTTATCATTCCCTGCAAACGCCAAACAAACATTTGACATCGAGAACGGATACAAAATCCCTATTCCATCAAGTTCTAAGACACTGCCACCGCCCAAGGAGAATGCAATCTTGGGGATTGCCACTGTGTTCAAACGACAACATTGGTTATTTAATTGAATATAAGTTGCAAGTCTAACTGCGGATCAACCTGGGATGGGCGGTAGGTGTCAGACCGTTGAGCATGGGGATGAGTTCAGGTTCCTTGTTGGGTGTGTTCCGAAATACGAGCCTGAAAAGGATGGGCTTGGTGAGAGAAGTAGGCTGGGCCTGTTTGTTTTTAAGATTGTTCGTTGGGGCTTATCATGTTTGGGCCATTTTTGTTGGCTTTGACCGTTGAAGCTGGAATTCATGTAAGTGTTTCGTGAGAATTGGGGTATTTGAGCGTTTATTACTTTATTTTGATATTTTCTACTAATCTTGAAATAAACGTCCAAATGCTGTTTAATTATGCTAAACACTTTTGTTTGTGTAATTTTTTATAAACACAAAAAAAAGTTGTTGTATATGAAATTTGGCAACTTTTATGAGTTTTATTTTGGACATCTCCGAATAATTTTTGTGACTAAAAAAAGTAACAGCTTCATAAAATCAATTGAAAACCTCAAATATAATAACAATTTTTTTTATTTTCACACAGTTACCGTCACTCGCTCACCCAAATTACACACTTGAGTAAATAAGGATAAAAGGTTAATTTGTGTGTCACAATCACACACCCTTAAAATAATAAATTATCCAATTTTCTCATTAACTACAACCATTCGGAGCAAACCCGACCCGTCCACCAACCTTGTCGTACACAACTTGTAGCGTCTGTTGCTGAACGCTTCCAAAGATGGCGGCGTCGGAATCGTCGCTATTCCCAGCAAACGCCAAACAAACTGCCTGTGATGTCTTGTTTAATGAATACAAAATCCCTTTTGGATCAAGTTCCACAACGGTGCCACCGCTAAACGAAAATGCAATCTTCGGGATTGTCGCCGTCTTCAAGCCGGTGAAATCGTAACACGTGTCCAAATCCGAACTTTCGGACGTAATCGCATAATTCGACATCTTCTCCTTAAACGCGTTCTTCAATGCCGCGTAGGCCTTAGGAGGAAGACGAGTAATTACCGTGCCGGAGTCGATTATAGCACTGGACCTTGAGAATACGGTTGAAGGAATTTTCAATTGCTTACCGCAGACGGTGATTCCTACGATATTGAGGCCAAATAAATTTTGGTCTGGCAAAGAAGAAATCGGCGTGAATTTGACGGATTTAGAGATTCCGGCAGATCCGAAGGTGAGATGACCACCGGTGTAGCTACCGGAAGAAGGAAGGCAATAGGAGAAGATATTGTTGTAAGTTTTCGCCGTCTGCGACGGAAAGGAGAATTTGCCGAGGCCAAGGCCGAGAATTCCGGCGATACCGTAGTAGTCTCCCGTATTGTTCTCACCGCATCCGAAATTAACGTCGAAGACATCGGAGCTCGTGAGAGTAAATTTCTCCGTGGCGAGAAATCCTTGGGAAGTCGAATTATCTACGTATTTGGTATTGTAGCCGCAAGTGGAATCTGAACAAACTCCATTGAGATTCGAACCTTGGAGAGAATGACACACCGGTGATGAACACGAGATATTGTGGTAGGAAGAAGACGAAGAAGGGTCAAAGATTGGTTCCTTCTGATGGTAGCAATTAGCTACAGCGCCAGCGCAGGGCTTGCACTGGACCCATGTCAAATCGCTGCCAGTGTCGAACAGAAGTGACAAATCATGTTTTGGTGTCCCAATTCCGATCTTCACGACGTACATCCCCAAGCCCCATTTTGTAGCCGGTAAATCCGTTGACTGGCTTTGACTGACGTGATTTGTTGTGAGTTTCTTTGACAGTTTTGAGTGGATTGAGTTTACGCGCGCCTGGTCGGATTTGAGGCTCTCGACATGGTCTCTACTCGTTGTGGCTTTGCCGCTGATGAGATGCGAGCACGGGCCGTGCCTGTGCACCACGCGCAGCGACGACCTGGCATTCGATGCTATACAGAGAAATTAACGTTCAAATTTAGAATTTATAAAAGACTATTAATTAAAAATTTAGTTGACTATAAAACAACTAATTAAAGAACTAGTTGACAAAAAAATAACGCATATATTGTATTCATCTATATCACATATTAAACACAATGAATCATTAGAGATTGAGTTAAATTGGCTAAAGATAATCTCACCTTTTGAAGAAAGAAGGCAAGGTGATGATGATGATGATGATGAAGGAAAAAGAGAGCTGACTTGAATTGTGTGAGAGCAAACATTTCCACTCCCTCTTTCTTTAGCTCCCTCACCACAACCCCAATTGAGACATGCACAAAGGATTATTATGATATTCAACAAATTCCTCGCTATGCTCATTTTACCCTCTCTCTCTCACTGCAATAAAAATGAAATTGGTTGGTCCTTTTATAACCAATTTGTTTGCCGAAGAAATCAAGTCTCTAGTGGATGATGTTAAACTATGGCACACCCATATCACATAAGTAGGGACACTAACCCATTTGACCACAAGTTCAGCGTGCTAAAGGGGTTGTAATTTGTAATTTTGTCTCTAGGCTCGAAGTTTTCAAGTTTGGCGTACTAAAGGGGTTGTATTATTATATGCCACTCAAAATTAATGTCATGTACTGTGTTTGTCTCTAGTCTCTACACTTTAGTTTTGCGTACAAAAAGGGTTTGTTCTAGTCCTGGATATTCGGTTTTTTCGGTTAATTCGGTTCGGTTCTTTCGGTTTTTCATTTTTTTCGGAAATAAAATTTTTTGCCGAATAAACCGAAATAGAAATTCGGTTCGGTTCGGTTTTATTTCATTTATTTCAATAAACATCAAAAACCCAAAAATTGAATAAAAATCTGAAATAAACCGAAATAAACTCAAAATCTGAAACAAATACATTGCAATCACAGTCTCAAAACATAAAAACCATTCCAAATGTTCATTCATACTAAACACATCATAAAAAATACAGTCTAAAAACATGTCATAATTTGATTCATATTAAAGGCAATCACGAAAATTAAAGCTTTCTCGTCTTCAATCATCATGTTATTAATACAAACCCAAATCCAGACTTTAGTGTCCCTATTGTATATAACCGCACAAAACCAGATTTCAAAGCGTACCATGAAACAAAGTCATTCCTTTGCGCAAATCAAACTATAAAACCAGATTTCAAAGGCATCCAAACAAAATCATTCCTTTAAGACAAATCAAACTATAAACCAGATTTCAGCCATAGTTTCAGATGACATAGTTAAAACTTACACATAGTTTCAGCCACGCTAGCAAGTTCAAAAATAATACATCTATCTCAATCTAGCTAGCTATGTTATTTTTAAACAAAACAAATGTAAGTTCTTCACAAACGTTAAAAGTAGATAAGCTAAAAAACGTGTTATAAGAGATCAAAATAATATATGATACCGCTAAGTCCTATAACAAAAACATAACAAGATTGTAGAGATACATACCAAATCATCGATTTTATGTATTGAATTCCTTCTAATCACAAATCGTAGCATTAAGAACTTATAAACTAATACTTTAAAACTGAAATTAAAGAAACTTAAAACTACTTACCAAGTGAGTCAAAAAACTCAGCTTCTTCCATCATTCGAGCCTAAGTTCGCCACTTCTTCACTCAAGTTACACCAGCAAGACAACAAACACTCCACCATATAAGGTGTTGACTACCCTAGTGGTCCAATACACGGCTAAGGGTACCGAATGCAGATTCGAGGCAACCGAGACATTTCGATTGCAAGTATCTGACAAGCATGTGATAGAAACTTGCTTTTATCAGCACCTCCACCAAGATAAAACATCATAAGAAAGCTCTAAGTTATTTTCAACTCTTTCGCCTTTTCAAGTAAATATCCAACTCGCTCCAAACATCTTCACTTCTCCTTATGCTATTTATCTTATCATAAATACTTTCAGCATACATTTATCATCATCATCATCATCATCAAGAATAACACTCTGGATCTCACAGCCCTTGAATCTCCACTTAAAGATCGATCTCTCTCTCGGCTTTTTAAACCAGACTATACTCTTCATACAACTTCTTCAACACACTTAAAAAGTAAGAGTTTAGCCACACTCAATGGTATCCTTAACATACATTCAAAGCATAAAGATGCAAATCGATCTTGTTTCGGGATCAAACAAACTACCTATAATCACTAATGGATTCATATTCATCGCCCATCCCAATACTTTTCAAACGTATCTCTCATCACACGCGCTAATCTCTAACCTCCTTTTCCTTATTACCACACTTGTGAATTAAATTCTTCTCTATGTTCACAATCTCATCAACATACCAAGTCACCGACTTGTAATGAAAATTAACTCAAGATTTTCAGAATTCACTAACACCTCAACCTCATCCCACGCCGGCTGCCGGTCCAATTCTCCTGGTCTCATCATCTTCTAAGAAGTACAAAGATAGCTTTATCCTCCAACATCATCTTCTCAAACACTCTAACCTTAGTGAACTCAACATAAGATAAGTCGAGTTCCACTTTTTTTAACATCCAAAGGCAAGCTACCTGGATATCTTTCCAGCCTCACACCTCATCTCAAATGACTTCAGCCTAGAAAGAGGAACGCATATATTTCAAAGCATTCCTAATGTAACATAGACGTATTTTCTTTAAACCGTCACTAACAACTAGATTTAATATGCACAATATGCGCACAACAATGCATATGAATGTATTCCCTCCAAGACTAAGGAATCCATGATCAGATGCTAAACAAGCCGATCGCCTGCATTCGCCCTAGATTGCCAATCTACCGTGAATACCTCTCAATCGATTCATTTTTCTATGCAATCAATAAGCATTCCACAAATACTCCACTTTATGATCTCGTGATGACTTTCAAACCGATGATCCTCTTCTATAATTCCCATTCAGATCTATCCAAAGAGCGTCACCACCATGTATGTGGATGTTTCATGACACCCATATGTCGTGAGACTAACTCTCGCTTCCTTCTTAAAGACGCCATTTAAAGCTTGTTTCGAACCTCATACATCGCAACAATGTCCTTTCGAGTTTTCTCGAGAATGTTTGAAACTGGCAAAGACATCGCAACAAAACCTTTTCCATCCTTCGATTCAACAAAGGAGTATGATAATTCATTCACCACAACCATCTCATCATGGATCTTCTGAAAATCGACGATCACATTTCACGCCACATTCAGTTACCACCCTCATCACTACTCAAATGATTCTCCGTGTCACTTCTTCGTAATCCTTAAACATTTTCACCTCTCAATGTGAGTCTTCATCGACTAGTTCCATCGAGTTTGGAATCACAACCTATATCCGCCCACGTAACTTACAAAGGCATCTGTAAGGATCATCTTCGCACAACAAAATATTTCCATACCTTAGCTTAACAAACTTCTTCTTTGTTTGTGGAATACCCGATGGTTTGGTCTGACCATTCCTTTCTGCCGGTGGCTGGTACCTCCTCAAAAGATTCTCCGAACTCACCACATTGTAATCCATCGTGATCAAGCTCAAGAAAGATTCGCATTTAATCAAACATTATCGAGATTTGAGATAAATGCTAAAAACAAATTAAGAAAGAAGAAATCAATAACAATTCATAGCACTAGAAAAGCATAAGATACAACTCAAAACTAAACCGATCAAGATTAAAAATCGAGAGAAGAGAAGACTGGGTAAAATGACTGAGCGAAATAAAGAGAGACAGCAATAAAGAGAACACTGAAACTTGAAGAAAGATCAGAGAATGAGAAGACTTTGGGTAAAATGGTAAAAAACAGCAGAATCATGAGACAAGAAAGACAAAATCCTAAGATTCCGAGTTACTAAAAGTGATGAGTCTCCTAGAAACACCCGCACTAGTCTCAACTCACTGCACTTTCAGATAATATAATATAAAAGATTTCAATAAGTATATGAATAGTTTTCTAATAGTTTGTAGTGAGATCATGAGATGACTAAATGGCTAAACTAATAGCCGTGTTTCTCCAAATCTATAAAAAAATTCATAATTTGGGGCTATACATATTTTAAAATCATCAAAAGTGAGGCTGAATTATTCAAAGTGGGAATGCATCATACGAGTGGTTCATAACATGGCTGGGGTCACACTACGTCAACTTGTTTTGAATTCCTTCCTAAATAAATAAAAGATTCCAAACTCCATAAAAACTCATACAACAGCTAAAAAAGAAAAGAGAAACATGATCTTTCACAAATATAAGAACAACTCCTAAGACATCAAAAGAAGAGAGAACCTATTTGAAAAATATAAAAAGTTTTTTCACTCTAACTTCAACCTAAACTCCAAAGACGGTTGAGTTAGCAACCTAAACTTAAACCTAAAAAAATCTCTGATTTGGGTATTTAAGCAAACTCAATTACATCAAAACTTCCTTTCAGAGATTCCAATTCTATGTCTAACTTCAAATCTGAAAATCTAAGAACCAACTCGTAAACTATTTGCAGAATTGATGAATCATAGCAACGCTAATTGCAAACCCAAATTCCAACAATTCCCGAGTTCCAGATTCATTCATAAACTCCAAATCAACATCATCAATAGCTAAAATTCACCAAAATCTAAGAGATTCTAAGTGATAAACGAGACAGAGAGATTCAAATTAACTAAGAGATTCAGATTAACTAAGCTATCATACCAATTAGCCGGAGATGACGAGACAGAGACGATGAGAAGGTCGACGAGACTGATAGTTTCTAGCTAGAGACGACGAGACAGAAAGATTTTGGGAGAGAAATTGGGTGAATTTTGGGAGAAAAATTAGGTTAATTTGGGATTTTTTGACATACGACAAATCGAGAATAAAAAAAGTTTTGACATTTTGTCATTTTGAATATATTCTGTAGCGCCTTAAAATTAAAATTAGCTAGATTTTCATTAAGATATACTTAAATTGTAAATTAATTTCTAACCGAAATAATAACGAACGAAACCAAAATCAAATAAAATCTTGCCGAATAAACGACATCGCTGAGGGATAACCGAAACCGAAAACCGAATCGAAAGATCGAAAAACCGAACCGTAAATCCAGGTCTAGTTCTTTCCACTACATGATTGATGAAGAGTCAATAAGTCAACCGGAGAGCTTCAAACCGGACCAAAATACCAAACTGAAGATACAACTTGGATTAGTCAAACTAATGTCAAGGTCTTTGGATATTTTCTAATCGTTTATTGGCTTCAAGTTAGTAAGTGGAGACTTGGTATTCTCGTTTACTTGCTTCAAGCCATACAAAAGCAATTTTCATAACAATGAAACATTTGTAACACACGTAAATGGAATTTAAGTCCTCAAAGCATGATTGTAAATTTTGTAATTTCCGTTATGATCTTTTAGCTAGTCGAACAAAAAAAACATAATTAGTTCTACTGGATATCTCAGATCTGCCCACAAAAAAGATTCTTCACGATATAAAACAGAAAAAAACAAATTCGAATGTCTTTGCAAGGGATCTTATATGGGCTTTTTTACCAACATCACTCTGTATTATTTATCTAGTATTGGAATAAAAATGTACAAATAAACAGTTTGTTCTGGTAATTGTTGTATCATCCACACAAACTTATTACTGTACAATTACTTCAGAGACCATCACGCACTTTACTCTTTACCCAAATTACACACTTGATTAAGGATAAAGCTAATTTGTGCCAAATCCATAAATTTAAACATTTACCCGTTTGTTTTTTTCTTCAATTAACTACACCCATTTGGAGCAAACCCGACCCGCCCACCCGCACCATCATACACAACTTCTAGCGTTTGCTGCTGCACGTTTCCAAAGATGGCAGCGTTATTGTCATCGCTATTCCCTGCAAACGCCAAACAAACCTGCGATATCTTAAACGCGTAAAAAATCCCTTTCGAGCCAAGCTCCACGACGGCGCCACCGCTGAAAGAAAACGCCACTTTCGGGATCGTCACCGTCTTAATTCCGCTGAAATCGAAACACGTGTCGAGGATCGATACGCCCGACGTGGTCGGATACTTTGACATTTGTGCCTTGAACGTGCTTCGTAACGCCGCATAGGCTTTCGGCGGGAGACGGGTAATAACGGTTCCGGAATCGATTAAAGCTCCCGGAGTAGAGAATACGGTTGAAGGAATTGGCAATTTCTGACCGCCTACGGTAATTCCGACGATACTGAGACCATAGAAGGATGTTCCATCTGTGATGGTTGAAATCGGAGTAAATTTGACGGATCTGGAGATTCCGGCTGATCCGAAGGTGAGATGTCCGGTGTAGCTAGCGGAGGAAGGGAGGCAATAAGAGAAGATCTTATTGTAAGCCGTTGCCGTCTGCGACGGGAATGAGAGCTTATCACGGCCAAGACCGAGAAGTCCGGCGACACCGGTGAAAAGTCCTTGGTTGTTCTCGCCGCAACCAAAATAAACGCCGTCAAATACGTCGGAGTTCGTTAGTGTAAATTTCTCCTTGGCGAGAAATCCGACGGAGAACGATTGATCGCCGTATTGAATACCGTAGATGCAATTCGAAGCCGAACAGCTTCCGGCGTTTCCTAATTAAAAAATAAAAACCGGTTAACATAACCGGGTACGGTTAAAATAACCGAAATTAACAACGACTGAAATTGAACCTGTAGCGGAAGATAGAGAACCACACGCTGCTGATGAGCAGGAGACGTTGTAGTAAGAAGTAGACTTAGAAGGGTTAAAGATTGGTTCCTTTTGATCATAGCAAGTTCGAACACATGGCTCACACTGAGTCCACGTTAAATCGCTTCCGGTGTCGAAGATTAGTGATAGATCGTACTTTGGTGTCCCGACTCCGACCGTCACGATGTAGTTTCCTGAACCGAGTGTGCTTCCGTCTCTAGCCGGTAGATCCGTTGACTGGCTTTGACTGACGTGATTTGTTGTAAGTTTCTTTGACAGTTTTGAGTGGATTGAGTTTACGCGCGCCTGGTCGAGTTTGAGGATCTCGACATGGTCTGGTCCCGTGGCTTTGCCATTGTTTAGACGCGAGCACGTGCCGTGTCTGTGCGTCACGTGCAGTGAGGACTTTGTCTTCGTCGCTGTATGGGATGAGATTAGTTCACGTTAAAGAAAAAGAGAAATATACCCACAGGTTCCTCAAGTTATCACAAAAAAATAATAACATTATTTTTGTGGTCGATGATGTATTACTATTATAGTGTTATCTAACGAAATGATAAAGAAGATTTTCTTAAAATTTAACTTATTTGGAGCCAAACAGAGTTGTACTTATAATCAACTCACTAAATTGTTGGATTTTTTTCTTAACTCACTAAACTAGCTAACAAAATATTGATTGCAACTACTAATCATTGTCGTTTACCCCGTTTAACAAATACTAATCATTTATGCTATCACTTTCTTAGTCCTGTGATGGTAATAATATGTTTTTGTGATGATCTTAGTCCTACTTGCCCTCTATAACCTAATTGAGAGTAAATATACTAAAATATATTTATATCTTTACACAATACGTACACCACGAATGTAAATATATCATAAGGACATATTATATACATATTCTCTGTTCATCTACCTTATCTATAGCTTAAACACAATGAATCATCGGAAATTGAATTGGCTAAAAATCATCACCTCTTGGAGAAAGAACACAAGATGATGATGATGATGAGGGGAAGAGAGAGCTGACTTGGATGGTATAAGAATCAATCTCTTTCTTCTCTCTTTCTTGAGCTCCCTCGTTACAACCCAAATTGAGACATACACAAAGGATTATTATGATATTCAACAAATTCCTTTTTATGCTCATTTTGCTCTCTTCTTTCTCTCCCTCACAAAAATGACACTCAATAACATGATAGGTTGGTCCTTTATAACCAATCTTTTTGCTTAAGAAAGTCTCTAGTGAAGGTTGTTAAAGTTCAGATAACGACACCTTTATAACATAAATAGGGGCACTCTAATCCATTGGTTTCACTAACCAGTTAGACAGCGACACGTCATCTGGCAAATGAGCATTATTGTTATTTTCTGTTGAATTTCTGCACAATGAACGAGATAATATTCCGCTAAATGATTCATTAATTAGTGAAACTAATTAGGTGTCAAATTATGCATGGATGTATGTGATACTCATTCATTTATTTGTGACACAGAATAAAATTTTGATTATTATATTCAAATGTTCAGTGAACAATTTATAAACTGCAAATATATATATATATATAGTTATTCGCTAATTAAAGCATGATTGTTAATCTCCATTATGATATTTTCTCCCAATAATGGAAGAGTCGATTCATAAGCCTCATATTACGTGTTTAACAGAACCAATAATTGAATAACTGCAAGCAATAAGTGTTGCTTAAATTTAAGAGAATCCAAAGTGATATTAAAGTATATATCCACAAAATAATGAAAGCAACATCTTTAGGCAATGATTTTACATCCTGTAACTTGATCAAGCTTATGGGTATACATGTGATTTAAGTAACATATCAAATGTTTGCATCAATCTGGAAAAAGAGTTGCTTCACGAAATCAATCTCCTTCAAAATTAAATGTTGCTTCAAGAAATCAATATCCTTCAAAAATAAATGTATGTAAGTTTAATTAGCATTTGGTAGATTTAATAATTGTTTACATGAACGTGTATAACATCAACATGTGATCTCACATCTTTTAGTATGTCACTGTGGATCTCCGATATATAAGTAACAATAGTTTTAAGTAATTTATTGTATAAAAAAAATTGTGGAGTTAGATGACAGTTACAGGTAAATATAACTAGTATACACTAGATTATAGGTGGTTATCAAAAAGTCGAGTCTACACTGTTAAAATTTAGCAGGTACTTTTTTTTTTTTTTTGTTAACCAAGTATGATTGAGAATCTGAGATAATAAGTCCACAAGAACCTCAATTAATTGGATGTGTGGACCTCGTTATATTTTTCCGAAAACAAAAATTTGACAAAAATATAATGAGTACAAGTGGGAACACAAGATAAAGATTCTAATAAAGAATCTTAATGTGGTGGAAGTGGGGGAAAGCTGGAATCTGTACCCTAATTTCTAGAAACTTAGAAAGTGACCAATCTCTAATTATTTGGGTTTTGGAAACTCAACAGTAGTCCAAATTCACCATTTACATTGACTTGTAATATATATATATATATATATATATATATATATATATTACTGGTTGGTTATTTACCAAAAAAATGATCGATACTTTACTAACTAAAACTCCTATGTATGATTATTTGACTAATCAATAATGTAGGTCGTTCATTAACAAAAAATATTTAATGTTTGTCGTTGGTTCCAAATGTGAAACTCGATCTGTAAAATTAAAGTTAGTGGTATTCATTATGAATTTGATTATACTATATCGAATCCGTAGACGGTGGATGATATATAATTTATTCATTACTATACAACACTAAATGTCACTTGTAATAAAAAAAAATGAATGAGTGATGATGACCTAACTCTCCATCTCTACCAGACAATATTTCTGATATTCATATATACGGTCATACAGATCAGTCTTTAAACATGCACAATTAGTGCATTCAAATATGAACGCAATGTATAACTCCAAAACTAAGTAACGTTTTTTCGTTTTCATTCCATATCTATGTAAACATTTCCTTTATTTTTATTCCATATACGCACATAGATTTTATATAAATAAATAAATAAAATGCAAAGTTGGATATCTGATGTACGCTAAAAAAACCCCTGAGCTAATAAAAAAGGCATTATTCTTTTCAAAATATGTAAGCAACATAATAAAGCAAACTAAAATTCATTCGATGCATCGCTTTTCTTACATGCGTTATTAATTATTATCAAGATAACGCTTATGAAAAGTGTGTTAACGTCTATAGGCCAGCTCAAAGACAAAGACACCAAAGTGTTTTTAACACTCGTTTATAGGCCAAAGACACCAAAGTGTTAACGTCTGTAGGCCAACTCAAAGACAAAGACACCAAAGTGTTTTAAAAATATCAAAAGGCAAGAACACTCGTTTATTTTTAAATTATTCAAATAATTTCAACTGGTTCCGGGGCTTTACGTTTGTAGAAAAACAGAACTTTTTTTGTTAGATATTTTGTTTCTGAAACCCTCGTTTTTGTCTGTGTCGGCTATAGAGATATATGTAAACTAGGAACGATTTATACGATCGAGAACATTTTGGTAGGAACGAAAAGAACGAAAAAGACGTCTTAACAAAGAACAATTGTGGTTTTGTAACTGAATATCAATTATTGAATATGTTGTGTAGCTAGAAATTAGAAAGCCGCTGATGTAGCATCGTGGGAACTCGTTAGTTGTCACATTCCACTGTGGATTCTGTTTTCATCCGATGAGTTTTCCACTAAGATAAGACTATTAGAGATTGGAATGACATATGTTTCCACTCATAGATTATATTGAGGAGATGTAAAGGCTGAAAGGTAAGTGAGTATCTTATTTAAATCAATTAGTCTTAGGTTTGTATATCAATAACAATAATATTGGTTGGTCTATAATAACTAGTTATTCTTGCGTGTGCATATCGACCTTAGGGAAGCTTCTTAAACACCTTGTTTCAATCGGACCAAAGCTGATATATTAACAACTATTTTATTCACAAAAGTTGGAGGATATCCAAAGTGGTGTGTTATATCGTTCACGATCTTTAAGAATTGATTTATTCAGTAGTGGTAGCTCAACTAATTATCTAGAGTTGCAAAAAGTATCAAAATCTAAAAAAATTCATATCTCATTATATACATTGATTAAACCGAACCTGTACCGGTTTTGGAAGCAATACAACTGCATGGGCTGATAAAGGCCCATTAAACAATTTCCCGCGTTGGTGAAAAGCCTAACAATAGAATAAAGGAATTTGAGATCCGGGTCAAAAGGCTCTAGACCCGACTTGAAGAAACGGGTTCGGACTGTGTGAGTAAAGATTTATTTTTTAGCTTTCCTTGTCACACTTTCAAAAAACAAAACTAATAGAAGGAAACATCTAAAGCGTATGAAGATAAATCCGATCTAGGTCTCTTCTTCCCCAATCTCTCTCTCTCTCTGTCTCATCGAATCGAAGAACTAAGGCAATGGATAAAGGTAAAGCAGTGATGGGTACTGGTCGGAGATGGGCTGTCGAATTCTCTGATCAATCTACTGTTCCATCTTCCCGTGATATCCTCGATCCACCTGGCTTCTCTCGTGCTTCTCAGGAACAGGTTCTCTCTTTCTTTATTTTTTTGAGAGTTTCTGTATTGGATTTATAGATTGCCTGTTGTACTCGATTGGATTCGAAGTTTCAATTTGGAAATTACTGGGAATTGAGTAGTATTGCTACTGGGATTTTTTATATAGGTTGTCTGATGATTTTTTTTTGTTTTCAGGATGATTCAGCCAACAGCCGCCAAAAGAAAGACGCTGAAGCTAATTGGAAACTTCAGGTATATTTATGTCAAATTTGAAAGTCGTATCTTAAATTGTACGGATTCGATCTTGCTCTATGTAGATCTTAAAAGCCATTGACTTTTTATGTATTGGATTGTCGTAGAACTTAAAAAAACACTATCCTTCACTGCTCAAATTGTGCCTTGTGAGATTTAAAAAGGATTTTTTTTTTTTTTCGAGATTGGGTTGATGGATGCTGTTTATAATATATATTTGTTTTCTTGATGAATAAGCAGAAAGCGTGGGAAGTAGCGCAATCTCCGTTTAAGAATTTGATGATGATGGGTTTCATGATGTGGATGGCTGGAAACACAGTGCATCTATTTAGCATTGGTATTACATTCTCTGCTCTTTGGCAGCCTATCAGCGCTCTTCAGAGTGTTGGAAAGAGTAAGAAACCATCACTACATTTTATTCATCTCACCTAATATGCAATTAGCCATCCTATTGTCAGAGAAGTTAGCTTGTCTTTCCACTATTATCTGTAGTTTATCGAACTGATGAGTATCTTGATTGGAAAACGAAAGAGCTAAAACGTTGAACTTGCAGATTGACCTACATGATTTACAGAATGCCTTTTTCTTTACTGTGGCTATTATTCTTTGAAGAATTAGGGTAGAAAAGTACCATTTATGATTTATGTGGAATAGCATGCTCTACTTCTGAATAAAAGATAGAAAGGGCCTCTAAGCACCGCTTTTTCAGGATTCTGGCAAAGCAATTTATTATCAGGATTTAAATTATTCCCATCTTTAATTGGTAGTGTATGTTTACCATTAGACATATCTCATTTTTAAGCTTGAGTAATGATTTGGTTTGTGAATTCAAGTCCAGTATCTTTCATCCTTACATTGGACCTTTACCCTTGTCTGCAGTTTTTGAGCCATTCAAGGATAACAAAGTGGAACTACTTATGCCCAAATTAGTGTTTCTTGCCCTAAACCTTGGAGGTTTAGCTTTGGGTGTCTGGAAGGTGAGAAACTTTTCTCGTTTACTCATTGTTTTCTCTTTCCCTTTTCCTTATGGCAACACTGCCTTGGATCAGAAGTGTAAAGTACTGTTTTCTTATACAAAACAATTTTCACCTTCTCAGCTCAACACTTTGGGGCTTCTTCCAACACATGCATCAGATTGGGTATCATCTCTACCCCCTCCTCAGGTTGGTAATTTATGTCTGAAGTAAACTCTTGTGTCCATGTGTTTTGGCATCATCCGTGAAAGCAAGAATCTGGGATTTTGACTCATCATCTCTAAGCTGCACATCTTGTTTTCTCCACTTTCTTTTACAGGAAGTTGAACACTCAGGCGGAGGATTTGTTTTCCACTGATGAACTGCGTCTCTTGTATTTTAAATAATCCGGTAAAACCGCGAGAAGACGAAGACACTTTTGTGAGATAACTGCAACAGATACTTAAGTGATTTGTTCAACCCTGTCATGAGGGAAAGGTTCATATATGGACCTTCTCATATTATGATCTTCTTGTAGCATTTTCAAAACTAAGATGCCATAGCTTTTTTTTTACTTTTTAGTATGATGTTCATTGTTCATCATAACTATGAATGTATTATTGGCACCGAAGGGACCTATGCGCAGCTTTTTAGTTCTCATCTTTTTAGACAGAAATGGATAATGTTTCAGACTAAAGGTTTGCTCTTTTATTGCTTCCACTCATGATTCTGAGTTAACAATCAAATCTCGACATTATTTTGTCATGAGTCATGACTAAGAGACCTTCTATATCAACTGGGAGGTGGACTAGTAGGCGCTATGGAAAACTAGGTCAAGAAGTTTGGGAAGCACAATACGTGGAACAAAGTGCAGTCTTTGGTGTAAGTCGGTCTACTCAAAAAATCTCTCCACGACAAAATGTTGTACTTTTTAATGATTATTAGATTGCGATAATAAAAGATTTACAGGAAGAAAAAAAAACCCAAAAAAAGATAAAAAAGAGAAATAGATATTTTTCATTAATCTTCTTATTTTTCCTTTACATATTCCTCCGATCTTATAGTAAATTTGATAAAACGAACAGAGATGAATCTAGGGAACACGCTAACCTGATCCGAATTCTTCTTTCTTTTTTGTTATACATCACAAAAAGATTGATTCTTTTGTTCTTAAAAACTCATACTTCGTTACTGTCTCTCTGAGATTTTTTTTAATTAAAAATCTGATTCAATTTATTATTTTTCCGTGCGAATCTGAGTTTGTTTTTTTTTCTCCTCAGTTTTCATGTCCGCGAGGATTTCATTTCTGAAAAATCCCGATCCTTGCAATCACTTATCTGATTATAAGCTTAGATATGGTACTGATGGTTACAAATCCTTTCAGAACTTGTTCAGATGCTTCAACGATGGAAGAAGAATTAAGATCAAACTGCAAGAAATCGAGATACCCAGATGCAGTTATTGTTCGGTTTATCAAAGGAGACTCTACATCTGTTTGATCTGTCGTTCGATATCTTGTTCAAGTCATATCCTTTTGCATACCCAATTGAATAAAGGCCATGATATCGCTGCTGATGTTGAAAGATCTGAGCTTTATTGCTGCGCTTGCATAGATCAAGTGTATGATCCTGAGTTCGACGAGATTGTTGTGTCTAAGCAGCTTATTGGGTTGGGTATGTCTGTTAAATCCGGGGCTGATGTTGTTGCGGTTAGATCGAACAAGAAGAGGAGATTGGACTCTCAATTGATTATAGGATCGAAGTTTTTGGTCTCACCTCGAGATCGAAGGGAGAAATGGTCATTTCCTTTGGGATTAAGAGGTTTGAATAATCTGGGAAGCACTTGTTTCATGAATGCTGTGTTGCAAGCACTTGTTCATGCTCCTCCTTTGAGAAACTTTTGGTTAAGTGGTCAGCATAATCGTGATCTTTGTCCGAGAAGAACAATGGGTTTGTTGTGTTTGCCTTGTGATCTTGATGTTATCTTCGCTGCTATGTTTTCCGGTGATAGGACTCCTTATAGCCCAGCTCATTTGCTTTACAGGTTCGATTTTTAAGAGTTATTAATTTGCTATACGAAGGTTTCCAGAATTTCAAAGTGTATGTTAATGTCACATTGCTATATATGTTTGTCTAAGTTTGTTAACATGATTTAATATCTTCATAGACATTATGTGATGCTGATTTGATATTTTCTGGCGTATGAAGTTGGTGGCAGCACTCAACAAATCTAGCAACATATGAGCAGCAGGATTCTCACGAGTTCTTCATTTCGCTATTGGACCATATCCATGAGAACATGGGAAAGTCGAAATGTTTGTATCAAGGTAAATCTAATTTGGAAGAATAGATGATTATGTGTTGTTTATTGTTTTAAGGCCTTGGATTTCTGTTGATTGATGAAAATTTCAAGATAGAATTTGATTTGATGTAATTCCCTTTTGATACTGATAAGTTTGTTGGTTTACTGTGCAGATCACGAGGAGTGTCAGTGTATCACTCACAAGGCATTCTCTGGTCTTTTAAGATCAGATGTCACCTGCACAACATGCGGATCCACATCAACAACATACGACCCATTTATTGACATTTCACTTACTTTAGATTCAGCGAACGGATTCTCTCCCGCTGATTGCAGAAAGAACAGATATAATGGTGGGCCAAGCGTGAATGCAACCATGCCAACTCTCTCGGGTTGCTTAGATTTCTTCACACGGTCAGAAAAACTCGGTCCGGACCAGAAACTAAACTGCCAAAGATGTGGAGAAAAGAGAGAATCTTCCAAACAAATGTCCATAAGAAGACTTCCTCTGCTTCTTTGCTTGCACGTAAAGCGTTTCGAACATTCTCTTACCCGTAAAACCTCGAGAAAAATTGATAGCTACTTGCAGTATCCGTTCCGCCTAAACATGTCTCCTTACCTCTCTTCCTCCATCATTGGAAAGCGGTTTGGGAACAGGATATTTGCCTTTGATGGAGAAGGCGAATATGACAGTTCATCATCATCATCTCCATCAGCGGAATTTGAGATATTTGCGGTTGTAACTCACTCAGGGATGTTGGAATCGGGTCACTATGTGACCTACCTGAGGCTGAAAGGCTTGTGGTATAGATGTGATGATGCATGGATCAATGAGGTTGAAGAAGAAGTGGTGAGAGGATGCGAGTGTTATATGTTGTTTTATGCACAAGAGAGAGTGATTCAAAAGGCTCATAAGGAGTTGAGTTATCAAGTTATCTCCATGGCTGATGCATTTCCCTTTGCTGATTGCTGACTCTAAACTTGGCCAAAGATTTTGACGCATTTTCCCTTAATACTTTTTTTTTATTGATTTAAGGTTTATGCCAAATATTTCAAAGCCAAGTTTAATGATCAAATTTCTTTTTCACTACATCAGTGTTCAAGGTTACTACACTCTTATGTCAGCTAGAAATACGCGGACATAGAATCAATCATCATCTTCTTATGCTTAGCAAGTGGTTCTCACATGGAACTTCTGCAAAAAACTATGAAAATGGGACAGTAATCTACAAAATACAATTGTGTTTCTTAGATATTTTCCAGACTAAAGAACGAGACAAAAGAGGACAAAAATCCTCATAGAAATAACATTCCACGTGTCCTGCAGAGACCAAACAAACAATCATCTCATTTCATGCCTCGTCTGCGCCATTTTCTGTCTCGCTCTCTGCTTCTATCATGATCGTCTCTCTCATGACTTAAACTCTTTGCTCTTCGTTCTCGGTCCTTGTCCAAATCATGTTGTTGCCTATCTCTGTCTCTGTGTCTGTCTTTGTCCAAGTCATGATCTTTTACCCTTTCTCTGGTTGATAATTTCTGTGGCGGACTTTGGCTTCGATTCTGGCTCTCACTTCGGTATCTCTTTCTAGATGAATCTATAGACTCTTCACGCCTCTCCCTTTTTTCTAGTAATTCTCTCTCTGCAGTTGAGAAAAGCATTGTTCATCTCGTTTGTAAACAAACTAAAGAATTTGCAGCAAGAGGCTTAAACTACCGGACAAGCTTTTGTTATGGATGGGAACAATTCTCTCCAATGTTTTCATCCAGAAGATAGTAACTTCTGAGTGTGTTAGTAAGAACTTACGATTTCCTGATAAGCCATCAGCTTCAAGCCTCTTTCGGTGGATTGCAACTTTTCTTTCTATCTCCTCATTTATCCCCTGTTCCTCAAGAGATTCTCGATACTCTATCATAGCAACCTCTATGCGTCTAAGCTTTTGTCTGCAGCAATAAAAAAGTAAAAGTAAGGCAACATATCATAATGGAGTAGCTACTGATACCTACATATTGCTGATCAATTGGTAAGCTTTTGCTTTTTCTAGATGAAAATTTCCAAAAGCCAGAAATCCACCTCCAGGGGCTAGAACCAAATATCCCACCAAATCCTGCCACGGTTTTTACTGGTTTTGAAGCTCTAGCATCAACATGAAGGAATAGAGCTAATATTTTGGTGTATTTTACTCCATAGTTTTCCCATTTACCTCCTTAATTATTAGTGCTGAGGATCAAAGTATATCATGCAGATCATACCTTTGCTCCTAGTCGATTTCATTTTCAGGCTGGACACGAACACTTGGATCATCCTTGAGATCCTCTTCATCGGTCTTGAAAGTTATTCCACCAGCATTGTCCCTACCAGAGGAGTAGCTCTTTTTTTGTTCGTCATCAGTTTCATCATCCTCTTTCGCCCATCTGGAAGTTGGCAAAATGAGGTCATTTTTCTCCTTTTTCGCAAAGGCTTTTAGCTCCGGCTGTGGGATTGGTATTGTCGAGGTCAGATTCACAAGCTCTTTAGTTTCAACTTTATCATAGCAGGTTTTCATTCGCCCAGGCTCAATGTTAACTTCTTCCCAAGTTGAATGTCCCTGTCTATACTTTGCATTTTCACCTACTACTTCACAGCCACGTTGTTTCTCTGCATCTTCCAGGCTTAGCAGCCGAGCAACCATCATCTCTCTACCCCCGACAAGTGACAGACCGTTGTATCTGCAGCGTCTCTCAAGCTCAGGAATTGGTAGTTTCATCAGCTCTTGCCTTGCAGCTCCTGCGCCCATTGCCAGTGCAGCGTCTTGATTGCTCTCATCAGCATAGTTCATATTACCCATGAGACCTTTCGTCTCTATATCAGGCGCATCACCACAGATAGAATGAAACGAGGTAACACCTGAGTTTCCCGACCGGAGAAACGTGGCTCGTAGCCCATTTATATATGCATCTGAGAAGAGAAACCAGTCTGCCCATACCTGCAGTACTTTGAGTACTCGTTCCTGCACAAAGTAAGAATGAGATTGCAACAGAACTTGAGAAAGTAGAAGAACATTTGCTCTCTAGGATTTACTTTAAGAGCCTCCGCGGTAATCCTTCCAGTTACGCTGCGGTACAGATCGTTGAAGCTTTCCATTATATCGGGTAATGTTGCTTCGAATTTTGTCCGGTATGCAGAGGCATTTTTAACACGAGCGCTGCTATTATGAAGAATGTCAGACACAAGCATGAGTCTTGCAACTTTAGTTGGTATCGATGTCTCTTTCAGGGTCAACGACTCTGTCAGAACTTCAACAACCTGTGAAACAAGTAAATATTTAGTATAAATCTTGAGATTTTGGTCCAACGATATGTAGTTTGAAATCATGACATAACGAGTTATTTTGCTTAGAGACTCTATGTGGTGTATATAATCCATTACGTCTTTACTACCGCGTGCAAGTGAGACAATTGATGGATGATTATTTGATAAGAAAAATATGTTGAGCCTTCTGAAAGATTAAACAGAGGGTGTCTGTTATCCAATGTGGGCCAGAACAAACTTTACCTCTCCAGTTGCATCTGCGTTATCCAAAGCAAACCCCATAGCTTCTTTGATTTGACTCCTTTCTAAAGTTAGAGCGCGCAACATGTCCTCAAATTCATCCCTTTGAGGATCAGTTAAAGTTTGCTCGGCTTCCGCGCGCTGTTTTGTACCAGTGTTAAGGTATCAATCAACAAACTTCTCGAAAAAAGAAGTAAGATATGAAATATGAGATTGCAAGGAGATTACCCTGCTTTGCCCTGCTGCATAAGTGCCTGTAGACTCTTTTCGATGCTCTAGGCTCCCAGGTACAGGCAGCGGTGGCGGAATCCATCTATAATAAAAGAAAACAAACAGTGTTAATGCAATATTGCTAAGATAAACACAATCCAGCACCTGAATCAGTTTCAAAGCTGGCTAGGTTAAATACCTTCCACTTCCAGCTATCATGATGTACGGGTCTGTTCTCCATCTTTGAAGGGTATCACCCTAAATGACGGCGAGAAAAATCATCAGGGTATGACAAGATGACGAGAACCTCATATATTCCTGATAATGAAACAATTAAAATGTACCTGAGCAAAGGAATAGAGCCTCCAGACATAGTAGGTATGCTCCTTCGAGCCCAGCTCAAACAAGAAGTTAAAAAGTGGATTCCCACGCCCCCTCTCCATAATAGATTGTTCAAAAGCGCATCCACCGTCCAGTACATTAAGAGCCATCGTATCAATAATATGTTTGAGGTGCTCGTCCTCAGGAGAAACAACAGTGATATCCGGAACATTGAGGGTAGAAACCTGAAGATGAAATTCATGTAAATAAAAAAAATGTTAGTGCTAAAGATCCAGAGGTTAACATATACCATGAAGGATAACATTTAAGCAGTATCCATTAACTGAAGCACTTGTCAAATATCATATGGAACTTTTAAATAACAAATTTCGCCATATGGACCAAACTTGCATACCAGCTCAGAATTTTGATTTGGAACAGAAGTTATTGGTGGACCCGATGTGCCCGAAAAAATTAAATTGCAGCCCTGCCAATTAAAACATATGAAAACTTTTAGAGTTGCATATAAACAAAAGCAGCAGTCATGATCAAATGCAACGAAGCAACAGTCACATTCAGGGATTAAGATTTAATTCGCTAATGATACAATTAAAAGCAAAATGAATCTCAAAGGAGCACATAACTGCCACAGACCTCCTTACTCCGGATTGCCATATGCCCAGGAGGTGGAGCTGGTAGTGCTTGTGATGGCAGAGCAACCGCTTTACCCCATCCAATTTTCAGCTCATGCTCATACACAGTGATCCCTGTGAGATAGGGAAAAAGGATTTGTAAGTGTCTTGCATATCACCACAGCACATGCATTAAGAAGCACATTTATTATCAAATCAGATAGTCAAAGCAAAATAAATTTATATCTTGTTAGCAGGTCAGTAGTTTTCAACATTGTAGAAATGAAGAAAGAAAAAAATGGAAGTACCAAATAAAAGCCGTAGCAGTGACCAAACAATGAACTCCCTACGTATGTCTTCAACTGATTACGTTAATGTAATGTTTTAAGAGAAAAATCAGTTTTTCCACTAAAGAACCCAATAAAATTTGCTGATCTGAAGTTTTGGTTAAACTGCTATTGCTATGCAGGAACCTGAGAAAACAAAATCTAGAACAAATCTTCATCTTTTGCTCTTTTATCATATTGTACACCACCAACATATTCCAGTTAAGAATCTCGCACAGTTCCATATAGAACGGTATAGCTAACCTTGCATTTCATCCTTTGCAGCTTGCCCATCGGCTCTATTCATGAAAGCAACAAAAGCCACAATGTCTTTGTCGCTTTTTCTCCTCCTCCGCTCTTGGCCACATAATTTTAACACTAGCTATGGGTCCAAATCTTCCAAAAGTCCGCAAAAGAAAATTTTCATCAACCTAAAAAAGACCATACCACAAAGTTTTAGTCAGGGAAGAAAATTATAATATATAGCTATAGAAATCAACACAGATATATAAGTTGGACGAGAACAAACCTTAGGTGAAAGATTCCCAACATATAGATTTGTAGTTTGTGGGTCACCATCGTCCACTGACCCCTAACCTTCCACTGGGATCAAAATCATCAGGTAGCTCATCAAAACGGCTAGATGACTGAGAGAAGTACAACTTTAGTACAGAAAGCAGTACATATCCTCAATAAACAACAGTATGAATTTGGTTAATAGCAAAGACAATTATGAACATACAGTGTCATCACTATCGTGGTCATGGGGATTCTCGCGATCCTGGTTTTGCCTTTCTCTCATTTCTTGTTCATGCTTCAGCTCCTCCATAAAATGATCTATGTTTCGAATCTTTCCCTTTTCTCTCTCCTTTGATCTCTCTTCTTCCCTCTAGGAAAGAGGAAAAAATGTACTTAAAAATTAAACCATTACTCTGGATCAGAAACCGAAATAATTAAAAATGCAGTGACAAGGTCCATCACCACTGACCTTATTCTCTGGTTCTGAACCCTTAGATGCCAATGGTGGGGAGAGAAAGGAGGGAACATACCTGCAGAAATTACATGGAAGATAATCTTCTATATCACAACAGCAAGGACATTGATTGCAACTGTGAAAGCCATACGCTATGTGGAGATGACAAGTTTATCATACTCCAAACATCACAAACACAATATAAATGGATTTCTACTCTAGCATTGTAACAAACACATCAAAGCTGTATTACAATGATCAACAATGTCGTCAAACTCTTTGCTTATGACGCCTACACTAGAAATGACATATCACGATGAGATTGATTAATCAAAAGCAATTCAGTTTTACCTACTCCCCTTCTTTGAAATGGAAGCCGCATCTCTGGACTTTTCAGCTGCGATCCGCGAATGCATAGAAAAAGAAGGTCCATACTTCTAATTAACAGGTTTCTCAATGTGATAGAAACATTATTCTACCAAATCAACATCATCAAAACAATTCAATGAAACACAGAAAGAAGCCTTCAGCTCTACTTAATGAAGCCATGGCGTTTACAAGAGACTAACCTTGAGACTCAGGCTTGGGCTTATCACTGGGATTGATTGTACCACCTCGAACGTAAGTGTTAGCTGCACCATCTCCTTGAAACGATTCCACGAATTCCTGATACAGACGAGCTGTTCCAACCTCCGCTCTCTGCATTTACAATGAAAAATTCCTCATTCTCAACTCCGTAACAGCTAAATCCCAGAAAACACAACGTAAATGATTGAAATTCTTTCTTTACTAGTTCCAATAGCCCCTATTGAGGATTCAAATAGCTAAGAAAAGAGAAGAAAACCTTCTTCTTCTTCTCTGTGTTTCTTATCAGTAGGGTTCTTTCGGGGGATCGAGGATGAAGACGACCGATCTCCAAGCTAAAATCAGTAGACGGCATAGACTCTTCTTTTCATCCAGTCTCCTTTCTTGGTGAAGAGATTAATACAAAATTTGTATTATTTTTCACTAATGTAATCATCTTTATTACTCCATCAGGTTCATATTAATAAAAACAAACTGTTTATTACTCCTCCAGTATTTTCCATAATGTTTCATTTCTGTTTCCAGTCGTGAACAAATAATCTCTTGTTTCAGATTTAGAAATAAAGAATATGAAACTGGAGGTGCAGGTTTGCATAGAAATTAGAAATGAACTTATAATTTGGATAACAAAGATAGTTCATGTTTAACCCATCCAAGGACCACAACACCATTACTCTTTATATGCATAATATTTATTGTTAAATATATATATATATATATATATATATATAATAACGAGTGATGATGCTTTTGAATGGGTCTCTCTTAATAAGCTTTATCTCTTCTTCAGATGTTTCTTCTTCATCTGCCTCCATTGGCAAGTCTCTTGAGATGGTTAAGTGCCTTCTCCTTAATCCATTGCCTGTCATATGGCAGATATGCACTCATCGAATGTTCATAACTGCAAAAGGAAACAGGTCACACCAGAGGATTTGTTAGAATCATTGGAACATTGACAAACCCTTTACGATTCTCAAGCAATCACCAGTTTTTATGCATACCATGACACTAAGCATGTTTCTTAACTTGTTTAGCAAACACCTAAAAAATCAAGCATTGTAAGTTTTGTTATACAACATGGGTATCCTAGCGATCTCTATGCACATTACTTGCAAGATATTTCTATAATATCTACAGTGGATTCACGAAGAATTTAAACTCTTCAGCATACCTCACAGTAGTATTGAGGAACTACAAGATATATGCAGTTTATCAAATATTAAGAGAGAATTTCTCAAGAAAGTTTCTTTGAAAAGGAACAACTGTGCATGTGCCTGTTGCATCTTTGAGTTTTAACATTCCTATATGTTTTTAACGACTACCAACCAAAACATCCATGGATTCAAAGAATGATATGAGTGGGAAAAAAATACTATTACTTAACAGGGAAAATGTAGGAAGAAACACAACACATGGAGATGGGGCAATGTGGTTCCTGCTTTTAATTTACACGTTAATGTGAACAGGTGATGTGAATTTGACAGTGCCTAGGTAGGAACTAAAACATTTAAGAGAAGAGAAAGGGGCAGACTTACACCAAAGCGCTCATGTCAGCAAGACCGTCAATAAAATTGTAAAGGTCAGCAATGTCATAGCTAAGATTTCTGAGAGAAGGGTTAATTTCCTTCAACTTCCTTTCGTATAAGCCGCAAATACCTGTTTAGAACCAAACAGTTCAGCATATGAGGAAAAAGATCAGGGTCACGTTCAGAAATTTATAGCTAAAACATTTTTGCTGCTATAAAACCAATAAAAGCTTCCCTAATTCACTTTACACTCAGAATGGTGAAAGGTAATAAACTTAAGAAACCTATCTTTCTTCTTCATGCTACTTCCTCCACTTTATTGAGCAAACAAGTTAGTAATCAAAACACGAACCGGGGAACTTGTAATACAATATGCTAATAACATTTGGGTACCGAGCAGATTCATCACACGTTATATCCATTGGCTCATAACAGTATTTCTAAAAATCTGACCCTCCTAGCAAGTCACAGAAACAGCTACAGAATTATATAATATAATATACAAGGCGTAATTCAAAATCATCCATCGTGTTACCACAAAGATAAACCTCAACATAATCATAACCAAAGTCAACAATGAGTAACTATAGCTATACACTAGTTACAGAATGGTGATTCGAATTTAATAGTTACCATCCATAGCTTGGCCTATAGAATCATAGTCCATGAAAGTCCTGGTAGCTCTGCTGGGAGAATTTTGCAACAAGATGATTGTGTGCCTACTGTTATGATTAGCCTACATAACAAAGAAGACAGCTGAGAATAGTCAGCTTATAAGAACTGAAAGAATCAAAACAAGTTAAAAAAAAAAAAATTACCCTATTTTTCGTAAACTAACGAGAAATCATCAGAGAGTCAAACGGCATGATGAAAGATATTCGAAAACCTAGTTTCTGCGGAAACAGGATCTAACCAAAAAGCTTTGCTCAGATTCCTACGCGATTGAATAAGGAATCACTAAAACTACACAAAAGGAACGTTAAGATTTGAAATCGATTACCATCTTCAAGTGGATAGTTTGACTTCGATAGCAGAGTTGAGGTTAGACGACGACGACGAGGAGGAAGACTAAGACGAAGACTAAGACGAAGACGAAGACGAAGTTTCAGAGAGGAAAGCAAAAATTAAACCCCAAGAAGAATCTCTAGGGGCAAAAGCGTAAAATGATTTTATGTCTCTTAACACGTGACATCCGATAGTGAGATAACACACCGTGTATTCCATTTAATATATGACAAAACTACAAGCTGTTTCTAGTAGTTAGCACTTAGCAGCGTGTGGCTATATATCCAAACAACGTGCATTCTCTTCTATATATGATAAAACGACATATAGTTCTCATCTGTACTATACAAATTTAAAACCTCTGTTTTAGTTTTTTCCTTTACAGAAGCAAAAGTTTAATATCATCATCTTCTGATTCATTCTTTGGCAACACATCCGACGGCACAAGATCATCCAAATGATCGGAATCTGGAACGAGGAAAACGAAACACAAGGTAACGAGTCTCAAGAGATTCCTTATAAGAATCACCAGCCAGAGATTCCCAAACTCGTGTCTCGTGACACCAAAAGTGTGAAGAACAAACCCTCCACCCCATTTAGATGCAAGCTGTCCAAAACTATCAATACACATGAGGAAAGCAAAGAAGGTGCCTTCGATTCCCAGAGGACAGAGCCTTGTGCTGAGAACCACCATGGGGATCCACCTGATCTTACTTATCATCCTCGAGAAAGATTCTTCGGTTATCACAAAGAAGGAATCTGGTATCCCGAGGGTTAAGTTCCAGCGTTTGATGAAGATGAGATCAAGCATTCCTGAGAAGAAGTATAGAAGTTGTGCGAAGAAGAGTATCTTCCTAAAGGAATAGCCTTTGAGCTTCTTGTGGTATATAAGAACTCCAAACATCGATGCCAATGCCCCGACCGCATAGATTATCCCCACAAACTCCTGCATTTAGAGACCAAAATAAGCAAGTTTGAATTAAGCTCATAATTGCATATTTGGATGAAAAATCTTATTAGCTTGTTCAGAAACTCCACAGCTTTATATGTCAATGTGCAGGTAACAAACCATCATAATTTCAACACCATTTCATTAAGCATACTGATCTCCACAAACCCAAAGACAGGTTTTTTCCTAGGAAAAATAGGCTTTCAAGAGAAGTGACTCCATGGATTTTTTAATATAAGCCAGCAAAATAGTCTCAAATATGATCCATATAATATCTGACATATCACCACAGTGTCAGTCTTGAGATTGCGATCCATAGGAACCTGCTTTTGCTAGCTTCCCATGGCGTTTAGCTACTATACTAGTTCCTACGATACGAACTCAATTTATATCAAGCCCAAATTATTTGACCAGTAATCTTTATTCTCTAAATCAAGATCTTTAAAAGAGAGATTCTTCAGGTTTGTCATCTCAATATTTTAGCCTTGGCCAATGTGGGATTGAAAAACCAACCTGGGAAAAGGCGGGCCCAGCTGTAGGATCAGTGTACCAGTAGAAGTGGCCTTCATGAGTGCTGATGTTGAGAGCTAACGATATGAACATGTAAAGTGATGGCTTCCACACTTCAGGGTACTTTATTGTTTTATACATTCCCTTCACCGCTACTCCTAAGCCATCTGTGTCCTGAAGAACATTCAAACGATTGCCCAGAATTCCATCAAGATTCAAAGTCATGAGATATAGAGGCAGGAATTTTCAAATCACTCCGGCGGAAACAAATAAAGAAAAGGCAGATTTCTGTTTGAATTATTCTGCTACGAACCAATGCTTATGATTTGTGAGAGAGATCAAAGGAGTTGAAATTACAGGCTGAGGTCTCACCTTCTTGTTTTTCTGCATAGGAACAGTAGAAGATTTTTTCTCGTAGATGAAAAACCCGAGTATGACAATAGTTGCTGGCGAAAATGCTAATACCCCTAATGCTCCCTAGATCACAAAAAACACAGAATCTTTTATAAGAGCAAAATACAAAAAGAGAGATTTCAAGATTATATATCTTAAGGGAATATGTCCTGAAAAAGTGTATATCAGGAGCCAAAGGTTTAAAGGTCCAACCTGAGGTCCAAGCCGGTGAACAAAGACTCCACTAGTTGCGTATCCAACCAAAGCGCCAGCAGATGAACAAACCATGCAAAGGCTCTGTATATCAGGAGCCAAAGATCGGATATTGATGCTGTTTGTTGCTATACACGCATCAATCACCACATCTGCAATGGCCATAGCTGCAGAGACACCTAAGAGGCAGCTCAAAGCCAAAGCAGCGGGCAACTTACCAAGAACAACAACTGCAATCGCAGATACCAAACCAAGAACACCAGAAACTACAAAATAAGGCTTTCTTTTGTAACCTTTGACTGGGAAAACATCGGTGAAGAGACCCCAAATGGGTCTCATGACCCATGGAATGTAATATAACCCCATGTAAAGCTGCACAACCGATGGCTGTACTTGCTGGACATCTTTCCAGTAATAGTCTGTGACGACTTTGAATATCGAACCGGAGAACCCTTGGTTTACGCCGTACACAAGGACCACACCTAGAACAAAGCTCAGGTTTAGCCTAGAACATAGCATTTGTAGCCATTGATAGGGCTGAAGCAGAACTGAGACGACACCAGAATGATCTGAAATTGGTTTTAGCAGAGGTTTTCCGTCTGAGAAGAATTTCTCAGTTTCTAGTGTTTCCATGGTGTTTACTGTTTAGGAGATGAACATTGGATCTGAAAATATTGAAAACAAGAGCCTTTAATCGTTATTTTCAATGTAATAGAAACTCCTTTTAGAGTTTCAAAAAAGCTTTATACATTCACACACGAGGAAAAACAATAAATGTATTTTAAAACTTCCCACTTGACGACATTTACCTTGTTGACTCTGTAAGCAATGACGTCTTTCTTCAACTACCAATCTGAAATTCTACAAAAAACATAAACCAAATCGCCTTATGAGCCAAAGAATCACAGACTCGTCATAGCCTGACTGATAAATCTTGAAATAAAAAGACACCTAACCAATCTTGAAATACTAATCAACATCAACAAACACGTAACCAATTACTTTAAAATCCAATAAAAAAATAGAAAAGGAAAGCGAAGTGCAAAACACAATGTGTCAGCTTCTTTGAAGGTCATTTATCTTTGAGATTCCCACAAGCCAAAGAGACTACTATATATGATTAGTGAGTCATGGCGAGCGAAACTAAACCACAAAAAGGAGAGGAGGAAGAAAAAGCAAAACACAGATAAAATGGCAGGATTGTTTGATAAACAAGCCGATCTATACCTAGACGCCAGACCTAATTACCCCTCTGAGTGGTTCTCGAAGCTCGCTGATCTCACCGATCACCACGGTTTAGCCTGGGATGCCGCCACCGGAAACGGCCAAGCCGCTCTCGCCGTCAGTATTTTTGATACTCATGAACTTTGTTTACAGCAATGAATCTCTCAATTTAACAGATTTAGCCTCTTGCGTGTAAATGATAACTACAACATGCATCAGATCTTGTATTTAACAAATTTCGCTTGGATTTTGCAGGTTGCAGAGCACTACGAGAGAGTCAAAGCAACGGACGTGAGCGAATCGCAGCTGAAACTGGCAACGCCGCATCCAAGGATCGATTATCGCCACACGCCGCCGTCAATGACCGACGACGAGCTAGTGGAACTAATCGGAGGAGAGAACTCGGTGGATCTAATCACGGTCGCTCAAGGCGTACACTGGTTCGACCTCCCTAGATTCTACGCAGTCGCAACGCGCCTCCTCCGTAAGCCCGGCGGAATCATCGCCGTCTGGGGCTACAACGACGTCATAGTGAGTCCAGAGTTCGATGCCGTCCAGTATCGGTTCCACGCCACAACGCTGCCGTTTTGGAAGTATCCATACATTCAGCACATCTTCGATTCGTACGAAGCATTGCCGTTTCCTTTCGAAAGTGTGGGGATGGGATCGGAAGGGAAGCCATTGAAGCTTGAGATGCCTATGACGACGTCGTTTGAAGGGATCATAAGGATGTTCAAATCATGGTCAGCTATAGTCACGGCGAGAGAGAAAGGCGTCGAGTTGTTACCGGAGAGTTTGGTGAGAGAGCTTGAAACCGCTTGGGGAGGATCTCATCTGATTCGTCCCGTCGTTTACAAAGCTTTTATGATCGCAGGAAAAGTTAAATGATCAAACCCTAATTATAAACTGTTTTGTTCATTTGAGTTTTTTAAAAAAAATTGGTCACATTGTAAAAATGCTCAGAAAGTGTTGTTATTGGACCAAATCAAACAAAATACACTATTAAAACGTTAACATATATTTAAATCCCTTTGTTCTGCAGCAAAATAGAACCTAAAATGCAACAAAACCGTTTTAAAAAAGAAAAAGAAGATAAACTATCATCATTATCCTCTAATCAATCTTAACAGAGGAATATATGAGCCTTGTGAACCAGAGACAAGCATAGAAACCAATTGTTCCTGTGAGCACAAAAAATGCGTAAGACGCGATGAGCATGTACCCAAAGTAGAGCATCGCCGACACCAGTTTGGTGATCTGAAGCTTTGTGAAAAAGTAGAACGTCGCGTAGAGGAAGAGATAAAGAGCTGATGAGCCGGATGTCAAGTAAGATCTCCACCACCAAAGGTAGTCCTCACTGCAAAGCTGGAAGTAGCAGAGTACTATGGTTATCTCGGCGCAAGTAACTATGAGGATTACAAAGACGAGGAAGAGGAACCCGAAGATGTAGTAGAACTGGTTAAGCCAGATGGATGTAAGGATGAAGAAGAGCTCGATGAACACTGCACCAAACGGTAGGATTCCTCCGATGAGGATTGAGAAAACCGGGTTCATGTACCAAGCTTGCTCTGGGATTTGCCTCGGGATTTTGTTGGTTTTCACTGGGTCATCAACCGCTGGCTTCTTGAACCCGATGTAACCCCCAACAAAGACGAGAGGAACTGAGATGCCAAACCAGAGGAAGATCAAGGCGAACATTGTCCCGAAGGGCACAGCACCGGATGACTTCTGTCCCCAGATGAGAGCGTTTAGGACAAAGAAGATGGCTGAGACAACTGCAGGGAACAAGAAGGCTGTTCTGAAGGCGATTCTCTTCCACTCCGTTCCTTTGAACATTTTGTAGAGACGTGAAGAGGCGTAACCAGCGAAGAGACCCATGAAGACCCAGAGCAGCAGCATTGCAGTCATCAGACCACCCCGATTGGAAGGGGAGAGAAACCCGAGCATGGCAAAGATCATTGTGACAAGTACCATGCCTAAACATTGGACCCCTGTACCAACGTAGACGCAGAGCAGATCTGAATTGGTTGGAAGCCTGAAAACATCACCATGGACGAGCTTCCATCCTGTCTCTTCTTGAGCTTCTTCTTGAGTCTCTAGCTCGTTGTATCGCGAAATGTCACGGTAAAGGGTCCTCAGCATTATCATCGCCACCATACCAGACAGGAACAGGACGATCATCAGAGAATTGACGATAGAGAACCAATGAATTTGGTTATCACTCATCAGAAGATAAGCATCCCATCTAGATGCCCACTTCACTTCACTTTCCTGGACAGAAGCAGCAGCAGGAAATCAGAAACAATATTGTAAACAAGAACTCCATGACTTTTATTTCAGACACAAACTGTTGAGTACTTAAGAAAAAACTTGCCTGGAAATCGACATCATATGTGAAGATAATCTCCTTCTTTTGTTCAACTTCTTGAGGGGTAGCCGAGCTAACGACCAGGCGTTTCGTGTGAGGATCACAGGTCGTCAGACGGGTCTTCTCACTCCACTCTCCCTCATACTCATGCTTCACACTGCAAATCAAGGGAAGGGATATCAGTACTGAAGGACAAGGGATCCCAAGAGACATTCAAATTATGAACAAGAATTGCACCTGTAAGGTTTGACCTCAAATCCCACTATTCTTGCAGCATCAGTTTGCATGTCTCTATGATACCGGACTGTAAATGCCAGGTGATTGTGCATAAAGAACTTCTGCTCTTTGCTCTGCGTATGCAAAAGGAACCTTAGAAAATCAAGCTATTTAGCACGAATTCCATATAGTGTCAACAACTCAAACCTACTTACCCCCTCATACTGGCCTTTAAGACCAACATGATAGCCAAGCTGATAAACAACAGAGGGAGAACCCTGGTCCACTCTTTCGATTGGAACCACGAGAGGAAGGTTGTCGAGGATCCTAACACACACAAGAAAGACTTGTTAAAAAACTGACAGAGGAAAGCATGTTCTTCATACAAAAATTAGAGAAAAGTTTCTATATTTGGTCTTACATGTTGACCCGGTACTCATCATCGATCTTTTCTTTAAACGCTTTGGCTGTCTTCGCATCAAGAGTGACCCGGCAGAGAACATTGCACATTTGTGCCTCCCGCATTTTAAACTGCAATTATTTCAACTCCGCATGGGTTAGAGTTAAAGTACAGGCATAAAATTTTAGACAGCCTGATCTACAAATGAAAAAATGCAACAGAGACTAACCGAATATGGGGCATTTTCTATTCGGTCACCCCGAAGCACTTCTCCAAGATTCTCAGTACTGTCCACTATCTTGTTAGGGCGACAAAAAGGAAGGGAGTAATACGAGTATGGAAGCTGAGTCTTAATGGAAGTTAATTTATTCACTTTCACCTTCAGCTCATCACCCTGCATAGCATACAAGGAAAGAGCAGAAAATAAGACTCATATTTGAATATGATTCCATCACTTCTGCTCAATCTTTTGACGTATATATCCAGATTTTTTAGTAAAACCATGCAAGTATACTTTGAGTGAGATTCGTAATGTAACATGCAGAACTGACATTGCACTTGTACCCACAACATGGATTTTGTGGTAATGGCAAGCGGATCAAGAGCGCAAGAGCAAGAGATCACTAAAAACTTAACAAAAGCAATCAAAATTACAACGAATATGGCTAATCCTGAAGAACAAATGTCGATGTAGCTCGCCTTAGATGCGACATTGTTCAGATCGAGAGATTTTTGAAGCATAAATGAAGTGCAATTACAGCCTCAGCCGAAACCAATCACCCATTCTCTGAGATTACATGCTTAAACCAAAGTCGGTGCATCAGTACACACGGAATCTTATTTTCTCTCACTTTCTGGCGGATCAAGTGCGGATTAATCCTAAAGGAAATCGAAACGCGAGATCCAATTCAGATCTAAAAGCCTACTAGCACAAATTCAAACGTTTTTACCTTCTCGAAATCCTGAGGAGCAACACCTGGGAGATAAAAAGAGTGAGCACCATGGATGAAGAGCAGAAGAATCAAGGGGATCGCGGATCCAGAAGATTCCGATAGTCTGCTACTGCTCCTCCGTAACTCCATAGCCATGGGCGTTCCACAAAAGGAAAAAATGACCAGATCTGAAGCTACGCTACAGTTGTATATGACTTATACGGTATACGCTTCGAGACCAAGACCCGCCTGTAAGTGTAATTTAATAAATCCCGGTTTATCTTTCCGGTTTGGCTCGTTACTGTTCGATCCTTATCAACCATTTATAATTCCCCACGTCACTACGCATGAAGTCTTTCTACGAGAATGGGCTTAAATCGATAAAGCCCACCCTACCATGAACTCTGATTAGCTAATCAATAAAAGGCATTGCTAATGAATCAATCTTTTTACTAACAACTAACAAGTATTTCTTTATACTGCATTATGCAACCTGCATTTTGCATATATACCTTTTTAATTGTACGATTTCTGGCATTGACTACACATTTTCAAGATTGTGTTAAAAAATGTGGTTTAAATAATATTCATTTTCCCGAATCTTATGTAGTATATTTACAGGAAGGTTTGAAAATCAAATTACATATAAGGTTTCAAAATTTTAATCGAATTGATTACAATAAAATCTGTCGGTTTATATTTTGGACTTGGTTTACTTGTTTGTATTTATAGAATTCATGTCTAGGTGTTCAATTAATGAAGGATTTTAATCTAACAATTCTATTAGAGTTGAAAGGTGCTAAGATATTCATAAGTCCAAAGACAGGGAAAATTTGTACCAAAAGCAAATTTAAAAGTAACTCTCACATAATTGGTGGCCATAAAAAAAAAAAAAAAAGTAATTTGCACATAATCATTTCAAAGCACAATTTATAACAAAAACAAACATCATAATCTTTCATAAAGAGATCAGAGTCTTTGGTTTTATTCTCTTGCAGAGTAAGCGCAAGAAGAGAAGAACCAGCACAAGGCCATAGTTTTGACAAGTTAAACAACGAAACAAGAAACATCAAACATGACACAACAACAGGGCAGCATATTTACACTGATCTAAAAGCTTTTCAGATTCAGCAGCACAAGACAACAGGGAAATCTTTTCATACCAATCTCCAAGATCTAGTAACCTCCCTGAATAAACGCATTTAGGCGTTGAAGCTCCTCTCGATGCTCATTCACTACTGCACGGACCACGTCTCCTATGGACACCATCCCGATCATGCCCTTGTCTTTGATTACCGGAATATGCCTGATTCGGTTATCTGTACATTGCACGGTCACAAACAAAACCGTATTTTTACTTGCCTCAGTAGGTTTTAAACCCAAAAGTTTGTATCTTTGATGGAGAAAGTATAAGTTTTGTACTTACCTGTCATCAGCTGCATAGCCCGCAAGACCTTGGTCTCCGGTGTCACGGTGATAAGCTTATTCTGAAATCGCCAATTCACAGATCCAGTCAGTTTAATCCACTAAAGTGAAGAAAATCATATAATAAATCATCCATTCTCATACCTCTTCAGTCATAATGTCTCCAACTTTTGTTGATTTGGATGATCTCCCTTGCACTATAATCTTCCGTAGGTAATCTGAAGAAATTTCGCAATGTCGAAAATGGATCAGGCATATCACAAGGCACAACAAAAGCTTTCTTTAAGAGTCAAATTTGGTTTACCTCTCTCTGTAATGATTCCAGCAAGAGCTTGTTGCTCACCAGGTTTCACAACCACCAAGGCACCAACATTGTGTTGTGTCATCTAAACAAAACAAACACATCAATTCCAAATTAACACACTCTCACATGGAGAGATATGAGTATAGTATCTAAAAGGGTAAAGAAAAGATATTGGATTAGCATACGGATTTAACAGCATCATAAACAGTGTCATCAGTAGTACACCAAAGCCAAGATCCATCAGCACTTTTGCCTTTGGCTTTCATGACGTCAGAAATGGTTGTACTCTCGAATCCAGTTTCCTCTATACGAGCAGATTGAGTTGATTCATAGCGTGAAGAAAACACAGAAGGCTGAATCGCCGGGTTAATCACACGGAGATGTTGCAGCACAGAAGCTTTCACAACATTTCCACCAGAGACCAAGGATCGAATCACAGCTTGCATCTTTCACCTGTCGCAATCAAATTTATCAGTTACTGAATCTATAAAAGGAAGCAATCACAATCATCTTATTTTAAACTCAAGATCTCGAAGACCGAATCTAATGAAACTAGATCGAAAAGAGAATAATCTCAAACTGAATGTATTTGATCGGCAAATCCTAAAATGGAAAGTTTCCTAAATCTGACTGTATATACTATATATACAGAGATAACGAAGGAGGAGAGATTGATTCATACCTGAGCTTAGAGAAGAAGAACAGATCGGAGCGGAGCTTGAGTTTGAGCTTTGAGAACCCTAGAGTAGAAGGAAGAGACGAGCTGACCAGAAGAGTTGAGTGGAGAGTTTGAAGGATTCTTATGGATAATCATCAAATATAAATAACCATTTTTGATAGCGAAGTACTGGCGACTTTTTTCTTTTCCTTAAAATATCTTAGAAAATTTAAAGAAGTGATGACTGTTCATTCAATTATTCTATCATATCATGACAAATATCACAAGGCCCACTCATAGGCCCACTTTAACAAGGCCAGTTTTGCGTACTAATGAAAATAATTTTACTTGGTTTGTTAAAAATCTAATAGACTAATACAGTAATTTTTGTTGATAGTCAATCACATTCTTGGAATTTGGATTGTAAGAGTTTGTAGACAAGACAAATGGACTCATCATCCTGTAAATTTGCTTTTCTTTTACAATGTTTTGATTTATATTATCGCCTTTCTCAGGTCTCAGATTCAATCAAGACGGCGTAGAAGATATTCAACCTCGACGAGCTTAGTGAGAGGGATAAGCCATTCTCCATAGATGCGAGAAACAAGCAATGGATCCACTTTATACTGCTTCTCACTCTCATCACCAGAGTCAGAGTTGCACTTTACTTCTTGTCCAAATGTTTCTGCTTTCTTCTGGACTCTCGTCTTAACCATTTCTTCTACTTTCTCAAACGTCAAAAGCTTCATCAAAGCCTCTCTATCCTATATAAGTTTTCCAAAACCAAACGCTTATGGTGTGTGATCATTTCATATAAAACCACAGTGAAACTGAATCCAATCCACAATGTGACACTAATTTTACCTGAGCGCGAATCGCAGGCTCGTAGTCTTGTGGAGCATCTCTGAATTTGACCTCAGCAACAAATTTACCGTAGTGAATCCTTCTCGAAAAAGCCTTCACAAGATCAAGCATCAAATTAGACATAAAACCACATGTAGAACTAATTTCAAGAGTCCAATGATCTCCTTACTTGTAAACAGGCGAGATCACTAGCAGCAGTTGATGAATAGTTGCCATCATCACCGGGTTTGACAAACAAAGGAATCAGTTCCTTAAAGTAAATATCCCAAATGCGTTTGTTTATGTTAACGGATAAAGCCTTAGGATGCAAAGCCTAAACGAGAGAGAGAGAGAAAGAGAGAGAGAGAGAGAGAGAGAGAGAAATAAAGTTTTGTTAAATGAAAGCATTCAGAGTTCAAAGGAAAATGCTTATAGAATTTACTACATACCGTTGGATATTTGTGTGTAGTGAAAACCGAGTGAGGAATGTTGTCAAGAAAGAAAGGATTCTCTTCCGGGTTTTCATATCTTCCTACCTATAGATACACAATACATAAGACTTTCAAGTGAACCAATCAACAAACATGTAGGCTCATATCCAGAAATTTTAGAGTATAAACCAATGAGATGAATGATCATGCAGCAAAACATTCAGACCAAACAAAAGAAACTAATACCTCATTCAAAGAAATCTCGTGTACATATGATAAAGTTGGATTTTGGTTGCAGGTTCAGACCAAAATCCAGATAAGAACTTATCACACAATGAATGAGATATACAGGAAAAAGCTAGTTTCATCAAGGCTTATTCTCAAACGCAAATCAAATTGACTTGTAGCTTGGTTTCTGCTAATTTCATGAAACAATCTATGAAAGTACTATAGCAAACCGAATCAATTGAAGCATTGATCTCTCTGTATCTAATTTTATATATATATATATAAAGGGATCAGTTTTTAAATAGGAAATGAACCTTAGCTTGGAGGATTTCAATCTCTCTGACGAAAAACTCGGTAAGAGAAGAGGAATTTGCAGAATCTAGACAAGGTGGAGATCCCTCGAATGCAGGGGAATTGAGCGGAAACTGAGCTCTTTCAATCAAGCTGAAGACGATGGTGTCTTCTTGCCTAACCAACGATTCCCTGATCGAGTCAAGACTCAGTACATTGGAACCCACAGAACCCGAGTTTGACTCGACGACTCTTGCCATGCCGTTTCTGCAAAATGCCGACGAGATAAAACATCGCCGTCATCGATGGTGTAAAGCTAGATATGAGCAACTGTGAATGGAAAAGTTCAAGGAACTTACCTGGAAAAATGAAGCTGCTTCTTCTTCCTCTTCCTTAATTCTCTCGCTTTTTGAGTCTATAACGTGTTTTGGACTTTTTTGCTTCTCCTCGGAGATATGCAAATTTTTATGTTATTTTCTCTATAGAAATATAAACTTACAAATCCCGAAGCGTTGAAATCTAATGAGATCGTGATTTGGGCCCAACTATATTCTTCTATTCATACACTGGACCATAAATTATCTATAGAATAATATCTTCTCAGCAAATATGGAATTTTTTTTTTGTAGCTTTTTTTTTTTATGATCTTTTTTAAAACGCATTAGATTCTGATCCATGCTTATGCACGGGTTAAAATTTTCATATAAATTGATATTAAATTTCAATCACAAAAGTAAGTTATTTTGTTGTAAGAGTAAAATGACTAATTTATATTTTATTTATATTACATATTTATTTTAGCTATATTATGTTAAAAGGTATATACAGTAATATGATATTGATCAATATATAATTTTTGTCTTATGTCAATGATCAATATATCATTTTTTTATATCCACGTTGGCCCATTTAGTTGATATTTAATCCATTTTACACATTTGGCCTATTAATTATCTTTTAACTTCATTTTGGTCAATTTTGTTTTTAAAAACAATAAAAACTTGTATACAATAATAAATTCTAGAAAATTATTTGTAATAACTCATTAAAAAAAATGTATACAATAAGAATAAATGTACGATCTAAATGGTAAGAATCAATAAACAAATGAAATATGTTGTACATAAATAACGCTAAAAGAAAAGAAAAGAGAAGAAACAGTGAAGAAAAAAAAAGTCATATTCATATTTTTCCCCCGACCAAACAAAATATCTACTTCCTTCTTCTTCATTTCACCAGGAATTTCGTTTGATGAAATGAGTTGGATTTAGCCATGGTGAGCTCAGTTTCCTCTCGTTTCTGTTTTAAGTTATTCGATTTGAAGATTTCTTCTTAAATCTTGATTACATGTCACTGTTGTCCATTTTTAATCAGTTAGAGACAACAAAAAATTGGATATTTTTTTATAAATGCAATTTGTCCGTACAGGATATATCCTAATTAGATATTAAAAGGAAACAAACGAAAGAGTTAATATTTCGATAACATACACACTATTATAGGAAACGTTTAAATAAAAAAATATAGTTGTATAATGTTTGCTTTTATTTGAACATGACCTACAATTAGATCTTTAAATGAAATTAAAATTTGGTGGTGAAACACGTCGTTTTACTATTTATAGAGATAGCAGAGATAATGTTGACAAATATCAGTGCAAATACTGTTTTTGGTCCATCAGGAATGGACCTTGTGTTCTTAAATTCACATACTGGAAGATATGATATTTGTTATGCTTGGGATAAATAAACAAAGTATATGTTTTGTTGTTAATCATGATGATAATAATAAAAGTCACTGTATGAACTCATGTTCAAATTTATGATTATTAGCCAATGGTTTAGTGGCTATGTGGTGTGGTGTGGGCTCAGAAGTTTTTACTAATACCAACCACTTCAAATCTAAAACATGAATATAAATTCCATAATTTGTCATAAATTCGGACTAATTAATATATCGATAAATTAACTAATATTATAAATTAATAAAATATTGTAGTTCTGAAGTTATTAATTTATAGAGATTTTAAATTTCACGAAGAAAATCTCATCGACAATTCCCTTTAAAAATTGAGCGAAAACTCTAGAAATTAAATTAATAACATTTAGTAGCATTTCAAAAAAAAAATGAATAGATTATATATTTTGTGGTTTCAGATCGGACGTGTCTTCGTTTTGGTGTAAGTGTCGGCTTTCTTTAATTGGTAAGTGACGGTCAGATCTGGTGATGATCCGGTTGGATCGGTAAGGCGTATCCCTTAATTTTTGGGAATTTTACGGCAAATGCCAAAAACTGTTCCATAAAGAACTGAACAGATACAGAGAAAAAAGACTTTAATATCCTTGCGTTAAAAGCTGCGTCCGTTGAGTTACTTACTGGGTAACTTAAGAAACAGTGGAGGGGAAATACAGGCGAAAGCAATTTTTTTTGGGGTAATTTTTTAGTCAAGATATTGGCATTGCCAAAATTGAGAAGAGAACTCTATATATTTAGAATCGTTCAGAAATTATTTAGGTGGTTTAAGGATTTTGTTTTTTCCCGCCGGTGTTAGGGGAGATTGAATATGACATAGAGAAGCGGTTCGAGGAGGAGGCATCGGAAAATGGGATCCGAGGAGGCGGTCCCTAGTGAACCAACTATTAATCGAGAGCTGTTGGGAACAAGGATGGCGGATGGAGAGGGTGGTGAACTGGGATCAACGAAACACAGGTAAAATCAGAGGTTTGGGATTTAGGGTTGCAACAGTAAATCAACGAATATGAGGGACACGTTATTAGTATATGTTCGGCTACTATGGATGTCCATTAAATAATTTATCTAGCCATGTCCATTGAATTTTATGTCCATCATAACGTGGAATAGGTCCATCGAATATTATGTCCATCGATGTATGTCAAATAAAAATCATGTCCATCATTGAAATTTACTACGTGGACATTACAAGCCTACACATAAGCGAAAATATACATACATCGAACTTAAGTCCACCAACGCGAATGAGAAACACCGGCTATTGGAACTGTAGGCCCTTCCCAGATTATGTCCATTGACGTTTATGTCCACCACCGCGTAGAGTAGGTCCATCAAATCTTATTTCCATCGACGTATTTCAAATAAAAATCATGTCCATCATTGCAAATTAGTATGCGGACATTATGATCCTAGACATACGCGAAAAAAAAAAATACAACGAACTTAGGTCCACCAACGCGAATGAGAAACACCGGCTATCAGGTCTGTAGGTCTTTTCCAAATTATATCTGTTGGTTTTCATGTCCACCAAAGCGTGGCATATGTCCATCGACGTATGCGAGCTAAATATCATGTTCGTGATGACGATTTAGTACGTGTATATATATCATTCTGGACATACGCGAGCATTTACATACAGCGAACATAAGTCCACCATTGCGGATGAGAAAGTCTGTGGCCTGCCCAGTACAGACTTTTAACACCGGCTAACACCGGCTATCATATCTCAATAAGAGAACAAAACCAATTTCAACCAACACATTCTAACGCCGGCCCGCCGATTATGCCGTATTATTCTTCGCCCTGCCATTTTGACAAGGAATACGATAGCCGAGAAAAGCTTTAGCAATGACTTGAAAATAATATTTGACAGAAAACGAAAAAACATGAAATCTGAACTCAGTTAACCTTATCTTTTTTTACTTATCGGAGGGTGAAACTGGAAAAATCTTATTTGGTCCACAATAATATTATGTTATGTCCTTCAATATAAGGGTCTAAAACCAGCTTGGGTTAACCTAATTTTTCAGTCTAATCGCCCAAACAAAATTGAATTTTAAGTCCACAAAAACTCCCGCCTCTTACTTGTCCGTCACATCATCGAATGGACATATAAAGGATTAAGATTAATTTTCTTCTTCAACTTCGGAGGAACACCTCTCTCGGAGAAGGTAAAATACAGAGGGGTAGATTGGTCATTCAAGGTCTATTCAATATATTAATATATGGCATAATCCGAGGTCAAACGAGCTTATGGCATTATCCAAAGGTCAACTCATTTTTTTGGCATTGTTTGTAATTTTTCTTTAATTTTTTTATTTATGATTTAATTAAAATAAGATAATTCATATTTTTTGAAATAATAAGAAATAGTATTTAGAATAATAACAAATAATAACGAATAGTTTTTTGGAATAATAACAAAATATGAAATCATATATAGATTAACACATCCGAAAATTTTGGAAAGTTTCTGGTTACCGAATATGGATACTTATCAATATCGATATCTTCTAACTTTTAAAATCTTAAATCCCTTAAGGTTTATGGTAACTGAATTTTTTTTCATTTTATGATTTAATTAAAATAATGGAATTCCTATTTTAGCGGCATAAGCACGGGTAACAATTAGAATATTAACAGTTAAATCATAAAGATATCCCATATTAACAATCTTGATTTTAATATATTGTGAACTCCCTTATTTTGTTATTATTCCAAAAACTATCCCTTATCATTTGAACAAATTTTCGGATGTATTCCAATCATAAACTTACCGAATTTTCTTCATTTATGATTTAATTAAAATAAGGGAATTTTAGATTTTTTGGAATAATAAGAAATAGTTTTTGGAATAATAAAAAATAATAACGAATAGTTTTTGGAATAATAACAAATATGAAATCATATACAGATTAACACATCCGAAAATTTTGGAATGTTAACAAATTCTTCAACTTTATGGTTACCGAATTTTTTGCATTTGTGATTTAATGAAAATAAGAGAATTCATATTTTTTGGAATAATAAGAAATAGTTTATGGAATAATAACAAATAATAACGGATAGTTTTTAGGAATAATAACAAAATATGAAATCATATATATATTAACACATCCGAAAATTTTGGAACGTTTATGGTTACCGAATATAGATACTTATCAATATCGATATCTTCTAACTTTTAAAATCTCATATCCCTTAAGGTTTATGGTAACTGAATTTTTTATTTATTTATGATTTAATTAAAATAAGGAAATTTTTTTTTTAGTGGCATAAGCACGGGTAACGATTAGAATATTAACAATTAAAACATAAAGATATCCCTTATTAACAATCTTGATTTTAATATATTGTGAATTCCCTTATTTTGTTATTATTACAAAAACTATCCCTTATTATTTGAACAAATTTTCGGATGTATTTCAATCATAAACTTACCGAATTTTCTCCATTTATGATATAATTAAAATAAGGGAATTCATATTTTTTGGAATAATAAGAAATAGTTTTTGGAATAATAACAAATAATAACGAATAGTTTTTGGAATAATTTCAAATATGAAATAATATACAGATTAACACATCCAAAAATTTTGGAATGATTACAAATTCTTCAACTTTATGGTTACCGAATTTTTTGCATATATGATTTAATTAAAATAAAGGAATTCTGATTATATGGAATAATAAGAAATAGTTTATGGAATAATAACAAATAATAACGAATAGTTTTTGGAATAAAAACAAATATAAAATCATATACTACATCCGCTAATTTCCCAAAGTTTTAAATTCTTCAACTTTATAGTTACCTTATTTTTTGCATTTATGATTTAATTAAACTAAGGTTATTCCGATTTTTTGGAATAATAAGAAATAGTTGTTGGAATAATAACAAATAATTACGAATTATTTTTGGAATAATACCAAATATGAAATCATATACCTTACAAATAGAACAAATTTTGTTAACAAATTTTAAGTGTTCTCGTTAACAAATTGTATATAAATTTAAGGGAATATAACAAATATGAAATCATATACCTTACAAATATAACAAATTTTGTTAACAAATATAAAACTTTATTTAATTTAAATATAAAAAATACAAACTTGTAGACAAAATAAATGATTATTCTCAAGCTAAATTCTCTTTTTCCATGCATAAAGTTTTAGAACTCAAAACATTAAGAAGAAGCACTAAGGTAGGCAGTGCTAAAAGGCACGTTGTTGGGATGACATATTCTCTTCAGGAAGATTGAGCATTTGCTGAATCTGTTAATGAGCCTTCAAATATTACACGATACAACTATTAACATAATCATTACCGGAATGATAATCAATAAGAGAAGAATTGGTACCTCAAGGTAATCAAAGCTAGATAGAGTAAATATATTTTTAAAAAAACTATTGACGTCAAGTGAAAGTAATGGTGATTAGTCGATAGCATTTTCACGGGAAAAAACTGTGAATTAAACGTTTAAGCTCGATAGAATCAATATAAAAAAAAGTTAGTCGACATAGGTTTATACAGAAAACAGTGAGTTGTCGACCTAGGTTTAGGTTTTAGAGAATCGATGGTTATGATTAGTGGAAAAAAAATCGATGGTCATGATTTAACTAAATGATCACAAAATAACTAAAGACTAAATTATCCTTAATGAAAAATTAAAATTTATTCTTAGAAATAATGGCAATGTGATGTAAATATTTACATTTTTTAATGTTTATTTATAAATGTATTCTCCAAATAATATATAGGAGATGCGTTTTAAACCATTAGGCTAACGTCTACGTAGTAACATAGATCCGCAATGTATAATTGGATACAAAATTTTGAAATATTATTTATAGAATAAATATGTAGAAACTGACATAAAATTCAATAGGGAATAAGTATCCTCCTCTAAGGAAATGTAAAATGCAAACTATTTACAAACTTTCACCTAAAAAATCTATGCTCCATAGCAAATTGGAACGAATTGAGATAATAAAGGCAAAAATATTAATTTATATGTTGCTTCTTCACAAAATTACATACTCTGTTTTACTTTTTTTAAATGAAACATGAAATACCAAAATTCTCACCTAGAGAGAGGGTAAGGGTGAGTTCGAGAGCTGGAGTTGATTCTAGAAGGTCCTGGAATACGTTCAGATGCTATATAAGCAGTGTCTTTCCACCAAGAAGCTTCTGTCTCCTTCAACTGAAGCCTTTGTTTAGCATCTTCCAATGCAATCTCCAACTCTTTTATCTCCTCTTCTTGTCTTGTCTCCATTAGCTCGTGTAGTCTTCTCTCCAGCTCATACGGACACACTCCTTGTTGTTCCTCCACTACTCCTCCTGGACACACGTGTCCGAATCTTAATCCTTCTGAAACTTCACTCTTCTCCGAAACCTCCTGTGAATACATGATAGTTCCATTAGAGAAGATAATCAACATCAATTCATCCAAAAGAGAAGAGAAACCAGATTTATAGAATTGTTCATTTTTTCAGGGTCTTTGTAACTCTTCTTTCTGTGTGTGAGAACCTCAGATAGGATCAAATGAAAGTGACGAGGGTCTACAGGTTCTCTATGTTATGTTGGTCAACTAGGTTTCTGTGATCATCAACCTTGAATGCAGAGAGAGAATCAGAAATCTTTAATCCTAAATCTCAGATATTCAAAGTCATGATCTGCTTATACAAGAACTTTACCTGGTTTTGACCAATCTGAAGAAGCTCAAACTCAGCTTCAAGTTCTGCTTCAAGCTGATCCATTTCACCTCCAAAATTTTCCCCTCGCTTAAATACGTAATGTGACAGAGAGCCTTCACCTCTAACACACATAGATGTCTCCAGGATCTGTGGAGAGTAATAGTGATCAGTAGAAGACTCAGGGCCATCTACAACGTCACTTGTGGTAGAATAAGCAGACGTTTCACTTTGGTCTTGCTTCCCAAAATGAAACTCTTGTTGTTTTCGCCTCAATTCATCGTTGTGAAACTCTAGAAACGTGTCAATATCGTTCTGTTTTCGCCTCAGTTCTTGGTTCCGACATTCCAAAAATTTCTCTAAATCGTTCCGTAACTCAACAATCTTCTGAATCTCCTCTCTACCAGTAGCAATCAAATGCAGCAGATAACAACTCACTCCAATACTAAACAAAAAATCCCTCCTTTGCAGTTCTACAGACCAAAAGATATGTCAAAAATTTACAATTGAGAGACAAATAAAATTAATAAACTGATGTATGATAATTCAACTCACACATAAAACATCTAGTACTTAAAATTGGCATCTAAAGAGTTTTGCTAATAGATTGAATAAGAGATCGTTCAAATCAGTAGTAATCTTGCAAAGTGAAATGAAGAATCCACTAAACCGAACCGATCGTAAAGTGATTCAAATGCTAAGGAAGATTTATATGAATTAAAACATGACAATTCGACGAAACATTAGGGCAAAACAAAACCAAAATAATGTTACCGGAATCGATGGTTCGTGGAGTCGAATCTGAAGATTGGCCAAGTCCACGATGAACATCTTCTGAGCAAGTTTTGATCCTCACATCATCAAAGTGTGTCACCCGTGCTTCAGCCATAGCCGTCTTCTTTCCTTTGACGTTTCTCCCCTGTGGGGAGAACCACCGAGTCACGATTCTCCGTGGCGACGGACATCTGATCCGGATGCATCCTGCTCTCACTCCTCCGCCGTCATCCATCGGAGGATTCGATAATTCACCTCCGAAATCAATCGTTAAAAAGAAGAGAAGAGAGAGAGAGAGAGAGAGCGAAAGAGGAATGTTATTAATGAGAATCACGAGGAGAAGCAGAGTGTGTTCTTTCGACTTCTTCGATCTACAAACAAACAAAACAAACAAATAAATGCGTTTGGAGGGAAACTTTTGAATCTCTTGGAAACTTTTTTTTAATGCCAATCACCTCTCCTTTTCCCAATTTACTAATAACAAAAAACTACATTTAATTATTGGGATGAATACAAAAATGAAAAATCTATGAATAATTGGTAAAATTCATTGATTCTTTTGACAACTACTTATTTCTTTGCTTAATATAGTTAATAACTTAAAATAGTGATTTTATGGTCAAAGACTCAAGAGTAGTATGTTGAAGGAAGATCAAATCAGGTCATACGCCAATTGAGAACTATTTAGCCATAATTGGTAAACGCGTAACGTTGACCATAAGAAATGGTAATCAAGTAACACAAATTCAGTAATATTATTATTGTCACTCTTTTTTTTTTTTTTAAACGGCCAGTGATATTGTCAATATCGTAGACCCATTTAATACCATATGACGTTGGGAAAAGACCATAATAAATTCGAGACAAGTTGGTCTTTATTTTTGTTTTGAATAAGAATTTTTCAATTTTGATTTCAATATGAAGCAGCTCCTCGTTACCTTTTTTTAACGTAAATTCGCGTGCGAAAACTTATGATTGTCTTTACTAGGATTTGACACAAGAGAATTGATCACCGAATTTCCAATCTCTAACCGGTACGTCTCGGGTGGGAACCGTCTCCCACAACTTCTACTAAAACTTTTACTGAATACAAGAACACCACTCAAGCCTTAGATCTTACAAAAAGATCTCTAATCTACACTATCTTGTGATGTCTACATTTCAGGAATGAGAAATGACCTATTTATATAGAAAATTAATCTTCTAATTTTCTTTTTTCTTTTGTAAGCTCATAATATGCCCATAATATCACATTTTTTATAGTAACAATCGAGAAAAACTAAACCAACATGTATTAAAGTTGTTTTTTTTTTTTTTTTACAGTACAAAGTAAATACGGAGAACAAAAGGAAAAACAAAAAGCAAAATCGTTGGGTTTCGGGTCTCAAATGGGTCAGAGCGAAGATGACATTTGGCTTATGACCTCCAATGTGGCTTTCGTCTTCGTTAAATGATCCATCTACGTTTGTTTTAAAACACTCTTATTAGTTCATCAACACATTTTACATTTAAAAAAAAATTAAATTATGTTTTTTGAAGTTTGGTTTCCATGGCTTACCAATTCCTTCTCTCGGTTGTCCTGCGTATTAAAAAAAAGACAAATCTACAGGTCAGTCTTTTACATGAGATTACCTGCTTGTGAAGAAACTAAAAAAGAGGTTTATATCTATTTATACCCTAGTTTGAATCTCCTGTTTGAGAGCGCTTATGAGTCTAAACAAGTAGTCGTAGTTGGATTTGTGAGGCTCCTGCGATCATCGCAATCATACAATAATCAAGATCTTCATCATAAACCATCAATAGAAACATACAAATAATCAAAGATCATCAGTATAATCATACAATGTTCAATGGTGTTCGATTATGTTATTACCTCAATGGTATCGGGAAGAGGAAGACCTTCAAATACTTGAGGAGGCTCTCGAATCTGAAGGATCTGACTAGGGTCATTTGGCAAAGGAACGGTCCAAGAAGGCGGATTAGCAATTCCCATTGATGCAAAACCGTGTCCCGTTCTACTCTCCCACATTTGCTGTTGTTGAGTTGAAGATCCATCGTTTATGATCTGCTGTTGTAACTACGAAAGAAAACACAAGAATAAGCCTAAGACAACGGTACAAAATGTTTAAATTTCCAGCTTTTTTAGCTTTTTACCCTTGGAACATTTTCGACTGTGTAAGAAACAAATCTGGGTTCTGTGAAGTTGGGAGGCTCAAGGACAACATATGCGCCTTCGTTTTCATAGCTTCTTGAACCCTGAAAGCGAAAATTAACAAAAGAACCAGTTGGAAAAACAACAGAACAGGTAGCAGTCCGACTCTGTTTTTTGTAAGAGGCTAAGGGAAATGACCTGCGTAAACATTGAAGCACTGAAGACTGTGCAAAGCTTTCCAGATTCTACTTCATGATCTATGGAGTAACCGCTTAGCATGTTGCCCATGTCTTCTCGATCTGCTCGTGCATCGGGGCCTTCATGTGATCTTATAATCATCTAAGATGGAAAACAAACAGATACAATCTATATAATTAACAAATTGGAATATCATAAAGGAGAAGGTTTTTACCCAAAGTTTTACACTTACCTTTAAGTTTGACTGTTTTAGAAAAGTCTCGGTGCAATCAGCTCCCCAAAGAAGACCCTTGTAATTGCTTTCGCTCAGACCATCAGCCATCCACGGACATGACCATAAAACATGGTTAAGAGTTATATTCTCATCATCGTTCTCACCAATTTGTCTCCTCTCAATCTTGTCAAGTTCCTCTAAAGAACCCAACAACAAAGACGGATTCACGGTGTCTTCTTGGACCCGAGAACTTTGAAAGAGACCTCCATGAGTTGTGTAGACGCTATTTGATATGACCGATGCCAAAGGTAACATGTTAAAACAATCGATACACTTGGAGTATAGCATCGGACCGTGCTCACCGTATCTGTCACATATTTCTTTCAAGAAATCAAGCTCTTCTGCAGAAACTCTTGTTTCAGAGCTTCCTCGAAGTAAAAATACATTCTCAGGCATCAAAATCTGAAGTTAGAAACAACAAGTATCGATCAGATGGAACAATGTGTCATGAATTAAGACGGTAAAACAGATAAAATGAAAGAAAACATATCTAGGGCCTTAAATCTAATGCTTCCATGTTTAATATTAAGCAAACTCATATTGAATATTCTATTTGTGATTTACTGAAAAGTGAAAACAAATTAATGCCTTCAACATTAACAATCCAGAGTAAGCCTTAAGACCAATGCCTCAGCACAGAAAATAGTGTCCTTATAATTTAAAAGACAAAACACGGGAGAGGCCTAACACTTCAACTCACGTTCCATCACAAACAATCTAATAAAATAAAAGGAAACAAGTAATGAAACTACATATGTACCTTCCAAGCTAAGAGAACCAAGAACACTTCTAGGCTCCAAGAACCTCGACCAATGTAATTACCGTTGAACACAAACGATTGGTTCTGTGAAGGCCTGCCTGATTGATCAAAGATTTTGAGGAGATCGTGTAATTGACCGTGGATATCTCCAACCACAATCACTCTAGAATTCTCACTACAACAATTGATTTTAACGCAATTGGCTTCTTTGCTTAGAATCTGCGAAGCACAATCCACCAAAGAAACAGCCACAGCATGTGGCAATATCAAAGGGAACTCAGAAGCCGAGTTTTTCCATGTGAACTGGTTGAATAAACCCATCAAAGTCTCAACCCATTCAAGAGTTAGTTGTGAATCTAAAGGCCATGAGATTGGCTCCAAAACAATGTCACCGAAGTCCCCACCCACAGAATCATCTCCGTTTCCCAAATAAATCTCCATTTCCATTGGCTCAGTCATTTCATCAAGATGATCAACAGTTTCTGGTTCGTATCTTCTACTACCCATTCCTTGTACACTTGCTATCATCCTAGTCACCTGTTGCTTCTCTTGATCATCCAATGTCTCATAGTGAAACCCACGAAGAGACTTTAAAGAACGGTCTGAGTTACTCACCTGCACCAAAATTCAAAATATTTAGTCTATTTTCGCATTTACTCCGCTACCATGTACTCTATAAAACATAGAGATGTGTACTTACCACTTGCTTTAGAACCGAACACAGAATTCGAGTTACACTATTCTCCGGATCCTGAATCAAAGTATGTAACTTTGCCTTGAGAAGAAATAAGCAAATAAAGAGAGAGAGAAAGAGATACTAATAAGGTCAAACTAACATGGAGACTGAATCTAGTTTTAACGTTACTTTAAGAAAGTCTCGATCAGCACCACGTCGAGATATTTCTTTCAACATAAGCAGAGTACGCAGTTGCTTATAATTCTTCATTCTCGTTGTTTTAACCGCACTTAGCTTCGAGAATGCGAATTTGCAAGCTTCAAGCTTCGCGTCTAAAACCCTTTTTGAAATTTCTACAGAAAAAACCCATCAAAAGTTATTACATTACTGGTCTTTGCTCGGACACATAGAATATTTTTCATGGGGATGAGCCAAATCAAATTGACTGAAAAATCTCCATCGAAGAAATAATTACCTGGAGGCGGCATTTCGAAAGATTTGAAAATTCCCTGGTGAGATTGACAGAGAACGGGAAAAACACAACAGTTCGGTGAGGTCGTCGGCACAGTTCCGGCGTCGATGTCGATTACAACCGCCGCTTCACCACCGAGGAACGAGCGTTTTCGTGTTAACTTCTTGCCGGTTCTAGGGCAAAGAAACCACGCGCATTTCGCTGCTTAGAAAGCGAAAAGGATGTTGTTTTTCAGTACTAATGGGCCGGCCCATATTTTTAAAGGCCCACAATTAGAAACAAACACAGTCTTCTCTCTCTGGAGTGAGAGATTTGTGATTGACCAAAAACCAATATAATTTGTTCTCTGATAATATAAACCTCAACAATGGCGAAGGAGAAGGCATGAGAAGAAGAAACGGAAATGGCGGGAGTGATTAGGGCGAAGCAGCTGTTTCTATGCTCGTCGATTCTTGCGAGTAGTAATAACAAGGTTCTATTACGCCTTCCTCGGCGTAGTATCAATGTAATTGCGGGGAATCTCAATTCGAGCGAGACGAAGAAGAAGGAGAAAGAGAAGAGGAAGAGGAGGAACGAGATTGAGGTCGCAAAAGCGACGGCGCAAGCAGTGGTGAATAAAGAAAAGAGGAGGACAAGGTCGAGCAGAGAGTATGAGATCGCCGACGATGGCGAAGTTCCGTCCTCACATGTGCCTGTGATGCTCGGCGAAGTTGTCGACATTTTCTCTTCGGTTCGCTTGCGAAGTTTCGTTGATTGTACTCTTGGCGCAGCTGGTCATTCTTCTTCTGTAAGTTCCTCCTTCTAAACTTGTGCGTATTCTTGATTAATTGGCTAAAATCGAACAAGCACTTACATAAGATCTTGAGCAATTCAATCACCGATAGAATTGGATTAGTAAGTATGATGAACAAATTCTTATTGTTAGATGTTTCTTCGCTATTGTTGGATATGTGAAAACAGATTGTAAATGTTGTAATTTGCATTTCAGATTATTCAAAGCCACTCTGAATTGAAGCATTTTGTTGGAATGGATGTTGATCCTGTGGCAAGAAAACTGGGTCACTTTCATATTGATTCTCTCATGCATCCAACTTTGAAGGCTTCTATTGTGTTGAAGAACTTCAAATACATCAAATCTGTGATCGCTAATACGCAACCTGAATTGTTAGATGTAGGTGTTGATGGCATTCTTATGGACCTGGGAATGTCATCTATGCAGGTAAATTTGTGATTTCTCAAGAAACTGTTTCTGTTTCCTTGTATTGTTGCCGTCACTCACCCACGCTTGTACAAGCTTTTATCCTACAGGTCAACAATCCCGAAAGAGGGTTTAGCGTTCTTCAAGAAGGACCTCTTGATATGCGAATGGATCCTCAGGTGAGGGTACTCGGATCCTCTTGCAGTAGAATGAACCTGAGGGTTTTGAAGTCCTGGATTTTTTTGCTGAAGTTTGTCCTAACCTTATCCACTAACATGTGACAGGGAAGTCTGACAGCAGAAGATATAGTGAATTCTTGGCCAGAATCTGAACTGGGGAGAGTTCTACGGGATTATGGCGAAGAAAGCAATTGGCATTCACTTCAAACTAGAATTGTTAAGGCTCGACTTAACGGCGGGTTACATTCTACTGGTGAATTGGTGGATATCATTCGGGGTATGTCACCAGCAAGCAGAGGTATATATATCATTTGTTTCTCTTATTTCTATTTTTGACTTCTATGTTAGTAATCTATCTTGGGCTTTCTTGATTTGCATTTGCATCTCAATGCTAGTTTCAGTTAGTGTTCCTAGTTAAAGAGTAGGTTGCAAGGTGGCAGAACACAGAAGAGTTAGCAACTATCAATGAGTGAACCAAATTAAGATCATGAAAACATTATACAGTTTAGAGATTTCAGAGTAGACAAAGATGAAGAAGATAATCCTTTTAAATCGACTTTCCATTTGAAATGCTGTAGGGGGCAGACAAGGTTGGATAAAGACAGCAACACGTGTGTTTCAAGGCCTAAGGATTGCAGTGAATGACGAACTCAAGACGCTACAAAACTCTCTCTACTCATCGTTCGATGTTCTGTCTCCAGGTGGGAGACTAGCAGTCATCTCCTTTCACAGTCTGGAGGATCGGGTTGTCAAACAAACGTTCCTCGACATCTTAGGGTTTCAAAGAGAAGAGATAAACGGAGAAGGAAGTAGTGTAAAACCGGAAAGGCAAATCGAAGAAAGTATAGAGAAGGAGTTGAAAGATAAAGAAGCGTGGATCAAACAGACAGTAATTGGGTCGAAAGGAGTGATACTGACAAAGAGACCAATAACGGCTTCAGAAGCAGAGGAGAGACTGAATCGCAGAGCCAGAAGTGCTAAGTTAAGAGTGATTCAGAAGTTGTGATTGCTTTATAAAATGTTTTTTAATTAGATGGAATTCGTCAAATTCGATTTAGTGGGACTATCAAATTTTTAAAGGTCTAAGCTTCTATTCAAATAGTTCATGTTTTGGCTAGATACAGAAATATACAGAAAGAGGGTTGATTCAATTAAACCGATCTATACCAAAATGTAGATTGGTTTTAATTTCTTAGCAATTTCGTAAGTTTCGAACATACTATAATTGAAATCAGATCGATTCTTCCAACAGAAAAAGAAAACCTTTTGAAGCACCTGTAAATGAAAGCACTGAATAATATAGTTATAGTTTGGTAAAAATTGAGAAATCATATTTGAAACAGTATTAAACCAAACGGAATGATGTTCAGCTTTCGAACCAGACCGGTTAAAATGATTCCTTTGATCATACCACATAAGTATCTGAATGTTGTCGCCGCAAAAACCCATTATTGTATCTCTGAAACCCTTCTTCTCCTTCTTCTTCTCCTACTCCTCCAGCTACTCAATGGGAGCAATTGATCTCTCTTTCTCACAGAGTCTTCTCTTCTCTCCGTCGCGTTCCACTCCTGCCTCCTACACACACCGTTCCATCTCTTTTATCCCGCCGGGAAGTAAGTCAAGGAGTCTGCCGCCGTTGCGTTCAATGAGCCACGCTGACGACACGGCCTCAAAGGAGACCAAGCTATGGGGCGGAAGATTCGAAGAGAGTGTCACTGAGAAGGTGGAGAAATTTACAGAGTCAATTTCCTTCGATAAAGTTCTCTACAAGCAGGACATTATTGGTAGTAAAGCTCATGCTACGATGCTCGCTCACCAGGTTTTACTTTTCCATTGTTTTAAGATCATAATTTGTTTTAGATACAAATGGCTGCTTTATGTTTGATTTGATATCTTCTAAATTATGCTAAAGATAGGACAATACCGGTGGTTTGTTCTTACAGGGGCTAATAACTGATAGCGACAGGGATAGCATTCTGAGAGGTCTTGATGATATCAAGAGACAGATTGAAGCTGGTGAATTTGAATGGAGGACTGATCGAGAAGATGTGCATATGAACATTGAAGCAGCTCTTACTGATCTTATTGGTGAACCTGCAAAGAAACTTCACACAGCACGGAGCAGAAATGACCAAGTTGCTACTGATTTCAGGCTTTGGTGCCGTGATGCTATCGATGCAATCCTTGTTAAGATCAGAAGTCTTCAGACAGCACTTGTTGCATTGGCGAAGAAGAATAAGGATTTGATTGTTCCTGGGTATACTCATCTTCAAAGGGCTCAGCCTGTTTTACTTCCACATGTCCTCTTAACTTTTGTAGAGCAGGTTTGGAATTTCTCCTTTGCTCAAGCTTTAGTTTTCCTTTGAGTCGCTTTTTGTTTTGTTTTGTGGTGAGGCTATGTTAGTAAAATATAGCAGCAGCCAGTAGCAATTTTTAACCATAATTAGCTTTACGGGGTTCATCTTCTGATTATTATGTCTTCCTTTTTGATTCTGCATTGATTAGCCTGTGTCTTAAACCATCATAGGTTCTTAAATTTGCTGAGATCTCTCTGACACTATCATCTTATGTGTATGTGTTGTTATCATCTTATATGTATGTAGTTACCAATTAGTCTTTTCCTGCCTCAGAACATTATAGGGTTATTACATTTACTTTCGCACTATCATCTTATTAGGATTTTACTTTCTTGACCTGTATTTGGTTCATGTATGGCAGCTCGAACGTGATGCTGGTCGTTATATTGACTGTCGAGCAAGGCTAAATTTCTCCCCCCTAGGAGCTTGTGCTTTGGCTGGAACTGGTCTACCTATTGATAGATTTATGACTGCAAATGCTCTTGGATTTACTGAACCAATGAGAAACAGGTATGTTCCTAATTCTTGTATTGGCTGCATCAAAACTCTCTAGTATGTCTTTCTCTGTAGTTTTACGGCTTCTAATTTATTAAGTCTTTTTCTCCTTTATTTCAACTAGCATCGATGCAGTTTCAGACCGAGACTTCGTGTTGGAGTTCTTATACGCAAATTCCAACACAGCCATTCACCTGTCACGGCTAGGAGAAGAGTGGGTACTTTGGGCATCGGAGGAGTTTGGTTTCATGATTCCAAGCGATTCCGTCTCAACTGGAAGCAGTATAATGCCACAGAAGAAGAATCCAGACCCAATGGAGCTTGTCAGAGGAAAATCTGCAAGAGTCATAGGCGATCTGGTCACCGTCCTGACACTGTGCAAAGGACTTCCCCTTGCTTACAACCGAGATTTCCAAGAAGATAAAGAACCAATGTTCGATAGTACCAAGACAATAATGGGAATGATCGATGTCTCTGCAGAATTTGCCCAAAATGTCACATTTAATCGAGAGAGAATTAAAAAAAGCCTCCCTGCCGGACACCTTGATGCCACTACTCTCGCTGATTACCTTGTGAAGAAGGTAATGTCGTTTTATTTATCAAAATCTTCCATTTTCTTAACTAAAGTCAGAAAGATAAATACTGTTTTGCTTTTTCGATTCTCAGGGGATGCCTTTTAGGTCATCTCATGACATAGTTGGAAAACTAGTTGGAGTTTGTGTCTCAAGAGGCTGTGAACTTCAGAACTTAAGTCTTGAAGAGATGAAAAAGCTGAGCCCTGTGTTCGAAAAAGATGTGTATGGATTTTTGGGCGTCAAAAATTCAGTCAATAAATTCAGTTCCTATGGGTCTACTGGATCAAACTGTGTAGCTAAGCAACTTGACTACTGGGTCAACAAGCTGATCAGTACTTCCAAGATTTGATGAGATTTGTGTAATTTTATTTTCTTATTGAGGATTTTGGTTGTCAATACCAGGAAGCTTTCTAGTAAAATGTTGCAGCAGGTTTGAGGTAGACAATACATTGGTGCCTTCTCGTTGCAAAACCCAAAAAAATAAGTTTTATTGAAGTTTTGTAATATTTGAAATCTAGATATTGCGAAAGTGTTTGGTATTCTTCTCATTTAAAATGCTCTCTACAATATCAATGTTTTTTAATATTCTACAATGGGAAGAAGATTAGTTTTAACCGGTTTACGAGAACTAACACCATGATCAATAAACCGACATTACACTTTAACCGGATATTCAAAACTTAATCTGTATTTCCCATTAAGATGGGACAAATGTATTACAAAGACCCAGATTGGACAACGAACGAATTTCAAAACTGTGCTGGATCTATGAAGTCTTGGTTAGAACTTCCGTAAACTGATTTTGTGTGCCTTAAATATCTAACCGAGTAACAAATACCTTCAAAATTGAACATGTTGCAAAAACATTAAATATTGTTCTATCTTTAAGTTTGACGATTCCTTTAACAATGCACACTTAAATTCGTTGGGAATTTTATAATTTATTTCAAACCCAATTATTGTTCAATATAATCCAACTTCAGATACTAGTGGATTGCATTATGATGTGATTTTTTTGAACATGGGAGGGAGCCCACATGTCATGACATGAAACCCCATCTTCCTTAGGAGTTGCAACATCTGTTACATGTTATTTAACTTGCATTGTTCCAAAATGTCATTCTCCATTTTTTATGACCAAACACAAACTGACACAAATACGTACCAGTAATAACCTCATTGGTGTTTCTCTTCTCCTAAAATACTAAAAATCTAATCTTAACACAAACACCCCTTTCATTCTCGATTCAATAATATATCTTTGATGGTGGAGTCACTTTCTGACTGTGACACAATCCTTGTCCTAAAATCCCATGTTAGCCACTGATTGATGTTTTTTTTTGAGTATTGGTCGGATATAAATTATGGTGAAAGCTCCATTTTTTTAATTATTATTGTGACACTCAGTGGATTGAGTTTACTGGTGAACCTCATTTCTCTTGTTATCTTGACTTTAATCCTTGTTTTTGTTTGTATTCATTTTAACTTCTTGGGGGCAATTCTATGTAACTTAGTTATTACTTGTACGCCATTAATTCTTACACGATTGGTGGGTCTCTTCGAATTTTGTAGAATGAGGTAGTCGATATTTTTTTGTCTTCCGGTAATACTGTTTTTTTAGTTATATTTCACTCTTAACAAAACTACAAAATAAGATAGGTAGCAAACATTGGGTTTAATTAATTTGGCTAGACTGAATATGTATAAAACATAAGATCGTCTGCTCATTTATGCAGAAAATTCAGATTAGCATTATCTTTATCCCATCAATCGCTTCTTAATCTTATCTCTATCTCACGATTATGCCCAAGTACAATAGAAGTTGGACATGTCGTAGGTTAATTAATCAAAAGTCGTCGGATAAATAAATTAATTTGTTGCGACTTTGTTCTCCTCCAGTAACTCTAATAATAATTTTCTTCAATGATTTGACTTGGTAACAGAAGGTGGATCCTTCCGAAGTCTCTGAGACATTGCACGTGGCAATCTTCTAAACCAACCAGACTATACCTACCCTTAATTTGTCGATTAATCTAATTTAACCCAAAATTTTTTAACTAATTTGTATCTAAAAACAACACTATTAGAACAAAAACCAAAGAAAAATTTAGGTTCAATGTAACAGAATAACAGATATTCTAATACTACGTTAACCGAAAACCGGTTAACTCGGAACCAAAAACTCCTGATTCAACAAGAATCCTTGGAAGAAGTGTTATTATTATCACCGTGCCATGACCAGACGATGTCGTTTAACGCCGGACGTACTTCTTCTTCGTATAACCTATCGTACTCCAACGTATCTCCCGCCGATTTGCAGAACTCCACCACCGATATCTCCGGCGCTACTTCGAACACTTCCGCCGTCATAGACAGCCGGCCTTTTCTCCCTTCCGTTTTCCCTTCCATCTTCACCTTAAAATCCTTCGTTCTCTTCACTTTCATATTCATCTCCTTCGTAACCGTTTCGATCTTCTCCATTACCTCCGTCGCCGACGACCGTGACGTGAACACCGACTGAACCTTCCTCTTGCTCTCGAACAAACTCGACAGATCGAATCCGGAAGACATCGAGGAGATGAATTCGAAAGCGTTGAAGAATTTAGGCGAAATCGGCTCTGTTTGATTTCCCCAGTCTACGTCTTCTTCTTCTTCTTCTTCTGCGTTGTTGCTGTTGCTCTGAGAACAGATCGATTCTTCGATTTTGAAAGCTAACGGCGGAGTGAAGTTTTTCCGGAGCCAAGACGTTCTCATAATGGCCGGAATCGAGATCCGTCGATCTGGATCTACAACGAGGAGTTTCGAAATCAATCTCCTCGATTCCGGCGAAAACCACGGCGGAAATTCAAAATCCGCTCTGAAAATCTTCCTATACATGTTCATCAGATTCTCATCTTGAAACGGTAAACATCCGGCGAGAAGCACATACAAAACGACGCCGCAAGACCATATATCAGCTTTAGCGCCGTCGTATCCTTTCTTCCGTAAAACCTCCGGCGCAACGTAAGCGGGAGTTCCACACTGCGTATGAAGCAAACCGTCTTGAAGGATTTGTTCCGGTAACGCGGATAATCCGAAATCGGAGATTTTCAGAGCTCCGTTCTCATCAAGAAGAAGATTCTCAGGTTTCAGATCGCGATGAGAAACGCCTCTGCTATGGCAATAATCAACGGCTGAGATTAATTGCTGGAAATATCTACGAGCGGCGTCTTCGTGTAGCTTACCTTTGGAGATTTTGCAGAAAAGCTCACCGCCTCTAACGAACTCCATGACGAAGAAGATCTTCGTCTTTGTAGCCATGACTTCTTTCAATTCGACGATGTTGGGATGACGAACGAGCTTCATGATTGAGATCTCGCGTTTGATTTGTTCCATCATTCCAGGTCTCTTCATTACTTGATCCTTGTTGATGACTTTAATGGCGACGCAATCACCGCCCGTGATCTCCTTGCCGTAATAGACTTTTGCGAAGGTTCCTTTGCCTAGTAACCTTCCCATCTCGTACTTTCCGAACAAAATTCTCCGTTCTTCCTCCATTGAATAGGTTTCTTTAATTTGTCTCAGGGATAATGAAAAGAAGAAGATGATCGATGAACTAAATTAAAGGAGGAGGGTTAAGAGAAGGTGGTGTTGAACCATGAGGTTTGATTAGTATTCTGAGTACATAAGAAGATATTACTCTCATAGGTGAAGTAGAGCAATTCCATGGAGCTCATTTGGGAGAGGAAGAGAAAATGAGAAAGAAAATGACGGTGCAGTGTGGAAATGAATCACAAAGGAGTAACACACAGTTACGTTGTGTCCTCTTATATACTTCATCAGTCTTTCAATTATTATTATAACTAAGGTAATATAAGCCACTCACATGTCACACCGCAATACATACTTTTCTATAATACAGGAAAAAAAAAATTTAAAAATATACAAACATAATAAATTTTATTTAAAAAAAGGGTTATCATTTAAAGCAAAAAAAAAAAATTTGCAGTTCAAATTTTTTTAGTGGTGCTATCAAATTTTAATGTTTTTGGTATAGTGTTGATACATAAAATTTTGTATACCATTCTATTTATATTTTCTACATACGGTAGATTGTTTGCTAGATTTTATTCTTAAGAAAAGGATTCAGGACAATAATGTATTTTAAGTTTTTTTTTTTCTTAATTTGGCGAAAACTAGGTCTAAATGCTATAAACCTACTTCTAAAGGTCTAAGACTTCGGTCATACATAGATGTTTATAAAAGTACTTAATATATACTACCATACTACCTTATTTTTCTTATATCATTTACTATAAATTTACAATTAAAAATTATTGTAGCTTACAATATATTAATTTGTAAAGGAAAAAAAAGAGTGTTAAAACAACAATCAATGTCAAAAGAAATTAGACAGTCAATAAATAGCTAAATTTACATGACACTATCAAACTTTATGAATAAAATATGATATGTGTAAAACCTAAACGTTTATGTTATCATCAAATAAGAATATGCTATTTGGTATCCCCTATATATTATTTGGGAAGTATATTTATAAAATAAACCTTATAAAGTATAAATATTTACATCACATTGTCATTACTTCAAAGAACAAATTTTAATCTCCTGGGTAATTTAATAATTTAGTATGTTTAAAACAAAGAAATTGTTAAAAAAATTAATAAAAGTTTTTTTATAAAAAAATCGTAGAGTTTATGGGATGATATCCCGATTTTATTGCAATATTAACAAATATGGGTGGTTTGTTATGGCAACGAATTTGGCCTTATGATTCGTTTTAAATAAGTGAATTTTTAATGATTGTTAATATTCCAAATTTTTTTAAAAAAATATTACAAAAAAATCGGATTTGGAGATATTCCAAAAATAATTTGTTAATATTCAAAAAAATCAAATTTGTTATTAACTGGATATTGTGGTTAACAAAAAAAATCGACAACCAAAAAATAATAATTAATTTTAAAAATATTTAGAAAATTATCATTTATTTGTTTAGATTTTATTTGGTCAAACTTAAACTTCTCGAGTACTCTTCATCTATCTATATAAAGAAGATCCTTTCAACCATTAATATATAATGCTTGACATTTTCGTAAAAATAAATTTATATGTCTTCTTTTCATCAAAACTACTCTTATTATGTTTTTAAATTTATGTTTAGTTTTTTTTTTCTAAATAACTAATTGTTACTTAATTTTTTATGTTACAGATTGGTCAAAAGAGATCTTTGAAAATTTTTATTGGAGAAGCTCTGGCATGAGAAAAAAAAACAAACCACTATATTTTAGTCAATATGTTTCGAATAGTACATCATGTGAGTTTTTTTAAGAATAAGAAAAAGTACTTTACTTTTAAGAAGAGATTCTTCTTATACATTTTCATTGTTTGTACTTTGTAACGCTGTCATTTAATTTTTATTATTTTTATGACATAATTTCAGGTAAATTTAGATAATGTAAAGTAGGATGAGAATTATATTTCTGCTATTAAAATATCAGTCTTACTTCTTATCACTAGATATTTAATGTTTTTTTAATGTCCATTTTTAATATGACTAATCTTCTCTTATTAAATTTGAATTTTTTATATTTAATAAATATACAATATTTAGATATTTGACTAATCTTTATAATTATTAAAATAAAATAAAACATTATTAACATATAAATGAAAATATATTTAAAATATGAAAACCATAATTAATTTTAATTTAGCAAAATATATTAATTCAAAAAATTGAGTTCGTTTAAATTATGTTTAAAATTGGTTAATCTCATTTTGCAAAATTTTATTTTAACCATAGAATTAAGGAAATTATTTTAGGATATCTTATTTTTGGTAAATTCACCTTGAATAAGTTCATAAAATAATAAATCTTAAATAAATAATTAAGATTGGAATAAATAATATCTGGAAAATACAATTATAAAAATAACATTTATAGATAATATTTGGAAATCATACCATCCGAAACATTAATAGAAATAACATTTATAGATATTATCCATACAACCGAACACATTTAAAGGTTATAAATAATATTTGGAAATTACAATTATAGAAATAACATTTAATTTTTGAATGATAAATAATAATTTAACTCAAAATTATATATTAAAATTATTGTAATATAATAACCATAATTTTATAATAAAAATCTGTGCAATAGCGCGGGATAATCTCTAGTATTGGGTTAATCGAATAGAATGCTATGATTCCTATATTTCTATTAAAGGAGTACTTTTCCCCGAGTAATACCATCGGAGAAACAGGAATAGGTTATCAATTATTGACAAAACTTTCTTAAAATAATGTCAATAATTCTCTCCAACGGTCTAATGCCTTTTGTCCCCTTATCTTATGTGGTGGAACGGTGGTTCCACCCAACCTCCGTACATTAAAAAATTTAAAACTCTTTAGTTTAAAATCATTTCATAAACTAGCATACAAATTAAGTTTCTGGTGAATAGACTATGAAAATTCTAAGTTACATAAACTTTAAACCAAATATCTATTTTTTAAAAAAAACAGAAGTTCAAAATGATTTTTATCTTTGATAATTCAAAATACTAAACAGTAATTTCAATTATGCCAAGACTCAAATAATTATTAGAAAATTTTCATAGAAAAATGTTTTGAAAAGTGATCGAAATTAGAGAGTTCGTATCAGACACATAAAAACATTTTTTAGTAGTCATTATTTTGCAAAAGTTAATAATTTTACTCTGCGAAAAATTCAATTGCTATTCTTGCAAAAGGATCAAAATTAGATTCTATGCTTGTATGATAAGGTTCATGCATAATATACTCTACCACATGCCTTCATACCGGAAATAAAATTGACATCGCTTAAAATGTTCTATCCAAAAAGAAAAGAGGAGACATCTCTTACAATATACAGATAAGAAACTTTATAAAGTCTCAACCAAAAGGAACTTTAACAAGTTCTAGACATATTTTGCGAGGCTTAATAAACAATATTTACTGATCCCAACAAATATTTTTGGAGTTATAATTTATAAAGATACAGATATTTTTTTTTTGTTGTTATGAATCTCTGATCTTTTATATACTAAAGCAAAAACAATAAACGAAACAAGGGCTGGCTAAGTTTAAGAGTCTTAAAAAAAAAACTTTTTGTATCTTGAAGTAGTAAGTTTAGTAAGTAATAAAAGTTAAAAAAAAAAAGTGAAAACTCAAAAGATGAAAGTTATTACCCAAAACAATGCACGGCTGAAGAGCGTAAGACAGCTAATCGTTATTTTGGTATGTCACTTTCTTCAAAATAGGGAGATCTATTGTTTTCACCAAGGAATGTTTTAAGATCTACTGATCAGGAATTGGTATTTTACTAACCATTAATAACAGCATTAAAAAATAATAAATAATTATAAACGAAAACAAAAAAAGCAAGCAGGTGGAAGAGTCAAAATTGAAGCATAGCTGCTCCAAATTCATACTAATATCTATATTTTAAAATAGCGAGATTGGACACGTACACCATTGACCCTGTGTGCTGTCTCCAAAACTAAACAGAAAAGAAAAACCATGTAAATTCAAAAAAAAAAATGATTTTTTCACAGTCAAAAGAAGCCAATATCGAACTGTACAACACAAAAAGAAAAAAAAATGAGCTTAAAAGGAAGCTATGCAAGAGTTTTACAGCGAGAAAGCTTTTGCTACATTTGAAACCTAATCAAACACTATTATTCATTATTCATATTCAAAGCCTTGTTATTCCACCATCACCTTCACAAAGCAAAAGCTTATTTTACCTATACAGTTTCCTCCTGCTTTAGCTCTGAGTACATTCAAATGGGTGAAAGTTTCCTTCTGCCAATTCTTGCATCCTAAACCTTTGCAGGAGCTCCACAGACCTGAAAGTGAATCATCAATGCACAACAACAAATCACCAAATCAACTTTGTGATCTCTGAAACCCCATGGAGTTTTAATATTAACTCAAAACCCCATCACAGAAAACTTACAGAGGATTCTCTCGATTGTGGCTTAGCTTCTGTTGATTACTCTCCATTACTTCCACCACATTGGCGGTTGCAGGTCCAGCTGATCCACCCGCTACGGATGGGACTGCTGCAGTTGGGCTCCATACCTTCAGACACATTTTTACTAGCAATTGTTAATTTAAGAGATCTTACATGAAATTAGACCAAACCCTGAAAATAGCTTTGTGCCCTTGCTTACCTTTATTGTGTTATCAATTCCACTCGTTGCTACAACACTATCAAACGGATGGCATTGAATGCAGTTCACAACTAGAAACAAAAGATGATTCTTTTAGCCAACTAAAGAAATTCAATGAAAATAGGAAAAATACTTATGTGATGGATAACGTGATAAAGAAATTAACCTGCTTCATCACCAACAAGCACTTTCATGAGCCTTCCCGTCTGTTTCTCCCATATAAACCACCTACCATCATCGCTTCCGCTTGCAATATAATCACCTGAAATTTGGTAACAAATGTCCACAGAAAGTCAATACCGTATTGACGTTTCAAATGACTTCTTTCTACTACACTGGAATTGCATTCAGATAACATAAAAGTTGCAACCCGAGGTAACTTACCTCTCTGACCAAGAAAACTGGCCTGCTTAATATCAGTTCCTACATTACAGTGGCCAACATATCTACGTTTCATATCAATGGCTCCCTCTGGCTGTAATCACCAAGAAACCAATGGTGTAAAAGGTATTCATCAAATTAAGGAAGAGTATGACACAGCATAAAAGAAGCCAAGCACTAACTCAAAAACGTATTCATTGTGCTCAATTTTTTTTACTTTTGAAGAATTAACGACACCATAATCCTAGAATTTACCTGATAAGACGTTCTATCATTTTGAGATGACGATGCAGTTCCTGAGGAGGCATTATCAACTGTATTTTCCATCGGTTTATCATCACCTACTCTATGAATTCGTAGGTTGAGACTGCCATGCATAGCATTCGAGTCTGGATCTCGTCCTTCATCATCAGACAAGGAAGTTTGAATATCCAACTCCAATTCCTCGTCATAATCAGAGTCTTCTCTTTCAGATCTTGACATATCATGTGAACTGTCACTGTTGGCCTCTGATCTATATAGTATATCGCTCAAAGAAAGGACTCTAGTAGTTCCAGCTCCTTTCTCTTCGTTTTTCTCAGCTCCAGCTGATTTGTCAAACAAAAGACAAGTACCAAGAATATTAAAATGTGAAAAGAAAATTCCTTCCCTGTTGAATCATGAAAGCTTTTAAGCACATCAATTCCTTGGGAATGAAAGGATCCCCCAAATCTAAAAGAATAGCTCTACATCTGTTACTTTGATACACTTTTAAATCAAAAGAACAAACATCAGACGCATTAAACAACAAAACATTTTTCTGAACAAAAAATTAGAGGAAGAAAGAGAAGCCATATGGAGTTAAAGATGATTCTACGAATCTATACTTACGATTCTTCTCTCATGATTATGATATATTCTCCTCATTGATTACTAGAAACGAATGGTTATAACTCATCGAAGAGCCAAAGAAAACATCTAAGCAGAAACATCTTGAACCTCTATTCTAGCTCAAAGAGAAAAACAGAAACAGCATGAAAAGTAAATAACATCTGTTACTAAGCAGTTTATCTGCAGGAAAAGACATACGTCAGTTGTCACAAACCTGCATGAAGATCCCTTTTAATGCTCTCCACCTTTGCCACTATATCGGCATCTGATGGGTTCAGATGTTGTGCAGCAGTCGCAAAATCTAAGGCTTCTTTACATCTTCCCAACTGTATGAAAGTACATATGTACATGAAATGGAAGGGCGACTAAAATAAATGCTTATTGCAGAATCATCTCTATGTCAAATAGTAAACTAAAAATTAACTGGGTCAGAGCTATGAATTTACTTGCTGCAGCGCTTCAGACATGTAGTAATGAGCTTTAAAAGATGAAGCATCAATTCTCCGAGCATTTTGGCAATCTCTTACGGCCATATGAGCATCATTCTTCCACTTCCTCTGGAAAATAAAGGAATCAGCTGATTATGGTTATCAGAGAGGAGTAATGTAGGGATTCAAGCTAGTTTTAAACACCAGTTCTAAAGGACCTTGAGCAACAATGCGGCACGAGTACAAAGGCATTCATGCCTTAGCGCAGACTCAATATCATTAGAATGAGTATCCAGAACTTCATTAGCTGCCTCAATTGCATAGAAAACATCTGTACCCTCTTCTAAAGACCTTTTAGCAATTTCTACCAATTCGGTGCACTTCTTAAGCTGAAAAGAACGGAGTCAGAGGCACTAAGAAAATGGAATGACAAGGTCACCTTATGGAGCAATTACAAAGGGAGGTGCGAACCGTTGCAGCACTGCTATTTCTGTGAAAGCAACTTTGAGGAGTGGCGGAAACCTGAGGTGGAGATTCTACATCATGGAGGATGTTACTGAAAGAAAAAAATTTATCTACATCCCCTGGTGTGTATTGCATGGTTCCAGTGCCTACAAGTCGCAAACAAAGGAATTAATCAACAGATATGAGCTTAAAAAGAAGTAGCAAAAACTAATCCATTTGCATTCTCAGCGAATATCAATAAATATCCAAATGTTCCATGTAAATTTTTCATGCAGGATTACAATGTCTTCAGCAGAACTGAAAGGGGCATGAGAAAGGAAAGAACAAATGAAAATAAAGCGACATAAATCAAAACAAAAGTTTCATTCGAATATGAACTTCAATTCTTTATCGTAACAAATACAAGTTCATACTGCATGCTTAACTATTCACGGAATTTAAGCTTTAAGCAGAAAGCATCTCAACTGCAGTACCATTATTTACATTCATCAGGTAGACATGCTCCCCGCTGTAACTGAGCAAAACTTCTTCGCCATTAGGACTGAAAGTAACATGTGTTAGGTGCAAATTTGTTCGCCCCTGAAATAATTTAAGATGTAGCGGACAGTGAGCTTGGGAAAATATTTGACCAGGAACACAACATTACCACAGCAATGCAGAACTAGTAGAGTATCTTAATATCAATTAGATTAAACTAACACGTTCAGAAAGATGCATTGGACAGAAGTAATTGACACATGGAGGTGGAGGCATCCTTTTCCGACTTGATGTCAACAGTGGGAGCATCCTTCTATCGTACAAACGAGCAAATGCATCACTGCCAAAGAGGAAAGAAAAGAGCAACAAGTTAATAAAGAGAAAAGGAGAGAACTCTGATCCACAAACATGGAGGCAAATACCTTCCACCAACAAGAAGTAGGTGTGGTCTTGTGGCACTTATATCACAAGACTTCAGGGAGAGTGTTTGCTTAGGAGGATCAGCTAGTGCTCTTTTGGCACCACTGCGCAGATCAAGCTGCATAACTCAGAGCTATCAACAACTTTAATTTGCAGAAGAAAATTTTTATAAGAGCCACACCATATAATTATACATCTACAGAGTGTCCAGATAGGGCTCATATGATATTCAAACACCCACAGAAGACGTCTAATATATAAATACATGGAAAATCCAAGGAGGATATACAAAAATATGGCACTCTGTTTGAAACTCATAGCTGACAATCTAAGAAAGTTGGAAAAAAATGCTTGAGAACTTTGATTATAGACAAGTATCAAAATATTGTTTTGGATAAAGTTAAAGCCAAGATGGAAGTAATAGAGAAACAGAAACTTAATTGAAAACAATGTAACCAGAGTTTGGAGATTACCAGAACACTGCGGCATTCTTGGTGAGCGGATCCAGCAGGAGGACAAGAGGTAGATTCTCGAAAATCATGCTGCCGTAAAGTCCCATCTTCACTAGCACTCCATACAACATTGGGGTTACCAGGTTCGACCTACATAGTGGTAAAAACCTCTGCTAAACAAGTAGCTCAATATGCAAGACCCAAATACTGATTAAGAGTGTCTTACAGCTAGTTTTTTAACTCTTCGTGTGTGACATTGGTACAATGCTGATGGAGAAATAGCATTGTCATCATCTGCTCTACTGCTTAACCGGGATAGATTGAATAGCCTAACCTACAAGATAAGAAAAATACACGCACACACCCCAAAAAGAAAATAAAATCACCAATATATTACTAGTTTCATACAGAGCCAAATGAGCACAACCCAAAAGGAGTAATTTTATATACCTCAGCATCTCCAGCACCAGATACCACCAGCTCGTCAGAGGTTTCAGGGACAAACTTTGTACAGAATATGTTGGCAGTATGCCCTGTATCTACAGAATGCAAAAGCTTCCGACTGGAGTAATTCCAAATACTGATCTGCAAATTGAAAGAAGATATAACTTTCAGGGCAAGGCAACGATATAGCACCTGGCGAGAGAAATTAGGTGCTCAAATGGACTTCTTTAACAATCTCATCCAAATTAGCTATAACAACAAAGGTGAAATTTGACCCACTACGTAGACAACAGAGTTTTTGGGGGATGTAAGCATCACTATAGATCAATAAGTGATACGCGTTTGTTCCCAGATACTTTTTAAGCAAACCAAACAAGCTCAACTAACTGACACAAAGACTTGACTAACCAAAATTTTAATTTATCTGAACTACACAAGGAAAAAATAAACTTGAGTAATGCAACGATAAAAGGAAGATTGCAGAGTGCTAAGCTGGTATCTAAAAAGAATTTCATATACCCTTAAATCATCTGATCCAGAAATCAACAGTGAACCACTAGAGTTCCAAGCCAGAGCATTAACACAGCCTTGATGTCCCTGCCAAACACAACAAAACAGCTTCAGAAAAGCAAATCCGTAAAAGAATACACCGAAAAATAAACTAAAAAGCAGAAAAAACATAGTCAAGGTCTCAGTAACTGCATAGAGAATGATACATAAAAATGAAAAGACCACCTCCATTTCCTGTTCCTGAGAAAGTCTCCGAACCAAGGAAGAGTGAAATTGCATTCTTTGATCAATCTCCTACACAAACAACAGTTCGACAAACGATGTCACAGATGGTAAAATTTCAGGTCGAAGCAAGAATTGAACAAAGTTTTTATTAAGGAATTGAACTATATGTTAACACCTCCATAAATCAAAGTCTCGCTCTGTAGCTAAAACCCTAGCAATAATAATGAGAAAGAGAAAAAGAAATCCAAATTCCAATGGGACACGCAGAGGAAAAGTAAAAAAGAGAAGAAAGATTGAGGTAACGTACATGACTTGGGTCCATGGACCTTGTGTGGAGGAGATTGAAGATGTTACCATCGTGAAAACTGAGATTTTCCATGGAGGAAGCGATCGCCACCAATCAGAAAAAAGCCCTTTGGCTCTTTGCAAGAAATCTGATGCAATTTCTCGTACCTGGTTCTACATTCTACGGTGAGATCCTCTGCGCGCATGTGTTGTGTATTTATGTACTCTTAACACATCTGAGCCGTTCGTTTTTTACGATTTAATTACAGAGCTGCTTTATCAAACTCAGGTAAAAATCCTTAGTAGTTTAACACATGGTGGTGACAGGTGAACGACCTTTTGCTATAAAATCAGAACTTGATCCAATTATCGGTTGCAAAATTATTTAATTTCTTTCCACGTCTTAAGTCATATATATATATATATATATAAATATAATTTGGACAAAAATGATTCTGAATTTTGGTAAACATATTTATTTTAAAATTTCTGTGATAAAAGGGTTACCATTATTATTTTTTCACGTGACAATGTGTAACAAAATGGTCAAATAAGGCCGACCTGTCGCAACTGCGTTAATTCTGTGACTCATTTGTACAAGTGTTGATTCTAAAATCACAAACAAATTTTGCTAAACCTTTTTTAAATAAAATCTTAATTTCTGTTGCTATGTTGTAGAAATGTTGTACTATAATTCTTCGTTTAATTTGCATTTTTCTGGAAAAAAAAAGAATCAGGTTTTAAGTTTGTTTTTTCATTTAAAAGAAATCAGTGTACTTTTACCTCTTTTTCAGAAGACACTGTAACTTCTTTTTACCATTTTCTACTAACTAGATTCGATCCTTCTTAATTAATTCCAGGTCAAGGTTTTTCTGCGTGTGTTGGTGGTTATCTACTTATCCATATGTTCTAACTTCTAACACGTCAGAGCCTAAACAACGTTCGCTGCGATCTTGACTAAAAAAAAAAGGAAAGAGTCGGCGTGGTTTTTTCATAAGATCCATCCGATTGTGTGATTTAGTGTTGAACCTTCACATTATGATATGTGTGACTTAGTGTTGGACCTCCACGTTATGATATGTAATTCTATGTTTCTTGCGATAGTGATTGATGATACACTTTATTGAAAATTTAAGTTTATAACTTAGTAGCTACGTATGGAACCAAAAGAGAGACTCAATTCTCATGCTCGACAATGTACTTTCAAAGTCATGTGGGTGCACCTCCCAATTTTATCCCACCGTTGTCGAACTTTGATGATTATTTTACAAAACTCTAGCGAAAGTGTTTTCCTTATCCAAGCATCTGACTATTCCAATTTGCCATTATTCAACTATTCATCTAATATTTTAGTCAAGGCCCAACTAGAATTTAGTGGTAGGATAATCAAAGGTTCATACTAGTTTTCCTTTGCTAGACAATAATCATTTTCTTCACCACAACGATCGGAGATAAGCTATACTCAGTCATATCAAACCACATGTGTTTCAATGGCTTCCACTTATCTTTAACTGATTATCCCTTTTTGATTGCACATATCTATTAAATAACCTTAGAATCATAAATATTCATATAACTTACATAGAAACTACAATGCTTAAGATTTTGAGCACATCAACTCCAAACTTTTCGCCATTAAAACCAATTTTATTCCATGGATACAACTGCAATCTGCATAACTTTGACTCACCTTTTGAAGTTGAGAGTTGAGACAATTCATGTGTGCTAGAGTCTGCAAAAAGATGTGTTTATTTCAATGATAACAGAATATATATTACTTAGAATACAAACATCCTTTTCCTACGAGTCTAACCACGATGGGTCGAGAAAATCTAACCCAATTGAGGATAAACATTAAATTCTATGAGATACCTAACAACTTAATCTATTCCTAATAGTCTATATGTAAACCTTCACATATATGTGTAACGATATTATAAGACAAAATCTAATATTCATCATCATGAATTTTCAAAGTTTTGAAACTACATAAATTGAAATTATATATAAATAAAGACAAATAGATGCAACATATATGTATGCATAATTTTGGTATGCACAAAACAGATATGAACACAACATCACTAGAACAATCGTATAAGGAAGATTCATGAAAGCGAAGTTATGACAGAAAGAGAGTGAGCACGCAAAAGCAACCATATACAAACTTTTATACAACTTCCCCTTTGTGTGCTCACTCTCTTCTGTCAACTTCTTTTCCCCCATCAACATATATACACGCACATTTTTATCTGATTATGACCATATATAAACATGAAATATGTTTAAAAAACAAAACAAAAGAAAAAAGGATATGTATATATATATATGTGTAGATATATAGGAAATTCCAATTAGTCCAGAAACCGATGAAAAAACAAATAAAAAACAGGAAAAAAAAGACACAAGTACAGATCGAAGGTACTTGAGATCAAATCTGGGAATAAACAGCAACTAACAAAGACTTGATCGATGGATACATAAAAGGAAACTATAAATCTCAGTACGGACACTGCAAATTAGGGTTTTTTTCTGTAATTCCCAGCTTTATCATTTTTTTAAAAAAGGAACTGAATCTAGAAACAAAGGTAAAGGAGATAAACTCAAAACTGCAGCTAGAATTTTAAAAAACAAGCTTATGTAAATCTTAATTACTCTCTCTCTCTCTCTCTCTCTCTCTCTCTCTCTCTCTCTTTCATGCAAAGCATACATGTGTCGGCTGCCTCTTTCTCTCTTTCTCTCTTTCTCTCTCTTTCTCTCTTTCTCTCTCTATATAGAAACGAAGAAGAGATTAAATAGAGAAATTAAAAACCCTAGAATGTATAAAAGCTGAATCGAAAACATTATAGATTTAAATGGAAGAAGAAGAGAAAAGGTGAAAAAGAAATGAAGGAGAGAAGAAAGTACGGATAGCAAAACGCTTGGTTATGGTTTGTCGGAGAGAGAAACGTGTCGCAATCAAAGGCTTGAGAGATGTTATGAGCCGTTGGATGTGTCTTTTGTTCAGTGCGTCATTACACAGAGAGAGACACACGCATCATCCGTCTCTTCTCTTATCTTCTCTCTTTTAATCTGTAAGATTAATGCTCGTTAATCTTATTCTTAATTTGTGTCACGGTTTTAAACTTCAAAATTGTTGTGCTTGTTTATCAGAGTCGGCTTTGTTTAAAGTTATTTTTGTTTGAGGTTAACCAATGCTCAGAGCATCTCCAATGTGATACTCCATTTTTTACTCTAAAATAGAGTAATTCCATAATAGAGTTGGATTTTTCTCCGATGTATAACTCCATTTTCTACTCCAAAAAGAATATTTTAAGTATATTCTTATTTTCTACTTTATTTTTAATTGCTAAAAATACACTTTACTTATAAAATTTACAAATAACCCACCAATTTTTTTTCTTTTAATACCTCCATAAATTATGATATTAATTTAAATTAACCATTATATAAAGAAAAACACATTACATCACATAAAATAACAAAACAAAGTAGATTTTAATTTATTCATCACCATTTGTATATTTTTCCCAAAGATGATCAATTAACGATTTCAAGGAGAGAATCTTTATTTTTAATTTCTAAATCGAGCGAAAATCTTAACCGACTATTATTGTCCTCAATTTGATTTCGGAGGTGGAGCTCTTCCGACTTCAATGCATCGAGATCGTCATCCTCATTATCAGTATGTAAAATCACACATGTAGTATTATGTCGTAACACATTTTTTCCAAAAAGGAACCGGTCCTTTCACAAGAAAACGCGACGAGAACTCCGAACGACGCTCTACATCTTTCCTAATGCTTGTCGCGAAAATTTTTTTCTTCGCACCCTGTGCGTGAATAGACTAATGGTGGACCATTTTGGATTATGAGTTTATGTCATTATATTTTCTATTAAAAAAAATATTATAAGATTTTTAAATTTTGTTTGTCAAAAAAAATTATTATAACTCTTAAAATTAAATCATTTAAAACAAGGACTATTTTATAAATTAAAAGTTCCACTCCAAAATAGAAAGTGAAAATGAGATTCTATATTTGGTGTAAAAATAATTACACCATTTGGTGTAAAAATGGAATGGGGTTGGAGGAGATTTTACTCCAGAAATAGAGTGGAGTTTGAGATGCCTAGTTAAAATGTTGTAGCTGATGTAATTAGTGCGGTATAAATATGATTACTGTCGACTGTCGTAACTTTGAATGGGTAAGTGGCGTGGCAGGGTTTTGGTGCCCACTAATTAATAAACACGTTTTCTTTCCGTTCATCCAAAAGATATGACCGTATACAGTGGGCATGTTCATTTTTGGGTAATGAGCCGGGTAATGCGATAAGGGTCGGAAACAAATTATCCAGATATATGAAAGTACTATCGATATCGAAGTATGCTTAATAAAATATGGGATGAGAAATTCGGATAACATATCAGATTTAGTAGTTTAAATACCTAAAGCCATTATCCAAACTCTTATAATTTCAATTAAGGGTCAAATCTAGCTAGGATCGGTATTTTGAAAATTTTAGACAACTCTGAAAAATTTGGAGAATTATAAAGCAACTGAAAATATTCTTGAATACTTTTAGAATTTTATCTCATACATAGACATGTTTTTTTTTATATATGTTCTTGTATCCGCTAGAATTAACTATATTGTCTCAAACATTTGGTAATTTTTACGAATGCGGATATTGGAAATAAATTCAGCACAAATATAGATCGGATAGGGTACATCTCTCGAAATAGACATTCCTAGTATGCGGTTAGTAGTTAAAATTAATTGGTGGTGTTATAACGTTGCAATACAATTTATACAACTTTATGTGTAATTATTTAGTGATACAATAAGAAAGATGGTAGCAAAAATTGGTGGTACAAAACATAAACACTATAGCGATGTAGCCAGATATTTGATTAGTTATCCAAAAATCTTTTATTATTGTCTTTTAATTAACTAATTAATATTACTATAGGGTTTTAAACGTTCGTTAAAAAATAATAAATAATGTAATAAATCTTTTAATTTTAATTGTTAATTGTTGTACCAAAACTATAATTACACCACAATATCTTGTGTCAACCATAAATATGTTTTTTCGCGGCTATAATTTTATAACGGTAATTTTTTTTTGTTTAGATTCGATGTTCATTGATTAAAACGATTTCCAAACATGGAAATAGCTTAAAGATTGTTGGTTCCATAGAATTCTGATAATCAAGAGAGAAAAGAAATTTGAGAATGCATACTATTTATTTAGAAATATTTTGTAAAATATATATAACTCCTATATATTTATTAATTTCTTATATATATATATATATATAAGACGCTTTGCTCTTTTGTTCTTTGGCTCTTTGCAATCTGACGCATTTTCTAGTACCTGGTTCTACATTTTAATGTGAGATCGTCTGCGCGCATGTGGTGGGTTTCAGTGTTCTAAATACGTCTGAGCCGTTTGTTTTAACGATAATACTTTTATTGCTGCTTTTATCAAAAAATGTAATCGTACATAATCGTTTTAGTGGCTAAAACGTATTTTAACAGAGCCGCTAATAATTTTAGTACGTAGACTCGCTTACCTATAACTAAGCAAAGCTATACAGTCACAGCTTCAGATCTTGAAGTTAACTTTGTTTGTTGACAAATAAGAGCTATTTTGTTTATCGAACTTATTACTTCTGACGATTTACTTTTTTACCTTTTGATATTCTTATTTTGTTCGAAACTGAACTTGCTTAATATAGATTAGGTCAACAACCAAACTTAAATATTGGTTTCCCATCCTGACCCCTGGAATCCACAGTGAAATGGGTGTTTGGGTTCTATCATAAGCGAGTTCACAATGTAGCTTCCTTCTCTTGCTTGTGAACAATACAATTCATATGAAAACTATTAAAAGCTACTTTCTCTGTAAAGTGAACATATTTTGTTTCAAATAGTGAGATTAAAGAGAAAGCAATCATTCACATTCATAGTTAAGATTAACTTTCCAACCCCAATGCCTTTTGGCTACATATTTTGTAAGCAACATAGCCTAAATCCCTACATTTTGCAAAACAAGAATTCACTGTATAAATTAAAAAGAAACCACACCCTTTAACAATGCCTTCCTAAAGCTGCAACTGTCTACTGCGGTACCTGCACATAGTGACACACCGCGACAATCTACTCTTTGTTACTTATTTTTGAGATTTCTTTTCCGGAACTTCCTTCTCCTGCCTCTTTCTCCTTCTTCCCCTTCAGTTTCTCCATCAACGCTTCAACAGCCTCTGGAGATTTCTTCAAAAAGCTAGCCAGGGGCTTGGACTCATCATGCGACGTATCATCATCAGCATCATCACCGTCTGCAGTATCCCCATCTTCATCATCAGCATTGTTACTCTTAGTCTTTTTGGAGGAAGTCCTCGGTTTTTTCACTTTCACAGAGTCAGACTCTGATGAAGATGAAGGCCTTTTCTGCTTTCCGTTGTTTGATTCAGAAACCTTCTTGTCGGACTTCAAGGACTTTGGTATCTCTTTTTCCTGACCATTCTCATCATCAGATGTATCATTTTCAGCATCATCACCATCCTCAGAGACAGCCTCTAAGGAAGATGAAGACCTTTTCTGTTTTGCGTTCTTTGATTCAGAAACCTTCTTGCTGGATTTCAAGGCCTTGGGATTGGACTCATCATCAGATGTATCATCATCATCACCACCTTCCTCACCATCGGAGTAGTTGCTCTTCACCTTTTTCGAAGAAGTCCTTGGTTTTTTCACTTTCGCATAGACAGCCCCAAATGAAGATGGGGGCCTTTTCTGTTTTGAGTTCTTTGATTCAGAAACCTCCTTGCTGGATTTCAAGGCCTTTGGTATCTCTTTTTCATGCCCATTTTCCTTGCTTCGGAACCTTCCACTCATGCGAGAGGCCGCTGCTACAATCTTACCGCCAATATCACCCATTTTGCCATTTTTCTCAGCTTCGGGCTTTGGAGACTTCTTCTCCACATCTTTCGATTTCTCAGCCTTCTTCACACCACTTTTTGGTTTCTCTTTTTCTTCTTCACTATCATCTGATATCTTACCAGATCTGGCTTTGGACATGCTGTCAACACAATTAGGGTTATTAGATCTTCAGAATCCTTCAGAATCAAAGCAAGACAAATATACTGTAAGTTCTATAGCTGCTTCTATATATGTTATGAATTGAACTTCATAATGTGTGAAGCAGAGGTAAGGTGACTATAATATGTACCTTTGCTTGAGCGCACTTGCGCGTATAAGTGTGCATATGTACGTATGATTATTTAAGTATGCATATGTAAACATAACCAACCTCTTTGCTGAAGAATCTATCTTCTGTTTCTTTTTCAAAGTATCATCCTCCGTCACAACACAGGATCTAAATCGAAACTTAATTAAGCATAAGGAGAAACTCGACGTTGCAATTTCTAAAACGACCACGAGGATAAGGGCAAACTTACGGTTCCGGGGTAGCTTTGGAACTCTCATCAGCAGATTCATCCTGTAGGGAGATTTGAAAAAAGGAATGTTGAACCATTAAAAACTTGAGATACACAACGGCAAACCGACAATAAAGATCGAAACACTCTCTAGATTCTACCTGATCGGCTTCAGCATCATCTTCTTCAATCAACTCCCATTTCTCTTTCTTCATATCCAGGTTCTCCACGTCTCCATCATCATACAAAACCTTTTGTAATAGAATGATAACAGCGTAGAGTAAATCATTAAATGACACATTATCTGAAACCATTGAATTCTCGTGAGAAATTAAATCATCCTCCCAAATCATTCAATTCAGATAGATATCAAAGAATCCAAGAGAGAACCAAATTCATTAATATCAACATTCCTTTAATGAATATGCAATTCAAAATCCAAGAGTATGAAACAAATCTAGATTCAAGCCGACCCATAGAAACAAGGAAACAACAGTCATGATATGGATTACCTTATGTTTCTTCTTAGAAGAGGCATAAGAATCCACCACTCCTTGATAGAATCTGCAAACAAAGAGATCTGTAAGATTCAACAAAAGTACTGAAAAGCAAAAGAGCCCTAATTTCGTCCACGAGATTGAATAACTCACTTGCGGTCTATCGGCCACCAAACTCTAACCCTTGAACCGACCAAGCCTTCACCATATTCTCGAGCAACAGAAATCTAGTAAAAGTTCGATAATTTAGAGCATATTGGCATATAAAAACCTAGTTTATTCAGTAATTCAAAAGCAAAAAATCAAAGAAGAAGCGAGTGTAGGAAAACCTTATCCTTTCCAGAACGGATTGAAGAAGGTCTGTTCTTGTTCTTGGCCGAGGAATGCTTCTTAGAACCAACCATCTTCTGGTAATGGGGAGAAAAAGAAGAAGGAATCTGTGTTTGTGTTTGTGTTTGGTGTAAGTATTTTCTTACACCGCCGAGAGATTTGTGGAGAGAGTGAAGAAGAAAGGAGCAGTGAAATTGGGATTTTATTAGGGTATGAAGGGGTGTCATTTGTGAATTTTCCCCTCAACCAACGCCAAAAAGACGACACGTGACTTTACCTTATAAGGAATTACCACTCACGTGAGAGTGACGACCACATGTTTTGTGTTTATACTACTACTGTTGGTCCCTTCACTGTTACAGCCAATTGTGTGTGTTTGTGCGCTTTTTTTTTTTTTTCTTTCTTTAAAAGTCTTTAGCCAGTTGTTATTTTACTTATTAGTGGATTTTGCCAATATTTGGTCCCTTCATATTCACTGCCAGTCTTTAGCAAGTAAAAGTTTAAGATATTGTATCCTAGTATGGTGCTTTTCGATAACTATGTGACGCTCAAGTTAACATTTAGACCACGGGATTTGATCGAAAGATACTGATAGAAAATATGGTCAAGTAATTGGAGGTCTAGAAATTTGCGGCGTAATTTGTTCTTTTTGGTTTTTTTTTTGTTAGTGAGTTACCTTTTCGAGTTATGATCAGGAACTAAATACTCGTTTGTGCGAGTGAGCTTGACGTCTTCAAACCATAAGCCCACTCATCATCAAGTGTTTTCTATAATGGATTATATCGATAGATTATTACCTAGCGTTCAGGAAAAACTTAAGTAGATTATTACATTTTTTTGTCAAATTGTTCGAACATTTATAGAAACGACTCAAACATTTCTAAGAGAGTTCAAAAGACTATAAAATTAAATAAACATTTGACGCTAAACCCTAAACTCTAAATCCTAAACCCTACGTGTACACGTGATATTAAATAATTTATCTAAGTTAAATTCATGCAACGTTAAATAATTCTTTCTAATTTGAGTAAAAATTTAAAATTCAAACATCGTCAGGATGTCCGATATATGTCCACTCCTATGACATTTGCAACTTTGGAGGAAAAAACACACATGTATTCAAGTTATAAGAAACGACACACTGAGACATATAGCTTGTAGTAATATTCATTTTCTGTTGTCAACAAATAACATTTTAGTTTTTACGTTTTTTTGGTTATAGATATATAGAATTCTACGGTATTTAGACGAGCAAGCAATTACGCGTTGACAACTATTTTTGTAGGGCAACAATTAAGCATAATCTTTTTTATATATATAATTAAGAACAATTAATTAAGCAGAATCTTTGATTTTGGTATGTGTTGGATTCCAACAGAAATTTCTTAAGAAAATGGTCGGATGATGGAACCATCATCTAGTATTTTGTGACTAAACATTACTTGTATTTTTTTAGAAAACAAGGACACCATTATTTTATATAAACTTATATACATATATTAGTTTATTAAAAAAACGAATTAATTATTACAAAGCCACGGATTATGCTTCAGGGTAAGTGGGAAGCACGATGATGCCTCGACTCCGTAATAATAATTATAATCAATAATCAATATTTCTTTATTCCTTTTTCTTCCTTATAATTGACTTTTCTTTTTCTGTACTACATTTTGTTGGTCTTCGTTTGAGTTGGAGAATCTTTTCATGAAATATATTTAAGAAGAAAAAATAGATTACGTTTGTGAAAGTTAGGAAGTTTTTATATATATATCTAAAATGGTTCTATACATGAACGAAGATGTTTGTAAGTCATTATGTATAAGTGATGCATGTATCTCTATCAAACGTCTTCCCCGGTTGTATAATTGCATTAATAAATTGGGCACTTGTAAGGTAGAATATCTGTAGTCAATAATATTATACTTGCAATTACTTTATTTAATCTAAAAATTATACTAACAAATATTTTTTACAACAAAATACCATAATTTATAAAATTGGCGGAAAATGCTACATGAGGTAGCAAATTCGAAATTGAAGAGCTTATATATGGAAAAAAAAATCAAACAATGTATTCTTGCATTTTTTGCAAGACAATCCATAAGGACAATATATATTACTACTTGATATAAAATTAATTAGAAAAAGATAAGAAAGAATGTTTTAAGGTTCATAAAATCATCTAGCTCCATAGCAAAAATAGGCCATGTGGGTTCTTTATCATGAAGATATGATCATAGCAATTTGTTTTAAATTATAAATTCCTGACATGTACAACATCCAATATGCAGTTTAGTTTATACAACTTTTCTTATACGTTTGTCATATTAAAAAAAATTATTGTTGTTATAACAATTTAAGTAGAACATCATATACTATCAACATTATTATTGCTATACAACTTGCTCAATACATAATATATCATTTTCTTTGCAATCAATAATAAATTTTAAAATATTGATTAGTGGTATTAAAAGCAATATATTAAACCTAGCTGATAACACTAAACAGTAAGAAATTTTTAGTTGAAAGAGAGAAGGGTAAAGGATTAAAAGTAGTAAAAAAATATTGATAAAAAGATATAGACACAAAAAAAAAGTTGAGAATATAGCTTTTAATAACGTTTTTATAATTGTTAATTATTAAAAAAGTAAACCTTGTACTAAAACGATAACAATAGTATGAGATAACCAATTAAAACCTTTAAAATTTGTTTAGTACCATTTTTCTTAGTGATATCCTATATATACCTCATTTAGTGTAACTATTTTACCTTTAACTCTAAAAAAATCGTTCTAAACTACCAATCGGACCTAAAAAACAAAAATAAAATTGAGGTAACTGGTAAGGTAGGTTTAGAAAGCAAAAATAATTTAAAAAAAAAAAAAATCATGCAAGTTACGATCAAACGGAATTTCAGTGATGCACATTATTAAATAAATTATTAGAAAACGGTAACTTGGCCCAAAAACGTAATGATTGATGTAAGAAGGCGCACGGCAAAACGTCGTCGTATGAACCTTTTCCAATCGTCAAACAAAACCGCATTGTTTTATTTTTAAAGGCTCACACTTTGTCTCCATCGCTTCTCTATTTATCACTTCATCGTCTCCAAAGCCTTTACCACTTGAAACCTCTCTCTCTCTCTCTCTCTCTCTCTGGTTGACCCGATAATATCTCTCTCGCAGACGCACAGATCTCTTTTCGAATCTGCTAGATCTGTTCGTTTTCTAACATCTGTATTGCGAAATCTGAGGTACTTTCTTACTTTCGTTTCATTTCGAATTCGCTTACAGCTAGGGTTTGGTTTTGAGAACGCGATTTCTGATCTTCCTGGTGTTGTTTTATTTATTTATTTTTAAATCAGATCGGAAGGTCTCGCTCGCAGATCTAGCGATCTCCGTACAAGTCTCGTGTCTTCCGAGTTCGACGTATGCTGTGTTTTCAGATCTGGGTTTGTTGTATTTCTAGAAATGGCGGAGACTTTGAAAGAAGATTCGATTATGATTCGAGAGGTTTGGGATTACAATTTAGTTGAAGAATTCGCGTTGATCCGTGAAATTGTTGACAAATTCAGCTATATAGCTATGGATACTGAGTTCCCAGGTGTGGTTTTGAAGCCTGTTGCTACTTTTAAGTACAATAACGATCTTAACTACAGGACTCTCAAGGAAAATGTCGATTTGCTGAAATTGATTCAAGTTGGGTTAACTTTTTCTGATGAAAATGGGAATCTACCCACTTGTGGCACGGATAAGTTCTGCATCTGGCAATTCAATTTCCGTGAGTTCAACATCGGTGAGGATATCTACGCCAGCGAGTCCATTGAGCTGTTGCGTCAGTGTGGGATTGATTTCAAGAAGAACATTGAGAAAGGTATTGATGTGGTTAGGTTTGGTGAGCTTATGATGTCGTCTGGGATTGTTTTGAACGATTCTATCTCGTGGGTTACGTTCCATGGAGGATACGATTTCGGGTATTTGGTTAAACTGTTGACTTGTAAGGAATTGCCTCTCAAGCAAGCTGATTTCTTCAAGCTACTGTATGTTTATTTCCCGACGGTTTACGATATCAAGCACTTGATGACCTTCTGCAACGGACTCTTTGGTGGATTGAACAGACTTGCCGAGCTTATGGGAGTGGAGAGAGTTGGGATTTGTCATCAAGCTGGGTCAGATAGCTTGCTCACCTTAGGCTCGTTTAGGAAGCTCAAGGAACGTTATTTCCCGGGATCAACCGAGAAATACACTGGAGTCTTGTATGGTCTAGGTGTGGAAGATGGTACTACTACTCTTACTAATTAAGAAGGAAAATGAAAGATACTTTAAAGTTCCAGGGAACTGCATTAGATTTTTCTTTTAGTCATTGTGAGTGTGAGACCAATTAGAATTGTCTTTGTGTAAATTGGCAAATTGGTGTAGTAAGTGATTGTTGTGTCTTTGTTGCTTTCTTTTCAGAAAAAAACCCCTTTGATCAAAATGAGGGGTTTTTTGTTTTAGCTTGAGTTTCTGAATGTATATCAATTCAGCTACCCTGATTTAATAAATAATGCCCAATTATTAATTTTTCGTGTAACTTAAACAGTGTCTTCTTGTAGAGTTTGCTTGTTCCAGCTTGCAGGTACTCTGTAATTCTTTGTAACCATATAAGTTTGAGGATGCGAACGGGTAAGTTTTATGGTTAATAGAATGATGAATCTTTTTGTGTTCTTCTTTCTCTTTTTTTTGAAATCAGTTGATAAGAAGAACAATGGATTGCTTATGCTAAAAGATTATATAATTATAGAGTCAAAAATAGCTGGAAATTATGGTGTTCGATTGATGAATGATGAATATACTTGCTCTTTAGGTGTTTATGATGCAAGTGGTATGTGGTCATACTTAATCTGGAGGAGAATCGCATATGTATGTTCCATTTGCCGATCACATCTTCAAGAGCCAATTTATTATCATAGGGTAAATGAGTAGCCATTCTAAATGCAATCAATGTTTTGTTGGCCAGTATTCTTATTCCTATTCTAAAGTCATCTGAGTGGCAAATGGTACAGAAGATTAAGAATTTGACTGATTGAGACGTATAGCTCATTCTATTGCAGAAAGAAAAAAAAAATCCAGCCTGTTAGAAATATGTCAAATGTGGATTTGTGTGGTATATGAAATATGTCACACTTTTTTCAATGGGACGAAAATGGTTCTTAGACGCGAAATTGTTTGATGATCGAACCACATATATGATTCAATAGCAATACGACACCAGAAATAAAGAAAAAGAAAACGATAGAAATACGGCACATGTCCTAGTCACTATTATCTAGGTGTGGCAGGAGAATCAAATCGACTTCTTAATCTTACAGACGAAACAGTACTTGCTCGTCCTATCTGTAGTAACGGCTTCTCTGAGTCTATTCACGTGGCAACGTTTGTTTGTGTGTTGGGATTCTGATTTGGGCCCTTTGTTTTGTGGGCTTTGATCTGTAGCCATTGGAAGTCAGAGAATGTTTCTTTACCAAGGTTGCACTATTATCAATTATGGGTTACTTTCTTACATGTTTGAAAAATATTTATATTGTTTCTATTAGATATGCTTCATTTCAAAAATTTCAGGTCTTACCAAAAAAATATTCAAAAAAAAATTATTATTCAAATTCTCTAAACATTGTTGCTCATTAAAAAGAATAAAAATTTTGTGTAATCGATTGACTCACATATTGTTTTTGTTAAAGTTGACAAAACTCTCTTTAAGTATTTTGTGAATGATTGTAATACTTTTAGTCGGAATAAAACAAAGCTTACCATGTTTTTTTTTTTTTGAGAATTTGAATATGGTGCGAACGGAATAGTTCTATGTATATACATATCAGACTGGAATTGAGTCATTTAGTATTATTATCTTGTGGTTGCCAATTGCCATATGTCCGTTTTTACTTATTCTCATTGAAAATTTTGTTATGCCTAAACAGATATGGAATAGAAAAATTAAATTTCAAAAAGAAAAAAAATATTGATGAAACTAAAGCTACAAGACTTGAATTGCATGTTTATCAATTTGCTTGAGACCAGCAAAATATCATTGCCAACCCTAATTATAACACGATTAGTTATGAACTTATGATATCCTTGTGAATCCAAAAGAAGCTGTCAAGCACCCATGTTATTTTATTAGTTTTTTTTTTTTTTTTGTTGATGTCTACTTGATTGCGGAAAAAATGGTAAGTATGATTAAGGCTATTTGTATTTTATTCTTCAAAAACGAAGAGTAAGGTTTAAGATGTATTTTGGAATATACTTTTTTCTGCCTAATTTCGGACGAGACGGAGCAAATCTAATCAAAAAGATTCAGTTGATTTGTGATTGCTGATAACACAAACAGTGTTATATTTGTCCATATCGGGGTGTTTCTCTTGCACCACTTGTCTCACTTCCCCTTTCTCATCATGTTTCTTGTTTTTAATGCTAATTTAGAAGTAGGAAAGAACGATAATAATTCATGTGATACGGTTGAACCAAAATTAAAAAAAAAAAAAAATCATGTGATACATATATAGTGTAAGCTATTATAAAGTTCATATAAGTGTGAATAAAGATTACTAATAAGTAGACTAGGATACAAATCATCAAACACTTCAGATTATTCGAAGGCACTTGGAAAAATATATTAAGTTCCAAAATATTGTAGGCTTTCTTCAAAACTAAAAACATGTCTTGTACTTCATTGGGAGTGCTACGATTTAGGTCCTCATTGGAGATACCAAAAATTAGAATAAAAAAATCCAATATGTAACAGTCAATCAAATTTTTAAATTTAATAGTTAACTAACAATTGATTCACCGAATCAGCTTCCCAATTTCTTTAAGTGTAGATCGTTTGTAACATTGGACCCACGAATGATGATAGGTCGCATTCGACAAAATACTCAACATACTTAAACTACTTGTCCTAACAATTAGATCTTTGGATTTTACTTACATATTTTTATATTTTTGGCTTCCACTACGTATTAATTTATGCTAAAGTTTGGAGAAATATAAATATATATATATATTTATATCTAAAGATTCGTATCCCCAGCATAGATGAGACGCTTTGTCGTTTCACTTTGTTTTCCCACCCAAACCAGAACAATTTATTGGACTTCGAATTTTTGAAAAGCCGAATTAGAGTTTAGAGTTTTGTACGAGTACTTTATATGTAGTTGCTTTTTAAATAAAAAGACTTCAACTCAACTCTCAAGTGGATTAGACCAAGCTGAGGTGGCTCTATAAACCAAAGGTGTTTATTTGTGAAATGAGAGTGATACTAATCATGTCCCTTAATTCATATATTAATAATATTAATGTGGAAAGCAAACTATAGTGAAAAGGATCCGAACATAATTCCTCAAAATAGATCATACATAATGATGAAACGGATTCATATACAAGTCTCTATGATTAGCAGAAACAAACTTAAGTAATCCTGGTTTCAACACAAAAAATGTTACATGTTGCCAAGGTCTTCTAGACACTCTATTATGGGTACAAGAAAATTTTCATTAAGGATCATATAAAAAGTGGCAATCACTGTGAAGTAGAATGTGTCCGAAGGGAGTTTAGTATTGTGTATTCGAAAACCTTTCACCATAAAATCCGGGTGCTTCCCAAACTATTGAGGATTCCAATGGATATAAAGAGGAAGGAGAGTGAATATGAAGCAAACTTTACAGCAAGAAGTGAAAAGAGGACAAAAGAGAGTTAAACAGTAGAAAGCTAAAAGGGAACAGACATGTCCACTTTCCTCTCGAAGTTTCAAAAGTACACAGAAACATCAAACATACCTGAATAACTTCACCAGGTCCACTCTCTCTCTCTCTCTTGTCATTGAGCATCCTTCTCATTTCATTGTCACTTGTTGTCATCTTCATCTACTCCGTGAATATTACAACAAGTTGTCGTTTCATCAAACAAATAAAACCGGTCCCAGTTTCAGAAGATCTTTTTGAACTGCCAAGCTTTCCTTTGTCGTATTCCCCCCCAACTCCTTTTTTTCCTTCATACAAAAGAGTCTAAAAAGTCTCCATTAGGAACCGGTGAATACTACTGTACATATTAAATGACGAATTTGAAGGATGGTTTCGTAATTTCCTTACACATATATCTGCGGTTGCATACACCGTACCGTAGGAAGACGAGTTGGGGCCTATAAGAATCTGTCCACAGAAATACAACGCATCCATCAATCAGAGCCGGATTTAGCAAATATCAAGCACAGTTCTTTATAAAAAATTCATGAACTCACCAGGACGAAAAACTCATCTGAAAGGCTTTTTGAATTAGGGCGATTACACATGTCATTGGCATCAACATATGACATGTATACTGGTTGTTGAAGAACTTTTAAGCACATAAAGGCACAAGACTGAGAGAACCCAAAATAAGTAATGCATAATAGAGAATAGAGATTGGTTTATTGAAGGAGAAAGCAGCCCAAAAAAAGGTTGATGTGAAGTGAAAGTTGCTCCTACAAAGGGATAAAAACACAAGTATTAATTGGTTGAGTTCCAACCAGCTTCAAGTGTTTTGTTGTGTGTGGTGTGTCAGCAGACTAGACCTACCCATATCTCTCTCTTTCTCTCTCATCTTCTTACTACTTTTCTCCACTTATTACAAAACCCAAAAGCATTTTTAAAGAGTCTATTCTTTCCTTATATAGCATCAACTTCTGCTCCCACTTCTGAGAGAAAACTAGACTTTTATGCTTTTTTCATAGGCAATTCCAGATATATAGGCATATAGCTATTAATTTGAGACAGAAGGTGAGAGCGAAAGAGACAATTGAAGGGAACAAAACCATCATCACCTGGAAAATTATATTCCCTCTTTGCCCCTCATGGATTCTTCCAGCGGAAAGCCAAGACCATCTGATTCTTCATGCATCGTTTCTGCATCCACCACTCTTCCATTTCCAAATTCTCCAAAGTGGAACCTAGAAAATTACAACATAGATGCAGAAGCAGCACAAGCAGAAGAGAATTATGATCAAAAAGCAAGAGAGGAAGGTATAAGGCTTGACCTTATGCTAGCAGGATATGATTCTAGTCAACCAGAGCTCAATCAAGAACTCAATCTCCTCGACTGCTTAGAGGCAAGTGTAGTCGCTCCGAGTTTTAGCGGGTCAAGTTCCACTGAACAGAAGCTCTTCTCATGCAACTACTGTCAAAGAACATTCTACAGCTCACAGGCGCTTGGTGGTCACCAAAACGCCCACAAAAGAGAGAGGACTTTGGCAAAGCGAGGGCAACGGATGGCATCTGCCGCAGCTTTCGGGCATCCATATGGTTTTGCTCCGGTCCCCTTCCATGGACAGTACAGCAACAGATCCTTGGGTATTCAGGCGCACTCAATGAGTCACAAACAAAGTTCCTATAACGTTTTTGGTGGTGAGTATGGTCAGATCAACTGGTCAAGGATACCACTCGTTCAGCAACTAGCCATAGGTAAACTATCTTCAACAGAGAATCATTATAATCATCATCAGATGATGATTGCTCCACCGTTGACTTCCACATGTGAAAACATCGGTAGATTCGATGTAGGAAGGATTCCGGTAGAGTTTCCAACTCCCGAACTATGGCGGAGAGGCGGGGAATTGTTGAAGCCTGCTGAAGAAGAGCCGCAGAAGAACCTTGACTTGTCCCTTAAGCTCTGAGATTCTTTTCTTTTCTTTTTTGGGTTATGCTCTGAAATTGTTTTCCTCGAGACAAGCCTCTGCTCGAGTTTTCTTTGTGCTGGTTTTTTGTTGTCATTGATATCTTCACCAGTATTATCCAAGGGTTATTACTCTTGTGAGTATATTTTTCTACCATAGTTCTATGATGTACATCTTTCCACATTTCTACAAGTATGAGTTTCAACTAGACATCAATGGATTTCTTGTAGACACCCAACCACCATAAAGGAGTTGGTGAAGTTCCTAGAAACGAAGAGAAACTTTTTAGTGTATAGAAGACAGAGATTATATTGAGATCCATGGGAAGATTTGTTTTCATGGAAACCAGAAAAATATTTATTATAAAGTCACAGTTGGGATACCTAAAAGTAAGAAAAACATTCTTTTATTGAAAAGTGGTTAACAAGACATAGAAAGAAACCAAAACAAATATAAAATAAGGACGTGTTAATTGTGATGATGACAAGAAACAAAGAGTCCAGAAGAAAAAAGCATAATTAATACATCAGATGATCTTAATAATGCAGCTAATAACAAATCATGAAATAATCTAGAATCCAATGAAATCTTTATGAGACCCCAAAACTTGTGAACACTAGACAAAGAGTGATCAGCCTTTGGCCTTTAGGATGAATCTTCACGCACTACCTACACATACATAAATAGAATGTACAAAAGAACCATGTGCGTATGACGCACAAAAGGTGGGACAAGAGTCAAGACCATGAGACTAAAACACAAATTTAAAAGGACTTCATATAATTCTAATGGACTGACTCCAACTTCTCTACACATCTTGAGATGACACATGGTAAATGAAGAAAGCATCAAACTGAGAATCTTTTCATGAGTTTCAATCAGAACGAAATTTTTCAGTATTTCAAAAATTTACAAAAACACATGAGTGACGAAAAGGTTTATGAATAACTAGCAAGCCAGGAGAGGTAAGTTAGAAGAACCAGAGGGTCCTCTGAATATATAGCACACAGTATATTATGGCCAACCTAAATTTGCCATTATGCTCTATTACTAAAGGATAATATCCAAATAACCCCAAGATTGATTCAGAAATATCAAAATTTGACACAGTTGCATTAAACACCAAACGTTGGACAACATCAAATGTTGGCATATGAATCTAATTATCAAACTCTTCACCTAGAATCAAATAGAAGTATGTACAGTTTCTTCCCATTAAACATTTAAGGCACAAGACAGATCATCATGTTTGCTTTCAGATACAAATTGGCCACAACAGACAAAAAACGAATTAAAACACCTTAATGAATAAAACAAAGAAGAAACACCAAGGCAGACAATAACACATGTGGAATAAAAATCTAATGGAACCAAACCTCATTGATCAACTCTTGGGTCCATTTTCATCTTCTTGTATACCACAAATCTGACCCCAACAATACTCTTCAATCTGAGTCACACTTTCCTGAAACACATAGCGGAAATAAGTTGTGAGACACACAAATTTTGATGGATCATTATGAGGCTGCTACTAAAATTCCATCCACATTCAGCGATTAATTGAATCCGTTATGATGCAATGTACCGCATGCCTTTACAATGCGATGAGCGTAAGAGAAACTAAGAACGAGATCGCAGTGTGACATTTTCCACTGTTCTCTTATTGCAATTTCACACCATTGATAAGCAAGACGAATATTTAAGACTATGTTAAATCAAGCAATTGTCATTTTTTCCAACGATTTCTCAGGGATTCAAGTATTTTAATAATCCGATTAATTCTAACGAGCATTTCGCCGGAAATACACATCTGAAGCTGAACCTACAAATCCTCGAAATTCGGAATTTTTAGCAGCAGTAATTTCCACATTGGATCCTTCACCAGAAAGCAGGCATGGTAATTGAAACTCCCACCTTAGGTAAACGTAAAAGACGGAGAGATATACCGGCGTTTCACCGGAGACGACGTGAAGACTCGAAGCTTTCGAGGGATGAGACGGTGAATGAGAAGGTAATCTCATAATGTTTTAAAGGCCCAATAAGTAGCCCATAATAGTAATTTTTAAACTCAGTTTAGCCCATACTGTTGCGAATGAGTTGGTGTTGTGGAAAGTGAAAACATCAAATCAAAAAGGCTATTCTTTTCTTTCCTTCAAACAAAGAGGCTTTCTCAGTGTCTCTCGTGGATTTTTTTACCATTACGGAAGTAACAACGATCAAATACGAAAGAAGTCATCGAAGATCAATTCAGAAATACAAATCATAACCACTAATTCATGGACGAATTTGGGAAAAAGAAATCAATTAAGAAACGACAAAGAAAGGAAAAGATTTTATCAATGTTTGCTTAAAGGAGGGAGCTGTTCAACGATTACACCATGTACTTTTAGTAAGGAAATAAAAGAAGCAAAAGAAAAGAATCGAAACATCTAATACATCCATCATCGTAATCTCTAAATTGAAAAGGTAAAAACTTAAGCACGCTCTCCACGAATCCTTCTAGCCAATTGGATATCCTTGGGCATGATTGTAACCCTTTTGGCGTGAATAGCGCAGAGATTGGTATCTTCGAACAAACCCACAAGGTATGCCTCAGCCGCCTCCTGAAGAGCTAACACTGCGTGACTCTGAAACCTCAGATCCGTCTGCATATTCAAAATTCACAAATTAACCTAATTAGCAAAACCTACTTCCAGAAATCAACCAAATGATCCGACCTAATCACCTGCTAATATTATGAGAACGTGAGAAATCAAAGGGTATCAATTTACCTTGAAGTCCTGAGCAATCTCACGAACAAGACGCTGGAAGGGAAGCTTGCGGATCAACAATTCGGTACTCTTCTGGTATTTACGAATCTCACGAAGAGCGACGGTTCCGGGACGGTAACGGTGAGGCTTCTTGACTCCTCCGGTCGTCGGTGCTGATTTCCTAGCCGCCTTTGTTAAAAATCGTTAGAGACGCAATCATAAACTCAAAATTCAATTAAAATTAGATAACCCTAAATCCTCTTTTACACAATTTCGATAAAGTCAAGATCATATAACCTCATGATTCAATCCCAAATTAGAAAACCCTAGATCCCCTTTTCACCGATTTCGTTAGGTAAAAAGATCATAATCTCAAAATTCAACTCGATTCAAAAAACTAAAGATCATCTTTAACTGATTTCGTTCATAAAAACTCGAAATTCAACCCCAATTCGAAAACCCTAGATCCACTTTTACCGTACAAAATGAAGGATCAAAGAAGAACAAACCTTGGTGGCAAGCTGTTTCCTGGGAGCTTTACCTCCGGTGGATTTCCTAGCTGTCTGCTTCGTACGAGCCATTGTCTCTTCTCAAAGATGCGACCTTTCGAAAAAGCTTGAGAGGATTTGCTAATTATCAGAAACGCGAGTTTTTGTTTTGTAGATGTCTCTGTGGGAATAGTAAAAGGTTATTATGAATATATATTATATATAGGTGAATGTTTAGTCGGTTAATCTTAGGAGATACAGAATGAGTCCAATCTTCACATTTTCGACGGTCCAGAGTCCGTCGATGAGAGAGAAAACTGACGTTGGCGATCTGCATCTTCGCTTCTGATTGGTTCATTTCTTATGAGGATCGATGACGTGGACATTTGTGTTTCTTTTCTTCCTTTTGAAGAGTAAATGACAATTTTAGTTGGGTTTATAAAAAGGTATCAGTGTAGCGTTGGGTTCAGGCCCAACTAATGAGGCATTGAGAGTTCGTCAGCTGTGTTTTGATCTATCCGAACCAAATTTTGGTCCGATCGCTCCTGTCCGAGATCCGGAAATTGATCGGATTTTAATTTTACCAAAGTTAATTGGCTAGAAAAGTCAGTATTCAGGTTGGTCGTATTAAAAACATCGCAAATGCCATGAGTCAATGTAATCATTATTAATTCATTTTGAATTGTAAACTCATGAAATTTGATTTGGGTACTAGAGCCGGAACACATGCCAACCCAACTCAAACTAAAATCCGATCCGACCTAAAAGTCCAAGAGCAGAGGAGAAGGGGAGAGACTCCGGCTATGGCCGAGTGTGTTCAAACCAATGTTTCTCATCGATCTAAATGACTTGTATTTAGAAAACATAATCTTCAGTATCGTACAAGTTTATATTAGATTGCCAGACCATAGGGGAAAAAAACATATAATCTCAACTAAAACTTTATCTTATTATAAGTATTTCCTTCATCTTATTAAATAGACATAAAGATACAAGGTAGAGTTAATCTTCCTAATATGCTTTTATAAAGTGTAAATGCAAACTTTTAACAGAATATATGTTTTCGTGTTCTACTTGTATAATAATCTTTACTAAAGGTTTCTTTTAAAAATAACTGAGTGGAAAGTTAACGAATTCACTATTCAAAAATTATAAGTAAAAAGCTAGATGTAATACCAAACATTATTCAAGTAACAAGTTTACTCTTCTGCTTACGGCCAATCACACCTAATTTGATTTACGTATTTTGAAATAAGAATATCAAGTGATTTTCTCTTATCTATCTGATGAAATGTAATTAGGTTACCAAGTTTTTCTCTTTTCTTTTTGATAAGGAGATGAGCAAGTTATAGTCTTCTTATCTATCTAGTTATATTATGTGGATATTTATATGGATATTGTTGGTTCATCAAATGGCATTACACAAAGATATTAATCGATGAGATAGTTGAGTACTTTGTAACACAAAATTTAGTGACTGATCCCAATTAAAGCTCACATTTTTCAATAACTACATATACGTTCAAGTTGAGCGTATAAACATGGTGCACGAGGGCAGAAACATGCAGTCCAATGCCGATTCATACCATCGATTCGATCTCTAGTACTTCTTTTTATATACCAAAATATATACTTAAAAGAATTCAACCGAATACAATAATACCGTGATAGCTGCAGAAGTATTAATGGGAGATATTAAGATGTGAAAATTAAACGAGAAGATCCTTAGAACCCTATTACCAAAAAAAAAAGATATTTAGAACCCAACAAGTAAGGGTTAGTAAGTAACCAATGGGGAATATATCCAAGCTTCCATAACATGCACTTGGATTGATCCAACTTTATACATTTGAATACATATATTTTATTATTTTTACTTATAAATCATATTTCCTTGACATATATTAACTTGATTTCAATATAATAAGTTAATAACTAGAATTAAATTGATACTAAAATTGAAAATATTATAAGCAAATCACGCCACATACAGTATATGTGATATGCAGGGACGGATCTAGAACTTTTTTTACGGGGTTCAGATCATAACTAAATATAAAAATATTAAAAATATAATAAAAATTTAAAATGTTTTACAAAACCATCATACGATCTTTCATGTCCTGAAAGTTTTTCACCACAACCTCATTTGTAATAGTTTTAAATACATCTTTTTCAAAGAAACAAACTAAACAATCATTCAGAAATTGATCATCAATCCGATTACGACGATCTGTTTTCTTCTTCTTTTTTTCTAATTGGACGAGAGAGAGATAGGGATGGAGGATATGGGAAAAAATATCAGTTTCTATTTTCTAGGTCTAATAACTTCAAATTTTATTATTATTATAGGTATAATAATTTTTATTATTAAATAAGTATTTAATGGGATATATATGCTTTCTAAAAAAAGATAGGGGTTCATACCCATAAAAAAGATAGAGGCTCATATCCAATAGATAATACCACAAAAAATTAATACTAAAAAAATATTATATAGAATGGTCATAAAAAAAAAAAATGGGGGTTCATGTGAACCCGTATTATTATTACTAGATCCGCCGATGGTGATATGTAGGATAGATACGAGCTCGAGGTTTGGATTATTTTGACCATCCATTGTATTATTTTCTATTTTTCTGGATCAGTCCCACACTTTATTTAAGGTGATATAATTGTTACTGTAATCTATTGTGGGGACTATCTCTAATTGACAATCGTTTTTATCCCATGAAGATAATATGATTTGACGATATATTGAGAGACAATCAGAATAAAGTTTACATTTTTCTCAAATATAAAACGAGAAATATTTTGGGTCCTTGTTGCTATTAATATAATTAGAGCTGAGACGTTAGCGCACATGGGGGCGTGGACACATTCGTAAACTACAAAAATTAGTTCTTTGGTACGCCGCATTACATTATTGTTCGTTTCTTATAAAATACTTATTTATCTTTAGAAAATGAATTAAATTGATTTGCCTCTGGTAACATAATCTTTACAACATAATTATGTTTTGATTATACAATTCAAATATAAAATTAAAATTACATTTGTTTTAAGTATATTTCCTCTGTTGGCAAAAAAAAAAAAGTATATTTCCTCCCTTTTCCAGCTACGCATGCGGTGGGTTTCATTTCTTTCTATTGATTAACTAAAAACCTCATACTTCCGTGCGCTGAAATTATACTAGTCTTAAAAAGACATATTTTAGTATTCATTAAAATTTGTATATTATTTTTTCACGAATATTTGTTTATTGTTTTAGTTTGAAGATTTGAAAGCTTTGACCCTAGAGCGGCGGTTGTAGCCACTGTTGGATAATTAATTTGATTTGGTGCCTAAGAAGCTACTAAAGCCAATGGGTGGTTTAGGGTAGATATGAAAGGCAAATGTTTAATGGAATTACTAGTGGTCACCAATATAACACTCAGGAGTAAGTGGAGAAGTTAGGTATCTTGGTGATGTGATTGTATTCCATTAACCAAGTAGTTAATGATATAGTTTCACTATAAATATGTGTCTTTGAGAGTTGATCAATAACAACACAAAATGTAAAAGAGAAAAGCTTAGTTTTGTGAAGTTTCTAAGCAAATAAAGAAAATGTTGTTTCTTAATTCTCTTGATCAAAATCTTTTATAGTCTTGTCTTGCCCTTGCTTGTACGAGCACGAACTAATTTGTAGCATTTTTTAAACATCTTAAAACATTTATATTTCAATTTGGATTGTTTATAAAAATAAATATTTGCTATCTCTTGCTCGATAATATGGCTGCCTTACATGCAGTTGCCAGTTATGGAATCATTTAGGGCTTGTTTATTTGACCTCGCCTCCCATATGACCGAGATCAGGAATGGAAATTAGCACATTTTGCTTCGAGAAATAGCTACATAATATAAATTTGAAAATTAACTAAAGGTATTATAATTACATCATATCTTCCATAATAACTTTGCATAATTCCAACAAACTAGTTTTCAGCTTTATTGGTACCGATATATATCTCAGCTAGGTTACTTGCTTTTCTCAGTGTGAATACTTTGATTATACATCAACCAAGATGATGAATATAAAGAGAAAAATGACTCTTTGTGTCCTAAATCCAGAGGTGATGTTCTAAAGTCTTTCCAAAGACTGGTCTTCTTGTCCAACACTCCTTTGTTTACATCAGGCACATGCTCTTATTTCCCTACCATATACTACAAATCACTTCACTTTTGTAATAAACGTGACATTTCTTTTCTAACCACAAGTATTGGTTTATTTAATCACCAATCATGACAATTTCAATGAATTGATACTAAACAATTTTTTTTTGTCTCTAATGACTGCCAGTTTATCATGTTTTTCCATGACAGTCTCTCATTAGCATATTAATTAAAAACCTAGCTTGGATTTTAGATGAACCAATCAACCACTAAAATTCACATGTCGAATCCATCATATATCCAATGTATCAAGAAGAAAAAAACATACAAGATCTTTATTGTTCCTCCTCAAGAATCGTAATCTCTGCTAGCAAAATAATTAAAACCAATCTCCCGAATAATTAATCTAATCCATAATCACACACTAATCCTGTTTCATCCGACGCATGAAGCCAAAAGTAAGAACCAATGTGGTAACATCGTAATTATCTCGAACTTATAAGGGCATTATTTTACTCCTCTACTATATAAACCTCGTCCCTCCCATAAACGATCAAATCCCTCCTCTGCTTCACATTTTCTCTGTTTCTCAAACTCTCTCCTCAAGAAAATATCACAAGCTAAAGCTTGAGTAGTCAGTCAAAAATGGCTGGAGGTATCGGGAAATGCAGCAAGATCCGGCACATTGTGAAGCTGAGGCAAATGCTCCGGCAATGGCGGAACAAGGCGCGAATGTCGTCTGTCAGACGATGTGTACCGTCAGATGTGCCGTCAGGACACGTGGCGGTCTACGTTGGGAGCAGTTGCAGAAGATTTGTGGTGCGTGCGACGTATCTGAACCACCCAATTATCGTGAATCTCTTGGTTAAGGCTGAAGAGGAGTTCGGTTTTGTGAATCAGGGTCCGTTGGTTATCCCATGTGAAGAATCGGTTTTCGAGGAATCGATTCGGTTTATAACCCGATCAAGTCGGTTTACTTGTACCGAAGATTTAAAAAAGAACCGTCACGGTGGTATTAGGAGCAAGCTGGATCTATTGATGGAATCTCGGCCGTTGCTTCACGGCGTCTCCGAGAAGGCTATCATCTGGTGACTCGGAAGAGAGTCGTAATTCAATTCTGACCCGGTTTGAATCGGGTTCTGGTTAAGTGATTCGAGTCCACGGTTACGCAGGGAGATGGCCGTGAAAGGTGGGGTGAATTGTTTCACCTGAGTCGTCCCGGTTCGAATCCGAGTTCAAGTGGAAACTGTGATTTAATTTTGGTGCTGATTCAACATTTTCCATTAAATTAATTTATTATTGTTTCATCCCATTATATTTATTTTTTAAATCGACCATGATGATATGTATTAGTGTTGTCGTTGTGTCATTACCCAAACAATTTTTTTTTCCCTAAAATATGTGGGCCTTACATTTATTTGCATCATTTCTAAAACCAAATCTTAGTTTACATTATGGTTAAATCCTCCATATACTCCTACAATTGTAACATTTATCATGCTATCAATAAAATTTCATTCGTTAAGTGTAAAAAATGGAATAAAGCTTTATTCAAAAAAGAAAAAAAATGGAATAAAGCAATTATTCACGATATTGTAACATACTTGTTAGAACTGGTTTTGATGAATTTTTTTAAAGTCCAAAGCGGATAAGAAAATAGACGGGCCGAGACGGACCGGGCTGGCCCATGACAAAAGGCAAAAGCTAATGTCAACCACTCCGAAAAAACATCATGACAAATAAAAATCCTCGACATTAGTCCATAGATTATGTCGATCTGGAAATGTAATAATGTATGCTTACCAAAAAGCGCATAAAAATCTGTAAACATGTTCTTATAGTGTTTACATACATACTCTGCAACTTGTAGTTTTAGTTACAAACGAATGATGAAATAAGTGGTTATTAACGTAAATTCGTAATACGAGGGGGCAAAAAGAGAGGAATTGGGACACAGTGGGACCCATTATTCACATGTTACAATGGCACTTTGTCGGAAAACATGAAATATTTCCCAAAATGTGCCCTCTCTCTTTTCCCTATTTTCAGCATCACCTCACGCCACACGTCGATGATATAACGCATATTTCTCTATGTTCCCCCCTTAACTTTTAATTTTATCCTAATTACACCTGTTCTTTATTAAATTTGCATTTTCCTCCACTTTTTCGCCATTAATTTACATCCTACAGAGCAGTCAGAAATATCGATATCCTTGGCTATATTCCCTAACGTTACAATAGTATAAAGTGGAACCGTTGTAAAGCATTGAAAAGGGACCACGAGAAAATAGAGATCATATTAGGAGGCGCAAACTACAATCATATATAGTCCAAATCCAAAGCTTAATTGGACTATTATCCAAAGCCACCGAGTCAACATTTGACAACTAATCTTCCCAACTAATACAACAAGACACCGCCATGAAATATCAACCATTTTTTACCGTATTTTGTCGAATTTCTTTAAAATTAAGTAACAGATAACAATATTGAAATTAGTCACAAGATATAGGAAAATTGAATTCTTTTAAAAAATTTACTCCAATATTTTTTATCTTCTCGTCCGTGATTTCAGAGGGGAAAATAATGTAAAATGAAAAACAGAAGAACATTAAAAATATAAAATATATATATATATATATTTTTTTTTGACCGAAACAGTAACTTTCTTTTTCCCCCAAAAAAAAAAAAAAAACCTCACTTAATCCAAGCGTAAACCAGTAATGAGAATCCAAGACCATTGCCGGAACCAGAACCAGAAGAACCTCCACCACCGTACTCCGCCTCATCAGCACTACTAGCCCACTCCATAACCGAAGAGCTACAAGCCGAAGAAGCCGAAGACATCGAAATCGAAGACGACGACGAACTTCTCTTACTCTTCACAAACCTCTTCCTCATCTTCCTCCACTCTACAATCCCTTTAATCCCCAAACTACTCCCACACTGCTTCGGCTTCCACAAAACGACACCGTTTCGGTTTCTCTCATCTTCTTCTTCTTCTTCTTCTTCTTTCCTTTTCGTTTCACAAACCTCCTCAGCTTCTGGATCACTCTCGAATCTGAACATAAACACGGCGTGTCCTCCTCCTTCACCGGAATTTTTACTCTGAAACAACCAATTGTAAACATCCCAAGAGATCTGAACATTAACACCATCGATTTGAACTTTCTCATTCCCTCTAAATTTCCATCTAAGCCTCTTGATCTGCAAAACCTGTTTCGAATCAACGCTAAAACAGAGCTTAGCGTCTTCATCAACACGACAATCAATAGAAATCTCTCTGTTCTTCCCTCCAAATCTCGCCTTCGTTGTGAAAACCCTAGCTCCGAACACATGCTCTTTCCTCAACAGAAGAGCTTGTGGATTCGTCGGAGGTTTCGCCGATTTAGCACGAGCGTAAGCTTCTTTGACTGAATCTCCGACTAATAGTCCCATCTCTCCGTCGACGACTACGGCGATGTAGAATCCGGATCTAGGTTCGGATCCAGAGTCGAATTTGGCTTTGGTCAAGTCCCAGAAGACTTGGATTTTGGGAGAAACGAATCTGGATCCGCGTTTTTTCCAAAAAGCCAATGTGTTTAAGTTGAGGTGGAAAGAGACGGCGGAGGATAGAGAGAGATCGGCAGAGGAAAAAGAGAGTGGTGAAGAGTGGTTGTAGTAATCTTGTGAGTGGAGGAAGAGATTCACAGAGTGGCCTCCTAAGAAAGTTCGAGACCATGTTAGATAGAAGACGCCGTGATCTGTTTGGTAGAGGCAAGTTGTGAGATTCGGATCGCCGGAAGATAAAGGAGACGGTGATTGAGACGACGGTGGCGGCGGAGGATGATTGTGATCGGCGGTAGGGCGGAGCCAAGAAGGAGACATTTTTTGTGTTTCCTTTTTTTTAAGTTTTGGGAAGAAAAAAGAAGGAATTAAAAGGAGAGAGAGATTTTCGGGAGTTGTGTTTTGGGAGGTTTTTGTTTTTGTTTCCTTTTTTGTTTTGTTTGGTTTGTTTAAATGGGATTTATATAATAAGCTGTTAAATTTCATAAATTGGAAAGCCCTTATAATATAATGTTTGGCTCGATTCATACGTAAAACAGGAATGTGGATGAGGATTTAAGATTAGAATTATAGGAAAATTGAACTCTGAGCTTGCAACTTGTAAACTTGGGGCATGAACTGACTTTGTCAACTTGACTTTCTTATATATATGGGAGGATGATTTTAAATATTACATATTCGCTTCTTTTTTTTAAAGTCAAGAACAATTTAGTGGAATATTAGGAGATAGCAGTAAAAAGGCGTGTGTTGTGTGTAAATATTAAACATTATTAACTGTTCGACTCTGAGGAACACGTTATGATAACAGCCTGCACACTTAGAGGGTTCATTGGAGAACATAATCAATTGGTAGATGTTGGGTCAATTATTTCACATTATACACGCTCATTTATATTTTCTACTGTTAACATACCTATTTATAGTCTACATCTAAGATATATTAATTTCATTTCTAGTAATGCTTACCAACTAGTATTTGTTATTTTAGCACTAAAAAGTATATATTTACATCAAAGCATGCTTAAACTTAGACAAATAACGTTAGTATCAAAACAAATATACAGTTCTTATATTATAATTAGTGTGCCAATTAAAAATGTATCCCTTCTGCTGCCTGAAAAAAGATATATAATAATTGGTTCGGTCGAATAAACTATCATTTACCTTGGGTAAACATCGTTTTCGGTTTATTTAATTATGTTTTCATAAGTTTTTATTTTATTGATATCTTGATTTATTCGTATACGTTGGCAGACAGCTAAAAAGAGGTGGATAAGTACTTATTGAGTCACTGAAAAAGGCATATCCGTATTATTAATTTGATATTTTGTTATATCTGTATTTTCTTATACTATAAAACAAGATGGGTTCTGAAACTTTAGCTTCAAGAAATTAAAACTGTAAGACAGCTAAACTTCTTTTATATTGGTTATATAAATATAATTAGCTACGTGTATACCAAGCCATGGTTTATCTCTATAATTATGTTGTTATACACCAAACATTTAACTAGTTCGGACATGTACTATGATTAAATATTTTTTAAAAACTTAACCACTTAACTAGATAAAATTGATATAACAGTCAATAGTTCAAATTTCTTTGTTTCCCCAGTTATAGTTTTTCACATTGTTTGACTTCTTTGCCGTGCAAATTTTGGGTGAAGTAAACAATTTTATTAACTAATTTGTGAATCTAAATGGTAATTATCGTTTTAATAAGATTAAAATATTTGTCTTGAAGGTTAAAGAGAAGACAGTAAATATTTCTCTTCCCAATCTTAAATTAGCATAATTTAAACTTCTACAATCTGAATATTTAAAAATTAGTCCTATCTGAAAAAAAAAAATTTACTAATGTTATAAAACGTAAAAGTTAGGCACCGTAAAAACATAAATTATATTTATTGTGGAGTCCACTGTCACTATGCGTGCATAATAACTCATTATGTTTTCCTAAATAGAGGGTTCCGCTTAATGTAAAAATCATTCCAATACAATACAATACAATACAATCTCTCTTATAAAATCTCTTTCTCTTTTATATTTCGATAATATAACCATATATATAAACACCGTTTTTATAACAACTAAAACAATATTCTCCGTAATAAGTTGGTATAACTCATGTAGAAAATTGAATTGACCAGCCTGAATAACGGAGTACTATTAGCTTTACGTGATATCAATCCGAGTCTTTGTTGTCTCATCCCATAATCTTTGGATCATATCCACATGTTTTTTTGTTGTACAAGTGAGATCTTTGATGTAACTAGCAATAAACAATTTCATGTAATAATTACGCTTAACTTATAGCTAGTAAGATGGTTTGCTTCAAAATTACTATGTCCCCTATCTTTTGAAACACTTTCAGCTTATAAAGTATGAAACATTTAGATGGATACATATTCTCCTTTTGAAATGCAGAAAATGGATGTGTTTTCACAGAAAGTTTGCTTAGTAATCATTTGTCGCGACAAATGGATATGCGTTTATTGTTTCTTTTTTTTTTTTACTTTAAATATAGTTTATCGTTCTATGTCACTACTTAGATGATATCTAAAAAATATTGTTTTGTTGAAAGAAATTAAGAAAAATAGAACGATGTAGAGTAATGGTTGACTAAAGTTTCTCGTGTGGAAGACTAAGACCAGGTCAGTTTGAAACGACAACACGCTTTTGATTCAACTTTAACCCCTCTCGAGTCTCGAACTTCATTTTCTTAGATTCTCCTTTCAACTTTTTCAAATACCCTTTTCTTTATAATACCCACTTCATTAATATCTTTGACTTAACGACAGATTTTTTTTTTTTTTTTAATAATTGATTTGGTGAAACTGTGGGTATGATTGGTAATCTTCTACCAGAATGACAATAATTTGGCCGTTCAAAGAAAATCCTAATAAAAAGGTGACCAAAAATGGTAGACATAGGCTGTTGTCAAAAGAAAAAAAAAACAGACGGTAGAGATAATTCTCTGCATCAGTTATTTTAACCTGATATTTAAAACAGTACTATAGCTATTTTTATTTTTTAAAAAGTTTACTTTGTTTACTAATCAAGATCTGTTAAAAAAAAAGTAGATACATTATTTAAAAGGCTGATATCACTAATCAGAAATATTACCATTTACCAAACAATAATCGCTCATGATCTATTTTAATAATGGTATATAATCGCAATTCGATATTTTATGTTTATCATCAAGTTCATGGCATTTTCCACACGCCTATAATAACCCTACATGCTACAAAAAGATATAATTTTCTAGGATTCCTTTTATTAACATCTGATTTCATATGTTGGTTATAAATCTGTTAAACTGTAGCAGAAAACAAAAATTTATATATTTATTAGTTAATCAGATCCGAGAAGGCGAGAACCTTGTTAGTGGAAAAATAAAGGGTTAAATTGTGGAGATAACTATAAAGACACAAAATATATGTTAGTACAAATAATGTCGCGAACTGTCTAAAAATAAAAATAAAACAATGTTGCAATTATACACCATTGTTCCGTGTGGGCTTTTTCACTAACTTGTAAATCACTTTTAACTTATTTGTATTTCAGAGTGTTCTATATAATATATATGCATTATAAAATATATGGATAATAATTAATTCATCGGCGGAATATTAGCTGCCACGAAGTAATTGAGATCTCGGACTATACATGCTGGTGGGAAAGAGCAGGTTCATGTCTCGAAAGTCATTATTTTAATGAAATACTATTTAATATACGTACCTAAATGTGAACCACTTATACCCCAAAAACAATTGTGAACCACTGCATCGAGAAAAAAAAAAATATGAGAAAGAGAAAATAAATCAAAAATATATAATCAATAAGGATATAAATAAATAAATAATAGTAAATAGTATTCTTCGTCTGTAAACACGACTTATAGTAAAATCACTTGACACCACATTTTTTCGAACTGGATACAAGTTTGTTCTTTTATCCGTTCCCTTTGATGTTCTTCAAACTTTGATTATTGGGGTGAATCTCAATAATTAAACTCACGTATATAATTATACATACAGTCCGTTTATGTTACATGTGATGTACACACCATTTCTTGGGTTGTCTATTTCGAAACAGATAATCAAATCGCATCCATATCCCATACGATTTTCTTAATATTTATAATTATTTGTTGAAACAGTTAAGTATGCAATTTTGAGATTTATCTGCTATTCTTGATAATTTGTAGTTTGTACTCTTTTAGGTATGTTGAGATAGATAAACCAAATTTTGTATCCGGTTATGTAATATAATCAGTACGTACGTGTTGCTTTAAAAAAACAGTGAGAATGTGAGATATATTTAACATATAGGTGGCTAAGATGGGACGAGGTATTTTTATGTAATTCAAATTTTTAATTTACAAATAAAAAAATTAAAATTATCAAAATTTGTTTGAAATTTTCCTAACTTATAATAAAATTACATTATTTCAAATTCGACCATAACCAAATAAATAAAGAAATGGGATAGTACCGGTTTATCAAATCTTGGTTTAGGTTTGGCTATACCAGTTTTTATTTGGAACCAATTCTATTAATTTTGGTTTAACTTCCGGTTCGGTTTCGAAAGCAATTAGAAATTAAAAGCCCAGATTAATCTAGATATGTCCAGAGGAAACGTTAAATATTAGATTAATCTGGGCATATAGTAACATTTTTAGAAATTAATAGAATTGCTTTATTAGCTCAATTAATAGGATTGACAATCTCAATTCTAATATATTTATTTTCTAAAAATTTCTATTAGCTCAATAGAGACTTTACCTAGATTAATCTGGGCATATCGTAAAATTTTTAGATTGTCAATGGAGCTTGTTGTGATGTTTTTAGGTAGTGGAATCTAATTTAGATGCATCAAATTCGAGTTGAGTCTATAGCCATGTTTTAAGTAGAAAATGATGAATTTTGTTCTTTGTTATACCATAACTTAAACCCTTTTTTATTGTTGACCACAAAAAAAAAAACCCTTTTTATTAAATCTTTTTGGTATCTTCTTTAACTCTGTACATGATTTCTATTAGAGAAAGAAAGCACGAGTGGCTGCCATGTCGGAAGCAGAAAAGAAGTTGCCTTTCATACCAGAGGAATGGTCGGATGCAGCAAGCTCTGTTTCCTGCAGTTCGTTGCAACCGGTTATAGCGTTGGTCTGTGGCCCTAAAAACAGTGGCGGAAGCACATTTTCACGCAATCTTGTTGAAGTTCTTCTCCAAAGGTTATTATTGCTTTCTTCAGTCCCTCTCTTAACGAGTGTTTGAAAATCGAGTATTAGTCTGCAAAAATGAAATCAGCATTGTGGAAAAATGTTCTTTACTTGTGTCTATTCTCAGTGAAAAATGTCTCTTTTACCCCCTTACAATATGCCAATTGAACTAGAATTTGACACCTGAGTTTCGGAAACAGATTCAGTTTATTTCTCTGCTAGTTTGAATGTATCCAATATTTTCTTTATTGGCTTATGATGGTTGCTTTGTTTGGATAAGTTTTGCTAAAAATTAACCTTTGTGGTTTACAGATACAAAAGGGTTGCTTATTTGGACACCGATGTTGGCCAGCCTGAATTGACTGCACCTGGTTTTCTTTCCCTCACAGTTGTTGATAAATCAATTCTAGGTACCCTCATACTTCTTGCTTTGACGATTTTTGCTGTTTGCATTCCGAAAACTTGTTTTCATAATGCTGTTTCTGTCACTTATGTTTTTGGTTTATTTTTATTACTTTCTAGAATCAGATTGGACAGTTCCATGCGTAAAGACACCGGAGAGGTAGTTTGATTCGAGCAAATTTTCTTGGAATCAGTAACACCGAGTCTTTGATTTTAAATTAAAGCCATTTATTCTCATTTCTCTTTTATTATTTGATGATGCAGATGCTTCTTCTATGGTGATGTTTCTTCAAAGAGGGATCCAAAGGCATATTTAAGATATGTATATACCTTATTCGATTACTACCAGCTACACTTCTGCAAATCTAGCGAGAACAAAAGTGAATTGCCGCTTGTCATTAATACACCGGGATGGGTTAAAAGGTGACTCAGTCTCTCTCTATCTTTTTAAAACAAAAGGAATCTGTTTAATAGAAGAAACTATTAATTTGTCTTTGACTAACATTATGATTACTATCTTTAGGAATTGGCTATGATTTATTGGTGGACGTATTGAGATACGTGTCTCCTTCCCACGTTGTGAAAATCAACATCTCTGCATACAACAAGAACCTACCAGCTGGGTTGTTCTGGTTAGACGGTAATGATGATGAGACAGCTCATTTGATAGAGATTAAAATCGATCGTAAGTCCTGTACAATGCTAGCCTCGAACAATCTCATCGATATGCGTTATTGTACGTGTAGTCACATGTTTTTTTTATCTTGTTTATACAGCGTTTTATTACATAAGGATGCTCGCTTGATGAGGGACATGCGTATAATCGCGTACTTCAGGGAATGCATTAAAGGAAAAGAAGTAAACACGATCAAAGAACTAACCCATGAACTCGCTTCCCATACTCCTTATAAAGTTCCAATATCGAGTTTAACAATCAACCATTTCCATTGTCAGGTAAAAAAAAAACAATATAAAGGTCATATCATTCTAATCTATATGATTGATGACAATAATGGGTTTCTCTTCTTTTTGTTCCCTCTAGATCCCAGGTTCTGAAGTGTTTTATAGTTTGAATGCTTCCATTGTTGGTTTGGGCATTAGCAACGACGTGTTTGAAGATTTGCCATCATGCGTAGGTCTTGGTAAGTTGCTGTTTATCCATTGCAATCAGTGAACATGGGTTTATGATTATTTATTGAAATTGGTTTTGGATGTTAAATAGGAATCGTGAGGGGTATTGACACAGAGAGAGGAATCTTATATGTAATCACTCCAGTTCCAGAAAATGTAGTTGAGAAAGTTGATCTTCTATTGCAAGGCTATATTCAGTTACCTACTTGCCTCTTAGAGGTGAAGGATTACAGGTCGCCATATTTATCTGCCAACGTCTTAGCTTCCACCTAAATTTCTTCTTTTAAGACTTTTTTGGTCAGGTTTTTCCTGTTTTACTAAGTATTAGTTGATCTACCAAGTTTCAGTTTTTTTATTGTTCAATCTCATATTATGCTAACCTAAGGCAAAACCCAAAAAGTCAGTTATAAGAATAATTAGTATTTATCAAAACTATTAAAACAAATGAAGAGAATCTTAAATTTAATAAAATAATAATAGAGAATTAAAAAAAAAGTGAGACACTATCTATAACACCAAATTTAGTTTTATTTTTGTGGTTGGAGTTACTCTAAAGCTTAACAACTCAAATATTTTCTTTTCAGAATCGAATTTGTAATTATTGTTGTCTAATAATTTACTGATTGAGTCAGTTTTACACTACTGTGGGCTTGAATAAGCTTTTTTCACATACCATTGGATAGACAATTACAGAATAAAACTGAAAATAAATATGTAAATAATTCTCATAGTTTTGTCGAAAAAAGAAACCGCTCTCATTTACATAACAAAAGAGGTCAACAGTGGACGTAAGAGTTTTAAAAGGATACAACGAAGGCATAAAATGAAAAAAAAAACTCGTTACTGTAATGTTACGGTAAGAATCAACCAAATATACACATCAAATACTAATCAAAAATTATAATAATTCTTAATTGATTTGAATTGTGGATAAAATAATTTTTGAATACTTAATTTGTAAATCATTTAAGTTTCGTTATATAAGTTTTTATCTAATATATATTTTAATTTGCCAGATTAATTAAAGAAATACGAATGACTTACAAATTAAGAGTAAAATACAAGTTGAGCGTGTGACATCACTAACTCAAATGACTACTAAAATGACAGGAGTACACGTACGGTTAGTTTTCATACTACTCAATAAAGTTTCGTTGGAAAACCGGAACACGAGTTTCGTTGATAAATGCTAGCCTAGGGCTTAGTTTACTTATCTTGTACGTTTCCTTGATTTCCAAGTTTTAGATCTCCAAGTCGTTCGTTCTCCGCTTCTTCTCGACGTCACGGCGGTTCCTTCCCAGCTGAGGTACGGTGTTTCTTTTCTCTCTCCGTAGTCCAAAACCTTAAGTAGTCATTCGGGTCGCCGTTGCCTCTTATTTGTCCTATCGATCTCTTTCTCTCAGTCTTTCTGCCTTTTCCCATGGAAATATTCATGGTTTTTTTTTCAAATTTATCTCCGTGTTAATCAAGATATTTCAGTATATTTTATAGTATGATATAAATTTGATATTCATATGTTTTCCAAATATATCTCTGAATCTGATTTTAACAATGTTCTTATGTATCTGTGGTTGTAGAAAAAAATATGTCCTTGCAATCGGGGGAAAAACAATTCAAATCTGGGTGAAGCAATCATTGAACCACCTCCAGATTGCATAAAGTTTTCAAAGAAGTGAAAAAAATAAAAGAAGCAAAGCGAACATTTTCTTCACAAAATGTCGTTAAAAACAGATTGACCTCGAAACTTCTCTACTTTAGATCTTAGAAACACAAATCTCTTATCTAGACACGTCCGCTTCATCTCCAACGAACCCAATTTCCCTGTTGTCTTCATCAATCTCTCTCTAAACTCATTCATTTCTTTTTCCTTCTCCGCAAGCTTTTTCAAACTCACCTCCATTTCTTGCTTCACAAGCAACAAACCGCGCTCGCACGCCTCTTTCTCCATAACCACCGTCTCTCGTTTGTTAAAGTACCTTGTGGCCTCAAGAAGCTCCTCAAGAACGGACCGGAGCCAATCTACTCGGATCTTTGCCGTCTCTATGTCCTTAACGACCGCTAGAATCTTAATGGCTCGTGCTTCAGATAGCCGACGCAGAGGCGTTGACTGGAGCTCCATAACAACCTCGGCTAAAGTCTCGAGGTGGTAGATTCGTGTGGAGAGAGACTGGAGCTTGGAATTTAATGTGATGTCTCCATACTTGTCGAATATGCTTTGAAGAGTGGAGGAGAGACTAGCTTTGACTTTGTATTCTCCGACAGAGACAAGGTCGGACAAATCAGAGGTCGTGATCACAAGAGACTTGTTCAATGGAGAGAAAAGAAGCTCAGGGAAGAGTAAAACAGAGTCTTGGTTGTCATCATTGAAAACAGAGTATGGTCTGTTCCAATGAGGAACAGAAAGTAGAGAGATCTCAGCTGGACACAAACTCATCATCTCTGTCTTTCACTTAAGAAACACAGACAAAAGGAGAAAGCAGTTGAGTTCTAGAAAGAGAAAGCTTTTTTTGTTGTTTTTTTTCCTTAGACGAAAGCTAAAGAAACAAAAATCTGAAGTTCTCTTCCCCTCTCTCTCCCTCTCTCCCTCTCTTTATATACGTTTATTCAAAGAAGTGTAGATTTTAAGTATTTTTCTTTTTTTGGAGTTCGCAACGATTCTGACTTTGACTAGATGAAATCATGGCTATGATCGCGTTCTTGACTTTGTCAACCTTTTACTATTCTCAAACCAGAGGAACAAAAAAGGTATACAAACGGAAATTGTCAAATGAGAAGGAATCAGAGACTTGGTGAAAAAATTGAAGGCAACAAGGCCAAGGCAAAAAAAGCTAAGAAATGGGCCTTGTTTTGGGCTTTTGTACTGTTACAAGTAGGCCTGCTTGCAAATTGTAAGTTTCATTCCCAAACGAAACTCGGAGGCGGAGGCTTGTTCTAACCGAAAATCAAGAACGAGACATTGTTATATAGTTTCTGAAGATCCTACATTATATGTATATGTATTATATAAAAGAGAATACCAATGTATATCGTTCACTGTGAAAGAGGGATTCGAACATTAAGCCTCCGTAACCAAATAGAATGCATGATCATATGCAACATGTCGTATGGCTTTGATGGTCTGTTTATCACAAAGTGTCTCCGAACCTCAAGAACTTTCCTTTGCAACTCTAAGTACTCTTCTTCTGATATCGTTTCTAGAATCTTCTTTATCTCCGGAATCTTCGATATTGGAATATGAACCGAGAATGTCTTCCAATTCAACACGTCGCTGAAAGGAAGAACGTAAGAATCAGCGATGATAACGGGAACACAACCGGAGTAAAGTGACTCCACGATTCTCGGACTCGCTACTTCCCAACCGCTCGGACACAGACAAAACTTTGCCTTATCCATCATTTTGGCGTAGTTCATGGTTTTGGGGAGATACTCGTAGACAAGGACGTCTTTGTCTTTTTCTTTCCAGTAGTCGAAAAGTATTTTCCGGACTTCTCCGTGAGAACCGCCAGCAAAAAATGCTAAGAGTTTGCGGTTTTGAGGAGGTTCTCCGGTGTGTACAAACCCTAATTGGCTGTGTGGAATGTTGATCTCTGGCAATGAAACGTCTCTCATGGGGGTGAATCCTTCGGAAGCATTGGCATTGCAGAGAGCTCTGATAAAATGCCTGTATAATTCTGGATCCACAGCTGACACATCAGGTGCCTTGAACAACAAGGAACAAAAAGGGAAAGTTAGGTTACGGGTTTTATGGTTTACTTTTTGAACAAGAACTGTTTATAAACAGGGAGGCTCACCCAATCGTGACAGGAGAGGAAGAAATGGTCAGCACCGCGACTGCGATTCCAATAAGGGTACCGGTTCGAAACGAGAGAGATGTAGTCTTTGACAATGTTTTGGAGGCGGTCACGTGCATAGCTAGTGTAAGGTCTATAGACAAAGCGTATGATATTGACGATCCCTACAGGGATGTAGAACACGGTGGCCTCCTCCGGTGAAGCAGCCTTGAAACGGCTGTTTCCGTTCTCGATCTCGTCCATGAATTGGCCTTCAATGGCGTAAATGTTGTTGAGAGGACCCTTGTGAAACAGAGGAGCTTCTCCTTCTCTATATGTCCATATCTTGAATCTCTTCTCCATCTCTCTGTGGCTCCTGTTTAATTATTATGGGTAAAGAAAAACATTACATATGCATGAATATCTCTCTGTTTATCTATAGATAGAGATGGATTGTATAATGTGAGACTTTTAAAACTTTATCATAAAAGTAAGAACAAAGTGAATGATGTGTTTACAAAGGTCAAGTTGAGAGATGGAGAGAAAGTATGGAGAACTCTTAAAGCTAAAACTACTCTTTCCTCAAATTGTGTCTGATTTTGAATTCTAAAGAGAGAGAGAGAAATGAAGACATGAATAATAAGGTCTAAAAATATATTAAAAAACAAAAAATGGGAAAAAGGGACCTTGAAACTGCAAAACTAGTAGTGTGTAGCTTACTAAAAATAGAACATTGATGTTGACACATATTTCTATTAAGGGTGATTTGGAGTCATGAAAACAAACTAGAAAGTACAGATCCTAATGAGTACCTACTAGTTAGCTACTCATTTCAATTTTTTTTATTTTTATTTTATTTTTGTAAACTCCACTAGTTCTTAACATTTCTTTTAACTTAAGTGATACCCTTAAAAAATTTAAACAAAAAAGGCTAACAAACTCAAATTCAACAAGAAAAATTACCTAGTGATCAAACTAAACAATGTTGTTATAGTATATACTAGTTTGTATATTCATATGATTAAAAAAAAATTAAAAATTAGAAATATAGAAAGAGAAAGACTAAGCAAAAATAGGAAAAGTGGGAGAAAGAAAAGGTCTTAACTGATGAAAAGTAAAAGCGTTGAGATAGACAGATCCATTTGATACGAATCCCAAATCCGAATTATTCCTCCGATCACGATCACGATCACGACGGAGATTCTCTTCTCCGGCTTTCCTTATGGCGGCTCTCGCCATTGCCAAACCTTCTTCTATTCTCTCCACCGCTTCATCAACTTCTTCTACCACCACAACTTCTGACGTCGACTGTTTTCAATTCACAACAAAACATTAATTATTAATCAATAAAAATATATTTTAAAACCTCGTAGCTAATTCCACAAACCTAGAAGACAACACATTTATATATGAAGAAATTAAAGGATGTAACATAAAAATAGAGAAATTATTTATGTACATTGTTGGAAGTGATATTGAGACAAGAAGATGAAGAACGAAAATGAAATATTCTGAAGGAAGAGAAAACAGCTGTTTGTGGAGGAGACGAGAGACGACAAGAAGGATCATCATCGATCACGGATGAGAAAATTTGGTTATGGTGGTTAATGGAGTAGAAGAAGAGGATGATGACGAGTGATGGATAGAGCAGAAACGGCGTCGTACAAGTCAGATCCGCCATTAAATTAATATAATTAGGATTTTATTTCTTCTTCTTCTTCTTCTTCAAGGTGTAATTTAATTAGGGTTTGGTTTTGATTTTACACATCAAAAAGAAGAATAAGTCAAGAAGAAAAGAGATGATTTTGATGAATTTTAGGGTTGTTTGTTTGATCGATTTTCTCTCTTAATTTCTGAAGAGGTTTATTACTCTTTTCCTTTTTTTTCTTTTTTTTTACTTACCTTACTCCTCTATTTATATATGTGTTACTCTTTGGCCATCTAATCCGGTTTCGGATTTTTTGGGTTAATTAACAAAATTAAATTATTTTTTATGTTTTGGTCAACGAAATTCAATTAATTATACATGACTCTCGTGCGGTTTGTTTTTGATACGGTTTAGGTTGGATTTGGTTCGGTTTCCTAATAATTATTTTTTTTCCCTTTTTTTTTCATTGTAGATTGGCTTAAATCTCTGTTACGGTTGTCCAAATATAATAAAATCAAAAAAAGGAAAACATAGATTTGCATTTAGCTCAATTATCCTATGTTGTTAATAAATGTAAAGATATTTGGGCACCCCACATTAAACTCGCGATTTGTAAAAGATTTTTACGTTTTATACGTAAAGATAAGAAGGGATATACGATTAATCTTTAGATATGAGACAGCATTAGTCGAAACGTATAATATATTAAGGTACTTCATATATGGGGAAATTTTGAAAATGACAAAAGTGCATTGCATATTATAATACTGTGAATTTTTTTTCCTCTTAATATCTATTATTTTAAAAGAAAAACAAATACTATAATTTTGTTAGAAAGAGACAAGCCCCAAGCAAGTCTGCAAAAAGAAAAAGCAAAAAGGTAACTACTTTAACGACTTACATCGTCATCACATACCTTTTAGTTTTTTCTACTTTATGCAAAAACAGTTTCCTGCATACAATGTTCTCTTTTTTTTGTAGTTCACGAGTATTTTTACCATCTATTCTGTGTTCTGAAGGGAAATTACGAAGCTACAAGTTGCATCAGATATTTTGTAATCTTTTTTTTTGTTCTGTTTATTTCTAATTGTACACTACATACACTATGCAAACCACTAAAACTTCATCAATTGAATTTACAAATGGATCTTTATCACTTGCTCTTCCACAGTTAATATTGTCTACGGCATAAGATTTTTTATATCGGGGAAACCTGAATTTTCGCTTATACAAAGGTTATTTCAATACATCACCACAAAAGTCGAGCATAAAAATTTGTACTTGGCGACAATCTTATTGTTATACTGTACTTTGTTTTCCGTTATGATTATCTTCGCCATCATCGCATATTGGTTCAACAAAAACTTCTTTTATTAAAGAAAAAAAAACAGCCTTAGGGCTTGGGGAGACTGATCCCAAGATTCTCTAGAGCGGCCTTAATGGCGTCACGGCCACATTCTTCAGCTTCGGTGATATTGGGACTGTTCAGTGGAGTCACATCCTCCATTGGGTAACTTCGGTTACTATGTAGCTCACGCAAGTCACTGGCTAGGCCTTTTAGTATCACTGTTTTGTGAATTCCTCCAAGCAAGCCTTCGTAATCTGTGTCACCTGAACCTCCCACGAACACCACCATGTTTGATAAGTCAATGCCCCATCGCACTAGCAAATACCTGAAAACAGAGGAAGATATGTGAACTCTAATCACTACGAGCTCAAACCCTAATTCAAGGTTTCAAATCCAAGAAAGTGAAAACACTTATTGATGTGTCGATATAATGGTTTATGATCAAAACTTACCTAAGGGCCTGAGATCGTGAAGCAAGAACAGGGATTACATTGAGCCGAGCTCCGTTTTGGCAGTAAACTACATTGCAACGTAATGCTTGAATTCTCATCAATTTCCTCAGCTCTTTCATTGGAGGAATCTGCAGAGATTGAATGATCGAAGTAGAGATTAGAAGATAAAAAACCAAAAATCAATGTTTCAAGACGAGCAAAAACTATAGGCCGAGGGTGTATTTACCGAAGCCGGATCTTTCACTTTGAAGGATAAGCAATAGTTGGTAGAAGAAGACTCATCTTCAGCTAGAATCTCTCCTTGTTTCGCCTTTTTCTTCTCTTGAACAGAACTAATCCAGCGGATCAAAGTCTTCCTCAAGCTCTCTCCACCCCAGCGGAATTCTATATGGGAATGGTAATCTGCATCGAGTGTATAAGGAAGCGCGGTTTTATCCTCAGAAGCAGAGGACGTGAAGTAGAGTTCACTTCCACTGTTGCAGATAACAGCATCAAAGTCTTGTGGTTTCAACCCTCCTGAAAGCAATGTTGTGTGAGTCTCAGATATAGTCATTGAGGTTGAGAGTATGAATCCTGTTGAACCGCCTCTTCCTGCAGCATCAATAACTGTTTCCACCACTGCGAGAAGATCTGAGGCTGTGCCGCAGTCCACAGAAATGACAAATATATGTTTCCTTCTTTTCAAGGTCGGCATCTTGGAATCAAATTTCTCTGCTGATCTGCTCTTTTGTGCCAAGGTTGAAACAGCTTTCTCCACCTCAGCTTTTCGTTCAGCGGCGCTGTCTTCAGCATCTAAGTTAGTTTCTACACCATTGTTACTTCCACCCTTTTCGCCATCTAAGGAAAGTTTTAGATTCAAGGAGATGTCATGTATATCTCTAAGAGAGTCGCTGGGTGAATCAGAGTCTGAGTTCTCAAACTCAACTCTCTGCCATTTAGGATGTCTTTGCTTGCATGAAGCTATCCGAGCTAAATATGTTTTGCAATGCTCTGGCCACGAAAATAGGTGGATGTTTTTAAGGCCGTTTTGTCTGCATCTTGCCCATAGCTGTTTGTCTGAAACCAGTTTCAGCAGAGCATCAGCTATAGCTTGCTGATTATGAGGGTCAACTAGAAGACCATTGTCAAGAACCTGCAAGTTAGTAGCAAATATCAGCTATAGCTTGCTCTGCGTTGATTGCACAGTGCTGTATAGTGCAAATTATCTTTTGAAATATGGAAAGCGACAAACCCGATGAATATCAACAGGTCCTCCATTTATTGTTGCAACAGTGGGCAGCCCATGAGCCCCTGCCTGTTAGATACAGCGCATAAAAATTAATAAGATATCCTGTAATGAATAGAGCACTGAAGAGATAAAAATGATAAAATACCTCGATTAGAGTCAGTCCAAATGGTTCGATGAACGCTGGATTTATAAATACGCCCTGAAAGAATGGATTGAGATAAGACGGATAAACAATGCAAGGAACTAAACTGATTCACAGAAACAGCAAAACACAGGCTAATACCCTGTGCATTTTAATATGGGAACAATTATTGATCACTGAATTCACTGCAGATAATTTAGGAAGGTCAATTCCTATAACCATTTGAAAAGAAAGAGATCCAAAAAAAGAGAAAAGTAAACATGTTTGACAATTACCTTTGTTTTGGCTGCTAAACGGTAGATTTCAGGCACATCAGATTGTTGGTGATGCTTAGGCATTGCCACTTGACCATATAGGTCGTACTTGTCGATTAGCTTCAGAATTGAGAGCAGCACAGAGGCATTCGTGGTGGATAACTCATCAATATCATTTCGATTTCCCATTATCAATGTCTGGAATCGAAGGAAGTGAAAGAAGGATTGAAAAAAGTGAAACCCACTTCCCGTAAATTAGTTGGAGATCATGATTCTTAAAAAAACTAACTACAAGACTTACAAGGTTAGCAAGTTCCCGTAATGGACGGCATTCTCCAAAGGCTTTGACTAAAGTAACCAAGTTCTTTTTAGGGTCTGGCCGAGCAAGAGCGAGTATCATAGGCTTACGCGGGTTAGAAAAGAAGCGCATAATCTGCCCAAGTGAAGAGTTTTTGCAGTAAATATAAAGGTACCGGTAAAACATATATAGAAAAGGTATTTTAAATAAAGGAAAAGAAAAGGCTATGATTTGAAGATATGATAACCTCAGACCAAATTGGTGGATCAGCAGATTGTGGATTTTCATCATCTCCATCTGCATCCACATCATGTGGTATAATGTGATGAAATTCCATTCCTGGAGGAATTACCTATAATCACAGGACAAAGCTACTCATGAGTTCACGTTTCACTCCGGGAGAGGAACATAGAGGATCAGAGAGGACAGAGATGATACTTACAACCATGCGAGGCATAAATCTGCCTAGACAGCTCACACCCCTTTTCATCCTTGCTCTGAGTTTACGCTCCAAAACCGGATCAAAACCATCATACAGGCGCCATTGCTCTTCTATCTCTTGCCTTGTACTAGTTATGATAATCTCAGAAGCATCAAGACATAGCTCCTCTGCCTCTATCCGTCTCATTATCTTGTAGTTAGAATTTATTTCTTCTTTTGGCCGCCCTTGTTTTAGGAGTTGCTCAAGCTTATCACGACCAAGAGAATGCCCAGTAAAAACCATTGGTACATTCAGAGCTCCAGATAGAAGAGCAGCAGAATCACCCGCATCTGCATAGTGTCCGTGAATAGAAACAGGCCACACTTGTTGTCCCCCACCAATTTGCTCACCAAGAACTTTGGAAATCTGCATAATATGGCTAAGTGCCCTATCAACAAATTCGGGGATATGAGGCCAGAGGAGCTCTTTTGGTACATATTTATCTTTCGGACCAAAAGGTATACGGATTATATAGGCGCCACTACTCTCTCCATGCTCCTGCTCTGTATCTGTGTCTAAAGGATTTAACATCTCACTCGGTTCAGAGTAGCTGCAATCCACATCTGGTCCGGATACCTGTCTGGTCAACAAATCGACACGATAGACTCCTGGCATTGAACCCAATGCCCTTGCAAGTTCCACAACATACTTCACCTGAGTGTAGAACGTTTTATACACTGTGAATTGAGAAATTTTAAAACTCAAAAACAAACAAAATGCTTGTAGGTAGAAGATTACCTGGCCACCGGTATCAGAATCCCGACCAAGCTCCATGTTTTCACCACGTATCAAACCATGAAGACTGCAAGACAATTTCTAATAAAGTGACCACCATGTGAAACAAACTTATCCCAACTACAGAACACCAATTCTCAAGTAATGACTATACCTTATTAACACGACGTAAAGCTTTTTCTCTTTGTGTTGAGCAAACCAATTCTCAAACACGTCCACAGAACTAATCCGAGACATTCGTCCTTTGGTGTTGTTATCACTAGAAGTTGGGATTTCACCAGGCAAATCTGCCTTCTCCCCTTCAGAGAAATCTTCTGACATATCAGCAGTTACTTCCCTCCTTGCTTTTTCACGCTCAAGCTGACGTTTAGCTGCACGCTTAGCATTCTTCCCTTCAACCTAGTTAAACATTTCACAACCACCAATGATTAACTCAAAGCAGATTGGAATTTGAAAATCAAAGTTACTCAAAAATCCAGTAATCTTCTTCATAGCTACTAGCTAGAAGCGAACGATCAAGTGAACGTACAACGCCTCCTTTTCAATTCCCCGATCCGAAAACGAAATCACGAACCTGCTTCTTCTGACGAGCCAAATTCCAGATCCTCCAACACAAATTCTCCAACCTCGTGTTCCGCTCTTGCGGACTCCTCGTTGCAGCAGCCTTTAAAGGACGAAGAAATCAACCAAGATTTCAATCGAAAAAATTCTCAGAAACATCAAAAACGCAAACAAAAACACAAAACCGAAGCGAACGGCGTATACCTGAACCCAGGAACGATGAAGATCAGTCTCATCGAAGCCAGTGATAACCTCCTCGACGAAATAACGAGTGGGACTGAAATGTCCACGCTCTCTTAACAGAAGCGAAGATTTGGAATTGCCAATTCCAGGTTCCGCAGCGAGGATCGCCTCTAGGTAACTATTCACCCAGTCGTTTCCCACCATTTTTGTTCGCTCTCAACGATCCGGAGAAAACATAAACCACAAAAAAAAAACACTGATCTCTCAGCAAAAAAAATCGTGAATCAAGAATACGAAATCTGGAGATTGAAGAGAGATGTGAGTTTCTGAAAACGAACGAGAGACAAAGAAGAAGGAGAGGGAAAGAGGTTATTTAACGAATTTGGGAAAACGTCGCTTCGTTTTCAATTTCTTATAAAGTATACTTAATTAGATCGTTAACCTTCCATATCTGATTAAATTATTGAGGGAATTGTAATTTGCCAAGACGTAAATTAATTGACTTCTTTATTAGAAAAAAATAATTGTTTGGAAACTTTTAAAATCAGTGATTGGTTACGAGTCACGTAAAAGCCGTAGGAAACTGGAAGGTTCCATAACGATTTGTTTATGAATATATTCGGAAAGAGTTTTATTAGTAGTGAGAAATGTGTACACTTGGCAAAATCTAGAAACAACATAGAGCATTAAAGAATCTTATTTTTTGTTTCCTTTGACAAGTATTAGAATCTTATATTATACGAGCGAATATTATTTGAGTGACAAAATTTTTTTAAAAAAATAAAAATACGAGCGAATATTATTTACATTGAGCTGTCTACACTTTTATTTGTTTTAATTCATTTGTTTGCTCCACGACCATGCCACGTTATGATCTCCCACGTAACCCCCGAAAATCAGATACTAGAAACTCACAAGTATTTATATTATTCAAAATATAACAGTTTTTTTTCGATAGATTATAGATAGAGACCCAAAAAAACAACAGAAATATTCAAATTTGATACTTTAGGTTAAGTTTTACTTTCGATTATCATTTAAAGCTTTGTTGCTATCAAAACTAACACTTGTTCACACACATGTTTACAAAAATACTTTTGACTTTATTCGCTTTTTAGCTTTTCAGATTTTGTTATAATGTAAATACAGATATATTTTGGTCACAAAATTAAATAATTTTGCTATGTTTGATAAGTAATTTTTCATTGTGCCATTTTAAATAATTTTAAGGAAAGTATCCCCAAAACCAAACCAATACGTCAATTCAGTCCAAATTTATTCATATCATTTTTAAAAAAAACTATCGAATAATAAAATGAATATAAACAAAAAGGTGTCTATTAATATTTATATTGATTTCTTCTATGGCAAGGAAGGAACGATGACAACAAACATCAGCAAGCATATACAAAACAGAAGAGAAAAGGAAAAACGAAACTTAAGTAAAGGAATGTGTCATTTATTTGAGAGTACAAGGAGGAATGATCAAGAGGCGTCTCTGAGCTTAAGCCTTGGAGTCCATTTGAGATGGATACATAGCTTTCCTGATTTAGCTCCGTCCAACGCAAACCAATCTTGAAACTCTCCTTCTAACATTACTCGTGTTAATGTCATTATCACTCTCCCTATCTTATCTTTCCCAAATTTGTCATGGTCCCACACTTCAAGCATCAAGAGATCATGCAAAGCATCTTCCACTACAAAATCAAACGTCTGGTTCCAAACCGGATTCAAGCTGTTCGGTACAACCCTTGTCTTGGATTTCGCTTCCGATTTCTTCAATGTTATAACCACAAATGGATCTGCTTTTCCCATTAAATCTACAGCTGGTAAGTCTTCAGCAGCCACCACTGTCACAGACAACACTCCTCTCACTATCACATCTTTTTTCTTCGAGCTCTGCGCTTTTTTCACATCCGTAGCATCCGAATCCTCGCTTTCCGGCTTAAGTACCTTCTCTAAAATGGTCAATGAGTAGTCCGGGTTAAACGGGTTCTTCAATCCGCCTTCTTTTCCTAAGGGTAAATATAGGAGCTCCAACTGCACCTATATATCACCACAAAGATAGATATCTATCTTTAATAGTATTAAAAGAGATGTATGCAACCTAGCTAGTACTATATTTCTACATTATATTTTGAATTTGGAAACTATTGTAAGGATAGGAGGATATACTAACCTGACCCCGATTTTTTTTGTCCCTTTGGATCACTAAATCCTTGACTAAATTCAACCAAATATCTTTAACCTTCCCGGGCACGAGTTCACTTAACGGTACTTGAGCAGCCCCGATAAGCTGAGAAGATCCAACTCCTTCGTCGTCAAAGACTCTTACTGTCAAATGTTGAGTTGATATATCTTCCACAATGAACTCAAAATGTTCATTCCAAATCGGATTCAACGAGTTACTCTAATTGACATTAAAAGATAGTTACGCACAATCCAAATTAGCAAGATAAAAGATATTGGGATCTGGTAAGAGAAAATTTCTTACGATAGTTTTGGTCTTTTGGGTTTTGTCACGCAATGGGCGAATGAACAAAAGAGCGTAAGGATCGGATTTTCCAATCATGTCTTTGTTAGCTAAGTCCTTTGCTTGCACAAGCTTCACATCCAATGTTCCAACAGGTCTCAGCTCCAGATCACTGTCAAAACACATTTAAGATTTATATAAAATGGTCTTCACAATAACTAAATCGAAATGGTGTAGTATAAAGAAGCAAAAACCTGTAATCTCCTGGCAATATAGGTATAATTTTCCTAACGGGCCATGTTATACTGTCTTCAATCGCGTCGAGAATTGTTTCCTTTCAAAGACGTTAATGGATTGTTAACTAATAATAGGTTACATTATGCTGTAAGTATATAAGATCAAAAATTTTGTTTTGGCATACTTCGATTGCATCTGAAATCCCTGGAATTGATGTTAATTCACCACCAATAACTTTTAGTGTAAAATCTAGCCCTTTCTGCTCACAGAAAAAAAACAAAAGAAGATTACTAAAACATGACTGTGTAACAAGTAATGAAGATCATCACTATATATTTATTACCTTCTCACGCAGTGAATAAGAAAGTGCCCCAAAACAAGGGAATTCATCAACAAGAGGTTTGAATATCAACCTGAAAACACCTGTGAATCCTATATTTTTCACCTATACAAAATTACAAACAAGACGGAAAGCTCAAGAACAAAAATGTATACTAAAATTTATAATAATAACATTACCAGTAAAGTACCTCAATTGGTAAAGCTACACCAAGTAAGGTTTTGATATCCAACACGATTTTTGGATTACCGTCCCATTGCATTTCAAGTTCCATTGTAATTCCATTAGGTCCACTTTCACTTTCTAAGATAGAAACTCCTGAAAATGAGTGAGCATTGCTACGGTCTTATCTTTTTGCTTTGGAGCTATTTGTTCCTCGTAAAGCAATGTACTAGATTATTTATATGAAGCAACAAAACCAAACCTGTGAACTGAGGAGCCACAGTCCCAAGAGTAAATTTAGAGAACTTAAGAGATGCTAACATAGGTGGTGTATACTGTTCAAGAACTGGTTCCACACTGCTTTTAATCAGCTCAGAAGCTGCCTACAAGATTAACCAACAAAACCAAACTAAGATAGTGAATATATCATCACATTCAAAAAAAAAAAAATGCGTTTTATAATTAAAGTTACCTCATTTACATAAGGCCATATATTTTCAAGTTCAAGATTAAGCCAATTCAACTGTAATTTAATCAAGAACTAGTATCAATATATCAACAAGAGCAAAAGAAAAAAAAATATATGATGGAAGTAAAAGAGATTTAGAATAACTCAACTTTTGTCTCTGAGAAAATACAACCCAAGAAGGACAAAATTCTCCAGGGAGAAGTTTTCTCGAATCTTGAACTGTCATTCTTGCAAATGCAGCAATGGTCTTCGCCTAAAAAACATCGTTCGTCTTATTTATTATCATTCGTTAAATATTAAATCTTCTCAAAAACGATTAAATCACAGATAAATAAATAAAAAGACATGATGATGTAAAAATGATTTTTTACCAAATCAGCTCGACGAGTGGATCTGACATTAGAATAGCGTGCAAATGCAACGACCAAGCCGAAAGAAACTGCGATTCCTATGAACAAACCAAAGAGAAAACCCATTTTTGCCAACTTCTTGATGAATCGAACTCGGGACGAGAGACACGATAAATTTTAGATGAGATCCATTCATCGGAACAGAGAGTGCTCTGCTTCGTGATTAATTAGTAAATCGACAATAAAGCTTAAAGAGGAGATTGCTTCGCGCTTAATTATTCTCTCTAATCATTTAATTTATTGATGTTGGACTTCTCAAGATTCTTCTTTGTCACTTTCTTTTGCTTTTCAATTGGTCTTGTCTCATCTCATTACCTCAAATCAATCTTGTTCTTCAATCTTCTTCTGCATGCTTCTGGAACTTTTATTTATTTACGTAATCTATTTCTTTGTTTTTTGGTTTACCATATAGTGGAAAAAAAATGACCGTAATAAAAACAATCAAACCGAACCAAATCAAAATTAATTCGGTTTGGTTTGGGTTATTGTTACCGATTTTCATTATTTTTCTGTCAGTGACTCAGTCTCAGGAATCTCTACTACTACTAGGCTGAAAATTGTGCTAGCTTAAAGGATGGGCCGGCCCAATTCACAAACGATGAATAAGTGTATACATACAATTTTTTTGGGCAGATGTAAAATGGTGGAATTTATGAACTCCAATTAATAAAGATGTACTTGGAAACGTAAAGATCGATCGATAGTCGTTATCAAGGCCTTGGAGGATCACTTAACAGTTTCATGGACGTACGCAAATATATTTTGTCATAACTCTTTAATTTTCAACTCTTTTTTGGACTTTTTAGTTTTTACATCACTTTTGGCATTCAATTACACACAAGTTCAACTTCTGTTTTTCCGGCGCGAATCTCACACTAATTTCCAATTGACAACGAACGTTGTCGTTTGTCTATATTATGGTTTTGAACGGAGACATGTGATAGAATTATGGGTGAAATGTGCTGTGTTTCTAATCGTAACGAAAAATATATATAGATGTTTTTGTTATTATTGGAACTACACCGCACCGTGCGATTCTGTCTCTATTAGGAATCATAATATAATTTTTTTTTTTACAATTGTATAGGAGGATGATACATTTGTTTGTGGCCCCATGTATTTGTATAGGGGTTAGAGTGCATTGACTTTGAAATATTCAATCAATGTTATATATACGTTGGTTCTACTAATTACAATTTGTATTGAAATTTTGTTTGGTTAGCATTAGGTAACGTTTCGTTAGTTATGAGCGTAAGTAAACCGTTCAACAAGTAGCTTTTGCAACTTCATGATCAGTTAGATTATGTACTAGCCCGAAATTGATAATGATATATATCTATCACGTGTTGCTATTTATATGTTTAAAGAAAAAAGTTTTGTTGTCGACAAAAAAAAAAGCAATAATGTTGTAACCAAATTTATAGGCGTTAATTAGACATAAACCTAATTATATTACTGTTGTATTCATCTATCAGAACTAATAATTAGAAATTTTGTGATTATTATACAGAACCTTGACTATGAAGTTGTTATGTTTTGTCCTATATTTCACTATTCGTGAATAATGAGAAAAAATAAAGAATGCCCATGATAATTTTTTTTTTTTTTACGAAATCTCATGATATATCTAGGAAATTTTATGCTTGTAACACAATCCCTTATTATGGTTATACTCCTAATTTCTAGACTTACTTTTATGTCCTAATATTTTCCTTGATATATGAATGTGAAATGCATAAATTTGCGTCCTAACGAATCTATAAAATTACCTTACTTTTATGTCCAATTTTTCTTGATATATGAATGTGAAATGCATAATGTGCGTCCCAACGAATCTAGAAAAATTCGTAACAGCCCTTCTTAATATACGCATAAAGTACAAGGAAAAAATACCCTTTCTGATAAATAAACACAGAATCTTTCTAGTGAGTGGTTGATATATGTAGGAACACGGAGAGGGACTCTAGCCTCTAGGAGCTACAAATAAAAGGACATGAAGAAAACAACAATTTTGTAGTTTTTTTGTAAGAGTGAGTGGATAGAAAGATTTGAATTATCTAGAAGAGAATCAGAAACTCACAAAAAGAATGTGAACGAGTTTGAGGATAAAAGAAAAGGCAAACTGAAATTGTGCCATAGCCTTAAAAATTGCCGAAACATGCATAATAGAAAAAGGAAGAAGAAAAAGTTAATATAATCTCTTTGTGGTTTCTGATTGTCACATGTAGTGCCTGAACATTGGCTCTTCTCTAGCTAAAGACTAAAGTGAAAAGAGTTAATTAGTCATCTTAATGAAAGCGTGTGGGCCAGACTCATCACCCCCGTCTCGTTTCCCTATCTCAACTGCTGTCTTAATTGGTAATCAATTTTTTAACGGATAGTTTTTGATTCGTTTTAAAATAATGATGTAGTTAACGTTGTTTAAGTAGAAGAAAAAAAAACATTTAACGGATACAGTCTGGTTAGAACTTAGCGGTAGTGTTTGAAAAATAGTTGTAACTTGTAACTATAAAAGTCAATACACTCAGCTACCGTGCTTAGATATAGAGACAATTCATAGGTTTGTTTAAAAACGTAATGTGTTGATTTTATATCCAAACCCGAAATGCAAAGGAATCCGTACATTACATTTTTTCACCACCAGGCTCGATCTAGAAACCCTAAAAAACTACTGTAGTTGAGAATTCATCAAAGTTAATAGTAGTAGTACACTAGTATATAGTAATGCAGGTGAGTAGAAAGACATGAGCCCTGCCTGCCTCTTGCATTTAATAGTCATAATTACTGAAACGGTTGATGACAATTAACCATTTAAGAACATCATGTGCCTGCGTCTCTATCTTTTAATTTTGCTATATATAGCGAGATGTCAGATTTGAAAATGAAATGTTGTCGTGTTGAACAGCAGAAAATTTTGAAATATTTAGGTCTCCTCGACCATTGAACTGCCGTTGTTGACCATCCTTCAATTTTATTCATTTTTGGAATAAATAATAAACAAATTAATACTATCAACTTAGAAATCATCAAAGACTGGATCGTTGCCGGAAAAATGGATCCTCAACTGGGAGTTGACCAGAAATAAACGATTGGAAACAAAAAAATAATAATCATTATGCATTTGAGAGCCGATTATAAATTAAGTAATAATAGTTCAATGATCATTTTTCCTACTAGTCAGAATGAGAAATTATATTGTATTTTTTTTTGTCAAACAATTAAATGGTATTAGATACATGATTTTTGCCACTATATTCGTAGGACAGTTGTTTTAACAAACAAATAAACCATTTGAACATGGAACCAAACAAAGTTACCTCCATCAGCTAACAGGCTACAGAAGCTGCAGACGAATGGTCTCAGGTTACCTCCTCAAAGGGTTCTACACCACCCTTGGCGCATCCCTCAGCATAGCGTAGAAAATGGACCCCTCCCCCACCCAATGTATTCAAGTATAATGTTGATGGAGTTTGGAGAAACAACTCTGACAAATCAGGCATTGGATGGATTCTGAGAGACCAGCATGACAACGTGAGACAGCTAGGAGTCAAATGCTACCCTCACTTGGTATCTTCTCTAGAAACTGAAGCTGCTGCTCTCTCTTGGGCAATCTCGTGTCTGAGTATTCAAGGTATTCATAATGTGGTTTTTGAATCCGATTGTAGGGATTTGATTCAAGCGATTAAGTCTCTCCCACTGTGGCTGCATCTTCAAAGCTTCACTTCTGAGATCCTAGGCTTTTGCTCGGAAGAAAGAAACTACTCTTTTCAGTTTGCTCATCGTGAGTCTAATATTTGTGCTGATCAAAGCACATTACAATGTGCCCATTATATTTTGCTCTGTTGGATGTTGCAGTACCGATTTGGCTAAATCATTTTGTACAACTTGATAAACCTTGTATGCCGGAATTAAGTGCGAATATATAATAAGTTTTTCAGTGTTAAAAAAAAAGTTACCTTAAAATATAAATATAGGGACCCTGCAAAAAATTTAATAACTTTTTTTTTTGGAAAAATATCTTATATATTATTTGGAGAGTACACTTATAAATAAATATTAAAAAGTATAAATATTTACATCTCTCGTTGAAAAGATTTTAGTCATCAGTTATTATATGATCATTTAATTAAAATCAAATATTTATGGTAACTAATTAAAATCATATATTTATGGTAACTAATTAAAATCTTATATTTATGGATACAAAAACTCCATATTTATAGGAGATATTCTATAAAATATTTTATATTTATGAAAAAGTTTCATAAAATCTTTGTTAATATATTGTCAATAATTTTGATAATATATATTTAGCATTTCTCTTATTAATTGATAATTTATAAATAAAAATTTATAATGTCGAATCTTAAAAAAAATCAATTCATGCAGTAACACCAGACATTTCTGGTATACTTTAACACACTAAATAAACGTAATTAATGGACTTGAAACCAAAATCCTAAACTTGCTTGTTAAGCCTTCTTGTGTTGTCCGTTCTATAGATAATCAAACTTCAAAGAGAAGAGTTTCTAACGAAAAAATAATTACAAACCAACGGAAAAGGGACAACACAATAAGTCGGTTTTGGAGGAAAAGATATTTGATATAATTAATAGTCATTAATATAGCATATGGTCCATAGTCACCCCCTTTTGTGAAAAGTCGGTTTGACATTAAGAAAAAATTTTAACCTCGCATACGTGTCAGAAGAGCAAGAGTGCAACAATACGTGTGTTAGAGTGTAGAAGATTTGAGAGAATACATCTCTAATGACTAGTGTGATATTGACAAACTAATAATATAGAATATAATCGAGCTGTATTGGTGTTAAACGTTATAGTGTGATATTGATCGATTGAACAACAATATCCGACTTCTCGCCCCACAGGAATGCCAACCCGGCAATTTTTTTTTTTTTTTTACAAATTATCATTGATAAACTATATACAACAAAGTATAACATGTCGAGGGTTCAAAACCTGACAAGTACATAATTGTCAAATCTGGCTCGTAGGACATGAAAAAACATTACCACGATTGTAACAGTTGATATCCATTCGTGATTTTAGGTTCAAATCTGATGTATTCTGACAAGTGTTATCATAAACTGATCTAGAGTATTGAGTTTCGATTTATGCTTTATCATGGAGGTTTCGTGGAAGGATATATATAAGAAATTTGTGAGATTATATAGTCAAAAAAGGTTCAGAAAAAACAAAATAATGAAAAGGAAAATAAGAAAATAATGAAATTGGAGATAATAAAGAAAAGAATATCAAGTTGGTTGATCTCCCACGCTTAGGACACAAGCAACCCTATCTTCGAGTCTTTTTCAGGAATTTCCAATCCGCCACGCAAAATACACTCACTTTCTCGTCATTTTTTTCTGACCTCAACTCACCAAATGAATATTACCAATTAATTAATTTAATAACATCATTCACAATTTAATATCACTTTTTAAATTCTCCTGAAATGAGAAGCCATTTAAAAATAAGCACGTCTTCGTTAGGGATGACACGAGATTGAAGTCAGAAGTAACGCTTAGGGATAATTAAAAACTAAATTAATTTGCCATCACGATGGGTGTAATTACTTAATAGTACTGCTACGTATCTCTGCAAATCTATTTAATTATGGTACTACAGGTCTTCTGTAAAATTTAAAAACCGTTAACAGATTCTAAATCAGATGAAATCTTAGTTAATTATACCTCTTAAACAATATCTCTCCTATTTATGGAAGATGCGTCCTTACTTTATTCTATTATTTATGTTTTCAAATCTTAATGAGTTTGGTTTCCACCTCACCTAAATCCGCTTTCACGCGTAATCTTGTCTTTTGATACACATTCATTGTTCTACGTCTTGCAAAAATTGTGATAATAATTGTGAATATAGTATTACCACGTATATCTCTTTATATTTTTCTTTTTTTAGGAATTTTACAACAGAACATTATATTAGGCAAGTAGTCGGCCGACCTCTTATGATGTCACTATGAATTGAATCAAATTTTTGGAAAAAAAAATATTATCAATATAAAAGAAATATCTAGTAGTTTTAAGAAATCAATAATTTAACAATATGATGTTAGCATATAGTCTTCCAGGTAAGGAAGACGTGTATCCCATCTTTTATTCCACTTTTGCCTCTTTATAAATTGAAGGATCTTATATTTCACTATTTCTTCATCTTATTCTTTAGGTACAATTTATTGCTTTGCCTTTTATAAAATTTACAAAAATATTAGTAATTAGTCGGCCAATGATGTCACTGTGATATTGAATATATGAAAATTCATTTTTTCCAACTATCATTCTCAAATTTACAATAATTTCTCTTATCTGCCACATAAAAATATTAAACTTCAACTTGTTCACAGACATTTTAAGAAATTTAGGTGGAGATAACGAAAAAATGTAAAATCTAAATAAATGAAAAAAGATCACACATATGACACTAAAGATCTCATTAGTTATGGCTATAGATTTAAGATTTTGGCTGTAAAATTATGGCGATAGATTTTTCTGCTGTACCTGTAGGATTATGGTTGTAGATTTTTGGACTTAACTTTAGGTTTATCTGTTGGAGTTATATAATTAAATGAAAAATGATTGGTAAATACTAGTGTCTATTATATATTAATATTTTATCTATACATTAATAAGTAAAAAATAATTTATTAAAATTTTATTTAACTAAAATAATTAATAAATTAAAATACTAAAAATGCAAATTATGTATATATATATATGATTTATCAATTTGTTTTAAATAAAATTTTTTTACAAAATAATAATTTTTTCCTATTTTTTATATAAAATACACGACATGTATTAATGAAAAGTCAAATTTTTTTTTTAAAGCTCAAAATTTATGGTTTAAAATTTTATTCTAAAAAAAAAAGAACCATTAAAATGGCAGTAAATTTTTAAAAATAGCTTTGACTTTGAAAAATATTTATAAATCATGATTGCTTTCAATTCAAATATTTATAAAACATTATTGCTTTTAATTTAGGTCTTTAATCCAAAATATGGCTTTAAAAAAATCTAAAACTTCGACCAATCATCCACTAAATAACTATTGCACTTGACCGAATCGTCCATAATCTTCTTACCATTTTGAGAACCGTCAAAGATAATAATGAACATACGAAGGACGAACATTATGCGAAAGTATTAAGAGTATGCCACAGGAAGGACGTTTAAGTCGCGGTTAATTTCAGATGATTGTAGTAACATACCTAAGCAGAACGAATTTAAACCGATCAACCCCGAGGGGTATCCGTCAATTAGAAAGGATCACATGTCCGGTCCAATCTCCAACCAGTCTATTCATCACTAGCCCCACTACTTCTAACCTTTTAATTAAACAAAGTTGCTCCACGTACAACATATTACAATGTAATTAAATCTTCCATCTCGAATATAGTAATAAAATCTTCCATCTCGAATATAGTAATAAAATCTTCCAGATCAACATTCACCTCTTCTTTCTTCTTTTTTCCTTTTTCAAACATTCCAATATTTACCTGTTCATGAATCCAAGGATTCCCAATTTCATATATGTATTTTCCATATCTACTCCTCTAATTATATTCCATGTTCAGTCGTTTTCTAATTTGGTCAGTCCGCTATCTCTATTACCAAAATACTCTTCTCCAATTTTCCTGATTTTTCATATACTTCCTATGTGTATGTCTTCAGTCATGCTTTCACGCTTTTATTTCCTGTATACGATTTAATGTCCACAAATCTCTAGACCTTTTCCACGTCTTTCGTTTTTGTAATTTTATGTATATTTTTCTGCTGTTTTTTTTTTCGTTTCTCTCTCTCTCAATTCCATCCGAATTTTCATGTCCCGGTTAGTCAAGTTGTTCAAACTCCATCAACAAACGCAACCTGCACAGAAAAAAAAAAAAAAAAATCAAAATGTTCACACAAAAATAATTACGAGAAAACATAGGCCACCAAATACATACAAATGACCCAAAAAAATGAAAAATACAATAGAACGAAACGAACTTACCTGGCACGACGAAACAACGCATACCTGGAAAAACTAACGGAACGCTAACGGAAGAAGCAGCCACGGATAACGGTCAACGCCAAACACGAACGTTGACTTGACGGAACACGCAAAAAAACGCAAATCTGACAAACACAGACACCATGGATGTGAGAAATGAGAAATCTCACTTTGTTCTTATGAAAAATTGGATTCAGTTCTCTGATTTTCGATTTTAGGTGTAATTTAGAGAGACTCCGAACATTTTTTTTTTGGTTTGTTTGAGAAAGAGAGCATCAAAAACAGTAAAATGAGAAGTATGTACAATGCATTATCGCATCTTCTTCACCCAACAACAAAAAAAATTATGATGGTGTGTGTTTCTTTCTTCGTTTACAAAATCTCGATATCGAGGATGGGAGATTCTCAGCCAGATCTTTTGACTTCTCCGCCCAGATTCGAATCTCCGATAGCTTCATTACCAAGACTTCTTCGCCGGATCTACTAATCCCTGAAGTGGTTTTTTTTTAGAGAGAAGAACAAACAAACAAACCTGAAAAAATCTGAACCAAAATCCAGATCAAATCAATGTTCATCAGCTTTCGCCATGATTGAGAGCCGACTAGGACGAGGCTGATACGCAGCTCGTCTTTTCAAATGATGCGAAGAAGGTCGAATCAAAGTCGTCAAAGCTCTTCTCACCCACTCTCCTTCAACACCACCGATTCTCACCAGCGAATTAGTCATCGCAGATCGACGCATATTCAATCCATTCGTTGTATACGAAGCTGTACCTTGACCATGTGGATTCGCTACGTTCTTGTGTAGACTACATCTGAAAGATCCAGGATGCGTCGTCGGAGAACACATACACCTCCTCCTCGTCTCTGAGATCTTGTGACTGCTCGGTGGCTGATTCTTCGAAACGGAGATCGATCGGTTAGTTGGAGATATAGATCTGCTATCGAGAGAATAACGAAACGACTGAGACATCGGTTGAGCTGTGTAGAGATTCACACGAGTCGGTGACGCAGCTCGGTGATGACTGTGATTGCTGTCGTGATGACGGTGATTGCTGAAAAAAGCTGATGACGGCGATGAAAAGCTAGAACTCGTCGATGAAGCGAACGCTGAGGAAGAAGACGACGGAACGGCTCTTGAATAACCACCGCAAAATCGACCTGACGGTGATTGTGAACGAAGCACCGGTCCGTTTGACTTGGTTCGTGACGATGTAGTCACCATTTTTTTTTTTTTGAAAGTCAAATTGAAAAAAAAAAGTCCGAAGAGGAAGAAGAAAGAAGAAGTTTTTTTTTCTCTGTAGTAGCTCTTTAGAAAGTGCCTAAGGGAGGTTGGTTCGGCAAACCTAGTGAGTCTCAGGAACCAAATTTATAGCAAAAGCTTGTTCAATGGCAATAAATGTAAATACTTACAAAGATTTTGACCATATTCGAAATTTAGGTAATTCTATGTCGGGTTAGTCAAACTTAACCATGGTTAGCAAAATAAATATTTGCTTTTGTTTTAATATTTTTTCAAGTTGAGGCGGTTTTGCCGTTTCGAAAAGAATCGGGTTCCGATCCAACGGCTGAGATGACATATCAGAGCGAAAGCTTTTGTGGGCAGTTAGAAAAGCTGCCACGTATTATGACTAAGAAAGGTGTCAGCTCTTGGGTAGGAGAGTACCCAGGACATAAATAGATAATTACGTTAAATGCCATTGCCCGTTGTTTTGCCAAGAGCCGGATTTGTAATTCCAATGGTTTTTTATTCTTTGTCGTCACAATCCAATGGTTTTGTAACGGTATCGATTTAAAGAAATATATTTATGAAAGTTTAGCATCTAGAACATCTAACAACATTTGTGTAAATTTATGCTAATCTAAGGGAGAAATAAAATAAAGCAATCTATGTATAATGTAATATATATTACTGTGAAAATAATTGTAAGAAATGTTACTATTAATTGATTAGTGAACTAAAGTCAAACCATTCAAAGTCTCAAATATAAATAAGACATGAAGATCTATAAGTAAATTTAATAATAGTTTGAAGATTTATGAAACTTTTAGTAATTTTAGATTTTGTAGTAGATATTAAAGCTAACACATTTATCAATTTTAGCACTCTATTGATCTTGTTTGTTTGTCTGATGCCTTTGACCCTATATAGTCTCTTAACATCAAAATATTAATTAGTTGGTTTTAAAAAAAAAAAATCAATATTAGTTGCTTTTTTTTTTTGGTTCACCAATATTAGTTGCTAATATCTAAAAGTAGTTGCTAATATCCAACAAAGTAACAAACATCAATATAGAAATCTTATAACATGAAGGTAAACATATAAAGTTACATCTATGATCTAACTAATACCATCATATACTAAGCTAGGTTTGCTGGTTTGTTTCCTTTCAAGATGGTTTAATGCTGGAAGAGGAAATAACAACATACCAAATTACAAAAAAGGGCCAAAGAGAGAGAACTTGACATAGCTACTTTAAATACTAATCGTCAATTCGTAGCACTTTAAAAATTTTCGTATTATGATAAGAGTGAAAAATATTTGAAACACAAAAAGCAGATATAAATGGTTTATGATATGATCAAAGCACCATAATTTCATTCAAAAACGACGAGGGATAGAGTTAATCAACATGTAATAAATAATCACAAGTAACAAATTAACATATTTCAACAACTTTTCACCTCAAACCTACTGGTGAGTTAGCCAAACTCTTGAATGGGCTTAAAAGCAAGGTAACAACCACAACGAATCTAGAATTTAGTATAAAGTTGTTACGGTGGAGGAGATCCTTGCAACTGTGTTTCATATTAGACCTAAAAAAGTCCCTACAAATTGATGGACACTACTTGGATGTAACTAGAACATATGCTATCATAAAGGTATAACAGTTTCTCTGCATATATAAAGAATTTGATCATAACTCAACCATAGTACTGTATGTTTTATCCCAATGCAATCTCAACCGCAAAAGATGGTTGAATGTTTCCCCAAAATAATGTATTATATGGTGTAAAATATCATTTACAAATTTAGGTGTGTAAAACAAAAATTTTACCAGCTAAACTTTTAAAATACGGTTTTGATAGAAGTTAAGCGCTTTACGGTCAGAAATCATTGTAAACTTTGCCCAAACTGAATCTGGAAATTGATATCTGCAAGTTAAGTTGAAATTGGATGCTAATAAAATGTGATTATAATTACGTTAACATCGTTAAGTTTTGGAAAAAGATGATAGTGTGGTGACTATTTGGCATCCACTAATGATAATGAAAACAAATATCAATTTGAGGTAGTTAGGTTCAAAATCTTACTATTTTGACAAAGCGAAGTCTCTGAACCAGTGAGCTATTAAGCTTTTCCACCTTCTTGATTAATCCACATTTTACTTTTTTCACTATTATTAAATTAAATTTACCCTTTATAAGAATACAACAACAACAAAATCTTGAATTATTTTTTCTTGTCTGATGGAAAATTCTTGAATTATTGGTTAGGTACTAAGTATTTCCCAAACTTCTGATTAACGTTTAAAGAAGCTTTGAAAGCAACTACTAGGAATCGTATCAAAATCTTGAGCTGCTTTTATTCCTGAAAAACAAATTCTACATACTATTATTTACATTGTTCATAAAATGATACATTTCTAAGAAAACAATATCGAGCATTTCTCCGTTTATACCCATCAAAACGTATATTAGTACAGGATATGAGAAGGTTAAGTGAGATTTGTTGAAGAATATAATTAATGTTCGCTTTGGACTTGGGTTCCAGAATAGTCCAATTTTATGGTGATGTAAGAATCTTGGTAAAGGAGATTAATCAACACATCTCCTAAATTTGGTTGAGATGATTAATGACTGAACTTCTCGTTTTAAAAAGTTCGATCTCAGAAAAATTTGCCGAATGAAGACCAAGAATATGTTGATAAATTAGCAGAAATAAATTGTCGTGTTTTCTGAGTGGATGAGACCATTTTGTGATCAAGATAGTACAAACTCGATTCCTATATATATATAAACTGAATGTTATCTAAAAAGAAAAAATGGTCTTGAGTCTTGACAGAACCCATATTGTGTAACACAATTAGTATATAATCACTTGATAAATAGTAAAAACTATATTAAACATTATAAATATAATAAAGTGGGGACGACGATTGTAACCGTTAATTTAGACGAATCTAAGGAATAAAAATAATTTAAATTGTCGTAGATCACAATAATGCGGGGCACATGGAGGTCGTGTTGGGTGAGTTAGGGACAAATCAGTTATTTTGAATGGTCGGGACACACAATGTGATAAAGCAATAGGCTACAACACTCACACCAACACGTCCACATTACTACGACGCGTATGGTTTAGTGTCACACGTGTCCAGGCATCATAGCAAATTAGCAATCGAAGACAAAAGTGTTAAACTGGTGATCCAATGTCTGACACTGGATTTAGAGTGGATGTTGGATTTATTTAACATGGTCATGGTCATGCATGGTCTGGTCTGGTCGTGGTCATGTGATTATTCTTTCTTATTACAGTCCAAAAATCTACTGGTTTCATCTCGATTCACCTTTCTTTGGATTTTAATTTTCTGCTATTAAAAAAAATTTGTTCCAAAACTGTTTTTGGGTCATTGATTCAGAGGAAACGAATTTATGGTGGCCAGATGTTTCTAGATTTTTCGTTAACAAAGTATTTTATGAGTATTTGTTAAATTGTTTTCTTTGGGCGAGTATAAAACGTGTTAAAAGTCTTCTTCTAATGAAAAATTATGTCCGATATATGCACTGTATATATGAATGCTTTTATAATTTAAAACTGAAAAATCTTTATATTGATGGCTCGATGCCAATGGTAAAGACTAAAGAGTAAAGGCTGATGATTATTTAATTTGAAGTAAGTTTGGGAATCCCATTACAAAGAATAAGATGCTTATTTTACTCCGGGATATTTTCAATTTTCATTTTATTAAAGTGGGTGTAGCAATGATGTGTACTAGCAGCATCCAATATTATAATATATAGATTTCAATAATGATGATATTATGCTGATTTGCCATTGTTTCTTCTCTATTTCGACATCTGTTTGTAGATTTGGTTAATCAATAACATCCAATAAAAGAGACATTTGAATATCTTAGTATTATCTAAATAATCCAGAAATCCTAATAATTTAAAGAAGTTATTTACCAATAAAATTTTTTTTTGGGGGTAAAGGTTTTAATCATATCAATATTGACTTGTCTATCAATTAATTTTTTGAATTTATGAAGCAATTTCAAAGAAGTGATTTTGAATTCTTAGCTTTAACCATTTGCACCCAAGCTAATGTTTGTTCTAACCATGTTAATATCGATCTTTGTTACTGGTAACCATTTGCACCACATTATGCCTGTAGTAGATTGTAAGACATGATTTCCAACGGATACATGCAGTCCAGACTTTAACATACATGTTACGCTAGAATGGTTACTAGTAGAAGAATCAATGGGATAAATCTGAATGAAAAGAGTTAACTAGAATTAAAAATGTGATGAATAATTATATTTTACCAATTATCTTTTCAATATAGTACTGGGTCTGTACTCTGTAGCATCACTTATATAGTTATATAGTGTCAAAAACATGAATAACGTTAATTAGCATTACTTAACAATAAATGATACTAAATATTATACTCCGTAAGATTTAGCATCAATTGTAATTATCGATGTCATTATGGACTTGTTTAACCGTCAGTGAAATAAAACTGATACTACTCGATATTAACTTACATCACATCACTTATAAATAACTAACACAAAAATATAAATTTTTATCAATTAAACAATCGACGTATGTACTAAATTTTTTTAACATCAATTAAATTAAAAGATGCAAAATTGACACCTATAAAAAGTGATGCTAGAATAATTTTGATTTAGTTTCGTTTTGATCTAGTATCAGTTTTATTTTACCGAAGTTAAATAAGTCAGTAATGACATAATTTATCAATTATTCTAATTCTAATTATTGTGTGTGTGTGTTCAACGTTTTTTATTTTTGAAACTAGCGTTTCGAAATATAAATTACAGCGTAAAAAAAAAACTCAAAATTCAATGTTTTTTACAGCCTCAAGACTTAATTTACAAATAATAATACGGTTGCCAATATCATGATGGGGATTTTGTTGACAATATCATAGCTTTAAAAATTTATTAAAGATTTTCGACTTTTTTCCCCTCATCTATCTAAGTTAATTACGAATATATACTGTGAAATCTTATTTTAAATCTTTAACGAGCCAAAATAATTTATTTAAGTATTATATAAAAGTTAAGCCCTCGTCCAATAATTTATTTTATGTATTATATAAATATTTGACGTTCTCTTCATCAAGCACCTTCCCACTAAAACTAAACCGTTTCCTGGTATCTAATTTGACGTTTTCATTCCCAGCTTTTCACGACGGTGATGCCTCTCAAAGCTCTCAAATCTGCTGGTTCCTCTTTGTATCACATATGTACGGTATTTTTTTCGATCATCTAATCCTTTTCGAAAGTTTTCTGTTTTGTTGTAGATCTTATTTAGAGCAAAATATTGACAAACATAATTGTTGTGTGAAATTGCAGATGAAGGCGTGACGTGACGTATGAAGTTCAGAAAGGCTTCTGATACAAGAACAGAAAACTTCTTCGACGCATGAGCCTCTCCAACGACAGACAATCGCCAAAAAAAAGTTCAAGATCTAATGGCTTCATAACACATAGACATGGACAAGGCAACTTCGATGATAGATAGCTTTTATGGATAAACAATCTATATATATTTTTTAAACACAATAAACCACTTGAATATATTACCGAACGATGGGGTTTAAATCTTTACAGAATAATAATGGTCTTAGCCAATTCGGAACAATGTTATCTAAAAAGCCAAAATAAATGGATGTTCGACACACCTTTCTAGCTAAAGCATCAGCACATATGTTGGATCGCCTAGACATGAAGATGACGTTGAGTTCCTCGAAACGAGGGAGCTCTCCGACAATATCAGTGAAGAAAGGACGAAGAGATGGCCATTAATCTTGATCATAAAATATTGTAACAAGATTGGAGCAATCTGATTCTAGTATAACCTTGGTAATTCCTAGATTTGCAAGACACTTAATAGCCCATACCAATGCAGTGGCTTCTGCTTCCAAAGGTGATCTCAATCACGGATAGAATTTTGCCCCTAACCATGGATAAACAAGATTAGATCACTAGATTAGTTTTTTGGGCAAGATGTTTTATTTTATAGTATTTTGTACCTTTTGTTCTTTAATTGATGTTATATTTTATTTATTTTAAAAATTAGATATTATTTTGTTATATGCGATATATGTGTTATTATTATTCATTAATTTTATTTATAATTACAAAATGACAAAATATAATTCTATTTGATTTGAAAATTAATGTATATATAATCGACGCTAATATTAGTATCATGTATTTTAATTGATGCAATTAGTACAATTACTTGTGAAAACAGACGCATATACCTAAGTCATTTACGAAAACTGTTACGCAGATTATATAAGCGATGCAAATTTGTTTGGGTCACTATAAAAGCGTTGTAAAATAATAAAATAAATGACACCATATGTCTTTTTTTTTTTTTTGGTAATATGTTAATCTATATCATCATCAAACGGAATACAAGAGTTCTACCTTTTGGTAGTGAAATACAAAGACTTAGAAGACTTGAAAGGGAAAAGAAATACAAGCAAAATATAATTCAAGAAGAGAAGGAATATAAGAGTCTGCAGAGGGGTAGGAAAGCAAACGGTCTTGGATTGAGCGGTCAATGGAACGACGAAGATCAGCTACACTTGCATGAACTCCACTAAAGATTCTCCGATTTCTTTCACACGAAATGTTATAAACTGAAGCTTGAAGCGCCAACTTGAAAAGGGCAAAGAGGGCTGAAATGCGAGCTTGCGATCTCCTCCGCTCCTACTGATCTTGTCCATGAGGCTGATGACGAATGCGAAGCCAAGAAGGAATATCTTGTAGCTGAGTTGGTGTACCATCCAGAATTATTTGGCCAAAGTAAGACCACACACTACCTGCATAAGCGCAATCAAATAACAAATGAGAGTGGTTTTCTTCAAGACTAGGACAAAGCACACAATGCCCTTGCACGTGTAAACTCCATCGAGCTAGTCTATCTCTAGTAGGTAATTTATGCAAGAATGAGAGCCAAGTAATAAAAGCATAGCGAGGAATTGACTCCCTGAACCAAACAGCGTGAGCCCAAATAACCGGAGGCGAATGAGCTCTTAGTTGTTCCCATGTCCCTTTTGAGCTGAATGTTGAAGTGAATGTGCCACTCCAGGTTCTCCACTGATAAATATCGTCACCCCTTGAAGATTCTGGAGGATGTGAGTTTGTAAGCCGAATGAGGAGCTGTTCAGCAGGTGCACTTCGAGCATGTGGCAGATTCCAATTGCCGAGGTGAACTGCTTCGGAGACTGTTGCTTCAAGCGGAAGACGGAGTTGGCGAGGACCATTATCCCCTAGGAACTGGATCAATTGACCTAAATCCAGCCAAGTATCGTACCAGAAGGATGCCTTTCTCCCGTCCCTTATTGAGCAGCTTAGGAAGTTGGAGAGAATCGGTTTCATGCGCAACATACTCCTAAATATGTCTTATTTGTTGTAGTGATAGTAGAGAGTTTCCTTTAAAATTTGTTCCTTCGAAATCTTTTTTTGTGAAATAAGTTGAACCATTTTTCTTCGTTTTCATCAGAAATGAAGTTGAACCATTTTTTTTCGTTTTCATCAGAAATGGGGGAAATTTAGTAAAAAGGTTTTTCAACCTAATTTAATGTATTGTAAAGAACATTAATTTTAAAATAAATATTAAAACCCCACAAGAAAGACTGTTCGTAGAGATATTGTAAGACTTAATCAAAAGATCGTTGAGAATAAACAAAAACAGAGTTTTTTGTTCTTGTTCTTATCGTTACGTCTTGTTCGCTGTTACTTGTGTAACACTCAAATAAAAACGTAACCAATACTCTTAGAAAGAAAAACACACGATATTTTATTGATTCACAATGAGTGTATAAATACAACACGACAAGACACAAATGAAGAGAGATGACTCTTCGAACAGACACAAGTGGTGACATAACCAACTAACGGTTATGTCGTAAAGCTTCGTATCTCTTCCATTATACGAAGACTTATAATTATATGTGTTACACAAATATTAATAACTTATACAAACTAAACTCAATTACAAAGTAACACTCCTCCTTAATTGAGTTTCGTTTTCACGCCTAACGTTTCCCTTAAGTCTTTGAACCTTGACGTGTTCAAAGGCTTAGTTTGAATGTCAGCAACTTGAGATTCTCCGGGGCAATACTCGAGCTTTATAAGTCCCTTTTGCTCAGCTTCTTGACACACCTTGATGAACTCCTTAGATATGAATTCACCCCCACCATCTGTTCTATGTTGCTTGATCTTTTTCCCGGATTGATTTTTGACCAACGACTTGAACATCTTGAACTTTGAGAAGACTTCGCTTTTGTTTTTAATGAGATATACCCAACTCATCCGTGTATAATCATCAATAAACAACAAAAAATACTTGCTCCCACTCATTGATTATGTTTGCATAGGACCGCAAACATCCGAGTGAATTAACACTAATACTTCGCTTGTCTTCGTTTGAGACTTCTTGGGAAAACGTTTCCTTGCTTGCTTTCCCATTTCACACGAGTCACATATTTCTTTTTTTACTTCAAAATTGGGAAGATTATCTACAATCTTCACCGTTTGCATCTTTTTTAATTTGTCAAAACCGGCATGCCCCATTCTTCTATGCCATAACTTGACTTTGTTGTCTTATTCTTCACGCGTAAGTAACGCACTCACGTCTGAGTTACTCCATCTGAATGAAAAACTCTTATGCTTCATCTTAATGTTCAATATCCTTCTTCCTTGAGGATCATTGACGAGGCATCTATTGTCTTCAAATAATACTCCGTATCCATTTGATACCATTTGAGAAACACTCAATAAGTTTCTCGATAAACCCGACACTAGAAACACCTCTTTGATGATCTTATCTCCTTGGCTTGTCATCACTTCGATGTTTCCTTTTCCCGCCGTCATTACACGTTTGACCATTCCCCACTTTGATCAGAACCTTTATACTCCGATCAAGAGTGATGAAGTATTTAACTTCCTTGATCATGTGGTTAGTGCACCCGTTGTCAACTAACCATGTATCATCATTTACTTTTAATGATGATACTTCCAAACCAAACTAAACAGCATGTGACCCTCATTGTCTTCGTCATCATCTGTTTCTTCTAGACTTAGATTCGCTCTCTCGGCTTTCCTAAGTTTGTAGTTCTTTGCCAAATGTAACGGTTTGTTACACACGAAACATTTCCTCTCATTGTTCGCAACTTTTTGCGAAAGAACACCTTTGTTCTTCTTCTTCCAACAATCACTCTCACTGTGATTGTTACGTTTGCAAACGCCACACCATTTCGTGTGCTTTCAACGTGCCTATCAATTCAGTAACTGATAGCATGGTTAAATCTTTAGTTTGTTTTAGCACCATTGCGATGCTATCAAACCTCTCGGGAAGTGAAATCAAAATTTTTTAAACTATTTGATAATCTGATTTCTCTTCTACTCGTAGTTGATTTCCCATCTCTATCAACTTTGTCGTGAAAGTGTTGACATTGTCAATTTCATTCATCTTCAAATTCTCATACTCCCTTCTAAGAGATTGAAGTATTATCATTATCACTCGAGGAGATCCTTGGAATTCCATTTCCAGAGCATCCCACACACCTTTAGCACTCGTTGCCGGTGCTATGCGAGGAAAAATAACATTAGAGACAGCGGATTGAAGAATTTGCAATGCCGTTAAATCCTTTAAGGATGCTTCATCACAACGCGTCTTTTGTTGCACGGCTTCGGGACTGTGATCTCCTTGTGCTGGTGGGTTTGGAACTCCTCCTTCAACAATTTCCAACAGTTTCTTTGTCTGGAAAATTGTTTTCATCTTGATACGCTAAAATACATAATTCTCACCATTGAAGATCGGAGTCACGAAATGTGACATCGTCTCCATAACTCTCTTCTCTTGTGAGTGTTTCTGTGTTTTTTATATCAGGCCCTAGTGTATCGGTAACGCTCTGATACCATATAAGACTTAATCAAAAGATCGTTGAGAATAAACAAAAACAGAGTTTTCTGTTTTTGTTCTTATCGTTACGTCTTGTTTGTTGTTACTTGTGTAACACTCAAATAAAAACGTAACCAATACTCTTAGGAAAAAAAACACACCATATTTTATTGATTAACAGTAAGTGTATTTGACAAGACACAAATGAAGAGAGATAACTCTTAGAAGAGATAGAAGTGGTGACATAACCAACTAACGGTTATGTCGTAAAGCTTCTCTTTCATGATACGAAGACTTATAATTATATGTGTTACACAAGTATTAATAACTTATACAAACTAACAGATATTAGTGCTAAAGAATGTAACACACACACACCAACCCAACTATACTCCATAAATTCCATTTATCATTGACGTTGTGAGAGATTTAGTGGAAACTGAGATTAAAAGATTCTCGATAGGGTTCATAAATGCGATGATATAATATGAATAGAAATAATTATAAATGTCCCACATTTTTTTTTTTGCCTATACTGTTATAGCCGTTAAGATTATAACTTTTTTTTGTTACAGTTGCTGTTACAAAAATAATAATTATGAATGACTAATTCAAATAAAGAATTGGAGACCATGATGGACATTCCTCAACTCATCCGCTCGCCAATAGAAGACCAAGAAACTATAATATCAATGTCTATATTTTCCTATATATTAATTGAGAATTATTTTAACAAAATAACTTTATGTTTATATTTACATGTCGTTGCCAGAATGATTCTCAAAAAATATATTTTACTAGTATTATACCTTCGGTGCTATAACACCGAATATAATATTATAATATATTGTATCTAAATTTATATGAAAATATATTTTATCAAATTTATAAATATATTGATCGCAAAATTTTTGAAGAAGAGAATGATGTACAAAACCCTGATTTGTATTTTCTGTGAATAACCATATAAATTTGAAATTAAGTAAATATTTTAAAATAATATTTTCACAAAAAATCAAGTTGCTAAAACAAATTATCGCATTTTCATCAACCCATAGTAACTCTATTCCTATGAGTATATTATTTGTTTTGATATTTGTTGCTTTCTATTTTCGAAACAAGCGTACTATAATACGACAATAAATATAATTTTTCTGTTATTTACATTTTTTTCGTAAACTGACAAAAAAATAATTGATTATCTTTTTTTTGAACTAAAATTTTAATTGATTTTCTATTATACATGTTATATATAAAATTAGCATTACCAAAAAGTTAAAAATTATCAATTTGATTTTCTATTATTGCATTTTGCTAAAACTGACAAAATCTTAATTAATTATTTATTCTACATTTTTATATAGAAAATACCATTACCAGAAAGTTGACACGTGTACAATTCTTATTAGTTATCTCTTTGACACGTATCACAATCTAAGATTAGCGATGACACATGTCAAAAACTAATGAGTTATCCCTTTGATATGTGTCACGTTCACGTTAAACGCGTTCAGATTCATATAATAAGATAGGACATTAATTACTAGACTAATTACATAATATGTCATTAGATAAATCATATATAAACTGTCTTTATTTCAAAGATTATAATCTTACCTAAATTAGCTTTATTTATTTATGAAAAATCGAATAAGTAAATATTTCATTATAGCTGATTAATTGTTTTCTAAATTTGATTAAATCGAGTAAGTAATATTCCATAAAATTATAGCTGATTTTATTGTTTCATAAATTTGGTTTTTAACTTTTACTTTTTAAAAGATATTGTTTTAACTAATTAATTAATTAGTAACATAAATATGTAAAAACCTTAATTTTAAATTTCAATTATTTATACAATAATGTACTATTAAAATATTTAGAAATGTTTATTTAATTTATTAATTTTCTAAAAAATATTATAAACATCTTATTTTTCGTATAACGCGGGAATCACCTAGTGATTTATTAATTTGCGTCAAATTTTATAACATGCACTATAAAAAACTTTGTTGCATGTTATAGGACAGAGTTTTAAAACGACAACGAAGAACTCCCCACAGTTATTTTGAATATGGAGATACATCATCTTCTGCTCAATAGACAACAATATAGGGTCTACAGCAAAAACTAAGAAAACATAGGTAAATAATTTTTTTATTTGGAGCCCTTTGTTATGAACAATAACTTTTATATTGGGTATGGGACCAGAATCCCGAATATTTTCGGCTTACCCTTAGAAATGGGCCAGCATGGGCCACACACATTTCAATTTTTTTCCTCGATGAGTAGGAACATAATATAGTAGCCTAAAAATCCACCTCTTTCATTTTAAATCTTTGAATCGTCGTCTCTTAATACGAGTTTGATTCCTTTTTTTTTTCTTTTGTGTTACTTACAGTTTTAAGCAGAAACACATAACAACCTATAAACGAAACTAAAAAGGGAAACGTTTAATTTGCTCTATCAGAGTTTTAAAATAGAAAAATAAATCTAAGGGTTTAAAACCCAAAAGCGAAACAAGTCAGGGTTATATTTGTTATTTTCCCAAACATTTATAACAGTTATAATGAGAGAGAGGTCTCTTGTATAGGGAAATAAACAGTTGAAAGATACAAAGAAAGGAGTATTTTGAGAGGAAGCTTTCAGAGTTGATTCTAGGGTTAAAGAGTCACACCAAAATCTGTTCACGTCTCATTCTCTTCTAATCCGAACGATTTCTCAAGTTCTTACTCTTTCGCATTTGGTATCTCTTCCTCATAATCTCGCTCTTCCTCTTGATGCTTTCTTTTGCTCTTCACCTTCTACTCTTCTAGGGTTTTAGTATGTGTCATTTTCTCTGTTTCTTGATTACATTTCGCAGCTAGTAGCAAGTGAATTTTGGTCTTTTGAGTTAGCGTAGTGATCGTAGAGTAAGTTTAGTTTTGGTGTTCTCGTCTATGATATATGACCTGTTCAACTAAATAGTAGTCCGAAGAGTAAAAAAAATTAGGATCTTTTAAATATTTTTTAATTTAAAAACTATTATAAATATAATTTGGAGTAGAACTTAATATATAATAGTCATATATATAAAAAATTGGAAATTCATAAAAACACAATTTTAATATACAATATTAAAACTGGAAGTCCCTAAAAATCCAAAAAGTTGGAGGTTAGGCCTGTGCTATAGGCCGGACCTGTTTTGATTGGATAATTTTTTTTTAGAGGTTTTTCAAAAACTTTTGAAAGGAATGGGAGACACGAACGATTTGACGGATTTAATTAGGATAAAGATAAAGATATTGCATTCTACAACACACACCTTAAGATGAAGAAGGCCACACTCTGTATTTGGTTGAAGGACCAGCACGATTATCTAGTAATGCAGGTGTACATTCTCTCAAAAGTCTCTAAATCTACCCTTGTTGAAATGGTGTATATATATTGGTTAATGCTTTGTCAAATACTAATTCTCTAAGTTGGTAATTCTTTTCAGCCGCTAATTCAGATCTTGGTCCGGTGATTTTCTCTTGCTCTTTTATGTTAAGGGCCACTTGGGATTTAAGATGTGAGCATCTCTCCTTTATTGGCTAGGGCACTATGACAGACCATTCTTATCAACTGACTGCAAGACGATATGATTCACCATCTGTTGTAAGGAATTTCAAAAGGCTTTCTTATTTTCTACTCATAAAAATTCCATATATATATATATATATATATATCACAACCTTATCTCGACATCTGAATCGTTTAAGACAAGTGGTTGCTGCCTATGGTTAGACATGGTTTTAATTATATTCCTTTTTGTTGATGTGGATGTGGATGAGCGAGTGAAATTGGTTGTGGCAAAAGGAAGCAATTAGAGATGCAAAAAAGAAAAGCTTTTATATTCTTCATTTGAAACAGTATTGTTTTCACATTGGACTACAACATTTTCTTATTTGAATATTTTTTCAACATATAATAACAACACCTTTTTTTTTTCAACCTTAATAACAACACCTTTATTATTATTTTTTCCCAATAAGAACTGATTCTTCTAAAGTCGCTAAATCAAAAGCAAAAAACTGGGGACTAACTTTATTTTATATTATATACAAGTTGCGATTTTTTAATTATTATTACCATCACCTGAGGAATTTAAAAAATATAAAATAAACCCATAGAAAACGCGGATCAGGCCCAAAGCCCACGCATCAACCACGGAGTTTTTGTTAACTCCCATAATCTTCTCTATTCCTATTTATTTCCCCACCAGACTCATTCTCTTTCTCTCACTTCTTTTCTTTTCTTTTTTTTCCTAATTCAAGAAACGATTTTATTTTCCTCTGTTCTTACAATTTCCTCAAGAAATAAATTTCAAGATCAAGAATGTACAACGAATGCAGGTCTCCCTCGACCGCAAGATCAACGACGAGAGGAACTAATCATAGGATGAGATCTCCGATGTGTTGTTTAGGAGCGAACGCGGTGGTGGAGCCAGAGGCGATGATGATCGGAGGACAAAGAACACCGAGATCATCTCCTTACGAATGGCTCAAATCTACAGCGCAGGAGCTAGAGTTAAGAGATCGATGCCGGCGCGTGAAGTCACGAATCAAGGTTACGTGCCGTAACAACAATTGTGCTTATAATTGTGTTCATCATCATCATCAGAGTCAGAGTCAGAGTTATCCTGGAGATTTTAGCTATGATCCGTTGAGTTACGCGCTCAATTTTGAGGACAATGTGCGAGCTGCTGATGAGGATGGTTCTTTTCCGAATTTCACGGCGAGGTTGCCTCAGTCGCCGGTGACCAAGACGAGATCGCCGACGGTTGATCTTATCTCGTTCTAACGGTTATATTAATTACAAATTCTATAAAAAAAAATATCTTCAGTTTTCTTTTTGTGTGACGGTGGAATGTAACTGTTCGCCGAGAAATGACGTCATGTATATGTAAATGCTCTCTCTATCTCTCGCCATATTGATTAGATATACCTGTAAAATTGATGTGTGCAAAAAAAAAAGAAAAAAAAGAATCATTTTCGATATATATTTATCCCTGATCTTTTTTTTGTAAATAAACATTTACTTTTTGCTTTGTAGAACTGTTCTTCAAATACACACACTCTAATCGACAAACCCTAAAACATGGGTGGATCTAATCGATGGCTAATCAAGATTGCATATTTTATTCCATCATTCAATTTGGATTTGATATTAGCACTCGTTACCACAAATATATTTAGCTGGAACAAAAGATGCTCAGAGTTTCTTGATTCATCAACAACTATATAGCAGAAACTGGTGAGTGAGGCGATTCTTGAGCTGAGGATTCAATTAAATCAGTGTTGTTGGAACGGATTTGAAACGTGAGTCAAGTGAAAGAATCTAAAAGATATGCGTTTCACAACGTATCAAAATAGCAGAAGTTGAATTCCAACAGATAGAGTGAAATTTTAAAGAATTAAAGACTATAACAGCAGGACAAGAAGAAAGATATATTGTGTCGGCATCATATGAAACTAGCTTTATAGAAACGTTTCAACTTTATAATATTTATGATAACGTTTTAACATTATAATATATATGATTTATGAATCGTGATCATTGAGACCGTCGTAGCAAGACAGTGGTGTACTACAACGTACGGAGTTGGTTTGAATGCCAATCGAATTTTTGGAGGTAAAAACACAATCTTAGGGTATATATTTTTTTATCTTTTTCCAAACATTTAAAATTATTTTTGTAGACATTTGGTATTAAACTCATGCCGAAAAAAAAAAGTTTGGGTATACTTTTCAGAACACAGAAACCTGATTTAGCTACTGGAATTAAATATATGAAGGATCAATCTTTACGATTCGACTAATTACGAATTATTAGGTCAGAAAAAGCCTATATTGTTTGGAAATAGTTTTAATCAAAATACAGAGATTATTGTAAGCTGTCACGGGCATAATCATACGAAGCCGGTTTAAGATAGTGGGGGCCAATTATTGTATTATCCCTAATATTTAAAATTTAATTTTGAAAACGCGAAACAAGTGGAGATACTGAGGATAGGAGTGTGAACTGTGAAGTGAAGTGAAGTGGGGATGATTGTTGAAAAAGAAAAGCGAACCAATAACGCTTTCTCACATGTTTTGACGTTTGTGTTGTTACATAGTGGTACATACCACTTGCGACCAGTCGACATGTCTCTTTCTCTTTTGATGCCTCAAATCTTACCCGTTTTGTCTACTATACATTTTTTTATTGTATTATACCTCCTTTTTCTAGTTTTTCTCTTACAATTATCTCTAGACTTGATCTCCCAGTTGAGTCACAATATTCAATGTCAATCATTATCATTGATTGTTTCAAGTTTAGATATTTGTATTCACCATTACAGTTATATATAAATATATCGTGTTTTTTTTTAAATGTATAGTAATTTACAAATCGTAAAGGTATACATTTTTGTCAACTGTAAAGGTATGCTTTATCAAAATGCTCACTTCACAATCAAATAAGTGTTAGGTGAACTAGACATATGGTACTGATATTATTTTCTATATTATATGGTTATTCATCGTATGCATTATAGATGACCCTAGCAGACGAAGTTAACTTATCTACAAACACAATCACGAGACCTCAAAGAATAACCACGAATGTACAATAAAATAAATATGTATATATATATATATATATCTAAATATGTGTGTGTGTGTATAATTTAGGTTTTTTTTTTGTAACAAGAAAGATAAATTGCATCGTGTCTCCAACAATGAATATAGATGCCATCAAAGTTATATTATATTTGACTCTGAAATCGTGACGTCCATAACTTACAATTGTTATCCTACCTATATAAATTCGTCATCGCATATCAAAATATATAATATTTGGAAAAGTATATAATAAACTTCATTCGAACGTTATTTCCTCGTATTGGTGTTCGGAAGAGCTTCTTCTCTCACATATATTCTACGCTTTTTCAGAAACACCAGACGAATCTAATATTTGTATCAATGATTATGTTAATATACTTATATAAAAGTATCAGAAAATATTCCTCATACATTGGCTAACGTGTAACAGAAAGAAGCGCATGATAAACTAGAGAGAATTTTAAACTTCTTTGTCGTCCTCTCTGTATTATTCTCTATCCTCCAGTTACCCACTAACACTTTATCATTTTGTACTTTTTTGTTTTCTGCGTCACTTTCAGATAACGAATCTTTGATATCTTCAGCAATAGTGGATTGTTATATTTTGATAAAAAAGTTATTATCCATAATGACAAAGAAGAAGAAGAGGAAGAAGCACTTGTTTCGTCGCTGCTGCCACATAACGGATAACACAGAGCTAGCTGTCTTTTAGATTGGGCCAGCTATAAACGCTCCTCTCATATGACTGTCATGTAAATAGAGGACAAGACCAATCAGGAAACCCCACAACGTTCAGAATGCCACGTCATGCAATCTTATTCCGCTGAATGGAGACTCTCTCAAGTCTCACCTCCCACCACTAGTCGATCTAACTCCATGGAAAATTATAATTGAAGCAAAACCAAACCAATAAGATAAATATTTTGGTCCATAGCCATATAAGATCATGAACAATCCAAAATTGTTTTGACTTTGTTTTAGTTAAAAGTTAGTTTCCGTTCTTCCGATGAATATTGAGTTTAATTTTGATTAAAATAATAATATTGTTTTATGCACTATGTATATACTATATACAATTTCATAGTTAACAATATAAAACTTAAAAGTAAATTCGGTTTCTTCGGATCGGTTTGATTCGGCTACACTAAAACATAGGTCCCGGTTTGGTTGTAATCATAATAGAAAGAAAAACAAACTCAAATTAAAACAAATTTTGATTGTTCATGATCTTATAAAGCTATGGACCAAAATATTTATCTTATTGGTTTTTGCTAATATTGTTGTTATTTCACCACCTTGATTAAAAAAAAACTAAAAAAAAAGAAGAGAGACTTACATAGTATGAATAGAGAACGCTAATGTCTATTGTTATGTCATCGTTCAAATTTCAAAACCTTTAACACATATAGTCTACTCTATCGACAAATCGAAACGGCATTCTTAGAGACAAGAAGACGACGTATGAAACGTCGGCGTTTTTTCACGTGGACTAGATTTGTAAACCCTGCAAGGTAGAGACAACGAGGCCCATAATGGACGATGAAGAAACCCAGGGGAGAGGGGCCAAAAGGGAAAAACTTCATAATGTTTTAGTAATTTTGACAACAGCTGAGAAAACATCTCATTCGTTCGTTTGCCGGTGACCTTTGCAGCTCCGAATGCAATAACACGGAGTTTGGCCGTATCATATTTTGGTATTAGGGTTAACAAATGTAACATATTAAGACGTGGTTCCATTCACAAAACAAAAGAAAAACCCTGAGAACATTAATTGACAAAATTACTCATCAGGCTAAATAACTAAGATGTATAAGCTTATTTGTATAGACATACGGCCAATGATTGCACAAATGCTAAAGAGAAATCTCCATGTTATTCACAACATATGATGATGGATTGATGGAGGAGATGGCAGTGACGAGCCTATCATAAAGTCCATCTAAAACCTCATATTACAAATCATGCTTTTGGGTTTTGTGTGTTCTCTAATAATTATGAAACATGGAAGTCATACCATGTAATGGCACAAAAATTACGTTCTACGTTTGTTTTGGGTAAGAATATTTATCTTCATGTCTCCAACTTCCTATCAAGCTATTGGATCTCTCCATGCAAGCTTCAAAGTGACCTCAACGCTCTCTTCCGCTATTTTCACCTGCATTGCTTCATAAAGACAACTCTCTGAATTTAATGACTCCATGTATCTTCTATCTTGAAAATGTAACCAAAGATTAATCTAACCATACCTAAACAAGTTAAACTTTGTCACACCTAACGAAAAGAAGAAAAAAAATGAGCTAAACTTTGTCACATCTAACATATATATTTCAAAGATTGTATCTTATCGTTTGATATAGTCTAATCTTGAATAAATAACTCTTCCTACAAAGTTTTGTTGGTGTGAAGTACCTTCTGCGTTTGTTCTTTGAGACGGTAGAAGAAGATGGATTGCTATGCCAATTCCTTTTTCTTTGATTGATGAACCAATTGTTTATCTGTTTGAGCTGCAAACCCGTCTCTTGCACCAACCTCGCCTTATCTTCCTCCTGCCAAAAGTTACCTCATTCATTTAAAACTTAGGAAATTGAGAAGGCAAATGAAGTCGTCAAAATGATGTAGTACAAGATTTGTGGGACAGAACTAGAGACCCTTTAGGCGTGTTCATGTGAGTGATTGAAAAGGTAAAAAAGAGTGAACTCACAGTAGGGTAAGGCCACTTAGAATGAGATTGCCACCATGCTTTGAGAACAGAGGTGGTATCTCCTGGTAATTTTCCAGCTCTTCTCTTCCTCAGTATCTCCTCTCTTATGTCTACAATTTTCTCCTTATAACCCTTTTCACAAAAATATGGTTCTATATCGTTAGATCAAGCTAACTCTAGGTGAACCACAAAAATTTGATGCATATAAGTGTCACGGGTAAGTAAATGTTGTAAAATGACAAGCTCATCAAACAAGCTTTCTTCAGACAAAAGTGATAAAAATTTATTGATCGTCTTTTAGAAGATCAGAAATACAGGTTTGACAAGTTCTTGATTGATTGGACTTAATAGAAGCATCTTTCGTTTGGGCTAAAATGATAAAAAAAGGCATGAAGGATGTGTTATAATTGGTCTTATGGGGAAATCTAACTTAATAGATCAAACAATATATAAAGGATGGAGATAGTATATACCGGTACGTAGTTACCTGTTTGAGTTCATGTTTGAGTTCTTGTCTGACTCGTTCCATCAAAGATCTCTCGCTCTCAGTAGGAACCAGAGGACCAAACCCTAACCCATCTAAGCTTCCATCAAACAAATGAGCATCACTCTCTACTTGTTCATCTTCATCCTCAGACATTGTTGCTCCTGTGCCTTCACCAGGAGACACTCCTGTCTCGCCCAACAAACAAATGTTAAATCCTTAAGAAATCGGTACCATTAAACAGCATTGAAATTAGCAAGAAATAAAAGTACCTTACTACCTTGTGTCTTTGTCAAGAGTTAATTTATCATTACAGCTAAATGCAAATTAATGTTAAAATCTTTGGAGAATTCTCGAAAGCTAACCTGTAAAGCTTTGAAGAGACTGCTCAATCTCCCAACAAGCCATAACAGCTTCCATTGCATGAACACGAACATGCTGTTGCAATTGTTCTTTGAAAGAGCACAGCAATAGTACATAGTGCGTCTGCACAAAACATGGAAACAGCTTTCAGACAAGATATACAAATTAAATATTACATGAACATTATAATAATGGATACAGACAGAAAATGACAAACTAGTTTTTGTCAGATGACTGTATCCGTAACTACAACCAGTGAATTTGTTCAAATCACTTACACACTCAGCAAAATCTATCTAAAAAATAAAACCTTCTGCTGTCAAATTTCAACTGTACAAAGCTAATATCCAAATTTTTAGATTGAGACGAATTATCCAACCCACTGATCATCATGTGTGTGTCGGTGCTAAGTACAAATCTACGAAAGAAAATTTTATATTTTCTTCTCTAATTTAAGTATTAAAAAATCTTGAAAAAAAATATAAAGAATCATCAATTTGTCAAACCGTGTAAACTATAAACTAAAAGACAACAATAAATTATTGATTTTGTTTTCCCAAAAGCCGAAAAAATAAAAGAAAGGGAATAAAATAATGGAAAATAATTGAAATTAAGTGAGAAGGAAAGAGAAGTTAAGTAACCATGAAGTGGTCAAGCTCCTTGTCATCGCCGGCAAGGAGTCCTTGAGCGGTGTCTAAGGTTGAGTACTTAGCCACGACGTTCTGTGACTGAGCTAGCTGTGCGTCGATCCTCGGAAGCTGATCCACCGGCGTGGCGATCCTCAGGCACGCTACATGTGCCGACAAAAGCTGCTCGTATAGCGGATGAGACAGTATCTCCGCCTTGTGCTTCGCATTCTGCCACCTCTCCGCCTCCTTCTTCTCTCCGCCGGTGACGTCTTCGACGACGTCACCTGAACCTGTTGCGTTGTTGTTGGCGGTGCCGCCGCGTTGGAGGAAGGAGGAGGATCGGGAGAGCCATTGGTTTGCGGCGGCGGAAGAAGGAGAATCGGAGCTTGTAGCGGCGGCGGAGGCGGCGGTCTGGAGGTTGAGAAAATTGTTATCGGAGCGGAGGAGCCAGTTAGGCGGTGCGGATTCATGGAAATGTTGTTGCTGTTGCTGCTGCGGTGGCGGAGGAGGCTGGTGTTGTTGTTGGTCGGTGAAGTGATTGAAGTGGTTGTTGTGAAACGCCATCGTTTTCGTCTGAATTTGTATTTGAATCTTTTGATTTGGAGAGGGAAAGATGAAGAGAAAGAAGAGAAATTCTTAGCTTTGATGTTCAGATTAATCAATCAATTACAGAAACTTTCTTCTTTAAAAATAAAGAAAATGAAATATAAGGGTTTAGATGTGTATATATGTGTTTGAACGTTTGAATTTTATATGTGTGTGTGTAGGCTTACACCAAAAAGACGATTTATTCCTATATTTTATTCTTTTTTTTGGTGATGAGAAAAATGGGATTAGGTCTACTTATACTTATACGTGATTCACGCGAGATAAAATGTTTATAATATTTTTTAGAAAATTAATAACTTAAATAAATATTTCTAAATATTTTAATAGTATATTATTGTATAAATAATTAAAATTTAAAATTAAGATTTTTATGTATTTATGTTACTAATTAATTATTTAGTTAAAACAATATCATTTTTAAATAAATTTTTAAAAACCAAATTTAGGAAACAATAAAATCAGCTATAATTTTATAAAATATTTACTTACTCGATTTAATCAAATTTAGGAAATAATAAATCAGCTATAATTTTATAGAATATTTACTTATTCGATTTTTCATAAATAAATAAAGTTAATTTAGGTAACATTATAATCTTTAAAATAAAGACAGTTTATATATGATTAATCTAATGACATATCATGTAATTAGTCTAGTAATTAATATCCTATAAAATATATTTCCTGAGAATCACTCTGACGACGACATGTAAGCATAGCACTGATGTAATATTTCATATAAATATAAATTTATTTAGTTAAAATGATTCTCAATTAATATATAGGGGATAATAATTTCTACGACAACAAAAAGTTTTATCGTTTTAAAAGAAAAAAAGATGGTAGAAGTTGACGGCAAAACTGCTACACCACTTTTTCTTCATAATACATTTTTTTCCGTGTAGCTTAGTTTTTTTTTTTTCACTAAGCAAAGTTAATAAGGAAAAAAAATGTTATATGGTAATATGGAACGTGACTAGTTGTAGTTTTGAAATTTTTTTACAACTATATTTGGATCTAAAGGTCTAAATTTAAAGCAAACACGCTTTACATATATATTTCAAAACCAAAGCCACTTTGCGCCACTTTTTTGCTGTAAAAAGTTAAAAATCTAAAGACATAAATTTTGATATTTGGAAAATTATAGAAAGTTGGATTTACAAACTATTTATTATAGAAAGTTGATTCTACACCCTAAATTCTAAAGTTACAGCAAAAAAAAATTCACACATCAAATTCTACAGTAAAAAATCTACAGTTACAACCAATCAAACCTATGGTATATTTTGTCTTTGTATTTCCAGAAGAAACATTTTATTTTAATTGCCTAGAGTGTGTTGGAGAGCTCTTTATTAAATAAATCTTTAAATTTTATCAAAAATCAAACTATAATGGCGCAAAGTTAGTTCATTTGAGTGAAAAGATATTTGCTAGAGATTATCAGTAGTCTCTTTTTTTTATATATAACATAACCAAGATTACGAATAGTTAAACCTTTAAACAAAAAAAAATTATGAATAGTTGGAATCGGAGAAAAAAAAAGAGAGGAATGGACCACCATCAATAATGACGTCACTACCCGGCGCCAAAAATATCGGAGGACACGTGTCGTAATAGTTCTTTCCACAATCGTGGTCCCTGAAAAAATGGCATGCGATCGAATAAGGAAATCCAACCGTACAAATTAAATCTACATTATTTGAAAGAGAAAGACCAATATGTAAAATAAAATAAAAAGCTAATACACATTACAAAACACAGATTCAAGCTTTAGAGATGTTGACTTAAGCTCGTAATTGATGTCTAATCGAAAGTACGACAAATTTATTCCCATCAGAATAACAAATAAAAAAAATTGGATTATCAGTTTTGTTATGAACTCATGAGTCATGACTTCTCCTAAAATTATTATACATACATGAAATCAAATATTCCACTTCACATAAAACATAGTATTAGCTATCTAAAAATAAATGAAAGCTTCATAGTGAAAACGATCTCTTTCCAAAGATTTGATGAAAATTTATTATTTTACGATCAATATGTCCCAACGTTGCAGAACCGGTCCAATCAAAATGGTGGTCTGAAGCGTAAAAAAAAATTGGATCCTTTTAAATGTTTTTAATTCAAAAAAAATTATAAATCTAATTTTGGGCTAGAGATTAATAATATATAATAGTTAAAAATATCAGATTTTAGAAGTCTTTTAAAAACACAATTCTAATATACAATATTAAAAATTGGAGGTCCCTTAAAAATCCAAAAATATTGGGAGTCCTAAACCTCCGCTTACCTCGCTTATGCTCTGAGCCGGACCTGCAACGTTGTGTTCTGGAATAGGCATGTTTGCAAAAATCTGAAAAATAATAATTCTAGTGATTTGCATGATAAAAATTATGATCATAGAACATAAGATTTAAAGTACATCATGAAATTGTTGTTCCATATGTTTTCATATAACATCTGGAAGCACATTTCCATCGATATGTACCAAAGCCTTCTAATGCACTTATTAGGGATGTGATGCAAAATAATTCCTAACCGTCTAATTAAGCTCCATCACTTGGACTAGTTGTATAACCTACATTAACAACCACTCATCTCTCTACCTTGTTTAGGGTATTTTAAATTTCACCCACTCATACTTTTATCGAATTTGATATATTTTGCTCGTATACCAATTGCTTGATTTTAATTCATCCTCCGTTTATGTAATAATAAAAAAATCAGTTTTCTTTTTCCGTAAGGTTAATTCTTTGGAAAAATATTTGAACGGTAAAAATGGCATTTATATGAAAGTACTAACTAGTAACCAGTGGACAAATAATAGTTTTTTCATAAAATGAGACAATGATGAGTGTTTTTATTGAAGGTTGGTAGCCATTGACTGCTTCCAAGGTTTGGCATTAATATATATTATTAGATAGATTTTTGTAACCTTTTTCTATTGCGTGCGATACACGCGAGAGCGGATGAATGAGACTAAACGACAAAGTTGAATCCACCAAAATATCCAACCTAGTAAGGTGAGTGATGAATAAAGAGTAAAGACATGTGTCGAGAAAACTTCCGGTGTGATAAGGTCTACATTTCGTGTCGAATCAGCTAACACATGATTGGACAAAGAGGGTCACATTAACGATCACAGTCGTCCAATTCACAACAACTCTTGTCGTCCCCACACTCTTTTGTACGAGAAACGACGAAGTGCCCTACGGCCCACGGCTCAACTAATTACTCCTTAAGTATTGTTTTACTCTTACCTGATGGTTAGTGAAATATGCAATATATAAACCAGCACATGCAAAGCGCAAATTAAATTGTAATGACCAGTAAATCTTGAACAAACCGGATAAGAAAATTGCATCTGGAGCTTTTTTGTCAAACTGTAGTTCCAACACATTGAATTTTTGCACCTCGAGATGACTGATTGAACGACAACCACCGATTATATATTCTTCACATTTAGATAAACAAGCCTAAACTGTTGTTTGAAATTGGATTTGGACATACTTAATTATATTTATTGTCTCAGACCAAGCTAAGAGTATAGGGTGGTACAGAGAATCTTATCAGCGACTTTTGCTGTCCATATTAGCGACATAAACTAAATAGTTAATTAATTAGAGTAAATGACAATTGGGGTTGTTAACGAAAATCAAATGTTTAGTTTACAGGTTTTTTGTTTTGTTTTTGAAATAAAAATCCACAAATCAAAATGACAATTGGGGTTGTTAACACTAATATAGTGGTTTCCGACGGGTTTTATAATTTTTTGACTAACAAAATTAGTAAAACCGTGTGCAGATTTGCCAATCAAATAAACACTTATATTTAGACGCAATATTAGCCTTGAAACAGGGATGTGTGTGATGATCGTAGAGATTGTATTTGATTGCTGGTGACATGTCAACTATCACCATTTGATTATATTTATCGAACACAAGACAAAACAATGTCATGTCAGCAAAATAAAGATTAATCAGTTGTGCTGGAATTACATATTTTTTAAACAGAAATCAAATATTCATAACGAAACGAATCTGATTTTTATAACTTTTATTCCGAAGATCGCCATAGCAGATTTGAAGAAGAAACTAAAAAATATGACGTTATATTTTGCTAAAAGCCTTAAATTGGCGAGATGTTTGTGGAAACAGTGAATCTAATACGAGGATGATGCTTATGATAATGATGCTTTATTTTGTTAATTTGTTTTGTTGTATACCCTTGGCTTGTGATAGATGAAAATTAATAGAAACCTAACAATATATACATCAAAACATTATGAGTTAAAAAGGCATAAATACTTTATTATATTATAAAGAAAGAGTAGAGAAAGAACATAGGAAGCTTTTTTGTCAGATTTGTGGATGAAAATGATGGAACGTAAAGGATGTTTTTTCTTCATCTTTCACTTTGTTTTGTAACGCTGCCAAAGTTGTTCCTCCAGTGACTTACTTTTTATTTATATAATTATTATTCGTAATTCACATTATAGCATGTTAGAGTAACTCTAGTACTCCCTAAAATTCCTTTTGTTTGAGAACATTATTTGAAATAAGATATTCTGTTTTCTTCTTTAATTAGATCTTATAATGTATACTCTATTCTCTCTATATATATATTTGAGTTGGTTCGGATTAAAAAAAAACAGATATAAAATTATACAGTTTAATTTGGTTGCATAACTCCAAAAGAACCAAAATAAGTCTTTCATGTACACCGCAATTATGTACTCGCCAGTTTTTAACAAAATATACGCATTTTAGAAGGAAAAAAATTCGCGAGTCACAGATTAGACATGCACTTTTTATCCTGTTTATGCAAATTCACTGAGAGGAAAGCAAGATTACCAGAGAGATTTATCTAAATCCGGTAGATGACTAGTAATGAGAAGTATTAAGTTTCTTCTGTTTGAATTTTATCACACTCGCAACAAAATGCCAGAGAGGTCTCATTGACTATTACATGTATGGCATTTATTCATTGCTTAAAAGTATACGTCGATCACGACAAGATCATTGTTATCACACTATAGTGACACACACATATATGTGTACGCACAAATATATGTACATGGCTCGCTATAAAATATATATTTTTTTCAATAATGGGGATGATCACAAAGAAACATATAATAGAGGGAACTAGCAGCCTTATTTGTTCAACAAAACAGACAAGAACAACGTAACGGAATTGTTTTATGTAAGTTTTAATAGAGACGTGTGTACGTAGAAAATTAAGAACCTACTCCATACATGGTCTTACTTGACTTTTTTTGGCCGAATATATATAGTATATCTGTATATGTTAATTATATAAATCAGTAAAAAGGTTGACGAAGTGTAACAAGATGCACAGTTATTGTAGTCTTTTCTTATGAAAGTAATTATTCAATCGAAGTAAAGTTATGGTTAAAACGACCACTATACTTGACATTTTGTTAAATAACACGACGACTATAAAAACACAAATAAAATCGTAAACCCATCTTTCCTTTACCTCGATTACGAATATTGTTGGATGACATTTTCTGAAAAAGATAGCTTTGTATTATTTTATTGTTTCAAAAGCAGACAATTAAAAAATTTTGGTTAGGTAAAAATGTATATACATATATAATATAATTTTTTTTGTTAAATCGGTTAAGAAGATTGACCAAGACATATATTGTAATGGTATGTACTAGTATCATCAATGTCTCACCATCTAAATTCAAACTTGTATAATGCATGTTATTAACAAAAATCTGGTTACAAATATTGTACAAGTCATATTGGATCCGAATTCTAAATCGATGTTATGTTAAGAGTAAAAACTCATTTATCAAAAATGTTTATTATAATCTCGTCATCTACTCTAGAAAATAATAATCTTCGTAATCCACTAATCCCAATTCTCCATGATATTAAAAGAAACCTAAATGACCATTTCAAATAATAGAGAAAGTAAGGGAAATGAAGAAACGATCCAACAAAAAGAAGATGGAAACGTTTCAAAGTAGACAAAACGGAGAAAAGAAGAGTGATCTGGCCCCGCGTGAGAAAGAGAGATTGGGGTTATCCACATTGTTTAAAAAGTCTTTGTTTCTTCTTCTTACTCAATTAGTTCTCTGATTTTTTTTTCTTTAGTTTGAAATTATTTCATTGAGTTTCTTCTCAAATTTAGGATCCAGAGTTATGAATATATTTTTATGGGTTTATAGTTAACGATTCAAAATCCGTGCAGCCATAATATAAACCCATAAAAATATATTAAATCTTTGCAACCATAATATAAACCCATAAAAATATATTCATGTCTCTAGATGACGTGAACCCGGACGCAGTCCATCGTATATATAACAGAGACATATAGGCTTGCCATATATATGAATATCTTGTTATCCCCATAGAAGGGATTCGTATAGAGTTCACACTTAGGATGACCTTTGAAGCTTCCCATTTCAATCAAACTTCCATCCAATTCTGAGTGATCAGTTCGTATATGTTGGTTCAGTTGTGCCCCTGTAAACAGCATTTGCTCAGAAATGAATTTCTAACATGAGCAAAGTCAATAGAGAATGAGCATAAGCAAAATGGTGAAACAGAAATATTTGAAACCAAAATAAGTTTAGATTCCTCACCAAATGTCATACGAGACATACAGATCATTCAGAAAAAGATTAACACTAAGTAGAAATAAAATCTCGACTACCAACTGTAGCGCATAAACCTAGTTATTTTGACATATATAAGTTTTCTTATTTTGATAAAAAAAACATAAAACATGTATAGGTTTAAAGAAAAAAATAGTATTAAAACAATAAAAATCAAATAAAAAAGAAGGAATGATCAATATGATAATGATGATCTCATAACATTAAATGGTCATAAGGTAGCTAGAAGCCTAGAACAATGGGAACCAAATGTTATACTACCTATAGTAGATTTTTTTGAAATTATTTCATATATAATCACTAATCTTATACGCATATTGATATTGTTGGATATATAACTGATTAAACAATAAATATTGTATAAACATGTCATATACAATATTTATTGTTTAATTAGTTATCTGTTATCCAATATGACTTACACAATTCGGATGTAATATGACTCAGTTCTTTAAATTCTTTACCTCATTAGATATTTAATTGGAACTTTTTATTTATCACGTTCAACTTAATATACTGAAAAATAACGTAATATGTATATATATATATATATATATATATATATATATATATTGTCACAAACAACACTTCATTGTTGATCAAATACTGTTACAAATGTGTCCCCATCCAACATTTTACTTATATAGCTTTTTATGAGATGTATGAGAATATGTGTAGTTTTATAAGCTTTTTTTATCTTATTATATACTTTTGAATTGTACATTAGTGAGATATAGACGTGAGGATGTGGCCATATTCACATTTTTGTAGAATATTGAAAATGAAAGGTTGAACTTTTGTGGTTTTATAGTATATAATTAGAAAATATGAAAGATAAGCCAGGAGGAATTACTATCGATAGTAATGAGATTTTTGTTTTTTTTTGTCCATAATACGCATTAACTGAGTTGGAATTTGGTTGATGACACAATAATAATATTAATACAAACTACTATACTACATCTCTTGGTCAAATGTAGTAGTATTGGTTGAATAACAAGTAACAAAAAACATGTAATATGTCTTGCTAATATAAAGAGTGGCGTATTTGTTCGCCTCTCTTATTAACCCTCGAAGTTAGGCTTTGTCCACTTCCAAAATTGGACCACAGACATCAAAAGAAAAGAAAAAAGAAGTAGCATTTTTCAATGAAATTAAATTCTGTAATGGACCACTTCTACACTCTTCTGCTTTCATCTTCAATGCTTCTGTGTGTTGTCCATATCTCGCCACATTGTTTGCTTACTTTTAGTTATGCATTCGACATCTATTTGGGAATCTTAGGCCAATCTGAAGTAGCATCTAGTTATCTCTTTTAATTATTTTCTGGTTTCATTATTCTCGGAATCCAATGTGGCGTAGAAGTATTGCTTATGGGTTTGGTATTAGTTAATTAATAATAATAATAATTTTAAACTACAAGAATACAAAATAAGCTAAGAAGTTATGCAAATTAATCGACCTATGCTGATTGTGATAAAATCAAGGTTAATTTACCACATTTTAACACAAATCATTGAATCAGTGAGGACTAAATATTGTGATGTAATAAGCTATTCATGGCCCATATTCACCCTTTGGGCCGCTCTATTTTCCACGGCCCACGTCTAATTCCTCAAAAATTACAGCAGATCAGAATAAAAATAATTGAAGAGACAGATTAAAGAGATTAACTGTGTTATTTATTCATATGTAGTATAATCATTTCTTAGTCAATAAAATATAACTTCTGTTGACATTGTCTATTTAGGAGTGGCGGAGAAATCTTTTATATATATAATATGATTTTATTCTCCGTTTTATTCAAATCGACATATTGATCCGTATCGACTTCAGAGCTATTTGATTATTTTCTTTCTCGAGATATCTATTAAAATACGAATATTAAACTGTATATCCAATCGTTCTGTAAATATGATTAAAACTATATAAAATCAAAATCAAATAAAAACAATTGCAATATTCCTTTCAAAACTTATGATTCCATTTTCATGTTAATTTTAAGATTGTTTTAGATGTTAATTAACTTTACAGTTAAATTATATATAACTATATGTCGCATATAGGAACAATTTGCATAAAATACGTAAAAGTGATGAGATCAGACATAATCATTTTTTTCCCAGCTAGACTAATCATTTATTACATAAGCTCTGATTTTAATTAACTTGTAGTCTTGTAGTATAGTTTTTTTTTAATTAACCTGTATAGTAATTACTTAAAAATATTTATTACTAGCTAGCTAGTATCAAATGACTGTTACGATCCCATCATCCCAACCTAATATTTCCATTTAAAACTGAAAGGTAATTAATTAACACATTATTTTGTACTTAAAATGATATTTTATTTATTAAAAAAAAGGCATATAGGAAATTAAACGTAAAATGAAAGTTGTTCTTGTCACTCATAATTTACAATAAAGAGTTGTATAACGTATTTGTAACGTTCAGATGACCTTACCTTTCAAGTATTGCCATTGAAGACAACGTTTTGCCTGAAAACTTTCGCCAACCTGAGAATCAACCTCAACTTAAATCGTAAAAGCGAACCCAATTACACGAAAAGCATAACTTAATATGAGATCATTCAGAAAAAGATTGACACTAAGTAGAAGAAAAACCTTGACTACCAACTGTAGCGGCGCATAAACCTAGTTATTTTGACATATATAAGTTTTCTTATTTTATTAAAAATAACATAAAACATGTATAGGTTTAAAGAAAAAAATAGTATTAAAACAATAAAATCAAATAAAACAGAAGGAATGATCAATATGATAATGATGATCTCATAACATTAATTGGTCATAAGGTAGCTAGAAGCCTAGAACAATGGGAACCAAATGTTATACTACCTATAGTAGAAGAAACAGAGAGCATCTCTATCAGATCCATTTCTCTTCTTTCGCTAGTGGAGTTAGCTTGGGGCACAAACAAATCGTTTACAACGGCATGCTCACTGTTGTTGGAAGACAGAAAAGAAAGTGAAGAAGACGACGCCGTACCATTCAACAAATCAGATAAGTAGATATCAGATGCGAGGTGAGAAGTAATTGCAGGTTCTGTGACCATTGTTCCAAGATGGTTTCCAACAATAGGTTTAGGGTTAGGGTTCTTGAACATGAACCCAGACGAAGAAGACTGGGTTATCTCATCCGAACCTTGGCTCAAACCGACGCTGTCGAGAGAAACTGGGTGGTTTGCAAATATATTTTTCAGGAAAATAATCTCTTCGTCATAAGGTTCATCCAAGAGCGAAAATGTAGAGTCTCCATCATCAAGATTCGAAGTAGAAAGAACATTATTACCACCAGTAGTAATGATGTTCTCGCCATTGTCCTTGTCATTATTCTCGATGCTTCTAATATAGTCTTCGAGAATGCATGGCCTTTTAGCGGATGGAGAGAGATCATCGATGTCGCTGTTATTATCCGCGTTTTTCGAACGCTTGTGTTTGCGTTTTCCGTTTTGGCGTCTTTTGGTCGCATTCCAATGGTTCTTGATCGAGTTTTCGGTTCGTCCTTGTATGAGTTTAGCGATCTCTGCCCACTTATTCCCGATTCTGGTGTGTGCTTCCACAAAAATTCTCTCTTCTTCTTCACTCCAACTATCTTTCTAGAAAACATAATTAACAAATATTTACATATACACAAGAAATTTCATACAAACTTTGTTAGAACACAGATCTATATTAAAACCTTGATATCAGGACGGAGATGATTATGCCATCTCTCACGACATTGCTTGCCTGCTCTTCCCTCAAACTTCTCCGAGATAATTGCCCATCTTCTATCTCCATGTTGCTTCACCAACTTAATCAACTTCCTATACATATATATTATTAAATGCAACCACAGAATTATAGGTATATGTATATACGCTCGCATGAAGAAGCATGAAAATCTACATATACATATATATATACCTGTCTTCTTCGGCTGTCCATTGCCCTTTGATCAGATTCTTGTATGGTCGCTTCTTGCAAGTAGTACTCTTTTTATAAACTCTAGTTGCACCTTTAACGATCATTTCTCCAATAACGTTTCGGTTTCCGCTATTAACGGCCAAGTTTTTCTCCTTCCTTGGACCAAACATCATGTTCTCTTTATTGTCATTTCTAATCTCAATCGCCCTTGTCGTCTTCAAAATCGGTTGGTCTATAGAACGCTCTTGTGTCTTGAAACACAAGGTATCGTTCTTTTGGCCATTCAAGAATCTCTCCACCGCTGTCAACGGCGGTGCAGCACAGTGGGCTAGGCTCTTCTCTTGTATTCTCTGATCTTCCATGGAAGAAGAAGAAGAAGAAAAGTTTAGTGTAGAATGGGGAGGAGAGCCGAGTGCACAAAGGAGGGATATAAGTAAGCTGGTAATAAGGAATATGAGAATTGAATGAGAGGCAAATAAAATGCACACTAATTACCAATTCAATTCCATTAATTATTTTGACTTTTTAGTATTTAAAAAAAAAGTAGAACCCTTATATTTGGTAAAAAATAGCCCTTCTAGTTATCGATATTTTTAACTTTATAGAAATATATCAACTAAACATAGAAACGTTAGTATTACGTATATCTGACTATCTGAGACCTAGGAAAATATTAGTATATTACGACATGGATTCTACCTATTTGTCACTTAACATCGATCAAGTCAATATTTTATACGAGGCCATTATTTACTTCCTCAAGACAATATCACATTATATTAGTCACATTATAGAACAACGTTAAATTAAGTATATACGAATTTTGTAAAAGATTCTTGTTCTGCCATTAATCTCATGTATGATGCAGACTGTAGAGCCTTCTTAATTCACGAATGTGAAGGAAATAATGTATTGGAAAAACTATATTATAGGCTTATAGCGAGCTTGGTCTCTTTCCCACGAATTCACGATAACTAAACTGTAGTAGTTGAGGTGTAAGAAAATAGAGGGAATAATTTTGTGCTTTGTTAAAGTGGTGGGAATATTTAGTGAGTTAATCTCATAGGGTAATTGTTGAAATGATTTTTTTTTTTAATCAATCTGTAACCGACGAAGAGGTAAATGAGAAGACCATCAATGATAAATTTATGGGATTTATGTAATAAATTAGTTAGTTGACTACAATGATTTGAAAGGATAAAATTTAGGAGAAGTCTAAGCCCACCCAATAAAATCTAGCAATATTCGAATAATTACTAAAGTATTAACAATTATATAAAAGAATGAATTTATTTCTTTTTTTTATAATGATCGTAGAGTGTGTTTATTTTTTTATTTCATCTCCAAAATTGGATTATAATGGTGGTCAAAGAAAAGTTCAATTGACTAAATCTCCAAAAAAAAGCCTTAAATATACATAGGTGGTGGTAGTTTTTTGATAAAAGCTGACGGTGGGTTTCCATTCATAACCTCAGGAAAGCATGTCACAACCACAAAATGAAACAAAATTCGTTTCTCTCCTTCAATTAATCCCCTCAGAAAATAAATTTGCATAGTACTTCAAATAGAAAACGCAGTAGAAAAGGTCCACTAGGACAATCCTCTTAGAAAACTGCTGATTTGATGCTGGTATCAGATGTTTCAGCCAAAGAAACTTCTTTTGTACACACCATTTTCTAAAAAAATATAACAATCCTGAAAGTTTTTAAAGTATATTATAGTATTAATTTCTAAGTTATTGCGACCATTTAAATGTTAAAAAAAATGCACTACTAATATACGAGCTTAAGGAAGTCGGCGGAATTTCTAATATACGAGGGGGAATTTCTCAATATAATAGGAAAATGGACACTATCTTTTAGTGTTATCATTTTATCACTAAAAACTAAACTGAGCAGAGTACAAACAATTACTTTGAGAAGAATGGTCACAGAACTGAGGCCGTAAAATTCCAAAAAAGCATACAGTATATGCATGATATGATCGTAAGATGCTCCAAGCCAAAAGAAAACACAGACACACACAAAAGCATATAGATATATAAGACCCATTACTTTAAAATCGAATCTGGTGAAATCAACAAACATAGTAAAATGCCCAAACCAGATTTGGTAGGGAAAAACGGATCACAGTGCACCTCCAACAACACGGACATGAAAAGGCGGTCCACAACAAAAGATGGGTTCGTTTGGAGATGCGGTTCGTGCTCGTGCTCTGAGTACATTGTTAGCGTCTTCAATTACAGCCGCTGCTACCATTGTGTACTCTCCTGGGACAAGGAAGTAGAGTGAGAAACTGTGTCTTGCTTCTTGCAACGGCGCAACTTCCATTGAGATTCCACTAAGAGCACCTGATAAAAGAAGTCACGGACATGTATAAGCCACCCTCTACATATATCATTTATCATGTAATACACACAGCTATACTGGCCGCAAAAATCTATGTTACACAAATTTTATTACTTAACGACAGGGATATTACCAGCCCAGAGGACAGTGGCATCAGCTCCTTCAGCGCAGTTCTGTCCAGCTACGTCTCTGCAAGTAACACTTAGATTCAACTTGATAGCTTCGCTTGTGTTATTGCGAACCAGAACCTCCATAGGAGTGACTTCATGTGACATAACAGATCCCTTTGGAAATGGGGACTGAGCCTTTGTCTCAGAATCCGTCTCCAGACTGTTTCTGACCAGTCTGAAACCAAATGTTAGCGGATCTGGGAGCAAAACATCCATCACGGTCGTCTGGAGAGCTGTCTGAATTGCATCCTTTATGTCCAGTTCTCCTGAGCTGTTCCTTCCCGATTGCCACCGAACTTTTATCTTAGAAATGAGATTCTTGGATCTCATTACTCAGGCAGTGAGGCGGCCCTTTGTGAAGAATGAACCATCAAGAACCGGTAGCTTAAAATGCTCCAATGGAATCAGTACCCTAGCAGAATAGTCCCGGTCGATTCTTGTTTTTGGGTACTCATACTCTGGAGAATCTTGCACTGGGGAAGAATCATCTTCCTTAGCAGAGTTTTCCAGCTGAACGAAGACGCTGATTTCAAAAACAACATCTGTTGGGTTAGATAACTCAAGTTCAAGAAACCGTAGTCCCCAGCTTCCCCTAAAGGGATTGATCTTGACAAGGCTTTCTGTATTGCTCTCCCTTTCAATATCTTCATCCCGAAGGTTGTCACCCACATGTGCAGGGATTTCCATGGAAAGCAAACGAGCTTTCACAAAAGACAAACCTTGCAAAACACAAATTTGTAAGGGAACAACAAGACGTCTGCCCGGTGGCACGACAGATTCTTTTTCCTGGGAATCCCCATTGTTAGACAACGGCCCTGCAAAAAAATATGAATACAGAAATGCTTTTAGTAATTAGTCATCGTTAGGTTAGAAGCACTGCAAAAGTAAACATCAGAAAAACAGGTCAATGAAGAAATGAATACCTGCATAGTGAATAAGCAATGACGGGCTGGTTCCATCTTTTGGTCTTCCAGTGTTACTCGCAGCGTTCCTCCCACTGCTAACAGCATTGTCAGAATCCGTTGGTCCCACATGCCAAGCTTTTAAAGTCACAGGCAGAGTCACTTGTGCCCCAGGTTTCAAGGGAAGAGCAGACTGTAAAGCTTCATCTGCTATCGAGATAACAGCATCCTGATTCTTTCCAGAGAGCGAGACATGTGCCTGTTCTATTGGAACTGTGCCAGCATTTGCAAAATTTATACACACCTCACGAATTTCACCTTCATACAGAATAATTGCACCATCACCACCGACAACATTAGCCACAAGGAGGGGCAATGGCGGTACAACTGAAATGTTAGGAACAAATACATGTCGTAGCTTTGCAGATCCACAGGATCTGAAAGGGTCAGAAAATACAAGTCCTTGTGCTGCTCCAAGAAGCAGATTGTCAACATCCCTGAAAACATGTTCAGTGATTACACCAAAGCAGTGAACTGTGCAGCCTGGAATTGTAACTGGTCCTACTGCAGTTGGAATACCAGATAATGTGATCACTTTTGCGGAATTAGGGGGAATGTCCACACTGACAGGAAACGCATTAAAGTTTCTTGAGTGAGCTGAGAGATAAATACTATCAACCCTTAAATCGAAGCAACAAGGATTTGCTAACTCCACTAAGACTTGAACTGGTTCACCAACCACCCAAATCAATTCCTGCTTACTACTGTCGTTGGCATCTCCTTTGCTGAAAGGAGTATAAATAAATGGCCCAGAAGGAGCAGATCCTGTCCACCAATCTTCTCTTGCTGGATTGCGTTTTACGATGTCCACTTGGGAGGAATGAAGTGGGAAAGAGAATAGCCTGAAATAACATTAAAAGAAAAATGCTTAAACGAACCATAAAATAAAATTTGTCAAAACATACACAGTTTTGCCAGAGTCAGCTACAAAGCAAATATGGAACAAGATCCTGGAATATAAAAACATATTGTTGGTCTACTTAGAGTGTGAGATCATTTGACATGGCCAAGTTAGGTTGTATCATGATGGTGAGAGTGAGCAAGACAAAACATCCCTGAAAGCAAAAAGGTACTGCTGATAAACATACCTTACAAATGGCAAGGCAGGGTCGGCACACCGAATTCCTGAAGGCAATCTATCAGCTGAATTTGCAAGGGAATTAGCAAGTCCATTTTGACCTGAAGGTGTAATTAGAGGATAATGCCACCTCAGAAGCCTCGCTGCAGCACTCCATGCAGCAAGGGGATCTCCAGCGCGAACAGCAGAGAGGAGTATCTCCCTAAGCACAACCATCTGCAAAGTGCTCCACTGAGACTCAAACAGGGAGACAATGGAATGATGATGCATTTTCCCAGCATCAGGTTGGCGCCCAGTTTCCTTTACCAACAAACACAAGAGAAAATATTATAGGAAAAGTAAACATCAAAGTATGATACATGGAGAAACGTCAAGATAGTGAACGGTGATGATACCAATAAAAATCCTACCAACAAACCATGTTTATGAAGAAGGCTCAATCAACCACAAGAGAAGAAAAATAATTCTTATGCTGTCAAACTCACATTGTTAACAGAAACTTTTGACACGGATGCCCTGCTTTGGATTCTATATGCATCAGTTGTCATCGAGAGAACTTGCATGGCACTGATAGCAGCCAATCGATTGTCTTGCTGCAAATACAATTGGGCGACCTGCCTACAGAAGAAGGCTGCTTTCCGTTGATAACCAAGTACTCCAAATAAACGCGCTACTTCAACATATAATATGAGCCTATCACTGGCATCAATTAAGGACTTTGCACCATCGGCAGCATTGGTTAATAGCTCTACTATTTCCTTAGCCAGTTCTCTCCTGTACAACCGATAAAAACGCCATTGTAATAATGATTAAGATCAAAGAAATATGTGGATTCAACCAGAAGGTTAAAAAAAATACAAGCTGCCCACAACCAGAGATCATCATTTAAAACTAAACATACAACCCATCTAGTTTAGCTTTTTCAAGATGTAATAACCTTTCTTTTCCCAGCTGACATAACCATCAATCACAAAACTTTAAGAGAACATCAATCCCCCCCTTCAAACCCATACAGCCATCCTCCACCAGGTCACCTAATAGTAATCTAAATAAATTGGTGTTATAAGTTGAACTTTGCAGATGATTTTAGAGGATCAAAGCGATATACACTAGATCCATGAGGTAATTTTCTAATGATATAAGCAAAACAGCTTCCTATTGAACAAAAAAAAAAATCATAGCAACTTCAAACTAAGCAGCATACTGAAGCCAAAATAGGAAACTACACCATTATAATTTCAAGAAATAAAACGCATACAATGATACCTGCAAAGGAATCTGGCCAGTTTAAGGGTAGCTTCGAGTTCAAAGCTTAGGGGTGAAACTCTGCAAGGAAAATAATTGATTGCTATTTTGTAGTAGTAATAAGTTTACTGAAGAAGAGTGCCAAACAGGTAATGCGTAGAATTACCTCTGAGCAATTTCTTGAATAAATGACTTTCTGTAGTGTAAGATAACATTAGTGTATCGATATCTAACTTCATCTTCTAAAGCCACATCCCGTTGACCCATCCGATCTACCTAATATTAAGAAAACATAATACTAAGGTGTTGTAAACCAATAAAGAGAGACAGATGAGAGCAATTTCATATACAGTTCATTTAAGATAAAAAAGTATATTCAGTATCCACTTTTGGGATCTAATGCTATTGAAAATGTAAGAACAATGCAACATAAAGCCTTACCAGTAAGGCACAAACACTGCCTTCCAAGGCACCAGCGTACCAGAAGTAATCTCCTGTCAATCTGGCCAGTTCTAGAGCAGTAGAATAGTGAGCATTGGCATCAACAGGTGAACCAGCCAACAAAGAATAGTCTCCTATCGTTTTTTGTGCACGTCCAAGCCTACGCTTTTTGGCCTTGATAACCTGCATTAGACCAAACTAATGAGCCTAGAAGACAATGGTTATAAGCTTCCACAGGAGGAAATGAAACATAGACTAAATTATAGGACACCTAGACATGAACCTCCTCTGAGTTGAGACTAGCTTGGGAATCCAAAGGCGTCTTCAAAATTGTGCCAGCAGATTCTGCCTGAAGAACCCACTTCTCAAATTCCATTAACAGCGAAGCTGCAATGTCTTGCATCATTGTTTGTAAATGAAACTCCTGAGTTTGCTTGTCAGATGGAGGAAACAAAATCAAATTTTCACCCTTCTTGTCTCGATCTTCAAGCTACACAAGACAGTGCATTGATCATAGAATCGTCAATCGCACACATAAAACTAATAGATAAATCGCTGGTACCAAAAAAGGGACTAAACACCGTATCAAGAACATATACTACCGATTCAGAAATTACCAGGTAATACATAAACATCACTATCAAGTATCAACTATAGTGCATCATATCACAACACCGACCTAAGATACCCTAGAAGATTAGAAGCATCGAAATTTCAAAATGAAGTGGAAACTGATACACTCACTTGCGAATCGCCAGGGCAGAAAGCGAAGCAGCGCCGGACAAGAGCCGATGAATAGCTCTTACAAGCCACATTAAATTTCTCAGTGACAGAATCGAGATCAGGGGACGACGGAATGTGGCAAAGGCCGATCACGGCGAGAATCTTCCGATTAGACTGAAAATCTTCCCAGGGACTCGGAGGAGAACCACCAAGCACATATTTGAACCGGAGAGAGCCAGAGTCCCAAGGCTGATTCGTAAACGGAGATTTCTGGTGCTCAGTGTAAAAGGAGCTAATAGCGGAGAGCGCGATCGTGTGATGACGGAGCAGCATCGAGTGATAGTCCCGGAGAAGCGTCGGCGGGATAGTACCGATCGGGAGGACGGCGATCCGAATGATAGACAAAGTCTCGATGCTGACGTCAGGTTCCATGGCGAGATCAGAGGAAGAGAGTTGGAGCCAGTAAGGATCTTTCGGTGAGGGTGAGTGCACCGGATCTGGAGGAGACGAAAACGAGAAAGTTTGAGAGAAAGAACGGGGGTGTTTGGATACAAGTGTTAAAAAGTATTCGTAAGTAGAATTAGATTATGTGTGGTAAACACTGTTCATATAACCAAACAACCTGGTTAAAATCGCGATTATTTAATACTCTCTCCCTGTGAACGAAACAGAGACGAAATTGAAAAGTTTTCAAAAGTTCTACAAACACTTTTAGGCGTTATGGCGTCGTCCACTGTAGGGAGCTCCGAGTTTGAGGAGATATCTACTGTTACTGCTTCCCCTTCACGCCGTGTACGAGAACTTTTAGCTTTGAGCTTCAGTGTAAGCTTTCTCAACTTCTTCGGGTTGTGTAATTTGTTTCTGGGGGGAATTTTTAAATGCTTCGAGATTGATGAATACTTAGCTGCTTCGTGATTTTTGGAGTTCGATTAAAAATTAGGCGCTTCGTATCGAACCCGTGGTTTCCTTATTGGCTGGAGCCTATTTTGTTACTTTGATTTTTATTTCTTCGTCAATTTGCTTTTGAAGTACTGTCGATTGATTTTCTGTATTTTCAGTCAGTTGAAGTTGGAGGATTTCAAGACTTGGAGAGCTTAGTGACAGAACTTGTCAACTGTCTGAATTCTTTGTCCGAGAACGTAGCTTTGAATGCCAACAATGAACTGGAGAATGATGTTATTGAAGTTCTAGATGAAATTTTGAAAGTTTTATCATCTCCTCAAGTGGATCAGGTACTTTTCAGTTCTCGAATCGCTTTGAAAGACAAAAGAAGGATTCGTTTAGAATCAAGCTTATGAATTTTCCCCAATTCATTGTGTTACAGGATGTTATAGATGCACTGTCATTTCAGTTGCCAAAAGTAACTTCCAAGTTTGCAAACCTATCAAGCAGATGTTTACAGATAGTTGAGGAAATTGTTGATCGATTTGTGGAAGCATGCAATCCACGGGACATGCTTTCAATTTTTTGTGAGGTATTAGATCTGGAATTGGATTTGGATCAGGCTAGTACAAGGCAGTAAATATACTATTCTTAAGTTGCTTTTTCGTACTTGGTATTTGGCATAAGAAGATTACAAGTTCTTTTATCGACCGAGTGTTTTGTGAATTTGATCACCTTATGACTCTAAATGACCAGGCACTTGATGCTGCAAGGTGCTCTCTTTCACCCTCTAGTCGTTCTACTCCTTTATTACATGGGCTCTCTAAAGGTATCTATTGAAGATTTTTTTTCGTTTCCAAGATACTTATAGACTTCTGTCATGAAAGTGAATTTTGAGCTTGACACCTGCAATTTTAGTAATGTTCTTACCTCGATTGTACAAAAGTATGAATTTCCTAAAAAAATTCTTTGAATTCCTAACTACTTTTCTTACCGAAGATGTTAATATAGTTCTTGCGAACTGAAGCAGTGAAAAGTTATTCAAATTTCCTGGTTTCAGTATTTATTTCAATTCGGAGGCGTCACTTCGAGCAACTAAAGGTTGCCGTTCCAATTGTCCTGAACGTTTTGAAGGACATTTCATTGGAAACAGACGTACAAGTTGAAGGTTTATTTGATAAGGCGGTAGGCATTGCCTTTTCAATTCAAGATGTTTCTTCAAAACTGGTCTGTAAGTTTGATAAATTGGCAATTGGGGTTTCCTTAATCACTACCCAAATTGCTCATTCTCTAATTTGAATATTCCACTTGCCTGTTTTGATCTCTTTTCTTTGCTTTACAGAAGAACGAAGAAGAAGCAAAAGTCCGTTGTTTGCTTGGTCTCTATGTGATACAGATAACGGTTTGTACTTGATTCCAGCTTTGGTTCTATATATTGCTGACTTTTATCTTTTATGAGCATATAAATTGTCTTCAATACCTGAGATTTGGTCTGATTTTGCAGGCTATTCTTTCAGTTAGCATCAGAGACAAAGCGGCCTCTTGTGTTCCTCTGGTGATGCAGTTAGAACCTTTCTTGACATACTGTGGTTTAACACATCTTGGTTTAATCACGGGGAATGACACTGAACAATTAATGAGCACGGTTGCTGGAGGTTAATCTCAATACTCAAAAAGCACTTTCTTCCTGATTTCTCAACTCCATCCATCTATAACACACATTCTTTCTCGTGTCACAAAATAGTTGTCTCATGAATGTAATATGAACAGATGATGATGATTTCATCAGCTCTTTCCCTGACATCAAGTTGGGTGCATCGCTTTTATTCATCTGGGAAAAGATCTCACAAGAGGTTGCAGGGGCTGCTAATGCAGCTTTAGGAAGTGATGTAGATGAGCTTCAAAGCACTCCAGTGAAAAGGTGGCAAGCTTATGGGATGTTGAAATATATACTTTCCTCTGGAGATCTGCTCTGGGAATTTAAAAGACACACTATCAAGTTCTTGCTTGACATAACAGAAGGAGTTACTTCATCTCAATGCAGTGATGAGCAAATAGATTGTTCCCACTACACACCTAGCATCTACACTACTTTACAGGCATAATATTCTTCTCCGTAATCTTTACATCGTTCAGGTTTACCAGCGTTCTAAGTGTCTCGTTTCTTTCTTTCTTTCAGGCTCTTACATTAGTGATCATGTATGCCCCAGACGCAGATCTGAGAAAAAAGACATTTGAGGCACTGAAGAGGGTAAATAAACCTTGACTAAATCAATTTGTGGAAAACTGATTTGAGTGATGCAGAAATTGATACTATGAAAAGCATAAATCCACAAAAAGGAATAACACAAACTTTCAAATGGCTTTTGTTTCCTAAAATATTGTTTTTCGTATAACTTTGAAATCAATTTGTTTCTTTAGATCTAAACTCATTATTGATGTTTTAAACATTAATTATTGTCTAACAAATTTAGATGGTTCGACTTGTGCTGATTATCGAAGAGGTGTTAGCCAACTTTGACTGCCCTCAGTCCATATGCCCTGTTTTTCTTTCTTTACATTTACTTATTCTAAAAATGCTTTTTCGTTTTAGCTATCTATTTGGCTTGTTTAGAGGTACAGAGATGATTATAAGTTTCGTCTTACAATCTTTTTTTTTGGGTGCTGTTTGATTAGATTCTTTCTGATATCCCAGCTCCTCAGAGGTTTGACGTTTTAAGAGCCCTTGTCACAAATTCCCAGTCTCCCTCAATGGTTAGTATTTTCGTATCCCCTCGAGCTTTATGAATAATAAAGCATGTAACACTTCACAGAGATGATGATTATGAAGATAAACCTTTACATGCGATTATCGTTCATAAACTGCACAGTTTAGTGTCTTCAGTAGTCTTACTGTGCTACTACTGTTAAAGTACAAGTCCAGCTACTTTTTAAATTTGTTGGTGTAATAGCTACTGTTTTTCAAAAGAAAAATGGTATCTCCTCTTAACTAATATTGTTTTGCTAAAATCAACCAGACAGCGATCCTTCTCGATCTAGTTAAAGACAGCATGAGCAAAAGCAGTTTGCAAGCTACATATTGTGCGACTTCTGATATGCATGTTATGGAGCTAGTGGAGTTGGTCTTAAGGCCTCCAGAGGGTGGTCCACCACTCCTTCCAGAACAAAGTGATGCGGTAATTCTTTTGTTCCTATATCATTTCTTTAAAAAATATATATTGTTTCTCTTTTGTGTGCGTCATATAAGCCCATAGGTAATGCAGTAATATGGGTAAGATATTTGCTTTACGGGACATACGTACATACAGAGAAATGAAGAAAATGCCCCTTTCTGTTCAAATGAGAGTAGCTTGCTTTTCTCACTAATTAAGGAATTTCATGATATTCATTGTTAGAAAATTTGTCGCAAGAAAAATTGTGATCCCAGAATTTTCACCATTTAATTATAAGAATGAGAGGGTCAGATCGAAAATAGGGAGAGCATGTTTTTTGTTTGCTCTACTAAATTTGTTTTTAAGATCTAATATTTAGCCACATTTGTGTGACAAATAGTCGTGTGATGTTTGTTCAGGTTCTGGCAGCACTGAACCTCTACAGGTTTGCATTGTTATTTGATTTAAGAGGTAAAAACTCTTTTTAACTCATATAAATGGAAGAAACCCGATTCCTTAAATTGTTTGTACTTTGCTTTATCTCACTTCATTCCAAGTAAATGGAGGAAACCCGATTCCTTAAATTGTTACGAAATAGTATTTGAAATTATGATATAGCCAGGTAGTAGGTGTTTCTAATCAGAAGTTGCTGGATAGTGTTTTGTGTTTTGATGACTTGAAATATACTGCAAGTTACGTACTTCTATAAACCAATTATTGATCAATGATGAAAATGTCTCACTATATAGTATGCGATAATTTTGTGTTTGGATTAACATTAATCATGTAGTCTATTTCAAGTATTCACACTTATACATACAAATGACATGTTTTAAGCTCTTTTCTATCTTAAATTTGTCTGCAGATGCGTAAAGTATATGTCTAATTTTGCGTGTGTAAATAATGTAATCTTATGTAAATCAGAACACATTTCATCTTTCTTGTTCTTGTCGTTGTTGATCTGACAAGGCAAAATTACAGAAAGTGAAGCAGGTAAAGAGAGGGGCAGAGTAGGCAGTGAAATTTTGTCAAAGAAGAATCTGGAGAAAGCGTACAAAGAGTGGCTTCTGCCTCTTCGAACTCTTGTGAGCTGCAGCATCGCTGAGAACGTCAATGAGGATCACGGCCACGAATCTTCACTTGACACTGTATGCCTTCTGAACCCAATTGAATTGGTTCTATATCGATGCATCGAGCTCGTGGAAGAAAAGTTGATGAGTCAATAGTAAAAAAATCGTGAGCACTACAATTCTGCTCATCTTTTGGGTGTTAGAAATTTTTTTGTACTTTGCTTTATTGTCATTTTCCTGTAACTTTGGTTATTCCAAATTTTAGTCTTGGCACTTTGCTTGATCAATTCATATTGATAACCCATTCACTCGTCACTTGTAGTTTATTTTTTCATGTTATCAAAGAAATGCAAAAGATCTTGTCTTTGTAACTTTCATTTTGCAAAAGGGAGTGTTGTGTTGTGTATTGCCAACTTCACAAGCCGAATATGACTATTTAGCATATATATGTTTTGAAAATAAATAAGTAAGATATCAAAAGCTTGGAAATTTTCAGAATTGTTTTGCACCTTGAGCAACGATGAAAGTTTGAAGAAGTTATTATTGTCACACAAAGCCTTGAGAAATTTTGATAATGAATCTTACTAAATCACCAATCAAAATATTTTAAAATCATTTAAATATCTGGAACTTCTTTTTTGGTCTCTTTAATTTGGGGCATGTTCGTTTGTGTATCTAGATACTGCATCTAGATGCAGATACAAGATATTGTTCGTTTAGTTCAAATTATAAGCAGTATCTAGATGCATTTACAAAGTGTATCTAAAAAATCCAGAAATTTCATATACCTTTGAAAGAGGTGTCTAGATACATCTAAGTGCATCCAAAAATAAAAAAAATCTAAAATACCCCTAATTTTCTTTTCTCCTTTACAAGAAGTCTAAAGTACACCTAAGAAAATCGTAAAATTTCAGGAAAACAGTAAATTTCTGAAAACCGTAAAATTTTCGGAAAACCGTAAAATTTCCGAAAAAACGTAAAATTTCCGGAAAACCATAAAATATTTGGAAAAACGTAATATTTGTGAAAAAACGTAAAATTTCAGAAAAACAGTAAAATTTTCGAAAAATGTAAAATTTTCGGAAAACCGTAAAATTTCCGGAAAACAGTAAAATTTTTGGAAAACCGTAAAATTTCTGGAAAACAGAAAAATTTCTGGAAAACAGTAAAATTTCCGGAAAACCGTAAAATTTCTGAAAACCGTAAAATTTCCAAAAACCGTAAAATTTTCGAAAAACCGTAAAATTTCCGAAAACCATAAAATTTTTGAAAAATGTAAAATTTCCGAAAACAGTAATGTCCTTTTAGGTTCAACTTTGTTTTTAAATCCTAGCATAAAGATATGTCTTTTTTGGTCATTTGATTTTAAGTGCATCCAACTGTTAATTCATTAATTCAAGTTAGGCCATGTTCGTTTGTGTATCTAGATATTGCATCTAGATACCATATCTAGATATTGCATCCAGATGTCGTTCGTTTCTGTTTTTCATTTATGCATCTAAATATTGCATCTAGATGCAGTTACGTTTGTTTGTGTATTTTGAATTAACAGTTGGATGCACTTAAAATCAAGTTACCAAAAAGGACATACATTTATGCTAGGATTTAAAACAAAATTGAACCTAAAAAGACATTACTGTTTTCAAAAATTTATGATTTCTGAAAATTTTACGGTTTTTCAGAAAATTTACTGTTTTCCAAATATTTTACGGTTTTTCAAAAATTTTATGGTTTTTCAAAAATTTTACGGATTTTGAAAATTTTACTATTTTCCGAAAATTTTACGGTTTTCTAGAAATTTTACGGTTTTCCAAAAAATTTACTGTTTTCCGGAAATTTTACGGTTTTCCAAAAATTTTACTGTTTTCCAGAAACTTTTACGGTTTTCCAAAAATTTACAGGTTTCCGGAAATTTTACTATTTTCCGGAAATTTTACGGTTATCCGGAAATTTTACGGTTATCTGGAAATTTATGGTTATCCGGAAATTTTACGGTTTTCCGGAAATTTTATGGTTATCCGGAAATTTTACGGTTTCCGGAAATTTTACGGTTTTCCGTAAATTTTACGGTTTTTCAAAAACTTTACGGTTTTCCGAAAATTTAATGGTTTTCAGAAATTTTACGGTTTTCCAGAAATTTTACTGTTTTCCAAAAATTTTACGGTTTTCCAGAAATTTTACGGTATTTCGGAATTTTTACGGGTTTCCGAAAATTTTACTGTTTCCGGAAAATTTTACGGTTTTCCAAAAATTTTACGGTTTTCCAAAATTTTTTTGGTTTTTCGGAAATTTTACGGTTTTTCTGAAATTTTACGGTTTTTCTGAAATTTTACGGTTGTCCAGAAATTTTACTGTTTTTGGAAATTTTACGATTTTTTGGATGTATTTTAGACTTTTTTTTGTCTATAATAAGAAAAAAATCAGGGGTATTTTAGACTTTTTCATTTTTGGATGCACTTAAGTGTATCTAGACGCCTCTTTGAAAAGTATCTGAAATTTCTAGATTTTTTAGATACACTTTGTAAATGCATCTAGATGCAGCATCTAGATACTGCTTATAATTTGAACAAAACGAACAACATCTTGTATCTAGATACACAAACGAACAGGGCCTTACATAAACAAACTACATCTAGATGCAATATTTAGATGCAGAAATGAAAAACAGAAACGAACGACATCTGGATGCAATATCGAGATATGGTATCTAGATGCAATATCGAGATATGGTATCTAGATGCAATATCTAGATACACAAACGAACAGGGCTTTGGTGTATATTTATTTATTTTTGGTTGTCATCTTTCTCTCCGTGTTCCACCCTATATATTTGGTCATCGGCAAAGATCCTTTTGGAGATGACATTGAATATCTCGATCTTTCCAACGAGGATTTAATACCTACGAAAAAAAGAAGATACCTTTTGAGTTGCTAGAGGCAAAATCAACGATCGGAGCATCCCAAGGATGGGTCGCTACCCTAAAGAAAGGTGTGGTGTGTTTCCAAGACGATCTGAACCTAAGTGCATCAGACTCAAACCCTAAACGCATTTCACTGCCTCGTCTTGTGACTCTACCTCATTGTCAGACCCAGATTGTCACCAACGTGGCCATGTCCTCTTCTTCACCTGAGGAAGACCGAACACGACTGTGTTGTGGCTGTCAAGTTCTTGGGACCTCAACTCAGTCTGTGTAAGCCCCGCTCACGACTCCAAATGGATCAACATCAGAATGACGGAAAAGGAGCTTTTGCTTTTGTGCTACAGGACCGAACACTTGGTGGAGTCACCAGCCGGCGAAACTTTCCTTGTAATTTGGTTCAGGTATGGCAAACCTTTTTTCCCCTCTCTTTTCAATAGTTCATTTTATTTTACCATGCTATATATTAATAACTGTGCTTATATGACCATTCCTAAGGTCTTGCGCTTACGGCATCGGAGATATGCCGGATTTAGAAACCAAAGGTTTTAGGTTGTTTAGGGAAGACGAGGAAGGAAACGCTACTTACACTGAAGAATTGGAGATCTTTGCATTTTCCTATCAAAGTCTGAGCCTTTCTGTCTCCCTGCTAGTTCCTTCCCTGGTCTCGAGAGATACTACATCTATTACCTCGATGTCCACGAGTCGACACAGGAGTTGGAGAAGAGAGGTTTCAGTCTCTGCAGAGCTCATAGCACCAAAAACTGCTCACAGCACCACACGTTCAAGGTCCCTTACTGTTTTCCACCTCAACCTATGCAATGAATTATCATGGTTTTTTTTTGGTTTGCTTGTGACTACACATTTGGATTTCAGTTAGACTGCCACTTCTATTTTTCATTTTGGTCTGAAATCTGATAATTAATGCCTTTTTCGTCAACAGTATCGAACTGTAGTGTATGGAGATTGTTATCAAATCTCAAAATCTTCTTATTATATTGTAATTATATCGAAATTCTGGTGTTGTTTCCGATGCTTGCATCTCATAGTCAGCATAGTAAATACAAAATAGACTAGAAGATGATATGGCTGGATATGATACAATCTTCTGGCTTCGACAACATTTATTTAGGGATCAGTTTGGCTTGCTTGCATCTAAGCTGCATTAGAGCAGCATCTTATGCCTTGCAACTTGTAAGAGTATACATTTTGCAGGCATGAGGTTCCACTAGGGCAAAGAGTTGTTTTTTTAACACCTGAGTGTGTCGAATGCTGCATTCATCATAATCATGGTTCATGATCAGGTTTTAGTTGTAGTAATTAGGAAACAATTTCTATTCATACTGAGAGTGGATGTTTTGTTCATCATAACCATGGTTCATGATCAGGGTTTTAAGAAGATTTGGGGTTTACCACATAATCCTCTTAATTGTCTACATATATACCCTGCATCATAGTAGATCCCAAGTTTAAGCCCTTTGCTAAACACTTAAAAAACCAAAAATATTTCTTTTTGACCTTAGAATCTCTCTTCTCTTGTACTCACCCAAAAAATCATCAATAAAACAAACAAAGAAAAACAGAACACGAGATCAAGAGAGATGAAAAAACAGAGTAACAAGACCAAAAATGTTACAGAGAAACTTGGACTAGTATCAAAAGTACTAATCAACCAATCATGCATCAGATGTGTTTCATATATAATCGAATCACACTAACCACCAGTTTGTTTGACGACAGTTTCATTGATATTACACTGAAAATGATTTCAGCTGAGAGAGTAATCATAAGAGGTAAATAACTTGTGAGTCAAGGAAATGGTAGCACACAAAAAAATGACGACGATCAAACCCCATTTGAGAAGAAATAGTATCGATTCCTTAAAAATTCCGATTCCAAGCCCATTTGATTCCCGGTTGATTCTTTTCCTTCCTATCAAGTAAATTTTTTGTTAAAATCTATCATTGTTACAACTTTTTGGGGTCGTTGATTTTGCTTGGCCCGTGTATTTTAGAGTCGCAGTAGAATTAGTTTGCTTTGACGGTGTTGATAATGACATAATGTTTTGATCACTTCTTTCCACAAGTAATGGCTTTACAGTGTTACAACTCTAGGGTGTTGGTTGACACTTGATATGATCTCCTCCTTTGAAAAAAGTAAGATTTCTTGTATGATTAAGGACGAATCAATATGCATAATTAGAAAGGTTATAGCATACTAGTGGCCTTTCTGGGATTCTGGAAGGAAATATATTTTAATGTCTCGAGACAAACCCATTGGTCACCTAACATGTGATAGTAGTTTATCAAAATTTGAATTATTTACATAACAACTAACTATCTAATTAATAGTTTCATAACATGAAATATTTCTTGTCATGCATGTATATTTCAGATTGAACAACCCCACCTTATCCATATTCGATTTTCTTACTTAAAATATAATCCATGCATGACATTCGATTTTCTAACTTAAAATATAATCCATGCATGACAAGAAATTTTCGCTAATTGGATTTGATAAAAGGGAAGTGAATTCGCCATGCTGAATATAAAAAAACTCATTGCTAATTTAATCGGAGTAAATGGAAAACGTATTCGTCATGTTGGATCTAAGTTTAAGTGTGATACTTCGTTTGCAAAAAAAAAAATGTCCATTTGACAAAATCTATTGTAGTGTGAATCTCGGAAAACATACGCTCCAAAAAACACCAAAAGCTTAAAAGCTTTTTTAAGGATAGGAGTAGTTTATATCACATAATACATAAAAATAAATAAGTTGATTAAATTATACGAGAGAGTGATTTAGATAAAATATTACGAGAGTGTATGTATTGCTTACATACTTTGTCAATTTAACAGACTAAGTAATTCAAAATCTACATAACTAATATATCATATAATCTAAGTTCAGTGGTCTCCACATGGATGGTTCATGGTTGGCCAGTCATCTCTTGGTTCAACTCCTCGCTAGTTTGAAAAGTGTGAAGAAACATATAAACCAGCTTTTTTCCAGCTTTTTGTTTAGATTCTATAACAAAAGCTTTTCTAATTACTTTTTTACTTTTATTTTTGATGGAGTACTTGGAAAGTCAAGTCTAAAGTATAACACTTTTTCTTAAGACTTTAATAACCTACTTTCATTTTGAAAAAAATAAAAACGAGAAGATTAAATTTTGGTTTATGCACTAGATCATATTGATGTTTTGATTAATTGGACCTTTTTATTAGCTTGCTAACTTTATAGGACGAAGTTATAAATGTATCATCAAATTATAAATGGTTTTGCGCGAACATTGTGTGATTAAATGAATGAATTTCAAATATTACCTTATGAATAGTAGTAAATTGAATTTTATCAAAAAATAAAATAATAATAGTAGTAAACTGAATTTTAGAACTGTTATACGCAAATTTTATACAAACGCTGTGGTTCTATAGACCGTATGGTTCGCAACATGATCTCTCCATTAGACAGCTCCACCCGTCTAAGCTAAATAATGGTTTCCGCATCTGGTTTAGCTCAAGAACTTAAATGCCAAAGTTGATGTTTCTCTGATTTAAGTCTTAAAACTCCAGTTTCTTTACCTTTAAATTTCAAAACATTCTACAAAAGGATGCATAACGCAACACAAGTTTTGTTTGAATAAATTTTACATTCATTCAAAAAAAAAATTACATATAAATGTCAATTGTCAAAAAATATGCTTTTTAGAAAAATATGGTTGCTATAAGACAGTTGTTAGAGTATTCAATACATGTCTCCTGAAAACGATTAAAAAAATAGTAAGTTTTAAGGTTTCTTAGTCGATTATTCATATGTCATCTCTACTCCAAAATATTTTTTTTTTTTTATCAACTGGTAATAAATTATTAAAACAGTTAAGAAATTCAATTCGTAAATACATAGTCTATACGAAGAGTGTCAACTCCAATATATATATATATATATATATATATTTACAAGGTTCATACTAAACTCTAATTAGTTTGGATTAAGATTGTCAACACTTAATATTAATTTTATTGAAATAACAAGTGATGTGTTAGTATCAAAATCTATTTCACTAGAGTTTAGCGCCTAGGTAGTCAACTTTATTGTCTCTTAAATTTCCCACCGACGCGGCAAAAGATCTGATAAAATTTTGGTAACATCTCTTTACCCAAAAATGAAGTATTTGAAGAGATTTTATTGTATGATACCTGTTTGAACTAACACCACAAGATTTACATAATTTAAATTAACACCTCGCACAATATTGATTGACATATCTATCCATGGCATGTATATATTTGTCTACACATACATTAATATCATATATATTTTTGCCTTAATACCGAAATTATTTTCCTTACACGGACGAAGTTCCGATATTATTATGGTAACTGCTCCAACTCAAGAATTTCGTCTGAATCCTCTTGTCTCTTTCTTTTTACCATTTCTTGCACAGAGCTCTCTTCAACTATGGTTAAATAGGAAAGTGAATATTTCTCAAATCTCTCTCTCTCTCTCAAACTTTCAAACACATTCTTCGTCTTTCTTCAATTACTCACTTTTTCTTCTCTCTTCTTTTTAAAATCATGTCTCTTCTCTAAAAACCAAATTCAAAATCTGTGTAAATCTGTGGGTTCTTGAAAGTAACTTTTTTTTTGTTTTTTTCCTTTGGAAAGAAGGAAAGAAATGAAGCAATCTGTTATTACAGCTCTTGTTTTATTACAAGCTTATGTTCTTCATCAATCCACATGTGTTGTGTCCCTCACTTCAAAAGAATATCTTTCTCCACAACCTTCTGCTTTCACTCCTGGCTTATCTCCTGGTAAATTAGTTTCTTTTTTTTTCCTTCAATTTTAGGGTTATTCATTGACTTCCACATTTTAATTCGGGATGAAAATTCAAGAAATTTAGAAGAAGAAACAAATTCTGGTTGCTTTTAATGATTATGATATTTTGTTGTTCGTTATAACTTCCATCTTTTTGGATAGAAAGTAAGAAAATTTTCAAACTTTCTTTGAAAAGGTTTTTTTTAGCTTTGTGGGGAGTTTTCTCTTCTGGGTCACAAGAAATTTTCTCCGTACTCTCACGCTTTTCATGTCCTCCATTGTAACCGCTTATCTCTTGCCGTAAAGTTCGAACTTTTCACTTCAATTTGTTTTTTTTCCCTTTCTCTCTTTTAGGTCTGCAAAGTTCCCAAATTTTCTTGAATCTGAAGGCTTTATGCGGTTTTCATTTGTATTTATAAACCTGTAACGATAGGAATAAACTAATGCTTTTGGTTGGTTGATCAGGTTTTGAACAGGGAGAGAAGGAATTGCATAAACAAGATAGTAACAACATGAGACTGGTTATTTCACTTGCAGCTGCTTTTTCCTTAGTTGGTATAATCTTACTTTGCTCTCTGCTTTATTGGGTTTGCCATAGGAGAAGAAACCTTAAGAGCTCAGGTAAATTCTCTTCTTAGTCACATTTTTATTCATGTTCTTGTTGGTTTATGACCTTAATCTTGAAATCCATGATGAATCTTGATAGCTAAAAATTCAAACTTTGAAGCCGTTTGTTAATTCTGTGTCTGTGTTCTTACCTCAATGGAACCTGGAAACTTATCTTACCTACATTGTCTGAGCATGGTCTTCAATGTGCCAATTTTGGTTTTGAAGGCTGTGGATGTAGTGGAATCACATTCTCAAGGTTCTTGAATCGGTTTAGTCTCTCAAAAACATTAGACAAGAGAACTACAAAGCAGGGAATGGTGTCACTGATCGAGTACGATATGATAGAAAAGGGAACCAGTGGTTTCAAGGAGAGCAACATTTTGGGTCAAGGTGGATTTGGATGTGTATATTTGGCCACATTAGAGAACAACATTCAAGCTGCAGTTAAGAAGCTAGACTGTGCCAATGAAGAAGCGGCGAAGGAATTTAAGGTGCAATACAAATCTTTCTTTTTGTGAAACTCTTCCATGTTTGTAGTTGATTTTGCTTTGATTTTTTGCAGCTGTAAAGTTGACCTTTTGTGGTGATATATGCATTTTGCAATGGAGTTAGTTAGATAACCGAAAATTTCATCTTCCTGAATTTTGTTTTATTCTTTGAGATTTGCAGAGTGAGGTTGAGATATTGAGTAAGCTCCAGCACCCAAATATAATATCCCTCTTGGGTTATAGCACGAATGATACTGCACGATTCATCGTCTATGAGCTGATGCCAAACGTTTCTCTGGAATCTCACTTGCACGGTACAGAAACCGATATACATCTTCTTGTTGAAGTTGTGAGCATGAAAAATTGAAACTCTTTGTTCAAGTACTTGTTCTCAGGAGCTTCTCAGGGTTCGGCGATCACATGGCCTATGAGGATGAAGATTGCTCTTGATGTAACAAGGTGAGCATGATTTCTCGTGTTTAAACTTGCAACATTTCACAATCTGGATGACTAAGACAACTGCTATTATTCTTGTGTGTATTTCTAATTAGGGGATTAGAATATTTGCATGAACATTGTCATCCAGCGATCATTCACAGGGACTTGAAATCATCCAACATCTTATTGGATAGCAATTTTAATGCTAAGGTAAACAAATTAATGTTTAAAGTCATAATGTTGTAATATCATATTCCTTTGTTTTTTGTATAGGACTCTAGCTTTCTGTGAAATGTAGATTTCAGATTTTGGTCTTGCTGTTGTTGATGGGCCAAAGAACAAAAACCATAAACTTTCCGGGACAGTTGGCTACGTTGCACCAGAGTATCTTCTCAACGGTAAACCCTGAAATATCAATCTGTTGAGTCTTAGTTTAAATAAAACATCTTTAAAGAAACTTATTCTGTTCTTATGATAAGCATTTCTTCCTCATTACCATAAATGTGTTTGCTTTATAAATGAATAGGCCAACTGACAGAAAAGAGCGACGTGTATGCTTTTGGAGTAGTGTTATTAGAGCTTTTACTCGGGAAAAAACCCGTGGAGAAACTAGCTCCCGGTGAATGCCAATCCATCATCACTTGGGTACATATTTAATCTCGTACTAGTTTTTCTAATTCTATAAGACTTGGAATCTTGAATTGTGGTTTTGTTTCTTCTTCTCAGGCAATGCCTTATCTCACTGATAGAACCAAGTTACCAAGCGTCATAGATCCTGCGATTAAAGACACAATGGACTTGAAACACCTTTACCAGGTACCTTTTGCAAAATTTGAGAGGGATTTAGTTGATTTTGCAAAGTAGAGAGGTAGAGTGGTGGTTTTGATGAGATAGAATCAAGAGTTGTGATGCGAATATGTATATATGTAGGTAGCAGCAGTGGCGGTTTTGTGCGTGCAGCCAGAACCGAGTTATAGACCGTTGATTACAGACGTCTTGCATTCTCTTATACCTTTGGTTCCAATGGAACTTGGTGGAACCTTAAAAATCATCAAATCTTCTGCTTCAATGGATCACTGTTAAACACCATATAAAACCGGGGGTTTTTAAAATCGGTTTAAGATTGACCGGTAGGTGGTTTTGATGTGTATATTGGGTTGGAAGTTCTAACCGGAACATTACAGTAACGAGTTTTAAAATTCTTATGCCTTGTTTTTGTATCCTTTTAAAATTCTTACGTCCACTGTTGAACTCTTTTGTCATGTAAATGAGAGCGGTTTATTTTTTCGACAAAAAAAATGAGAATTATTTACATATTTATTTTCAGTTTTCTTCTGTAATCGTCTATCCAATGGTATGTGCAAAAAGTCAATTCAAACCCACAGTTTTGTAAAACTAACTCAATCAGTAAATTATTAGACAACAATAATTACAAATTCGATTCTGAAAGGAAAATATTTCAGTTGTTAAGCTTTAAAACTAGAAACTGTTGATGTAATTTTCGTTTGAACTCTGCTTTTTATTTTGTTTTTATTCTAATAAATAAACAAGATGAATTTGGAGAATCGAGCCCATAAAAGGGCTTAAAAGGAAACTTGGTGGGCAAGTCCCTTCCTCTTTATTAATGTAGGGTTTTTCAGTGGAGAAGATTGTTATAATGTTCTTCAATTAGGGTTTTTGTCTTCCCCTTTTTAAAAATCTCTTGTATTTGTCATTAAGAACATTATAATCCATGTCTCTGCTTCTCAACCCATCTTTCAAGCTCTGCTTTAGAAAACCTACATTGGTAAGATCCTCTCCTCTTCTCCCTAGTGGCGTTTCAACAACCTTGTTGCAAACCCCTCCTTGTTATGTCATCGGCTCTGATCCTTATGGAAACCTTAAATATGACTCTCATTTGGAAGAAAAAGTTGCCTCTGAAGCTGGTTATTAATGATGCAATGGTAACTATCGGGTCATCTCATAGCTGGGTAGCTACTTTGAACAAGGACGACGGAATACTGCGTCTCCAAGATGATCTAAACCCGGTTGCATCGGATACAGACCCAAAGCGCATCTCTCTGCCTCTTCTTGTCACTCTGCCTCAATGCCAAACCCAATTTATCACCAACGTGTCCATGTCCTCATCTTCTCCAGAGGATGAGGATTGTGTTGTGGCTGTCAAGTTCTTGGGACCTCAAATCAGCTTTTGCAGACCGGCTCAAAGTAACTCCGAGTGGATCAACATCAGAATCTCAAACCCCTGCTTCTACTCCTCCCGTATCATGTTTTCCGATAAACATGGCATAGTTTGCATACCCGGATCTGGAAGCCACCTCATTGGATCATGGGACCTCCACAAACACAAGCATATACACATGTTGGAGAGTGTGCAGTTCAGAAAACTTCCCAAGCTGAATAAGGCCATTTTGCATTCGTGCTACACGAGTGAACATTTGGTGGAGTCACGATCCTGGTTAAGTAGTACAAGAAGACCGCCAAGATGGTTGACGGTATTGCGAAAAAGGAAACAGAAGCTTTAAGGAAACGCTGTTTACACTCAAGACATTGGAGATCTCGCCAAGTTCCTCTCAAAGCCGAATCTTTTTTGTGTCCCTGCTAGCTCCTTTCCCAGCGTGATCAGTCCTAACGTCGTCACAATCTTGGATGTTGACGAATTGGCATTTGCCAATATGCATGATTCCTTCATCGAAAGTGGAATAGTTAAAAGAGTCATGGTTCCTTTGAGTCTAGCTGATTCTGTCTTTTGTTTTTAAATTTTTTTCAAACATCACATCTACGATTCTCTCATTATTCATTGGATCGGTATAACCTGTACAGCCACTATAACGGAGGGTATATTTTTAGTCAAAAACTTAAGTACTATGTTGCCATCTTCACCATGTGGGTTGAAGAAGTTGAAACATTCTTCACAGATCCAGCAAAAGCTGAAAACGTCTTCGTTTTATAATCTTAAATAGAGACTCTCAAGTCTTAACGTTGCAGCATAGATTGCAAACAGACGGGGGATGATCATTAACAGTAAAATATCACACTTACAAATAACAATCGATTCTCAAATTCGAAACAATATGCAGAAGCTGATACTTGAAAGAGCACATAAACACACATTTTACACAACGCATATCTCACATTTCAAAATCGAAGCAGAGTCTGATAAATTCCCGAGAAGGGAAAGGTGAAAGTAAGAGTGTCTTCTTACTTGAAACATGAAGGAAGACTTGGCCCGTGGCAAACAAAGGCCATCGCAATGTACACAACCAATGCGAGTACAAGTATCAGAGCAATCCTGCAGAAAAACAACAAACTCATGAGCAAAGAACCAACAACGAGAATTCCACGAAGAATGTAAGATTATAAAATCTATTTTCAAACATATGAAGTGTAATTCCACAAGAAACCATGTAATGAAATTGGATCAAGAAACTGCTGATTTTTGTGTCTCGTCAAGTTTATCAGTTGTATAGGTTTCTTGGAAAGGATTTTTAGTTCAGAAAACTTACGTAAGCTTGAAATTTCTCCACCACATAATGGTTCTGTAGCGGCGAGCTTGCTTTCTGAAACGAAAAGTGTTCCCTTGCATATTTTCGGTTTTATCAACTAGCAACTCCAAACGCTCCCCTCTATCTAAGACTTTATCAATATTCTCAATCATCACGTTTCTAACCTGAAAATGAAAACAATCGCACTGGTAATAGTTAGTGACAGAGTGTGTAAAGTGTAGCAAATCATCAGTTTAATGGATAATTCGAATAGGCTGTACCGACATATACTTTAGAGTGCAAAAAAAAAAAAATGATTTTGTAACATTACCTGACTCATTTCACCTTTGATCCTGCTCATCCTGTCTGCATTTGGATCATTGGAATAATATTCCATCTGCTGACTCAAAACTCTTGAAAACTCATCATTCATGGAATAAGCTTGAGCAGAATGAATTGCACGGCCGTATGTTTTCACAAATCTCTGATGAATATCATCCAGAAACGCAAACGGAATATTCCCTGCCGCAACATAAGATATTAGCATTAGAAACTATGATATACAAGAAGCAGTTCATATGTGACACAATCCTAACATCACCAAAATGCTTCCCAGAAAATAACATCAGTTATATCAAATCATCAACAATCTTTCCAATCCAAATAGCACAGTTTTAGCTTCCAAATCCCCAAAATTGAGATTAGACCTCAGCAGAAATCAAAGAAGAAGCCAAATCATGAAAAAAAGCAAAATTAAAGAAATTAGCGAGAGAAGCAGCTTACTTCCGGCGGTTTCATCGGCCATACAGAGAACGGTAAGACCATCGGTTCGCTTCACATGGAAGATGTACCGATCCTGAGAGTAAGACATGTGGCTATCGCTATCGTTTCCAGGCAACTTTTCCAAAATCTGCTTCGCGATTGAGCTAGCGTTAGTCGAAGTAGCGCTAAACTCCGATAACACCACCGTTCCACGAGCCACCAACGCAAATAAGATCGCCATCTACTCCGGCACCTCTTTCGAGCTCTCTCTCTCTCTCTCTCTCTCTCTTTAAATCGCCGATTAAGAATTCACAGAAAACCTCAGATCTTGAGAACAACGATGAACAAAATTTTGCTCAACAAAACCCAAAATTTGATCGATTTAGACTGTAAAATCCAAGAGTTGTTTAAATCAAAGCATCACCACCATACATCGAAAATTGAATTATTGCAAATAGTTTTGAGAAACCCTACATTTAATTTTTATCGGAGAAGCCCGCTTTACAGTGAAAAGTTGAATTTTGAAAAAATATCAGAGGCGCAACAAAAATATCTGGCCTCTATCTTAACTTCTTGGGCTTATATTTTTTTAGTTATTATGTAGAGTCCAATACTATTTACTACCTCACAAGGCCCATTGTTTAGCTTTGGAGGCATCTCTATTTTATTTATAAAAAAAACAATTTCTAAATTTATTTCTAACAAAAAAACATTAGAGAAAATAAAAACATTATATTAATTGATGACTCATATTTTGCTTTCATTAGATTATAGGATTTCTTAAATCCTTTTTTTTTTTGGAGTTGAAAGTTCTTTGTTTGTGTAACTATTGCAACTCCAATTTTTATTTCCGAACACTTATTTTATTGTAGAACAATTTTTGTTGATAAAATAAGAAAGAAATAAAGAGATCATAGTTTAGTTTTTTTGTTTACTACGCAAGTAAATTGTTGAAATCAAGTACATAATATGAGGATATAGAAACGATGTTTGTGTATGGATGGTAATCAACACATTCTCATCTAATTGTTGAAAATCTAGTTTGGAATTCGAAGATACCCGAGAGAACATAAATATCAATTTTAAATCTTTTTATTTTCTTTTGGGATTTTTTTTCTGTTAGAAACTTGGTAGGAATATTGAACTCAAAATATTATATGGACCAATGTAGCAGTAATGAATAGAGTTTGTCGTAGAATACCAACCAACTTTATCAGTGCTCAGTAATAACCGCATTAAATTTAGTATACCTACTAGTTGTACTTTTCAGATTTCCTGCATAAATTACGAACGTATCTTACCCTTTTTGATGATTACAGTTATTAGCAAATTTGATTAAGATAAGTTAGTGATCCATCAGAAATGCAACCAAACAAGAAACCGGTTTTTAATGACATTTTTCAATATCCCGGTTTTTACCAACCACTGCCGTGGAAAGTACACGTTGTCCTAAACTCTCACATAAAAAACACACAGCAAAATTCAAAATCTACAGAGAACGAATACAAGACGTTGAAACCCTAGAGTTTTAAAAAAGAAGAAACTGTAACAAAGAACATGAACTCTGCAGGAGAAAAACCCAAACCGGAATTAACCGGATTGTATCCTAACAGAACTCATCTACTCCACTAGGCTCCACCAGCACATAAAGCGGCTTCCCTTTCAGCTTGTGTTGCCCCTAAAAACAATTCAAAATTTTAAAATAAAAGTTTAACTCAATGAGCAAATTCCAGTGGAGATTATAACCTAAACCGAACCAAAACCAAATCTATCACAACAAAAGTCATATCCTTTCGAAAGAACAAACCAGAGATAACTTCTTAAACAAGTAAGAGAACTGTGACTCACCTTGACTTCAGGCAAGCCAATAACACAAGCACACTCCGCAACCTCAGCTCCTTGGCTTTCTATAAAACGTCAAAGTGTCACATAATAATAAATCTAAGCAATAAAAAAAAAACTCATTAATAATTGAAAAAAAACAAGAAAAAGAAAGAAACCCAATAGGCTAATGGCGGCTGAAAGAGTGCCGCCGGTAGCGACAAGATCGTCGATGATAATAACTCGTTCCCGTGGCTCAACCGCACCAACGTGCATCTCTAAACGGTCATGTCCATACTCAAGCTCATAAGACTCCGATATCACTTTTCCTATATATTACAGTTTTGCCATTTTTTCAGAATCTCAATAGAGTCTATCTATCAATACAAAAAAAACAGAGAATGCAGTAAAAAAATAATAAGTAACCTGGTAATTTTCCTGGTTTACGCAAAGGGATAAACTTTGCGCCGATGGCTAAGGCAATGGAAGGACCGAACAAGAAACCTCTTGCTTCAACTCCTATATAATACACATACATTTGCATGTAAAGGAAAAATATTACTTTCTAAATGAAGAAAAAGACAATTCTTGTTACTTCTTTTATTTTTTATAATGTTTTTTGTTTGCTTATATGAGGTAATGCACCAAATTTCTGGCGTTACTTAACAAACTTGATGACGAAACACTGTAGTAAAGAAAAGGACTGGATAATGATGAAAAAGAAGAGAGGAGTCTTACCAGCAACGACAGAGATTTGCATGTCTTTGTAACGATCTACGAAGATGTCAATTGTATGTTTAAACGCATTATGATCCAATAACAACGTTGTTATGTCCTGAAACATAATCCCTGCCCCGAGAAAAAAAAACAAGAAACATCTTCAGAAATTTGGAAAAAAACAGAGCTAAACAGAACAAAGGACAGAAAAACAGAGGAAGAAGAAGAAGAAGGTTTAAGACCTTTCTTAGGGAAATTAGGAACAACTCTAATGGCTGCTGATATAGCTTCAAGCCTTGGATCTCCTTTCAGACCATTCTCCGCCGCAAACATCGTTTCTTTCTCCCTATCTCTATCTCTCTCTCTCTCTATCTCTCTCTCTAGTTTTGAAATTCAATTCTTAGAGTGTCAACGAGCGTCTCACTAATATATTACTCTCTCTCTCTTTCTTGAAGAGTAAATGGGAAGATTTCAAAGTAGAAAACAATTAAATTTCACTCGCAGAAGAAGGAAACGAGGAAATGAAATGAGATCAGATCGTATCTCTATCTATCTCTCTCTTTGTGTCTCTGTCTCGCTCTGTTCCTCTGTTCACCACCAGTTGTAGAGAAAGTGGGTGAGAGAGCATTTCATATTTAATAGAGGGAAGAGTGCGTGGAGTGTGTATCACACGCGCGAACTGGGTCGGCACACAGGATTTATGAACCGCAATAATAAAATCACAATCACAAGAGTATATGTATTAAAGAGAGTGAAGAAGATCTTATGGATCTTCGAGAGAATCTTTGGCCTTTAGCTCTTTTGAGTCTTTCTCTTTCTCTCTTCTTCTCTACAGTCTCGAACGAAAGACCTATAAAGGAAAGATATTCGATACTCTGCAAAAAAAACCAAAAAAACCATTTTTCTATTAAAAGAAGTACCCATTCTCCTAAAACTAGTTCACATTCCATGTTTTGTGTCTTGTCTCCTCCATATACAGCTACTTACCTCTTTTTTTTTTTTTTTAATTATTAAATTCAATAAAGTTACAAGTTTGTGAACTGTAATTTGTATCAAATAAATTTTTAAACTTTAGTATTTTGGTAGGCGTAGGGATTAGATTTTGTTTTTGTTTTAGTTACCTCTTTTCTTCCTTAAATCTCTCTTCGTAGGTGCTTATATTTTTGTTTTAGTTACCTCTTTTCTTCCTTAAATCTCTCTTCGTAGGTGCTTATATTTCTTCTCTCCTACACTACACTATTTTGTGTTTGTACGAGTACTGTTTTTTGTAGATTTGCGTTTATAACATTTATATACTAGTACTGGGGTTTTATGTGAATTCAAAGCGTAAGTAAAAAGTACAGGGGAGCAGATCACCGTACAAGAATAAATATATTTTTACATATATAGTCAGCAATTAGTCAACATGCGCCAAAATTTGAGTGGTACATGCCAAATTGCCAACTATAACAAAATTTATTTTGTATGGTAGGAGTTAGTTTTGAATTCAGGTTAAGATATAACTCTGTAATTTAGCTCAATTATATCTTCACTCATATTTTAACAGATTAATTAAGGATATGTGTGAAATATCTCTACAACTGACATAAGTGAAATAAATATATAACTAAAATAATTGATAATATTAGAGAAAATAGCACAATGGAAACTTCATATATAAGTGAAGATCATGTTTTTGAGAAGTTGGATAGCACCCCTCTATTCACGAGCAAATTCGATTTTGAATTTTAAAGCTATATGTTAAACCAAAATTTTGTGCTTGTTCACCGAAGATATTTCGTTGGTGTCTTCTATGCTTCTCATAAATTCTAACTAAGGTGATGCATTGCACCAGGCCGCCAAATGCACAGTTCAAGAAGTAGTTGTCTCGTGAAGCATGTGTTTAATGCAGTTTCCTTAAACCATGTTCGGTCCGCTTAAAAGACTTGTCGACCTCAAAAATCACTTTGCTTCCAAAATAAACAACAAACATCATAATTATAAGCTTGAAAGTTCAAGTTTTTGTAAGGCTAACATCTAATCTATATATGATAAGAGAGAGAAAAAAAAAGCTCTTGATCAGTTAAGTCTTTTCTCTTGATTTGGAGTGTTTACGACTTTTGAGAAGATTTGTGAATCCATTTCCAAAATAAACAACAAACGATCATAATTATAAGCTTGAAAGTTCAAGTTTTTGTAAGGCTAATATCTAATCTATATATGATAAGAGAGAGAAAAAAAATAAAGCTCTCGATCACTAAGTTTTTTCTCTTGCTTTGGAGTGTTTACGACTTTTGAGAAGATTTGTGAATCCACCGGAACCCTATAAAAACTCCTTATATAGTGGACGGGGATCATTTTTGGTAACCAATACTAAATAATTTACATCATCTCCCATTAGCTTTTTGTAGGATTTCAGTAGATAATGTGAGATATATAGTACCCTTTCACCATTTCGTATAGATCTCGATATAACTCGAAATAATATACAACTTATTCGCCAATCAATTCGAGATGAATTACGATTAATCATGGAGTAAATTTGGTTTGATTATAAGTTTAGATGAATTGATCTCAAATTCGGAGATCACCTCCATGAGTCGAAATTTTGTTACTAAACAATTTTGAACAACAGTAGCCAGAACTTGCTGGCACTTGTGTGAACTTGTTAGAAACAATAGAAAGAGAATGGTCTGTTTTGATTAATAATAAAGATATATAAGACAGTAATTTCTTAGGTGGCTAATCCTCTCAGGTGAAGAGCAAGGCCATGTGATCATACTTCACCAGAAGTCCACTATAACAAATGTTTTTTGATTACAACGATGTCTTTCATACTCCATTAGAACATACAAAGAGACTTCAGTTCGGAATAATCATTCTCCGATAAAGAAAAAATCAACAAAAAACACTACACGAACTACCAAACAAACAAAAGAGTCCAAATAACCTTTGGGGCAATCGAATTCCGACCACCATATCTTATATCCACTATAACAAACCTTACAAACATGAATTACTAATATCCTTGTAAAGTTTTAGCTATATCAAGAAAAATCTCACCATCAGATTTCATACAACCGAAATTGCATACGATGAAAAAGTAGTAAACATATTTACTAAAATTCAGATCTCTCACAAATCAATCGTTGTAATACAATTTTCATTCCACTAAATACTTTTAATCGACTTTAACAAAAAAAAAAAACTTTTGATCGTCCTTTTTATCAAACTACGTGGATTGGTATTTTCCTTCTTCAACTTCCATTTATATTCTGCATTCAACTCGATCATTACCATTAAACAGAGGTAAACCAAATGTCATTAAAAATCAAATGTAATTTATACAGCCAAATCACACCAGTTTTCTTACTACAAGGAAAATCAACATTCGCAAACCCTGTTTTTGTTTTAATTGTTTTCTTCTGTTAGTCTCGTATCTATTGTTCCAAAATACTCTAACGTAGTACTTTTAAACAACAAATTTTTATCTATTGATGTAATTATCTTGGTCGTGTTCTAGATACGTATATCGTAAATTATATTGTTCTTCGACTGATTATATTTAGAGAAGATGAGGTATATCTAATTTAAAAGTTGAAAAGAAATATAAGCATGAATCTGTTCTGTCAAAAAGAAAACAAAAAGCTGTTGTATAGTTCAAAGGGTAAATGAACCTCGTACCAAGAAACCCACCATAAAGCTTATCGACAACCTAAAGAAATTCGAAGTTCAGAATAGAATAACAATATAGTTACAACTTCGAGGAGATATCCCAAATCTCGTTGTCTAACTTTATAGTTTTTATCATCAAATAAGAAAAATCATTCACAACTTATTACACTTTACTTTGACTTTTGTTAATAAACTGCAAAGGAATTATTCCAACGTAACTTCATTATGAGCATGTTGTTAATTTATAGGTTAGTCGTTTGATCTTCTGGCTCCATTGATTTATAGCGATTGGAGATATTACTGACTATATTTTTTTTTTTAAAACTTGAACTACGGCTATTTTATGTTACGTATACTACCAATACTATTTGTAATTTAGACTCTGATTATTAACCAGTATATATAAAATTTGTAGCATAAAATGTTGTATTCAGCGAACATGTTTTAAGAAAATATTGACGCAACTGCTAGACTTTTCTTAAGACTCTTACAGTTGCATCAACACTCTATTGGGTTTTGCATTAATACTTATTGGGCCCTTGACTCATGTCTATCAGGCTACTTGCAATGGTCGCTTAGTTTATAGGGTTCAACTTGAATCCAACAGGCCGTTACTATTGGATACAAGAAAAAATGGGCAAAAGCGACCATACCGAACGCTCATGTGTGGCAGACGAAGGTGTAACAATTTGGTATTGAAAAAGTTTATGGCTATTTTATCACTTTTCCATAAACAAAAGAAGTAGTGCGGCATCTTATTCCGATAAGATGCGCAGATTTAGTTAAACGATCCACTATCACCCAAATTGCATCATTTCCTCTTTTCGGTGCAGTTGATAGTCCGGTTATAAAATCCATGGCAACGGTTTCCCATTTCTATTCTGGGATCGGTAAAGTTGGTAGTGATCTTCCCGGCAGTTGATGCTCAACTTTGACTAGCTGACATCGAATCATCTTCTGCTCATTCATTCACACCATGTCATGTCGCCTCCTCATATCGTAATTGTTCAAAGTCTCTCCGACTGATTCCCATGGAGATGAGTTCTCAGACGGATCAGATTCATTAGAACTAGAATATGATTCTAAGGCAGGGGCAAGACTTGCACTTGGATTAATACAAGGACGTCTAGACCCTCTGAAGGCTCTTCTCAGAGGCATCTGCAAAGGAACCAAGGTCATAACTTAAACGAAGGGCTAGTCGAACTGGATGTAGATTGTCGTTGATGTACAAAATCTCGAGCCCCACTTGTTCTCGCCGCTTGGGTTCGCTCTGCGGCAAGTCCTTCCTCCACATTAACAGCGCTCTCAACCAAAGTGGGCAGATCAGTAAACTCCACCACTTGCAAACGGCTCCACAGTTCTGGTCTCAGACCTTGCATAAATTTTTTAGCAACTGCACGCTCGTCACCTGGCTCGTAACGTGTGTATTGTCGGAGGCGTGTGAACTCCGCTTCATACTCCCAAAAATTCCTTTCACCTTGTTTTAAGCTCAAGTATTGCGTCTCCAAGCGATCTTGAGCTTCTGGAGGAAAGTATTTCTTAAAAAATTCGCTTCGAAATTGAGCTTCTGGAGGCATCTCGATCTCTCTCTCGGTTTCTCTCTTCCAAGAACCTCACTTTTGTTCTTACTTACTAAAAATGAGAGAAGGATGCTCATATATATAAGGAGATGACTTCGGCCAAGGGTTTCCCAACCCACCACAAAACGACATTTGGGCCGTGACTTCACCAAGCAAACTTCGAAGGTGGGTATGCTCAGCTGCCTACTTGCTAGCTAGCACATACAACTTGGCGACATAGTTGGCGTTTGTCGCATATGTCATTGAGTTTCTCGTAATATCTTGCAATTCTGAAGTTAAAACTTTACATGTGATTTCGGTAGCAAACAATACACTTCATTATCGATCATAAATTTAGGTGGGAATGCATGTTTTAGATATTATACTATATATATGCGTAGGTTTCCACATATTTTGGTCTCTTTTGTCTTGTACCATTGAATCAATATGCATGGGTCACCTAAATACTTATATATAATACATTGGTTCGAAACCCAAACTTTTCTAACTTCAACTCAGGACCGTTCATGCGCAAAAATGACATTATACAGTCATGTCATAGATCAGAAGAATAGGAGCACTCAAAAAATAAATGACCTCGAATCTCAAAGGGGAATTGCATAGATTGTTCTTAGCTTGAAACCAGACAACATGGTGCCAAGGTAAGTTCTTTCTTCATGCGCTGAACCTGGTCCTCAAACCAAACCAAATTACTTATCGAAAATGTTTTTCCCTACCAAATTTTAATTTCCAGAAAAATAAAATAAATATGGGTCCCTTTTACCCGCTTATTATTATTTTTTCATCGAAACCAAATTAAATTAAAGTCTTATTACAAAAAAAAAAAAAAAGAACGATCGAGCAACGGGCCAACGGCGCATCCGCCTATATAGTCTGCCAACTCATAAATCTTCAACATTTTCCCAAAAAGTCGACCAGTAATGAAATTATTAATCCATGATTTTAAAACTCTAAAAAAAAATTTGACTATTTTATTTTTTCTTGATATGAGAAAAAGGCCTTGGTGGGTGTACATCTTAATTTAGGTTAGATGAAGATTAGATACGGTTAAATGGTTCGGACCTGTTACCATTTAATGGGTTAGTACGATAATTAAAGGAAAAAAAGTGGATTGATTTAAGAAGTTGAGTTAGAGTTTGGGATCCACCAGCCTTGCTAATCTTATTGGACCGTAATTTACCAATTCATCTACTATATTACGAGGAATGTTAAAACGGTAATAATGACTTTGGTATTCTAAACTAACTCCTAATTCGTATTCAAGAATTTTTCACATAAACCAAAACATTGGTTATATGAGAATATACTTTCCTTGTTTCAAAATCCAGTTCACTTTAATTTATTGATGAACGCTATACACACTTTGAATTGGATATCTTTTTCTTTTAACAACCTATACTTATTTCCAATTTAATTGAGAGGATAAACAAAAAGCAAAAGAAACCATCTACCAATAGATCGACAATGGCAAACCTACTTTCGTAATGTTAGCTATGGTGTTAAATTAACACATAAATGAAAATTATTCTATTCATTAGCTTTGTCCATAGGGTGAAAGAAACTCATTGGAAAAGTCTTCTGCCAAGAAAAAAAAAAAAAAAACGAAAGATATTTCTATTGGCTTTTGATTGGTTACTAAGTTCAGGTAAAATGTACATTTCAAACAAAAGTTAATATTAAAAGATGGTAAGTATGAAGTTTATACCACGAGTTACTTGTTCTTTAAAATTTTCGAACACTCACAAAAGCTTATCACAATGGAATTGTTACTTTTTGATTGTTTAGACCAGTAAAGAGGACAATAGGATTTTAACGAGTGCATCCCAGTATTTCAACAATAGGATCATACGGTTACAGTGACCAATTCGAAGCTTAGAAAAGTTTATCTTTTATGAATGTATCACATATATTATCCAGACTTAAAGAAATGTCCATATTCAAAAATTGTTCATTAAAGATATCAGAATTTAAGTTATGTTAAAATCATGGGTTCAAACAAAAAGTTATGTTAGAATTTTGGACTAAGAAATTGTTCACTAAAACTAAAAATAGGTTTGGGATTGAATTAATAAATTTCTTTTTGAAATGACGGTTCTGATTTAACATAAAACAAAACGGTAAAAATATTTTAGAGGAAAGGGAAAGTGGTGATTAATACCATAATAGTTAGAGAAAATAAAAAATACTAGTAATTAAAGGCGGGTGCATAAAAAAATGAAATGGTTGTTTTTAGTACCGCTAATTATTACCCTTTTTATATGATTGGTAACTGTTAAAACGGTATACTTGTTTATTTGACAAATGTCTCAAAGTTTAAAGATTACACAAAGACGAAATTAGCTGTAAAACTCGTCGCAGCACTTCAACGAATGTGGTAGAGATTACCCATTATCAAAGAAAAAAAAAACGAATGTAGTCTTTTCAATCGCTAATTTTAGTTTTCACCGGTGAGCACTCTGTAAAATCATGAAAGACACATTTGTCCATATTGGAAAAACAGAGAAAGAGAATGGTGTACATACAAAATTTAATACATGTTTATTATGAAAAAGCAACGTAATACATTACTTTGTCTCTAGGTAACAAATTGCGAGTCTCCCATTGGGTGGTAACAAAAAAAGAACGAACGATTGGATAGTTTACATGTGCTATGTATTGGTGAAATACCTTTGAAAATATTACAGAAATTAATGAGTGAATATTAAATGCAATGCAAAGTGAGATTGATAAAGCAAAAAAACCATTGATTTTTTCTTCTTTAAGCTATTGACATTTCCAGATAGAAAAAGAAAAAGTAATTAAACAGTAAGTTGTAAATACACGTGAGATTGGGGTTTTAATTTAGCGGTTTTAACTGCATTATGATTCATGATTCCACATACAATCCGGTTTGAATATGTTATATATATAGAATATTTGTTGTTTTTGTTAAAAAGTTTTAACATATTTTTTTATATTTAAAATATTTGTTAAAACAATCTTTTACGTTACTTCTATTTTCTTTTGTCTTCGACTTCTATATATCACAAATAAATATGCACTCCGAAATAATTTATTCAATCTTTACGTATGCATGCCAGATGACTACGTCGAATAACTATACATATTACATATAATTTTACCATATATATCTCTATGCATACTAAATTAATATGAAAATCTGCAACTGTGAAACTGTCTCATACAATTTTAGAAAACTAAATTAAAAGTCAATACTTGGACCAAACAAAGAATTGGAAAACCCTGAACCATTTTTTCAGTAAAACTTAAAATGCTATAGCCACATTAAGCCGAGGAATGCGGATTGTTGAGAACAAATTCTACTTTCCGCATTACTATTTTTCTTAATTTTTGTTTTTATAAACTAAGACTGTGCACACATATCGCCAACAACATGCATTATACAAATTTGAATACGGATTCGTGACGCAACGATATCACTACCCAAAACCACTAGACTATATAATATATATATAGTATATATCCCTCACATAGCGCCACCGTACTCATGACTTCAATTATAGTCTGACAATATAGGACTGAAAAACATTATTGTAAATGTTGTGAATACATTTATTTTACCATGAAGTTCAAAAAGTTCTTGGTCTATTGTACGTTTATAACCATAAATGAGCGTTGAAATATCTACGCCCGTTCACCACCCGACCCACCGACATTTCTTTGGTTTTTGTTTTTTAGTTAGATATATAGATTTTAAATTTGAAAATGTATAAATTAAACTGGAAGATAAAAAAGGTGACCGGGAATTTGAGCTGAACTTACGACGTGGCCTTAAAGCTATGTTACGTCAACGTACACCCAAAGTTTGAAGTGCAAAACTCGGTTATAGTTCTGTTTGGTGAAAGGAAAAGCTAATTGCTAATTTGAGTAGGTTGACTCAGATTATAACTGTAATTGAGATGAGACCGTCAATGGAGAGTTTTTCTTTTCATATCCGAATATATATGTCTTAAAAATATCTCGTAGCTTAGGTTAGTAGATGCATTGCGGCTGGCACTGGCATTGGAACTCAGCGTATATGAAAAGACAGAAACATGAAATTAATTTAAAACGTGCGAAACTCAGAAAACAGATTTTCAGTTAGTTTGAATCTTAGCATAAGATCTCGCAGATTCATGTTAAGTTTTTCCACATGCACTACCATATATAAAAGAAAAATCAAGTATTACAATCATCCTCACTTGTATAACATGACATGTAGAATACGAGCACCATAAATGGTTGCTTGGGTCAACTTCGGCCTTACTCTTACTGAATGACATGTTTTTAATTAATTAGTAACATAATATGTTAAAGAACCAGTAGATGAAATCTTGGATATCCCCCCCAAAAAAATAAAGCTTGGGTCAACTTCGGCCTTACTATTACTGAATGACATGTTTTTAATTAATTAGTAACATAATTTGTTAAAGAACCAATAGATGAAATCTTGGAAATTCCCCAAAAAAATAAAGTAAAATTTATTTCATGGTTTTATCTTAAGTAAAATAAACTTTATTTTCTGGTTTTACCTTAAGTAAAAACAGTTTTTCTTAACAAGTAGTGTTTAGAATTATATTTATATATATATATATATATAATGTTGATGTTTAAATAAATAAAAGCTAGATAGTTTTAATTTGTTTGTAGGTATTAAAACTCAGGCATGATCTTATATGGGTCGGGGGGAAAAACAAGAAAAAAGAGTCCCTCTATATATGGCATGAAAGTTACATTAGTAATAAAGACAGAAGTCGTGGCTTCACTTGAGTGATTCTAATAAAGTAAAGAAGTTGTATTCATAAATAAAGAATAGATATCTATTGATGTTTATACGGCCCTCACGGAGGCTTGAGAGACAAGTAGTGGGCTCAAATATCTTAATTACCATCGTGAATCGAATTTATTAGATCATCGAAGAAAGGTCAATTTACAGACAAAGGGAAATTTCAAACTAAAGCTCTATATAAATAGTTAGTTGGACACGAACCATAGTAAGATCAGAGACTAGTCAGTCTCTATCTATCTCTCTTCTGATTGTCCGAGTTCGTGCCTGCTAAGAAGAGAGAAACTAAAAACCTAAATTTTAAATCAGCAAATAAAATGGTATATTCGAGGAAGTTCCGAGGTGTCCGCCAGCGACAATGGGGTTCTTGGGTCTCTGAGATTCGCCATCCTCTATTGTAAGTGTAGGCTCTGTAGATACATATGTGATCTCAATTGTTTACTTTTCCATGTGCAGGTTTACATATTACAATGTTGTATTTGCTTTTTTTTTTTTCATATGAAGCTACAATCTTTAGTATTTCATCAAAATTTATTTGTAAATTATCAAATGCAAATAAACGTTCTACTATTCCTTATTAATCTACAAAACCATGAAATTCTCCATGCTTATCAAAGTAAAATTTTAAACGTTAAAAAAATCCATTTCAAACTCGATTCATATGTATATAATAAGTATATGCATATGTTTAGGAGTGAAGTGAATGTAGTGTATTTACATGTGGGTGTGAGAAATTAATCAGGAAGAGAAGAGTGTGGCTTGGAACATTCGAAACGGCAGAAGCGGCTGCGAGAGCGTACGACCAAGCGGCTCTTCTAATGAACGGTCAGAACGCCAAGACCAATTTCCCTGTCGTAAAATCAGAGGAAGGTTCCGATCACGTTAAAGATGTTAACTCTCCGTTAATGTCACCAAAGTCTTTATCTGAGCTTTTGAACGCTAAGCTAAGGAAGAGCTGCAAAGACCTAACGCCGTCGCTGACGTGTCTCCGTCTTGACACGGACAGTTCCCACATCGGAGTTTGGCAGAAACGGGCCGGGTCGAAAACGAGTCCGACTTGGGTCATGCGTCTCGAACTTGGGAACATAGCCAACGAAAACGCTGTTGACTTGGGGTTGACTACGATGAAGAAACAAAACGTCGAGAAAGAAGAAGAAGAAGAAGAGGCTATTAGTGATGAGGATCAATTAGCTATGGAGATGATCGAGGAGTTGCTGAATTGGAGTTGACTTTGACTTGACTTATTGGAAGTCTAAAAAAGGAGTAAGGCTTTTCATTATTTTCCGGATTTTAATATTTTTAAAACGTTTATAATGTTATGGATCTATTTATGGATTATACATGTAAGAAAACTGCAAAAATACATGTAAAAAATGTAATATATATACAGACTTGTGTTTTTTTTTGGGTGATAAAGTAAGTATACATGCTTGTTGTATTGATTGATATAAAAGATTGTTGGATTTGGGTATTCTATTAATGTATGTATTTATTTTTTATGTATCCATCGGTCTACTTATCAAAAGAAGCTAAATTAGCAAAAAAGGCACAAAGGGGGAGAGGATAATTTGCAACATCCATGACATCCCTCTTTTTACCTTCACAGGCAGGTTGTAATCTTAGCAGACCCAACGAAAAGTCATATGTAGTATTTGCCCTTTTTAATTTAGTCGTTTTACTTGTGACTACGTGGCCGAGATAAGTAGGTCTTACTTATCTGAATTCAACCACTCGTTGTGAATCATTGATACGACAATCCACTGATTATTTTTTCTTCAAATCACATATTTCAAATATGGAACCCTCCTTGGTCATATTCGTTAGTATGACCAATAAAATGATCATAAAAAACTGGTAAATAATAGGTGATGTAACCTGTTTTCTGATAATCATGTAACCTATAGCGACAAAATATTAAATTCCTGAACAAATATGTCTTCTAATTTGATTTTGAAAGTTGATGAATATTTTGCAACTTGATGATAACCATTTTGAAAATGAATCAGTTTACTAAACGAATCTAAACAATCAAGTCAATAATCAACTCAGAGGCCTTACTGACTTGCTCTCTCACGTCAAGACTAAATCTTGAGATCTTAAAATATCAATTCTCTTGTACAAAAAAAAAGGACAGAATTAAACAGTGCGATTTGGTGAGTAACTTGATCTCTTTCTGTCGAGTACAAACGGTCTAAACATATAGAAAGAAAAAGATTGTCCTCATAAAAGACTAAAATAGCAACAATCGGAGCAAGGATAGTCGAGAACCTTCGAACACCAACAAGGTCGTATATGAAGAGGTGCTCTTAAGAGACGAAGCCTCTACTTTAAGATGGCACTGCATAAAGAAGAAGAAACAACGTCAATTTCAAAACCAGACAAAACCAAGCTTTTGGGCAATTGGTAAAAGGATTCACACTTACTGTATGTGGAGGTATCAATCTGCTCAGGGAGTTCCTTTATATCAACCTCAAACCTCTCTTGTACCTGTCCACATTCAAAATTGCTACATTACTAAAATACCCAACTCATTATTCAGTAGAAGATGGATGGACTTATGAAGAAGATTAAACTCCAAACCTGATTAAGAACATCAGAATCTGAAGCTGATGCAACAAATGTGATAGCTAGACCCTTCGTTCCAAATCTACCAGCTCTCCCAACCTATATATCATACACAGTGCAAAATAGTTACGGTACAAGAGCCCTTTCAGTGTGATCAATGATAAAATTTTCAGGATTCAATAAATACGAATACTTACCCTGTGAAGATATGTATCAGCAGAATCTGGCATGTCATAGTTGATAACAATATTGACACGCTCAATGTCAATGCCTCTCCCTACCAAATCTGTCGCCACAAGGATCCTCTTGTGCCCTTCCTTGAAGCTTTTGTAGCGAGTCAACCTACACATCACATCATTTTAGCCTTCAAAGTTGGTCTCCATGAGGGCTTTAAGAGCGAATAGGATTCATTCAAAATAATGTACAAACCTCTCTTCTTGAGACATGCCAGAGTGGATGCATATTGAGGGGAAATTGCATTCTACCAGTAACTTGTTCAGCTCCGCAGCTCTGCTCACGCTCTTGACAAATATGACAACTTGATTGAAGTCCAACGCATCAAGAAGGTCATTCAACTTGCGGTTCTTCTCCATCTCGTTCAGTTTGATGTAGTGCTGTTACAGTAGGACAGAAAAGGTCACTCAATTACGTATCAAGCAACAACCAATATGAATAATAAGAAGACCTCACTTCAGTAAAAGTACCTGGACAAGTCCATGAAGAGTCAACTTGGCTTCATCATCAACATATATTTCCATTGGCTGAAAGGAACAGATATCAGAGTAAATGGTATTAGCAAGCTTTCCTCAGGCAATGACTTCCACTACAAAAATGAGGACGGATGAAGAACCCCTGAACTGAGATCCTCGTCCATCAGGTTTCCTCTTGAAAGATGTGAGTTTTGCAATGAAACATCAATATTGCTCCAAACATTAAGGCCAATAAAATTGAGCAGGATGAAACCTTGAGGCCTCACAACGCCCGACCCAAAACCCACCCAGCACTGATAGCATTGCAGATATATAGAAAAGGAAAAACACCGTGATGATAGTAGATCCCACTGAGCAAGGACATCACTAAACCACAAACTACGTTGCATATTCAGAGTCTCCTAATTCTCCAAACCCTAAAAAACTACCCAATGTATTATTCGAATGAGACCCTGCATCCAGGTATCAATGGCATGTTTCCCAGGGCAGAAGGTCCTCAAATAAACCTACAACCTCCAAGAGAAGGCTAAAAATAATTCAAGATTACAGGACTTGCAAACCAAGGTAGTATTGGCTGTGGGACATTACATCTTGCATAAACTTCTTGCACACTGGGCGTATCTCTTTGCTGAGCGTAGCTGAGAACATCATAACTTGCTTATCGTGAGGAGTCATCTTAAAAATCTCCTGCACATCCCTCCTCATGTCTGATAAAGAAAAGCTAAAAGTGTTAAAACATACAATTTTTTCAAGGATAGGTAAGATATCTTATACATAGAATGTCAGAAATCAGCATACCAAGTGACTCGAGCATTTTATCACACTCGTCAAGAATAAAATGCCTCACATTCTTCAAAGAGAGATCTTTGTCCCTGGCGAGTGCAAGCACCCTACCAGGTGTACCAACAACAATGTGAGGACATTCATTCTTCAGCAAGTCTTTATGAATTTTGATGTTGACTCCACCATAGAACACTGACACCTTTGTATCAGGAAGATAGGTACTGAATCGCACGAACTCATTGCAGATCTGCAAGTAATTTCAGCACCACAATATTATAAGCATGCGACAACTTTGGGATAGACAACATAGCAATTATAAGCCAAGGCCCGAGTTAAGAAAACATTATGGCATACCTGGTAAGCCAACTCTCTTGTATGGCACAAGACAAGTGCAGAAACCTGGCCAGGAGATGGTTCAATCTGTTGCAGAGTCGAAAGGACAAACACAGCAGTCTTTCCCATACCAGATTTTGCTTGGCAGATAACATCCATGCCCAAGATAGCTTGAGGGATACATTCATGTTGCACTGGTGGAGAACCAAAGAAAATTGCACCGAAGAAACCCTTATATAAGTAGATGATAACCTCCATATCTTTTTAATTGGTGGCTTTAGCACATGTTAAGCTCACTCCAAATCAATAGATTCAAATAGCGTTTATTACCTGAAAAGAGTAATCATTGAAATGTCAATGGGCATAGCAATTATAAGACAAAAAAAAATACTCTAGTTACATATTCAGAACAAACGCATCTTTGTTTCAACTTGGCGAGGTGATTCAATTTCAATAGCAAACAACCATATAAGAAACAAAGAAATACACGCAAAGGAAGAATATTTGTGTAGGCTCAGAAACAAGAGGAAGGGTGAAGTACTTGCCTTCGGATGGATGTTCAAATCCTGAGTCAACAATAGCTCGGAGAAGCTCCGGTTTCAAAAGGAAGTCTCTGAATCCAGAACTGTGTATCCCCACGTACCCTCTGGACCAAAGAAGAAAAGCAATACAGAATTTTAAAATCAATAATAAATTGCTACTCTCAAAGGCAAACGACTAATGAAACCTTCACTGCTAACAAGCAGTAATCTCAGAACAGCATCAAATCTAAACATCCAGTGTTTTCATGAAACAGATCGATAAGAAAAAACAAAACTCACTTCTTCACGGCTTCGCCGTTAACTTTACTTCCAGAATCTGGGACCTTCTCGTCTTCTTCCTCGTAATCCAGAAGCTCCTCCTCGTAGGCTTCGTTGTCTCTAGCGTCTCCCATACTTCACAAGTTCTACAAACAGAAGAGAAATTTCAGAAAAGTTCGCAATTCAAAGCAAAAAGAAACCCCTAAAATTTGGCGAAAAAGCGTATAGCGTTGTCGAACACGAAGCGTGTAAATTCAAAGAATTTGCTAACAATCAATGGAATCTGATGGGTTGAGAGCGAGAAGATACCTGAGAACTGAGCAGAGCAAGTTAGATCGCGAAATCGGATTAGGGTTTCGAAATCTCTGATTGCAAGAGTAACGAGAAAATATCAGAGCTTCGCTCGAGTCCCAAGATGAGTTATGTAGTGAAGACTGGATAGGGTTGAACTGAGTCTAAACTGGGCTTTGTTTCAATGGGCCTACAATTTTTTTCCCTAATGGGTACAGTAATCAATAAAGCCTTGCCCATAAATTCAGATATTTTCAATTTTTTAATTCAAATAAACTTAATTTTGTGATTCAAATCATTTCAATTTTGTGAGTTCATACTAGATTAAGAATCAAGTAATTCATGAGTTTTATAAATATTTATATGTATAACAAAATGTTATTTGAATTACATGTTGAATTTGATAAATTTTCTAAAAAAATAACTTGTGAAATTAAAAAATATTATTAATATGCTTTTGTTTTTTTCTGAAAAAATAATTTACATCTTTCTACTACAAATTTAGTGTCAATATGCAGGGATATCACCAAAATTTTAATTTTTTGCCAAAATTTTTACCACCACCAAAAATCTTTACCTAATCTTCAAGTGGTTTACTGCTGAAACATGTTTTTTCACCCACTTATTTTTAACTGTTTTACGAGATAGTTTTGGTTTTCTTCTTCACAAATACAAAACTATAATAGTTTTCAGCTAGGACGACATATAGTTAATGAATTTAAAGAGCAAAAATTCTTCTGCATCAAGTATCTAGATTTATTATGGTCCAAAAAATCAGTTGTTCGTATTTTAATGAAAATGGTGATCCGAATTAAGAAAAAATTGAAGCACCTATTATTATAGTAATAATAATTTTAAGGAATATGTAAAATTATATTAAATATTCTGTAAATAAATTTCATGTTCATTAAAATAGAAACATTGTTATAAAAGTAAAACAGTTTGGTTTAATCTATCTTTGGGTTATTGTTCTTATCCTCCAGATCAAATTGACCGTCTTATTGGTCAAGTTGACTCGAACAAGGCCGATTCGTGGGCCCATTAAAGTGAAGCCCATTCTGAACCCTATCTAGTCTCCCTATATATATATACGGACACCAACGCGGCGTCGATGTTTAATTTTCTTCAATCAGAGATATCGAAACCCTAATCGATTTCGAGATCCAACCTACTCTTCTCATCTCTCAGGTAAAGTTTTCGCTCCAAATTAATCATTATCTCACTGTTTCTTAAAAAAGTCATCGAGCTTACACTGTTAATAGCTCGAGTACCCAATTGTATAGGTTTCTGTTTTGGATTTGGAATCTTACCCGAAATTTATGTGCAGATTGTAGACTTTTCGAAGTATGGGAGACGCTAGAGACAACGAAGCCTACGAGGAGGAGCTCTTGGACTATGAAGAAGAAGACGAGAAGGTTCCAGATTCTGGAAATAAAGTTAACGGCGAAGCCGTGAAAAAGTGAGTTTTTATGTTTTCCTCGATCTGTTTCATGAGAAAGTGGATGTTTAAAATTTGGGGTTTTCTAGATTACTACTTGTTAGCAGTACGAGTTTAATTAGTAGCTTACCTTTAAGAATTTCAATTTTACAGAGTTCGTCTATGTGAAACTTCCTGGAAACCAATATTATTCTGTCATGTGTAATCCTCTTCTCATCTAGTATATTTCTCTTTGTGCCAGAGGTTACGTGGGAATACACAGTTCTGGATTCAGAGACTTCCTTTTAAAACCGGAGCTTCTCCGAGCTATCGTTGACTCAGGATTTGAACATCCATCTGAAGGTAATTACAATTCAATACCCACCCTACCTTTGAGTTTTTTTGCCTTACCTTGCCTTTCCTTGCACCATTCTATTACCGAATGATTTAGTTTTCCTAAGACATTTGATTTTTATGTACTTTGTCTATTTTTGAGAAGATGTGGTGGTTTCAGGTATTTTATTTCATTTTGATTATCACCTAACTAAGTCCAAATAAAGCTTGTGTTGTGTTGTGTTGATTATAAGGTCAGATTCTTTAATATTTCCTGTTAAAATTGTCTTTGTTTTGTCCATTAACATTTCCCTGACTACTTTTTCTAGGTAATAAACGCTATTTCAATCTATTGATTTGGAGTGAGCTTAGCTTGTCGTAAAGCCACCAATTATAAAGAAATGGAGGTTATATTCTACTTATAAATGGTTCCTTCGGTGCAATTTTCTTTGGTTCTCCACCAGTGCAACATGAATGTATCCCTCAAGCTATCTTGGGCATGGATGTTATTTGCCAAGCAAAATCTGGTATGGGGAAGACTGCTGTGTTTGTGCTGTCTACTCTGCAACAGATTGAACCGTCTCCTGGACAGGTTTCTGCACTTATCTTGTGCCATACAAGAGAGCTGGCTTACCAGGTATGACCTTTTTCTTTAACTCAGGTTCTTGGCTCTTATAGTTCTGTTTTCTCTCGCAAGTTGTCTAATGCTTATTATGCCTTGATGCTGAAAATTACTTGCAGATCTGCAATGAGTTCGCATGCCAGTACCTATCTGTCAACATTAAAATTCACAAAGACTTGCTGAAGAATGAATGTCCTCACATTGTTGTTGGTACACCTGGTCGGGTGCTTGCACTTGCCAGGGACAAAGATCTCTCTTTGAAGAATGTGAGGCATTTTATTCTTGACGAGTGTGACAAAATGCTCGAGTCACTTGGTATGCGGATTTCTGGCATCATTATTACATCTTCCTATCCTTTAATAATTTAATGTTTGAACACTTGTAACTTTTCTTTACCAGACATGCGAAGGGATGTGCAGGAGATTTTCAAGATGACTCCTCATGACAAGCAAGTTATGATGTTCTCAGCAACGCTCAGCAAAGAGATACGCCCAGTCTGCAAGAAATTTATGCAAGATGTAATGTTCCATGGCCAATTCTCTCTCGCTCTCAAGTCTTCTAGTTTTGAATTATCTTTAGCCTTCTATGGGAGATCATAGAATTACTCGAGTATCTTCTTCCCTGGAAAAGCTGCAACTGATTTCCTGGATGGGTCTCAATCCAATAATGCTTTGGCTAGTTTGTAGGGATCGAGAACTGTGAGAGTGAGACTCTGTAGCTTTGGTGTGGTTCAGTGACCGTTGCAGAGTGGGATCTTCTTTCATCATTACCTTGTTCAGTTTCAATTTCTTTGCATTTCTAACAGTGCTGGGTGGGTTTTGGGTCGGGGTATTGTGATGTCCCAAGGTTTGATCATGCTCGTATGGGCCTTAATGTTCTGAGCAATATTGATGTTTCATTGCAAAACTCACATCTTTCAAGAGGAAACCTGATGGACGAGGATCTCAGTTCAGGGGTTCTTCATCCGTCCTCATTTTTGTAGTGGCAGTCATTGCCTGAGGAAAGCTTGCTAATACCATTTACTCTGATATCTGTTCCTTTCAGCCAATGGAAATATATGTTGATGATGAAGCCAAGTTGACTCTTCATGGACTTGTCCAGGTACTTTTACTGAAGTGAGGTCTTCTTATTATTCATATTGGTTGTTGCTTGTTATGTAATTGAGTGACCTTTTCTCTGTCCTACTGTAACAGCACTACATCAAACTGAACGAGATGGAGAAGAACCGCAAGTTGAATGACCTTCTGGATGCGTTGGACTTCAATCAAGTTGTCATATTTGTGAAGAGCGTGAGCAGAGCTGCGGAGCTGAACAAGTTGCTGGTAGAATGCAATTTCCCCTCAATATGCATCCACTCTGGCATGTCTCAAGAAGAGAGGTTTGTACATTATTTTATAAATTCAACTCTTTCCAAATGACCCCTACTTGCTCTTAAAGCCCCATGGAGAGAGCAACTCTTAAGCGTGTAATATGATATGATTTGTAGGTTGACTCGTTACAAAAGTTTCAAGGAAGGGCACAAGAGGATCCTTGTGGCGACTGACTTGGTAGGTAGAGGCATTGACATTGAGCGTGTCAACATTGTTATCAACTACGACATGCCAGATTCTGCTGATACATATCTTCACAGGGTAAGTATTCATATTCATTGAATCCTGTAAATTTTATTTTTGATCATTGAACACCTTGAAAGGGCTCTTGTAATGTTACTGTTTTGCACTGTGTATGATATAGGTTGGGAGAGCTGGTAGATTTGGAACCAAGGGTCTTGCTATCACATTTGTTGCATCTGCTTCAGACTCAGAGGTTCTTAATCAGGTATGAAGTTCGATCGTCATCATAAGTCCAATCGAAAACTCCCCTTGATATTGAGTTTGGTATTTAGTAAAGTGGCAATTGCAAATGTTGGACAGGTACAAGAGAGGTTTGAGGTCGATATAAAGGAACTTCCTGAGCAAATTGATACATCCACTTACAGTAAGTGTGAAATCCTTTTACCAATTGTGCAAAAGCTTGGGTTTGTCTGGTTTTGATATTAACGTTGTTTCTTCTTCTTATTCTTTGTTCAGTGCCGTCTTAAACAAGTAGCATCGCCTCTCAGGAAACCTCTTCAGAGTTCAACTTTGTAGGTGCTCAAAGGGGTCATGGAGGTCCACAACTATCTCTCACTCCGTTTGTTGCTACTATTTTAGTCTTTTCTACGAGGAACAAGTTTTTCCATATATTTAGACCGTTTGTAACTCTTTAAATATGAGATTGAGCTATACTCTTCAAATCGCATAGTTAAGAGCTCTCCTGTTTTATTGTACAAGACATTGTTATGTTTGAAATCTCAGGATTTAGTCTTGACGTGATTACTGTTTAGTTTGTTGCAAAGCGAATCTCGTTGAAAGTGCTAAGGATCCTCAACGTTAATACTGTCTTTGATGCTTACCAATGAACAAATTTCATGTCGTAGGTAAGAGTAAAGTTTCCATCATTCCATCGTTTTAAATGCAACTTTTCTGTTTGCAATTATATCTACGTGTAAAGATTAAATATATAATAGATTTGCCTAAAGATACTTTGAAAAAATGATATCTATAAAAAAATGTACCTTAATACAAGTGAATGCAAACTAATCAGTGTGGAACCTAGATGTAAGTTTTGACTATGCTGACTTTAGCCTTGACAGTGGCGCAACTCTTCTAGAGGGTATAGTCTTTGAGGTCAGTTTCTTACGGCGGACCAAAGCTGCGTCGACTTCCACAATATGATCTCCAACATTACCTTCTTCATGGAATTCTTCGTGAGCTGCATTGGCTTGACCATTTGGTTGATTGGGTGAAGCGTTGCGTTGTCTCTCTTGGTATCTTTTAGAAGCCAACATGACTAAGAGTAGAATCACAGAAACAACAAAGACGATCAGAAATAGTGCTTCAAAGCTGTGGTGATCGAGCTGGATTGGTGAATCCGATGTGGTTGAGTCCAGACAATGTTTTTCTCCAAGGAACCACTTGTTCTCTATAGCTTTCATGATCTCTCCCTCTGTTAAGTTCAAGATCTGTCTTGAAATATCTGACACCAATGGAGATCCCAGTGGAAATGCCTGCAAAAGATCATTGGGAAATTTAATATCACCTCTTCTGCTGCCGCCATATAAAGTCTAACGAAAAAGTAACCAGCTTTACTTACAAAGCCAAAGCCATCAGCCTTAAAGGTAGGCTCGATAATGGAATACTGTGAGCAATATTTAGCCATGAAAAGCTTGATATAAGCGACTTCATCGAACGCAGCATCAATCCCGCCATTGCTGCTCTTGTTAAGAAAAAGTTCACGCATTTCTTCAGGAGAATTATATGTCTTTAACCTTGATTCATCGAAACGCATTTGTTTCAGCCTTTCGAATGTAAACGAACCAGTCTGATATCCAATGTTCACTCCGCTCTTCCTCAGATCATCCATGTGTCTCACTGTTGGTCGAAGCTCTTGAACCGTCAGCATCGATGTCAGTGTTGCTGTGTAGCTCTGAGTCAGAATTAGCAACACAAAGCACCAAACCACAACAAGAACCCTTGTGAAAAAGCTCTCTGATGGCCTCCCTATAAATAAAACGTGGTTATCACTTATCAGTTTTGTTGTTTCAAAGATTTTCAAGTAATTGGTAATGAATTAGAAGCTGAAGTTGTGTATGGCAAAAAAGACTCACTGTGTGCGAAAAAGAGAGTTGAAAATGAGAAGTAGAACACATTAGATATTTTATCAAGTGTCCTCTGTTTCTTGAAATCCTCATCTGCTTCGTACTCAAAAATCCAAACCATGATTCCAATGTAGAGGAAAGAAGCAGCAGTGACCAACCAGAGCTCCTTTGTTAAAGGCTTTAAAAAGACCCATTCTCCTTTTTCTTTCCCATCCTTGACCGGTACCACGAATACAACACCGGTCTCCGAGTACGGCAACGCGAAATCGACATAATGCGTCCGATTAGCTAAGATTGTTGTATCACCTACAGCTCCATCAAACTCCTGTTAACATCATTTGAAAACTAAGATTAAAACATTTTAGCTTGATACTGAATTTGAGTCTCATCCACCGCGCTTTCATACAAGAAAGCCCAACTTTTTACAAGTTTTCATATAAAAAAAGAATTGGTTATCTCAAAGGTATCATGTAACATACCCCAAGAAACACATTATAAACCATTTCATCGTAATTTCCACGAGGTTTTCCATCAGGAGTATCAAAGGGGATGTACTCATAGGAGACAGCATATGGCATTTGTCTCATCACCATGTCGAAAACATCTATACAAAACCCAGTGACCATTGGTACATTAGTGTTTTCATCCTTTGTTACCTTCACAAAATTGTTGAAACCATCCTTCTTTGGAACTGCTATTCGCAGCTTCTTTGCGTTTGTTGGGAATTCCCACCCTTTAGGCACAAAAATAGTGTCCCCAGGCCATATGATCGGTCTAAGGCGACCCGAGCTGTGTGATATTTGATCCACTTGTAGGCTCCTCAATAATCCTACTTTTGATTTCCAAAACCCAACCGTTCTTTCACCGCTTTCCTCTATATTGATTATCTTGAAAGTCTTCGCCTCTAGCTTTCCAGTTTTTAGCTGAAATTTCCCGGCAACACCTTTGAAACTGACTGTTGATAACGCTTGAAGAAGCTTGGGACCAGAGAGAGCAACGCCGAGATCATCAAGATCAGTGCCTATATCTTCTCTTGAAGTGTTTGTTTTGGTCTTATTGAAACTCATGTTTATGTTACTGATTTCCTCAATTGACATTGCAAGTGCTGTGGCAGCATCATAGGCCCAACATGCAAAATTGTTTAGCTCTTCTCCTCCGAATCTTTTTCGCCAACGAGCTTCAAGATACATTAGCTCTTTTGTTCTTGCAAAATATGTCTTGACGCCCAAGACACCATGCATATTCTCCAAGGTTGATTCCCCCATTACACTCATGAGATCAGCTATACCATTTGTAACAATCCATACATATCCTTTATTCATCATACCAATCTCTTTCGCTATTGAAAAGAGCCTTGACCCGAGATCAGGGAGCATGTGCACGATAAACACCCTAGTGGGCATGGTCATTAGTTTGTAAAGCTCTTTCTTGATTTGATCATCAGAGAAATCTAATGAGATGGCACTTCGGTATCGGATACGAACGTTAATCTCTTGAAAAGCGTCGACTAAGTAAGGAAGTATACCTTCTCCAAACTCATTGTCCACATAAATAGGCACAACTTCTCTCCATCTAAATGACTCTATGATGGCGCTAATGGCGTGGACTTGAGACGAATCGTCGTGTGTAGCCCTGATGAAATATGGACTACGGAGGGAATCAAGAAGAGGGCTTGTTGCAGAGAATGAAATTATTGGAACTTTAGATTGATTTCCGAGGTTGATTAAAAATGGAGCTTGCATTGAAGTCCCTGGTCCAATAATGGCCACCACTTCCCTCTTCTTCATCAAGTATAAAGCTACAAAAGTAAGGTTGATTAACATTCGCATTAAAAGGTGTACTGAATTTAAGCTCTTCTTGTATTTCACGAAACATATATAGATTTGATTTATGTTTTAAAGAGATTGCTTTGCTTTTTTGAACAATCTTCACTTCGAAAGACAAAGATATTTAGATTTATAAAGAAACTAGACATAGTTGACTAATTTATAAAGAACAAGTTTTTCCATATTAATAGGGTTGTTCATGTGCTAAAAGCAGGGTTTTCAATGCATGCAATTATAAATATCATATTTAAATATAGCATCAACAACAAATTTTGTAATAAAATATAATGTACGCAAGATCGAGTACCTGCAGCGGCAGCACCAACAACAGTTTGTTTTGAGTCTCGAATGTTGAGGACAATCCTTGTCTTGGAGCCATTATGAGTATTATAGAATTCCGACAGAGACATTTTGGATAGCTCGCAAGCTCGAATCTGCTAATGTCACAATACTGTTAAGAACAATCCCCACTTTAACTTGTAAAGCTTCCTTTTGTGATTTCCAGAGTGATAATACTAATAAGATGAGAAAAATGAAAAGCCATAAAGGAAGAAACCGAGACACAAGACAAGATGATGGAAAAAAGACATAACTTTGCTGATTTGATAAACTACAAGAGGAGAGACGGGCCAAATAAAAGATAGTTTTGAGTCTTTTGACTTCTGAAGAAGAGAACCAATAAAGTCAAATTAAGTGTCGGAATTTGCAAGTAGACTATTAAATTTATTTATTTAATACATACCTTAGAGTATTAGAGATAATTATTAATAGGAAAAATGATGTAGAGAAGACTTGTTTTGGTCTTTTGGATAACTTAACGCGCTACCCATATGAGAGGAAGAGACTTGGTCTTCCAACAACATACAATAGTACTCTTTTTTGTTTCAGTTTAGATGTTGCTTTAGAATTCAAAATATATTTTATAATAAGTATTGTTTTAAATTTTTAATGCAAATATTTGATAAAAAAAATATTTTTATCCTACTTTTTTATTGTATTAATCAATGAAAAAAATATAAAATATATTACTAAGAAATAAAATAGAAAATTTAATTGTTTTGTTAATTTGTGTGAAAAAATAAATTAAACGACAGTTAATTTGAATAGGATTTTTTTTTTTGTTAAGATGCTACAAACATAGAATGGGATAATCATTTGTTGGTTAATGAAGCGTACAGAGGACATAATGATCTCCAACATTACCTTCTTCATGGAATTATTCTTAGTGAGCTGCATTGGCCTGACCATTTGGTTGATTGGGTAAAGCGTTGCGTTGTATCTCTTGGTATCTTCTAGAAGCCAACCTGAGTAAGAGTAGAATCATAGAAACACGAAATTCTTCGTCAGCTGCATTGGCTTGACCATTTGGTTGATTGGGTAAAGCGTTGCGTTGTCTCTCTTGGTATCTTTTAATAGCCAACATGAGTAAGAGTAGAATCATAGAAACACCAAAGACGATCGAAAATAGTGCTTTAAAGCTGTGGTGATCAAGCTGGATTGGTGAATCCGATGTGGTTGAGTCCAGACAATGTTTTTCTCCAAGGAACCACTTGTCCTCTATAGCTTTCATGGTCTCTCCCTCTGTTAAGTTCAAAATCTGTCTTGAAATATCTGACACCAATGGAGATCCCAGTGGAAATGCCTGCAAAAATCATTAGGAAATTTAATATCACTTCCAACTACGAGCGCGAGCCCACCTCTTCTGCTGTCGCCATTCAAAGTCAAACGAAAAAGTAACCAGCTTTACTTACAAAGCCAAAGCCATCAGCCTTAAAGGTAGGCTCGATAATGGAATACTCTGAGCAATATTTAGCCATGAAAAGCTTGATATAAGCGACTTCATCGAACGCAGCATCAATCCCGCCATTGCTGCTCTTGTTAAGAAAAAGTTCACGCATTTCTTCAGGAGAATTATATGTCTTTAACCTCGATTCATCGAAACCCATTTGTTTCAGCCTTTCAAATGTAAACGAACCAGTCTGATATCCAATGTTCACTCCGCTCTTCCTCAGATCATCCATGTGTCTCACTGTTGGTCGAAGCTCTTGAACCGTCAGCATCGATGTCAGTGTTGCTGTGTAGCTCTGAGTCAGAATTAGCAACACAAAGCACCAAACCACAACAAGAAACCTTGTGAAAAAGCTCTCTGATGGCCTCCCTATAAATAAAACGTGGTTATCACTTATCAGTTTTGTTGTAATTGGTAATGAATTAGAAGCTGAAGTTGTGTGTGACAAAAAAGACTCACTGTGTGCAAAAAAGAGAGTCGAAAATGAGAAGTACAACACATTAGATATTTGATCAAGTATCCTCTGATTCCTGAAATCCTTATCTGCTTCGTACTCAAAAATCCAAACCATGATTCCAATGTAGAGGAAAGAACCAGCGGTGACCAACCAGAGCTCCTTTGTTAAAGGCTTTAAAAAGACCCATTCTCCTTTTTCTTTCCCATCCTTGACCGGTACCACGAATACAATACCGGTCTCCGAGTACGGCAACGCGAAATCGACATAAAGCGACCGATTAGCCAAGATTGTTGTATCACCTACAGCTCCATCAAACTCCTGTTAACATCATTTGAAAAAAAGATTTAAACATTTTAGCTTGATACTGATTACTGAATTTGAGTCTCATCCGAACATTTTAGAAGTTCTCATATAAAAAAAAGAATTGGTTATCTCAAAGGGATCATGTAACATACCCCAAGAAACACATTATAAACCATTTCATTGTAACTTCCACGAGGTTTTCCATCAGGAGTATCAAAGGGTATGTACTCATAGGAGACAGCATATGGCATTTGTCTCATCACCATGTCGAAAACATCTATACAAAACCCAGTGACCATTGGTACATTAGTGTTTTCATCCTTTGTTACCTTCACAAAATTGTTGAAACCATCCTTCTTTGGAACTGCTATTCGCAGCTTCTTTCCGTTTGTTGGCAATTCCCACCCTTTAGGCACAGAAATAGTGTCCCCAGGCCATATGATCGGTCTAAGTCGATGCGAGCTGTGTGGTATTTGATTCACTTGTAGGCTTTTCAATAATCCTACTTTTGATTTCCAAAACCCAACTGTTCTTTCACCGCTTTCCTCTATATTGATTATCTTGAAAGTCTTCGCCTCTAGCTTTCCGGTTTTTAGCTGAAATCTCCCGACAACACCTTTGAAACTGACTGTTGATAACGCTTGAAGAAGCTTGGGACCAGAGAGAGCAACGCCGAGATCATCAAGATCAGTGCCTATATTTTCTCTTGAAGTGTTTGTTTTGGTCTTATTGAAACTCATTTTTACGTTACTGATTTCCTCAATTGACATTGCCAGTGCTGTAGCAGCATCATAAGCCCAACATGCAAAATTGTTTAGCTCTTCTCCTCCAAATCTTTTTTGCCAACGAGCTTTAAGATACATTAGCTCTTTTGATCTTGCAAAATATGTCTTGACGCCCAATACACCATGCATATTCTCCAAGGTTGATTCCCCCATTTCACTCATGAGATCAGCTATACCATTTGTAACAATCCATACATATCCTTTATTCATCATACCAATCTCTTTCGCTATTGAAAAGAGCCTTGATCCTAGATCAGGGAGCATGTGCACGATAAACACCCTAGTGGGCATGGTCATTAGTTTGTAAAGCTCTTTCTTGATTTGATCATCAGAGAAATCTAATGAGATGGCACTTCGGTATCGGATACGAACGTTAATCTCTTGAAAAGCGTCGACTAAGTAAGGAAGTATACCTTCTCCAAACTCATTGTCCGCATAAATAGGCACAACTTCCCTCCACCTAAATGACTCTATGATGGCGCTAATGGCGTGGACTTGAGACGAATCGTCGTGTGTGGCCCTTATGAAATATTGACTGCGGAGGGAATCAAGAAGAGGGCTTGTTGCAGAGAATGAAATTATTGGAACTTTAGATTGATTTCCGAGGTTGATTAAAAATGGAGCTTGCATTGAAGTCCCTGGTCCAATAATGGCCACCACTTCCCTCTTCTTTATCAAGTATAAAGCTACAAAAGTAAGGTTGATTAACATTTGCATTAAAAGGTGTACTGAATTTAAGCTCAGTTTTAATCTTTTTTTTTTTTTTTTTGGTGTGCGCTAAATATATGTAGGAAAACAGCGCAAAACTGATCAGTTGAGATTGCGTTCCAATTCGGTCAATGTTTCCAATTTCCTTACTTTTTGTTGGTGTTCGTTGACTTCAATTGAAAAATTGTAAATATAAGTATCATATTGAGGTGGACAAATCATATGGATCTGAGATTTGATCCAGAATCCAATCCAATTTGTTCTTACTATATTTATTGTATACTAGTATTATACCCCGGTGAAAATAATATTGTAGTATATTTATCTATATTTATATGAAAATATATTTTATCAAATAGATTGATCACCAATTTTTTGAAGAAGAGAATGATTCACAAAACCTTGATTTATATTTTCTTGTGAATAACCGTATAAATTTAAAATTTAGTAAATATTTTCCACAAAAATCAAGTAAAGTAAACACTAAACACTAATATAAATATGAAAATATATTTTACCAAAAAAATATATTTTATAAATAGATTGATCGTCAAATTTTTGAAGAAGAGAATAATTTATAAAACCTTGATTTATATTTTCATGTGAATAACCATATAAATTTGAAATTATAATAATATTTTCCACAAAACTCAAGTAAATTAAACACTAAGCACTAATATAAAGACTCTTAACAAACCATATTGAAATTAATATTTTAATAAAATATATTAAACACTAATATAAAAATACATTAAACAAATGATTACATTTTCATCAATCAATAATAACTCTATTCCCATGAGTATATTATTTGCTTTGATATTTCTTGCGTTCCATATTTGAAGCAAGCGTACTATAATACGATGATAAACACGATTTTTGTCTAATTGATCTAGAGTAAGATGAACTCCTGAATTTATTTTTTTGATGTAATATGATGAATAACAAATGCTAAAAGATGAATGAGAAGATCAATTGTTAAGAATCTATATTTTGGTATTTATAACCAAACTACTACAATATTAATTTGGAAAATTAACATAATTGTGATTTAAAATATTAAATATTAAATATTAAATATTAAACATTTTGCTTGTTAAGAATATATAATTTAGTATTTATTACCAAACTACTACAATATTACTTTAGAAAAATTATCATAATTGTGATGTAAAATATTAAACATTTTGCTTGTTAAGAATATATACTTTGGTATTTATAACCAAACAAATACAATATTAATTTGAAAAATTAACATAATTGTTATGTAAACTATTAAATATTAAATATTAAACATTTTGCTAAAACTAACAATTGTCTTTTCTGATGATATATTAACAGTAAGTTGTCTTTTCTATTTTTTTTTTGATATTTACATTTTTACTTAATTTGATAAAAATCTTAATTGATTATCTATTCTACATTTTTATATAGAAAATATAGAAAATTACCACTACCAAAAAGTTGAAAGCTACCAAATTTTTTGCTACTGATATTTTTACTTAAACTGACAAAAATCTTAATTAATTATTTATTCTACATTTTAAATAGAAAATTACCATTTGGAGAAAGAGACATGTGTCATAATTTAAATTAACGATGACACGTGTCAAAATCTAATGAATTATCTTTTTGACACATGTCGCGCTCACGTTAAACATGTTCACCTTTTAATAAGATATATCATCTATCAAAGAAAATTTGTTATTTTGACTAAAATTTTTGGAGTTATTATATTCTAATTTCATATTTAAATCTTATGTTTACTTTCTTGTATTTCATGAAACATATATAGATTTGCTTTATGTTTCAAAGAGATTGCTTTGCTTTTTTGAACAATCTTCACTTCGAAAGACAAAGATATTTAGATTTATAAAGAAACTAGACATAGTTGACTATTTTAAAAAAAGAACATGTTTTTCCATATCATTAGGTTTGTTCGTGTGCTAAAAGCATGGCTTCCAATGCATGCAATTATAAATATCATATTTAAATATAGCATCAACAACAAATTTTGTAATAAAATTTAATGTACGCAAGATCGAGTACCTGCAGCGGCAGCCCCAACAACAGTTTGTTTTGAGTCTCGGATGTTGAGGACAATCCTGGTCTTGGAGCCATTATGAGTATTATAGAATTCCGACAGAGACATTTTGATAGCTCGCAAGCTCGAATCTGCTAATGTCACATTACTGTTAAGAACAATCCCCACTTTAACTTGTAAAGCTTCCTTTTGAGATTTCCCAAGTGATGATACTAAAAAGATGATAAAAATGAAAAGCCATAAAGGAAGAAACCGAGACACGAGATGATGGAAAAATGACATAGCTTTGCTGATTTGATAACTACAAGAGAAGAGACGGGCCTAATAAAGGATAGTTTTGACTTCTAAAGAAGAGAACCAACAAAATCAAATTAAGTGTCGGAATTTGCAAGTAGACTATTAAATTTATTTTAATTAATACATACCTTAGAGTATTAGAGATAATTATTAATAGGAAAAATGATGTAGAGAAGACTTGTTTTGGTCATTTTGGATAATTAACGCGCTACCCATATGAGCGGAAGAGACGTGGTCTTCCAAAAACATACAATATTACTCTTTTCAATTCAGTTTAAATGTGGCTTTAAAATTTAAAATATAGTTTTTTATAATAAGTGTCGTTTTAAGTTTTTAATGCAAATTTTTGATAAAAAATATTTATTTTATTGTATTAATCAATGAAAAAAAAAATATTAATAAGAAATAAAATAGAATTTTTTTTATTTTAATTTGTGTAAAAAAATTTTAAACGATACTTACTCTGAAACGGAGAAAATATTATTAAGATGATACAAAAATAGAATGGAATAATCATTTGTTAGTTAGTGAAGCGTATAGAGGACATAAAAAAGGAGACCGCACCAAGCTGCAATATTTTACTTTGGTTTGACTTGGTTGAGTGTATACAATAAATTAGCTCACAAATATGATACGATTCCACGTTGAAAAGAGAAAGACTAAATATCACTTAGTGACAAGCACGATATACATGTCCCACACGAAATACATTGAGATTGACATTCACGTCATACCGGGAAAAAAAGATCGCTACGTGTTCTTCGTGTTCTTTCGTAGGCATGGACAAAAAACCCGGACCCGAAAACCCGCCAACCCGAATCCGATCCGAAATAGTTTCGGGTTCTAATCGGGTTTTATATGTCTCTATCCGAAAATTTAAAAACCCAAAAACCCGACCCGAACCCGAAAATACCTGATCCGAACCCGACTCGAAATAGCTTCGGGTCCTAATCGGGTTTTATATGTCCCTATTCGAAAATCTGAAAACCCGAAACGAAACCCAAATGCCCATGCCTATTCTCTCGTGATGCCAATATGCCAATATTTCACCAAAGATCTACATAGGATTTCAAGTCCAGTCTCAACATCCATAGGGTTTTTTTTTTCTATGCGACTAGGGGAGAGTGATAGAATAAGTAATTTAGGGATTTAAATCCCCAAATGTTCCTCCATCGTATTCTTTCTAATCCTCCATCATATCATTTGTATCTCTCTTGATTGTCCTTTGTACTATAGAGAGACATGAGATACCATACACAAGCGAACATCGGGTTTTATACCAGAATAAGCCTTTGGACCAAACAGGTAAATTGTAAGACCCGTCCTTCAGACAATCGATTTGTCGACTCGATCAGTTTATCGGGCAAGTTCCGTACTATCGACAGTTTCGCGTACCGGACGTACGCGGGACATGGCCTTAGGATCGACATTTTTGACTTTGTCACGGTTTGGGCTGGCCAAGTTGGGATTGACATATTTGAGCATTCTAAGACTAACCATCAAATTAGTTTTGAATTTTATCGAGTGGTTATTGGAGTTCATCGAGGTTCTTCATCGTTTTTCGAATATTTTGGGAGTTCTTTGTAGATTTCGAGTTTGGCTCGTTTGTTTTGGATTCTGTTTGGATGGAAGTGTTTTTCTAAGTGTTTTATGAGGTTCCATAGAAGAATATTTGGGTTCTATCGAGGATGTTTGAGAATCATCGAAAACGGTTCGAAATTTTCGAAGATTTTGAGTGGACTTCTAGGATCTTGTGATTGGCTCGATATTTTTTGTGTTTTGCTTCGATGGAAGTGATTCATTTGAGCTTTAAATAGTTTCGATCGAGAGACTTTGGGTTGCTATCGGGGATTTTTGAAAGATCATCGAGGATGTGAGGTTCCGTCGCGAACTTTCGGGTGCTGTAAGGTCGACAGTACGTGCGGACGGACGGACGGATACATCCTGCGGACAGACGGACACGTCCTGCGGACGGACGGATACGTCTTGTGGCTGGGCGGGCGTGTCCTGCGGATGGCGGTACGTCCTGATGGATTATCCGGACACGATACGGTCGAGCGATACGACCGGATGCAGACGTCCAGATGGGAGTTCTGCGATCGTACGGTCGTGCGGTCTATTTTGGGAAATTTTCAGACAAGACCTTTCCAAATCAGGAAATTTCAGACATAGAGTGTCACTCAGTCAGTGTGGATTGGTTTCGGACAAGAACTGGTCAGATTCGGACAAAATATGTATGGACCGTACGGACATGTTGAGTTTTTCCGACAGTTTCGAATTTTTGGACATGTTTGGTCAGTGTTAAGACATGATAAGATGTTTGGTTCAGACATGATTATATTCGGACAAGATTTGTCTGAATTCGGACACACGAACCACCTGAGGGACCGTGAAGGATCGTTAGAACATGATCCCTAAGTTTTCGGATAGGGATAAGTTTTAGGACAAGGACTGTCTTAAAATCCTATGTGGTCGACATTCATACAAGATGGACCGAAGGGATATGAGTTGGACCGACCGTTTATGTGAGGATCGCATATGGACCGACGGACGGTCCGGTAAGGCCAAATTGGGGTCCGATTGGGATCTCTTTGATTTGAACCGAGTCTGGACGGTTTTGCACATTGGAATAGACTAGTGAGACTCTGAAAAATTCGAAATCTTCCTAAGTATGGGAGACGGGCCGATGGGAACCTTGAGGCCTGCAGGGAAAGAAAATTGGATAATTTTCTAAGGCTTAGCCCGTTGATGCTAGGGTTTAGGGCACACGTTTATAAGGCTATTGTCGAGTTCCAGCAGCCTCCTAAGGTCGAAAATCACAGAGAGAAATCGTGCCTTGCTAAGAGAGAATCCGAGAGCCCTTTGACGTGAAAGAAGAGATCCTTTGCCGTTTAAGAGTTCTAACGTTTTGGGTAAGCGTTCCTCTCTCTTTTGCGTTTGTTTTGGACTCAACTCTGAGTTGTTTTTGATGGTGTATGGTCTGGTTTCGTGGCAGTGAAGCAAGGAGTCATCGAGTTTTGGGATCCTTCGTTTGAATTTGTCAGAAAACGTGAAAAGGTAAACGTTTTGTTAATGGATCTGTTTGTAGTTTTAAGATCGGTTTGTGATGCATGTTGTTTATGGGCAGTGAGTCCCAGCGTGTGAAGGAGAGACTAGATCGTTGTCAAAACTTGAAAAGGGTAAGCGTTTTTGTGTAGATCCGTTTGGATTTTTGTATATCGGTTTTGTGATCTATTTTGTGGTGATGTTTTAGGGATTGTCGTGTGTTGTTATTGCTGTGGTGAGACCGATCTAAGTGTTGGAACTTTAGATCGTTCCATCGTTGGTAAGGAAAAACGTTGAGTGCTTGAGAAGTTGTTGTGGTGGTTTGTGCAAGCTTGGCTTGTGTTGCTTTGATCATCGTTTGGTAAGGATCCTTCATAAGGATCGTTTGTGAGGTTAATTTGCAATCAAGTTCTAAATTCGGACTTGTTTTGTGTTTAGGGTTGTGGGCGTTTGTTGATAACCTCATTTGTTGTGTTTTTAAGTTGTCATCAGTAACTCTAAGCTGAGTGCGTGACTGTTGGTACAATTAGAGTAGTAATTTTGGTGTTGTGGCATGATTGTTTGTGTGCTATTGTATGCGTTTGTGTGTGTCATGAGAGTTTGTGATTCCGTTTGTTGTGGCATACGTCTTGAGAGTAGTCTCTTGAGTTATGCGATTGGGAATCAATAGTATACAGTAATGACACTTGACAATTCTTGCCGTTTGTGATTGAATTATTTTCTGTAATTGTGCCTAGTTGAGACGGGACGACCGCCTCACTAAGCAATTCTTTTGTTTATGCATTCAGACTTATGAATGCAGGTAAAGATGATTGAGGAGCTCGCGAGACATGGTGGGGTTGTGAGAGGACGGGTGGTTTTACGTTTTGATGTATTTTCTATTACGTTTATGGACTATGCTATTGAGTATTTTGTGGTTGATTTTGATCATATTCTGGAACGGTGTAGGTACCGTGTTTATGCTTGGCGTTTTTATTGAGCTTTAGAATAAATTGGTAGACATGATTTGGAAGGAATAAAGTGTTGAATAAATTTAGAATATTTTTAGTAATTAAATTGGTGGTTTAATTTATTTAATTTAATTAAATAAATTATTTATAGAATTTTTAATCAAAATTTGAAGTTAATTATTTTGAATAATTATTTGAGAATTTTAATCTGAATTTTGCTGGAATTAATTAAATTAATTAGTGTGGGTTTGAATTTAGAATTTTGTAAGTCATCTGCTTGCTTAGAATCTGATTTGTATTTGGAAAGTAATACTTAGTCAAAAAATTAAAAAATTTGCTGAATGGGGTGTTACATAAACCCCATAATGCCTTTATATAGTAGGCCTCTTTATTTCGAAATGTTTGTTTGATCTGTTGGCTTACGTAAAGTGGTTTTCTCTTTTTGTAATTACCATGCCTCCAACTTAAAAACTCAAAAGGGTTAATTTAAAAAATAATAATAAAAATTTTGAGAAAGAATATTATAGATTAGAAGAAAATTTGTCATTTTTTCGTTTGAAACCACATGAATCTTAGGGCCGACTTCGTAATGCGCCACACGTAGAAATAGGTGGAAGAAAACACAATTGACCAAGGCTTATAAAAAGTCTTTCCATGATTAAGTTAAACATTTGACTTGCTTTTCGTGATCCGCTTTCATTTAAATTTGCAGTTAACTTAGATTATTTTTCGTATATCTTTTGTGTTTGTATGTGGGATTTGACACCTAAAATATTATAGGACTATGCACTTTGAGGATATAGTCTTTGGCTTTAAACTCTGGTTAAGTTTTAATTCTAACGATACCATAAAATCATACAGTTTCATACTCAGAACTATGAAGTAACTACTGTGAACCGTCAAAGTCCGACTATGAAGCACAAATCCGTGAAATGTACGATATTTATATGTATGTGAACGGGTTTTGTGTATAATATTTACATCAGAAAAAATAATTGCCATAAGAGCTTTATGTGTTCCTTCATGTTCACTCGTCATTTCAATATGCCAATACGTTACCGAAGATCTACGTACCCACTGTATAATTTTAAGAATTCAAGTCAGCGACCAGGGCGAAAGTGAGAGAATAAGTAAATAAGATATTTAAATTCCCTTATAATCTTTCATTGTATCCTTTGTATCTCTCTTGAATAATTCTCCTTTGCACACGTACGTTACGTAACATACATAGCCGAGCATCGGATTTATAAAATAAACGTAAAAGACCTTACACTTTCTTTTTTTTTCCAACAGAGATTGATTTAAATTTTAAATGGTTTGGAAAACCTAACCGGAGATCAGAGTTTACATAGCTCATCTCATACGATAATACTCTATCACTTACCGCTAAATTATCTACTTGAACATTAGAACGACGTGATATAAAAGACACATAGAAAGTTGTGAAACCGTCCTTGAGCTTCTTGTAGTCGTCTAAAAACATCTCAAACGCTGGCCACTCCGTTGGGGCATGCACCATCTTCACTAACTCTGAGCAGCCCGTGTGGATACTAACATTTCGTCCTCGGTGGGCTAGCAAGCATTCTATTGCCCAAATCAGTGCCCTCAACTCGACATGAAGCGGTGATAAAGCGTGGCAAATATTTTTGGAACCCATTAAAACATCGTGAGCTTCGTCTTGTGTACAATACCATCCCAAGCCTGAAAAGAGATCAGACGCCTTCCATGATCCATCAATAAAATATTTAGTGATTGACGACGTTGAAATCTCCTGCTTTGTAGCACTCCGTTGCGAATCTTCCTGCTCATGAGGCACTTGATCGCCACGCCAAACTGCCGCTTCACTTTCGGCCAATTGTAAAGTATTTCTGGAATCGGTATCCTGATTAATAAAAATCATACTATTTCTAGCTTTCCAAATGTACCAAATAATCCACGGAAAAAACCTTACACTTTTAAGCGTAAAATATTTACATAAAAATTCTACTTAATTAGAAGTTTTTCAAATGTACCACCGATTTGCATATCCGTTCTACTTTTCTCAAGCATTTGATTCTAAACCTCTTTGTATTTTTTGTTAATATATTTAGACTAGTTTTTTTCGTTTTCTTAACAAATTTCTGTGACAATGTATTCAAAATTCGTTCATTAGGGAAAATATGTTTTGGCTTAAGAATTTGTAAATTGGTGAATATACATGTTGAAATTTTTTAATTATATTTCACCAATTCGGATGACATAAATGGTAACGATTGATATTTAACAAAAGATAAATCAAATATCACTTACTACCATATTTTTATCCAAATATGGTTTAAAAAGTTTCAAAATTATCCAAAATTATATCTACAAATTTCTATGACCAATCACAAAGTAGAAAATGAATGAAAAAAAAAAGAGAGAATAGGATAAAAGGAAATGACACCATAAGATAGGTTTAAAATACTACACAATAAATATAATTTCTAATATGTCTTTTTTTTTTTGTCAAGCTTTCTAATATGTCTAAATATAAAGAAATTACATACAGTGAATAGAGACGTGACAAATTCTCATTGCCCACCTTAATTAAGAAAATAATTTGGTGTCCAATTATAGTTAACCCCATAAAGAAAAAATAATTTGCTAAAAATGTTTAACCAATAAACTAATTTTTATTTTACTTTTTTATAGTCATTAGAATTCAATGTCAATAGTCAACTAAACTCCAAGAGAATATTGTTATTAGGGGTGAAATTTACATGCAACAGAACAAACTTAAAAAAAAAAAAAAAAAGCTCATATCTGTAATTTTTGTTTTGTAACTGTTACTTCGAAACTATCAATAAACATCTAGCTTGTGGTTGGATAAGATAGATAACTCCTTACATTCATTATCTTAAATAACCTTGTAAATCATGTGACCCTCATATGTGTATAAAACAAACCAATTAGACAGTGACGATGATATATTCCAACAATCTACATATCGTTTTCACATTTTCTAAAAATTTTGCAATCGAGTTTTTCTCCAATAGTCTCTCCAGATCCGAAATCGATTATGTCACCTCCCACCATAGAACAACTATACACTTTCCATGCTCAAGACAGAAAAATATTCTCAAAACTTGTCCTAAAATTCTCAAGACCCCCAGCTGAATCACTTCTTGTCATGGCTACATGGTTTTGGCTTGAAGACTTTTTTTGTCAAAACTTCTTATCAATCATATTGGCTTTCAGCGATCCAGTCATTGTGGCTCTAGCAAACGAGGCTGTCTTGTGCTTCCGATGCCTCGATTCTGCTAAGCAGCCAAATGACTTCAATCAGATCCCTCTCACCGTAGAACTCATGACAAAAGACATATCTCTTCAAATAATCTACAAACACCGATACAGTGCTATCACAGGAATCAAAAACTTTTTAACCACGGTGTGTTCTAGAATTTTTTCTGACATCCTTCGACGAGTTCTTCCGTCTTCTTCATCATATTCTTTTATCACTAGACTCCGTCACCCTCTTATCATCCCCGGTTTTCCTCATCCGACGTTCGGAAGCATCAATGTTATGCCTGATATCGTTGTTGATGATAATCTCTTCGACAACAACTTATCTCTCTTCTCTCATGGTCTATGGGGTTGGAACGCTAACTGCATCGCGACTGATAACGAAAGGACTATGTTTATAACATTTTCTCGTGGGTTTCCTGTTTCGCAAGCAGAGGTGAAATTTTTTTTCACCAAAAATTATGGAGAAAATTGTGTTGAAGGCGTTTACATAAAAGAGGACAACGACAACTCCCCTAACGCAAACGGGAATAGCAATGGTCAACAACAATCACTATTCGCGAAGCTGGTCTTGGATTCAGTTGCTACTGTGGATCGCATACTCGACGGCGAGAAAATACAAAAGTTTAGGTTTAATGGGAAACATATTTGGGCTCGTAAATATAACAAGAATAGAGATGGTTAACTTAAAGCCAAATGGAATTTAGTTTTTTGCTTTGTTATTTCTCTGATAAAAAAATAGTCTGTAATTCTATAACTAGAAAACATAAGTAACACCCCAACGACGATTTGGGCTTCTTCATTTTTTTAAGGCAATATGTTTTCACATAATTAAATTTGAGGTTAAATGTCAGTATGTCACTCCAAATATCCAATGTCTTTTCCAAAAAAAAATTAAACAAAAGTAGCACAATATTTTAATGCATGAACACACTTAGATGATTAACCATAGTTTCAATGAAATTTGACTCATTTGAAGGACAATTTCATGATAACCAAATTTTAGATACTTCATCCAATTACTTGTGAAGTAGTAATCGTTGGTTGAACCTCCCTTAGAGCATCATTATTGGGGAGAAACCCATTCTGGGTTTCTTAACAATATTTAATTATAAATTTTAATTAAAAAAAAAAAAGAGTAGAAAAAAAAGAGAAGAATCCCACCTAAAAAACGGTTCTTAAATAAAAACTTTAAGAACCAGCTCTTAAAAAATATATATATATATATATATATTTAAGAAACCCACCTAAGAAATTACATTAATCATGGTCTTACAAATTGATATATTATCTTTTTTAGCTGTTAATTCATTTACTTTTACAAGAATAGTTTGGTATGCTAGATGTCACAAATCTAATTTAAATATTATAAACTATCAAGTTAGACATGTTTTGACGAATAGTTATTAAATTTTAATTTCTTTATCATATTTTATGTATATACTAGTTTTTTCTTATTTTATATATAGTTATTACAACAAAAAATGATCTGTCATGGTTTTATTGGATGTAATTGAAAAATTAGTAATTACTACTTAAGACTGACTGTGCAGAACAAAATCCACAGGTAATAAATACAAAGAGACAAAAATTCAATGTTGTTATAAATGAAAAATAATTGCACAACGGGAAATAAAAAGAAAAGTGGAGTAAAAAAAAAAAGTTGTGAACGTATACACTTTGATGAGACTATTTACTTGAAGAAATAATGACTATTTTAGACAATATATGTTATATGAATGACATGGACCGCATGGTCGTTATAATGACTTAAACAAACTTTAAAGTAAAATTGTTAACGTTTACATTCTGAATGATATGTATTATTTTTCTTAATCGAGTGTTCGAGAATTATCATAAGTTCTGCTGTGTTTATTACTAGAAAAAAGTTGAGGAGAATACTCCCCACTAATATATATGAGTTGGAAGTTTTCCTCCATAAGAAAAAGAAAGTTTTTGAACCAAAAAAAAAATGGATATCTTTTCTATTATGGATCCAAGGTAATTTAGAAGATTTGTTTTCTTCTATTTAACTCAAATTTATAGTTTTTAATTGGCAAATCGTTATAAATTTACTTTTTAATAACAAAATGATCCAATCGGACTGTGGAAAACAGATTTAAGTATTTAAGCATGTGGAAGGCAAAGGAAGCCAGGCACAACATTATGAAAGAACATAAACAAAAATAAAGGCGTCTGCCGGGAGACAAAAAAACCCGGGTCTATTGCTTGGAAGGCAATTATCCTAACCGTTGGACTACAGACGCTTGTTAGCATTTCACACGATTTATTTATATATTTCTATTATAAAGCCATATCAAAAATGGAGCGCTTCCAAATAAATGATTTAATCTAGAAGATGGACTTCAATTTTTAAATCTAGAAGATGAACTTCAATTCAGGCCTAATGGGCCACTCTCATTGCTGGAGGATGATACCAAAGAAAAGATGTTTGTATTAAGTTTAGTGGAGGCTTGGAGCCATCACTAATTTGTAGATTAGTCTCTCTTTTTTTTTTTCTCGGAATTTCATGATTATAAAAAAAAAAAGTAGAAATTATAAATTTGATGAATAAATAAAATCCTTAAAACTGAAGAATAGCCAACTAGGTATATGTCACTGATAATTTAAGGGATACAGGTATATGTGATTATTGCTGATTAATATTCAACAAACCCCTCAATTAAGGCTTTATCTAAAATACGATAAAACTAACTTTTATGATTGGCTAGGCGTGAACATAACAAGATTAGTATTGTTTGGCAGGTTAATACCACAAGGTCATCTGGCAAATCGGTCCATTCGTTGGGTTTTCTGGTGTTTGGTTGTTTTGACATGTTTCTCAGTTGAATTTGAATTGTTTCAAATCTTTTATGAATTTCAATAATAAGAGTTAATTTCACGACGACCATATAAGAGAAAAAACTTGGTTTGAGGTTATCATTTCGCCAAGACAAAATCAATGAAAACTATGATTGGCAGGATCCTGTTACTTTCCATTTATTAAGTTTTATCTGTACTTTGTTGAATACTTTGGTCTACCATTTTCGTCTCCTTGAATCAGGATTGTTATATTAACATCATTTTTTAAAAATCATCATGTGCTCTTATAACAATGGATATACAAATCATTAATCCACGTAATGCCTAACAATTATGTCTTTGTCAAAAGGCACACACATTTTCTTATGTCATAGGAAAACTAGACAAATAATTAATCCAAATAATCTCCTCTAAATAATATAAGGTGTCTATCTTTTGTTAATTTTCTTATAAACTGTTAGAAATTGAAAAATTATTCATTAAACTATAGAATAACTGGATAGAATTGGTTAGTCAACAAAATGGAGTCTAACATCAAATCATACAGTTTGTTAGGTAACCATGCACTTGCACATCTCCTATTTTACTAGTTCGGAAGTGGTCCAAACGAAAGAGATTTATGAACTATAAAATAATACGGTATTATTATCAAATCATTATATTGAGACAATAATATAATTAATTTACCAAAAAGCCTGAATTACGTTTGACTAATTGATTTCTTCGTGCCAACGGGGAGAAGGCCATCTCTATTTTGTCTATCGATAATGATTTATTGATATCATTGATATTTCACAAACCCTAAAGTAATCATCCACCAAATCATTTTATTGTGCTAATTAAGATGATGGAGATGGTTATTTTGTGAGAATGGTGCGGTTAAAAACTATAGATAATGGATCATTTTGGTTAGTAATAATTTAACATCACTTAGAGTCTTAGAGTAAGTGGCTTTATTCAACTCGATATATTTGTTTATATTGTTCGACTCGATATATATTCTTCAACACACTCCCTAATGTAGAACCTTTTGCAAATTAATACTACTACATATAATAAGGAACACAAAAAGAAAGCCTCCCTAGTCCCAAGAATATAAAATTGTTCAAAGTTGAAATCAATGACGTTTTCCACATTGTGACATAATTATTGTTTTTTTCATTTTTTAAAATATTATTCTCAACTATTACATTATTATCTATAAAAATGTCTCCAACATCAAATAATAGATGAATTAACAGTCTTCGAAAGCCGGGTACCAACCAATAGAAGAAGACAAAAAAAAATTAGGTAGTGTACCAATTTCAAGTAGAGTATCTTAATTTTCTTTTCCATTTTTGTATCTATGGATGTTAATAAAAGACAAAATAAAAACAAACAACTTTTTTGATTATTTCCCCTGGCGGGGAAAACACGTCCAAGCGACAAAAGCATTGAATCACATACACACGAAACGCGCATTACAAGCCGCGTGACTTTGGTGAGACGCATGGATCACACATCTGAACGCTCGACGCGCGTTGCCTTAACACCATTTTCCTCCTGGCGTCTTGTGAACGCTATGGGGCTTTGGTTGCGATCAGTAGGCCCATTTATTGACTAAAGCAAAAACATTTTTAGAGAAAAGTCTTGGGAATTGGGATGATGACAAATTGACAATTGTTCATGAAATGTTATTTATAAATCTTGGCTCATTGAACCAAAAATCTATCACGGATTTATCTACCTACTAATCAATTATAAAAGATATTATTTTGTAAAGATAATGAAAATTATTATTAAAAAAAAAAAAAATTTGTCTACATTGGCTAGAGGATTCCGAACTGAAATCTAAACTAATTTTCGGAACATTAAATTAAACGAGTTTATAATAATAAATCATAACTAAAAATCGTAACAAAAAAGTTCAAACATTGATCCTCCAAATTTTTTGATCACACTATAGAGGATATAGACAAATTTCATAAACAAATAAAATCTTTTGGTTGTTTTCCAAAGCTTTATCTCAATAAATTTCGTGGCTATCTAGTTTTCGTTTCTATTTATTTTATTTCCCATTCACATTATTATCGTTCTATTTATTATAAATAAATATCTCGAACGTATCTTAATGAATTGAGAGTACATAAATAAATCGTGAAACAAAAACATGGAAGAGCACAACTAGAGCACTTAACCCCGAAGACTTATTAAGGTTAAGGATCTCACCAAACATTACAAAACTAACAAACACTCTCTCTCTCTCTCTCTCTCTCTCTCTCTCTCTCTCTCTCTCTCTCTCCTGCGCCGCTTCACCACCGTACGGAGAAGCGGATCTTAAGACCAAACCGTCGCAATGGGGAAAGGCGGAACACTGAGCGAAAGCGTGATTAAGAAGATCGTTCTCTCATACAGCTACGTAGCGATATGGATCTTCTTAAGCTTCACCGTAATCGTCTACAACAAATACATCCTCGACAAGAAGATGTACAATTGGCCATTTCCGATCTCACTCACCATGATCCACATGTCCTTTTGCTCAACCTTAGCTTTCCTCATCATCAAGGTTTTCAAATTCGTCGAGCCAGTTTCTATGTCTCGCGAAACTTATCTGAGATCCGTCGTCCCGATCGGTGCTTTGTACGCTCTCTCGCTCTGGTTATCGAATTCAGCTTACATTTACCTATCAGTCTCCTTCATCCAGATGCTTAAAGCTTTGATGCCTGTTGCTGTTTACTCAATCGGTGTTCTATTCAAAAAGGAAGGATTCAAATCCGACACTATGATGAACATGCTCTCGATCTCGTTTGGTGTTGCAATTGCTGCTTATGGAGAAGCTAGATTTGATGTTTGGGGTGTCGTTCTTCAGCTTGGTGCTGTTGCGTTTGAAGCTACTCGTTTGGTATTGATTCAGATCTTACTCACTTCTAAAGGAATCACTCTTAATCCAATCACTTCGCTTTATTACGTTGCTCCTTGCTGCTTAGCTTTCTTGTTTATTCCATGGATCTACGTTGAGTTTCCTGTTCTCAGAGACACATCTAGCTTCCACTTTGATTACGCCATCTTCGGGGCTAATTCGTTCTGTGCGTTTGCTCTGAATCTTGCTGTGTTCCTTTTGGTTGGCAAAACATCTGCTTTGACCATGAATGTTGCTGGTGTGGTTAAGGATTGGCTCTTGATTGCTTTCTCATGGTCGGTGATTAAGGATACTGTGACTCCTATTAACCTTTTCGGGTATGGGATCGCGTTCTTGGGAGTTGCGTATTACAACCACGCCAAATTACAGGCCTTGAAGGCTAAGGAGGCTCAGAAGAAGATTCAGCAAGCTGATGAGGAGAGTGGTCGGTTGCTTGAAGAGAGGGAAGGTGATGGAGAAGGTAAGAAGAATGAGTCTGAGAATTAAATGAAGACTTCTTGAAAATGGAATTTGAGCAAACGCACAATTGGTGGAATAAGAGCATGGAAGAAGATTTATGATTATAATTTGGATAATCAGGGATGGTAGGTGGTGCTTATGGAATCTGAGGTTGCCTTTGATCCATTGATTTGCTCATAGGTAGTGTAATCAGAATCTCTTATCGCTTTCGTCTTGTTTTTTTTTCCCGAGCTTTTTCTCATTTTTCTTCATGTTATTTATGATTACAATGGTGTTACCAAACCTCTGTTTATGGATTTTCCTATTTCTTATTTAACCATACTGAAAGTTTTAGTATTCTTGTGGATGGTAGATGTAGTGTATTTGTCCTTGCCATGTTCGTTTAATCGACATTTAGTTATGGTGTGATTTTGTTTAGTTTGTTCGAAGCACTAGGTTTGACAATCTAGAATATAGATCAAAGCAATCCCGTAAAATTCTAAACAAGTGCATTCATTTGTCTATAAAGAGTGATGAGAGATAGAGATAGGAAGAATTGTGTATTGCTCTCATGAAGATGGAGTCAAAATATACAAGCATATATATAGGAATATCATTTAACCTACTTTCCTAACTAATCCAATCATAATAGAATATTTACAAATTACTAATATATATTACGGAAGATTTACATGTCTTCTAGATATATTTCTATAAAGCATCCATCTAGCAAATTCCTAAGAGAAAAGTATGCTGTAAATGTTGATGTCTCTTGCATAATTTCATAAAGGAGGTTTGTGGGATGCAACAGTAGGAAGAAATGGTTGGAAGCTTTGTGTGTTTGCCCGATCATATGTCAATGGTCAGACAACTCTAGTTATGTTAGTTAGGAATTTAAAGCTCTATTGTTGACGAACAAAATAAAATAAAAAATTTCCGGGGGCCAATTCTAAAGTTGGATTATATTGAATAAGCCCAATCACACTATGTGGCAACACTGATGACAAAGGTTGGTTTTATAAGGCCCGTTATTACCCTTAATAATTTCCGAACATATAGAATCCGAACTCTTTCTATTTGGCGCATCTTTTTAATCATAATAATAACATTATAATTTTGACTGGAACATTAAAAAACAGAAAAATCATTCAAAATATATATATATAAAACATTCTATAAAATATCTCCTATAAATATGGGTTTTTAGTATCCATAAATATAAGATTATAATTAGTTACCATATATATAGGATTTTATCAATTACCATAAATATTTGATTTTAATTCGATTTTTAAGGAAAAATTAAAATAGATATATTTTCTATAAAATATATATATATATTTCTATAAAATAGATATTATTTGATTTATGGAACTTTTTCATAAATATATAATATTCTATAGAATATCTACTATAAATATGAATTTTTGTATTCATAAATATAGGATTTTAATTAGTTACCATAAATATAGGATTTTAAGTAGTTACCATAAATATTTGATTTTAATTAGTTACCATAAATATTTGAATTTAATTCGATTTTTTTAAGAAAAAATTAAAATAGATATATTTTTTTCTATAAATCATATAATAATTAATGACTAAACTACCCTTAATAAGAGATTATAATTTGTTATTTGTTGTAATGGCAATGTGATATAAATATTAACATTTTATAAGGTTTATTTTATAAATGTATTTCCAAATAATAATAAGGGGATCATATAATTGTACCTTCTATTTTTTACTTTGAAATCGTTTTCTAAAGGTTGAATTTGTGAACGAAATCCTAACATGGTTTTTACCCGAGTCTTATAAACCCTCCATCATCTATATTTTCTATCATTTGGTATCGTAACTTTGTTGGGTTCCTTTCTTTTAATTAATACATCAAATTTGGGGACAAAAAAAAAATCAAATAAAGTAAAATGGCTATTTAGAAGGTGCAGATTCCAGATTGATTCCAGATTGATCCCAGAAATGCTTTCCACACACTCCTTCTCATGAGATAGGACCCATTCTATAATAATAATATCTACTTTTCCATTTAAAAAATAAATGATTCGTAACCCTCCTATTTAAAACACGTATTAGTCGCAATTAGTCGCAATAATAATATATATTAAATTGATATTCAATTTTTTATTATCACTTTCATAATATATATAATGTATGTAGACAAAAAAAAAATTCATCTAATGTACATTTCCAGTTTTTGAAAGTCAAATTGCTTTTTTTTTTTTACTCTTTCCATTTTTGATTATATGTATTATGGAGTATATATGAACTAAATATATTTTTTTTGGTGAATTTCAACGGTTTTATATTTGTTGGAAAATGACCTAAAATAGTGGAGAACAATTGAACGAGTTTTTTAACATTGAAAAACCTATTATTTGTGTTAAACCATGTCTCTTCAAATCAAAACTTAAGGAGAAACAAAAATTAAGGAAAAAGAGAACTCAAATTAGATGTTTGAATGTGTGGTACATATAAACTTAGATTTATGTATATATAAGAGTACATATTGTAGTTTATTTTTAACCTATACAACACCATTAATTCATTTGTAAAATCTAAGATGAGGAGTCCCTTTCAACTCTCATTCAAGATCCTAATTTTCTTCATCATTTTTGTGTCAGGTTTGTATTTATATTTAAAATATCTTTATATATATAATATAATTGTTCGGAAAGAAATTATTAATGAATATCATGTTATTTATTTAAACTATAATTTTTTAATATTTTAATTCAAATATATTATGCGAAATATAAATTTTCTTTTATATATCAACTCAAACTATTTTTCATTACATAAATCTTTAGTATTAAGGTTAGTTCTTTTTATGTCAAATCCATGTAATCCTAAAAACTTGAGTTTAATGTTTTGAGCTAGAGATAAAATTTTATCCCCACATATAATTTTGTAAATTTTTACTTATTTTAGTTAGTATGCACATTTATAGAATTTATGGTCTTAATATATTAGGAAAAATTATTGAGTTATAAAGTTAGTAAATATATTTTCTTTCTCAAGAATTACCAATGAATTATAAAGAATTTATGATATATCTTAAATCATTTATTAATATTAGAACAACTTCGTAAAAACTTTATATTCACAAAATATTATTTTATATTTTAAATTAAAAAACCAAAATTTGTGCTTTAAATATTACAGCAATAATGGAGAATGTGCAAGCAAATGCAAAATCCCAGTGCGCTTCGGATTTCAGTGTACTTGGAGATTGTAATCCTTCAGACTGTAAAATTTCGTATTTAAATTTCAAACGGGGAAGTGCGCACGCCTGTAGGTGCCTATCTTCGAAGGATTGTCGTTGTTTCCATGATTTCATACCTAACACACGGAAGTGCCCGCCGCACTATCCCTAATTTTCTACAATTTACAATAAAAGAATAAAATAATATTTTTTGCTTTTAATTTCCTTAATACTCTGTAATGTTTGAAAATAAATATGGTGTAAAAGAACTGCCATCTGCTTTAATAATTTTTTCTCTCACTTATTTTTTTTTGATTTTATGAAGTGTTTGCCATTAACATTTTACAATTTACAATAAAAGAATAAACTAATATTGTTTGCTTTTAAATTCCTTAATAATCTTGTAATGTTTGAAATAAATATGGTGTAATCAAAATCGAAGTTTGGAGCTCCGTAGTTTATGCAGTGAACGATGGAGGTCGTAGAGACGATCTTCTCTGTATAGTGATGATATTATGTTTGTGATAAAAGTGATGATATTATGTTTGTGATATGTTTGTGATAAACAATTTTTTAAGATCGTAAATCCAGATTCTATGTATATATCGTGTTATTTTGCTTATGCCACTTGATTACGTATTTTTCTTTATAATAAAACATTGACAAGTTGTCAAAGTAATGAAAATGGAAATTAGCGGAATCTCGTGATTCTTTGCTAGAATTTGATTATTTAATTAAAATCGAATTACAATTAAATATTTATGGTAACTAATTAAAATCAAATATTTATAGTAACTGATAAAAATTTTATATTTATGGTAACTAATTAAAATTTTATATTTATGGATATTCTATAGAATATTTTATATTTATGAAAAAGTTTCGTAAAACTTCCGGGGGCCAATTCTAAAGTTGGATTATATTGAATAAGCCCAATCACACTATGTGGCAACACTGATGACAAAGGTTGGTTTTATAAGGCCCGTTATTACACTATATAATTTCCGAACATATAGAATCCGAACTCTTTCTATTTGGCGCATTTTTTTTTAATCCCGGTTGATAATTTCTTCTTAAACCCGTAACAAATAATTTTGACTAAACCCGTTCGCCGTTTTGAACATCAAAAAAAACAGAAACCTCTCAAAAACCCTAATTAGCTTCTTTTATTTTTTCTTCTTCAGTTTCTGTCGCTCTTCTCTTCCGCCACCGTCTACAGATTAACCTCCTGGATAAACTGAAGAAAGTTTTATTTCTGTGACATACACTTATCTCTCTATCTTCCTCGCTTAGTTTCCGTGAACTGGTTAGTTGTTTGTTTCTTTAACTCTTATGTTCAATTAGATTGTTTTGACTGAGTGGGTTGGTAAGTTGCAGCATTTCTTCCACGGAATTTAGTTTTTTTTTAGATGGAATAGAATCCTTTCTTAGCTCGAGTTTTCGTTTTGGGTTGATAAGGAAGGAACTGTAAATCCTTTTTTTTTTTTTTACTGATTTCGGTATTTTCCAGTTAAAGATGTTTGATATATGTATAATGTTCGCATGTGTCTGATTGTTTGCTTGAAACAATTTCAGGGAAAAATGAATTTGGTGAACATTAGGGATGTATTGACTTCTTTCAGTCCTGCACTAGATTATCTCGCTCTTAGCACCGGAGATGGCCGTATCAAGGTATTCTCTACCTGTATGCCTTTCTCCTGTTCAATTTGTAGGGATTTTCTATACAAAGGGAAGATCTTTTGCTTTTCAATTAATGTAATTTTCTTTCCATGTTGTATAGATTTGGGATACTATCAAGGGTCAGGTCCAAACAGAGTTTGCTGATATTGCATCTACAGAGGAGACAAATATATATACCAAAGTTGGGAAAGGTCATCTCTCGATTGATTATACTTGCATGAAATGGTTGTCTTTGGAGAAAAAGGTAAAGAGGCTTAGTTTATTTTATTCTAGCCTTGCGGTGTAGATGTTTGTTAAATCATTGTCTTTGCTTACAAATAAGCTTTATTCTTGTTTTTTTTTGCAGAAGAAGAGGAAACTTGGAACTTCCGTATTGGTATTAGGAACTGGTGGAGGAGATGTTTTAGCACTTGATGTGGCTTCTGGTCAGCTGAAATGGAGAATAAGTGATTGTCATCCTGGGTGAGTAACTAACTCTCACTGTCTTCTTCTTTACTATTATTTTGTTGGACCATATTTGAAAGCAAACTGATCTATTTGTAAAAATACTGGCATTCTTTTTTATTTGGTTATGCGCTAGGTAGTTGCTCTCCGCGCAAATCCTTATAAAATTTCCTCTTCGAAACTGGGTTTGGACATTTATCAATGTGTTTCTTGTCTTGTGCAGAGGTGTCAATGCTGTTTCATCTTCAGCAAGGGCCTCGTTCATATACAGTGGTGGGGCAGATGGGATGGTTTGTCAAATTGATCCCCATAGTGGAAATCTGATCAGAAAGTTCAAAGCTTCAACAAAAGCAGTTTCTTCTTTATGTGTTTCACCAGGTGTGTCCGTTTGATCTAAATAGAAAAACTGGTTTCTTCACGTATGTTTTGAGTTGTCTTAAAAAAGCCTCATTGAAGTAATGTGAAGAAATTTCTGTTAACAGGCTTGCATATATGTATACCTGATGATGATGTTGTTTTTTTCTCCTCCCAATGTAGATGGAAAAATATTAGTCACTGCATCTGCTCAGTTGAAGACTTTTAACTGCTCAGATCTCAAGAAGATACAGAAGTTTACTGGTCATCCTGTGAGTACCATTACTTTTATCTACCATGTTTTATGGTAAGGATGCTGCCTCTATATCACACATTAGAAGGTTGTTAACAGTTTTTAATGTTATATAGGGAGGTGTACGTTGTGTGGCTTTTACCGAGGATGGCAAGTACGTCCTCTCATCTGCAGTCGGTGAAAGATATATTGCAGTATGGAAAACAGATGGTGCAAAGAAGCAGTCTGCTAGCTGTGTTCTTGCCTTGGAGCACCCTCCCGTCTTCGTGGATAGTTGGGGTGAAACAAATGAAAAAGGGTTATACGTTTTAGCGATTTCAGAAATAGGTGTCTGTTATTTTTGGTATGGATCAAATGTTGAGGAGCTATGCAATGCAAAGCCTACAAAAGTCGCATTAGCAACTGAAGATGCTTCACTCAAACACCACAAGGGCTCGTTGCCCATAATCTTTGCTGCCAAATTACAAGGCATTTTGAAGCCTGGATCTGCGCATGCATTTATTGCATCCGGATTGCTGGTGAAACCATCATTCCAGAAAATGGTGTTGCAGTTTGGCACCGACTTGGTGCTGAATGCCTCTAAGGATGGGATCCTTCTCCCCATCAGTCAGTCCGTTTCCAAGTCCAGCAAGGGGCAAGGCGTGCAGAATAAAGGTATCTTGTATGGGCTATACCCTTTACTAAATCATGAAACTTCCAAGAAATTAATTTGATTAGGCTGTTCTTGTTTTTTTTTTTTTTATAAAAGGCTATTCTTGTTTATATTGTTATTGTATTGCGTAAATCAAATTGACTATTTTATTCAAAGATTTCCAGTAGTGCCAGCTGTTTAACAATATCCACACCATATTTAAGTAGAGTCGATAAATTTTCTTATAATGTGTAACTGTTTTTTGACATTAATGGAACTGCAGGATGTATCTTTCAATATTTTGAACATTGTTGTTTCATCTTCTCTGTATGGAGGATCTTTGTCCTCAATACTGCCTTGTGAATTGTGCAGTTTCCATATTTCCGCTTTCCTGTCAATAACAATGACTGACTAAGATTTTATGATTTATAGTTATAACATTAGACCGGGCACATGCGGAGGATGCTTTGCTGCCAATCGCTAGGGTTGCTGATCTGCACGAGAAAAAGAGTGTACAACTACACTCATCTGATAAGAATACTGATATGGTTGACCTAAGTGAAGATGGTGAGTTTTGCATCACGGTACTGAAGTCTCACCGTACTGATGCAGATCACTTGATTGTGTTGGCTCTTTTAGTAGTTATATGCCAGATGCTTCGGTACAAGAACTGCTCTGGCTTTTTGTTCATTTTTTTTTAATTTCAAAATTTCAGATCATGTAGAAACCTTTAGCATGGAAGATAAGTTGAGATCGTTAGGGATACTTGGAGGTACAGATGAACAAAAAAACCTTTCCTATGCTTCAGTAATTGATGGAATTGATCTTCAGGCTTATCTACCACCAAAAAAGGTATATTTGCTTTCTGGATGCTCGGTTCTTTGGCTTGTGTTACATCTTACTGATGCATCTCTTTAGAGATTTCCAGAGATTTTTTCTTTGAATCTCCAATCGTAGTATTCATAGAATTTTTTGGTATTGCTAGTTAAAGTCTGCTGTTTTGTCAATGGAACCCTCCTCTGCATTCAAGACTCTAGAAGCTTTGGTTGCTATGTGGCAGACAAGGTTGGTTCTCTGACTTCCTCCTTTCCTGTTCGCAAGTTTCATCTTTAATAATTATTATTGAAGCTTTTACCATTGGAAAATAAGTCACGCTAAAAATCTAGATGTTCTTCTCACCAGCAATTTTAATTCGTTTAATCTTCGGCTATGATAATAATCCAGTGCATGTTTGATTCTCTAGTCTCATTGCGTTTATTTCAACAGGGCATGTGGTGGTAGGTATCTTCTACCATGGATATACAGCATAATGGTGAATCATAGTCATTACATCATGTCTCAAGAACCAAAAAATCAACAGCTGCTTAATACATTGCTTAAGGTAAGAGATAAGAATAGAGCCAATGATTTTGATAGTTCTGTATAATTTTCTTGATTTAACTTATGTTATCGTCCAGATTACCAAGTCCCGAGGAACGGCTCTTGAACAGTTACTACAGTTATCTGGGCGCTTACAACTTGTTACAGCCCAGGTTACATACCCATCATCTTCTGTTCAGTTCTCAAGGTGGTTACAAGCAATTATATACGGCTATTTAGTTTTTAATAAACCTTTCTTTTATGGCAGATCAATAAAGCTGCAGGAAATCAAACTCAACCAACAGCTCATGATCAAGAGATTGATGAAAGTGAGGATGAGGAAGAAGATGTAGAAGAGCATTTCTATGGTGAGAATGATAATGAATCCGATTTAAGCAGCGACAATGGAAAAAATGAAGGTAAGGTTTTTTTTTTTTTTTTCATTTTTCGCATATCGGTTTATGGCTAAAAGCTTTATCTAAATCTTGCCTACGCTCTTACTTTCAGAGGATGATGATACCTTGATGGAGATATAAGCTAATGGGTGAGGAGAAGAGGAGCATTGCCTCTTCTTCTCACGTTTTTTGTCTCTTTCAGTGATTCCTTATTATCTTGTATTAGAATTTGTATTTTTGAGCCAAAGCGATAAATTTTCAACTCATTTCTTGTCTTCGACGCGTTGCACAGAATTATATTTACCTTTCTACAACTGAACAGGACTACAACGACACACTTAAGTTCCATAAGTTATGTGAAACAAAGCCTTTTTTTATTTGCTATGTTCGTTACAACATGTTGGATTACGTTCAACGAGAAAAAGCTTAACATGTGTCTTTTGTTTTGAAAAAGAAACATCGAACTGTTCATGGATTATAAAAATGTGCATATAGCTACCGACTAGTCACAAGACCAGTACCAAAGGACAAATACTAAATCTTCTTCAGCCTCTTCAATACCAGGTGTTACTTATTAGTACCATAACTCCAAAACCTCCCCGAAACAGGTCCTTCAATTGTCTCTGTCAATACATGCTTTATGCGGTACATTGATCTCCTCACCTATGTTGAGATTCGGACACAGCCATTTGCTTTTAAGAAAAAGATTCACATTTCTCTTCAGAACATTCATCAATTTGTCAAAAACATTTTGTAACTGAAAGTTAAAATCCGGTATTGTCTTACCTTTGGGCTTTGGAATGCGTTCAGAATAATAAAGACTCCAGAAAGCAAGTCGGGACTTTGAGCCCGACGTGTATCGAACACGCAACCTTCTATATCACAATGTCATATCATAGAACAAAAAAAAGCTCTTTTTCTCTTTGTTTAAAACAAAATTATCTTTCAATGACTACACACTACAACAAGAGAACTTGGTCTACAATTGGAAATTTAGCTCTCACATCCCATATAAATTAACATGATAATTATTAATACAAATTCCTTGTAAATTTTATCCACAAAAATATAACACAAGAAGAAGGAGATCAAAGGCTTGCATCAGCGTTAGAACCACCACCTCCTCTCTTGTTTCCTGTTGTGTTCTTCAGAATCTGCACCAAAACATCTCAAAACTTGTAAGTAAATAAAAACCATTACCACCACACCAACACAAAAAGAATCTAACTTTGCATTCTCATATTCTCCATCACTTGAACATCAAAACCAGCCTGACATAATCAAGCATACATGGAGATCAGATCACAGTAAATGAACATTACAAGAACCATTGAAGAACTAATAACAAGCTTAAATGATAGCTCCGTAGTCCTTGTAACTAGTTACTAAACTAATTGTTGGTGAATCCTAGGGTTATTATTTTTGCCAGCAATGTTACAAATAATTGAATATCGCAGATCAGATTTTAATGGTGGGATGGATGAAACGTACATGTCTAAGCATCTGGTTCTCGTTCTGCAAAGTAGAGAGTCTCTCTTCAAGTTCAGAGTTTTTGTTCTCCAAGTCTTTAACTCTGTTTTCCAACTCACTCAAGTAAGCTTTTTTCCTCTCTCTTGCTTGCTGCGCTGAAACTCTATTCCTCAACAACCTTTTCACCATAAAATTTACCAAACAACCCCATCACGCAACCCTTTTTTTTACCCAAAATTACATCTAAACGCTACAAAGGGTAAAAATGTAAATTTAGGTGAAAAGATTAAAACAAAAACAAACACCTCTTTAGCCGCTTGTTCTCTTTATCCGCCGGTGTCCTCCCTCGCTTCCTTTGACTTTCTCCGACCGTTGTCTGTATCCGCTCCTGACCGGTCGCCGTTCCAGATTCTCTACCGGAAGTTTCTTTTCCGGCAGCTTCTCCTCCGAACTCCGGCACTCGCCGTATCTCCTCATCGCTTTCTATTCCTATTTAACAAAAAAAAAAGAGACTTTAGGCGAAACTTTCTAACACAATTGAAATTACAGATCTTCTCGATCCCGAGAATTTTGTCGGGGAGACTAAAAATCTGCAGACCCAATTGAGAAAACCAATGGTGATTCAAAAGCTAGATGTGAATTTACTTAATATCCATTGCATGAGGCTGAAAATCAATGAGATCAATCATTGGGAGACGAAAAAAAAAACAATCGACAATTTTTTTACCTTCTTTGATCTCCAAATGTGGAGCAGAGCTTGATGATCTCTCACTGCTTGATGGTAAAGAGCTAGTCGCTTGTTCCTGCATTTTTCTTACTCCTGAAGATTCGATCAGGCGAGAGAGAGAGAGAGAGCTTTGTTGTTTTAGTAGCGAAGCTGATGAAAACCGGATAAAAAAGAGGAAAAGAGCGGGACTTAGGATTTACAGAAGAACTTGGAAAGAATCTAATTGCGAGACATTTTGGGAAGGAATCGATTAGAGTGGCCACAGCCGTTAGATCTGAGGAGAATCTGACGGATATAGAGAGTGAGTCGTGGATAAAACTGAGCCTTGAGGAAATACAAGGATCCAAAGGCATATGAGATGGGAACGTGGATACTGGTGAGCCGACGGATCTGGTTAGCATCTTACGGTCAATAATGGATAGGGGAGATAATAGGTGGTCCCCATGTCTGTCCTGGACAGATATTAGTTCTTTCATTCTGTCACATGGCCCACGCCTATGACACTGCTTTGAAAAGTGTTCTGATCAAAGTAATTTATTTTGTTTTTGTCATACATTAATTAGGAGTATTAAACAGAAGAAAACTATAGCCATAATAAACCAAACAAAATTGAAAACTGAAATGTCCCAAGGCTACAAACGTTTTTACTTTTCAACTGTTCTTCAATGATAGATATTACACTAACAGAGGAGAGGGACGAATTGAAAAGGTTGTATAGTACACAATTTCTCAGTGAGGAAATAACTAACAAACTGAATCCAAGATATCCTAAACTTTCTTAGCTAAACATATCCAGCCACACCATTCGACAGAAATAACTACTATAAACACACCTCGTATTACCAAAAAAATGTCCTTGATGATTATGTTGATGAGTTTCTGAGAATCCAGAAAGCAAATCATTGCCCATCTCAATGTAAACATTAAATCAAACCGGAGCTTGATATGGAGCACGCTTCTCTGGAACTCCGTCCTCTGCTCGTTTTTCTTCAAACCACTTCAAAACTCGCTTCCTTGGAAGATTGGTCACTTGAACAATGCTGCTAACCACGGCATTCTATACACAGCATCATTAGACATCATATGTGAGATAGAACATTTAACTAACATAAATTGTATCCAAATGTAAAGGAGAATCCTTACAGTGGGTCGTTTTGATCTTCTGTAAACTTTTTCTAGTGTTTCAATGTGAGCTTTCTTCACTCTTTTCTGAGCAGACCATCTTTGTTGCATCACATGGACTGCTTCATCTTTTATTTTTTTCTCAGGTTCGACCACAATATCTTCAGCTAATGATGATTCCACTGGATTTGGATCAGGTGAGGAGTTTTCAGGTGCTGCTACTGGCGGTTTTTCATCTGGTAGTGTAGCACTTAACATTAGAAGCTTCGGAGGCGGGTCACGAAGCAATTCAAGAACATAAGCCCTGTCAAGACAAACCTCAGCTGCTAGATTTTTTATCTGCAGACCACAACAAAACCATCTGTTAACAATGATGCATTTGAAAATCAGAGGATCTACTTGTTCTTCGTCAACTCTTAAAAAATTCTGAAGCAAAACCTGTAAAGCAGACTATAACCCAAGAACTATACAAAATTATAATTTAAACAATGTATTCAACATCTATCCTCAAAACTGAACTTAAACTTACACTAGTTTTACGACGCCCAGCTTTCAATGCATAAGCCAATCTTCTAAGCTGCCAATTCTTCAGCTTAGTCGGTCTTTCATCTTCTTCGCTGTCATCATCATCATCTTCATCTTCATCATCGCCATCATCAACAACATCACCAGTGGCTGAACCAAACAAGTCAATGCCATCATCATCGTCACCACCACCCAATGCTCGAGCTAACTCGTCTGCCAATGCATCTAACTCTTCCTCACTGATCTCCTCATCATCAATTGACGATTTATCATTCTTCAAATCTTCTTCCAATAGATTAAACAATGCCTCAAATGGATCATCCTCTTCCTCACCTCCTCCATTATCATCTCCCTCAAAACTTTTCTGTCAAAAATAATGAAACCTAAGAGTCTGATACGAAATCAAAAAGAGGCAAACCAATTTTAGCTCACTTAGTGTATCCAAATTCGGTTCCAATTCGGCGAAAGCAGCATGTAAAAGCAAGTGCGAAGATACTCATTCTCAGTATGATTGTATTACCTTTTTGTTCCTCTTCGGGGACGACGAAGAAGGCGAAGACGCGAATCCATTTCGGTTCTTCCCACGAGCAAAAACAAGTACAGATCGAGACGGACTGTGAAATGGAATAGCAACGCTAAAAGTACTAGCGTGCCCATTCCGAAACAGAACTCTGTTGACGGATAAACCTGACGACGAAGAAAACAACGGAGGATGAAGATGAGAGACGACGCCGGAGGAGGAAGATAGAGCAACCGCCATAGCTCTTATCATCAAAACTGTTTGCTGTTTTCAGTAGATTTTATATGAATCGTATCACTCCTTTAAACGATGTCGTTCTCACTCCAAGATCTTAAAACACTCACGCTGTTTGGTATTTACAATATAGCAAGGCGTGTCGTTTATAATCAAACTGCTTGCTGGTTTCAGCGAAATTTTATATGAATGACGCTTTCATAAACGACGGCGTTTATCCTTCTCAAAGATTTAAACACTCATGCTGTTTTGTGTTTACAATGTAGCAACGCGAGTCGTTTATAAAGTATTTATTTTGTTCTTCGTCTCTGGTTACAACGTGTCCACTCTGCGTCTCTCTCTCTCTAGATTCGATTTCTTTCCAGGCCTGATAATGGCGAATCCAGCGCAATCAAAGGGATGGATTAAGAAATGGACGTCAATAGCTTCATCGGTTTACTTCGTCTTGATCATATTTCAGATCCCTCTCTTCAGGTAAATTCGTACTAAAACAATCTCTCAGCTGCGTAATTCGACTTCTAGATTTCGTTATTTAACGAGCGACACGTCTATGAAACCTAAATTTGGATTCACTTTCAAGTTTTCGCAAATTTGTGTAGCTGGTTTTAGTAAGAAACTCCAGCTGATTTTCATTGCTTTATCGACTTTTAATCAAAAATTTAAGTTGACCTTAAGAAAGAGGTGCTAATTGTTTTGGATTTGAACTTGATCAGTAGATTAGACTCTTAATTTTATGGATCATTACTTGGTTTGGTTTGTCTCTCGGGTTAATCTGACTTGAATCGTAATCTTAAAACAGGGTTCCATGTAGATCTGGTATGTGTTCATCTCCGATCCATGTGACATCTTCTCAGTTGATTTCTAGTGAGATCTTTCCAGTTCCGGTGATTAAGGGTCTCTTATACCCTGGTGCAATCGTCAATGGTCTTGCCACGAACATGACGTTTCCAAAGTGGGAAAATGTGTTAGATATTTACAATCTCACCAATGTGAAAGAAGCATCTGCTGTGACCGATCTTCAGCGCCTAGAGGTTTGGTTTTTCCATCCCAAGATCTCTCCTAACAAATTTCATTCTCACATTCTGTTTGTTTGTATTGCTTTATGTAGCAACTAATTACTAAGATTCATGTGACCTCATTCCTGCTAACAGTCTCACAAGTGATTTATTTTGCCCAGGTTCTTGTTAAAGCCAGGGTGAGCTGTTTGGAAGCCAGTAAAGCCCGGACCCAGCCAGAACCGTCTATGTGTACCCGACCATGGTTATTGCGATGATCTGCGCTTTCTCTATGATAAAGTATGACTTGAGGAAAGCCACGAGGGCCGCCCCAGCTCGTCCCATTGTTAAACCTCTAATGAGCTCTTCAAAATCTAAGCTGAAGTGAGTTTTGAACGTGCAGTAGGGCTTGTTGTCTTGTCTTTACTGGAAATGCTGTGATAGGAGAATTACACTGTCGCACACTTCACCGTGTTATAGACTCTCATGTATCCTGCCTGAGTTATGTGAGTTGTTTAGTTTTTGTACTTTACTCATTTTCCGTAACTGAAATCCAAATTTTCTTCTCTTCTCAAAGGCTTACCCGACCATATTGCCCATGAGACAGACTCGAGTTTGAATACATTGGTACTGATTTCTTGTTGGTCTAGTGGAGGACTAAAGTAACTAGTCTAGGGGTTTGTAGTGAATTTTAGCTGTGATAGCTCAACTACAGTATTGAAGTAGGTTTAGTTCAGAGTTTTAAAGGGGTAATCAGGAATAAGTGTTGGAATATTTTCTAGGATTTAGTTAAATTTAGGGGAGAGTGAATAACTTCAAGCCATGGAAATTCATGGATTGATGCATACCTGCAGAGTAATTCGACGAACTAGATCAGGCTTGGAGGAAATTGGAAAAAACGAGATAGCAAGTGTTATGCAGAAGATGTTAATTGTCGATGGAAGCGTTTCGATATGAATTATATATTGTGAAATCAGAACAAACAACATAACAATCCAGCCATGAAACATGAATTATATATATATATATTATTATTACTTTTGTCTCTATTCGTTTTCCAAGAGCTGTTAGGTACAAAATCCCGCAGGATGGTGAATATGTAGCAATGGGATTAGAAATTTCCATAACATTTATTAAAGCTTAAAGGGTGTGACAAGTAATGGCCTACAATCAAGGCGCCACACAATAGCTACAGAATAACAGACAGACAAAACTGGCACAGAAACAAACACTGGGAAATCAATGGTCAAAGAGACCACAAAACATCCAATGTCTGAAAGTAGGTATTTGATCACCTGACTTGGCTATGCTTTCGATGCTTGGTGTCATCTTGAGAAAAGTGATGTGACTCGTTTGGGAGATGTCAGCTTTGCCACGCTCTTAAACTATCAAAGTCATGCAGAATTAGAACCAGTTCGATCACCAATTTGTTTTTCACTTTTCTTCAACGACCACGAGTTTGATTTAACAGTGTTTGGAAGAGTAGTGTACCTTTTGTTGGTTGTATTTCTCACGGGTGGCAGCGAGGGTACAGCCACTGGTGTTGAGCTGCAAGTCCTCCATTGCGAGAACTGCGCTCTTCAGCTCAGCTACCTCATATCTGGTGTAGTGTTGCAGAGTAGGGTTCTATAACCAATAGCATTCTTTTTATCAGCACAAAAAAAAGGCAAACATAAAAACAACCTTTTTCAAGATTCAAGAAACATGAGCTGACCCAAGGATGGTCAGTTTGGTCGAGTGTCCATCTGGCAAGGAAAACAGCTGAAGCAGCAGTTAGTGATGGCAGGAACCTTAGGAAAGTATATTCCATGAGTGTCAATTCGGCGAGATAGTTTGCTAAAAACTCCAATTCAATGAGAGGCACCTGCAAAATAATTATAAGAAAGAACGCACTAAATTCAGATTCCAAGTTTCTGTAGTAGTGAGGATTAATGACGAATGGATCATTGTTTAATACCTTGTAAGAAGCTTGAGCTGCTTTAATGAACCGCCTGAAAAACATGGGTGGTAGAGGTAAGATGAAAACTGAGTGGTACTATTTTAAAACTAAGTTGGAAAGATGTGATGATTCATAGTTCTACTTCTGCCCTTTAGTGTTTACCTCAGAAATGTTTTGGTGGTAGGAACCGATAATTTAAAGTGCACAAAATTTAGAACTTGAATCTCCATGCTCAGCACCTGAGACACAGATTCTAGTTTGTTTATTTTTCTCAAGAATCTGTACAGTAAAGACACCGAGATATGTGTGACTTGAATGTTAATTACCTCTGGTCTTGTGTATGTGTTGGCCGTAATGAAGCAAAACTCCTCCACCCGTGGTGCGCAAAGCTCTTCATATTTTCTACAAGGCTCAACAAATATGTACAAGGAAGAAAAAGCTTTAGTGTTTCTCTACTTAACAAGTTTACATATATAATATGTTCACGCTCTCCTTGTGATGTAAATGCTATTCTCATTGCTATAACCTGAAATTGACACACACACAGACAACAAAGGAGGGACTTACGAAGCTATAAGCATGCAAGAGACACCAAGGAGCTGGAGTCTTTGCCTTTCAATGTAACTGTTGGACAGAAACTGGTCGATAAGATTCACTGTAAGGTAAAGTGTATCCGGAACCAGCTTGTAGTCGTCAGAAACCTGAAAAATACCATGCAGTTCACTATTTTACTTAAAATCTTGGAAAAACATTATCAGTTTGTGCTCAATTTTTTTTAAGAAAGCTATGTATAGGAATGTTCAGTGTCCTGTTCAATAAGAAACATGATACGATGATGCCGTTATTAACATATATGTGCTAAGTTTGAAGGAAACTAACCTCTACAAGCCAGTCGATCAGAATCTTTCTCATGTCTGGGTCGATATCTCGCTGCACAAGCTCCATATAATTAGCCAAGGGTCGTTGTTGAAGCTGCAAGAAAAGAGGGGTTATAACTCCAACAGTCTTTATATGAAGTTATTATATTGAGATTATTTACAAGAAGTTAATTGTGGAAAGATGTAAACCAAATATCTGGATCATGTAATTCAATACCTCTGCAACATGTATGTTGTCGTATATATCAGCAGCATATAAGCTGCAACACTGTGGGTCTTTGATGTTGGAATCAATATCAACAACTTGAAGAAAATCCATGACACCAGACCCATCTTGTTCTGCACAATCCAGTGAGAGATACATACCTTGAGTAAGTTTGAGAAATCTACATTTTGGTATAGACTTCACTTGTTTCAACCCTTGACAGCACAATTTAATGGGAATAACTACTAAATTTTCAGCATTTTGGAGTCCAATGCTTGAGTAAAAGTTGGCAAGGGATCAACATGACCTCGGAGTTGAGGAGAGTGTGGATTCTGTCATTATATTCACTAACACAACAGTTCTTACTTTTCTCAGTAATTTCTTCATCTTTGGAATTTGAAAGAGAGGCATCTTGGGCTTCAGCCATCCTGATCTTGGACAAATCTTCTGCTAATTTTGATTTTTCTGTATGCATATCTACCATAATTTCCATGGCAATATTAGCACCTTCATTTGCTGCTTTTTTAGGCTCTTTTAGACATTTTCTGTTAGCCTGCAACGTAATGTCAATAATAAGAAGCCCAAAGGGGAAGTTTGAAGTCTATAACCAACATAAGATGTACACCAAACCAACCAAGAAAATGAAAACATATCATCTGAAATATTTACCTTGATGTTGCCTCCCTTTAGGAGTTCTGAATAAATATTATCTGCAGAAGCATTACTCACATCCTTAAGTACTGCACGTTTCTTTTGCTGATAAACCAGAGGCAGGAAAATTAGAGATTTTAGCATCATCTGCTGTAATTCGTTTATGACTTCCTATAAGAACATGTTTCATTACCTGTTTAAAAGAGGGTTTTGTTGGAGGTATTGATACTCCTCCCAAGGCATTTTTAGCTCGTGATCTCGTTATTCGTACAAAATTCTCCTGAACATCTGAAATGGAGACATTTTCTTTGTTTGCATTTGGATGCATCGAAGAAGAGCAATATATAAATTAGTCTGAATAAGCCAGTGGTTTAGCCAAGCCTGCAGAGCAAACAGGTCATAGTCATTGTCTACCACATAACCTCCATCAAGAAAACTAATCAGTGTTCAAATGCAGCAAAAAATTTAGGAAGAAACAAGCATATAATGGAAATTGAAACGATTTCTTCATACTCAGTCTCAAACTGAACCACAGAACTCAATTTCACACGATTCAAACTATGGAGTGAAGTCAGCTCAAACAAGCAATCCAGCTTATCACAACTAGTTTCATGTTTCCTCTACCTTATTCTTCATCATTGGATCCAATTTCAAAGCTAATCATTCGAAATCGAGTTAAGCATTGTTCTTCACAATCCCAAGATCGATTACCTTAACAAACAATGAGCCACAAAGTACACACACACACGTTTCATAAAAATCAAGTAAAACAAAGAGGAACGATCTCAACAATTTCATTTTCTAAATGATTAGCCATGCCTGACGAACAAATACGCAGAAGCCAAATTACAAGCGGAAACAACAAAGAGCAATTATCTCAATCGAAGACAAAAAAAAAAAACATTCTCTAGAAAAATCGATCAGCCTAAAACCCAAACTACGATTAACTCCGATCGATCAAAACGAAGAGCAACAAGCTACGATTCCGAGAAAAAAAAAAAATCATAGAATCAGTAATCAAACAGGAAATGGTGTGCAGATGAGAGGTGACACTGATACCTGGCTCAGCAAATAGGTTTATGAGTTTCTGAACGAGCTCTAATGGCGGTAGAGAAAAGCTCACGCTCCAGAGAGAGAGAGAGAGAGAGAGTGTTGGAATATGTGTAGGTGGGATGTGGGAGAGCGGAGAGGAGCGGGGGAAGCGACTGAGTGAAAGGTACTGTTTGAAATTCGGAAATTTTCGGGATATATTAAAAAAAAATCAAATCAAAAATCAAAAATCAAAAATCAAAAATCAAAAATCAAAAATCAAAAATCAAAAATCAAAAATCAAAAATCAAAAATCAAAAATCGAAAAAACAAACTTTCTATTTAGAAAAAGACGAATTTTAAAAAAATCTTCTCTATGCTTTTTGTGGAAAAAACTTATTTTCTTTGGTAAAATATTCTCAGAATGTTCTCTATAACTTGGTATTCGCTACTATACAAGGAAGGCTCCAAATATGCATAAGAGAAAGATGTAGCAATCGTTCCAGAATAGAAGTAGGGGTTGAATCGTTGGGGATGAATCGCCGGACACCACGACGAGAGCGGAAACTCGCCGATACTATCCTAGAAACTTTTAAGGAACAAATCTTCACCTAGGTAAAGGTAGTTCGAAGTGAACCAAACGAGATAAACAATCTCAAACCATTTTATTATTCAAAACTTGTGTTTTACTCAATGTTGACAAAACCATTTAAATAGAAAGGAGTTATTCTAGATAATTGTAGAAAATAAATAAAACACTAATTAAGGGTGCAATTGGTGACCACTATTTTTTTAAGGAATGGAAAAGAACCATATGTTCCTCATTGTTCCTTATTTCTTTTACCATTTAAAAGTAACAAATGTTCCAAGTAGAAATATGTGTTCCCTACACTATTCCTATTCATTCTTTTTTTTTTTAGGAATCAATGAAGAAAAATGTTCTTCTCCAAATTCAACGAGGAACAAATAGGAACAAATTAAACATTTAATTAAAAAATAAATTAAATTCATGCAAAAAAAAAAATGAAACTCGTTTGGTATATGCTACACATATCATCTAAAAGTTCTTACATAATATCTATATCATGATAAAGATAATGATGACAAGTTTAAACGATCATATATCTCTAAACGTCTATCTCATAATTACCATATAACTTTTACGTATTTGTAGTAGTTATTTAATTTTTATTTGCTAAATGCATTAAATGATTTTATTTTAAAAACAGTATTTTCATTAGATATTTTTAATTTTTTTTAAATAGATATTAATAAAAATATATATTCAACTTTTTGGTTACCATTTACCATGAAAATTTGTTTCATTCCTCGTCTACAACGTATTCCTCTTCATTCCTCATTTTATTATTTTCCTTTCCTCTTTGTTCTTTTTCATTTTTTTTTTTTTGTTTCTACTGTTCTTTTATGGTCACCAATCGGAGCCTAAGAGATTGACTTTGAATAACTCTTAGACTTCTTTACGTTGCATTTATTCTCTAAGAGAACAATCTTTGACTCTTCTTCATTTGGCATTGTGGTCAAACGTGCTTCGTTTAGCGTTCCTGCAATGAACAAATCCATAAGTCTCTTGAACTTTTGTGCTCGAATTCTCGTCACCGGTCCTAAAGACATCACGGGCAGTTCCACTTCGTTAGTTTTCTTTGGGTTTGCTGCTTCAGTTTCTTTTTCGATAAGTGCGGACGGCAATGTCGGAATCTCCTATTCGATGACTGCATCATGTTGTTTTTTACGAATTCGGGTACGAAGGCGAATGTACTGGCGATGATGATGGCTAGGCTGTATACAGGATGTAACGACATCGTTTCGCTTAGGAACTCTTATCATGGAAACGCAGCTGCCACTATGGGAGGCAGCCACTGCTCAGTCCAACTGAAAATTCAACGTCGTTCAGGTTCTTTTCCCTTTCAATCTACACAATCTAATAGCATAATTGTTTTTTTGGGGTCATAATAGCAAAATTTTTAACAGAGACCATGGATCTTTCAATTCCGTTTTCAGAATAGTTTTGGCTACATATTTTTCATTTGTAGGTATAATCTTAATTATTATGAAATATACTAAATGGAGCTCATCATGCCAGAAATCATCAACTTTGTAACAGAGTGGAGTTCATCACGCCATTAATCCAGATACAGAGGAATATTTGGATCCGACGGTGAAAAGTATGCAAGTGACTTACAAGACCTAATCCAATTCAGAACTTCCGGCCAAGTCGCCGGTTTCATCGGCGAATCTATCCAGGCGAGAACGTGAGATCAATATGTATTTTTTACAACAATTATTTATTGTTTTAAATATGCATGTATTTAGTTTAATAATGCAGATTAGATATTGAAACAGGGAGTTGGAGGAATCGTAGAGCTAGCTCCGGGATACTTACCGGCGGTGTACGACATTGCGAGGAGAGCCGGAGGAGTTTGCATCGCCGATGAAGTTCAATCCGGTTTCGCTCGTACCGGAACCCATTTCTGGGGATTCAAATCCCATGGTGTTATCCCTGACATCGTCACCATGGCTAAGGTTCACCATTATCATTCCACATCATGATTCATGCATCATTATTATCCTCATCAATTTTAATTTGAATTTACAGGGGATCGGTAACGGTATACCAATTGGAGCGGTTGTGACAACACCGGAGATCGCCGGCGTTTTAAGCCGTCGGAATTGCTTTGATACTTTTGGCGGAAACCCAATGTGCACGGCCGCAGGACATGCAGTCCTTAAGAGTCATTCACGAAGAGAAGTTCCAAGAGAACGCTTTCCTCGTTGGCTCACTTCTCAAACGTACATGTCATTATTGGCCCACTACCTTCATTCCTATATTAGCTAATGACAAAATTAACGGTTGATTTGAAGCCGTAAAGACCACACTCAAATCATAAATTGTCTAACACTAGTTGCCTAGAATCTACGAGCGATTAAAAAATTGTCTGATATTTTCAGTAAAGTTAGAATATAAAACTCTTTAAAAAAAGCGTTCAACGTCAAGTCGGCTTTTGCTCTCCATGTTCTCTCGGTTTTCTGCGTACATCTTACCGAAATAATTTTATTTCTTTTTAAAAAAATCCGGAACTATTTGTGTAAGCTGGAGAATTATTGACATATTTGAATAATTCAAGGTAAAATAGTAAAGAAAGATACCAAGTGAGTCTAACCTCATCGAAATTTCTATATATATATATATATACACATATATATTTTATCGCAAAATCTAAAACCTTACCAACCATTTAAACCTCGTCGAAACTCATCACCGTCGAATTTTATTGCAACCTCTTTTCATTTTGTATTCGTTCAAAACGTATATCAGAAAATAGAAACATGATTTAAATGCATTGTCACCGAGTTAGTTTCTTGTAGCACCCAAAACAATATCCACAAACTATATAGTTATATTTTCATTCATCTATGTATTTACTGAAAATATCCAAGAAATGCAACTATATCCAATAAATAGAAATAGGGAAGGTCAAAGATCATTTGTAACTCAACATCACACTGTATAACAAATCATCTCAGGTTCTAGCATTTTTCCATGATTTTATTCAAATTATAAATAAAGGTCATTATTCATCCTAGTGTTGAAAAGGCATCTTATAATAGTATTTATATATAGTTTAATGATTTCTAAGTTGCTGGAATCATACTAGGCAATTATTGGGACTTTGTTTTTGATAAATAATTACTATCCCGCACTACCGTACATTTTTTTTTTTAAGTAATGTTAAGTATTTATTTGAAAGAGTTACGGTTGTAATATTATAAAAAAATATTAAAATATGTAATTATTATTATTTACAAATATGAAATCATGGAGGCGATTATTTGATGTATTATAGTATATTGGTGATTGTGAATTCGGTAATTTTGTTGATACAATATTATTATTAGTGTAAATTTGATTTAGTCCATATTAGTAGAGTTTAAGGTATAAATATGATCGTAAATGTAACATGAAATATATATATATTTCACATGTAGCATTTCAAGATCATTTAAAAAAAAATAGTATAATAAATTAAATAATGTTCTCAAATTTTTTTTGTTAAAATGTTTTTTTTTACTATTTTGATTTCATAAGCTAAGTTTTCTTTTTACATATAAACTAAGATTTTTTCATTTCATAGTATAGTTAACCAAGAAAAACAATTTAACATAATAAAAATCCTAACATTTACTTTGTATAAAAAATTAGTAAATAATTAAAAAATAAGACATACCTCAACGAAATCAGTTTTGTTTTTTCATTACCATCCCCCATTACATGTATGAATATAAGAACAATATGTGAGAAAGGATATGAAACTGTTCATAAATTATTAACAACATAAATATAAAATATATATGAATGGAACAAAAAGACGATATTTGAGATTTAAGTGGAATGAATAATTTGTTTAGTGGAATGAGATGATTTTATATATAGTGAAGAGGGAGTGCTTGATGTAAAGATTTTAGAGACGAATATTTTGTTTATCTTGTTGCAAAATTTTTTATATTGTTTAGCTTGTAGATGAATGTTTTGAATTAATTTTTTTTTATTTTAAAAGATTTTCAAGAATTCTAAAAATTTAAATCCTTAAGTCATTTATGAGATATTCTTTATATTCTATATGTATTTATTTTTCAGATTTATTGTCAAGATCTATTTTAAGTAATTTTATTAATGTCAATGAATTAAAATTAATTAGATTCTAATGATTTTGGTATTATATATTTTTAATTACATCGTAATATAATAGATCTGAGAGAGTCGATTTCGAACCCTAATGAATTTATTTGATGTATTTTTAATTACATCGTAATCATTCGCTTTTCTAGTAGGATTTTAACTGAATAAACTACTGGAATATACTCCTAACAATCTATTTAGAATATGAGAAGAATATAGTATTTATTTTTTGTATGTAAAGTTTGTTATCCACTCATGGTAGTTGCTAAAATATCGATTGTTTATAAATTTTTTTTATTCGAAGTTACAAATTTTTTTCATGAAGAAATTTAATATTCATAAGTAATTTTAACTTTATTTTAACTTTATTTTTTACATCAGTAAAGAAATGATTTATGCCTATATCGATCCAAATTAATTTCCGTTAAACTACATTCTTGGATTTGTTATTTAATAATAAAAAAGTTTAATAATAGAATATCTGATTTTGTTTGTGCAAATCAACATCCGATTGTGCAAATAAAAAACGAATCCGATTTTTTTGTAATATTAACAAATCGATGGCCATGATTAGTGAAAAAAAATCGATGGTCATGATTTAATTAAATGATCACATAATAACTAATGACTAAAATACTATTAGTGAGAAATTAATATTTGTTCTTTGAAGTAATGACAATGTGATGTAAATATTAACACTTTTTAATGGTTATTTAGAAGTGTACTCCTCAAATAATATATAGAGGACTATGATATATCCCGTGCTATAGCATGGATAAATTGCAATTATAAAATATATCTGAAAATTATAAAATCAGGATATTAGAAAATTTTAATTCTTTTGAAACTTTACGAAAAATATAATATCAATTTTTATAATGTCCGTGTAAACATTTTGTAATCAGAAATATAAAACCAATCTTTCATACTCGACAGTCGACGATATCAAAAAAATTTATGTCGGAAAATTATATATAAAATCAGGATATTTTCTTTGATTCAACCGAATAAAGAATTAAAAGTTTGAAAAATTGCGACACTGTAAGTTATTAATTAATATTTTTTGGAAAATATTAACCCAATATATTCTAAGATTGATTTCGTAGAATATATTTTTCTGTTGAAAGATAATATGTCTATTAGCGATATTGGATATTGCGATATATTGTTCCAACAGAAAATTTCCGGATATTTTTTTTTTTGAATTTTAATTATACTTTGTTTTGTTTTAATTTACGCATGTATATAAATTTGAAAATTAAATTACATTGTTACAATGTTATGTTAAATTGTACACCATGTTAAACTAAGTCAGATATGAGCTAACATTTTTAAATCAACTAAAATCTATTAATAGATTCGATATTATAAAGAGTAACTAACATTAACATTGTAAATCGAATTAATAGATTTGATATGGATACTATTTTTTGGAGAATAAAAATTAGAAAATAATCTTAACATATGTTAATATTTATTTTCTTATGTCATTGATATTAAGACCATTTGCTAATTTCTTATTAAGGTTATAATTGTAAATTTAGTTAGCACCTAAAAATATAATTAAATTGGTTTAAATTATTTCTTAAAAGTTTTCCAAAAAATAGCAATCTACATAAAATCTCTTATTTTTGGAAATTAAATCAAAATTTAATTTAATTTGATCAGTGTGTTTAATTAAATCAACAAAATCTTCATAAAATATACTTTAACTATTTAAAAAAATTAAAACAAATTAATAATTAAAACGAAAATTATAATTTAGAAAGAAGAAAAAAAATCGATTAACAAAATAACTAATGACTAAAATATTCTTAATGAAAGATTAAAATTTGTTCTTTGATGTAATGGCAATGTGATGTAAATATTTATATTTTTAATATTTATTTATAAATATACTTCACAAATAATATATAGAGGATAATTGGGTAATGTTTATTAATTTTTTCTTATAACAATGAAATTTTTCTTTTTCTTATATAAGTTATATATTGCATGTATTTTTTGTAATGTTAAACCGCAACCTTAGTTAACCAATCATAAATTTTATGTAAATGCATCCGATTCCAACTACTAAACTAATCGTATAAATTGTTACATATATGGTTTAATATGGTTTAAACTGCAACCGTTCACTTCTGCATGTTTAAAAAAAAAAAAAAAAAAAGTCAAATCCTGAGGGAGATGTTGAAAGCACCAGGCATTTTTCTTCTTTTCATTCGTTTGTATCATTGGCCAATTTAAATACCCATCTTCGTAATCTGGTAAAACCCACCCATTAGTTAAAGCCGAACAAAAGATAAATTTCACAAATCGGACATAACAGTAATGGCTTAAAACCGAAACCAATCGGGCTAAGACCCAACAGTATAGACGGATAAAAGAAAACACAGGCCCGGCCCATTTGAACTCGGAAGTAACCACATATTTCCCCTTTTGAAGAGTAACTCACAAATCAGAGACGAACCCTAAATTTTCTACCATGCCGCCGAATCTGAGATCTGTTATTGAGCGGGTGGCTCGCGGAGGGAGATCGGTTGTGTCTCGCCGCAATTTCTCTTCATGCCCTAATCGTGGCAATGGTAACGTTATCTAAGTTCGCATGAATTCTGTATAAAAATCACGAGCGTGGGGTTTCGATGAATTCGTTCTTATTCGGATGGAAATTTGACTTTGATTTTGATTTTTTTGTTTTGTATTTGTCATCTGTGATAGTAGTATCGGAGGGATCTGGAGACTCTGTCGCGTACTCTGTAGTTCGACTTCTATATTTAGCTGCGGGATATGCCTTTGGTAGGTAGAGGGAGAGAGAGATTTCCATTTCTTTATATATGCACTCGGTCGAGTCGAATTACGAATCAAATCAGCCTTGTGATATCTCCTCTTTTTTTTTTTTTTTTTTGGTATTAAGGTAATTATTATTTGGGTGAAGAAAACGATAAAGAAATTGACGAGTATCGGCAAAAAGTAAGAAACAAAATCGAGAAAACACTTTGTGACCTTTGTTTATACTTCATCATCATTTTGTTCTTGTGTTTTCTCTTCTCTGATTTCACGCTTTCAGGTTCTGCATGCGGGACAGGATGATTCTACGTCATAGACTCAAATAATGAATTCAGATGAAAAGTTTGTGTTTAGTTTTTTTTTATGCTGTGAAGGCAAAAAAATAACAATCTATGTGCTTGTGAACGAACAAAAGATAATAATCTCGCGACTGTTTTTAATTAACTCTTTGATTGATTTGTTTTGTGTGATGTGAAGAACACGACATTCACAGCCTTTCTATTTATTTTAGAAATTTATTTGTACAAGAAACAGACGACATTTGCTTGTTGACCAAGGCTTTCACAGCTGAATAACAATGATTTTTATTGATTGATTCCCCTTGAAACATCAAACGAAAAACTATATACGAAATCACATATCATTCAGATCCCAAAGATGTGAATGACTTACAAAAATTTCCGAAGGCCAAAAGAATCAAAATAATGCAAAGATTTAGATAATTTACATAATGTCAGGATTCTCTCTCTCTCTGTGAGTTAGATTTAAGATCCTATTTGCTTTCTTTCACGGGAAATCTTTCTAAGCTTTGGTTTCTCTCTCTTCGCGGTGTTTTCTTGTTGTTGGAGATTTGCTCTTTGGAGCCTTAGTCTCTCGATCTGTTTTGGGACAATTTTTATGCTTTGACTTTTTTTACTGCCAAGTTTATTAAATTTTTTTCACTGACTCACTTTAAGTACGGGTGAAACTTTATTCCGCTAGGCAGTTGTGCGTTGTTTTCCCAACACAAATGGCATTGGGTGTAAACGTAAATTGCTGTTAGGTTTGGAGATTAGCTGTTCAGAGCAAATAATTTCGGCAAATATTTCGACTAATGTGAAAAGACATCTGTAAGTAATAAACCAGAACCGCGAGCGGTATTGTGTGATAAATTGTTTAAACCGGACATAATTTTAAAGATAGCAATGTCTCACATCATATAGAAGGGATCTCCCTTTGGTTACTCTATATTGTAGAAACCGATATGCCAAATATTATTCCACCCAAAACTTTGTAAGTTTTAACCTAGGCCTTCCCACACTTGGCTTCAAAAACAAATTTAATTACTATGTTGGACAAAGAGACTATATTAGTGATACAATTACAAATTTTGACATTGCCAAAGTGATACAATTTTTTCAACTAATTTTATAACAATAGAATTTTTCTTTTTCTTAAATAAGTTATATATTGCATGTATTTTTTGTAATGTTAAACCGCAACCGTAACCTTAGTTAACCAATCATAAATTTTATGTAAATGCATCCGATTCCAACTGCTAAACTAATCGTATAAATTATTACATATATGGTTTAAACCGCAACCGTTCACTTCTGCATTAGCATGTTTTAATTTGAAAAAAAAAAAAGTCAAACCCTGAGGGAGATGTTGAAAGCACCAAGCATTTTTCTTCTTTTCATTCGTTTGTATCGTTGGCCAATTTAAATACACTTGGAACTTTTATTTTCACCCAACTTCATAATCTGGTAAAACCCACCCATTAGTTAAAGCCGAACAAAAGATAAATTTCACAAATCGGACGTAACAGTAATGGCGTAAAACCGAAACCAATCGGGCTAGGGCCCAACAGTATAGACGGATAAAAGAAAACACAGGCCCGGCCCATTTGAACTCGGAAGTAACCACATATTTCCCCCTTTTGAAGAGAAACTCACAAATCAGAGACGAACCCTAAATTTTCTACCATGCCGCCGAATCTGAGATCTGTTATTGAGCGGGTGACTCGCGGAGGGAGATCGGTTGTGGCTCGCCGCAATTTCTCTTCATGCCCTTATTGTGGCAATGGTAACTCTTAGTGTTCCGTATGTTATCTATGAAAAATAAAATAAAAATCGCGAGCGTCTTATTATCGTATCGTGGGGGTTTCGATGTATTTGTATTAGGATTTGTGATTGTGATTATTCTTTTTATTTCAGATTCGAAGGAAGCCGGAGGAAGAGTTGTCGACGCCGCTCCGTTGAAGAGTGAGGCGAGGAAGATGGGTGAGGCTCTTCCCGAATATTTTGTATATGGATTTGGCATTTTCGTTGGTTTAGGTAATGTTGAGATTATTCATATTTTCTATTAAGAGATAGAGACCAAAAAAAATAAATTCGTGTTTTTTTTTTTGTTTTTTTCATACCTCAGACATTTACAAGTCAAAAGAAAAATTTAAAGCGACGCAAGAGGAATATTTACGAAGTCTTCGTGACGAACAGAATGATTCTACGTCATAGACTCAAATAATGAATTTCAGATGAAAAGTATGTGTTCAGTTTTTGTTTGATGCTGTTAAGGCAAAAAAAAAATGACAATCTATGTGCTTGTGAATGAACAAAAGATAATAATCTCGCGACTCTTTTAAATTAACTCTTTGATTGATTTGTTTTGTGTGATGTGAAGAACACGACATTCACAGCCTTTCTATTTATTTTTAGTAATTTATTTGTACAAGAAACAGACGACATTTGCTTGTTGACCAAGGCTTTCACAGCTGAATAACAATGATTTTTATTGATTGATTCCCCTTGAAACATCAAACGAAAAACTATATGCGAAATCACATATCGTTCAGATCCCAAGATGTGAATGACTTACAAAAATTTTCTCAAAGCCAAAAGAACCAAAATAATGCAAAGATTTAGATAATTTACATAATGACAGGTTCGTTCTCTCTGCCTGTGTGAGTAAGATTTAAGATTCCATTTGTTTCCTTCACGCGAAACCATTTGTTTTCCTTCACGCGAAAGCTTTGTTATCATTCCATGAGCATTCTCTTAGTGACTGCACATTTCTAGGCTTTGGTGTCTCTCTCTTTGTAGTGTTTTCTTGTTGTTGGAGATTTGCTCTCGATCTGTTCTTTGGGAACAACTTTTATGCTTTGAAGTTTTTTTACTGCCAAGTTTATTATATTTTTTTCACTGACTCACATAAGTGCGGGTGAAACTTTATTCGGCTAGGCAGTTGTGCGTTGTTTTCCCAACACAAATGGTTTTGGGTGTAAATGTAAATTGCTGTTAGGTTCGGAGATTAGCTGTTCGAAACAAATCATTCCGACAAATATTTCTACTAATGTGAAAAGACATCTGTAAGTAATAAATCAGAACCGCGCGGTATTGTGTGATAAATTGTTTAAACTGGACATAATTTTAAAGACAACAATGTCTCACATCATATAGAGGGGATCTCCCTTTGGTTACTCCACATTGTGGAAACCGATAGGCCAAATATTACTCCACCCAAAACTTTGTAAGTTTTAACCTAGGCCCTCCCACACTTTGCCTTAAAAACAAATTTAACTAATATGTTGGCCAAAGAGACTGTAATAGCATAAGGATTCAAAAACCAATTTAACTACTCTTTTGACCAGTAGACTGTAATAGTACAAGTAGTATGATGCACCTCCTATCGTCGCGAACCGAAGCTCTCCGATCCCTTCAATCTCTGGAAAACTTCCTTTGGTTGCTCGGTTAAATCCTTCGGTTAACCACCCTAAGCTTTTGTAACCTTCTCCGTAGAGCTTTGGTACAGCCATCAACAATCTGAGATTGATAAGAAGAATAACCATTATTTATATCAAGCAAACAAAACCGATATTGAATCGGTTTGATTTTGGATAATTTTTACGATCATAAACCAAAATGATCAAATCGAATCTTTATTACACTAAACTGATTTGAGATTTGTTTTAAGTTTGATAAGTTTCTCTCAAATCTAGACTAAACCGAACCTTAACCGAAGTCAAATGATATACCAAAATGAAACATCTTTAGCTGGTTACCTGAGTCCTTCACCGCACTCGACACGCACTTTACTATCTTTGTCCGGGACAGCTTCCACATCACGGAGGGTGACTTAGTCATTGAACATGGTGAATCTCTGGCCTGTCCAAAGCCCAATGTATCCTAAATGGATCCATTTCTTCAGCAACGTAACCGGCTCATTGTTTGTATCCTCCACGAACAATGGCACGTGTAAGAACCCTTTCAAACGTGCATTTTCTCTTTCCCAAGCCGGCCTCACGTCTAAGAGCATATAACCCTCCGACGCCACAACCTTCGCCTTCCATGTATCATCTTACCCTTTTCTTCCGTCGTACCCTTTAGGTAAACATTTCTCACCGTTTTGACCCGATTTCAATAGGTTTTGAGTTTTATAGTTTGATGTTACTGGGAGTTTGAAAAAAATCGGCATTGACAAGGATTGGCTCGATGAAGGAAGAAGAGGCTTAAGATTAATGTTGATAACGAAGCATGTAGCTCAAAAGGCGGTGTATGAATTTTTCTCCAGTAAACTCACAGATCAAAGATCTCCCAAAGTTAGTACGAACAATGATGATGAGTAATGACTCTGCTTTGATTAGATATCACCGTCGTTTGTGTTTGATTTTTCCATATATATTTTTTTTTAATAATAAAGTTAGAGATCTCATTATCCAAATTTATCCATTCTACAAACGTGCAATCCGATCCAAAGACCAATCATTCCAGTATTCGAGTTCGGATCAATTACAAATTTTGACATTGCCAAAGTGATACAGATTTTTCGACTAATTTTATCTTTAAATTTATTTGATATGTCTGATCAATATTCAAAATGTTTATCTCTTTAAGTAGAATTAAATAATTTTGAAAAGGGAATGAAGGAGAAAATAACAACATTAATTGCATTCTAACAATTATTTCGAAAGATATTATTCACACATAGAAATTCATTTTTGTTGAATACGTTTCTACCAATTTAACAACATTAAATTATACGTATTTGGTCATTACGAATCACACGCATACAACATGATAAATTGTATAAGCTTTAAAAAAAACTAAAAAAAATTATATACTTGTGAAAAAGGACTAGAAAGACAATTTGTAATTTGTATGAGGAAATAAAATATCATATAGTGTATAATGGGCCATGGATATCTTCAGTTAACAAACGAAAGCCCAAATGGCGCGTAGTCGGAGTATCCTAATTTCGTCGGCGGCCACTTAATTCTTAAAAACGGCGGCAGAAAATGAACTCTCTGTTCACCTCCTTCCGCCGCAACCTCCTCTTAAAACCTAATCCTCATCACCAATTCCTTCTTCATAGATTGTTATCATCATCTCACCGTTCATTCCCGCCCATTCCTGTTGAGCCTCTCATCCAACGGTTACAATCACCCGCCGTATCGGATTCTACATGTACTCCACCGCAACAAGTCACCGTCGCCCATTTCTCAAAAACCGATCTCTCCACTGTATCGAATCTTCTCGAAAACACTAATGTTATTCCCGGTTCGAGTCTCGAATCCGCTCTGGATGAAACCGGAATCGAACCGAGTGTTGAGTTGGTTCAGGCGTTGTTCGATCGGTTAAGTTCATCGCCGATTTTGCTTCACTCAGTGTACAAATGGGCGGAGATGAAACCTGGGTTTACGCTTTCTCCTGCACTGTTCGATTCTGTTATCAATGCTTTGTGTAAAGCTCGTGAATTTGAAATTGCTTGGTCGTTGATTTTTGATCGAGTGAGAAGCGACGAAGGGTCGAATTTGGTTTCGGCAGATACGTTTATCGTTTTGATCAGACGGTATGCTCGTGCTGGTATGAAGATTTCTTGTAGCTTCATTAATGGAATTTGAAGATCAATTGGTTGATACAAAGAGCTAGCTTTAGAGTAATAGAAGCATAAAAGCTTTGCCTTTAATCTAGTTTTGCCAATTTGCTTGTAGGTATGGTGCAACAAGCTATACGAGCTTTTGAATTCGCTAGAAGTTATGATCCCGTTTGTAAACCAGCTTCGGAACTTAAGTTGCTTGAGGTTTTGTTAGATGCACTTTGTAAAGAAGGACATGTTAGAGAAGCCTCAATGTATTTGGAGAGAAGACGAGGGATGATGGATTCAAATTGGGTTCCTTCTGTTCGGATTTTCAACATTTTATTGAATGGATGGTTCCGTTCGAGAAAGCTAAAGCAGGCAGAGAAGTTATGGGAAGATATGAAAGTGACGAATGTGATGCCGACTGTTGTTACTTACGGTACTCTCATAGAAGGGTATTGCAGGATGCGTCGTGTTGAGATTGCTATGGAGGTTCTTGAAGAAATGAAGATGGCAGAAATGGAGCTTAATTTTATGGTCTTTAATCCGATAATCGATGGTTTAGGAGAAGCGGGTCAGTTAAGTAAAGCTCTAGGTATGATGGAAAGGTTCTTCGTTTGCGAATCGGGTCCTACCATAGTGACTTATAATTCACTAGTGAAAAATTTCTGCAAGGCTGGAGATCTCGCTGGTGCTAGCAAGATACTCAAGATGATGATGGCACGAGGCGTTGATCCTACCCCGACTACATACAACCATTTCTTCAAGTATTTCTCAAAGCATAACAAGACTGAAGCGGGCATGAACTTATACTTCAAGTTGATTGAAGCTGGGCATAGTCCAGACCGGTTAACATACCATTTGATCTTGAAAATGCTCTGCGAGGATGGGAAGCTGAGCTTGGCTATGCAAGTGAACAAGGAGATGAAAAACAGAGGAATTGATCCTGACTTATTAACAACCACGATGCTGATCCATTTGCTCTGCAGACTCGACATGTTGGAAGAAGCATTCGAAGAGTTTGAGAACGCGGTGAGACGAGGGATTTTTCCACAGTACATCACATTCAAGATGATTGATAACGGGTTGAGATCGAAAGGGATGACCGATATGGCGAAGAGATTATCAAGTCTAATGTCGTCTCTTCCTCACTCGAAGAAGCTGCCAAATACATACAGAGAAGCAGTAGATGCGCCGCCTGATAAAGATAGAAGGAAGTCTATTTTGCATAGAGCAGAAGCAATGTCTGATGTATTGAAAGGTAGCAGAAACCCAAGAAAACTAGTGAAGATGCGTGGGTCGCACAAAAAAGCTGTTCGTGACGACAAAAGCTTGATAGATGATCTGAATGATCGACATGGAGAGGCAAGGGATTTTGAGTGAGAGTACTACTGCGAGTCTTGAAATCCTTTTGTAGTTACGGAGGTTGAGAATAGGCTTGTAACGGGCCCTTTAGTACTAGACTTCAAGGCCCATTTGATCTTAAAATAGAACTTATAGATTCCCTATTTTCATGTAACCAGCGTAAGAACATCCCCAACTCCTCTCTATATTTACCAACTATTTTAGAGTAAAAAAATTTCTAACCCTACTTTATTTCTAATCTAAAATATAGATCTCTATTTTAGAATTGGAAATAAAGTAAGGTTGGAGTAAAACTCTATTTTGAAGGAAAAAATAGATAAATGGGTTGGAGAAGTTCTAACCATCTTAAGTCATACCTTTTCAGACATAGAACAGAACGAAATCGAAATTGAATTCAAACCAAAAAAAAATGTAAATCAAAATTTGTCTATAAATCATTCTGACTGGTACGTGTGTGTATATTGTATGTATACATTAGATCGAATCTTGCTAAAATTCGATCACGTGCCACTTGATATCATGAGTCTCTTACATAGACTTGTTGACATATAAGTGGAAACGTAAAAAACTTCGACATGTAAACATTCCAACCAAAAACTATAAACAAACAAAAAAAATGTTGCTAAAACATAAAAAGAAACAAAAAAAAAATTTGAGATGGGGGTGAAGTGAATAAACAAGAAGAAAAACAAGAAAGACAGAGGGAATCAAAAGACGTAGGAGGTAGTGAGAGGTCCCTCTCCTTCAATGAAGCCCCTACGTAATAAACACAGATGATGATGACATTAAACTCTCTTAGGTTTTGAAAATGTTGTAAAAATAATTTGTCAGCGAAGGTCAAGCTGCTCTTAAAAGCAACGTACCACTGAGATGTGTTCAGATTTGTGGCCCACTCTTCTCTTCTTATTAGTTATTACTAAAGTTTTTTTTTTCTTTGATAAATGTTTTGGTTTTGGAATCGAGGTTCTCAATCATATTTCATATAGCATCATCAAATCATCACTACTCGAATTTGGGGTACAAATTCCGTGTGAATAAAAATAAAATTTTAAGATGTAACTTTAAAAGGCAGCGAAAGTAATACATTTTAGAAGCCCTTATAAAACAAATGGACTCAAATCCATGTGGTCAATTGGTCAGCCAATAAATAGTGACAGAAAAATGGGTCAATCGAGAATAGATAGTCATATTGTGATAGTTAATTTGTAAATGGCTATTATTTTAAACACTTATTGTGGTGCTACTTCTACAACAATATTTAGAATAGAAAAAATGTTATTTCATATTAAAATTTTGTTATTTATAAAAGTAACTTCTATATATTCTGCATATATATATATATATAACTAATTTAGTAACTCTGTTATTAACTTATTTAGTGCAGTTAACCTTTAAAAATAGATTTTCTGAAAAAAAAAATTCTCTAACTCGCCATTTTTTGCAAATTAACCTTTCATCTCCAAAAAAATATAATTTAATTCTGCAAAATTAAAAATAATATGCAATATAATCCAATCCATCTTTCTTACCGTCAAATTTGTAAAATAATATATCAAATCTAAACTCTCGCAATTAAGAATCTAACTCTATTTTAGAATTTGAAAAATCTAATGCATCTGACCGTTAAAATTTTTAGAAAATACATATAAAGATTATACTACCTAATATTTTTGATTTTGTATGATTGCTCTGTATTTTGGAAAGATAGAAAATAAAATTGTAAAAATAGACGGCTTGAATTATTATTTTGCAGAAAACTATGTAGAAATTGGTTGTTGAATTGAGTTTACCAATCGAGCGTGTTAGACTAACGAACGAGTTGGCTCAAGTGTTTTTCAAAATTAAGGTGAGTTAAATATATTTGTGTTTAAATTTTTATTACATGTATCCTTAATTTGCTAAAATTTACAGTACCAAACTATTTAATATTTACTGATTCCGCCAAAAAATATTTATAGTTATTCTACCATATAATTTTTTTTGTTCTTCTAAGAGTCAACTAAACTTTAAATTTGTTAATCGAATCAACTAATTTTAACTAATTTTAAAAATCAGTGAAACATTTCAGGCCAGAATCTTGTAAAAGTACTTAATTTTCCAAAATCTCCTGTTAACCCAGTATCTATATCACTATACGTACTTGACTTTGTTAAAAGTATCATTAAATAATCACCACAACTTTCAAAATCTTTTCCTTATAAAGCTATCAATCTTTTCTCATTAAATGTTGCTTCTAACTAAAATTTTACCCATCTGGTGATACGACGTTTAGATATACGAAGCACACAATTACAATATTTGCTTCTTCGTGTGTGTATATATATATATATATATATTTACGTGTATTTTCTAAATATTTATGACGTAACATATAAAAGAGTGTGAGAGAAAGATCTTGTCTGATAGTTCTCGTACGAAATGATCCAAAATCTGTCAGAGCTCCATCATTGTCGTCCTCGTGGACAACTGATAAAATGAATTTACGTATTAATACATGTAAAATTTCATATTAACTCAATAATATTGACTGACTTCTATATATATATATATATATTTTTAAAGACATATATATTTTTTAAAGACAAAAAAAATTCTAAATAGTATTTTAAGTCATTAATTAGGTAAAATAGCGGATCTGAATTATCATATCCTAACTGATCCGAAATATTTGAATCGAATGAGTTTCGGGTATATTAGAATACCCGTTCGGTTATTAGAAAGATTTTGTTTGGACATCGGGTCAGTTCGGGTAATATCCGAATATCTAATAGATTATCCGAAATACCGAAACTTGAGAGTATGTCTGTAGGATGTATAAGGTAATGTTCGGATACTAACGGTATATTCGGGTAGTTAGACTAAAATTTTGGTTATTTGGATAAAATTCTGGATAGTTCTAATAAAATTTTGGGTAGTTCGGATAAAATTTTGGATATTCGGATAGTTTGGATAAAATTGGGTAGTTTGGGTAATACTAGAACCGAATTATCCGATATCCAATATATCGGATATATTTCGGTTCTTTCGTTAAATACCCGAACCAACCCGAATTGAAAATAAAAAAAAAATTTGGTACCTATTTAGATATTAGAAGTCGATACTTGAATTATTCGATATTCGAATTGTCCGATCCGAACCGATCTGATTATTCGAATGCCAGGACTAAACTAGGTAATAGGTAGAGACTTAAATACTGATGACAAGGCAAAAAAAATATAAAAAAAAATACTGATGGCAAAACTATGTCAAAGTCATCGTCATCACTCCGTCACAGTCTATCCATATGTCAAAATGATGGCTAAATCATGAACCTATACATTCAATTTATAAAAAATGACAATGAGGTTTAATATTAAAATGGTATGTAGATGTGTAATTGTGTATATAGTCAACTGTTTGACGTGTGTGAACGTGTGAAATAGAAATAACCTACAAAACAAGTGGTATCACCAAAGTAACCAAAATTAGATGGTGATTACCCATAAACGACTTTTATTGTTTTTGCTTAGGATTTTTATTGTTCTTGATACACGATTTTATTGCTTTTGCTTAGGATTTTAATCACTATAATATAATAATGAAATATAATAATATATATCAAGAACTGTGTATCATGTCGTTTGCTATTCATCATATAAGCATATATTATGAATTTCAAGAGCATTTTAGTTATAAAAACAAAATTCAAAAAGGTAGAGATAAATGTATTCAAAATAATAGATGTATATGATTCGCTAAGAAATAGATTAAGTGATAACAAAACCATTAATTGTAATAGTAATTTTCTTATAACCTTTCCAAAATTACTAATGTGATATCGATAGTCTGAATTCGTTAAATTTAATTTACTTCAAAAGCTAATGGAGTATTATAAGTAGAAACAAATTAAACTCATAACCAATTTTTACATAAATTAATTTAGAAGGCACGAGAGGAAATCTTATTTTACAGCCAAAGAAGTAAATATTACCCAAATTTACAACACATGGTAGCTTGAAAAATGAGGCAAACTGGAGTAAATATTCAATAAATAAATAAAAACCAACTAACTTACTTCATCAGCTATCATGAAGAAAGAAACAAGTCAAAATTGAGAGCAAGAACAAGAACAAAAAAGTAACTCAACTCTTACGATTTACTGAAATGAAGATGGATGATATGGGAACTACAAATATTCCTACTACTCAAAGGGCCGTTAAATTTCATCCATTGGTTTTTGATATCCTCAGCGATCTTAACGGCGTCAAAGGCTGTTCCTGAAAGTCCTCTTCTTGTGAAACCCACCGTGTATAGTCCCTTCTCTCCTTTCCAACCGTTAGGAAAGGGAGTTTTTGGCATTCCTTCTTTTGTGAAAAAACTATTGTCCTGTCAAATTCAATGGATGATCAGGATATTTACTTAAAATACAATATAAAATTGAAAAAAGGGGGATGAGACAAAGAAAACATGAAAAAACAAAGCGAGATTTTTGTTGTTTTAAGAGATATATAATTGTTTGTTGTAATTTTTGGGACTTTTAAATAGTGAAAAAGTTTATTCCATTTTGCATGGAGAAAAGAGGAGTTTTGGAGTGTTGTTCCCTTCGTTGCATGTGTTATGTCCATATCATAGAAAGCGATGGATGATTCACTAAATGATAACACTAAAAACTAATATTGCTTATATGCATATCCTTATCATTTTACCATCACCATCACCGTTATTCTTGAAAACGAAGTTTTTAATTGCATGCGTAAGCTGTTGGTTCACATTATTTCATCATCATCACATATACACATACAAACACACATATATATATATATATATATAAGTACCTTCAGCCAATCGGGTACGTTACTCTTATATCCAGTCGCTAATATTATCGAGTCGAATTCAATTTCTTGCCCGTTTACAAACTTTGCTCCGTTCCTCGTTATTTCTTTCACCGCTTGCGTCACCTAATAGTTTAATAACCACAAGACAAATCAATTATGTTAGGGAAAAAAAAATCATAACCGTTAGAATAATAAAGTAAAATATCTTAGCTGGTTTTACTTCAGGTCTTTTTAAGTACAAACGCACGCATGCAAACTTTTCATATATCTAATCTTGTAGCTAAAATGCAATTAATTCTAGATGGATAATATTACTTATAAAAACAAAACAAAAAAACAAAATAAAAGATTATGAACTTACTCTAATCTGTCCTGATCGGATTAAAGAAATGGCGCCGACATCAAGAACCGGAGTTTTTCCGGTGACGTTCTTGAGCTGAATTGGTCCAGTTTTAGGTCGTCGAAGGCCTAAATGCTCGGTATTACCCAACGTAGAATTAGCAAGAAGTAAGAGAATATTATCCACCAGCTTTAGAGGAAACCAGTTCAGCAGTGTCATTGCTATTCCAAATGTCGATAGACCAAAAAAATCTCTTGGTAATACATGTACCTGCGTCATTAATTATAATAATTGATTAGACCCTGTTACTGCTTATAACTAACATATATAGTTTGATAATGAGCATATAATTAATTCTTACTTACAGAGTTTCTAACTATCATATGCGGCAGAGCATTGTATCTACAAAGATCCAAGCTGACCTCCATACCGGAATTTCCACAACCAACCACCAAAACCTTCTGGTTTGCAAATACCGAACCGGACTTGTACGCACTGGTGTGAACAACCGGTCCAGTAAACTTCTTCAAACCGGGTATATCTGGAACCACCGGTTCAGCGTTTTCCCCTGTTGCCACCACCAGCCACGTGGATGTGTATACACCGTCTTGCGTCTTCACATTCCATAGACCAGAGACGACATCGAACTCGGCTTTCTCGACGGTTTGGTTAAATACTGGTTTGATATTAAACCGGGCGGCGTAAGACTCAACGTAGGAGATGAATTGTTGCTTGGAAGGGTATTTTGGGAAGTTTTTAGGGAAAGGCATAAGAGGAAGCTCGCAAAAGTGTTTAGGGAGATGGAGTTTGAGACGGTCGTAGGTTCTTTTTTGCCATAAAGAAGCTAAACAATCGGTTCTCTCTAGGATAACCGATGGTACGCCTTGGTTTGATAAACAAGCCGCTACGGCTAAACCGGATGGACCGGCACCGACGATTATCGGACCAGGAACGAAGATGTGACTAGGCTCTGGTTCTCTACAAGTGCCCATATCGATTAATAAGAGAGAGAGACTAAGTAAGAAGAAGGAAGGAAAGAAGAAGAAACTGTCTTTATCTTTCTCTCTGACGATCACACACACATGCACCTAAGAAGTGTCCTGTTTTAGGGTCTCCTTTTGATTGTTTCTCGGGAAAAACCAAGAAACCAAGTTGGAAATTATAAAGAGACCACGTAAGATGAGGTGTAAATGCTATAGAGAGTGAAAGAGAGAAGGCGTGAGAGAAACGGAAAGGATTTGTGTGTGTCTGTTTCTCAATAAGTAGTGGTGTGGGGGGGGGGGGAGAGAAGTGTCGTGATGTATATAGTGTAGGGAGTAGAGTAGGTCTAAGAGGGGAAAAATGGTGTAGATATTAAATATAACCACTGGAAAAATCTTTGCCATAGATTCTTTACTAGTAGTCAAACTATATTTTTTTCTACGATTAATGACTACAATTTTCTACTATAAATGTCATTTAAGCAAATTATTTTTGCATATCGTGGCTTGGCTCTACTAAAAAACTGTCCCAATTATTATGCTAAGAAACGATGTAATATTTATTTAACGTACGTTTATTTCTGTTCTATTTGAAGTAACCTCTCTATTAGTATATTCTAAGACTGATTATTATAAGGTTTTGATAATGTAATAGTTACTAAGATTTTATTAATATGGGATAATGCGATCATGATTACTATTATGCTTAGGAATTTTATTACTTTGATACTTTGCGTGAGCAACATATTTTAATAGTGACTTTACCAAAAAAAAATATATGTTAATATTGCATTATGTTAATATAATTTAATTATGTTTATTACAAAAAAACAGTTTTACATTTACTAAAAAAAAACAGTTAATTATCGCCTATCTCCACTGTTAAAAACAAAAATGTATCGGCTTAAATCATATTTGCTCTGTTCCTAGATATTTGATTTTTTAGTTTTTTTTTTGTCCACAAAATTTGATTTTTTACATTTTTTCCTACATTTTTATTATTGAATTATACATTTTTAAAAACATCAATTGAAAATAATTATATTTATACAAATATTATTAATTCATAGTTATTGGAAATTGTTAATATTAGAGAATAAATGTAGCCCTAACTAAACAATTATTATTTTTTAATATGTATGAAAATTTTAAAAAATCATTTATTTAGAAACAGAGGAAATATATCAAAAGATAGGTACGTCGTAGTTAATATTTATCAATAGTAAAATGTCGCATTTCATAGTTATATTTTTAACAAAAACCTATTTAAGTGGCTAACTAGAAGGTCCGTTACATAATTTTAAATTTATTATTTAGAGATGGAATAGTTGAGATTTTAACAAGTGGTAGATTAAGCTATGTCGGAAGCTAATCACGTTCTTGAGAACTCGAAGAATGTGATAACATAAGTTACAATGTATATAGTTGACGGAAAAATCAATCGTTTACAGAAGACGAGAAGAATATGATCATTATATTTGTTAAAACAAACCGTGTTGATTTAAAAGTTAAACATTGTCTTTATACACTAAAACGAACAATCCCCTTAATATATTGAATGATATTTGCGTTGACGTTTTTCATGATGTTGGTGGATTTTAATACTTGAAATACGATCATCACATTCGTACAATTTTAATAATTAATCTTCTACCGAAAGTTTGTTGAGGTCAAGAAAGTGGAAACAGAAAATTCATGTAATTAAATGCCTAATAATCAATTATTGTTTGCTTTAACAAAGGTTTGGATGGCCTTCTGACCTTCTTTCCAACATAAGTGTTCATGGAGGATCATTTTAGAAACTAAAATAAAGTAAACCTCTTTTTACAACTAATTAAATCTTCAGCAAGAAGGAAAGGTGTATACCTGTAGTGTAAACTCCTCTTTTCTGTTTCTGTCTTTTTTCAGATCATCAAATTCTTTGAAACATCCAAAAGTCAATAGAAAAGTAATAACTACTACCAAAATTTATATAATTTTTAAAATCAACAGAAATTATAGTCTAGCATAGATTATTACATACATATATATATATGAAAATATTGAGTAAATATTGACTAATATATACTCTGAATTGTTAATTTCTTATCGATATTATAAATTTTTGTTGTTTTAACATTCATGAAAACTAGGTCACACAAAGTCTCCAAATTTTTCATATAGTAAATTTTATATATTTGTTGCTCAATCATTATATCAAGACAAATGAAATGCATTTACAAATTTATCAAAAGTTGTTTGCCCATAGCTAAAACTAACCATATATGTTTTAAGTATATTTGCTTTATTGAACTTTTTTTTGTTTGTTTAATAATTGCATATACAACGTCGTTCTTTTCTATTTTTTTTAAAGCGAAAAAAAAAACGTTGTTCTTTTTTTTAATATGCAATTGAGATAAACGAATTCGAGTAAGTATTGTCACATCTACTATTTATCAGATTTTTTTTTTCAACAACATGCAATATGGGGAATCAGAAAATGCTTATTAACTACTTTTAAACTCAATATGTTTGTTCTCTCTATGCGTGGCTTCATTTTCGTGCGAAAGAAAGATAATCAAAAGATAACAACTTCTACACTTTGATTTTGGGGTGGCTGGAGGGATGGTATGTACAAGCACAATCAATGACTATTGCACCAAACACATAATTAATAGTAGATATGTGGAAAATGTAATTAAGTTGCGCATGACTGACCACTCCGTTAAATGTCAACTAATGCAGCCGACCTCCACTTCCCCTATGATCTCCTCTGAGGTTGCAATATCAATATTTAACATATTTTATGCGAAGCCATCTTTTTCAATGCAACTAATTATGAATCATTTAATTCTAGATTGGAATTTATACTGGACGCAACAATATCACTTATACTTATAAATCTACGGCTAATTAAATACTATATGATATGTCATTTATCAATAGATAATTTAACTAGCTACTACTAGATTTGAACCAAAATTACTTTTATGACATTTAAAATAATATGCAGATAGAGCCATAACCATAAGATTATGAGATATTATTACTAAACCAAATCCTTAGGATCTCATTCATCCAGGTTTTGCAGCCGAAGAATGTGATCGCTAATTACTAATCACATGTTTTAGATGAATTGTTTTTGCACATATATATAAATATGTAGTTTATACTTTATAAGTAAAGAGGAAGAGAAAGAATGGGACTTAAATGTTATTTTAAATGAAAAGAAAGAATGTGACTTATTTTATTCAGAAATGTATGCGCATGGTAGTGTTTTACGCGGTAAATTAATTATTTAGTGCATGCTAAACACATCTCATTGATTAAGGCTTGACCTTATTATGGATACCACAATTGATTAAGACGTAAACGATATCCGACGTACATGTTTAACTATATTGACTTACTTTCAGGGTATTATTTAATCAAAACATAAACTATATATACGCTTTGACCTGGATGCCTATAATTACATAGACGACCCAAATGTTTTGTCGACTTCAATCAAATAAAAACCTTATTATTGTCAATAGATGATGATTGACTTTATCTTAACAATATTTAATTAACATGCCGATTCTTTCATGTATCATCCCTATTATTTACGTTACTCCACCTACATTCATGACATGTTCAATTTATTTTACAATCCTTTTAGGTTGTAAATAATAGATAAGTATACGTGAGAAAATATATATATTAATGGTATGTAATATTTGAAAATAATATGAAAATTCTGCATGTATATCTAGTCCTACTAAGACTTTAATTTGTGTTAAACTAATACTAGTTGCAAATATACATAGTTTATTCATTAGGTCATTAGGTAAACCAAAGATACTTCTTGAATAGAAGTTCAATATAGTTTTAAATATATTTTGCACTATACAACCATTTCAAAGATCAAGTGTGCATTAGTAATAGACTGATTACGAACCACGTCAACTTGAAATAATTGGACGAGAATCAAATGTTTTCTTACACAAAGATCACTTCAATATCAAACAAATTCTACAGACTCATTATTTATGCATGCTTGGTATAATAGAATGGTCCATACATTTTCTTTTGTTAATTAAAATGGTCCTAACTTCAGTTAAATAGAGCCTAGACTCATGACTAAGCTGGAAGAAAAATACTAGTTATACAAGTGTATCAGCTACTAGCTCTAAATACTAGTTATACAAGTGTATCAGCTACTAGCTCTACTTTATATGCATGTTAGATCATCAGCATTAGTGAAACTCATAAGAATCTCATAAGATTTTTTTAAAAATAAAAATAATGATATTTTATTGTTTAAGACTCAATTAGAAACTCTGCAAATTTTTTTGTGCAATGGTGAGACTAAGGTGGGTTTCAAAAAAATTAAATATTTTTTTTAAAAAATTGAAAGAAAATCAAATTAGTAAATATAAATATTGAAAATTTTATATAAAAAGATTAATACAATAGATTGCATAAAATTTCAAATATAAATTACAATACATAAAAGTTGAAATAAAAATATAAAACTATAAAAACAAATAAGTTGGGTAAATATTGATTGTGCTTTCTTCGAATGGAAATCTTGTTTGATTGTTGATGCGTTCTTTCTTCTCGAAACTTGAGCTCGATTGGCCATCATATTGTTCACATTTGTCGGTGTCTCTGTAGATACGTGTAGTCCACTTGTGAAGTCCCGCTTCCTTCTCCTTGTTCGAATTCTGATAAATTATATTGAGTGTATTGGTTTCGTTAGTTTTCTTATCATATTGCTTGATATGATGAAGATCTCATTATTTTTCTATTTTTATCCCAAAAAATTGGGTTTAAACAATATGGCTTGAAACTCACCAGCTACTTTCACGTCTTTTAACAGAACTGCTTGATAATTAGCAAATAATCTTTGGACTTTCGGGCAAATAGATGGATGAAAGTTGCCCATTTCGGATATATACCATCAGCAAGATAGTAAGCCATATGGTATTGTCGTCCATTAGAAAAGTATCTGGCAGGGCTGCACTGTATATATCAAATGGTGAGCGATTAAACATTGATATCAACAATCGAGATGCGCCCCAGCTTGTCCACCAAAAGCGATGTGGGTTTTCCGTGTCCACGTGAATCTTGTCGCTTTCAGGTGGGGCGTTGTCCGATGCATCTGATCAATGCTTCCATCCATCAGGAAATCCTCGAGACTACTCGATATTGAGTAATCATTGGAGATCCTCAGCGTGGTCTTACGGGTACTCTTGAATAAATGTATAACACGTTGACAATATAAGCAATACCTTGCGGTGGTTTCACCCGTCGGAGGTATTCTCCATCGAATCAGCGGCACCATATGCCATGCCAAGGCGGCTGTAAGCGGCTTCCAGCTTCTTCGTTGGAAGGAATAGGCTTACTTGGATAATCGATGGACAATATGTATGAACTTGTCACATTCATTAAGCGCGAAATATGCGGTCGGGATAAATTATCAGTAAAATAATCATTCCATAGTCGAATGTGACCTTCCTGACTCTCTATATAAGCTAGATTTTTTTGGCCATTACGATTTGTATAACTATCGATCTTGCTTCTTCAATTTGTTAAATTTTAGGTCAAAATTTTCATCCAAGTTTGAGGATCGTTGACATGGTTTTTGAAAATGTTTAGGAAAAAAAATAAAGAAGTTCGCTATGATATACGGTGAAAAAAGTAGTAAAAGAAAAATACTACAAAATTATAAAACACCTGCAATATAAAGAAGAAAATCAAGGCGTTCGACTTTAATAAATACATAAGCGCCCCATTGATAAAGAAAACAACAACATTAATAAAGAGAAGCAAGCTACTGGTTGCGTCGAGCATTCACGCCATTAATAAAGAGAAGCAGCACATTAATAAAGAAAAAACTCGCACGTTCCCAACAACATTAATAAAGAGAAAGCGACTACTCCACGTTCCCAGAGATGACACTAACGCAAGAACAAGCATCATCAGCGTAAATGGATACAAAGCCAATAAACAAATAAAACTGCCAATCATCAAGCATAAATGAACAAGCGTAAAAAGCACTCGAATCCTAAAGCCAAACTTAAGGCATTAAAGTTTTAATCGACCACATAATCATAGAATCATAGTGACTTACGTTGGAGGTTTTTATGAGTTTGTTTTTAAGAGTTTCTTCAATCTCGACAGTGGTCCTTAGGCAGCATGAGGCTGTCTAGAAGTTTCTTAATCAGTCTTTCTTTTATAACCATATCCTTCTCACAATAACCCGTAGCGCTCAATCGGCGAGGCGCCTGTCTTTAGTCGTTTGCACTCTTTTTCCTTTAGCCCGTAACTTAAACTGATAGGCCTTTCGATGTTTCCTCTTCTGGCTTGGCAGGTGTTGGAGCTGCGGAATAACACCCTCAGTCCCTTGGTTTTTTGTTGGCGTGATTACTTTTTCGATGTCAAAAACACCACTATGATCATTCTTGAGCAGCACTCGAGAACATGCTCGAGGTGAACTTCACCTTTGATCCTGGAAGTAGGCATCGCCAGCTCATAACATCATCTTGGTCTGCTCCATGCGGCGTTGGCGTGATGCACTCATAACGCCTGCGACTTAGACACATACTCATTAATCTTTGACCATTTTTGCTTACATTATTCTCTGATTGGGAGGTTTAACACGAGAAGGACTTGCGGCATAATATCTTGACTCATTCGAGAAATGTCCCTCCTTTACGTCGTATCCCACACCACATCTTTCTTGTGTTTAACGAAACTTACAAGGACTTGTTGCACAGCAGAGTTCATCGTACTGATTACATTTGTGGTGTGTTTCATTTGTAGGTATTTGTGTTTGGGAAGTAAAGGGTTGGGAACGATCTCTTGTTGGATTTGAGATCGATAAAGGTTTAGGAGCAATAAGAGATGGGGAAGAATCCATATGGTAGCTTAAGTTTAAGTTTGATTACGATTACGTTTACAGAGAAGCAACGAGAGGACAGTAAATAACTTGAGCTTAGTAGAGGCGATCAGGTGCGTTAAATTTTAAAATCGGGGTTGTTGAGTTTTAGTGTTAAAGTTTGCGTCTGCGTTAATTATAGTGAGACATTATCTAACAAATCATTCTTGGATTGAGAAAATTACATCTACGAGATCATGAATATCAAAGTGAGTTGCGGTGAGTTCCACTTATTTCGATTAAACTTGAACACGATAGACATACAGAAAAAAGAGAGAATTAATACCTCGGTTTCAGGATAAAAGGCTGAATAAGCATCAGCAAGATTAAGCTTTTTGTTTATCAACCATTTCGATCACCTTGACGGCGTTGTATTAAAAAGTACCATAGAGCGAGTTTCTTGGCTGCGGCAAAAAAATATTCTCGAGAATTTCTAAGTCTTAATCCACTTGGGCCTTGAAGACTAGTATGAGTTTCCAAAATCTTCTGACGATCGTTAATAATAAATGAATCTCCGAACTTTCCTAGAAAATTAGATTTAGATTTTACAGTTAAGATAAGCAACACAGATAGAATCTTACAGTTTTTGTCTGTGTCTGAAACATATAATCTTATTCTGAAATACTTTGAATCATTTATGTTCTTGCTGAACTTCGTAAATGGCTAATCATGAAATTGTCTTTTTAATTCCTCTTCTTTATATTGTAAAACAATTATATCAGTTTCTCTGATTTTCTTAGCAAACAGTTAAATCATCCATAATCAGATAAATGATATATAAATATAGACACCTCAAGTTATGATTCATAAGCAAATATATTGTAAAGGTTTTATTAATTTCACCCAGAATTAATTTCAAAATTTCAATTCCGAAAGAGATGGATCTGAGCTTATTTGTTGAGAAACTCTTGGTCGACGACGGCAGAGACGTCAAGGAGTGGGTTTCCATTCCCAAGAGGATTCCAACAAAATCAGAGGAAGCCATGGATGATGATGATGATGTTGCGAAGGATTTCAGAGAAAAAGGAAAGAATAAGAATAAGAAAAGAAAAGATAAAGAAGGGAAGAAGAATAAAAAGTTACGGTGAGACTTCTTACAAATATCACTCCTTTGAATCGTCTTATGAGTTTTACAATTTTTATTTTTATTTTTCATTTTTTTTAATTCTTCTTATGAGACGAGACGCGTTTTTTATCATCGTTGCAGATGCTCTTACATAATGTATCGATGGTCCCTTTGGTTAGATGAGGAATATTGCGGTTCTTGGATGGATCAACATCAGCAATATTGCATACACTGTCGATAATGGCAAAATGTGAATATTACAACGTAGACAAAAGAATTTAGGGTCCCACAAAAACGTAATCTTCCTCTGGCCTCTTCTTCCATTTTCTCCTTCTGCATTGTCCGACTCAATGCTCTTTGGAATTTTTCTGTCAGGCTTGAATTTGCCCTCAACCTCAATTTGTCTCACCATAGTTACATGACCAAACTTATAAACATTGTATATACCATAGACGCATGTTCGCCAGCTGAGATAGTTTTGCCTAGGTTTACGTAAAGCTAAAGCAAAAAAAAAATATGTGGTTTTTTTATATAAAAAATATTACTAATTATGTGGCATTTTCCTTATTTTAATTATTTTTATTACTAAATGTGGCCTTATTTTACTATATACTAAAATAAAAATGTCAAAATTAACATAATTTCCTTAGAAAATAAATAATAATAATTAGAAATATATAATTTTTACCAAACAACGAGTTGGCCTAGTAGTTAAGCGGTTATTCTGCGTAGGCGGCGAGGTCGGCGTTGGGAGGAATCTGCTCCAAAAGTTATATATTAGGTCTGCTTGCAAGATGTACTGACCTCACTGCCTCCGGTTATCAATATATATATATATATATATTATCAAATACATAATAATGCATATTAAAAAAATTTGTGGTTTTAGGCGAATGTTTTTTTTTTTTATAAAAGTAGGCACGCCATAGCTTCATGAATTTGAGATGTTCGGTGAAGATTAAATTATTACCATTGACATTTGTATTCAGTATTTGTAAGTATTCAAGTAAGTCATGTACCGACATTACCGACATAAGTCATTGATTCAATACAATTAGATTAATTCATGGGATTTGATATGGTATTTAAACCACTCAAACAATAAAAAGAGACGATGGACTGTTTTTCCTTTTTTCTTATGAAAATCTTAAACTTGTTTTCACTTTTCTATATTTTATCTTGCAAGGCCATGTTAAATGTGATTTGGAAAACATGATATTTTTACATAATATCTTATCCAAATTGTGATGCTCTTTTTAATCGTAGTAGTAGTGTAAGATAGAAAAAAAAAGAAGTTTAATGGATGGTCCACACTCCATGTACATTCTTGACTAATGCATTTTGTGCGACGCATCACATGATTCACATCGGTGTTTTTGTTTTTCTCCAGAATGGACAATAGTAAAGGTATGTATTATGTAATATATGTATAATTGTCCCAAAATATAATAATATGGTCTAAAAATAGTATCCACCATGCAAGACAACAATCAACAAAAAAGCTATAGTGTCATCTTATGCAAAATACCAATAATGAAATCGAGATGTTTTTCGTGTTGACCATTTTATGACCATAGTAAATTAGTAAAATTGTAAAACATGGACAAAAGCGTCTGTAGTCCAACGGTTAGGATAATTGCCTTCCAAGCAATAGACCCGGGTTCGACTCCCGGCAGACGCATGACTATATTTTTTTTATGTGTTTTTACCTCTTTGACATTTGAAACAATTTTTCTCCAGCTTTGTGGCTTCCACCAGCTTGGGTCTGTAAACACACAACTGTTTTTTTTTTCTTTTTCATCAGTTTTATAAAACTTCTGTTCGAAGTATCTATAGTTTCTACATTGACGTTCCCAATGTTATGTTCATGTCTATTAAATACACAATCACTAACATACAACATCTCTCACATCAAGTATTTATCACTAGACAAGGGGAGCACAAGAGAAGAATGGCATGTTTCTCTGCTCCAAAGAAACACCGCCACCACCGATTCCGTCATGATCCAGACCTTGCTTGATGCGCCCCAAACGCCTTGCATACAAAACTTGCTCAGAAACAACAGGCAATCTTATTCTCTGATATTCCTCTAGACCCAAGCTTAAATTTTTAGGTCCACATTTCTCCAAGCATTTGCCTAGCACTTCCGCATCAAGAACCGACATGTTTGTGCTTCTTAGACCATGAGGGGTCGTGGGATGAGCCGCGTCTCCCACCAGCACGATGTTTCCCCAGAAGATTCGTTCTAAAGGGTCAGAGTCGTAAATAACATTAAGGAAAGGATCCTTTGTTTCTCTCATGAGTGTCGCTAGCTCGGGGATCCAGATGGTTTCTGCTTCTTGATGCATCTTATTGATCATTTCTTGGCTCACTTTTAGAGTAACAGAGTTGCTCTGATATTGTAATTTCATAACAACAACAAAGTAGAAAACTGCTTAATTATTCATTCTAATAAGAAGAAAAAGGATTTAGTTTTACCTTCAGGTCAGGCTCTGGTTGATTGACATACCAAATCCAGTTGAGTTTCTTGTTAAAAAGCTCGTAAAACACGCTATGAGTCTGTTCACCGAGATCAAAATACAAGCATTTTCCAAGATCCGGATACTCTTTCTTGATCCCAGAAACTGTTTCCGAGTTCTCATTCCCTGAGAAATCAAAAACACCTCTCCAAGCGCAATAACCAGAGTACCTTACATATAAAAGAAAAACAAAAAGCCTATATGATCCGGTTCACAAATATCGAAAAATGAAGATAACACTCTTAATTCAAACCTCAATTTAAAGTCAGGTAAGAATGTTTTCCGAATCAAAGACAAACACCCATCTGCTGCAACGAGCAAATCTCCTTGAATTTCAACGGTTTCTTGAGTTTCCATAACTAAAGTCTTAACCTTTACAGTAGATTCATCTTGTGAAATGGTGAAAGACAGAAACTTATGTCCCCAAAGAAACATGGATTGAGGCAATGCGTTATACAGAAGAGCGTGAATATCTGACCAATAAGCTGCTCGGAAATCAAAATTCTCATCTCTTGTTAGAATCCTCGTCACCTTCTGATTCTGTAAACCCACAAAACAAAACAAAACAAAAAAAGTTTAAAAACTTTAACAGAGCGGGAAAATTACACTAAAGGCAGTGTTTTTGCTGAGAAAAATCGATATTACCTGGTCAATTGAGAGAGGCAAGGTGATTTCATCCAAGAGGTGTGGAAAAGGAAGCCAGGATTTGATGATTTGCCGAGCCTGAGGATCGAGTCCGAGCCCAGCACCAGTAGGGCTCCGAGCAGGAGGTTCGGAAGATTTCTCAAGAACCAAAACATCCCAGCCTGCTAACGTGAGCGAGTGTGCGCACGATACGCCTGCTATACTTCCTCCTACTATGATCGCTTTCCCCTTCTTCTTCCCCATCTCACCAAATGTTTCTTCTGCTTCGCAAATGTCAAAACGATAAGTATGTTAACTAACGGTGACTGAGAAGGTTAGAACTATGTGGGCTTATTACAGGCCCAATATAGATTCAAGGCCCAATCATTTGATAATATGTTATATATATGGATCCCAAATCAATTTTTTTCTCATTTTCCCCAAAATCGAATTGATCTCTGTTTTTTTGCAGTCGCTCTTCTCAACTTCTCCATGGACGAATCCGCCATCAAAGTAAATTGAAAGCTTTTCTGAATTGACCGATCAAGAAGTCTGCTTTTATAGCTAATGCTGCTTATTATGATTCGAACGCGCGTGAGAATCACGTCCCCGAATCTCATTATTTAAGGCATGGTTCTAACGACTTAAAACCTGAGAGTTATGTAAAATTTCAACGATAAGATTGGATATTCTAGTAGATAGAATCAAATATGTTAGTTAGATCATACTTGAGTGAATGTTACTAGAATATCCAATCTTATCGTTGACATAAAAATAGGCCAAATTAAAATTTGCTCTGTTTCTCGACTCTGCTTTTCATGGCATCTTTTTTTGTCTTTTTTGTGAAAAACACACCAAGTTGTTTCGTGTTGAACAAACCTCTTTTGTCAGAAGTGGTCACAGTTCACAGATCTGGTTGTTCCATTGAAAATTTGTTTACCGCATTGTCCATATGGCCCCTTGTCGTCAATACTGCAACCACCGCATTGAGGCTGGGATTTTAGGAAGTTTCGAGCATAAGAAAAGTCAGGGATTTGCTTATTTGGCACACACTGGTTTATTATAAGGAAGAAAAAGAAGTCGCGATTTGTTTTCGTTACACAAAGCCACAATAGAAACTTGTAAATGTCAACTTAAGCTTATCTTTAACGCATTTTGCTTCTCCCTTCTTGGCATAACTTATGTGCTTTGTATGGAGAAGGCTGCGCAGTGAGTTAGTAGCAAATAGCCTTCAATTTTCCGCATTTTTACGCTCTTAAACACGAGATAGTTTTCTTATATTTCTGGATTGTCGAATATTAAAGAAGCATACCAATTTATGAATATTTTGGGAGTTTTAGCTCACTTCTTCCTATATAAGGCAAAAGAAACAAATATTTTCAAGCATATACGAGACTTGGTGCATCTAAAAGCACCAGAAAAAGGATATGTCATATCCTGTCCTCCCTTAAAACCTGAAAGTAAATGCAACAAGAAAAAAAAAAAAAAAGAGTCGGATGATATATCTTTTATTTTTTAATAATATAGAAAACTGTTAGCATGTCACGTAATTCTGTTGTTTTCCTTACGTTTTAACATATGAGGCTAGCTGTAGTATGTTTATTCTGTAGTTCTCTCTCTAGAGACTCGAACCACCAAGAAATAGTCCTTAGGTTTTTATGCATATTGTTGTTTTACCGAGAAACTGGAATTAGTAACAATGATTTCCTCATATATCAAGATTTAAGATCGTATTCCCATGCTTTTTAAAAAGGAAAACTCTATGTCAATAAATTGTGTATCTTGTTTTTTTGTCTTTTGCAGGTTCAAAGCTAGTGAATCATGTTCTTGACATGTGCTCCAAGCAAAACATGTGTGAGATATACTTGCACATGCAAACAAACAACGAAGACGCGATCAAGTTTTACAAGGAGTTCGGGTTTGAGATCACAGATACCATACAAAACTATTACATCAACATTGAACCAAGAGATTGCTACGTTGTCACCAAGTCCTTTGCTCAATCTGAAGCCAACAAATGATGAAAAATACCCAACTCTGGGGAAGCCATTCCTCCCCAGTTTCTTTGTTTGTTCAATTCAAGATCTATCAATATTATGATAGATCATCATTAAAAATTACCTTATTTAAAATTAATCATAAATGCCAAAAATTATTTGAATCGAAAATTTGTTAATATTGGCCTTACTCCAATCATTAAATAATTCCCTTATTTAAAACTACCCTTATTTTAAACCAACCATATAATGTTCTCATATTTGTTAATATTGCAATAAAATCGGGATATCATTATCATCATATCCCGATTTTTTTAAAAGCTTCCTTTATTTTTAAAAATTTCCCTTATTTTTTTTTCAATCAACAAATTCTCTTATTTAAAACCAATCATAATAAGGCCAAATTCATTCCCATAACAAACCACCCATATTAGTTAATATTACAATAAAATCGGGATATCATTATCATTACTCTACGATTTTTTAAAAATTTCCATGATTTTTTAAAATTACCCTTACTTAAAACCAATAATTAAATAATTCTCTTATTTTAAACCACCCTTATTTTAAACCAACCATACAATGTTTCTCATATTTGTTAATAGTATAATAAAATTGGGATATCATTATCATCATAGCCCAATTTTCTTAAAAGCTTCTTTTATTTTTAAAATTTCCCATATTTTTTTCAATCAACAAATCCTCTTATTTAAAACCAATCATAATAAGGCCGAATTCGTTCCCATAACAAACCACCCATATTTTGTTAATATTGCAATAAAATCGGGATATCATTAACATTTCTAGACGATTTTTTAAAAAAAACTTAATTTTTTTTAACAATTCTCTTATTTTTAACCAATCATTAAAAAATCCCTTATTTAAAACCTCTCATAAATGCCAAAAATTATTTGAATCGAAAATTTGTTAATATTGTCAAAAAAATTGGGATAGTATTATTTCCTTACTCAACTATTTTTTAAAAACTTCCATTATTATTATTTTTAATTGGCCTTAGTTAAAACCAATCATTATAATTTCCTTATTTAAAACCACCCTTATTTTAAACCAACCATATAATATTTCTCCTATTTGTTAATATTGCAATAAAATCAAGATATCATTATCATTACTATATTCAGATTTTAGAAAGTGATATTATTATCATGATTTGATCTGCTGATGGTTTTTATAAACGGATTTTGTTTGAATAGTTTCATTTTGTTCGTTCAAGAGATTTTTTTTCATGTTCAAGATATTTTTTTCATGAAGTAAAGCGATCTAATCATTGATAAAAACGCAAACGGTGATAGGATTGATGATTAAAGTATAATATGTCGGCAAAAAGAAAACAAATCCTATAGTTCTTCCATTTTATTAACTGCCATTTTATTTAATAATCTTATAAAGACCATGAAAAAAGTTAACCATGGAACTAAGCCACTTCATCAAGTAAGATACCTAATCTCGCTTTTGTTTTGGTTTTAATTCCAAATCACTAAATCTCAAATTTTAGAAAGTGATATTTTTCTAGCCGTATTTTCTGAAAAACCAAAAAGAAGAATTGGTACCTCAAGGTAAACAAAACTGGATAAAATTTATATAAAAAAAACTATTGATATCAAATGAAAGTAGTGGTGATGTTATTCACCTTTCTTAGATGTGATATTCATCTTAGACATATTTTACTGAAAAAAAAAAGAATTGGTATCTCAAGGTAAACAAAGCTGGATAAAATCAATATAAATAAAAAACTATTGATATCAAGTGAAAGTAATGGTGATGGTATTCACCTTTCTTAGACGTGATATTTAGCTTAGACGTATTTTTCTGGAAAAAAAAACCAATTAGTACCTCAAGGTAAACAAAGTTCGATAGAATCAATATTAATTTTTTTTATATCAAGTGAAAGTAATGGTGATGATATTCACATTTCTTAGACGATTAAGAAAATCAATATAAAAAAGGTCTCTTCTTAGTCGACAAGGTAAGTCAGAGATAATCAAATATATTGACTTGATATTATGACTTTTATTGTAGGTCTGTACCTTGAAGTCGAAGGTTAAGTACTTAACGTTGAAGGTCGAAGAGTCCGATCAGTCAAAGTCCAAGTAAGTCTCGAGGATTTTAGGTTCAAACACGGCGTAAGTCTAAAAGCACTAGATAAAGTCTTAAGGATATAACTAATTTTGCTTAATAATAAGTCTACTATTTTTCTTCTTTTCTTCTTGCAATTATATAACGCGACCATATTATAAATTTAACATTACCATGTCTTTTATTCAAACTAATCTAAATGCCAATGATCGAAACCAACAAATATGAAAGAAAGAGATAGAGCGCAAAAGAATGCTTACTTCTGTTTTTCTCACACGTACTTAAACCAAGCTGTTCTTTCCCTGCTCCAAGATTCAATATATGAACGTAGTTTGTTCGGATGATAATTATATTATTACCATTTTTAAAATTTGTTAACTGTATATATATGGTAGTTCGTTACATTTGATCTAATATATATGTTAACATGTATGTTATCATTTTTATTTATACTAATTTGATGCTAATTTATATAATTTAGACATAAAATGTAAAAACAAACATTTTGGTCGATTAAAACCACTTCTAGAGATTTCTAGCAACTAGTTGAATTGTTTTCAGAGGCTAAGAAAATGTTACTTTTATTTTCGAAATTTTTTGTATAGTTTCACATCAAAAATATAAAAAAGGCATATTATCATCTACAATGAATTTTATTTGAACAATAATATTTTTTGATATGATATGAATAGGATGAAAAAATAGAAAAAGTTATACTATTACTACTACATATATAGATGTGTCATGTCATATCAAATCTTTATTTTGCCTAAAAAGTGTAATAAACCTACCTTTCTATATACATTGGCCAAAGAAGGTGTAATAAACCTACATTATTTTTTTAATTAGATGTACTCTTTTTTTTTTGAACTACTAATTAGATGTACTCTATGATTTTAAGATTTCATATATTTGAAATTTAAATGCAATGACATTATAATGTAATATTTCTAGTTAGTGATATTTTATTTCATAAATTATGGTAAGAATCATTGTGACGACTACAAGTCATAATGGCACTGATGTAATATACCATGTGGAAGTAAGGTTATTTTCATAAAATATTTTTCAATTAATATATAGAGGATTTATTAATAAAAATGTTTAAAATAAGAGAAGAAACAAGAATTTTTTTTTTGTTAAAATAATAAAAGTAAATTCAAAAGAAAAATACAAAGTAAGAATTCAAAACTTTAAATTTAAAAGCCACATTTGTTTTTTGCCTTAGGCCTCGGTATACCAGTGCGCGTATAATGGGACTAACACATTAGATTACATACCAACACATTCAAACTAAAGAACTGAAAAGTAGAGTTGTGAACAGTACCGTTATTTTGTCACTAATCTTGTCACTTTCTGCATCGGTCATTGCGCGGAATGATTTACCTGTTCGAAGAACTTAATAAAATTTACTCAATTATTTTTTAAAATTTAATCCTTACTCAAATTAATTTCAATACCTTAATTAGCCGTTTTCAACACTTCTACTTCTCGTCCGGCTACTTTGAACATAACGACCTCCGAAGGATGCGATTTATAGGCTTGATACAGGCCCAGAATGAAATTTAGGCCCAATAATTTGTTCTTTCCCACGATTATCATTATTTCTAGTTTATTTTTTTTCCTAAATCCCGAGTTTTCCCTTTGATTTTATTTTCTCTGTCCGTACGACGTCGAATTCTAGATTGTTCGACGGCGATGGGAGCTGGGAGAGAAGTCAGCGTATCGCTAGATGGAGTCAGAGACAAAAACTTGATGCAGCTTAAGAAACTCAACACGGTTCTGTTCCCGGTTCGCTACAACGACAAGTACTACGCCGATGCAATCGCATCCGGCGAATTCACCAAGCTTGGTTCGTCTTCTGTTAAGAATTTCATGGGAATGTGCCTTTGAATCAGAACCAAAATTCATCGAAATTTGTTTTGTTTTCTGTCTTTGTACCTGAGTGAGCATTAGTCTCTTCCTTTAATAGGAAAAATTAGTTGCTTTGGGGGTTTATGGTGAACTGTTCTGTGATTAGGCTTGGTAGACTCTATAAAGAAGTACCTTTTGCAATCGTGCTTTGCTTTGGTTGTCTGTTTAGTGGATTCACTGGTCATTGTTAAAGGTGTGATTATGGTTTGTCTTCTTGTTTGTTCGGTTCCGTGAAATTTCTTGATTGAGCCGTGTTTTATTTAGGTTCATCAATAGTGTCTGATATTAGGAGGAAGATCATTTTATTTGTAATGTAGGTATAAGCCTTCTTTCTAAGCCTTGAATGGATCAATTTCGTTGCCTTTTATTATCTGTTATTTCGCGAATACTGATTCATGTTTGAACTTTGTGATTGATGACATATATGTGGACAAAGTATCATCTTGATCGTTGTTTTAACTTGTTTGACTATATAAATACTGCATTATTTTGTTTAACCAAGCAACTTTTTTTGTATGTGTAGCATTTGCACCTAGTAATCCATTGCTGATTGACTTATTTGGTGTTGTTATCTTTTGAGAACATGGTCCAAGACTAATTTCCGTATTCACAGAATTTTTTCATGCTTACTTTTGTGAAATGCTTGGTTGGAACATCTTTTGCGCCAACCAGTTCTTTAAATGTACAATAAGATGTGATTATGAAAGTTTAAAGACTGTTAACAACATCTTAAATTTGGCACTAACTATTTCATCGCTGTTTCCTGGGTAGTTATGTTCTTGGTGTTACATTTATTTTCTCTAATTTGTGAGACAAGGAAAATTCTTCATGTTCTAATAATGGATTTACTTCCTCTCAGCATATTACAGTGACATATGTGTTGGAGCTATCGCCTGTCGGCTGGAGAAGAAAGAAGGTGGGGCCATGCGAGTTTATATAATGACGCTTGGTGTTCTTGCACCATACCGTGGGATTGGCATTGGTAAGTCATAAATCTGCTATGCCAAACTTGAATCTTGATACCGACAAAACATGAATAATATAGAAAACTGTTAGCATGTTACGTAATTCTGTTGTTTTCCTTACGTGTTAACACATGAGGCTAGCTGTAGTATGTTTATTCTGTATCTTTCTATTTAGAGATTCGAACCACCAAGAAATAGTCCTTAGGTTTTTATGCATATTGTTGTTTTACCGAGAAACTGGAATTAGTGACAATGATTTCCTCATATATCAAGATTTAAGATCGTATTCCCATGCTTTTAAAAACGGAGAACTCTATGTCAATAACTTGTGTATCTTGTTTTTTTTTTGTCTTTTGCAGGTTCAAAGCTATTGAATCATGTTCTTGACATGTGCTCCAAGCAAAACATGTGTGAGATATACTTGCACGTGCAGATAAACAACGAAGACGCGATCAAGTTCTACAAGAAGTTCGGGTTTGAGATCACAGATACCATACAAAACTATTACATCAACATTGAACCAAGAGATTGCTACGTTGTCACCAAGTCCTTTGCTCAATCTGAAGCCAACAACTGATGAAAAATACCCAACTTGGGGAAGCCATTCCTCCCCAGTTTCTTTGTTTGTTCAATTCAACTATTCAAGATCTATTAATGTTATGATGATCTTAAAGCTTGTTTTGCTTGTTTTGCTTGTTTTGTTGACCTTAAAGCTTCTTATTGATTCTAAATTTATAGATTCCTGGTTATAGACTTGCATGAACTCTCTGGTTTTGGACCTTTTTTGGTTGGGGAAGTTTTAACTTTGCAACTCAAAGCTTTATTACTACTCACTCTCATCGAGTCATCGTGTTTGTAATTGCGACTCCGGAGTTTGATCAAATGAGATGATCTTTATTACTAAACAGCTATTGAGGTTCCATATCTGAAATGTTGTTCTATCAATTTGAGTAAAGAGATACAAGATTCTTGTTATGAGTGTTGAATATAGAAGAAAGTAAAGAAGATCTGAAGAAGAAATGACGTCTTATATGAGTGTTGGTGTGTATCGTTTTGGCTTGCGTGCCATTTAGTCATAGTGAAAACAGGGAGCTATGTATATCTAGATTCTAAAAGCGGGACGATTTCTTAGTAATCTCCGTTCATCGGATTGATTCGTCTCTGCAATTAAGCACCCCTTCCTCGAGCTTCGAGGTCGCTCTCTCTGCTTAACTCCATTCGATTGATCAATGCGGCGTTCTCGTTTTGTTGCCCAAGTTTTCTCCGACGTTGCCTTCGCTGACGCCTCCACTATCTCTGCTCCAATCTTCGCCATGTCTGCTCGTGCTTCGGTAAATTTCCTCAGCCATGCTCTTTTCGTATCACTCTCGATGCGTTGCTTCGGTTTATGGAAGATATTTTGTTTCTTACGGAGCAGTACAGAGGTGGCCGAGGACGAGGCCGAGGTGGGAGAAGTTTCTCCGATCGCCCGTACAACAATGACGCGGGAAGAGATCAGTTCATGACTGGAGACTCGCATTTTCAGTCAGTTCATGACGCCAATCTCCGATTCCGGCATGGTGAACCTTATCGACAACCTCAGCCTCCGCTAGGTCAGCGGCAACAACCACCGTTCAATCAGAATTACGAATTTCGGCCTCCGCCGCCGTCTCGAGGTCAGTGGCAACAATTCCGTCAACCTAGTCATTCGCCATCCAATCAAAGCTATGCGGCTTGCCCTCCCCCTCCGTTCTATCAAAACCAGATGTCTCGGCCGCCTCCGCAGCGGAGCTTCCGTCAACGGCCACGGTCAAAACCTTCAGATTACCGTGAATGGGAATATGCCAAAACGCCACTGCCTCCTGGCTCCGGTAAGTTTTGCTAAAAATTTGATCATCTCATTCAACTTCACGCCACTTTCTATGTTTTCGCAATTTAATTTACCTCTTTTTTTTGTGCAGAAAAGTTTGTTGTTCTATCGTATAATATCTTGGCGGATTACCTTGCAAATGATCACTGGAGAACTCTTTACTTTCACATACCGAGGAATATGTTGAGTTGGGGATGGAGAAAGAGCAAATTAGTGTTCGAGCTTGGCCTATGGTCTGCAGATATAATGTGCCTTCAGGTTATAGTTTCTGCTATATATCTTCTTGCAATTATTTGTATGAGGGACTAAGAAGACAAACCTTTTTTGCGTTTTCATCATATACGGAATGTATCTTCCTAATGCACAGTAACCCAATGTTTTTTTGCATATGTCAGGAAGTTGATAAATTTCAGGACTTAGAGGAGGAGATGAAGCACCGGGGATATAGTGGCATTTGGAAGGTACTAATATGTTCTAAATTTGTTGAAATTTTTTTTAGGGGTTATCTATCTTTCTTACGAATCAGCATCACCTGCATCGATTGTTTTTAATAGTTTTGTTTAAAGATGGCAATTTTGAGTTTGTATTCTCCACTGACTCTCTCGACGTAAAAAGATTAAATGGTATGTATCAGAGGTTCTAAGAACTAGACTTCAAATGTGGGGCTAACTCTTTTGTATAAAACTGTAGATGCGGACTGGTAATGCTGTTGACGGCTGTGCAATATTTTGGCGATCAAATAGGTTTGATTCCCTTGCTCTTCCTTGTGTCGTTCAGTCTGGAATCTTGTTTGGGATCTCATTGTTATTATATTAGATTCAAGTTGGTTCACGAGGAAAGCATCCAGTTCAATCAACTTGGTCTTCGGGATAATGTTGCTCAAATTTGTGTGCTTGAGGTAATATGGATACCTTATGGTGATAACTGCCTTACATAAGTTTGCCTCTTTACCCTAAATTAAATTTGTTCTGTGTAGACACTGTTGGCTTCACATACAAAAGAAAATGATACCCCTTCACCTGAAAGGTAACTTAAAAATATCTATAAATGTTACTATCATGTTATTTTATGGATGGATAATTGCCATTCACTAGGAAGTGGCTGATTTTCTTCAGATTTCAGTGGTTTTCTTTATGGACTATACTTTGTGGGTGGGTTGAAGTGAATTGCCATTTTCTTTTGCAGCTCTGCTGGTTCCCACCGAGTTGTCATTTGTAACATTCATGTGCTTTTTAATCCTAAAAGAGGAGACTTTAAACTTGGTCAGGTACTTTCCTTTAATGCCATATTCTAGTTTGTAGAATCTTTTGCCAAACGACAATTTTACTCTCTGATTTAACTCTGTCTATAAGCTCTGAACATGTAAAAGTGTTAGTTGTCTGAGTTAAATCTTTTGAAGCAACACATAGCCCCTTGCTTAACTTGGTTTGTTTAAATTCCATTTATCATTTATGTAATTATCTCTCTTACGTAGGTCAGAACACTCTTAGATAGAGCTCATGCTGTTTCAAAACTCTGGGATAACGCACCTGTTGTTCTTTGTGGGGATTTCAATTGTACACCAAAGGTAGGACATTCTTTCCTTAACCAGTTGGTATACCCAGAAACACTTGTTTTGTGACATGGTCATAACATTCTGTTACCTGGTTGCAGAGTCATTTGTACAACTTTATTTCAGAGCGGAAGGTAAAGCTTCATTGTTAGGCAATTCCTTCACCTATTAGCAACTTTATGTATATAGTTCACATTGTATCTTGTGCTGCTCTCTGCAGTTGGATTTGTCTGGTTTGGCCAGAGACAAAGTTTCGGGGCAGGATTCTGCTGAAATTCGTCCGCCAAGGCTAGAAAATTATACGATGAGGTAGAGCATGAACTCACCAAGTTCTTGGTCATCATTTTGAATTTTGTTTTACAACTTATCACCTTTATGTTTACCCTAGAATCTTGGGTTCTACTCTGCTTTTGTAATTGTCAGCATGGTTGATAGGCCTACTTAATTTTCCAGGTTTCAGTCCGCCAATAAATCTCCACAAGGTCGAATTCAACCACCAGATTCGATCGCAAATGTTCATATGGAGAATAACTCCAACATAGATGTTGGAAAGGCCCCCTCCAAAAAGACATCTGAGCTTCCATGTGGTGATACAATTCTTGCTGGTCATGAAGCCACTTCCGGCTCTGACCGAGTATTACCAGGCGAGGATCTAGACTCGGAATGTAATTTTGGAAGAGTATACAGAAAGCCTTATGACTCCGTGGATCTCTTGGTAGCTGAAGATCTTTCTTCAGTAACCATATCAGATATGGAACCTCGACATGCTTCCCGTGCTAACGACGATTTGAATACAGATCATCCTTTAAGTTTCAATTTATCAGAAACAGAGCATTCTCCTGACGAAATTCCATCCACTGATCAAGATACTTCATCTAGTCTCTCCACCAAGGTTGACACTACTTTGGGTGAGATGAAACTAGATGGCTTAACATTGGACGAACCAGTTGTATTCGCGCTAGATGAAGAAGGTTTAGGTGAAGATGGGGAAACATTTTTGGCTAAGCTACATGATAATAATGAAGACTTGAGTCAAAGAGGGGAACTTGTGAATGAACTCTCACGTAATTCGGGTTCTGAAGCTTTTAATAATGAGAAAATCATTTATAATCCATCCTCTTGGACTTCAATGGAGATAGCAACTGCAACAGGCGACCCAGAAAAAACTACGGTTGAACACACTCTGGAGCTTAAAAGCACTTACTCAGAAGTGGAGGTATTGTAATATATCCTCCCTACAGCTTTTTTGCCCTTCATCGTCTCTTTCTTGAAAAGTTATATTCTTAGGATCCTGTTGACATTTGTGGTTAGGGTCAACCGAACACGAGAGATGAAAACGGAGAACCTGTAGTGACCAGTTATCACAGATGTTTCATGGGGACAGTTGACTACATATGGTACTAGCATTCGAAACAAAACCATTAGTGACAAACCTTTAGATTAGATTATCATGGATTTTGCGTTTTAACAGATTTTCATGTTTGATTTCTGGTTTGGATTAGGCGGTCGGAAGGCCTTCAAACGGTGCGTGTGCTTGCTCCAATACCGAAACAAGCAATGCAGTGGACACCAGGCTTCCCGACTCCAGTATGATCTTGCTTTTTATCTAGCCTAACTTAAAAATAGATTATGAAACTTTTTAATATTTGTATTTCTTGTTTGTTACAGAAATGGGGAAGTGATCATATTGCACTGGTTTCAGAGTTGGCCTTTTGTAGCAGCAAGAGTCCGTCTAAAGGCTGATATTAAACAGGTGGTGACTTCATTATAAACTTAAGAAAGAATAAAACATAATCATCTTTATCTTTTAAATAAACCCCTAACTTCATCAATGTCCAATATAAAGACCTCTGTACACATTAATACTTGATCTCTGCAATATTATTCAAAACATCCAAAACTTCTTGCATCAATGGTCGTTTCTTCATGTCCTGCTTGGTGCATCTTTGGATGACAGTGTACCCATATGTGTTGCCGCATTCACAGGATATTCGTTCCCAAGTCGGGGATCAATTATTTCCTCAATCTTACAATAAATCGGGCAAGAGAGATGTAGTCCAGCCATCTAATCTGTGCTTGTTCCTAATTTTTCTTCTATCTTTGGAACCCATTAAAAGTTCAAGCTTCAAGCAAGATCATACCCAATGTGTAAACATCGGTCTTCATATCCAAAAGATCTACGACGTACGTTACACTTACAGCTTCCAAATTCATCCAAACCAGAAGATAACCTCTGAAAGTTAGAAGATTGTTCAGCATCATGTAACTTCCCTACTAAATCCAAGAAAGCTTCTCTATCATGTTGAAACGGAGATATCATGACACGCGTATTTTGAAGCTAAGTATAATGTTTTTGCCTGGAGCTCAAAAGTGAACGGAATAATCATTATCTGCCTTTATTATTACTAAAAGTATAAGCCGTATACGATTACATTGATTCGGTAAGACAAAATTCATTAATTATCTTATCTCCCAAGGGATACAAATTAATAAAGCTTTGTCTTGGTGTCAGAATGATTGGATTATATATTTCAAAATTATGGAATAGGCCTAACTAAAAATCTAATTAGGTTTATCAAAATCCAACTTTATGGGCTTTAATTTATATCTCCAGGCCTCAACATTAGCACAAATGTTTTTCTTCTTCTTCTCTCAACTAAGTACCAACTCCTCTAGATTCTGTGACTTCTCTCCATTTTTTTTTTTTCCGCTAAAGCTTCTCCATTCTCCACTTCTCAACATTTTAGGCGTTTTTCGCGGCTTTTATTTCGAATTCGCATGAAGAATTTCTTGTAATGTTTTCATTTCTTCTTCAGAATTATCTTCATCCGTTGTAGTTGATTATCGAGGCTTTTCTCTTCATGGGTTCGGCTTCGATTGGTTATCAATTCGGAATTTCAGCTCGATTTTACGAGAATTTTAATTTGAGTTCGGATGTTACTGTTTCCTCGCTTCCATGTAAATTTGATGTTTCCAGAAAGAGCCTATTCTCAGCTCCAAGCTCCACTCACAAGGTAAGGACCCGTCTTTGGTTATTTCTCTTAATCTCTTTTATGCCAATAACACAAAAGTGCTAAACTTTTAATCTGGGTCTCAAGAGTTCTATCAATTTCGTATTTTGCTTCGGATTTAGATCGTCTTTAGTTGGTGGATTCTCCTAATGTAGGCGTTTGATATCCAGGAATGTTCAAATCGAGCTCGGGTATGTTCTTTGCCAAATACTGATGATTACTGCGATGAGATATTTGAAACGCCAATACTAGACAGCATTGAAACTCCATTGCAGTTGAAGAATTTGAGTGTTAAGGTAATCTAATTGATGTTCTTATGCCATATATGATTGATTGAAAACATAAAGGGTTTGGGGTTAATGAAGAGGGTTTTTCTTTTCGTAGGAGTTGAAGCAATTAGCTGATGAAATCCGTACGGACCTTCATTCTGTGTTATGGAAGAAGACCCAAAAGTCTATGGCCCCTAGCTTGGCTGCAATAGAGCTTACCCTTGCTCTGCATTATGTTTTTCGTGCCCCGGTTGACAATATATTGTGGGATGCTGTGGAGCAAGTAAGCTTATGTTTTGAAATTCAGGGGATTGATGATCTGATTTCCTTGTGCTTTGGACCTATGGTGGAAGGTTTTGATGTGTTTCTTGTTGTGTTAATAGCTTGGTTTGTCCTTTGTAGACATATGCACATAAAGTTTTGACAAGACGTTGGTCTGCAATACCATCGAGACAAAAGAACGGTTTTTCTGGGGTCACTTCTCAATTTGAGAGTGAATATGATTCCTTTGGGGCCGGGCATGGCTGCAACAGTATTTCTGCTGGGCTCGGTAATAGTTTTGTCACCCTTTGTTAAAGAGTCAATTGCCTATAGCTTTAGTTTTTTTTTTAATAATCTTTTTGCCTTTTTACCCTAAAACAAGAAGTAGACTTAGCTAATGAACGCTATTTATTCGATTTGGTGTGCTGAACGTTTATTTTTGTTTCTTAGGATTAGCGGTTGCTCGAGATATAAAAGGAAAGAGAGACCGGGTTGTTGCTGTGATAGACAATGTGACAATAACTGCTGGTCAAGCATATGAGGCAATGAGCAATGCTGGTTACTTGGATTCTAATATGATTGTTATACTAAATGATAGCCGTCACTCTTTACATCCAAATATGGAGCAGGGATCCAAGGCATCCATCAGCGCACTATCTAGCATCATGAGCAAAATCCAATCTAGCAAAATCTTCCGGAAATTTAGAGAATTAGCCAAAGTATGCATTTTCCATACTTTCTTTATGAAACTTAGTTGGTTGCAATTTTGAGGCTGGAAATTTGATGTTCAACAATTAATATTATTCAATTATTTGTTTTTGCTGTGAATTTTGACAGGCTATGACGAAAAGAATCGGAAAGGGCATGTATGAATGGGCAGCCAAAGTCGATGAGTATGCACGTGGTATGGTTGGACCAACAGGATCAACTCTCTTTGAAGAACTTGGTTTGTACTATATTGGTCCTGTTGATGGACACAACATTGAAGATCTAGTTTGTGTTCTCCGAGAAGTATCTTCTCTAGATTCAATGGGTCCTGTGTTGGTCCACGTGATCACAGAGGAAAACCGAGATGCAGAAACCGGAAAGAAGATCATGGTCAAAGGTATATCTCTCTGCTTATGTTATTCTCTTGACACTATCCAAATCTTGACATTGACAGTTTATTTTTTGTGTCTCAGACAGACGCACTTACAGTGATTGCTTTGTGGAGGCTTTAGTGATGGAGGCAGAAAAGGATAGAGATATTGTTGTGGTTCATGCAGGAATGGAGATGGATCCATCACTTGTTACATTTCAGGAGAGATTTCCAGACAGGTTTTTCAATGTTGGAATGGCTGAACAGCACTGTGTCACATTCTCCGCTGGTCTTTCTTCTGGAGGTCTGAAGCCCTTTTGCATTATTCCCTCTGCTTTTCTACAAAGAGCTTATGACCAGGTTTCACCTTTCTCTCCATCTCACTCGCACAGAGTAAGACTGTTCTAAAACTGTTTTATTAGAAGCAAAGGGCCTTAGTGTCTTTGATGGTTTCGTTAGGTGGTCCATGATGTAGATAGGCAGAGAAAGGCGGTGCGATTTGTTATTACAAGCGCAGGGCTTGTTGGATCCGATGGTCCAGTGCAGTGTGGAGCTTTTGACATAGCTTTCATGTCATCCTTACCAAACATGATAGCCATGGCTCCTGCCGATGAGGATGAGCTTGTAAATATGGTTGCAACTGCAGCTTACATCACTGACCGCCCGGTTTGTTTCCGGTTCCCTAGAGGCTCCATTGTCAACAGGAATTATCTCGTCCCCATTGGATTACCAATTGAAGTAAGTTCCAATCTAATCTTCAAATCTTTTGTTGCAAAAACAGACCGTGCTGACACAAGAACCGCTTTATCATATTAGAGTAGATCGGAAGAGGAAGAGTTCTCGTTGAAGGTCAAGATGTGGCTCTGCTTGGGTATGGAGCCATGGTTCAGAATTGTCTTCATGCTCACTCGCTTCTCTCTAAACACGGTCTGAATGTGACTGTAGCTGATGCAAGATTTTGCAAACCCCTCGACATTAAGCTTGTGCGCGATCTTTGTCAGAACCATAGATTCCTTATCACTGTCGAAGAAGGCTGTGTTGGAGGGTTTGGTTCTCATGTGGCGCAGTTCATAGCCCTAGATGGCCAGCTCGACGGAAACATCAAGGTAGATTAAAATTAAAAAAATTCATCTTTTGGAAAGTTTTGGTTTTGGTTTCTAATTTACTTTTCTTGGGATTAAACATTGGTAGTGGAGACCGATTGTGTTACCAGATGGCTACATCGAAGAAGCTTCGCCTAGCGAGCAGCTTGCTCTTGCTGGGCTGACTGGACATCACATAGCAGCAACCGCTCTGAGTCTTTTGGGTCGAACTCGTGAAGCATTGCTTCTCATGAGCTAGCTTAACCTTCTCATGTAAGATTACCTTCACAAGAAGCTAAGAGACTTAAAGAGGCATCGCATTTATGACTTTTTAAGATGAGTGAGTGATCAATGTAATTATTAAGTTTCTTAAAACAAAAGTTGTAGATAGTAAATTCAGAATTCGAGAACCCATTTGATATTCTGATTTTGGAAGAGCAATCTGCTATTTATTTTGTAAATTTAGAGACGAAAATATACTAAAATAAATTCAATTACTTTTTACGCGGTTTTCCCAATTTTCATATTCTCAATTTGTTGTAGTTGTCAAGTCCCTACTAATATACAGCTACTAGTTTCTCTCTATTTGGTGTTAACAGATACATGTCCCAAATATGGAAACATACAAAATATAGAACAGAGACGTGTATTTTCGACACTTGAGTCATATTAATAAAACAAAAGCTTCCCTTTAAAAATTGGTAAAGAGTTACTGTCAATATTCTTCTTCACGATCTCTGTCTCTCTCTCTCGCTCTCGATCATTTCGCTTTTTTGATCTGAATCCTGTGGTTTCGTTTCTACATGTAAGTTTTCTCCTTTTCATTCGTTTTGCGTCGATCTCAAATAAGTCGATCGGAATTAAGTAAAAGATCGGAACTTTCACCTAGATTTTTTCAGGAATCGAAAAAATTCATTCTGATTTAGCAGAACCCATTATCGTTGCATCTAGTTAAAAAAAACCCTAATTTCAGATCTGTTAATTCAATTTGTTGACAAAAATTGATGCTTTCTCTGTTGCAGTTAAATTGAATGATGGAAACAGAACCGGAACATCATAGAACTGTCTCTGTCGATGACAACGACAGCCTCGTACCAGAGCCTAGTTCAACAAAAGAAAGCTTTTTTGAAGATATCTCGCCTACTGGGCAAGTTATGAATCCAGAACTTTCAAGTGCAGGCGAAGTTTTGACAAAAATTGAATTGGATTTTGCTTTTGTCTCTGAGAAATTGGTGAATCTAAGTCTTCTTACTATGCAACTCGGGACGAGGGAAAATGATTTTGAGTCTTTTGTTTCTGTGAAAGAAGAAGAAGAAGAAGAAGAGCCTTCGAGTAAGGGTGATAATGATGATTCTGCTGAGAAGGCGTTGGAGTTTGATCTCCTGTCTTCAATTCTCAATTCAGAGGTGAAAGAACTTGAATCACTTCTTGGTTTCCTCCAGAACGAGATTCAAAGTGCGCGTGTCATGATATCTCCGTTTCAACATGATGGAGAAGCTTTCTTGGATTTGGAAGGGAAGTTACATGATGCTGAACAATCTTTGGGTCAGTTAATGGACCAAGTAGTGGAAATGAAGAAGCAATCTTCTAACTTTCAGAGGTTATCTTCTGGTTTGGATGAATTTGGAAGGTGTAAGTGACAAAACCCACCATTTCAGCTTTCTTTAAACATTGTCATGGTGACTATAGCTGGAGAAAATTCTCAGACTTTGATTAAAATTATGTTAACTTTGTTTTGGCAGGGTCTGGAGGGAAAACTGCAGTGTCCCAAAACGATGGTGAGTTTGGTGATCTGAGTGCTAAGATCAAAATGCAGACTGCTGATCAGCAAAGGAACGTTTTAAGGATGCTTGAGAAATCTTTGGCTAAGGAGATGGAACTTGAGAAGAAACTAAGTGAATCAAGAAATACTGAACGAGAACTAGAGATGAAACTATATTCTTCCGAGCAGGATGTTGTCTACATGGAAGAAGTAACCGAAGATGCATTCTCGCGGTGGCTTGAGGCAGATAATGCTGCTGAAGTCTTTAAGGGAACGTCAAAAGAGATGTCTGGAAAACTCCAGATTCTTCAGTTCAATCTAAGCGGCTCTATTAAGCGGGAAGATAACTTGAAGTCTGAGCTCGTTGATTCAAAGGAACGTTTAGAAGCTAAGGAATGCGCCTTGCACAAGCTTGATAGCAGCAATGCAAGACTTCATGACTTTCTTATGGCACAAACAGAAGGCTTAAAAGAGAGTTTGAGAGAAGCTGAGGACAAATTGATTCTGTTGAACACTGAGAATTCCACATTAAGTGAAAAAGCTAGCTCCCTTGAGGAACAACTGAATGAACATGGGCTTCAAACAGAAGATGCGGATGCTACTTCTGGTGCTCTGATGACCGATCTTGAACGTATCAACGAGGAACTGAAAGATAAATTAGCCAAAACTGAAGCAAGGGCTGAAGAAGCAGAATCCAAGTGCAAAATCCTAGAAGAAAGCAAAAAGGAGCTTCAAGACGAATTGGGGACTTTCAGAGAGAAGGGCTTCACTCTGGAGAAGTTAGCATCGCTTGAGAAGCACTTGAGGGACTCAGATCTTCAACTAGAACATGCAGTTGCAGCTGTTGAAGCAAGTAAAGAAAAGCAGAACTTGTTATATTCTACTGTTTCTGATATGGAGGATGTGATTGAGGATCTTAAATCAAAAGTTTTGAAGGCTGAAAACAGGGCTGATTATACAGAAGAGAAGTTGATTATGGTATCTGAGTCTAATGCAGAGCTCAACGAAGAACTGAAATTCTTTAAAGGTAGATTGAAAGAAGGGGAGAAATATTTACAGCAAGCAGAAGAAAGAAAAATTCGGACCGCCAAAGATATTGCCTTACATAACAAGATCATGAAAAAGCTGGTCATGCAACTAGCTGCTGAACGAGAACGACTTCATAAGCAGGTATTAAGACGTTAACATATGCTCACAAACCCAATTTGGTGGTTATTTCATGTCCTTGTAGCTGCATCATCATCATCAATAGTGGATACTTAGATATAGATACATTTTTTTGCAGATAACTAACTTGTCAAGAGAGAACTGTGTGTTGATGGTGAAGTTGAAAAAGATTGGAAAAACTGGTTCTATGGAGAGTGGCAATGGAAGTGAAGTTTCACCAAAGTCTGACCAGAATGCTTCTTCTTGTCATCAAGATAGTAGACCTCAAGCCACCATCACTTCACTAATTAACCCAGAGGTATAATTCTTCCATACTAAAAAACTGATTTTGCAGGCATCTAAGTGAATTCTACCATTTAGCTTTAGATGGAAAATTTGAATATTGACTTTGTTCTTTAAAGACCTCATAAAAAGTGATGTTGGTCACTGTTTTGCAGGAGGAAGAAACAGAATCAAAATCAGATATTGGAAGTGTAAGGAGATTAGATGTTGGAGCTCTTGGATTCAAGCACACTCTCGTTGCAATGCTTGTGATCTTATTATCGTCAATGGCTTACTTTATATCCCAGCAAAACATCTAAGAAGAGTCTTTAACCTTTTTAGAGTCTCATAGGCTCCAGTTTTGTTTTTCTCTCTGTCATAGTTTAGAATGACAGATTATATTTTAGTTCTTTTTGGCTATCCATTACAGAAAATCTGCTATTAAAAAAGATTATATTTCAGTTTTAGTCTCAGCACTTCTATACTGATTTTTCCACTAATTACAAGTAAACCCCTATCTTTATTAATGTCAAATATCAGTACCTCTACACATTAATCCTTAATCTCTGCAATATCATTCAAACTATCCAAGACTTGTTGCATCAATGGTCGTTTCTTCATAGCCAACGTGGTGCATCTGTTGATGAGTGTACCCATCTGTGTCGCCGCATCCGCTGGATAATCGTTCCCAAGTCGGGGATCGATTATTTCCCCAATCTTATGATTAGTGGGCAAGATAGATGTACTCCAGAGATGTAAGGCTTGCTTGTTCTCCATTATTTTTCTATATCTAGAACCAGTTAAAAGCTCAAGCAAGATCACACCAAATATGTAAACATCGGACTCATTTCCCAAACGACCTGCATAGTGCATATACATCACACAATTATCTTAACATTGAACAACGAAAGATTAATCAGAATTTGTAAAACAAAAGGTAAGATTTTGGTGTACCTGACATTCCACATTCAGGAGATACATATAATTCATAAAAATTTCCCACGATTTTACCTTCATCTTCCAAACAATATTGTTTGGTTGTATCAAGATAAAACAATTTTACATTGTATTGCTGATGAAATCCAAATTTAGATATTAATTTTCTAAGATGATAAACAAAAAGAAAGAAGAAGAATATAAATAAAATCATTACCACCTCGTCAAGCATATATTGTTATGCATTCTGAGTTCTCGATTGAGCGGGCTGTTCTTGATCGAGTGGAGAAATGCAATACCTTTAGCAGTTCCAATGGCAATCTTAACCCGTATTTCCCATGGCAATGCCTCTTCTTCTGTTGAGGGAAAGATGAAACTATATGTAAAGCAAAAACTGTCTATACCGATTTTTAGAATGGACCCATTAACTAGAAGAGACCTTAACTTCCGAAAATGTGACGGTCCAAACTTCCTTTGTGCGAGTATTCAAAAACCAAGAAGAGTGATTTGTTATCTTCACAACAGTAACCCAAAAGTTTGACCAGATTGGGATGAGAAATATGTTCTAGAGACCTCACTATTGCCTGCAACTCATTAGTTTTTGTGCCCATCAGATAAGTAGACAAGACATACAATGAAAGAGAGACAGACTTTGCTTACCATCCAGTCTTGTAGAGACCATGAACTATAACATTCCATGACAGAAACAGCGATTCCGGTTCCATTTCTTGATGTAGCAAATGTGGTTTCATCGATGTAACCCGTGTAGAATCATTGAATGGATATGAAGGAAGGAGTGGATTATGGGAAGTAAAGTCAACTGCAAGAGCAAGCAAGGATCAGGGAGAAAGAAAACTGGTAGAGCATCAGGTTTATAAAGTTCAAATGGTGGCAAATTTGAGGCAAGTGTTTTGGATAATCTCGAAAAAAATGGTGGAGATATGATGATTACAATGTTTCCCATTGTAGATGATGAAGTCTTCAGGCTTGTTTCTCAATCTCCTTGTCTCTCAAAATCGGAATGGAATTCACAAGATACTTCTGGTTTCAAGACATCTTGTTGGGTTTTAAATAGGTTATAAAGTTATTCCAAGGTCAAAATTCAACCCTTTGAAAAAGTTACGTTGAGCTTAGATAGAAAAAGAAACCACTATATATGCCTATATGACAGTACTAGTTACTCGAGTAAAGAATCTCAGAAAAGTGTTAAGAGTCAATTTTAGTAAGTTATTGACTTATTGCTTAGTTGATTAGAAGTTTTTCTTGGACTCAAGTAATTTCAGAAAAGTGTTAAGAGTCGATTTTAAGCCTCAGAATTCAACCCTTTAGAATTTTCAAATGCTCATTCAGGCAAAACAGAGAAAAAGGCATAGAAAGCAAGTTTGGGTATGTCTCTATCCATATAAGCCAAGTTTCTCATTTATCGAAAGAAAAGAGTCAAGTCCAGTTTGGTAAGACCATTTACAATGGGTTAGTTGAATCATCATTGAATGCCTGCAGTGGAGAAAAAATGTGTGTTGAATCCACTTGGATTCATAAGTGTTGAAAAAATTGAAAAAATTCATAGCGATGAATTACAAAAGGATTACAAACGTCTCTATTCCATTGGCTCAAATTTCTCATTTATAGAAAGAAAAGAGTTCAAGTTCAGTTTGGTAAGTTTTGTTTAGTTGATGATACTTAAAGAGGGAGATTTTACCTTCTTGGGGACAAATTAAAGTTTAAGGCCTCCATTGTTTCAAACTTTTATTTATGTATTGCATTGTTTTATTACCACATTTTTAAATAGTATGTATTTTCAGTTTTTAAATCAGATATTGGAAGTGTATAGAGATTAGATGTTGGAGCTCTCGGATCAAACATATTCTCGCTGCAATGTTTGTGATCTTAATGTTGTCAATCATAAATGGCTTACTTTTCAGAAATCTCACAGGCACCAGTTTAGTTTTGTTGTTCTATAAATAAACCACCGAGTCTTTCATATAACAAATTATCCCCAAAAATGTTCAACTTCAAATCTCATTATCTCTACGTATAATTAATCCTTAATCTCTGCAATATCATTCAAGCCATCCAAAACTTGTTGCATAGATGGTCGTTTGCTCGTGTCCAGCTTGATGCATCTTTTGATGAGTTTTCCCATCTGTGTCGCTGCATTCACAGGATAATCGTTCCCAAGTCGAGGATCGATTATTTTCCTGATTTTACTTTGATCAGACAAGAAAGGTTTAGTCGAGACATGTAAGCTTTGCTTCTTCTCATTCCTTTCTCCATTTGAAGCTTTCAAACCAGTTAAAAGCTCAAGCAAGATCACACCAAATGTGTACACATCACTCTTCGTTCCCGAATAACCTACGTGCATTACACAATTGTCAAAAACATCGAACCATGATATATTAATTAGAGTTTTTGTAATTAAACAAAACTTAAGACTTTGGTGTACCTGAGATTATATATTCAGGAGGTGTATATTCAGTTCTTCCTATGAATCGAGTACCTTGTTCTAACAAACATAGGTTCTTTGATCCAAGATAGAACAATTTTGTGTTGTAGTGCTGATGAAATCCGAAAGTTCGGGTTTCATTATTGTAAGATTATAAACAATAAGAACAAGAAGAGTGGTCTAAAGTCATTACCTCGTCAAGCAAAATGTTATCCATTCTGAGTTCTCGATATAGCGCGCTGTTCTTGACCGAATGTAGAAATGCAATACTTTGAGCTGCTCCAATGGCTATCTTAACCCGTATTTCCCACGGCAATGCTTCTTCTTCTTCTTCTGTTGAGAAAACATGAAGCTGTATGTAAAGCAAAATTAAGTGTACTTGTTTTTAGAAATGGACCCACTGATTAGAAGAGATCTTAACTTGTGAAAATGTGACGGTCCAAACTTCCATTATGCAAGGATTCGAAAACTAAGAGTGATTTGTTTTCTTCACAACAATAACCTAAAAGTCTGACTAAATTGGGATGAGAAATACGTCCAAGAGACTTCACTTCTTCCTGCAACTCAATAGTTTTTGTGCCCATCAGATGCATAAGTACACAAAACATACATAAATAAGACAAAAATATATAAATAGTAGTTGCTTAAAAATGGACAGATTTTGGTTGCCTTCCAGTCTTGTAGACTCTGTGAATTATCTTGATAACATTCCATGACAGAAACAGCGATTCCAGTTCTCGATGGAGCAAAAGTTCTCTCATTGATGTAGCCTTCATAGACTCTTCGAGAAGCGTCACCTTTGGTGACTCTATATTGTCTGAATTTCTTTGTTGCCTTGTTCAATTCCGCAAATCGGAACTCTCTCAAATTCTCCTTTTCTGGCTCCACTTTATACATTTAAATTACGTATTTATATATTATATGTAAACAAAAGTAGAAAGTGTATTTAAAAACAAAGATGTACCTGAACTTGGAGGGATGGTGAGAGGCTTGGGAGAAGCTGAAGGAGGTTGTTCTTTGAGAGGCTTTGGACAGTTTCCCATTGTTGATGAAGATGATTTGTAGATTTTGGTTTCAAGATTTGAACAAGTCTTGTTTGGGTTTTTTTATGAGGTTGTAAATGATTTAAGTGTGAAAGAAGCTTCAAAAAAGTTGGGCTATCCCAGAATTCAACAATTTGAAAAGTCAAGTTCACATTCAAAGCCAAAAAAGAATCCACAGTATGCACTATGTCAATGTGTGTGTGTGTGCTTAGAAGGCTAATTTGGAGAAATATTCTCAGACTCAGGTCAACAATTCCAGAATAAACAGGGATTAAAATGTTGAAACTGAAGAGATGCAATGATATAGAAATTTATCTATAATTAAATTTAACTATATTAGAGTGGAGTCATGCAGACTACACAGCCTAGATTTAGCAAATAGAAAGACAACAACGAGTGAGATGGCTCATCAGTCAAAGGACGGGTTGGTTCAACTAGTACGGGCCATGTTGTGCCCAAAACTGTTGGTAGGTATAATATGGCAGTGCAAACTGGTTCCAGGAGGGTACTGCAAAGGTAGTTAATTGTAGGCCGTTTTGTTTATTGTTAACCCTAGCACCAATATAAGCAAGATTGCACTTGGCCTCTCGTCCGCCTATGATCGGTTTTGGATTCTCGCAAGTTCTCGTTGTAGATTCAGCATCTCTAAACGTGACAAAACCATAGCCCTCTGATCGTCCCGTTTCTCTATCGCAAACCATCTAACATGGATAATTTCTCCGAACTGTTGGAAGTAGCTTCTCAAACCTTCGTTTCTTGTTCTCCAAGGCAAACCTCCCACGTATATCTTGGTGTATTTCGTGTCGACGTTTTGGTTCGCGTAATGTTGAGCCATGTCTCTGTCACAAAGTCTTGAAAAAAAAAAAAGTGAAAAGAAAGTCCCAACAGTCGGAGAAAAGGAAAAAGATATGAACTGAATGAATGTGAATAAATGTATATCCAGAACAAAATTTCATAGGTAGATAAGGAATAGGAAAATCTTCATTCTGCATACTAGAAAATTGGAAGTTAAATAGAGAACTATTGAAAGATATGTGTCTATCTAAATAATAATATAGGAAACGTACCAGAATCAAAGAGTAGAAATCAAATTCACCTGATTAGAAGAGATGTTAAGATAATAAATAAGATTAGAATAGATGTCTCTTTTCCGGTTTCAAAAGAGATTATATGTGCAGGGGAAACAATTTCATTACCATATATGTGACGGTCCAAGCTTCCTTTGTGCGAGTATTTAAAACCAAGAAGAGTGATTTGTTATCTTCACAACAGTTGTGAAGATGAGAACTTGATGAGAAAGTTTTATCAAATACACAAGTGCTAACTCAAGTCAGGTAAATGGAAACTAGAGTTAATATAAGTTAAACTCTGGTTGGGTTATGCTTCTTGGACCACAAAGAAACTACTGCTGGCATGAGAAGAGAAATTTGTCTACTTGTGTGTCTAACCGAAAACCCTATTAAGTGAGCAACCTTGGCGTTTGATAATAAGACAAGTCTCAGGGTTTTGACACCACTATAAAAAGGTGTTCTAGGTGTGAGAAGAACAAGCAAGAGAAAGCACAAACAATGTAGATCTAAGGAGATAAGATCATAAGGGGTGAGAGAAACTGGAAAGTATAAGCTTTGGATAATTTCTCAAGCAGCACAAGATGAAATATATGGCGAGTCTTTAGCTAGTGAAAGAGTTTTAGACATTCACTTGTATCATTGTGTAATCACCATCTTTTTCATAGTGAAGGATGTGGATCGAAAGATCTTAATCGGATATAGCGATTTGTTAACACCGTGAACCGGGTGAACAAATGCTTGTGTGTGCTCCTCTTCTTCCTTCTTGCTCTGTTATTTTCTTCTCCTTCTTCTCCATATTTTGCTTTCTCAGTTTCCGTATTCTGGTGTTCATGACAAAGACCATAAAGTTTGTATCCATATAAGCCAAGTTTGTGGAAATTTTTCTAAGACTCATTTATAGAAAGAAAAGAGTCAAGTCTAACATTTAACCCAAAAAAAGAAAAGTGTCAAGTCCAGTTTGGTAAGTTTTGTATAGTTGATGAGACTTAGAGGGAGATTTTACCTTCTTGGGGTTAAATTTAAGTTCAAGGCCTCCATTGTTTCAAACTTTTATTTATGCATTGCATTGTTTTATTACCACATTTTTAAATAGTATGTATTTTCAGTTTTTGTTTTTAAATCAGATATTGGAAGTGTATGGAGATTAGATGTTGGAGCTCTTGGGATCAAACACATTCTCGTTGCAATGTTTGTGATCTTAATGTTGTCAATCATAAATGGCTTACTTTTCAGAAATCTCACTGCAGGCACCAGTTTAGTTTTGTTGTTCTATAAATAAACCACGGAGTCTTTCATATAACAATTAGCCCCAAAAATGTTCAACTTCAAATCTCATTACCTCTACGCATAATTAATCCTTAATATCTGCAATATCATTCAAACCATCCAAAACTTGTTGCATAGATGGTCGTTTGCTCGTGTCCAGCTTGATGCATCTTTTGATGAGTTTTCCCATCTGTGTCGCTGCATTCACAGGATAATCGTTCCCAAGACGAGGATCGATTATTTTCCGGATTTTACTGTGATCAGACAAGAAAGGTTTAGTAGAGACATGTAAGCTTTGCTTCCTCTCATTCCTTTCTCCATCTGAAGCTTTCAAACCAGTTAAAAGCTCAAGCAAGATCACACCAAATGTATACACATCACTCTTCGTTCCCAAATGACCTACGTGCATTACACAATTGTCTTAAACATCGAACCAAGAAATATAAATAAGAATTTTTGTAAACAAAACTTAAGATTTTGGTGTACCTGAGATTATATATTCAGGAGGTGCATATGCAGTTGTTCCTATGAATGCAGTCGTTATACTTTCTTCTAACAAACATAGTTTCTTTGATCCAAGATAGAACAATTTTGTGTTGTAGTGCTGATGAAATCCGAAAGTTCGGGTTTCATTATTATAAGATTATAAACAATAAGAACAAGAAGAGTGGTCTAACGTCATTACCTCGTCAAGCAAAATGTTATACATTCTGAGTTCTCGATATAGCGCGCTGTTCTTGACCGAATGTAGAAATGCAATACTTTGAGCTGCTCCAATGGCTATCTTAACCCGTATTTCCCACGGCAATGCTTCTTCTTCTTCTGTTTAGAAAACATGAAGCTGTATGTAAAGCAAAATTAAGTGTACTGGTTTTTAGAAATGGACCAATTGATTAGAAGAGATCTTAACTTCCGAAAATGTGACGGTCCAAACTTCCATTATGCAAGTATTCGAAAACTAAGAGTGATTTGTTTTCTTCACAACAATAACCTAAAAGTCTGACTAAATTGGGGTGAGAAATACGTCCAAGAGACTTCACTTCTTCCTGCAACTCAATAGTTTTTGTGCCCATCAGATGCATAAGTACCCAAAACATACAAAAATAGGACAATAAGATATAAATAGTAGTTGCTTAAAAATGAACAGATTTTGGGTTACCTTCCAGTCTTGTAGACTCTGTGAATTATCTTGATAACATTCCATGACAGAAACAGCGATTCCAGTTCTCGATGGAGCAAAGGTTGTCTCATTGACGTAGCCTTCATAGACTGTTCGAAAAAAGTCATTCTCATTACCTTTTATGACCCTGTATTGTCTGAATTTCTTTGTTGCCTTGTTCAATTCCGCAAATCTGAACTCTCTCAAATTCTCCTTTTCTGGCTCCACTTTATACATTTAAATTACGTATTTAGATATTATATGTAAAAGTAGAAAGTGTATTTAAAAACAGAGATGTACCTGAACTTGGAGGGATGGTGAGAGGCTTGGGAGAAGCTGAAGGAGGTTGTTCTTTGAGAGGCTTTAGACAGTTTCCCATTGTTGATGAAGATGATAAATATGAAGATTTTGGTTTCAAGATTTTAACAAGTCTTGTTTGGTTTTTTTATGAGGTTGAAAATGATTTAAGTGTGAAAGAAGCTTCAAAAAAGTTGGGCTGTCCCAGAATTCAACAATTTGAAAAGTCAAGTTCACATTCAAAGCCAAAAAAGAATCCACAGTATTCACTATGTCAATGCGTGTATAGGGATATGCTTAGAAGGCAAATTTGGAGAAATATTCTCAGACTCAGGTCAACAATTCCAGAATAAAGAGGAATTAAAAAATTGAATCTTGTTCTCTGTTGAAACTGAAGAGATGCAATGATATAGAAATTTATCTATAATTAAATTTAACTATATTAGAGTGGAGTCATGCAGACTACACAGCCTAGATTTAGCAAATAGAAAGACAACAACGAGTGAGATGGCTCATCAGTCAAAGGACGGGTTGGTTCAACTAGTACGGGCCATGTTGTGCCCAAAACTGTTGGTAGGTATAATATGGCAGTGCAAACTGGTTCCAGGAGGGTACTGCAAAGGTAGTTAATTGTAGCCGTTTTGTTTATTACCCTAGCACCAATATAAGCAAGATTGCACTTGGCCTCTCGTCCGCTTATGATCGGTTTTGGATTCTCGCAAGTTCTCGTTGTAGATTCAGCATCTCTAAACGTGACAAAACCATAGCCCTCTGATCGTCCCGTTTCTCTATCGCAAACCATTTATGATTTAACATGGATAATCTCTCCGAACTGTTGGAAGTAGCTTCTCAAACCTTCTTTTCTTGTTATCCAAGGCAAACCTCCCACGTATATCTTTGAAATAGGATGAATTCCCTTGATTGGATTGATGTATTCACAGAGCTATAAATAGCTAAGAACGGTACATGAGGTTAGGCGATAAATTAGGAGATTACAAATCATATTAACAATAATATCTACATGATTAAGGTAACAGAATATCGTAATATATTCTATCACCCTCCCTCAGTTGAAACGTCGTTGGAGAGGACGTTTAAGCTGGTCCGAAACTCTGTGAAAAGCGTTGTTGGTAAACCTTTGGTGAAGATGTCTGCGAATTGAAGAGAAGAGGGGACATGGAGTACCTTAACTTCACCAATGGCTACCTTTTCTCTGACAAAATGAATGTCGAGTTCAACATGCTTTGTTCTTTGGTGTTTGACTGGATTTGAAGCGAGATAAACAGAGCTGATGTTGTCGCAGTAGACGATGGATGTCTTGGTTATATTGAAGTGAAGTTCAAGCATGAGGTTGCGAAGCCAGCAAAGTTCAGCTACGGTGTTCGCTACTCCTTTGTATTCAGCTTCAGAGCTCGATCTAGAGACTGTGGGCTGGCGTTTAGCTGACCATGAAACCAAGTTTGGACCGAGATAGACACAAAAACCGGAGGTCGAGCGACGAGTGTCAGGGCAGCCGGCCCAGTCTGCATCAGTGTATGCTGTGAGGAAGTCAATGGAGCCTTTATACAGTTGCAGACCATGAGTAACTGTGCCTTGAAGATACCTTATGATTCGCTTGAGAGCATGAAGATGTGGTAGTCTTGGATCATGCATGTAGAGACATATTTGATGAACTGCATAAGAGATGTCTGGCCTTGTGAATGTGAGATACTGAAGAGCACCTGCAAGACTGCGATATTCAGTAGGATTTTTGATTCTTGTACCGACTTCAGCTGAGAGTTTAGATTTAACATCAACAGGTGTTGCGATTGGCTTGCATTCTGTCATATGAGCTTTGTTGATTATCTCTTTTGCATATGCAGACTGGCTGAGAAACAGACCCTGTGCATTGTAATCAGCTTTGATTCCGAGAAAATGATGAATTGTTCCCAAATCTGTCATTGGAAATTCAGTCTTCAAAGCATCAATTATGTGATGTAGCAATTTCTGCGAAGAAGCTGTAAGAACAATATCATCAACATATAGTAAAATATAAGCTAGGTCTGATCCTTTCTTGAAAACGAAGAGAGATACATCGGYCTTGCTTGTGACAAAACCCAATGTAGTGAGAAACTTAGCAAATCTGTAGTTCCAAGCACGAGGAGCTTGTTTTAAGCCGTAGATTGCTTTGCGAAGTTTACAAACATGGTGTGGATATGCTGGATCCACAAAACCCGGTGGTTGATGCATATAAACCGTTTCATCTAGATCACCGTGTAAGAACGCATTCTTGACGTCAAGTTGATGAATGGGCCAGTCACACGCTACACCAATATTAAGGACTGTGCGGATCGTTGCCGGTTTAACAACCGGGCTAAAAGTCTCCATGAAATCTATACCTTCCTCTTGTGATTTACCATTTGCAACCAACCTCGCTTTATGTCTAGTCAAGGCACCATCTGCATCATGTTTATGTTTAAAAAGCCACATGGATCTCACAATATTGACCTTAGGCGGTCTAGGTACTAAATCCCAAGTCCTAGTCTCAATCATAGCACCAAATTCATCTTTCATTGCCGGTGTCCAGTTAGGATCTGTTAGAGCATGTTTGTGACTTTTAGGAAGAGGAGATTTTTGTGTTGTTTTTGTGAGAAGAGAAAGAACCTGTTTTGGTTTGCGAATCCCAGCCTGGGCACGAGTTGTCATAGAGTGACGACGAGGTGAAACAGGCTGGGGAAGAGGAAGTTGAGGAGAAGGCGGTGGAGGAGGCTGGTTTGGTGGTAAGACAGGCGCCGGAGGTGGTATAGGAGATTRCAAAATTGATTGAAACAGAGGTGACGGTGTGTCTTTGTGATCAAGAAACTGATAGGAAGTGGTGGGATTTTGCTTTGATTCAGCTGCTGGAAATTTATCCTCATCAAAGTATACATGCCTTGAAATAATGATTTTATTTGTCTTTAAATCAAGACACCTATACCCACGATGTTGAGAGGGATAACCAAGAAATAAACACGGCGTTGATCTGGGGGATAATTTGCTGAGATTTGAATGATTCAAGTTGGGAAAGCATAAACATCCAAAGACCCTTAAATGTTCATAACTCGGTTTCTTTTTGAATAGCTGAGAAAAAGGAATTTGATGATTGATTGCGGAAGAGGGAAGAATGTTGAGAATGTGGACAGYAACATGAAGAGCTTCAACCCAATATGATGGTGAAAGTTTAGCTTGAAACAAGAGAGCTCGAATGACATTGTTAATGGTTCTTATCATGCGTTCAGACTTTCCGTTTTGTTGGGAAGTGTGAGGGCAAGAGAACCGAAAAACAATACCATTTGCATCAAAATATTTCTGAAATTGCGCATTGTTGAATTCACCACCATTATCACATTGAAGAGATTTTATTTGAGTATTAAATTGAGTTTTGATATATGAACTGAAATGAAGAAATTTAGAAAAGACTTCACTCTTTTTACGAAGGGGATAAACCCACAAGAATTGAGTAAAGTGATCTAAAAACAGAACATAATATCGAACACCACTGATGCTTGGGACAGGGGATGTCCAGACATCTGAGTGTACAATTTCAAAGGGTTTTGTAATGGCTGTTTGAGAATTCGAAAATGGTAATTTTATTAGCTTGCCTAACGCGCAAGAAGAACATGAACTTGGGAGTTTTTCTTTATTACATGAAATGGAATTGGAAGAAAACAGAGAACGAAGAACAGCTTCATTGGTATGTCCTTGTCTCTTGTGCCAGAGCGTGGGAGAGGAGGCCAATAAAGCTGTGGAAGATGTTGCCAATGGTGTCTTATTGAAGCAAGCAGGAAGAGTATAGAGATCCCCAGAACTTTCACATCGGAGTAGAGTTGTCCGAGTGTGAAGATCCTTCACAGAAAAACCAAGAGGATCAAATTCTACACTACACCAATTGTCCTTTGTAAATTTGCGAACTGAAATCAGATTCTTAATAATTTTGGGTGTGACAAGGACATTGGTAAGAGAAAGGGGCCTCGAGTTGGTTCGAATAATGGAAGAACCAATCGATGAGACAGGAATCCTGGTACCGTTACCGACAATGACAGTGTGATTGGCATTATTTTTGAGAATGGAATTGAGATTACCTGAGGTTGCAGAGAGATGAGCTGTAGCTCCAGAATCCATGTACCAGTCACCGTTGTTTGGGTCTTGCAGGATTTCTGGCGAGTAGGCCTGAGTGAAATTGGTTGGCACAATTTCTGTAAGGTGAGCCTGCTGAACGGAGTTCATCATCGGACGGGAGGCAAAGGCCTGATCAGATGGACCACGATTGGTGGGCTGTTGTGTTTGAGGAGACCAATTCCGAAATTGGCTGGGCCATGGTGGTGTTGGGCCATTCCAGAAGTTTGGTGCTGCCCAATAAGGAAAATTAGGTCATATCACAGTTCATCCGCCATTGAATTGATTGTTGTTTCTGCCTCTGTATCGATTGTTCTTCTTGTTGTTGTGCTTGTTGAATCTCGCTGGAGGTTTTTGATCATTGACCGGTGAGGTGAGAGTGATCGCGCGTGACGATGGTCGAGGAGTTTTCTTGAGTCTTGATTCTTCCATTTCAAGCATTGATTTTGCACTGTCAAAGCTCGGGAATGGTTCTTTGTGCTTGATAACATTGATAATGTTATCGTATTTCTCATTTAGTCCATTAAGAAGATACATGACCAAAGTTTTCTCCGAAACTGCTGCATCAACGTTGGCAAGTAGGTCGGCAAGAGTCTTGAGTTTTTGACAGTACTCTTGAATGTTTTGGTCACCAATTTCAGTAGTGCGGAGTTCATTGTCAAGTTGAATTGCACGGGCCTCCTTGTTGTTGCGAAATTGGTTCTCAATTCGAAGCCAAATGTCACGAGCCGAACCCCCTGTTTTGAAAGAGCTGCGGAACAGAGGTGGAGCCAAGACACCATAGATCCAAAGTTTGACTAAGCCATCTCGTTTCTGCCAAGCCGTATCGTTAGCATCAGTAGGGAGAAGAGTGCCATCGATGTGGCCAAGGACATCAAACGTTAAACAATGGGTGAGAAACAAGTCTCTCCAAGCATCATAATTATGATCATTTAGATCAAGGATTATAGGAATATGCGATTTGATGTTAGTTACACCAAACGCTCTTTCTATGGCAGCAGGTGGAGCAGCCATTAAAAAAAAAGAAAAAAAAGAGAAGAAAAAGAGAAGAGAAGACGAAGGATTAGAAGAGGTTCAGGAGCGAATTGAGCTCTGATACCATGAAATAGGATGAATTCCCTTGATTGGATTGATGTATTCACAGAGCTATAAATAGCTAAGAACGGTACATGAGGTTAGGCGATAAATTAGGAGATTACAAATCATATTAACAATAATATCTACATGATTAAGGTAACAGAATATCGTAATATATTCTATCAATCTTGTGGTGTATTTTGTGTCGACGTTTTGGTTCGCGTAATGTTGAGCCATGTCTCTGTCACAAAGTCTTCGAAAGAAAAAAAAGTGAAAGAAAGTCCCAACAATCAGAGAAAAGAAAAAAGATATGAACTGAATGAATGTGAATAAATGTATACATCCAAAACAAAATATCATAAGTAGATAAGGAATAGGAAAATCTTCATTCTGCATACTAGAAAATGGGAAGTTAAATAGAGAACTATTGAAAGATATGGGTCTATCTAAATAATAATATAGGAAACGTATCAGAATCAAACAGTAGAAATCAAAATTCACCTGATTAGAAGAGAGGTTAAGATAATAAATAAGATTAGAATAGATGTCTCTTTTCCGGTTTCAAAAGAGATTCTCTGTGCACAGGGGAAACAATTTCATTACCATATATGTGAAGTGAGAAACAAAATCACTAGAGAAAAATGGAAAAAAAAAACAAAGATGAACTCACGATAAAGAAACACGCTCAACGAACAGAGAGACCAAAAGAAACAACAGAAGAAGAAAGCCTCGAGTAAAAACGAATATCAATCTGATATATATATCAGGGTCTATCGGACTTTTGTATGTTAAGTTGATGAGAAAAAATTATGGGCCCAAATTTAAGTCCAAGTCCAAGCCCAACCCTTTTTTTTATTTGCACGGAACTATGAGGCTAAAAATGCTTTCAACGCACCAGTCTGATATAGGCCTCTATTGTTTCAAACTTTATATATGTGACTGTTGCATTTACACATTCAAAAAAATCTTATATTTTAAAAGTGAATAATGTCTTTTAGTTTCTTAATAAACTGTAAACGGAAAAAACAAATAATTTCCTATCAGTGTTTAGCATTTAGGTTCATTTGATTTATATACATAATAAAGTAAATGCAAATGTAACCGCTGGTAAACAATGGACGCCACATAACAGATAGTTTTCGAGAATTTAAGTCTTGTGAGATGAATCTGATCTGAAGCTTTTGAAACCTTGCCAAATCAGATTTAAGCTCACATCTTTCTCTATGAGATTCCACTCCAACTTTTATAAGACGATTCTTCCCTTTTGTATCTCCCAGTTTTTATTTCTCTGCACACAATCAATCTTTCACATTATATTGAAAGTAGCTATAAGAAGCACTAAATCATATGATTTAGGAAGCAATCTAAGTACTCCATAAGCTTACATCATTTAAACACAAAGGATGCCCACAACACGAAAAATATATATATAATATCTATTTATAATGATTTTGCAATTTATGAGATCAATGTGGAGAAGTGTTTCTAGAAAAGGATAGGCATGGAGTGAAGAGTGAAGGCATTCCCATGTGAGTCACATTCACACGAGGGTCCTAAAAATTGATGAGCTTATCCTACTTGTCTTCTGGTACCACTACAAAAAATTGGGTTATTATGACGAAACTTTGAGACGAAAAATATTGATCGCAAATTTATGACATTTTTGTTACGATTTTATGACTATTTTTATCTGTCACAACTTCGTAGTAGGTTTGTCACAATATTGAAACAGAACAAATTATGACCGAACATTGTCACAATTAGTGACGAAATTGTAACCACAATTTTAAACATAGCAATTGTGACGATAACGTGACTAAGATATAGTCACAAATTAGCTACGAATTTGTGACGAATATACGAGTGATAGTTTGTGACATTGTAATGACTATTAGTAACTATAATTGATATTAATCAGTGACACAATTTTCGAATTTTTCGTCGTAAATAGCTACAAAATACTATAACCTTTTTTGTTGGTTGTAAGCTAATGAGTTTGTCCGATACATTATCTTAATTTTTTTTTGACAACCAATATCTTAATTTTATTTAAATATTTTCTTTTACTTTTTTTTATTAAAAAGAACAAATAATAAATATTTAAAAAAATCAGCAAAAAATTTGACAACAGAGGCGGAAAAAATCTGAATTTTACTTTTAACCGCCTAAAAATTTGCCAAAAGTCTCAAAACTCTCGCAAAAAATAATAGTTTACCAACATAGTTTCAATCAATCAATCCTTTAGTTTCAAGTGAAATTCCAACCCTTTGAGTAATTTATCAACTCGTCTATGAGTAAATTCGGAAAAAAATTAGATCTATAAGTTATAAATTGATTAATTTTTATCAGTAAAGTTGTCGAAACGATTTAATATAAAAAAATTGTTTCATTTGTCATATGATTGAATTTCTGAATTTTGTTTCTTTCAATCTTGGATTTGTTAAGAGACTATATAAAGCTCGCGTTGTGTGTTGGCACGTGGTTCAAAAAAATTGGGCATGACGAGCGTGGATTTGGATTTTCATGGGAAGGCCACATGACATGAGAGCCGTTTAAGCCGCCGTTAAATATGGATGGAAGACAGATTTTCCTCCGTCAGTGCCTGAGAAGTTGACGTCAACTGACAGAGTCAAGTGGGACGTTAGCCGCAACCGGAAATAAGCAGAAGACTCTCCACACTCACATGCCACACTCTTAACCTTCTTAATGGCTTAATGCACACCTGCATCGCCAAACCATATAATATGCGATATATGATATTTATCTATAAGAATTAGTCATTGAATGATATCTAGTGCATTATTTTCGATTAGTGATTAAAAAAGCTATTACATCATTTGTGTTCTAAATTCGAGTAAATTTCGAATGGATAATTCTTATGTAAGTTTCAAAACTTGATACAGTTAGAAAAAAAATGAAAGTAACCAAGTAGTGTTTAATCCAGTGGAGCGCATAGATGGTGCTTGGGTTCGAGTAGTTAAAAAGAGATGACTTTAACATAGTTTGAGTTTTGCTCAAGAGATATAATCTTGCAAAGATTTGAACTTCGGTAATCCAAAAAAAAAAAATGAAAGTATTTCTAGTTATGTCTATACTTTACTGCGGAAGCTTCACCCCAGACTTTATTCGTGTTGTTGACAAAGAAAAAACTATATATCCATATATGTGTATAAATATGATCCATAAATATTGTCTGCTTTGTTATAAGTGAACACAGGTGGAGTCGGGCTATGGGGCCGTAAGATATTACAAGTAGTGTTGTGATAAGAGAAGGTGAGAGACAGTGGCACGACGGTGGTTTTAGCGCACTGTTTCCTCATATCTGCCGTCTCCTTTTCAAATGGGCCCCCACCCACGTTCCTCTTCTTCTCTCATTTACCCTTTCTTGTCTCTACACTGCTCATCAGATTTTATATGCATTAACAAATATTGGAGATATAGTATTATTGACCCAAAAAAAAAAAAATATTGGAGTCTGGAGATATAGTATTATTTTTTATGTTTTTGACCAAGAGTATTATGGTCACCTGTAAAAAATTAACTTTTTTTTCTAAAGTAAAGAAAAATGTATACTAGTTTTGCGTTCATAATAATTGAGAAATATTTATCTTAAAACTCGTAAAGCATTTGTTTGATTAGGTTTTCAAAAGTTTACATATCTTCATCTTCGTTTTACTGAATGATGAAAAAAAAAATAACTTTTGAAAAAATTTAGCTACCACGATTGAAATATAGTCTCTTATATAGACTCAATTCAAAGCCTCTAGGATCAATTATGCCACGATTGTAAATCTAAAACTAGACTAATTTTTGGAAGATATAAAATGAGTCTATTTATTAATTATAATTGAAGTCGCCGTGGAGTAACAAAATTTATGATATACATGATCTATTAAGCATAATCTTAGGGATTAGGGACTAGGGAGTATGTCGAGAAGAAGAAAAACATATGTTGTAGAGTATATTATTTTAGTTATATTGTTTTAAGTTTTACTCAAAGTAAAGAACGAAAGAGATTATTGGAAAAAAGCCTTGTACGAAAATATGAGAACAAGATGCAAAGGCCACATTCCGACTGACATTGAAGATTCTTATCCTACGTCCTGATTTTAGCCGAACGATGGCATAGCTGACCAGTGATCACCACAACTGAATTAAAATAAAAAACAATAGTAAAGTTAAAAGATAAAGAAAATAAAAGTCCTGAATAAAGACAATAAGCCTCAGACGTTGTCAAATAAAATAAATGGAATATCTAAAAAAGTGAGATCCAACAGCTTATAACTTTAATGACAAAGAAAACTCACACGATCCTCCTCGTAACAACTGCACCGCATATTCATTGTATCTCGACCAAATGACTAAATGTCCAAATGGCTAAATGACCACTGCCCTTTTCACTGATTGCATTCTACTTAAAAAAAATCTCAAATCTCAAGACTAGTTCGAAGTAGTGATATATGAATAATACTTGAAATTTTGTTTTAATTAGCATATCAAATTGTATATTGTGTAGATGTAAAGACAGAAAATGGGATATGAAATCAAATGTCTCCATGGCATATGTGTTGAAAGATCGACCATGTGGATATGCATCAACACAATCTTTTGTTAATACTCTTTAAATTAACACAAATGACATGCAAAAGCTGTCTAATGATTTATTTTGTCTACGACCATTCACAGTATATTTTAAAACTTTGCCAACTTACTCCTAAATGGTGATATTATCGTGCGTTTCCATTAGTTGTATGTGAGACGGCCTTAAACTTTCTTTTTGTTTAAGGATATGATAATACCATGTTTATTGGGGTTTCTAATGTGAATTTCTTAAATATTTTATTAATTAAATTTGTTACTGTTTTAAAAACCCAGTTCTTAGAGCATCATTATTGGTAGAAACCCATTTGGGGTTCTTCAATAATATTTAATTATAAATTTAAAAGATGAGAGAAGAGAGAGAAAAAAAAAGAAGAAAAAGAAGAAGAAAATTTTTAAGAAACGGTTCTTAAATCTCTTAAATAAGAACCGACTCTTACCAATTTTAATACTTTATTATTATTTTAATGTATTAAATGTCTAAGAAACTCTCATAAGAGCCTCCGTTAATGATGCTCTTAAAGTTCTACCTTAAGAACCGTTTCTAAATTTTTTGGTTCTGTTTTTTCTTCATTCTTTTTTATCTCTCTTTTTTTCCTTCAACATTTATAATAAAATATTATTAAAAAACCGAAATGGGTTTCTTTCCAATAATCTGACGGCAGAAAAAATCTTTGAGAAACCTAAAGATTTTCCAAAAATAACCCTCTCCGACCTTCTTTCTGAAATAATCCCGGCAAAACCCCAAAAGAGTGAGTCACGGCCCCACGTGGATACGCGAATCACATCAGTGGCATAAATCCGTAAATTGTAGTAAAATCTAGAGGTGTTTTCCAAGTTGGGAATCCATATAAGCTATTGCTGGCTCCTGTCCTAATTTCCCATAATTTATTTAAAATCTCACTCTCTACTCTTTACTTTGGTCGTTCACAATGGGAAGAGGCAGCCTCTCGTTTCTCTTCGTTCTTCTCATCGCCACCATCACTTCCGTCCTCTGCTTCAGTGACGGTAATCAATACATACATAGACATATATACCTTATCATGTTTAAGTATATATGATTGCATTTTTTTGTGATATATTTCTTTAAAAGCTAAATTCTGTTTGAGGGAATTAAAGCTTAACTCTGTTTGTTTCTATCCAGAGTTTTTCTAAAGAGACATTTTTTTTTTTTTTGGTCAACTTCTAAAGAGACATTTTAATTTCATAAAAACCACTTAACAAAAAAAAAAGTTTGGTTGTAAATAGTGTAATGGTCTTAGGTGTTTTGCACACTAGTTTGAACCTTATTTGGAATATAGATGTATGAAGCTTACAAGCTGATCTCGAGATTACGAACGTAGACTTCCTCCGTTATCTTGCTCGATAACCAAAAAAACAACAAACAAATTGGTCGGGACCATTGTGTTCTTTATCATTATTGTTTTTTTTATAATATTGATTATATTGATTTTGTAAGTCGGTGAAGAGTCTAATATATCTTTATGCCCATTTCTGACACAAACACTGGATATTTTCAATCTCAATGACATAAGATAAGATATATGGTCCAGTTACGAAACTCTTTTCTTTGCCGTCTTTAAGACACATCCCAGTTAAAAACCCTGCAGAAAATACTATATATAGCACAATTACATGAGCGTTGAATCAAAATTATGTTCTTAATTGTAATGAGGGCGATTTTGTAATTTCCACTCAGGGATGCTACCAAACGGCGACTTTGAGCTAGGACCAAAACCATCGGACATGAAAGGAACGCAAGTGGTAAACAAGAACGCAATTCCAAGCTGGGAGCTTTCAGGCTTCGTCGAATACATTAAATCCGGTCAAAAACAAGGAGACATGCTTCTCGTAGTCCCTGCCGGAAAATTCGCCGTCCGGCTAGGCAACGAAGCATCGATCAAACAAAGACTTAACGTGACAAAAGGAATGTATTACTCGCTCACGTTCAGTGCTGCTAGGACTTGTGCTCAAGACGAACGGCTCAACATATCGGTGGCACCCGACTCGGGCGTTATTCCTATACAGACGGTGTACAGTAGCAGTGGATGGGATCTCTACGCTTGGGCGTTTCAGGCCGAGAGTAACGTGGCCGAGATCGTGATTCATAACCCTGGTGAGGAAGAAGATCCTGCTTGTGGACCACTTATTGATGGTGTGGCAATCAAAGCTCTATACCCTCCTCGACCCACCAATAGTAAGTATTTATTTATTATATGAATCGAGTTTATTTATGTCTATTATTATGAATGTGACTTGTCATGTTTACAACTATACGTACTTGTTAAGCTCGTTATAGTTAATTAGGCCTTAGGGGTTGACATTTAAAATAAAAAATTATTAGAAAAAAAGAATTTCAAATAAATCATCAGTCATTTTAATACATAAATCTATTTTTCATATGAATTAAATTCAAAATAGGTACTTGTAAATTAAATTTTGGTTTGGTTTATTTGATCGACCTGCAAAATATTTCTGTTTCGATTTTGGCATGGTTGGATTCGGTTTATATGTCGACTTGTAATTATAAGTCATCTTGGGTTGATTGGAACATATGTTCTCAATGGATTAGTTACATGTGTTAGCCAAGATCTACGATCATTAATTAGTTGATGTGGGTTTGCTCTTGTGTGCAACAGAGAATATACTGAAAAACGGAGGATTTGAAGAAGGTCCCTATATACTCCCAAACGCAACAACCGGTGTTCTGATCCCTCCCTTCATAGAAGATGACCACTCTCCTTTACCCGCTTGGATGATCGAATCACTCAAAGCCGTCAAATACGTCGATGTCGAGCACTTCTCCGTCCCACAAGGCCGTCGAGCCATCGAGCTGGTAGCGGGCAAAGAAAGCGCAATTGCTCAGGTGGCTCGGACCGCTGTGGGAAAGACTTACGTGCTTTCGTTTGCGGTTGGAGATGCGAACAACGCTTGCCAAGGATCGATGGTGGTCGAGGCATTTGCGGGAAGAGACAATTTAAAGGTTCCGTATGAGTCTCAAGGGAAGGGAGGGTTCAAACGCGCTTCTATGCGGTTCGTGGCAGTTTCGAACCGCACAAGGATTATGTTTTACAGCACGTTTTACGCTATGAGAAGCGATGATTTCTCGTCACTGTGTGGACCCGTGATCGACGATGTTAAGCTCCTCAGCGTTCGTAAGCCATAAGATGGTCATTGTTTTATTTTAAAGGGTCTTAGTATAAGCAGTATGTGTTTATATATATAATTTTCTTTTTCTCTAGTGCTTTTGGAATGAGAAGAGTAATACTGAAAGGGTGTTGTGGTGTAGGGTTTTATAGAAGGCAAAAAGGTCTTGCTTATATCTATTTTCTTGTATGAGAAGGCTGAAGAAATGTTGTCCTTTTCTACTATTTTGGGTTCTTTTAAGGAAATTATGAGAATAAAAGTGTAATACCGTCATATATGATACAGAGGAATGAGGATAAGAATTTGCCTTTTAAAATGTAGCTTCGGGTGTTTATTATGTACTACCAATTCGTGTTAGGATCAACTCTTTCAAACTGAACTGCTTTGAAATCCATGTTAGAAGCCGAAGCAATGGCCCAAATTTTAAAAACTAAAAGTTAAAACATATCAAGAAAACCAGATTGAACATCAAGACTTATGTCTTGATTTGTTCAAACTCTGTGAGTGTGGAAGCGGGCGGTTGCATATATACGTTTGATATATCGGCTGAAAACATGAAAACATGTGCGTTTACGGATAATTATGACTATTTTGATAGCGGATACGGTAATCAAAATTGACATAATATTTATGAAAACAAGAACAGCAAAAATCGTAACACCAAAAACCGCGGCGTTTTGAACATATATTAAGGGGAGTTTATTCAATCATGAATTTTAATGGATTTGAAAATCCTTGTGAAATCATGTCTTATTCAATTATTGATTTTAAAATGTTTATAAAAATCATGTGTTATTCAATCATTGATTTTAAAATCTTTATCAAAATCTTATGTTATTGGTTCTATGATTTACAAATACTAGTTAAAATCATCCTTTATTCAATATTAAAAATTTGAATATGGATTTGATTTCATATTGGATTTGAAAATCTATTTTACTTAAAAATAAGAAGTTGAAATCTGTAGTATCAACCATGTTATTTTTGTGGATTTGCAAAAAAGGAATATATATTATTTTAAAAAACCAAGATCCAAATCACGTGATACCAGAAAACAAAAAATATTTAATCCAACCTAACAAATAATAATTTCTAATACTCTATAACGTTATGCTTAATCCAAGCATAACACTCATCAGTAGACATACTAACAAAGATTTTTTTCATCCCTAATTAGTGAATCACTTTAACCGCATCATAACGAACATTTTCTTCCAAATTAGAGACTTTTTATAGCTTCCCATATGTTTTTTTCTTTTCTGAGTCTCTCTTTGTTCAGCTTCTTTTTGTTGTCTTGTTTCTCTTTTTTTGTATTAGATTGAAAAGTTTTTGAGTGATTGTTGTCGATGAATTCATCTCAGTATGAATTTTTTCTGCATCTTCACTATGAATGGTTGGTTCACTTATATTGTTTGTATTACTTTTACGCTTCTTCCTTAAAGGAAGTTTTTCTAAAGAGTTCCTTGAATTATTGCATAAAAAAGACGAAGGTGTTTCATGATTTTCTTCGACATCTATAGAAACATCTCCTATAGAATTTTTCAGAAGAAAACGAAAATGCAAAAGAAGTTCTTGAAAAAATTAACGACAATAATGATGAAGTTCTTACAACCAAGACCAACAAAGAGAATATGTCAATCAGTGGAGAGATACAAAATCATCAGATATGTGGAGAAATTCAACTGAGAGGTCATAAATGAGGATATGAAAAATTATTTATTATTTTTACACACTATATTTCTATTTTATCATAATGATTATTTTTGAAATCTCTTTTATATGATTTTGTAATATGTTTTGTATGATTTTAAAATATCTTTTGTATGATTTTCAAATCTAAGTTATTTAACTTTCAAATCTATTTTATTTGATTTTAAAATCAATGAAAATCCATGGAATTTTAAATCCTATAAAAATTTCCAAATCTATAAAAATCCATATTGAATAAACCCCCTAAATATTTCTTATTTGAGATACCTTAATGCTTCCTTAACACATCAAACTGAGAGGTTATAATTTGTAATCAGGCTTCTTCATCGCCGACAAAAAACATAAGGGCTTTTTCATTATCATCCAATATACTTTATTGTAAGCCCAATAGCCCAATATGTGCGATCCGCGTCGAACACACAGTTTCCTTTTATCACAAAGCAAGAAGAGAGCTTCAGAATCATCACAAACGCTAATCCGTCTCATCCGGATTGGTTCATCTCCTAGGGTTTCTTGTTTTTCTATTGCGTTCCGCTGAATCTCTGCATCTACAGGCTCCGGTGGATACGAGGCGATAATATTGCTTTATATTCAGGTATGTATCTGTATCCGCCATTATCCTCGAGATGCGTCAATGTATGTGTTCTTTTTAGGGTTGAATCTTTTGGGTCTATGGTCTTTGCTTCGATACGTCTAGTTGACTCAATTGTTAATACGGTCTTCTTTATCTTTGTAATTTGTGTTTTAGTTCATCTCCTACGCAAGTTTCTTTGCGAATTTTCACGTTTCTTCATCCCTTTCGATTTCGATTTTCATGGATTTTTCTCGATTTAGTTGATTTGGTTGTCTAATTGAGATATCGGTTTTTGGTGCCTCCTTATTCTAACTAGCAGAGAAATTGTTTCTGTAATTTTGACTCTTTTTCTGTTTGTTTACCTCGCAGCTGTTGAGGTGGATGTTCAAGTCATCTTGAGCCTCTCTTTTCGGATTCAGTAACTTTTAAAGAAATAAACTTTGATGGAAATGGCAGAGTTAAATGGGTCCATGCAGCTAGCTGGAAAGCGCAAGTCACCACCTGAGACCATTCTTGGTGGTTCTGCATCCGAGGCACCGAACAAGCAGTTTAGACCATGGTTGCAGCAACTGTCTCCAGCAAGCAATGGGATTCTGCATATTCCGACTAATATGCTTTCTCAAAAGACACTACATTCGCTGATGCATGGCAACAAAGTGACGCAAACGGATTCCGCTCTCCAGAAATCTGGAAAGCCTGTTGTAAACAAGAAACAGCATATCCCACCGCGAGGGTCTGTGAAAGCGACGGATGAAGTTAATGAGTCTGTGAGGTCTAAAATGAGGGAGTCATTAGCATCTGCGTTGGCCTTGGTTCAAAAACATGATGAATTCCCGAAAGGGAAAGAGAATATAGAGACTGAAGAAACTCCTGTGATGACTCAGGAGAATACTCAAAGTTTTGCCGCATCGGCTAACGTCAGTGTCCCTATAGGCGAAGAGACCATGTCAGAATTGCCCAACGGTGTTGAAAGTTCTGTGCAGAAGGACAATGAGATTCCTGTCGACATCAGGATGGAAGATGTTAATCAATCTGATGGACTTAAGTCTCAATATGACGAGGTTTTCCCTCGGGATAATGTTCCTTTTACAGATATTATTTTTCCAAATGATGACCTTTTACATGGTAATGAACTCTCATGGGTTCTGGAACATGTTTCAGATCTTGGCGAGACAAAGGATTATGGAACTCGTGGTGAAAAGTCATTTCAGGATCCAAAACTTTTGGCATCTAAAATTGAAATGGAATTGTATAAGCTATTTGGAGGTGTGAACAAAAAGTACAGAGAGAGGGGAAGGTCCCTCTTATTCAATTTAAAGGATAAGAACAATCCTGAGCTAAGAGAAAGAGTTATGTCTGAAGAAATCTCTGCTGAGAGGTTGTGTTCTATGACAGCCGAAGAATTGGCTTCTAAGGAGCTTTCTCAGTGGCGTCAAGCCAAAGCTGAAGAGATGGCAGAGATGGTTGTCTTGCGGGACACAGATATTGATGTCAGACGTCTGGTGAGGAAAACACATAAGGGTGAATTCCAGGTTGAAATTGACCCAGTTGACAGTGGCACGGTAGATGTCTCTGGTGGCATCATGTCACATAGCAAACGTCGACCCAAAGCCAAATCTCATTCTGTCAAAACAACTCTCAAAGATGAGCCAGCAAAAGCTGATAGTGAAAAAGCACGCGCAATTCCTCCTTCAACTGAAGAGATCGATCCCATGCAAGGTTTGGGGATAGATGATGAATTGAAGGACGTGGAATTTCTTCCTCCAATTGTATCACTTGATGAATTCATGGAATCCCTAGACTCTGAGCCTCCATTTGAAAGTCCGCATGGTAATTCTGAAATGCAGGTGTCTCTGTCTGAGAAAAGTGATTCCGAAGCTAGGTCAGAGTCAAAATCTCCTAAGGAACCAAGTGATAAAAGTTTGCCTGAACCAAAACCTGAGAAGATTGATGATGTGTCCCCAAAGTTTGATGCCAATGTCAAAGTTGATGACGATGTCTCTAGACTTGAGAAAACATCTGCACTTAGTGATGTTAAGGGAGAAAGAGTATGGGATGGAATTCTGCAACTGAGTATGTCTTCCGTAGTCCCTGTCACTGGCATTTTCAAAAGGTAAGTTCTTATCACCTAAATTAATATATCACTATTATTTGATTTTTGTGATACTGTTTTCTTTGTGCATAAAAAATTTCTTCTCTATGCCAATAGTATTTATTTCTTCGAAGATTGAGTATTAGTAAACTGTTGCTTGAATTGGAAATTGTGTTAGCAATCAATCTCTTTTCTGATTCACTTGAATGGTATTTGAATAAGCTTAAAAATAGATCTTTGCTAGATTAATTGAATCATCAGCAAGCTAGGTAGTGCCTAGGGATAATAAATAAGAGATGCATCGGGTGGTTAAGGGGGTCAAGTATTCTGAGTAGAGTAGGGGATGCTCTAGAGGCCATCCGTGGTTTAATGTCTCCTTGTATCAGTTTACCATGGTAGTTTCAGAAATCTGTGCAAAACATCCTGGATTTTAGTTCTAAGATTTTCCTATTTGTATTAAGATTTTCCTCAGACTTGAATTTTAGTACAGTCATGACATTTGTTTTCTGCTGTATTTGCTTTCATCGGTTTAACCAAAAAAGCTGAAGAAAGGAACTAAGCGTTCTCTAACTGGGTTTTTTATGGCAGTGGTGAGAAAGCAGAGACGAGCGAGTGGCCGGCGATGGTGGAAGTTAAGGGTAGAGTTAGGCTGAGTGGGTTTGGGAAGTTTATTCAAGAGCTTCCCAAGTCTCGAACCCGTGCCCTAATGGTATCCAAAGCTTTCTTTTGTTATCACTGTAGTAGCATTACATTGAATAATCTCTTGCTACACACAACAGTAGAAGTAACCCTTTTACGTGTCGTACATATAATCTTTAATCGTCTCACTTTGTCTCATCTCAAAACTCTTCTGTCTTCTCTTCATGGAAACCAGAAAGCAAAGAGATTACAATCAAACACTTCACATGTACGCGTCACAGGAATGGGACACGTTTTATGCGGAGAACCAACTATAGATTGGGTCAAATTTTGTATTAAATTCATCCAAAAAAATGGATGCCAAATCAGTAGTTTTATGTCTCTGTATGTTAGTTACTGTGTCTGTGTGGGGCACATATATATCAGGAAGTCTTACAAAGAATTTTTCGTCCCCACACGCAAACATATTCGATTAAATTTTCATAAAAGTTGACTTTTTTCACCCCAAACCCAAAGCACATACTCACAACTCATACATGAAACAAGAAAGAAAGAAACCTAAAGTTAATATCTTTTTGGGTAAATTACTGTGAGGTATTTGTTTTCTGACTAGGGTTACTTATATTTTCTTTTTGGCATTGCAGGTAATGTACTTGGCTTGTAAAGACGGCATTTCTGAGAGCCAGCGTGGCAGCCTTTTTGAGGTAAAGAAATCAAATCAATTTAAAAAAAACATCTCTAACATGTTCTCTTGTACCAACACATTTGAAAACAAAACCATGTCTTTTAATAGGCTCACCTTTTTTCTTCTTTTGTTTTAAGGTTATTGATTCCTACGTTGCTGATCAGAGAGTTGGCTACGCAGAGCCAGCCTCAGGAGTGGAGCTTTACCTTTGCCCAACACGTGGAGAGTCTCTAGATTTGCTAAGCAAAGTCATCTCTCAAGATCAGCTCGATGAGGTCAAGTCTTTGGATATTGGATTGATTGGAGTTGTTGTGTGGAGACGAGCCGTCGTTCCCAAGCCCGGTTCCGGTTCAAGACGTCAACATTCTTTTTCTTCTTCTGATTCTAAAACCTCTGTTTTGCCTGTAAACAAGAAGCAGAGAGTGAATGTCACAGAGAAACCTCTTGTTGTTGTTGCATCAATGAGGAATCACCATCATGGTTATGGAGGTGAAGCTGTGAAACATGATGTTGCTGCTGATGATGATGATGATGTGCCACCTGGATTTGGTCCTGTAGCTTCGAGAGATGATGATGATTTACCGGAATTTAACTTCAATTCCTCTGTTGTGTCAATTTCTTCTCCTCAGCCATTACCGGCTCAATCTAAGTCTTTGGATCAAGTAAGAAAGCTCATACACAAGTATGGAAAATCTGCAAGCATCTATGATGATGATGACGACGACGACATACCTGAATGGCAGCCACATGTCCCTAGCCACCAGCTTCCTCCACCGCCGCCTCCACCCCCCGGCTTCAGACCCGAGATGGTTATATCGCCTCAAGATGATTGGTGGGATAATCAAAATGGCGGCTCAGGGAAACACTATGATCGGAACCAGTCAAGAAACAGAGGATTTTAATATCTCTGTTGATAGTGTTCTCTGTAATTGTAGTTTTTCGGTTTCCTAGTCTCTCTTTAGCTTTTCTTATTCGAAAACTTTCTCATCTTGGATATGTAGCCATCGTAGAATGCAAAGGTTAAAAGTCCCAACTTTTCAAATAAAACATTTCTTATAGTTTTTCCTCAAAAAAACGAAAATCAGCTTTGCTCTGCTTTTAAAGTTGTTAATACACAATTGATTTTAAGATATGTACATGATTTTACAGACAGATCCATGATTCCTACAAACTGTTATCGGAACTATAAACGAATAAATTGTTTGATTGTGGAATTCTACTCAAATGTGGATCTTGTTTGAACATCAAACTTAATCCAGAGATTCCTCACTTCTCTTGAGCGCATCATTAGGTTTTTCATCTATACTAAATCAGCTAGTAATTGATTCAATTGCTCGTTTCTTTGAATCTGGAAACGTGATTTTAGTTAATATTAATCTATCCAGGTTTCACCATAATAGGCAAAATTCCTGTCTCTTGCGGGTTTTCGTCATTTCAAGAACACATGTAATCACCATAAATAACTCTTAAAAGGGTTATTGAAATGAGGCTAAATAGAGTAGGATTTTTACAATGAGGCTAAGTAAAAACTGTCCTAGAGGTGGAAGAGTTCAGTTTACAAGAAAATAAGGATTTCTCCTTTGTCAAAATTAGTGGTACTAACTTTAAAGGATGACTACACATCCCTTCACAAAATAAGGATTTTGTCGTCATTAACAAATCAAATAACACAGAAAATGGCACAATACCAAAATAAACATATCATTTTCAATATTATTCATATGAAAATCCAATCCATAGATGGAGCTGCAAATAAAAAGGGATCAAAAGACCAGACTAATCTAATCTGCCCAACAACACACCACTGAGATTTGAAATTCCAAAACTATACATTTTTTTTTTTTTGATACCATATATCAACTTAAATATCATCAACTTCATTGATACCATACCCCCGTTACTGTACTTATTACGGGTCTGCAAACCAAAAAAAAAAAAGAGAGTAAAACTTCACAACTAAGGATTCATCAGATCAGGCCGATAGAGGTGCATTGGGGATAACCGATGATGATGATGCAGCGACTTCAGAAGCTTTTGAGGTTGAAGGCCTTGACTCAGAGATATCCCCAATATCAAGCGTCTCTGGGAGATTTTCTTGAGATTCAGTGCTGTATATCTATATAGAAAGGGTAATCAAAATCATTTCTTAAGATCATTACATAAAACAAAAAGAAATGCAGATTAAGAGATTAAACATACTAGCCTATCCTCAGGGAGACTGATAAGGTAAAGAATGTGCCAATATGTGACAAACTATGATGTTTTTACCTCAAGCTGATTCAGCATCTCAATGGTTGCTTCTAGGTCACCGCTATTCGCGAGGTAAACATCAGTAATGGACTCTTGTGAGAGACCAGAGAATGTCACTAGAAGGTATTCAATATCCATGTCTATATCCATCTCCATATCCAAATCATCATCCCTTATCTGCTTGTATGCCAATTCAGAGGATTTCTTCGGCATTGGCACTTCAACCCCTGAAAAAATTATCTGTTGGCCCTGCTCGATATGTGTAGGAGACATGGCGAACACAAGACCATCATCATCCCCACAATCCACTCTTTTGGAGAGTGGTACATATGATGCTGCATGCGGGTTCAATGCAAATGCTCCAGGCTTCATTGCTTTATCTTTGCTAATACTGCCAAAAATATGAACGGTAAGAGCATCAATAACTTGTATAACACGGAAATAAACAAAACCATTGATGTCTTACGCTGCAAGAATCAAACAATCTAACGAGGCTATAATGATTTCAAAACAGATTTCGATATGAAGAGACCTAACACCGACATTTCTATGGCATAACACAGAGTAAATAAGGAATCTAAACGGGGAGAGATTGAAGATATGAAAAACAAAGAAATGGTGTATATAGCGTTTACATTAGAATCTGGCACGCGCAACTGCACGAACAAAATCGATGTCGGAAAATACAGAACCTGAGCAAAAACAAAGATTCTCGACAATAAAAGAAATGATGCGAAGAAGAGTGATTATATGCAGAATTAAAAAAAAAAAAACGAATAGGTATATCATGTTGACCTAGTCAACGATCGACGTAAAAGGAGAAGAAGAAACGAAACATCAGGAGAGAAAATGAGATTACCAGACAAAAACTAGCGTTAAAGAATTGCACAGACAGACCTAAAATGCGATTAATGTGGCAAAACCCATTTATGGAATTATATTTACTTATATCGTAACGCTAATTATAAAGATTAGTGCCCGTTTACACTTTACATGAAGAAGGCCTAGGTGTCACGGTGGGATCTGTTTGGACACACGATTATTTTGTTTATCCTTGAACCGGATACTGACCCGAATCTAATATACGTGACGACCAATACTGGGCTAACCGGAAATCAGATAATATGTTCGGTTTTGGTATACCGATTGATAACCAAAGGAGAAACCGGTTTAGAAAGTATCAAAACAAAAAAAGAGTGAATGGATGAGCTTAAGGAAGAAGAAGTGAGTGAAGAAGCTCCAGAAACACGCCATAGCTATGGCTCTTCTCTGTCCATCTCTTCCCTCTCCGAATTGTCGTCTTTTCAGGTTACTCCATATTCGTGTGCCCGCGCTAGTATTTTTTGTGAGCTTTTTTCGTCGAAAACTTTTGTGATTTTGGATGAGATTTTTCAGGTGCAGGAGCAGTAACATTTCGAGCAAGTATCATAAGGAGCTGATGATTGCTCGTTCTGGCGTTTCTACGAGATCGATTTCTGCGGAAGAGGGGCTTTCTCGTAGGGATTTGGTGCTAATTGGTCTCTCTTCTCCTTTGTCTATGTTCTTGCCAGTATCTCCTGGTAATGTTTTTTGCTTCTGTTGTTCATCTTTTAGTGTCCTATAAATTCGAATTGATAGTTTCACTTCTACCTAAAAATCTTGGCTTTCATTTACAAGTAGAGAGAAGGAACAGAGTTGGTTCATGGAAGTTATTGAGAATCTCTTACAGTGTTTAGGCCATTAATGCTCATGTAACTTATCTTCTGATGTGTATACTATTTTGTTCATTTTCCTGCAACGTTTGGGGTTTCTGTTATTGCAGTCACTCATGCAGAAGAAGACCTGAAATTGGGTGCAGAAGAACTGAAAATGGATTCAATGGTAGATGATATTAATGCTTATTCTTATGCTTACCCACTGGAGTTTCCATCTGAGAAGCTTGTCTTCAAATGGTATTGACTGAAACTTGTGATGTAATGCCTTCTTATTATTTCAAGATGTATCTCACTCTTTTCATTGATTATGCAGGGTCGAATCGAGAAAGCCCGAACGTTACTCTTCAGCTGCACCACTTTCTCGTAAGTTCTATGCTTCCTTTTGATTCCATGAATTCTGGATGCTTATGAAAATATCCTCTTCTGTATAACGTTATCATATGCATCATCAAGTTGTGACTGAATCTATTTCAACTGGTCCAGCTGATGCACGTCTACGCATTGTTTCTGAACGAGTTGACCTCATCGATAACCTTGTAATTTCTGTTTCGGTAAGTTCTGTTGTTGCCAACTTACCGTAAGACTGCTTTTCCTTGCTAGCTTTTTTGCGATATGTCTTTTACGGTTCTTGATCCAGATAGGTCCCCCAAACTCAAGATTAACATCAAAAGAAAAGAAAACATGGGCAGCTAAAGAAGTTGCTGACTCTGTTTTGTCTGATAAATCGGCACTGGTAACCCTTCTAACATGAAGCACATCACAATATCAATTTCTCCTTTTCTCAAACCTTAAACATATTGTTCAAATGAGCAGCGTGTCACCTCAAGTCAGCGTCTCGAAGAGAGCTCGGTTCTTGATGCACATGCTACTGATGTTAGTATGATCTTCCATATCAAACTATATAACAAAGTAAAAAACTTGTATCTACAAAACTCATAAGCCGCATATGCTTTCTATATGCAGATTGATGGGGAGCCTTACTGGTACTATGAGTACCTTGTTCGCAAATCACCAACTAAAATTGTAACTCTCTCTAATTCTGAGAAGATTCTTCTTTGTTTAAAGACATAAGGGGTTTGATTATGATAAGACTTATTGGCTTTGCTATATGTGGGCAGGCTGAAGCATCAAAGCTTTACAGACACTATATTTCTTCAACAGCTGAACGTGATGGTAAACAACTTTTCACAAGGGAATTGATTGAGATGCAAAGTTTAGAGTTTGTTTAGCCTGACTTAAAGTAATAACATTTACCTGAATCTCACTTATTGCAGGGTACTTATACACCATAAACGCTTCAACCCTTGGCAAGCAATGGGACAAGGTACAAACTTGTATCCTCTACTTTTTTTACATCTATTGTGTCAGTGTGAAGATGTCTGATATTGAGGGTTTGTATAAAATGCAGATGGGACCGGTGTTAGAAAGAACAGTAGGATCGTTTAGGCTTCTTCCTCCTACTGATAGTTATGTTCCTCCATACAAGGATCCATGGAGGTTTTGGTGATGCTTCCATCTACCTCAGCTTTTCATCAAAAATGTTTTTCGAAATTGTTGTTAATTTTGATAGGAGAGGTTATGAAAGTTGTCGTGGGAGAAATGAGCTAAGGGAAGTAAATGTATTTTATTGTTCACAACCAAATGTATTGAGAGGGAGATATATATATATGCATTACTTGCATTCTTCTTCTAAACTCATCCAACTGGTATCCAACGAATTTTATGCATATGTTCTTCGAAATAAGAATAAACTAATATCAAATCAGATTTATTATTATATGATATACACAAAAGAAAGAATAAAAGGTAGAGAAACTTTCTTTATAACAGTACCTCCTTTCATGGGAGGGACTTAATACATTGACCACTCTCTTTAGATTTTCAGGGTAGCATAAACTATGACCAAATGAAAAAGAGATAACCGGAGGGGAGCCACATAAACCGGCTTCTACCCTCCTCTTATATAAATTTAAGATTATCATATCTGAATAAATGAACCATAATTATAAATATCCATAACAATAGCCATAAGCCCAACCAATCACCCACCAAAACCATGAAAGATGAGACCAAAAGTATTTTTTTTTGTTAGGTAGCAGAAGCACAAGCAATATACAAAAACAATCATCCATGGCCGCCTCGGTTTAAAGAAACCAACAGCTCTTTTTCTTGAACAGATGATCAGCTCAAGCTTCTACTTTTCCTCTTTTCTTGGACTCAAATCGATCATGGAAATGGTGGGCGCATTGGAGTCAGCCCACGGTGAAGAACACACCGTTACTCTTCTTCTCACACAGGTCCTTGTCTGAAGACGAGACAGACTTGATTGCTTCTTCATCTTCTTCTTCTTCATCCTCCATTTCCTCATCCCGATGTATCTCCTCTAAACGGCACTCACTACTGCAGAACGCTTTGTATCCTCTGAAAACCAAAACCAGGACATTGTTATATAACAAGACAGTTTCAATTGTTAACCATATGACTTAAGCTATGCACTTTAGATAACTAAGTACTGTAAAGAACCTAACTTTCCATTTATAAGTGCACACCAGTGCAAAGAGAAATAAAGGAGCAACTCTAAGGTTCATTAGATTTGAAACAGAAGAAGAGTACCTGTACATGTATATCTCTTTCTCCATACCCAACTTCTTGTTACAGCCGTAGCAGAAGGTCAAGAAGTCATTGGGAGGTAACACATCAATAGGTGTTGTCAAGTCGGGAGGAGCAATTGCAAAAATGCTCTCTTTCTTGTTTCTGCAACAACGGTTCTTCAACTCATTGTGCTCTACGGACTCCAGAACCTGATCCCCGTAAAAATGTGTGGTTTTGGGGTTAGGACCATGTGAAATAACACAAGTGTAGTCCTCTGAGATCTCAGTGTCACTTTCAGTACGCCCACTAAGTGATCCTGGGGCTTGCTTTATCACTTGACAAGCATTGTTGTTCACACTGCAGTTCCCAGCACCCGAACAGTAAACAGCATCGACTGAGCCAGATTTTCGAAGCTCAACCACATCAATCACATCATGTCCAATCTCAAATACAACATTGGGCATCAAACCTTTGGCAAAGGGTTGAGAGAGTAGATGAGGTTTCTGGCATTTGGGGTTTCCGCTTCTCATCAAGGACCCAAAGATTATGTTTTTACTATCAGGTGATGGTAGAACAATCCTTGATGAATCAATGTGATAATCATCATCAAGAGAATGCACAATGCTCAAGCCTACTTTACCAGAATCCCAGCTCTTTTGTTTCCCTTTCCAGATTGATCTCGAAGAAGAACCACCAAAGGGATTCCCTAAACTCGAGAACAATCTGAAATCCAAAGGTGAAGTTGGGCTCCAAGCTGATTCATAATCAGATGGACACTTTCCTTCAAACACACCAGAGATGAGTTTGTGGCTCTTAATCCCTGACAACACCGGTTTTGTCGAATAGTAATCGAAAGCAGTGGCCATTTGATAGTTGGAATGCTGAGACATGATTGATCTGTGCCTCAGAAACAAAAAAAAAAAAAATGTTAAGCTTAGGTAATGATCGAAGGTCCATGGCATTAAACAGATGAAACGTTATTTATATTGATCAATTTCACAAGAGTTTTAGTAACTCACAATGTCGTAAAAAAGCAAACTTTGATATTTCAAGAAGCAAAGCAACAATCTTTGGAACCCAAATGAGGGAAAAAATGAAAAAGGGAAAGATCAAAGAAATCGTCAATACAAAGTAAAGGATCATCAAATACAAAATATCATCAGACAGGCCAGACACAGATTACTTAAACGTAAAAACCAAGAAAAGCTGAAAATACAGACTTATAAATCGATTAGAAGCTGAAATCTGTGAAATTTCAAAGGATATCAAAGATTCAAAGTAGAAGAAATTGAAAGGAAAAAAGAGACCTGGGTTTTTCAGGACTTGTTCTTCCTTGTGAGATAAAGTTGAAGAAGATTGAAGAAGATTGAAGAAGAAGAAGAAGCAAGAAATTGCAGAGAAATAAGACAATGAGAAGTCTTTGTCTATATCTGTGCAAGTCTTGTGAGGTACTCTTCTCTCTTTCTCTCTCACTCCTCAAAATCAGCGTAGCAGTGAGCTTCTCACACTCTCTCTCTATCTATCGGATTCACGTTTTAAGTTCTCTCTGAAATGTAAGTAGTGTAGGGTCTTTTAGAAAAAAACAAATTACCTTTCTTGACATATTTAATTTGCATTAAAGATTATACAATTTTTAATAAAAGATTTTAAATGGTAGAAGATTTTTTTATTTAAATGGCTAAAAGTGTGACAGAATAAAAATGATAGCACTTCTCTGACGAAAATTCTTCACTCTTTAGTTTGGCAGATTTGGCTGTTTTAGTTAATTGATTCGGTTGGCTTTTTAAAAAGAAAAAGAAATTTGTAGTGTGTTGTTTTATATGACTATTTTGAATGATGAAGAATATCAATTTAAAGTTTTATGTATCTTCTACTCGCAATTTTGATTGCACCGTTAATTAATTTTTTTAATAAAAAATTTACTTATTTTGCTACGTTTACGATCGGTTTGAAAAAAAAAAAATTACGATCGTTTCATTAATTAAACATTTTTAAAATCGATTGTCTTGGTTTAGAAGGTAACTCTTTAATTATTGAAACTTCACGACAAAATAAATAAATATGGATTTAAAGTAAACGTAAAACTGATCGTTTGACAAAAAAAAAAATCCACGATCGTTTCATTAATCAACCATATTAAAATCGATCGCCATAATTGATTGTTATAATTTAGAACGTAAGTTTTAAATTATATAAACTTGACGACAAAAAGTTAATTTAAAGTAAAAGAATAAGTGAGATTTTTGTAAACCGATAAAACAAAAATAAAAATAAAATTTTAATATTATGCATCGATAAAAAAAATACGAAAATAAACTAAATCTATTTTTCCTTTTCTTTACGCTTTGCATTTAAAAAAATTTGTAGTAAAAACTTTATTTATCAATTGGAAAAATGTATATTCAACATTTAAATTCTATATTGTATATACGACTACGAATCTTGATAAAATTTTGAAAAAATAGTCTAAAGTTTTATATTTATGTCGTAAATATATTCATTATCCGTTAATTAATTTGCCATAAAAGTGTAGTTATTTTGTCAAATAATTTACAATCATTTTATTAGTTAAAAAATATGTGAGTCCGTTATGTATACTTTAGAGCGTAAATTTCCAATTATAATATACATTATTTTTAATATGAAAACATGTCAAGTTTTTGTAAACTTTTTAAAATAAGTAAGATAAAAATTTAACTATTTTGTTATTTAAAAAAAGTACAGAGTATACTTTATTGAAGAGTTTCATTATAAATAACTATTACCTTTCAAAACTTAATATTTTTCTTTTTGTGAAAATAACATTCTCCTTTTGTACTCACCCTATGCGTCACTATTCTTTTTTGGTTGAAGGACCCTATGCGTCACCTTCATCTGTGAATATATAAATTATATGATATAATAATATTAATCAGTCAAATTCCATAGGCTGTGTAAAGATTTATAGTTGTTTGTAAGAACATATAAACTCAGGTAAAGAAAATAAGAACATAAAAAACTCAGGTTGTGACATGTAAAACATTTTAGAGTAAAAAAAGTGGAATAAGGAGGAAAAATAAAATGAAAGGAAACTTAATTTCAAAATATTTTTTTCTTCTAAAATTTATCGGTGGAATATGAGTTAATTCATAATCATATGTTCAGTTCTTTTTTTTCTTGAGTAAATTGTTTTCTTTGCTAACGTTAAATAGTGGTTAGTTATGATTCCGAACGGTGAAAGGTTTTAATAGTAACAAAAACTTATATATATATATATAGAGAGAGAGAGAGAGAGAGTTTATGAGTTGTCCTTGCATTGCACATAAAGAGTTTATGTATTTTTCTCACTCTCAGAGTCCCAGTTACGTCGACATTATATAATTATTAAGGTGTCAGAATCTACAAGAAATATTGTAATTACAGTTGGTTTAAATACCAAATATAAAGAATCCCTGGAGCAATTATATTTTTTGTCATTTTTCTTCCTGTGGTCTACTAAAAGCTTTTACATTATGTCATACAATATAATTATTTTGCTTTCTTTCTTTAACTTCCTGAGGCAGTCACTATAAAATTACGCTATAATAAATAATTACATACAATATTCTAATCGGTTTTTTCGGACTCAATAGTAATCAGTTTTTTTGGACTCGATAGTATTCGATTATCCGAACTCAATAGTATTCGGTTTTTTTTGTGAGATTTTATTTGGTTTTCGGTTTTCGGTTCTTTCGGTTTATTTATCAATAACCGATCGATTAACCGAAATTCTGGTTTACACTATAAGGCATGACTCCCGGTTTACACTATAAGGCATGACTCTCAGTTTATCTCGGTTTAGACATGTTTATTTCGGGTTTTTCGGTTTTATTTCGGTTCTTTCGGTTATTTCCGGGTTTCGATTTTTATAATTTTTTTGAATTTTTATTGTTTTTATTGTTTTTACTAAAAACGAAAATCGAACCGAAAAAACCGAAATAAAACCGAACCGAACCGAACTCTAATTCGGTTTAGTTCGGCACAAATATCCCTCACCGAAAAAACCGAAAAAACGAATCAACCGAAAAAACCAAAAATCCAGGCCGAAAAAATCGTCTAACTTTAGAAAGCTAAATTACATGAAAAAAAAATTATATCTCTCAGCAATATCAGTTTATACTATATATATTCTTTCAATAATCACCATATTTACATGAATATATCTATCTATGATTCTGTGTAACGAAATATAAGATCTTTAAATTACGGTTGCTTTGCTAAAATATTTGTGGGTTGAACTAGGTGGGGTGTAATCCAATCCAGTAATATCAAATTAGGTTTGGATGTTTTTAAAGAAAAAAGAAAAAAACAGGGTCACTGCCTTTTTGATCCATATATGATCTACCCTACCAAAGTCACGCTAGATAATATCAAACATTGTATTGTTGCTTTCATTTGGTAACTAACCGCAAAATGATCTGCAAAAATCTAACTTAATAACACCACTTATGTTAAACCAATCTTTAGAGACGAAAACTGATACAAATTTTTTATTATTGAACAGCAAATTACACGGTCCGAAAAAAAAAATACACAGAAATTTTGGAATCGAAAAGAATATAATGTCACATAAACATTACAGAGTAATAAAGAAAAAGAAGAAAAAAAAAAAAGTGAAAAAAACCTGTAACACGTTGACGGTCTGGTCTGCAAGGAAACGGTCACATTAAGCAAATGGGCTTCGAGCCTAAGACCAACTATAGTCATCATCCAGTTGACCGTCAACATTTTTGTCTGCGTGGAAGTCTCTCTATATGCCACGTGGACACAGGTCTCTCTATAGTTAAACACATCTTTAACCATCATTACTTCTTCCCTTTTTTTTTTTTTAACTTATTTGTCGTTTTGTGCTGACTCAGATTTCTCCTTTTCTTATATTGCATAAAGACACGTGTAATGCAAGTTTCTCCGCACGTGCGAGGGACTAGTCTTTAATACGGTGCGTTTCGTGTGTGTTTTTTTTAATTATTATTATACGCCTTCCCAAAAATTCCTTTTGCTGTATTTTATTACAACACAAATTAAAATAACACAGAGTATTTTAAAACAATAGACTAGGCGAGATTTTTCAGAAGATTTGGGTGCATATTAGTGTGTAGGTGTGTCTGATAATTCCTAATTATTTAATATAACTTTCTCATTTTTGGATTGATAATAATTAAGTTTGATTATTAGTAATTACGTCTTTCTGGTTGCTAGAAATATTGGAGACAGGAGAAGGAGAACGTCGTGGAGAATGTACGTTCATATGATGTGTTGTCGGTGATAACCTTTTTCACCACAAAAAAATATATACCTTCTTGTTTCCTTTAATATTACTTTCCATTAAATCATATAATAGTTTGCTTAAAAGAGGCTGACAATAATTCTATTTGCACCTTAAAAAGTCTTAATATTTTTTTGTTCGTAATATAGTTAATGTGATTAAAAATCAACATATTATTCGATCACTTCGAATATAATAACGAAAATATAGCTTACAAAAATAGGTTCGGGAGTTGGATGTTTAAAACATGTCAAAGATAAATTATTGAGATTAGCATAGCACTTTACACAGTATTATCTGTTTCTGAGACAAGAAATAGACATATGCCGTAATAATACTATTAAATTGCCCAAAAAAAAAAATAGAGTTAGTGAAATGAAGTAACATTAGGATTTATTAGAATTTTGTTTTTATATTTTTGGGCGAGCCCCACTAAAGGGAGCTAGTAAGGCCCACATTCAAGTGGATGGAATGGAAGGAGTTGAAACTCTTTTTCAGGTGACAAGAACTTGTTTAGTGGTGAAACAACTAAGCTAAAAGGTGCCTAACATAAAGAACTTGTTTAAAACAAACCCCTACAAGTCAAAAAGAAAATGGATTTCACAAGTCACAATAACTCTCTTGAACCTTTCCTGATCAACACAAAAGTTTAGTAGCACTTCATAAAAGAAAATGACCCTTAAAAAGAATATTTAACTACAAAAGGGTCGTCTGATTGAGATCAGAAGCCGCATCAGTATGTTCCTCCTAAACACAAGCAAGAAAGAAAGAGCGCAACTGGAAAATATGAATCTGCAAATTTTGATTAGAATAACATCAAGAAAAAAAAATATATAAAGAAACCAGGTGTTTACCGAGTCAAAGTTGGTGGATTCGATGCCATGAAATTTGTTAGTACGATACCAAAATTCTTTAGTCACCGTCTTTAGAGGCCAAAAGAGAGCTTGTGTTCTTCCTTCTAATCTACAGTTGGTGATGTTTCTGTCTGAAGCAAAGAAAGGTAAGTGATAATTTGATTCTTTTACATGATAGACATGTTCCTCGAGTGGTTAATACTTACACGAGAACGACAAGATGATTCTGAAACTAAGGAAGTTTAGGCTTGAAGCTAATCCGCAGCGACTTAATCTCCTCCAGTTGCCGCTACAATGGTTAAAAGATGCATTTATTCTAGAGGAGTTGAAGAACACAGATTGATAAATGTTAATGAGTCAGAGAGCTCAATATACCGAAGAAAAAAATAAAAGATGTTCCTATTTCACATTAGTTTCAATAAGTTGTAGATATAATTAACCCTAAAAAAATATATAAGTTCAGCACTTACGGTCCCGTGGTCAATGAATAACCTTTTAAAGGATTTTGGTTTCTTTTCCTTGTGGAAGAGAATATACCTTTTCTCATTTTTTCAAACAGAAACTCAAGTTTTCAGTCAAAATAGTGGCAGTAATTGTCTTTAAAATCTAATACCTTAGATACACTTTCAGAAGCCTGCTCGTGTCTGGCTTGGTGCAAGCACCATTCCATGGCCATGTCAAATTCAAGGTTGTTCGGCTGAGAACAATGTGATGTAGCCACGGCATCTCTCTGGAAAAACATATAAAGACCAAAGAACAAGAACATTGGTAAAGGAAATATGCAATTTTACTTGTGTGTTTCTGTGCAAGGGCAAGGGCAATGAAAACAATACCATCTCTCGTCGCGTGTGAGTTTTGTGTAGTTTAATATGGCCGGAGAATGATGGCGGCTTCCCTGGTGGAGTAATCTTAGCAAAAGAAGCAACAAGGGGCCTGTTGAGCAAAAAGGGCACAGAACAGATTTCTGAGATGAAAGTATGCCAATAAATGGCACAGACAGATTTCTGCAATTTATCATAGGAAGCTTAGAGAAAAAGCGGAATATGTCATGCGAGGTTTACCTCCCATTTGATAGCAACAAGCATCCCTCATCTAGTCTTCTAATCACCCTTTCTGCTACTTCTTTTGTTTTAAAAATAACCAAAGCTTCACCTTGATATAAAAAAAATATGAGATGCCATAGTAAAGCTCCTCATTCCATTTCTAGTATGTGAGAACCATAGATTAAAAGCCCTTTGAGTAAAATGATAGCTTACCAATATGAGGAATAGTGGCTGATGTACGCTCTATCATCCTCGCTTCACATTGCTCATTCAAAACAGAATAGACTATATCCTAAAATACAATACATAAATTTCTTAGATAGCATACACAGAGGAAAGAAGGAAGGTTTCCATGAAGTAAATCAGGAAACAACTGCATTACATAAGGTTACATTGATTAAGCATATACAAAATACATTTTAAGATATTCCTAAATAAACTGTAGTACCTCCGCTTCATCAGATGTATAAGTAGGATCCAAGTTTTGAAGAAGTACCACAGTCCCTTTTTTTTCTGCTTCCCTCATACTTTCTTCCCAAGGCTGGACATGGTTTAGACAAATTAAAAAGTCAGTCCAGAGGTGAACCCAAAAGGTAATTTCTGAAACGACGTACAGAATCTGATAACCATCCAGACTACCTAGAAGAGTCTGCAATGGCCAGCCAAAAATAACAGGTGCAGATAGAAAATAAACAATTTGAGAGCAGATTTCAAAGTACACAACTGAATTTTTAGGACATAGAAACGATCAAGAAAAAATACTTATTTCTGATTAGTATATGAATGAGTCATTAACAATTCATTATAAAAGGATTAACAGGTCACCCTACTAAACATCACAAAGAACAAGCATGTCAAACATGAAAATGGCGGCAACCAAAACGACCATTTCCAGAACTAACGTGCAAAAAGAAGTAAGGGAAAAATACTTACAAGATTCCGGAACCATTTAATTTTTCCCTGAGATCAATAAGAAGGAAACAAAAATCCATTAGACGAACCTCAATGTTAACAAGCACCGTGGTAACATAATATGATGAGAAGAATGACAGAACATCACTACAACTCTACAACATACAGAGTGAAGGACTGTAAAACAAAACTGCTACTTCTAGAATTGAGTTCTTGCAAAACCACATCCTTGCATCTAAAGATCTTACAACACACTCTCACAGAAATTTCATGAAGCAGCCAGTTCTAAACCAATGTAAACTAAATCATATCGCAAGAATCGCATAGTAAATATAAACTTACTGCATCCGGCCTTCGGCTCACTTCAGTTACTTGATAATTTCTTTCATTATCATCTGCCAACATCTTGTCTTCAGCACGTTCAAAGCTGGGCTTCTTGGATAAACCTTTTTCAGTTACAGTTTTTGTATTTTTTCCTTCAGATACTGACACTCCCAGATCTCGCTTCTTAACAAAGCTGGGCCTCTCTGGAGGGACTTCCTCTATAGTCAATTTGTCTCTAGGTCTCTTAAAAGATGCTGTATCCTTTTTACCATCAGAATTAATGTGCTGCAAAATGGTTGTATTCCGTCCATCTGGAACTGTAACAGAACCATCTAGTTTCTGTTTCTTCAGAGGTCTGTCATCCAATCCATTCGGCTCTTTACTATATCTTTCTTCAGCGGGCATAGATTTTTGTTTAGTCAACTGTTTTTTAACATCATTTACTTGAGCTTTCTTGGAAGTGGAATGAATTATCCTGGAGCCAGAAGCTTCACAAGAGCTACTATATCTTTCTCCTGCAGGCATAGATTTTTGTTTAGTAAACTGTTTTTTAACTTCACTTTCTAGAGCTTTACCATCACACTGATTTCCCCTAGAGCCAGAATCCTTGTTAGACCTTTCTTCTGCAAGTGTAGATCTTTTTGTAGCCAGTTGATAGTGACCTTTTTCTTTCTCTTGTTTGCAACCATTACTGTTTTCTTTACAGTCAGAATATTCAAAAGAGTTGTCTTTAATTTTCCTAACTGAACCACTAGCTAAAGGACCATTTGGTTTCAAACTATCTGAATTCCCATCTGCTTCAATTTTCTTCACAGCAGTTGCTTCTTTCTCACAACACGCTCTGTTATAGATAAATTTAACTGCAAAAATCAGAGTGAAAATAAGATATGATGTAAATAAAGAATCAAGATAGCTATTGATCACATAGTAGAATGTCGAAGCTAGCAACTGAGATGAAACAAACTGTACCGTCAACTCCAGCAATTTTATCATCTATCGTATCCACAACTTTGCAACTTCCAACATCAAATGCTCGGCGAAACACGAAGTCTGTTGAGTTGATTTTTTCATCTGAGGGTTGTGGATTTCTTTTGTCCTTTGAAATGCATAGAACAGAGCATTTTCCAGCGATTGCTTCCTAGTGGAAAAATGTTATATCAGTATTCAAGCAGGTGTAATTTACTAACTAATCCCTTGCACCAGCTATACGCACAATGGCACATAAAGTTAAAACGAAATAAAGTGATGCAAACGTAAATCTATCGAGACACAAGGACATGTTTGATTCACCATCGAAAGACACTTGTAACAACGATATAAACCAACAAAAGTAAATGATACACGTATTGCAAAGAATACAATATTCAACAAAACAAAAGTGGAAAGACGTCTGTATGCAGCATAATATAAGATGCATATCAACATAAAAAACGCCAAACCATGCTCAACAAGTAATATGGAGAATGAAAATTCAACATAGCATGCAGAAGAATAATCAGTTACCAATTGGTTGATATTAGTAAGGCCGCGACCTTCACCCGATGCCAAAAACAGTTCATTCTTAAGTACATCTGGGACTCCTTCAAGATATGGCGAAATCTCAGAAGGTTTAAAGAACCAGAGAAGCTTGACTTTCCTTGGGATATGCTTATTAGCGTGTTCCCAAATTTTTATGATCATGCCGACGAAGGCAGTAGAGTCTGGTTCCCTGGCATCGCCAACTAAGACACAGTCATAAAGACGGTATTCATCGCCGTCATAGGTGAAAGATTCATAGAACTGGACATCTTTCTTTTTCCCACCAACACTTTTCTTTTTACCCCACTTAAATTCTAAGCCTTCAGATCCTACTGATTCTTGCATTCTACCTGTGACAAGCAGCAAAATAGTACAACCAAATCAGAATTGCACGTGTGATGCAAGGAAATGATTAGAAAACTGAACATATATCCAGACTCGTTCGTTTCAAATTGATGCAGATCCTGATAGAGTAAAATAGTTGCATTGATAAAACGAAAGGAATACAAGATTTCCCACAGGAGATAGACTCTTTTTCCAAGGGTAACCGAGAGTACCCTTGAACAAGGAGCAGAAATCATCATGGACTTATAAAATACTAACACCAAAAGACACATAAAAGGAAAACACCATCATAAGATAGATAAATCAATCAGTCCCATGAATTACCATAATCAACTCTCAATCAATTATCCACCATATATGCCAATCAATCAACCCTAAATCACTCCCGAATCTCTATCAGATCCACTGGTAAAGAAGGCAACACATTCATCTTTCAATTGAAGCATTGTGCATAAACCCAGAAACCATCCAATACATTCTGATAATGTGCCTTAACCAAACCATAAGAAACTTAAAAGTATTCAGTACGCAGACTAATGTAAACCAAAGAATGGAGATACCAAACTAAAAAAGAAACACAAGAGGCACAATGCATAGTAATGACAAGGTCTCCAAAAAAAAAACAGGAAGGCATGCAAATCCAGAAAATAAATCAAAAGCAACAAGTAGAATAGTAGATAATCGAGTTCAAGGCAACAAAAAGGCGATTAAAAAAATCAAAAGATCAACAAAACTACGCAATTGCAAAAAAAAAGTGAAAATTTCATTCAGTGCAATGTAGGCAGTGATAAGCTTTAGTGTTCATGAAAAACAACGATTAACTGGGAAACAAAGAAGACGAAGTCCATTCAACAAGAATTCAACTTTTTTTACCTTCACTGAAGAGATCAGTTTACAGTTTCCGAAGCCACCGCACCCAAAAAAAAATCGAACCCTAGTAACCAACGCTTGAAATTAGAGCAACGCGAGTTCGATTAGGTCAAGATGAACAGAAATTGACGAAGCCCAGGTTACCGCAGAGGGAGAAAAAAACCCTAATTCCTCGTTTCACCAGTTACTACACTCCTCTCCACTTTATCTCTCGCTCAAGTTCATCATAAACAAATTCAAATCAAAATCTCTAAGGAGCAATTCAATTTTGGTCGAAGTTTGTTGCAGTTTCCAGAAAGAACGGTAAGTTCATGACAGCGTTTCCCCTCTGGGATTTTCTCTATGTTACGTTTGCTTTTTAAATGAGTTGTAAATTTTGTACAAAATATTAGGTTTTTACAATTGAATAATGCCACCTAATTGACCACATATATATATATATATATATATATATATATATATATTTTTACCCACAAATACTATAATTTCTTGTTTTTTTCAAATAATAAATTTCCAATTTGAGATAAATACTAACTAACCGTTATTATATATATTTTATGTGTTTATAAATAAACCGAAAACAAAGATCATGGAAATTTAATCATATCTTCAACATTTTTTAAATCATAATTTGTTTAGAATCATCCCTAATACACTAGTTATGATATAAATGCTAGATCCCCTATTGTTTTGACATGACTTACAATTCAAAATCATGGAGTGGAGATGTCTCTTTAACAAAGCCATGGGACAAGCTTCATGAGATTTACATCAGCAAGTTCATGCATGACAAAACATATTTTATAAGAATTTAATACGTTTTTTTTTTTAGTTTCATCTTTTTCAGTTTGTTCATTGATAGTTCCATTAGCAACACAACTTTTTCATATAAACAAATGAAACAGTCTAATAACCTTCAAGTGTTTCACATTGTACGGACAAGAAATCAACTGATAGTGATTCTTAAAGACTACCTACCAACCATGAGTCCTCCTCTTTCAAGTCAAAACTTTTTTTTTTTTTTAAATCACAATTTTCCTATACATGCAGCTCTAAGAGTTTCTTATGGATTGTTGCATTCATCATGATCACCATTCACCAATGCATATAATCACATTTTCATATTTTCTATTGAGAAAACTAAATTAGAGTGTGGAGTTGGTGTGGTTGGTGGAGTTGGTGGTGTTGATGGAGTTGGTGGTACTAGTGGAGTTGGTGGACAAAATGGGTTGTTAGAGTTAGTATGGTTGATTTGATTATAAGTGTAAGCATATGTAGAAGTCTATATATAGAGTCTTTGGGCAATTGTAAATATCATCACAAACACACAAGAAAAAACATAATACACAAGTTTCTCTCTAGTCTTCTCTCTTATACTCATAATTTCATTCTCTAATTTTCTTCTTATACTTATATTTCTATATTTTCTAATTGTTGAATGTGTTTTATTTTTTCGGAACACCCACCCATTAATCTTTTGGCACCGAAGGTCAATGTCAAGAAGTTAAGATATGCTTTTCAGTTTTCACTATTCAGATAAAGGATACAGAATAATATTTTTGTCTTCATTAAGGCACTATCAAAAGGTCTCCAGTCTGAACTTTAAAAAATTCAGTTATTATAAGAGTTGGGTTTAGGGCTACTTGGCAGTTATATGGGCTGCTTCGTCTCTTGTGTAAAGTGAAAAACGGTGTCGTTTCTTGTCCTTTCACAGAATTAAAAATTTAGAAAAAAATGCGGTGAGCGTGGATCGAACACGCGACCTTCAGATCTTCAGTCTGACGCTCTCCCAACTGAGCTATCCCCGCAAGATGTTTAATTGTTATATATTCACTTACCTAAACCCTATATTTACAGATTGTGTTGATTTTGTCAATTTTAATAGAGGCCGATGAAATACAGGAACAAAATCTCAACGTTGAATTAATAAAAACTGTTTTTTTATGTTGTTGTACACTAACTGTTATATAAGTTTCCTTCCTATAAAAGATAAAATGGAGAAGTGTAGTTGGGTTCTTAGTGTTTGAGCCAGTAGTTTCTTAGCTGAGCCATATGCAACAATATCTCGTCCCGACCTTGATTCGTCACACTGCTGGTCATAATCCATGGTGGTGTTGTCTCAAAGAACCCTTGGATCAAGTCTTGGAACTCCTTTATGTTCTCCTCCGGTTTCTTCCCTCCGTTTTTCTTCTTCTTTCTCTTGTCGCATTTCGTGAATATCATAGTCATTGGAACCTGAGATATAGATAACAATAATTCATTTGACAGAGACATGACATAATTAGTAAAATTCTTGATCATGATGTCCAATTAATGGGTTTAAGTGGGGTGTTAAGGTTTAGGTCCTTTTATACCTGGTTTTGACCAAGCCAGCTTGCGTACTCGAGATCGATTTGCTTTACAGGAATGCTGGCATCAACTAGTAAAAACACCGACACCAGTGTTGATCGGTTTAGGAAATAGTCTTTGGTGAATTTGTTCCAGTCTTGTTTGAGTTCATGCGGTGCTGATGCATACCTGGATATATAAAATGCATCAACTTTCATTTTCTATACCGAAAGTCTCCAAAATTCCTTGGGACAGAAACTGTAATTATATCTGACAAAAAAAGAAAAGAAATAGGAGAGGCAGAGACTGGCCAGAGCAGTTTTAAGGGGCTATGGCATGAAAAACAAAATATTATCACTTGAACTTACCCGTAGCCAGGCAAATCTACTAAGTACCACTTGTCGTTGATCCGGAAATGATTAATGCATTGCGTCTTTCCTACATGTAGAATAGATTACCAGAAATTATAACCAACCTACATGTAGCATAAGTACAAGCACGACATGGATGCTTATCAGTTTCCACTTCTACTATCGCGTCTATCAATAATCAACCTTTCTAAGCAGTTCACTGTGGAAGGAGTACTTGTGAATGAGATGTTCTAGAAAATTTCCAGATTATGGAATATCCAATAGTCTCAACAGCGAACCAGCTAAGAATTTTAAGTCCAGATTTTTCGGTTACCATCTACATTTTTTTGTTTCCTTTACTCAATGTGCATAAGCAAACCAGATTTTACGGTTCTCCCCCTGATCCAGCTTTCATCTACTCTTGTACAATAACTTTATAAGCATTATCAATTCTAACAGATCATAAGAACAAGCCAAATCTCCAGACTATAGAGATAGTTTCATCCTATAAACATCCAAATCCGATTTTCATGAAATTATTATAGCACGGTCTAGCAAAACACATTACTCAAAGATTCCATCCCGTGATGCCATATATTGGTTCGTATTCTCCTCAACAATATCCCATCTTCACAACTCACAAGTACTAGGAACCAACAAATGCCGATGCTCCAAAGCAACTCTGTTCAATCTAACCAAGTGGGGTAGTCTCTTGGTTTTGTCCTACTGAATATTGATTGAGACTAGAGACTGATTCCCACTCGATGCCTCACTTGGCCACTACAGAATTCAAATGCTGGCTGTTGTCCCCAGGATTAGTGTGGACTCTAGGAGACCCGGTTATAAGAGAATCATTTCAATCAATCAACTAACTTAAGCTTGCACCAAAAAAAAAAAAAAACTTAATTCTCCTTACTGCTTTACCAATCCAATTCTACAATTTCCTCATGAACACTAACAACTGACTTGATCACTGTGTCTCCAAGATGTGATTCCTTCAACCACAGAACTCAATTCAGTTTCACATGACATTTTATTTTTTAACCGGAAAATCCCAGTTGCCCTCTTAATATATCTACTTAACCAGTGTCTCAGCTCGCAAAAATGGAAGCTTTTTATCCATAAATCTAATGACACTCAAAACAATGTAGGAATCACACATTAGCTAAATGATAATCACGAAAGAGCAAAACTCAGCTTACCAGGTTTCTTAGAAGTCAAGGCAAGGCGTTTCCTCCTCACCAGCGAATTGAGAAGCGAAGATTTCCCAACATTAGATCTCCCGACGAGCGCAAACTCCGGTAACCCATCGGCCGGACAATCCTCCGTCTTGACACTACTCTTCACATAATCGGCCTGAACCACCTGTGCGTCCCTCGCGTACTTGCTCAGCACTATATTCGAACCCTTCAGTATCCTGGCCGTTAGACTCGCCGGGTCATCGCCGGAGATATCAGTCTCCGGCGGAATAAAAAGCTTGTCGAGGGAAATCTCGACAGGAGCATCATCCAGATCGGATGAATCCGCGACAAGCAGTGGTATGGGTTCTACAGTGGCGAGATTCGATTTAGACGCGAATGAGAAAAGGGTTCGAGCTACTGTAACCGGAGGCTTAGGGTTTAGGAAATTGAAATGGCAAGAAGAGAGAGAGAATGAGGGTTTCGCGAGGATTGAGAGATGAAATCTAGGAAGCTGTGCTAAAATCATATCTGATTCTTCACTGTTTTATATCAGTATAGTCGTATGTGCTGTTTTGTTTCTCTTTAGATTCTGTGAGCAGCCATGGCGAGCTTACGGATGCTGGTGGAGTGAAAAAATCCGGAGGAGGCGAAGGTTGGGGAGAATATCCGTGGCAAAACGCATCGTTTTGGTTGTGATATCTGGACGAGAACTTTCCTTATTTACAATTCGCCCGCTTTATTTCAACGATTGTATCATTTCGCTACTATCTTCTTTTATTATATGATATAACTTATTTAACTTATATCACACAGTTTATTAAGTACAATGAACAACTTAATTTCATACTTTAGAACTATCTTTTATTAAAGTCGTTCAGAATCAATAACTGTCAGCATAAATGATTTTTTTTATAAGTAATTATATTATCTTTTAAAAATAATATATAAACATATAAAATTGGTAACTCGTGGTTAATAATGTATTTGAACAAAAAGATAATGTATATGACCACTTGAGCTTTGGTTAGAATGTTTTATCTGAACTGAATTTGCAAAAAAAAAATTATTTACTTGACAAGTGACTTAGACTACTTACAATGGTATGTTTTAAAAAAAATTACAACAGTTAGATATTTTTTTTTGGTTTGCAATGGTGAAATTTATCAACCATGTTGATAAACAAAAAGTGAGACATTTGTCACACAATTAGTGGCCATTTTTTTATTTTTTTTAAAGATTGATTTTACACGTGTCACATATTTATTGGTCGTCGAGATCCTATATTTGTTTATTCCCCTTAATCATTCAACATCAATTATCTCAAAATAATTCTACACATATATATAAATATTTTCATATCAAAATTCATCATTTTTCATACTCTATAAATAGACACTTGTTTCATTTCATTTGGACACAGAAAAAACCACTTTTTTTTACTAAACTTTTTTATTATTCTACAATAAACTTCCGTTTTGGTTTTAAAAATCGTTTTAGAATGGATCCCAATAATAACCCTTTTAACACTCAAAATTCTTCTAATTATCCTTTTAATTACCCAAATCCCAACAATTATCCGCTTCAAAATCAGCCTTCCAACCAACCTCAACATATACCAAATTATGGGATAGAGGTGACTGAGATTTTTAAGTTTGTGAGTTGAGTCTATTGTGCTAATTAAATTATGTTTGTTTCATTGGTGTTGTGTGTTTATTGTATTGCATTTTAAATTTTCGTTGTTTTAATTATAATTATCAATATTTCTGGTTTTTATTACCTGTATTTTTTTATCAAAATTTATTTCATAAAATTATTTAACTTTCATTAATTTTATTTTAATTTTAATCGATAATTAATTTTTCTAGCTAAAATATGTAATCACAAAAAAATTAAAAAAATATAATATAAATAGTGGGGTAGGGGTGTTGTAATATTTTTAAAACAAAACCATTGTAAGTGGGTGTTGAATAATAAGTGTTGAATAATGAGGTGGAAGACAGAGAAGATGACGTGGAGTGTTAAAAGAAAAAAAGAGGGTGTTGTAAACTTTAAACATTGTAGATAGTCTTACCAGTACAAAAACATGTGATATGTTTTTGTTTATGTGCAAAAAAAATTGTTTAACCTTTAAATTAGTCAGATTTGACCTAAACGTTGGTGTTAAAAAATGGTCTTCTTTATTAAAAACATTATTTTGAAATTTGTAGAAAGTTATGAATCTCTAACTTTACATTAGTTACAAAATGGACTATCAATATTGGTAAATATCTCTTTTGAGACTATAATTAAAAACTAAAGGGGGTAAATTAGAAAGAAAACAAAAAGTAGGAGGAGTACATAGCAAAATAGGGTCGTTAGCATCTTCCCCCACCTCTCCAAGCACGGACGAGACTCGACCAGTGAACCAAAATCTCTCTTAATTTTAGCAGCGCGTGCTTCTGATCTCGGTGGGATTCACTCCGATCGGCGACATCTCGTGGTTTATGCTCCGGTGGATCTCACGGCGTATAAATTTATCGTATCTGAATCGCAATCCTATTAGGCATGGCTCCTCCGGCCGCTTCGCAGCGTTATCCGTCACCGTCCCAACCTTCAGGGTAACTATCCCTCTGCTTATCTCTCGATCAATAGTGCTGATTGCTGAAAATTTCCTTGTTTCGCTACATTCTTAAGATAAATAGCAGCGATCAGTTTTATGTTTCGATCATCTCTTTTCATGCGTGGTCGGTTAGCTCCTTAGTTCTCAAATTATTTGATCTATACTGTTCCTATGCTAAGTCCAGAAATTCAGAAGCTCCCATGTAACGGATCTAGATTTAGGATGTCTCGTGAGGTGTTTTGCCAGTCTGAGCTAATTGATGTCAAAAATAGCTATAATGTGGAATCAGAAGAGGCCATTAATTTAAATTATCTGCCCTTAGATTATAATTACTATGAATGGAGTGGGTATGTGCGATAATCTGATCTCTCTTTAGTCAAATGAAGTGTGAACTGAAACTAGAAATTGTTATTTATCAGGAAAAGCGAAGTGTCAGATCTGAAAACCCAGCTCCGCCAGCTAGCTGGAAGTAGAGCTCCAGGAGTTGATGATTCCAAACGTGACCTCTACAAGAAAGTAATATCGTACATGACTATTGGCATTGACGTCTCATCTGTATTTGGAGAAATGGTCATGTGCTCGGCAACATCAGACATTGTCCTGAAGAAGATGTGTTATCTTTATGTTGGAAACTATGCTAAGGGAAATCCTGATCTTTCTCTTTTGACGATCAATTTTCTCCAAAGGGATTGCAAAGATGAGGACCCTATGATCCGCGGGCTTGCTCTGAGGAGCTTGTGTTCCTTACGAGTGCCAAACCTTGTCGAGTATCTGGTTGGTCCCTTGGGGAGCGGACTGAAGGACAATAACAGCTATGTGAGAACGATCGCTGTTACTGGAGTACTAAAGCTTTATCACATCTCAGCCTCAACATGCATTGATGCCGATTTTCCTGCAACGCTGAAAAGTTTGATGCTTCATGATTCAGATGCTCAGGTTAATTTTGTTTTGTATGTAGAATATTTTGTTGAATACACTTGTACTTAGACCCTCCTTAGCATATCACTTGTTTTGTGTAATTAGTACCTTTTTGATATAAAATATGCTGTCAGGTAGTTGCCAATTGCCTGTCTGCACTTCAAGAAATTTGGAGTTTAGAAGCAAGCCACTCTGAGGAAGCATGTCGGGAGAAGGAATCCTTGCTTAGCAAGCCTGTTATATATTATTTCTTGAATCGGTATGTCCTTAAGCTCCCCCTTCAACTGTCTATCAGTATACCTTGTTGTTGTAGTGGTATCTAAGAAGGGAGAAGCAAATTTTTACCATTGTGGTGTTTCCTTGCAGGATCAAAGAATTCAATGAATGGGCACAATGTCTTATACTTGAGTTGGCAGTAAAATATGTGCCGTCAGATAGTAATGATATTTTTGACATTATGAATCTGTTGGAAGACAGACTTCAGCATGCCAATGGAGCTGTTGTCTTGGCAACAGTCAAAGTTTTTTTACACTTAACGCTCTCCATGACTGATGTTCATCAACAGGTTCAAAATCCATCTCCTTTATCCTTAATCGTGGACAATTATTCCTGATGAAATTAGTGATGTCCGGAATTTCATGATTATAAATTTGTAAAACAGTTTCTACATTTTCCAAATAGTGAAGCATTATATTACTTTTGGTATCATAGTTTGAAAGCTTGAAAATCAGATTTTAATTAACATAGTCATCACTGATTTGTTATCGTTTAAGATGATCACTGTCTAACTAATGCCAAATGATCTTGTATAGGTATATGAGCGTATTAAATCCCCACTTCTAACTCTCGTCAGTTCTGGGAGTCCAGAGCAATCATATGCAATCTTGAGCCACCTTCATCTTTTGGTTGTTCGTGCGCCATTCATCTTTGCCGCAGACTATAAGCATTTCTACTGTCAGTACAATGAACCGTCATATGTCAAAAAGTTGAAGCTTGAGATGTTGACTGCTGTTGCAAACGAGAGCAATACTTACGAAATTGGTAATGATTTCAAACTATGTCAATATGGAATATGGAGCGAGAAACCCTTTCTTTTCTGGCTCGTTGATTAAAATAATTCATACTTTTTTCCTATTCAGTGACGGAACTGTGTGAGTATGCTGCAAACGTTGATATTGCAATTGCTAGGGAGTCAATTCGGGCAGTTGGGAAGATTGCTTTGCAACAGTATGATGTAAATGCGATTGTTGATAGACTTCTTCAATTTCTGGAGATGGAAAAGGACTATGTGACCGCTGAAACTTTGGTAAACTATCATATGAACTATTCACGGAGATGATTGGCCATCACATTGATTCTCAGATTGTTTACATTTTCATAACGAATCCACTTGTCTGGTTCCTCCTCTAGGTTCTTGTGAAGGACCTTCTAAGGAAGTATCCACAATGGAGCCATGATTGTATTTCTGTTGTTGGGGGTATCAGCAGCAAAAATATCCAGGAACCGAAAGCCAAGGCGGCTCTTATATGGATGTTGGGTGAATATGCTCAGGACATGAGTGATGCCCCTTATGTTTTGGAGAATCTAATAGAAAACTGGGAGGAAGAGCATTCGGCTGAGGTATTTAGGCTTTACCTTTTTGTTTTTCCTTGCCACTGAAATTATGGTTCCATATATGCGTGAGAATGAGGACTTGCTCATCGTCTATGTTCCCAATTTGTGCCGTTGAGCAGGTTCGGTTGCATCTCTTAACTGCGGCAATGAAATGCTTTTTTAAGAGGGCGCCTGAGACTCAGAAAGCCTTAGGAACAGCTCTAGCTGCAGGCATTGCTGATTTTCACCAGGTATTGTCCAATCTTCTCTTCCAAATTTATCTTGTTTTGAAACCATTGGCCCATTAGATTACTTATTCAACATTTACTGTTGGTGTAGGATGTTCATGACCGAGCCTTGTTCTACTATCGGGTTCTGCAATACGATGTACACGTGGCAGAACGTGTTGTTAGTCCTCCAAAACAGGCGGTTTCAGTCTTTGCTGACACTCAAAGTAGTGAAATCAAAGACCGTATATTTGATGAGTTTAACAGCCTTTCTGTGATCTACCAGAAGGTATGTTTCCTGACTTTATAGCCGAAACCAATGTAGTAGTATGCATTCATTAGCCTATATTATTCAGAGGTGTTCTTTACTTGCTTTCATAGTAAACTCAAAAATTCTTGCAGCCATCTTACATGTTCACGGATAAGGAACACCGAGGACCCTTTGAGTTTTCAGATGAACTTGGAAATATTTCCATCACGCCTGAAGCCTCCAACGAAATTGTTCCAGCTCAGCAATATGAGGCAAATGACAAGGACCTGCTTCTAGGTATTGACGAGAAGGATGACAATAAAGGACTTTCCAATAACAATGGTTCCGCTTATACGGCTCCTTCATTAGAAAACTCCTCTAACATAACCTCACAAATGCAAGAGCTTGCAATCTCCGGCCCTGCCACATCCGCAACTACCCCACAAACAAGCTTTGGTTTTGATGATCTCCTTGGTTTGGGTTTATCAACAGCTCCTGCTCCAACACCATCACCGCCTCTCTTGAAACTTAACCCAATAGCTGCTCTAGATCCAGGCGCCTTCCAGCAGAAATGGCGCCAATTGCCAATATCATTAACACAGGTTTTTTTCCCCGCAATTTTTACCTTGCGATGTTACTTTTCAGTTCCCAAGTACATTCTAGCCGTATGAAAGACAATAGTTTAACTGGCTTTTCATTCTCTTTGGTCAAGATGTTTAACTTAGCACGAGTATTTTTTACCACATTTTTTACACCGTTAGATGCATTTGGAATCATAATTTGTTTCCCTGTTTCTAAATTCATGAAAGATTTTCGTAAGTGCTCAGGGATTTTGACTGGTGAGATTGTAACTTTCTTAACTACATGTGCAGGAGTGTTCTGTGAATCCACAGGGAATCGCGGCCTTAACAGTTCCACAGTCACTTATCAGACACATGCAGTCTCATTCCATTCACTGTATCGCATCGGGCGGTCAATCTCCAAACTTCAAGTTCTTCTTTTTTGCTCAAAAGGAATCAGAACCATCGAACTATCTCGCTGAGTGTATCATAAACACTTCATCCGCCAAAGCTCAGATAAAAGTGAAAGCGGATGAGCAGAGTACGTCTCAGGCATTCACAACCGTTTTTGAAACAGCCTTGTTCAAATTTGGTTTGCCTTGAGAAAGGCCTTCAATAAAATTAATCTCTATGTATCAGTAGAATTCTCTGGATGGATCTCTACACTTGTTGTAAAATGCGATAAATACTTTTTGAGTTTTGTAGTCTCTGACCTTTGATTTCTTTTCGTTCTTTGTGTTATAAAGATACTTTTTTGGAGGTGCTACGGAGGTACTTTTTATCCTTAAAAATTGGAACTTTCAAATGAATTATATGATTTGGCCATGTTAAATTAACATAACAGCTTCAATACAAGTTGTAACAAAAAGATCTCGTTGAAATGTAATATCGGATCATCATAAGAGTAAATTGATTCTGCCATGATGGAACGACTTCTGGATATTGCAAGATCAATCTATGAGGATGTGCAATTTCTCATGGTCCTAACATAAAATTTTGAATCACTAGGAAGTAAATGAAATAAAAAGTTTTAGGCCTCAAACATTAGATTCGTATAAATGTGGGCTAGTTTTGAAAAACAAATATATCAGGCGACCGATGAAAAAAAGTCAGCAGTTTTGGTAGTAATAATTTTATTTGTCGTGAGTGGTTACTATTTGTTCAATTTCGTAAACTTCTAGGGAAGAGAGGGGAGATAGGGAAGTGAGAGGGGGAAACCCTAGATTCGATCTCCATTCGATTTGGCTCGTTCTCGAATCGAAGCGATGGTGTTCTACTTCAAAGCCCGACCTGATGCTGGCGACTACACCATCTTCATGGGGCTTGATAAGTTCGAGAACGAGGAGCTCATCAAGTACGGCTTCCCCGAAGACGTCTGGTAAGCCGTCTTTAGCCAGAAGATTTTCGATTTTTCCCGATCATCGATTATTTTTTCTTTCTGAAGTTTTCTCGGATCGGTTTTAGTTTCGGATGGCTCAATTGTTTAATTAGTTGGCTTTAATCTAATTTTGAGTTTGTTCTCTTTGTTTATGGTCAGATGTTTTGTTATGTCATGATCTATTGTAGATTGATTTATGTGTTGAAGTCATGGGAATGAAAGAGGAAGAATTTGGTGGTCAACCTTTGCTCAAGTTTTGTTTTGATGATTTCACTGAGTTTAATATGTTGTGCTGAGTCTTGCGATGTGTTGTTGTTCTCATCTGATATATTTTATCGCAATTAGTTTTCTTCTTTCAAATTTTTTTTAAAAAAATTTGCAGAAGAGATATGTAGTTACGGTTTCTGGAAATCTTTGTGAAGAATTGACAGAGAATTATGATACGAGCTTAGAAACGTTGTTGTGGGTATACTCTATTTGTCCCTATGTTTACCAGATATTGAAAGGAGGATTAAAATATTCTTCCTCCTCATTGCTGGGCCTTGAATTAGTTCCACTCCACGACATATTTTTCCTAATACCTAACTCAAATCCGTCCAGTTAGTTTAGTAAATGCTAGCGAGACTTTTAAAATATGTATTGTAAGTCGTCTATCTGGTTTACTTAAGTTCGAATAAGTTAATTAGTGTTTTAATAAGTGGCATTCAACTAAATATAATATGGGTTTAGCTCACATGATCAGGGTCTTGATTATGATTTTTAGACAATTGTTAATGGCATCGTACAAAAGAATAGCTGTCTTTGTTCCATCTCATGTCACATACATATATCCCCACTCACACTAGCACATAGACGCATACACGTACAAAATCATACTTGTCCCCCTATATTCCATCATTTTATTGCACAATTTCTATGAGGATATAAATATGGTGATGTTTGGTAACTTTTGTGAAATGTAGTTTGGCCTGGTTATGCAGTCGCCATATCAAATTTCTGGATATACCTTGAGATCTTGGTAATTCAAGAGAGCTATCCACTATCGATAATGTTTTATTGATTAGTCCTTGTATGAGTAAGACCTATGGATATACTGGAAGCTGTGAACTCACCCCTGTTCGAGTATTGGGCTGTTTCTTAGCATGTCTATTGTCCTCTCATGCTGTATTAGCTATATACTAACTTTGGTGTGTGTAGATATGAATAGGGGTTTGTTACCTCCTAGTTTGACAATTTTCATATTTAATTAAACAAACTAAATGAGCTTCATAGCTTTTCTATTGATCATATGCTGCTACTGCGCATTTCTGTTGCAGGTCAGTAGGTTGATTCATAACTGAGGTTTATCAGTAAACTTATGGATACATCATGTCTATTTTCTGTTCGTGCTTTTCTTGCTAATGCCAATCTTTGATGTGTTTAGACATATATAGGGTGTTTTTTACCTTCTAATTTAAAAATTTCCTTTTTTCATATAAACTCTAGCAGCTTCACCTAGTCAGCATTTTAATTTGTCTGTTCAGTATGTTGATTCACGACCAAGTTGCTAAAAGTAATTTTCATTTGATGCAGGTTTCATGTAGATAAAATGTCTTCAGCTCATGTTTACTTGAGGCTTCATAGAGGCCAAAGTTTTGATGACATTAGTGAAGGTGTGCTGGAGGACTGTGCTCAGCTTGTGAAAGCTAACTCCATTCAAGGTAAAATCTGAATCCCTTTTTCTACTTGTGCGGAACTTAACATTTGCATAACCATTAGTCTTAGAGTACCAGTTTGTTTTTTAGAAGGAGGGCACATATAGGCTATTTTCTGTTTTCTTATCGACTGGTGTCTGGGATTATGTACCAGGCAACAAGGTGAACAACGTTGATGTTGTGTACACTCCGTGGTCCAACTTGAAGAAAACTGCCTCCATGGATGTTGGTCAAGTTGGTTTCCACAATTCCAAGATGGTAAGCTTCGTCATCTCTCAAGAAATTTTGGTTGTGCATACATGAAAACTGTTCAAAGTGTGGTTGCAAAGCAATGATGATACCTAACTGATATATGTTTCTTAAAGGTCCGGACTATCAGAGTGGAGAAGCGAGTCAATGAAATAGTTAACAGATTGAACAAAACAAAAGTTGAAAGAACGCCTGATCTGAGAGGTCAGTATTTGGTTTGTGTGCTCTTCCTTAAATTCCAATAGATAGAAAATCATACATACAACTTTCTCGTTCTTACAATTATGTTGCATATGAAGAGTCAGTTAAAGTGACTATAATTCCAGATAGTATAACTTTTAAGACCTATTAAATTAATATTGTTGTTGATAACTTTGTTGATGAAGCCGAGAGAGAAGCAGTGAATGCTGCAGAAAGGGCAGAGAGGAAACAACATCTGAGGGAGAAGGTCAGTTTCTGGGTTTTTGTCGTTATCATCTGAGAAGTCTTTGATTAGGGTTTTGACTAACATCTGCGATGTTTCTTAATTTTGCAGAAGAAACGTGAAGAGATAGATAGGCTTGAGAAGGAGAGGCAAGCAGAGATGAGGAGTTACAAGGGACTAATGGTAACTGATAAAATGACATCCAACAAAGACATTGCTTCAAGCAACAAATCGCTTCAAGAACTCGAAGACGATTTCATGTAAAAGCTCTGACGAAATGAGAAAAAAACAAACCAAGTCGTTAACATTCCAGCCAGAGGTGATCTGGTACTGCCCTTCAAAGAAGGCTTATGATGTTCTAGTAGCCTTAATTATGATGATGATGATGGCTGTCCGGTTTTATGTTTTCTTTCAAAAAGTCTTGAAGACCTAAAACCCTAATTTGGTTCTTGGACTACTTCGTCCATTGAAATGTTTCAAAGGATTGAATCTGATCTGTGAGAAAAAAGAGAGCATTATATATATATATATATATATATAACAGGTGAGCCAGTGATCGGGTGGCAGCCATTGCGGTGTTTCTCGAAAATCATTTGATTACCCCTACAGTCGTACATTTTTGCCAAAAAAATCCCAAAAATCAATTTAGGTTGGGCATAGCTCAATCGTTTAATCTGTCTGAAAATCAGAGTGTCTTGGGTTTTGGGTTTCGGAATAACTCTACTGACCATAGTTAAAACTCGCAGGTTGAATCTACCTGCGGTGGGTTAAAAGGTGTTTAACCTGCAAGTTAGCAGCAGGCCAGTGCGTAGAGTAGTATTGTTTAACGACCTAGTTGTCTTGATATAAAAAAAAAAGTCCCATGATTTGAAATAATTCCGGTGGCCCCTAAGGTGATTTTGAAACAATCAATAATCCAACAATTCGTTGTACTGGGGGAAATCAAGGTGTATTAAATAAATCTGGTTAAAAAATTTGAAAAAAAAAAAAGAAGAAAATAATAATTATATGTCCGTTAAGCACACTATAAAAAGATAGGGAGACACGTGACCGATAATATTTAAAATGGACGGCTGAGATTTAAGATTGAGAGAAAAAACGAAACGTTATTGACTTCGTTGTCTAATAGGGTTTGTTGAAGAAGAAACTTACTACACTTATTAATTTTCGAATTTCCGCCATTCTTGTTTTGAAAATAGCTCTGCCGACCGTTTAGATTTCTCTCTTTTTATCTTCTCTGGAAAACTTTTTTCAATCACACTCTCTCTCTTTATCTCAACTCAGATTGTGAAAAACTTTTATACGATCGGAGATTTATCGCATTCGATTGGATTTACTTTGGGCATTTTTGGGCATCGTCGTTGATTACTTCCATTTCCGAACCTTGCATCGGTTAGTTTTTTTCTGACTTCATGGTTAAGAGATCTTCAAGTATGTCTGATTGATCTTTGAATTTAGGTTGATTTGGGTATTTTGTGATTTTGAATTTATTGTCTGATTGATCCCAAAAAAAAAAATTCTCTTTTTAAAATGATTACTAACTAAACTTCACAATTGAGGCATTTGGATCTGTTACCAAGTTCGAGATGTGAAGCAAACACGAATTTGTTATTGTAATCTTTTTCAAGCTTCCACTATGTTTAGTCCTGATGGTATAGCGACCGACTTTTTTTTTTGGTTGGGAGAACCCGTGCTGATTCCTTTGTTATTTTTTCTTCACATTTTATAATAGGGAAGATTGTGAGATGGTGCAGAGGAGGGAACAGTAGCTTTGCAAGATAATGTTTTGGAGTGAACATTGCAGAGAAGAAAGGCAACGTATGGGAATTGGGGTTACCATTTTTGCTTTTTTATTCACAAGGTATGGAAAGTGAGTCTACAACTATCTCAACCCCTCAGGAAGGGATCCCGAAACCGCATCACGGGTATGCTTCTTTTTTTCATATCTTATCTTACTAACTAATCCTTAATTTGCCACAGTAGACTTGGAATAAAACGTTCTCATGTCCTCTCTTATCACATCTATTTGTGTGGATTTTACAGGAGGACTAGTGGCCCTGCAAGACGTTCAACTCGAGGTCAATGGACAGCAGAGGAGGTGAAATTTTATGTTTCCATCAGCTTTGTTTACAATGGTGTCCAATCCTATGCCAATTAGTCTGGTTTCAACTTTCACGTGCTTGATTATGCGACAAAGTCATCCCTATGTTTTTTTATTTGCATGATATCATTGTTCATGCTACATGAGATACACAAAAAGTAGACATTTGGCTATATGCATTTTAACACTCTTTGATCTGCATATTTGCTAACCACACATGTTTTCAGGATGAGATCTTGAGAAAAGCTGTCCATAGTTTCAAAGGGAAAAACTGGAAGAAGATAGGTGAGTTTAACAATTTGACATTACTTTTTTGAAATTCTTTTCCTTTTTGTTTTGATTTCTGTAATCTTTCTTCTCTAACTGAATGTCACGTCTTTGTCTGATTTGCTTTTCTTAACTTCCAGCTGAATATTTCAAGGATCGAACTGATGTCCAGTGCCTCCACCGGTGGCAGAAGGTTCTTAACCCTGAACTTGTTAAAGGGCCATGGACGAAGGAGGTGACAGTTTATTTCTTCACTACTTCTATATATGCGCATACTTGACCCTGTTTGCTTTATAATTTTTCTAACATTTCTTATGACTGCTTATTGCTCTCGTTTGACATGTGTGTAGGAAGATGAAATGATCGTTCAGTTAATCCAAAAATATGGCCCAAAGAAGTGGTCCACTATTGCTCGATTTTTACCTGGCCGTATTGGAAAGCAATGTAGAGAGAGGTATGTTTATAGACAGTTATTTCTCTAGGAACAATAGTGGAGTGGATAAGCATTCACAATGCTTGTCATTGATATAGGTGGCACAATCACCTCAATCCTGCCATAAACAAGGAAGCTTGGACTCAAGAAGAAGAGCTGGTTCTGATTCGTGCTCATCAAATATACGGTAATAGATGGGCAGAGTTAACAAAGTTCTTGCCTGGAAGGTACTAATATTTATTGTCATTTGAAAATCATCATACATTTTTATTCAATCTTAAGGTATTCTTCTATTTGTTCTAGCAATATAGTTTTTTGCTATGTTATCAACAGGTCGGATAATGGAATTAAAAATCACTGGCACAGTTCAGTTAAGAAGAAACTTGATTCCTACATGTCGTCTGGCCTTTTGGATCAGTACCACGCCATGCCTCTAACTCCTTATGAGAAAAGTTCCACATTACAATCAGCTTTTATGCAGAGTAATGTAGATGGAAATGGCTGCCTAAGTGGACAGGCAGAGAAAGAAATAGACAGCCGTCAAAATTCAAGCATGGTTGGCTGCTCACTATCTGCAAGAGATTTTCCAAATGAAGCTATAAACATGGAGCATCGTTTCTATCCCTGTGGAAACTCTCAAGACAATGAGCAAGCTGTATATCATTCAGATCAGTATTTCTATCCAGAATTGGAAGATATATCAGTCTCCATCTCAGAAGTCTCTTATGACATGGAGGACTGTTCACAGTTTCCTGATCATAATGTCTCGACTTCTCCAAGCCAGGATTACCAATTTGATTTTCAGGAACTATCGGACATTTCACTGGAGATGAGACATAATATGTCCGAGGTACCGATGCTATATACGAAGGAGAGCAAGGAATCTACTCTGGGAGCTGCAAACTCCACACTAAATATTGATGTGGCTACTTACACCAACTCAGCAAACGTTTTGACACCTGAAACGGAATGTTGCAGGGTACTTTTCCCTGATCAAGAGAGTGAAGGGCACAGTGTTTCTAGATCCTTGACCCAAGAACCAAACAAGGTTGACCGGGCAGACTCCCGAGATCCTATTTTGTGTGCATCAGCTTCAGACAGCCAGATATCAGAAGCTACAAAATCTCCTATGCAGAGCTCTTCTTCAAGGTTCATTGCAACAGCCGCCTCAGGCAAAGAAACTCTTCGGCCAGCTCCCTTAATCATATCACCCGACAAATATGCAAAGAAGTCATCTGGATTGATATGTCATCCTTTTGAGGAACCAAAGTGCACAACAAATGGAAATGGTAGCTTCATTTGCATCGATGATCCAGCAAGCTCCACTTGTGTTGATGAAGGAACCAATAACTCCATCGAAGAAGATCAATCTTATCATGTGAATGATTCCAAAAAGTTGGTTGCAGTGAATGATTTTGCTTCTCTGGCAGAAGATAGGCCACACTCTCTTCCTAAGCATGAATCAAACACGACAAGCGAGCAACATCATGAGGATATGGGAGCATCATCAAGTCTCGGTTTTCCAAGCTTGGAACTACCTGTTTTCAGCTGTGATCTTCTACAATCTAAAAACGATCCTCTACATGATTATAGTCCTCTTGGCATACGAAAGCTACTGATGTCCACCATGACGTGCATGAGTCCCCTTCGACTATGGGAATCTCCCACAGGAAAAAAGACGTTGGTTGGTGCAAAGTCAATCCTGAGGAAACGGACCCGTGATTTGCTGACACCGCTATCTGAGAAAAGAAGTGATAAAAAACTTGAAACTGATATAGCAGCCAGTCTGGCAAAAGATTTTTCACGTCTAGATGTGATGTTTGATGAGAGTGAGAATCGAGAATCTATCTCTAGGAATAGCACTTGTGTCATTCTTGGAGATAGAGAAAGTGGTGGAGAGGGTGAAGAGAATTGGAGGGGTAAGCCTTCTTCACTCTTTAGTCACAGAATGCCAGAAGAAACCATACATACCAGAAAATCGCTTGAGAAAGCAGAGCAAAGTTGCATGGAGGCAAATGTCAGGGAAAAAGATGGTTCTGAAGCAAATGTCGAAAATGTAAGTCTTTTCTTTCCTTTAAGCATTTGAACATCTGTTGAGCTAATAAATTACACAAACTCAGTTCCATCTGAGTATTGCCCCAAACCATGTCATTTCAGTACCCGATTTCTATATGTAGCCGATAGATTTCATTTCATGGTAATAACAGTATAACTAACTGGTTCATTTCATGGTAACAACAGTATAACTAAACTGGTGGACCTTTTCTTGAACTAAATTTTGCTTCCCTAGTTCATTAAACCGACCCGTGTGTACATTCTTGTGATCAAACTATCAAGATAGCTTTAGTTAAAATATTGCCTAGCTATTTTGATGGGTTTTAATCTTCATTCTGCGATATATATATATATATATGATGTAACTGACATACATTACCTTCATAATGGATCACCGTTTCTTCATACATCACAGGATTCATCATTGTTTTCTATGCTTTTACCTTCTTGATGGATCAACTCTTGTGCAGGCTGAAAGTTTCTCTGGTGTTCTTTCTGAGCACAATACCTGCAAGCCAGTTCTGTCTTCTCCTGGCCAATCTGTAACCAAAGCAGAGAGAGCACAAGTTTCAACCCCAAGAAATCATTTGCAGAAAACTTTCATGGCTACTTCTAACAAAGAACAACATTCCTCTTCAAGTCTTTGTTTGGTCATCAATTCGCCTTCTCAAGCAAGAAACACAGAGGGCCATCTTTTTGACAACGAGACAAGCAATGAGAATTTTAGCATGTACATCTATGCCACCCTTACTAAATATTTATATTCCTCTACTTGCTTTCAGTTCTTCCTACAATGATTTTGTTTCTCTTTCTTTTTGATCCATTTACAGATTCTGTGGAACTCCGTTCAGGAGAGGTCTTGAATCTCCCTCAGCCTGGAAATCTCCATTTTACGTAAACTCTCTCTTGCCCAGCCCAAGGTTTGATACAGAAATAACTATCGAGGTATTTCATATGCCTTAAGATCCTTCTATTATATGTTCAACCTCTTACTTCCTGGTGCATAACGTTAAATTCTTTTAGGCCTAATATATATATATAGACCTATTATTCTTAGGCAATTTGTGCTTATTTTTCAGGATATGGGCTACATTTTCAGTCCTGGGGAGAGAAGCTACGAGAACATAGGAGTGATGACACAGAGAAATGAACATGCAAGTGCATTTGCAGATGCAATGGAAGTTTCAATTTCAGCAACCAATGATGATGCGGAGCAGAAGAAGGAATTGGAGAAAGAAAATAATGATCCTCTACTGGTATATCCATACTCCACCAACGATTCACTCTCTAAATAGACGATTTCGAGATTATGATTTTTGTGGTTCTATAAACAAATAAAAAATGTTTTTTCCTCCGTTGATTTTTGGTTTTGAACATTTCTCAATATATAGGTGGAGCGTCGAGTGCTGGACTTCAACGATTGCGAGTCTCCCATCAAAGCAACAGAAGAAGTCTCATCCTACCTCTTGAAGGGATGTAGGTAAAATGCCAAAAGCTCATACATAATATGCAAATGCACGCACATACATGAACATGTATAAATATGTATGTGCATCTTTTATGAATTGTCCCTGGCTGGATCATTTTTTTCTTTGTTTCTATTTAATGAATGAGTTGGAGTGAATTTATGTAGATTCTGTGTTCAATATATATACATATTTCATATTGCCTGCAATGAGTCTGTACATACACGTCCGTATTCTGTGTCCAGTATATATACATATTTCATATTGTTCTGTGTTCTAATCTAGATCGTGTTTTTGCAATTCAGCCATAAGCTAGAACCTTAACTATAGCTTCGATTCTTCATGAACTGTAATCGAAATCTCAATTTTGTTTTTTATCTTTAATTGATTATTGTCCTTATCATCATTTTGAACTGATTGGTAATCTAAAAAGATGGATTCAGGGGTAGATTCATCTGAACAGGTATTTAAAACTTGTCCAGTCCCAGCAAAACACTTTACACTGTAAATGACAACGGGTTTTAAAGTTTTGAACGTAGCTTACGACTAAGGAACTAAACAAATATACGTTTGTTTTAGATTTATGTCAACATATCCGGATTTCGCTAAAACGTTCGAATAGAAATAGGTCGTTGTATGCAAAGTTACGAAACTGAATGTAGTGACTCTGATTAGAAACCAAAAAGAATTGCAAGTAACAGTAGAAGAAACACAAAAGCTCTCTTGCGTACTTTATTAATTCCGGGATGAACTAATAATAACAATAACGACATTTATCTTGTCACTGCCGGAAATGCTATAACAGAAGGAGAAAAACATTTCTTTATTATGACGATTTAGTAGAAGTGGCAGTAATGTTTTCCGTTTCTCAGACGGCTTTGGTTGCAACAGCGTGGATAGCGTCTGCAAGGTGCGGTACAGTCTTCGAACTCAGACCAGCCATGCTTATCCTCCTTTTATTCATTTATACAATCACAACAAGTTAAGACAATTTCAAGAAACTTAACAGATGACAGATGACGAAGAGAGGCTTACCCGTCCGATGTCATGTAGATGTGATACTCTTTAGTCATGTAGGAGACTTGAGCTGGGTTTAACCCTGTGAATGTAAACATACCTATCTGTTTTATTATGTGACTCCAGTCTCCAGGCGTACCTGTCACATGATTTTGAGTTTCGTTTCATTAGTTATGTCCATTTATAATCCTGATGATCTGTACATAACAATAAGACCTTACCTCTAGCACGTAATGCCTCGAAAAGCTGTTTTCTCATGCTGATGATACGATCAGCCATGGCCTTCAGTTCCAGAGTCCATTCGTTGAACAAATTCCTGTCTCGGAGGATTACTGCCACAATTGATGCACCATGAATCGGAGGACTTGAGTACATTGGCCTTATCACTAGTTTCAGTTGGCTTTCAACTCTCCCTGCAACATCTGCTGATTTGCATACCTACAACAACATCATGTCAGCATTCGATAAAGAACTTCCTACGGGTTTCTTAAATAAATTCTTGCAATGCAGCAGGTTATATGAATCTTACAATGCTGAGAGCTCCAACTCTTTCCCCATAGAGTCCCATGTTCTTGGCATAACTTTGAGCAACGAGGCATTCTCCGCCATCAGCAACAAACATCCTTATCGGTTTTGCATCTGTATCCAGACTTCCACTCGCGAAGCCCTGCAATGCGAAATGAGATAAAAACATATGGAAGAAAACAATTCTTTAGAGCAGAGATGGTTTAACCATCAGCTGATCATATACACAAGGATCATCAGTGTACCTGATAAGCACTATCAAAGAATGGCATCAATCCCTTTGATCGCATCAACTGCCTGATTTGCTCCCATTGTTGAATGGTTGGATCAACACCGGTTGGGTTATGGGCACAGGCATGGAGAAGCACTATAGAACCAGGTGGGGCAGCACCAAGGTCTTCTAATAAACCTGTGAACAAAAGAAAAAAAAGTTGCCGTAGACATTTAGAAAATCAGTAGTAGCGGTAAGTTTTCAACAATATCAAGCATAGAAATCAGTAGTATTTCACCGTAGTCTCACCTTGAAAGTTCAACCCACGTGTTGATGGATCGTAGTAGCGGTAAGTTTTCACTGTCAAACCGGCCAGCGCAAAAATTTTCGGATGATTTCCCCATGTTGGCTGAGTTATATAAATTGTTTTCTGGAATGCAAAGAGAAGACTCCAAGTTTACATGAGAAGTTCTCTAGGATAAATAAATTCAATCAGACAGGGAATTGGACTTTAGCATGTACCTGATGATAATGCTTGGCCAAAAACTCCCCTCCAACTCTCAGGGAACCAGTACCAGACAAACACTCAACGGTTGTAACCCGATTCTCCCGTATAGCAGGACTAAGTCATACATGAAAACACCGATCATAAAGAATTGTCTGAAAGAAAAAAACTGATGAAAACAAAAAAATAAACAGAACAATAATTACCTGTCAGCGCCTAATATGAGCTTAGCACTTAACTTGTTGAACTCAACCAATCCAACAATGGGAAGATACTCCTTGATTCTTGTTCTAGAGATTAACACACAAAACAAGACTCAGCTTTCCTCACAACATCAAGCACATAAAGGGTAGAACCAAAGTCAACCCCAAAAAAAAAAGAGAGCTCAACCTGTCATTGATAAGCTGCTGCTCAGCTTTCCTCACAACATTAAGAACCAAAGGTTTTCCCTCCTGCAACACAAAACACCATGAACCACTAATCCATGACAGTTAGGGGAAAGAACAGAGATAGCTTCTGAGGATCATTACCTCAGTACGGTAAGCACCAACTCCCAAATTTAGCTTAACTGGGCTGGGGTCTTTGTTATACGCAACTGTCACCTATTTATTATGTTAAAACAAGTATAAGAATCATTGATATAACCAAAAAAATCATCATAATTCATCTTAGAGCTGAAAATTTCGTGACATAACAATGAAATCAAGAAGATTCAATCCGTTCTACTAATCAAGCGAACCAAATTCAGAAGCATATACATCAAATCTTCTCCCATTTCATTTCAGCTCATATATCATCATGTCAACATCCCGAATTTTATCGCGATTTCACACTAATCAATAGCCGATCCAATGCGTATGACACACATATCCACAAGCTTCGACGAATATGTTTGAAAAAATATATAAACACAAAACATAATCGAAGAAGAAGAAGAAGGTACCCCAAGAATAGGATCCTCAGGAGCTTGAACAAGATGAGCGAAAACAGAACCGCCGGTGACTCCCGATGTTGGCGAGGCATAAACGGAGCTCAGGTTATCCGAATCCGTACCGGCAGTGAGATGACGGAGCAGAGCTCCGATCCTACGATCGCTTGAAGAAGAAGAAGATGAAGAAGAAGAAGAGAACTCGGTAGTCATATTTTTGCTTTGTGTGTACGAATGAATGAATCAATCAATTTGGACTTTTAATTATTTTTATTTTCACTATCGAAAGTTGCCACGTAAGCTTGGCATAAAGTTGCGTGCCTTGAACCCATCATCAAGATAATAAAAACTCTTTTCTAAGATTATCCATGAAAAAGCTTGAAAAACAGGGAAAATTAGTAAATACACCCAAAATAGGGCTTAATTTCGCATTATAACGAAGTGATGAAATCTAACAAAGAAAAAAAAAACATTTTTTACAAAACATGTGTTAGAGAAGAAAAAGAGATAAATTTAATTGTTATGAGGTATTATTATTTTTGTTGAATCATTGTTTAGCTGTTTTCAATATAAAATAAGAAGAAAAATGCTAGAGATAATATGACCAAGGTATATATTGTTGTTTTTGTCTATGATGAATATCTGATTTAATACGTCAAATTAATGTATCGTGAAAAATAAAGATTACTATTTTGGTGAATTTATGAAGCTGGCTGTCGTTAAAATATAGTATTAAATTCTCTAATTGATGAAATTTTTTGTTTTTGATGATTGATGATAGAATTAGAAGGTATTCGGGATTGTTCATTGTTTAAATTTATTATAATGTAATCTTTATTTTATAATATTTTATATTATTTTATATGTTTAAATATTTGGATTATGGAATCGTTTAGCTAATGTGAAAAAAAAAAAAAGGTCCAAAACCAGGTTATATATTGCTCAAAGCAAAGCATTTGATCTAAAATCCAGTAAATTATATTGTTCATATTTATTAGTTGATACTCATACATGCAGTCTCATATATATCCTCTTCAAGAATGAAATTTGTCTCCTCGAATGTACTTGATTGTATTGATGGTCCGCGGGCCGGTTTACTTATCCACCGGGTTAACCCATCAAATTTGTAACCTGTCCTGGGTTAATGATATGTGAAATCAACTTTTACTTATCCCATAGTGGGGGTGGTTGTTTAGGTTCGGCAAACAGATTTTGATCCGTTAAAACTTAAAATAATGAAGATCCAGTTACGTGGATTATCGATGGCTTCATTGAGCTTGGGATTTGTTGTAACACGAGATCCTGTGTGAATAGATTCGAGAGGCCAACTCAGTCTCATAGTACCTTTGATCTATAGTGGGGTTTCTGAGTTTTGGGATGCTTTACTGATACTTTCATGGATTCAATAAGTTATTTTCGTCATTAAAGTTAAATTAATGTTTTACGGAATAAATGGGTTGGTCCTCATATTTTTTGGGAGAGGTAGACCAAAATTTAATTTGAGTTTGACAACGGAAAAGAAATTATTTGCATGCTGTTTTTGTTGCAGTAGAATAACGAAAACCGCTACATATCAGAATGAATTAATGATTATATTTGAGATATATTTTATTGAATTTAGATTTTTCCATGTAATTATACAAATGGAATTTCTAAACATTGTACTTCATAACGCAACTCACTAGACGATGCGGTTTTAAACTACTTGGTCAAATTTTTAGTTTTCGACCAAAGAGATTATATATATGGATCGTTAAATCTGAAATCTTTTGATCATAAGAAAAAGAAACCATAAATGCTGAAAATGATACCCGAAAACTTAATTGCTTACACGACAAATGAAAGTGTTGGAATTTTGTGATGTAATAATATTGCAAACGGTACATATCATGTCGTCTTTGAGCTCTAATAGCCTCCTTCGTTGTTTCACAAAATTCGAGTTTTGTATAGATACGACTTACGAGGTAGTTCAAACAAGTAACACGTACGACTTGTTTTATCTGAATATTTTCTTGGATATTTGTTTTTTTTTGGGTTTTCAAAATTCGAGATTTATTTTAGCTAGTCATCAGCCATCAGGTAAGTAGGTAACAAACTGGATCTTAAGAAATGACAGCAAAAGATTTTATTCCGAAAATAAATTTGGCTATCTGTGTTTGACCTATAAAATAATGGAGCATTTTTTTATAAATAGCACCTTTTGTTCTGTTTTGAAAAGAAATTCTAAATACCAAAAAAAAAATATTGGTTTCCGAAAGTTTTCATATGCCAAATGTTTGTGAAACTTTTGGAATTTCAGAATATGGTAATTTGGAAACAACACAAAAATGGTAATTCAGAAAAAAAAAAAAATATATATATATATAATTATCTATTTACTTGAATATTTGTTTTCTAAGGATTTCATGATTAACGCTTTATAATCCATAAGGTAAGTAAATTAGAAATGCTTCTAAATGTATGCAGCACCGAAGACAAATATTAAAAACTAATTTGCGGTAATATAAAATTAGTCGATTTTTTAGTATATATATAATGACTACCAATAAAAATATAATAAAAAGTTTGTCATCTATAGTTCACATACAATTTTGACTTGGAACCCTGGTTAACAACATTAATACAAATCAATATATTACAAATTCCAGTTATGATTAGCGTATACTTGTGTAGCATATACTTAATTGACGATATATCAAGTGATGTTTGTGTGTGTTTTCTTTTTTCAGAAACAAAGATGCGCTGGATATATCGTGTGGCTCTGACTAAATGCTTTTTGGGTTCAACCCAGATTTTAGGTAATGGCATAAAATATAGGTTATTCAACATAGGGGTCATTTTTTAGATTTTATTAGATATTGCCTCATGCTGTATGTCGAAATAATAAACTAAATTTGAATATTGTGATTTTATTTAAATGAAAATAAACAATAGTAAATAAATTAATTATCACAGATTTTATTATTAGTGAAAGCATGCCCGCGGGTCCGGACTAAGCAAAGGATTATTACTACCAATTAGTTTACTATTTAAGGGTCACTTATTTTTTGTTTTACGATGACAGTTATATATCTTAAAAACCACCAAATTTGTTGGGTTTTTTCAGTAAACACCTATTATCCAGAAAACATTGTAATACGATTTTACATAATTTTTAAAGTTAATATTAAGAAAGAAGAGACCATTTTTTCTTGATTCGGACCACTATTTTCAGTGGACCTATCATGGTGACATATGTTAATATGATTCTAAGATAAAATTACTTCTCCAAATATATACTCAAATGGATTTTTAAAATTACCATATATGATTTAAAAAAAAAACTCCAACATAGATAAATAAAATTAAAACATAACTTTTTGCGTAAATCATGATTAATTTGAGTATTGATTTCTAATTTTTTAAATCATGTATATTTTTAATTCTTTAGATTCCCATTATGCATTTTATTGATAAAAAGGTTATAATATAACTATTAAAAATCGAAAAATCTATTATGAAGCATTTAAAAAAATGGATTTAATTGTGGAAAGGTAAAGTTATGGTAGTTATTAAAAAGGGTATTATAGTGTATTTCTCCTTATAGGGTTTTAGCATTTTTTTGTTTTCATATCTAAAAATGCTATGTACACATTAGTATTAAAAAATATAAGGTATAGAGATTATTTGACGTAAGAAAAAAATATATATAGGAATTTTTTAATCAATGTAGTTCAAATTTATTGAATTTCTATTTTTCTATTTTTCAATATTATAAACAAGATCTAAAAATATATGACTTGATCAAAACTTTAAAACATTCTCTGATAATTTTATTTTAGTATCAAACATATTTGCACACCCATAGAACACGAACACAAGCGTGAATTCCCATGTTTTAGTGATGGATTTTGGTGGAAAGTTGGAGTTAATTGATATCATCGTGGTTTGAGGGTTTACGTTGCCACCATAATTACGACCTAATATATATATATATATATATATATATATATATATCTCACAGCTTTAGTTATATAAAGGCATATACGTACGTAACAAACACACACATGCATGCATTATCATTATGCATCTAAAAACAAATATAATGATTAGCGAAAGAAAAGCTGAGATGAAATTGTGGTTCATGAAATTTCAAACTCCTTACGATTGATCATACACAAAAATCCTTTAACGTGGCTCATGACAGTAACTTCCACAAAAGATTTATAACTCTGCAACGCATCCTCTTCTCTCCTATTTTTTTTTTTTTATAAAAGAAATATATATATTAGGGGCTTGTTTCTTACATATTTGAAAAAATGTTATCTGTCCGGATCCATCATCAATAGTTCTCTTGGTTAAGTGAAATACTATTGAGGTTAATTCTATTATTTGTTTCCGTGTGTTTTTACGCTTACATGTTTGTGTGCTTTTTCTTTATATGAAATTACAATCTTTAGCATCTAATCAAAATAACTGGTGAATCTTCAACACAAAAAAGCCAATCACAAACGAATATTTCTTTTAAAACAAAATGCAATAAAGCCACAGTCCTCATTTTCGAAGTTATAACATTTTACAACAACAAAAAAAAAATATTATAGGTTGGCCATGAGTTTAGTGAGATTATGCATCCAAAACAATGAAATTTATTGATATATTAAAACAGATTAAATGTTTGGAAGACCGTCTCGAGAACCAAACAGAACGCTGATAAGTGTTTCGTCTAGGAGCTAACACATCTCAACATAGTGAACCGTCAAGTGAACCTGCGTGCATAAAAGTATCACCCCATTATATTTTCTGTTTAGCTCGAATGCTTATAAGGAATTTTAATGGCCCACAAACACAAAGAATGCGTGTATAATTAAATACGAATTGCCAATATCTGAATAGTCTTATATGGCCCACGAAGCAAATCAACAGGCAATATCACCACTCTTTACTTGATGATTGAGCTTTTTAAGTCTGCTTCTTCTATAGTATCTGCCTATCTGGTGTTCATCACCCTAAGCTGAAGAAACTCTTACCATCTAACACTACTTTATAAATAAGAAATTTCAGATATTCGATATATAATTGTTTTAGATTTAGAATCAATCGTTAATAATACATGTGAAAACATATAAATCATTAGTATGATTAAAAACTAATTTATTTTCCTAATTAAATAAACCTTTTTAGTCAATCTAATGAGCTTTCTTCACAGAATGTTTATCAAACACTTTTTGTCGATTAAAAAAAAATGACTTTCGACAAATACGTTTCTCCAGATTATTATTCAATCGTTGATAATAGATGCATTGATCAATGTTTCTAACAGAGAACTAAGGTGTTAACCAACTGAGATAAGCTAATCATCTAATGGATGTATCAAACGTTAAGCTAATTAATCACGATTGTGTTTTCCAACTAAAGTTTTGAGTTCAAAATCAAGTATTTTGTAAATGGAGATCAAACAAATTCAAAGGTATCAGTAACACATAGATGCATGAACCTGAGTATATATATAAACATCAATATACATGTATAAATAGATACGATGATGTTGGGGTGTGTGTAGAAGTAAAAATCCAAGAGTTAAAAAGGGGAGAGAGAGAGAGAGAGAAGGTTGATGTGGTTGTCGAGATGCTAACAGAGAGGCACATGCAAAGCTTAAATGATGGTATCGCTGGTGGCCAAAGCATCTCCTTAAAGCTGTCCTTTTTCATCTTAAGTCTTCTTTTTTTTTATTTCCCTTTGCTACCGCTTCTCTCTTTCTCTCTCTATATAAGTTGTATGTAATTTATAATTTTTTAAAATAACATATCAACTTGTGTATATAACTTACTAATGTGCAGTTGTGCACGTATGCATACCTAAAAGTGTATCAATTAATTAATTATTTAATCTACTTTCTCGAGTTACAAATTCGTTTGAAGATAATATTCAAAAAAATATGAATCTTGATTTATACGGTCGAGATAAAATGTTTGGTTGGTTGAAGATTGGTTCCGCCCTTAATTATCTAGAGAAAAGATAAGATCATCACGAATATGTGCTCAATTCCTTTTCCGTAAAGTTGGGTATTAAATTATGAATATTAGCTAGAAATTTTAGAGGGGGCGTATATAGTGTGGAATTTTTTGTGTGATAAACGTAAATAATGCATCCAAATTTTCAAAATGGATCATTAACACGTTTTGGTATGTATACATCACAATTTGTCAACCCCGTAATTAATTGCGTCGAACAAGAAAAAAAATCTTATGTGGCAAAAGTGAAACACATATATGGCAGTGGGAGGAAAAAGGAGATTATTTTTCTCCCCCAAAATAGACTAAAGTAACAAACCTAAATTTCTATGGAAAGAATTGGAATATTAAAAAACCTCGAAGCCGACAAAAAACTAAGAAAAAAATAAAAACCCAAATTTACCGAAGAAAAAATATTATAAAAATACAGGAACAAGGAGAGAGAAATGTGTTATAAAGGATAAAGCCCACTAACATCACTCATCTAACTGTATACTATTATTTTTTCGAGACAATATATCAATTTACCTAATCTAGTATTTTATTTTCACTAAGTTTTGTATAAATTTACCCGATATATATACGTTTGTATTATATTTAACACAACTTAATGATACTGACCTCCAAATATATATGTGTGTCAATACGTAGAGAAATCTAAAGGAAAAAAAAACATTAGCTACGTCAGAAAAAAAAAACACAATAGCTGTCTAACAGTTAAATTCCGAAGCTAGATTTCTACTGATTATGTGATTGAATTTGATTAACAAAGTAGAGTCAACATCCAATTAATTGCTTTATATAATATCGAATATGCAAAAGGTCTAAAGAAAAACAAAGTTGTTTGTGTTAAAACTTTGCTTACATCATATGTAACCCATTAGGTTGGTGTACCATGTGATGATTCTACCACCGAAAAAACAGAAATTAATATTAAAAATACATCAATATTAAAAATTAATAATTAGGGATTACTATATGTATTTTTGAATAGAAAATAAATAGGTTTATGTGAACCAGATATATATATATCTCTATATTTTTACTGTGGTAAACTTTTGGAAAGGGGAAAAAAGAGTGTTAGGGTTAATATATATAATTCATTTATTGAGGAAATGGGCTCATCTAGGGTAACATCACCTACCCATACAATTTTATCATGCTTTTAGGGCTTTTATTTTATCACTGGTCCCACTACTTCCCCCACAACTCTCTCCTCTTCGCGTGAACCACACGCTCCAATATCTCTCCTTCGTCTGTGCCGACGCTCCCTTACCGATCCGCGCCACGGACGAAACGTGCCCACACGCGAAAAGTAAGCGCCGTGATAACCACGCGCCTAGGGTTTTTCTTCTTTCAGGACACAAGTGAAAATGGGTTGTGATAAGAACCGCACATTATGGCCACGTGGACTTTTCTCATTGGTTTCTTGTCCCCCCCATCCTATCACACAAAAACGTCTTTACGAATATATAAATAAATTAAAAAATGGATTTCTTTCCTTAAATAAAGAAAACACTGAAATCTTGTTGTTTAATTTTTGGGGATACTGCTACCCTAATCCAGCTGATTTTGTTAAATGTTTAGATTTGTTTCTTCACTAAACATAAAGATGTATAGTATTGCATAAAAAAATTTCTCCTTTCTTTAACAATTTGACAAATACAGATACAGATACAAATACGTGTACACAATATATGTAAAGATACGTAACCTTGTTTCGTGTAATTGGAAATAGGCAGACCAGATGGTGACATGGCATTGTCATGTTCCATAGATGAGTTGTTTTTAATTTTTTTTTCCTTCTAAAATTACGATAAATTAATAATATTATTTTAACGAAATAAAACCCTCATTTCAAGGATAAGAGAGCTTCACTTTCTCTCTCTTCTTTCTCCAACAGTCTCTCTCTACAAAACCAAAGAAAGTCCCCCCTTTCTCTCTCTCTCTCCCCTTTCGTCTTAGGGTTTCACGAAAATTCGCAGTCAAATTCTACTCATATCCCGACGAATCAATCCTCGAAGCTCCTTTAATCTTCTTATCCAGAAGCTTCTCAATCTCCCGATATAGTTTTCTTCGTTTGCCGCTTAAGATCGAGCTCGAATCTCGTATCCCTTTTTTTTTTTTCCCCCTAATTTCTGGTCGGATTTATCCAGGTGCGTGTTTCCGACATGAATCTCAGATGTCTTCGATTTAAGGTTTCAGCTAAGGTTTGATCTTGTTGGGTCGAGATTTGGTCTGACTTAAGAGCTGACTTCGTGTCTTTAAGCTCCACTGTTCATTTATACGTCTCTTCTTCGGAAACTCGCTGTTCTTATTTTTTGGGTTTCTTTCACGGACTATTCACGTGCTGATAGATCTGGCCCGTATTAATTGGGTGGGTCTTGGTTAATCTTTGTTAATCACATGCGGTTAATTTAAGTGTTTTATTATCTGTTACTTTCGTTCTAATTTTTGATTTTAAACCCTAAATTACGCAGATTAATAATTTCACCTTTCTTGGGTTTTGTAATTCCGAGATTATATTGAATCGGGTCTGATCTTCTTTATTATTATTTTTTTTTTGCTGTAGATAAAGGTTACAGTTTTGGGTGTTTCCCGGTTGTCTGAAAAAAACCCTAATGTTAGGTCGTGTTTAAATATTGGTTTACATGTTAAGTGTTAAATGTGTAAAATTCACTTGCACGATTAATTTTTGTTTTAGTAGTATAAATGAAATGGGATGCTAGTAAAGATTTTCGTTCTTGATTTTATGTAGACCTTAGGGTTTTAAAAAAAAAATTATTTTCCGTGGAATTGTGGAGTTTGATGTTGGTTATGAATGTTATTTTATGTGGGATATTCATGGAATATGCTTGAACATTATGTTATAAATTAGTTATATTTATTGCTTAATTATAATTAGAGTTATATTTGGTGTCGTATATTTGGAAAGTTAAGATTTATGTCTTGATATGCATCAACAATGTGATCATCAAGCACAATTATACGGTGTGATATGTAACTCAATTGTTTATATTTCGTGATGCTAAGAAATATTTTTATGTTATACTTTTGTAGCTCTAGTTGCGGAGAGAGTATAATGGTGCATGGAAGTTAATCACCACTGAGGCATAGAATCTTCTTCAAGCAAATCAATGGGATCTTCCATTAAGATCAATTCAATATCCATAGATCTTGCAGGTGCTGCCAACGAGATTGATATGGTGAAATGTGATCATTTCTCCATACGGTGAGCATAACTTTTAACCTTATACATTATCAACCTTCCTTGTTAGAGTATGTTTACATTTTCCAATTAGTTTGATCAGTTTTTATGTGTGTTAAGTTTTATATGATGTTCACTTCCAAATGCATATATATCGTAGCAAGGTACAAGTTTAAATGACATGAATATTGAGTTTTTGTTCTTCTTGATTAATGCAGTGCATTCGTAGCTGAAACCCGTGAGAGAGACCATAGAAAATGTTGGCCGTTTTCAGAAGAGAGCATTAGTTTGGTGGACCAACAAAGCTATTCTCTTCCTTCTTTATCTGTTCCAAAGTTTAGATGGTGGCATTGTATTAGCTGTATCAAAGATATAGATGCTGATGGGACAAAAGGTACTGGACCTATTGGTAAATCACATTTCCAATATTGTTTTTATGTTTCTATAGACATATATACTTGTATACATGAACTTATACATCTGAGTTGTTTCTAGATTGTGGACTGCATTCAAACTCAAGAACTATTGGAAATTCTTCGGTTTTTCCAAGTAAAAGCAAATTGAATTCGCTAACTGTCATTGATCAAGAGAAAGAAAGGAAAACTGATATTGCAGGTATGCATCTGCTGGTTTTTAGTTTCATAATACATAGCAACCTGAATCATTTTGTATTATCATCTATTTCAGGTAATGCTGTTGAGGAGAATTTGGATGAAAACTGTGAAAGATCTCAGAAGGATGATCAGACAGGTATAATTTTCCCTGGTCAAGCAAATTAAAGTGTGCACATGAAGCGGAATACTAATTTCTAAAAGCTAAACAATTGCAGCTACTACGTTTCTCAAGAAAGTTCGTGCAATGGATGCTTCTACTGTTAGGAGCAAGAGCAGAAAACTCGTGAGTCCAGAGCAGGTAGGCAACAAGAGATCTAAAGAAAAGGTAAGCAAATCATCGATGGATATTAGCAGCTGGAAAGAGAAACAAGTTGTGGATCAGGCTGTGACAACTTTCGGGTCATCTGAAATTGCTGGTGTGGTGGAAGATACACCGCCTAAGGCAACCAAGAATCATAAAGGCATCCGTGGTCTGATGGAATGCGATAATGGATCGTCAGAGAGTATAAATCTTGCTATGAGTGGGTTGCAGCGTAGGAAATCTCGCAAGGTTCGTCTACTCAGTGAGTTGCTTGGTAATACTAAAACCAGTGGTGGTAGTAATATCAGAAAAGAAGAGTCTGCTTTGAAAAGGGAATCGGTTAGAGGTAGAAAAAGAAAGTTGTTACATGAAAACAATTATGTCAGCCGGATATTAAGTACAATCGGCGCAACCTCTGAAAATGCCTCCAAAAGTTGTGACTCTGATCAAGGTAATAGTGAATCAACGGATAGTGGGTTTGAGAGAACTCCAATTAAGGGTAAGCAGAGAAACAGAAGATTTCAGGTTGTTGACGAGTTTGTTCCACCAATTCCTTGTGAAACTTCACAAGAGGGCATCAAGGAGCATGATGCAGATCCCAGTAAGAGATCAACTCCTGTGCACTCTTTATTCACTGGAAAAGATTCGGCTCCTTGTCCTCCGAGTACTCAGAGAACAGAGAGGAAGCTCGGTTTAGCCAAGAAGAAGACAAAGAAGCCCGTAATAGATAATGGGAAGAGCACCCTGATCAGTTTTAGTACCGGCAGTGATGGAAATCAAGTTAAATCGCAAACTGGTCCTTCAATAAACGCAGTTTCCCACGCTCGAGATTTATTGAATGAGAAAAGGGTGGACAGTTTATTTGACAACCGTTTGGCTTCAGAAGGGTATTTCAGAAAATATATCCCTCAGCCTAATGATAAGCCGGTCATTTCTGTGCATTTGCAAGAAAATGATCATGTGAGGTTAAGAGATGCGGAACCAAACTGTCTTCGAGATTTTAGTTCATCTTCTAAATCCAGCACAGGTGGATGGTTGAGAACTGGAATAGATGTTGTTGACTTCAGAAGCAACAACAGCAACTCAGATAGATCGTCTTTCTCGAACTTTATGCTAAGATATGCCCCTTCTTCTACTGAAGTTGCGGATGTTTCCCGTGCGCTGCAAAAGGTACAAGCTTTGCATCGATTGTTTTTAAATTACCCGTCCAAAAGCTGTTCTTTAGGTAAAGCTCTGTATTACAGTTTGTGAATGATTTTTTTTTCCATATGAGCGTCAAAATTCTCGGTCAGTTTCTTCAATCACCATGCTTTCCCATTCTATTTTCCAATTTGCACCTATTATTGTTTATTCCAAACTGGTGTGCTTCAGTGATTGGATCAGGAAAATAACAGGATTGATTTACTTGGCAGGATGCTTCTGGTGCAGACAGAAAGGGGAAGACCGTTATGGTCCAAGAACATCATGGAGCACCCAGAAGCCAAAGCCATGATAGAAAGGAGAGTACGACTGAAGAGCAAAACGATGATATTCCCATGGAGATAGTGGAGCTCATGGCCAAAAACCAGTACGAGAGGTGTCTTCCCGACAAAGAAGACGACGTTAGCAACAAACAGCCATCACAAGAAACGGCACACAAATCCAAGAATGCTCTACTGATTGATCTCAATGAAACCTACGATAACGGAATCTCACTTGAGGACAACAACACATCAAGACCACCAAAACCGTGTGGTAGCAATGCAAGGAGGGAAGAACATTTTCCTATGGGAAAACAGCAGAACCCTCATGACTTTTTCCCAATAAGTCAGCCTTATGTGCCTTCTCCGTTTGGGATCTTTCCTCCCACCCAGGAAAACCGAGCCAGCTCCATCCGGTTTTCTGGTCACAACTGTCAGTGGCTTGGGAATTTGCCAACTGTGGCTAATCAGAACCCTTCTCCTTCTTCATTTCGGGTATTACGTGCTTGTGATACGTGCCAGAGTGTTCCTAATCAATACAGAGAAGCTTCGCATCCAATTTGGCCATCTTCCATGATACCACCACAGAGTCATCATAAGCCAGTTTCTTTCAATATGGATCAGTCAACAAAACCGGGTACGCTTTCACATGCATCCAACAATGAAAATACGTGGAATCTCAACTTTGTCGCTGCCAACGGGAAGCAGAAATGTGGGCCTAATTCAGAATTCTCATTTGGCTGCAAACATGCTGCTGGGGTTAGTAGTAGTAGTAGTAGTAGGCCAATAGATACCTTTTCTAGTGAGAGCTCTATACCGGCATTGCATCTACTCAGCCTTATGGATCCTCGGCTGAGGTCAACCACTCCCGCTGACCAACACGGAAACACCAAATTTACTAAAAGACATTTTCCGCCAGTCAACCAGTCCAAGGAATTTATAGAGCTTCAAACAGGGGACTCTAGTAAGACAGCCTACTCAACTAAGCAGTTACCTTTTGATTTTTACAGCAAGAGATTCGCACATGAGACTTCCCGGAAGAGTTTCCCCATCATTCCACCTCTTGGGACGTCTTCATTTTCTTTTCAAAATGCTCAAGCTTCATGGAGCCCTCATCAAGAGAAGAAAACTAAGAGAAAAGACACGTTTTCTCCGGTTTACAATAGTCATGAAAAGTCGGTGTTTGCAAGCAGCAACGACCAAGCGAAATTCCAGCTTCTGGGGGCATCGAATTCCATGATGCTCCCTTTGAAATTTCACATGACAGATAAAGAAAAGAAACAAAAGAGAAAAGCAGAGAGCTGCAATAATGCCTCTGCGTGGCCGCTCAAAAACGGTTCTGGACCCATTGAGTGCAGCGTCAACAGAAATCCTGCTGATTTCACCATTCCTGAACCTGGGAATGTTTACATGTTAACGGGTGAGAATCTTAAGGTCCGAAAACGCACAACCTTCAAGAAGAAACCAAGCTTGTGTAAGCAGGACGCAATGAAGCAGACCAAAAAGCCTGTTTGTCCAGCTACAGAAAATGCCTAAAGATATACAGCGTGGGAGAGATTTGTGCAGGTAAGTTGCTAGGACTACCTGTTTCTAATAATGATTCGAATTTACTTGGTTCATCTTGAAATCAATGACTTGAGAAAACTAGCTTTCATTGAATTTTAGTGCTGGAAAAAGGTGATACTATCTGCACCTTACTTAGTTTTCTTTTGCAGTTCCATTAGTTAGCACTTAAGGACTGATTTATGTTTTAAGGTTAGGTTTTAGAACAGAGTTTAATCAGTCTATTCATCAAATTTTTGTGTCTTAGAACAGAGTTTAATCAGTCTCTTCGTCAAATTTTTGTGTTCCGTTTCTAACAAAACAGGTTTCTCTCTACTCTATGTGAAACAGATACTGAGGCAGAGGGATTAACAGAGAAAGAAGGATAGAGAGAGAGAGAGAGAGAGAGAGAGAGAGAGAGTTCCTATTGAAATCAAGGATAAGTCAGACAGGAAACAGTAAACTGCAAATCTTCCTCCTGTTCTTGGTCTGTGGTCTTTGACTCTACACATCTCAATCTCTTTTCTTATGTTTTGTTCAAGCATACTTGGGAAAACTCAGCGTGTGTATATACTTAAATTACTCTGCCTTGTTTTTTGTTTTTTTGGGAATACCAGATACCTTTTTACTTGGTTATATTTATGTAGTCTTATTTAAACCGGTATCATTTGTTGTATTGAAATGTTACTGTCAGATAAGCCAACTTCTCCAAATTCATAGGAAAACCTAAGAGAAACCCTCTAACTTTTCATTTATTTAAAAAAAAAAAAAAATTCTAACTTAATATTCTGTAAAATAAATCTCCAATTTGAAAAGAAATTCTGCAAAACAACTTTTTTTTAATAAAAGAGAACAAAGGAAATGTTTTTTTTTTTTCACTTTTCAACATTTTAATTTTCTTTAAGAATACATTGAAAATAGGGTATGTTAATTCCATTGCAACTCTGAGTTTGCATTTGGCTGACTTGCGACTGGGGTAGAGGATAATTTTATCATAGGAAAAGAAGGAATGATGTGAGCGTGAGCGGATGCGAGGTTCAAAGATTGAGGTGTTGGCAGATCGGGGAGAACAATGTTAATGTTTGGGTGTAGTAGGAGGGAGGAGATGGTTCTTGAAGGGGAATTAAAACCGAGGGTGAGGAGAAAGTGAAGACGGTCATCATCATATATGACATTACGGGAAAAAGAAAATGTGGTGAGATTCTAAATCTAAGCAAAGATAGCCACTGGTTAGTGGATCGAAAAACTAGAGAGTAGGATAACAAAGACAGTAACAAATCCTTAGACGATTATATGAGATGGGCAGACGAGCAAAATATATTTCATTACCAGTGTAGGAAGATGATAAGATGTTGAAGACGTGGACCTCCATAGGAAATGCCTCAACCCAATAGGAGTTCAGGTGGTTGAGCTTGAAAGAGAAGAGCTCAAACAATATTGCACGTCCATTTTGTTGGAACGTGTAAAGATATGAAAAACGAGGCTCTATGCCTTGGGCCGATAATATCTCAAGAACGGGGCTGAGATTATTGTAATCACCACTATTGTCACTTTGGAAAGCTTTTAATGTTTTCTAAAACTGGTTTTGAATGAAGTGACAGAACTGTAAGTCATTTCTCATTTTCGACGTGGGATTTATAACATGGTTACTTTAGATGATGATTTCTTTTGGTTAATTCATTTATGAATGAATCCCATTTTTCTTAGATCAGTCATATATTGCATGCAGGGACGGATCTAAAAATATTTTTTGGTGGGGACATATATATTTTTGCTTGAAACATTGGGGGCATAATTAAGTGCAAAATTTTTGACTAAAAACTATAATTTAAAAAAAATACAGTGAGAAAAGAACAAAAAAAAAATTGGTGGGGGCAGCTGCCACCCCACCCTCTCACCTAGATCCGCACCCGATTGCATGCGTTTACTAGGCTTTGATACCATGTTAATTGGCAAAACAAAATCGATGGGTTTGATATTATATTGATCATGAATTATGTAGAATACATAGCGGTTATAACTTATAACATGAGAATACTGAGAACTTTTTTCTATATAAGATTATAAAGACCTTCCTATTCAATCGGGTAAACGTAGGGGTCCAATGGCGGAGGAGCTAAAATTTGCAAATACTTTTGAAAGAATTAAATATGGATAATAAATACTATTCCGTGCAAATAGCATATATCCCAAAATATATGGATATCCGAGATCTTAGTAAAACATTTATATCCTTGATACACTCATGAGTATGAAGAATAATGTATTCTGTCTCTTTATCATTTTGTCACCGGATGACGTAAGTTAAACATAAAAACTCAAGTTAAGTCACTAGAGCTTGTGCTGGAGAGAATCTGCAAACCCTAGCTTGTGTATAAACAAGGCCCTGTCTACAAAAGTAACCTTTGGAAGGGCTACAATGTATGTCTTCTGAACACACACAATTCCCTTCAAGGGCACATCCGTCGTACTTGGGACCTTCTCTTCCGAACAGAATCTCATCAGACCCTTCACTTGAAAACATCTTCTTAGGATCTAACTTGTTCTTCACTTCCAAGAATTTGTCAAAGTTAGGTCCACACTTTTGCTTCACGCCAAAGAAACCCACTTTCCTATTCTTCCCCCAATGCGGCTTTGCACCGTGTTTGACAAACGCCATCTGCTCCATCTCCTCCATCACATCTTCGTTCAACCTCGGGGTCAACTCATCGTCCGCTCGGTAATAGTTAAAGTCAACGACCACAGAATCCTCTGTCTGGCCAAGATAAGCATTTGAGCCCTTGATAAAACGTATGAGGATACCGTTATAGATATCAATCCCGCATAGTCTTTCTGGTTTCAAATCTCGTAGCTTCTTTACATCGAGGAGAAAGTCTCTAAACCTAGAAACCGTGAATATAGCGGTCGTTTCGTAGAAGAAAAGAACGCTATACCTCGGGTCCCATGCACAAGCGACATCAATTCTAATTGAAGATGAGTAAAGGCAAGACCCCGAAGTCTGGATCTTGCCTTGGCTCCCAATAACCGGATATCCCGTAAAGATTAAACCATTGTTCTTCAGACCGTTCCCGGTTAGTTTCTTGTAGGCCAACGTAGTATCCGCAGTGTTGCATTTTCCCTTCTCGTTCTTGCTAGATTCAAATGCCTTCTCTGCAACATTTTCAAATTCAAAATTTTGATTTTTAAAAAAATCTAAACCAGACTTAACCGGGAATGGTAGTGTGGAATCGTCTACTATAAGGAAAGAGGAAGTAACCTAATGCTCGAACCCCCATAGAGATCAAGATAGGATTAGACTGAAAACCAACGAAATCGTTGACTCCGTTGCCGGATACGTTAACCGGTGATCGGATATCGTAACGGTAAACAGCAGTTTCTCTAGAAGGATACCAAGTTATGTCTCCGAATTCGAATTTCTTGCCATGCTCCATAAAAATGTCTTCAAGTGCTACGTCAGATGTGAAATTATACGTCACACTTCTCTTGAATGCTTTCTCTATCGAAAGCTTAACCTACAAAATAATATGCAAAAAAATTGTAAAAAAAAACACACACACACACACACAGAAAAAGTTAACGGCGTTAAGTTATACCTTTGAGATGACTCCTAAAACACCCATTGACACTTTAACGGCGTTAAGAAGCTTATTATCTCTCCCTTCTTCGAGCCTAACAACCTTGGCGAAACCTTCCGATGAACTCGCCGGAACCACAAGGCTGATTCCGACTACATGGTCATGAACCGAACCACCTCGTCCCGACCACGAGCTTCCGTGGGATCCAGTACTAATCAGCCCACCAATACTCACTCCTTCCCAATATGGCGACGTTCCAATACTAAACCCAGCTCCTTCAACTTTATCGATCAGCTCTCTTAACGAAACTCCAGAATCAGCCGTAACCGTTAACCGGTCCGGTTCAATCTCAATAACCGAATTATACTTCGACGTACTAATTAGCATTGCGTCTGAACCGGAAGGACACGCGAGTTTCGGTATGGTGTGAGAAAATTTGGTGACGGTTTTGACTTTGAGATTATGCTCAGCAGCGTAAGCCACGGCTTTACGAAGCTCCTCCTCCGTCGTTGGATACGTGACGTTAGCCGCGTGGCAGGTTTTGCGGTCAGGCCACGTGCCGTACGCGTTGGAGACGGTGCAACCGGTTTGGTTGCATCGAACCGGTGGTTGTGGTGGTACGGATTGAACGGTCCATATAGTGACGACGAAGAAAGATAGAAATGAAAAATAAAGGGTATGAGAATAACGCATGATTATGCGGATAGAGAGATAATGTTTATCTGTTGGATCTGTGATTTTGTTTTGTTTTGTTATGTTATGGAGGTTTCTGTTACTTATGTTTTTTTTTAATATGGAAAACATTGCTTTTAAGCAAATAAATATCGCCGGATCTTTTTATATTGAGTTTGATTATCTTATGATTTTGGTGTAGGATATTTTTGTGTGACTTATCCTTTTTTTTTCGCCGCTGATTTATCCTAAGATGCTAGGAATTAAAAATTAGTATAATCTAAGATCTGGGTCAAAACCTAAATTATGGAAAATACTGTAGGTTTAAATTGAAATACCCACTAAGTATTTCATCATTCATATAACAATGGGTCTAAAATAGAGAAAAGGCGGAAATTGACAAAATAATTGATCTGACAAAAAAGTACAAAAAGGAAAAACATGTAGTGCTTGGTTTTAAAGCGTGATAGAATGATTGATCGATGCTTATACTCCAACATTAATCAAAGATAATGGATAATAAAAATGCTTGGTATCAGTTGGATAAGAACAATATCGATGATTATCAATTTTAATTTACATCATAAAAATATATATATAGCCGGGCATGAGTGCAATCAAGCCAAACTCTTGCAGCCTTATTTAGAATATATATTTCAGCGGCCTATTTTTCCAATAAAAGATTTTTGGGCTGGTGGTAAAAGCTCACTCTCCTTTCAATTAGGTAAGTAGTTCGAAAATTGTGAACACCGTTTCCTTATTTTTAAATTTTTTTTTTAGGCCAAAGTAGGGGTGGACATTCGGTAAAACGGTACGGTTCGGTTCGGGAAATTCGGGATTCAGGATTACGAATATTAGCTCCGAATGGTAATCAAACTTATTTCGGTTTGGAAAATTCGGGAGTTGGGAAATTCGGTAATACGAATATTAGCTCCGAATGGTAACAAAACTTAATTCGGTTCGGTTCGGAATTTTCTAACAAATACCAAACAAAATTAGTGTATTTTTGGGTTATTCAGTTATTTGGTTGTTTCGGGTTATTCGGTTATTTTAATTTAAATTTGATTGTTTTTTGTTTGAAGTTTAACATAATTAAATTTAATAATGCAGTTATGTTTTTACTTAACCTAACTAAAAAGTCGACGTCGTAAAATATTAAAAATTATCAAAACATTATTATGAATTCTAAAACAAAACAAATCTTAGAAAAAATGAATATTGAAAACCAAATAAAATTCTCAAAAGTTAAAATTAAAAATATCCTAATTGTTTTTGCATTCTCACATGTTTAAATGCTTCACAATGATAATTTACCTCCAAAAAGTACTTCGGAAAAGACTTCATCTAGAAAAACAATCCACAAGTAACATACAATCAAAAATATATATAAAAAAAATCATAAACAAACGTAACAACATATATAAATATATACCTGAATGAGGATACGAAGAAATATAAGTGTCAACGCTTTAGTGTGTAGTGTGTACCTCCATTTGATCTCTCAAGTTCTAGAAAAGAAAATAGACATTAGTTGGACTTAATATATGCATAATGCATTACTAGTTGAAAAACTATAAATTATTAAAAATGATATTTAAAAATACGAAAATTACTTCGTTCAAGATTATCCATGAATTCACCTTCTTCCAACATTTGTGCAAACCTTAACGATTCCTTTTTAGAAAACCTATGGTCAGCTTGTAACCATTGTTCTGTGCACATCAACACTTCAATCATACGAGGAGACAAACAACTCCTATATGGATCTAATATACGACCGCTAGTACTAAAAGCCGACTCTGATGCAACAGTAGACACTTGCATTGCAAGAATATCTCTAGCTATCTCTGATAAAACTGAGAATTTTGGACTATTAACCCTCCACCATGACAAAATATCATTTGGAAATCCCAAGTTGTTCTTCGATGCTACCACTTTTTCCATCAAATAGATATCTAACTCGTTATTTGCATCTTCATTTCCTTTATCATTCAGCATCTTCTCGTACAAATCTTCCATTCTTTCATACCCATCATCATCCAAAATATCTAAGCCAACACTTGATTCACCTCTATATGCAGGATGATCTTGAGAGTGAGATGATGTTCCCGTTGATACAGTAGAAAGCTTGTTTAATACTTCATGATACTCTTTAAACAACTTCTGCATCACAACCTCAACTGAATCCTTTTTTGCCTTATATTGTGCGCTATCTTTAACATACAACCTCTCAAAACAAAGCGATGCAAAATGCATCTTCTTGGTTGGGTCAAATATACTAGCAATAATCAAAAGTTTATTGATACTTTCAAACTCTCCCCAATACTTGTCAAACTTATCTCTCATAGTAATAGCCTTTTTCTTCAAAAGCTCGTCGGAGCTCTTACTCAATGAGATTAAGTTAGCTTCAATAGTGGCGATCTCATTATAACAAGAAACAGACGTCACATAATTAGACCCTGAAACAGCCAAAGTAGAGTTTCTAAAGATAGTCAGAAACTTTACCAGTCTTTGGACATCATTCCAATCTTTCGCAATTGGTGGTCCCACCCTTTTGTTCCCATCAGCTTCTTCTTGAAAATAATCACAGTAAAGCTTGTCTTCGGCTAGCATTTTATCAAATGTCAATCTGAAGTTAAAGCTCTATTTAACATGAGATGAGTAGAATTCCACCTAGTCTTGATATCTAAGAGAAAACTGCCCTAGTCGCTTTGCCCGTATCATCACGCAACTGAAAGGATTTCAGTCTTTGAGTAGATGACCTCACATATGTCACTGCGTTACGTACAGCGGCTACACTATCATCTATTTTCTGCAAACCATCTCTCACAATTAAGTTCATAATGTTAGCACAACAACGTAAGTGCATAAAATCACCATTTTCAACCAATGCACCATTTCCCCTCAACATCATTATGTCCTTAAAACTTCTAAGAGCAGAAGTGTTTGTAGTGGCATTGTCAACAGTGATGGTAAATACCTTTTCAATACCCCAATCATCCAAACATTTAACCAGTTGGGATGTAATAGTTGTCCCTTTGTGATCAGTGATGGGTTTAAAATCGATGATTCTCTTCTTCATATGCCAATTAGTATCAATATAGTGAGCTGTGATGACCATGTATCTAATATTTGTCGTGGGAGCAGTCCATATATCTGTCATCAAAGACACTCTTTGCTTACTAACACTGAACAAGCTTTTCAGAATTGCTTTCTCTTTCATGTACATGTCAACAATATCTCGTGCGGCTGTTCGTCGTGAATGAATCTTGTACGAAGGGAGAACTCTACTACAAAAGCGCTTGACTGCCAAACTTTCAACAAAAGTAAGTGGCAGTTCACCCAAAACAATCATCTCATTGGTCGCTTCCCTAAAAACTTCTTGAGTCACTGATATCGCCTTAACTGTACCATCACCATCTTGAACCAAGGTCTGTTGAGATTTGTTCTCACTGTCCTTAATAACCTTGAATGCTTTGCACGTACTATGGTGACTCCACATACCAGTAGTTCCAGATTTTGTGGAACATGACAATACTCTACCGCAATACTTGCACTTGCATTTATCTTTATCCTCATCCAACCTCGTATAATGCGGCCATACTTTAGATCTTGGAGGCACTGTTCTCTTTGCTTTATCCTTTTCTGCCTGTGTTTCTTTTCTTTTCCTTCCAACAGTCCGACGATCATCGTTATCTTGATTGGGTGATGAACTCATCTACAAAACAAAAAAAACACATGAAAATTATACCATCATCGTTATCTTGATTCGATGATGAACTCATCTACAAAACAAAACAAAAACACATTAAAATTATACCAAAATCAATTAAATAATTGGTTAAACGTGACTAATATTCAATTGGAATTACTGAATTAGCTTTCCCTGCTAGTAAATAATTTGATTAAACGTGACTTACTGAATTAATTGATTAAACCTGTAGCAAAAAGGAGCAGATTTTAAGAGGAAAAGTGGAATAGCTAGAGAGGCAGAGGAGGAAAGGAATGAGGTAGAGAGTTACGAGGTGATATATATTATCTTCTAGGTTTTTGTGTAATGGACTAAATTTGGGCCTAGTTAATTACTCTTAGGTGACTAATTCTCCCTAAACCTAAATTATATTTTAATTTAATTTCGGTATACCGATTAACTAATCGGAATTCGGTAAATATACCGAATGGAACCAATACCAAATAAATTTAAAAACATGTCTGATTAAGTTATTATATATTTCGGGTTCGGTTCGGTAAATTACCGTTTGGTTCGGTTCGGTAAATTACCATTCGGTTCGGTAATTTTGTCCACCCTAGACCAAAGAAACTATTACATTAAACCGAATTGTTAGTGAAACACAAATTATCCTTAACCTCAAACGGTTTTAACCATGAAGGTGAAACAACGTATGCAGTAGCAAAATACATAGGACAATTAATGACCGTTTAGGCCATGATCTCCGCAGCTGCATTGGCTTCACGCGAGGAGTGCCCAAATTTAAACTAATTTCCAATAAAATCGCTCTCGGCAATGTCAGATGTGAACCCTTCCAGTCTTGGCCAAGCTTTGGAATCAGAGATTGTCTGCACTACATCATAATAGTCTGTTTCAAATATCACGTTCTTATAACCAAGCATACGAATACACTTTACCGCCCAAACCATAGCCGTGACTTCTGTTACCAGTGGTGTAGAAAATTTAGGGTAACATTTGGCGCCTACATGCCTAGTTTTACCAAACTGATTTTCAACGAGTCCTCCCCACATCACCGTGGTTTGTAAAAGGGTGGCTGGTCATTGGTGAACTTTGGCAACCAAAATATGTTTGGAATATCTCCAAAACATTAATTTTGTTTCTTAAAAAGATTATTTTACCGGCCCTAATTTTTTTATTTTGCTTCCAGCCTTCACATGTTTAGTGCTAGCTCTATATCGATAACGTGAATAACATCGATAAAATAATCTGTATGTGGAGATATTATATAATTTCATGAAATTATATAAAGTCTTTATCAAGACTAAGATAGTTTAAGCATTTGAGTGGGTTAATTATGATTACATTTCCTTGACATTGGTGATTACTTATTCAATATAATTTGAGATTACAAATTAGATGATCGAATTCAATATATTTTAGTTGGTTAGGACTTCGAAAATGGTTACAGTACCATTATTATCATGGAGTAAACGGCAAACAAACCCTCTAAAGTCATTGTTTCCCCTGGCCAACCGATACTTATAACGAAAGATGTTCTGGTGGGAACAAAACCCTCATGCCAATCCGGTCCAGCTTTTGTAGGACCGGTTTTAAAATTTTGAATAAAGTTGGTCAGTGACTTGGCCTAGCTCATATAGATTAAACCCTATTTAACGGTTAATTGTGAACTGATCCGCAAAGCCAAAGGATATGACGGATCTAAAACTTAAAATCAAATTAGAGTTTGTGTCGGATTAATATAATCGATTTTTTTTTTAATCAAATTACGAATTAGTTGTTTTCTTTCTTTCTTTATGAAGTATATATGTTTTTGGAGTTTAATAAAATTTCAAACCAATATTTTAATGTCAATTTTGAAAAATATTTGTTTGGTAATAAAGAATATTTGTTTGGTAATAAAATTACTTATATAAGAAATTCGGACACAGATTTAAAATAAACTTTTCACAGTTTCACAGATTTTGAGAAATTTTTCATAATTACTTAATACATGAATTAGTTATGCATGCCGTTTATGGTGTTTTCTGATTGATGGTAGATTATTTCGAAATAAAACCATATTGGTATGTTTAGACAATCCAACAGTCATACATCGTTTGGATGTTCTAGAGTCTTAACTTTCGTTAGGAGAAAGAAGTATACTTAGGATATGTGATGATTTTTAATTCCTTGTGTTCACTGGTTACTGGTAAGTCTCGTTACTATCTCGTTGAACGATGCTAGTGGATCATTAACTTATCTGTTGAGTTATCCTAAATCTGCTGAACTATTTTGGCTTTATGCATAGAGTGATAATCATATTTCTATTAAACGAAATATCTTCTTAATTATTCTATTTAAAGACTATATTTCTGAACCCCCAACAACCCCAAAAAAAAAAAAGACTGTTGTTGTGATATAGCCAAACGTGAGGTCAGTTATATATATGGTATATAGACTATAGTAGTACCTTTTTGATCAGTATAGCCGCAGACCAAATTATGGTTTGGATCGACTTATTTCGTTTGTGAGTTTGTCATAACTGTATGATTAGGCTAAAGTAATATATTTGGTCATTAATACTGATCATGCTTCTAGATAAGATCATGATTATTTTCATGCTTAAAAGACAATTTTGAAGAAAACCTAGATCATTATATTGTTATTTATAAATTTATACTATCGTGGTTAAGTTGTAGATTTTAATATGTATGTACCAATGCTTGAACGTGTGAACGTGTTAACGTGTTGTTGACCAAAAAAAAAAGAACGTGTGAACGTGTACTAGTTCAAACAATATTGGTATAGGTATGCCAGGTGTTATTTCTTATTGAACAATATGTTCGTTTATATCAACTCTGATATTCAGAGCAAAAATTATATCTAATTCGTATTATAAGCTTCTAACATTTTGATTATTGATTTTTGAGTTGTTCCATTTGCAATATATATGAGAAACCCCGTTTACTTTAAGGTAACTTCTAATATAGGTGCTATATAGTAGTATCAGAGTTGCTAAGAAATGACCTGGCAATGTTCCGGTATCTACGGAGGTGCCTCTCAACTATAAATACTAAATAGAGACAACCTCACACGTTAATGCCAATAGTTAAGTAGGAAAATGACCAATCCATGAACAGGCAAGAACATACATGAGTTTTTCTTAATTATTTCTAAAATATATTATGTTAGGATTGATATCAGAAGTTAGAAGAAAATTAAAGTAATATAGAAATGACATGTTCCAATTAACTCATTATCAAATAATTATTTTGAGTTGAGAACCACAAAGTTAAACATTATATCAGAATTTAATTATTTGATCCAACTAAGATTTATTATCGGTTTTAGAGTGTGATACGGTTCGAAATAGATTAACAAAAATTATTATTTCGAGAAAAACACTTCGAAAATTCCAAAAATAAAGTTATATATATGTGTCAAAATTATTCATTGTGAATTAGTTTTGAGTTAATTAAAAGCCCTATAAAATTCAACTCAAAACCAATAATATGAAACTCTACTTCATCAGACCAAAATCATATGGTTACTTAAATCTCTACCGTGAGAAGCTAACCTAGGATTGTATATATGGTTTGTTTTCGCTAACCTAGAAATATGATCTTGTGTCGTTAAAATTTTATAACCCAGTTCGTTTCTAACAGTCAAATATGTCTTTCGAGGGTAAAAATGTGGAAATTTATTCCACAGTAAAACCTAATAACTTTCGACATAGTTTTTTTTTTTTTTATAACAGTTTTGACATAGTTTATATCTAATAATTAAAAGGGACTATAATGTAACATATACACATAGATGGGGGAGACAGAGACGAAGGCCCACACATCTTTAACAAAAGAACAAGAAGCCCGTGACCCCAAAAACTAGCTTTCAGATTTTATTATTTTTCATCTGACATAATCTCAACCGTTAGATTTCATTTCTCATGTCCCATTCTGACTCAAATCCAACCGTCCATATTCCTCTAGTGTCTTCAATAGTTGGGCCCCTTTTCTTCTTCCCCTCGCTGTACACTCTCCTTCAAGCGCTAATGCCACCGCCCTCGCCACCTCTTCCGCCGGCGCCACCGCGATCTCCTCGCCGGATCCTCCTCCGCCGCCTCCTTTCCCGTAGACTACGGAAATTATGCTAATGGCGTATTCTCTTCCTCTCCCGGCCAATCTCGCCATCACCGCCACCATCGCCGGCACCGTCATCGCGTGAGCACGAACCTCCGCCGCGCCTTCCGTCGTCGTGCACATGAGCTCTAACGCAGCTAAGGCGCGTTCCACCGCTGAGATCTCTAGCCCCGCCGCCGTTTCCACCACTGCTCGAGCAGCTCCAGCCTCGACCGCCACGTGGCGGTTTCCTTCGGCGAGGCAGAGTGCGAGGAGGATCTTGGTGACGTATTTTGCGGTTACGATCTTGTTGTTGCTACGAAGGCAAGAGACAAGGCCTCGCATGAGACCCGGTGGACAAGTAGGATCAGAAGGCGGGTCGGGTACGACGACCCGCTCGAGTAGCTGTAGAGCTAGGAGCTTGTCGGATTCAGAGACGGATGTGAGGTGAAGCTCTGCGATCTGGAAGGTTTCTTGGAGAGTGGTGGTTACCGGAAGAGGCGGTGGTGGAGGAGGTGGAGGAAGAGGAGGGGCGGTGGATGGAGTTTGGTCAAGATGATGAGGGAAGCGCCATTGAGTGAAGCTTTGAGAAGTGGAGGCTGAGGAGGAGGAAGAGGAGGAGGAGGTGGTTGTTGGTTTACGGCGAGGTTGCTGCTGGTGAGGAGAGGTGGGACTTAGGACGGACTGTGTGCAGCGGCGAAAGAAGCCACAGGAGAAGAGAGGACGCGGCGGCGCGTGGGGTTTCGGTTTTTGGTTTGCTTTCATCATCGCTCAGTAGAGAGATTGTAGACTTCGAAGTGAAGTGAAGTGAAGCGTCTCTTTTTAAAATAGGAAGAAAATAATTGATTCGCACCAAATTTGTCAGGCGTTACAACTTACACTTGTATTCTCCCTAAGATTATTACTCGCGTTAGATCATTAAACAATATTTATTATAATCACATGTGTGTCCTAGTGTGTGTATGGTCCCAAAAGAATACTTTTCTCAATTACTAAATATTTGATTTTCTAGTTTTTTTTTCTACAAAATATGATTTTTAGATTTTTATTATTGAATTGTACATTTCAAAAAACATTAACTAAAAATAATTAAATTTATATAAATATTATTGGTTTATAGTTATTAGAAAATAAATGTAGGCATAACTAAACAATTATTATTTTTAATATGTGAAAACTCTGAAAAATTATTTATTTAGAAACAGATGGAATATGAATTTACGATTTTGACGAGGGTTTATTATTCTGCGGTTTAACTATAAGGCTACAGGTTTGTTTTTTCGGATCGATCATTATCTGACGACGATAAAATGTGAGAAAGGTTCAGCGCAACTCTCTCTAGAATGTGAGAAAGGTCACAAAGCAAGAGTCTACAAAGTACTCAATTTCCAAAGCCTAACATCAAGATTAATTTAAGCCAATGGTTTTTTTTTCTACGAGTGCCAAAAATGGTTCATAAACATTCTACAACTGTGAAAGAAAAAAAAAACAAAGAGAGGAAGGCTTTTAAACCTTTTAAGGATCCAATCACCTCCATTTCTCGTTTAATTCTTTCTTCTCTGAAAGGACCCAAGTGATGTAGATGGCTACAACCAGTACTACAATCGTGATCAGGAGAAGCGCGTAGCTGAAATCGTCAGTCAGCGAGTCGTATGTCTTTGAAGGAGCAAGCCTTGTGTAGAAGAGATCCACTCCATAGGCAAAGACGTGTGTTGTTGACTCTAGCTTGGACGGAGCTGTTACTATGCCTCTTAGACCTTCTACTTTGTGGGAGTGTGTGACGTACGACTGAAATATGACAGGTGCGTTAGAAATTTAGAATCGATACAATCACTAAATCTAACCGAAACCAAACCAGGGACTGTCTAGTCCTCACAAAAATAAGGAAAATGGGTTTGAATGAACCTGAGGAATGATGGGTAATGAATCCGTGAGAGGGATGATTCCTTCTTCTTTTTCAGCTTGAGACGGGTTAAGTGTCCGGCGTGGATCCACAAATCGTTTATCAAGTGCCAATATCTAATCATTCATTGGAACAGTTTTGAGTATCAGTTTTTCAATCCATGGAGGTATCTATATATGAGAAGAAATGTACAAACCTGATCCCCGATGGTACCAATGAGAAGCTGCTTTGAAGTTATACCCTTTGCTGTGGATGTCACCGCGATGGTTTTCACCGACTGAGCAAAGAAGTATGACTGTGACTTTGTAAACACCTCTGGTCTAGAGTATGAAGTGATTGGTGCTGTTAGATTGTGCTTTCCCAGAATGAGTTTCCAGACATTTTTGTTCTCCTGCAAATAAAATTTATAACGTTTCACAGTGCGAACACTCAAATCAACTGAAAAATTGTTTTGAGTATGAACTATGAAGTCATACCGCCCTAGATTGATCATAGATCTCAACGACCGTAACCTCGTACTTGTGAGCTCGAAGATTGAAATAGTGGTAAACAACCCAATTCTCACTAAACACCTGAAAACAATTTGAAGGCTAAGAAAGTTGCATTGAATCTGTGACAAAAAGAAATGAGATGAAATTGCATGAGGACTTACTGCATGAACCGGCCCTTGACAGCCTTGATGTGACAAACGGTGCAGTATCCGTCCTGTGATGGTGTCAATGAGGTATACTACAAGTGATGACTCCTCTGGTGTAACTGAGCCAATCTCACCAGCACCTTTTGGTGAAACAGTGGCCACAAATAGTAAGTTTCTTGATACATATTTATACAACAGGTCTTGATCTGTGTTGACTTTGGCTTGTGTATGAACAACCTGGAATTAAAAATCGTATGCAAGTCATGATTAAAAAAATTAAACATTGAGCTTCCATCCTAGTGTTTTGGATTTTAAAAAATCCCAAGAAACGACTACTCGCAAAAGGAAACATAGCAATCTGTGTATATGTTTCGAGTAAAACACTAACAAGAATTAAAGAAACGTTGATTTAGAACCATGATTTATACCTCATTAGGTTTTCGTGTTAGTGTCGAAATAATTTTCTCTGATTCCGAAGGAAACACAACAGTCCAAAGTTCTCTGGTTGTAAAGCAGTACTCATCTGCAGTCTCACCAGAGCAACTGCTCTTCATTACGTGTCCTCTGATAATACCATCATCTGCCTCAACAGTGTACCAATATACATTTTGAAACTCGCGTTGAAAGATGCTGAGCCCCTCTGAAGTTTTCGGATACAAGTGAACGTGGCCAACAGTATCAGCTATTAGATGTAAACGTTGTTCAGTTGAGTCGGTAAATGGAAGAGGCATAACTTGCACAACAGAGTGACCAATATCTGATGAGCTAATCTCCTTTCCCGTGTACACATCTACAAATGAAAGTACACCAGGCGCACTTGAATCTGAACCGCACCTACCAACTACAAGCACAGAAGGATTTTCGTCCATGGCGTGATGATGAGGGACCTGCCATTGGTACAAGCTAATGCCGTTTGGACGTTCACAGGCTTGTGATTTGCTAGGAGAGTTTAGCAGCATGGACCAGACAATCCTCCCGTCTCCAGTGTGCAGAGCAAAAAGTTTTCCAGCTCGAGTAAGTGCTAAGATTAGTTTCCGAAAGCCATTATGGTCACGGGTCAGTTTGTTCTTTCCAGAACTCTTCACCCTCAATTCTTGAATTGCTACCACGTCCTCTGGGCTTGCTAGCAACAAAGATCCCTTAAGCTTTAGCACATGCCCCTACCAAAAGAAACAGAGAAAGTTCAATTGATTAGGGTGAGAAAACAAGTAGAACACATCAAATACACAACTAAATAATACAACTCTAGGGAAATTAAGAAAACCCAACCAAGACATTTAAGACCGTTCATACCTTAAGCCACTCAAAGAGAGTGTGCTCCACTTTTGCCACTGATACACCATCCTTTTCCACAGGGAGTTCTGCCGTTGTAACATCAGTCACTGAAGCCAGGCCTTCTTCCCTGCTCCAAACAATCGCCCCTTGTTGCAGTAACAAGAGTGAGTGATCTTCCATCACAATAAGGGCCCTAAATCCATTACTCCTGTCTGTCCTGATATAGTTGTTCATGAAAACTTTATGGACACGCCCCCTACGTTGGTCCATTTGAATGGTCTCTCTAAGCAATACATTATCCAAGTCATTAACAAGTTTCACCATGAGGTGAATCTTGCTCCCTTCATGATGAACTGAAGCAAAGGCCTCCTGATCATCTGCAACTGGAAGTGAATCACTCATGGCTGTTTCATCAGATAATGAGTCTACCACCTCCAACTTTCTTTCGCCACCAACCTTCACAAATATAGTGCGTTTATTGACTTTTACAGCAAGCATATTGCTAAGAAGAGGTGATAAAATCTCAGCCTTTCCAGAATCCTCAACAAGATCTGAAATAGGGGTCTTCTGGAAGCTAATATCTCCATCTATGAAGCCAATAGTAACCAAAATTGACCTCGTCGAATCAAGAACAACAACTTTATCGCTTGAAACTGATGAAATTTCGCCAGAGAATCCACCAGGGAACACCATACTTTTTTGTGCCACTACCACTCCACTTTTGGAATCAATCTGATAAACAACAGTCTCAGATAAATTAATGAATCCCAGCACATAAATTATACTACTTCCAGGAGGTTGAAGAACCCGCTGAACTTCAAACCTGCAGGAGGCACCATAAAGCACATAGAAAATATTACTAAACACCAAAAGCATTATAATATGCATGTCTGCACTTAAAGCAACCTCATTCAAATATACAGTGAAGGCTGTCATACCCTTCCGCTGTGAAATCCTTTTCCCACAGGACCTCACCATCTATAGCAGAAACAGCATGAAGGTACCCACCACCGAAAACAATAATAGGGTAGTCCTTGTCAACCTTCAAATTTATCTGCAAGATATCTCTAATTCATAAATACGCAACCACGGAAATGATGAAGCAACTAAGATTTCAGATAATATCATTCTTCAATGCCCTATAGATCAAAATTGGTTTTTTCTTATAATAAGAAAAGGTTAGTAACAGTTGTCCTCCTTTTAAAGAAAATAACATAACTCCTACACTTGTATTAGTATAACTTACCGGCACCGATAACAGTGACTTTGAATGCTGTGCACTATGCAGAGATGTTTCCCACACCATTTGGCCATCAGGAAGGTTCCAGGCTCTTAGAGTACTTCCTTCTGATGAAAGGGTAATAACATCTGAAACAATTTGAAGCCAAGAAATTAGAGTTCAACACTGTAGTACATTATTGTTGCAGGTGAAAGCAAATATAATGTTTGGTACACCCAAACATAGTTGATCCACATGTATTGATGATAATTCTTACATTTTCCCAAGGCAATACCAACCCCATCGATAGCGTCCTTTGTCCCGAGAACATGCCGCCAAACTGCAACGAATCAGAAAACAAAGTAAGAAACAAGGGGGGAAAAAAATACACACAGCCATGACAATCATAGTGGAGAAAACTTCAAGATTCAAGATGGATAACAAATATATGAACGTGAATATTCGTACATATCTCCCCATGTCTGAGATCAAGTGATGCAACAACATTCTCCTCGGTTGACACAATAACACGCTTTCTCCCAGTCTTTTGAGTGTGGAATACTGCATGCTTCACTTTCCCGATGTAGCGTTGGTGCCTACACAATATAACAGTGACTATCATCAATGAAAACACTTTTAATTTATATCGAATTGTAGTTACTTCAATCCTATGTAGCAATAAAAGCAGCTTAACCCGATCGCATCTCAAATTCACTAGTGTTCGAAACGGATCCTTCCATGAATCATATTATAACACAATTCTCAAGCTAATGAGATCTAAAACCACTAAATCACATGTTCTAGATACACTGCGGATTGGATTAATCAGATTGGCGAAAAGCTCGATTTAGACTTCTAAATCGAAAAATTCCTAACCGATGAAGCAGTAGTAAACTTCGAAACTAATTTTCTCCAAAAAAAACAAATAGAGAGATTGAAGAAGAGACGAGTTACCAATCGGTGAGGCCGGCTTGATCTTCATAAAGGGAGAAAGATACAATTGCAGATGATGAGAAGAGGAGAAGGAGAAGAAAAACCCTAATCGCCATAGCTATGACGATTGCTGACTAATTTATCTTCAGCAGATCTGGAGATGAAAGAGAGCTTTTGGTGTGGAAGTTAATCGTGGGAGGCTTTAACCAAGCCAAGGTCTTCTGCAGAACAAGCGAATATTTGGTGAAAACAAAAAAAAACGCGAATATTTATTTTATTTTGTTGGTCTCACAAGCCAAGATTTAAATCCACGTATGACATGCAACATTTATCAAAAAAAATTATTTAGATAAAAAATAAAAATTTTATAACCATTACTTCCAACAATATAAACAAATTAGTTAAGTTTCTGAAAAAATACATCACCAATTTTTAAAATGGTTTTTACTACACAGATGTTTCGTGTCGTGTACTTGTGTAGTTAGACACTGTTGACTTTAAGAATTTAGTTCCGAATGGTTGGTTAGCAGTACGGAGCGGAGCAGCGTGTTAAAAAAATTTGTGTAAAAATGTATGCATAACCCATTCAGACACTTGGAATAGCACCATTCAATTTGTTTGATTTCTTTTTATCCGAGTTAAGATCCAATCATCTTAGTTACTGGAAGACTTTATTCGAGTTAAGTTTTGTGTGTGTTGAAAGATTTAACAATTACGATATATAAAACGTTACAAAAATAAAAGATGAAATCGTTTGTTTTATACAAAAAAAAAAGTTATGCGTCATGCTATGATGTATAACTTACAGGAATGGAACACTCATTCGTCTTTTACATATAGCATTCTCTTTGCGTTGTCCTTGTCATTGTGAGATGTTATACACTAATTATATGAGTTTACTTTCGAGACACATTATACTAGTTACAATAAACAAAGAAAGACGAATACTAACAATTCAATATGCAATATTCTAGAAATCCTGCCCAAGTTTCAATGTTCTATATAAATACATTATTTCATAACTGAAGAATCAACTTGTTAATTACAGTATGAATTATAAAATTTCTCACACTTGTCGTTATATATTACATTTACCATAATATTTGGTACACCACACAAAATACAGAACATTGAGCACAGATAATCCCCCCAAGAGCCAGTAGTAATAGTCCAAGTGTCCCTCGTCTATATTCTCTGTGATCCAGCTCCCGTAAGTGGCGACGTCTACGACGGTGATGATCCAGGAGGAGATGAGGCTTGCGGCGGCCATGCCGAGGCCGGAGAGTGTGGTGGCGACGCTTGACATGGATTTGGGAAGCTCAGAGTAAAAGAACTCGTTCTGTGATATCGTATTAAGTGCTTCCCCTATGCCTCCTAATATCATGTACGGTAATAGCCACATCGCCGACAACATTGTACCTCTCTCGTCTCTCTAGTGAATCAATCAACCACACAAAATAAAACAGTCAAAAGATCTGCAATTCAAAGTGATGCAGCGCATTTTTACTTGCTATAGACGTTTTTGTGAATGCTTATATACATTTTTAACTTTGGTTAATTAGTGTTATTTCGGTTTGATTTCTTAGGTTTTTGTTGCACCGGATCTTAGAATTTCTTTGTTTTCTGATTCCAAGTGTTTCGGATCATATGTAGAACCAAACCTAGATAGTTTATCCTAAAATCGAACCACATCCATATTTGATTACAATTGATTCATTTTTTTCTGTAAGAAAAACCGAACCAAAACTTATATGGAAAAGAAAATAATTGACTGAAAACTTTTTAAAAAGAAAATAGGTGTTTGAGTTAAAATAAAAAATAAAAAAATAAAACTAACAATTATACATTAGTAGATTCAGCCTTGTTTTGGCTTAATATATATTTGTAGAAAAAAGAAAATGATTAATTTGATGGTATACCATAAATCTTATTAGAAAAATGAAATCTACACTATAACTTTTAAGAATTTGATAAATACTTATTTTAGCCCTTACTTATAAATTAAAAGTTCAGAAAATATAAATAAAATAATTTGATTAATTAATTTTTACAAATATTATTTAAAATTTAAAATTAAACTATCCAAATTAAGAAAAAACTATATACTCCAATTTATTTTTATTTGGTCAACATTTCAGATGATGATGAATTTAATTACATGATTAATATTAATCAACAATTTTATAATAAATTATATAATTTAAAACAAATTATTTGACATAAATTATGAATTTAAAACAAATTATTTGACATAAATTATGAAATTAAATTATATAATAAACAAAAAAATTATTTAGATTTTGGGTTGATTTAGTCAATATTTTTGGATAATGATTGATTTTATATTAATTAAAAATTAAATATATAATCTTTTTTTTTATTTTTTCATTAAGTCATTATTTTTTAAATATATATATATATATTTAAATAGATTATATTTATTTTTAAAATATAAAGTTATAATTTAGATTTAGTTGTTTAAAAGTAAATTATTAATTTAAATTTTATAACCTAAAATAATTACCTCGATTAAAACTTGAACAATTCAAAAAGTCGCTAATGTAAAAAATCAGTTAACCAAAATATAAATCAATTGTTTTAGTATAAGTTAATGGAGAAGAAAATTAAGTAAACAAACATAAAATATAAGTTGACAGTTCAAAAAAATCAATCTTATTATTAAGTCAACATAAAATTAAATAAATCTACCAAAAATAAACAAGTTAGTGAAAAAAATGTAAATCAAGAAACAAGAAAAATAAGTCAATAGTTCAAAAAAATCGACTATGTAAAAAGTAATCAACCAAAATATTTATCGATATAAAATAATTTTAGTCCACGAAAATGAAATATAAGTCCACAGTTCAAAAATCGATCTTATTAATAAGTCAACGTAGAATGATATAAGTTTATTATGAATAAACAAGTCAATAGACAAAAAAATTATAAATTAATAATAAAAAATAAATCAGCAGTTAAAAAAATCGACTTCGTTATAAATCAATCAGTCAAAATATAAGTTTGTTGTTTTAAAATAAGTCGATAGAAAAGAAAATAAGCCAACAAAATTGAAATATAAGTCGATATTTAAAAAATCGAGTTTATTAATAAATCAACAACACAAAATGAAATAAGTCTATCGGAAAATATCGAGAAAATATATAAATTATTATTTTATTTATTAATTAATAATATAAATTATATAATTTTGAATTACTACAAATCTAAATTATTTTGTAAACAATATTTTTTGTATTATTTATCTATTCATTTTAGATAATGATTATTCTAAAAATAGTAAATAATTTTCTTAAATTTTTCATTATTATAAAATTAATTACGAATTTTCGTTATACTTTTTATTTTAGTTATTTTAAAATTAATTACAAATTTAATTTATATTTTAAAAATTTTAAATATTTAGATAAATAAATATGGGTATTATGGTAAATTTTCAATAAAAAGGAATAGTTTTCAATTTTTTCTTTATAAAACTAAGTGTAGTTTTGAAATGTTTTTATAAATTTAAGTATATTTATCAAAATCCCTCAAAATAAAAGAATAAACAGCGCTAACCAAAACAAAACCAAACAAAAGTCGTACCAAAAACCGGATTGAATACTTACAGCGGTTTTTCTTCTGGCGTGCTCCACAACCGCAAGAGTTGAGATGCACAGAACCGACGTTACATAACCAGCTCCCATTCTCACCATAACTCCCAGTCGAAACGGCTCTCTTAGAGCCCAAGAAACTAACGGGACGATAACAAGATCGTACAGAACAAGGAAGAGCACGAAGGAGATGATAAAGAAAATGCCATAAGAGCCTGAAGGAATCTGGAAACCCTGAATGAAGGTGCGGCGATCCATGGCCTTGGCTTGAAGGACTATGAAGGAGAATTGGCAACCCGTGACAAGTGACAAGATGATTCCCGTTGACCAGATGGGTAAGACATTGATGAGAGATTTAAGATCTTCTACTTGTTGAACCCTACATAGCTTCCATGGATTCCCTGAGTTCCCTGTTAGGGTTAGGTCTTGCTCCGGGTTACTTATGACGCAAGCTTTATTCAAATACCTATAGTAGAAAATATTTCTAAATGTATCAGGTTTCCTGACATATTTATATTTTGGGGGGAAAAATCAACAAGAAGCCAAAATCAACTTTTTTTTTAACTTTACAACAAAATGCTATATCAACTATCACCACAATTTACCTCAATTTCTGGCTAGGAAATGAAAATGAAGAGCCCCTAGCGTGATAATATGATATAATGTGCTCCGATGACAAATCAGCGTGTCTGTTTCTGAAAGCAGCAACGAGGACCTGAAAAAGTCCAGCGACAAGGCTGGACTCACACTTAAACCTTACATAATACGGAGAAGCCGCGAAGAACAAAGCGACCGATAGAGCCATGGCAGCGACAGAGACACCAAAACCAATCTGCCAACCATACGTTGTCTGAACGAAGACCAGCAACGACTGAGAAAGAAAGCAAGCGAGCATGACGGAGAAGTAGTACCAGTTGAAGAGGGTTTCTAGGGCTGACGTGGCGGTACGTGATGTGTGGTTGGGTTGGAGCTGGTCGGCGGCGAAGGCCAAGCAGGAGGACCTGACGCCCCCGGCACCGATGGCGGTGAGGGCAAAAAAGGAATATAGGAGAAAAAGTTGCAGTGTGGTGGGTGGGCACACGTGTGTTGATTTATCGCATTCTGGTCGAATTATTGTTGTCAACCATAACAAAAGCATTCCCTGTTGCTCATAAGAAATTAATTATGATTAGTCAAAGTACAGAAGGAAAATAATCATGATGGAAGAATATAAGATGATTGTCATTGCTGTATTATGTAAGTGATAATTACATGCATCATCAGGATATATAGTTATTTGTTGTTTATCAATGATAATCGGGTTTCGGGACTAGGACAAAATATGGATGTTTTTTCTCACTTATGATATATTTTTGATATTTCAGCTATGATACTTACAATATATATAGTTTAATTTTAAAAATTTTAAGTTTTATTAATTAGTATAGTATATATTATGTTATTTACATGGTATGTTATATATAAATTTTATTTTATAAACGTTTAACCTGTCTAAATAAGTTAGATGCGCTGGGTTGCCGCCTCTTTAACGCCAAACATTATTTTTAACATTGATGTATAGATAAAGAGTATATATGACATACGACAACTTTACTAAATAATTAGAAACGAGCATTTTAAAATGGGAGAAATGGGATTTGCATCAAATGTTGATTGTGTTAAGACTCAAAGGCAGGTATGAACATAATATCCGGACCCGAATTACCCGACTTGAACTGATCCGAAATACCCGAACCGAATGAATTTCGGATATATCAGAATATTCGTTCGGTTATTAGAAGAATTTAGTTCGGGTATCGGATCGGTTTGGTAATACCCGAATACCTGATAGGTTACCCTAAGTACCCAAACTTGAGAGTAGGTGTTCGGATAATAACGGTATATTCAGGTAGTTCAGGTAAAATTTCGGGTAATACCCGAACCAAACTATCTGATATCCGATATACCGGATATATTTCGGTTCTTTGTTAAGTACCTGAGCCGACCGATACCCGAAAATAACGACCCAACCCAAACCAAAAAAAAAAAAAAAATTTCCGGTACCTATTCGGATATTATAAGTCGATATCCGAACTATCCGATATCCGAATTACCCGATCCGAACCGATCCGATTACCCGAATGTCTAGGCCTATTCAAAGGGTATAGTGGTATACGCCAAACTCTTCTTGCGGGAGTTTGTTCATCTGTTATATATTCGTTTGAATCTTATTTATGTTCACGGAAGTGAGATCATCACTTCGATTGTGGTGAGGGGAAATTGATATATATATATATATATATATAGGTGATCGTCAAATAACATGCATAAATATATGAGTGTGAGGAGCCAAGGAAGATGAGATGTGAATTAAAGCAATTTGTTGTAGTTCTCATAATTTCACATATAATGTTTCCACTGATTCTTTTTCGTTCTTATTTGTAAGGTTGACATAAATATCAAATATGTACCAGAAGGCTGATGGAGGATCCAAACCCGATCAGAGGAAACCGACCCGTGTAAGAATCAGCAATAAAAGCACCAACAAGAGGGAAGAAATTGGTGGCGGCAGACCATAGGAACATGATGTTGCTCGCTTCCGCCGTTCCCATGCCGTATTCCACTTTCAAGAAGAGTATCATGTTCGGTACCAATCCATAATATGCAAGTTTCTCCAACGCCTGACTTGCTATCCGAAACCATTTAACTAAGAATTACAAAATACATCTATCTATACTCATCTCCTATGAATACGTAGTGTTATAAATATATGAATACGAGAATTAATCATACCAAGAATAAAAGCAATGGTCGAAATACTGCGTTTCGAAATAGGTCTTCCGACGAGAAGAGCTTCTTGATCCATGTTCAGTTTCTTTCTTTCATTTGGAGATTTTTGACTCTTGGTGGCTTTGATATATGTAATATGTATGCCTTGTGTTAACGTTGTTCGTTCCCGTGTCGCGATCAGAAAATTACTTTAATAATATCTAATTGAAAACAAATAAATATAATTGAAAATAAAGTAGGATCCTACCTAACTGGACCCTCTTCAAAGTTTTATTAAGGAATTGGCTATTAAACTTTTGTTATTGTTTGTTTGTGGCATGGATCTTATAGAAAACAAATGAGACATATGCTTTCTCCGTTGGAATAATAACTTGATTTCTTTTTCCAACACTCATAATTAAGTTCTTTTACTAGTTGTTTTTAGGCAGAGGGATTATTTACCAATGGGCCTAATTAGCTATATGGGCCTATTCCAATAAAGCAGAAATATGCAATTCAAACACTAGTACAACACTCTGATTTTGCAGCTGAGACTGTGACTGAAGATATTTTTTTGGATAATTGTCGTCTTTTGATCGGTGAAAGCTTCAAGAATTTGGTGCGAGCTACTGAGCACAAACCTTATCCGTTAACAAAAACCCACCGAGAAATTCTCAAGCAGTAGCAATGGAGGATAATGCGCTGGCGTTACCGATTTCTGAAGATTTATCCCGGAAAATAATCTCTCTTGCCGCCGGTGAAGCGCATACGATCGCTCTGACCGGTATAAATTATAATAATTCCACAGCAGCTTCATTTAGTAGATTAGAGAAATTCGAATTCTCTTTTCTCTTATGTTTTCTTGCGTTGAATTTTGTTCTTTGGAAAAAAATTGTAAGGCGATGGATGTGTTTACTCATGGGGAAGAGGAATGTTCGGCCGTCTTGGTACGGGTAAGGAATCGGACGAGCTTGCTCCAGTTCGAGTCGAGTTCGAGTTCCCTGATCAAGTAGCTGGAGATCGGGCTCGGATCATTGGTATTGCTGCTGGTGCTTATCACAGTCTTGCTGTCACAGGTGGTTTCTTCTATTCATATATTTAATTTCACTTTTCTATTAGCTTGTGCTGCTGATTTGGTCAAATGATTTATTTTGAGAAATTTGAGAAATAGGTCACTGTGATGATCAGAATATTTTTTTGATCAAATTAGCTTCCTTGTTTGCATCCATGAACTTCCATTTGTGAATTAAAAAGTATGCTTGAGTTGTATTTGTATCTTATACAAATGATGGTTACGTTTTAACTTAATTAAGTTGGAGTTTCTTGATTTTGTTAATCGAAAGGGCTTGTGAGTTTAGTTTGTACCTTATAGGACCAACGACTTCACGTACGAGCATAAGCTTTGTTCGTGTTTATATGTATATGAAGTTGATATGATAAGGATCTGTAATGACCATTGTCTTGTCTTTTGTTTCTTTTGCCTTGTAAGCGTTTGGCAGATGATGGCTCGGTTTGGTCTTGGGGTTATAACATTTGTATCCTTTATCTGAGTGTTACCGTTTCTAGCTTGATATGATTGATAACTACATTTTTAGTGTTCTGTTCTCTACATTGGCTGCTACAATCTATAATGTCTTCAATCCTTGACTGGTAAATGGATGGCCAACTTGGTTTTGATGGGGAGAACTCCTTGGCACCATGCTTGATAAAAAAATTCTTTGAACAAGAAGGATCTAGTTCCTCTCTAAATGTTTCAGGTAGAGAAACCAGATCAGATTTGAAGGTATGGTCCTGGAGACGCTTTTGTGTCGGTTTATATGTCAAAAGCCTGAATCATAACAATTTCCGTTACACTTGTTAGGTTTGTACTGTCAAGGCCGGATCCATGATGTCGCTTGCCATTGATAATGTTGGAGGTCTTTGGATGTGGGGAAATGTTCCTTTACAAGACACTGGACCTGAGCCTCGTGTGTCTTTTACAAGCATCCCAATTCCATTTCCTATACCCGAGTTCCATGGCCGGACTGTTTTGAAGGTAGCATGTGGGGATCAACACGTTGTTGCCCTCGTTAGTCCCAGGGGGATCCACAAAGACGACAGTTATGATAATTCTGTGTTGTATTCTTGGGGAAATAATCATCATGGCCAGTTAGGGCTTGGGGATAGAGAAAGCCGAGCAAGGCCTCAGATTGTGGAGACATTTAACCAGAACTCTGGTCTTACAGTCTACGACATAGCTTGTGGTGCTCATCACACAGCTCTTCTCACCTACAGGAAGGAGACACTGAAAGGACCGAGCATTTGCTGGACATACGGCTTTGGCGAAAATGGTCAGCTTGGGCATGGAAGTACCAAGAGCTCATCGATTCCAGAGCCAGTTTCAGAGCTCCCAGAACACGCTTACTTAGTTTCTGTAGACTGTGGGTTATTCCACACAAGCGTGGTGTCATCTGAGGGATGCGTGTGGTCATGGGGAATGGAGAGGGGATTAGGGTTATGCCCCGATGTCAGCTTCACAGAGCTGGAAGCAGGAGATGACAGTGTACCAAGAAAGATTTCAGGTGGGTCAAGATTTCGAGACCCGGTTCAGGTTTCTTGTGGGGCTGCACATACAGTTCTTGTGGCAAATGGTGGTTACAAGCTGTGGTCTTGGGGAAGAGGAAGAAATGGAGTGCTCGGGACTGGGAATGTTAGCGACCATTATGTCCCTACTCTCGTCTTCTGGCCAAATGAGCTGAAACCGGAGAAAGAAGAAGTACCTGATGCTGAAAAAAGCGCATCAACTGAGGAAATTAAACGGTTAGAATCAAAGCTAATGGTGATGGAAAGATATGCAAGCATACTTCATGGATCCATATTTGGAAAACCGTTTAACGAAGAAGAAGATATTCCGTATTCATTACGGGTTTCTGGGTATTTTGATATGGGCAAAGAGTGGGGAGAGATACTGGACAGTGCAGATAAGAGTCAGCTTATGAGGCTTCAAGCTTTCTATGAAGACATGATTGTTAGGGTTAAGGACAAGGTGTTGCAGAGAAGGATTCAGGAGATCATGAAAGATTGTCTTCAATCTTCAGCCCCTAGACATTAATATCAACTGTTGTGTTCTAATAGCCTAATACCTTCACTTAAACTGACAATAGTTTTATCTTCAGTTCCTGTGTGTTTTGGCCAAATGATACGAACAAGATTTGGTTTTTGGTGTTCGTAGTTCGACGTAATGCCTGACAGAAGAAGCTGATTAATTGGTTCGACCTGGAGGCCATAGGATAGTAAAAGTCATTTCGAATTACAAACTGTTCTCAAAATCCTGTCAAGGTGAAAGCTGCGGGTTCAATAATAATAAGAAAACATCAACTCTTATTTTGTTTCTGGGCAAGAGATTGTTGATGCAATCCCCTCATGTAAATACAACATTTTCAATATGTTATTAATTATAAATACCAAAACTAAACAGCATTTTGTGCATCAGATGTTAAAATATAATTATATATATATATATATATAATACCATCTTGTATGTTAAAAAAACTAAACAATATTTTGTGCATCCATAATTAGTATGAAACTTTGGTTTCACACAAAAGTTACGATGTTCCAAGTTAGCATCTTCTTATCATACAATTTTTTTCATAAACATCAATTTTCTTGGCGATATCTGTTACATGTTTGCGATCAAATGACCACCCCAACACAACAATTTTCCTTGTACGATTTTGTGTGTGTGTGATGGAGATGTTGCGACAACTTGCTTTCTTTGTACATGTGTCGCTAAATAGCTACGTATTAATGACCGGTTAATATATGTCACAAAATGCACAATAGAGTAGCGGTATAAATTAATTAAGCCGACGCTTCTTCATTGTTATTCCTTTGTGTATTAATTGATATCCTGTAAATAACTTCCAAAATATGTGATTTTATTATATTATTTATGCAAATAATTAACATCCGTCGCTATAATACTCTTCTCATCTCATGGGCTGGTTTGGCACACTTAGCTTATGAAATCTTCGACACTTCACTACTCTCTCCACATTTTCTTTTTATTCTTTATTTGATTAAATTCTTTCAAAACCTTTCAGAATACTCACATTATTTGTTAAAAGTCTTTTTGTTGCAATAAAGTTTAACATTACAATTTAAATAAAAAAATATGTGATGTTACATCAAGATTTTAGGTTGAAACCATCTCTTATACAACGTGTTGAAAATGTTGTCATGAATATCCAAAATAATGAGTAACTATAATATTTAATTTACTCAGATAGAGAAATAATTAAATCAGAGAAGCGAAATTTTCTAAATTAAATTACCAATTACTATGTTTATATATTAAAAAACAACTGAGTTATTAAAAAAAAATGAAATACTATAAACATATTTTTAAAAGGGTCTAAAATTAGTTAATTAAGAGTTAGTAGACGTTTAAAAACTCCCTTTAAACCTTTTATTTTGGAAAAGTTTCAAAAATAATGCTGATATTGAAAGAAAAAAATAAATTAAAAATGTATTTTTCAGGAACCGCTCGTTAAGTGAATTACAAAAAAAAAATCCTTTTCGAGAATCAGTCCAAAATTTATCTTATTTTACTTTATATTTTTAAAATTATTGGCACTGTAGTATCACATCATCCACCAACCAGTGCAGGACAAGAAAAAATCATCCAACAACCATTGCAATGTCCTTTCATATTAAATTCTCCAACATATATTATTATAATATCAATATAATAACATTTTATTGCCAACTCACTATTGATGTATTTAGAAATATATTGAATTCGAATTTAGATGGCAAGTTCGGAGAGGAATAATTTACGCGTTTTATAAATTCGTTATAAGCATTATCGAAGGTCGGTCTTAAACTTAAAAATGATTGTATGCAAAATTTTAATATTTTCTAGTTAAGAAAAACGAAACATGATTAATAATTGTTTGGTTAATGACATATATACTCTTCATTATGTATTTATCAAACTATATTCCGCTATTGGAGAATCGTATATTAATAATGTATTACTTCTATAATAGGGGAAATTACGACATCAAGTGAGTCAACGTAACATATAGTTTTTGCCGGAAGAAGAAAGTGAGTCAACATATAAAGAAAAAGTAATTCAGCTATTGCCATTTAATTTACATTAACTAGAAACTTTACTATTTTTAGAAACCGTGGTATTATATTGAGAAACGTGCCGAAATTTAAATAACTTAACTATCTATAATAATTGATTTGATAATTTATATGTGATATTAATAGACTTTTTGATAATTTATATGTGATATTAATAGACTTTTGGAATTTGTTTTTGCTATTTTTATAAATGGCTAGATTTGCAACAGTTGTTGCAAGAGGATTACATTTGTGTTTTTTTTTTTAATTTTTTTTTTTTACATATGTAGTTATGTACACATCGTAGTCTGCTATATTGTGATTTGATTTACGTATATTAATTCAGATAAGCGTATACTATTCCAGTGTCTATTGCGTTTCACAATATATATTAAAACTCTTTTGTTGCTGCCAAAAGGAAAATAGTACTTTTTTTCTCCCAAATTTAGTAATACGAATATATTCTACTAATTTTATTGGTTGTGATTAGTAACTTCGTATGATTGTGGTATATAATATATATCTTTCGCTGTAACCAATTACAGAAACAATATCTAAAACGATACAAAAAATAGTTTCATTTTTTTTTGTATCGTTACTTTCATCCGCTATTATATACTAGTTTTAATTATTTACGTACTATTAACCGTTTTTTTATCCGCAAATTTTTTTGTACCGTTTTATGTTATTAATCAGACTCAAAACATCTCGATATATTAATTGAGAATCATTTTAACAAAAGAACCTTATGTTTACGTGGAATATTACAATACTGTCATGCTGACGTGTCGTCGCCAGAATAATTTTCAGAAAATATATTTTATAAGACATTAATTACTAGACTAATTACATAATATGTCATTAGATCAACGTCTTTATTTTAAATATTATAATCTTACATAAATTAGCTTTATTTATTTATGGAAAATCGAATAATTAAATATTTCATAAAATTATAGCTGGTTTTATTGTTTCCTAAATTTAATTAAATAAAGTATGATAAATATGTAAAAATTTTAATTTTAGATTTCACTTATTTATACAATAATATACTATTAAAATATTTAGAAATAATTATTTAATTTGTTAATTTTCTAAAAAAATATTATAAATATATTATCCTGCGTGGGGATCACCTTGTATTTTATTGAAAAAAAAAAGAAAACAAAAAAAGAGATCGGTCGTGAGATACAACTTCTATCTAGATTTAAATCGCGTAACGTAACGTAGATTTATTATTTTTGTTTTATTATTATGTAAATTGTAATAGTATTCTATTTTAATTATGATAATACTGGTGCCAATTTCAACCTAGCGGAGGTAAAAGAAGCAATTGCAACCTAACGGAGGGTGTACTCAGGTAGTAGGAAATGGTCGGCTGAACCATATCTGGAGAACTGAGATGGCCTGGAGAAATGAGCTGGCTAGCTTTGGATTGTCTTGTCGGAGCGAGGAGGCTCTATTCCGGTACAGGTAACAGATTTGTGGTTTTTTAAGTATTGGTTTGAGTGTTAGATATTACATAAATATATACGTCAAAAAATTGATATTTCATAAGTTTCTTATAAATTTGTGAAGAATTTATACCAATATTTTAGAAATCTGCTCAGTGAAACCTAAACTTTATTGGAGTTTTTTTTTTTTCTTTTTTCTAGATAGCTAAATAAAACGGGAAGCATTTAAGCGGCCTATGTGGTTGATTAAGCGCCCTAATCGGTCAACAAATGATTAAGCCATCTAACTAGCTCCGTCGATGGTTGGACAAGTGATTAAGTCATTTATATGATCGATCAGGCTCAAAACATTCTAATTCACATACAAAATACCATATTAATATGCATACCTTCTATTTATTGGCTAAATAATCTATAATCTATATTAAATTGTATAATAAGCTAAAGTGAGCGCGGATCTTTAATTAGTACTTTCATTTTGATTTCGATAATTAGTTTTATAATATATATATATATATATATATTTAAGATAAATAGTGATGTAGTGTAATTTGTCAAGTGTTTATGGTAATTTTCTTTTAAAATTGATCTTTTTAACACTAATATATGACTGTCTACCAACTATTCTATACCTATAATCGTTTAGACATTACACGTTGAATTACTACTCTATTGTCTAGAACTTTTTGCGTATAATAATATTCAACATTACTAAATGAAGCAGCACTAACCCAAAATATTTGTACAATTATTAAAAGCATCCTTGAAATAGCAACTCGCAAAAGAAAGTTTTCCACAAATAATATTGTCTTTTAAAAGGCGATGCTTTAATACGGAAATATTCGAGTTTATAAAATTGTATTTTGCTATTGCCATGGGTCTTTGCTGTTACCATTGTCCTCTTCTTTGTTGCTTTTGTGATATTTTTACATATAAGAAAAACATTAATTATCATATGTTTCATTTATATAAAAGTTTACATTCTTAATAATATGTCAATTTAAATACAGAAAGATATATGGACAAAAGATTTGGAGGCTTGATAATGACAGAGGCACTTATTCATAAGATAACGTGATTTCTAAATGTATATTTCTATGTCTATGTAGGTTGCAATTGTCACAAACGTCAATTGTTTTGGCGTTTATATATGTTTATATAATCACATTTTAAATTAAGAATTATAAATACAAAATGTAAACGCACATTGCATTTGGCGTTTGCAGTTATAATTACAACTTACAAGTCTCTGAACCGGATGAAAATGCCAAATAATATGCATGGCTGACCGGCCGTTAAATTAGTTTCTAACCCAATTTATTCTAATGATTTAAGCAGATTCGATTCTAATGGTCACCGTCAATTAAATTAATCCACTAAATGGGATTAACCTGCCGACTTAACGTGATTAACCTACCGACTTACTTGATCCCTAGATATTTAGAATAAAGCATATTAGTTAATGGAGAATTTAAAGTGGTTCAGACTTCAAATACCCTTTTTATATAAAATTTCAGCATTTTGTAAAGTCATTTTTGACGATTTTGGCCGAAATCTCTAAAAAAGTAATAAAGGAGTCAATGGTTCGTTTTCCGTTTTTGGAGTTTTGCATAGTCCCATCATTAGAGAAAGATAAATTGGATTTAAGAATTTCAACACCTTACAAAAGATATGCAAAAAAGTAATGTCGGATCCACTCTAGATTTGCGCGGCATATAATGTCGTTAACAAAACCTAAGGAATTAATTTAAATTATTCGTAAATAGTTAGTGGGGAATATGTAGGGGTACATGGATATAAAATCCAATGAAACCGATCAGATTAACCTGAACCAAAATCAAATCATAATGACATACTAAGGTAAGAAAACTGACATCGAATCAAATTAAACTAGTTGAATCAATCCAAAATTAACTATAAGTAGCCAAACACACATCAGCATTTATATGATTAAACAGAATGTTAACTAAACCGCAATCAATGTCAAACCTCAAAATCCCATACCGTTGGTATAAGTAATCTTTAACCGTTAGCTTGAACTTGGTACTTTTTGTAGTTTAGGTGAAAAAGAAAACAATATTTTTATATGCATTCAGACAATTATAAAGCCTTCCGTCAGCGGAACCCTTTTAACGTTTGGATTCTGGATTTCACATTATATATCTTGTAAAAATGTTGTAGATTATGTATGATGGTGGTTTAACGTTTAAAATTTAGAGGTTTAGAGAAAAAGGAGGATGTGATTCGAATACTTGAGAACTGCAAAAATGACAAATATTCTTTTTTAAAATTAGATCCTGGTGTCTTGTTCTTCCAAATATACTCTGACATTTAATCTAATAATTTTAGACAATTATCTACACTAACTTATACTATTTTTTTAGTGGTCTAGTTTCAAGTTAGGTTAGGGGATGGTCCTGACCTAATCGGATATTTAGTGAGGTATTTTAATAAAAAAACATATATCGGTTTGCTTGTACGTACGAGTCAGGTTACTTCATTCCCTAATTAAGAAGAATGAGATCGCGTGTAGAATTTATCTCACTGGAGGTCAGAACTCTAATTGCTGAGTCAAATTCTATATAGTTGTAAATTTATTGTTCATGCTTTTTTACTACGTCATCATATAGATTCGCTAAAAGAACGTGGAAGTAACCGTTGCTATGATCCATTAATCCGTTAAATAATACTATCCACCAAAAGAAATATAAAACCAATGACGTAACAACCAGAAAAAGAAACACGTAATTAACAACTAGCGACGTAAAATATCCTTTTTTATATATAAATATTATATTTATTTATTTTCACTCTATTGATTAAAAATAATTGAAATCTATTCATAAATCATGGATATATAATTAACAGATATAATATTTGATCATTGTTCCATGTCCCCACACTCTCGTAAGAAAGTCGTAAGGGGTAAATCCAAAATCTTTCATATGTTTTAAACGGTGTTAGTGACATCATTATTGTATGTTGTTTTGGTAACAATAGTCTTTATCTTTATCTTTAACCAAAAAAAAAGACACTAGTCTTTATCTTGGACGAAGCTTGTCGTTGTATATTTTATAATAAACAAATATCATGTTCAAAATCTACAAAAACTTTTGGATTTTTTAAACTATTAGATACATTTTACGCTGATTAAAGAAATAGTAATTTTAGCATAAATCGATATGTAACCTCGAGTAGCATAAGATGACTAAGACAATTTAATTTCATGGATATTCCATTTTAGACGAAGTAGTTTATGGATCATCACATCTCTTTTTAATGATTATAATTATTCTAAAAACGAGATGTTGGAAGTTAAAAATATATGCATTTGACAGGACTAAACATGTCACATTCTTCATTCTCCCCATATTATGATCATTCGTCATTCATGTTATATAGACTCAAATATATTAACTATTAAGTCTACATTTATTTTAGGGGTAATTACTATTTAGTGTCAACTAGTTCCTTTTAGTCTTTTAACCTGCTCCAATAACACTCTTACATTTTCTCTGTAGAAATTAACATTCTAATTTTGCTTTAACAGAATTACTCTTGAATTAAATTTGTTATTTTTTATACTATACATTGGCCGTTAAAAATTTCGATGGATGCTGTCAACAGAGTAATAACTAACGGACATTTTCTGCAATATGAAAATTTTCACAGAATTCGAAAACTTTAACAAAGTTTCAACACTTTTCAAAATATCTTGTTTACTGTATATTTCCAATAATTAATATCAGTATGTTTCACTATTATAACAAACACTTTAGTAAGTTTTTGCACACATTTTTAGATACTCTCTTTAAATTTTCATAAGTTTCTCATGTAAAACATTGTTAGTCATCGTTTTTATCATTTTTAATCAGTGATAGTTTTGATTATTTTTTAAAAAATCTAAATCGCAAAATCTAAATTCTAGTTCCAAAATCATTTTATATCTGTTGAAAAAAAAATCATAAACCCAAATATCAAAATCCAATCTCTAAACCAAAATCATAAATCCTATTGATATAGCTTCTTAAACTCACGAAAATAGTGACGCCACAACGGTGGCAGAAGTGTTTGCGACACAAGTTCCGGTATAAAGAAAATAAGAGAAGGTAAGAGACATAAAATGAAAGAGAGGACGAACTCCCTTATGGATTGAAGTTATACGAGGAAATTAGATATTCATTCATTTTAATATTACATATTAAGTCTTGGTCTAGACATTATTATTTAATTGATGATCATAATGAAATTTTGATAAATTAGTCATTAACCTAACATATCGTAGAATCAGAACCCAAAAAAAAAAAATCATTTGTGGAGCTAGCTAATGAAATCTGATTTTATGATATGCCTTTCTCTTTCTAATTCTAAAATAAAACGAGTTGTATGATGCAATTGTGTGGCCTATATTGTCTAACAATTAAGTGGGAAATTTTGGTCATTAATATACTAATAGAAGAAATAAAGTATTGCATGGATGTATATATGTGGCTGTGTAATGTTTGCGTCAGCATGGTCAAGTTGCTCTTTTTTTTTTTTTGGTTGCTCTGATGCTCTCGCTTCGTGTTTTTTCTCTTCTTTTTTTACCCTAAGTCACTTTCTCCGTTCCATTTATGTCGACGAAACAAGTATTAATTATTAATACTTGTGACTCAAATTTTCAATTAATGATTAAAGCGAATTTCCTATCTTTTCGTCACAAAAAATCACGCATCAGTTTTAAGACGATTTACATTATTACAATATCATAAAGTTAGTGGACTATTTTTTTTTTTTTCACGCAAACTGAATTCATTAATTAAGAAACAGGGGATAGTCCTCTTACAACAATAAAATCAGTGAGAGATTTCTTTGCCAAGATATCCGCTCGATGATTTAGAGTTCTAGAGATAGGGCCATAAGGGTGAACGAGATGAACTTGAACTGATTAAAAAAGTGATGGATATCAACAATGATACCATGTAAATCACGATGTTCTGCGGATAAAATTGCTTCAACCGCTTCCTTTGAGTCCGATGCGATCCGGATGCTCGGGAGTTTCAGATTTGCAGCTAATCGAACAGCTTCTAGAATGGCTAGACCTTCGGCTTGAATTGGTGAGGCAACATTTACTTTCACCTGTGAAAACACATGATTAGGGGAGCATCTTTCATCTGCAATGAAGACTCCTAGACCTGCAATTTTCAGCTCCTCATTCCAGGCTGCATCCGTATGGATAATAAAATCCTGAGGTCTTGCTTGCTGTGTACGCTGAGTCAAAGGCTTTCTTACTTTAACTGTTTCTGTTTGTGACTCTTGCCACTCTCTGGTTTCCATTAGCGACTTCAAGAGAGTTTCAGCAGGCGTAAGAGATTTGTCTTGAAAGATCAGACTGTTCCTTGCTTTCCAGAGATTCCACAAAATCAAAAAGGGTAAAGAGCCTTTGTTTATACCAAAAGGAGGGAGTGGAACCTGAGTCTGAGAAGCCATAAAAGCTTTTTCGAGTTGGGGTTCAGTAGTCAGCGATGGCTGGAAGTGGGATTTCCAAGCCATGAGATTCCAAACCTGTACAGTAAAATCACACTCAAAAAACATATGAAAGGTTGTTTCAGGGAGTCCAAATCTAAGACACAAAGGATTAACTTCTAGTCCTCTGTTGGAGCAGTTTATGCCTGTGGGGAGTGCTTCATTAAGAGCTTTCCAAGCAAAGGTTTTAATTTTAGGAGCACAATGAGTATTCCACACCCACTTGTGCCAATTAAACCCAGCTGAAACGTGAATTGAAGTAGGGGGAACAGAAGAGGTGGTCTCACTCTCTGATGAGGTGTAATAACCAGACTTAGTGGTATAAATACCTGATTTTGACTGAGTCCAATGAAAAAAAGTTAGTGGACTTTTATTTATCGCTTATTCACTTGATGAGACTTGCAAAAATATTTCACTTTTTTTCCCCTTCTTTTCCGACAAACAAAACCGATATTTTTATATATAACACAGATAGAGTTTTGTACACGTATCATTATGGAGCTCACACACGCAAAAAAAAAACCCTTTCTTAGCTAATTCACCAAAAAAAAAAAAAAAAGAAAGGGTTAAAAAAAAAAACGTGATTAAACAAAACATTGAATATAGTAGTAATGATACAAAATAAACTGTTAGAGATCCCATGACAAGCCATGGCCAAAATTAGGGATAATTCCGTAACCGTAGTTATCATCCGATGACTGTCCCCACGGCGGCGGATATAAGCAGTAGTCCATTGAGTCAGAGAACACGAACTCGTTCCCAAGCTTAGCCGAGTCAACGTCGTAACTTGCTCCAAGACTTGGCAGCTCCACGATCTCACCGAGCTCCTCCGATTCAGTCCTCGAGAGGTCCATCACCAACACAAGAGACTCAAGCGAAGACGTGGAAGACAAAGACGAGGACGACGACGACGTGGAAGATGAAAACGACGTTGTTGGTTCCATGTGAGCTGCTTTGAGAGCTGCTGTCTGAATGTCTCGAGGGCTTAGCGAGACGGGTCTAGGGAATGAGTCAGCAAGTTCAGGGAAGTTTAGTATAGCTGAGGTTCCTTTTATGCTCAGAGCCGCTACGTCGTGTGCACGCGCCGCCATCTCCGGTGTCGGAAAAGTTCCGAGCCAAATACGTGATTTCTTCCTCGGCTCACGAATCTCCGACACCCATTTTCCCCAGTTCCTCATCCTTACTCCACGATAAACCGGGTGTTTACCGGAGTCTCTCACACGTTTCGTCTTCTTCTCGCTTTTGTCACTCACTGAGTCAGACTCCGAGTTAGATACAAGAAGCTGAGGTACTCTCTCCGAGCGGAGGCTGTAGTATTCCTCTGCCATTGTTTAGCTTAGGCAAGAGAATCGTACAAGTCTATTATTCTGATTGTTTTTTTTCGATTCGGATCCCGAGATTAATGCAGATAAAGGAAATAGCTTCAGGGGAAATAAAAATAAGTTTGAAAACTATTCAAAATGAGGAAAAAAAACAGGGCAGTGAAGTCATGAAGAAATGAGAGAGAAACTTTGATATGAGAAGAGACAGAAGAGGAAATGTTGGTGAAATTTTGTTTATCATTTCTCAGTCACTCAAAATATTTATATATGCATTGATATATATGGGTACGGGTTATAGAAGAGAATGGGACCAAAAGCAATGCAATAATTCTATTGAATAAAGGGAATGGACCCAATGGCTCTATTTATTTTGTTTTTCTTTCTTATAGACCCACTCTATTTTTTTAATATATACATTGTCATTAGTATAAAACGACACACTTGGGGTCACTGTTTGCTTTAATGGTTCTTAAAATCTTATTATGCAACTAAATTAGGGAAAAAAAATCAATACCTTTTATATAAAAATGATTATGAGACGACCATATTTAGAAGGGCAATGTTGAAAAACGACTTTGTCCCTGCCGGGTACATAAATTATATAAAATTGTCTCCGAGATGAACATGCTGAGACAAGCCTTTTCTGTTTTATGTGGTAAAGAACTTTTCACCTCAATTTTACTGTTTAGTTATCCTTTACCCTGATTTTCGACTCATTGAATCATACATCTGCATTTACATATTTATACATATATATTTATATATATATATATATATATAAATATGCCTGCTCATGAAGCCAATCGATGTATGCACATATATGATATGCCATGATTGGAATTTTTATTTTTATTAGAATTAAACGCATACTTTCTTGTTTTTCAGATTCTTTTTATAAACATGTATTTAAACTTTCATGGAGATAAAACCCTTTTTCAAAAAGAAAAAAAAATGTTTCATGGAGATAATTTTGATGATTTTTGTTATAGTATCATTTTTTTTTAATATTTATTTTATATATCAGAGTCTCTCTATATTTATATATATATATATTATATGGAGTCAATTTGTGGGCACTTCTAAACGATTACCATAGATGACCAAAGTCACAAACCCAATCCCAAATCCTTTGAATATAGAAATGTTTGATCTTTTAGCGATAAGTTAGATATCATCTTAACTTTCAAGTACTAGCTTATTGGTATTCGAGATCTATGTAACTATATCTACAGTTTTTGAAGATACATTATTCAGAAAATTGTTTTTAGTACGTAGCATATGTTTATTTTAGTTAAACATATCGAGGGTTAAAGGAATGTGTCTTAACCATACGTCTGAAAGCTAAAATTTAAATTTTGGAGAAATTTTACTGAGTTTTTATCTGTTGATATTGCATATGATAAATTATCGCACCAAAACGGTATGATTAATAGGACCGATTTCATATAAGAGAATATGTATCAAAACTAACTAATTTTATATTTGAGTAGGTATTATTATCCTTAAAAAGGATTTTTAAGCATAGTAAAATGATAATTAAGACATCTGTCCTGGTCTAATCTACAAAACAATCTACCAGCCAATTGTTATTAGGGTAAAGTTGGTTCTAAACGCAAAAAAAAGAAACAGACAAATAAGTAAATTTTCGTGTAATGATATAAATAACGAAAAGAAGTATGCAAATTGCAAAGGAAGCTTCAAGATATCTCAAGAGACATCAACTTGTTCAATCATGGGACCGTATTTGCATACCTATAAGGACGAGTTTCTGTCAAACACACACAATGTATATTTTTTAATTATAAAAAATATATATATTTTTAAAGCCTTCTTAATCATGCCAAAAAAAAAAATCTTATAATAATCATTTTGCCTTTTTAAATTCACAAATAATAGCAATAACTAAGTACTTGCAATGAACGACATTGTTTGTTCCTTCGCCTCTCGTTTCAGCAATACGTATATGCATTTTATATTGATCATATACATATTACTAATTATCAATAAATATATGTTAATTTCTCAAAAGACCGAAACTGATCAACTGCTTTAAAGATTAGAAGATTCTAATTCAAAATGACTCGTACTTTTTATACATTACATGCTAAAACACGTTTTATGTGAGATTCTTACAAGTCTAGTATATTTGAGATGAGAACGAAAACTATTCATTGTTTTGAAGACTAATACAAGACGAGACGAGAACAATTTAATTACGAGATCACTACAAACCCATTAAATAATCATGGGATTTCTATTATAACTAACTAATACTCCCTATGGCCTATGTTCCTAAATAAATGATTTTTAAGAGTTTTCACACTTTTAGTTATGCCTACATTTATTCTACAATATTACTAACAATTTTCAATAACTATGAACCAATAATATTTGTATAAATTTAATTATTTTTACTTAATGTTTTTTGAAATGTACAATTTAATAATAAAAATGTAGAAAAATCTAAAAAATTAAATTTTGTGTAACAAGAAAAAAAAAATCAAATATTTAGGAACAGGAATACTATATAAATAAAATGATTCATGTTTTCTATATCACATGCTAGAACCTAGCTATTTCATTAACTACAAATGATTTTAATTCTATTTAGCAGTGTGATACGTGGCTATTTTAATTATGCTATTTGCTTCCTTATCCCCTTTTATAAGATCGTTCAAGCTTCTTTGTACTCATTTCAGAAATTGTCCTTTTACTTGTGATTTTTGAATGGAGACCATCTCAATAAACGAAGCGGACCCACTTATAAATAGAGGGGAGAAAACGTTTCTATATGTATTTTACTTTATTTTATTTTTGGTCAATTTTATTTGTGTTTATTTAGGCAGACAAAACCAAAATATCAATATCTTCCGACTATGGTTTTATTAGGTATATAGAGACCATAAAGTCGAAATTTTCAAAAAAGGTCCAAAATAAGCCTTTTGGAAAGAGAACTTTCTTCTTCTTCATTTTTTTTTTTTGGTTACAGGAAAGAGACATTTTCTTGCTTTGTGTTCTCGTCATTTGGTAAGATTTAAAGATAAATATAGGGTCAAAGATCGTTAGCCAAAAAAAGAACAATTATAGGGTCAGCGTTCAATTATGAATGCAATGCAAAAATCTCAGATAGTTTTGATAGATCTTGTGAACTAATTCTAAAACTTTTAACGATTTTTAAACGATTCGATAGATTTGTGATGGAATTTTATTTAATTTATAGGACATCAAGCCACATGTTTTAACAAAATATGTCACAAATTTTTATTTTAAAATTTAGTAGATATATAAAAATAAACTTGAAAGTTACAAAATCAATTTGCAACAATTTTTTACAAAAGGTTAAGTGATATTTTCTTTTCATTTACCACCGCACATCAATTTTTATTACGTTTTTTTTGGAAGGCTCAATACGTTTAAGTTTGTTACAACTGATACATTAATTCACCCGTTTCTAACACTTAAGTCGTCCTTTCGTCGGACCATCATAACTGCAAAAACACAATGATATATATAGTAATTAGACTTGAGGTGGGTTTACGGAGGTATTCATTCTGTTGTTTTCAGAATAAAGCACATTTATATTGAAGTTAGAGAATAAACATATGCCCTCCATATTCTTCTCTGACGAATGAGCATATAACTATATTGCAGTTGATATCATGGTGGGTAGTTTTTATTTTTCTACTCAAAGTATATATATATATGTACATATATATATATATATATATCACTATCTTGTGTATGTTCATTTGAGAGACAAAAAATTGATAGATAGAGAAAAATGAGACACTTCGAGATGTAGGACATTTACTCTTAACAAGTTTTGCTTTAGAGAGTGGTCAACGAAACACGCAAATGGTTGTCGTTTGGACCCATTCACATCTTGAATTGCTAAAAATATTTTAAAATCAATATCGATCGATGAAACATGAAAAACGATATTAATCTGCCTTAAGACATTGAGTGAGCTATATATCTTGGTAGATTTAACAACGTAATATATGCTGATGAAACTACAAAAACGTACGATATCAGTTAATTAAGTTCTAACCCCATTTTTTGTATCAATGTGGTCGTTGTCGGATCATATTTTATATTCGAATTTGATAATACGTGTGAGTTATATATATATAGCAGAAAAATAATTCTGTTTATTTTAGATTGGGACTGACAAAATTTGATAAGATTCATAATTCGTTGTCATGAAGATTTCAATAATTTTGAGATTTTGTTGGTTTAAGGAAAAAGTAATATTTTAGTATTGTACATATGTGTTGAAAAAATCTAAAACGCCGACACGAGTACACGACTGTGTGATGGAGATCTGGAACAAGAACATTAGCCATAAACACGATTATACGACCAAGTGTCAAGCAAGCTTCGCGTTTTAGCAAAAAGAAAAAAACAAAAAAAATAATAATACTCTCTACAATTATATACACATGACTCACTAGAAAGGAAAGAGAAAAACAAACGATAAAATTATTTTTACCTAGAATATATATAATTATATATATACTCACATATCAGTATTACAGAAAGTCGTACTGGGACTGACAATGTATGCGTAATAGGTTGATTGCTACTATTTATTTTAAGATTGTTGATAGATCAGTCTGACCAGTCTAGGGAATTCATTTATTTTTCCGTTATAAGTCATTTAAAGGATTAGACCCTTCGATGTATTAGATCATTCTTCACTTAGCTTTTTCTAATGGCTATCACAGACATAAATAACTACGAAAAAGTTAAAATGATGAAAAGTTAGAAAGCATAAGATTGTGTAAGAGAAGGACAAAACAAACAAAGAAAACACAATTCTGACTGAAAAAGTACATCAAACATCAACAGTCAAAATTCACCATCACCATTTATTATTGCCCACTTCTAGTTTCTTTTATTTATTCCAAAATTTTCGGCAAAGAAAACATATTATTATTGAAAGAAGATATTCAGGGAAATCGAAGAAGGTATCGACTATTGATTGAGTGCCTGACTATTTGACAGCTTCAGTCCTGCTGCTTGTTTGTCACATGCAATTGCTTGGTTCATGATATAGCCACACAGTGACTTTGATCATTATCTTCCAAACGGGTATTTTAGAGGCACAAAAACCTTCTGAATTTTATTGGTAGATAATATTTCCGACCGTGTCATTAGGGTTGTTTTAAGTCGTTTAAGAGAAAATAGTAAGCTAGAATTATTTAATGAACATGTTTAGAGATTAGAGTTGTTTGGGTAGGAACAATATCAATTAAAATTAAGTAATTATTAGAAAAAATGAACTAGCACATTTTAAGAAATTTAGATCATAAACTAACATTATATAGAAAAAATAAAATATTAGCATAATGGTGACGAAAAAAAATATATATATTAGCACAATAAATAGCGAGAGAAACATGAGATCAAATAGTTAAAATTTATTAACTTTAGTTTATTTGTTATCAGATATTTTACATGGGTTTAAACATGTAAGATGAGTTCACTGAAGATTGGTTACATTTGAAAAGTTTTCAAGGATTTTGAAGATAGCATGAGCAACATAGAATATAGATTATGTGATCTTATATATCGAGAAGAACATTAATTACTAAAAACTGAGATGTTGTGTTCATGAAAAATCAAATGATCAAGGATATTGAAAAGTCTGAATGACTAACTCAGAGAGATGGCGATTTGATCAATTCAAAAGTTGTTAGCTCTACATAAGCCAACAGTCTAATTGAATTGTGAGGCTGGATCATTTTGATACACATGCCACGTACAAATAATCTTGGACAGATTACAATGGTAGTGGATACGATGACGGTCATGATGAGACCGCCATTGCCAAGAATTTATCTAATCTTGGCCTTGGAGTCTGCAAGTCTTTCAAAATCGTATCAGTCCGATTCGGCAAATTTCTTGTAGAGAGTTGCGTTACGTACGCATCCAAAGTGAAAGAGTTTCGGAATTGTTAGGTTAAGAATTTACTAAAATTGTATCTCATGTTTCTTTGCTTCTACACCAACTACTTTATACCGAATTATTGTGTCATGTACACATCCTCTACGGTCCATGGACAACATTCTGAGGATCTTACAGCAACGATCTTTGATCACTTATTCGATGAACACTAAGAGATAACTTAAGGTTCCTTGATCTCATCTGCTATTGGATATTTTCCCTAAATAACAAAACAAGCTTTTTAAATTTGTATGGTTCACACTTTCCTTCTCTTGTGGCTTAGGATGAAATCATCATCATCGTCATAATCATCATCAACGACTTTCTTCTTCTTTCTCGCATCTAAACCGCTGTTCTTGGACGCAGATGTTCTTTGAGAACTCTCCGCTTTACTAGTAAAAGTTGGTGCCGGTTTAGTCGGTGTCCCCATTCGAATTTGCTTCATCTTCCTCTGCTTTTTCTCAAAGGCTCGCTTCGCCTTATCCGGAGACAACATACCATGTTCCATCAGCCTGTTTCAACAAATTCAAGACCATTCAAGTTTTATATATGCTATAATGAGCCAAGAACAATGTATAAAGTTCATCATAAAGACTTGTCACTAGCGTTGTTCTCACCAGAACTCAGCCATTTCGCTCCCTGGTATTTGTTTGGATAACGATTCGTAAAATATCCTCAAGGGCTCTCTCTGCAAATGCAAAAGACAGAGAAACCAAGAATCAAGAGAATGATGAAAAAGGAGAGATTTTAGTAAACCAGTCACTAAAGATGTCTTTTAACCTCTTCAGGAGGATCAAATTTTTGTCCGGGTAATGAATAAACCTTCTTCTCTCTTTTTGCTTTCCCTTTCACTGCTGCAGATGTTGTTGCTGTGAATTTTAGAGGTATTTTGGGCTTTGCCTTCACAAAAGTTTTGCAATAAATATGTTACAAGTTCGACCTAGAAACCAAAATATCCAAAATCACGTCATGATGCAGAATTTACGTAATAAATAAAAGAGATCTCTAATATCATCAACTAAATTTCAATTTCGTCGTCAGTTAAAAAGTTTGATCTACAACGAATCCGAATTAACAATAAGAAAATTTCCCCAAGATTTTATACCTACAATTCGATACACTCCTTTAAACCTAGAGATCGGCTTTAATCCTTAAGAGCTCATCAAAATCAGAGCTTTAAAGAGTTTTCAGAGAACCCAAATCAGAAACGCGCGATCAAAACTTACAAACACAGACTTTTCCCGATTTGATACATCTGATTTCGCCGTGACGGTGGAAACAGAGGATCTGGGTTTCTTATCCGACATGATCGGTCTGCTAGAGGTAGCGATCTTCTTCTTGTCCTTAATAGACGGATCGATCTTGACTCTGGAAGAAAGAGAAGAAGACCCATCGCGTGGCTCGCTCTTAGCCGAACTTGGTCTTGTCTGTGTCGCCATGAAAAATCTGAGATTAACCTGAAATTCAGCTCAGCTACTTTTTCTGCTTTAAGAACCCGACAATGATTCCTAGAAAAGAGATGCAATCTTCCGATTAAGTCTTGCCGCTTTCATAGTTTATGTAATGAAACAGTAAAAACTAAAAAAAGTTAAAGCACGAATGCTTTTGCTGTTACCGTCTTAACTCTTAACGGTAATTTAAAATTTACTCGTGAATACTGTTTTTATTTCCAGCCTTTTAATTTTTTTCATTAACTTAGCAATGTATCCTTCTTTTTTCTTTTTTAAACGCACTTAACAATGTATCTATGTTTGTAATCATCCAATTGGCTAATATAAATCAGTAGACAACTTTTGATCCCAAAAAAAAGATTAAAAAAATATCAGTAGACAACAACCTTAAGTTGATATATTTAATAATTTACCACACGCAAAAATAATTGATGTAACGAATTCGGGTTGTGTCTTATGCAATGAATCAGAAGAAGATCGAGATCATCTTCTATTTAACTGCAGGTATTCAACTGAGGTCTGGTCTAAACTGAGTCGTGGCTTGCTCGGATCCGAGTTCACCTCAACTGGAAACAACTCATTTCGATCCTCAACGCTTCAGCCATGCCCCGACTAAATATATTTCTTCTTAGGTATGTATTCAGTCAACAATCTATTATCTATGGAGGGAGAGAAACTCAAGAAGGCATGAAAAAACTCTAATACCATCATCAGTTCCCACTAAGCAGATCGACAAACAAGTAAAAAACGTCATCACTTCGATACAAGAACAAGGATACAAAAAATATGAAGTTGTGGTTCTGAAGACTAGAAAGCTAATTGGTTTAGTACTTTTCAAATTTTGAATGTTGCAATGTTTCTTATTCAAAAATTATCGCACTAGTTGTACAACAAAGTTTTTTGAGTAAATATAGTTTTTAACAATTATTCAAAAAAAAAAAAATTGATATAACACTCCAAACCTTAATCCTTGCCAAACCGGATTATATATCTAATCTGGCTAAAACGTTTGAAAAACCCGGTTATACCAAACGGAATGAAGAATCATATGAAATAAATCATACCGAACCGGTTCACCATCATGCCACAAGAAATGTTTTTGAACCTTTAACACCCTCTTTTGCATTTCCACGTATCTTCTCACCGGAATCGATATCAAAATCTTCCTCAGATTCGGAATCTCCTTCTCCGGCACAAACACAGCGAAAGATTCCCAATTCAGAATCTCAAGAAACGGTGGCACAAAGTTATCAGAGATAATCACCGGAACGCAACCGTACAAAATCGACTCCACCACTCTAGGGCTATTCACCTCGTACCCTTTAGCGCAAACGCAGAATCTACTTCGTTTCATGTACTGGATGTACGATTTGTGATCGATCCGGTTAAAGATTTTCATATCTGGTTCAGGTCTCGAAGACCATTGGTTAAGCAAGATGGGTCTGACGTAACCGTGTAGGCTTCCGGCGAAGAAAGCGAGGATGGTTCGTTTGGAAGGGCGGTTACCTCCAATTTTTCCGTTTGGGTTTTGTGACGAAGAGACTTTTGTTGTCGGCAAAGAGACGTCTTTTCCGACTACGAAGTCGACTCCGACATCAGCGTTACAGAGTGATCTAATGCAGTTCATGCATGTCCCTCTAGTCTCATCTGGAGCCTATAACAAATATGAACTTGCATTAAAAAAACTAAATCATAATGATCAGATCAATTAATTAAAATCTCGATTGAACGCCAATTTACTTATATTTTTTTTTTGCATTTTAAAATATATATATATATATATATATATATATGTATTTCCATTTTTTCATAAAATGTTCTTATAAAAGTGTAGTTTTGCATCAAAATGGATGCTAAACTAAATGCAAACAAGGGTTTTCTTTTGATTTGCGTTTGATGTTTACAATTACGATTACCAAATGAATTTGGTTAGAGTACTAAAAATTATGTTTTTATACTTTAAATTGAAAGATACACTTTATTCTAGTTTGTAAAAAGCAAACAAACAAAGATCGGGGTTTTAAAGAACATACCCAATCATGGCAGGCGGTGAAGAAATGATCGGAGCCGTGAGTTCTATTCCAGAAAGGGTAGTTGGAAGCGATAAGATCGATGTAGTTCCTGAGATATTTAACAAGATTTCTACGATTATGAGAATCATGAACGTAAAGTTTCTGTTGAAGTATTCTGGAACTGAAAGGCAAGTAGAATAGATGAGCTTTAGTGGGATCTTTTGTCAAGAATCTATGGCTATTCTCCATTAGTTTCATAAACCATCCTTCTGATGCGTAAATCCCTTCCATCATTGCCTCAGGCTGATGGAAGATTGGTCTGTCCCCTTCCGAGTAGACGTACACTTTCAGAGTCCGTTCCATTAGCTCATAGCTCCTACAAGAGATCGATCATTTATAAACCCTTTTTTTCTTCAACAACATGTATTATTTGGTCTTAAAATCTGATTGAGAAAAGAACAACGACACTAACGCGAACAATTGTTTCAAACGTATTATATTGTGTGGTTGCTTATAGTAGTTTAATATTTTGTTTACATTAAGAAACACAATTTCATCTTTTTAATTAAAAATTATATTTAATGCAAAGGCAAGCGCAATAACCAAGATTAAAAACACTAAATTATTGTGATCTCCTTTGTTAATAAAACATAAATAAATGTAAAATCAAACGCTGCCGGAAGAATTAGGTCTGTCTACCCTTATATTGCTTAGATTGGTTAAACGTTAAACCTTTTGAAAATAGATAGGTTGTGGTAGAGAGGTGCGTAAAGAGTATCATCCTTCTTGACCAAAACCGCGTTCTTGATCTTGTCTCTTGCAGTTTTAAGCTCTCCGTCCACTTTTGATCCCCAACGAGGTGCCTATGATCATGAAAAAGTAGAAAAACAGGGAACAAACGAGTTATATGAGTAATAAGATATTGGAACTTTTGGTAAAATCATTTGCATACAAGTGAATTTTTGGGATCATTATGCCGCTTCCATATCATATTGTTCATCTGAGTTATTGATATGACAACTAAAGGTGTCTTTTGGGTGCTCCTCTGCTCATGTTTCTTGTGGATTCGAGGAATTTTGGGTTGAAGAGAATGCAGAGAACTAGTAGTTTCATTGCCTCTGCTTCGCCGTGAAGCTTCTGTTTTCGGAGAATTATTCAGAAACTTGTGCTCAAAACTCTTCGAAACCTCCGTTGTGTTATTATACGGTTGAAACCCGGAGGATGCTTCTTGAGATGCAAGAAACGTTTCATTTTTAGCACTTTTGGTGGTATCATTGGATTCTCCGAATTCAGAGACGGTGCCGTTTCCTGGTGAAACAATAGATAATGGAGCGAGCTCGAAGTACTGAAGGCCTAAAACGAAGGCAACAACAAGAACCATGAGAAGAACAACTCTACATGTTTCTGCTTGGCCTAGAAACCGCAAACCCCGAATCTGATCCATCACAACCTGAAAAGGAGGTCAATGTCTATTGAACTAAACGGATCTTTCCTGAAAGGCTGAAAACAATATTAGTTTTGTCTAATTAACCCATCAAAATCCAAAACTAAATACACCAACTGTAACCGATACATGAACCTTAGGCTAAAAGCTTATGTACTGATTCATGAGGATTGTTCCAGAAACAGAGCTTGATCACTTACAGGGACATCAGATAAGAGCTTGTTGATATATGGAACTCTCAGATCCGAGCGTTTCTGTGAAGTTTCTTGGAAGTGATCATCATCAAAGGAACTAGACAAATAATTAACAAGCAAAGAGACAAGACAAGGCAATCGATGGCTTTTAATTTTGTACAATCAAAAGTCTTGACTAATTAAGTATACCAGAAAAAAACAGTGTTTTGGATTGATATAAGCCAACAAGGTATGATAATAACTTTACTCAGATTTCAGAAGACACCCCCTTAATTATCTATGTTTGATCAATTATGACCCATAGTTTTATTTTCTAAAAGCTGCCTCTGTTTTGTTTTTTTGTACTAATGTTTTTCAACATTTTTAAACCATATCTACTATAATATCACCCAGTCTGTTTTCCTACACAAAGTACTATATATATTTTGTTAGTAGTTGACCAAAAAAAAAATATTTTGTTAGTAGTTGACCTGATAAATATATTTCTTGAACTTAATATCTTACACAATCCAAGAAAATGTATAAGAGGGCTTTCAAAACAATGAGCTTACTATATATTTAAAGTTTGAATTTCAGTGTCAGCGTCTGCGTCCCGCACTCGGCTCTACAACGTGATCCAAGCATTGGAAGTTGCAAATATCTGTATTTCCACAAGAGAAAATTAAATCCTCGGCATCATTGTTTTTTTTTTGTTTGGTTGATTTAATATTCGAAATTATATATCAAATAGAAAATTTGATATCATAGTTCAATGTACGCAATTAGATTTATAAATTGGATTCTACGTGCTGTGACAGCCACCTGAAATTACTGTAAGATCTACCTAAAATTTTGCACTAAACGCAAAAATAACAAGTTTACTACATGAAATTCTCTTTTCATTATATATAACCTAACCGATCTCCCTCAACGTGCCCAAATTTTAATGGCTTTTACTGATATATTGCAAGGAACGAAACCATACCAATTGGTTATCTCAATAATACTTGAACCTATATGTAAAAAACAATAAAATCTTATATATGCAATTAAGACCTACAATATTTGTTGTTGTTAAATGTACAGTGTTTTGTTTGAAATGATATTAAGAATCAGAACAATCAATCCTTCAACTTCCTCAACATGGCCGTTGGCTCGTGCCAACACCATCCTCCTCCTCTTCATCAACGTAAGGAGCAAGATTCAAGTAACAATTACCGTGGCAGTTGTCATAACTACCACCAACATTAGGACTCTTACTAGAACTATTGACTCGCCACCGTGCACGGCATACCACGCAGATGGCCGGCCGCCGTCCACGACTCCTCCTCCACGCCAGCATGCATTCTTCATGCACCTTGTTCTTGCAGACTCTGCACTTCACCACCGCGATTTCCTTCTCCTCGCCTCCACCATTTTCACAGTTTACGTTTTTAATGGCGTTAATATCGTCTAGACATATTGGACATGTTGCTGGCTCTTCGTCCACCTCATTTTCCTATTCAATATAACAAATGATATATGCATGTAAGATATCTTTAATTATATATATCTACCCAAAATTAAAGTAAAATTTTAATTAAACATTGATTGTATAGGATCAGCAACCATTAAAAATATGTAAAAGATTTAGATTTCTACATGTTTGTTTAGATATATTTTTATGTAAAACGACGTAATTATAATTTGCTTTAACAAATATATAATGAATCTCCCATTACGACGACAAATATCGTAAAATAAAAAAAGACAACCATGTTACTGGTGGAGGAGGATGAGTTAGTAGTATCGCCAGGTTGAGAAGTGGCGGCTGAGAATAGCTGAAGAAACCTTTGCTGGAGATGGAAACTGGCGAGGCAGTCAGGGCGTGTCGGGGCAGAGTGTAGGCGGTAGAGGAGACATGGCCGGAGTCTCCGTTGCCTTAGACACTTGTCATCGAGAGGAATGCCGAGAACTCGGATTAAGACAAACAAGATGTGTTTGCACGGCTTCTTACGGTCGGGACAAGTGCAAGTCGGTGTGGCCGTTAGCGTGACGGTGTAGACGTTACACGTGGCACCGAGAACGTGGAAAGTTCCGGCATTTGGACGGTGGAGAAGGCGGATCCGGTGACGGAGAGCTCGAATTACCCGATCTGCCACCGGTTGAGCCAAGAAATACCGTTGGTCTCGGTTACTTACGTACGGAGATATTTGATTAGATCCGACAGATTCCATTGATTTTTAAGAATTCCGTTACAACAGTTGGAGATTATGCGATATATATTTATGTAGAGTATATAGGTACAGTTACTTATACACGTCATGTAATTTTGTGGAGATTCTTTGTATGAAACGATGTGTCACGTCACGTGTGGAATAACGGCGACGTGTAGGAGATCACAAAGGCGGCGTTACACGGACGGCAACGTTCATTTAATTTTTGGGCTTAGGCAAAGTCCTCATATATTCGCGACCCAATTTATTTGATCTAAACTTTAGACGTCGTGTGGTTTTCTAGAAATACTGTGGCACAGCATGCCATTTATTTTTCATGACTTTTATTTTTAAAACGTTGTCGTTTTGAGTTAAACCTCGTAAAAACCCAATCTTCTTTCTTCCTCGCAGTTCACCTAAAATCAAAATCACAGCTTCACATTCGTTTCGTTACCCGGCAAAATGGCTTCTCGATGTCGATCTTTGTCTAAACCAGCGTTTTCTGTGTTTAGATCTGCAATGAACAAGCCCTCTCTTCGATCCAAATCGGCTTCATCATTTCTCGGTGTCCCTCCTTCGCCTGGACTTGCAAGGTAAATCAGCTGATTGATCGTTTTTTTTTTCTTTCCAAAATTTGAGTCATGGATTCTTATTCGTGAGCTCCTGATTCATGTATTTTGTTTAAGGGTTTGTTTTTGACTTTTGTTAGGCCGATTGCTCACCTGGGCTCACTTCAATCGTTGCTTCCATTGTATAGTGCGGTGGCTTCTGCTAGATTAACTTCGTGCCTCGGTATCGATTCACAGAATTCTAGGTCATTAGCTCAGGGTATGCTCTGCAGTGCGAATCCAGGAGTTTGATATTCTTCCAAATGTTTTGTGTTTAGCATATCTGTAAGCAACTTTTTTTACTCTTTGATCTTTGTTTGCATAGCTTCGAACTTACATATTGTTTACTCTTGGTTTCAAATTAGAGCTTTGATTCTCTTAATTCAGAATCTGTAGCAGTTTATAGCCGAATTGGAGATTGCTTTTTTTGGATAGCATGTGAAAAATTTGATTCCAATCTTTGCAAAACTGACTATTGACATTGAATTCAGAGAATTATCACAGATCTCAGACTTTTCGCTGTTTTAAACTTGTCCTGCTCCACATTGGTTTGATCTTGCTTTGCTATTCCTTTCACATTGTGCAGTTTCATTCGGAGTATTGCGGTTTTCAGAGTTTCCGTTTAGTGTACTATTAGTGTTTGCAGGGACATAGATTCGTTGGTCACATAAACACAAATAGGTTCTTGCTTTTGAAAGAATTGTTTCGGCATAAGAATCTTGTATTGGCTTGAAGATGAAAAAGATGCCATTTTGGTGCTGCTCTTTCTTCATCTTCTCTTCTTTGAACTTTTTGTAGTAATATTGATTGAAGAGTACAAGTGAAACAAATATGTTTTGATGGACATATGCTAATTTATGTTTATCATGAATCTTGCAGATCTTGGCCTAAGCGTGCCTCGATAATGAGACCAGACTCGAAGAAAATGGATTCGTTTTAGATGAGATTCTCCGCATTTTTGCTTTGCTGGTCTAATTCAGTCACTCTGATCAGTTTTCTGGATAAAACATTCTCTTCTTTCGTTACATCCAACTAAGCAACACAATGTCTTTTGGAATTTCTATGTTCAACGCATCGAGATTGAACAATAATAGTCACTTGTCTATGCCATTGGTTAAGACATGGTTTTGGTATTCCATTATTGGCTAGTTTTTTTTTACTTGATTGTGTGTATATGAGTTGTTATTCAAAATTTCAGTTAGGATGGATTAAATCGAGTTATTCAAAATACTAGTTATGCCAGTTGTACCTAGCAATACTAGTAATACCACGCCCGCCATAATAATCTCGGGTCTGAACCATCTGAGCTGCTGTGTTTTGTTAGTATCACTCTCAGATAAAACTATATAATCCCATTTGCTCGAATTTCAAACTTCATTAAGAGTAAAAAGATAATTTTGTCATTTTTTATTAAAAAAGAAAAAGGGAAGACTATCTGAAAATAAACATTTAGGTTTAAGACTATCTCAAAATTTGATGCTATGTAAAATGATATCTACAGTGTGAAAGTTGAGCAAACCCATGAGATACTCATACTCCCCCAAAAACTCTGTGTAGTAATAAAACGCCTTGCCGTTTCCTACAATGTAAAACGACGTGACGTCTACTGTGTTTTCAAACAATCCTTCTCTTTACCTCAAGACTCAGCAAAATTGCAGCTCTTCAACACGAAGAGAGCAAAAATGGAGAAGAAGCGTGAAGGAGTAATGGAAGGAATGAGTCGGATCGTATCAGATCCTTACTATTTTCTCCATTTCATGGCCTTCTTCTCTTACCTTCCGATTCGTAGCTCCGCCGCACCGTACACTTCTCATCGACTCTTCGACAGAGAAATCCAAGCATTTCTAGCGTTCCTAATGTTTTCCGCTATTAAGGTTTGAGTTCTTCTATATATCAATCGAAATTTGCTTAAGTCTCTTTACTTGTTCACTTCTTACTTCATTGATTTGTGCAAAATCGTTTTGTAGATGGTGAGGGAAGAAACATGGGAGGCTTTTGTTGCGGATAGTTTACTCTACGCTAAGGTTAACTCTCGCCAATTTCTAATTCCGAATCAAAATTGAATTGTTAGTCACTTTTAAGATTCATGTGAAATCTGCTGATACACATTTACGTGCCCAGATCTTTCTCATAGCTGTTTCGTTGATTATGGATTACCGAGTGGCGATCTGGTTCAGTGTCCTATTTTCAGGTGAGCTCAATTTCTATCTCTTGATTAAATATCTGATATTATATGGGAGATGCAGATTTGAATGCTGATCTAAAACCATTCAGTCTTTCTAAGTTTGATTTGAATGTTATCTTTTGCAGTTATATATCTATTAGCTCAACAACCAGCGTTTAGTAAGTTAGGTATGGGAACTTGGGAAGATTCTTCGATTTCTTGCTTTTCTGTGGATTTTTGGAATCATAAGTTATATTCTTTGTAAAATGCTTAAACGGTTGCAGGAACTGCGAAGAAGCTAACACCTATGCAGTTGGAGGATTTGCTATCAGATGGGAGCACAACGAAATACTGGTTGGTACGTGGCAACTACGGGCTTTATCTTCGACTTGTTGATGTTGTTGCTCTTTCCGAATTAGTGAGGTTATGATTTTTAGATGATATATTTGAAAAACCAAGGAGTAGTTTTTGGGTAACAAAATGATTTTATTGCATAGAGCAGAGCTTACATTCTGATTCCAGCAAAGCATGATGTCTATGAAGCTAGATAATAATTGTGGCCTCGCCTTACTATTATGACATCAAAAATTTGTTTAGTTGACATAGTTGTCAATCAATAAAGACACAGGACTGATCTGCAACATCTTAATCAGTAAAATTGTATATGAAACTGAAACTTTGGCTCAAAAAGGTACTGTTGTAGCAACTTTTATGATGATGTGTTTTTCACACCTTTTGCAGATAGAATTCTTTGCATGTAGCTCATCCAAGTGTGTTCGTTCAAGCCGCTGCTTTCCCGAGCTCTCCATCACGTAATCTTTGTGTAAGAACACATCCCCATTTCACTAAGAGACACGCTCACTCTTGTTCCATTTCCTCAGGTACTCAAATAATCTTTTGTCTTTCGGAACTGTTGATCTTGGACTTTTCCCTAATACTGCAGCTAAGTTTGGAATATCTCTTGCCGGTAATAATTCTTCACTAACTCATTTATTTGCACAAACTCAAAAACACATCGAGCCTCTGTTGTAGAAGCAACTGATCATATTGTGTAACATATATAGGTGGAATGTCTCAGCTTCCGACATACATATTGTTCGAAAAGGGTGTCGAAGTTTCTCGATTCCCAGACTTTTATGTCGACGCTGCACCTTCTTTACCCATTACCAAGGTTTACATGCTTCGACACAATTGGCAAGAAATCAGATTTTTAATGGATGCATTGATTCTCGTAAGGCTTTAATGAAATCCCTTATTGTTGATGTTGCAGAAACTTCTATGTCATCATTTTGAGCTTGATCGGCTTCTACTTGACTACATAAACGGATCATAGTCGGAGAAAACGAATAATCGATATACAACTTTCTGGCTTCTCTTGCAAGAGCATTATGAACACATTCGTTTGTTCCTTCTCTTATAATGGGCATTTTTGGTGAGGCTCGCCAGAGAAAACGACAGATTATATTTTAGTGCTATAGAGAGATAGAAAGATTCTGTTGAAATCTTACGGGGCTTGAATTTCGACGAAGTATTCTTTGAATATGATGGTAATGAAATATCAGTTTCCGACTTTTATTTATAATGCCATTCGTTTTCATGACTTTTGAGGCTTATTGGCTCTCGTACGTCTCTTATTGTGTTGTTTTCATGTGCTTTACTACAACCCATTATACTTTCTATGTCCATGTGTGAAATTAACATCAAATAAGAAAAAAATTGAACACGCAGAAATTTGAAAGAAAATAAACTTGACAAACTTAGAAAGTTTACGATGAACAATGTTTTGGAAAAAATAATAAAAGAGTCGATGGTATATATTGATTTTAATATATTGTACTTCCCTAAAAAGTTGGATCGTGCGGCGACTACTTTTCCAAGTATCGTGTGTTTCATATCTTCACCTGCCATTTATTTTTCGCAAACATGCCAAAACTAATATGTAGTGAAAGCAACAACTAATAAGTATGGTGATCCCAAATAAGTATGTGGTATAAAAAGCATCGTTCGTTATCTTTAAAAGACGTGTGATTAAGAGTTGGATGAAAAATAAACTGAATCACTTGGTAAAGATGATGCCTAGTGGCAGCGTCTGGTCCAGTGCTTCGAAAATTCGAATTAAGCCATTAATTAATGATTGATTTATCTCTTGTCTCGGCTTGTTTCTACACTTTCTTTCATCGCTATTGTTTTATTTACATAATAGTAATATATAATAAATACACGATCATATGAATCAGATTTCATATAATAAAATATGAGCTTAATATAGTACATATAAGAATGTGTCAAAATCTAACTAACTAATCGTATCAGGCATACAATTCAATGTAACGAAATAAAATGTTGTAATATTAATATTAATTTTAATTTTAATTTAACCCAAAAAAAAACAATTATCAGTTTTTTTTTTTTGGGTCAACCACAATAATCAGTTTCTCAAAACGCGGTTTTTGAGCCGAGTCGCGAGTCAATTAATGTCGTAAGTAACGGATCATTTATCCTTCTGTCCAACTCATCAACGGTTCTTGACCGAACCCTCGCAGAAACACCGTATCTGCACCGTCCAAATCTGTCACTTGACCGCTCAACAACATTTACTACATAATCTCGTTAGTTCAACAACCAATGAACTATCTCCACGTAGTCACTCACACGATCCTCCGCCACTGCATCAGATTATTACTTTTTTTTTGTCGTCTATTGACTCATTGAAGTATTCAACCCTATAAATGGAGTCCCACCATTTCCCCCAAAATTTCTGACATTTTCTCTGTTACACGCATTCTTCTTCTTTCTCCATTTTTTTTTTTTTTTACGATTTGGGATTTTTATTTTTTCCGGCGATGGCCTCAACGTCGGCTGAAATGGAGCAATTGACATCAGGCGCGAGCAATCGGATAATTTTTATCTCGAGAATCCTTAGGAAGTGTCTCGTCTTCGTTTTCTCTCTCGTCCTTTCTCTTCTACTCCTTCTCCGTCTCCGTCCTCGTCGCCGTGTCTCGCCTCTTTCATCACCGGAGGAGGAGGAGGCTGATCCGGCTCCTTCGAGACGATGGAGGCGAAAGATGGCGTGGAAGCTAGAGGAGGAAGATACAGCTAGACGTCGTTCCTTGGCGGAAGGCGTTGAGATGGCCGGAGATGGAGAGATACCTTGTCGTTGGAGCAGTTCTTTGTTTTACGGCCGCCGTGGTAACGCTTTATTCTCTCGGTCGTGGTTGCCTCTTTCCGGCGAACTTAGGTAAGCCTTCTGAGTTTTTTTGCATGCTTTGCTTGTACGATTAGAATTCTCCAATTGAGCTCTTCATCAGGAGTGATAATTCATCTTGATTTCGATTTTGACTTTGAATTTTGAATCTATCTGTATCTTCAGGGGAATTTTGATTATTATCCATGGATTGAATGAACACAGGTGAAAAATCAAAATTTTATTTTCTCTAGTTTAATTCTTCTTCTTCTTCTTCTTCTTTATAATTCGATGAATCTCTCAATCTGTGAATCGTTTTTATTTTCAGTGGAAGATATTCTCAATTCGCCAAGCAGCTAAACTCGAGTAATTTAGGTGCATACGCTATGGACTGGATTGGTATGAACACAAGCTTGTTTTGTTTCTTTTCATTTTCATATTTGTTCTGAAACTGTGGGTCTGAACAGGTCGCCATATGTTTGGTCCATAACTGTATTAGGTCACGGTGGGAGTGATGGTTTGCATGGTTATGTTCCTTCTCTTGATTATGTTGTTTCCGACACCGTAAGTTCAAGATCTTATTAACATTCGTTGCTTCTTTTTTTTTTTTATTTGCTTTTTGGTGATAAAACTAAAGAAAATGTTCCATTTAAAGTTGTTGATTTAGTGATTTGGTGTCTTGATTTGAATTCTACAGGAAGCTTTCTTGGAAAAGATTAGGTCTGAGAATCCAGGGGTTCCGTGTTTCCTCTTTGGTCACTCTACTGGTGGAGCTGTGGTTTTGAAGGTACCTAATTTCGTACCTTTGAAGCTCTCTTCAAGATTTTATTGTTTACAGTGTCCTGATTTAAGGTCTACCTTGTGTTTTATAGGCTGCTTCATCTCCCTCTATTAAAGATATGTTAGCCGGCATTGTCCTTACATCGCCTGCACTTCGTGTCAAACCCGCTCATCCCATTGTCGGGGTAAGTAGTCTCCTTTGCAGTATTCAAATTAGATGCTTTTTCATTCTCGGCTGGAGAATTTATTAGGTGATCATTAACTCATATGTTTCTTTGTAGGCAATAGCTCCAATCTTCTCATTGGTCGCCCCAAGGTTACAATTCAAAGGAGCAAACAAGAGAGGCATTCCCGTCTCAAGAGACCCTGAAGCTCTCTTAGCCAAATACTCTGATCCGTTAGTCTACACGGGTCCAATAAGAGTCCGAACAGGCCATGAGATTCTTCGCATAACAGCTTACTTGACTCGGAACTTCAAATCTATTACAGTGCCTTTCTTTGTTCTCCATGGTACAGAGGACAAAGTCACTGATCCACTAGCTTCACAAGACTTGTATAATCAGGCACCATCAGTTTTCAAAGACATCAAACTCTATGATGGTTTCTTACACGACCTTCTCTTTGAACCTGAGCGTGAGGAAGTCGGTCATGATATCATAGACTGGATGATGAAGCGGCTTGACGATGTTAACGGATCAGCCGCTGGCCTCTGGTAAAAGATCAAATGCGACATCAGAGGTCTTCTTCTTCTCTAGGTAGTGGTGATACAAGTGGTGTGATTGTAAAATCAGGAACCAAGTGTAGGAGATACATATATGGGTTTAATCTATGAATTGTTTAATTTTGTTGTTTGATTATTGAATTTTCCCGTGAAGAGACAGATTTGTGAATACATATTTCATATATATTATCATTGATACTTTAAAGAAAGAAAAAAAAAAAGTTTTGAGTGACAAAAAAGTTTATCCATAAAAATCCTACTGAAATTATCCGAATAAATGCCCGGTTCGGTTATTAGATATTTCGGTTCGGTTACGTAGTTATAGTTCATATAAATATTTGTTCGGTTTAGTTATCAATTTAAGAAATTTTTTTGGTATATCCGGTTCAAACTTAGGAAACATTTAAAAATATTTAATCAAATAACTGTTCACTTGAACCAAACCAAACTGATGCGATAACTGAGCCCATCATGCCAATCAATTCACCTATAGACTATAGTGAGCCCGAACAGAAATGACCAAAAACCAGTATTGTTCGGAAATTATCGGGTAATAGTCGCATGCCTAAATTTTAAAATATAAGACGTTTAGAGGTAATATGGGATTTGGGGTTTGCATTGGTAAGGAGTAAGGCACCACAGTTTACCAATCTAGTTCGATTCAGTTATAGTTTTGGTTAGGTTTGAGGCAACAACGGTTTGGTTGAGTTTCATTTTAGTTTCAGGTAGATTTTGATTTAAAAAAAAAAAAAACCCAGTTTTGTTCAGTTCCAATTTGTTTTTATTTTGATGCAAATTCTCTTTGGTTCAGATCTTTGGTTTCGACTAACTTTAGACAACTCATGATAACATAAATTCAAAACACAATTAATTAGAAGTATCAATTAAAAAAAAACCCAAATTTAAAGAAACTAACACAATTTACCAAATTAAGTGCAAAATATATATTATTTTTGAATGCAAAGTGGAGTAATATTAAATAATTGGGACAACTGGACCATTGAGAAAAGATTATATATTTTTTATGGATATGAAAATTAAACAACATAAAGAAAATTGAAAGTGAGAAAAACAGAACTTGAATAATTACACAAATAATTATAATACAATTAAGCAAATTAATGTGTATTAAATTTATTATAAAAAAAGTTCTCAGTGGATTAATATATATTTTATATTAAAAGTTTAAGTGGACCAATAAAGAGATAATAATTTGTTTGTTTGTCAAAAATGTAATATACACAATCGGCATTAATGTGTATAGTAAATTCCTTATGAAAGATCTCTTTGGGTTAATATTGTTTTATTAAAGCAATCGTAATTTTTTTTATGTACATTATTTAAAAAACTTCAATTGGGATGGTAAAAAGGGAGAAAATTTAATTTAATATATATGAAATTGCTAATAATAAAAAGTTATAATAAATTGGAAAACCCATTAAAACAAATATATATACAGACATTAAAGTATTTGATGAATATCTTTTAGGAAGAAAATCCAAGAGAACCAATGCCTAAACAAAAAGCTCCGATGGAGCCACAAGGAAAAAGTGATTTTTTAAATTTTATATTTAATATATTTATATGATTATTATTAATAACCATAAACAAGAAAAAGAAAAAGAAAAGAAATTGAAAAGCGGAAAAACATAGATTGAACATCCTCGATTAACTATTATAAATATCCAAGTATTTGGGATGTACATGTAGATCTACCAAAAAAAAATATTAGAAACTTTCCAGGATATTGATCTTTAATTCATGGGTTTCGTTCTCAAATTCGTAGCATTCAAATTCATAGTTTATGTAGTTCAATCTAAAGAAACTGTAAGAAATATGAAATCTTATAAGGTAAACTGAAAGAATAATAATACATATAAGTATATACACATCCAACTCTTAAACTACTATGTTGATTAATTTATAGTATTGATCTCATCTACAGTTAAATGAGAACATTATATACGATTGTGTGGATATATATAAACAACCTTCTTTAAGTTAATTTTATCCAAACCGGTTGGATGGTGAATTTAATGTTAATGTTATTTAATTTTAGTTTTCTATAAATTGATCTTAAAAATATAATGGACTTATAGGTGAATCCAAGTTTATTTGGTGACGGCCGCACATGGAGTTTTGGGGTTTGGAAGGTACATTGAGAGATACAAATACATACTTCTTATCACGTTTTTCATAAATCCTAATTACAAAGTATATGCTAAATCATGGTTAAGTGTGTTAGTAACAATTTTCTCTGCTTCATAAGAACATTGTCTTGTTTTTTTTTTCTTCTCATATACGGTAAGAAATATATTTAAATCACTACTATATTTTCTAATTTTTTTTTTTAAGTGAAACTCTATAATTTATTCTCTTCAAATTAGATCTTCATTTGAAAAGATTAAACGAGAATTTATTTTAAACTTTTTGCATTATGAATATAAAACGACATTTTTATAAAAACTCTAAAATGACATGTATGCTCATTTTCTTCGTGTCTAGAATGTTATTTATTTATTTTTATTTTTGGCACAAAGTGTTAAATCTCACTTTTTTATTTTTGGTTTGTAAACTATGTTCCTTCAATTGGCTAAACAAACCATTTGATTAATATTTCAACTTTCTCCGTGGAGCCCGCAGGTTAACAAAAGATTGTAGAACCCATGGACTTAATATTCATGCTGACAATAAAATACATGAAGGGAGTAGTTAGCATCTTATATACTACATTTTAAAATATAAGTGATTCTAATAATTTACAATGAGATTCTAAAATAATTTTTTAGTGGGAAATTATTTCGTACTTAATTAATTATTTTCTTAGTTTTTTTTTAATCAGTTAATTATTCTTTTATTATGGGTTTGTGTTTCTATCTTTAATCTACCTTAATTTTAACTATTTTTCAATTATCATATGGATTATATTGATATATGAGGATTAAATATTGTCAGGGTGCCAATGAAGCAGGTTGTTATAATACAATATGTCCGGGTTTTGTTCAAGTGTCAAAAACTCATCCTTTAAGTGGACCTTTTCCATACCCCCGCAAAGGACAAGAAAGAGCTTTTTACCGTAGTATTCAACAGGTAAAAATATAAAAATAATAATTAGAATAATAATAATAATATATATGTTGTGTCGTATATCAAATCTGACATGTAGGTATTTATTAATTATATATTAAAGGATAATGAAACAGGAAATTGGTGGACAACCGATGTAATGCATAGAGGACCGGATCAGCCTATTGGTTATTGGCCAAAAGAACTATTTGATCTTGTAGGTAATAATGTGGACATGGTTGGAGTTGCTGGAGCAGTTCAGGCTTCTCCTTCTGGTATAAGCCCACCAATGGGTAATGGTCATCTACCAACTAAAGATGAGAATGAGTCTGCACGCGTTAAAGGCGTTTATATCATAGATTCTAATTATAAGCCTATATCTAGTAAGAAATATAAGTTAGAAAAACTGTTAGACAACAACATATGTTATGGCTTAAAAGATGGAAAGAAACGGTGGTTTTTTACAGAACCCAATTTGTTCACATACGGTGGACCTGGTGGAGAATCTTGTGGAATCTAATTTTACACAAATGATGTTTTCGGTTATTAGAATGAATAATTTGGACTTCATGTTTCACAACCACTCAGCAAGGTGGATCGCTGTCCATGGGAGACAACGTCCACTCGCTTACCCCTCGGGACAGTCTAGGCGGATCCGTGCTTTCCATCCATGTTCAATGTTCAAGTGTTTAAAATTTAGATCTATGTATCAAGAAAAGCTTTATTTTTCTACCTGTGATCATTAGTATCATTTTATTCTACAAAGTTGGTATACTATTTTATTTCATTAGTTCATCATTTCAGTAAATAACTTTAAAAAAAAAAAAATTTGTTATTCAATCGTTCACGTAATCGATACATCATTTCGAAGACGAGGCATGTGTATTTGATTGGGACCGGAGTCAGGAACAAGATTTGATGCTAGTTGAATTCTCATCCAACAACAATTATCACTAGCATTACAATATTTATCTACATGAATCTTATATGATCGAATATGTCAAACACTGTAACATCCGTGTCCCAAGTTGTTCCTTACTGTACAAATTGTTGTTGTTACTTGCCGAGCAAGTTGTTGTTTTTTGTTGTACAAATTGTTGTGCAGTGTTGTATTTGTTTCTGAGAGTTGTAGGAACGATGTGGAGCTCATTAATGACCATATGGGATAGTGGTTGTTAAATTAATTGAGAAATTAATTATCCGGAATTAATTTCGGGTCGATTGGTTTAAACAGAATTAATCGGTGATTTTTGGGATGTTGACGGGAGTTGAAGAAGTAAATTGGGACGAAGGAATGTCTCAAATATTGCGGAAAGTTTGACGGAAATACTAAACTGAGAGAAATAATTCAATTAAAATCATAAGAATTGATTTAATTAAATTTGGTTTAGTGATTTGATTATGGTTTGGTTTAATTTAATTAAACCAACATCAAAAATATCACTTCTCTCCATAAGTTTCTACACTCTTCTCTTAAGCTTCATGCTTATCCATTTGGAGAGATATTGTTCTTGAACTAGAGAGAGAGAAGAGAGAGAGTGAGAGAAAGAGAAGAGGAGAAGGAACTTTCAAAAACAGAGTTTTGGAGCAGATTTATAAGGGACGATCGGGGTAGCAAACTAATCCGGTTTGAGCTGAAATGTTTTGTGTAAGTTCTTCAATCTCTTTTCTATCTATCTACCAAATTTTGTTGTGTTTCTTCGAGTAATTTGGGAGATATGATTTTTCTCCCAAAACCGCTCAAAACAGAGCCATCCGCGACGGATGCGACTTGAGAGAGTGTTTGGGCACTCAAATCTTAATGGATTGAACTGAAATTTGGTAGATACCCTCTTGATAGTTTTATCTTAAGGTTGAACGGAGGGATTGAGGCTTTAATGGCTAAATTAAGAGATATAACCGGATTAGTAAACTCTATTTTTGGGAAGGAAAAGCTGAAATATTGTGGTTTAGGGATTGGAGCTTAAGGCTCATGTGATGAATCTCTTGAGAATGTTTTGGTGCTCTATCTTGGCAGGCTTATAGTGAATATCTTGGTGGTGTGTGTGTGCCAAGAGAAAGCAAGCTTGAGCTTCAAAAGCATTGTGATTGTGTCGTCGCTTAAGAAGCTTTATCGAGGTGAGTGCGTGACTGTAGCGAACATATGATCATTAGATTTTTCGTGATTGATATGTGATGTAGGACTTGACCATATGAGTGTGATTTATGGTTGGTCCATGTTGTGTGATGTTGTGTGATATTGTGTGATGTTGTGTTGTGATGGAGCTCTATCATAATATAACTAGATTGTTTTGCATTGCATGTTAATTACGGTAAGTCTTTCATTGTATGCATATATCGATGTGGGACGGGATGACCGCCTCACTAAGCATTATCAATGCTTACGCGCCTATTTTGGTGCAGGTAAAGAGAAGTCATAAGGATGATCTAGGCGGGGTTTTTGTATCTTTTTGTGTTGAAGGTTTATGGAGGTTTATCATGCCTAGTGTCGAAAATATTTTGGACTTGTTGGTATGCCTTTTAGGGATGTTTTAAGCTTGTTTTGGAATGGTTTGAGTTGGATTCTTATGTTGAGTTTTATATCGAAGAAATTGCTTGAGTTTTTGTTGTTGGGGTTGCAGGACATGGAGGATCGATCGATCCAGTATGTCGGTCTAGTTGCTGAGATTTTTAGAGGGTTTAAGATCGATCGATCCTGGGGCAGATCGATCGATCTTTAGGGGTCATTTTTGGCCATAAATTTTTAAGGGGACAAGATCGACCGATCCCATGGGAGATCGATCGATCCTGAAGGACCAATTTTGGCCGGTCGTTTTTAAGGACTCGGGATCGACCGATCCCATGGGGGATCGATCGATCCTGAGTGATCAAATTTTTGGCCGGTTGATTTTAAGGGTTCGAGATCGATCGATCCTCAGTGGAGAGCGATCGATCCTTAGGGCAGACGATCGATCCACGGATGGGATTGATCGATCCTATTGTTTTTATTCGAGCCTTAGATGATAAGTTCATTAGGTTGCTTAAGGTCTAAGTAGAGAATAAAAAGTAATATGTATAGGTCTTATTGAAGTAGTTAATCCGTTTAAAGCGATTCAAATCAAATTTTTTTTAAAATCCCGGGTTTATAGTTTTCCAATGTGATATCTGCCAATGTGATAGATGAGAAAATTCTTTCATCAGCTGATGAAATAGAATCGAAGCTAGACTGGGCTCATGTGTCTCTCTATACATTAAACCTGTTCCAAGAATTGGGAACGCGAGCATCGCATAAGTCTGACAAATGCATATTTCTACGAGGATGCTTTGAATGGAGTTGGATTTCGTTGCCTTTGGTCTACTCCTTGGCCATTCCTGGTGCAATCTTCAGTATCGAAGTCTCTTTTCCAACATTCCCCACGATTCCGTAAGAAGCCATCGAATCCGAGTCCGCTTGGAATCCATCAGAGTGGTAAAAAGTAAAAACTAAGATCTCTGGAGCTCAATCACGGCGGGTCATCTTGCGAATCGAAATCCGGGTCAAGACAACCGAACCCGGATCCGCTTGGAATCGGAGGAGGGATCCATACGAGACGATGAGTGAGTGGTAAAATTAATAAAATGGGCCAGCCTCTGAGAGGCCTCGTTCGTTAATTAGGGTTAACCGGTTAGTATATTATTATTAACTTTGACTTTTATTTTTAATTTCGACTTTTCTGTTCATTAATATTATTTTGACGGAGGAGAGGAAGAAATAACACTCGATCTCAAAGCTGTTTGTTTTCACTAGCCATGAACACCCAATTCAGAAACAGATCATCATACATCTTTTTTACTCAACACCGACTGAATAACCAGTCAAAATCTTGATGCAATTTTTACAATTATTTCCAAATAAACTATGTTCTAATAGGATTCATACAAAAATCTGCCAATTGAAGGCACACGTTACATATATAGCTACTAGCCTACGACCGGTTTTTTTTTCTTTTTTTGGTAACATGTTAAATCTATACCATCATCATCATCAAAAGTGGAACAAGAGTTTTATCCTTTCGTAAAGATTACATAGAAATTTTAGAAGACTTGAAAGAGATATGCAACATAAGCAAAATAAATTATCTTCATGCATAAGTATACTACGAGCCTACAACCGAATTGATTATCTTCATGCATAAGTATACTAGATTACCTTGTTTCTTTCCATTCCTCGTGAGCCACTTATTTCTCCGAAACAATTCAGAGTTCGGCCAACTCGAGAACCCATTCTTCAACCGACACAACCTTCTTCGCCCAGAAGTGTTGCTTGCACCAGCATACTCCGACAACGACCAAAACCATTAAGACGATACCTACAAGAACCATTATGAGCATCCAAAACTTAAAATTGAGTTTAGGAATCTGTATCATTCTTGTTTTCTGTAAAAAAAATTTTGAAACACAGTGCATATGACATTATATAACCGAGTGTATAAGCAATTAGGAACGTTTGAACTTCATCTTCACCCAAATTAAGAAAAAGTTGATGACAACGAGAGAACTTTTACTTTTTTTAACCCAAAATCAATCTGCAATTTGACGAAGAGTGAATTAGATATTGGATGAATCAATTGTGATCGCACTCGCACAACAAAGGCCATTAGCTAACTCAGGGCCGGCTCAAACATTTTATAGCCCTGGACAAATTTTAAAAATAGGCCCTTAACATATTAAAAACAAAAAAAATTATATTTTTTAGACAAAAATATTATTTTAATCAAAAACAAAAACAAACAAAATATAAGTAAAACATAAGTAAAACACAAGCAAAATATTATTTTTTTTGGACCTCTATGTTTTGAATTTTTTTATTTATGTATCTGGGGCGGTCGAACTGCTCGTCCTTGTAGTTAAGCCGGCCCTCATCTAACTCTCACTGCAGAAACCTTTGTATTTTTTTTTTTTTTTGTGTTTTGGAGAAGACGACGATAAACAACTAATTTGAGCCGTCTCAGTTTACTGGGCTTTATTTAAGCCCATACTATCTATCCTTTTTACAGCGTGTAAATGTAATTTTAATGGAGAAAGGAGGTGTTGGAAAGTCATCAACTATGAATTCAGTTTTATGCTCTTCTCATTGCTTTTCTGCATGACTATTTTGCCTTACTTTATAGTATAGTTTCTTATGTAAAGGCTTTCCCTCTATTGAACATATGTTATATAGCTTTTTTTTTAATAATTTATAGTCGGCTTCATCTCCCTTTATTAAAGATATGTTAGCCAGTATTGTCCTAACATCGCCTGCACTTGGTGTCAAACCCGCTCAACCCATTGTCGGGTAAGTCATCTCCTTTGCAGTAGTCAAGTTACATGTTTTTTTCATTCTTGGTTGGAGAATTTAGTAGTCATCAGTAAGTCATATGTTTTTTTTTGTAGGCAATAGCTCCAATCTTCTCATTGATCACCCCAAGGTTCCAATTCAAAGGAGCAAAAAAGAGAGGCATTCCGGTCTCAAGAGACCCTGAAGCTTTCTTAGCCAAATACTCTGATCCGTTAGTCTACACGGGTCCAATAAGAGTCCGAACAGGCCATGAGATTCTTCGCATAACAGCTTACTTGACCCGGACCTTCAAATCTATTACAGTGCCTTTCTTTGTTCTCCATAGTACAGAGGACAAAGTCACTGATCCACTAGCTTCACAAGACTTGTATAATCAGGCCCCATCAGTTTTCAAAGACATCAAACTCTATGATGGTTTCTTACACGACCTTCTCTTTGAACCTGAGCGTGAGGAAGTCGTGAAAACTACTGTGGATAAGGGATGAAAGAGAGGGAGAGAGAGGAATTTTTGGAGAGATAAGCGTGAACGAGTGAGGTTAAAATAGGCATGCATGGTGGTGACAAATTTATCTTGTTACAGCCCAATAATAGCTCTCGTCAAAAAACTAATTAAGTCCAAAAAACTTGTCTCCCATCTAATTTGCTCAAATTTAAATTAGCGATATCATGTTATTCTTTTTGTTACTACATTTATAATTGCAGAACCACTCTAACACTGGTACCACCTTCATCGCCCGGAAGTGCTGCTTGCAACAGCAAAATCCGACGACGATCAGAGTTGTCACTATCATACCTACTATAACCAATACGAGAATCATGAAGTTAGTATTAAACTTGGGCAAATCGGGAATCTTGGAACCCAATTTTGTTTTCTTTAAAACTGACTGTGAAACAAAATGCAGAGGACATTATATAAGCGAGTGTTCTAAGACTATTAGATAAAATGATTTCATTTTTTCAAAAAGAAAATGGTGAAAAAATGAAGAAGAAACGTTTTGGTTTATACTTCACCCAAATAAAGGTAAAAGGGGATGACGCTGATACCATTTTCACTATTTAACCTAAAGGTGACGTTTTATTGTCACGGAGAAAATAAGAAAATAGAGAGGAACCAAATTGGTTGAAGATATTGTGCACAGCGAGCCTTTTGACTTTATAGAAGTGAAAAGCGAGAATTAAGGGGTCAAAAAATTGCAACATAGAAAGTAAACTTTGAAAAATGTTGGAGTTGGTGAAAAAAATGAACGTTTTGGAATCGAGTATTCCTTCTTTGTTCTAGAAAAAAAGAACTTTTATCGACTATAAACGCGTCTTGCGTCTTGGTCTTGGTCTATTTTAGTTCAATTTTGTATGAACACAAGAAAATAGGAATGACCGGGAAAAAAATAAATATTGGTCAACTGAATAGTAAGTGGAGACAATAAAAAGCGAGCAGCAAAAAGCTTTCTTTAAACTAACATACATATCCATGAATGGTCGTTAGATTAATATCATTAATAGAGTAAACATTCTTTACATGCACTAATAATGACAGTTCGGTACCTATTCGAGGTGGGTTTTATCCTTTTTTTCTTTTCTTTGTAATAGATTATTTGGTAATTTTAACTTGTATGTAATATATTAGACAAAATTAATATCTTGTTAATATCATTAATAGACTAAACATTCTTTACATGCAGTAATAATGACAGTTCGGTACCTATTCGAGGTGGGTTTTATCTTTTTTTTTTTCCTTTCTTTGTAATAGATTATTTGGTAATTTTAACTTTTATGAAATATATTAGACAAATAATTAACTTGTTGACATATAATACATTCAAGTTTGTGGGGTCCAATATGGCTGCCAAGTTTGATCCTGGGACACATCCCCGCAGCCTCAAAATACAATTATTGTTTTTCTTTTTTGATTTCTCACTGTATGCAATTATCATTATTCGTGTGAACATCACTATATCCATTTATTATTAAAAAAAGGGAAAAGGACCATATAAAAAAAGAGGTAATGGATGAAGAGTGGGACCTAATGACTCCGTCCACGTTCTTCTTCACAATTTGACGATTAGCTCCAATTTTCAGACTTTTCATTTTCAAACTGTGTCTCATTTTCATCTCGCCTATATAAATCCACTATCCTCCACTTCTGTGTTTCATCATCATCATCATCATTCACCTAATATATTTTCTAGCTCATTATTCACTATTCAATTTCCTCCGTAGAGCTCTGTTTCCTCCATCCTTGTCTCTGTTAAGCTCGGAAGAGAGATATGGGAAGTACTCCAACTGAATTACCCTGTGAGGATGTTGCCGATAACAGATCCGGCGTCGGCGGTGGTATTTCTGACGTCTACGGTGAGGATTCCGCCACCTTGGACCAGCTTGTCACCCCTTGGGTTACCTCTGTCGCTAGGTGAGTCAACGCACCTTTAGATCTCATACCCTTTTGTTTTACTTTGATCTATCACAGTTGCTTTTGTCAAGTTAAAGCTGCTTGCAACTAAAGTTCGCTTCTTTTTTTTTTTCAAGTTTCTAAACTTACCAACCAAGAAAAAATTGCTGTGAAATATGAACCTAGTTTTTCTTGTTGTTTAAGTTCCAATTTTTTCTGTGGAGCTTTTATAGTGGATTGAAATGTTTTTTTCAGTGGTTACTCGTTGATGCGTGATCCGAGATACAACAAGGGACTTGCATTCACTGATAAAGAAAGAGATGATCATTACTTAACTGGTCTTCTTCCCCCGGTGGTTATAACTCAGGATGTTCAGGTGACTTGAGGTTTTATATAAAAGAACCTACTTTTGTTTAATTTTGATTTGGGTTTTGTGTTAACTTGTGTGTTTGTGGTTGATTTATTAGGAGAGAAAGCTGATGCACAATCTCCGTCAGTACACTGTTCCTCTACAGCGTTACACGGCCCTGATGGATCTTCAGGTCAGTGATTGTTTTTCGAAACCATGTTTAGTAGTAGAGAATGTGCATAACGATTTGTTCAATTAGTTTTTTTTTTCCCAACTGGTGGCTTATGTATCTGAATCTTGCAGGAAAGGAACGAGAGGTTGTTCTATAAGCTTTTGATTGATAACGTTGAGGAATTGCTTCCAGTTGTGTACACACCAACAGTTGGTGAAGCTTGCCAGAAGTATGGGAGCATTTTCAGGAAGCCACAGGGTCTCTACATCAGTTTGAAAGAGAAGTGTGTTTTAAATCTCTTTAAACCAGGTCACTTTCCGTTTTGTTTCTTTGAAACACTAAAAGTGAATGTATGTTCTTTAGGGGCAAGATTCTTGAAGTGTTGAAGAACTGGCCCCAGAGAGGGATTCAAGTTATCGTTGTTACTGATGGTGAGCGCATTCTCGGTCTAGGAGATCTTGGTTGCCAGGTGATAAATGGGTCCTTGAGTTAATACTTGAAACTTAAACACCATTTGATGTCGAAAATTAACATTTATCTTATGTTTGAACGACTGTAATATTTTCCAGGGAATGGGAATTCCAGTGGGCAAACTATCTCTTTACACAGCTTTGGGAGGAATCCGTCCATCAGCTGTAAGCACGAGGACAAAATCTGCAATATATTGTGCCTAAAATTGCTTCTACTTGATTGATTATTCAGTAATCGTTTGATCCTAAATGCATATGCAGTGTCTTCCAATCACCATTGATGTGGGTACAAACAATGAGAAGTTGCTGAATGATGAATTCTACATCGGCCTTAAACAGCGAAGGGCAACTGGCCAGGTTCACTAATCTCTTTCATATTATTTCTTTCTCTTCTTATATCTGATACAATGATTTTTTTTTCAAAAACTGAGAAGTCTGTTTGCTTTTGTGATTCAGGAATATGCAGATTTTCTGCACGAGTTCATGTGCGCTGTCAAGCAGAACTATGGAGAGAAAGTGTTGGTACAGGTGAGCCATAGGATCAACTCTATTAAGAACTATGATTTTTGTTAGAATTATTATTATTTTTTTCTTCTTAAGATGTCCCGGAATAATATCATACATACTCTTCTTTTCAGTTTGAAGATTTTGCAAACCACAATGCATTTGACCTTTTGTCTAAGTACAGCTCTAGCCATCTTGTCTTCAATGACGATATCCAGGTAACATCTATTCCTCAAGATTGATATTTTTCTTACATTTTGTTTGAGGTGTCAGAGAGCTTACCAAGAACTTGTTTTTGTTTTGTGTAATTGCAGGGTACTGCATCCGTGGTGCTTGCTGGGCTTATTGCCGCTCAGAAGGTTCTAGGTAAAACCCTGGCTGACCATACTTTCTTGTTCTTGGGTGCCGGAGAGGTGAGACCAGAAAGCATTATACTCTAGAATTTTATCATTTTTTTTGCATATATGTTTTGCTGCTTACGCTTTATCTCGCTGGTTCCTTGAAGGCTGGAACCGGTATCGCTGAGCTAATTGCTCTTAAGATTTCAAAAGAGGTTAGTCAATCTGGTTTTTTTCTTGTGGGTTCTCTGTTTTACGGCTAAGAATATGTGATTGATCATATCTTCCTTGTTTTGTAGACTGGAGCTCCCATCAATGAGACCCGGAAGAAGATTTGGCTCGTGGACTCCAAGGTATTGTTGGCAACCACCCTGATCAGGCTCATTCTCTTTAGATAAACCTTTTCTTGGTTTTTAATGTTTCTCTTTTCAACTTTATTTGCAGGGACTGATTGTTAGCTCGCGAAAAGAATCTCTTCAGCACTTCAAGCAGCCATGGGCGCATGAGCACGAACCTGTCAAGGACCTCATCGGTGCTGTCAATGTACGTGATGAGCTCATCTTTAAATTTCTTGATTGGTGAATAGAGAATCTTGATGTCAGATGTTTTTTTCTTGTGCTCACTTTTTTTTTGAAACTTTTTCAAACAGGCAATCAAGCCAACTGTTCTCATTGGAACATCCGGTGTGGGTCAAACTTTCACAAAGGAAGTTGTCGAGGCCATGGCTACTAACAACGAGGTTTCTTTTTGTTCTTCCTGTCTGCTTTTTCAAAAAACAAGGTTTATATGCTATTGTTCTAATACTGCTCTTGGTGTTGGCTTATAGAAACCGTTGATTCTTGCTCTCTCAAACCCTACTTCTCAAGCTGAGTGTACCGCAGAACAGGCTTACACATGGACCAAGGTATACTGTCTCATATGACATCTAAATGTGATTCATGTCCGACTCCTGAATATATGTCTAATCATATATTGTGCTTAATTTAGGGTCGTGCAATCTTTGGAAGTGGAAGCCCATTTGATCCTGTTGAGTACGATGGCAAAACTTACTTGCCTGGCCAGGTTCGTGCTGTTTCCACAACTTCTTCTCTCCCAACTTTAAATTTCTATGTGACAATTTGAGTGCTCACGTCATATTTCCATAATCCTACTTTACTTCAGGCAAACAATTGCTACATTTTCCCGGGTTTGGGTCTTGGTTTGATCATGTCCGGTGCTATCCGTGTCCGTGATGACATGCTTCTCGCAGCTTGTAAGTAGAAATAAACATCAGTAAATCAAATTTGAATACTGATGAATTATGACAGACACTTAAAAGATTCTCAATGTAACTCTCTCTAACTGATCTCTCTCTGTTTTCAACAGCTGAAGCATTAGCCGCACAAGTCACAGAAGAGCATTTCGCCAACGGTCTGATCTACCCACCATTCTCAAACATCAGAGAGATTTCTGCTAACATTGCAGCCAGTGTCGCCGCCAAAACCTATGACCTCGGTTAGTTGAATGAAACTGTCTCATCTCTTTTAGTGAAACTGTCTTAACTCTTATCTCAAGTTCTTGACGTCTTCTTTTTTAAAAAAAAATTGTGCTAATGTATGTGTGGTGTAGGATTGGCGTCTAACCTCCCACGTGCAAAGGATCTGGTCAAGTTTGCAGAGAGCAGCATGTACAGCCCTGTCTACAGAAACTACCGTTAAAAAAGTTTTGTTGAAGAAACCTGCAGATTCTATTCACAACCCTTACTAGTTCTTGAGGCTTGTATTAAGTTTTCTTGTTTGTTTCTTTTCTACTTTTTCTACATTATGATGCTGTTTGAAAACTCCCTCTCTTTGTATTTGCTGATGATTAAAAAGTTATTAATAAAATAATCTACCAATCGTTATTGTCTTAAAGTTACATTTTTCATCCCACACAACATGATCAATTTTTCATCCTATTGCCTGGAAAGTGAAACTACGGGGTTTTATTTATTTGTATAGAGTTTTCTTTATTTCAAAATTGTTTTAATGAGTATCAAAACTTTCATGTATATTATAGGAGCAATTAGCTAAATACTCTTTTGAAAGTGGTTTCTAGATTCTAATGAAAATATTTTTCTAAAATCAACAAACCAATAACACTAAATTTTAATACTGCTAAATAGTCAATGAAATTCAGAACATTTGAATAACACATGATTTTACTTTAGCAAATCATTAATCCAATAACTCTAAACCAATAAATCATCATTCTGATATAGAGTTTTGAGAAATCTCGATTGAATAACAAATAGAAGAATCTCTAAACTCGTCTTCAATCACTTTTTGTCTGAAAATGAAAGCTCAAACAATCCAAACCAAAACTAAACCGATACCAAAGTTAAACAACCGAAACTGGGCTGTACAGTTCTTTAATCTGGGGTTTATTATTATTAAAACCCCTTAATTAAAAAGCCCAAATAAATCTGTTGAAGGGGTCAATAGTACTTAAGTCTAATTGCGAGCGAAATCGGATAAAGAAATTAAATTGAGGGACTAATAAATAAATAAAGGTTTTAAGAATAAACCGCGTGATCATCAGCTTCTCTTCTGGAATAAACGAGAAACTGTGATCTCGTCTCTTTATTATACTTTCATCTTCTTCTTCAATCTCTCCTCCGATCAAATCCTTTCTAGCTCTCGACCCAGGTATGTGATTTCAGATTCTCTGCTTTTCCGGGAAATTTTACTACTCTTTAGATCAGAGGCGGCGCGAATTTGTTTTCGCTTAAAAATTACGAGTGCGGGATTTGCTTGAAATTGAACTTTGATCATTCTATGACTTCATTCTTATTGCTATCATACTTTGATTGTATTATAATTAAGGAATTACATCTTCTCTTTGTTGACTGATTTGTTTTGAACACGTATCGTAAACCTAGGTTTTGTTTCTGTATTGTAGGAGCAGCTTGATTAGAATATATAATCTCAAATGTGATTTTCTCTTTATTGAACTGTTAATGATGCGTAAAATTGAAGGATGTTTTTTTGCATATCATCAGTGGATGTGCAATCGGCTCTGGTTACTTCGATCTATGTATATATTGTTTGCTGATTAGGTGCATGACTCTTTGAATTGGGTGATAGAGGTAATAGTAAAATAAAATCTCTTATGGCCTGAATTATGAAGAAGGGATCTTGAGTTTAACGTTTCATGGCTTTGTTGAGCCTACCTCTATTATGTATATTTGGATTGGCTTATGATAATTAGTATATTTGGAATGCATTTACATTTACACTCCTATTTGTATGATCAATAATACCTTACATTGTTCTTCTGGTGATCAGATTACACAGCAAGGAAGAATTGAGGTTTGAGAAACAGAACAAGGAATAATATAGTCATTCATTTGTCTGGCTTGATCAGTCTGAACTGCATTTCATGGCGCTAAACCCTCAGTTGCTTCCCAATGGGATGCCTATTCCCTTTGTTAATGAAATGTTTGTTCTAGTCAGAGATGGTGTTGAGTTTGAAGTCGACAAGATCCCTGGGTTCGTGTTCCCTTCTCTTATTTCGCGTTTTTTTTTATCTGCTGAAGTGTATTGTTGATTGTGGGTTTGTTCGATAATTACTGTGGGTTTCCATTTTAGTACTGTTTTAGTTGGTTTGGATTCATTCGTCTAGCACATGAACCAATAATTTTACTTGGAAATAAGATAAGTCTCAGAAGTGAACAGGCATATGAGCTGTGGGTGTTAAACATTTCCCTAATGTTCTTTTTTTGTTTGATCCAGAGGGCATGGAGGTCATGTTAAGGCCAAGGGAGTGATTTACTTGTCTAATATACGGTTGGTCTTTGTTGCAAGCAAGCCTGTTGAGAACTTTGTTGCTTTTGACATGCCCCTGGTACAGTAACTTCATCTTATGTTTTTCTATTATTTAATTAAGACATGGCACAAGTATATATTAATAGTTAAGGAACTTCATGCTACATAGTACATACATGGGTATATCCGTAGCTGTTGATATACATGTTAGCTCTGGCAATTTATGGACTATATGTTACCCTATTTTGTAGCTTTACATCCACGCCGAGAAATTCAATCAGCCAATATTCCACTGCAACAATATTTCCGGACAAGTGGAGCCTGTAAGTATAAAGTTAATGGGAAATCTACATTTTTTTTCCTTGCCAGAAAACTACCATATATATGTTTACCGACATCCCTTTGGCATGTAATGAAAATTTGCAGGTGATCCCAGAGAATGAACATAGAGCTCTATATTCAACACACACTTTCAAGATCCTATTTAAGGAAGGTGGTTGCGGGACATTTGTTCCTCTCTTCCTGAATCTCATATCATCGGTGAGACAATACAATCGACAAATGCAACAGGCAGCAGAAGCAGCAGCGGCAGCTCCCCGTGTTGATCCTCTTCAAGCCGCTCAGACCCCTGTGGACGAAATGATGAGACATGCGTAAGTCCCCTCTGAATCAAACTGAATGTTTCAATAGTACAAGAAAGCTATTTGTTTCTCAAAATCGTGTATGGTCATGTGTATGTGCAGGTACGTGGACCCTAATGATCCAACGAGGATATATTTGCAGCAGCCATCAGGGGAATCTCAGTTGAGGCGGAGAGCTTACCATTCAGGTGCAGCGGAACATTGATATATACCAAAAATACAAAGGTTATGAATACATAAACAGCAACAGATTAGTGTTGCAAATAAGCAGATGTGTTGTTGGTTTGTTTAAATTTGAAAACTAAACATCTTGTGTGAAAAGATGAGACGTGTTGGGTGTGTAGGTGTATCTGGTAAAATTGGAGCCGTGATAATTAAAAGTTTGGTTTATATATCGCACAAAATGTGGGGCGAAAAGCCTACGGGTCAGCCTGAAGCAGTCTTGAAAAGTCGGATCTGCTGTTAGTATTAGGTTCGGACCAAGCTGAACCTCACTTTAGAATCAGAGCCGAATGGGCTGGATTAAGGTTTTTTGTTTGGCTGACAAATTATAACACGGACTCGGGGCATATCATTCTAGTTCTGCCAAAATTATTCTAGTTCTGCCAAAATTAACTGATTGAGGATTTTGATAAATCTAATGAGTTATCACTTTGACATGTGTCACACTCACGTTAAACGCGTTCAAATTTGTATAATAACTAAGATATATCCCGTGCTATAGCACGGATAAATTGCAATTATAAAAAAATATCCAAAATTATAAAATCAAGATATTAGAAAATTATAATTTTTCCAAAACTTTATGAAAATTATAATATCAATTTTTATAATATCGAATCTTTGTTAGCACCTAAAAATAGAATTAAATCGGTTTAAATTTTTTCTTAAAATCTTCTACATCAAATCTCTAATTTTTGAAAAAATAAATCATTTAATTTAATTTAGTTAGTGTGTTTAATTAAATTAATAAAATCTTCACAAAATCTATTTTTAACTTCTTTTCAAAAAAATTAAAATAAATATAATTAATTTAATATTTAATTAAATGATCATATAATAATTGACTAAAATACCCTTAATGAGATATTTTAATTTATTCTTAGATGTAATTGCAATGTGATGTAATTATTAACATTTTGTAAGGTTGATTTATAAATGTACTCCCCAAATAATATATAGGAGATATACCTCAATCATCCTAACCTACTCATCTCTATTTCCAAAGGTAGAATTACTATCCTAGTCGGAAATACGGAAAGATCGGATTCGGATCTAGATAATCTTGGATTTGTCGAAAACACAACATGATCATGATATCATAATTTTAAGGTCCATATATCTGGATCTACATTATATATTAAAAATTATTATTTACATGTAATATGTTTTTTTGTTTTTTTTTATCATGATTTTGTGTGGATATTGGAAAACATCCACAAACCACATATCAAATCTGAATAGTTATGGCTTAGATCCAAATATTCTAATAATCCAAGATATCCGACCCACCTCAATCTTTTCGGTCACTTTCATTTCATGTTTACCATTTTAAGGATAGAATGGGCTGGATTAAGGTTTTTTTTTGGTTTTTTTTTCCAACAAATTATAACACTCGGGGTGGACTCGGGCATATCATTCTAGTTTTGCCAAAATTAACTGATTGAGAATTTTGAAATTAAAGAACCCCCAAAGTTACTTTAGTCGTTATATACTGTTACCCTAATCAGGAAAGGGAGAGCTTATCTATATTGTTGATCGCGTTGTTGACCTATAAACCCTAATTTGGGGGCTCTGTGGACTCGCACAGTTGGCACGCCCTCTCTGAATCGAAGCGACTCCATATAAGTCACTAGAAATCTGCTCTGCTTCTTTCTGGTTAGTTTTATTTTAATTTCCCTTCTGTTGGCTCTTGATCGAATCAGAGTTTCAATTTTTTTCGTAGATTTGTTTCTTTCATGTATTTCTGGTATTCGGATTCTTGTGCTGAGTTCAATTCAGCGGAGTTTCGATATCCTTGATAAAAATGTTGAAGCTCTGATTTTGTTTACTCCAATGGATTATTCCGTAATTCTGTGTCTACAACTAACTAGGTCTTTGTTCATTATCCAGCGGTTTAGCCCTTTTCAAATTTGTATGCGGTTGTGTTCATAGTTTGCTCTAAAGATTTTGGATCATTCAACTGTCTTGTGTCTCTGACCTACCTATGCAGAAACCAGGCTTCTCATTGACTTGTAATAAAGCTGATTGATGGTGTCTTAGCTCGATAGGGATGAGTCCTTCAGCTTCTTCTTCTTGTGTTCGTACTTCAAATTAAGAGCATACTAATGATGCTCTTGTGGGTGTTTTGCAGCAACAAGGTTTTATATTGATTGATGGACACCCATAAGAAATCTCGGGATCATGGCCTTTACCGAATAGTCAATGATATCGGTTATGCATTTGGAGTGGGAGCTATTGGAGGGTCTGTATATCATTTCATAAACGGGACATACAATTCCCCAAAAGGTGGTCGTTTGGTCGGAGGAGCACAAGCAGTGAACATGAATGCTCCTCGTTTGGGAGGCAGTTTTGCTGTATTTGGAGGCTTGTTCTCTGCATTTGACTGCACATTGGTGTACATCAGGAAGAAGGAAGATCCATGGAACTCCATCGTAGCAGGTGCTGCTACAGGAGGGTTTCTGTCTATGCGACAAGGGATTGTTGCAGCTTCGAGATCAGCGGTTATGGGAGGGGTTTTGCTTGCTTTGATCAAAGGGACTGCGTTAATGAACAAGTAAGCTTTTTGGTTTGTGTTTTATGACTGGTGAGAGTCTCGCTCTCTTTCTCTCTTTTTGGGTTGTGTTTGATGAGTTTTCTAAAATAATATCATTTAGATTTTCATTGTATTTTATAAAATATACTTCAAAATTACTAGTTCATCAATATTTGCAGATTTCGTAGCAAGACTATGTTTGATGACTTCTGATCAATTTTGTATATAAACGTCATCAAGATATAATTTTGGTTATTCAAGTGTTATCTCTGGCCATAACCATTTGGGAAGAGCAAAACCGAAAGAAGAGGGAATGAGTCATCAATGTGTAATCAAGAGGTCATTGATCTTAAAAGTCAAAAGTCAACTTTTTCCTGATTTTGATCATTCTGATAAATCCTTAATATAGTCCAACTACTGCACACACCATTTTAAGAACCAAATCCATTTCTTGTCAATATACACTAAAAACAACTCAAGTGTACTGAGGCAGATATAATAAGCACAGCCTCAAGTAGATAGATCATTTGGTTTCTCACTTATTTACATACAACCTTAGGAGGATCTTCACCAGTCAGCAACACGGCCATCCACTCAAAACCAAAACAAAACCGAGACCCCAAGAAACCCAACCAGGATCTTTAGATTACATGTTTTGTCCCTAATTATATCCCTCAATAAACTTGTTTTTTTTTCTTTTTTTTTTCCTTTCCCTTAACAATCAGAGTTCCTTCTCTTTTGTATCCTAATTCTTTTCACCTGGAGTAATAGAATTACAAGAAGAGAAACAAACAGAACAAAAAAACAAACTGAAATCCCCACTCCAAACTGGGGCAGGACTGTTTTTAGTTGTTCTGAGAAAAATTACCTGAGAAGACTTTGTCACGATTGCCAAAACAGCTCAAAATCCTTACTATACAATGAGCGGTCTTGTATCTCCAGGTTTGCTACATGTCGATTTATGAGCTGCGATTGCATTATCTTACACACGACCAATCCTGCTGGGAATATCCACCATTCACTTTCACCCCTACATCCCCCAAAACCGCACAAACATCACAAACCCAATAGACCAAAACATAAGAATCCAGAGAGAGTGACTCTTTTCAAGTATTACTTTGCATAGTAGTAAAACTCACATGTTTATATTCCACGGCTGAAATGGAGTTTTCTTGCTAGCTGATGATTCACTGTTATAATGAACATATCCGCAGAGAAAAGCAACAAACTGTCACAAAACCAAAACTCGTCAGATAATGTGAGACATGCAGCATTTTCTAAAGAATCAACACTCATAATGTCCACAGATATAACAAATATATTCATCCTCATGTGAAATGAACCAAAAAGTTCGCATTGCCTTTCTCCACAAAATAGGTTGTCAACAAAGAAAACTTACCACATTGACTAAGGACATGAAGTTCCACAAAGCGTAAACACGTGCTAACCCAGCAGAGCGTCTCGGTCCATGACTGAATAAGGCATTAATCCCAGCAGGGAATGGCAGAAGCAAGCCGAGAGGTAATATAAACAAAGCCAAAAGTACATCCAGCAAAGAAATCGAATACAGCTGGAGCAGTGTGAGCAATACTAGACTAAAATCTCCTAAAAGTAACATCGAGATAACTAAGCCAACCATATCCTGCAATATCACAAAGATAACAGAGGGAAGCGACATTAAAGTTCTAGAAAAGTTGGACACCACAGCAATTAAGTACATTCATACCATAAGGATTTTGATTGGGGAAGTACCTGGTGGCCCACAGGTTTAGTGTTGTGAACTAAGAAAGAGAGAAGGAAAAACATATCTCTCTTCTCTTTCAGACTCGGTAAGCTGTCAAGGTCGATTATCCCTCCATAGTTCTTTCTGCGTGTTGTATAATCCTCTGTGTTTGTGTGGGTTTGGTTGAAGAGCATATTCTCTCTTAAATGTGCTGCAGAGTTTTCTTTATGTGCATGCACGCCGTAACTAGAAATTACAAAAACAAGACATCAAAACGCATAACTAGATACGAGGTGCACAACGAAAACATGCTAAACTGTGACATCACAAAAGAAATCTTAAAATTCTAATGTGATCAACAGAAAAAATAGTGGTCATCTTGTTTATCTAGATTTCTCAATTCATATTTTATATTCAACTTAAAACAATACAACACATTCAGAAGAAAGAACAGTATCTTGACGATTGATTGTCACCATGAATGGACCCTATGATACAATAGAAAGACGGATTGGATGCAATTTCTCATTCATTTACCGTGGTTGGATTTCAGTCCATGTTGTTTCACTGACACACTGAGGTGATGTTGGTTCACAATCTTCAACAGTATGAATCAGGAGACCATATTGGCAGTAACCGCAAGCTGTAGTCTGGAACCAGGCCAGATCAACCCGTATGCCATGTGTCTCCAAAGCAGGATTAGCATGAGTTTCTAACCATCTCAAAACAGAATGAAAAGTTGATCTCAGACGCCCACGGCGAACAAGGCGTAATTGAGCATTTACACCAGCCACCAGTCTGTACCAAGTAGTGGGTGGAACAAGCTGGGAAAGTAAAACAATAATAAAGAATCAATACAACCTTTAACATAACTGCTGAAACTGCGTCACGTTAACTAAGGAACCAACCTGACTCATCAGACTGGTAAGAATGTTGTCATTTTGAAGTGAGAAAGGAGCCATGTAACTGCCATCACCACCAAACAATATGGGCATCGGAAACCTTTGGTGAAGCCGAGGTGGAAGGTCTGTCCTTTTTTCATCCCCGCCAAGAAAGAAATCCAGATACGCAAGCATCAAATCGGAGGTTGCAGCGACCTATATTTAAAAAATATATATTCCACTAAACCTTAAAACTGCAAAACCTTGTAAAAGGAATCAGATATTCTCAAAATCTGTAGTCCTGTTAAGCAATTATGGGATCAAATAAATCATCAAGAAATTACCTTCAGACCCTCGTATAAAGCTCGGGAGCGACAGGAGCGTAAACAGGAATGATCATATTCCGAACGTACAAACTCACGCAATTTTTGCAACTTCATCTTCCGCCGCCATTGCTGCCATGACCATGCAAGCGGATATGCAACTACTGAAAGAATACTATATATTGCACCTTCCCACCATTGATATGCAGCTATAGAGTTGATTTCGTCGACAAATGTGTTAAACGCAGCCTCATATCTAAAGAACCCAAAACCAATATAAGAATATTTCAGAGCCAAGGCCACTTATTATCTATAGACAAAACAATGAAAACAATTCTAAATCAGCTTGATAATAAAATAAGAAACAACTAACACTATCTCTTTTATCTCCTCCGGGGGGATGTGCGAGAGATGCCACGGCTCACTGAATGTATTAGGACCCATAAAATACATTCTATGCACATGACTCTGAGATTGCTCTGCTCTATTTGTTTCCAACACCTGACAATTTATAACATTATAAACATGAGCACAACACTGTAATATAGGGAGTGTTTGGCGGGTTATTTCGCTTAATCATGTCTGCTGGACAAACATTAATTGCATCTGGAGGTTAATATCAGCGAATACAAAAATCATTATTTATTTGCTTATATAGATGAACGCAGAAAGTAAGAAAAACAAACAGTTTTTCGATCTAATGTTTAATGACGAAGAAAATCATCTAACCTCATTTAGTGATTCCAGGAAAGGGAAGGAATGATCTATTTGAGAGCCATGCTGCGTGGGAGCTGGACCAGGTAGATCATCAACTCCAACAAATTTCATTCGTGCAACACTAAGTACAAGTGCTAAGAGGATGAGGAGACCCATCAGAAGAAGACCAAACAACCATGGCCCACCAAATGTGTAAATTAACTCCTCGAGCGCAGTGTAACAGTGTGGCATGTGATACCTTTCCGATATGCATCGATATGGACATGGTGTCTCAGAAACACCACCTGTATAGAAAATTCCAAGGTTTATAGTTGAGACATGAGCATTTCCAGCATCAGTTTACAGTTACTAAATAATACTAAAAACCATAGCCCAGTTTAAATTTTCAACCACAGTTAAATCCTACAGACTTAGTAGTTGAATGGTTTATTCATGATCGTGGCAAGATGAAAAGAAAACAATTTATGCTTGGTAGTTGAACAGAAAACAAAACTTGTCACTGAAAGTTAGGAAATTTTTTATAGTACATATGTAATAGACGAGAGGTCAAGATATAAGTGGATGCTATTTAAACCTCGAACTGGGACATAGACAGCACGAGTTGGAAGCTCATCAACGGGACAAGGACGACAAAGAGAAGGGTCAGATCCAGTAACATTCTTGAATGTACCAGATGGGCATTCCTGGAGAACATAATAGAATTGTGAATACAATGAGCTTCGAAAACTACAGATTGTGATAAGGGAACAAAAGGCAAATAGAAAAATGTCACCCTGTGAAATGATAGAGCAGGAAAATGCTAAACCGTGTTTTCCTAACCTTACAAAATATACCATGGAGTCCCTTCGGACAAGCCGTCCCAGTTATTGTGCCATTTTTGCCAAAAAAACCATCATCCACACAAAAAAAAAAAAAATTTGTAAATGCGATAGGCTGGAAAACGATATCCAAAAATAACATAGACTTTGGAAATGCAGTCAATGACGGAAAAACACATTAATGGGAAATACACAGGTATATAGAGGACATACCGTGCATGAATTATTCCTTTTACACTAGCAATTGGCTGGTATATGTCCCCAGTGGGAATGTTTGACCAATGAAAATGAATCCTCCCACCTCCGCCGCCACCACCACCAGCAGGACTGCCAGACCCACCACCACTTGAGAGAAGAGACGACTCTCCTAAAATAAGATAACGAAGGAACAAAAGGACTGTTCCACCAGAACCACCCCCAGGTGCTAGAATAGAACCGTTTTCATCTCTACTCAAACGTTTGACACTTTCTCCATCCACCCTAATTGAGCCTTCAAGTGACAAACCAGATAGAGGTTGCTCCATTGAACCAATCACTGACCAGATTCAAAGGAAAAGAAAGAACAGGTTAAAAGGTTTCATCTTGAAAGCAATAAGCTCTCATGGAAACCACATGTAAATGATGACAAGCTTCTACAATGTTAATGGGCTACGAATCATAAACTTGTGACAAAATAACAAAATATAGGCCAAATATTTGACACATGGAATACGATATAGTCAATAGTCTACATCATACATGTGCATCAAGTCATATGATGACACAACCTAATCTCTCAAGTTTAATGGAACAAAATCTTTAAAATCTCTGACGTTTCATACCTACAATACCACCACCAGCAGATGAATAACCAGGGCTATAATCGCCACTTCCACTGCCAAGCTCACAAGGGAGATTTGCATTTCCATATGTAATTCCACCTTCAACACAGCTGTTATTGTAACATACACGCCCCCCTTTGCCACCATGCCCACCACCACTGCCAATACCAATGCCATTTCCAAGCAATTTACCTTCACCTACGCCACCTCTACAACCTGCGAAACACATTTAAACATGTATGTTGTTATGAAAACATATTAAAAGAACGTAGGATCATATCTTCTTTCTCCCTAAACGGAGGTAGCACCTTAAATCTTAAGCCAAGGACATGCTCATACGAAATGTAGAAGTAGGGTGCGTGATCAAGACAAAATCCAAAAATATATAGTTATTGTTACCCATTCCACTGGCACTAATCTCCCCAGAGGGTTCAAGGGTTACAGTTTTTGCTCGGTGGAAATGAACTACTGATCCTCTAATGAAACCTTCAATGAGAATATCCTCAACTCGGCATATCTAGAAAGAAAGAAAATTGTCAGAGTTATCATACAAGAGCATACAATACTAGTTAAAGAACGGTAGAAAGACCTGTAGGGTAAAGGACAGAGATGCATTGACATTGCAATCCTCTGGAGGATTCAGTAGTTCATAAGGGCAATCTTGCCGTTCACAATAGAGCTTTGGTGTACTGCAAAGGATGTGAGTTCAAATATTGTTAGCTGTTTATATATCCGATGAATATTGCAATCAAACTACGCATAAATATGGCATTTTCCTTCAAACTCACACAGCATCTCGGGACGCATTCTGTAGAGGAGCACGCAAAATAGACCCAGGTCCAACCTTCAATTGCCAGAAAAAAAAAATCATTAACTCCTACATGGCCAAATCAAGTAACTTTCTATATCTGTCATTTCAAAGCCAATATGGCCATTAAAGGAGACCGATTGTCAAACTATGCCTATATTCATCACATTTTCAGAGCTAACACACACTATTTTTGATTCTGCACAAAATACAAGCTGTAACCCAATGCAGGATTGTCACCAAACTACCACAAGGACTTACATAAATCCGGTAAAACAGTGACAAAACAAGCCGTTGTGCTTCAATCGAATCCCCTGGTCCAGTTAGATTCAAGAAACCTTGTCCACGGACTTCAAGATTTGCATTTGACCGAATGACAGATGATCCCTATATTTACAAAGAGAGGTCACACAAACAAATTAGTTGCAACGGTATGTCACAAATTACTTGAAAAAGAAAAACAATGACATGAATTTATGAGTACCCTAAGAACGAATAAATTGCTAGCCTCAAGTATGGTCGAAACACTTGTATCTCCTCCTCCTCCATCTATATGCAATTCTGAATTCCACATCAAGAACATCTTGACAGTCATCCGTAATGCCCCATAAACCTGGTACATACCAATAAACATCAACAAGATGAACAAGTAATTCACATGAATACCAAAATAGAATATAGAGAATGAAGCAGATATTAGCAACACAAAGAAATATTCATATCTGGCATAGACAGATACAATGTTGTTGCAACCCCATTGCTGAAAAAGGTGGAGAATCATGATAAGAATCACCTTGATAGTAGAATCACTCATTAAGAGTTCTTCCGCCAATAACTCAAATACTGATGTACCATAATGAGCTAATCCGAAGCTCAAAACACCACCGCACAACAAACTAATTTGTCCTTGAACCTACATATTGAGTTCTGTTTGAGTACTACATCTTCAATTTTGCAAAATAATATGCTGAAAAACAGGAGTACCTTAAAAAAAACATATATAGAGCAGACACAAAAGATACTAGAGTTGCAGAAAAAAAGAAAGAAATCCTTGTAAATAAGATCACAAATTGTGGTAAGATAAACACTGCAAGGTGATAAATCAGTTAGCCTACAAAGCCCATGTGCTGGAAATTTATTTTCGACATACCTGGACACGACTCCATAACAGAGGACAAGTTGCTCGCGCTTTATCCTGAATATAAACATTGGTCCAAAGTGGCTGGAAGGGAAATTCTAAGAGGAGCGTATAAGTGTCTGTCGTCATATTGTAGTTGCTAACGAAAAGGCTTCGGGGAACAGCATCATATAGCGTCCCAGCAGCACCTGAGTTATCTGGACATCCGATACTGTATCCACCTGTGTGTAAGAAGAATAAGATCAGTTCACATGATTAAAGATGTTAGGCAAGTACGTATCGGATATAGTGGCTCACAACAAAAACAAAAACAAAAATTGTCAAGGAGATAAAATGTGCAGATGTAAACAAAATAACCATGTAAAGAATCTAACCATGCACAAAGATCTTCGGGTCATCATGCCTGCTAAAAATATCGACAGATACTCTTCCACCACCCCCACCACCATAACCACTCCCACCACATGCACTGATCAGTCCAATTCCAGTCCTGCACTTCAAATAATAGCAAAGCAGAGGATGCTAGCTGAGATCAATTTATCAAGAATCTAAGAAGACAAAAGGCTCACTACCAACCTTTAAAATAAGCAAAGAAAATGAATTGTATCATGTGTACCATACATCAGCAAACAACACATCTAGGAGAGTTAGGAGCAAGATCTAAAATCTTTCAAAATAAATGTCATAAATAAGATTAATACTTAATCACATATTTCCAACTGAGAACAGAAACTCATAAGCACAGTTCTAGAATAATTTACCATGAAAGGAAAGTGCAATTCTGTTTCATTTCTCAAAACTCGACTTGCCCTAAGGTGAGATTATGATCTTGAGAAACAATCAGGACCAAACAAGTATTGCAAAGTTGCCTTCTCAGCTGACTTGAAAGATTTAAAATATATGCCTTTAATCAAATCAACAGCGAGTGAAAGAGAGCATAGAAACGAAAGTTCATTACATCTTGTATGCTTTGATGTAGATGCTGCCACCAGACCCACCACCGCCTTTGGCTCCTCCATAACCTCCATTTGCCAAAATGCTTCCATTAACATCCAGAAACTGCAGAATATCCATCTTCACTTTCCCTCCTCCTCCTCCTCCATAATCAATCTCTCTGCTCGTTGACCCTCCTTTACTACCATAGCTCCACGGCCTCTGCAGAGTTGACCACGAGTATGCATCACCTCCCCACACATCTTCAGGAAGCTTCCTAGTGTCAGTCAAACAGCAAGCGCCTCTACCACCATGTCCACCACCAGCACCATCAATCCCCTGCGGCGTCCCACTAGTCTGTGGCGGAGGGTTCCCAGCTAATCCCGTCGTGTTCACAGCCGACCCGTTAGCAAAGCTAGCATTACCAGCTGAAAGCTCCAATGTCCCAGCGACAATTGTAGATTCCGCTCCCAAAGAGAAGTTTCCAGAAACATTGATAGCTATAGAACAACCAGGGATCGGGCAGTGAAACCTAACACCAGGCAGGATGATAAAATTACCCTTCCCAGCTATATATACATCGTGCGTAAGGTTCAAATCGGCTACAATCTTACAAGTAGTATCCAAAAATCCAACGCCGCCGAGATCCTCGTTACAAGATACCGATGGTCCGTGCGGTGGTGGCGGTGGCGGAGCAGGCGGAGAGTAATCCTGATGGAAAAGTAACGACTCTGAATCCGGGTCCAAATCCGAATCAAAACCCGAATTCGGTTCCACAATGGTAAATCGATAGCTTGAACTAGGGTTTACGGCCAAAACCGCAACAACGACCAAGAAGAAGACGAAGCAAAATTGAAATCGAGCCATCCACTAGTATCAAGAGTCATCACAGACGAAGTCTAGTAAGGTTTTCGATTCGACCCCAATTCGGGTCATTGAGCAATAGAGGTTGAAGAAACTGAAAAAAAAAAAAAAAAACCCAAAGACCCAAATTCACAAAACAAACCTTCTCTTCTATCTCCAACACACAACACTTATGTATACATCAACATATGCATGTATACGTATTTAGTCGTCTTGTTGAAGAAGAAGATACGAAGAAGAAAAAGCGCATAAACCTTCAGCGAAAATGGGCTCTTAGAGAGAGAAGTGGTGCTTTTCCTTTCTCGGAGGAGAGAGAGAAAGAGAGGGAAGGGTGCTTCCAAGAAGAAAGAAACACAGGTTGGAACGGAGAGTAGTTACGATCACGTACATGCGACTACACCGTAATCAGCTAAATCTTAACAAATCATATTACGCCACGTCATTCTTCAGATTGCTCCAAAAGGTAATGCTACTGTACATCGTTGGTTCACATGGACTGGATGTGTCAGCGGTATCTGAATTTATTTTCTAATCGAATTATATTACGACATGTGTATAACTACGTTTAATTACTCGCTTTGCTGTTGGATTAAGGGGTTAATTAATAACTTGGTTTTAAAAATTTAAAACGTCAGGAATTACGTTCGGACATTGAAAGGTGTTTAGAATTGGGCTTTGATGGGCCCTTGTTTCTGAAGGAGTTATAGACGCGCCAAGCTTTGAGCGTGAGTGTTTGATTTTGGAGAGACAGAATGCGTGTGACCTGGACGAAGCAAAAACAAAAATTTACCAAATCTGCCTGGCCCAATAGAAAAACTAGCAGCATTATCAAAATATCAAACCAATCCTTCAATCACTTGGATTTTTATGTTCTGGATCATATCCCCCCATTGTTTGAAATGGAAAAATGGTATTTATTTGAATTTTAATATATGCTTCAGCCAAAATGATAGGTATTGGTGTGTATGCTAACAGCTTATAGCTTCAAAAAACATATGAAACTCAAAATTAAATTTTAGTTATGAGGATATATATTACATAGGCCATGGCTTGGGGAGACTACGTTTAGAGTAAGAGATTGTGCATGGTCAACACAGACCAAATTAAACTAGTGGGATACGTGATATATAATTTGATATTACGTGGTTTAGTTGATTGGTAGTTCGGTAAAAACAAATGCAAATTGACTTACATATGACTCATCATACTGACTTCTTCAATAAGCCAATAACTATATTTAATGTAGAGAAATTTGACCAATATCCAACCAGGTTATTTTGCGTAGTCATTGTATAGTAAATTTGGATACAAATTTGAATTCTGCATTCTGGTGAGTTTAACAGTAACCAAAATCTACCTTAAGTTTAATGCTCGGTGTATTATTGGAATGAAATGGAAAAAATCATGGGTCTTAAAGAAAATAAACGCAAAGCAAGTAAAAATTGATCATGGTTAATATCCAAAACAATATAATCTTATCACATTGTCCGAGCAAATCACACACACAAAAAAAAAAATCACATCGTCCCAACCAATCAATGTTAAATGGTTAGCTCTGAAATAAGAGATTAGAGGTCAAACTCTCTCATTACGATTTCAATAATGGTGGTATGTGGATCTTTTAAATGACGAAAAAATCTGAGTTTTTTACAAGTCCTGAAAATTAGTGTGTTTCGGTTCAGGATTCCACTAATTCTTACCCTAACGATTTATTAAAAATGAATAATGATGATCCAAACGGGTAATTGAAACCACCCATACAGCCATGAGTTTCGGATTATGCGGATCAGCTGCTACGGTCAGCTCGAGTTACCCAAAACTCACAGTATTTTTTTACGGCTTAAAACAAAATGTTACGCGAAAAATCGGCTTTTAGGTGCTACTTGTTGTTGATGTGGTGGTGGTGTTACTTTTCTTTTTTTTTTTAAAAAAAAAAGGAACCATAAAACAAAGACGATCCATCCCTGATCAGATCTACACTTCTCCTCGCACCCAAATTTTGCCAGTTTTCGTTCATTTGTTCATAACATTTTCGCGAATTCAAAATGGATTTCATGAAGGTCTTTGATCAAACGGTTCGAGAGATGTGGGTTTGCCGTTTCATCTATCTACAATTCGTCGATTTCGATCCAAATCCATACATCTTTTGGTTTTATATTTTTCGATTGATGTCGATTAGTTTTCAATTTCAGAAAGAGGGAGGTGAATCTGAAAGTTTTGAAGGTCCCGGAGATGGAGCAAAAGGTGAATTCATCTGATTCGTATCTATATGTGCAAAATGATTGAGAACTGTCTATAGTGTTAGCTATTGCACGATAATAAAATCATGCTTTATCTACGAAGAAAAGAGTTACTAATCCTGAACAGCTGAGCTCGATTTGTTATGTTTCTGTGTCCGGATGCTGAGTGTGTTCATAGTTGTTATTTTGTGATGGTGTACTCGCGATTAGATCCATCTTTGGGACTAAGAAATCTCGAGTTCCTATTAAATGGATATATAAGTTAAGCTTGAACTTTGATGTTTATATCAGATTAGTTTTGTAAAGTTTAAGTTGGCGGCAATGTGTAGTATCCTAGTTTCCTGGATTCGCAGTTTGATTATGTCTTCAAGTTCACTTTGTTCATCTCGAGTCCTGTGATAATTTTTATAATTATATGGCTATGTTTAGTACAGGTATTGGATGCTACAGATAATGAGCCTTGGGGTCCCCATGGTACTGCATTGGCAGAGATAGCACAGGCCACGAAGAAATTGTAATCTCTGGCTTCATATGAGTGTTTTTTTTTTGTGTGATTCTTACTTGGAAAGAATTTTGATTCTATATTGCTTAACATGTGCGTTTGGAATATGCTTAGCTCGGAGTGCCAGATGGTTATGAGTGTTTTGTGGACTAGACTAAGTGAGACAGGAAAAGATTGGCGATATGTCTACAAGGTGAGAAATCTTCTTGACGTTTTCCTGTCGTATTTGGAAGTTTACAGTTTATATTTTTAGTGTAACTTGAGGTTTTTTGTCTACCAGGCATTGGCTGTCATCGATTATCTGATTTCAAATGGATCAGAACGAGCGGTTGATGAGATTATTGAGCATACTTACCAAATATCTGTCAGTATATTTCTCTTACACACTGATATGTGGTTCTCTCGTGGTGGAGATTGTGGTTTTTCTATTGACATGATATATATTTTGTGATTTGTCATCCATGTAGTCACTCACGAGTTTTGAGTATGTTGAACCAAATGGAAAAGATGTGGGGATCAACGTAAGAAAGAAGGCGGAAAACATAGTCGCTCTCTTGAATAACAAAGAGAAAATCTCAGAAATCAGAGACAAAGCAATAGCAAATCGTAACAAGTTAGTTTTTATACAACTGAACATAATCGGTTTGCCTGTTCTTCTTTAAACGTTGCCCTGATTGGTTTTGGCTGCCTCCAATCAGGTACGTTGGCCTCTCATCCACGGGGATAACATATAAATCTGGTTCAGCTTCAGCGTCGTTTGGTGGTAGTTTTCAAAGTGGTTCAAGCAATTATGACAGCTACAAGGATAGGGATTCCAGAGAAGACAAGAATGACTACGAGTCTTTTCAAAAGTCAAGACGCAGTGTTAAAAGTGACGAGCAAGGCTTTACTTCAAAGAAGAGTTTTTCACGCTATGGCAGGTTTTATGTCAACCCCATTTCATTTCTGATGTCATGTTGGTTACAGATTTGAATATATTTCACTTTGGGAGTTTTATTTCCCAGATGAGGCTGCTTGTTTGCTTTTATTTTCTTTTTTCTGTTTTTGTTTACGACTCATTTTGTGTGTGTTTTTTCTGATGTAGAGTAACTTAATTTTGCATTCTTGCTCAGTCAATTTCAATTCTGAATGTGCAGCACGGACCATGACAATCTATCCAGTGGAAAAAAGTCACCCGACTCTGCAGCTCCTTCAAACAACGATGATGATTTTGATGATTTTGATCCACGTGGAACTTCCAGCAATAGTATGTTGTTTTCTTTCTACAACTGCTGAGTTTGCAGATTGTTTATCATTTATTGAACTAATAGTTGGTTTGATAAATTATAGCGCACAACATGTATATATGATAGACGAAAGTCATGTCTTATCTGTATGGCTTTCTTTTTGGCAGAGCCATCCACAGGCAGTGCCAACCAAGTGGACCTTTTTGGAGGAGATCTGATTGGTGACCTCTTGGATTCTGGGCCAACAGAAACATCTTCCACGAACAACAACGAGAAATTTCAAGAGGCGGACTTGTTTGCTGATGCAACTTTTGTATCAGCCTCGGCTCAGGGAACAGAATTTGGGTCACAGCCACAGGTGGGTGACTTCTTCCATCTAAGCTAGTATACGGCTCTAAACAATGGAAAATTTCCTTATAAATGTTCTATCTGATGCAATTCTGCGCTGCTTGACAAACACGTTCAATTTTCGTTGTTGAAGTTATTATGCGTCACAATGAATCGTGCTGTTGAATCGTAGACTGATATGTTTCCGCATGTCTGTCTGTTTCTACAGAAAGAAGTTGATCTTTTCTCTGCGTCTGAACCTTCTGTCACAGTTTCTTCAGCTCCTCCGACGGTTGATCTTTTTGCATCTCCTGAATCAGTTGCACGCCCAGAAGCCAAGATATCTAAACCTGAGTCTATGACCACTCCCAACATTGTTGACCCATTTGCTGCAGTTCCAATGGATAATTTTGATGGATCTGATCCTTTTGGTGCCTTCACTTCCCACTCGGCTTCAGTCTCTACAGGTCCACAGGCTCCAAATGTACATGGTAGTGCAACAAACACTACAAGCCCGCTGTCTTTGGCAGACTCGAAGCCACAACACTTGCCAAAGAAAGATCCTTTCCAAGTGAAATCTGGAATTTGGGCAGATTCTCTGAGCCGTGGACTGATCGATCTCAATATAACTGCTCGTAAGTCGAAACTTCCTCTTTCATCAAGAACTCTATCCTGTGCCATGCACTAGAATATGGTAGTGAACTAAAAAAAAAAGTCTATTTTCTCATTAGATGCAGATCAAACTGTAAAGGTATAGTTGGTCAATTACATCCCGACTAATTGTCAAATAGTTCATTCTACCAGTCAAAATTCTTCGCTCACATAGAGTTCCAATACCATGTATTGTGTCAAGACAAATAAATTGTCGGGCGTTACTTTCTAAGTCCGATCTCAGTCCTGACTATTTATTTTCCCTGTAATCAGCCAAAAAAGCTTCTCTAGCTGATGTGGGTGTTGTGGGTGATCTGAGCAATGATGAAGGTAACAAAGCATCTGCTGCTTCGTACTACTCAGGCTGGTCCATGGGTGCAGGATCGGGGCTCGGTAAAACCAGTCTATACAGTGCACAGCACCAGCAACCACAACAAGCACCTGATATCTCAGATGATTTCTTCTCCAGCCTCGGTAACCAAAAGTACCATTCCGGAGGCTCTAAGTAGTGAATTTGTGCAGGATTTTCGTATTCATACGGGAAAAGCATATCAGGTTTGAGTCTACATTCAATACTGGAAATCTAAGTAATTTTCTATTAATGGGCTTGTTGTTCTTGCACTTCATTCATGAGACAATCTGGTCGGTGGCTGATTTGCCATTGTTGTTGTGGCATTTACTTTGGGTTTAAATGAGAGAGAAGAATTGTCTATGGTTTTTGATAAGAGAGTATTATTATTGGTTTTAAGTTTTGTTTTGTTCATACAAAGTATATATATCTCGTCCGACTCTTCAAAGATTTTTTATCGTGTGTGATTTTTAATCAAAAGAGACTCCAACGTTCTTCTTAGTTTTGTTTTCTGATATTATCTTAGAATCTGTGTATCACATTCACATTGACCAAAGTTCGTTCTTAATGATTATGTTAAGAATAATATCATCTGACACAATTTGGTTGGCTGGTCACGAATGATTAAAATATAGGTTAATCTTATCTACAAAGAAAATGAGTAGTTGAGACCCAAAAAAAAAAAAAAAAAATTGTCCCACCACCAAACTAAAAAAATGTCATCTCTTCACTGGTTTCCCAATAGCTTCTTCATCGTTGTCGTCATCTTCTCCTCGAGTTTAGCTTTACCCACACATGGAAGCTCACAAGTTGTACTAGAAGAAGAAGAAGCCACAGTAGTTGGATACGGCTACGTCGTTGGATCAGTGGCCGTTGATTCCAGCCAGAAGCTTTTGACGGCGAATCTTGAGCTGATCAAACCGTCTTCCGTTTACGCACCAGATGTTAAATCGCTTAGCCTTCATGTCAGGTCATTATAATCATCTCAGTTCTCACTCTAACCATTCTCCAGAAATTTTAATTTGGCAAGTTTTTCAAATTAGTTTTAAAATGTGCGATAGTTTAGGAAAGTTTTATGATTGTGTATATATTATATGTGCAGCTTGGAGACGAGTGAGCGATTGAGAATCAAAATCACAGATTCTAGTCAACAAAGATGGGAGATACCGGAAACCGTTATTCCTCGCGCCGGAAACCTCTCTTCTCGCTGTTTCTTAACGGAGGAAGACAGAGGAAACTCGCCGGAAAACAATTTCTTAACAGATCCATCATCGGACTTAGTTTTCACACTCCACAACACCAAGCCGTTTGGTTTCTCAGTCTCCCGACGCTCCTCCGGCGATGTCCTCTTCGACACATCGCCGAATCAATCAGATCCGAACACTTACTTCATCTTCAAAGACCAATTCCTTCAACTATCTTCCGCGTTACCGGAAAACAGATCGAATCTGTACGGCCTCGGAGAGCACACGAAGCGATCGTTCAGGCTAATTCCCGGTGATACTATGACTCTGTGGAATGCCGACATCGCCAGCGAGAACCCGGATATTAACCTTTACGGATCGCACCCGTTCTACATGGATGTAAGAGGATCAAACGGAAACGAGGAAGCAGGGACGACTCACGGTGTTCTCTTGCTGAACAGCAATGGAATGGACGTGAAGTATGAAGAACATCGGATTACTTACAGAGTGATCGGAGGCGTCATTGATCTCTATGTGTTCGCCGGACCATCGCCGGAGATGGTGATGAATCAGTACACAGAGCTTATTGGAAGACCTGCTCCTATGCCTTACTGGTCATTTGGTAAGAGACATTGCTCTGTGCATTTTATTTCCTTATGTGATCAGAAGTTAGTCCATAGCATTATGAGACAATATACTTGTTTGTGTGATTGAGATGTGTGTTATGTTGTGAAGGATTTCACCAGTGTAAGTATGGGTACAAGAATGTTTCAGACCTTGAATCTGTAGTTGATGGATATGCAAAAGCTGGAATACCTCTTGAGGTTATGTGGACAGATATTGATTACATGGACGGGTACAAAGACTTCACTTTGGATCCCGTGAATTTCCCGGATGACAAGATGAAATCATTTGTGGATACACTTCACAAGAGCGGTCAGAAATACGTGCTGATCTTGGATCCCGGTAAACACTCATATACTATCTCTAGTCTCTAGAGTCTTTATCAAATTGATTCAAGACATGAAAATTTTGGGTTTCCTTGTAGGTATTGGTGTGGATAGCTCTTACGGGACATATAATAGAGGAATGGAAGCAGATATTTTCATAAAACGAAATGGTGAGGCTTATCTAGGTGAGGTTTGGCCCGGAAAAGTATACTACCCCGACTTCTTGAATCCAGCTGCTGCAACTTTCTGGAGCAACGAAATCAAGATGTTCCAGGACATTCTCCCTTTGGATGGTCTGTGGATTGACATGAATGAGTTATCAAATTTCATAACTTCACCTCTATCCCCTGGATCTTCACTTGATGATCCTCCTTACAAGATTAACAATTTAGGGGACAAAGCGCCTATAAACAATAAGACGGTACCCGCAACATCTATCCATTTTGGAAACGTTAGTGAATACAATGCGCATAACTTGTATGGCCTCTTGGAAGCTAAAGCCACTCACCAAGCTATAGTGGATATAACGGGAAAGAGACCGTTTGTTTTATCGAGATCCACGTTTGTAAGCTCAGGGAAGTACACGGCTCACTGGACCGGTGATAATGCTGCAAAATGGGAGGATTTGGCTTACTCAATCCCTGGAATTCTCAATTTTGGTCTGTTTGGGATTCCTATGGTTGGAGCTGATATCTGCGGTTTCTCATATGATACCACCGAGGAACTATGTCGTCGATGGATCCAGGTAGAGTGATTATTTCTCAGACACAACCTGTAGACTTTTTCCTGAGTTCATGATCTAACGCTGGCTCTTAGCCTCTTACATTATCAGCTTGGAGCTTTTTACCCTTTTGCAAGAGACCATTCGTCCCTTGGTACCGCCAGACAAGAACTATACCTCTGGGATTCTGTTGCTTCTTCTGCAAGAAAGGTTCTCGGCCTCCGTATGAGACTGCTCCCACATCTCTACACACTGATGTACGAGGCTCACGTTAGCGGCGTCCCGATCGCGCGACCACTCTTCTTCTCGTTCCCTCGAGACACTAACACCTATGAGATCAATTCGCAGTTCTTGATCGGTAAAAGCATAATGGTTTCTCCGGCGCTGGAGCAAGGGAAGGTGACGGTCGATGCATATTTCCCCGCCGGAAACTGGTTTGATCTTTTTAACTATTCATTTGCCGTCGGTGGAGATTCTGGGAAGCACGTTAGGCTTGATACTCCCGCCGATCACGTCAACGTTCATGTTCGAGAAGGTAATAGTATATTCTTTGATAGCCATTTTTGATAACTGGAGTTGAGCTTGAACCGAGTTTGGTTTAACTTTTGTGAATAGGTAGTATTGTGGCTATGCAAGGAGAGGCAATGACAACTAGAGATGCCAGAACGACATCGTTTCAGCTTCTAGTTGTAGCCAGCCGATTTGAGAACATCTCTGGCGAATTGTTTCTCGATGACGGAGAAAACGTACGGATGGGAGAGGAAGGAGGAAACCGTGATTGGACCCTCGTGAGGTTCCGGTGCTTCGTAACCGGAAAATCCGTGGTACTGAGATCAGAAGTGGTGAACCCAGAGTATGCATCGAATATGAAATGGAGCATCGGGAAAGTGACATTTGTTGGGTTCGAGAACGTAGAGAACGTGAAAACGTACGAGGTTAGGACAGGTGAGAATTTGAGGAGTCCAAGAATCTCTCTTATTAAAACGGTTTTGGACGATGATGATCCGAGGTTTCTCAGTGTGGAGGTTTCTAAACTGTCGTTGCTTGTTGGGAAGAAGTTCGAGATGAGATTGAAATTGACTTGATGAAGTATAAATCCAAATTTTGATGATAAATTCTGGATGCTTAATGAATAAGGTGTAAAGAAGAGTGATAAATAAAGATTTCATATAATTTTATAACTCCAAATTCACTCAAATGCAATTACTTTGGTAAGTTGTACAGAAAGATAGTTAACAGGTCCATTGTACTAGATGGTGATTGAGAAGGGTTATGTTCAAATATCATTAAGGTTTTTTTCTTCTTATATCAATCAACTTATTAGGTTCAAAATCCTTTTTTTATAGATATTTTCCCTTCTCCTCTTCAATTCGTTAGTATTTTTTGTTCTTTGCCGAAAAAAGAAAAGAAGAGCATATATGTGTCATTGATCTCGTTAACGAAGATTTTATACTAATTGATTGAATTTCAAAATCTGATAAAAATCCTTAAAACCCGTATAAAATTAGTCTAAAATTAGAAATACCAAATCAGAAGAAAAAAATGAACGTCATGACTCATAATCCGATTCCAATATACACAAAAAAAAAAGTCTTGTCTACGCAAAAACCGTTTCGGCGTCTTCTTCACTTAATTTACTTTTCAATCCCGTCATCTCCATTCATCTCTCTCTCACACACACACGGATTCGTAAGTTCTTAGTGCTTCTCCGTCATCTTCGCATTATTGATTCTTACTTTTTCCCTGTAAGCTCGACACGTGGATTATTATCTGTTTTTTTTTTTCCCTTCTCGTGAAGATTCGTTTCCAGTATCTGTGAAGACTTGATGGAGTTAGTTTCTTAAAATAGCTCGCTCTAGATCCCAGTTTCGATTTGCTCGACCGGTGAATAATTAGTGATTGAATCAACTAGATACTAGCGATTCGGTATGCTGGGGCTATCGATTTCGTGGATTTGTATTTGAAAACTTGGCCGATTTTGTTGATTCTGTCTTGCTGGTGAAGTCTTAAGCTGCTTCGTGATTAGCGGAGGAGATCTAGAGTTCTTAGTAATAGGATCTTACGAGCAATTCATTGACTTTTGATTTTGCCAGAATTTTTCGAGTGCTTAGGCTTAGTTGATTCAGATTCAGAACATACCTTTAGATCAAGCTAGAAGTAGAATCAGAATCTGCAAAAATCGAATTAGATTGCTACTATAAAGATGCAGACTAGGGTTTTACAGTTGGAAGAAGGGAAAGAAAATGGAATCACGGGTAGAACAGGGCAGTATAAGGCATTTCCTTCGAAACTGCTACTTCTGTTAGGGTTTTTTCTTGCTTTTGCTGTTACTGTCTTCATCATTAGTGTATCTACAATTAAGTATACTGGAATCCAAAGTGTAGTAACCACAGTGACTTCAAGCTTTGTGCCATGCCATGAGGATGAATCGAATGGTTTGAGTAAATGGATACAACCTCCTGCGGTTCTGATGCATAATATGAGCGATGAAGAGCTCCTTTGGCGTGCTTCTTTTTGGCCTCGGAGAAAAGAATATCCGTTTAAAAGGGTTCCAAAGATTGCGTTTATGTTCTTGACTAAAGGCCCCTTGCCGCTTGCTTTGCTTTGGGAGAGGTTTTTCAAGGGTCACAATGGGCTTTACTCGGTTTACCTTCATCCACACCCATCTTTTACACCCAAGTTTCCAGCTAACTCTGTTTTCCACCGGAGGCAGATACCGAGCCAGGTATGGTTCTTCTATTCCTCTTCTGTTACATGGATACCAATTACATATAGTATGAGAAATTGGGGCTCTTGGATCAAACTTGGTTTCTTTAGAAGCCTTTTTGGCATCGCGTATTGTCTTGACACACCATACAGCCTTTTTGGATGCGATGTAGTCATTGCTCTTGAAGTATAACTGTTGATTAAGTGATTAGTTGGGATTACCAATTACATAAAGTATCAAAAATGTAACTCTAGCAGTTCTTCAGATTGCTTTGAAGCTAACTGGTTATGTATTTGATTTTATTGTAATTTGGATGTATCATCGTGCAGGTTGCAGAATGGGGGAGAATGTCCATGTGTGATGCAGAGAAACGGCTTCTCGCCAATGCGCTGCTCGATATCTCCAACGAATGGTTTGTTCTCGTCTCAGAGTCATGCATTCCACTCTTCAACTTCACAACCATCTACAGCTACTTAAGCCGATCAAAACACAGCTTCATGGGTGCTTTTGATGACCCTGGGCCATTTGGGCGCGGCCGCTACAATGATAACATGGAACCTGAAGTTCCCCTTACCAAATGGCGAAAAGGGTCTCAATGGTTTGAGATTAACCGGGATCTCGCAGCTACCATTGTCAAAGACACATTGTATTACCCGAAATTCAAAGAGTTTTGCAGACCCGCTTGCTATGTGGACGAGCATTACTTCCCCACAATGCTGACAATTGAGAAGCCAGCGGCCTTGGCTAACCGGAGCTTGACGTGGGTGGACTGGTCGAGGGGAGGGCCCCACCCAGCCACGTTTGGGCGATCGGACATTACAGAGAAGTTCTTTGGAAAGATTTTTGATGGAAGAAACTGCACTTACAATGGTCGCAACACTTCCATGTGCTATCTCTTTGCGAGGAAGTTTTCTCCGAGTGCTCTGGAGCCTTTGCTTCATATTGCTCCGAAGATTCTTGGATTTTGAGTAGTTTAGTAATGTCTCTGAACCACTTGACATCAAATAGAGATCACGAAATGGTTGAGATATGGATTCTGTGGGAGATTCTACGCTGATATTATTATTTTTTGTTTGTTGTGATATTAGTTTGGAAGAAATGAGATATTAGTAAAGAGAACTAGGTTGCACAACAGGATCCAGTCAAACTTTATATTTTAAGGAATTACTATGCATAGATCAATTTTTCTTTCGGATAGTCGTGGGACTTTTTTTTTTCGATGTATTAAATAAAACAGGTTTATACACAAGTGTTATTGAATCACTATTTGTTTTTTATAATGTTGCGTCTGATTTATCCGGATTATTTACTCTCAATTCCTTTTAAGGCTTTAACCCTTGTGTCTATAAACAGTGTTATTGTCTCTAACTCATTTTCTTTGATTCTAACAAGTTAGAAAAACGAACAAACCTTTCATACCATGGATATATATAGAAATCTAGTCTTGGTAAATTGCTTACCGACCTGAAAACCAAAAAACAAATTGCTTACCGACCAAGACTTTGCTTTGAATGTGAATCCATAAGACCATAACTAAATGACAATGGGGAACAAATCAGAGCCAGGTGGAGACACACTTTTACACTTAATCGAAGGTTCTCGAAACCCTCAAGAGCCTGCCACCAACGTCTACCATCTGTCTTCTTTTCTCTTTAAAAAATTCAATAAAGATATTCTTTTTTGGCAATTCAATAAAGTATGTGAAAAGGTTTCATATGAGGTAAAGAAGATTTCAACGTTTTATACATTTTGCCTGGCTAATAACTATCTTATTGGAATATGTTCTCTAGGATAGAAAGAAATTCCATAAAATCCACCAAATTTCACTTTATTTTTTTGTCTCAAAAAGTACTTTCATTTATTTTCTCTTCAAACTGACTTTTTTCTACAATTAATTAGGGGAGAAATTCCCACCCATTCAACTAAATTGTTTCACATTTTTCTTAAAAAAATAGAAAAATCAAATCTATATGGTTTTAAATGCTGTCATTGTTATTGAAAAACAATGATAATTGTTAAAATAAATAAAATATGATAATTGTTAAAATATGATAAAATAAAATAAAATATAATTTTGTAAAACTATGATAATTGTTAAAATAAATAAAATATATACTATTCTCCTAATCATCTCAAAATTAATTATTGAAAAACATGTTTTGATTAATATTCCCATTGTTTCCTATTTTTCTCCATTGTTTCCTATTTTTCTCAATTTCATTTTAATTTTCTATGATTCTAAAAGTTATAAAAAAAAAAAAAACGTATACCCAACAAAAACATAATAGTTCACCAAGTTTTCAAATTCCCTGAAAAAGGTAAATTAATCAACATTGCTTCGAGAACAAACACCTGTCGACGTATTTAAAAAAGCTCTTTTAAAAAATTAGCCGACAAAAAAAAAAAACACATTAGCCGTTAGCGAACCATGTGTAAAAAACTTGGTCCCCACTCCCAACAAATACAAGTCTGCGCATCTTGGCCGTTTCCTTCACGGAACCGCGTGCCGTGACTTGCTAAAAATAGACAGCTCATCAAATTCTCCACGCGCCATAACAACGAACCTCACCAGACCGTTGTGCCTTTCTAGGCCAGTGAGTTAGATGCACGCGCCTCGTTGAGCGTTTACATCGTTTCCCGAATAAATATCCTCACAAACGGCGCCGTAACGGAGAGAGATGACCTGTCCAAATCTCAGTGATTACGAGGAGCAATATCAACCGTCGATTATCAAAATCCAGCTGGAAAAATCCGGGTAGCTAAACCAACTAAACCGGGCAGCTTCACCTCTGCCCGACGTCTTTATAAACTCCTCACCACATATCGTTTAAGAAAAACCCTTGAGCTTAAGCAAATTCTAAGCTACACGAAAAAACCCTAGCCTCTCTCTCAGCAATTACATCTCTTTACTCTTTGAAATGGCGATCTCTAAGGCTTCCATTGTTGCTCTCATGATGGTGATCATCTCCGTTGTTGCTTCGGCTCAATCTGAGGCTCCAGCGCCAAGTCCTACTTCTGGATCTAGTGCGATCTCAGCGTCGTTCGTCTCAGCTGGAGTAGCAGCAGTGGCGGCTCTTGTTTTTGGCTCTGCTCTTCGAATCTAAGTTACTGTAATGGTGATTTCGTACAGAGATTGTTTTTGCAGTTTATTATTAATATCCGGTATAGGCCATTCAACATTATTCGTCTCGTGTGTATTCCGAAGCTTATAGATCTCATTTCTATTTTGGCTCTTTCTTCTTTTTTTTTTCTATCTTTTAATCTTCATATCTGTATGAGGATATTATCTGAGTGTTGTGGTTGTGATTTTCTAGACGATTTTAGAGTTATGGATATGGTTTTTTTGATATGATATGAATCTATTCTATTTATTTATATATGGATGTTTCTGAGATCTCTTTCTTCTTCATTTTTACAAAATCCTTTATCAAGCTTCTGCTTCTGACACGATTCACAAATCCTGGAAAAAATGATAATATGCTTTCATAGTTCTTGAAATTTAAAAATGAGAATATATTCCAACGCCTTTAAATCGAATCATTTCTCAACCCAAATTGAACTGAAACTCTTATTAACTTGAAATTGTTTAAATCGAGAATCATATTCTAAACTGGTGGAAATTGAATCTAATTCTAAACCAATCTTGCAACAAACTGGTTAAACGTAAACACAAATACTGAACCTGAAACATTGAAATCGAAACCAGTCTTTGTCAAAACATATATATAATGCTATGATTGCTATCGAATCAATGAAGTTAAACTATCTAATCAGTGCCGAACAAAAAAAAACTATCTAATCAGTAAAATTACTGTTGAAGTGTCCATTTTCTCCTGTTTGCTTAAAGCATTATTAGTGAAACTCCTGTTTTCTTAAAGCATTATTAGTGAAACTCCTGTTTGCTTACCTTGACGTCGTTTTTTTGGTAAATTGTGGTCTGACTTGTAAAAGCACATTGGCGTGTAAAATCAACTGAAGAGAAGAGAACCCATACAAAATCTTGAGATTTGCTAGGAAGAAAAATGAGGTTATAAGGAGTCTCCAAAGGAGATTTAATAACGAAATTAAGTTTTCTTAATGGACACAAATTTTGGTCAATATTGATAAAAGGTTGGGGATTTATTTTGATGATAGGGAAGGTTGATGACTTTTGTTGGCCGAAATTAGAAGTTGAAGCTTTCTTAGACGGTGAAGAATATTCAACTGTTGATTAGTGTCGAAATATGCAACACTATTAGGGTTTGATTGGGAAGATTTTTGGTAGAGTTTAATGCTCGTTAAAAGTCAATCACAAATTTTTTTAGAGCATTAAGTAGAGCATAGAGGGCTACTTAATGCTCTAGATCATAATGTTCTTTAATTGAGTTTTTTCAAGGCTCAGAGGCTTTTAAAAAAATAAAAGACAAATTTGTCTTTAATTATTAATTGAAAACCTAATACAAATAGGATCATAACTCATACACATCATTGTCTCAGGCATACATACTTTCAGACATACAAACCCTCGGTTAGTTTTTACAATTGCAACTAAGAAAAGTTTCGAAAACATGATCATGATCCCTTATACCAATTCCATACGTGTTAAAAAAGTTTCGAAAACATGATTCTCACATATATGACTTGTGTAATCATATATACCTAAATTTATATAAAATATTATTTTATACGTTCATCGAACATAAATGATGCTGATTTTGATGAGTACGAAAAAAATGGGAGAACAAGCATTGAATGTTTTAGATACAGAATATGAGTCAGAAGTTGAAGCCACGCGTTATGAACCTACATGAGATACATACATGTCACGACTTCATAACAATATTGCATAAAGTATTTAGACTAGTTAGTACTAGTTATGGAGTCGTTATAAGCACGTTAGTCTCTTTCTCAATCTCTCTTAGTATTTTTCTTTTTTGCTTTTCTGGTTGGTTACGTTGATTTGGTCAAACTTGATATGTTTCGATAAAAATATCTTTAGTTTATTTCTTGGAATTTTATGCTTTTTCTATTTTTCAAAATATAGTTTTCTTCTAAAAATCCAAAATGAAGAATCATGTCTATTTTAGTAATTTTGTATCTATATGCTCACCGCTTTATCAATTAAGTTTTTAATTAAAATTTAATGTTTTTATAACATAATGCTTTTGGAGTATAATACAACATAATGTTAATGCTTTATTAAAAGCTTTACCGATCAAACCCTTTGCATAAGTGCCTTTCGATTCGATTTAGATTATTTATGTGTTTACTTCCATTATGCATTATGATCAAAATCCATTATTCAACTTTCCACTATTTGGCACCCAAATCCTGCAAACCTGGCTCTCAATGGATTTTAACTTCTCGGATCTAAGGCAATAATTATAATTTTACATTTCTTTTTTTAAACTCATCATCTGATTCATTTGACAAGTCCAAGATTACAAATTGTTCACCACATACAAAGAGATATTGTTCAAATTTTACATTTTCTATATGTTCACATGATTCACCATTTGGTTTGAGGTTATAACGTATTTGGCTCATGATTGGTTCATTTCCTTCGTAGGCCACCTGGTATTTATTACTATTTTGTAAAAAGTTTTATTCATAGAAATAAAACCAGAAAAAAAAAGAAGCCCAATTGAATTGGGTATACATTATCTCACTCAATTACCCTAAGTTATATATCATTGACCATTTTTAGATATTTTATTATAATCATTGACAATAAAATCGTTTTAGAAATTCGTTGGTATATATAAAAGGGTTTTAGAAATTTGTTCTGGCCGGGAGGGAAAGAAAAGCAGAGGAATCGCCATGAAAAGAGTTAGGAAGGAGAAGAATCCACATATAGGAGATGATGACTCATCAATTTCTCTACCTCAAGATCAGATCATAAAGATTCTTGCGAAATTGCCGACTAAATCCCTAGCCAAGCTCATCGTCGTCTCGAAACTCTGGTCTTCTATAATCCGCAGCAAACATTTCATTGATTTGTACCTGAATTGATCTCTGACTCGTCCATGTTTTCTTTTCACATTCTACCGTGACATCATCCGGTTCTTCTACTCAATCTCTCAGAAGGTAGCACCGTCTTCTTACACTACTACATCAACCATTCCTCTGAGTCTTGATACGCGGCTCATTTCACTAGGTTACATATCCTCAGATCGCGGAACACCTTAGTTTTGTATGCTCAAAAGAAAAATTTGTTGACAAGAGAATAAATAAATTCAAAAATAGTTAAGGTTTCTATATCTTATTATAAAAAACTTATGAATCGATATTTTTTTCCTTGCCAACAATGAATCGAATATAGCATTCTGATGAGTAAAGCTTATCATTTGCTTAATTTTCCATCTAGTTATTAGAAAAGAAAACCAAAAGATATCTCTTCACTGTTTTTGTGACTATTTAATTTTTATGAGATTTTTCATAAAATAATAACAATCCATGTTTTTAACCATTTTTTAACAAAGTTACAATCAGTTTTCAGATTTTGGCAACTTGTACATTTTGGACAATTATGCATTTCAACCGAACTAGATCGTACAATGATCGTGTATAGTTTGTTAGCTTATCTTGTCCGCTACAATGTCTTTTTTTTTGTCACCTCGTCCGCTAAATGAGACAGAAAGAAAAAATAAAAGAATAAAAAATATGTTGTCAGATAGAGTTTAATGATTTAAAAAGTTTAAAAAAGACTATTACCAACTAGGACTGGACACAGAGCGGATATCCTGAAAAAAACTAATATCCGTGATCCGCTCCGTCCAAACCGGATATTTGATTTTTTGATCCGCTCCGCTCCGAAAATTTTCGGATATCCAGAAATCCGGATATCCGTAATATTTTTAGATATTCGCTAATTATCCGCTCCGATCCGATAAATATATTTTAAAATTTTCAAAAACAAAGAATAATACATTAGCTTTTAAAAAGTAAATAAATATACCAAAAATATAAATATTTCTTCAAAATCTCTCACCAAAATCCAAATATCTTTCATCTCTTACACTAAAAATCTGCACATTAAACAATTTCAAAACAAAAGAAAAAAACAAAAAGATCAAAACCAAATACTTAAAAAACTATTAATCAAACCTAAACCAAAAATTAGTCATCAGTAATCATAGGAGATGTAATTTTTGCCGGCTCTATCTCTAAAAACATTAAGAAATGAATACCATTAGAATTATATATGGAATTGGATTTGTTGATCTAATATTTGATATATCATGGTTTTTACCCGTTTTTAGCCATGATATAAGTTGTTTTATCGAGTCTTTCTAGTGTTTTTAATTGTTAGTCTTTTCGTCTTGCTTGCGTTTGGGAAATTGGAGATTTTGAAACTATTTGGAGCCTTTTGGCAAAGAAATACTGTTTTGAAGCTGAGTCGACACCATCCTATCGATCGATCCGACGAGACGGAGATAGAGAGATATCCAAGGAAGAGAATTTTCACCATAAGAATACTTTCCTTATTTACAAAGAGACAGCTCGTGTTTTAGACTATTTAAGTAAGTTTTTAGTCATTAGGTCGGCGACTTTACTTTGAACTTTGATTCTTGAACCATTGAGACTTGAAAGCTTTTGTGAGAGCGGATCGAAACTTTGTCATCAGAAAAGATCCGAACCCTTGTTTTTATTCTTTTGTTATGTTTAATTTCATGATCATTCGTTATGCCTTGTTTTTCATCAATCGTATAGTAGTCTCATTTTAGTTGAGTTTTCTCATATGGATTTCTCGATTTATGATGATTGATTTGTTAGGGTTCATAACAGTAGTTCTTCACAGGTTGTTCTCAAAGCTATTTCTAACGATCACAACATAGAACTTAGATTAATCGATTAACACGGCATGCGGTGGTGTCGATAAAACTAGGGTGAGCAATTCGATTATCTGAAAGAGATTTGGTTTAATCGAATTGTGAACATATCAAACTTGAATTAATTCTTTGGTTTAATGTGTAGGATTTGCAAAGAGATTTGGAATTCTAGATTTTAGACTTAGTTAGTTTTCGCGCATTGTTAACTATATTTTCGTGTTTGAGTTCAAGAACGGCACTTAATTGAATTGAACTTTATATAGATATGTGTCCAAGTAAAGTTTATACGGATTGGAGCGGATATCCGGCCTTTCTCAAAGCAATATTTGCGATTTGCTCTGTTTTTAACGGATACTATATTTTAATATTTGTTTTGCTCCAAAAATTTACGGATATCTGAATTTTTCGGATCGAATCAAAGCAAATACCGGATCGAAGCGGATCTAACGGATATTTTGCCCAGCCCTATTACCAACTCTAATTACTGCAAACTTAATTATCTCATTCGTGGTTACTCGCCGAAAATCTCTCTGGAGATAAATAAACTCTAATTTTCCAACAAAAACTCTACTCGCCGGAAATCACTTTGTGGTTTGGACTTCTCTTCACGAAGAAGATGAACAATTGTCTTGTCACCACAAAACTTCTCGACTTCCTCTTCGTTTCTTCTCTCCCCGAATTCTTTATTTTTCATATATGGAGGAAACATGGGCCTTCCTGGCTTGGCTATATCATATTATATATAAAATTAAAAAGAAACCACCTTTTGAATAAAAATATGTAATGTTTGGGAGAGAACGAACCAAGACAGTTTAATTTATAAATACATTTTTGTCCGAAAATAGTTTTGTGGCTATTTTATGAAAACTGTCTTTAATTTTATCAAAAAGTGAAGGAATAAGTGAAACTTGTATGTTTTGTGAAAGAAAAATTATTTTTATTTGCTTAGAAACAATTGTAAGATTTGATTATGCACAAACTCGTTCTAGTTTCATGTTTCAATCTGCTATATGCAAATTTTTCGTTTGGCCACTTGGTCATTCAATTTTTCTCTGGATAATTTGTGGTTTGGTTGCGAAAAACTTTATTATCAAGAAACTTCCTAAACTCGAAATTGGTCGGGTGTTTTGCCCAAATATATATATACATACTAAAAATAAATAGTTTGTCAATGATGAGTTGTTGAAACTCTTGTTTGCTTTACCTTGACGTCGTTTTGGAAATTGTGGTCTGACTTGTAAAAGCACATTGGCATGTAAGAGAACCCATACAAAAGCTTGAACTTTCATTATCAGCTAAGAAGAAAAATGTGGTTATAAGGAGTCCCTAAAGGAGATTTAATAACGGAATTAAGTTTTCTTAATGGACACAAATTTTGGTCAATATTGATAAAAGGTTGGGGATTTATTTTGATGATAGGGAAGGTTGATGACTTTTGTAGGCGAAAATTACAAGTTGAAGCTTTCTTAGACGGTGAAGAATATCCAACGATTAGTGTCGAAATATGTAACACTTAGGATTTGTAACGTGTTGTGATGTGTGATTTTGTGTAGCTAGGTTGGATTTTCATAGTTTAACAAATCCTTCATAAGTGCCTTTCGATTCGATTTAGGTTATTTATGTGTTTACTTCCATTAATACATTATGATCAAAATCCATTAATCGATTTTCCACTATTTTGCACCCAAATCCTGCAAACCTGGCTCGATGGATTTTAACTTCTCGGATCTACAAGGCAATAATTACAGTTTCAAATTTTCTATATGTTCACATGATTCACCGTTTGGTTTTTGAGGTTACAACGTATTTGGCTCATGATTGGTTCCTTTACTTTGTAGTCCACCTGTTATTTATTACTATTTGTAAAAAGTTTTATTCCTATTAAATAAAACCAGAAAAAACAAAAAAAAGCCCAATTGGACCAATTTAATTCGGTATACATTATCTCACCCAATTACCCTAAGTTATATATCATTGACCATTTTGAGATATTTATTATATTCATTGACAATAAAATTCTTTTAGAAATTCGTTGTTATATAAAAGGGAATTAGAAATTTGTTCTGGCCGGGAGGGAAATAAAAGCAGAGGAAACGCCATGAAAAGGAGAACAATCCACTACGATGACTCATCAATTTCTCTACCTCAAAATCTGATCATAGAGATTCTTGCGCAATTGCCGACTAAATCCCTAGCTCATCGTCTTCTCGAAACTCTGGTCTTCTATAATCTGCAGCAAACATTTCATTGATCACCTGAATCGATCTCTGACTCATCCGTGTTTTCTCTTCACATTCAGCCGTGACATCATCCCGTTCTTCTACTCAATCTCTCAGGAGGCAGCACTCCTCTGAGTCTTAATACGCGGTTATTTTCACTAGGTTACAACATTTCTCCACCGGTACGCGGCTTAATCTGTTGTCAATATTTGGATAAGGTGGTGGTTTCGAATCCTAGCACGGGCCAATTCTTGGTTTTACCTTAACTCAAAACTAGGAGAAAAGGAATATCAAGATTTTTCGGATACGATCCCATTAAAGATGAATACAAAGTCTTGTGCATAACGGTATTGCAACTTTCTAACCACAAATATGGACCAGTTGTGAGCGAAGAGCATCAAGTTTTCACTTTAGGTGGAGCTCAGAAGCAGAAGAAATAAGCTACATGGAGATTGATCAAATGTAAGCTTCCACATTATCCTGTAACCAAAGGGCTATGCATGATGAATGCGGTTATTAATTACAGAGCTTGGTCTAATAGTGATAGGCAGAGTCATTGATCTTTAATTGTGGGCTTTGATGTGAGATTAGAAGAGTTTACTCGTGTTAAATTACCTGACCGTTTCAAAATTTCTAGTGATTCTGAATTGGTGAACTACAAGAGGAAGGTAGCTTTAGTGAAGTACAAATATATTAATGGTAAATTTGATGTGGGTTTTGGAAGATGTCGACAAACAAGAATGGTCAAAGATCGTTGTCGTGGTTCCTTCTTGGAAAGATTTAGTTGGACAAGACAGATTCTCTTGCAGAGCTGCCATTAATTCTGGCGAATTCATATTCACACCATACTATTCGACTGGGCTCCCGTTCTTTATTATCAGTTACAATCGCAAGGAAGATATATTGGGGAAAGGACGTATAGCGGCGCAACGGAATAATGTTTTCCCACACTTGTGTGAATTTACGAAAAAATATTTTGACAATAGCAAAAGATTCTCAAAGCAATAATATAAATGAGACACAACAATTTTTACGTGGAAACCTCTTCGATGTGAATAGTAAAACCACGGGACCGTAGTCCACTCAAAAATCCATTATATCAAATGTTTTTGAGTTACAACCACGTCATCACTGTTCCCACATAACAGATCCATAGACTAATGCTTCAAAGAAGTAATCTCCAACACAAGAGAAAACAACAAGAGAGCAATACAAGAGCCTAGAAATATGCAGTCCCAAAACGACCTTAGTTCACTAAGATTCCGGCCACCAAACAAGATCTCCACCGTACAAACCCTAGATAAACAAGTCAAGAACACCTCTACAAAATTTCAGCTCAATCCGAGAAGAAATCACCATTGGATTTCTCAAACACTCAGACAGATGCTGCAGAAAAATCTGGAACTTTCCAGACACGAGCAGCCACGCTAAAACCCAGATCTCTCCCAAACTAACCGTTGAAACTTTAATCCCATCGTTGAATCTGAAGACCATTGAGTCACGAAGCTACCCTAAAAAAATCAGCAAGATCGGAATTCGTTTGAGTGTCCAAACGTCATCAACAACAGAACCTGACAGTTCTGTTTTTTTTCTCCTCCCTAGATCCGAAAATCTCATCTTCTCTCTTTTCTCTTCTTTCTCTTGTCCCTCTTTCACAACTAGGTTAAGAAGCATATATATATATATGATCCTCATTAACCCTAAGCCCAATAAGAATCTCATGGATAATTATATGGCCCAAGTTTGGTTTAATTAACTAAACCCAAATTAGTTTTCCCACTAAGAGGAAAACCAACAAACTCCCCCTCCGACTAGTGGGAAGAAACAACCATCCCGGCTATCTCTCGACAAACTTCAAGTTTCTCCTTAGGCAATGACTTCGTCATCATATCAGCTCCATTATCATTTGTATGAACCTTTGAAAGTTCCACTTCCTTAGAAGCAACCACATCACATATCCAATGATACCTCCTATCGATGTGCTTCGAACGCGAATGAAATGTAGAGTTCTTCCCAAGGCAAATTGCGTTTTGACTATCACAAAGCAACACATACTTATCTTGCTTGAAACCAATCTCCTCAAGATAATTCTTTATCCACAACCAGCTCCTTACAAGCTTCCGTTGCAGTAATGAACTCAGCTTCAGTGGTAGAAAGTGCAACACACTTCTGTAATCTTGACTGCCATGATACTGCTCCACCCGCAAATGTTACCAAGTAACCCAAAGTAGATTTCCTAGAATTAACATCTCCAACCATGTCAGCATCAGTGTAACTAACTAGCTGTAGCTTATCATCAGAAGTCCCTCGAAGATATCTTAAAATCCACTTCACAACATTCCAATGTTCTCTTCCAGGATTGGAAAGAAAACGACTAACTGTACCAACAGCGTGAACTATATCTGGTCTTGTACACACCATGACATACATCAAACTACCAACTGCAGAAGCATATGGAACCCGTGCCATATCTTCCTTCTCTGAACTTGTACTCGGACTTTGTTGACTGCTTAATCTAAAGTGTGAAACAAGAGGAGTGCTAGCAACTTTAGATTTGTCCATGTGAAACCTCTGAAGTATCTTCTTAATGTACTTCTCGTGAGACAAGTGAATCAACTTTTCACCTCTATCTCGAACAATTCTTATACTAAGAATCTGCTTCTCTGGACCCAAATCTTTCATGGCAAAGGACTTGCTAAGCTGAATCTTTAACTCTTGAATTCTGCTCATGTTCTTGCCTACAATCAACATATCGTCAACATACAAACATAAGATGATAAAATCATCCTCACCAAACATCTGCACAAACACACAATGATCGGAAGTAGTCTTCTTATAGTCATGCTCCCCCATGACTGACTCAACTTCTTATACCATTTTCTCGGTGCCTGTTTCAGTCCATAAACACTTTTCTTTAAGCAACAAACCAAGTCCTCTTTGCCCTTTTTCTCAAAGCCTTCCGGTTGTACCATGTAAATCTCTTCCTCCAAATCACCATGAAGGAAAGATGTCTTTACATCCATTTGCTCAACCTCTAGATCAAGACTCGCTGCCAATCCAATTATAACCCAAATGGATGACATCTTCACAACAGGAGAAAATATTTCATCAAAATCAACTCCCTTCTTTTGGCTGAATCCTTTCACAACCAATCTAGCCTTGTATCGAGGATGCAAACTGTTTTCTTCATGCTTAATTCTATACACCCATTTATTAAGCAATGCCTTCTTACCCTTAGGTAACTTTACAAGCTCAAATGTACGATTCTCATCAAAATAATCCATCTCTTCTCTCATGGCATTCCACCATTCATCCTTGTGTTCATCTTCCAATGCTTCACCAAAGCATTCAGGTTCTCCCCCATCAGTAAGTAACACATACTCGCTAGGATCATACCTTGTCGACAGTATAAGACCTCTCTCAGATCTTCTAACAGTAGGTTGGTTCGTGGTAGTTGGTGTCTTACCATGATCGTCACCATGATCACCAAAACCATCATCATCATGTGCGGAGCATCTGCACAAGGTGTATCAACATGAACATCACCCTCAGCCTGACCGTGAACCGATGTAGAAGGAGTACCTCTTGAATCAAACTCTCATTACTCTGAGCTTGTTTTCCAGACTTGTCAATGTCCTTAATCGTTTGATATTCCATGAACACACTCCTAATGAGCTTTTTCTCAACGAGATCATAAAATCTGTACACAAACTCATCCTAACCATAACCAATGAACACACATTATCGCGACTTCATCTCAAGCTTTGACCTTTCATCTTTAGGAATATGGACAAATGCCTTACATCCAAATACCCTCAAGTGACTGTAAGAAACATCCTTATCAGTCCAAACCCTCTCTGGAATATCACCATCCAATAGAGCACTCGGTAACAAGTTCAACACATGAACAACTGAGCTCAAAGCTTCTCCCCAAAAAGTATATGCCAAGCCTGATTGTGAAATCAAACATTTAACCCTCTCGACAATCGTTCTGTTCATCCTTTTAGATAACCCATTTAACTGTGGAGTCTTAGGTGGTGTCTTTTGATGTCTAATTCCATGATCGCTCCAAAAAACATCAAATGGTCCAGAATATTTGCCACCATTATCAGTGCGGATACACTTCAACTTCTTTCCCATTTGTTTTTCAACCAATGCCACAAAATGCTTGAAATATCCAAGAACCTGATCCTTCGTCTTCATATTATAAACCCACAACTTCCTAGAATGATCATCAATGAATGTGACAAAATATGATGCACCACCAAGAGATCTTATCCTCATTGGACCACACACATCTGAATGTACTAGATCAAGTATCTTGGGTTTTCTAGAAGGTACAGAAGACTTGAACGAAACCCTGTGTTGTTTTCCTGCAAAACAATGCCCACACTTCTGCAAGTGTAAACCAGAGATATTAGGAATAATCTCTTTCTTTGACAACACAGACAATCTCTTCTCACTCATGTGACCGAGTCTCTTATGCCATAACTCCATGGCATCATCATTCTCCACTGCATTAATAATATCTTTGGAGACCTTAGCTTGCATCTGATAGAAAGATGAAGACTTCTCACCTCGAGCCACAACCATAGAACCACGTGATAGTTTCCATTTACCTCCTCCGAATAAACTATAGAAACCATCATCATCAAGTCTTCCTATAGATATCAAGTTCAATCGAATATCTGGAACATGTTTAACTCTCTTAAGCAACAACCTGGTACCAATACTAGTCTCCAAGCAAATATCACTAATGCCAACAACCTGAGCCAAACCATCATTACCCATCTTCACAGAACCATAACTACCCGAAGTGTAGGTAGTGAACAAATTCCGTTGTGATGTAGCATGAGTAGTAGTTCCACTGTCAATCACCCAACTGGAGTCTTGGCATGCAATATTAATGACATCTTCATCCTCAAGAAGAATAAGAAACTGATCGTCGGTGACATTCACCCGATCTTCACCTTGCTGCTTGTTGTCCTTTTTCAACTTCCAGCAATCCTTCTTCAAGTGTCCTTTCTTATGACAATAATGACATTCCATATTTGCAAATTTGTTAGATTTGCTTCTGCTCTTGTTTTGTCTTTCTTGGGCTCTCTATATGTACTCCTCCCCCTTGATTCAGTAACCAGAACATCTGAACGCGAGGAATTAGGATTTGACTACCTTCTAGTCTCCTCATTCAACACACTGTTCTTTACCAAATCCATCGAAATGGTACCTTCCGATGCGGAGTTACAAAGAGACATCCTGAAAACCTCCCAAATATCTAGTAATGTACCAAGAAGCCATAAACCATGAATCTCATCATCAAACTTGATGCCCATGTCTGAAAACTTGTTGAGCAATCCCTGAAACTCATTCAAGTGATCTGTCATCGGAGTCCCCTCCTAATACCTCAATTCAAGCAACTTCTTCATCATGTACATCTTATTATTCTCAGTCTTTCGAACAAATAATTGTTCCAGCATCAACCACAAAAAACGAGCATTAGTCTCATTTTCAACATGATGCAACACATTATCATCTATCCATTGCCTCATCAGACCACACACTTGGCGATGTAGCAACTTCCACTGATCATCAGTTTTCTCATCAGGTTTTGCCTCCTGAAAAACTGGAACATGAGATTCTTTCACAAATAACAGATCTTCCATCTTGCTTTTCCATAGATGATAGTTAGCACCATTCAAGCTTAACATTCTGCCCATATTTTCCATCTTTCACACAAGCAACCAATAACCAAAATTATCAACAAACCAGCAGCTCCCATATCACTTTGTTGGGAAAAGGACGCACAGCGGAATAATGTTTCTCCACACTTGTGTGAACTTATGAGAAAAATATTTTGACAATAGCAGAAGATTCTCAAAGCAATAATGTAAATGAGACACAATAATTTTTACGTGGAAACCTCTTTGATGTGAGGAGTAAAACCACGGGACCGTAGTCTACTCAAAAATCCACTATATCAAATGTTTTTGAGTTACAACCACGTCCTCATTGTTTCCACATAACATATCCAGAGACTAATGCTTCAAAGAAGCAATCTCCAACACAAGAGAGCAATACAAGAGCCTATAAATATGCAGTCCCAAAACGACCTCAGTTCACTAAGATTCCGGCCACCAAAAAAGATTTCCACCGTACAAACCCTAGATAAACAAGTCAAGAACAACGCTGCAAAATTTCAGCTCAATCCGAGAAGAAATCACCGTTGGATTTCTCAAACACTCAGACAGATGCTGCAGAAAAATCTGAAACTTTCCAGACACGAACAGCGACGCTAAAACCCAGATCTCTCCCAAACTAACCGTTGAATCTGAAGATCACTGAGTCACGAAGCTACCCTCCAAAAATCAGCAAGATCGGAGTTCGTTTGAGTGTCCAAACGTCATCAACAACAGAACCTGACAATTCTGTTTTCTTCTCCTCCTTAGATCCGAAAATCACATCTTCTCTTTTCTCTTCTTTCACTTGTTCTTTTTTCACAACTAGGTTAAGAAACATATATATATATATATATATATATATGATTTTCATTAACCCTAAGCCAAATAAGAATCTCATGGATAATTAGATGACCCAAATTTGGTTCAATTAACTAAACCCAAATTGGTTTCCCCACTAGGAGGAAAACCAACAAGATATTGCCAGAAGAGTGGAGATTGAAGGAATTGAAGATGACTTGCATTATGTGACAGTATTCTTGGATCATGTAGAGTGTCCTATATTTCTCTAAAGGAAGTCTATTTGTATGTTTGATGACTAGCTGGTTTTTGTTCAGATCTCGGATGGTATTTATCCTTATTGGAATTGAAACATCCTACCACCCATTTGTCTAGTTTCTTTGATCTATCATCTAGTTCAATGGTTCTGGTTTTTCTTATCTTTAGAGAGAACCAGAAAATTCTTATACAAATTTTTTCTTTCATGGTGATTACTCCAAAAGGTTTTTTCTATGTGAACAAGATTCTCTCGCTTATACTCTCCATCAAATTGGTGTATAAGGATCCTTGGCACATAATTTGAAGATAGATTTAGTAAACATTTTCCTATTAGCTCTTCTTTCTGTCAAATATTAGTAAGTTGTTCAGCAGATCATTTGACAACAATTATGGTGGACAAAAGAAAAAATCAACGAGAAAGGGTTTATTTGTGGTAAGCAAAAAAATGCAAGTGTTTATATGAAAATTACCAATGAATAAAGAAGGGTTTATTTGATGTAAGCATAAAACATCAGGGGTTTATATGGAAATTACCAATAAATAAAAGGAGAAAAAAAAAAAGAGAACCCTGGAAGAGCAACGAGGGTTTTGCTGGTTGACATTGTTTTCTCAAAACTCGGCCAATCTCTGAAAACGGATTTGGATATTATTGTCAACGTATAGATTTGATTACTCTTGCGGAGAAATGCAATCGATTCGTAGCAGTACAAGGTTGCTTCAGAGGCACCGTTTCTCCATATCCAACACTCTTCGTTTCACTTCTTCTTCTTCTTCTTCTTCTGCAAGCTGGTCTGATAATGAATCGAGGAGGCTAGGGTTTGAATCTTTCCGTTCTACCAGAGCTTTTGATTCAATTGCAACATATCGCATTAGCTCGTTGAAGAATGCTGCTTTTTGTTCTTCGCTAGTACCTGTAAGCCACTTTCGTATTCTATCGTGATGGATTTTGTAGAAATGTAGAGGATGTTTGGTTGCTAATTGAGATCTAATTTCAAATTGGTTTGAAAAGTTGCAACTTGTGTAACAATACCAAAGCTTTGCTCTTGGGTTGTTCTTGCTGAATAGTGATGAGTAGTCTCCTAGCTACAGATTCCACTCATTTCGTCTTCCGAAATCAAATTTAGCTCAGAGTCTTTATGTGGGGGTTGTGATCAGTATTGCAATAACATAATAGACAATTAAAGAAAAGATCTTCATTGCCCTAAGCTTCGTTACTTGTTTTTCTTCTTAAGCTCTTTGTTGTTTTACTTTTGCCTCTCTCGTGTGCTAGTTAGAGTTATGTAGATATAGAGGAACCAGTTTTGTGCTGTTGTTATTTATTTTCGGCTTTGACACAGTTTTATGCTTTCACTAGTTCTGCTTTATATGTTTTCTGGATGTTTGGGCCACGGTGATGTCTAGATTAGACTCTTAATTGTTTTAGACACTCTCTGAATTTATAGTGTTTGGCAAATATTTGGCAGAAACAAAACTTTGCATATTCATCGAGGTGCTTTTCCACCACTGGAGATTCTGTTCAGTCTACTCCTCAAGGATCCCCTGAGTCAGTTTCTGATGTGCCTCAGAGAATCAAGTTCAAGCGGCTTGATAAAACTGCCAAGCATATTATGCAGGTACAACTCGAACTTGACAATTTTCATGGATAAATCATGTCATGTTTACCAATGTCACAAATCCTCTGCAGATTGTAGACAAGGAAGCAGTTGAGGAAGTGAGAACTCTTAGAGAGATACCGGAGATTAAGCCTGGTTACATTGTGCAGCTAAAAGTGGTAAATACTTAAGTTGACCTAGCTTGTAATTTCTTTTCTTGGGGGTAATGAGATCAAAATATCTTTTCGAAGTGAAACCTTTCATAGGCTTGCCATTTACTTTGTTTGAACAGGAAGTGCCTGAGAACAAGAGGCGTGTATCAATTGTAAAAGGGATCGTCATAGCAAGGCGTAATGCTGGTCTGAATTCTACATTTAGGATTAGAAGGCTTGTGGCTGGAGTGGGCGTTGAATCCATGTTCCCCTTGTAAGTACTTTTATCTATTTCTCTCAGACTTTTGTATGACCATTAAGAGCCATTATTATAACTAAACCCACCATGCTTTGTGTGTTCTCTTTTTCCTTGGTCATGAAAAATACTGATGTAAGTGGAAGTTTTTGGTGTCAGGTATTCCCCAAACCTGAGGGAGATTAAGGTGGTGGACAAGAAGAAAGTAAGAAGAGCAAAGCTTTATTACCTCAGGGACAAGATGAATGCTCTCAAGAAGCATTAACACCTTAATAAAAAGCAGTCTACTCTTGTCTTAAACAATTTCGAGGGTTTTAGTTACTCCCTTAAAAGGAGACGATTTGGCTTAAGTGTCGTCACATATTGGATTTGTGTAATGGTGGATTCCTTTAATCCTTTTGATAAGTTTGTTTGCTTATTGTCAGTTATCTCCAGCTTCGTGATAACTTCGTTAGCTATCAATTTAGAAAAAAAATATTTTATGGGTGGATAGCTAAACGACTTTCATTTTTAAACTTTATTATTAAAACGACTTTAATATTTGGATATTACTAAAATGATCTAATTTTGTTTTAAATAGTCGTTTTGCCCTGAAATCGTTTGTTGACAAAAACGTAATAATGAAAATGTTATTAATGAATTTCTGTCACGTAAGTGTGCCAGAACTAAAGTCTATTAGAGCTATGACGGAAGATTTTCTAGCTCAGACGGTAATTCTACCAGAGTTATGACGGTAGACTTCTGTTTTGTATGTAGTGGTAAACTTACTTGGAAAAGTCTACCAGGTTTTACGGTAGACTTCTATTAAACGAAAACCCTAACTGGAAGACATGGTAGACATACGTTTTCATGTTACGGTAGATATTATTTTCTATGTAGCGATAGACTTACGTGTTCTGTGACGGTAGAATTTTAAACCAGTGTTGACTTGTTGACTTTTTCTTGGTAGACTTTTGATTTTTTGGTAGACTTAAGTCACTCGACGGAAGATTTTGTAACCCGTGGTAGATTTATCTCGTTATTGATGGTAGACATCCGAGTGAGTTGGTTATGGTAGACTATTTCCTCACACGGTAGATTTATAACCCGTGGTAGATTTCTCTCGTTATTACAGTAGACTATCGGTTGGAGTTGATTATGGTAGACTTTAGGTCTTATCGTGGGAGATTTCTCTCGTTTTTACGGTAGACTTTCGGTTGGAGTTGGTTATGGTAGACTTTAGGTCTTATCATGGGAGACTTAAAATGGTAGACTTTTATATTTCCGATGGGTTAGATTTTATTAAGAAGTATGGTAGACTTTTATATTCCGATAGGGTTTAGTATTTAGGGTTTAGGGTTTAAGAGCCGTTGTAGTCTCGTCAATCATCAAAAGGAACTAAGTTTACCGGAATTGTCTTCAGTAGACTTAGATGTTAGGTGTTTAATTCAACATTTTGTACCTTAGAATTTTTCATTCAATATCTAAAGAGTCATTAAGGTTCCTTACATATAAATAGGTTACGGTTTAGGGTTTAGGATTTAGGGTTTAGGGTGTAGGTTTAGTGTTTAGTGTTTTTGTGTGTTTACTATCATTGTGTTTACTTGAACTTTTTGTACCTTTAGTACTCTTATACTTAGAACTTATTCATTCACCATCTAAAGAGTCATTAAGGTTCTTTACATCTAAAGAGTTTAGGGTTTAAAGGCCATTGTAGTCTCGTCAATCATCAAAAGACTAACAGAAGTAAGCTTTACTGGAATTGTCTTCGGTAGACTTAGATGTTAGGTGTTTATTTGAACTTTTTGTACCTTTAGTACTTAAAACTTTTTCATCGAACAACTAAAGAGTCATTAAGATTATATAGAAATACCAAATAATCACTGCAATACATAACATGTTTATCTAGTTAAACAAACAAATAGACAAGGACGGTCACAACAATCACTGCAATACCAGTGGGACGTAGATTTTATTATGAAGTTTGATAGACTTTTACTGTGTCTTTAATAAACTCTACCGATGGGGGTAGATTTTATAATGAAGTTTGGTAGACTTTTGAGACTTCGTCATAATTATACGAAAAGATCGTTATGTCCTAGCAGAAGTAGGATATCTTCAACTTCAACTCCATCTCTCACTCGAAACTTCTTGTCATTTTGAAGAGCACGCCTTAGTTCTTGCTCCCGTCTCTCAATCTCTTCTTCGGTAACATATCCTGAAACAAAGTTGAATTTGTTCATAGATGACAAGAAAATTTTGATCATAAGGGATTGCTGTGAATTAAGGGAACATTTTATCAACTGCATCCTGCAACAATCTATCGTGTATCATGCATGTCAACATTAGCATTAAATTTTCCATAGATTAGAAAAGGATAAAATTTAAGAAAACGAGTAGGAATATAATATTCACTTTTTTCTTAGCCTCCTTTTCTTTTTCTGCCTTTCCTCATAGATATCTTGCCTTTCTTCGTCTTCTTCTTCTTCTTCTTTTTCTCCTTCTCCTTCTTTTTCTTCTTCATCACCCACTATAAACCCATCATTCTCATACTCATCCCCAACTACAAAACAAATATACGGATCACACATCATGGAACAAAAATAGCCTGAATCTAACTGCAAAAATCTAGAAAAATATCGCGCTGATTCAAACCCAAAGTGAGAGTGTGGAACTCAAAGCTCAGGGCCGGCTTAGGTATAGGGACAAGTAGGACAATTGCCCAAGGCCCATAATATATATTTTTTTAATGTATTACAGGGGCCAAAAAAAATTATGTATAAGAGGGCCTAAAATTTTTTTTTTTGATATTAGAGGGCCCAAAATTTTTTATTTTGCCCAGGAGCCTGCACTCATCTCCGGCGCTGTCAAAGCTTAATATACAGAGACCATGAAGTCTAAAGGAACATAACATGGAAATATTGCCTCGTATAAATCGAGGATCTACATGAGACAGCAAAGATATAAACAAGAAATGGTAGAACCGTAGAAGTATATAAACATCTAAGAACACACACGTCTGTTCATTCACTTTGATTCTTTCGACCCATCCAACATGGATTTTCTACTTTTTTGTGTTGCCAAATGCAAACACCGTATCTCCTAATGGACAAACACATCAGAGTTTCTCAAAATTAACTAATTTTAAGACAATGAACTGCATGCACTTCTGTACTAAACCAAGCCATACCACTCATTTTTTTCAATGCAATCTGACTTTAAAGCTTTCAGATTTAGGATGGTAAGCAAAAACGATAGACAGGAAAAGCAAAAAGAATTGAGTAAATATCAAAATAAACACCCATTTTCTAACTCGGAGAAGTCAAAATCAAGGGCAAAACGTGCACCGTCATCATCATCGTCATCAACGTGCTCCACTGGATCTCCATGAACTGGCTCTCCGTCCTCATCCTCAAGCTCATCATCCTCTGCGTGGAGGAGAAAAAAATTCAAACCTTTAGACAAATCAGAAGAAAAAAAAGCAAAACCCTAGTGAAATTACGGCGTTTCACAGAGAAAAATTAGGGTTTGGGCAAAGCGACATAGGTATCTTCATCGTCAGAGATTGGGTTCCTGAAAACTGCAAAACGCTGAAACAAGCCCTTAAAACTGCAAAAACGTAGAGATGGGTGAAACTATGATTCTGATTTTGCGAAGAGAAAGGGGGAAGAAGGTTCTCGTGATTTCTAGGGTTCTTCGAAAACCGAACCCAGATGAAGCTTAAAGAAGAAGAGTTGGTAAAGGAAGAGGCTTGACAGTCTGATTTTGGTAGAGAGGTCCAGACGAAGCTAGCTCCTCGCTAACGAGATCTCCGGTGGCGATATGAGGAACGCCGGAAGGGTCGTGATGAGAGGAATGTTTTACCTCTTCTTAGCATGTTTCACCCGAGTTTTCTCGAGAGTTTAAAGCGATGTCACCGCAAGTGCACAGTTAAATGCAATTGTAGTATAATCGGGATAAATCCACAGAGATTGAGAATAACTACGCAGAGATTGCAGGCATGAATATAATCTAGGCAAATTATAAAAGTTGGGGGTTTGTTTCTCAGTTCTAAATAATTGAAATGCCTAAACTAAATAAATAATTAAAATGCGTAAAATAAATAATCGGTAATTAAATTAATTAAATAAGCAATAATAAAATGACTGAAAATAAATTGCGTAAACTAAATAACATAAAGTAAATTTCATAAAGTAAATTGCGTAAAGTAAATTGCGTAAATTAAAGTGCATAAAATAAATAGCATAAATAAAAATGCATAAATTAAAGTGCATAAATTAAAGTGCGTAAATTAAATAACAAAAAATAAATTGCATAAATTAAATAACATAAATATCAAATAACTTAATTTAAATAACTTAAATAATAAATTGACAATTAATCCCTAGGGTGAATGAGAACGATTTCAGGGAGTCCATATTTCGGATTCATGTTCTACCTAATAAGTTTGTGTTGTCAATCTAGGGATATTCGAAGTAGACTAGTGACCACTCTCATGATAAACTAGACACTGTGTCAGACCCACTCTCGTGGCGACCTTCACGCATTAAACGCATCCCATCATCGATTACTCTTATGTGTGAGAGACACATCGATTGGCGTTGTCACACTACCAACCGATTAACCAAGTGTTTAGCTTGTGTTAGAGTATATCTAAGACGAAGAATGAATGATAGATCTATTTCTAGAATAACATCCCACTCTCATGTTGATGTATTCTTGAGATCTTAATCTAACTCGGGCCCTAGCTAGACTAGCATTGAGTTTCTCTATCAAAAAACAAACTCGAGCATAGCTAATACTCTCTAATATTCAGATCTGAAGTTTTAACCCACTTTCGTGGTGCTAAGAGCTTATATTCGTATAACCTCTCGATTATAACCTTAAGCATCTCCCATAGGATATGAATTAGCATTAAGATTGAATATTAGAGTAGCTAGATCGATTAAGAACAAAAGAACATATGAAATCCTATAACATATATCCCATCAACGATCTCCACCCCAGAGATCTAAAGGATCTACTCACTCATACCTCCGAGGGTGATGGTAGGATATGAGTAGGAAGACATGATAAATAATAAGCAAAAGCAGTAAATAAAATAAAACGATAAGAAGAAGAAGAAGAAGAACTAAAGCAATATCATAAACAAAACATAAGAACAAAGAGTTTTGAGACTTTTCTCTCTAAGTGGTGGTTCTCAAAGGTGGCCAAGAAGGAGAGGTGGCTCTCTAATGAGCATTACATATGTTTATATAGTATTAGGGCATTAGGGGGAGTCTAGGTCATGACCAAGAAGCTTCTAGAAGTCTCTGGACGAAAATAACAAGTTGTCCACTCATTAATCGCCAAATAATCAATTTTCCTTTTTCAGCTCGGAGAGACAGCATCAGGCACCCTAGGTCGATGGGATTCCTTTTGGAAAAGAATCGGACACCCTGGGTCGATGCCAGCATCTGGCAGCCTGAATCGATGTTGCAACATCTGGCAGCCTGGATCGATGCTCTGGGTCGGTGCTACAGTAAAAACAATTTTTCTGCATTTGCATCGACCTGGACTGGTCGATGCACTGGATCGATGCTTGGCTTTATAGCTCCAAATAAATCTTCTGTGATCGTCCACGACCCATGGCAAGTAACTCCAACGTCCTCATGGCTTCTTAAGGCTCTTAAACGCTCTACAAACACCGGTTTTGCCCCAAGTACCTATTAACACACAAACACATGCTACTAAAGTAGTCCTAAAAGATAGTTCTAATGCATGATATTAGTCTATATTAATATGTAAAAACATGTAAATATGAGCTCTATCAGGTCGACAGTCATGTTGCGGTCGTTGGAGAGAGAGAGAGAGAGGAAGAGGGTGATACAATTAGGGTTCCGCCATTGAAATTAGATTTAAAAAAAAAAAAAGCTATGACATTTCTGTAATAAAACATCAAGGGACTAGTTTTTATGTTTTTTTACCCAATCTAAAACGCATATCATAACAAGAGGTAGCGGTGGACGGATCCGGATATCCGGGGTTTTGAGGATATCCGGATCGGATTGTCATTCTTATCGGATCGGTTTGTTCGTCGAATATGCGCCCCTATCGATATCGCGGATATCCGGATCCGGATCCATAAAAAATGAAATAAATAAAAAAATAATAATAATAATACATTTGGATCGAGAAAGTAAAAAAAATGAAGATGAAGAATAGAGGAACGGTTCTTACTCGAATTCCTTGACACTTAACACAGTCACACATTAGATCTCAACCCATAAAGCTTAATAGAACTAAAAATACTTCTAAAAACAACATCAATTAGAGTTACAGACCAAATGAGAAACTTTCATGAATCCGAACAATTCAACCAATAATTGTGTCAATCGAAAGACAGATTCGATATTTTCTAAGTGTGTCTCTCTACTATGTTTTTCTTAAGCACAAGTGGAAACAAAGGAGGTTATAGAAGAGATGATCTCTGTTCTCCTAGCCATCCCGTCGCTCCTTACTCGTCATCGTCCGTCGATCTCTCTTGACACCCCTCTCGTCACTCTTCGTCCATTTCAAAAAGAAATCGAAAGAGAAGAAAGAAAAATCTAATCGGAAGAAGAAGAAGGACTGAATTGGAGAAGAAGAGAAGAGGAAAAGAGGGAAGAGGAAGAAAACAAACCCTAGTCGAAGAAAAAGAAGAAAGTTGAAAAAAATGTTTTGGACCAAGCCCACCCAAAAAAAAAAAAGAATAGAACCAAGCCCACGGATAATGGATATCCGATTTCATTTTAGGATATCCGCGGATCGGATCCCGGATATTTTTTCCACCCCTAACAAGAGGTTGGTCTAGTAATATCAAAAAACATATAGGTTGTTTGACGTAATTGTCTCTATTTTAAATTTTCACTAATTTCTTAAGAAATTAGGTAGTTCAAATAGCTAAATTTCATTATTTCTTACCAATAAACCTAAGTTCACATGCATTATGCCCCCATTAAATCTGTTTTTCCCGTTTTCCTATTATTAAATATACTATGCGCCCTTTAAAAAAAAATTCTAGATCCGCCATAGCCTTGAGTTCAATGTTGTTGAACCATTTAGTTTGGTCCATTGGGTTTGGTTCGAGTGTAGTGTGGGATACCAAATACTCCACAAGTCCACATAAACAATAAGCATAAAAAGTGCCCAAAAGAATATGTTGAATGGATATAGGATCAATTATTTATTTTAGTTTTTTAAAACTGTTCTGCTGTCGTTTATCAAAAAAAAAATTTCAATAAAAAGTTTTTACAGGTTGGTGTAAAAACTCTCTTTTTACACATGATAATTATGTTTGGTTTAATAGAAAAATTTCATAGTCAGACAGATAATTGATCGGTTTACTGGACCAAAAAATCGAATCTCGTACCGACCGGTTCAATGGGTTTCTATTTGCTCCTCCGTGCTCTGACCTCTAGGCATTGAAAAGCTACCGCCGAAGCTTTGTCAATGGCGACGAACCCGACGTTTCAGCTGTTTTCGTCTTTTCAAGGTTCTGGGCTAGGTTTAGGGTTCCTTGATTCACCAGAGCCAGCTCTTCCTCCACTTCCTCCTCCCGTTGAAGTATTATCCTCCGAGGTATCATCACTACTACTTCCTCTGCAACCTCATCTCCAATTTCTTATGTAATTTCCCCTCTTTTGATTTCTGGCATTTCGTCTCAGTAGGCGTCTTCCTCCGTCGATTTCGAAGTGGATAAAGTGACTATCGGCGAGATCACTCTTTTGAAGGTGCGTTTCTGGTTTTACTTGCCGAGAAAATTCACCAAAATTTGAGAAAGAAATAGAGAAATTGCAACTATCAAATACTAAAACACATCAATCACAGTGAGTGTAATCACAAAAAATGTTCAATTAGCTGAAAGCTAGTTCAGTTGAGATGATGATGTTCATGGAAGTGAGTTTTTATTAGTTTCTGCTTTGGTTATAATAGGGTCGTGTGAGCACTAAAGAGGTCTTTGGATTGCCTAATTCGGATCTGGTTCCTGGAGTATATGAAGGTGAATGATTGTCCTAGTTATTGTTTATGTGATGTGCATCCCCTGCATTATGCATTTTTTGTTAATCTCCAATTCGATTGAATCTAGGTGGGCTTAAGCTTTGGGAAGGATCAATTGATCTTGTCAAATCTCTTGAAAAAGAATCACAAACTGGAAACTTATCATTTTCTGGAAAGCGAGTTCTCGAGGTAAGTCCTTTCCTTAATTGTCAAACAATGGATATCACACCACTTACCTATGTCATTGAATCTATGGTTTCAGCTTGGATGTGGTCATGCACTTCCAGGAATCTATGCGTTTCTCAAGGTAAGTTGATGTTTTCTGAGCTCTCTATACTCTTTGACCAAGACCCATCTATTTAGATCATTGGTGTCCAGGGTTCAGATGCCGTTCATTTCCAGGACTTTAATGCTGAGGTCCTTCGATGTCTCACCATTCCGAATCTGAATGCTAATCTGTCCGAGAAGTCTTCCTCTGTCTCAGTAGGTGAAATACGCTTCTTCGCTGGTGAGTGGAGTGAAGTTCATCAGGTTCTTCCACTAGTTAATAACGATGGTGAGACTAATAAGAAGGGTGGTTATGACATCATTCTAATGGCTGAGACGATATATTCCATCTCCGCTCACAAAAGTCTCTATGAATTGATTAAAAGGGTACACTCTCGTTTTCTCCTAGATAGCAGAAACTTTTACGATCATGCTTAAAAATTCATTGGAGGTTCAGCACTTGGTTCTTTGCAGTGCCTGGCGTATCCTGATGGAGCAGTGTACATGGCTGCAAAGAAGTACTATTTCGGGGTTGGTGGTGGGACAAGGCAGTTCTTGTCTATGATAGAGAAAGACGGTAAGATGGTCTATTCGTTGATGTATATAAAAAGGGTTGCATTGTTCATCCTCTACAATGAGAATATACCCATGTACTAAGACCGCATTGCATCAATTTAACTTTATTGCAGGTGTTCTTGCTTCAACATTGGTGTCTGAAGTCACAGATGGTTTGTCCAATGTCAGAGAGGTATGGAAGCTTTCCTTCAAGTAAGTCAAAGTTCTACCGGGATTCAATATCGCTACATTCTGGTCCAACGATTCATCGAGTTTAGTGGATTTGTGTTGCTCATCAAAATGAGTAGAAACTCAAAATCTCATCTATGTTTAGCTTATAGATTATGATGACTTAATAATTATTGCTTAGTTTTGTTCTTTGATACATTCTCTGACTTATAAAAGGCTTATGTGATCTGCCCGTCTATTCTCACCGGACCAAACTACAAAGTACCAAGCTATGCTTACTTGGTAAATGACTCGGATGATTGTGTTTGGCCAAATCAGATAAGTTCGTTTATCTACTTCCTCCCTTACAGTAATTGACTTTAACTTGATTATCCCTCTAATTTTATTTTGACAAAATAAATATTCTCAGACGTTAGAACTCCCAAATTGAAATTGGAAATGTCCTCTTAGTTAAGCAAAGGAATAACTTGGGGGAAAATTCCGAAATTGAAATTGGAATGTCCTCTTGGTTAAACATAGAATAACTTAGATGTATAAATTAAATATTCTTAATCTGATGTACTTTCCTTTTCCTGTAAGTGAAGTGTTAACAAAATAGATAAGTTATAAGAATCTATCCGTATAATTTGGGACTTATCATCAACACTAGGACAAACATAATTCTATGAGTAACCTTTTCATTGTAAACAAAGAATAACTTAAAATAATGATTATATTCCATCTATATATAAACAAAAGCTCTCATCATTATGTGAAACCAAAACATCAGAAATTTTTTGAAAATATTAAAAGTAAGAGCATATTTATGTCAACTTTGGCTATACTGGCAAAACATTATTTCTTAGTTGGAACACGTGGATTAAAATGTGACGGTTGCAATCTTGGTCAAGACTACTATAGTGATGGTTATCGTTGCAATCGTTCTGGACTCTTCTTTCACAACGACTGCGCCAAATCCAGTGTAGAGATTCACAACCTCTATCATCCACAACATTCTCTGCACATCATAGTACTTAAAGAAAATGAAGATCGCCATAGAGAATGCAAGCTTTGTAGAGGTAACTTGGCAAAGATATATTACTATTGTTCAATATGTGATTTTGCCATCGATTTAATATGCGTAAGAAAAAAAGTTGTGGCAAAAATTGAGGGTCCAAAGGTCCACGAGCATCCTTTATCCCTTGTTCCAAAGATGATTATGTTTACTTGTCATTTATGTGGACTGCTTGATGACCGGTTTCCTTATGCATGTAACTTATGTGATTTGAGTTTTCACAAAGATTGTGCCGAATCCACAGCAGAGATCAACTACTCTTGCCATCCTAAACACCTACTCAAGCGTCTCTCGCATGTTCCAAGTTACACCGATGGAAAATGTTGTTTGTGTAAAAACAAACTTCATAACTTGTTTTATCATTGTTCTATTTGTGATTTCAGTGTGGATGTCAATTGTGAAAAGAATCCACCCGATTTCACTCTTACCAACCCTAAGGCTCATAAGCATTCACTCATTCTTATGCCGCAACGAAGTTTTGTATGTAGTGCTTGTGGAATGGATGACGATCTAAATCCTTACGTATGTCCTCAATGCAATTTCATGATTCATAGAAATTGTATTGATATACCACGCGTTATAAAGATCTATCGTCATGATCACCGTATTTATTATAATCATTCTCTTGACGCCGGAGATTGGAAATGTGGAGTATGTCGTAAAAAGGTAAACTGGAGATGTGGGGCTTATTCTTGTTTGAAATGTCCTGATCTTGCCATTCATTTGAGATGTGCCACAAGATTCGGGATATGGGATGGGATTGAACTTAAAGGCATATCAGAAAATACTTTAGAAGTTAAATCATATGAGGAGATCGAAGAAGGAGTAATAAAGCATTTTAGTCACGAGGAGCATACTTTAAAGCTTAAAGAAGATAGTGACGCTAATGATGAATACATACGGTGTAAAACATGCATTTATCCCATACTTTCTAGTCCATTCTAAAGTTGCATGGAATGTGATGATTTCATCCTTCATAAAAAATGTGCATATCTCCCAAAAAAGAAAATAGATTCTTTTTTCAAGATGTCGACCACTCTAAACCCATATTTTGGGAGTCAAGCAGTCTTTTGCGATGCTTGTCAAAACCCTTTTCATGGTTTTTGGTACTCAAGTGATGATTACCGGATTGTACAAGATGTGCGATGTGGTTCTATTTCGAAGCTTTGACCATGAAAGTCATCCTCATTCTCTATACATCAACTACTCAACATGAGACCGATTTTGTAATGCATGTGGAAATAAGGCAACAATGGTTTTGAGTTGTGAGGAATGTGGATTTGTTTTAGACATTAAATGCTCTACTCTGCCAAAGATGGTTAAACACAAAAATGATAAAGATCATTTTCTGTTTCTATGTTACGAAGAAAAAACAAATGAGCAATACTGGTGCGAGATATGCGAGGAAAAACTAAATCCGGAGAAATGGTTTTATTCATGTAATCATTGTGGCATCACTTTCCACATCAAATGTACACTCGGAGACTTCATATGGATTAAGCCTAAAAGTGATGATGAACGATCCTCTATTTATGTGATTCCTAATAATAGTACAACTCGACTAGTTTGTTATTGTTGTGATTCTCGCTGTCAATTCTCATCCATCTTGAAATATTGTGGAAAAACATTGTGTTCTCTGCAATGTTTCAAACAAAAATATCAAGAAATCAGGGAACCTGTTACCGTTTAATGAAGTGGTGAAATCTAATTCCGGTTTACGAATATATCTGGTTCAGAAGATTGGTTTGAGTTGGTTTGTGAGCTGGTTTAAGCTGTTGCGAGCTGAAGAAGAGACGGGAAGAGTTATTACCAGTTGTTTACAAGTTTGTTTACGATTATGTTTTAGTTGTTACAATCACCGAGTCTGTGTTGACCAAAAAAAAAAAGTCATCGAGTCTGTAATTAGCTATAAAATGAATAAGAGTCAGTTTGTACAAATTATCCATAAAATCAATAAAAAATCTTTTCTCTTTCTAATCTCTTTCTAATTCTGAGCTTGTTATGCGTAAGAGTTCATCATCTTGAAGACTCTTTTGCTTGTAAGTGATTCTCCTTGCTTTGAGTTGCATTGTGGATCTTGTGTGTACATATTGTTTCTTTGACTACGATCTGATCGAATCAACTCTTATTTAATTTCTCAAAGATTTAATTATAAGAAACAAATTAGATGATGAATTGTATGTTAATATTGTTTATCTTTTAAGCATCAAATAAATTAGAAAAAATGTCATCTCATTGTTGACGATTACTAATGGTGTTCAATTTGGATTTCAATTCGATTTAGGTTTGTTTTTTTCTGTTTTTAATACTTTTGGTTCAGAAATAATAGTATTCAGAGCAAATATATTATACTATGAATGATTTGATATAGTTTTGATTTCGATTTGTATTCGAATTTGATCAAATACGAGATTTTATACGGCGTCGTGTACATGATGAATTTCTTTAAAAACAAGTTGCAAATTTTGAATAAAAAACAGTAGGTTGTGAAAGTAATATAAAATAAACATCAATGTATATTAAACTGTAGTATAAAAGTATGAATTAATCTAATATCTATAATCTAATATTAAAGTACGCAAACTTGTAAACTTTACTTAGTACAATTTTCAAACCGGAAAAACAATGATGCCATAGCAAAGATACTAGTAACTCTATTGTAGATCATGTGCTCCATCCAACAGCTAGGCTTAAATGATTATCTAACAAAACGTAGAGGAGAGTCGTGAGTATACAACGTATTGTATACTCATTGAGTCCAGATCATTCTGAAACCTAACTAGCACAAACACAATAACCATAAAAATCTACCCTTTGATAATAAAGTTACCCGTCATTAGCACACGGTTACGCGTTGCAAACTCATCCATCCGTTTCTTAAGAACCATCTTTGATATGGGAGGGACCTATGAATCTGAGGCAACCACACATCTATGGATGTGTATCCAATAGCCGCACGACGTTCAGTCCAATCGTATGATCCCATGATAGAATCATCGTATGGTACCCATTACTCCCGTTATGCAACAACACAATACATTAATATTACTCAATACATTGCCTCATCACTAGTCATTCTTAGGCTTAACCGAATAACAGGATACTCCTCAGAGTTTATCTCTTACCCTTTTTAATAAGCTTTAGCTCATTCCTGGATACACTACACACTAGCCTACGAACATGGATGTAATGATATGGTCTTTCCGTATCACATGTACTTCGTTTTGCCTTAAGTACATACCCTGCTCCGACTACGGACCAAACATTAATCTTACACATCAACCTCCATTCCACAGCTTAGAAGGGATATTCGTGCACACAAAACGCATAGAACGAAGCAACAGACAATCATTCAACAAACTTTAAATTCGTTACTATAAGTAAGCTAATTACTACCTATTTTCTTACTTGGTTTACAAGTAAAATACGATTCTAATCTCCATGACCAATGTATCCAATTCCATCACACTATTCATGCTTATTCATAACTTCAATCAATAATTCAATGCATCATAGTATATTCGATAATAAGTGTTTCTTTTTACTTGATACAAAAGTTCCATTCATTCTTTTTTAAAACAAAATGCCAGAGGATCAAGAATCTCGTGAGATTTCTTAACTTCCAGAACTCAATTATAAACCGACCTTAATCACAGTAATTGAGAAACGTGATTAATCATTTAATGGGACTAACTCACTCCGAATAAGAAAAACTCTCAAAAGAGGAATGACTAACATATCCACGAGCATTCCTCAGTATAAACCAATTGAGATTCCAGAGGAAAGAGTGGTGAGATTGCGAGAAGAGGTGATAAAGTTGATACCGAGGGTGGTCTACGCTGATCTGGAGTATGGATCTGAAGGGAATGAAGATGCATTTGAGCTGGCTTTGAAGGGAATGTTAGAGAGGATTGAAGAAGTGAGAGAGATGATGAGACAAGGGAAAGATGGTAGTGATGGGTTTGATGATAGAGATGATTATAAGTATACTTTTTCTCCATACGAACCTCAATTTTTGGCATAAAGTGGAAAATATGTCTTTATTATGAGCTTTTTAGTTTATATAGGTAGAAGCAATTTGCTCAAGAGTGAAAAAAACAATATAAATAAGCTATTTTGATACATAAGAAAAACAATACAAGTTAATCTTTGAGCTTTGTTCAAAAATTTTGGTTGAGTTCAATGTTGTTGAACCATTTAGTTTGGTCCATCGGATTTGATTTGAGTGTAGTTTGGGATACAAAATACTCCACAAGTCCACATAAACAATAAGCATGAAAAGTGCCCAAAAGAATATGTTGAATGAATTAAGGATTTGATACGGCTTAGATTGGTAGCAATCACAAAAACATACTAAAAAAAAATTTCAATAAAATTTTTTTACAGGTTAGTGTAAAAACTAAGGAGAAAACGGTCAAAAAAACCTTGTACAGCATTTAATTTAACTACGACTTCGTATTCGTAAAAGCTTCAGCTTACATTGTAGAGGCTGAGTAGCACTTAGCTGGTTTAACGGATGTTAAAAGCGTCGTTAACGCGTAAATTAAAAATTCGGAAAAATGGTCAAAAACTCGAGACTTTGATTAAATCACGAACTTCGTAATGAATGAATTAGAAAAAAATCAATTTCTGTTGAGATCACATTATACTGAGAAAGTCGAAACATAATTGCTGAACACTTGATTATCGTCAATTGTATTTATAGGAGAGAAAGTAATTCCTCTTTCGCTCAAATTTTCATCTCGATTATACGAAAGTCAACATAATTGCACTTGAAGTTATAAATAGTTAACAGCATTTTACTCGAAAATTCCCTGATCACTCAACATAACTCTAGTTTTCCTCATTTATGTTGACCGATCCACCCCTCCGAATGTCGAACATAGCGCAACAAAGTTATAAATCATGGCCATTGTCTTATAAGTAAATTTCATGAGATCGCATACTTGTTTTAAATACCATTTATCTTAATTTAACTTGCTCCTTTCAAATCCCAATCTAGGACATCTTATGTAAAATGAGGGTTCTCGAGTGGATATTGAGGGATTTAGATTGAGAAAAGAAGAAGAAGAAGAATTTAAAATAAGGAGATGAAAATGGCGGGAGTTATGTTGAGGATTTGAAATTTCTCTGAGTAACAGCTAGCAGTAACGATAAGCTGTTATGACATTATAATGGATCGATCGCGAGTGAGATAGTGAGTTATGTTGAAGATTCGAAGAAACGATGGCGACAACGTTCTTATGCTTAACATGTTTGACTTTTTGGTAATAACAGTACAAAATTCATTCTGAGATTCGTGATTTAATCGCAAGTAAGTTCGGGTTTTTATGACCACTTTTCAATTTAACGGCACGTTAACGGCGTTTTAACATCTGTTAAACTGTAGTTAAGTTTGACTTTTTAGTGTCTAATTTGGCTCGATCAACAGAAGTTTGAGATTTTCATGGTGAATACGGAAGGTGGTGATTAAAATGGCAAATGTACGGTTGTACAGAATATTTTTGACCGTTTTCCCAAAAACTAAGTAACAATTATCTTTTTACACATAATAATTAGGGTGGATAGCTAAAACAATCTATATTTTTAAATTTTATTATTAAAACGACTTTAATATTTGAAAAGTCTACCTGGTTTTACGGTAGACTTCTATTAAATGAAACGGTAGATTTTAGTAGATATTATTTTCTATGTAACGGTAGATTTTTATATTTGTGTTGACTTATTGACTTTTTTTGGTAAACTTTATATTTTGTGGTAGACTTAAGTCACTCGACGACATATTTTGTAACCTGTTGTAGATTTTTTTCGTTATTGATGGTAGACTTTCGAGTGAGTTGGTTATGGTATATTTTTTTCACACGGTAAATTTATTGTGATTTGGTAGACTTTGGTCATACAGTAGAAGACTTAAGTTGATAGACTTTCTGAATGCTGGTAGACTTTTATATTCCCGATGAGGTAGATTTTAATGTGAATTATAGTAGACTTTTATACCTCCGGGTGGTAGACTTTTATACTTCCCATGGTGGTAGACTTTATGTACCTTTAGTACTCTTCCCCAGCTTTGAATCCAAAACTTGATTTCTCATTACAACTCATGAATGAAAAGTTATTACAAAAACAAGATCTACCTCCATAGTTAAGAAGATTTGGTAGATACACATAGTGAAAAAGGTCGAAAGCTTCTTGATATGAAATTAAAATGCCTTTTAGAATTAGTAAGCTAATATAAAGAGAAATACGGATTAGAGCAAAAGGGTTTTCTCAACAAACTTTTCTCCGCTTGTAAAACTTTTTTGTGTGTTTTACTATCATGTTTCCTAGAACTTTTTATGTGTTTACTAGAAATTTGTACCTTTAGTTGTCTTGTACTTAGAACTTTTTCTAACGTTACTTACATAGCATAGAAATACCAACAACAAAAAAACAAACATAACATACTTATCTACTTAAACAAACAAATAGACAAGAACAAAAGCTTCATCTCATTCGATCCATACACCGTACACTTGTGTTCGAAGATGAGTTGTTGCCGTCGCCTATACTCGCTCACAAAATCTACCAACAATTCTGTAAAATCTACCATAACATAAAGTAAAAGTCTACCATAACATAAAATAAAAGTCTACCATACCATACAGTAAAGTCCAGCATATTTGTAGACTAATCTACCAACAAAATTCAATACAAAAATCGAGCGATTCCTGTTGAAATTCATACCCACCTTTGCATTTTTTACGGGTAAAACATTTTTCTTTAGAAGCACTATCAACAGCATTAAGAATTGTTGCTTCAAGTGCATTTAGAGGAGCGTTCCTACTAATCTTCAGAACATCTAGCAGGCTCTTACCATTCTCAAAGCAAATGTATTGTGATGATCGTCTATATTGTTTACAGGCATGAATCTCAAATTTGGAAGTTGAAATAACCTACAAAAAACGAAAATATTTAGATACCAGAGTACGTAGGTTAGAATAAGTAGAGATCAACAAAGTCAACCTGCATTCTAAGTTGCAGGTGGAAACATATTCTTACATTAGCCCAATCACATGCGGAACATGAGCAAAAAATTCCACCATCTTTAATGATGCCACGGAGACCAAAGGCTTGAGACTGGCACATTAACAAATCACTTTTTAGATTAAGCTAGAATGAAATGGTCACAAACGCATACAAAACAAAACTGAATAGCCCAACCTTAACAGTACCCATGTAAACCACCGACACACCATCGAGTATACCGGTCTCAAGAAGTTCCCTCACTGTTGCTGGCCTCCTGCGGATTAAAATGGACTTGTCCGCCAGACTGCCAGACTGCCAGAATGACTCTGTTCATCTAAACCCTCATGGTCAAAGTCTGGTTCCGCAAGAACCTCTACATCCTCAGGCACCATGTTGTTTACCTTCTTCACTCTCAAAATTGATTTATAGATATGTGTTGTACGCTTAAAAGATCCATGCCTTTTCTCCTTCGACACGCTATAGGATTTTCCCATGGTTTTGACTTTAGTTCCTAGTCTCTTTACCTCAAAATCCAGGCTTCCTTCTGACAGAATTTCAACAGGAATCGCTTCATGCAACAGTTCTACAAAATTGATGTCATCAATTACAACATCGACTAATGAGCTATTTAGGGTTTATAGCAATAGAAACCAATAAGACCCTTTTCTGAGACCGTTAAAACGTGTTCCGATTCAGACTAACACCCATGAACTCACACCACACTAGAAGAAGATTACAATCTGATCACAAGAAATGAAAAGCCCTAATCAGATTCAGGGAAGGAAAAAAAATGACCTTTACCGGTGAACAAACCGCTGGATTCGAACTGGAGCTCATCGAGATAGAGAGATGGGCGAATTCGCGAGGAAGAAAAACGGAATCCTAATTACACAAGATGAAAATGGAACAGAACAAAAGGAGAAGGCAAGAGAAACCGATTTTGGGATTCCAGAAGAAGAATCGAGGAAGAGAGTAGACCTGCTTAGATCTGGAGAGGAAGCGAGATTAGGGTTTGTGGTGTTTTGATATCGACGATTTCTGTCTTGCTAAAAGAAAAAGAAAAAAAATTATGGCAATTCTGTAATTAAAAAATCAAAGTACTGCTTTTATATCAAAGATAGGAAAGTCATATTTTTGACTTTTAATTCTCAATTCCAAAAAATTGATATATGAGTTGGTGTAAATAAAGTAAAATATATATTTTTTATGTTTCTGTAAGACGTCTGTTACTATCCATCCACTAAGAAATAAAACTTTTAGTTTAGTGTGAATTTAAAACGTTAGAAAATGGTACTAAATAGTTTTATAATTGGTGGTCTTAAAGTTAAACCCTAATAAGCAACACAGAATTCTCTCTGTATAATTTGGTTTAGTTTATAATTTATTAATTAAATTTATATAAGAGTTACGAGCCAGACCCGACCCGACCCGTCTTCGCTCGCCGAGTCGCCGCCCCTTACCTCTCTCGATTAATTTCTGCAAGCAAGGCAAAAGCTTTTTCGATCTTCTTCGTGTGGTTTCGTTTCTAATTGTAAGTTTTACTTGTACTCTTGTTTGTGTCGATCTTGAAGTAAAGATATTGAATAAACCCTAATTGTTTCTCCGCTCTATTGCAGAAACTTCAACCTAGATCCTGATTATCAGATTGGGAATCGAAATTTATTGTTTAGGTTACGAAATCAAGTTATGCAATCGTTGCATCAAGTATAATTTTTCGGATCTGTACAGAGTTTCTCAGGTTAGTTTGATATCAAAGTGTGTGTTCATATTTCTTGTTTGTGAATGGTGATGTAGGTGAAGTTATCTAGGGTTTATAAAAGATTAGTTTTTGGAACAGAATTGTTAACCGTCTTACATTTTGCGAAACTTGTGCCATTGAAGGTGAGCTTCAACCTATCTGGGATTGTGATTTTTTATATTGCATCAAAATGCCTAAGAAGAAGAGTAGCAGCAGTTCCTTGAAGAAGCCATCACAAGTAGAAGACAAACCTGCGCTACAAGAAGCCAAACGAGTTTCAAAACCCGGTAAATTAGGGAAAGAGATTGATGACATCTTTGGTGGGAGAAAGAAGAAGAAGCCAGAGGCCGAAAAACCTGAGGCGAAAGAGACCAAAGCAGAGATTGCTAAGAAGAAGAGGAAGAGGAAGGAGCTTGATGACGGGTTCAATAACAACCCGAAAAGCCGACCCAGGAAGAGAACTCCAGAGGGGTTTACAGTGTACACGGAAGATGAACTTGGTTTCAACAAGGCCAATTCTGGTGATACTCCTCTTTGCCCCTTTGACTGTAATTGTTGCTTCTAGATCTTCTTAACCCAGTTTTGAAGCTTTGTTTTATGGTGCCAAAGTAGATTAAACTCCGGTCTGGTAGTAATGGATGAATGATCTCACTTAGCCAGATTTGTTGTTATTGTTGTATTCATGTTTGATGATAAAAAACACATTTTACTTTCTATCCAATTTTTATCCTAGTCTGATAAGATATCTGTCTTTTAGCTACACAAAAGATTTAGATTTCTATAGATGGAACTTTGTTTTCCAGCACTTTGCACCATGAAGTATAATATCTTTTGTTTCTGAATTTTGTGTATTTGACAACTAGATGGTGGTGCCCTTACCTGTCAAAGCCATTATGATTTATGTTCTAAACCTTTTGTGTAGTCTCCAATTAATAATAGGTGGAAAGTTTTTTTGTTTTTTGGCAATAACATCCAAAATTTAAGTAGGATCATGACCATAAATAATTAAATTACGACATTTAAGCCTTCCTACGAGTCTAAGTTACGACATTTCACCACCTATACGCTGCTTGATCTGCTGTCAAAATTTAGATAAGGTGGTGATTTCGAATCATAGCACGGGCCAACTCGTGGTTTTACCCAAAGTCAATAGAAGATGCATATCAAGCTTTTTGGGATACGATTCGATTAACGATGAATACAAAGTGTTGTGCATGGCAGTAGTCCGAGTTGCTAACAAATATGTACCGGTTGTGAGCAAAGAGCATCAAATTTTCACTTTAGGAGGAGCTCAGAAGAGAGCAGCAACATGGAGAATGATCAAATGTAAGCTTCCACATTGTCCTGTAACTAGAGGGCTATGTATGAATGGGTTTGTATATTATGGAGCTTGGTCCAACAGTCATGCAGAAAGATCTCTATTAATGGTCTTTGATGTGAGGTTGGAAGAGTTTACTCTTGTTGAATTACCCGACGGTGTCCGAATTAATCATATTAATTCTGAATTTGTCAACTACCAGAGGAAGGTAGCTTCATTAGTGAATCAATCATATGATGGTGAAGTTGATTTGTGGGTTTTGGAGGATGTAGACAAACAAGAATGGTCAAAGATCTTTGTCGTGGTTCCTTCTTGGAATGATTTAGCTAGACAAGACTTATTCTCTTGCAGAGGTGCCATTAGTTCCGGCGAATTCATATTCGCACCACTCTCTGAGCCTTACCCATTCTTTATTATCAGTTACGATTGCAAGAAGGACATTGCCAGAAGAATTGAGATTGAAGGAATTGGAGATCGTTTTGACTGTATGACAGTCTTCTTGGATTATGTAGAGTGTCCGATATTTCTCTAAAGGAAGTCTATTTGTTTGTTGATGACTAGTTGGTTTTTGTTCTGTTTAATGTATGATCTCTAATTAAGACCAGTCCTTTTTGGAATTGAAACATCTCATCACCCATTTGTCTAGTTTCTTTTATCTAATGCAATGATTCTGGCTTGATTAAAGTAAATTTAGTTTTGAACTTGCAATCTTCAATTTTTCTTATTTGGTTATATTTGGAGAGAACCAGAAATTCTTCTACACATTTTTTCTTTTATGAAGAATTGGTGATATTATAAAGGTTTTCTTTCTTATAGTCTCCATGTAAAATGGTGGATCCCTTCATATATTATTAGAGGATCATTTCAGTGAATATTTTATTATATACTCTTTCTGATAATTTGTCATACTAGGGTCCTTTTGCTCTACCAAAAGGAGAAAGATAGAAATTGTTTAAGCTTAATAAACTTATAATATTTCATACTCGTCTAGGTTTGGTAATGACATTGCTTCTAAAGCTCTGAAGACCACCGTGTGTGGTTTCTCCATATCCACTTTCGGTCTATAGACCACATTCATATGTTGTATGGTTTGCTTTTCTGGAAAGCTCCAAAAATTTGTTGATTGATCCTGCATATCTGCAGGATATATTAATTTTGTGTGTTTCTTCACTTAAACATACCAAAAGTTACTTTCAGAATACGACTGCTAAATTCTCTTAGGAGTAAGGACGAATTACAGAAAAAACAAGTATACAATAGTGAGATATATAGTCAAATCAATAATTCTTTTAACTTTCTTAACACACACCACTAATTTTCTATAATTTGGGATATTACAAGATTCTTCTCACCCCTTTGAGTTTTGTAGGAAAAGCAGGGGATCAAAATTTCGGGGATTCGGATCAGGCTTTTCTCTCCATTATATGATGTGGATATATAATTACGCATACAAATACTAAGCATACGTATATAATGCAAAATTTAAATGGTAAAATAAACTTTTATTCAATGAATATCACACACAATTGTAATATAAAAATTAATTAATTTTTAACGACGGTTAGATGTGGAGACACAATGGTTCCACAAATCATCTCTCTTCTTTAGATATTGGGTTTCATTGGCACGAAGACTTGGTCTATCAGAGATATATTGAATAAGAGTAGAGATATATTGAATAAGAGTATCATGACAAACCCTTCCTTCTTCAACAAGATCGTGACAACAAGAATCAGAGATAGTTCCATTTCCAAAAACGTTAGCGATGATATCTAATGCACACTTTGGAGTTATTTTTAAAAGACATGTATCCCACAATTGTTTGGCTTCACTTTCTTCCACGGCGAAAGTTGGTACACATGCATACACCAAAACTATGACAACAAAGATGGAGGTCAATTGGGTGGTAAGCTTAACCATTTTGTTTTTGTAGTGGTAGTATATCAGACAAGATCTATGTAAAAAGAAATAATGTGTTTTGTTTGTTATTCCAAGAAATGAAATATGACCACTATTTATACGAAAAGATAGTAGATGCAAACTGAAGCATTAAACAAAATGAAATATGTTTCAAAATCAATACCAACATTTCATTGCAATAACTATTCTTACACGTTTAGGATCAACTGAATGCATAAATCATCCAATTCTAACAATATTACAGTTTCAACAAAACAATACTCATTGTTCTTTTTCTATATGATGTGTTTTCCCAAATTTCTAAGCAAAGTTTAAATCTGTAATCCCATATTTCAAATTAGAGTTCAAAATTAGGAAAATCTTCACAACTTTTTCGCAATATGCAAGGTTAAGAGTGACAGATGAGAATGAAGAGTGCATTCACCTGAAAGCAACAAGAGTGCATAACGACCAACATTATGCATGTCAGCCACTCGTTTGTCCGTACTAATCTTTTGTATGGATACTGTATATGCTTTATACACACACACACACACTCGTATATATAAATATATGTAAATATTTAGCAATAGTCAGCATCCAGCTGAAAACTGGTAGATATAATATAATAATAGAACTCAGACAACGTCTTAAGTTTATTAAGTTTCCACAACAAACTTAGAAACACACTCCTTTACATGGCATCTCCACCACAAAGAAACATGCAATGAAACGTCCACGATTTATTAGCCCCCCAAACTTTGGTAAAAATGTCTGAAATAGCCCCTTTCACGATTGGAGGAAGGATTTCAAAGCTCACTTGTTCCACCAATGCAAGAAATCCTTGCGTCTGTTGATTTTCTTCTGAAGCTGGAGGAGTCCATATAGCAAAGCCTCAGCTGTTGGTGGGCACCCAGGGACGTAAATGTCGACCGGGACAATTCTGTCACACCCTCGAACCACCGAGTAGGAGTAGTGATAGTATCCACCTCCATTGGCACAACTTCCCATTGATATCACCCACCTTGGTTCAGGCATCTGGTCATAAACCCTGTGATTGTATCCAGACATTAGAAGTTGGAATTTCACACAAATAAACAGGAACAGAACATTGAGTTGATCCGCATACACAACTTCTCTTAATTCTACCAGATCAATAATGATTTCTGAACATACCTCTAAATACTAGTTTCTCACTAATATCTAAATCAGTACAAGAGCTAAGCTAGACCTACTTATAAAGCTGTCAATCATCTCTCAAATGCATCTAAATTTTGCTCATCTTGATGGTTACTGTTTTGAGAACCCGTGATTCCTTGTAGCTAATAGATTGGCTTGGGATATTTTCTATCTATTGTGCCTGGGCCTAGAGACGTCACTAGTACAAGCTCAGCTGCCTACCAGAAAACATAGACATACAATTCTTAAGATAAGTTATGCAGTTCTACCAGATAGGGCTTTCGATACCCATTTCCATTAAAAAAAAAAAACCTTGCAAAAGAAATGGACATCAGGACTCAAAGACAACGAAGTAAAGTAATCATGCACGATCCCAATCAGTCAGGAGAAGGAGCCCCAAATTAGATACAAGAAAACATCGTAAGAATGATATCCCCAATCTCCAATTAGGACCAGCTTTGATAAAGCCAAGCATGATGATTGCTGAAAGGACACTAACACATGTTGCCCTACTTAATACCAAGCTAGATAATCTAAAAGCCCTATCTCCTCACAAAAGACAAACACAGAGATTACATCACTCTTCCACAAACCTACTCTTCATCCCTGAATGCTAGAACACTGGCAAGTTCATAAATTCGAACCAAAAACTTCAAGAATTGAATCAATCTGCGCTAAACAATGAATACGAACTGTATGACTTCCCAGGTCAGACCTATACTTCAAACATCAATTCTCAATTTGTCATAGACCTCGCAATATAATCAGAAAACATGAACCCTAAATCGCAGGGAAAGAGAAAATCCCAATTGAAATCCCCAATTATATTCTCCGAAAACCTAATTTAGGGGCCCGGCATATCAAGCAGAACAACACAAACTGAATAAAGAACAAATCTTCCCACGAAAAATCAAGATAAAACTATATCCGAGATCCAAAGATATAAATCAGCCGTTAATTCCATGAAAAAGGGAGAGAGAGAGAGGCGTACTTGCGAAGAGCCGGAGCCATCTTGTTGGTAAGAGTCCCGGCGACAATCATACAATCAGACTGGCGAGGACTAGGCCTGAAGATGATACCGAATCGATCGAGATCGTAACGAGCAGCACCAGTATGCATCATTTCGACGGCGCAGCAAGCGAGACCAAAGGTCATAGGCCAGATCGATCCCGTACGAGCCCAGTTCATGAGATCATCAACCTTGGAGATCACAAATTCGGCCGCCTTGGAGAGACCAGGAGGAGGAGCGGAGGTGGAAGGAGGAGCTGGCCCGGTGTAGGAAGTCGGTGATGTGGAGGGGGAGAGAGCGGGAAGAGATGTGTGGATGTGAGAAACCGATGCGGCGGCGGCGGCGCGTTGAGATTGGAGGAGGATAGGGAGGCGCGTAGCGGTGTTACGCGTAATCATCGCCATTGAGATTGAGATTATTGTCTCTCTGAGTTTTTTTTTTTTGCTTCTCGTCGTGGAGTTGAGATAACCAGGCGACTCTATCTAACATTTACTAAATACAGGTGGAGATCTTTATATATTGAATAGTACCGACAAATTTATCATTTTTTCACCTTGTTTTTTTTTCTTGTTTTTTTTTAACTTTACCGCATCTTTGGAGAGTATATATTTATAAATAAACATTAAAAATTATTAATATTTACATCATATTGTCATTATTTAACGAACAAATTTTAATCTCTCATTAAAGATATTTTAGTCATTAGTTATTATGTTATTATTTAATTAAATCATGGCCATCGATTTTTTTCCACTAATCATAGTCATCAATTCTTTATATATTTTATGTTATCTTTTTTTATTACCGTGTATAAGATTTCAGAATAAATATAAATATAAATTTGTAATTTTGAATTTTAAAAGATACATTAACTCGTGCTGTAGCATGGGACTAATTTTAGTATACTTTATGTTATTTGCAAAAATAATTTATCACGTAATTTTGTCTCTACGAGCAATTTAGATAGAATATTTATCAGAACCTAAAAATATCATATTTTACTATAATTTGACCTCGTGATATCAACAAAAAAAAATTGAAAATTTATCTCAAAGAGGTAGAGCCAATTGTATTTTGATATAAATTGAAAGAGGTCAGATGTGAGATCTTTTGCTCTTTTGCCCTTAATTTTATAACAAAATTCATCACTGCCCTTTTTTATTCTAACTACTCCTTATCTTTTCAAAAAATTACAAAATTCAAAACTATCTTCAACTTAAAATATTAATATTCTATCCCTTCTCTTTTAATATTAATATTTCAACAAAAGAATTAAAAAAAAGGACCCACTACAACCACATTATCATTATCTCATATATTTCTCTTTCTTCTTGATTTTTTTTCCTTCTCCAACTATCCAACATCAACATAACAGAATGCAAAATTTGGAGATTTGGGGATGGGTGATTGAGCTTCCGTCCGCCATTGGAGGTCCGAAGGAGCTCTATTTCTGTCATTCGCCTTTGTTTTTGAAGGTCGAGCTTTGTTTGAAGACGGAATTGAAAACGTTTAAGCTCGGATTGGAGTTGGAGCTCAGGTGAAGCTTGTTTCAGTTGATCGAAGCTCGTTGTAGGTAATGTGCATCATCAATTTAGAGATATTGTAGTTGGTGAGTAACGGGTCTAATAAATCGTAGCTCGATATTGTGTATTTATGAGAAAATATGTACAACTGATTAGGTCTGGGAATTAGGCTCGCAGCCCGCTGGACCCGCAGGTTTTGACCCGCCGCGGGGAGGGTATGAGCCTAAGTTTTTTTGCGGGTTTCTTTGCGGAGCCGGGTTGAAGATTTAACGGGTTTAGAGGGCGATCCCCGTGGGCCCGCGGGTATCCGCCAATTTTTTTTGTTTTTTTCTAATATTTTATAGAATTTATATTTTTTATCCAATATTTTTTAAAAAAATTTAATTTTTTCCCAAAACTTTTATATTTTCACAATTTACTCCATACATTTTTGGCGGGTTATGCGGGTTTTTGGCGGATTATGAGGTTTTTTGGCTATTTTTGCGGGTTTACGCATCCCGGGTTTGCGTGTTACGAATTTGCGGGTACTCTCGGGCTTTTACGCGGGGCGTGGCGGATCGACCCGCATCCCAGCTCTACAACTGATATTACTGGTATTACTAAGATATTGTGTATTACTGATACAACTAGTATTACTAAGAGATTGTGTATTACTGATATAACTCGTATTACTAAGAATACTTTTATTATTGATATAACTGGTATGATTAAGAAATTGTCTAATGTTGAATTTTATTATTGTCAGGATACAATAAATAAAAAACAGCGGACTATCATACATTTTGATTATGGGGATATTATTTAAGGAAGGGAGATGAAGTAGTATGGATTCGGGGTGGGCATTCGATAAAACGATACAATTTGGTTCAAAAAATTTAGGATTTGGGAAATTCGGTAATATGAATATTAGTTCCGAATAAAAATCAAACTTAATTCGGGTCTGTTTGGTTCAGGATTTTTTAACAAATACCAAATAAAATTAATGTAATTTCGGGTTATTTCGAGTTATTCGGTTGTTTCGGGTTATTCGGTTATTCTAGTTATGAAGGTTTTTGTTTTTGAGTTATTTGATTATTTTGGGTTATTCAGATTATGTGATAAATATTTGAGTAACATAATTTAATTTAATTGTGTAATTATGTTTTTACTTAACGAAACTAAAAATTCAACATAGTAAAGTATTTAAATTTATCAAAACATTATTATCAATAATAAAACAAAACAAATCTTTACAAAGCAAAATTAAATGAAATTCTTGATTTTTTCTACAAAATAAAATTTTCATATATATTGGTTTTAAATAAACTAAAATTAAAAACCCTAAATTATGTGTTGGTTTAATCTGTTTGTATTTTGTTATACGTCAAAATTTATGTGTTGGTTTAATCTGTTTGTATTTTGTTATGAAAACTCCGTATTATCACTTGTTTGTTTAAGATTACTATAAGTACAACTAGGTATTACTGATATAATTTTCTATTGAAATACAACTGGATATTATTGATATAACTATATATTGAAATACAACTAGATATTACTGATACAATTATTATCAAGGTAAATTACATATTTATGGTTATTTTTAAATATCGAAATTACTTATATATAATTATATATGGATATTGCTACTACTATTATCAATTTAATTCTTACATCAAATTTATTACAAAAAAAAAATCGAAAATTCAAAATGGTTTGTTTTTATTTTAAAATATCTTAGACATGTATGGATATTTCCTAAGCACTTAGGCAATTATGATGTGAATCATACAAAAATCGTAATTTTACAAATGTTTTTCTGTCAAAGTTTAATAACCTTTGTTTAATTACCTATTGTAATCTGTACAACTAAAAAAGTTATTAAAAATAGAATATAACTAGTTAAACCTGAAAACACCAAAAATACAACTACAGGTAAGTGACAAAAAAAACTGAGTACAACTGAATAATATAATAATATTTTTTTTGCAATGTGAACAAGTGTGAAAACAAATATATTAATATTTTTTTGTTTTTAATATTTTTTATACATTTTTTTAAATAAATTAAAGTTTAATAATATAATAATATTTTTATTTTTAGTTTAATATTATTTTAATTTTTAAAAATATTTTTTAATTAAATTTTTTGTTGTACGTAATAATCCTACGATCATAGTTGTACCTAGTTCATAAACAACTGAAATACTTGTACTTTTTATTCTGCTGATTAGAAAAGAAAAAATCGATCTTGTACTTTTTACTTCTCCACGAGTTACTCAAGGTTGGTACTTGTATGTATCCACTCCTCTTGCTGGTTGGAGAACACAAAAAAAAAAATTAATGAGAATGAAAAAGAAAGAAAATAACACTACAACCACCAACAAACGAACCCACCAGGAAGATCACATTTTCCAATAAGAGTAGTTATCAAGTTTACATCTTTATACATCGTGAGTTCACAAATCAATTACAAAGGAAGAGAAGTTGCAGGTTTGATACAAAAGAAAAATTGCAGGTTTTATACAAAAGGAAAATTGCAGGTTTTACAAGGATAAGCATAATCTTATCACTATCATTAACACATTATCGTTTCTATGCACCACTCCAATCACACTCACTGTGCTTCCTTATTTTATATACCTGAAATTGAAATCCAAGAATCAGGATCAAAGCTTCTATTACGGTTAAGTTTTTATTAGCTTTATTAGATCTAACTGGACTAATTTCCAACACGTACTACAAAGCAAAGCCATATATACCCCCAACAGATGAATGTGAGAGGATACATATCCAAACTGAGAGTTAGTAATCTAAATCCATAAAAATCATGGATAATAATTGGAATCTAATACACTTAGCCTAGCCAAACCATGACGCTAGGACTTCAATCTAGTTCCCAAAGCTCAAGATAATACACACGAAGAACTCACACCTTTTTCAAGCTATCAAAACTAACAAGCCACATACTCTTCTACTTCAAAAACACCACACCATAAAGAAACTACACTGAAAATAACAAATCAAAAATGCGTAATTGATTGATTACCTCTGGATATCTTTCTTCTGTGCCAGAAGACATTCAAGTATACACTCCTTGTAGAAAACATGACCTTTCTGGCAACACAATGGGTCAATTTCATTATCTTGATATTGATCGGATTTGATTTCGCCTGACTCGCTGTCGGAATCTGCCGTCTTCATCAAAACATCGCCACGCCCTCCTTCTTCTAAAATCTCCCCTTCCTCCACATCCTCCTCACGACCGTTACTAACTCCAATCGGATCCATCGGAGTAAGATCCATCGCCTCTATCTCATCGGTCATCGTCGTTGGTTGGAATCTCATCGTCACGCTTCTTATCACGGTGATGGCGATGATGCATGTGGTGATGATGCTTGTGATGGCCAAATCTCTTTCTCCATCTTCACGAAAGCTTCTAAAGTTTCTTCACAAGACCCAAATTTGGCGATTTTGCAGAGAAGGATGCTCAGACCCAAATTTGAGAAAGAGAGAAATTGTTCTATTGAAAAAGCGGTGGCCGATTTCGGTTTCGGTTTGAAATCCTTTGAAATCGTGTAATGGGAACGAAGGAGGAGGAAGAAGAAGGTTAGTGGGGCCTATTTTATGGCTTATGCCCCGTTTTGATTTTGGGTGATCCAAATTTATTGGGTTTACCCGATTGGATCTTGGTTGGGTTGTAATTAAATCAAAAGGGTTTGGATATTTCAGTAATTTAATCGTTTTTCACTTAAAAAATAAAGAAAAACGAAATTGGAAAAAAACTGAGGGCAAAGTAGAATGACTTTTAGCTTTGGAGGGTAAAGTAGCAATTGATCCCATGATGTCGAAGGACATGAATGATTGATGTCTGATAGCATAGCATCCTCTCTTATTTTGTGAGCAATTAGCTGAACAACATATTTTTGAAAATTTAATTTATCTACACTTCATAAAATCATTTAGTAACTAGCACTTTAAAATTTCTAGACAGTGTTTTTAACTTTTTATCTTTGAGTTGACATAAACTTAACTAAGTTAGTTTAGTTTTACATAAATTTATTTCAAGTTAGTATCACAGTTTTATCTTTTTAATTGACATAAACTTATTTTGAGTTAGCATTACTAATTGAGCAAAAACGGTGGTCATTGTTCATCACTTTTTTTTTTTCTGTTGAAATGATCAGATATTTTGTAAATTAAAAAATGTGCCATCTCTTTAATGCAAATGCCGTAATGAAAAAAAAAAACATAAAACTAAGGAAAAAAACTAGAATGCGAAACATTATGTAATTTTGAAAATGTAATGTACACATTGAACCTTAATGATTCCCTCTCTTTATTCGACCCCTTTTCTTTGAATTTTCATATCCCATAGGGTTTCTCTATTTCCCAAAAATTCAAAATCCCTTCTCCGTCACCGGAAAAATCCGAAAATGCAAACTCCAGTTTGTAAACCCAAGCCTCAGAGTCACCTCGAATTTCTGAAACCGCTACTCAATGACTCGATCAAGCAGCTTTTGGTACAGTACCGAAGCGGACGAACCAATTTCTCCGATTTCGACTCCATCTTCACTCGTATCCTTCACGATCTTCCCGAACCACTACCTCTCGAACTCGTCTGGTTCTACTCCGCCATCAGATTCTGCTCTTCGAAATTAGCTTTCCGGGACGATTCCGTTAGGTTAACTTCGAGCTTCTTTCAGTTGCTAGTTTCTTTTTCCGATTCGTTTTCCGGCGTTAAGAAGGTAGCTCTGTTATCTCCTGTTGTTTACCAGTTGAGTCGTTTGGTTAATACTAAGAGGAGAGACGCTTTGAGTTTGTTAGAAGGGATTGTGAGCTATATTAGCATCTACTGTGTCGACGAACCAGGAGATGAAGATGGTGATGCGTTGATGGTCTCAGGGTTTAGTTTTGCTGATTTGAGTCGAGTTTGGGTTGTGGATGAAGTGGAAGAAAACTGTAGATTGGAGGATTGTTTGGAGATCTTCATGCCATTTGTTAGTGAAAGTTTGCGTAAAGAGATGGATTCTGAGTCCTGTCGCGTTGGTTACTTAGCTGGAATCGTAGCTTCTCAGGTTTTCTTGCTCAGTTTGTGCTTGAGGTTTGATTCGGAGTTAAGTAGATCCAAGCTAGAAAAAGATCTCCGGGAATCTGTGCTTCAGATGATTTCTGGGTTCCAGAGTTTCTACTTTTTGGGTGAGTGTATACTGCCTTTTCTTTAGCTACTTTCCATTCTATGGAGATTTCTGGTAATTTCCAATTCAATAACATAATATTTACTGAGTAGAGATGCATTATTTGACTAGTGTCTCTTTTTGTTAATAAGTTTCCAGATATCTCAATTGGTTTGGTTTCCAATCATGTGTTCTTGTTACAGATGTCATTCTCAAGATGCTGTTGCTGGAGCCATATCTGCATTTAACCTCACTACTGGTTGGTTCTTTGACAAAACTCTATCAATTATTTAGTCTTCTCTCGCTTGGGTGACTTGAAAGTTTAAAATTAGTGGTATGTGCTTTCTAAATGTGTATACAATCGGATGTCCAAGAAAGTCCGTAGGTGTTTATTGAATTACATTGTATGTAACATGGAATTGAGTTATCTTTCCATGAGAATGCTTTTAATCTTTCAGGGTCTGGAAGATGAAGCTCATTTAACGGAAATCATAACAGAAGCTGTGATTAAATCAGCGGAGAAGCTATTCCTCAACCCTGGAAGTGGAACTTCACAAAGAAGTTTACACTTGAAGAACATTGCTATTAACTGGTTGTTTCTTTTTGACAAGGCTATGGCTTCTCTAAGGTCTGCCCATAATGTCTATAAAATTAATTGCTTCAGTTACTTGATTGTTTTGCTTGATACTCCAAACGATTATGCAGGAGGAATAAAGATCAAGAAAAAAAAAGCAGGTACATGAGCACGTTCTCCAATTCACTTATTCCTTACCACTTGATCAATTGGGTAATCAGTCAAGGTGAAGTGATTAGAGATGCAGACGCACTGAGAAACTTGACTCCCGCGTCCTTCATCGGTAAATTGCTTCCTTTATCACTAATAAATATGTGACTGTTTCCTGAGTGATTGTTCCACAGAACATCTGTTCTCTGGAGTTGTTATGTGTCGCTTTGACTAAACAAAATTTTATTTCCAGAATGGCTTGTATCACTTGAAGAGCAAAGACTAAGGGTTTTTGACTGTGACCATTCCAAAAACTATGCCAAAACTGTGATTCACATGTCAAGACCAGATCTCAGTCTCGGAGCCACATTGCTGAAACAACAAGAGGAGTTTGATCAAGATGCAGACATGGCTGATGAACACATTGTGTCATCTATCTCAATTCTCAGCAGCAGCACAAGAAAGCGTAAAGAAGAGAGGCATAATAAGGAGGGAGAAACGAAAGTGAAGCTCTTCAAACATAGACACAGCAACCTTCAAGAGAAGTCCAAGTTTCAACCTTTTGTCTTCTCGGATAGGTTGGTGAACGGGACTGAGGTTGAAGTATCAGACATGGAGCTATGAATCTGGACCACATGTAGTTAATGAAATCGGCTTAATATTATCCCACATATAGTAGAGATGTAAGAATGCTGCTGAAGTAATTGTTGTCTAGAGATTATAACAAGTTCACTTTTGTAACTATTTAGAATCTTCATATCGTAATTGAAACTCGTGAATCGGGATCCTATGATCATTAGTGTCTTTGAATCCTCCTCCATTTCCAGAATCAAAAAGTTAATAGGGATGTTTAGGACTAAAAGATATTTGACTGATGGGATTAGGCGTTCTGTAGCAAATGAGTGGTTCTTTAAGAAATAAGTATGAATCAAAGAGTGGTTTGGTTAATGGACTTGTGCAGTTCTGCTAGAGCTGGAAATGAATCAGCGTTTGTTGTGGTTTGGAAGCTAGGTGTAACAAAGTGCTTCGATTCATGGATTTTGTCTTTTCATCGTTGCTTTGTTAACGTTAATGGGCTTTTTTTTGTGTGCTCTTTTATGAGCTTTTGTTATGACTATTTTTCCCCAAAAATTATATATTTAAAATTTTAAAGATGATGTAGCTTTGGTTGTGAAAAAATCTAAACGGTAAAAATGAGTTATATTGCCACTGATTATTTGTTTGTAATAATGTTTGGGTTTGAGTTTTTATGAATCTAATCATTATATTATAACATGAAAATGGAAACTTGACACAAAGATAAAGTGATCAAAAGCCTTAACCCCAAGCTTCTTTTGCTTAGACCTTTAGTCACTATTGAATTTGAAATGATTTGAATTTTGATTAAAAAAATTTAGATGATTTTAATTATTTTGGATATGTACGGTGAAACTCGCTAATAGATAGAGAAATTTTCTCAGGGAAGAAGAACATCTATCTCCGGTCTTGTGGAACTTCTGTCGTCCCGTTCATTGTGCTTCTTCGGCCTGGATTTTCTACTGGATTTTTCTTTTAGGATTAGTGCAAGGTTGGCTTGTGCGAAGTCGATTAAACTGTTACATTTTTTTATATTAAAATTTCTAAATTATAACTTTGAAGTTCAAACCGTGAAATTTAGTTATTTTTATTCGTAACTAATAAATCACTTTAAACACCCAAGAATGAGAAGAAAATAAAAATTAATGTCAAATTTTTTTTTCAATAACATGAGATTTAAAGGTATTTCCCAAATCATCAGCACTTGAATAATAGAGGATTTTAAATTATTTAGGATTAGTTTTGGTGAACATTATCAATAACATGAGAATTTAGAAGATTTGAAGATTTCATATCCAATAAAGATAGATTATGATGATAATAATAATAATAATAATAATAATAAAAACAAAGTCTGTCGAAATCCACAATAAACACCTCAAAATTTCTTCGTATGAACCACCATTTACAAAACAATTACAAAACAATTAGAGCAACTCTTTGTTCACGTCTTAAAGAAAAAAAAGTCTACCCCAGGAATGTTCGAAAATTTGATAATGGTTGGATTCCATTCGAACTAGAGTAGGAATGTTTTAAACTCCATCTTCTCTAGACTTGAAGTGATGGAAGTTTCTACAAAAGGACACGTAGTTAATATGTGCAACAACTTCCATATAAGCCAATAGCCATGATGTAATGAATTGGATTAAAAGCAAAGAAATGTCTCTATAGATAATGTAAGAAACAAAACTAATGTAACTTATATATATATTGTGTACCTTTTTGATGCTATATATATAATTACAAAATTACAAAATTACAATACAAATAGTAGTATGTTTGTTTCTGCGTGTGGACGTATCTAATAGTATATGGGGCTGTGGTTTTGGTTTTATATAAAATAATTAAATAATTCAAAAAGTGTCAGGTGCGGTACAAAAAGGTAAACAAAAGTATGAAAACGTCTTTAGTTTTATTACACTCCAATCTTTGGTGTGGTTAGATGTGGTCCTTTTATTTTTATTTTTTTTTGTTAAAATCTGAAATCATATATACAAATCAATTAACACATTTTCATTCAGTCACTCTAAATATTTTAAAATATTAGTTAATATTTGAAAATTGTTATAATGGCACCGCCGTTATCGTTAGAAGCCGTATCCTACATCAATACTGTCGGCGAAGATTCGAGACTAGACTAGTTTCCCCTATTACTGAAATGTTATCTAGATTAGATTGATGAGTGATGGTGGCGAGATGGAGACAGCAACTAATAAATTATTACTATTATTTGTATTAACCAAATGGTAAGCTTTAAAGTTGAGTGATGGCGTCACACGTGCCCTCGTTCGATCTGAAATTAGGGGAAACATTTACTGTTATCACGTATTTGATCAAACAACCACTGCATGATGCTTTCACTTAATAAAAAGATAACAAATATGTAGTCTTAAATGATACTGGACTTATATCATACGCAAAGAAATCTAACTGGCATTTTAAATAATTATGAAGTTCGTAATAAAATAGAGAGCAATCGTTTGATGATGCAAATCTCCAGAAATCAATTATTTTTCTGGATTCATATTTTCCATTTTCTCAACTTCATCGACTTTTTAGTAAAATAGTTAAATGGGAGTAAAATATCACACTACTTTGTAATTTCTTGAATTTTTTGATTATTCTCTGAACATAAAAATGTAAATAGATATATAATTGGATTTCACATTATTTTTATATGTTCCATGAAAAAATATTAGCTAAAGCTTTAACTTGTGGTTTTAAAAGGTTTTTAACTTGCTAAAGTTCCTGAATTCTATTAAAAAAAATAATTAGAAGGAAAAAATAATAATATATACTTATTAATGGAATGGATGTACGTTTGTATAAATCAGACCATTATTTAAAAAAAAAACCATTATTTCTACAAGACCAGGTTCAGTTGATATTTTAAAATCATTTATCAAATGACAATATAATGAAAAGTGAAAATGTACTGAAATTCATGATTGCAAAATCTTGTAGGAGTCATTATTATTTGACTGATAGGAACAAAACTTTAGAAAACAAATTTCTAAAATCAAGAGGCATACATATTGAAATGGTATCCTAAATGTAAAGATTAAGAAACGTGGTTGGTGGTTTAATCATTAAAATATTTCCATGAAAAACATAGGATAAAAAAGAAGAAGATATAAAAACAAAAGCTGGTGATAAGAGCTAAGAATGTAATGGTACTAATATGTAATCATTACTTTTGTTAATTAGTACTCGAAAACAAATTTATAGGTACATTCATTCGGAGGAGTAGTGAGCATTCCTTTTGAATTCGTCTCCCTTTTGTTCTCTATAATTTAAATTAAACGAATTTTTAAGTACGCCTAAGTTGTCGTATCACATTTCAATAATTCATGTAATGAGAAAAGAGATGAGTATATCTAATGTAATAAGCACAACAACACTGTATTATATTGCTCATCTCCATCGAATTTTTTTCTAGTTAATTCAAAGCTGTTGATTTAATAATCTTTAACGTAACTACCATTGATTATAAAAAGTTGAAATATTATTACTATAGATAAGACTGACATGTGTTATGCTTTATATATTTATGTTCGATAGATTCGTAAATAAATAAACTACGAATTAATCATATTCGAATCCTAATTTGCTGATCTAACAAATTGTACTCGATCAAACGAAGCTATTAACATATTTAAAAGCTGGAAAACCATAAATTTTTAAATTTAAACAGATCCGATTATTTAAAACTGATATAAATGTCTTTGTTTGTTTTTTTGTCACGGTCAATGTATTTATGATGTTCAGATATGGAGCAAATAATAAAATAATTAATTAAAAAAAAAAGTTAAAAAGTTTTAGCCGGATTTATAATTAAGCAAAAGGGACTTATGGTTTTACGCTCTTGTTGGATGCCAATGACACATACCAACTCGACAAGAGAACGACATGTGTGTTCTCACTCTCACGCAATGGGCCCCGTTTTTTGCTATTGAAAACCACACGTTGTTCATATTTTAAAAGGGTAGAAGACTAAACATAAAAGGAATAACGACAAAATAAGTTTAAAATCCAACGGCTGAGGATCCTCCATTCTCCAGGATTCACCATGGCCCGTCCGGTCTCAACCAATCGGTCAAAATGTCAACAGTACGCGGACTTTTTTTTAACAAAAAAAAAGAAAAAAGATGATTCTTTATTCTGGCCCCTCTACTTTTATATATATCGCTCTCCCCCCTGTATTATCCCAAATTGATTAAGTATCTGAGGATGGAAACAATTATGAATACTTATTCACATTTTAACCAGGAAGTAAAATAGAAATTTGAATAATTGTTTCAGGTATATGATAATGTTTTTGATATAAAAATAACATAAAAATTTCTGAATTTTTTGTTTGTTTGTCAGTATTAAGAAACTTATATAAACAAACAGAAAAGAAAAGTAAAAACAGTGGAAATTGAGGGTGCCGACACGTTTTGGGGTCAATTTGATTAATAATAAAATGAGGGGGTGAGAATGTGAAGATTAGAAAAATAGAAAACTGTCGGTCCCTTAACCAAGGTTAAGTTTGATCAGGGTATGTAGTTAAGCCCTGTGATTTTTATTTTTTTAGCAGGTCCTACATTAAACCGAGTCGACCGTCGGTGACTCAGTACGAGTCACGTAAACGAGTTCTCTCCTGGTTTTATTTTATTTTATTTTAGTTTAGTCTCACAAGTCTTCTATTTATAAACAGAAAAAAACGAAGATAGCCATAGTTTTGGTGAGAGAAGAGAGAAGGCCATGGAAAGATAATACTCTGTTTTTTTTTTTAAATATATACAGAGGAGATGGCGGATTCAAGCGATTCTGTCTCCATTGATATGGAGGCATTGTCTCTTGGAGGACAGGTACGAATTTTCCTGGTTTTTAGGAGTGTTTTTTTTTTTTTTTTGAAAAAGGATTTTTGTACTGAGAAAATACGGGAAGAAGAAGAAGATAGGAGAAAGGGTAAACTTATTGATTTTGTGTTTGTTTGGTTTCTGCATTCTTCGAGCTGCTTTGTTCCTGATGATTCTGCTTTAGTTTTGAGTATGAGTAGTGTTTTTGTAGCAATTTCTGGAATCGTTTGTTTCTAAAAACAATGCTGCGAAATTTTTTCATGTTGCTAATTTTTATTGTTTGAAGCTGAAATTGGAATGATGCTTTTGGTGTCGGTAGTATATCCTAAATTACGAAATGTGTTGTTCATAATCTGATTCGTTGATTCTACTTTGGGTTTGACTTTTAGGTTCCTGAGATTTTGTATGTTCTGGGTTTTCATGTTTTCCGCAACTCATGGCTCAATTGACACCTTAATTTGGAACATGTGTATTTTTATATGATCCATTTCTTGTTCTACTGGATCAAAATTTTAGTATGATTCTTGGATATTTCACATTCGTTTTCTCATTGCAATTCAATTCCATAACCAGGTTTTGGTTCCACTGTTGATGGTTAAACTTCAATGAAACTATGGTACTTTTTTTAGTTAGCTAATCAATTTATATTTCTCACTAGGGGAATGAATTTTCTTGGTGTGGTCCTAATCTATGCATGTTATTACTCTTTTCATTTATTTCATAGAGAATTTAGTTGTCGACTTAAATTCTTTTGTTGTTGTTGTAGGAACACCTTGTGGAGACTACTTATGGCCCGGTATGTGTTGCCGTTTGTGGAGATCCAGATAAACCAGCTCTTATCACATATCCTGATATAGGTCTAAATTGTAAGCATATTCTTTTTAATCTTCCCGCTATACTTACCGAATGAGCCATTACTTGAGTAGTTCAGTAATATCATTAGAAAATGAAATGCATCTTCTGATTTGGTACTTGTTTGTTACGTTATTCTTGACAGATATGTTCTGTTTTCAAGGATTATTGTTTTGTCCTGAAGCTAGTTCCTTGTTACTCCACAACTTTTGCATATATCACATCAGTCCTCTTGGCCATGAGGTTGGTAACTGGACTCTGATTACTTACATTTTTTTATATATTTCTGGTATTTTCCTGTTATCCGCTATGACATTCCATTGATAATGCAATTCATATCCCTTACTGAATCGCTTTCTTCAAGAGTCATTGCAGTTGGGAGCTCCAATGATCAGTGTTGATACTCCTTTGCTCTCAGCTGATGACTTAGCGGACCAGATAGTCGAGGTTCTTAATTTTTTCGGGTAAAGAATTCATCTCACACATAAGTTTTATTTGTGATAGTTTTTTAACCTGCCTATATTCTTGTTATATAGTTATCTTGGTATTCGTTACCAAAGTCTTTATCTGGAGACTCACAGAAGAAAGATTGGCTATTTTTTTGCTTTTATTGTAATATAATTTTCTCCTTATTTATTGCTTGTTGTTTCTTATCCAGACTTGGTGCAGTAATGTGTATGGGTGTCACTGCAGGAGCTTACATTCTGACCTTATTTGCTGTAAGTACAGTAACGGTACATCTCTTATACTTATCATTCAACTTGTTATCAAAATTATAATTTTGCTTAAAACTTAATTCTTCCAGATGAAGTACAGGCAGAGAGTTCTGGGCTTAATACTTGTCTCTCCACTGTGCCAAGCGCCTTCTTGGTCAGAATGGTTGTGCAATAAGGTTTTTTTCCTCAAAGATATCTTCTTTGATTTTTTTTTTCCTGACTTGGGGTTATGGCCTTGATTATCTAATTCTCATATCAGATATTCCTTAACTTGTTATGCAGGTTATGTCTAATTTACTTTACTACTATGGCACGTGTGGAGTGGTTAAGGAATTGTTACTAAAACGGTACTTCAGCAAGGTATGGTTTTGGATTCAAAGGTTTCTTGTAAATAGTTTGTAGCAATTTTCGTATTGTTTCTCAAGAAGTAGACACTATTCTTACTTTCGGATTAGACAAATGATAAAGTTTTGACATATGTTCTCATAGGAAGTTCGTGGTAATGGTCAAGTTTCAGAATCGGATATTGTTCAAGAATGCAGAAGAGTTAGTAAAATCTTTCTTCTCTTTTCTTGCAATTCTGCGATGCTTTGACATTTTGAAGTAAAATTTACATGTTGTTTAATCTTTGACCATCCAGTTACTTTGTGAGCGGCAGAGTACAAATGTATGGAGATTCCTTGAGGCAATCAACGGGTAATTCTCTAGTTTCTCTCTGTGGATTTCATTTCTAGACTATAGTCTTTAGCTGATAAAATAGTATGTTTGTGGTTTGGGTGAAACAGGAGAGTGGATCTTAGTGAAGGGTTAAGGAAATTGCAATGCAGAACTCTAATATTCATTGGTGAAAATTCTGCATACCACTCCGAGGCCGTTCACATGACCACCAGACTAGACAGACGATATGGTGCATTGGTCGAGGTACCATAATGCTCCTCTTTTTAACGGTTTGGTTTGAAACAAATTTCAGTTTGGTTTTGGTTTTTGTGGCCACCCTAAATTATATTACATATGACAGGTGCAGGGAAGTGGGTCGTTGGTGAGTGAAGAACAACCACAGGCGATGGTAATACCAATGGAATACTTTTTAATGGGATATGGCTTGTATCGTCCGACACAGAGCGTAAGCCCGAGAAGTCCTTTGAGCCCAACCCGAATCTCTCCTGAGCTTCTCTCCCCTGAAAACATGGGCTTAAAACTCAAGCCAATTAAGACACGACTCGCTCTATAGCCCTGCCTCCTCTGCTACACACATTTACATATATAACATGTGAATCATACATACACCACATAAAATCACCATTGTTGGAGCTGTTCCTCTGTTATGTTTTGAGCTGTAGATATAGACAGATATATTGATCATCTATATATATAGAGAGAGAGGGAGAGAAAAAAAAGGGGGGATGGGGAAGGGATTGATATATGGTAGAGAGACTACAGATCTCTTATATTTTGATTCATTAAAGTTGTCTTTAAAGGTTTATTTTGTGTAGCTGTTCTTGTTCTGTACATTCGGTTGAATAATTATTTAAGGAAAATCTCTCTTTCAATACATGTATGATCTGGCCTGTTCAGATGAAACAGAAGTGTAAAAGAGTTGCTGAAAATTGAAATTTCGGAGACAATTTTTTTCCAGCAGACTAAAGCCATTGTCTTCGAAAATTAAATAAGAGAGCTGATTCTATTCTCTCATATATTTTTGGTTGCACAAAGTACAGTGGTATATGATTACAAGAAAAAAAAAATCAAACTTGTTTCGTGACGGATTACATAAAGGAAAGAGAAAAGGAAACAATACTAATTACAATGGAAACAAATGGGTTGTGGGTTAGTTACTCCCAAGGAAACAAACAATGTTAGTGTTAAAATCTGGGTCTTTTTCTTCTTCTTTACCACATAGCTTTCTTGCTTTTGTTTTCTTTTTGTCAAAATTGGTGTACCAAACTTCAGTTGAGAAGACACATTATGGTTTTCAGGAGCTGTGGGATTGGCGTGACATTAGAATCATCCGTTGTTTACCGCTTTCTGATCTTACGATTTCTCCTTTCTGACCAATACCAAAAGCTTTTTCCATTTAGTTATCTTATATAAACGAAGAATGAACCAACCAAAAAACCAAACCAGCTTACCTCTATAGTACTGTCTGGAGAAAACCACTTTAACAATATCCCTAGATGCACAACTGCTGGAATCATTTTGAAAACCAGCGGTGTCGTAACCTGCCAAAACCATCAACCAAACCAACTCAGCTACTTACTTGAACACATACAGAGAAGAGGCAACAGAAAGTTATCTGATCATACCAGGCTTAGAGCGGTTGTCCCGAGGAGAAGCAAATAAAGTTTCCCCTGACAATTTTCAAAACTTTAAGCTTCTTTCTTCAAAATACCTTATATAATCTTAAATCCTACTATGTGTATGGTCCAACGAGGAGCAAGTTGTGTTACTTACTTCGATGAGGTGAAGATTGGAGGCACGGCTAAGTAGTACAAAGGCAAACTCCCCTATCTGAGCCAGAGATATTCCAACCTGCATCAATTTGACTCGGGATGGTGAAGCACAGAGTATACAAAAGCAAACATGATAGATCATAATTAATGTAAGACATAATATTTTACCAGGAGAGCCGTCTTGTTGTTGTATCCAAATCCCTTGACAACGGTTGTAACTATTGTTGTCTTTATAATAATTACTAATATCACAGAGGCTAACAGTATATCCACATGAGTCCACAGAAAATGGACATTAACTAACATCCCAATGCTGGCTAGGAAAAGAGCAGCAAATAGATTACGGATGGGTTCAATCTGCATAAAATTTAAACTATCTCAGTCAGACTATGGATTCTTTAAGGGTTTAAGACTGGAAGTTCGTCAACTCATTATTTCCTATCAATCACATTCACCCCATACAAGAACCCAGACTAGGATCAAAATCTGACTCTCTTTCTCTCTCATATTAGAGAACACTAAGAACAGTTGTGGGAGGAGAAAAAAAGATTCTAGCTGGAAATAATTCAGCTTCATTTAACATAAACAGGAGAAACAGTAAAGCCTTTTTGGTAACATGTGGTCAAAACGTACTTGCTCCAATGTATGTTCAGCGAGATCAGTTGTGGATATCATGACCCCCGCGGCAAAAGAACCCAATTCAAGACTTAATCCCAGCTTATCACTACACTGAAATCATAAAAGACCAGTCAAAATAAACATGTTGACAAAAACTTAATCCCACCTTATCACTACAGACAAAAAAAATCATAAACCAATATCCTGACATAACGATACACACCAGATAAGAGAAGGAACGCGCAAATGAGAATCTTGATGAACACATAATATAAGATGGATACTGACAATGAAGAATATGAGGAAGAGGACGGCTAATTAGAACTCACCCAGGCTACAAGTAGACAAAACGCAACAGCTGCTAACTGATAAAGTTCATTTGTCTGATCAATGAAGAAAATTTTTAGGTTAATCTACAAACTCAATTTCATTGGACCAGAAGATAGGGAAAAGAATCTTGAGAGGAAAATCATGTACCTGTGAGGACAAGCTGACCATTAGCTTCAGCAACCAAGGAATACATGTCCGTGATAATATTGACAAAACAGCCAAAAACGAAAGCAACACAACCACCCTAAATAAAAGACAGTAAAGGCATGATTAACATCAAATCTTTAGAATGCGCCTTAGGAGCAAAAACTCTACCAGTCTTTACTTACACTTTTCCCATTGACAACATTCCATGAACAATGCCAGAATTTCCCCCAAGAACTGGAAGCAATGCAAACAGCAAACCCACAGCACAGTCCTAGAAACAGATGCTAAAATCAAACCTCCAAATCATTTGAAAAGGAATTCTACAATAAAAGGTCACTGTCTGACTGCCATATAAACACTATATGATCTAGAAAGACAATGGACATTACATGTTGATGTAAAGAATAATCAGATACCTGAAGAATAAGGATTCCAATCGTAACTTGGCCATGAAGAGAATTAGTTGAATTTTTTTCCATGAGAAACTTCAGCACCTATAGTTTCAAGGCAGAAACGCATGATGAACACAAACCAACAATACTAAAAAGAAAGCCAGCTAATGGAAGTGGTTAGATAAGCATTATAGAGTTTACTAAAATTACCACTGCAGTTGATGACATTGACAAAAATGCTCCTACAAATACCCCCTCCGAATGTTTACCACCACATAACTGGCAACAGGACCATATCAAAACATGTCACAGAGATAACTTTCAAAGACAACACTTGCTACATAAACCAAATGTCGCACATAGAATAAAGGAGACAGCAGTATTCAATTGTCCATGACTAAAAATGAAAGCAGAATTTTTTTTCCAGAACCAGTAATGAAAAATGACGCACCGACACTGTGATTCCGCACAAGAACATGAATAGAAGAATTTGAAGAAGGCCTCCCAGAACAGCAACTGATCGAACAACTTTAAGCTAAATAGAAGAGGAAAGGTGCTAGTGTTTGTTACGTAACATTTGAATACAACACTAAGCAAATCAAAGAGGTTTATCTCACCTTAGCAGTGGAGAACTCTAGACCCAAAGCGAAGAGCAGAAATACCACACCAAACTGGGCGACTGTTTCAACCTACATAAATAATGATGTCAAAAAGAAAGCGCAAAAACCACATGTAGGATCACATATATGTATATATAAAAATATACATTCTCATCTCCGCGGCAGTCTAATGCTCTAGATTTTCTATTCAAAGACGAACTAAGGTCTATCTTATGCATCAATCATCATCAGATGATAAAAACTCAATTTGTTTTGACCCACAGAAGAAAAGAGTTCCTAGTCAAAGACTCCTGTCTTGCTGTGTGCAATATCTTAGTCAAAAATCCTCAGAAGAAAATAGTTTGTTAACTAATGCTGACGACCTAACTAAGCATTCGAGACCTTAAAAGGAATCTGTCAACCAAAGTTATTGAGACTGAACGAAAGACTCAAATCTTTTGAGGTCAAACACATAGCATACCTGGACCATCTCACTGATGAAGTTCAATCCTCCAGGCCCAATGATAGATCCTGCTAGCAAATATCCAGTTATCACCTGCATAAGCACAAAATGTTTCACAACTATCAGAAAACCGAGACATCATACTTAAACCTAAATTTATAATGTAAGAGAATAGGAGTAGCACGAAAATCAGACCGGCTGTCCAGCACAAGCAAAGGCGATACCACCACAAGTTGCAGATACAATAACAACCACTAGGTCTGATATCAGTCTGTACATGGCATAAGAAGCAAAGTCAGATGATTAACTCAGGATTGCAGAGTCTTGTTTTCAAAGAATCATGTTGAAACAAATTACTTAAAACCAAGAATCTTGCCTCAAGTCTAGCTGCAATACTGGATACTTTGATTTGGAATTGGATATGATGAAGACATTGTCCTGACACAACGCCAAAATTGCCATGTAAGAACTAATACAACAAATCCAAACTCAGTCTTCCTGTGCAAAAACTTACTTTTCGATCAATCAGAGTTGGAGTGTCCTCAGCTCTGTTATCATTGTTCAAGTTGAAAACGTCATGGAGTTGAAAATGCCTACGGTAAATTAGATAACTCTTAATACGTCTTCAATTATAGAACATCATAGAAGGTCATATAAAGGAAATTTTAGAAATAGAAACGATAAGTAGAATTGAATTGTACTTGTCCTCTTTTGTCTCATTTTTCTTTGTTGACTTTACTCTGGCTACAGTTTCCAGAACAGCCTGAGCATCACAAGGTCAACAACCAACCTCACATTCAGATAATCATCTTATGCAATAATGAGAGAAATGGTCAAAATCTAAAGCAAGCTTTTACTATAATTCCAAGTAAAAGACATAGGAGTGTTTTTGAAACTGCTTGAATTTCCTATAAAGAAGAACTTGAAAGTGTCCAACTACGTATGAAGTAAACAGAAAAAACTTCTCTTTTTCCAAAATTTGCATATATTAATAAGGACATGATTAATCAACCACAGATTATAGTATTAAACCAACCTGCTGTCCAGCTACACTGTTGTTGAAGCTTCCAGGATCAGCCACTGCCACGAATATAACAACAAGATCAGATAATAGCAAAATTTGAAGTAAAGGGTAAGAAGACAAGATAGAGACGCATTATCCCATTTCAGGAAACAAATCAGAAAATGTATCTCGTTATGTAATTTTTTCTCGATCTAGAAGAAGCATACTATTCCACATTGGGAGATCACGAAAACCCCAAAAAAGGAGAGACGAGTGTGGGATCAATCTAAGTTCCCAATTGGCCATGGATCACGGATCCAATTCAGGATCTAACTCATGAATATAATGAATCAATCAAACACGAGTGGAAAGAAGGCTGAAACAGAATTTTCAGAAACTAGACCAATTCTAAAAGTAGCAAAGTAAAGGGTAAGAAAGAGTACCTTCACTCTGGTCGCTTTCGTTGAACTCTTTCTCGAGAGCACGATCGATGATGTCGGCGAAGGTACCTTCCTTGGGCTTAACGAGAGAAGAAGAAGAACCGTTGAGAGATGCGACGGAAGAGGAGTTGGCGACGGTTTCTTCCAACAGATCCGAATCAGAGAGAGCTCGGGGAGACGCGACGGAGAAGCAGAGGAAGACTGAGGGTAAAAGTAAGAGGAGAGCGACTTCAAAGGATCTTCTTCTTCCTCCTCCTCCTCCTTCCACCATGGCAGAAGAGCTGGTTCTGGATTAAACCGGTCTGGTGCAAACGGTTGGCAGAAGAACCGGTACCGTCGGGAGTCTCGATCGAGAGTGCGTAAGTGGGAAGAGAGGTGTGAAGAGCGGGGAAAGTGAGATTGGTCAACAACTAGTCCATACATTACATATAGACTATATTGTATATTTACTATATTGTAGTATTATCTTGTATTAAAACTAATTATCGCATGATGTTGTCTTGTTTCTTTGTAGTAGTTTTATACAAACTGCACCATGTTGGGAGATTAATAATAACGAATGATTGAATGGGTCTTTCTTGTTTATTGCTTTCTTGTAAATACTTCATCTAATCAAAAGATTTCATAATTCATATCTGTAATTTTTTTTTTTGTTTTTGTTTATAGTTTTATGAGATTTGTAATCGAGTTTTTTTTAGTACATATGGAATTTCGTATTTATCCCCAAAAAATTTATCTGTAATATATTGCCCTCTCTCATTTTCTCACAATCCCTCTCCTTTGACAACAATGGCGGACAAACCAAGCAGAGCGTTGGTATTGTACGGAGACGGCTTGGCTCGATTCGTCGATCCGTCAAACACGCACATCCATTCTCTCGCTTCCGTAGCTAGTTGTGGCTTCCTGAGTCTTCCTCATGCACCTCCAGGTCTCTCTCTCTCTCTCTCTCTCTCTCTCTCTTTCTCACTATCTTCATAAATTTGGTTACTTTCGTTTGATTCGTCTAGAATTTTTGATCAAAATCGGTGCTTTACGTGTTTTCACTTATTCGATTTCTTCCTTTTTAGTGGGGATTCTTAGTGTTGATCAGAATTGAACCGGGTAAGAAATGAGATCGTTTGGATTCGATTGAGACTTTCTATATTCCAATATGAAACTCCAATGAGTTTTTCGCTGCATTTATCTAACTGGCCAACCAGTGTCATGTGTATTGAAGAAGAAAGAAAATTCAAATTTGACCCAATTTCTTAAGAATCTGAGATTTGAGATCACTTGTGTTTCATTTCTTGTCCTTTGACTTTCTGCTAGTGGATATTCACTCTGGTGTTTTCTAATTGCAGAAACTGAGAACGAAAGGATAGTTCGAGAATTCGCCCATTTGTTGGATGCATCAGAAGCTTATATGATAGCTGTGAGATTCTTCACTCTCTTAAAAAATAATTCTATGTGGGCTGAGATTGAGTCTGTATTGATTCATGTCTTTACACTAGAGGTTAACAATCCATGATTTGTTTGTTTAACAGAGTGGACTAAAAGCAAATGTAACGAAAAATGAAATCCCAACTTTAGCTGAAAGGTTTGCCTTTTCATCTGATCTGTGTAGTTTTATACTCCTTTCGATTATCAATAGCCGGTATATCCAGATGATGATGCTAGTTTTTACATTAATGTCACTGACACAAATATTATGGTGCAGGTTTATGGGACTCAAGGCTGCTTTAGTAACAGACAGTTCTCCTCTGAGTTCTTTCGGAAAACTGATTGGCTTAGATGTATTACAACTTAGTGAAATATGCCAAAAGAGTGATTCCTTTCCTTCTGATGCTACAGCATCTAAATTACTAAGGCTGCTTGGATTTGAAGGAGGAAAGTGCTTGGATGTGAGCCTATACGACTCTGTTTTTGTGCATATCGGGGTTGATGAAAACAACTTGGGAATTATCGACTCTTTGATAGGTAGTATTATGAGAATGGCACAACAAAGTTCAGAGATTGTATCGCGCTTGCATCTGTCTGTTGTTCTTAGCTATGGTTCTGTCACAGACAAAGATGTTTCAGTTTTTCCTGTCAATACTCCACAACAAGACATGAACCCGGCATTTGCAGGACTTATACCGCGTCAGAGCTACACCATGCGAGGTGAAAGGATACGGGATGATGTTCGGTAAGAGAATGAATATCCAAAAGAATTTGATTAAAAGTTTTCTGAAGTTATCATTTTGTTCTTGATGGGTTTGGTCATTCTTGCAACATACAGGCACTACTGTCCTATGTTGGTAGCTCAGTGGCAGCATGCTGTGACCCGGAAAGACTTGGTTTATACATTATCATTTGAAGCTCTCAAAAAGGTATGGTTTCTATTTAATGCAATTTCCGCTGTTATATTCGACATGGCTTGTCTCAAGTTTTTATTTTACTCTTTTTTCATAGCTCTGTGGAAATCTTGTTATACCGGCTGATCGGTTCATCCACGAAGTTGCTTTCAAACTTTGGAAGGCCCCAAAATATGGAGCTTAAGCAAAAATGAAATTTCAGGTACTTAACTGTAATCATCTAAGTCCGGATGAATGCATACTCTTTCCGTTGTTGGAGTTGATGGTGGATTGATCTCAAATTTGCTAACTTTACATAAAAGGAAGAAACAAAAGCTGTATTCTTTTTCTCCTAAACTCTGTATCTTGTTATCCGTTTCATACGCACAAAAAATAGAGATTTGATATATATGCTGAATCGGGCATGGAAGTATTAAAATTATGAATCCTCTTGTACCGGGTGGTAGTTAGTACCGCCGATCCAAACCATTCTCAATTCGTCTGCATAGAGCCTTTGGCCTTTATCGTCTCTTTTGATCTTCCTTAGATATAGCCCATCTCTCTTCACCACCCAAATGCACTCTTCCTCCTCGGGATTATCGCAATGCCACCTGAATAATCTCTCCCCGGCAAAAACCGTTGCGGTCTGACCGTATGGCGAGCCAAAAGCGGTGAAGAATGTGCACTCAAAGTATGTGTAGAAAAACGGTATCTTGATAAATATTGGCCTGAACGACCAGCTTTTGGATTGGCCCGGTTTGAGAGCATGCATGCCCAATTTGTTAATCGACGACCAACAGTCAACCGTGAGGCTCCGGTTTCGTCCTGGGTATCTGGCGATCTCGTTTCTTACCTCGAACCGGGCTGCTGATGTGGTGGATGGAAAGCATGCTGATGCTATGAGAACGCACCACGTGAATGCGGTGGCTAATCGGAATCTTGATCCGATCTTGAACCCGAACCCCATTGCTCTCTTGAACAGTTCTGTTTTGGTTTTTGGGGTTTATATACACGGTAGTGGTTGTTTAACAACAGAATAACGGTAGTGGTTTTGGACGTTATATGTACGTTCAATGAGCTTTCTTTTCCCTTTTTTCGTTTTTTTAGTTTTCGTACCAAGTTTAACAAACCTCTGCTAACAAGTTGTTATAAGAAAATAATGTTTTACCCATAGGTTCGTTAATATCGCTTTTCTGTTGCATTTTTTCATGCTGTTCCACGTTTTAATTTAGAGTTGATTCGCTTCTTTCGTTTTTAGAGATTTTTTTTTTTTTATGAAGTATATTATACAGTTTTTCCCATAGTTTTGAATTGGATATGGGGAAAATGAAACCGGGTCTTCATTTTTCTATTCGGTTCAGTCTATCTTTAGATCAGTTAAACCGGTCACCGCTAGTATGTTGGTCTTGAGGGAAGAATGTGACAGATCATATATATTGAGTTAAAAGCATAAACGTAAAAGTGAAGAAGGACAGATCAGAACTTGCTGTTAGATTCTGGTTAATGCTTATTGATTACTTATCCAGAAATCCAAAACTAAGAGTGTTAATGCAATAGCTACGTACGTGGTGGTTTAACAATACATAGAAGCTCATCTGGAATTGTGAGACATTGGTTTTAATGTCTCCTCCAATGATTGGTTGCAAAGTACCGACGGTTTTCGCTGATAAAAAGTTTTCTAGTAAAAACATATCAAACCGACGATTTTCGATGATATAATTAAGGATAAAAAAAGTTAGCTAGTAAAAACATATGTTATTATAGAAACATGAACGCGTTAACGTGAATATGACACATGTCATTGCTAATCTTAGATTATAACACGTGTCAAAGAGATCATTCATAAAAATTCGACACGTGTCAAAAAGACAGAATTAGTAAGGGCTACCTTCGACTTTCAACGAATCTGGTCGCCTAAATCCATGGCAATCGCCCCGTCGGCAAGAAATTCAGAAATGGGGGGAAAAAATTTGGGGATTTAGGAAGTGAGGGTTTCGAACTCGAGTCCTCTCCAATTCTGAAAATATTGATTTCCAAGCGACCTAACAACGCTTTTTATATCATTATTGTCATCAAGATTTATATTTATACTAGATATTGGACCTGTGCGATATAGGAGTTCTTTTTATTAAATAATATATATAATATACAAATTTGTTAATTAAATATAAGATTATAACATTTCAAATAGATAAATTTATATTTATCAAATTTTAACAGATCTACTATAAATACTTTTCCCATTAGTTGGGTTTTTGACCGTTCTCCCAAAAAAATATTATCGACTATTTTAATTATATTTTATTAACCATATGAATTCTTAAACTATAGCTCATTTGAGTAAAAAAAAAACCTACACATTAAAAAAAAAATAATTGGTCCAACAATGATAACCCAACAGAGTTTAGTTTTTTTAATTAACAGGCACGCATACCAAGAGATCTGTTCGCGAGACCCTTCAGAAACAAGGGTTATATTCCACTCTCCACTTACCTCAGGACCTTCAAGATCGGCGATTACGTCGATGTCAAGGTTAATGGTGCCATTCACAAGGGTATGCCTCATAAGTTCTACCATGGTCGTACTGGTCGCATCTGGAACGTCACTAAGCGTGCCGTTGGTGTTGAAGTCAACAAACAGGTTTGATTATTCAATCTTTGATTGAAAGAGTTTTGATTATTGAATTAGGATTATGATTCTTTTCTATGAGTAAGTTAGTGATTTTTGAGCTACCTGTTCAAATTCTGATTGTGTGAATGTGTATTGGTTTGAATTTGGAGCTATCTGTTTTGAATTCTGAGATGTGGGATTAGTAATGGTTCGAAAGATTCAAGCTTTTCTTCTTGGGTCCTTCTTTTGCTATTTATATAATTTGCAATCAATCTACTATGATTCTTAGTGATGTTTTGATGTTGTGGAAGCCTTCTCTTTGAATTTAATCTGTTTAAGATTTTTTTGTTATGATGTTTTTGTATCAAACAAGACTGCTTTCTATACGGTATGAGTTCAGATTTTGTTAGGAGAGATAGTTTATCCAAATCATTTACCTATCGCATTTGTTGGTATTAATAATCGTTTCTGCATTCTTCAGAAAAATGATACCTTGGGAAAAGTTGAGACACGTAATCTCTTTCAATGTTAGCAATTAGTGCCACAAAAACAGAGAGAGCAATGGAAACAAAATCTCTTTGTAAATTCACAACAGAGCCATCCAAACAACTAGGGATGTTTTGGGTCTAGTCCGGTCCTGTTTTTTAAACGCTCGGTCCTAAATGAGCCCTCACCCATTTGAGCTCATAAAATATTGTAAAACAAGGTTAAACCCTTTGTAACCCATTTGAGCCTTAAACCTTTGTAATCTTTTTTAATTTACAAGTTTTTAATAACAATAAATATAAAAATAACTAATTAATAATTATTATCATCATATCTTATCATTTTGACATCATCATAAATGACATAAAATATGAATTCACATTTTTCGGCGGAAAAATACGGGATCGTATTTTTGGAGTGGAAAATACAGACTCGTGTTTTTGGCGGCAAAATACGTACTCGTGTTTTTGGTGGGAAAAATATGGACTCGTGTTTTTGGCGGAAAAATACAAACTCTTGTTTTTGGCGGAAAATACGGACTCGTGTTTTTGGCGCAGGAAAATATGGACTTGTGTTTTTGGCGGGAAAATACGGATTCGTGTTTTTGGCGGAAAAAATATGGACTCGTGTTTTTGGCAGAAAAAATGCGAACTCGTGTTTTTGTCCAAAACTCAGCAAAAAAAAAACAGAAATCAAGAGAAAACTTTGAAAGCTCATAAAAAATCAGGACTCCATTTGAGCCCTAAAAATTTCAGGGTCTAACTCTAAATAAACTCATATAAAAAAAACAGGATTAGGATTAATATTTTTCTTTACGGGCCGGGCCGGGCCTATGTCTTTTAACCCTTTTTAACATCCCTACTGACAACTATGGCTTGTGGGCATACTTGTGAAAAGTCTTAAAGAGTAGGCCGAACATTGCACCAGCCCAACCGCTGAGCCCAACTATGCCTGTGGCAGAGCCAGTGGGATGTTATATGTTTTCACCTTCTTTACACGATCGTCTCCTCTTCCTTCAGATTGCATGGTGTTTAAAACTTGCCCAACCTCCATAACGACCTTCTTGATAAATTTGGCCTCGGATCTGTGAAATGAAAAAGGAAAACTAAACCCTTGTACTTTGGAAGTCCTCCATATATTATTTGGGGAGTATATTTATAAATAAACCTTACAAAATATTAATAATTACATCACATTGTCATTACATCTAACAACAAATTAAAATATTCCATTAAATGTATTTTAGTCATTTAATTATTATGTGATCATTTAATTAAATATTAAATTAATTATTTATAATTTTTTTTAAAGTAATTAATTTTTTTTTTTGAGAAGAAGTTAAAAATAGATTTTGTGAAGATTTTATTGCTTTAATTAAACACACTAATTAAATTAAATTAAATGTTGATATAAATTTTCAAAATAAGATATTTGATGTAGATTGCAATTTTTTGAAAGATTTTAAAGAATAATTTAAACCGATTTAATTCTGTTTTAGGTGTTAACAAAGATCATTTAATTAAATATTAAATAATTATTTATAAATTTTTTAAAGTAATTTTTTAAAAGAAGTTAAAAATAGATTTTGTGAAGATTTTATTGATTTAATTTCACACAATAATTAAATTAAAGGAATTAAATATTGATATAATTTTCCAAAAATAAGAGATTTGATGTAGATTACAATTTTTTGGAAGATTCTAAGGAAGAATTTAATTCTGTTTGTAGGTGTTAACAAAGATTCGATATTATAAAAATTGATATTATAATTTTCATAAAATTTTGGAAGAATTACAATTTTCTAATATCCTGATTTTATAATTTTTAGATATTTTTCTATAATTGCAATTTGTCTGTGCTATAGCACGGGATATATCCTAGTGTATCTGATTTGGGCAGAACTCTAATAAATTATGGTTTATATGGTTCAAGTGGATATGAATAAGAAAAGAGTTTACCTATTGTGGTCCAATCTGAAGCCAACCTTGTTGCACACGGCCTTCAAAGCTACTTGCCATTTCTTCATCTCTTCAGGACTGGATTTAGTGTCTCCAAAACCTACAGCCGAATACTCCTTTCCTCACGTCTTCCGGCCTCACCTTATAAAAGATTGGGATGACAATCATTTCTTTTTTTTTTCCGCTTGTTCCATGATTGTACTCAGCTCTTCCAAACACCATTTTGATTCTGCATACCTATTGAGAATAGTAGTATACAGCTTCATAATCTAACCAACATTTATATTAAACACATAGTTCGAACGTTGTTACCTTGTCGATAAGACGACCAGCGCGACTGTGGCCTCTTCGATCCTTTTAAAGAGGTGTTTCTAGTCTCTTCCCTTTTGTTCATGAGTATCTACAAAGAATTTAATGTTGTTTTTTTCCAAGGCATCTATAAGGTGACTAACGAAGCCATAACGAAGATCTTTTCCCCGGAAGTTGATAAACACTTGAGGGACTGGGCGAGATAGAGTGGCGCCCATGATAGATCTTCGCCAGTTTAGTTCAAGAAGGTTTCTTCTTTCTTACCAATACGAAAATCAACTTGATTCCAGTGGTTTATGGAGGTGTAATTGGATCCAGATCGTGTATCTATCAATTTTTGGTAAATGTCAAGCTAATGTAATTAATTGGTTGAATAAAAAATATACATATTAACAAGTAAAAAAATGATAAAGCTTTGTTCGTTTGTGTATATGGATATTCCATCTAGATATTGCATCTAAATACCATATCTAGATATTGCATCCGTACGTGCTCGCTTCGCTTCATCGCATTTAAATATCAGATCTGACAGCGTGTTGCACTGAATTTGAATAATGATTACGATTTAATTAAAATCAAACAAAAAATGACATATCTTTACGCCAGATTTAAAACAAAGTGAACCGAAAAAGACATTACGTTTGAAATTATTTGTTTTTCAAAATTTTACTGTTTTCAAAATTTTATCGCTTTTCCAGAAATTTAACGGGTTTCCAAAAATTTTACTGTTTTCGGAAATTTTATGGGTTTCTAAAAATTTTACGTTTTTTCAAAAATTTTACGGTTTTCCGAAAATTTTAGGTTTTTAGAAATTTTACAGGTTTCTAGAAATTTTACGGTTTTCCAAAAATTTTACGGTTTTTGGAAATTTAAGGTTTTCCGGAAATTTTACTGTTTTTCGGAAATTTTATGGTGTTCCAGAAATTTTACTGTTTTCCAAAAATTTTACGGGTTTCTTGAAATTTTACGGTCGAAATTTTATGTTCCGTAAATTTTACTGCGTTTTTCAAAATTTATGTTTTAAAATTTTACGTTTTTTCGGAAATTTTACGGTTTTCTGAAAATTTTACGGTTTTCAGAAATTTTACTATTTTCCGAAAATTTTACTTTTAAATTTTATTTTCCAAAATTTTACGATTTTGATACTTGACTTCGGAATGAGAAAGAAAATCAAGAAGATTTTGATTTTTTATTTTCGATACACTAGACGTATCTCACACTCTTTCAAAAAATATCCAAATTTCAATTTTTAGACTAGAACGATCTGGACGTCAGATCTAAATACTACATAATTCATCGAACAATATCTTATATCTGCATCTAGATGCAGTATCTAGATACACAAAAAAAGAACGAAAAGAGACGAGATGATGAACAATTAATTAGGATTTGGCATGGGAACATTACCTAAGATGCCGAAGATAATAGCGAGCAAATTGTGATTGATCATAACTCCCATTTTCTATAGAGATTGATCATAACTCCCATTTTCTATAGAGATTGAGAAGCTTTTCCCGTTCGGAGGTTTCTTAAGGGTCTCAGTTTTTTTTTTTTTTGAAACACCTTAAACTTTCTCTCTCTCTTTATCTATCGTCTCTCTCTCTAGAAGATGCTTCTTTTTATTTCATGGAGGAAACCAAGGAGCCTCAGGTGGTTTATATATAGCTCCAAAATTACCATTGTAGTCAAAATATTTTGATTTTAATTTTGAGTTATTTGAAGCGTGTAACGTGTTGAGTAGAATAAAAAAACCAAAAATAAGAATCGAAAACTGAAATAAACTCAGCCTGGTTGCATGACAGGTGGAGATATTGGTAGGTAGCGTTTGCATTCAATGTTAGTTCTTAATTCTTCCCCCAACTCGCATATCACACACGCGTCGTTTACACATCCTCTTTTACGATTTCATTTTCTTCACGCCTTCTTTTTAATTAGCTTTCAAAAATCACATTTAGTACCATAGTTTTGTACTTTATAGACGATAAATGAATCTCACGGTGAACAAAAGTCTACCCAACATCAACCAATATTAGGGGAAAGCATCACTGGATTACATTACGATTTGTATATTTTCTTTAAATCTTATTCTTTTTTAGTTCACATATGAATTATATAGACGATCCAAAATATCCCACCTATCTATGCAATGTATACAATAAATATAGACCTCGTTTATAATAATTTATGGAATTGTAGGATTAATCATTGGCTACTATTTTCAAATATGCTTACAATGAATTTCATTTTTGTTGTCTGTATTCTCGTTACATAAATAGATATGAACTAAACGAGAGGGGTGAGATTGGTTTCATTTAAGTAAAAGTGTCTATAGGTGGGAATGATTAACGCTAGAAATCTACGTGTGATGACTTAGATTAAACCACTACATTTATAGGTAGCTAGCACAAAAAAGTAGTACTAGTCAAGATATTTATTCGCAGAAAATTGACGCCGTTCTCTATAAAATTGTCAATGATTAACCAAAGTAGAAAAAACCATTCACATCTCCTGATCAGATTTCTCATTTCGTCTCTCTTTTTTTTTTTGTAAAAAAAATCCATGCATCATTTCGTCTCTCTTGTCTAGAAGTTACACGTTTTTATTATCCTTGTACAGAAAGAAAACGTTAAAAATCATGCATGTAATTTTAAAGCAAAACTCCACTCGTCAAAATGGAGCGTTGCGCGTGAGAGTATAATAATTAAGGTACTAAACATAACAAAACAAAAAATGATGCTTTACGAGAGAGAGAGAGAGAGAGTGGTAGTTAATAATATAAAAAAATATAGCAATGAAAATGAAAACTTTGTGCAAATCACGTGAGCCTCTCCAAACACTTCCACTTAGCCGTTTCTTAGACCATCATTATTGCAGTATCTTAACATTATTGCAGTATCTTAACATAGTTTCTTAGCTTAAGAACCGATTCTTAAGACCATCTCCAACTCTAGTTTTTAAGAGTTTCTTAAAGGGGTCCTTAGGAATATTTTTAATCAATTTAATGTAAAATCTTAAGAAACTCATAAAGGGGTTTCTTATTTTGGAGACTCAAGAAACCGTTTCTTAACATTTTAATATTTTAAAAATAGTTAAGAAACCCATCAAGGGTTCTCCATTAATGATGTTTTAAGAGCATCCCCTTTATGAGTTTCTTAAGATTCTACATTAAATTGATTAAAAATATTCTTAAGGAGCCCTTTAAGAAACCCTTAAAAACTAGCGTTGGAGATGGTCTAAGTATCCCAAATAAGAATCGGTTCTTAAGTTCCACGTGTCAGTCATTCACTGGAAAAAGATAATTTCTTCTCTCTTTCTTCCCTTCGCCGACTTCTTCTTCTTTCTCTTCCGTCGCAGAAATTTTTCGTCGAGAGTCTCTGTCTCCGTTTCAGAGAGAGATATAGAGAGTTTGCGCCGTCTTCTTCGCCGATCGTGCCTCTGTCTCCGTTTCCCAATTGTGCCGCCTTCTTCGCCGATCGTGCTCAGGCCTACATCAAACTCAAAAACTTCACTGGTATAATACTCTTCCTTCTCTAAATCATAGTGGAATCAATTTTGATCTGTTCATAGTGGAATCAATTTTGATCTTTTTATCGGTTTAGTTTAGTTTTAGGGTTTCTTTTGTGAGGTTCTGTTGTTATCTTTGAGTTACTCTTTTATGAAAAGCCCTTTTTTTTGTTTTGAATCGAATCGTTGGTCAATTTGGTTCTTATTGATATGAAAAAGTTTCCAACTTTCTGATAAATTTTTAATCCCCGATTCTTAAATTTTGATACTTTAGCTGCTAATTCGTAGGTATGATTTAATACGTAATTGCCTTTAATTATTAATCAAGCATATTGTACAGATTCTGCTGCTAATGCTATATTCCACTGTCGTCTACCTTTGCATTCCATGTATAAAGAAGTGGGAGTCATGAATAACGAAATCATTAAGCCATATCTCTTTTGTTACCTTGTTACTTATTAGCGTTGAAATAATATGTGATCCCTCCTCTTATGGTCACTTTATCTCTTGATTTTTGACCTGTGTAGGTGAAAACATGGGCTCCACTTCTAAACACGTTCTGCAGCAGTGGAAAGCTAGAGCTGGAACTGATGTACAAAGTCCAAATGCAATGCTATGAGGATGCAAAGCTTATGAAAGTTTTCCCAGAAGTAGTGAGGTCGCTCTATGAACTTGATGTCCTCGTTGAAGACACCATTCTCCACTGGTTCCGTAAAGGAACCAACTCAAAGGGCAGGTATGCATCTAGTTCCATAATGTTAAATAACTTCATTTGGAAAGCTTTTTATTTTGAAAGAAACTATGAATGCACTCTCTTGATGTTATGTTGTGGTAAATGTTTGCAGGCAAACCTTTGTGAAGAGCTTAGAGCCATTTGTGAATTGGCTTGAAGAGGCGGAGGAAGAAGAGTGAGTTATCTTTGTACAAAGCTAATTGTTTTGTATTTGGATTTGATTCAGTTAGTCATAGATATAGCCTAAGCTTTTTAGTCTTCTTTGACTTCAAATCTGAGATTGTGACCTCTTTTATAATTTCTGCTTATTGTTGGTTGTGTACATTTTTGTGTTGTGAGGAATGAAGTTTGTTTATTATTTATAGGAATGTGAGATAATATTTTAAAATACAAAATTTCAGAATGATCTCTAATACAATAATTTAATAAAGAAAAACAAATCATTTATAATCTTATATATTATTAGGATCATGATTTTTAGAATGGAGCTCCCATAATAAATCTTAGATTTACAAAGACTAAAATACCAATGAACCTACTAACAATGAAACATGTTACCAATTTACTTTTAATATTTTTTTTTGGTCAAGATATTGTATGAGATTTCTTAAAATAACCATATTCTGTTCTAATTTTTATTAATCATTCTCTTAAATTAACCATTTTTTTTTATTTAAGAACCCCTATGGAGCTCTACCATTGGACATACTAAAAAATGAGAGTTCTTACCTAAATTTCTTAACCCACTTTAATATTAAATAAATGGTTAAGAAATCCATTAAGGTTCTAGGATTGAAGATGCTCTTCTTTGTAGAAAAACAGGAAAGCTATGCCACGTCACCTATTATGCTGACTAGGCAGCCCCTCTCGTGTCTTCAGTGTGTATATTTCTGTTTCTGCTCTTCTTTCTCCTGTTTTAATCCCTATTTTCTGGACTCGATCGTTTTCTTATATTTTATTATATTTAGTTTTGAGGTTAACATATTTATTGATTCTAATTAATTATGTCTAAATTTTCTAACGTTATAAACTTTTTTTTTAACAAGGCTTCGTGTATCTATCAATTTTTGGTAAATGTCTAGCTAATGTGGTTATTGGTTGAATATAAGTTATGTTTTTTTCTTTCCTTTGTTTCAATATGTATGATGAAAGGAATCAGAATATTTTAGGAAAAAGTGGAGAAAATACGAAACAATTCTCAATTTTTCGAGGGTAAGTTAAAACAGATACAGTAACAAAAAAATCTAAATACTTAGAATGTTTTTACTATTAAATTTATTTTAAAATAAAAATATATAAAAGACAAAAAAGAGAGTGGGACCCGTGAACCAAACGTGGTGTGGATATGAAAACATTAAAAATAATAAAAAATGTTTAATTTAATTGACCTAGAATGTATAATCTAAGTCAAAATCAAACGTCTCTAGAATCACCAATACACAACATGATTTCGCACTTAAGATATTCAGATGCTCCTCCTACATATAGTTAAAACAATTAGATAAATTAGACAAGAAAAAAAAACTTTTTTGTCGACTACAATTCACACATGCGAACTCTCATATTTGAACTTAGATTATGACACCACAACGACACTAGTACAAACAAAAAACTAGGATAGAACTCAGGTTGAATGGCAAAGCAATCTATATAGATGAGGTCTTAGCAAAGCTACGCGTACAAACATGGACTAAGAAGGTAATACCATTTTATGAACGCATAACCATTGGTCTCATGAGAGGCAGTAGTAATATAGCATAGAATAATATATGTCTACTTTACCATTCTGCGGATTCCAACATTTGAAAAACTAACAAGTAATATAAATTAGAAAAAGAATAAAGAAATATTTCATTGCTCTGGTTTGTTCACAAATGAGAAGTTACAAGAGAGTCATATCACCATTTCCAAACCCATTTGCTTTGAAGAACATCAGCAACCCTACCCTTTACGACTCTCCTCTGATAGAATCCGTCTCTCTTGGCAACCCCAAATACACTCATCTCCGGCCTTGCAATCCTTCCGAAACCCATCACGTACCGAAAGACAGTCACCAAGTCTTCATTCGTCGTCCCTAACCCGCTCCGGAACTGGCACCTAAACTCCGTTTTCTTGAACGGCCACATATTCATTGTCGTGAATTTCCAGCTCCGAGCTTCCCCAGGCTTTAGCACGGCCCAGCCGAGGTCATCTCGTTAGACCAGCATCTCACGGCTAGCTTTGCTTTCCGGGCACGGAGGCAAGAAATCTCGTTCTTTAGCTCTACACGTCCTGCGGTCGCTGGAACTAGTAATAACGCCGCCACAGCCACTGCTGTCGCTAGGACAATGCACCACCCGGGGAGGCTCCCCATTTTCTTTATTGATCTGCCTTTGTTTATGTTTTATAAATTTGGATCAGTTTTTAGGGTTTCGCAACAAATCGGACATGTGAGGATGAAATAGATTCGAATGATGGAGAATACACCGTTAGAGTCATCTTTTCCAAATTTGTAATTTTTTTAAGGCATAACTCGTTTTCTGTATTTTTGGAAAGAAGAAAAATAAAAGAACATAACTGGAAGATAGATTTGCGCAAACCGAACCGAATGGTAACACTAAATTTATATCTAACAAATCAAAAATAATATGAATCTAGTGCAACCGAACCAATATTCATTTAAAATGAGTATAAAATTACATTTAAGTATTTAACTATTCTTAAAGTACATAATATGAATGATTTGTGTTTGTATATTTATGCAAAACCGAACAGAATTAAAACTTTTGGTTGTAATTCAATATAATTTTTTCAAAACCGAAAAACAAAAACTGAAAAAACCAAACAAGAAAAACCGAATATCCATGTAGATGTTAGCGGATACTATTTGAGGTACTTTTTGCCAAGTCATGATTAGATGTCCACGACCAGATAAAATTGTGCTGCTTCAAGCAAGAAACTTGTACTACAATAGCCATCCTAAATCTGATAAGCCGGAAAACCCCTAATATTTCTTCGAAAGAATAAAAGACAAAAGAGGCAACAAAGAGAACGAGGAGAAGAGCTGCTAGAGCCTAGAAGGTCTGATGTGGCAAGCATTAAAATAGAAAAACATGCGATACAGAAGATTAACGAAGGTATCAATAATTTATTCATCTCTTATGGACCCTAGTTTTTCTAGAGGCTAATGCAAGATGTAGAGATAAATTAACCTGAACAAGAAAACAACAAATTAGATTTTGACAAAGTTTTTTTTTTTTGTGACTATCCGGATCTGGTATTGTTGACCAAATATCTAGCATCCATGGTACTGCATCCATACATTTGATAAACATGAAGCAAGTCAATAATTATTATGCATGACACTATGATAATCGATAGATATTATTTCATTGAATTTAAACTATAACAATTTAATCACTAGCATCTATGGTACTGCGTACATTTGATAAAACATAACATTGAATTCTTATAGTCTTTAAATCTTTTACCTTCAAGTTAACTCTAAGTTATCATCATGTGCTACTGCCCACAAAATATTAGCCCTCAATGAATCGATCATCCTAAACTAGATTATATTGTCACTCGGTCCAACTTGTTTGCGTCTTTAAGAAATCAATCGGCTACACGGATGCTGTTTCAAATAAAAAGAAACGAAATTTAACTGTAATTTTCCAGTTTGACGATTGAACCAAACATACACACGATCTTCGTATAATGGTTACAAATCTTGATATATTGTTAATACAGAGAAATGATTTTTTTTTTGAAAAAAGACCAAAAATATTAATATCAGTATATCACTAAGAATCTCTTATATATAAATAAGGAGTCTCGGATCCATTATCAAACCTTAGCCTTTCTAAATTCTGCAAACCTTCATGTTAATAGCAGTCACTAGTAGGTACCCGAGTCCCTTCATGTTTCCACAAACCGAGCTCCTCAACTGTATAAATACACATCTTCCTCAACGACCTCATGAGGCTACTAACATATTGATGTGCAAGGCCTAGGGTCTCTCAATCATCGATCTCTCGATCCGAATCAAGCTCTGCATGCTTTCTACGATGCATATCTTTGAGTTGTTGCGGTGACCAAGGTTTCCACGGCTCGACTAGCTTCTCGACGGGCCTCGACAATTCAAAATACCTTCCAAATATAGCATGAGGAGAATACAACTCGTAACCAATGAAATAAATCCCATTAGGTCTAATTACGTATTTACATGTTTGCCCGTCGCATAGCATCGCCGTAGTAGACAAGGTCCTGATCTCAACGTTTGCTGTTCCTACGCTCGACCGGAAACGACAATTGTGGACCATCACGCCGTTACCAAACTGAGGAACTTCGAATTCCCAATGAAACTCTGAGGATGGAACCGATTTGTGCCATCCGATGTCTTTCTTTGATGATCGGCAATTGTAGAACACCGACGGGTTTTTGACTTTGTACATTTCGTTTTTTATCAGTATTGAAAAATCAACGTCTCCTGTATCAGCTGAGTTTACGGTTAGAATGATTACTTGGAAAACAAGACACAATATTACTAGGGTTTTCATTTTCTCAGCCATTTCTTATTCAGAGACTCTCCTCTCTCGGGTTGTTATATATATAAAACACCAAGCTATATTTTATTGATATGATCGGACAATAATAGAAAGGGCGTTATGGTTTTTGTAAGCTAAATTAGTTATGTTTGTTACAATACTAATCTTGTGTGTTTGACTCGGAAATTTCTATTACCTGAAATTGTTTTTTTTCACGTTATCAAAGTTGAGTTGTCCGATTGACTCACCAAAACTCCTTCCAGAAGCACAAAAATCCATTGTTATATATTTTTTAAATTAATAAATTGTAAAAATGGAAGAAGAAAAAAATCCTTGGTAGGATCAAATAGGTAAAGTACGTGAACATGTAAATTTGCATCACATGAGTTTATTCACACAGAATTGAAACCGTGTGAGGTAACAAATTCAATTTCTTGGTGGACTTTCTGCAGGCAAAGAGAATGATAGTTTTAGAGATGAAAGAGTGTTAATGTGACATCTTTTAAAAATCGAAATGACCTCGTCTAGAAAGTTAGAAACTAATAGTTTGAATCCGAACGATAAGAGCTAGATTCCAAACCTAGTAATGAGTTTTTTTGATTCATCAAAGATTGGTTTTGTCTTTTACATCCAATTTAACGAAATATATAGGAATGTACAGATATAAATATTTACTATCAGGAACTGTATGTCTTTGCATTGGGATGAAGAGATTTTCAAAGAAGATCGGAAGAAGGTTCACCGCAGAAAGCTTCTGGTTCGAACGTTCTTGCGGTTTCATCATTGTACGCTCCAGGGATTGGCAAGGAGGATCTGTCCCTAGGATCCTTATATGTTCTATAAGACGATGCAATTGGAGAATCACCAAGGTATATGACAAGAATGAGCGATAATCCGAGAATCACTAGCGTGTTTTTCAATCTGGCAAGAATTGGTTTTACCTGAAACAACATACACACAGCACGAGACAGAAACTTTTAACAAATCTCATATACAAAACAGAAAACTTCATCAAATCCCTGCAATATGATAGAATTTGAACATACAGTGGACCATTGAAAAACAAAATCCAAAGATTAAATAGCGAAAGAATGATTATAGCGTACCGAGAAAGATCCAAGAAGACGGTCTCGTGCCAAGACTTCAGGTGTTTTCACCCAAACCTGTTTCGAAGAATCCATAAGTAAAGCTTTAGATTAACCAAACACAGATGTTTCCTTCTACCAATATAGACAGAAGAATCATAACCTGACCATCATACCACCCAGTTTCTTCATCTGCAACGACAGAAGAATGAGAAAATTCAAAAACCAAAGGAGCAAAAAACAGTTCTTGAGCTTATCAAAACATGTAAATTTCGCAACTTTGTAAGAGTTAAAACCAAATTTATGCAATAGGTCGCCAAGTAAAACGAAACTCAAAATCAAACCAAATTCTCGATTATATAAAAAATCCAATTCAAATCATGTCGTTTCGCTAATTTCCAGAATCGGAAGAGTTGAGAAGTCGGAAAAGTAAACATACACTCGACGGTGGCGCTAAGAAGACGATTTCCTACATAAGCCCAACCAAGATACATCCTTACGACAGCAAGCGTGACAACAAAGATCCCGCTTGAGCTGGCGGCAAGAATTCTCTTAACGGGTTCGTATTCGGGTCCGACGGATCCGAACCAGGAAACGGGTAATCCAACGAAAAAGGCGAAAGAAGCGCCGGTGACGAAGAGCCTGGAAGAGTACTCGACTAGATCTCCTGAAGCCCAGGAGAAAGGGAAAGATGTGGAGAGTGACTGATACTCGTTGATTGGTTGTTGTTCCGGCGGAACGGGACAATCGGTCTCCGGCAACGGCGGTGGAGGTTGGGGTTCGGAGTTCTCGGCGCCGAATTTGATGAGAGAAGAGGGAAAGTGTATTTTGCGGAATAATAAATTGTGGTGTAGGAATCGGCGGTGGCGAGACGGTGGTTTAAGGGAGGATGAAATTGGACTGAAACGGCGGAGCACTGTAGCAGCCATCGCAGCTTCGTTTGCTTTAGCCCTTTGTGTTTACCGATTTCAATTTTTTTAGTCTCTGCACTTAAAAATACATACGGCAAATGAGAGTGAGACAACGTTTCATTAAATTCATTTCATTGTCAACTACAGTAAGAAGAAGTTAAATTTGAATTAGCGAGATACAAAGCAGAAAAAATTATTTTAACTGAAATTATAGTGACTTTTAACAGATTTTCAGGAAAATCCCAAACCATAAACTTCATTGGCTTATTGTATTCTTTTCATCTACCTTTTTTTTTTTTTTGGTTCATTCACCTAACTTTATCGTTACAAGTAGCAACAATGATGATAATAATAGTTACAAAGGGTTTAAATAGGGCTTTTCTTTTTGTTGTTGAGCTCCCACTTCGATTGAACTCCACAAGCTTTTCCCCAACCCGTCAAATCTTTTTTGTTTTGTTTCCTCTCGTCTGACAGTAAAAGCAAAATGAAAAGAAAAAAAAACAAAAAGCAAAGAAGAAAATGGCATATCCCCCACCCATTGGCTCTTCGAACCTGACCAGGTGAAGCAACAGCTTCTATCTACTTATCTTACATCAAACTTTCACTCGTGTTCGATCTGTTGCTTATGTTTAGACCCTGAAGCCTCTTCAAACTTCGCATCAGTTGTGTAAATGATGGCCGTAAATGCGGTTCCCTGCATAACAATCACAAGCTTAACCCCCACCTAAAATGTGTGACAACCGACCCACTTCACCAAATTTTACTCATTTCTATAGTGATGGTGTTTTAGCACTACAAAGCTAATCATATGGTTCCGGGTATAATAACATGGATCTTACAGCTCTAATAAGGAGTATTGAATTACTTTGACTAAATTTTAAGGATTTGAGTTATGAAAATGAACATACGTTTGCCAACATTCACGGATTATCTGTGCAACGGTTGGATCGATATCATCTGGGATTTCAAGACGTCGATTCTGGAATCCCACAGCTCCAACGACTTGCATCGGGTTCAAACCTTTCCAGGGGATGCGTGAAGTAGCTAATTCCCACAATATAACACCAAAGCTGTACACGTCACATCTGCGCAAGCACACCAGTCAATATTTCTGTATTAACATTTAAAAAGATTCTCATAGTGTTAAATTTCACTCACTTCTCATTAGCCGGTTCATTCCTCAACACTTCTGGAGCCATCCACTCAGGCTGCACACGCATTAACAGGACATCTTGTCAAGTAAGTTGCTCCGCTTATCTTTGCAACACAGAGTTCATGATTGAGAAATAAGGAATAGTTCCATTTAAGATAAATAACTAACCGTTCCTGCAGTTGATTTTGAGGACAAATACGTGTGGTGTTTCATGCGGGACAATCCAAAATCACAAACCTTCACAACCCAATTTTTATCAACAAGAAGGTTTGGAGATTTCAAATCCCTATGTACAACAGTCGGGTGGCTGGTGTGTAAGTAGTTCATTCCCTTTGCCTGCAATACCATCAGAAAGAAAACAAGTGTCAGATAATTTTTAGCAAATATAGCAGTAACTTTCAAGATCCTTTCCTTTTAACCAGTGAAGCTCATTTATACCACATCAAGCGCCATCCGCATTCGCCTCTTCTCATCAAGCTGATGATTTGGCCGATGGAGTAATCTATACAAACTTCCCCTGCATAATATCATAAAAGTCTAACCCATTTAGAAGAATAAAGAAAACTAGAAACGAAAAACGAACATTCTGGTTAGAAAAGGATTACTCCATGTTAAAGGACGACTCTAAATCAAACTAGCAGACTAAGTGGTGCATTAACGAAATATACAAGAAGAATATGGGAGGATCAAACCTGGGTAGGAACTCTGTCAGAATGGAGAAATTTGGCGGCCGAGTAACTGCTCCCATGAAAAGAACAACGTTTGGATGACGTAACCTCAACATAATTTCAATCTATTGGAGGAAAATAAAAACATTCAAAGTATGATTAAACAGGTTGCAGGTAATTTTACAGAAAATAAGATGTCTATGGTTAAATGATTTGGAGTTACTTCAGATTTGAACTGTGTTAATGCATCACCAGAGAAATCTTGATCCAGAAACTTCTTAACAGCCACTTCCTGAAAGGAAAAACACAATCAGTCCAAGAACTCCATGACTAAAATAGCACTTCTCTTCATTGGAAGGAAATGTGAGAGAGGTTTTAGAAACTGCAGATTAAAAAGAACATTGCAAGGATCAGTGGATTAAGACTACAAAACATAACTCACAGTTCCATTCCACTCTGCACGATAAACTTCTCCATATGAACCTGCGACAGAAATAGCACAAGAACGAGCACATTAGATCTTATAATTTGGGATAATAAGGAGCTAGTCTGGTGTATCAAACTGAATAGTTTGGATGTAAAGATCTTATCCACAAACATAAGTGTAGATAACAATTAGTAAGGAATAAGCTTCAGCAGAAGTCTATCACGGCTACCACTTCAGTTTATAATGCATGATACTAGCGAATCTAATATCTGATAGACCAAACCTTACCAATACCAATGCGCTCGCCAATCTGAAGATCTTCCCACATAATTTCCCACTTTGCAGCTTCGCCGAGCAATGGATTTATTCCTTGGTCATGACTATCACAAACAGTAGACTCCCCATTAGCAGTGCCGATCTCCATATTTTCGGATGAAGAAACTTTACCAATATTATCCACATCAAAGTTTCTCTTCATAGACAAATCGACCTCCACTGATTGTTGGTAAGTCTCAGCTGTGGGGTTCCTTTCAGACTCTCTCAGTTGTTCAGCTACATGATCCGCGACCTATTCAGTGCAGATGGAAATAATTAAAGACTTAAAGAGTCTTAAGATAGAGTAAGAAGGAACATGGAAAAGAATGAAAACAATTGTGCAGGATGTGAAATGATGTTTATCCTAAGAATACCTTCTCTGGGTAACATGGAACACCAGAAACCACAGAATCACCACTTTCTTGGCGGAATTCTTGAAGCAAATTCTTCCCCCTCAAGTTGTGTGGGTTAATATCCATAAACAAATCTGGGGGAGGTGATGCACCACTTTCCAACAAGACAGCATGTAATTTCTGCGCAAATTCAGGGTTCTTTGCTGCACTTATGACATACTTTGAGACATTCTTAACTTTAACTTTCTGAGCACATGTCGGTTTCCCAGAAAATGGAGGCAAATTTTCACCAGATATCTGCTGTGATTGCATTAGCTTTCCAAAATCATGCTCAAATCTCTCTGTTTGATGTTTTTCAACAGCATATCTGTTACTGTTTTCTTCATGGTTTCCAGTGAAGAAGTTTGCCACCATACCAGATCTGGAATCCGTTTCCCCCAAAACTGAATAAGCTGGCGTTTCAATTTCTTTCTCAACTTTAGGGGTTGAATGCTGCAACGTGTCCAGATCCTCAGGAAATACTCTTGTATCTGTGCAAGAAACTGGAAGAAAACTGCTTGGAACCTCGGCAGGAATCAGAGCACCCGGAGCACCCATTAAATCAATAATGTATTCACTGCATGGGAAGAATGAATTAGGACTCTGCAAAAAGCACTACCATCACATACAAACTGAGCCCAATATCAGGACTCTAGAATGCAAACATAATGCAGCAGATTACAGCAATCAAAGAATACCTTTTGTCATCTAGTTTAATCAAGTTCACAGCTCCATCATCAGTTCCAGTGTAGTAGCTGCCTTTTACCAGCATACATGGGAGATTAATCCTATCAGCAAGGACCTATAAAAAAGAGGAGGGGAGTAGTTAGCTTCACCCTACATCTCCTAACCGTGACCAAAAAGGGAACTCGGCGATGAAAAAGGAAATAATGAGTGTTGCCACTTGAAACCCAAAGTAAGAAATTCAAGAGGTTTAAGAGCAACGCTAGAAAAAAGTAAGAGGATTTGTTATAACCTTGAAAAGCAAAGCCCTGTGACGTGCAAGACCAACATTAACTCTTCCAAGTGGAAGAATAGTAGTGTTCAAAGAATTCCTTAGTTCATAGCTTCGAAGCATCCACCTTCTCAATGCGTCATCAGCATTTTCAACGGGGCCACCCATTTGCTCTACAACTATATTTGCAATTTTCTGAGTTAAATCACTTGACACCTGACCACGGGCAAAGTCTGGACATTCCGCAGCCAAAGCGGATGCTCTCCTCTCTAGCTCTTGCAGTTCAGGATCAATCAATCGGTTCACCAAAATGACCTCATAATCAACATTTTCTGAAATAGAGATTGCTTGAAGATCCACTAGAAGTGGCATCTTCCCTTGTGAAAGAGAATTGGATGTAATCCCATACACATCGTAAAAACCATCCCTGACTTTCTGGTCATAATTAATAACCTTATGTCCCTACATGAAAAATAAACAAGAGCACGATCAGCTAAAGTCTCCCATTGTCATAATCAAGGCTGAAACCATCCACATTGAATAAACCACGGTAACTCCAACCCAAAAATGGAAAGTTATACAGTCAGGACTCAAAAAATACTCGCATCCAAGAGAACAGTGCAAGCAGTAGCAGTAACAAATTACAGCAAGATCCTAATTCCTCTAAACCCTCGCTAATCGAATGATCAGACTCCCTAAAACCCCCAAATCCATAAGAATTAGAGAAATTAACCAAAGCAAGAGTCATGAATTAGTGTATTACCCAATAACGGAGCGAGAGAAAGTCAACGGCGGAATCAGCGTCGGTGACTGGAGCAGAAACCCCAAGGCTAATCCGCTTAGCGGCATCAAGCTGAGCCGTATCTGCATTCTCTCTCGGATCAGAATCAGAGACGCTGATCGCCATAGCTAACTGGACTTGATACTCCTCCTCCATCAAATTGAAATCGACACCATCAACAGCGGCCAGATCACGGCCTACAGGCTCTAATGTTTCCAGTCTCGGCATTGTCGTAGAGGCGTTACCAAAACCGGAGGAAGAGACGGAAGAAGTCGAGACGGGGCTAGGGCTAGTACTAGGAATAGGGCTAGGATCGATCATCGGTCTAGTCGAGTCGTCTAACCTATGATGGTCACCAAATCCGCCGCCGACGCCACTACTTCCGCCGATGTGTAGCTTCCGTAGAAGATGCTTCATCTTCGACATCGATCGTCAACGACGAACTGATCTCTCTCTCTCTCTTCCTCTTTCTCTCTCTAAAAATCTCCAGTTTATCTCTCTCTAAAAAAAATGAAGCTTCCTTTCGCAAATTTTTTTTTTTTTTGGGGTATTTTTTTCTATAAAAAAATAATTGTAAATAATATTGTCACAAAACAAAATTAATTATAGAGAAATAAATAATGCGTTCTTCGTAAACAAACAAAACAATAAATAAATTAGATAAAAATAGAGGCTTAACCTGCGCCGACATCTTCGAAAGTAGATTCGATTAAAATGCGCACTCTTCTTCGTCAAGCTTCCCTCCACTTTGGTAAGAATTAGCTTTGACTATTTTACTCGAAAACTTTTCGGTTATTAAAATCAATCACAATCATCCGACATGCCTAAACAAATTTCATAATTATCCGCTCGTCCAACAACAATAATCCGAAAAATAATATATACTCCATTGTAAAACGTTACACGATAAGTGCCTAGAAGTACATGATCAAAATATAATTCATTGGAGGGAACAATGATGTTCTTGGATTTTGTACAAAATGAATTCATTGGATCATGGACTATTGAATTTATAGTCACTATTCTAGTGCAGTTTAATTGGAAATTTCCTTGATGTAAAAAAAAAAAAAAATGGAAATTTCCTTGAATGGTTGCAGCTTTTTGTTGGATATGTTGAAAACAATAAACTTTTTTGATAAGATGTAATTTTTCTTTTTAAACTCTTCTTTTTTATTATAAAAAAGAAGACAAAAAGAAAAACTAAAACTCAACAAAAGTACTGCAACCATTGAAAGTTTCGGGATTAGTAATGGTAGAAAAAATACAAAAATTATTCAAAAAAATATGTGTAGTTTTCATCGCAACACTGGTTAGAGTAGCTCAGTACGTAGCAGACAGAAGTCATTGTTTATGTTTTGGCTTATAAGCAAGTAAGCAACCCAGAAAAATCAATGAATATCACACTTGGTGAAGGTTCTGCAAAAAAAAAAATCGTTAAAAACACCCTTACGCTCAATGGGAAAAATTGACAACATCACACCAAAATCATAAATAATTGACGCAACTGGATTGAGATTTTGATCTCATTAGACCCTTAAACTCATTTATCTTTTATTGCCTGGTTTTAAAGGATTTTTTATTTGGCAAAAAAAAACTATACTACTGCAAAAGTAAATCTATGTGTACGAAACTACTGAGTAGTAAATAAACCAGAAAAAAAAAAAAGAGAGAGACAATTACAGTTATTGTGCATTAAACTGTTTACAGGCTATCCTCCTGTCTTCTCCGTATACCAAGTTCTTAATTTAAACTAATAAGAAAACAACATTGATATATTTTATATATATATCTCTCTTCAACTTCTGATCCCTCCAATCCTAATAGGAAGAAACACTTCCATTAAGCTTTCCAAAGCATCCTCTTAAAGAGCAAGTCTTCTCCTTTTCGTCACCGAACAAGAATTTGTAACCCGCATGCAGCTCTTTTGCCAGATTCTGCCTTAAAGCTTTTGGCGAAAGATTTTACCTTTCGAAAGGATCTCCCGCCTCAGCAGGATATTCAGGTGCAGCTACAGCTGCATCAACCTTTTCCCTTAGATTGAATTTCTTGGCGATCATTGGCCTTACATCTTCAACTCCAATTAAGCTTTCAAGAAATGGGAGCAAATGAAGGAGTTCTTTATCCGACGGGTCATTGAACCAGCTCTCTATTGGCACCCCATTCTCTACTTGGAACCCAAATGCCTAAAACATTGCACAAGAAGAAAAACCCAATAAGATTATGCAACAGCCTTGAGATAGAGCTTAGGGTATTCTTAACAGCGGTTCTGGAATAAACTTCTTTTAATCAACCCCACACAACTTCATAGTTTTATATAGCTTTTGCAAACTATGAACAAACTACTTAATTCGCTCATACCGTCTTTCATAGTTAGTATAGTCTTCCTATACTGAGAGATGTATCCTACAATTACAACTGATAAAATCATCTACCAATCAGCTTTGGTTTAAAGCATTAGAATGGAGAAACATTATGCGTTTACTCGTTGGGTAGAGGGATGATAAGAGTACAATACCTGTGGGGAGTTGTCGACAATGATAACACGAGATAAATCACGCCCAAGGACCGACAAATCCTTTAGGTAGTTACCATCAAAGAAAACACAGGAGTCACGGTACACTCTATGGCGAAAGAGCTTTCTCTTAGGGTCAAGCACGTTCAGAAGTTGCTCAGCATAAATACTTTGGCTAGCTGTAAATATGATGATTTCAAATAGACGGGATACTTTCTCCATAAACTCTTTGAGGTGAGGACGGCACCTCACATAAACCATATGCTCTTCTTCATTAAAATTTACAGGGAATGTGAAATCCACCTCATCACACGGTTCTAGAGTCGAATGCACAAGAGTTTCTGAAAATCAAAAAACATATATTTTATAGCAATAGCAGAAATAAACAAAACAAACTCTTTTATGGAACACCAAATTACTTAGAAAACAAATATTGCATTGAGTTTTACTTGAGCAGAAATGGACAAACAAATTAAACTTTACGCCCTAAATCTTCTGCCCACATGTCTGTATGTGGTTACATCACATCTACATACAATACTAGTGAGAAAGACATAGATTCATGTTCCATTAAAACCTACAAAGAGAGACACTATAACAAAACAAAAAAAGAATCAGCTGAAAAGTAGCCTTACCATCGAGGTCTAGGACAAGAGAAATAGGAGGGCAGCTTCGGGTTTGTTTAGGAAGCAAGACCGGCCTGAAAGTTGGGACAACAGAAGACAAGTTCGGCAAGTTCTTGATAAACAGATAAGGATCGAACTCGTCCAGTTCCTCATCCTCTTCATCCTCCATGCATACAGAGGTTATAAGGGAATCTTGGCCACGCTCATCAACACGTTCCAGCTTTGAGTTCTTCATTGCTAGATAAATGGCAGAAACCGAATCCAAGTTACAATTTGAATCTACGGTACTTGTATCTAGAGCAAGCAATCGATCATAAGGGTTCTGTGCGTCCAAATCCCGAGAAGGAGAGTCATCATCTTCCATTAAAACCCTATTAACATCAACTTGTAACTGAATTAATCAACAGGACTCAGAGCCAAATGCCATAACTCCACAATTTCAATTTAACCCAGTTTCCACATTCATACCCAACACACAATGCTCAAGAACTAGACATCTACAAGTACAAGCTAGACTTCACCTCAGGAATCAAGTGAAACTTTTCATGAACGGATGAGCCTCATAAATGCCAAAAGAATCAATGATAAAGTTTTCAAATTTACCTTGTAGGAGCTCTCTTCACCCCTGTATCTACCGACAAAACTGAGACAGCGGAGATAAATCAGATCCCGAGTCCTTCAAATTGCAAACGCTAGCTCAAACACAAGGATAGTCTGTAGAAAAAAGAAAAAAAAACAGATCTTGAATTCTAATAGGAGCAAAGCCCTAGATAATTCACACGTAGAAACCAAACAAAGAAAGCGCCGAGATTTAAATTATTTGAAAGATGAAAAATTTGGAGCCAAAAGAAGCAAATTCGAAAACTTTCATCGCGGAAAGTGACATAAATCAATATTTTAACAAGAGAACCGAACCGGAACGAACTCGATTTCAGATAATTTTCAATTTTGATTGTTTGATATGTCTAGGGATTTATATACGAAAAAAGGGGGATATGAAAAGACGGTTTTTATTTTCTGTAAAAAAAAAAAACAAAGCTTTGACTCGAAAAGACGATATCTTTCTGCTTTCTCCGCAAATTTCTCTGAAACGACGAACCAAGACTAGAACTTTCAAACCCAGATTATCTTCACTAGCCCAGAAATTTAAGCTGAGAAGAAGAAACGGAGAGGAAAGGAGATTAAAAAAAAAACCCTAGAGAAGGTAAATTCGTCGGAAAAAAAGTACCTCCGATCAAAAAGCTTTCTTCATTCTTCCGTCTTCTTCTCTCTCTCTTCGAAATAAAGAGTAAAATATTTGCTCGAAAGGAATGAGAAACGACACTATAGTCTACATAAGCAATGATATATTTCATTTAAATGCCCCTCATACTTTATAAATATTTAATTAGTACCTCACTAGTTTTAATTTTAAAACAAAGCCCCGGAGTAAGTCGGGAAATGATGACGTCACCGCCGGTTAGAGTTTTGAGTATATCTCTTTAAATAAAGGAAATTAATTTGTTTGATTAGATTTGATGTTACAAGTATAATTTCTGTTTAGTCTCCTATATATAGGATTATCTTATATTTTATTGGTTCTAGTTGGATAACTGTAGAATTTTCATTTTGGGTCATGATTAGGCAGATTTATTACCAAACACATAAAGTTATTGAATGACGACGTGTTTAAGGTTATCGTTGAGCAATAAGATCCAAACCCAAGTCCAGATGTTTTTTGTTTAATCCACAAAACTTAACTATAACTTCAATAGTGAAAAGTCAAAACGGAAAAGAAAAAAAAAAAACAAAGTAAATGAGAAAGTGTTCCATCCTTCTTGTCTTCTTTCTTTGGTTAATTTACAAGAAAAGAAAGATGATTTTGATGATAAAAAGAAAGAGATGTAGACATACTAGTAAAAGATTCATCAATGTTTTGGTTTCTCCCTAGAGTTAAAAAAATGTGACGTCACTTAGAGATACATAACATTTCAGGCACTTGCTTAAAGATGTTAGACATTGAAAATGAGAGGAACGAATCTCCTTCTGTTTCGTATGTGTAATAAAGGACAAGTCCAACACAAACAATTGGCTACCTAATTAAATTTGTTGAGGATCGTCGATGAAGAATAGAGGACAAGTGGCTGAAAACAACAATGATATAGAAATCTCCAAATACTGAGACTATAGTATAGACAAAGTTTCGGATTTGAGTATAGTCTACGTTTGCAATCTGAGAAAAATCAATACTAAAGAATGGTTTCATCTTCTTCCCCTTCCTCTTATATACTCTTTGTTTTCTGGAAAACTCTTTGTAGCACTAAGAGCATTTTCAACTCTTGGTTCATTCTTCTTGAGCTTTGTCTCATGTTAATCCCACTTTTGTTTCTGTTTCTTACATCGTTTACTTCAAAGAGCTCCAACAACAAAGGTGATAATTTATAGCAATTTTCTTCATTAGCTTTTCCTTCTCTTAGAAACATTAACTACAAAACATACATAGTTTAGACTAGTCACATCGTAAACCAACTATTTTAAAATTTTGTAGTTAAGCTTTAAAACGTTCTACATAGATATGGATTGTGAAAAGATTGGGTTCAGAAACTTGGAGTGGATATACAAACACAATAGAAACATAAGGGGTTAGATTGTAAATAAAACAGAAAAACAAATAAAACGGCGACGTTTGATGGTCCTCGTCAACAGCGACAACGTTAGCAATGGATCGTCGCCGTCGTACCCGTCAGCCTCAAAGAAAAAGAGAGATTCCGCCGCACGTTGTTCAAATCGAAAAGCGACTCGCAATATATCCATCTTCCCTTTTTCTTAACCTGGAAGATAGTCAATCAGACACAGCAGAGTATTTATTGTATACTGATTTAGCCATTTTCAGTAAACTAAACTAAAAAAGGCTTCACCTTTACAACTCTTTAGAGAGAATTAATGGTTTGGTTGACGGATCAACAGATCGGGAGATGGAAAAGGAAACGAATTTTAGTGGTGGGATCGTTTCTCTGTTGGCTAATTATCATGTTCATCACTCCCAAAGTTCCCCTCGATTCCTTTCGTCACCATGTCTTCGCCGATAAACGCAATTTCATGGGTATTATATCACTCTTCTCTCTCCTCTATATCTGTGTGTGCATGTGTAATAATGAGAGACAGGTGTTTTGTGTGGGTTTGATGATGAACAGGAGTGCCTAATACATTGAATGTGATGACCAACTTTCCCTTTCTTATTATTGGGGTTCTTGGTTTTGTTTTTTGCATTGGAGGGAGCTTCTTCAATATAAGGTTATTACTGTCTTCTCTTTTAACATTTTTTAAAAAACAAAATTAGTGTTAACATCTTGATTTGTTGTAATGCAGTTTGAAAGGTGAGATCTGGGGATGGACATTGTTTTACGCAGGCATTGCAAGCTTCGCCTTTGGTTCTGCTTTTTATCATCTCAAACCTGATGACAACAGAATCTTCTGGGACACTTTGCCTGTTCGTTTTTCTCACCCACCAACTTCACTTACTTGTCCTCTGTTAATTATGAACTATCTTCTTTTAGCTTATGGAATAAATCTTCTTTCAGTTTCTGATTAATGACACGGTAATTGTAGATATTGATTGCGTGTTCGCCTTTTGTTCTGCAAGCAAATTTGTGAACAAAAAGCTTGAAAAATCTTCTTATAGCTATGGAAAGAAAGCTTAGATGAGTCTTTAAGTTTGCACTTAGTTTTCTTGTGTTGTTATTACAACTACATTGTGAACAAAACTCGTAAAGAATCTTCCTATAGCTAATGGATAGAAGCTTTGGAGAATTTGGGTGTAAAGTTTATCGAATGGAAAAGTTCGTTTTTGCTCATCATGTTTAATGGTTGGTTATGAATAGCTGTTTCTTGATTAATGACGGTAAATTGCAGATATTGATTGCGTATTCGTCGCTTTTCTCTAGTTTTTTGGTTGAGAGAGCGGGGGAGACAGTGGGACTAAGTTGCCTCGTCTTGCTTCTATTTATATCATTTCTCAGCGTTGCTTACGCCAGGTAACATTCAAACCGGGGAAATCATTACGACCTCCCTAATATATATTTTCATGATTTTAGTCAGGTTCGGATTGAAATTATATGCGTCTTAGTTGATGGCAGACTGTTTAATGATCTCCGGTTATGCATGACGTTCCAGTTGATTCCGTGTCTAGCGATTCCCGTCATGACGGTTTTGTTACCTCCCAAGTATACTCACTCTAGATTTTGGCTCTGGGCAACAGGTTTTCAAAACTCAACAACCACTTTTGCGGTTTTCTTGTTAGAAAATGCTCTCTTCTAATTTCTTATTATAATGAATGCAGCGGCTAACACTTTTGCCAAGATTGAAGGACTTGCAGACAACAAAATATACAATGCGAATCGATATATCATTAGTGGGCATTCACTGGGGCATTTGTGTTCAGCCGTGGCTACGCTTTTACTTACCATTATGCTTTTGTATAGAAGCATTCGGTTTCGTAGGTAACTTTTTTTACTGGCCTTCTCTTTGATCTTTGAGTTCCATGAAACCTGAGGATTTTTTCATTCTTCTTTTGTGTGATGAAACCAAAACAGACTAGGTGATCTCAAAGGCCATCCTTGATATCCATTACTGAGTCTCTCAAGGGTGTTTTTTTTGTATCCGGATGCTTCAGGATTCTTGTATTACAGATTTTGTTTGGTTACTAAAGGATTTTTGACCCATGATCCAACTAAAAACATCGTTGGTTCGGTGTAATCTTGGTTTCTGGTTTTGAAACAGCTTTGGCATTGCGTTGGCTTTAAGTTTAGTTTCTCAAGTCTTCTGTGTTTGGACAACGGACAACTTTGGACTTGTAGTAACTAAGAAGAAACCAGAAGAATAATCATAACCCACAAATTCACCTTTTATTTTCTGTCTTGGCCTGTGACCTTTTTCTTATTCATATGATCACTTCATTGAGGACTTTGAATCAATGCACAGAATGTGAAAATCTAAAACAGCAATAGCATTATGGTCCTAATTCCGAATAATCATACAAATCAACTAAAAAGCAACAATGATGAGTAAATCTCAGAGTTCATAGACCTTCAAAGAAACGCAAATGGTCATCGAATGTCTCAGCATGCCTTATCTTAGTTATCGACCCATCTTCTTCAACCTGCGAAAACAAAGAACACAAATTGAAGAAAATTAGTTAAAATTCATGACAATTTCTCTCGGGATCTTGATACTCCTATGATTTCCCCTGAAAACAAGAACAAGGAAATGTGTTGGTACCCAGTATTCCGGAGGACGCATCTTGAGATTGTAAGTGGAAGCCATGCTCATACAGTATGCTCCAGCATCATGAACCACCAGACCAGCTCCCTGTAATGAATACAATAAACTCATAAGATTCCACATTACTTGAGCTGCCAAACAGAATCATATCCTTATCATACCTGTGGAGGAGTGGGAAGCACTCTGTCTTTGCCCAAGAAATCAGCAGATTCACAGACAGGACCCACTACGTCGAATTTGGTAACCTCTGCTTCAGGAGGTGGAGGCGAGACCAACTCAATGTGCTTTTGCGTTAAGAAACAAGAACAAGAGGATGTTTAGCTTAACTCCAAGGGACCAAAATCTGCAGATGCCGTTGTGAGAAACATATTTGTTTTTACCTGATAAGCATCATAAAGACTGGGACGGATAAGCTCAGCCATACTTCCATCAATCACTATAAAGTTTTTAGTTCCATTCGTTTTCACACCAGTTACATGGTTGACAAAACAGCAAGTGTTTGCAATCAGAGATCTCCCTGGCTCGATTATTAGATTCAGGTCTCGTGAAAGAACAAGCTCTCTTACCTGGAACACATCAAGGATTGTAAAAATTCTACCATTCCAATACATTTGAGATCAAATGAAGGAAAGAATTTTGAGATGTTGTTCTTACGGTGTTGATGAGATCCATGGGTGTGGGAAGGACAGCGCCGGCATGGTAATAATCTATCCCTAAACCACCACCAATGTTCAAGTAACTAACTTCAAAACCTTGACGCCGGATCTCATCAATGTATTCCACCATGAGAACGGCAGCATCTCTGAATATATCCACCTGGAATAAACAAAACATACACAAATATGTAGAGCTCAAGAGTCGAGATCTAAGAGACGGAGCAAAAGCAAACATGGGAAACATTAAACAAAGAGCAGTCCATATTCATCTGATTACATCAAAACACAACTTAAAGCAACTATAATCGGAGTTACCTTTGTAATGGTAGAGCCTAGATGGCAATGAGCTCCAACAAGCTTCAGCTCTTTAGGATGTGCCTTCACCTCATCCAGAAACCATTGAAGCTTCTCGTTCCTGATACCAAACTTTGAGTTCTTGTTCCCAGTAGCTACATATGGATGCACCTGACAAATGTAACAAACAGAAAAGCTCACTCATATCCAAGCTCTGCAGACCAATTATGTTAGACATGATGCTAAAATAAAGTAAATTTAACCATACCTGAGGATCGACATCAGGATTGATACGCAGCAGTACATTGACCTGCTTACCAGAAATTCTTGAAGCTTCCAAAATGTTATTCAAGTCAAACTCACTATCAACATTTACGAAAACACCTGTTTGAGCAGCTAGAACTAAATCTTCCAACAGCTTCCCATTTCCATTGAAAATGCACCTATTCATTTTATATAACAAAGACAATAGTCAACAACTATCACATCACCATTATACCAAATCAAACAATTCATATCAATCATCTCATTTTCTGATTCCATCAACAAGTCAAACACTATTCTGACTTTATTATTGGGATGAAGTCAAGTAGTCAACTTCAAGTTGCATACACCAACTAGTGACAGAATCTAAGCTCTCTTAATAAGATATAGATCAATGGGTTCAAGAATCTTACTTTGTGGGATCAAAACCAGCACGAAGAGCAAGCCTGAGCTCATTTCCACTGACCAGCACAGCACCACAGCCCAAACTCCTCAAATGCTCCAAAATCTTGAGATTGTTATTGGCTTTAATAGCGTAACCAATGACGGATCTCACTCCCTCCAATGCCTCTTTGTACGCCTCAAGATTCCTTGTGATCTGAGGTTTGCTGTATAGGTAAAAGGGTCTTCTCTCGACTGACTCCATAATATCCTCAACCTTAGTTCCTTCGCAATAGAGGAACCCATCTGATGATTTCTTGAAACAGTGATCAAACGACGACGCATATTCCTTTGTCTGGGTTTTGGAGGAGTTTTGGGAAACGGCGGCTTTCACGGAGAGGCGTTTAAGTGGCTTCAAGGTGGACTTAAGAGACAAAATCGGGATTCTGGAGCGTGATGTTTGGTTCAATTGGTATTGATTTAGAGTTCCGCGGAGAGATGAAGGTTGGGAGAGAAATTGAGTTGCTGCCGCCATGGCTGTGGGATTGTGCGGTGTGTGTGGAGTGGCGACTGTACAGTAGCACTGAAATTAGGGTTTTTGAAATGGTCAAGGAATTAAGTTACACGTGGCAACAGGGTAGCTTTTGTCGGGTCCTGTTTTGGATATCCGACAATATTATTCGCCGGATCCGTTGTAAACTAACCAACTAAAAGGTTCGAGAGTTAGACTGGTGATAGTTGAACCGGCCGTGCGCTAACAAGTAAATTTGGATAGAACAAAAGGAAAAAAGGTGAATAGCGACGACTGTTTGAATTTACATTTACAACTAAATTTTTAGATTAATCATTTTGCCTCATATGTAATTTAGCTTTGTCAAATGTTAAAACATACTCATCATCAAAGGTTCATATTGTATACATCCCGATGCTACAGGATATACTTTTCATAGTTTCTCTAAAGGGAAAGGTGAGTGTCGTCAATGCGATCAAATCAGTCGATTCTCTCCTAGCTTTCATTTTCTTTCCCCCTCAGCTTTCGGATGGCTTGTGCTACTTATTGTTCCGACATTTTAGTTTTGTGTCCGTAGTAATCCTGATGTGTCGGTAGTCACTTGTCTCAAAACTGACAATTATTATGGTAATCTAGTCCTATTTATACAAATTTGCCATGTCTCATCACCCACCACTGCTTCATTATGTTCGTAGATGCGAATATCCATAGGACGATGAAAAATATTTCCTTGGATGATGACGATGAAGCACTCTATCTACCCGTGCATAAGTGAAAACGGAAACCCAAATTAACATTGTTGGTGCACCATTCAAGGTAAAAAGATTAAGGATGTTGTAGTATATAAAGGAGTCAACAAAAACAAGGAAGAGGCAACTATATAGCTAGTTTGGTAATTTTACAATATGAATATATGGGATGTAACTGCTATGTTCCTAGCTTTGCTTGGGGAATAGCTTGGAGACCACCTTGGAGATAATTACTATACTATCTTTTATATAAGATCTATGAGTTCTTATATCTATGAGGGTTTGGCGACAAAAAAAAAAATTGGAATTTCACCCAACGATCGATAGTCAAAAACAAAAATCACAGTAAACTAAAGTTAATAATATATTTACTAATCTGCTAGTGAGTATAGTTTTCGGAAAATATCGTGTAAATAGACATGATTCAAGTGGATAAGGTAAATATGCGATTGCATTCTTGCCTAGTTATGTTATTAAAAAAAAGTTACAAATAAGAGTCTAAATTTTTCTTTTAAAAAAAAAATGAAAAACTCGAAATTATATTGAGTAAGATGTTTTTGTGATATTTGTTTAGGTGTTTCATGTTTTGACAAGTGACAATGTAACTTTTTTTTGGTTGAAAATAATAAAGCAAGACGTTAAAAACAAACTTTACCATACGTTATTGGGGATGTATAGACGTTATGGTGTGGACAATTTGGCGAAGAAGGCTTTATCTTATTCCCTTTATGTTTCCATCGTTAATGTTTATGTACCTTGCTGGTCGGAACCACTAGTGATTTCCGACAAGGCTACTCTGTAATGCAGTTATCTTTTAATGAAATGTGATGTTGAGTTAAAACTTTATGGTGGACACTTGACGGGTGATATATAATTGGTGGTAAAGTCTAAAATATGGAATAGAAACTAACTCTACGTTTAGAGAGCAGTTGAATTATAAATCACGCATAATCTTTGGGAATTGAGAGCTCGAAAACAAAGGATTAACATAATTAAAAGCAGAGCAGCATTGCCGATGAGGCTATGCAATAATAATTGACTTGGGATTTACTCTCTGAAACTGAAAGGGTTGTTTATTCTAATTATATTTAAACTTTCGGATCCCTAATCCATTACTCCAATATCTGCACGCACTTAATTTTTTGCACTTTTTTAACCTCCACTGCACTGACTTAAATTCAAGCTTATTCAATTGCGAGCACTCTTTTTATTTTAAGGTAAAGAAAGAAGTGAACTGCTACCACTATCACTATGTGTCGGTGCGTCATTCATACCAAAAAAAAAAAAATTGTTTCCCTCATTTTATTTTGATATTTTGGTTTTTCAATTAGTACATCTTTAATGTTAATTAGTAGATACATTAACAATCATGATAACAAAGTTTTTCTATTTAGTCTATTTTGAATTTACTAAAACTTGGAATTACCTACCAAAACTTAAAAAATTGATAATTAACTTCTTGATTGATTGAATAGGGTGGGTGAGGGGAATGTATCCCTAAGGTCCTTACTCCCGGTGTAGAGAGCTTGGACTAAGTGCCTTCTGTGATGGTGCTTTCAAAGAAGGTGCTTTGTCCAAGTGAACGGGCTCTGTAGCGAGCGCAAAGGAGAGGTGCTTTAGCAACTCGAGTGATAAGGAGAGGGTAAATCCCTCTCCGTCAACGAGCGGGCTCTGTAGCTAGCGAAAGGAGAGAGCTAGCGGCTTTGTAGCTCTGTAGCTATGGTGCGAAGCACGACACCAGTTCAGTTTAAAATCTTCTTCTTCTTCTTCTTCTTCTTAGGTTGGCTTGAGGGGAATGCTTCCCTTCCATGTCCTGATTCCCGAAGGGGTTAGGGGGTCCGGGGGAAGGGGATTTATCCTATACATCCCCGCCTGAGTCGACAGATTTCATTCGATGAAATCGGTTAGTCGACCAGGTTCCATACACTACGAGGTAAAATTCATCTGATATCATTTTCGCGCGATATTTCATCATCAAATGGGTCTTGATGTATCATCTCTCATCGACCCATCGGAAAATGAGAAAGAGAGCGTTTATTTGAGGCTTGTTCTGAGTCGACAGATTTTATTCGATGAAATCGATTAGTCGACCAGATCTCCTGCTCTTATTTGACATGTGAGGGTTTTTGTGTTGTTCTGAGTCGACAGATTTCATTCGATGAAATCGATTAGTCGACCAGATCTATTGCATCATCAATTTCATAAGAAAATAGAAACAACGCAAAACGATTGAAGGTAAAAAAGAATCTAAAACACAGCTTAACACATTTGTATAATTGTTTTTGAGAAATTAATTTGTATTATTACTTGGGGCCACTTTTTGTAAATATCTTCATTGAAATAAATAATCATCTATATTAATTATTTCAATGAAGATTCCACAGACTTGGCATCGAAGTCATGAACATTCACAAAAATCTAAGTAAAAACTGAAAACCGAAAAACAAATTATAAAAAAAGCAATAAATAAATAATTCTAAAATTAATAATAAAACAAACTATAAAAATTTAAAGCTATTAAGATTCCACAAAAACTCTCTATTGTCTCTCTCTCTTTCTCACTCTCTCTCTTTTGTGAGCTCAGATCTGACCAGAGAAAGAAACAATCGGTGAAGATGACAGACCGAGTCTTCCCAGCTTCCAAACCACCAACCGCAACTAACGGAGTTCCACCAGGTGGTTCCATACCACCTCCTCCAGCTCCGGCGGCTGTAACAAGCAACGGAACAACCAACGGAATAGCTAATCAGAAACCTCAAGTCTATATTCCGGCTAATCGTCCGATTTACCGTCCACAGCCTTACAGTCGCCGTCATCACCACCAGTCTCGACCAAGCTGCCGACGAATTTGCTGTTGTTGCTGTTTCTGGTCGATTCTGATAATTCTGATCTTAGCTCTTATGACCGCAATCGCCGCAACCGCGATGTACGTGATCTATCACCCCCGTCCGCCGACGTTCTCCGTTCCGTCGCTTCGAATCGGCCGTGTTAATCTAACCACCGCCTCTGATTCCTCTGTCTCACATCTCTCTTCCTTGTTCAACTTCACTTTACTCTCAGAGAATCCAAATCAACACCTCACTTTCTCTTACGATCCTTTCACCGTCACCGTTATATCCGCCAAATCCGGTACGGTTCTCGGAAACGGAACCGTACCGGCTTTTTTCAGTGATAACGGAAACAAAACTTCGTTTCACGGCGTGATCGCTACGTCTACATCGGCGCGTGAGCTAGATCCGGATGAAGCTAAGCATTTGAAATCAGATCTGTCGCGCGCGCGTGTGGGATTTGAGATCCAGATGCGAACTAAAGTGAAGATGATAATGGGAAAGCTGAAGAGTGAAGGAGTAGAGATCAAAGTGAGCTGTGAAGGATTTGAGGGAGCTATACCAAAAGGTAAAACTCCAGTTATAGCAACTTCTAAAAAATCTAAGTGTAAGTCTGATCTGAGTGTGAAGGTCTGGAAATGGAGTTTTTAGAGGGATTTGATAATTTCACAATTGAAATTTCTATAAATCTTATTATTATTTTTTTCTTTTCTGGATTTGTAAAACTTTTGGACTGATCCAAAAGAAGATTTCTTCAGTTTGTTAGTTAAAAAATTTTTCAGAGAAGAGTCAGAGAGAGAGAGAGAGATAAGATATTGTCGAGTAGAAGAAGACCACAGAGAATTCACGGCTTCTAAAAAAAAATTCTTGGATTTTTGTTGGAACTTTCTTATTTGAATTTATATGTCTTTTAATGGATACAAATATAAATGTAATACGGAGGAGTGTAAGGGAATGGAGTACTAAAAAGCTGGAGATTGCAGTGACTGTGAAGCATTAAAGTAAAGATCATAGTAATAAAACAGAACCTTAAAATTGCAAAAGATGCCGTGGGGTTTGTGAAGAGACAATGAAGAAGAACACAAGAGATGTGTTAAATGTTGAACCATCTCACGCATGGCATTATACAACACCATTTAAGAGAACGTGAATCGTCTTAAGTGCATATACTTTTTTTTTTATCGACCAGTTGCATATTATAAAATTAATACTATAGACTCCCCCATTCATGAATGTTATGTGGTTTGATATAAACATTAAATTATATCTTGCCATCAGAATCTCCCAAAAGACAAGTTTTCCGGTCATACTGTCCTAAAAATTGAATAAATGGTTCATTACCTTATTAAATCGTCTTAAGTGCTTATACTATTTTATGGAGCCAGGATAGATCGTGAAATCTTATCCAACTATGGACCATGTCGGTGTGACCAAAAACGAGAGAAAGGAATCTGTCCAAGGGACAAATGGCGCTACCCAAAACGGCAAAAAAGACCCGCATAAATAAAGTTAACAAAAATGTATTAGCTGCGACTTAAAACGAAAAAAACAGAAAAATTCAATGTAGTGGTGTGGTGTATTGGATCTGGGCATTTCGATTCTCATAGTAAACAAAATCGCTGCATGTTGGGTTATTTGGACCTTGTTTTCGGCCCTATGTTTTTTATATGTGGCGGATTTGAGAGAACTCATACCAAAATAGTTACTCACCTTTAGAATTGGTGGAAGCATAGTCCCGAGTTTTGGCATGTATGTGAACTGGCAAAAGGACCCCCGGTGCTAACATAAAAAAAATCAGTAAAGAAGATCCACAGACACAGACGTTGAACATGATAGAAGACAGTGATAATATAGACTTTTTGAGATTTAAAATTGAGCAACTCTATATGTTTTTTTCTTTCAGAAATGCCAATAATTCATTTTTTTTGAAAAGTAACTATGGCGTATTTTTATGATTTTAAAAAATACTTAAAAATCCTTTTATATTTTCACGAGATTTAATGAAAAAGCCAATAATAATTGTAGAAAAATAATAGTATAAGTTTATGCTTGAATCCCAAGAGGCCCAAATGGAACCAGTTAAACCAAAAATATCAAAATAAGATTTGTCGTTTTCCAATAAAAATCTGAAGCCCAACACAATGTCCTAAGCCTTTTTCACATTTCTTCACTGTTGGTTTTCCGACATCATTTACTTCGCGGGGGCAGCGACGATACGAACAGAAGAAAAAAGAAAAAGGGATTATTCCGCCGTAGAAACCATATTCTCTCCCTCATCACTCGCTTCAACTTTCCTACACAAGAATCTCATTTTCGCTTTACGAAAAAGAAGAATAACTTCGGAATATTATCTATGGCGGAGAAGCTCGAGCCGGCGAAGGTTTTGTACTGCGGAGTTTGCTCTCTTCCTGCCGAATACTGCGAATTTGGTCCCGATTTCGAGAGATGTAAGCCCTGGCTCGTCGAAAACGCCCCGAATCTCTATCCTGATCTCCTCAAAGGTACCAAATATTAGATCAAACCCTAATTTTACAAGTTTCGACCAGTTCTCGGAACTCGTTTGATTTTACTTATTGTTAGCATTAATTTCTGTGCACTGTGTTAGTAATTTCTTAATTAGAATCCCATCTTGAATATTCAACTTTTTAGACTATTGGCTCGAATTTTCAATTCTTGCAAGGGATAAGAAATTCACAAAATCAAGAGCTGAAAGCTCTTTGTTTTCACTTGATTCATCATATATGGGTCTTTTCAGTTTGGTGAATCTTTTGTAAGCACTTGATAAGCAGGTCTTAAAAAAAGATTCATGTCATAATACTAATAGCTAGCGTATTTGGTATACTGTTCGTTGTGGATCATCGATTTATAATGCTGGGTCGTCGATGCTAATGCGTAGAGGTTTCGATTCTTTTGTACCCTTTGCACTTCGGTTCTACTGGTTATGACTATCTGATTTGACGGCTTACTAATATTTGATTTGAATATGAACTTAAATGTTCAGAGGCTAATGAGAAGGCAGCAGATAATGTTTCTGACAAACTGCAGTCGGTGGGAATCTCTTCCGGTGGTGCTGATGGGGCACAATCTTCAGCTCAGACTGGTATGTAACCGTGTATTTGTGTTCTTTTTCGTGTTCATATAAATCCCACTTCAAATATATTTGCAAGTTTACTTTTTCTCTCAATAGGGCTCTGCAATGTACTTAGTATATGTATTCTAATGTGTACACGTATCTGTTACTTTACATCGCTATGTACAATTCCAATTGAATGGCTGGAAGCATCTGTGATGTTTTTCTTTGGCTGAGGAATCTGCAATCGAACTGTTAAACATGAATGAGAGATATTTCTACAGTTGCTGATTGGTGTTGAAGCCTATGTTGAAAGGATTTGGCTTTTAGTTGAATTTCTAATCAGTAATAGCTGGATTTTTGAATATATAGGAGGGACATCCAAGAAGGAGGAAGTGAAACGCCTACCAGGGGGAAAAATTAAAAAGAAAGTAAGTAATTTTGTGCAACCTTAATGTATTACCAAGTTTCCATGATGTACATACTTCTTTCAATTTCCTTTTTTCGTTTCCTTGGTCTTTCATGTGGATCTGTTTATCCGGTTGTCTAATTTTCTAATGCTTATGGTACCTACATAGGAGAGACAAGAAGTGATTATTGAAAAGGTTGTGCGCAACAAGCGTAAGTGTATCACCATTGTGAAAGGACTAGAACTGTTTGGTGAGTCATTTGCTTTTTTGGTCAGATATCTTAGTATTCTTTCTGGCTGGAACAAGCCTCATTCTTTTGTCCCTTAAAAATTTGTTCTTCAGGAATAAAACTCAGTGACGCCTCTAAAAAGCTCGGGAAGAAGTTTGCCACTGGAGCATCAGTTGTCAAGGTATGTAGAAGATGAATTATAAATCAAAATATGAATACAAAGTAGGTTATAAGCTTAATTGCTTAGACAGACTAGTGATACTGGGTTTTGGTCGAGCTGATCTTGTGACCAATGGGAACAAATCTGATCTGGGTTGGGCAGCTTATGGTTTCATAGAGTATGTAATGCTTTAGAACTGTTGAGTTTGTAATTTCAAAGTATTGGATCCGAAGATAACTATGAAATTTACTTCTATACGATTTTTGAACCACTCTGATTTATTTCCCTTTATTCCACCACTTATGCATAGGTTTTTCAAATTTTTATGTGTTTCAGGGACCAACTGAAAAGGAACAAATTGACGTTCAAGGAGATATAATCTATGATATCGTTGAATTCATTACAGACACTTGGCCCGATGTAACATTACTTATCCTTTTTCTTCCCTAATTTGTTCTTGTTTTTCGCTGCATTCATTTGATATCTCAGTTATTTTAATTAACTAGTGTAAATCTGCTTCACAATCCTTACTCATGATTGTTGCATTGCCATATCCAGGTACCTGAAAGATCCATTTTCTTCATCGAAGATGGGAAGAAGGTTCAAGCTGGTTGATGATCACCTTTGTCCTCGGTTTTTGGCATGGCGGGTTCCATGTAGACGAGCTAGTTCCTGAGTTCTCCTATGTGTTTGGAGGAAATCGCATCATGATAATAACTTTCAACATAACGTATAGTTGGATTATCATACTATTTTCTTTTTCGGGCTGCGATAATTCCAGACAGGTTTCTCCAAACATTTCTTTTTTTTTGGTGGGTCATAATATTTAAAATGTGTCTTGAAATGAATGTGTTCTTCATCCTTGACCCATGATCAGCTTTCACCATTTCGGATTCAGGAAGCAACAAACCGGATATGTAACTTGATGTCCAGTGTTTAGACTCTAAATATACTCTCATTGGCAAAACCGGTGAAACCTCGTCTTATAAGCAATAGTAATGGCCAGCTAGATCCCAAAATTGATGCTCGTTTTAGTCTATAACCAAACTAAACCAGGTTTAGCCATGATAATCGAATTTGTGTTGAGACATATTACCAGACAGCATTGAACCTGACACCAAGATTTTGTCCAGCATAAGGACATTTTGATCAACGGTTTACTGATTTATCATATCAAACAGTTTATTATCAACGAAAACCAAACCTCAACTAAGACATTAACTGACACAGCAAAGCTATTTAAATTCGCGACGTAATAGGAACAACTGATCTCATGGAGTCTTGGTTACTTGTGCTTATATCACCTGACTCATCATCTTTCTTGGGTTCCAATTTGAAGAATGAGAAAACAATAGAAGCAAGCTGATGCTGGTGAGAAGTGAACTCATGATCAGCTCCTTCAATTACACACAGCATATGATTCTTTATATATTTGGCAAATTTGGACGCTTCTGTTACATGCACGATCCTATCTTTTGACCCATGAACTGTTAAGACCCTGAAATTTTAAGAGAATCATTAGTTCCTCTATTAGAATGAAACCAAAAGAGACAAATCCTTATAGAGTATGATGATAGACCTGCAGTTTTCATGAATTGAGAGACATGCTTCAAGAGTATTGGTTGTGAGACGATCCATTAGACTCTCTTCTGTTACCCGATATTCAAACTTTCCTGCAACGAATAAAGGGAAGGAGTTACCTCTAACAGTACCGCTAAATGCCAAACACTATGTTTTCTGGCTGTAACAATCACAATACTAAAAAGCTGAAAGATTTACCCTTTCTGTTCCTAACATCAATGAACCCATTCTCTTTGATTCTCCTGAAGTAATCCTTACCAAGCCGGCCTTCGATTCCTCTCTCAAGAAAAAACCGGCCTGAGATATTCACAACAGTCTGCACATCCTTGTACTTTGCTGCATACAAAAGCACCACATTTCCACCTGCCAAAAATTCAGTGACAACAACGAAGCTTCAGATCTCATATATACTTTCTTGAAATTCAAAAACACCTTAGTTTTACGTTGATATACCTTTACTATGTCCGATTATTGCAGAAATCTCACGTTTATCCCCACGCAAGTGTTGGAGAACAGAGCGCAGATCTTCAACTTCACGGCGATAGTTACCATACTGAAATGATCCTTCGCTTTCCCTGAAGCACAAAAACATGAGTAAAGCAATAAACACTTCCCCACTTTAAAGAAAGAAAGATAAGCTAGTAAGATGGATTCATTCACCCGTTGCCAGCAAAGTCAAACCGAAAAGAACTAATCATGGCTCTTTCAAAGAAATTGGCAATGGTGACCATGGGAATCCGATCCTAGAAGGATATATGAAGAATACAGTAAAAACAGTACAAATCAATTAATGGAATCTAAAATGGGAATGAGAATAAATTGCAAATGATGAAATCTGATGAGAATGGTGCCCAAAAAAAAAAAAAGCAAACCTTTGATGATTGAAATCCATGGCAGATGACAACAGTTTCAGTAGAGCCCGTATCTTGCAAAAATCCCACGAGTTTTTCACCATGACTGTTCTCAATTACGACTCTTCGCTGTTGAATCTCTGCGCAGACAAACAAATCATCCGATCACCAACAATGTTCGAAACACAGCTTGTTCTATGAACAATCAGAAGTGAGTCCGAATCAAACATTGAAAGCCAAATACAATACAATCGAATTGGTAGTTCTAGGAACACTTGAACATAACCTCACACATCAAATCGCAGTAAAATCCAAATGATAAGCGTATGGATCAAAACACAAGGGTACAATTTAGGGTTGAGGGGTCATGGATAGAGAAAGGAGATGAAGCTAACCCGAGTTGTCGATTCGTTCATGGCTAGATTGATTCCGGCGAGTCTCCGACATCGTCGCGCGCGGAGGAGAAACCTCGAAGCTTAAAGTTTCGATTTGGCTCTTTTGGTGACGAGACCGAAAGTTTAACCGATACGCTAAATTATTTTGTATTTACTATGAAGTAAATATTCACCAAAAGTACTAATATTTTAGTTTTTTTTTTTCTTTGGTAAAATATTTTAGAGTTTTTATAACGTTGTTTGTGAAAAAGCCAACGGTTTCTAAAATTTATTTTTACCCCTAAATAATTGTAAGGGATTATTTATTTTAATTTATTTTTATGTAATTATTATAAAGAATAATTTGCACTATCGTTTATATCTTAGTATTCTACCTATTTAGTGTAAGTCATCGTTGAATGATAAGTGCACTTATAAGAACAAGGCATTTCTACAATAGGCAAAATTTATTTGTCAAAATGACGTCAGATAACAATAGCAAAAAATAGAGACAAATATTTGTATTGGAGGCAAACAAACAAAACTTTAAATTTTTTAGGAATTCAAATATTTGCTCATCCATGATTTTTCTAAATACTCCATCGATCTACGGATTTTGATTTGAACTTTAGCTCCTTTCTTCTTAAAAAAAAATATTTAGACCGAAAACATGCATATCATTTTAGCATCGACATCATGCGTTTGAATCTCGTCATTGAGTTGTACTTTTCATTCTTTTTGAGAAAATATGTTTAGTAGATCGAAAGTGTGGACGGACCACGTTAACATCAACCTCATGCGTTACTCTTTGATGTTTTAACTTGATTTTTTCTTCGTAACTGGGATTAGGAAGAAAAACAATAGTATTGTAGAAAGTGACTCTTGGGATTTTATCACAATTTTCTTTTTTTTTTTAATTTTTTTTTTTAGTATTTTGATTTTAGCTTAGAAAAGGAATATTTTGTCAAAAGATCAGATGCATAAAATTCTAAAATAACACTTTTTCTGTAACAAAATAAATTATGCCAAAATGAAATGGAGGGAGTATTAAGATAAGGAGTACATAAAAATGCTGTCTCCATGTTTTAATCACAAATTTTAAGGCCTTTAATGGTTGCATATAGGAGAATTCTTTTAATACATAAATAAAGACCATCGACCAAGTTGATTTGAAAATATATTAACCTCGCCAGCCGAAGTATCCTCAATCATAGAATTGACAACTAATGAATAAACCAAAGACATTTCACTGCAAATGCTTTATTAATAAAAAAGACCAAGGACCAAAGAGCCAACTATAATCACAATCAATTAAATATCATAATTAATAACTATCCTGAGAGTTTCTTCCACGATATTTCGAGCTTAAGACAAAATAAGAAGTTGTTGTCGATGTCAACGCTAATGGCATTATAAGTAAAATAAAGTCTTATGACGACCCTATAACCATTTTCTTGGCAAGATCCCAAGAATACTTATAAACAGCCACACATATATACATAAGACAAATCATTTTCGGAATCAGTTAATCCCGTTACGGAGTCACATCATCAATGGCTGAACATGGAAACGTCGAGGATCTTCTTCAAAATGACGTGCTTAACCGGACTTCCTTCCATTTCCAACCTCAGAGAAATTGGCTCAACGGTTATAATTCTTTCTTTTTTCCTCCTACAATACGATGTGGAAACTGTTAGTTTTGATAGTAATTTTGTGAGGTGACAATTGAGATGATGTTTAGGAAAGCTTCCAATGTGGGATTCCTTAACCTAATTGAAGGTGACTAACTGTTGTCTTAATTTTTTTATGTCGCTTCTAATCCTTGGATGCTTCTTCGAATCTGAAGATCCAAACGGTAACTAAACCTCTACAAACTTTTAACTTGTGATACAAGGAACCACATGATGACAATATTTATGTTACAAATATTGTTTCAGCGCCAATGTATTATAAAGGATTCTACCATTTGTTCTACCAGCACAACCCTTTGGCTCCCGAATTCAGTAGGAAAATCATATGGGGACACTCTGTTTCCCAAGATATGGTCAATTGGATCCAACTCGAACCAGCCCTTTCTCCTTCTGAGTCCTTTGACAGAAACAGCTGCTGGTCAGGATCCGCCACGATCCTCCCTGATGGCAAACCTGTAATTTTGTACACCGGACTCGACGAACCTGACAGACATCAGGTTACAGTTGTTGCCGAGCCTAAGGACGTTTCCGACCCTTTGCTTCGTGAGTGGGTAAAGCCAAAGTACAACCCTGTGATGGTTCCGCCAGATGACGTCCCCTATTATTGCTTCCGTGACCCTACGACCGCGTGGCAAGGGCAAGATGGGAAATGGAGAGTTCTCATAGGAGCCAAGCAGAGAGATACTGAAAGAGGAATGGCGATTTTGTACCACAGTGATGATTTTGTACAATGGACGAGGTATCCGGTTCCTTTACTTTCATCACAAGTCACCGAAATGTGGGAATGCGTTGATTTTTTCCCGGTTTCGCTCACCGGTAAAGAAGGTGTAGAGACTTCGGTGAACAATGCTAGTGTGAGGCATGTCTTGAAGGTCAGTTTTGAGGAAACGATTGGAGGCAAAGATTGTTATGTTATTGGTACATACTCTTCCGAGACTGAGGAATTTTCCGCGGATTCTGAGATCACCAACACAAGTGCGGATTTAAGATATGATCATGGAATGTTTTACGCCTCAAAGGCCTTCTTCGATAGCGCTAAGAATCGGAGGATCAACTGGGGATGGGTTGTAGAGACTGATAGCAAAGAAGATGATTCTCAGAAAAAATGGGCTGGCCTTCTGGTAAAATATAAACTTTATAGAGATTAGTTGTCAAGAAATTTGATGAATTGATTTGTTTTGGCTTTAGTCTCTTCCCAGGGAAATGTGGCTGGACACAAGTGGAAAGAGGCTTATGCAATGGCCAATTGAAGAAATCAACAATCTCCGGACCAGGCATGTTACTTTTGATAGAAGGCACTTCGAAAGCGGCTCCAGATTTGAAATCTTAGGCGTTACTGCTGCACAAGTAAGTTTTCGCATATGTACTTTTGTTAGGAATCTCATGATTTAATAGGTTTGTGTATATTAATTATTTTCCGAACTTTATGTAGGATTTGAAAAGCTTAATTTGTAAAATTCAGCTATTTATAAACTAAACACTGTATGTGAACATTAACTAATATTTTAGAAAATTCATTCAAAATAAAAAGACTCATCATCATATTTGAGAATTTGTTAGAATCTGAAATCAAATATTTGTTAAAATCTAATAGAAAAATAAATTTCTAATAGAAAAAAATAAATACTGCAAGCACTGGAGTTTAAATTAGTATTTAAAAATCATTAGATGAATAAATTTTGACAAAGATTTAGAATCAGTGATCCAGTAACACAAAATATTGACTGGATTTCAGTTAAAATTACACAAACTAATAATTAACCATTCCATCAATATTTACACATTGTCTCTAGAATCAATCGGCTTGTGTATTACTTTGTTTTAACTTAATCTTGTCTTTCTCTTGTTGTTATAAAGGCCGACGTAGAAGTGACTTTTGACCTTCCTGTTCTGGAAGATAATCCCCAAATACTGAATTCTGACAACGTTGATGATAAGCTTTTGTTCGATCGTGACAACTCTGATGGATGTGTTTACGGGCCTTTCGGGTTGCTAACATTGGTCAGCCATGATTTATCGGAACAAACTGCAGTCTTCTTCAAAATTATTCGTCATGGAAATGGATATTCGGTTATAATGGGTAGCGATGAGAAGAAGTAAGATTTCGACTTTAATCTATGCATGTATAAAAGAAGAAACCAGATGTTTCTTTATGTTGTGTAAACCGGATGTTTTGTTGTAACAAATGGTAATGTAGGTCTTCGTTGAGAGACAGCGTACTGAAATTTACGCATGGAACATTCCTAGACATTGATCCAAGACATGAGAAGATCTCATTAAGATGTTTGGTGAGTTAGATTTGGCCTTTATTTAATTATGTGTGTGTTTTTTTTTTCCACCCAAGACCTTTATTATTAATCTATGTTTTTTTGTTTCATCGCGGGGTAGAGCAGTCGCCAGGTTTCATTCGATTTATTGTGGATTGGATCTAAGACAGCTTAACCCTTGAATAACACTTTTTTTTTGTTTCATAGATCGATCACTCTATTATAGAGAGCTATGGAGCAGGAGGAAGAAATGTGATAACGTCTAGGGTTTATCCCAAATTGGCAATTGGTGAAGCAGCTAAGCTCTACGTGTTCAATGATGGAACAAGGGGTGTGACGTCGTCTCTGGAAGCTTGGAGCATGAGAAATGCTGAAATCAATTCCAACGCAATTTAAGTAATCAATAATAATGATAACCATAATAATCTTTGGACTGTTTTAAAGATGTTTCGTGTCTTGTCATGAACTGATGAATTGTTTTAAGATTTAAGTGTTTATTTGTATTCAAGTTATTGATGTGTTTTTTTTTTTTGAATGTAAAATCTATTCATTTACATCAATCAAAAATCGATGTATTGATGCAAACCAAAGCTGAAGTGCTTCTTTGACTTTGCGGTCTTTAAGATCGCAAATGGAAGAGATACGGTTTCTAACTTGTTTGTCGATAAATTTGACGAGTTGGGATGAATTGGACAAGTTGATGTGTTTATTTTTGGGTCAGTAACATGATATATCCCTATTGAATTTGCATGATTTTTTCTTTTTAATAATAAATATCAAAAATCATTAATTGACAAAAATATATATTAAAAACCATGTTTGGCAACATATTTCTTCTCTTCATCTACCATCATTTTGTGTGTGTAAGCAATAAGACTAGGTGTCATAAGTCCCAAGGTGTTAAGCAAATGATTCTCCTCCATGGCTCCATGGACAACCAAGCGTTTTTCTAATCGATTGATCTAAATTAAAAATTTAACAAAAATGAAACATAAAAGATTTGAAATATTAAACTTTAAACTAAGATCAATTAATGTAAAAGTTTAATTGTTAATTGCTCAAAAATGTCAATGTGTTTTCTCGCCGAACCAATAATAAAAAGGAAAAAAAAACGATTGTAAATTGTTGTGCTAGAGACGGAAAACGAGCAGATCTATACAACTGAAATTTTGAGCATAAATGAAACCCATTAAGTAAGGGCTAATTAGGGGGTTAATTGGTTGTGTAACTTTTAAAAACCGTTAAAATTTTCAATTATTTACAGGAAGCCTTTTTTTTATGGGATAATTAGCTTAATAACGAAAATAAGGCCCAAAATTAAGTATATATTGCAAGTCTGTAACCACCTAATTTTTAACCATTCCATTCGCTCTTAAATCCCGAACACCGTACTCTCATTGGTGCGATTACTTGATGTTTCCGATGACTTGAGGCTTAAGCCTTATATATAAAATGACGCCGGTTCCTTCTTCTTTTTTTATATATATATATATATAAATATCGATTGCTTCTAATATGGAAAGGACAATTCTCTTAATATTTAAAGAAAGACCATCGACCAAGTTGGTTTAAAATATACATAATTAACAACTACCTTCAGAGTTTCTTCCACGATACTTCGAGCTTAAGACAAAATAAGAAGTTGTCAATGTCAACGCTAATGGCATTATAAATACGATGAAGTTTCATGACGACACTATAATCATTTTCTTGGCAAGATCTCAAGATTACTTATAAACAGCCACACACATATATACATAAGACATTATTTTCATCATCCTCGAGGATCAATTTCTGTTACGGACTAAGATCATCAATGGCTGAAAATGGAAACGGCGAGGATCTTCTTCAAAACAAAGTGCTTAACCGGACTTCCTTCCATTTCCACCCTCAGAGAAATTGGATCAACGGTTATATATTTTTTTCTTTCCATATATATATATTCATCTATCTCTTACACTGTTAGTATATAAACCAATGTATGGTTAATTTCTACATTATATTTTAATACAATTGATCATTGAATAGGGTTATTAATTTTCTACAATACGATGCGAATTACGTTCATATGGGAACTATTAGTTTTGATACCTATTTGTGAAGTAACAACTGAGATCATTTTTAGGAATGTCTTCTAAGAAAAAAAAAGGTTACTATAGTTAGATAAGGGTATACATTTTATAAGTTTGATAAAACCTATAAAAATCATGTTTAGTAATTGTAACTAAATACATTTATTTATATATTAAAAAAACTAATACTTCATTTGAAAACTTATTGCCAATATAATGTGTATGATTTTGTTTATTGGGAACATGATGCTTCATTCTTTTTATTTAAACATAACTAGTAGATACCGTTTCTGTTTCTGATTGTGTTAAAACTAATCTTGACGAGTTCACATTTTCGTTTAGCAAGTTCACATTTTAGTTATTATTATCCATTATTAACCGTCGTCTTATTTTTATGTCACTTCCGGTACTTCGATGCATCTTGGAATCTCTGAAGATCCAAACGGTAAATAGTAACTCCAGAAACTCTTAACTTGAGATACAAGGAACCCCCAAAAGTTTGTCCATGATGAAATATTTATGTTATAAATGTTGTTTCAGCGCCGATGTATTACAAAGGATTCTACCATATGTTCTACCAGCACAATCCTTTGGCTCCCGAATTCAATGACATAATCATATGGGGACACTCTGTTTCACAAGACATGGTCAATTGGATCCAACTCGAACCAGCCCTTTTTCCTACTGAGCCCTTTGACAGAAACAGCTGCTGGTCAGGATCCGCCACGATCCTTCCTGATGGCAAACCTGTAATTTTGTACACCGGACTCGCTGAGCCCGACAGACATCAGGTTACAGTTCTTGCTGAACCTAAGGATGTTTCCGACCCTTTGCTTCGTGAGTGGGTAAAGCCAAAGGGCAATCCTGTGATGGTTCCGCCAAAAGATGTCCCTTTTGATTGCTTCCGTGACCCTACGACTGCGTGGCAAGGGCAAGATGGGAAATGGAGAGTTCTCATAGGAGCTAAGGAGAGAGATACTGAAAGAGGAATGGCGATTTTGTACCACAGTGATGATTTTGTTCAATGGACAAGGTATCCGGTCCCTTTACTTGCATCACAAGTCACCGGAATGTGGGAATGCCCTGATTTTTTCCCGGTTTCCATCACGGATAAAAAAGGTGTAGAGACTTCGGTGAACAATGCTAGTGTGAGGCATGTATTGAAATCGAGTTTTGGAGGCAATGATTGCTATGTCATTGGTACATACTCTTCCGAGACTGAAGAATTTGCTGCGGATTCTGAGTTCACTAACACAAGTGCGGATTTGAGATATGATCATGGAACGTTTTACGCCTCGAAGGCCTTCTTCGATAGCGTTAAGAGTCGGAGGATCAATTGGGGATGGGTGACAGAGACTGATAGCAGAGAAGATGATTTTCAGAAAGGATGGGCTGGCCTTCTGGTAAAAATAGATATATAGTGTGTAGAGATTAATTGTCAAGAAATTTGTTGAATTCGTTTGTTTTTGCCTTAGTCTCTTCCCAGGGAAATATGGCTGGACACAAGTGGAAAGAGGCTGATGCAATGGCCAATCGAAGAAATCAATAATCTCCGGACTAGACAAGTTAGCTTGGATAACAGGCAACTTAAAGGTGGCTCGATTCTTGAAATCTCAGGCGTCACTGGTTCGCAAGTAAGTTTCCGCATATGTTTTTGCTAGAAATTAAGAATTTTCTTGGTTTGTGCATTTTGACTAATCATCAAAATTCAGAGATTTAAAAGTAATACATGTGAATTTTAACAAATATTTAGAAATTTGTTCGAAATTACAATATTTACCTTCACATATTTGAGCATTTGTATTTTAATTTCAAAATGTTATCAAATCTGTTAAAATCCAACGCGAACTCAAATCTTTGTTTTATGGGTGGTTTGGCTGGAGAGGTGGCTGTTTGGAAAGAACTCATTTTCGTCTTTTAAAAATCAGTTTACCATAATGTTTATCTGTTGCAGAAATGTATAATTTCTGAACCACATTCGGAAATGATCGATGGAGTAGTTAGAAACCATTAGCTGAATAAATTTTGATAGTGATTTAATTAGAATCAATGTTCCAGTAACACAGGATTCTGACTGAATTTCCAAGTCAATTAAAAAAAAAAAACAAAAAAAAAGACTGATAAACCAACCCATGAATATATTTACATGTTGTCTCTAGAATCAATCGGATAGTACATTATTTTGTTTTAACAACTTCTATCTTGTTGTTGTTTGAAGGCCGACGTAGAAGTGACTTTTGATCTGCCTATTCTGGAAGACAATCCCCAAATACTGGATTCTGACCAAGTTGATGATGCGCTTTTGTTCGACCGTGACAGCTCGGTTAGATGCGTTTATGGGCCTTTTGGGTTGCTAGCATTGGCTAGCAGTGATTTATCGGAACAAACCGCAATCTTCTTCAAAATTATTCGTCGTGGAAATGGATATTCCGTTATAATGGGCTGCGATGAGAAGAAGTAAGATTTCAACCTTAATCTAAAACAAAAGACCTAATGTTTCTTTCTCTTATGTATGTATATATATATATATATATATGAGATGTTTTATTTTAACAAATGGTAATGTAGGTCTTCGTTGAGAGACAACGTAAAGAAATCTGCGCATGGAACTTTCCTAGACATTGATCCAAGGCATGAGAAGATCTCATTAAGATGTTTGGTGAGTTAAATTCGTCTTTTTGCAATGTCATTTCTTTTATTTTTCTACCTGACATTTTTTTTGTCTTAAACAATTTAACCCAGCTTGTATAACACTTTTTTTTTTTCCTTTTCCTAGATCGATCACTCGATTATAGAGAGCTATGGAGCAGGAGGAAGAAATGTGATAACGTCTAGGGTTTATCCCAAATTGGCAATTGGTGAAGCAGCTAAGCTCTACGTGTTCAATGATGGAACAAGGGGTGTGACCACCTCGTCTCTGGAAGCTTGGAGCATGAGAAATGCTGAAATCAATTCCAACGCAATTTAAGTAATCAATAATAATGATTAATATATATTAATCATCTTTGGACTGCCCTAAAGATGTTTCGTGTCTTCCATTTTCGTATTAAAGTTATTGGTGTGTGTTTTCATTCCTTGTTTTTGTAAAAGTATTGAAAGTCTTCTCATGTTTCAGAATGATATTTCTCTATTGAATTTGTACGGATCTTATTTTTCGAGCTATTTATTAATAATCATGTTTAGCGGCATATATCTCTCTCTACAAATCAAATTTTTGTAATAAATAGGAATACGCCACGTATCACACTATTATGGAGTGAATAGTTAATCAACAATGAATCCCGTAAACAACGACCATCGACCAAACAAATTAAATTATAGTATAATAATCCCATCTGCAAATGTTCCACAATTTAAATTAAACAAAATGAAGGCGACGACAAAAAAAAAGTAAACAAAATGAATAGTCTATGAGCTACCAGCTGGTGACTGGTCCATGTAATAAATATGTTAAAGAAAGACCAAGGACTACAAACAAACCTTAACAATTGTAACAAAAAATACAATTAACAATTACATTGAGAATTTCTTCCACATCACTTTAACCTTAGGACATATGAAGAGGTAGTAAACACGGCACAATATAAAGTACAACAAATTTTTTAGTATATACTGTATAAGAAAAACAAAATACTGTATAAGAGAAACGATCATCAATGGAAGCTTCTTTTTTTTTTTTGGTAAAAACAATGGAAGCTTCTTCTAGCGATGAATATGGAAACTCCCAGCCTTACCGGACTTCCTTCCATTTTCAAGCTCATAAAAAATTGGCTCAACGGTGAGAATAAATTATGTTTAATATTCAATTCTCTGATCTGATGTGCATTTATACTTTCACATATTTATTACCCACATTAAGATAATTAATCTTTGTGTTAATTTTCTTTTTTTTGGTCACTTCTGGTCCTTGGATTATACCTACGATGCATCTTGGAACGTGAAGATCCCAACGGTAAAATCTCTGCTGTTCTTTTATTTGACTTACAGGGAATCCACAGTAGCATACATGATAAAATTGCATCCCTAATTCATTACAAAACCACAAAAGAACAAAAATGCATTCAAATATGGAAAAATTAGTTTACAAACAATCAACCTCTAGATGTTAAAAAAAAATTGATACAAAAAAATTACGTCTAGATTACTTTGTTCGTGTATGAATTTGAGATGAAAATTCACTAAATATTCTTTGTTTTAACGAATTTTATCTTCATCTTTTTTTCTTATTGTTGTTTAAGGCCGACATAGAAGTAGCTTTTGATTTACGTGATCTAGAAAATGATCCCGAGGTTCTGGATTCAGAAGAAGTTGATCAATCGACCTTAATCGCTAGTTACAGCGCATCGGTTAGAGGCGTTTATGGGCCTCTTGTGTTGTTTTGCATTGGCTAGCAATGATTTAGCAGAGCAAACTGCAGTCTTCTTTAGAGTTATTCGTCATGAATTAATATTCTTATAATATGGTCATGTAGGTCTTCATTGAGAGACAACATAGAGAAAGCTACAGTTGGAACAGTCCTGAATATTGATCTAAGACAAGAAAAGATCTCGTTAAGATGTCTGGTGAGTTAAAAATACTACCTGTTTGCAAATTTCATTTTTTAGTATAACCCTAATTAACACATTTTGACCTGCCACTAAGGTATTAGTAGCAAAATAATCCCAATTTGCATATTTGGGACTAATTTGCGACAATGACATAGAGTCGCAAATCGCGCGTCCCAAATTTGCAAATGTCGCAAATCTACGATTTTTTTTGCGAGTACACATATACGTCGTAAAATGCTATTTTTTTGCCTGAATTAATTCAAAAAATTTGTATCTACTATGATTCGAACTCAAGACCTTAGGATATAAACACAATTTAATAACCACTAGACCGCTTTAACATTTTGTAAACTCTCTGCATAACAAATATATATCTATTGAAGATGACGTCGTAAATTAATCCCCGAGTAGTCCCAAATTAAGTGTAGTTGCAAAACAGTCTCAAATTTTGAGACTAATGAGCCACACATATTTTTTTAAAATGTAGTCGCAAAACAGTGGCAAATTATTTATTAAATTATTAAAAAAAAAGTTATCAAATTTTACATTTTTGCGACTTGCTTGCCACTAACTGCGATTACCCTAAAATAAAAAATAAAAAGTTTACAACTAATCTGCAACTACGAAAATTAATAAACTGCTACTTGATATTTGATATTAATCTATAAAGTTTTAGGCTATTTATCATAATCAATTTCAATGAACCAAATTATATATATAATATAATTATTGGTAACATTACGAAATTATCTATAGTGACTCAATCAGTCATTCAGAGTAAAAATTGCAATATATAAACTTCAAGTTTTATCGTCGTATCTGAAAATATTAACTAAGGTCTAAGGAGTTCAATTTAATGATGGATAAAACATTAATACAAAGAAAAAAATGTTATAATAATTTTTATAATGTATAGTAAACTTCTTTAACAAAACAAAATGTATTGTAAATTTAGCATATTAGTGACTTGTTCGACTATAAATCGTAACTCCAAATAATTGTATCGATAAAAAAACATATGAAATCACAGGTTATTAATCAAAATCAATAATATTAATCAAATTGTATGTATTTTACTTTATATGTATGGTATATACATGTATTGTTATATTGATGTAAGTAATTAAAGATTAGTTATATTTTTCTATACCAAACAAACAAAACAAGATTACCAATCCTCAAAAAGAAAAAAAAAATTTAAATATATTTTTAAAAATAATTAATTTAATAATTTATTTAAATTGTAGTCGCAAAACAGTGGCAAATTTGCGACTAATTTGTGACATAAATTTTTACAAACGATTTTGCGACTAATTTGTGACTTTGTTTTTATAGTCGCAGATTAGTCTCAAATTAGTCGCAAAACAGTGGTAAAATTTGAGACTTGGCAAAATGAATGTTTTCTTGTAGTTTTTGTCAATTTCACCGTGAAATGTCAAACGTTTTTGGTTTCTAGATTGATCACTCGGTTATAGAGAGCTATGGGTGAAAAGAAGAAGCGTGATAACGTCTAGGGTTTATCCGAAAATTGCAATAGGTGAAGAATCTAGGCATTACGTGTTTAATCATGAAACAAAATGTGTGACCATGTCCTCTTTGGAAGCTTGGAGCATGAGAAAAGCACAAATCAATTCAAACGCAACTTAAGTAGTCATGTTAGTAATGATTACAGTTACCTTTTGGACAGCCAACCAGATGTTTCATCCTTTGGTATGAACTGCTGAAATGTGTAAGATTTATGCGTGTGTAATTAAGAACTATGTATCTTTTATAGAAATGTGGTGGTGGGCCGAAAACCTGCAAGTCCATCCGCAGACCAGTCCGCCACAGATAGGGTGAGGGTGATTAGTGTGGTTGTTATAATTTTCTTTGAGATAAAAAGCTATGGTAAGCCTTTAGTATTTTTAAATAATATTCTAGTTTAGTTTGTTGAATTTGGCTTCATATATATAGTTCAGCATCATATTTGTTGTAATCTAATCTTCTTTTACTGTCATTTTTTGGAGTCAACTTTTACTGTAATTTATACATCAAAAGGATATCATCCTATATACATTAGAGGGAGTGGTTTGCTAACTGCTATGATTTCAGGAAAAATCAATTTTTCTTTCCTTAAACTTTTTTGTTAAAGACTATCAATTTCTTTATAACATCACTATCAACAAATTATAAAGGACTGACTATATAAAATGGTTAGAATTATATAAAATTAGTGTGGCCAGTGCAATAGTGGTGGATGAGTGGTGTATGAGCTCATATTTATAAGGGAGCATCCATGTTCAAGCACAACACATGACAGCCTTGTAGAGTTTAAACCACTGTTAAGGAAAAAAAATTATATTATATGTGAACTCTACTGTCTCAGCATTCTCTTACAAAAAAATTGCTGAAAAAGCTTTATTTTTTGGGTTTATTTGCTGAGAAAGTATAAATTTGGACAATATTTGAAAAAAAATACTGCGGTAACATTTTCGTAAATAAATCCTATATTTATCTTACGTGATATTTTGTAAAACAACGTGAAAATCCATACTATTTTTACAAAACACATACAATAAAAACCACAACTGTTTACGAAAAATTCCACCCCTTGTTTTCTCACCTCTTTGTTCTCTTGTATCGAGATATCTTTTAATGTCAACTTGTTATCAAAATGGATTGTTTGGAATTTGGATTTTAACCAGTGCCCCGTCTTAATTTGTGGTGGAGATGTCTCAAGATCGAGAGAAAAGAAAAGATAAATTGCATTCATTAATCATACACATGTCTTTTCCGTATCCTTTAAACTGTGGCCATTGTAACTCACCTTCACTTATGTTGCCTTTTAATCATTTCGTTTCTTTAGGTATCTCTCTTTTTAATATTGTCGTTATATATAATGTCTGTGCATTACATCATTCATCTCTCATTGGTTATTGCTACTCTGCCTTTTCAATAATTATAACATCAAATTAGATCATGGCTTTATACAAGTTGATCCCCTTTTTTTGTTTAATTTTTTTCTTCTTGCATACTTTGAATGGGTGATATGCCGTTGATGCGATTAGAGCAGCACAACTGCAACGACCGGGTTTCGAAAAGAAAAAAACATAACACAACTGAATGATTATTTCCGTATTATAAAAAGTCCTTATTATAAATATTTTACATTTTTAATATATATATACTATTGTAACACAAAGAAGAAAATAAATGATAATAAACTCATAAAAAGTGTTGATGTTTCAAAACAAAAAGAACTTGTTTCCCCCAAAGGTTAACCAAGCCCCACCCCACCACTGAGGAGCTCCCTAACTGTGTGAATAATTTATATATATTGTTGAGTGAAAACATACTATGTGCGTGTTGGGTAGGTACGGATCTAAGGGTAGATTTTTGTTTTTGACATGCGAAAGTTTCCTGCAAAAAGAAAATAATATATTTTTCTTCTGACCAGAATTTAAAATAATGTTGTTTGTAAATATAATTAGCACTAACATGTAAGAAAGCTCAGTATTTGGAAAACATTCAACGCAACGACCAAATTAAAAGCGTAAGCATCTTGGCAAATTCGTCTAGCTTGGCTGAATCGTGTTGCCGAAGTGAGACAATTCGATTGTAGATTGATTTCTAAAATATATGAGCTAGTGTTGAGTCTTGAGTGGTTGAGTGAATGAGTGATAACGACAAAATTTCAATAAACATACCTTTTTTACACATGGGGTAGTGAATGCATTAATCGAAATTATAGTAAACTAGGATTTAACTCGTACCGCGAAAAAAAATTAATTAATTGTTTTCTATATAATAATTTACTATATATTAGGTTTTAAAATTCTGATTATATCAATATGTTTCTATTTTTTGTATTTTTTTTTATTATAAGTAACATATTTGAAAATTATAAATATTGTTGTTCGATTGTTTATCATTATACAATTATTTATCGTATAATATATATAATTATCATATATTGTGGTTTTGTCATATTTTTAATCTCTAATATTTTCAGTCTCTGAATCGTTAGGTTTTTTTTTTAATATATTAATCCATTTATATCATAATCAAATATGTATATATGTATATTCAGTTTATTATACCTATGTCCTTATAATGAAGATACTTTACTTAAGTTATTATATATTTAATAAAATATTAAATTATAAACTATGATTGAACTATAATCTTTTTTAATTAATAATTAATTTTATAGTAACATAGTTAATTTATGTATTATAATAAAAATTTCATTATATTCATTAATCGAAATTATCGTAAATAGAGATAGTCTCACGTATCGAAGAAGAATCCAACGGCAGTGAGAGGGCAATAATTGCGGGTGACACTTACTTTTACACCCTAAAGATTCTTGGGCCCAAATCTCTTACGATACAAAAAAAAAATTAATACAGATACTCAAATACCAAAATTGTCAAAAGATAGCAGTCAGATTCCGTGGTAATCAACGGATTCTATTTACATATAAATAATATATAAAATTTTCATAATTTCGAGGTCAATATTTAATAGAGACCGGTCATCGATGACATAATTGTACTATATAATGTCTCTTTTTGTCAGTTTGCTTCCCTAAATTAACCAAGAAAAATTGCCGCCAACCAAGTACTTTTATCTCATATCAGAAATTACTAGATCGAAAGGATCGGTCAGCTCTGAAACTAGTTGTATTTTGAAACAAAATTATATACCGGACTTTGTCTGACATCAGCATAATACTTTTTTCTTCTCAAATCGAACAACATATAATTCAATACGGAAATGATTCACATATATTATAATTATGATGGAATAAATCTCACACGTGATGATCTAAACAACACAACACAACACAACCAACTGGTACAAAAAAAAAAAACGTTGTTATGTTTTAGAAAGAAATAGTGGATTAATGGAAATTTACCGTGGATTTTATTTTTCTCTGATTTTCATAATTAGTTATAAATAAGCTAGACTGAAAAACATGAAACATTACAATTATGCCCCCCATAAGGCTCCAACCTCAACGAGTCTAGGAATAAGGTTACCACTAAGGTGAAGTGCTACAAGTGACTCGAACCCACCGACACAAGCACCACCGATGAAGAGCACCGGAGCAGCTTCAACGGCGAGGTAAGCGATTTCTCCGTCGTCGATCTCGATCACTGTTGGATGAACTCCGACGGTCGACAAAAGCTTCTTCATGACGTGGCACATGCAACATGAGGAAGATCGAGTGAATATGATGACTGGATGCTCTGATATCAGCCGTCCGATCTTCGACTCTGATGTCTCTTCTTCATCGAACGACAGGCTCGTTGAGGCGGTGGAGGAGGAGACTGTTGGTGGTGCTAGAGGAGGAGGAGGAGGAGGAACCGTCAGGTCTAACGTTATGGCGTCGTTTGAGCAGTTCCGTAAACCTCGCATCGTCTTCATTAGAGAGAGAGAGAGAGAGAGAGAGAGAGAGAGAGAGTTTTGTTGATGTGAGCGCGAGATGAGAGCGACCATAAATGGAGAAATTGGGTGTCACTATAATGACGTAACCATTAGCTAATTATTTATTTTATTTGCTTTTTTCTTTAATAATTTTTTTGGTCACTTCTAAATTTGTTTTCGAGGTCAGCTTGGTCTAAGATTCTTAGGCTTCTAAGAGAGAAAGGCGGACATATATGGTATCTAAAAAAATCAGATATCTGAAGTTTGTGTATAGTAGAATTGTTTACTGGCATTAATCTGGCATCAAATATTTTTACTTGAAAAAATATATATATATCCCTAAAAAATCAGCGGTTGTTTATTTTATTAAAATGTTCTGTATATGTGCCCTCACTCACAAATACATATATATGTAAACAAATTCTCATACATGTAACGTAAACATGCATGTACCATATTACAAAAAAAAATATATATATATATATATATTACAGTCGTACTAATACAGCCTGTTTGTTATAGTACGTAAATTGATATAAAAGGAATAAAAACCCCAAACACAAAAAGGACACGTTTTGGTTTGAGTTTTCCATGAAATCTGGCGTACGTGGAGGACGAGATCCTCGAAATATTTGTATATACGACAACATCATCGTTAATCTTACGACTTCTTGTTGTTTAATGTTTGAATCCCATGACGATAATAATGTTTTTCTTTTAATCAAATGCTAATAAGGACAAAAGACAAAAATTGAATACGATCTACGGGTTCGTACGTTCTGCATATATGGAAAATGGTTACAATATATCTTCTTTTCAAAATTTGGTTGGCACATGTGCGAACAAGTTTTTAGGTACCATCTCCGTGTTTAATAACGTCAATTGAATTATTGTTTGAGCACGAAAAAAAACTATCCTGTTTATAAACAAATTAGAACCTATTGCAAAACAGTATAAAAACTGCTTGCATCAAGACTTCATGAGTTAATTGATGAGAATAATACGGAAGTCTTACAAGAACATGAGCCAAAATGAACACCTGTAGTTTTAAGCATATTCAATACAACATTATATGTGCGTTATTGCAGGTCATTGTCTACCGTACATGAACTACATACATTACCCAATAAAGTATATACGGTAGAAAATTAAAGTTGTGTTAATTTTTGTTAAACACTATATATGTTAACACACATTCAATATTAGTTTTTTATCACTTTATTTTTATATATTTAATTTACAGGTTTAGTTAAAAAGAATTATTGACATAAATGGAGCGTGTAGCACACGTAGATGAAGAGTTACGTTTGAGAGATTGGAAGAATTAGATGAGAAGGAAGCGGGGAGAGTGGTCACATGTCCATAAGAGGGACGAAGTAGTTAATAAATGATGCTGACGTATTTTATTTGTTTTAACTCAGGGTAAATTGGAGACACTTGACGTCATCAGCTATCAGATCATCAGACCATGTCTCAGCTAACGTCGACAACGGTGTCTTACCAAAATATATTTTTTATTATTTATAATATATAAAGGACAGATTGATCATACATATCATTTATATTGCTGAAGAACTTAATTAAAAAATGAAAAAAAAAAAAAAACAAAATTACTGATGAATTCACGCACATATCTGTAGCCATGCTAAGTTTTAGAGAGTACTTTTATTTGATTTCTAAATTTATTATGTCATATCTAATTTGTTTTGCCTTGTTTTACTGTTGTGTAACTATTTATATCATGTAGAGTTTTTCTAAACATTAGTTGAACTGTTTTAAGTTTAATATAGTCAAAACGTGATTATTGGTGCGACTTTAACGAAGTATTCAGTGACAAATTGCAGTTGGCAATAAACAAGTGAGAATATTCCCAAAGAACATTAACCAACCAAATGTGAATCTTAATATTCAATCTTTTAAATTGTCATTGACTCATTGTAGTGGAAGATGCACTAGAGTCAGATTTTCATTATATAATTTTTGGAAGCTATTTTATTAGAAAATCGAAAAATATACAAACAAAAACTCAAATCATCTATCTATGCAAGAACAATCTCGATCGAGAAAACTACAAATAAATTCTTTATCTAATTATTATTTTGTTACACTCTTAGGGGATAGGTAGCTTCCTCCATGTAAACAAGTTTTCTTTATCTTTTCTCTTAATTTATCCCTTTTAATTCTTATATATATATATATATGTGTGTGTGTGTGATATATGAGTAGTTTACCCTCTTGGGTTTACGATAGATTTGTTAATGCTTGAAGGGTGAACCATATTGATTATACTCATCGTTGATATTTAAAGAGTTTTACTGAATATGATATGTTTCATAATATTATAGAAAATATTTTTTTTTTGAAGAAAAAAATATGAAGTTTAATTTAATAGTTACATGGAGGAAGCCTTAATGGGTCGACAGATTCAGATCATGACATCATGGACCACTTGTCTCCGTGATTTTTTCTTCACAACTAGAAAAAATTGTCGACTTCGGATTGCGTCACATTAATGTCTTTTTTCTTTTAACGTCTGCGTCGCGTTGGTGCCATAGTTGAATTATTATGTCCAAAGCACAAACAATCATGTTTCTTTCTAAAATAGTGATCAGGGTTTTATTTATTTTGCTTTACCTATTTTCCTCTAATAACCGGGATAGATCTCTGGAAACTCGGACTAACATCCAATGCCTATTAAAAAAATAGAGATTTTTGTTATTTAAAACGTGTAGTGGTTAAAAACAAACCGCATTTATTTTCGTAGATGTAAAATTTGATATTTGACCTTAACCCACATTAACGAATCCTCTACCTATTTGAAGAGACCACTGGATCATAATCTACTCTTGTTTTTTTTTTCCTCTTGCATTTCAATGCATATAAATATTTACAATGCCACTTAACATGACGTCTGAAGTCATGTAAAAGTAAGACCCAAGAAAAATGACACACGCCATTAGCTGTTCACAGCACCGAGAACCAGGGATTTGAAAATCTAAGTTCATATCTTACCCTGTTGAGAGTTAAGAAATTTAGATCTAAAAATTTTTCTTACGTTTTGTGTATGTTTTTGTGTTTTTTATTTTTATTTTTTATCAAGATGTATGTTTTTATGTTTACATGGTTAATATTCTGGTTTGCATGTTTTTCAAGTTTTACCTAGTTGGCTAGTTTCTCGCTCTTTCTTTATATAGTTAAAACATTTTAACAGACCCATAATCTGACAATTCAAACAATAAATTTATGCAATATAACCTCAAAAAAGCAGAAAGCATTTGCTTAATCTAGATTGGGTTAAAATTTAAAACGGCACCACAAACTCAGAAAACTCTATTATTAGATACGGTAACGATGAAATAGAGAACATTAGAACATATTGTTGTAAATTAAGCAAATACCAGAAGAGTAGTTAAAGTTTTACAACCTAATAATGTCAACATTAGCTAAGTAAGTCGTTTCAGAAGGTAACTGATTAGTTATGAGACAGAACGCTGGTATAAATACGAGACCATTCATTTGTATAATATATTCAAGAAAACGAATAACTGTGAGACATTGATCTCTTTTGGATTTTTCCCTTCAGGTGAAAATGATGAGCTCTCACGTCTCACGGTGGGTTTTTTGGGCAATGAGTGTTGTGGTGATTCTCAACATTGTGGAAGGAGGAGCCTATGAAGAGACAAAGGTATAGATGTCGCAATTTTCTTAATCACTCAATAATGGAAAAAAAAAGACAACCTTTTGGGTAAAGGAATGATTAATGTGCATTACCGATACATATATAGGTCCACATAGTATACCTTGGTGAAAAAGAGCATAATGATCCTGAGCTTGTAACGGCCTCGCATCTCAGCATGTTAGAATCCCTACTTGGAAGGTACCAACAAACCCAGATTAGGCAAATACAACAATATGTTGTTTGAAATAAAATAAATAAATAGCGGTAACTAACGGGTTGTGGATATATGGTTGCAGCAAAAAAGACGCTAGTGAGTCCATAGTTCATAGTTATCGGCATGGTTTCTCCGGCTTTGCTGCCCATCTTACGGATGCCCAAGCGAAAAAAATCTCAGGTGTGTACATATAAATAAGCATTTCTAGAGATATACGAAGCAAATTAGAGAATAGTTAATTAATGATTTTAATCTTCATAATTATGAAATAGAGCATCCAGATGTAGTTCAAGTAACGCCCAATAGTTACTATGAGCTGCAAACAACAAGGACATTTGATTACTTGGGGCTTTCTCATAGCACACCAAAAGGACTTCTTCATGATGCCAAGATGGGCGAAGATGTCATCATTGGTGTCTTGGACTCAGGTACGTTTGATATTAAATTTGCATAGAGATTGCTCCAAATATAAGATAGTTTTGATACAACTTGTACGTGTTCGTAGGTGTGTGGCCAGAGTCAGAGTCGTTCAATGACAAAGGCTTAGGGCCGATCCCAAAACGGTGGAAAGGGATGTGCGTGGACGGTGAAGATTTCGACTCGAAGAAACATTGCAACAGGAAGTTGATAGGAGCAAGGTATTACATGGAAAGCCTATTCCGAAAGAACAAAACGGATAGCGGAATACCGGACACGGAGTACATGTCCGCAAGGGAAGGCTTGCCTCACGGGACCCACGTGGCCTCCACAGCGGGGGGATCGTTCGTTTCAAATGTGAGTGAAAACGGGTTCGGAGTGGGCACAATAAGAGGCGGAGCGCCTAGTGCTCGTATCGCGGTCTACAAAGTGTGTTGGCAAAGAGTAGACGGCAGTTGCGCGGCCGCAGAGATAATGAAAGCGATGGATGACGCCATAGCGGATGGGGTGGACTTGATAACAATCTCAATAGGCAGGCCAAACCCTACGCTAACTGAAATTGACACTTCTAATCAAATCTCGATTGGAGCATTCCATGCAGTCGCCAATGGCATTCCAGTGCTCAGTGCGGGTGGTAATTTTGGGCCTGAGGATTACACAGTCCAGAACATAGCTCCATGGATCATAACAGTGGCTGCCACCAGTCTAGACCGGTGGTATTCCACACCTTTGACACTAGGCAACAACGTGACCTTAATGGTAAACCAAACCAACAAAATACACCTTAGTGTATGTATAGTTGATTCTTGACATCAAAATACATGTGACCTTCTAAATCTATTAATGTAGGCACGGTGCCCGTACAAGGGTAAGGAGATCCAAGCAGAACTAATGTTCGTATATAGCATAAACGAGATGACGAGTGCGGCAAAGGGAAAAGTGGTGGTAGCTTTCACGACTGGAAGTGAAGAAAATGAGATAGAATATATGTCTAAACTTTCAACCGTCCAAGCAGCGGGTCTAATCTTTGCCACCAAAAGAGAAGATGTTTTGAAAGTCTCCGAAGGTATCCCCATGGTCACGGTCGACTATGAACAAGGATCTACCATATTCAAGTACATAAGTACCACCAGGTAATTAATTATTAAAACCACTGCTTAATTGGACCTCTCTTACTATTATTTGCATGTTGTTTAATATCTTTTTTTTTTAAATCACTTAATTACAGTTCGCCCACCGTAAATATAAGCTCTGCACTCACGCTCAATGGACCACTTGTAGCCACTAAGGTTGCTGACTTCTCAGGGAGAGGACCCAATCCCATATCTCCATACGTTCTCAAGGTAAACTTAATTTGTGTTTCCATATAATGATAATATACCCGATTCTTAATGATCACAAAAATAATAATAATAAACCGAATTCTAGCAATATTTATTTTTTTCACCACATAGCAACATTATATTTTTGCAGCCCGATGTAGCGGCTCCAGGTGTGGGCATAGTGGCTGCTGGTACCCCAGAAAAAATGGGTGCCGAGGAAGGATTCTATGCTGAGACGGGAACTTCAATGGCAACACCTGTGGTCGCTGGTTTAGTTGCGCTACTTAGAGCTGTGCATCCTGACTGGTCTCCGGCCGCGCTTAGATCAGCTCTCGTCACTACAGGTAAACTATCTAGCAATTCTTTATTTGTATTTTCTTGTTTTTGTTCGACAAGAAGCATTAAACAAGTTTGAATGCGAATAGTGACGTAATAACAATATGTAGTGATCTAATTTAAATTAAAATATTGAGTCAAAATATGTAGCGATCTAATTAATTACTCATTCTTAATTGGTTAAGCTACCACAACGGATCCCTACGGAGAACCTATCTTCTCGGAAGGATTGACACGAAAACTAGCCGACCCGTTTGACTTTGGAGGAGGATTAGTGAACCCAAACAAAGCAGCCGACCCTGGTCTTGTCTACGACGCAGGCGCAGAAGACTATAGACTTTTTCTATGTGCTTCCACTTATGACGAGATACAAATCACCAGAATATCAAGGATGAATACGTTATATCGATGTCCGAGTCCAAGGCCCTCTATGCTTGATCTCAATTTGCCTTCCATCACCATTCCATTCCTCAAGGAAGATGTGACTCTCACGAGAACCGTCACCAACGTTGGACCCGTTGACTCCGTCTATAAACTCATCGTCGAGCCTCCATTGGGTGTCAAAATCTCTGTCACACCCAACACACTGCTTTTTAACTCAAATGTCAAGAAACTCAGCTTCAAGGTTACCGTCTCCACAACTCACAAATCTAATTCGATTTACTATTTTGGGAGCTTGACTTGGACTGATGGCTCTCACAACGTCACTATCCCATTATCTGTCAGGACACAGATGTTGATGTATTTCAGCCACTGATTTTTCATTTTGTATCCCAATATCATGTCTTATTAACTCAAAGCGTTGTGTGTGTGTAAATTTTTCATTAATTGTGCGGGGCAGAACATATAAGATCATCCTTCATTGCCACATTTTATTTACTTTTAAGTGTTTCAAAAAGAGATACATAACCCATGGCGGACCCAGAATTTTTTTTTACCAGGGTCAACGAAAATAATAAAATATTATATATTTGTGAATTTTATAAGTAGTTTAGTCATTTACATAATAAGATATATAGTTTTAAAAAATTTCTCTTTGTAAGTTTTTTAATTGCTTTCGAGACATTTTGTATCATTATATTTTGATTTTAAAATTATTTATTTAATATATAAACGAAATTGAATGGAAAATAAGGGAAAACAAGAAAAAATAAACGATGGAAATATGTTTTACTGCATAAGTTGAACTAATGGGCTATGGCCCAATAAAAGAATTATGAAAAGAAAATAAATTAAAAAAATGACAACAAAGGGAATCGAACGTGTATTAGCCTATTAGGGGCCCAATTCTTTGACAAACATAACTTCGATATCTTTTTTCGCAACGCTTGGTTAAAACCTTCGATATCGATTCATCGCCGACCCGTTTGACTTTTATGTTCCAAGTTATAAGTTAGCTCTAAAAATTGAATAAAGGGTTATTGTACAGTTCGAACGATTTGCAATTTGAACCTCGTTTTATTTAAAAACTTGTAGGTTGTAAAGACTTCTAAATTCAACCGGTTATATAAAACCTATTTTTCTTGGAGGAAGAAGAAGAGTATAAATACATGTTATAAATGCTGACTATTTGAGTTTATAAATTATCAACGCTCAATCGACCGGAACACAGGTACAGAGAGGACAATCAATTTCGGGTAAGCCATGTTGGGAACATAACTTTTCAAATTGTCTTGGAAAAAAAATATTCAAATATTAAAAGGTTAATAATGTCTTTTTTTACGTAAACATCATCATCCATATTTTTTATTTTCTTCTGAGTGCAAATAATGAAATAATTGCAATAGAAATGAATCATTCATGTTACTTTCATTTTTATATCGCAAAGAAATTTCAATCGAATTTTAGATATCGTAAGTAAAGATACGGCCATGTATGATACAAAACAGACCAAAATAAAATAAAAGATATAGCCTTATTATATTATAGGTGCGTGCTTGCAATGATATTGGATGCAAAACTGCCCCGGTCAATGGCATGTATTATATAAAATTGTTGTATATATCTAAGATAATTAATTATGTTAAAAGAATGATAAACCTACAAACTCTTGGTAAGAAAGAAAACTATCAAGTTCATATCAACCAAAAAAATTGCTAAGAAGCTGGTAAATGAAAACATATTCAGTGTCAGTAAGATTAGGCCGTCGGTGACTTAGTTATAAGCAACATTATTTTTTCGAATATATGTAGTACAATTAATAACATATTTTTGAAAGAAAAATAAAATCATACAGCATAGTTAATAAACGAAGACAATTCAAAAATCGGACTCAAAGAAATATACTGAATAATAATAATAATGGAACGAGGCATCATTATACCATCAAGCAACATCATGAATCATGATCCATATGTAACTAAGCACAGTAAACAAAACCACTTATCGTAAACCAAGAATAGATCAAGGTCGTCTCGTTTAATTTATGCCGTGACCACTAAATAACCTATTTTTGATTTTTTTAAAAAAATAGCACGTTAATGAAATGGATATTTAATATAGTTGACCAAAAAAAAAAGATATTTATATGATTATAAAAATACAAAAGGAGACAGATCGGCGTTGGACGAGGGAACGAGCTGTAGAGGCTCCTGTGGCCTGTGTGGGCTTCCTCTGTTCGCCATATATATATATAGGGTATATATATATATATGTTGACAAAAAAAAGGTATATATATATATATGTTGACAAAAAAAAAAGGTATATATATATAAGTAAATTTCTAAAAAAGCTAAGCAATTTCGTAGTTCGTACATAGATACAATTTTTTGTCATCTATGGCCGTAGATGACATATGCCTAAAAGATAATCTGCAGCCGAATTTCTTAAAAACTCTCCGATCTGCGATTAATAACGATAATTAAAAGTGTTCATGTAATTTGGTTGAAATCGAAGCATATTAAAACTTATTAACACTTAAATGCATCAATCATATCATATATGTCTCACGTATTGGTGTAAACTGTAAACTGTTTACATCAACTAATTACTAGTAGATGATTAAACAAAAATATTCCCACCATTTTTAAATCTTGCATGTTCTAGAATTTTCTTTAAACAAAAATTAAAGCTAATATTTTTCAATTAGTTAAATTTATCATTGAATTAAGACTTAGATTAATAATGGACTAATGGTAAGGATATATCAGAAAACGAAACATAAATCTTTCATAGACAATTAATCAATCTTTTTGAAACAAATCAAAAAATCTTTAAAAAGTTATATTAAAGTAACATATGGAGTGTAAAAACATAATCATTTGAATTTTGGTTTTATTGAGGAAAAAACATGTAAATACGCTAAATTCACCTAAACCAAACTATTCAAGTGAAAAATCAAATAAAATTAATGTTTATCAAAACTTAACTTTTTCATCATTTATAAAAAAAAAAATCTTGCTAATTAACTCGGTAGATAAATTTCAAGTATTCTTAAAAACTCCCAACGATTAACCGCCAAATATCACCAAAATCAATTAAAATTTACCTCCAATACCATACCATTATCCGCCATATTTTTTTATTATCATTTAGGCTAAAAATAAAAATAAACTCATTTTAAAATACAAGCTCTCTGCCCATTTCATCCAATCCAAAATTAGAGTTCTCCATTTCGGATACTTCAATCTTGTTTGTATCTCTTATATAATATCATCACACAAAGGTTTCGTCTTGTCACTTTATTTTGTCCCCTTGAGTTTCTGTGTTTTTCTTTCTCCCTTGATTTGTTCTTTTTTTTTTTTTTTTTATATAACGACTTCAGCGAGTACCTTGATTTTGTAGATTTTATCCATTAATGGAAGATAATCAGCGAAGCAGATTCAGAAAAATTTGTGTCTTTTGCGGAAGCCACTCTGGTCACAGAGAAGTTTTCAGTGATGCTGCTATCGAACTCGGCAATGAACTCGTTTGCTCTTTCTCTCTCTTCTCTTCTTCTTTTGATTGCTTATCGTTTGGTTTTTGCGATAAAAATATGAACTTTTCTTAAAATCATTTACATATATCAACTTTTTCGAAACAGTGCTTGGTTTTTGAATGTCAAATTACGAACTTTTTAGTTTACTTGTTCATTCACATGACTTTTACGCAATGGGTTTGGTGGATTTTATCTGTGCTTGCGTCTATTGTTAGCTCTTGTGGTTTTTGGCGTTAATCCTTGTTTGTTGACTCTATAAATCTAGGGATGTTGTCATTTGATAAGCTGTGACACTTCCTCAAGTTTTTGAAATGGGCCTTCCTCTGTTTTCTGATTGTTTTTTTTTCGTTTGTGTGATTGGATTTTGGAATTGTTGGAACTTGTAGGTGAAGAGGAAGATAGACTTGGTTTATGGTGGAGGAAGTGTTGGGTTGATGGGTTTGATATCCAGGAGAGTCTATGAAGGTGGTTTCCATGTACTCGGGTTAGTTTAAGAGTCTCCAAACAGCTTTATAACTCTTTCAATCTCCTTCATTTCCAAACTTCTCTAAGGGTTTCTGATTAGAGTCTCTTGTGATTGCAGGATCATTCCCAAAGCTTTGATGGCTATTGAGGTATGTATATTTTCTTCTAGAAGCTCATTTTTTCTCCCAGGAAGTAACAAACTTGGCTGGAGTTTTGAAGTTTATCTAATGATGAATCATGTATTCATGTATTTGGAAGTTATTCATTTGCTTGCACTACTAGCTCTTGGTTCTTGCCTGCGTTCGTATAATTTATGCTCAGGAGAGGAACAGTGTTCTTGATTTTTTGTTTTTGGTTAAATATGGGGATTGTAAGACCTTTTTTCCCCAAATCTCATGAATTGGATTTCATCAGATATCTGGTGAGACTGTGGGAGATGTAAGAGTTGTTGCAGACATGCACGAGCGAAAGGCTGCAATGGCACAAGAAGCTGAGGCCTTTATTGCACTCCCTGGTGAGAAAATGTCTTTAATACTTAATTCTAGCAATTTTAAAAGTTGAAAGTTTTGGTCTCGAAAATCACAGCTTATTGTTACAGGGGGTTACGGAACAATGGAGGAGTTGCTGGAGATGATAACATGGTCACAACTTGGTATCCATAAGAAAACGGTATTTTAACATTTCCTTTGCACGGTCGAGGAAGAAGTAGGCTACTAATTCCTCTGTTGATTCGGTTGGAATTGTTTCTGCAGGTTGGTCTATTGAATGTTGATGGATACTATAACAATTTGCTTGCTTTATTTGACACTGGTGTCGAAGAAGGTTTTATCAAGCCAGGTGCACGTAATATTGTGGTTTCTGCTCCAACAGCCAAAGAGCTTATGGAGAAGATGGAGGTACATTAACTTGGCCTTCCCTTTTCTTCTTGTTATGAGGTTATGTTTTCACTACAAATGCGGTTTGAATAAGCGCAGGATGTAATCCCTCAAGGACATTAGACATTTTTGGTATTATTGTGTAAAAACATAGTTAAGTGGGAGTATGTTTCAATTGCAGAGTCCACCGATATTGTTTCTCAAACTTTTTCATATTCTTGGCAGGAATATACTCCTTCACACAAGCACGTTGCATCGCACGAAAGCTGGAAAGTTGAGGAACTCGGAGATTACCCGGGACAACAAAACAAGCCGCAATAAAAGCACTACTGTTGTTAGCATATGCTACTTTCATTTCAAGTTTAGTCTCTAATTTATTTGCAGAATCCACAATGTGTATAAGAAAACTCAAATCTTGTTGCAATATGAAACAGCACATTGGGTCCCAAATATGAAAATGTTGCTGATTATGTAGTTAGGTTTGGTATATTGGGTAAAGAACCAAAAAAACGACTTCACCTTTTGGTTGTTATGTTAAATTTTTGGTTTCCCCCAAAGAAAGAAAGGAGGAATCTTTGTGATTGTGGGTGATGCAGAAAAGTCCCACAAGTGTCGTGTCATATTGAATGTCCATTAGGATAGGAGTGTGGTCCCTTGTTTGTTTCATTCGATGGCTTCAATAGAAAAGCACAAAATGTGAATGATGTGTGACCAAGTTGGACATCGATGGGTTTCTTCTTTTTTGCCAAGTGCCTTTTGTGGTGGGGATTGATTGGATATCTTTTTTACCTCTTATTTATTTATTTTAAGTGTCAATTCCTCTTTCTCTCTCTCACCCTTTCTACGTTGGATCATTTTGATTAGGTCATTGACTAGTTTAAAGGTGTTGATGATGACCTTCATGGTAATAAAGATGATTTTTGAACGTGTTTTTATATGGTGATTTGAGGTTTTAGTGTGTTACAATATATTCGGTCAAAGTTTGATTTATTCTTTACCACTATTTAAATAGCTAATGAGTACAAAGAAGATAGAGTACAAAGAAATCCGCTAGAAGGGATTACTTCTACCAATTTGCAATATTTAACGGCTTTTTTGTCTCAAAATTATTTTGGTTTTTTTTTCTTCTTGTTACTCTATAAAATTATTCTTGTTACAAAATTCGGGATTCCGAAACACGAGATTCATTGTCAAATTTGTGTTTTTCTTCTAGTGGAAGTGGTCAACGTGATTTCATTTTTTCGTTTTTTTGAGTTGTCAATCAGTTTGAAGAGATATTATCTTCTCGACCACTTTTTAGAGACCTTGATCGAAAATTTGTCTGCATTGAAAATGTATGGTAAAACACTAATATTAACTTCAAAATTTGCATTAAAATTGCATAGTCTTTTCTCTAAATATTGGTTATATGAGCCTATCAAATATTAAATAGATAGTTTGTAGTTGTCTTCACGTAATGTTGTGTAGTCCAACCTCAATTAGTCGAATGTATGTTTGAATCTCGCACATATGGGTTCGAAAGTCTACTTCGAACTTCGTTGTACACTTTGTCGAGGACAATTTCGAGCGATTTTAATAACTGGTCTGGAAAAGATTACAAAACAATAACATTTTCTATGTTTTAGTAAATTGATTTAAATACCTCTAATAATTGGGGTCACACTTGAAACTTTATCCTTTACAAGTCACACTTGTGTTTAGGGACCAAGAAAAGCTGAATTGGGGTGTGGGGATTGGGACCCTTGAAGGACAAAGAAATGTGAGTGTATCACTTCATTGTCAAACGTACTTGTCTCCCTCAGTTTTGATGAATGTCCTGATTTGGTACCAATATAGGCTAAGCCCCAACCTAATTGTAGTTGATGTTTCTATCTATTAAAATGGACTATCCGCCCGCGGATTTAACCAGATCCATGTAAAAAATATTGTCCATGACTCATCCAATAACACTAATTTTAAATGGATTTTAACTAGGCGAGCCCATTTATTTGATGGGCTAAATTAAAATTTAATGGGTAGTCCATGAGTTTTTTTTGTTTTTTTTTACACACTCGCCAAAAACACGGTTCATAATTTTCCCGCCAAAAACACGAATGCACATTTTCCCGCCAAAACGTGATTCCGTAATTTTTCCACCAAAAACACGAGTCACATTTTTTCCGTCAAAAACACGAGTGCACATTTTCCCGCCAAAACGTGATTCCGTAATTTTTCCGCAAAAAACACGAGTGCACATTTTCYCGCCAAAAACGTGATTCCGTAATTTTCYCTCCWAAAACACGAGTTCACATTTTTTCCGCCAAAAAACGTGATTCCATAATTTTCCGCAAAAAATACGAGTTCATATTTTTTCCGCCAAAAACACGAGTGCGCATTTTCCCGCCAAAGACATGATTCTGTAATTTTTTCGCCAAAAACACGAGTTCACATTTTGTCAAAAACATGATTCCGTAATTTTTCCGCCAAAAACGTGATTTCATAATTTAATAGTAAGAGTATGTTTTGCAAAATAAACGGACTAACGGACTTAATTGGGCTAAGCAAAATAAACGGGTTTTAATGGGATGGGTCTAAATAGACTTGATCTAGACGGGCTCAATATTAAATGGGTTTTAATGGATCGGGTATAAATAGACTGGGTATAAACGGGCTGGGTAGCCCCTGACAACATCCCTATTTCTATCTCTGCATTATGCATCTTACTTTCTTCCATCTCTTCCCCTAAAATTTTGTTAACCGGTCTTTTTCACTTTCTGTACCAACAACCGACTTGCACATCCATATCTTTGAGTTTTTTGTTTTTTCTCAAGATATTAATTAATACGTACAAGAGAAGACTAGGGAAGAACAAGTACTTTAAGAGCTAGTATAACAAACTATTTAGCAGTAGTTTATAACTCGGTTTGGTTTTACTTTAATCATTCGCGCAACTCGGGATAGAGAGGTGGGAGTACTAATCGAACCGAACAAAAAATTTCAAAAATAAACCGAATCAAAATTTAGCCCAAATGTCCACAGTCAACTTAACTCTTAATTGGATGAGATGATTGATCGACATCAGAGCCTCTAATGATGACGTGTGTTCGTAATATAGATATATATATATATATATATTGGAAAAAATGTATAGATGAAGTGTCTTCGTTAATTTTATGGCGATTCAAGTGACTTAACCGGCACCAAAACTCACGAGATCAATCAAAGGTCTGGCATTTGAGCAAAATAGAGAAAAAAAAATAATAACATAAACTAAGTTGGTTCGTATATCCCAGATTCATAGTTTGGACAATTAGAGAAACATGACAAAGGGAAACTCATATTTCACATTTTAGATACCAAGTTACGTCATAAACTGATCCCAAGCTCTGACTATTAATCTGTTCCCACAACTGGAATATCAATGAAATGAAACCCCGAAATATGAAAATCTGACACATTTAGTCATAAATTCGGGAAATAACTTGTGTAACATGCACGCACCCAGCAAATATTCTTCGGTGTTTCTGAATCCCTTTAGTCTTTGTCTTTTGATGGCGATGATAAGAGATGGTGTAACGTTGCTGTTTGGATAACCGCACTTGGGTTCGTATCCTTTGGTACGTGAGAAGCTGTCCGCCTTATGTTGAAACCTCTTTCTATACTGGTTTGTCTGGAACGCCGGAATGACCTTGGAAGATGTCTGAGAAGCCGTGATGACGTCACGAGTAGTACAACACCTAGCATGATAAGTAACCTGCAAAAAGTTTCAAGAGTCTCCTCCAATCATCAAAAACTATAGTTCTGCAACCGGTTCAATGTTCATGCACATAATGCTATATGGCAACATCTTTTTCGAGAGATCTTTTGCAACGTTTTATTCATGTGTAGGCGATGTTTCATCTCTAATGACTGATAGAATTTGTTTCAATTACTATACTGACACTATAAGAAAGTGGTGAGTAGAACTTACCATCCCAAGAGAAGTAAAAGCCGTCCAGATGGTGAAGTGGGTAATTTCTCACCCAGAGCGAACATTCCTGCAACCACACCTGTTACAATTGATGCCACAGCAGCGCAAGTGGATACTACGATTGCTCTCCCATGTTTTAGTCCCCGAGTCTGGTAAAGTAAAAACAAAAAGAAGACAAGAATTATGGTGACTTAAAAAACCTGAGTATCAACCTATAAGAAAACTACAGGTAGAGCGATCCATTATGTTATACTATGAAAAAGTGGGAAAGGACTAAGCACAACAAAGTACCTGGTAGAAAAATCCTGTTCCACTACAGCATATACTAATCGATATGCACATGGGAATGAACATTGCAGAAAATCCCTGCTCCACGAATACAAAACCCATCTTTGATACTACAGACGCCATCCTGTGATCAAACGAGTTAGAAACTGTTGTTAGCTACACAACATTAGCTATATATAAACATATCGTTTTTGTCTCTTTGAAAATGTTTCGGTAGTCACACCAGCATCCTTATATGTTTCTAAATGCAAAAGCACATGTTAATGGATATATAGGCCATGATTGGTAAATATCAGAGGATCGGTACATATGACGGAAACGACATGCTCTTTGATGTTTATAGGTAACGAAAGATACCCGAACAAAATCCCAGATTCCAATCCATATATAATTTCTTCCACCACTTCATATTCCCCCTGCAAACCAAATCAGGCTAAGTGTATTTGGCAGGAGTAATAAAAAGACAATAACATTAAAGGTGATACTAGCTCGAAAATCTAAACAATTAGACAGTAAAGAGGATGATATACCAGCTCCTGCTCCCTGCGCTGGCGTTTGAATATATGAAGCCATGCATTTAGTAGTACCTTTGTCCCAAAAATTCAACACACGAGTTATCAGAAACATTGCCATTACCAGTTTACCAAACCAATTAAGGGATATTATCTGATAAAGATGAAAAAGAACATATAAACCCAATTGTTTTACAGGTCAGACTTGGAAATGACAAATACAAGTCAATAGAAAGCCACCAGTCAACAGAAGATAAAAAAAAGATAATGCCAAAAGAGGAAAACTTTCTCTTATGAAATACCATGGATGAAAGGTACCTACAAACAAGATGGCAACAACAAATGCTAGCCAGAGCAATTGGAAGACAGATATTAGTGATGCTTCTTGCTCCTCACCACCAGCACCCACTCCTATAGCGAATGGACTATATATTAGGTGACCTCCTTTGTATCATAATATCTTTAACAGCTAACAGTATGCAGAAGTTGATAGTAATTATAATAGGTGATTTTATCAACTATCATAAGATCTTTACCAGCTTATAGTATGCAGAAGTTAGCAAGCAAAGGTCAAAGAATCGACAATGATTGATGTTAGTTACCTATGGTGCCAATGCCGGCAACGGTAATCCCAATCCAGTCAAAAACATTCATGACTTCCTTCAAATAAAAATGCGAAAAGACGGAAAGAATGGCAAGTCCACATCCCGAGACTGGTTGAACAACAGACACCTGAAAGCAGCAGGTTTTCAAAAGTTCACAATCAGGGTCTAAGATTAATCAGCACAGTCAATTATCATACCAGACATCTCAAAGGTAAAACTATCTTGGCATCAGAATAAAAGTTATGAAAAAAGTTTACTTACAGGGGCAAGTGATAGTGCTCTGAGCATCAACAAAGCCCCAACAATGTCCATAAGAAAACCTAATGCCCAAGGTTTGTTAACAGCATATGCCCTTATCACCTGAAAATTAACAAATTTTGATCAAATGTGAACGTCCCATAGATAAAATTGACCACTATCTCTAACTCGTCGCCATGATTAACCCAAGGAGCATCAAGCCTCCGCAATGGGTTGAATTCACAATATGGATTAAATTGTTAGTTGAAGAAACGAAGGTTTCATCCCGATCCAATTACGAATACAACAATAATTCATCGAATTCGAATTAAAACCTCAACACGTAAGAGATCCGTCGAATCAAAGGAAAATTCAAAATCGGAAATAGCATGCAATCAAAAAGGGAGAGAGAAGAGAGACCTTAAGCTTGAGGGAGAGAGGAGGGAGGATAATAGTGCCTTTCTTCTGGAGAACCTTGCCGATATTGTTACCGGCGGTGGCCGCAAGCGTAAGGCAAATCGACTCCCACATCTCTCTAAATCGCCGACGAGGAAACGAACCAAGTCTTTTTTATTTCAAGGAATGATTTTGCCCATGTCTTACGTTATTTACATTCCCCTGTCCCCCATTTTTTTTTGCTTTGTTCAGAGCTCGTGCAATATAATACTTACTAGTTTCCCTCTTAATAGCAATTTTTTTTATTCTATGGTAACAAAATATAATTTGATCTTTATGCTTTTATTTACTTGTTTTTTTTTGTTGCAAATACTTTATTTTAGTTTCTTCCCCTCAAATTAAGGTTTCATCTTGCAATAATAATAAAAAAAAAGTATTCAGTAAGTTAATTTTTGTTTTAGTTGGTAAACCGGTGCAATACTTGCTTAACCTTCCGTTGGTAATTTGGAAAATACTACAACATACAATTTTTAAAACACCAATGGTAATTTTATTACTTCAGCTCACACATAATGTGTATTGGAACATTGTAGTATATGCATTTTTCGAAGCAAAAGAGGTATTTGAATATATAAAGTTTAATGATTATAATACTTACACAACTTAAACAAGTTGCTAAGCATGCGCTCAGGTATTTTGTCCGTCAACGCATTTGCTGCCCTTAGCCCCCAAAATAAACCGAATCATGTTGTTGATTGTTTTTGGTTATCTAATTCATTTCGTTGATATTGATATGGCTTAGAAAGAGAGTAATATTCGAAACATGTTGTGCTGGGGATACTCTTAAGCATTCCATTCATTATTTATCAGCAACGCTCAAACAAAAATACTTGTATGCATCAAAAACCTCAGGTTCGGCGGAGTAAATGCATTAAAAAAGGACAGATTTTAGCAGATAGTGCTACTCCATTTGATAGAGAACTCGCTTCGGGGAAAAATATATTAGTGGCTAATACGCTATGGGAAGGATACAATTTTGAAGATGTGGTACTCATATGTGAATAGTATGAGTCTTCCTCTGCCATAAGTTTCTGATGTCCAAAGAATTAATGAAACATTGACTTAATCTTAGTTAACAAGTAGATAAGTCTCGATGACAAACAAGACATATACAGTCTTCAGAGTGCAGACTCAGATCAAAAACAGACCAAGTACGCTTAACAAGGATGACACCCACAAATAGAGAAATGGTCCCCAAGCAAACCGAGCTGTTATCAGCTTTTCAAAAGCCAACTTTTTATTCAAGATCTATTAACCACAACAAGTAATCATTTACTAACAGAAACTTGCTTTCTAAGATCTCGAGTTCGAGAGATCTTCGAAACATGTTGAATTGATAACCTCTAAAATGGTACCTAAGAATCATTCAAACAGGCAAATAAATTGCTATAGTTGAATAAAAGCAGAGCTTATGATGCCAATGGATAATCACCAAAATGATTTGAACCTAATTAAAAACCAGGGAATGAGATATTGATTAAACACCAGATGTAATTAGTTAAAACACAAAAACCAAACCATATCAAAATCTTATGGTATAAAAAAATAATATAAATGACAAAACAAGAATAGATCATATATATCATGACCTTGGAGCAACAAAAATAGACCTTTTCGCAATCTACTATGAACAAGATTTTAGAAAACTGATAATCTTAGCAAAGGGCATCAAATTTATACAAGAATATTCTCCATCGAACCTGATTTCAGGGTGCAAAAGATTAATCTAAAGTTCTTTACTTGGTGAAACTAATAATGATCAAATATAATTTAAGGCGATGCTGCCATCACGGTTACAATTCAAGATTACATCACACAGAGATACATAAGAGAGAAAGAGAGAGAGAACACAATCATATATATTATACTTGAGAAAATCAAAAATCAAAACAAAAGAAAAATCCAAAAAGATCAAGAAGAAAACAAAAGAGAAAAATATTTCACCACCAACCATAGACGACCTGTGTGTACCTCTGTTTAAGCCATCTAAAACTTTTTCTAAAAGAGCCTTTGACTTTACCTTCAACACCATACATCTTATAACTCGCGACCCTTTTCTTCCTCTGAAGCTCCGGGTCCGTTATTCCCCAAGATTTCGACCTCGCTATCGATTTCTCCTTCTTCAGATCGTATATATTGTTCTCCCTCGTCCCGTACGAAGCGCTATAACTCCTGAAATCGCCGGCTTGGTTACCGTTGTAAGGCTGGATCTGCATCCCTCCGTCTCCGTACGGTCGTTGACGGCCGAAGTCTTCCATATACGCCGGGGACTTCGATCGAGAGAATCTTCTTTTCTTTTTTTTTTGTGTTATTACAGCTCAGAGGAGAATAATTGGACAGAAACGAGGAGAATAATAGTAACGCTAGTAAGGTGACGCCGTGTCTTTTGAGCTGGTCTCAATTTGTCACTCCACGTTATATTAATATTTTTTTTTATTTTTTTCTGTAATTAAAAAAAAAACATAAAGCAAATAATGGTGATAAGGAAAAGCAAAAAGAAAAATCTAATAACGCATTTGGATTTATTTATTTTTAACATTAAGAAAAAGAAGGAAAATAAAGTTCAGACTGCGTAAGAAAATTTTATTTTCTAAATAATTTGGTAAGTAATAAGTTTCAGAGAAGATAAAGAATAATGGAAATATGAAGTATAATAAGTATTTTCTTTTGGCTAATTTGACCGTCGACCGTTGATGTGCTTGCATTAGCGGTCAATGGCAAGTTGTGTGTAATAATGTTCACGAATCCAAAATTAATTGGCGTGGTGTTTGTATTCAATTTTTTCGTGGGAACGTGACTAGCAGCAAAACATTTAAGACCATATATTATACACTTTAATCAGTGTCTTAATTTTCCACGAGCTATCATTTTCACACATGAAAAGTAGATGATAATTTTCTAAAATTAAAGTGTCAGAAAGTAAGTTGATAAATTATTGTAGAAAAAAACCGAAATATTTATCATAGCTAAGGTCCATAACCAAAACTAAGTAAAGGTTACATGGGAAATATAAAGTGAACGAGATAATTTAATGTGTAACATACAAACTGAAATACATGTTAATTTTGCTAACATAACTGTATGTTCTTATAATTTCGTACAGCTGAAAAAGCAAATATTTTTTTTATAACTAATTTATTCATAAGTGTACTAAACTCAGAAACCTAACTCAAAATTAACTTTTAAAACATCTGGATGCAGCGAATGGGACCTCTCTTAGTTCTCTTAGGCCTTAGTAAACTGAGCCCAAGCCCACAGGCTCCTTAACATTACGGTCTACTACTAACCGGGAATACGGATATGCCAAATATACCGAGAATTAAATTTCAGCCGAATCGATTTAAGTAAGATCTTAGAAGAAGGGATAAATGATGAGATGACCAGCGTGGTTCTGATGTCCACTTACGATGTGGGGTTGGTCAGCATATTCGTTCCGACCACGTGTCTCCTCAGGGGCTTCCCACGTGATTCCCACGCCGAAAGTAGCCAAAAAAAAAAACTGAGTTTTGAGTATCGGAGGAGAATCTTAATGGTAGTATTAAAATAGTATTGTTTTGTGGTATTCTTATATATCTCTTATTCTTTTTAGTCGATCAAACAATGCTACATATACATCTGTACCAGTACCACCACACATTTTTTATGTTTATTAACTAGTATAAAAAAAGCTTTCATTAGTACTGTCATTTGTCCCACGAACATGCCTTCTGGATCCCTAACACCAACACCAAAGCAATGTTGTCATGTTGATATCTCTATAATTTAAGACGTATGTACCCGTAACAGGGTGGAGCCTACACTAATCATGTTCTGATCCTTCGATTTTTTGGTAGTTAAAAAAAAAAAGACATATGTGCATATTTATTAACTTTCACTCCAAGTAATTAAGAAACTGGCTTCTTTAAATTTAAAGTTAGGCATCTAGAGTTGAATACATGCTTTGATTAAAATAGTCAACAAAACATTGATAAGTGTCGTTCTTCTGACTAAATATGTATTTGGTTATCAGTGGTAAACGGGTAGTTTTTTGATTAAGAAGATGTATCCAATAGCAATACAATGTTAGGTCGTCTAAATGCAATTTATTTTAACTCTCTTTAACTTTTGTTTCTTCTTTTTTTCGTTTTGTTGAGGCTTCAACTTCAAGCAATACCGAATCCATCATGGATCCAAATTAGAAGTCAAAGCGAGTATGTCCCTCAACATTTGATTCCCTTATCGTTCGATAATACTAGGGATGTTATCATGGGCTACCCAGCCCGTTTATATCCAGTCCATTTATACCCGACCCATTAAAACCCATTTAATATTGAGCCCGTTTAGATCCAATCCATTTAGACCCATCCCATTAAAACCCGTTTATTTTGCTTAGCCCAATTAAGCCCGTTAGTCCGTTTATTTTGCAAAACATACTCTTACTATTAAATTATGAAATCACGTTTTTGGCGGAAAAATTACGGAATCATGTTTTTGACAAAATGTGAACTCGTGTTTTTGGCGGAAAAATTACGGAATCATGTCTCTGGCGGGAAAATGAGCACTCGTGTTTTTGGCGGGAAAAATATGAACTCGTTTTTTGGCGGAAAATTATGGAATCACGTTTTTTGGCGGAAAAAATGTGAACTCGTGTTTTAGGAGAGAAAATTACGGAATCACGTTTTTGGCGAGAAAATGTGCACTCGTGTTTTTGGCGGGAAAATTACGGAATCACGTTTTGGCGGGAAAATGTGCACTCGTGTTTTTGACGGAAAAATGTAAACTCGTGTTTTTGGCGGAAAAATTACGGAATCACGTTTTGGCGGAAAAATGTGCATTCGTGTTTTTGGCGAAAAAATTATGAAACCGTGTTTTTGGCGAGTGTGTTAGAGAAAAGAAAAAAAACTTATGGGCTACCCATTAAATTTTAATTTAGCCCATCAAATAAATGGGCTCGCCCATTTAAAACCCATTTAAAATTAGTATAATTGGACGGATCATGGATAATTTTTTTTACATGGGTCTGGTTAAACCCGCGGGCGGATAGCCCATTTTAACATCCCTAGATAATATCATGGGGATATATACATGTATATATACATATATATACCCACAATAAGTGTTTAATACTTGGAAATTCTATACTTTATTACTGTTCCTTATCTAAGTGTGTAATTTCCATCTATTTGTTAAGTTGAAATATGCGAGTTATTCAGAATCTTACCCATTATAAAAATGATAAATGGAAAAAACAAACTCAGTTTGTTCAACCGGTCTAAAACACACAAATTTCTTTTTCACAAATAGAGAGTTGCAAATATGAAGCAAAATTCTTTCATCATAACGTAAATTCTTCCGTTATTAAGCTATGTACTCCTTAAGTGCAATGAAAAAATGGATAATAATAATAAAAAATAAAAGACTAATAATAATAACAGAAAATTAAAACAAAATATAATTATAATTTATGCTGCTATTGTGTGTGTTTTGCCTAAAAAGGAAAGTTGTCAAGGAAGTACAAACGTATCTGCAATTCCATATTCGGAATTATTAGCTAACTAAGAATTATTGATTGTTCAATTTTGGCTGTATCATATTCGTCTGACACAAAATAACTAATTTTATTCTACTCTGATTGTACGAACCAATGCCGCAATGCACCAGGTGTCATTATTACATATTCGCATTCTCGGCACTCGGCAGATCTCATCACCGTGGATTTTACTTTTTGTTTTCTTAGGGTTAAATAAATAGATAATGGAAACTATTGAAATTAAGTAGTAATGATGTGGCTTATTCCAAACGGAAACTTCTTATAGTTTTCTTTGTCATTATGTATGCTACTACTTCTAAATTCGGATGGTTTATATTAAGATGATACTAGTATAAATTATTAGAGTATATGTTTTGGTGGAAAGATTCTTTTTAATTATACAATATCATAATTTGTGATGGTGTAAAAGACGAATTTGATGGAAGAATTTATATATCTAAAGAGAGCATATCTCATACAGTTTTTAAATGTTTTTCGGAAAAGCATGCATACTTTAAGATGCTTTAGCGCCGTATTGAATATTTGGGTGTGCTTGTACCTTATCATGATGAGGCTCTGTTGATATGTAATTTTTTATTCCACAATATTAGAAAAAGTCATCTATGCTTTCTTTTCCATAATTGTCAAATTAATCTATTTCTATATGTTTTAATATGAGAATTAACTTCATCCAATGTTTGTTTGACAAAACATCATCTATATGTTATTCCAAAGTTTATGGACCAATTAGTTATAAATGTGCATTATTAGTTGATACGTTGTTCACATTAATATTTGTTCATTTCGGGATATTCCGTAAGTAACTTGCCACCAAGAGCCTATTTTTGATCTTATGATTATATATATAATATATAATGTATAAATATATATTAAGACTAATATGCTGATTATATATATATATATATCTATACACAAACGTGCAACGCAAATAAATAGACGATACTATTTGACGATTTATTTCGTATCCGAATTAACATATTATGTTTGACAAAGTAAACATTATTATTAGCAAAACAAACGACGCCTACGAAAAATGCAAGTAGTAAGTAATAAATCAGCATCTTAGTAGATAGTTGCATTTCACGTGGTTAGAATATGGAACAATCTTTATCAATAATACATGAGAGAGACTTGAGTTTATCTCTTTATCATTTTAAACCCCAATTATCTCTCTCCATTTGGCTATAAAAAGTCCCGACAGGTCTCAGTTTCTTCCCACATCCAAAGATAGAAAGATTGAAGGTCTATAGTCTTGTTCTTAATCCCCTAATAGAACACTGATATAAATAAATATATGTCTATATATATATATATGCATATAAAAGTAGATATATGGGTCGAAATCGGTTGTTGAGGATCGACTAGCTAAGGTTTTCGAGCCTGGTCACATGCGGAGAGAATGAAAGGTAAGAGGAGGTGACAGAAGAGAGTGAGCACACATGGTGGTTTCTTGCATGCTTTTTTTTAATTAGGGTTTCATGCTTGAAGCTATGTGTGCTTACTCTCTCTCTGTCACCCCTTCTCTCTCTCCTCTCTCTCTCTCTCTATTTTTCAAATTAGAAGGTTAATTATAGCTGGTAAAAGATCTCTGATTTGGTTTGATATACTTGAGGTTTTAATTAGTTATATTATCATCAAAGGTATCAAAGTAGTTCGAAGGAATGAGTAGTATGCAACCTCTTGTTTTAATTGTTCTGAATTGTAAACGTTTTAACTCAGTACTGTATACATAATATAAGTACTCTACCATTTCAATCATGTAGGGTCTAAGCAACAATAGAATTTTGGGAAAAAAGTAGATCTACTTGTGGACAATGGAAAAAAATAATAATAATCATTTTGTCATTGTTTTTATCTAAAACGTTAAAACTTGCTATAAGCATAGATATTATTTATCAAAATTAAGGACTATTATGTACCTCCTAAAAACAAAAATGTTATTTATGTTAATTTGGACGTGAATAATTTTTCATTTTTATTTATTTAAGATGTTGGAGTACTTATGTTAATCTCAATGAAGTTAGACGTATGAATCTGCCTATCATATTAATTAGATTTAGAAGAATTTGGCTAAATAGGTAGTTTTGGTGTAATTTGTGTGATAAGTATTTGAACATATTTAGATACTAAAAACACCCTCAATTTTGATACGTTTGAGGAATTTGTTTTAAGAAGTATGAAATTTGATTGATTAGATTCTTTTTTTGTTTTTTTTAAGATCTTTTATTCGATAATCGAATACTCTATTTCTTTTTTCAAAATCACAAATACAATTTTTTTTTTATCTGAGAACCAAAGGAAGGTGACATTTAAGACCGACATTGACAGTTGAGAAATTGGAGTTCATGCAGCATACGAAAGTTTGTATATGGTGAACATCATTTTTGGACGATGGACGAGTTCACATATACGGAAGAAGGATTTTGTGGATGATAGACGAGTTTGCATATATAAACGTGACATACATGTAATATAAGTTGTAATTTTTTCACATAGGTTAGTGGATGCCAAAATTTGTTCATATATGATTATGTTAATTATTCATCGAATAAATAAAATAAATTATTCCATCAAAACCATTACCCAAAAAAAGACTCCAATAATTTATTGACCTAATTACAAAATACATCAGTTTTAACATAATATATGGAAATTGTGACTAAAATACCAATCTGATATACCTCTGAAGCTGCTCAAGATCTCCCCCACGAAAGTTGTTTCCCCTTCCTTTCTTTCTTGCAAATTCTAGACGAAATTCAAAGACCTTTTTGCCAACTTTCTCATTAACTCAAAAAAATACTCAAAACGCAAAATCGGTCATATGTTTTTAGATTTATATAGATGTGGCCAATAAACTCCTATATGTACTCTTTCACCCAAATAAAGATTTGAAAATTACGAAAAAAAGAATAGGACCGAGGGAGATGAGGATCTTGTGTGGCCAAATTAAAGATTGAAAATTTCTTGCAAGAATGGCTACAAAATCTTACTTGCAATTTTTTCATCAAATAACAGAAAACATAATCCCATCAAATTTATACTATAGATAAGAGACAAAAACTTAAATAACACACATTTTTTGTGATTTTACTAGAATAACACACATCTTTTCAATATTACTAGTATAATACTTAACCCTAATGAAATGTCTATTAACTTATATATAAAATCTAAAATTAAAGCAAGTACCATTTTATTTTTTTTAATTAGAATTAACGGTTTTCTTTTTTTTTTCTCTTTTTTATTCAAAAAAAAAATTCAGTTATTTTCAAACCAACGATAGAAAGGAACCTGAACAGTTTCCTTTCTCATATTCTAGTAAAAAAAAAATACCTCACGCAAAATCTCTCAATTCCGTACGATTGGAGCAACCCTAATAGCCGCCGCCTTCCGCTTCGTCTTCCTCCTCGCCTTCGTCTCGCGTTCGTTAAAGACTCAGGGTTCAACTTCCGAAAATATTTACTCTTTCTACGGTAAGTTCTCCACGTTTCTACGGTATTCGAAACAAATAGGGTGGATTTTTGGCGCGGAAGTTTGATTATGATTTCTGATTTATGACTGACTAACGGCTGATTTACGAAATAAAATGTGTTTACTTGATTAAACGGTTGATTTATCAATTACTTGATGGCTGATTTATGAAGTTAATGATGGCTGAGTTATGAGTTTTGATGGCTGAGTTATGAGTTTTCGATGGCTGACTTATTAGGTTCTTATGGCTGAGTTTCTAGTATATGATGACTGAGTTATGATTATTTAATGGCTGAGTTAATATCCTTTGTGGCTGATTTATGATTAGATGGAAGGATCAAAGAAATACCCGCCCCCACTTTACGAAGATGGGAAATCTCCTCTGTTGTCCAAAATCTTGAATCATAATTGTCAGATGGGCAATTTCGCACGCGTTAGAGAAGCAATAGGGATTGATGCGTGGGAAGCAATAAAGAAAACAAGACTTGGAATCATTCCCAAGCTGGTCGATTCCGACTACGTATGGTCAGCAAAGACTGTACATTATTTACTTACGCGACAGTTAAGGATAAAAAATTTACATGAGATTTGGTCATTGGTCGGGGGGCAACCAATAAGATTCAGCCTTCACGAGTTTATAGAAATTATGGGTTTAGAATCAGGTGCATACCTTGACGAAATCTGTGAACCTGACTACCGTCCGCTGTGGGAATTGTTGGGTGTTCCCGAAGAGGCTATTGGTGGTCCGAAATACGATAAATTTTCTGGTGTATTCAGCAAGTGTCGTGGTTGGGAATTACCGCAACGGACGCAAGTTAGGTTGTTGTGTATTCTCCACATGGGTATACACGGCTTACATCATAATTCACGACTGCCTATGGAAAGTGCTAAAAGAGTCTTCAGAGTTGAAGACGTTGATAGTTATCCGTGGGGAAGAGTGACATTTCAGGCTCTTATGAAAGATGTTAAGAAGGTCGGGTATGAAGGAAATTCATACATGGTGAACGGATGCGTCCACGCGTTACAATTTTGGGCATATGAATCAGTTACAGTTCTTGGGGAGAATCTTGGGAGATTAACAACTCCTAATGAAATTTCATTCCTTTGTTGGGATGGAAATCGTACTCGTAGAACTATCGAAAGTGTTATTACTGACGAGATTGCCAAGCATGGTCAGGTACTGGTTTTCTTACTTGACGGCTGACTTTATATATTTAACGACTAACTTATCTTACTAGAGGGCTGACTTATATTATTTGACAGCTGACTTTATATGCTTAACGACTGACTTATCTTACTAGACGGCTGACTTGTATTATTTGACGGATGACTTTATATACTTAACGGCTGACTTAGCTTACTTGACGGTTGACTTATCTGTTGTTTTTATGACTAACCGGCTGAGTTCTGATTATAGGTGCGAGTCAGAAAGATGGTTATGAAGCCAATGACTGAAATTTATCCTGATTGGGGTACTGAAGATGATATCGACCCTGAACTTCATGAGTTGATATGCGACATAGTGGATGGTAATTTTATTGAAGGCTTTTGGGATGTTAAAAAGGATGAAGTATCCGTCCATTCTAGGAAGAAGCATAAAGCTAAGAAAATTGATGATGTCGAACCCCCGAAGAAGAAGCAGAAGGGAAAGAAAGGAAATAGCGATGGTGATTTCAAGAAGAAGTTGGGAATAAAAAAAATGTTGATGACACTGGGGATAAAGCAAAAACAAGGCTGACTTCTGATTATTTTATAGTTTACCTCAAATTCTATTGTGGTTTAAGTGTTTACATGATTTTTATTGTAGGATTTGAAAGAAGACTCCGAAGATTTTGGTAAACACGTGTATGTCTCTGCCTAACGAAACTGGTCGACAAACTCTACGAGAAATTTGATGCCATGGAGACCAGCATTAACGGACTGGTTAGTGGCTTAAAAGATAGGATTGTGGCAAAATTTGAGGAGAATTATGTGCAGAGGATTACTTCTGTTGAAAAAAGAGTTTTCCTGCTGGAAACTGAGATTAAGCAGATGAAAACACGCAAACCTATTGAGCCATCCATTCCTAAAGATGACAACTTGAAGATTGACATCGATCAAGATCAAGAGTGGCAACTCGAAGATTGACATCAATCAAGATCAAGAGTTTACTAGTCCGGTATGTTAAGTATTGCCAGATTATGTCATATCTGGCTGAGTTATTAATCTATTACGGCTGAGTTATCTAGCTTATTATGACTGAGTTATTAATCTGTTACGGCCAAGTTATCTAGCTTATTATGGCTGAGTTATCTATCTTTTTTTTACGGCTGAGTTATTTTGAAAATTTTTTTTCCTTGCTTACAGATCAATAACCAGCGTTCGACTGTGAATTTGGACGATATAGACTCCGGGTTTGTTCTTCAAGATTTAGTGGTACAAAAAGATAAAAGAAAGAAAAAGCAAGAAAAGAAAAAGAACACGGATGTCAACAAAGAAGTCAAGAAGGTGGCTGGCGTGAAGGATACGGATCATAAAAATGATGGTTCTTATAAGAGTAGGATTGTGCTGAAGGCGAGAGATGATTGCAACAAAGGTAGTGTGGTTCCGCACTTGGTAGATACAAGTGAGCTTGATGACCCGCAATCGCAACAAGCAGCAGTAAATGAGAAGAAAACTTCAGGGTTTAAGGCTGATAGTGACGTACTTGCAATAACCGAGCAAGTACGGGATGAAGATAACAAGTTGTTGTCCGAATCGGAGGAGACTGAGGAGGATAAATTTACGGTTGACTTATGAAATTATACGGCTGATTTATAATACTTAATAGCTGATTTATACTGTTGTAATGGCTCACTTACCTCCAATAATTTCTCAACATCGCGTGTAAGCGTTGTTTTCATCGACCATGCATCTTCTCTTCGCTCGGTAAACCACCTCGTCATCATTGACCTTATCATTTCTACGAGTCAAACGATAGGCAAACTTCTAGCTTTTAAAAGCACCTTGTTCATCGACTCCGCTATATTTGTTGTCGTTATGTTATATCTATCGCCCGGAAAATGAACACGTGTCCACATTCGTACATCGGCTCTTTGGAGGTAGCCATGAAGATCAGGATTTAGTGTTCTAATCTCATCATAAACGGCATTGAATTCATCCATCCTGTAATAATTTGCAGCTCACTACAACAAACGAAACAAGTTTCCACCTTTAAACCGTACCAATATGTTCTTGTACAAATGGTACGAGCAAATTCCACGAGCCGCTAACGGATACACAGTCCCAATTGCTTTTCCAATTGAGTTATGTCTATCGGAGATGATTGCGAGACCTTTCTCATCCAAAACCAAAAGTTTGTGTTGTGAAAAAAAACTATTTCTAAGAATCATCATTTTCGGTGTCGACTACACCAAAATCAATTGGAAAAATCTGAAAATTACCACCTTGAGCTAGTGTTGTAAGAAGTGTCCCCTTATATTTTTCATGAAGAAATGTATCATCGACAACAACTACTTTGCGCATAAAAGGTAACCAATTGACGCTCGCACCGAATGCAATGAACAAATACTTGAATCTTCCTTCTACATCAAGTTGGAGACGCGTAACTGTACCCAGATTTGCCCTTCTTATCATATATAGGTAAGAAGGCAAGTCTTCATACCCCTTCTCAAGACTTTCCCTATTGATCTGTCTTGCAAAGCGTAACGTCCTAAGGGCCTTCCAATAATCCATTTGTTGACAAATCAGCCAGACTACAAAATAAGTCAGCCGTGACGATTTAATAACTCAACCAGACTAGAAAATAAGTCAGCCATGAGAAGTAAATAACTCATATGGACTAGAAAATAAGTCAGTCGTGTGATTAATAACTCAGCCGTGTCATATTAATAAATTTGCCGGGTCATGTTAATAAATCCGCCGAATCCTAAATTTGACCTTGATTCCATATTGCTTAGTAATGGCTACTGCGACATGTCTGGGTTTGATTGATGGATCAATGTCACCAAGGAAATCTCTGTATAATGCTCCTAAAATATCCGGTGTTGCTTGACGGGATCGATTAGAATGCTCTGTTACAGAACACTGTGTTTTTCATCATAGACAAGAATATAGAATTCTGGGGATTTCACTTGGGTAGAAGTACGAACTCTCCAGTTACATCTGTTTACCCAACACCTAACAATAAGCATTTATGTAGTAGATACCGACACATCAAAATCGAAACGATCCCTCACCGTAAGAAGTTTCAAGCAAACTTCCAGATCCTTTTTCTGGGCATATCGCTGTCCGACAGCAATATTTAGCGTAGACATCTCCAACTTGAGAAACTCATCAGATCCTTTCAAATCGTGCTTCGCAATATTATGGGATCTCTTTTAGGAGGCAAATTAGGTGAATTTTCATCATCTTCTTCAACAGGCTTTCCTAATAGGCAAAAATTATCATCATTAGATGACGCACCATCAGGGTCATCAACGATGTCAAATCTGGTGTCAAATTCGTCATCTTCTTCATCTTCAGATTCATCTTCTCCTTCGTAGCTTACAACTTTGCTCTCCATATCTTTGTATTCGCTAAACTCTTCATACTCTGCTCTGTAATGAGTATACCCAATATCATCATCTTCATCACTACTGTTGAAAACTTCGTTACCTTCATCTATTGAGACATGACTGAACGCCCGTTTCGACTTACCCTCTCGAATAACATCATCATTGTCTCTGTAACCTCCATACAAAGCACGAGCGGTCGATTTTTATTGCTAAAGCTTTGCGCGCGATTGCATATAAACCGGAGGCGTATCCTCGAGATATTTTTTCAAAGTTTTAAGAGAACGTAGCTCAGCTGAATTTTACACCTTCGACTCTAGCCATAGTCCTTCATTATCATCTCCTCAAGATTGTCGTAGGATGTTTGTTCGCATTTCAAGAACTCGCAACCTCTGTCGATTAAAAGTATATCGATCTTTTTTAACCCGCCGAAACAATTATTACGAGATCCATTCAATCGAAGGTGTTCGATCTTGTGAATGGGAGGAAAGAAAGAGATGAATGATGACGAAGAAGACAAGGTCAAGACGGCGGACTGATTTTGTCGGCGACTTAACCTAATTACGCGATGCATTCGAGAGGTGATGAAGTTGCTGACATGGAACCATGCCACCAAAGAAACTCATAAATCACCATGTGAAATCACCACTAAACGACGATAACTTAGTCGTAAGAAAAACTATTTAAGTAATTATAAAAGACGAAACAAAATAATTAAATCGGCCATCAAAACAATTAAGTAAAAACTTAAGTTAGCTCTATATTACATAAACCACCGTCAAAGAATACTAAGCATGAATTACTAGTTAATTACTTAATCACCGTAACTAATCAAACTTATCGTTAATCGCCTCGTTACCGACTTATGACAAGTCTGCCACCATAAGCCGCATAAGTGAGTCACACAAATCAGCCACATAAATGTAGTAAATCGCCGTCAAATCTAAGTCAGCATGCCATAACAATAAGTCAGAAAGTTTTCATAAATCGTTTGAAGTCAAAGTCGCCATGCGCATTAATTAAATCACGATATTTCATAAATTGTCGTCGAAGCAGGCCTATAACTCTCGATTTAACTAATAAGTCGCCGTTAACATATATCGGTCATTCAACTTATAACTCAGCCGTACCTACAGCGAAAAAATTCTGCGGCCGAGTTTCATAATACACGTAGAAAGTTATAATGCCATGTAGGATTTTTCGCTGATGTGGAAAAAAAAAGTAATGAAATTTTTTCTTAAGTTTTTGTTAACAAATGATTATAAAGATATTTTGAGAAATGGAAAACATTACAGTAATTAAAAAAAGATTTGTACTATCTGGGTCATTATATCCTGTTTGTGTGCTATTTAAGTAAACGACCCGATAAGAGACAAAAACTTAAATAACACACATTTCTTCGGACCCGATATGATAATCCATTGATACTCTTCACTTAGTTTTAAAGCTTTTGTTGTCTCTCTCTATCTCTCTATATGTATTAGCATATCATTCTTACAACAAAAGACATATTTATGAAAAATTTCTCAAGACTCGGGTGTTGTCTCAGGAGTCTGCAATGGAATGGGGACTATTATCTTCTTTCTCGTTCGGACTCTCGTCTTGTTTTTCTTCGGGTTGGGAGGCTACACCATTCTCTGATGCATCCTTTGTGTCGGTGCTGATGACCTTTGGAGATTTGTTGGATGGTGCTTCTGAGGACGATGCAGCTAAGATGCGACCTAGACCTTCGTATGCGCTCTTGGCATCCATAACGATGGTCGCACCACCTGGATAACATCGGCCGAAGCATGTGGCACAATGTGGAAAAACCACCTGTATGAACAAAGAAGCAAAAAAAGAACAAAGGGCAATGTGAGTTATGACATTACTGACTTTTGACTTGTTGATACAAAATTGACATGTGATGAGATGTAAAACTGGACCTCGACAAAAGCTCGGCAAAGTGAGAGGAAGAGATTGGATTCATTGAGTCGAAGCATCCGAGTTGTATTGTATCTTAGTAAGGAGTCAGAGACAGCCTGAAGTCCTTTGATCAGTTCATGAGCAACAGCGTTCTGCAGACTTAGGGGGGCACACGGACGTAGTTCGTTCAAAGCAGCAGATACACCTATAGACATAGCCGGGATCATCAATTGCAATCAGACTGAAAAAAAAAAATCATCCAAAAGAGATACAGTTTCTTTTGCAACATTTGTAATACTGAGAAGAGTCATCATGGGTATCTTCTATAGTATTAGAAATTGATACTGTATCATTGTCTCACCGTTTATGAAAACTGCAAGAGGCGGATGCTCCATCAAATATGATGGAGGTGTGACATCATCTTTGCTATCTTCATTAATACCACTTGATGGGAAGCCGACAGATGGAAGTGGAACCCATCGATGTGAATCCAAAACTAGCTGGAAGTAAAACATTATAAAGAATTCAACCGAGAAACTCAAGAGTACAGCATGTGGTTGATTGGAAATCAAACACTGTTCGAGTTGAGTTCCATGCCAGAACGAAAGTTCAAATTTTGAATTTACCCACCTGGAAATTCTCAACTGCTGTACTCATGTTCTTGGAGAATAAGTTCAGAACCGCCCTGAAGAAAGTATGTGAGTTAGATACTGAACTTGTACATAGATAAGTAAAATTATGACAGCAAGTAAAAAGGTAATTAAAAGAATTGTTACTCTTCAAAAAGTGGAGGAAGCAAACCCCGGAAGTCTAGCCCAACCCATCCAAGCCCCATCGCACAGTACTGTGTGATCATGAGAAGAAAGTAAAATGTCAATCAGAGTTTCACAGTGAATCCAGACTGGAATACATGAGATGTAGAAGAACTCAACCATGCACTGATCCAAAATATTTGATAGAGATCCTCCTTCAGTAATCTTTGGAAGCATAATTTTCAGAGTCTTCAGGTGTGATGTTATTTGATGCATGGCCCAGCTAAACAGAAGTCCACCATCATAATTTTCTTCACTCCCCGATGTATCATCAGCAAAAATAGCTCGATATTGATTAACCACATCAAATAGGTGCATTCTGTGACAGTTTATCATGCCTTTTAAATATTCATAGGCATTTTTCTGGTCTAGATCCTCAAGAATTCCAGTGAGCCATGCCTCTCGGCATCTTAAGAACTGCACAGACAAAAGAATTATTCAGGATGAACAATTCCATAGACAAGGAATACAATGTAATGAAAGTATCAATGCAAATAGTTATATGTCAAAATAGTTCACCTGTAATCGCATTTCATACTCGCCAAAGACTCCTATTCTGCGTAAGTATCCAATAATTCGGAGACATTCTGGCAACTGAAATAGAATGCACCAACAAAATTTGAGCATCCTAGATTGCTAAGGTTAACCATAGTTCACTGAATACAAACAAACTATAGTCATATGAAACCTGTATATTTGAGCGTAGTTTCTGGAGAAGCTGTGAGAGAAGTGACTGAGTTATTTGTCTAACCTCCGCTGCAAGTGCTTGGATAACAGGCAATCTTGACATAGGGAGAAGATTAATTCTTAAGAGCTCAAGCTTGAAGTTTTAGGCCTTAAATAGCCAAAGGAAAAAATATTGTGAGAAAGATAACAAAAATAAAACTCACTTGGGATGCATGGTTGCAAGTTTCGATACAAATGCTTCCAGGTCAAGAGCTTCATCAAAATTTCCGTTTCTCACGCATCTGATAAAGATACAATTCATTTTGAAGAGCACTTAGATGTTACTCAGTGCCAGTAATAAAATCCGCTTTTCTCTCATGGAAGGCATGAGAAGAGATTGTTGAGCAATCAGATTAAACTTTATGGCACGAGGTCTAGTAGCTTACGTGTCCATAAGCTGAGGAATCTCAAGCAAGTCAAGAAGAGTGCTGTGATTTGCCAGCAAAGCTTGGTTCATCTTCCTTTTCTCCAGAATATTCTCAGCAGAATCGATAAATTCTGTGCAACCAGACGTTAGTTTTGGGACTTCGCCAATCTGCAAAAGGTGAAAAGTACAGAATTATGACATCATAATTTGAAAGAACAAGAACAAAACATCTCCAAGGATGTAACTGCTAATGTCAGAGGATGCTTTATACAGATGTGCAAGAACCTATCTTGTTTTTTTTTTAAAAACATGGAAGCTCAAGCCACATTACCAATCCAATGATTCATTCACTTATTCTCAATACGTTAGGTATCTGCTAGACTACAACACAACAAAACCAATCTCTCAAGTTTTGCATACACCGAGTCCACAAAACTATAGGACCTGAAACAACGATTCTGCAATTTGACTTGATTCCAACCGATTTTCTAATTCCCTAACTCCACTTAAGACTATTGAAGACTCCAAACACGATGCCTAATACTCGTCCAGCCTTTACCACAAAATTCTCCAATAACTAGTTTCAAATCGTAGCAATGAAACTTGCACTGTCAATACTAATTTATCAGCAAGGATTCAGAACTAACCAAGTGAAACAGTAGAACTCAATTTACAAATGGAGCGAAAAGGTATAATTTACCAGAGACTCGAGATGCTTATCAATGGAAGAAACTTCCTGACGAATCGCAAGCAATGCATCAGCAGCGGTGATAAACGCGCGGTAATTTCCAACAGCCACCTCTTGCATTTGTCTCTGAATCCGCTCCGCATCCACTCGAAGCAGCTCCGGCTCCTTCAAAATTCAGTAACCGATATAAGATTCAGAAAAATCCATGCGCGCAGAGATGTCAAGAGAGAGAGGGATATACCTTGTGAAGACGATCAAGAGTGAAAGAGAGGAGCTCGGAGACGTACGGTTGCTGAGTAGCGGAAGCGAGAGAGAGAAGACTCGCCGTCGCTTCCGGCGGAGACATCTCCCCAACCTCCGTTGCCATTTTCGGATCTTCCTCTTGTAGCCGATGCTATCAAAATCTCCTTAAAGTAAGTATACAGATCCAGAAAACTCACGATTTTTCAAAAAAATTAACAATCTAATGTTTCTGTGGATTTGTTTCCTGTTCTTGGATCTGAAATTTCTCTTTCAATTTTCTTTTATCTTCGTTAATCTAAGGATTATAAAGAACCGAACCGGATTTTAACCGAAATTTGGTTCTATAAGAATTTGGTTCGGTTAGGAATATAAACCAGCGTACCCGAAAAAAAGATTTATGTGCTGCATTTCACTTTTGTTACATGTAAACTTCAATAGCTAGATATCAAATTATCAATTAAGGGTAAGTTTTGGTTCGCTTGCGACTAAGTGGCTTCTAGTTTAAAATAATAACTGAAACTGTAATCGAAATTGTCCGATTCGGTTGGTTTAACTCCGTTCGGTTAAATTGTCCACCCTTATTGGACAAATTCAGCTAGATTTAGCCAATTAGTCGTTTTCACATGCCTAAGTAGTAAATACTTTGATGTTCGATGTCGCATTGATGAAAAAGCAATTTTATATTACACCAAAAAAATGAATAAACAATAGTACACTAAGTGATTCCCGCGTTATACGCGGAATAAGATATATATAATATTTTTTAAGAAATTAAAAAATTAAATAAATATTTCTAAATATTTTAATAGTATATTATTATATATAATTGAATTCTAAAATTAAGGTTTTTACATATTATGTTACTAATTAATTATTTAGTTAAAACAATATGTTTTTAAAATATAATTTTAAAAATCAAATTTATGAAACAATAAAATTAGCTATAATTTTATGAAATATTTACTTATTCGATTTTCTATAAATAAATAAAACTAATTTAGGTAAGATTATAATCTTTAAAATAAAATAATGATTGATCTAATAGCATATAATTAGTCTAATAATTAATGTCTTATAAAATATATTCTCTGAGAATCATTCTAGCGGTATGACAGTTTTGTAATATTCCAAATAAATATAAGGTTATTTTGTTAAAATGATTCTCGATTAATATATATAGAAGATTAGTAAGTATATAACAGTATAGACTATAGAGGAGTTTTTTACAATAACGAACCGTTAAGAAAGATAGATAGAGAAAATATAACAAGAGAGATCAGAAAAGAAGAAGAAAAGAGAAGAGTGGCATTTGATGCCGTGTAGAAATAGAAATAAGGAAATGGGTATGGAGGTTGTTGCCCTTGTGACTGTCCCTTTGGGGATGGTGGCGCTGATGAGGGCGAGCCTTTTCCATCGGAAGAAATCTGTGGAGGTGGTGGTGTGGATTCAAAATAGTAAAACCGTGGAGGCGGTGGATGGATAACGGTAATTGATGGCGGTGGTGAAAGCGATTGTGAAAGTGGCGGGGGAGAGCGTTTGTGTGGCGGTGGAGGCGGTGGAGAAGTGGATGACGGCAATGCGGGAGACGGAGGTGGTGACGTGGAGGGAGAGGGTTTTGAAGGCGGAGGAGAGCAAATGGTGGGACACGTGGAGCATTCACTGATGCAAAGAGGAGTGAGGACATCTGTTTGATCGGACGGTGATGATGCAACAACTACGACCATGACCAATGCAACGATGATGACGAAGCCCATGTTGATGATTGATCTAAAAATAAGTGTTTGGAGTGGAATGTTTATTGCTTAGTTTTGTTGGTTGGACACTTATAAATCATCTGATGGCTTGATACTAAGATGCTTTCTTGATGGATTGTGTTTTGCTGGAAAGTTAATAGTAACTTTGAGAATATAATAAAGACAATGTACGTTGTTAAGCTTTAGATGTTTTTATTTATCTTAGGGTAAAGATGCAAACATAGCTTTTCAACATTTTGATATGTGGGAAAATATTTTTCTGCCTAGATAACATAAAAAAATGCTAAGTTTTAACCGGAGTTGGAGGTGAGAGTGTATGATTTTTTAATTTAATTTCATTATATTTCAAATGACGTATGATATTCCTTTCTCAACTCATACTCAAAAATAATCCATTTTATGAAGCAACTAATTCTAGAACCAAAAAAGTGTCACACTCTCCAAATTTTTGGTCTGTCATTGTTCTTTTTATACTTTGCTTTCAAAGTTGGCTTTGTATCAATTCCATTTTATAAAGGTGGCCATTGTATTGATTCGTTCATCTTTTAACCTTTTCTTATATAATATCTCTGTTTTTTGGGAACCAAGTATTGCTTTTAGTTGTAACCGGGTGATTTTATAAAGTTGAAGCCCAAATTAATTTGAACTCTTTTGAGATGAAAGACCAAAACCATGAAGCTTTCCACACACACAAACTCAAAAATTAGAAATGAAACTTAAGAAGAACAGAAATGTTTGAATAAATCAATAGCTTCGACTTAGTTATGCTACGAGAAGATTAACAGTAAGCCACTGCATTTTGTTCAATACTTCTCACCGGAAAGCCAGAAAGGTGGAAGTATTATGTTACAGAGATATATAATACTAACAAGGGTTAGATTTTAGTTAAGTCAATCCATCATGGCGCTTTACTTACCACTTTCTTACTTCCTTTCTTGAGAAGAAAGCAATCTTTATATTGAGTTCCTCGTAAAAGTCTTGAAAAGATTTAAGAAGTATATGATCTTCAGACCCGGTTGTTATTTATGGCATCCTAATGAATAAAACAGCGTATTGAATGTGTAAGCAATTGAGCTAATTTTACTTGGTATTTTTCAAGAGTTTTTTTAGGGCTTTATATGTTTAGTAATATACCTGATTCCTTGTCCATCCCCAAGCTTCTTAATCGGATAAGCTCTGGAATTACTTCTTTTCCAAGATCTGGTCTATCTTTCTTCCTTAGCTCTGCACATTTTAGACACAACTTAGCAAAATTTATAGCTTCTTCGACCGGCCAATCTGGCACGACCGGGTCAAGCAGATCCTTGAAAGTTCCTTTATCGATTGCCCTCGACACATGATGAGCCAAACCCATTGGACTCTTTGCAGTGATGATCTGAAGCAGCATTATCCCTAATGAGTATATGTCTGATTTCGTGGTTAACTTGCCCGTTTGCTGGTACTCAGGGTCAATGTAACAGAACGTTCCTGCTGCAGATGTCATGTGGTATTGCGTGACTGTGTTAGCCACTGACGCGGGTACTAACCGAGCTAATCCAACGTCACTGATCTTGCTCACGTAGTTTTTATCTAAGAGTATATTGGCAGGTTTTAGGTCACGATGAACCAGAGGCTCTGGCTTTGCTTGGTGAAGGAAGGAGAGTGCAGTAGCGATCTCTGCAGCTATTTGAAACCTCTTCCTCCATGATAGAGGAGGCGAGTTTCCTCTACGAAAGAGTCTATCCTCTAAGCTCCCATTTTCCATGAACTCATACACCAAACACCCATATTCCGGACAGGCACCAAGAAGAAGAACCATGTGAGGATGTCTTATGCTACTTAGAACCTCGACTTCTTGTTGAAATTGTTTCTTTCCTTGAGCAGCATCAGGTCTCAAGACTTTGATGGCGACAGGAGTGTGATCAAGTGTGCCATGATAGACTGGTCCATACCCACCTTCTCCTATTTTTCTGTTGTTTGCAAACCCCTCAGTAGCCTCTTCAATCTCTTCTATAGAGTATCTTCTGTACCGGACATCGTTCTGTACCAAAGCACTGAGAGCACGATCTTTCTCCTGCGATTCTCTTCTTGCTTTTATCTCTGCTTGCTTTCTTCTTTGTCCTTCCAATTCCGCCATTCTCTGAGCTTTCTCAGCAGCTTCCATCGCAGCTCTGCACTTGGCCTTCTCCATTTCCGCAACAGCTAAAGCTGCCTCTTCAGCAACCCTAGCTTCCTCAAATCTTCGAGCTTCTTCCATTTTCCACTGACAAAGCTCATTTGCCTTGAAAAACATGAGAGCCAGAAAGTAAGTATTAGATGGAGCAAGAAAACATCCTCGTCAACTAGCTCTTGTACACCTAAAAGTCTTACTTTCTTTTTTGCATTAAGAGCTTCTTTGCAGGCTGAGCTATACATGTCCATGGTTTGCTTGAGTTCAATCTTTAACCTTTTCATCTCAGCTTCAATATCTCTCTGCAAATAAGTAATTTAATTATTAGTAGTGAATACTAATCTTATTAAACTTCAATATTATCATAGACGTATTGCTCTACAGTTAACATACCGTTGATTGCGAAACTGACTCATCAGAAGAAGCCGATGCACCAACGATATCGAAATTCTCAGCACTCAGATCAATAGAACCCATCATCATCATAGACCCGACATCGGCTTCATCAGAACATGAATTTCTTGCCGAGGAGTTCTTTTGACCTCTTGCCTGCCTAAAATCATAATTGAAGTCCACTGATCCATTTGTAGGAATTTTCTGCATTTCTCTCACTGGTTTGAAGCCATTATCATGGGAATGCCTCTCTGGAGCTGAGTTTCTGGCATTACGCTGACCCCTACAATTAATGTCCTCAATAACATTTTTTATAATTGATTTTTTTTACTACAAATTTTAGCAAGCAAGCACATTACAAGAGTTCGATAATAATACCTAGGCAAATGATCTTGGTCATTGTCAGGTAGATGAAACGTAGATGAAGGTGCACGAGGTGGGACAAGTGTATTTGTGATAGATCTTTGAGCTGTTCTTGAAGACTGAACTTTGCCTTTAGCAATCACATAGATGGAACAAAACTCAGGCGTTGATTTGAGAATGGAAGTTGCAACGTCATGTGATTTGGTGAACTTGAGAGATCTTGCAAATTGGCTCTTTGAGGATGATCCCAACACGAGGTTGGTCACAAGGTTATTGTTCACGTAATCCAAGATTGCTTTCGCAACGTCTGTATCGTCCAGAATAACCTCCATCATTGAAATCTAAACAATCAAAGAAACAATAGCCTTATGATTTTTTTCATGTTCGACGAGATGCTTTATTGAGATAGACAAAAAGAAAATTATACCCCTTTTCGTGCACAATAACCTCTGTATGGAACAAAAAGCTGATTTAATTCACTATCATCAATGTTTCCTCCATCTGCAACGACATTTCTTAAAAGTTATCCAATTATATAAGAAGATAACTATTTGGGTATGTATGATTAGAGAATGTGAAAAATAAAAAATGAGGAGAAGATACCTACGGTTTGAATTTTTAAGACGAACATGGACTAGAATCATGTTGGGATTATTGATCATATTGAAGAGATGATCAACGGCCCAACGAACAGCGTAGTGACTGTTCTTGTCTTTGTCAATGGCGACCACCGTGGAGTTCACTGGCGCGTGGCCGTGGCCATCGTCCGATGAGTATGGACGAGCCATTATCGATCAATTTTAAAATTCTCTACGAAAATTAAATAATAATAAGTCAGGTGTTACCAGACACCTCTCTAGTCTTGTCTGGGAACAAGAAGAGAGGAGAGAGAAGCAGAGAGAAAGAAGAAGAAGAATGGTTTCTTCTTCTTCTGGTCTTTAACTTTCTCTCCTCTCTTCTTCCTGTTTCAATGTTTGTTGCTCCGAAGATGAGATTAACTAACCTTTTTTTTTTTTCTTTGAACCAAAACAGAGAAAAAAGCGGGAGTCAAGATGTATATTAACCATTGTTTTTTTTGTATAATTTGCTTTTTTAAAGGGGATTCTCTATTTCGGGGTTTTTAGAATAACATGCAAATCTTTTTTGTTTCCTTCTCTTTTATGCGAATTTTCAGGATAGCTCCTTCTGGATTAGCGGGTTTGATGAATTGGATACAAATAATTCGAGAAAACATGTGTATGCTTTTCTCAAAAATAGGTCATAAGCATTTAAGTTTAATTAGAGAAATAGTACCGACGTATTGATCGGAACATGTTGTCTATATATAAGTCTAATGATTATAAAAATAAAAATAAAAAGAGAAAAACAAAAGATCAAGTTAAAAGTTCAAACATGGTTAATATCTAACTCCAGATATTACAAAACCATTAAGATTTTAAAATCTTGCATGTCGGCTTGCATCTGATTAGTGGGTCCGAAAAGAAAAGAGTGGCTGTCACTGGTGAGTCGATCGCTGAGTTAGAGCCACTCGACAAACGAGTGACGTACCCTAACGAATTGAAAGAAGATGACATGTGTCTCGTTTTTCATTTAACTAGCATGAAAACATGTCGGTTTTTGAAGCACTATGACACAAAAGGGTAAAAAAATCCAACCTCGTTGGCTCATCTCACATTCCACACGAGGATGAACTCTCATTTATGTATAACACTCATCAAAAGATACTGGACATAAATGTCTAGTATGTGTATATAATATAAGCTTCTTCTTCTATTCCCTCATATAACATCTGTGATCTAAAGGTACAATAATACAACATGCATAAACCAAAGAATCAAAGTGAGTTTACTTTTACCATATCAGAGGAAACTAAAATAACATTTCCAGAGTCCTTTATAGGAAAGAAGTACCCGCAAGTCCGTGATGCAATAGATTATGCGAGATAGTATCTCTTGCCTTCATCGCATTGACCGATCTTAATGGGTTCTCAGGCAAAACCTCATCATCAATCACTTCAACCATCAGCTCTGGATCCATCTTCTCCTCTCTGATTTCACATATATTGTGAAGCACACAGCACGCACCCAAAACCGTAGGCAAATCCTGCAGCTTCACTTCAGTCCGTTTCTGCAGACACGCCCATCGTCCTTTTAACCTCCCAAACGCTTCCTTAGCCACTCTCTGCACTTCACTCATCTTCGTATTGAACTCGTGCTGCGTCCATGTCAAGTTCTGTTGCGTGTATGGAACCAAAACCCAGTCCAACAGCGGATGACCCGGTCCACCAGCGACCCACATCCCCTTCAACAAACCTCCATTGTTAGCTCTTTGGTACAACAATGACTTCTCCAACACCTGATCATCAGGCATTGACCCGGGCCATCCGATGCACAAGTCAGTAAAAACTCCTTTCGGGTTCACAACGGCTTGAATTGTAATCGAATACGAAGTCTTCTGATTCCTCTCAGTATGCCTCTTATTAAAATAAGCAGCTACACTAATCTTAGGAGCTATAATCGGAATGTGAGTAGTATACATAGAGCCAACAACGTTTGGTATACCCGAAATCGATTCGAATCTTTCTCTAATGTTTCTAAGAGATTCATCATCTGGCCATTGAAGGTACTTAGGCATCAAAACATCTTTAATGGCTTTACATACCTCAAGAACAAGCTTGTGGCAAGTTGAGATTCCTAAACCAAATTTCTTAGAAACGAGACGAAGTGGCTCACCAGTGGCTAATCTCCATATACAAACAGCGACTCGTTGCCGCACAGGAATCGCGTTTCTCAACGCGGTGTCTTCTTTCGCAACCGCCGAATTGAGCTCATCGCAGATTAATTCAAACGTCGATTTAGACATTCTAAACGCTTTTCTGAAATCCTCTTCAGGAAAATCCAATCGGCTACACTCTTCCCACCAAGCTCTGCTCCGATCTTTAACCCATAACCGCCTTTGTTGACCCGAACCCGTACCCGTACCCGTACTTCGAACCGATCCGGATCCGGTTATCTCACTGCTCTCCGCCTCAATCTCCGAAGCAGCAACAGCCACAGAAGCGACGGCGCGTGAGACGCGTGATTTCTTCAGATTGATATCTCCACTTTCTTCAGCATCGGCGTAATAATCGTTGAGATCGGAGTAGTAATCGGACATAGTTCTCGCTCTTTTCCGGTAATTAGATTGGAAATCAGACATTTCACGGCGTGAAGTAGCGTTACGAGCTTCCTGGTCTTGCTTCTCGTGCTCCTCCATCAAAAGCAAAGAAGTGAAGAATCCTTTGAGCGTTTTGGTTTCGTTGCTTCTCTTGGACTCTACCTCAGCACCGTCGAAAACATTACAGACTTCTTCTTCTTCTTCTTCTTCCTCCTCGTCTCCGTCTACGTCCCGATAAACGGCGGCGGAGGCGGCTTTCATCGAACTTGTGTTGTTTCACGTTTTGCTTAGTTTGTCTCGAAAGGTCTCTTGAATTTGGAGTGGAGGAGAAGATTTAATTTTTTGGGGGTTCATAAATAAGAAATGAAATCTGAAGAAATTTTGGGGATGAGACGAAACTTGTGGGATGAGTGTGAACACGCAAGTTGACTTTACTAGGCCTATACTCTTTTTATTTCTTTTTTTTTTTTTTTAAATAATAATAATTTCTTATTATTTATTACTCATTTTATTCTTGTTACATTCTTTAGTATTTTTCTTTTTTGGACGACAGCAGTACAGAAAAGGCAGAACCTGTTTTTTTTCTTTGTAAGAGATTCAAATTTGGAAGCAAACTAAGTGAACACATTTGTTTTTTTTTTAGCTAAACTATATATGTCGGAAACTATAGACTAAATATCGAATAATTTCTTTGGATCATGATCATACACTACTCTTAACTGAATAAATTGGAATCTAAAACGTTAAACAGGTGAATACAAACTCATTTTGAATCTAATTCTTAGAATCGTGATCATGCTCAAACCAATTTCTTAATTTGCGTTCTGCTTTTTTATTCAAAGCAGTTTATTGACTAACATTTTTTACAGTTTTCTTATCAATTTTCGTAGGGGAATGTCGTAATTTTCTTACAAATATTTCTTCTTATCTCAAAACAGTGATTTTGATTCAAATGCTAACCATGTATATGTTTTCGTCGCACTCTGAACGTTCTCATGTTTCGCAATATCAAAATGATAGTGATCAAAAATATTTAAGGTGGAAGATTAGAATAACAACAAAGGAATTTAGATATAAAAAATGAAATAAATACAAAATTAGATCTGAAGCCAAATAAATAATAGATCTTAACTTCTTATCAATGGAATAAATACAATATGTGAATGAAGTGGTATAATTCTTGATAACCGAAAACTCAAGACTAGTTCCTAAGATACATATATGAAGAGTCGTCGGGTATATAAAGTTAAAAAGCTAGGTTCCATATTTTTATAGATCCGTAGAAACAATATTGGATAGGTTATTAAAATTCAAAAAGTTTGTGATATTTTGTTGGCAAATTCCTTTTTTTGATACTTGATATTGAGATGAACAAGACCTAGAAATATACACGTATATATACTTTTTAGAAATATACACCTAGAAATAAATATACACGTATACTCTCTCTTCGTTAACGGGTTTGGGAAAATATGAGTTTTAGATATGGACACATCTCTCCACCACTCTTTTATATATACTTTTGTCAACACATTGTTGTAAACGTTGTTTGTTATACACTTGTGGAGAGTGGGTGTTCACACACATATTTTATATGCGAACCCGATAATATTAGTATAATACAAGATCTCAAATGATTGTACCTAGAAACTGAAAGAAAGGAGTGTGAACACGTCAAGGAAGTATCGGGCATTGTTAGTCTAATGTATTTGGCGGTGTGGAACGTTAGGTGGCCGATGGAGACTTTTGGTCCCACGCTTTGTTACTTGAGTTGCCAAATGAAGGCATTTAGGGATCTCCTAATATTTACATATTATTTATATAACTCACATCATATAGTGGCCTCTTCCACCCCCGCCTAGATTCATGTTATTTTTTTGTTTAATCAGGAAATCACAGCTCAAATTTAAAACTAATCTTGAAATTTACAACTGTTTTGTGAACTTTTTGGTGAACTAGAACAATGTGAAAGAAAATAAGAGTAAAGAAAATAGAGTAAAAGACAATTACTCTACTTTACTCTAATATTGATCCAATCAAGAAAAAAAAAATTTGAGCTGATTTTTCTTTTTGTCTTTTCCCTCTAACCTTAAAAGCTGGGAAGTTTTGCACCTATATACTGTGGAGTAAACTTTTACTCTCAATTTCATATTTCTCTTTCATCCCAATTACTCTATTTTACTCCAACTATATTTACTCTAAAACCATCAATCACGCCCTAAATGTGAAATGTGAATTCACATTAGTTCTCTACAACATACCAAGCACGCAATAGAAAAACTCCTTATAGGGGTGAATAGAGAATAGTTGGTTAACCAAAAAAATTGTCTATGTTGCTTTTTTTAGAAGGCTCAGGTTTATTGGAAAATTTTCTCAAAGGAGAAGATCCAGTTTGTAACATACAGCAGATTAACATCTACTGATCAATATAATTTACACATTTAACCATCAAATTTGATCATAAGAAAATATATATTTTTTAATTAAGTGATTGTAAATATAGTAGAAATTCAAAGCATTTTAAATCAAAATTCGCAGAAAATATTGAAGTACTTAACATAAAAGTATGTGAAAAGAAGAAATGAGCTTTTAGGCCATCAGAACTTCGCGAGAAACAGCACAATCAACTGTACAGTCGTCTAGACACAGTCACACCAATATTCTAGCAAAAACGTACAACTGGTTATCAAGTTTTGAATTGTTTAGTGCAAAGATAGTAAGTAGTCCACAATGTAGGAGACACACAGAGTACAGAGGGCAAAAAAAGACTGATTCCTCGAAGACATTTTCTGCTTTTGATGAATGATTAATCAATAAATTCATAGCAAAACATGGAATAAACATTTAAAACGAGACTAAATTAGCGTATGCTCTGGTTTTCTGTCTCAAAAAAAAAAATATGAACCAAAAGTCCATAAATGTTTTGATAAACAGAAAAACTATGTGGTACCACTGTATACGCTATTCATAAAAGCTGGTAAAGAAGGTTTTAATTCTGCACAAAACTTGATTTGGCTTTAGTTTTGGTTGAAATTTTTAGCATTCTTAAATGCAAATTTTCATCTAAACAATAAGGTGCATCAATAAGACTGAGATGTCAGACCATAATATTACAAATGTAGTAGCTGAAGATCCATTTACATTGTCCAGGAAAAATTAAAAAAAAAATACAAGAATTGCTTGAACTTAAAACCAATTTTACAGCAAAATAGAACAATCAATTTTTTTTTATCAAAACACTTAGGAGGCATAAACCTGAAATATCGGTATTGAGAGTTCTTGCAGATATAGCTTGGGTAAAGATGAACAACAATGATAAGATGTGTATATTAAGTTCTGCGATACAGTGGATTATGTCACAAATAAATAGATTTGAAAAACAGAGGAATGACCAGTTGGTCTTTTAAACCGTTCACTTAGATATATAATTCTATCAGTCAAATTAAAAAGATACTATGTTGGTTAGTCAGGAGCGTACAATATAGCCGACATGTAGTTATATTTTTTTTTACATTATATTGGTGTTTTAGCGGAGTCATCCGGAATATATTGAAATTCCTGTTTGTGCATCATAAGGCATGGATGTTTCTAGAACTTTGATATGAGAGCTTCTTAGAAACACTTCATTGATCTGAAGACCGTACAAAGAGAAAGATGAACAGAGACAACCTTTTATCTCATACTAGAACCACACACTTATTGCCCCATTTCAACCCATTACATTCCTTCAAAACCAAAAACAAAACACAAACAAGATCACACACGAACTCAGGCAACTTGAACCTGGATAGTCTTTGGTTTCTTAGGTTCAGGAGGAGGAAGTTTCTGAACAGTAACCTTCAACACACCATCATGACAAACAGCAGAGATCTTGTCCAAATCTGCATTCTCAGGCAACTGAAACTTCCTCATAAACTTACCCATTCTCCTCTCCATCCTCACATACTTCACACCTTCGTTCTCTTTGGTCTCTCTCTTCCTCTCTCCACTCACCACAAGAACATTCTCATTCTCTATCTGAACCTTGATCTCATCACCTTTGATACCAGGCATGTCCACGACGAAAGCGTAGGCGTTCGGGTGCTCGATGACGTCAGCTGGTGTAGCAGCCATTGCCTTTGCGTCTCGCATGTAAGCTCGGGATGGATTATTGCGGCTCTTCTCGTTGTGATCTTCAGGGACTTCGAGCATGTCTTCGAGGATTGAGATTATTGGAAACCTTCCCAGATCCATTGTTAGTTGTTTTTGCTTTCTTGAATCTTGATTATTGGATTTTTTTTTTTTACTGGTTTGATTGATTTTTGATGGAGAAGTGTGGACTTTTTATAGGAGTGGATATGGATACTTTCTAGAAATATGTGGAAAGTGATCGTCCTGGTCTTTAGAACCGCTTCCGCATTGTTCGAGAAACGTCTTGATCGTTCTGGTTTTGTGATATTTGTATTTCGGTTTTGTGATACTTATCATATCTATCTGGGCTTTTTAAATTAGGAGTACCAAGGCCCATCCTTTTTCTGTTTCCGAAATTTTGGTTTAAAGGTAGGTATTTAATTTATCCGGTTTGGTACGATTTCATTGGATTTTAGTGTGAAATATTTGGAACGGCTAAAAATGATGAAAATGTATAAACGTCCGGATAGTAACTTTATGGTAGAGCCTACTGTTACTATGCATGTATAGTAATTCATTTTGTTTTCCTATAAATAGAGGCTTCCGCTTAATGTAAAAATCATTCCAAACACATTCCAATACAATACAATACAATACAATACAATCTCTCTGATAAAATCTTTTTCTATTTTATATTTCGGTAATATAACCATATATATAAAAACCATTTTTATAACAGAAAAAACATTGTTTTAGTCGATAAAATTAAGTCTTTTTAAAAAAAGTTTTTACGACTTTTATCTATTAAACATCAGCCACGTTTTAGCTAAGCATAATGTAAGTATGGCTAAGACTTAAGATAAACGTATGCGTTTGAGTGAATCTAAACTCCAGAAGCAAAAAAAGGAGTTTTTTTTCCAAACATGTCTAACACCACCGCAAAAACACAAATACATTAGTGTAATTTTTCTTATTTCAACTATCATGTATGCTTTTGTTAGATGATGATGCCTTTGTATGTCTATGTAATTTTAACTTGATTAATGGATAAAAGCAATGTAATAAGAAGGGAAAAAACAGACCTCAAGGACAAACAATCATCCAGCTGATTTATTAGCAAAAAAACAATATTTCTAATAATAGTTTATTTTATTTCCATCATCATGTTCCTTTGCTAATTTCGAATGTTTTACATTGTAATCATGTACAATTTTAACATTAATGGAAAGCAAATGTTACTTTTAAAAATAAAAAAAATAAAAAAAAAAAGAAGAAGAAAAAAACGATTGAACCGCAAACGCAGAGCCTCAATGTGATGACTCATGATTTAGAGAAGCATCATTATCATCTATCTGATAATCGGACAGTGAAATGAAGTCAGCAGTTTCATCGGCACTCTTCAACTCGAAGAATCTTTTAAACCCTAATCCTCTTTCTCGCTTCATCTCCCTCAAATATAATTTTCTCCCTAATCTATCTCCGAGATCGATCACTAATCACACCTTCAAACTCCCATCTTCGTCAACCTCAGCTCTAAGATCCATTTCTTCCTCCATGGCTTCCTCTTTCAATCCCGAACAAGCCAGAGTTCCCTCTGCTCTTCCCCTCCCTGCTCCTCCGTTGACCAAAGTTAGCTCTCTTTCATTTTTCTAGTCTGCTCTGGAATTACTTGATTTTTCTATCATTTCAGCATTTGATTGATCTTCGTTTCCTGTGTAGTTCAATATCGGATTGTGTCAGCTATCTGTGACGGCTGACAAAAAGAGAAACATCTCTCACGCTAAGAACGCCATCGAAGAAGCTGCTTCCAAGGGAGCTAAGCTTGTTCTCTTACCCGTGAGTTTTTCTTCCTTTTTAGCTTAATTTGCTAAAACCTGCAATATTCATATGACATTGAATTTTTGTTAAATCTTGGAATGTTTTAGTTGCTTGTGAATTTGATTGTTTTTGCCTAAAAGAATTTGGCTTTTTATCTCTTTTTTTCTTTCTGAGTTCAATTGTCATGTTCTCTGTTGGTCAAATGTGTACCATTTACTAAGCGTATAAGCTAGTGATATCGTCTCGGTAGTGTTTAAAAACACTCTATTGGATATGTTTCAGGAAATTTGGAACAGTCCGTATTCCAATGATAGTTTTCCAGTTTATGCGGAAGACATTGATGCTGGTGGTGATGCTTCTCCTTCAACCGCAATGCTTTCTGAAGTTTCCAAACGTCTCAAGATTACTGTTATTGGTGGATCTATACCAGAAAGAGTTGGGGATCGTTTGTATAACACCTGCTGCGTCTTTGGTTCTGATGGAGAGTTAAAAGCTAAGCATCGAAAGGTTAAGTTTCTTCAGATACCGCACTTCCATTTCAAACTTTCGTAGAAGAAATAATGAACTTTCCTCTGCTTTAGGCCATAGAATTAAAAGATGCTAATCTTACTTGTAAAATCTTGATTCATCTTTTGAGATTTAAAGGCCATAACGTGCCCAACCTTGAGAAGATTTGTAGATATTGTTATCAGTTGACGGGATCTAATAGACATAACAAAGTAATAAGAATGATGTGTGAATTATGTTCTGGCCCGAGTTCTTCCTCCACGAGTCTAAGGACTAAAGATGGAGTGAGATGGCCTTGAACGTGCATGCTTATATTATCAGTTCTCAAAACATCTTGTTCTTAATTGTTTCTACTTGGTTTTCTTTGGAACAGATACATTTATTCGATATAGACATTCCCGGGAAGATTACTTTTATGGAATCAAAAACGCTTACTGCTGGAGAGACACCAACAATAGTTGATACAGGTTTCAATCTGTTTGCGAAATATCTTTGCTAAGCTATGCATAAACAATCATGTATCTTACATAAACTTATTGTTGTACTATCTAAAAATTAATTGGCTTAGGATTTAACAATCTCCAGTTAGATGTGGGATCCTCTTAGCTCAACGGTGAAATGATTCACTTTCATGTTGGCCTAGTATTACGAATGATCATGGAGAAGAGAACTTGTTCACTAATAATATTAATACGCTTTTAAAACCTTGCCAACTATTTTGACTTGGGAAATGTCTTTGTTGAGTATTAAAGCCATAGTAGATTAGTAGGACCGTTCGCATCACCTCTCACTTTCTAGTACTTAAGAAAAAAACTCTAACGTGGTGCAGTGCTTGAAAATAACGGTTGTTGCAGATGTAGGGCGTATTGGAATCGGCATTTGTTATGATATCCGGTTCGAGGAGTTAGCTATGATATATGCTGCAAGAGGTGAGTCTTTAATATTATATGCTTCATCCAATTAGTCTATTTGCTTCCTCTCTTTTTTGGGTCCATAATCGTTTTAAAGAACCTCATCACCCACATGTTTGCTTTATTAATTTCAGGGGCTCATTTGCTGTGCTACCCGGGAGCCTTTAACATGACAACTGGACCATTGCATTGGGAATTACTACAAAGGGCAAGGTACATTTCACAGTCTACTACTTTACGAAACTTGCTTGGCTTAGTTAATCAATAATCATATGGTTAAATCACATGCTCACTCGATCTGTTTTGTCCCATTTCAGGGCTACGGATAATCAGGTACATGAACCAAGTTAAATAATAGTATTGATAGTCCCAAAGAGAAATTCAAGTTTTGAGAGATTTCTTGATGAATTAATAGAAAACCGATATTTCTCTTTGAGTTATCAATACAAGTATTTTCTTCTGCTCACTGGAAATCTACCATAGTCATGGAGCAGTTGATAGAACTATGTGTGCTACTTTCTCCAGTTATATGTGGCGACATGCTCACCTGCCCGAGATTCAGGAGCTGGCTACACTGCATGGGGCCACTCTACCCTCGTCGGGCCTGTAAGCACTAAACGTTTATTGTATTACTTGATTGATAATGAAGCTTTAGTTGAGCACTAAACTCGAAATCATAAACTTAATTGACAGTTTGGAGAAGTATTAGCGACGACTGAGCATGAGGAGGACATTATCATAGCAGAGATTGATTACTCTATCCTTGAACAACGAAGGTAATCACAACAACACCGTAACTTTCCTGGTTTTGATCTATCCCGTTGTTGATCATATAATCAGCAGATTGAATCTTGCTTTTAACATTGTAGGACAAGCCTTCCGTTAAATAAGCAGCGGAGGGGAGATCTTTACCAGCTTGTAGACATACAACGCTTGAATTCCAAATGAATGTAGCAGAAACTGTACATCTGAATTCTCTGTTTCGGAGAGATGTGCGAGTTGTGCACAGCTTCTTGATCAGTCATTTCTCTGCAAGATATAAGAAAATAAGTAAATTCTGCTTAGATAATAATGTCTACTCCACCCACTTGCCATGTGTTTGTTGTTTATAAACTTCAATGCATTGTGGTCATAATGTAGACTTGTGATTCGCAATCCAAATAGCATTTGACTTTTATCGCAATATATACTATTTGTGAGTTTCACAGTAAATGTCATGTTCTTTGTAAAACAACTAATATTTGCATTCCGCAACCATCATATTCAATCTCAAATACTTAGATAAAATCGAAAATTGTAATAACAGGTTCTTTAAATGTTCAGTAATTGGAAATGGTGCTGAAAATACAAATGTGTTTACTGGAAAAATGGTTTTTGCTTAAAGCAGGAAATTGTCAAACCGCTAAATTAGTTTTAGGCTATTTTCATCTACTCAAAACATTTCATAACATGGTGTTTTTGCTACACCAAGATTTGTAATATGTAATATGTATCTGTTTAGAAGAGAAGAAAATATAGAGTTTTCAAACTGGCTCCTCCACCACAAGTGGATATAAAAGATTGAAAATGATAAAACATAAAACATTGTCAGCCTCTACTACTACATGATTTGATGATCCGTGGTTATTGTGGAATGATAAATGACCAGACGACGAAATGCAGTTACAGCAGGGTTACAAGATTCACAGTATGTGTGGTTTCGTCTTTAGAGGAGACACGTGGCCCAAGCCTATTAGGGTAGAGACGTAGAGTGGTCCATACTCCTCACAAGGGGACTCTGCTAAAGAAGAAATGCCGTACGCGTGTGGGAGGCCGCACGTGCTAGGGACCCATGGCCATGGCTATGCTTCACGTGCCAGGTCACGTGTGGGACGCCACCGCACCATCACCGCGTGAATCTTCTTCTTTTTTTTCTTTTTGTTGTGTCAGCTCTAATTGTCTCTCCCTGACCAGCTGAATCTCTGACTCGCCCGTGCGAATTGTTACCTTTAATTTCTGTTTCTCGCACACATCCCTAAAACTCAAATAGTTGTTTCCATTGTAAGATTCATTCCTACTATTTAATATGAATATTGTGTAACATTTCTTTCTTTTTTTGTTGTTGTAAACTGTAATCTATTGATTCAAATCTATCAATTCAACCTCACTTTAGCAAACAAAACCTTACAGTTTTATTGCTTTTGCTTTATAGTTTTTTTTCTTAAACATACAAGTAGACATAGTGTCTGTTTGTATGATGTACTATGTAAATGATAGTTGAAAAAAAAAAATTGTAGTACTGAGTTATTGTTTATCGAAAACGACATAGTATTTTAAACAAGGGAAACACAAATATTTTTTGTTTTCGTAAAAATCAAACAAGAAGTCATTCTTATGTAAGTTTCAGTTTCGTACTATATATCTTGTTTGATTTATAACTGTTTTGTATTATTATATTTTGGTACAAGCATGGTCCAAACTAGATACAATATTTACGGGGGTTTCTTCGAAACTGGTAGTGATAAGGAGATATCAAATGAAAAAACATTGGCCGAAGTGTGACAAAGATATAGAAATATAGAAACAAGAAGACATAAGTGTTTTTCATTAACAAAAATAAAATAAAAAGACATAAGTGTTTATGAAATGAGGAACAGTGAAGGAACAAGAAAGGAAGGAAGCATGTGAGACTGAAAAAGACGCAAAACAAGTACAATACCTTAACCAGTTCTTGTCGACCCAACCAATGTGTAATGGGCTGTAAGAGACACTTTGCTTAAATTTAAACATAATAAATCGTTTAATTAATTAAGACCCTACTTGTTTCTAATCACATCCTTTTCCAAAACCCACCTACGTTCGAGATCTGTATAGACAATCTGAAACAATCCGTTATGATATGGCTACATCTTGAACTCGGTGAATAGTTATTGTGATGTTATTTTTCTAAAAATAGATGATTGTGTTTGCAATGTTCTACTTCTAGTGTGTTCTCATGGCATGTTGTTCATGACACACCATGTAATGATTCTTTAAGAAAATTATATGTTATATTATTGAGTCAAAAGTTTGTTATAGGAAAACAATTATTTGAAATGATAGCAAAAATCAGTTGAATATCATTAGTCTCTATATCAAATTGTGTTTATTATGCATGAATATAAATTGGGTTTATTTAAGTTCTAGTATTTCGGCCGATGTCCGATATCTAAGATAAGTTTTAGTCGAACCAATACTTGCATAAATCATTCATCTCCAAAACATACTTAAGAGAAGAAGAATGCAATTGTTTTAATCACGAAGCGCAGTTGAATCAAACCATCCGAATTTTAATTTGAGATCCATTCTAAAGATTTTTTTTGAGATATAGCCTTAGATAAAATCATTAGTTCCTCACATTATGAGGAAACTGACATGAAATGGACAAAATATTAGAGGTACATGCACACATAAACAAATTGAAGAATCCTCTTGCGTGGTCCATCCATAATTCCATATGGTCAGCATCCGTGAAGAACACGCGCCGAGATCGCCGCTTATATATAAGTCCTCTCTCTTCCTTTCTCTTCTAACCTCATTCGTCGTCGTCTTCTTCTTTCTGCTAAAAAACACAAAACAAAACCAGTTGGAGACATAATCTCTCTTTTGTCTCTTCTTCTTTAATCCTATTTCTCGATCAAATCATGCATAAATCCCAAAGAAACCCGTCATTCTCCTCCACTCTCCTCGATGAAATCTATAATTCCATCGATCCTAAAACCCAAAAAACCCAATCTTTTGTCGGATCTGTTAACACTACTACCAAAAAACAGAGCACTGTATCCCGATTGGTTCCTGACCGTAAGATTCACCGTGATCGGTTCTTTGGCTCTGTATCGTCTTCCTCTGATTCAAACTCCAGTATCTTCTCATCTTCCGACACCGAACTAACTCACGGTAAGAAGATAACTTCTTCTAGACCATTATGTTTCGGCCCTTCTAAGACAAAACCAAGAAAAACAGAGGACAAAACTCTGTACCACCAAAACAGAGCAACCCGAGTGTACGACGACTACGATTACTCCTCCGACGTCCCCAAATTCACGAGACACGATAAGAATCGGGAAAACCCGAGAAACAGAAGATCAGTGAAGAGCTCCGGAAACCCCAAGAAGCTCAAAATTCCAGCTTCACCGGCCGGACGAATCGTGAACTTCATAAATTCGTTGTTCAACAACAATTCAAAACAATCCAATGCGGTTAAGAGTTATCCAAGGAAGACAAGTTACGACGATTCTGCTTTCGTTAGGAAACCATCGAATGATTATCATTCACCTACTACGTGTTCTTCAGTTTCTTCCTTCTCAAGGTCTTGTATGAACAAAAGCTACGAGAAATCATCTGACCGTATCAAACGAAGCGTTAGATTTTCTCCGGTCAATGTGATCGTCCCCGAGAGCTTTACCAGCAAAGATGAGGATTATTTCAGTAACGGTAACTTGCGAAAGTCGATGAAGAAGAATGTGGAAGATGGAGGGCGGAGATCAGTGGAGGAAATTGCGAGAGAGTTTTTAAGAGATTATCACAAGAATCATGAAAACAGTTTGGTCAAGAATAATGGTTTTGAGGATTATGAAGATGATGATGAAGATGATGATGATGATGTTGCAAGTGATTCAAGTTCGGATTTGTTTGAGCTGGATTTAGTTGGGAATCATCATCATAATGTGTACGGAGATGAACTTCCTGTTTATGAAACCACTTTTGCTGGTTTGATCTTGTGAAACTTCTTTTTTTTTTGTTACTTTACTTTAGATTTTCGTTTTTTTTTTTTTTTAGTTTTAATTCCAAGTGATTGTTGGAAAAAAAGAAATCGCATGTGATTCTCCACATTTGTGTTTGAGTTTGTAACTATGCTGTGTTATAAATTTTTGTGTTTGTAAAAATTTGGTCCAATCATGTTTTCCCTAAGATCAATTTAGTTTTAAATTGTTCTGTTTGTTATTTTAAAATAAAAAAATGTTTTTAATTTATTAATAATAAACATTTAACTATTTTTACCAACCAAAAATTGAATTAAAATGTATTACACTTTGAACGCATACTCCTACAAAAAAGCTAATGCTAAAACAAATGCAAAACTTTAATGTTTTGAGCAAACGCAAAATGCAAATTTAAACACAAATGTTGAATAGTAATTAAACGATATCACAAACACATTAAGAATTCAAGTTCATGACTAATGTTCTTACAATCAACATGAACATTTTGGGGTTCGGTAGTTCAATCATTTTAAAGTTTTTCAAAAATATTTTTAGTCATCTACTCTTTTAGGCTCAATTTTTTTTTTTTTTTAAAGGATTTATTTTAGGCTCAGTTAACTCTTGCGACTTCATGATTCGATTACTAAATTCTTTAGATGCAGCATATTTATTTGTATGTAGACTCAGTAGGAAACACTCATATTGAGATTCATAAAACTTAAGTGACATATCAACTTGATGTCTAATTAGTGAAAGAAATAGCCAGTCTAAAGGTAACTAAAGAATTTTGAATGGTATTGTTGAGAAGGATCCGTTGCTTCCAAAGTAAAATGTTTGGTGGAGGATAATATGATAAAGTGGTTGATGATCCCAAAGGAAAAAAACCCAACCTACCAACTTTCTCTTTTTCTATGTATCTATCACATGCTTTAGATCCAAATTCTCATGAATGCAAACACTTTTAAATTATGAATATATGTTTGAGTTGTTCATCTCCTTGTACATTTAATCTTAAGAAATGCTCACAACAAAATTTGATAAGGGCTTGTCGGTGAAATGCAAATTTAGAGCACCACAACTAAAATAGTTATGTATTGCTCTTACCGGTCTGTATATAATTTTACCCAAGACAATTATTTAAGTCTTTTAAATTATCATTTCAAAGTAGTTTGGGATTTTTTATATATACTAGATACCAAAGTAGTTAAGTAATTTCTTACAAAAATATTATTTTACAAAATCTTATAAAATTTGGTTTGCAAACATTTAGGGCTCAAAGTACGAGTTTGGGAAAGATGAATATTGTGGTTAGAAGATTATTAAGAGGTTTATAAGTCTGATATAGTGGTTTGAAGCGGATATGTTCTTCGTAGCTTACACATAAAATTATGAAAAAATAGTTACAATATACAACATCTAAATTATACAAAAGAAACAGTTTTTCATAATAGAAAATTCAGTTCATATTATGACTGATTAAGAATCTATATTTTTCAGAGGTATTAAAGATCTTATGTATATGTGAAAGTAACATAAAGGCATATGTGTGTGTATATAATAAAGCGTGGTAAGTAATAAAATATTGAATCGATGATATATGAAAGTGTATGTTGTGTATAAAAAGAAAAGAAGAGGGGAAATCGAGAAATTCGATATCCAAATGAGAAGCAAAGGGTGATTGAAGCAGATCGTGAATGGACACATTAAAGCTTAATAAAATTGAAAATAAAAAAAAAACAAAAAAGGGTATTTTTAATTTTTAAAATAAAGTGAAAGTATTGTAGCGACGGATGAACATGATGAAGTACTGATGCTTCCATGGGAACAGAGAAAGTCGAGAGCTTTTGCTTTACTTCTCTTTTTCACTTTGATCATCTTTAAAAGTTCCGATTACAATCTTCTCCATTACTTCTCTCAACGATAAAATAAACTAATTTACATAAAACAAATATATGTTACACGCACGGTCGCACGTACACATGACCCATTTTCAGTTCCATGTTTGATTTATTTTCGCTTGTTTAAAATTTGTTAGCGTTTGATACCCTTTCGTTTAAATATTGCTTTGCAATGTTAGCTTTATCATTTAGTTTTGATTATAGACGAGATTTTGCTTATATCAAACTAAAGTGCAGTATCTTAGATTTTAAATAAGGGTAGTTTACTAGTTTTATAGCTATACTTCTAAGACATGCCTCTTTATAAACGAACAATTCAAACATTTCATATCCCAAAGGCCCAAATCATGCATGCTTCTTTTCCTTTAATACTCTTATTTTGCTTGCTCCTGTTAATATTCCTTGACTTTAATACTATAATTGAAATTACTATATATTTATCATTGAAAATGTGAGAGGAGACTTATCAAGATAAGTATTTATATGGTTGCGTTTTATATCATCACAAATGCTACTTTTGCCATATATATACAACTAGTCAAACAAAATAAATAGTTCAATGAATATATCATTGCGTAATTCTATTCAATTATGCGGCGGATTTAACTATTCCGCCAAGAAAGCTCATTGCTTGTTACCTAAATCAACAGCTAAGTATATTTAACGAAGTGAATAATCTAATCAAAGATCGTGCTATGTATTTGAACACAACAACACTCCCTCAAACTCCTAATGATTGCACATAATACGTAATTTTAAGTAAAATATGTTGTATTAAGATCATTGGATGAGGGATACGCGAATAATATGCAGATACTCATATTGCGTTAGTACCACATGTGACATGTCGGAAATGTAACCGCTCTTGTTAAGTGATTAAAAAAGTATTATGGCTTTTATGACTTCAAATTCAATTTCTCGAGTATACAATATTTCTTGGAATATTAGTTACCAACTTTCCTGAAAGATGATTGTTTGTTTCGTCAATTGTGGCAGATAAATTAATTGTTTTTAGAATAAAATATAGTGCATATTGAGTTATATATATAATAAATTAATAATATATGGGTCGTTAAGCTATGTAGTATATATTTTGATTAATTATGAGTTTGTTGTTTTGGATCGAACAACCTTATATTTAAATAGAGTAATTAAATGCCGAGCTAATAATGTTGTATATGTGAATAGCACGATATGGTTTTGTAAGACCAAAGTGACGTATCCCTTTGAGCATGTAATGAAGTCAAAAGATCACATGATTACTTTCTAATACTTAATACGTAATTAGTAATCACGCAAAGAAATTTCACATACTTCAAAATCAGAATCGTATTATCAAAGGGAAATGAAATCGTCGAACTTTGTTACCAAAAAAAAAAAAAAGAAATCGTCGAACTAATGAATAAAGTTCTGTGTAGCCCAGTGGGCTATAAATTTATAATGCTATTAGATTTTGCATGGCCCAGAGATGCACTGATTCCTGATAATGCTTATCTGCGGTATCGCCTCTGGTAGTTCTATTTTTCTTTTGTTTCTCGGAAAATTTTAATTTTAACATTTTTGGTGTTTAAAAATACCGTGAAAATTAGTCAATTACTTTGGGGAATATTTGATGTTGGTAACCAACACTATTACCTTTTTAAGAATGAATAAAAAAAACTTTATAAACTTTATTTTTATATATAACCGGAGTAGATTGGACGGAAACCTAAACTAATTTCCAACACCTATAAATTGTTTTGTGTATTCATGCAGCATGATTAAAACATTTACAATGATTAAGAAAAAAGGATTTACAGTTTTTTTTTTTTTTGGTAAACGATAGAACTCGTTCATTGACTTTGAACCACATGACCATATTTTACCAAACCACTGGCCATATATGCTCTTAGTCGTAATTTAATAACCATACGTACATCCAATAACAATTTTTTTTAACCTCTATCTATATGTATCATTTGCCCCCAATTCCCAAAAAAAATGTTGACCCCAGTTAAGCCAATGATTGTTAGGTGGTTCCAATAATTCCTAAGATGTCTTATCATTTATTTCCTTTAACTTAGCAAAAATTTGATACAAATCTCATTTTAACGAGATTACAGGTCGTTAGTCAATTTAATTTCCTCTAATTTAGCACACTGCTATACAATGTTTTTTTTTCACATTTTACAAATCTATATCATAAGTCTTGAAGAGGTGAAACTATACCAATTTGTTACATTTGTTTCTTAAATTGATATATTAACAACTCTTTTTAATATCAATTAATTACCCTTAAAATTAGTCCGCAGTTGCGTTTGTAATTATGACGCTATTATTTTCAGAATCTGTTTCTGTTCATACGTTGAGATGGTTGTTGATCATTCAGTTGATGGCTCAACATTTCCACCAGTACATAATACAAGGGGGATTTCGAAGGTTTCTTGTAAGTTCCTACTAAAAGCTACAACATTTTTAGAAATATATCTTCCAATGTGGAAAATAATTTTTTTTTTTTTGTTTTCTTGGTAACACAGCAAATTATTCCGTAATTGGATTCCCATTCCAATCATAACATATATTAAATGCATCATCTATTTCACTAAACCTGCATACCCGATATTTGCTTATATCCCAGAAACAGTAGATGCATGGAATACCCTTACGAACACCATCTCTGTAATCATCGTAAATATTAAACCTTTTTGAATGTCCAGGCCATGTGAAATGACAAGAGAAAAGTGTCGATCCCCAAATATTTGGTCTAAACTTAAACCGCCAAGAGCCATTCGGAGCGAGAATATGGAGGCCGAGATCGTCATCTGAGGACTTACAATGGAGCTTTAATGTCGAACCATCACCAAGGCGGTTTGTGATTCTCACCACTGATTTTAATGTAGACCAATTAACATCAAAATCTGAAGAAATGTTTTCCACTTGTGAGAGAGCTATGTGGATGAGTAGAGATATTACCACCACATGAACTTTTGTCTTTTGAACGATTGTCATTTTTTTTTGGTTTAAAGATCAATTTCTCCTGAATAATTTTTGTTTCGATTTGCATTAGTATATATAAGAAGTCTTCGATGAGATATCCATGACGTTATTAGATTTGTTTCCAAAACGTAAAATGGTTGAATACATAGATTGTATTGAAACAAAAGGAAGGTTAATGGATTTTGTACCAAATTGGTCTCTCCACAGAATGGAGACTGATAGGCTATAATGGCTTTGTTTGTGATTTTGACAGGGATAAAAAAAAAGTTAATGATTGCATATAGTAGAATATCAATATTTATCATGTTAAAAAAAAATACTATTTTAAATTGGACTATATTTTGTTGACCAAAAAAAATTTGGACTATTCTTAGACGTTGAAGAAAGAACTAAGTTAATCTCCTTGTATCTTTAAAGAGTTGTTAGTTATATTTAGAGGTATAAAAGGGGCTTAATCCACCTCGCTCTAGATACAAGGAGATTAATCTATTCAACATCTGAGATAAGCTCATAAGATTTAATAAACAATGTATAAATATTGATATTTTACCACAGTAATGAATATTGCGATGGAGTGTTTTTTTTCATACAAATTTTACAGCAAATTAACATCAAAATTTTTTTAAAAAAAAATTGTAACAAAATAGTAGCGTAACGTCACAATTTCCGACATATATCTACATGCAGGAATGAATATATATAGCTCTCGCGGATCCGAACGTGTTTTTTTTCAAGTCGAAGACTTCTTTTTATTTAACTTTTTTTCTTAAACTATATTAATTTTGAATGTATAGAGAAATAATAAATAAAGATAACAATTTATTATAATTTATTCCAATCATAACATAGGTCAAAGACATTGGTCTTTTGGTTAAATCTGCATGGCCTATTTTGGTCTATATTCCACTTGCACTCGATGCAGGGATTACCCTGACGAACACCATCTCTGTAATCATCGTAAATATCAAACCAATGTGATTCTTGAGCCCACAGAAAATGACAAAAAAACAGAGTCGATCCAAAAATATTTGGTCTAAACTTAAATGACCAAGAACTATCCGGTGAGAGAGTTTTGATGCCGAGATCGTGATCCTTTGACTTACAATGGAGGCGTAATGTTAAACCACCATTAAGACGATTGTTAATCTCCACCTTTGTTTTCAGAAAAGCCCAATTAGTATCGTAAGAAGGAGCATCTCAGCAATGGGCTCCTCTTGTGACAACGCTAATTGGATGAGTACTATATATATTGTTGCCACCACATGAACTTGTGCTTTTTCCATAGTAATGGTGCAATAATATCAAAATATTGACACATATTTAAATATACGAAGCAGACCCAATGATCATGAAATACAAAAAAAAATGTAAAAAGTATCCAATCAAATCATGACATATCATTTTTGACAGATTTTGCATTTATTCAATTTTGAAAATTAAGATATTTTTATCCATAAAATATTATCTTACAACATTTTCCTTTAAGAATCCATCATCAATAAATGATGATTTCGCATAAAGACTAAGTTGACCATTTCATTTCAATCATGTCGTTAAAGTTTTACCATAAAACATCCATTGGGATCATTTTTTGTTGTTGTTTGAGACAGTCAAGCATTTAGTCGACACTCATAGATATGTAAGTAAACATATGGGATTAAGAGTTAAAGTCGGTTTAGAACTCGGGATAAATTGATATCATCTTCTACTCTAAAGCCTAAACAAAACAAAACAGTACCGCAACGTTTGGTAATATCTTAAACAACGGTTTAGAAAAAACACCAAACCGGTTTTAAATTGGCTCTCAGCTCTTGGTGAGATGAACTTCTTGAGGAAGGAGAGTGTACTCGATGTGAAGGTCCTCCAAGATTCTCTTAATCGCCAAAGAAAGTTCAGTTCTTCTGAGATTTCTCTCTCTGTATTCCTGAAACGTGATGGTGTGGTTGCTGTATAGAGCCATCTTCAGCTTGTTCATGTTCTCTATCTCCTTCACCACCACAGTGTGTACCGCTGCCCAATGCTGCGGATTCTGCTCCAAATACCTGATCCAAAACCCCAAAAACTCATTCAAAGCCAAGATCTTTTGGCACAGTGATTCACACAACAGTTTCAAATGATTCAAGGTACTTACTCGGAGATTCTTTCTTTGAGATGAGCGATCTTCGAGACTGGTGTCGAGAATGCAATAGAGAATTCCACTGTTTCTCCCATATCCGGACTTCTAAAGTAATTGCTTATCGGTTTCGTGGCCAAAACAGCGTTCGGATAATACACTTTCTCATTGTCAAGCTTCAAGAACACCGTCGTTAACAGATTCATTTCTTCAACCAGCATCTGAAAAACAGCAAGAATGTATTTTTATAAAGTATAAAGACATCTAATATATGAGTTTAAAGGATCTCTGGTGTTGAAGTTTACCGCGACACCGTCGACGACACATCGATCACCTACATCATAAGGATGCATAACGAAGACGAACACAATGGATTCAAAGAGATTTTTGCAAGTGCTTCCGATTATAAAAGCCAGAGCCACGAGTTGGGTGGAGAAGAACAGCAAAACCTTAGTCGTTGCTACTTCTAGAAGCAGCAGCCAAATGACCACGGTAATCACCATCAAGATCGCTGTCACAAGTTTGTTTAACTGCTTAACCGCTGTTTTTGTGTCGTTTAAAGAATGTGCTAAAGCTCTCCGGCTTGTGTACACCTTAACCTGATCAAATTGCAACACAACACAAGTCATTAAAATCAAGAAAGACAGACTCTCATTGGTAAAACCGCAGAATCGCAGAAAATATACATTTGGAAATTGACGAGACTTACCACCCATTCCGTGAAAGCTTTTCTTGTGATTTTCCCGGTCTCAGTGGCACCGTCAAACAATGGGAACACAAGATCAACCTCTTCCTTAATCATGAACCTAAGCAAGTCATCTTCCTCTATGTAACTGGAAAAAATAACCAGATCCAAAGATTTCCATTAGAGAATGCACCAAGAAAAAATAAGGAAAGAAAGAGCAAATCAATATTGTTTTCTCACTTGAAGAAAGGCTGAGCAACATTTCTAAAGACATGGTAAGCAGCAGCCAAAGCCTCCATCTCACTAGTAATCTCTCCTCTATCAGCTTGCTCTTTCCCATCGACGTATGCTGTTTCGTCCAATGTGTCAGAGATTGTAGAGAGACCTGAAGTTCTAACCGCTTCTACCAAAACCCGCATTGTCCAAGCGGAAACTTTCTCTCGTTTCATCTTATGAACTTTCCCCATATCAATCACTTTCTTCTCTTTAACCGTTCCTTTTTTTACTACACTAGCAAAACTCAAATGGCCTGTGCTTGGCTCACGCCCAACCCTTTCTGCCTCTTCGATAAGTGGAGGACCCGAGAGCGTTTGTAGAACATACTGGTGGAAAACAGAATCTTGAATCCTATCAAAAAAGTTATTGACGTTGAAATTCGCTGCAAGTATTTTCAACAACAGTGTTTTCACCAGCCAAAGCAATGCACCCGTAAGAACGGAAATAAGAGTCTTGGTTATGATGTTGAGGATCTTTGTGGCTGCGGGGGACCGTTTAACGTCGTGGTTGAACAACAATATCCAAGCAATAAGAATCAAGCTGAGCCATATGAAGACTTGGACGCTCTTCTTCAAGCCGTGCACAAAGTAGAGCACTTTTCTCCTCAAAAGAAAATTTGTTTCTATGAGGAAAACAATCAAACGCATGAACCAATTTGTCACCAACATTCCACTGAATATAACCATCACAAGCACACACCATTTCCAGAGCTCTAGTCCCCATAAGGTATGATTTTTCAGGACATTAACGGTTAAACTCGCAACCAAAGCACCCAAAACCGCTACAAAGAAAGCTGACTCTATCAAAGCCAATGTACTTATCTTACTGCGCATCTCTTTGTTCAGCTTAACCTTCTTATAGATTTCTTCATCTTCATCTTTCTCCACAACAGCTTTACTTGGTGTTAACGGTGTTGTTGACCCGACACTCCTGTTCGATTTGTTATTCGGGGAACGTCTACTAAAAGAAAAACCAGCACCAAGTTGCTCCTTAACTTCCTCCTCTAGAATAGTTGAGTCTACAGGACAAGATGGATCCACAAACCGGGACTTGGGTTTTGAGTAAACCGACCTTGCAAAAGATTTCCTCTTAGTTAAACCCTCATTGTTTTGATTTGGAGCTCTAGGAGGCTTGTTTGGACTACCAACAAGCTTAGAGATCTCAGGAGAAGGGCTTTTATTGATGGGCACTGCTTTCTCAGACTCAGGTGAAGCCATTTCCTTGGAACGCTTTGATGCTCCCTCACCTGAAACATTGATAACAACTTCTCCTCCTCCTCCGTTACTACTCTTTTGATCTGCCATTTTAATGCTACTAGCATCTAATTTCACAACAATGCCTCTGAAAATTTTCCCCAAAAAACAAGAATAAGAACACTAAAGGGATGTAAAGTACCACTTTTTTAACTTGATTAAGATAAAGTAATAAGATAATGATTTATCAGACAAAGGGTTTAAGAAACTCTGGCCCTTTTCCGTAGTTTTTAAGTAAAAAAATATGGATTTTAAACCCTAGATTCCTTAAGCATAGATTTGAAACAGAGCAAATAGATTTACACAGGAAGAGTATATATAGAACCCATCATTTATTCCTAATAAATATGTAAGAAAGATCCAAACTTTCAAATTAAAGACATCAGAACTTGTCTAGAAAGAAATCCAATAAAAAGTTACAGTGAAAAGAGGGAGAAACCGAGCTTACCAGTAGTGAGATATATAAAAATCTTGCTTCTTCTGTGAGTATATCAGCTCATTCTTGAAGAAGAAGACCCAAAAACTGGCAAGAAAAAAAACGGAGATCTTAGGAGATAGTACACACCACGACCACTTAAGAATTATGAGAGATGGAAGAATTCAAACATTTTATAAATGACCAAAAGCAAATACTTAAAAGCAGAGGCGGTTGGGGAAAAAATGCCTGAGAGTGCTTAAACCCAGAGGCCAACAAATACCAAAAGCTAAATAAATAGAAAACAAAACATGAAAAGAGGAAAGAGAAAAGGATTGAGAAGATCTTACATGAACAAAACACTTATAGGCGGGGTCCAAAGAGTTAAAGAGATATCAAGACTTTTTAAGCATTAAAAAATGAATTGGGAAAATGTAATTAACATACTTTTTTAATGTGAAGATGGCAAGATGGTGGATTAGTTTAGTTACCATTAAAAATTCCCAAAATCTATAGAATAATTGCTTCACTTTTAACATTTTTTCATCAACAGGAAGATAACTATTTTTATATTACTAAGTTGGATGTAAAATATGAAGCAAATGTATTGGGGAAAATGTTCACACAAAACGTGGTTTTTAGTCAAAGTACCTAACCTAACTTCTAATTATTATAAAAATTGTGTAATAACTACTATGTACTATCTGACAAAACACTGCCCTGTCCTAAAATCTCTAATTATAAAATGAACAATATAAATCGTGTAATAACACCTACGTACTATCTGACAAAACACTGCCCTGTCCTAAAATGTCCAATTATAAAATGAACATTATATTGTAAAAATTGTCTATAATCATCCAAAATTTCAAATTTTAAAAGTACACGAAATTCAATAAGTTCAGATACCACTTAATAGTTAATTGGATTGATAAACTAAAATTTGTAACTTCTTAAAATTGATCAAAATACATTTTTTATTTTATCGGTTAAAAAACGCAACACAGAGAAAATGATGTTTGTTTGACTGCTGAGACTAGTGACCATCACTCTCTGTCTCCATTAATTTCCATTATGTTATTGCGTTTGCCTTTTTTTCTTTTTCTTTTTTCAACTCCATAATGTCGTTTGCTAAAAGGGCTGTGTTTTCATGCGTGAGCATGTTTGGTGTGTCTAATTTGTGATTGGTCAGCTATTACCAACTAACCAGAGACTACTATCGGTGTAACCGTATGCTGAGACCTAGTAACCAATTGTAGTTGAAGTTTTTTTAATACCAATGAAAAATTACATACTATCTATCTTCACTGATATTTTCCTCATAAATATGATATCAAAGAGATTCCCTCAACTCTATCGTTTGTTTTAGTTTTCAAAAAAATAAAATTAATAATTTACACGACAAGAATATTTAGAGATTCCACCTCTGTACTAATTAAAGTGCCCAAAGAGAAAAAAAAAGTATTTTGTAAAACTTGTTTTAATACGAGCATCAGATTTCGACAAACTGGCGAAAAGAAAATGGCGTTAATTTGTACCTTAATTGGGTGATTTATACAAATGTACACCATAGTTGTAAATGCAATACTGTAAACTTCTTCTTTGTTTTTATTGTATCCTTTGGGTGAAATATAACCTGTTGTTTTGTTAAATGATTACTTTAAAATATTTTTATTTGATATCCTAGTGAATGAATAATTTTAAAAATTGATAGTTTGATAGAAAAAAACAAACTTCAAAAAATTGATATATTAAAAGTCTACTTAAACAATTAACAAAGTAACGAATAAATCACTTTTTAATTTTCAAAGAACAGCTTAAATAATAAAATCGTCTAAAATGCTATTTATTGTCACTCATTCCTAGCCTGGGCAAAAAACCCGGATCCGAAAATCCGACCTGGATCCACACCGAAAAATCCAATCCGAATCCGATCCGGATTAAGCCTAAAACCCGATCGGTTTTATATATCCTTATCCAAATAATCCGAACCCGAAAAACCTGATTCGAACCCCAAAAAACCCGAAAAACCCCGAAAAAACCCAATCCGAAATAGCTCTGAATTTTAATCGGGTTTTATATATCCATATCCGAAAATCCGATCCGAAATCCGAATGTCCAGGAGTACTCATTCATTCCTGTTTACTTAGTTTATCTCAAAAGTATTTGGCACAATCAGTTAATTATTCATAGTGGAAAAAAAAAGAAAAAAAAATCCAACGGACAAGATTTAACTTAATTGCCGGAGATAGTGTATAGATTCTAGAGCCTGAGAGTCTCCCAACGTTACAGAGAATATAAGTCGCCGACTTTAACCTAAACCCTAAAATTTTCCTTTTTTTTTTTTCCTCTCTCGCTGCAATTTCCCCTTTTTTCGTTTTTCTTTTAATCTCTGAATATAATCTCGGAAACCAACGCTACGAAAGAGATCCAACGGTCAGATTAGTTTCCATTTTAGTGCATGACTCTCCCAACGTTAATAAAAGAACCAAGTCACCGACTTGAACCCTAGAAACTCTATAAATGTTTCACTTTACTCCTCTGCCACTACAAATTTTTAGGCGTGAGAAAAAAATCATAACCTGAAAAACCGAACCAAACCAAACCGAAACAAGTGATTTGGTTTGGTTATGGTTTAGTCTAAAAACCTATTTGATTGTCATTCTTAAAAAGTTTCGGTTTAAGTTTGGTTTGCTTAAAAACTGTAAAACCGAATCGTTTTTTGGTTTTTAATAAAATTTAGAATAATTATATATAATTATATTTCTTTAATTTATACAGTATTTAATAATGTCCTCTAACTTAATGTTTTTTTTATTAGGCTTATATGTTGTAATTATTAAACTCTTACTAATTTAAAACCCAAAAACTTAAGAATAAAAAGAAAATCTAAATTACAAAATCTATAGGTTTAAATTTTAATTTAGGATTTGGGTTTACAAAACAAGATTTTGGATTCTATTATTTGAATTATGTTTTACTTATTGGCTCAATATAATATTTATATTCTACATATAAATAAATGTAGTCTAGTGAGACGATCTTTGTTTCCTATATTTGATTACTTTTTATGCAGCAATTTTTTAAAAAACATGGAATAACCTAAAAAACCGCAACCAAACCGAAACCGAACCAAATCACATATTGTTTTATATGGGTTTATTTTTTTTATAAAACCGATAAACCGTAAAACCGAAAAAACTAAACCGTAACCAAATCGAATTACATACGGTTTTCATATGGTTTCAATTTTTGTAAAACCGTAAAACCGAAAAACCGTACGCCCACCCCTACAAATTTCTTTTTTTTCTCTCTTGCTGCAATTTTTTCTGTTTCTCTCGCTGTGCATAAAAATTTGATAGTGCACAATTGTCAATTACCCAGCAAAAAAGGTCCACTAAAACCCTCTCAAGCCTCGCATTTTATCTCCTGAAAGTCCCGTCCAAAACATAAATATGATAAGCACATATTTAGGACCCCAATTTTTTTTAGTAAGCCCCTAATAATAGATACTCAAATCCGTGGTACAATTGGTATAACCGAGTGTTTAATTAACAATGATACCGGAGATCTGGGTACAACTGGGTACTTATTTGTACCTAGGTCAGAAGTATTTTCGTGTTTTCAGTGAGAAGATGGGGCATGAAGATTAAAAAGGGACAAGAGAGAATTTGATTTGTCGATTTGGGGCAAATCAGAATTTGTTTTTTTTTTTTTAATGTTTCGGGCCACCAGTTTAGTTGGACCCGTCATGTCAAGAAACATACATAAGTAAAAGAAAAAAGAGTATTAGAGAGTTTAAGGGATTCATCTCCTAAGCTCGATTCCGGCGTGGATAAAGTCATTCTTGGTCGGATTTACATTTATATCACCACAAGCGTTGATGGATGCCGCACCGTGATAACCCGACTTCTCAAGGGATTTTCAATTGTTCCACAAAACATCACCAACATCGAGACCTTTAGGAATCGGGCAATCCACAATGTCCCAGAGGTTTTAACGAACAATAAAACGCATAAGCAATTACGAAAAACAATGGACCGCCACGACTGAAAAACTTGAAATCCAGGATACAATAGATTATATATCTACACAGTTATGAAAAAGAGGCAGAAGAACAACATGGCTAGGTTGAACAATGACTGATCAGGTGTAGCTCGTTCCTTTACTCTGAAATTTCATCTTACACGCTTCTCCTTAAAACTGCATAACATGTTTGTTTTGGAGTTTATCTCAGGCTGGTATAGCTCAATTTCAAACTGCTAGGAAACAGTTTGTCATATTGGGCATACCTTTACTCTTCTCGACGTCATTAGCCGCAGCCGCCATTTTGTCCCACGATCTTGATTTACTAGACGTGCTCAGAAGCTCTCTGCTCCAAATCAAATCGGTAACTTGTCATTTTTGCCTAAAACCCAACAATATTTTGTTTTCCCTGGCTAAAAGAAAAATGGTAAAAACATTTTTTTTTTTTTGTCAAAAAAAAATGGTAAAACCATTGTTTATTGTTCCATTTTTACTAGAACATGTTTTGACATTTTCATTGAATTGTTTATCCACTGCTCATTTTCTTACAACTGTGCTGCTGAGTTTGTTTATGCATGAATTGTTGTTGGATGAGTTAAATCAGCGACTTTATTATAAGATTGTTTGACTGTGTATGGGTCAATTGTGATGGATGTGAGCTTGTGTGTCGTAACTTCCCTCACTAAGGGAATTTCATTACTCACCCCTCCTCTGTTTCCTCTTTTAGAGTGTGTGTGCAGGTGTAGGTGTTCAACCAGATCAAGCTAAGACCAGTTGAGCTCTAGCCACACGAGACTAAGGCTCATCAAATTCTTTAGGGCTTTTTTCGCCACATTAAATCTGAAATTTTCTTGTATTTGTTCTTCTTTCTCAAGATTCTAACACCAAGTTACAGATATATCTCGTAATCATCAACTACAATTATCATTTCCTAACTTTATTTTGTGAAGGTTATACTTTTCTTATGATTTTCTCACAAAAATAAATTGGATTCACCCTTCTTTACTAAATACTATCTAGTTTTCATTTTTATGCATTTTTAGTTTTCATTATGGATAATTAATGCTATACTACTCTCAATTATTATCATCAACATTACGTTTCATATTGCACGAATCTAGTTTTCATTACTGATCATATATAGTCTGTAAAATGCCATGCTAATCTCAATAATTATCTTCGACATGTTTTAACTTCTTACTCCTGAACATTTTTTTTTTGTATTCGAAGTGATCGAATATTTGTTGACTTTCAATTACATTATAGTATTATACTATATTATGAAGAAAAGTTATTATTAGATTTTAAGCAAATGAAATGACCATTTTTGTAATTTAATTTCTAAATTATTGTCAAAATCCCATTAATTTTCTGAATATTCGTTTTTTTTTGTTGTTGTTGTTGTCAAACATTCGTTTTTAATTTAAAAGTGTAATTTAGTTAAAGATTTAGGTGTCTTTCACTTTTGCCAAGCGTCGCCGGCAGCTCAACGATGGTGACTCACTTACGACTCGTTTCGAGATCTTCTCGTTACGCCACCGTCAAGTTGACTGAGTCTGTCTCAGCATGCTCATGTCGTCTCTTCTCTGCCTCCACCGACACAACTCACCCTGAACCCGAATCTCAACCCGAACAAGCCCCGCCTACGAATCCCATCACCGGAGACGAAGAGCGACACGAAAAACTACGGAATCTCCGAGTTCTTCTCCAGCAGAATCGAATCGAAACGGCTCGTGGCGTTCTCTCTTCGCTGCTTCGATCAGATTCTACGCCTTTCACATCGCCGAAAGAACTCTTCTCCGCCTTCTCGTTATCATCTCCGTCGTTGAAACATGATTTCTCCTATTTGCTTCTCTCCGTGCTACTAACCGATTCGAAGTTGATTACTGAAGCTGCGGATTTGTTCTTCGCCTTGAGGAATGAAGGTATTTTCCCCAGCTTAGATTCGTTAACGCTTTTGCTCGATCATCTTGTGAAGGCGAAACAATTCAGAGTGACTATAAAAGTGTTCTTGAATATTCTGGAATCTGATTTTCGTCCGAGCAAGTTCATGTATGGGAAAGCAATTCAAGCAGCCGTGAAATTGAGCGATACAGGTAAAGGTTTTGAGCTGTTTAATCGGATGAAGCACGATAGAATCTCTCCCAGTGTGTTTATTTACAATGTTCTTATTGATGGATTGTGTAAAGCGAGAAAGATGAAGGATGCAGAACAGTTGTTCGACGAAATGATTCAAAGAAAACTGTTGCCCTCTTTGATAACGTATAACACGTTGATTGATGGATATTGCAAAGCTGGGAATCCGGAAAAGAGTTTTAAGGTGAGAGAACGTATGAAAGCAGATAAAATCGAACCCAGTCTTATTACGTTCAATACTTTGCTTAAGGGGCTGTTTAAAGCTGGAATGGTGGATGATGCAGAGAATGTTTTGAAGGAAATGAAGGATCAGGGGTTTGTTCCTGATGGTTTCACCTTCAGTATTCTGTTTGATGGTTATTCGAGTAACGAAAAAGCTGAGGCTGCTTTGGCTATTTATGAGACTGCGGTTGATTCTGGCGTGAAAATGAATGCTTATACCTGTAGCATTTTGTTGAACACGTTGTGCAAAGAAGGAAGGATAGAGAAGGCGGAAGAGATTTTGGGGAGAGAAACGGGTAGGGGGCTTGTCCCAAACGAGGTTATTTATAACACGATGATTGATGGATACTGTCGAACAGGTGATATGGTTGGAGCTCGGATGAAAATAAAAGCAATGGAGAAACAAGGGATGAAGCCAGATCATTTGGCGTACAATTGTTTGATTAGGAGCTTTTGTGAAGTGGGGGAAATGGCAAATGCTGAGCAAGAGGTTAACAAAATGAAACTTAAGGGACTTTCTCCTAGCGTAGAGACATGTAACATCCTGATTGGGGGCTATGGGAGAAAGGGTGAATTTGATAAGTGCTTCGACATTCTTAAAGAAATGGAAGACAACGGTACGATGCCGAATGTTGTTAGCTATGGAACTCTGATAAATTGTTTGTGCAAAAGTTCTAAACTTCTTGAAGCTGAGATTGTTAAGAGGGATATGGAAGACAGAGGGGTTTCACCAAATGTAAGGATATATAACATGCTAATCAATGGTTGTTGCTCAAAGGGGAAGATAGAAGAAGCTTTCCGGTTATCTGAGGAGATGCTCAAAAAGGAAATAGAATTAAACCTGGTGACTTACAACACCCTCATTGATGGGTTGTCCATGACTGGGAAATTAGCAGAAGCTGAAGACTTGCTTCTCGAAATCTCTAGAAAGGGTCTTGAACCAGATGTATTCACATATAACTCACTAATATCTGGATATGGATATGCTGGAAACGTGAAAAGATGTATTGCGCTGTACGAAGAAATGAAGAGATCAGGAATAAAACCCACTTTGAAGACATATAATCTTTTGATCAGTTTGTGCACCAAGGAGGGGATAGAGCTCACAGAGAAAATATTTGGAGAGATTTCGTTGAAACCAGACTTATTAGTTTACAATGGGGTTCTTCATTGCTACGCCATACATGGAGATATGGATAAGGCTTTTAATTTGCAGAAGCAGATGATTGAAAAGAGTATTGGTTTGGATAAGACAACCTATAACAGCTTGATTCTGGGACAACTGAAGGTAGGAAAGCTGTGCGAGGTTAGGAGTTTGATTAATGAGATGAAAGCCCGGGAATTGGATCCTGGAGCTGATACATATAACATAATAGTAAAAGGGAATTGTGAGTTGAAGGATTATATGGGAGCATATGATTGGTACAGAGAGATGCAGGAGAAAGGTTTGCTATTAGATGTTTGTATAGGCGAGGAGCTAGTGACTGGGCTTAAAGAAGAATGGAGGTCAAAGGAGGCAGAAATTGTCCTTTCTGAAATGAAAGGTCGCAAGCAAGGTGATGCAACAGTGGACGAGGCTCTATCTGCAACAGAGAAGATATGAAAATTAAGAATGTATGCTCCAAGCTTATTCCTGGGTCACCTCCACCAATTTGGTCAGTCCGAATCAGGGCTCGGTAGACGTGGTTTGGTTTGCTTCAACCAAACCAAACCAAATTATTTCAGTTTGATTGGGTCTGCATTTTCTTTTGCATCATCAGAGATTTCATGACTGATACTTTCGTTGGAGACTTAAAAATCCACAACCTTTTTTATGGGATCCATATCGTGGGTAAACTCAGATAGGTACAATGACTTTGGGTTAGGCTTAGGTTGATTTGTAGATTAACAATAATAATATCATTTGTTCACGTTTTTTCGCTCGGAAAACGTAATTCAACTATTTTGTATTGTACACAATAATTATCATTTTTTTTTTATGTTTAGAAACAATAATTCTGATTTCATAATTCATATGATGCACATGTCAAAAATATAAAAAGGTTATTATTTTATTAGTTTACAAAAAAAAACAGTAAACCAGACTGTACCACAATAAGAACTAGCCAATCACTTAACATAAAAAGGGGAAAAAAACCAAAAAGATTTTGTGGAGTTTTCAAGCGTGCGAGTGGCACGGTGGGACGGATGAATCTAGAAAGGAAGGTGAGCCACTAGAAGCATCTTCAAGGATTCTCTGGTTTTATTAGAGTTTACAAGTAAGCAAGCGCATATTCTCTTATTCTATTGCTTCTCTTCTCTTTCCACTGAACCTAACACTTGAGAGCATCCATGGCGGTTACATTTTCTGATCTGCACACAGAGCAAGGTCTCAAAACCCTCGAGGAACACCTGGCCGGGAAATCCTACATCTCCGGGTAAACTCTCATATCACTTTTTTTTCTCGTAATTTGCTATATATTACCAATAGCTCGATTTCTACTTACATCTTGACCTCTGGAGAGTCTGATTTGTTCATTATATGTTTTCAGCGATCAGCTTTCGTTGGATGATGTGAAGGTTTACGCTGCCGTATTGGAGAAGCCAGGAGATGGCTTTCCCACTGCTAGCAAGTGGTACGATAACATTGCTTCCCACCTCGCTAAAAGGTTCGTATAGTTCTCATTTCGTTTGCTTTTCTTCTTTGTTGATCATCTGGGTTGAATTGCTTTTCTGAGAATGATGACTTCCTTGGGAATGCTTATTTTAAAACTGTTCCAGTTTTCCCGGGAAAGCCGTCGGAGTGAGAGTTGGTGGTGGTGTTGCAAAATCTGAAGCTCCGCAGACTGAGGTAACTAAAGCTCTGTTGACTTCAATTACGTTTTCTCAAACAGTCAAATCTGGAATGACGTGAAGATCATGTGTTTGTAGAATTGAACTATTCTGTGATAGTGTGAGAGATAGAGATTAAGTAGGGGGATATGCAATTTTGCTGCTGTTGGAATGATGATCTTAGATACTGTGAACTTATCTGCAGGCACCTGCTGCTGCTGATGGTGATGATGATGATATTGATCTTTTCGCTGATGAAACTGAAGATGAGAAAAAAGCTGCAGAGAAAAGAGAAGCTGCTAAGAAGGACACTAAGAAGGCTAAAGAGAGTAAGTTTTTTCTTCGAGTTTTTTGGATCACTGTAAATTGTTAGTAACTTTAGCTGGACAGATTGTATGCTCAACACATCTTCAGATTTTATAGCTGAATAGAGAGGCTTAGCTTGAATTTGTCACTTTTATGTGGAATGCTAGTGATTGAGCTAGGAATGAATGTAATGCATCTTGAGATCTTGCTGATGTTTGGTTACTTCTTACTTACTCTCTTTACTTATTTTGTTAGGTGGAAAATCTTCTGTGCTTCTAGAAGTAAAGCCATGGGATGATGAAACCGATATGAAGAAACTAGAAGAAGCTGTTCGTAGTGTTCAGATGCCGGGTCTTACATGGGGAGCTTGTAAGTCAAAGACATTCAATCTAAATCTACATATTTTTAACAAAATGATTCATTTGTTTTTGTTTTGATGTGAGAATATTGTTGCAGCGAAATTGGTACCGGTTGGTTACGGGATAAAGAAACTCACAATCATGATGACAATTGTTGATGACCTTGTGTCTGTGGACAACCTCATTGAAGACCATCTCACCTCAGAACCTAACAATGAGTACATCCAAAGTGTCGACATTGTCGCTTTTAACAAGATTTAGAGACTCCAAAACCCTTCCACATGAAAAGATATCGAGTGTCCAGAGTTTGGTGTTCAGGCCTAGTCTTGTTGTGTTTCTCATATGGTTTGATATGACGCTTAGAGTCTTTTCTTTTGAGTTCCAAGACCAACTTTGGAGTTGAAACAATTTTTAACTTCACTTGGTCGGTCGTTAAGTTCTTGTAAGCTCTTGTCTTGTCTAAGGTGAGTGAATTTGCTGTTAAAACTATGTGTTGGGCTTCGTAACATGTAGAGAAATATTGAATATAATTGGCCTTCGGCTAAATACCTAAGATTTAACTACGTGTCGTTTACTCACTAAACCTATTTACTGCGCTTTTTCTCATCCTCTTTACCTGATTAAACTTAGGTTACAACAGAAGAAATCACAAGTCGATGGCTGATTTTTTTTGAAGCCTTTCTGAGTTCTGATAATTCCATGTTAAATATGTGGGTGATATAAATATTAGGAAATTTGAAAGATCCATTTTTGAGCAAACATGCAAGAAACACTTGATAAAACCAGTAACCACAAACTCATACCATCCATCATCTCTCTCTCTCTCTCTCCTTTCATTTTTTTTCTTTATTCTAGGAGAGCAATTATCACCTTTAAAGAGAAGGAGGCACATACTGTCTAGACAAACTAAACAGATCTTTACCCTCAAAAGGCGATGTCCACTCTCTCCCATTTCCCACTAAAGCAGCTTCCTGCACTCCCATTGCCACGCCCATTCCATTCCCATTCGCCATCATTCTTGTCCTTCCATTCATGTGTGCTTCATATGGGGATGATGTTGCCACGTACTGTTGGCTTGGTCTAGGACAAGCTAGGCCTTTATCTAGACTCCAGTCGATGTTGTTGTAATCTAAGTGTCCCAGTGACCCATCTGTGCTCCAGTCCAGGCCAGAAGAAGATGACTGCGACACTGATCCAAACCCCGAGAAGAGGCCAAGAGAAGCAGCTGGAGCCACAGCAAGCGGTGCAGAAGCCCCTGCAATTCTGTGACTATTGTTGTTCACTTGGCCTTGATATTGTTGATACTGAAGCTGCTGGTAAATCAGGTTTGAGTTCAGATCATTAGGAGGTAGAGTTCTTGAGGGCAAGTATCCGTTAGATTGAGCCGCCTCAGATCTATTTGCAGGGTACCAACCGCTGCCTGCTGCTGCTCCGGTAAAGGATGCATTTATGGTGGAGACAGGTAGGACATTTGTATTAGCAGATTGAGAGCGTTGTTGCCGCTGCTGCATCATCATAACTGGTTCCCTCATATCTTGCTGCTGAAGTCTCTTGAATTGATCACCTAGGGCCGCCACATAATGTGTTTCTTCCGTTTGCCGTGGCAGTGGTGTCTGTTGATATGGCATGCGTTTCTTCTCTTCCAGGGCATTATTTTGTTGCAGTTTCATCCACTGCAACTTCATGTGAATTGTTTCCAACGAATTTACACTTTGGTTTTCGGATTCTTCACTAATGTAGCTGGATCCTCTGGGGTAACCGAGATTCTTTCTGTCAAGGGCTTCTTCGCCGCCTGCAGGATACATACCTGAGTTAGGTTGCAACTGGGCTACGGTATTCTGACTTCTGTGCACAGAAGGGACTTTGGTATTGTTAACAGAAGTATTATCACTAATATCCTCTGCTTTTCTAGATGCAGTAGATTGGTCTTGCTTCTGTCTTCTTAATGTTTCTTCCGCTTTCTCAATGTCCCCCTCTGCTGCAACCACAGCTCTTTCTACATCCTGCTTGGTGCACAAATATTTTGTTTCCAACTCTAAGATTCTACCCAACTCTTGTGATATGTCAAGCTTTAAATTCCCAGAGGTAGGATCTAGTTTCTTATCTACTACTTTTGCCCCACCATCATCAAGCAGCCAATTAACTGATTCCTCTATTTTCCCTTCATTTAACATAAGAGCGTAAGTTGCCCGCTCATGAGCTATACCCATTGCTATTATCTTCTGAGTATGGACTTCAAGTTTTCTCGACATCAGATACTGACAGCATCGCTCGTGCAACTCCTGAGCTCGCTTTTCCTTTTGCCGTTGGTGCTTTCTTTCATTCTTCAGTCGCATCTTTTCTCGCTTGTCATTGTCAGCCCCAGGAATTATTTCTTGTTTTGCAGCAGTACTAAGTACTTTCTCTTTGTGATCTTCTGAGTCACCTGACCAGCTACCATTATTAGAGACAGAATCACAGTCGGCTCCAGTTGAATCCGACTCATCAATGTTTCTGAACCGGCCATTATTGTGGAGTGACGAGGAACCAGTTGCTGAAAGCGACTCAATGGTTTGAAATGTCCCCAAAAGAGGATTGTAAGCACCAACCACAACACCAGTACTTGCACCCATGGATCCTGTGGCTTTACTAGGTGTCTTCTGTGAATCGTTCATAACCTTCTTGTCTCTCGATTTAGTTTTGGATGCGCTAGACATCTTCTCAAAAACAAAGTTATCCTACAGTTCTCATAAACACAAGATAAGTCAATACATAAATTTTTAACAATCTTCTCTGAGCAATAAAAAATTCTTGTTGAACATCAAAGATCAATGACCATTTGAGCTGTAATGTCAAAGCTACAGATTCTTCAATGGAAAATAAAGAAACAGAGATTTCACAGAGACGACTATAATTACTACATCGTTGATGTCACAAACGTATGGATCCGTTGCAAGAACGAATCAGAAATCAAAAACGCCACAACAATCTCCGGAGATAATTTATGAATCGAATAAGGTTAAAACGCGCATTCACGGCGATAAAAAAAAAAGCTTAGCAGTTGAATCAAATCCATAAAGAATACCAAAAAGTCATGATTGAGCAACGAAGGACGAAATTGGAACGAATCAAGAAAACCTAAAGGCGTGAAGGAAATGCGTGATTTGATTGAAGAATCCAAATCGAAGTATAGATCAGTGATGCGACGGGAGAGAGAAAGAGAACCTGGTTGATCGGAGTCGTTGACGGAGAAGCGAGATCCGAAGAAAATGAAGAAGAAGAAGGATGAGCTAAGGCGATGAGGATGAGGAACGAGAGGAGTGCGATTATATGAAAATAATACCAAAAAAGAATTAACTCGGCGTTTCGAATCCCCACAACGATACACCTATTGGAAAATTAGGGTTTGGTTAACAACAACAATAAAGTGATTATTTTTTTTCTATTTTTCTAACAAACAAACCGAAATAGAGTTGCAAAAAACCAAACCAAAGTCTTCGTATTTAATTTTTAAATAATTCTGAGCCATTGATTTCTTTTATTGATTTTTTCAGTGGTTTTTTTTTTCACGTTCATTTCCAGTTGTCTTTGTTTGATTTCAGTCGTCAAAAAAAAAAAAAACTGATTAATTAAACATTAGATTTACATTTTTTTTTAAAACATTAGATTTACATGGGTAGGACTCGGACAGAAGTATCGTAGTTTTAGGATTTCGATTACTTTTGTAAACAACTAATAACGTTTGTACAAAAGTTCAACAGACAATTAATAATTGGGTGTTTTTTACTGTTAAAAGAAAAAGAATAATACTAATCCAAAACTACATAAAAAGCATAAAATAAATGCCCTTTACTGAAAAATAAAGTCTTGTTGAACGTGGCGGTTTTTTAGCTAGTGTTAAGAAACCTCTATGTGTAAAAGAGTCTTCCAAAGTCTAACATATCGTTTCAGAGACTTCTGGACAAATTTTATAATGGGTGTTTTTACTAATGAGTCATCATCATCAATAATACCATTGGAGCTCACGATTTAAGGAAGAGAATGATCAGCTGTGATCTACAAGGAAACGAAAATGCAGGTCATACAAATTGGCTGTTGATCCGAAAATGAAAAAACAAAAAAAACGATCTAAAACTTCTATTTGAAGATTTAATGATATGTTTGATTAGAACCTAATTCAATCTAAAACCGTACAATATTAAGAAAAATTACATGAAAATCGAAACGAGGGGTAACATGGGTCTAATCTTTGATTCCTGGCTTTATTTTGGGCCGGGTCGGGTCAAACCCGTCTGGCAGCATAAATAAGAAAAAACAAAACGACAACGTTTTAGTAGTCTTCGGGGATTGATTGATAGTGGTCACTCGCAGGGATATTAGTTTCTGGATTTGACGCAAACGCAATGAGCTTAGCTTCAGTTATCCACCACGGAATCCTCGCTCCGGCGAAATCGGATCGAATCTTTCTTAACATTCCGGTGGTTCCGTCGGATCTTCGAGCTCGTGGATGGACTGGGTCTCGTTTCTCTCTCCTTATAAATCCCTCTCTCGTTTCAGGTCTCCTCCTCTTCGTTACACATTTTGCATATTTCATATATATGTGAATGGACTGGATTCATCTATCTGGGTCATGCTAATGTGCTTTTGGGTTACGATTATTTCAGCTGCGAATCGTCGTCTCTCTCATCTTCCTCCTACTGCTTGCTCCCGAGATATTCATCAGGAAGAAGATGATGTTTCTTCTTCAGCAGGTGGATCCTTCTTCTCCAAAAATTTGCTCTGTTTTCCGTCTACATTTTTTGATTCACTTTCAAGTATTATTCTTGGGCTTGATTGCTATTGTCTGCGTCAGTCTTATTGTTAGTAGTGCTCTTCAGAAACTCATATTATGATCTTCATTTTGCTACCAAGACACAATTGTATATAAAAGAAGAAGCTTTGTCTTGTGACAATAATTTTTTTGTGGCATGTTAGTACAGAGAAGGAGAGTAGAGATCTTCTACCACATAAAAGCGATGAGATTGCAAGTACCTCTCGCTCTTCGTCATCAGTAGATAGTGGAGGCCTGAAAGATTATCAACAAGAAGAAACATATAAAACTTCCTTCAAGACTGTTGCCTTGTGTGTTAGTATTTTCTTGTATCTGCTAATCATACTTTATAATCTATAAACGACAGTTAATGTCATATTTATCTCAATAGGTAGGCACTGCGGTGGCATTTGGAATCGGAATAGGTTTAAAGGAAGGTGTTGGCAAGGCATCAGAGTTTTTCGCAGGGTGTGTTGACCTTAGATATGATATATAAAAGAAAAGTTCGCTTAGCTCCCAAAGTAGATTTTCCATGTTAATTGTTTTCAACTTCTTGCAGCTATTTATTGGAGCAAAGCTTGTCAGTGGACAACTTGTTTGTATTTGTTCTTGTTTTCAAGTACTTCAAAGTGCCACTCATGTATCAGGTACCAAACTATCTGCACAGAGATTTAGCTCTTGACTATATAGTAATCTGATTATGTGGCCCTTTCTATAGAATCGGGTACTTACCTACGGTGTAGCTGGTGCAGTTGTCTTCCGCTTCGCGTTAATATTACTAGGAACAGCAACTCTTCAGGTGATTTTATCTTTGGATCAAAATGTTTGTTAGTGAATTTATTTGTTTATTTATTTCGTTTTGCCGCCTATTTAATTCTGAATTCTTCCCACTATCTTTCAGAAATTTGAAGCAGTCAACCTACTGCTTGCTGCCGTACTCTTATATTCATCTTTCAAGGTGCCTTTGACCTCATCTTAGCATTTTTATCTATAATTACACCCAACTATTGATATGGAATATAAGGGTGCTCTGTCATTTTTTTTTTTAATTCCGAATGTGTTAATACAGTTATTTGCAAGTGAAGAAGATGATACAGATCTATCCGACAACTTCATTGTAAAGACATGCCAGAGATTTATTCCTGTCACATGTAATATACCTGGTCACTTTCTTCCTGTTCCTCCTAGTTGCTTTTGTTTATTATCTTCAAAGTTTATTTGGCTTGATTATGGGTAGTTAGGCGTCAAATTTTTCTGTGCTAATACTGTTTAGCATGCTTCCATAGCTGATTTTTTCCTCCTTTCTTTTGTTTATAACTGCTTGCAGCAAGTTACGATGGAAATCGGTTTTTCACGAAGCATGATGGCATTTTGAAAGTAAGTATGTGACAAAATATATTTCCTAAATATTCAAGGTTTATGTACAACTCACTGTTAAGTAAGTCTAATTTATTTCAAAAATATTTTGGGCAGGCCACACCATTGCTACTTACAGTAGCAGTGATCGAGCTCAGTGACATAGCATTTGCGGTATCTTCCGTCACCACTTTGTGAATCTGTTTTTGTCTTTCTAAAAATGAAGCAAAGCACTGATACTGGTTGCCCATTCTCTAAGGTTGACTCAATACCAGCTGTTTTTGGCGTCACTAGGGATCCTTTTATTGTCTTGACCTCTAATCTCTTTGCAATTCTAGGTATTTGTTCTCTGTACTTGATCTTGTTAACTTCTTGCCTGTCTCTTTTAAATGTTCGTGGAACTTTGAATTGAATTTCAGTTGAAGATTTAATTTTTTTACCACTGGTGTTTGAATTTACTACAGGACTAAGGTCTCTCTATACACTGATTTCCGAAGGAATGGACGAGCTGGAATACTTGCAGGTATCTTTTACCATTTCTTTTAATTTTCAAGCTTCTCTGTTTCATACTCGAACTAACTAAGCATTAAATACATAATAAGACTGCCAGTAATGCTCATTACGTACCCATGGACCTGTACGATTTGTATCTAATCTTGTCTTTGCCTTTCCCAGCCATCAATAGCAGTTGTTCTTGGCTTCATAGGATTCAAGATGATCTTTGATTTCTTTGGTATACATATTATCTCTTCATCGGCAATTTCTGCTTGAACAAAACCATACAACTACCAAAAAAACTAAGCTCTCTCAACATTTCTTCCTCCTTGCAGGCTTCCACGTATCGACGGAAGCATCACTTGGTGTCGTGGCACTTTCTCTCAGCACCGGAGTACTATTGAGCCTAACAAACAAATCCAGCGACAGCTAAATAAGAACTGAGACCTGAGAACAGATTCCAGAGGAAATTAATCAAACAGTTTCGTAAGAATAATTTCGTATTGTTCATCAAAGCAATTCGCTGATGTGTTAAGTGTATATAAAACACAAAGAAAGGGCATGCTTTGCAAGATGTATTTTAGTTTTTGTTTTGTCGTTAAAAGCTGCAGACAGAACAAGATGTTTGGAACCTCTTTAATCTATTTGTCTGGAAGACATGTGGGTTGTGTTGGGTCGGTTATGAAACAAATTGATGGGTCAGGCACATGATTGCTTTGAGACAAGTTGAACTCGTCTTTGACCGTCAAGTCATCCCATGTGCCGTGGTTGCTCATTCAAGGAGTATTACTCCTTATGAATAGTCTTCCCATTTCCCTAAAAATACAACTCTTCCTTAGGTATCAAAGGATCAAACAAGTCATACTTTGAATATTCAACTACTCTCTAAAGTTGGCGTTTGGCTGATAAATGGTTCAAGATTTGTGGTGGTTCTGGTGTGAACAGAGTAATTCCTAATTTAGTAGTGCTTATTCAGCCTAAAAATAGAGGAATTCAGTGACGAAGATTGATCTCATATTTTCTCTGTATGTATGATGTTTATAAGTAACTGATGGTCTCGCCCTTTATATTATTACAAAAACACGAAAACGATCCCGAATCTATGGAAGTTACATCTCAAATCAAATTTCTGATACTACTAGAGATGCATACTGAAACTACCAAGTTAAACATGTAATATTTTTAAGATGATTTTGTAATGTGATGGAGATACTCATCACCTCTAGCTTTAATCATGGGATTTATTATCATGATGATGTTTTGTAAAACCAAGGGAGATAGAGATATGATGAAGTGACAGTTTGCTAATAGCAATACACAAACGAAAGTCAAGAGATACACACAATACCAGTTCAAACACATATACTGGATTCACATTCACTTATTTAAGAAGTTATCTTGGTTAAACGGGAGCTCTTATCACGTGGTTTGAGAGCACACAAGGACCTGACTCAAGCATGGAAAGCAACAAGACATCAATAAGCAAACGCAAACTATGAGTCAGATCGAGTATTGTATAAGAATGTGATGTGTTTACCCCACAGAAAGCTCAGGCATCAGATTAAACATCGTGAAGGTGGTCGAAACTCTCCAACTGCTTAAGATTCTCCCAGGCTTTCTCCAAAACCTTGGCTTCATAGACCTTCTTGGTCTCACCATCAGCCACCTCCACAGTGAGATGGTGCATTGTTCCAGCCACAACCTGTGTTTTTGCACCAAGGAGCCTCTTGTACTCCAGTGTCTTGTTCTGCATACATAAGAGAGATGATTGATTAATCTGATGCCTGGAAATGGTTTCCCTCAAAATTCGCACCCAAAATATTCGTAAATCATGGCTCACACATGAAATTGATCAATACTACAGAAGAAAATGACGCAATCCCTAAATATCTCAGACAAAAATAACAATTCGTGATGCGATTTCAATTTTTCATCTAGAAATGATCGGTTTACCATAAGATCGGACGAGAAAAACAGCGATTTGCTATGGGATAAACTTCGATCGATCGACCAAACAGAAATTAGGATAATGAAGGTAGCGAAAGATCGGGGAATCGTACCTCGTTCTTGTTATGCTCGTCGACAGCGAAACGAGCGAGACTCTCGACTTGAAGATCATTAGCATTTGCATCAATATCGCGAATTCCGCCGACGATTGTTCCTCCTTGTTGATCCGACATTTTCGACTCTTTTTACCTTTTTGAATTATCTCAAATGTATTTTTTTGATTCGTAGCTAAGTCTTCTCACTCCTCTTCTGCCGTGTAAAGTGGGGATGTAACTATATATAGAGGGAGTCGTAAAGCGCGTTTTTTTTTTTTCAAGAATAATTCTTTTTGGAATAATTAAATAATATGACTCATTGTAGCACTAACTTTAGAGAATCTTTTTATACTTTCTTCATAATAAATTTTTATGTCGGCCAAGTGAAAATAAATTAACTAATTTTTTAATTTTAGAAATAAAACAGAGGATTAAATCAAATCTTTTTACAAACCTCTGTTCTAATCTAAAATCTCACATAAATCACACTAACAAAGAAGCAAGAGCAAAAAATATCCTCATCATTCATCAATCTCGTCGGTAAATAACTATAGTCGGTTTGACCTTAAACCGGTTTTACAAGCATGAAGAGACTGCACAGACGATACTTTTTTTTTACATTTTTCTAAATTTTTTGGACAAAAGCTTCTCGAAGAGCCTAATTCCACGGTGGAGTTGAGGATCGGTGCAGAGAAGAAGAAGAGGAACCATAGTTGAGGTCAAGATTCTGAATCTGTTCCATAAGTTGTGAACGTCGTTCCTTGAAGAAATCTAGGCGAGTGGATAGCTCCATGAGAGCTGCAGATGCTGCAGGAGGGTGATGATGTCTTGTGTAATCCATCACCTACAAGACAGTATAATCGCACTTATACAATTGAATTCTGAATATCGTGAGATTGATTTTAACACGACAACACTAACCGGAGAAAACTCTTCCATTGGGATGCCTAAAGATGCTGCATTCAAGCTCGGTGAGCCTGGTACTTGTCTGTTGTTTCCTCTACCGTTCCTCCAGTCTGCTCTTAGGCTAGTTTCATCCTATATGAGTCAATACAAGTGAATGTTACTAAAAGATATTAAGATTATTGGTTATGAAATGGAGGGTAAAGGAGTCGATCGCTAATGAGACTCCTTGGTTATATAATTAGATTGTACCGTTCTTTGGTTTCTTTCGTGATTAACGAAAGCAAGAATGGAATCAAAGTCCTGCTGAAAAGACTTCCTGCTAAATTGTAAAAATAGAGTGTTATTTCTCTTAGCGAGTTAGCATTAGAGCTAAAACCAGGCACAGAGTATAAACTCACAGTTGAGTATTGTGATTATGGAGAAATTGGTGATGGCTTTGAGCATCTGGGAGTGAACTTAAGTGATGCTGTCGCTGCTGATTAAGCTGATGATGTAATTCTGCGACTTTCTGCTTCAATCTCGCGACATCAGTTTCAGCAAGAGCAATCTCCTCTAGCTCAGCCCTTGTCTTCGCATTTATTATGATGTTAGAACTAAGGAAAATATATAACAGAAAAGAAAAAAACTGCTTTCTCAAGCTAAAGTGTATACTGACTTTGGAATCCGCAGCTTGTGAGCTAAATTGTCCACAAGAAATGCTTAGACCAACTTCAAGAGCGGATCGTAGGTCTCTCTCAGCTTGCAGTTGTTCTTGTAATCTGCCCACCTGATAATTCCATGGCAAACTTGGTCAGCAAAATAGAAGTTTATTTTCCCTCAAAATCATACAGAAATTTAGAGAATCGAAACACAAATCTCAAGAGAAGGTCTATACATCTTGTTCAAGTGCCAACCGACGTTCGTGCAAAGCCTGCTTCCTCCTCTCCAAGCTAGCTTGTAGAGCAGCATTTCCTTTAGCCTGCAGTGGTCTAATCAATCAATACAACAAAATTTTGTTATCAGCATATAATACTTCTACTACCAGAAAAAGTACCTCCTTAGCGATTCGTTGCCGTAGTTCATCTTTCATGAGCTCGAGCCTCTGTATAAGAAGCCTACAAGCAGCAAAAGCATTTGGCGTCAGAATACGTCAAGCTCAAAAGAACAAAGAGAAAATTTATTCTCAATTTAAAAAGTGAAGTAGAATGTTGCTTCAGTAAAGACCCTTTTGACCTATTTAACCATACATATCTCATATGGGCTTTGGCGATAGAATATATATTTAAACTTTTCAACCTTGTAATTATAAAATAAAAAGGTTTCAATAGGAGTGCTATAGAACCACAATGTATGCATTCAGGATTTGAGTATCTTACTCGTCATTTCCTGAGGAATCAAATGATCCTTTAGCACGTGTTTTTTTTCCCTGCACACAGTAAACAAAGAAAGGAATTGAGATATCACCTTAAACTCAATTTTCCTAGAACTATTTACTCATCATACATGCAACTGACTTGTCATAAGATAATTTGTTCCAAAAAGATGGGACTTCCAATAACATCTAAACTTCCTAAGATGTTGATGATTAGTGTTCTTCTAGGATTATGCAAGCCATCTTGCCTATAGCACCTATAAACATGGCATTAAGAAAATTGAAAGGAATTTTAAATCATGACCTGATAATGAAAGACAAAGAGAACTAACTTCGTTTAGTGGTGATAAAGGAGTTCTAAGGACAGATAAAAAATTACATTAAGAATCTCATAAATACTTTATAAATGCATCCGTCGCAATTCAGCTGCAGAGACTATGATTCTATGAAAACAGAATTACGACTTTTCATGCGAGACAATGTAAAACTTACGTTGCCTCTTCCCCAGGATGAAGAACGCTTCGCACTGACTGGGGATAAGCCAGTAGATTTATTTGCATGTTTCTCAGCTGATGTTATGAATTTAGGGGCAGTGAGAGGAGTGCTGGGAGTAACTGAGGGTATAGCCTCTCTCCCTGATTGATAACAATTTTCAGTAGGTGATACGCTGGAAACTTCTATATCTTTAATAGGCTCTTCGATTTGCTTTTTCACTCTGGTGGGAAAGTCTGTACTCTCGACTGAACAATGGATGTCTCTAGGAGACTCAGCATCTGAATCTTCAACACCAAATCCCTGGGAGAGAGCACAATCAAAGGAAAGAATAAATTAGGATGGATTTTCTTGAAGCTTTAAATACTACCAGTTTCGCTACGGAAAACCTAAATATAAAACACCAAACATAACTAAAATGTGACACTCATCTACCAAAAGACCACATCTGGGGTAACCAAATATAACAAGATAGTAGCCGATGGTTGAAGGAATGCATACAAATGGAAATGACTTCAAACTTATCACTTATTTCAGAATTCTGAATGTAGGTGTACTATGACCAAGATGTATGGGGAAGTGGGATAAGATGGTAAAGAACAAACCTTGTAGTCGTACAGATCACTGCCAGCATAATCACTGCTCTCACTCGGTTTTCTGCTCAGCCTAACATCATTATCATCATCTGTTTCGCCTTCTCCTATATCCATATTATGCAAGTCAGGACGTTGGACCTCTATGTCCTCTTCATCACTTGAGTTCTCAGGCCCACTGTCGCCAATATGAGAATCAGTAGAAGTGGAGCATCTTTCAAGATCTTCATCCTGCGAACAAATAGTTGAGCAAATAGCATTGTGTGAAACCAGAAAAATTAACGGATCAAATGGAATCTTACATTGATCATATTCCCATAGTCTTCCAAAAGGGCTGTGACAATGGCTTGAGCATTATTGGCAGCATTAGCGGCAGCAAGAAGCTGGGCAGAGTTATCTCCTTGAGTGTCAAAACCTTCTAGATCACATTCTCCAGCCAGTAAAGGACGTAAGAGCAATGGGGACATACAAGCAGCTACAGCAGATGAAGTCATCCGGTTCTCACATGAATGAGAGGTGATAGTATGCATCATCTTAAGAATCCTGCAGAATACAACCCACACTGAGAACAAAGCTGTTTGAAGTAACCTAAATAATGGACTCCCAAGCAGCTTTCCATGAGAGGACCACATATTTCCCATGGCATATGCAACTGAGGATTAAAATATTCTCCTAAGTTCGTTGCCTAAATAGAATGCCTAAGCAGTATTTACGATCACTCATAGATTACATCTGAGAGCATACCGCAGCAGTAGTCGCCTGTTTGGTTCTGGAAATGTTTCAATTATAGCAGAGCGCAGTGATTTAACCCGAGCTTCATTATGATCAATTTCTATAGAAAAAAGGGTAAAACGCGAGTTATATACACACATACACCAAAGTACAAACAAAAATTCCATATATACAAAGACTTACTATAAGCCTCCAGCAAAGCAGTGCAGCACGATGCTGGAACTGGAGAAGAAGGCAACTGCCGCAGAACATGCTGCAGATACAATAGCATGACACAAATACGTCAACACAATAATTAAAACTGGAAATCATAGTTGACACACAATATAGTACCTTGACACAGTCTCCAACAACATGTGGATCCTCTTCAGGACTGAATTCTGTCTTGCCTAGAAAAGTACATTTGGAAAATTTTTATTTATAAAGAACTTTTAAGAGGAAGACATGGGAAAAGTAATACAGAAAATGAGCTTATATCCTAAGCCCTACATATATATACATATACCTTTCCGAAGTTTATACACAAAAGAAACTGTCCATATATACAAGATCAATACCTTGTTCGTAGTCTAGAACTCTGTGTTCTACCTCCTCAACATCTGCAGACTGTCTTAAGATTCCTTCTACTTTGGTTCCTGTGCAGAGAAAAAGGTGCACGATCAAAACGAAAACATTTATCTGGGCAATTAGAAACAAAAACCACTTTTATGATAGCCTATATGATGAGTTCTATAGGAATAAATAAAAAATATATGTGGCACTGAAGATAATATAAAAATCTACTTTCTAGAGGACAAACAACAAAGAATAATGATATAAGATTTAGAAAATGATACGAGAGGAAAATAATCAACCTAGGAGGCCAATACTCACCATATGTCTCAAGAAATTGAAGTGCTTTCTCAAGAAAAGATGGACTTCCATCAATTTCTTCTAAAGCAAGCAAAATTGGTCTTCCAACAACCGAAGACTTCAAAGGGCGTTGATCCCTCCCTGCATGCCAGGGTGTGATTGATATACATCCGAAATATGAAAGGAGCCATAGCAGAGGAGCTGATAATATTAAAAAAAAATGAGAACTAACATGAATTAAAGGACCCTTCAATAGTATTGTTTGCTTCATTTCGGAATATTCCATTTTGACCAATTACAAGTGCTGCATTGGGAGCTTGTGCAAGGGCTTGCTCAAGGGAAGCCTTCCATTCATACAAGTCGTCCAATGTCTCAGCCTATGTGAGCCAAATAATTAGCATTTCATAGAAGCATAACCCAGAATCATAGCACATAACCAAAAAAAGGGAAGAAAAATTAAGTCAGCCACGTAAATATAGAAATCACCTTGAGGGTGAAGGCTCGTCCATCACGTCCATCTGGGAATAGTACAGTCAACAACTTCTTATCTTCTCTCACCACGACACTGCAAACGATGATGTTAACACAGGCTATAAAGTTGGAGATATTCTTATAAACAACAACCACAGGAAATTTCTACCTCCCGGAACTGTTCAAATCAATCCCTCCAAGAGTCAAATTTACTTCACCTCCTTTTTGTGGTAATGCACTCTGTCAAACAGTTGAAACAATGAGCTTAAGGTATAAAATAGTTCAAGAAATTGGGAGTTGATAGCGTAAATCAAGATCCTCCTATGCTTCGAACAAGTTGATACAACCACTTAAGTTTTCTTTTCATAAAACATCCTACCTCCTACGTTCCAAAACCTCAAAAGTAGAAGTATTATGTTAATTGGACAAAAATCACATCAAAGGGTCACAAACACTGACTGGATCATTTCTGAAGAACACCAAAGAAGTTCGGGTAAGGATAAACCAACGCTTCTTCCAAGATGTCCAACCTAGTCCTGCCAATCAAAATGCCATGTAAATTTAGTAAACAAGATGGTGAAACTAAGGAATCAAGACCGATACACAATGGGTAGAGGTGCAGAGTAGATAAATCTTAATAGAAAAGGAAAATATAGAAGTTCACCTTTTGATGAAATGAAGAGAGGACCACTCTTATAAACCTGTCAAAATTATTATGGAATACAACGAAGGATTATCATCAGTTCGCTTTACTCTGGAATTGTTATACAAATCAAAACACGCCGAGCTACAGATTAAAGAACAAACATATCTGAAAAACTCTTCCATTACCGGCGAACAAGTGAAGCTAAAAAATTGTTTGGCTTCAGGTTTCCTAAACTGGTATAATAAGAATAGCTACTGTATAATGGGGACAAAATATTTTATTCACGGTTGACAACTTGATCGAACTGATGAATTTCAACCCAGAACCCCCTAAAAATGCATACATCCACTGGCACCAACTCGGTCTCGACCCAATACAGTCATTTGAGCAAAATCTAATCTTTCAAAACAATTCTTACTTATACAGTGTCACATATGCCTTCAATAAGAAACGAACACACTATTCTTATTATCTCATCAGTATTCCACTTTCCCGAAAAGTAAACAGGAATAAAACCAGAGACTGTAATTACCGAATTCAAAGCTCCAGCTTGAGGTCGCTGCATAGCCGCTAAAGAAGCCGCCATTGCAGAAGTACACAATTAATCAAAATGACGCATCCAAAAATATCATAAATAAGCGGAAAACTAAATTGCAATCTCTCAAGAGCTCCCCAGACGAATCAAACTATACACATTAGCCGGAATCAATGGCTCTAGGAACTCCCATTTCCTAACCAAGCCCGCCTTTATTTTCCAGCGAATTTACTACAGAGTCTGACCTACTGCAGCTGCAAGAGAAGATGAGTGAAGAGGAAGAAGAAAGGGTAGGATCAACCACAGCGAGGTGTATTCTAGTTCTATGCATCGGACCAATCAAAAGGCGTCATGACAAAGACATTTCTTACCCTTTTTTTGTCATGCTTTCACATTATACTTTCGCATCGAGCGGTGGTAATCTCGGGTCCGTGTTGGTTTAATTCGATTTGGGGTTATACGGTCTGGTATGATTTCGATTTTGGATCGAAACCAGATTTGAGAAAGGCAGTACGTTTTCGGTTCAGGTCGGTTCAGGTCGGTTCAAATTGAGTTTTGGGCTTTAAAAAAAATGTTACCACTCTTTGAGCTCACTATATGAGTTTCCTTACATGGATCGGTTTATTGGGATTGAACACTCATAGAATGATATCCAAGATTTGATTCAAATTTGTTCCAAACATTCATCAAAACCGGATTAATTCGGATATCTTGATTTTAAGTTCAAGTATTCATATAAGAATGCAGTATACGTATACTAGTGTATTATGTGATCCTATAAATATAAACACATATAATAAGTAATTTAAATAAAATAAAAAAAAGGATAAAAAGCCAAAAGTCACTAGCGTCTCCCTCCCTTGCTCTCTTCCCCTGAAAACCAGCAATCCACATCTCCACTCGAGCCTAATTCACCATGGCAACGAGTTCACGCCGGTTAACCACCGGTTTAACAGCGTCGATCAGCTTGGTCCAATCGCATTCCGTAAACCGACCTGAATCCATCTCCCTAATCTGTCGAAATCATATCAATCCTCTTCGTCTACCGTCGATCACTCCACGTTTCAGGCGGAGGATTATCAAAGCGTTGTCACCGGCGAGATCCTCGGATGGATCGGCGATTAACAGCCGCCGAGTCGAGGAGAAGATTAAAAAGCAAGGCGTGTGCGGTTACGCCATCGGTGATAACGAGATCGAAGGGAGAAGCTGCAGCCATGTGGTTGATGGAGATCATGTTAAGACGGCGGAGATTGTTATTTGGGCGGTGGCTACGGCTGCGTTAGGCGTCGGAAACCGCGTGATGTATAAGCTCGCGCTAGTTCCACTCAAGCAATATCCCTTTTTCCTTGCGCAACTCTCCACCTTCGGGTAAACCATTCTTCTAGTTTTTTTATCTTTACAGAATTTTGTGGTATGCATATGAATTAAGAGGTTAGTAATGCTAAAGAAATAGTTCGGAAGTATCGATTTATTTGTTTGGTTAACACGTTCAGTTATTAATGTACACACAAAATATAAAAAAACTATCAACCTTACATATTTTATTGTGAATTAAAAACAAAAACAAAAACAAAAAAGTTACATTGTTGGTAGTTTTTTTTTTTTTTTTAATGAGATTGGTATTCGAAACTAAAAAGTGATCGTCCTGAGAATTTTGATTGCATATACATTTAAAATTCTCAAAAAGATGATAAACTCTGAAAATGTGAGGTGTGATGTTGTGATACATTTTGAAAATGCAAATTAGAAACTTGTTGAACGGGTCAGAGTTGGCTTGTAGTCTCTTTCGAGTTGGATACTTCTACTCGGGACATTATTGTAGGCGCATTATATCATTTCTCTACATGCAATGAATGTACATAATTAAATTCACATTCCTTTTTTTTTGGATTAATCATGACTTAATGTCCGAAGTTAATATTGATAGATTAACTCAGTTTTCATAAAGCACTTTTATTTTATAACCATTTGCAAAATGCTATTCTATTGACAAAAAAAAAGATATATTCTATAAAAGAAAGCTTAGCACTAACAATAGGCATTAATTCGTTGAAATATATATTACACAAAAAATAAGTCTTTTAATATGATAGAGGTGGAACCAAGTTATCAAAATAAAAAAGGTGGTGGAACCAAATTGAATAAAGTCCGTCCATACTCCATACATCACATATCATTATCCGCTCCTTACGAGCCTCTAAGTAATATTCTTATGGGTCCACTGGCTTAGACTTTATTAGAATTCCGAATGGCCCTACTAAGCTGGACCAAAACATTCCAAACCGAATATTATTATGGTTTGGTTCCAATTTTGTAATATTTTTCTCAAACCAAAAGTAAACCAAACATAGAAATACATACAATTATGGGAGCTGAAACTAAACCAAACCAAAGTAACTATGGTGAGGTTTTTCTCAAACCAAACTAATGGGAATCCAAACCGCATTTCATTGTAAAACCGAAATGTCTACCACCTACCTAATTCTTGGAGTCCTTTTTCCATGTGTTTGCTGTCTGCTAGTCAAGTTTGATTAGTTGCATCAGATTCTTGAATCTTAACATGTCAACAAAAAAATGTTTTTTTCTTTTTGGTAATTACCAGAACGTTTATATTGAGGACTCTTAAGATTACGTTACCTGTGCTAAACAGAATGTTTAGATTAGCAAGAGAAATATTTTAGGATTTTTCACTATACATGATGTTTTGGGAAAATATCTACGGAATCAAAATCTATAATGGTTGCTCTGTTCTTGGTGGACCTGAAACTTTGATCAATACTCGCTGTGAAATAATATTGCTCTCGTATTCATTTTCTTTAGTGCTTATATGATTTCCTGGAATAATCTTGTTTTATATACTGTATCAAACTTTAATTTACAGAAAAGCATTCATCTTTTGCTTATTTCTTCATGTAGGTATGTTGCTGTATATTATACTATCTTGTATTTTCGATATCGTGCTGGAACTGTCACAGATGCGATGCTCTCGGTGCCAAAAACTCCATTTTTAATTGTTGGCATCTTAGAGGCTCTAGCTGCAGCTGCTGGAATGGCAGCAGCAGGTAACATTACATTTATGGAATTGTCTACGCGATCCTTACTTAAATTGGTTACTTTTATTGAAGGAATGAGAGTACTATGAGAAGCATAATGCCTTCATCTTACGAAAGCAGCTTTATTCATCTTTTTTTTTTTTTTGCATTTTCTCTACTCAGCAAATCTGTCGGGGCCATCTACTACAGTTTTATCTCAGGTTAGAAGCTGTATAACTAAATATATATGCTTCTGTATGTGCAACTTCTTGGTTTAAGTGTGAAAAGCTGACAATTTTTATTGCCCTTAAAACCATGTTTTCTTGATATTTTAACTAATAACATACTCAATTGTTTCCTTATATATAGACATTTCTTGTCTGGCAAATTTTCTTCTCCATCATTATTCTCGGGAGGAGATATAGCGTAAACCAGATACTCGGATGCACTCTAGTAGCTCTCGGTGTAATCGTCAGTGTGGCATGGTTAGATCTGCTCGGTCCGCTTGCTCGATACTAAACCAAATTTCTTTTTGTGCTTCTCTTTTGTTATTTTCACAAAGGACACAACAGGAATCACCATTATTGTTTTTGCATCTTTAGTGGATCAGGTGCTGCTCATTCTTTAAAGGAAGCCGGAGTATTTTGGATTCTTCTAATGGTCCTTTCTTTCTTGCTTCAAGGAGCTGGTACAGTATTGAAGGTTCGGTATTCACCTGATCACAACCTTTTAATTTAGGTGAAATTATTCTCTTTAATCTCAAATTCCTTTTTCTTATAGGAAGTCATCTTTATAGATAGCCAAAAACGATTAAAGGTACATTACATATTCCCAAATCCGCAGCACACATTGACAGAAGTTTTTTTTTGTTTTGTTTGAAAAACTGAAAAATCATCTTCTCTTTACTATCACAGGGAGCTTCACTCGATCTATTTATAGTAAATTCATATGGTTCAGCTTTCCAGGTAAGTATATTTTACCCTAAAATATCCCCATGTTCTCTCTAAGCTCTGACTTGCATTCCAAGCTAAGTAATGGTGCTTTTTTCTTTTGTAACCAATTAGGCCATCTGCATGGCATTGCTTCTTCCATTTCTTTCAAAACTTTGGGGCATACCGTTTAACCAACTCGGTAGCTACCTAAAAGATGGTGCGGTTTGCTTTCTCAACATCGGGACAATAACAAAAGGATGTGATGGGGCTCCGTTTTTGCCTCTATTGTTTGTGATAATGAATATTGGCTATAACATTGCGCTATTAAGACTCCTCAAGCTTTCATCTGCGGTGGTTTCATGTCTTGCGTCGACAGTTTCAGTGCCAATTGCAGTGTTTCTGTTCACATTGCCACTACCGTACCTTGGAGTTGCATCATCACTACCAACAGGGTTCATGGGAGGAACACTCATACTTGTATTGGGAATGATTCTTTACAGTTGGACACCACAAGGAGCTAACTCTTCTCATACTGATACAGTCATTCCTTCACCTCCTCCCACCTAGAGAGGGCTTAAGTAGGGGATTTTGTTTTGATTAAGAGATTTGAGAGATTTATGAAGATTCGGTTTGGATCAAGTTCTTAAGTCAACGGCTGACATAATCTTGTCCTCAGAATTGTTACCCTTTGAACATTTCACTACAAATCGTGTGCTAAATCATTTAAAAGACAAATCAAATCAAAAAGGAAGAAAAAAGCATGCAACAAACAAAAAAATACTTCATATCAAAGTTGAAGTAAACTAGTTAAATAAAATCCTACAACAATTCACTGAGTTTTCTCAAATATGTTCTAGAATAGTGTAACACCTAGCCACCACTGGTATAAAAAGAAGTGCTTGGTGTCACTTATAATCATCTAAAAAGAGAGCAATAAAAGAGTTACTTACATAGTTAACTACTCTTGTTCTATTCTATTCACCAACATACAAAAAGAATTGAAAATTTTTCCCAACACATCAATGTTAGGTTGTCATTATCATTATCTTTGCTTGATCATTGTCATAAAGAAAATTTGCTAAATGACAAAATTCTCAATTTTGATTAATTAAAAGGTTGTTATTAACATATGACACACATATATGGAGCGAAAGGAGAAGCTCTAAAACCTCTACATACATTATAGTTGACATTTAATTGGAAATTAAAATCTTGATATTATATAGTTGACATTTTTTTTGCAGGTACTTGACATTTAAATTTTGAAAGATAAGAACAGACCGTTTTTTTAACAAATATCAGTAGGTCCCCAGGATTTGCTCTCAACCTTTGTCCTAAATCCAAAAGTTGTTTTACTTTAAATACCAAAATTACAGACAAGTTTTGGTCCTAAACTCCCTCCCTATCAACAAACCCTATAATCCTTTGAACCGAAGGCCAGCGAAGTAAAAACACATTCTATTCATAGTCATTTACAACCAAAACGCCTAAACTTTCTTGCTAAAGAAGAAACAAAAACCAAAGGAAGAAAAAAATAGGAGAAGAAAAACACAAAAAAAATAAAAACCTTTCTATTTCTCTTCCTCCTTTGAGCTTTTACCTCCTCCCTCTCCCCATCCTTTTATGCAACAATGGGAAATTGTTGCTCTCACGGACGGGACTCAGCCGATAACGGAGATGGACAAACACTGGAAAACGGAGCTACCGCTTCAAATGCTGCCAATCCGACTGGTCCAACCGCGGAAGCTTCTGTACCACAGTCGAAACATGCGCCTCCTTCTCCTCCTCCTGCAACCAAACAAGGCCCTATAGGACCTGTCTTAGGTCGACCCATGGAAGATGTAAAATCTTCATATTCTTTAGGGAAAGAGCTCGGGCGAGGCCAATTTGGTGTCACGCACCTCTGCACACAGAAGGCAACAGGTCAGCAATTTGCTTGCAAGACGATTGCAAAAAGGAAGCTTGTGAACAAGGAAGACATTGAGGATGTAAAAAGAGAAGTGCAGATAATGCATCACCTGACTGGTCAACCAAACATTGTGGAGCTTAAAGGAGCTTATGAGGATAAGCATTCTGTGCATTTGGTTATGGAGCTTTGCGCAGGTGGAGAGTTGTTCGATAGGATTATTGCTAAAGGACATTACTCAGAGAGAGCAGCTGCTTCGTTGCTAAGAACTATTGTTCAGATTGTGCATACTTGCCATTCCATGGGGGTTATTCACAGGGATTTAAAGCCAGAGAACTTTCTGTTGCTCAACAAAGATGAAAATTCTCCTCTCAAAGCCACCGACTTTGGGCTGTCGGTTTTCTACAAGCCAGGTTTTTTACTGGAATCATCAAAAGCCAATTCCTGCAATTTCGAATCAGCATCATTGTAAAGTCCTGCATAACAAATAAAACGGGTCATGGTTATACTCATAGAAAATTTGTTTCCCCTGTATTACAGGAGAGGTGTTCAAGGATATTGTGGGGAGTGCTTATTACATCGCACCTGAGGTTTTGAAAAGGAAGTATGGACCAGAAGCCGATATATGGAGTATTGGTGTCATGTTGTATATCCTCTTGTGTGGTGTCCCACCATTCTGGGCTGGTAAAGATAATCTACTTCTTATTTTTATCTACCCAAAAAAAGATATTATAAACATATCTGGAGATGTTTCTATATTCATGTGTTGTGTATTTACCTGATCATAGAGTCGGAGAACGGAATATTCAACGCCATCCTAAGGGGACATGTTGATTTCTCAAGCGATCCATGGCCATCTATCTCGCCTCAGGCGAAGGATCTTGTTAAGAAGATGCTCAACTCTGATCCCAAGCAAAGACTAACTGCTGCCCAAGTTCTCAGTAAGCATCTATTAACATACCAAAAATGTCAAAAGCATAACAATCTCTCCATGCAAATTAATATTTTATCTCTATTGTGTTTACCCTTTGTAAAGACCATCCATGGATCAAGGAGGATGGAGAGGCACCAGATGTTCCTCTTGACAATGCGGTGATGTCCAGGCTCAAGCAGTTCAAAGCAATGAACAATTTCAAGAAAGTTGCATTACGGGTAACAATCATATTCCTTACCAAATAGAAAATATGAGTGGAATATATATGGCTTTCAGTAGATTATCCTAACCTCAAAACCTGAAACCTTCCAACAGGTGATAGCAGGTTGCTTATCAGAGGAAGAGATCATGGGGTTAAAGGAGATGTTTAAAGGTATGGACACTGATAGCAGTGGAACAATTACACTCGAGGAGCTAAGACAGGGACTTGCTAAACAAGGTACAAGGTTGTCAGAATACGAAGTTCAGCAGTTGATGGAAGCTGTAAGTCCTTTGCGTATTAACAAGAGTTTTAGCTAAGGGCAAATGCTGAGAAATAGTAAAGGAGACTCACAAACAATTTTCTGTTTTTTGCTCTGCGTTTCATGGAATTCTTCAGGCTGATGCTGATGGTAATGGAACAATAGACTATGGTGAGTTTATCGCAGCCACAATGCACATTAACAGACTTGACAGAGAAGAACATCTTTACTCAGCCTTCCAACATTTTGACAAAGACAACAGTGGGTAAGCACTTAGCAGTTTGTTATTCATAAAGACTTTATGCACCAAAAGCAGAAAGACGCAATATGATGCTTGTTATGCTACAAAAAAATCACCTTAAATAATGCTTGCTGTTCCCAGATATATCACAATGGAAGAGCTGGAGCAAGCCCTACGGGAGTTTGGTATGAATGATGGCAGAGACATTAAAGAGATAATATCTGAGGTTGATGGAGACAATGTAAGAAACAGTAGTCCCTTCAAATGTAACAAGCAGCTAACAAACTCGTTATCACTCACCAAATTTCTAATGATAAAAAAATTTGCAGGATGGTCGGATAAACTATGATGAATTTGTGGCAATGATGAGAAAAGGAAACCCGGATCCTGTCCCAAAGAAGCGGCGTGAGCTTTCATTTAAATAAAAAACATTGTTGAATTAGAGGAAGAGAGGAGATAGAAAGAGAGCAGCACATGGGTCGAGAAACTCATCTTCCTTTTCACAATGAGAGATAAGGCAAAGCAAATATCAAAGAAAAATTATTCTAAAAGTATGCTCGAACCGCTAATGATTGAACTGGAGGAGATCTTTAAGGGAGGAGAGGGATCAAGAAGGAAAACAAAATCATTAACTGGGTATTTGGGGAGGTGTTTGATATATGTACATTTTCTTTTCTGGTTGTCTACTACTGCATAAAGTGCCATGGGTTTCTCAATGTACTTAAATTCATTTTCAATTCTCTTGTATGTGTTAGTGATTATCCGTTCTTACTTACTACCTAGCAAAATACTTGACACCAATCCTGAAAAGATACAAAGCTAAACACATCAACAATGGCAAAGGCAGTGTGAAGTGTGAACCAAAAACCGTAGTTCTCCCTAAATATCTTTCAGAAACTATGGTGTTGCACCAAAATCTAAGGAACATGATATGACTCCAGACAGGGTTATTATCCCACATCATCAACTGCATCAAAGCACAAAATTTGGTAACAAGAATAGTTATTTTAAGTTGAAAGAGGTATTTTTCATTGCTTGGTCGATATAAAGGACAAAGGAGCAAACAAGTTCAAAACAAATAACCAACTCCACCAAATTCATACAGATAAGAAGTTTTTCACATCTCCCCCAATTAAAAACCCTAAATCGCAGCAGTAACAGGACGACCATAAGAACATCGAATCGAGACAATTACTTATCTTTGGTAGAAACTCCATACTTCTCCTGCAACTTGGTAATCTCATCTTCACTCTTCTTCTGGTCAAACTTCTTGCTCATCTTCGCGTGCTGGTAATATAGCACGATTAGGTACCGATTCGCCACGTTGAAGCCGGAGAGATGGTCGACGGCGTTCTTGGCGTCGTAGATATCCTCGTAAACCACGAAGGCCGTGCCTTTCGTCGCCTTGTCGCAACCGATTCGAATCTGGCGAATCGCGCCGTACTTGCCGAAGATATCGTACATCTCCTCGCTCGTTATGTTAAATGGAAGGTTACGAACGTAGAGCACGCGATTCACCTCCGGTGGGAGCCTGGTGTTCCCCTTGCGAAGACTGATCGTCGTCATAGCTTCTCTTCTTCTTCTTCTTCCTTTAGCCGGAGACTTGTTATCGTCGCCGAGAAAATATATCTTTTATCGGAAAAGGAGCATGATTTTGATAGATATATCTATTTATATGGGTGGAAGAATAAAAGGGTAAAACCAAACCGACTTACGGTGTTATGGATTGGAAACATTACAAACCAAAAGTAACCTACCAAACCAATATGTATCTCTAGTTCCATGGCAAATTTTTGTGCTATTCCATTACCGATTTGATAATTTTGGCCAAATACATGTTATTCGATCCGTTACCGGTTTAAAATTTGTTTCAAACTTTATACAATATTTGTTTCATATACTGTATATCTTATTATATAAAGTTTGTTTCCCAAAGTTTTTTTTTTTGGTAAATTTTTTTCCCAAAGTTAGTGTGTAGGTGATGCACATCGTGATCTTGAGCATCCACCTTTTAAGGGATCCGCCTCTAAGACCTCACGATCTTGCATTTACAAATCCTGCATTGATCACACTCAAGGAGCTTGGTATTATTAAGCTCACAGCGCAGTTTGTGGGCCGGTATGGGATGGATTTGATGGAGATAGTACGGTTACTTCAATGAGCTTGTTGATGTGTATTCCGGGGTTTTAAAGCCTTCCAAAAAGCTGAGGAAGAGTGATGCTTGTGCGGCTATCGTTCATGAATGTTTTTTCGACCGTCTTCAATTAGACAAGCTGGAGGAGAGAGTGGAGATGGCTATAATTGATTTGCATGCGCTTGTAGGTGGTGTTGTCTATTTTACCAACATAGATGATGTAGAGTATTCTGCTAATATGCCACCACCTGAACGCCTTTCAATGTTGATGAATCGACTAACACAAATGCGGCCTGGTATGCTTGTGCAGCTCCACTGGGATCTCAGCTTACTCACGGGTGTGTAAGCGATGCACAAACCCATCTTGAGCCTCCTCCGTTAAGGGATCCGCATCTAAGAACTCTTCGCCGTCTTGCATTTACATTACCTGCGGGGATCACACTCAAGGAGATTGGTATTTTTAAGCTAACAACGCAGTTTTTGGTGCGGTATGGGATGGATTTGATGAAGAGTGTGGTCACGATCCCTCAGTTTGAGTTTGTGGAGCCAACTCATAGCTGGTTCAGTTTCTTCAATGAGCTTGTTGATGAAGTATTCCAGAGTATTAAAGCCTTCCAAAAAGCTGAGGAAGAGTAAGGTGACCGTTCTTGGTTGGACAAGCTGGAGAAGGGAGTGGAGATGGCTATGGTTGATTTGCATGCTTTCGTGAGTGGTGTTGACTATTTTACTTACATGGAGGATGAAGAGTATTCTGATAACTTGCCACCACCTGAACACCTTTCAATGTTGATGAACCAACTAACACAAATGCAGCCTGGTATGCTTGTGCGGCCTCCACTGGGATCTCAGCGTACTGAATACCGTGGAGCTCAGGATATCCAACCTGATGCTCCAGTTACTCATGAGTGTGTAGGTGATGCACAACATAAGGAACCAAAGCCAAAGAGACAGAAGTGGTGACGAGTCAGCTCTTGCTCTAGACGACCAGTTTCTTGCTCAATATCCGGTAATGTGGGAGCAGTTGTACATCCTAACGCTGTGACAAGGTGGTGGTGGGAAAACGCTTGTGGATGCAGGAAATGCTTTTCAATCTCTCAACTCTTCTTTAATAGAGATGTTAAATTGACTTAAGTTTATTTTGGATTGGGCGTCTGAGGCAATGTTTTCTCTTCTATTATGTAGGTTCCAGGATGCTCCTTTCCTTAGGAGGTGTTTCCACTTAGTTTTTTTTTTTTTTTGTCTTGGACCTCTTGGTATGGGATATTCTCTTTTACTCCAAATTTAAATTGGCTTGCACTTGACCTTGTATTGAGAAACTCAAGCTTCACATGTCGCAGCTTTTCTTCTAATAAGATGATTTGAGACAAATGATCAGAGACCAAAATTAACTCAAATAAACTTTCACATACTATTTACTTTTTCAACGTCAAATCCAGACTACATGCACATCATTCATAATCATTCTTCCGATCTTTTTAATAAAACATATGTTATGTACATATACAATCATATGACGAATATGCAGATATATGCAGTTTATGTAGCTTCAGATATGACACGCTTAACTGGAGCTCGAAGAGAAGATAGATAATTAGCATCTGATTTCTCAATCCCATCGAAAAGGTAACTGAAAGGAGGCATCTCTATATACTTGCCACTTCCTGGAACAACTTTAAGTTCCTCATTTTCCCACACAATTCGTCCTCCTGCTATAGTCACCTCAACTTTTCCCTGAGATTTTAACAATCAAGTCCTCAATTATACCTATCAGTAAAGAGGATTTGTAAAAATGTGTATTGTTACCTTTCCTCTTCTGCCCTCGTAGACGTTTGTGTCGGACCTTGAATGATGAGACTTTGTGCTAATCTCGTAGCTTGAGTTTGGATTCAATATAATAATGTCTGCATCCGAGCCAGCAAGAATAGCTCCTTTCCGTGGATATATGTTGAAAATTCTAGCACTGACAATTAAAATAATTTCAAATGTAAACACATAACTTTCAAGTTAAAGTTCATTGGGAAAAGCATATTTCAACATTAAAACAAGCATGACAGAGCATATATACCACTCAGTGCTGGTTATTCGAACAAAATCAGTAGCAGAGATTTGGCCAGACTCCTGGATTATGATACAGAAAACGATTAAAACTTCTGTAAGTAAATTTTTTTTTATAGTCTACAAGTACTTACGACCATCGTGTCCCATATCAGGTGCATCCGTTCCTCAAGGCCTAAACATATGGCAAGTTCAAAGTGTTTAGAATAGATTAGTAGAGCAACAGAGTCAATGAGCGCAGAAAGCAAGAAACCAGCCAGTCAGCTATTACCATTAACACCATTGGGTATTTTGCGGAAATCATCAAGTCCTAGAGCTTTTTGTGTAGAATTGAAAGTGCAGTGATCAGTTCCTACAAGCTGCAGAGATTATACCAAGAAAAGGAGAAAAGGGTGTTTAGGAGATATTAACAGTTTTAGGCTATAGGTCATGTTTCTCTAATTTATGCACAGCGAGAAGATAAACCTGAAGGATTCCTGTTGAAAGGGCATCTTGTAGGGCTTTCCCATGTCCTGCTGGTCTGATAGGTGGACTCATGACATACCTGAAATATTGAGAAAACTTTGAAAATATGAAATCAATGGGAATCATTTGATTAACCGACCTGAAGGATATTTTACTTGGACGCAATTGTGAAGTCCGGATCCCAAAGCCAATGATCATCAAGGATTAATCCAGACACAACAGGCTCTCCAATAACCTTCTGCCCTGAAATACATAACAAAAACGTATTTTCGTTATTTTTTGATTGAGCTAAATACTGTATAAATAATTTGAAAGGTAATTTGGAAATAAACCCATACGTTATTACACTAGTGGCTGTTCGGATAAGAGATTGATTCTAATCAGGATAATTTCCATAAATGAGAAAAGAGAAAAAATTTAGTCCTACAGGAGTTGTAACAGAAGACCTGATTTTCGAGCTTTAGCAATCTCGTCCATTGCATCAACACTCATCACATGAACAACATAGAGAGGCGTGTTAACAAAACGAGCCAAACGAATTGCTCGAGCAGTGGCTTCTCCCTCGAGCTGCCATTGTCAAACAAGGATCTTGATTTTAGCTTGAACAAAAGGCTTACAGAGGCAAGAGCAGATATACGAGAAGAGAAAATTCTATGAGGCAGTATTACAAACTAGAAACTACTCCGCTCAAATTACCACAGGAGGCCTTGAAAGAGCATGACCCTCTGGACCTGTAATGCCCAGTTCAATCATTCTTTTCTGTCCTTCGAATACTGCATCTCCATTTTCAGCATGAACCATCGCCAAGGCACCAAGGGATTTACATCTTTTAAGGCCTTCCAGGAGGAGGTCATCAGTGACCATAAGAGATCCTTTATATGCTAGGAAGAATTTGAAAGAGTTGATACCTATAAATTTAGAGATACATGCACTCATTTTCATCTTACCAGGGAAACTAAGGGCGAAAAACACCAAAAACTGTGAGGCATCAATAAGTCACAAGACATTTACCCTTTTCCTTGACCAACTTCTCCATGTCCCTGGAAACACCTTCATCCCACTTTGTGATTGCCATATGAAAACCGTAATCCATGCAGGACTCTCTGGATTTGTTTTCATAGGCTTCAAAACCAGCTACCAGATTCCCATTAACCGGTATAACAAAGTCTATATGCATAGTTGTTCCACCAGCTAATGCTGCTGCCTGACCACTGAAGAAATCATCAATAGTCTCGGTACCCATAAATTCCATGGCAAGGTGCGTGTGGGGGTCAATTCCTCCTGTTTACATTATAACGAAAAACATACTTATGCTTAAGGATCATATACCAGAAATATATTTGTGGAAACAAACCTTCTTGCCTGATCATCTGCTTATTTGGAAACTATCTAGGCATTCCCTACGATATATATCCGCAAGTAAACAAAAGCCAAAAAAAAAAAAACAAATACAGATGTATCAACTAGTATCAATTGATTAACCTGGCATGACAAACTTTCCAGTAGCATCGAGTACAGTGACTTCATCTCCAACCTGTTACATAGCAACAAGCAGATCAAATTTGGAACTTAGACTACCAAAAATGAAGGACACATTACAAGGGAATAGTTAGACCTTAATGTTTGGCTGCACAGCGACAATAATTCCATCTTCCACATAAACATCAGCAAGTTCTTGATGGTGTGCATTCACAACTGTACCTCCTTTGATCAAAATCCTCGTCGATGAAACCCCACAAGATGCCCCACCATACTCTCTCCCTGCACTACAAAACTGCAAGAAACACATTCAGAGACAGTTTTTCATCATAGTTGACTTTCTTATTGCTATTTGGATAACTTTCTTTCAGATATTAGAAATCAAATCTCCAAAATTCTATCTTTTCTATTTCAAAGTCACTACTGTATTGGATCAGCAAAATAACTTCAATAATCTGTTACTTGCTTTAAGAACTAGATGGATGGTTCAAAGACAGACCTGAGTAGCGGAATCTGAGACGGAAGGCGATGTAAACAGAAGAAATAGAGAGAGGATGAAGAAGAATGAATCCAGAGGTCTAAGCGCCATTGATGAATAAGCTTGACTGACACCTCCACCTCTTCCTATCATATTATTTCCTTTCTCTTCTCTTTCTTATTGGCCGATCAATTTAAGTCAATGCAACGCAAAATCAAAATCATTTAATAAAACCGGGTTCAAAAATTCAAGGGTATATCCCGGTTCGCGATTTCAAATTGGTTTGATGTCAGAGAAAAGGTTAGATTTCTTCCCTTCGATCTTCCGTCTCCGAATTGCGATTTCTCTTCTCTGATGAGCTCTACCTCTTCCTCCCAGGTAAACCTCTCTATCTCTTGTCCATCATCAGGTTTTTCTATCTTTCTTAAAGGATTTAATTCTAGTTCAGGTTGGTCTTTGCTTGGTCTCGTTTTTGTTATTTGAATGCAGCATTTGCTTTTGATTTGAAAAAAAAAAAGTTTCTTTTTGATTAATCTCGTACGGGTTTGACCCTTGAGCTGCTGATTAATCTTCTACTATAGATGAGTTGATCAAGTGTTACTGATACGCCATTGAAGTTAACTAAGCTTGAATCGAGCCTGATTAAGTCTTTTATGCTGATTCTTCCTTTTGTACGAAGTTACTGAATCTGCTGTGAATGTTTTATGGCAGATGGGTCAGCTCGTTGCTGACAAGCATGTACGTTACATTCTGATGGCAGAAAAGGTAAGGAACTAGAAACTATATCAACTTATTCTTCATTTTCACTGTTTAAGTCACTATGATTTATAACTTATGTTCTTCTTTTCAATTGCTTTTGAATTATATATAATTTGCTAGAAGAAAGAGAGTTTTGAGTCTGTGGTGATGGATCATCTAAGAATGAATGGTGCATACTGGGGACTCACCACTCTGGACTTACTCGACAAGCTGGGCACTGTTTCTGAAGATGAAGTGGTTTCATGGATCATGACGTGCCAGCATGAATCTGGTGTGTACTAGAGTATCATATTTCTCTACCATATGGATTGCGGATCACCTCTATATACTTACTGATAGAATGACAAAAAAGGGATAAATGGGTTAGGCAGTGAAAGCAGGTGTCCTGGAAAATCATGAGAAAACATTCATTGACTGTGATTGCTAAGTAAGAACTAGCAAAAAGATGTATGGGGACCTTTGAAGTTGTTGTGGGGTTTCACATTTTCATCCTGAATCATAAGATATTGCTGCAGTAGAAGTTGAAAATATGTTGTGATTTTCTGAGCAGGTGGCTTTGCCGGTAATACTGGACACGATCCACATATTTTATATACACTCAGTGCTGTACAAATCTTGGCCCTCTTTGACAAAATTAACATTCTTGACGTTGGGAAAGTATCAAGTTGTATCCTTTCACACTTAGCTTCTTGTCGATGTCACTAACCCATTCTTCTTCACCAATAGTCATGGTGGAACGTGATATTGTTAAATAATCAGTGATGTAAACTGCAAAGGAAAAAACTCTGCCTTAATGTTGTCCTATACGAAATTAGATGTTGCTGGGTTGCAGAATGAAGATGGATCCTTCTCAGGAGATATGTGGGGAGAAATAGATACGAGGTGTTTTTCCTTAACATGTATTATGAAGACATTTACATATATCCTGTTGGTGATTTCACTGTTAACTCTTAGCTGCAAGCTGTTTATGCAGGTTTTCTTACATAGCTATATGTTGTCTCTCAATATTGAAATGTCTTGACAAAATCAATGTGGAAAAGGCCGTTGAGTACATTGTGAGCTGCAAAAACCTGGATGGTGGTTTTGGGTGCACACCTGGAGCAGAGTCCCATGCAGGACAGAGTATGATATGCTGTTTGAGTATTTTTCTGTGTCATCTACCCGATTGATACTTGCAATTAGTGTTATAGATGGCTTTACGGAATTTAGAAGGCTGATCCCATCACTGCCATTTAACTATTCTAATGACTGGATACTCAGACGTTTATTGTTTCTGTAGTTGACGTGTTATTGCTACACCCTTGTGTAAATAGTATTTGACAGTTTTATGGTAGGGTCATATGGTAAAAAGATCGGTAATTCTTTATTTGTTTATTCTGTTACTGCAGTCTTCTGCTGCGTGGGTGCTCTTGCTATCACCGGGAGTCTCCATCAAGTTGATAAGGACTTACTTGGTTGGTGGTTATGTGAAAGACAGGGAAAGGCTGGGGGCTTAAATGGACGACCCGAGAAACTCCCTGATGTAGGTGTTAAGCTCCTCTCCAAAGAGAGAGACCTTTGTATACTTTCCCTGGTTCTTACACATTTCTTTTTGTTCTTATTACTAGGTTTGCTATTCTTGGTGGGTCCTATCGAGCCTAATCATGATAGATAGAGTTCACTGGATCGACAAAGCAAAGCTTGTCAAGTTCATCTTGGACTGTCAGGTTTGTCTCCAACTAGTCAAGAAAAGTCATATGGTTTCTAATGAGCTAATTTTGACTGAAAGCTCTCATCTCATCTACCCTTACTTGAATTTGAATAGGATTTGGACAATGGAGGCATCTCAGACAGACCCGACGATGCTGTCGATATATTCCACACCTACTTTGGAGTTGCAGGTAACTTCGATTTGTCTCTCTTTAAGCTGCTCTTGTTGATGTGAAGCCAAAGTGGTCTCATTTCATCAAATTGGTGCAGGGCTTTCGCTCCTCGAGTATCCTGGAGTCAAAGCAATTGATCCTGCCTACGCTTTACCTATTGATGTCATTAACCGGATTGTCTTCACCAAATGATTGTTCATCTGAGGCAAATGATTGCAATGGGTATGATCTTAATGGTCAAACAGTATGGCAGCAAGGCTTTCTTTGCTTTGTTCAATGGGTCGTTTACTTGTTGGGGTGGGGGTTTGAAGTTCTGTATGCTTAACCAAGTGGATTGGATTCAGTGATTACTGTGATGATGAAGTTAGATATTCTTGGTCCATTCCTTGAGTACTTTGCAAAACTCAAAGAGTCTCAATGTTGTATAACTTGCTGGGAGATTCTTGAGGTTTCTAATGTAATGGAAATGAAGTTGTGTTGCTGCTACTTGCTACATTATACAAATCACATTACTGTGTTTTTTCACCACTATCATTCTGTTTTACTAATAGAAAAAGTGGACTCATGTTGTGTGAGGGGTGGGCATAATTCCCGTACCGCTCTGTCCCGTTCCATCTCATAACCGTTCTGAAATTCACGTTCCGTATGGGAATACATTCTCATATGGGACAAGTTTTCAATTCTCGATTAGGAACGGGACAGGAACGGGAATTCCCAAACAAAAAAATAATTCATTATATATATATATATATATATATATTTATTTATATATTTACATTATACATAACTACATATATATATATATATTATAATTAAATACACATAATTTAAATAAAGAAAATAGTTTTTGATATTTTTTTACAATCAGCATATTATTTATACTTTTGATATTTTTTTACAAAATCAGTATATTATTTATATACATAACTACTTTTGTTTGTTTTTCTTTGTATAGAACAGAATAAATAATCATTTGTAAGTGAGTCGAACTGAAGAGTCAGAAATCATACGAGAAGATTGGTTAATTATTTTCTAAAAAAAAAATTGTTGTTGGATTTTATTTTGATTTCACTTATTGTGGGGTTTAGGGTTTAGAGTTTAGGGTTTAGGGTTTGGGTTTATTTGTTCATCGTCCGTTCGCCCGTCCGTTCCGTTCCGTCCCATTCCGTTCCATTTCGTTCCTTCTCATCGTCCCGTTCCGTTCCGTTCCGTCCTGTTCCGTTCCAAATCTATTTTGTCCCGTTCCCAAAAATTCCATTTTGCCCAACCCTGAGAAAGAAACCGAATCAATTATTGTTGTGTGTTTAGGAGTGTTCAATTCTAATAAACCGAACCAATTTTAATAAACTGTGCAATAAATTATATTATACACAAATTATGAACAAATTCGAGAAAACGCATGCATTAACATACAAATATATTTCCATAGTAGTAAATAAACTAAAAATTAAGAGTATAGCATACAAGTATTTATCGTAATCTTGTTTTGTTAAAGAAAATAAAAAGTATTTGCAATTTATTTCCTTTTTCACTTAAGGTTAAAGCAAAATAAAAGAAAAAAAAAAAAATTCTGAACTTCTAAACCCTAGACGCCATTAGAGAGGGTTTTGTTCAAAGTGTTCCCTTTTTGTTTGCCAAGATTGTTTGGTGAGCCCTAAAGCTTTCGAGCCGACTCTTCAATGGAGGCGCTAGCGGGAATTGAAGCAGACATCGAATCGTATTTCGGCGAGCAGGATCAACAGAAATCTTCATCGGACGGTTGCAAACAGGTCCCGTGGCTGAGTTGGGAAGAGTGGGACTCAGTCAGAGAGTCTCTCTTCTCTTCTTCTCCTGATAGAATCGCTTCTGCGTTGGAAAGGGTAATGCTTTGTTTGACGTGTTTTCTATTTGCTACAGAAATCGAATCAAGCTTTACTGCTTTACACCAGAGAGCTTAAATTAGTTGAATCAAGCTTACTGCTTCAGACCAGGGAGATTAAATTAGTTGAATGAAGCTTACTGCTTTAGACCAGAGAGCTTAATGGTTCCTTGATATCGGTAAAGTACAGATTTTTAATCTCTTTTGCGGATTTCAGGTTGCAACATGGCGAAGCAGAGGATCTCTTCCAGCGCCTGTGGATGTTACTTGTTCCCTTATTGAGATTCAACTCAAAGATGGCTTTATTCCGTTAGTCTCTCTAATCTCTCAAAACGTTTCCATGATATTTTTGAATGTTCATCTCATTTTCTTGTTTTTTTTGATTAAAAAAAGGAGAGAGAAACAATCAGCAGATGCATTATATTCAGAGCATTTACTGCAGATGCTATACTGTATGGGAATACTCAGGTGACTATTAGTGTGCTCTCACTTCTTGATATGTTTTGGTTGGTTTTGTCCCGGCAATTGTTTACTCACATTATTATCTATGAAGGCTTGTGAACTGTGTCATAGAAAAGACAAGGAGGAGAGAAGATGTTTCAATTGCAGATGCAGCTAAAGCAATCGGTATCCCACGTAAATTAATCGATATTCGTCATGGTAAGAATCTTTGGGTGCCCTTTCCTTGGTTGTGTACAATAAATTTTCGATGCCTGCTTTATGCTTATGATTGATTTGACTGTTCTGATTGTAGAGGGCTCTCACCGTGAGCTCCCTGCACTTTCGGTGCTTCGGGATGCTGCAGATGAGGTACACTTTTTTCCTTCTTAGTTCTTATAGACTTCCTTATATCAAGTGCTAGCCTCAGAATACATGAAGGTCTGCTTTACTGTGAATCAAAACGTTTGCTCTTAAGATCTTTTTAATTGTCTTTTTAAAAAGGTGGTTTGTGTGTTGTAGTTCTTGGACGATACAGAAGATTTTAATTTGCGTGAATACATTTGTTGGTCATTGTAGGCACTGGAATGGTTAAAATCTTATTATTGGGAGCCTCAGAAGTACCAGATTCCCTTAAAGAGAGATGGAACAGCTAGCATCAGAAGAGAAGTCAAATCCAAACTCAGGAAACTTGCTTTCTCCTTGCAGCTTAAACAGAATCCTCAATTTGACTCCCCTCTGGTCAAAGAAAAATGTAAGACAATTCATCTTTTGTATTTGGACCTTGTACTGGATAGGGCTAGTAACGCCATGCAAAAAAAGGGAATTATCCCATCTATGTCTCTCTTGTTTAGCTCGATGAAGTTTACAAAATTATGACATAACTTAGATGATAATTTGGTTTTGGTTGCCGCTAGATTATGTTTCCAGCTTTAGTTCTGGAAGTAATTTTTGGTTGCATCCTCGTGTTTCACTTCGCATTTCTGTAAATTTGTATGGTCATATAGGATTATTTTTGTGATTTTCAGGTTCTAATAAAAGGATAAGGAAGATCGTAAGCAGCCTTGTTGAGTTATACCCTTCTTTCTCCGCAGAAATTTCATCTGTGCTCCTTGAATTCTTACTCAAAGCCTTGGATTCTTCAAAATCGACAGAACCTCTTAATCAGCCTGGCCAAGATTTCAGGGTCTTTCTAGATGAATGGAAACCTGTAATCATGGAGTTCTCAAATAGAGAACCTGAGTTACTTTTGACTCTACTTAAGGCAGTCCTTGATCTGATCCAAAATAATGAACGGAGAAGATATGAAACCGGTAACTATTGGTTTGTCTTAAATGCTTCTACTTCGAAGAATCTCAACTGAAACTTGATATTGTTTCCAGATCGTTTTTAACTTGATTGAATTGTTTGTTTGTTTTTAAATGTGCATCGTACAGAAAAGTCAGTGGAAGAGGTTTCTCAAGTTGAGCAGGTCCCTTTCTTGTTTGCATGGCTTGTGAGTCTTCTCAATGGGTCAAAGCATTTTCAGAGGAACAGTTCTCTAGAAGTGAAACCTCCAAGCACTTTCCTTATGGAACTTATTCGTAAATGTCTTCTCTTGGGAGCCATAGGATACGAGCTGGTTTTGAAATCAGCATTTCTACTCGCAGAGATTGTGGGAGGCCGTGTCTTAAAGGAGAAGCTCATTAAACTCCCTCTCATGCATATAAGCTATGCAAGTGTTCTATTGGAACAGAGTTCTACACTTGTAACAGCTCCTAAAACGCTCCTTGAGCAAGAGAAGAATCTCGATAATGCAGGCAAGAGACTTGAGTTTGTCAAACTTCAACTCTCAAAGAAGAAAGGTATTGACACAGAGAAAACCGGTAACAGATGGAGAAAGGCGAAAACATGGAGCCCTTGTCCAATTGGTATGTTGCCTCGGATCATTGGATCTTCTGGACGTTTACCTCTTCTGGACTATCAGAACGCTCAGAGCATCTTAAAACAAGCACAAGGTAACAACAATGCTAAGAGAGGAGCTGAGTGCAATAGGCAGCAATTGGAGAAGTCGACATGTAAGCGAGCAAGGAAGAGTGCAGAAGATTCTGAATCAAATGATGTGACATTGGTAACACATATGGAAGAGGCTGAGATGGATATAGAACATGCTTATGACAAAACTGGAACTGAAGCAGAAGAGAATCTGATGTGGAATGATGAAGAGGAAAGCAGAAGCTGCCTTATGATAGGTGGTGAATGGAAAATAGTAGATGGTGGAGAGCTAGTGGGGATGGCTTCTAACGTTACAGTTTGTGTTTGAGATCTCTACAAATGTTACAATTAAAGCGACATCTTTTTGAGAAAATAGTTCCGATATTTGATCATTTTTTTAAAAGCAAAACATATGACACAACGCCAACAATGCCATACAGATATCTGGACACTAAGTAATAAGTGGAGTGGACTGCCAGATCCTTCTTCAACAACATTAATTAGGGTAACAAATTATTATACACGAATATTGAATGTTAAACATTGTGAGTAGTATTATTGATTTTATAGACAGAGAAGACATGAAAGAAAACACCCCAAGACCAAAATGTTACAAATCTGACACCAAATCAATTCTTATACTAATTCTTCTTCTTCATCTTCATCATCACGAATTTCCCCTTTCTTCTTCAATGAATGAATTCACCATTTTGGGCTTTTAACCTACAAAGCCAATCCGAGAAAGAAGCGAATCCTCTAGTTCAACACAACTTAAAATAGAAGAAGGTAACAAAAATGTAAGCAATCCTGATTTCTGCGTTAGCTGACACTGTTATATAATCTATCTCATTAGAAACACATCCTATCTTCGATATGCTCTTTCGACAGGTTACCCGAATTCCATAAGATGTGTATCAGGGGAACTTTCCTAAGAACCAGAGAAAAATCCAATACCAATACAGAAGTCACACAGAGACACGTACAATGTTCCCTTGCAAATGTTGCGGTATTTGGATTTCTGTAACTTAAAGAACACAACACGAAACTCAGGGTATCTGCCAAAATTTGTAGTGACAAACCATTTCCTTAAAACAAGATTATGGGTTCAACTGCCCTAAAGTATAGTATCTGGACTATAATAGATGTATATGTTCTATGAAGGATCCCGGAATACCAAGAAATTGACATAAGAGACAGAACAGTACACAGATGCTTACCTAATAAGCTGTCTACAGTGAGATGAAAAGTGCTTCTAAACCTCTCCATGACACCTACTTGAGTGCAGAATACAAAATTGGAATGTTTACAACGTTTTTAGCCAGCAACCCTTATTGCACCCATCTCATCAAGCTTTGAGCTTTTATGCTGCAACAAGTTAAATCAAGAGCCGAATCAATACAATTTACTAAAGACATATTACTAGTTCTCTTAACACCTTTGTGCAAGAAAAATTATGGTGGAAATTTCAGGTTGAGTATCAACAAAGAACGAGAAAAATTAGAGGGCCCACTTCATTACCATTACCTTGTTTTTTTTGTGCCTCTGAACGTCATTAAGATCTTCATCTCCATCGTGTTTCCTTTTCTGAAATATTAGTGAAAAGGCTCCATGTGATTTCCATAGAATGAAAAACTCAATCAAATATTTTAGTAAAACTGTTATAGGGCAGTCTCTAGATCTGCTAATTTCATGCCAAGTCAACAGGTGAAGAAAGCAGCCTAACTCCAGAGCAACAAATACAAAACTACTCATTAAGCTATTCTTCTTTGCCAAGACAGATAACTTCAACAAACAGACATGTTCTTACCTTATCATGATGTTTCTTAGAATGATCACCCGAATCATGGTGGCCATTTTTGTCCTTCTTTCTGTCTCGATCCTTGTCTTTATCTTTATCTTTGCTTCTATCTTTATGCTTGTGCTTGTGCTTCTTATGCTCTCTATCTTTGTCCTTATCCCTGTCCTTGTGTTTCTTATGTTTCCTGTCCTTATCTTTCGACTCACTTTTTGACTTAGACGGAATTGTAGGAGCTCCCTTCTCTGCCTGAAAGAAGAAACAGGGCAGGTTCATGTTCTAGTACAAAGGTCAATCATCTCCATGGGATACCCAGATGTAATTCACCTTACTAGGGAATGATTCTCAATTAACCAAAGAACTTGATATTAGAGGAAATAGGGCATTCATTATTGAGACCAGTTTTCTAGTTCAATGTAACGTCAAATACTCGTATGAAAAAAGCGTTGTATCATTAAGTTAAAACTCAAAACACCAAGAGACAGAGAGGGAGAGAGAGTAGATTCTTACTGGAGGCAATTCAACAGGAGACATATCATTAAGTTGGAAAGCCTCCTTAAGCTCATCTATATCAAAAGGTTGGATGCGAATATTAGTCTCCCGGCTCTGTGATATGTTCTGAATAAGCTGATCTAATTGCATTCCTTCTCCTTTTCTGATCTCTGTGTCCCCAACCACATTATGAAGATAATGGGAATCTGATAGAGAAATGGGAAGGGATTTCTTGCAAAAGAATTCATGGTGTTGCACTAGTTTGAATTGAGATATAAGATCCACAGCACCACACAACTCTCTTGGACCTGCGGTTATAAAAACAAGCAACACATTAACCTCGAGGTGACCCAAAGGGGAAAACAAAGGACATCGAGCTACACAAAACACTTCATGGATTGAAGAAGCTCCAACTTTGACACCAATGTACCTCCAAATTTTAAACGTTCAGGTTCCATCTTCTCTATCGCACTCTGAATTTCTTTTGCATGATCACTGCATATGTATCCTACACAAGGAAAAAAAACAATGAAGCATTGAATGCCAAGGAAATAATACTACTACACAAACCAAAGTCAGCTTCGATACTGCCTAAATTAACAATTTCGTAGCACAAACAACACAAAAACACAAAAAAAAATATAACTAATCACCAGCTCATATCGCATAGCGAACAAAACTGATGAAGTTTCAACAAAACTAAGAACTAAAAAAACATGTAATTTAGCATAAATTGCTATGAATTATCAACTTTTCTGCTACATCTCCTAAAACATACTCCGAGCTCGAAATAATGAAACTAGCATCAGAAACAAAACCCTAGAAATGACAAGTATTGTCAAAGGTTTGTCTTGGTAAAATCATATACTAAGTCTATCCAATTTGGATCTAGTCAACAAAAAAGTTTCTTCCATTTCTATGAAAGCTAACAATTATCATCAGACAGCGAAGTAATCACTAAAAACGACAATTAGACTCTTGATAAAAGCTTCAAACAGAACATAAATTCGAAACAAGAAAAATAAAAAAAGAATCGAGGATTGAATTCGAAAACAAAACAAGACAAAAGCCCAGATTCAATTGATACGGGAAAGAATCGAAACAATCAACATACAGGTTTCAACAAGCCAGATCTCGTTTTGAGAAACCTAGCTACGGCCTCTATCCGAATTCCCGCCCAAAATTTGATTTAGCAAGTGATCGAGAAGGAAGGGGACAGAGATCGAGGAAGGTTCGAGAGAGAGCGAAAAAGCGAGAGGTAGTTTAGGGTTTGAGAGTCTTTTTTTTTGTTTCTAATGTTATTAATGACCAATGGGGCTCTGTTTCCTTCCGTTGGCTTCTCAATAAATCAACATTTCAGTCAGCATTTTTTATTTCCTTATTTTTTTAAGGGCTCCGCGTGGGCTTCACGCGCTCGCGGCCCAGATATAAACCAGACAAATTAATGTTTCCAATAACCATAACCTAAACCGTATTCGAACCCTAGAAATGAATCTCACACTCGATGATTTAGAATGTCAAATTCACAAATCGGGTAAATTTTGAATCTTCTTATTTATTCTACACTCTCTTGAATTCTTCGTTTGGAAAGTCAGATGCCCATTGAAGTTGATACATAGAGTAACATACATGAATTCAAGAGAAATGTGAAGTCAAATGGGTTGAAAATTTGAAATGATGACGTGGCATTAGTCTTAATAAGAAGATTCATAAAGAGGGAAAAAAGTATTGTGAGCTTTGTGTTCATAAGAAGAACCACATGAACTATTTCAAAGGGCCAATTCTTTCACCACCTGAAACAGGAAAAATCTGTGTAACGCGCAGAGGTGGGAGAGTCCCAACTTGGAACTAAAGATGACAAGTCTGTGTTGTGTTTGGAAATAGTCAAGTATGTAAGAAAATGTAATTGGAAAACAAATAATAGAAAATTAAGAAAAATAAAATAAATAATTCCTAATTTTTTCACGGGTCACCTGATTTTGTTTTCCACTTTTTTTTTTTGTTTTTAATTTCTGTTAGACGAATTATAAAGTTTAAATTATGAACTCGCGTATACTATTTGAGTGTCAAAACATGATTTTTTCTTTTAAGAAAACATTAAATTTAGAAGACCAAAAATTATCTTAAAAGAAATAATGTGTAGGTTTTGGGTCGGTCGGACATGGCCAATCCGATTGACATGCCTAACAATATTTTCCATGATTTAGTTAGAGATGAAACATACGGTGATTTTTTTTTTTTTGCCAAGAATGTAAATATTTATTGAAAATGAAAATGTTTAGGTTTTACAAGATTATATAACTTGTAGATTTGATCTCATGGAAGGAAAAAAAAAAAAAGGATAAAAACATGCGATGATACATGTATATTTGCTGATATACCATACCATCAGAGGTGCCATTTGACAAGATGAGAAAAAGTGTTTGACGAGAGAACAATGGAGTAATGGTATTTTTTGGGATTTGAGTTTGCAGACCTGCTCCTCTACAATGTATATGATGATTTTGTCTGATGTTGAATAAAATGAGTTACATGGGATATGTTCACAAAATATATATATATACGTGATCAGGATAGATTGAGATACATATGGTATTTCTTGACAAATATTGAAGATGAGATGATGTATATTGGAGAATCATATCCATATATGATATAGTTTTTTCCTCTCTCGCAATTTATAATAAAACAAAAAAAAGTTGTATTTTAGAGACTAAAAAAAAAGGAGAAGCAAATATATACATATAAAATGGAGGGGAACATTCAAGTGGGAAGTAGATTTTTCATGTGTGTGAGTGTAAATGTGGGTGTGGAATAACACAATGAAAAAGGGAGTGAAGACAACATCATTCTCCCCAAAGAAAGCTAAGTCTTAGAATCATCACACTCCAATTCCCTTTTTGGCCCCTTCTTCTCTCTTTTTTCTATTTCTTTCTACTTTGACCCTTCACATAATTACCATCTCTATATGCTTTATTATCACACCCTCATTACTCTCTAAACTAACCACTATACGTAAGAGATTAAACACACTAATTACTACCAACTTGACCAATTAATCCAGCTAAGACCTTTACATGATTCAACCAAAACTTAATTAACATATAATGATATTTACTAACCTCGAATTTCTTCTCTTTATTTGTAGAAAGTGATGGAGAAAAAGAAAGAAAGGAAGAGCAACAAACTTTTGGAGCAAGTCATAGTTTAAAAGCCCCATAGCTTTTTCTTCCATCACTTTCATTCCTCTCTTCTCATTCTTACAGACTTTGAGAGAGAATTTAAGAGATCTTGATCAGATCTTTTATACCTTCTTAAAATCGATTATAAATCTATATCTTATAGAGAAACTCTCTCTCTCTCTCTCTCTATATATATATATATATATATATATATCTTGAAGATTCAAAAGAAATGGGAAATTACTACTCTAGAAGAAAATCTCTAAAACACATCACGACTGTTGCCTTCATCGTCCTTCTTCTTCTTTTGTTTCTGTTTCTTTACGCTAAAGCTTCATCGTCTTCTCCTAATATTCATCATCATTCAACTCATGGAAGCTTGGAGAAACCTGGAATTGTGGATCCAAAGCTTCATGATCTTAATTCCAATGCTGCGACAAGAGGATCAATATATACAAATGAAGATGGTGGTGACGATGTTTTTGAAGATGGCAAGAGAAGGGTCTTCACAGGTCCTAATCCTTTGCACAATAGATAAATTTTTGCTTTTACAAGTTTTTGTGAATTTTTATCTGAATAAAATACATTTGTGCAAACAAAAAAAAAATCATATTAATTTACTTACACTGATACACATTATATCGTACGTGATCTGCCGTGATTGTAACTTATGTGTTCTTTTTGGCGGAATAAGATTTTAAGAGTGTTGAACAAACAAGTCTTTGAATATAGTTATTAATGCTGCTTCTTGGGTTTCTCCATGATATTTATATTTTAAAATATAATTAACATGGGTGTGTTTAGTGTATGATACGCATAATTATCTTTTCTACCCATTGATTTGAATATGAAACTGGTGGAATTTCGTGTGGTACAAAATATTTTGATAATGATAAATGAACATCATTGTTAATGCCAAAGAAAAAAGAAAGAATGAACATCATTGTGAAATTGAAATTATCATAAAGCTAGTCTATTACATAGTTGGATGTGAAAGATGTAAGATTATTACAAACTATTTCATGCTTACATTATTGAATAAGATTGGTTTGAATAGCATATCATTATTCTACAAAAGCTGTAAAAAGAGAATTATTGAGATCGAGAAACCTATTTGACACTAATGAACCACAGGTGTAAGAAAGAGAAATTGCAAACGTACTCAATGTTAACTTCATCTGAAGCAGAAACGACAATTTTAGATCTAAACTCAAATAATTTGGTACTATACTGTAATTTTTTTAACCATAGACTATGTATTTTACTATGACTTTACAATTTACGAATTTTGGACAGATGTAAGAAACAAAATGGCAGTGTCGGAAAATTGGAGATAACATGTAGGGACAAGAATGAGATTTTCGACATGAAAATCAAAAACTAAAAAACGAGAAATTAGCATTTATAGATAACAAAAACAAAAAGTAAGAAAATATTCCGATCAGATATGGAGAATTTGGGAAAGACTTAAAATCATAACTAGACGAACACGAGAAGAGAATTTTGTTCACTCATAATTACGATAAATAAAAAGACAAGAGTTGAAGAAGTGTCTCTACATAAACAAACTTTTGGAAGCACAATGTATAGATGACACAAATTTAAGAGTTTAATAAGTATCGCTTTGCAGCTTCTGGATCCAATTCTTCATACACCTGAAACCAAAACACATGAGAAGAAAATGTCCCAAGCATTAGTACCCATCTTCAATAAACGTCTTTAGAAGATAATGTGCGACACATACAAGTTTCTTGTGGAGTTTCTCGAAAGCCTTGCAAAACCTCTCTGCTTCAACCTCACCAACCTGCAAGGATGAGGATGTTCATTAAGGTGTAGAAACAAGATCATATCCCGAATAGAAGAACATTTCAGTATATGTGGTAGAATCAGAGATGAAACAAGAATCAGTTCTTTCAGTAGAAGCATCTAAGTTGACAAGTCAAGAATGAACAAGACAAATCTCTTATTCACAATTCCACATCAAATGCCATGACTATGGATTATCTACTAATATTATGAGCTCCAACTCTATTGGTAAAAGTTAGATTATAAATCTCATTCAACAACTAGAAACGTTTGAACAAAGCCACTGGTGTTAGTTACCTTTTTTTCAGCAGCCGCTTTCAGCTTTTCCCAGAATTTATCTGTCATAAGAAGTCCACAAATCAAGTTAAGGGATGCAAAATCAGGCAGATAAAAAAAGACAATGCACATGCTCAAAGCCTCAAAAGATATGGAAAAGGAACAAAAGGAAATCCTACTCACAACAATCATAAAAAAGCTTGCTACTACAGCTTAAGATCCAATTATATATGTGTATAACAGTAGGATACAGATACCAGTCTGTGTTAAGCAAAAGCATGTATGAATAGGTTGAGATATTGTTTACACTAAACGGAGAATGGATACTTCATTGCAATGGTCAAATAATGGTCAGATCACGTAAAAAAACATATCCAAGGTTAGCTGAGGAAAACACATATAACAAAACTACAGGTTATAATTGGATCAAATGTCAGAATTCTAAGACATTCAGATTTTACACAGGACAATTTTACCACTTATCACGAGGGTTTTCACCTAGTCTATCTTAAAACCACAACAAAAGCTACCAAGTAGAAATCAAGGTTCCTTTTGAAATCTTCTTGATCGAAAAACATATCACATAGATTCATGATTACCCTGAGGAATATTTTCTACCTTCGTTCTCAATTTTGGGGTAATACAGTTTGGAATCCTTTAGGCACATTTGATGGCTCTCTTCAATGAAGGAGAACAATATCTCTTAGCTTTCTCTATGTAATCAATCTCTGATACATAATTTGAAAGAACTATACCAGACAGCAGTTTTCAGAACACAGAAGATGCATACCTTGATCAGTCTTTCGATCTTGCAAGTCTTTCGGCTCAGCTACACTCGGTGCATCGTGCCACTCACTTACCTGCGTTGAGTGATACCAAGTTCCATGACAATTCAATCTTATATATATCATCGGCAAATAAAGAAAAGTAGCCTAAAGATTTCAGAATATACCTCTCGCTCCACAACTGACTGTGGAGTTGATGGCTTTGAAGAATCTAAATCAGCCTAAAACCAAAAAAAAAAAAAAAAACTCAAATGATAGTCTGTACCAAAAAGACTGACAAATAAAACATACCCAGTAATGAATAAATTCTGCATCAGAGGAAAGATATATAGTGACATTTGTAATTATGTATTACATTAAAACTCGATAACTAATTTCTTCCAATATCAGGAACGTCAAAGATGTCAACTATGAGAGCACTGATCAATATTTACCAAACCATAACAGAGGACGAGAATTAGACCTAAGAGAACAAAGGAACACCAAGTTGCTAGTAAAACCTCTCGCGAAACATAAACTAGAGCAAATTAAGAAATTAGGGGTTTTTTCAGAAGAGTCAAGTTCGCGACAAATAAGTTGATTAGTAGCAGCAGCAACAAAAGAGTTAGTCCGGAGAAAGAGGGAAGAGAGAAGAGAGAGTTACACGGTGGTCGCGAGATCGTACAACGGGGAAGAGATCGAGGAGGTTACGAAACTCTTGGTCGTCCATGGCTTTCTTTCGCTTCTCTTTCTCTCTCTCTCTCTCTTTATTTGTCTCTCTTAAATCTGATTTTAATTTCGCAAGGCCAATCTTTTTTAAGTGGATCAAGTTCTGAATTTTAATTAGACCAATAGAGGGTTTATACTTTATTGGTTGGTCACTAGATTTTTCTTGATTTTTAGATTTCAATAACTTTTAGTATCTATGTGGGGGTTTAGACGATTTTGACAGATTATTCGGAAGGCGATCTTGGTCAGGCTTTTCTAGACGATTTGAATGTGGAAACATAACAAAATTGTACATTTTCATCTTCCAAATGGTGATTATGAATCTGGATTATATTACATCGTTTCTTCTTATTACCAAACTCTATATGGTCCTTAAAATTCTCCCGCAGCCATAATTTGATAACTTTCCGCGACAGTAAAAAAAACCCAACATTTTTAAATTGAAGTAGCAAGAGCATAAACAAACCACACAATAAAAAATTAGATCCGACCTCACTTTTACACACAGACCATCACAAACAAGACATATGAGACTCGATAAACATATACCGAGCAAGGAAAAGAAGATGGGAAGGTAAATAAAAACTGGTAACATCAGCTTTTTTCACTCACTCATGATCCAGTATGTCTTCTTCATCCTCGTCTTCTTCATACTCTCCTTCTTCATCTGCAGTTGCGTCTTGGTATTGCTGGTACTCTGACACGAGATCGTTCATGTTGCTCTCAGCTTCAGTGAACTCCATCTCATCCATTCCTTCACCTGTGTACCAATGTAAGAAAGCTTTCCTCCTGAACATAGCAGTGAACTGCTCGCTTACCCGCCTAAACATCTCTTGGATCGATGTGGAATTCCCGATGAAAGTCGAGGCCATTGAGAGACCTCGAGGCGCTATGTCACAGACGCTTGACTTCACGTTGTTAGGAATCCATTCCACAAAGTAGGAAGAGTTTTTGTTCTGCACGTTTATCATCTGCTCGTCCACTTCTTTTGTACTCATTTTGCCACGGAACATCGCCGAGGCAGTTAGGTACCGGCCGTGACGCGGGTCCGCTGCGCACATCATGTTCTTTGAATCCCACATCTGTTGGGTGAGCTCAGGGACAGTGAGAGCGCGGTACTGCTGGGATCCACGGGAGGTGAGAGGGGCAAAACCAACCATGAAAAAGTGGAGACGAGGGAAAGGGATGAGGTTCACTGCGAGCTTCCTCAGATCAGAGTTGAGCTGACCCGGGAACCTAAGACAGCAGGTAACCCCACTCATGGTTGCAGAGATCAGATGATTCAGATCACCAACTGTTGCAACCAAGCCATCACAAGACATCAGCAAACAGTTGAGACCGAACGAATCATAATTGGAGATAAAAACAAGGACACATTGATATAACCAATCAGCACAAGTATTATTTGGTCACAACCAAACCGCAACACTCATGGTTGCCGAGATCAATGATTCAATTTTCACAAAACAACTGCAGAGAAGAAAGGACATGGAAGGGACTTACAGCTAGGAGTGGTCAGCTTAAGTGTTCTAAAACAGATGTCGTAAAGGGCTTCATTGTCCAAAACCATACACTCATCAGCATTTTCGACCAGCTGATGAACTGAAAGTGTTGCATTGTATGGCTCGACCACTGTGTCCGAGACCTTTGGTGAAGGGAAGACAGAAAACGTGAGCATCATTCGATCAGGATACTCTTCCCTGATCTTAGATATGAGCAGAGTTCCCATTCCAGACCCAGTGCCTCCACCAAGCGAGTGGCATACTTGAAAACCTAAGAAATTCATAATTATACATATCACTTGTTATATTCAAAACCACAAAGACCTTCAATGAAATTTTCTAGGATTACATACCCTGAAGACAGTCACAATTCTCAGCCTCCTTGCGTACAACATCGAGTACAGCATCAATAAGCTCAGCTCCCTCAGTGTAGTGCCCTTTAGCCCAGTTGTTTCCAGCACCAGATTGCCCGAAAACAAAGTTGTCAGGTCTGAAGATTTGACCATAAGGTCCTGTTCTGACACTGTCCATAGTACCAGGCTCAAGATCCATGAGAATGGCACGGGGAACATATCTTCCACAAGATGCCTCGTTATAGTAAACATTTACACGCTCCAATTGCAGATCAGAGTTTCCAACGTAACGACCAGTTGGATCAATCCCATGCTCATCACATACAACTTCCCAGAACTTCGAACCTATCTGGTTACCACATTGACCACCTTGAATGTGAAGGATTTCCCTCATCTTCTAATTTTCTGAAAATCAAATGCACAAACAAGAATCTCGATTAGAAATCAACATTAGATGAACTGAACAGAACCAACGGATATGATGAAGGTTCAGATCCAGATGAAATTAGATCGAATGTCAACAACTAAATCTGGAGATCGGAGATTAAACAATATGTATCAGATCCAAACAAATCAATCCAAAAAAAAACACAACGCTGCACAGAAAACTCCGATTACAAATTCGTCCCGGAATCAAAACGGCACCACATTTACAAGTGATTGTAAGTCAAAATTCAAGTTAAGAGAGCAAATATGAAACAGATCAAGAGCGGATACAGATTTGGAGGAAAAGGATTCGATCAAAGTATCAGAGTCAGTAGTAGGAATTGCATATCTGTTCATATTCCCTAGATTTCTCAGCGTAAATAGAGGAAACAATACATAACGAGACTTGAAAGAGTGAACAAATAACTCACAGTGTAGAGATTCCCGGCGAGATTGGGACGAACGAGTACGACGATGGCTCGATCGGAGTAGGCGAGGAAGTGAGACGAGTGAGAGAGAGTGAAGACGGTGGATTTTATTTATGAAAGAGTAAGAAGAGGGAAAGGTAAATTGATCCAACGGCTGTGGTTGATTCAATCTATAGGAAGCTGGAGGCCGTTGGATGGTGAGATATCAACGTTGTAGATGGCGTTGGGTGAGAGATGTGGGAGCTACTTGTGTTTATTGGATTGTGATTTGTCACTTCTTCCAAATACACAGTACCAATTATTCTTGTCACATGAAAATCTCTAACATTATTGAACCATTAGATTAGTCTCTTTTTATATACATTGGACCATTGGTCTAACATATAAAAAATAAATATTTCCGTATAATGTCAAAAGACTTTTGTTATTTTCCAAACGCAACTGAAGATTTAAGGAAATTTTTTTTTTTTGGTTACACGTCAAATGCACTAACAAACTCATCAAAAGCCGTGTAGGAGCAATACCCTAACTCTTCACAAAAAAAAAAAAGGGAATTGATACCTCGTACGTATGAGTGTATGACAGTATAAAATCTGTAAGAACCACGAAAAAACAAAATTGGTCTCATTGCGTACGACAATGTGATGAATAAATAGTAAATCACCGTACCATGGTTGGAGAGTAGACGAATTCTTTTTTTTTTTTTCAGCAAATAAATATGAAAATATTAACAGAAATCTTTCTTTGCATGTCATAGCAATCGGGTTTAGACATAATATGAAATATACAGAAATTATTTTTTTTGGTCGATCATCTATAACAAAAAAAAATCATGTATCATCTAAGAATTAGCTCTATTTGAAGTTATAATGAAATCTAGAATTTCAATACGCGAGAGTTGAAGAAAAATGTAAAGGCATATGTTAAATTAATGCCGTAGTTACGACGATAATGTAAAACACACGCATTGGATACTCTCGTTTAGATTTAATCTTGATGCAACTTTGTAACCTTTTGAATATTATTTAAGTTCTTACATCTGTCAATCAATAAACTTCATCATGTTTCACGTTGATCGGTTTGCTATTAGGATAATCTAAACTTATCGAGAAAATTAAAATATCATTTTTTGTCAACTTTGTCGTCGCTTGCATAACACTAAAAAGTGATGTTTCAATGGTTTCGCTTATTATAAAATTTCCCAATGCGTACTCAAAACAAGTTAAAAACTTTACCTAATGATATAAACCAATTTGCTTATCTCACCAACATTTAGTTCATAACAATACAAGACGTGATAAAAGTGTTCAAAGGATCTGATTCAGAGGCAGCATAAAAGTAAGATATCAGAAATTAGGAGGGTGCAAAATAGATGAATGGCTTTGTCTTGTAAAGCTTGTGGATCGGAATCGGATAGCGACAAAATAAGAAAAGGAACAATGCACATGAACCACCTTGCGTCCCATGTGACATGCCAACAGCTCACCTGACTTAAATTCTAACTTTGTAGTGATGTAGCTTCTTGTTCTACTAGTTTCTTCTACCTACAAAGTTGATTGAGAGTTAATGTCATTATAGTATCTTGTTAGTTTTATTTTATTTATTGTTTTTTATTAAATTCTTCTAGCTACAAAAAATTACATGTCTGAAAGATACAAGTAAATTGAAGAAAACTTTACTTTATTTTGAATATCATTGACGTAATTAGTGTTATAATTTATTTCATACGTAATTTTTTGTTAACGATCTCATCATAATTGGATATTATGTTTATATGTATCTGCATATAAAATACTTAATTATTCTATTTCGCGAAGTTTTAATTAATTTGTTCATCGTAAATGATGTTTTATTCATATCTCATTTCGGTATGAATTCTCTGATATTTTTTATTTCAATATTCAGAATTTTTGTTATGGCTAACCGAGGATGAACGATGTCCAAAAGAGATTAGTAGAGTGTTGTTCTCTTGGATTATGAGAAAATAGGAACAAATATTTCTTTGAAGAATTATTTTTCAAAGCAAATGAAGTGATGGTCAATGGAGCTGAGGATTCGAATCTCTGGTTTGATGCTTTGAGAATTCAACAAGAGCAATACATAATTAATTTAGGTGAAGTGTACCATTTGTTTTGCTATGAAGAAGATCAAAATTGTATTTCATTACTTAATTAAGAGAAAATTAAATTAAACTAATCGTCATATTTTATCCGCATATGGTGCTTATTTGGTTTTTTTTTTTTTTAATAAAAAAAATTTGATTTGCATAGCCTTCTTTATGGTTTCTCAATCGAGAAGAAGAAACCTAACACTGAGATCCATGGCGATGGTGTTTACCCAACCCAAGAAAAACTTACTTCCTCTCCTTCTCTTTCTCTTTTGTATCTCCGTCATCATTCTACTCGTTCTCGTCTCCGAGACCACTCACTCTTACGCCGGACGAGGAACTACTTTCCGGCGAAATTACAATGATGTCCCTCCTTTCACCTTCCTCATCAAAGTCCTTACCTATAACCGTCTCCACTCTCTCTCCCGCTGTCTCAGATCTCTCTCCGCCGCAAACTACGGCGTTGCCGGCGACAGAGGACGCATTCACCTCCACGTCTACATCGATCATTTCAAACTCGCGAGGAAAGATACACATGTTGAAGATAACTTGAATAGCGCGAGGGAGATTCTTGGGTTTGTGGATAGATTCGAGTGGAGATTTGGGGAAAAAGTGGTTCACTATCGGACTGATAACGCCGGACTACAAGCGCAGTGGCTTGAGGCTTGGTGGCCTAGCTCAGATCACGAATTCGCGTTTATCGTCGAAGATGATCTTGAGCTTTCTCCGCTTTACTATGGTTTTCTGGATAGCCTGATTCGTAAATACTACTATGATACTTCCAATTTCAGCCCTTCCGTCTATGGAGCTTCGCTTCAGAGACCAAGGTTGGTTCCAGGTACCATTTTCTAATTCTGTGATTAAGCAATGCAGGTCGTAGAGAACAAACCTCCAAAAATTGATATACATCATGAACATATCGATTGATAGATTTCGTTTCTTTGGTATCTGATTAGAATACTCAAGGTTTTTAGGAATAGAAGGAGATCGGTATATGCACTGTAATTACTAGTAATTGTGAATCTGGTGATACATTGTTCGAGTAGAGAGAAAACGAAGTTGATTGAAGCAGCGTGATGCTAATATATATCTCATATATATCTTTTCCCAGATGATCGAACAGTAAGGAAGTAGGACTCATGTGTTTGTGAGTTCCTAGAAACGTCTGAAATAGTGACTGATTGATTTAGTGGTCAACTGCAGGTAAACATGGAAATAAAATACATGTAGATCACAAAACGAATCTTCTCTTATATCAGTTGGTGGGAACTTGGGGACAGCTTCTCTTCCCAAGACCGTGGAAAGAGTTCAGACTATGGTATGACGAGCACAAGGCGAATGGCAAGAAGCCTTTCCTTGATGGCATGGTAACTTTCTTCTTCATGGATTTCATTATTTATAAATTCCAAATTCTATGCAATTTATTATCTGGGATGTTTGCTCAGGTGTCAAATGGATGGTACAAGAGGCTGGGAGAACGAATATGGACACCTTGGTTCATAAAGTTTGTTCATTCTCGTGGCTATTTTAACATCTACACCAATTTTCCGAATGAGGGGGCTCTAAGTGTCTCTCACAGGGATTCTGGTGTTAACTATGCGAAAACCGCTGGGCCAGACTCACAGTTATTGAATAAAAGTTCCATCAGTTCTGATTCTCTGAAACTCCAACCCTTGAGCAACCTTAAGTGGTACGATTTCTGTTTCAGCGAAGTTGTTCCCGGTAGGGTTGTGAGAAACTTGAATGAACTTGGCACCATTCTTCCTTCTGTGCAGATAGAAAAAACCATAATTCTGATCAGTCTATATGATGCAGACAAGATGTTCACCAGGAACTTACTCTGCCATTTCCAGAAGCTTAATACTCAAAACCACATTTTTATAGGCCCTAGCTCTGAGTTGTTCTATGATCTTTCAAGAAGGGGACATCCTGTGATTGATGCGGATATGTTTCTCGACAAGTTGATCAAAAGCAAAACTTCTTATCCAAACTCAGTGAAGGAGGCTCTGGGCAATGCTTACGTTGTTAAGAAATGCTTAGAACTCGGATACAGCACCTGGGTATTTTCAAGTAATGCGCTTTTGGTTGATAAAGGTCCTCTCATTGACAGAGTCAGCTCAGAGTACGACTTCTATACCGGGGAAAGCTCTGGAATTTTGATTGTTCAATCTTCATCACTCAGTCAAAACTTATGGAGCAATAAGTTTCTACACAGCATTGCATCCTCAGCAACTAAGAATCCAACTTCAAAACAAAGTCTAGATTTTATTCATCTAGTGAAGGAGCTAGTGGAGCAAAAAGGCAAGCGGATTAAGACTGTAGAGACGATGGGTATTGCAGAGAATACCGTCACCAACAGCGCAAACCTATCCTTGGGAGATGGCAAGGCAGTCCTGTATTGGTCATCTGAGGTTGGTTCCAATATCATTCGGACAAAGCTTGAAGAGTTGAAATTGTGGCTCGTTGATGATGATCTCTCTTGCAAGGCTGTGGTTTGTCATAGGTCATTACGTTAAAAACATATTGGCATTTTCAGGCGATAGGATTGCCACAATTCGTTATTTAGTTTTGTTGAAAGTTATATAGATAATGTAATAGCAGCAACCAATGGTACTCGTGTTACAGCAATACCAAGAATAGATTGTTTGTTACCCAACAGTGGGAGTTAAACCAACATGCCAATTATAAATTCATTGTCGAATGATTAGCGTAGTGATCACTATAGGAGTCAATGGTCCGTAAAAGTTCCAATTACAGTGACACAGGAGGAGTATTTTTGACTAATACTTGTTCCTTTTAGACTTTCTGCATGTCTCACCTTTGTAACGTGTATACACACACTAAACCAACCAGCTTCATCCACGCCATCTCAAATCAAATCCAAATACAGTCTGCGCGCAAGTTGAAGCTTAGGTATGATGTTGACCCAATAAAGCGCCAGCCAATCAGAACCAAATAAGTTCATAATAAAAGAGAAGGTACCAAACAAGATCACAAAATTCTATATAGTATTGTATTTGAACGATAAGCGAATCAAATTTAATAAAGATATGTCGATGTAAAAGAGAAGAACTATAATAAACGAGAAAATTGCGTGTCAAAATTATTTTTGATAGATTAACACATATAAAGAGGTGTGAGTCACAAGTTTGTCTAATTTATTTATTGACGATTTCGTGTGATTTTAAACAAATATCATGTTCTTTTACTCGATTACACATTATTTTCTATCATTTATTTTATACGATGACATGTTGGTCTATGTATATATTCATTTTTTTTTACCCCGTTGAAAGGTTATTTTATCCGATTAGGTGTTATTTTACTAGATAATATGTTAGTTAATAAAATAAACACAGTTATACGCGAATGTGAAAACATTTAAACTGGTGAAACGGTACAAAAATTTGATATCACTTTATTTAAGACTTTGCCACCAAAATCATGTACCTAAATGTACGCTAAAATTTGGCTATGAAGCAAATTAACCTTTGTGTCTCAATTGGTCATACCATTTCTTTTGTTAAATACTTAAATGGCTTCAATTGGTCATACTATCTAAAACTTATATTTCTATTTAGCATTATTCATTATTATGTTTATTTAATTTAACTTGTGGATGTACATGTATCACGACAGAGCGTCACCCCCACTCTCACTTCGGAAAAGATGACTCAATAATCTCAACTCATGACCGCGTCTCCACTCATAGTACCATGTTGAAGGTTTCTTTTCTAATTTTCATTGCATTACAAATGTTCTAGAAACATTAATCTTAGATATATTAAGCAAGTGCGTATCGTAGTACTATGATTGAAATCACGTATCCAGATACTTTCGAATCCCACACAAAGCGGCCGATTTTAGAATAGTATTGAATATGGGTTTATGATGAGACGAAACCTGGTTAGGATTTAGAATACATCAGTGTTTTAATAAGGGGAACGAATGTTGAACCATATATATATATATATATATACGGTTCATGGGTAATACACTAAGAGGTATGGAGAAAGTATTTAAGAACTAAAAAGAATCTAAGGTCCCCAAGAGTTGACGCCTTCATCATAATTGAATTATCCATGAATCTTGAGGACGTATCATAGAATAGAGTCCGGAAACAATCATGAAAATTTAAAAGTACATCTTCATCTTCATCATTTTAAAATCAAAGAAAAGAGCGTTACTAAACTTATTAAATTTGTCACGATAAAACATAATGTTTAAGAATGAACAGTCCAAAATTTAGACCGTTCTTCTGCATTGACATTTACAGCTTTTTACATGGCACAAATGCAAATGACTATCAATCAACTCATTGACCACCACACCATGCCCAACGCTCCCAAATATATTTGACGCCAAAAAACGGCCACTCCACCACCAAAAAGTCATGACGATATTTTCAAAAAGAATTGTATTTTTTGTTTGTTTTCAACTTAGCTTTCTGACGCGTGCCATGGATTTTCCATTAAGATCTACATCTTTCTTGACCTTCATTCTCTCCCAGTACATTTACTACCATATTTCCCTCAAAATCAAAATTTCAAAAAAAAAAAATCCAATTCAATGAGAAAATTGATTCTTGCTCAAGTGTACTCAACTTTCTTAAAGGTTGCGTAAATAAAAACATTTTAATCCAAGGACTTAATTCAATATATAGAGATTATTTATTCGATTTTTGAGAAATAGATATGAGTTAAAGCTTTTTAAAATCATATTATGGTAATTTGATCGACTCAATAGTCCTCTTTCCATCATGAGGTCTTCCAAAGAAACCCTTCAAGTAGTCAGAATACACAATCTTTCTATACCGAGCCATCTCATTGTTCTCTAACACCTCTGGTAACGGGTCAATAACTGAATCGTGAACCGGTCCGCAAAAAACCGGAATGGAAACACGGCTACAACACTTATTCACCACCACACAATGCTCCACGCTCCTATACCTATCATTGCTCAATATTTGTAATACGTCTCCAATATTGACCACAATGGCTCCCGGCATTGGAGGAACATGAATCCATTTGTCCCCATCCTCGGTGGCTCGAGCGTACAGGCTGCTTAAGATACCGTCTTCTTGTAGGAGGAGAGTGAGAGTGTTGATGTCAGAGTGGCGACCAGTTCCTATGGCCAGGCTTGGCTCAGGACATTTCGGATAGTAATTGAAGTTCATTCTCATAGTTCCCATTAGGGTTTCTTTATTGGACTCGTCGATGATTGAGTTTAGATTGTTGATGAGTATGTTTAAGATCTTCTCGGCGATTGGTTTGATCCTCTTGAAATGGTCTATCACTTGTTCCCTATACAAATTTATGAAACCATTTTATGATATATATATCTAATATCATAAATATTATATTTATACTATGAAATATCATATATAAAATTATCAAAAAAAATATATATCATATATATTACATTTTAGTTCTATTTTTATCTAAAACAAAATGAATCAGAACCGAAACCGCATCAAACCATGTTGTAAATGATTTTTTATTTAGTTTAACATTCTAAAATTTTGATAAAACAGAAAACCTAATTCCGAACACTATCTAGATTAACAATACTTACTTGCAGACAGGGGGCCACGTGGAAGTGAAGTCATGTTGCTGAGGAACATACTCAAACTTGAGGAAATCTCTCCACTCTAAAACACTCTCTTTGTAAGGATTGAAACTTGTGGTCAACCATGCCGTCTCCGACACCGAGCTTCCTCTCCAATACCTTCTTCTCTCATCCGTCGGCAGCCCGAAAAACCCACGCACCGCCGTAATCATACCCTTCAACTCCTCTGGAGCTATCCCGTGGTTCACTATCTGAAACAACCCGAGCTTCGTCGCTGCATGGCAGATCTCTCTAGCCACGTGCAGGTCATTCCAATTGGACACGTCAATGACCGGAACTGGTGATCCCAGGAGGATCTTGTCGGAAGTAAAGCGTTCTTGAGGAGGTTGAATGTATGGAGAAGGAAGCGTGGTTAGTGTTAGAAAGTCCACGAGTCCTTTCACTCCATTCCGTTGGTTCACCACGTAATCTCTCACTTCGATTTCGTCTGAGGGGGCGGTGCGATCGTCGTCGGTGGTGGGACTCATGTTTTTCTTCAATTTTTAGTTATAATAAATAGTGAGTCTTAGTCATTAATGAAAAAAATAGTATATGATATGGATGCTATTTATACACATGAAAATGTCATGTTGTAGGATTTTTAAAAAAAATATGAAAATGTAATTGTGTCCACGTTTTATGATCTCAAATACATGATTGGACAAAAAATATTTAAAAAATAAAGTTAAAGAGTATATGATATTCAAAACTAAAATTAAAGTGAAAGAGTCATTTTTCTTACATCACGTTTTAGTTTTTTTTTTTTAATAGCACTGAGTATCTGGTCCCTAAGTTCTCAAAACCAGAGCTAAAGACTAGCGTCAACTATTTCTGAGTGAATAGGCGAGCTCCTTGGCAGGATTTTCTCACAAAATCCACCACAAGTTAATTACATGGATCAAATCACAGAAGTCTAATTGGTCCAAACAAAACGATTTAGTTTGCAGTGGGAATAACATAACACGTTTTAGTTATCTTAGGTTGTGAATTTTAGTCGTTAAGAAAAAATAATACTCCCTCTGTTTTTTTTAAAGAGTGTCATTCTAACATTTATCACACAAATTAATAAATAAGATTAAAGTTCTATTCTACCCTTTAACTATTCATATAATTACAATTATTTATTTCATTTTATTTAGTGCATTCATCATTAATGAGGTAATAGTCAAAGGTCAAAAATGATATTTTTAGTTAAAAATTGCATTGATATACTAATGACATTTTTTTTTTTTACAAAATTTTAGTGCCAGAATGACGCTTTTTTAAAAACAGAGGGAGTATGTGATATGGATGCTTTGTATAGACATGAAAATGTATGTCGATGTTTTTGACGACATGATTGGACAAAAAAAAAATTTCGCTTAAAGTTAAAGAGAAGAGCATTTGTTTGTTATTTAATAATTAAGTAATCTATAATGCAATATTTAAAAGTTGTCCTATAAAGCATTTGTTATCATTTCATACTTTAATCATGTATATACAGTTGCCCTACATCTCAATAATTTATCCATTTGAGTATGAAAATGGAAACTTGACTATTCAATCTCACCAAAAAACAAACAAAAGCTAAAGATATTGTGTTGTTTGGACAGGGTTTCACGGATGTGTGCTTGAGAGTGACCCAACCACACTGATCAAAGCCATTGGAATGCCAAAGGAATGGTCTTCGACCTTCCTGCGTGTTTCAAAACCGACAACCAAACACTTGTGCGGATGCAATTGCTAGGAAAGCTAATCTATATACGGTGTATCATTCAATCATTGAAAATTGTACTCCTCATTGGCTATGACCTTTGATTGAGAAGGATAAACAAAAAATTGTACTTGATTATGACATTATGCAATATGAGTTTTAAGTTATGATTTTGAAAGGGGAAAAAAGTTTTTTTGTTTTGGTTCATACTGGATTAATTCACGGTTAATGTTGTATTTAGAGAGAACTTACTTACGCATTGTAGAACAGTCAGATATATGACTCAAATATTCTATTTTAATAGATTTTTTTCAGTGGCATGAGAGCTAGTACATTCACAGTGAAGAACATTAAGCAAGAATTTTGGCATAACCTAGCGGAATGGACCAGCTATTACATTAGCTGCTCATCAGCTTCATAAGAATTATAGAGTTCACCATGGTTCTCGATGTTTCCACCATGGACCAACCTACCAAAAGACATATCTATCTAAAACCACAAGGTAATAATAAATTGAGTTGAGTTCAACCACCATCACAAACAAAATACAGTACATGTGGTCTAGATCGGGTTAATTTTCCTGTTTAAGAGAACCCAAACTCATAAATCTCTGATTCTACCAGCCCCCACCAGCTATAGCCAAAAGATTGCATTGTTGGTTGGCACAACTTTGTTTTATTTGCTTTAGCCTGGACATAACATATCTCATCCTGATTCACAGGAGATGGGAATGTGACAGAAAATGGATAGAGAACGTTGACACCAGAGCACACAAGACCTCAAAACAGGCTTTGATATGTTAAATTGCAACATAGATCATGAATTTCAAAACTATCTTCTAAGTGTAACTTCGTTTTATCATCTCAAGGAAATAAGGTTTTGGTTTGGTACCAAAAACTCTAAAGTGGCCCTCAAGCAAGCATTTCTGGAGGAATGACTGAATAAGATTGGCATTTCATAAAGCAGATTAAGAACACGAGATGAGTTATTGTCGCTTCAGAGTGGGAAGCAAGCAGTCATACACTGTTACTAGCCGTCGTGTCACCGTTAGCTTGTATGATGTTTGCTGCTGTGGCCTTCCTAATTCGATCAGATCTTGTTTCACTCTGTATAAAAACACATCAATCAGTTCAGGCACAACCCAAAGCACACATACCAGAAACTGAGAAAACTATAAGGCAAGCAAAGAAAGAGGACGACCATGAGTAAGCGTTTTGCATCATGAGAAATTATTACATACTGGCTTAAGAGTTCACATCAAGCTAATATGCTAAGATCATTGCTCACTGACAGGAAAATCGAGCAGAAAATGTTTTTTGCTTAAGAACTTACAAATCCCACTCGTCGGTTGCTCTTGCAGGTTTCTCAACAACCCGATACAAACGTTCAAGGCTGTATATTAGCAAACCAAATACGGTTTCTGCATCTTTATCCTGTAACATCATCAAGAAACGGCCAAGAAACTTTTCACAGGATTTCTTAAAAGACCCATTCGTAAACTAATAATGATTAAAAACAAAGGGAAGAAGAAAAATAGTGGACATCTTACACGTCCTTGTTCAATGTAGCTCTGATACTGCATAATTCTCTTTTCAATTTCAACTACAAGTAGTCTCCTGTGAATACGAGCAATTCTTCCTCGTCCTTGAGCTCTGCTATCCTGATTCATGCCAGTGAAATCATACTGAATAAAGATAACAAAGCTGAGTTGACTGTACACAATGAGTCTTAAAACTATTAAAACTGGACCAAATATATGTATTTCTGTCACATTTGGTTTTGCTTGAATTATCTCTCCTCACCTGTTTAAGCCATGTCCGAAGCACTGTGAGCATAACAATGCTGAGAAAGAATGCAGGTAATGCAGCCAGAATGGCAAAATTTATTTCATTTGCACGGAGTATCTGATCCAGTTCAAGCATCGCTCTGCAGGAGAAGATTATTCAGTTTTATACAAAATGAGTAAGAGATCTACTCGAGTTAACTGAGCTACTGGTTTAATGAACTTACGTTTCTATATCCAGTTTAAGCTTCTGGACCTTTAAGATAGACAATTCTTATTTGATTAGAGAATCTCACAAACCATAAACTACAGCTTTATCCCAAGAATTTAGATTACCTGAATAAGTAAACCACGGGCAAGCTCTCCACTTAGAAGGTTGTGAATAGGATGAACAAGTTCCTTTTCATACCTGCAATTAGAAGGTTAAATTCAAATACGAACCAGGAAATTTCACAGGAAATCATTCTACCAAGTCTAACGTGGTTAGAGATGAGGCTGATGACTAACATAGTCATGAGAAACGTCCATTATTATATTTCGTTACCTAAGATTGGAACTACAACAATTATTTGCTTGCTTACATTAATGCAAAATGTAACTGTTTTTAATGCAATGTCATGTGCCTTTAACTGCCTAACAAAGAGTAATGTTCAGAGTTGTACCGATTCATAACAACTTCGAGCATCTCCTGATCAGATGCATTATCTGGGACCTTTTCACGTGTAGCCTGCTCGCAGAAATTCCTAAGCATTCTGCATACAAAATAGAAAATTGTGAGCGCCAGTGAAATAAGAACATTATTAATGCAGCCAATAAACAAGACGTACTAAATAAAAGGTTATAGAGTTTTTTGGTTATAATTATTTGAAACCCCTAGTGATCCAAAGAGTGAGATCAATAACTCCATATGAATATAACAAGTGGATTGCTATGGCATAATGAAAAGGCGACGATTAACGCACATATACAATAACAAACCATTGGAGCCACTATAAAAAGAATCAAAACGGAAATGAAAATCAACCTATGCAGTGAGTCTTGCGTCAGCTGCACTTCTTCAGTTTCCATAACACCCTTGTGCCTTTTCCGGAAAGTATCAAAGAGCTCATCCCGAATGGAAAGCAGCTGCAAGGATCACAAAACTAATTCAGAAACTCCAGGCTAGCAAAATGTCATGTAACAAACTAATAACACGATCATTTTAACTCGTCACACTTTTGTTTTGACTCAGACCAAACTGAGAGTCGCAATAACTATCAGTTTGATACCTTATTTGTATCCTTCAATAGAGTTTTATGCAACAAATCATTTGTTGGACAGGAAAAAAAGTCACTGTTCTCACTTAATATATTAGCAAGGTTAAGAACAAACCGGTTGCTCAACATGATCCCTGAAGAAGCTCATTGTTGCTTCTTTAGCATCATGAACCCAATTCTCGATGTCCGAACTTCCCATCAAACTACTATGACGTAGTAGCCATATAGAGAAAACAGAGAGCCCAACTGCACCACACGTATACCGGACCCAGTAAAGGGTCATCCTCCTTGGCTTTCGATGTTTCCCCACCTATTTAAAAAAAAATGCAAGAAGGAAATCTCTCAGAGTTGAATCTAAATGAAAGATCTTTGTCTTTATAAGATGATTTCTGTTAACAAGAATACTGGCCAACGATACATAAACTATAGCCACACCTACCATAACTGATAAATATGAGTTTAGATTTTCCAAATTCTTATGAACCAGGTTGATTGCATCTGTAAGTTCACAATCAGTCCACTGGGATCCTTCTTCATTAACTTCAGGCAGTCGATCAAATACAAGAGGCATTGGGTAGCTTCCATCAACAGTAGAATCACACTGGAAATGGGATGTAAGTCAGTAAATACGAGTAAGAGGTCTAGAAACAGTAGACTCAGGACCATCACAGTGATAAATGGTCAGACAAATGAAGGTAGTGCCAACAAAAAGTAAGAAATCAGTGTGTTTACCTCACGCTCAGCATGCAAATGGCTGAAAGATCCCTCCAAGTTTGAAAACAATCCATTGATAACAGCCAACAATGATGGCAGTGACTTTTCGGGATTCTTCACAAGATCCTCACCACGTTTATCCAATTCAACATAAAGCTAGAGAGCCCATTGAAAGTAGTGACTTTAGTATGTCAAACATGCAAAACAATGCTACATATGCACAGAACTTTATAACGGTGTTACTTATCTTAAAGAGGAATTAAATATTTAAATTGTCATGACAACCTGGGCAAGAAAGGAAGCGAGAGCAGATCTTAACTCCACCAAGACCCGCATCCTATCCGACATGTGAGATGAAGATGACTGACAAAGATGCTGCATCGCAGAATCCTCACTGAAACTCCTGCTCACGAACTTTGTACTCTCGTTCACAAAAGCTACTGGTCCTCTCTCAAAAATCATGAAGTAAGCTTTACGAGCATTGGAACCCTGTGGTAAATACGATCAAAAGAAAATTTAGATGGAAAATTTTCACTACAAAATACAGTAAAAGAAAAGATATATCTCATGGAATGTTTCAGTTCATTCACCTCAGTTCTAGATTGCCAAAAATCTAAACTCTTCTGGATATCATGTAAATTTGAGAGAACGTCAGTCATTATATCCTCCAAAACACCATAAATCCGAGCTGTATCCGGCGAGGTATTGCTAGTGATTCTGAAGATATCAAAATGTATAAACTCAAAAAGTCAAAAGAGTGAAAATTGTCAAATTTCTAAATAATTTCTCGCCAGAGGATACAAATCAACAAACACGAAACTCCAGTATGAGTTCAAAGCCACGATCATCAAACAGTAGTAATGAAGGCCGAAGAAATTACACTAACTAAGAAAACTACCTGAAGCAAACAAAAAGACATGAAATATAATCGAGGAGATGAAGCTTACGTAGACGAGCTTGGGAAATCGGAGGGTAGAGGTAAAGGAAAGGAGATATGTCGTTTTCTCGATAAGGTTTGGCGATAGAGATTGGAGATTTTCCCGAGAAAAATGGAATTAGAAGTAGGAAACAAGGAAGCAACGCGATTCCAAAGGAAATTGGAATAGAAAGGAACTAGGTCTACTACATTTGACGGCGCCGTCGACGGGGTTGACTCGTTAGCCGGAGGTTGAGAATCCATTAGAGTCGGCTATCAATATTCTCAGTTCACCTTTGCACGGTTTGGTTCATCACCGGAGACGAAATAGAGAGCTCTTAGTGTCGTCGGTGAAGAGACTTGGGAATGTGAAATCTTAATTGGGCTTTTAATGGGTCGGAAGTAGCTACAAATTTTTGTAAATCTATAAGATCTTTCGTTCCATCCTGAATTTTCCAGTACCAAAATTAAATGACAATGGCGTGTACTAATAATAGATTTGGCATAAACCATTGCCTAAAATGACATATATATAAATCTAATAAAATATTGCTATTTAGATTTCAATTAATAAATAAAGGGATTGAGATATCTTTTTTTTTTTTTGTGATCAATAAACAAAATATATATATCTTAGTTCAATTTCTATTTAGATTTTGTTTGTCGTTTCTTTTGTCTTTTTTACACAACCCTCTTCTTTTATTGATCAAAAAACTACATTTTCAATATTACTGTATTGAACATATTGTAAACGTTGTTCTACTCTCTCGAACTTCCTTGGTTAAAATTCGTCTTGGTGCTCTTTTTCCGGAGCTAAACACGAACTGTCGCTTAGTCACTTATGTGTCAAATACGTTGAATTTGTCACAAATAGTGAGCATAAGTGATTATGGTCCTCTTTTTTAGACTAGTTTTGGTCCAAATTAGACTCTGTCGTTTCCATACATAAGCTGATAAAAGGGAACTCCATCGTCAGACTTCTTTTGTACATACATAAGATCGTTCGTTGAAATTTGAAATTCAAGCGTGACGATTACATACGGCCTTTAAAAAAAAAAATACCGTAAATCAAACGACAGTGGCCTTCTGTGATAGATTTGACAAAAAACCAATGCCTGAAATTACATATATCTACCAAAAAAAAAAAAATGTCCCGTACAGTAAATTAATAAATTATAAAAATTGGTTGTGAATCAAACATAGAAGCTAAAATGTTTGAACAACTTATTTGCAATGTTGTTGATTCCATTAAAAGAATGCTCTGCTACCATAAAAGACGCGAGACCCTTCTTTTTTCTTCTCCATTCCATTATTATTATTCCGATTCTGAATCTGAGTTGTAGTGTTGTTATTGGTGTTATAATCTTCCTCGTGTGATTTATTATGAATATCCATGGGAAGCTTCATCTTTGCCAAAGACTCAGTGAACTGTTGCATACTTCTCATATACATCTCAGCTATCTGTTTCTGCATTGTTGTTTCCTCATTCATCTTATTCTTTTCGTCTCGTTCTTCTCCTTCTTTGCTTCTTCTTCTTGATACCTCTGTGATCTCTCGATTCTCTTTCTCATTTGAATCTGCTGTGTTCTTGTCGTCGCTTAAGCTTGTCGTTGTTGAAGAAGAAGCCATAACGCTTCCATTCCCATAATGCTCTTTCTCTTCCGAGCACACACCATTGTTATGTCCGTTTCTGGTCCATGTGTTGAGCCGAGACAGAGAAAAGAAGCGGTTCCGGATCCATTGAAGTACTCAGTAACCATCTGTTTGTTCTCGTTAACAACATTGATGTCAGGCAACTCAATCCTCGTGTAATCCACTGTTTCAGAGACTTGAGGGTCAAGCAACACGACCTCGGAAGAAATCGAAGTGGTGTTAATCTTGGGATTAGATGAAGAAGAAGAAGAAGGGTTAACAATGGAAAGCGTGAGCTTCACAGTACCAGCAGGGGAATGGAAGAGATCAGTGGAGGAAAGACTGTAGTCTTGAGTGACACTGTCATGACCTATGATGTCTGAGATTGGGACTAGAGCGAAACCAAGAAGCTGATCTTCCATGTAATGTCTGGCTCTGCTCATCATCCAGAGCATGAGCATCGATCTGAGTCATATCGATCATAAGCTTCTGGTTGAATTCAGGGTTTTTGCCAGTTCTGTGGATGATTCTGGTGGAGATGGTGTCGTCAGGATTGTATGTGAGAGAGAATTTGGCGTAGACGTCTTGGTTATCGTAGATGCAGATGTTGTGGATGTTTCTTGCGTTGTGAACAAACAATTGGAGAACACCTGAGAAGCCTTGATGGTAGCAGAACCCAGAAGACAAACCTTGTTTCAGAGATTCCATAGGGACAAAAAGAGAGAAATGATCAAAGAAACCAATAAAAAGCTATAGATGATTTGACGTTTAAAATGAGTCTGAAGCTGAACAGTAGCATGACCTCAAAGGGAAGTCCTGAGGGAGGGAGAGAGAGAGATAGAGAGAGGGAGAGAAATGTTGGTGAAGCAAGAGGATTTGAGGGAATTCAGGAGCACTGAATGGAAGAGGAATAGATTAGGTGAGAAATGAGAATCAATGGAACAAAAAAAGATAAACTTCATGAAGATAAAAAGAGCATTATGATGACAAACATGATGATTATGAAGACTGAGTTGAAGAAAATATCTAACCACATATTTTCCAAGGAGCAATTTCATCAAACAACATCAAGCCAATTCAGACACTAACGACGATGAACGTCCATATTGTTTTGTTGACCTGGACTAATCATTCCATGGTTAATGGGGTAGGTAAGGGACTGAGATGTCTATTTTTCTGATCAATAAACTATCGAGTTATGTTTTTGTACCTTTAATTTTGCTTGGCATTATTTGCAGTCTGCACCACCCAAAAAATTGGCCAAAGTCAATTGCAGACCCCACCAAAACCCAATCATCATCATCATTACCATAACTACTTAATCCTCATTCCATATGATCAATTCTCACATCATAAGCCACAATATCTTTCACTCATCAAGCAAATGACAAAAAACGTGTTTGAGCCTACTTGGACTTTGACTCATCCAATTCTTTTACCTTCAACTCCAAGTCATCAAACTTGGACTTCAAGGTATGGACCTACAAAACAAAGACATAATATTCAAAAACTATAAAAATTATCAAGTCACATTATCTCTCACTTACCTCTTCACGAATTTGTTTCACGTCCAAGGCAAGTTTTTGGCCGTCCGTTGTTTGTATGTCATATATTATGGCCTTGCCGCTAAGAACGATACACATAACATAGACCACAATAGCATCCTGAATTTTATCGCGACCCTTGTTGTATAGATCTTTCAAATTCGTAAACAACCAGGCAACCAGCTTTTTTAAATACACCAGCAGCATTTTTTTTATTTTCTCCCCTCTCACCAGGAGGGGAGAAAATGAAAAAAATGCTGCTGGAGTATATAAAAACGTTGGTTGCGTGGTTGTTTACTAATTTGTATGATCTATACAAGAAGGGTCGGGATAAAATTCTCGATGCTATTGTGCTCTATGTTATGTGTATCGGCAAGGCCATAATATATGACATACAAACAACGGAGGGCCAAAAGCCACCACCAGAGATTTCTTTAGTTTTAGTCGTCTTTATATCCCCTGAGGTTGTAGAGAACAGGCGTTTCGATGTTCCCACATCAAGAGCTCGGAAAGATCGAGTCAATTGAGCTCCAACAATTGCAGTGTCAGTAGCTTTTGATTGCTGGAAATAACCGAGACAAGGATCACCAGGCAAAAAGTATAAGTTAAGCTGCTCTTAAACATTACAAAAGTAAAGCAACCAACAAAATGTGAACAAAGCCATCTTAACTCTCTCTACTCTCTAAAAGCATTGCTTGTATTGTTAGTTCCCAAACCAGTACCAAGAATGTCATTCACAACAGGTTTGACCTATAAAAGAAAACATGACATAGTAAAAAAGATATCTACACAGTGATTCTAATATGTATTAGCATCACAAGAAACAAAAGAAACCTACCCGAAAGCTCTACACAAACTTGCATAGTTTCTCATTATATAGATGTTCTAGTGTTTTAGATATTGTTAGTCAAAACTCTAATCCGTTTCTACCAATAATTATATATACTAATTAAATTTTTAAAGGATGAGAAGTAGGCTGCAATTTTATCCCAGACTAGTAGATGTGGTTTTCCTCCTAACCTTACCTACATTAGGCAAAAAGACGAGATATATTCTACTTTAAATGTTTATTTGAAGCTTACACAAACCAATAATTTCTATAAACTATGATTGAATTCAGAATATATAAATCAATTTATACCTAATCAAAAATAAAAATATAATCTTAATTCTTTAACGAGTAAAATATAATATGGCTAATTATTTAAAACAGTTTTACTCTTAGTATTTAACAAATAATAAACAAAAAGATACCACAAAAGTTTATAAACAAAACGATACCATACAAATAATAAACAACTCATCTTCCACAACATGTTTAACCCTCCCAGCAAAACGATACCACACAACAGAAGAACACACAACAAACCTGTAAACGAAGATATGAAGTCAAGTGGAATTGCATCTTATGAGGATTCAACATTACAATTGATTGATTAATCATGAAACCAAAAGCTACTTATGAGGATTCCACATTTAAAATCTCAAGAAGATTCTTAGCTTAATCAATACGAAAATTAGATACTTTATACAAATCCTAGAACTCAAATCGATAATTCCCATCTCACACAAGCAATTCATTAACTAGCTTCAAACAAATCACCCATAAGCAACGACATAGTTCAATTCACAGAAGCAAGTCTATCACAGAAGCAAAATCACTAAAGAAGCAAGACTTACCGTCGACGAACAAACTAGAGGCGAAGCAAAAGGTGAGAAGCGATGAGATCAAAAAGAATACGCAATTACGCAGAAAAAGAACAATAAGAGATCGAAGAAGAAGAACACGAGGTCGAAGAAGAAGGTGAGAAGCGATGATTGCGAATTTGCGATGCGAGATTGTGAGAGTTTGAGGGAATGAGGGTTAGGAACTTAGGGTTTGCGCCGTTGTGAGATTGTGAGAGACTGAGAGAATGAGTCAATGAGTGTTAGATAGTTTAGGGTTTTCTCGAGGCTGGACCAATATAAATGGGCCTTAAAAGGCTTGGTCATTTTCTTTGGGTAAGTGGCCCAGGCGCAAGGTAAGTGTTAGTGGTCCATAGACTAACGGGTATTATTTGAGCGGGTATTTGAACAAGTATTTGCGCGGGTAACGGGTAACGGGTAGCGGGTATCAAGGCAAGTAACAGTTACAAGTAGTACCAAAAAAAAAAAAACTTGTACTTGGCTTGCTACTTGCAAGCAATTGGCTAAGAGGCCTTGATACCCAGCTTACTAACTACGGGTACTTGCTCTAACGGGTACTTGCTCGGGCGGGTAACGGATAATGGGCGGGTATCAAGTACTCGTGTCCAGGCCTATTTTATTCAAAACCCTAAAACGATTCTTCTCAGATCATGGCTGCTCTTCTCCGATTGATTCAATCGTAGGAAACTTTCTTTGTTCTTTTCTTTTAAAGATAAAAACGCTTAAAAGAGTATAATATCCAAACGCTTTCTATTTTATTATGACCCAACCAGCAATTTATCGGGTCACCCGAATCAATTCGGGTCAACCAAAATCAATTCGGATCATTAAAAACGACCCCAGTAACCTTCTTCGTCTTCTCTTCCTTCGCTCACGATTTCAATCTCTCTTCTTCTCATCAAAAGTATCTCTCTCTTCCACATAAAAAAGCCGCCGACTTTTTCAATCATTTCCCGCAAAATCACTCTCTACTTCTCCACAAAGCAAGCCTGATTCAACCCTTGAACCTAATCACAAACCCTCTTCTCTCTCTTCTCGTCTTAGCTTCTTTTTCGATCAAATCGATGCTATGGAGAAACATCACTCTGAATAAGACGAAACCCTTGAGCGTATTCGTGCTTGGCGTCAATCTAAACAGACTCATCAGTCAAAAACAACTTCTTCTGCTCCACAAGATCCGGATCCTAGAGAAGGTGAATCCGTTGTGCCTGATGAGGAATTGGTCTCTTGTGCCGTGGCTGAGCCGAGTCAGATTATTTCTGGCTAGTTGAGTAAGGAGAAGGGTGTTGTTAAATGTAGAAGAGAACGTAACATAGAAGAATAAAGACACATGGGTCTTCTTTGGGTAATCAGTCATTTTTTGCTAATTGAAAGGGGACTTGTGATCTCTATAATGGAAACTTGGAAGATTAGAGATTTCACGAGCTATTTAGATTTCGGCGGCTATCTCAAGTTGTTGATCAGGATGATGGAAGTCAAGGTAACTCACCGGAATTTAAAGGTATGTTAGTTATTCCTTTCATGAGGAATAACGAAAACGATGGTGGTTCGAGTATCGGAGCAGTTTTGGCGGTTAATTTCTCCGCCGGAGATGGTGTAAAGATGAGATTCGTCGAACTGGATTTGTGACTCATCTAATTGTGGGCTGAATGGAGAAGTTCACAAATTCAAAGGGTTCTTAGTTCAGAAAGTTCGTGGGTTATCCTTGATCGTTTTTTTTGGATCAACGGAAAGAGAATTCAGCGAGAGAACGTACACGGCATTGACACTGGAGGTGAGGTGCCGTTTAGCTTTGAAAACAGCTTGGAAATGGCGGAGGAAGAGTGTGTGAAGAAGGATTTGATTGAGAGAGAGGAGAAGGAACTCTATGAGGTTATCAAGGGTGAGATTCCTTAAAATTTTGAAGTTTTGATTTAATAATGCAATGCACCAGTACTTTGGAAATGTGTCTAGATTTGGAATTAGGATACAAGTGAGTAGCTAATAATGATGGAAATTTGATCACATGACTTGCTTTATTAAAGTTAGATTTGGATGGGAGGATCATTCAATTAGCAAGGTTATGTAATCAATCTATTGATAGGCATGTTTGCTATGTGGACGATATGCTTGTCATTGCAGTAAACTCAGATGTTTAAGAGGTATGCGCATTTGGGTAGAAAGAATTGTGTTTGAAATAGGTAGATTGCTATTTAAATTTCAATAAATTAATAAAGGGATTGAGATATCTATTTTGTTTTTTGGGTGAGCAATAAACAAATATATATATATATATATATATCTTAGTTCAATTTCTATTTAGATTTTGTTTGTCGTTTCTTCTGTCTTTTTTACACAACCCTCTTCTTTTATTGACCAAATAAATACATTTTCGATATTATTGTATTGAACATATTGTAAACGTTGTTCTACTCTCTCGAACTTCCTTGGTTAAAAATTCGTCTTGGTGTTCTTTTCCGTGGTTAAACACGAACCGTCGCTTAGTCACTTATGTGTTGTCAAATACGTTGAATTTGTCACAAATAGTGAGCATAAGTGGTTATGGTCCTCTTTTTTAGACTAGTTTTGGTCCCAATTAGACTATGTGGTTTTCATACATAAAAGGGAATTCTATCGTCAGACTTCTTTTGTACATACATAAGATAAGGTTGAAATTTGAAATTCAAGCGTGACGTTTACATACGGAATTAAAAATACCGTAAATCAACCGACAGTGGCCTTCTGATGAGACAGAGAAGAATAGCAAACCGGTTCGAGTGAAGAAACCAAATCCAAAATATAGTGATTAATCAATTACTTGGATATCAAGCAATTGGGTTAATAATAATGGTTGGACTAAGTGGATGTTGGCGTGGTTTTATATATTTCAGTATGCATATTAATGGACACTCTACTATCTAGTGGAGGAGTTTGATGTGTAATTGTTTTTAATTTCAAATTGGATCAACGTGTGATTCCAATATGTGCAATATGTATGTTCTATAAATAATGAAAGAAAGCCAAGAGAGAAGGCAGAGAGAAAATTGTATGAAAAATCACTTGTGTTTGTGTTTTAATTGATCAACATTGATAATTCCAAATCAGGGACCTATCACCTTCTGTGATAGATTTTGACAAAAACCAATGCCTGAAATTACATACATCTACAAAAAAAAAAAAAAAAATTGGTTGTGAATCAAACATAGAAGCTAAAATGTTGAGCAACTTATTTGCAAGATTCCATTAAAAGAATGCTCTGCTACCATAAAAGACGCGAGACCCTTCTTTTTTCTTCTCCATTCCATTATTATTATTCCGATTCTGAATCTGAGTTGTAGTGTTGTTATTGGTGTTATGATCTTCCTCGTGTGATTTATTATGAATATCCATGGGAAGCTTCATCTTTGCCAAAGACTCAGTGAACTGTTGCATACTTCTCATATACATCTCAGCTATCTGTTTCTGCATTGTTGTTTCCTCATTCATCTTATTCTCTTCGTCTCCTTCTTCTCCTTCTTTGCTTCTTCTTCTTGATACCTCTGTGATCTCTCGATTCTCTTTCTCTTTTGAATCTGCTGTGTTCTTGTCGTCGCTTAAGCTTGTCGTTGTTGAAGAAGAAGCCATAACGCTTCCATTCCCATAATGCTCTTTCTCTTCCGAGCACACCATTGTTATGTCCGTTTCTGGTCCATGTGTTGAGCCGAGACAGAGAAAAGAAGCGGTTCCGGATCCATTGAAGTACTCAGTAACCATCTGTCTGTTCTCGTTAACAACATTGATGTCAGGGAACTCAATCCTCGTGTAATCCACTGTTTCAGAGACTTGAGGGTCAAGCAACACGACCTCGGAAGAAATCGAAGTGGTGTTAATCTTGGGATTAGATGAAGAAGAAGAAGAAGGGTTAACAATGGAAAGCGTGAGCTTCACAGTACCAGCAGGGGAATGGAAGAGATCAGTGGAGGAAAGACTGTAGTCTTGAGTGACACTGTCATGACCTATGATGTCTGAGATTGGGACAAGAGCGAAACCAAGAAGCTGATCTTCCATGTAATGTCTGGCTCTGCTCATCATCCAGATCTCACATTTAAGGACAGCAGCATGAGCATCGATCTGAGTCATATCGATCATAAGCTTCTGGTTGAATTCAGGGTTTTTGCCAGCTCTGTGGATGATTCTGGTGGAGATGGTGTCGTCAGGATTGTATGTGAGAGAGAATTTGGCGTAGACGTCTTGGTTATCGTAGATGCAGATGTTGTGGATGTTTTTTGCATTGTGAACAAACACTTGGAGAACACCTGAGAAGCCTTGATGGTAGCAGAACCCAGAAGACGAAGCTTGTTTCAGAGATTCCATAGGGACAAAAAGAGAGAAATGATCAAGGAAATCAAGAAAAAGCTATATAGATGATTTGACCTTTAAAATGAGTCTGAAGCTGAACAGTAGCATGACCTCAAAGGGAAGTCATGAGGGAGAGAGAGAGATAGAGAGACGGAGAGAAATGTTGGTGAAGCAAGAGGAGCTTTTGCTTTGAGGGAATTCAGGAGCATTGAATGGAAGAGGAATAGATTAGGTGAGAAATGAGAATCAATGGAACAAAAAAAGATAAACTTCATGAAGATAAAAAGAGCATTATGATGACAAACATGATGATTATGAAGACTGAGTTGAAGAAAATATCTAACCACATATTTCCCATGGAGCAATTTCATCAAACAACATCAAGCCATTAACGACGATGATGAACGTCTATATTGGTTTGTTGACCTGGACTAATCATTCCATTGTTAATGGGGTAGGTAAGGGATTGAGATGTCTATTTTTCTGATCAATAAACTAGAGTTATGTTTTTGTAGCTTTGATTTTGTTTGGCATTTCAGTCTGCACCACCCAAAAAATTGGCCAAAGTCAATTGCAGACCCCACCAAAACCCAATCCTCAAAACCACTTAATCCTCATTCCATATGATCAATTCTCACATCATAAGCCACAGTATCTCTCACTCATCAAGCAAATGATAAGTAGCCGACTAAATGAATCAAATCTAGCAAAAGGATCTTCGACAAAGGTTTAGCAAGTTTTTGTGGTTCTACCATTATTAAATTCTACTGATGTACAGATTCTCAAGTATAGAAGTCAAAGGATTTTAGGTTGGGGGTTGATTTAATTACAGAGATACAACCACAGTCACTTCCTTCCCAACCTAACCAAAAGGGCCTCGTGCTTTGCAGCTGCTACTGCTTCTGCAGCTTTGTTTGCAGCTTCACGCTTCATTGCCCTCTTCGCTCGCCTTCCTGTTATGGCACTGCTACTCTTATCCTTTGGCTCACGCAAGGAGGAAGAGCTGGATTCAGAGACAGAAGCTTGGTCACATCGGTTCTTATGTTGGACCGGCCTTGCTTCTTGGTGGCCTGCTCTGACAAAACCATTGTCACCCCACCTTCTGTTTCCTAAACGAAGACTTGAACCGTGAAAATAAAACTCGTCAAGGTCATCGTCGTCTTCTTCTTCATACACTGGTGGAATGTCGAAATCATAGTTGAAATTGTCATTGTCTGAAATCCGCTCCACTGCTTCCAGTGGCTGAAACCATGATGCTCTCAATAGGAGGCATACACTCTCCTCGAACATGAAATCTTCAACACTGCAATGATATATAACAGACAAAATTAGTTAGAAAGGAAGAAGCACAAAAAAATGATGTAAAAGCCAAGGGTACAGTAAAAAGCAAGAAAGGCACAGAAAGAACCAGTCAAGTAAATGGAGTAAACAATGAAGCCAAATGTAAATAAAATGTAAATTTTACCTTCCGTCAAGCGTGCGGTGAACATTGAGGAAATCAAATGGAAGCTTACATTGTGGGCAGGTCGGTTTCTCTTTATAACTTGCCCATCGGAGTATGCAGGTCACACTACGTACATATACAAATGAAATTCCTCTTAAGAACGAAAAGAGAATGTCAGTGTTTGTCCTATTTCATTTCTAATCAATGGTACTCTGTCTGTACATAGAATTACACAAGAAACCAAAAATCATACAAATATGTTTACAGTATAGAGCAAAAACCTACATCCAAACACTATTAAACTCTGGATCAACCAAACATACCAGTAAGGATGTTCACAGCCTTTAACCATAGCTGTTTCTTGAAGAGGTATAGTATCCAAGCATATTGCACAACAACCGCCATGGTTCCCAAAACTCAGCTCATTGAACACTTCTTGGGTCTTCCTTTCATCCTAAATACAGAAAACTACATCTTAAATCAACCTCGTTAACGAATCACAAGGGGAGAAGAATTATAAAGAGATTCATAAACATCATCCTAAAAGAGTTTTTTTTCAGAAATACGGAAAAGAAACCAAATTCATGTACAGAAGACACAGTTTCAACATCAGACACTCCACAGTTATCAACCGAACAACAAAAGACGTAAGCCCGAGCAAAGACTCCAAATTGGAACTAACCCATGTACATTATGCACAAAACGAATAGAGAGCACAAGATATCAGAACCTAAATTCACGAAACCCCTAATTTCTCAGAACATTTCATAGATCAATTAGTCAAGGAAAACGCAGAAGCATCGAGAATTAAAGAGCTAAAGATGGAGGGAATCAACCACAAAGCAAACCAGAAACTTGATCTTCCATTATGGAAACCGGAGATTAACTAATTGATTAATAAGGGCAAAACGAAAACAAAACCTGATCCTGAAGAGGCAAAACATCCAATTGCTTCTCATCAACGATCTGGATCGAGGAACTCATAGCGGCGAAATAGAAAGAAAAAATTGGATCCACGAAACCCTAATCCAGTAATCTGAGGAAGAACAGTAGGAGTTCAAAGTGGGTATGAGAATGATTCGGATACCAAAAGAAGAAAGAAAAGAGGGATCGGAGTCCTCCGCAGGAAATGGCCGAGGAGATGTAGAAGAGAGAAGAGCCTTAATCTCGGGACTTCTTCTACACCAGAAATTAATTAAAGCGGTGGTGCTCACATGCGGCCCAAAAAATGTATATTTTGATGATTTTTTATTATTTATTTATCAAAATTATATTTTTATTATTTTTATTTTTATTTAAACTTATAATTATTTATTAAAAAAAATATCTTCTATATACTAATATTTTTACTTTTTCTGATAAAATAATTATATTTTTATTTTTAAAATTTTTAAATTACAATTGGCACGTATCACAATCTAAATTTATCAAAATCTAATAAGTTTTCTTTTGATACGCGCATACATTCAACATATATACAAACATATTGCTAATTTATTTATTTTTAAAATCGATATATACACACATTAAAAAATTCATGATAACTAGTTTCATCAAAATATGACGTCAATTCATAATTTATTTAATTTAAATTATAAAAAAAATATGAATTATTATTAAAAAAAAAAAGAAAAAATGAATTCACATAAATATGGAGAGCCAAACATAATATATTGGAGTAGGCGAAGAAGTAGAAACCTGAAAGCCTCAGATTGATTAGAAATTCGTATTGTCCGGTGGAGGATGGGAGCAGAAACAAACGTAGTTGCAGAGAAAGTCGAGGACTTGCTCGAGGTCTGTCTCATTCCTTTAATCCCTAAAATTCCCCTTTTACTTATTCTCCTCCAATCGATTCATGTCCTCCATTTTTGGGGTTTACTTGTATCAATTTTGGGTTGCTGCTTATCTTCTTCCTCTTAGTTATTATTGTTATTTGATTTTTTTTTGGGTTTTTGAATTACAGGCTGCTAGATACGATGATATTGATCATCTCAGAAGCTTGGCTTCTGATGGTGTCTCTCTTAACTCTCGTGATTCACAAGGCCGAACAGGTTTTTTTACATTCTCAGTTTTTCAAAAAGTTCCATTTTTTTCGAGTTAATAGATTCTATCTTCAATTTCTTCTTCTTTACTGCCACAGTCAGATTGAGATCCTTAAACTCTTGCTAAGATACTTGGAATGTGTAGTGTGTGAATGACTCGTGTAGTTAATACGTGAAATTGGAATTAATGATGCGCAAAATTGTACCTTTTGGCTCATTTCTTCTGGTGAATCTTGGTTACTGTTTTGGTTTAGTAATATGTTGGTTTTCTCACTGCTATAAATCCTATGTTTAGATACTCGATTAAGAAGTTTGAAATGTACTGTTTGTCTTCACAGCGTTGCATATGGCCGCGGCGAATGGACATATGAATATAGTAGAGTATCTTATCAGTGAAGGAGTGGTAAGAAAATAACAACCCCTTGCTAATTTTGATGCCTTGATGATGTAATTTCTGGTATTCGATCAATATGAATAAAAGAGAGATTATTGAGGCTTTGTTTTGGTGAGCAGGATATCAACGCTCTTAACGATGAGAACAATGCTCCTTTACATTGGGCATGCTTGAATGGTCATGTCGAGGTAACCATCACTCATGTCCGTGCTTGAAAATGTTTTGTTTCTCCGGTTTACTAAGTGGAAAGCTACTTACAGGTGGTGAAGAAATTGATCTTGTCAGGAGCTAGTCTAAGCCTTTTGAATCGGTTAGTCTCTTGAGTCTTTCTTCTCAGTCTATTGGAGGAACTAAGCTGAACCATTAGAAGCTTGGAAATTTGTAGGTACGAGCGGACTCCGATGGATGAAGCCATTGGTGCGGAGAAGATGGAGATTATAGATGCTATTAACACAACTGTTGCACAAATGGAACTTGAAAATACCAGTGTGACTTGACTTTCAGACATCTTCATCATAAGCATCCTAAATGTTCTCTTTCTGTCTCTCTCTGACTCTCTCATTTACAGGTGAGGTTTTGTATTGTGGGATTGTTGGTTTGTTACCTAGATTAGAAGTTGTTAGAACTGGAATCATATGTATTTAAAACTTTTGGTTGCAATTCCCATAGCTACAAACTTGTTCAATTAATTTTGGTCTGGACCAGTTTGGGTTTTGGTTTTGGTTTTATTTGAGTTTGATTTCAGTTTTGCATTAACAAATTTGCAATCAAGTATGGAGGACGGTGGTGGTAGCCAACTGCGGAGATGTGGCGGTTAAGGCGTGCATTTTATTTCACTTCATAGTTTCAGTTGGCCCATTTTTATATATCATAATTTTGAATTTTTCATATTCGAAATATGGAACTAATATGAAGTTTAGATAAACAAATGAAAGGTTGATCCGGATTAAATTTGTTAGAATTGTTTTCTCAAGCAAGCGATATAGTTTCACAGAACTAAAATTTGAACAAAAGATACTGTGATGTATAGAATATAAAAGTGAACAAGCTCAAAAACTCTATCATCCAAACAAGACGTTGCCGAATGCCTATGCTGGTTCAAGCTATTGGTGAGCCAACAAGATTGCAAAACGTACACAAAGGATCCTGCGTAATCAAAGAAGACATCTTCGACCATCCTTCTCTCTTAGAAGTCAATAAACGTTATTTGTGCGGATGCAATAGTTAGACAAGCTTGTAAGTTACTTTTCTTGTTATCATGTAATCAAAGAGACATTGTGATGTAAATGAATGTAACCTTTTCATGTATAGATTCTCCGTAAACCGACATAGTATAAGTTGGTATAGGATACGATATACTTCATTTTGGTTTAAGACTTTTGATTGCATACAAATTATTTTTTTTGTCAAACATGCATTATGCGAGTTTGAAGCCATACCAACAATACTAATACAAACCAATAAACTACAGATCTTGATCCATGTACAAACTTTTTCTAACTAAAAGAAATTAGATATATTTGCGTCGTTCTCTAGTTTGGTGAACTGTTGGTTTGTTGGCTAGACTAGTAGTTGTAAGAACTGGAATCATAAATCCATGGAAGAATAAGATATAAAGTGATAATCTTTCGGTGCCCCATTCCTTCTTTTGTTTTTTTAACATATGTGCAGTGCACCATCGCTTCGGTTAAAATACTAGCAATATTAAATAAAGTAAAAGTTATAATTACTAATTTTGGTTTAGTCCGAAGGGGAATGAATCTCTTTCTTTACCAAATCCATGCACCTTAACTAATACATTGTTTGGCCATCACGTTCACGTTGTTTTTTTGCACATGCCTTTCACTTACATCAAATAGTTTCATAGTTTATAGGATTAGAAAAACTATATAAAAAAAAAAATCATTTGTAAACGTTTTCACAGTTGGCAAAACATTTTGTAAACCTTTCGGCATAGACTCGTCGTTCTGATGCTGACTGACGCTGTATGTCTCTTTATGTTAGATGTGATAGATAACTTTATTTAAACTGTTTTTCGTCAACATATTCCCCACTCATTTTTTTTGTTACATAATATTTTAACTCAACAAAAATAAAATTAGTTTGAATGCGAGGGCTTCAGATTTGGAAAAATATAACTCAAGATGTAAGAAAAGAATCAAAATTATCATAATTTTCAAAAATATTAAAATTTGCTTATATATAAAAATAAAGAAAAATCTCAGTAGCGCTCGATCCAACATAATTACAGTGAACGCTAACAATTTGATTGTTTGATAACTATATGTCTTGTGTTATGATTATACTATGTTAACTATATCTTTTGTATTATGATTATACTATGTTTTCGTGTAATGATAGCACTGGATGGCAAACGACTTCTAAAATATAAATATTATAATAAATGAATGAATCATACGATTCGTATAGATATGCTTTTTCACAAGTATTGTGAAAATACTCCGTAACAAATTATATGGATTATAAACTTGAATGTTTCACATGGTCTTTTTTTTTTAAAACAATATATCTTCTGCTATACTTATTTACCTGATCTTTAAATTTGTATGGATTGCCAATGCGTGATGTTGTTCACCATAGTAGCCACCAACGAGAAACCATATATATGTCAACACGTACAAATATATTTGGTTCGGTTCTTATAAGATTCATCTTCCACTGGTTGACAAACATGCTCATCAATATTATACAAATGTAACCAAAAGACATAAATAAAAAGATCTACGCGATATATCATTTTCTTGCGAGGGGGGACGACCGGACGAATATTATCGTTCGAAAGTTTAAAAAGCCTAAACCCTATAAAGCATAAGACACCGTCGAATTTATTATTATTATTATTTATGGTGGAGTGTTTGAAGGAATATATTGATTTTTTTAATTTTATTTTTGGCTTTATTCCTACTACAGAAAGCAATTGGTTAACATATGAGGGTTCAATTAGTTTTGTTAATTCACATTCAAATTTGGAAATATATTCGAATGAACTTCTCAAATAGTATAATTGGTTTCACCTATTTCTTTTTGATGAAATGTGATAATTATATTAACTAAAAAAAATATTTACGAATAGTGTATTGAACAAAAACTGAGAGGATAAGCAGGAGTCCGAGATTGTTTTTAGATGCTGGAAAATTAAAACGACATCAGCGGATAGGAAATGCACTACACAAAATGATCTCGTTAAAACCTCATCCTAAAAATCCGATAGGGACAAAACCGGTATGAGGAAAAAGAGTACCATTCGGTGCAGCGACTTATGGTCAATTGTGCAACGCACACAATCGGAACAGCTGAGGGAGGATAGTAGTTGGGAGAATCTGGAAATTATGTTGTGATTGGGTAGCGCCGGGAAAGCACCTGTAAGACGCCTCGAAACTGCAGTCTGGTCGCCAGCTGAGACCGCTGGAAGTGGAGAGGGAGCAGCTCCCTTACAGACAAAAGTGGGTGGCCGAACCTACAAGAACACGAGAGACCCAATGAATAGCAAACTGAGAAGAATCGGTAAAGTCATGATTAAAAATGGTAAAAATTGGGGGTGACTTAGCGTTGCTGCCATAGCGTGACGATGTCTGAAAGTTTGCTATCCGGAGTGAGCTTGAAGGAGGAGAGACAGGCAGACACAGACGCTGCAATTAAACGGGAGACCGTTGTAACACTGCGATAAGGTTGACCGTGGATTCTCTTATTCCTCTTCATCCAAATGTTGTACACTGTTTCGTGAAAGATCAAACAGAGCAAAATCGTCTTTGAGTAAGACCGTTGAGGCTTCCTCAGTGTGTTTAGTGTGATGGTCCAGTCCGGATTTATCCTTCGTCCCAGCAAGTGAGATGCATTGTCGACCCATACAGTGAAGGAGTAAGGACAGCCGAGAAACAAGTGATCCCGTGTTTCATTTGGCTCTCCACACAGAACGCACGTCTGGTTCTGACCCCATGCTCGCATTTGATCGCCTGTAGAAAGACGATTTTTGATTGCTAGCCAAAGGATGAATGACTGCCGAAGAATGGCTACAGAAAACCAGACTACCCGAAACCATTGAACGCGGGGCTGAGGCTGTCTAATCAACTCCCAAGTTTCACCTAATATTTTGATGCTCTAGAAGTCTTTTCCATTGCAGTTTTATGTGTTATTTATGAAAATACTTATGTTGTGTCCAAACAAGATTAAATATGTTCTGATATTAACAATTTAGTGGCGAAATCTATGGTTCTACATAATCGATATTCATATTCACTTTTTGAATTGTAGTATGTAGGCATAGTTGTTTTTTTGTAAAAAGGATTTAACGTGGGATCTAATTGTGAAATGATAAGAGTTGACACCTCAAAATAGAACTATACAAACGCCCAAATAAATTCAAAATGCAAATATGGTTCGCGCAATAATTATTTTCTCTCGATCTACACAATCATAAAGGGTGAAATAGGATCGAACGAACACCTATACAGTATACAGTGCACACCAACGTGCCTAGGTAAGGTGGAAGCCACAAGATTACAGAGTCTCCTGCGTAATTTAATCTAAGTCAGTGAGAATAGTAACACTAAAAAGTGCACAAGTAGGCTCAGTGAGTCAGTTTATAGCAAAAACAGCTTTTAAACCCAAAAAATTGAATGGGTGATAATTCATGAATTGATGAGAATATATCACTTAATTATTTAGATTCAAAAAGCTATAATTGATCCAATAACATGGGCTGACAAATGAACACAAAATCGGCCGACATAGTTAAAGATTAATATAATAACTAGTATATCATATTAGTGGTGAAATAATAACTTGATGGAACGGCGAAACATTTCTAACTTAGTTTTCCGTATTATTGGTTGTGACTATACATTTATAATTTTTGCTAAAAAATTTGATCTGTAAATTTTTTTGATGTATTTTTAAAATTTAAGTTATAAAATCAATTTTTCATAATAAATAGTTTGCAAAGTTAACTTTCCATAATTTTCCAAAGACAAAAATTTATATCTTTAAGTTTTTAACTTTTTATAACCAAAAAAAAAAAAATGGCTTTAGCTTTGAAAAAAACATGTAAAACATGATTCTTTTGAATTTACAACTTTAGATCCAAATATGCCTGTAAAAAAGTTTCAAAACAATAATCAAATTTCTACGAAATAATGATATGACGTAAGAAAGTAAGAAACAATAATATTTGTTGATTTAGCTAAAACATTTTGTATTTACTAATTATATTTTTTACAAATCTGTACGAATTAATAAAATAAGTGCATGAGCAAATTGGACTTTGTTCTAGGATCAACGGTTTGCTAGGGAAAAAAAAATCATTATCATACATAGAATTCATCTGAATAAACTGTAGTAATGTTAAAAATTTATCAAACAAGTCTTAACAAAAAAAATATGGTTTTAAATAAGAGTTGCCGCATATTTTCGAGCGAGTTTTAGTCCTAGGAAAACATAACATAACTACTTTAAAAAAAACGTGAAAATGGTATTCTACTATTCTCCGATATCATTTTTTTTTCCAACAGCAAAACGTTTCACCACCAATTAAACAAAAAAAAACATCTATTTATAACGTTTGTTGCATCATTAGAAGTAGTACGTCCACATGGACAATTCATACAATAGAGTTAGTGAACTATTCGTTTGTATCCAACCCCATTGGCAAACAAAAAACATCAAAGAAGATAACATCTTTATCTTTCGAATAGTAAACGTTTTTGAAATTGGTTTAACCGTAAAACCCACCGCCTGAACCGCCACCACCACCACCGTAGACATTTGGCGGGTCTAGAATAGGCGCCGAGGCAGACACTCCGTTATGGTTATTGGCTCCACCACCTAAATGCAAATCCGACATATTAGGAAAACCTTCTTTGGGTTCAAGCCCTTGATCGTACAAGAATCCTTTAAAGACATGGCCACCGATTTTCACTACCGCTTGATACGCGTACTCGTCATCACCGTCCTCCACTGCCGTTACTCTCACACACTTGAAGACTGCCGCGGCTCTAATCTGCCCTGGCCATGCTTCCTTTGACCCTCCTCCGTCTTGCATACATAGAACATAATTATGAATCATTATAACCATATCAATCTACATAACGGTGTTTGTTACTATCAAATAAATATGAGTTGTAATACCTATAAAATGATCCGAATCAAACCGAGATAACGGAATCAAAAACTGACTAAAATTCTGAGTGGTTAAAACGATCTCATTCTTCCATATAAGCCAAAACCAAACCTAAACCGGAAAAAAGACTGATCATAACTTTAAAGTTTCAGAAAATTATTGATAAATTTCTTAAAACTAAAACCATATCAAATATTATGTTTTATCTTGGTTACTGTCACTCAAATTACAAAACCCCCAAATTTTGATTGATCACCGTATCAGTAATCGTCAAGAATGGCTATTAGTGTTATATGCATGTATATACATACATAAAATCATGTAGATATATATGCTAATGACAATGTAATACTACCTTGTCGGCTGGAACTGGTCTCGAAACTTTGAGGAGGCGTGTTAGATGTTGAAGTATGAGAAGTGGCTTGTTGTTGTTGTTGTTGAGACCCTACGATCCTCGGCTTCTTCGTCCCGGAGCATGTAGAGAGAGACGAGCCAGCCGTTGGATTAGCGCCGGAGGGCATGACCTGCCTCTCTCTCCGCCGAGCCGCTGAGACCCACGTGCTCTTCACGTGAGTAGAACAATCAAAGCCACGGCTCTTGCAGCACGTCCTGCACCGCCTCTGCTTACACTCTTTCTTTGCTTGGTTTCCACAATCTTGACACGTGGCGGTTCCCGATGCGCCTGAGCCAGACCCCGAGTTGTTCGAGCTCGTTCCGATCGTTGTCTGGTTAGTACTCTTGAAGTGAAGGTACTGCGTTTCGTGGTTGTTGTTCTGCCATCTCCGGTTGTTTCCGAGGAAGTTAATGTCGGAGTCTTCCACGTTATGCTGAGGCGGACCCGCCGTGAGGAGAGGAATCACTCCGACGCCAAGATCCGCCGCCGCCGCAGCTTCGGGTCCAGATATAACTCCGGCGTTTTGGTGGTGGTGGTACGCCGGAGCAACAAGGAAAACGTCTCTCAAACCAACCATACCCATCTCCGTCGCCGCCGCCGCCGCCGCCGACGGTAAGCCATAACGGACAGAAGATCCGGGAGGCCATGATGGAACGCCGGCGGCGGCGGAAGCTGAGCCTAACCCACCATGGACAACGGCGGGACCAGCATTGAAACCAAGAGATAGATCCTCGGTGGCACGGGAAGATGTCGTCGTCGTCGTCGCCGCCCAGTCGGTGAAGGCACCGGAATCCGACGTCGGTAGATTATGCCTCCTCGTTGTAGCCACAGCTGATTAAACCAAAACCCTAATCTCACAAACTAAAAAAATATCATAGAAAAAAAAAAAATCACAGCACATAGCTCCAATGTACATAACCCATATAAGTCGACACAAATCTCAGTCAGATAGAGAAAGATGAAGATGGATCCTGCAGATTTTTTGATATAAAAACAAAAACAAATCCAAAATAGATAACTTCGAAATCTACTGTCACTATCTCTCTTTGTCTGAGGCTCACAGAGATGAAAAAGAACACTGCGACTCTTTTTTACGCTTCCTCTCTCTAATGATCTAAACCTGTTTCCTACTTTCTCTCTCTAAAAACTGGTATTTTTCTTGTTGCTATCTGATTTTTGCTTCTAATCTTGGGTTTACTTCTGGATCTTTCTTTACTCTCCCTTGAAACAATAGTGGTGTATGTCTTTGGGTTTCCTTTCTTGTTCTAGATTGTTTCGTCTTGTTCCTGTCTCTCTCTCTAATAATCATCATCATAGACAACTGCAGAAAGATAGAGGCAAGTGAATTTTTTTTTGTTTTTTGGGTTTATTAATTATTTATGTTTTTTATAATAATAACACAAAGAAATGGCACATGATACCTTCTTCTCCTTTGCTTTTGTATTTTAGCTCCAGTTTTAATTTTAAAATAGTTTTATATATTTTCTATCAATCTTTTATTAGATGACGAAGTTCACCACCAACGCTCGTGCGCGTGGCTTCCACTTGCCCTTAAGAGATCCCGGCTTTTGTTTCATCCAGAACCGGTTAACTCTTTTAGGTCCATGGTTCGGTCGGTACATACGCGTTTTGGCCTTTCGCTTACCAGTCTCCTAAGTTAAAACTCCATTGAAACTAAGATTTTATTTAATACTATGTTTGTATATAGCTCGACATATATGCAATAATAAATTCAGATTTCGAGGTCATGATTAATACTATTGTCATCGTATCTTAACCACACACATTTTGCTCTGTAATAATGGTCATATGTTACCGACAAAACCGAGTCGAAAAAAATAAACAGAGAACCACATAGCAGTTTTGTATTCGTCCTTCCGACACTATTGGATTGCTTACTGTCCATACATTACAACTAAGAAAAAAATACTACTTTAAATGGTCCACATAAATGTGAAATGCTTTGCAGACCAAACAAAACACCAACGAAAAATCCAAAATCCAAAATGTGGTTTACAGATAATACAATAAATGTTGAGTAAATTCAACATATATGAAGGAAACTTCGTTTTTTTATTTTAATATGACACACGTTGATATATATCTTGGACTTTCCAAATTTACACAACCGCCAAAGATTGCTTCCATGATGATATCTCGATTTAATTTTCAGACAAAGTATACATAAACTTTTTTACACTTTTCAGTGATAGTTTGAAAAACGAATGGTACCGCGTGGCAGAGCTTGCCTGGGTCGAGCCTTTGAAGTTTACTTGGTTTAGTAGTAACCAGGTTTGAAGACCTTGTTTCACAAATTCCCTTTTTTTTTTTTTTGTTTTGAACAACAAACACAAACTAGATTCTAACACGTGCTTATGCACGGATTGAAATTTTTATATATGAACATACTAAATTGATATTTTAAAAATATCCAATTTGTAAAGAGATACTTGGTAATCAAGAAATGATTTATAACTCAAATTGTAAACTGAAATAAAAAAGAAGAAACTGATTTGGATAATGTTTAAACATCCCGAAAATGTATGATTAAAACCAAAAAAAGAACCTTAAGTAGCATAACATGAAATTTAAAAAATTGTTCGTCCACCATGTGAATAAACATCCAACAATGGTGACTTGCAAATCTTTCCCTTATTTTTCAACCTTAACCTTCTTCAAAAGAATCTTCTTCTTCAACTCAGTTTTCATGAGTTGAGTCTAGCCTCTTCAATTTTCTTGTCAAACTTATTAGCTTCCTTATTCTTAGCAGCATTTTCATCATTGTCAACACCATCTATAATGTTGACTTTCAATCCTTCCATGCATTGCTTCTTGTTCGATGATGATTGATCAGGTACATCAGAAACATCTTTTCTCTTTGACGATGGTGTAGAAACGATGCTCATATTAGTGTCAGATTTTTCACTACTATTAGTGATCATTAACACCTGCAACATGGTTAACACAACAATTCTTCAATATATAATGTTGTTGATAAAATTAAGAACACTAATAAAAAAAATACATGTTCACTGGAATATAATGATGATTGATCCGGACGAAGTTCAGATTCATTAGACAATTCTTCATTCAAATTATTAGTTTAAAAAACCTTAGCAACTTTGTACATATAAGCATGAATAATGAAATAGCGGCAGCTTTTTAGCTAAATATTCCGTGTTATAGCATGAGCAAATTGTAGTTATAGAAAAATATCCGAAATTTGGTAGATGTTTAAAGTTAAAATGATGAACCATAAAATATAATCTAAAATATATAATTTAAATTCCATTTTTTAAAAATAAAATAATATATTTAGGTTTACTGTCTAATAAACACTTAGTTAAAGTCTCGTAGCTCAAAATCAATTTTCTTTGTAACTTTGCCTTGAACATCTATGGTATTGATTTCCCCAACATTCACCAGTTGACCAAGCACATCTGTATTAAAAAAATCAATACAATAACTTTGTAATATGGTCGTTTATATTAATAGAATAAAATATATAAAAACGACTCACCAACCAATTTTTTTGATCTAAATCGCCATTATTGATTTGATTAAAATCAACCAAATCAAGCCAAATGTCATCTGAAATAGATGGTGAGAGAGACCTGATAGTTGTGTACAGAAAGTTAATTCTGTACTGATGATTTGTTGATCTAAACATTACAGTAACCTTAGTAACATTAAATCCCTGAATAATCTTCCAGTCTTCTTTTTTCACACATTTTTGGAATTTTGTAATATGCTATTTTTTTTATCTCTGCTTGAATTTTGTTACCCTGTTAATATAGACATAGATAAACATTAATATTTATCATAATATTCTAAAACTTACGTTATATTAAACATATTAGAACGATAGTGAAACTTACAGAATCATCTGTCAAAACTATTTCCAAAGATGTTTCTGTTCTTTTGGCATAGTGCATAAAAGAATGGAAGATTTTAACTCTGATACACCAAAATGTTTTAAAAGGTTTTAAATCTTTGAGAGAAGTGAACATTTTTTTTATATGAAGGTAAGAAAATGTTTTGGTTTATATGTTGAAAGAATCGATTGCTTTGTACCTGATGACTGTTGAAGATTGAATGTTGAATGTTAAGTTTATAGTTCGGATATGATAATAATGATATCCCGATTTCTAGGATATATTAACAAATATGAGATAATCCTAAAATTCTAAATATAAATATATTTTAAAGTTAATATTTTAAAAGTTAGTTCCACGTAAAATATATCACAATATTTTCTAATATCGTTATATCCTAAAAAATGGAATATCTTAAATTATCATATCCCAATAATTGAAATTGTTTTTTTATTAAATAATGGAAGTTTTTTGAATTTGGTAACAAAAGAATTTGTTAATGATCCTAAAATTCGGAATATTGGTTTTATTTAAAACCACCAACCGATTTTGTTATATACTAATTACCTATTTTTATATAATAATTAAAATATCTTTAATGAGAGATTAAAATTTATTTTTTTTATGTAATGACAATGTGATGTAAATATATACACTTTTTAATATTTATTTTAAAAATGTACTTCGCAAATAATATATAGGAGATTTCTTATCTATATTTTTCACAAAGTAATATTTGTGCCAACAAAGTTCAATGCGTATTTTATTCTCTTTCTCTCGTCGTCGGTGTTCGAACTTGGAGCCTTGAAGACTCAAGGGTACTCAACTAGTATGCTGGTTGAGATACTGAATTTGCGCAGACACTAATGATTCTTAATGTTTTAGTCAGGTGATCGTTTCTCTACTCAACACTATACATGCTTGATAGCTTCTGGATGTGAAACCACATTTTTATATTATAATGATTTGAACATGCCATTCAGCTTGGTACACGCAATCAAATCAAGGCCATGTAAGATAAAAAGGACATAAACGTTAGAGACGTAATTATTCAAGAGACATGAAATATATATAGCAAATATAAATGTATAGAATCAAGTAACTTTGTTTGCTTAAAAAAAGAATCAAGCAACGTTAACGTTGATACTTAAATTGAACATTACAAGTCTCGCCTGTGAATGACTTCACATGCTTATATCATTTGTAGCGATCCTTCTCATTGCATTTATGTAAGATATATATCTCTTCATCTAAGGAGTTGTAAGATCATCATGTCCTCTTAAAACGATTCCAATGGAGTTAGGTCTTGAATGGTTGTAGGTTTTCTGTTATCTGGATTTTTGAAAAGCTAAGTAAATTGTAGTTTTAAAGTTTGCTTAGCTTCTCAAAACTAAAATATTTTAGTTTTATAATAAAACAACAAATGTTTCTAATATTGAGGAAAACTGAATTCTATTATTAATGTAATTCAGCTTTACGAAACTCATTCAGATTAAATCAATAAATCTTATTTAGGTTTATATGCATATTTTTTTACGTGGTATAATTGCAATTAAGAAAGAAAGTCGCTTTAAAGAAGAATCATTAGCTTGAGCAATGCACGTGAAGAATCCTTTCAACAAAATGTTCGTCGGCTCCTCCCCACGCTTTGCGGCCGTCGAATCATTGCTTTTCTTTTGATAAATTTTCCTTTCGAAGGCTTTGTGGTTTTAATTGTGATGAGTTTTAGATATGGCACTTGACTCCCACAAACTCACTTTGTTCTATGCTCTTTATGTTTTACCCGATATTTTTCGAAGACCCTTTTTTCTAACTGAAGTGATGCTTGTACATTAGTTTTACATATAGCAGTCAGTAAATTGTCTTTCAAAATATATCACTTGTTGATGTCACAAAAAAGTTTCTTAATGTCACTAGGTTAACAAACATAATAGAGTTTAAAAGAAATTTGCAGATAAAAATAAGAGAGTAGATATCAAATCGGTTAATTGAATATTTTTCCCATCTTCAAACCTTATGTTTGAATCAATAGTGTGTGGCCTAATGATTTATATAAATGGGAAATAGATTTGTCATGTGGGTCAAAGTTAGAGATTGAGTTCCACCATCTACAAAAATCATTGTGGTGTTATCTTAGCCACTATAAACGTTTTTAAGTTACCGGCTTTCTATGTATTTTAAATATTCTTTCGGGTTTCAACGTGAATCTACCCCCAATTATATAAAAGAAAGTCGAAGTGTTTGAAATCCGTTGGGAATTTAACTTTTGAATGGAGATTAAGGTGGTGATAATGTTTCCAAAGAAAACTACGACGATTTTACGGAAGTACAAAAAGTGTTAACAATCTCAAAAGAAATAAAACTAGAAAATAAAATAAAAGCTTGTACGAGACCAGTAGATTTATGACAAAGCAAAAGAAAAGGAGCAGAAGGCACGGGGCTCGAGAGAAGAAAATGTTCGCAAAAACAATAATGAGGCGTCGAGACCTTGTTGAGAGATAGAGACAAAGACTAATGCTTCTTTGCCTAATCGGCGGAGGTGGCGTGCTGTCTCACTTCCCTCCGACATGCGTTGGCCCCACGCGCCTTATATTCTCCTTTTTCTAATTCAAAGGACCGGAACCCTAATTGGCCGGTTCCATTTATCGGTTTGGTTGTGGTTGATGCTGAATGCTTTTGGAAGCGAGCAAACCATTGAGCTTGGTCGTGCTCATAGTAGAGTCTATTTTTTTAACGTCAAGTATGTAATGTGATTCGAGATTAAACTTCTACTGTTAATAGTAAGTTCATCTGCTCTTGTATTTTAGATATTGATGGTAAAACTCTATGATTTAAAGAACGAGAATGTATGATGTATCTACTATATCTAGAAAATATGAGAATTTTCTTACAATAAAGTTGTTACGTATAGAGAATAATATATTGAAAAGAAAAGAAAAAACGAAAACTGTGTCCGGGCGGCCTTGAGTGTTATTGGTTCCTAAAAAACAAATTAGCCAATTTACTGAAGTAATTAGAAAAAAGCAATAAAAATTTGCAAACTTAGGCATCAGACCTAAAAACCATGAAGCTAGTAGAAATGGGCCAAGATCCATATTTCTACTGAGATCCAAACCATTTCTCGATGGTTTAGGATGCATAGCTTATATAATTCACATATATTCGGTATTCGACAATGTACCACACTCCTACGTACGGTTTTACATGGCTAACCACTCTTTTCCATTCATTAGTCATAGTGAATGTAGCTAATCCATCAAACAAGATAAATGACCAGTAGACTTCTTATAGCGTTTCACTAAACTTTCGAAAACAAACTCGTTCGCTAGCTCGGTCCACTATATGCAGATCGAATATTAGGCTGCCATTGGCCATATTCGACACTTGGTCACCAAATCTCTCTTATTGAAAGAAATCAATGGTTTTTAAAAAAATATAAAATAAATATATAGCATACGTTGGGAGTAAATACAATTTGTCTCGTTGAGCATGTAAGATTGTATGATTTTTTTTTCCTAACGTTTCTAAAGCAAATATGAAAAGTGCATGTCTGAAATATCTACTATATATCTAAATGTTTAGACTGGTTAAACAATTTTAGAGGACATCTAAAAAATCTACTTACAAATACAATAAGCCACTACGACCCTGAGTTCGAACAGCCTATCCAAACGTATATATTAAACTGCAATGACCACCCAAAACCAATTAAGAAAAATGGTAGTTTTTTATTTAGGTGAAACGTAAAGGTACGTAAATTAAACAGAAGGCAACTGAAGAGAACGAGTCGTTTCAGTTTGAAACCTTTCACGTACTTGTATATGTATCATTCCAATAATCCAATCTATAGTAATAGAGAGTCACCTTGATCATCAAAAGAGGTTTCTTTTTTAGGGATATAGAAAATTTCAAAGTTGAAAACATAGCCATTATCATGTGGAGTTATTACGAAGAAAATGAAGAATAAGTCGTTTGTTGTTTTCTTTAATTTATTCTCTCTTTCTGAAGACCATGACCATCAAACAAAGCCAATGACATGTGACAGAGTTATATTAGTTGAATTTTCAAGGATAAACCATATATCAAATGTACATGTTGGAGTACCTAACAAAATTTATATATTACTTTTGTAGAATTACTCCCAAAACATTCAATTTGTCAACTTGTTAATGCGAGACTAAATTGTAACCAAACAATACCAACTAACCACTCTAATTTACTTTTTATCTTTTCACATTTTTTTTTTCCAACACAAATACAACGGAAGAAATAAGATTAATTTTGAGAGCCTATCAATTCACTTTTCTTTTCTTTTTCAAAGCCAATCAATTAACTTCTTCTTGCTTCCGATTAAGACGGAAGAACCTTAATGGAGAAACCCTAATCTTATGTTCGGAGATCGTCTGCAAATTCGGTGACCACATGTGCTCTCTCGTTCCAACAAGCATATCATACTGCTTCTTTAACTCGGGAGAATTACAAATCGAACTACTTTCACCAGAACTTATTGCGTCTTCTTCTTCTCTGCTGTTTCTGTTTCTACATATAAGACTAAGTATAAAATCCGGAGAAACTTTAATCAGAATCTTCCCGTTTGGTCCCTGAGAATATTCAAACGGTGGTGGACTCGACGGCGCCGTGAAATTCAACGGTGGAGTATTCGACCGAACATTTTCAAGATTAGAGTTGAAGATTGAGAGACACGAAGTGGTTAAGATTCTGTATGCGAAACGTTCGATCGGTAAGACGAAATAAGTTTGACCTGGGATGAGATAGTCGTCCATGGCTAGAGCTGGAACCTGATGACCGATGAAGAAAGAATCTGCATGGCACACAATTTGATCAGGAAACTCAAACATGATTTCTCCAGCAACATGTTTCTTGAAGCCACATAGGGTTTTGGTTGATCCATGCTCAAAGAAAACGAGCGTGACTATTCCTTGGCGCCTACGGATAATCGGAAAACAAGAATTGATTAGAGATTTGCCCATATTTTTCAGAGCGATCGAGATTTTGTTTTCAAGCTGGAAAGTTATGGATTGTCTTATTAAGAGGAATGAAATATATAGAGGGATTAGTCTTTATGGTCTTTGTATTTTGTTTGTAGTGAAAAAGGCAACAACTTGAAGGAGAGTTGACTTTTGAATGGTCAAAGACTCCAGGGTTTGCTTTTGCATCTGAAGTTGGCTCTTTGGTTTGGTCAATCCTCATCGGCTTTTTGCTCATTTATTTGTTTTAATTTCCCGGCATAAAATTGCATTTTTATAATATTTTAATTAGAAATGTTACATAGAGTCGTGGAAGTGGTTACACACTGAATACTACAATATGTCAATATCAAATAATTAATTTTATTTTAGTATTTTATAATCATTACAACACGTTGAACCCGTGGCTGATTTCGTGACAACTGTACCAATTACCAAATGACGAATTAGATAATGGTCCAAATACATTCTCCCTTATCACTTACAAGTTATCCCATTTTCCTTGTGTTTGTTGTCCAATTTAACATCGCAAACATATAATATGGTACATATATAACCACATCACTAGACCTTTGAAATTCGACAATTCACATATGGTCTATGGTCTTTGTATTTCCCTAACTTTAAAGGCGACAACTTCAACGAGGGTTTACGTAAGGGTTTTGATATTACTGTAAACTTTCTGTGTATAGTTTTTTTCTTTCTTTCTTTCATTTCAAGCCAGAGCCCCAAATTTGACTAGGAGGGGCAAAAGGTGAGAAGCTTACCTAAAAATCTTTATTTTTTTGTTTAGTTTTTGATTTTGGGAAAAAACAACCCAAGAAATTTTATAAGAATAAAATATATTTATTGTTAATTCTAAAAATGGGCCTCGATATAATGGGCACAAAAATTGTATACCCAAAGAGGACGTAGGCTAAATATTCTTCAGTTTTATACCGAAGCCACGGGCCTTTTTCAAACGCACACCAAACTTTTCTCAAATAAATACAAACAGAATATGCTGTCCAACAATTTTTTTTTTTCGTTTTAAAAAAAAAAGAGATATATACTATATTAACCCAGATTATATTTTCAGCTAGAATTGTACATGTTCGGTTCAATATGGTAATGCACCGATGAATTTAGTACTAGTACATTTGTCACATTGATGCGAGTGACAGATTAATTCCAACCTCCTGGCAATTGAACTCATTTTTTTTTTTTGCCAATATCAAAATCATTTGTGAGTCAATTATCTAGTATTAAATATGAGTCAATATCAACTTAACATATTTGGTTCGAGGTTTTCCAACAATTTCTCACATTCAAATTTGTAATTTAGTTATATTATTTATAACTAAATTATAAAATTAAGTTTTTCTATATATATTTTTAATATATTATATTTTAGTATGGCGCGAATCAATAATCTAATTTTAAATATGAATCAATATCAACTTAACATATTTAGTTCGAGTTTCTCACATTTAGATTTGCAACAAATTATACCCGTTTTTATATCTAGATATGGCGCAAAATATATGAAATAAAATAATACATGTTATTTTAATAATTTTTATATTTAAATTTAACAAATTATACCGTTTATAACTAAATCAAAATATTAATTTTTGTGATGTATATTTTTATCATATATTTGTGTATGGCGCAAAACATTATCTAGTAGTAAATATGAATTAATATTAAACCCAAATTAAATTATTGCTAAGTATAATTAGACCCAAATGTTTAAAGCAAAAAAAAAGAAGATTGATTTTATTTTCTCTAGTCTGTAGAATCCGCCTTTTGGTCTCTCTCTCTCTCTCTCTATCTTTTTCTCTCGCTAGAAAACTTTGTAGTAGATCATGCCATGTACCTCTAGATTCTCTGCCTCCCGATTTTTTCTCACTTTCTCTCGCGTCTGCTCAAGAGTTCACCATCATCCTCAAGCCTACGCATTCTCTGATCCCTCTTCTTTGAACGGCGGCTTGTTCTTCTTTTGCTATTCGGATCGATTTTGAATCGATTTGAGCTGAAAAAAGTAGCTCTGCTTTAGTCAGATGGAAGTAAATGTGTTGGAGTTGGTTCGAGATCGACGATCATTGTGATGAATAGTTGATTGATTCCGTGAATGTAGATAGCCTTTGAATTTCTTTCGGATTTTTAGCTTGAGCAAGTGAGGATTTCGTCGAGGTTTTGGTTAATGGAGGGTTTCGATTCTGAGGAACTTCGTTGAGATTTTTTTTTTGTTTATGTCGAGAAACGGGAGGATGGCTTCGGATCTTAGTAGAGCTGGTCCTGTGGAGAGAGATATCGAGCAGGTTGTTAATGTTCTTCTTCATTTATGTCCATGTAGTTTTAAGTAATCGAAGCCTTATTTATGATTCATTTGCTTATATAATGTTAGTGATACTTCTACTGAACCATTAATGGATAGTCTCTTCGGAATTAGATATATATGTCGGGCGAATTTGTTCGATTGGTATTTCTTAGGTTAGTAAAGAGTGTCTTAGATTTTAAACTTAAGGTTGTCTATGAAAATTTTACCTTAATCATGGAGTCCTATTCCACTAAGAGTTTTGACGAGCTTGATTTAAGCTATGCAAACTTATTATTTGTGGAATTAAACCTTTCTCGGATAGTGATTTATATTTCTTTCCATTCAGCTTGGAGTTTTATTAGATGCAATTATCATGGACGTAAGATTGCTGAATATCTGTTAGGTTCCTTTTTTATTGCCAAGATTCATACTTCAGTGTGTGCATTGCTACTTATATTCTGTATCCACTATTTCTTCTGCTGTTATTATCGGTGAGCTGATATCTGTATTGCAAAGATTCACCTACCTTGCTTATGGAATGCTATTTGATTGACTCAGGCTATCATTGCCCTGAAAAAGGGAGCTTACTTGCTAAAGTATGGAAGAAGAGGGAAGCCTAAGTTCTGCCCATTTCGCCTTTCTAATGTAAGTCATGTTTGGTTCAATTTCATTAAATTTTCTGTTAGCAGTGCTCTACGGTAATAGTTTCCAGTTCTATCTTTGGTTTATTCATGGATGGGTGGTGATATTTATTTTGCAATCCTTTGCTATTACAACTTAATATACGTGTAGCTCACTGTTTGGCGTTTAAGATATAGTGGCCTGTAACTTTCAGGATGAAACTGTTTTGATATGGTTCTCTGGGAATGAGGAGAAACATCTGAAGCTGAGCCATGTTTCTAGGATCATTTCTGGACAACGCACTGTAAGTTCATGTGTGGATGATGTCGTTTTAATTCTCCCTTGAGCTTGCAGTGAAATACTTAGAACGAGTTCCTGAGGACTGTAATATTCATTCATGCAACTTTTCATGTGTCAATTTCCTTAGTTCAAGGGTGCATATTTGCGCCGTACCAATCTAGTTTGATATCTTGATAATTCTAGCAATTTTGGTTCTCTTGTAGCCTATTTTTCAGAGGTATCCTCGTCCCGAAAAGGAATATCAGTCGTTTTCACTAATATATAGCGAAAGGTCTTTGGATGTGGTGAGATTCTCTTAAATTATTTACCTTTTTCACTTGCGTATAAAATAATTACCCTGTCATTTGAAATGTCACTGTGGTTATTTGAAGTTAATTAATCTATTGGTACAATTTTATTTGGTAGATATGCAAGGATAAAGATGAGGCTGAGGTGTGGTTTACTGGTCTTAAGGCCTTGATTTCGCATTGCCATCAAAGAAACAGGAGGACTGAATCAAGAAGTGACGGTACACCATCTGAAGCTAATAGCCCGAGAACATATACCCGGAGAAGCTCTCCTTTACACTCTCCATTTAGTAGCAATGACAGTTTGCAGAAGGTACTAAAAGAAGTTTTCTGCGTACACTTTTGTGCATGTGAACGCTAACTAAATACATTTTCGTTTACCTTTCAGGATGGTTCTAATCACCATCGCATTCACAGTCCATTTGAGAGCCCGCCTAAGAATGGCATTGACAAGGCATTTTCGGACATGGCATTATATGCAGTTCCTCCAAAAGGATTTTATCCCTCAGATTCTGCAACTATTTCTGTTCATTCTGGAGGCTCGGATAGCATGCATGGACATATGAGGGGTATGGGCATGGATGCTTTTAGAGTTAGTATGTCAAGTGCTGTTAGTTCCTCGAGCCACGGTTCTGGTCATGATGATGGAGATGCATTAGGAGATGTTTTCATCTGGGGGGAAGGCATAGGAGAAGGTGTTTTGGGTGGTGGAAACCGTAGAGTTGGAAGTTCATTTGAAATAAAAATGGATTCCTTATTGCCAAAAGCTTTAGAATCTACAGTAGTACTTGATGTCCAAAATATTGCTTGTGGTGGACAGCATGCTGTCCTTGTGACAAAACAAGGAGAAAGTTTTTCTTGGGGAGAGGAATCTGAAGGCAGGCTTGGCCACGGTGTTGATTCCAATATTCAACAACCAAAGCTCATTGATGCACTCAACACCACAAATATTGAGCTTGTAGCATGTGGTGAATTTCATAGTTGTGCAGTTACTCTGTCAGGAGATTTGTATACCTGGGGTAAAGGAGATTTTGGTGTTCTTGGACATGGAAATGAAGTCAGTCACTGGGTCCCTAAGAGGGTTAATTTTCTGTCGGAAGGGATACATGTATCATCCATTGCTTGTGGACCTTACCACACAGCAGTCGTTACCTCTGCTGGACAGTTGTTTACTTTTGGTGATGGGACCTTTGGTGTTTTGGGCCACGGAGACAAAAAAAGTGTTTTCATACCTCGGGAGGTAGACTCTTTGAAAGGTCTTCGCACTGTCCGGGCAGCTTGTGGTGTATGGCACACAGCAGCAGTTGTGGAAGTCATGGTTGGGAGCTCAAGCTCGAGTAACTGCTCTTCTGGAAAGCTCTTTACATGGGGTGATGGTGATAAGGGCCGTCTCGGTCATGGTAATAAAGAACCAAAACTTGTGCCTACATGTGTCGCTGCTCTTGTTGAACCCAATTTTTGTCAAGTTGCATGTGGTCACAGTCTAACGGTTGCACTTACAACATCAGGCCATGTCTATACTATGGGCAGTCCTGTCTATGGTCAGCTTGGAAACTCACATGCAGATGGAAAAATTCCAAGCCTTGTCGAAGGTAAACTTCACAAGAGTTTTGTCGAAGAGATAGCTTGCGGTGCTTATCATGTTGCAGTTTTAACTTCGAGGACCGAGGTTTACACTTGGGGAAAAGGATCAAATGGTAGACTTGGTCATGGAGATGTAGATGATAGAAATTCCCCGACATTGGTAGAGTCGCTCAAGGATAAACAGGTGAAAAGTATTGCCTGTGGCACTAACTTCACAGCAGCTGTCTGCATTCACAGGTGGGCATCAGGGATGGACCAGTCCATGTGTTCAGGTTGCCGTCAGCCCTTCAGTTTTAAAAGAAAGAGGCACAATTGCTATAATTGCGGACTAGTGTTTTGTCACTCATGCACAAATAAAAAGTCGTTGAAAGCTTGTATGGCACCGAACCCGAGCAAACCATATAGAGTGTGTGACAAGTGTTTTAACAAATTGAAAAAGACCATGGAAACTGATCCATCGTCTCATTCTTCGCTGAGTAGAAGAGGAAGCATTAACCAGGGATCAGATCCCATTGAGAAAGATGACAAGTTCGATTCTAGATCCGATGGAAAGTTAGCTAGATTTTCAATGATGGAGTCCATGAGACAAGTGGACAATCGATATAAGAAGAACAAGAAATACGAATTCAATAGTAGCCGTGTCTCGCCTATACCAAGTGGAAGCTCTCAACGGGGTGCGCTTAACATAGCCAAGTCTTTCAATCCAGTATTTGGAGCATCAAAGAAGTTTTTCTCAGCTTCTGTTCCTGGTTCTCGAATTGTTTCTCGGGCAACTTCCCCAATATCGAGACGTCCTAGTCCACCTCGTTCAACTACACCAACTCCCACTCTTTCGGGACTAGCTACACCAAAATTTGTAGTGGATGATACTAAGAGAACCAATGATAACCTAAGCCAAGAGGTCGTTAAGCTAAGATCTCAGGTAACTTTGCTCTCCACCATCTTTTGTTTCTCTTATTTCCATAAACCCTCACACATTTATTGCTGCAAAAAGACGTAGTTTGTAAAATTTTTGCCATTATGTTTCTGACATTCTGTGTTTCCTGATCATGGTGAATTACGTTCCGGATTTTACCATGTTGGTTAGATCATGGTATAGGGTTTCAGAAGGCGTAGCCGCCAATTTACGTGGTTTCGTGAAGAAACATTTTTTCATTTACAAATTTAATTACTGCCTCAGTTAGTCAGTTTCTATTTATGACTGCCCTTTTGCTAACCAGTAAATGATATATCAGGTTGAAAGTCTTACAAGGAAGGCCCAGCTTCAAGAAGTTGAGCTGGAAAGAACAGCCAAGCAGCTTAAAGAGGCGTTGGCAATCGCTAATGAAGAAACGACAAGATGCAAGGCAGCAAAAGAAGTGATCAAATCACTTACCGCTCAAGTAATTTCTAAGTTTTTTAAAAATATGGTTTATGCAGTTAGTGGTGATTTTTTATACTGAATATAAGGATCAACGCAACTATGCAGTTAAAGGACATGGCTGAAAGATTACCTGTTGGATCAGCTCGTACTGTGAAGTCTCCTCCGTCTCTTAATTCATTTGGTTCCAGCCCTGGTCGCATTGACCCTTTTAATATCTTAAACCAACCAAATAGCCAAGAATCCGAGCCGAATGGCATAAATACCTCAATGTTTTCTAATGGGACCATGACACCTGTATTTGGGAATGGTGAAGCAACGAATGAAGCACGGAACGAGAAGGAATGGGTTGAACAAGATGAACCTGGAGTCTATATCACTCTTACAGCCTTAGCCGGAGGTGCTAGAGATCTCAAACGCGTCCGTTTCAGGTACAATAGTTTCTTATCTTCCCTAAAAGAAACAATCATTTTTTATATGTCTGAAGATTGGACTGTAATTTTGCTCGACCGTTTTGTTTTCTGACAGCCGAAAAAGGTTTAGTGAGAAACAAGCAGAACAGTGGTGGGCAGATAACAGAGGAAGAGTCTATGAACAATACAATGTTCGCATGGTTGACAAAGCCAGTGAGGACTTGCCTCATTGAAACTCTTTAACACCAACCAGTTCTCTATTTTTTTCTATGCCCGAGTCAGGTGAGTGCAGAATCTCGGGATATAACAACAGAAATATATAGAGAGAGATATTAGATGTTTTTAAGTGCTTCTTTCATTGTAGTTTGGGATTTGTGTGGTGTTGGTTGTGACAAAGTTGTAAATTCGTTATGGTGTCATGCTGTAAATCCTATAAACATACAGTGTTTTTATTCCTTAGAAACAATGCTAGAGTAACTGGTTTTCAAGCAGATTTTAGATACATCATAACATTGGAAACTAAAAGTTACTGATATTGTTCTAACAAAAATCAAAGCCAAGTAAAACTGTAACTCAGCTGGTGCCTTCATCTTCCCTGAGCTTGAATTCCACGGTTTCAGAACGCCATGGCAGAGGCGATGTAGGTAACGAAGAATGGTAATGGACAGGCGAGTCTGGTGGTGAGCGCCATTGAGTTGAGCATTCCAGCAAATCGGAAAACTCCTCCATTGGTATCTCTTTGAGTTCATCCCAAGTGTGGCTATTCTCATCATCCATCTTAGGTGCAAAAACAAGCGAAAAGAGTCATAAACGTTGCTCAAAACAAGGGCTACAACAGGATGCTAAGTGTTTGGCTTCTCTAAACTCTTATGGCCTACCTTAACAAATGATCTTAGAACGATTCTCTTATAACTCAACAGAATCTAGATAGAGAGAGATAAGGTAAGGGAAAAGCTAATCTTTACCTTTTTAATATTGTATTCAGGAATCCCTTCCTTGATGTTGGTATCTGGAAAGAAGAACAAGAATAGGCTTCAGAGAATAAGTCAAGCAAAGGAAACGTTAGATTGAAACAGTATGGAGAAAAAAAAAAGGGTTCTTTCTTCACAGTCAATATTACCATGTCCATGAAGGATGATGTGTTCAGAGAAGTAGTCGTCCCACTGGTATTGTTGTTGTGCTTCAATGCATTTGCTGTGGTCATGCAAGAAACCTTCCTTTGCTATGTCAAAGTCTACTCCCTCAACATTCTTCTTCGTCTTGGAAGAAGCTTGAGGTTGCAACTTTGACTTGTTTGTGATATCATGCAGAGCCTTGCGGGTTCCAAAACCCGCCCCATATTTCTTTGGAGCTGCTAGCGAACTCTTACCTTTTCCCGCAGCAACCACCTCTACAATGTCAAACAAAACAAAAAAAAACATCAGAAGAGTAATCAGAAACATAACAAGTTCACAGAATCTCTCTACCTCTAGAATAATAGAAATGTCTATCAAAATAAGCAAAACACAGTTCCATGTTTGAACAGACATTCTCATGCATTTTTACACTGATGATAAACATATACAAGATGGACACAAAGCTAAACGTAGTTCATATTTGAACCTCAGCATATTATTATTGGACATGATTTTGATATACACCTGGAGCAAATTCCAGAATGTATCTATCTATAAGCAATAATAAGAACCAAGATCTCACATATGAATCCAAGAGAAAAAAAGACAGAAAATATTTGCAACTTGGTAGGTAGGTCCGTACCATTTCATATCTTATAAATCACAAAGATTTTGCTACCTTAGGACAAACGAGTCATCACAAAACACAAGAAGAAAAAACTAAAGATTGAAGTGTAGGAAACAATACTTTTTCCATGGGCAGCTAATACATTCTCGTCCTGGAAAATCATCTGCCCGCGAGCAATTGTGTTCGCCATGCTCACCTACTAAACACAACCAGCCAATTTTATTGGGTAAATTCTAAGCAGGAATTCTAAGTGAGAAATGAAACCAATACCTATAATCAAAATTCTAAGCAGTTGTCGCTCAGCGTAAAGAGGAGCTTCAATAAACAGGTGAATAAATTCCCCCAAAAACCCAGGATTCCCCAAAAAAAAAGGGTTAGAAATTAGGAAGAAGAGAGTGATGGAGAAACAACGAAGGACGAGGAAGAGAAGGAATAGTAACGGTGGAGTTGGGGCGGGGAAAGATCTGCTGTGATCTGAAATTTAGGGTATGCGAAAATTTCAAACGAACACAGAGAGCGCTTTAATTATAACTTTCTAATCTTATTACTGTGTTTTGTTTAAGCAGCGTCGTCAAAGGCTCAAGGATGTTTTCGATAATTTGATTTAATTGAGTTATTACTTACTTACTTCTTGATTGGTTTCCTACTTTTCAATTTATGCCGTCGTGTGTAATAATACTAATCTCAAATCAAATATCCAACTTCACTAGTAGATGATCGATCACATGAAAATATCATTTGCTATATGATTCATTCTGCACCTTTTATGTCATTCTTAAATGAGATTTTTTTTTTTTTTTGTTGTTGAAAAAATCGTACACATTGGAACATAGGAAGTATATGTTAAGACTTCTTGTTGATTCTAATTTCCGGATAACAAGTCTAATTAAGGTCTTTCTCTCAAAAAAGATAAACAAACACCACCCATAACGTAAAATAGAAATAAAGTTCCAAAATATGAAACGAATAAACAATAAAGGATTCAAAAATAAAGAGAGGAGACTGACTTTAGGGCATAGAATGATTTTAAGTATATACATAAATAATATATCTGCCACTGACTGGTTCAAGTGTCTTTAAACTTTGAGATCAGCTCAAGCTTGGCCACAAGGAGCTGAGTCTTGTTGCGAGCTTAGCACTCTTATAGTCCTCCCGCAGTTGAATAAACCTGCACATATTCATTTACGTTCCTTTTCAACTCTCTCAATTTCATCATTTTTCTCGTTATCCTAATAATCACTTTTTCTTACCTTTGCGCGTCTTTGCGAATGCTTGGACTTCCCTCGAACAAAGTCGGCAGACTATCTGGAGCAACGATGAAAACATTCGCGATTCTACACTCACATAAGTAATTACAAGTTATTACATGAATAATAATAAGAAGAAGGCGACGAGAGAGTCTCAAGAATGTTATTACATTCCCAGAAGCTCAAATTTCTCATCCACAGATGGAGCACCAAAGCTTTTAACAAATTCTCCATACTCGGATATGTCACGCTTCAGCCGCAGTCCTCCACTGTCAACCAAGTGTTAGTAATCACAAAACAAAACCAAGCTTTATATTCACACAGACCTAATCTTGCAATGGATCTGTTAATTAAGGTCAAGAGATTGATGTGATCCGACAAAACTTTTATTCCAAGAGGTGTGACTACGTCAAACATTGCATTCATGTCAGATCAGAGTGAAAAATCAGAGAATCTATGTTTGGTTGATTAGGGTCCTGAATCTGATTTTACGGTTATTCTGCAGATGTGACTTTAGAAAGGAAAATATTAAAAAGACAGCTGAAATCATACCTGGGATTGATAGTGAACTTCTGCCAGTGTGTTACTAGTAGCTTTTCTAACCTATTTCCCTGAAAATAATAAAGAAAACTTCATTCAAATCCTCATCTTTCTCGATATATAGCATCATTCATATGATGCAGAAAATAAATTATTCATTTTAACTATTAACTGGAAGCCACAACATTGGTGGAAAACAAGACTGAGTTGGCATTTTATTGGATTATTCAATTGTTATAATGCTGGACTACCATCCATAGGCGAAAAGCTAGCAGTATATGGAAAGGCGAAGATATCGTACAGGAACTTAAGCTTAGAATGTTTTTTATTCTCTAGTCCGCCAATGGACAAAACAATAAAAAGCAAAGGTCAGGGAGAATAAGCATTTAGAACAAATAAAATAGTAACCAAAAGGCTTATTGAAATCTTTGGTGATACAAATCATACCAGTTCAGTCAGGAAGGCTTGCTTATTAAGACCTTCCAAGGCAGTGAAGGCTGACTCAAGTACCCGGGAAAGATAAGCCACGACCCTAAACAAGAGAGTGGGATTAGAAATGAAAGTAACAAGTTCTTTAGAAAAAAACAGATGAAAGAAGAGCAGAGTGTTGAGACGTGATCAATAGATATTTTTTAAAATGGTTTCAGAAACCTACTAAGTACACTAGAAATAAGTACTTCTGGCTTATCAAACTAGAAAATAAAAAAAGGTGAAGCCTTCAACCAATTAGGGGAAGGTAGAGTCTCAGCTAGACCAACCTTATGCAGGCATTTGTTGGGCGGTGGTCAGGAGCAATTCCATCATCAGGTGATTTATAATCGGTAGACTTCTGCTCAGATGAAAGTAGCCTATCAACCTGAAAAAGGCCATATCAGAGTCCTTAAAATGAGTCGAAAGAGAATAATAAGCATGTTCAGCGTTGAACCACACGGATCTGTTTGTAGATTACACAAAAAGCAACTAACCTCAGCCATCACAGTTTCAATGCACTGCTGAAGTCCCTTATAAGCAGCTGCCTCTGCTTTGGACAGAGCAGTTGACATTTCTTCACATGAAGCAGCATGTGCACCATCCACTGGTAGGAGAAGCCGAGATATAGAATTTGCAAAATACTGGAAGAGAAAATTATATGATTAGAATAGGAGTCAAAACATAGAATTTCCATAGTAGAAGATTGGGTCAAACTGTTTGAATATTTCAATGGTTGAGTAGCAGAAGCCTTCTCATATGAAAAAAATGAAAAACGAACTGATAACCATAAAAGCGACCCAACATGCCTGCTGAACTATAGCAACACTGCTACCGCAACGCTGCACAGCAACCATGAAGGATTTAAAGCTACTTTCACCAGCAGCAGCAGCAGCTTCTGCCTGAGAAATAATCAAAGAAATTATAAATAACTCCACCTAACAATTAATATAATGAGCACTTCAAATAGTGGGAAAGAGAAAAGAGAAGGAATTACAGCAGAAGCAGCTGCAGCAGCCACTCTTCTGCTAACGCTTGTGCCCAAAACAAATCTCTCCCTCAATGCTGCAGCTTCAGACAGGCCATCCCTTGCCCGTTCAAGTCCCTCAGTTATGTATACGCTCACCTGCAAGAACTCATCATTGCATCAGCACAATTAATATGAATGATTCTAGAATCTTATGAACAGCATACCTGGTCTAGCTGGCAAGTAAATATGGCTTTAACATTGGCAGCGAGTGTGGCTGGCTGCACAAAGAAGTAATTATATGATCAGATATACAATCCCAGATATTACAGTTTACTTACTGTCGGATATTTCTGCCAAAATCAATTTTTAGATTATTTCTTTGTCAATATCCTATTCCTACATCGTTTCCAAAAATTCACAGCAACTAACTTAATTTGGAAAAATTTCTCATAAATTGCTAAGTTCAGTAACCTGAGATGAAAACAGTGTGCATCTGGTTATTGCTTCTTCATTCCATCGAACAAACTCTGTCACAACGGTGACTGATATCTGCTGCTGAGAAGATGATATTGAAGCACCCCTAGAGCGTCCTATTGTCCCAGATGACTCCGAGACTTGCTGACTCTCAGCACGTAATTCTTCCATCTGTAGAGAAAAACTCATATCTAGCACTTCACACTAATGGACAAAATAACAACTAACTTCAATCAGAAATTGAAATAATCATATAAACCTTTGCTTGATACAGTTGTTTTAACGAGGCCTGCTCATGCTCAGGGTATTCATCCTTGTGCGAGGAAAACAAGGACTCTGTCAAATCTGCACAGTCAAAATAAAGATTTGTCAGCACCAACAAAAGTTTGCATGACAAAACAGAACTATCGTTCAGAATCACAAGAGAAAAAGATGACCTTCAACATCCAGGTCACCGCATCCAACAGCTCGGAGGTCTTTAGCAAGTTCTTGTGTTCTCTCATATGCAACTGCTAACATTCTAAGGTACTAAAGCCAAAAATCAAGAGTTAACTTTCTTATACCAATTCTTCTACGAGATAGAAAAAAAGAGATAAGGAGATATCTACACACTAGTAACAGTCCGCCTTCTTGCACAGGTGGTGGACTCATAAGAGACGGCTTTGCCAAAATTTTGTCAAGAATACCCGTGACACGCTGTTCCAGAACTCTCTGCGTAAAATACACGAAGAGTTGGTATAGCTTATCCATACGCCGGGTTAACACTACAGTGTCCAAATTATCAGTGCCAATTACCTGAACTAAGATTGCCATAACTTCATTTGGAGCAGGGAAAACAGCTGTAATGGTCGCTGCTTCTTTGCGTACAGTGTCTACACATGAGACGTAACATAAGATATGAATTGGCATAGAAGCATGTTTCAAGTATTGCATCCAGATCAATGACAATCCTTCAGACCTGTAATTTCCTTGTATAAAGCAGAAAGTCCACGGGCAACATTGCTAGGACTAGGCTGAGAACCATGGTCACCAAGAACCAACCTAATGTCTGAATTCATGACTTCCACATCAATAAACATTGGCCGTGTTGCCACATAATGTTGCATAGCACTCGTACCCCTGTTAAACTGAAAATGAAGAAGAAAAAAAATTGAGCATCAAGAAGCATATACAAGAGGAGACCTACACATCCATTCCTTATGTGATAGCCTTATGTAAAATTAAAAAGTACATAACCACTAAATACGTAAGAAAGGCCTTCGCTCAGTATATAAGATAAAAGAACAGGTTTCCCTACTGACTTGTAAAGGCGCATGCTGCAGAATAAAGTATTCACCTGTGACAAAATCTTAGCACATTCTGACATGGTGGATAAATCTCTCCGCTGTGATGCAGCATCAAAACGAGATAAAAGCCTGTTCTCCAATTCTACAACATCATACTCAAATGTCACAAGGATGAAGTTGAACATACAATAATCCTCTTCAGTAAATATACAGAAAACACAGTATAAACGAATTAGTTTACCATTACAGTAATCCTGAAGATTAGCAACTGCAACTTCCAGTCCTCGGCCAGGGGTTGCATTTCCTGCAGCTGTACCCCCACCTTGCCTTCCAATGTCTTCCTCAGCAAAGGATCCTGATATTGACAAAGAGAGCATGAATAAATTGCAACCTAATTTAACGGTAAACTTTCATTGTTCTGCCAGCAAGCGAGTTAAATAATAGATAAAAAAAATTTCTGACACTCCAGACAGATTCCAAATAACATATAGCTATCACATCATACGTAGTTTCTGAGCGATAGAAGCAGCCTCAGCTACGCGGCTATCATCAGAAAACAAAGCGGAAAGCTCCATAAGATCCCCTGGGCTGCCGTTGAACTCCATTAGGTACTGCATTTGTTGAACAAGGATTACTTTAAGCATTCATCTAACTAAATATGCGACCAACCTTCCAATATAGATGCGCTCTTACCTTTATAAGATCTATCGTCTGGCTAGCAGTTTCCCGCTGAGCATCTGCACTCTGACAAAGGAAGCATGTGTTAATATTGGATAGATCACCAAAAAGGTTGTTATAGGCTAGATATATTTACCTGCAGATGATCTCCTATTTTTGCAGCGGTCTGTCCCACACTTGAAATACGACCGTCCAACCTTGCAAAGCTCTCAAACAGACCGTCCACACCCTTCTCTATCTAGAAAAAGAATTCAATTACCATTTGAAGAAAGGACCGGGGTGTCAGTTAGTTATTCATCAGGCAGTGATCCATGTACCCAAGAAAATTAATCAAAGCAGAAGTATTGGTCTGCCAACCTCAGTCAGTGTCTTCCGGTGTTTGGCATCTTGGGTTGAAACTTCCTTCTTTAGTGTGTTGAGCCTTCCATCAACCTTCCAAAATATTTAACAAAAGCCTCAGATATCAGAACGATGAAAAGAAAAAACAAGGGCTTGTCATCGATGTAGACCCAAGACACTCACCTGCTTCCGAAGATCAACTAACTCCTTGCAAGCATCTTTGAACAGAGACAAAAGACCATCTACTTCAGGGAAAAAAGGAGCAGAAGACAAAGGAGCAGATTGCCCACGTAAATGCCCATTTGCCAAACCATCAACTCCAGCAATGTTGCCATGGCCATCCCCAGAATCTGCTTCTTCTTCTAGGAAAGACGGCAAGAGGTCGTTTACCAGGTTCCCAAATAATGCATCAAATGAAAAATCACCCTGCGAGTGACCAAAATAATCAAAATCCCTAATGATTTAAAAGTAAAAAACATTAGCAACCACAAGCTGAAATCCTTACCTTGAAGTCTTCAATGTCAAGAATCAGAGGAACAGAGTTAACAGAGGACGATCTGGGTCCTCTTCCTCTCATTCCTTCTGTCATCTGATAAAACATAACAAAAAAAAAAAATTCCTAAAATTAAAATTCAAAGAAGTGAAGAATCAAGTCTGACAGATCATATATGAAACATTCAATAAATAGGAGATATGAGGGAGATGCGTAGATATTTGGATTATTCAAAGATACTTAAATCAAAATTACAGTAGCATATATATTCTCAGTTAAGAAATCGCCGGTAATCGCTGATTTCTCCGCCGAATGCAACAAATTGAGAGCATAAAGACGAACAATCGCGCGGAGACCGAGACGGGAATGGAAAAATCTAGTATGGAGCAACTAACCGGCGGTGAACGGAGAGATCTAGACGGCGGAATCCGGTAACTGCAGGGAGAGAAAGACGGAGAAATAGAGACGGTCTACAATGGCGGAGTTGGGGATTTTCTTTTCACAACTACGAGCTCCAATGAGCTGTTAATTTAATTATTTACGAGTTTTTCTTTCAGTTTAAACCGCGGCCGGTTTATTTTTTTTTAATAAACTGTTAAATTAGTTTGCATACATTACTGATTACCCTTAGGCCTTAGTTAATGATCAGAGATCTAACTAGTAATTAGTTTCCCTTTATTAACACCTCCACTCTCACTCAAACGCCAATTTTTGGGAATTTCTGTTGTGTTTACATGTACAAAACCAAACTAAAAAAATATATAAATGCAAACGATATATGCTTAAGGAAAAAATCTTATGTTTGCATTATTGCATTTTTGTTTACAATTAACAACTAACGATATTTTGGGTTATGGAGATTTTGCTCGTGCCCAAGTTTGTGTATGATGATTTGCCTGAGAGTTTAAGTAGACTAATATAATCTTTTGGACAATTTGGCTCCAAAGTAGATAAGATAAAAGTACCCGCATTACAAAGCAATTGGTTCGTTGATTCACTTACTTCATTACACACACAAGAAGATAATCGAATACATAGAGGTAATGAATTAAATATATAAGGACGGAACAACAGCAAATAAATTCAAAACAAAAAGAAACATTTGGGATGCAATATTTATCTTATGAAAACTTATTCTTGAAAAAATAACGGCAAAGTCATACATAAACGGGCGGTATTAATAGAGAGAGTTTCAGATTTTCACATAGCGTAAACAATCAATGAGCCTTTGAACATTTTATGGTCTCAAAAGCATTGTAACCTCACTACTAACTGTTATAAATAAAGAGAGCTCAAAGCAATGGAAGCAATATCCAAAAGTGATAAATCTGAGTCAAAGATATCTTACGCAGAATGGCCACCATTGTTTCACCTCCACATTTCTCCCCTGTTGAAGACGCTGAAAACATCAAGAAGGCTTGTCAAGGTTCTACTTTTCTTTGGATTAGTGTTTCAAAAATTATGTGATTTTATATTTCTTGCTATTTCCTTTATTCATCTTCTTTCTTTTATTTGGGGGTTTTAGGATGGGGAACCGATGAAAAGGCCATCATCTCGATCCTAGGACGCCGGAATTTGTTCCAGAGGAAACTCATAAGACAAGCTTATCAGGAGATATACCATGAGGATCTCATTCACCAGCTCAAATCTGAGCTCTCTGGCGATTTTAAGGTCTAGATTATATATATCCATATGCTCTACTCTATTTTGATAATCCACAAAAGGTAATTTTCATGGAAAATATATTTGTTACCTGCAGAGAGCTATTTGCTTGTGGGTCTTGGATCCTCCAGAGAGAGATGCTCTCTTGGCTAACTTGGCTCTTCAAAAGCCTATTCCTGACTACAAGGTTCTTGTCGAAATTGCCTGCATGAGATCCCCTGAAGATCTATTAGCTGCTAGACGTGCTTACCGTTGCCTCTACAAGCATTCTCTTGAGGAAGACTTGGCCTCCCGTACTATTGGCGACATCAGGAGAGTGAGTAATTTTAATTTCCAGATATTTTCTTCTTGTTTTGACTGATCTTCAACGCTTGGGCGTTTTTGATATATACAGCTCTTGGTTGCAATGGCGTCTGCTTATAAATATGATGGAGAAGAAATTGATGAGATGCTGGCGCAATCAGAGGCTGCGATTCTTCATGATGAAATCCTTGGTAAGGCTGTTGATCATGAAGAAACGATCAGGGTGTTAAGTACAAGGAGCAGCATGCAGCTTAGCGCAATCTTCAACCGCTACAAGGATATATATGGCAGATCGATCACTAAGGTATACAAACAAAAAAATAGACATCAAGTTATGTTATAATTGACAACTAATCTCAGACAAAGCAATCAACGGGAAAATTTTAGACAACAATAAAGACTTTTGGAATCAATTTGAGGAAATAGAGTAATCATACCAGTATTTCTTCATGACAATGTCCTTTCAATATCCGTAATGAAACATTTGATGGCCAGGATCTCCTCAATCACCCTACAAATGAGTACCTGAGTGCACTACGTGCAGCCATCAGGTGCATCAAAAACCCTAACCGGTATTACGCAAAGGTAAGATACAACAACAATTTTCAGATGTGGTCTCTAATTTATCCCAATACAACTAAGTGGTATTCATATGTTTTATCTCTTTTGCATTTAGGTTTTGCGGAATTCAATCAATACAGGGGGGACTGATGAAGATGCTCTGAACCGTGTGATTGTCACACGAGCAGAAAAGGACCTGAAGAAGATCACTGAGCTGTATCTCAAGAGGAACAATGTGAGTTTCGATCAAGCCATAGCAAAAGAGACATCAGGGGACTACAAGGCTTTTCTTCTAGCCTTGCTAGGACATGGAGAAATTTAGAGTTCATCCTCAACTTAAAACCTTAAAACAGTAGCATTCTTCTAATTTCTAGTACGGAATAAAAATATATTTAACGCTGAAGTAATAATAAAGTTTATGTTTGATGCTTCCTCAATCAGTTCTGTTGTTTAGCTATTCATAGTAAAACAGGAATTACATAATTTTCCCTTAGTAAAGATATCCTTTGAAAGATACAAAGAAACTACACAAACTCACTGAAGATCAGGGAAACATGTACATGTATGGGTTCTTTCCTCCTCAGCCTCTGCGTAGTAACGCTGCAGCAATACCAGCAACAAGCCCTACAGCAGTAACAGCAATTCCAACGCCGATAACACCATCTGCTTTCAAAAATTAGAAGAGAGTTAAGAGAAAGCAGATGAAGATTTTAATGGACGAGGAAGACGAATGGCACAAGTACCATGTAATTACCTTTCACAATACGGTCCTCTATAGCCTTTTTTAGTGTCTTAGCCTGTCCCGACTCCGGTTCAACCTAAAACCACAGAAAGAAAAAGAACGCATTGATGAATACACAACCAGATATTCTGGACTTATCCATGGATCAGATGATCAAACCTCCAAACACCGTTCTATACAATCCCGGCTTCTTGAATAGTCACCGCTTCGATAGTACCCAACAGCAAGGAGATATAGCTTCTCCCTGAGTTTCATTGCACTTGTATCATTAACCACCGAAGCTGCGAAACAAAGTGAAACACTTTGCTGCTATCAAACCAATAATATGAATCAAATCATCCACCTTTGGAAGAATATTAGGTAGCTGTTCAATTTACATTGTAAACATAAGCTATTATTACCTTCAAGCATTGCTATGCCACGCTGTATATCCCCAGGGATCTTTGAATGAACAAGAGCCCATGAAAGACGCATGATGCATACCTTCTTACGTCCTTCGTCTTGAGCTTTCTGAGCCTCTGCAAGTTCTTTCTCACAGCCCTGAGAATGAAAACACCTTACAAGTTATGTATGGATGTCAAAAATTATCCAGGTCACACCAGAGATAGCATTGTGCAATGGCAAATTAAAGGAAAACACTGATTTCATCCACCCAAAATGAAGCAACGCGACAGAATCCAAAAATACGAAGAAGATGAAGTAGCTATCGAACGATTGGAAATTCGTCATTTTTGAGGTTCCTATGCGGTTAATTTGAGGAACAGAGAGGGGAATCATAAAGCTTACGGAGATGATGTCGGTATCGCACAAGGGGAACTCATCGGAGGAGGCAGAGGCAGCGCCGGAGAAGAAGTCTGAGACGGAATCGAAAACCTTCCCTATCGCCGCGTCCATTTTCCTGTCGCAGCTCGAAGATAATTTAAAGTTTTCTTTATGCTTCTCGGCTTTTGACGATGATCCTCCCCTTGTGCATTTTTTTCTTTGACGAGAAATTGACCGAGATCATAGTTTTGCGTTAATTTTTTTTTATTTTTTTTACTCGAGCACTACGAAGTAACAATTAAAACTAACAGACACATAAACTCAACAGTTTTCATCGGATTAGCAAGACTATCCATACGAATTCCACATACGAGATCAAGGGACTTAAGCCATTTATGCAGTAATCACCTTTATAATTCTACTAAGGATTAATTATAGAAGCCAGAATGACTCACTAAAAAGATCACAAACACCAAACTAAAAAAAACACATGCATGCTTTGACAAACCTAAAACGTCAAGTCGGCATGAAAGGCAGTGAATCATCACTTAGAGTTTTGCGTTAATTTAAAGTTTCTTTTTTCATAATTTTAATGGATATTATCGTACATACTAATGTTGGTTTGACAGAAAAAAAAAATGTTATGGCAGATTCTTGGAGGCGGACGAGACAGGGCGGATCAGTGCGGGACAGAGGAAATATATTTTTTTGAAGAATTTTGATGCTAGTTTGTCTAATCCTACCTTCATATTGTCTCCATTCAGGATTTTTTATAATTAGGGAAACATTGCAGTTTGACATAAATTACTAACATTCGAGAACAGATTGACGAGAAAGCATCTCCGAAAGCTAACAACAGAGAGTATCTATAGAAAGTTAGTAACAAACTAGCAAATACTTCTTGGAGCAGACTAGTGAATAGGTACCTCTGATGAGAGAGCAAACTGTGGAAATTGTATGTTTGGGAACAAAGTGACGAAGAAGTGCTCCTAGGAGCGGAATATACTGACTGGAAGACGCATCTTAGACTGTAAGTAGCCTGGACTACTGTGTATTTGCGTACATAATCATATATGAAAAATGCCTCATGACATGCAACATTTCCAGTCTGTCATGGCAATGTCTTAATTTGCTAGTTTTTTTTTTTTTTTTGATGGTGTCATTTGTTAAGCATGTAAAATTATAACGACATGAAAAATATATTCAATATTATACTTATAATCTATATAGTTTTTTTTTTGTTTGTTCTTTCTTATAACTATATTTCTTATAAGTATTCTACATTCAAGCAATGATATAAGTTTTACCAAACTAACATGTAAAAAATATCTGACTATATTGAAATTATAAAACACATATTTAACCTAAATATCTAATGATAATAACATTAAATTGTTTCAATTAAACATACAATAAAATTTACCATAAATAAATATATATATTTCTAATTTTACATTTTATATTTATAAAATAACATTAAATTATTTGTACAAATGAAAATAATAAACTCTACCTGTAGAAATCATCACACATGTAATGAGATAGTTGTTAGTTAAGAGAGTACCAATTTATCATCATTTATTTATAAAAGGTAAAGAAAACATATCACACATCCTTTGATCGTTAAAAAAAAAAAATGTGAGAGGGAGAGAGATGGCCTTCTCTTCCTAACATTGACCAACCCGTCCTTTTTTCTCATCACTCTGAGAGAGAGAGAGAGAATTCGTTAAGGCGTTTCGTTTCGTTTCTCTGTAGAAGAAGAAGAAGAAGAAGAAGAATTCTCTTTCTACTTTTCTGAGAAATAAGAAGAGAGAATCTCTATTCTTCTCTCTCTCCTTGCACGTCACAAGCTTTTCTAGAAAAAAAAAAAAAAGTGAAAACCAAGCGCTTAACCTGACTTTGTCTATGGGTTTTCTTTGATTCGCTTGTTTCGTGAAGCGAGAGCAAGCTTTTGTAGCAATGGAATTGGTGGGAAAAGTCGTTAAGAAAGAGATCGAAGGGATTGGGTTTTGCTCCGGGACGGTTCGATCTCGCGATTCGTCTGGATTTTTTGAGATCGTTTATGAGAACGGCGTTACGGAGATTTCCGAATTGGCTGAGGTTGTTGCTCTCGTGATGGGAGAAGGTAAATCTCAGGAGAATTCGGTTCCAGTGAAGAAGAGAGTTGGTAGGAAGCCGAAGAAGCGGTCTCGGGTCGCGAGGATGGATGAGATCAAGCGAGAGAGCTCTGGTTTGAATGAGGTAAATTTCGATTTAAATGACGGGGTTGCGGAGAATTCGGGAGTTACTGATGTGAATTTGAGAGGGAATTTTGATTTGAATTGTGGTCCTATGGAAACCCTAGGTAGGATATGGGACTCTCTGACGGATTTGAATAGGACGGTGCCGGAATCGAAAACTGGGTTTGATCTGACTACTGGGTTGGATTGGAATTCGAATGATGGTTTAGGTTTGATTAATGTAAATATTGATTACGAGGAAAATTGTAGTGACAAAAGGAGGAGAAATATTGATCTGAACATGGATGCGAGCTGTGTTTCGGACAATGCTGGTGTCTGTGATTTAAATGCACCCAAAAGGGAGGGAGGATTTGATTTGAACGTGGAGGTCGATGTAGAGAACATCAAGGATGACGAGTACATTCAAATGAATGGAAATGACATTGTTCAAGAAATCAATATGCAGGACGCAAATGGTGTTCAGGATAATCTTGAGACTGGTGAATATAAAGAAGTTCATGTTGCTGAAGTAACTAGCGCTCAGCTTTTGGAGGAGATACAGAAGCAGAACATTGTTTCACTGCAAGATCTTAATACTCCTAATTCTAATGGGGTTGAGCGGGATCCTGATCTGCCTGAGCATGATAAGAAGACTGTTGATGAGTCTCTCTCTGATAGGGGAAACTCAGATGAATATACGAATGGTAGGAGGAAAAGAAGAAAAGGTTCGGACAATCCAAAGTTCATGAGTCAACCTCGGTTGAGAAGAAGCGCTCGTAGAAGATTAGCTCGATCTCCTGTCAGTAGCACTGTAACAGCTTGCTTACTCGATGAAGTATCCCCTTCTCCTTCAGTTAGTTGTCTGACAGAGGAGAAAACTTGGATCGTTGATGGAAAATCTGAGAATATTTCTGTGCTTCCGCCAAAGCCACAATTACCTCCATCCTCGCGTTTTTTGAATTTAGACGGTCTTCCCGTTCTTGATGTCTTTACTGCTTACTCTTGTTTGAGGTCCTTCAGTACTTTGCTGTTTTTGAGTCCCTTTGAGTTGAAGGATTTTGTGGAAGCATTGAGGTGCATGTCTCCTAGTCTATTATTTGATAGCATCCATGTTGCTGTCTTACAAATATTAAGAAAACATCTGAAACAACTCGGTGCTGAAGGTGACCCATTTGCCTCTGCTTGCTTGAGGTATACTTTTATTTTCTTTCTTGAGTACTTTAGTTTTACTGCTGTTTTATGGATATGAAGCTTCTCTTGTTTTGGTTTTCATGCTTTGCTGGTGGTGTTGAATGCAGGAGTCTTGATTGGGATACATTGGATGTGGTTACTTATCCCCTTTTTGTGGTCGAATACCTACTATTTTCTGGCACTAAAGACAACCCTGGATTGGATCTTACTCGGTTGAACTTTTTCAAAAATGAGTATTTCAGACAACCCGTGAATCTGAAAATTGAAATACTTAGTCGTTTGTGCGATGATATGACAGATGCTGAGGTTGTGAGGTCAGAGCTTAATAAAAGATCTTTTGCACTGGACTTTGAAATGGAACTTGATAGGAAGACAAACACAGAAATGCGACGCAGAAAGCGAGCTATGATGGAGCTGGCAGATGATTTATCTTTAAATAACGAGGTCATTGATACCTCATTTGACCGGAACAGTGATGACTGCTGTTTTTGTAAAATGGATGGGAGCTTACTGTGCTGTGATGGTTGTCCTGCTGCCTATCATTCTAAGTGTGTCGGTCTTGCTAGTCACCTTTTGCCTGAGGGTGACTGGTACTGTCCTGAATGTGCATTTGATCGGCGTGTACCAGGATTGAAGCCTGAAAAGCAAATTCGAGGAGCAGAGTTTATAGAGATTGATCCGCATGGCCGAAAATACTACAGCAGTTGTGGCTACTTATTGGTGTAAGTCTCTTTCTTTGGTTCTCTTATCTAAGGAGGGCTAATGCACGATCTCAGTTGTGGAATCGATATTGTGCATTCACCACTATAATTGCCTTTTTCATAGTAAATAAACATAAATTTTTATGAATATTAGCAAAAAAATGTTTTTTAATCTTAGTGGTACAATTCTGTGATGATGTCTGACGAGCACTGTAGATTTTTGGTTTTAAAACATTACCCCGTAGGTGAAGGTTTTAGGATTAACTAGAATGTGTAGATAACATGATAAAACTGTAAAAAGTATGCGTCCTTCCCGTCAATTTTTCCAATAAGTTGAATTGCATGTTTGGACCTGTGAATAGCCTTTTTTTGTTCATTATTTAGATGCAAATTTTAACCCTTAGTATCCCTCAACGTATGCAGATGTGGAATGTTTTTATCATCTGCTTCTAGAAACTTCTTTCATATGTTGATTGTAGGAACTGTTATACATCTTCATAGGTTGGTTGATGCCGTCCACTATGAATTTGCAGGATAGATACAGATGGCATGGGCTCATTGAACTACTATCATGTGAATGATGTGAACCTTGTGCTGGAGCAGCTAAAATCATGCCATAGTTTCTATAGTGGCGTAATAAGTGCAATTAAGAAACACTGGGATATCCCTGTTGGACCGATAAGGACAATCAGCGGTGTGAACTCGCAAATGTCTGTATGCTTGGATAAGTCAGCCAAAGGAATGATTCCTTCTATTGATGGGCTTAAGGCTCCTCTACCAGCTTCAGAAAAACAGACAACATCTGGTGCTAAAAAAATGCTGGAAAAACCATCCATCAATGGATTTTCACATAATCATGGTCATAGGACTCGTCGGAAGATATCAGATTCAGCTACTGGGCTAGATAATCTTAATATGAGTTCTGAAGGATCTCCTGAAACTGTACAAAATGGTTCGGATGTCCAGAGACTTCATGAGCCAGCATCATCAAGCATTTTGGATGTCATGAAAGAGCCAAATATGAATATCCATTTGTCGTCCCATAATTTGGCTAGAATAAACACACGGAAAGGAATTAGACAGAATGTGCAGTGTGAAACAGGCTACAGAAACCATTACATATTTGCTCAGATGACTACATCAGTTTATGAAGAGATGATACGTAAGTCACCAATCCGTACCAATGATATTAGATCTGATGAAGAAATAGTTTCTACCCAGGTGAAGACTATCTTGATGAAAACCACAAAATTTCAATGGCGAAACATCCAAAGCCTCTACTTAGATGCGTGGAAAGAAAAATGTGGATGGTGTCATTCCTGCAAAAGTTCTTCTGAGGCTGCCGGTAGTGAGACCAATTGTTTGTTTAATTTGAGTCTCGGGGCTTTACGGGGTCTTTCGGAAAGTGAAGTAGCTAACATTCAATCCATTGAGAAGAACAGTCATCTTTTGGCCATCATATGCCAGATACTTTCCATGGAAAGTCGATTGCAAGGACTCTTGGTTGGTCCATGGTTGAATCCACAGCACTCCAGCATTTGGCGTGAACACATTCTGAAAGCTTCAAATATCTCAAGCTTGAAACATTTATTGGTTGAAGTAAGTTTTTCACAAGTTTCTTCCTCCTACAACATTCATTTTGCAATGGCATATAGGATTGTTTCTGAGTTGAATCATTGTATTTGCAAAAGCTTAAATCTCTGAACAACCACAGTAACTTGCCCATGTGAAGCTGTCATATTCTAATTTCTTCATTATGATCCTCTGCTGTGTAGAACTTTAGTTTTGGCTCGTTTTCTTCCTACTTGAAAAGCTTGCATTAACCAATTTCTGTTCACTCTTTTTAGTGTGGCCAGGAATGTTGAATGTTTTGTTACTTCTCCACTTTCTGACTTAACTATCTTCAAAAGTTTTTAGTATGAACTCTTGAGCACCTGATTTTTGTGTAATGCATTAGTGACTAAGCTAGGGGAGCATCAGTTTTCGTTTCCTAATGAAAGATTTTGTTAATTACCTTTGTACAGTTAGAGGCAAATTTGCATCATCGTGTACTTTCACTTGAGTGGCTAAACCATGTCGACGCTGCCGTAGTAATGGGCTCAGCTATACAAATTCTCATTGCTTCAACACGATCATGGTCAAAGACTGCTATTGGTAAAAGAAGGGTGACATTGTTGGAGTCTGGGGTTAACCCTAGTGCGAAGAAAAATGGTGGATTGACCATGTGTTGGTGGAGAGGTGGGCAACTTTCACGGCGGTTATTCAACTGGAAGGTTTTACCTCGCTCTTTAATATCAAAGGCTGCTAGACAAGGTATGCATTTTCTCTTTTGTTCTTCTACCATCTTTAACAATTATTTTGTTCCTGTCGCTTCCATTTAGTTGTTTTCATTCTTCATGCACTCTACACTATGCAGGTGGAAGCATGACTATTCCAGGAATATTGTATCCTGAGAATTCAGAGTCCGCTAAGAGAAGCCGACGTGTTGCGTGGGAAGCAGCTGTTGAGTCATCTACGACTTCAGAGCAGCTCGGTTTGCAGGTAATATAAAATTGATCAAACTGAATGTAATTCTTGTCTCGCTGGTATGGGTGAGAAGTACCAATGTTGAAGTTTCCAAGGGTATATGGGTAATACACGTTGTGACACTAATTTCTGTTTCCATTTCATCTACGCATGAGTATTGATGGTGTCAAATCCATTAAGGTTTTGAGTCTGTCATCCATATGATTTACTGTTACTTGGATTGTTACTGACATTTGCAGTTGTTGCACACTGAATATGTGTCTTATACCACTGTCTTCTATAAATATGTCTACTTGTGGTATTCTTCTTCAGCTAAAATTTAGTGATTACAGGTGAGGACACTCCAATCTTACATAAAGTGGGATGATATTGAAAATAGTCATCTTCTTCCTACATTGGACAAAGATTCCAGAAAATCTGCCCGGCTATTCAAAAAAGCGATTGTCCGTAGGAAGGGCATAGAGGAAGAGACTGTGAAATATCTCCTTGACTTTGGTAAGAGGAGAAATATTCCGGATGTTGTGTCGAAGAATGGTTGCATGGTTGAAGAATCCTCGAGTGGAAGAAAAAGGTTCTGGCTGAATGAATCACATGTGCCTTTACATCTTGTGAAAGGATTTGAAGAGAAAAAAGCTGTACGAAAAACTAGCAAGCCAGGAGGCTCTTTCAGACATTCTGAGATAAACAAAGTATGGAAAAGGTCCTCAGAGGGAAAAGGATTCTCATACCTATTTGAAAGGGCAGAAAGATCTGAATCCTCTTTGTGTGAGCAATGTAAGAAAGATGTGCCTTTGAGGTATGTACCTATCACAATCCTTTTTTGCCTTTAAAAGTCCTTGTCTTGATCAGAATAGCCATCCTATCTTGAGTAACCTTTATTGTCAGTTGGACTCTGCTTGGAACCAAGTAGCATGGCATTTGACCTACAAAACATATATTTTCGTTTTCTTTTTGTTTGTTGAGTAATGATCTTAATTGTTTTTTATGGTATCTGCTTTTCTTTGATGACAGTGAAGCTGCAAGCTGCCACATCTGCAAAAGTGAGTTTCTCTTCTTGTTATTTTTGTTTCGCAAAACCTATGCTTGTGTAGGTGATCTGATAAGAACCTAGCCCATACTTAACACAAACCAAACTCCCACAAGACCTATCGGTGGAAGGAACCAATAGTCTTAAACCCCGACCTGCCTGATTCAACCTGGAAGAAAATTCGGTCTAGGATAGCTTATGTCACCGGTTCAGTGATTCTTTAATTTATTTATTCAAGATAAAATATGAAAAAATTATTATAAATTTCATAACTGATTGAACGAGATATAAATATAAGAACCTTTACCTGGAAAAACAATGAAAGGGATATTTTCTTGAATTGAAAGTGATTAAATAAGTATTTCTTCACGTTTTGTGAACAAGATGACAAGAAAGAATTAAAACATTTTCGACGTATTGACCTGTGGTACAGACGGTTAACCCAAGGGCAATCCATTTTACTAATAAATGTGATCCCCTTTAGAATTTCTACAATGAAAGTTTAATCCAAAAGGTAACCTGAGAGTGAGGGTGCCCTTAGAATTGTAAGCACTAGTTAGACTCATTCCTACCCAAGAGGAGACTCCCTAACATGATCGTTCATAGAAACTAGTTTTTTATTGATTTTATTTTTGATAAAAATTTCAGGAGTATTTCACAAAAAGCATATCAGGAGGGCAGAGAAGGAGGGCATGTACGTCTGTCTTCCATGCAGAAGTGAAGCGCTAGCAAAAGAACAACCCATTGTACGAAAAAGAGGGCGCCCCCCAGGGACTTTCCGAAAAAAAATTGGAGTTCAGACACAAAAGCGTAAAAAGGTCATACCTGCTCGCAAATCACCTCGGCTAAAGAAGACAAAGACCTCAATGGCAGAGAGAATTGCCATAAGGTTAAAGAATCATAAAAAGGTTGTTGCAAGCAAACCATTGCGACGTTCTGGCAGGCAATCGAAGCATGTTATTCGGCTGCAGGATGAAAGTAAAGTTCCTGGAGGGAGTAAGAAACGGAAACTGGAAACCAAAAGAGGCAGAGGCAGACCTAAGAAAGTAAAACAAGAGATCTCCATCAGAAAGGAGAGAACAGAAAGGTGCTTGAGCTATTGGTTGAATGGCCTCCGGTTGTCCAGAAAGGCTGGCGATGAACGGGTCAATAAGTTCCGGAGAGATAGATATTATATTTTCTTGGAGAACTCTGACTCTGATCATGATCAACCTAAGTGTCACTTATGTGGCTCGATTGAATCTGAATCTGGATCAACATTCATTGCTTGCGAAATCTGTGGAGGTAATCCATTTTCTTATCTTGTTGTGGTTCACATTGCAAGAGTTGGTTTCTTTTAGTTGCTCAGCTTTCTTTTGTTTTTGTTATGTCTGTAGAATGGTACCACGGAGATGCTTATGGGCTTAACGAGAAGAATTCAAGTATGGTGATTGGATTCCGGTGCCATCTCTGTCGCAAGCGGTCTTCTCCCATCTGTCCACATATGAGATCTACTACATCCCCTGTTGAATCCTAAGCTGTGAATTTGTTTAAGGATGACATAATATTCAATTGGAAGAAACAGACGAGGCGAGGTGTAAATTTCAAGATGTCCATACAATTATGGTGAAGAGTATGAGTAGAAAATCAAGGGGAAGCAGAAACAGAGGAGGGTACCATTTTGGTGGAAGCATGAAGTTAGTTTGGCTTGTTGGGACTGCTAACTTGGATGAGTAGGTACTAAAGTGAAGTGGTTGACTTAGACTTAGAGTGCACAAAAAGGGGATTAAAGGACCAGAGTTGATTTATAACCTGATTTAATTTTGCTTTTCAATATGGAGGGAGTCAGTAAACAAGTGAAGGTATGTAAAGAATATGTTGAATCCATTTTCTATCAATATCCATTGGTAGTGGTGTTGTTAGCTTATGTTGCATCCTTCTCTCTTCATCACAAAGGCTAATTACTTTTGCTATCATCAGTGTACAATGGTGGATCCAAATGCTCAGCATGCTGGTTCTTCTCTTAGTTAATACACTATATCGACCAATTTCTCTCTTTTGTCTTGGTAATGTCCTTGAGATCATTAGGTAACTATGAAAGTTTTCTCAACTTCGCTTAACTTGATTTTCTTCTTCGTAAAATGGATTTGCTAATGTTTCTTTTTATATAGGCAAAAGGGTAAACAAATCAAATCCATTTCCTAAACCTGTGATTTTCTTTGATTGAAAGACCATTCACGAAATCAAATCTATGTGATCGCATTGTACCAACTTGTTTTATGCTCAACAATCGAACAGATTTCATCAAAGAAACAACTTTATTGATCAGAAAAAATAGGATCTAAAGAGAAACTTCAGCCATTTTAATAAGTTAAGCCTGGAACTTTATAACAGTACCAGAAAGCACAAAGCATCTATAGTCTTAAGAAACAAAACATAGTTAAAGATATTAGAAGAGGAGATTGTGTCAGTTGGTCGACGTGAGCTGCCTGAGGTTGTACTTTGCTAGCTCCTTGTACTTCTCTACCACTCCAATTAAGCACACTGTCTGTAAATTGCAACACAAAACCCGATTTGAGTTTATAACCAACCAATCAGATGATGCAAAACATAAAATTTTCTCCTTACCTTAACAATTTCCACCACGATCGACATCTCTGGATTGCTCAAATCAACTTTGTGAGGGGCAGGAACAGATTTGGCGATTGTGTTTATTATTTTCATCCTATCAAGCCCTGTGTTTGCACGCGCTCCATACAACACAGCAAACTGCAGGAATGGTAAAAGAGAGGTAAACATTTCAGAATCTAGGAAAGGGTACGCAAATTGATCCTTAAAGTATTCTTACTTTCCGGGGGTTATTGGTCTCAACGGGGAAGTACTGTTCTACAAGAGGCTTGATGGCTCTTGAAATTTCTTCCTCTGAAGGGTAACACGATACTTCAATTGGTAGAAGTCTTAGGATGAACCTAAGCAACCCAAGATATATAAACAAAAACCCAATAACGACATAAGTAATAGAATTCTTGCTATGATGGAGTTTTGTGAGTAAGATCAGACCTTGACATATGCTTTTTTGTTGCAGCAGCCGAAGTCATTGCATGCTGTGCAATATCTTTGGGACTTGGGTCACCATCTCTCCTTTTCATTTGGATGAATACCAGACCGTTGCAACCCGGATCTAACTTCATAAACCGTCTCTGTCAAAAATGGATAACAAGGTCTTATGATCCGCAAAGAGATAAAAACATAGACTTAAAGAAATTTGTCATGAGAGCTCCTGTCATTTACCCATCGATAATAACTTAGCTTACCTTACTCTTGTCCCCGAGTTCTTTTAGTTCAGCTTCAATCAACTTATCAATAGACTTCTCAGAATTTTCGTTTACTTTTGCCAATGGATTTGCTTCTTCCATACATGCCTTCTTTCTTGGAGGTTCATCTACACCATTCTTCCGTTTCTCTTCATCTTCTTCGTCTTTTTCAGTCTCATTTTCTACCCATTGTTTGACTCCACATGATCCTTCACTCGCTAATTCTTTCTCATTCACTTGATTATCACCGCCTTCAGTCACTTCTTTCTTCTCCCCATCCCCTTTCTTTTCCTCTTCCTCTCCATCATTACTCTCATCTTCCTCATCATCCTCATCCTCGCTATACGAAAATGTAACTTTTTTGTTTATTGGGTTATCAAACAAACCAGGATTTACTTTCGAGTTAGTCCCATGTATTAGCTCCTCGAAAAACTGTGAAGACAAAGAGATTAACATTTAAGAAACACTCCAAAGACTATAAGAGCTACTCAAACTTGACAGATATTAGAAAGCTCTTGAGAAATCTAACATTGGCATGGAAGATTCTCTAGGTCATAATGCTAACACAGAAAGAATATTACTGGGAAACCTAGAAACGCAATTCGACCACAAATCAAAGGGCTAGTTCAGCTGTTGAAGATGATCCGCAACGTGGATAAGAAACTAATTCTTTGGAAAAAGCAGTGACACTAAGTAAAATATGAACAACTAGTTGGGAGACGAAATCAAATTAAAAAAGAGAAACTTTACGGAATCAATGACGTTAATAGCTTCCTGAGAAGCTTGGTATTCGCGTCCGCCATCGCAAGAGATGAAAAATCCTTGTACACCTGGCTTCAGAGGGTAAGCTCCCTTCTTCTTCACTGGTCTCTGCAACAACAAATTAGAAGAAGAAAATTAAACACAAAGAATAATTAGCAGCAGATTTTAGAGATAAACGTAGTGTGTGAGGATTACGTTTTGAGGGCGATAATGCTGTTTTCTCTTCTTGCTCTGTTCACCGGTAGCCATCGTCGGAGAGAGAAAAGAGAGAGAGGTTTTTACGGCATTGAGTGCTAGTAAAACAAAGTGACGACGACAAGAAAAATTAGTAGGTCATGGCGACATGGGCCTTTTGGGCTTGACTATTGGCCCATTAACCAAAAGCTACGTTTACTTTGCGAAATACCTAAAATAAAATGTCTTTCAAATTTTGTTATATGATATATTTTTCTAACATAAAATATAGTTTTTTATCAACAATAACTATGTATTATGTGGGTTTAAAACCATGTGATGGTATAGATATTGTAACGTTACTAACACACAAATCATTAGACTCTATGTGATAGATAGTCGAGTCGTTTCTTAACTTTTTTTTTTTTGAACTACAGTCGTTTCTTAACTAAGACTACGAAAGAGACTTCTAAAAATTCCTAAATAATTGACATTTCGTAAGTACAATATTTTTCAACAACTAGGAACGACACTGACATTTTTCTGACCCCAATAGTCCAATACTAGAAAAACATTTAAAGCTTCTAAAATATGACATATTTAGACCAAACAAAACTATATCCGCAGTCTGCTCGCGGATTATAATGGGTTTTAATGTGTCTCATGCGCCTTAGAGTAACCCTCTTTCATAGAGAGCAGCTTTCATCTCTTTCAGTGATTCTAATATGTCTCATGCGCCTTAGAGTAACCCTCTTCAACAGAGAGCAGCTTTCATCTCTTTCAGTGATTCTTCCATATCATCGCAAATCTTGTGAGGGTCCGGTATGACGGTAGGATCAAACGCCAACGAGATTATCATTTTATCCGCATAACTCATTAGATGTACCAACAATGCCTATCAAACACAAAATCACTACTTTTCAAAAAAAAAAAAAAGCTTATCATTTAAATTAAATTACGCAAAGAAAAAATAGTAATTATGTACATGTGAGTGTCCGTAAGAGCTTGGAGCGATGTAAGCGATAGGATGGCCACGGAAACTGATTTCTTCCATGGGACCAATGACGTTTGAAACGCATGTCGTTGTGTTCCTCACCGGTCGATCGAATAATTCTGCTGCTACCTATAATGACAATTAGTGTGTGTTATATATATTGTCCAGAAATTTGCAAACAAATATCAATTTATCTACCTTCGCGCCAAACACTTTTAGGACGATTTTGATGATAAAATACACTAGAGCCGCGTGATAAGAGTGCTTCTTTCGAGCCATCATGGATTTGGATATTTTTAAATAAACCAATGGATCTGTTTGTAAACCGATGGAGAACGGCAAAAAAATAAAGCTGAAGTAGTTTCCCCATCTGCATTTTGAATCCTTCACCATCATATCTGCTAAAGGCTTTATGCAAACACAAAATAAAATAAAAAATTTACACATTGTTTGTCGACAGTTAATTAAGATTGAAGAGTTTAGAATTATATTTGAGGAGTATGTCTCTAACCTTGAATCCGATGTCTGACCTTAGATTTACTGTACAAGCTACACGAAATCGTATTCCATCGGGAAGATTGTTCGGATACGATGTCAACGCTCCATCCTCCTCATTCCTCTTGTCTTGTTTGTCAAGAAACAAAATATACGTATGAAAATATTCGATCGAAGGTGCATTATTCTTTTCTTTGTATTAAAATTAACTTAGGGTTAGGATACTTACTATTGTAAGTTAATTGTTACTAACTATGAATAATACATCATATATATTGAATTTAATGTTTACCATATCGTCGGTTCAAATAGCGAGAAAGAGAGGCTTGTGTAATTCCGAATAGAACATCGTTGATAGTCTAGCAGCACCCGCAAGAGAAAGCAAAGATCCATTAAAAAAAAAAAACCCCTCAAGTCAATTATGGACAGATATCTATATGACAACGTACCATGTCCATAGCGTTCTTGATATGTTTAATGTCATCTAAAGAGATAATTCGGTGATAAAATCTCTTTGGATTAATCCTGATATTCGCACCTGCTTTTAGTGGCGTATTTGTATCCTTCAAAAACAACACAGTCGCAAAAAGCAACAACATATCTACAATTGTATTCCAAATCAGTCTCATTGTAGAACCAATGGTGAATATCGACCTTAAGAACCAGCCTTTTTTTTTAAGGTTGTGCTTGGCTCGCCGTTTCATGGAAGGAATAGTATTTGAAAGCATGTCTGGGTCTGATGTTTTGTGGGTACATGCGAGAATGAGGGAAACCAAGGACATCCCATCTCCCAACGAATGGTGAGATCTTATAAAACCGACTGCTTCAGCATCAGAGGTTTTGACGTTGAGGATGTGAATGTCCCACAAAGGTCTTGATCTATCAAGAGGAATCATCGTGAGACGTGAGATATAATCATCGACAAAGCTTTGTCCATCTTCACCTATCTCTTCTGAATCTATGTATGGTACGATTACATGATCTTCTACATTGACTTCGGTCTCGATCCATTTTGCACCATTTTCAGACTGTGAAGGTAAGACAAATGGAAACCAAACACTATGTCAAATCCCAAATGGAATATAAGTACAATTCTTATATCTAAAAAGAACACAGCCGTCTCAAACTATTATCCCGTACAGAATTTTAATAAACTTACATATATCTAAAAAATTAATTAAAGGCTCAAACTTATCTGATTAATATTCACTAATTTATTCTATAGAAAGTAAATTTAAAATCGGTTATCGAAAACAACTATGTATAAGAACGTGTGTATATATAGGTATTAAGTGTACCAATATGCTAGAAAAACGAGGATGCTTGGAGACATTTTGGTTCAAAGCATCAAGAACAACGTCAGGATTAATCTTGGTTTTGAAACCCACGATGGTGACTGCACATAAGTCTATCCCCGGCGACTGGAATACACGCGCCATCGGGCTGAGCGGCTCCTCCGGAATCGTCATTCTACCTCGTCTCTTAGATGTCTGTTTCTTCTATCATGTTCCAATGTTATTATTTATAATGACGTTAAGTTTATAAGTGGTTCAACGACAACAGTAATATACAAGTGGGCATGGAAATGTATTCGTATGTTTTCTTACAACTGTAAAATTACATTTAATGTGACGTTGATATTTAAGATCAGCCTCAACTAACAAATAGAAAACAAAACTATTTGGCGTTCACTATCCAATTATATTAAAGTCGCTTACATCATATCGGTTTGGAGTTAATATGAGTAGGGCTTAATTTCGTGGTTGTGTATTGTCCACATTTTTAATGTGGTCAAAGTTGAAGATAAATATTTATACGTAAAACACCAATCGTTAATCAAGTAACGGATTTGGCGTCGTAGAGAAGATATTTTTTCCTGACATTTTCATTATGCATTAATGATCATATGTGTTTATCTAGCTTACTTTCTTTTTTTTCAATCAATCATCAGTATGTAATACATGGAATTGGATCTGGATAATGATATAGCAACGACACGAACACAAACTGATATCTAGTTTAGCTTATAATAGAATCAATTCATACGAAATTTATCCAGCCCCCAACTATTTGATATATTAGGAAAAAAAAAATAGCTTCCATTAGACCATTACGCGTGCATTTTTAAATGCGCATCATTTGTCGTTAATCTGGAATCAAAGTACGTGTTCATCACATCTATTTTAGTCATCTAATCTCTGTCAATAAAATGTGAGAAAAAGTAGCTATTATTTAACGTTATCTATATATTGTAAGAATCTTGATCACCTAAAAAGGATGTGTTATAAAATAAAACACAGCGGTTGTTTGGTTGGTCGTCCGCCAACCAATATAATTAAGTTTAAAATCATTTATGTTGGTTAGAAAAATAGAACTTAACAAGAGAAAGTCATATCTTTTCGACCTCAGACTTCAAATTTGATTTTTCCTTTCCGAGTTTGGTTTGAAATTATGGGTTCATTTATTTTCCGTTTGTATTTAATAACTTGGACCATTTTTTTATTTTAGTTATTTTTGGTCAAGATAATTCAAAAAGCTTTTAGAAAAATGTAAATAACAAAGCGATGGCTTGAATATGATCTATGCATTACATGCATTTGAACTCGGGCCATAATACAATAGCAACAGTAATACACTAATACAAACTATTAGGTTATGAAATTAAAATTTTAAAAATCTAAAATATTTGACTATTACTATTTTCTTCGACAACTATCTAGGACCGACCCTGATATTATTGACTCCAATATCTGTAGATATTAGAAAAGGATTTAAAGCTTCTTAAAACATAACAATTTAGACCAAACAAAATATGTCCACAGACTGCGGATTAGAGTGGGTACTAGTATGGCTCATGCGGCTTAGAGTAACCCTCTTTCCCAGAGCACAGTTTCATCGCTTTCATTGATTTTTCCAATTCATCACAAATCTTGTCAGGACCAGGTATGACGGTAGGATCAACCGCCATCGAGATTATCATTTTCTCCGCATAACTTATGAAATGCACCAACAATGCCTATCAAACACAAAAACATATGTGCGAGAAGAAATTATTTTCTTAAAGTTCATTCATTTGATTGAGCAACAAAAAGATTACGTACATGTGAGTGTCCGTAAGAGCTTCGAGCGATAGGATGGCTACGGAAACTGGTTTCTTCCATGGGACCAATGACGTTTGAAACGCATGTCGTTGTGTTCCTCACCGGTCGATCGAATAATTCTGCTGCTACCTACAATGACAAGAGAGTGTTTTATATATATTGTCCAGAAATTTGCAAACAAATCTCAGTTTATTTATTACCTTCGCGCCAAACACTTTGAGGACGATTTTGATGATAAAATACACTAGAGTCGCGTGATAAGAGTGCTTCTTTCGAGCCCTCATGCATGGATTTGGATATTTTAAAATAAACAAATGGATCGGATTGTAAACCGATGGAGAACGGTAAAATAATAAAGCTGAAGTAGTTACCTCATCTGCATTTTGAATCCTTAACCATCATATACGCCAAAGGCTTTATATAAAAAACATGTATATACATATTGTTTGTTGACAGTAAAGAGTTTAGATTTAAAATTGAGGTGTCTCTAACCTTGAACCCTATGTCTGATCTTAGATTTATTGTACAAGCTACACGAAATCATATCCCAACTGGAAGATTGTTCGAATGCGATGTCAATGCTCCACCCTCCTCATTCTTCTTCTCTTGTTTGCCAAGAAACAAGATATACGTGCATATATATATATATATATATATATATATATATTCCTAGGGTTAGGATATTAACCATGGTAAGTTAATTGATAATATGACACGTATATGGAATTTAATATTTACTATATTGTCCGTTCAAATAGTTGGAAAGAGAGGCTTGTGTAATTCCGAGTAGAACATCGTTGATAGTCTAGCGCGCGCAAGAGAAAGCAAATATTCATTAAAAGGAAAAGAGAAACCCTCAAGTTAGTTATGAACATAAATTATAACGTACCATGTTCATAGCGTTTTTTATAAGTTTAATATCATCCAAAGAGACAATTCGGTGATAAAATCTCTTTCATTATGCATTGACTCCATTGAGTATAATGGAAGCAATTCAAACAAAATATTATCCAATCCCTACTATTGATACTTCATTGTAGAAAAAAGTAGCTGTTAATCATCACGCGTGCATCTTTCTAAATGAGTAGCATTTGTCGTTAATCACGTGTTAAGAATATATATATATATATATAAAAGAATACTTTTCTTAATGATTAATTTTAAAAAAGGGAAAAAAATTGTGAGAAATCACGGTATCACGACCGATTCCCCTACCAACATGCTGCTGACGATTCATTCACTTAACTTACGCTGCACCTAAACTATATAAACTTACCTTTTTTTTTTGTCAACCACATAAACTTACCTAAAATTTGAATTTACTACACGAACTATTCAAAAACGGCTAAAACCCACAACTATTAATCGAGATAAAAACAACAGATTAGAAAAGACACATTGTTAACATACTTCATTCATCGCACAACAGGCGCAGTTAAGACACAGATCAGCCATCATTTCAAGTGAAAATGGATCCAACTCTGTGAAAGTTATTCTTTCAGTAGAAAACTATTCATTATGTAGAACACTATTCTTTCTGTAGAACAATATTCCTTCCGTATAATGTAACTCTTCGTTTGGTCTTAGAACACTACATTCTACAAAGGCGCTTACATTCTACTGAGAATAAGGTTCTATGAATAATATTCTACAAAAAGAATAGTTTTCAAAAGTACAATGTATTAATCTAAAAAAGAAAGCTTTCACAGAGTTGATCCATTTTACCTCATCGAAATGGTCGGCCTCGCAAATTCCAAATTGAACACGATCTCTCACCCTCTCTTCTAATATTTTTTTCTTATACGAAATTTGTTAATTGTTTTAATGATAAAAGCACTTAATCATATTAAGACTCAAATCTTGCTTCAGATTCACCTCAATAGATTAATAATATTTTATCTCAGTTTAGAAATTTTTTTAAAAATATATATATATATATCCACGTGCCATCATAAACTATGTGGCATCTCGTGCAATGATCGCTGGGTGACATATATTAACGGAATATTAACACCGTTAATCAATTTTATGTTCTGCCAGTAAGAAATTCAAATTTTAGGTAAATTCATGTAGCGACAACACATAAAGCTTCATGATAATACGCCAAAGAATATATGAATCGATGCTTTACCCTAAACCGAGGTGATATATATATATATATTTCCTACAAAATAACTCTATAAATCATTGTTGTTTCTAATTTTACAATCTATTTCTAAAAAATGTAGATTACTGTAAAATCAAAAATAATATGCAATATAATTTGTTGTCACTACTGTCAAATTTGTAAATTTATATATTAATATATCAAATTGAAATCATTGTAAAAATCTAAGTCTAACTTAAAATTTTAAAAATTTAATATATGTGACCGTAAAAACTCTTCTAAAAAATATATAAAGTTATATTATATATTATTTTTGAATTCGCATGATTGATCTATATTTTTAAAATTGCCAAAATAGCGAATTAGAAATATATTTTTTTGAAGATTTTTTATATATATTTTTAAAAGCAGTTTTAAAAAAAAATACTAATTAAAGATGAAGGCTTTAAAATCTGGATTCTGGATTCTGGATTAACCCAACCTCTCAAAATAGTAGTCGTTGGTTTATTATATACAATATCTTTAAAATCCAGGTTACTTTTATCCGCCTTAATCAATACAAGAAAATTCCAGCAAAACACACGAAGCCGTCGTATGATTGATCATTCAAGTTTTGCTGAGAAAATTTGAAATTCAACAAAAAAGAGTCATATATCTCACATCTATCTATTTTCTTATCTCGAACACAATTTAATCTTTATTTATTTTTAATTATCAAATGCATGGCGGCTTATGTTCTCACTAAATGGTGCTGCCTGCCAATTTTAAAGATTATTCATATTTTGTGAGTCGTAAATGCCAACAATGTAGCTGAGACTTGACAGAGAGACAGTACTATTTCATTTGGGGCCTTTTCCATCATCAATTGGCAAGCTTTTCTACTTTGGTCGACCACCTACAATTGGAAATACGTACTAATCAAATTGGTCGAGGACAACAACACCCATTTTAAATTTTAAATTTTAAATTCTATATATTTTGAACGACAGTGACACTGTCTTATATCGATTAACAAAATAGAAAAAATGACTTTAATATTTTCGTCCACTAAGTTTAACGATGTTAAATCATTGGGTAATCTGCATATTTTAGAGTTTGAATTTGTAGTTTTATGTCGTTAATATGTAAACATTAATACATATAATACAATATATTTTTAATGTGATATATCAGATCATGAAAATATTTTACTGCATGATTATAACTCTATATTATTTTTCTAGTGTATGTAACACAAAGTAATCTGTCTACCTGTATATTAATAAAAATACTTATGATATTTGGTTTAAAAAGAAAATTAAAAAACATACATGTTTGCATTTTAAGAAATTTTCCAAAATATTATGAACCCTAAAATTTAATCATACAATATACTTATAGTGGATAATAAGTAAAAATAAAAATAACTTGACCAACTGGATTAAATTATCTGTATAAAATAAATGTGCCCCATAAATGAAGAAAAAAATTTGGTGGACTAAGGCAATTGGCTCTTTTGATACATCAAATACGTACCGCTAAAATAAAATAAAAAACAATGAGACTCAAAATGAATAGTAAGAACGAACACCATATGTCTCCTCCTATACCACTATCAGTGGGCAAAAAAACAAACATCTTGGGTTCGATATATATATATATATATATATATATATATATATATGTGTCCAAGGACCCAAAATAACTTTCTTAAAAATATTTTACATATAAATTAAATATGAGATTGACAAAAAAAAAAAAAACTATGAGATATATTCATTTCGATGTAGTTTAATGATTGTGCAAGTTGAAATTCTTTTATTCATGTACTAGGAGATTCGACCTCACAAAAAAAATGCTCAAATCACATTTCAATAGAACAAGCTAAAGCTAAGATTTCAGCTTCATGGTTTTATTACAGAAGCGCAAAACCAATGTAAACCAATCCGGCAACACGAAACGTGAGTTCTGCATCCATTCCAATGAAAAAAAAAAATGAAAACAGAATCTAAAAGCTAACCCTATTAGTGGACCAAAATAGAGTAAACCTCAAGAACACAAAAAAAAACAAAAAAAACAGTCTCATAGGTTTCGGTCCTTAATTGCTTTCCAGTTTCCAGAACCCTCCTCCTTATACACATTTTTAAGAACCAGCAATTTAAAACTACAAATCCTTTTAACAATTCAATTTTATATTATTAAAAAAAAGGATCAAATTTATTGTAAAATGCATTTTCAAACTGAATAGATATTTCCCAATGTTGTTGTAGTCTCATGAGTATCAGATTCAATGCAATTCACTCTGGACCTGCATAAATAAATAAATAATAAAATTTCTACGAACAGTCAAACATCATATTATTTGTATTGAATGCAAAATCAAATCTAAATGACTTTTTGCAGAAATCAATGAATTGAGATAATCTACAATCAAAAGGGTTAAAACAACAGGAACTGCAAACGAGAGAGACCACATATTGTCTCTCCTCGACCCCAAAGAAGATAAACAAACAAAAAACCTTTATAGTATGTCTGCTTCAATCACCCACTTTACGTTCCCTGTGACCTGTACAACGTTTCTTCACATGGAGAGCAATGGAGATGTCTCTACCTCACGAACAAAACGAGTATACAATAGAGAGAATTCTCCTTTTTCTCCATCACTTGCGTAAATTTGTGCATCTCAAGTTTATCGTGTGAATCTGACCATCTGATAATACTATCCAACGCCTTACCGACCTGAGTATTTGCAGGAGGACTCAACTTTTGCTGCTGAGGAATTTAGTAAAAGATATCTTCGAGATGATTACAGTTACAATGGGTATCTGTTTGATCGGCTTGGATCAAACCACCTTGGAGCTGATGGGTCTCTACGTGAACTCCATCCTTCTCTCCAGTTTCTTCTACTGCCGTTGAAAGGATAATTAACATCTGTGTCGGCTCCAGATGTGCTGCTTCCATCACGTCTCTTTTGCAAATTATGCATCTCTTCTTCAAGATCATACTGAGAACGCTGCAAACACCACAACATAAAAACTAAATATAATTATAGGAAACTCTAGGGGTGCACATATCCTTTAGAATAGAAAACAAATGTCATATCATTGAAAAACTTTAATCATCTTTCTTGGTCCACTGAAAACTATTTTCTCAAGGAAAATAAAAATAGAGCTGAGGATGTTAGCGGTTCAGATATTTACCTTTGCAGGGTCTGAAAGCACAGCATATGCTTCCCCGATCATTTTAAATAATTTATCGGTATCTCTGCGCACTTCTTCTCCTATCTCCTTCCATAACCTCTCATCTTTAGTCTCATTTCTTGTCAAAGACTGACCAGCCTTCAAATAATGAAAACAAGATAAAGGTAATTTTATGAACTTATTATCGTCTGCAGCTCTTTGCTTTCCGCATTTAAATCGATTTTAGCAGAATCCACAAGCATGCAAAGTTGACAGTTTCAGCATATGAAATACCTTGTCGGGATGATGTTTGAGTGCGGCCTTCCTATATGCCTTTCTGATATCTGAAGCCGAGCATGATGGTACAACACCCCTGCCACAAAGTAAGTCCCCTTCTGATTAGCAAGTTTTGACACAATTATCACATCTTTGCCACAAGGTTCTTCCTTGTATTCACCCAAGTTTCCCTGAACATCCATTCACCCGCAAAAGCAGAATGACAAAGGAAGAACAGATTTGTGCAGTCTAAACCAAGGTCTTTGACTCTTTTCTAAAGGAAATGAGAAATTGGCATGATTGATGGGGAAAAATGCAATGTTTCAATTCATATAAGAATATTAAGAACTAGAGAACATAATGCAGCCATTAGTGGAATAAAATTAACTAAGAAGGATAGTCTACTTACAAGACAAGGTACAGATCCAATGAATTTTCTTTCCTTGATTTCTCTTCCAGTTCAGAAAGTCGTATACGAGCTTGTCTTATGTCATTGGCCATACTTGTGAATCTGTCATGAATTCCAGAGGTCTTCTCTTCCATTTGCTTGGTTAGAATATTAACATATTTCTCCATATCACTTGCTGCCTGTCCATAATCCCTAATCATCTCAAACAACGTGGCCCGTCTAGAAATAGCCTGATAATAAAGAAAAAATTAAACAAATTAAGTGACACAATGGAGTACTTTTTCAGCCAATCAGACAGAAAAGTAGTCTTGATTCATAAGAGAATCAATGCTAAAATTTTCTGTACGTATAAAACCATACAACATGGGAACAGGGGCAAAATGTTGCAGCTTATGCATTTGAAACGTAAACAGAAACACTGATATACAGCTGGATTATAACCAATTTACTTCTAAGAGAAGTTATTACCCAACGTTCAAATCCAGTGTTATATGAAAACGTTGAAACCTTTCAACTACATTCCGTGGAAAGCAGAAACAAAACAAAAGAAACCAAATAATGATATATGTTAGGATTGAAACCTTTGAGTAATTTTGGTCAAGAGCAATAGCAAGGCTGCAGTCTGCAATAGCGTCAGCAAATTGACCAAGAGCCTTATATGCAGCAGCACGATTACAGAAACACACAGCTGTATAAGGACGTGATTCCACATTGCAAGCCAGGGCTGCTGTGTAATGTTCAACTGCTTCACTGTGTCGTCCAGACTGAAAGGCTTCATTCCCTGCCGACTGTGATTTGGTAGGATTATCAAAATGGCACGAAAAATGAATAGATAGCACAACTAATGTGTACTCCGCTTTTTTCCTATTTTTTAATTCCTTTAGAAGTACAAGTAATTCACAGGTAGTTGGATTCTGAAAAGGAAGTGTAGGTTCAGAGCAATAGATGTCGCAGAAGAAGGCAATACCTTAAGACGCAACAACTCACGTATAGTAGCAGCCAATGGAATGGAGGATTCAAGAGTTTCGTTTACGTCTCTGTATCGGAGTGACAGACAAAAAAGACCTGTCAGATTTTGCCTCATCTGACAAAAAGAAACGTACAAGTTGTAAACCTAAATCACCTTTTTGTAGCAGATAGTAGTTGTTCTTGCTTCTCTAGAGAAGCAATCGCTTCCTCAAGCTTTCCCATATGGAAATATGATTTAAGCATGAGATGACACTGCCAAATTCTAAAGTTTATGTCCTTAGGAGTGTCATGAGAATCTGGAAGACAATTCTTTCCAGCCAAATCAACTGTCTGCTCATAAAGCTTTATTGCTGCTTCATACTTCTCAAGCTGTCATCAAATAAAATAAAATAAACAGGTTTCTTGATCTGTTCCAGTAAGACCTGTTTGACTTCCTACTCACAGTTATCAGAAGGTTTAAAATTAACACTTTCATACCATCAAGAGCGCCTCCCCCTTCATGGTGAGTAACTTTTCAGAGTATGAACTTATCAAAAGAGATTCTTCCAGTATTTCCAAAGCTTTCTCAACATCAGTTGATGTTCTAAGTTGCAAACGACGGCCAGCTTCATGCATGCATTCAGAAACTCTCTGCAAGACACAGACAATATAATATCAAAAAAAGACACAAACACTATTGATTGGTCAAAAAGAAGAACGTGTGATTGTCATTCTTCAGAATATGGAGAAAATATTAACTCATATGAATAACGTAAAGAGAGAAATTCTGGAAATATATCATATTCTGCTCATAGCGACTGAAAAGATGGTCAATCTCTATCAAATAGCAAGCAATAACTAAACAGCATAGCATTAAGTAATCTTATCGCCCCACATCTCAACGAAAAACATCAGCCATACAATTAGTACGGTTCAGTCTAAATCCTAAATCATCTAATAAAAATTACAAGATCCAATACACAGAATAAGGTCATGGGAAAAATAACTGTGCAACATGTGTCCTGTTATCATGTGCTACAATATCCATAATCTATAAGAGTTTACATAGAACACTGTGCCCCTTTAAAAGAAGAGAGAACTCTACCTGTGCCTTTTGTAGACCTTCAGAAGCCTCTACAATAATTTTACGGTCCACACAGATGTCACTTCCGGACTGCAAGCATTTTTTGAAATGCCTGGATGCATCTTCAATCTCCCCAAGTGAAAGGTAACAACTAAAAAGACAAAAAGCCTAAATCAGCCAATAAGACATCATAAAATGGCAAGATATTATTACTTATTGCTAGCTGAGAAGAGCATGAACAAGCTATCCAGGACAACACCAGCTAGAGCATAAATGAGAAAAGATCACATACATTCATTTCTCAGTTCAAGCTCTCGTATCAAAACTAAAAGTCACTAATAAGATTTTTATCTCGGCTCATTAGAAAATATAAGAAGTTTTAAGGAAGGTCGATATTTACTTTCCAGCTCTGACTTGAACTTTAAGGAAGTTGGAGTCTATTGAAGAAGCCATCGTACAATCTGCTATTGCTTCTCTCATTCTTCCAAGGGCCATGCGTGTTGCAGCACGGTTGCTGTAGCAAAGCATCAATGCCCTGAGACAGTTTCTAGAAGTTTCGATTATAGGCACTGAATCAATCCCTTGAGTGTAAGATTCCTCAGCTCTGGAAAGATCTCCAATTTTATAAGCATTGTTTCCTCTGGAGAAAAGGCATTCAAGAAAAGGTAAATTAAATATAAAGACAGAAACTAAGCAAGCAACAATAACAACTAGACACTCAGAACACTACAGGAACAATAAGTAGAAGAATTTAAACGGCATGGAAATAGGCAAATAGCCGACTTGTAAACAACCTTAGTCGCCACTTTTCACATGCTTCTTGCGCTGCATTAGACACATCTTTTTCGATGATAGGCTTGTGTAGACGAGTAAGCGGATCCCTTTCACTGGGTTTCCCAGTGGACAAGTGTGACTGCACACCAGTTAACGGAGAATGTTGTGAAGATTTTAATGGTAGTGTTGCATTTGGAAGTAAGATATATGGATCCTGCCCAAGTTTAATTGGGTTTTTCTTCCTATTGATACGCTTTGAAGTTGATAGTTGCCCCTGCACTCCCGAAAACGATGAAGCAGAGAAGGTAAAGCTGGAGCTAGCAGCATCTGTATTAGAAAGGGAATGGTCATCATTTTCTTGCCTATCAGACTTATATCGTGAAGTAACCTCACTTTCTGAAGCCGTGGCAAAAGTTTCACTACTCGTTTCCATCTCTTCCGCTGCTGATTTAAAACTTTCAGTTTCAGCTCCAGATATAGAATCTTCAGCAAAGTCTTCATGATCAGCACATTTCCCATTATTAAAGTCTTTAGCTTGATAGTTATTAACTTCATCCCCCTCGTTAATTTCCATCCGCTCAGTTGCAGCAACTAGCTCTGCATCAAACACATCATTTGGAGCAGTAGGTGGTATATCAGACGAGAAATGACTTTTGTCAAAATTCAGAAACTGATCTGATACAGCAGCAAGGTCTCTACAATCTTCTGTCACCTCATATGGAGATGTATCCATTGGTGAATAAGCCTCAGGAGCCTCACTGCTTCCATTTGAAAAAGCACTTTCTGCAAAAGCAAACTCATGTCCAATATTTAGCTGCACTTTCACAGGCTGCTTACCTCCTTTTCTTCTCGCTCTCGTGGCACCAACATTGTCCTTCTTCGCACTGAACCCCAATTTCTGGTCCAAACTAGAAAACGGGTTTACTTTCGAATTGGGGGTCTTGAATTCCATAAAACCTGTCCCCCCACTGTCTTGATTACTCACAAAATTAAACTCGGGCGTGTTTACTGTAGAGGTCACATCATGAACACTTCTAGGATTCAGATGTTCACTTGGCTGTGTACCTACAAAACTATAGTTCATCGGACATGAACTGTTAAAATCATGGACTTTCTTCTCATTCACACTCCCCTGAACTGAATCTCCAGAAAGGTTCCCATCAGTAGTCATACTTCCAACGCTTAACTTTCTACTCAATTCATCAGATAGTATCTTCTCCCCAACATAATCCATGGACTCTTTGGATTTGACGTTATTATTTTGTTTCTGATCAGTCATACTCTCTGAAATATTCAACTTCTCCATACTTTCCTGGATCACATGTCCTGTACTCCTCGAAGAAGAAGAATCAATAGTCAGTTTATTACTTAACAGAGTTGGAAGTTCATCTTCCACAGTGTTACTGGCTGCAAAAACTGAGTTGCTTCCCTTGTTCACACCAAAACTAAAGCTGGAATGAGAATCTTTGATATTCAAATTCTGCATATCTTCAGGAAGCCTCGAAACCAAATGTTCATTCTTCTTAGGATAATCCTTTCCTTCACCTTCAATTTTCAACTTTCCCATTTCCTCCATAACTCTTTTCCCAATTTCTTCACCAGAACTCAATTTCCCACCATCAGTTGATCCAAATACAAAACCCTCATTGCTGCTCCGTCCAAATCCGGTCTCACCCGGAGTTGGATCACCGGCAAAAGACCCACGTAAGTGAAACGGGTTGAAACTCTGACCCGGTAAAGAATCTGAAGTCCCCGAGGGCTTCAAATTCTGAGACTTTACTTGCCTTCTGACCTTAGAGAATCTGGGCTTATAGAGACCAGAAGAGGACCGTGGAAACGGCGCTGAATTGAAACTCGCGTCAGGGTTATTGCTGCTGCTACGACCCGCACCAGAAAAGGAAGGATTCAAGTCGCCGAACTTGCTCATTGTTTTATAGATTCTCTTTCGATTCAAATTGAGGAAAAGCAAAACATCTAAAGGAGAGAAGTGAGAGAGGTCAGGTCGGCGACATGGGAGAGTAGATAGAAAGTCGTTAAATCGGAAATGGAAAGCGGATATTGAAGCAGATACGATCAATCAAACAAGGGTATTGAAAAATGTTGAATCTTTTTCCAGGAGATTTGATCTATCAGAAGAGAAGACGAAGAAATCAAGAAAATTTCAAATTAATAGCTGATTTAAGAAAATGGGTCATCGTCCATTGTTGTTCCGGAACACAAGAAAGCATTTAAAAAAAAAAAATGATTGCTTTGATGTCGCCGTCCTTTAGTTCGATTTCGGATTTTCATCATCTTCCAAAGTGGTCGGTCTTTCAAACCTAAAACTAATTCGAGGAGATAAATCATACCACATCACATGGTTTAAGTCTAACCAACTTTTTTCCAATTCAACAAAAAGAACGATCCTTTTGAATGCAATCTCAACTTATTAACTTTTACTTTATATACATCTTTTGGTATTGTTATTAGGTGTGTTTGTACACGGGACATCTGTTTCATTGATTTTAGGTTATCAATCTAGTTGCAATGTATGCTTCCTATCTCGGGTGATCATTTTTAGTTTTGTTCGTCCAAGTTGTTATTTTTAAGTTTTTTTATTGTAGTGGTAATCTTATCATTCACGTATTTGTTACTTGTCATATGTGTTCTAAAATGCATCATGGGCGGCAGTCGGATGCCATAAATTTTTATGTTATGTGGTGGTTTGGGTGGATAAACAAATTTATAGGCAGCCATTGTGTTTTTTCTTAAGTCAACCAAAATATGATCACATATGTGTACAACTAAGAATTTCATAGTAGGTTTTGATTGTACCATAGTTAGATTAGATCTATCAAAACGTTATTCATTTCAATGCCGAAGAAAATTATGTTTAGCTACTTGATATTTATCACATAATTATTTATTTTACGTTTATATCTCCTCTAGCAGTCTAATATTCCATACACCTTTTGATATGTAACCATCAACTCAATATGGTTAGATATATATATATATATATATATCTTTTTTTTTTTTTCACTAATGCAGAGTACCTACAATTACATGGCTACATTGCACATTTGCATTTACAATTTTTTTAGTACAAAAAACACTATATCAATGTGTGAACATAAACGTAAGCGCAAAAGATATATTCAACGCCTCTAGGAAACTTGAACAATGAAGATCCCTAAGAACTTTGAACACTAACTACTACTCTACCGCTAAACATGGAAGATATGGTTCGAAATATATGTACAAAACAAAAGTTTAAAGTTAACGAGATTCTCTATAACTATGACTTATAATGTAGATGCACAGGAGGACCTGTAAATACTTATATATAAGAAACGGCTTAATATAACGTTACAGAACCCTCTACTCTTCTCAATACATCAGAGACTCTAGTGGTTTATTACCCACACAAACCGGAACAACCACATGAGCAACCAATACTAGAAGAGAAGAGATATAATGCAGAAAAAGAAAGTTCTGAAGATAGATTTGTCTTTTAAGTATGTCTTACGCATCCGTTTGTTAGTAGTATAGTATCACCTGAGGAAACTTGCGATCTTCATACGATATAATCATTCTCCTACATTCTTTCTGTTCTCCATATATATATATATATATATATATAACTTAGCTATACATATACATCATCCTACTTCCTTGTGTATGCTTGTTTACTTTGTCTGCACACATCCAAAACCAAGAACAAGACACAAACATCAACATTAAACACTATAAACTCAATCCTGGCTGCTTCAATATTGAGAAGAAAGCTTACCTTTATTACATACACTTGGGTAGCCTCATCTTATCCATAAGAAAAAAAACCTGCGGCCAAAATAATGGTTTTGTTATCCATATATAATTGAAAGACCATTGGGGAAGAGATTAGAGAGTAGACTAACCCTTGGCATTTATGAGGTGAAATAGCCTACTGCATAAGATTATTGGTAGTGGCTGGTGGTTCATGGTCCTTTCCATTAGTAGAGGAGACTCCAACTTTTGCATTAGTTTCAGCAGAATCATAGGTTTTGTGATCATCGGTAGATGATGCAGAAGGGAAGAGGTTACTAGGAAGAACAAGCTCGATAGTGCTTCCAGTGTCAGGTTCCAGCATTTCCCTCTTGTTAGTCCCTTCTTTTGTACCATTTGAGTAATTATTGTTAACACTGATTGGGTTGATTACTGGGTAAGGATGCAGCCCAGAGGCATCATCAACTACTGCCACAACACGAAGCAACAACATTAATGAGGCTGGAATAACAGTTGATCAGCAAGAATATTAACCTTTTTACATTCAAAAATAACAATGTTCATTTCACCAACCTTCTAAAGCATCTGCACCTGTGAGTTCAGATTGATAATCAGGGCTTTCGTTGCTGGCAGATGAAAAATAACCAGGAGACCCCACAGAAAAGCTACGGTAATGATTTAGTGTTATACTATTCTTGAACTCAGGAAGCTGCAAATTAATGAAACGTCTTCTTTCAAGTTCAATAGCCCTCAGGAGATCAGCCTGTTCCATTTTCCTTCTCATCATTTCACGTCTCTCATACAACATCTTTGAACCTACCACATAAACACGAAACAAGTTACTAACCAAGGTGGAAATCTAAACTGGTCTTTTAAAATAAATATACAAGGATACTAACCAAGGTGGAAATCAGACTGTTCTCTAGGATCAATCCCAGATGGACTGGAGCACGGGGAGTAATTGCCCCGCTCAATCTGCTGTTGTAGCAGTTGCTGCTGCTTCCTGTAATCATTTAATTTACACTTGACACATTGAAAACCAAAAAAGAGAGACTAGAAGGGCAATTGAAGAGAAAAAAAGAACAGGCATACTTGTCCAATACTTTGCCTTTTTCTTTGTAAGGTTTGACAAGAACACGTGAGTCACAAATGAAATGGGGATTCCCTCTAGCAAGTACAACCTTGACAGTGTCAGGATGGGCAAATGAAACAAAGCCAAACATACGCTTCTGCTGGTAAGGGATCCGCACATCTTGCACTGTTCCAAAAAGGCTTCATAGACAAAACGAATCAATAATGTTCTTTTCTCAAAAAGCCGCATCCGTGAATTTTCAGACATCAAATAACCAATAACACCTAATTAATCAATACTACTTATTTGTTGATTCTTCCATATAAATCTACAAGCAACATCATCTTTATTCAGCATTGTTTGAGAGAGATGGGTGTCCAAAAATACCTGAAATAAGTTGCAACGTCCTCATCCTTAAACGTGCTGTCAGCTGGGAATGTCAAGTAAATCTGTCTAGATGCTGAGTTTGACTGATCACCAAAATGCATTGCCATTAGCTCCATCCTCTCAAGCCGTCCTGGGCTGCTGCTCCAATATCTTTCATCACCAAAAGGTACTCCACCATCTCTGCATCGGAGAGAAAGCATTAATACTTGAACAAATTAAAAAAATAACAACCATAAAACCAGTCCAAGAAACAAAGTTGCATCCACGGAACTAAAGCTGGAAAATTGCTGATAAAACAACCGAGAGCCAAATAGATAGTAGCCAAAAGAAAGCGCCAAGGAAGACAAAGCAAAATGAATCAGACAGTTTACAGAATGGATTAAGGACGATAGATAAAAATCTGTAGGTACATTCCTTCAAGCTATATCAGGACCAATTCAGAATACAGTAAAACAAACTAACTGGGATTAGTTCTATTTTACCTTTGAGCATGCTGTTGCAAGAGAAAATCCATTCTTTTCTCGTATGGCAACTGGGGAGCCCTACCCAGGATTTGAGAAGCCAACCTCTGCTGCTGATAAGCCAATTTCAACCTCATCATCTCCTCGTGCTGCCTAACAAAGTTTTCCATTTTCCTAGGTGAATCAGCGACAATGCCATTACCATCAACGTTATCCGGATATCCTCCGTGGATAAACTTGCAGCTGTCTCCGTTCTTGCACAAACCTCGACTAAAATACACACATGGTTTGCATCCAGCACCAAATCCATCGTCTCCGGACCCAAAAGACGCATCTGCTGAGAAACTCCTCCTGTGCAGATGGGTTTCGCCATTATCGAGGGAGTAGTCCAAAGGAATCCTAGGATCCGCAACATCCTCGGTTCTAGAACAGGAATCGTCAAGAAATGAGAGGTAATCACTTAGCTGCTGATCATCCAGTAAATCAGCACTACCACCAGCGTCAGAACCAGAATCTGTAGCAGAAACTCCATTGTTTTGGTGAGAGCTCAAAGGTTTCGAGATCGGGTTGAGTTTGGGGGAAATGTGGGGGTTGTTCCCATTAGTAGGGTTCACACTGTTGTTGAGTGACCAAGGAGAGGTTGAAGAAGGAGAAGATGGAGAATTTCTACGGAGATCCAAAAACCCATTAGAGTGAGAGCTTCCTCTTCCATTAATGGGTGGTCGAGAAATAGGGTTCAACGGAGAAGGAGATGTCGGAGTAGAAGAAGGTGAAGAAGACAAGTTGTTCGAGAAAATTCCCAACTGACTCTTCACTTTCAATATTATGGATTGCAAGATTGATTCAGGTCCACGAGCCAGATGCATCAAGTCTCTCTCCCCAAAATCCTGTAAAAGCAAATACCCAATAATCTTAGGAGCATAATCTGGCTCCAAGCTTCGAATTTTCGTCAAAAGCAAAGCTGTCGGGTCACCGGAATCCATGGTTAAAGGTTTCACCTTTCTTCTTCCCCAGTCGAAAAAAAGAGAGAGCTTGATTTAGGGTTTCAAAAGATTAGGGAATATTGAAAGCAAAGTTAAAGAAAAATCTTTAAGTAGATAAGAGAGAAGATCCTCTCCCTCCTCCTCTTTGCTCGCTTCTGTTTTGATTTCTTTGAGTTTTTTTTTTGTTTTTTTTTTTGAATCTCACTCTCTCTCTCTCACTCACTCACTCACTCACACTCCTATCTTTATTGCTCCAGTTGGTGCTCTCTCCTTACTGGTAAGACCACTTGGGGAAATGTTCTGCTTTTAATATATTCAACTTTCTAGGAAACTGTAATCTCCCATATTTTTTTTATTACGGAAAATTTTGATGCTCTTGCTTAATTTATGCAGACTCTGTTTAGTAAAATATGGATTGTTTTTCTTATACTATGAAGAAGATAGGTTTGACGAGTAAAATATGGACTTTTAGAGAGATTCAAATTAGGTCGGATATTATTTTTTAGGTCTTTTAGATCAAATGAATAAAGTGATTAACCAAATAAGTTGCTGTCGTTGTTAACGTATTAACACCTCAGCATACAGTGAATATTCTAATTCTCATTTTGTCCTATATGGAAAGCCACACATTTAATCAGTTAATTCTATATGAAACAAAGGAATTTAAAATATTATATTTGAATTACATTTAAGATTAGAAAAGATTATGGGTACTTGAATTTGCCTATTTCGTATTTAATTAGTAATTTAATCGCTTAGAAGGAAAATTGTGTTGCCTTTTTTTCAATGATGGAAAATATAATTGTTTTTAAGGCAAAAAAGTGTTAAAAAAATAAAATATTTTTGAGATAATGATAAAATCTACAAGTACTGTTAAATCAGTGTCAGAGAGAGAGCGCGTGTGTGTGTATGCCAACTTTTTTAGACAGCCTTTTTTACAGGCAGTGTATTTCACACGCGCGCGTGAGATCAATCTCTTTAAAGGAATTTCACGAGCACCGTTTTTTTTTTTCACTGCTCAGTTAATTTTATTTTAATTTTCGTATGTATGATTAATTTTGATAGTATGAAATAATTGAACGGTCGTGATTATCGAAACAAGAAAATAATATGGGTGCGTTTGGTTTCCGATGATCATGTGTGCGTGTCTTTTGGGGTCAACCGGTTTATTTCTGTTACAGGTTTTTTTTTTTTTCTTTTCCCGCGGGACCTTTTCGAATGGGTTAATGAAAATTAAGTCAATAACAATGACAACTTATGTGTCGGAGAATTTTCATCTTCTTTATAATGTTGTTTTGAGGATCGAAATAGACTTCTTGTGTATCCTTAAAAATATTGTTTGGATACAGATGAAATTGAACGTGTTATAAAAATATATATATATAAAAGATGGCCATGTTTTGTGTTCTGTTGTGGACTTTAGTCCCATTTATGCGGATCGATACAAATAATTAAAGCATGGGATACAACTAAGTGACCGATCCGGTTTTGTTATGGTTTGCCATATAGATAAAGAGATTCATGTCTACTACATTTAGATTTTTACGGGACACCAAATTTGCTTCTATTCATACACAACTAAACTTCGACAAAAAACTGACAAGATACCCCATCTTCTGTTGCACTTTAATAAGTTTAAACAGTTTATTGATGTTCATTAAAATTAGATTAGCGTTTTAGTCCAAATATGACTAGTTCGGACTACAATGTAACCCTTTCTAATTAATATAATATATCCAAAAAAATTTTACATTATTTGATTGAACTTATTTGAACTAACCATGTTTGAGTAATTATTATTGTTTACCTTTGATTGTTTTACCTATCTCAAATCTAACACATCTACACATAACCAGCAGTCCAATATTGTAATGACAGTAAAAGCATTTACAATATCAGAGATAGTTCTCAATAGTTCAACTGGTTTTTAAGTATATGGCATTAGAATCATCATCATATCAGAACCACAAGATTAAAGGAGACAATATACAAATATTATTATACATGTGTATATGAATATAAACTAGAAATACGCACCCATGCACATGGATCCAGGAAGGACATATGCACTCGCATACGACTTCGTGGATTAATCAACCACTCACCAATAAAAAACAAAGTCGCAAAATATGAGACAAAAAGAGTCCTTCAAAAGTTCAACCTTTATGCACATGACCATGAACCAGCTTTTTTACTTTTATATTTACCATTTCTTTCTAACAATTATATCGGAATTTTTTTTTTACTTTTTTGTTCGTTCTCGAAATGAAACTTGTAATGAAGTAACAAATGATCCTTCAACCACGCAGTTTTCTCACGTTTAGATTTGTCAAATTTTGGGAATTTTCAGAGACGTGTAAGCTCTAAGCCAGTTACTGCAATAAAACATCGGAAATATCTCTCGCTATAAGCTCATATTCCTGACCCTAAATCGACATTGCGACAGAATTTAGACACATTCTTCATTTGCAAATTGATAAAGAATACGCCTTACTTCGTCTCACTTTGGCGATGAAATGAGTAACGAGGGTCATTTGAAGAAGGGCGACGAGGGTCCATCGCCATTGCAACCATGTAGTAAGATTTGAAATGGGACCCATTTCTCATATACTCACAAAGATGAAATGTCACCTTGAGATTCCTTTATCGGATATGCAACCATGTAGTACGGTTCATGGACAAGCTCTCTAGCCACATTCATCGTAAAAGAAATATTCTATATTCATGTGCAGACTATGTCATCTCTAATATGAAAAGAAGCAAAAGAATACAAAGATTTTTTTTTTTTGTGTTAAAGAAGATTACAAAGATTTCCTCTGATGAAAAACATACATTTGAGATACAATTAGTCTTTAACGCTTCTGGGATTGAGAGGGCATAGTATTGCGGATCATATAGAAGACAGACGAGGTTTGCTAACAGGTGAGATTTATTATAAATCGATTGTAGTATTTGCTGAGGCCAATTTACTGTTCAAATATATATATAAACCTGACATTTTTTTTCTAATTACAACTAAAATCTGAAAGCATTTACGAGCCTTGAATAATATTTTTCGCGACTTGTAATTTGCTTGCGTCTCAATTTGACTTAATTTTATTTTTTATCCTAATGCCTCTTTCAGATTCATTAGCAAATTGTGAAAGTAACTAAACATGGATATGTGATTATATCATTATCAGTAAAGTTGGTTACAATCTGTTTTTTAAAGATAGATAATACTTGTGACCAAGAAAAAAAAGATAGATAATACTAAGTATGCCACAAAAACAAGTTGCAGTGATATATCCCCGGTTACAATATCGAACCTTTCGGAGTCTGCAACATGTAGTAATCCAACCTTGCCTGTATCCATTCTACACAAAACTGTTGAGCATCGAGTAATTGGTATGAATTCTGAAAGATTACAACTCATCTCCAGCTTTTGGATTATGTAACAAAAGCTGAACAAAAGATGCCTGAACAACTTTCTCCCACACAGGTTTAAAATCTCCAGAAAATCCACATTCCTTCCAACCATGAGATGTGACAAACAACTGTGATCGGAACAGCCTCAGAAGAATGCTTCGGACCAGATGTTTCCCCTGCAAAGACATCATATGCCCTTGCAGAAAGAACCTAGTAAGTATGAAGGCACAAATCCGATGCTTTAGCCAAAAAATAAAGAGACCAGATTTCATGTCTCAAAAGACAGATGTTATTGTTCCCTGCAAAGACATCATATGCACCTGCAGAAAGAACCTACTAAGTAAGTATTAAAGCACAAATCCGATGCTTTAGCCAAAAAAAAAAAAGAGACCAGATTTCATGTCTCAAAAGACAGATGTCATCAACCTTGCAGCAAATGGAGTCACTAGGCTCCCTTCTATCTACAAAAATGACCTCGGCCAAATATAAAGCAAAAGAGCAACTGAGCAAGTGTGGAAGTGAAGTTACATGGATTTGGAAGAGGATGATTGGATTTTATAAATGCTTACTAGTAACTGACTAGACAATCTAGAATTAACTTATAACTACCCGAACAAGCATTTGTTGTGTAATTAGTGATCTTATACGCTTTTGCAACAGCAGTGGTTACTACAGCAGTGGTTACTGGTTTGATATGTGGAGATGGGATATGGACGGAAGATTCTGGAGACAAGAGATTTGGGAAAGGACAATCGAATTGAAGGCAGAAATAAATCTGGAGTCAGCGAATCAGGTAAGGATAATGGAACTGAAGACAATAAAGAGATTGAAGTCAATGATTTAATATACGAGGAGAAGCAAGAATCAAAAGCTGTCAAGTTGTGGAGAGCAGCAGGAGAGGACAAGCAAGAAAAAACGAGAAGAAAGTGACCCAGCAGTTCAGTTTTCACATCATCAATGTCTCTCCTTCCCAATGACATTGGTGCTTTCAAATGCTTCGAGACTGAACACCAAGGAATATTACAAGACAGTATCATCGATTTTCATCTTGTTATCAACAGGCTAATGACCATGAAATGTGTTGGCTACAAAAGGATGAAAATACACTTATGCTGAATGATCATGCTGAGCAAAAGACAAAACCATTCTTAAACTCCCACCAGATTTTTTTTTTCCCGAATCATTAGGAGAAGTCGGAAGGAGTTTTCCAATCAATCGGAGAGCAAGCTTTAATGTTTTAAGTACTAAACAGTTTGGAAATATTTAAGGAGTGAAAAAATCCGTGGAATTGATTTTGACGAATTCTGTTTAAGTTTGAAGACAACTTTATCAACAAACGATTTATTAACAAAAGATATTGATCTCTACTGCAAGTACATACAAAATCAGCAGCAATTACAAGGTAAACTAAAGTAACATTCAACCCCAAAAAAAAACTAGTTCTCTGCATTAGCATGATTATCCCTTTGTGATTAACTACAGCGACATTTAAACTTATAAGCCAGTAACGTAAATTGGAACTCTGAATCCTACCTTGGAGTACGATGTTGCTACGTGATGTATCATGCGTGCTTGAAGAGCTTCATGCTAAGCCAATGAAAGTAGACAGCAACCAGTAGAGCTGGTAGAGTCAGTGGAGCCAAGAAGCAGTAGTACCTGGAGAATGCTTTTATATGAAATATAAATCATAATGACACACACGTAACAGATGTCAACATGATGGATATCAATAAAACAATATACTGATTTGGACTTCTATGATTGGGGTTTTTTGAAGCAGAAACCAACCTCTGTCAACTAATCTTACTAGTAGAGATTACCCCACAGCGTATTTTCAAATCTATAGCAAGAATGATACATAAACAAACACCAGCCTGGAACAAGAGTGTACCTGTCATTCTGGATAGCTTGGATAATGGGATTGTCAGAGAGTGGAAACAATTTGGACACTATAGCTGCAAACACAAACCCAATGAAAGAAATGGAACCAAAGATCACTAAGAAGCCTCCCCAAAACTTCATTCTCAAGACCCAAAGTTTTATTCAAGCATTCTCTGTTGTCCAAGTGGCATCATGTATCGCCTCCAGAAAGTCCTTATGTCCGGGTAACAGAGATATATAGAGTGATTGAGAGGATATGGAAGTAGCTGACTTAAGTCGTTATCTGAGTATAGAGTAAGATACTAATCATCAATTGCCATAAAAATCATAAAACCTAGAAATCTAAATAACACAAATCATTTTCATATTGGCAAAGCCAAATGATAAAAAAGGAATGCAATTTGCAGAGGGGTTAAGCCAAAGTTTATTCTTTCCAATCGATCCAGATCCTTAAAATTTAATACGTATGTATCTCTAGTATAAGCTAAAATAATTAAAGCCTAAAATCTCCCAGAATGATAAGAAAACTACCAAAGGCACAGAATATGAAATCCCTAAACTACAAAGCGATGGGAAACAAAACTAAACTGAGAGAGAGAGAGAATCACAACTTACATCGGTTGAGTGATTCCACTGAAAAGAAAAGAGAGCACAGATACTGAAGACCGCAAACCAGACAAGAGGGTTGGGTAGAAGACGAGTAAGAACCATATTTTATCATCTTTTACCCAAATCGGACCGATCAGTCAAACCGGTTAAAGCTCAAACATGTCCGAACCAGCAACTAATGCTCCAATAAGTGGCGTAGATGGGTTTTGGTAGGCGAAGATATAGGCCCAACTCGGCACAATCTTAAATTTAATCTTTTCATATAAAACATAAAATTAGTTTGATGAGCGTGTAAAATAAGTAAAACAATATCTAAAATTAATTAATTGACCTGACAAGAAAATAATAATTAGTGATTGTACTTATATCGCTCCTTGGTGCTTAATTGCTTATGTTTATAAATATTTGATAGTTTATTCCATCCAAGAAAAAAAGGATTAAAAAAATGGTAGCAACTAGCAAATAGTGTTAAGCAAAAGAGGATTCGTTCAGTAAACGAGACTCAATCACACGTGCCTCGATAGGCCAAGCTCAAAACCTAATTACCAGATCTGGTACACCGTACACTAATTATTCATTATATAAGATGCATTTCAGAATGTATATTTATTTTTGAATATAAATGCTTGTCGTTTTGTATTAGCGTGATTGCTGATCAGGCTCCCAAGAGTGGAGAAAAACGATTAGGCTTTCCGAGTCACTTGCGTTTAACTTTATACTTTTTCTGCTTGATAAAATTTTCTTATATTATCTTATATTACTAATTATTTTTCTTATTTTCCAACAATTATAAATGCACCTATATTAGTCATGGTAACAAAAATTATAATTGACTACAAGTTACCCAACCCGACTGGCTGATGGTGTAAAAAGTTTGGTACTTGTTCATGTGGCCATATATGACTGTTGAGAAAAATTTATAGACGTAATCATGACTATATTTGTTCATATTGCCATATAAGGTTGTTGAGACAATTTTGTATGAAAGTATACAACTCGGGATGCCGTATAAGATTATTTTGACGTTTGGCAATGACAAGTAAAGAACAAAAATGAAAAACTTTCCAATAAGTCACATCTTTAATAAAGTCTAGTCTATACTTATACGGCTATCAATTGTCATATTGACTCATTAACTAAAATTATAATGCATGGGTCAAAACAAAACCGGATGGTAAAAATATTATCCAAAATCTAAGGATCAACGTATAAATATTATTTCGATGGCTTCAAACTAAAGACTCTAAAACTCTTCTTCTATTATAATTTTAACCAGTAGATTCTTTCTTCAACCATGACCCGAAACCTCTTCTCTCAACATTCAAATCTCCCTCATCACACTTACTTCATCTAAATCTTGATCGTTACTTACTATCTTTGTATATACAATGTCCTCTCCTAATTACCACAAAAACATCTTATGCATTTTCGGCGTTGTCGCAATCTTCTTCATCTTGATCTTCTTCATCAAATGACCATAAGAGACGCTCTTTCAGCCTAAGGAGACAGCGACGAACTTGAACCATTTGATGTTCGTATTGGTGGGGAGCTCACGTGCGTGGAAGAATCGAAGAAGCTACATAGAATCATGGTGGAGACCCAACTTGACACGTGGCAGTATCTTCTTAGACGTGAAGCCGTCAAAAGAGTTCCGGCCTTGGTCTTCGACGTTCCCGCCGTTCAGAATAAGTGAAGACGTCAAGAAACTGAGAATCTACCCGAAGCTCGCAAACCCAGTTCACATTCGGATCTATAGATCCATTCTCGAGACTTACAGGCTCAAGCAAGACGAGGGCGTGAGATGGTAGGCCATTTAAAATATTGTTAAATATTTAATTAGTTTCTATTTTATTTTTTTCATGCCATGATTATAACTCTCCCATATTCTTTAGTTTTAGTAAGTTTTCTAAAATTTGAGAGAAAGTTTTTATGTGCTTCGATTTTGACATTAACGATTATTGTGCTTAGACACTCGCCTTGACGAACTAGATTGCCGTTAATTTGTATATATACAATTTTTTTTTTAAATGAATGAAAAATACAAAAAATAAAAAAGATTATATTAAAACTTTGAAAATAGTAGAAAAAAATCTTAAACGAATCGGCGCGTAGACGGCCGTGTAGGCTATCTAGATGCTAGAGACATGCGAATGTCCGGGCTAATACTAGTAGTAGTGCCAATATATGTGTTAACAATTTTAGAACATTGGATCTAGTACTACTAGTAGTAGCAATATATGTGTTGACAAAAAAAAAAAGAAAAAAAGAAAAAACATACCGTACGTTTGTGTATTATATTAGAGAAACTCGTGAACTCACTTAACCCTTGTCCATAATAAACAGGTATGTGATGGGTGATGATGATAGTCTTTTCTTCGTAAACAACATAGTGGATATGTTGTCAAAATACGACCACAGGAAAAAACATTACATCGGAATGTTTTCAGAAACGATTAAATTGAATTATCGCATGTCATTTGAAATGGGATATGGGGGAGCAGGATATGCTCTAAGTTATCCTCTGGTGGAGGCTTTGGTGACAAAATTGGATGAATGTATCGAGAGGTATCATTTCATTTGGGCTGGAGATCACTTACAAAGTGCTTGTTTGGCTTATTTGGGCGCTGATTTTATCCCCGAGAAAGGATTTCATCAGGTATGTCACCAATATTTCTCATGTGTTAAAATCCAAGGATTCACATCTTCATGAGGTTTTAAATTGTTTCTTATTGTCCAAATGAATTCAAGTTTGATTCCTTCCCTACCAATCAAACTTCTTTTATCGTCTCTAAGATATATATTTTCGTTTCTCTCATCCAAAAACTCTTTTTCTGTCCCTTTCTCCTACAGGCCACAACTAATGAATTTAAAACTTACCTTAATATAAATTAAATTTGATTTTAAAATGTATTTTTAACATGTTTATTAAGTCTCCTAGCCAATATTCATATAATCTAGGCTTCCACATGTCTACCCATGATAATTCTAGGATTGGTGACTTAGTGTGAAGTGATTGCCATTCAGTGTATGAGAGAATACAAAAAGATCATTAAATAAATATTTGTAAGCCTTATCCTTATGATTTGTTGCTTAACAATACAATGAAAATCATCCTTGTTTAAATTCGATAGAATATATGTTGACAAAAAAGCTTGTATGACACAATGTATATTTGATATGTACGACAGATAGATCTACACGGTGACTTATCAGGCTTACTCTCATCCCACCCAACCGCTCCTCTTCTCAGCCTCCACCACTTTGAGGCCGTCAAACCACTTTTCCCAGGCATGGACCGTCCTGGCTCAGTTCTTCATATCATGAAAGCCGGCAATGTAGACCAATCACGGATCCTACAACAGTCGATCTGCCACGTCAGAGCCAGAAACTGGACCTTTTCAGTCTCGTGGGGATACTCTGCTCATATTTATGAGAAGATATTGTAGAAGATACAAGAAGATTCTAGAAGATATATCAAATCCCAATCATATATTGTCTTGCTGGAAATCATATATTCACCCTTTACTACTTTCTGTAATTAGATCAACTCCTCTTGTATATATATCTCCTTGTACGCTTATCACTAATATAATATAATCTCTTCTCTACATGGTATCAAGAGCTGTTCGATTCCTATAATCGACCTCTTCATCTTTTTTTTTACACACAAAAAAAAAGAATAACAAACACACCTCTCAATGGCGTTCGAACCACGAGCCGCCGCTGACACAATCCCTACCACAGAGAACCAACCTCTACTTAACGTCAACATGACTGGCGTAACTAAGTTGACATCAAGCAACTTCCTGATGTGGAGCCTCCAAATCCAGGCTCTACTCGATGGTTACGATCTTGGTGGCTACCTCGATGGCTCCATCAATATCCCGTCCCCAACACAAACCGTTAACGGCACAACGACTACCAATCCAGCCTTTGCCCTTTGGAAGCGACAGGATAGGCTTATATACAGCTCCATGCTCGGCACCATCACCACGGCGATTCAACCAATCCTTTCCACCACCAAGACGTCTCAACAGATCTGGGCAACATTGGCATCCACCTATGCCAAGCCTAGTTACGGTCACATACAACAGCTACGTCATCAGCTGAAGAACTGGACCAAAGGATCCAAAACTATTGATGAATACATTCAAGGCTTCACGACCAAGTTTAACACACTCGCACTTCTTGGTAAACCTGTGGAAAAGGAGGACCAGTTAGAGTTCATTCTCTGTGGACTACCAGACGAGTATAAGTCCACCATCGACCAAATTGAAGGGCGCGATATACCACCCTCCCTTAATGAAGTTCATGAAAAACTTCTCAACAGAGAAGCTCGCCTTCTCACCCGGGAACCCGTTCCAGCTACTCTACCTATCACCGCCAATCAAGTCTCTCAACGGTTCAATAACAAGTCTGGCCGCCAGAACAACACCAACAAAGGTCGTCAGCCCCAGTGGTCTGCTCCTCCGCCGTACAATTCTCGCCCAGCAAATACCACCAGACCATACATGGGAAAGTGTCAACTCTGTGGCATCCAAGGTCATAGTGCGAGAACGTGTTCCAAACTCCACTCCTTCACCAACACTGCCCCACCATCCCTCGGCCCTACACCATGGCAGCCTCGCGCTCATATGGCCACAGCACAGCAGTACACAGCCACCGATTGGCTCCTTGATAGTGGTGCTTCCCACCACATCACGTCTGACCTAAATACTCTCGCCTGCCATCAGCCATATCATGGCCCAGAAGATGTCTCAATCGCTGATGGAACACCTCTTCCAATCACACATACTGGTTCCACCACTCTCTCCACATCTTCTATTCCCCTAAAGCTGACTGATATACTCCATGTCCCTGAAATCAAGAAAAATCTAATTTCAGTTAATAAGATGTGTCAAACTAATGATGTTTCTGTCGAATTTTTCCCGACTTATTTTCAGGTGAAGGATCTCAACACGGGGATCCGGTTAATGCACGGCATGACTAGAGATGGGTTATATGAGTGGCCGGCTAAAGTACCTACAGTCTACAACAGTTCCACAATACCTAAGACATCTACAAAGACTTGGCACTGTCGCCTCGGTCACCCTACCCTTTCTACACTACAGAAACTTGTCTCCACCTATTCTCTACCAGTTTCTGATCACAAACACTCATTTTCCTGTTCTGATTGCTTGATTAATAAAAGCCATAAACGACCATTTCATCAAAATTCTATTGTCTCTTCCAAACCCCTCCAATATTTATTTTCAGATGTTTGGTCCTCTCCTATAGCTTCTGTTGACAATTACAAATACTACCTTGTTATTGTTGATCACTTTACACGCTATACATGGCTATTCCCTATCAAACAGAAATCCGATGTCAAACATACCTTCATCACTTTTGCTAATCTGGTAGAGAACAAATTACAGACAAAAATTGGCACTTTGTGTAGCGACAACGGCGGTGAATATGTTGCGCTACGAGCGCTCCTAGCAAGTCGAGGCATATCCCACATCACAACGCCTCCACACACGCCCGAATTGAATGGAATCTCCGAGCGAAAACATAGGCACATCGTGGAGACGGGCTTGACGTTACTTACCCATGCTTCAATGTCGCGGGTCTACTGGCCATATGCATTTGCGACAGCCACCTATCTAATCAACCGCCTTATCACGCCAACACTACAAGATCAAACGCCCTATGAAGCTCTGTTTAAAGAAAGGGCAAACTATGGGAAATTAAGAATTTTTGGCTCCCTATGTCTACCGTGGCTAAGACCTTACCGTAAGCACAAATTGGAACCTCGCTCCTCCATCTGCGCGTTTATTGGGTACTCCACGACTCAAAGTGCGTACCTCTGCCTGGAAATGGCTACCGGAAAAGTGTACGTCTCTCGTCATGTGGAGTTCGTCGAGACTCGATTCCCGTTTGCAGAACTCCTCCATGTCTCTACCGTTGCTCCTCCGCCTGAGTCGACAGCGCCGCCGCTCAATAACCCACCGGTCTCCGTCGTACCGTCCCCGATCCTTCACCGCCACCGCCAACAAGCTCCATCTGCTGCGACAAACTCAACGCCTCCCTCTCCTCAGCGTGAAAGCGAGCCCAGCCCATCGCTTTCTTCCTCCCCAATTCGAAGCCCTTCCACAATTGACAGGCCCATTAATGAAGGCCCACCTGCACCACAACACACCACAACAGCAGGGCCTGTAAGTCTACCAAACTCGCCAGGCCCATCTGCCCATTCCAGTCCTCCCCCCGTGCTATTACCACTTCCAGCAGGTCAAAACTTGCACCCTATGAAGACTCGTGCTAAGAATAACATACGCAAGCCATCAAAACAACTCTCCCTTCTCGCCACCACAACAAATTCACGTCCACAGATACCCAAGAATGTTGGTGAATTGATCTCATTTAACTGCACCGCCACAGCCAACTCAACATCTTGTGGGTTGTAAGTGGGTATTTACGATTAAATATCTACCTAACGGCTCTATTGACAGGTACAAAGCACGGTTCGTCGCAAAGGGCTTTCACCAACAATACGGTGTTGACTACGACGAAACCTTCAGTCCAGTGATTAAGGCTACGACAATACGGATAGTCCTCCATCTTGCTGTTACAAAGGCTTGGCGATTACGTCAATTGGATGTCAACAATGCCTTCCTCCAAGGCACACTATCTGAGGAGGTCTATGTTGCACAGCCTCCTGGCTTCGTCGACACCGACAAACCAAATCATGTATGTCGCCTCCGCAAAGCTCTTTACGGTCTCAAACAGGCGCCTCGAGCATGGTACACGGAACTCCGATCACATCTTTTGTCACTTGGGTTCTCAAACTCACTTGCAGATACGTCATTATTCATTGCTATCTCGGGCGAACACATCACTGCTTATGTCCAGATCTCGGGCGATCTCCATTACTTCCTTGGTATGGAAGCAAAACGGACAAAGGCGGGCTTGCACATCTCTCAGCAGCGTTACATCAATGAGCTACTACACAAGACTAACATGACAACGGCGAAACCAGTCTCCACACCAATGTCAGCCACACCGGCTGTCCCTGCCTCGGCACGCCTCCCTCCCTCCTCCGATCCCCAGCATCGCCTCACACCTGGCAGTCTCAAACCTCTCTCAATTCATGCATCAACCGACGGATATTCATTGGCAAGCCGTCAAACGAATCCTACGCTATCTCGCTGGGACACCTACCCATGGAATCTATTTCTCTGCCACCTCTCCAACAACACTTCACGCATACTCCGATGCCGATTGGGCTGGTGACACAGACGATTTCACCTCCACAAATGCATACGTCTTATACCTTGGCTCAAATCCAATATCTTGGACATCAAAGAAACAACGCGGTGTTGCCCGGTCATCAACCGAAGCCGAATACCGAGCCGTTGCAAATACAGCCTCCGAGTTACAATGGGTATGTTCTCTTCTTACTGAACTACATGTCTGCCTACTCACTCCACCGGTCATCTTCTGCGACAATGTTGGAGCCACCTACCTCTCCGCAAATCCTGTCTTCCACTCCCGAATGAAGCACATCGCTCTTGACTATCACTTCATTCGCAACAACGTACAGTCTGGGAAACTACGTGTATCTCATGTCTCCACACATGATCAACTAGCCGATGTCCTCACGAAGGCGGTGTCACGACCACGATACCTTGACTTCATACGCAAGCTTGGTGTCCAACCATGGCCTCCAGCTTGAGGGAGCGTGTAGAAGATACAAGAAGATTCTAGAAGATATATCAAATCCCAATCATATATTGTCTTGCTGGAAATCATATATTCACCCTTTACTACTTTCTGTAATTAGATCAACTCCTCTTGTATATATATCTCCTTGTACGCTTATCACTAATATAATATAATCTCTTCTCTACAGATATTACCACGCAGCAAATTGATGCGTCCCATTGAGACATTCCATCCTTGGATCCGAGGACGCCCTCCGGTTTTCATGTTTAACACGAGACCGGTGTCTCCAGATCCATGTGAAGCTCCTCACTGGTTCTTCTTCGATTCAATTGAACAAGAGAACGAAAGAGTTGTTACTTCTTACACAAGGAAGTTTCCTAGAAATATGACCTCTTGTTCCTTCTCCGGTAATATATCTGCGGATCCTCTCGCTTCGATCCGAGTCTTCTCTCCCAAAACTCCCAAACAGGTTCATTCATCTGATTCATTTTACGAATGATGGCAATTCTTATAAGAAATATCTAAAAATGATACTTACGACTAAGTATTCTCGTTCTTATCACTCGGAAAGAAAAAAAAAAACTATTTATCAGAAGTAGGATTTGTTCCCATACTCACGTTCGGGTCTATCTATTTGTATTAGGGTTTAAATATAATCACTAATTTTTTTTGTCGAAACAGACGCTATTTAGCATAAAATATAAATATTTTGCTATAGTTGAGATTTATTATTATATTTTTTTTTAATTTTATTAGTTGAGAATTTATCTATTATGTTTTTAGTTACTGTAATTTTTCACTAAAACCGCTATATTTGATTTTATCCCATTATCAAAATTGTTTTATTGTTCTGTTTGTAGGGGAGAAAAGTGGAATGTTGTGACGTGGAATATAAAGGTGCAGATGTTGCAAACATAAGACTTCGAGATTGTAGGAGAGACGAAATAATCGCCAAATGAAAAATGGAGAACAAACATATTAGTTAATTTTGTAATTTTCAAACTTCTATTTAATCAAGTTACAAGTTGGTGCACACGTTTCAGCAACTAAACTGACTCTGTATTCAAGTAATTGTTAAAGTTGTTAAATGATCGGACAACACAGATTTTATTCTGTTTTGCAAGACATTGAAGTTTCTTGAATAACACTCAATATCTCTCTATTGTTGTGATGGAATCAACCTCTTACAATGAAAACCACGCTTTATTACTGAAACATATACAATGTATTTATACAAGTGAATAGACACATTGAAAAAACACATATCTTCGACACTAACTTACGGCATAACCGTTTAACGGTTACAACTTACGAAACATTACATACATATTATACTAACATATATAAAACTCAATTAAATTCCAATAGTAATCTGATCTCCAACAATATTATCTCAAAAATGAAAATATGAAAATATAGTAAGATGACAAAAAAAAAGGTAAAGGAAACAAGAAAGTGTGTTGTCTCATATCTTTTATCTTTTATCTTCTTTTTTTTTGGTTCAAAGTATTTATCTCATATCTTTGGTTCAAGATTTGTATAGAAAGTTTATTACTGTACGGTTACATGCAGCAGTTATGCATAGAAGCAGCATGCAAATTGTTACATGACCCCTTTTTGGCTTTTGTTTTTGTTATTTTATCCTTCTTTCTAAAACGAGAAAGTTTCAGTACTTTTTAAGATTAATGATCACGTGCTTCAACATCCAAATCACATGATTTATGCCCATCAGCTCTCATGATCAACATTCCCCTCTACTTTTGTAACTAACTATGTCTATACATCTATATGTATGGAGTCAGACACATTTTCTATCAAATCCTTTTTGTGTAATTCTGAGTCTCTCAATGGCATTTGACAATAACAACACCAAACTAACCAAACTGAGTCATATTTCTCATAACCTGTCATTATTTACCTTATGGAAATCCATAGCGGTTTCCGGTGCACTACTTTTCTTGTTACACACATTTGCATATAACCATCCTCATGAAATGATAACCCATAAACTCTTTGCGCCTCTCGACCTTAGTTTCTCCTCCTCTTCCTCTTCCTCATCAGAAACAGCATCATCGTCCTTGCAAATAGCAAGAGAGTCTCCTACAAAAATCAGCCATCTATTTTTTGTTATCGTTGGAAGCACCAAGACGTGGAGATATAGGAGAGGCTACATAGAGCCTTGGTGGAGACCAAACATCACGACAGGATATGTCTTCCTCGAAAGACCACCTGGTCGTGATCTCTTGCCTTGGCCTAACCAGTCTCCTCCTTTCTCTGTTAACAAAGATTCATTCATCACAAACAAATTCAAGACGCAGATCCGCCTTTTTAAATCGCTTCATGAGTCGTTTAAGAAGGCGTCCAAAGAGACAAGATGGTTTGTGATAGCAGATGATGATACTCTCATCTTCTTGGACAATCTAGTGGAAGTTCTCGGCCGATATGACCACAAGAAGCACTATTACATCGGAATGAACTCGGAAAACGTTTGGTCGAATGCGTTTTTCGCTTTCGACATGGGATTTGGAGGCGGCGGATACGCATTGAGCTATCCAACCGTAGTAACACTTCTCAACAAAATGGAAGAATGTATCAGAAGATACCTTGGAGTTTATAGCGATCATCTCTCATTTCGTTGCTTGGCCGACATGGGCATTGATCTTACTTTGGAGAAAGGCATGCATCAGGTAGGGATGTTCAATCCAAATTTTCAGTTTCTAAAGATTTTTGTATTTAAATATAAGTACTCAAGTAAAACCTAATATTATATGGTTCGTTCAGTTTTAATATTTTACGAGTTCTTGGTTTCTGAATAATAGTTACCAAAGTAAAATGTGATATATAATATGGATCGGTTTAGTGTGAACAAGAAAAGCTTCTTGTGCCTCACTATAAATTTACATACTCTCACTCCGTCTTTCTTGTGGTGTATAAACAGATTGATCTACACGGTGACATATCAGGTCTCTTATCAGCTCATCCTCAGTCTCTTCTTATCAGCCTCCATCATTTCGATGTCATAGACCCGATTTTCCCAGGAATGAACCGCCAACAATCCGTGGATCACCTCATGAAAACCGCGAAAACCGACCAGTCCCGTGTCTTGCAACAGACAATATGTTACCAAAGGGGAAATAACTGGTCAGTCTCTCTCTCTTGGGGATACTCAGTCCACATTTACCAGTCTATATTCCCAAGAAACTACCTTAAACGACCTCTCGAAACGTTCCGGCCATGGAAGAATGTTAGAATACCGTTGTATACTTTTAACACGAGACGGGTGACGAATGATCCCTGCGAAATGCCTCGTCAGTTTTTCTTTGATTCGGTTGTGGAGGACAAGAACCAAAGCATGGTAACTACTATCTACAAGATGAAAACGGCAAGAAGTTTGCCTCCTTGTTTGCTAAATGGCAACCATTCTGCTCGTAACATCTCACAAGTCCGAGTCATTGCTGCTACTATGCGCAAGATGGTATCAATATATCCTCTATACTCTTTTACATCAAATTTTAATCCATTTCCTTATGATCTAAAATCAACTTGAAATATTTAACAGGGTGAAGGAATTGAATGTTGCGATGTACAAAATGTTAACAATACGGATATTTTGGAAGTGAAGATAAGAGCTTGTCACAACGATGAAGTTCTTGCTTAGGTTGTCTTATGTATACATTGTTACCTCATTCCCTATTATTATTGTTGTGAAATTCTTTTTTACTTTGTATGAAAATGAATTTATCATTTATTCATATGCTATATAACTTCTCGTTGCAGTCAGAATAGACAGTTGAGAAAATCAATTCCCACATTGGGGTATCAAGAGGTTTTAAACCCCAAATGCATTAAAAAAAACTTTGTGCTTTGTGAAAATAGCCTTAGTTTGCATGGAAAAATCGACTAATTTTCTAGAAATAGGACCAAAAAAGAACAACCAAACGGTCCCAAAATCAGAAACAATCATATGAAGACAAAGTAGTTTGCGTATACATAAGTCGAAAGACCATGTCAGAATCCGGCACATCCGGTTCTTATTCTGCTTCATCAATGAGATTTCTGGATACCGATGAGGCGCGCATAATCCACCCATCTGCGACACCAACATGAAGAACATGTGAATTAAAAACTGCTAAGGACAGAGTGTAAAGAACAAGGTTTGGGTTTTAAAACAACTTACAATAAGGAACCCAAGAACGTGTTTCCTGTTCTAACTGCAAAACACAATGCACTGAGTGCAAGTTTGTTTTGGTGTAGCATTGGCTCCAGGAGACGTTGTTCAATCACACCAGCCACCACCTGGTACCTGTTTATTATAAACCATATCTCTTTACATTATCCAATCTAAATGCTAAAATGCACTATTCAAGTTTGTTTGTCTATGCTTTTTTTCCTTTTGGACTTCTTTAGTAAAGTTTGGTAGAAAGAAACTCAGTACCTTAGGTTGCTAGAAACTGCCATATAGACACCATATGCAACACTTGTGGAGACTATTGGAACAGTTTCGATTTCACCTTCAGAAGTTTGGTCCACAGCTTGTCGTGCTTTTATGAATGCATTTGTAATAGCAGTACCAACCTGACCAAATATACCGATTAGTCAAGTCAAAAGAATGAAGAAACGAAATGTGAAGGAATTAGTTACTGGAAAAATAGTTTTGTAAAAATCATGTTTATGGAAATTAATCCTATTTCTGACTAGAGTTTCCTTTTTCAGGTAGATATGTTTGGACTCACCAGCGATGATGTGGTGCCAACGGCAAACAGCTTAGCTCCATTGCGCTGCATAACATATACAAACAATATATATTATCCAGAACCAACTATTGTGTGGTACACTGTTAAGATCATATAGTAAGAAACTGATATTAACCACACACCGTTATAGCACCTAGCCTTTGCAAGAGAGTATATGAGGTTCCAGAAAGAGCAATCTGCAGCAAACACATTGGATAGTTAGATGAAAATGAAAATGAACTGTTGTAAACTTAATCCGCATGTGCTAGAAAAAGTCTTTTACAAAAAGTTGATACCTGGAAGGCATTGTCTGGGCAGTTGTGGAAAAACTTGGATATACCTCCAGCAGTAAGCGCGAGAGGTGGTCGAAGAGAAACAGTAGGAGCAGGAAGATAAACTAACATGAAATCGGCAATGATAGCCATTGCCTAATAAAGAAAAAAGAAGCAAAATGAAAGTAACTCTGCTTAACCACAACAAAACAAAATCTAAATTCAACAGAAGATCGCAATGAATGGGACAACGTCTGTGTATGTATTTGCCATATAGTTCAAGGAACTTTTTCTTACAAAGTGACAAAGCAGCAAAGGGTGACCCTTTACTTTTATTTCTCCAAATTTGCTATTGAACAGTTCAAAATTTTGGTTCTTACGTCAGAGAGAAAGCAAATCTCAACTACTCTCATAGTCATGCAAAAACTAATGGTGAAAATTTGCAGACCCCATCACAATCACTAACTACCCCCAACCCTCTACCCGAATGGGTCATCTAACAGATTATTGTTGTCAAATTTTCATCCATCCCTACCATCTAACAATTTCACAATTTCTCATAGAAAGTTCCTGCGATCTGACAGGAACACTTAGAAAAAAGTCACCACAGGAAAAAGTGGGAGAGAAGAATGATTACCACATCGGCAAAGACAACTTCAAGTTCATTGAAGAAGTTTTCTCTACGCCGTTCATACTCAGCAGCAGTCTGGAACAAAAGAAGCAACAAATTCCCAAACATGTTAGCTTTATAAACTATAACTTTTTAACACAACAAGGATTACCAGATTTGCTCTGTTAAAATTTTAAAAAGGAAAAATCAAAAGGTGCTAGATTCGTTTAGCAGCCAGCCAATTCATGATTGAAACCAAATTCAAAACATTCTCCTGATGAATTCTCCAGAAATCACCCAAAAAGAAAACCAAAAATCCAAACTTTGCAACTCAAATTTGTTATCAAGTGAAATGGAAAGCAGAGACCTTGGTGAAGATTCCAACACCACATTCCATGGCGAGTTTAGCCAAGAAGAGATCATCAGCCAACAGTCTTTCTCTAAACCCAGTAAACTGCATCAGCCACCGCATCACAGCCGATCTCTGGAGCTCCAAAAACCTGGTTATAACCGATCCAGGAATCCGACCCGACTCAATAGCAGCCGCTAGATCCTTAGGAAGACTCTCCAAGCCAGTCCCAGACTCCGTCAACAAAAGCATCGCCTCGTTCCTGTTCCTATCCCTGTCCTCGCCACCGTCTCCATCTCCATTGTTCTTACCTCCATCGCCACCACCAAGACCTCCTCCGATGTTATCAGAGCCGCCGTTATCAATCGAGGCGGAGAAGACAGGGGAAATAGATACACGGCGGTTGAAAGAGATGGACTTGGCAGAGATTACACCGTTAAAGGAGGATGAAGAGAGTCTCGGAAAAGAAGCGAGGTGAGGCCATGTGAGATTGGATTCAGAGATAGATGTAGTCGGGGTAGGAACACAGAAGAAGCAGGACGCTATTGCCATTGATGCTACAGAGAGAGACTGGACCAGACGACTTTCAGAGATCTCTCTCTCTGTGTAGGTTAAGCCGGTCGATTGAGAGCAGTGGAGAGTCAGCGAAAAGCAAGATTCTTTCTTCAGTGTGTTAAGGGTTTTTTTTTTTCTTAGTTTATTTGGTGGGCCTCACGATTGAATCCAACTGGCGCGTGCTTTTCACGGTGCCTCTTACACCAGCTTATAAAATGTGTGTTTACAATTACAAAGGTAGCTCATTTTTCTTGCAACTTGTATCCATTTGAGCATAATTTTTTATAAAGAAATCACAAACTCATCTTTGGAAACTCAGAAACTTGTTGACATCACACCATCACATCCCATCGCTGTCCAAGGAAGAACTTTTCAAACAATTGAAAAACCTAAAGCCCTATCATTACCGTGTTAAATGCTTATAGAACATAATTATGTCTTTTTGACTGACATCTTCGCATCAATAGTGATGCTTCTTCTGCTTTCTTCGTTTTCAAAAAAAAAGAAAAAAATCCAAACTTTTTCTCTTGCTTCTTAGGTCTCGCCTTCTAATTGCAATGAACCATCTCTCATTAACTTGAGGCTCAAACTGTTGAATCTTTCCCGGGAATACTGCCTCGACGCTTTTCTCCAGTCTGTCCCAGCTTTCATCATCGCAACAAACTCTTCATAGCTTATACGCCCATCCTGATCAGAGGAAAGAAAGATGTGTTCTTTATCATCTTAAAAGGAGTGGAGAAATGTAAAATTGTGAATTGCCCTTTTGAAATGATTCAGATGTGTATGCACTTAACTAAATGGATTTAATGCATTGTGGAAAGATCTTATCTTTTATTTTTTTGGGTGGTTACCTTGTCGGTATCAACATCTTGCATGATGGCTGCAATAACGTCCTCACTGCTAGTATTATCCAATTCATCATTCAACGCTTCACGAAGTTCTTCGATCTCTATGTAACCACTTTGGTTCTGATCAAAGAAGTTAAAAGCTTTATGCAAGTGTTCATCATTCGCCATCTTCTTAAGGTGCACCGAAACAGCCACAAACTCCCCATAGTTCAGTGTCCCATCCCCATCAACATCAGTCTGCAGGAAAAAAAATGAGTTTCAATTTTCAGAAGTAATGTAGCACTTGTTTCAAGCATATCGCTTTGAAGTGAAAGATTCATACAGCTTCCATAAGAATCTGAAGATCAGCATCAGCGATCTGTTGTCCAGCTTTATGAAGTCCATATTTAAGCTCCTCAAGATTTATCTTGCCTCTCTTGTTTACATCCATCATTTCAAATGCTTCCTTTATCCCCGCTGCTTCTTCCTCTGACAAGTGTTCAGCTATCACCTAGAAGAGGAACACAAGTTTACAGTTTCATTTATGCTTCTGAATCAGATTGGAAGCAAATCGATAAACAGTGGCATGGTTTAACAGAATCAATACTCGTAGAGCTCGTTTCTTGAGCTTATTCATAACGGAAAACTGCTTGAGCCTTGCTTTCACAGTCTCCCCAAGAGAGACATTTGGAGCCTTCTTTGCATTCAGTATCCAAGAATGTTCTGCAAATAGGATATTCTTTTTTGAGTATAAGATTTTAAAAAACTCAGTGCTGCTAAACACAGAAGCCTACCGAGTACTTGTGCAGCAGTAAGCCTTTTTTTTGGATCAGGTTCAAGCATCTTTCTCACAAGGTCTTTGGCGCTGTCAGAAACTCTTGGCCATGGATCTCTCTTAAAGTCAATTACTGACCTAATGATCGCTTGAGCCACCCCTTGTTCAGTCTCTGTACCAAAATTACAAAAAAAATAAAACGTCTGCAAGAGGTCTTAAGTGAATAATCCAGGGGAAAGAAAGAGAATACGGTAACAAACCGGCCCAAAATGGCGGGACACCACAAAGAAGGATATAGAGGATGACTCCTGCGCTCCAGACATCGATCTCAGGTCCATAGTTTCGTCGCAACACCTCAGGTGCCATGTAATAAGGACTTCCAACAATCTCATTAAACTGCTCACCTATTACAGTTTAATAAATTCGGGTAAAGTAAAGATACACTAATACATGTGATCCATTGATACTCATCACAATCTGATATTGTAAATGTACCAGGTTTGAAGAATACAGATAATCCAAAATCAATGGCCTTAAGGGGTGCCGTCTCTTTCTTATTTGCAAAAAGAAAGTTCTCTGGTTTAAGATCCCGATGCATCACTCCCTGCTTATGGCATATCTGTAAAGTCAAACCAGGGATGTGTGAACAGAAACATAGACAAAACATATTAAGGATTTAGGACATTAAACGGCAGCTATGAAACCTGAACAACTTCAACAATAGTCTTCATAACCGCAGCAGCAGCACGCTCAGTGTAATGTCCTCTTGCAACAATCCGATCAAACAGTTCTCCTCCTTCACACAACTCCATAACTATATGAACCGCATCATCATCCTCAAAGGCACCCTTCAAAGAGACGACATTTGGGTGTTTAGGCATATGCTTCATAATCTCAACCTCCCTCCTCACATCCTCTATATCCACTGCTGTTCTCAGCTTCTTCTTCGATATAGACTTACACGCATACTTCTCACCTGTTTCCTTATCAGCACACAAGTAAGTTATACCAAACTCGCCTCGACCAACCTCACGTCCCAAATCATACTGCAAAGATATATCATTTCCTGTAGGATCTTTCAGCACAGAGAGCTTAAACCCAGCTCCAGATCCATCTGTTGCAGTGTATTCATTGCTGTAAAAAGGATTGCTTTTGTTCTTGGGTTTCCCCTGTTTACTCTCGCTCGTAGCCGAACTCGGATTGCCACAACAATTCCCCATCTAATCAAATCTCAAGATTCCTGAAAAACCCAGAAAGTTCAAAACTTTCAGCACTGTTCATCAAGTTGCTATTAGTTTCTTAAGCCAAGAACCATTTCCAATTAACAACATTCGAAAACAAAAAGAACCCTAATATATTGAAAACCCTAGCTAAGACCAAAGAAAAAGGAAAGGGGAAAACACAGACCTTCAAAACGTAAATGGGGAGAAACATATAATAGTTGAAGCAAAAGAGAGATATGTAGAATGATAAATTAAAGGGAAAAATCATCATACGTTGTGAGAAAAATAGATGCAGTGATAGAGAGAGAGAGGAGAGGAAGAAGAAGACGAGTCAAAGTCTTCCTCTTTCTCTCTCTTCTTCAAATGGGAAACACACAAATTGACTCTCTTCTTCTTCTTCTCTCTTGTGGATTCAAAGAATGACAAACGCCAAAATTATAATAATTGTGTGTTTCCTGGTTCTTTCTCATATGCTCTTCGTGTTTTTTGTTGATATAAATAATCAAATCTTCCCGTTGTAGATTAAACAAATTCTTTTGTTTTTACTGTCCTTTTGAAATCTTGTTATATGTAAAATTTCCATGAGCAAAATATGCTATTTCGTAAGGTATTTTATGCTTGTTACAATTAACAATAACAAAAGGATCTTTTAATTTTTATGAGAATATATTATTGGTGAGTTTCTAATTATTCCCCTGGGATATTATTATTTTTTTAAGTTGGCAAGAAAAGAAATTTTGATAACAAATTTGAAGCATTGCTATAGGCTGTAGCCCTGTTAAAACTTTGTGGTCAGAATGGCAAACGATTAAACAAACGTATTCTTTCAATTTTGCAAAAGAAAAAAAGGTAAAGAATAAAAAACAAGACCTACTTACTATTCCCCGTCTCTTGTCTCCATCTAACACCTAACATAACTCGCTCTTTGTACATTCACAACTGCAAAAGCACACAATATTGGACTCTGACAAGAACAACTAGCAGACACAAAAACCAAAAAGCCAAGAATGATTTGCCGGTTTGAGGCAATGGATATATTAAGCCAAAGTGTCTCTCTTTTCCCTCTCAGAGCTTTGGCTTTTTTATTATGGTGCACCTGATGAATTCAGGGTCTCATTAGAGTCTGTCTCAACTTGATCAGAGCTTGATGAGTTGGTTGCTGAACCCCTTTCTCTTCCTCTTCCTCCTGCATCCTCTGCTGCTTCTACCTCACTTTTCTTCGCAAACCGGCCTCCACTAGCTCGTGCCCTTCTCATTGCATGCTTGTGTCTTGACTCATGAAGATATGGCTGTCACATTTCAACAATAATCAGTACACGTTAATCGAGCTACACACCAACTTGCAAATTAATAATAACTCATTTTCTATCCTTCATAATATATAGCATGGGTCCAGTTGGTTTTTACAATATTGACCTTCTATATTAGATGACACTACACCATCCTTAGATTCTCAGCATTTCCTGATTTATTCCCAATTACCAATCAAATACAATTTCGATCAATGAGAAAAAAATACCTTTCTGTCCCTGATCACTTTCCTTTCTAGCTCTGCCTTGGCACGTGCTTTTCTTCGTCTTAGAATTCCCTCGTACTGTTTCGCATTCACATAAACGGGTTCTTGTGTCATGTCAAGTGGCAGAGCTGTTCTCTCACGAAGCATTCCATGATATGGACGGAAACCCTGTTTAAGTTAGTGAACAAAACAATGTGAAAAATAAGCTCAGATAATCGAAATTACTTGACTCATAAGACCCTGAGAATACCCAAGATTTGTTCTCAGTTATTTAAGATATGAACTTTTAAAAAAACATATCACTGACTCCAGCAAACAGAATTACTGAACCCACACTCATTCCAGACACTAAACACAATCACCACAAAGGTTAGTTACTGGCAAGAGCGCACATACATCAAATAAACACTGCACCATATGGAACTACTGTAGAGATTGAGAGAGGTTTCGGCAAGATACCAATGGCTGATGACCATATGCTCCCATCATTCCCCCATAATATGGATCCTGATATGGATTTGGGACACAAGCCTGTAAATGGAGTTAAGAGTTTATCATACATATGAAGGGTGTTATACAATATAAATCATTTCCAGGTACCAATAAGAAGTCAATTTAACAGCTTAAGAACTGACACAGCATCTATAATTAAGGAATGAGAGGAAACCACATACAATATAGTGCCCAACAAGCTCTGGTGGTTGTACAAGATGCTGATCATGCAGGTTACGCATAGAAAGCGCCGGGTCATTCCCTTCCATTCCGTGATTATCTACTGAAATTGAAGAGAGACACCATTACAGACAAAATAAATAAATAAAAATGCCACATTTCAACGAGACAGAATCTCCTCTGCATGGATAGAAATAAAAAAAACCCAACAATCACAATGCAAGTATATCTCAGGGACCAGATTTCATAACTTCATGACTTTGGCAAGTCCTATAGTGCCTATCACCCAAATTCCCTATTAATTTTCCTGCCTGCTTGAGGAACAATTCTTCACCAAATTGCAAAAAAAAAGGCATCGAGAATGACATCATTTATTAACCAATTAACAAGTTACTGTAATCCATAAACGTCGAAAGAGATAACTAGATCATGCAGCAGAGCGATACAGCAGAGATGATGATATGTACAGTGACAAACCAAGTAGCCTTAAAACCAAGAAGTCAAACCTGAACGGGAGGAGGTTGCAGCTTGTGAATCCTTCCAAGTGCCGTCGTTTTCACCATTCAACGCACCATCTTCAGATGCTGAATGAACATCGTTTGATTCTGAAGCGTTGGGGCAATCCAAAGAAGAGGAATTTGATGGAATTCCAGAAGGTATCGCTTGAGGCATGACACCAAAAGAGTTATTTTTCCACCAGGGCTCTGGATACATCATCGGTTGCTGAACAGCATGGTGATTCACTTCTTCTTCGTTTTCTCTTCCCGGTTTCGGTTGCATCTCTTCAAAAATTAGGTCAACATACATCAGTAACCAACTCAATATCCAATTCAAGAACAAAACTGATCACTAAAAACATGGAATAAACAAAATCTGAGATATTATTAAGCAATGCAGAAGCATGCAAAAAGAGGCGAAAACGCCTCAGATTTCACATGCCTCGAAATTTACAACTCAAACTTCATAAGCTCATAATATTCAAGCGATTATCTCCTGAATCCCCTACACGATTACCAAAAAAAAAAATTTCAGTACACCAGAGGAAATTGCACAGCAGAGCTCTCTTGAAATCACCTTCCAAGAAGAGAACACGTCTTAGAAATCAAAACCCTGAATTGAATTTAATCGATCACGATTTTGCAGAGTTCAGAGAACAAAATTGACTTGAAAAAAAAATCAGAATCTAACAAAAAACTAAGAAGGAACTTGGTGAAATAGAAGCGATTGATAACACCCGACAGCCGGCAGGAATGAAAATTTACGTAGAAGAAAGAAAAATGAAATTGGCGAGAAGAAAACCCTAGATTTTGGGGATTTTTTTTTCTTTTTTTTTGTTTTTCCAGAATTGTATTTTGTGTCTTAAAAAAAAAATATATATATATATATATATATATACTCTTGATTATTTGAGTTTAGTTAATAATATGATGAATTTATCTATCGTTCATCTCGGAAACCAGAAGACCGAGATTTGATAAGATCACTCACGAAAGTGAAAACTTTTTACCACGTGGCGACCTATGAAAGATGCCAGCGCGCGCAGATCTGGGATCTTCTCCGAGTGACGTTATCATAGATTGGTTCATCTTATTATTATTTCTCTTATTGAAGTAATTAAAAAATTAAAACAGAAGAGAAATTTGGGTCCAAGTGACACGCAAGTCATCGTCTGGGACGATGGACACCTGTACAATGTTGGGACCCCATTGCCAAATACCACTTTTATTTTTTGGGATATATTTTAATTGTTTTTTTCCTTCACGTACAATATTATTTTTTTGACAACTGAAAATATATTTTGTACATAATAAAATAAAAATAAAGATTTAAACTATGAAAACCCCTTTTGTAATATCGTCAAACTTATTTATTAAACGGTTAAAAAAGATCAAGATAACAATATATCGTAGTTTTTAGTTATGTCAATGATATCGTTCTGTTTATCTTGGTTTCAAACCCGTATGTTGTCAGCATCTAGAAACTATGATATACGATACGAGTTTTAATTAGTTGAATTCTGGGATTGTTGAATCGTCATTAGCTAATCAACAATATTTTATATTTCTGTTGGAATACTAAACGGAATTGAGAACCTCGATCTGGAGCACATCCTTCACCATATATCACTTGTTAATGTCATCATCATCGATTAGGCGTAGTTGGAGCGGAACCCATATCTTGTCTCTGAATAATCGTATATTTTCTATACAAAAATACTTTTTTTTGTGACAGCGAAATTAATCGGATAACAGTGGTAAGGACGGAAAAAGAATTTGACAAAGCAGCACCGAATGTTGGTCGTCTAAACAATGCGAAAATGATGAATCATTATGCAATATGTTCTCAGAAAGAAGGTGGTAAAGAAAGAGAGACACTAATTAAATCTTTGTTATCCTTGTAAGAAATCATGTTATTATGGAAACTAACATAGTTTTAGTGGAAACCGTTTGGTTATATGCGTAAAGACCGTTGATTATCGGCCAAAACTTCACTTGAACGTCATGTGTTTGACGATTGACAATAGACCATGAGGAACCGCCTCCTATCTTTTTCTATACCGGCTTTGCGTTCGACTTCTCTCCATGAACTTTACTTTTTTCGTATTTCTTTTCTTTTATGCTTTTCGTCTGTCTTGTTTTTGTGATATTGGTTTTTGTATTTAAACTTGTAAACTTAAAAACAAAAAAAAAACAAAAAAAATAGAAATCTTAACATTGAAAACAAAAATCAAAAACAAAATTGACAATCGACGATAGTCGCCAGTACGTAGTCACCTTTTTATTTATTTAATATATCTGTTATTATTTCAACAAGTGATGGAATCAATGAAGATATATATATATAAAGGTCTACACAAACAAAATTGTTATCCTAGAGTTGTTTTTAAGATGCTTTGATTGCTAGGAGCTGATCATGACATAAATTATATTCCACCTAGTTCATATATATACAATTTTACTTAGATCATGCTATAAATTATAGATGTGTCGCTTTTTAACAGTTAATGTATCAATTATATATCAATCAAATTGTAATAAACTAGTGAGCGGAAAAACCTCTAAAACATTAAATAATGCTTCATGTTTGGTTTGGTTCTAGAGATTATTTATAATTAAAATATAAAACCATAATAAAAAAAAACACTGAGCAAACACTTTATAATTCGTAAAAGTCCGATTAACATGCAAGCAATACAAGTTATAACCAAGTAAGTCTTGGACTAGTAGCAAGTTCTAGGACATTCCAAAAATTTGTTGTCTTTCTAAATCTTTTAGTTCAGTTCCACTCGAAAAGAAGAGTAACAAATGTTTTCAGGCGGAAAAATGTACAGACTTCAGCTCATAACTCGTTAACTAACTCAAAAGAAAAAGCATACAACAATCTTTAACAAAAAAAACAAAACAAAAAAGCATCCATATGGTATTTGACATGCGATTCGTAAAGATTAACGAACCAAGACACATAGTGAGTACTAACCTTATCATACATTATGATAACATCCAATCTATATCCAAAAATATGTTGATTCATAGTCTTGTCACATGCATTATATAAGTAATTAATTTAATTCACGCAGTAGAAAAACAAACGAACGTTTACCAAGTTGAATCATGAAAAGAAAAAAAGGTATAGCCTAAATATATCATACATCGAATCAAAGAGAATTCACAATATATAAACATCAATCCTAACATACGAGAATACGTCTCTACTTCTCTTCAACTAGTCAACGACTACAGAAAGAAAAGAAATATTAAGACAAAATTGAGAGATACATTTTTAAGGGTAACAAAATCGTGACGAGACTAGTGTGCATGAGGATTCTTTTTCTTTTTACCTGTACAAATAATATCTCCAAATTTTCCTTTTCTTGTTAACATTTGTTTTTTTTGTTTGCATCAACTTGTTAATATTTTTTTTAAAACTCCACTTTTTGTGGTAATTGAACCCTAGTCATAAGCTTATAAGTGGAGTCGAGCCACTAGGCAAAGAATTTAAAAACTATTATTCTCAATTCAAAAATGGTAGAAAAAACAAAAGACCTGCACGTTGACCACCGTATAAAAGTCACTCATAGTCCGCTCCTCAAATCCAACGGCTGTGATTTAAGAATCAGATTCTTGTTCTATTAATGTGGATTTCAAACCTGTATTCCAATACACTTAAATATTTCTACACGCGCCCGCCACCTTCTACCGCTTTATCCCGTCACATACGCTGCAGAGCTCTTTAAGCTCCCTACACCATCTCTCACCACCTCTTCCGGTCACACCAGTTACCCTCTCATCCGTTTTCGTTTTTTCTTTCTTTCAAAAAAAAAAACTCTCATCTCTCTCTGTCTCAGCTGAGGTGATCGATCTCCTTCTTCTTCTCAGTCATCAGATTTGTTCTTTTTGCATTTTACTCATTTGGATCTGGAAATGTGGTTCTCTGTTTCGGTCGTTACCGTTTAGATTCAGTTCTGTTGTGTTCCCGATCGCAAGATTCGAGTTGTGATCTTTCCCATAGGGTAAGCTTTATGGTGTAGATTTGTTGAAGGACTTCATTTTTTTTCTTTAGAAATATTTTCAATCTGTGTGATTGATATTTAAGTAAAATAGTTCTGGTTTCGTAGAAATTTTGAGATTTTGATTGTGGTTGACTGTTCATTGACTTCTTCTTCTTTTTTTTTTTGGCTTTTATTATCAAGATTATTAATTTTAATTAATATGGTTTTTTAAGGTTATACTAAATCGTCTATTCTTAAAGTTGTTTATCTGTTTTGGTTGGTATGAAACTTTTGTGAGTAGAATGTGTGATGAAGATATTTAGCTGAACTATACTGAATCTGGTGGTTCTTAATCTTAGATTTAGTTTTTTTTTTTCTGGTAAATTAATTTCAGAAAGATTTCAGCATTTATTAGATCCGTTTGTGACGGGTTTAAATCTTTGAGTCTTGTTTTGGTAATTCTTCTGACTTTGTTTCCTTATTTTTTGGTCAAAATTTTATTATTATTATCGATTTAAAAATCTTCCTTATTTGCTGATTTTGATTGACCAATATTTTATAATTCTTCTTTATTGGTTGATTCAATGCCCAAGTAACGCTTCTCTTTTGGTTGATTGTTTCAGATCTTTTTTTTTTTTTCCGTGAAGCATGTGTGGTCTCGCTAAGAAGCTGGATGCAGAGAATACACTAACATCACTGTCAGACCAAGAGAGTGAATCTTTGGCCAAACCCATGACTGATGCTGAGTGGGAACATTCATTTTCTGCTCTACTTGAGTTTGCTGCAGACAACAATGTGGAAGGCTTTAAGCGGCAACTCTCTGTTGTGTCTTGTATTAACCAGATAGGTCTCTGGTACAGACGCCAGAGGTTTGTTAGAAGAATGGTTGTTGAGCAAAGAACCCCGCTTATGGTTGCTTCTATATATGGGAGTTTAGACATTGTTAAGCTTATTCTTTCTTTCCCGGAAGCGGAGTTGAATCTGTCTTGCGGTCCAGATAAAAGTACTGCTCTTCATTGCGCTGCTTCTGGTGCTTCTGTGAATTCCTTGGATGTTGTCAAGTTGCTTCTGAGTGCAGGAGCAGATCCTAATATCCCTGATGCTCATGGGAATCGTCCTGTTGATGTTCTTGTTGTGTCTCCACACGCTCCTGGTTTGAGAACCATCCTTGAAGAGATCTTGAAGAAAGACGAGATTATTTCTGAAGATCTGCATGCCTCGTCATCTAGCTTGGGATCAAGTTTCCGGTCTCTCTCATCATCACCAGATAATGGCTCCTCTTTACTCTCTTTAGATTCAGTATCCTCTCCGACTAAGCCAAACGTTACTGATGCAACTTTTGCATCTGAGAAAAAAGAGTACCCAATTGATCCATCATTGCCCGACATCAAAAGTGGGATCTATTCAACCGATGAGTTTCGTATGTTCTCGTTCAAGATCCGCCCATGTTCCCGAGCTTATTCCCATGACTGGACTGAATGTCCATTTGCACACCCAGGTGAGAATGCGAGGAGAAGAGACCCAAGGAAGTTTCACTATACATGTGTTCCATGCCCAGATTTTAAGAAGGGATCCTGCAAGCAAGGCGACATGTGTGAATATGCTCATGGGGTGTTTGAGTGCTGGCTACATCCTGCTCAATACAGAACACGATTGTGCAAGGATGGGATTGGTTGCAACCGAAGGGTTTGCTTCTTTGCTCACGCAAATGAGGAGTTGCGTCCCTTGTATCCTTCCACAGGATCAGGATTGCCATCTCCTCGGGCGTCTTCTACTGTTTCTGCCTCTACCATGGACATGGCTTCAGTTTTGAACATGTTACCAGGCTCTCCATCTGCTGCTCAACATTCGTTCACCCCACCAATCTCTCCTTCTGGAAATGGTGGTATTTCGCATTCATCAATGGGTTGGCCTCAACAGAATATACCGGCGTTGAATCTTCCTGGAAGCAATATCCAATTGAGTCGGCTGAGATCTTCTCTCAACGCTAGAGATATTCCTTCTGAGCAGCTTAGCATGCTGCATGAGTTTGAAATGCAACGTCAGCTTTCTGGCGATATGCACAGTCCACGCTTTATGAATCATTCTGCTCGTCCCAAGACACTGACCCCTTCGAATCTGGAGGAACTTTTCTCAGCTGAGGTTGCATCCCCTCGTTTTTCTGATCAACTTGCTGTCTCATCTGTTCTATCGCCTTCCCACAAATCCGCGCTTCTTAATCAGTTACAGAATAATAAGCAGAGCATGCTTTCTCCTATTAAGACAAATCTAATGTCTACCCCAAAGAATGTGGAGCAACATTCTCTTCTGCAACAAGCCTCGTCACCTCGAGCTGGGGAGCCTATTTCCCCAATGAACGCTCGAATGAAACAGCAGCTACACTCACGTAGCCTTAGCTCCCGTGATTTTGGATCCAGTCTACCCCGTGATTTAATGCCGACTGATTCTGGTTCGCCACTAAGTCCATGGTCAAATTGGGACCAGACCCATGGAAGCAAGGTGGATTGGTCAGTCCAATCAGACGAGTTAGGTCGGCTAAGAAAATCTCATTCCTTGGCTAATAACCCAAACAGGGAAGCAGATGTTTCCTGGGGTCAGCAGATGTTAAAAGACTCTGCATCACCTAGGAATGGCAACCGTGTCCTGAACATGATCGGTGCGAGGCCATTGACTCAAGGTGGTTCGAGTGTGAATCCTCACCACAGTGACACTCGTGAGAGCGACATTCTTGATGCGTGGCTTGAGCAGCTGCAGCTAGAACGCTGAGTCTCAGGGAGAAAGGTTCACATTTCTGTGAAGCTGTGAAACTGATGATTCGTTTATTTATTATTCAAGAAAGCAAACGGAAACGCATATTCCGGGTAAGCGCTTTTTTCGATTCTAATAACCCTAAAAGGCTCAGTTTTTTCAGGCTTCGTTCTGAAATTTCATTACTTTTTATTTTTATCACCTCATTAAATTAATTATTGTCTCTCTGTTGTAACAATGGCCAAAGTGTTCCTCTTTGCCTCTATTATTTCCCGTATTTCTTATTTACATTTTTTGTATTCTCTCGTTTATCAATTGTTTCTAATATTTCTTTCATATTTGTCAAAGAACATTGTATGAGAAATAATAATAACATATTGTTTCAGCTAATAAGATTCAATTCATTTCCTTTTGGCTTCTTTGTTATCGTGTATTTTCGCTATAAAAACCTCTTAAAAAACTAATAGACATGCGTGACAAAAAAAATAAAAATAAAATAAAATAAAAAGACTAATAGACATCAAATTTTCTCATGGGTTGGTGGCGAAATTAACGCGCAATATGAATGTTGAAGTTAAGTAACTATCAAGTAAAGCGGTGGAAACAACAACTAAAGTTAGAAATCAAACAAAATTGACGCAAGTTAAGGTTGCTTACACCTCAAAATGTGTGAGTGAGAATATAAATTGCAGAAAAAAACTCTGCTCAATCCTTAAAACCCTGATCTTAATCCTTCTCAAATCTGAATCTCAAAGCCGTTCTAAGAGATTATATATAAGGAAAAAGAATAAGAATACTGGTGTATGGTGGTCCTCACCACAAGCCAATGAACTTCCACCATGCACCACCTACACCAAGCCAGATAAGAATGTTGACTATTGAAATCACGAATCCATAGCCCCACCATTTAGCCAGCGGCACGTAGTTAGCCCCGTAGAAGATAGGCGCAGACCCAATACCATAATGGGTCAATCCTCCCATCAGGTTTGAAAGGAATGCAAGGACCAAGGCTGCAAAGTAAGGTGGAGTGCCTAGAGCGGTTGAGACCGATAAAAAGGCAGTGAACATAGCTCCGATGTGAGCGGCTCCACTCGCAAAGAAGTAGTGAGTGTAGAAATACAAGAGGACGAGGATTCCAAAAGATAGTTGCCATGACAAACCCAATCCGCCCACAAACTGCAATCAAACCCAAACAATGTCAAAACATTTCAATAGCAATTGCTAAGTCATCAGGCTTTTTAAGCATTCACCAAATCATTTAACAAACCTTGACTACGGTCTGGCTGAACCACTCAATGAGACCATATTTGTTAAGATAACCAGCCATCGCAATGAGAGCAGCAAACCAGGTGAGTGTGTCCCATGCGACTGACTCAGCTAAGCACTCTTTCCATGTCACAACACCTGTCACAAGGAGGACTGATAATCCAAGAATGGCTGCAGTCACAGCATCTACACTCAACTTAGCTCCAAAAATCCAGAGACCAACCTGTGCCAAAGCGAAAACTTGTTTAGCAAAATGAAAATCTTGTGTCTAATAAAACACCAAAACCACAACATTTTCACTCGAAGCAGAAAGCAGAGGCCATGCTTGATCTAAATTAAGATGAAACTACGATAAAAGGAACCACAATAGCCAAAAATTTCTCCATGTTCAATATTGAAGCACCTTTAATCAAACTCTAGCTAAAAGTGATACCAAGGACATTTGCAGTGATAGCGTATAGTGTGTCATATGTTGAAAAAGCAAACCCATTAAGCAAGGATAAGAACGGAGCTCATGAAGTAGATGCATTTACCGTGAGGAACAAAGTGGCGGCCATAATCAATTCGTTCTTGGACATAGGTCCCATCTTGTCAAGCTTTTCTTGGGCAAGCTTGGGAGCATCAGGGCTGCTCTTCACCGTAGGAGGATATATAATATACAAAAGAAACGGGACAACAATCAATGAGACAAGTCCTGGAACAATCGCAGCTTTAGCCCAATCAGTCCATCCAATCGTCTGCTTAATCGTATTAAACGCCAGATTAGCACTCAAAGGATTCGCTGCCATAGCCGTCAAGAACATAGAAGAAGAGATCACAGAAGTCTGGAAACAAGTAAGCATTAGCCACGAGCCAAGACGGTGCTCAGTTCCATCCCCAACGTTGCTACCACAAGCAACGCAGAGAGATTTCACCAAAGGGAGAAAGATTCCACCGGCACGAGCCGAGACAGAAGGAATCGCCGGAGCTAATAGAGCTTCACTGAAGACGAGACTGTAACCGAGCCCAAGCGATGAGCTACCAAAGAGTCTGACGAACTGGTAAGCTACACGGTTACCAAGACCGGTTTTGATAAAACCACGAGCGAAGAAGAAAGCGAGAGCGATGAGCCATGGGATTGGATCTCCGAAAGCGGAAAACGCGGCGGTGAACGTTAGGGTTTTGGTGAGAACAGAAGCTCCTAATCCCAATAGAGCAACAGCACCGAGAGGAAGCGGCTGAGTGATGATCCCAACGATCGTGGCGAGGAAGATCGCGAGTAATTGCCACGCGTTGCGAGTAACACCTTCGGGAACAGGGACGAACCATATAATCAAACCAGTAGCGATGGATGCGAGAAGCGGCTTAATCGCAGCACCTTGCCATGGAACCAGAGCTGGAACCACAGGCGGAGTCGGAGAGGAGGAAGCTCCGGCGGCGGAAGAGGCGCGAATAAGAGTTGATCTCCGGCGTAGGGCGACGGGAAGTGGAGATTTGACTAAAGAGAAGCGAGAATCGATAGATCGGAGAGGTTTCGTCAAATTGAGAGAGGAAGAAGTAGGACGAGGGAGAGTGAGAGATCGAGATTTGAGGGGAAAAGCGAGAGAGCAAGAGCCGGAGAGAGCGAGAGACGCCATTGTTGTAGCGTCGTCGGCGAGAGAGGTGAAGAGGGGAAGTGAAGGAGGAGTAGGAGTAAGGAGAGGAAAGAGAGAGTTGAATAAATATGAACCGTTGGATTTATTAAATCGGACGGTGAGATGTAGAAAAGGGAATATACGGACAGAGTTGGGAGTGATGAGATACGGAGATGAGATCGTGAGGTGAGAAATAGAGATCTCCGTCTTTCGTGGGTCACCTCATCCTATTGTCTGCCTTTACTTACGAAAAGCCAGTTTGGCCTTTTTCTTCAACACAACATACCAAAACAAAACCTTTCACTCAAACAATTTTTCTATTAATTTGTTAGAATATGTTAACTTAGAAAATTTAACTGGCAATAGAATAACTAGCTTTCAGTACATTGTCTAAGATGCCCCGAGATGGCTTCGCTTGGAATTAGATCTTAGATAGGAGGATCGATCGAGTAAGAGTAACCACTTAAGCGGCCTTTTGTTTTAGTGCTATGTGTTTTTTTGCTTTGTTTTTATAAATTAGATACTATAGGTTAAGAAAATAACAATAATGTGTGACATCAATATTTGTTAGAGAATTTTTTTTTTGTGTGGATGTCTTAAGTTGTAAGCGGTTTGACTTTGGGCAATTAATTGTATGCCAAATGTGTGTTTTTTTTCCTACCATGTTATCTATTTATGCGGATGTCTAAAATTCCATCCACCCTAAAAAAAAAAAAGAGATGTATATAATACACAACTCTTCAGACATATGTTTGCCCATGTTATATGAATGTATGTGTTTATTATTTCTTCTTTTATTAATGGATATATAGTTTACATTGACTAATCATTACACATGACACGTCAAGCCCTAGTACGAAAAGATTATTCGAAATACAAAATACTCTCTAGCTTTTTCATCTATCAATATCAATGTATATATATTTGCATTTATGTGTGTGGCTAAGAATCTTGAGCATAAATCCGCAACATAAAAAAGAATAAGATGACGTAAAAATTCATATGTTTTGTTTTAAGTTGAAGTAAAACGAAGGAACCTCAGTGTTCATCAACTGGTCAAGGTCCCAAAATTCTTCCACTTGTCTCATACTCTCAGGTGCGCTTCCAGATCCATTAGTGTTCAACTCGTCTAAGTGGTTGTTAATATTTGCATTGTACCAATCACCTTCTTCACATTCCAATGGTGGAAAGTAAAGTTCCCCTTGTACCCCTGCGTTTACTCCATAGATACCATCTGCATATGGGGTAAAATCATCATTGCACAGGTGGCTGATCATGTTTGGCGCGGGAAATGGATTGTTGGTTGGTATGTGAGTCAAGGAAGGGTTGACGAATCCTTGTTCTTGCAAGGACATGAAGCTTCCTATAATGTCTTTTAGCTCCAAAGAAGAGGTGGAATTAGAAGAGGAGTCGCTTGTTGTATTGGGTGATGAAGATGAGTTGTTGATGAGATTGGATGTATCGGACATCTTCTTTAGCCTTTTCTTTATTGTTGAGTTCCAAAAATTCTTGATCTCGTTGTCGGTCCTACCAGGCAATCGTGCTGCAATCTGAGACCACCTATGAGATCAAAGAAGAAAGAGTAGAGTAGTTTAATGATGATAGTATGTATAATTTATACAATATCTATATATATAGTGCATGGTTTGCATGGGAATTAGGAACTGGCTTATTCTTCAAGTTTTATATGTACGTGAAAACAAGGCAATACAACTATTATAAAATTGCACAATCATATTAAGCGATTTAAAATTGCACAATTATATTTTGCTGCTTTTAATTGGGTCTATCAATTATATATGGATTAATATAAGAAGCAAAAATATATTGGAGTATGTTTCCTTACGTCATCTATAATCCGTATTAAATATTTTAATGATTAAACGAAAATGTTTTGTTATGATTTTAATTAAAATTTTGACTAAAAATAATAAAAAAATATATATATATATATTGAATTAAAATGGAGAAAATAGTATATAATGGAAAAGATAAATATATATGTAGAGGAAACATGTCCTGCGTAAAAAATACTAAAGTATATATGTTTCTGGAGAAAATGAGAGGAAATGTAATTTACATAATTGTATAATTAATTACAAAGATGAAACTGAAGTAAAACCCTAAGGAAGAGAAGAAAAGGTGGTAAAGAGTTCAGAGAAAAGCCGCTTTCACTAAAACAAGTGTTTGTTGTTAGATTAGATCATAAGACGCACTCTAAGTCTTAACACCCACGATCAACGAACTTTGACCACTCACATAATTACATGTGAATGTACTTATACCTAATTTGGTTTTATGCGTCTATTTTCTATTGTTACTATTACTATTATATTTCAACTTTCTCTTGGGTCGATTTTCTTCATAAACAATCATTCTGCCCTTTAAATTTAAACAGCTACTTATCGTGCCAATGAAAATTCGACCAAACTTTATCCTTCCACGTAAGTTCGATTCTACATTTTACGATGTTAACCGTTAACGTATCTTAGATAGTATTATATCGACTGAATAATGTAATATAAACTAAAAACCCATGCTTAAGACCCCAAAACAAAAAAAACAAAAAAAACAAAAAAAAAAAAAACTGAAACCCATAACAGGCATATATATATATATATATATATATAGAGTGAGATCATTTTCTGTCCTTCTAATTTTCTTTTTTCATACACACAAGATTGAATCCTAAATAGATTTTTTAAAAGTAAACTTGATCTAAATAGCTAGATAGCTCACTTCTTATCAAACTGGTAGAGAAAAACATCAAATAAAATCTATTTACAACATAATTCAAGATCTAATTCGACAATTTGGTCGTTTTAAGGTGGACTTTTGTTTTAAATCAGTTGACTGGCTTTCCATACTTTTTACTTTGTACCCATTAATCGAAAACAAATTAAACTAAACAATTTGAAAAACAAGACTCACAGAAAATGCTAGTTTGCCAAAACATATTTATCCACTAGTTAGCTTATTATATTTATTTTTTTGAAAAAAACATGTTATAATATGTCCAAACCAAACGATGGTAAAATGTAAACCTGTTGCCGAGGATGGAATGAAAACGAATGATGAGATCCTCTTCTTGAGGAGAGAAAGCGCCACGCTTGAGGTCAGGACGAAGATAGTTGATCCAACGAAGACGGCAGCTTTTGCCACATCTTTGAAGGCCTGCGTTTTTCGCGACATCGCTCCAACATCCTTGCCCATTGCTTAGCATATATTGCATCAGCTTTGAGTCTTCCTCTGGAGACCAAAGTCCCTTCTTCATCTTCTTTACTTGATGAGTACTGGCTGCAATGGCTACCTCTGGTTTCCTCATTTTTTTGGTTGAGTTAATTGTTTCTCTTTAATTTGTTTGTCTTCCTCAAGGATCCATTGATGTGAACGAGTGAAGTTTGTTTTATAGTAGAGAGAGAAAAGAGAGAAGACTTGATGAAGGGACAATGATGATGATGATGAAAGGGATGGTTGTATGGTTTGCTTACAATTCTGGTAAGAAAAACCATTTGCACTTCCTCCTTTTTAATCTCTATTCCTTAATTATCTTATTATTTTATATACTGTAATATAACATATGGTGTGTTGCTTTGTTTTAAAACATAAAAAAACATCCGAACCCTGGCTCTTTTTCAAATTAACACATTTTTAGTCGGCATATATTGTATGAGGTAAATAAAATACACCAACAACAAATGTATGTTTGTATATAACTAATTTGACCAAATGAAGGAACGTTAGTTGATCGGTCATGGACGAAAACGGTTTTGAAAAAGACCCGAAATGCTAACATCAAAGACAAAAAGGAGAAGTGCTCTTCACTTGTTCTTTTTTTTTTCTTTTTGAATATATAACTCATTTCTATTAGATTCTTCATTTACAAGGTATACATTACAGACATGTCTAATTCGTTAACCTTACGTGTGTATATATATGAAATATAACATTAATATATATTCATGAGCATGTCTATTTCTATTCAAAGATGTCTTCATTTTCAAGGTAAGCGAATGTTGTGGTATTTAATAAATTGTGTACGTATGCAAAGCATATTTCGATTGTATTAATAATAAATCGACGTGTGTCATAACCCTATTTTGTGTTTGTTATATGAGGCTTAGCGAGCAAGAAGTTTTGCTTCGGCTTCACACAACCACCTCTCGCGCACCAACACGTATACTTGAAGAAATCAAATTATTGTAATGAAGAAAATATTATACTCCTTTATCCATATATTTTATATTTGTTTTTTAATATAAACGTGTGTCATGATTTTTTATCTTCTCGATTTACAATCATATCATATGATTTATAGTATTAATATATTTTGCCCACCCATCCGCAAAAACAAAACTTTTTATACAATCATAAACAAAACATCCATAGATAAAGTACAAAGGAAGTTAGAATATTGAATCTTGAACATGATCATTCCTAATGTAGAAGGCCAAAAATCTTAGCTGTTAGTGGAAACCTTTATTTTGTTGAAATCTCTTTGATGCTTGCAGCCTCTTGTATCTCTATAAAAGATAAAAGACGTCAGGTAATCAATTGTAACTTGAACCTAATTATGTAAACCTCGTTGTACGAAATTTAAAAACAACCAGATGCGAGATTTCATTGATCGAAAATTCAGAATCAAGGTTTATAAGCACCACAATCCGCTATTCACCATCCCAAAATGGTGTCATCTCTCCTCCAAGCTCTCATCTAACCATTAATTTGGTTCATGATATTTCAACCATTTCATGCATAGCCCGAGCTCTCATTTATTCTTTCATTTTACTCACAATTTATCAAAATCTATGAAACTCATCCTAATCTTTACAATTCACTTTTCGTAATATCGCCCAAAGACCAAAAAAAAACCTCTGCAAAGTTTAACTCTTAGCAAAATAAACAAGCAATATTTGTAACCAAACCGTGAAAATTGATATATATATTTTTTGCCATTCATAGATCAAGTTGCTACAATTTTGTGCTGGAGTCATTAAAATGAAATTTGGATGAAAGAATCACAATCGTACCCCAAAAAAAAAAAAATTGAATATAAGTTTGCGATAGAAAAAATTGACTAAAATTTAATTTATAATTTATGAAATAAATTATATGGAGTGTCTTATAGTAAAAAAAATTATGAAATATCTTATTGTAATTTCACAACTAAAAGCTTATATGGAGTATTATTCTTAAAATCTTTAAATTTAAATCTATGCTCTTGAAGACACATCAGCTAAATCTAACTAGAAACCGTTAGTGTAACTCTAAAGTCTAAATACATAAAATAATCGCATTAAAAGTAACAATACAGTAGTGTGAGGTTAACAACTGTAAGAGTGTAGGGTCATGTGGATTGAACTCTTCTTAGACTGATAACGGAAGCCTCAAGTTTATTTATTTGAATGATTATGCATATACGCAATATATCATTTTCTTAAATGAAGACAAAGTGGTTACTAATTAGTAAAGCAATTATCACCCATGAGAACAGTGCCCCAAATAAAGGAAATTAACAAACTACCATTGAATCAAAGCATTAGCTTAAACTTGAATCTTACTTTACAGGGTGATGTATCTTAACCTATAATTTAATATATGTCTTATATATCTTTATTTAAAAATATAACAAAAATAGAAAGTATTACTCGTTTCAGGGTCAATCTTTTTGGTGACAATATATAATTGGTTAATCATTATGCATTATTGCATTACATGAAATTTGTGGTGGAGAACTTTTGGTTACACTTGTTTCTGATTAGATTATCTTTGAAGAAACACAGAGAAAATGGACTTCTTGCTCTCCAAGTTATTTCACAGTCGGACAGTTCCATATCTACATTACCAGCGATTGTAATTTTTAAACCCTAACCCATTCCGTCCCGTTGGGTCGTAATCCAAGAAAAAGTTTGAATTGGTAATTTTTTTGTCATCGAAGTTTCTTTCTTTAAAAGGAAAATGGTGTAGGGATATTTAATATCGCCTAGTAGTTGTTGTCTTGTACTCGTGTTGATCAGAGGCACATAAAAAAAAATTAAAATTCAGTGCAACAAAAAGCCATAGAAGAAGTGTTAATAATTTCATACAATTATTAGCTGTTAACAGCTAATAACTTGCATGTATTTAGCTGTTGTTTTGTTTTATTTGACTTTTTATTGTATTTGCTTTGAAGCGGTGTTATATTCGATTTTATATACCTTCTAAAATAATAAGATTAAAGATGTCAAAATAAAACAAAATTTGCCTTCTCGTCATCACCTACAACCTACAGCTAAACCGCGTCGGCCACGACGGCTATAAATCAATACAGTAAGTCAACACAAAGGAAAAAGTCATTGGGTAATAATACTTCAATTTTGTACTACAACTTCTTTCAACAAAAAGTACCAAAGCTAAATGTAGTAGGTCACCACTAAGTCTTTTTTTGTTTTGTTAATGGGGCACCACTAAGTTTCATGAAATTCATTCATATTTCCAAACAAAAATTACAGCTTTTTTTCTTTTTTTCTTTTTTGGGTTAAAGCACAACGATTTACAACTTATTAATGTGGTATATAGCTTATAGATCTTCGATTAAGCCAAAATTAACCCATTGTAACTTAGTACTACATTAACGGACCATAACTTAAACCATGCTAAGATGCTTCGAATTTCAATCTAAATCTATGTTACGAATCCTTAACAAATGTAATTGTTACAAAGTCACAGTGTGTTCACTAGCTATTTGCCTGATCTTGTCTAAGTTACCAAAATCAAGTTTAAAAGAAATATATAAAACGATAAATAAGTAATAACTAATATTTTTGTGTGTATTTGGAAAGAAAAGAAAAAAAAGCCTAAACCAGCAATTTTGATATAACTCTTTCTAAATTTACTTCTAAATCATTAATGTTGTAATCCATTAATTACTTCATTAGTTTAAAGAAAGAGACTGGTAAAAACTACTGCAACAGTTCTGATAATTATTTCATCACACATAACATTAACAATCGATTGCGTGCATATACCTTTCTCACGGTTACTTGGAAAACAGGCAATGAATTAGTTCAAATGTTACATCAAAAATCGAAAATAAAACAAATATAAAAAAAGAATAGTGAACATATAAAAATAAAACTCAGATCAATTGACGTACTGCAGTGCGTTCATCTATCATAAGTTGCAGAATCTGAATCTGTAACTGGAGGCGGCGAGAAATAACGGTAAGGAGAATACGTTGTGGGAGGATTTGGAGCTTTGTATTTGTAATGAGGGAACTTATGATTTGATGATGAGATAGAGGAATAACCATAGGCTACTGCAATCCTGGTGATGACGATGGTGAGAACCATCAGGAAGATGAGGCGTGTCGGCCATGAACGTCTCATCTTCGGATCGGAAAAGAGAAATTGATCAAGTTTAATTCTTTTGGAAAAAAGTTTAATTATATATAGAAAGCAATTCCGTCTCGTAGGTTAGATAGAATTATTTAGGCACATAGTTATGTTAACAAGTCAAAGGTGTTGGTGTTATCATGTGGAATCTAACAACACGGCAACATCTTTTTTTTAATTATCTCCTAGTGCTACTTGTATTGGATTGGGATAAGTTTGACTGAAATTCGTAAAGATATGTAAAAGGTGAAATTCGTTAAATTGGATTAAAAAACAATGGTACTAACGTAATTATGAGAAACTAATTTGCAGATCTTGCGAACAAAAGAAAGATACGGGAAAATCTATTTAATTTTTTTTGGTTATGTGAATCTTTGTACATCTTTCTTATGTTTATCCTACGGTATAAATTGGATAAAAAAGGGACTAACGTATATTCTATCGAATATATTATTTTGGATATTTTTTTTTACTCTTTCTTTTTTATTTTATTGTTTAGACTATAATTTTGCATAATCTTCTATTTTATTAACTTTTATTTTTTGTGAAAAATTTGATTAAAAAAATATAAATGTCTAGTTTCTTTGTTTTTATTTTCTCTATCAAGAGGCTATGGACCTGATTGTTTGTGCATATACATTTATGATTCTGGCTATAAGATTATGGCTGTAGATTATTCTGCTGTACCTTTAGGATTATGACTGTAGAATTTTGGTTGTAGATTTTTGGGCTGTACCTTTAGGTTTATCTGCTGGAACGGTAGGTTTATCTGCTGGAGTTGTAGAATTAAATAAAAAATGATTGGTAAACATGACTGTGACTTTTAAAATATCAAAACATTCGGTGAATATTAGTGTCTATTATATATTAATATTTTGTCTATACATTAATAAATAAAAAATAAATTTATTAAAATTTCAATTAACTAAAATAAATAATAAATTAAAATAGTAAAAATGCAAACACGACAATCAAGTATATATATAGGATTTATCAATTTGTTTTAAGTAAAATTTCTTTTAAAAAAATGAAAATTTTCCTTTTTTCTAGTGACTACATAATAATTATGTATATATATATATATATATATAATTTATCAATTTGTTTTTAAGTAAAATTTCTTTAAAAATTAATAACTTTTTCCTTTTTTTTTTATCAAATACACGACATATATCAATGAAAAGCCAAAAAAAAATTTCCAAAGCCCAAATTTTATGGCTTTAGACTTTTATTCCAAAAAAAAACCATAAAAGTGGTTGTACGTTTTTAAAAGTGGTTTTAGCTTTGAAAAATATCTATAAGGGAAAATTATAGGAAATGCCACAATGATGTGACACTCTTTCCCCAAATGCCACATTTTTAATACTTTGCAACAAATGCCACATTTTGTACTGTATCTTTAAGGTAAAAAGACTAAAATACCTCCATCTCCTTCTCGTGTTAGAAGCGTTTTTCCCAAGAGATTTTATTTAGTTTCTTTCATAAGCTGATTGTGTTTCGTCGATTGGAGACTTCAGGTGGGATGTGTGTGTGGACGAAATTTCGGCGGTCCAAATTTATTGGACCATGTCCTATATGTTCGCGACCAGATCTAGCGTCATACATCAACTTGGTTTATATATTGAACCCTTGGTGGAAAGATATGTCCACAGGAGACATATAGAAAACAGTTAGTCCTTCATGGACATAAGCAACCGTAACAACCCCATTCGAGGCCAACCAAACAAAATATAAGGGACCCATGAACGTTTATTGTCCATGGACATATCTTGCCTCGACGTTGTTAGGATATATTGGACCATAGCCTATATGTTGGACCAGATCCTATATGTCCCGTGATATGATCCCGTGGCGATGCCATTTGCTTTTTTAGTCAGTGGTCATAATTTCCATCGCTTCACATTCCGTTGTGGACATATAGATAATATTAGTCCTTCGTGGACATATGCAACCCCATTCAAATCGTACCAAACAAAATATAATGGACCCGAATAAATGGCCAACCCATGGACTTTTATTTTCTGTGGACATATCTTACATCGATGTTTGTTACGCTCTTGTACATCTAGGCTTTTTATATCACAACCCCCTGGGGAAAAATATGTGCTATATGGACATATTGAAAAATTTCTCCTCTGTGGACATAAGCACTGCACCCACCCCTTTTGGGGCCTAGCAAACAAAATATAATGGGAATACATAATATAATGGGCACCCATCCCAAGTTATACACTTTTATAGTCCGTCGAGATGTATGATAACGCTTCAGATTACGCTGTCATACATGATGTTGGGTTATATTGAAAGCCCTTTGGGGGGAAAATATGTCTTCTGTGGACATATTGAAAACCATTGTCCTCTCTGGACATATGAACCAATTTTAATGGACCAGATGGCATACATCAAGTTTGTAGATGTTACAACCCGCATAGGTAAACATTTGTCCATCGAGGACATAATGACAGTGGCCCCCACAATATTGAATCAATAAACTAACAAAAAATATTAAAAACCCATTGGGAAAAAATATGTCCTTGGTGGACATAGTGAAAACCAATGTCCTCCGTGGACATATGAACCGTGCCTCCCATCCGGGGACTCCCCAACAAACTTTGAGTCGGTTGAGCCTTCGTCGCTGATCATTATTTCTTCAACAGTCGCTTCGTCTGCCATGATTTCGCTCTACTGTATCCCAAATTGACAACAAAACTCAATCGTTCCTCAATTAACCTCTGATCTACATGAGTACGTCAATCTAATTTTCGCTCGTTAGCCACAAATTTGCACTTGCTATGGTTCCCTTTACAAGATTTTTTTCTCTGGTCTCGGAACAGCGTGTCTCCCAATGCCAACAGTGGAAGCGAAGAAGACATGGGTGCACAGCAAAGGAACAGATGTTTAAATCAAGGATAAAAGAGTCATTTCTTTAATCGGTGTACAATGTTTTTTGGAATTCCTTGTAAGGTCTTCTGAATTTGGCATTCTCTAAAAGTTTTTAAAAAAATGTGGAATTCCTTATAAAATCCCCTATTTATAAAGCATGATTGTTTTCAATTCAAATATTTATAAAGCATTGTTTTTAATTTAGGTTTTTAAACCAAAATATGGTTTTAGAAAAGTGTAAAGCTCCAACCAATCACTTTCTATTTCTATGTATCTCTTTACTGAAAAAAGGAAGGAGAGGGAAAGAACAAGAGTGAGACATTGGCAAATTTCCTATAACGAAAAACTTTTCCAAACGCTATCGTTTGATCGAGATTTCCTTGAAAAAATTTGCTGCCATATAGGAAACACGTAGCAAATACTGCTCAATCAGGTCAATGGAAAGTATATGTTGTACTTTATTTACCTTAAATCATCCCCTTACACTTGCAGTGAAATGTTTATAGTCGAAAATGGTATGGATCTCTCTATGAGTTTTGTAAATATCACCTTGAATTATAAATAAAAAGAAGAGTATAAATCAAAAGATTAGCTCCTCTGTCACAACACTTGTATGGTATAAGTACCGGTCATGGTTATTCATTTCCCAATATGCGTTTCCAAGTAAGATGTTTATATAAACCATCTAATGTCTTAATTCTTCTCTTTCTTGACCATTGCTTGACCAAGAAACTCTTCCAAACCAATGACAGAGGATCCACTAACTCCATCTTCCATTGCTCTCCTCACTAGTTCCTTTACCTCTTTAGCCTTTTTCCTAATCTCTCTCCCTACGCCGGTCTCCTCCATCACCAATTTGATCTTAGAAGCAATCTCATTACATTTGATATCACATCTCTTCCCACGCGGAACCTCAACCAATACCCCAATATGTTTCTCCATCAATAACGAATTGAAGAATTGCTCGGCTGCCATGGGCCATCCGAGCAATGGCACACCGTGGCTAAGCGATTCGAGTATCGAGTTCCATCCGCAATGACTCAAAAACAAACATGTTGCCTTGTGTGACAATATATCAACCTGTGGTGCCCATCTCTTCACAATCAATCCTCTTTCTGATCTTGTTATTCTTTCCTCAAATCCTTCCGGTAAATACTTATTCACATCAAACTCACTCTTCACTTCAACACCTGTTGGCGGCCTCACGACCCATATGAAGTTCTTCTCGCTACTCTCTAATGCCATAGCCAATTCTAACATATGCGTTTGAGAAATCGAGTTCATTGAACCAAAACATACGTAGACAACTGAATTGTCCGGTTTTGAGTCAAGCCATGCCTTCACAGCTTCCTCTGTGGACCTTGACCCCGCCTTTTTATCCGGAGAATGCAAAACCGGCCCCACCGACCAAACCGGAACACCGGTTATTCTACGGAAGTAGGATAATCCGATCTGATCGATTTCGGCAACCGTGTTGAACAAGAATCCATCGAAATCAGACCATCCGGGGATATTCTTTTTCATAAAAACCGACCAATCATCACTTCCGTCAGCTTCTAACATGAAAGAATTCAACTGAGTTTTCTCAATCCCCCCTGCTTCTGGGAAATCTTCTAAGAGAAAATGATCTTGTTTGGTTAATTTGTGTGGTAAGTTTAACCATATGGATCTATAACAACCTAACCCAAAAGCACCAGAAGCACTAAAGATCACTGAAGAAACACCAATCTCTTTACAAATCTTACCGATCCAACCCAAGAAGAAATCACCGATCACCATAACCGAGCTCTGCCCATCATCTTCTTCCTTCAAGATCTTCGTCATCAGGTCTCTAAAGGGCTCACGAAGCGACCTAGAAGCTTCAAAAAGGCTGATGACGAGAGAGTAAGGAATAGAATCGAGATTCTCGGCGTCGTGAGGAAGGCCGTGATCAGAGCTGTTGAAAGGTAACTCGATGAGTCTTATGGAGGATTCATGTGGAAGATTGGAGCGTATTTTGGGGATGTTCAAAGGAGTGTTGACCAGAGAGATGATGGTTTTGGCTCTGTTCTTCATCATCTTCTCTAAACGAAGGGCTAAAGCTACAAAAGGGATGATATGGCCTTGACCCATGAAAGGGAACATCACGATTCTCAGATTTCTGGGTTTAGCGTCCGCCATTGCTGAGGAAATTTGAGATTTGGGGTTGAATATTTGCCGTATCGATAACGTTTCAGATGAAAATGTGTGTGTGTTTTGCTCTGACAATAAAGACTTCAAAAAGAGTTTCAAGATTGACTTTGCCACTTTTTAGGGGAAGGGGCATTTGGTAAAAGTCAATTTTCGAGACTTTTCTTCTTTTCCTCATTCATCCAATTCTTTTTTCTTTTTCCATGAAATATTGGTGCGTGACGTTGGCATTTTTTGTTGCTCTCTCTAATATTTTTTTTTCCTCATTCGTCCATATTGTGAAAAACGTGATTTAGGCATGTATTCGTTGAATCTACTTATATTCATTGTATCAAATTTAGGCATGTAGCTTTAGATATTATTATTTTCTGTCTAGAAAAAATTAACAACTCATTGAAATTCATTTTAACTAAGCTTTTATATAAACGCCTTACAGTTCAACAACTTATGTACCAATAACTAGATGCCGGTCAAAATGATTGTGGACATGCGTCCTATAGAATAAAAGAGATCCTTTAATATAATTTGTTTTGGCCCACACATAGAAAAGAGATGGAAGCAAAAAAAGTGATGGGCCTTTCTTACAATCTAATACTTGTTGCCCCGACACTATCAGCCTATGTGTCTTCTTTAGTTGTCAAGTGCTCACTTTCTCCTTCTAAATCAAAGTTTTGCTGTTTTAACCAATAAAAAGATAAGCAATTTGATTAAATTAAGAAACCAAATTGGTAATACTTTGTTCAACATAGAAAAGGTAAAACTTAGGGTATACAATAGCTGGTTCGGATATACAAAAAATGAAGCAAAATTTCCTTGACAACTAGTATTTGACGATAATTAAAAACCTACAATAATTTAACAAAGACAAATGTAAAAGTACCACTGAAGAAGCCTAGGTAGAGACACAAGAGATAAACAATAAGAAAAGTTATTTAAGAACCAATCAAATTTTGATTAGACTTAGACTCTCTTTAGCCCAATGACTTGTACCTGCAAAGAACCTTACATCTCAAAACCCTATCTTGAACATAAAACCCAGGCATCACCATAACCTTAACCCGTGCCGGTCCACGGGACGATGCTGATCTCTGCCTATCTGCACCCATATCTTCCATAAAACTCGATTCAAACTCTCTGTTCTCCTCAACTCTCAAGATCCCTAACGCTGGATTAAACGAGAAGGCAAGCAAATGAAGCAACCATACACATTTTGCAGCCACAAAGAATGCTTGAAGCATTTGTTCAGACCAAGGTCTTGTCCAATTCAATGTTGTAATGATCATACTCATCTTCTCATCACAGAATTTACTAAACTCCTGGCTGTAGTATTTTGTACCCTTTTTCAATACCTCGTTCCAGCTCAAGTTTCTCAAGGAAGCAAAGGACGAGAAATTCGCTTGTCGATCTTGTTCCGGATCAAGCAATTTCGGCTTACCGTTCTTCTGGAAAACGCAGTTTTCGAAGTCTTGGTATACCGATTGGCTTATGATCGCTTCTAAGTGGTACTGAATGATTTTGGAGTACTTAGAGGTGAATGATAAGTTGTGGGGTTGAAGGAGAGTGTTGATGTTACCAATTAGACTCGAGTCTTCTTCGTCGATCTCTGAAACTAATGTTTTCAAGAATTGCTTTATCGACAATCTTGCTTCCGATACAATCTGCAAGAAACCTTCAACCATCACTTCTTCACTCACTGGCATCTCTGAGTTCTTCTTCCCTGAGCTTCTTGCAACATTATTCTCCTGTGACACTACTTGTGTTGCTTCTCTCAAAGCTTTCTTTAAATTGTCACAGTAACTTTCCAAATACTGAAGCTTCTCACTTAACTCCCCCAATGATGATTTCATCTCTGAGACTTGTGTTAACGCAGCGTCCCTACTTCTGGTTGCTTCTATCAATTCTCTCTTCAACTTCTCAACACCCAAACCAGAATCCTTCAACACCTCAGAAACTTCCTCTGATTTCTCAGTTCTACTAGGGGAATTAAAGATCGAATTGCTCTTTTGCTTCCTCTTTAACTTTGGGAATAACCAAGATATCACTCTTCCTCCACGGTTCCTTGTCTGAGAAGAAACAACAGCCGAGTGTGAATCCGTCAAGGGCACAACAAGATTAGAGTTCTTCAAGCTCTTGGTATCGAAACCTCTTTGTTTGTTGTAATCATTGCAAGAAGAGACCGACCTAAAGTCAACCGAGCCGCAGTTGCTTCTACCGGAAGTATAAAAATGTAACGGTGGGAATCTGAGAGCGTCCGACATAGTATAAACATGATGATGAGAATCTTGATGAGGCATTACAGTCTTTCTTGAAGTTGAGGTTTTGTAAGAATCAGAGAGATAAGTATGTCTCACGTCTTGATCTTCATCTCCATCTACTAAACCAACACCATCTTCATCCCAAGTCTCAGATAAAGTGAGATTCTTGTGATGAAATGCAGACACAGGCTCATCTTCATAGCTCTGTTTCAAAGACACCAATAGACAAGTTAGCAGAGAAATATGTGTAAGGTAAAAAGCACAGTAACTTTTTGTCCAAAATTCACTACAGTATGTCAGTTAAAGACAAAAAATAACAGTGGTTCTACCAAATTCAGGTCTTTTCTGTTTGTCTTTATACTTTTAACACTTAACAGTGGTTAAATTATTAAAGGGACTAACCAAATTATATAATGTATTTTTGATTATATTTCGAAACAATGAACAGCTTGTGAAGAAGATCCAAAACGTGCAACGACATCATACAATAAATTAAGAATGATATAATCTAAATTGGATAGTGAAATGCAATAATTGACGAGCTCTGAACCGGGTTTAACCAATAAATCTCGGGTTCGATGAAATTATAAAAAATGTTTTAAAATTTCCAAAAGCTTTTGAACAAACCACCCCAAATTCCCATACATAATGTCGAAAAAGCAATCAAGTTAGACACAAGAAAAAGTGGACAAAGTCATGGAACCAAGAAGAATGATATCGAGACTAGAGAAGAATGAGTAGAGAAGTTACAGGAGTGAAAACAGGGTAATCATGAGCAGAGAGGTTAGGCAGAGGACGAGAAGCTGGTGAAGCAGCAGAAGAGGAAGGAGGGTTTCTGAGACTGTAATTAGAGGATGGGCTTGACTTGTGCATAAGACTCGCTTGAAGTGCTCTCACCTTCACTCCATTTGCTATGGCCTCTTCTTTCTCTCTTACCATATTCATTCTTGTTTCAGAAGAAGCCATGGTAGAACAAGAACAAGAACAAGAACAAGATTAGAAGATAGGAGAGGGATGTGACACAAAAAAGAGAGAGAGAAGAGATAGTGAATGCGATTGTGCGAGGAAAGGGGTGTGATGAGGATGATGTCTCTGTGTGTGTGAGGAAGAGAGAGAGAGAGAAAATCCAAAGAATGTTCTGTCTCTCTTTTAAAAGGACTGATAGAAAGAACGCATGTGAAGGGCAGAGACCATTTTTTATGTTTACGATAATGCCCTCTTTTTTTTTCTTCTCTAGTTTACAAAACCTAATTCCACTTTTTTTTTATGATACATGATTGTTATTTAATCCACCACTACGAAACCCATATCCATTGTTTTATGGTGTTATCAATTGTAAATCAAAATGTTTATCTGAAACAAAAGTTTTGTTGTATTTTTGGGACAAATGGTTAAAAAAATTGTTGGATATAGATTACTAGATTAATCTGCTTTGTTCTTACTGGAATTCTATTACTAAAGAAATATTGTTTGTTCATTTAAAAAAAAAAAACTATAAAATTTAAGTTAAACTTCATATATTTAAACTAAGAAAATTGGAAAAACCTTAACTTAGGAATAAAATCTATTTATGATAAATATTTACAAGTAAGCATTGAAATTATTAAATAGAAACACAAAACAAATAAAGATGCTAAATATTGAAATTTGAATATTATAAAGAATTTCAAATTCTGTGTACTTAAAATAATCACAGTTTTGTTGACAAAAGAAAAGCCATAGTCTAAAATTAAATTTAGGGAAGGGATCTCATAAATGAATGAAATTTTAAGTTGGGTGACAAAAAAAAAAGGGAAGGGATCTCATAAATGATAAATGATTAAAATGTCTTTCAAAAGTAACACACCGGTCATTGGGAAATATACCAAGGATCACCTCAATGTTACAAAATCTGTAGCAACCACTTAGAGACCTCAATTTAAGTCAACATCAATCTGATAATATTAGTAGGTCATATCTTAGAAGAATGGGTAAATTAGAAAACAAATAGGCCATACCTTAGTTAAAAGCTAAGATGACTTTCTGACAAAACCAATTTTGTTTTAGTAGAAGATAGAATTCCGTGTGGGACTGATCATTTCTTAAGAGTTGTTTTGCAATAATGTTGTAAAGTCGAGTTGTTTACATCAGCAAGATAAGAAGTCAAGAAATTAAGAAAAAGGATTACACTGTTTTAATAATTTAATGATGAGAAAATCATTGTTAAGTAATTGTGCTTAATTTTCAAAACCAAACCCACCAAACCCATATATAAAGTACAAATAACCTAACCTAATAAAGCGTTTTGGAAAACCCTCCACATGCGTTAAAGCATGTAATGCCTTATAGCCTTTTTGCCTTTTCTTGCGAATGAACCGGGCATTTGTTTTTTTCTACACTTCTTTGTTACCATTTATATAAGGTTTTATCGTTTCTACTCATATCTTGCAACAGTCTCAAAATGTTATCAGTTGGGTTTTGGTTTCTTATCCATAGTATTCTAGATTCTTACACGTACACAAATTTAAGAGAATTAATATAGTTATTAATTATATTCCCAACACGTAATTGGGTTGTTTCTAGTGCTAAAACCAAAATGATTTTGCAAATATACGATTACTGAAAACGTTTTTGTAGTAAGTACCGCACCAAAAAATGGATATGACCAACCTCTCTTACTATCTATTTTTTATATATATAAATATCATGTTTTCTTATGTTATGGAGTGCTAAGACTCTTTTATTTACTCTACTTAAAATCACTTCCATTCAGATCCAGCACAAGCATAGACCTACTAAACTATGGGCTTTTACATCATTGTTCTATCTACCGGGCCATACATGCTTATATTTAGGTTATCCATCCTCAAAACTACTTTGGTTATCCATTCTATAAAAGATCTCTAGAAGCACGATAGTTTTGAGGATAGGTTTTGAAAAAGCCTATACAGAAACTTTATAGGTAAGTACTTATAAATCATTATTGTTGTGTTATGCGACCTGAAGATGGGTTATTTTTAGTAATTCTATCGAAGTAGTTTGCATTTTTATTGGTAGCTGTAAATCACCACGAATCATAAACTGAAAGAAAAGATATCAAGCGTTGGTTCTCTGACTAATTGACATTTGATCTAGTTTTGAAAAGTGGAAGCGATCAACAGTCTTTATTTGTTAAATCATTTTTTTCGTGAATAAGTATCATTTAAAAGTTCTTTTAACGTTTTTTTTTTCTTATTTCTCATTTAGTTAACTATTTAGAAACATTAGAATTTAGAAGTATGTATTTATGAATCATTATTGTTGTTTAGTTATGAAATGAGGATGTACATTTTTTTTCTTTCTTAGAAAGCCCATTGAAGTATTTTGCATCCTCGTTGGTTGTTGTAAGTTGCCACGGATCACAATGGAGAAATTAGATATTGAGCGTTGGTTCTCTGACTAATCGACGGTTATTTTAGTTTTGAAAGGTGAAGGCAAATCAATGGTCTAAATTTGTTAAATCATTTTTCATGCGGATAAGAAATCTTAAAATTTCTTTTAACTATAGTTTTTTTTCCTAATTTTCATCTAGATTCTTCACAAATAAATAAATCTCTTCGCCCTCAAAATTCTCAACACATATCTTTCACAATCAAAAGTTTTTTACGTATCAAATTATATTTGCTCACAATGGCTCGTTCCAAACAGATAGCTCGGAAGTCAACAGGAAGTAAGGCTCCACACTTTGCGATGAAGGTAAGGGAACACTCAACTTCGAAACTTAAAAAGCCATATAGATATAGGCCAGGAACAGTGGCACTCAGAGAAATCAGAAAATACCAAAAGAGCACAGACCCAGTTATAAGAAAACTTCCATTCCAGAGACTTGTGAAAGAGATAGCTCAGACTCTCAAGGCAGATCTAAGGTTCCAGAGCAGTGTTGTTTCTGCTCTCCAAGAAGCTGCTGAAGCTTATCTTATTGGATTGTTTGAGGACACAAATTTGTGTGCCATGCATGCCAAAAGATCGACTATCATGCCTAAGGATATCCAGCTTGCTAAAAGGATTCGAGGCGATTGGGTTTGCAATTATAATATTGTATTTTTTAAAAAAAAATTGGGATTAATATTCCCATTGAAATGTACATCTCAGCTTTATTAGAAAGAAATACAATTTTCCTTGGTTGGCATTTTGATTTTCTTTATTAGCACTATTTGTTGCTCTGAAGCTTAATTATAGCCCTAGTTTATAAAACAATTTAAAAGTAATAATAATAACTTAAGCAAATAAAATGTTCTGAGCTGAAGAAATTTGAATTCCATCCGACTGTTCTGAGCTGAAGAAATAATTTCTGCATGTTTACAATTTGCAGTTTTGATTCGCACTGTTTTTGGAAATGAATTTTGCAAAATAAATATAAAATAATAATAATACACAACAAGAATCTTAGCATTCAAGAGCATTTTCAATGTGATGATGAGTATACTCTTTTTGGAACACCCATTTAAGCAAAACTTATATTCATACATAATCTCGTGGATAATTTCTGTGTTACAAACCTAATGCTACAATTCACCTTCTACAGTTTCTGATGAAGATGAGCAATGCCTCTGCGCGATCAACAGCAAAGACGAATTCTGCAGAATCACCATTTCCATTCAGAAAGTGACTTATCATTATTGACACTTTGTCTTTACCAGATAAAATGCAGGATGCCAATTACACTTTTCTATTACTACTACCAGACAACAAGTCCATTTGTTTCACTGGTTTGTTTTATTAGCCGAGCACTACTAAAACTAATCCAAAATCATGGTCATCAAAACTAAAATTGATTAAGATAATTTAAGCAAACTTGAATACCTGAGTTCCAGCTACGACCATGCCGTTGAGAGGATGCGCAGCACAACCTGTGACAGTTTCAGACAATGAAACAAACTTGTTACTGTGATTACACTTGTCTCTCTTCTCATTTCTCTGTGAATCCTCACTGCAACAATATATTAGCAATATCAGGAATGTAGCCATGAAGTTTAGAGAGAACAAAAGATATATATCGGGAGTTTTCAAGAAATCCTTACTCGTAGTCAACGTGACAAGGAGACCTGGAGCTTGGATGAAAATCAAGAACATGAATCCCTTTCTCGCTCATGGACCCAACCACATAAATCTGCAATAAAAATCATATAACTTTGTATAGAATAAGCCAAATAATATCAGAAAATTTTCACTTATGACCGTTAATGGTAGTACAAAGTGCAGGGCTTACAGATGATGTTGGCAGCCATGATGGTTTCCGCAAGATTAAATCAGCTGAACTGTTGGAACCATCCCTAGTGAACCAAAATCCAATACTCTTAAAGCTTCTTTTTTTCCCAATTGTTGATCAATTTAAATGCTTTTTGTTACAAATTAAGCTTGAAGTTCCTGACTTTGATTATTAACTTACAACCAAGCTGGAGGAGGGCAATGTACATGAGTAACTTCAGATTTATATATGTCAAGAACACCGGACCTGCACTAGAGATATCCACCAAAGAAAAATGTAAATGATATAAAATCAACGAAACAAAGCATGAAAGTAATATTTTGTTTAATCGTTTTTCCAAAATGAAATGAGCTGTTATGAAAGAAATACTTACCAACCATCGTCAAGGTGAAATGCAAGTTGATGAGGAGAGGATGGGTTTACATCAATGGAATGGATTTCCTTGGGAACGATTTCTGACTGTGCCTGCAAAGGATTCAATTTGAGATGCAATTTTTTTCTAATGCTGCCAATTTCAGTGTGATCAACTGCTGGAAGTTTCGGGGGTAACATGATTCCCACATTACAAATTCTTATTAAAAAAAAAAAAAAAAACCAAAGAAGCAGAACAAGGTTGCTTGAACGATGGCACAAGTGAGATGCAAAACAAAAGACAGAACTTACCTTAAGAGATGCAATCTTCTGCAGCATCAGTGCAAGATGTAGAGATGCTAAAGGCAAGTGGCTCATCTGAACGTTACCAATATCAAAACGTGATCAAAAATACATGTTTGGCAGAGCCAGAGAACACGAGAATGAAGGTAAATTCATGTAGATGATACAGATGAAATATACTGCCATAGCCAATTCCAGCTCGCCCCTTGTAAGACTTACATCTTTGCGGCTCTGAAAAGCAGAAGAGTTTCTTCCTCCACGAAGGTCCCAGATATGAATGATTCCTTCTTTACCAGCTCCAAAAATAGTCTACATGGTAGATGAAAAAAAACTCAGTCTAAAACTTTGGTTACTAAATTCGAAATCAAAGCCTTACTGCAATTTCAATGATCAGAAGAACTTGACTGGGCTTGGGGATATCTAATTTTATGATTACCTGATTATCCACATATATCTGAATACTCTTGATTGAATCATATCTGTTTGTTGAAAGTTCAATGCATGGAGACACGCCTGCTCTTCTATCCCACACATGAACCATACCAAGTGTATCTGGAGAAAATATTCTGCATAAAGAACAAATGCAGAAAAATTGCTGAAGAAAGTAGGTACAAAAGAAGCTATAATTGTTTTTCATCCCAGGGATGAGCTACAAACCTTGAATCCTCATCACTAGTAATGGCAACATCAGATAAACCTCTTTGAATTTTGCGGCCAATAATCGAGAGCTTCTGTCTAGTTTGCAATTCCTGAATCACAATTAAAACAATAATTGAAATGTGGGTGGAAGGATATGAATATTTAGCAGGGCTAGCCTAAGTAGTGCAGACTAAAACTTAATGATAAGTCTTACCATGGCCATCTCAGTGGCCGTGTCATTTCAATAGAAAATTGCCTGGCTTTCTTATAATCGTGATGGGAACATTACATACACTATTCGGTATATCCGCTAGTTTTTTGAAACAATGTTGGAAAGGAAAATTTGCTATGCCTAATATAGAAATACGGCGATACATCTGGGTTTCTTTCTTGTTTCAAATATATAAAACATAAACTGAGCTTACAAGAAGAGAACCTAAGTGATGATGATGCGGTCATACGGGTTGGAACCAGATACAGTTGCCAAAAAACCATATAACTGATATCCATGTGATCTCAAAGTCATATGTTTTGAATCATACCTCAGTTGGTTTGGGAGACATGTAACTGATATCAAAGATAAGCACTTTATCAAGTTTCCTCGATGTGCAAGCTACCTATAGGAATTGTAATTGCTCAATAAAAATGTTTTCAAATGAAGTTTTAAGAAAGAGTTAAGATGTCAGATGGGCATTTTATTGACTATTGAGCACATACCTCATTCTGGTTTGAAGGATTCCATCTAGCGACATCGAAACCCAGAGGGGAAGACGAATGCACAACATGCTTACTTTCATCTTCCGCAGAACCTATTATTGACGACTCAGTAAATTACTCATTCAAAACTGTAATGAACAAAGGTACAAAAACTTGTGTAAGAAGCATAATATGAGCAAACAAACTATAAAAGGTATGATCCAGCAACATCACCATCATGATGTTGAAATTTTTTTATATACCCTACTCATATAGACTCTAGTTAAAAAATTCCATTGACAACTGGTATTCAAAAAATGGGAACTTTATTCTCAGGTACAAGACACTTGAGTATACAGAGTAATTAAGACTATGAAGGTTGTTTAGAGTTGCCGAAAAAAAAATCCTTCACAAATATTGAGGAGCTGTGCACTATATCAACGTAGATACAAAGTTCGGGCTAATAATGCAACCACATTTGGGTGAGATTTGGCTGAAATCAATTTGACAATTTGGAGTGAATGCTTAATTAAAACTTGGAATTCATTCCAGCTCAGAACCAAAGACAGAAGGAAAGCTTTTCAAATAACGAGACACATTTACGTTAATAATAAACAAAATGAGCAGAGTTCAAAGTTTCACCTGGGCCAACCTTACTCTGGCAATATAGAGTTTCAAAGTCATGCACCGTCAAGCATCCTGCTTCTGTTACTGACACTATGTATATACCCTGGAAACAATACTTTTACCTAAGAAATGGTAACAAGAAAATCGAAGGAGTAGAAACTGAAGGCAAAAAAAAAAAAAAAACATAAGGACTCGAGACATCCTATCTCTCAAGAGTAAACAGAAATAGATCAGAAATGATGAAATGAAATTGGACATTAAGACCAAAGGTTTTGCTGAGGACTCACCTGGTTATCAAACTCAAGCCCTGCGACGCCTCGCCTGGGAACCACAGAGAAAGAGTCCGAGTGAAAAACCAATTGAAAGCACTAGAAAGTGTGTAAGTAGTAGCAACAAGAGAGACTTACATTGTCGACGAATGCTGGTGGTGGATCTCCCTCAACTGAAATACAAAACTCTTAGCTCTCGGCAAAATACTCCAAAAAATAGTTAAACAGTTGCTAACATTTAAAAATTTAGATGAAAAAATCGTACATGGGTTCGACATGGCTCCTCATTCACATGATAAAGATGTGAAAATTTCCCAATCTTGGCCACAAGAAACACCCGAAACAAAATTACCAAAATGTCAATTTAAAGCAGAATTAATCTCAGGATAAAGCAAAAATTTGAGAGTAAAACCTCCGAGTAGGAATGAGCAACCAGAGTATAGAGTTCGTGTCGGTAATCTGCCTCTAATCGTCCATTCAATTCGATTAAAGATCGCTTCCATGGTCGCCTTCAATAAAATTGAGTAAATTATACAGAAAAAAAAAAGCCAAAATACCCTAGGAGATCGAATTACCTGACCGTAGTTGTAGATTTTGCCGGCGACGAATCCGGCGAAACCAAGTATTTCTCCATTGATTTGGCCTCCGAGACCAACTCTTAATTTTCCCGCCTTTCAGTTCTCGCTTTTAGTCCACAGTGTGTAAAAACAAAAAAGGGGAGAGATACTGACCTAAACCCATTTATTTTTTTAAAAAAAATTATAAGCCCAGTTAATAAAGGCCCATTAGAAAACCGGAACACGAGTTTCCTTGACTTTAAATGTTTTCTTATGTTTTTTCTGGTTGTAGAAAAAAATGTCCAGTTCAACGCAGAATGATTTGCAAGCGAGGCAAAACAATTCAAAACAAGCTCTGGAGGATGTAGCAGTCATTGAGCCATCTCCAGATATCAGAATTCTTGTTGAGAGAACGGCATTTTTGGTTTCCAAAAAGGGGTTGGAGATGCCTCCACTGGTATCTCAGCTTGCTCATCTTCAAGTTCATCCCCCACCTTATGGCGCCTTCAATGGGGATGATGCAACCTGCACCACCTCCACCACAGCCAAATAAACAAAAGCTTGACGTGTCAGCACTTGTTTCAAAACTTTGAAGGAGAAAATAGTTGGGGAGATCTAAATTCTAGCAAGCAACACACAAGTTAAGTAGAAAAGCCGAGTTTTTAAAGGACAACAACAGGTCACTTGCACATTACGTTGTGGGAGCAGGAGAAATCCTAACACTATCTTTGGAGAACGCAGGGAATATGCTTTTTTTTCAATCTCTTTAACTCTTCTTTATGTTTAAGATAAATTGACTCAAGTTTGCTTATGACTTAACGCTGTGATCTTAAAAATCTCGTCTTTTAATATTATGTTATGCTCAAGATTCATGTGTAAGCTTTAAAAATCTTTCAAGCATTTCACATGAAATCCCAACTCTTGCATTGAGAGAGAGTCAACCATATTGACAAAAAAAAAAAAAAAAAAGGAGGCATGAACAGTCAAGGAGTATATATTGATGTGGAAATTTGCAGTTTGCTCCATTAAGAAATTGAGCAGTAACATCTGGGGTTTCTCATAGCCTCTTACAAAGTTAATTTTAAAACGTAAAGAACCCAACTGAGAGCTATTGATATGAAGTCAACATTCTCAAAACAAATAACTTTCTAGTATATTATACTTTTAGCTACAATATAACTTTAGATTCCGAAGCACCTACTTACACTAACATCTGGCAGCTGCTTCTGGTTCAGCACTTCAGACCATATTTTAACAGGTCCAGTCATAACTGGAAACTGATACTTACCAGCAGACCAATACTTACTAAACCCATCTCTTATGTGAACCAGAGGAATCTCTTGGGGTGGTCTGAATTGGCTTTCTAGGTTTCTTTGAATCACCTGTAGAGGAACCCCGTCTCATCCTTAAAGAAGAAAAGGAAGAAGAAACTGAAACAGGCTTCCTAGTAGTCGATGGACTAACTACTGAAGGCGGCTTTGCAGATTTCACAAGTGATGTCGAGGATTTAGCTGGCGCTGAATTATTGGTTTGTCCAACAGCTGAGAGTTCCTCCTTTATGGAATTAACTGGAGCCTCCAGCACAGCTCGCTGGGGTGTATTTACAGAAGCTTCTGAATCAGAGGATGAAGAAGTTGTAATAACATCAATATCATAAAGAAGATTGTCCATTCTCATTGGGAATTCATGGGTATTTGAGACTGCAGCTGAATAGGAGGACCTCTGGAGCCTAGTGAGCTGTGTGACCTGCGCATTTCACAACGAATGGACAGTATCATATACAACGATTTTTAGTACTGAAGTTGTTACCAGGAACATTTCGGGATGAAAATCGAAAGTAAGGCTCTGGAACTTGTAAAGGTCGGTTAAGTTTCTCACCTTTTCTTCTAATACCAGTACGTCTCTCTTGAGCTTCTTAATTATTCTCTTCTTCCTGCGAATAATCTCTTCAAGCTCCGTTTCTCGCTGTTATAGAAAGAAGAAACATATGTTTGTGTAAGTCATATGAAAAAATTTAAGGGCGTTTGAAAAAGTCTAGGAATCCACGGTTACTTTTGAACCAGCTTTAGTGGTCGACTGAAGAAATGAAGTTAAGTCCTTTATTGTTGCATCTTTCTCTTGACACTCCTTTCTGAGGGAAAGCATGTCTTGGTCGAGAGAAAGACTATCAAACTGCAATAAACATTTAAACCAAGTGATCTTCATTTGCAACAAAACCAAACAAGATCCACCACAAAGATTATTTCAGAAAATTCACATATTATTAACATACAGTGATTTCTGCAGCAGAAGTGACACTGGAACACCAATCTGACATGTAAGACATACGTCTTTCCTCTGGCTCTGCATCAATCACCAAATTTGTGGGAGCTTTATCCTAAACAGTAGAATTAGTGAAAACATGATCAATATATGTTCATATAGAGATGCTCAGTGATTTCAATGATTGCCATGGAAAAAGCAAAGAGCACACACAGACACAGACCTGTATAACAGGTGATGAGTGATGATGTTGATCACATAGGCAGCAGCCACAATCTACGACACTAATCCTCTCAGATCCAAACTTTTTAAGAGTTGATTGTCGATCATCATGATCTGAGACCTTGTATACAGTTCCAGACTGATCCTTGACATTATTTAGCTGTTGACACAGATCGTCAAGCTTTTGTTGCATGCTTGAAAGAACCTGATCCTGAAAAAAATCCACACTTGCAGTTAAAGAACACACCAATTTTACAGTAAGAATTCTACACACAAAATGGATGAAAAAGGTCGAAAATTTTATCAGTGAGACCATATAGTGAATCAACACTTAGAACAGTGTGATCAGCTTGAGTATGGAATTTGAACTAATATGGGGACTTTAATCACTATAAAACGACTAGATCTAGAGAGACAACACACCAAAACTGTATTATTTAAAACCCTAATGTATGAAATTCAAAAAGAAGTAACGGAAATTGAAAGCATAATTGAACAAAATCATGAACTAAAATAAAGTGCTTTAATTAAACAATCCGAAAAAAATGCTAAATTTATAATCTCCGCAGATAAAATCGTCAAAGTAACGAAATTATAGCAGATATATGAGAGAATCAATACGAACCCTGAGATCAACCGATTTCTGGAGCTGTCGAATTACACCATTCTTCTTCGACTCGGCGGCGGCGACACCAATAACAGCCACAATCAGAAACCTTTGATAAGGCGTAAAGAGATCCCACGCGAGGGCTTCCTCTCGGCTCAATCCACCGCCGATAGACAGAGCCGAGCTGGCTTCATCGGAATTGACGAGTAAACCTTGGAGAGAGATGTAAGCTAGACGCCGAGATGATTGTAGTGGCTGGCAACGACGGGTGAAGTGAGTTGACAGAGGCGGAACGAGAGAGGAGAAGGGAGCGAGATGAACTGAAACGGGCGGAATTGGGTAAGACCCGGGATCCGGAACCGGGTCCGAACCGGGTTCATCCATGAGAGAGAGGAGTGGAGGAATCAACGAAGTTACAGATTATGGTCAGTTAGTCTTCAAGGAGAGATTTCAACTTTTCAATTTTGTGACTTTTGGGTTTTGGATTTTTCTGTAATTTTCAAAATTTGAGATTTTCCCCCCGTGTATGGAAGGTGAAGCGATTGAAGGGTTAACGTTGAGTTGAGCCATCATCTCTGGGTCTACATTGAAGCCACGTATATTCCCTATTTCGTTAAATCTTCTTTTTTAGTATCTCTAGTTATAAAAAAATAATTGGGTTCTATTTCTTATTTTGATGACATGATACTGATTATTGACTTTTCCGGCTTTCCTCTAGTCAATTAGTGATCTATCTCAGCCAAAATAGATTTAAGATGATGGTTCACCTGACCCGACTCTGATCTCAACTTTATGGGGATATCCTTATTTGCATGGCCCTTCAAACTTAACCTTTATTCGCTGGTATATATCTCTTTTGTGCTTGCTCACGCATCATTTACGGAAACCACATTTTAGTTCTCTTATTTGGGTGTTTTATTGAAACTTAGCCAAAAGACAATTTTGAAAACATTTTCTGAAGCATTAATACACAATTACACGTGACGTCTTAGTGCTATAGACACGTGCTATGTCCTAGTCTTTGGGAAATCGACCTTTCTTTTTGTTTTTCTTCGTTTTCTCAAGTATGAAAAGTCGTCTGTTGTTGACTCCCCTGCATACTACCTACATTTTGAGTATTAATTTACATATCTTTCCCACAAATTTCTCATCTTTTTACACACGTCAAACAAAAATTTAGACTACACAATTGCCGGCAAAAAGTAATGATTTGTGGATCATTTCATAAACCTGTATAATCATTGTTGTCATAATCCATGTTAGTATTTCAATCGACTAAAACTATGAATCATTTTAAAAAGGTCTAAAATGCATAGACGGCAAACGAACGTCAAGCACATGCGGGCACATCAGCACATGAGTTGTCTTTTGAATAATCAAAGCCATTAATGTCTCCGTTCTAACTTGACACTTCCTTCTAAATCTCTTGGTACAATTAAACAACTGCCAAATCTCTGAATCACGTTTACTCTAGCTGTCTCCAAACCTGTCCTATTTTTAGGGCCGACCATGAATTTTGAGAAACCTCAAGGGTTATAGAAATCAAGGGTTATATAAATCTCAAGGGAAATAACTAAATGTCATACTATGTCGTTGAATTAAGAATTTGAATCTCGACTACAAAACAAACATAATTTCACTAGATTAAAACGTTTAATCTATTATTGTTTCTCTTTGGCGATAACAAAACAAACAGTTTAATTTCTCGCTTTCCGCTGATTTATCGACGATTAAACGAACAAGACCAAAATACCTTACAAATTTGCGTTGTTGTTCGTCGGATTATGTCATCAGACAGCAACGATCGAAAACAAACATATAATAATTAAATCGTAGCGGAAAATGTCAATCAAAAGTAAATTATGGTTCGTAGAGTAGAGAGTGGCAGTGTGGGCAACGTGGAGGCGATTTGTAACAGTGATTAGGGTTGTGTCATAATGACATAATGTAAGAAAAAAATAACTAAAGTTAACAAAAAGATTTTCTTATAATTCATTGACTCAAAGGTTGAACAAGGAGGTCGAATAAATATACATCATTACATGGGGTTGATATTATTTATGTGCTAATTCCTAACAAAGACAAAGATCACGTGCTCATCTACAACGACAAGATCAATGAATCTGACAGTATATTAAATCATGCATCTATACATAAATAATAACTATTAGTAACTAGTCCAGCCAAAAAGTACAGTAGTATGGACAAAATAAGAAACCAGGATAATATCAACTGCTGTAGCTTAAGCAACTTGAATGTTGTCTTCATTATTAGGTCCAAAAATTCAATGTATAGAGACAAGGAAAAAAACTAATAGATGTATTGCCACGATTATTAATTTGATCTTATTTTTCAACTATCTTGGTCTCATGTATTATATAGCTAACTTTCTAATTCTTATATTCCAGTACGTATCGGAGTCTGGACTCCGAGAGTCGAACCGAGAACATGCCCAGGCCTGATGACATGGATAGTACAACCCGGCGACAGAAACAAACAAAACCATGTTATTAGTAATGAATGAATAATGATTCAATCTTGACACCAAAAAAAAAAAATAATAAAAATAAAAATCTAAAAATAATAAAAAATAAGAAGCATGCAACGTATGTGACGTGGCAATGGATGAGAAGGTTCAACGAAGCAAGGGGTTTAACAAAAAGTAATATTTCGTCGTCTTTACGCCCATCAATATGTGAGACTATAAATAATACCATATAGTTAAGTCACACTTCCATGTCAACGTGCTTCAACCTATGTAAAGCTCATAATAAACACATCACACAAAGATTCTTTTCACAATGGATGCTAAGAAGTCATTAGTGATCCTATTGAGCAACGTCGTCGTCTTGCTTCTCGCCACGACGGTCCAATCGTGCTTCCCGTCCGATCGAGCGGCGCTTCTACAGTTCCGGGCAAATCTCAAGGAGCCTTACATTGGCGTTTTCAACACGTGGAAAGGTCAAAACTGTTGCAATGGCTGGTATGGTGTGAGCTGCGATCCCAGTACCCAACGAGTCGCCGGCATTACACTCCGCGGTGAATCGGAAGAACCGATTTTCCAACAGGCGAAACGGAGCGGGCTAATGACTGGCTTCATTTCGCCGGCGATATGTAAACTCACTCGACTCTCCGGCATCATCATCGCCGACTGGAAGGGAATCTCCGGTGGGATTCCTAATTGCATTACGAATCTTCCTTTCTTGAGACATATAGATCTCGTCGGAAACAAAATCTCCGGCGTGATTCCGGTGAATATTGGGAAGTTACTGAGGCTTAAAGTGTTGAATCTCGCCGATAATCAAATATCCGGTGCGATTCCTCCGTCGATCACGAGATTAACGAGTTTAGCGCATCTGGATCTCAGGAATAACAATATCTCGGGAGTCATACCGCGAGATATTGGACTTTTAAAGATGCTGAGTCGTTTGCTTTTAAGCGGTAACAAAATCTCGGGTCAAATACCCGAATCTTTGACCCGAATCTACCGTCTCGCGGATCTTGAACTCTCGATGAACCGGCTCACCGGTTCAATCCCTGTTACTTTCGGTAAAATGTCGGTTCTCGCGACGTTTAATCTCGACGGGAACTTGATCTCCGGCGAGATTCCGGGGACTCTGATGACATCATCGATCTCGAATTTGAATCTGAGCGGGAATCTTATAACCGGACGGATACCAAACACGTTCGGACCGAGGTCGTACTTCACGGTGCTGGATCTTGCGAACAACCGTCTCCAGGGACCAATTCCGGCGAGTATCACGGCCGCGTCGTTTATCGGCCATCTTGACGTGAGCCATAACCATCTGTGTGGGAAGATTCCGATGGGATCTCCTTTTGATCATCTTGATGCGACGTCGTTCGCTTACAATACTTGTCTCTGTGGAAAGCCTCTTGGCAATTGTAAGAAATAATTAAATTATTATTAACAAGATTTGGGGAGAATCAAATAGTTTGATTAATGAATATTATTATTATAATTATAATTTCACGTTATCATGTAACTAGCCGTTTGAAAAAAGGAAAAAAGCAATATTTTATGTTGGTGTTTATTTTAGTCTTCATCTTGATTCTCAAACCATCATCAATGAGACACCTCGAACCAAATGAGCTTATTAGGATAAGCTTATAAGTTGTGACCACTTCTAGGCAATATTTAGAAATCTGGACCGACCACGCTCGTCAGATCTGTAAAGCCGCGGATACATCCAATAATTTGGTCTGAATATTCAAAACCCATATTTTTACGACATGATTGGTATCAATGTATTATGGTATGCATATTATATCCAAAGCTCCTTACATATATTTCAAAACAGCCTGGTTACTAAGTGTAAACTTTAACGATATGTATTTTTATGTATCTCTTGTTTTTATATATTCGACTTAGAGATTGGTCTATTTTTCTTTTCGATTATTTTTATAAAATAGTTTAGTCTGACGTTAAAGGTTTCATTCAAATTTCAATTAGTTCAATTTTTCGTAGTACTGTTTTTCATTTTTTTTTCCTCGATAAAAGATTTTTATTAACCAAGTGTTTTGTGTTTATCCGCGATTACAATGTTATATTGTTAATTTAGGTCTTATATATTCCAAAAAGAAATAGTCAAGATTTATTTTTTTTGGTTATAATGCGAATTTTAAGTTACATATTTCAGAGTACATCAGGTTGTGTCTTAACTGTCAAAGTGTCAAGATAATATTTGTCAAGTGGCTTTTATTGTGGTCAAATAATAGCCTAAAATAAACCAGAATTTGTGTCTATGTTCAATTTGGTGGTCTACTTAACAAAAACATAGTTAAGTGGACTGTATAGGCCTAATTGGTTTGGTGGGCCTGTATCCAATGTCGGTGGTGTACCGTGCATGGGTCGTCTTTCAGAAGAATGGAAGATATAGATATTACCATAACTCCATGAGTTTCACAACTGTGTTTTAGTTGTAAATTAATCTTCATGTAAATATCTCACACATTTAAGCAATTCTGTATTAGTTGATAATCTGCAAAGGGTGTGAATGAACTATAGTTTTTGCGATGGAATTAGTCTAAATGCATTTTAATTGATGATCTCTTTGATCCGCCATTGAACACACATTTCATATTTCGAAGAGGAAGTAAAGATACTGACAAAGTTTCTGATAGATAACTTTATAGCACAAAACAAAATCATCATAGTCACAACTAGATTACATAAATTTATTCATTGATGATATATGATTTAGATTCTGATATAAGTGATGATGGCTTTCCCGGTAAAGATCATCACAACTATATAGTAGCTAGACATAATTTTTCTTTAGAAGAACAACAAGATACGACACAAAGAACACGTGAATACCGTGCGGGAGAGAATTGCACAACAAGTATGTGATGCTTCTAAGTCACTCTTATTATAAACAGGAATACCGTACATGAGAGAATTTCATAACAAGTTTGTGTGCAAAGTATGCTTTGAAGCATCATATTAGTAAAAATATTTTATGGTTAGTGCTGATTTTAAAATTTGTAGTAAGTTTCAACTTGACTGGTTAGATAAACGTATAACATATGCTTAAAAAGTTTTTCATCAAGTGTTGAGGGAGACTTTCTCTCAAAGTATTCTAGTGTGAGCTTTCTAATTCCTACAATAATTTCATAAAACTCATCGATTAACTATTAAGTATTCCCATTAATGTAAGGTAAATATATTCATATCGTTGAAAAGATAAAAAAGTAATCGCGATTACTTTGGTGCTATTAGAGTCTTACACTAATAGTCCACATATCCTTAGGTGTAGCGCTTTCTTGTACAACCATTTCATAAAACTCATCGATTAACTCCTAAGTTTTCCTATTACTGTAGGGTAAATATATTCTCATATCGCGGAAAATATAAATATATATATATATATTTATATATATATATATATATTTGGTCTCACTATTAGAGTCTTACTAACAAGAAACAATCCACCTTCCAGTAAATATGTGCAATAATTTTCTTAGCAAGATTTAGTCTCACCAACTCGAAGTATTGGAGTGGATAAAGACATACTTTTGAACCATATTAATATGAGTTTAAATAAAAAAAATTCATTAACACCAATTAACTAGAGTTGGTTATACATATGCATACTAGTTATCGATTTGACATACAAAACCTTAAGTCATATAGGGTTGGTTATACATATGCATAATAGTTATCGATTTGACATACAAAACCTTAACACCAACTAGAGTTGGTTATACATATGCATAATAGTAGTTATCTAATACTCCCTCTGTTTCATAATTTAAGATGTTTTAGCAAAAAAAAAATTGTTTCAAAATATAAAAATTTTACATTTATTAATACATTAATTGTCATTTTATGTATATTTTATCTTTGGTAAAAAAACATTAAATCTATTAGTTTATATTTTTATTTTAACGAAGAGACATAAATTTGAGATTTTACTTGCTTCCTTAAATATTGTGTAAAAAGCTAAAACTTCTTATATTGTGAAACAGAAGGAGTACTTTATTTTGTTGACAATGTAGAGCTTATTAACTGACCAAAGTTACTGCGTTTGTGGCAATCCCATAAGATACAAAAAGTTAAAATTTTACGTTTTCTCACTATATAACGTTTCTAATTTTATTATTTTCTAAAATAAAAATTCATTAGGTTTATTTTAAAAAGTAGAACACATTTTTCCGTTTTCCACAAATATTAAATCAATTTTAGTAAAATTATATTTATCGTACATATATTTTAAGAAAATTATTTTTGTGAAACGAAATCTAAAATCGGATCTGAAAATCTTAGTTTCACAATTAAGGTTCCATATCCAAATCCATAAACTCTAAACACATTAATTTCCAGTTCGGTTCTAAGATTTTAGATATTTTGTTTCCCCCTAATATATATGGCAATGTACAACAAGTGGGATGAAAAGTAACTCTGGAATGAAAAGTAAGTAACTCGTGTATCCTCCTTTGCACTATACTCGAAAAAGAGACCTTTGGTGGTTAACATCGACGTCTGGATGATGCTCCTTCCTTGAAGCAACAAACTAAACTCGTCATCATAATATTCATTACCTTAACTTTTAAGAACCACTGCTTTCCCAACAAATAACAATTTAGATAATTGATCCAATAATTGACGGCAGCAAATATCTTAGCCACCTATGAAAATAACTAAATTGTCGGAATGTCGAAAATACTTATCCTCAAAATTGATAAATGATGAGTACATCTAACTAACTAGCCATCACTCTCCATAAATACACAACAACTCTTTCAGTGTATATCCTTTATTTATATATTTTTGGTGTTTTTGTATTTACTTCTGCATACATAATAATTGCATGCGTTCCACTTTCAGGGAATATCGATATAGCTAGTGCTTTCAAGATTATATAGTAAGTACAAATCTAGTTTTAGTTTCATACACAATAAAATAAGTTAAAGAGTATTAGTAGTTTAATTTTTTAGATTATATTATAAAAATTACCTATCAAATCATTGTTATAACTGACGTGACAGAGCGAATTAACTCCATATGTAGTTTAGCATCGAACTATTGAATGAAATTTGTACAAAGAGAATTTCCCTTGAAAAAAGAGAAGACATAAAACCAGAAGTAATAAAATTGACAGTAGAAACAGTAAATGATTCTCTTACCCACTTTGGTTGAAATAGTCTTCACTTGTCAAAAAAAATTCGCGCATTGCAATCACATCGTTTTCGCACGTCAAGCGATCTACGAGAGCCATCCATTACATTATTACAATTTTAAAAAATCTAATACAAAATTATTAATTATACGTTTATATATACATTTATTAAATATTTTTTAAAAAATTATGATAATATTTTTTATTTGTAAATACGAATTTTTTTTTCAACTAAGAACTATAATCATATCAAAATAGAAAAAGTAGACTTGCATGTCATCCTACTATTCCAGTTACTTATATATCCAGCTGTGTTTCAATCATTAAAAATTTCAAACTAGCTATATTAGATATCTTAAAATAGAAGAATTAAATAACTTTTAACAAAAGAGTAATTAAATAATATATAATATAATATTAAAACAGTTAAGAATGTTACAAATTTATTAGTTTATTATAAAACAGTTAAGAATTTAACACACCAAAAGCACATATATTAGTATATATATATTTAGACGGCATGCAAATTAATTCCTTTATTTATTATTATTATAATTATTATTTTTTTGTCTCTCCTTCAACCTTTTTTCCCCAATACATCTAATCTTCTTCTCTGCAACAAAATACACTTCTTCTTCATCTCTCTCTGTCTCCACTGTCGTTAATTAGCGATTAAAAATGGATCTCTTAAATCGAAAATAATAGTAATCTCGTTGGGGATGGTGTTTAGTAGTCCATTCTACATATCTCGAGAAAAACCAGAAACAGCCCACTGATCTCTCTCGAAACACTTCTTCCTTTTTACAGAGTCAATACAACCAAACCAGGCAGCGAATGCGACAAGCCATCCGTGACCTCCTCCTCCTCTATTCTTTTTATTCTTAATATTTATCCAAAAATTCTCTCTCTCTTTTTTTTTTTTTCTCTGTTTCTCTTTCACGTGATTGAATGTATTCTTTTGTTTTGTTTTGTGGTAGACATTGCTTAAATCTTTGGAACTCTTTTGCTTTATAAATATCTGCTCACATTCCTCTCTTCTTCCAACTCATCTCCCTAACTGTTTTATGGGTTTTGAGTCTTTAATTTCATTCTCTTCTTGGAATCTGTATTTGGGATATTGGGGTTTCGGGTTTTGAACGATCTCTCTTTAGACAATAATTTTTGATTTTGTTTCTTTTTAAGACAAAAGAGAATGGATACGATGAAGAAGTCTGGTCTCATCATAACCATTGCTCTATTGTTATTACACACAAGCTTTGTTCTTGTTTGTGTAGCGAAAGAGTGTACTAACACTCCTACGCAGCTCTCATCACATACTTTCCGTTACGACCTTCTGCAATCAAAGAATGAAACTTTGAAGACAGAGATGTTCTCTCATTACCATTTAACACCAACTGATGACACTGCTTGGTCTAGTTTGTTGCCAAGGAAGATGTTAAGAGAAGAGGAAGATGAATTTGGTTGGACTATGTTGTATAGGAAGTTCAAGAACTCTAATTCATCTGGTAACTTTCTCAAGGAAGTCTCTTTGCACGATGTTAGGCTGGACCCAAACTCCTTTCATTGGAGGGCTCAGCAGACAAACCTTGAGTATCTATTGATGTTGGATGTTGATGCTTTGACCTGGAGCTTCCGTAAAGAAGCTGGTCTTGATGCTCCAGGAGATCACTATGGAGGATGGGAGAGACCAGATAGCGAACTCCGTGGCCATTTTGTCGGTATAAAGCTCTGCCTTTTTCCTCAATTCAATATAGTTTCTTGATCCATGTTGTTGATAGTATGCAAGAAATGGTTTTCAGAGTTGATGTTTGGTATATAGGCCCTTAAAGGACTTACCTTTTACATTGCTTAGACCCTTTTAAGGATTTACCTTTAACTAGATGGCTCATAGAATCTGCCTGTTTGTTTTTGAAGGTCACTATTTGAGTGCAACAGCTTGTATGTGGGCAAGTACTCATAACAATACTCTCAAGGCGAAAATGTCAGCTCTCGTCACAGCTCTATCGGAATGCCAGCAGAAAGTTGGCACAGGATATCTCTCTGCTTTTCCTTCCAGTTTTTTCGACCGGTTTGAAGCTATAACACCTGTTTGGGCTCCTTACTACACCATTCACAAGGTGAAAAGTCAGACTCTATAACTGATATGTAGATTAATATGCTTATGCTTTGCAAAAAAGGTTCAAACTTTGTCTTAATTTTGACAGATTTTAGCCGGTCTGGTGGATCAATACAAGTTGGCTGGGAACAGTCAAGCTTTAAAAATGGCAACAGGGATGGCTGATTACTTCTATGGCCGTGTTCGTAATGTGATAAGGATGTACAGTGTTGAACGACATTGGCAATCGCTAAATGAAGAGACTGGTGGCATGAATGATGTTCTCTATCAGCTATACAGCATCACCGTGAGTTAAAATCTTATCAGACTCTCTTAAAAACAACCTTAGATTTCTATCTACCTTTGTGTCATTTCATAGTTTATTGGACTCTGCAGGGAGATTCCAAGTATTTGCTGCTCGCACATCTCTTTGACAAGCCTTGCTTTCTCGGGGTCCTCGCAATTCAGGTAGTTACTTATGATTAGCTTGAATAGATGTGAATGGTAATGGAACATAACTTGTCGTGCTTTCTTTTCAGGCCGATGATATAAGTGGATTTCACTCTAACACACATATTCCCATCGTCATTGGATCCCAACAACGGTACGAAATCACTGGTGATCCACTCCATAAGGTATTGAAGCACAACCTGTAAAAGCGTGAGTCTATTAAATAAAACATTGGTTCTGAAATCTGCAGTTCCAGGAAATCTCGATGTTTTTTATGGAGATCGTAAATGCTTCTCACAGCTATGCAACTGGAGGAACATCAGTCAGTGAGTTCTGGTACTACTATTACCTGACTTTAGAGTTTGGTTCATTTTAACATGACTTTGATTTTAACTCTTAACCATGCATGATTTGGGAATGTTAGGCAAGATCCAAAGAGAATGGCGACTACGCTGCAAAGTGAAAACGAGGAATCATGCACTACTTATAACATGCTCAAGGTAGGATTTTAAACTTTCTTTTCCGTCTTTTTATTTGCTCAAGGTAACATATCAACACTTGTGCAATTTCAGGTCTCTAGGAATCTGTTCAGATGGACAAAAGAGGTTTGCTATGCCGACTATTACGAGCGCGCTTTGACCAATGGTGTGCTCGGAATTCAAAGAGGAACCCAGCCCGGACTGATGATCTACATGCTCCCACTGGGTAAAGGTGTTTCTAAGGCTGTGACTTATCACGGTTGGGGAACACCGTATGATGCCTTCTGGTGTTGCTATGGCACTGGTAACTTTTAACCACAATCATCTGGTTTTCTACATGTTCTTAATTACAAAAAGAGATATATTTTGAGGGTATTTTTTGTTTCTGTCCACAGGGATTGAATCCTTCTCAAAACTGGGAGATTCCATTTATTTTCAAGAAGATGGTGAATCTCCAGCTCTTTATGTCACCCAATATATATCAAGCTCACTTGATTGGAAATCTGCTGGTCTTTCGTTATCTCAGAAAGTTAAACCTGTTGTGTCGTGGGATCCGTACATGCGTGTGACATTCTCCTTCTCTTCTTCCAAAGAGGTAAACTCTTGCAGAACTTGATGCAACCTGTTCCATTGAATAGAAAGTCTGATGGATCCAATTTTGTTGCAGGGAATGGGGAAAGAGACAACTTTGAATCTAAGAATTCCTGTTTGGACAAACTCTGAAGGTGCCAAAGTATCTTTGAATGGGCAATCCTTGAAAGTACCAGCTTCAGGTGATTTGAGCATTCTGTATTGTAACCTTTATATATCACCGGAATTGAATAAAAAGGTTACTAAAAATTGGTTTTTAGATTCTAAAAGCAGAACTCGCTTGACTCCAGTATCCTGTGTCTTTTATAATCTCTAGTTTGTAAAAAATGAGAATCATATTGTAACTGTCTTTTGCTTTGCAGGTAATTTCCTATCAATCAAACAGAACTGGAAATCCGGCGATCAAGTAACAATTGAGCTACCGTTGAGTATCAGAACCGAAGCTATAAAAGGTATAAAACAGTGTCCTGGATCTTCTGATGTCACAATCCTTGGTCTGGTAAATTGTAACTAGCAGCATATTAAATTATTGTATCATTCATGCTGTGTTAGGGTTGGTTAACTTAAACTGGTTCTTGTTCATTGTGTATAAATTGTATACTACTCTGTTTTGACAAAGCAATAACAACAGAACCTGATTTCAAATTATTCCCCCCTTTATTGTGACTATTTCAGATGATCGGCCGGAGTACTCATCTCTTCATGCCATACTCTATGGCCCCTACTTGTTAGCTGGACACACAAGCAGGGACTGGAGCATCACAACTCAGGCTAAAGCTGGAAAGTGGATAACCCCTATACCTGAAACTCATAACAGTCACCTTGTTGCATTCTCACAACAATCTGGAAACATATCTTACGTGTTGTCAAATAGCAACCAAACCATCACAATGAAAGTATCACCCGAGCCAGGGACACAAGATGCCGTTGCGGCGACTTTCAGGCTCGTGACTGATAATTCTAAACGACGGATTTCGGGTCCAGAGGAACTAATTGGAAGCCTGGTCTTGCTTGAGCCGTTTGATTTCCCTGGCATGCTTGTAGTGCAAGGAACTGATACCTCCCTCACGGTTCAAGATTCTTCTTCTACTGCCAAAGAAGCTTCTAGCTTTCGGTTAGTATCTGGAGTTGACGGGAAGCCAGGAAGTGTATCGTTAAGACTAGAGAGCAAAAAGGGTTGTTTTGTGTACAGCGATCAAACCCTAAATCCGGGAATGAAACCGAGGCTTGAATGTGATTCGGATGTGACTGATGAGAAGTTTAAACAGGCAGCAAGCTTTAGGTTAAAGACAGGCATGCATCAATACAATCCAATGAGTTTCGTGATGAGCGGAACACAGAGGAACTTTGTGTTATCGCCATTGTTCAGCTTAAGAGATGAATTATATAATGTGTACTTCAGTGTGCAAACTTAAAGAAAGAAACTGTTAAAACTTTATAAGTACAATGGGAGAAAAATAAGAAAAAAACTCTCCTGAAAATGTATTTAGATGTTTAGCCTCTTAGGTGGTTTGTGACATTGTGTTTTGCAATTTCATCTAAAAATGTATGTTGCTGTTACAATAAATATATAGACAAGTGTTTTTTTTAATATAAATTGTGCTAACGATTAATTCATGTTTTTATATTCTAAAAGTAGAGTGGACTAGTTTGTTCTATGAGCTTTCACCATTCACAATCAAAGTCAGAGCATTCATGAAATATTCTCATATGTGATAAATATTTTTCATATGGAAACACAAGGTGTAGAAATAAGGTTTGTAGACAGAAAGTATATTCCGCTGTGCAATGAAACGAAGCTGTAGACAAAAAAACAAACAAGTCCTACAAACATTGATTTCTTTCAATAAATGCACTCAACCTTAAATGCATTACCAGGAAATAAACTAATATAAGTTTGTAGAGAAAGAGAGTAAAATTGGAAATGGCAAATAGAAAAGTAAGAAAAAGATGAATAAAATATAAAAGAAGAGGTCAAAAGAGTAGGTCCACTAAAAAGCAGCAGATCTTAGCACCCACATGTCCCCATATATTCTATTTCTACTGTACACTCTCTTCTTCTTCTTCACTTCCTCACTAAAGTTCACTCTACTTCGAAATCTCATTTTCAACATCTTCACTTTCTTCTAAACTTTCCATTACAAAAAAATGTATTTCCAAGTTGTTTTCTCTATGCTTCATTAGATCCCTGAGGTACATTACCATGTTTCTCTATTGTCATTTTTTATTTGTAGATATTATATTATGTGTAGTTGTAATGTTCTTTTGATCAGTTGCTCAAGTAACAGCGATTGTGAAGAATTAAAGACATTGAAACAAAACATTTCTTGTGGGGTTTAGTTGTTTCTCAAAGATGTTTTTTTTGTTTGGGTTACAAATAGATCTTCATGTTTACTCTTCTTTTATTTTATTTTATTTAAAGTAAAACGGTGGGTTTTTTTTAATAAAAAAATTCACTTTCTTCCTTTTGTTTGGATCAGATTAGAAGAAAGCTAAAAGAGGTTGCTCTAATTTTATTGAAGAAAAGGTTAAAAACATTTTTTGGGGGAATCTTTATTTATAGGGAAATGTCTATCTATGGTAGATTGGTAGCTGCTTGTTTGGTGAGAAAACTTCAACAAGAGTTCCAAATAACATTTAAATATATATAAAAATTTACCATTTCCACTTTTATCAACATTTTCAGACTGCTTATATTATTCTCTGTAGAGTGTAGATCTCAAACTCCTTATTCATTTGATTTTGATTCGAGAGATTTCTATGTTACTAATATGTTGTAGCCATTGTAGGTAAACTGTTAAAATCTCTCTGATCCATTGTTGCTGTGTTTTGTTTTTTTTTGTTTTTTACCAGAAGGCTGTTTTAAGATAACAGAACCAAGCAGCTTACCCTGAAACTGGTTCTTATTACAACTTCTTGGATCTCAAGAGACGGATTCTTTGTAATAGAATTGTAGAAGTTTTCAAGATTCAGACAAGATGCAGAAACCTGGGCAAAATATAGAATTTGCACTGAAGGAGACTTCACCAAAGATTGGTGCAGGAGCTGTGACAGGTGATAAACTCTCCTGCACTTATGATTTGGTTGAGCAGATGCATTACCTCTACGTCCGGGTCGTGAAGGCGAAGGAATTACCGGGGAAAGATGTGACTGGTAGTTGCGATCCTTATGTGGAAGTGAAGCTGGGAAACTACAAAGGAATGACTAAGCATTTCGAGAAGAAGTCGAACCCGGAGTGGAAGCAAGTGTTTGCGTTTTCAAAGGAGAGGATCCAAGCATCAATTTTGGAGGTTGTAGTGAAAGACAAAGATGTGGTGTTGGATGATTTGATTGGTAGAATCATGTTTGATCTTAATGAGATTCCTAAGCGAGTTCCGCCTGATAGTCCACTAGCTCCTCAGTGGTATAGGTTGGAGGATCGACATGGGCGTAAGGTTAAGGGAGAGCTTATGTTAGCTGTTTGGATGGGGACACAAGCCGATGAAGCTTTTTCTGATGCTTGGCACTCAGATGCAGCCACAGTTGGACCTGAGGGTGTGGCGAATATCCGGTCAAAGGTTTATCTTTCGCCAAAGCTTTGGTATGTGAGAGTCAATGTAATCGAGGCTCAAGATTTGATACCTCATGATAAAACCAAGTTCCCTGAGGTTTACGTAAAAGCAATGCTCGGAAACCAGACTCTGAGAACGCGTATTTCTCAGACCAAAACATTGAATCCGATGTGGAATGAAGATCTGATGTTTGTTGTTGCTGAGCCTTTTGAGGAGCCATTGATTCTCGCGGTGGAAGATAGGGTTGCACCAAACAAAGATGAAACGTTAGGCCGGTGTGCGATCCCGTTGCAGAATGTCCAGAGGAGGTTAGACCATAGGCCGCTTAACTCGAGGTGGTTCAACCTGGAGAAACATATTATGGTGGAAGGAGAGAAAAAAGAGATCAAATTCGCAAGCAGGATTCATCTAAGAATCTTTCTTGAAGGCGGATACCATGTTCTTGATGAATCAACTCACTACAGCAGCGACCTAAGGCCAACTGCAAAACAGCTATGGAAACCGAGCATTGGACTGCTTGAAGTAGGGATCATAAGTGCGCACGGACTGATGCCAATGAAGACAAAAGACGGGAAGGGAACAACAGATGCATATTGTGTGGCTAAGTACGGGCAGAAATGGATCAGAACAAGAACAATTGTCGATAGTTTCACCCCTAAATGGAACGAGCAGTACACATGGGAAGTGTTTGATACCTGCACAGTCATAACTTTTGGAGCATTCGACAACGGACACATTTCAGGAGGAAGCGGAAAAGATCTGAGAATCGGGAAAGTGAGAATCCGTCTCTCAACCCTTGAAGCTGACCGTATCTACACACACTCATATCCGCTGCTCGTCTTTCATCCTTCCGGGATCAAGAAAACAGGTGAAATACAGTTAGCCGTGCGGTTCACTTGCCTATCTCTCATCAACATGCTTCATATGTATTCTCAGCCATTACTACCCAAAATGCATTACATCCACCCGTTATCGGTTCTCCAGCTGGACAGCCTGAGACACCAGGCAATGAACATTGTCTCGGCGAGGCTGAACCGCGCAGAGCCACCTCTTCGCAAAGAGATTGTAGAGTACATGCTCGATGTTGACTCACACATGTGGAGCATGAGGAGGAGCAAAGCTAACTTCTTCAGAATCATGAATGTTCTGAGTGGTCTCATTGCTGTTGGAAAATGGTTTGATCAGATCTGCAACTGGAGAAACCCAATAACCACAATTCTCATTCATGTTCTTTTCATTATCTTAGTTCTCTACCCGGAACTCATCCTCCCAACGATTTTCTTGTACCTTTTCTTGATTGGGATCTGGAATTTCCGATGGAGACCAAGACACCCGCCACACATGGACACACGGTTGTCCCATGCAGACGCTGTCCATCCCGACGAGCTTGATGAAGAGTTTGATACTTTTCCGACTTCCCGACCCTCTGAGATTGTGCGAATGCGATACGACCGGCTCAGAAGCATAGGAGGACGGGTTCAGACCGTGATAGGCGATCTAGCGACACAGGGAGAGCGGTTTTTATCGCTGCTGAGCTGGCGAGACCCGAGGGCAACCACATTGTTTGTACTCTTCTGTCTCATAGCTGCTATAGTGTTGTATGTTACGCCGTTTCAGGTTGTTGCACTTATTGCTGGGATCTATGTGCTGAGGCATCCCAGGTTCAGGCACAAGCTACCCTCTGTGCCGCTCAATCTCTTCAGGAGGCTACCTGCAAGATCTGACAGTCTATTATAGACAATATTTTTCTACATCTGCTTTTATAAAACGTTTGTTGATTTTCTAAAAACATTGGGTTTAATGCTTGGTTCAGTCTTTTCAATGGAATTTTAGTTATTAATTGCAACATTATAAGGCGGTCAGGAAATCCAAGTACATATATCCATCAAACTCAAAATCTTTGCTTGTGAGTTTCTGTTTCTCATCTGTAATTCTGATTCCGCCTAACTTTTTTGTCCAATGAATAACAGTTTTTTCCCAGAATAATAATCTCTGGGGTCCGATTTATTTCACAAACATATGAGCCAACCCTTGAGGTGCTCTACCGCCAATTTTAACGTTGTGAAGCAGTTGCTGCAGCCATTGCCTTGCAGGTGGATCATCCTGTCAAAATAAGAAAGATGATTAGCTAAAAACAGTCAAGTCCTAAGTACCAAAAGAATTGAGACAAGATAACAATAAACTGATAGATAACAATTTGCTACAATATCAGTATCAGCTATGATGCTATTAAGACACTTACATAGAGACAACTGCTGAAGGTAGCATCCCTCAGAAGATCTGGAAGGCAACTTCCAAGCGCATCGCAGGCTCTGAATGTCATCAATAACTGTATTGTGTAAGCTTGAGTGTATAAAATTGTTTTCAAATGAAGGAAAAATGATAATATTGCACCTGGGGTTATCTGTCAAGCGGAGATAGCAGCGTATGATGTGCTTTAGCAGTCTAGGAGACGGTCCTTCTGCAAGTGAAGTAACCATATTTCCCAAAACTCGACCCAGAGCAAAGAATCTCTCCGCTGTGGTGCACATGTATTCAAGCCCAACATCGTCCAGCAAAACTTTCTGAATAATGAAAGTAGCAACCTGACATAACCAGTTCAAACAAACCAATCAGATGAACTGTGCATGCCCAAAACCAATCAAAAACATCAATTGCAGAAACAGTACTTATACAAGTTCTTTGTATGAAGCAACGATTTCAGATCTATGCAACTGGCTGTATAGATGATAGGATGTGAATCTAAAGATAAGCATCTAAAAGTAGACAAACTTACAGTCTTTGATAACTCGCTGCCATTTTCCATTGTCCGGAGGCACAATGGGACAATTTCAGTTTGAAGAAGAAATCTGATCACTTCAGTATCATCAACCTACCAAACCAAATGAACAATGTTGCAACACCAGTGTCACTAATAATTATATGATGTCTTAACAGTATTTACTCAAAGGTTTTAGCATGTTCAAATTGTTGTTTCTCAAATCAACGCAATATATATTTACCAGGACAATGTGGTATTTAATAGCCAGACAGTTGTTAGCAAGTAAAAGGAGTGTTCCTGCCTTGTTGGCATCAACACGGTTTTTATAACTAGACGCAGAAACAAAACTCAAAAATCAAGACATACCTTAACAAGTGCACCAATAACCCCCAAGCTAGTCAGCCGCAGGTACTCAAATGGTCTTGACTTGCTTGATGTATTCAAGAAAGCATACAGGTACAATGGCAGATGGGCTGTATTTTGAAAAACGACAGACTTTAAGCTTAAAGCATATTATAACCACACACATCTAATAAATGAGATCAATTAAAAAGAGACCAACAAGGTGGCTCTTACAACTAGATTTGGTAGACAGGTTGGATCATCAACTAACGTAATCTAAGTCTTTACTTTAGTCACAGATCAAACACTGAAATTATTTGAATGAGAACTATGGAAGAATTGTTTGCGGGCATAGGACTGTACCTTTCAGGAACAACATTCTCGTATCAGCATGAGAAGCAACACACTGGATGTATAAATTAGATTAGAGTCTTCCAAACTGAACATACATATATAAACGTTTGTAATTATCCCAAAACAAAGAGAAAATTGAAAAACAATTATGCACCTGAAGAAGCGCAAGTGCATTGCAGACCCTGTTCGATTGAGCAGGAGTCATGGTTGGAGGAGATAGGACAGGGTAAATTGAGATAATCTCCTGAAAAGAGGAAATAAAGAAAATGACTAGATCTTAATCAATACAATGTACATCAAATCTCAAAAGTTAAAATGCTAAAACTAGAGCAGTATATAGAGAAGCCATCAAGCAATAAACCATTTCCCCTGAAGAATAAAGGTACAAGTGCCATAATAATGACATGGAGAGAGTACCTGTAGAAGAGCAGGAATGGTACCAACAGAATGCCATAAAAGCGGAGCCAAATCTTGAAAGATATCTCTCTTCTGAAAAAATGAAACACGGGATTAGTGATAGACATCAATTTTCAGTAAGAAGAACATATATACATCAAAGTATCTCTGCCTAATGTATGTAATCAAAAGCAATGAGTTACTGTAAACATCAGACTGAAAATCAGAACATCGAAACCATTTAACTTTTAAAATGTCCAGAGTCCAGACGATGAACATCAGTAAAGAGCCCTCATACCAACTTAAAGTGATCTTCTATAAATTTGCTCACAATCGAGATCAAAATTACAACATCTATATAGGAATAATGGCTCAATCTACAGTCCTAACGATTATCCTACAAATTCTCTTAAAATTGTGCAGCAATCGCTAATCTGAACGCATGTACACGATTCACCGGACTATGGAACCGAAGACCTTCAATAAAATGAAGAAAACAAGAACCCAAACGATCGAAAATTCCCAAGTAAGAGAATTCGGTAGAGAGAGACGACCTTGGACAATTCGTGAAGAGCATTCTCCCTGAGTTCGGGATTACTGAGATTGAGAATCAACTGCTCCGCCGACGCTAACTTGTGATCGTTGATGGAAGAAGAAGAAGAAGAAGCTCCTGAGGAGAGAGCGACAGATTTCAAGGAGAGCGAAGGAGGAAGATTAGCCATAAGAGCCCTTTCACCGTTTCAACGCGCCGCAGAGAGAATCACTACTGAATGAGAGAGTGAACGGGGACGTATTTATAGGTCTAGGGGCGTGTTCGTCACGTGCCTCGCTTGCTCCGTTACTGATTTGTTTAAATCTACATCTTCCTCAACATGAGGAAGGATGTTATTTTCTGAAAGATTAATTTAGGGTAATTAACTAACTATGGATCTTATATGATTCACTTCATGACTTAGCTAATGGGAAAAAAAAAAGTCAAGTATTTGATACAACAAAGAAAAAAGAGACTATATTTATTTTTTGTTTGTGGCGTTAAAATAAACTAATTAATTATTTTCGAACGTTGGTTCGCTTCTAGTAGCTTGCGATTTTTTTTTTTAATATTTACTAAAAAATTATTAAACAGTAAATTTTTTTTTTTTTTTTTTGCTCTAAATCAAACTAATATAACGATATATATATATATATATATTTGTTTATTTATTTGTTGTTTGATTCATGACAATAGAAAAATTACGGTTTACTCCAATTTAGTGTATAGGAATCTCTTTACTGTGCAATGACTTATTATGGTTTGAAGTTTGGCCAAATATTTAAAGTTAGGAATTAAAGTTTCGACCACTATTTAAGACCAACTTTTTATAATTTTAAGCAGAATTGAAGTTAACAATTTATATCTTTAATATAGTTTAATAGTATTAAATATTTAATTGAAATGAATCTTGTTTTTAGAAAGAAATCTTAAAACTTTAAATATTATTAAAACAGTTCTACATATCTCTTAAAAACTTAGTTTATTAGAGAGAGAGAGAGAGAGAGGAAAAAAAAAAGTGTGGACCAATACATAAGATATGGATAGAAAAAGTTTGCAGAGAAAGCTAAAAGACAAAAAAAATGGAAAACTTGGTCAAAATGTGAAATGAAGGCAAAAAATTAAATTTAACTTGCGAAATTAGATTTAAAAAATCAGTGTTTATGACCAAATCATCCATAAAGTATATCAACAACCAAAGCATGCAAACAAAATTTATAAAAACTCAGGGGTCTCAACTGACCCCACTACTACCCTCCACTCCATATGGCTCCGCCACTGTGTCTAGAAGTGAATTTGTCCTAAAATTCAAACAATTAGTGTCACTCGATGTAACCATTTCTAACATGCAAGGGAATATGTGGCTCCAAAACTCAACAAGTAGTGGTCGCTACCGAAACTAAGGTCACTGCACAATTTAATGGACAACAATCTAGCATCAACAGATCACTATGCATGCAGTCACAAAATAAGATTAGTTACACCATATGGTTAAATAGTCCTTTTGTACATATACTTTTATAGAAAATGTATCTTACGTTTAAAAATAAAATTAGACACAATTCTAGTACAAATCCTTAGACACCAATTTACACTTCCCATCCAAAAAAATCGATTTTGCCAAGTTTCTTCTAGAAACAAATGTCACTTTATAATTATGATTTGATACCTACTTAAAATACTTTATGATTATGATTTGATACCAAATACATTGAGGTAACATATGTTCCAGACTCCATCTTGAGAACTAACTCATTGCAGGATGCATGTGTTTACGTTTACTTATATGTTCAGTCAAAACTCTATTTCAGTTTCAAGTACATTTTTCTTACGCAAAATCTGTCTACAATAAACTAGAAAATATATACTTAAGATAAAAGGACAAAAACTTAAAAATATGATAATTTGTAACAATATGAGTGATAATTTGCTTCAAATAAAGTTTATAATTCTTCTAAAAATGAGTTGGAAGTTGTGCTTTGGCATCTTTCAAAAGCATCCAAAAAATCTCGGCTGAAATAATTCTCAAAGGATGACAAAATTGCTTCATAAGTGCTTCAATTGAAATTCTATATACTAACCAATTAAGTTAATCATTTTCAACCTGAAATAAAAACTATCATTCGGATAAACAAACTTCAAAACTGGAATGTGAAAAATGTTACGAACTAATATGTCAACAATGTGAAACAGAAGATGTAAGAGAAGAAATAAAAGGAATGAATCTATGGAGTAAAAGGAATGTGGTTATGATGGAGAGGGTCGGATCCAGTCGGAACTTGTCTTTCTTCAACTTCATTAGCTGTTCCTCCATCAATCTCCTTCTCCTGTTCCAAACAAAAATAAATTAATCAACCATCTTGCATCAAAATCATAAATAAAGACACAAACGAATATCAAATGCAAAGCTAGAAAACAAAAAAAGTTTCATTCTTTTTGGGTGAAAAATAGGAGAACCATTGTTCATTCACTTCAAAACAGTCGCTTTATGTTTCTAGAATGATAAATGTTTGTAAGAAAAAAATTTACCTTTTTCATGGCTTTGATATCTTGTGTTTCTCCTAACCAAAAGAAGGCTAGAAAAAAAACAAAACAAAGAGGATTCATCATGTTTTGAACCAAACGATGAAGAAGGACGAGAATATTATAAAAATGACGTACATTTCGTAGAAGAAGAGTGAGCAAGTAGTGGGGACGAAAGAAGAAGGATGACTATAATGATAAAAACGCTTCCTTTGTATTTCATCGCCGCCATTTCAAAAAACCTCTTTGTGGTAAGAGTCGACAAGAGTGACGACGAGAGGTGTTGTTCGTCGTCTAATAAGTCGAAAGTTCCGGTTTTGCCCTCGTGTTTTTACAGCTTTGATGGGCAAATCAGTCATTTCTTATAGTTATAGGGATGAGCATTAAGCTGTACGGACACAAGGTTACCGTTTACAGGCTGGAACGAGCCAGACAAAAATTATGATTCTCGTACAAATGTCGTGGAGCCACTTCTGGCCGCCACGTTTCTTTATCCCGCCATTTTTTTGGTTCTATATATATATATTTGATCGAAACAAAGGAAACTAGGACTAACGGTTTTCTCCTTTGTGGGCTTTCCTTTTCAGCCCATTAATGGAAACCTAGTTGGGCTAGGGTATTCTGAAAGCTTTGCTGTCTTCTGTGTCTTGTAATCCAAGCAAAAATTTTACGAGTAACCTAACAGAAGAATAATATTAGGTTTGGATGATCTGAATAAATTAAACAGTTACTAAATGATAGATCACGTCTAATGTATGGACGAGTACTACAATGTTTACCTAAGCCCGCAATTACATTAACTAACACTACTAGTCAATCCATACAATTCGCTACTTGTACCAACAAGAAGATTAAAAAGAGGGATACATCAACATCGCCTGCATTACGATGAAGAGATGAATCATTCCTTGTTTCGAGAAGAGCGATCCTTCCTGTGTCCTCCAAGGATACGAGATATCTGAAGACCTCTACTGAAAGCTTGATTAAAGAGCATACGCGTTTGGAACTCCGACACAAATGGAAACCATGCCAAGAACGCCACTGGTGTGAACAGCAACAGTCCCATTACTATCTCGTAACCACGAGCCAGTGTCCTCACTGATCCCCAGAATCCTGCTCTATGAACCACCGGCTTACAGGCTTGCGCAATCTGCAACACACAAACACACCAATTGTTGTCTTGTTTTTATCCAAAACACACAACATTTCTTTCTAATAAGACTTAACAAAAAGATTTTTTTTTTTTACTTACCAAGAGCATCCCCCAACCTGTAGGCATAAAGGCAAGGATACACACAATTATGTCTTGTATCGTCATGTGAGCCAGTGTGATCAATATCACAATAATTGCGATAAATGTCATGAATATTAGACCCTTTATCAACCGGAACATCAGCTGAAAACTCGCGCTGAATTTCCGCCTTCCAACCGAAACAGTCTGAGACAAACAAACAAACAAACAAGCAAGCAACAAAGAAATATGATTATTGACCATGATGTTAGAGAAATTAACAAGAGATTGATATATCAAGTAAACCCACCTTCATCACAAACAATATCAAGAAAATCACCAGCCATGATATTCCGTAAACCTGAGTTGAGAAGAGATTTAGTGATTGAATAAGAAAATACCAACATCAAGAGCTAATACAAATGTTACATACCAGAAAGTTTTTAGTCTTCTCTGTAATCGTGAGATGATAAACAAGCCCGTATTGATAGATAAAGAACCGCAGGGCTAACAAAATCTCAACAACTATACCACGCTTTCCAGAATGTCGGAGATGTTCTTGCTCTTCCTCCCACCACGATTCCCAACTTTTTTCTGCCGGAACACCAATACCCCCGATGTTGTTTATCCATTTATTCCAATCAGTCCAATCATCAACAATTTTCTGCCATTCAAAACCAGAAGGATTGAAGAGGAAGGGAGCAAAAAGCCAAGTCCCGACCATGAACCACATAGATATGGTGATCAAAAGATATGCAAGGACGCCTCTGTAAGCACTTCCGAAAATTTGATACACAACGAGTAGCAGCATCATCTCAAGCCCTTTTACAAAATGGCTTCGGGAATAGAGTCTGTAATTATCAGCAAATTTAGCATGAAAGACGACAAACCCTCTCCCTGTGGACCTGTACTTGGCACCACCATGAAGTAACGTCCTTCCATAGTAGTGAGTCTTTGTCCCAAGAGAGAACGTAAAGAACACAGGCGCCAACTGAAGCTGCATCAGCACAAATTCACTCAAGGCAGTCCTAAAACCCCTCTCTAATCCAATTTCCATGAGCATAGGTAAAGCCATCAGGAAACCAATCTGAACAAATGACTGTGAAGCAAGAGCTATTTGCAAAGGTGTATTGTCTCGGATGCCTTTCTGTGTACTTAAACCTTGTTCGAGCCCACTCAAAACAAGATAGAGACGTCCATAAAGGAAGATATAGACAGTGAGAACAGTAATCTGTGAAAATAGTAGAAAATGAATCAGATCCGAACTACCTGTGTGGTGCTTGCCTTAACAAAAACAGAACGAAATAATACCAGGGTGCTGAAGTAAAAGCCAACAGTGGTGAAGTAACATGACATCATTCGGAAAAAGTCAAAACGGTGTCCAAGCCTATAAATATCCCGACTTAATGTCTGCTCTCCATTGCCGTTAGCAATCTTGGCCTCAAACATAGAAATCTGATTTAGACCGACATCTCTTCCTTTACCAACTTGTATGTATTCATGATGGGTAACATTTCCTTCACGAAGTGTAGAATTGAATCCTGCTCAATACAAAACACTAAAAATCCATCAGCGAGGACATCACTTAAGAGTCAATGAAAGAAACAGATAGCCCTACGCAAGAGTAGAATATACCTGCAAATATGTCTTCACTGAGGTTGATTACCTTGGATGCTTTGCTAACACCACCTCTTGTTAGATGAAACAGTCTATCAAACACATCTGGATGACCATAATGGAAACGAACCCTATATAGGAGTAAGAGAACAGTGAATTTTGATTTGGGAATGATAACAAAGAAAATCATGTGCAATCATCATTACAGTTGATCTCAGAAAACACACTTACCTCAAAGGGTTTGCCAGTAATCTCTGACCAATGGTAACAAAACTTGTCTCTTGATTTGACATGAACCAAGCAAGGGAGGAAACGCTGCAAAGTGCCAACACCAATTGTTCTTAGAGATAACCAATTTTTATTGAGCTAAAGAGAAAATCCGTAAAATAGATGGAAATGCTAAAATACTCACGATCCAGTAAATATATGTTCCCTAAGTCCAAGAATGGATGGATGCCTAACACCATCATGCTTTGTAAGAAATTCTTGAAGCAAATTCCTCATCTTTAACGCTTCTTCCATGTAATTATCCTGAATAAAAATGGCATCATAAGAAACTTAATATCAACTTGAAGCATCGAAATGACTAGAAGGCCGAGAAAAAAAGAACAAGTGCATACCTGATTCATATCGATTGTCTGTAAACCTTCTCCACGAGAAAATATGATAGCATGATTTTGGTTTTCTGGCTTTCCCTCTCCAAGAATAGCAGGCCCAGGAAGCCTAATCCTATAGATAATCTAGAAGGCAGAGAAATATTAGTATACACATCCATGTAAGAATCGAGATCAAAACAAGGAGTAAAACTAACATGAGATAGCATATATAACAGTAAAAATAATGTGGCAAAAAGATGTATGTTTCCCAGAGGCAGAACGATTTACGAATTAACAAAGGTGTATGACATTAGGTTGCCATTTAACTAAACTTTATACGATATATTATTCAGCATTTACTAAGAAAATCAGTAAAAATTGCAGCATTAGCAGCACCTTCTGGACGGGTTTATCTTACACGAATACATTCAACGACATAATAAATTGCAGAATCGACAACTGGAGACAAGTGTCAGATTGCTTTGCATTACCTGGTCCAGATTTTGTGCTAGGCTAGAATGATCAGTTGACTTAGGCACCTTTACCAACACAGAATAATACACTTTCTGGTTCCCTTTCTTTGACTTGTCTTTCACTGGTTCTTCCACCTCATCAATGTATGCAACGCGGAGAGAAGGGTATCTGCCAATTGTAAGCAAAGCCATAAGTTCAAACAAGTTAACAAAAGACAAAAAAATAGGATTGTTCTGCACACCTTGTCATAAGCCTCAATATATCCTGCGCACGAGGATCACCGGATCGTTTATGGATACCATATTGTTGACATGATACAACATATGTAAACTTCATGTCAGCAACAGCTTGGCACTGTGCCCAGAGTGATCTTTCACCTCTTGCATTGTTCTCTGAATTTAGTTCTACAGCCTTGTAACCTTCCATCAAATCTAAAGAAGCAAATTTCAGAAAGAGTCAGCACCGACGATCAGTTGTGTGAATTGATTTATGCCCCTTTGCCATATAATATAAATTAGATAAGAATACCTTCGTGCATTGCCATGTCAAGGAATGCCTGAAGCTCCAATGCTTTTCGATAGTACATCATTCCTCTTACTGCAAAAATATCAAAAGATTAACAACAGGTTTCCATTGTATCCATCTAATCTTTCACTGGAAAGAAAATTAACCAAAGGAGCATACCAGTTCTAGTCAGAGTCTGCCCCCTATATGAAGCCCATAAACGAAGTTCCTCCTCTAATTCATCAGACTCCTTAAGTTCCTCTTCACTTGAGCATTTCACCCGCTCAAGAAAATTGTTCCATTCATCTAGAGATAAGAGGTCAGGTTCAAGAAGTAAATCAAGAATTTAGGCTACAATGTTAACAGCGTATTAACAAAAATCACCTGGAAAAATCTTTTGTAGGTAAAAGATGATCGAAACCCCATCTTCATTTGGTGTTTCCAGGTCACGCAAGGAGAAGAGGACCTCTTCAGTGTAATATGGAGTTAAAACACTACAATAAGAATAGCAAAGAGAAAAACCCCAACCAGTTTAGTTACGAAACACTTCAATAAAAGCAAATCATTATACATTACAAACTTACCCAGCCAGTTCAGTTACGAAAAACTACAAAGCAACCATACTTCATTATAATTAAATAAGTAGCAATTGATATCATGATATAACAGTTCTAAATATTAGATTTGTCATCATAAGGGACAAACTTGCGGAAACTATCAACCCCACACAATATGTTTAACTGGAAATTGAGGAGAAGACCCAATCATCTCCCAACAAAATGTGAGCAACTAAATTCGTAGTGGTGAAAATTAAATACAGAAAGGCTTACGAAAATGATAGCATGTTTCGAACTTTAGGTGCCATAGGCATGTCCATGAACAACGAATTTGAGAAGAAAGAGATCCGCCTTCTTGCTTCCAAGTTAGAGGGGACATCCATAGCAGACTCTTTAGTAGTCAACAAAAGATATATCCTTTTGATCTGCACATACCGGCATTAAACTTTTGAGAACAAATCATATGAGACTGAAGGAATAGAACTTAAATATAACCCAATCTGGCATAACCTTCTCTTTCCAAGCTTCTGTTACTGGTTCAATAGGAAATCTAATGGCACCTGAGGATGCAAACAGCTGGTATTGTTGTTCGAGAGGGATCATTCCCCCATGCCAATTGCCACCATGACTCGAATCTACCAAGCTACAGAGACAACTAGATATCTAAGATTTTGATCTACCAAGCTACAGAGATATTGCGATAGAAAGTTGCCAACCTCGATATATTGTAATCCTCCATCATAATGTCTCTTGTTACAACTTCCAGCATGTCTTGGAAGAGAATTACAACGTGATCTCTATCTTCCTCCTTATTGTCTAGCTACAAGGCATACGAAAACAAAGATATTGGACCAAATGAAATTTTTTTCTGTAAAAACTAAATCTAAAAAAGAAAAACAATTACCAAATATTTGATCAGCTTGATAAAGTGATCATAGAGGCTAGGAAGAGCACTCATCTTGTATTCTTGAATCAAATCACCAGTATCTATATGTTTGTCAACCTCGGCAAATATGATCTCTATCACCCTGAGCACCAAGATATAAGTTGGCCATAATATAGTATGTTGCAAACTTGCAATTATCAAAATCAGAAATAGATATGTAAAAAACAAAAGGAAGTACTCAGACGCTATGGTTCCATAACTTAACGAAACTTACTCTTTTTCACGGTTTCCCTGAACCACATATTTTATGATATTCTTGAATGAAGCATAGCACTCACGGACAGCACATTTCATGTAAGTGTCACTCTCAATCCTCTTCTTAAGCTCTCTGTCCTTCCCATTACTGTCTTTTGCCATATCCAATGCTATTGGTATCTACAGCCAAATATCAAAAATCAGAGAATTCTACAGATTAATTATAATGTATTTCTGTGAGAGCAAACCTTGCTAGCCAATAAGAAGGGAGGCCACTGTATGAGATCCAAATCACGGTCAGCCCAATATGGAACAAGCAACAGATCCATCTCCCTATGAAAAGTCCAAATGTAAAACGATAGTTCAAAATTTTGAGTTCCACAGTCTCTTTCAGCTAGATATGTGGCATACAAAATTAACAAAACTTACTTATCATTTATAAGATCTTCCTCTCTAAAACTACTGATTATTGTGTTCCACAACTGTGCAAATCTTGCAGCCTCTTTCTCTTTGTTAACAGGTACCTGAAGTAAACATTCAGTACAAGCAATCAATGAGAAGAATCGTAGATGATAGCAGTTCACTTGGTTCAACGAACCTTATCCTCCGTAAAGTTATGAGATAAAGTTGCCCTTAATCCCTTCTTCTTTTGCTGGTTCTTTCCATCTGGAATTAAGCGGTCATTAAAAGCTCCAGGCAGTGATTCAAATCGTGATCTAAGCATTCCCAGTGTACGAATCTGTAACAAATGAAAAGGTAAGGATTTAGAAATCATCAATGACAATTACAAGGGAACCGTCGAGTTCAAAGTTCAAAAAACTCGGCTTCAGTTAGATTATCTTAAAACAGCATACCTCTCCAAGGCGGCGGAATGCACCGTAAATACCTCCAAATAATGTGGAAAATATAGCATACCAAATCTGACTATCCATAAAATATACCTGCAGCAAGATGGACCAGAGATCAAAATTAGCAACAGCCCAAAGTAGGAGAACAAATGGAGACATGTCCGACTTGACCATGCTTACCAGAATAATAGGGGCCCAGAGGGCGATAACGACACCAATATTGTTTTTGGCTGCACAAATAAAGTAGAAATGGTGTGAGAAAAAATAATAAATTTTCATTCCAGTAATCATGTAGTGTATGTGAAAATGCATTACCACGAGGAAAGAACTCATGCCACTGAAAATTAGTCACACGGGCCTGCATAATGGCTTGTGTTGGGGCAACTAAAGGCTTGATCTGCAAGCAATGCCAATTTATCAGACTCCAAGAATTGTGGCAATCATGGTACAATCCCACAACTATTGTTTCCATGTCACATCACTAATCTTACTCTTCTCACATCCTGTAGTTACTAAATACAAGAAAACATACCTCAATGTAGTAACTGAATGCCAGCTTTGTTGCAATAAGCAACACCCAGAACATAGTATATCTACACAAGAAAAAGGTAGAGAGACATAAGTGAACAGAGGACTCAGGCTTGCACCCCAGTAACTAAAATCCAATGATGTATATGTCACAAAGAGAACCACTACTTGAAGAGGGAAAATGCGCTCTCATGCATTCCTCTGCCAACATAGAGTCTAGGCTGCGAGGCGAAAAAAAAATACGGTTAATTATAGTCACATCAACAACAAAACACTTTACGAGTTTTTGATTATTTTCTATTAGTTTCTTATGCAAGAACACAAACTGAGTGAATAGATGAATACCTGAGACCACCACATCATTAGCATTACAATTCTGTAGTTGGACCTCTCAAGAAACCGTCGTAGCAAAGGGAAAAGAAACATTACACCCGCGAGCATATTAGGCGACAAATAGAAAACGACAGCTATTATAAATAGTGAAGGTGAGTGCATGGCATTCCCAAACCAACTCTTGATAGTTCTGGCAAATGCTGGAGGATCTTTCCAGCTGTAGGCGTAAGTAACAGGCAGAATAATAACCCAGGCAGCAGCAGAGAACACTTTCAGAATGTATCTTAGTTTAACATGTAGTGACATGCTTCGATGAGCTTTGAAATTAAGGATCACATCAAGAGCAGCTGCAGAAATAGTTCTAGTAGATGAGCTTTCGTCACTGAAGTAAACTTATGAAAGTATCGAACAATGACATTAACCAACCTTGTCCAAGCTTCATTATTGCAGCTGTGATAAAAACGCTCAGAACTTTCTTGAATACATCAGCCCCAAAGACTGAACTTGGTTCTCCGCCATCCCAGGCCATAATAATCATGGCCTTCCAAATTTCATCATCAAGGTCATATTTTGTGAGAATACGCATTTCTTGAATACATCAGCTCCAAAGAGGGGCAGTGACAATTAGAAGATAGTAATACCTGAAGGCACAAAATATAGAAGCTCCACATTCGATCGAAACTTCTGAAGACATGCCAGAAGGAACGAATCTCAACAAAATTAACTTTCCCCACCCATCTATCCTTGGCAACAGTAGGCTTGCTGTTATCCTGTGATATATGATAACAAAAACAGGGGAAAAAAAAAGATGGCAATAAGTGGCAGTCGTTATCTGACAGAAAAAATTCAGCAGGAAGAGATTAGAGTTCCTAGTATAAAAAACCACACCACCTAGAAACTAGATCAGTGTAACAGATTCCCGTAAGAAAAAATATATGTAGATAAGAACAGAGAAGATGTGCAGTTATTGTGTACCCCGTCTTTTTCTGTATTGGGTACAGCAACAGGCAGACAAAAGAAATCAGCATCAGCTCGCATTGGCCAACCTAACCGAAAACAATCAACTGACCTGCAATGTAGAAAACTATATTTAATTAATCATAAAACCCACTTAGGAAGACCTTTACGATTGTGTGAAAGCAGGTAGATAATTATATCACCAAAAGTATTCATTCAAATCATCGTAGTTCCTCCACTGAGAGTGCTTAGACTTCCCTTTTTTGCTTCTTTGAGCCTCCTGTGAATGGTACAATTATGAAAGTAAGAATATTAACAAGCAAAAAAAATGCTGAAAGCAGAAGGAAAAGGTCCAAATTTAAGCCATACCATCTGAATCACTTCATAAATTGGAGTCACAACTTTCCTCAAGAATGCATCTTCCTCGCCTCCATAAGCTGGCTTCACATTTTCCCCAGTCATAGGACTAACATTCCCAGCCAGCATACCATAGAGTTCAAATGCCATCTGCAAAAGCATGAAATAGAGTAGGAAGTATAGAAATATCACATTTAGGAACGCATACTAGCAAAAAATATGTGTATTATCAAAAGCAAGCATGTTACCCATCACTCTATTGTACTAAAATTCTAATTTCTAAGGAAGAAAATATCAATTGACATTTTCTCATCAGAAATACGTCAACTCGGGCACATATACACATATTTCGCCTCAAAACAAGACTCAATGAAAATTTATCATTGTGCTTGCAAGTTATAGCTTAGCAGAAATATAAACAACAAAATATATAGACTTTCAATGATAAAGAATGACAGTAAAGCATAATATTAGCACACTTGCGGACAAGCTTAAAAAAACAAGAATCACGCACAAACTATGGAAGACTTTGCAAAGTGAAACATACATGATGATAAATGTAGCAGAGACACTCTGGCATGAATCTCAAGTTCGCTGCTTCACCCCATATTAGAAGATACAGGGCCATATACAATAGCTTGCGCTGTTGCATTTCCTGCTGTATAGTTGGCAACCTACAAGCAGATCATACATTGAATTATTGAAACACATTCTCGACACCAAAGTTTGCATAAACATTTAGCCACAAACAAGAAATTTAATTCCTGCTCATGAAGAATACACAGAAACCCTCTGTTGCTTCTGAATATATTATTTCCTTCGAGTCAGTTCCTGAAATTTCTTTTTATGTTCATTTTCTTTGCTACTCCTGCAGAAAGTATACAGAATCGAGTATAGGTGTCTACAATTCCCTTACCAAAGACTACTCTTTCGACCAAGGTATTTGCACCATTTCTTATAGTTCTTGAAAAGCTTCTTCATCACTTCTGTCAATGCTTGATCATCTAACTGTGAGAGCACAATGATTTGTCAAAATAAACAAAAGGATAAATTGATAGTACATTTATCAAATATTATGCTCATAGTAGTATGCAGTTACATATATATTCCATGGAAAAAAGCATACAGCAAAGAAATCTCCTGGGTTGGAAAAAGAAAAGTGAATTGAGACAAAAAAAAATTAAAAAAAATAAAAGACCAACTAATCGATAAAATTGTTTGTTTACATGCATGGACACACCAAACCTATATAAAAGTGGTCTTCCAACAATGGTTAAATTAAGGTACAAACCTTTGGCTGCTGATCAGGCTTAGGAAATTGTCTTATATGCACATTAGCAAGTAATAAGATCAGATGCTCCCTTTGATTAGCCACATTGTCTTTCTGCAGAACCGTAGCATACACATGAATAAATGCATATTAGCAAGTAATAAGATCGAGTGCTCCTAAGATTAGCTGCATTGTCTTTCTGCCAAATCATTCAGGAATTTAAAGAGTACTCTCAACAAAAGCTTATTCACAATTGGAAGCATCACCAAACTAGAAAAATTACCTGAAATCCAAACATTTCTAGAAGCCAATCAAGCATGTCTTCATCTTTCTTTTTCTTGTGACCTTCTGGCCAAGGAAGACCTCTAGTATTGCGGAGAGCAAGAACAGCGGCTTGGATCTGCAGCAAGGATTACATTACCCGCTGTTAACTTGTTAAAAATATATAAGAGTGCCCACAGTGGAACAACAAGAGGACTAACCTCAGGATATCTCATAATCGCTTGATTTGCACTATCAGGATCGAGAGGCAGGATGTTATAGGGGACATACAACTGTGTCTTTTCTGCGACCTTATCTTGAGCTTCCAGAATCTGGACACATTATACTTCATTGCCACATTGCACAAGAGATGAAAAAGATAAATGTTTAAAGAAGAATTACTAAACAGAGATAGGACTAAAAAGTTGCAATACCTCCCGGTCAACCTCAATAGACTGTGTCAGATTAACAGCCCTCAACACCTCAAACAAAACATTGGCAGTTTGGTATGCCTTTGTCAGCTGAGCACTGAAAATCAATAGCACGTAAAGCATCAGTTAGGGAATTTGGTGCTCTCAAACACAGACAGAACACTACTTGGCATCTTTAGAGTTAAAACAAAGACATTTTGAGTAGGTTAGGCATACCGGTCAGCCTTATCTGCGGCGTTGTGCAAAGCTTGAATATACTTCTTATAGTAATGTTGATAAAAGCTTTGCATTTCACGGGCATCACTTTTCTTAACCCTGCCCATCAGTGTTGGATCATGTTCCTGCAAAAAAACAAAGAAACGGTAGAGCACATTTAGTAAAAGAGAAGTACTAAAACCAAGAGTTATTCCTACAAATATCAGTAGCTATCCAAATCTACCACATGCAGGAATCAAGCAGGGTAATAAGAATGCTCACTCTCTCAAGACGCTGTAGAAGTGCAGTCTTAAACTGCCGAACACCTCTTCCACTGGAGGTGGGATCCAATCTATGAGCCTTCTCAAATGCATAAAACCGACCTAAGGGAGAGAGCAGAACCAAAAGCAGATAAAAAAACAAATTACATAGCAAAATAAAAAAAAGTAGGAAATGGGTTTTTAGAAAAACTTACAGAGATACGCAACCCTAGGGTTACTAGATTCAACCTCATTAGCAACACGAAGAATGGGGGCAATCTCAACAAGCGATGAAGGAACAACTTCACTATCGAATGACTCTCCGAGATTACCAGCAGTCTGAGTTCGTACGATCCGCCGCTGCTGAGGCTGTGACGGTCCTTGATCCGGACCTCCTCTCGAAGCAGACATTTCTCTCCTACCTTAAAACCTCCAGGTTAAGCGGTTTTTAAGGTTCTTCAGCCTCCTTGAAACAAACAAAACTCATTAGACAACATAGACAAAGAAGATGAAAATCAACAATGAACAGAGATGCGACATTGAAAAAAAACATACAGAGAGATAGAGAGATCCAGAAACCCTAACAATGACGGAGCAAAGGAGCCACAACTTTAAGCTACTTAGCTGCTAAGTACTTACGCAAAGTGAGAGAGAGAGAGAGAGGTACATATGAGCCTGAATGAATGTTATTTTTGTTTTTCTTCTTTATCTTTTTTTTTTAGCACCGCTTTAATGGAAAAATTTTAAAAAGGACACTTTCGAAGTTCGTGTCCATAAAAAGGCTCTATCTTCCATATAATTACAGTAACACCACCAAGTTTTGAACTCTCTTTTATGGGGCAATGTCGGTTTTGTCTTGGAGCAAGCAAAAAAGGTCCCTCCAATTTATTCATTGAGACAAACAATGTAATATTTCTGAAAACAAAAGGGTTATTTTGTAAGGGGAATTGGAATTTCAAAAAAGTCGAAGATTCCAATTTAAAAAAAGTGATAGCCGTTTTTTAACTTGAATTGCTCCTTTGACGGTTTGACCTCATATGACTGACTCGTCATTATTTTTACTCTTTTGTTTGACGTCAACACTATATTTACCGTTTATTCAACAAGATTTAATGCTTTTTCTTTTGACAAATAACAAGATTAGAGGATTTGACGCAGTGTTTAAATTGTTTTAGCTAACTTAGCTTTATTTTTAAAAAAAATTCAAATGACCTAAATATTACATCAACCGAGTGTTTAACCAACCGATCTTGTTGTAGACTCTGATGGATTTATATAATTTATATTATTGATGCTGAAATTGTCTTAAAGACAAGCCTGAGCCATACTAATGAAAAAACAAGAAAAAGCAGAAATTTGGAAAAAAAAAACTAATCAAATTAAAGAACTCAACAATTACGTGACAGGAAAAAAAAAAAAAAGGGAACTCAACAATTATGAGATTTTAATTATAAAAAAAAAGGAGAATTCAGAGTATATATTCATATCGATAATTTTGGCATAATCAATTTCAGTCAAGTCGTTTTTACAAAGACCTGAAGTCATATTTTCTCCACGCTTAGTGATAAAAATTCCGTGACTTACAATATTTTAAGTTAACTTACAAAAATTAACTTAAATATTTAATTTGTGTTCTACGATGCATTATAGTCTACAGATGTAGTTTCTTTGATTTTGATCACAATCATTTTATGCAAACAAGTGACTGCAGATAAAATAATAGTATCAGTTTGAACCCGATTGTATGTGAATGGTAAATAACATCGTCAAAAGTTTTCGATCATATGAGAAAACTTTGGGTTTTGTGAATCAACGAATGAGAACAAAACTCACTACAGAAGCTCTTCGATGGTACAGTTGTCTGTGTCAATAACATGGGCTTTAAACATGTCATTTATGATGATGAGTCAGGATGCTAAAGATGTTATTCAAGCTTTGATGCAACTGCAAGCATGGCCTGCTCCAACCATTTTATCAAGATATTGCAGTCTTGAACAACTTGGGGAGCATCACTTTCACTTTCCAGCCTAGCTCTAAGTAATGTTGCTGTCGATATAATAACCAGCCTCATACAGTCCTACTCTTATCAATAAAGTTATGTTGAGACAAAGAAATTGAAAACACCATACGTCGGCGTAAAATCTAAAAAACATAAAAAGTGCGTTTATGGTAAAAAGGCCCATGTGTAAAATAAATCGGCCCATATTTTTCTGATTCAAAACATAATAGTAATAATCCCACGCGCGTAACCTAACCGGCGGTGTAACACACGAGCTACCAAACCTGAATCAATAATTTGGTTTAATATCTTTAATCTCCGGTTTAGTTTCATTTATGTATTTCGGTTTAGCAAACACTATATGTAAACCCTTCTCCGTTAGCGAGAATCCATCGATCAAATAACAAAATCTTCTTCAATTCCTTTTCTCTATATCATCATCAATATTTTCCACCATTGAATCTCTATTATCCGAGATAATCCTTCTTCCCTCGTGATCATCTTCTAGACTTTGTTTTACCAACCTTCGGATTCTCGGTGAATCTCTGGGTTGGATTTATCCTCTTTAGTTTTTACTGTCTCAGAAACAACCGACTCTGGAGAGATATCAAAGATTGATCCAAAGAAGGTGTTCTCGTTTTTAAAATTAGATAATTCAAAAAGCTTCTGGAATCACTCAGAGGAGTTGAAGGAACCGAATCCCTAAGAAACTAGGGAAGTCGTTGTCTCGCCGAGAAGAACGAACGACGAACGCTGTGGTTAATTTCCGGGACAAAAGATTTGGTTTTGTGTTGTGGGTATAGAGTTTCGAGCTGAAATCGACGAATTCTTCCACTGAGTAAATGGGGGTAAGTTTCAAGAAGTAAATTGGATTTGTTAATTTTGCAAATTTCGGATGTTTAGGTTGTTTTGTGTTTGAGGAACTTGATTATGTGTACAAGCAATAATTGTATTGTTTCTGATACAGGTCGATCCATTCAAAACTACTGACACGTTAGAAACCGAGAAGGAAACCGGTGGTGGTGTCCCTCTGAAGGATAAATTGACTTTTACAGCTCCTGAGAGAAAGTCCCGTTTAGGTATGAGTTGAAATTTGTACACTTTTGCAATCCAATTGTTGAAAGCATTCAGCTTAATTCTTTTGGAACCCTCTATTAACCGATTAAGTATACATTTGTAGGTTTGGATGTAAGGGCAATTGAGAAAAGGGAGAATGCCAAGACCGAGGGGGAGTTTAAGGTCCCGAAGAAGTCAACAATATCCGTTACATCATCTTTGGATGAAGAAGATAAATCTGATGTATCAGGATTAGATTATGGAGCAGAAACCACTCCACATGACCATTCCAGCAGACGATATAGAGAGAAGTCTTCAAGATCTGAGACTGCAGAAGGTATGTTTTTCTCATGACTATGTAGTTTGAGCAGTCACTCAAGCTCTAGATTACAGTGATTTCCTAGTTAATCCATTAATTGATATAGTAATGCATTTAGAATCCTTATCATGTGTGGAAAACATGTTTACACCTAGAAGAATATTGGTAAAGAGAAAATTTGCCTTATATTTTCTTTTGATCCCTCTTTGTGAGCATAAGGACGATGTTGGAAATGCCACCTTCATTCGTTTTTTCTTAACTCTTGTGCTTATGACTTATGATATTTATTTAATTATTTTGTAATGCAGAAAGTACCGTGACTACAGAGAATGCTGCAACTTCAGATGTAAGTCAATTCCATCCAAATAATGAAATCATTATTTTGCCTTGGGTTATCTATCTTTTCTACTTACTTAACTGATTTTTAAAAGTACTTGCAACTTGATTTTTAGTATTCTGATATATTTTTCACCTGTCAAAATGAAGGTTTCCAAGACTCCCAGGAGTTTATCTAGTACTTCTAGATATGAGAGAGATGATAGCAATAGACGTCGAGATGAACATAGGCGTGACAGAAGTGAAACTCCGCGGTCAAGACAGAGAAACACTTATGGTGAGATGGATCACTACCGAGGGAGGGAGTCTTATCACCAAGCTAACCGAGACTATCATGGAGAAAAGCGTGGAAGATACAATAGCGATAGGAGGACTCCAGGTATGCAAAAGATTGTAGAAGCTCATAAAGCTGTCAATTTGTGAGCCTATTGACATTAATGTCACTACATTTTATCTCCTTACAATTGTGTCTATTTTCAATTTTTTGTTCCCAGAAGCATGATGAGTGTCACAAACACAACACTTATTGGGCCTTTTTAATGGAGTGCAGGTAGATCAGACTGGGATGATGGAAAATGGGAATGGGAAGATAGTCCTCACGGAGATAGAGACTCTAGTTACAGCAAGCGACATCAGCCTTCTCCATCACCCATGTTAGCTGCAGCTTCACCTGATGCTCGTTTAACCTCCCCGTGGCAGGATACTCCACGTTCAACTAGTATGCTGTGTTTGAATTTTAATATTTGTAATTTGTTTTTATTTATTTGCAACCACGAGCAAAGACTAACAAGGAATTTTTACCATGACCTTATTCACACGCAGTGTCTTCTGCTTCTCCATGGGATATTGGTGCACCTTCTCCTGTTCCAATTCGGGCTTCTGGATCGTCTATCAGATCCTCAAGCTCTAGGTATGGTGGAAGATCCAATCAACTTGCATACTCTAAGGAAGGTGATCTGACAAATGAGGTATGCATTCTTAATTGGCATCGTGCACCCATGGTCATGCCACTTGTTATTAGATAGATCTGAGTTTCCGTTTTGTTTCCCCATGTTTTAAGAATCCATGTCAGGGTTGCTTGAAGAACATTGATGAGGATTATGGTTCTCTTGCATTAAGAAAATAGTTTGGTTTAACAATACTTGTGCTACATGTTGTTATGTCTTCTATAGGGGCATTCAGATGAGGATAGATCGCAAGGAGCTGAAGAATTTAAACATGAGATCACAGAAACAATGCGTCGGGAGATGGAATATCACTCAGATCGTGCATGGTAAGTATTACTTTGTTCAGAGGCAGGAAATTAAACGTTGGTGATTCAACAACTTTTTATGAACTGAGAGCATAGTCTCACTCTTCACGCTAATTGTCGAACCATCTCTGTATTTTATAAAGCTTGTATGAACTAGATGATTGTCATTTCACAGGTATGATACAGACGAAGGGAATTCACTGTTTGATGCGGACAGTGCATCCTTTTTTCTTGGAGATGATGCTTCGCTACAGAAGAAGGAAGCTGAACTGGCAAAGAGACTGGTATTTATCTATACCAATTACGCACTCTTTATTTACACTTTTTTATTTGACACTGCTTATATTTGATCTCTTATATATGGCTAGGCTTTACCTTGTCCTTTTTGCATAAATTATCCAATTTAATTTCATTCTTACTGAAGCATTAATCTTTTATCTCCTTTTACTGCTCTTGATTGTTCAATGCACCAATCCTTCTTTTTCTGGCATTCTGACTTTTGCTGCTTAAAAATGTAGTATACTTCATATATTGAATGCTCTATAATATTTGTAATGCAGGTGAGAAGGGACGGTAGCAAAATGTCACTCGCTCAGAGTAAAAAATATTCTCAGCTTAATGCAGATAATGCTCAGTGGGAAGACCGCCAGCTTCTCAGATCTGGAGCAGTTAGAGGCACAGAAGTGCAGACTGAGTTTGATAGCGAAGAAGAACGGAAAGCAATTCTTCTTGTTCATGGTATGTAGACTACTACAATAGCTCAAAATTAACCATAAAACGAGGTTAATGAGTAGTATATGTAACATAGCAGGTAACATGTTATTTTTTGGGTAATTACAGATACGAAGCCTCCTTTCCTTGATGGAAGAGTTGTTTTCACAAAGCAAGCGGAGCCAGTAATGCCTGTCAAGGATCCCACATCAGACATGGCTATAATTTCACGAAAAGGATCAGGTCTTGTCAAAGAAATTCGGGAGAAACAAAGTATGCATAAATCACGACAGCGATTCTGGGAGCTTGCAGGTTCTAATCTTGGTAATATCCTTGGTGTTGAAAAATCAGCTGAGCAGGTAATGCCCCAAATGGTTTTTGGTTCTTTATTGATACTGTGGTTGTTGGACACATCGTGACTCTGTGATCATCTTGCAGATTGATGCCGATACTGCTGTAGTTGGTGATGAAGGTGAAGTAGATTTTAAAGGTGAGGCTAAATTTGGACGACATATGAAGAAGGGCGAAGCTGTGAGTGATTTTGCCATGTCAAAGACCATGGCAGAGCAGCGACAGTACCTCCCCATATTTTCTGTTAGAGATGAACTTTTGCAGGTTGGTGGTCTTTCCTTTTGAGGGCCTTGATAGTTGGATTACATTATGCATTATTATTAGGGAAACCTCAGGGGGTTACTGTTTTTTGAATTTTATCCTTTCGTTAAACTCATCTGCTTTTTACTGTATTCTCTAGGTAATTAGAGAAAACCAGGTGATAGTGGTGGTTGGCGAAACTGGTTCGGGAAAGACCACTCAACTTACACAGGTTGCTCTCTTACTTTGGCTTTCTAGGAATCCATGTTCTAATGTGTAGTTATGAAAGTATTAACACACTGACTTAATCTGTTTCCTTTTGTTAGTATCTTCATGAGGACGGGTATACTATAAATGGTATAGTAGGTTGCACCCAACCAAGGCGTGTAGCAGCCATGAGTGTTGCAAAGAGAGTTAGTGAAGAGATGGAAACAGAGTTGGGTGATAAAGTGGGGTATGCGATTCGTTTTGAAGATGTAACTGGTCCCAACACTGTTATCAAGGTAAGGTGTTCTCAAGTAATGTTTACTTACTTGTGATGTTTCTGGTTTAGTTGACCAGGTTATCGTGCTTTTAGCATCTGCACTTCCTTAAAACACATTTTTTTCTGAAACTCCATATTTTCCTCTGAAATTGTAGTACATGACCGATGGAGTGCTACTGAGAGAAACCCTCAAAGATTCCGACTTGGATAAATATCGGTATGTATGCTCCAACCTTACCTCTGATAGATCATGCTTAATAAACTGGGTTAAGTAGAACGATGTGCTAATTCCTATTGTGGATTCTGTACAGTGTGGTGGTGATGGATGAAGCGCATGAAAGGTCACTCAACACAGACGTCCTTTTTGGAATACTGAAAAAAGTTGTGGCTCGGCGTCGTGATTTCAAGCTGATAGTCACGTCAGCAACCCTTAATGCTCAAAAGTTTTCCAATTTCTTTGGGAGGTAGGTTACCACCATCCTTCACATAAACCAGTTTAGAATCGAAAGATTGAATTCTTATATGACAGTGTTTGTGCTTTGGTAATGCAGTGTTCCTATATTCAACATTCCTGGACGGACTTTCCCTGTCAACATTCTCTACTCTAAAACTCCTTGTGAAGACTATGTTGAAGCTGCTGTTAAGCAGGCAATGACGATTCACATAACGAGCCCACCTGGGGACATTCTCATCTTTATGACTGGGCAAGATGAGATTGAAGCAGCGTGCTTTTCACTTAAGGAGAGAATGGAACAGCTCGTTGCATCCTCCAGCAGAGAAATCACAAACCTACTTATTCTCCCAATATACTCTCAACTACCTGCTGACTTGCAAGCAAAAATTTTCCAGAAACCAGAAGATGGAGCCCGTAAATGCATTGTTGCCACCAATATTGCTGAAACATCATTGACAGTCGATGGAATATATTATGTGATTGACACGGGGTATGGAAAGATGAAAGTTTTCAATCCTAGAATGGGTATGGATGCTCTTCAAGTTTTCCCCATAAGTCGTGCAGCCTCTGATCAGCGTGCAGGGAGAGCTGGAAGGACAGGGCCGGGAACATGTTACAGGCTGTATACTGAGAGTGCTTATTTGAATGAGATGTTGCCAAGTCCCGTGCCAGAGATTCAGCGAACAAATCTGGGTAACGTTGTGTTGTTATTGAAGTCGTTGAAAATAGACAACTTGTTAGATTTTGATTTTATGGATCCACCTCCACAAGAGAACATCCTCAACTCTATGTACCAGCTTTGGGTGTTGGGTGCTCTTAGCAATGTTGGAGGATTAACCGATCTCGGGTGGAAGATGGTGGAGTTCCCATTGGATCCACCTCTTGCAAAGATGCTCTTAATGGGTGAACGGCTTGATTGCATAAACGAGGTTCTGACGATCGTGTCAATGCTTTCAGTACCTTCAGTGTTCTTCAGACCTAAAGAAAGAGCAGAAGAGAGCGACGCCGCAAGGGAGAAATTTTTTGTGCCAGAGTCAGATCATTTAACGCTACTGAATGTATACCAGCAGTGGAAAGAGCATGACTATAGAGGAGACTGGTGCAATGACCATTACCTACAAGTCAAAGGTCTGAGAAAAGCTAGAGAGGTAAGATCCCAGCTTCTTGATATCCTCAAGCAACTAAAGATACCACTCAAGTCGTGTGGACCGGATTGGGATATTGTGAGAAAAGCCATATGTTCAGCGTATTTCCACAACTCAGCTAGATTAAAAGGTGTTGGGGAGTATGTGAACTGTAGAACCGGGATGCCCTGCCATTTGCACCCGAGCAGTGCACTGTACGGTCTGGGATACACACCGGATTATGTGGTGTACCATGAACTGATCTTGACCACTAAGGAGTACATGCAGTGTGCTACATCGGTTGAGCCACATTGGCTGGCTGAGTTAGGGCCTATGTTCTTCTCGGTCAAAGACTCGGATACATCAATGTTGGAGCATAAGAAGAAGCAGAAGGAAGAGAAAACAGCAATGGAGGAAGAGATGGAGAAACTGAGAAGAGATCAGGCGGAGTCGGAGGTGAGAAGCAAAGAGAGAGAGAAAAAGAAAAGGGCAAAGCAGCAGCAACAGGTTTCAGGTCCTGGCTTGAAAAAAGGCACCACTTACCTCAGGCCTAAGAAGTTTGGACTGTGACATTGTAATGTAAAAACAGAGCGTAAACTCTACCGGGAAAAAAACACAGAAAAGAAAAGAAAAGAGAAAAGAGCCAAAATAGAGCAAACTGTAATCACCTTGTGTCTGTGTTAAGATATTTCTCAATGAGAAAAATCATGAATTGTTCCAAGCTTGTACTGAGTTCTTTATCGCTAATTAGTTAGTTGAAACGCACTACGATTTTAATGTAGCAAAGTTTTGGACTGAATTTATCCAATTTGTATTTTGTAATACTGATTTCAAACCTCAAGTTCATTGATGATTTATCTCAGTCCCAGCAAAGCTGTTTCTTTTTCTACAGCATATCGATTCTCAGAAGACATTGGAAGCTCCTCGTTACTTAGAGTCTAGTATTACACTATTTGTTTCTCCTTTGATTATCGGATGACTAATTATATAATTTAAATTTACTAATTTGATCTGGTTCAAGATCTGAAAAGGTCTACTTCTGCTTAACCGGAGTGAATCTCGACTTTACCGGTGTCAGCATGTATTTTGATGGTTCCAAAGCTTCATCAACGAAGGCCCATCAAACTGAAGTTTGCAAGTAGATGGTTTCATTCCATAAGTCTTCTAAGCACCAAGCGAGGACGACTACCGTCATCATGAACAAAATTTAGTTCTCGGAGAAGAAGTAAGTAATTGTGTTGTAAGATGCTTTTCAATGGAAGTACTTAGGGGTTTATTTTTTAGGTTTCGTTTTGTTGAGTTTGTTTCGATTGTGGCCTTTTTAGTTGGCCTTTTGCTTTTGTAATTCGGTTTGTGCTTTGGCTCCTGGGAATACTTGTCTTACGCCGCAGGAGACTTAAATGTGTCCTCCGGCCTTATATTTCGTTTCTCTTCCTTCGTTTGAATGTTTTTTAAAATAAAGAGTGTTAAGAAAAAACAACAAAAAAGAAAAAAAAAACAGAAATACAAGTTTTCAATTGTTTTGACTTGGTTAAGTTGATTTCTTCTAAGAACTGAGATCTCCCAACAATGCTTTCCTACTTCAGAAAAAAATAGGGTTGATCTAGTAATTAATGTTTCTAATAGTTTACATTAGTAATAGTTCTTAGTCGCTCCATCTCACCCTAATAGTAGAGTTTTGCCCATCATCTCGTCTCTGCAACATTCTACATTTATATCAAGTCTTATGGATTTTACAATGCTTAAGACCCTAATTTCCAAATCCAGTTACTGGAGTTATGTGGCACACAAATCTCATCAAATCCTCCCCCTAAACAAAATACAGTTTGCCATCCATACAAGTTTCGCAATCTACCTCATCAATTCACATTTCGCCACCACCATCTACACCACCTTTTAGCAAGTCTAATGCTCCGGCTCCATCATCTGCATTTAAGCCAAAAACCGCAGCCACATTATATCTTCAATTTAACAAACACATTGATCCAAAGAGGCAAAGAGCAGAGGAAAGATGTGAACCTGAGGAGATTTAGAAGGGCCCTATCAAATATTACCGCTTTCTCCGTCTGATATTTCTTCAAGCTTTGCGATTGCTTCCATAAGAGCTACTTCATGATCCTACAATTTCCAAGTAAAACAAAATAGTCAGCTTCTCTTTTCATGATACGGTGGAGTAAACGACCAGATTCAACTACACATGTATTGTTTCTTACTCTCAGCACTCTCTTTGCCTTCTCTACCTCTGCTGGGTCGGGGTTAACTGACCCAAAAACTTTTTCTACCTGTTACAAATATAAATAAAGTGATACTCAGATCATAACAACTGCGAAACATTCATTTCCATTTCGAAAACCTTGGATGATTACCTCTTTTATCAGTGTATCAGTGTGGAGAATTTCGATGTCGCCTAAAGCTTTCTTCCCGATGCCATTCTGTGTCTTGGGTTGCTGCATCTTCATGCTTCCCCTACCTCTACCACCCGCATTGCTTGTGGGACCACCACGAGCCATTTTTGCAGTTCCACGGCCTTGCCCAGGATGTCCTCCTTTACGAGAAACCCCAGGATCCTCACCTTCCCATCTGATATCTCCCGGAGATATCTATGATATATATATATATATATAGAACATTCAGAATTATATATAACCAAGTATCCAAGAATGAGATGAGCTCTTATAATATAGTTTAACTGTATAGAACAGAGCGCTAATTATACACTTTTGTCCTCCGCCCCTTACAGATGGCGATCATGAAACTGAACCATTAGATGAGAAGCTAATGGAAGGGTGAGTTGGTTCTACCAGTTTTAGTCCACAATTTTTTTATACAGTTACCCGAGTTCAGCATCATTCATGATCGAACTTGCGTGGAAGCTAACAAGTAAAACTAATGTGCAGCGTCGAAATGGATTGCAGTTGGTATAGAAACTGACAAGCCTCTCATTGACGTGCAAGGAATGTCGAATAAAGAACCAACGAAATCATAAACAAATAGAAGAAGACAACAATTCATGGTCTCTCCAAATTTTACGATATAGTATCATCTTCTGTACAACTGTGAAAGGTATGAAAGACAAGTAGAAAAACTGAAATCATAGTTACCTCTTTAAGATTTACCCATTCCCAAGTTTCATTCGCAGTGTTAATATCATACACTAAAGCATGCCGCCCCTAATCAATGTTGAAAAAAGGAAATATATACTATCAGAAAACAGAGATTTGGCACTAAAATACTAATATATAGCACTGAAAGATAAGATACCTCAACAGGGTTGTAGTCAGTTATAACAGCTTCATAGAAATGGTTGTCATCAGGCCACTTGGTCCATACCTTCCTTCCAATCAACGGGTCATATGATCCTGATTCACCTGGTTCATTTGTTAAAGCGCCAGCCTGAGGCCTTCCAGCAATGCCTGTAGGTGGGTACTGCATCGACTTCATCGAGCACAAAGAATGAAATATTCTCATCCCTTAAGTCAATGAAGAATATAAGAACACGATTCACGGTAACAACAATTAGAGTCATGCAGCATCATGACTTACTGTCTTCGGCTTCTTGGTCTTTGGACCTGGGGGAGGACCTCCCCTCCTTAGTGCAGATGACGATGGTTGCATCGAATGGTGCAAAGAAGGAGATGGTGGTCCCATCGCTAATGAGGCGATTGATTGTGATGTCTTTTGCTTCTTACGTGATCCTGATACAGCTGGACTCGGAGCATCATGAACCAGCTGAGGAACACTGGACTGAAGACTGTTTCCCTTTCTCCATTCCCTGACATGATTTCAATTAACCTTGTTGGCTAGAAAGTTGCTTTTAATTTATTGCAGAGATGTATTAGTGATTAATTACATGTAAAACAGACCTTATTCGCCTGATCATTTCATCAGCGTTAACCCTTGATAACAGCTCTCTGTGTTCTTCATCAGACACCCGAAGTTCTTTTCTGAGTTCAGTGATCAAACTTTCTTTCTCCTGAATATATTTTTTTTCCAGCCAAAGGAACAAGAAGAACAAAAGAAAGAAAATTAAGCTTATCTTCGACTAGATGGTGAAGTTACATAAACATGGAATAACTAATGACGGAAACAAGCAAAATATGTACCCAGGTAATAGCATCGGACTGGGCTTTAAATGCGCGGAGTATCGAGCTATAAGCTTCTTGCTCAATGAGATGAATTTGAGTTTCCATGTCATTGTGCACCCGTGATAAAGGAGCAGAATTGAGAACTGAAGGCCTTCCATTGCCAGCAGGCCTCGCGCTTCTTTGATATCTACCTTGATGAGATGGAGGCAGGTCATCATCCGTACCTGAGTTCCGGCAGAAAACAACATATCACGAAACCGACAGAAACAAATACAATTATACAATTAAAACATAGTAAATCAGTTTGAAGCTACACGAGAAAAGAGTCAGTAATGTGAAACAGAATGCTTTTAAGTGAAAAAGCGTTGAACACAATTACATTAAAAAGCACATCCAATTGTGGACAGAAGAAAGAGCGAGATTAAGGACAAAAACTAACAGCGAATTAGTTAAGAAATGGCTAGACTGGATATCATTGAAAGAAAATAAGACTCACCACTACTATCAGAAGGTCGGTAATCCATCTGTGTCTTCCCCCGATTTTTCTTTACAGGGAACCTAAGAAATCAAAACGTGGGATGAGACCTGTCTAGTTGGACCAAAGCACGAGCTGCAAAACCAAGAAAACAACTTCAAAGGAGGAAGCCAAAATATTCAGTGTCATGCAGAGCATACGAAGACCTTAACTTTTCAGGTCAAAACTGGAACCCAAAGAGCACGAAAAACACTAAACTTCTGAACTTTAACCCTTGAAAACAGAAAATTACACATTCCAAAAACGTAGGTCACAGTTCTTAAACTCAAGCTAAACAGCCAAACATGTCGCCGTCTGCAGATTGATCAATTTCTAACAACAGAAATCCCCAAGAATATAAGAAAATTCATTGCAAGCAACCTTAATAATTAAAGCAATCGAATTTCTGCTAACTTTCTGAAAAAAAATCTTACCAATTAGCAAACTACACTTTCCTAAACCCTAATTTCCGACGAAACCACGAACATCAACGCTAGCTCTCAAGATGAACAAAACTTAAATTGCGAAGAAAGAATGCAAGATCATATACCTTCTTCGCGACTGCTCTTTGGATCTATATCGATCAGTCAAAACTTTCCATCGAGAAAATTACTCCTGAAAGATCATAGATTTGAGCGAGAAAGCAGACAACACAAATCTACAAATTAGAAGATCCGAACAAGGACGATTCTTGTAAGAAATCTCTCGGCTTCAAGTCGAATTTCACAAACGTTAGATCTCCGGTAAGCAGAAAGAACGCCGCGGAATTGAAGAATTACAAGACAAACGTGATGAATTTTCCGAGGGATCTATGAGTCGCGGACGTGAAACCACATTATTTTGTGCCCTAATTTTTTTTCTCAGTTGATAGGTTTGGTTTGAGTTACACGAATGACGGCAATTTTTGTCGTTTCTCTCTCTACTTCCTATCTCTTTTGGTTCTGTCTTAAACCCGGATTTTGGTACGCTTTCATACCAACACTGTGTGTACAATTACAGACCCAAAAAAAGAAAAGAAAAAAACCATATTCGTATTGATTTTTTTTTTTTATAAATTATCAAATTTTCTAAAATATTGATTTTTTAAACCATGTGAATAAAATATTAATTCAGTTTTATTTACCAACAAAAATCGATTTGGATGTAAATACAAACAACAAAATAATAGGTAAACCGACATTGTGAAATCGATCTGAACCGGGAAAAACCAAAGGAGGTCGGTTCGGTCCAAAATTGAAAATTAAACAACTTCCAATAGAAAAATGTTGAAGAAGGGAAAAAGGAGAAGAAATGTTGTTGCGTGTGTGTTGTCCGTCGTCTTTCTTCTACCTCCGACCGCTTCATCTCTTCAGTTCAACTGCGAAATTCCCTTTTTGTCCCTCTCTTCGCCGACAATTTCGATTAAGCCCTTCTCGATCTTCTTCCTTCGGTCGGATGGAGTCTTCTCCGGCTTCTTCTTCGTCTCCGACGCCGGTAACGGATTCAGCTGCTGATTCTTTAGCGAAAGATCTGCAGAATCAAACTCTTGGAGCTGTTGATGAAGGTGGTAAGGTTAAACGGAAGCTCGAAGATTGTAACTGGGATCACTCGTTTGTTAAGGAATTGCCTGGTGATCCGAGAACCGATGTTATCTCCCGTGAGGTATAAATTCTTGTTTCGATCCGAATTTTATTTGCTTTTTCTTTCTCTGTCAATGATTGATGTGGTTTAATCTTGTGATTCAGGGCTTAAAAGAAAAGTTCTATTTACTGTTGTTTAATTTGGAATCATGACGTTGATATTTGTACTTTTCGGTAGAGTGGATTGTACTCAGGCTAAAGATTTTATTTTTGTTGGACTTTTCTTGTGCTTCTTATTGCTCATTTGTAGATTACAAAATTGAAAGTTCTCTGCCTTTTGTGTTCTTTTGGAACACTATGTCTTAATTTGCCATGTCTCAGTGTGTTCTTTAATATATTTCCCAGTAAGCTAACTTGGGTATCCGGATTTTGATTGTTTATTGTAATGTGCAGGTATTGCATGCTTGCTATTCAAAAGTTTCCCCATCAGTAGAAGTAGATGATCCTCAGCTTGTAGCATGGTCTGAATCTGTTGCAGAGCTATTGGATTTGGATCCTAAAGAGTGAGTTTGATTCTGTATGGTCAGACTAAATTCTAAGTGTTTGTTGCAGAAGATAATTGGGGTTTCACTGTCTTAGACACAAATAGCAAGTATTCGTTATAATTGATGCCATTGTTTCCAATTCACCTTCATGGTTACATTCTTAAGTTTCTTTAGAGAAGTTGGCGCAATTGGTCCATTTCTGTCTCATATAATATGAATTTGTGACACTTAAGTTTTAAAAGTGTTACACCTTAATATTAGCTGCCATTTCGAAACCCTTTTCTCTTTCTGCTTTTGACTTATGGCAAAGTTCTGTTGAACTTTCAGATTTGAAAGGCCAGATTTCCCTCTCCTGTTGTCCGGTGCTAAACCTTTGCCAGGAGCGTATGTGTTCCTTATCCAAATCTGATTTTAGGTCCAACCTTCTTAAATCCGAAGTCTCTATTCTCAGTTACTGATATACTTTTTCTACAGAATGCCTTATAGTCAATGCTATGGAGGACACCAGTTTGGCATGTGGGCTGGACAACTAGGTGATGGTCGTGCCATAACTCTGGGAGAAGTTTTGAACTCCAAAGGTGAAAGGTGGGAACTTCAGCTTAAAGGTGCGGGTAGGACTCCATATAGCCGTTTTGCTGATGGGCTTGCAGTGCTCCGTAGTAGCATCAGGGAGTTCCTTTGCAGTGAAACTATGTATTGTCTTGGAATACCTACCACGCGTGCCCTTTGTCTTCTCACCACAGGTCAAGATGTCACTCGCGACATGTTTTATGAGTATGTCCAAAACCTTCCAAACCTTGTCTAACTTGTTCCTTTGTTATGTTCTTCCTCTGTTTAAAAAGTTCACGTCTCCGCCAACTATAAAGAAAATTAGGCCTCATAGCATTAGGAACTGCACATGGGCATGATCGACATGGAAGTATTTAACCAACTGGACTATCTATGAAATTAGGCTTCTAGGTGGTTGACTACTACTGTTGTTTTGCATTGTGCTTTTGCAGTGGCAATCCAAAGGAAGAACCTGGCGCAATCGTTTGCAGGGTTGCTCAGTCATTTCTCCGCTTTGGGTCATACCAAATACATGCTTCTAGAGGAAAAGAGGATCTTGATATTGTTCGGAAGTTGGCAGACTATGCGATTAGACATCATTTCCCACATATAGAGGGCATGGATAGAAGCGATAGCTTATCTTTCAAAACCGGTGATGAAGATGATTCGGTTGTGGATCTAACTTCCAACAAGTATGCAGGTATTTACCCAATGAAGTATTCGTCAAAATGCTGCATGAGATGCCATTATTTGCTTTTCTGAATCAGCATCGACATTTGTATCACTTATTATACTTTTGCTGTTGCCAATAGTTATATTAATGGCCAAGATTGAACTAACTCGTCTGCTTTTGTAATAATATTAGCATGGATCGTTGAAATTGCTGAGCGAACAGCTACCTTAGTCGCAAGATGGCAAGGTGTCGGTTTCACCCATGGTGTACTCAACACTGACAATATGAGCATTTTGGGTCAAACCATTGACTATGGCCCATTTGGGTTCTTGGATGCTTTTGATCCAAGTTACACCCCGAACACGACAGATCTCCCAGGAAGAAGATACTGTTTTGCAAATCAGCCTGATATAGGCTTGTGGAATATTGCTCAATTTTCTAAGACTTTGGCGGTTGCTCAGCTGATAAATCAAAAGGAGGCGAATTACGCCATGGAGAGGTAACTTTGTTCGACATTATTGATTTGGAGCACTATTCTTAATTATATTTTAGGAACTACTAAGTAGTTGAGGGACTCGTGATTCAGGTACGGTGATAAATTCATGGATGAGTATCAAGCCATAATGTCAAAGAAGCTTGGTCTTTCCAAGTATAACAAGGAGGTCATTAGTAAACTTCTGAACAATATGTCTGTTGATAAAGTTGATTACACAAATTTTTTCCGGCTTCTTGCAAATGTAAAAGCAAATCCCAACACACCCGAAAATGAGTTATTGAAACCCCTGAAAGCTGTGCTCTTGGACATCGGAAAAGAGAGAAAAGAAGCATGGATCAAATGGATGCGAAGCTATATACAAGAGGTATCAACAATTCGTTTCTTACATTTTTTCCCAAAGATTCCATCTTCAGTTCTTATTAAACTCTAATTTTACTTTCCACAAAGTTACAATTACACTGTTTATCCATGTATCTTTCTGGCTGATGCAACTCCTAGTGTGTGGATTTGAAACTGCAGGTGGGTGGTAGTGAGGTATCAGATGAAGAAAGAAAAGCAAGAATGGATTCAGTGAACCCAAAGTACATTCTGAGGAACTATCTGTGCCAAAGCGCCATAGATGCAGCTGAACAAGGCGATTTCTCAGAAGTCAACAATTTGATCCGTCTAATGAAACGGCCTTACGAGGAACAGCCGGGGATGGAGAAATATGCTCGGTTGCCTCCAGCCTGGGCTTACAGGCCAGGCGTCTGCATGCTTTCTTGTTCCTCCTAGTTCTCCTTCCTGCTTTTGTTTTGCTATCTATAGAAGGAGAGGACTCTAATACACTCTTATATGTGTATGGCTGTAATGCTTTAAAGAGACAAGAAAAACTTTGATGTTTCCACTATTTTATTTTTACATTGAATAAAGATTTGAGAGTACATATAAATTCCCACGAGCAAAGCTCAAGAAAAGCACCCAAGAACCAATATCATCTTGTGCGATAAAAAGCTTGTTATTACACGAAAACTTGATATGAAATAAACGGGTGAGAGACTATTGGATTAAACTTCTTTCATATCTCATCATACAAGAACAAGACTCAAATCGAGTATAGTAAAATCTTTTAGTGGCAATTACAGAAGTTCATACTGAATTAGCAAATTCCAGAATGTAGCCTTCAAGCGCATACCAACAAATCATCTGAGTGTCACCTCCAAACACAAGCTCCTGAGCTCACATTCTAAGAACAGCGAGAATCACACAACATAGTCAGCTATAAATAAAAGATCGATGAGAAAGCTAAAAACATTTTGTGGCGTACCTTTCAATAGCAAGAGGGGTAATGGGAACCACACCAGAAGGTGTCACAAGGGCATCGATCAGAACATCATTCGGTGTTACAGGAATACTTCCATCCTCAAGAATTTGAGGCGAGTATGACAATGCAACTGCAGTAGGGAAAAAAAGAACAGTGATTAGCTTATCTTTCTATTGAAAACCTTCTGTAGTATCAATTTGATTGTGGTCTATACCCATAAGTGGATATCTCCAATCCTTCTCCTTCGCACGGTCCTGGTATCTCTTCAAGAAAGTGTCGTAGTAGCTTTTACCCATATGAGTTATCCATATAAACAAGTAGAAAGGAGTTAGATTAGAGCATGACAAAGCATTTCTAGTTGCAAGTATGACACTACATTCTTTGGGGATGGCAAGATTTTGTGTTATGACAGGAAGTAAGAGAAAAAGTGAGACTTATATTGTGTAATCGCTTTACAAAATAATACAACGGCAAAAAAATGCTCAATAAAAGCTTCATATTATTCGTACATGATACTGCTTTTAGATCTTCAGCAGTTTTCTTAGTATGAATCTATAGAAGTATAGAACCATGATGGAAAGAAAACTTAAGGTCAATGCAAACTTACCCACCTCCACGACCTAAACGTCGCCCACATCTGTCAAACGCAAGACCTGACCACAAGGATTTGATAATAAAAGTTGATTAGATACAGAGATAAGGAAAAGTTTTGGAAATGAAACAGTTTCTCAATACCTGGCAAGATGAACAAATCGATGGGTTCATCTGCTTGCAACACTGTCAATAGATAAAAAAAAGGTTTTAACTTCAAGAGGGCGGGCTTGTACTCATTATGTAAAGCTTATAGTGGTGGCAACATAGAAAAATTAACAGTACCATCTTCACGCTCATTCCCTTGGGCATCAACAGGAGCTGGTTCCAAAATGTTCATCGAATTTGCAATGAGGTCATCCATATGGGATATGTGCAGCATACGCATGTTACTGTTCTTATCCTCCACCCAAGGGACATATAGCTTTTTCTTAGCCATAGTATCTGAATCTAAATAACAAAAAAATGGAAACTTATCAGTTAGCTTTTTCATCCCTGTGTTACAATTAGGTTGTTTAGTTTCTCTGAGTTCCCAAACTTATGAGATGCTATTGAGTATACAAAGAAATATGATCTCAGTTGTCCTAATAATGAGGGATATGCTATTAAGCCAAGTCAACATTCTTATTAATTCATGACAATGAAATTCCAAATAGAGATGTACCAGGATGATGCAGAATCTCAGACAGGATTTTAGAAGTGTCGACTTCATTGAGAGACTTGCAGCTAATGTAAGCGCACAATCTCCGACATGATTTGAACCAAGGAGCTTCAAGAACAGTTTTTTGAATAGCATCATCTACAATCAAAGCAACCTGAGATTAGTATTTGTTTCGAAAATAGAAGAAAAAATGGAAAGGAAAAAAAAAAAAGGATTGAACCTTGTTGGGTTCGGAAAGAAGGGTCCATGGCTTTTAGGGATTTGCGCACAGTGGAACGGACGACCCGTTTGAGCTTGAAAATGGAATCGAGTTCCTCTTGGCTTTTGCTAGTGGTGGCGCTCATGGCGACGATGGGTCTAGTAGCGGGTGATAATCTGAAAACGGGTCGGGTCGGGATCTTGGGGAAGAAGAAGATTGATGATCTTTGTAGTGCTGTCGTGATACAAAAGACGCGAGCTCCAAGCATTACTAGCTCCCGTGTAAAAAAAAACAGTTTTTTTTTCCTTTGTTGATTGATTTTAAAAGGTAAAAAAAGCTGCTGGAAATAAAAACTGGTATCCATTTTCATTCAATCTACGTGCATACCTTTTATTTGTGTTGTAAGGTTTAGCGATATAGTTGAGAGATTACATAACATTTGTTCTCATTATCTCACAAAAGGATTGATGAAACAATAATACAATAAGGATAACAATGAAAGAAAAAGAAGAAGAGTGTGATGATTTCATGATGTGAGATTTGATAGATTCTTTGCTAAAGCTCTCTCCTTTATAGCCATTCGTAAAGCTCTGATTCTCTCTATTATCGCTGCTTTGGCTGATTTCTTAAAAACAAAAAGCTTCAGGAGGTAGACTCGCCAGGAACCGCTTCTGTATCTCCTCAGTATGTTCAGGTTTGTTTACCTCTCACAAAATCATCGTTTTCATATATTCCCATTGATCAGACTCAACTTTTCTAAACCCCTACATTACAGGAAGATCCAAAAATTGTTTCCTTACTTTAATTAACAAATTAATTCAATCAACCGGCAACAAAAAATGAAATACAAAACTTACAAAGGTGTCAAGATGAAGGTGAATTTGGACAACTCCTTGCTTAGCGAGAATTTTCGGAAGAACATCTCTGCAAAACTCAGATTGAATCCGTTGCAGGATCATCCACCATCTCATATAATCTGGATGGGAAATTTCTACGGTATGATGGCCTACTCGATCTTGAGGAAATGCCTTATTATGAATAAAGAGATCCTAAGTTAAACTATCTACTAAGAAATTAGCCGTTACATGCGAGCTACACCATCTTCCTGAGCGCATATTACACTTTTCCAAAATTTTCACAAGCATGAATGTCCCAAGGAAATAAGGCCGTGGTCATTCTCATATTTGATTTCGATATTGTATCGGGGTTTGTTAGGCTTGTTTTGGACTAATTATGATAAATGGCTTGTTAATCCATGAGGCGAGCTAGGGCTATTACTTATAGCAATTGGTTTCCTTCAAGTCGAGTTCAAGTATTTAATCCAAATATTTGGTCATTAAAATCAAGATATCCGAATCCAAAATTGTTTTCCGATGGATCAAAAAGTTTATTATCTGAAAATAGAATTCTTCTTGAATTTTGATTTGTTTACCAGACCAGATATCAGATGATAATTTCACCCTTTGTGAGCACGATTTGTTTTGTTTTTTTTTTTTTAAATTTGTGTGTTTGAACAAGGATTTTAATTTTAAATTACTTCCAAATGGTGTAATGAAAGAAAGAAAGAAAAACGATTTTGAAAGAAAATGAAAGAAAATAATAAAATTCCCTCCAAGAGAGGAACGAGGGAACAAAATTCAAGTTGCCTCCAAAATGAAAACAAAATTTCACAAAACCGCCAACACCGATTTTCTTTATATCTCACTTCCACTCCGATGATAATCTCAAAATCGTTCAAAGCACCGCTCAAATTCCCCGTCAGATCTTCTACTGCGCCGGTAATCTCCAACCATCCGCCAATGGAGAGCCAGACGAAGCGCCAGCGAACAACACGCCTCGCCGCCAGAAACTTGAAGCGAAAACTCAGTCGGAACACAGATGTGACGTCAATCGTCACGCAATTTATCGAGGTTGACGACGAGCACCTAGATCTCGTCGTCGCCATCCGCCGTCACGTCGAGGTTCTTAACTCCAGTTTCTCAGATGCTGATTTTGATCGCGAAGCTGTCAAAGAAGCTGCTGCTGATATCGCCCAACTGGCTAAAATCGGTACCGTAGTTCTTCGCTTATCCTCTTAATCGGTGGTTATATTGAACTCGATTCAATCTCCTTGCTTGCTAATCGTTGATTTTTTTGGTACGGTTTTGTGGCTCCTTGAGTTGCTCAACCTTATGTGCTACTCAGCAATTTTAAATCAATTCTCAAGGACGGATTCGCACTGATTTTGGATTCTACTTAGCAATTCTTTTGTTCTAGCTCATAGTAATTTGATTTCAGTAGCGCGAGATCTACAAGTGGATTTTGGCTTAATTTATTTTCTTATCTGTTTTTATAGACGAAAATGTGGAGATCATCGTTGAAAATGGAGCTATCCCTGCGTTGGTGAGATATTTGGAATCTTCGTGGTCTTTGGAAGTTGGTGGTGATGTTATCAAATCTTGCGAGCATAAGCTAGAGAAAGATTGTGCTATTGCTCTTGCACTTATTGCTGCGATTCAGGTAACTCGTCTTCACTAACATTGTGTAGTTTCAATCTCTGTTGGAAGTTAGCATTAGAATTTTGAAATTTTGAGTTGCAACTATCTTATATTCATTTAGATTGGACTTTTGTGTACTGATGTTAGCTTTTTCTGTTAAATAGCCTGGTTACCAGCAGCTCATTGTGGATGCTGGAGCTATAGTTCCCACAGTGAAGTTGTTGAAGAGACGGGGTATTTGTTGTGGATGCATCGCTGCTAATGCTGTTATTAGGAGAGCAGCTGATATAATCACTAACATTGCTCATGACAATCCAAGGATTAAGACAAATATAAGGTACTAGTGTCTGATATTCCTTATTGGTTATGGTAATAACTATGCTGTTTTCGCTTCACACCTTTTAAATTTTCTTTTCAGGGTTGAAGGTGGCATTCCACCACTTGTTGAGCTTCTAAATTTTCCGGATGATAAAGTACAGAGGGCTGCTGCAGGGGCCTTGCGAACAGTTTCTTTTAGAAACGACGAGAACAAGATCCAAGTATGTTTTTACTACGATGATGTTTTGCTTAGGCTTATAAGAGGCATGTTTCTCACATAATAAGCAAATATGTAGATTGTGGAGTTGAATGCTTTGCCCACGCTTGTATTGATGCTTCAATCAGAAGATTCTTCTGTGCACGGTGAAGCGGTTGGTTATTTATCTTGATTTAGATTGTTGCAATTGGTTTGCTTTGTTCAGTTCCTTCTAATCTACTATGAACATTTCAGATTGGGGCAATCGGAAATCTTGTCCACTCATCTCCTGATATCAAGAAAGAGGTTATCCGTGCTGGTGCCTTACAACCAGTAATTGGTCTACTTAGGTATGCTTATTTATCTTTCTTCCTTTCTACTACTGCTGAAACAGATGTTTAATCTTGAAAATCTGAAATCTGAAATATGGTTTGGAACTGTTTGCTATGATATCTGCTACAGCTCCACTTGTTTGGAAACACAAAGAGAGGCAGCATTATTACTAGGTCAATTTGCTGCGCCTGATTCAGATTGCAAGGTATGAGCTTGTCTCTTTCTTGATATGCTGTACTGTAATCTTAGCATATGTTCACTCAAACTCAGTTTTTTTTATGATATAAATGGATGAATTCAAACTAGAGAGAACATATTAAACATAACTGGCAACATGATCATACAGGTGCACATTGCCCAGAGAGGTGCCATTACACCACTGATTAAGATGCTTCAATCATCAGATGAGCAGGTCGTGGAAATGTCAGCTTTTGCTCTTGGTCGTTTGGCTCAGGTATTTATGTTTTTGACTTAGCATGTGAATGTTTTTGTTGATCTGGAATCTGCCTCTTTATCAGACCTTTTATGTGATAGGAACACAAATTCTAATCTTTGTGCTTAGTGCATTTCTAATGTTTTGAATGTTGCAGGACGCACACAATCAAGCTGGCATTGCACATAGAGGAGGCATCATCTCGTTACTAAATCTTCTTGATGTGAAAATGGGGTCTGTGCAACACAATGCTGCCTTTGCTTTGTATGGCCTTGCAGATAACGAGGTAAACCATACTCGCAATATATAGTTTTATATACAGCTATACTTTTTGCTCACTTGACATACCATGGGTACTTAATATTTTTTCTGTGAATAGGAAAACGTAGCAGATTTCATAAAGGCTGCAGGTGTTCAAAAGCTTCAAGATGACAACTTCACTGTCCAAGTATGCATTTGACTGCTTATATATGCAAAACCAATCTATAGGATTTTCAAACTCTAATTGCAAGTATTCTATTTGCAGCCGACTAAGGATTGTGTGGTGCGGACATTGAAGAGGCTACAGAACAAGATTCATGGACCTGTGAGTACCTATTTCTGTTGACCTTCTGGTTCTCGATTAAGTTTGGCGATGGTTTTAAATTTTTAATCCCCTGATGTATCACCTTTCTCAGGTACTAAACCAATTATTATACCTAATGAGAACCGCCGAGAAGACTATACAAATCCGAATTGCTCTGGCTCTTGCACATCTTTGTGACCCTAAAGATGGAAAATTAATTTTCATTGATAACAATGGTAAGCATCTCATATTCAGAATTTATTTTTTCTAATTAACTTTTTTTGTTGGTTTGTTGTTTCTGATCTATAGACGATACTAATGCAGCAGTAGAGTTTTTGTTGGAGCTTCTCTATTTCTCAAGCATCAAGCTGCAGAGATATAGTTCAAGTGCTTTATACGAATTAGCTAAAAAAGCTACATCCTTTGCACCAGAGGATTCAGCTCCTTCCTCACCCACCCAACAGGTAAATAATCTTCATTTCTTCTTTCAAGCATTAAATAATTTCTGAGTTGAGGTCTAGAACTGTTATTGATTATTATGCTGAAGGTGTTTTTGGGTGAAGAATTCGTGAACAACCCTACTTTGTCCGATGTCACATTCCTCATTGATGGTATAAAATTTAATCCCATTTATGTTTCATTATGGTAGGTATTATGGTAACCTATGATAACCTTCTTTAACTGAGTATATTTATGTCATATGATAGGTAAACAATTCTATGCTCACAAGATTTGCTTGGTAGCTTCCTCTGATATATTTCGTGCAATGTTTGATGGTCTATACAAGGTGAGCTTCTGAATTACGGTTGTGGTAACTTATCTCATCATAATATCATCACTCAACTAACTAGTGAATTGGTTTTAGGAACGCAATGCCCCAAATGTGGAGATCCCAAATATAAGATGGGAAGTGTTTGAGCTTATGATAAGGTTCATTTACACAGGGAGAGTTAACATCACCAAACATTTGGGTAAAGATCTGCTTGTAGCAGCTGATCAATATCTTCTCGAAGGCCTTAAACGTCAATGTGAATACACAATTGCACAGGTAACAAACGGTAGACCAAGGTCTTAAATTATTTTCTCGACAGAGACTAATCTCTGTATTTTTGTAATAAAATGGACTTTACTTCTGCAGGAAATCTGTCTGGATAAGATACCAGAAATGTATGAGTTAGCAGATACATTCAATGCTTCAGCCTTAAGACGAGCTTGCACGCTCTTTGTTCTTGAGCATTTCACTAAGCTCAGCACTCAGTTATGGTATGCAAAAATCATTACGTCATTACACTTTGTTTTTTGGAAATTTAACTTCTTTTTTTACAAGTGAGGTTTATTTTATTATCTAACGCAGGTTTGCAAAGTTTGTCAAGCAAATTATACCTGAAATCCGGAGTTACATCACTGATATTCTCACCAGGCCGGTCCAAGCTAGCCCCCCAACCCTTGTATAAAATACTTATAACTAGATTCCGGTTTGAAATAGTTGATTTACTCGTTCTAGATGTAGTTGATTTTGTTTGATAACCGGTCTGTATTTTGTTACTGCTATATAAACCGCTCAACACAATAATATCAAGAGGCCCTCAAAAGTTAGTTTATAAATGACTTCTTAGTTTTTAGTTTTACAAATGGCTGAGAAATCAGATTACCAGAGTAGCCGAGAAGGCATGGCATTGAAGCATATAAAAATTCTTAAGAAAGATCTAACTCATTGTGTAATATCAACTTTAACAAAAGGAAATCTTCTAAACTTGCAATTATTTTTTTTATTTTTGGAATTGTTTGGTTATGGGTCGGAAAGTCATAGATTCATACATCTTCTCATCAAGACCGAGCAAGGTTAAAAGTTAAAACCTTGGAGCTTCTGAATCTTTAAAACCTTCAACCTGAAAACAATGTCTGGTTTTTGGTCCTTTATTTAAAAAGTTTAAACGACATTGGTCATCCATGCTTTGCATAATCTAGAAAAATGAATAAAAATCAAATATTTAAGGAAAGAAAAAAAAAAGGAAAACATGTTATCACGATAGTTTATTTTTCCATTTTCGGCTCAACACAATCAAAACCCAACAATGGAGTCTCTCAATAGGGCTTTTTAAAGGCCCAAACTTGTGTGCCGCCGACGAGAGAGAGAGAGGGAGGGAAGCATCGTGGTTCGTAAACATAAGCCGCAAGTCTCGACACCGCCATTGATTTTGCATTCCTCTATTTACTCTCTGTCACGTCCTCCATTTTTGGGTTATTACGCTCACCAAGATCTTGAATTTGCCGACCTCTCTAGGTACTTCTCTCTTCCCAGTTTTCACAATTTCATTCCAATCTCGATTAGCATCGGAGTCAACTTGTAAAGTGCGTTTCTTTCTTCATCTGTTTCCTCAAATTTTGTCACCACAGTGCCAAAAACTGCCATTCTTGTGTCGTCTCTAAATTCCAATTCGATATTTAGATTTGACTCCGATCTGGGTTTCGTTGGAGGATACACCCGTGTTTGGAATTAGAAATTTCCTTGATTTGATCTTTCATCTGGGAAATCAACGTGTAAACATCTTTATTTTGTTGAAATTGTTTTTTCATCATAGCTAAATTCAATATTTTGTGGACCAAATCATTTTGGTTGGATCTAGTTTGTCTTACCCACTTTAAAGTGCGATCCTTGTCTGAGAAATCCTTTTATTTTTTCTAATAAAATCTCTCCTTTACACTTTCATGTTTTCAGATTCGTTCTGTTATCATCAGCTTGATTATCTTGCTTTGTTCCGTCAATTGTTGAAACTACAAAAATTGGATTCCACTCTTCAGTTTCTTGCCATTTCAATCTAACATTTTGGCTGTTTATGTTAGGATTTAAATTTGTAGAATATATACAAAACATTCATGATTTGGTTTTGATTAATCTTTTCACGTTTTTCTGTGTATTAATTCTCCAATCTATTTATTGTTGGTTTTTAGATTCTTGATGGTAAAAGCATACAGACAAGAGCATGTCTATAAGCATCCGTGGGAGCGGGTTAGTGCTGCCTCATGGAGGAAGTTTGCAGACCCTGAAAACAAACGCATTCTTTCCCACATCCTTGAAGTCGACACCTTGAACCGGAAACTTGATGCTGAGACCGGTAAACTTCACACCACACGTGCTCTCACCATCCATGCTCCTGGTCCATGGTTTCTCCACAGGATCATTGGCCAGGACATCTGTCACTGTGTTGAATCAACAGTTGTGGATGGAATATCACGTTCTATGCAGGTATAAAGTATTTAATGAACTTTTGTCCGCAAAGTTTTAAATTTTTAAATGAGGGAGCTTAATTGGGTAAAAGTATTTTTTTAGTAGTTACAAGGCATAGACAGCCATAGATTAGTGTTTTGATTAACTTATATAACAAGCATTAGGGCTCGTGAAACATTTGGTCGACAGATCAATCTAGCCCAAAGAAAATGCCTACTTTGTAAGATGAGGAACTAGTTTTAGTTTGTTGTAATCTGTTTGATTGGTAGTTGATTCGCATGAAGTATTTTTTTTGTAGTTAGAAGGCATAAGAAACAACCGTAGAGGAGTGTGTAGATTATAGCTAACATAGCATGTGAGCTGGTATAACAGCTGAGAAAGACATCTAACCATTTTGATTTCGTTCTCTTTCTATTATCGCTATGGATGAATGGTTCTAATCCAGCTTACAACAAAGAACATTAGTCTCCAAAAGTTCATTGAAGTGGAGGAGAGAATAAGATATGATCCGCATCCAGAAAATCCGTCGGCCTGGACGGTTTGTAGCCAGGAGACAAGCATTCGAATCAAACCCTTGTCGGCTCTGGCCTCAATGGCTGAGAAAGTTGAGCAGAAGTGCGCCGAGAAATTCATGCAGAATAGTGTTAAAGGACGAGAGGTTATGGAGAGAATTTGTAAGTATATGGAAGCAGAATCCGCTCCAATCTAAAGATCCAAACTTCTTAGATTCCAGTATCCTGGTTTTTGATTCTTGAATGTTTTGTATGTCAAGAGGGCTACTTTTTTGGAGCATGGTAATAAGAAATAGATGAAACAGTTTAGATCAAGCTGTTGTTTGTTTAAGCAACTCCTGTTTTGTGTTAGCAACTGGATGTTGAATTGAGAAGCTTTTGTCCAAATTTTGAATATAAATCCAAACGGATCCATTAAAATTCTAGTGGGTTGCGTCTTGATATTTAAAAACAAATATATGTATTATGTATGACTTATGTTATACAAGTGTAACACCGCCAAGAGCTACATGGACCGGGTGGTACTTAGTTACCTTAGTAGAACTCTGGCATATGGGGTTTGATCCCTGTTTTCTCACTTTGAAGGACCATGCTAATAATACAAATTAGTAGAGATATTGTTCGTACAAAATTTTGGTATCTGCGATTTTGTGTGAGTTCTACTGAGTGGGCGGAGCATTGGAGTTGTCTTCATCAAAATATATGCGGAAAAATGTATATTTTCTCTAGAATCGTAGTGAGCAAACTTTATAAACGAGGGTTTAATCTGTTACATAGGCACGAAGATGGGTACATGTGTGTTGGTTTGCTGATGAACAAAGTCTTTACAGGCAATCACCTTGTCACTTGTTTTAAGTTGGTTTCAATTTTGAAGCCCATCATTATTTTGTTATTTCATTTTCTCTATTGGTTTTTTGACTTTCTGGTCATTCATCCAACCAACTTTCAGATTCCCATAGCTCTCATAGTTTTCTTACAACTTTCGGTAGGTAGTTAGAGACTATGAAGTAGCTAGCACCTAAAGCATTATTTCTCAAATAACTAAAAGAACATTTTGTTGTATATTTTAGTTACTGTTGTAATTGGGATTTAATTTGTATATTATATGCTTGTATCAGGTAATAAATAACGCTCACTTATGTAAAAAAAATATATAAAATAATAGAAATTATTAGTATCCATTTTTTTCGAGCTCTTAACATTACAATTCTAAAAGTATAAATACTAAAACTCTACAACTTTTTATCCTCCTACTAATATTTGGGGAGTACTATTATAGAATAAATTTTTACATTGTTAAGATTTACATACAATGCCATTAGTCTCAAAAACAAACAAAAACAATTCATTAAGGGTAAAAATATCTAAACTAGTATCATTTTAATTAAAAATAGATATAGTTAGAAACAAAATCTTCACAAAATATTTTTTTAACTTCATTCACAATTTTTAAAAATAAATTAATTAAAACAAAATTATAACTAAATATGTTAACTATTATTAACTAATTTATAATTTCAAAAATAGGAAAAATAAAAAGCTAATTTATTTACATACTAAAAAGTCATTTCATCTAAAGTATACTATCATACTTTACTAAAAAATTAAATTTATTTATATAAATTTAACTAAAATTTTTACGTAAAAAATATTATAATTTAATAAATTATTTAACTTATTTCATTTTTAGATATTTAATATTTAAATAAAATTATCCCCTTATTAATATTACAAAAATACTTTTTAAAAACTAACCTTAAAGTTATTAAAAATTATATAATAATGTCATTGAAATAAATCATTTAAATAACAAAATGAATTGAGTCATTAAATGTGTTATTGTTATTGTCATTGAGTAATAACATAATATCTTAGTTAAAGATATTTATCAAATTTTAAAGTTTTATTTAGTATAACTAAAGTATACTTAATTTTGATAAGAGGATACGGGTTCACGCTCTTACATTTAAAAAAAATTTGAAAACTTTAAATTTTCTTTTTCTTTTATAATTTAGCTTACTTTTTTTTTAAGTTAGAATTCATTTTTGTTTACAATCTTTCAAGTATAGATACGTGACTTGATATCTTGTAAAAAACACGATTGATTTTTATCGATTAAGAGTTTTCTTTGAAAAAAGTATTCTCAGTTTTATGTAAGAATATGAGAAACACGATTTTGATTTTTTTATTTAAGAGGATAATTACCATTACTGGAATAATACAAAAGCTTCAAATTTAAAGTATATAGGTAAAACGCAACCGAATAGGTGATCAGTTTCTAAATGATTGTTTATTTTGTTTTGTTGAAAGGGAATTGTTTGATAAAGTGACAAATGCAGCAATGATAAAAATGTTCCAAAATATAAAGGAACGTATTATAATAGTTTTTAAAAAAATTGTCATGAAACTTATTTTTATATTAATACTATAACTTTTAGAATAAAATTACTTTATATAGTACCCCGTTTAAATTTTGTTCTGGATCCACCACTGATTGAATATATATTTTTCTTGATAAATTATATATATATAGCACTTATCTAATTAATTTATAATTGATAAATATAATATATAATTTCAAATTTTAAAAGATATATTAACCCGTGCAGTAGCACGAAACATAATCAAGTATATATATTAGGATACAAATTACAAACTCTAGTTGACCATGGTTGTTTTCTATTCAACATGCGTAAAATGTAACATATTTAAAAATAAATAATTTACAAATGAGCTCTTAACATTATACGCTCCTAAGGTATAAAAGATTTAAGAGATGAATTAAAAAGAAGAGTAGATTTGCATTTGAGTGAGAATATGTTCGAAATTTTCAGTGGATTTCTCGATGGGATGCGAATGCACTCCTTCGTAGGTTGTCACGACGACTTCTTGGTCCACTGTTAACCTTTGCACTTGCTTCTTCACGTTGCATCCTCCATATGTGCACCTATAGTAACTCCTGCACATTTATATATATAAACCATTATATCTATATGAAATAACAGTTTTTGAGTCTCTTGTAAGAGTAATTAACTGTCATATATATTCCCAAATCCACATTTAAAGGAATCTTTCCCGAAAATGCGTTCATTTATAATGACTGGTTATTAGATATATAGACTAGGAAGTAAAGAAGAGAAATTAATCAAATCGATATGAGATTAGTATAGGATCAATCTAGACTTGATGTGAATGATATATGCACATTTTAATGGAGTCTTTTAAAAGAGGAGTAGGTAATCGTCAAATTTGTTCAGATTTAATTAATATGATATTTCACCAAAAGAATTTATTAATTACTAGATATTAATATATATATATATATAGATAATGGGTCTCGCTATGTTTAGAAGATGAAGATCATAAATGAATCAACCATATATACAAAGTGTACAAACTATTAATAAATATCAATCTAGGCCGGGTCGATGTGAATGATATATAGGTACATATATTATATCTTTTAACTATGTTCTATACAGAAAATAATAAAAACGGATGAGAAGTAAGAAGGGATCGAAAAAGGAACCTAGGGAACTTGTTGTTCTTGACGGCCTTTTGGCCATATTTCCTCCATCGATAACCATCATCAAGAATATCCACTTGGCTCCTTGTCTGAAACGCAAACCTTTGTTTCTTCCCCTTCTTTTTCGACTCGATGCTTCTCGAACAACCTTCTGATCTAGCCTTTGATCCCTCTTCTTCGCCTTGATGCAACTCCGGTTTTGAATGAGATTTTAGCGACAAAAACGGAGCATACAACGACCCGTTATGATCATATCCCTCCATATTCCTATTTAACTGTGCAGTTTTACTAACAACACGGACCGATCCACCTGAAGAAGAATTTTCTTTTGTTCTTTTGTTTGTTTGATTGGGGGTGTATAGATTGTTAGCAAGATCTTTTGTGAGAAACATATTAGAGTTTAGTCTATATTATATAGATATATTCATGGCAGACTATGAAGTCAAAGACGAAGAGGCGGCCCGCTGCTAATCGTTAAAGAGAAGCAGTGTCGTAGACGACACGTAAGGATTAAGCATTTTACATAATTACATTTATGCACATTAAGTTATGACATTATATTATATGTACCCCTAATCCATATTTCTTAATATATATATATACATAGATCTAACGGCAATTGTCTCAAGAGATTATTCTTTTCAACGATTTATTTACTGACTTTTCCACGAGTAAATAAATCACAGAATAAAAAGAAATTCATATGGATAAGGATCAGATCTATATGTACAAGAACGTATACTACTGAAAGTGCTTTAAAAATGTGCATTAACAAACATTATTTTAATAAATTATTGCAAATTAGGGAGGAAAGACGTATTGGTGATCTGACGTAAGAATCAATTACTCATTTTTATGTCATGATTTTTTTGAAGTAGATTAAGAAACCTATGCATGCACCGACGTACGAACATAGAATTTTACTAATGGATTGTGGAAAATTAATTATTACGAACGAATAAAAATCCTCAATTTCTCTCGAATGATGTCATATAAGGGTAACACGTTTTTTTTCTTTTCATACGTCATATATAGGTTTACGTTTTTCTTTTTGTCGAACGTCATTTTATCCGTGCATTTAATAAATATCTACTACCTTTTATTGAGTTGATCAATCAAAGTCTACTACGTTTGAAATCCACATATATAAAACTTTCCTATCTTAAACAGACGTCTTTTCCGAGTTTTAAATACACGAGTTTTATCCCTGGACCATCAAATTTTATTGACTAAGGAGAAGTAGTTTGAATCGGTTCTTTGTTCCAATGCTACTAAACGATGAACACAGTTGTTGATGTAATCATTGCGAGATATACCATATAATATTATGGTTAAAACCAATTGCATGATGAATAAATACCAGTTTGTTGATTTCATCGAATTATTTACCAATTGCGCGGATATAACTTATGACATATATTACTACTTTTTTCCCATTTTGCTTCCTTAGCGAGATAAAGAAAAGTAAATTTATTTTCATGGTTTGTTTTGGACGTCAGTAAGTAAATATTCATTCGTATGTAGTTAGGAATTTTGGTCAAACTTTTAATCCTTGTAGAAGGGAACAATATATTTAATTGACGCAGACGTGATTGATAAAAGTATACTCCGAGGTTGAAGTTGAAAACCATTTACCAAAATTACTAATTAATTTCAAACAGGAAAACAAAAAGTAGTAGCTCACCGTTTACTGTTGCTAGTCCATGTTTGCTTGACGACCATTCAAAGCCCCAAAAGAAAAGTTTGACAATTGTCAAGACATCATGTCTGAATATCCTCTATATAATCATTTTAACAATAATAAAATGATTCTCATAAAATATATTTTAACAATAAAGAGTTATTCTCGTATACCAATAAGAGTGATTTTCATAAAATATATTTTATAAAACATTAATTACTAGACTAATTATATTATATGTCATTAGATCAATCATATATAATCTGTTTTTATTTTAAACATTATAATCTTACCTAAATTAACTTTGTTTATTTATGAAAAATCGAATAAATAAATATTCCACAAAATTATAGCTGATTTTATTGTTTTCTAAATTTAATTTTTAAAATTTTATTAATTTTAAAAATATATTATTTTAACTAAATAATTAATTAGTAACATAAATATGTAAAAACTTTAATTTTAGATTTTAATTATTTACACAATAATATACTATTAAAATATTTAGAAATATTTATTTATTTTATTATTTTTCTAAAAATTATTATAAATATTTAATCCCAGAGAATAACCTTATATTATATAACCCCTAAGAAGATTCTTGGAAGACGCACGTGTTCTTTTACAATCTCTCTTTTCCTTACTCGTCGCAGCCTCTATAACTTTTTGGAAAAGAGCTTCTGGGATACGTGGCTGTGTAGACTTTGGGCCTGTTATGTGGGACAATATTCGTTGTTGGGCTTAACAAGCCTTTGGTAGTAGTACAGGTTTATTTCTGGTTTTGGGTGAGAATCATTGTGTATTGTTGTGAGTAGTGTAGAATTAGAAATTAAGGTTAGTGACTAGCCCTGTCAATTTGGGCAAAAGCCCGCGGGGCCGCCCCATTAACCCGGGGTAGGTACGGGTCGAATATTTAGAAACCGTAAAAAAACGGGTCTTGCGGGGTGGGGTTCGTTTTGTTGCGGACTATGCGGGCGGGCCCCTCGGGCTAACGGGTACCCGCATAAGAGACTAAACCGGACAATTTCTAAACCGATTTACGGATTATGCGGGTTTTGCGGGTTTTATGCGGGGTTTTTCATATTTTGTGGATTTTTGTGGATTTTGCGGGTTGCCCGCGGGCCCTGCAGGCATATGCGGGGCGGTCGCGGATTTTGAATTTTACGTTTATGCTTATACGGGGCGGGTTTGGCCCGCTTGACAGGTCTATTAGTGACAATTGACAGAGAACAGATTTGACTGGTAAAACGGGTAGGTTTAGGACACTGGTTCAATTGAAACTCTGATTAAAGGTTTGTTTAAGCCTAAGTTTCCTAATATAAACGAAACCAAATGTTCGTTGCTCTACGTTGTAAGTGGAAACAGAACCTCGAATAATATACCCGGATTAGACTTATATCAAGAGATGTCATTATAATAGAAAACTTTTATTAATAAGTACTTCAAAACACAAGTTATAAAACATCTTGGGATTTGACCACATAAAAGGTTAACATTACAAGGCTGGCTTTGAGCCCAAATATGAGAAGTTAGGGTTAAGATCTTTTAATATATAAAAAAATTTCTGGAACCACTTGATCAAAGATATGTTGGAGTAGTTTGGTGTAGGTGTTCCCATTATTGTCACCTAAGTTTGATTCTTGCTTCTTTAGTATTGAATCTTTTCATTTTTTTAACAGTTTTATTATTTTTGATGCGCCACAATACATTACTGTGATTGAGGCCTCTTCAACTTCAGAGCTGATCTGGTTTGATCAACCCAAAACCATGTATTAAGATTGTTATTTGAGACTTTCAAATACCTTACCAGGTTTTTCCCAAAAAAGAACTTATATAAAGGATATGGTAAAACAACTAAAACACAAATATTACTAATGAAACAACATAAATCAGTTGCTAAGATCTATATGTATAGATAGATAGATAGATAGACAGGAGAATGAGACACACACTGTCGCTATGAGGATGCCATAATCACAAGGAAAATATTTGTTGGCCCACCTTTGGAAACAGTCTACCTAATCCACAAACTTTGTTCCTAAGCAAATACTTAAAAAAAAAAAACTCAAAATAGCTGTACTGCGCCTAGAGAGACTAGAGTCTCACCACCAAACCAGAATTGCAAAAAAAAATTGTTACATTGCACATCTTTCATGTATTTTTTCCCAGAATATTTGTAGACCACAATCACAGTTTCTATGGAGAAGAAAGACTTGAGCTACGGTTAGAAGAGCTACATTTTTGTCAACCAAGAATATTAAACATAACCCAAAGTAGTCAATATATTTTTAGAGAAAGAAGAAAAGAAACAAAAGGCATAAGATGAGATTATTTTTTCTGAAAACAGCAACAAAAACAACAACAAAAAAAAAGCATAACTTTTTTAGGTCGATGCTTTTACGCGTTCGGATTCCAAAGCCTCCAAAAATTGGAATTGAACAAACCCAACACGTCCGGCAATACCTTCCTCGCTAATCCCTTGTGTCCCGTCACATTCGCCGCCGCCGGAAAAAGCACCACCGTCGATTCTTCTTCTTCTTCTTCTTCTTCAAAAACAATCTCATCCTCCGGTTCTCCTTCCACCACCTCAGCTTCATTCAGTCTATCTGGTGACGACACGTGGTGAGTCTCAGAAACAGTGGTTTCGGTGAATGGCTCATAGACGACGGGTTTAGGATTATAATCCGAATCAGTGACCCGAAGACCCGGTTTCTCTTTCTTCTTACCTCTCTTAGATTTGTTCCGAGAAGCAGAGTTTTCTTGACCGCTAGTGAGATGATGATTCTCGAAAGCTTCGATGATTTCATGGATAAGCTCACGATTCGGAGATGAATCCCAACGAAACCAGTAGTTAGTGTAACAATCGAAACACTCACAATCGAAAACTGGTGGTTTATGATTTTTGCTAGATTTGTTCTTCTTCTTCTCTTTCGTCTTCTTCGACTTAGAAGAATCAACAACAGAAGAAGCAGAAATGGTGGTTCCTCTTGTGATTAAGTAAGCAAGTACTTCTCTGTCTTCAGCTGATAGAACCGAAACTAGAACCAAAATCGTCGCTGGAAGAAGCTGCAAGACAGAGAGACAATCATCATCTTCGTTGAGATGGTTAGACGATGATGTTGATGATGATGGAGGAGGTGGAGATGGGTAAACTTTTCCTTTCTTCTTCATTTTAATGGCTTTTTTCTCTGGCTTTACCAATGTCAGTGGAGAGAGATTTATTTCTTTTCTTCTTTTTTTTTTTCAGATAAGGAGAGACAAAAAAAATAATTATTATACTGTAATGTTTTATTTTATTTTAGGAAATTGGGACTCCAATTATACGGCCCACCTCAGCTTCCTCCTTTTTTTTTTTTGTACAATAACCCATGCAAGTTTTTTTGCTTTTTTATTCTTTCCATACTCTTTTTTTTTGTGTGTTTCGTCGTATTCTTTGGTTACAACTGAGGAAAAAAAAAAAAAAGTTAAAACCTTACCACATTAATGTTTATTTTCCGTAATACACCACTGTTTTATTGGTTTAAGTATTACAGAAATTTGCTATTTTAATAGATACTTGATACATTACACCTTCTTCTATAATATGTTATTTGAATTTTTTTTAATATAATATGAATTGGTTAAATAACTTGGGATTTCCATTTAATTTAGTATATACTGTTTATGAACGTATACAAATTTATACAAGTCGAGTTGCGATAGTGACAATGTATTATCAATCTTTACCACTGGTTATTGTTACAGTAAATCATTAATGGAAGCTATTCAGATATTAACTAAAGATAGAAAAGAAGGTTGTCTCCAGTTTTTTTTATACATTTATTATTGGGATCTTTTATTAGTATTTCGAAGATGTATATATATCTCAAGAAGAATGTTTTTAAATTACTTAAACAGTTGGATATTGATAAAACACGTATTAATTACACATATCTTCTCCTTCGTCCTTTTTTTTTTTGTTTTTTTGTCTTGTATCAGTCAATCATAGTGTCTGCATACGAGATGACCATTGAACATTTTGGCTAATAAGTTCATATGGTAATTATAAATTCTTAATTTCTTAGTAACAAATATATTACCTTACCAAGATTCTAAATCATTCATAGCTGCTCCTAATGATTAGCCTGTCTTATCTTCTGAAAGATGCTCTTTTACCTTTTTAAGATTCGGATGGATTTGACTTTGAGCTTTAATGTATCTAATACACCTGGGCAATCAGGACAGGAACTTGAGGCCCGTATATATATGGGCTTTCAAACACAAACAGCTCATCATATTCTGAACACACATCAATTCCAATACTCAGGCCTATTGAACTGAAATTGCATCCAATATTTTTGTTATTTATATCAGTGATTTTTAATATGATATGTAAAGGTTGTAAACAAATTAAATATAATATGTAAAGGTAAAAAAACTTTGGTCTTGAAGTTCGTCCAAGGCTTATGCCCCAATAGCTTGGAAAAACTTGCCATTGGTTTCGAGTATTGGGAGCCTAAGATCTTCACCGGAGACATCCATCAGCTCTGTCATATATCTGTTATACGAACTCAATGTCTAATATTTGGTTGCAGTGCTTCCAAAATTTCCTCGTTACTTGTTAACATGATATTTCCATTACAGAATACTCACCTCGAAACAATGTTCGTTTGGGCTTTCAGAATCGATTTTGCCACCTAATCGGATTCACTATACTGTTTTCGAGCAATGATTTCCTTTTTTTACTAGCCGTTACAGGTAAAACATAAAAAAAAATACCGTTTCCTTTTTAACGCGCGATTCACGACGTTATTCACGCCGTCCAAGACAAGTCCGCACATGTGGCGCAGCTTGTTTTAAAAGACCCCATCCCTGACACAGATCATACGTGTGAAAAAGGTCTCTCATTGGTCAAAATCCGTTACTAAAAGCTGATGTGTCTACCTATAATTGGTAATCTACCAATAGGAGGCACCATGTGCACGCTAGAGTATGATGCGCCAGCTAATAAAACGACAGGATTAAATTAAATTAAATTAAAAAAAAGAGGTAAATGTTATGAGTGGCGTGGTCCACCGGAGCACGGTCAAGCCTCAGCCATTCGTTAGTCAGAGGGTGTTTAAGTAAACCACTAAGATAACGCCACGTGTTATACTTTCCTCTCCCGCGTTATAGTCTCCATAGATCTGACCGTTAACTTCAACAGTCGTGTTCTCTCACCTCCCATATCTAGCCGTTGAGCCCTATACTGTACATCTCTCTCTCTCTCTCCTCTCTTCTTGCAGTTTCGTTTCAAGAACGAATATACGAAATTTGCAGATTTTTGTAAGAAATGGGAAAGCTTTTGTGTGATTCAACGACGACATTTCAATCTCCTTCACCAACGGTTCCGTGGAGAGAACCGTCTACAACAGCCGCCGTGTCTCTCGATGATGTGGATCTTGTTGACCAATCCGCGGCGGCTGCAGCTGTGGAGGCGGTTGAGAAGACGATGGAGGCGGCAGCGGCTACCGCGTGGGATGAGGTTTATGGTCTCGAGGAGCAGCAAAGACGGCATCTTAGCCGGCTTCACGCGAGAGGTGTGTTATGGAAGCATCCTGGTAAAGATGAATCCTCTGCTTCCGTTGTTTTCCGTCTCTCTCACGGCGGAGAGGTTTCTTCCGACGGGAACTGTTTGTTCACCGCGTCACAGAAGGCCATGGAGGCGCGTGGGATCGACGCGCGAGACTTACGGCGGCGTACGGTGAGGAGGTTTTTGGATGATTTCAGATCTGCTAGCGAGGAAGAGAAGGAAGTTATTACGGATGCGGTTAGGCATATGTATTCGCCGGATCTGAGGAGTGGTTGGGGGATTCATATTGTTCAGGAAGACAAGTTGTTGGCGAAGAAAGACGAACGCGAGAGTCTAGATTCTGCCATTGATGAGCTTATACAGATTGGGATGCAGAGGTACTTAGCTCGTTTTTTTGCTAACTCCAGATTCAGATCTGGTTGCTGTTGGGAATGGATCTGGATGCTTAATCATACGTTTAATATGAATATGGAAATTAGGAAGCAAATGCAGCATTGTTATTCTTCTCATGATTAAGAAAGTTTTAACCTTTAGGTGAAATTATGCTCTTTAATCTCTTGGGTTTGTATTGTTTACTGATTACTTTCTCTTATGTTTTTCCTCATTGCAGAGAAACTGCGGCAGAGTCAATCTACAAAGAGAGGTGTCTTCCGGTGAACGATGGACTTAGTTGGGCTAAGTACATGTCGATTTCAGGCTCATCAGAGGATGAGTATGATATTATTACTTTGCAGTATACGGAAGATGGGTTGTTATCTGTAGATGAGAATCGAGAAGGACGTGCAGCTGCGTTTGGGGATGACATAGCAATTGAATGTCTTGCCACAGAATTCAAACGAGAAATCTATGTGGTGAGTAGTAATCTGCTTATCAAGTTTGTTACTTGGTTGTGTTTTTTCCAAATTTACATCAAAGTCAAGTTGTGGAATTTGGGTGTTGTAGGTGCAAGCGCATGGATCAGATGGGATGGTAGAGGAAGAGAACTGTGTGTTCTTCCTTCCTCACAAACCAAGAAGTGAAGTTCTTGAAGTCCCAGTCTTTCTATTCATGAAAGGCACAGGTACTATATACTAAACACACCATTTGATAAATCTTTCTCCACATCTATTTTGATTTGGTACTAAAATCATCTCACTGGTTCAGGTTGGTGTGGTGGTGGAGCAGACCATTACGAGCCCTTGATTGCGAATCCATCTCCGCTGATATCTCATGAGAAAGTCGCCCTCGTTCTCTGACGTCGAGCTTCTTCAAAATTACAGAATTTGAGGGTTTTTGGTAGTTTTATTATTGTTGTTGGTAGAGAGCATCATGTTAGGGAGAGAGAGAGAGATGAAATTTGTGCAGGTTATTGGCCTGCGAGGTTAAAGCTGTTTGATCAAAATTGTAGTTTGAGAAGAGCATTGATTTTTTGTTTATGATTGGGGATGAAAACGGAAAATTCTCTGTCTGTTTAAGAGTGGCGGCTGTAAGAGTGTAAACTCACAATTTTTGTTTTGACTATAAATTTAACTTTCTGATTTCTATCATGAAATCTAATTCTCAAAATCATCTAGATTTGATTTAATCCAATTCCCAAAATCATCTAGATTTGATTTAATACAACCATGAACACTTTTTTATATAAAGAAAAACACCAACTTTGATCCATTGCTTGATTAGGCTTAACGATGGAATCAAGTCTTCAATTTGATTTTTCCTCCCTTTGATTGACATTTCACTTAATCGATTCCTTTTGATGGAGAAGAAATTTCATACATAAATTAACCGCCATATTCATATATATATATATGTACAACTATTATAGAAGACCATATATAATATAATAAGATAAAAGAAAAGGGTTATCAATACACCCGAATTTTAACTCTCATCACAGTGCCGTCGTTGAACTTTATAGCTAAACTGAAAGACACATAGACCACCACATAGAACATAAATATTCTTAATTTCTTACATTGACTTCTTTGAAATGAAAGTTCCTAAAAAAGCAGAATCTTCAGCTTCCAACAACTAAAATTTGCATCACCAGATTCCATTTTATTTGATAGTTGTCTCACGATAATACCATCCAGCCTAAAGTTAAATACCAGCCAAGAAAGTAGCCAAAATGGCAATATTCTGAGATCTCTTATTGGAAAAAAGGAAAGAGAAGATAAAGCCAAAAGTACACATGGGAGTAATGGTTGAATCTCCTATATATTATTTGGAAAGTATATTTATAAATAAATATTAAAAAGTGTTAATATTTACATCACATTGCCATTATTTAAAAAAACAAATTTTAATCTCTCATTAAGAGTATTTTAGTAATTAATTATAATATTCTTTTGAATTATTTTTTTTTTTGAAAAGTAGATAAAAATAGATTTTGTAAATATATTTTTTATTTAATTAAACACACTAATTAAATTAAATGTTGATTTAATTTTCCAAAATAAGAGATTTTATGTAGATTGCGATTTTTTGAAAAATCTAAAGAAAAAATTTAAACCGATTTAATTTTGTTTTTAGATGCTAATTAAATTTACAATTATAATCTTAATAATAAATTAGCAAATGGTTTTATTTTTTAAAAATAATCAAACATGTAAACATTAAATAATTTATTAAATTATAATGTTATTTAAGTGAAAATTTTAGTTTAATATATGTATATCAATTTTATTTTTTAGTAAATATGATAATATACTTTGATGAAATAACTTTTTTCATATGTAAATTAAAGATTGTTTTTTTTTTATTTTGAAATTATAATTTAGTTAACATATTTATTTTTTTCTCGATTATAATTTTTGTTTTATTTAATTTATTTATTTAAAATTTTTTTAAAATAAGTGAAAAATAGATTTTGTAAATTTTTTGTTGATTTAATGAAACACACTAATTAAATTAAATTAAATGTTGATTTATTTTTTTTTACAAATAAGAGATTTGATGTAAATTGCTATTTTTTATGGAAGATTTTAAGGAAAAATTTAAACTGATTTAATTTTGTTTTCCAAATAAATATTAACATATATTAAAGTTATTTTCTAATTTGTACTCTCCAAATAATAATATCTTTATTAAATCTATTAATTCGATTTACAATGTTATATTACAATGTTAATGTTAGTTCCTCTTTATAATATCGAATCTATTAGTAGATTTTAAAATGTTAATTCATATCTGACTTAGGGGGTGTTATTGTTTTAGTGATTTTTAAAGAGTTATAAGTTTTAAGAAGTTTAATGTTATTCAATCTTAACTTTTAAAAACTCTATTAAAATCTTATGTTATTGGTTTATGATTTATAAAAAGTTGTTTAGAGACATTAAAAGTCATGCGTTATTGAATTGATGATTTTAAAAAGTCATTAAAACTTATCCGTTATTGGATTAAAAAGATTTTAACCAACTTTCAGATTATATTAAAGTTTAGTGTTATTGGTTTATTGATTTTAAAATTTTTTGTTCATGTGAAACAACTTTTAAAAACTTTCAAAATAATAGATGTTAAAGTGAGATTCTCAAAGTTATGTTTTTCTAAATACTATGAAAATCTCTGAGAATATGAGAAAATTATATAAACTCTCTAACAATTCCTTAAATTCTACAGTTATCATAATCATTAAGATTCTACTTAAATCACTAAACCAATAACACCCCCTTAGTTTAACATGGTGTACAATTTAACATAATATTGTAACATTGTAATTTAATTTTTAAATCTCTTTAGGTTGTAAAATTTGGTAATTTAAACAGAACAAGATATAATTCAAATTCAAATATCCGAAAATAACAAAAAATAAAAAAAGAAAAATATCCAGAAATATTCTGTTGGGAACAATATATTGCAATATCCAATATCGCTAATAGACAGACTATCATTCAACAGAAAAATATATTATACGAAATCAATCTTAGAATATCCTGGGTTAATATTTTCCAAAAAATCTTAATTAATATCTTAGAATATAGCAATCTTTCAAAACTTTACTTCTTTATTCGGTTAAATTAAAGAAAATATTCTGATCTTATATATAATTTTTTCAACCGAAAATTTCTAATATTGTCGAGTATGAAATATTGGTTTTATATTTCTGATTATAAAATGTTTACGTAGATATTACAAAAATTCGATATTATAAAATTTGATATCATAATTTTCGTAAAGTTTTAGAAGAATTACAATTTTCTAATATCCTTATTTTATAATTTTCAGATATTTTTCTATAATTGCAGTTTGTCTGTGCTATAGAACGAAATATATTCTAGTTGAATATTAATATGTGCACACGCCCCTCAGTCCCTCACGTAGCCATACCAGCACACCAGTGACGAAAAGACAACCTTTGGGAGATCTCAAAAGGTTCTCTCATTTGCAGAAATGCCCTTTAAATCCTTTTCGATGTTTCTTATGTTCTTCTTCCTTTTATAACTAAAAATCTCATTTTTAGCCCAATCCTCCTCCTCTCTGCTGTGTATCTTTGACGATGGCGGCTTTGTCTTCCTCCGTCAGCTCCCGATCGTATCGTTCCGGTTATTCGGCTGCTTTCTCACCGGTTAACGGTAACCGACATCGATCACTCTCGTTTCTGTCTGTTTCTCCTCTAGGATTGAATTCTCATGACCTCTGTGTTAGATTCCAGAGGAAGTCTGGTCGTGCTTCTGTCTTTGTGCAAGATGGTTAGTTTCGATTCTCTCTTTATTCGTCGGATTGGAATTGACCAAATCTAAAAACAAACTTATTAATTGCACTTGAATCTCTGATATGTTGACAATTTCATTACTCTTAGAATCATTAGGTGTCTCTGTAAATTAATTGCAATATTCATAATTGCAATATTCATATCAGTAAAAGAGGGATTGTTCTGACATTTTAGGTGCAATGGTCACCAATTCAAATCCAACAGAGAGTAAATCGTCTCTTAAGGGATTGAAAGACGAAGCTTTATCAGTTTTATCTCAAGAAGCAGCCAAGGTTGAAGCAGACTCTGATGGTCAAAGCCAGTCAACGGTTAGTATCACGGTGGTTGGAGCCTCTGGTGATCTTGCCAAGAAGAAGATTTTCCCGGCCCTTTTCGCCCTTTACTATGAAGATTGTCTTCCTGAGGTATTGCCAAGAAGAAGATTTCCTTCTCTATGATTGCTATTTTGATTGTGTTTTGAACACTAAAAGCCTAATGATTGACAATTTGATTTTGTTGTGTGGCAGCATTTTACGATATTCGGTTATTCTAGGAGTAAGATGACAGATATTGAGCTTAGAAACATGGTCAGCAAAACCCTTACCTGCAGAATTGATAAGAGGTCAGCAGTTGTAGTTCCTGAAGTTTCCGTTTTTAGTTTAAAGACGAATTTTTTTCTCGGAGGTTGCCTAGACAAGTCTTTATGCTTCATTTCAGTTGGAGATGGGTTTGTGAAGATTATTAACTCTGAGTATTATGCCATTGTTCCATTCTGGATTTCAGGGCAAACTGTGGTGAAAAGATGGAAGAATTCCTCAAGAGATGTTTTTACCATTCTGGTCAGTATGATTCTCAGGAACATTTTACTGAATTGGACAAGAAGCTCAAGGAACATGAGGTATTGATGTGTTGAATTCCACTGCCAATTGATCTTTTCTGCTTTCAACTTCTTTTCGACCGTATTGGATTTGATTCCTTGATCAGTAAACTAGAAAATTGGAATCTACTTGTTTTACAAAGTTGTACTAGTCCATTTTATTTTCTGCAGGCTGGAAGAATCTCAAACCGCCTCTTTTATTTGTCTATTCCTCCAAACATATTTGTAGATGCTGTGAAATGTGCAAGCACTTCTGCTTCATCTGTCAATGGATGGACTAGGGTCATCGTTGAGAAACCTTTTGGTCGAGATTCTGAAACCTCGGCTGCTTTAACGAAATCCCTCAAGCAGTATTTGGAGGAAGATCAAATTTTTAGGTGAGAGCTATTGCACTTACACCTTTTTTTGCTGTAATGTTGATGCTATTGGATGCTGAGCTGATATGGTGATTAAAATTGTGTTCTTACAGGATAGACCATTACCTAGGAAAGGAGCTAGTCGAGAACTTATCTGTTCTTCGATTCTCAAACCTTATATTTGAGCCGCTATGGTCAAGGCAGTACATAAGAAATGTGCAATTGATATTTTCTGAGGATTTCGGCACTGAAGGACGTGGAGGGTAAATTGCTGTGTTTTCCATTATCTGGTTATTAATATCTCGTCTGTATTGAAAGCTTATGTTTCCCTTCTGTTCTCTTATGTTTAATTCAGGTATTTTGACAACTACGGAATAATAAGAGATATAATGCAGAATCATTTGCTTCAAATCTTAGCCCTCTTTGCCATGGAAACGCCTGTCAGTTTGGATGCAGAGGATATCAGAAATGAAAAGGTATGCTAGTTTTTTTTGTTCAATTTACACTTTGGGTTTGGTTCAAGAAAGCATGTTATGAAAGCCTCGTGCACAATTCAGGTTAAGGTATTACGTTCTATGAGGCCAATTCGAGTTGAAGATGTGGTAATAGGGCAGTACAAGAGCCACACAAAGGGAGGAGTCACATATCCAGCCTACACCGATGATAAAACTGTACCAAAAGGTAGCCTGACTCCGACATTTGCAGCTGCTGCTCTTTTCATCGACAATGCAAGATGGGATGGTGTGCCTTTTCTAATGAAAGCTGGCAAAGCACTACACACCAGGAGGTAGGTGCCTAGAACTTCAAACTTTGAAATTTTGCACATTGCCTCTTTACTGATAAGTGAAATTACAGTGCAGAGATAAGGGTGCAGTTCAGGCATGTTCCTGGTAATTTGTATAACAGGAATACTGGTTCTGATCTTGATCAAGCTACAAATGAGCTTGTGATCCGTGTCCAACCGGATGAAGCAATCTATGTGAAAATCAACAACAAGGTCCCTGGTTTAGGAATGAGATTAGATCGCAGTAACTTGAATCTTCTATACTCAGCAAGGTATTCAAAGGAGATACCAGATGCATATGAGAGACTTCTGCTGGATGCAATAGAAGGAGAAAGAAGGTTGTTCATAAGAAGTGACGAACTCGATGCAGCTTGGTCACTATTTACTCCATTGCTTAAAGAGATTGAAGAGAAGAAGAGAATCCCTGAGTACTATCCTTATGGGAGTCGTGGTCCAGTTGGTGCTCATTATCTAGCTGCTAAGCATAAGGTGCAATGGGGTGACGTTACCCTTGACCAATAAAACATTTCTTTGTTTTTGTTGTCTCTTTTTTACATTGATATAGATTTATCTAGGATTCAAGCTTTTTCTACGTCTCTTTTTACAGCTTTAATTGGCAATTTGGTTATGTACCATTAATATATATAAATAAACCAAAGGGGTTTCTCTTATTCTCTTTACGAGGAAAATATCTTCTTCACTCTTTTTATGTTGTGGTCTTCTGGGTCTGGTTCAGAAATATATATTGTATCTAGAAAGGTTGACAAAAAGTTAAATAAACTAAACTAAAAACGAACAAGTGATAGTTGTACAAAATATTGTTAATACTAATAAGAAACTAGAGTTTATATACAAACCAATCGGAGACATAACAAACAGATCCGCTGTAGCACACAGGTTAATTTCAAATGATGAAATCCGGGTTCAAACCCCGGCGGCGGAATATATATATATATATATTTTTTGGTCAACAATATTATGCGGAATACTTTTTTCTTATAATTTTTGGTAATCAAGGAAGAAATTGATGTAAAGGGATACAATCCATTTCACAAAAGAAAGCGTGTAAAATGCAAACATGTCTTAAGCTCCATCTCATGTCTACAAGGTTTTGGTTTTATATCTTTGACTTAAGCATCAGACATTGGAAGTTGACCACAGTCTGCTATGACCACTTTCTTTCTGGGACGGTCTCCTCTGTCTGTCTCTTGTTCTTCTATCAGCTTCACCACTTCCATTCCTTCTATTACTTGTCCGAACACCACATGCCTTCCGTCCAACCATGAAGTCTGTCCACATCATTTCGCATATTAATTTCGTATACCTTCAACTTAGCAACAAAGCTTAAATGATCTTCGTTAAAATCTAAATCCAATGTCAAAGATCTATTATCTAGGTCACTTAATTGATTTCTATATAATACCCGTGTTCTTATGGATTGTTGACGCTCGAGGATGACATTGAGCAAGATTCTTGCCTACTTATAAGATATAACTTCTAATTTGACAATAGTGCTTAACCAGAGAGGGAGATTTTTTTTAAGTTTTACCTTAACAGTGCAGATAAAGAACTGACTTCCATTAGTATTAGGGCCAGCATTTGCCATACTCAGAACTCCTGGTCCGACATGGGATACTGCAACATATTGCGCATTATTACTTATCATGAACTTTATAAAAGGGAAGGTTTTGAGTATGAATGACAAAGCAAAGCTGGGCAGAATGAAAAAGAAGGAAACTGATAGTGATCTACATGTGAAATAAGGATAGACTTACACTTGAAATTCTCATCCTTGAATGTCCTGCCATATACACTTTTACCTCCAGTTCCCTGCTCAACAATTAGACTTCTGTATCATTATAATGGAATTATCCTAGCAGTTACTAGAAAGACCTTCAGTTGCATAAGTAAGAACTCAAGCATCCTTCTTTACCAAGCAATATTTGACTTATATTATGTACCACATCCAAGAAATTTAATATACATCCTGCCATCATGGTTATGCGTCAAGCTTACTTTAAATTGACCTTTGGCAGAAACTACATTCTACCCCACTACTTAGAACATATAGAGTGGGAGGATTCAAGGAACTCCATGGCAGTCAGAAAGAGATTTGTGGATAGGAGCATACTCCTCATTCTATCTTCTAAAGAGCTCAACACATCCATTGTTAGTCAAATATACATTTGTGTGTGGTGAAGTTTATTCTTCTTAATTTGAGAGAGGCATTAATGTAAGAATGCTTTTTTCAAGATTAGATAGAAACAGAATATGTACGAACTCAAATGAAGCTACCAAAAGACAGAAAAACTCACATTGCCCTTCTCAAAGTCTCCTCCCTGAATCATGAAATCTCTGATGACACGATGGAATGTAGAACCCTTGTAGCCAAATCCCTTCTCACCTGAGCAAGATCAATCACAGTCACTGACATATAAACCACATACTTGTGCAAAAGAACATCCCATATGATATGATATATGGAATTACCTGTGCACAGAGCACGGAAGTTCTCCACAGTTTGGGGAACATCATCACCATACAATCCAATAACAATCCTCCCAGCTAACTTGCCCACTGGATTTCCAACACTTATATCGAAATACACCTTGTGCGTGATTTTTGATTGGGGTTCGGTTAACAGCTGGAATACGAAATCCACATTGTATTATGATTCAATAGCTAGGCAAATCTAATGAAAAACCCTAGCGTAAGCTGAATTTAAGAATCAATCGACTCAAGAATTACAATTCCATCAAATGACATCAACGCCTCTTCCTGAATACAAATTTCCATACAAGGTTAGGAGATGAGAGGATTCCTAACCTCAGCATTCGATTGAACCGAGAAGCAGCGGTGGTTTCTTTTGGTAGAAGACGTATGAAGGAGGAGCGATGAGACGGAGAAGGGAATTGAAGACGAAAACGAGATTGAATCGAAGGCGGATTTAGTGCCAATTCGAAAAGAGGTAGATGTGAGAGCGGATGAATTGATCTGATAAAGTCTTCGTGGTGCAGCTGAGAGCGACTTCGGATTTGACTATGATAAATACCAAAAATAGGAGCATGAGAAGAAGAAGGTGAGAGGTAAAACAAAATCAAAAAGGACAAAAAAAGGAAAGGGAAACGAACCAGAGTCATCGACAAGGCCGCCATGGGAGCTGAAACTCTTGCTCGCGTTTTGCTGGTAATTGGTTGGTGAGTGACGACGATGAGTGATGTGATATAGCACGAATGAGTCTTGACACATTATATTCGATGTAAATTACAGTTATGCCACTTCTGGTGACATGGCCTCGAATCGAGTCAATTTTGAGTGGGTCAGGTCCACCGATCCTATGAATTTGAAGCACACCTTATGCAAAGTCCAAACAAACTAAAAACTATCTCTCGAGTAAAGAAAAACTATTTCAAAATGACACTAATCTTATAAATACAAATAGAAACCTAAATAGTGTAAATCAAATCATATTTACAAGTCAACAATATTTTAATTTTAAACAAACCATGAATCGCGCAGAAATTAACCTATTCATATATTTCTTTAACAAAAAAAGAAACTTAGTCAAGATGATAATATATAGTAAAATTTGGATTGCATTAAAAAATAAATTACACGTGTTAAACTCAGAACCGAAGTTGGACACCTTTAAATGTTTTTTAATTTAAAAACTATTATAGATACAATTTTGAGCTAAAGTTTAATATATAATAGTTAAAAATATCAAGAGATTGGAGGTCCCTGAAAACGCAATCCTAATATACAATATTAAAAATAGGAGGTCCTAAAATTCAAAATATAGGAAGTCCTAAACATGTGTTTACCTTATTTAATGCTTATGCTATGGGCGGACCGGTTAAATTTGTATGTGTTGAAATGACGCTATGTCGAAAGTATCGTTTTTTTAATTTAATAGATATTTCTAAAATAAGGTAATTTGTATAAAAAATTTGACCAAAAAAGGTAATTTGTAAAAGAATTGACCAAAAACAAAAGGTAATTGGTAAAAAATTAATGATTGTTAATCATATAAATATACGCTATCATGGACAACCCTAAATCACTCATTACATCTTTTATTTTTTAGCTGTCGACCCTAAAATCGTTCACGTTATTTTGTTATCTACTCAAGTTTTTAGTAGAAGTCAAAAATCTGAACACTGGTTCTTGTTTTCCTGATTTTAGGTTTGAGAAAAACTTCATTTTTTTTTGTTGTTGTTAAAAACTGATTTTTTAGTTAAAAGATTTTAAATCCTATTTTATGTTTTAATATTTATAATCTCTATACGCGGTTCCAAGTTTCTCTTAAAATTTCCAGAGATTTGCAATATTGTAGGGCGACAAAGTTTTTGATTGGTAACATTTTTGAAAAGAAATGGACGTTTCTAAGAAGTTACAAAAAAAATTAGAGATAGTTTGAAGAATTTTATCTACCGAAAGTTTTCACCTTCCGATGAACAGTTCTAAAAACAACAAATTTGTGTCAATTTAAAGAGTATTTATTTCAAAAAGAGGAAGAGGGAATTTCATTTGTTAATAAACAAAAATTAATATAGTTATTAAAAAAAAATACTAATTACCTCTATTAATTGATAGCGCAGGTGGGCCTGAGAGTTACGATCGTAATTGGGCCCGGGAAGCTGGACGGTCAATTTGTAAGTGGCGCCACTCTCTCTTTCTATAAAGACGCTCCCATTACTTGAGCAGTCCGAGTCGTGTCTCACGTCTCTATATCTATCCCACTTCAGGCTGCTTCGAAACCCTAGAAGCTTCTTCTACTGCAAACATGGATTCTTCTCAAATCAATCCCCAGAAACCGCTGTTAGTGATCGGAGGCATGACCGATTCTGGTAGTACAAACCCTAAACCGCAATCAGGTGTTCTCGATTCGTCTCTCGGTGATGACTTCTCCAGTCCGGGACTCAAGAGAGATTTAAGAAACTATGAGAACGATGATGATACTAATAGCTTGTATATCAAGAAACCGAGGACCACGACGATTGAGAATACCTCTCAGGGTTGTAAAAAAATTGTGCCCTTGGATGTGAAACCATTGGCGGTCGTGCCAGCTGATACTCCAAAGCTTTCTAGACAGTTTTGGAAAGCTGGCGATGGCGATGAATCTGAGCCTGTACCTCTTTATTGTAATTGACACTTGTCCTCGATCTTGGAGATTTTTCTTTGCAATTCGAAACCCTAATTTGTGTGTTGCATGCAAATAGGTAACAATGATGCGGCGGTTAGGGTTCATCCTCAATTTCTTCATGCGAACGCCACAAGCCACAAATGGGCACTTGGAGCTTTGGCTGAACTTCTAGACAATTCTCTAGACGAGGTAACTTATATATACTTTATATATATTAAAAGAGTTCTACCATATATATATATGCTTCATCTTTATTGTGAAAACTGACAATTTCTTTATATATATCCATATCAGTCAAACAATCAAGACTTAGTCTTTCTTGGTCAATTTTTATTGTCCATAACAGAACCTCATTAGGGTGTAAATTATAGATTTTTGAAATAATGGATAGAATTTATAATTCGTCTGCTTTTGTGTAACACAGGTAAATAATGGGGCTACGTATGTTCATGTAAATTCAGCAAAAAATAAAAGAGACGAGAAAAGCAGCATTCTAATAGTTGAAGGTTAATCAAACTTCTTAGTTGTGATGATTAACCACTGCTTTTATAAAATCTCTAACTGATGCATTGCAGACAATGGAGGTGGGATGAATCCGAGTACGTTTAGAGAGTGCCTTTCTTTAGGGTATTCAAGAAAACGCAATATGGCTGATAGGGTTGGTCAATGTAAGCCTCTCAAATTCATTATCTTTAGGTTTTTGTTAGCTCTGTTCTTGGCATTAACTAATCTTCAAATTTGTAAAACAAACAATGAAGATGGGAATGGATTCAAAACTAGTACAATGAGGCTTGGTGCTGATGCAATCGTCTTCTCACGTTGTCGAGGAACCAATGGAAATAAGTGAGTCATTTCACAACATCATTATGGTTTTCACCTTCTTTTTGTTTTCGTATTTTCGATTTTAAATGTGTTTCTTATCTCTGTTTCAGTCCGACACAGAGCATTGGTATGCTATCATATACGTTTCTTTACGAGACAAGAAAATGTGAAGCAATTGTCCCCACGGTAAAAATAAAAATTATTTCTGTGAGGTTTTGCCCAAGTGTCTAAGAGGTTCTACATGAAAGAAAAGGTTTCAACAGAAGGGGAGTTTTTTAATACTTCAAGGTCACGTGTTTCTCTTTAAGTAGACAAGGGATAGAATAGTGATTAACTTCTACTGGAGTCTTGAGCTTTGTTTGTCTTCTTCCTACGTAAGGGAGACAGAGCATGCGACGGTGAAGAAACAGAGGAGAACTCTGTTTATAGAAGAGAGAACAAGCTGAAACCTAAAAGATAGGAAGTAAGATGTAGAAGAGAGCTAGATGAGTGTTTAGGAGAGGTGGCTGGGAGTTTCCAGTTCGCCTCAAGGGTTTGTTGTAACCAAAAACACCAAGCTTTCTAGTGGATTTCCGAGAACAATCTCGGCGAGATGTAGCGTTTCCGGTTTGGAAACGTGAACTCGTTAAATGGTGTGTGTGTGATCTTTCTATTTCTTCTCTAATCGTTTTCTTAAGTTAACACACGAGAGATCAATGTTCCGTGAGTGATAGCGAGAGATTCAGCAAGAAACAAGTTAAAGTTCAAACTTTCTTCACAATTTGGTATCAGAGCGCTGGTTGTAAGATCAAGATCGAAGAAAGCTATGAACCTTCTCACTAGTCATGACATTTGGACGTGTGTAAGAAGAGAAGCGTGACAGTCAAAGTGATTTAGGAAGAAAGGAGCAATTTACAGAGAAAGCTCCAAGCTTTACAAAGAAAGGAACAAGCTTTGTAAGAACGTTCCAAGCTTTGTCAAGAAAGTCAACAACTTTATCAAGGACAAGAAGCAAGAAGAAGAAGACGACGGTTCATGGTTGAAGTCGTCTAAGATGGAGGAAGGAAGATTCACAGATAAATATCCATTTAAGATGGATGATTTCAGGTTTTATGAACAAAGAAGAATCTATGTTAAGCACACACACAAAAGAATGGATGGATCCAGAGACTGAAGGGAGAACATTCATCAAGAGAGGTGTTCTTGATATGTTTTCAAAGAAACCAGTTTGAGGTTGATGTGTTGTGGAAGATTTCTGCAAGTATACGTTGGATTCTAACTCAAGTCAAGCATGAGTTTTGTTTCAGTAACTCACGATCTTAAGGTAAGAATTATCTTCAACCTAAAGACTCAAATCTAGTGGATATGTGGTCCGGTTATGCTGCAATCACAAGATTACAATGTGAGGTTTTTTGCATAAGTTGTTTCTGGTTAGTCTTCCTCTGCATGTTAGTAGGATTGAAATCTCTGTAAACTACAAAAAATGTTTTTATCTCTACAAAAGAATGGTCAAGGCTCAGATCTGGTGTCAGGTTGTGTGTTGGTCAAAGATGATTGTTTGAGTTAGATGCATTGTGGTTGTTTCAGAATAGTGAAAAGGATAACCGTTGAAGACACATGTGAATCTCAAGACTAGGGGACGCCTTAGAAGTAAGATAAATGTGTGTCTCAGATGTTGTTTGGTTATCGGTTAAGGTTTCAAGGTTCATATTTGAAGAGAGTTGCAGATGGGTGAAGAAACAGGTTTATAACTCAGTTGGAAACAAGATGAGGGTAAATGCTCTGAAGTTTTCAGTTTTGAGTGTGAGATTTGATAAAGTTTGGTTTAAAGGAGCAGTCTATGGGGAATGGTTTTAGATTCTTGTGAATCTAAGAAGCTGAGAACTTGATGATTAAAGAGCAAAGTAAATCATCATGGAGCTTGAAGCAATCAAGTAAATCTAAAAGGAAAATGGATTAGATTGCAGGTTTTGTTGTTGTTCGTTTTGTGGGACATTAATGCTGGAACGTATGGTGTCTTGCTGGAACAACAAACATGTATTCTCTCAACAAGCCAAAGGTTCATTGAACGTGAACAAAAAGGTCATAACGTCAAGAAGATATCAGCTAGAGCAAAGCTAAGAAGTGTCTTTGACAAATTAGAACAGTTTGCAAACCGAAGATGGCTCATGTAGTGACAGCAACATGAATCTTGCGTGAAGGTTTTGAGAGTAGCTGAGAGTATGCTCAAGGTAGAGCTGCTAAGCACACTGGAAATTGTGTCTAAGTGATGACAAGTTGTTGATAAGACTGGTATTGAAATCAGTGTTCTAGAAGCTAAGTTAATAGGAGGTTTTCTTCAAAAGGTCTCTTATGATTCAAAGAAGATGAATCTAAGAAATCAATGGATAAGCTGTTTATGGAGAAGCTATAAGGAGACTCAAGTTTTGAAATTGGCAAGTCTCAGGACATTTCTCAAGTTCTTGTTACTGGAAGTTTCAGAATTATCCACAAGTATGTTGATATTTTCAGAAAAGAAAATTGATAAAGTACAAGAAAAGATTGAAAAATGAGTAAAGACTGGTGAATCCAAGTTAGGATGGTCAGTAAAGGAGTCAAGCTAGCTAATCCCTTAACAAGTAAGAGCTTATCAAGGATCATGTATGACTGTAACAGTCAACGCATGATGACTTTGGTGGATCACAACCAAACTGGACTTTAGAGAAGCAAAGGGTTCTCGGTGGTTCTTCTAAGACACAAAAGAGTTTGGATTGGCTGCAGGATGGTGAGAACATAAGTCTAAGGTCAGATTTATTGTTTTCATTAACAAGAAGCCATGATGAATAAGTGATAAAAAGATACACAAGGCATATGTGTGTGAAGATCAAGTGACAATGAAGTGTGTGTTAGCTCAGTGAGTAAAGCAGAAAGTGAAATTGAAGTTGGAAGGGTCTTGTTTCAGGTGGACTCGTCTCTACAAGTGTTGTAGTCCACATCATTGGATGTTTTTGCTTCAGGTGGAGCATTGATCACTTCAAAGATTTTCTCAGGATATTTTCAGGTTGTTAAAGGTCTGAGGAGGGTTGTTTGCTTACTCAAACAGAGTTACAGAGGATAAGGTCATATGTCAAAAGATTCAGAGTATCTCATTTGTGTTACAGAAGAATGTGAAGTTAAGAACAAGTGAATGTCTGCAAGTCCAAAACTAATTCAGACTTTAGATGGAGAAAGTCTTTAAAGAAAGATGTTTTCTGGTTTTGGAAAGAAGCGTGGTGCTGGTTCAGACATTGAAAGATGAGTTGCAGGTTCTGGTAACTCAGAAAGAGCAGGAATGTTTTGCTTGAGATCAATAAGATGGGAAGTACATAAGTGATTTAGTGGAAGTTGCAGGTTTTGGAGATTGCAATTTCTGAAAAAATTGCAGGTTGCAGTTCAGATATTTGCAGGTTGCAAAGTCTGTTTTTCCAAAAATTCAAGGCTGCTAAAGACAAGTGCATGGATGCAAAGATGTCTCAAAGTCTGTTACTTCAAAGAAAGTGAAACTGGTTGAAAACCAGCATGTAACAAGCTCATCTTCAAACAATTATAAGCAACTCAAAGACAAGTCCTAGAAATGGACAGAAATTGCAGAACAGAAGCTGCATTTGAAAAGAGAGCAATAAGGAGAAATCTGATTGTGTCTAGTGCATCTTAAGAAGAATTAAAAGATCTTCTCAGAGACTTACTCATCTGCAAGAAAGGCGAGTAAGATTTCATCAGAAGTATAAGCATGCTGAGGAAATGTTGATGAGGGAGGAAAAGTACAAGCTCAGTCTGAGAATGGGAGTGATGCAAGTACCAATGTTTTGGTAAAGGCTGCACACTAGTGAATGTGTTGCAGGATTATTTTACAGTTGGAGAAGCACATCAAAAGCTCAAAATATGGTGTGAAGAGAGCTGTAAGGAGTGTGCCTCGGAAGCTTCCCAAGTTTTATGGATAAGAGACACAGTTGTAAGTACAAGTAGTCAAGTCTTCATAACTAAGTTCTGTTAGAAGTACAAGTTGGTTCAAGGCTGAAGTGGTTAAACAAATGACTGTAAGTACAAATCTAAATGATTTAATGCATTGCTTACTAACGGGATGTTAGTTGAGATTGTGTTGCAGGTTTGAAACAAGGATTGTTTCAAGTCTGAAGCATGGATGATTCAGAAGATTAAAGGGGAAGTTACGATCACTTAATCAGGTTCATGGTGTGTAAGAGAGGCCATGGAAGAAGATTGTGTGTGATTGGTCCCAAGAGTCAAAGAGAATAAGCTAAGTTCAATGCAAATAAGGCTAACATGAGGCTGTGTTAATTGCTGGTTTACCAATAAAGAAGAGACAGTGGAGTTGTTGATGACGTGAGAAGATTATGGTGAATCATAGTCTGAAGTTGTTCTTCATATCGTCCAAGGCATTGAAGTTTAAACAAGATTAAAAGGATTTAATTTGCAGGCTATTGAAGAGTGATTGTCAAGATCAGAATCTGGTTATACCGGTTCAAGTGACATCTCACAAGAAAAGCTTTCAAACCTAAATCAAGGTGGAGTTTCTAAGAATTTAAACTCCAACAATATTTAGATAAAGGGAGGTGACCAAGATTGTGAGGATTGGAACAGCTTACAATCAAGCTGATATCTCCACTAAGGTGTTACCTGTGAACAAGTTGCAAGCCTGAGAAATTTTCAGGGTCCGAGATGGAAATCAAGAAAATCTAGAAAGGTGAAGAGAAGAGCTTTGACACTAAGGCAAAGGTGGAGTTTTGTGAGGTTTTGCCCAAGTGTCTAAGAGGTTCTACATGAAAGAAAAGGTTTCAACAGAAGGGGAGTTTTTTAATACTTCAAGGTCACGTGTTTCTCTTTAAGTAGACAAGGGATAGAATAGTGATTAACTTCTACTGGAGTCTTGAGCTTTGTTTGTCTTCTTCCTACGTAAGGGAGACAGAGCATGCGACGGTGAAGAAACAGAGGAGAACTCTGTTTATAGAAGAGAGAACAAGCTGAAACCTAAAAGATAGGAAGTAAGATGTAGAAGAGAGCTAGATGAGTGTTTAGGAGAGGTGGCTGGGAGTTTCCAGTTCGCCTCAAGGGTTTGTTGTAACCAAAAACACCAAGCTTTCTAGTGGATTTCCGAGAACAATCTCGGCGAGATGTAGCGTTTCCGGTTTGGAAACGTGAACTCGTTAAATGGTGTGTGTGTGATCTTTCTATTTCTTCTCTAATCGTTTTCTTAAGTTAACACACGAGAGATCAATGTTCCGTGAGTGATAGCGAGAGATTCAGCAAGAAACAAGTTAAAGTTCAAACTTTCTTCACAATTTCTTATTTAGATTGCTCTTCTTCTCAAAACATTAAGTCTTAAACTTTGTGTTTTTTTCACTCGTAGGTTGATTATGAGTTGGTAGATAACAAATGGAAGGAGATCGTTTATACCTCCAGAGATGAGTGGGTTGATAATTTAGAGACTATAGTGAAGTGGTCACCTTATCTATCCGAACAAGATTTATTGAACCAGGTTTTGTTATATATCCTTTTTTATTGATCACGAAACTACCCTTAATTGTATCTCATACTCGTTAAATGGTACAGTTTAATCACCTAGAAGAGCAACAAAGCTTAAATGATCTTCGTTAAAATCTAAATCCAATGTCAAAGATCTATTATCTAGGTCACTTAATTGATTTCTATATAATACCCGTGTTCTTATGGATTGTTGACGCTCGAGGATGACATTGAGCAAGATTCTTGCCTACTTATAAGATATAACTTCTAATTTGACAATAGTGCTTAACCAGAGAGGGAGATTTTTTTTAAGTTTTACCTTAACAGTGCAGATAAAGAACTGACTTCCATTAGTATTAGGGCCAGCATTTGCCATACTCAGAACTCCTGGTCCGACATGGGATACTGCAACATATTGCGCATTATTACTTATCATGAACTTTATAAAAGGGAAGGTTTTGAGTATGAATGACAAAGCAAAGCTGGGCAGAATGAAAAAGAAGGAAACTGATAGTGATCTACATGTGAAATAAGGATAGACTTACACTTGAAATTCTCATCCTTGAATGTCCTGCCATATACACTTTTACCTCCAGTTCCCTGCTCAACAATTAGACTTCTGTATCATTATAATGGAATTATCCTAGCAGTTACTAGAAAGACCTTCAGTTGCATAAGTAAGAACTCAAGCATCCTTCTTTACCAAGCAATATTTGACTTATATTATGTACCACATCCAAGAAATTTAATATACATCCTGCCATCATGGTTATGCGTCAAGCTTACTTTAAATTGACCTTTGGCAGAAACTACATTCTACCCCACTACTTAGAACATATAGAGTGGGAGGATTCAAGGAACTCCATGGCAGTCAGAAAGAGATTTGTGGATAGGAGCATACTCCGCTCATTCTATCTTCTAAAGAGCTCAACACATCCATTGTTAGTCAAATATACATTTGTGTGTGGTGAAGTTTATTCTTCTTAATTTGAGAGAGGCATTAATGTAAGAATGCTTTTTTTCAAGATTAGATAGAAACAGAATATGTACGAACTCAAATGAAGCTACCAAAAGACAGAAAAACTCACATTGCCCTTCTCAAAGTCTCCTCCCTGAATCATGAAATCTCTGATGACACGATGGAATGTAGAACCCTTGTAGCCAAATCCCTTCTCACCTGAGCAAGATCAATCACAGTCACTGACATATAAACCACATACTTGTGCAAAAGAACATCCCATATGATATGATATATGGAATTACCTGTGCACAGAGCACGGAAGTTCTCCACAGTTTGGGGAACATCATCACCATACAATCCAATAACAATCCTCCCAGCTAACTTGCCCACTGGATTTCCAACACTTATATCGAAATACACCTTGTGCGTGATTTTTGATTGGGGTTCGGTTAACAGCTGGAATACGAAATCCACATTGTATTATGATTCAATAGCTAGGCAAATCTAATGAAAAACCCTAGCGTAAGCTGAATTTAAGAATCAATCGACTCAAGAATTACAATTCCATCAAATGACATCAACGCCTCTTCCTGAATACAAATTTCCATACAAGGTTAGGAGATGAGAGGATTCCTAACCTCAGCATTCGATTGAACCGAGAAGCAGCGGTGGTTTCTTTTGGTAGAAGACGTATGAAGGAGGAGCGATGAGACGGAGAAGGGAATTGAAGACGAAAACGAGATTGAATCGAAGGCGGATTTAGTGCCAATTCGAAAAGAGGTAGATGTGAGAGCGGATGAATTGATCTGATAAAGTCTTCGTGGTGCAGCTGAGAGCGACTTCGGATTTGACTATGATAAATACCAAAAATAGGAGCATGAGAAGAAGAAGGTGAGAGGTAAAACAAAATCAAAAAGGACAAAAAAAGGAAAGGGAAACGAACCAGAGTCATCGACAAGGCCGCCATGGGAGCTGAAACTCTTGCTCGCGTTTTGCTGGTAATTGGTTGGTGAGTGACGACGATGAGTGATGTGATATAGCACGAATGAGTCTTGACACATTATATTCGATGTAAATTACAGTTATGCCACTTCTGGTGACATGGCCTCGAATCGAGTCAATTTTGAGTGGGTCAGGTCCACCGATCCTATGAATTTGAAGCACACCTTATGCAAAGTCCAAACAAACTAAAAACTATCTCTCGAGTAAAGAAAAACTATTTCAAAATGACACTAATCTTATAAATACAAATAGAAACCTAAATAGTGTAAATCAAATCATATTTACAAGTCAACAATATTTTAATTTTAAACAAACCATGAATCGCGCAGAAATTAACCTATTCATATATTTCTTTAACAAAAAAAGAAACTTAGTCAAGATGATAATATATAGTAAAATTTGGATTGCATTAAAAAATAAATTACACGTGTTAAACTCAGAACCGAAGTTGGACACCTTTAAATGTTTTTTAATTTAAAAACTATTATAGATACAATTTTGAGCTAAAGTTTAATATATAATAGTTAAAAATATCAAGAGATTGGAGGTCCCTGAAAACGCAATCCTAATATACAATATTAAAAATAGGAGGTCCCTAAAAATTCAAAATATAGGAAGTCCTAAACATGTGTTTACCTTATTTAATGCTTATGCTATGGGCCGGACCCGGTTAAATTTGTATGTGTTGAAATGACGCTATGTCGAAAGTATCGTTTTTTTAATTTAATAGATATTTCTAAAATAAGGTAATTTGTATAAAAAATTTGACCAAAAAAGGTAATTTGTAAAAGAATTGACCAAAAACAAAAGGTAATTGGTAAAAAATTAATGATTGTTAATCATATAAATATACGCTATCATGGACAACCCTAAATCACTCATTACATCTTTTATTTTTTAGCTGTCGACCCTAAAATCGTTCACGTTATTTTGTTATCTACTCAAGTTTTTAGTAGAAGTCAAAAATCTGAACACTGGTTCTTGTTTTCCTGATTTTAGGTTTGAGAAAAACTTCATTTTTTTTTGTTGTTGTTAAAAACTGATTTTTTAGTTAAAAGATTTTAAATCCTATTTTATGTTTTAATATTTATAATCTCTATACGCGGTTCCAAGTTTCTCTTAAAATTTCCAGAGATTTGCAATATTGTAGGGCGACAAAGTTTTTGATTGGTAACATTTTTGAAAAGAAATGGACGTTTCTAAGAAGTTACAAAAAAAATTAGAGATAGTTTGAAGAATTTTATCTACCGAAAGTTTTCACCTTCCGATGAACAGTTCTAAAAACAACAAATTTGTGTCAATTTAAAGAGTATTTATTTCAAAAAGAGGAAGAGGGAATTTCATTTGTTAATAAACAAAAATTAATATAGTTATTAAAAAAAAATACTAATTACCTCTATTAATTGATAGCGCAGGTGGGCCTGAGAGTTACGATCGTAATTGGGCCCGGGAAGCTGGACGGTCAATTTGTAAGTGGCGCCACTCTCTCTTTCTATAAAGACGCTCCCATTACTTGAGCAGTCCGAGTCGTGTCTCACGTCTCTATATCTATCCCACTTCAGGCTGCTTCGAAACCCTAGAAGCTTCTTCTACTGCAAACATGGATTCTTCTCAAATCAATCCCCAGAAACCGCTGTTAGTGATCGGAGGCATGACCGATTCTGGTAGTACAAACCCTAAACCGCAATCAGGTGTTCTCGATTCGTCTCTCGGTGATGACTTCTCCAGTCCGGGACTCAAGAGAGATTTAAGAAACTATGAGAACGATGATGATACTAATAGCTTGTATATCAAGAAACCGAGGACCACGACGATTGAGAATACCTCTCAGGGTTGTAAAAAAATTGTGCCCTTGGATGTGAAACCATTGGCGGTCGTGCCAGCTGATACTCCAAAGCTTTCTAGACAGTTTTGGAAAGCTGGCGATGGCGATGAATCTGAGCCTGTACCTCTTTATTGTAATTGACACTTGTCCTCGATCTTGGAGATTTTTCTTTGCAATTCGAAACCCTAATTTGTGTGTTGCATGCAAATAGGTAACAATGATGCGGCGGTTAGGGTTCATCCTCAATTTCTTCATGCGAACGCCACAAGCCACAAATGGGCACTTGGAGCTTTGGCTGAACTTCTAGACAATTCTCTAGACGAGGTAACTTATATATACTTTATATATATTAAAAGAGTTCTACCATATATATATATGCTTCATCTTTATTGTGAAAACTGACAATTTCTTTATATATATCCATATCAGTCAAACAATCAAGACTTAGTCTTTCTTGGTCAATTTTTATTGTCCATAACAGAACCTCATTAGGGTGTAAATTATAGATTTTTGAAATAATGGATAGAATTTATAATTCGTCTGCTTTTGTGTAACACAGGTAAATAATGGGGCTACGTATGTTCATGTAAATTCAGCAAAAAATAAAAGAGACGAGAAAAGCAGCATTCTAATAGTTGAAGGTTAATCAAACTTCTTAGTTGTGATGATTAACCACTGCTTTTATAAAATCTCTAACTGATGCATTGCAGACAATGGAGGTGGGATGAATCCGAGTACGTTTAGAGAGTGCCTTTCTTTAGGGTATTCAAGAAAACGCAATATGGCTGATAGGGTTGGTCAATGTAAGCCTCTCAAATTCATTATCTTTAGGTTTTTGTTAGCTCTGTTCTTGGCATTAACTAATCTTCAAATTTGTAAAACAAACAATGAAGATGGGAATGGATTCAAAACTAGTACAATGAGGCTTGGTGCTGATGCAATCGTCTTCTCACGTTGTCGAGGAACCAATGGAAATAAGTGAGTCATTTCACAACATCATTATGGTTTTCACCTTCTTTTTGTTTTCGTATTTTCGATTTTAAATGTGTTTCTTATCTCTGTTTCAGTCCGACACAGAGCATTGGTATGCTATCATATACGTTTCTTTACGAGACAAGAAAATGTGAAGCAATTGTCCCCACGGTAAAAATAAAAATTATTTCTTATTTAGATTGCTCTTCTTCTCAAAACATTAAGTCTTAAACTTTGTGTTTTTTTCACTCGTAGGTTGATTATGAGTTGGTAGATAACAAATGGAAGGAGATCGTTTATACCTCCAGAGATGAGTGGGTTGATAATTTAGAGACTATAGTGAAGTGGTCACCTTATCTATCCGAACAAGATTTATTGAACCAGGTTTTGTTATATATCCTTTTTTATTGATCACGAAACTACCCTTTATTGTATCTCATACTCGTTAAATGGTACAGTTTAATCACCTAGAAGAGCAAGGTACTCGGATTGTGATTTATAATCTATGGGAGGACGATGAAGGGAAGTTGGAACTTGACTTTGATACAGACCCTCATGTAATATCACTACCATGACTTTTCCAATACAGTCAATTTGGGACTAATATAAGTAACAAATAATGATGTGTTTTGTCTACAGGATATTCAACTCAGAGGTGTAAACAGAGATGAGAAGAACATCGAAAAGGCGAAAGCTTATCCTAACTCGAGGCATTTCCTGACTTATCGACACTCACTTCGTGTATGCGGTTTCCATGTTTCTTAACACAATGCAATTTGCTAACTATTCTTCTTCAAGTGTTCATTTATTTAGTCTCTGGTTTTTTTCTCTATGCAGAGTTATGCATCGATTCTGTATCTCAAACATCCATCAAATTTCAGAATTATTCTTCGTGGCAAAGATGTTGAACATCACAGCATCTTAGACGACATGATGTTGAAGGAAGAGAAAATATACAAACCTATGCGTTCTCCAGAATGGACACCAGATCAAGACGACGTAATACCTTACCGTAGTCTTACTTTTCATAGTCTCGAAACAATCTTTAAAATTTCTTTGTTCTCCCCAAAAAAAAAAATAACAGATGGTTGCTACTCTAAAGCTTGGCTTTGTGAAAGATGCTCATCATCACATTGACATACAAGGGTTCAATGTTTACCATAAGAACCGGCTTATCAAGGTGACTTATAATTCACAGCTGATTTAGTCGTATAGTTTTTTGTTGGTTATCTTCATTGCATTGTATACATTTCTGCTTGTTTTCTTCAGCCATTTTGGAGGGTTTGGAATGCTGCTGGAAGTGATGGACGCGGGGTTATTGGTATATTGGAAGCTAATTTCATACAACCAGCTCATAATAAGCAAGGTTTTGAGCGAACTGCCGTTCTTGCTAAACTTGAAAGCCGATTGATCCATCACCAAAAGCACTATTGGTATTACTATATACATTCTCCACTACTATATACCTCTCAGGTTATTTTGAGGTCTTGGACTCACTCAAGTTATGTTTTTATTTGATAGGTCTTCAAGGTGCCACCAGATTGGTTATGCTCCAAGACGGAAACAAAAAAATTATGAAAGTAGTGTTACAGAAATCACTCGACCTTTCTATAACAGAAACCTTGACAAGGGATCATCTCCTACTGCAGCATTAGCTCGATGCAGGCAAAATGTTGAATCATTTGGAAGAAACCAAAACTCTCAGGTTAAAAAAAAAGCTTCTTGTACTAATACATCATCATTAGTTCTAATATATGAGTCTCTAATAAATCTCGCTGCAAAATAGGTTAATACACAAGCAAGTGTTATGGATATACCTGAGATCGAATCTAAGAACAGAAACCATTTTGGACTAAGGTTTTCTCTCTGATGTTCCTCTGAATCCGACATATTAATGTTATCTTCGGTACCATTTTTAATTTGAAATCTCTCTTGTACCGTAGTTTCAAAGAAACAGGCTCAGTTAATATAGAAGCAGAGTTGCAGAAGGTGAACCAGGAGTCAGCCAAATTGGTCTCTGAGTTGCAGAGAGAAAAAGCACTACTTGAGTTGCAAGTAAACCTCTTTTCTCTTACAAAATTTTGTCTTTTCGTTTTTTTTGGCGATAATGAATCTCATCGTTTGATATTAATATGAACCAGCTCGATGAGTCAAAAGCTAAGATTCAAGACTTGGAAAAGGCGCAGGGACAGAAAGAACTGCTTCTTGAGCTGCAAGTAAAAAAAAATTATTTTACAAAATTATGTCATTTGGTTTTTTGACGATATATAATAAATTCCATTGCTTAATATGATGAACCAGCTTAAAGAGTCAAAAGCTAAGATCCAAAACTTGGAAAATCGACAGGAGGGAATGAGTACCATCCTTCGTGAAGAAAGAGCCCGCAGAGATGTGACTGAGGATGCCTTAAGGAAGAAACTACGGGTTAGTCCTTTGTAATTACCACATAAGAAAATATCCATTTTTATTTTAATTACCATATACTCAAATCATTTGGTAATGCAATAGGAAGCTTCTGATGTCATCGATGGGCTAAGGAAGCAAGTGGAGACCTTCAAAGGAAAACGCATGTTGTAAGCAGTGTCAAGATACTCTTTTTCTAGGTTTTTTTTTGGTTATGTTTTAAGGTTTGTACTTGTACATGAACTTCTATCCTTCAGCAGTATGTTTATATTCAGTAGACTTAGGGGACTTTTGTGAAAGACCCCAACTCAGATTGTAAGCATGCAGTGGTTTTTTGTTAATCAAGGTCAAGCATGCAATATTATATCAACCAATCACCATGAGTCTTGACAAGCAATACAAAATTCCAACTTTCACCCAAGTTAACCGAAAAGGTGCTTGCAATAAAGCAAGTCGCGATTACTAGACATACGACCGCTCTCACACACTCACATTAGCCTATTTCTAAGTATGCCATTTCTTTCGCACCTGATCACAGTCACTCGTATTCGCTTACTCACCTCTTGTTGATTCTGGTCATGTTCTTTTACCTCGAAATCTCGGCTTTTGCCATAAATACTCTTAGGTCGCATTTTCACTAATCTGACTATTCACGGAATCACCGGTTATCAAACTTACGTCCGTCTTGATGATGCTTCATCGTTCATGGACTTGCATTGACGTTAACAACGTTTTATAAATATACCTTGTAAGAAAAGAAATGGCTCTGTTTTACCAAATCCATCAAAACTTTCCTCCTTAAACCAAATATTAATCTTCTGTAACTGAAGAATAATTACACATTAATAAGTAATCAAATCATAAAGACACACAATCAACCCCCAAAACAGAGGAGATCAGAATAACAAAAAGGAAAAAAAAACAGAGGAAGCCAAAAGTGGAGGTAAAGAGAAGATTCTGGTCCCTAAAGATTGTGATTTCCTGGAGGAAAACGTGGAAGATAAGGTATCCAAGTAGTCGGATCTTTCCAATCGAATGCCGGTAATGCGGGATTCGGGTTTCCGAAAGGAATAAAAGGGAATGGGAAAGAAGGAAGCGGCGGTAGAGTCGGCAATGGCGGCAGATTCGGGTATGGCCAAGGGAACCAATACGGTGGCAGATAAGGCCAGAAGAATTTCGAGTCTCTAAATCTCTTCTCCTTCTTCTTCTCCTCCTCCTCTTTCTCTTGGCGGTGATGTCTCTTCTTGCCGCCAACGCCGCACAATGTGGTGTTTTTGTGGGAAGGTTTGTAGCTGAGTGCGCTTAAGCTGTAGATACAGACACGATCTTGTTTGGATTTGATGGATACTTCGTTGGTTGCAGTTTGGAAAACGGGGATGCTGCAGCCTCCGTTGTTGTCGGAGGAGGTTTTGAGTAGCTTGGCGCTGCATTGTGATGCTATGGCGATTCCGTCGACGCAATCGATGCCATCTACGTGAGGGATCTCGAGCTTGTAAACGCCGCTTCTGTTTGTTGTTCTGTTTACTGATATGTTCACTTCCTCTGCTGTTTTTGGTGAACTAGCTTTGAATCTACAGCTCACATGAACTTCCACACCTGAGAGAGATAACCGATCCGATCAAACCAATTTGAAAACCAAACCAAAGATAAGTTAAAGCCGATTCGGTTTTGTTTTTTCTATATCCTAAAGACGAATCACAATCGAAACCAATACCGTGTCAAATCGAACAGTATTTGGTTTTCATCTGATTTCTATACGCATAAACCGAAAATCTAATCCAAAAACATGATTGACAAGTCGTAAATTGCACAGATAACTTCAACTCCAAGAACAGTTCATGTAATGTTAAAATCTAGATCCCTCTTTATTACCTTGCAAGAAATAGTTCTGTTTTTGAGAAAGTGTTCATGGAAACCAAAATTGTATCAAACCGAATAAAACGTTAATCAGTTTCCATTCAATTTCTATAGAAAATTGAATAACCAGATTGACCAATCTTATATCCTGAGTTACCAGATAAGTTTAAGTCTAAAGACAGTCATGTAATGTTTAAATCAAGATCCCTGACCTTGTAAGAAATAGCTCTGTCTTGAGAAAGTGTTGATAGAACACGTGTCACAGTAGACAACTCCGACGACTGTGATGCGAGAAGAAGGTTCCACGCTTGCATCCGGTGGTGACCGGCCACGACCACGGCCTAAAGCTTGATCTGTCAAGCAAGAAGCCAGAAGCAGAAGATGAAGGAGAGGAAGATACATTGTGGCTAATCTCATTCGCTGTCTCTTCTGTTCTTTTTGATGATAATGTATGTATGTGTGTGTGATTGCAATATATTCAGTCCGTGATCTATTTTTGACCCCAATCACACTGTTTAACTAAAATTCTTTATCCACTACCAAACAAAGACATGTGAAGAGCCTTTTTTGGCTCATTCTGGTATTACAATGTGAGAAATGCTCATGTAGAAGAAATTTAATTTGGATCCTTTACCGAAAGAGTTTCTCTTTTCTTACTTGGAGAGATCTATAACCCAACATAATATGAGCCAAACCCAAACTATTTCTTTATATGTCTCTACTTTTTTTTGAAATAATGACAGTTATCTACATACTTGTCTTGGTTGATTAAAAGGTTTTATTGCTTTCTTGTGTGCCAAGTCTTTTGCAAATTATACATTGACAATATATTTCTTAACTCCACTCTTAAGCAAACTTGAAATTCTGATAAAGCCAATTGATGTACATTCTTTGCTTCTATAAATGTATGAAATTTCGTGGGTTGTGTGTGGCTTCAGTAATGCCAAACTATCAGCCATCTCATATGATCAAATTTTGAATTTATTTGGATCTAAGCTTCTACATAAATATACCTTCTGAAATTAAGAGAAGTGTCTTAAGCATTTCTCATTTCTAAAAAATGTTCAACACCAAATATATGTTTAACTGCTTTAGTTGTCGTTGCAATTGCTTTTTCTTGCTTAATTCTATTTTTTTTTCTTTGTTTGTTTATGTTTAATAGAAAAGCGCAAAAACAACTAAATCTATTTAATTTTTACTTAGCTTGATTATCGCATCTGTAGTGCGTAACGATTCGGTCATTTGTGGATTGAACATCCATGTTACTACGGCAACACTTCACCATGCGTTTGCGCGATAATATTTATTGATACTAATACATGATCACATCATCAACTTTCCATATATATACAATCACAGAGAATCGTTATAATTGCTACAAAGAAACCCACTAAGGCTCTCTTCAAGATATATATAAATCACAAGATCTTAATCATGAAATTAAATTCATCATTTAAAACACAAATATCCAATACATTTTGAAGATAATTTCGTGCCTTTACCCCTAAGTAGTTCTAAACAATTTCCGCTCACAATCTGTTCAAACAGGAAATTAAAACATAGTCTTAACAGTAAAAAAAAATCAAAAACTTTTAAAAGTAAGAAAAAACAAAAAGTTTTCATGGTAGCTTCTCGGGTTCTATAAACATGAAGGTAATGAAAGATAATGATAGAAGGGTTGAAATAAAAAAGGAAGAAGCAAAAGGAACAAGTCGTGTTCTCCTCATAGCCTAAGAGACAAGGAGTTATCAATTTCTCTTACGTGCCATAGAAGTAGGGTTGCCATCAAACAAGTCATCAATGAAAGACTCAATATCCTCAGGCTGATACTTGACATACTTATCCGTCTGCTTCCCTGAATCAAGATGTTGCTTATACCTCCCAAAGAAAGACCTATAAGCCGGAATCACCAACGCTGAGATCGACACCCTTAGCTCCGATTGCATCTGCTCATCACTCACAATCCAAGTGCTCTGCGTCTTGTGAATCTCATCGAACAAAGTATTGAAAATCTTGAACCTTTCCTTCAAAACCGGCTTCGACACTTTCCCGTTTACCTGTAACCCTTCTTGATTCATACACTGCAACACTTTTCCCCAAGTCTCTCTCTGGTAGCTCTTATGGTACTGTCTCAGCTCCGTCGATCTTTTCCTTGTCCATGACTGTCCCATCAAATCCCTTATCTCTATGGAACCTTTTATCTTCTGCAGAATGTATCTCCCATTGTTCATCAAGAATATGTATCGCAGTGATGGGTCTCTGTACAGTTTCGATTTGATATCTAGATTTGCGTCAAGCAACTCCATCACCCTTATCATTTGTCTAGCGAAAGCTGACGTTTTGTACTCTTCATCGTCTTCTCGTTGCTGTTGCTTTGGTTTGGTCACTGGTTCATGTATGGTATCTGTTTGATTCGATTCGTAGTGTTGGAACACTTGGTCTAGTGTGTCTTTGTACTCACAAGCGTATTTGAGGTAGTTCATGGTGTAACGTGTTAATGGATGAACCGCACCGCTCGGAACCGGTGTTCTTCCATTATCGCTTTTGATCGACTTCTCAAGCTCTCCGAATATCGTCACTGCTGCTTCACCTAGCCTCGTCTGAGCCAATTTAATCTCCTGAATCAGATCTGAATCAGATTGCTCCACCGCTGGAATCAAGTCACGGAGCGTCTCGTACATGTCTAGGAACTTGAAGAGTTTCTCCGACGACCTTTTCGTCAGAACCACCGCACCGGAGAAATCTAGAAACCGGATTGTAACAGCGGAGACCAATCCGGTGAAGAGGCGTTTACGAATTGCGGCATGATCTTGATCGGAGAAGACGCTGTTGCAGAGAGATAGCTCTCCGGGAAAAAGCACGGTGGAGCAACGGCGAACGATTGAAATCCAAGAAGCGATTTCACCTTCTAGAGATTCCCAAGCTATTCTCTGAACGTCTTCAACGTTGATCCCTTCGAATCCAACCTCGCTTAGCTCTTCCTTGAACGCGTGCCGTCTCGACATTTCGTATGACATACAACATTCTGATTCGTAACCGGCGAAGATCATCGCTCCTGCGATCTTCTTCAACGTCGAGATTGATTCCGGTGAAAAATCCGGGAAACTTTCTTCCTCCTCCTCCTCATTGTCCGGAAAAACGCATCGATCCGATTCGGTTGTTGAAGAATTGTTGTGATCGGAACTGTTCCCGTCGTAGTTGTTTTTGTTCTTCTTCTCTTCCCTGGAACGATCAAGAAGATGACGAAACTCTTCGTCGAGAAGAGATACAGCTCGGTGCTGAACCGAACTCGCCCGGTTTAACCAAGACGAAACCGGAGTTGAATCTAATTTAAGCTCCCTCAATCTCAAAACCGATTTCGAAATCCGGTTAACGGCGTCGATGAATACAGAGTCCTCTGATTCGGCTCGTCCAAGCCCAGAAGATTCCATTTTCGACACCAAAGAATCCACCGTCTCCGGGAATGGCTCCACCATTGGTGGAATCTCCTGTAACGGATCCTTCTCGGAAGAAAGTGCTTGAATGAAATCATCGACAGCTTCCATCACCTGAACAAGGCTTTCCGATTCCGGCGTCGATGAATGCAGTTTTTGTTCCGATTCATCGGAATGTTGTTTCTGATCGTGATCTTCGGATTTGTGAACATGATTTTCCGATGATTCCGTTGCGTGGCTTTTTACAGCTCTCTCCATTTTTTCGCCGGGAAAATTAAAAAACCCTATGTAACTGATTTTTTCTGTTTTTTTTTTTAAAATTTTTTTTTTGGTTTTTTGGGGAATTAAGATGGAAAAAAATGGGGAAGAAGGGAGGAGATTAGTGTGAGGATTATTATCCTTAATAATCCATTATTAGAGTTTCTTTCTTTCTTCTTCGACGATACTAATTGTGAATTTTATCTTCTCTGTGTTTAGTTATTATATATTTTTTCTTTTATTTCTGAGGTTCGTTTTTTTTGGGAATCCATTGTCCGTTGACCGAGAAAGGGAAAGGTTATGCGTCTCACGATCTCTCTTTTTTCTTTTATAGATTTGTAACTTTATATTAATCAAACTCAACCTGATCATACTTTATAATGTTGGAGAATATTATGTTGTAATATATTCAGCAATTTAATTTATATTTTGGGCTGAATCATTTATTTACACTCTGATCCTGAATCTTGTGAGTCCAGGGCCTGCCTATACTCACGTAAAGCCTTAAGCTAGAAAAAAAAACATTGAGGCCTTTGTTTGTTTTTTTCTTTTTCTTTTTCTTCTTTCTATGTTGAAAGATCAAACTATATGAAATTCTAATCATTTTGTTTATTTAAGTATATGCTTTGCATGTTTTAACCCAAGGGCCCGGACTTGCTGCGATCCTCAACATGGTATTTGGAACAAATTTCGATATAATAGTTTACTCTACTTTTCATGCTAAAATTACAAAAAACAATCTCTTTTTCGTACTCAATTCTTATGTTCGTCCGCAATTCAAGCAAATCTTGCATCTAAACTTTAGTCAAACCAATCATGCATTTGACGAACATAATATAATCGTTGATTGAGGCTGACGATCAAGGATCTACGAATGCCAAAAATTTAATCATCGGCGATCGTCAATAAGATTCCAAAAAATGTTTTTTTTTTTTGTTAAAAGGCTTAGATTCCAAAAAATGTTACAACTCTTAGGTTTTATGATTCAAAATTAAGCATGTGTTATGTAGTCCCAAAAAAAGCTTATATATGAATTCTATGAATTATTTTTAGAATATTATTTGATTGGTAAATGACACTTTATCTCACAATTGATTCGGTTAGTAATCAGTCGGAGGTTGACTGCCAAATCAATCAAGAAGATAATAGTTTGATTGCAAGTAGTGTTGATTGTCAATATAACTGATAATATTTCATTCTCTCATATGAGACTATAAATAGAAGTATCTGCTGACCAAAATAAAAATAAAAATAAAAAATAGAAGTATATAGGTGGACATTAAAATGCAAGTTATATGTTTTCTGCTTCAAGCTATATATTTTTTTAATGTTGTCTAGTTTTTGTTAGAGAGAATAAAGGATCCTGAGTAAAGTAAATCATTCTGCCCAATCCATATGTTGTAAACTCATAACTTCAGAATCACGGGAAAATATACCACTTGAACAATAGGTGAAGGTGAAGGTGTGACTGAGAACCAAAGAGACCTATAAGAAGAGATCATGAGTTCAACACTATCATTACTTTCTTTTACAAGGGTAAATTTGTTACTATTTCTATTAATGTTTTAATGTCTTAATTTACTTTTCGATGAAATTCGTTAAAATATAAAAAATAGATATATATTCCATATGTTTCGAAATATAAAATGTTTTAGCTGAAATGCATAAATTAAGATACTGTATTTTTTACCTTTTATTCTTGTCAAAATTATTGTTTTTTATATAGTGAGTTGAAAAAATTATTTGGTGATTAATAACAATGTTAAATAATGTTTTGATAAAAAAAAAATATAGAAATTATCTACAATGATAATTTAAAAAAAAACAAATTCAAAAACATCTTATACAAAATCGCGTCTATCAATTCATCGTCATCCTTACCATTTGTTATCTGATATATTCAATTTTTACAATTGGTAACAATAGAATCAATACTATTTTAGTTGTGCGATAACCAATTATCAATCACACTTAATAAGTGACAAAAATATGTAAAAAAAAAACGATTATCTTCTGCTTTTATCACTTTATATGAAAGAGAGACACCAAAGTTTGTGTGCTTTTATTGACTCAAACAAATCATTATAATGAGAAAAATGAGTAATAAAGAAAGAAAATTTTCTTATTTTGTTTTTGACAGCAGAAAGAAGTTTTTTTGCTTAAATTAACAAAAAGAAAAGAAAAGAAAGTTTATTTGCTTGTATTGGAGATTATATCTCGTCAACGCAAAAAGTTTTGAGGAAGGATTTACTGAGTTTCCGCAACGCGTCATTGTTAATTCGCAATTTGGTAATAGTGTGAACACTCGTGGACGACAAAAGAAGCTGCTTCATCTCTCTCTCTCTCTCTTTCTCTCTTTCTCTCTCAACTCCAATTCGTTTTTACCAGTTCGAATCTGAACAAAGTTGGTTTTTTTATTGGTACCCAGAATCTAAATTCTCCTTCTTTCTTTCTGGGTATATGTAAAGTTTCGCTTTTTATTTATCCAGTCGTCCCTGTTCATTGATTTCACAATAGGATTGAAGGGTTTTTTGTAGTTTTTGATTACTGATTTCTTCATATTGGGAAAATTGAGTGGAGGAGATGGGTTGTTTCTCGTGTTTTGATTCGAGTGATGACGAGAAGCTGAATCCAGTTGAGGAATCTAATGGTCAGAAGAAACAATTACAACCGACAGTATCTAATAGCATCTCTGGACTCCCTACAGGTTCTTGAGTAATCATGATTTCTCATTTGCTTTATTCGTTATCCTCTTATGATTACATGCCCACAAGATCTGGTTGTCTGATCCTGATTAAGCTAACGGGAACTTGATCTCAATCACTGTTACTTTGGATATATGAGCTTGTGAGATGTTTATGCTATTGGGCATGTTCTGTTTCAACTGTAATCTAATTCTTGGTGAAAGGTGAAGAGGAAAGTGTGATCCTTTGCTTCAATTTCACTTGTTTTGATCTGATTGAGAAGTCCCAAGTTTGTCCTCAGTGTAAAATTTTGTGTGTTGATAAATGAATTGGACCTTGTGAGGATCAAGATCACATGATCCTACTGAATCAGGATTAGGATCTTAGATTTGGTTATTTGGGGATTGTGCCTTGAAGACATTAATACAAGTTTTATGCATTTGGGTGATTTGTTCTTGGAGTTAAGGATTGAGGATGCGTTTTGTAAATTGATTGGTCTTGATGACGGTTGCAGGTGGGGAGAAACTTAGCTCAAAGAGCAATGGAGGGTCAAAAAGGGAGCTACTGCTTCCAAGGGATGGGCTTGGACAAATTGCTGCTCATACATTTGCTTTCCGTGAGCTTGCTGCTGCAACTATGAACTTTCATCCTGACACTTTCTTAGGTGAAGGTGGATTTGGACGTGTCTACAAAGGACGGCTTGATAGCACCGGTCAGGTAATTTTGTTTTTGTTTTGAATCTTAGAAAATTACACTTTGCATTACTAATTTTTTTAAGTTGCATACAATTGCTGATATTGAATTTTAGAGGGAGATTTTGCTTCGTATATTAAATGAGTCTTACCTAATAATGAAAGTCCTTCCGTTTCAATATAAGGGTCGTTTTCTAAATTTTGTAAGAGTTTTGAATGCAAATTTTGTAAGAGTTTTCTAAATTTAATCCTTTTGAATTGAGTGTATTAATTAGAAAGAAAAAATGTCTAGTCTTTACTTGGTAATCGACAAGAGGTAAAATAGACGCTCGAATTTGTTTGTTAATACGTGTGAAAAAATCTGTAAGATAAAGTCTTGGTGTTCTCTTGGCTTTCAACTGTTTTCTTGAATGTTGAATTTGATAGGAAATGTGAAAGACGCTGCTCGCCATTTTTCAATCGTACAAGGCTATTTTACGATGTTATAAAGATGACTGAATTTGATATGAATTTTGCACACTTGATGAACAGTGTTACATTTATGTTTTCCTTTCCTAAAGGAATACTCTTCATCTTTTACCCCCTACATGTTACAGATGAGTTGGTTAGCTTAATGATTTCGGATACATTAATGGTGTTGTACCTCTGATCTATTTTTCGTCATATCTTTCAGGTTGTTGCGGTTAAACAATTGGACAGGAATGGTCTACAAGGTAACAGAGAATTTCTGGTAGAGGTTCTTATGCTTAGCCTTCTTCATCATCCCAACTTAGTCAACCTTATTGGTTACTGTGCTGATGGAGATCAACGCCTCTTGGTATACGAGTTTATGCCCTTAGGATCATTGGAAGATCACCTCCACGGTAAATCTCCGCTATTTTCTAAACTTTCACCATTTTTAGACCCCAGCGATTCTTTGTGATCTTAGTCAATGTCAACCCTAACTTTAGCAGATTCTTCATTCATTTGTTTATTTATTATTACCTATAAATTATACATGTAGACTTAAGTTGAGAAGTAGCAGTTGCTGTTTCTTTTTTTGGTAGCCTCTAACAAATAAATTTATTATATATTCCTTTCGTGTTTCTCCTCTGCCCCAGATCTTCCACCGGATAAGGAGGCCTTAGATTGGAACATGAGAATGAAGATAGCTGCTGGTGCGGCGAAAGGTTTGGAGTTCCTACATGATAAGGCAAACCCTCCGGTTATTTATAGAGATTTTAAGTCATCAAACATTTTACTCGATGAGGGTTTCCACCCAAAGCTTTCTGATTTTGGGCTTGCTAAACTTGGACCAACCGGAGACAAATCTCATGTCTCCACTAGAGTCATGGGCACTTATGGTTATTGTGCTCCCGAGTACGCAATGACTGGACAATTGACAGTAAAGTCAGATGTATACAGTTTTGGTGTGGTTTTTCTCGAGCTCATTACTGGTCGCAAAGCTATAGACAGCGAGATGCCTCATGGAGAGCAGAACCTGGTGGCTTGGGTAAATAAATTCATCATCATCTTCCACGTGATTTTACATTCTCTTATGCAAAATTTTTTGAGGCTTTTTGGTTTAACAGTTGAGAACATTTTTGTGTTTAATAGGCTCGCCCATTGTTCAACGACAGGCGAAAGTTCATAAAACTGGCGGATCCTAAGTTAAAGGGACGGTTTCCTACACGTGCACTCTACCAAGCTTTAGCTGTGGCTTCAATGTGCATCCAAGAGCAGGCGGCTACACGTCCACTCATAGCAGATGTTGTCACTGCACTCTCCTATCTTGCAAACCAAGCTTATGATCCAAGCAAAGATGAAAGTAGGAGAAACCGAGATGAAAGAGGGGCGAGGTTAATAACAAGGAACGATGAAGGAGGTGGCTCGGGAAGTAAATTCGATTTAGAAGGTTCCGAGAAGGAAGATTCGCCGAGAGAGACAGCTCGGATATTGAACCGAGATATCAATAGGGAGCGTGCGGTTGCAGAGGCTAAGATGTGGGGAGAGAGTTTAAGGGAGAAACGACGACAGAGCGAGCAGGGAACTTCAGAGAGCAACAGCACCGGGTAGAACCGGTTTGGGTCTTGACCCTTTTTTGTTCTTATTTCTCGAACTCTCATTTATTGTCAAACATAGAAAACAAACAAACATTGGGACCACGAGTTGCTGTACATTATATGTGATGTTGCAATACAGGCAAAAGGGGGACTCTTTTAATAACCAAAAACTCTAATTGAGATTCTCGAGAGTTGTGAAGATGTTCATGTAAATTTTGTAGTCTTTCTATTTTTTTGGGATTTTGACAGATAGTTTCTTGATGAGTCACATGTGGCGATGTTTACGTCTGATCGAAAATTGAATTGCAAAGATCCAAAATTAAGTGTTTCTAGACTCTTTCATGTGGTTCTGTGGTGTGGCTAATGTCCACAATCGCGGAGTTTCGGACAACGTGGGTCACATGCCCTCGCAATCTGACAATTATTTTAAGGAATAGCTAGTTAGATTGTAAGATTTTGGTTGGTCTTATCAAGTTTTTGACGGGACTTTTTTTTACTATTGACAGTGTACTGTGTACTCTATTGAATTGGATTTCGAAATTTCTCATATGTTTTTTTTTTGGTAGTGAATGACACTTTCTTTTGACCTCTAAATACTCGGAGGATTCTTTACTCGAAAATTCTAAATTTTAGACTTTTTAGTAAGATTTTAATAAGAAAAGAATTTTAGACTTTTTTTACTAAGATTTTAATAAGAAAACATTTAGTCAGCTAAAAATATATTCTCTTGTCTTTTTTTTTTCATGTAGAGATAATTTTGTAATTTAATTATAACCTATCATATGCCGCCATGAGTTATTTGTCGAATATTCGCCATAATATGATTTTTTGTCGGATTATGTCGTTACCATTTAAAATCTAAGTTAATTAATAAATATTTTATATTATTATTCTTTATGAGTATATGAGTTGTTTACATTTTGAGGGTAATTTAGTCATAGTAAAGATTATGTTTTGAGATAATTAAGAAATATTGCATATTGTTACCAATCTTGATTTTGTAATGAGCAAATAAAGTATGCATATAGTGATTGTCACTCTATTGGTGATGCAGTTTTAGCTTACCATGATCTTTAGAGAGGCAGCGGAAACAGAAACAGATATGACAACACACATCCAGCCGATGACAGAGTTTTGACGGGTGGGAGTTTTAACCCCAAAATGTGTAATCATTATAATCGAAGTGAAGACAAGGTTGATTACTATGAATAACTTCATAGCCGAGATCTGTGAAAAGCATAATGTCGATTTTTTTTTTTGTAGATTCTGTAAAAAGTTGGCCTGAAATATTTTAAAAACCAAATCAGAATCATTTTTATATTAACAAAAAGAAATTAAAAAAGAAAAGAAAAAGAAATCGAATCTACTTACACTGGAGCGAGGAATATGAGGAAGGATATTGCGTTTTCAGTAATACCAATAAATAAATAAACACCAAAATTAAGAAATGAGTCGATTGTATAATTAAGAGGCTTCTAGTTTTGTGGAGACATAAGTAAACAAATAATGAGTAAAACATAAGAAAAATATAAGCAGATAATAATAATAAAGTGAAAAAAAAAACTTTAATGAATGTTTGATGAAAAAGAATATTATAAGATTCCACATACTAAAGATTGATTTGAGTTTGTTTATTGAATTACTAGTAATATACTTGATGGGGAATGGGGATAGTTAAGATCAGAAACTTGTGTACATACTATTTCTTCCGATTCATGCGTTTATAGCTGTTAAATCTCAAAATCGTTAAACAGTACTATGTCAATGGTACAAGACCATTCGTTTTTTAATTGATGGCGACATCTTAAAGACAAATGTAATCAATCATAAAAAAGTGGTCAACAAGCTTATTAGTAGGAGAAATCTAGTTACTGCTTGCGGTTCATTATATCAAATTTCTTAAGAGCACTAGTTACAACTTACACAAAGATAATATATTCAAATAAACGCAAAACTTTATGCAAGTAGTACATCAAAAAGATACAAAACAAAAATGGAAATTAACAAACCGCCGATACAATTTCTTGCTTTGGCCGGCCCGACGTACGAGCCGAGAGAAAGAGAAAAATATTTTGCTTCTTGGTTTTTTTTTTTAATTCACATATTGACACTTCAAACGGTTTCAGGACAAGCAGTCTCCACGTGGCACTTGCAGTTTTCAATTGACGGCTCCTCCTCTTTAGTAACTTTGGACAGATCCTCATGATGAACGGCGTCAGAGAGTGGACCCACCGATTCCGTCACAATTGGGTGCACTTCCGACACACCTAACGGACTCATCACGACAATAGTCTTAAGTTGTTGTTCTGACGAATTAATCTTCTTTTCGATCTCTGGTTTCTCACTTGAGTTTCTGTAAACACCGTACAGAACCATTTGCAACATCCCTAGTACGAATCCCACCACGTTTGGAATCTACAAAATCATCAAAACCAAAAAAAAAGGTCAGTAACCTCTTTTATTATATTTTTACCAAAAAATGTGAAAATTTAGAAAACGGTAAAAATAAATTAATAAATGCTTACCGCAATGCATATGTCATTGAGGAATAAGCCATAAGCGAACCACATAACGGCGCTTATAGTGAGGAAGAAAGAAAGCGTGAAGGGCATGAACTCCACACTCTTTGTCTTTATCACACGAGCCTGTTCACAACAACAAAATAAGTTTAATTAACATTTTATTCCAAAATATAACTGTTGTAGAAGTAAATTTATAAACTAAATAGGATTAACGTTTAGCTTACCACGATCGTTAGAGGCGCAGCGAAAACAGAAACAGATATGGCAACGCAAATCCAGCCGAGGACAGAGACTTGGAGGGTGGGAGTTTTAACCACGAAATGTGTAACCATTAGAATTAACGAGAAGAAGGCAACGTTGATTGCTATGAACAACTTCATAGCCGAGATCTGTCAAAACGCATAATGACCACTTAATAATATATTCGTATTTAATTACATAGCGAAATTAAGGAGGAGAGGGAATCAAAATTTACCCTTTTGTCTCTGGTGGCGTAAGTGAAAAACATGGCGATGTAAATAGTCTCCACGACGCAGCCGAAGGAGTTAATGGTAATTAGGAGAAAAGCGTCATTCTTAATCAATGCATAGTAGAGCCATAGCATGCAGCTAAATAGCGACACTTGGTACGGTAGGGACTGGAAACTTTCCGTCGATTTTTTCTTGTATATTCTATAAAAAGTTGGCCTGAATAATTTAGAAACAAAATCAGAATCATTCTCAAATTAACAAAAGAAATTAAAAAAAAAAAAAAATCGAATCTACTTACACTGGAGCGAGGAATACGAGGAAGGATATTGCGTTTCCTGTAATACCAATTAAAAAAACCACCAAAATTAAGAAATGAGTCGATTGTATAATTAAGAGGCTTCTAGTTTTGTGGAGACATAAGTACATGAATCAAACCGAGTACTCTAACCAACCTCAGCGGGGAATTAAATTGTGCATTAACCACAATACACGTATCGAGTATGATAACATGGACAACAATGCGTGACGATTTCAATTTAATTAATAGCTTACGCATTGATTTATTTTTTGGTAACTTGAGCTTTACCATAGAATTAGAAGATCATTAATGATTCCAAATGACTTAGTTTAGTTAACGAAGAAAAACTTGAAACTTGTTAGGTGGGTCATGATGAACTTTCCATAATTTTAATTCATTTCTTAGTAATTTTATGTCTAGTTATATCTTAGTAATACAATGAAATCCTACACATAGTTTATAATATTTTGAAATCAGAAGCTTAGATGTGAAGTTGCAACATTATAGTTGCTGTTGAAAATTCCTTATTATGTTATATATCCCCGTTCAAATCTCTGGTACGACTAGTTTAAAATATACATATTATTAACAAAGTTAAAAAATAATAAAGAAGAACGAAAAGAGACGAGATGATGAACAATTAATTAGGATTTGGCATGGGAACATTACCTAAGATGCCGAAGATAATAGCGAGCAAATGGTGATCGATCATAACTCCCATTTTCTATAGAGATTGAGAAGCTTTTCCCGTTCGGAGATTTCTTAAGGGTCTCAGTTTTTTTTTTTTTTTTGAAACCCTAAAGCTTTCTCTCTCTCTTTATCTATCGCTCTCACTCTAGAAGATGCTTCTTTTTATTTCATGGAGGAAACCAAGGAGCCTCAGGTGGTTTATATATAGCTCCAAAATAACCATTGTAGTCAAAATATTTTGATTTTAATTTTGAGTTATTTGAAGCGTGTAACGTGTTGAGTAGAATAAAAAAAAACCAAAAATATGAAAAGGGAAACGAACTCAGCCTGGTTGCATGACAAGTGGAGATATTAGTAGGTAGCGTTTGCATTCTATCATTCACTCAATGTTACTTCTTTAATTCTTCCCCAACTCGCATATCACACACGCGTCGTTTACACATCCTCTTTTACGATTTCATTTTCTTCACGCCTTCTTTTTAGTTAGCTTTCAAAAATCACATTTAGTACCATAGTTTTGTACTTTATAGACGATAAATGAATCTCACGGTGAACAAAAGTCTACCCAACATCAACCAATATTAGGGGAAAGCATCACTGGATTACATTACGATTTGTATATTTTCTTTAAATCTTATTCTTTTTTAGTTCACATATGAATTATATAGACGATCCAAAATATCCCACCTATCTATTCAATGTATACAATAAATATAGACCTCGTTTATAATAATTTATGGAATTGTAGGATTAATCATTGGCTACTATTATCAAATATGCTTACAATGAATTTCATTTTTGTTGTCTGTATTCTCGTTACATAAATACATACGAACTAAATGAGAGGGGTGAGATTGGTTTCACTTAAATTGGTTTTTGTAAAAGTGTCTATAGGTGAGAATGATTAACACTAGAAATCTACGTGTGATGAGTAGATTAAGCAACTGCATTTATAGGTAGCTAGCACAAAAAAAAGTAGTACTCCTACTAGGCAAGATATTTATTCGCAGAAAATTGACGCCGTTCTCTATAAAATTGTCAATGATTAACCAAAGTAGAGAAAACTATTCACATCTCCTGATCAGATTTTCTCATTTCGTCTCTCTTGCCTAGAAGTACACGTTTTTATTATCCTTGTACAAAAAGAAAACGTTAAAAATCATGCATGTTTGAAGCAAAACTCCACTCGTCAAAATGGAGCGTCGCGCGTGAGAGTATAATTATTAAGGTACTAAACAAAAAAAAAATGATGCGTTACGAGAGAGAGTGGTAATTAATAATATAAAAAAAATATAGAAATGAAAATGAAAACTTTGTGCAAATCACGTGAGCCTCTCCAAACGCTTCCTTCCACTTATAGCCGTTTCTTAGAAGTTTGTAGAGACACACGAGAGAGTTATGCCACGTCTTCATATGCTGACTAGGCAAACCCCTTTCGTGTCTTCAGTGTGTATATTTTCTGTTTCTGCTCTTCTATTTTTCTCCTGTTTTAATCCCTATTTTCAGGACTCGATCGTTTTCTTATATTTTATTAAATTTACTTTTGAGGTTAACATATTACTCCTTTTACTGATTCCAATTATGTCTAAATTTTCTAACGTTATAAACTTTTTTTTAACGAGGCTGCATGTATCTATCAATTTTTGGTAAATGTCTAATGTAGTGATTGGTTGAATATAAGTTTTTTTTCTTCTTTCGTTTGTTTCAATATGTATGATGAAAGGAATCAGAATATTTTGGGGAAAAGGGGAGAAAATACGAAACAATTCTCCATTTTTCGAGGGTAAGTTAAAACAGATATTAAAAGTGGGAAGAAATGGACAAAAGAGGTGTGACGTGGTGGGCGAATGATAACAATGATCATGGGTTTGTTAAACCCTTCTTGTTCTTATTCGTTAGTTGTTTCTCTCTCTCTCTCTTTTATTTGGTCCAAAATGTTTTAAAATATATGAGAGGTGCCACTTTTGTGGTTCTCCTTTACCTTAATTTTTCCATCTCTAATTATTATTGAACCATTTTGGTTTATCTTACAATTTTCTGATTGATTGGTGCCTAATATATTTTTTGGTTCACCGTACGTTCCCAATGAGGGTTTTTTTTTTGCACATTTGCAATCACATTCCCCTAACTTCTCTATACCATTTACTAAAAATATATCTGTGTATAGTCTTGAACTTTGTTTGACATACATAAGAAATTTAATTAAAGGACATGTATTTCTTTCAAAGAAAGTTATTATCTCAAGTAATAAATTTGATTTCTCCCAAACACCGCTTATGATTGCTTTTTCCTTTTTTATATGTGAGTTTATGTGTATAGTATCTTGTTATATAATATTATTAGCGTTCAATTATAAAATATAAATTATAATTCGATTTACTAAATCGCGACACGTTTCTATAATTATAGAGTGATATTTTAATTGTTTTAAAGCTTCCACTTTAAAATTTACATTCCTTGTTAACTTCTGAATATATATATATATATATATATATTATGTATTTGTAATATAGAAAATTTAAAATGGAAGTACTTCAAAAGACCAACAGAAATATAAAATGAATATATGTTCACTTAGTATATTAGTTTACTAATAGGAAACGTTCCTTTTTACTAATATGTAAATGTTAATGTTAATTGGTTTACAATAATTAATGTTTATGCATGTTATTGTATTGATGTTAGTTATTTTTGGAACATTTAATGATGCATGTTATTGTGTGTGTGTACCACACAAATTATGTTTTAATGTACAGATGTGTTGGATCAGTTCTATCAAAGTTATTAACATTAGTTCTTTTTGTTTTCAGGTAAAAACTTTTAAGTTTAACATATGCTCATTTCTATGTATCAGAAAGATGTTACTTCGTTTATTTATTATTGTTTCTTAAAGAAAAGAAAAAAATCTGTAATTATATAGGAAATGATTTTTCGTTTTTTAATGGATGATGTTCTCAATGCATTATATGGAAAATTAACCTGAAAATGAAAATCTAAACCAAAATATAAACAACACCGACTGATCAAACCCCAATAATTCAAGCAGCTTGGTGACCCACATTGATATATGATGAATGCATATAAATCTGTGTATGTTGCTACCACATAAAGGAAAAATGACAATCATGTGGGTGAAATTAAACCTCCCCCGATTCTATCGTTTTCTGATTTCAATCGGTTCATGCGAATCTAGCTTTACACACACATACATTTATTTAGCTATGTCGATATAGCTTTCAATGATAGATACGTATCTATGATTTGTTAGCGAATTGATTAATGTTTATCAAATAAACACTAGTATATCATTATGATCGGTCTATTGAACTATATTAGTCAGAATAACAGCAGTTTTGTATGTATTAAACCATGAACATAGGTTTGATGGAGATAAGGCAAATGACTCATTGTTCAAAATAATTGCTCAAATAAATTTATTTTAGCCATATATATATATATATATATTAGTAAGAATAAGAATTACACCATTGTGATAATTAAAATAAATGTAATGAGATGTTGGGAATTGCTACGTACCTACACGAGATGTCATCCAATGGCTTGCTAAATCCTAATTACAAAATATCAGTTGGGCGGGTAACAAAGTGAAAACCGTCACTCAAACCCGTTAATTAGTTCTTAAATTACACTATTTGAGTAACCAAAAACTCCGGAACATACGTCTATTTACTTGGACCGGATATCATTATCAGATCATGTTTATTAGCTCTCTTTCCACAGCAAAATTCATGATTTTGAATACTTTTTGTTATGGATAGTCAGCTATTACACCATTTAGTTACATATATGAAGTCTAATTTACACATTTTCATTAATCAAATTAAACCAAGAAACAATGAAAATGTATTTACAGACGCTTGAATATGGTTGAAATCACTCTTATTTATACATATGGCCAAAGTGCTAATCTGTTTATGACAGAAAGATACGAATCCACATATTACTTACGTGTATCACTTCTCGAAATTTCAATCATACATATAATAAATAATAGCATTCGAGAAAGAGAATTCTGAATTGTTAGAAAACATGTTAAATCTGAGTTATAAAATTTCTAGTACATATAGTCAGACAAATTTGCATGTATAAAGTACGCGCTATGCCGTCTCGTACGTTGTTAGTTTCTCAGTAACCAAACAACATATTTTGATGAAAAATTACAAACCTAGACGCTGAAGTTAATAGACACATATATTTATAACCATAAATGATAAGTGAATAAAATTAATTTAATCAAACGGATGTTCCTTAAACAAATCGGTCTTCTGCCTCGAGGACGGATCAAAGTCTCAAGATATTTTGAAAATGGGGTCTTTCAAATTAATAAACTATATGGTCCAGTTAATTAAATAAGAGGGAAAGTATATGACGATATATGAAAGCAAATAGTAAAGGGGGTAAGAAAGCTTACGTAAGTTGGTAATGATTGAATATTGATTCTATCTCCTAAAACTCCTTTTTGTCCTTTTCTATGTTTTCATCAACTAACCATCCCTTCTTAAAAGAATCGATCAAACAGACCCATTCTCAGGTTCCTACATTTGACAACGACCTCTTATTGGTGACCATCTTTTTATGGACATATGTATATGTAATATAAAAAACTATAATCGGAATTACCATACGTGAATAAAATATGTGTGACTGCAAATTTTCATTGCAGAAAACAATTTAACCAATACGTGACAGTTCGAACCGGATTGAATCTAAAGGAAAAAAAATTATACTCTTTCTTAAACTTAAGTAAAATTGATGTTTTCGGGAAGTAAATACAATGGTACGAGGAAAAGGTAGGCTGAAAATTATTGCGGTAATAAATAATCAGATATAGATGAATCGGCATTTTCTTACAACAAAGAATAATTTTAAAGTGCGAATATATGTAAAGCATATTTTAATTTACATTTATTGCTTTAAAACCTATTAATTTCTTTTTTCATAAAAACATATTATTTTGCTCTGGGAAAACATTAAAAAAAAACTGACAGTAAAATATATCAAGATATACGTTTTTCGTCATTGGTCGCAACTCTACGCTCTACAACAAATTCAATGCAAAATTGTTATTAGATGTTTGTCTCTAATTTGGACACTAGGTAATCTATTGCAGTGTATATTCAAAGAATTTTCATTAACCATCAGAAAAATTGGTACATACTTATAAAGAAATTGTATTTGTTATGACAAATCACGATTATATGATTCTATCACAAATATTTCGGAACACCTAATTTGTAACATTATCGTCGTTATATGAGATAGAAGGTACTAATTAATTTTGTAGTATTGCTTTGTTCTCAATTTTGTTTTATGAAAAAAACGTATGCTTTAAATAGATATTCCTTTTACATGTAACCATGACTTTTAGCAGGCTTTTTCTTTTAGAGGTTTGCATGGAAAAATACACTATTTTTTCTGAACATAGTAATTCTTTAGTCTCAATCGTATGGAATGTGCTTTTGAGTTTTGGTGTATCCATTCAACCTTTGGCACGTCTCTTTTCTTTCATATGTTGGGTTTCGGCGATATTGTTCTCTCATATACGATGATTTTCGAATCTGTCCAATGCTTTTGTTTTCCATTTCTGATTTCCCATTGGATACATGTCTCTCCGCTACTTTTCGAGTGTGTATCACTAAAAAATATTTTGTGAATTTTTATGCGCCTAGTATTTTCGTGGAGTTTCTAGTATTCCTTTCATTATTTGCAAGAAATAATTTTGACCAGTAAAAAAATATATATCAAAACAACAAAATATGTATATATATGTATACCTATATATTGATAAAATGAAATCATGGTGGAGAGTCACACTCAAGTCAAATATGGAAATAACTATACAGAAACAGAATTAATGACTCAAAGTTTTAAGGGCCCCAATAAACGTGGGGTTCTATAGAATTTGATTAGAACTTGATTCATATTTCATATGTTTCTGACACAAAGAAATGTGAATGTGGTCAAGTGGTCAGAAGATTCCACACGTAGTCATATAATTATTGTCTTCTGGATACACCTAGACGTACAAACATCTCATTCCAATCCCATCTCTATGCTTTTTCTTTGTTATTAAATTTAATTAGTTTTTTGTCCGTTTCTTAAAAATATTTTACTCATTTTTTCTCCAGAAAAAAAAATTATAGAAGAAGAAACGTGAATTATTTTCTTCTCTTAAGAGCGTTCATTTTTATGTACAAAGAGAGAAAGAACACTGTGTAATTGTTTATAGTTTGTCTGTGTTTGCAAGTGTATATAGTGTACTTTTTTAATTAAAAATGCCAAAAATATATAGCTGCATTATCATATTAACTGCAATGTAAAATGATATATACTACATTTTTGGCAAACCTGATTTGTTTATCCGCGAAAAAAGTTAGCAATGGAAAATGAGCTATAGTACAATGGATTGACAAATTGATTAGGTTGCTAGTTGACACGATTGGTATTTGTAGTTGTGAACGATTATATGACTTACGGAATACGTATTTTATGGTGGAGAAGTGGAAGAATGTACCCAAAATACAATTTGAAGATTGATGCATTGAACGTTTACACATCTCATAGTTTCTTTTTCAAGTAAAGGCAATGGCCGGTTTGTGCTTTATAGACTTTTATGTGACGTGGCAATACGCGGGCCCCCTTTTATTCTTATTTTGTGTTTTTCTTTCGTGGACGTATTTGTTTTCCTTACTTTTAATTCCAACTAATTAATTGTTGTGTTCAACTCATTGAGCATGCCAATTAGTATCACTAGATATTTTGTAATCATCGGTTATAATGCGCATTGATAAGTTCTATCTTCACAAATACAATCATAAAGACTTCTTAAACCAAAACAAATGCCCGCAAATAATTCACATCTAACCCCAAAAAATGCCTGCAACGAAAGAAAATGATGAACTGTGTTTTTCGCTTTGTTTTTCTTCTTCTTTGATAGCAATAATATTTTTGAACTTCAATATATATGTAACCGTTCTGACTGTTTCTGTCCATATGTCCTTCTTTGTGAATTTTTCCGTGTTTTGTTCTCAACGATATGGATATCGAAAATCACTTTTTAATGTATGTTATTTATAACTTAAAATGCTTTAACTCAAGCACGTCTAGTTATAAATTTTTTAAAAAGATACGCTATCGAAGGCCTAATTAGTAGAGTACTCACACATAAAATATTAGAATGCAATATAATCTAAAGATGCCTAGACATAGTGAAAACACGCACACACATTAAACGTAAAAGTATCTAGGCACACGTAAGGTTAAAAAAAAAAAAGACAATAACAATCTTGATAAAATAAATTGCGCAGATTAAGAAACTTTTTTGAACTACCAATTCCATTAGAAACTTAAGAAGAGTTAACAAAGGATCTCAACGCTTTAAGAAACTATGTACAATTACCAGAGCTTTACTCTTATGAAAGCAATCAAGAGTTTTTATTTACCTTCCAAAAACAAATTTCACACACGACTTCAAGTTTAGCGAGTTTATCGATATCAATAAAATTCGAAAAGTAAGATAAAACACAACTAAAGAAATGCGCAACACTACAAGCAAGCAAAATGTGGCTCTTGGAAAAGCAAGCAAAATGTGGCTCAGATAAAATAATTACTCAATGATTTAGCGTTAGCAAGCTAAGTTAAATGACATACTCATTAATAAATAATAAATGAGCATTTTGTCTCTGTTGCATTTTATTCGGAAAGAAGAGACATCTGTCACGTACAAATCATATAAAATCAAAGGGGCATGAATGTTTTCTACGAAAATAATATTTTTAATTTGCATAGATATCTCCAGTATTTGGTTTGATCTTACTTCCTGCTTTCTTAAATATATTATATATTCCCGATTGATTCTAGCTATTTGGCTGCATATACTCATGTAGTTAACACTTGTCATTAAAATTTACTTTTCAACGTAATGAGAATCAATCTTCTTTTTCTTTTCAAAACTACTGAGAATGAATCTTAATGTAAGATGTTTTACGTCAACTTCATTGCACTTTTTTTTTTGTCAACACACATATATTGTTTTATTCCATGGTCTCATCATTTTACTTTAACTGTATTATCAATCAAAATGCAAGTAGCCATGCATGAATGATAATGTATTATCTTCAAAAAAACAAAATTCGAAAGATAATCTTCGATTTTGATCAATCACAAATTTCCGAGGGTACATCTAAATGAATGATTGGCGTGGCGATAAGGTAAGGATTGTGGGACGACATATAAACCCATACGACATAAGACATGGGCCACATAAACTTTATGTTTATCAATTTAAATTGTTTTGAAATGATGAGCTGGCTGCTTTTTTCCCAAGTTAGCTAGTGTCGTCGAACATACAAAATGTGTATTATCGAATAGAGAAAACTTATCTTATATATTTCATCCAAACATCTCAAACAAGAAACATGTGCTGTTAGCCTTATAGTTATTTGCATTAACTTGGACCACCCTAAAATGGATTTGGGACACGGCATCGTCATTAAAAATAGTTAATTACAAACAAACAAAATTGTATTAATTAATAATAAGGACGTACAGCTTGGGCAAGTCACTATAGAAAAATAATTAGATTTCTACACATTTGTAACATAAAAAGTTGAAAGACAGAAGATATCAAACTTTCAAGCAAACAGAAAATAACTCATAAAATGACGTTTATGTATACTAACATATCTCCACATGATTTTACTCCCAATTTCTGGGTAAATTCATATGTTTCAGTGCTTGTCTATGGAAGTATTACGTGACATTTAATTTCCAAATATCCAACAAAAACATAAAAAAAAATATCAAGCCCCTGGCAATTTGATGTATTATATATCATTCGATTGCTTCATCCTTTTCGTTCGTTTTATCTTTCTATCTTATCGGCTTTCTAAATTTTCTTCGGTTTTGAGTTTTAGCAGTTTTTGTATTCAAGAGTTTCAATAGTTAAAGAGTTTCAAGTATATTGGTAATGTGAACCTATTAGATATACGTATATCATTCTTCGTTTCAATGAACAGTAAAAAATACTTAAAATTTAACACCAAACTTGTGTAATTATTGTCATAGGGTTTGATTGGGAAGGCCTTTTGTAGAGGTTAATGCTCTTTAAAAGTCAATCACAAATTTTTTTTAGAGCATTAAGTAAAGCATAGAGGGTTCCTTAATGTTCTACACCTTAATGTTTTTTAATTGAACTTTTTCAAGGTTTAGAAGTTTTTAAAATATTAAAATACACATTTACCCTTAATTATTAAAAACCTAATATTTTCAAAATCAGTACTACGAGATTAAGCTCCCCATTCTAATCAGGAAACAAAGTAACACACCGATTTGCTCTTTATAATTGCTTCAGTATTAATCTTAACATACTACATACTTTCAAATAAACTCAAAGTGATACCGAAGATTATAATCAGTTTGGAATAAATTCTCATCCAAAAGATTATAATCAGTTTGGAGGATATAAAACATACTCCAAAGTTGATTTCAATAAATCTATATCCCGTATTACATACTTTCAAATAAACTCAAAGTGACAAATCGTTGTACTGCTTTAGTATTTTTGAAGATTATGTGGAGTACTAGCAGGAAACAAAGTGACAAATATTTTTCGACAACTCCTGAAGGAAAATATTTTGCAGTTGATTCCGGATATCCGAACAAAAAAGGTTATTTAGCTCCATACTGTTATGAAGATACATACATGTCACGACTTCGTAACAATATTGCAGAAAGTATTTGGACTAGTTAGTATTAGTTATGAAATCGTTACAAACACGTTAGTCTTTTTTTCTCAATCTCTCTCAGTTTTTGTTTTTTTTTTTTATTTTCTACTCTGTTTGTTTACATTTATTTTGTCAAATATTTCATGATAAGAATATTTTTAGTTTATTTCTTAGGATTTTATATTTTTTCTATTTTGTAAACTATTGTTTTCTTCTAAAAAATCTAAAATTAAGAATCATGTCTATTTTAGTAATTTTGTATCTATATGCTCAATGCTCTACCAATCAAGTTTTTAATTAAAGCTTACAATTTTTATATCATAATGTTTTTGGAGCATAATGCAATGTTTTATTAAAAATCTTCCTAGTCAAACCCATAGTAAATTACGTGATACACCAAACGACATTCTTTCATTCATGTAGTTATGTTAAACCGTGTATCAATTCAACTAAAAAAAAAACTTTTGTATATATTTATTAATAAATTATATAATACGCGTACAAGGAAGAGCTGAAAAGTTTGCAGCCTCGCTTCTATTATGACCGATAGAGCCCAATAAGGCATAATGGGCCTGCATCACTTGACGTAAAGTTTCTCAACTCTTTAATCATTAATCGACCCAGCCGAGAAAAAAGATTCATACTTAACCGTATTTCTTAAACAGGCCCAAGCTAAACCACACGGCCTACGACCTCAAAACATAATCTAAAATCCAAAACCAAGATAGACCAAACCGAAAGGAAGTTTGATTTTTAGTTTAGTAATTTGACTCTCAAACCGAAGAAAGCCAATCCAAACCAAATTTAAGTATAAGCCAAACTAAAGTATTGGTCTTAATTCTTAAATTTCTCTTCAGTTGAAGCAGACCAAATCAAACTTGATTCTAAACCGAAATGTTAATCTCTAATGAGAATAAAGATCATCTCTAGTGTTATTTATCTTTCTTCTTTTTGAGATTTGAGAGAAAGAAAAGGAAGTAAAAAGAGAGGAAGATGAAAGTCTAACCTTTAATAGGCTGGAGTTTGTGTCTTTCAAGTTTGGAATAAGCATCAAAGAAACAACTTCTTTTTCTTCTCAAAAGCACAACTATTTTCTCTTTTCCGAAAAAAAGAAGAAGAGAAAGTTAGCACACGGATTGGTAGCATCACACGTGAGAGAGTAGGAATAAACATCTTTTTATAAGTTTTTAAGTTGTTCAGTCACATGCCATAAAAAGCCATACAATGTTCAAAGTCCACCACACCAAAAAATATGAAAAGCAATCAATTAAAACATATTTCAAAAGTAACTAAAAGAAAAAAAGAAACTTCATTCTTCAGGTTTCTTCACCTAAAAGGATTCGTCTTTCAATTTCCAAGCTCACATATATGAGATAAGCAGCTGCAGTACCTTGCTGTGTATTTTTAGGTTTCGTACAGCCAAGAAAATGATTATTTAAGTAAAAGTAGCTTTTTTATTTCTTACCCACGTCTCTAAAAAAAGATTGCGGAAACAGTAATATTTTGTAAGAAAAAAATGGAGAGTTGTCCTGAATAATAATGCATTTTTGTGAATACACTTTTCAATATTTCTGGCTAGTCCATATGACAATCACACGTTCTGACATTATACTATACTCCTATGCTCACATTTATACTATAATTTTGGTTTTTCAAAATTAATTTGAACGCATAAAATTCTAGGGTAATTAAAGAGAGATTTGAAAGCACTTAAAGACTTTTCCATTTTTCCTTGCTAGAAAAGCATTTGACAACTTATAATACATGTATAAAATTCAAGATTTTAAATAAAAGTTTCTTTATCAAAGGAGGTATGCAACTTTGAGGTTGACAAAGTGTAGCTTCAAAATGAAGAAACTGATATCATTTAGATAGAATAAAAGCAAAAGCCAGCGCCTCCTGAAATACATAAAATATAGAAAATAATTTGTAGTCAACTTCGATATCGATTATGAGTGATGACTTTGAATTTTCATTATATTTATTTAGTTTGTCGACAAAAAATCTATTTGATTCTAGAAACATAAATGCTTTAATCTGGTGAGCAAAAAAATTTCAATATTTTACATGATGTATATTTTTTTTTCCAATAATAGGTGTTAAGCGAATTTAAGTTTAGATGCCGACAAATACGACAGTAATGAAAAATACTAAACTATAGTCTATAACAAAAAAAAAAATTAATCATATGCTATTTTTGTAGTTCCTATTAATTCTGGATACGGGGCGAGTACTTACTGTTTTTAGCCTACGGATAATTCATATTTGGACCCGTATTTGTACCGTGAAGCAAATATGGAACAAGTATCGTCGATTTTACGCTTGCGGGTTACTTGATCACACTGTCTTGAATACAAATATCCATATCAATCTCCATTACCTTGTTTAAGAAATACAAAACCTGAATAATTCACATTAATATTGATACATACAGTCATATTACATTACTTAAACACATATACCATCTCATTTACAAATGACAACCTTAAAACTTAAAACTGAATGTTCTAAACCTGAATTGAATTGATTAGCAATTGAAACATAGTCCCAACAACATAATACCAAAGTCTTTAAACCAGAATTGTAAACACAACATACATCATCAAAGAGAAATACATAACCTGCAAAAACATAAAACCTCAGTAAACCAAATTCAAACCTGCACCTGACCGATGACACGAGTTAAAAACTTGCAAGTTGCAAATAAAGAATGACGAAATCGAAAACTGAGGCAACCAAATTTAAATCCAGACATAATTAGATCAAAGTCAAAAAACCAAATGAGTTACCACTCATTCTTCTTCCTCCAACTCAATTTTACTCCTTTCACCAAATGTCCATATTCGGTAGAATTTGTAAACTCATCGAGAGAAGAAAACAGTATTAGTCAATTCAGTGATTGATGAAAAAACAGTATTGGTAAAAGAAAACATACTTTCTTACATAATTTCAAGTTGTTGATCTTCCAACAACATCATAATCATTTCGGATCAATCTTGAGTCTATAAAGCTTCAGTTCTTGGAGTTAAAGAACTACGGCGAGGATCAACCAAACGACCACTTGTGGAGAAGGCGACTTCGAAGCGAATGATCATATACTTTGATCCGACCTTCTTCCACGAAATAGAATATTAAAGTTTGGATCTCCCAAGGGACACATTGTTCGACCAAGTAGCTCTCTAACTCTGTTTGATAAGCGAGTTTTCTTCACTTTCTTGAGTTCTCATCGATGAATCTAGGTTATAAGTTTACGTCTCCCACCCACTTGATGAGAATTATTCCTTGACCTTACTTGTTGGTTGACTTGAAGAACTATCACTTGTTCTTATAGTAGTTAAATATCTTCATTCTGACCTATCGACTTCAAAATCAAAGCTTCGCTATCTTTATCGGATCATGACCATAGCTTTCTCGGATTAACCAGCTCACATGCCGACATACCTCGGATCAATAACCAGAACAAAAATCACCATGTTCATGTTATTGAATCTCCCAACTTATCATAGCTTTCATCTTCAAAGCCATTGCTTTTTGATTCTGATCAGTCTTGTGTAAACCCATCTTCCTAATCATTAAACCAACTCTAAAAACCTCATTCAAATAAGAATTTCCGGTTACATACCTTGTTGATGAAACTTTCAAAGTAGCATCACAGAAGAACTTCAAAATCGACAAATAATACTTTACATAATCCTAGTCTGCTTCAGTAGGTGCATCTGCTAACTTACCAAGCTCTACTAAGCACTTATCATCCTCTAACTCAAGCATATCAAAAGCTTTATTCTATTTCCAAGCTGATTCTAACATCAGATATGTATAATTTCATCTAGTTTCAACATCCAGACATAAACCAAATGTAACACCAAGCTTTAGATGACTTAGACACTTTTTAAACTTGATTAACCTAGCCGGAGATGACTTAATATACCTAAAATCACATCGGATTCGGCTGATTCGGTTGATTGCTTTAATCTTTTACCCGCAACAACCTCTTTTTCAAGTTTAGGTTGAAGTTTTTTACAAGTATCACTATGTTTGAGCATAGTGCTAGTATTGACACATGTTCCTGATTTAATTTTAATTAACTACTTTCCCACAATGATTACATTTTGCATGCACTTTATCCTCACATTTTTTTAAATGATCCCAAGCTCTAGATCTTTGTCTAGTAGTTACCTTATATTCAACTATTTCTAAAGTTGGAGCATCCGTCTGTGTTTCTGTTTCCTGAGCAGGTGTTGAAGCTCCAACACCTTTGTTGTTTACGTTACGTGACTCCATCTACAAGACTACCAAACAAAACAATTTGTTAGATAACAAGGTAATATGACATAACAAAACAGAACATAATAAAACACAACACATCAATCAATCAGAGAATGAGAGAATCATAAGTATGTGGCATTGTTATAACTCATAATGGAGCGATATAGACTCGAAGGTCTTTCTCATTCAAGAGTAGTATCATCAGGCCCCCTATCCGTGTGAGTTTCCAGCCTATATACTTATGACATAACAAAACAGAACATAACAAAACACAACACATCAATCAATCAGAGAATGAGAGAATCATAAGTACGTGGCGTTGTTATAACTTCGGAATGGACGATCACGGAAGGTCTTTCTCATTCAAGAGTAGTATCATCAGGTCCCCCTATCCGTGTGAGTTTCCAGCCTATATACTTATGATTCTCTCAAGCAAACACAGTAACACAATATGATTGATTACTAAAACAATCCAAAAAATCAAGCAAACACAGTATGGTTGATTACTAAAACACAGTCTCAATTCTTAAGCAAACACAGTATGATTGATTACTAAAACACAGTATGATTGATTACTAAAACAATTCAAAAAAATCAAGCAAACACAGTATGATTGATTACTAAAACAATCCAAAAATTCAAGTAAACACAAAGTATGATTGATTACTAAAACACAGTATCAAGTAAACATAAACACAATATGATTGATTACTAAAACAATCAACAAAGACCATGTTTCTGAAATTCTCACAATTATTCAAAAGAGGAAAACTATAATCGAATGATTGATTACTAAAACAATCCAAAACCCTAATAAATTGTCTAGTTCAAACTAGATCGCGATACAGGAAAGTCACTTGTCAATACGAGGTTTACGGGGAAAAAGATAGTAAAAAACAGATTCACTGTCCTGAGAAGAGTTCGCCTGAGAAGAAGCAATTGAAAAAGCACAAAATTAGAAAGCAAAATCACAATCAGAAAAAGAGGAATTATACAACAAAATAGAGAAAGGCAGACTGAGACCTGAGAAACAAACGGCGAAGGAGAGACGAAGAAGTGGAGGTCGAAATAGATACGACAACGCAGAGACAGCGAAACATAGAGACCGGTGAAACAGAGACGGCGAAGTAGAGAGACCAGCGAAGCAGAGACGACCAAGCAAAGACGGTTTACGATTTGTGTTTTCTGGTGGGAGAGTCCGAGAGTTTGGCTGTGCGATTGTGAGAGACTGGGAGTGAGGCTGAGACTAAGACTGAGAGACTGAGAGAGTTAAAACGATAGCCAAGAAGATCGAAGAAGAAGAAGCCAAAAAGGTGAGAGGCGATGAGTCTAGATCTAGGGTTTGTGAGGGAAAGAATGAGGGTTAGTGTCTTAGTGTCTTCAGGGTTTTTTCGATTAAAGACTGGGCCTTAAAGTCTTGTGGAGAAGAAGGTTGGCCCGTGTAAAAAAGGTAGAGGGCCTAGAGGCCCTAGAAGGTATTTGAGCGGGTAATACTACGGGTACGAGTAACAAGGCCAAGTAGTGGATTCTAAAAAAATAGTTGTATTTGGCTTGCTACTTGCAAACAATTGGCTTAATACTCGTTTTGCTAACTACGGGTATTTGTTCAAACGAGTACTTGCTCGAACGGATAGCGAGTACTTGGCGGATATCAAGTATCCGTGCCCAGGGTTGGTTCCTATCTCGACAAAAATTGTAAGAGATATTTCAACTGTTTTAACGTGCATATGAAAGAAAGAAAAAAAAAGATGTTGACGAATATTAAAAAAGAAAATTTCAATATCAGCTTTTAAAAAGATAAAAATGTTAACTCTATTTATGATCAAATGGTTATCAACTTAACTATAGAAGTCGTATGATCATTATCTTATATATATTGTCATTTCTCCTAATGTTTTCATCAAATAATTCACGTGGTTACAAGTTTGAACACATAAATAGACGTTATATTGGATTGGTCATAAATGGCATATGATTGCTTGTACGTGATTTTATGTAAGGTTGAGAAATCATTACATATATTATATTTTATTTGGATTTCTGAACAAAGTAGGAAACCTTCCAACTGGGCCGGCAATTAAATGTATACGATCATCATCACGCCTTTGAAAAGTAATACTAGTTTAGGGGATAATATACAATTTATTTACTAAGACGTATTGACATTGTTTATAATTATGGAGGGTCTTAGTATAAAACACCAAGAATTTTTATATCATATTCGTATATTGTGGATTCATGAAATACGATTGAGTTTTTATATTTGTTTTTCTTTTATATGTTATTTGAAAAAATCTACACAAACATTTTTTTAAAAATCTAAAATCTTACACCTCCAACTAAACCGATCAATAAACTGATAACTACTTAATCCGATTTGACTTGATCAAAATTTAACCAAGTTTAACCTGATTTTGATCCGAATTTTTTTTTTTTTTCCATCCGATTTTGATTCGAATCTTCAGAGTAACGTTTATACAGTGGCGGAGAAGGAGATTCTGAGTAAAGAAGAAGAAGTTTCGAGTCAAAGTGGGTCAAAATTGGTTAAATTTGTATAAAGTTAAACTAGGTTAAGTTGTTACCGGTTTATTGACCGGTTCAATTGGAGGCGCAGGATTTTCGATTAGAAGAAAAAAAAATTTGTGTAGTTTTTTAAAGAATCAAACTTTTTTTGATGATATATAAAGAGTCTAAAAATTTATGTGGAAAAGTAAGAAAACAATGTATACACGAGGAAATTTAGCAGCAACACTATAGATAATTCATTTTTTCCAAAGTTTGCTTGTGTAAGTCTATATATATATTTTTTGGATACCACATAGATTGTACCTTTGAGATTTCATAATAAAACATTTCTTGCGTTTGTTTGTGGTTTTCCTACAGTTCTTTGGAAAAGTTCAACATAAAATATTGATATTTAGATTTCCACTTTAATTTAGATTGCTATTGCGATTAATCATAAGATTCACAATAATGCAATTTCAACACCGATTCATAACTAGTAATAAAGTTTGTTGATCAGATTAAGTGCTTATTAATTACTGTAAGAATTTTAAAGCATAGTTAAGGATCGCGTAAAAGAATAATCTTATAGCAAATTTGTTGTAGCTACATGAAAAAATTACAATAATATCTTTTTTTTGGCAAATCTTTTGCAAAAATATCACAACTTTCTACATATAATCCATCTCCTTAAATGCGTAGCTAAAATTTGAAAAATATACTACAAATATGTGATAGCATTCTTTAATTAATAAAACATCAAATATAACGTGATATAATATTTTGAATTTATTTATTATTAAATTCCAAATCAAAACTTCTATGTTTGTCGCACATCAAAAACTATAAAAAGAAAATATAAAATAATAGTTTTCAAGTAAGTTCAAACAAAACAAAAAGTTCTTAAGTAAATAGATCCAACAAATACAAAACCATAATTTTCTGGATTTCACATAAAAGAAAAGTCAAATTTAACCCTAAACGTATAATAAAGGGATCGAACCCTCGAGGCTCAAGGTCTCAGCTATTAGAAAATTAGGGTGAGGACGAAACCACGAAACCTCAAATTTAATTAACTTTTGAAGCATATTTGTTGGATTCAAAATCATGTAGTTATAGTTGCATCCTCTGACGTTTCTCACTTTCTCTCCAACATCCCCACGCAAACTCCGTTGACGCTCTCACACGCATTTCTCATATTACACATTTATTACTATACGATATGCTAAACTACAGAGGATATTTTGATATTACAATTTAGAAGAAATTTAAACTAAAATAGTAAGAACAAAAAAATCGGAGCCGCAATATAACTTACGAAACCTTTATTTGATATTTCTCAATTTAGACCATTGATGACCAAGTCGCAAGTGGGGTGCGTGTGCCTGCCTTTTCTTTTTGCTTGTGGGAATATCTTATCTATATTTTTCCCTAAATTTCAATATTTTCTTACTGTAAAAATAAATAAAGGTAATAATATGGAACAAGCCATATATTTAACTTCTTTCATCATTTTTTCAGATTTTTTTTTGTCAAATTAAACCCTAAATTACTGTAACTCCCTTCGATGTCACATAATCATTTGAGAGAAAACGGAAATGGTTAGAGATTAGAAAATTAGGTTGAGTCTCCGAGACTCAATCACTAGAGACTTCTTTGTTCTTTGTGTAACATTATATATTTTAATAAAATGTTTTTAAATCAATCATTCGAATGGATTTAGATGATTTTGCGAATAAAATAGGTCGTTGAAATATTAGAGGGTAGTTTTGTCATTTTTGAAAGGGACCATTCATTGAATGTGATTAGAAAATTTGAGACAAAGAAGATTTGGAAAATCGGGAGAGAGTGAGAGATCTCGTGCATAGAGATGGTTTGGTTGCATTGCATTTTGTGTCTCCGAGACTTTAATCCGACGTGTGAGGCTGTCGTTTTGGTTTTTGGATGCATGTAGGACCCTTCCCTCTTTTATTCCCTTCATCCACCCTCTCTCTTTATTTACCAATAATGCCCATCATCATACAACTATGTATACTTAGAATTCATTTGTAAATATTTGTATCGGGTTTTAACGATGTTCTTTTACCACAGTTGTAATGAGTACTCTTTAAAGTGTTATCAATCAATGAGTAGAAACAATTCGTAAAAAATTTAAAAATATCGCTATTTTTTACTATTTTTAACTTTTTTTTTTTTGTCTTTACTATTATCTCTTTCTGCTAATTTTTCTTTCTAGGTTTATATCATCAATCAGAACGATTAGACAATAGACTCATCCATGTTAATTATGGAAACCTTTTTTTTGGTCAACAATTATGGAAACCTTACAAATAACTTACAAATGACCATTGGTGTTAAAAATTTAAACCAACTTTTATTGGTATTGTTTCAGATGAAAATATCAGTTCTAAAACTAAAATAAGGATCGGAGACTATATATATCGTCAAATGAACTAAGAACAACAACGTATAGCGGTAAAAATGATTTATTATTATCGTGAATCTCATATCATACTGGATCGTCGAAAACGACGGGTAGTACAAGACTATAAATGTTATAGTATTCAAGTAAAACTAAAAGAGTGGAAATTATCGCTTTAATATAACAGCGACGAAGATATCCTTAATAACCCATGATATACTATTTAAATGTATGTGTTATGTTAATCCTTGAACTCAATAGAGAGGTAACTTGTAGTGTCGATATATAGTGAATATTATTATACCGACAATAACGTCACGTCTTTTGTTATTTTAAAGATAACATATATTTGGACGAAATCGATCATTTTTTATTTATAAATAAAGAAAATTTCATGTGATCTATACAAGCAGGAAGGTTGACAACGGGATTGGAGGAACTTACAGCACACTGTCATCTTCACGGACCCCTTGACATTGATTTTTTTATTTTATTTTATCTATATTTACATGAATTAGTTTTAATTATTAAACTGCATTTATGTAAGTTATTTTGGTTGCCGGTTCTTGATATCTATCTCATATACTATGTACATATATATTATATATGGATATTGTTGTCTCACTGATCTGTATATAAACAGAGCATGGTCCATACACAATTAATTATCAAGTTGGTGCTTAAATTTATATACATAGATGTATTTTGTTTTTTCACGTGTAAGAAACCATTGACTTGCTTGGGATGTTTCAGATGGTTATCAAATACTCAAGAGTTCCATAAATTTCTTCTTTTGGTGGTGGTTTGAGTTGTCAATATTAATTAATAAGATTGATAAATCTATTCCTTAGCCAAGGGGCATATGCTCTAATAGTATTCAATTATGTAAAACTCTTTAAGACTATAAATTATATTTATGTACCATCATAATAAATATATAATTATTCAAAAAAAACACATATAATTATATAACGAAATGGAAATAAAATATAGTTGCGTTACTTAGTGAAGAACACTAACCACAAATTCCAATCCCCACAACACGAGGGGAAAGCACTTAGAGGGATAATGGAGCAAATATATATGATATATTGCGTGCCTATTGGCCATTTCACATTATTTACTCTCCTTATCCGTCCTTACAACTGTACATATGCATTTATGATGTATACAACACACGAACACGCCCATTTATTTTCATTTCCTAAACAAACATTTTATTCTAACAAATTTTTCATTTCAAAATTTCATATCAGTTTTGCGGAGTATATCACGTATTGTTGATCATACTTAATAAGTCAGAGCAATCGGCTCCATCAACAAAGTATTGAATTTGTAGATTGGTGAGACAATTTATTTCTTTAAAAAAAAAAAAGTAATTAGCGTATGATGCCGAGAGATATCGTCGCTACATTTTAGTCTCGAATAGTGAATATGTTGCAAGCTTTCGGGGAACACCAATCCTAGCTCACTGAAGTCACCACCCAATTTTCACGAACCATAGACATCATGGACCTATGAACGAGACATCATGGACCTAATTTTTTGTTTAAAGCGTCGGTGGTGTTCTAGGCTCATTCGAAAAGACTTCTCGTTCATATTCCAACATGTTTTCCCATGGCCATTCTTTGCATTTTTGAATTACATTATATATATATACAATAAATTGCCCATTGTTTTTATAGACTCTAGTCATTACAAATTTTCCAGATACACCAAATCAGCTAAGAAAGAAAAATAGACAATCTAATCTTCATCTCTCCAAGATGGAAAATTCTAAAACAAAGTCTATGTTCGTGAACCATGAAGGTAACGAAAAAATATGTGGGATTAATGTGGTATCGTCAATATAACTCAACATTAAAATACTATATGACATTAAATAAAATGTGATTTTTTTTGTTTGTTTTACTGATCTTCCAACGGTTTTTATCTATGGATCTATTGGCAGACAGCCTGTAACTCTCTTATATTTGAAAGTAAACAATCCTCAGAAACAGAGGTATTGAGTAAAACAATAGAAGTGCAAAAGAATGGCAGGAAGCACAACAACTGTTGAAATCAAGTCAGGAGGCAATTCGGACTCGTGAAGACCCCCGGAAATTCTCAGGGTTTAGAGTCTTTGTTGATGCAACTTGGAATTCCACTACTCGCAATAGGAGTTTCGGCTGGTCTTTGTCGATCCAGGTAACACGCATGAAACATTGAGCTCTGCCGTGAGATGTCAGAGCTTTGTTTATCATTTTCTGTTTATTCTAGCTTGATTACGGCGGACATTATCACACGATCAGTTGCCTAGTCAAAACTAAACTCCTATTCTTTAGCTACTCTGCGTGCTGTAGAATAGGAGCGAGTTGTTAACTTCCTTACATAAATTGAGTTGCTAATCGTAAATAATTAAAGTCTAAAACATATATTCTTTAATTGTCATATGGTATCAGAGCATTACGACTCCTTACCTGACTTTTTTTGTAATCCTGCCACAGCTTTTCTTTATCTCCGTCATCATTTTAATGGCTTCTCACTTCTTACACCGCAGCCTCTTGTCACTCCAGTCAACTCTGCTCATCCTATTCTTTCGATTAATATGAGCAGTGTTACTAAATTAAATTCTACAAACTACATAACTTGGAGCCTACAAATCTCTCTTTTTCTCAAAGGTCATAATCTTCAAGATTATATCTCTGAAACATTTGTTCCTCCTACTCCAACGATCGACAACAATGGTACCTCCATTGGTAATCCGCAATTTGAACAATGGCAACGACAGGATCAGCTCATTTTCATGGCTCTCCTAGGCGCTATCACCCTTCCTCTTCAGCCTTTGGTTTCCTGTGCCACCACGACACTTGAAGCCTGGAAAATTCTTGCATCTACCTACGGCCGTCCTTCACGTGGACATATCAAGCAGCTTAAAGATCAGATCAAAAAGTGTGTTAAAGGCCAACGCACAATTGATGAATATGTGCAAATCATGAAGACCAAAGCCGACCAGCTTGCCCTCCTTGGCAAACCTATGGATCCTGAAGATGTGATTGAATATATCTTAGATGGTTTGGATGAAAATTATCGCGTTGTCATTGAACAGATCAATGGTCGTGATGTTCCACCAACATTTGAGGAGCTTCACGAAAAGCTCGTCAATCGTGAAGCAGCAATATTAAGTGCACAGGCCGACCTTCCCCACGCTCTCATGTCAGCGCGGCGAGAGGCAACCCGTCCACCAACTCAGCACAACAGCAACAATTTCTCGGCGGCTACAACTCGGCGGTCGGAAACCTTACCTGGGCAAGTGTCAAGCATGTGGTGTTCGAGACATGTTTATGTTGTGCTGCTTATGGCAGCAATACCACCGGCTAGATCGTTGACTTTCCACCCGTGCGCGATGCGTTCATCACACATCACGGCCATCTTGACTGTCTTGGCGCGTCAAATCATATTACATCGGATCAGTCTACTCTTGCCTTTGCTGCTCCATTTCACGGTACTGATGAGGTATTCTTGGAGATGGTCCTCGACATCTCACACGGGTTCAGCTACGTCTCTCTCTCATCGCTGTCTTTCACCTTGATGTTCTTGGTCCAATTTTCAGAAAAATTTGGTCTCGGTTCAACAACTATGTGCTGATAACAAAGTCTATGTTTTGTTTGATGAATGGTGTTTTCAGGTGAGGGATCGAAATGAGGACTTCCAGCGGAAAAGGTATGATGGCTTATGCGAGTTGGTTGGCATTCTCTTCCCAAATAAGACCTCGCCTCACTCAAAACAAGTTTTTCAAATTGGCATTCACGCTTGGGCCATCCCTCTTTTAATTTTCTTAAACGTATTTCTCCATCTATTTCTCTCTCTGTTTCAAATAAACATCGAACAAACTCTTGTGCTTCTTGCTTGCTTAATAAAAGTCACAGACAACCATTTGGTATTTCATCTCTTACTTCATCACGTCCCTTGGAACTACTATTTTCTGATATTTGGTGTTCTCCTCTTCACTCTTTTGATGGGTATAAATATTATTTACTCATTGTCGATCATTTTACAAGATATATTTGGTTTTTCCCTTTAACACATAAATCTCAAGTTGCTGAAACCTTCAAAAGATTCAAAACACTTGTCGAAAACAAATTTCAAACAAAAATAATTAATTTCTTCAGTGACAACGGAGGTGAGTTCATTGCCCTTCGTGATTTTCTTTCCACTCAGGGAATTTCTCATCTCACTTCTCCACCTCACACACCTCAACACAATGGCATTTCAGAACGAAGACATCGTCAAATCGTCGAAACAGGTCTTTCTCTCCTTTCTCATGCCAATCTTCCCACATCATTCTGGTCTTACGCTTTTTCCACAGCCGTTTATTTAATAAATCGTCTCCCAAACTCTGCGATCGATTTTGAGACACCATATCTTCGCCTTCTTAAACAGCCTCCCAATTATGCAAAACTTCGTGTCTTTGGCTGCCTTTGCTACCCATGGCTTCGTCCATACACATCACACAAACTTGACCCTAGATCACTACCTTGCATCTTCTTGGGTTACTCATCGACTCATAGTGCATACATATGTTATGATCCTTCTTCCACACGTATCTTTGTTTCTCGACATGTGGAATTCTGTGAAAATATCTTTCCCTATCTGTCTCCTCGTCCAGCATCATCTCTTCGATTCGTTGCTCTTGCTTTTCCTGCGCTCCTCTTCTGCTCAGACTCGCGTCATTGCAACACATGCTGCGCCTCGTGATGGTCCCTCATCTGTGCGCCCTTCCTCACTAGAACATGGTACGTCTTCTTCTCCCCATACTCACGTCTCTGTTCCTGCTATTATTGATCATTTTGAACAGTTACAACATCAGACAAACACGGAGACAATAGCACCACAACGTACACATCAAATGGTCACTAGATCTCAACGGCAAACACTAAAACCAAATCAAAAGTATTGCCTTGTCACTACCTCTCCACTGCGGCTACAAGATGTTGAACCTTCTACACACACTCAAGCAATGAAAGACCACCGTTGGCGTCGTTCGATGAGTTTAGAAATGGATGCTCTATCTCGTAACCGCACCTGGTCACTCGTACCTCCAGATCCACGGTTTAATCTAGTTGGCAACAGGTGGGTTTTTCGAATTAAAAGACTTCCGGATGGCAGTATCGAGAAGCTGAAGTCCCGTCTTGTTGCAAAGGGGTTTCACCAGAGACCTGGCCTAGACTATTTTGAGACTTTTAGTCCCGTCGTTAAACCAACAACAATCAGAGTGGTTCTTGGACAAGCTGTTGCTCGCAAGTGGCCCTTACGTCAACTAGATGTTAACAACGCCTTTCTCCAAGGTGACTTGCAGGAGGATGTTTACATGTCCCAACCTCCTGGTTTTGTAGATCCTGATCTTCCCAACCATGTCTGCAAACTTAATAAGGCCATATATGGTCTTAAGCGACTCTCGCGCGTATATCGGCATTACGTGATTTTTGATTGATGCGGGTTTGTGAACTGCATTGCGGACATCTGTCTCATTACTTACATTGTCTTGGCAGTCATTCATCTCCTTGTCTATGTTGATGACATTATTATCACAGGAAACTGCGCTTCCAGCATCCAAAAATTCGTTGATCTCATGTCGCATCGTTTCTCCATTAAGGACCTTGGCGATTTAAATTACTTTCTTGGCATTGAAGTAACTCGCAACAAAGCTGGTACTCTTTTGACTCAAATAAAGTACATTGTTGATCTACAGCCTGAAACATGACCTACGCAAACCGTTGAAACACCCATGTGTTCTTCCGATCTGTCGATCTCGTGGTGTTTCTCGGATCAGAATTTCGGATGATCATTGGGTCCCTTATACCTTTGCTCAGGACGATGCATTCTCGATTGACCGTCTCCGGTTTATGGAAGCCAACCTCGCTCATCTCAGCGACGACGTGTTGCGATATCTCAGCACGACCAAAGTTGGTCTTTATTTCTCTGCAACATCATCTCCCAACTCGATCACTGCCTACTCTGATGCAGATTGGGCGGGTAATAAAGATGATTTTACTTCAACAGGTGCTCACTTAGTATATGTTGGCAATCATCTCGTGTCTTGGTCATCTAAAAAGCAACGATCGGTTGCTCGTTCATCAACAGAAGCGGAGTATAAGTCGGTTGCAGACACAGCTTCAGAAGTACAATGGGTTGTCTCTTTGCTTAAGGAGCTAGGCGTCTCCGTCTAAAGGCGATCTTACGTGACATGTAGGAGACTTTTGCTCGCAATCCGTCTTCCATTCTCGAATTAAACACGTCGCCATCAGTTTTCATTACATTCGTGACTTGGTTCAAATAGGACAGCTTCAAGTTTCACATGTGATGTCGAATCATGGATGCTTTAAAAAGCTTGGCCGGTATGTTTACTGCGTCAGATTGGTCTCCATTTGAAAGTCCATCTTGAGGGGGCGTATCACACGATCAGTTGCCTAGTCAAAACTAAACTCCTATTCTTTAGCTACTCCTGTACGTGCCTGTAGAATAGGAACATAGTTGTTAACTTCCTTCTATAAATTGAGTTGTAAACAATCGTAAATAATTAAAGTCTAAAACATATATTCTTTAATTGTCATAGACATGTTAGCAAAAAATCTTTGTTTTCTCTTAAACAGTTTGTTTCAGTTTAATGAAAATTTTAATTCATTGAAAAAAGGGTAACTACCCTCTTTAAAATCCTTATTTAATTGAATCATACTTAGAATTAATTTTTTTTGGATATAGCGCGCATATATATATGATTGTAGTTAAATATTTGGATCGATATAGGAGTTGCCTATAACGTGTTGAGAGAAGCCATGTCAAAACCAGAGACTTTACAATTCTTTTGTCTCCCTCCCTCTCATAAGCACCAGACAAATTCCATATTCGTCTTTCTCTCTCATTTTTACAAATTACTGACATAAATTCATCAAAAATAAAAATAAAAATCCAAAATATTAGTGGAGTTTCTTTAAAATTTGGAATCTCAAAAGAGGTATATATATGTAAATGCAAAACGCAGAGGGCGATCTCCGGCTGTCAGCATGACGTAAGCTGACTTCAGCAGCACCGCTTTAGCCGCGATCGTCCGTAACGGACCATACTTTTCACTTACAAACTTCGGCTCTCTCAAACCCCACTAACTGTAAATGTTTGGATCTATAAAATACCAAAAGAAAATTATCTAAATCTAAACTAATAATACTTCAAAGCAAATTGAGAATGGACGACTTAGGTTGGCTAATGTTTGTAGTGAAAATTAAATATATATATATATATATATATATAAATAACCTCCACGTTATTTTGTTCGAGTGTGTGATTAAGCTATAATTTCCTTAAACGAATTAAAAAAAAAACGGAGTTGTTTAATGAAGTAGTCCATTTCATTTGTATATACAATTATTTATGGTAAAAAAAATGTTTGAAGAGTTTACACTTTACATATCAAAAAAGAACAAAAGAAGAGGAGGTAGATACCGACTAATAATAATAATTGAGAGACATAAGAAAATATAAGTAATGAAAAAAAGAAGAAAAGAAAAGATAGATTTAATGAAAATGGCGTCAAAAGGAGAGGAAGGAGATTGAGTATGGTTTACGCCAAAACAATATTAATAAATATAATAATAAAGAAAAGGAGTTGTTCGTATCGTCTTCTATCCTATAAAAACCACACCTTCCTTGTTTCCCTCTTCCTACACCGCACTCTCTTTCTTCTTCTTCTTCTTGTTCTCTGTTTTTTTTTCTCTCTCTCTCCTTGTTTGGAACCATGGATAATGTTAAACTGGTTAAGAATGGTGCTCTGAGATTGCCACCTGGATTCAGATTTCATCCTACTGATGAAGAGCTTGTGGTTCAGTACCTAAAGAGGAAAGTCAGTTCTTCTCCTTTGCCAGCTTCAATCATCCCTGAGTTTGATGTTTGCAGAGCTGATCCTTGGGATTTACCTGGTTAGCTTTCTGATTTTTTTTTTTTTTTTGCTAAAATTAGTTTAGTTTTTCAATCTTGAGACCTTAGACTCACAAGAGTATTATATTTTTTAATGAGCAGGTAATTTGGACAAGGAGAGGTACTTCTTTAGCACAAGGGAAGCTAAGTACCCAAATGGGAACCGGTCCAACCGGGCAACCGGGTCTGGTTATTGGAAAGCTACCGGTATTGATAAACGGGTTGTGACCTCTAGAGGAAATCAAATCGTTGGTTTGAAGAAAACTCTTGTTTTTTACAAAGGCAAACCACCTCATGGCTCAAGAACCGATTGGATCATGCACGAATATCGTCTCTCTTCTTCTCCTCCGGTACGTATTCTCTCTCTCTTTCAATTTCCGGTTTACGTTCCGGTTTAATCTCCACCACTAAATTTAGATTCTAATTTCTGTAGAGTTCTATGGTTCCCACTCAGAACTGGGTTCTCTGTCGTATCTTCTTGAAGAAAAGAGCCGGTAACAAGAACGACGACGACGACGGAGATAGCCGGAATCTTAGATATAATAATAATAACTCGAATGACCAAATTGATATAATTACAACAGATCAAACAGATGATAAAACGAAACCAATCTTCTTCGATTTCATGAGAAAAGAAAGGACTACAGATTTGAACCTTTTGCCTAGCTCTCCTTCTTCCGACCATGCTTCAAGTGGAGTCACGACGGAGATCTTCTCTTCTTCCGATGAAGAGACCAGTAGTTGCAATAGTTTCAGAAGAAATCTTTAATTTAATTTTAATGTTGACTATCTTAATAAGTTATATAATAATTTTATATATTTATAATACGACTCTTCTTTACTTTATTCTAATTTTTACTTGAAAACGAATCTTTGTCCTCTTTTTCGTTTCGTATTTTTATATGTTTCGTGAAACTAGTTGGACTTTCATCTGAGTTAATTAACCACCCTTTCAAGAAAATGTGTTTAACTTTATCCTCTAGCTAACTTCAGTTCTTCTCCCAACGGTCCACTTATTGCAATAAATATATGTTTATGTCTATTGTACAAATTTAGAGTATAAACTTTATTTGGAGATGCTACCACAACCGGAAAATATATAATTTTATTTGGAATAAAAAAAAGAAGCAGTAGCTTAGTTCTACACGTTCGTTTGGGTTTCTCTCCATGACATGACAATCCTATGATGGAATTATCAAGAGTATTCAAACTAGAAAATGATGATAATCTTGTTATTATTAATTAAAAAGGTATGTATTATTATTAAAGAGGAAATTATTTCCTCTTTGCACGTGACTGTGAAATTATTAAAATATGTGTACATTATACTTACTTATTTAGCTGTATTTATGTAGTTGTGTGTATATGATTACAAATTTGCATGGAGGATTACAACTAAAAAGGGTTATAATGGCACGGAGAGGCTGTCAAAGATAGCTTTCTGTCAAAAGTGCAGAAAACGTAATAAGAGTGTGATGATTAGTTATCTCTTTTAATGTCAAAAAGGTCATAATTATTCGGTGGAAACAACACAATTATAAAATTTACACATTTCAAACAGAAAATCTTATGAGAGAAAAAAAAAATTATTCATGTTTTACAATAATTTTTGAAATACTATCTTCTCTTATTAAATAATCTACCATACTTCCCTATAATCTAATATTTTCAAATTTCGTATAGGTACAACTAGTTACTAATGCAACGATACAACTAATACTTAATTATATTCAGTTATGTCTCTAGTTATATCCAGTTATACTAGCACGCGGTACAACTAGTACCTACTTATACCTTTGTAATTGTACTTTGTATTAGTTATACTAATTATACCAGTTATACCACTAAAATAAGATTCGAACCTTGGACGCGTGGAACGAGTTTAAACCATCTGAGCTACCATGTTTTTGTTGGAATTATTTACATTTAAAACTATATAATCTTATTTCATAGTCATTTTCGATTTCATTAAAAGTAAAATCGTAATTTTATCATTATTTTAATTTTAAAAAATTAAAAAAAAATTGATTATTAGAAAGACAATATTTCAGCCTTTGTTTTTAGAATGGAGAGTATTTCAGAATTTGATCCTTTCATAAATGCCAAAGTTACGATTTAATCTTCCCTAACTTGTAAGTTGAGCAGCATCACGCGTCTCTTTCTTTCAATGATGTATTTTGTCCAGAAAAAATATATGGAATTAATCTTTTAACAAATATTGGAGAAGTGCTATTTGGGAAAATTAAACAACCGAAAATAGTTAATATATTCTACCTGCATTTCCTTTATCTTTTGTGTGTCCTTATTGACGAATCAATTATATTTTCTACTTATAGATTTCTACTCTCAAAATTTGTTTGCTTACACAAGTAACTCAAGAGGAATTGGTATAAAAAAAACACCTTTTAATAGTTTAATTTGCTCTAGGAGCATTTCATGATAATTTCATTAGTAAAAAAAAGAAACTCGCACAGTGTATAATCTTTGAATATATATTCTTTAACAAATAGAAAAATAATCTCTGTCGTCATAGGATTCTAGTATGGAAGGACTACAAGGAAAATTTATGCAAGAATCGATTCAAATAAAAAAAGTAGATGGAAAGATATAATTTTTTTTATGAGCAAAAAGAAGAAACAAGCATAAGAGCTTGAAAGAATCACAAATAAGAACCAAATTCCGCAAGGATAATATATTCGAAGAGGATCAAATCTCTCTCTCTATTTAAAGATTCCATTCCAATCTTCAAACCTACTCCAATTGAAAAAAAAAAAACATTCTATCTGAGTTACTGAATTTTATTTTAACAGCATCTGTTACTGTTGTCTCCATCGAATTACTATGCCTTACGCAACTGAATTGAAAAGTTAGGTAACGGTCTGATGAGTGTTCGACCTAGTGAGACACAAAACCTACCGAAGAAAAATTACGCATTAAATATTTGAATTAATTAAGACAACTTCGTTAAAGTAAGATAATATTATTAACTCGTAATTTCATCAACATTTGTATGCCTTCGAAAGCCTAACCTATATATATCGGCATTTTTTCCACAGAACAATACCGATGTTATAATTTGACACATAACAAATTCTTCTATATATTAATATCTCATGTAAGCATGTAACTATAAACCTATTTTTTTTTTCTATTGAGATTAAAAAAGAGTCTTTTACCAAAAAAAAAAAACAAAAAGAGTCGGTATATGCATTTTGATGTGTGTTGAATAACTAAGTTAGCTGAAGTAAATTAAAAAACTAAGTTACCTCAATAAATTTCCTATATTTGCTTTCTTTCTAGTTCATACATATTCGATATCAGTGGTGGTAGAGAAATATATATTTGCGATTTCTTGTACTTGCAAGCAATCCCAATCAACTTAGTGATTATCGATTGAGTGAGATTAAGTAACAACTTTATTAGCATCTTTTTTATATTCGTAGGGATTGTTTTCATGTTCCGTATGCCACAAGGAAAGATAAAGAATATTTTCCCGACCCAAAGAGAGAAATATCCATTTGGATTCTTGGTACGGCATATTATTGCTATTAGTCACTAGATATATATAGTGGATAGTGGATTTGTTCAAATGTGTTGTTCTGTTTTTTCCACAAGTTACTCTTTGACTTTGATTATATAGGGATCTAATACTCTATCAACCATAACAATATGATACTACAAAAAAGGGGTATACATTCATGTGATTAAAATACATTTATTTAATTTGATTTTAAATCAAATACATAGTGTCTAATTGGTAACGATACAGTGAAGAAACTGATTATAATTTTTTTTTTCTTGTGCAACCAATTTTTATTAGATAAGTTCTATTGGAACAGAACAACATTGAATAAAACATTAATATTAGTTAGCGAAACATAAAAATAGGATGTTCTATTATTTTCAAGGGATAAATTATCATTCTATTTTTATGTAAAGTTGTGAAAAGATAAATGATTTTTTTCGGACTAAGAAAAAGAAGAAAAAAATTGATAAATCAACAGTGACATCTTTTTGTTAAGCCAATTGTCTTATTTCCAAACTTATACAAACATTCACTTAAATACTTAATAATTTTGAATTTTGTGCGTATTCAACTTAATTTTTATTATTTAATATTTTTTTAATATATAAATAGTTGATGGTTTGACACTCTAGATGGTGAGAACTTATTTTGCTTATATATATATATATATATGTATATACATGATTAGAGATAAGTGATACGATAAGAGTGATATATACAATACGATAGTAGTCCGATAATGAGTCTTGACATTCATCTCTACTTTCCCCTAGTTCACAGTCACAATGACGATCGTGGTTGTGAGTTGTGACACGTGTATGTATATATATATATATATACATTTATTTATACAAAAAATGAGAAACCGATATCCTTTGATTTTTCGCATCACCAAGTTTTCCCGTTTAAAACACAATTCCGTTCTCCGGTTACATTTGGTGACAAGAAGCAAAGTGCATCTCAAAATTACCCCTTTGTTGCAATTTTAGTTAGTATTATTCAAAATAAAAGACCTATAGAAATACACATCATGAAGAAAATGAATAAAGAAAGAGGAGAAAATAAAGAAGGAAGAGAAGGTGGAAAGAGTCGTATAATGCTGACTTGTGTTTCGTGAGATTCAGATTTGTATAATTCCAAGTGGGCTGCGACTTGGAAGACGTGGGAGACCCACACACTTTCACAAATCATCCATTACCCACACGCTTTTCTTTTTTTTTACTTATAATGCATGGTTATGTGTCACTTCCACCAACCACATTCAATATGTATATTCACCTTAGATTTACTAAACTCTTGTCTTAATGTTAAGACTAAAAAAGGAAAACATCTATAGCTAGTAGCCTAATAGTTGTAAGAGAAAATATATTTTATAAGTCCATTAAGTCGAATCGTTTAACCCAAGTGCGATTGGCTATCAATTAATTATTAGAGGATTGCTCTTATGGTGCTACCAGACGGAGTTCGAATCTTAGGTGAGATGATTTACTTTTGTAGACCCGTTACAATTGTTATCAAAACTGGTTTTAATTAAACATAGGGTTGAAACTATAAGGGAATTGTACAGAATTTTCTGATCACCAAAACAAAAACAGTAACAACTGTCTATATAATAATAACATATCTTATACATCATTATTGCATGCATGTCAATCGTAAAAGTGAATGCTAGTACCACACATACTCAAATGCTAAATATGCATACACAAACGTAAACATAAACGCTGAAAACGCTAAATGTAAGCATGCATATTGTTGATTTGAAAGATATCAAAACCTGTGAATTCTTTACAACTATAGAATAAATATAATTGAATCCGAAAGCAGTGAAATGTTTAACTACATTAAAATAAAAAACGAAAAATAATTTTAAAAATTAAAAAATTTCTTGAAATCCTAAACTCTAACTCCAAACTCGGCATTAAAAATTAAAGCGTAAGGAAACTTCGTCAACTCAATTCAATAAAACTTGATCCAACCGATCCAAATCCAGACTTGATATAAAATCTAGTAAATATTGACCCAAACCTGGTTTTACCATTTACTCTAGAGTAATTAGCCAAACCAAATTGAGAACAAAAAAAAAAAAGACAAGGCATAAACTGATAATTTAGTATTAAGAACATTTTTACAAGAAACACTACGGCGGGGAAAGTGCATCATCATTCATCAAAACAAGCTATATAAATCTCTTGAAATCTAATCCTTTTATTTTTTTCTCTCTCAACCACCACACCATAATTAAACTACATAAAACAAGATTGAACCTAGTTGGGTAAGCAAAAACTCAAATAAACCAAATTGTAAGAGAATCTATTTATAAATTATATTCATCAATTTCGTTTTATTTGGGTTTAAGAGCCAAAATCTCTTTACGGCTCTTGCCTGTTCCCATAAGCCCTATTACAAAGCACTTAAAGAAGAGGATGACGTCAGTCCCGAAAGACATGTTGCCTAGACTCTAAGCAAAACTTGAGATGTGACTCTTCCCATATTCATTTCTTGATGACAACACAAACCTAAACCCATTAATTACTTAATTAAGACCCCCAGTGTCTATTTTGAGCACCAGTCGGATACAAAACGTTAAGGAAAAAAACTTTGGAGTTGGCAATTCAACTGGTTAAAACTGCTGTGGGAGGTTGACCAGGTCAATTCATAAACCAACCAATAACAAAGAGAACTAAATTGCATGCTTTGATCCCCAATCCAAAACATTCATAATCCGTAAGATCGAATCTATTAGCTAATAAAATATAGATAAAAAATACGCGAAAAAGATAGTGTTTGATATTTTGTGTAGAGGTTGCGTGTGAAGAAGCAAAACCCCTTGCGAGGGAGTGACTTGAGGATCAGCTTCAGCTTTCTGAGACATAATGACAAATAACAAATGGGTTTGATATAGGAGCAGTTTTACTTACATCACATGTTTAGCTTTCCTCTTGTGGTCCTCCTTTTTCTCCAATATCTCTAAGCAAATCCTACACATCTCTTGAAAATTTTGTAAACCATGGACCCCATTCAAGATTCAGTTGTATCTCTCTTAATTGACCCTTTATTGAGGCATGATTAGACTTTTATAGCGAAGAACTAATCCCGAAACTTCATCAAAGCTTAAAATTCTTGCTATAGATAGAATAGACATAGACATCTAAAAATGGTCCCAACTCTCACTGTTACCCGATTCCAACAAAACAGAAGAGGCTTTTGTGATTAGAAGCTTTGAACATTTAAACCAGCAGACAAGGCATATGCTTGGTGACAACTACAGTTGCACACCTGTACTGCACTAAAAATTCTCTGCCTTTTCACCTTTGCACGCAACTCCCTATTCACCAGTCTATCAAACTCCATAAAAGAAATCATACTTATTCAAGTTGCTGAGGGATTATTTACATGACTTTATGTTACCTTAATCAAATACCCATAAGAGACGTGTAATACTTTTGTAAGACCTAGACAGAACAAAGTGTCAAGTTTCTGATTCTTCAAAAAGCAACAAAACTTTGTGTTGCTAGATAAAAATCTTAGAAAATTGTACACAAATATGTATTAATTAATAATATATTTTTGAATTTATTAACTCCAGAAGAATACTAAAACCTACAAACTTCAAACCGCTTTTAAAATCTTTGCACATACTAATATGTTGACAGAACCCACAATCTGATCCGTTTATATTGTAATTTTGGGGCTGATGGTGAGCAAAGATGAGATTCTCACAAATGGTTTTACCTACGCCTTATGCAGTAACAGATTCTATATTCCTTCTGGCCTTTTCATACATTAGAAGCCAAGATTATGGCCCACAAAATTCAGTGTGTGAGAGAACCATGGAGACGAGAGGAAAGTGCCCGTTTCACAGAGTTGAAATTTTGGGTCCCATGGCAAAGGAGTGCTTAAGGGCTTGTGGCTTGAGGTAGTTGTAAGGCTAATATATGTGCCTAATCTGATTGCAGGGTTGGTATAACTGACCAGAAGCCTGTGGCAGCCCGGTCCTGCACAGGACGACCCGCCAGCTAACTAGTTCTTTTCATTTTGCAAATACAGGACTGGTTCGCCACTCTTTTTACTCAAAACCCGCCACGTCTGGTCTGGTAAACCCCAGGAACCCGTCATTTTCCTATGTAGTATATAGGTTAACCACAGACTGGCCTGTGGTACATATATCGGAACCAGAGTAGAACTTGAACACTTACACCAGAGCCATAACAAGCCGGGTTCAAACTGGGCAGCTGGGTCGGACCGGCCCATCACACCATCCCTACATGTGGCCTGTGGGTTTTTAAAGACGAAGAGAATCTCTCTAAGTGAAGATACGAGCCTTGTCATAGCCAAGAAAGCACAAGAGTCAAGACAGTAGACGGTTCAATTCGTGAATCAGTGAAACGATACAGAAGAATATATATTCCATTTCTCACACATTCTATAGGGTTATTCTGGATCTTAGATTTTATTTCAGTACATGTAATAGAACGACTCAACTTTACAAGCAATATTAATCAGCAGAAAAAAGAAGACATCTTATCATGCAGGGAGTGCGAAGCTCGGTTGCTTCCACTGAGGCGGATCCATCACCAGGCAGGGATCTGATTTCTCAAAGTCAGCAACCTGTAAACAAATAAATCATATGAATGAAACAATCTTTAATACAGGAAAAAAGGAACAAAAAGAGTTGAACGCGAGAAGAAGACATATCAAATTACCTTGTTCCCACACTGAGGGCAATGGTGCTGTTTGTTCCAGAGGCAATCCATTGAAGGGCACAGAAAACAGAATCCAAGCATAAACGGCATCATACAAGCGACAACAGCAGCAACACCAGGTTTTGATCTGTTTCAAATCCAAAAATTAATAAAACTATATATCACAAACAAAGAGAAGGTAAACAAAAGAAAAAGATAAATGCACATAAAAGCAAAGGTTGTGACAATGAATAGTACAGTCTCATGCTCTTAAAAATGCTATCTACAGTGTCTCCATAACAATGAAAAAATGTAGGCCCTAAACATGAATGCCGAGATGGGCGTATTCTAGGTTAACTCGACCATCACGGAGAAGATGTTGTAATCAACAGAAGAAAAGAAAAGAACACAAAGAATTGGGCTTTATCCCTTCAGCTTAAGCATATTTGTTGAGAGAAATTAACAAGAACTAGCTGGATCAATGGGTACAAACATTAAGTGATAAAAAATTTGTAACAGTTAGCTTGTTCATATAGAGGCGTACAATTAATAAACAAGAAAATTGCCATCGATAAAACATTATATATAGCTAATGACAATCCTGAAAACCAAAAACCCAAACGAGGAGAAAGGGGCATCGATCAAACAAAACCTAAATTCCACATCTCATACTAAAACCACTGGCAAGGAATAGAGGCAACAACTATCCTTCTACATAGGTAAATCTCGCATCCAAGTACGAAATCAATTGAAATGGATCCCTAAATGAAGATTGCAGAGATTCACACGATGATGACATAAAGGATGATTTATAATCGAAGTTGTACAACGATTACAAACAATAAACTCTAAGATAAGAATCGTATTGGCGAATACCTGATATTGGTGAGACCAGTATTGCCGCAATAAAGACAATTGAAAGGAGCAGGAGTGTCGCGATAAATCGTTTGCTGGATCGGAGCACCCAACGGATCACCGTAGATAGCGTTCGGCGGCACAATTCCGGCCTGATACGGATTCTGCCCTGCGTAATACGGAACTCCGATCACCGTTGTTCCCTCTTTCGCCATATTCTTATTTCTACGGTCAACGATTTTAAGATGAAGCAAATATCACAGCGAGAAAGTATTAAGATGGGAGTTTTGCAGGAAATTACGCGGAAGAAGATGGAGTTTAAGGGAAAGTTCCAAATATCTGACGATTCCACGCCTACTTTTCGTGATTTATTGCAATTTTGATTTTTCAAGGATTCCTCTTCTGGATCTTCTCCATTACTGGCTTGGAATTTGAATCCCGTTCTGTCTAGAAGAAGAAGATAAGACTCACAATTAATGGGCCTTTTGAGTAAGAGCTTAATACATATTGGGCTTTAAAAGCCTAATAATTCTATAAAGCCAGTTCGTTCTAGCTTTACCGACAGAGGAGAGTCCTTGTCACAAATCACAATTGGATAATTTATGAGAATAAAAAAGTCCACAAATCTATATTAAACTAGGTCATATCTTGTAATATTAAAGAATATACACTTTAATATAAATAAATTTAGTTTTTTTTTGTCAAAAATAAATAAATTTAGTTTTTAAGTAGTTAATTTTACAAGGATTTTTTATTTGACATTTCATTGGAAAAGGTCTAGTTATTTAATTTAATAAAATTTGGACTATTTTTTTTATTATAAGATTTGGTCTATATTATTAATTCTCCCCATGATCACATAATAATAATATACAGTAGATCTATCTGGCTTTTACCTTGCTATCTGTTTGTTTTGTACCTTGCAAGAAGATTCTAGCAAAATGTAATATCATTGAATGACACGGCGACATTTCAAGTATGTGTTTCTAAAATCTTGTATTTCATCGAGAACATTGTAAAACCATTTTGGTGTTCTTTTCTTATTGGTTAAGAATTAAACCAAATGTCAAAATCCAGCCTAAACTAGACCGACTCTTCATCTCAAATGCAACACCAGAACCGCGTTTTATATGTGTAAATCCACTCTAATAAAATAGATCAAAACTAAGCAAAATCCACCAAAACCCATTTCAGTTGAATAACTAAGCCAATTCAGAAAATTTCAGCCATGACAGGATCGCAAGAAGAAGACCCTCACCAGCCTCAGCCTCAGCCTCAGCCTCAGCCTCAGCCTCAGCCTCAGCCTCAGCCTCAGCCTAAGATCACTGATCAAGAACACCCCAAAACCATGGAAACAGAGAACCAACAACCTTCTTCGCCTCAGCCTCAGCCTAAGATCATTGATCAAGAACACCCCAAAACCATAGAAACAGAGAACCAACAACCTTCTTCATCGTCTCCGGATCAGAAGAAGTGGGGTACTCACGTGATGGGAGCTCCGGCAGCTCCGGTGGCTCATCCAGATAACCAACAGGCGGCTGCGTGGGTCGCCGGAGATAACCAGCAGACACAGTCCCAACCGTACGTCATCTACTCTCCTGTAGAACATCCACAAACTACTAACAACCCTCTCGAGCCCGTCATCGGAATGTTCCATACCTGGAGCCGCAAGGCTGAAACCGTCGCACGTAACCTCTGGCACAATCGTAAGTTTCCTCCCACTTAATCCGAGCATTTGGACTCATAAATTTTGAATTTTGAAGCAGCAGTTTTGATGAAATTTGTTGGTTTCATCTTACTTGAAGCATTTGGACGCAGTAATATTGATGAATATTCATTAATTTTGACGAATTTTGTGGATTTCTTCTTAATTGGAGCACTTTGATGAGTTTTGTGGCTTTTGTGTCTGCAGTGAAGACAGGTCCGTCTATGTCGGAAACGGCGTGGGGAAAGGTTAATCTGACGGCCAAGGCGATAACGGAAGGAGGGTTTGAGTCGCTTTTCAGACAAATTTTTGGAACAGAGCCGAATGAGAAACTGAAGAAAACTTTCGCATGTTACCTGTCGACGACAACAGGTCCTGTCGCTGGAACTCTGTATCTCTCGACAGCTCGTGTTGCTTTCTGCAGTGACCGTCCTCTCTTCTTCACAGCACCTTCTGGCCAAGAAACTTGGAGCTACTACAGGGTAAAGTCTTGTTTTTGTAAAATAATGAAATTGGAGATTGTGGGATAAAGTTTTAACTTTTAAGTATGATGTTGTTTGGTGGTGATGGTTTTGTGGCAGGTGGTGGTACCGTTGGGGAATGTTGCGACTGTAAATCCGGTTGTGATGAAAGAGACTCCCCCGGAGAAGTATATTCAGGTGACGACGGTCGATAGACATGACTTCTGGTTCATGGGTTTTGTGAATTACGAAAAGGCTACGCATCATCTGCTGACTAGTGTCTCGGAATTTCAAACCTCACACGGCTCTGTGTCTGGTTAAAGCATATTCCTTAATGTTTCTATGTCTTTGTACTTTTGGTTTTCTTTAGTTGTGTGGTTGGTTTCTCCTGCAGATGTTTCTTTACGACTTTATGTTTTATGTAAATTATGCATCAGAGCTGGACTTTTGTGAGTCTCAGATCTCGATTCGTATGTTTTCACTTATATATTGATTTCTTTTGTAATTGAGGATTTTTGAGCCGAATTCTAGACATCTGCCCATCAGAGAGGTAATAGTTTCTCCCAAGCGACAATCCAACTATGAGTTTTGGAAGCGCAATCTTTGTATAGTTCAATTTTACTAAAGTCATAGAAAACGCCGTTAGATCGAAACTCACTTTATTACTAATTCCTTCCACCTTAGTATCCATTTCTAGTTTTCGTAGCCTCCACAATCACATGTAACCTAGTAATATTCCCTATATATTAATTAAAAATCATTTAAACAAAATAATTGTATGTTTACGTGGAATATTACAACAGTGTTATGCTGACGTGTCGTCGCCAGAATAATTTTCAGATAATATATTTTATAGAACAATAATTACTAGAGTAATTACAATTACATAATATGTTATTAGAGATTATAAACTGTCTTTATTTTAAAGATCATAATCTTATCTAAATTAGATTTATTTATTTATGGAAAATCAAATAAGTAAATATTCTATAAAATTATAGCTGATTTTATTATTTCCTAAATTATAGATTTCAATTATTTATACAATAATATACTACTAGGTGATTTCCGCGTTATACGCGGGATAAAATATTTATAATATTTTTTAGAAAATTAATAAATTACATAAACATTTCTAAATATTTTAATAGTATATTTTGTATAAATAATTGAAATTTAAACTTAAAGTTTTTACATATTACTAATTAGTTATTTAGTTAAAACAATATTTTTTAAAAATAAAAATTTTAAAACCAAATTTAGGAAACAATAAAACCAGCTATAATTTAATGGAATATTTATTTACTCTATTTAATCAAATTTAGGAAACAATAAAATCAGCTATAATTTTTGGTATGATTGGTTGTGTCTTTGAAACCTCTACAGCCATATTTAGATCAAAAGCTCTAAATTCAAAGCAATCATGCTTTACATCTATTTTTCAAAACTAAAACCACTTTTTCCAAACTATTTATTATGGAAAGTTGATTCTACAACCTGAATTCTAAAGGTATAACAAAAAAAAATCACTGATCAAATTTTACAACAAAAATCTTAAATCTACCGCCACAACCAATCAGACCTTTTATGAAATATTTACTTATTCGATTTTACATAAATAAATACACCTAATTTAGGTAAGATTATAATAAATGAAGATATTTTATATATGATTGATCTAATGACATATTATGTAATTAGTCTAGTAATTAATGTCCTATAAAATATATTTTTTGAAAATCACTCTGGCGACGACACGTAAGCATGACACTGATGTAATATTCCACATAAGATTATTTTGTTAAAATAATTCTTAATTAATATATAGAGGATTACAATATTGAAATAATTTTTTAATTTTTTAATTTTTTAAAAATATTAAAAATATTTTATCCTCGGAACATATCGATCTATCGATGAGGGTGTACGAAATCCTAGATAATTATTTAATAAATCAATGAGACTTTTATAATTGTCGATTCCTTCGCCTCCGCGGAAAAGACGGATCTTTGGCCAAGCAACTTTGACTATTATAATACCATTATAGTTAAAAGATTTTCTAAAGAACGTGATCACCAAGTCAGTGAATCTGTTTTTTTTTTTTTGCATAAAGACTAAAAACAACCTCGGAACATATCAATCTATCGAGGATCTTTGATATTCTCATATCTTTGTAAAATAGAAATTAGGGTATCCATATCTTTGTATAAATATTAGGTGCAGCCTCGCCTCCTTGATTCAATAACACAAATTTTCACATATATTCTAAATCGTTTTTTGTCATCATCACTTCTAAACAAACCATGTCTCCTCCTCCGTTGGTTGGTCCACCGGAGATCCGAGATCCCAACTCTCTCCTCCCAAACCCCATCACAGCTTCTGGTCCAAGCGACCCATTCATCGACGCAATGGTCTCAAACTTCAACAAGTCAACCAAAGTCAACGTCATTTCTTCACCTCCGATGGGCTACACCGAGAATAGATCCGCCACGTACCTCTCCGCAGGAAACCCCTGCCTCGACTTCTTCTTCCACGTTGTTCCCTCCACGCCCAAGGAATCTCTGGAGAAACTACTTCAAGAGGCTTGGGACCACGACGCCTTGACCACTCTCAAGCTTATATGTAACCTTCGTGGAGTCCGTGGCACCGGAAAATCCGACAAAGAAGGTTTTTACACGGCGGCGTTGTGGTTCCATGGTCGTCATCCCAAAACCCTAGCTTGTAACCTCGAGTCTCTCTCTAAATTTGGTTACTTTAAAGATTTTCCCGAGATTCTTTACCGGATTCTACAAGGATTTGAAATCCGTAGGATCCAGAAATCCGAATGGAACCAGAGGAAAGGCGGAGCATCTCGAAATAGAAAAGCTCCATTCTTTCTCCAAACCTCGAGAGTCTCTTATGGTGGTCGTGGTCGTGGAAGGGGTCGCGGAATTTGTCGCCGTGGTGGTAAAAGGAAGCCTGCGGCGACGAGAGAGCTAAGGGTAGCAAATGCAGAGAGGAAGAACCGAGAGGAGAAAGCTAGAGCAAGTTTGGAGCGGAAGAAGAAGAAGGTTTCAATGGGGAAGGACGCATTTACAAGATATTCTCACGATCCAGACTATAGGTTTCTTCACGAACGCGTCTCTGATCTATTCGCAGATCACCTAAAGAGAGATCTCGAGTTTTTGGCATCCGGCGAATCAAACAAAATCTCTCTAGCAGCTAAATGGTGTCCGTCGCTTGATTCTTCTTTTGACAAAGCAACTCTTCTTTGCGAGAGCATTGCTAGAAAGATCTTTCCTCGTGAATCCTTCCCTGAATACGAAGGCGTTGAAGAAGCTCACTACGCTTACAGAGTTCGTGATCGTTTAAGGAAACAAGTTCTTGTTCCTCTCCGGAAGACACTGCAACTCCCAGAAGTATACATGGGAGCAAGAAACTGGGATTCTCTTCCGTACAACCGTGTAGCATCAGTGGCGATGAAGTCATACAAGGAGATTTTCTTGAAACACGACGCAGAGAGGTTTCAACAATATCTTGACGATGCGAAGACGGGGAAAACGAAGTTAGCTGCCGGTGCTCTGTTACCTCACGAGATAATCAGAGAATTAGACGGTGGAGACGGTGGACAAGTCGCTGAGCTGCAATGGAAACGAATGGTGGATGATCTTAAAAAGAAAGGTTCCTTGACGAATTGCATCGCTATCTCTGACGTTTCGGGATCTATGAATGGTGATCCAATAGAGGTTTCCGTCGCGCTTGGTTTGCTCGTCTCTGAGCTATCTGAAGAGCCTTGGAGAGGAAAGGTTATAACTTTCAGCCAAAATCCAGAACTGCATTTGGTGAAAGGAGACGATCTGTTTTCAAAAACAGAGTTCGTGAGGAGAATGGAATCGGATATGAACACTGATTTTCAGAAAGTGTTTGACTTGATTCTGAGAGTGGCCGTAGAAGGGAAGCTGAAGCCGGAGGATATGATCAAGAGGGTTTTTGTGTTCAGTGATATGGAGTTTGATCAAGCGTCGTCGACTTCGACGAATAGATGGGAAACGCCTTCTTTGAGTAATAGAGGGGAAACGCCCTCTTCGAGGAATGGATGGGAAACAGACTATGAGGTGATTGTGAGGAAGTACAGAGAGAAAGGGTACGGTGGAGTTGTGCCAGAGATTGTGTTCTGGAATTTGAGGGATTCGAGGGCAACGCCAGTGCCGGGAAATAAGAAAGGAGTGGCTTTGGTTAGTGGGTTTTCGAAGAATTTGATGAAAGTGTTTTTGGAACATGATGGAGAGATCGATCCCATGATGATCATGGATGCTGTTATATGTAGAGATGAGTATAAGACACTTGTTGTGGTTGATTGAAAGATTCGGGTTTTGGCTTGTCCTGTGCCTAATTGTGGCCTGTTACATTTATGTTGAATCTTTGAATAAATGTAAAACTTATATTACATTTATTTGAATAAAGCAATTTTTTTGTTATAATAATATTAACACCTTGAAACCAAACAACAAAATTTAGCCCATAAAATTTTGTTTTATTTCTTACTAGCTTCGAATCAAGTATTGGAAACAAAACAAAAACTAGTGTACAATTTGTAAACCAAGCTGGATATGTTAACCAACTAAAGCATAGAATTCTAACCTGGAACAATTTACTTGATCAACTTCACTGGAAATTCGAAACTTCGTTATCTTCTGCTCCTAACTTGGCAAATCCGATCTATGAAATTTTGAAGGGACAAACAATCGGCTTCATTGCAACATCCACAACTCACTCGACTTGCTCATCCGCTCCATAGAAGTCATCGTCAAGAAAAAGATCTCAGCTTTTCGATCTGAGAACCCAAAATCAGCAAGCGACATCATGCAACTTTGGCTTTCTCTCGGGTGAACGCTCTACGACGACTACATCGTTTTACCATCTCCTGACCAGTTGTTGGCTTCTTTCAACTTAAGGGTTTAGTTATATTCTGTAATGGGGTTGTCTTACTAGAATGGGCCTTGTATAAACTATGGCCTTTTTGCCACAAATTTAATTTTATGCAAACAATTGACCCAAAATATACTAAACCGAGCATATTCTCTTACCATTACTACTTACTGAACCCAACCCAAAAAACTAGTGTTTAGACTTTAAATTTTAAATATACAGAGATTGGGCCTAAGAGACTCTCCGTCAAAATTTTGAAAGATAAGAGGCCTTCATCAGAACAAATTTTCTGATTTGAAGATACAAAATATGGGAGGGTTAACAATTGAGAATGTGAACAGTACATTACATTGGTTAGCAAATTGGTACAAAAATAAAGTATCAAATGAAATGAATTGACCATAAATATATGTAATTAATATGCATTAATATTTGCATGTTTGGTTCTCTTTTTAAGATTGCATTCTAAAATTTTGAAAATTATTTTATAATCTGTGTAGATGAGATTAAAGACGGAAAGAAGGGCAAGATGGTATATGAACGATAGATAAGAGGGGCAAAATGGTCAGCATAAAAAATACATCGACATTAAAAATCGGCAGCACAGAGAAAACGTGAGATAACTCAAATAAAAGTATAAAACAATCCTTCAAGGAATAAAAGAATAAAGAAGACGTATTGACTCAGACAGAGGAGAGAGGCTGGACTCTACTCAGAACGTGAGAAGATTAAAGAGATCGACGAAAACACCTAAAAGACTTTATGGAGAGGTGCGCCTTGCCTAGTGATATATTGGCATTAACTACCACATCTCAACACGTTCTTTTTTTTTTTTCCACAAAAACCACACTCATAACTAATCAAATAACATTGTCCGAAAAGATAACACGACGTAAATTCATATGAGCCACAAAATCAATACCCGCCGCATAAATCTGATTCATAGATGAACCCTTGCCCAGGTGGTCCAATGCTTTGTTCGCAGTTCTTCCAATGTGTTGAAACTGAATGGAGTGGCTTGAAGCATTTCTAATGATCTCCGAGATAAAAGTAAAAAGTCTTGGCCATTCTCCTTCGTTTCTTACCAAGTCTATTAGTGATTTGGAATCACTTTCATGCATCTAACTCTTTATTTTAATTATATGCTTGTTATTTTCAAATAATTTAATAATATAAAAGGTAATTAATTTAATTTAGTTTCGAAGTGGTTACACAGAACAAACTGTCCAAAAACTGGCTTAAGACATCCAAATTTAAGGGGCATATTTTAGACAATAAAATTACATAAAATATAAAAAATAGACCTTTTACATAAAATAAAATAAAATTACATGGCTTTTTTATAAATTCAATTTTCGTTGGATTTTTCTTTACCAATGTTTGTGAGCTTTAAGTCAACAAAATATTTATTAAGAGTATTGTTAATAATTTTTATTGGTAAAATTCTGCAAAAAGAACAGCTATATTTCAATAATATAATGTTTTTTTATAAACTGTTTATGGATTTGATAACTGTTTTCTAAATTTTTGATATGATTTTTTAATATTATTATTGATTGTGATTTTACATAAAAATAGAAAATATATTTTTCCTTTTTTGTAAGGTATTTAAAAATGTCGGACTGGTCCTGCATGCAAAAAATATTTTTCAGAAGATAGAAAATGTGCGGTCGATTTAATCCCTTTAAAACTTGATTTGGGAAAATTGTAAATATATGTAATTCTGATAGAAAAAGAAGAGCCACATATGAAAAAATCACCCAAAGGATCGACCGGTCTTTTTTTGTTTGGCAGAAAACAAACTTTCAACATGACCTGATTTTCCAGATTCAATTTAATTTGAAAACCTTTGTATTTCAACTTCATTTTAATCTTTCAAAACACTAACTTTGATTTCACTACTAAACATTCTATTGTTCTTATTCCCTATGTGTATGTTTTATTGGTTAATTTTTCAGAATGTGATGAAAGTTTATAGGTGTACTTTTGTTTAGAAATGTCCTTCAATTATATTAGTTCAAATAAATAGACATTCTTGAACAGTAACGTTCAAAGTTTATTTTGAAAATTCAGTAAGACTGACTATATAATATATGATCTGCTATACACTAGTAAGGTAAAACTACTTGGTCTAAAAAAAAAAAATTAATCAGAAAAAAGGGAAAATGAAAACATATTTGGAGAAAAATATACAGATCTAAGACTAGAGTAGAAAAACGTATAATGTCAGAAGAACCCAATGTGATGAACAGTAACATGAAAACATGTTTGGAGATATTTTAAAACATAATATGATTCAATGGACTTCCGTTATTTCCGGGAAAAATAACAACAAAACAAAATGTCTTCTTTCTGCGTAGCCATTACGTTAAGTCTATGAACAATTTAAACATGTGTTTTTATCATTAAATATTTAAATTAGTTAGATAAGAGGAAGTTGGGGGGAGCCTAATAAAAACAAATTAAAAAAAAAAGAAAAAAGAAAAAGTGGATGAGTTAGAAAAGAAAGAGAAAGCATGAACCTCGTGCGTTAATAATATCAAAGACGGACGGGTGCATATTTTAAAACTCTCACATGATAAATCAGTATCCTTTATTATTCCATCTTATTATTTACTTCCTCTCTCGCGCCTCTTCATCTCAAAATCCATCTTTCTCTCTTTCATATCTCTCTCTCTCGATCTTTCTCAACCTCTAAAGATCGAAGAAGATGTCTAGAGCTACCATAGAACTCGACTTCCTCGGACTTGAGAAGAAGCAAAACAACAACGTTCCTCCAAAGCCTAAGTTCCAGAAATTTCTTGATCGCCGTCGTAGTTTCCGAGGTTCGTTTTTAGTAGTACCTTTTTCTGAACGATTACGCGATTTTGTTTTTTTTTTAAATAATAATAAATTTTATTTGTGATTAATTTGCAGAAATTCAAGGTGCGATTTCAAAGATCGATCCGGAGATTATTAAATCTTTGTTAGCTTCAGGTGCTAACCATACCGATTCATCGGCTAAATCTCCTTCTGTTCCGTCTACTCCGAGGGAACATCAACCTCAGATCCCGATTTCTCCGGTCCACGCGTCTGTCGCCAGGTTTTTTTTTTTTTTTTTGGCGCTATAAAAAGGAGAAAAAAAAGAAGAAAAATTTGAAATTCAAAATTTCGAAAATATTCTCAGGCACAGTACAGAAGTGGTCTCTAGAACCGTACCTATGACCATATTTTACAATGGACTCGTCTCTGTATTCCAAGTGTCTCATAACAAGGCTGAGGAAATTATGAAGGTCGCTAAGGAAAGTACAGCCTCGAAGAAAGACGAATCATCGATGGAGACTGATCTTTCGGTAATTACTCCGACAACTCTAAGACCAAAGCTCTTTGGCCAGAATCTAGAAGGAGGTTAGTTGTAAAAAAAGAATCACCCACTACATAATATATATTGCATGTAGAAAAGTTAAGAAGAGTTTGCATGTTGTTAGAGATGATTTAGTTGCTAATTAGTTTTTAAGTTAGATGAAAAACAAATGTATATCAGAGATAATTCAAATTCTTGTTTAGGTATTTATGGAATAGGTATAATAAACATGTGGTTTAATTTCTGATAAGGAACTGTTTTATGTGTGTGTGCAGATCTTCCCATCGCAAGGAGAAAGTCATTGCAAAGGTTTCTTGAGAAGCGCAAGGAGAGGTAATTTATTATTCACCAACAATCCAAGGATTTTACCCCAAATAATTATTAAAAAGGTTTTTTTCCACTCTCTGTGTCGACCTTTTTATTTATTTATTTATTACTATTCCATTGATACCCATGAAAAAATTAATTACAAGTCCTTCCTCTTTTTACTCACGAACTGTAGATTCCTCTGGTTGTTCAACAAAGCACATGCTTCTAGCTCTACGTAGAGACATTGGAGATAATTAGTAGAGTTATACGTAGGTTATAGGAAACTTTTAAAAACGCGTTGACTTTGACTCTTTTTTTGTGTTTGCTACACCGACTAGTTATCTTATTCAGAATATGATGAGGAAATTAGGAGAATTGAACGTTTGTTTGTTTTTAATCGGACCATACGGCCAAAGAAAGATATGATGACGTGTTATTATCAAAAACGCGGTTTCACGTTTTCTCTTTTCTTTTCGTCTTTTTTGTGTTTGCAGATTAGTATCGACATCTCCTTACTATCCGACATCGACGTAAAACGATCTCTTTTTGGATTGGGACATGAACCTAATCTGTCATTTTCACCACTCCCAAGGCATCCATGGTCCTTTTGCATTTGGCTTCTTCCCAATCTCTTTGAAGGCCTTCGTCGTTGCTTATACGTATACTATTTCACGACACGTTTTTAGGAGATTACTTTACCTACTAAGATTATATGCTATATATATTGGTATTGTTTTTTTTTTTTTTTGAAGTGTTTATTATCTTTAATGTCTCATTGATACTTTGATTTAAGCAGCTCTATTATATCGTGTCACACTACTTTTGTTTAATCTTTTAGTATTTGTAAAAGAAAATGAACACGCCTCTTTCGGCTTCTCATGAAACTTCCGTATATGTATTAAAAAGAATTGTGCCCATTCGTCTTTAATTATATTGGTTGGTCTGGTTCCTTATTAATATAATGAAAATGAGTTTAAGAAACACGTGAGTATTACTCCGTAGTAGTAGTTAATGCGGCGTAGTCTTGCCGACTAATGTGTCTTTTAGTCTTTTAAGTCAAAAGTGTTAAAGTCTTAACAAGAGTTTGGTTGAATTTGTAAATTGGCAATAACTAAGAAGGTGAAGAGAGGGGATAAAGTGAGCGTACTTTGTATGCCTTCTTTTTGACCACTACCACTTTCATTGAATAGTATTCATCACTAGCACTAACAATGACATGGCTGGTCTGGATATAAGAAACAAAACTGAACTACCATTTAATGTGTCTTTACCATTGAAACCAGAATACTGTATATATCTTATTATTGAAATCAAGATACACCGTTTATCATTTTAGAAATTAGGTTAGTACATTGTGCATACGACTTTTTATTTTATTTTATGTTTTTCTGTATTTTATAACAAATGTTTTGGTGTTGTATGTATTTGTGTTTAGTTTGATATTAGAACAACAGTAAATAAGTGTAATTTAAGTCTACTGTTTCTTTTTTTTTTTTCTGCTCAAGCGTAATGAAGATAAGAGTAGTTGAATTCATCTTCCAGAATTTTACCTTTCTGAAATTACCTGATTTTTTTTCCCGTAAACTAAACCAAAATCATGTCATAGTTAAACAGAGAAAACAAAATTTAGTGAAGTTGACATAAATAACCGAAACAAAACCTGAAATCCAAAATTGACAAGAAAGAATGATTGGATTCAGTTCGATAATTAACCACTTTCTATACCCTAACAAAACTGAATTAATGTGGGTTTAAATTCGGATTTATTCTGTCCATACTCAAAAAAAAAAAAAGAAAGACTAAATAGTAAATACCCAAAATGAACCAACAAAAAAACAGAATGCTCAAACCCACCGAGAACTTGTGAGATGATTTGAATATTCGTGTCCATACATATTTGAAATTAACATTTCTGACGATTTAGTGTGATGACATAAGTCAATCGCATATACTCATGCATAGCACCTTTCATATTGCGATGGTTTACGAGAGTACTTAAATGACATCAATACATCATGAGGTATGACTCTCTATACATGGTCAAAGCTTTAGCTTGTAGAGCTCACAATAAGAATCTATTATCATTATTACACAGGTCCATTTTCTAAAAAATAAATGATTGATTTAGTCTGAATCATATTTTGGTCTATTATGCATATCTAAGTGTCTGGTTTTGACTTTTGACTAATTTCTTCTGTTAATCACTAAGTTTATGATTCAAATTAATTATTTGATTTTAATAATTTAGTTAGGTTAGTCTAGAGTCAACCAAAGTATCCGATCAAGGTTTTAAAGCATATGGTTCGAATGGCTCCGATGAGAGTAAAAACCAGCTTTGGGAGTATATTAGCATTTGGTCGTATCATTCCAGGAGGTTATCACATCTTCAACTCCTTAATTTCAAGGATAATTTAATTAAGAAAACATAGAATCCGGATAGGACGAATATCACATATAACCAGACAGACAAAATGAATCTTCAAAGACCTTCGTGATCACCAAACAAAAACTAAACTTATCTAATTCACATCAGTTAAACAAAATCAAAAACAGAGATAAACTAATTTGTAAGAACATATTCATATTGATTTGTAAAAGTATATATCAGAATAAGTTGATAAAACTTTTTCTTTTATTAATATTGACATTGCTAGAAAGCAATTCAATCTGTTAAAAAGAGAGATTTAATCCCCAAACAAGATAAAATTGTAGAAACAAATAACAAAAAAATAGATTGAAGAATTGGTTGCTAGAAAGCAATTCAATCTGTTAAAAAGGGAGATTTAATCCCCAAAACAAAATAAAATTGTAGAATTTAAAATTGTAGAAACAAATAACAAAAAAATAGATTGAAGAATTGGAGCATCAGTTTTAAAAAGCTCGATTTATATAATCCGCATGGTTAATAGGAAAGCACCGTTGTAGTGCAAAAATTCATCATCTGCTCCGTTTCCTTCAATCAATTTTCAGAAAACATAAAAAAAAAGAAGACATATTCTAGCAATACTGGCTTCGAAATTCAAATCATAAGCATCTGAAAAACAAATTAGGAATAAGCATGGAGCAAAAGACCTAAGCTAGAGGATATCTGTGAATCTGTGAGTCTGTAAGGCTAAGATAACCAAAGCTTTGTTTTATAGGTGAAGACTTGGAGAAACCCTAGTTTGAGTTTAGTTATCGTGTTTGGGCAACATCGATCACTTGGGCCGGCCCATGTCTCATTAATGTTTGACTTGAAGAAAACTACCTTCGTTTTCTAAATTGGTTTTGTCCAGAAATATTCGATCTCAGATGGGATAAACCGGTTGTGAATTAACCCGATTAGACACTTCTCTTCTACTTGTCTCCCTCCTCTCAGCTCGCAATCCGCATGATCGGGTTGCGGAGAGTCAGCCTGATCCAATGCAATCGCATTCGACAATGTGGGTTTTCTGTTCAAGCCGCCGAGTCGGCATTGGATTTGGAATGGTCGGATTCGGTAGTCCGAGGCTTAGATTCTCATGCTTACGGCACAATGCTCCGTCGCTGTATTCAGAAAAACGACCAAATTTCAGCAAAGGCTATTCATTGCGATGTTTTGAAGAAAGGAAGCTGCTTGGACCTTTTCGCTACAAACATTCTACTCAACGCCTATGTAAAAGCGGGGTTTGCGGAAGATGCATTGAAGCTGTTCGACGAAATGCCTGAGAGAAATAATGTCTCCTATGTTACTCTCAATCAAGGATATGCGTGTAAAGATCCCATTAGTTTGTATTCCAGGTTGCATCGAGAGGGTCATGAGCTTAATCCACACGTGTTCACCTCCTTTTTGAAGTTATTTGTCAGTTTGGACAAAGCTGAGATTGCTTGGTGGTTGCATTCTCCTATTTTTAAGCTCGGTTATGATTCCAATGCTTTTGTCGGAGCTGCTCTTATCAATGCTTACTCTGTCTGTGGTTCTGTTGATAGTGCAAGAAGTGTTTTTGAGGGGATTTTATGCAAAGACATTGTTGTGTGGGCAGGAATTGTGTCTTGCTATGTAGAGAATGGGTATTTCGAGGATTCTCTTGAACTGCTGTCTTGTATGGGGATGGCTGGTTTCATGCCCAACAACTATACCTTTGATACGGCGCTTAAGGCAAGTATTGGGTTAGGCGCATTTGATTTCGCCAAGGGTGTTCATGGACGAATCCTAAAAACTTGTTATGAGTTGGATCCTCGTGTGGGTGTTGGTTTGCTTCAGTTGTATACACAACTCGGAGACATGCCTGATGCTTTCAAGGTGTTTAACGAGATGCCAAAGAGTGATGTGGTACCTTGGAGTTTCATGATTGCTCGTTTTTGTCAAAATGGTTTTTGCAACGAGGCGGTTGATCTTTTTATTCGAATGAGAGAAGCTTTTCTTGTCCCTAACGAGTTTACTTTAAGCAGTATTTTGAATGGCTGTGCCATCGGAAAGTGTTCTGGCTTAGGTGAGCAACTCCATGGTCTTGTGGTCAAAGCTGGCTTTGATTTGGATGTCTATGTCTCAAATGCTCTTATTGATGTATATGCCAAATGTGAGAAAATGGATAGCGCTGTGAAGTTATTTGCTGAGTTATCAACTAAAAATGAGGTAAGCTGGAACACAGTCATTGTCGGGTATGAGAATCTAGGCGAAGGAGAAACAGCATTAAGCATGTTTCGTGAAGCACTCAGAAATCAGGTGTCAGTAACTGAAGTAACTTTCTCAAGTGCTCTTGGAGCTTGTGCTTCTTTGGCGAGCATGGAGCTCGGTGTTCAAGTTCATGGACTGGCGATAAAAACCAATATTGCTGAAAAAGTTGCAGTGAGTAACTCATTGATTGACATGTATGCCAAATGTGGTGATATCAAAGTCGCACAAACGGTGTTCAATGAGATGGAAACGATAGATGTAGCTTCATGGAATACGTTAATCTCAGGCTATTCCACACATGGACTGGGTAGACAGGCATTGAGAATCTTTGACATTATGAAGGATAGCGATTACAAGCCAAATGGGTTAACATTTCTTGGTGTTCTTTCTGGATGCAGCAATGCAGGATTAATAGAACAAGGTCAAGGTTGTTTTGAGTCGATGATTCGTGATCATGGTATTGAACCATGTTTGGAACATTATACTTGTATGGTCAGGCTTTTGGGAAGATCAGGGCGGCTTGACAAAGCAATGAAGCTGATTGAAGGGATTCCATATGAGCCTAGCGTTATGATCTGGAGGGCAATGCTTAGTGCCTCAATGAATCAAAACAATGAAGAGTTTGCAAGGAGATCGGCAGAGGAAATACTAAAGATCAATCCAAAGGACGAGGCTACATATGTTCTATTATCAAACATGTATGCAGATGTAAAACAATGGGCAAACGTTGCTTCCATTAGGAAAAGCATGAAGGAAAAGGGTGTAAAGAAGGAACCTGGTTTAAGTTGGATAGAACATCAAGGAGATGTGCATTTCTTCAGTGTGGGATTATCAGATCATCCGGATATGAAGCTCATAAATGGAATGCTGGAATGGCTTAACATAAAAGCAACGCGAGCCGGTTATGTTCCTGATCGGAATGCGGTCCTGCTCAATATGGACGAGGAAGAAAAGGACAAGAGATTGTGGGTTCACAGTGAGAGGTTGGCGTTGGCGTATGGGCTTGTTCGAATGCCATCATCAAGAAATCGCATACTGATCATCAAGAATCTACGGATATGTTCGGATTGCCACAATGCTATGAAAGTGATATCAAGTATCGTGCAGCGAGATCTTATTATCCGAGATATGAACCGCTTCCATCATTTTCATGCGGGAGTCTGCTCTTGCGGTGACCACTGGTGAACGGAAGCAGACACATACCTAAACACAAAATTTCAACATTTTGTCTCTTCAATCGAATTTAGGTACTTTAGATTACGACAATGACTGATAAGCTTTTCCACATGACACAGTAAGAGTATTAGTCAGGTCAACTACACAGATAAAGGAAAGCGAAGAGCTTAACCTTGGACTTGGACTCGGACTCATACAAGCCTAGAGACTAGAGATCACATATAGTTACAGATTTTCTACAGAATATGCAACTCAGCATAACGATATAGAGATTATATATCCATGTCGTCAAAGATTTCTTCATCTTCTCCATATGGAGGACTGTCAGCGAGAAATGCATCACTTGCCAGGTTACTGCAACAAACATTTTTTAGAGTTGGAAAGACTTTTAAAGAAGAAAACAGTGAAAGAGAAAGACAACTTGGTAGGATGACAATCATCTAACCTTGTGCAGCAGAAACGAAAACCCACAACACGCTTCAGTTTTCGGTTGTAGAATAAGAAACAGAAAGACCATCTGGATTTGACCCAAAGGAAGAAGAGGAAAAGGAAGCAGCCTTTTAGTTGACAGTCTCAGACTAGAACCTCTGAATAAGTGAATAGAAAAAGGGTGTTGTAACTCACATTGCTCCTTCCTCGAGGAAAGGATCAGCATTAGGATTTGGGTTGTAAACATATATCTCACATTCAGCTAGTTTTACGACCTGTATCACATATGTTGATTTAGTTTGTTTCCATTACTCTTGCCCACTTTCTAAGGTTCATTATTACAGGGAACTTACCTCATCAAGAGCCTTGTAGATTACCTCAAGCAGGGAACCATCCTCATTCCTCTCAGCCCATTCCTATCAGCAGATAGGGGAATACATATTATATACGCTTATGTACATAAAACCTCGATCGACTTGGAATACTGAAGAAGGGCAAAGTGATTCTCCCTCGCAAAAACAAGCCTTTTTAAAATTTCCATCAAACAAAAATAGTTAACACTTAGAATACCTTAGAAGCTTCAAACATATAGTTGTTAAAAATCTGCTTAAACGTGTCCCAGCTTTCCTCCGAAAAAAACTGATGTGCTTTGACGGCGCTGGAAACGAGAAAATAGAAAAACAATGCGATAGTGACAGAGTTATAACATAGCTGTACGTTAGCATGTTCAATCAGACACTTCACACAACTGGCTTAGTTAGATTTTGGGAAATGGAGAGAATTGAACTCTCAGCTCCTACAGTTCAATGAACCGTTCGTCAAACCTTCTGACAACACTCCCACACAGATTTAAAGGGGGATTATATAGCGGGTTGCCATATCGCCTAAGAAGCTGACAATGACATTACCCATAATCCCCCCTTCAAAAAAGAACATAGTTTTCCTTTCAGGTTTACAACACACATAATTACCTGAAATCGTAGTCTGGATACATCTGATAGAGTGTAAGAACCAAGTAGATCAAAGCTTTTCGACTGGAATAAGCAACAGAATATAGAAGTAAGACAGATCTATATCATAAAAAATGGTTAAAAAAAAACTCTGTAACTAGAAAATTTATTACCTTGACCTGCTTAACAAGAGATCAACGGGTGAAGAAGAGTCAGTGTCAGAAGATTTCCCAAGATAATCGAGCATCTGAGTTCAAACAAGCAGCAAGTGTACACATTCAATGATTAAGTCCAAAACACATGCTTGATTGCAATAATTAGATGAAAGTCTATTGCATAGACAATTACTTCATAGTATCAAACTACCTCATTCTCCAAACTAAGAGACAATCTTTTATCAGTTCCTGCATGTTTGCCTATAAAAAAAACAATAAATTATTTTTCTTGTAAGCCCAGAAGAATAATTGACCAAGAACACAAACAGGTGGCTTACATGAATAAGCTTCCAGACAACCTTTGATAGTTCTTTCCCCGAGATTTAGATGACCCAGAAAAACATTCAAACTGGATTGTAAAGGTGTTCAATATCCATTCAGAAAAATTGAATCTCATAAATTCTCAAAAAAAAAAAAAGCAAAGCAATAACCTGTCTAGGTTAGTGTACTCCAAGAACTTCATGATAGCGGCAAAATCCACCAGAGGTATTCGATAAACCTACGATTTATTATAACAAAACAGATCATCTAAACAGGTCAGCTTATGCAAAAATTATTACAAATCTCTCAGAACCTAATAAGGTTTGAAATTAGCATTTTAAATTTCGGTAAATAGCATAATAATAGGAGAACCAGACCATAGCATGAACTAAGCACCAATCCGAAACCCTAAAATTGAAATTAAAAAACGGAATCTCAACTACCAAAATTCAGATTTTATAACCATAAAATGTTTGAGAAATGAGCGGCAAATCTGAAATCCCTAAAAATTCGAGAGAAGAAAAAAAAAAAGGTACCTGAAATCTTTTAAATGTTTGAGGAAATGTAAACGGAAATTGCTCCGCTTGGTATTATTATTGTTGTTGTTGGAATATATTACTGGGCTACGATCTCGCACGTGCGAAAGATGCGGATATGCTTTGGTCTATAATGGACAGCGAAGCGTCTGATTCGCAATGATCTGAACTGCGTGCCGCCGTTTTGCTTTTATCCTATCTCATGGGCCGTTCGATTTTGGATCTTTATTGCGTGCCGTTTTTTATGCTATTCCATGGGCCTGATTCAGTAACTAAACTTATCTTCGTTAGTTCACTATGGATAAACAAATCTGCAATTTGTTTGTTGCTCGTTCTTGCAGGGAAATAAATTCGTTAAAATACTAAATTGCTTGTCACGGGATGCATGAGATTCATGTTGTCTAATGTCTACCTTCCAAATGAGTTTTTTTTTTTTTGTTTTTATCCAAACTGGACGGCATTACATGATGGCCTCAATTCAGGTGGACCATTTTAACGTATTAATAAACCATATACTAATACTTTTTTTCAGAGCTGGTCCGGTATTTTTTTAGGCCTAGAAATCAAAAATTGTTGTCTTTGATACATATAAAAATAAAACCACAAAGTTGTCGAAAACGTAAGTTCCACAAAAAACCAAAAACAACCAATATCTTAATCTAGTTTCTTGAAGATAACCCTGTTTGCACTTTTTTCTGCAAAGTCATTCATCAAACTTTCATAATTAAGGTGTTTAACCAAGTCTCTTTCAATCGATAACATGGCCAAACCGTTCAACCTATCTTGTGACATAGTTGATCGTAAGTAAGACTTTATCAACTTCAGTTTTGAGAAGGTTCTTTCTGCCGAGGCTACTGAAACAGGAATTGTGAGCATAATTCGATACGCAATCCAAGTATTTGGATAACAGTCCTTGAACCTCTTCAAAAAAGTCTAATATTTCAGCAGGTTTTTTTATACTTTTTGGTAGAATTTCTCGAAAGACCTTGATTTCAAAGAATAAATCATTCCCATCAATATCTGAACGTGCTCCATGCTTAAGAGAAACTTCAAGATTGATACATGATTCCTTCAAGCTATCATCATTTGCTGATTTGAGTTTTCTTAGATCGAACAAAAAACCAAAAGTTTTTTCATACTCCTGAAATTGATCCAACCTTGTTTGAAGAGAAACTAAAGCATGATCCATGATTTTGATGAAATAATCGATTCTAAACTGCTCCTCCTCACTCAGAACTACACTTTCATCATTATCTTGTCTTGGCTCTTCATCAAAATGTGTTCTCTTTTTAATGAAACACTTCTTTTTCACATGAAAGATGGGTTTGATATCCATAACAACAACAATTTTTTTGGCTTCAGCCACTGCTTCTTCAAAACCTGTTTCTTTATACTTCTGAAAAAAAAAAAGACTAACCCTTTTAGTTGAGTAATAGCAACATCAATATCCATATCTTCATACTGCAAAATCTTGCTTACAATATTAATGGCAGCCAAAATCTCATACCATATAACCATACCAACTAAAAACTCAAATCCTCCAATTCCATGAGTTTCACTTATTGCAAGACATTCAGCATCACTCCGAGTTTTAGGATCATCAGTATTTTCAACCAAGTAAAATAGAACATCTCGAATTTCTGGAGTTTGAAAACAAATTGCTTTAACGCTTTCAAGATGACTTTCCCAACGAGTCTCTGATAAGGGTTTAAGTGTAGGACCTCCAACCATTTTCTTGTATATATCCCATCTAGTCGTAGAAGCTGAAAACAAACAATATAAACGTTGGATGATGCCAAAGAAATCAATCGCTTTTGCAGATGATTTAGCCATATCACAAAGTGCTAAATTCATATTATGGCAACCACATGACGTATAAAATGTCGTGGATTAACATCAAGCAATCTTTTTTGTACTCCTTTGTTTTTCTCCTTCATATTTGAGCCATTGTCATAGCCTTGTCCTCTTACATCATCAATGTCTAAGTTAAGTTCAACCAACGTATCACAAAGTAGATCAAACAACCCTTTTCCTGATTTATCAACAACTTCCAAAAAGTGCATGAAATATTCTTCAACCTGAGCTGAATCCATAAAAACATTCACACATCGAATAATAAGAGACATTTGCTCTTTGTGACTAACATCTGGAGTACAATCAAGAATAACCGAAAAGTACTTGGCTTCTTGAATTTTCTTAATGATCATAATCTTCATCTCAGATCCCAACATTGCTATCAATTCATTCTGAAATTTGTGGCTAAGAAAATGATAATTAGTTTCTTTTTCTTTGATACGCCTAATGTGCTCCCGGATCACTGGATCAAAATCTCCAAACATTTCAATAAAGCTAAGAAAATTCTCATTGTTATTCTCACCAATCTTTTCATTGCTTCCACGAAATGCTATATTGCATTTAGCCAAAGTCTTCACTAATGCAAATAATCTCAATAAAACTTCTCTCCAGTAATTCTTCTCTTTCTTGATTTCTTCTTGGACATACTTATCAATTGTTAAATTCTTTTGCAATCTGAACTCCAATTCCATCCATTGGCTCATGCACACAATGTGAGCATGACTACTTTCATGTTGGCCAAGCCTTGCTGAAACATTGTTCCAATCCTTGAATCCTGTGTTTGCCAATTGAGCAGATCTTTGTCCCCACCGAACAATTTGCAACAAAAACAAAAGATTTTCTCTAATTTTTTTGAATAAACTAGCCAACGTCTATCTTCTTTTTCACCATTCTTCATCTGTCTTTTGTAGTGTTTATGAGAAAAATGTCGACCGTAGCTGGGAAAAGTATAATCCTCAGACGGTCGTGCTAGAGGACCCTTTCCAACCAAAAAATCTCTTAACATTCGATCAACGTTTCCCCAATTTGCTGGATCTAAAGTATCGATAAATGAATCTTGCCCACAATCTGCAATATTGTTGACATTATCAACATCTTTCTGAACCCTATTATCATTGGCTTCTTCCTCTTCGTTCTCAATTCTAATTCCATCAACTTCTCCTTTCTTAGAAGTTTCACAGTGTTCATGATCCATTCTAACACCTTTATCAATTTCAGCATCCTCGTATGTTTTAAAAGATTTTGGTTTTTTGATATACCTGAACATAGAATTGGCTAGAGATCTTGTCAATTTTTCTTCTCTTTTCTTTTTTGATCTCCTGTATCATGTCTTGATTTCATCTTTCTGAAATTAAAAGATATAAAGACATGAACTATGATAATTAGAATCTTATAATTATTCTTTAAAATCAAATAATAATTTTTTTTATCTTTGATAAAAAGAGCCAATGATTGAGAAGAACGAGAAGATGAATCTGAATTCTGAAAATCAAGTAGAAACCAAAGCTTTTTTTTTTTACCTCTCGTGGGTTTTTTTTTTATCTTTCTTGGTCGCTGCTTCTAGTATTTGATTAATTGTAGGGTTTTTTGATATCTCTGCTGCTGTTTAAGACACACATTTTTTTTGGAAATTTGAGGCCCAATACAAATGTGTCATATGTCTAGGTAAAGAGCCGGACCTGCTTTTTATAAGTGTTTCTTATTTTCTTTAAACTTATCAGATCAATGGCTCTGGTTTTTCCATACTGAAAACCTAGCTAGTAGCTACTAGTTGTTAAAACTTCAAAGTCATGTGCATTAGCAATAAGACGAGTTCGGATTTCATTTTAATAACTTCGCAAAAAAAACATTATACCAAAAAATGGAGCAAATATCGCCGCCACAGACACACCTCTAGATATCCATTTGTCAATACCGTACAGAAGAATATGAATATGGATATGGATAAGTGGGTAACCTATTTATTTTGTTGTAAAACTGTTTATTTCTTTATATATATGGTTGACTCACTGAGAACATATTTATAACGGATTTTAGAAAGGCTATTCTTTTGGTTAGAAATATATACATGCATATCTATTCCACACAATAATATTTGTTTAACCCATATATCATAAAATAGTACATCTTTCATAATATTAAATCAAACAAATTAATTTCTTAACATAAATCTTCTCCTTGATTTGATTCTCATCAAGCTCTTTTCTTACTCTTATATTTTGGTTTTTTTCCATATATTGACTATGATGGTTACACATTATGGAGTAGAGTGTACTGAATGGGCCAAAAAACGACTATAGATTGTTTGCACTACCGTTTTTTTCGTCCATTTGGTGCTTTTGTGTTATGGATAATGAATTAGCACACTTCGTATATAAGTAGTTCCATTTTATTATGGGTTAAGGTTGACGTAAGGTTGATAATCCTATTGGTATTAATGATTTTGTAACACTGATTTTCATTTCAACTCTTGCTATTGGAATTTACACTATCTGGTTTCACCCAAAATGTATCACCCAACTTATTTTGGCCTTCTAATCGTGTGATTCTGAACTTAATTTCGGCTTTGAGAGCTAATAAACGGAAAAATGAGCCCATGTTTCAGCCGAAACCAATTTACCACCAGGAGGCACGAACAAACGCTTACATATATATATATATATATATTTTGTATGAAAACATACTTTCAGTTTTAGAATTTTGTAATCTTAACATTTTTTGGAGTAAAAAATCAAATAACGTGTACTGGAAAAGCAAGATATGTAGCACATTTAAAAATAGGATGGAAGTGGCAGATAGTCATGATTGCAATTCTGGATGGACACTCTCTGTGTTATAGGCTCCATGCGAAAACAGCAACCGACGAATTATAATTTTAGCTTATGGTTTTCTGTCTTAGTTCGTTTCTTGTCTTTTTTATGTCTTCCAAATATTCTCTCTGTATGCATATATTTTCTTAAAAAGGACTAAGACATTATAGGTTAAGGCATTGTGAAAAAATGGACGGCATCCAATAATATGCAAACCATGAATTATCGAAAAGTTAAGTATGATAATTGGAATTATTGGACCAAAAGTAATGATTTACATCAGTACAATTTTTTTGTGTTACCATCCAAACTTTAACATGAAAAAATGTATGTTGTTGACAAAAGACAAAAAAAGTACTACAAATAGAGAGGTGCATGGGATATCAATGATGCTATTATATATGAATCTCATCTTCAACAAATTACTGTTGTAGTTAGTGGCGGACCCAAAAAAATAATTTACCAGGATCAAAATATATATAATAAAAAAATATAAATATAAATTTATGAGAGAATTTGGAGGTTTAAACAAAAAAATTTAATGGTGGCAAAAGGTAAATTTTGCTATTTATTCCCTTAAAATCAATTAAATATACATTTAAAACATTATTTAATAATTTTATGGGGGGTCAGACGGCACCCCTAATATCTTTTTGGGTCCGCCAATGGCTGTAGCAGAGGGTTAGCTAAAGGAGCCTCTGAGGTCGCAGCATAAGCTAAAGCAAGATCCGTCTGGAAGTAACAATTCATGGTTCAATCTGGGTTAATTTTCTATTTTGGTTATCTCTTGTTGATAAATTTTTATGTTTGAGTTTGTGTTTTGTATGAGCTTTACAACAAACTTTTGAGTCCATTTGAGTTTGTGTAACCATTTTTCATGCTTTTAATAGAAAAAATTATCAAAAAGAAAAATACAATTTACTATTAAACCAATAACAGCGAAGTGATTAAGTGAACACAAAAATATGCATATTGTTGGTTTTAATTTTATCAGTAAATTTGTTATTATTTGTCGAATTACCATGACTTAGCCACATTATTTATATGGCACCTGTATTGCTTTTGATTTTATTCTTCCTATTTGTATGTGTGTATGTATTTTAGCATAACAATTTAATATAATAAGATGAGAAATTAAACTAGAAAATATTGCGATCAACTTTAATGTATGTCTCCTTTCTTAGAGATCAATGAGAGATCGTCTCCTTTATTACCCTTCACGATTGCCTTCCCCTCCCTCCCTTCTTGAAATCTATTTTGGTTGTACTGGTTTTCCTTTCCAAATCTTTTAAATTTTGTAATTACTGTCTAAGGGTAGCTCAAAACTCTTGTTTCATTTTGATGATGATGATATAGATTAACATATTAAAAAAAAAAAAACTTTAATGTATGTCAGAGAATGAATACTAGCGGAATTTATGTATAGATTAAAAAAATATATATGAAAGTAAAAATAGATGAGAATCCCGCGTGGGCCGCAACTTAAAAACATGAAAAATGCTTGGAATCAAGAGAAGTAAGTTGATACAGAAATTTGATTTGACGATTGAAGGAGAGAGTTGATAATAGTCTATGTATTCACATGGATCGGTGTATCTATGTAGTTAATTTATAAAGTAGAATATTCGTTAAGACGTGAAGAGGAAAGAGGTGGTTGTAAATAAAGGGGACATGCAATGCAGAAAGAGAGAGAAAGTTATGTTTCTTTTACAACACTGGAATGATAACTCTTCCCACTCAACTTCACTATATGCCTCAAAATTTACTTGTCCCAATAAGCCTGCCTAAAGGCACCTTTCTTCCAATATGCATGTCCAGATTTATTCACAAAACAACAAATATTCGCATAAGAATTATGATGATCAAGTGATACTGTTACGTGTACGGGTGTATATCTTTTTCAAAAATGAACTACAATCTATACAAGCAAAAAGCAAGCCATAACATTTTTGCTTTCCTTTCAATACCATCTTCAAGTTTATCTTATGGAATATGAATCTTAAGTCCATTCCAATAAATATGTGTAGTGATGATCAATTTTCTCGATTATTTAGTAACATGTTAGCAATAAATTATGACTGAATCATTTTATAACCAATTTGGTGAGCATAATTCTAGCGGTAAAACAATCTACTTTGTGATTTGGACTATACGATTCCGTCATTAGACTCTCCGGAAATGGATCACCGAGCCGGAAAGTTCTCAACATGAAATGAAAGAGATTCTTCCATATTTGTTGTTATAAACCATATTTTGTTTTCATTTGCTAGCGATTATCTCCCTGTATAGTAGCCTCTGTTAGAACACCATACATACGCATCTCATATTGCTTCAAAATAGAACACCATGTTTTAACACAAACGTACATGAGAGAAAAATATATATACATTCTTTATGATTAACAGTGAAATATATTTCTTATTTTGTTGCGCCAAATTAAAATTATGCAATTTTTATGTCAACTTCTAGTTTTGCAAATTCAAATCTATATTTCGGTATTCATTTAAACTATAAACTCCGTACCCAAACTCATGTTAAATTTAGCGAACAAACATCATAAGACACAAACCATCTTCAAACCTTAATTAATTAGTACCTAGATGTACAAATGATCGATCACCTGGCCAACTCTTTTTGTCATTCTATTTTCAGTAATTTTCTTGGAAATAAAAAAGAAAAAGACCAATCAATCTTTGCTTTAGTTGTATCTGAGGTTTTGTCTTTACCTTTAATTGGCGCCAATAATATTATTTCTTTGTACGCACGCATTCGCTATTATATAGCTATGTATATATTATATCCTACTAAAAAGGCATCTGGAATAGATAAAGTCTGCCGAGTTAGCTAATTATATTCTTTCTACCATATTAAAAATATCTCTCATTTATGTAGAAAGAAAAATTAAATGGCATTAGTCACGTTGACAACAACAAATTGAACAAACCATACGAAAGTGAAAGAGTAATTGTTTGTGTATTCACCCAAGCTCAAACAATTTTACATAATTCTATTTTTGGTGTATCGTTCCTTTATAGTAACAAGACTACGATATTATAAATTTTATAACTTTATGTTTTGAAAGACTGAAAGACAAAAGGGATACAGCTTTTTTTGTGTGGTTTGATTCAAAGGCTAAGTCATTTCATGCTCCATGCAATGTCACCAGAGGCCACGCCTCTCAACCTTTTCACTTGCCCTTTTTCCATCAAAAGCTGACTCTCTCCCTCTCAATGCATGTATATATATGTCCTCTTGATGTAATACACTGTTCTTTATTGACCATGCACTAATGTTGATATCTAAGGAGTGACGAAGAAAAAAAATTCTTATAAGGAATGCTGGAATGTGCATACTGGCGACAACGGAAACATTCAAAATTGATTGAGGTGGAAAAGACTGTTAAGTCTTTATGCCATACTATTACCACCCATCTCATTGTGAGATGGGTCTCAATTGTTTGTATTTACTTATACGTTTACATTTAGTATGTAGTTTTTCACCATCTGAAACAAATTTTCTCAACCTAATTTCTTACTTGGGAGAGTCAGCTTACCCGAGTCACGCGGCCTAGATTCGCCAAAACACTATTCTTAACCTAATTTTTTTGTCGATTTTTTTAGATCTAGAAAAAGGGAGAACGCATGCATAACTCATAGAAGTACATCTACAAACACTTTCTAACCCAATTTAAAGATATCTTTGAGGTTGAGTGGAAAGGAAGAGGAGATACTAAGACATAGTTTAGAAACTGGTGTGACAACAAAACCCCTTTCGTTCCGTAAACTCGGTGCGACAACAAAACCCCTTTTCTTTTAAATGATGTTATTATTTTTACTAGAATTTGTGCGTAATTACCGAATTCTTATGGGTTAGGGATTATCATTGGTTATGAAACCCTATTAAATTTGATGGCATTATGAATATTTTATTTTGTCTATCCTGTTATATATTTGGTTATTTTTATAAATGTCATATTTTTCTGTGTCTTGTTATGATCTTTGGTTAATGGGTTTTGCACTTTCACTTTTTTTTTCTTATATAGTGGGCATTTGTTCTAGTTTGACTGATGCCTAAATATTTACGTAGATAAACGGACTAGGCTTAATGCTTCTGAATCTTCTGATCAATCAAAAGTTAAAACCAATGTGAGTGAGATAGAAACCATATATAGTGGACCGAACAAAGGTTTAAGATCATCCATTTATCCCGCTATCCATATTTGAGAGCATCCGTTATCCCTCTTTAAGTATTAATTTCAAGTTTTGATAAGCCTGAGTCAAAGCTTTGGAGTTTGGATATTCGAGAACCAACCCAGCTAGTCGACCGTTTTCACACATATTTGAGATGATACGTGACACAGCACCTTGCTCCTCAAGTCCTTCTACATCTTCACCTCGTATTAACTGCAATTTTTTTTTAACTATCAAATTTTGAGCTCCAGTCTGAGAGCCACAGATAATAACCATGAGATATGATGTCCTGTAGTACTTAGATCTTCTGAATGAGCTGAATAATAAACGATGACGAGATGTCCTGTAGTACTTGAGATCTTCAGAATGAGCTGAATTAGTGAATTCTTCAGTTTACTTTTGTCCTAACTTCGATAGATTAGAGGCTCATAATTTCTGAAAGAGTGCCTCGAACACTTAGCAAATTCTAGCCACTTAGTTCAACAATGTTGCACTATCAACAAGAGGTAATTTCGAGCAGATTGGGATCAACTAGTTTTTCTATTTTATTAGAAAATGTACTAGCTTAAGATAGTTGGGGAGCACATGGTTCTTAATAGAAGTACAATTCGATGAGAAACAATGTCTCTCAAAGCATCACAAGTCTGAATGTTTTGCTGTATAATTTCGGGAAATGAGCTTTTCCCAAAACATCATCATTTTCGGTGCATGCCAAACTCCCTTCAGCGTCTTTTTTTTGTATTATTTAATCAATGACTTAAATATTCGTAGTTTTCATATAGGAATAGTTAACTCTTATTCTTGGGATTATTAAACACTTCATATCTAAATAATTGAAATTTGACAGGTCTAATGTCATCATGCCTCGCACTCCACTCGTCTCGGTTTCTGGCTTTACTGATAATCCCAGCTTTTATTTAATTTTATTCCCAGAAATACCAAAAACATATTTAAAAAGGGGAAGTTCTTTATCTGTTTAAAGACACTATTAAGACAACACACATTAGCAAAAATAAAAACAAAAAGTTGAACATAAGAAATTTTTTTTTTTTTAAAACTTAATATGCTTATTATAATTTGACTTGGTCAATTGACTATTTTCCTCATTAATTATGGGGAATAAGATGAAATGACCATGAAACAATCTTTAATTCACAAAACTGTAACCATCTAATATTTATGATTTGGGTATCGCATATTTTTTAACTCATCCTTCTTCAACTTCTCTTGCTGAACCACGTACGTCAAATAAGACAAAATTTTGAGCTAAAAAAAGGAAATTCGAAGTTATAAAATGGTGTCGAGCAAGTACATATATATAAATATATATGCATGAGTGTTCAAATGTAATCTGTTGTATATATATACGTGATATAAGTTTTATTTTGTGTCTCACATGATTTATGCTAGAAAAATATATTATGGTCTTATTGGTTACCTTAACCAAATGTTGTATCTAGATGCAACATCTAGACGATACGTCTAGATGTAATAACCAAATATAGTTCGTTTGTGTTTTTTTATTTCTGCATCTGAATGCAATTGCGTTTGTCAGTGTATTCTGAATTAACATCTAGATGCACATCTAGACCAACAATGATATACTTTTAACATTAAAATATTTTAATAGTTTTAAATTTTTTGTTTGCATTTTTTTGCTACTCGTAAACTTACGGTTTTTCACAAATTTTCCAGTTTTCCGCAAACTATGCAATTTTTCATGATTTCTACAGTTTTCCACAAATTTTTTGACTTTCCGCAAAATTTACGGTTATTTTTCAAATTTTACGATTTTCGCAAATTTTACGGTTCCGCAAATTTGTAGACTTTCCGCTTATTTTATGGTTTTTCACAAATTTTACGGTTTCTCGTAAATTTTATAGTGTTTTGCAAAATTTTACGGTTTTTCACAAATTTTAATATTGTCCAGAAAGTATACGATTTCGTAAATTTACGGTTATCTACAAATTTTATGATTCTCACCAAATCTTATGGTTTTTTCAAATTTAACGTTTTCTACAATTTTATTGTTTTACGAAAATTTTACGGTTTTCTACGAATTTTGTGATTTTCCGCAAATTATCACAAAATTTAAATTTTACGATTTTCTACAAATTTTACGATTTTCTGCAAATTTTACGGTTTTCCGCAAATTTTCTGATTTTCTACAATTATTTTGATATTTCTGCAATTTTTGGATTTTGTTGTTTTAAACAAGATAAGTTAAGTTATCATTATATATGAGGATATTTTAGGTATCTGTAATTTTGAGACGCATTATGTGCGTCTAGACGCACCGATTAAACGCATTCAGAATTTTTTGGTTTTTTTGATGAGTTTCGTAAATGCATTTGGATGTTGCATCTCAATAAGTTTCACAAATGCATTTGAAAGAAACAACATCTAACATTTGTCTAGATGCGAACAGCCTTTAGTTGTAATGATAAATACATTAAGGAATATACTATTGTATTTCCTCTCATGTATTATTAATATCTTATTTACGTTGAATAGATGTGCGAAATATCTCAAAACTTTTGTTGGCTTGATGACGAAGAAAAATTACTAGTTTTATTAGATTTTATATTATTGTGGCTTGAGTCTTCCATGTAGCTGGATTGATCCACTATAACAATTATCTATGTAGTTTGTAGGTCTTTATGACAAAATAGGGAAAACAGTAAAGATAAGAATTATATGAGACATTAGTACATTTAATATTATCATGTTCTTGGAATAACTCTTTAAGTAATTTGGAGCGATTTGAATGAACTCTCTAGAAATTCTAGAATCTTAAATGATATTGTTAGAGTGATGATATGCTTACCAATATTCACGATACGTGGACAAGTTACATCGTAAGTACGTACTCCCCAAAATATTTGGCCCTCCTCGGAGTGACTAATATGTTTGGCTAATCCGGCGGTTTGTTACGTACAATAGAGTTTTCGAAAGCCAACATGGTTTCAAAGTCACATCTCATATATTTCTAACAGACGGTCGTCTATTATCTAAAATTACAAAGAACCTGCTCAACATTTCATGTTCAACGTACTTTAGCACGCTTTCTGATCAAAAAGGCATCAAATCCAAACTAGACAGACTACACAAACAATCCCGCAACAATATATACTTTTGTAAAATTGATTTTTTCATCATCGAAATAAATAAAAAATAAAAAATAAAAAAAATTCGATTTTTTTTTTAATAATGATTCAGTCATAATTTGCCGTTATATATATCTCATAATTCAGAAATCGCGATAATTTATCTGAGTTTCGCTATCTGAAATCTTCCCATTTTTGCTTATAAGGCCGTGTATATGAGGTGGCAAGAAAAAGAAGTAAATACGTCTGTGTGTCATATAATACGAAAACATATGTACCGGAGATTGACCACATAAAAAGCTTTTATTTTTTCGCATAACTTAGTGCCCATTACTTTGTATAATTGCAAGATTGACCTTTCTCTCTCTCTTTTTTTCTCTGCAAAAATTTTCATTTCCGCAAGATTCCAAACAAAGAGAATTGATAGAAAGTGAGATTTGCAAACTTATTCAATCCCTCCTCTTGTCATCTCCTATCATTAAAACACATATACTGTCTCTCTCTCTCTCGCTCTACCTCTCTTTCTCTCTAACTAGCGCCATGACTTCTCCTGTCTCGGACCACGCCTCGAGTTCTCGATCTCTTGTCTCCATCTAAGAACCCTAATTTATCTTCTCTCCTCCGTCTCCCCTGATGTTGAGATCATCAATAACCCTTTGTCTCGCTTCTCTCCGGCTTTCTTTGGCTTTTCCGGTCACCGGATTCTGCCATGGTTCCTGCTGCTGAATCCTCTTCCTCCTCGTCAACGCTTCTTCTTCCATGTGCGTTTGCCAACAGTTTTGCTTTTATGAGGTTATTACAAAAAGCTCATCATTTCTCTGCCGTCTCTGAGGACGACGACAATAACAAAGACATTCGCGTAGGATCCGATCATCAAGCAAAAGATAATCATTACCAAGTTTGTTGGAGAGATTGTAGTTTCATGGCCGATCAAGAAGAGCCGAGGAGTACTACTTCTAGGTTAAGCTCCAAGGACGACGACCACGACAACAATAGCAATAACAACAATAATAATAATAACAACAACAATAGGGAAGCCGAAGATCATGAGATGAGACAACAAGGGTGGCTCCGGTTAAGCATAGGCCACGAGGAGGACGTTAAACTGGATCTTGACCATCGGCAGCAACATCAAACCGATCCGATGGCTAGGAGAGACTCTTTTCTAGAGCTTAACCTTTTCTCTGGCGGTTCAAATAGAGAAGAAGAAGTTGGTCTTCCATTATCATCTCTCTTTCATCATCAGCATCAATCCGGAGGGATGATGATTAATCCATTAATATTCCCTACCAGGCCTGAGGAGATGATTGGTCCTTGGGCGGCTGCGTTTAGAACGCCTTTTGTCCCACAAAACCTAACACAACCATCAGCATCATCTGCTTCTTTGATGATGCCATTGATGGGACCGTACTTTGGTCGCTCCAGTTTTCAGCCGCAGTTAATAGGGAATAATAATCCGGATGTGGTGGCTGGTCCAAGCTCGAGTTTTCGAGTCATTGATCCTCCCAGACGACCCCATTCCGGCATTTGGTTTCTCCTTCAAGCTTCTCAAAATCAGTAAGTGCTTAATTTTAACTTACTAAGATTATGTTATATATGTAAGGTCCATAAACCGGATTTTCAAGATTCCTATCTTTGTTTTTAATCATCATAAGGTGTTCTCGAAATATTATAGTTCAAAACATTAAAGTTTTTGATTTTTTCTTTGGTGAACGTTTTAGGACAGTAGAACCATTCTTGCCTCAGATACCAAAGAGCTACTTGAGAATCAAGTAAGTACTCATCGTTTATTAGGATTCTACCATTCTCGTTATTTATTCAACCAGCTAGCTAATTAATAAGAACTAATACATAAAACGACGTTAATTTTATCAAAAGTTTATGGCTAATTAATTTTGATGTTCCTGGATTTGGTAGGGACGGGAAGATGACTGTTCGACTGTTGATGAAATATTTGGTGAATAAGTTGCGATTGGAGCACGAATCCCAGGTTTTTTTAAATCTCATCCCATCTCTTTTAATTTCCCTTTCTTTAACGTAATTGTTCTAGATTCCATGTACACGTTGCTTGCCGTAACTACAATCTCCTTAGCTTTAAAAATAAAAATCTAAAACGTTACATAAATACCTTTTAAGCATTAAAGATGATGGAAATAGTACGATAAAACAGAAACATATTAGTAAAAGAAAAGAAGCAAACGTGGAGAGGGTATATTCATGGGGGTTGGTGTACTGAGGAACATGACAGCAACATGGGAACTAAATTGCCACAAAAGTGTCTCCATGTTAATTAGGTCACAAGTAGATGTCGTTGCTAGGTATAAGCCGTTTTGTTCTTAATTGGTTTTTATATGCCTATTATCCATAAATTGATTTTCAACCTTTTTTCGACTTTGTCTTACTTGCTCCTTTTTATAGTTTAGGGGTAATTGATTAACGGTCGAGCCATTAATTAGTGTCTACTATGATCAAATTCTCACTAGAGATGAGTGCACCCTTTAGTTTATTTCTTTTATGCATATTATATAGATATATGGCAATCCACCTAACAACCTATATATATACACCCACATTGATTTATAGAATCCGATTTCTTTAAATGCAAATGTGTTTGCGTTTTAAAATGTAAGTACGTTTAAAAAACAAAATTACTAGCTATATATATATTATCTTATTTAGGAGATTGTAAAACCCAATATTCATTCTTTCGAAGTGTTTAAGTTTAGCTACCTCACCGAAAATGAAGAACAACTAAGACTCACATAACCAAAACAAATAGCTCAACTAGTTTGGAGAATGGAGAGATACTGATTATGACGTCATACGGCATCAATTAAAAACCTCAGTTCATGGAAACGAATTGTATATATGCATGTCACATACTCACATACGTACATGAACATAGACATATATATATATATCTACACATACGTATATATATATATATATACACGTACAACTGTTACTATAGCTATATCGCACGCTTCGTCTGGAGAGCTAGTTATTATCTCAAATGATGAATACAATAAAGTAACTTCATATCATATGCATGCTGACTTATTTAAATTCTTACGAGTCGAATTCATGATACAAAAAGTGTCCTTTCCATTTATTTTTTGGTGAAAGAAATAGAATTCAATCCCTAGAATTACGTACGATGCTTCTCGTGCAAATTTTAATCAATTGATGTGCATTTATGCGCTCGCTTACCCATAATACGCTATAAGACTTTTATGATCCCTGAATTAATTATTACTAGATTTTTTACCCAAAGAATAATTACGAAAACAAAACGAGACTTCTTTTCTATGCTAAGGGATCATTCAATATTTCAGTAATTATAACGTGCATGGAACGTCATTGATGGTATGCTTTTGATAATTACCAAACCAAGCCACATGAATCTTTTCGACGTCGTACGAAATTACATGAGACTTTTAGATACGCATTTTAAAAATCTAACTATGTATACGTGTGTTTATATTTTTTTGAAGAATTTGCTTGTTTCTTTTCTTCCATGCATTTTTATATACAAAATAATGCATAGAAAATACTTAGAAATGTGTACCAATATATATAGTTATAAACTCAATTACACACAATATATATATATATATATATATATATTACACATAATATATATATATATATGTATATATAAAAGATGAATGAGACAAATTTAATTGAGAACTAAGTTTGGTTTTTAACTTGTAAGCATGTTTTCTTAGAAGCTTAGAGGTCTATTAAACTTAATTAATCTGAGACGCAGATAAATTTAACTATAATATTTAGGCCAACTAAATGTTTAAAATTAAGTCAAATGACTAAGTTTGTTGTCTTGTTGCATTAAGCCATGCCATGAATTATGACAGATGAGATTGAGATCAATATAAAAATTATATGTGGGTATGCGTATATGTGTACTCTCTCTATACACATAACATATGTGATATATCCATATCTTGATAAATTATTAAGTTTTCATTGACAAGCTGTTTATTTCTTGCCCCCATATCTATATAAAACCTACATAATAAGATATATATTTGATCAAATATTTTATATTCATTTAATAGTTCATAGAAAAAAATTAGCTTATACAGCACATATGGAAACTGTAATTTGATAATTAAATAGCATATTAGCGCGGATAGAAAGAAATGCAAAATGATAACCTAATCAGCATATCAATATAGATTTAAAGACTATTAGTATTTGAAATTTCTTGAGGGTTGGTTTTTAATGAGAATTTCAATTTTTTTTTGGTATGAAACCCGTTACCAAAACAGGGTTACGTTCACAAGGTATCATGGGCTGTTCTTTATTAGATGATCATTAATTAAAGTTGCAATTATGTTCATTCATATATATATATATATATATATATATATATATATTTTTGTATATGTGTGTGAAATATACTCCATAATTACATATAATGATGTGAATGTGTGTGTATAATAGATTTGGGTAGGGCATAGGTATCAAGAGTGAACAATAAATATGAATGTAATGATTAGGCAGCCATAATCTGACTTCGTGGAGGCATTGTTCTTCCATTTTTGTCTTTCTCCCTCTTTTTAAGTTTCCTTTGACTTTTTAGACGTAAGAAAAGTAAGAAACAAAAGGTTTTAAAAGCTAAAAGTATTCCATAAATTTCAAATTTCTTTTTGCGCCCCATGAATTGTTTTCTCAACTCGTTCGTTTTTCTTTCAACCAACTCGTGCTTCGTTCCATAAAATAAATAAAAAATTCTCAAATGAACGAAAAAAATAAAGAAATTCTCAAATGATAATCAGTTTCTATTTTTAATCGTAATTAAATGCCCTCAAAATTATTTCAGCCCTTTTTTGGTAATGAACCTTAAAAGCTCGTTGCTAAATTTTTGTTTTGTATAATTACTTTTTATTTTATAAATTTTTATTGTAATTCACCATATATATATATAAATTTTAAAAATTAGTATTTCCTTTCTTTTGGTCAAACTAAAAAAAAATTAGTATTCCAAATGTTTTCTTAATGAACCGTAGCGCATTTTTTTTTGTAAATTTTTTGATTACGTGTTCATATATATATATGTATATCCTGCATGAATTTTGTAGATTGTAGTTCTAGTACCCTTCTACCTAGAAAAAAATCCCAATAAGAAAACATTTTATGGGCATTTAATATTCTAGAAACGTTAGCTAGCAGGAGATGCCTATAATTTATAGGCTATAAACATGAATTTTAAAGGTGCTTCCACATCTATTTTATATTTCTTTCTTCAACGGACACTTAAACTAAGAAGCATATGATAAACTGAGGTTTAGCGAAACCGTCATGCTTATGTTAGAAGTGGCTCATCATCAACACCAACAATTTCTTTCTCTCGCCTTGGTTTAGCTAATTGTTTGTTAGTGTCTCGTGTAGGACCCTTTCCTTCACAAACCCCTAATGAATTCGGTGCTTGAAAAGCCTTTCCCCATCAATCATACTCATATCCTCTTTAAGTGCTGCACTTTCTTAAAATTTTCCATCATCCATCCACATCTATCTATCCAAAAATTAGATGTTTTCCTTTTGTATGGAATCACACATCATGTCTTTATCAGCAAGACTTTGTTTAATTAACTTCTCCACTATATTTTCTTAACAATACATTCATATTGACAACTCTGATCCGGCTACTCGTAAAAGTAAAAGTTGGATCATGTAATGTTCCAACCATTTTTTCCGTGCGTAGATTTTGTTTCATGGCATATCTTTTGTCCATGGACGTCATCTTCGTCTAATGCATAATTTGCCTTTCTCGAATTTTTTTTTTACAAAATTTGCCAATCCGTCACGCATGTTGTAATGTGTTTAAAAGTTTTTATCAGTAGATCACCTAACCAATATTTTATACGGGTCAAATCACACTTAACCACATAATTTGTTTTTTAAAAAAGCTTTGTAATCTCAAATCTTTGCTCTTAGTCTTGGCCAGTGAGTTCCCCATTTTCTCACAGTTAATTTGCTATTTTGAAAATAGATAAGATTTTTCAAATGATTTTGAAAGTCATAAAATATTATTTTTCGCTGCTTTGTTCAGATGGCTTCCATGTGTCCTGGATATCACATCTAATAAGTCACTTTTTAATATTTTCTGGGGTTAAAAAATACCCTAGTTAGAGTAGTTATAGAAAAAAATGCATTATACTGATATAGGTGGTCAATTTTTTTTTTATATGTCATATGATTTAGAATATGGGGTATTACAAAATTCTAATAAGTGCACTTTAATAGCATATAATATATAATCAGATAACTAAAAACATGGATTAAAAAAAAAATCTAACATGTAATGCCGTATATTGGCAAACCAAAATCTTTAACAGGACGTTATGTGTAAAGAGTAAAAACCCTAAAATCTTGTCTTGGTTCAGCTTTAATAGAACATTTTCTTAATATATATATATATATATATATATATGTATTATCAATATATAAATGTATTATCAATAATATACATTATGTAGACTTAAACTTAGATAGCAATACAAATTATACACTATCACAAATCATTATATTATATGTCAACAATAATACATTTCAACATCTATTGTGCCATTAAAGTCCAATTAATTGTTTGGACTTTAATGTGCCATTCTTTTTTTTTTTCAAAATTAATTTGCCATTCTTGAACTGTGGAATCCAACTTTGTTTGACGATCGTTCACGAACATTAGAAAGCTTGCAAACTTTTGTAAAATTTTTAATGTATTTTATTTCACTCATTGAATTTAGAATCTAAACTTTTGAATTTAATATAAAATTCCCAAATCACTTTAATAAAATTATTATTTCTTCTTTCAAATTACAACATTTTTCCAAGATTGACACTGCTACATTTTAAACCATTGGTGAATCCTTGCTAGCTAGGCTAGCAGAGTCGCCGCACCTCATTCATGGTTTGGCAAATCAGAAATGGTCTTGGCCCCACCAATATAAACAATATTTGAGACCTCTATTTCTTAAATTTGATTGGCCCAATGTTTGAAGTTATTACGTCAGAAATCCTTTTACTAGAGTGCATTTGTCCTTCAACATATATCTGTTTATTTTTTATAAAAAAAATATGTCGAGGAGAATAATAAAGTAAATTATGAACCAACAAAATGTTATGAGTTTTAACTATTAGATCACACTTCATCTATCTATTTTTACAACATTCATGATAATATTTGTTTTACCAAACTTTATATATTATATTTATAAATTTATTTTATTTTAAACAATATACTCATATATATAATAAAAGCACGCAACTTCCAAAATCTAGGTACCATATGTTGCAAAATATACCGAGTCCAATGTGTTTTGGTCGGCTAGTAAATATTTTTTAACATAATAAGCTAGAATGCAACTTATATATAAACATATATGACATCTATGTTCTATGTAATGAATAGATAATGTATTTTACGTCGGGCAAAAGCAATGCATGAAGTCGCCTTCAACAACAGAATCATTGCAATTTGCTGAAAGAAAATTGAATTTTTTAAAAGGAACAAAATGGCACTAAAGGGCAGATAAGGGAGCAATGTACATGATACCCTTTTAACTTAGTGATGCGATGCATGCAAACCATTTTAATATCTATGCATATCCGACTACGACTGCTATGGTCCCTATTTTGTATTCAATTTTACACCAATTGATTATATAGTTATGTGGGACCGTTAATAATTAAATATAAAATATGAAGATGTTGATATGTGAGATAGAACACCACTTGCATATGCTAATTTTGTATAATGCTAACCAAAGAATAGGGATAATGTATAACAACCGTAGAGAGGATTTCATTTGGTATGTTTTAGATAATTAATACACCGTATCTAACAGCATCAACTACATTATAATGAAATTTATATATAGTCCCACTAAGAAAAAAAGAATGTGAGCTAAAATGCTTTTTGGGTCGCAAACCTTAGTCAGCAAAACGTAAAGAGAAGACGTGCATGAGATGATGGTGAAGTTTTCATGGGGTAGTGTCTCCATTGAGTTTCCTCCGTTTAGAAATCAACTTTAGTTTTAGAACAATATCTTTATATTATATTCTTCAATTTTTCTTCAACTACCTTTTCCTGTTGGAAAGTAGATTTTTCGTTTTAAGAAAAGCAAATATAGTTATAAGAGTTAAACTATATAAATATAGAGTGAGTGGAACAAGATAAATAATAGTAGGAGAATAAATTTGAATAATATTATCCGACTTATATCCGCTATTATTATCTAACTTTTTTTTTACCATTAGTTGAATACTCAGAAATTGCGACAGACAATAAGAGTCCTTATGGACGAGTCATTGGAAAAATACATTACGGGTAGAAAAAAAGGGTGGGCCACGAAATGATTAAGATTTGGACATCGTGGGTACCATTCAAATATACGATCAAGTAGTTTATATGAATTATTATGTGAATGTATAGTTTTCTTTAGCTTATTATATGTGAAATAAGTGGTGGTGTCATTGTTGGTGTCGCTCGTTGTTTAAAAAGCATAGTGTTTAGAAAATCAGGAATCTCTTAGAAGTAAAGTAGAGATGACATAATTACGGCATTGCGTAGCCACCATGACACGTGGCTTTTTCCACTCCGTCACCCCTACGATGCAATGATCTCATTAAACCCATTTTTTTCCATTATTATCACATTCATACCCCATCAAATATTATTATACTTAGAAAGAAAAAAACTCTCTTATGGCCTGTTTTTTGGCCCATCATATATCAGCTACTTTTGATTGTGATTAACATGTTAATGATACTAGTATACATTGGACTAATAACGTGTTAATGATACTAGTATACTAGTTTTGATTGTGATTAACATGTTAATGATACTAGTATACATGGGACTAATAACGTTTTTATTTGTGAAATGGAATAAAAAATGAAAAGCAGGTAGAGATAAGATGCAGAGGGCAAGAGCTGGAGCCAGTGTTGACACTACAACACGTGAGAGATATAATATGGAGAAGAAGCAGAGACAGTTCTTCTCTTTCACAAAACATTACTTTGCTTCCAAACTCATCTACTTCTGATCATCTCATGGTCCTCCATTATGGTAGGACTATTTCTTAACTATACTCTATTTTATTTATTATTTTTATATAACCATATTCTCAATAAAAAATAACTGCCCACCATTTCTTCTTCTTCTTCTTCTTCTTCTTCTTTCTTTTTTCTTTAACGCAACATCCCACCTTCTTCAATTGTTTTTTCCCCTCTTCTTTTTTTTTTTTTTTTTGGCGGGTGGTATCGATTATTTATTTTCCCTTAAGGCTTTTTCTTGGTGCGATTTGTCCAGTGAGCAAGAACGAAAGAGTATCTGATTCGGTAGGAATATGCATACCCCGATTGATGTTTTTTTTAATTGTTGTATCTTCTGGGGTTGCGAGGAACGTTAATGCATGAAAATGTATTAAATATTTATATTACATTGTTTTTTCATGCTATAGTAGTATTATTCTTAAAATTGCGAGGTGACAATCTTTTGACTTAGTTAATATATGTTGCTGCTTTATGTTCTACTGTTTAATATTGTCTGAGAAAATGGGCCTATCATCAAACCAACACAAACGTCAAACTGGACTAGATCTGCGCTATCATATTATCGGGCCGTTGAGATTATGTGTTAACATTAATTAGCTTGTTTGCTATACCATCAACATCACACCGTTTTCATTGAATTCCACCAAAAAAAGATACACATCTATAAAAAAAATTGTATCTCATAACTCTAATCTATAGTAACCTTTTGCTGTACTTTTTGTGAATCTCCTATTAGTTAGGATATAGTATATATAGAATATATATATATATATATATTTACTTTAGATATCATGGTATATACTCTATCGTATATACCATGATATGTTAACAAATTGACACTTACTAGAATCTCAAACAATCCATAAATTTATACAAAACCACTTCTTTATTTCTTCTTGAAAATCACATTGTGATCAATATTATCCAAAATCATATTATTGGAGATTCACAAAATCATCTTATTGGAGAATTATATAAGATGAAATGCATTTTGAACTTTTTATTGGAGGTTTATAAAGATCCCACACTAATAAGTAATAAATAACTCGAATTAGATAAAGAAAAACCAAAAGATGAACCGACGAAAAATATATATTTCAAAGTTGGTGACAATTGTTGTAGATGGAGAAATTGTCGGCGAAGAATGAATGTTACCCATAAATCATTGATAGATCGTTGATTGAGAGCAACAACAAATGAAAAATAGTTGTATTTTGTAAATTAATCATATTGTTATAAAAACGGTCTTTATAAATAGTTATATTACCGAAATATAAAAGAAAGAGATTTTATCAGAGAGATTGTTGTGATATTGTAATGTATTGAATGTGTTGGAATTATTTTTACATTAAGCGAGGCATATTTATAGGAAAAGCATGTGAGTTCTTATCTGGTGGTACGGTGAAATAAATATAAATTATTGTTTGGGCGGTGCAAATTTACCTTTAACATAACTCTGCAGGCAGGTACTTGCGTTGCGTTTTACGTTTAGCGTCTTTTTGTCCGTTAAAAATCGCATAGGAAAACCGGTGGGAATAAACGCCTAAGGTAAAAAGAGTACGACTTCGACTCCCCCGAATAACGATTACGTCGTCATATGTCCGTTGATGGCATTCGAGATGTTATGAACATGTTTGAACATCGAGGTGGGCGATGACTTTGTGAAGGGATGCGGCGTTGTCGCATGATTTGGCGTATCTCGCTTGATGTCTTTGTTTTTCTCGAGCTCAGTGTATGCGAAAGAACTTGGAGGAGATATGTTTGGTTATCACTTTTGATGTATCCTTCTTTCGTTTGGCGGCAAGGCATGACGTTATCGTATAAGATAGTTGGCTCCATGTTTACGTGGATTGCTTGATTGAATGTCTTTGTCTTTCGATCTTGCATTACTACTTGCTTGTGGAGGCGATGATCTCGGCATGATTCGAAGAAGTAGCCGGCGTTTGTTTACTGACGCCGTGATATAGCGTCTCGATCGTAAATACATATCACATGCGTGATCGGGCTTTGTGGGGATCGATAGATATCCACATCTGCAAAACCAATCATTTGACTTTGAATTGTTAGGATAAAATAATCTAAATCGATCGACCTTGAAGATATCGAAACACATGTTTAATCCCATTCCGATGTCTTGAGTAGGGGATGAACATATCTTCTTGAGATTAATGGCGAATGATATGCAATACATGATAGCGGATACATCTCTCTCCTTAGATATGGCACACGGGCGAAATATCTCTTCATTTTCGGATGGTGAATGGTGAGAGGAATCTTTGAGGAGTAGCCTTATCCATGTTAAATCTTTTTAACATTTCTTTTGGTATATGTGGATTGATCTGAAATATACCTTTTGAGATCTCTCGATTTGTGAGAGCAATACTTTTGCGAGAGATCTTTATCAATTCTCCTTTCAAGTAATTTGATGCTTCTGTATTTCTTTTTGAGTTAGATCATATTTAGATATGACATTACATGATTACAATCGGATGTTGTTTTCTTGATGAAAACATGGACATATAGGATTGTTTACATATCCTTCTTTCATGTTACTCAGACGATTCCATCTGCCCAGTGTTTTAGTCGTATAATGATCTTTCTGATTTTATTGCGCATGCTCTTTGGGTTTAAAACTTAATCTTGCGTTTGAATCCATCGAGGAATTTTCATATAGATATTAGTATCTAATGATCCATCTGACATAAGGTGACAGTCCATGAGACGCATTTAAATTTTCTTTTTTAGATTCATCGAGGAATCTAAATGTTATTGCGTCCAGGAGAATATGTTTCCTAAGTAACAATTCGAGTCTTTGAGAAAACGAGCAGGCAGGACTTTATATCTCAATCATTTTTCTCATTTAGTTTTAACGAATACCCATTTATATCCGGTCTCACATGCTTCAGGTGTGAGTCTGATAGTCAGAATCTTCTTGTTGAAGCGAATCGAGTTCGACTGCGTAGCGTCCTTCCATTTGGCCGGTCATGTACGACATTCGTATCTGATTTTGGCTCAAATCATCGTTTTCATCATATATTTCCTTTGCGATAAGGTATATGAAAATGTCATCGATCTTTCACTTCATGTCGATTCCATATTTTCCGATTAGGCGTAATTGATGGAAATCTCATGATTATCTTCAGGATTATCATGATTATCTTCGAGGATTATGAGTTTCCATGTTATCATTAGTCTCATGGTTGGGTTCTTCCAAAATATTTTCTTTTTATAGGATCGTTTACAAACTTTTCTTTTTTAGGATTTTTATCCTTAGAACGATAGATTACACGACTTACGGCGTCTTTGACTGCGTGTATCATCGCTCTTCCATCTTCATGTGGTATTTCATTCGAGCAGGAACATTTGCAGCTGGTATGTGTGATTTAGTTACGTTTTGGTATCTGCCGAATCGTCGGGTAGGTGATTTGCTGATATACATAAATTAACATCGTCGAACTTCCGTTATTTGTTTAATAGTGGATCAAGGTGTAACAGTGATGGTACACACCATTTTATATCCTTTCTCTACTTGTTTATTTTTCCCCTGTAACCGGAATGTTTTCTCAAAATGACAACGCAAAACGCGAAAAACATCTCCGCCTCGTGGTTCTGTATAAGATAATATGGAGAATCACAACCAATATATATTCCCAACCCTTCAGGTCCCATATTTGGCGCATGTGGTGGTGCTACTGCACATATACAATACAACCAAAAAATTCTAGATGAGAAATATTTGGTTTCACCAAATGTTAACTCAGAATGAATATTTATGGTACGCACTCTGGTTTATCCGATTGCTTCCGCATGCAAAATAAGCATGTCCCCTACGATGTCGGGAGTTTTGATCATTATCAATGGTCTCGCAATTAATGCACTGCTTAATCAATGATTCACCAACCCATTTTGCTGTAAACATGAGCACGGGATGTTCAACTTCAATCCCTCGTTACATACAGTAATCATTAAATGCTTCGGGATGCGAATTTACCAAAGATTGTCTGCCTAACTCTTTAATGGGATAATCTGGGAACTGCCCTCGGTTTGATTATCTCGAGTTAAAAATCTCGCAATGCTATATTACTGGGATGATAATAGATAAACATGTGACCATCTCGGACGCCAATCGAACCATAAAATATAACGGGTCCACATGGTGGACAATCGGTCCACATATATCACCTGAATTCGCTCAAGGAATTTTGGTGATTCTTTATCAATTCTTGAGTGGCGAATGCCTTATGATTAATTTTCGAGAGAACATAACACGTGTCATGTCATTTTATTTCCATCAATCTCACGGATTTTAGGGAATGACATATGAGTTACTCCGCTCAGCATTGTGGTGCTGGGTGACTGGCGATCATGCCGCAATATGAAATCTTCTGGATTTCTTTTTAATCACAGATGTGATTATTAAATCATATACGTTTGATGCAAACCGGAAGGGTTTTGGTAATTTTTAATAACCACCATTCGAAAAATATATACATATACTTCTTTCCATTCTCGGTTCTGGTGAGTATCTATCCTTGAAGATATGTCTTTAAAACTCAGCAAATTCCTTTTTGAATTTGGAGCATATAAGGCGTTATCGATGGAAAATTTAGTTCATTTAGCGGCAAAATCTGGTTTACTGTTTCTTATCACGTCTGCGGGACGCGATATCGTGTTAACAATTATATTTTTATTTTAAATCGGAGATATCTCTTGTTTCTCAGAATAGATGTGCGTTGTTACTTTATCGGTATGCATATTTCTCTTACCATTTCATTGGGCATTGTTTCTTTGTATTATGATCCATTTACGTAATAAACATATTAATGAAAACACGATTATTATTAATAATATCATACATTTTTATTTGAAAAATATAACATTATTATTACAAAATACATATTTGTTATGGCTTAAGCGCTTGGCGGTTTCAGCTACAACCGTTTACGTATTTATAGGAATGGTGGAGTCGAGCTCATTAAAGTCGAGAAACATCGAAGTCGTTGTTCGAGATTCTCATTTAAATTTACCTTCCCTTTGCCTTGGTGACTCTTTGTATAATTCTGAATGAGGAGGTGTCACGACACCGAGACGATGTCCTTTGGATCGCATCTAGATGCTTCACTTTCGAGGTGGTATTTTCATGATTTTACGTATTGTTCTGCAGAGAATATAATGGTTTTTATGAAAGGTGAGATAAGTTTTCTCGAAGCATTTACGCCAGACAGGTTTTTCCTGATATTCCAATTGTCTTTCATCCCGACGCGAAATTAAATGTCTCCACTTTTCATAATCCGAAATCTCGGGTTTGCCCGTTCATCGAGCATGCGGGAGAGTTATCGCGCTTTTGATTATCAAACCTTTCTTTAAGAACTTTCCATAACTCTTTGGGTCTTTATGCATGCGTAATCGTGAATTAGATTTTCATCAAATGTTTCACCGGAATATCCATGATTTGCTTTTTCTTCGGGAGGTGAAGCGTTTCTTCTTTTATGGTATCGAGAGTTTTTCGATCAAGATATAGCTCCATCTCGGTGGTCCACGGTATGTAGTTTGCAGTTATTTTGAGGCTGGGAAGCGAAGCTTAAATATTTGCCATTATTTTAAAATGACAAAACCAAAATATAATTTTATTAGAATGATTATTAAATCGATTACATGTTAATAAATAGGCGATTACAAAGACAAATATCCGTAAAAATTAAAGCAAAGCTAATGAAATCTGAAATTTCTTATGAATGAATGAGATGTGAAGAAATGAGTGAATAAGTGGGTGTATTTATAGATTGAAAAAACACTTTCGGACTGGAAAGCAATATGGCCAGTTGGGGGTTTTGAAAATCGATCGAAATATTCTAACATGCGATCAATATTTTACCGAGTTGAATGAGTGATATATGATTTAATTTACTTTTATTACTTTTAAAGTTATTTTCCAAATCCTACGTTTGGTGAGATCTCATGAAACTCTCGGGGTTTACGTATTAACTTTTAGGGTATTAGTAATCCAGTGTAGAATCGCGTTGGGAGGCATTGAGGATGAAACCCGGTTCCTTAAATCTCGAAATAACTTTGATATGAATAAAACTTAAGATTTTATGAAAATTATAAAGCGGGTCGGTCGTAAATATTAATCGGTAATAATGAAACATAAAATAAATTATTTGGCGGCCGTCGATAATATTGAATAAAATGTAAAGTAAATAATATAGGCCGCAATGCGATAAATAAATTTTAGCGGCTTAGCCGTCGGTAATATTAAATAAACGTAAGGCGTCTTGGCGTCTTTCGGAAATAAATAGTGGTGCGTTAAATGCACATGTATTATTTTTCGAGGCGCAGGTTCGCTACGGTATATTTTATTTTATTGAACAAAATAACTTACTCCGGTATTAACGGATATCTTCTGTTGATTTGATGAAATCGGCGATGAACATAATTCGGCGGTGAATAGTATTTCGGTATGAATAGTACCTCCGGCGTGAGATGCTTCGGTTTGTGAATAGTTCTACGGTGGTAATGATGATTTTGGAAGTGAATAGTAAGTTAGAGTGTGAATAGTAAATTCGGCGTCGGCGATAGCTTAAGTCGGAATAATGTAATGTATCGGTAATGTAACGATCAGAGTGATCGTGCTGATAACGTGTTAGAAAGAGATTTTATCCGAGAGATTGTTGTAATATTGTAATGTATTGAATGTGTTGTAATGTATTGAATGTGTTGAAACTCTATTTATATTTTTAGATTGTTGTAATATAGTTTTGGCCTTACCCTCTTGGTGAAATAACTACTAACTAAAGTAGACTTACTCAACTCAACTCTCTTCTTGTTCAAACTTATTTTTTGTTTTGTTTTTGAAGGGAAAAAAAAAACAAAGATGTCTTTTGTCTGACTCCATAATCACACCATCACCAAGAAGATCTAGGTCTGGTTCTCTCTCAGCTCTCTCTCTCATTACAATGGAACGAGCACGAACCGAAAGCCCTAGTTACTTCCGTCAATGGAGCGGTGAGTCAGGTACCACCAATGCCGCCGTAGCTCCTTCTTCTCCGGCGCGTCATCACCACGCTCGATCTTCTTCCGTCACTACTATGTCAAACGTCAAACGGGCTCAAAACGTCGCTGCTAAAGCCGCTGCTCAGAGACTTGCTAAAGTAATGGCTTCACAGACCAATAATGATGACGACGACGATGATGATGATGATGAAGTCGGTGGTGATGATTTAGGTTTCCGATATGGTGCTCCTCCTCCTCTTTCATTCACTAGAAATGCTTCTTCCACAATTGCTAAACCTAAACTTGCTGCTCCTGCTGTTGTTCCTCCTCTTAAGATCTCTAGATCTTCCTCTCCTGCGGTAAATTTGAGTCCTTTTTGGCTTTAGTAGAAACCAAAATCCACTCAATTTACCAAATTTGTTTACTTTCAATCGTAGAGATCTAAGGAAATTGGTTTCTAGTTTCTAATTTTGGAAAATGTGGGATTTTGATTGAAATTTTTGGGAATGTAGTAATAAGGGAAAACTATTTATGGATGTTCTAATCGGATAAACTGTTGGTGATTGTGGATTCCACAGTTATCTCGGAACTCTCCAGCCGTATCTGTTCGCGCATCGCAACCGCCTGTCCCGCCGAGTAAACTGTCTCAAACTACCAATTCATTACCAGTTGGAACTCCTAAGAATCAGCAGAGTGAAAAGAGGTGAGAATAGAGTTCCCATAAAATATCTTGGTATTACAACTAGTTGAGTTTGCTGTATTCATGACTTGTTATTGTTTGTTATTGCAGGGTTTTAGCTGATATTGGTCATCTTAATGGAAAAGATTCGAAAGATCAGCATGAATCATCCGCACTTCGTGATGAAGTATATACTAATTCCTTTTTGTTTCTCTTATGTATTGATATTTGATGGTAATTTCCTAGATGGAAACTGACTGTTGCTTGACATCACAGCTTGATATGCTGCAAGAGGAGAATGAGAGTATTCTTGAAAAGGTAGAAAGTCTTCTCTTTTTGGTTTCTATCCGTCTATCCCAGAGTAATTTGATTATATGTTTGAGCTTATTAACAGCTTAGGATTGAGGATGAGAGATGCAATGAAGCAGAAGCTAGGGTGAGAGAGCTTGAAAAACAGGTAACTGGGACCAATGATAAACTTTCCTGTATGCATAACTTTTTGGTTTTTTTAAATATTGTTCTCACCCTTGAGTCAAACTTTAGGTGACTTCTTTGGGGGAAGGTGTATCCTTGGAAGCTAAACTTCTGAGCCGGTAGTCAATATCAATACAATTTGTTGCCAGGTTTTCGTTTTTTCCTACTGGGTTAAAATGCTTACATGAATGTCCTTTGTTTCATGCTGCAGAAAAGAAGCTGCTTTGCGTCAAAGAGAGGTATTCCAAAGTCTGAGGCTCCTCAAGTTTTAGTATTACGTGGTGGTTTGGTTTCCAAATATGAAGATTTTGTTCTGGCTTTTTAGATTCATTAATTCTCACTCTATGACAGGCGGCTCTTAAAGAGGCAAGGCAGAATAGAGAAGGGACTAATAAAGAGACTACTGCTCTTCGGTCTCAAGTAGAGGTAGGCCCTATTTTCTTTCCATGTGTCACATTTACTCTGAGGTGCTAATAAGTCAAAAGTGAAGAAATCTTATATTTTCTATGTTTCACTTTGATTCAGAATGCAAAACTTGAGACCGCTGCTATAGTAGCACGACTTCAAGGAGCAGAATCTGAAGTCAACGCTCTACGGACGATGACACATAGAATGATATTGACCCAAAAAGAGATGGTTTGTGTTCATGTCTTTGCACAGTCTACATATAACCTTACGGTAGTGTTTATGTAACACACCCTTGTATAATTTCAGGAGGAAGTTGTTCTTAAGCGATGCTGGCTTGCTCGGTATTGGGGTTTAGCTGCCAGATATGGTAAGGGGTAACAAACATATCTGCTTAATGACATAAGTAAAACTTTGATGCCATCATGTATCTTTGCTTCTTGACATCTGTGCATATTTGCATTTCAGGTATATGCTCGGATATTGCTACATCCAAGTACGAATACTGGTCATCTCTGGCACCTCTTCCTTTTGAAATTGTGCTGTCAGCTGGGCAGAAGGCTAAAGAAGAAAGTTGGGAAAAAGGCAAGCAATCACTCAGTCATGTTACTAAGATATCTGTTGTGATAACATTCTATAATTTTGATGTCACTTTCTCATTTCTGTATATTTATCTGTTGGCTATGAAATATCTGACCAGATTCTGAGGAGAACGAGAAGAGGAACCAGCTCGTTCAAGATATAAATGATCTAACAGGAGAGGGAAATATTGAAAGTATGCTCTCTGTGGAAATGGGTTTAAAGGAACTAACTTCTTTAAAGGTTTATTCTCATTATCTCTCGCTCTGGTTCATGCGCCCCTCTTTCATTTTTCTCATGGACTATGCCTGTTCTTTTGAAGGTTGAAGTTGCCATTACTATTACATTAGCCCAGCTAAGGTTGGCCAATACTGCTCGACTGTCTGATATCGGTGAGCTTCTTCTTGACGCCAATAATTTATGTTGCTCCTTGCATTAGCTAAAAAAGGAGACTTTAGCCAGGTTTCTAATTCCACCATCAAGATTGTTAAGATGATAGTGTACATGTTTTACTTTATATTTTTGTGTCGCATCTTAAATGGCTATGCTTCTTTGCAGTTGATGTATTTTCTGCTCGTCTTATTTCAGAGTTAAAATCACCAGGTGGTCCGAAGATTATGGAGGCACTTGGTAAGTTTATTTAGCTTATATCACTGAATTTCTAGGTTAACATTTTGGCGTTATGAAATTCAAAATATGGTGTAAAGCATAATCCACAGAGTCACAATGACTAACTCTTGATACTATATGACCATGAAAAACATAACTTGAGTGTCAGTTTTCTATGTTGACATTTCATATACTGCTTCAACAAAGAGTGCAAACAGTTCTTGTTTTTCTTGAGGATAATTCTGAACTTGGCCTGTGGTCCTTTGCAGAATTGAGTCCAGAAGAGTCTGAGGATGTTCTCTTCAAGGAGGTACATAACTACAACCCTTTTCTCGCTTTCTCTCATGGGCTTTTTCTTCATCTGATCCTGCCCCTTTTGTATTGAATTCTGTTCCTCTATGTATCTTTTGGATCTATTGGAGATATTTTTGTCAGCTCAATCATGGCCTTTCTCCATTCTCAACATGAATCTTTTGGAACTTTTGGCAGGCTTGGCTCACGTACTTCTGGAGAAGAGCAGAATCCCTTGGCATAGAAGTGGACATTGCAAGAGAACGTCTTAGATTCTGGATCGGCAGGAGCGCACACTCCCCATCTTCACATGATGCCATTGAAGGTACAACCTAACTTACCAAATTCCTTTTAGCCAAGAGAGGAGTACGGAGTACCCATAAGCCAATTACTAAATTGGTTGGTTCTAATTTTCAGTTGAGCAAGGACTAACAGAGCTAAGAAAGCTGCGGATAGAACGTAGATTGTGGGAGGCCTCCAGGTCCAGCCAGTAAGTAGTGACCTTGGGATCCCAGAGCAGTCATGTTACCTCAGCTTTAACAGTACTGTATATCATACATGCTTTCTTCCGTGTGGTTCGAGTACTTTGCAGTCAGGAAAATGTTAATCCAGTTTTGCAAAACGAAGTATTGTATTACACGCACTACTTTTGACATATAATATATCCACGTTTTCACGCTCATACCATCAACTTGCAGACTCATTCTTGTTGGATTAGTATCCAATGTAAAGTATCTACTGATACAGACACTAAAGATCACCAGTCACCAGTAATCGTTACAAGAACACTTTCCCTCCTTGAAATGGTGAAACCTTCTGGAATCTCGGATGACGATTTCATGTCCTGTAACCAAAGATACATGCTTTGCAAACTCATGACAATCTGGGCATGCCCGAAGATTCTTGAATACCTTAATAGGTGCACGGGCATTGGCATTCACCGATATCAGCCCAAATGCGATGGCAAGTCTCTCGCTATGATCAAGAAGCTGTTCTCTTCTCTCTGTCATACTACACTGAAACACATCACCTTCCATGAAACCATCAAACTCCTTAAGCTTCTCATAGATCTCCTGAGTTTGTGGATGGTGTTTATCACCCACTATAAATCGATGAATCTTACCCTTTTCTTGGATCCAGCTGCAGCTCAATTCCTTCTTTAACATCCTCTCATTCATTAGTTTCATCATTTCAGCAGCTTCTTCCCATTTTCCAGCCCAGGTAAACAGATTAAACGGTAGCACATATCCAGCTGTATCTTCTGGATCAAGTTGGCGAAGTTCCTCACCAGCAATCTTGCCCAGTTCAAGATTCTTATGAGTCCAACAGCCACTTAGAAAGCATTTCCAGCTCATTGCATCAGGTTCAAAAGGCATATTCTTCATAAATTTGAGAGCTTCCTCTAATAGGCCTCTGCGGGCATATATGTCGATCATACAATCATAATGGTCAATAGTCGGAGCCACATTATATTTTCGAAGCATCGTGTCCAAGTAATGCTTTCCCTGTTCAACAAGGCCTGCATGGCTGCAGGCGGTTAATACCGCAATAAATGTAACTGAGTTTGGCTTCATACCACAACTCACCATTTTCTTAAACAGTCTCAGAGCTTCAGAGGCATTTCCATAGTAAGCATGACCTGATAGAAAAGCTGTCCAAGCAACAATGTCGGGGTTGTCCATTGACTCAAAGACTTCATGTGCATCATCTAAGCATCCACATTTTGAATACATTGTAATAAGAGCGCTTTCTCCATACTGAGATCCAATCAGATGTCTTTTTATAGCATCTGCATGGACTTGGCCACCAATGTTGCAATCTGCGAGTACTGAACATGCTTGGAATATGCTAGTATATGTGAACGAATTTAGAACCGCCGCATTTTTGCTTCTCAAAGACTTAAAGGTTTTAACAGCCTCCTCAAATTGACTCATTTGGCAGTATCCAGAAATAATTGCGCTCCAGGTAACATCATTTGGCTCACTGATTTCTTGGAATGCGCGGCAAGCAGACTCGAAGCTGGAACATTTGATGTAAAAATCAACGAGTGGAGTTCCAACCGAGACTTCAGATTCCAGTCCAAGCTTAGCGACGCAGGCATGAATTTGCTGGCCAAGATTGAGCTTTTCAAGAGAAGCACATGCTTTAAGAACAACTGAAAACACAAAACTGTCCCACTCAACACCTTCGGTTACCAAATCCACAAATAGTTTCAAAGCATCTCCTGCTCTTCCAGCTTGAGTATAACCTACCATCAATCCCGTCCAAGCCACTGGTTTCTTCATTGCCATCTGATCGAACACTCGCTTAGCACCCACTAACCAACCACATTTCACGTACATGTTCAAGATCCCAGTCTCTATAGATGCGTTGCTGCATAACCCAGCACGCATAACATGAGCATGAATCTGTCTACCAAAGTCTAAAGCCCTAGGATTTACCAATGATTTCAAGAGTGTAGTATACATGGATGAAGGAGGCTTGTCGACTGACGCTAGCATTCCCGAGAACAAACCAACAGCTTTACCTAAAAGACCTTGTTCGGCGTAAGCAGATATCATCGTAACTCTCGAGACTGCGTTTAACTCAGGCATTTCATCAAACAGTTTATCTGCATCTTCCAAGCTCCCGCACTCACAGTACATCTGTAACACACAGTTCTGAAGAACCACAGAAGGGTTTTCGAAAGCCATACGCATGCGATCGTGCAAGAGTCGCCCATGAGATAAAGACCTCAAATTTCTGCAAGCCTCAAAGAGACATTGGTAAGAATACGGGCTAATGGAGACGCCAGCCTTATCCATTTCTTGGAAAAACTCAAATGCTTCGTTGAGCTTCCCATGCTTCGACAACGAAACCAAATGAAGATTCTCAACTTGTCCTTGCTTATGCTTGATTTTAACAGAAGAAGTGCTCGATTTCAAAGAAACGCACGTCGGAATTTGATCGAAATTCGCGTTCTTTATAGCCGGAACTCGAGATGAGCTATACGAGGACTGTAAAGTGAGAATCGTCATGGTTGGATGAAAAAATTCAACAAAAGTTTATAGCTTTTCGAGAACAAACGAAAGAGAAGCCAAAAAACTCGACTTTTTTTTTTTAATTACAGGCTTGAGTTATTGCTGCAACAACCAAACGGGTCAAATCAAATCAAATCAATGGTTGGTAATAAACGACAGCGTTTTGCTACAGAAAACTGAAAGGAGAGAGGGTTCAAAGTTTCCATCTTTGGCGTCTCTCATCAAGGACTGAAATTGAGCCGTACGATTTCTCTCCTCTTCTTGTTTTAAAAACCTATCAATAGTATTCTTCTCGGCCTTCTTCTTTTTCTTCTTCTTGTTCCCCCTCTTCTCCAATGGCGGCTACTAGGGTTCGGTGTTGTCATAGCAATGCACCTTTCACCAGACTGCCGCTTACCCACCACCGAAACTCGCCGACGTTACCGATTTCTCCGAATCGTGTCGATTTCTCTGCGCTGAAGGGCTCAAAGAAATTGTCATTACCCATTGGAGATGGCTCCTCCATAAGAAGGGTTTCAGGTTCAGGCTGCAGAAACACTATACTAGCTGTATTGGATAAGAAGAAGACAGATGCGATAACGGAGGTAGATGAGAAGAGAATCACGTGCGTGATGAAATTTGGTGGATCTTCGGTGGCGTCAGCCGAGAGAATGAAGGAAGTGGCGGACTTGATTTTGACTTTTCCGGAAGAAAGTCCCGTCATTGTTCTCTCTGCAATGGGGAAAACTACCAACAATCTCTTGCTTGTAATGCTGAAATTCACTCCCTTTCTCTTTTTCTATTCAAAGGTTTGAATTTTTGATTTGAATTTCTGATTTTGTTGCTAGTGAAGGCGGGAGAGAAGGCGGTGAGTTGTGGTGTCTCTAATGCATCTGAGATTGAGGAGTTGAGCATTATAAAGGAATTGCATCTCAGGTTTTGGTTTTGTTGAAAATATGATTAATTTGGTAACCTTAAGTCTCCTTTCCTTGCTTGCTGTTGGTTTTGCTTTTGATCAAGAATATGAGTTTTTTGTTGTTGTTTCAGGACAGTGAAAGAGCTCAACATCGATCCCTCTGATATCTTGTGTAAGCATAGACCTTCCAACACTTGTAGCTTCATTCTTGCTATTTTTGAGTAGGCTCATAAATGTTTGATTTTTATGATGAGTTTGGTAGTATTTAAGAATCTATATGCATTGCTGTTTTTAATTTTGGATACATTTTGCAGCCTATTTGGAAGAACTGGAGCAACTCTTGAAAGGCATAGCCATGATGAAGGAGTTGACACTTCGAACCAGAGACTACTTAGTCTCTTTTGGAGAGTGCTTGTCTACGAGGATTTTCGCTGCTTATCTTAATAAACTCGGTGTCAAGGCACGCCAAGTATGTCCATCATATCATATTTTAGTATTAGTTTAATATTCTTAAATATATTATATATCTCATTTGGTTGACTAATTAGTTAAATTGATATCTTGGTAGATTAAGCTAGAAGTGTTCAATCCAGATTTCAGTTTGGGTTCAATTTCGGTTTAGAAAATATGATAACCAAGTTGATAGTGTATACTCTTTGAGTTGGTCAGTAAACTTCTGTATTAGTTTGGTTTTGGTTGTCAAAGAACACATATTGGTTTAGTTTATCTTTTGTTTGCTACACTTGCCTTGGATTGAGCTTTCTTGCACGTGCATTTTGGCGACTCTAGTTGACATCTTGTTGAGATGTTCACTTATGTCCAGCTTGCTAACAAAGCTAAGTAGATTTATCGATGATTACGTTGCAGTACGATGCATTTGAAATTGGGTTCATTACAACGGATGATTTCACAAACGGGGATATACTGGAAGCAACTTATCCAGCTGTTGCCAAGAGATTATATGAAGATTGGATGCATGATCCTGCTGTTCCTATTGTAACGGGTTTCCTTGGGAAGGTATTTCTAATAGTTTACTTGCTACAGATAATCAGGATTTTCATTCCTGTTTTCGTGGCTTGCCTAATTATTTCATTCAATAATAGGGTTGGAAAACTGGTGCGGTTACTACCTTGGGTAGGGGCGGTAGTGATTTGACGGCAACCACAATTGGAAAAGCATTGGGTTTGAAAGAGATTCAGGTTCTTCTACAGCCTCAAAATTTAATGTTTTCTTTTTAAACGTTGTGGGCATCTCTGTTCAGTTTGGATTTTTGTTTTTCATTGAGTAGGTGTGGAAAGATGTTGATGGTGTTCTAACATGTGACCCTACTATATATAAACGAGCTACACCAGTACCATATCTGACATTCGACGAAGCAGCCGAGCTAGCTTATTTTGGTGCACAGGTCCCACTCTACTTGTATGCAATAATACTGAAGTCCAGTTATTAGAACTATTACATGAATATTTTGTACAATGGCAATGCTCTAGTAAAGAAATAAAATTGTTGCTGCAGGTCTTGCACCCACAGTCAATGAGACCAGCAAGAGAGGGTGGGATTCCTGTAAGGGTTAAGAATTCTTATAACCCTAAAGCTCCTGGAACAATCATCACTAAAACAAGAGACATGACTAAGGTATAGAGTCTCCTTAATTGTGTTCTTTTTATGCAGCTCATGTGAGAGCCTTTATAGAAAACCAATATTTATGCTTCTTCATGTGACAGACAATTTTAACGAGCATTGTTCTAAAACGAAATGTGACCATGTTGGATATAGCAAGCACGCGAATGCTTGGTCAGGTTGGCTTCCTTGCAAAGGTAAAACTGTACATCAATATTTCAGAAGTTCATTCTTGAGAACTCATTTATTGGCGCAAGGTCCGAACTGTGGTGTGCTCCAGCCTATAATTATTTAGGTTCTGTTGATAATCAACATAGCCTTTGTGCCTCCTCACTCTTTTATCCAGGTATTTTCGATATTTGAGGAACTTGGCATTTCCGTAGATGTTGTTGCCACTAGTGAAGTCAGTATATCTCTGACATTGGACCCTTCAAAACTTTGGAGCAGGGAACTGATTCAACAGGCAAGTTCTTGTAGAATCCCTAATGCTTTATTTTCCAATTCATATATGCATTCTAAAGGCCTTTTTTCCTTATCCTTGTGACAGGAGCTTGATCATGTAGTTGAAGAACTGGAGAAAATTGCAGTTGTGAATCTTCTAAAAGGAAGAGCAATCATCTCTCTAATTGGGAATGTTCAACATTCCTCCCTGATTTTAGAGAGGGTTAGATCTTGCCTCCTAATAAGATTACTTCAAGATTCTAACAAAGAAAGATATATTTCTTTTGGTCTTCTTACGTAGTTGTTTTTAACTTTGGGCAGGCGTTTCATGTTCTATATACCAAAGGTGTCAATGTCCAAATGATATCACAAGGAGCATCCAAGGTAACACTGCTTATCACCAACTCTGTTTCCGTCCTCACCTAACAAATTTCTTTCTTGTTTTGAAATCGAGTAGGTAAACATTTCCTTTATTGTAAACGATGCTGAAGCTGAAGGATGTGTTCAGGCTCTTCACAAATCCTTCTTCGAGAGCGGTGACCTCTCAGAGTTATTGATACAACCCAGACTTGGAAACGGGTCGCCTGTTAGGACAATGCAAGTAGAAAACTGACTTGACAAGCTCATTGTTTGGTGTGCGTTCTTTGTAATTCTTCTGAGTGTAGTACGTACGATTCATCAAGAACTGCTTGTTGTCTTATGTTTAAGCACGGGAACTGCTGGCTATCTCTCATTTGTTGTAAGACCAAATTTTTGGACCATTTGCGTGATCAAAGTTTAACCAGTAATTCACAAGGATAAAGAAAAATAAATATATTGATGTAACTGCAGATGTTTAGATTGGTGTCACAGATATGATGGTACAAGAACATTAGGCTAAAAGCTGTGCAGTTGTGTAAGCATGTGGACAAGCTCATCACTTGAAGGCCTGTCTGCCGGAAAGTCAGAAAGGCAGATAATGGTGATTCTTAAAGCCATTAACATCTCATCTTCTTCCACTTCCTCTCCAAGAATACTCTTATCTAATGCTTCTCGTGCTTCCCCGGATTGCTGCAAATGTTTCAGCCACTGTCCTAAGGTGCCTCCACTTGCAGCCTCTTCACAGAAAGGATGGGTCGGGTCTCTTCCAGTTAAAAGAACTCCCAGTATCATCCCAAAGCTGAATATGTCACTTTTGTCTGTGTATCTGTCACAAGGATTTGCATTACCGTGTTAGTAAAAGAGAAGAATTAGTAGTTAACTCAAAAGGAGGTGGTGTTGATATTTGAAGCACCTGTTACTTTGAGAAGACTCAGGAGCAGAGTAGCAAGATACCGCTGTGTGTGAACTAGGCATGATCTTGGCCAATCCGCAATCAACAAGCCGAGGCTCAAACTCAGAATCCAACATCACATTTGTAGGTTTCAAGTTATAATGAAGAATCTGTGTCTCACAACTGAAATGAAGATACTGAAGCCCTTTCACAATTCCAACTGCAACTCTAAGCCTAATTTCCCATCGAAGCTCTACCTCTTTAGCTCTAACCTTATTCATCACATCCTCAAGACTACCATTCGGCATGTAATCATAGACGAGAGAGAACTCATCGGATTCGCGAACATAAGCTCTTAAACTCATAAGGTTCCTATGTCTTAACCCAGCAAGAAGCTCAAGTTCCTTCTGCAACCTTCTCTTAACCGACTTGCTATTACTACTTTCTGGTGAACCAATTCCTTCAAGAGAGCCTAGTCTCTTGACGGCAACCACTAGACCATTATCAAGCACCATCTTGTAGTATTTACTATTAGGGTCTGAACCAAGCAACTGAATACCATTACCAAGAGCTGCGTGAAGAGACTTAGGTGTGATTTTAGGGGAAAACACCACAGGACCTTTGAGAATTGGTGTCTGTCTCATGTATTTGACAATGCAGCGGACCAAGAAAGCTAACACGAAGGCTGAAACCAACCCTGTTAAAATCCCTGAGACGATGCTAATAACAATAACCTTGGAAGTGATTCTTGATTCGAGTGATGTAGACGATGTTGAAGTTGTGGATAAGTGTTTCACAGTTCTTCGGCGACAACTTGTGCTTGTGGTCGTTCTTGAATTGAAGACTAAGAAGAAGAAGAAGAGTAAGAGCAGAGTAATATTATTGCTATATCCGTTTCTTCTTCTTCTTCTTCTTCTTCTTTGCTTCATTGCTGCGTCTACGAATAAAAGCATTTGGGTTTTTCAAGATTAGACAACAAATCTGAGAGAAAACCCAGAAAGGTGAAGCTGTTCAAAGCTTACATAAAAACCCGGAAAAGTTTAAGACTTTTTTATTCTACAGTGAAGCTCTCCTATCCTCTTCTTCCAAAACCACATATATTCTCGAGAAAACCAATGAGAAACCAACAAGACAAAATGAAAAAATGGAATTCAACTCAAAATCTTCACAAAGAAGATGAATTAGAATATCATTGGCTCAAAGATTCTTATCTAAAATTCTCTCTCTTTTTTCTCTAAAAGAAAAATCGAAAATTTAAGAAAGCTTAATTAAAAAAACAAATTTTTTCTTGATAAGGGGGGGACACAAAAGTATCAAACTTTGTATAGTATGTCTGAAAATAAACCCCAAAACTCAGTTGAGAACCCCCAAAAAAAAAAAAAAGCAGAGAACAAACTTCAATGAGGGAGTTTTCACAATTTTACTATATCTGTGGTTGAAAGATGAAACAGAAACAAAAACTATCCAAACTGTTTCAGCTCGATTAATCCAGTAACCAAACACACACACATAACACGGTCTCTCTCTTTCTACAACTCTCTTTTCAAGACACAGTATCTGCGAGACTATGACCCCCTCTCTCTCTCTCTCTCTCTCATCACAAAAAGCATGACCGAATCCGTTACTTACAGCCAAAAAAAAAAAAAATGGGTTCCCGCCTTACAGTGGGACCCACATTGTCAGGTGGTCGTGTTAGAGTGGTTCCCAGGGCCACGTAGGCAGATGAAAGGGCAGCTCTCGTTGCTTTCATGAGTGGCCGAAAGCAAGACATCGAGGTCCGTGCTCGAGGGAACGAAGAGAGTGCTGAACCAAAAAAAAAAAAAGAGATCTCACTCGTTGATTGAGATGAGGTAAGTGAGATCTTGACCGTTGGATGGATGAGAGGCTCGAGAATTTGTGCTACTTTTGTCTTAGCGTGTGAGATTACTACACAAAAGTGGTTTGGTTCCCTTTGTTTCACTGAGAATAATTGCTTTCTCTTCCCTACCTTCTTTTTCCTTGTATAAAAATTATTATATTTTTTTTCCATGTTAAAGGAAAAAGCTTTATGCGGGAGTACTTTTATTCAAAGTTAGGTCTTGTTTTCCGATTTGAACTTAAATAAATATCTTGGGTGAAAAAGCTAACTAGGGTTACTTACTTAGTAATTGACATGAATCACATTTAAAAATTAGATTAATGCAATGGTAACACTATTATCAAAAGACTCAAAAGTGTGAATACAATGGGAATAAGTTGACCAATATGTACTCTGAGATGCCAAAATTGACAATCAACTTTTAAACTGGCGTTATTGACATAAAATACAATTTGGTTTAACGCGTAATTTAATTATCTTTAGTTTTGCTTCTATGAACAGAGAGATTCAAAACCACAAATTAAATAGCTAATCAATAATTTATGGTTAACACCTCCACAAGTGAACCAAAACCGTAAGTACTTGCTTACAAGTTACAACGCATGACATGACAAACTTTGGATGCTATAGTCCCACATACACAACACGACACAACACAATACACTATAATTTCCCAATATGCAGCCTATATCCATCCATCACAAAAACATTTAATACATAACTTAATTGGGGTCTAAGCTTGCTCGAGACCGTTAGAGGCCGTTCTTTAGTGTTGATTTGCTCTTAAAACCGTGAAAGCAACGCTGAAACATAGCTCCGTAAGTTCTACGCCCATGAGTCTCTGTATCTTTATCAGCACTGTCTGTGATTGTATCCGTTTGTGTCCGAAAGGAGAGCGAGGACTTCTGGATCGGTAAATTTGGACTCTGCAGCGATATCAAGAGCGGTTTTGCCTTCTATGCTCATAGCTTCTGGGTCTGCTCCCCTGCAAAATTCACCCAGTTTGTGTTAAGACAAAAACCTTTTCAAAGGATTTAGCGGAGAGAAAATGTTAGAGATATTTTGGACAAGCGGCTCAAAGAAGACCCAACTCACCTAGCGAGTAGCAATCTTGCTATTGCCGCTTTGCCTCTGAAAATACAACCGTGCAGCGGTGTTTGACCACTTAAATCTGTGGCGTTTACATTTGCACCATATTGCAACAAAAGCTCTACCATCCCAATGTCTGCCTTCTCACAAGCACAGTGAAGCAGAGAGGAACCCCCGCTTCCCTCTGGAGAAATATTTGAAGAACTACCCGATGTTCTATCCAGTAACTCATTTCTTAATCTGAGTAGAACATCTTCACGCTTCGGCCTTTCTGGTACTAATATTACTCTTGAAAGTGTTAACGAAGAGCTGGAAGATGATTGGTCATACACAAAATTCACATCCGCGTCACTATTGACAATAAGCCGATAAACAGCCTTTTTATCATTGCCAGACACTGCGTCCCACATTTGTTGTGCAATTGATTGTGGGAAATCGCAGTCTCTCGATCTCCGAACAAATAGCTTCTCAGCATACTGCGAAACACAAAAAAAAAAAGTCCAAAAACAAAAAAGGAGTTTGAATGAGCTGTTCTGAACATTGCCTATGACAACGTAAAGAGAGAATCACAAAAGAAATATTTCTAGATGTTCAATGAATTTTTGAGGGAAAAACATACTGTGATATATGCACTCGTTCTAGAAGAGAAAAATAACTTCAGTTATCTCCGACATAAGGAATCAAATAAAGGGTAGAAGCTTAAAAACCTTAGCTTGTATATACTTCTCCTTGATAGATATCATATCAGCGTAGCTGGGTTTTCCAGCGACCATCACCCTGGATTTATCCGACCTGCGCATATTTGGCGAAGTAATTTTAAAATTGTTATGTCTAGGTGATCAAAGTTATCATCACTTTGACTAAGAAGGCAAAATTTCAATCATAAATGGAGTTTTTACCCCGTTAAGCCTGGGTCAACATGGAAGGCGCTCCTTGAATGAAGCAATTCCTCCCAAACTGTGTTTGAGAAAGTATTTCCAAGAGCTTGGAACAAACTTATAACAGATGGCTCCCATACTTTCACGTCGAGAGTGAGTGACCTAACCTGTAGCAACGGCCAACTTCAGATTGCTCTAGACTGATGTCAAATCGAAGGTTGAGCCATCCAAAGTTCCAAATTCTATCACATGCTTTAACAATCTGAATTGCTAATGAACACCAAGCCTAGTGTCACTTCAAAATTCTGATGGACTTCTTTACGTTCTTCCATGAGTTGGTTGTTATAGAGCCTACATATATTTTGCAAGCAATTAAGAGTTTTGGCGATTTACCTTAGATATATGCACACCGAGATTACGGTGAACACCAGAACATTCAATACAGACAAGAACCCCCAGATTTAAAGAAGCCCAGTCTGGTTCTGGAGCTCCACAATCCGCACATTTGTCATTCCCACAGACCTTTCGCAGAGCATCAATGGGCTTCTCACCCTTTCTAATGGACCGCTGCGGCTGAAAACTTCTTGATGGCCTTTCATGGTACCCCAAAAAGCTCCTCTCACATACAAATTCTTCATTAGTAGGATGATCATATTCAGAACTTTCATATGAGCTACTTTCACTAGCAGATCGATGGTGACCACTTCCCATGGGACTACCAGGAAGACGCTGAAATGTAGCCGAAGGACAATCACCACATTTGCATTGATATATAATATGAGCCTGGTCAGGCAAAGGAATAATGATAATACTTACCTGTTCAGGGACCTGAGAACTAAGTAGTGATGCAATAACCCCAGTGATCTTTTCTATCCAATCCATTTGATCAAGTGCACTCTCAGCCTGCACTGACAAACATAAGCAAACACTGAGTGAAAACTATTAAAAGTTGGGCAAACATGCAAACAATAAAGGTTTAAGGCAGTAACAAACACTCTGAGTCAAACCTGCAACGTGTAGTTTTTTGTAGGTGAAATGATCCTAAAGCAAAACCTCAGATCTGATTGATCAGCGTCAACTTTAATTGTTGAAGTGAGTAAGTTCACTGTATGACGAGCTACAGACTTCTCATCATGGACACCACCATGTCCATGACTATTCGAAGAAAGCCACCTACTAAGAAGTCCAGACCCAAGCTCGGAGCTATTTCTCTGTCCAGAAAGCTGGCTGCCAGACCCCTAAACATCCAATCAGCTAAGTCAGAGTGTGCAAAGAATGGGTCAAAAAGAAATTTAATTTATGAACACCATATCGTTTGCATAATTCTGCTTTTTTTTTTAAAACAAATGAAAGATAAATATAAATACAAAACTCACAGATGGTTTGCTACACTGTTTTCGGTAATAATACAGCATTCCCCGGCTGTCGAGAACAAAAAACCGTCTTTTCCAGTCTCCTCTCAGATTTGAAGATCGTTTAGAGAGATAACCTTGCCTTATTGTTTGCACCTGAAAGAACCAAGAAATGTTAATAGTACTCTCTGGAAGATGTCTCATTCATATGTAAAAGACATTGATTAACCTTTCCCCTTGCAGCAGATTGCATTACGGCGTCTATCATTTTGTGAGAGCTTCGACCTATCGCCTGTATGCCATCTCCATTCGGTGATCCATTTGAACCATTTGAACCCCACCTGCTCTCTCGATCAACCTGTCTTTTGTACTCCTGCATCTTTTCATTTAGTGCTGCTTGTTCATAATTTGATCTTTCTCTGGATTGTTGTGCATAGGTCAAGACCTGCAAAAAAAAAGAGTTAAGGTGTAAATAGTTTTTTTTTAAATGCAACTATCTCAGCGTCCTCAATACATATATGAAGACTAATACATAGTCTTAAAAGAGAATTATAAACTCCAAATGTTTAGGGATCTATTACTTGAAGTAAAGAAACATAAAATTAGACCGACCTGATTGATATATGGTTCCATCTGATGCAGTAATTCGTAACCCTGAAAGCAGCCACATTCAGATTTGACACAAACCTTTTCAGACTATTTTATGATTCTGAAGAAGCATAACAAACTTACCTGTTTGAAGTACCGAAGATGTGCATCCATCGTTCCGCTGACTGCTTCCAAAAATTCAAACCTTTTCTTAGCTTCAACATTTGAAAGAGCAGTCACCTGATCAAAAATCAGGGAAGCCAAATAAAAAAATGATTACTCCAACAATAACATGGATGTGACAGTACGTATATGACTTGCAATTAATAATCAAGATCAAACGAAAGAAATTTACAAGGTTGAACCGAGCTTGCTCAAACATAGACCTTGAAGTGTGAAGTTCCTGTCAGTGTCAAAATATGTTAGGTATAACATAGGGAAACAAAAAATACATGGTACTCAAAAGCATGCACCATACCTGTTCTAAAGCAGCAGCAACATCATTTTTTGTACCTTTCCTCAAAGATAAAAACTTCTCACGGGCCTGAAGCACAATAGGAAGTTAATTAGCTAATCGTCCAGATAAGCATGGACCCAATTGTTACGAAACAGATATCACTTATCTTCCAATCTAATTCCTAGTAACAGTAAGTGCTCAGAAAAGTAACACGAATGAGAACTAGCTAGGTTTCTGTAGATTTATACACAGCCTAAAATTGCAACACACATATATTCCACTTTGGAAAAAAAGAACCCTAGCCTTCCTCCATTAATGAGGAATGATTCAGAAATATTAATTGAGCTCAACCCATTTGTTTGGTTGAAACTTTTTAAACAGATATTACATCTAGTCTAAAAATGAGTTAGGATGAGAAATTTTGGTCTTTCCAAACTATCTTTTGTAGTGCAACCCATGTTAGCAGAGTGGAGAAAACAAAAACCCTTGACAAAGGGATACCTGATCGTAGGTAAGGCTAGCCTTGTCAAAGCGCTTCCGAGCTTCCTGTGGCAAAAATGATCTCTCATGATCCATATCCAAATATAACCTTGTCATGCTATCTTGCTTGAAAAAATGGAATAAAGATATATCTGGATAGCCACAATGTATAGGCAGGCTCAAGAAACTTAACCATATCCTTCGAATTCATTGGACCTTCTCTACATTAGTGATCTCAAAAAATATTTCTAAATATATTTTGTTTGGGGAAGGTTGACTACCAGAGTGATAATTATTCAGCCTTTTTAGATTCCTAGTGCTGAAATCCCAAAAACAAACCAGAAGAATTAAACCTAATCCATATTAAATTAAATGCCTCTTGGCAGGTCTTCATATTTTTTCCACTCATACATGGCAGAATGTATGTCCTCCATTGTTTCATAGATATTCTAGTTGGTACTAATACCTCAGTGATGCACTTGGATATGCCATCATAGTTTAACTCAAAAAAGAGACATCTAGCCAGGAAGAAAGTAAACATCTTGTACCTTAACCTCATGCAAGTCCATATTGGCAAATTGAAGTAATCTGTCATTCAGTATATGTTCCACCTGACAATGAGAACTCATCAAAATTGAAACCTGAATTGAAAAGACTTAATCGGATCTAAATCTAACAATGTCTAAAGGTGAATAAATCTATATAGAGGCCACTTTTGCTGAAGGAAAACAGAATTATCCTACGTTGATACCACAGAGGAGTTATCAGAAAGAAGGCTGGGGATGGGGAGAAATGGAGAGAGTGTCAAAATTAACAAACTAGCATACCTGTGATCGAAGAACTTCCTTATAAGTCCCAATTTCCCTCAGCGCAATTGTAAATTTCGTCATTACAGGTCCTGGCACAGCAAGTTAGAGTTTATCAGCACTTTTGATGAAACTAGTTTTTTTTTTTTTTCCAGTTCCTAACTGAGATATTTCCACCACAGCCTGCTAATCTAACAATCCTAGCAAAGAGAGAGCAGAGAGCAAAAACAGGAACAACTTTACTCCGTACAATTTAAGGCCACCATAAATATGTGCTTAAAACGTAACAATATTCGAAAATTTATGAATTCTAAAAGGAAAACAGCTTAAAATCTCAGATGACAAGTAGGCGCAAAACGTATGGGGATAAACAGACAATATGCTACTGCGAGTTTCCATAGGCTATATGTGAGATCAGTCATACCTCCAAAAGCCACACTTATTGGATCATTATGACCTCCACCAAATGTTTCAAGTGCACTTGCGAAAGCAATGTCCCCATCATATGCCTCGCCTAGCCCTTCACTGTAACAAGAACGGATAATCTATCTCTGTTAAAAGATATGTTCTCATGTTTCTTTCAGCCGGAAGAAATGTACAGCTACAATTCTAAACATATGTAAAAATTTGGAGCATACGTGTATTTTCGGCATCCTTTGTAAAACTTGAGACTTCGTTCCCGCAATATTTCCGCACTCTCCTCCATGCTTTGTAACTGTTCCAGAAAAAGATATCAATGTAAGCATACAACTGGAAGGCAAAGTACATAACGCGAAGAAAACAGCAAGACACAAGTCACAACCCATTGTCAAAGAAACTGCAACTATGGACAACCCAAAAAACTAAGTGATTTAGGCACTCTGTATAGCGGTAACGAAATTTTAAACTACAGGAAAACAGAGCAGGTTTGGACAGGATTGGAGCTACAGCTACCCTAGAGGAACTTCCTTAACATTTAAGTTGCAAATGTTTTCTGCTCTTCTTGTGGCCATTATAGAATATATATAGTAGATGTCCGACTAAAAAAGTGAGCATGAGAATACTAGCTAAGTGGAGACAGTGTATCCTAAAACATGTTTGAGTCAGAGACCCAAACATGTGAACTGGATCATAAGTCATTTCACATTTCACCAGCAACAAGGCAAAGCGCGAATAGGCAGTCCAGGCAAATAAATATTAAACGAATTTCTCAGTGACACAATAATTTGAACCTTCCAGTGAAGTTCCACTCTAAATTTGGGGTATAAATGTCGGTGAACACTAAAAATTCCAGACATAAAACATCCTAATGGCTCCAAAATTTTGTATCTATTCACAACTTGTGAAGAACAAATCTCGCCTAATATGACACAAATTCAACCTACGACACTAAAAGACTCGACACATGAGGACAAACATAGACGAAACCAAGATATGTAGAAACAAACCTGTTTGCGGAACATGGGAGAGTCATCAAGCTTGGTGAAATGCATTTTGAGCAAATTCTTACTTCCTCTTCTTCGAAACAAACAGCAATTAACATCACACGAACAAACAAAAACAAAACCTAAAAGCTAAAGACCACCACTATTCCTCACACAGACGCCATAAACGAAGAAACAACAGACAAAAAAAACGTGAGATCCTCTCCTCCCAAAGCTTTCCCGAAATATCAAAGAAACCAAACCCCGATGATCTTCAAAGTCTCGAGCCTTGAGTAATTTCGAGTTTGGTTTTTTTTTTTCTCGCGAAATCGAGAGATGAAAAAACAAGAAAACAGTGGGGGGTTGTGATTTTTTAGATGAAGTGTCTCGGGAGAAGAGAAATAAAAAAAGAAGAAAAAACACTTCACCGTCTTTGTTAAAATTTTAACCACAAAAGACGGCGAAACTGTGCCGTTTTAATTACCGCCGGAGATCGTTAAGGTTGGTAAGATGCGACGCCGTTTCAAGTGTAAATTTTGAAGAGAGGACTGACTGTGCTTTTTCTGTAACAGTGTGGTCATCTGAGAAAACAAGGACTCGGGATTTATCCACTATCTCCACGCGCTTTATGGCGCGTATAAAGAAAATTACGAGGCGCGTGTAGCGAACGTGAGGCTCTTGAGGGGGTTAATAGAGAGGAGAGTGTGGGACCCGTTATCTGGTTGCTTCTCCATTACCTCTAGTTCCGGAGAGACAGAGAGATCAGTGGGGTATAAATGATTCCTTCTTTAACATTTTTATTTTTATTTTTGATTACAAATTAAACTCTTAAGGTGGAAAAAAAAATATGTTAAAGCAAAAAGAAAAAGGGTAAGAGAAATTTTGGAAAAAATGGACACGATGATCTTTACTTTTTTGCAGACTTTACAGTCGCATATGATAATTAAATATATTTGTTGTTTCAAAATCCCCATTCTTTAATTAAAATGTATGATCTCTAGTCCAGCTAGTACAAGATTGTTTATTCATCCTTTACATTATAAAGCACTACTCACCTAACCAATCAAAATTCGCGACATATATTTCTTTTTTAATAATTTAAATCACAGAAAAATTCTAAATAAAATTGGGATTGTGCAAAAAGGAAAAAAACAAAAAGACAAAACTGATAACTAACAAAACAAAAAACCTGTCCAAAACTTTTTTTTTTTGGGCTTCGTAATAATTTTCAGGCCCGTCTAAGTTAAAATATTATTATTAATATATTTTCTTTGCTTCTCCGATATCGTTCCCAATAGCAGAGAAATCTGTAAAACTGAAAAAAAAAAATTAAAAATCTACATTCCCAAATTTGCTCACACTAACACCACCACGTTCAAACTGAAATCATGGCACGATCTATAACCGATTTATCTCCTATTTAACTCCAATTTAATTCAACTTCTTCTCTACCACCTGCTTTCAGACAGAGTAAACAATTCGACACTCCTAATATTTTCTTCTCTACTTCCTAATATTTTCTTACATGAATTTTTGGCCCTTAAGTTTATAATTTATAATGGATAATCAATCAAAATTACAGTTTAGTTTAAAAAAATTTAAATGTTAATAAAAACAAAGAGTACCCGTGCATAGCAAAGAGTACCCGTGCACAGCATCGGATGATAATACCGATTATATTCTCTAAACAGGATCGTGTTAAATCTAGTTTAAGATTTTGTTCAACTTTAGTTTAAGTCTTGTTAAAATCCGGTAAAACTCACAAAAAGAAAAATGATATGTTTTCAACATCTTCATGTTTTCCCTACTTGTCCTGATTTATATTATATGGTCTCTCTTCTAATCGTATGTTTTCTCTCTCAAATGATTTCCGATCTAATGCTATCAAATCTAATATGACTTAGATCTCTCTTTTCCTTTTTAGCCTGTCGCCTCTTTCATTTCCTTAGTATATAGACCTCAAATGGCCTACAGGTAGTAAATAAAATACTATATAATCTATAGTGACAAAAAAAATTCAGTGACTGAACTAGGCCGATAATGGGCCAAACTGTAGGAAATTTAGTTACGTCAGGCTCAATTAGTAAAATGCCCATTTAAATTTTATTTTATTTAAAAGGATCATACGCAAGGCGGTGTGCTTTCTTCGTTCTTCTTCATTACTCGCCAATCGATTTGTGTGGGGTCCCATTTGTGTGTTTTCAATTTCTAATTGCTCCTTCCCCATGGCGTCGTCTGGATCAGCCGACGAGGATTTCCAATCTCGCGTTGCGAAGATCTTCGGATCTCTCGCCTTCTCTCGTCCTTCTTCTTCCAAGTTTTCTACGTCTTCTGCTCCGGCGTCGCAGCAGCAATCCGGGTCGGTGTGGACTCTTTCCGACACAGAAGTGGAGAAACGGGAGTGGAAGCGAGATTCGTACGATAGGGACGAGATTCCTTGTGCTTCATCGTTCGACGAGATTTTGAGACAGCAGAGGATATCGAGCACCGCTCGGAAGCCTTTAGAGGATGATCTCAAAGATATTGATGGCGGCGAGGATGATCGAGGGGAAGATTTTGATGATGTGTGGAGTATTAGAGCTTCCATGGGACTTGACCACACTCTAGATGACGAGGTAAATCAATTTTGGTCTGTTAACGATTGTTCCTCATTGCTCAGCTAATTAAAATTAGGGAACATTGTTGGTCCTTGTCTCTTGGCTTTAGTAGATTCATATGAGGAGTCTGAGTCTGAAAAAATGGAAGAGCATTTAAATTTCTTTACAAACATATTGGTGTATGACAGAGGGAGTTTTTTGTGCGTGAATCTTCAACCTGTATAACCGACTTCAATATTCTTGAATTTGAGTTTTTTTTCTTATTATGCTTATTTGTAGCTCATGCCGGATTATGAATTGGTTGTCGCTTTCTTTGATACTGAGGATTGTTTCTATGAATTATGCTTCTTTTAACACAGGCAGAGGAAGATGAGTATGATAAAGTCGCACTAGGGAAAGAGAATGGCGGTGACGGCTTGTCTATGAAAGATGCCCTTTCTACATTGTCTGGTAGACGGACTCGGGATCCTCGTGCTAACTATGTTGCTGCAAAAATCAGGCTGAAGGAAGACGAAATCGAGGCCAACAAACTCAAAGCTTTTGCCAATCAACCCTCGGAAAGCAAAGAGCCACAGCCAGAAGAATCATCCAAAGCTGTGCCACCAAAACCTATACTCAAAAGGAAGGAGAATAGTTCAGATTTAGAAGCAAGGACAAGTAAACGAGTCAGGTTTGATTTTGTGTCTGAAGAAACAGCAAAGAAGCCTGAAGATACTTGTTCAACTTCTATCTCCTCAAAAAGCGTATCTCATCAGAGTAAAAGTGGTGCTCGGGTACCGGATTACCTGCAAAATCCTTCGAAGTACACCCGTTACACCTTTGATCCATCTTGTGAACTGAATGATAAGTCCCCAACAGGAGAGTACATGGACATTCCCAAGGCTGTAGAAGGATTAAAATCTTCAGATTCAGAATCATTCAAGAAAGTATCTTTCATTCCACAGAAGAAAACCAAGGACGTAAGAGAAGACAGTAGTAACTATAGTGAGACGAAGCCTATTGTATCTGGAGAATTGGCAGAAGATGAGAGACCAAGTGCAAAAGAAGATGGGGTTACTGAAATAAGAGAATTAGAGAGCTCCACCAGTTTCCAAAGGAATGGTCGTCAATATCGTGCCAAGCGAAGTGTAGATGAAACAGTTGTCTGATCTTTCACGAACAAGTTGGTTGAAAACGATGCACGGAGATGAAGTTGGGGTCCATGAGATACAAACATGTAGCATCTTTTAGCTGCACATGTATGATATTTTTAATTCCTAGACTTCTTTTTTACCCAATTTAGATACTATATTATACAGCAAAAGTATGGTAACATAGTAATAATAAGTTTGCCTTTGAGACTGGTTGATAGAACACGCAGAAGAGAATCCAAAACCTACCTCAACTTACTGGAAAGTATCTTGATAGGTCACCAGAGATGTTGCCACAAGTTTGGTTTCAACACTTGTGAATCGTTTCGGGGAAGATTTTCAGGGTTAAAGAAAGACATGGTTTTGACCAAGAAAATTGTAATCTACTTGTGGATGAGAGAGAGAGACTGCTTGATCATGAAGGAGAGAGCCTCCTTTTGATGACGGAGGGATAAATAAAGATTTGTGAATATACTTGTGGAATTTATGAGCAGGTGAAAGTCTGTTGATGCTGAGAAAGAAGGTAACCTCTTCTTATCTTCTTTTTGATCCAATTCAACAAGTTTAAATCTTTAACTGCAGATAAACCAAACCATGGATTCCATTCGTTGGCCTCAAATATTTTGCTTAAAGCAAAGCTATGTTAATGGAGAATTGCTTAGTGTTCCTTCAGTTCGTGATTCTTTTTTTTCCGTAATATGTGAACATGATATGTGAAAGATACATATCTTTTTTCCGTAATATGTGAACATAACAGTACCACATTTATCATTTTGAGTAACTTGCTTAAAGAACATTTCATGGATAGCTCTTTTAATCATGGCCTCTTCGTTTCTGCGTACGGATGCATGTATTATGTATAAGATGTTCATTTCGCTAATTTGACATTTATGAAAGATACGTGTGTTTTGGAAGGACATGCTAATAAAAATACCACTAGACACCAAAACCCCAGTTTGGTGTGCATTTTAAAGTCAGAAGATGGAGACAACTTGGAAGTTTTTTCTTTAATGAAAATTGTGCTTGACGTTTCTGCTAATTAAGAAATGACTTTCAACGCTAAGGTTTACTTGGAATATCGTTTTCTTTTTCCAGAGAATTTCTGGGCAATATCCCTCCAAGGCCCCCACACTTCATAAGTTCACATTAAATCAAAGTCTTAGTTGGAAGGTCAACCCCAAAACGTTTTGGTTGTATTGGGTCCGTTCTGAAATTTGAAGTGCAACTACTACAAGCAATCCATAGAAAATTTTTATTGCGAATATATAAAATTTGCTTAAGGGTTTATAAAATATTTTTTTTCTGACAAATCTATCAAATATTAATGTTTCATACAAATAGAGTATTTTTATAACTAAACCAATAAATTATTAATATATATAAAAATATAAATTAATTTACGATTCTCTTATATAAAAATGTTTTTTTTAAAATTAGTATTTTCAACACTGAAAAAATAGAATAAATATAATAAAAATAAAAAACGGTTCTAAGATTTCAAAAGAAAAATGTAGTAGGGTTGGTGGAAAGGTTATAAAATTAAATATTACAGTTATGGAGAATAGAGAAGATAAAGAAGGGAAGGGATTAACAAGAAAATAGTTTTGGGTTTTCCTTTTATGGGGTTTGTATTAATTTAAGATGAATTAACAATGTTTGGTTTGGTTGAAGAAAAAAAACATATAGTACCGTTGGGTGGGATAAGACGACGATTGGAGCTTACACGAGAACCATATAATAATATCAGTGATACCACTGGATCTTACTGTCTGTGCTATTGTATTATTGATCTTTATTTTTGTTTTGGTTTTGGTTTAATGCAATTTCACAAAATTCCAATAGAAATGAATCCATTGTAATTGAGTGGATCAATCTGGAGAAGAAGATACGAGACTCTGTTGCAGGTGAGTTTAAAATCTCTTGCGTTCAATTTCGTGGTCTTTTCTGATTATCTATTTACTCCAAAATATCTATGGTTACCAACCAGTAAATATTTGAAACGAGTTCATCGTTTATATAATATGATATTGAAACTTCGTTTACAATTTCTAGTCTTCATCACGACTCACAAGTCACAATAAAATATATAGCTTTATATTGACACTAAGTGTAGAGTCTTTTGCGGTCTTTGTATATGTTATTTTATTTTATTTTATTTTTTTGGGTAAAATTTATATTTGACTCTCGGCGTAGAGTCTTTGTGTATGAATATTATTTTTCTTGCGCAAAATTTTTAACATAATTTGAAAGTACAATTCTTGTTAGAATTTCATTGTGAATTTCTCCTTGATTTCCTCGCGTTTTCCTGACTTTAACAGATACCAACAAACAAACAAAAAAAAAAAAAAACGGATAGTTGCAAATTTTTGACTCTTCAATAATCGACACCATGGTGAATAATTCGTCAAAAGTTATTTGAAACTAGATTACCACCCATATAATACACAATTTTCATTTTTATCATAATTTTGTATCATCGTTTATAAACTTTCAAATTTGAAAAGCTGAATACTAAATTAATATAAAAAACAATAAAATCAAACCACCTATTTTTATATGATCTTAAGGTGGTTTATGTGACTTCGAAAGATTTTATCTAAAATTCGAACTAAAATTAAAGTTTAAGTTTAATCATTAAATACCAATTATGTTTCAATTTTCATTTTCTCCATATTCAATACTTTAAATATTTGTAGATATATTTTATTAATTAGTTCTTAGATTAATTATGTTTCCTTTTTACACGTTATATTTGTAATCCGTTAACAAAGTCAATTTTGAAAAAAAAATGAATTTGATGAATGATGTGAATATCTAAAGATAATGAAATTATTTAAACATGAAATATATAAAAACAGTGGTATGTTGACAAAAAAAAAAAAAGCAGTGGTGTTTAATATATATCACATATATATTTTAGAAACCTAAGATTGGTATCACTAGTACTCTCACACATTTGACATTACATATAATAATATATCAAGCCTACCGGTGTCTTTGGGAATCCCCATGAATTAGTTAAACTAACTTTCCATGAATCAGTTAGTTAATAAACATTTTCCCATGAATCCTTAGATGACAAGATTATCATTTACGTTCTCACACAAACTACGCATTTATTAAGCATTGTCTTTGGAAATCCACGAAAGTAGATTTCCACAAAACGAACTTTTCCACGAAAATACATTTTCCACAAAACGAATTTTTCCACGATAATACATTTTCCATGAATATTAGTTAAACGAAACGATTTCATCTCAGATGCCTAATAGTCCTATATTCTCCTCTCTTATATGACACGTGTACTAATTTACTCCAACTTGTTGGAATACAAAAACATGAACCATTTGGTGACACCATTCACACGCTAAGGTCAGAATTGTATAAGATCAGTTGAATCATATTAAATTGTGTTACTCGGTCGAGACTTTTCTACAGTTATAATATCATCTAAATATTGACCGAAACTCACGAACTGCCAAATCCATTTAATTATTTAGGTTTTTTCTTGCTATATATATAACCAAGTGTCCACTCTCTGATTTCATATCAACTAGAGAGAACTAAATATGAAGCCAATCTCCGATACCAACGAAGGATTTGAGAAGAAGCTGAAGAATTTAACTTCAAATGTAAAGCAAATACAAGACAACTTGTTAGAAGAGATAATCACACCCAACACAAAAACAGAGTACCTCCAACGTTTTCTCACCGAGAGGTTCGACAAAGAGCTCTTCAAGAAAAACGTACCGATCGTGACCTATGAAGATATTAAGCCTTATATCGACCGTGTCGTTAATGGAGAGTCATCCGATATTATATCGGCCCGACCTATCACCGGTTTCTTGCTAAGGTACATAAGAAACTTTCTATATATAGCTTTCCTATTTTTCTATTAAAAAAAATAAAAACTGCATGCTTAATTGACGTGTATTGTTTTGTAGTTCGGGAACTTCAGGAGGAGCACAAAAGATGATGCCATGGAACAACAAGTACTTGGACAATTTGACATTTATCTACGATCTTCGTATGCAAGTTATAACCAAGTAAGTGCAACATGTTTTCCTTATATTTTTTAACGATTATTATTTGGATCAGACCGATGATGAAAAATCTCTTATTGTTATGTTTAGGCATGTGAAAGGTGTGGAGGAAGGAAAAGGGATGATGTTTCTCTTCACTAAACAAGAATCCATGACTCCTTCTGGCTTGCCTGCTCGAGTGGCAACCAGCAGCTATTTGAAGAGTGACTACTTCAAGAACCGGCCATCTAACTGGTATTACTCGTATACGAGCCCTGATGAAGTCATCTTATGCCCTAACAACACCCAAAGTCTATACTGTCATTTGCTCTGTGGCTTAGTCCAAAGAGACGAGGTTGTGAGAACAGGTTCCATCTTTGCTTCAGTCATGGTCCGCGCAATCAAGTTTCTTGAGAATTCTTGGGAGGAGTTGTGTTCAAACATCCGATCAGGTCATCTCAGCAACTGGGTCACAGACTTGGGTTGTCAAAGTTCTGTGTCTTTGGTCCTTGGAGGGCCACGTCCTGAATTAGCAGACACAATTGAAGAAATATGCAACCAGTCTTGGGAAGGTATAGTCAAAAGACTCTGGCCAAACACCAAATATATTGAAACCGTTGTCACGGGTTCAATGGGACAGTACGTTCCCATGTTGAACTACTATTGTAACGACTTGCCTCTCGTTTCAACAACTTACGGTTCTTCGGAGACTACATTCGGGATCAATCTAGATCCTCTGTGCGAACCTGAAGATGTTTCTTACGCTTTCATGCCCAACATGTCCTACTTTGAGTTCATACCAATGGATGGAGACAAGAACGATGTGGTCGACCTTGAAGATGTGAAACTTGGGTGCACTTATGAACCCGTGGTCACAAATTTCGCCGGTGAGCTTAAAAACATCGATCATGACTTCAATAAAATGCAATATTTTTTTTTTCTTACATGGTTTAACTAATGTTAGTGAATATGTTTTTTTCAGGCTTGTATAGAATGAGAGTGGGTGATATTGTATTGGTGACTGGTTTCTACAACAACGCGCCTCAGTTTAAGTTTGTAAGAAGAGAGAACGTGGTCTTAAGCATCGATTCCGATAAAACTAACGAAGAAGATCTGTTTAAGGCCGTGAGTCAAGCGAAGCTCGTACTCGAGTCATCAGGTCTCATTCTAATAGACTTCACCAGTTATGCTGACACCTCGACATTTCCCGGTCACTACGTGGTTTACATGGAAGTAAAGTCCAAAGATGGAGAGAAGAAGACACAGCTTGAGCTCGACGAAGAGGCGCTCTCCAAGTGTTGTATGGTAATGGAGGATTCGCTTGATAATGTTTACAAGAGATGTCGGTTCAAAGACGGATCGATCGGGCCTCTCGAGATAAGAGTGGTGCGTCAAGGAACGTTTGATTCTCTCATGGACTTCTTCATCTCACAAGGTGCTTCCACGGGTCAATACAAGACTCCCAGATGCATTAAATCAGGGAAAGCCTTACAAGTATTGGAGACATGTGTGGTAGCCAAATTCTTCAGTACTTAAATTGATCTTCCTTGGATTATAGGTTCAAGTGATATGTTGGGGTTGCAATAATATATGTTGTGTACTAGTTTTTCTGAATGTGTATATTCTCTAATATATTTGATTAAGTCCTTGTTTAATTTTCCTCTGTAAAGTGGAACACAACAATGAGAATTTCCAGGTCTTTACTCCGAAACAGAGCATTTTATTAAATCTGGACCGAAGCTGGAAATGGTTTAATATTAAAGTAATGGACTTGGAAAATGGACAAAACTTTGAGATGAACCAAACCCTTCGTTACACTTCACCACCCTGAGCCATGAATCCATGACTAGGGGACAATCCGGTTTTGTTTTGTTTCGTTTCGTCTTTTTCTTTTCAAATTTATGATTATCGCTTTCATAGAAACGAAAACCAATTAAACCATTTGTAATTTGGTTTTGTATTGGTTAGTTTGTTGCAATTCGGTTTAGTTATTTTGTTTCTGGTTAAACAACTAAATAGATAAGTAATGAATATATCATGTTTAAGATATGATCATCTATAATCAAATATTGGTTTATTCAGTTTAGTTTGGTTCAATTACACATTAAATCAGTTTTGTTTGATTTCGGTTTGGTTCTACATTTTGAAATATTAAAATCATTCGAAATGAAACAAATTTTGGTTTGGTATTCATCTAAATATTATTGGTTTAGATTGGTTCGTTTTTATTCACTCCATCCAACTAGTGGTGAAGCATTACTGAAGTTATTGCAAGGACAAATGCATAAGAGTGCCACTCTTGGATCAATTTAGACGAGGTATGATATGTTATCACAGACCCCCTCTCGCCTATGTTGACAGATCACTAATGGTAATGGATTTGGTTTAATGAATAATTTGACATTTCTATACATTATAAAGTCCGGTGAGCAATTCGATCCTTATTCCATGTGAGTTAGAGGTAGCTAAACATGAGTCTAAGCTTTTATCTTACCGACAAACTGGACTGAGGCCGATGACTTTGGGAAAATGAAAAGTCGAATGTGAAGCAAATACAAGACATCTTAGAAAGAGATACTTCGACGCTTCTGTAAAAGAGTTCTTCAAGAAGAATTTACTGGTGGTAATCTACGATGATTATTAAGTTTACATCAAGCTTATCGCGACTGAAAATCCTTCAGATGTCATATCAACCCGGAAATATGTGTGTTTTGCTTCAAATGCATCATTTAAGTTTTTATCAATACTTGGAATACGGAAATATGTAAAACCAAAAATTTAAACCTAGCATCTATAAACATCATATTTTATCATAGGAAACAATTGACGGAAAAAGTAAAAATCCACGTTCAAACTTAGTTTTTGCTCGCTCTTGAGCAAATTACTCATTTATGGAAACACTGGGCGATTTTAGCATAATTTTGTTTAGCTTTGAATTGAAAGTCCAAAACACAAAATTTTCTGGACAGGTAAGATAGTACATGACTAATCTTTCACAAAAGCATTTGTACTATTCACAACATATGAAGCCGCGAGGAAGAAAAGTTAAGTTGAAGAGAAACTTTATTGGTAATGGTTGGTGTAGAATGTTCCAACACATAATTTTTTTTTTTTTTTTTGTGGTTTGAAGTATCATTTCCTTTTCTTTTTTTTAATGATAACCTCGAAATTCGGATTAGGATCCTAATCTATGTGGGGTTAAAGACAATTTTTACCTATTCTCAAAACTATTCCTTTTGAAACTATTGTTTCTCCCAAATGGTCTCGAACTACAGACCTTCTTGTCAGTGTTTTTATTCTCTTCAAAGAAGCCACTAGATCAAGAGCTATTTGGGTTTTTGTAGTAGATTAAAATTGTAATCTCAAAATATTACCTCGCTCTGATATGCGGGAGGTAAACATGAGATCTAAACTCTTCGTGATATTTGGATTCATATCCCTGTTTAAAATCATTAACGTTAAAAACGGTTTCTTTTTGTTGAACCCATTTAGCATGACAACTGAACGCACAATGCAGTTTTCCACCATCAAATTAAATGATATTACACCGACAACCCACTTCATCCATGCATCATGTTCCGAAATCCGAATGTAGTGCCGGAAGATGTTGTTGGTGAGGTGCGTATTTACCAATAACCGCAGTATAGATTTCATGCAAAAGCATTCCAGGCAAAGAATCTCCGCGAGCTTGAAGCTCCGAGACATTTTTCAAAAACTTAGCTACGACATAAGAAAATGCAACCTCAACGTCAGGAGTTTCAAGTATTACATGCAGAGATCTAAAGATCTATGTGATGCCGTAAAGGTCCTTAACTTCTTCTTCCTGATCTCGGCCACCTTCAACCTTTGTGACCATTTTCATAATTCAATTCATTCTATTTTCGTGTCTCCATTTCCTTTCCATTTAGGTAATTGATATCAATTTATTTTGTGTATAACCATATATGTAAGCAAAATAAACCAGTCACAAGTTTGATTGTCTACTCTTTTTAATTGGTATCATAACACATATCAGTTTTCCAAATCTTATCTTTTTAACATACAGAAAAAGCTCTTCCTTGGAGTTTCCGTTAGGGTTTGATTGATTGAATGTTATCATTGATGTTAAGCTAGAGTTTTTGAGTTGTTGCTTCTACTTCTTTTGAGAAACCGAAGAGATTGCTTACTTGTATACAAGCAATGTGTCGCTGGTCTGGTTACATGGTAATTGTTAGATGCACTTTTGGAACGAACTTCCTTCCCCAATTATTTCGCATTCAATTATTAAATTAACCAATAATTTCTTATTATTATTATTTTAACTAGACATGAATTTTCTTTGTAATATTAATGCCATTCGATTTTTCCTGACGATGCTATTAAAAAGGTTCAAACTTTATATGACCACAAGATGGGCTTTTACTCAAACAGGCCTATTTTAATACGGACTGAGTCGGCCCATGAAAACCAGAACTAATTTAATTTTGTTAGTTTTGCTAGCTGTTTAGATCTGTATGAATTTGAGAGTTGTGACTCCACTTATGAAGATATGTTTTTTTTCTTCTTTGAGATTTCATGGCTTCTCTTTGGTCGTTTTGGTTTGGTAAAAATACTTATTTACCAATATGAAATCGGAACATATGACTTATCTATTCGCTTCTAACACTTAAATGTTTTTCAAACTTCATTTGTTAGAGAATTGGACGTCTATTCTAGAAATTCAAAAAAAAAATAGTGTTATAGAAATTAATAGCTACCAGTGGAGACTTCTTAATTAAACTTCTGGTAAGTGTTTTTCCTATGGTTCATGGCAGAGTGACACATGGTTCTTATATTTGCTAAGGATTTTTATTTAACCGTATTCTCTGATTGGGTTTTTTTTATTAATTAATATATATAATATACTTATTTGCTGATTAAATATAAGATTATAACATTTCAAATAGATAAATTTGTGTTTATCAAATTTTAACAGATTTACTACAATTTTTTTCCATTTGTTGGATTCTTGACTCCTCTCCTAAAAACACTATCGACTATTTTAATTATAACCCATTAATATATAAATTCTTAAGTTAATAGTTCATTTGAGTAAAATAAACCTACACATATAAAAAAAAATTGGTCCAACAATAAAAGTTTCATAGCCATTTTCTTCTTCTTCATGTATCTCTCATACTTGCATGTAATTGATTCTTCTTCTTTATGCCCAATTATGGTTTTACATAGTATAATATATGAAATCTTAATTAAACTTTTGAAATCTTTATGGTCAGTTTTAACTCTCGTACATCTCTTGATCATCTTATACTAATATTATACACTCATTAATTAGCACTCCTTCACCTTCTTTTATTTCTCCTCCTCCAACGTACGACATGTCTACCTTGTCGCCTCCAACACCAACCAACCACCATATTCATCGAGCGTTGTTATCATTAGTAAATAGACTTTTAACTGGTTTACTTAGCTTTTTCTCCTCCAATGTAGACTCATGAGACGAACTCTTATGAATAATATTAAAATAAATTAATATTTTAAAATAATATTTCTTACAGAAATAAAATAAATTAAACACTACTATAAAAACATATAAAAATATAATAATATATGTTAAAACAAATTATTACCTTATGAATTGTATTTTCCTGTGAATGACCAAATAAAAATTAAAATAAATTAGTATTTTAAAATAATATTTCATACAGAAATAAAATAAATTAAACACTAATATACAAGCATATAAAAATATAATAATATTTGCTAAAAACAAATTATTACTTTTTCATCAATCAATAATAATTTTATTCTCATGAGTAGATTATTTGCTTTGATTTCGTGCTTTCCATTTTCGAAACAAGCGCACTATAGTACGACGAATCTTGAAAGCTCTAAATTATTGTTATAAGTGATGTAACAATACTGATATGGAAAAGTTGGTAATAATGGAATATGAAGTTTAATATAACTTTAAAATATAGCTTAGTTTGACCTTTTTATTTTGATTTTTTTTAAACTAGAAATTATATATTTTACATTTTTTGTTTTTTTTTTGTTTTGTTTTAACTGATAATTTTTTCTTCTATTGATATTTTTGATTAAACTGACAAAAATCTTAATTAATTATTTATTTTACATTTTTATATAGAAAATTATCATTAAGTTGTCTTTTATATTATTGTGATCTTTTTTATTAAAACGAAAAATTATCTATTTTAATTATCTATTCTACATTTTTTATATAGAAATTTACCCGGAAAGTTGACATATGTCAAATTCTTATTAGTTATCTCTTTGACACGTGTCACAATCTAAGATTAGCAATGACACGTGTCAAAATCTAATGAATTATTTTTTTGACATGTGTCACACTCACGTTAAACGCGTTTATGTTTATATAATAAGATATGAAAAAGAAAAAAAAAATTCCAAAACAAAACAATACATAAGTTAATTAATTACAAGAAAAACTTTATCATGGTGATGATAAGTGACGAGAAGTCCCTCAAAACACCGACTACTCTAGGGTGCTCTACTTGTAAAACAATAGCTGCAATGGGATGTATAATAGTTTAATTTTTCTTATTTATGCAGCGTTTAGAAAAATTACTACTATGATACAAAATTCTCTCCAAGCAAAACAAAAGATTGGATTCATCGATAGAAGCATTACCAAAGTACCAATGCATCAGGATTTCAAAATGTGGTTGACTAAAAATATATGGTTCTCAAATGGATACATGCTTTAATTGAACCAATTGAGCCCGTTCCGAGTGGTTGTGTCACTCAACTTCTTACACATGCCACCCGGGTTCGATTGGTACTTTCTAGGCCCAATCTGAAAAGATTGTGGTTTCTTCTCTGACTACTTCCCATAGTTGACACTATGTGGTTGTCAATAAACATGCTTTGATTGAACCTAAAATTAGATCAACCATGATTTTTCGTACTTGATGCATACAAATTCTATTAATATTGTGTAAAATTTTTAATTTGTACATAATAAATCAAATATACGATCAAATTTCAAAATTTTAATAGATATATGGCATCCAATAAACAATAAATACTGGAACGAATACATATAAAAATATACCAATGAAAAGAAAACAGAACCAATTATATTTTTCTTAAAAGAAAAGAAGAAATATCAGAATCATTCCTAATTTGTGCATAACACTGCTGCCAAAACATGCGAAGCTAAGATTCCAAAAAATAAAGGCTAAGGATAGCATCACGGTGCAGAAGAATTCTTATAATAACAAAATATATATAATTTATTTATATGTTTTTGTTATTATTTGAACCTCACAGTATTTGTTCCGCAATTGTTCGGCATGTAGCTAAAAAATTTAGAAAAAAGAAAAAAGAACTGTGAACTCAAAGAACGGTCCCACCCCGCACCATTCCAAAGGTTTTAATAATGATATATTATTTAATATTATATCATCTTTTCTTGTAGATCGTTCTCTTTATAAAACCCTTTTGTCACCTCTTCTTTCCTCATAATATCACATCATAGCCTAAAGTAAAGAAAACCCTTATTTGCTCGCAACTTGTTCATCACCAAGCCAAGCTCCATGTCCTAGTCACTCCGCAAATTCCCTATCTCGATTTACAACTTAGTTCCTTTCAAAGTCTTGTACATATACACACACGTGCTGTTCTTTTAATTTGCGTGTGTGTGTGTTACATATACGTGGGAATTCATAATTTGTTGTAAAAGTGGATCGGAGGTATGGAAAGGGACCGGTTCCACCGGAAACATCGGCGGCGGCGGCGGATGATAATCCGTCCTGGAACGAGACTGATGTCACCGCCATGGTCTCCGCTCTAAGCTGTGTCATCGAGAATCCGACAGACCCGCCGGTCAAACAAGAGCTTGATAGATCGGATCAACTTCAACAAGACCAAGGTAAATAATTCAATAAATCTATATATAAATAGCTTGATCATATGTCTCTAAGAACAGCTTAGTTGTTTTTAGCTAGCTGATGCAACCTGTTATATAATAAGTTAACTAACTAAAGACTTACTATTAATAACCCTTTGTCGATTTTCTTAGTTAATAATTAAATTTGGGGAAAAAAAGGAATTTGTATAGGTTAGGTTCGAGTTGAAGTTCAAGTTCAATGCATCTGTCATTTAATTTACTTTCCGTAAAGAACTTTCCTTCTGTTTTTGAATTGAACCACCGATCAGGATACTACGTGTCTATCCTTTCTTTTTTTTAATACATCTAGATTTGAAATTTTTTTTTTGTTTTTTTGTCAAACTACAAGTTAGATATATTTTATTTAACCTCATGTCTTAACTCGTCAAACATATATATAACCTACATATGGCTTCTTACCTAACTAGATAGAGTAATTTTGACCACGCATGTTCCTTTACTCATTTGAAATTAGTTGTCTTAGATATCATTCTCTGTCAACTTTATGGTTGTCCTTTTATCAATATTTTGAAGTATTTCAACATGATTAACTCGTTTTTTAGGTGCGTTAGAACTTAGAAGCCAAATATATCAAACGACTCAAGCGCAAACTCTTTATCAAAAATCAAGTCTTAGTTTATACTTTTATTGAGTGATAGTCACAACATCAAATTTTATTCTTTGAATGCTAAGCTAGATTTATATATGTCATCCTTTATACACACAAAAAGGACACCCGAAAATAATGATATATAGAAACAAATATCCAGCTATTCTTTCTAGATACGGTAAAAAAAAAAATTGGGAAATATTTTGAGTTGATGACGATTTCTTATGAGAATGAATCTTAAATTGATTAGTTTTAGTCTACTTTTGTGAATTTTAGTGTCATTATGTAGCTGTTTGACTTTTGAATATTTCGCTTGTCTGACAACAAAAACGAAGAACATTTCGCTGGTTATAATTGAGAAAGTAATAAATATATTATTGGTTCAGTACAAATGTCTAGTAATCCAAGATATAATTGAATTCCAGGATATTGATCACCCGTATATTTGATTCCATCTAAAAATGTAATCTTATGAGAGTAATAGTATATAATATATTGTGCAAAGCATAATCACATAGTTGATGCGTTTTAAGTATTATTGTATGCATCATCTTAAGTTAATTAAATCGTTCATTTTTTGTTTCTTTTAAGTCATAAATATTAAACTAATATTCTGTTAATTATTCTCTTGCTATAACTAATCGTTGAAATCACACGTAGTATAATTCTTCTCATGCATGTAGAATTGCACATGCAATATATGTAATTATTTTTTATTCTTATTTCATGTTCTGCTAGATCAACCAAGAAGAAGACACTATAGAGGCGTAAGGCAGCGACCATGGGGAAAATGGGCGGCCGAAATCCGCGATCCAAAGAAAGCAGCCCGTGTCTGGCTCGGGACTTTCGAGACAGCAGAGGAAGCTGCATTGGCCTACGATCGAGCCGCCCTCAAATTCAAAGGCACCAAGGCTAAACTAAACTTCCCTGAACGCGTCCAAGGCCCTACCACCACAACCATTACTCATGCCCCAAGAGGAGGAAGTGAATCAATGAACTCACCTCATCCTCAGCCTGCTCCATCTTCTACTACTACTTTGTGGCCAATGACTTATAACCAAGACATACTTCAATACGCTCAATTGCTTACGAGTAACAATGAAGTTGATTTATCGTACTACACGTCGAGTCTCTTTAGTCAGCCTTTCTCAACGCCTTCTTCATCTTCTTCTTCCTCCCAACAGGCGCAGCAACAACAGCAACAACAGCAACAGCAGCAGCGGGAAGAAGAAGAGAAGAGCTATGGTTACCATTATTATAACTACCCAAGAGAATAATCTTATTTTATATATTATTGGTCGAATCAGTTTCATAAATCGCTACCATTTCGTTTCATTTTTTTTTTTCGCAACCTTTGTTGCATCGAGAGGCATGTGTAACATTTTGTTTTTGTTTCGTTATTGTTGGTAAAATTTGGATTTGCTGAAGTTTAATTTTCTGAGACATGTCACTCCGATCTGTCGGCCGTAAGCTTGTGTATATATAATTTGATTTCGGATAAGGCTTAATTTTAAACTCTCGGGAGCCACTAAGGATACTAACATGGTTTTAACAAGACAACTCTACATATCTAGTAATCATATGTACCTAATATCATATATTTTCCAATTGCAAGCGGTCCTATTAATATACCACTATCCTAATTTACGTATACTAAACTGAAACAGAAATTAACGTGTAAATGCATTTAAACAACTTGTTTACATGTAAACTAAAGTAGTAAAAGTAATGAAACATAAAAAATAGGAACAAGATTAGTAATGCAGTATCCTTCCCCATGCTTATATATTTTCTCATCTATGAGCAATTAAATCATTAACCAAATTTGGGTGATAACATATTCCAAAGGGGAATTTTCCTCGAGGTTTAGTCGTGGTCCCTCTCGATATAGATCTCCCACTATGTAGTTCGCATAGATACTTAAATGTTTTTGTTAGTTTTCTTTTTGCACGTGCAATTATTTTTTAAATATGAAATATTTATTATAGGAGCTTGAAGGTTCTAAATTAAACACCGGTACACGAGATATTACCAGAATTTTTAAGAGCTGGACATTGTTTGATCTTGAATCAGTTAAAAATATAGTTTCATTTCTTATATAGGTATCGTCTTATATCTTCAAACTTGACTACTCACTCCCTCTCCCTTTAATGTTACATTCGGTGTCGCGAAAAGTCAAACTGTTTTGTTATAGTTAATAATATATCTTATAAGAAAAAGACAGATAAGCATTGCTAATTGTGGTCAAACAAATCTTCTTTGTAATTTTTTTTTTTGGAAAAATCTTCTTTGTAGTTTAAGTGTGCTGAAACAATCACAGACGGTCACTACGAATATCGCAATCACTAATCATTTAAAGAATAAAAAACGTGTTCAACCAAATAATTAAAGCAATCCCAAAACCAAAAGTGAGAATAGTGAGACTTATCTGTCCACATATTCATCTGTCTTTTTTAGAACGCATTTGTGTACATGCATCTATGCATGAATCGTGGTTTATGTTTCTATCTCTTATATTATTATAATTATTATTGATACTTGTGACTATGTGAGAGTTGGACAAGCAAACTTTGTCTTGAGATTTAGATCGATCGAGCTTGCCCCACCAAAGATAGTACTTTAAACACCGTGTATCTTTCATTATTCTATCTCGAGTTTGATTGGCCTTCCTCGTGATCGTCTCAGAATATTTTCTGCATATATTCCACATTATATCTTACACTATTCATTTTATCCAATAGTATTAAAAAATACATACATGTTTATCTGAAACGTACTGGATATTAAAAAAAAAAAAAGTTGAATACGTAAATATAAAAGTTACAAATTTGAGAAATTGAAACTATGAAATTCAATGATCGTAGAAAAGAAAATTCGATGATCACTAAAATGTTTTCAAACATATATATTTTTGGGAGTAGAGATCATAGGTACTGTTTTTTTGCTTAACATTTTCTGGGTTGGTCTATTCTAAAATAGGGGTGGGTTGATAATTGATACTATATGAGATTAGATGAGATGATGTAGAAAGGATAAGTAAAGAGCTTTCTACAGAGTTACGCATGCGCAAAGGTAAAGGGAAATTGGGTCCCATCCCACTTGGTTACGTCAAGTGTATTCGAGGGCCATCTTCCAGATCCCAGGACCCAGTCTAATCATCTGTTAATCCCAATATCGATGTTTACCAATTTTTCTTTCCTATAACTCAAGTTTCACTACACGACACATATTTTCACAGAGACATTTCTCAACTCGATTTTCTATGATACTAGCGTTTCACACATAATCTTTGCACAATTACACTACGTTTTCATTTAAGATACTTTTTTGTTTTGTTTAAAGGGTTAATACATTTAAGATACTTTACACACACATGCATTCAAAAGTCTAGTTTGGTGTCGTAAATATTTATACATATTTACGTGTCAGCCTAAAAAGTGATATTCAACATTTTTATCAGTTCATATATCACCCATTGTCCCAGTCACCCTCATATAGTCATAAAATTGCCATCTCCTTAATTTCGCCATTTAACATGCGGTTTTGTTGATTTTAGTTCTCATTTTAACAATTTAACAAATTTGTCCCTAAATATTACTTTCAGAAAGTGAAATGCCATTTTCTGAAAACATGAGACCTCGAAAATGATATAACGAGAGAAGTTGAAAAGATATGGAGTTCCGAATCTATCTTTATTTTATATATGATTTTATCTAAAGCTATTTTCAACTTCTTGATATTGACTTGGATGTACGGTATCTCTGTGACAAGAGACTTTTATCATGCTTTCGGCTTCAAAGATTCAAATATTGCGGCTGCTTTGCGTTGATTCCGTTGAGAGTGGAACTCCCCCAGATAACAATGATGATCTTCGCATGCACATGAAGATCGCAGTTCTTATGTAGATAGATTTCAATATATATACTCATGTAGTCATGTACGTGCATCTTTATCTCAAATATTCATCTTGTGGGGTATGTTAGTAGCCTCATAGCAATCAAAACATAAGGGAAATGTGATGAGTAGCAATGAGTTTATAATGTGGTCCCAACTCCCAATTGCAGAATTGTAAAATATTAGGACTTTATAAAGTCCGAAATTTTTCGGACTTGAATGGGCACAATTTGTTTGTTTAAGTTTTATGGTTAATTCTTAAAAGTGAAAATAATGCTTTGTATATTTGTATAGGTTCTCGTTGTCAAATATTTGTTTTAGTATTAATGTATTATGGTTATACTAAAATACATGACAAGAGGAATAAGCTCACAGAGTGTCAAAGTCCTTTACATAAAAAAAAAAAAAATTATTTGCCAAGTTCAAAAATTTATTTAAGATTAGGGGATTAAGAAGCCCAAAAGATGATTCTAAATCAAGTTTATTATCTTAAATACAAAATGCCAGAAGCTACTTCACCAAAAATGCGAAAACATGCCATTTTCGTCAGATTTATTGCAGAAACACCACTTTAGAAAGTGTTTCTAGAAAAAAAAAAAGAGATTGTTTGTGTTTGCAGAGAATAGCGGATTTAACCCAACTACGTGTTGATTATCATGAAACGAGATAATGATTTTGAGCTTTGGCTGATCATGTCTCTTATATTTGTCCTCGTTCTCTAAAATCATTGAGATAGAGATAACCTTTGACTGAATCCGAAACCCAGAAAAACTATTTGACGTTAATTAATTCGTTTGTTTCGCTGCCTTCTTATCTAGCTCACTTAAATTTCTATCAATATTTGTAATGTTTTTGCAGATCGACAAATTTCTAGAAATACTGTGTGCATTTGCAGAATAAGTTTTTATAAATTTAAAATTCGATAGAATAAATCATATTAGCAGGTTTTTAATAAACATGTATTGTAACGTTTTTTAGGTCAAATTAACTCTCTACAAATTTTCCTCGCATGTCAAAACAGGTTTTTTTTTTTATCAGATCCAGCCCGGCCCAGCCGTCAAAATCTGTGTCTACCAAAAGCCCGCCAAACTTATTATAGCCTTGTTGATAGCTAAAGCATTGCTTCATGCTTAGAAAAGCAAATAATATTGGCAGACAAGGATGAATTAAAAGTGCAAGGCCGAGTACATTTTTTATCACCATACCAAAATGAAAGGTGCTACATTTAATTAAATCCAACGGGGTTTGCTTTTCTCCAATGATCAACATTGTGAAACAACAAGCTCTATGAAGGGTCAGCTAGATACTGTATGAGTCAACTGTATCTTTTGATTCTCTGATACATAAGTCAAAAGCTTCTTCAGACTTGGCTCTCATCAATCAATGTTTCCTTAATTATAAACCCATTCCGAAATGCAACTTGGATCGTGATCTGTTTCCATTTGATAACTTACTGGAATTTCTAATCTCTTCTTCTTCTTCTTCCAGTTTTTTTCTCCTTGCAGCCTCTTCCTTCTGTCTCTGCAACAGCTCCAATTCTCGATACCTTCCCTCTTCTTTACGTTGAAGTTCCATTGCTTCTCTCCTCTGAGATTCTTCAACCTTCCTACTATTTTCTTCTAACATCTTATCCAGCTCTTCTCTTTCTCTCCGAGCTTGTTCCTTTAATTATTTCCCCAGTTTTACTTTAGCGTCTATTCCAAAACCATAAAACCAAACAAATAGAGCGGCAACATAAACAAACAACTAAACTTACTTCCTTTCTTCTTGCCTCGTTTAGAGCAGCTTCCTTTTCTTTCTTCAGCTGTATTTCCACATCTAGAAACATCTTTTCATAGGCTTCCTTTGTCCGCCTTTCTATTTCTTCTTTAACTTCTTCGGTTTTCATCCTTTCTTCCACATTTTTCCTCACTGCTTCCTCGATCCGTCGTGCCGTCTCTTCTTCTAGTCGTTTGAGCTCAGCCTCATGCTGCAATCTTAATTTAACAGAAAAAAAAAAAAGAGTTAAGAGTTAGACCAACTCTGACAACACTAGCCAAGAGAAACTTTCAAAGATCAGATAATTTGCAAATGCATAAATTGATCAGTAATTCTTCTGCTAACTGCTCAAACACTATTCAATTTAGATAAGGAGACAAAACTCTACTTCTGATAACATTTTTTCACAGCCGACATTCCACATTACGTCAATAAACACAATAGAGCTATAATTTTCGTTCACCTCTGGAAACTTCGAGAAATAGATTACCTTTTCCTAGATGTCAACTTGCTCACTAGCAAATAACTTCTTAGAAATGCATATGCTCGTTCGTTTAAGGTTACAATATTCCACATAGTCCATAGAGATGTCGCTGTGAACAACAAACTTAACTCAATACTTGCATAGGGTAGTTTTATGTGCAGGAACTTTTATATATCTCCTAATCTGGAAAACGACTCCCACGGAAACAAAATGCTATATTGCCTCAAACACAAAACTAGGAAAGTATACTGCAAACTGAAAGACAAAACAACATTTAATCAATTACCTTGCCTTCTCTTCCTGTTCTTTCTTCACTTCGATTGCAATTTTATGCTCGGAAGGAGACGATGAACTACTTCTATCCCTTTGGCGTTGCCTCGGTGTAGGAGATCTGCTCTTCTTGTGCCTACAAAAATTGGAGACCTACTCTTATGAAGATGTGTTAAACTAGAGCAGCTTCTTCTAATATACACTAAGCAGCTAAATAACGAACTCTAATGGCTATCGAAAGTCATTTGCAAAACACCAAATATCCAAACTGAAGTGTTACAAAGAAACAAAATTAGCCAGTTTCTAAACTATGTTCTGTATTGATACATCGAATTCCGGAAACAATTTATGACATAGAACAACAATCTCACAAAACCTTGGTTAAAACCCTAATCCTAATTCCCCACATCACCATAAGTTTCGAGAAAAGATTGTTGCAGACCTTGATTGATAGGGAGAGCGGCTGCGGTCGCGCCTGCTACGACGGCTGCTACGATGAGTGACAGGCGAGCGAGAGTATCGTCGGCGGTGAGACGGCGACCTAGATCGCGAGTCGTTTCGAGCCATTTTCACCCCCTCAATGATTTGATTGGGCAATGGTTTTTTTCCCACAAAAGTGATGATTTGATCGGTTCAATGTTTTCTTAACCGAACAGACGCAAGTTGAACCGACCTTGTTTGCGGTTCAATTAAAATTTTTTGTCCAAACGTATTTTTTAGAATTTACATAGTTGATTATGAATCTATGATCATACGTCCGACCAACATGGTAACATTGTTACCACTAAATCTTACAACAATAGTAGATCCAATCATGCCTCGAAAAACCTGATTTTCGTGTTTGGTTTTCTCATGAAACAAAGAAGAAATATTTTCCACTCCATTCTATTCTTTATGATTCGCTAAAACTATTAGGAAATTAATTTTCCACCATATCCTTTTTCTGCTATGTGTTCCACCACCATTCATACCCATACATAGTACGTATCATAATCCTTGTAAAAATGGGATATCATAATCTTGCTAAAAATGGGATATCAATAGTATTATCTTTGCTTATCCTTAGTTAATTAATCCTATTTATGGAAAAAGAACAAATCTTACGGCAACGAACATAACACCACACCGTTTGACTGCTTTCTCTAATCTCTCATCCAAGCTTTTCATTCAGAGAGAGAGAGAGAGAGAGAGAGAGAGAGAGACAGGCCAGAGCTCATCCATCAACCTCTCCAGAACAAAGGTTTGTTCTTCATTCTTTTGTAGACAATCTCGTGATATGACTTTGAAAAGGTTTTGCTTTTTGTTATTGTTGTAGACAATCAAAAGCAGCAAGCAAGCATGTTGCCAAAGTTCGATTTAACAGACCCTAAAGCTGCCCTGTCTCTTCTTGACGATGTGACCACCAACGTAAAGCAGATTCAAGAAGCAATACTTTCACGTAATGCTCATACCGATTATCTTAGAGGTTTCCTCAACGGCCAAGTCGATAAGCAAAGCTTCAAGAAGAACCTACCTGTTGTGACCTACGAAGATATTAGGTCTTATATCGATCGTATCGCTAATGGAGAGCCATCTGATCTCATCTGTGATCGACCCATCAGTGTACTTTTGACCAGGTGCCTTCAAATTAAACGATCCACCTTTTTTTTTTTTTGGATCTGTGAATCTGTGATAACTACAACAATTTTAAAGCTTTGTATATGCAAGATTCGGATGGATTTAGACAATATTGACTAGAGTTTCCAGAAGACACTTGAAATCTTGGCTCTTACATAACCCAAAATGAGATCGACCTACATGAACATGCGATTTCATTAGTCCACTTTTTTACAAAGAAACAAAAAGTTCCAAAACTTGATACTTGAGTTTGTTAATCTTGAATGATGTACATTTTGTCCCAAAAAAGAATGATGTACATTTAAATTGAAGTATAGAATATATAAAGAATTAAGGAAGCAATTTATTTGCAGCTCGGGTACTTCAGGAGGAATTCCAAAGTTGATTCCTTTGACAACAGAGGATTTGGAACAGAGGATATCGTTTGGATCTCTGTATAGAGCTCTACTCTACAAGTAAAGTCCCAAACGCCAACTTGTGTCTGTTTATACCAAAAAAAAAAAAAAAGAGTAAGTAAAACCCAAAACCCATTGTTGTTACTTGTTTGCAGGCACATCGAAGGGCTTAGCCAAGGAAAATCTCTCACGTTCTATTTCGTGACCGGAGAAAGCGAAACTGCCTCTGGGATACTGGTCAGGACTATGATAACTTGTATTTTGAAAAGAGTGAACACAACCAACTCATTTCTTTGGTAAATCAATAAAATCTTTGCTCTCACGTTACAGGGGTGAACATGCCCCTTGGTGCTGCTACTACTGTTTCTTTATTGTGTTTGTTATATTACTTACAGGGATAGATTACAGGCAAGCCCGCATGAAATTTCGACTTGTGTAGACACTACTCAGAGCATGTACTGCCAATTGCTTTGTGGGCTTCTACAACGCAATAATGTAGCTCGCCTCGGTGCACCCTTTGCTTCTTCCTTCCTCAAAGTAATCAAATTCTTGGAAGATCACTGGCATGAGTTATGCTCAAACATAAGGATGGGCCGTCTCAGTGACTGGATCACAGACGCCCAATGTGTTTCAGGGATTGGTAAGTTCCTCACCGCTCCAAATCCGGACCTAGCGAACCTGATCGAACAAGAATGCAGTAAAAAATCATGGGAGGCAATAGTGAGGAGACTATGGCCAAAAGCAAAATGCATCGAAGGCGTCATTACCGGCACCATGGCACAGTACATTCCATTGCTGGAATTCTATGGCGGCAGTCTTCCGTTGATTTCATCGTGGTATGGCGGCTCTGAGTGTTTCATCGGTGTCAATGTCAATCCTCTGTGCAAGCCTAGTGATGTGTCGTACACCATAATTCCAAGTATGGGGTACTTCGAGTTCTTAGAGGTCGAGAAAGACTACTAAAAAAATCTGTCATGATCCCGTAGAGAACCCTGTGGTCGTCGATCTTGTAGATGTTAAGATTGGCCATGATTATGAACTTGTTGTCACAACTTTTTCTGGTGAGTCTTTTTCTTGTTTACTCTCTCCTCAAAACAAAATGTGTTTTAGAATTTGTTGCAGAGTCCTTGCTTAAAAAAATGATAGAAGACAAAATAGACATTTTAACTGTTTTCTAATGTGTATCAAAAATCTTTATGTCTCTCACAAGATCTCTATATGATTTTACAGGTCTGTATAGGTACCATGTGGGTGATGTTTTACGAGTGACTGGTTTCCACAACAATGCGCCACATTTTCGTTTCGTGGGAAGACAGAAGGTCGTTCTAAGCATCGACATGGACAAGACCTACGAAGAAGACCTCCTCAAGGCAGTGACAAACGCGAAGCTCCTACTCGAGCCACATGACCTAATGCTCATGGATTTCACTAGCCGTGTGGATTTTTCCTCGTTTCCAGGACACTACGTGCTCTATTGGGAACTCGGGAGCAAAATCAAGGACGCAAAGCTCGAGCCCGACCCGAATGTTTTGGAGGAATGCTGCTTCACCATTGAGGAGTCTCTCGACGCTGTGTACAGAAAAGGACGAAAGAATGATAAGAACATTGGACCACTTGAGATTAAGGTTGTTAGGAGTGGCACTTTCGACGAGCTCATGAATTTCTCCGTGTCTGGAGGCTCTTCTGTGAGTCAGTACAAGACACCTAGTTCGGTGACGAATGAAGAAGCCTTGAAGATATTGGAGGCGAACGTTGTTTCTGAGTCTTTTAGCCGGAAAACTCCGTCGTGGGAGCTACATGAGCTACATTCCAGCAGATAAAACCGCCGTCACATTATCTGTGAGACTTGAGATCAGGGGAAACAATATTAAATAACTTTCTGAATTTGAAATATTTCCAATTTTACCATTAACCAAAAAAGAAAAAGAGAAGGGAACAGGGATATTGTATTATGCACCAATTTTGCCAGTTTTGTATTACAAATTTACTCTGTTGCCAATGGCTTGTGTGGTAAGTCTTAACCATAGTTGTTAGTTTTGAATGGAAAACGATATCAATACCCGCTAGCGAAAAAGTGAAAAAATGGAAGCATAATAGTAAGTTTGGAAATTAAATTTAGCAAAATAATTATTTGGTGTATTGTTCTAGAAATGTAAAAAAAAATTATACTATATTTTAAAGATAATAGATTAATAACTAATATATTTTTATTAAAATTTTCCATAATAATAATATATAAATTTCTTACGAAAAAACTGTAGAAGATATAGCATGGGAAATGATGAATGTTGAATACCAAAAGGTTTTTGCTCTTAACATGTCTTCGATCTTCTTAATTTATGACTAGTGAACTTCATCTTGTTCTTCACTTACTTTCATTGACGTTCGTGTTAATGATCTTTCATTTTATTGATTATCTGGGTATAGCAAGTATAACGGGCTTTGTGGTTTTGTTCAAACATTTTATCCAAATTAGGGTTCGTTTAGGGCTGTATTCTGTTTCCAATAAAGAGTTCTTTCTTTTTCTTAAGAGGATTTGTTAGAATATCTTAGGATTCAACATTAAATTATAAAAAACTGTAATTTTATTTATTTATATACATTTGATTCCTGAATTGAAAACACATTTGCTTATATTTACGGATATGTTTTGGTAGTAATTTTCGATACCTAACTATTTGTATCGATTCTTACCCACTATTAACCAATCTTATATTCAAAATTCACAAGCCTAATCATAGTTTTAGTATCAAAGATTCATAATCCTTTTTAAAATAGAATATCAAAATCCTTCTAAAAGTGGGATATCATATGATCAATTTCTAATTTATCTTTTTAGGACGTATCTTTTTCTCATTTGTCCTTCATGGATCAAATAACTACTTTACCCATAAATCGGGTTATATATTTGTAAATGTAAGTGATATCAACGGAAATACGATAAGCATGAAATAGTAAGACTCATCGAGGCAGGATTTGATGAAGATATTTAATTGGATCTTTAATACGGTATAACAGATGCAATTGATACGAACATCAGTACATCTTGTACTGATAATTTTCATTGAATTAGGAAAATAATAAAAAGAGAGGACAAGACTGATTTGAGCTCAATCTAAAAGCACAAATCAGAAATTGAACCGATATCATAATCCTTCTAAAAATGGGATATCAAAATTCTTCTATAGGTAGGAGGATATCATAATCCTTGTAAAAATGGGATAATAATATATCATTGTTAACCATCCAAAATCTAAACACCTCTAGCATCTCCCATGACATTTTTTAACCGGTCGTATCACATGGGTTTTTTTTTTTGAGTTATTGTCGCTTTAAAAAAATTAAAGAATGGACAAAAAAAAAGTCACACTCGAGGATATAAATATAGAAAAATCATGCATCAAACTTTGAATGAGTCACCTCCCCTTAATGCTAATAATGTCTATCTCCTCGTAGTACTCAATTACTCACCACGTGTTGCATATTGTCGGTTGTTAAATCCTCTTTCTGGAAAAAGAACAAATCTGTTTATAATATCCAGAATTTACGACAGTCAAACATTTCGCCACATCACACCGCACCGCTTTCAAGCGTAGAGAGAGAGAGAGGCCAGAGCTCATCCACCTCGCCAGAACAAAGGTTTGTTTTTTTTTCACTCTTTTGTAAGCAAATTCGTGATACGACATAGAAATAAGGTTTTGCTTTTTTTGTTACAGACAATCAATCATGTTACCAAGGTTCGACCCAACAAACACAGAAGCTTGCATGTCTCTTCTTGAGGATGTGACCACCAAGGTAAAGCAGATTCAAGATTCCGTCTTGGAAGCAATACTTTCACGTAATGCTCATACCGAGTATCTTAGAGGTTTCCTCAACGGTCAAGTCGATAAGCAAAGCTTCAAGAAGAACCTACCCGTTGTGACCTACGAAGATATTAGGTCTTATATCGACCGTATCGCTAATGGAGAACCGTCTGATCTCATCTGTGATCGTCCCATCAGTGTACTCTTGACCAGGTACCTTCAAAAGGATCCACCTTTTTCTGAATCTTGGAATCTCTGCAGATTCAAAGCAAAAGTTTTTCTGCTATGTGAATCTGTGATAACTAAAACAATTTCGAAGCTTTGTATATACAAGTTTAATGCAAGATTTAGAGGAATTTATATGCTTCAACATCTAGACCAATTGTTGACTAAAATTTCGAGAAGAGACTTGAAATCTAGGCTCTTGGCTAAAAACTTGTTGATGCATGAGTTTGTTACTGTTGAAAAATGTATAAGTATAGTTAATTATAGAATCTGCAAAGAGTTAAGGAAGCAATTTTATTTGCAGCTCGGGTACTTCAGGAGGAGTTCCAAAGTTGATTCCTTTGACAACAGAGGATTTGGAACAGAGGCTATCGTTTGCATCTCTCTATAGACCTCTAATCTACAAGTAAAGAGTTCTAAACTCCAACTTGTGTCTGTTTTATTGATACCAGAAAAAGAGTAAGTAAAACGCAAAACTCATTGTATCTACGGTTTGCAGGCACATCGAGGGGACTAGAGAAGAAAAATCTCTCATGTTTTATTTCGTGACCCGAGAAAGCGAGACTGCCTCTGGGATACTGGTCAGGACTATGATAACTTGTGTTTTGAAAAGCGTGAAGCCAGCCAACTCATATATCTGGTAAATCAATAAAACCTTTGCTCCCATATTGCATTTCACAATTCACTCTTTCTGCTAGTGTGTTTTTATTCGGGTTTCACCGAAGCGCTTGACTAATTTGCGGGGGTGAACATGTTCCTTGGTGCTGGACGGTTTCTTTATTGTGTTTGTTCTATGACTTACAGGGATCAATCACAGGTAAGCCCGCATGCAATTTTGACTTGTGCAGACACTACTCAGAGCATGTACTGCCAGTTGCTTTGTGGGCTTCTACAACGCCATAATGTAGGTCACCTCGGTGCACCCTTTGCATCTTCCTTCCTCAAAGTAATCAAGTTCTTGGAAGATCACTGGCCTGAATTATGCTCAAACATAAGGACTGCCCGTCTCAGTGATTGGATCACAGACGCCAAATGTGTTTCAGGGATCGGCAAGTTCCTCACTGCTCCAAATCCGGAACTAGCGAGCCTGATCGAGCAAGAATGCAGTAAATCTTCATGGGAGGCAATAGTGAGAAGACTATGGCCCAAAGCAAAATGCATCGAAGCCATTGTTACTGGCACCATGGCACAGTACATTCCGTTATTGGAATTTTATAGCGGTGGTCTTCCTGTGATCTCATCGTTTTATGGCACCTCTGAATGTTTCATCGGTCTCAATCTCAATCCTCTGTGTAAGCCTAGTGATGTGTCGTACACCATCATTCCATGTATGGGGTACTTCGAGTTCTTGGAGGTCGAGAAAGACCATCAAGAAACTGGTCATGATCCCATAGAGAACCATGTGGTCGTTGATCTTGTCGATGTTAAAGTCGACCATGATTATGAACCTATTGTCACAACGTTTTCTGGTAAGCCATTTCCATGTTTACTCTCTCCATTTCAAAACAAATGTCTTTTTGGAATTTGTTGCAAAGTCTTTGTTTTACAAAAATGATAGAAGACCAAAATAGACATTTTAATTGTTTTTTTTTAATGTGTGTTGTGTGTTTCAAAAATCTATATCTCTCTCACAAGATCTCTATATGATTTTACAGGTCTGTATAGGTACCGTGTGGGTGATGTTTTACGAGTGACTGGTTTCCACAACAATGCGCCACAATTTCATTTCGTGGGAAGACAGAAAGTCGTTCTAAGCATCGACATGGACAAGACCTACGAAGAAGACCTCCTCAAGGCAGTGACAAACGCGAAGCTCCTGCTTGAGCCACATGACCTAATGCTCATGGATTTCACTAGCCGTGTGGATTCCTCCTCGTTTCCAGGACACTACGTGCTCTATTGGGAACTCGGGAGCAAAGTCAAGGACACAAATCTCGAGCTCAACCGCGATGTTATGGAAGAATGCTGCTTCACCATTGAGGAGTCTCTCGACGCTGTGTACAGAAAAGGACGAAGGAATGATAAGAACATTGGACCACTTGAGATTAAGGTTGTTAAGCCTGGCGCTTTCGACGAGCTTATGAATTTCTTTGTGTCTCGAGGCTCTTCTGTGAGTCAGTACAAGACGCCGAGGTCGGTGATGAATGAAGAAGCCTTGAAGATATTGGAGGCGAACGTTATTTCCGAGTTCCTTAGCCGGAAAACTCCAACGTGGGAGCTACATGAGCTGTACTCCAGCCGCTAAAACCATCGTCACATTGTCTGTGAGACTTGAGATCAGGGGAAACAGTATTAATTAACTTTCTGAATTTATAAATATTTCCAATTTTACCATTGTTATATTACAAAATCACAGTTAGGCTGAGGTCAAACTCATTGGTAAAACTAATTAGTGGGGTAAATATATTTTCGAAATAATATGAAAGCTCTATTGGTATCAATTGAAACCATAATGCTTAACTTGCCTCCGTGCCTATGTCGGAAACCCATCCTGAATTTCGGCACACGATCTTTTTGCCACATCACACCCTTTATCTGTGCAGCGAGAGAGAGAGAGAGGCCCGAACTCATCCACTGCGCCAGAGCAGAGGTTTGTTCACTCTTTTGTAAACAATTTCGTGATCTACAAGTGATAAAACTTTGCTTTTAACCTATAAGCGAGAGAATTAGGGTTTTATTTTTCGTTATTGTTGTTGCAGACAATTAAAAAGCAGCAAACATGTTGCCAAAGTTCGATCCAACAAACCCAATAACCGCCATGTCTCTTCTTGAGGATGTGACAACCAACGTAAAGAAGATTCAAGATTCCGTTTTGGAAGCAATACTTTCACGTAATGCCCAGACAGAGTACCTTAGAGGCTTCCTCAATGGTCAACTCGATAAGCAGAGCTTCAAGAAGAACCTACCCGTTGTGACCTACGAAAATATTAAGCCTTATATCGATCGTATCGCTAATGGAGAGCCGTCTGATCTCATTTGTGATCGACCCATCAGTCTGCTCTTGGCCACGTACATTCAAAACAATACTATTTATTCCTCTATTTCAAAATTTGGTTTCAAAACTTGTTGATACATGAGTTTCTTAATCTTCAATAATGTACATTAAATTGAAGTATAGTAATATGTTAAGAGCAAAAGAAGCGATTGTTATTGCAGCACGGGTACTTCAGGAGGAGTTCCGAAGTTGATTCCTCTGACAGCAGAGGATTTGGAACAGAGGATATTGTTTGGATTTCTCTATGCACCTTTAGTCTTCAAGTAAAGAGTTTCAAACTCCAAGTTGTGTTTCTTTTGTTAATACCAAAAAGAGTATGTAAAACCCAAACCCGTTGTTGTTTTTGTTTGCAGGCACATCGAAGGGATTAGCCAAGGAAAATCTCTCCTGTTTTATTTCGTGACCCGAGAAAGCGAGACTGCCTCTGGGTTGATGGTTAGATTTATGATAACTTGTGTTTTGAAAAGCGTGAACCCAACCAACTCTTTTCTTTGGTAATCAATAAAACTTTTGCTCCTACATTACATTACACAGTTCACTCTTTCTGCTAGTCTTTTATTTGGGTTTCACAAAAGCGCCTGACTAATCTCAGGGTGAACATACTCCTTCGCAAGTGTTTCTTTATTGTGTTGTGTTTTATGATTTACAGGGATAGAGTACAGATAAGCCCGCATATGATTGCGACTTGTGAAGACATTAATCAGGGCATGTTCTGCCAACTGCTTTGTGGGCTTCTACAACGCGAAAATGTAGCTCGCCTCGGTGCACCCTATGCTTCTTCCTTCCTCAAAGTAATCAAGTTTTTGGAAGATCATTGGCATGAGTTATGCTCAAACATAAGGACTGGCCGTCTCTGCGACTGGATCACTGACCCCCAATGTGCTTCCGGGATCAGTAAGTTCCTCACCGCTCCAAATCCAGAACTAGCGACCCTGATCGAGCAAGAATGCAGTAAAACCTCATGGGAGGCAATACTGAGGAGACTATGGCCAAAAGCAAAATGCATCGACGCCGTTGTTACCGGCACCATGGCACAGTACATTCCGTTGCTGGAATTCTATGGCGGCGGTCTTCCTTTGATTTCATCTTGGTATGGCAGCTCAGAATGTTTCATCGGAATCAATATCAATCCTTTGTCTAAGCCTTGTGATGTGTCGTACACCATCATTCCAAGTATGGGGTACTTTGAGTTTATAGAGGTTGTGAAAGACCGTCAAGAAGCTGGTCATGTTCCCGCAGACCCTATGGTCGTCGATCTTGTCGATGTTAAAATTGGCCATGATTATGAACTTCTTGTCACAACTTTTTCTGGTAAGTTTCTTTTACTCTCCGTTTCAAAATAAAAGTAGTTTTAGGGGTTTGTTTAAACAAAATCTATATGTTGTTTTTCTAACAAGATAAATGTATGATTTACAGGTCTGTATAGGTACCGTTTAGGGGATGTTTTACGAGTGACTGGTTTCCACAACAATGCGCCACAATTTTATTTTGTCGGAAGACAGAAAGTCGTTCTGAGCATCGACATGGACAAGACCTACGAAGAAGACCTCCTCAAGGCAGTGACAAACGCGAGTCTCCTGCTCGAGCCACATGACCTGATGCTCATGGATTTCACTAGCCGTGTGGATCTCTCCTCGTTGCCAGGACACTACGTGCTCTACTGGGAACTCGGGAGCAAATTCAAGAACGCGAAGCTCCAGCCGGACCGCAATGTCTTGGAGGAATGTTGCTTCACCGTTGAGGAGGCTCTCGACTCTGTGTACAGAAAAGGACGAAAGAATGATAAAATCATTGGACCACTTGAGATTAAGGTTGTTAAACCAGGCGCTTTCGATGAGCTCATGAATTTCTTTTTGTCTCGAGGCTCTTCTGTGAGTCAGTACAAGACTCCGAGGTCAGTGACGAATGAAGACGCCTTGAAGATACTGGAGACGAATGTTGTTTCCAAGTTTCTTAGCCAGAAAACTCCGTCGTGGGAGCTACATGAGCTACATTCCAGCCGATAAAACCGCCGTTACATAATGTGTGAGACTTGAAGGAAGAGGAAATAATAATTAAAGAATAACAAAGCCCGTAAGAAATAATAACAGAAACGTTTATATACATAATGTATTTTCTAATTTATCGTACAAGTAATCGAATATTATAAGTCAATTACAATTGTCGAGTAATGTTCTATGAATCGTTTTTATTTTGGTCGACAATGTTCAATAAATAAATAAATGGTTTAGATGCTTAACACTACAATTAGACACGAAAATTAGTAGTGACTACAACGGTGTCGTCGTGTTTCACTTGGCACTCACTCCTCACATGAGGAAACGACCATGTTTTTCACTAGTCACTCCACGAAACGACAGCGTGCTGGCTCGACTTGAGCCAAGTATTCAGTGGATGCGGACCTACGAAAGCTATAGGATTGGAGAGCCCCGCTAGTAAGATCCAAGGGCTACGATTCTTCCGGACACGTCACCGTTTCCGCGAAATCAACACACAGATCCTTTCTTCCATCAGTAAACGGCGAATCTCGCCATTAATCTGTATTCCAAAGAAAAATTCCGGCGACGATGATGCCACCGGAGCTACAGCCGCGGCTGTTCCGGCCACATATAACCTCTTCCTCCGGTGAACCTACTGTGTCCTCCTCCTCTTACTCCCCTCACACGAGCCCTGCCTCCACCAGAAACTTCATCGATCGAGCTACTCCTACTTCGAGATCCAACAACTCTCGATTCTCTCCGTCTTCCTTCGCCTACAATGGACGGATCGCAATTGCTCTTGTCCCATGCGCCGCCTTCCTCCTCGACCTCGGCGGCGCTCCGGTTGTCGCTACCCTCACAATCGGCCTCCTTATCTCCTATATCGTCGATTCTCTCAATGTCAAATTCGGAGGCTTCCTAGGTATATGGATGTCACTGATCGCTGCTCAGATCTCCTTCTTCTTCTCTTCTTCTCTCCTTTCATCCTTCAATTCCGTTCCTCTCGGCTTGCTCGCCGCTTTTCTCTGCGCTGAGACTACTTTCCTCATCGGTTGCTGGACCTCTCTCCAATTCAAATGGCTTCAATTGGAGAATCCTTCCATTGTTGTCGCTCTGGAGCGTCTCTTGTTCGCCTGCGTCCCATTCACTGCCTCTTCGTTTTTCGCATGGGCTACCATCTCTGCCGTTGGGATGATCTTACTATTCTTCTAGGTTTCTTCGTTCAAGACTAAGCAGGAAGCTAAGTATCATGGAGGAGAGATCCCTGATGATAACTTTATCCTTGGACAGCTCGAGAGCTGTTTCCTTTCACTGAATTTGATGTTTATGCCGCTTCTGTTTCACGTGGCGTCACATTACTCTGTGGTATTCTCATCAGCTGCTTCACTTTGTGATTTGCTGCTTCTGTTCTTTATCCCTTTCCTGTTCCAGCTCTACGCTTCGACAAGAGGTGGTCTATGGTGGGTTACCAAGGATTCCCATCAGCTGCAGAGCATTCGGATTGTGAATGGGGCCATTGCCATGGTCATTATTGTGATCTGTTTGGAGATTAGAGTTGTTTTCCGCTCTTTTGGGAAGTATATTCAAGTGCCCCCTCCATTGAACTACCTTCTGGTGACCACAACAATGCTTGGAGGTGCTGCTGGCGCTGGAGCTTCTGTTCTTGGAATGATCTCGAGTGCTCTTAGCTCAGCCTTTTTCACAGCTTTGTCTGTGATTGTGAGTTCTGCAGGAGCTATCGTTGTAGGATTTCCAGTTCTGGTAAGTATTTCACTTCCCATTGCAACAGCTTCTATTACTATTGTAATTAATAACTATGTCCTTGAGCTTTCCTGTAATCAAATTTTGATTTCAATTAGACAGCTAGGTATCCCATGAAATTCGTGTCTTTAGGCTAGCATATTGCAAGCTACCAGAGTCGTATGTTATCTGATAGCTGGTCGTAGGAATGGAAAAGTTGTTGTATTTTCTTTTATATATGACCGGATCGGCTGTATAAGCTTTTGAAGGCTGTAGTTCCAAAATTAGATAGCAAAAATGTTTACAAAACTTAAACTTTAGCATATATTTGTTTAAAGTTTGTAATGTCGCATGGTCCTATAAGTTGTGATTCTAACGTAATGTATGACATATAGACTAAGGCATATGTTGACAGTTTAGTGCCTTCTCTGCGGGTGCTTCCTATCAGTCCGCACACTATTTCTTAGTTAAAGAAAGTTGACTTGTATCTGGCAACTGACATCTGTCACAGTAGTCTTGTAGAATTTGCTGCAGCAAGTTGATATAGTTGCTTTACTCTTTACCGCTTTCAAGTAAAGCATGTGTCCATCTATGAAGGTTTCCTATCTGAAAGTTTGACACATTAAATTCCATAAATTGCCTCATTTGTTATGTCCTGTCATTGATTTATGATCCCACCTTTTTAGTAACAATGGAATTTCTATTCTCTGTTTGTCTTGCAGTTTACTCCGCTTCCTGCAGTCGCTGGACTTTATTTTGCTCGATTTTTTACAAAGAAAAGTGTGCCCTCTTACTTTGCATTTGTTGCCCTTGGAAGCTTAATGGTTATATGGTTCGTCATGCATAATTACTGGGATTTAAACATATGGTTAGCCGGCATGTTCCTCAAATCATTCTGTAAGCTTATAGTGGCTAACATTATCATAGCCATGGTGATTCCTGGTCTTGTTCTTCTTCCATCAAAATTTCACTTCTTGACTGAAGCTGGTATGGTGGCCCACGCATTATTACTGTGTTACATTGAGGACCGCTTTTTCAATTACTCAAGCATATACTATTATGGAATGGAAGACGATGTGATGTACCCCAGCTACATGGTTATCTTGACGACACTAATAGGATTGGCTGTGGTGAGAAGACTATTTGCTGACCACCGAATTGGACAAAAGGCAGTCTGGATCTTGACCTGTCTCTATTCAGCAAAGTTGGCTATGCTCTTCCTATCATCAAAATCAATTGTATGGGTGTCTGCAGCTCTATTTCTGGCTGTTTCCCCTCCCCTCCTGCTATACAAGTACACACTGGGCATTTTAACTTCTACAAGCATTGTCTCATCTTGAATTTTAAAATTGATTGTAAGTCATTCGATTGGTGGAATGTGCAGGGAGAAGTCGAAATCTGCCTCTAAAATGAAACCATGGCAAGGTTATGCTCATGCCGTAGTGGTTGCTGTCTCTGTTTGGTTTTGCCGGGAAACAATATTTGATGCTCTACAATGGTGGAATGGAAGACCTCCTACGGATGGTTTGCTTCTTGGTTTCTGCATCGTTTTAATTGGTCTGGCCTGTATGCCAATTGTTGCCCTCCACTTTTCGCATGTCCTGGTATGTCTGTTATAGTATTTTTCTTATGTTTCGTTTGATGTATTTCTGTCTGATTATCTAAAAAAGGAACCGATACCTAAGAAAGAGTTCTCCGACAAGATTCTTAGGTGGACCTAAACACAGCAACATTTCTTTAGCAAGCCGGTCATTTAACATGTTATGAATTTGTTGGTTACTATCAGAGATTACATCATGGAGCATAAAAAGAATATTTTAATTGATGTTTTTAAGGAGAATTGCTCTATTTACCTGTATTCTTGAAAGCGTTCATTTCATGTTTTAAACCTCCACTTTAACTCCATGAAGTAGTAAGACTGTATCTAGTTATAGTCGTACTGGAGACTGTATCTAGTTGTAGTAAATGCTGGAACTAAGGTCTTGATGTAAAGAGTTTAAACACTAAAAAGAGAGTTCAGTTGTTGCTTTTTACTGATCAGGAAAATTTTATTATTTTTGCAGTCTGCTAAAAGAAGCTTGGTATTAGTAGTGGCAACTGGATGCATGTTTATTCTGATGCAGCCACCTATGCCTATGACGTGGGGTTACCATTCAGACATGATCAAGGCCGCTCGCCAGTCAGCTGATGACATCTCCATCTACGGATTCATGGCATCCAAACCGACTTGGCCATCTTGGTTGCTTATTGTGTCACTCCTGTTGATTCTTGCTGCTGCCACATCTCTTATCCCAATCAAATACGTGGTAGAACTGAGAGCATTTTATTCCATTGCCATGGGTTTAGCTCTCGGTGTTTACATATCTGCAGAGTTCTTTCTACAAGCTGCTGTCTTACACGCCCTGATCATTGTAACGATGGTGTGTGCCTCAGTTTTTGTCATCTTCACCCATTTCCCATCTGCCTCAAGCACAAAGCTGCTTCCCTGGGTGTTTGCTCTTCTCGTGGCTCTTTTTCCCGTGACATATTTGTTAGAAGGGCAAGTCAGAATTAAAAACGATCTCAACGATAATGTTGCCTGGGGTTGGGACACAAGGGAGGAGGATAAGAAAGTCACAACCATGTTGGCCATTGAAGGTGCAAGAACATCTCTTCTAGGTCTCTATGCAGCGATATTTATGCTTATAGCTCTCCTGATTAAATTTGAGCTCACTTCGCTTTTGCGTGAGAAATTCTCTGAGAGGAGTGGTCAATCAAAAACCCAAGGCGGCGCAAGAGGGATTTTCCCGACACGAATGAGGTTGATGCAGCAACGCCGAGCCACCTCGATCCAAAGCTTTGCAGTAGAGAAAATGTCAGAAGAGGGAGCGACATGGATGCCTGCGGTTGGTAACGTCGCCACCATCATGTGCTTTGCCATATGCTTAATCCTCAACCTCCACCTCTCCGGTGGCTCAAGCCAAGCGATATTCTTCCTGGCTCCAATCTTACTTCTCCTGAACCAAGACTCTGATCTCTTATCCGGGTTTGGTGATAAACAGAGATACTTCCCAGTTACAGTAGCCATATCAACATACTTGGCATTATCCTCTCTCTACACTGTTTGGGAAGAAGTTTGGTTCGGTGGAAACACAGGTTGGGGAGTAGAAATTGGAGGCCGTGAATGGTTTTTTGCAGTGAAGAACCTGGCTCTCTTAATACTCACAGCGCCAGGTCACATTATATTCAACAGGTACGTGTGGAGTTACACCACCAAACACACAGACGCGTCGCCGATGCTGACCGTGCCACTTAGCTTTGCAGCCGTGGTAATAACAGACGTGTTTCAAGTTCGGCTTCTTGGAGTTTTAGGCATTGTTTACTCTGCGGCTCAGTATGTGATATCTAGGCAGCAATATATGAAAGGACTGAGGTATATTTAGACAGTCGTAGGATTAGTATGTTTCGACCCTTTTTTGTAACAGAAATGGTTGAACAGTGTTTTTATTTCCCCGTTTTGTTTCTCAGTGGATGCATTGGAAATTGCCAAAGATACGTTTGCAGGACTTAATTTTATGGTCTTATTACAAACGAACATTCCCGTAAGCAGATTGTCCACTCTTAAACATTAGCTATAGGGAAACAAAATAGAATGATACAATTACTACTGTTTTTCCAAAAAAGAATGATAAGCAGAACAGAACACATAAATGGTGTCTTTAAAGAAGTGCTCTACTCTTGTCTTCCTCAGACTCAAGAGCCCTGTATTTGTACCTGTGAGCTGACCAAAGGAAAACACAGAAATTCAAAAAGCTGAGAAGCGTGAGCAGCCAGTACAAACAGTCAAATCTCCCCGTGTTTATGTTCTGCGACAACCACGATTTCCCATCTGAGTCTCGAGTCGCGGCCTTGACGATATTGTTCAAAATAGTGGCAGCAAAACACCCTAACCCGCCTGCTAAAGCAGCGTAAGCCGAACCAATACTCTTCATAGCATCAGGAGCTTCTTCGTAAAGGAACTCCAATAGCCCTACGATGCAGAAAACCTCTGCGATTCCGATGAGACAGTACTGGATTAACAACCAGTACGCGGTTAGATCAGGCATTTGGGTCAAAAAGTTGAACTCGAAACCATGTTGTATCGCGTAATGTCTCCTGTAGTTCTCGAATAGTCCAGCCCAAGCTACTGATATGATAGAAACTGCTAGCCCTATGCCCACCCTTTGAAGCTGGGAAGCACCATGGGGATTGCCAGTGATTCTTCTGGTGATAGGGACGAATACAGAGTAATATAAGGAGAGAATGAGGAAAATGCTGAGGCCTGGGAAGACAGGCATGCACGTCACTGGAAGCTTGAGGTGTTGAATGTGTGTATTTAGTGTGTAAGCTTGTTGCACTGAGAGTGTAAGATACTCTGTGAGGACCAGACTCAACATCACAGTGCATGCTGGGATTGGAATCAATCTGATCAGAATCTTCACTTCCTCCACTTGTGTTACTGTGCATAGCTTCCATGGAGATGGCTCTAATCCATCTTCTTTCAACTGAAGCGCCGCCTTGTCTAGCCATCTGCATATGCATCCAAACAAACTGATCAATACTAGATTAAGTTTTATTTTGGTTACTAGTTACAAACTGAAAATCCAAAAAATAAAATAGAAGGCCCGTTAGTATATTGGCGTATATACGCAAAGGAAGAAGACTTACATAAAATCATCGGAATGAGGAATTTTACGACTGCCATTAATAGCAGATTTCAAGCCAGGAACCTCGTACAAACCGATGAATTCGCTGCTTGTAAAAGCTGCATTTCGTTTGCGGAAAGCGGCAACTAAGACCTGAGCGACCCTTGTCAAGGGACTACCACCAGGCAACCTATGCCGATAAAGAGGTGTACCAGCAAAGAACAAAGCATTAGAAATCCCCATAGCCATGGCCAATGTGCCAAAAGCCATACCCCAACCAAGTTCCATTTGAACATACACCACCAAAGTGAAGGCAATGATTGCGCCTAAAGTGACCGATAGATAGAAGAAGTTGAAGAAACGGTCTAAATGTGTCTTATAGTCTTTACTCTTCTCATCAAACTGGTCTGCACCAAATGAGGAAACACATGGCCTTATACCAGCAGCACCGAATCCGGTTATGTAGAGAACCGTGTAGAGATAAAGCATTTGCCAGGATTTGGCTGCTTCACAATTTCCTAAGAGCAGTGATAACTGGCCACAGTTGCTCTGGTCTGGTACGAACATCTTCAAACTTGCCCCCAATGTTATCCCTATCAACCCCTTTTCACAGGCAATAAAATACAAAAAACCATTGATTTTAAATGATTTCATATCAAAAAACATATGTTTCAATCTTGCACATGATCTTCACATCGTTTGACGTTACGATTACCGTTGATCGTAAATCAAAAACCAAAACTAAGAAAAATAAAAACCAAAACCGAACAGAAAATTAGGAATGAACAGTTCTAGTACTTACGACAAGATACATGGTAGTGAAGATGGCGATAGTCCAGTATCGCCCCAAGTAAGCGTCGGCTAAGAAGCCTCCGAGAACAGAGGAGGCTTGAGAGATGCCGAGGAAGTTGTTGACTGCGTTTGATGAACTCTCAAAAGGCCTATGCATTACGTAGAACATGAACGCCACCATGTTCACTGATAGTCCGAAATAAGCCATTCTCTCTGCCATTTCATTTCCTAACATTCCAACCATACAACAAAAAACTAATCAAGCTGCAAGTACAAGTATCTATATCATCTTCGATGTAAGAAAAAAATAATGAAAGTTACCGAAAATGAAGAGAGCTGCAATCCAACCACCGGTTTTGGAAAGATTGGTGATGGGTTTGCCATGAATGTTAACCGGAGTGGTTCCTCCGGTATAGCCACGACCAAGAGCAAGACGTCTGTTATCTGATTCTATGAAGAACACACTCAACTGCTTCCTATGATGCACAGACGAGCTCGAACAACCTCCCGGCGTACCGGGGACACTCACCGGGGATTTTATCTCCGAAGCATCCATAATCGATCTTTGCTCACAAAACCATAGAACTTTGAATCTTTACAGTGACCAAAAACAGCAAGAGAGTTTAAGACAATAAAGGTAATTAATAATTGAATGAATCAAACAAAATCCGTAAGCAGAAAATGATGTTTGAGGATTGGTTAGAGAAATGTATAAATGCAGTAGCTTAAATTGGGAAGTTGGAATTAAATAGACGGAGCTAGCTGGTAAGTGGTAGATAATAGATATAGGACTTGCATTAATTGCACGTGGAGTCCCATGATGTTTACAGTTTACGTTCAAGAGAGGATCATGTTCTTGATTTATACATATATATATAGATAAATGTGGATTCATTTAATAACCATCGCTTGGTTTTGTACTTGGAAGACATAACTCTCATTGAACCGACATTTGCTAACTCAGCAAAGTCAAACAGCAGAAGCAAACACTGGTTAGTATTCATATTTAATACAACGAGAAAATTTATGAGTGTACTACTCCCTCTGTTTCTAATTAATCCAAGTTTTAGGAAAAAACAAATGTTTCAAAAAGATACATTTATTAAGTTTTCTATGCATTTTTTATTAGTTATTGATGATGAATTGTAAACTTTAAGAAAAATAATTGAATAGTATTGGTTTAGAGTTATTGATTATTGTTAATCACAAAAAATGATGTATTTATTATCAACTTTTAATATGTGTGAAAAGCTTAAAAATTGGATTAATTAGGAATAGAGGAAGTAATAACTAATCTCTGTTAGGGATTATTATCCAAAGTCTAAAACCTATAAAAGGTTATACAAATAAGGAAAAGCTATGCTTATACAAATAGGGAAAAGCTATGTTTGCAAATTGAAATAACCAATCAGTACTATATTCAATCTAGACACCTATACACTTTCTTCAATCAAATTGGAAGATGCTGATACAGCGAGAAGAATAAAAAAGTCACTTCAAGACTTACTTGTAAGTGAAGTAAAATCCAATACCCAACTATTTTTCTATTAGAATCAAAATCAAACTGATTTTATTTTAGTATTATATACACTAAAGTGAAGATGACTTCAATAAAATTTGATTAAATTTTTAGTCCATGATTAAAAATTTGTTTACGCATTTTCTGACTATTTAGTTGAAATATTATAAGGACATGCTAGCTGTTGCAAGCGTCTTGGAATCTCCAAAAGAATGTTACCAGTTACCACTTCAGTACAAATCCTTAAAAGCTGGCATGCAACATTATATGATAAAAACTGAGCTTAATTTACACAACTGTGCCGATAAAGTATACATATCATAAATATAAATATATATATATATATATATGTACGTGAGTGTAGTAGGCTGTTGATGTTTATATCAATTCGGTACAATTTTGAGGAGTTCAACATCAAAGAGAAGTGTCTTGTCTATGAGCCCTTGGTTCCTCAGCACAAAATCTAATGCACGTTGTCCCTGCACGACATAAAAGAGAACATCAATTTTTTTTGTCTTTCTTATACATATATATACATGAAACAAACACAAGGCTCACAGAGAAAGTCATCGGCCTCGGCCCACTCTTGTTGTAGTCATTATCCGGGTATCCTAGTTCTGGCGGTACAATTATCCTGCAATACCAAGCTAAATTATTACAATGATTCATTCTAACATCAGTCACTTGTGTGAGACTGACATCCCTTCTTCTACAATTCATTGTTATGAATGAGAATCAAGATCCAAGGAGGTAAGTTTCTGTTTACTAAATAAACTTCCCAATGAAAAACATATGGAGGATTTGTAGGGTGAGGAGATATTAGAAAGATGTTGAACCTTCTGATACCACCGAGAGCCATCCCGGAGACAGCCTCCTCGAAAGCGGGTATCACCTGCAACACCAAAATCATGCAGCATCCAAAAATAAATAATTCATACCCTCAGCAATAGAGTCCATGCTTTAAACCGGTACAACCCAACATAGTAACTAGAAGAACTTAGAATTGCACACACCTCATTGGATCCCAAGGTAAATTTGAAAAATTCCTTATCGTCCCCCTACAGATTCACAAATAGAACACACAGAGTAAGAACTGAATCATTGTTGCTACTGAAACAGACAAGAGCCCAAACGAGTTCATACCTCAAAAGAACCCCCTTTTGTTTTATTGCGAGCTTCAAATATGCGGCCATAGTATCCTATTGTGTAACCATCCCAGTCAACCTGACATAGCCAGCTCAATCTTTTTACAACTACAAACGAATTCTGGTCTTTGAAACATTATAAGCGAACTCCAAATTTTCTTAACCATGGCAAACTTAAAGTTAAACTTGAGAACAAGGATACAAACCATAGATATGTAGAAATTTCCTTACCACAACTTTGTCTCCCTTCTTTGCTTTAGGCCCAGTTCCTACTCGCAAATCCTGCATCATCTCAAATCTCCAGGTTAAAGATCTCCGCATAGTCTAAACTATAGAAAGATATGGTACTAATGAGGGGTGACCTTATACTGAAGACCAGATTGTGTTTCTGTATAATCTGGATACTTCATTTTTGTTTTGCCATAATCTTTCCCTTTAAGCGCTGGCACTGTGAGTGCAGACATATACCCAAAAGTATGTGGATTCAGAAAAAGAGATATCAATGAATCCAACAATCACTATGAAAATATTCTAAAGCTGTCAAGCAACCAACGATAAATTTTGCACGGATAGATTCACCTAAAGCACACATCTTTCTCTCTCACAACCAAACTCCTAACAGTGAATGAACAAAGTCAGAGCAATCAAACAGTATTCCAATTTACAAATGCCAATGACTTTACATTATCTTGAGGTATTATGCTCCAAAAGGCACAAAGGAACTACTTAATCGGAATGTAACCCTAAGAAAGATTCTCTGCCCTCAAAAAAAGAGAATTGAAGTTCTTACTGTCAGTGAATTGGGAAGCTGCTGCAAAGTCTCCATCTTTAGCATCGTATGCCAAGGCTCCAATCAACAAACCAACAGAAGAAACCAACAAGTTTCTGCGATCAAAATCTCTAAAGATATGAACACAGCCACAATTCCCACCTGTTTTCAAAACAAATTTATACTTCAAATTCACTTTGAGGCAATAAAATTACCAACATAAAAGGAAAAACTAAGCTTGCAGAAGCGAACTCGAAGAGCGAAGAGGAGAGAAGTCATCTGGTTGGTCGGCTAAGCGAGCAGCCACAGTCGTCCGGCACCTCTGAGAATCAAAATGAGAGATTCCAGTGAGTTACGGAAGAAGAAGAAGAAGGAAGAAGAAACAGAGAGATGGTGCGGCGTCGTACGGTGGTGGAGGAAGTGCCGGTGAGCGCTGTGGATTGAGGGAAGTACCCAAAGGATGAAATTGACGCCATTAGAGTGAAACTGAAAAACTTAATATTGGGATTGTCTCAAGAGAGATGAGAGATAAATGTCTCTGCTTTTTTTTTTTTTTTTTTTTTTGTAGAGACTTCTTCTAGGCTTCTCACCATAATCCCAAATTAAGTGCACAATTTGATGTAATATGTAAAAATCGAAATTTTAGTGAATTGTTGTTAGTCTTGTATTTGAACTTTATAGTTCCAAAAGAAATGACAAAGTTTTATCAAATTGGATAATCCAAATTTCATTCCAAAAAAATGACAAATTTAAAAACCAAAATGCAAATACAAAACAAGACTGGATTTTAATTAGTACATTATCTTAATTGAAAAAAGAAGAAGCCAAAGACAGTTTTAACTCTGCCAATTGTTTTTAGTGATTAATGTAAATTACAAATACGGTAAAAAGTTAAAACCTCCTCTGCAGCATCATGCAAGAACAAAGAAGATAGAACGCATAATGTCGAACATCAAGCAACAGGCCACTATAACAACTTTGGAAAGCATAAGGGTTGAAGAACAAAAGCCAAAGGTTCTTCATTTATTTTATTACCCATCAAAACATAATGATAACTCAAAGCTTCTTTTCCTCAGTGGCTGGCTAGTTTGAGAGTGTTGGCCTTGTCTTGCAGTGTACCAAGCAGACTCTCGAAGCTCTTCTTGAACGAATCTACTCCTTCGTCTTCCAACTGTTCGCCTACCTTGTTCCAGTCTATTCCCAGCTTCTCTAATGCACTGTAAATCCCTTCCGCTTCTGATACATTCACATCTATTGTCCTCTTCACGATTCCATGATCTGCAAATGCTTCCAGGGCTTGATCCGGCATGGTTGACACCTAAAATCACACCCGAAAGAACGGAAACGCTTGTTTACAAAATCCAGAGCCTATGGATATACTTCCAAAGTGTTACTACAGCCTTTTGATCTTCAACATAGACTTAATATTGGGCAGTGAAAGATGAGGCTCAACAAACAAAAAAATTTACTTACAGTGTCAGGTCCGATGAGAGGAGCGACATATAAGGTGTCGGAGTAAGCTGGATTCTTAACACTTGTCGATGCCCAGAGAAGCCTCTGTTTCTTGGCACCTTTCTTAACCAAAGCTTCCCATCTTGGGCCTGAGAATTTCTTCTGGTACAGCTTGTATGCTAATGCAGCTTGAGTCACAGCAGCCTGCAAGAGTAAACATATCCTGTGTCATAAGATCATACTCGATTCACAGTGGCTGGTGTAAGATTCTCAGCGATGAATAGAGCTTTACCTTGCCACGGAGATCTAGGGCTTCTGGGGTACCAATTTGCTCAAGCATCTTATCCATGAGAGTATCCACCCGACTGACGAAGAAGGAAGCAACACTGGTAACTTTTGAGAGGTCATCAAGTCCAGATGCCTCGAGGCCATCCAAATATGCATCAATCACTGCTTCATATCTGGCGATTGAGAATATAAGCTGAAACAGAACAGAAAAAATGAGAAACGATTTAGAAAATGCAACATCAGTGCATTAAAATAACCAAATTCATTCAATACCCTTGAACTAATCTAATTTCAGGTTTAAAGCCGCCCAAGAAATCCAGTGATCTAGCACATCATCACACTCTACATGAATTTGAAGAATTATAACTCATTTTACTACGAAATTCTTTAACACTTGCAATAAAAACATGAATAATGATAAACTCTAGGATAACTTACCGTGACATTGACACTTATTCCAGATGCAATGACATCCCTGATGGAAGGAATGCATGCAGCAGTAGCAGGAATCTTAATGTAGACATTACGACGGTTGACAACCTTGCTAAGATATTTAGCAGCTTCAACAGTCCCTTGGGTATCATCAGCAAGCCTAGGTGAAACTTCAACAGAGACATAGCCATCCGCACCTTCTGTCTGGTCATAGATTGACTCAAAAAGTTTGCAGGCATCCTGAATATCCTTCACCACAAGTTCCCAATACGCACTTTCAATGTCCTTTCCTGATTCCACAAGTGTCCTAATAGTGTATCCATCCAAAATCAAAACAAGACGAAACAAGTTTCTGTCAGATATACATTAACAGATCAGCCAACTTCTCACATAGACATGAATGCTAAAAGTTTTATTACCATGTTGTTAACAACCACACCAGTGACAAAAATATGCATCTATATACTAAAAGGAGTACCTGAACTGATCATTATAAGCATTTGAAGTGGAAATGGCTTTCTGGAAGATCTGCAAAGGTTTAAACAGTAAAGGAGTAAAGACAAAGGGACAAGCAAAGAGTAAACTAAAGTCAAACACACAGAGAGATGATAAAATTACCGCAGGGTTGCTAGTAACGCCTCTAACACCACGAGCAATCAACGGGAGAAGATCTGTGACTGGACGGCATAGATTATCATACCAAGGACTCTGACCTTCCTTCTCGTAAAGATCATGAAGAGTCGTTCTTTTTCCAGCAGTTCCATTTCCACCAGAGACTGAACACCTCACACTGAAATTAACACCAAAGGAAACAGGACAAAATCATCACAAAACTCAGATTTTTACCAACCAAAAAAAAAGAGAAAGTTTGATTATATTAGCCTACACGATGAGATTCGAGATACGTTTCCAGCTAAAAAAGGATAATTTTTGGTGAAACCCCAAAGCGAGAAACAGACTATACAGAGACAAAAACACAAGCATAAATGGATAGATAGACTTACAAGAGGGAAGGTCTTGATTGTTGATTATAACGAAGAGAAAGCTGAGAAGATGAAAGCTTTGCGTTCAAACTGCGGAAACTGATGGAGGATCTGGGTAAGACAGAAGCAGCAGAAGAAGAAGATTTGGAGTCGACACAAGAGACACGGGTAAGATTAGTCGAAATGGTCGCCATTTTTTGGTCGGAGGATATATGAAAAGAGTTTTTCTTGGTTTGATCGATCAAAAGATAAAAACAAGAAGGGGAAAAAATGGGGTTGGTGAGTTTGAGTTAGGTCGGGAACGCAAACGACGAACTAAATCATACGACTATATATCATCATGATGTCGATAGATGCTAATAGTTAACCATTTTCTTGTCATTATTTTACATATATTTTTTTTATTTCTTACGTTTATTAATCCAAATATATCTTAGCTAACAATATTTTGATGTCGATTTGTTAAAACGACAATAAATAGTGTTATTTACTTGATTACAAATCTAACCATGTCGAAAAAAAAACATTATAATGTAGTAAATAAAATGATTGAATATAGAATTTTAATTTTTGATAAATGTGATTTTAACACCTCAAATTAATCAGTTTGAATTTGGAAAACAGCTGGTCTGATATATGAATAAAATAATAACAGATAGAGCAGTGTCTTATGATAAACACGAGAGGTTGCTTCAAATAGTGTTAGTTATATTGCTTAAAAAGACAATCTTGGGTCTTTGGCTTGTAATTAGTATGTAATGGCTGTTGTTAGTTCGCAAGGGTCGGAAAAGTCACTTCCATATCCCAAAAGGAAAGCAATATTAGGTGACGAGAAAAACAATAATTAACATTTTCATCGTCCACAATGGTGGTTTTACCCAAATCAAAGTTTGGCTTTTGTGTGCTGACTACTAGGGTAGTGCTGGGGGTGCTACGGCTGGGATCCAATTGTTAAAAAGGTCAAACAATGAACAAAATAAAATTAATCTGAATTAAATAATTTATTTTATCATATATGCTTTGTCTACATAACCAAATCTTAAGAAAATCTAGATATGCCCCTTTTGCCTGTCTGAAAATTCATTCACGGGATCGTCTTACGAATACAGTTTCTACTTACTTTTTTTTTTTATAGATAATCAAAGCCAATATTTAATTTTTTTTTTTTTTGGGTTCTATGTTAGCCCCCCATCTAGATACTAGAGAACTCATACCTGTAGACTTTATCTGCAGTTTTGGGATATGTATGCATTGCGAAATCAATTTTAGTGAACATTGAGAAATAATTGGAACTCAAATGTAAATACAAATCTTAATTGGTGATGACGCCTAGAATCTTGAGATACTAAAGAAGTCTCTCATACATAGGACAAATAGATAGGCATGATAAACAATAAACACAGACTATGAACAGAGTCTTTTCACAAGCAATAGATAATCGAAGCTTGGGTATACGTTCAACAAATATCACAAGTTTGTATTATTCAGCAAAAACAAGACAAATCTTGCTCTCAAAATGCCAGATTCCGGAATATAAAAACAGAAACAGATAAAGTTCATTGAGACCCAGACACTGACTGACGTGATTTATTTAATCAACCAATGAGTAACTTATTGTCTTCCAGGAAGCTGTAGGTTGGTACTTCCAGGTTGTATGGTGCAGGACCTTTCCGAATTCTTCCAGAGATATCGTAATGTGATCCGTGACACGGACAAAACCAACCACCATAATCACCAGCATTAGGCAAAGGGATGCATCCCAAATGAGTGCAGACCCCAACCACAACTAACCATTCTGGGTTCTTGACCCTAACAGAGTCTTCTTGTGGGTCCCTCAGGGATCCAATATCCACACTATTGGCCAGCTTGATGTCATCTTCTGTTCTTCGCCTGATGAAGACGGGCTTTCCACGCCACTTGACTGTAACGGTAGTTCCTGGTTCGATGCTCCCTAGGTCAACCTCGAGGGATGCAAGGGCAAGGACATCTTTACTTGCAGACATGCTCACAACAAGCTTCAGAACAAGAAGGCGAATAACAGAGGCATAAACAAACCTCCCACCCGACAAGACAAAATAGGCAAATGCACGCTTGCTAGGGTCACCAGGTGGGTAACGCTCATGGTTATGGTCGTCATAGACAATCTTTGAGTTAGGTGTTTTGACAGCTTCTACGGTGGCTGGGACTGCCGAACCAAAACCTATCTCATTTCCTTGATTAAGGACTTGAGAAGAAAAACCTGAAAATAGCACGACATATTAATATATTCACATCAATAAGTATTAAGCAGTAGAAAGACTACCACTGAAAATTAATGTATAAGCTTCTATAGTATAACAAAAGTAAATACACACGGAATCCATGAGGTATCAGATGCAGGAGTATGAGAGATTCAGCCAAAAAAGTATACTCTAATCAACGCAGACATCAAGATAACCAATTCAATGATCAATATGAATACACAAGATCAAAATTTTAGATATCAGGAAGCCAGTGTTAATCACACTAAGGATTACACAACCCAAGGATTTACAAACAGGAAGCTTTCCTCATCAAACAAAGGATTTTCTCAGAACTTGTCAATTCATATTCGATCAATAAACTCAAATGTCTATTTCCTTCTGGATGAAAGAAGTGATCATTAAAGTAGCTGCAAACAATAAAAGAATAATGGAGGAGCATAACAGATTCATCCAAACAATTCTACCATGATATCAAATTCAGTTGAAACTAAACTTCTCTTATCAACACACAAAAAAAAACAAGCAAACCAAACAATGCTCAGATGGTGTGTATTACAAACATGCTTAAAACAAAACAAAACTCTCAAGCTAAGATCGCAAATAGCTCTTTCGGTTAACAAAACATAATTGCCAGAAAGCAAGTTCCTCTACATGCCTTTTAACTGCTATGAATCCTACAGACATAGTATATAGTTAACACATCAACGTCCCTTATAATGAAGAAATACAATGATACACAAAATCAAAATTTAAGAAATAAAGAAACCAGTGTGAATCACACTAACGCACACCAAGGATTTTACAAACAGGAAAACTATTGGGAAGCTTTTCTCGTCAAACAAACGATAATCTCAGAACTGGTCAATTAATATCCGATCAATCTAACTAAAATGTTCGTTTCTATTTGGACAAAGGAAGTAATCATTAAAGGCATAACTAATCCAGTAAGGAGAAATGTTAAATCAAGCTATAATACACCGTCTACTTCATGAAATTCAAAACAGATGTCACGTTTGTTCGCACGGATCATCGCCCAGATACAATACTAGCAATCTCGATCATTCCCAGGAATCATACAAGCAAAAAAAAAAAAAAATCATTTTTTTTTTAATCATTCAATCAATGAATCTGTAAACAACATCAGAAATGAAAATCAATCAAGAGAGAGAAAGGGTTGTAGATCAGCAGACCTCTGATAAGGCTCCGGTGGTAAGAATTGAAAGATAAGAGATCTGCAGAGGGAACGAATCTGGGTGCTGAAGAGGAGTCGCCGCCATCGGAAAGGGTATGGTCACGGGAAACGACGAAGGAGGTCGCAGTCGAAGATCTCTGCGAAACAGAGAAAAGCCTCCTCCCTGCAACTCGCAGCATCTCTGCTCAATGAGTTATGGCCGAATCTAGGGTTTCGCTCAGAGCAAGAACGCAATCCTCAGGTACGGAACGGCCGGTGCAAACAGAAGAATAGTCCCTTAAAAATTGTCTTCGAGAAAAGGTCAATTTTTTTTTTTTTTTTAAGGTATAGTTAAGATATATATTCTATAATATGTGACATAAATAATTTTATTTGAGTATGATACCAGAAAAAAAAAAACAAAAAAAGATAAATGAGAAAATAGTAATTTTTAATAATAAGATTAGATGGGCCATGAGGTATTATTACTTTTCAGGGTGAATGATAATTGTTATTCTGCAAATCTATTGTATGTTGCGACGATGAGGTTGATTTGAACTAGTTTTAAGAGAACAGTCTCTAGAATCACCAACGTTCTTAGGATTCACAAGCGAGACGTCAAGGTAAGTTGGAAGAGATTCATCAAAGACATTCTCTAACGTGTAGTCTTAGGCCACCACCAGCCACAATATAAACAGCAATTATAGTATTTCACCAATGAGATTTAGAAGCCTTGAACAAAGGAGGACATAATCAAAGCAGTAATCATAGATAACCAACTAAATGAGAAAATGAGGCTAAGATACAATCAGAAAAATGACGGCATTCATGATTCATCAAAGAAATAGTCTCCATGTTGAGAAATTCGTTGGAAAAGGACACTTCTCACTATGGAAGATAAAGTTTATGGCTTAGTTGGAAGTTGAACGTCTTCGAAATGTCGTCTCCAGAAAGAACATGAAAGGTTCAAAACATTCTCAAACACCTTGAACCATAAGAAGAAGTTTCTGTGGCACGATTCTGACAACGAAAGGAATCTCTCTAACAAACGATATGCATACTTATAAATAAGAAAAATAGGCATGATCCTATTCAAAATTCTTTTCAAATAATAAACAGAGACTATGAACATTGTCTTTCACCAGATGAGACAGATACTAAGTCATACAATGACAAGTTTGTATTATTCACCAAAACAAGACAATCTTGCTGACAGACCAAAGTGTGAGGAAAGCGAACTTGCACGCTAAAATGCCGGAAAAAAAAACAAAAACAAAAACAGATTAAGACAATTCAGACCAGGACACCGACTCTTGTGCTTTATTCATTAACCAATGAGTAACTTATTCTCTTCCAAGAAGCTGTACGTTGGTACTTCCAGGTTGTATGGTGCAGGACCTTTCCGAATTCTTCCAGAGATATCGTAATGTGATCCGTGACACGGACAAAACCAACCGCCATAATCACCAGCATTAGGCAAGGGGATGCACCCCAAATGAGTGCAGACTCCAACCACGACTAACCATTCAGGATTCTTGACCCTAACCGAGTCTTCTTGTGGGTCCCTCAGGGATCCAATATCCACACTATTGGCCAGCTTGATGTCATCTTCTGTTCTTCGCCTTATGAAGACGGGCTTTCCACGCCACTTGACTGTAACGGTAGTTCCTGGTTCAATGCTCCCTAGGTCAACCTCGAGGGATGCAAGGGCAAGGACATCTTTACTTGCAGACATGCTCACAACAAGCTTCAGAACAAGAAGGCGAATAACAGAGGCATAAACAAACCTCCCACCCGACAAGACAAAATAGGCAAATGCACGCTTGCTAGGGTCACCAGGCGGGTAACGCTCATGGTTATGGTCGTCATAGACAATCTTTGAGTTAGGTGTTTTGACAGCTTCGACAGTGGCTGGGACTTCCGAACGAAAATCTATCTCATTTCCTGGACTAAGGACTTGCGAAGAAAAACCTGAAAATAGAACGAAATATTAATATATTCACATCAAGGCAAACTTTGTTTTCAATCAATAGGTCAACAACAATAAGTATTAAGCAACAAAACGCTAAAGAAATGACAGTGGAGAAAGGACTCCACGATCAAGATTTGGAATTAATATTATGCTTCTAAAGAAAAACATAAGTACAGAAAAACGGAATCCATGAGAATAAAGACTAATGCAGGAGTATAACAGATTCATCCAAACAATTCTAAAATAAATTCAGTGACAACTAAAGTTTATTTAACGGAGAAACCAAGGAAACAAATTCAATGATCAGATGCTCTTCATTATAGAGATGCTTACAAATCTTAAGCTAAGATGACAAACGTAGCTCTTTTGGTTAACAAAACTAAATTTAAGATTCCTTTACTGATGCAAGTTCCTGCCTTTTAGCTGCTATGAATTCGCCAAACCAAGTATAATTAGTTAATATGATGTGCCCAAAGACGATAAAACATCAATCTCTCTAATAATTAAAAAAATACATGGATACACAAGATCAACATTGCTTTTCTCATCAAACAAAGGATTATATCGGAACTGGTCAGTTCATATTCGATTAATCAACAAAAAAAAGTCACTCCATTTTCCCTCTGGACAAAAGAAGTAATCATAGAATGCAGAATTTTCCAGCAAGGAGAAGAACGAAATGGTACATCAAGCTCTAATACAAATCACGAAATTCAAAATCAGATGATACGTTTGGAATTATCGCAGATATGATTACGAATCTCAAATCATTCTCTTGATTCATACAAGCAAAAAAAACAAAAAGGTTTCTTTTTTGGAAATCATTCTATCGATAAAGTTGCAAACAACAGCAGAAATGGAAAATCAATCTAGAGAGAGACAGGGTTGTAGATCGGCAGACCTCTTATAAGGCTCCGGTGGTAAGAATTGAAAGATGAGAGATCCGCAGAGGGGACAGATCTAGGGGCGGAAGAGGAGTTGCCGCCATCGGAAAGGGTCTGGTCACGTGAGAGGACGAAGGAGGTCGCAGTCGAAGATCTCTGCGAAACAGAGAAAAGCCTCCTTCCTGCTACTCGCAGCATCTCTGCTCAATGAGATATGGCCGAATCTAGGGTTTCGCTCAGAGCAAGAAGACAATCCTAAGGTTAGGAATGGCTGATGCAAAGAAAAGATTACTCCTTAACAAAGTTTTTTTTTGTCCACCTTTAAAAATAGGGGTCGTTTACTTAAATAGTACACAAGGTACAGATCTTTTTTTAATTACTTTAATATTTTTCATTTTTCCGAATTACCAAAATATCCTGATAATCATTTGCTAACAAAAACATAATAAAGAAATTCGACTAAGTAATTAGAAGTAATTACGTAATAAGATTCTTTCGATTACTGGCTTACGAATGCAGCTTACTTAAGCTTTATCACCCGATCTAATCAGACATGGCCGATTTTATAAATTTTTATAATTACTTAAATAGATCATTCGTTACGACTAAGTTAAGAATTGCTACGATTTCTCATGATTTATGATTTTATTTGTGGGCTCCATGCAAAAACAAAACCACATCGATCCGAACGCATCGCATAAGAAGTAGCCGCCAAAATTAAGAGAAGTGAGTCGCCAACAATTCAAACTTGTTCATCTTCTTCGTCATCGCATTCATCTCTTTCTTTCGACAATGGATCCGTAATAATTATTTCCGAGTGTTAAAAAGATCGATTTACGCTTAATCCTCGACAAGAGAGTCGCAGAGTTTTTCAAGTACATGAACAAACATCATATGACAATCGAAAGCGATGATAATGGAGACTATGGGCAGTCGCGAAGCGTATAAAATTAGCCGAGCTACATGCTATCTTATAAAATTTTGAAAAAATTATCTCGTGATACGCCCGGTTTATGCTCGCAATACGCGACAATGCAAAGCTTTTTGAGCTTAATCAAAATCGACCACGCTTTCAGATGGAGGTCACAGATCAACGCGATGATGTTATGCGGTAATGAAACACGCTCACATGTCTCAAAAGAGGTAACAAAGTCCGTAATAAGAAGTGATTTAGATGAGATATCAGGCATACTCAAGATGCATCGAGTCCTGCAATGTAAGTAATACAAATATAGGTAAAGTCAGTAAGCCACGAAGGAGGAGCATTTAATCAAGATAAGAAGATGCATTTACTGACACCGATTGACATTATATTTACGATTGGCCATCTCGATGATGATAATTTTTCAATATTAGGAAAGCTCTATCAAGAAGATGAAAATTCACCTAATTTCGCTCAAGAAGAGATCCCAGAATATCGGGCACCATTTGATGGGATCCGATGAGCTCAAGTTGAGATGTTTGCTAAATATTTCGTGACGAGATACGCCCAAAAAGGATCCGAACTGCCCGAAACTTCTTACTGAGGATCGATTCGATTTTGATGTGTCGGATCCACAAAAGAAATGCTTATCGTCGGTAAACGGATGTACTGGAGAGTTCGGCTTCTACCCAAGGAAAATCTCCGTAATTCTATATTCGTGGATATGACTAAGAACACACATGTTCTACTGTAGCGTTCTTCGATCCCGCCAAGCAACACCGGATATTTTAGAGCATCAGATAGATTTCCTTGGCGACATTGATCCATCGGTCAAACCTGCACATGTCGCAGAGCCATTACCAAGCAATTTGGAATCAAGGTAAATTTTTGACCCGGCTGACTTATTTTATAACTCATGGCTGACTTAGTAGTAGTATGATCCGGCTGACTTATATTAAGTGTGGCTGAGTTATTATAACTCATGGCTGACTTAGTAGTATGACGGCTGACTTATTTTACGCTGGCAAGTTAAAGATTATCGTGATGGATTATCGAAGGCGCATATGCTACGCTGCAAGACGGATCGATACCAAAAGTCTTGAGAAGGAGTATGAAGACTTGCCGTCTTATCTATATATGATAAGAAGGGCAAATCCGAGTACAATTACGCGTCCTCAACTTGATGTGGAAGGAAGATTCAAGTATTTGTTCATCAGATTCATGCAGCCAATGGGTTATTCGCAGAAGTCGTGGGTTTCGATGGTACATTTCTTCATGGAAAATATAAGGGCACACTTCTTACAGCACTAGCTCAAGATGGTAATTTTCAGATATTTCCAATTGCTTTTGGTTTGGTCGACACCGAGAATGATGATTCTTGGAAATGGTTTTTTTCACAACTGAAACTTGTGGTTCCGGACGAGAACGGGCTCGCGATTATCTCCGATAGACATAACTCAATTGGGAAAGCAATGGGACTGTTATCCGTTAGCTGTGGAATGCATACATTTATACAAGAACATATGGTACTGCTTAAAGGTGGAAACTTGTTTCGTTTGGTGAAAAAGTTACAAGATGGATGAATTCAATGCCGTTTTCTATGAGATAAGAACTCTAAATCCCGATCTTCATGGCTACCTCCAGAGAGCCGATGTACGAAAGTGGGCACGTGTTCATTTTCCGGGTGATAGATATAACATAACGACAACAAATATAGCGGAGTCGATGAACAAGGTGCTTTCAAAAGCTAGAAGTTTGCCAATTGTTCGTCTCTTAGAAACGATAAGGTCATTGATGACGAGGTGGTTTGCCCAGCGAAGAGAAGATGCAAGGTCGATGAAAACGACGCTTATACGCGGGGTTGAGAAAGTATTGGAGGTAAGTCAGCCATAACAATAGTATAAGTCAGCCATTAAATAAATATTATAAATCAGCCTTAAGTCAGCCGTCATTACTTTTATATTATTTTCAGGCCCGTGCTAGATTGGCAGTACAAAATATGTATCATGTGCGTAGTTACTGGACATCCTTGCATATTGTTAATTTGAATGCCAGGAGATGCACATGCCGTCGGTTTAACGTCGAGAAGGTGCCTCGCATACGCAATCGCATCGCCGAGCATGGAACGCCGTATATCACCGCACTGATCGGCGGAGGGATTATTTAGCAAATGCGTATGCTGGTACAGTTATGCCTATTGATACGGCACTACCCGTACCTGAACATGTAGCTAAACAAGTGTGCTTGCCACCAATTCCACGGAGTCAACCAGGAAGACCTAAGATGTCACGATTTAAATCTTCTTTAGAAATGGCGTTGTCGAAGAAACGTCCTCGAAAGCAACACACGTGTTCTCTATGTAATCGGGTTGGACACAATGCAAAAACTTGTAAACCATAAATTCATTGTTGTCAAATTCATTGTCATAATAAGAGCGTTCTCATTTACTATAACTCGGCCGTAACGTTCGAAAATCAGCCGTACAAAACCTATTAACTCAGCCGTAACTCAGCCGTAATAAAAGGGCAAGTCAGCTGTAAAGTACCTATTAACTCAGCCGTAACAAAGGGCAAGTCAGATGTAAAGTACCTATTAACTCAGCCGTAAGTTCATAAGTCAGCCGTAACAAAGGGCAAGTTAGCTTGTAAAGTACCTATTAACTCAGCCGTAAGTTCATAAGTCGCTATTACAGCCGTAAAGAACTTATTAATTTTGCCGTATTAAGATCATATAAGTCAGACATAATTATGTTGTCATGTTGTCATGTTGTTCATGCGGTTATGTTGTTCATGCAAATTATATAGAAGGGAAATGGTTCAACTGATTAGTAAACGAAACAATGAAATTAGTAAACGAAAAAGTCTAAGTAGTAAACGAAAAAGTCTTCAAATTAGTAAAAAAGTCTTCAAATTACAAACAATGAAAACACAAAAAAACTAGTAAAAACTAAACATGAAAACAACAACTATGCCTCCCGCTCTCTCCGCTGCTCGCGATCGCCCACGGCTCTTCTGCCACCGAGGGCGTTTGAGCGGCCGTCTCTGCGATCCAGGCATAAATTATTTCACTGCATTCGCGAGTTGCTTGGATCATACCCTCCAAACGTGCTATCTGCAGGTTGCATTCAACGTCGGGGGGCATTTCAGTTGGCGCCGACGTGGGGCATTTCATCCGACGCCGTGCGGTGAGCACGGGCATTACGCTAACGCGAGATGGACGGCGTGCCATTATGTGCTGTATTAGAAGGATATTGTAGACTATGGGGTGCGAGTCTATATATATATAATGGAAGAGGAACCCGAAGGGGCGCCAAGTGACGTTTCGCTTCCCGCACGTAAACAATAAGTCAGCCGTAACAAGTGAATAAGTCAGCCATAATAAGTTCAAAGTAAATGAAAGATGTTTTAAGAATAACGAAAACACTAAGTCCCAGAATAAATACATAATCCACAGTCGTTCATCGTAATAAGTTCATAACGTGAAGTAGAAACGAATGACAAAGATGTTTTAAGTCAGCCGCACTATAACACTAAGTCAGCCGTTGTACTAACAGTTTCATAATTACAAGTCGTTTACAAAAACGATCACATGTTACATTCAGTCATCAGTCATTAACCTAAATAATTACATAAATCAGCCATCAACAGCACAAAATTTTATAAATTTAATCGAGAAACTGATTTAAATATTCTGGTGCCTCCTCAAAGATATCCGCTGCCATCTGTTCTCGTAAATGTTGAATATTTTGGTCACTTAGGCCTTCGAAGTTAACGCCAAGCGCTAGACATTCAACGAATTTCAGCGAATAGACACCACAATCGCCTAGGTTTTGGTTTTAGGGGACGTTCTTTTTGACCCTTCTACAGCTGAACTGCTTCACGGTGATCTTACGCATATGGGTTGGCACGATTTCGGCTAGGTGTCATGCGCGAAATGGCCTGCATGATCTAGAACTTCGTTCGCTCAGCGGCTCCCATTATACTATCGTAAATATCGATTTTCTCTTTTTTCAAATCGATGTCTAGGGTTACCCAGTGGTTGCCACCGACGTTGTGTACGACATAGAGGTTGTCCACATCTTCATACCACTTCCTGAATGTCAGTGTATCTTCAGGAGCCAATCACTCGCCAGCTTAATCCACCCCTTAGAGAATTTAAATTTCTTTCGATTTTTTGACGCTTCATAATCTTTTACCCAAATCGAGACTTTTGTCGAGCAATACGATCAGTGGAATGGGGTGAGGGAGATTCGAACGTATCCTCGTGAGTCTCATGAAAGCGCATGTGTAATAAAAAGAAAGTCAAAATAAGTCACCGTAAAGTATAAAATCAGATAACTATTATAGTAATATACTAAATAACTCAGCCGTAATATGCAGATAACTCAATCATGCTAGATAACTCAGTCAGAATAGCTAGATAACTCCGATGCTAGATAACTTAGCCTTCAACTATTATAAATCAGCCGTTAAGCATAACTTACATCGTCACCTAACCAACCATACGTAGGTTCAGGCCAAGCAGCTCTCGGGGTAATGAGAACCCTGTAGAAATAAACCTCTGATGGCACCTCTGGTGGCTGTGTATCAAGTGGAAATCTCCTGAAATTAAASGCAATATTTAGTACTAAATCATATGAAATATATATCAATGTCACCCACCATATGAAATTTGCAACGTACTCGTACGGACGTAGGTAGTTAGTAAGCGCCTCCTTTCTCAATGGATCAACCAATTTTAGTGGATCGTATATTGCTTTCGAAGGGACGAGATCTTTCCTCATATAAGTCAATCCACTGTGCCCAATAGCTGGATACGGTGGTGGTGGAGGATACGATTTCTTCAACGGAGGGCCAACTGCATCTAATGATTGAATAGCAGAAGTTATGCCGTCTAAAGCAGCAGACAGTTGTGCGCACCGTATTCTTTCCTCCTCAGTCTCCTCCGACTGGGACAACAACTTGTTATCTTCATCCCGTACTTTGTCGGTTATATCAGCTAATTCATCACTATCTCGCGGTTGCGGCTGCGGTTACGGTTGCTCTTGCGGTTGTTGGTCATCACCCTCACTTGTATCTACCAAGTGCGGAATCACAAAACCTTTGTTGCAATCATCTCTGGCCTTAATGACAATTTTCTTGACCTCTTTGTTGACCTCTGTTTTCTTCTTCCTCTCTTGCCGTTTGTTTTTGGCTTTAAATTTAAATTTATCTGCCACCACCTCTTGAACAACAAAATCGCTGTCAACATCGTCAACCGCCTTCGCAGGGGTTGGAGGCTGGTTCTGCATATGGATCTGTAAGAAAAAAAAAGGATAGAAATAACTAAGCCGTAATAAGGTAGATAACTCAGCCGTAATAAGCTAGATAACTCAGCCGTAATCTATAAAACTCAGCCGTAATATGCTAGATAATCTATAAAACTCAGCCCTAATATGCTAGATAACTCAGCCGTAATAAGCTAATAAGCTAGATAACTCTCAGCTAGATAACTCAGCCGTAATAAGCTAGATAACTCTCAGCTAGATAACTCAGCCGTAATAAGCTAGATAACTCAGCCGTAATCTATAAAACTCAGCCCTAATATGCTAGATAACTCAGCCGTGATAACATTTTTCCTGGCAATAGATTAGATAACATACCAGACTCGTAAACTCTTGATTATCTTCAGGTGGCTGATAAGGTTTGTTGCAATCATCTCTGGCCTTAATGACAATCTTCTTGACCTCTTTGTTGACCTGCTTTCTTTCCTTCTCGCTGCTTTGGTTTTAAATTTAAACTTATCTGCCACCACCTCTTGAACAACAAAATCGCTGTCAACATCGTCAACCGCCTTCGCAGGGGATGGAGGCTGGTTCTGCATATGGATCTGTAAGAAAAAAAAAGGATAGAAATAACTAAGCCGTAATAAGCTAGATAACTCAGCCATAATAAACTAGATAACTCAGCCATAATAAGCTAGATAACTCAGCCGTAATCTATAAAACTCAGCCGTAATATGCTAGATAATCTATAAAACTCAGCCCTAATATGCTAGATAACTAAGCCGTAATAAGCTAATAAGCTGATATTTCCAGATAATAAGCTAGATAACTCAGCCGTAATCTATAAAACTCAGCCGTAATATGCTAGATAATCTATAAAACTCAGCCCTAATATGCTAGATAACTMAGCCGTAATAAGCTAATAAGCTAGATAACTCTCAGCTAGATAACTCAGCCGTAATAAGCTAGATAACTCAGTCGTAATCTATAAAACTCAGCCCTAATATGCTAGATAACTCAGCCGTAATAACATTTTTCCTGGCAATAGATTAGATAACATACCAGACTCGTAAACTCTTGATTATCTTCAGGTGGCTGATAAGGTTTGCGTGTTCTCAACTCCTTCATCCCTGTTTCTAGCAGAGAAACTCTTTTCTCTATATCAGATTTCAACTGGACAAATTCCTCCCGGACTTTTGACACCACCCTATCGCCTATGCCATGAACCAGTTCGTTAATGCTGGTTTCCATTGCATCAAATTTATCGTACAGTCGCACGATCAAATCAACCGCTTCGGAGTCTTCTCTCAAACCCTACAATAAAAATTCATGTAAACACTTAACACTTAAACCACAATAGAATTTGTGTAAACTATAAAATTCTCGAAGAAGCCTTTACTACGCTTTATCCCCACTGTCATCAACATTAAACCCAAAATCACCATCGCAATCGCTGTTTTCGGGTTCGACATCATCAGCGACTCTCTTAGCTTTATGCTTCGTCTTAGTTTGGACGGCTACATTAGCTTTTCTAACATCCCAAAAGCGTTCATCAAAATTACCATCCAAAATATCGCATATTAACTGATGAAGTTCAGGGTCGTTAGCTTGGTCGTTATCTTCAGAACCCCAATCAGGATAAATTTCAGCAACAGGCTTGATAACCATCTTCCTGACACGCACCTATAATCACAAATGAACCATAAAAACAACAGAAAAGTCAGCCGTCAAGTAAGATAAGTAAGCCATGAATTATATAATTTAAGTCAATCGTCAAATAAGATAAGTCAGCCATAAATATATAAGTCAGCGAATTAAGAAAACAGTACCTGACCATGCTTGGCAATCTCATCAGCAATAAAACTTTCGATTGTTTTACGAGGACGTGATCCACCCCAACGAAGGAATGAAATTTCAGTAGGATTTGTTAATCTCCCAAGAGCCTCCCCCAAAACAGTTACTGATTCATACGCCCAAAATTGTAACGCGTGGACGCATCCRGGCACCGTGTATGAATTTCCTTGACCCCCGACCTTCTTAATTCCTTCCATTAGATCCTTAAACGCCACTCTACCCCACGGGTAACTATCAACGTCTTCAATTCTGAAGACTCTTTTGGYACTTTCCATAGRCAGTCGAGAATTATGATGTAAGCCGTGTATACCCATGTGGAGAATACACAACAACCCAACCTGCATCCTTTGCTGAAATTCCCAACCCCGACACTTTCCGAATACACCAGCAAGTTCATCAAATTTCGGACCACCAACAGCGCCTTTGGGAACACCCAACAATTCCCACATCGGACGGTAGTCAGCTGCACAGTTTTCCTCAGGGTATGCACCTGACTCTAAACYCGTAATTTMTGTAAACTCGTGAAGGCTGAATCTTATTGGTTGCCCCCCGACGAWTGCCCAAATCTCATGTTGGCTTGATATCCGTAGCTGTCGCGTAAGAAAATAATGTACGGTCTTTGCTGACCATATATAGTCGGAATCGACCAGCTTGGGAATGATTCCAACTTTTGTTTCCTTTATTGCTTCCCACGCATCAATCCCTATTGCTTCTCTGACGCGTGCGAAATTGCCCATCTGRCAATTATGGTTCAAGCTTTTCGGCATCAACGGAGATTTCCCATCTTCGTAAAGCGGGGACGGGTATTTCTTTGAACCTTCCATCTAATAAATCAGCCATCAAAAACACATAACTCAGCCATTAAAACTCATATGTAAGTCAGCCATAAAGAAACTTATAACAAAGCCATCAAAACTCATAACTCAGCCGTTAAACGTGGCGAACTTTACCTAGAAAGAGTAAATATCTTCGGAAGTTGAACCCTAAGTCTTCAACGAAAGCGAGACGAATGCGAGGCGGAATACGAAGCGTCAGACTGCGGCTAACCGGAACAAGGCAGACTGACGAGGCGGAAGGCGACGGCGAATAGGGATGCTAGATCTTTTGCGTTTTTTTTTCTTCTTTTACTAGAATATGAGAAAAGAGTCTGTTCGGTTTCCTCTTTATATACCCTTGCAAGAGAAATTAACTGTTCGGAAAAAAATTAAAAGAAACCTAATTAGGGATATTATGGACATTTCACTACGGTTAAGTATTATTCTAATAATATTATAAGAAATGTGTATTATTTTAGTTTCTCTTTCTAAAAATAGTCTCCGAGAAAATGTCAATTTGGTTTTTCCTATTAATACTCAAAAGGTATACAATGACGGTGTTCTTCTTACAATCTTACCGTAGACAATTTATGTAGCTTCGTGGCACATTAATGTACTTGTTTTGTTTCTTGTACAAATACATTATTAATAAATCCATGGTAACATAAATAATGTTATTAATAAAATAAAACAATAAATAAACATTATAAAAGTACTCAATTCTTTGTTTCTTTTGAAATAAAGTAATAAATAAAGCTTTCAATTCAGCTACTAAATTTTTTTTATTTTTTTTTAATATCACTTATGAGTTCTTCAAGTTCTTGCCATTTTTTCTCACATCCATCTCTTCCAAACTTGTCTCAACAACATAATTTTCCTATGTACATTTATAAAATAAACCTTAAAAATGTAAATATTTACATCACATTGCCATTACTTCAAAGAACAAATTTTAATATTTTATTATGGGTAATTTAGTAATTTATTATTATGTGATAATTTTCGTTTTAATTAATTTATTTATTTTAATATTTTTTTTTAAAAGTAGTTAAAAATAGATTTTATGAAGATTATGTTGATTTAATTAAACACACTAATTCAATTACATTTAATTTTTCAAAAATAAGAGATTTTATGTAGAATCTGATTTTTTAAAGAAAGTTTGAAGGAAGAATTTATGTAGAGAGAGTTTTTTTTTATTCTTTCTAGATTATAATTTTTGTTTAATTAATTTTTTTTTGAAAAGTAGTTAAATATTTGTTTTTTACTTTTTCTAGATTGTTATTTTGTTTTAATTATTTCATTTATTTTACAATTTTGATAAATAGTTAAAAATAATTTTTTTACTTCTTTATAGATTATAATTTTTGTTTAATTAATTTTTTTTGAAAATTAGTTAAAGATATATTTTATGAAAATTTTATTGATTTAATTTTCCCAAAATAAAAGATTTTATGTAGATTCTTTTTTAAAATGATCGTATGTTAAAAAAAAGTATATCTCAAAATTTTAAACGTTGACCTTAGGCCTGGGCATTCGGATTTTGGTTTCGGTTTCGGGTATATAGCGATCGGTATCGGTTATTCGGTTACTGGAATTTATGAACCATATAGGTACCAAATTTTTTTGGTTGGGTATCGGTTCGATATCAATCGGTTTCGGTTCGGTTCGGTTATAAATTTGAAGAACCGATAAATACCATTTGAAATCAGTTATCCTTCTGTTCGGTACCGGTATTGATATTTTCGGTTATTTTAGTAATCATTCAAACATAACCAAATCAAATTGTAACCAAAAACTAAATAAACTACGCTTTTGGAGTCAAAAATGATATAAAAGTGGGATCTGAACGATATGCGATTTGGTATATGGTTTATTCATGTTTCAAGGGGAATCAAACAATAAAAATCATAGTTATTCAGCTGTGAAAGCCTTGGTGAACAAGTAAAAGTCGTCTGTTTCTTGTACAAATACATTATTGAAATAAATAGAAAGGCTGAGAATGTCGTGTTCTTCACATCACACAAAACAAATCAATCAAAGAGTTAATTAAAAAGAGTCGCGAGATCAATTATCTTATGTTCGTTCACAAGCACATGAATTGTTGTTGTTTTGTTTTTCTGCCTTCAAAGCATCAAACAAAAACTAAACACAAAGCAACATCACAAGCATACATTATTATTGTTTTGGTGACAGCATCAAACACAAACTTTCCATCTGAATTCATTATTTGAGTCTATGACTTCGAATCATCCTGTCCCGCATTCAAAACCTGAAAGCGTGAAATCAAAGAAGAGAAAACACAAGAACAAAATGATGATGATGAAGTATAAGATTTTGTTTCTTACTTTTTTTTTCCGATCGTCCGCAGCTTTTCTTAACGTACCCCTCATAATAATAACCTTAATACCAAAAAAAAAAAAAAAAAAAAGAAGAAAATCACAAGGCTGATTTAATTCGTAATTCGACTCTGACCGAGTACATATATAAGGAAATGGAAATCTCTCTCTCCCTCTACATACCACAGCTATATCCCGCAGCGAATGATAGAAGTCGACCTACGTTGTACACGACAGAGCCTCCAGATCCTTCCAATACTACTATCACAGATGACAAAAACAAAAACAAAAAAAAACAAAGAAATCAAAATCAAAGTCAAAATTTCCATCCGAATAGGAACGAATTCATCGAAACCCCACGCTCGTGATTTTTATACAGAATTCATGCGTAATCAGATAACTTTACCGCTGCCAAAATTAGGGCTTGAAGAGAAATTGCGACTAGACACAACCGATCTCCCTCCGCGAGTCACCCGCTCAATAACAGATCTCAGATTCGGCGGCATGGTAGAAAATTTAGGGTTCGTCTCTGATTTGTGATTTCCTATCCTCTCCAGAGGGGAAATATATGGTTTCTTCCGACGTTATATAGCTGCTCCGCTTTCTTGTTAGGCCATTTCAATATCTGTGCATTATTAAACTAAACTAGAAATGTTTGGGTTGATATTATAAATTATTTATAGACCAGATATGATATTGGATCCGATGCACGGATACTTTTATTAATTAATATATGTAATATACTGATTTGCTAATTAAATTTATAAATTATAATATTTCACAATTCAAAAAGAGAAATTTGTGTTTATCAGATTTTAACAGATTTACTGCATTTTTTAACCATTTATTATTATAAACAGAAATCCACAAAATAACTATCGGCTATTTTAATTATAGTCTATTATGACCCTTCCAAAATAAAAAATTTCTTTGTTTTAATATTCCAGGTAGTGGATAAGACCGACGGTGATAGTTGATTCACATATAAATGATATTGGTGATATTTGCTTCAAATATAAATTTTTTTCCCTGCCACAATATTAATCGAAACTATGTTAGGAATAATATAAAACAATATGCATCATTTTCTAAATTTAAAATACATTTTTCTAAACGACATATTTTTTAATAAGAAAATGATGCACATAACTTTGAATTGTATTTTTCTGTGAATGAACAAATAAAATTAAAAAATAAATAAATAATTTAATTTAGTATTTCCTATAATCCATAAAATAAATAAATTAAACACTAATATAAAAATTTCTAAAAATATAATAATATTTTTAAAAACATTATTATATTTTCATAAATTATCATTATCTATTTATGTAAAGCAAACCACCAAAAATCAACGCATTTTGGTTCATTTAATAGTCATTTCTTTATATAAACACTACTAGTCATTTCTTTTATATAAACCTTTGAATCGGAAAAGTTGGTAATAATGGAATATCAAGTTGATCTAATGACATGTATGTTGATATTTCCAGAAAATCCGACTTAGTTTTCTTTTTTTTATTATTGACAGTAATATGTTTATTTTACTATTTTCTTTTATGTGATAACAATCTATTTAGTTGACCATTTTTTTTTAACTTACTATATATTTTATTTTTTTATTTTGATAACAATTTTGTTATATTTTTTTAATTTTTAAATATTCTAACTTCATTATTTTTTTGTTTCATGTATAGGAAACATATTAAAATACATTTTTAAAAATAACTCTTATAGATTCTTTAACTTCCATATCTTTTCGTTTCATGTATATGACACATATAAAAAATATATAATACATAACTATAGCAGATAACATGTATATTTATTAATAAATCCATGGTAACATAAATAATGTTATTAATAAAATAAAGCAATAAATAAACATTATAAAAGTACTCAATTCTTTGTCTCTTTTGAAATAAAGTAATAAATAAAGCTTTCAATTCAGCTACTAAATTATTTTTTTTGTCTCTTTTGAATATTACTAATGGGCTCTTCAAGTTCTTGCCGTTTTTTCTCACATGCATCCTCTTCCAAACTTGTCTAAACAACATAATTTCCCTATATATTATTTGGAAAGTACATTTATAAAATAAACTTTAAAAATATAAATATTTACATCACATTGACATTACTTCAAAGAACCAATTTTAATATTTCATTATGGGTAATTTAGTAATTTATTATTATGTGATAATTTTCGTTTTAATTAATTTATTTATTTTAATGTTTTTTTTTCAAAAGTAGTTAAAAATAGATTTTATGAAGATTATGTTGATTTAATTAAACACACTAATTAAATTACATTTAATTTTTCAAAAATAAGAGATTTTATGTAGAATCTGATTTTTTAAAGAAAATTTGAAGGAAGAATTTATGTAGAGAGAGTTTTTTTTTATTCTTTCTAGATTATAATTTTTGTTTAATTAATTTTTTTTTGAAAAGTAGTTAAATATTTGTTTTTTACTTTTTCTAGATTGTTATTTTGTTTTAATTATTTCATTTATTTTACAATTTTGATAAATAGTTAAAAATAATTTTTTTACTTCTTTATAGATTATAATTTTTGTTTAATTATTTTTTTTTTGAAAATTAGTTAAAGATATATTTTATGAAGATTTTATTGATTTAATTTTCACAAAATAAAAGATTTTATGTAGATTCTTTTTTAAAATGATCGTGTGTTAAAAAAAAGTATATCTCAAAATTTTAAACGTTGACCTTAGGCCTGGGCATTCGGATTTTGGTTTCGGTTTCGGGTATATAGCGATCGGTATCGGTTATTCGGTTACTGGAATTTATGAACCATATAGGTACCAAAATTTTTTGGTTGGGTATCGGTTCGATATCAATCGGTTTCGGTTCGGTTCGGTTATAAATTTGAAGAACCGATAAATACCATTTGAAATCAGTTATCCTTCTGTTCGGTACCGGTATTGATATTTTCGGTTATTTTAGTAATCATTACCCGAAACAGTAACCAAAATCCGAAATTGTAACAAAAAACCCGAAATAAATAAAACTAATACGCTTTTGGAGTCAAAAATGATATAAAAGTGGGATCTGAACGATATGCGATTTGGTATATGGTTTATTCATGTTTCAAGGGGAATCAAACAATAAAAATCATAGTTATTCAGCTGTGAAAGCCTTGGTGAACAAGTAAAAGTCGTCTGTTTCTTGTACAAATACATTATTGAAATAAATAGAAAGGCTGAGAATGTCGTGTTCTTCACATCACACAAAACAAATCAATCAAAGAGTTAATTAAAAAGAGTCGCGAGATCAATTATCTTATGTTCGTTCACAAGCACATGAATTGTTGTTGTTTTGTTTTTCTGCCTTCAAAGCATCAAACAAAAACTAAACACAAAGCAACATCACAAGCATACATTATTATTGTTTTGGTGACAGCATCAAACACAAACTTTCCATCTGAATTCATTATTTGAGTCTATGACTTCGAATCATCCTGTCCCGCATTCAAAACCTGAAAGCGTGAAATCAAAGAAGAGAAAACACAAATGTCGATTCTAGTTTAAATTTTTTCGAACTCCAAATACCCATTTTAGATTCCAAGTGTTAAAAACGAAATTAAACTAAAAAACAATTCATACCAACCTGTTCTTCACGAAGACGTTGTTACATTTCCTCTTCCGGTCTAAAGTTGTACAAGCCTGAGGTATGAAAAAAAAAAAAACAATCATGAATTTTTTTTTTTTTTTTGTGACTATCTCTTAAAAGAAAATATGAATAATCTGAACATTACGTAAAACACCGTAAGAGAAAAATCCAAAGGCAAAACATCTGGTAAGATTAGGACTCTTCGACCTCGTCTCCAACCAAGTGTCCAACCAAGCGGCTTCCTTCGAATCTGAAGATAAAAGAACAAACACAATCACAATCACAAATCCTAATACAAATACATCGAAACCCCCACGATCCGATAATAAGACGCTCGCGATTTGAATTTTAATTTTTATAGGTATCATACGGAATCACTGAGAGTTACCATTGCCACATTTAGGGCTTGAAGAGAAATTGCGACTAGACACAACCGATCTCCCTCCGCGAGTCACCCGCTCAATAACAGATCTCAGATTCGGCGGCATGGTAGAAAATTTTGGGTTCGTCTCTGATTTGTGATTTCCTATCCTCTCCAGAGGGGAAATATATGGTTACTTCCGACTTTAAATGGGCCGGGCCTGCGCTTTCTTTTGTCCGCCTTTACTGTTAGGCCCTATTTCAATATCTCAGCTGCATTATCAAACTAAACTAGAAATGTTTGGGTTGATTTTTTTAAAGATTCGATATAATAAATTATTTGTAGATTATAAATTAATAAATTAAATGCTAAATATATATATAGATATTATCAAAATTTTGGACAATATATTAGCAAAGATTTTATGAAACCTTTTTCATAAATATAATATATTCTATAGAATATCTGTTATAAATATTGAAATTTTTTAATCCATAAATATATGATTTATTTTGATCTAATGAACTGTTATTGTTGATTAAAATCAACCAAATCAAGCCAAATCTCTTCTGAAACAGATGGTGAGGAAAACATGATAGTTGTGTACAGAAAGTTAATTCTGTACTGATGATTTGTTGACCTAAAAGATCATGTGACTTTACTAACTCCAAATCCTTGGATAATCTTTCATTCTCCTTTTATCACAAAATTTAATTAAATTCCGGATTTAATTTTATTTAAAATTTTAACTTCAGTGATTAACTAATCGGGTTACCGAGTGATTAACTAATCGGGTTTCGGTAAATATACCTAACGGAACTAAATACCAAATTAATTTAAAAATATGACATATCTCCTATATATTAATTGAGAAACATTTTAACAAGATAACCTTATGTTTACATGGAATATTACATCAGTGTCATGCTTACGTGTCGTCGCTAGAGTGATTGTCAAAAAATATATTTTATAAGACATTAATTACTAGACTAATTACATAATATTGATAAGTTTTGAGTTTTCACTCGGGTCTATACAAATACGAGGTTTGATTAACAATTGTATATATTATATTCAGTGTCATCTTCTTCTTTTTTTTTTTCTTCTTTCCTATTGTAACCACGATGTTTCTCTCTGGATATTTTCAGGTTATATATGAAGGTCTTTTGCGCTATTCGGGATTACATCGAGAAAAGAGGAGAGAAATCTTCAGAGTCCTGTAAACTAGAGACATGTCAAGTTTCAGAGGAAACATGCTCTTCATCTCGTGCCGCATCAGTTGAGACAGTTTACAAGAATGATGATGGTACGGATCAAACTAAACAGAGACGTAGGATTCATGCCCATGAGAAAGCAGCTTCGTTTACGCGGAAGATTTGACATTGAAGATGCCATTACAAAAATGGGTGGATTTAGGAGAATAGCTTTGATGATGAATCTTTCACTTGCTTATAAACACCGGAAACCGAAGGGGTATTGGGACAATCTTGAAAACTTGCAAGAAGAGGTAAAGTTTCTCGACATGTTCACAAGTTAAAAACCATTGCAATGGTGTTTACACGAGCTTCTCCCTTAGTAAAACGTAAGGGAATGAATAATTTTATTTCTTCTTTTTTCTATAAAATTTTCTTAATATCTTGGTATAAAATAATATTTACCTTACTGATATCTCTTACCAATTGAATTTTTAAGTGAAACACCTCTTCAGAAGGAAAAAAATAAATGATTTTAATAAATATGGAATATGTTTTATTTTTTTACTCATTTCAGAATTGTCAACCGGTAACACTAACAGATAGATGGCATAATAATTCCCTTTATTTATACGGTGTGTTCTTATGTTGTGGCTTTTATGATATGTAAAAATTTTATTAAAGATTTAGTGACATTGAAAAATAAAATTTATTAATTGATCATGATTAAAGTGATGTCAATAAATTTTTGATTGATCGATTCATTATTATTTATATTTTTGGAGATCACCCAAAAATAGATCATTGAATATAATTAATAATATGAAAGGATTAGTCATATATGTTATAGTGAAGGAAGAGGAAAAGAAAAAAGGAGTTAAGCTATTTAAACAACGGTTAGAGCACCAGTAGAAGCAAGCATAGGTGTAAAAGCGTCCAAGCACATCGCCTTAACTTTAACAGGCCTCGATTGAAGTATAGATCATAACCTTATGAGATAATAATACTTGTGCATCCCTCCTCAGGATAAGAGAACCATTAAAATAGTGGATCCAAAGAGAGAAATAAATCAGAAAGTTATTCACATCTTTGGGATCTGAACGACATGTGATTTCGTATATAGTTTATTCATGTTTCAAGGGGAACCAAACAATAAAAATCTGGCTCTCTCAGCTTCAATTTGGCATATTTTGTAGACTATTTACAAAAGTGCCCATCTATTCAATCTTAAACCAAAACAAGGACAAAATATAATCTCATTGAATTTTTTCATGTCTCGAAAAGCTTATTTCGAAGCAAACAACAAATGTAAACTGCAAATGACAAAATTCAAAACGACAAGTGCCCAGCTATATATATTGTTTCCCCGGAGGGTCCATATTTATTTGTCAATTGGTTGCATCACAAACATCTTTCTTGGGGAAATTTCTCTCAAGATTTTCAGAGGTTGCTGAGGTCAACAGGTTCACGAAGGAGCCTCTCCATCTGTTGTGCCCTCGTCCTGATAGACATGTCCAACACCTTTTGTTGGAACTCTACGATTAGCCCACCGTAGATACTCGGATCAATCTGCAATACAACATCACCACCATTGACATATATATATGTTTATATTCCGTACGTGTTAATAATCACAAGCCTGTTCATGTATCATATTACATACCTTCTGTTCCACAGTTACTTTTTTCCCTTCTCCAATTATCTCCTGGAGTGTCTCCTTCAGTTCCTTCTCCTCAGCAGGGGGAAGCGGCTGTTGGTCAAAATCATTGGTTAAAATCCACAATGCTGAGTTAAGGTTCTTTAAGAGATAATACAGTATCAAACTATATAGCTTACCATGACTGTGGTAACCAAAACTTTGACATCTCCCCTATGTGCGTTTGTCAGCTGCATAAATTTCTTCACAATGGCATCTAGGTTCTTCAGCTTTCCATTCTCAGCTAACAAAGCTGTTTCAGAAAGCAAACAACTTTTTTTTAATCAAAAACAACATGGTCAATCAAAATCATAAAAAACAAGGCACTTTCAAATTAACTTCGTTACATACAGAGGAAGTTCTTGGTGGGTTCCGCAAACTTTGCTTGATCACAAGCATCCCTAATAGCAGCCAGTCTTGTCTCTCTAGGAACAGAGGGGTCCTTTGTAAACTGAGCAAAAATAGGAGCTGTCTTCATTGCCTCAATCATCTCAGAAAGATCCGACTCAATCTTTTCCAAGGAATTCATTTTCACAGCTGCAATGTATAGCCATGAAGCAAAGTTCCCATTTTCACCAACTAAAGCTATAGGCACCTGAAACAACAAACACAATGTAACAACACAAAAAGAATAAATCTAGATACACTTCCAGGAATACTGATGCATATTATACAAAATCCAGTTATTAATCGGTTCATATAACCTTAGCACAAAAATCACTAAGAAAAAGAGTAATCCTCCTAGGAAGGGTAAAAATTGAATAGCATAGATAAGGGTGTGTACCTTAACATTAGCGGTTTTTTGAGCCGAAGCAGTTGCATAATCTCTCAACTGCGATAGAAAAATACAAAATTTAAAACTTAATTGATAACATTCTCTGGAAAACCTCAAGAACGATAACAGACACAGTTAAAGACTTCAACAACATTTAAAGCCGAGCAATGTAAACGCGAAAACACGATAATTCCATCCTCTATTGTTATAAAGCCAATCAGGCAATTAGATCGACTGATTTTGTGAAAAAAAAATCGATTCCTCACAAAAAAAAAAGAAAAAAAAAATTAGACTGAAAAGATTCAATTTTTAAGATTACGATTACCGCAGGGATAAGCGACCCTCCATGGGGATTGGACCTAGCAGAGGAGACAGAATCTGATATGGAGATGTTCTTGAAGAAGGAGATCCCCGATCTGAAACGATTAGCCAAAGCCATTGTTGTTGCAGATAGATTTTGATTGGAACCCTAGAAATGAGAAAAGTCGATCAGCTGCTTTGTTCGAGCAAAGAGATGAAACTGGTCAGAGGAAGAAAATAACTTAGTGAATTGGGCCTCACTGGGCTCACGCTCATTTTTATTGGGCTTATTATTAGCAGCGTAGGTGTGATTGTCTTGCTCAGTTTTTTTTTTTTACTATGGTTCAGACTTCAGATGTTATAATGAGATAATGTTATACAACTGATGTTCTTTCTTCTTTATATAAACAAGATCTTGTAGATTAGTAGTTTGTATTATTGCCCATGTATCAGATAAATATTCAGATTTAACTATGTTTATGTGTGTATAAGAAGAAATATCATTTCTTTTTTGTATTTGTACTTGAACTCTACAAAAATGTTTTTTGATCTTTGTCTATTTTTTATTTTTTTATTTTCTTTGATTTCGTCAATACTTTGAATAATTTATTTTTAAATTTAATTACATTACAAAAAAAAAAACAATATAGAAGGACGCAATTGGATTTTGTAGTGAAGGCTGTTGAGAGCGCTACCACTTGAGAATATGTTTTTGTTTTTTTCTTCCATCTGAACAATGTACAATGCGTTGTCATTGTCGTTTGACCAATTTTAAAAAGTATCATTATCATAGAGTACCTAATAATCTTTGCAAATCAAGTCTTCAAAAAGTAAAATATGACTTTTATAGCAGTATTGAAAGCTACAAAAAAAGCACGATTAGTTTTTAAATTAGGGAAACATGACGGTCTTGATTTTGTTAATACATTATTTCACTTCTTGCAAAGTTTAGTTATTTTGTTGTTAAAGTGCTTTAAACTGATGTAGCTAAATCTGGATGGTCACTATATCATCTTGATATTTGTATAATGCATTTATGAGTTGGGTTGTGTCTGAGGATATTTATGAAGAACTTCCACATGGAATGCATTTGTTTACTAAAAATAACTTATTTTAAAACTTAACTTTTACTAACAAATAATAGAATAAAAAAATGGTAGATCTTGTGTAACTTTTAAAGTAGTATTTAATGTAGCTTAATAATTTAAAATACTAAAGTAACCAACAGACATTAATTAATCAAAAAACTATACAAAATCAGGAACAATTAGGAAATCCACCAGAAATTAGGAGCATGGAAGATGAGGGGTAAAAGTATAATTTCGAGTGGGCAATGAAGTGGCACGTTCACCTGTCGGCACAGTGGAGAAGAGAACAAGCTTCTCTCTTGTTCATATTCATAATTTGATGAACAGTCAGGTCATCTTCGCTGATGAAGAAGAAGCCCTCTCCCTGAATCTTGATTCTGTCGATTTCACACATTTAAACTAAGCAAACGTTTTGAGAAATCTTTGACACAACCAAGTAAGTTTTTTTTTCTTTCTTATGTTTTGTTTCAAATCTTGGAGACAGACTTCAGTTATGTGCTGTACATGCATTGTGCCTTGTTTTCTTTTGGTTTTGGTGTCTTGTGTGATCTACTTTTCAGTTTTCAGGAAATATTTGCGGAATTTGGTTTTCCTAGAATCAGACTATTCTAGAATCTACAGTGTTGATCTGAAGTATGATTCGTCAAATCTATGGGTGTTAGGATAAGGGTACTGAGAGATGTGTATTATTTGCACATTTCAGGGTTGTAGGCAATATGTATCCGTTGTGATTTGATTTGATTTGGTCTAAAAGTTCGATTTTTGTTCAGATTTGGTTGACTGATTGTGTGAGAATTTTCAGAGCATTATAGCAGGTGATGGTTGTGCAACAATGGCAAAGAAGAAAGGCTTGTTCACTGTATTGAAAAGGATTTTTATTTCAGAAGCCAACTCAGAAAAGGTGAAGACAAAGGGAAAAATAATCTCATTCTTCTGCTGGTGATGGTTTCTGCATCTTGTTTGATTCTTCTTATGTATTTCTGCAGAAAGAGAAGAGAAGAAAATGGACATTTTGGAAGCTTAGGATTAAAAAAAGATTACCTTCCATTACAGCACCTCCAGAGCACGGGACAAGTCACGAATCGCATGAGGAACAGAAGGAGGAAATTGTGTCAGATGTGGGTGAGATCAGCCAAGTATCTTGCAGTCGACTGTTAGATTCCATAGAAGAGTCAAAAGGTTCAACATCCCCAGAAACTGCTGATCTAGTAGTCCAGTATCAAATGTTTTTAAATAGACAGGAAGAAGTTCATGCTGCTACTCGGATTCAGACTGCTTTTCGGGGTCATCTTGTAAGCTTGTGTACCCTTTTCTTATGTGATTTTCTGGAAGAATTGACTCGTTTCATGAAAAGCCTTGTGTTAGTCTAGTACTGAAGTTATGTAATTAGCTTGTAGTTGTGTTGACTATAGTTGAGTAGGTTAGCTAGAGAGCTAACATGTTTAAAGAAAGTTTAGGTAGGAGTTGGGGATTCTGGATGAGTCTAGGATCTGGTTTGGGCAGTGGTTGAGAGCTAGAGACTTCTCTCATTGATCAATTGGTGTAGTTCTTTGGTGAATTGAATAAAGGAGTTTATTGGTTCCAATCGTATCAGTATCTGTGTGTGCTGTTTACCATCATTCTGATGCATATATGTTCTGTGTAAATCACCTATTAAGTCTTGAGAGGCAGATGTGAATCTTTTAAAGCCGAGTGTCTTCTTAATTTCTGGTTTTTGGGTTGCTGATGACGCTGATAATGTTTTTGAACTTCATTGCAGGCAAGGAAAGCTCTACGTGCCTTGAAGGGAATAGTGAAGCTCCAAGCATATATCAGAGGTCGTGCCGTGAGACGCCAAGCAATGACTACACTAAAATGCTTGCAATCTGTTGTGAACATTCAGTCACAGGTCTGTGGTAAGAGGACACAAATTCCCGGAGGTGCTCACAGAGATTATGAAGAGGGCAGTATATTCAACGAGAACATTCTCAAGGTACGTCTTCTGATCTAAAGAAGGTAACGTGTAACGTTGCAGTAGTTTATCAGTATGTAAGAAAATATTATATTCAGGTGGACACAAACAGTCAAAAGAGATGGGACGATAGTCTTTTAACAAAGGAAGAGGCGGAGGCTGTGGTCATGAGCAAGAAAGAAGCTTCACTAAGAAGAGAAAGGATAAAAGAATATGCAGTCACCCACCGGGTATCTATACGCTTGTTTAATCTGGGATTTTATTGCTTTATAAGTTTCATATTGACCTGAAAACTGATTCTTTGTGAACATCAGAAATCCGCGGAGTCATACCAGAAACGGAGTAAGACGAAGTGGAAGTATTGGTTAGACGAATGGGTAGATACCCAACTAACCAAAAGCAAGGAGCTCGAAGATCTCGACTTCTCTTCGAAAACAAAACCTAAAGACGAAACTTTGAATGAGAAACAGCTTAAAACTCCAAGGAACTCATCACCAAGAAGATTGGTGAATAATCACAGAAGACAAGTTTCAATAAGTGAAGAGGAACAAATCCCTGCCGTGGTCGCTGTCACTACACCAACTTATATGGTTGCAACAGAGTCAGCAAAGGCAAAGTCAAGATCTTTAAGCTCCCCAAGGATGAGACCGAGAAGCTTTGACACACAGTCAGAGAGTTACTCGCCGTATAAGAACAAGCTGTGCCTCACCACCTCTATGATGAGTGAATCACCAAGCAAAGTCAGGATTGCCAACAATGGCAGTAATACTAGGCCAAGTGCATACCAGCAACGGTCTCCAGGGTTAAGGGGATTTAACATAGGCCCTTTAAAATCATGCAATAATACTCTATTGAACGACCTCAGCATTAATTCGGAAAGATCTCTACCCAGCTGGAACAAGCAGAGCAGCTTGAGATGAGTGGATTTGAACCCTGTATATACTATACATACATACGTTCTTTTTGAGGGTCACAGTCTCATGTGTATCAAAATCTTCTTTCGTTTTTTGTTTACACCTGTTTGTTCATCTCAACTTCAATTGGCTAATTTCATAAGGACAATAAACGTAAGAAGATATCGTCTATGCATCCCTTTCACTCCAAAATGTCGTCTGCTGAGTCTCCTGAGGCAGTCGGTTTGATCATATTTATAGATATAGACTCAATTAACAAAATGAAGAACTTTTCTCCAAATAACAAAATTATTATGAGTACTAGTAATCCTGTGTGTCAGTAATAGTACTAAAGTGTGTTTTTTTATATGTGATTTAGGACTCTTACATAGATATAGATATAGAGAGAGCAAGCGTGGGTTGACAAAACCAAAATACAAAGTGAGTGTGGAGGCAGCCCCGGCAACCGCAAAGGGTTGGAGAAAGTATGTCACTCGTAGATTACGAGGATTCTTCATCCGACGACGATGTCTTAGCCGCTGAGGAGCAAGACGCAAACCAGAAGCAACCACTCCCACAACAACTGCAACAAAAACCCTCTCCAATTCCTCCAAATAGACAGTGAGTGATTTTAGGGTTTCCGATATCTTTGGGATTTTTTCGACGAAATTATCTGTTTTTTCATTTGCAGTTAAAGCGCTCGAATTTGTGTATGCAAAGTTTCTGGAACCAATCTTAAACAGCTATGACTAATTTTGATTCATGTAGCTTAGGTTTCTCATTGTTCGTTTGTATGTATGTTGTTGAAGCAGAGCTTTATGATTCATATATAGCTACAAATCTACCCTTCAGGCTTCAAGTACTCTTCTTTTCCTTAGTATAGATGCGTTTGTATAAGAATTTTAGTTTCCTAGGTTTCCAAAGTGAGTTCCTTTTGTGATTTCGATCTAAATCAGTTCTGATATTGAATGTGTCTAGGTTAAGTCTAAAGCATTGTTGTGTCAAGTTTGGGTGTTTATATACAATATCCGTTTTGGGTTTATAGGAGATGTGAGCAGCAAGAGAGTGTTGAGAAGCTACCAGATGCTTTGCTTCTTCTGGAGTCACCCACACTCGCACAGGTGACTGGTGGAGACCATGCTTCCGTTGTTGCAGCTGCAATGGCCGAGAGTGCATTACGGAAGAGAGACTTAAATGGGAATGCTTCTTCTCTTCCGCGTCGTCCCAAGATACCAAGAGGAAATTTGCCTCATTCCAAGAATATTCCTGAAACTTTTGGTAATGTGCTTGTGCCTCCTCAGCTCAAGGGAAGGTTAGTCCATCACGTAATAATATTGGCTTGTTTCATCTCCATCTTCACTTTATTTCTCAAACCTAGAAAACGATGGAGAAAGGCTATGAGTGTTGTTAACAATCATTGAAAGAGTTGTTTAGGGGGTTTTGTGAGTGAAATGTGTTTTAGGAGGTTATGAATTGCTGACTTTTTTTGGTATCTTCATGAGAACTAGCTCCTGAAATAGATGCAATATCTTGTTTAGAACACTTATGATCGAATAACTTGAGATTATATCTGCAGGAGCAATGTTGCCACTGAGGATATGAGCAGGCTTTTTGTGAAAAAACGGCAAGACTCCTCCAAGGAAAGATCTCCAGATCAGGAATAGTTTGGTCGAATTTGATTTGTTTTATATTAGTTTGGTGGAACGTAATAGTGGTATTTTAGCAGATAAGCAGAGTATGTACTTATTAATTTACTACTATTTATACAAAAGAAAAAAATCGGAAATTACCACTATGCTAAGTAGTGAGTAGTAATTTATCTTTTGGGGTCGTTTTGATGTAATCTTGGAAGTGTGAGTTGATTGATAGTGTTTCAGGGTGACATGGTGATTTCTTCGATTAATACGTAGTGTAATATTTGGCTTGATCTGTTGATCACTTGCCTATTTTTTGAAATTTACGTATTAGTTTACATGAGCAGATTTCAAACAAAACACTAATTTTGCATAAAAATAGAGGACATCAATCTTTATTTAAAAAAGAACAAATTCTCTAAAACGAAAGGGTTTTTTAGAAGTTTGTTAACGAAACCAAACTGAGTATTTGACATGTGAAGCCAATAAAACTTCTATAATGTAACTAGTTCAGCTATAAGAATCAAAACATGAGCAGCAAAACCATTTCACAGTGTTGAATCATCTTGAAACCATCTCCTTAAAAGAAGTGCTCAAGTCTACAAACAGGATATGTACTAATACAACGGTTGCCTACTGATGTTGCTGATTGGTGTTCGGTGGAGGACCTGCAGGTAAAGGTGGCTGCGGCTGCTGCACAAATTAAAATAAAGAGAACAGATTAGTCGACGAATTTTCTGCTATTTTCAGCTCTACATTTTCAACATTCAATCATACCAAAGAACCTAGCTAGTAAGATTCAAACTAGCTGCAAAAGTTATATGTGGTTCAATCGTATCAGGATGTTTTGTATTGTTGTTCAGACATCTTGCTTATTTGTACATATATGTATGTGAAACCTTAACGGGTATACTAAATAACCGAAGAATAGTGTTTAGACGGGACCTGTTGGAAAGGGTTGTTGTAGCCTGGCATCATTTGTGGACGGTTGAAGCCACCACGTCCTTGGGGATACATTTGGGGTCCACCACTGCTTGGTGGTCCTTGAAATACTCCTGAAGGAGCACCCATAAAATGACTTTGCGACATCTGAGGATTCATGCCACCTTGCATTCCCTACTCCAACAACAAGTGAAGATTTAATATCTTACACAAATATCACTATGGAAATAAAACAAAGAGGAATCCAACTCATGGGGTAGCCACAAAAGACAGGCTTAAGTTGTGGTCGAATTTCAAGAGATCTGAGAGCCATACCATTGATCCAGGCATCTGATGAGACATAGGCATTGAGGAAGGTGGCATGTGACCGTGAGGAGGCATTTGCATAGGCCGGGGAAGATGATGAGGGTGCAATGGCATAGGAGATGATGGTGGTAGCTGATGGTGAGGCATATTAGGCATTGGAGGCATTTGCTGGGGATGGCCTTGGTGGTGTTGTTGTTGCTGATACCCTTGCTGCTGGCCACTACCAAGAAGTGATGGGTGGGGACCAGGTGGCAGCGGAGGAGCCCTCAGTGCCATTGAACCTGGAAGAGACTGTTTATGTTCCCCTTGAGAGGATGCATCAAATGGCATTGCTATTCCGATTCCTGGGATGGTCCCCTCGTTCCGTGTCAGCCCAGGCACAAATGCTCCAGGAATTGGCGATGCCTCAGATGGTTGGAAATTATCAGGCTGGCGATTACCAAAACCTTGTTCATTATAGCCTGCTATAGATTACACTAATTAGTACACACAAATTACAGCTTCAATTCCTTAATAAACAATAAATAAAAAACACTAATTTCTGGCAATAAACTTGAAAGTACATGCTTTAAGACAGTAAGTGAGATACTAATGACCAAAGATGTTCCCGAGAGCCAAAAGTCCTTGGGCCTGATTTTTAAAGCCTGTAGAAATCTGCACCCATATTGGACAAGCTGAACTGGAGCAGTAAAGTCTTTTCTATAAAACTTTCCAGTTAATCACGGTGCCATATGGCTTAAAAAGTCAAGACCTATTTCGAACCAGCCATTATAGAATAGGACTGACCCTGCCAGGGACCGACCAGTTAGCCTATCACAACATCCTTACTACTCATATGAATAAGGACATAGTATTATGCGCTACCCACACCCTTTCCATCAAGATGCCTACTAAAAAAATCAGATACTAATAGCGTAAAAAAAAAACCTTGGTTCTGCATAGGAAGGACATCTCGGGGATTATCTGCAGGCCTGTTTCTGCACCAAAACTTGGTTGTGTGATCATTGCTACCACTGCAAATATTAGGGTAAAAAATCAATATCTGAAGCATTATTTATTAAAGAGCATAGCTAACCACAGAACATCATAGAATAAAACTGTAAGGAACTCATAGGACCAGACTATCGTAATTGCTACCTGCAAAGAAGATATCCAATAGGATGCCATGCAAGATCCCAAACACTGTTATCATGAGCATTTGGGATTTCAATCTGCGGGTTTTCATGCCTGGGAATTAAGAAAAGTATTTCATAGTTAGACACACCTCAGACAAAAACCACAAAATAAAAGGTACGGTAAGATGCTACTAGTATGTAGATGTGTCATGACTATATATAAAAATGTAGACAAGAAACATGATTTGACAAGTCCTTATAAGTGATTATAGCAATAGCAGTAAGAATGAATAAATAAAACAGCATATTGCTGCACAATAGTACCTACCCCACAACCCAATGACAAATGGATCCGTCAGAGCTCCCACTGACAAAATATTCCTCATGGAAGGGATGCCACGCCAAAGCTTCAAAAGAGTTCGACAACTTTTAATTAGAAATAGTTGCAAATAGGAAATGTCAAAGAAACAAATTGAGAACTCTCATCCATGGGATTATAAGAAAAGTCTCATATGTTGACCCCATTAAGTAAAGCATAGGTACAATAATAATCTTTCGAAGGCATATACTATTATACTTTAGAGTCCTAGTCAATGTACAGAAAAGTAATTTTATGCAGGCAGTTGGTCTGCTTTCACGTGTTTGAAGACATGATCATTACAGAATTTGAAAGCTTACATGTTACATCTTTCGTGTGCCCACGAAAGGACTCAAGCTCCTTCATAGTCCTTATATCGTACAGCTGCAGAGTACATGCATGGTGTCATACAGTTGCTTCCATAATGCACCAAAAAAAATCTCGTTTACATATTAATACACCCCAAATAAAGTGAGCCTTACCTTAATTATCTGATCTTTCGAGGCTGTTAAAAGCCAATTGCCATTTTGGTTCCACTTCACACTAAGCACTATGTTTTTGTGACCATGACTACAGAAGTGAGAATAGGCCATCAAGTTCGTCAAAGCTTTGAACATGAAATTAAAATAAAATATATATTACATAATGTACCACTTACAGTGAGCAAAGCTCTCTCTCAGTTCTAGTATCCCAGAGTTTGACAAGTTGGTCTTTTCCACCTGACAACACAGATTCAAACGATTAATAATCAGCCATAGAAAGAAGCTCTGAAATATACAACTGTTTTTTATTGCATTATTCAAAATAGAAGTCTATAAAATAATGTACCAGAAACTAGTAGGGACTTTGTCGGGTGCCAGTCAACGCTCTTGACATCCCAACCATGGCCTGCCTGAGTTCAAAATATAAAGAACCCTTTGGTCACTCTAAAAATTCTCAGATATTACAAATATGAAGAAAACATGCTTTCAAAAGGATAGAAAATTTGTTATAAGCACCTATTTGGAGCCTTCAAAACTAACTAACTTTGACATGGCATGACACCAAACCAAATCTCAATAACACCTTTTTCTATGTAGCCTAAGGGTCCAATTCTAGTAACATACAGCACATCTCACGGCTTTCTAATTTCAAATTAGAAGAACAAGCAACTAAGAAGTTTACTATCTGCCACCAAACTGTTCAAATCACATTACCGGTTAATGAGCATTCTTCTTGGCACTTGGCAAAATCCCAGACTTTAACAGTCGTATCATCAGAACACGAGCAGAACTTCAAATCTGTTTTACAAAAACTGTTTGATACACATTGTTAATTTTGAAGAGATTCATTTAATGCAATTTAACATATCAAACTTTTTTTACCTTAAATCGCGAATTGATTCCTTGTGAGCAGTTTTATTGGCTTTCACATTGTTCATATTGTTCTGCCAATACCTGATACATAAGAAACAATTAATCCTTACCGTCACAGCAAAAACTAAATTTGAATCATAGAATTCTGAGCTTCTCATTTACATCATCACAAGTTATGGACTGAAAGAAAGAAAAAAAAATACTTTATTGTGCCTCCATCATCACCAGAAACCATATAATTGTCATTGTGGCTCCATACCATTGACCTTATAGGTTGATCATGTGCCTGATATTAACAGCAGATTTTAACAGTCAATACCAGGAGCAACGCTTATAGAAAAATCACAACAGAAGTTCCCAAAAATTAGTAAACACAATCTGAGAAACGAACCTGAAGAATCATTTCAAAATTAAAAGATTGCCCATTCCAAAGAGTAAACTCCCCACTTTGGGAGCCCGTGATAAGACGTCTTCCTGAAGGTGTCCACTAAATACAAGAAAACCAATTAGCAATGATCGCATTTAGTTGGACATAACAGAGTTAGAAAAAGAAAAGAAAGATGTTGGTTTCTACAATAGATAAACATGGTAAACAGTGTTAGAGGAATATACCAATACACGGTTGATTGAACAACGATTCTTGTTTAGAGATGTGTGAACAAACTTAGCAGCAAAACTTGTTGAAGGATTATCTGAATAGGCAACTGCGGGAAGCATCTGAAACATTGATATAAAAGTTAGAGCAGTAAATCATTCAAATACTGGAAAAAAGAATGATCCTGAGATCAAAAATCTTTTTGCATAACCCAGAAAAGCAAAGAAATCCAACATCAACTGCTGCAGCTGGGGTTGGTTGCAAAGAGGTCCTATCCCTTGAGTCTCGCTGCCATGTTCGAGCCTGAACAAAATCATATATGGAGTAAATACAGTCTGTACTTTTAGTTCCACATTAAACCACATATCCATCCATATCAGTTGCATTCCATAAAGACAATGCTATCTAATGACTCTTGAGATAAAAGGGACTGTAGAATTTAACTGGGGGAGAGGAGAGGAGAGGATATGAGTATAGGTATCAATACGAAAACTTTACAGAAAACAAGAGAAATATAATCAATCAATAAAAAAAAGGGTAGCAATGGGAATACATTACCTGAATATATCTCACAACGGTGCTGGTGTAATCAACAGCTCTTCTCTGTGTATGCTTTCTCATTCGTTTCGCCCCAAAACTGTCTACATGTGCTGCAACATCAAACGAAGAGACATCAGATCTCATAAGTCTCACAAATCGAAAAGGAAAAGCTCAAGTCTTAAATACTACTTACAGTCGAAGGGATTGTTTGGAGCTGAGGAGTGGTGGTAGTCGGGATTGATGTTAGAGGAAGAAGCTGACGACTGACGCATCATAGGCGGTGGCGGCATCTTTGAACCCCTGTGCAAATCGCCGCCGGGGCCGGGCCCCACATGGTGTTGATTTTGTACCGGTGGGAGCTGTTGCATCGATTCGCCGTACATTATTGCAAAGATTAGGGTTTTCCTTTTCTCTTCTCGGCAAGCCAAACCCCTCAAAGTTGGGTTCTAGCCTTGACGAGTATCGGGACGCCGGTCGGTTCTAAACAAGCGATAAGATAAACAATATTATATATCAACGATTAATTAAGAACTCGATTGGTTTAGTTTACCCTTAATCTCCACGAATGTTATGTTTGTGAGGTTCTAGGGGATGCTTAAAAACAAAATTAGTTGCAATTTTCTTATAGTATTAATTTTAAAACTTTTTTTTTAATTTGTTAAACCTCATTGATTTGGTAAAAAAAAAAATTGTTATATATCAGAAATATACATTTTGTGTATATATGATACAATTAACAATTTTCATTTATAAATTTAGAAATACGTATTCGTAATTTAGTGGTTGTACTAATATCATTGTTGTGTCATTACTCATTTCAAACTTGTTATAGTGCATGTGTGAATTGCAAATGAAAAGCAGATTGAAATACTTCGATCCCGAAAATAGTCTTGGCTCGTGATGCATTGACATGGCTTCGAAAATTAGTTTTTGCATTTGAAACCATTGAGATCTTTAAATCCTTTAAAGAGTTAAACGTAACTGAAAATAAACATAAAACCGAGACTTCGTAAAACTGAAGACGAAATATTCATAATGCTCAAATGCTATAATAATGCCATCTTATTAAACACACAAAATCTCCCAACTATATACATGCAACTCGATGCTCTTTTAGTCTTACACCTTATTCCAAAAATATAGGATAGCTTGGTCATCTAACAACTATCTATCATGATCCATCATATCTCGATGCGATTTGAAATATAGACCCAATAAGATTGGATGATATGACCTTGTTATATAACCTTCGATTATAATCCACAACGATCAAATTGTTGAGTCCTGTTAAAACTGGTTAGTGGCGGATTTTAGCAGGTTTTACATGGGGTTTTATATATATACTATATATATAGTCAAATCCTCTCGAACCTGTATGTTTTATTTAGCTTTGCACCTTTCAGCTTTTAGCATGGCTTATGCGAGAATGAGCAAACACGAGCTGAAAACAAAGGAGTAAAGCACAAAAGTCACATAGCATAAGCTAGAGCTAGAAGACGTATGATATAAAACCCTTCATGGCTTCAAGTCATCTAGATATATTTGGATAGGCAGCATCACAAGCCTTCCAGCCTGAAGTCAAAGATGTACAACAAATTAAAACACGGCATTGATAAAGTGACTCAAATCCAAGGTGAGGATTATAGCAATCCACTAGAATTTTGTACAATGCATACGTCGACGTCTAATTTGACGCCTTTAGGGGTACAAGACGGAAGAGGAGGCACTGGTGGACTGAGCTTGTGTGGACAAGTTGACTAGCAAAAATCCGAAGTCAATCGCTAATAAATAACATTTCCTGATTTTCGGCGCCAATGATCTGGGGCCATTAACGCAGTTAAACCTTTCCATAAACCAATTATGTCCTTTAGTAATTACAATCAACGGCTCACAATCCCTAAATATTCGAATCTCGATGATCTAACGGTCTTATAGCTTCGGAGCGCATATGATGGAGCGTTACACCTGATTCTATCTAGTGCGACCCTATTTTTTTCTGGAGGCAATAAAAGGCTCGTGCCAAAACTCGCCTCTTCGCCACAAAACGCAAATTCTTTCGTTTCTTCTTCTTCGCTCACCTCCGACAAGAAAGGGCGAAGAATCTCGCTCCCTCAATTTCTCTTTGCCATCGATTTTCTTAGGTAATTTTGGTTACTCTCACATCTCTCGCGCTTTATATCTCCTTGTTTCCTCTCTTTTCTTTATTTCATTTTTATTGATCTGTTTCACAGTCTTATCTCAAACAAGGTAAACTGATATACGTTTCGTTTTCTATTGACGAACTGGTGGTTTCCATGCGTAATTCTGGATAACCTAGATCGCGTGTCCAGTGTGAATGTTTCGATACAATAGATCTGCTTGTGGAATCCTCGGAAATGATTCGGCTCTGTTTCTTAAAATTTACACCATTTTATTGCTAATGTTATGGATCTGTTGTGCGGACCTCGTTGACGTAAATTTTCTGGTTCTGAATATGATCATGTTTTAGTTTCTGTGTTGTATCATTTCACAGGGTAAATATTACACTGATTTGTTACTAGATTTCATTTAGAGCTCTTACGTTCTAAGCGGAGCCGTGTTTGTATTAGTTTTCCCATCAATCCTTTTTTATTGGTTTTGTGGTTTTCACGTCATTTTTTACCTATAGCCTTTGTTATGTTTATGGTGGATTAGTGTTTCACGCACAAATTCTTTTGCTGCAGTTTACAGCATAGTCCATGTCTTGTTGTTTCACTAATGTTTGTTTACTTTTGCAGAGGTCAAAATGGTTGAACAGACACAGCACCCCACGATTCTGCAGAAGGCTTCTGGCCAATTCTTGCGCTCGAGTGTTTCTCAGGATGTTCAGGGTTATGCTTCCGCTTTTCAGAGGCCTGCTACATACCAAAGGCGAGCATCATACGGAAACTACTCGAATGCTGCATTTCAATATCCTCTCGTGGCCGCATCTCGAATTGCAACAACTACTTCTCCTGTGTTTGTCCAAGCTCCAGGAGAGAAAGGATTCACTAACTTTGCTATTGATTTCCTGATGGGTGGTGTTTCTGCTGCCGTCTCAAAGACTGCTGCTGCTCCCATTGAGCGTGTCAAGCTTTTGATTCAAAACCAGGATGAGATGCTCAAGGCTGGTAGGCTCTCTGAGCCCTACAAGGGTATTGGTGACTGTTTCGGCAGGACAATTAAGGATGAGGGGTTTGGTTCTTTGTGGAGAGGAAACACCGCTAATGTTATCCGTTACTTCCCCACTCAGGTTGGTTAAGTTTCACTTCTTTGCTCCATAAAAAATTCTAGTAATGTGCATTGGTTACTTATCTATCTCTCAATTGCTAGGCCTTGAACTTTGCATTCAAAGATTACTTCAAGAGGCTTTTCAACTTCAAGAAAGACAGGGATGGCTATTGGAAGTGGTTTGCTGGTAACTTGGCATCTGGAGGTGCTGCTGGTGCCTCTTCCCTTCTCTTTGTGTACTCTCTTGACTATGCACGTACCCGTCTTGCCAATGACTCTAAGTCTGCCAAGAAGGGAGGTGAAAGGCAGTTCAATGGTCTTGTTGATGTTTACAAGAAGACCCTCAAGTCGGATGGTATTGCTGGACTTTACCGTGGATTCAACATCTCCTGTGCTGGTATTATTGTCTACCGTGGTCTCTACTTTGGACTGTACGACTCTGTGAAGCCTGTTCTCCTCACTGGAGACATGCAGGTTCGTTTGAGCTCTATTGTCTTACATCCATAATATGACATCTTAAGAAATTAGGGATCCTGGCTTGTTTGATTCTAATGGTGTGTTCTCTTTCTTTGCTGGATATTTCAGGACAGTTTCTTCGCTAGTTTTGCTCTTGGATGGCTCATCACCAATGGTGCAGGTCTTGCATCCTACCCGATTGACACAGTTCGCAGAAGAATGATGATGACATCAGGTGAAGCAGTGAAGTACAAGAGTTCGATGGATGCCTTCTCACAGATCCTCAAGAACGAAGGAGCCAAGTCACTGTTCAAGGGTGCTGGTGCCAACATCCTGCGTGCCATTGCAGGTGCTGGTGTGCTTGCTGGCTACGACAAGCTGCAGTTAATCGTCTTCGGCAAGAAGTACGGATCTGGAGGTGCCTAAGTACTAAATTTCGGAGTCACTATAAAGCTTCGGCTTTATTTTTCTATTATTCTCGATTTATTGCAGTTTCAGACTTAAAAAAAAAAAAAAAAATCATGATGATGAAATATTTTCCCGTAAAATTAGAGAGGAGCAAGGGGAAATTTATCTTTCGACGATAAGTTTTTTCTTATATGGAATAAATTTTGTTTGGGAGGGAGATTTGACTCCTTCGAACCAAAATACGATTTTTTGTTTTACTACTTTTTTACATATATTTAACATGTATGGTGTATATTGCTACCGTTCTGTAGCGTACTAGTTCTATTAGTAATCTCTCTTTTGTGAGAACACTATTGATAGAGAAGGAGAACAAACGTCGAAGCAGACAAATCAATATTCAATAAACAAATTGGAAAGAGAAATGTAAGACGTGGAAGGTACACATCACGTAAAGGTTCATTCAACCAACTCATAATGTCTCAGTAACGTATACTTTTGAGTGCGTAGCGTAAACTGACAGCTACGATCAGATTCTTGCGAACTCAATAGCGAGGAGCACGTTTCCAAAAGTAACAAAAACTCAAAATATGAAGATAAAGTAGAAGAAATAAGTCGTAAAATCAAATCAAACTGAACGTCGAAAACCAAACCGTTGTATTATTGCCCATCTTTAAGTCATATTGCCAATCTTAGAATTTATTTAGGATAATTAGAAAAAGCCCGAACCGAACGAAGTCTATACTATTTCTCAAGGCATGTGAATAACCGTAATATATAGGATATTCTTATCATTTACAACGACCACACCGTGAACAACCATAACTGAAATCGCAGTTTCAAGATTAGTGAATCTTTCGACCACTACACCACCATTCGTATGTAATAACTCCAACGACAGTAAATTCCAATTATTTGGCCCTAAGTGTTAATTTGTCGGCAATTTAGATAGAACTTCACGTATTAAGTTCCAAAAAACGTGGTATGCACACACAAACACTTTTTGGTTTTTGTATTTTTCCTATAATTTAATTTTCAAAGCCATCGGCATAATTACTTGGGTTTCTTCTATTGGCACGATCCTCCTAACACTATTTGTCAAATAATTGTGTGGACGGACGTGTGTTATTAATTCGTTAATGACGCACCGTTAGTCAACTCCGCTTCGCATTAATTACTCCTCCGATCTATTATTCTTCTCCGGCGACACTTCGCTTCTTCTCCCTCTTAGGTCTCTCCACGAATCGGTAAGCTTCAAATTACTCCATTTATCACACTCAGAGATTTGCTTCTGCTTCTTCAGATCTTTTTCCTTTTCTGGAATTCCACTCTTTCTTTCCGTTTAATTGATCTATTGATTGGGTCAAAATTGATGCATTTCTGGAACTTTAGCCGGTTTAGTCGATTAATTCTCATCAAGTCGAAACATTTTTTATGGCTGGGTTTCCGATTTGCAAAGTTGCATCACCTTAGCTTGTCACGATTCAGTTTTAATTATCAACTTTGGTTGCAGGCATTAATATCTGATCTCGACTGCCATGAATCTATGCTAATAAGCTTGAAGGCAGTAGTGGAATCACCATTATAAGTTTGCTTTGTATTTTAGTTTTGATTTGATAATAAAAAATGGGAAAAGCTTCGGGCTTGCTTCTGTTTTTGTTGGGTTTCGGGTTCTTTGTTGTGACATATAATCTTCTGACACTTATAGTTCACAATAGATCTGGTGTGAGTAATTCAGATGGAAGTCCACTTCTTGATCCTGTTGTTCAGATGCCTCTAAATATTAGAAAGGCCAAGACATCTCCAGCACCTTTTCATGTTGCCCTTACAGCCACAGATGCACCTTATAATAAGTGGCAGTGTCGTATAATGTATTATTGGTATAAGCAGAGGAAAGCTCTTCCTGGTTCAGATATGGGAGGCTTCACTCGTATTTTGCACTCGGGTAATCCCGATAACTTGATGGATGAGATACCCACATTTGTGGTTGATCCTCTGCCCCCAGGTCTTGATCGGGTAAGAATTTTATTTATACCCTTTTCTCCACTTGGTCTCAATTTTGTTGATCATTGAATCACTCTTTTTGTAATCCTGTATTTAGGGGTATGTTGTCTTGAATAGACCATGGGCATTCGTGCAATGGCTTGAAAGAGCTACCATCAAGGAAGAGTAAGTCCTGTCTCCCTTCCTTCCAACAAACATTCTATTGTTTGCTAAATCTCCTGCATTTTAATGTTGGTGCAGCTATGTGCTCATGGCAGAGCCTGATCATATATTTGTTAATCCCCTTCCCAATTTGGCTGTTGGAGGATTCCCAGCCGCTTTTCCCTTTTTCTATATTACTCCTGAAAAGTACGAAAACATAGTCAGAAAGTATTATCCAGTGGAGATGGGCCCGGTAACAAATATTGATCCCATTGGCAACTCTCCTGTTATTATAAGCAAGGTGAGATTATCTGTGCTATAATTGTTATGTCTGTCTCACACATTTGACTTGGTCATCAAAGATCTCTAGAGGAATATGTTGTTGCTCCTGTTTATGCATTAAACTTGATGTTGACATGCATTTACTTTCTTATGCAGGAATCACTTGAAAAGATCGCTTCTACATGGATGAATGTCTCACTGACAATGAAAAACGATCCAGAAACTGATAAGGCATTTGGATGGGTGCTTGAAATGTTAGCACTGGAAACAAAATCTTATTCACAAACTGGCTCCTCGTCTTTGAATTCCATCGTTGTTTTTTGACAACTTTCTTCTTCTCTTTTCTGTTTGATAAGGTACGGTTACGCAATTGCCTCTGCTCTGCATGGGGTGCGGCACATACTTCGGAAGGATTTCATGCTTCAGGTAGGAATCGGCCTTGTGCTGATTACTGCAGTGATATCCGTTTCCATGTCCAAGTTATTCTTGTTACTTTGTTTTGTCAAAGTTACAAAAATCTTTTCTTTGCTTCGTGTTCCTAAGTGCTCTCACCATATCTTTCAGCCTCCGTGGGATTTGTCTACCAAGGGGAAGTTTATCATCCATTACACTTATGGATGCGATTACAACATGAAGGTGATTTCTGTTTGACATTTCTTGGAAGATAAATTTGAGAACAGACTTTACATCTTGAGTCAATTGTGTCAAGCATTCTCACATTATTTATGAAACCTTTTGGTCATTCGTTTTTGCTTAGTTGATTTAAGTTTTCTTTACTAGATTCTTGTGAAACTACTAAGTAAGTTTTTCGACAACCCTATGTAATGTCTTTAAATTAGGACGTTTCAATGATCCGCCATCAGAACTCCGTGTTAGCTTACATATATCAGTTTCATATGTATTCTAAACTAACTACATTACCGACTGTTAAATATAGGGTGAGCTGACATATGGCAAAATAGGAGAGTGGCGATTCGATAAGAGATCACATTTGCGGGGTCCTCCTCCGAGGAACATTTCCATGCCACCTCGCGGTGTTCCGGAAAGTGTGGTATGTTATATATTACTGCTTTAATCTGATCGTACATACAACAAGAGACTGCAGTAAGGTCCATCCATAGCTCATAGGGGAACTTATTCACATCATGTCCATTGGTTTAGTGGAATCCGAGACTATATAGCAACTTCATACACAAATATTTATCCTTAGTTTGACGTAGTGTGTCAATTCGCAGTGGTTTACTTCTCGGAGAGATGATATACATAAATCTGTTAATGGTAGTTCCAATATCTTTAGGAGTTACGGTTTCGTTTGTGGACAATCATTGACAAGAAGTGTGAGAGTGAGAACCCTAAATAGTGAATGACTTTCCTTGGTACATATGTGTGATGTGTTTTGTGGTGGTGGTGGTGCAGGTGACTCTTGTGAAGATGGTGAATGAAGCTACTTCGAATATCCCTAATTGGGACACTCTCTAACTCACATCCACAAAACACAAATCATAGGGACAAATCCATACAGCAAGATTTTGCCAAAAGAAAATTTCTTTCTCCTTTTACTTCCTTTCTTTCTGTTTTTTTTTTTTTGGGGTTGGTTCTGGTTAAATTATGAACTCGAGTAGTAAATTAAAATTTTTGGTTTGAGACAACACACATCTTCCATAATCCCTAGAAATGTAGTAGAAATATTTCGTTTGGTCATAGTTATTGATTAATTCAACAATGAACAATGTGATATATGAAGACAAAATTGTATGTTTGCGTATACCAGAACCAGACTAAAAAGGTCAAATGTGTTCAACTAGACGGAGTTTGATAGTTCCGTCTATCAAGCCCATTGATTTTCCCATGAATTTTCTTTAAAAAAAAAAAAGGTTTTATTTTATTTTATATTATATATTATTTTAAAGAGATTGTTTTGTTCATCTTCATCTATCCCCTACCTCCACACACAGTCTCCTCATCTTGTGAGCAAAAATGGAAGTGGCTCTTCTCTCCTTCTCGTCTTCCTTGTCACCTCTCTGCCACCAGCGAATCTCAACCCTAACACCCAAAACCTCGAATTCCCCAAACTACCCTCGCCTCCCGGTCATCAGATCCGCCGTGTCTCGTAACAAAAAGGAAGAGACAGTCGAAGCAGTCAAGTCCCATCTTGAGAACTGCCACCTCCTTGCCGCCATTAATTACAAAGGCCTCACCGTCAAGCAGTTTCAAGACCTCCGTAGAACTCTCCCGGACACTACAAAGCTCCTCGTAGCCAAGAACACTTTGGTCTTGAAAGCCATTGAAGGCACCAAATGGGAAGCTCTCAAGCCTTGTATGAAAGGCATGAACGCTTGGCTTTTCGTCCAAACTGATGAAATCCCTTCCGCCATCAAACCCTACCGGACCTTCCAGAAGGAACGCAAGCTTGAAGACAATGACTTCGCCGGCGCCGTCTTCGAAGGTAAGTTCTACGCTCCTGACAATTTCAAAGTTCTCGAGTCCATGCCCACTCGTGCTGAGGTCTACGCTAAGTTGCTCGGCGCTCTGCAATCTCCGGCTATTAATCTCGTCTCTACTTTACAAGCACCGGCAATAGAGGTGATAATGGTGCTTAAGGCTTATGTCAAGAAGTTGGAGGATGAGAGTAATGCATAGTTAAAGTAAGCTGTACTAATCTTTTGGAGAATGTAATGTATCAACAAGGCAATTCATTTTGTTTATGACTCAAAAGCACCAATTGTTATTACAGTCACTGGGTTTTATTGAAATGTTGTTTTTTTTTGGAGTGCTCTCTCAAGCTATAAGAAAGGGGTCTTGTTTAGATGTACTTAGAGAGGGTAGACTCAACCACTCCCCGTGCTATGGGGTGGTAAGTTTCTCGAGCTTCTGCAAATATCTGCTTTGCAAGTTGCTTCTCTTCGGTTCCACCAGTTTGTGCCAGAGCAGTGAAGAGAGGACGCAGGTACTTCATCCTTCCTACCGCTTTTAGAGTTTTCTCCACTTCCCCATGGTACTCTCTGCACTTGGATGCAATTGCAAGTTGCAGAAACGACACCTTCACTTCATAGTCTTTTGATTCTGCTAGTCTGTACCGCTTGTCCAAGGCCATAACCTGAATCACCATTAATCAAACAGGTGTTAGTCATAGGTTTTGGAACCTGATTCCCAATCCTTCCTTTATTGTTACATACAAGACAACAAGATTAAATGCTCAGAAAGAAGAATACTTGAAGAGATCTCCTAACTCTCACAAAGCCAAAACGCTTTCCACAACCACCAACTCTCCCAAAGCCAAGAGGCTTTTTCCACAACCATTCACTAGCCCAACACTAATCCAAGAGTAACTATTGACTCTAACTGAATGCTTATCAGTTCTCTTCCTTATGAATGCTTATCAGTTCGTTTAACCTAAGTCTAACACACCTAACAATTCTCCGTTATCTTAGAGGAAGAAGGAAGTGTAAAAAGTACCTGAGAAGGTTCACATGATTTAGGAAGATTCTCCAAGTACAGTTCCCATTCCTGTCCATGCCACTCAGCAACCTCATCCTCACTTGGCATCCTTCCTTCCTTAAACTCTTTTGCGAGGGATATGATTTTTGTGTAAATGGTTGAGACTGGTTCATATGCATCTTCTGGTATACCAACTCCCTCAGTCCACAGCTGTAGGTTGATCTCTTTCTCTATGCCAGGGATGTTTGCTTTCAGGAATTCAAGAAATGTATTTGTATCGATCGACTTGAACTTGAAAGTAGCAATGTATTTCTTGAGGAATTCGTCAAAAGCAGTCCTTCCAATCTGAAAGTTTTCCAGTAAATAGATGACCATTATTGTACGATTACATAAGAAAACACCCAAACCAAGGTGCCTACTCAACTTACCTGGCGTTCAATTCGGAACACGAATTGGAATCCTTTTTCATATGGGACCTGAGAATATACATCATCTGGATCAACGCCTTCTTGTTTGTTCCACAGTTTAGTGCACTCCAAGTTGTCTTTAAATCGTTCCATTTCATCAGTTAAACCCCTCCAACCAATGCCAATGTTCAAAGTAGCTCTATCCGCCCCTTGAACAACCTCCACAATTCTCCTCTCTGCGTAAGTTGTAAATCCCTATTGCCATGAACATGAAATCAGCTTTTTCCCATCAACAAGGCCAATTCTAAAAACGGATACACAGTTACACATCATTAATTCATATCCCCTAAACCAAACTCTTAAGCTATTGTTTTCCCATTTGTAGCTAAAGGAAGCAAAAACATAAACTGAGGTAGACTACTTGGGAACCTAGAAGAGCTATTCAAGAAAATACCTCATTCAACCAGAAATGTTCATTGTTGATGTTGGTGATCAAATTCCCAGTCCAGCTATGTGCGAGCTCGTGAGCTACAACTTGAGCCCCAGTGGCGTCTCCTTTGATTACAGTAGGCGTCAGGAAAACCATTCTTGGATTCTCCATCCCTCCATAGGGAAAACTCGGAGGAAGCACCAGTAAGTCAAATCTCTCCCACTCGTAATCGCCAAACAGCATCTCCCCTTGCTTGATCATATCCTCAGTTCCTGCAAACTCCAGTGCCGCCGCATCTAGAACTTCAACGGCGGCAGATTCTGCGTATACCCGAGTCCTAGGTCCAACTTCCCGAAACCCTAACTCACCTACGGCGAACGCAAAAAGATACGGCGGTATAGGCTGTTCCATAGCAAACTCTTCGACGACTCTATCCTCACCACACCACAGTGACGAGCCCCGTGACCCCGCCTCAAGATGATTAGCCTCCTCAGGAACCGGAAGCCTACGACGGACGTGGCGAGCTGACATGACTGCAGATAGCGAATTCGGTATGTTCATAACGACGTCGTAGCGGATCCTCGCGGCAGGAGTGTCCTGGCACGGGAAAATGGATCTGGCGTGAATCGCTTGACACTGAGTGTAGACATAAGGATGCGATTTGGAGAAGGTCTGAAGCGGAGATAGCCACTGAAGAGCGGAGGCGGAAGGCAGAGTGGAGTAGACGATTAGCACTGAAGATTGGCCGGAGAGGACTACGACTAGTTCGGTGCCTCGAATTCGATCCGGTGTGGTGGAGACACGGTAAGGAAGACGTTCGAGAGTTTGAGGATCGAGGATCATAGAGATGGATATGGAGCGAGTATCAAGAGAAAGTTCGCCGGAGAAGGCGGAGGAGAGAGTGAGGAGAGCGGAGCCATGGATGATGGAGGTGTTGAAATCGAGGTAAAGGGAGAGAGCGAGATGCGTGGTGAGAGGATGAGAGGAATCGGTGAATGAGTGAGGATCAATGGGTGCCATGGCTGATGAAGTGCAAAAGCTTTGGAGTACGCTTAGGGTTAGAGAAAAGGGGCAGTTAGAGAGGTGGAGAAGACGAGAGAGTATAAAGCGGGAGAAAAGAAAATGAAGAATTGTTACTTATTAAATTAAAACCGTAATAATTTGGGAATAATTTGAAGAATAATCGTACAAATTAAATTATTATATGAAGATAAAATTAATTTGGTTAATGGAGAATCATTTACAGCATAAAGTTGAAACCGTAAACGGCGATTAAATATGCTAACCCCAAAACCACTCAAATATTGCAAGTGTTAACTGTTAACCATCGCTTTTGGGCTTTGGGCTTTAAAAAGGGTGGGTCGTCTTCTTTGTCTTTGTAATAATAGAAGAAACAGAATCACGAGAGATTATTAGAATTGTTGCAAAGAAAAGTATAGTGACAGTTTCTTATTGCTTATTGTAAAAGGCGATTGGTCGATTCATCTTTTGAATTGGGATATTTATTTTCTAATGGATTTCATTTATGAGAAACAATCTTCACCGAGATGTACCTGTGATCAGAAGAAATTCTTAACTTTCTGCGGCTTTTATTTTCTTATTTTGATTCTTCAACAATTCGATTGAGAGCCGAAAATATTGACATTCATTCTCCAAGTGCTATTGGCTCTTCATTTGTTCAACTCACTCTCGAATATGGAAGGGAACCACTACTAGGTCTGTTCTTAGAATTGCGATATATTCTTAAAATTATGTTATATAAAAAATTCTGATAAACTTGGTAGAGTTTTCTATCGAGTCAACACGACGGTTAATACTACTTTAATTCGTATTCCACCTCGTGTTGACATTAATCCATATATACTAGTTGTGCCTGGATATGGAGATCGACACCAACAAGAAACTACTAAGTAGAAAATCTCGATCGACAAAACTTATGATTCTTATAACATTTGCACAAGTTTCATACCACAGTAGATCTATGAGAGATCTAATGGTCGACGTTGACGACATAAAAGATGCTGATGGAAACAGTGTGTGAGATCAAAGGTATTGATCAACTGAAACTTATCAACTATGGCGCAAAAATGCTAGTTTCGGTCGATGGATGTTAGAAAAAAATCACATTGTTATGTTACGAGATAACAATCTATTTGTTCATTGTTATGCATATATTTGTTTTCTTGTTGGCCCAGTAGTCATTTAAGTTTTACCAAAGAGAGATAGATACCAAGTTCAGGTATATCTTATGGTTTGGTGATTAAAAAGGAAGGGTGGTTCATATAAATATGATGGTTGAGGATTTATATACCATCAGAGTCAGAAAACGGGTTCGGGCTCAACTGCTTACGGCACCGACCAACTCATCAAAACCGACGAACCAGACCCAAATTAAAAAAAAAATTGAAACAAAAACAAGATAAAAATAAAAAAATGATCCTATAAAACCCTGAGGAAGAACCTTTTTCACATTTTCTTACAATTTTTCTTGCTCGTGTCTGAATTTTCCCAGCCAATTTTGATCTACCTTTTATTCTCTCCATGGATCTGTTCTTCTCCTCTTGATCTGGATCGAATTTAAAGACTTCTTTTCTTCCGATATGTTCTGAAGGAACTCTCAACTAATTTGGCCTTTCACTACTTCTGACTCTCTTCTGATCTCGCGACCTAAATTTAGGGCTTTCTCTATTTTGAGCTCTCATGGTTGGGAGAGTGAAGGTGCCTTGTTGTTCCGTGTGCCACACGCGGTATAATGAAGATGAGAGGGTTCCTCTATTGCTTCAATGCGGCCATGGCTTCTGCAAAGATTGCCTTTCAAAGATGTTCTCTACTTCTTCCGACACAACCCTCACTTGTCCCCGCTGCCGCCACGTGTCTGTGGTTGGGAACTCTGTCCAGGGCTTGCGGAAGAACTACGCTATGCTTGCCCTCATTCACGCCGCATCCGGCGGCGCTAACTTCGATTGCGATTACACGGACGATGAGGACGAAGATGGCGAAGAAGATGGAAGCGATGAAGATAGAGCTCGGTCCGCCCGTGGATTTCATGCCTCCACCTCAATTAATAGCTTGTGTGGCCCAGTGATCGAGGTTGGAGCTCACCCGGAGATGAAGCTGGTGAGGCGGATTGGGGAAGAGAGCAGTGGTGGTTTCGGAGGAGTGGAGATGTGGGATGCGACTGTTGCAGGTGGTGGTGGAAGGTGTAAGCACCGTGTGGCGGTGAAAAAGATGACTTTGACGGAAGAAATGGATGTAGATTGGATGCAGGGACAGCTTGAGAGCTTGCGGAGAGCATCGATGTGGTGTAGGAATGTTTGTACTTTCCATGGGGTTGTGAAGATGGAGGGATCTCTTTGTCTTTTGATGGACAGGTGTTATGGGTCTGTTCAGTCTGAGATGCAACGCAATGAAGGCAGGCTCACTTTGGAGCAGATTTTAAGGTTCCTCTTTGCTTCTCTTATACTTTTATTTTGCCTAATCTCTGGCTTTTACTGTGATCATTTTTGTGCATAAAGTTTCAAACTTTGATAGCCTGTTTCGTAATTGAAAACTACTGGAGTAAACCCGACATTGCTGTTAGAAATATATAGGAAGTGCGCAGATTTTCAGATTTTAGTGAAAGGGCAACTAAAACCTGGTGTCATTTTCGGAGGATCTGCTAAGATAGCTTTACTTTTGGATGTTCTGGTGCCGAGCACTCTGATTCTCTTAAGCGAGGAGACAACTTGAAGTAGTTGTCATCTCTCTTTGTCATTGCCAGCTGCAGCCACTTTTCGTCTGTTGATAGACAAACATTTTTTGTCATACTCCTTACCTTTTTAGTAGTGGAAGCCTTGAGTCTTGTTGTTGGAAGATATCTCCATGGTAGGATCATATGCATATTATACTTTTGTTAGGTTTCAAATAAATGGGTTGTTGGCATATTTAATTAGCAATTGGAATGTTCCCCATATCCCGTTTAATATGGATATTCATATGGTTATAGACGTTTGCTATGGAAGGCCTACGTTTGCAAGATATCTCTGAGAAAGCCCTTTACATTATTAAGCTTCCTTCTGAAGTATATGACCAGAAATGATTTCTGAACGAACTGGCATATCAAATCATGCAAAAATTGTGTGGATTGTTATTTCTTGAATTATCAAAGGACGCGTCATCTAAAGATGCACCTTATCTTGTTTTCTTGGTTCTAATATTACCTCCAATTCACTTGTTTGTCTTTCCTCCCATTTTCTGTTTTAATTTGAATAGCGTCTATGGGACTGATAAAATGAAAGCACTAATGAGTAAATGAGTATTTTTGTATTCTCCTTTCATATCGTGCTCATGTTGTTTTAAGTTTTCAACTTAGAATATTCCTTCAGTGCCAACATATGTATTATTCCATTGCTCTTGTTGTGATGTTAAATTTATACCAACTGTAGATATGGGGCTGATGTTGCTCGAGGGGTTGCAGAACTGCATGCAGCAGGTGTTATATGTATGAATATAAAACCTTCCAATCTTCTTTTGGATGCAAGTGGCAATGCTGTGGTTTCTGATTATGGGCTCGCTCCCATCCTAAAGAAGCCAACATGCCAGAAAACTCGACCAGAGTTTGATTCCTCAAAGCTCACTCTATACACGGACTGTGTAACACTCAGTCCACAGTACACTGCACCAGAGGCTTGGGGGCCAGTGAAAAAACTTTTTTGGGAGGATGCAAGTGGTGTATCTCCAGAGTCGGATGCATGGAGTTTTGGTTGTACATTAGTAGAGATGTGCACTGGATCCACTCCGTATGTGAAGCCTCTTCCTACTGGATATTTCATTTGTGTTTTGTGTCCGCCATTGTGCTAACTATCACTTAATTTTACAGGTGGGATGGTCTTAGTAGAGAAGAAATTTTTCAAGCTGTTGTGAAAGCCCGAAAAGTACCACCACAGTATGAACGCATAGTGGGTGTGGGAATTCCTCGAGAATTATGGAAAATGATTGGTGAATGTCTTCAGTTTAAACCGTCGAAAAGACCAACCTTTAATGCCATGCTTGCTACATTTCTTCGTCATCTACAAGAGATACCACGTAGCCCTTCAGCAAGCCCTGATAAGTAAGAGTTTTAAGTCTCTAAGATTACTTTGTTTTATGGTCTCCCTGTTTTCATTGCTTCTAAAGAAGATCCTTTCACTTGTGTTAAAAATTAATATTAGCATCAACAGCTAAGATTGTTTATGTCATCATGCCTATTTTCTTTCGCCTAACAGTTTTATAAACCATGTATGATGTAGTGGGATTACCAAAATATGTGAAGTAAACATTGTAGAAGCAACTCGCGCGACTAACATAGAGGTCTTTCAGGATAACCCTAACAACCTACATCGGGTTGTTTTGGAAGGAGACTTTGAGGGTGTAAGGTTGGTATCTGTTAGGAATTTTAGTCAATCCTTTTGTTCTGACTAGCTATAAACAACCTGTTCTCAACTACATTTGTTTGGTTTTTGTTTTGGAGTAGAAATATACTAGCAAAGGCTGCAGCTGGAGGCGGTGGAAGCTCTGTGCGATCTCTATTAGAGGCGCAAAACGCTGATGGTCAATCTGTTCTTCACTTAGCTTGCAGACGTGGCAGTGCTGAACTTGTGAAGGCTATATTGGAGTATGGGGAGGCGAATGTAGATATTGTGGACAAAGATGGGGATCCTCCTCTTGTCTTTGCTTTAGCAGCTGGATCTCCACAATGTGTTCACGTTCTCATAAAAAAGGGGGCTAACGTTAGGTCTAGACTGCGGGAAGGATCTGGCCCATCTGTAGCTCATGTGTGTGCGTACCATGGCCAACCTGATTGTATGCGTGTAAGTCTCTGCTCCCGAGGAAGCTATCAGTCACTTTAAAGCTTCTACCACATGATCACAAATCTTCCACTTATGTGAAGTATATCAGATGTTATGCAAGCCTTATATCTATTAATCTATTATCATGTTAATAATTACTCTCTGCTTATTGATACTATTAATAGGAATTGCTGGTAGCTGGAGCTGATCCAAATGCAGTGGATGATGAAGGTGAAACTGTGCTTCATCGAGCTGTTGCCAAGAAATACACAGATTGTGCCGTTGTTATATTGGAAAATGGGGGCTCTAGATCAATGGCTGTTTCAAATGCAAAGTGCCTGACGTAAGTACAGAACTGAATTCTTTCTATACTAGGTAGACGGCACCATAAGATCTGGAACTGATAGGGCCATTTTAAAGCCAGTTCTATTCGGTTTTGATTTATAGTTCTGATACTCCTATTTTGCATCTGTGTTAGAACTTATCTTGATTAGTTGCATTGTATGTGCTTAAACATGTCCATTACATTAACCTATTTGGATAAGTCATAATGACCTTAAAAGTGATTTATATGTGTTGGTATCCATGGTTCTTTTCTTTCTTAGGAAAACATATTCCATTTTGTAAATCTATGTTTCTGTTGTTTATGCTATAGATCTTTATACTTTTATGTTTGTTTCAGACCGTTACATATGTGTGTAGCAACATGGAATGTTGCTGTTATCAAGAGATGGGTGGAAGTTTCCAGTCCAGAAGAAATTTCTCAGGCAATTAATATCCCAAGTCCAGTTGGCACTGCTCTGTGTATGGCTGCTTCTATAAGGAAAGATCATGAAAAGGGTAATGATGAAACGTAGTATCATTTGTATGGTAAATTGCTTCATTGAAGTAAGACTATATCCATGTCGTCTATTCTAGTCCTGTGCGTTGTTGCAATGCCAAATTTAGCGAATAAGACTTTTGTGTTATGAATATCTGATCTTTTATGAGGACTTCTACAAAATTTATCTTTTATTTTTTAGATACAATGATTACTGTCATCTCTATAAGATAAGAATTTTTTCAAGCACATTTCCAATGATTTTTTATGTAGTAAATCTAAAAGACCAGTCACTTGTAGTTTTGCACACGACGAAAAAGGATGTTATTTGAACTTTTTCCTGCTATTTCTTTTCTTACAATAGTACCGTATCAAAGTTGAATCTTTTGGATGCTATGTCTTTGTTCGTTTTATTATATAAATCAGTTTACTTAGCATGTATACTGCTGCAGAAGGTAGAGAGCTGGTTCAGATTTTGCTTGCAGCTGGGGCAGATCCGACTGCGCAAGATGCTCAGCATGGGCGAACAGCGTTGCATACTGCTGCTATGGCTAACAATGTGGAACTTGTGAGAGTAAGTTGCATTCCTACCAATAACGTATTAACGTTGATGTTTTAAAGAGAAAGAATAGTATTATGTTTTGTCCGTGTTGATAGATATGCTGTTATGGAGCACCATACACCTTAAATGCAAGAGTTCAACGCTTTGCCTATCAAAGAAGTAAATATTATATGGTGTGAATCGAAAATTATAGTGGTAGTTATTGAGAGAAAAGACGAAGACTAGTGTGCCAAGTATCTTGTGTGTTGATAGAGTTGCATACATTTTACTCATATTATTCATTATAATTTGATAGGTCATTCTAGATGCTGGTGTGAATGCGAACATCCGCAATGTTCACAATACAATTCCTCTTCATATGGCTTTGGCCAGAGGCGCGAACTCCTGTGTTAGCCTACTTTTGGAGTCTGGTTCCGACGGCAATATACAGGTAATATTGCAGCTTCCCTAGGTTTTTTGAGTTATTTGTTATCGATACTCTCCTTTATTGCCAAGACTATATTTTTTTTTATCTTGGAGGCATTGTGTATCCAAAACTCGGAGATGCTAAGCTTAACCATATCCTAAGGCTAGAATTTTGTCAATCTGAATGAGATTTTTTACTTGTATTTCTTTTTTTGGTTGGTTTCTTACTTGAAATTTGTTAATCTGACCGTTCATTTGGTCTTGCATAATGATGATCAGCGATTTAAATATAACGTATGTTTTGGATTTATATACTAGCTTTATTCTTTTGGCATGAAGAGGCTAAGCTTGATAATATGCTATTGCTAGAGTCTCTAGTCAATCTGGACGAAAATGTTGACTTGTTGATATAAATACGACTGGTTCTATGGGTCTAGCGTTTCTTATTGCTGTATAATGATGATCAGTTCTTTGAATATAGGTAATAGAAAATAAGTTGTTTTAGTTTACAATCATCACTTCTTCAATCTGTGTTTAACTAGTGTTTAATATAAATTTCATGGCTCGGAAAATATGTTTTCTGCGTAAGTAGTGGCAAAGCTTTGTGCATCTAATGTTTGTAGGTTCCACATTGGTGCAGTCAGAGCTGGCTTCCAAGATGTGCTGTTTTTACCTTGTCTTCTACTGTTTTCTTTATTTTAGGATGATGAAGGAGACAACGCATTCCATATAGCAGCAGATGCAGCAAAGATGATACGTGAAAACCTTGATTGGTTAATTGTGATGCTTAGAAGTCCTGATGCTGCCGTGGACGTCAGAAACCACAGGCAAGCACTAATTTGATGCATAGCTTAATGCTACTACAAATACTATATATTGAAACAAAGGTTTATATTCATTGCACTGGGGTAATGTTAGTTTCCTGTCGGGAGTTGTGAAATCCACTCATACTAAATTTACTTTAGAAGCTAGCATTTTGAATTGTCATTGCCCTTTTCTTCCTATGATCATACTTTATATAATTTATATAAATATTGAATAACAGTGGCAAGACAGTACGTGACTTCTTAGAAGCCCTTCCAAGAGAGTGGATTTCAGAGGATCTGATGGAGGCACTATTAAAAAGGGGAGTTCATTTATCACCTACAATGTGAGGACAACTTCTTAATCTTTCTGCTGATATGCACCTTTTCTCAGTTATCTTACGCTGATTTTAAATTCTCAGCTATGAGGTAGGGGATTGGGTGAAGTTCAAGAGAGGCATAACAACACCCTTACATGGATGGCAAGGTGCTAAGCCTAAGAGTGTTGGGTTTGTGCAAACCATTCTCGAGAAGGAGGACATGATTGTCGCATTTTGTTCTGGTGAAGCTCGTGTGTTGGCAAATGAAGTTATTAAGCTGATTCCGTTGGACAGGGGCCAGCATGTAAGACTCAGAGCAGATGTCAAAGAGCCAAGGTTTGTTAGTGCTCTCCGTGTAGTATGCACATTTTCTAGGCCCGATATCTTGGATGAAACATTTTCTACTGTGAATTTTTCTCCGACTTGTAAAAGCTTCCTCTTTTTCTTTTCTAGTTCTAATTCTACCAAAACTGTCAAGTTGGAGCCGTAGCTGTTAGAAATTATGGTGTAATATATTTACCAAATTCATAACCATATATGGTGTTGATTGATTCTATTTTAGGTTTGGTTGGCGTGGCCAATCACGTGATAGTGTTGGTACTGTTTTATGTGTTGATGAGGATGGGATCTTACGAGTTGGGTTTCCTGGAGCATCTCGAGGCTGGAAAGCTGATCCTGCCGAAATGGAACGTGTGGAAGAGTTCAAAGTCGGGGACTGGGTCCGTATCCGTCAGAATCTGACCTCTGCAAAACATGGTTTTGGATCTGTTGTCCCAGGGAGTATGGGGATTGTTTATTGTGTAAGGCCAGATAGCAGCCTTCTTGTGGAGTTAAGTTATCTTCCAAATCCCTGGCATTGTGAACCCGAGGAAGTTGAACCTGTTGCTCCCTTTAGGGTAATATGCTATTATGTAAATTCCTTACAAACAGTTCTTACTTCATATCAGAAGTTCAATCCAACAATTTTCTTAATATTATAGATTGGTGATCGGGTGTGCGTAAAGCGGTCAGTTGCCGAACCTCGATATGCTTGGGGTGGGGAGACCCATCACAGTGTTGGCAAAATTAGTGAAATAGAGAATGATGGTCTCCTTATAATTGAAATACCGAACCGACCTATTCCGTGGCAGGCAGATCCTTCGGACATGGAAAAGATTGACGATTTCAAGGTAAAGCTGGTTTTCTCTAGGAGTCGCAAGGATGAGGATATTTGGTTGTCTTTTCTTAAAATGCATCTCAGTTAGATGTGCAGCATGTCAAGAGCTTTGATTCTCTTAACACTGAGCTTTGTACCACAAGCAGGTTGGCGACTGGGTCAGAGTGAAGGCGTCTGTGTCTTCCCCGAAATATGGATGGGAAGACATTACTCGAAACAGTATTGGCGTTATGCACAGCTTAGACGAAGATGGTGATGTGGGTATAGCTTTCTGTTTCAGGAGCAAGCCTTTTTCATGTTCTGTGACAGATGTTGAAAAGGTTGTACCCTTTCATGTGGGACAAGAGATTCATATGACGCCATCTATCACCCAACCACGACTTGGATGGTCAAATGAGACTCCAGCGACTATTGGTAAAATAATGAGAATCGACATGGATGGGACTCTGAGTGTAAGTTTCTGAAATGGATCATTTCCCCTGGATTGATTGGGCTCTCCTTAGCTTTTTTTTCAGCATTCATTTAAAATCGAGGGTTGGATTGTTTTTGTTCTCCTGTAGGCACAGGTGACTGGTAGACAGACGTTGTGGAGAGTCTCACCTGGAGATGCAGAGCTGCTCTCAGGTTTTGAAGTCGGTGATTGGGTGCGCTCAAAACCAAGCCTGGGAAGCAGACCAAGCTATGATTGGTTTAGTGTAGGAAGGGAGAGTATTGCTGTCGTTCATAGCATACAGGAATCGGGTTACTTAGAGTTGGCTTGTTGTTTCCGGAAAGGAAGATGGAGTACTCACTACACAGATTTAGAGAAGATTCCAGCTCTCAAAGTGGGCCAGTTTGTGCATTTCCAGAAAGGCTTAACAGAACCAAGATGGGGTTGGAGAGGAGCCAAGCCCGACTCACGAGGCATCATAACCACTGTTCATGCTGATGGAGAGGTAAGGGTTGCTTTCTTCGGATTACCTGGGTTGTGGAGAGGAGATCCAGCAGACTTGGAAGTGGAGCCTATGTTTGAGGTTGGAGAATGGGTAAGACTTAGAGAAGGTGTTCCTAGTTGGAAATCCGTTGGACCAGGAAGTGTTGGTGTAGTGCATGGAGTAGGATATGAGGGAGACGAATGGGATGGTACCACTTCTGTTTCGTTTTGTGGCGAGCAAGAAAGATGGGCGGGGTCCTCTTTGCACCTAGAGAAAGCAAAGAAGCTTGTTGTCGGACAAAAAACTCGGGTCAAACTGGCAGTGAAACAGCCTAGGTTTGGGTGGTCAGGCCATAGCCATGGGAGTATAGGAACCATAGCAGCCATTGATGCGGATGGTAAGCTACGGATATACACACCAGCCGGTTCTAAAACGTGGATGCTTGACCCATCGGAAGTGGAAACCATAGAAGAAGAAGAGCTCAGGATTGGGGACTGGGTTAGGGTTAAGGCGAGCATCACAACACCCACTTACCAGTGGGGAGAGGTCAATCCTTCAAGCATAGGGGTGGTTCACAGAATGGAGGATGGAGACTTATGGGTATCTTACTGTTTCCTAGACAGGCTATGGCTATGCAAAGCGGGGGAACTGGAACGTATAAGACCATTCAGAATTGGAGACCGGGTTAAGATAAAGGATGGACTGGTTACACCTCGGTGGGGTTGGGGAATGGAGACCCATGCAAGTAAAGGACATGTTGTGGGAGTGGATGCAAATGGGAAATTGAGAATAAAATTCCTGTGGAGGGAAGGGCGGCCATGGATTGGTGATCCTGCGGATATCGTTCTAGATGAAACTTCTGGCTGAATCTCCCAATGTATGATTATGTTTTGAATCTGGAAGATTGGTCATTAGGCGATGCATGAGGCTGCTCTGTCCATTGTAAGACAAAGCTCACAAAGCCCTTGTGCCAACAGGTCAGGTAATCTTATATCTATCTCATTCATGATAATTTATTAATATTTTTGTTAATAAAGTTAAAACTATAGAGTGGTAGGAGATATTTAGGCTGTATCATCTATATTATGTCTAGACACCACTTTCAAATCTCAGATCTCTTTTTGTTTATATGTTTTTCTTTTGTATAAAATATTGAATCGAATGTACGGACAGCTTTCTTTAGTATTAACAAGTCTTTTTGAATGAGCTTAGCGTATAATATTATTGTTTGAGGAACAAAGCATTGGGAACTAAGTCGGATGTGCACAAGAACGACTCCTCAAAAACTATACTTGTTAGTCTTGAAGTTGAATACTGAGCTATGAATCAATTTCTAGACGACAAAATCATTTGGTAGGTGACGGTTCCGTATTATGGACTTTCTTTTCGAGATATTTGTTATTATATGAACCTTTTTTTCTTCTTCTCCTCAGTCCTTTGTTCAAGTAACTTATAAGCAAAACAATGAACTTCACATATAATATAGCAAAAAAGGAACAAGGAGAACAAAATTCCTATGTTGACAAAATTGAATGGTAGAACGAAAAGAGATTTTTCGATTAACTGATGTCCTTGTCCTGGTGCCATTTACAGAAGCCTTCTTCCAAGGCACATTTCATTTTCATCCATGCGTGCCTACATTTCTCTAGTGCCTCAGGAATTGTGAGCCATGTCCGAGTTCTCAATTCCTGTTCTGGGCATGACTCCAGCTCTTCCTTCACATACAGCACGCGTACATTGCCGCTTTACATACACCATCTGGGCTAAACTCGTCTTGGTGACTCTTGCTCTTGAACTCGTATTCTCCCAACAAATCCTGCAAATTGTTTCTACAGATTCACAGTACAAAGTATGTGTGCTTTCCTAGCCATTACCGATGTTATCATGTTGCAAACGGGCCTCAGGTAGCTCTGTCCATGGAGAGGCTGGACCAGTCCACGCTCTTTTAGCCAATGATAACATTCATACTTGGCATACGAAAGATCTAAAAAGATGGGTGTGGATAAAGGTTTCACCATTAAAATCCCCCGAAATCCTGCTTCTTCGACAGCTTCCCTGTCTGTCTCATCATTCTCCCACCCTCCCTATATCAATCGAATTATATATGAAACTTGGTTAAGAAAGAACAGAAGGTGAGTAACTGGCACACGTGTAATAATTATAAGCAACGAAAATACAAAAGCTTTGTGTACCTTGGGAAACAAAAGTCCAGGTCCACTAGATGAACTGATCATCAACACTTCAACCCCACCTTCCCACAGTTGGAATCAACATCAACTTCCTCCGAGTTTCTATATCTAAATGGAATGCACCTGAACAATGCAAACAACATAAAAAAAAAAAACTGTTCATCTAGGTCCACCATATCCCGAGATTAAAATAGAAGAATAAACCATCATCAGTTAAAGCATATACATACAAAATTGATAAGTCAGACAAAAAAGGGTTTAACCGTGTCATCAACCAAAGATCAGTAACCTAAAAGAAGAATTCCATAATTGAGAACGAATAAACTTAGATAAAAGCAATCATGGCTAGCAACCAAGTTCCTATCAACATTCCCCAATCGTCAGAATAATGGCAAATAGACATTTCAGCTAAAGCAATCATACTATCGGAATATAAAGAAACATAATTTATAAAATCGCCAAAGGTTAGTAGGATAAGGGACAGTCGTCCAAAAATGTTGGATGAAAACAAAATGCGATTCTACCTCAACCATTGCCGCCTCCTAAGATTCGAGAAATCGAGAGGAGATACCGAACAGAACTAGGGTTTCTGCGAGTCTCACCTCTAGAGGAAATTTAAGATTTGTATTCCCTCTTATATATTCTGAAACCTTTGCTCCACGAGCAAAACCGAGTGATGTTAAAACGCTTCAAACCAAAAGAAACTAATTTTTTTATCACTAGAGTATTGAGATTTGAGAGAGATGCTCTGTGTCTGAATGTCACCAAGGTCTATTTTTTTTTTCTTGTGTGTAAAAGAAGAGTAAGAATGTTGTTTATGTAAGTGATACAATGAAGATTGTATGCTGTTTACAAAATCGCAACAACTATACACAGCTATTACTTACATTACATATCCTTTATTTCTCCACTGACAACAATGGCTCTTTCAACAGCGCGTTGGAGGAGGTTGAATTGTTGTCACTCCCATACCTTCTCGAGAAACTTGATTTCTTGTCTCCCAAGTTTGAGCTCTGTACGTATTGTAGACACACCTGTACGGCGTCGTGTACCCTCACAAAGAACCATTCTTTTCCAACAAGCTCCACCATTCCTGATCTTGCTATTGTCAAATGAACATCTTTGTTTGGGTTTGATATCGCTAGCTGAATGTCCCTTGTTTTGTACTCTTGATACAGTTCTTTCAAGGCTTCCACCGCGCTCGAGTCTATGTGTGTAACAGGAGACATTTCCAGGATAACAAAATTGATTCTCTCTACCTCCAGTCCCCGGTTTGTGCTTTTGTCAACAGCTACTTCATAGTCTCGTAGTCTGCATTTTCAAAAAACGGGGCTTGTTATTCTTTCTATAGATTCATACCACAAGGATGAATAAATTCCTCTCTCACCTGTCCTTGATGTAACTTATGTTGGCAAAGTAAATCGGAGCATCGATTCGGACAATCACAATCCCGTTGTATGTGTAAGCCTCTGGATACTGCTTTATGTTTCTGTACACAGTGGTGCCTGGAAGACGTCCCAAGACAGCTACCAGGAGAATAATCAAGATAAGAAATGAAACCAAGTTAGAAAAATAGGCAGTTTCAATAAGCATGTAACGGAGAGGCGATTGAACGGAATTCCTCTTACCAATGTGAGGGTTTGCAGACTCGTGGATCACGAATGCTAGTGAAAAACCAACCTAAAACATTGCAACTGCGTGAGTCCTTAGAGGCCTATGCAGAACTCATATATACATTAGTTAGATGAATCTGAACATACTAAGAGTATCTAAATACTCACACCAACAAGGACACCGATCTCTATTCCAAAGAACAATGTCGTTGTGCTAGTGATGGTCCAAAGCGTAAAATCCCTCTTGTCCACACGCCACAGGAAAATAGCTTCGTCATAGTCCACCTAATGACAATAATCCGAAAAGTACAAATAAGAAACCAGAAGCCAAATTCATCTTCGTTCCTTGGCAGGTGGGTTTACATGAACTTACCAAGCCACTAACGGCAGATATCACTATTGCTGCCAAAGCACACTGAATTCGAGAGAGTAAGCAACAGAGTGAAAGTTAGAAGCTAGAATCTAGTTTCGCCACAGCAAGTACTGGAAATTGAAATATTCACCACAAGCAGACAGACCTGTGGTATGTATTTAAACATCGGTGTCAAGAACAGTAGAGAACATCCAATGATGATTCCTGTTATAAGTCCTGATAGGCCAGTCTTAGCTTCGCTTTCATTATTCACAGCTGACCTAGAAAAGGATCCTAAATTTTGCATTCAGGACATTCACAGATTATGTTAACTTTTAAATATATTTATGAAATGTATAACAGATTATATCCATATCGTCAATTACAAATGGCTTTTATCATCTCAAGATAATGTACCTGTAGCTGGGTATGCGGAAAATAATGACCCCAATATATTTGCAACACCAAGACCAAACAACTGTCCAGCGAAGGTAGAAACAGTTGAGTTTTCAATGAAAACGGCCGTAAATGAAAAAGAAAAAAGAACCGCAATTTTGTCTATAACAATTGGGCTCCTACTCAAGTTTCTTTAGTCAAGTACAATACCTCTGAATTTGAATCTAACTCATATCTGTTTTTCGCTGCAAGTGCTTTGGCAATTCCCACAGATTCCTGGATACAAAGTGCAGAACTACTTCATTAGAGAACGACAAAACATAATATCAATTGACATGCTTTACTGCATCCAAATCTAAACAAGAAATTCTATTCTTCTTTTTTTCGTAGGAAGTCAGATACACCATCTCCATTCATTTATAGTTTCACATGATTACGTTCAGCTCTGCCGTTCCCATACCCCTACTTTGATAAAAATAATGATGTTGATGTCTCACCAAGATGGCAACACCAGTAATGAGAGCTGATGTTGGAAGCAATGTTTTTGCATGATCAAAACTTCTTGGGAAAGAAAAAGTTGGAAGGCCCTGAGGTATTTCTCCCACCTGAAACATACTATTTGCTATTACTGCAATCACTTAACCAATATGTAGCTCAACAAAGCAACTACAGTAAAATTAGTTTGGTTCGTCAGCGATCTGACCAGAGAGATGGAAGGTGGATGAAACACTTTTGCAATGGTTGTACCGAGCACAATCCCTGTGAGTGGCGCTGCTGCTCGTAAGAACTGAAGTTCCTTTTTTGCTTTTCCCTGCCATGAAACACCATAACCTTATAATCACATTAATAAAGGAAAGTTCTGTTTCCCTGGTAACTCTGAAAAGAACAAGGCTCATACCACATGCTTCATCACTTGAAGGATCAGCAGAATAAGAGATCCCATCAAGAAAGGTGGCCATTGAAACTACAAAGCAGAAAAAGATCCATCTAAACAAAGTACAAATAAGTTGAAACAAACGCTTTCTTTACCAAATTGATTCACCAATAAAATTCATAGTATACAAGCAAAATCATCATACCACGACGATTCAAAGTACAGTCTAAGCTACATGAGGATATAGGGAGAGCCAGATATACAAAAAGTTATACCACCAGGTATTGATAGTCTTTAAGAACTTACCGTCCTCAGGGCAGTTGGTAGAAAAAAGAATATGCAGATCGAAATAAAAAGAGGTTGAAAACCAAAATCCCAGTCTAGATGATACTTATAGATCCCGATTTAAAGACCTTAGCCAAAGAGGAAAGTGTTTTTTTTTAACTGTTTAAAGCTGAAAATGGAAGTTTCACCTTATCAGCTCCAGCTATTATGCTCTCTACTAGTGGCACGATCTTGCTGCTGCGGGCAATGCTATATCCCAGGAAATATTTTATTTGAGATAACCCAATCACAATGGCCGAAGCACTTGTAAATCCAGATATGACCGAGTGACTTATGAAACGAATAAGCCATCCAAGCCTGGATTGAATTCACAAACAAGGGAATGCCCAATAATTAGAGGACTTCTGCTAACAGATAACATTTACTGCCCAGGCAAGTTAAATAAGCAGCAGTCAATATAATAAACGTTTCACTTCGAAAGATTTCTAAAGAAAAATAATACTATTACCTCAAGAGCCCCATGATGCACTCCAAAATTCCAACCAAAAAAGCCAACAAAATGGCCAGTTCAATATGTAGTTCCTCGTTCGTATCAGCGATTCCGCCCAAAGCATTAGAAACGAGAAGAGACACCAATGCTACAGGTCCAATTGCAAGCTGACGGGATGAGCCGAATATGGCATACACAAATATCGGCACAAAAGAAGAGTCTGCATAAAATTTATAAAACTGAATCAAGCTAACATGAATAGGCATTTCTTTAAATCAAGAGCAGAAGAACTCCATAGCATTCCTATGAATTCACAAGAGTTTGTATCATCAAAAAAACTCACATAGACCATATATTGGTGGAAGGCCAGCTAGTTTCGCATACGACATTGCCTGGTCAAATCCATCAAAAGTCATTCAACAAAATACACTAACATCAAAACTCCAGATTGAAGACCAACACCAACGCATAATTTCCACTGAAAACTTCAATTGATAATCTCTTAAGCTCTTCAATCAATTCTCTTAGCACAACAAGGAAATTTTTTTAAAGAATGAAGTCAACAATTCCAGGTTCCTTTTTTAAAATTCCAGCTTCATAAGCTTCAGAGTTGGTAAAGATATATATATGGATCAAAAGAAACAAATCTCAAGATACCTGGGGAACAAGCATTATACCGACGGTGATACCAGCCATGAGATCGAGCTTAAAATACTCTTTCCATTTGTAAGTTCGAATCCATCGGAAACAAGGAAAGAGAGTATCAACCCAATCGACGAGCCTCATGCGCTTGATCTTCGCCGTCCATCTGGAGAAGATATCGTCGAATTGGATCGAAGGAGGACGAGCCTCATTGGAGGTGTCGGGATGCTGAAGCGGGATGACTTTAACGGGTCGGGTCTGACCCGGAGGCTTGAGCGAAGAAGACGAACCGCTTCCGGATCTTGAAACAAGGCTGGTCAGGTCCTTGACGCTTAGCGATGCGTAGGACATGATGATGGCTGCCTATGCGCACGCTTGGCGCACTTTAGAAACCGTTGCTGAGAAATGAATTCAATGACCCAATAAAAGTGGGATGTTACATTCCACACGCGAAAGCTTCTTACTCTCTAGTGGTGGTCAATTCTTAATTTTGTTTCAAACTAACTTTATAAAACTATTATTCTTTTATCTAATCAGACGTCAAATAGATCCAGAATTACGATAACATATTAATTTTGTTATCACAGAACATTTTTTAATTAGCTGTTAATTACATTCGAGCAATTGCTGTCACTGGTTTGTTTCGTCGCGTATCTAACTAATACTACAACAGAATTCATGAAGGTCGTCCAATACAAGTGGCTTGCGTGCCAGTTTTGACGACTTTTTTCAATGATACGATAATTATTTTAATGGTACAAAGATTGGGAGGGAATAAAACATGTGTTGAAAGAAAAAGAAAAAACATGTGAAGATAGACGTTAAGCCGGTTAGATTCATGATGTCGATGAGTGGGTCAACTCTTGTGTCCATGAGAATTCACAAAATAAATCCTGATTTTCAATTTTCACATTTTTTCCTATTTCAAAAACCTTGAAGGCTTAGACTTTTGATGCAGAGAAATGAAACGCTACGGTTAAAGGATGTTAAACTACCTGGGATTTAATCTCAAAAATGTTTTTTTATATGGCATAAAAAGTAAGCAATGACTTTTAACTTTAGAAGATAATCTACTTATTGCCGACCAAAAAAAAAAAAAGACAATCTACTTATTAATTTTTTGGCATTACAAATTTAATAAATATTTAGAAAAAGGACCTTTCCTTTTCACCGGTTTCATTTGCTTTCACCACACGAGCTCTGGTACCTACTTTTTCTCAAGCCTGCCAAAAGACAATTGGAGAACTGATATCCCCTCCATACCACTAAGAGGCATAACAAGACGAGCTTTGTTTATAATCCGTCTTGATGGTCCCATAGTCCAGATTTAGATACCCATATACAAGGAAAACGTTAAAAACGACATGCAGAAAACAACAAGGAATGGATAGCTCATTGCCTTGAGACGATTCATTGCGGGTAAAACATTTCAAAATCCGCAGTGAGGCGAGGCTAGCAAGTCAGGTCCGGTCCACTTGACATGCCGAGTCAGAAGTTTCAAAAAGGTTAACACAGATTTTATTACGTAGTGCTTTTATTTGTTCCAAGTAAAACATACAACAGTCAACAGGCAGTTACCATAAAATACCATACAGATTAGCAAAGGAAATTTGGAGTTACGGCAAAAGAACAAGGTACGAGGAAAACATATCAGTGTATGTGGACATGCGTGTGATGATCATATTATTCGAGTCGCTGGACTACTTACTACTGCAGCTCTTTCTCCAGTTCATCAAATTCCCATCCATCAACCTCATCTGCAGAGTAATCACGTGCCACCTTACCAAATTCAGTTTCAAGCTCGGCTAGTTCGGCTTCAGGGTTAAATTCCTGACTGGAACCAGCGGTAGTTTTTGGTGCCTCAGGAGTTTTGCTCAACTCTGGCTTTTGGGTCAGAGTAGATTCAGTTGGAGCATCCATGCCACTGCTGGGCTTGGGGGATTTGGGTGATGAAGCACTACTTTTAGGTGATGGAATCTCTATCTCTAACATTGGCCTCGCTATGGATTCAAATTGATGCCTCATTTTCTCCATGTCATCAAATAGCTCTTTCACACGCCGGTCGTCCTTTCTGGTATAATGTAGGGTTTCAAAACTTAGTATACTATACCGATTGCTAAAAGGTCAGAGAGTTATGTTTCAACTCACTTTTCCAGTTTGCTTTGGAGAACCTGGAATTGCTCTTTCATGTTGTCCACAATGCTGAAGGTAGTAATGATCTAATTTTTTGATAAAACCAAATCAGTGACGAGGAAGAGCAACCGTAAAAAGAGAAAATTATAACGCACCAAAGCACAACCGTGCAGAGTCGAATTTGGTCCCAGTAATTGGGTCTGAATGAAAAACGACCTACTAAGCAGCAATTCTTACCTTGGTCTCATAGTCTATATACTCCTGCTCCAGAATTTTCCTAGGGTTTGAAACCTGATTGTCCCCCTGATCGGCATTTGGCGGCTTCTCGGACCTGTCACCACCACCACATGCGAAAATGTTACCACTACTGCTAGGCACAGTTCAACTCCAACTAGAGTTATTAGTCAGAAACCAAGCAATATAGTAGGAGCAATCGAATTCAACAAGAGGAACTTACCCAGGACCCAAATTCTTCAGATTTTCCACATAATTTTCGATACGACTGATTAAAGGCGCCACCTCCTTCTGAACAATATGAATTTTTGTGTTAGCTCTGTCATTTATCAGTTACTAGATTAAAGTTTCCATAAAGTACAGAGGTTACCTTGTACACAGAAAGTGTATTAAAGGCAACATCCGAGAAGTAATCCTCATGCTTCTCCAATTCGTCCCTAAGACATGCATCCAATGGATTAATTATTGTGGTCGTGCAGCAAAGCAAGATGTATTGAGAGAAGCAGCTGAGAGTAGATAGAAATACAAAGTCTGCTTATCCTTCGTTTCGGTATATGAGCATTGAAGAAGCCATGTATCTTCAAGAAAATTAATCCACGTCTTAATAACTTCTGCTTCTTTCTTACAAGCTACAACTGATTTAGACAGGTCATCCTCCTGCATGCAGAATCAACAGAAGCAAATTATTTCACGTTGATATTATTAAGCATAAGAGCTACTCATCTAAAAGAATATGCCACCTTTGTCTTCAGGTGAGCGATTATCTGATTGTTGGCTTCACCAAATTGATCCCTCTCCTCTGTCGCATTACGGAACCGCGCTTGAGCAGCTGCTAATGATATATTTACCTACATGGAGAATATTCATTGATATACCTTCCGTACCACAATAATCATAGCTACATACATAGAATCAATGAAATCTTTATATTTCAATTCAACAGCATAATGAGCTTACGTTTATACAATTACGTCAAGTGGAAAAGAAAAAAATTGTCTGTTTTAAGTGTGTGTATGTAAACCTCCAGAATAAAGCAAGAAACCATATAAATAGAGAAGATTCAATTACCCTCTTCAGTTCGGCTTCCAGCTCATCTCTTTGTTTCTCAAGTTGTGCAATTTCTGCACCCAATTCCTGTACACAAAAAATCATAGCAAAGAACCTTAATACTGGCAGCTGATGAACATGCCAAAGAATGCTGCAACTATTAATGTTTGTTTCGCAGTCAATAATCAAAAGAGCAAATAAAAAAGCGAGTGACAAAGACCTTTTCCTTTTCACCGGTTTCATTTGCTTTCACCACACGAGCTTTTAGTGCCTCCTCTTTCTGAAGTCTGCGAAAAGACAAAATGGACAATTGGTACCCATAGATGGTATTTTTCCTTCCACTGACTAATCATCCGCTCAATAGCACTAAGAGGCAACAAGACAAGCTTTGATGAAAATCAGCATTGTCTTGCAGTCCCATAAATCAAATTTGATACGCATATGCTATAGTTAATGAGAAAATAGCGAGGAATGAATTGCACATTGTCTCAGCTGTATTTGCTGAACATGCATATAGTAACACAAAGAGTACGAAACTTATAACCTATTCTTCTGGTCTGGTAAATTTACCATGTCATATCAAAATTGAACCATAAAAAAAGTCTTAATTGCAGATAAAAATAAACTAATTGGAGTTGATAATAAGTTTAACCTGTTCTCTGATATTCGCTTCTCAGCTTTGGAAGTTGAATTTGCTAAAGATTCTAATAACACCCTGAGCTTGTCGACCTGGTTCAAAGAAAAAATATCTATTATCTTCCATAATTAACATTCTCCTGCAGAAGTCAAGAAATGTAAATGTTCTCATGGAATACATGAAACTCTTAATATTCCCTATCAGCACAAACAAGTTGAACAAGATGAAAATCAACGATACCAATCAACTTGTATAATTTGAGACTAATAAAGCTCACAGACTTACTTTCTGAGCATGTATATCTGGTGAATCACCGTTGCTTAGTTGTCTCTTTCTAATTAGAAGACCTTCTAATCTGGAGCAAAGACGAATCTTCGCAAGTGTTTCTTTGAAAGCCTGCAAAATGAGAAGTCTATCAAATGGAACTACCTAAATGAGCTTAGGGAGAAAAAAAGAGGGTTTGGAGATAATGTACTCTCACCTCTATTGTTAAAGGTGCCTCTTTAAGTTCCTTATCTTCACTCTGCTGTGGAATTTGAGAGGCATTCATCTTTTCGAGTTTTTTTCTCAGATCAGAAGCTTCAGCATCAATTCTGAAAACATGAATTCAATCAACATTGATGCAAGATGAGCAATGCCCATGAATCATTCATTCATTCATGAATAGAAACGAGAGCAAAAAGCACATCAATATCTTCATTTATCACCTCAGCATTTCAGCATTAATCTTCAAACCTGTGATAGCATTTTGGGCAAACTGAAGCAATTCGTCCTGCTTAACCTGTCCAAGAGCAGCCCAAGCAACATAGAAGAATACACAAGTTAGGAGGAGATCCAAACGCCCATAAATTAACATAATGCTGACTTTTTACTGATCAAGCGTTTACCAGAACTTCATCCTTGTAACTCGAAAATACTGTAGCAAGATCCTGCATACTGCTAACTATAGCATCATGAACTTCCTTTCCTCCATTCAGACAAAGCCTGAAAACAATGTTAAGATCTATGAATAATCGCATTAGGTATGGAAATAGCAATAAATTGTGTTGGTTTTCCAAGAAAAAGTCTAACACTCTTTTTGCAAGCCAAATTTTGGCAATGCAATTTGGAATGCCAGCCGACTCACCCAAACATCTCCAGGAGTAGTGTAATTTCTTCTTCATGTGGTGGTTCAACAATCTGTAATAGAACAGTCAAACCTTTAACCCCCATAGACGGTAGATATTTTTCACATAACCCAATAATATAGGTATACTATATGCAAAACATTCCGAGAAACAAGATTATGACAGGTTCTCAGAATATATAAGAGTCTACTTAAGCTGGTTTATGTTCCTTACTTTCTTTTGCCAAGCTATATATTTTCTTTATATTTCTATATCCCGAATTAACACTGAGAAATCGAATCAATGATGCTGCATCTCTCACGTTCGTACAAGTCCACCCTTACATATTTATCCAAACTAATGGAAATTTTAGAGAAAGAGTGCTGTTTGTTATTACTTATCAGATAGCCACCAAAAGATAAAGTTTAGGTTGCGAGAAGATACCATGGACAGAACGATGCCCTCCAGAGCTTGACTTTGCAGAAAAACATCACGGAAATTTAGTGGCTCACCACCTATATCTGGATCGTAATACAAAGCCTACACATGGAAAGGGATTTTCTGAAAGAATTCTGTTGGAGAAGGTCATAAGTACAACATATGAAATTAAAAGCAGAATAGTACTTAGAAAGTCACTGATAATCAAACCTTTTTAACAGAAAAAGTTACCCTATATTACTAAGGATAACAATCTTGTCTACTATTCTACTTAAGTAATATTCTTGATATTCTAAAATGCAGGATGATATGATGACATCTTCATAAACTTCATCCTCTTTCTCTTTTACAAAACCAGTTCAGGAACATGTAAGATTCTTAACCCAGCACCACTAAAGATCCAAACCATCTCTACTTAAGTAGTATTCTTGATATTTACGAAGCGGGAGAATTGTCGACTTCATTGCAAACTTCTTCCTATCGTCTTAAAAAAAAAAAAGGAATACAAAAAATTACCCATTCACGTCTCTTTGCTTCATCAGAAGCAAGTTGTTCCACTGAGCTCATCTGTTTATCCTTTACAGAAATTTCACTAGCTCTATCGATTTCCTTAAGCACAATTAGCCATCTAGTAATCAGCAATGCCCTTTCATGACCTCTATATGAGACTGCAGCTTCTTCCAATCTCTGAATCGTCTGATTAACACTCTTGAAGGCCCCAGCACCCTGCAAAGTTGCAATCCGGATTATTCATGTAGTCCTAAAGTAATGCAACTGTACCAACTGCACTAAGTTGACAAATAGGGTGAAAATGACAAAATCAAAACTAGAATCTAGAAAAAGTAGACCTAAATACCAATTAGAAACGGGAATAAGTAAAAGCAAATGAGAATTTACAATGCGGTCTTGGAACAATTTGGCTCCTTCAGCGACGGCTTGGCCAGCCTGCTGGACGACGGAGTCGGCATAGTTCTTGACGGTTCGTGTGATGTTTTTGCGGTTTCCGACCTCCACCGCCTTATTCACGGCCGTTCGCAGCCACGACATATCCTCGCTCGATCTTCTGGTATACTACGGAAGAAATCTCCTCGGGGAAGAAAACCAATTTTGTGAGACTAAAATGAGAGAACTCGGCCACGGTCAAAGCTTTTACTCGGTGATAACTTTGACGATTTGCAGGCGATTAAAATATTATTACTTCTCTGAAATGTGAATAATGAATTTTTTGACCCCAAAAAATAAAATAAAAGAGTAGCTATCAAATTAAATTGGGGAAAATAGATGATTGAGTGGGGTATTGGATCCAAGAATTTAATAGAATCTAATTCAACTGAATTAGAGACATAAACTACATATTTTCAAGTATTGTAAAAGATTTCCAAGTATTTCTAACGTTTATATATTTCAACATTTTCTTAAAATATAAATAGAATTTAAAAGTACAAATTCTTCTAAATTCTTCTGTTTTGTTCCACCATGTAATAATTAAACAACATGAATCTCACAAGAACACAGAATCATTTTTCATTTTTTTCTTCATCGCTACGCTTAGAACTCGATTAGGCATTTCATAAATTCTTGTGTTATCAGATTAAATATTTGTGATCATTCTTTAAAAATACTTGAAATTCTAGTGTTATTCAACTTATTAATTTCTTAATTCTTTTAAATGCATGAGTTATTCAATATTATGTAGTTTTGTATAGCAACGTTATCTGACAAGAATTTAATAGAAATGTTAGTGCAAAATGTGAAGAACAAATTCTGAGCTTTTAGGTTGGGATTTGGATAGACATATATAATTAACATAAAAATAAGGCCTCGAATAAACAATCACCGGATACATAGAAGATGAAGAACAATCACCCGATTCTGCGACTGATTGCTCCGTGTACGAGTCACGGCGGTAGGAGTGGGACTGTTCTCGGCGGTAGAAGTGTGCAGGTCAAAATCAAATCCAGCACACTCTGCTAAGGTGGGATAAGGATATCGAGTAGAGAAACAGACCATTGTCTGATGAAGAGCTTGATGATATGTTTCCCTAAAGAGGGATACAATGTTTTGGATCCGCCTGCTACATATGTTCCCATCAGAACCCGTGCGAGGAAACTTCAGGCAACCCTGATGAAGAGATGAAGAAGAATTGTCCTCGAGGTGGTGAAACAGTGTGTAAGTACAGAGGGTCTTGAATCGAATAGGAGACCTCATTTCTCCTATTGACCTCTTCTCTTCCAGATATTATTTCTCTGTCCTAGCCGTTTCCATCGGACGGAGCCGATCGAGCACCACCGACGGTGGCTCAAACTGCAACAACGGCAAACGACTGCAACAACACAACAACTTCGGCTTGATCTCCTTTTCCTCATGAACGAAAGATGACAACGACACGCTTGCTTTGGTGGCTTCGACTTCTGCGAGGGTTTGGGTGTGCTCGTGATGCTCTATTTGTAGTGGGAACCAAACATATAAATTAAGAATTGATTTCCTTAAAATTCTATTATATTCTAATAAAATGATGAAAAGTATAATAGTCAGAATTAAAGAGAAAGATTTGAAAATCGTTTACAATACTTGAAAATCTGTAATTTATGTTTTAATTAAAGTCAATCAGATTCTATTAAATTCTTACGTTCAAAAAAAGCGAAATTCCCCAAGAAGAAAAAAAATATATTTCTATGAAGGTTAACAAAGCTTGAAATTTAAGAAACAGTTAGTTGAATTTCAAAGCAATTAAGTAGTTGTTTTCTTCGTACTCATATCCAACAAAAATCCTAAAATGAAGTTCAAAGAAAATTTTCGTAGAAATTACAAAAATTAGTTGCAAAGAAATTGAGCTGGGGAAAATATTGACTATCTAAAGAATTTTTACCGAGATGAACTATTAGATGTTTCTACTAAATCTATATTATTCACAAAATTAACAGATTTTTTTTTTTTGTCGTCGGCTATTATTATTATCATATATATTTTGATCATATTATACATTATGATCAATTTATCATATCTAACTAACTATATGCAACATATGCAATTATGGTGAACGACTCTACGAACAACTCCATGACGTGCAGCTCTCTCCGTAACACTCGGATTTTCTACTGACGATTTTTACATGCATCATACCAACGATGGACAGTCTTATCCCTAATTTATGAGACCATGACGGACAGCTCTACCTGCAGCACTCTGATTAGCTTTGCATCATTAATTTGCAAAAAAGTGCATTTTCTAGGAATCGAATTTCATACTTGATGTATAAGCCTTTAAAACCCTTGATTACTGGCCCAAAGAGATTTCACAACTGACAGAATTTTATATCGTAAATTTTAAAGTAAGTACAACTTTCACAATAAAAACGATCACTGAAAATTCGAATTAATCTCCCTGCATTTACAAGAACATCCGATGAAAAAAAATTGTTTCATTGGTTTGTCATAGAAATGCCATCTCAATATAAATTTGGATGTGTAAAAATAATTAAACGATAATATATAATTTTTAAATTATAGATTTAAAACTTTCAAATTTCTATGAAAACAATATAAACTAAATTTTTAGAAAAAATACAATATAATATACATATAATGCTGATTTATAATATATATTATATATGATGAATTTAGAACAAAATTCAAATATTAAAAATTAAAATGTCCAACATTTAAAAATGCACCCAAACGAAACATGGATCGGATCTTGGATATTTTTATCCACCCTAAGTTCACACGGCAGCGCATTACTCCATCAGCTATAAAGGTCGAAGAAGGGCCCACCTTTTAAGATACACACAATCGTCGCACTCCCAGATTCTTCTCCGGAGCGATTAGATTCACCGACGACGGCTCCTCTTTCAATCGGAGGAAGGTTAAGCTTACAGCTACAGTTATTAAATATATATATATAGAGAGAGAGCTCTCCTCTCATCCAGTATTAGGGTTTTAAAGGCAAAAAGAACCACTACTAGAACAAGGAAAAGGAAACAAAAAAAATGTCGGGTCTCCATCGATCATCAAGTTCATCGAAGAACATCGGTAATTGCCTCCCTTCCAAGGAACTTCTTGATGATCTGTGCAGGTATTATTATCAATCCAGTATTTTTTTATTTTTTCATTTTTTTTTTAATTGTTCCCGGTAGAAAGTGAAGTGATGGGCTCGAATTGATTTGGGTAACTGATGCTTTGTGATGGGTTTTTGGTTGCAGTCGATTTGTTTTGAATGTCCCTGAAGAAGATCAACAGTCATTCGAGAGAATTTTGTTTCTGGTGGAGTATGCTTATTGGTACTATGAAGATAATGCTGTAGAGAATGATCCAAAGCTTAAGTCCTTGTCTTTGAAAGAGTTTACTTCGCTCTGTATCCTTTCTCTCATTCTTATTTTCTTTAATTTCGTTGCTTTCTGATCCATTATTATTCAGTGTTAAATTTCTTATCTTCACTGTCAGTACAATGCTCGTAAACGGGAGGACTATGATCTCATATGCTCGAAGCATAATTTCAAAATTAGATGCTTTGTGTTTGCCACATAGACTGACTTCTTTTTTTCTTTTCTATTCTTCTCTGTGGATCTTTTTCCTTGACTTGGCTTAGTATTCAACAGCTGTGATGTGTTGAGACCTTATGTTACTCACATTGATGACATATTTAAAGACTTCACTTCTTACAAGTGTCGAGTTCCCGTCACTGGGGCTATTATCCTGGATGAGACATATGATCGGGTTAGACCCCTTTGGGGTGATATTTATGATTCCAGATAATTTTTCTATTAACATTTTAGGTTTACTTGTTTGTTCATGCTTGCCTTTTTTTTTTGTATCTTTGTTATTTGCAGTGCTTGTTGGTGAAGGGATGGAAAGGATCGAGCTGGAGCTTTCCCCGCGGGAAGAAGAGCAAGGATGAAGAAGACCATGCTTGTGCCATACGTGAGGTTAGTATCCATTCTATTGTTTTCCTGTCTCTTGTGTGGTTCATTTATTTTGCACTTTTGTAGCAAAATTGATAGCTCCAACGACCGCCACTCATTGATCATAAGTGCATATTAATAAAGAATACTATGTAATTAGAAGAAGACCGCTTATTGGGTAAGATTAACTTCACTTAGTGGATGCATTGGTTCTACTTTATTGGTTGTTGACATATGAAGATGTGTCAACATAATGTGCGCATGAATTTTTTAACTATAGATGACTGAGGTGAAATAATAGCAAAGAGAACCTCTCTTATATCTTCTGCTCTGGACAACAGGGTATCTTATTTTCACACTAGTTTAACAGTTTGATCATAGCACATACTCCCTAATAGATTTTCCTACGTGAACTAATATAATTGAGGAAGGAAATGTTCTTAGGTCACCAGTAGACAGGATCTTTTGCAAACGAGAATAGTGCTTCTGTCAATGGTCAACTATATGGGAACTCTGTATCTTTTTACTATTTCATTGGTATAGAAATGGTCAAAGCTCAAAAGGTTTAATTGTAGTGTTCTCTAGTGCTATTCTTCCGGTGCAGTTAGCATTTCACATGCTGTAATTCTGCTGCTGATTGTTTGTATAGACTTGGATTATGGGTTAATCTTGAAAAAATTGAATATTTTGTCAAACTTTTATTGGCTGTCTTATGTACTGTTCTTCCATGCCAAACACAGGTCTTAGAGGAAACTGGATTTGATGTCTCAAAGCTACTCAAGAAAGAAGAATATATAGAGTTTGTATTCAGGCAGCAAAGAGTACGACTATACATAGTTGCTGGGGTGACAGAGGATACAATTTTTGCACCACTTACAAAGAAGGAAATCAGTGTGTGTATTTAACAATTAACCTTGTGGGTGTGATCTTGTCTGCGTTTGTATGATGAGTCTCTTATGTTCATTTGTTGTGGAATACTTGTAGGAAATCGCATGGCATCGGCTTGATCATCTTCAGCCAGCTAGTAATGAGGTGATAACTCATGGAGTTTCTGGTCTCAAATTGTACATGGTGGCACCTTTTCTTTCGTGAGTAGTGGCTCTCTATTTATCCACATAGATTTTTGGGTGATTTTCGTTATTGGTGCATAACAATAGAGATTACAAACTTGTGCAGGTCGTTGAAGTCGTGGATATTAAAACATCCGTCACCTGTAGCACGGAGACCTAACAAGCCCCTTAAAGGTTTGATGTCTTTTTCACCAAGCATTCATTAAAAGAGAGGCTTTTGGCAGAGATCTGACTTCATATGCTTTGTACAGCACTCTGCGTGTGGAATGCAAAGACTAGTGTTGGAGGGAACGGGACAGCAACAGTGGAAAGCCACAATAGAAAACCTGAACTCAAGACAACAACAATGGAAAGCCACAATACAAAGCCTGAACTCAGGACAGCAACAATGGAAAGCCACAATACAATGCCTGAAGTCGACCATCCTCAGGACATAGTACCTGGAAACAGTTTCAGAAGCTTCAAGTTCAACATGTCAGCTATCTTACAGTCTATGGAATCTGGTTTTTCAGCTTGACTGGTCAGTCAGTCATATATGGGTTGGATTGCTTATTGGGAGTTATGATGCGGTTGGATTGGTGGGTTTGTCTATAGCAAAACCGTTGGATATGTTCATACGCTTGTACCTTTCTATTTCTTCGGTATTTGGTTTATGCCTCTTGTTTCTTTTAGAATGAAAGGGTTGTTGTAAATGATGGATAGTTGGAGAGTGGTGAATCCTTTGGATCATGGCTTTAGATGACAATGGTTGCGACCAGTTATAAAGGTAAAAGGAGTTTCTTACCCGAGTAGTGAATTGATGATCTTCTTAATAGTGACAATACCTGCTTCATTGAAGCAGAAAGTGTTCTAGTCTCGGACAAGGCAAAGAAAGATGGCGTTAAATGGATTTACCTATAAAACTAAAAAAAATCACACCTAATTAAGTAAGTTTATAATAACTATGATTATCAGTTTGTTGACCAAAACAAAAACAATACTATGATTATCTTACGAGATATATCCTGAAATTGTTTAATTATTGCACACTGTAACTTGAATTTTTTAGTATAAAGGTGGGTGGGGGAATGGTGGCCTAAATTTGGCAAGGGTGGCCTAAAAAAATATATTTGAATGCTATACGAAAACCTGTTAAAGAAACAGAAACGGACATGTGGAATTTTTGTGTTTTACACTTTTACTTGCTTGTGTTTAGGTTTGGAGGTTCATCTACATAAGCATCAGCATTGTGACTTTGACTTTTTGTCATATATTTTTTTCATCAAAATTAATCCTAAAAAAAAAAATCAAAGGCATGTAAAACAGCCCAACCACATTGAGAATTATCTATAAATAGAAATAGAAATTAAACCGTTGGTATAACCCCCATAACTCATCTTTCCTCTTTTCTTCTCCTTGCTAACGGTGGTAGTTTAACGCCGTTACTTTTTTCTCCGTCTATAGATTTTCCCGCTTCAAAGAATGTCCCGTGTGGTAGCAGCAGACGACAACATGACATTACCGTTCTTCTCGCCGGAGCTTAACGGTGTCTCAGGCGCGTCGTCTTCTCCAACGTTCGCACAGCTCTTGCAAAACGTCGGCGACACAACGCGTCGTGGTGATGACCAGCATCACGTTGATGTGGATCTCGCCTCGCAGGACCAATCCGTACCGTTCGTTCTCTCGTTCACCGATCTCACTTACAGCGTCAAAGTTCGCCGGAAGTTGACATGGAGACGCAGCGTCCCTTCAGATCCCGGAGCTCCGTCAGAGAGTCTTTTCTCTTCCAAGACGAAGACGCTTCTCAACGGAATCTCCGGAGAAGCTAGAGACGGAGAGATACTAGCTGTGCTCGGAGCAAGTGGCTCCGGCAAATCGACGCTGATCGATGCATTAGCGAATCGAATCGCTAAAGGAAGCTTGAAAGGAAACGTAACGCTAAACGGAGAAGTTCTCAATTCGAAAATGCAGAAAGCGATCTCTGCTTATGTGATGCAAGACGATCTTCTCTTCCCGATGCTTACAGTTGAAGAAACCTTAATGTTCGCCGCCGAGTTTCGTCTCCCGCGAAGCCTTTCGAAATCGAAGAAGAGTCTACGTGTTCAAGCTTTGATTGATCAATTAGGACTTAGAAACGCGGCGAACACGGTGATCGGAGATGAAGGACACCGTGGAATATCTGGAGGCGAACGACGGCGAGTTTCAATCGGAATTGATATCATCCATGATCCGATTCTTCTTTTCCTCGATGAACCGACCTCTGGTTTGGACTCGACAAGTGCTCTTAGTGTTATTAAGGTTCTCAAACGAATTGCTCAGAGTGGAAGCATGGTGATCATGACTCTTCATCAACCTAGTTACCGTCTTCTTCGATTGCTTGATCGTCTTCTTTTCTTGTCCCGTGGCCAAACCGTATTCAGCGGATCGCCTGCCATGCTTCCGCGGTTTTTCGCAGAGTTTGGCCACCCGATTCCCGAACACGAGAACCGCACTGAGTTCGCTTTAGATTTGATCCGTGAGCTGGAAGGATCCGCTGGTGGAACAAGAAGTTTAGTTGAATTCAACAAAGGGTTTAGACAGAGGAAAGCAGAGCCAAGAACTCAGACCGGCCTGTCCTTAAAAGAAGCCATCAGCGCAAGCATCTCCAAAGGGAAGCTTGTCTCTGGAGCGACCACAACGACCCCTGGCTCTGGCTCGAACCCTGTTTCCACCATTCCAACATTCGCAAACCCGTTTTGGGTCGAACTCGCGGTTCTAGCCAAACGGTCCATGACTAATTCTCGCAGACAGCCTGAACTATTCGGGATACGCCTAGGAGCTGTTCTAGTTACTGGATTCATATTAGCTACCATGTTTTGGCAGCTAGATAACTCCCCTAAAGGAGTCCAAGAACGTCTCGGATGCTTTGCCTTTGCAATGTCCACAACGTTCTACACCTGCGCAGATGCTCTTCCCGTTTTCCTCCAAGAACGTTTCATTTTCATGAGAGAAACCGCTTACAACGCTTACCGAAGATCCTCCTATGTGCTTTCCCACTCTCTTGTTGCCCTCCCTTCCTTGATCATCCTTTCGCTTGCTTTCGCAGCAATCACGTTCTGGGGCGTGGGCTTAGATGGAGGTCTCATGGGTTTCCTCTTCTACTTCCTAGTAATCTTAGCCTCTTTCTGGGCAGGAAGCTCATTCGTCACCTTCTTATCTGGCGTTGTTCCACATGTAATGCTCGGTTACACTATTGTGGTAGCCATCTTGGCCTATTTCTTGCTGTTCAGTGGATTCTTCATCAACCGAGATCGAATCCCTGGCTACTGGATCTGGTTCCATTACATATCCTTAGTCAAGTACCCTTACGAAGCTGTGCTCCTAAACGAATTCGGTGACCCTACAAAGTGTTTCGTCAGAGGAGTTCAGATATTCGACAACACACCTCTCGTCGCAGTGCCTCAGGGGATGAAAGTTAGGCTTCTAGCAACTATGAGCAAATCACTTGGGATGAGGATCACAAGCTCCACTTGCTTGACCACAGGATATGACATTTTGCAGCAGCAAGGCGTTACGGATCTCACCAAATGGAATTGCTTGTGGGTCACGGTCGCTTGGGGCTTCTTCTTTCGAATCTTGTTCTACTTGTCTCTGCTTTTGGGAAGCAAGAACAAGAGGAGGTGAAAACAAAACTCAGTTTGATCTCATGGAGAACTGATTTGAAACTTTGGTTTACCTTTGTTTGTATTCTGTATCTTTCTTTTAATTTTTTTACTGTATATTTTTTTTTTTATGTGGTTGATAAATTGTTGAATTGGAGCTCAACTACTTGCTATTTATTTGAATTATCAATTGGAAAATTCTGAAAAAACTGATTAATTGATTATCAAAACAAGTGATTTTTTTGGTAGATGTACTAAATGACCATAAACTTGATAATTTGCAAAAAAACCATGAGAATAATGTAGCTGCAAATTGCATCTTTTTGTTGCTGCCATGTTTCCCACATTTGACTATTTAGCCTAAAGAGTAAAGTTTGAACAACACATCACAACATAAACTTGGAAATTTTTAACCTTGCGGATGAGACGTGTACAGAATATTTGGCATGTTTGGCTTGATGAGCACACAAATTTCACAACTAAAAATGCAACTCTTTTGTATTCACAATACTCATATTAGTAGAAAGGCACCTTTTACACTTTCCGTCGAACATCATATGACTTGTATGTTCATGGATTGGTAGCTATAGTCTCATCACTCTTACAACACCAGCCTCTATAAAACTTAGATACATGAATTAAAGCCAATATCCACATACTTATTTCCCACCCAATCAAAAATTATGGATTATGGATTCCTCTTCCAGTTCCAAACACTTCAAGTTCAACCCCTCATTAACAACATCTACTGATTAAACCTGGTGAATCTCCGTGCCATGAACCTATCACATGCCTACACTGGAAAAGCAATAAGATCAATCAGACTCCCTTCCCTGGATTTGTCCAAAGGGATGGTGAGATGCAACTTCGAAATCCAAACTCGCTTGGAATGAGGAAAAAGATAAGGAACCATCAAACAGACCATTGGGTTCAAATAGGTGGTGTACCTTTGGCCGTTTCCAGTTTGCTCTTGTCCATGGCCAGTAAATCCAGTTCTACCAACTGTACATGCTTCAACTTGATAGGTGAAAAAGTTTATTATTGGGCGAAACAATAATATTAAACTTACTAGCCCTTATTTCTCACACTCCTTTTGTCTATATCAACTGATAAGTGGCTGTTTCAACATTCCAAGCAAGCTTGGTGTAGCTAGCACTTCAAATTCCACCAAGATGTGTACTTATTAAGCATCTTGGGCATACCTAAAGGCAGAAGGATGACCTCATGTTGGAGGAATCCATAATCTGGTTTTTCGCAGATGAAAGTGAATATTCTAAACCAATAACAATTATAGCTCAACCATATATTGGGGTTGTTATGGTTCTAGCAAGTCCAACTTCGAGTAGAACACTCTAGTGCTTCGGCAAAGAGACTTGTACATAAAGACCAAAACCTGCACGTCTGTCATGCCTGTATAACAAGAGGAAAGTGTCTCTTCTAACACCCTAATCATTCCTCCCCACATATCTGTTGGACCAGTAACGTTCTACCTAAGCAAGCTGAGGATTACTGTGTGTGGAGAAGCCCGACAAATTCCCACATGTATTTACACCATCTTGCTTAGGTTGTATACCCATTTCAACTTCAACATGGACAGTGATACAGTGCAGAGGAGACGCGAAATCTGAATCACAGCAAGAAAGGAAAACAAATCTAGATGATACCACAACAGAAGTACTTTTAAGGACAATAGAGCAGAGTGTCCCTTTGCAACAGTTATTGGAATGTCCACAATAATCAGCCATTAACTGGTCTCCGCCGTGGCAAAATCACAGAACTTCCGTTTGATACCTGATTCACTATCACTTATATCTTCCTGGTCTTAGAAGGTTCAAGTAAATTGAATACTAACCTTTATTCTAAAAACCATCACCACCGAGCTCATCCTGTTGCCAAATTTTACTCTGCTTTGAAGTTTCCTCCTCTTCCATATTCTTAGTTCTTTCAGATCCATTCTCAGTTGAGTTCTTATTTTCCCCATCAGTTTCCATTAAACTCCCTTGTTCTTCATTTTTAATATGAGGGTCCTGTCCGAACCTCACAGCATCAGGGTCATTCTCTACATTACTAGGTGCACAACCATCATTGTTAAAAGATGGTCTAAAAGAGCTGGTACCATCATGTCTATAACCAAATCGTCTTCTCTCAGCATTAACATCAACACCAAATCGTTCAGAATTAACTGGACCTTCAAAGAAATCATCACTGTAGTCGACCCTTTCTCGAGGATCCAAGTTATTCAAGTTTCCATGGTTTCTATGTACAACACGATCAGATGGTTTCCTAAATGAGTTGCCATCTCTTCCATAACCTCGACCCCTTGCATAACCTCGACCCCTTGCATAACCCCGGCCCCTTGCAGCATTTGATGGTCTATGCGGGAAAGGTGGAGAATTGTGTCTTCTGACAACCCTTTCCCTTGAATACCCAGAATGGTTAGGCGAGCTCAACCTCTCCATTTTGTAACCTGAGGGTGATCTCCGATGAGAAAAGTCTGTATGCCCACTGAACTCTTCCTGTGATCTGTTCCTGAAAGAGGAGGATGGACCATCCGATCGTTCTCTTGATCTAACTGGAGATCGTGAACGAAATCCAGGAAAACCTCGTTTGGGGTTGTTTGAAAACTTTGTTTGTCCTCGAGCAAAACAACCATTCCGACCTTGATACGGATGTAGGGGATTCATAAACATTGGTTCTGTGTTGTTGCATTGTAATCCCCTTGTGAATTTTTCACCATCTCTAAATCCATGAAATGCAGATGCATCATCTTTATTTGTTGGTCCTCTATTAAATGAAAAGCTAGGGGTTCTTCTCGGAAAGGAGTGAGAATAAGGTGTTACTTCATTATTCGCAGGCCGTCTCCCTCTCTGAAAATTACTCATAAAAGCTCCACCCCGACGAGTGTTTCCATGATTATCAAACTCAAAATCTGCATTCACAAGATGAGAGTCATATTGAATTCTAGAAACATCGAGCTTTGTTCTTCCATAGAAAAACTTAAAAAATGACTTTACTTTTTGTGTCCTGGTCATGCAGATTGCTTTCTGTGTTATCAGGTAATCTCCTTCTGTCAGGCATGAAATTTAACCTTGGGCTTCTCATAATTTTTCCATGGTATCTCTCACGCGAGAATTTGCAGGATTCATCACTAGCAAAATAAACAATAATGGAAACTTTAAATACACAAAGATCTCAATAGGGAATGAGACAAAGAAATGGTGGAGATAAAAATCGGTCTCAGAAATATCACCTCCCTCTCAAAAGATATTTCCGCGGTTCAAGTGGGAAATTAGGAAATCTATCTCTTTCCATTCGGAGTGGCACAAAGCTGCCTGGAGCATCTAGTGCCTTATTTGGAGATTTATTAGAAACCTGAGCTAAGTTTATAATTCGACTCTGACTACCGTCACAGCACTCCGCAGGAGGATCATTGTCAACAGTAGACATTTCTGCCTTGTATGAAACTGGACTGCTGTTATCTACTATTTCAGGGTTTTCAATCCCTACTATTTCAGGGTTTTCAATCCTGCCTGACACTGTAGAGACACCCGACATTCCTTCACCATCCTGAACTATCCAGCCTTCGTTTTCGCCTGATCCATCAAATATTCTACTTTGAAGTTCTGGAGTATGCCTCTTAATATTAACTTCAGTGCTTGGCATTTCGACTAATTTCAAACATGAATCATCAACAGTATATTTCTTAAATTTATTTATAGATGATGAGGTAGAGTATTCTTTAATATGTTTATTACCTGTATTACCAAGAACTGCAGGTTCACTCCCTTTTTCTTCCACATGGATAGAATTTTGAAAGTCGTCATGGTATGGAACATTCATATTCCTTTGTTCAGTTTCAGAACCACCACACTCGGCATGTGCAACCTCATTCCCTTCCCTGAAAACGGCAGCTGGTCCTTGGACCTTCCCGTCATCGTACAAATTTCTTTTTCCAACTTGCTTCTTTATTACTCTAGATAGATCATGACCACAATCTGATTCAAAGCCATAACTGTATAACTGTTCCTCTAGCTCCTTACCAGATGAAATAATCTTTTCTTCATCACTTATAGAAAGTTCATCAGTTCCACGAGAATTACGAGGGAGGTCTTTCGATATACAGGTCTTGCAATCATCTAGAAATTTCTCTTCAGTCAAGGATGTAACATTCACACCCGAAGCATTGAGGTTATGATCTCCATGACCAGAACATGAATTGGTCGTGTGAACTACACCATGTCTCAGCACTTCGCATAATTTACCATTAGCTGCACTGCTATTCTGGCCTGAATTTTCTTTCAAAGTACAGTCAGGGTAACTCTGAACGCCTGGAATTATTGCCATTCCATTCAAGGACATTGGTGCATTGCTGATACCATTAGAACAAGGTATATATTTATCCTTCTGATATGGCGTAGAACTTGTAGGTAAATCAGGGACCTCATATGATTGCATTATTGGTGTATGGGGATGATTCAACATTCCATGTTTCCTATTGAAAACTTCCGATTGGGTGAAGGTATTTGGCTCAGCCTTTATTGATATAGGAACCACTGGCTTCAAAATGCCAGATGAGGGACTATTTCCTTGACTGAATCTACCAACAACCTCCTGTTTCACTCCTTTATTAGATAGCCCAATTGGACTAACTTGAGCACTCTCATTTTCCTGCCTAACACTCTCTTGAATGGTTTCTGACTTCACAGTCCTAAGGTTTACCGAGTTCACATTTTCAGCAGTAATTGTTGGTCTGGAAAAACTTGTACAAGCAGTTGCCTCTGATGTGGTAGCCGGTACAGAAGGCAATTTTTCAAGAGGAGGGAATGAACTGAGGCCTAGACTAAGTGAACATGTGGGATTACCCTGATGATCAAACTGCATTAAAGTCTTCATAGGAGATCTAAATCCTATACTTTCCTTCTGTTTTTCAGAAACCGACTTTGCAATAACAGTCGTATCATGACAACTTGATGTCTCTATGTCATGAAGGCTTCTATTACTGTTTAAGAATGAACCAGTTGTCTTAACTCTAGTCGAGCGATCTAGAGCATCTTCCCAAGCATCCATGGTAGTATTCAAATCCCAGTTTGATCTGTTCACACCACTTTGATTGCCAGACTTGGTACAAATAGAAATAGAATCTGTGTTATGAGGGGCACAAACTCCCTTGCTTAATGACAAATTCAGTGCTGTAGGCTCTTCATTCTCCCAATAAGGAGAGATGTTTTTAGTTTTACAACCTAGCTGTAAGGAAACAGTATGAGATGCTTCTGTTTGACACTCTCCTCTGAGAGTTTCCTTGTCACCTGTCTCGCTGACAATGTCATGAGTCTTAAGAACAGTTTTTTCTACCTTAATCCCAGTTTGATCTGAGGTAACAACAACAGCAGGATGTTCAGCACCAACAGGAAGCTTTCCCAGAGAACAATGGAGTGAACTGCCAAGTATGTTAGTACTGTTGGAAGGGATCTCAAAGCCTGCCAAAGGACTGGAGCGAATTGGAGAATTTGGCCTCTCAACTTTCACTCTACTTTGGTCAAAAATTACGTTGCCAATGCTCTTCGCTTTACCAGCAATTCCCACAGAAACAGATGGTAATAAAAGGGTTGGTTCTCCAATATTTGTCTTAGATGAACCACCAATCATTTTCTGATTTTCATCAGCATGAGAAGAATCCAAAGCACCCCTACCAACACTAGTATCACCTTGCTCGTTAGGTTGTAGAATCTGTGTTGAGCTAGCTTCTTCAATTGCCGGAAGTTGCGGCTGCACTAAGTACTTCCTCTTCTTGAGTGGAATATCACTGCACCTCCAGATAGGTGCTCTGATCCGAGGCTGAACGAAACGGAGGAAAAACATCAATAAAGGAATTTTTTAAATAATGTCGGAAAGCATTATTAGTATTAGTTGGAATAAAAACCTCTTGGTTTCCAGACATACTCGAGGGTGGTAATATATATCCAAACTTGACTTGTACCTTTTTCAGGCTAACTCCACCTAACACACCTACAAGATCTCAATATCATTAGGTCATCTATAAAAACCCAAAAAGGCAAAAAGAAGAATTCAAATAGAATTCAGATCAAATAAACAAAAATCCCATAAGTATCTAAATAAACCCTAATTGACGCAACTAAAAAGTGAATCCAGACACAACCAAGTCCCTAGAATGGACAAAACAACCAACAAACTGGATGAGAAAAAAATGAAGTCAACGATTAAATTACAAAACTAAATCAGAAAGTATATCATTAGTGGAGAAAAAATCTGATTTAACCATCCAAAAAAAGTATTCAATCCAATACGTAAAAACAAGATCGATGCTATTATTCTCCGATGAAACACTGCGATACGTAAAACTCACTGACCAGAGAAGAGTAATCAAATCCACCGACACATAAAAATAATTGTAAGAGTAAACAGAAGAAGACCTACAGATTTAGGGAAGAAAGACAAGGGTACTTGGGGAGAGAGGAAAAATCTACCAAAAGAAGAACGAGTGATGGAGAGGTCTTAGTGATGATGCAGTTTCCAGAAAAAAAATTTAATATTAAGTACTGTTTGTTAGCTAAGAAATATATGAGAGAGAGAGATGCAAAACTTGACAAGGGCCACACAACCCAGCGGCAGCAACTTTGGCTTTATAAGACAGTGTGACTTATCCGCGTTTTACACACAAACCCTTTTTTTTTTTACTATACACAAAAATTAATGTTGATTTTTTAAAATATTTTATTATATAAAATCGATTGAACTATATATATCGTTAAGTGATTTTTAGTTTAAAAAAATATATATAGATTTCAAGATTTGTATAAGTCTACAATTTATCTGAATTACATGGAGTAAAGTCTCTCTTTAAAATTTGTGTTCTCATAAAGTTTTGCTGGCTAAAACAGTTGTGGCCGTTGTCTCAAAATCCAATTTTTTTTTTTTTTGCTAATTAAGAAGAATCAATGTCGAAGCTGTAAATAAAACATACTTTATTGATTATTGAAAAAGTAATAAAGTTTTATTATTTTTAAAGAAAAAAATCCGAATTATACTTTACTGTTCGCCGAAGATATGTTCTTTTTTTTTTTAATCAACTTTGAATATAATAAAAAGCCTTTTTAAGGCTCGATTACAAAGGGACCTACCGATTACAAAGCTATACAGAGTCTATGTAAGCACTCCCCACCCTTAAACTAAAACCGGAGGACCAAAATTACAATTCGAAACTCCTCCATATCCATCCTCACCAATGGAACCAAAAATCCACCAAAGTCAGAGAACCTGAAAAAACTTCAACCACTAAACAAACTTTGGTGATTAAGCTAATTAAAAACAGAGATCCCGGAAAGTGTCTTTTCCTTATCGAAGAGAGTCCTTAACCATAAAGGAGGTCCTGCTGCCACATACGAATTGATCCTATACTTTGTAGTCACACTCTTCGCTATGAGGAAAGCACTTGGATTCTCTGAGACTTCAATTGCTAAAACCTTCTTATCCCTTATCAACTTCAAACACTCTAATAATTTGAACGAGAAATCCATAAAAGCTGGCCAAGTTTTAGGTCTTTTAATCAAGTTCACAATCATAGAGTTCTGGATCTCAAACACTACCTTATTCACTTTGTGACTATACATACTTTCTATAGCCCAGCAAAAGGATATGAAAAAAGCTTCATCACGAGATTTTACCTTATTAAAAGATCGTCTACTGTGAAGAAGCACATCTCCTTCATGATTCCTCAGAATCCATGAACTTCCTAACAGTTCATTTCTCTCTGTCCAAGACACACCAATATTGCATTTAGACCAAAACTTGTCTGGTCTACTCCAACTCTTTTTCTTCACTACACTCTCTTCCTCATAAGAATCTCTAGCCACCCCTCTTTGTTCCTCTGCCTGATTCTCCTCTTTACTTTGCGCATTGAACCAAACTTCCGTATCTGATTTGATCTTAGCTATAGTTTCTCTTGGATCAAAACCTCTATTTTCAAATAGAAACAGATTTCTATTTTTCCAAATCCTCCACAAGATCCAAGGAAAGCTCCTTCTTATCTCCAAAGGCCAAGCTGAGTTTCTTCTATTAAGCATAAGATGCTGCAGGTTTGCATAAACCTCATTACCATAGAATCCTAACTCAGGAGAAGGATAATCTGACAAACCCCAGATTAACCTAGCAGAATGACAAGCAAACAAAACATGGTTTATTGTCTCATTCTCCCAGCCACACTTTTGACACTTTCTATCAAGTCCTAAACCTCTTTTAGCCAAGCAATCCCCCACAGCTAGAGCACCATTAAGCATTTTCCACATGAAAATCTTTAATTTTTGCTCTGTTTGGACTTTCCAGACTTCATTTTTTAGCTCATTCAAAGAAGGAGAGTACCTTGCCTTTTTCCAAACCAAAGCTTCAGATTCAGAAGTTGCAAGCCAATAACCAGATTTAACCGAGTAATCTCCACTCTTATTTAAACTCCAAATCCATAAATCATCTTTTCCTTGCACTGGCTTAATTTTAAGAATTTTCTTTTGATCTTCCAAATAGAACAGATCAGAGATTAATGAATTAATCCACTTACCAGAAGGAATATCAAAAAGATCACTTACCCTTAACTCCACATCCACCAAAATATTTTTCCTTAACGGGGCTCTCCAAGGTTTATCTTCCAACCATTTATCAATCCACACATTTACTGATAAACCATTTCCAATCTTTTTCACTACCCCTTTCTGCAGAAGCTCTCTTCCATGCATTATACTCCTCCACCCATACAAGGGTCTACTACCCAATCCCACTGATAAGAACTCCTTTGTCTTGAAGTACCTACTCTTCATGAATCTTGTAAATAAAGACTCAGGATCTGATAACAATCTCCAAGCTTGCTTAGCTAGAAGGGCTTGATTGAATGCTTCCATATCTTTAAAACCCATTCCACCTTGATTCTTTGGTAAACAGAGGGAATCCCAGCTTTTCCAGTGAATTTTTCTTGACTCCATACTAGAACCCCACCAGAACTGAGAAATTGCACTAATTAGCATTTTAGAGGTTGTCTTTGGAAGCTTAAAGCAAGACATCGTGAAGACTGGGAGAGACAAAGCTACTGACTTCAATAACACTTCTTTACCCCCCTGGGAAAGAAATCTATTTGTCCAACCCGACAAACGCCCTTGTAATTTTTCTTTCAAAAAGCTCAGAAGCTTTACTTTAGAACCACTAAGACATTCAGGAAGACCCAGGTAAGAAGAAGCTCCCCCTTCTGAAAAAAATCCCAAAGCATGCTTTTATTCTTCCTTTGACAGATTCCTCCACTTTTGAACCAAAGGTGATTGAAGACTTGTTTTTATTAAGAAATTGACCTGTTGCTTCTTCATATCTCGTAAGGATTCTCTGAAGATTCTTACTTTGCTCAACAGCAGCCTTGCACAAGAAAAGGCTATCATCTGCAAACAAAAGATGACTAACCTCATGTCCTTCTTCACTGAAACTTATACCCTCTAATTCTTTTTCACTCTGAGCTTTGTTGAGAAGATGAGTAAGACCTTCGGTACACAACTCAAACAGGAAAGGCGATAAAGGGTCACCTTGTCTCAATCCTCTTTGTGGATAAATCAAACCAAAAGGTTGATCATTGATTAAGACTGAATATGTAACAGAGGAGATACATTCCAAAATCCAGTTCACCAACTTGAGATTAAAACCAAGAGCTATAAGCAAGGCTCTGATATAACTCCATTCTACCCGATCATAAGCTTTTGACATGTCTCCTTTTACTGCCATACAAGTCTCTGACACTCTTTGATGAACCTTTAAACTATGGACAATCTCATGAGCCATTAAGATGTTATCAGTTATTAGTCTATCCTCCACAAAAGCTGTTTGAGTTTCTGACACCAAATGGGGCAGTAAAGGTTGTAATCTTTTAACCAAAATCTTTGAAACAGTCTTATACAAGACAGAACACAGACTTATTGGTCTAAGGTCAGACATCTCAACCGGATTCAAAGATTTTGGAATAAGACACAAATGTGTAAAATTCCATTGCTTTGGCATTTCTCCATTCTCAAAAAACTTTTTAACCTCCAAAGTCAACTGAGCACCTACTATTTTCCAATATTGTTGAAAAAATAGAGAGGACATACCATCAGGTCCAGGGGCTTTAGTAGCTTTAATTGAGAAGACAGCCTCTTTTATCTCTTTATTCGTAACTTCCAAAATCAGATTTCTGTTCATTTCTTCTGACACTCTAGGATTGATTCCATTGAACCAATCTGCGAAAGGAGTTGGATTAGAGGATGTGAAGAGATTTTCAAAGTAGTCTACTGCCACATTTCCTTTAGCTGCCTCAGCTCCCTGAAAAACTCCCCTTTTATCTCTTAAATAATCAATTCTCCTTCTTGCTCTATTACTTTTCACCGAAGAATGAAAATATTTAGAGTTTCTATCTCCACACTTCAACCACTTCTGTCTGCTTCTGAGTTTCCAATAAACTTCCTCTTCTCTGTAAGCCTCTGATACTTCTTTTCTCAGCCAGAGAATTCTATCCGGATTTGGATTCATTAAAGACAACTCAGAATCCAAAGCTGTACTTGATCTCACTATTTTCTCTTTTGAGTTCAAATTATTCGATCTTTTCCACTTACTCAAAGCTTTTCTAACTTCTTTTATCTTTTCTGATACTGACAGAACCAAACTAGGCTTTCTTCCTTTCCACGCTCTATCAATAGCCATCCTCACACCAGGTTTATTTAGGAATCTCTGGTCAAACCTAAATCTTCCTTTCACTTCAGCTATTGATGGAGTTAGCCTTAATAAAACAGGTCTATGATCAGAACCAATCATTTCCAAGAAGGAAACATTGGCATCAGGAAAACACTTACTCCATTCTTTATTCCCAAAACTTCTATCCAGGCAACTTTGAATCCAATGCACCCCTCTTCTTCCTGCCCAAGACAATTTATTCCCTTGACTTGATATTTCTTCTAAGCAACAAGCCTGTAACATAACAGAGAAAGGCACAAAAGAAGAACCTGGAGCAGAAGGACCCCCAATCTTTTCTCCATTATGTAGTATGGCATTGAAATCTCCAATCATACACCACCTATCCACCCGATTAACCCCAAGTCTAGTTATTCTTTCCCATACTACACTTCTTTTACTCTTCTCTGGATCACCATAAACACAGGATAAGTAGAAATTAACTGCTCCATACTGAACTTGAACATCTAAAACATTCTTATCAAAGAACTGAACATCCATATTTACAGAATCTTTCCACAACAAAGCTAAACCTCCACAACTCTCAACTGGATCCACTGTGAAAATTCTATCATAACCCAAAACACCTTGCAAATCTACTAGTACATCTCTACCTTGCATAGTCTCCATCAAGAACAATATCTCAGGGAAATATTTTTTACGTATTTCCTTGAGACGTTGAATTGTCAAGTCTTGTGCCCGGCCCAAGCCTTGACAATTCCAACTGCAAATGCTCATTGGTGGGAAGGCAATCCCTCATTTGGGATCGCCACAGGTGCAATGTGTTTAGCGTGTTTTGCAGCACTTCTATTGTACACCAATGTCTTTCTTTTTCCCAGAATCCCAGCTTCCTTTTCTTCATCTACTTCTGTACTCTTTACTTCTGTTCCTGATCCTTTATTCTTCATAGCTCTCTTAGATATAGAAGGTCTTTTTCTTGGTTTACCCCTTTTCCTAATAGACCCGGATCCACTAGACTCCATAAAACTAGTGTTAAGACCCGTTGATCCATACTGAAAAGGCTGAGAAAAAGCCAGATTAAAGGAGGATTCACTATTAGACAAAGAGGCTTCCTCTCTATGCATAATCAGTCCATCCAATTCCTTAACACGCATCCTTTCATCTCTTTCTCTCCTAACCTCATTCTCCTTTATAGCAGCTTGAAGAAGCTTTGGTTCATTATTTGCAATGAAACTTTGTTTTTCTCCCTTCTCACTCTCTTCATACTGATAAACCAAGCCTTTGTTTTTCATGAGATCCAAATGCACCACTGGTTCCTTCTCAAGCCGTAGGACTGTTTTTTTGGCAATAGGATCTTTCTCCACCTCTCTCACTGATTTCTTCACCCTCTCTACTCTAATCCTCTTTTCATCTTCATTACTTACCGTAAGGTACAGCCTCATTTCTTCTAGAACTTCAGAAGCTATTTTTGGTTTTCCTGTTGTCCCGTCCAATCCTACTTGTTCTTCTCTTAATACTCCAAACAGAGGATCATCTTGTGAAAAGTAAGGATTTGGAACTGAATTACCAACCATTCCCCCTTTTCTTCTTTCCAAATCTTTCTCTTGTCTTTTCTTTACCAGGATTGGGCAAGATTCCTTTTCATGAGTAAGACGCTGACACTCATAACATCTCTTTTGGATTCTTTCATAAAGGAATCTCACAACTACAGACTCCCCATTTAGTAAGTTAATTACCTTTGATCTTAAGAGAGGCCTTGAGACATTAAAGTTGATCTTTACTCTGACAAACTCATATATCTGCACTTGCTCTGGATCAAAAGCCACTTCAATCACTTGTCCCAGAATCTCCCCTAGAGCCGTGATGGAATGGATCGTTTTATAGTTGATTGGCAAGTTCCACATCTGAACCCAAATGGGAACCATCTGCAAATGCTCAACCGGAGGGACTTCACTCCATCTTTCTAAAGCAATAGCCCACTCATTAAAGGTATGAACCCCTTTCTCTAAAACCTCATTCAGATCATGCTCAAAATTAAACACAAACTGAAATTTTTCTTTTGACAAAGCAATCCCTTTTACTCTTCCTACCTTCTGCCATTTTCTTAGTAGATGAAGGAGTAATTGTTTCACTGACTGACACTCAGGATTTAAACACCTTCCAACTAAACTCAATTCGTTCCTCGAACACGAAGAGTACTCCGGCAAATCCGGCATAACAAAAGGTAAATCCTCTTCATCCAAATTCATTGCTAACATAGCTCTATCCATTGCTGATGACATAACTACCTTCAAACTCAACCACCAAAGAAATCAACCGATTCAAACTTTGAGAAAAGAACTCACCGACCTTGAAGGAATTTCAACAGTCACTGATCTTTTCCTCCAATCTGATGACTTGAACACCTTCCAACCACTGACTAAAGCAAACCCCAAATCAACCTTCCAAACCCGAAACCAAAACTCCGAAGATTTCAGCAGAAATCGAAATTGCAAAGAAACAACTCGAAAGATTCAACAGTATCGGCTATTCCACAAAAATATCTAAACTAGGGGTAAAAAAGTCCACAGATATTATCCAAAGGTGTTATCCAAAGCTCTAAAACCACTATTCAAAGACTCTAGATCGTTTAGAGAAGCTTGAGCCCAAAAGAGGGATACAGATATTTTCCAAGTTATCCGCAATTTTTTTTTTATTAGATCTTTGTACGGTAAAAGATTCCCGAAGATATGTTCTGATCAGATCAAACTGAAAAAAAAATATGTATTTTTTAAGATTTTGGGTCTGGTCATGCCGGCTTAATCCGATTAAAAATGCCTAGGTTTAATTCATAATAATTATTACTAAGGGGAGTTAGCCCTGGCCAAAAAACCCGGATCCGAAAACCCGATCTGGATCCAATCCGAAATAGATTCGGATCTTAATCGGATTTTACATGCACGGGGAGCGATCCTTTTTTTTTCCTGGTCTTCTGGTCAATGATTTAAGACTTGTAAGTATTCTTTTGCTTGCGATGGGTCTCTATAATGGGCCTTAGGAGTTATTTTCGTAATGGACAGTTTTGACTAATAAAAAAATTGGTGAAACAGCTACACACATTTAGGAGGCAGCTAAAAATTGACCAGTCAAAATATCTTCAACATTTATTACTGTGGAATAATAAAAAATATTCATGAATTTACCAAAAAGAGCCAGATCTTTTACCAGAAATAAGTTGCAGAGAGGAATGAATGAGAGAAGAGGCGTTACAGAAATAAAGGGAAAACGAAAGTTGCAAAATTTTAGTGTAGAATTATAACAGCTAACAACTGGTAAAAAGCTTCGTCTGTATCTATCTCTCCTTGAGACTCGGTCCCTCCCTACTTCTACGAGATAACAAAACCAAATAAATAAAAAATTCCCATCATCAAATATGTTATTGGGGTTTTGATGATTAACCATTTTGTTGCAACACTTTTGTATTTGCAGAAAAACCAAAGAGTGAACTGAAGACAAAAAAGATGGCTTGCTTGAAACTGGGTTCCAAATCTGATGTCTTTCATCTAAGTGGTCACACATGGTTAGTCTTCTTCTTCTTCTTCTTCTTCTTCACTGGTTTAAAATCATTCAATACCAAAACTAAACGTCTCATCTCTTTTTTGTAATCTGATCAGGCTTTGCTCGACTGGTCTTAAACCCGATGTAATGATCCAAGTAGAAGAACAAAGCTTCCATCTCCATAAGGTGATATATAAACCAATAATGACTCACTTTTTTCGTTTGGATTTATAACTCATATGATCACTTGCCATGTGTTTTCATCATCAGTTTCCGTTGTTGTCAAGAAGTGGATATCTTGAAACTCTATTCAGCAAAGCATCTGAGACAACGTGTGTTGCTCAGCTTCATGACATTCCCGGTGGACCAGAAACGTTCTTCCTTGTGGCCAAGTTCTGTTACGGTGTAAGAATTGAGGTCACTCCTGAAAACGTTGTGAGTCTCAGATGTGCAGCAGAGTATCTCCAAATGAGTGAAAACTATGGAGATGCAAATCTCATCTATCTCACCGAGAGTTTTCTGAACGATCACGTATTCGTAAACTGGGAAGATTCGATCAAAGCCTTGGAGAAATCATGTGAGCCAAAAGTGTTACCTCTTGCTGAAGAACTTCACATTGTCTCTAGGTGCATTGGTTCTTTAGCCATGAAGGCTTGTGCAGAGGACAACACAAGTTTTTTCAATTGGCCAATCTCACTACCAGAAGGAACCACTACTACTACGTTTTCGAACGGAATACAAACAAAGGCCACGAGCGAAAACTGGTGGTTCAACGATGTTTCATCATTCCTTGATCTCCCAATGTACAAAAGATTCATCAAAACAGTTGAGTCCAGAGGCGTAAAAGCGGATACTATAGCAGCATCTGTCACACATTACGCGAAACGGAATCTCCCTTTACTTGGTTGTTCTAGGAAGTCTAGTTCTTCTTCAGAGGAAGGGACTAATTATGGAGATGAGATTTACTACTCACATGAAGATCAAAGAAGCCTCCTTGAGGAAATCGTGGAACTACTCCCTGACGAAAAGTGCGTTACATCGACCAAATTCTTGCTCAGGCTTCTTAGGACATCCATGGTTCTGCACGCGAGTCAGGTCACTCAGGAGAATCTGGAGAAGAAAATTGGTCTGCAGTTAGACAAAGCTGCTCTAGAGGATCTGCTAATACCAAACATGGGATACTCAGCTGAAACACTCTATGATATCGACTCTGTCCAGCGGATTCTCGATCACTTTATGTTTATGTTTGATTCGAGTATCGTCAAGGAGAAGCAAATCATGGGAGAGTCTCATCCTCTTAAGTCCATCACAAAGGTTGCTAGTCTGATAGACGGCTACTTAGCAGAGGTCGCATCCGATGAGAACTTGAAGCTATCCAAATTTCAAGCACTTGGTGCTCTAATCCCGGAAGATGTGAGACCAATGGATGACGGTATCTACCGCGCAATCGATATATACATTAAGGTAAAGTAATCACCTTATAGCTTTGTTATGTTTTGAGTCCCAAAGTTATTAACTCTGAGTTGCTTCCCAAGTATAACAGTATCAAATTAATCTTTAAAATTATGCATGTATCTAATTTTTGGAGCTACAGGCTCATCCATGGCTGACAGAGTCAGAGAGAGAGCAACTGTGTCTGCTGATGAATTGCCAGAAACTGTCATTGGAGGCATGCACACACGCAGCACAAAACGAGCGTCTACCATTGCGTGTCATAGTACAAGTATTGTTCTTTGAACAGATGCGGCTTCGGACATCTATAGCAGGATGGTTCTTCGGCTCGGACGACAACAATGACTCAAGCGGCGCGTTAGAAGGACACAAGAACGCAAACGCCAATATGGTGATGCACGGGATGAGAGAACGCGTTTACGAGCTTGAAAAAGAGTGCATGAGCATGAAGCAAGATCTTGACAAGCTTGTGAAGACAAAAGAAGGACGCAACTTCTTCTCTAAGATATTCGGATCGAGGTCTAAGACTAAGACTTCACCATGCGGCAAAGGAGGTGACGATCTAATGGTTCCTGAAACCAAGAACTGATAGAGAAGAAGAGGAATAACTAATAACGACAGTTATATTGTATGATCTTTACTCTTTTAGGCACTTTGTTTCCTTTTGGTCTCTTCTATGTCGTTGATCCAATTCTTGGTCTAGGACTATTGGAGTCACTCTTAAAACCATAGGATTTTTATCATAATCACATAGGGCTTGAATAATTGCAATGGATGATGCAAACTATTCCAATAGTGGTATGTACCGTTTTTTTTTTTTGGTGGATAACAATCCGTTATAAACCAATTTCTTCATAAATTGTAGGTAATAAGTGGTCTTGTTCGCAAGCGGATTAGTCTTTGATGTCCACTATAACCATTGAAAACCTTATATTTCTTTAATACAATTAATTAGCAAATAGCATATATCCAAGAATTTTATAGTAGAAAATAATCATGATTTTGCTCCGGCACATGGGCCAAATATACTATAGACCTAAGGCCCAAAACTTCAGGGTCCGGTTACCAAAAAAAAATTGTATATTGAAAATAATCAATTGCCGGTTTTCAATCTTTCTCATTAAACTTGCTGTCGTTTGCCTTTTCAATTCACAACACGTTGTTAGTCCATAATATGAGCAAACGTCACGCATTTAGCTCATTACTCAAAACAAGAACAAATTCTGCAATTCCCCACTCGAGGAAGCGAGAGAGGGAGAGAAGCCGTCTTGTTCATTATCTTCTTCGCCGGTGTAAAGCAAAATGATGCGTTCCATTGACGTCTACATCAAAACCCTAGGCCCTCCCGTCCGTTCAATTCTTTACTCGATCTTTACCTCTAAGCAGAAACCGCAGTCGCTTTCGCTTCCGTCGAACTTCTCGTTGCGGTCGTTTTCTGATACTCCTTCTCGTTATTTCTCCAATGTCCTACCGATCTCCAATTCTCCGATTTACGGTCTTGGAGGAATCCGAAACCTCGGTTCTCTCTTCACTGTGAGGGCTATCTCTTCGTCTTCGTCGACGACTGCGCCCGTCGCTTCGGTTCAGCCGCAGCAGCATCAGAATCAGCATCCACCGGAGGTTGGTGATGAGAATCGTGGAGGCTTAGAGGAGGAAGCCAAGCTTTTTCTTCCTGTACGAGCTTATTTCTTCTCCACTAGGTATTACCTTTTCCCCTTTTTCCAAAATGTTGTTTAATGTGTGAAGGAGATGCTGTTTATGTCATGGTGGTAATCAGGATCGGATTAGGAATATGATAATCTAATCTGCCGTTGATTAATGATGAGTGAATTTTATAGTTGAACGGTTGAACCCTTGTATATGTTGGTTCACGTTGAAGCTTGAAGTGGATGTATTTTGCAAATGGGTTTTGGAAATTTGATGAAGTGATGATTGAACTACTGTGTGGGTGTAATTGTGTGCAGCGTTGATTTGAGAAGCTTAATTGAGCAGAACAAGCAGAACTTCATCCCACCTACTTCGCGTATGACCAACTATGCTGTTCTTAAGTTCGGCAATCATTCTGATCCCACTGTAAGTTGAATCATAACTTTTTTTCAGTTTTACGAAGCTGAGGTACTAGGGTTTACATCAAATTGGCTATTCAAAATGGCTAGACAATAGTACCTTCTCATTGTGAAATTGTTGTTTGTTCTATGGATTGATATCTGATTTTCCAGTCAAAATGTTTATGATCTGGCTTTTTTTTTTTGATTGGTTGATTCCTTATTTTACTTATCACAAAAAAAGGATGATGTTGTTTCAGGGTACTACTGGTGGATGTATAAGTGGGAGTGAGTGTATTTACATGGTAGTATTTCAGTATGGATCGATTGTCTTATTTAATGTAAGGGAGCATGAGGTTGATGAGTATCTTAAAGTGGTGGAGAGGCATGCTTCTGGTTTGCTTCCAGAAATGAAAAAAGATGGTGAGTTGCACTTCTTTCGAAAATTCTACAATGGTGCTTAGTTTCATATCTTTGGTTCTGTAAAACTGCAGAATATGAAGTAAGAGAGGATCCGAATCTGAACACATGGATGCAGGGAGGACTGGATTTTATCATGTTGCAGTTCTTGAATATTGATGGGATCAGAACCATAGGCAGTGTTCTGGGGCAGAGCATAGCTCTGGATTACTATGGCCGGCAGGTAACCATGTCAAATCCATACACATATTCTGGAATGTGAAAAATGAACCCGTCAAAAGAAATAACCGTGGGTCAGCAATCTGTTTCTGTTAGGTTGATGGTATGGTAGCAGAATTTACTGACATAAACCGTGGGATGGAGAAAACAGGAACGTTTACAATGAATAGGAAAAAGCTGTTCCAGTTGGTTGGAAAGGCTAATTCTAACCTGGCTGATGTGATTCTGAAGCTTGGTCTTTTTGAGAGGTAAAGAAGTCGAGAGAAATGCCTATCTTGACTAGTTTTGTGGATAATTGTGAATGACTTGTGTTTTGGGAAAATTGCAGGTCAGATATAGCTTGGAAGGATGCGAAATATGGTCAGATATGGGAGTATCTGAGAGATGAATTTGAACTGACACAGAGATTTGCAAGCCTTGATTATAAGCTGAAGTTTGTAGAGGTATTATTATCATCTACACTATCTTTCTCATGATCGATACTAGTCATTTTGTCGAAAATAATACTTATTGGTGGTTTTGTTTATGCGGATTTTGCAGCACAACATTCGTTTCCTTCAAGAAATACTTCAGAACAGGAAATCAGCTTTTCTGGAGTGGCTAATCATTATCCTGATTAGTGCTGAGATCGCGATTTCTGTGTATAATATGGTCCGGACATCCTTGTGATCATCCTCTGCCATTTCTAAAGCATATTCATATTCTTTATTATGGTAACAACTCTTCTTCACAATGTAAAGTGATAACAAAGCTCATCAATAATAAATGAGTTTAGGAGTAGTTAGGACTAAGTTTGTTACAGACTCCACCAATCTCCCTCTGCATTTATGCGCCTGCTTCTTCATTGCATCTTTCCAGTCCAACAAAACTTGTTATGCATATAAAATCATTTTTGTCACAGTTGCAAGTCTTCTTTTCAATTTCAATTTAGTGTTGTTATATCAATAAAACTAAAATTACTAGTTGTAAAGTTTGCATAAGACAAATATAATTAATATTTTTTTATCTCGGACGCAAGAAGTTTATCTTTAAATGATATTTAGTGTTTCATTTGTTCTAAACATATTAAAGATTTTGTTGTTATTGCTTCGAACGATAAGACATTTCGAATTTTACCAAAGATAATCGATTCAAAATTTCTAACAGATATAGCTGACAAAAAAAAAGTTACTAAAGAAATGAAAAATTTTAACGTAAAATTGTATGTTTTTAGAATTTAAAACAAAAGAATAGAGAGTTAAGTAAAATAAGGAGTTATTGCATAAACAAAAAGAAGAAAAGTATAGAAAGGAAAGGTCTACTCAAAATAAAGTCCATGCAAAATAGTTTCTGACTTGTGAGAAGTCACAGCTACAACATAATATCGAATACGAAATAAAGTTCCAATTTTTTTGATAAAGGTACACACAACTCCTCAAGATCAACAAGACGTATGATACACGAAAAACTAGAGAGAGACTCCATGGGAGGGGGAAAGATTATTAATGGAGGATCTAGGAATGTATTTTCGAGCCCAAGCATGTTTTCCATTAATGGTGTATTTTTTCCTGGTGATCCCATCGCTTACAATCTCCGGAATCATGGCGGCAGAATGTAACACCATCTTTGCATACAGCGCCTGCTCATTCCCTTCCCCTCCAGGCATGATTATTGCTTCTATAATCTCCCCAAATCTCCTTCAACACCAAAACACTATCATTTAAACACACTCCACTATATATGTATATGCATGCATGCATAGCTTATAATGGATTCAGTACCTGGTGAAGTAGGCATGCACTTCTGCTTCAGAAATTGGGTATCCTCTAGAAAATGTGAGGAAGACAGTCATATCGTCTTTTCTTGCTTGCTCGTCCTCAGAGAATGCACCAACCTTGCTTGTTCTTGTTGTTTCTTGTTGTTCACTTAAGAACTGGCTACTTGATTCAGGCGTATGAACAACCCTGGTAATCCTCAACTGCTTCATCTTCTCCATTGTCTTTTCCTTCTCTACAATGTCCTTATTATCCATCTCAGCGCGCACGCATATATCCTCAAAAGCTGGGTAGCATATACTGGTTAAATGCTTCTTCATCGCAAGGAGAATGTTTTCGCGGTTCTGGTGGATGACTTCGAGAGTAAAGTACCCTCTAGTCATTCGTGTGATCAAAGGTATGGTAAAGGAGTTGATGTTTATCCCGGAGTTGGCAATAAACGTTGAGAAGTCTTCGTAGGACAAGCAACTCAGACACATCATGACTTCGTCAGCCACCGCGTTGGTGAAAAAGTCCGGTAATATGACAAGATTCACGATTAGGTGTCTGAGGAGACCACTTTTCTCGAGATAGAGGAGAAAGCTCATGACCTGAAGGGACTGGCTAATGTCTCGCCTTAGACGTGAGACAAGACGGGTGAAAAGGGCTCTGTCAGACATGTGGAAAGCATTGAACTCTTCTCGCGTCACGAATACTGCGGGTGAAGATGAGGATGAGGAAGCCATTGATATTATTCTTCGCAACGCGGATGTGAGTTTATTGGGTGATAAGTGATGACTGATGAAGTGATAGAGAAAGTGTTTAAAAGGAATCACTGAAATGGTGAATATGTTTATTTCTGGACACACAGTTTTTTCTTTATAAAGAGACTTAATTATACATGAACCAACTGTATATTCTTTAATTTTTCTTTATATGACCTCTCCATTCCTTTTTTTTCACTCCCTCATGTTTAGTAATTTCATGTTTCCATTTTATTTTGTTTTCTGTCTACTCGTTAATAGTTACAATTATCCTTTATTATCATTTTTGACGTCAGTTACAACATTTCATTTATATTACTATATGGTCTCCAATCAAACAATTTCTTCTCTCATGTCATTTTAATTAATTCTATCCCTTCTTATTTGATTAGTAAAATCATTGCCCATCAAGATAATTTTTTTATTAACCCGGTTTATTCAGTTAATAGCCTTCATCTCATCATCCTTCCAATTTAATTGAATATAATAAGCATATATTTTTGGGTGGTAGTGGAAGGAAACTGGATCGTATATCGAGAGTAATGTTCACAAAATGGGTCCATTACATTACAACCTGGAAAATGTAATGAGCCTATGATATTCGAGAAGATTAAGCGTTTCAAATATGGGGTTAAGTATGAAGAGAAGTGTGTTTTGTTCCATATAATATGAGAACGGAGATGAAAGAAGAAACCCCACAACGTTCATATAAAGTCAGAAAATGTCAGCCAAAACATTCTCTTATTCACAGAGAGATGATGTCGTTGGTAGAATAATACACAAAAAAATAAAAGTTCATTTACAAGAAGATGGGCTTCCCATTGTTTATCTATCGATGCCTTCGATCTTGTCTTCCACCTGTGAGTACAAGTCCTTGAGCTTCTCGATGTTTTCAGCCGAAGTATCCCAGTAGCCGCGTCCATTGGCCTCCAAGAAAGTCTGAATCATTTTCCTGAAGGAATTGGGATTAGTGTTCATGAGACGGTTAAGCATCTCCTCGTCTTTGATGAAAGTTGTGTTGGCCTCCTCGTAAACCCAATTGTCTACTTGACCGGACGTTGCACTCCATCCAACGGTGTTGGTCAGTCTCTTCTCTATCTCCCGAACACCTTCGTATCCACTTGACATCATTCCTTCGTACCACTTTGGATTCAGTAGCTTTGTTCTTGCGTCCAGCCTCACGGTCTCGGATAGAGTCCTCACCTGCCAGATTTAAAAAAATACCGTAAGGGATGTGTTCTTGGCGTGTAAACCGATCAGATTTGAACTTAACGGGAGAAAAAGTTCAACCAAAACTATAGTCCATAGACATAAATGCATAAAGAAAACAGAGGAGAAGCTTCACTCACCTGTGCGTTTGCGGTTGTTGTATCAGCAATGTAAGCGCTCGGTTTCTTCTTATCTTTCCTCAAACTCTGAACCAGGTTTGTTGGGTCAGAGTCGAAGTAGTGGCTCACATCAGTCAAGGAAATCTCGGAAGAATCCAGGTTCTGGAACGTGACTTCTGCAGTGCTAAGAGCCATCTCAAAGACCTGCTTCTTCTCAGCCATTCCTGCTCCAGGAGCATCACTATCAAACGCAAACGATTTACGGCTCAAATACATGTCCTGAAGCTGTTTCTCATCGTTCCAGGAAGAGTTCTCAACAGCAAGATTGATGTTGGATGAGTATGATCCTGAGGCGTTTGAGAAAACTCGTGTAGCTGCCTCTCTAATATCAATGCCAAGCGTCTCTGCTTGTTCCATCGCATGCTTCCTCACAAAGTTTTGTTCTACTGGCTCATCTAGCTCAGCCACCATCTTGATTGCACGGTCAAGAAGGTTCATCTGTTAAAACAATTCAAGAAAGAAGCACCATGGGAGACTAACCAACAAGAATCTAAATGAAAGAAGAGTGAATGCTTTGATCTATTTACCTGGTTGATAAAGAGATCACGGAAGACACCAGAGCAGTTAACAACTACATCGATCCTAGGCCTTCCTAGCTCTTCTAAGCTCACAGGCTCGACACGGTTCACTCTTCCAAAAGTATCAGCAATTGGTCTCACACCAATCATCCAAAGAACCTGCCCTAGAGACTCCCCATATGTCTTAATGTTGTCCGTTCCCCAAAGAACAAGCGCGATTGTCTCGGGATATTTCCCGTCGTTTTCAACCTTTTCTCTCTCTATCAACCTGTCCACCACAATCTTGGCACTAGCCATTGCTGCTGTTGTGGGAATAGCCTGAGGATCTAAGGCGTGGATGTTTTTACCGGTTGGTAAAACCTTTGGGTTTCTAATGGGATCCCCTCCAGGGCCAGGCTCAACGTACTTCCCTTCCAAAGCTTGCATTAGACTCCCGAGTTCGTTGTCCATGACCACCAACTTCAGGCACTCTCCAAGGAAAGCAAACACTGTTCTGAGCTTGTCTCTATTCGCCCGGTAAAACTTTGTGTTGGACAAATACTCAACCCATGGTTCATTGATTCCAAACCCGAGAATGGAGGAAAGCTTGTCAGACACATTCACCACCTGTCCTTTGCTGTTCGTCGTTTTTTCCACAAAGGCGGAAACCGCACCACGCGAGGCATCGGTGATCTGCTTGAGAAGCTCAACATCGCTCAAGATACCCTTGTCACTTCCTCTGTAAACATCCTCTATCTCCCTTCCAACACACTCAGCTAATATAGAAGGAAGAGATGAAATCTCATCCTCTGGGCGATCTAGAGCAGCAATGTTGACCAATGTGGCCACAGCTTCCATGGCAGATGGAGGCTCTCCAATGACGTGAAGCCCGCACGGCAAAAGCCTTGATTCAATCTCCATAATCTTGGAATACACTTTCCCAACCACAGAATCTCTGTCTTTCGTTGACAAATCCGCCCCTTCATCTGGAAGATCCACATCCTTATCAAGATTGCATTGCTTAGCAGTGCTGATGATGGAACTGACAATCTGTGGACCTCGCCCCGTGTCCTTCAGAGACTGGTACGATGATATCAGCTCGCTCAACTGCTTCAGCCCTTTGTATAGACCAGCATTCTCAGCTGGAGGAGTCAAATAACTGATGGTGTTGGCGTAACTTCTCCTCTTTGCGATGGTAGCTTCAGAGGGATTGTTGGCTGCATAATAGTAAACATTGGGAATGTTTCCAATAAGACTGTCCGGAAAACATGCGTCGCTCATTCCTACTTGCTTCCCGGGCATAAACTCGAGTGAACCATGTGTTCCAAAATGAAGAACAGCATCAGCTTTGAAGATCTTTTCTACATAAGAGTAGTAAGCAGCAAAACCATGATGAGGACTGGCTGATTTGGAGAAAAGCAGCCTCATGGGATCACCTTCATACCCAAATGTCGGTTGTACACCGATGAAAACGTTACCATACTCTTTGCCATAGACCAGAAGATTCTCTCCGTCTGAGTTCAGGTTCCCTGGAGGTTTCCCCCAGTTTTCTTCCAGGGCATTGGCATAAGGAGTGAGGTCTTGGTACTCGCGGACTCCCATTTTGTAAGCTACATTGAGATTAGGACTGCTAAATTGAGCCTCCTTGTCATGAATGATTTCTTCAATAAGAGTCTCTGCATTCTCAGGAAGGTCTTCAACATTGTAGCCATCTCTCTTGAGGTCTTTTAAGACCGAGAAGATAGAAGCAAACACGTTGAGATAAGCTGCAGTCCCTACATTTCCTTTATCAGGTGGGAAACTGAAAACAGTGATTGCCAGCTTCTTCTCTGCCTGCAATGAGCCAGAGTTGATTCATGAGAACATACATTACATGCTTGAGAAAGTCATCAAGGAATGTGATTTCACTAAGGATGAGTGGTAATACAATACCTTAGTTTTTCTTTTGAGCTCGCCCCATCGAATCGCCCTGATGCAGAGTTGCTCCACTCTCTTGTGGAGAGCATGTGATTTCCCTGCAGCAATTGTTAAACCTCTTCCATAAGAAAACATTCCCACATTTGTAATGACAATTATGAAATATGCAATATGGTCATAAGTGGACTAACCTGTTCTAGGGTCACGACCAGCGAAAACGATTGGCTCCATCGCTCCATCAAGCTCAGGGAGGGCAACCTGCAGTGCCACCTGGATGGGATGCAGACCAAGTGTGCTATTTAGCCATTCCTCTGTCGTCTGAAACACCAGTGGTACTGCCACAAGGTAAGGAACATCGAGCTTCTTCAGGGCTTCGATAGCCCTCGGATGATCCTGCCTTGCAGGTCCACCAACTAGAGCAAAGCCAGTCAAAGAGACAGCAGAGTTTATGATGGGTAGTTTTGTCACCGGATCTACGAAATATTTCTCAACGGGGCCAGAGAAATCCAACCCTCCTGCGAAAATAGGAACAACCTTAGCGCCTCTAGCTTCGAGCTCCATGATAACAGCCACATAGTGACTATCATCACCAGTCACAATGTGACTCCTCTGCAAGACCAAACCGACAACCGTTGCATCTTTCCTCTTGAGTGAGTCATTGGTGTCCCTTCTAGTGTCATACCAGTTCCAGTATTCCTTCACATCGTCGTACATGGTTGGAGCAAGTGGATGCCAAATTCCAGTGTCCAAGAACAAAACTGGATCCGAGTACTCGATTTTGACATCTTTCAAAGCCGGAACATAAGAACCAGAAATCATCTTAACAAAATTCTGAAGATTATCAGGAGACCCTCCGAGCCAGAACTGTAAACTCAAGATGTAGAGACGAGCATCTTGAGCCTTGTCACTGGGTAAGTACTTCAAAACCTTAGGCAATGTCCTAACAAGCTTCAACATACTATCGGCAAAACCAGCAGAGCCTTGTTTCTTCCTCTTGAAGAGTTGGAAAAACGGAGACTTGGATTGACCCAATTGCGACATACTGAAAGATCCGAGTTTGTTCAATCTCATTACCTCAGGCATCGAAGGGAAGACAAGAACTGCGTCCATCCTGTCTCTCTCTTTCTCCACCGCATCCTTGACCTTAAGCGCCAATTCCTCGACGAAGATCAGAGACCCAATGAAGATGTTGGCGTCTTTAAGGTCTTCGCAGAAGCTGTTGTACGTGTTCTTGTCTCGAAGCTCCTCAACCAAGTATCCAACCACTTCGTAGGATGCGAATCTCGATGTCTTGTTGAGAGATTGGACTGCCTCAGTGAGAGATGACTGGTACTGAGCCTCGAGGACGACGTAGACGATTTTCACCGTCGGAACATTGTCTCTCTTGATCGGAACTATACGGCGGACCTCCTGGTTTGTTTGTGTGAAGAGGCCGTTTCCTGAAACCGCAGATTTCACCTTGAAGAAGGATTTAGCTGGTATTGTTGATCTGTGTTTCTTCCGGAGGAAAGAATGTTTGGTACTGTTAGAGAGCGAAGAGAGATGCTCTGCTTTAGAAGTGGATAGAGTGAATGGAGAATACACAAGCGAAGCCATTTTTGGTTGATAGATTCTCCAAGAGTTGAACTGAAGAAGAGAGGATAGGAGAAGAGATTGAGATGAAAATTGAGAAGAGATCTCTCTTCTGGTTTCGTTTTTTGATTGTTGTCTCTTACACTTTTTCTGCACCAAGTTGGAGTTTATGAGTCTCCTCTCATCGCTTGACGCTTTGGAAGGAAGGAAGGAACTAAAAAAGAAGCGTTGGTTTTGAAGGTAAGTGGTGAGAGGGAAGGACACGTGGACGAATGGGTACGCAAGAGGGGTTCTCTACTTGTGAGGTTGAGTTTTGTTGGATGTATATCCGCTTAGGACAATGAGATGGACTTTACTGTCTTCTCATTGGCTCATTTAGATTTCTATTCATATTTCATGGTTTGGGAGTGTGGATATTTGAGTGCTTATTATCTTTCTTTTATTTGACAAGTATTTTTTTGTTGCTGTCTCGATCTCAAGATCGTATTTGCGGTTTCAGCCATGTAAAAGATTTTTTTTTTCTTCCTATGACGACACTTTTATTATGATGTATATTAATCGGGGGTAGCCGGTTCAGTCCGGTTCGAAATTCACAAAATATGTATATTTTCTTGGTTCAGCTCGGTCGGTCTAATATTTTCCTACTTGTCTTTTAAAGTCTAGCTCTGATCTAAGGTAAACTCAGGCTTTTTCGTATTCAAGAAAACCACATATCAAAACCAAATAAGAAATATAAGACTCATAAGAAATAAAATTAAAAAAAAAAATCGAAACACCCTAAATCTAGATACAATTGTCAAAATCTAGAAATACATTGATGCATCTAAATTCCATCGTCATCATCAAGAATTATTTATAAGGCATCCATCATACATCCACAGTTGACAAGCACAAAAAGAAAAATAAGTCTATCTTGGGATTGTGGGCTAATGTCATGGGCTTGTGGACTTGTGTCATGTGTGCTAAACATAATTAAGGCCCCCATACTTAACTGATTATTGTTGTAAAATACGCTTAAAACGGAAGCGACGTGTTAATTAGGTGAAAAAATATTACGGGACTAATAATGAAATCAACGAAACGGATCGGACGGGTCTAAGGTTGACCTTGAACCGCAACCAGGAAGGCTAGAATGATCTCTCAATTTTTTTTTTTAAAAGCTCAGATAACCATGTTAAAAAATAATTTTATTTTTACTTTTTTTTTTTTTATAGTTCAAAATTTGACAAAATGACGATTATATTTTTAATGAAATGCATACATTCATAAGTTATATAGTTTTTATCGTGAGTGATATCTGAATTACCAAATGGTTTATAACCGATGCACGCGTCTAACTTTGAATCTGTGAATCGGATCTAAATCATTTGAGATATCGGAATTTTGTTGATATCATTCACAATTAAAACTATATAACAAATGAATGCGAAAAATTATATTAAGGCTAGAATGATTTTATTTTGGGTAAAATTATCATTTTATTATTTTTTATTAAAAAAAAAATTTATAACGAAATCATTCTAGCTATTTTTGAAACCCGGAAGGTCATTCCGGCCCTTTAGTTTCAAGTTTTGCCACACGGTCCGAGTCCCTTGGAATATCAGAAAAAAAAAAAACCGAAAAGTCGACCAAAAAACAAAAAGAGACAAATTTGATTTGATTGGTTTCAGAAATTCGCAGCGAAACAGCTCTTTGTCTCTCTCGACTGATCTAAAAATTCCCTAATCTGGGTTCTTCTAATTCTTGTAAGAGATTGACAAAGTCCGTATCTTTCATCTGGTTAGTTTTCAAGTGACAGGGATGTCTTCTCTTATTCATCGGAGAAAGCCGCCGACGGAGAAACCGTCGACGCCATCTGAAGAGGTGGTGCCCGATGAGGATTCCCAAAAGAAATCTCATGAACCTTCGAAAACCCATAAGAAATCGAATGGAGGAGGAAAGTGGTCGTGTGTCGATTCTTGTTGTTGGTTCATTGGGTGTGTGTGTGTGACATGGTGGTTTCTCCTCTTTCTTTACAACGCAATGCCTGCGAGCTTTCCTCAGTATGTAACGGAGCGAATCACGGGTCCTTTGCCCGACCCGCCTGGTGTGAAGCTGAAGAAAGAAGGTCTTAAGGCGAAGCATCCCGTTGTGTTCATTCCTGGGATTGTTACTGGAGGGCTTGAGCTTTGGGAAGGCAAACAGTGCGCTGATGGTTTATTTAGAAAACGATTGTGGGGAGGAACTTTTGGTGAAGTCTACAAAAGGTGAGCTCAATTCTCACTCCTCCTTTTATATCTTATATTGGGATTTAGGTTGGATCTGATGAGATCACGCACTTGCTGCTTGGTTCTTACTCTTTAGACGCTTTTTAGATGTGAAATGCTATTGCTATCTTCTTTAAGATGGTATTTCTGTTGTATTTTGTGTTTGCGTTCCAAGGGAATGTAATTGCCAATTTTGGGTTTGAAGCAAGATCACCAAGGAAATACATTTAATTTTGTTAAATTTTGGATCTTAAAATGCAGCTGCCTTGGAATTTCAAGTCATTTTATTACCAAATCTGTTGCTAGACAACCCCTAGATTCCGTTCATAACAAGTTGCTCCCTTACTGTCGTTGGATGTAGAATTACTTGTGTGGAGCGTATAGTGAAGTAGTGTTTTATGTTTCTGTTAGGAATAGAGAAGTTCTAAATACATCTGTGAAAAGTGTGTTTAGGCTGTCATAGAGGACTGTTGCTTTATTATTCAACTATGTGCATGTGCAATTAAAGCTAGTTTCTTTTTTGTCTTTCAGCTCAATATGCTTTTCTCAAATTATTTCTGAGAACTGAATATGTGATTTTCAAAGTTTTCAACATCGAGTCTATTTATATGTCTTAAATTTCCTCCATCCTCATTCTGTTATCCAGCTATGAACTCCTCCCTAGCCTGCTATAGATAACACAAAACTGTTTTGTGGGTTACATCTATTTTATTTGTTACGTTCTGCATCTTTCTTCTTTCGGCTCAATTTTCATTTTTTTTTTTTGCTATGTTAGAGATGGGACAGTGTTATTGTTGATAGTATCTTAACTAATTGATTATCTCTTTGATTCAGGCCTTTATGTTGGGTGGAACACATGTCACTTGACAATGAAACTGGGTTGGATCCTGATGGTATTAGAGTTAGAGCTGTATCAGGACTCGTGGCTGCTGACTACTTTGCTCCTGGCTACTTTGTCTGGGCTGTGCTGATTGCTAACCTTGCACATATTGGATATGAAGAAAAAAATATGTACATGGCTGCATATGACTGGAGGCTTTCGTTTCAGCACACAGAGGTTCTTTTCTCATAGTTCTTTCTATTATTCTATTCGATGTCACAATTCTTTCTTCATCACTTACGGCTTAAATATGTTTCATGTTGAATTAATAGGTGCGTGACCAGACGCTTAGCCGTATGAAAAGTAATATAGAGTTGATGGTTTCTACCAATGGTGGAAAAAAGGCAGTTATAGTTCCGCATTCCATGGGGGTCTTGTATTTTCTACATTTTATGAAATGGGTTGAGGAACCAGCTCCAATGGGTGGCGGGGGTGGGCCAGATTGGTGTGCGAAGTATATAAAGGCGGTGATGAACATTGGTGGACCATTTCTTGGTGTTCCAAAAGCTGTTGCAGGGCTTTTCTCTGCTGAAGCAAAGGATGTTGCAGTTGCCAGGTATTGAATACTGATTGTGCTTTAGATGATTAGAACCTTGTTCCTGGAACTCAAACTGATGCTACTAGTACTAGATATCAATTCTTAGAACAGTGCTTTATTATAGCTGCTACAATATTGACGTTGGTTGATTATTTTTGCTTCTTATGAAATTGGAACTCTCTTGAGAATTAAACAATTGATGAATTTGATAATGATGGTTACGACAGTCGAGTGAAAGAGCGAACTTCTAGGATACTTTCAGTTTTATGTAAGTAAATGTCGAATTGGTATGTATGTACCTATATTAATTATTTTGATTTTACTGTTTTCGATCAGTTAGCTGTGCTCATCTTCTTTTTTAGCAATAATTGCCTAACTTAATACTGAAAACTTTCTTTGCAAGTGCGACAAAGAAATGCCTGATCATATTTAGGCAAATTAAGTATATAATTACTTGACGAAATGTTGAAATTCAGCGTCTTATCTATTTTTTATGCATTGCTCCCTTGTCCTTACCAGTTTCTTAGCTTTGACGAAAACACTTGTCATACTGTCTTTTGGAGGGCATTGAATTTTTCTCTGGAAAGCGCTTGAGCTTCCATGCTTACATTCTTTATCAATTAATGTTACTTTCTGATTCTTTCAATCTTCCTGTATGTGCAGCTATGGTCTTTTATTTCTGCTTAATTACAGAATCGTTGGATTAGTTGCACGTTTAGCCGCTTGGTTCCTTAATAGAACTTTACTATCTTTAAAATTGCAGAGCGATTGCCCCAGGGTTCTTAGACACCGATATATTTAGACTTCAGACCTTGCAGCATGTAATGAGAATGACACGCACATGGGACTCAACAATGTCTATGTTACCGAAGGGAGGTGACACAATATGGGGCGGTCTTGATTGGTCGCCGGAGAAAGGCCACACCTGTTGTGGGAAAAAGCAAAAGAGCAACGAGACTCGTGGTGAAGCAGGTGAAAATGGAGTTTCCAAGACAAAGCCTGTTAACTATGGAAGGATGATATCTTTTGGGAAAGAAATAGCAGAGGCTGAGCCATCTGAGATTAATAATATTGATTTTCGAGTAAGGACATTTAAATCATATAAACCTTGTACTGTTTGTGATAAGATGGTGAATAATCTATACATTTTACTTGGTGAAGGGTGCGGTCAAAGGTCAGAATATCCCAAATCACACCTGTCGTGACGTGTGGACAGAGTACCATGATATGGGAATTGCAGGGATCAAAGCTATCGCTGAGTATAAGGTCTACACTGCTGATGCAGCTATAGATCTACTACATTATGTTGCTCCTAAGATGATGGCGCGTGGTGCCGCTCATTTCTCCTATGGAATTGCTGATGATTTGGATGACCCCAAGTATAAACATCCCAAATACTGGTCAAATCCATTGGAGACAAAGTAAGTAACTTATTTTGATACGAACTCTATGCTCAGTCTTATATTTTCCGTCTTATTAGAAATGGTTTTAAGCTCAAAGCTAACAAAGCTATTTGAGTCTTACTCGAAAAGGCTTGGTCAGTTATATTGAGGTGCCAAAGTTGATAAAGGTGACACTTGCTTACAGAAGCAGCTGAAGGGTGGCTTTGACATGACAAATAAATCAACTAATTCGAAATTTAATTGGCTGAAAACCCCACCCTTATTACCACCTTCTAGTTTTAAAGGAGTATAGTAGACTCTTTTTCACTTTCTGGGATTTACCGGCAATAACCTGGAACTCTTCGGAGCATCTTATGTGTATCTGTTGCTCAGTCCCTGTGAGACCTGGGATAGAATTGTTCTCTATCCCATTAGGATTATTTATCCTCTGGCTTATTTATAAAAATAACTGTTTGGCTTGTTCTGCTGTTTCAGATTACCCAATGCTCCTGAAATGGAAATCTACTCATTGTACGGAGTTGGAATACCAACAGAACGAGCATACGTGTACAAGCTTAACCAGTCTCCTGACAGTTGCATCCCCTTTCAGATCTGCACTTCCGCTCACGAGGAGGACGAAGATAGCTGTCTGAAAGCAGGAGTTTACAATGTGGATGGGGATGAAACAGTACCGGTCCTAAGTGCTGGGTACATGTGTGCTAAAGCGTGGCGTGGCAAGACAAGATTCAACCCTTCGGGAATCAAGACTTACGTTAGAGAATACAATCACTCTCCGCCGGCTAACCTGCTGGAAGGGCGCGGGACCCAGAGTGGAGCCCATGTTGATATAATGGGAAACTTTGCATTGATCGAGGATATCATGAGGGTTGCGGCCGGAGGTAACGGGTCTGATATAGGACATGACCAGGTATACTCTGGCATATATGAATGGTCCGAGCGAATTGACCTGAAGCTGTGAATATCCTTCTGATCTCTTAAAGCTGTCAGCTTTTGTGAATCCAATACTTGCAAGAGAGATCATCATCATCATGATGCTCAAGTCAGAAGAAGTCTGAGAATGATAAATGCAATATTCTCAATACCTTTCTTTATATTCTTATTGATGTAAATTATACAATCCTATTTGATGTTTGGTCCCTCGAACGATAATGCGATACTTGCTGCGCCATGTTATTTATCTTGTCGAAAGCATCCATTTATGGGTTCACACGTAGTGTAGCGAATGATTCAAACTTGTAACACCATGTAGAATTTGTTTTTTTTTGTCTAACAAATGCAAATATGCAGTTACATGGAGTCGAACTCCGGTGGGAAAGTGAATTTTAACCACTTGCCTAAAGACATTTTCATGTAGAACTTGTTTGAAATTAGATAATTAAAGTTTATTCTTAAATGCAACCACACATGAACTATATGTCACTTAAGGCCTAGAAGCTCACTTAATAGTGAGCCACCATGTATGAATTTACGAGGCCCTGAGTAGAGATGGGTAAGTTGGGAATCGATAAGTCTGAAGAGTGGAGACGTGGCTTAACCTGGTCCCTCTACTGCGCAGTCTTCTTCTTAATGAAATCCTCGGAATAAAACAATCAGCTTCTCCTCTCCAACCAAATATATCCTTTAGCTCTCTCTCTCTCTCACTCCCAATCTCTCTTCTCCCTCTCCTCTGTTTCGCGGCGGAGAGAATTGAAATGGAGCTCAGCTTGAGCACTTCCTCCGCTTCTCCAGCGGTTTTGAGGAGACAAGCTTCTCCTCTGCTTCACAAGCAACAAGTGCTCGGCGTTAGCTTTGCTTCCGCGCTTAAACCAGGGGGAGGAGCTCTCCGATTTCCTTCCCGCCGTCCGCTTCCTCGTCCCATCACTTGCTCCGCCTCTCCATCTACCGTCGAACCATCCTCCGGTCATTTTTGTTCTTTCTTATCTCTTTTGTTCAGATAGTTTTGCTCATAGGAACGAGTTTAGTCAGTTTGAAATGAAAAATATAAGAAAATTAGTCAATCAAAATACACTTAGGTTAGTGTTAATATATATATATATATATATATATATTTTGTGGTTCATTGGTTTTCTAAACAAAATCAACCTTGTTATGCCAATAGAGGTGAAGAAGAAGCAGTTGGATAGGAGGAATGACGTGAGGAATATAGCAATCGTAGCACATGTTGATCATGGCAAAACTACTTTGGTTGATTCTATGCTTAGGCAAGCTAAGGTAACAGCTGAAACGCAAATAATGGCATTGGGTTTTTATCTAACCTAAGAAAGTTTAATTTTAGTTTTCTTAATCCATACCTTACTTTTGCAGGTATTCCGAGATAACCAAGTCATGCAAGAGAGGATCATGGACTCAAATGACCTTGAGCGTGAAAGAGGAATCACTATTCTTAGCAAAAATACCTCCATCACTTACAAAAATACTAAAGTAAATATTATAGATACTCCTGGCCATTCTGACTTTGGGGGTGAAGTGGAGCGTGTCTTGAACATGGTTGATGGAGTGCTTCTTGTGGTAATATGTTGCTTTCTCTCAATGCTTTAGAAGAAACTTATTATGTTCTGTATTACTCATTTTCCTCTCCTCAATTTCTTAGGTCGACTCTGTTGAGGGACCAATGCCCCAGACAAGGTTTGTTTTAAAGAAGGCTCTTGAGTTTGGACATGCAGTTGTCGTGGTCGTAAACAAGATTGACAGGCCTTCTGCTCGCCCTGAATTTGTTGTCAATTCCACATTTGAACTCTTTATTGAACTGAATGCTACAGATGAACAGGTATTGTTGCTTCGGGTTTGTCTATTCCTTGTTTGGTATCTCGCGTGACTGATATACTTTGAGCATATTTTTATGACACTAATCTTAATGATATCTTTGTGTGGCGTGTAGTGTGATTTCCAAGCGATATATGCCAGTGGGATTAAAGGAAAGGCGGGGCTTTCTCCGGATGACCTTTCAGAAGACCTGGGACCCCTGTTTGAAGCTATTATCAGATGTGTACCTGGGCCAAATATTGAAAAAGATGGTGCACTGCAGATGCTTGTGAGTTATTGTGATTTTCTTACCTTTCGTTTCATGTTTCATGTGTTTGTTCCCAGGTAGTGCCAAAAAGCTATCTTGCATATTTAGATCTCCTAGCCAAAAAATCTACACATCAAAAACTTGTCTCTCACCAACTAAAAGCAGTCACTTGCTACAAGCTTTAAATCCAAGAAACTAATGGCACTCTGAAATAACGAAAACAATTTGTGGCTTGTGTCTGGGTTCATAACCGGTCAAATTGATGAATTTATCACATTATAATTAATAAACCTTCTGGTTTAGTGCACTGGGATATTCCTCAAACCAAAATGTTAAAGAAATTTCAATGAACCAAACAATCTAGCTGAATAGATATTCACTTGTATGAAACTAACATATTTTTTTTTTGTTTAGGCCACAAATATTGAGTATGATGAGCATAAAGGACGCATTGCTATTGGACGACTACACGCAGGGGTACTGCGCAAAGGAATGGATGTCAGGGTAACATTTTGATCAATCTTGAACTTATTCCTATGTTATGGGACATAAATGATGTGGGCTCATATAAAAAATATCACCTTAAGCTAGTCAATCTCTCAAGTCTTTCCACCTTGTAGAGGAGGTGGCCTATGCCAATATAGCCTGTAAAAGATAGGAAATTGGTAAGCAGGATGGACAAGATATTCTTAGACGAAAATTTTATTAAGTTTCCTAAGTTTCTAATTCGTTAAATCTTGTGATGAAATATGTCCAAGACATAACTGATTGGGGAATTGCGCCAAAACCTTATGAATCAGCAAGATTCCAATACGAACTCACCAACTTCTTGCAGAATTGATATGGTTTATAGTAGACTTATTGGGATATAACTTTACAGGTGTGCACTTCTGAAGATTCCTGTAGATTTGCAAGAGTTAGTGAGCTTTTTGTATATGAGAAATTCTACAGAGTACCTACTGATTCAGTGGAAGCTGGAGATATTTGCGCTGTATGTGGCATAGACAACATTCAGGTACACGTATAAGCATGGATAATTTGATGCCAAATGTGAGAGACTTGTAACACTGGTGGATAATTTCAGCCACTTGTCATTTTTCTTTTTTGTTGCTAATTGGGTTGTAATGTATTGGTTTCCTTGTATACCTTTAATTTACAGATTGGGGAGACTATTGCTGATAAAGTACATGGGAAGCCTCTACCTACAATCAGAGTAGAAGAGCCAACTGTGAAAATGTCCTTCTCTGTAAACACCTCTCCATTTTCTGGTCGTGAGGTATGTCTAATCATGGCTGATATTACTGTCATGAGTCTATCTTACTCTATTTTCCATGAATACATGGTTACAAGATATTAAGAGGGAAGTCATAAACATGGATGAGGCAACATTGTCGACCAAAAAGAAAAGGATTAGTGCAACAATTGAATTATCTTTCCTTTTGTGTAGGGGAAGTATGTAACGAGCAGGAACTTACGAGATCGTTTAAATCGTGAACTTGAAAGAAATCTAGCTATGAAAGTGGAAGATGGTGAGACAGCAGACACATTCATTGTAAGTGGGCGTGGTACACTACACATTACCATCCTGATAGAAAACATGTAAGTACTTCACTGGCCATCATTCCTTTCATATTTGAAATTAATAGTAGCTGAACGGTAATATGTATCAGGCGAAGAGAGGGATATGAATTTATGGTAGGACCCCCGAAAGTTATCAACAAAAGGGTTAATGATAAATTGCTGGAGCCATATGAGGTGAGTTTCGGACTGACGCTACTAGTTTTCTACCAAAGAAATTAGCAGCAACTTATGAAACCATGATTTCAATTTGATTTGAATATTCTTGCTTTCATTGTCTGCTCACTGAAAAGAACTTTTGCTTTCGTGAATTATTTCCCAAACAAGTAAAGACGCCCTATCTAACTTCAAAATCCACCAATTTAGATAGCAACTGTTGAAGTACCAGAGGCTCACATGGGGCCTGTTGTTGAACTTCTTGGCAAAAGGCGTGGACAGATGTTTGATATGCAGGGTGTAGGGTATGTTTTGTTTCTCTTGCCATCTCTTCATTTTATATGCAAGTTTCTGAGTGTGCATAGTTTCTTCTGCCTCTTGATAATGATTTTGTGTCACGGCTGCTCGTTTTAATGGTAAGGAACATTTTAATCGTGGTGGGAATAAACTGAATAAGACCTATTATGGTAATGTCCTTTGGTTGTTTATAGCAGCAGTTTGGTGATATTAGCTGACTGTAACCACCATACGAACATGCACAAGACTTGTTACTGCTTTGAGAACCTTTTGGTCAAACAGGGCCATGAAAAGGCTTTCCTTCAGCTGTACTGCATTTATACGAGAACATAAATACCTGATGTCATTTTAATTTTTCATTCAGTCGTGATTTTTTTGTGTATGTGTGTGTGTTTTTGAGGTGCTTGAGCGTTTGTTTTTCCAGATAAGCTACTTGGTAAATCTACACGTTGCAGCTTTTAAGATCAATCTGACCATGCATGTGAATCCTGAATGACAGATCCGAAGGAACAACCTTTCTGCGGTACAAAATCCCAACACGTGGACTTCTTGGATTGAGGAACGCAATCTTAACAGCTTCTCGAGGGACAGCTATCCTTAACACTGTATTTGACAGTTATGGACCTTGGGCCGGTGATATTAGCACCCGTGATCTGGGTTCGCTGGTAAGTTGGAAAGTTGAGTTAGGTTCCAGGAATTGGCAATCCTTATAAATAGATTGTTCGGAAATGGTCACAAAATATGAAAAGTAATCTTTTGATAAAACATATTCCATTTTGGTAGTTATTTGTGGTTTCTGAATAGGAAAGTGGGACTTTCAGGTTGCCTTTGAAGATGGAACATCAACATCGTATGCTCTGGCGAGTGCGCAAGAGAGAGGGCAAATGTTTGTAGGTTCAGGAGTGGATGTATACAAAGGTCAGATAGTTGGGATCCACCAGAGACCTGGCGACTTGGGCCTTAATATCTGCAAGAAGAAGGCAGCAACAAACATACGGTCCAACAAAGATGTAACAGGTATTTCATATATATATAGCTTAACTTGTGAAAGTTTCAATTTCATGTGCTCACAAATCTTTTTTTCTCAATTACAGTGGTTCTTGACACTCCCTTAACTTATAGTCTGGACGACTGCATCGAATACATTGAAGAGGATGAACTGGTGGAGGTTACACCTCAGAGTATTAGGATGTGCAAGAATCCTAAAATGGCAAAGAAAGGCAGGCAGTAAAACCCATTTTTGCAGCTGGGTTTGGAGGAAAATTGAAAAGCTTCTATAAAAAAATATGAAAGCTAGTTTCTAGTGTTATTTATAGGCTTGTTTGATGATTATACGTAGTCTTATTCTTATAGCAAAGGGTGAGTCCTCATGTAATCCAATTAATGTTGTTGATGCCCTTTGATCATTGGATACATAAGTTGTAAAACTTCTAAACTTACCAGTGGCAAATATGGTTGCCAAAAATGGTGAAACCTTAATCATACTGGAGAAGTTGAGATGCATTAAGAATAGTGGGCAGGAGTCTCCGAGAGTGGCCCAGAATCAGATCAGATAAATTTTATCAAGTCTTATAGTCAGGCTCAGGCATGCATTTGTCTAATCTAATTGGTATGTAAATAAGTCTAGCTAGATTTGCAATAAAAAAGGCATTTCTAATGTAAATGCTACAAGAAGACTTTTTTCACAACAACGCTAAAACGGCATAAGAAAGCTCTTTTTTAGGGCCACATTACAAGAGTATACTCACAAATCACAATGCAAGAAGAAATCAAACGATAAAATATGAGATGCTTTTGACTTTTTAATTTTTAATTTTTAATTTAATAAATTATTTCTTTTGATGAGAAATGTTATTAGATTTAGTTTTTAAAAAATCATCATGTTATTTAAATATTCTGAATAGTTGCACCAAATAATTCTTTATTAGATCAGTTAATCCGCCGAATTCCTACCAAAAAAAATCATCATCAATTTTCCAAAATTCGACTGTTACACCAAATCGAGGCCTGAGATTGATTACTTTACTTGTATTGTATCAGTCAACAAAAATTTTAATTTGATCTTCAAACTCTTGAAGTTACTCTATAACGTTATGAGTCTCTTCGAGTCTTGATGATCCTCCTTCCTTCACTCTTCTCTCAACCTCAACTCTCACTTCCCTCGAATTGTGTGACTTCTTCATTTTTACCCTAAATCGCAATCTCCTCGTTGGATTCTGGCTTTTGACTTCGCCGGCGGTCAATCTAACCGGCGCGTTCGAGCTACTGAATAATATATATAACACTTAAGAACAGCTCTGCCTGCGATCTCAGTCCCAGGGATGCAATTGCAAGGTAACTAAGAGCCAAGATTTCGTGATTTTAGGGTTCCACTATTTCCCGTTGTTGACGACAACTGTTCTTTACCTAATTCGTAAAGCCAACTTTACGATTACACTTTTTTTAGATACTAGAATTTGTACTCCTCTTTGGCCATCACAAATTTATTTTCATGCTTAAAACTGTTTTCGTTTGTGTAATCTGTCCTGAGTCTTCGTCTTTGTGGTAGTGTGATTCCTCTTCTCACAGTTTTGGTAGTGTAGTTATTAATTTATATCTCTCTGGCTGGTTGTGACAGAGGATGACAAAGGATTTTGGCAGACAGGATACTGAGGAGATTCCATATTCTGGTTCTTCCAGAATGGAACTAAAGCGGAGTCATCAGTGGTTAACAGAACCGTCTGGCTCACAACTATTCGGTAATAAGAGACAAGTGGTAGAGATTGGTGCACATATGAATTTTTCTGCATGGGACAATTCTCTTGTGTCCTCCCAGTTAACGAATTGCTTATTCGATCCTGCCAATGCGCATACATCACATCTCCTTGGTAGAAATATATCTCCTATAGATGGTCAACATATTGAGGAGGAGCAATGCAATAATGTTTCATCAATTGGTTTGCCAGTGGTCCATACCGTTCATGGTAGCACATTGAATCTTGACACAATCAGAAAAGTTAAAGTCAATCAAGTCTCTGAATCTGTCAGCATCCCCGAATTCATGGTTCAGCTTTATGGGGGAATTTCAAGATCATTTGAAACAGGTCTTTCATATAATAGCAGTCAAGATAGCACGCTCTCCTTTGGCCAAACCTGCAGTAATATTGACAAGAGCTTCATCTTGCCAGGGCAATTAGCTAGCAAGGCGGATGGAAATTTTAATCGAAACTTCAACAATGAAGGTGTTGGTGTCATACCATTGGGTGATATGTATGACAAAGCAGATGGAAATGTCTCGTCAACATTTCATCCATCTGAGAAAGGAGTAGAAAACTTTGTATTGATGGGTCAGTCTCTTCAAAAGGCTGATTGTAATATCTTCTCAATGAGTTCCTCCTATACCAATGGACAGGAGAACTTCATGTCTCTTCTCTCTTGTAACAAAGTACCTGAAAACATTTTCATGACCGAATCAAACTATCACAAAGAAAATACCAATGTGTTGTCAGGAGGACAGACCCTATATACGCGAGGTGGTGACATGGCATCTATGGTTTATAGCCAAGGAAGAGCAGACGAAATCAATGATCAAATTAGTCACGAAGAGAGAAGCGAGACCATATCTTTTGGAGATTATCAGAAAGAAACCACATTGGGTTCATCAGTCCGTGTTATTAACAGTTATGAGAACTTCAGCCATGACCCTGCACCTGCTAAAGATCCTCTTCATATGGAAGCAGAGGGAAACATGTCTTTTGAATTTGGGAATCCCCTCTATGCTAGCCCTAGAGTTGATACCTTACTCGTGCCCAAAAGTAAAGATTTAAAGACAGCCAAGAAGGGTTCCACAAACACATTTCCTTCAAATGTGAAGTCCTTGTTGTCAACAGGAATGCTTGATGGGGTTACTGTGAAGTACTATTCGTGGTCACGTGAGGTCAGTTTGTTTTTTTATCTGGCTTGAGAAGGAACCTTTCCATTTAATCTTCTGTGCGCTGAAACATGATTTGGCAGAAAAATCTCAAAGGAATCATAAAGGGGACTGGGTATCTATGTGGTTGCGGCAACTGTAACTTTAATAAAGTAAGCAACGTGGTACAAATGGTTTCAGTAATTCACTGGCAGGTCTGTTTTCTGTGTCATCTGTTTATTTTACAACTGAACTGTGCAACAGGTTCTTAATGCGTATGAGTTCGAGCAGCATGCTAATTGCAAGACAAAGCACCCAAATAACCACATATACTTTGAGAATGGAAAGACCATTTATGGCGTTGTTCAAGAGCTGAAGAATACACCTCAGGAGAAGTTGTTCGATGCTATTCAAAATGTCACAGGATCTGATATCAACCTTAAGAACTTCAACACCTGGAAAGGTAGCAATGCAACATAGACATTTTAATAGGATATAGCTGCTTAGAGCATGACAACAAAATACAAAAGCCAATCATTGTTCTACTTTTGTCTCTTTTCAGCTTCATATCAAGTTGCCAGCCTTGAGCTTCAGCGTATCTATGGCAAGGATGCTGTCACTTTGGCCTCTTGAGAAGACGAGTTATCAACTGGAAGGTTTTTGTCGTAAGTGAAATCCATTCTTATTCTCTGTAAGTATAGAGAGCTTCTGATAATAAATCAGAACCGTGGACTGCTATGATGGCCTTAGGGTTTGATGAAGTCTAGTTCTCTTACTAAAGTATATAAACTACTGCAAGGACTCCAAATTCTAAGCTTTTATGAGACTTATGTAGCGCATTGCTTGCTCTTGTTCTGGCAAACCATCATCTCAATACTATCAAAAATGTTATGTGATATAGAGATCCTGGAACAAAATCGGCATCTCAGACTGACTCGTGAGATCGAGCTGCTGTCTTTGGGATCATTAACTGGTCACTGGTGGGTACTACTTGGTTATTATCAGGCGTAGGAACCTTCTGTTCGTCAATCTTTACCACAGTCTCTACGCACCCAGCGTTTGGTTGAAGCTTCCCTCCCTTGTCCTTGCTTTTGCCCCAGAGTACCAAATATATCCCAATGACAATGACAACTGACCCAACAACCCTACAAATTTAGAAGAAGCCCATTAGTTAAAATCAATACTCTCAACTAATTTTTAGATCTATGACAATAGTAGTCTTAGATCAAGGCTATTATTACCTTCCTAGGTACATTTTTTCAAAGAAAATAAAGGTGCTCAGAATAGCAACGAGAACCATACTGAGCGGGTTAAATGCGCTCACAAAAACAGGCCCTCTCTCCTTTGACGCCCATCCAATAACATAGTACGCTAACCCTGATACAAGTCCCTGTGTGACAATCAACAATACTTCTCTGAGAAAATATACACACAAAAGGGTTTTTACAGATATAAGAATTGTTGTACCCCGTATATTGAAGCTAAAAGCGTCACGTTCGGTTGGATTTTCCAGACTGACATGTTTTTCCTTTCCCATATCAATCCCAGAACAGTAGCCTCCAACATCCCCATTATGCACATTAGAGCTGTTAGCGAGAGCTCAGCTTGATATTGAGCCAAAATCTTTGCCTGAAAACAAACATAACTTCCTCTGTAACCTTAAGTCTCTGTGATTTAACTGTTTTGTTCACTAGACGTACTATCAGTTAATGTTTTTCTGCCGAGAAATTAGTTAAACTTGAGTAAAAACTGGTGACGATTTTCTGGTTTTAGGGTAGCTACCAAGATTCAGAGGAACGGATGCGGTTGTCGTGACGCTATGTAACAGATACATAATTGTTATAAGAATAGGGAAGGGGTCCGACCTGTAAAATGATGTAACATGACCAACTGAAGCAGCTTGCTACAAGCATAATTGATCCTCTTGCTATATCGTCCTGTTTTGGAATACTCATAGCATGTGAATGCCAATTAAGACCCCTTGAGTTTCTTGTCCAAGGCAGCTCAATGACATTCCCTTTCACGAATGTCATGAGCATTGCTCCTCCAATAGCCACCATGGTTCCCACCAGCTTTGCTTGGCTGTGACGCCTTTTGATTGTTACCTTCTCAAGCCTTTCGAGAAAACAGAAACCGATTTAAAATCGTTTGAGTGATGTATGTATTGGCAATAATATTGGTTTAGAGTGAGATAGAGGGAGAGAGTTACTTGAAAATGCAGGCCATTATGAATGTCATTGCAGGAAGTGCATTGCACAAAGCTGATGTGAATGTGGCAGTGGTAAGTTTCATCCCTGAGTAGTACAGGTTTTGTTCCACCACAGGCCTGCATTTGTCCATTTAAACAGAGTTACATACACGGATACATAGCACAAGTCAATGTCTATCATTATGAATCAGAAATGGTGTAAACAGAGTCTTCTTACTCAAATAAACCAAGGATGGCTATTTGAAACAAGATTTTGAAGGTCATCTGTGGTCTTGAGTTCCTGCGTTTGCAGCACAAGAAACCATTAATTTAAGTTCATAGTGTATGTTTTTTGTGTTACAGGCCTGAACCGGAAGAAGAAAAAAACCTCTCAAGGACGAGGGCGAAAGGAGTAATGAGAACTGAAGCAACTGCCATTCGGTAAGCAACTAAAACGTGAGGGCTCATTCCAGCGTTCAAAGCTAATTTTGCTACTATAGACATCAATGCGTACAAACACTGTATGAAGACAATGGCCATGAATGGCCTTGCTCTCTCAAGCTTCATTCTGCATAAAACCTTTCTCTTGGTTAAAAAAAAAAGTTGTTTTGGTTTGTTATATGGAAAAGAAAGAAAACTAAGTTATATCTATGCGTGTGTATTTATATATAGGGGATTCTGTTTGAAGCCTCATAACGTTTTCATGTGTTCCGACGTAAAGAGCATTTAAAATCATTTTAGTGAAGTGCAAGGAATTTAATACATCTGCCTAAAAAAGAGGAAAAAAAATGAGCACTAAACTCGTGTCTTAAGGGGTAAACATTTCTTGATTGGTTTGGTGCTGATTCTCATAGACCACTTTAATTAATTTTTTTGTCAACATGCCCACTTTAATTAATTTGGCAGTTTCAAGTACTAAACTCACTCGCTTCCGCTAATTATTTGACCATTGTTTTCGTTTTTATTTTATTTTATTTCCTCACATAATTTTCTAATCGTCTAAACCGATCTATATGAGTCCTATCACTTTATTCAACTGCTTCTGATGGATTTTTCTCTATTATGATATATAATAACATAACTATCCTGATAGGATATAGGGACCTAACATGTACAAACTAGAGTCCTATATAGTGTACACCCAACAATAGTGAGACCAGTTTACGTCACAAAGCAAAAGAAGAAAGTGAGACAAACTAATATGAAGTGGACTTACCAAAATATGATTTGCAACACACAATATAATTTACCAAACAAAAGTATGGTTTATTTTGAAAATGCATATGGTTTCTTCTCCTCTCCTCGAGTTCATAGGAAAATCATCAAGTGGAAAGGAAACCATTGTGAGTGCACTATAAAGTCTTAATTAATTATAGATTTGCTTAAAGAAAAGATTGTTTTTAGTTTTTTTTTTTTTTTATATTAAAGTATTTTATATTTTAGTTAGTTTTGTCAGATTTATACGAAATTTGGATATTCAGTACACATCCATATTTTGTTACGCCAATGAATCATAACTAAATCTCAAGATACTGGATGATTCATAACTAAATCACATTAATTTGCAGATAAACTAATTTGAAATAATACGAACCTGTAAAAGGAAAGAAATGCCGGAATATTAAGACTCAGACAATGACTACAGTATAGCTAGAGAGGGTCCTCGAGACCGTAATTGTCGGGCACATACGGATTATGATCCACACTGTTCTTTGAGTAGGTCGAATTTGTGATGGGAGAGCTTCACCGTTACTGATGAAATTTGGATTTTTTATATTCTGGTAAAATAGTGACATCCAAAACAAATGTGATATATGTGACGAGACGAGAGGAGATATTTATAGAGTTCCAAGTACTTTTTTTCAGAAAAAAAAAGTAGAAAGCAATGTGATGCCAAAAGAAAAAAATGCATCTATAGAAATTTTTTATTGAAAAGGGATATACAGTTCAAAACAAGAAAAAGGTATATACAGTACGTAAATGAGATGAGGATATATGTTTATAGATTTTTAAAAATATATATATATATAAAGGGGTGTGTTTATAGAGAAAATTAGTGCACTTATGGAAATTGGTAATATGTATTTTATTTCTATTAGGAAAATAGAAAGAAGAAAAATGCGAATACTTTCGTAATATTATGATAAGATTATATATTAATGTTGTAAATATATAAAATTTAAATTTTATGGTATAGTTACATTATAGATTCGAATGGTGACAATATATTGGATGACACGAATCAAGTGGATCGGACGGTATAGGCAGTATAAATGTAGTTAGTGCGAGAGTGGAGAGATAATTAGAATAAACGGTGAAGAATGAAGAGAAAAAAAAATTGAACGATGCAGTGTGGGAAAAATTAGCATATATCAAACTTCTTTTTTTTTGTTAAAAAACATATATCAAACTTTGGTTAATATATATCAAACTTTTGACTAATTTATCTAATATTAATGTGTATATAATCTTTTCAATTTTTGAAACAGAAAATTATGAGAAAAACTCACTTAAAACACATCACGTTGTTTGACAAAAAAAACATACACACACCACGTTACATGCGTATATATCAACAATGACATGCGGTTTTCAAATTTTCTTTGTCCTTTCACGCGGTAAAATCTTTTTTTTTTTTTTTCTCCATACTCAAAAATTGCGAATTGCTTATATATGTTTATTATGTTCAATGGAGAAGACACTTGCGGTTCTGTAAGAAAGTCATTTTAGTCCGCCCCGCCCCTCACACGATCCATGCAAGACCTAAAGATGTTTTATGGTTGATGACCAGTGTTGGACTTCGATTTTTTTTTTTTTTTTCTTTTGTGAATCATGGATTTATTAACCATGGTCGTCCATGTGCGGAGACTGATATTTGGGAAAAGATGTGGCGACAAGTAAAACAAAAATGACATTAACTACGTCCTTTTTGTCGCTTCTAATATAGATTGCCGTTTCAATTAGTTTAGGCTGGTTGATGCATTGCATCGTTGGCATGAATTCGTTTGTATCTTTTGTCTCTTTCTTTCTTTGGTGTAAATATCTATACCTTTCACTAGCTTAACTGTTTATTCAGTTTTGATTGGCAATATAACATCACCAATCACACCCATAGACACAGACTAATATTAATTATAAGTATATCCACAATTCATTTTAATAAACTAAACAAACAATCGGATTTTTATCTTTATAATCAGATGGAGCATTGGTCAATTTCCAATTATTAAGCCTATCTTGTTCAACACAGGAATCTAAGCGACGAACAAAAATGGAGCAGATGCACCTTAATCTCTTAAGTTGTGTAAAACGGTAACAATAGGAAAGAAACAAAACGGTAGAGGAAGGTTTGATGTTTAAAAAGCACAAGCTTGTTTGATATAAGCTTTATTCAGTCAGAAACAGATTTAGAGAATTTCATGGGCTAATGAAGACCTTCAGCATCCAGCTAAAGGTATCAGAATCTCGTGCTGTGGATCTCGTCTTCTGAGCGTAACGTTCAAAGCAATAAACTTCTTCATCTACGCTCTCGATGGACATTGTATCGTGTGCTAGCTCTACAGCTGCTACTTGCGAGACCTGGAAATTCTCTGCAGTCTGTTGCAACTTCTGTGCAGACTCCGTTTCACCAAGTGTTACCAGACATATCAACAACGACTTCAGCTCTCGCTTTCCTCCATCGGTCATCCGCATACCCTTCAAATGATCAACAAGAGCCATCTCCTCACCCGCACTGCATTTTTACCCCAAATTTATTCATTTACATTTTTGCTCATCATTGATACCGATTAATTTTCATAAGAGATGTATATACCTGCCAGCACGGATTTTCCCACTCTTTCTCTGGCGCCTCAAATCTCTTGCCCTGCTAGTAGCCGTGCTTGAGCTGACTGAAGCAGCAGAACCTCTCCTTGTCCTGGAATAATAGCATCGAAAACAAGAGCTTTTAAGTTAAGATCCAAACTAGTTAACTGTTTCCCTATTTAATCCACAAAACATCTACATTATAGAGACTTTGATTCCCCAGAGAAATCTTCATTCTCTACCCAATGCGAGAACTTTTATGTTAAGACCTGTCAACAAGCTCGTCCCTTCAAATGCTTAACCAAAACCCTAGAAAATCCAGAATATGCCCAACCTCCTTTTTAATCGTCAGCTCTCAGCTAGCAGGCTCAATAATCATGCACTAAACCCCCACCCGAAAACTTATCACTTTACCAATACGAAAGTATATATGTTGGAATCTCCATGCATATAATCAGATGCTGGTTAATCGAGGACACAATCAGAAAACATGTTGAAGTCATAAAAACCCCAAATACGAGCTCCTGTTTCTAAAAACGATCAATGCCAAATTCAGCTCCGTTTTAGTTTTAAATATGTAAGATCAGCTGAGAAAAATTCCACATAGATAAAGACTGAGAGAACAAGACAAATGCAAGGATGTACCCCAAAGTATAGGCGCTCATTCCACTCAGGTTGCTACTTGCTTCTGAAGCTGTGTCCTCGTCAAGATCAACTACAGACCGTTCCTCGGATTTGAGCTTTGCTGCAAGCAATAATCGTCTCTGCCGAACAGCTAAATAGCGAGTCAAATATTTTCCAACCTTTTCTATTGATTCTTTGAATTCACTTACTAGACCACTAGCACACTCCAGAGCAGAACTCTTCACCACTGAGATTATACCATCTGCTACATGCAAAAATGCAACCCTTAACGCCTCTTCCCATTCCCTTGCATTGATAAGCAAACTAATTCCACCGCTTATATCTCTGCAATACTCAAGAGCTATTTTTGCTGCTTCCGCTGGTTTCCCAAGAGCATTGACCTCTTCACAGAGTTCGTATGCCAATTTCAAGATCTCATCTTTACCTAATTTCATTAGCGCCCCCACTCTGAGTACCCCACTCCAATCACCACATTCACGATATGCCTTTGAAGCCTTTTCCAGTTTACAGCAACATAGGTACGTAGTAGCAGCATCTTCAAAACGTTTTTCATCAATGAGATGATCTGCCCAAGCCTCTAGAACAGCTTGTTTCTTTTCAGGATCAGTAATTAGCTGGAGGCCCAGCGGGAAAAGTTGAGGGTTTTTCTTTATTAAGTTCATGCAATCAGGAAAGTAGCCATCCCCTGCTGATACAATGTTCCTCAGAGCACTATCAAAACGTTTCAATTTAATGTCAATGTTGAAATGCATCAGGGATTCGGGCATTTTTTCCAGCTCCTGAAGATAAGGTAGAAATTCTTTTGGATCACGTTGGGAATTGAGTGCCACAATAGCTGCAAGGTTCAGATCATAAAGACCTAAGGCAGCTTCAAAGACAGCCTCAGAATCTAATAACCACAGAAGATGTTTCAAGGCTTCTTCTGCAGTTGGACAAGACTTTTTTCTTACATCATCAGAAGAGTTTAGCAACTCCATTTCACGAACAGATTTTATCCTCAAAAGAGATTCTTCAATAGCTGGTGGATCACTTCGGGCAAGAGTGGTCAAAATACAGAGTTCCCTTGATGGACTCTCTGGTATATGTCCTTCAAGGGCCTTCCTAATTGCTTGTAGAACTGATGATACTTTGTTACTGCAATGATCTTTCACTTGAAAAACCTTGTCTCCCTTTTTGGAAAAGTAAAAATTTTTGTACAATGTTTCTGTAACATCTTCATTCTTCATGGCACAAACAAATTCTGTAACATGGTTCAAATTGTTTACTTGTTCAACAAATTCTACAGCTGATTGTAGAAATGCCTGCCACCCATATAGATCCACGATAACATTAAAGTCGATTCTGTGACGCCTTACCAAGTTTAATGCATCCTTGAACCGTTGCTGAGCTAACGCATTTGTAATGGAAGAGAGAACCAGCTTTCTGGGATATATGCATTCGAGATTCCCCCGCATAGTTTGTAATACTACAGCAGCTTCATCTCCATTGAGGACTCCTATTACTTTTGCACCTCTTTCCCAAATATTAACATAGCTCATATTTTCCTCGTCTCGCCTTCTACCATCAATAACAAAGTACATGTTTCCAAGTGCCAGATCTCCCTGCAGTACATCCTTGGTATCGACAATAAAGAGAAAATCCTGTTTGGTCAAAATAATCAGATGGGTAACCACTTCATTGGCCAACTCTGAATAAAATGAGAAACTGCTACAGTTATTACATAGGCTCTTCCCGTTGATGTACAGTCTACCCATATCGTCAAGCCCACATATCAAGGGTTTATGCACCCCATCAGCATCAACCTGCGCCACCCTCACCCAAGGACATGTCGATGAAAAACATACACTATCATCACTAATACGAGTTTCCATAATTCCTGACCTTGATGCATATCCAAGCACTTTCCCACCCTCAAACTCCACAAAGGCTGAATCATGCTTACTAGGATTCCAGGCAAGAGCCATGACCGGTGATTCGAGAAGTATCTGGAAAGTAACGCTAGCCTTAAAGCCAGAGCAAGTCACTTGATCAGGAACATGATCCTCACAACAGACTACTTCAACTTCTTGTAAATAAGAACCATGAAGCTCTGTCTCATATGCTCCTGAAGAGAGACACTTGTTGTGGCTAGAACCATAAGCAGAGACACACAGAAGTGAGTGGACATCCAACCATACAAGATGTACAAAAGATCCCAGTGCTGTTTTACAGTCTGAAATTTCCACATTGAAGACTTTGCCTTCGAGATCTTCCCAAGTATTAGGTGCAGGAAACTCAACAAAAGACAGGTTTCCATCTGACAAGAACACAGCCAGACAATTCTTAGAGTTCCTTGAGTAATATGCTATATCTCTGACAGCAGAAGAAAAACTAAGGCTGAATAAATACATAGGAGGTGGCATCAAGGACAAAGACAGTGGTGTCACCAGTATCTTGGAGTTATCTATGACAAAGGCTGTTGAGTCCTCCATGACCACTGTTACCCACATAAAGTTGCGAACAGTCACCTGCCCTGACAGAGTCCAACATATTAACTGCAGTGGCTTTGTTGGATCCCACATGAACGTTACCCCATCTTCCCTTGGATACCTAATCTCCTGTTTCAGGTACCAGTGGTTGTTGCTAAAGAACCATACCCTAATGGCATCATATGTTTTGCAACTAACAACCCCTGCAAGAAGATCTGATGCAGAATTCCATTTCAGAGTTTCACATGATACCGTAGCATCTCCTGGTTCACCAATTCTAAACGAGCTCCTCTCAAGTCCATTCCTCTCGAAGAAAGCAATTGATGGACTGCCATCATCTGACTTCCTCTTATAAACAACTGCGATTTTTGCCCCACTCGGCATCCATTCAAGAATCCCTTGCATGAAATCTTTTGTTTCTGAAGAAAACTGCAAAGCACCGGAATCACTTTCCCATATCTTAATCTTCTTAGACATACAACCAGATTCATAAACCTCACCCATAGTCGCAAAATACTTTCCATCACCTCTCCAGGAAATGGAAATACCCCCAAAATTTACAGACAAATCATCTGCTTCACCTAAAACAGTATTTAATTCACATGGTTAGCAAATGGACAGAAGGTGCTCAAGATAATTTTCAACTAAAACCATAAACCCTTATACAGTCAATTTGACAAGAAGGTAAGGGGTCCTTACGTACGTAACCACCTTCAGGAACCTCTCCAAGCGCCCTCTCGTACATCAAAACCCAATCATAAGTCATTACAAGCAACTGCCCAAGACCAGTAATCAATCCAAGTAGATCTCCAGTCGGACTAGGCAAGATACACTTGACACCTCCTTCTATATTTCCAACTAGCTCAGTCACATCGCTCTCCGCATTATGCACCAGCAGAAGCCCATGAGAAGTCCCAATTAATAGAGACTCCTTCTCAGCGAGATAATCGAAGGCCGTGATGAAATCCCCGGGCTCCATATCGATACTGCAAACCTCCACAGGCAACGTGTTTTTTGCCCCAGCTCTTCCATTCTGCCACATTATGACCAAAGAAATCAATACAAGAGAAAGAAACACCATAACATAGGAAAAAGACTCTCGATTTAAACAGAACCTACTCCCTAAGTTCACTTGCAAGTTCATCCACAAGAAACTTGAATCAAAGGGAAATTAAAAACCCCATCTTTAGACCAAATTTCCCAACTTTTTTTCTCAATCGCTTCCTTATCAACAAAAACAGGATGAACCAAAGAGGAAACAAATTTCACAGGCTTACTTGAAAGGAAGAAAGCTGAAGGGTGTAAACGAAATTAGCAGAAGATGCGAAAAATAAGCGACTTTGATCGATGTCATAGGCTGCGAACTGTACAACTTCTTCGGTTGAATGCAATTGGATGTTCTGAGAAACCTCGGAGAAAAGCTTCAAATTTTTCATTTCGGAGAGAAGTACAAATCGCTACAAACTTAAACGAACTTTGGAGCTACAGATCCAGGAAGTAGTTTAAACCCCAGAAATAAGCACTCATATATTAGGGTTTAACTCAACAAGATAAAACACAGGCTAATACGTCTTCTTCTCCTCTGTTTCCTTTGTTTGCGATAAAATTGAAAACTGACCCGGTTTATTTTAGTTTATTCCGGTTTATTGTGTATGGAAAAAAAAAAAAAATCTGATAAAATATGAAATTAAAAATATTATCCAGCCATTTTTTTACTTGAGAGATCATATGCTACTTGGGGTTCCTTGCTAGTGGCGAAGATTATCAGCATGTGTTCCATCAAATTGGTTTTGTTGGTTTTGTTGATTCTTTCTCTTCACTCTCACTCTTTGTCAAAACAACATCCTACCATCGAGAGTCTGCTTGACCGTTTAGATTCTCTACGACCAACTCGGTCTGTACAAGAATCAGCAGCAAAGGGTTTATTGCAGAGACTGCTTCCCACTCATTTTAAAAGCTTTGATTTCAGAATTATCTCAAAGGTTCTTCCTTTTTTCCTTTAACCCTATTATGCTAGTGTTGATTTTACAGTAGTGATTTTTTTGTTTTTTTTTTTCAATAGGATGTTTGTGGTGGCAGTAGCTGCTTTCTAATTGAAAACTATGATGGCCCGAGACGAGTTGGACCTGAAATTGTGTAAGAATATTTCTTGATGTGGGATCAAATTTTACTTGAGATTCTTCTCTTCCAATTTTGTTCATTTCTAACTTGTATTTTCAGGATTAAAGGCACAACTGGAGTTGAGATTGCTTCTGGGCTCCATTGGTATTTGAAGTATAAATGTAATGCTCACGTTTCTTGGGACAAGACCGGTGGCAGTCAGATTGCCTCTGTTCCACAGCCTGGACGTCTGCCTCTTCTAGATTCTAAACGCATCTTGATTTCGCGTCCTGTCCCTTGGAACTATTACCAAAATGTTGTTACATCTAGCTGTAAGACATATACACTTCTTGGAATCAAAATTCTCTTCATGTATCAATGGTTTTATAATGAATCATTCACATCACATTCCTGCTCCTGCTTCTGCTTTCTTGTTTCCAGATTCATATGTTTGGTGGGGATGGGAGAGATGGCAGAGAGAAATTGACTGGATGGCATTGCAAGGAATTAATTTGCCTCTAGCATTCACTGGGCAAGAAGCTATTTGGCAAAAAGTTTTCAAGGTAAAAATTGGATTCTTATTCTTGTCAGATTGCACGAGAATGAAAATTTCAAAAGTCTGTGATAGTCATTGTTCGCTCTGACATAATTGGCTTTTGCATTCTTTTGAATTCGATATAACGGTATAAGTTTATAAATACTAACCAAGTTCTATAATAATTTTGTTTAGAGGTTCAATATCAGCAGAGAAGATCTTGATGATTATTTTGGTGGACCAGCGTTTCTTGCTTGGGCTCGCATGGGAAATCTTCACGCGTATATAACCTCATCTCTTTCATTCTTGGAACTCACATAATCCATATCTCTCACTACATTATCTACATCACAGGTGGGGTGGTCCATTATCGAAAAACTGGCTACGTGACCAGTTGCTTTTGCAGAAGCAGATACTTTCTCAGATGCTGAAGCTTGGCATGACTCCAGGTCCAAGGAACAACCACTTTCTTCTCTTCTCATATACTCGATAGATTGTTCTCAGAGCATCTTATTTTCTTTTGTTTCCTCCTTTCCTAGTGCTTCCATCATTCTCAGGCAATGTTCCATCAGCTTTGAGAAAGATATATCCTGGGGCAAATATAACTCGACTTGATAACTGGTATGTTTTCCTTCCATAAATCATGCCCCTAAACTTTTTAATCCAATTGATATCTTTTTGAGCTGGGTGATGAGAAAATATATATGCTAGTTTTCTACTGTTTCGTCTTCGCATAAATAATTTTACCATTTGTGTTTTATTTCTCCTCAGGAACACGGTGGATGGTGATTCTCGCTGGTGCTGCACTTACCTTCTGAATCCTTCTGATCCTCTCTTCATTGACATTGGAGAGGCTTTTATCAAACAACAAATTGAAGGTACCCTGAAGAGATTTCTGTTTTCACAATCTTGGAAAATTATGTAGTCAATTGAAAGCCATTTTCTCAAATTAGACACATACTAATAAAGATCCCACCTGATCACAGTCTTTTTGATATAATTAGACGTATATATTAATATATATATGTCTTTAATCTTACCTTGTTACTGTCTCAGAATATGGAGAGATTACAAACATTTATAACTGGTAATTATCTTCATTTTGCTCCTAAGAGGTAAAGTATTTGTTACAGCTTTCTCTAGTTATTCTGGACCTGGGTGAGTATTGGTCTATACGATCTTCCCCAAAGATGAATGATTCAAGAAAAACCCAACTCTCTTTGTATGGAATAATGATGATACTAATCTTAGTTGTGTTAATGCAGTGATACATTCAATGAGAACACTCCTCCCACAAGTGAAACTGAATATATATCTTCACTAGGAGCTGCAGTGTACAAAGCTATGACAAAAGGAAACAAGAACGCTGTATGGTTAATGCAAGTATGCTTCTTTTCCATTTTGTTCTCAGTGGCATACGTACTTTAGGATGCTATATAGAAAACTGTAAATACACAGTTTTAATACTGAAGACAGCAATCTAGAATGACGGGGCAGGGAATTCTCCATTTCTGAATGCTTTCTTACTTGAGACCCACCTTTGTGCAGGGTTGGCTTTTTAGTTCTGACTCAAAATTTTGGAAGCCGCCTCAGATGAAAGTAAACATCCAATTTAGTGTATATGATGAATGCTGATGTATTCAATATCACAGCCTCGCTTGCTTTCTGCAGGCACTCTTACATTCAGTTCCCTTTGGCAAAATGATAGTTCTTGATCTATATGCTGAAGTTAAACCAATATGGAACCCGTCCGCCCAATTTTATGGAATTCCTTATATCTGGTATATTGTTGTCTCGGTTTCCTTCTTATACCTGAGTCAGAGTTATATTTTACGTGTTTTTATTAAAACCGGATGAATTCCAGGTGCATGCTTCACAATTTTGGAGGCAACATTGAAATGTATGGTGCTCTTGATTCAATTTCTTCAGGACCAGTTGATGCTCGTGTGAGCAAAAATTCAACCATGGTATATTCATGACTACATTCACAATATGTTTCACATTTTTAGTCTTATGTATACGTTGGTGAGGCTATTTTCTCCGCTTAGAAAGGGAATCTTTTTATTTGTGTTTCACGTAGGTCGGTGTAGGAATGTGCATGGAAGGAATAGAGCAAAACCCTGTAGTTTACGAGTTAACTTCTGAAATGGCTTTTCGAGATGAGAAAGTTGATGTACAGGTAATGCATACATAGTATACACTCTTCATGCGACACTTGAAAGTGTTTGCACTTTGCACAATTAGTTTCATACATTTTTAATATTCGTGTTTATAGGAATGGTTGAAGAGCTATGCACTCAGAAGATACATGAAAGAAAATCATCAGATCGAGGCCGCTTGGGAAATTCTCTATCACAGTGTCTACAATTGCACTGATGGAATTGCGGTACGTTTTGTTTCGGTCACTACTGCATCATCACTCCTTAGTTCTGCTCTATAATTCATAAGAAGCTTGCTTATAAAATTCTCTGTTTTAGGATCATAACACAGATTTCATAGTCAAGCTTCCGGACTGGGATCCATCTAGTTCTATACAAGACGAATCGAAACAAACAGATTCATATATGATCTCCACTGGCCCATATGAAACAAAAAGAAGGTTCTTGTTTCAAGATAAGAGCTCTGGTTTGCCTAAGGCTCATTTATGGTATTCTACAAAGGAGGTGATCAAAGCTCTCAAACTTTTCCTGGAAGCTGGGGATGATCTGTCCAGGAGCTTAACATATAGGTACTTGGTAGATGCAAGCAGAAAAATAGAGTATCGAGTTATCTACCGTATTAATGGTTACAGATTCTTATGGGTTTTGCTTTCAGGTATGACATGGTTGATTTGACGCGTCAAGTTTTATCGAAGCTAGCAAACCAGGTGTATATCGAAGCAGTGACCGCTTTTGTAAAGAAAGATGTGGGAAGCTTAAGACGATTGAGTGAGAAGTTTCTTGAGATTATAAAGGACATGGACGTTTTGCTTGCTTCGGATGATAATTTCCTTCTGGGAACATGGCTTGAGAGTGCAAAGAAGCTGGCCAGAAACGGTGATGAAAGGAAACAGGTGTAACATCAATTTTGTTCTTCGTGCAGGTAGAAGAAGTACATTACTTGCTTATACCTGAGTTTTTGTGTGGACAGTATGAGTGGAATGCAAGAACGCAAGTGACGATGTGGTATGACTCCAAAGATGTGAACCAGAGCAAGCTTCATGATTATGGTAAGAATTTAAACTTACAAAGATTTTCAGTAGATAGGGCTTTGAAAAAAAAAACGTTCTAATTTGTGATCATCATCATTATCAGCAAACAAGCTCTGGAGTGGGTTACTTGAAGACTACTACCTACCCCGAGCGATGTTGTATTTCAAAGAAATGCTGAAAAGTTTACGAGATAAGAAGAAATTTAAGGTGGAGAAATGGCGAAGAGAATGGATAACGATGTCACACAAATGGCAACAAAGTTCATCAGAGATTTATCCGGTTAAGGCAAAAGGAGATGCATTAGCTATTTCAAGGCATCTATTGTGTAAATACTTCCCATGAGTTTGCTCAAGAGCAGCTCAAAAGAATGAAATAAAATAAGTAAGGGGCTGGGTTTCTAACTTCTGCCTGAGATAAAATTGACATTTGTGTAGATTTGAGAGTTAGGAGTCTGTTGTGTTAGCGTTAGAGACTCGGTGAAGACGAGTAAAGGTTGTAACAACAAACTCTGCTTCATCTCTTCCAACAATGACTTACTTGTCTCCATACCTGCAAGGTATCCTCCATGTACATACCCACTGAACTTTTCACTTGTGTGTTCTCCTGTGAAGAATACCCGTCCAACTGGGGCCTGAAAAACCAAAACTTGTCTTAAATTCATGACAGACGTGTGTGATGAGTGTGTCTTAATAAAAACAAAAAGTGTGTTACCTTGATATTTTGCAGAAGCTTGTTATCAGATATCATAGGGTAATTACTGTAGCTACCGCGTTGAAACCGGTTGTTCCACCACCTGGGGACCAGAATATCGGTTGCGTAAGGAATAGTGGACCCAAACATATCCCTGAGAACACTCATTGCCTCCTTCAGCGTCTCCTGGTCTGATTGAGCTTCCACGCGCTTTGACTGTTCGTTAGTCAACGTCACCACCAGAATATTAGAACCCGGGTATGCATTTTCCATGTGCTGATAACAAAGCAGCAATTAGATACATATATAAGCTGGAGAGGAGAGCAAGCAAGTTGTATGTAGTAATAATAAAAGCTAAATGCTGTATGTATACACATTATAATATTATTGTGTGAATTCTACTCTTGATCACATGGACCATGCCGCTGGTTAAACACTCAAGATAATTAAAAGCAATGATAGTTAAATCAAAGGGACCCCAGGTGTTTAATTTTAAGATTAGAGAGTGCATGTGCCACGTTTCGCCCGTAAGTAGAACGACCAAAAAGATGCATCGAGATTAACAAACAACTATTTCATAATTATTAAGGAATTCAACCTGCCAAAAGGTGAAGTAGCCGCGTTGTTCGTGCGCATAGATGAAAAACTCTTGACCAGGACCACATGGCCAGAAACAATGAGGGAATTTGAGGAATATCTTGGTGTATACCATCACGTCACATTTTTGTATAGCTTCTGTTTTCCATCTCTGACAAAAGGAATAATTTTGGATAGTAAGATCACAGTATATAAATTGAATAAGTAACTTAAAACTGCAGATTTGCTACTCTTGAATTATGTGGGTCAGGGCAACCATGCATAACTAACCCACTGTATTTGGTGCATGGTTTTGATTAAAAATAATAGAACAAAAACAATCCTGGTTCTCATTTAATTTCACAGACACCAAAGTTTTTGACTTTCTATACCTACTGGCTGATGCAGTTTAATATTTCCTAGATTCATGCACATTGAATGATTAAAAATCTCCACCTTGTATCTTTAAAATGTTAAATAAGCATAAAAGATAAGACCAATGAGTAGTTAATCATAAATTATGATTATAAGAGAAGACGGAGAAAGTAAACTAACGGGTAAAGGGGGCTGGAAAGAGAGAAGATTGGATTGGAGAACACCTATACTCGCAGACACGATCACATAATTAGCTTCATATACGGAACCATCCTCTGTCTTCACCACTACCCCATTCCTAGACTGTTGTACCTCCCTAACCACCTGCATGCCATTAATTCCCACAGCTTCATCACACTATAGCTACAATATAGACTACTAATATAACACACAGCTTTCAAAGTTAAGCCAGCTGGTTTATGAGAGGCAATAAATAAAACACGCTCACTCATGCACAGACCCCACAATAATGCTTCCTAAAAAAATATCAACTTAAGACCATCAATTGAAAACTGTTAGTATACAAAAGAAAATATAGCTACAAGGACATGGGGTGTAATCAATTCCACTAGAAACCAAAGGCTGAGAGAACTTTAGCAGAAAAAAAAAAGATAATGCAAATCAAATCAACCGAATAGAGTAACAACAACTAAAAAGCAAAAGTAGCTTTCCTACAGAAAACGTCAAAATATACTCTTTTAACTCAACCTAATGACCAATATCAGCAATCTAATAAGGCAACGATCTTCACAGTGCTTAATAAGAAGAAGAAGAAAGAGATCTTAATTAACCTGGTTTAATTTGAGGCGGTTGTCCAAGATGTTTCCATGTGAGGCAAAGAGAAAGTCCTCGGCCATTTTATACAGTAAACATTCATAACCTCTTTCATCAGCAACCAAGAACTCTCTTTCACCAAAGTCGACATAAGTTGATATTGGCTCAACCTCTGAAACAAGAAGTAATACAGAATCAATCAATCTGCAATATTAGTAGTTATATGGTGAAAACATGTATTTTCTCAAGAGCTAGCTCACCTGCCATCTCGAAATCATGCAGGATAAAGTCAATGGCGAGTTCTATTGGCGTCTTCGGTGACCTAAACACCAAACCAACAACACATTATTAGAACCGAGACGAATTTTTTTAAAACATCAAGTAAAAAAACAGAGAGGATCAAGACGCACGAAGGAGCTTCTTCAGCTACTTGACCGGCACATTGAGCTTCAAGACTCTTAAGCTTCGAAATCGCCGAGTCAACAGCTTTGTTATACGAATCAGCAGCTAATCCAGTCGGGAAAATTTGACCACTGCAAATTCAATAAACGGAATACGATTAAAGAAACATAAATCTTGCCTGATTCTAGAGGAGTGAGTTAATTAATAATCGAAGGATCAATTAGACCTTCGATCGTAGATGTTAAAACGAGCATTGGTGTAATCGGAAAAGCAAGTACGGAGGTTAAAACGCGAGGCGAGCTCCCAAACAGGATTGGACTCTTTACCACCGACACCGGCAATCCAACCGGCGCCAAGCTCAACCGGCACGTCACCGAAATTTTGCTTTTGTATTCTTCCACCGATCCGATCCGTCGCCTCCAGTATCAACACGTCTTCGACTCCGTTCTCGACGAGCACCTTCGCCGCCGATATTCCTAATTTACATAATCAAATAAAAAATTCCCGTTAGTTATCATCAAGCCACGATAGTTACAACACAAGTGAGTATGGTTGATTCAAACCGGAGATCCCAGCGCCGATGATGATGACGGAGGCGGTCGACATATATATACGGTTGATTGTTTGTTGGGCGAGAGGAGAGGAGAGGAGAGAAGAGCAGAGGTGGTTACGATTTCGTTTCGTTTGGTTTATATAGAGAGAGTAGGAGGATTGAATACTACTACTTCTACTACTCGAACCTCAACACTATGGAACGCGTGTCTTAGACGCGCTTACGTACACGGTTATCTCTGTCAGGGCATTTATTATATGGCATGATTGGCATATTAAAAAGGCTTTTTTCAAGTGTATCCTAATCTTATCACGGCCGGGCCTGAATATTCTAGCCCCAACCAACTAAACAACTATGGCCCACTAATTGGTGAGCCTCACTTGCTAAGGCCTAAAACCAGTTATGTACCCATTTATACTTTTGAGATCAAGATATTGAAACACTACTTTGACAAGTTTGTCATTTTATGCACTTCTAATTAGGGGTTGGTACTGTTCAAGTTTTTTGGCTCTTGGTTTGAATTATGGAACGACTATATAAGAAGTTCAATCCATGACTAAAGATTTCATTTTTCCTGTCTCAAAAGAGAGGATACAAGTCCAAGAGAAAATTTTATAATTAGATCTATAGAGGAGGACAAACGTGGATTCTTCCTCTAATTAAGTGTGGCTCGACGATGCTCAGGAATCAGGATATTATTGAAAATTAAAAGATTCGAAAGTCCAAATCCGATTCGTGGCAGTGGTCCCACTTTTGATACATGACAGAAAACGGCGAAAGGGTTGCTGAGATCTAAAGAGAAAGAAAAATGTGCACATGAACGAACACGTGAGTGCATGACATACATGTTTACCAACATCCAAAGTACAATTTGTGAATAAAGGAGATGCAACAAGGTTTTCTTTTATAATCTAAGACACCAAAACACTGCAACAAATTGGGATGAACAGAGAAAATAACAAACCAAATTCAGAAATTTGTCACGTCACTCCACCTACGATGACCATTCTCTCATCCGCTCACTCTGGCTTCCGGGCCAAGAAGAAATACATTGGCGTGAAAATCTCTCTCCTGTGATGTGAGACATTTATCCAAGAAGAAGCTAAGAATTTTGACCCCCAACAATAATTTGAATCTTGAAAATAAATATAAGTTGGGATCCTCTCACCTTCCACCATCGACTAAGCCTTCCGCGGCCTGCTCCAGGAAATTTGAGACCCTTTGGCTTCCTTGAGGTGCGAGTCGCATGTATTCAAGGACCTTGACCTACCCATAAATAACGATGACAAGTTCCGATAAATGACAACTAATAGTTGATGAGATTTTGCAGATGAGTCAGAGCAAGTTTTTTTACCATGTTTTTGGTTATGAATCGTCCAACAGCTGTTAGGCGGAAGCTACTAAGTGAAAAGTGATTTTTGTCCAGAGGTAAGTACCATGGGACCGGCGAGTCCTTGGCCAGATCCTTTTCCCATATTACCTTTATCCAACGCAGATGATAATAGTACTTAGATGTTGAAATGTTGATGAATTTGGAAACAGAGGAACTGTAATCAGATACTTACTTCAAAACCGGCCTGCTTCAGAGCTTCGATGCATTTTGTAGTCAGCCTAATGTCAGGAAGACCATCTCCAATCTCTATCTCTGCCTGCATAGTGGAGTCTTTGTTTGTATTCATGTCGATAATAGATGCACAAATAATATGGATAGATGCAAGGAACACAGTAAACCTTTATTCTCTGATGTTCCGCGTTATCAGGGTCAAATGCATCAGTCATGCACCACTCATAGGCAGCAAAACATTGACCGGGCTTCAGCACTCTGTAGATCTCTTTGTAGCATCCATACTGTAGTTGAGATCATAATGATGAATCGTAATGTATATAAAATGTAGGTAAACAACACAAATAGCTGTTTAGAATTTCACATACTGCATCAGGAGCGTGGCAGGTTGCTTCGATCGCATAAACTGCATCAAAACTGTTTTCAGGGAATGGCATCTTCATGAAGTCAGCCTGCAAGATTAACAAATGAAAACCTTCATCAAGTTGCCCCTTGTAAAGTGTTTTCTTATCAACACCATGATTTGCAACTTATGTAGTACATACAAGAACTATAAATTCATCTGACCTTGACAAAGTTACATGTCTTGTCGACACCTGCAAGTCGGTTTAGTTCCTGTAAAGAAAAGGATGCCAATATGAATCGTAAAAAGATAGCATGACAGGAAATGCATCATCTTTCACAATTATAGATATGTTACCTTGCCTCTGGTGATCTGGTATTCGTTATTGTTGATCCCGGTAACAGATGAATTGCTGCGGCAGAGCAAACAAAAACACACTTCATAGTTGAAAATTATGTTCCTAACCATAAAATCTATTGCAAAACTGATGTAAGGTAGAAGTATGTAAAGAGTGTGTGCGTTTGGTATGTTAAGTCATTTTACCTAAATCGTGCAATTTCTCTAAGCGGTCCACCAATTCCACATCCTACATCCAGTACCTACTCAGAAACATAAAGAAATGAGCATATGATGGTGAAGGGTCCATTTTTCGGCGCTCAGTTAAGGTTATCAGACCTTTTGTCCTGGTTTTATGCCAAGCTGAAGAGCAAGAAAGTGCTCATGACGTTTAATACTCTCTCGAAGAGATTCTCCTTTCCATCTACAAACCCAAAACTCATGCTAATCAATATATACAACTAGAATATCAGCATCTATGGCTGCCAGAAAGAAAAGTTTATTGCAGAACTTCAAACAGACTTGTAGAGAACTGGAAAGTCAAGAATTACCTGTGAGCAAAATGGAAGGATTCTCCCCATCCATACTCATAAAAGCTAGTAGCAAGGTCATAGTACTTATTAACCTGAAAAACATATATATTAGGAATATTCATTCCAACATGCAATGATTTGTATCTTTACTGGAACACTAATGATGAGCTCATTCAAAAGTGAACATATAAGCTTTTAACTGTATTCATCTCACATGTTACCAAAGCCGAGAGACCTAATTATAAATGGAAAGGTCATGTGTTATGGTGGTGAAAAAAAAAATGGAAAAAGATTATGGATTTACCATGTCAGTGTAATTAGCTCTTCTCTCTTCCTCGTTTCCTCCATGTAATACATGATATTGCTCATACCTGAATCCTCGAATCACTAGAAATTAATAAGGTCCACCAAATACGCCAGACAGGAAATTTTCAGATGATGCATCTTAGAGTGATCATATTAGAAGCAACAATTTCTATAAAAAAAAATTGAACTCCGAAGAAGTTTTGGAGTAAACAAATCAATTTGTTTTAGATAGATGTAGTCGATGACAATAATGTAGGTCCGGGCCTTCGAGAACGTGACAGTAGTGAAATACACGTCAAGAAAATCTTTATAGAGCAAAAAGAGAAAAGATACTTGGGACCATATCTCATCGGTCATTTTTTACTGCTGTATTGAAAGCTTAGTTCCATGACAAAAAAAAAACAGAGGCGAAATCCAATGCCATCACGGATTCGAGGAATTGGCCAAAAATGGAGAACAGCCATACGTTAATTCAAAAAAATTGGAGATACTACACGTAACATCCAACGTTGATTTCGAAAAACAACGAACTACGCCGCGTTAATAGATAGATCATTATGCATAAGAAGAAAAACGCGAACTGTAAGTGAATCGGAGAACGAAATTAAGGGAAGAAAAAATGGGAGAGGGAAATTTACTTTTCGATGGCGGTCAGAACATCGGATTTATCGATCTTGCCACCAAGATTCGAAGCGAGATCCATAGCAACAGAATTGGATATTATGCAACAACGGACGAGATCTGCAAAAGCGGATCAAACAAAAAACATAGATGGAATCAGAATATGGATCAAGGAGAAAAGAAGAATCTGAATCGAAAACACATTGCTAGGAGGAGACTTACAAGGAGAGAGATGATAGAATGAATAGGAGTGATCCGTGTGGGGAAGAGCTTAGAGGCACCTGACTGGGCTTAATTTATAACTAGAAAGTGGGAGAGAGGTCACAAGTCACTAACATAAGCCGTCACTCCCCCAGCGTGGCACAGAGTGTACCGTGAATTTACGATAATATCCTCTCTATGTTGCAAAATTAAAATAATCATAGATTATTCTATAACTCTATACTGTATATCCATCAAAGTGTTAGTATATTATTTATTCTCCACTAACTCAAATCGTAACCCGACCTTAGTATTAATTTATTCTATAAAACTTTACGTTAAATCTCACCAACCAACAACCGGCGTGACATTCGAGTGGCTTAATATTTTTAAACGGGTCTAGATCAAGGATTGAATCTACCATTAACTAGTACAAATTTTCATTGATTGTTTTATTTTTGCCACCGTAAATATATTAGTAGCAAAATTATCTGACTTTCCACATACTCCAAAACGTAGTATGTAAAAAGATTCCGATAAGATACTCTAACAAGAAGTTTAAAAAAAAAAAAACTTAAATTAAATATTGAACTCTTCTTTAACTTTTCCCCTAAAAATTCAAACTCTATATAAATTTCAAATTCTAAATGTTTATATATTCATCGGTATTTCGGTAACATTTTGTCATTTTTATCAACAATTAGCATTATCGAATTTGATTTCAGATGATAACACATCAACGATCCTAGAATCATCTTAAATGGAAACATGGGGAAAAAAGAACAAATTAAGGTAGGTTTAGGCTTTTTCAGGAACAAAATTAAGACGAAGTATTAGTTTACGGAAAACGGCCAAAATCAATCCACACTATTTGCGATACGTTTTTTCATATCTGAATTATGACACCTGGCTTTTTCATACTTAAATCATTAAATATTTCAAATTTTAATCTTAAACTATGTTAATTTAGCTGATTTATATCTGAACTATGAAATCCGATTTTTTCGTATTTAAACTATGAGCCGCTTTTTCATAAGAGCGTTCGGCATGAATTGACCGTTTTGGTTAAAATTTATGATGAAAAACCAAGTACCACCACACACCACATATTTCTCTCCCGCATAATCCTCCGCGTTCCCCAGCCGACGCGCCTATCTTTTCTTCGAATTGTGCCTTCCTCCGCGGACCAACTCAGGTGTTTAGACAATTAGTTTTATCTATGGCTCTCTCCTCGTTAATCTCAGCCACTCCGCTCTCCGTTTCCGTGCCGAGATATATCTTGTTACCCACGCGCCGCCGTTTCCACTTGCCGTTAGCAACTCTTGGCTCATCATCGTCTCAGGAGTCATCAGCATCAACCCCTACCTCGATCCCCGTCAACGGGACCACGTTGCCCAGCTCTTACGGAACAACTCCCAAGGACAACAGCCCATTTGCTCAGTTCTTTCGTTCCACCGAATCCAACGTTGAGAGGGTAAAATCATTCAAACCTTGTCTCTTTCTTCTTCGATATTGATTTAGAGACTTTTGGGTGTTTTGTTTTGACGTATCTGTGGATGGACCAGATTATATTTGATTTCCGGTTCTTGGCGCTTTTGGCAGTAGGAGGTTCGTTGGCTGGGTCGCTACTCTGCTTCCTCAATGTAAATAACTTTGTGGTTTAGTTTAGTCTGAAATGTTTTTACTACACATACACCATCATAGTACTAATGTAATGACTCGCTATGTAGGGTTGTGTCTACATCGTGGAGGCATATAAAGTCTACTGGACTAACTGTGCCAAAGGCATCCACACAGGCCAAATGGTTTTACGCCTGGTCGAAGCTATTGGTAATAATATATGATATAACCCGGTTTGATTCGCTATAACACTCATATATACTTTTGTGAAATTTGATTGCAGATGTTTATCTGGCTGGGACAGTTATGTTAATATTTAGTATGGGTTTGTATGGACTCTTCATCAGTTTCTCGCCTCATGATGTCCCTCCGGAATCCGATCGTGCTCTTAAAGCCTCTTCTCTCTTTGGGATGTTTGCCATGAAGGAGAGACCGAAATGGATGAAGATCAGCTCATTGGATGAGCTGAAAACCAAAGTTGGACATGTTATTGTTATGATTCTTCTTGTGAAGATGTTCGAGAGAAGCAAGATGGTTACCATCGCCACGGGTCTCGATTTGCTCAGTTATTCCGTTTGCATCTTCTTGTCCTCTGCGTCGCTCTATATTCTCCATAATCTCCATAAAGGAGAGCAGTGAGAGCTTTTGTAATTCGTATTCTCCATTTGTACAGTATGACCCAATTCCAATATGTCTTTTAGTTGTAATTGCTATATATATTAATGATTTTGAACAAACAATTTGCTTCATTCACTAGAGGAATAGTATATTTTCAAATCATTCACATTATGTACATTTCGTAGCTTCTTCAAAGCAATGCCATTGATTTGCCTCACCCTCTCTCTTGAAAGCTTCAACGACTTACCTATCTCTTCAAACGACATAGGAGTCTCTCCGTTGAGCCCAAAGTAGAGTCCCAGTACTCGAGATTCTCTCGCGGTAAGACTTCCCAAAAGCTGCTCAATCTCATGCTTCATGTGTTCTCTTTTCACCATCTCCTCTGGCCTAGTTTCATCCGGTCCCCGTACAATCTCCTGAACATGAGAAATCAGTCCAAATTCTCTATCTACTTTGCATTTTCATGGAAAATATGAAGTACCTGCAATGTCATGCGACCATTTTGAGACGCGACTCTGTCCAATGAAACAGGGGATCTGCTCCGCTCCACAGCAAGTCTAACCGCTGATACATGGAGGTTGAGGTGCTCCGCAATCTCTTCACAGCTCGGTTGCCGTCTTAGTTTTCTAGTCAACACATTACTAGCTTCTGCAACTTTTGCCGTCAACTCCCACATGCTTCCCTACACACAACAAGCTAAAACGATGTATTTACTAATTACTTCACTTCCCAGAACAAAAAGGAACCGTTTGAGTTTATTTTTCTATGTAGCACTAGAAGATGATGACTTAATATATTTGATTCATATAATTTATCATCTACATATGGTAGCAACTATATAATGTAACACATATTCATCTCTTAATTCAATAAAAATGTGAGGATTGGGGGCTCACCGGCAATTTAACAAGTCTAGACTTGTGGGCAATAGCCCTTAGGATGGCCTGTTTGATCCACCAGTAGACATAAGTTGACAGTTTGTAGCCTCGGTCAGGATCAAATCTCTCAGCTCCTCGAAGGAGCCCTATGCTTCCTTCCTGAATCAGGTCTTGCAGATTCAACCCTTTCCCTTGGTACCCTGTTGCAATAGAGACTACGAGCCTACGGTAACACCGTGTAATTTTTTCTCTAGCTTCTTTTCTTCTGCATAATATTTCATTTGCACTCCGCTTCTTCTTCCCTTTGCCACTTGACAACAAAACTGACACCATTTCATTCTCTTCAATACTTGTTCCCAAATTTTCAAGTTTTGCTCCTTCCTGCAGAAAAGGTATAATTACCAATAAGGCTAAACAATGTTTGAATCTTTCCATAGATGGTCCATGAGAGATATTGGAAAGAAATGATATACCTTGAGGTACAAGCAAAGCTGAACCTCCTCTAAACGACTTAAAAACCCAGATCGTGAAGCTCCAACAACAGGAACACTAATTGTCTCTGTTTCTGTTTCTGCTTCGGAGTCAGCATTTTCCTCTTCATCCACCTCCAAACGCTCGAAACCTACTCGTCTTCTCCTCCTTCTCTTCCTCCTTTTCTCTGATTGAATTCCCCATTTCTCAGGTTTGATCATCACAGAGCTCTCAGCCGCTCTATCTACCGTGACGTCACCGCAAATCAGAGCAGTACTAAGCTTTATGGAACATGGGGATGATAAAGAAGGAGATGGTTGACATTGGTGAGTTGTTCTGAGTAAGGGAGAAATTGTTGGGACAGGAGGAGAAGGACACATAGTTGCGGTGGCTGTGGTGGGTATCGTCGCCATGGATGAGCTGCAGAGCTTCCCACACCTTAGATTTTTTCTATTTTTATCTATCTTCTTTTTGGTCCAATGGATGGAAGCAGAAGATAATTCTCTCTTAGGTTACTTATCATAGAGCCTGTGTGTGTCATATCAGTTATCCGCAATTAAATTTGGGTGGAGTTGCTTTCTTGTTTTTTTTTTTTGGGACAAAATTTGGAATGGAAAAAAAAATGGAAATTACAGATGTTTCATCAGTGCTCTTGATATTTACTTGTTTTTTTTTCTTTTTTTTGACAAAATTTGGAATGGAAAAAAATGGAAATTACAGTGTGATGTTTCATCAGTGCTCTTGATATTTACTTGTTTTTCGTCGCTGATAAGATATTTTTAAAAATATTTGGTAACTTACATGTTTGTTTCTAATTGTTTACTAATGTCTGAATTCTCTCAATTATAAACGTACAAAAAATTATTTGATCGATCGTTTCTCCAATTTCTCAATTTCTCACATTCCACGCCTATTTAAACGTTAAGGTGGATAATCTGACTAGAAGTACGAGATCTTTCTCGCATGTTGAATGCTATGTAAATTTAGTTCAACCGGTTTGGCTTATTAGATCGTTTTAATTTTATTATAAATCTGTAAAAAAAAAAAAATTTCCTTTATCATTTTTACCGCCAAGATAAAAAGTGGAAAAAAAAACATTACTCGTCGATTTTTGTTTTTGTTTATGGAGTCATACACATATAAGTGTTTTCGGAAATATATGGAAACCCAAATGTTCCATTGTTTTCGGACCCTTAATATATGCAAACCCAAAATTCAGTTGTTTTCAGACATATAATAACAGGCCCAATAAAATTGGATCCTAGTTTATATTTTTGTCTTGTGCATGATGCCACACGTAAGCAAGTGTCAACGTCTTTACCCCACGTGCTGGAGGGTGGGAGCAACGCGCAGTTGTGAAGCTTGTCTGTGGTGAACTGTGTGGGCAACACGCGTTGCTCTCTGAATCCTCGTGATTTTATGGTGGGTTCCACTAATACCGCTGACGTGGAACTATCCACACACAGTACTCTGGGCTCTTGAAAGTGATGCACAACACAACACAAGGAGTCAATTATGACCACCACTAAGACACTAACGCCATTAACAAAACAAAAGAAAAAATATATGGAATTGGTAAAAACAAAACAGTGCATTCGTATGAGTCTCAAAGCAATAAGGACATCAAACATTGGACGTCATAGCTAGATAAGATATATGAATTTAAATCAGTGTATTTTTTAAACGATCTGTACGGCCATTTCAATGGCATGTAGACGTCAACTCGACAAAAAAAAATTTGTTCTTTCAACCATATATACTTATTAATTAGAAATCATGGTTGGTTATCCAATCTAAAGTGTGATAAATGGTTGTAGACAGACGGTCATCACCAGAACCATCTCTAGTTTTTTGTTTATAAATAGTGTTTCAATTTTGATTCCAAAGCGAGAATCAATACAACCGACGAAGTTATCTTACCTTTTATCCAAATATAAATTACAAAAGACTATCTTATCTACCTTTTGCTTAAATGATTTACACTTTAATATTGTATATGCTCTCAACAATAAAAGTTGTTTTTTTTTAGTATAAAGTAATCTTAAAGAATCTGCTGCTTTAATTTTAGTGATGTCTTTTTCCCTAACAAGACAAGTTAAAATTATTGAAATAACATTATAGTATACACACGTGAAGGAATTGGATTTGCTAAATGAGATAACTATGCCAAGTCTTAAAGGTAGATCAGTCGACAACATTGTTTAGTACTATTTTATTTGTGTCTCTCCACTTTCAATTGTCTCTTTCTTCCTGTCTGCATTATCCCATGTGACCTCAAAAAACATTCGTCCAACTATTAATCAGACTATCTAATATCTAAAATTAAATTCTTAAAATCACAGATTACTTTTAAATAAACAAATAATTTTCAAATTTTGAAAATTAAATTCGTATCTTTGATTTGATAGAACTGATGATGAGCGAAAAAACAAAAATGCTTGTTAGGTCCCGTGAACATGTGAAGATGTGATTATGATAACACTTGTGACCACCTTTTTGCCCTTTAGCTCCACTATATATATATATATATAAACATCCCTTTGTACACATATGCATATTATATACGTTACATGACTCTTCGTCTTTTTCACTCCCACACGTTCTGCTCCAGCAATTGACAGAAGAGATTCTGTGCGTGGTACTCATTGATTCTCCTTTCCTATTTTGATATATCCCGTTACGATTTTGAAAATTTCCCCATTGATTCTTTCCTTTTAATTATGAATCGCTTTGAGTTGTTCATTTTTGTTTCTGCAACTTTTTAGGCTCTGGATTGATAACCTGTGCTGGAGTTGAATCGGAAAGGGAGAAATGGCGGAGGAGTACAAGGAGGCGTTGTTGGACAATCACAAGTATCACGAGGGATGTCCGGGGTGTAAGGTGGAGCAGATGAAGCAGCTCCGGCGAGGATATCCATACCTGGAGCTTTCTTTCGTTTGGATCATCGTCCTCTCCACTTGTAACACTTTCTTCGCCTTCCATGATTCTCAATACAGTTTTTATTATGTTTGTTTTCCCTTTTTTTTTTTTTTTTTTTTGGGACTATTCGGTATTTTGAACTACTTTAGAGAGATTCCAGAAAATGATTAGCTAATTGATTGTTTTGTTGAATCGAAATGGGCTAATTGTGAGAAAGCTTTCTTGTGTTGAAAGTAATTATTCGGTATGCAAATTCTCATATGCCTTCTCATTTGTTTGTAGCTCTGCCGATTTCCTCACTCTATCCTTTCCTCTATTATATGGTGAGTATTTGATTAAAGAGTTTAAGAGCTATCATATCATAGATTCCAGGTCATTACATGCTCTTAATAGTATTGTTTTTTTTTTTTTATGTCTCCTTTGTTTTCATAGATTGAGGATTTTGGTGTTGCAAAGACGGAGAAAGATATCGGGTTTTATGCTGGATTTGTGGGTGAGAAAACATTTGCCTCAGTCACTTTTTATTCTGCACTGAATCTCCATATCTCTACCGTTTGTTCTAATTTATTTCTTACTGCTTGGAAGGGTGCTCATTTATGCTTGGAAGAGCATTGACGTCAGTGTTCTGGGGAATTGTGGCTGACCGTTATGGACGAAAACCGATTATACTCTTGGGAACTATCTCAATGTTAGTATCCTTCAACATAATTTTGATTAATGCCCCTCCTGTTCGTCTTTAGATGACTGATTAGGTTGTTTGTTGCAGTGCGATTTTCAACGCTCTTTTTGGCTTGAGCGTAAACTTTTGGATGGCAGTAGGCACAAGGTTTCTTCTTGGGAGTTTCAACTGTTTGCTTGGAACAATGAAGGTGACCACTTTGTTGCCACTATTACTCATGGTTCATTTTTTTTGGTTCTGCACACCAGATTGGCAGCTGCGTTCTCATATCCAATTGTCAATGTGAAAATTTTCAGGCATATGCGTCAGAGATATTTCGTGATGAATATCAAGCTACAGCAATGTCAGCTGTAAGCTTCTCCATCACATGTTTTTAAGCTGTAAGATATTTTATATGTTTTAACTGTTGGTGACATGACGTTTGTAACTTTACTTATTTCAGGTTAGTACTGCTTGGGGCATCGGACTGATCATTGGCCCAGCTCTTGGGGGCTTTTTAGCACAAGTAAGTTGTTCACATCTTAGTTTTATATTTTCGTAGCTTTCCAAACCTTTCCATTCGTTATGTTCTAAATGCTTGAAGCTTCTCATGTGTCCATCTCTTTCGCCTTGCTGAAATTTGCCTACGTATTGATTCATATTTAGCTTTCTAGCGTTCTAATTAATGCTTTTCAATATTCTCCAAAATTAGCCGGCAGACAAATATCCAAATGTGTTCTCCCAAGAATCCATTTTTGGCAGGTGTACATTCTTACTCCTCTGTTAAGAGTTTAGTAGAATGGATATAATGGAATCTGATGAAAAAATATGCGAATTGCAATGCAGATTCCGGTATGCGTTGCCTTGCTTTACGATATCAGCTTTTGCATTGGTTGTGACAGTACTATGCTGCTTCATTCCGGTACTCTACTTTTCTTCGAGAGCCTATTGAGAAACTTGTCTTCATTGATGACTCTTCTTTACTAATATATTTCGCACAGAGTTAACCCACTAGCCTCCTCTTTCTCTGAGTAGGAAACATTGCACAATCATAAGCAGGACAGCACATCACATGATGAATCATACGAAATACTTGAAACTGCATCTCATGAATCCACTGCTTCTACTGGGAAGGCAGGAAAAAACGAAAGAAAGGCTTCTCAGTCTCTCCTGAAGAATTGGCCCCTAATGTCATCTATCATTGTGTATTGTGTTCTGTGTCTGCATGATACTGCATACTCTGAGGTAAGTAGTTGAACTAGAATTTTTCTGCGTACTCTCATCTGGCATGCCTCATTTAGTGGACTCAGTCAAGAATTAGTTTTCTACTGCGGAACATTCAAATTTCAATCATTTATTTTCTTGATGATATTGAAGATCTAGAATTTGGTGTCAAGGTTAGACGCTTTACCTGTTTTTTTCTCTCTAGTGCGGTCAGTTGTATTAGCCTAGTCTTTGCTCAGCAAATTGTAGCTGTTTGACAGTTATGGTCCCAGCTGAGCGCAGTGGATTGAATATGGACTGACCAGAATGTGGAGTGCGTTGAAAATTTTCTAGGGTTTAGCTGGGTCGTAATCCCTTGGTTCTAGATTTTGCACGTTGTTTACATTGAAAAAATAGACAAGTATCTTACCAGATTGAAATTGATGGAACAACATTAAGACTCCATGTTTGTGAAATTAGAGCCTTTGCCACTTCATTGGATTGTGCTCTTTATCTGAACAAACAAATTCATCTCTTGGAATCTGACTATGCAGATATTTGCACTATGGGCTAACAGTCCAAGGAGATATGGAGGTCTTAGCTACTCAACCAATGATGTCGGTACAGTACTTGCTATCTCAGGTATGCAGAACATCCTCACTCTTGATGTCTTGTGCTTTAGTGATAAGAACTTGTGAATATGATGATTAGAGTCTGCTTTGATTTGAATCAGCATGAGAGTTAAGCAATCATAAATAAGCAGAATTTGTACTAATGAAATGGAGACTTGTGTTATTACTCATCAACATTTCTGCTTTAGGTCTCGGCCTATTCTTTTTTCAGGTTTTTGTTTATCCTTTCGCTGAGAAACTGCTAGGACCTGTACTGGTCACCCGATTTGCTGGGGTCAGTTGATATTCCCTTTATTGCTTCTCTGCAGATTATAGTGCACTTGATTACAACAAGATAGAGATCGTTCTTCTGACAAGTTCTTTCGTTTCAGGCACTGATGATACCAATACAAATGAGTTATCCATTTATAGCAAATTTGTCAGGTCTCAGCCTAAGCCTGATGTTAATTGGTGCATCAATCCTTGTAAATGTGCTAAGTGTAAGTTCTTTTCTTTCTTTTTTCGTGTGTGTTTAGGATAAATATACAGAAAATGAGGTCATGTTAATATACTTGTCGTATATATTTCTGGCTGAAATTTGTTTGTCTTTGTGTATATAGGTGTCTGCCATAACCGGGTTGTTGATCCTGCAAAATAGAGCTGTGGTAAACAGACGTTCTTTTATCTTTTGTAAACTGTGGACCAATTTTCTCTACTCTTATAACTTTATTTTTGTATGAAACAACCAAAACAACAGGATCAGAGCCAGAGAGGGGCGGCTAATGGAATTGCTATGACTGCGATGTCTCTCTTTAAGACCGTTGGACCAGCTGGCGCTGGCATCTTGTAAGTGACATTAACGAATGAACCCCGTAAGTAGAAATTCAAAGAAGCAGTAATGTCTTAAAAACACAAATCTATATTGCTGGCAGATTTTCTTGGAGCGAGAGGCGACTAAACGCCGCATTTCTACCAGGTATCTCATTACTTCCCTTTGGTCGTTCTTTATGATGTTCATAATACTTAATGCTTAAACACAAATAAATTGAAAACGTATGCAGGATCGCATATGGTGTTTTTCGTCCTGAATGTGATAGTTGTGGTCGGTGTAGCACTCACCTTCAAGCCATTTCTAACAACGGCTCGAAGATGAAATTCATTTGAAATTGGTAAGATAGGGAATGTATGGACTCGTTGATTCTTTTAATTTCAGATTCAAAAGAAATCGTAATAAAATTTCACTAACCTTAGGATTTCAGCTTCTTCTACCTTTTTTCTTTTGTCCTTTTGTTTTTGCTTTGTCTGATTTTTCTTCCAAGAAGCTTAATGCTCTATAAAAGTCAATCACAAATTTTTTTTAGAGCATTAAATAGAGCATAAAAGGCTCTTTAATGCTCTTTAATTAAGTTTTTCAAACTTTTTAAAATATTAAGAGACATATTTATCTTTAATTATTAATTAATTTTTTTAATGCCATTGAAAACTTAATGTAAATAGAATCATAACTCATACACATAATTTAAACTAATTTTTTTTCATGTCAAGTGATTAAAACATACAAACCTTCGGACATACAAACCCTCGAAGAGTTTTTACAATTCCAATTAAGAAAAATTTTGAAAACATGATTTGAAAACATGATCATGATCACGTATACAAATTCTATACGTGTTAAAAAAGCTTCGAAAACATGATTCTTTATATACATATATAACTTCTATGTAATGACATATACATAAGTTTATATAAAATATTGTTTTCTGCTTTTTTTTGTAATCATGTATACTTATGTTTATAATTATATAATTATGTAATCATGTATATCTAAATTTATAAAATATTGTTTTCTTCTACAAAATCCAAAATGAAAATCATGTCTACTTTAAAATTTTTGTATATATGTGCTCACCGTTCTACCAATCAAGTTTTTAATTAAAGCTTACAGATTTATAATCCTTTTGAAACATATCGCAACATATTATTTGCTTTACTAAAAGTTTTTCCAATCAAACTCATATTCATTGATGTCATCCTGAAGTGATATATAAATCGGTTAACGAATCGTTTATCTAATCGGCCGACCTATTTTTCACATGTCGAATTATTATTAGAATTTATTAAGGAAAATGCCACAAAATAAAGTCAACCTTTCTGAAAATGCCACTTTTTCTAAATCCTCTAAAAATGCCACAAACTCACTGTTCTGGAATGATGAAAAGTCCATATTGTCCTGCTTCACAATTTGAGCAAACTCTCTGTCTCTCTCTCTCATTCTTCACTAGCTTCGTGAGATTCAGCAGATCTCTCTGTGATTCTTCACTACCCTTTGTTTAGATTGGGAGTACCCACGAATCAGGGCAATACACATCGGCTCCGCAAAGCATCGAGTAGATCTCCGCTTCGTGAACCTAATCTTGGAAAAGGGAATTTTTGTGACGGAGGAGGTAAACGAAGCTTCTGGTTCATCGTCTTTTGAATTGAGACCGGAGAAGAAGAAGGGTGATTCCACCGCAGATCGATCCGGGAGGAAGTCAACGACATCGAACGATAGATCGATACGAAGAACAACGAAGATTCAGCTGATGTCTCGACTGATATCCCCCCCGCTGTCCTAGTGGCTGATGATGATTTAGCTGGTCCGGCGATCGATGATGATAATGAACGGATCTCCGATGGTGGTGGTCAAGAAGCAGATGAATTTGGTTGGTGGACAATATACCATTACGATGGACATATAAATGTTTTCGGTGGACATAAACTATTCATAGACATAACAAGGAATCAGTTTGGTGAACACAAACAGAAATTAAAATATATCCACGAGTTTGGTGGACACAAACAGAAAGTAAAATATGTCCATGAAATCGGTAGCTTTAACATATGTCCATCCCATTCATCATCCATGATATGAACATCAAAAACTAATGTCTGACATATGTGATTCGTAGCTTTAACATATGTCTTACATATGTGATTCGCAGGATAAATTATGAACGATGGACAAACTCTGGACGATGGATAAAATCGAAACGATGGACAAAAATCAAAACGATAGACAAGCTCTGAACGAAGGACAAAAACGAAAACGATAGACAAATATCGAAACGATGGACTAGATTCCCTCTTCTCCTCAGCTTGGAAGCAAAATTATCTTTTTCTTCGTACGGCTGCAATAACTTTGTTGCATTTTAAGAATATCTATTGTTATTATTACTTGATCGAAAATATTTAAGCTAACAAATAATAATGTTGTTTATTTTTACAAATTTTGTCTTTTTCCTTCAAGTGCCGACCTGTTCTTGGCCTATAACAGCAATGGGACCCTTATTTGCAAAACAATTTAGTACGATGTGAGTGATTAAAATAATCTTCCCTGGTCCGCTTTGGCTATGATTATATTGTTCGCACTTCGCAGCCTTTCTTAGTCAAACTTAACTGGTTGGGGGCTGGCGGATGGTCAAATACTTAAAGCTAAATGCTTTAGGCATGATTAACTTCCAAATTTTCTAAACTGAAAATCGATAAAATTTATTGTTTGAAAAGATTTAAGTATTTAAGATTTTGGCGATGTTGTTTATAATTTGACAATATTGTCTTGATGACTTTAATTACTATATATCTAAATAACTAAATACCTCATTAATACTATTGGATTGAGATGATTTAGCATCAAAAAAAAAAATCAAATTATTTACTTTTACTAGTGAAAAGAATTGAATAATACTAATAGTTAACAACTCGAAAAACGTGGTCAAGATAATATACTTTACTTAAAATAGAACTTTAACAAAAACGTTTACAAATTAAAATTATTGAATTTGTATGGTCCACCATAAAAGACCACCGAAAAAAGTTAATTTTCTTAATTTTAAAAATCAATATCTAAATATGGGCGTCGAACCAAACTCTTCACAAGGCATAACACATATGTTACCACTCCTTACTCCAACCATTAATGTCAATTAATTTCTAATATGCGAAAGACATATCCCATGGACGTCGTGGTTTTTGTCCAAACCATAGGACACCTTCCCCATATCTGTGCATGAGGCTTTACTAAAAATTACCAAAAAAGTTGAAAACAAATTTGGGTCTCTTGTCGTATTATGTAGGTCATCCGTTACATCATAATATTTGGACATATTCAAATTTATAATAATCTTATCATATAAAATAGTGGTATATATATATATATATTGTCTACAATGAATCAATCAAATTTAACAACAAGAAGTCTACATTGAACGGTTATACAGATGAACCTATGAAGTTTTCACCTAAGTCAAAAGATTTACGATTGACAAGTTTATAATAAACAAAATTCAGGAGTAACACCTTGCACCCAAGATCCCAATGATTTCGGACAAAGTTCTTCGCAAGAAAATGACAATTAAATTAAAACATAACTAGAAATGTTATGTGCTACTTGATGTTTTTTTTTAAAATTCAATATTATAAATTTTAATATTTTATATTAGTTATACCAAAATTAAGTTTATTTTAGTTGATATTTAATAAAATTTAAAATTTGATGTTTAACAGATAAACTAATATAAAATATCAAAACTAATATTTAATGCCGTAATGGAACTTTTAAAACTTAGACAATATATTAACAAAGATTTTATGAAATTTTTTTCATAAATATAAAATATTTTATAGAATATATCCTTTAAATATATGTTTTTAGTATCTATAAATATAGTATTATAATTAGTTACCATAAATATATGATTTTAATTAGTTACTATGACTATGATTTAATTAAATGATCACATAATAACTAATGACTAAAATATTTTTAGTGAAATATTAAAATTTGTTTTTTGAAATCATGATAACGTAGTGTAAATATTCAAAACTGAGGACTGACAGACTTTTTTAATATTAAATGTAAAAAAAAAAAAAACAATACAGTACAATAAATGCGAATGTAATTAGAAAGAGCTGACATGTTATAGGGACTGGTGAAAAGACAAAGTTGTTTTCTCCTCTCTCTCTCTTATATAATTAAATTGCAGTCCCGTCATTTGTGTAAAGAGAGAGCGTGAAAAAATCATACGTGCATCAAAACCACATCGCCATCTTCTTCCCCCTCATTAAAACCACATATCCCAATTTGTAAGGATAGATTTTGGAACTAGAGGTGTATGAAAAATGGCGGAAGAGTATACGGAGTGTTTGCTGGAGAATAATAAGTACCATGAGGATTGTCCAGGATGCAAGGTTGATCAGATGAAGAGGCTTCGCCGTGGCTTTCCTTTCTGGGAGCTTTTTACCGTTTGGATCATCGTCCTCTGCACTGGTACATCTCTCTTCATAATAACTTTATGGAGAAGATGAAGATGTTTTCTTATATATATATCTCAATAATGATTTTTTTTTTTTTTGCATCGTTTCAGCTCTACCAATTTCTTCTCTTTTCCCTTTCCTTTACTTTATGGTGAGTGAGTGTACCCACATAATGCTTACTTAATTAATTGGCACCCAAATATATTTGTTTTGTTGCGTACTGGTTTGGATTTTGGTGATTATTAAAACGTGTGACAGTATAGATTCTCGTTGTCCATTGGTAGATTGATGATTTTAACATAGCAAAGAAGGAAGAAGACATTGGGTTTTACGCTGGATTTGTTGGTGAGTTTGTCTCTTCTTTTTGGACCATTTTTTCCAGTACACCATCTAATAATCTCTCAAGTGTTTTGTCAAACTCACATTATGTGTGTACCCTTTTGGAGGTTGCTCTTTCATGCTCGGACGAGCGTTGACATCTGTGATCTGGGGAATTGTTGCTGATCGTTATGGTAGAAAACCTGTAATCCTTATAGGAACCGCTTCAGTGTTAGTAATCCTACATTTCTTTCTTCAATCTCTCATTGCCTTTTGTTATATTTCTTTTAAAAAAAACAATGCTTTGATTCTGTTACAGGGTCGTATTCAATACTCTGTTTGGCCTAAGTTTAAATTTCTGGATGGCCATCATCACAAGGTTTTGCCTCGGTAGTTTCAACGGTTTACTTGGTCCTATTAAGGTCTTCTCCTCTCCTTCTCTTAACATTATTCATACTTGCTCCATGAATTTCTTGAATCTCATTTTGATGAATTCAGGCATACGCAATGGAAACATTTCGTGATGAGTATCAAGGTTTAGCACTCTCAGCAGTAAGCTCCTTGTTCCAAAGTTTACTTCTTTGTTTTTCCAATTCAGTAGAGCAATTTAGAATCTTAACATATCCCTGTAGGTTAGTACAGCATGGGGAATTGGACTCATCATTGGCCCTGCTATAGGAGGCTTTCTTGCTCAGGTCTTCTTCATTAACAAAAGCATTTCTATCTTGTTTTTTTCACTCTACCTCCCTTGCCCTTCTTGATACTTGTTTAATCTCCCTATCTTGTAGCCTGCAAAGCAATTTCCAAGTTTATTCTCACAGGACTCGATTTTTGGCAAGTAAGTACTATTTTCTTATCTCCTCTTCACTTTTATTCAGCTAATACATATATATAGTCTTATTGGTCTATAAATCATAATGTAGATTCCCCTACTTTTTGCCGTGCTTTGCAATATCCATTTTTGCATTCTTGGTGACCATAATTTCATTATGGATTCCGGTACGCTCTTTACTTTTCATGTTCCCTCTTTTCCTGCTAGTTACTGTGTTTAGCTTAAGCCTAGAGATGGTTGTTTCTCCTCTCCAGGAAACATTGCACAATCACAAGTTTGATGATGATGAGTCTTTCGACGCTGTCAAAGTTTTGTCTCATGACCCTGAATCTAATAAAGTGGCAGAGAGAAATGAAAAAAGTTCTCTCTTGAACAACTGGCCACTAATTTCATCTATTATCGTCTACTGCATCTTTTCACTTCATGATATGGCTTACTCAGAGGTGAGAATCTTCTTCTTCCACATGCATCTTTTGTATATTTTGGCCCATGAATGAAATCTTCAGCTTTCTTTCTTCGATAGATCTTTTCATTGTGGGCAAACAGCCCGAGGAAATATGGAGGTTTGGGATACACCACTGCAGATGTTGGTTCTGTTCTTGCAATTTCAGGTGTGTCCATACGTCTCAATGCTAACATTTTCAATAAAAATGTAATGTTCTGACCTAGACACTACTTCTTTCTAGGCTGTGGTCTCCTTATCTTTCAGCTTTCGCTCTACTCATACGCGGAGAGGCTTTTAGGCCCTATCATAGTTACACGTATATCTGGGGTAACCACTATACTCTATTGTTCTTACTGCAAACCTTATGTTTTTGAGGAGGAACGTTCTAATCTTGTGCTTGTTTTTGATACCTACAGAGTCTGGCTATAGTTGTCTTATCAACTTACCCACTAATAGCAGAGTTATCTGGTGTCGCCCTTACCCTGACGGTAAATTCTGCATCCGTAGCAAAGAATGTTTTAAGCGTAAGTCTCTGATAACCTTATAGTAGAAGAATGTGTAATTTGGAATTTAGTTTATATTCTCAACAGTTGTGTGTGTATGTGTATGTGTGTAGACTTCTGCTATCACTGGATTGTTCATCCTTCAAAACAAGGCTGTAGTAAGTATTTTCACAACATTGATTCATTTTACTATTTAGTTAGGTGAGAAAGCGGCAATAATTAGAACATCTGTAATTCATTATTAATAATAACAGAGACAAGACCAAAGAGGAGCAGCTAATGGGATTGCCATGACAGCGATGTCTTTTTTTAAAGCGATAGGTCCAGCAGCAGCAGGAATCATGTGTGCAAATTTCTTCTATCTCATTTTTACATTATTATGCTTCAAATTTTGTTATGAAACATACAACAAGAACTTGTTTGTTTTATCGCAATTCTCTCTTTTTTGTTTCGCTTACAACTGTTTTATCCGCAGTTTTTCTTGGAGCGAGAAACGTCAGGATACTTATATTCTCCCTGGTAATGTGAAATCTTCATGTTCATATCCACATTAATCATATAGCTATTTAAGTTGAGAATTTAAACTTAGCCAAGTGAGACTAAAAAATGGTGAGAATGTGCAGGCACCCAAATGGTATTCTTTATACTGAATATGGTATTGGCACTCGGAGTTCTTTTGACGTTCAAACCGTTTCTAGCTGAAACACAACATTAAGAAGCAATGAAGAATTTGATGGTATTCGAATTACATCGGATTGTTTTTTGATTGTAGATTGTATTTGTCTGATGCCAAAGTTAGATCAGAGATGTGTTTAAAATGTGGCACGGGAAAAAAAAAAACTTGTTAGAATGTTGTCATCATCCTCTGTATTTCATTGGACAAGTTGTTCACAAAATTTTGTCTCTGTGTCAGAACACTTGTAAGAAAGAAAATAAAATTTGTAAATTAGTTTTTCAACATATGTCATTATTTCATTGTACGTGACATGTTCAATCAGAAATTGTCCCCGGATAAAGTTTGTAGATGTTACGATAATTGCAACTTTTCTAAAATTTACGATAATCGTCCTTGATAGATTTTCTAGCGGAGCGCTAGGTAAGAATCTTTGAGAAACTAATGAAACAAATAACGTTTTTTAAAACGACCTAATAAAGTAATTACTATAATTTGTTGTAACTATTATAGGCATAAGTAATCAAATTTTGAGGAATAAGTAATCAAACGATGATGTTTATATAATTTACTAGTTGACCAAAAAAAAAGTAATCAAATTTTGACAGAAATTGTAAATGTTTAATTTTATTTAAGTCTAATATTAAAAATAATTTTTTTGGACAACAAAATTTTATGACAAATTCATAAATAAATTACAGAAGAAAAGTTTCTTGTAGTGAAAATAAAAGTGGGATGGGATCCATACAAATAGTGTTATATTATTGCTAGTTAGCTAGCTAATTAAAATCAAATCTTGGTATAATAAAAAAAAAAAAATAGAAGGACAAGTAGATATAATAAAGTGTTTGTACATGATGTTTGGCGAATCATATCGACAAATCCGATCCTGACCGTCCATCTCTGGTCAAAGAGCACAGACGTGTCGCTTCTTTTACTTGTTGTAGCTTACACGTCAATACAGAAGATAACGATCTCCTTCTCAAACAATCTTCACGTGTGTTTTTTTATTACAACATGCAGACGAAGTGGAACAACAAAACGCAGACTTGTTGATGGCGAGAGTATGCCTCACGCGCTGAGAGATGTGCACATACATGCTCTCTCATATGTCATATCTTTGGTGGAGTCTACTTTTTGTACCATCAAGTCAAGGTCATAATAAAACGTTACGACCAAAATTGAAAAAAGTAAATCAACAAGGTTAAAGAAAACAAAAATAAAGAGTAACATCATCCATCTTATTCCTCACAACACACCAATCACACAAATAACGTAATCAAATATTATTATACCACTTTTTAAGAGAAAGAAACTTTTTTGCAAAACATTCCAAGACAAGAGACGACCTGCCGTCGCCGGAAAGTGACGTCATAAAATGGGTGCCACAGAGCCCGTACGGTATCTCTTATCAGAATCCAGCATTTTCCTAGCAATCACTCTCTTCTTTTTGCTAAATAATCTTGTTAATGATCAGTTTTTCTTTTGTAGGCGGTGGAGAGAGAAAGCAAAGGAGAGACTTTAGAGATAGAGAAGGAAGAAACAGAGAAGCAAAGAGGAGTAAAGGCTGTGGAGGAGGAGGAAGGAGAAGAATCAAAGGATAAAGATGAAATCAGTCATCATAGATTTTTGGCGAGCTTGAACAGATTAAACCCAACTAACCCTCTTAGGATCATTGTTAATGGCGGAGGTGGTTCTAGATTCACTACGCCACCGCCTCCCAATCTCGCACAACCACTTCGATCTTCCTTAAGACAGCCGCCTCCTTCGCCACCACGGCCGCAGACGCTTCCCACCCTCGTGCCAGAAGAGCCTCAGCCTCAGACTCCTCCGCCGCCATCTCAGCATCAAACTCGTTCCCTCTTCACACCAACTCCTCAAGTAATTTCCTTTCCATTTTGCATTTCAGTCGGAAAGTTTTCATTTTTTTCAGGGAATTTATTCGTATTTGGTTGGTTCTAAAGATTTGGAGGAAACTGATAGATTTTTAGGCCTAAAATTTGAACTCTTTATTGAATATTTTGGTGGGTCTTCTTTGAAATTAGTTAGGATTTCTAAGTTGGTAAGTTAAAGTTTCCTAATTTATTTGGTTTGCAGCCAACGTTGGCATCATTGAATTCAACCAAGTACACAAACAAGTTCTTTCTGCTGCTCTTCATGTTTCACAAGGTTGTTGCTATTGGGTTTGTGTGCTTCCTTGTCTTCAGAGGCGTCCAAGGTCTAATTGGATCCAATGGTCGTGTCAAAAGGAAAGAGCAAAAGATCCTCAGATTTCTACTTCCACAAGTCGAAGCTGCATCACTCTTGAGCATCATTCTCGCATTCCTCTGGCAAATGGCATTCCGGATTTGGCCTGAATTCATGATTCACTTCATACTTTGGAGTACCTTTTTGATGTCTTTATCCTCAGGAATTCTCTTACTGTGTTTTCAGATGCCAGCCACTGATGCTGTTGGTGTTTGCCTCATTGCATTCTCAATTGGCAATGGTTTATATGCTTGTTGGGTTAGTCGCAGAATCAAATTCTGTTCCAAGATTTTGGCTAAGTCGTTAGAACCCGTTTCCAAGTTCTCGGATTTGAATTTACCCACCTACTACATGCTAACTGCTGGTTTCCTCTGGATGTCTCTTTGGATTTTCGGTGTCATCGGTGCCTTGAACTTCTATTTCCCGCCACTTGTGATTATTGGCCTGGTGTTAAGCCTGGCTTGGACGACGGAAGTGATGAGGAATGTTGTTAATCTAACTGTGAGTCGGGTCATTGCTTTGTACTATCTCAGGGGAATGCAGTCTAGTACCCGGTTTAGTTTCCAAAGGGCCTTGTCTCGTAACCTTGGGAGCGCGTGTTTAGGATCTTTGTTTGTTCCAACAATAGAAGCCTTAAGAATCTTGGCAAGAGGACTGAATTTGCTCAAGGGTGAAGATGAGTTCATGTTTTGTTGCGCTAATTGCTGTCTCAGACTCATGGACTTCATATTCAAGCACGGCAATGGCTGGGCCTTTGTACAGGTACTATTAACTAATTCTTTAAACCATGCCACTCTCATTTTCGTATATTCGAATCATTTTTATCATTTTCAAGGGAGCAGGTAACAATTGATTTGTCGTGATCTCTCCTTATTAGTATATATATATCTGCAGGCTGCAGCAGTCATTTGGTTTCTTTATATAAATATCTTCCTACAGAGAATCAGTCTAGTAATAGTATTATAATCAAGTTGGTTGAGGTGGGTCTTTGTTTTTTTCTTTCTCTGATATGAGAATCTTGCATCATCTTGAGAAGTCGAGGCACAACCACATGCTTTTCTGCAATTTTAGTAATTATTTTGAATCAAAAATATAGTATTAGTACAGTGAAGTTTTGGAATCAATAGTATTGGGTCATTTGTCTCGAGCTGCCTTAATAGTAAGATTATTGTTGCAAATAATTTAACTTTTGACTGGTAACAGCGGACAGGGCACAACTAGACTAGATCGCTCTCCGTTCATGACTCGCTAGTAATTTCAACTGTTGTGTTAAATTGCAATGTTGTTACAGATAGCTGCTTATGGGAAGGGATTTGTGAGGGCGTCGCAAGACACGTGGAAACTGTTCGAGGATGTAGATATGGTTGAGATCATAGATGCAGACATAACAAGCTCCATCTGCTTCCTCACGGGGATCTGCAGCGGCTGCGTCTGTGTAATTGTCGTAGCCGCTTGGACACACACAGTTTACAAACCATTTACAGCCACCATCTCCTTACTTGCCTTCTTCATTGGATACCTCATGGTAAACGGCACTTTTTATTTTTGAACTCTAAAATGTTTGATTCAACAGTATTCTCATCATATATCATCCTTTTTTTTTTGGGATTGTGTTAACAGACCAGGATCTCAATGGCATTGCCACACGCCTGCGTAGGTTGCTACTATACGTGCTATGCGGAAAATCCAGAAAACAGATTCTTCGACAATAAACCCATAAAAGATAGGCAAGCTTTGATAAAAAATGGCCGTGTTGCTGTCACCACCCCTAGAGTCCGCCGTGCTCTAGCCTAGCTTGATCATCTCTTTTTGCGTCCTGCCTGATTGAAATGGTTATAGGTGTTCATTTTTCAGAAATCAATAACTAGTTAAAAAAATGTATTTAAATCTGAAACGTAATTTACTGACAGAAAGAGTGAAGAGTCAATATCAGTGGGGTGGGGAAGAATTTGTGGATAGACATAAGCTCGTGACATCAACACAATCCAACTAGTGAGAGCCAAAAGCCAAGCTGGTGAAGCTTTTTTTACTTTTCTCTTTTTCTTTGTTGGTTGGTGAGAAGTGAGCACCCTCAATTACTTTCTGTACATGTTTTAATTTATTTTATTCTTTTGTTCCTTTCTGTATATGAGAGTATATTCCTTTCTCAAAATTTTAAAAGTAGTTGGTTTTTAAACTTATATAAACTTTTTGTAGTCCATCTTTTCAAGTATTTCAGGCTTTAGCTTTCTTTCTGTATATGGGTATATTCCTTTCTCTACTTTACTTCGTTGAGTTCAGCAACAAAGACAGTGATCTCTTGCTGCTTATATAAGCTTTTATTAGTCGTCCTATGTATATCACCCATGACAATCTATACCAAAAGATTTAAGAAAAAAGGCTTAAATGATGCCTTTTACAATCACTCGAATCAGCACATCGATCGGATGAAAGCAGTTCTGTAAGAAGTTATAGAAATCGGAAAAAAGGATTTTTCTATAACTTCATCTGCATGGTTAGGCCTGGACATTCGGGTACCTATTCAGGTTCGGTTCGGGTTTTCGGACTTCGGGTTTTTCGGTTCTCAAGTTGAAGTTCCATTCGGGTATTTTACATATTCGGTTCGGGTTCGAGTTTAAAATATTTTTTGGGCCGATTATAATCAAAACTAGCTAATTCTACTAGGATTTTTCGGGTTCGGTTTGGGTTTTTCGGTTCTCAAGTTGAAGTCCCATTCGGATATTTTAGATATGCATCGTCATGGACATTTCCCTCTTTCACTTCTTCCACAACCATATACTCTGTTTTCTTTTTGACCCTGACACACGGAATGGAATAAATAGCTCAAGCCCGAGATGGATCTCCTTGAACGTTCAACTATAAAGAAGTAACTTTGTTAAAAAAAGGGTCAGACTGAACCAAACTGAAGTTTTTCTAAGTGTAAAACCGAAGAGGCCCATAAAAGCCCAGTTAGTAGAATCCTAAACCGACCTCCAAAAGAAGTCCAATCTTATCATGACATGAAATCTAAAATCCGCCACGTGATTCGTCGATTACGCACGAACCCGAATACCAAAAATAAAAATAAAAAAATTCAAACGTGTGGTCGAATTTTATCCTCGCGCTGAATTAGCATCCACAAGTGAAGAAAAGAGAAGAGAGCTCTCTCTCTCTCCTCCTCACACACAAATGGCCATCGCGAGTGGGTCGTGGGTAGCCACCGTGAACCACCATGCAAATCCCCACAGCTTCACCTCTCCGACGAAACCCATTTTCTTTCTTTCCCAAAAGCCTCAGCATTCCCATGTCTGCTGCTCTCTGGTTCTTGAAGAAGATGAAAAGAAGTCACTGAAAGAAGACAAGTGGCCATTTTTCGAACCAGGCACAGATGGTCTTAACCGGGTCTTATCTAGGTTTCTCCGAAACCCGGAAACACGGAAACTTTCTTCGGAATTTTACGAGAAAGCTAAGGAAAACTCAGAGTTGAGGACGACCAAGCATCTTATCAATTACTTGGTGAGTTCCAAGAACTGGGACTTGCTCGTCTCGCTCTGTGGGGATCTCAGGGACCATAAAGCATTGCCCGATGCCCAAACGTGTTCCAATCTCATCAGGAGTTGCATCAGAGATAGAAAATTCCGAATTACACATTGCTTGCTTAGCGTGTTTAGATCAGACAAATCATTGGCGGTGTCTGCATCTGATGCAGCAATGAAAGGCTTTAACAAACTCCACATGTATAGTAGCACGATCCAAGTATTTGATAGGATGAAACAATCTGGGGGAGTTGATCCAAGCCCGGGCTGTTATTGCAGGATCATGGAGGCTCATGAGAGGATTGGTGACTATCAAAAGGTGGTTGAGTTATTTCAAGAGTTTAAGAGTCAGAGGTTAAGTTTCTTGGCCAAGGAATCAGGCAGTATCTACACGATTTTATGTTCTTCCCTTGCAAAGTCAGGACGAGCATTAGAAGCTCTAGAGTTTTTGGAGGAGATGAAAGATAAAGGAATTCCGGAAAGTAGTGAGTTGTACTCTACTCTGATCCGTGCCTTTGCAGGAGCGCGAGAGGTTGAAATAGCCGAGAAGCTGTTCAAAGAAGCTGGACGGAAGAAACTGTTGAAGGATCCAGAAATGTGTTTGAAGGTTGTATTGATGTATATCCGAGAAGGAAAAACGGAGAGAACTTTAGAGGTTGTGGCAGCAATGAGAAAGGCGGAATTAAAGGTCACTGATTGCATACTCTGCGCGATTGTGAATGGATTCTGTAAGCAAAGAGGTTTTGCCGAAGCAGTTAGGGTTTATGAATGGGCTATGAAGCAAGAATGTGAGGCTGGGCAAGTGACTTACGCAATAGTCATTAATGCATATTGTCGGCTAGAGAAGTACGACAAGGCTGAAATGTTGTTTGATGAGATGGTAAAGAAGGGATTTGACAAATGTGTCGTCGCATACTCAAACATAATGGATATGTACGGGAAAACAAGGAGGCTAAGTGATGCGGTGAAACTCATGGCTAAGATGAAACAAAGAGGGTGTAAACCCAACATTTGGATTTACAATTCCTTGATTGATATGCATGGAAGAGCTATGGACTTAAGGCGAGTTGAAAAGATATGGAAAGAGATGAAGAGGGCGAAGGTGTTGCCGGACAAGGTGAGTTACACAAGCATGATCAGTGCATATAATAGAGCAAAAGAGTTGGAGACATGCGTGGAGCTTTACCAGGAGTTTAGGATGAACAGAGGAAAGATTGATAGGGCCATGGCAGGAATCATGGTTGGTGTATTCTCCAAAACCAGCAGGATTGATGAGCTAATGAGGCTGTTGCAGGACATGAAAGCTGAAGGAACCAGGCTTGATGCGAGGCTCTACACCTCAGCTTTGAATGCTCTGCGTGATGCTGGTCTCAATTCCCAGATCAGATGGCTGCAGGAAAGCTTTGATGCTGCACAAACCAGTGCTTCAAGATATTCGAGTATGAAGAACATAAAAAATTTGCAAGGTTCTGGAGTTGAAAGAAAACTGTAGAAGTCAAGATTCTTTTGTAATTAAATGTACAATATCGCCACAGAGATCTGCTATCTTGCAAATAGACGATTTCCATCTGAAGTTGTAAAGCCTAAATGAAAGCTTGAGATTCCCAAAACATGATACATAAAAAAAGAACGGCTAAGTTTCAAGTACAACCAAGGAAAGACAAAGGAGTAACACAGAGTGGCTACCAAATGTATTTTTTCACTCGAAATCATATGAATGGAAAATAGTGAGCAGTACTAGAGCGAGCCAGCGAACCCACCTCAATATACTCATAATTATCTTGTAATCCTGCCTTCGAGTCTCACTTCGAAACTGCTTTAGCATCTACGGGTTGAGCTGTTTCAACAGCTTTTGCATCACCTGAACAACATCCACCTCCATGGTGATGATGACTGTGGCCGTGGTGATGGTTTTGCTTCCCCTTAAGATGCTTCCGCATGTCATAAGCATCCTCCCCATCCGCGTAATACTTTGCTTCTACATCATGAATCTTGTAGCCTAATGTCTCAGTGTAGAGGTTAAATGCTGCTCGGTTACTTCTTCTCACATGCAGCGAAACATACTCTGCCTCATAAACCTGCCACAAAACCCTGAGAATGATTTAAACAGTTCAAGTTTGATAGGAAAAAAAAAACAACAATCAACCTTGGTTCTGCTGTTTTTAGTTTCACAGATAATCAGAAACAAATCGTCTCCGTCGGTCAGTCCAAAGCATAACACAATCAGAGACAAAACTTGAATTCTTATACAGTCTACAGAGCTTGAATTGCTTCAAATTCCAATCAAGAGAAGAAACACAATTCATGATGTGAAAGAGCAACTACCAGAATCACTATAGTCGAACCAAAAATTGATTCAAAAAGTTATTTACTTTTCAGTAAGAATCACCACACTTACATCATTATATCAATCTTCAACATAAACTAAAACCACACAAATTCGTCTATAAGAAGAAAATATCATCCAAATTATACAAAACGAATCAATATATTGTTTCAATGACTCAACTTGTTGAATGCAAACATATACGAAAAAAAAGAAAAACGAATTAAGAAACCTGTTCCATAGCTGCCTGAGCGGCGGTCATGAGCTTAGTGGCGAGACCAAGTTTCCTATGAGTACGAAGAACAGCGAGAGAAGTGATATGGCCGTGACACTCGTTGCTCTCTTCCTCCATCTTGGCCAACACATAGCCAACGATGCGACCATTGTAGTCCTCGGCGACGTAGAGAAGCTGAGGCCATGAGAGGATATGGTAGAGGTAATACTTCATCTGGTAGTTCTCAGGAAGACACATGAGATTGCAGGCCTGCATCGCCAGCAAATCATCCACCGTCGCTCGCCTGATGCAAACCATAGCTGCTCAATGCTGATTTCTTCTCTCTCTCTCTCTCGCGGGGATAAAGAGGGGTTAGGGTTTCGGTCTAATGCCTTCTCGGGCTTTATTAATCTGGACACGAATTTTAATTACTGAGAAATATGGGGTCCTTATTGAAACTTTTAGCTGATAGTTCCGGGGGCTAGGCTGGATATAATAAAAATTCTTTTTAGCTATTTTATTTTTTTATTTACACATTCTAGTCCAATTGGGCCCTTATTTATATTGTTATGATTGTAATGAAGTATGTGGATTGTTCTAAGTTTTTATACAAAATTAAAAATTTGATTGTAACACAACACAAAAAAAAAAAAAAAACTAAAAGTAACGTTTTGGTACCAATAGTTTTTACTGTTTTTATGATTGATAATTATTAAAACATTAAATCACTTACCGCAGCGGTAAGTGTCAACATGATTCAAAACCACTCCAAGTCTTTCATTAATTAGTCCCCTATATCTGAATAAGGATGGTTGGTAACTTGGTTAATTTGTTACTTTGATAGAAGTAAAAAGGAACCAGAGGAGAGCTTTCTCTACCAAAAATAATTGTTTTCCAGTGTCCATTAGAATCACAAATAATACTATAAGATATTTCTCAGTCAATTCTTCCAACTGTATTTTGTTTTCTACTATTCGAGATATCAAATAACTTTGTGCCATATTAAAAAGTTGATTGCATAGATTACGGATTTCAAACTCTCAGCTAGGCATATCTCAGTGATTTGGAGAGACGATACGAAAAATAATCAATAGAAAAAGGAAAGAGAGTTAGGTTAGAAGAAAATGCAGATGAGATAAGTTAATCTTCTCTTGTTTTTGCAATTATCTCTCTAAAATTACTTCAAAATAATGTGATACTTGCTAAAGAGGAAACATTATCTACCTCACTCCCATATCTCTCTATGACTAAACAGAGAACCTTTGGCTTTTGTTTTCAGGTGGAAATTTTGCTAAACTAGACTGATCCTGTCTGCAGTAGCTCTGGTGTTGTTTGTTGTCACTGAATCGCTTGACGGGCTCTCTCTGTCTCCTTCGTTCTTCCTTCTATCATGTGCCTCTCCCGGCAACCTTGGAGAAATGACAAGTTGTAAGAATTTATAATTTAGATAGTGTTAAGGCATATGCATACTAGAGTAAGACAACGACTTATTATCTAAAATTCGTTTCCTATATTGCAACCAATGACAGCAAAAAGAGCAATACCCTAATTGCAAAGTTGTGTCTGAATTGGTCTTCTGGAGGCTGCACTTACTGTCGTCCAAGCAACCATGGTTTAGGAGAGCGTTCTTGGGATCTATAGCGAAGCATTTGATGTAGGATGGAACATAGTGGGTGAACGACGGGAGAAAGCTTCTGAGTTCTTGAACCTGTTTTAAGAGATACTTAGAAGTTAGAGAAAGAAGCTTTCATGACCGGAGATGATTCAACAAAAATTATAAGAACCTGTCTACGTAAGGTCTCGTTTTCCAACTCTGCTCGCTGTTCCTGCAAAGTAAATATTATGGCTGGTCAAGAAAAGAAATATATTTTTGCACTCTGTACCTAGTTAAGAGTCTTAAGACAAATAAACTGCACACTAGCTAGTTAGAGCATGAGCTTGCCAAAGGATATCGTAGCCACTATAGAGGGGACATTGGTTTTAACAAGGTTCAGAATCATGTGATCACATAAGCTTACATTTGGTTATACGCAGTTGGAAGCTAAAGAGGAAAAGCTAGTGTTTACCTTGAGGCGTGATTCTTCAAGTTGGTTAGTCAGCAACTGTTCCTGAAATCACAAAACCTTTATCAGGACAATGCAAAGAAAAGGAATGAGGGAAGAGTGATATTACTAGTTTACCTTTCGCTCTCTCACAGATATCAACGCATGGTATAGTTGCTGCTCAAGGATTTGCAGCTCTTTGAAGCTCAGAATATTCAAGCCCTTACCCTGGAGTTGTCTACAGAACACACAAAGCCAAACAATATAAACAAAATGTAGAGAAGAATAAAGTAACAACTTAGTATAGTGGGATTTAGATTCCATACAAATGTTTCTCTTGAAGCTTTGAAATTTCATCCTTTAAAAGGTCCACCTCTGAACAATCCTCCTGGAGGTTCTAAACGGCAATAAGATTTTGATACATCAAAAACAAACAATTTCAACATATGAACACAAAAATACTCACCTCTATTTTAGAATCTGAAGAACTCTGGTAGTTGCCGTATCTCGAAAGTGTTTTCTTCATGCTAAAATCAAACGAGAAATCAAATTAGAAACTCTCTTGAGCTCAATCAGAAAACTTTTTAAGTCAAAATGATCCAAACAAACATGCAAGAATCAATTTTTCACCTAGAGCAACACTGTAACCTTAAGCCTTCCCCAAAATCGATTCACATCAAATCAAGACATGCAAATACAAAATCGAATCAAAAAAGTTAAAAGTATATACCCAGTGCTGGAGAACTCAAAGAGCTTGCCAGACTTGGAGAAGACGATGACAGCAACCTCAGCATCACAAAGAACAGAGAGCTCATGAGCCTTCTTAAGCAACCCAGAACGCCTCTTGGAGAAGGTAACTTGCCTGCTATTCGCATTCTCGATCCTCTTTATCTCGATTTTACCACGACCCATGATCTTCTCTTTTCCCCCAAATTTGAATATCGCATAGACAGACAGAAGAAAGGTTCAACCTTTATTCCTTCCGTCCCCAAAATGGGTTTTTTGAAGTCCTTTTTGGGAATCTATTAATGGGAACACTACGGTTGCTAAATTTGGATGGAATATATTTTTAAGGAAAAAAAGAAAGAAAAAAACTAATGAATGTTGTGTGTTGCATGGGCACTGTTTTGCGTGCTCTCTCTTTTTTCAATTTTTAGGGGTATTTGCATGACACCTTTTTCCCACATTTGGTGGATTTTGCCAGTTCTTATGGGTCCCTTAGTCCTACTTTCCCTTTTCTTACTAAACTTGTTTTTTTTTTCTTTTCTTTTCTTCTCTTTTAAATTATTTATTTTTTACTTAAATGTATATTTTTCTTTAATATTGTAAGACATAAATCAGAGCAACCAATGTTGACCGACAGTTAAAAAAAAATAAAAAATCAGAGCAACAATTAGAAACAATTTCAACTTTTAAATTACAAAGTACCCAAGAATAAAATTGCAGTAGTATAGTTAAAGAGATTTGTTTGATGATTAACATTATGTTATCGAGTACTGTTGATGGAAAATATGGTTGGTTTGTACATTGAGAAGGCAATTTCTTAGGAATAGTGTAGGACGACACTCAAGTCAGTAAATAGTTAATGAGATTTTATCAGAAACTAAGAAACTTTAGAAATCAAACAGACCAAATCCTAATCTCATGTTGGATAGCCTTCTTATAGATTTGATTAATATACCAAAATGAGATTCAAGCTAAGGGAAGAGAACGTGATCAAGGTTACCGACTTACTCTTAGTCTTGCCTCGAAACAGTAACCAATGATATGTCTTTTCAAACACCCCTAACATGTTCAAATAATAATCTTCACCTTTGGAAACCAAGAAAGTAAATAACATGCATGTTCAAATACACTCACATGCCTTCTATAACTTCCAACTTTCTTCTTTAGGAATCATAGTATTTTTTTTTTTTAGCTCTACCACATGCCGTTCCACTTTCCAATATCAAATTTTCAGTGTTTTTTGTTTGTTTGAGGGACTATCTCCCTCCAGGGTTGGTTGTTTGTACTTTTCAAATGCCTCTTTCGAAAAACCGTCCCATGTGAATAGAATGGGACTTTTTCCTGCTATGGAGGTTGCCAACAACACAGATGGTAATATCTAAACACAGTTACTAAAAAGAGATGCAGTAGGAAATATATCAAATTCACCGTCTCGAGAAAATAACACAAACCAGCACGACGCCAAATGCATTTGCAACAGAAACAGACACTGAGAAGCATCTCTGAGATTTGGCAGTCTCTATGTTACTGCACAAAGCTAGTCAATGTCAGGTTCCAGCTTGCCTTCCTTTATTGATCTGAACCTGTGGATTGTATACAACACTGCAAGACAAGAGTTTCTTCGATTTACTAACTATCAAGTAGATATTTTCTCAACTTTTTCTTTTTGAACATTTAGAAACTTGAATTCTACATACAACATTATAGCTAGCATCGAATGCATCATCGATTACAACTAATTTACACTAGACGACTGTTCCATGCTTCTTCTATGCAGACTTCCCTCCAAACACCCTTATGAAACTGGATTTGAAAGATTCTCTAACTCCACTCCAGAATGAAAAGTTTGACCCATACAACCACAGATTCACTGCCTTTTTCCAACCCTCTCTCGGGAACTCAACTTCTCGACCAATGCTGGACGCCTCCCAATCTTCTTCAGCGTCATCCAAAAGCGGGAGCGCTTCAAAACCACCAGACTCCAGGTGCTTGATCCACCCGCGCATCAGATAGTTCACCACCTACTCGTTTTCATATCCCAAATGGGTTCATCACTCAGATCCAAAGCTAATTGCAGAGTTTGAAGAATTTATTGAGTTGTTTTTGGTACCTCAGGGACTTCATCATGTGGGCAGTGACCCGCAGGGCTGATCTCGTAGTATGGAGCGTTGGGGATTTCCTTCTTTATCTTCTTTCCCCAAATCGGTCTCACCCATGGATCTTCTCTTCCATACATGAGACATATCTGAACATTGTTTTTCTTACACCTAGCATAGACCATCAAATAGCATTCCTCGATAAGCGTTAAGACCAATCACGCAGAGGGAAAGACATATAAAAACAAGATAACTACACTGTCTTATACCTAGATAAAGCTTCGGAGAAAGATAGCTGTCCACCAGGAGCAAGCATGATTGAAGCAAACGACGCTGCAGCAGCCGGATGCTGCGTGACCTCCACAATACGTGAGAATACTTTATCCACATTGGTAGAATGGTCTGTGTAGACCTGTTTAAGTATCTCAGCTATGCTTTCAGGATCACTTATCTTTTGCCACCTGCAATTTCATTGGGAAGTAAAACAAAAGTAAAGATATTAGACTGATAGAGATAGAAAATGATACTTTGCAGGTCAGAAGATGTGTTAATAAAGTCTCACTTACACTAATTCTGTGATTTTTTTCACTCTTGCCGGCAGAGGGAATGCTCCGGGCCATGGAAAGAGACGTGCTAACTTTGGGGATCTTACTGGATTAGGGAAGAAACCCCAGAAAGGTGTTGCATTAAGCAAGGTAACACCCTTTACCAGGTGAGGATGGGTTGCTGCAAAGTAGAGAGCTACATACCCTCCAAGTGAGTTCCCTGCAATGTACACAGGCTCACCGATAACCTGTACACATACTCAAATCGACTCAGCAACTTATTTAATGATAAGGGTTCATCGTGATTTCCTTTATTTCTTACTGAAACTAGAACACAAACAGAATCAAGAATAAGGATGAATTCTAGTGCATCCTATACTCTCCCATGCCCAAACCAATCCCAAAAGACTCCAGACCCACACTACCAGATGCTGATCTGGCAACTATTGAAATCCATGAGTATATGACTCATAGCAACAATATATAATGAAAGAGATAAAACACTGCACCATCCTCTTCTCCTAAACTTTCCAAGACTTGACAGTTTGAACTTATGACTAAAAGTTAATCAAGAGCTTAATGTGTTACATAACAACTGAATAGCATAGTATAATTTTCACAGGTATTGTTTACCTCTTCTACAAAATACTGAACTTGATCCCTCCAGAGATCCAGCGAGAATACGAGTTGATCAGCCCATGGTTCCGTTTTATCACCAAATCCCCAAAATGGTTCCTTATCTTCAGAGGCACCGGTTATTTCAGCTACGGTAGTAGGATCTTCAGTTGGGAGAGATAAACCTTGGCCAAGAAAATCAATCGCCCATACTCGGTAATCCCTTCCCAAATCCGTAAGCTGCTTCTCATAGTGAAATGAACCAACACCAAAGCCAGGAAGAAACAAAACCGCAGGAGCCTCGAGGTTACCACAACCCGATTTCTCATAATGTACTCTGAGCTTGGGTCTCCACTCACAGTGAGAATGGCTGATTTGAGCAGCAGCCTCACCATTTGATTCATCAGGCAAACCAGGAATCAAAACCTTTGATGTTGATTCTCCTCTTCTGGCTATACTACCCAAATCCTCATTCTCACCAACCACATAACCATCAGAATTCCCATTTCGTATCACAAGTCTGGATTTCCTGACCCCAGATAATAAGAGATTTGATCGATTTGGGACCAATCTTTTCGTGGCTAATTTACTACTCCAAGTCACAACAGAGCACTGGGGCACGAAGTTCGGTGATATTATCTCCATAACAAAAATCCTGTAAATGAACAAACCAAAGGCATATACCATTTGAAACAAATGGGCCACTCAGATTTCTCAACTTGACAGCAAAGATGAGAATCAGAAGGGAAAATCACATACAAAGTTGGAATTTTTTGTTTAGTTTTCAGAATTTTGATTCAAAAGCTAGCTGAAACCACATACAAAGATTCATGAACACTGAGGTAATCTTCTACAAACATCTTTTATCAAATCTAAATCAAAACATAGTAGGAAATCAAGTTTCGAGAAGTCTTCCGTCGAATTGAAATCAAACAACACCTAGACAACACCCAGTATCACCCGATTCATCGACAAAGAATTCGAATCATAATTAAGCTAGAAAAGAGTTGCAAGTTTATACCTTTCAAATTCCGGATGAGAGAAGCTTCATCAATTGGGTTTTTCGAACGGACTGACGTTATTCAGAAATTAAACGTCTCTTTGAGAGAGATTTAAAGGTGAAGAAACAAGTTTTAGAATTTGCTTTTGCTTGCTGGTTTGGTTAACTTCAATCGTTCGGTGCATACCGACAACAACGTTTTTATTTTTTCTCACAATATGACATTTTTTTTTGGATCTGACATTTGCTATATTTTGACACCGATGGAACATTGCATAAGAAACATTTTGGTTACAAAAATATCAGCGAATAGTACTGACGTTCATCTTCTTTTTCATTATCATCTTCCCAAAATGAAAAAAAAAAATATCTGCAATTTTCATATCAAATTTTGTGTGGTTTTATCTTTGTTTAGTCACTATTTTAACAGTGTAGAAGTCTAAAACGTATTCGTTTTCATTTGAGTTTTCTAGTTGATTTTGAATTTTAGAGAACTGATGTGTGTGAACTAATAAGTGAAAATTTTAACACCCTTCAGATTAGAAGACACAACTACCATATACATATTTTCATGGAATTCTACAATTATCACTTGTGACTGATAGCTGTTCTTCTACAAGGTCACTTCTTTTAGCATGCACTGATAGCTGTGGTTTTGTTTTGCGGTAGATTCTTCGTTACGATCATCTTCAGGGTTATAAGTCCAATCTTTAGAATATTCTTTCTCCTCATTGCTCATCTTTGCATATGCATCATTCTCACTATTTTCTAGCAGTCACGTCCAATCTATTTCAATAGACCACCAATGCGTGAAATTTCCGGGAACTGATGAAAAAATGTGAACCGTGAAGAGATTTCTAAACTAAGGTAGATTCAAGCTCAAAGGAGCTTAATAAGATAGGTATAGAAGATATAAAATGAATAGCTCATAAGGCAAAGAAACGCCTTTTTTTTTTTTTTAAAAACAAGGTTTTTCATTCTGAAAACCAATAAAAATCTATCTGTAAACCGAGCGTATAATCTGGTTTCTTCAAGTTCAACTGACCGGTGTAACCATTTGAATAACTTTTTAAATACGACAAACGCGTTTTACCAATAAACGACTTTTCCTCGCAATTTAAATCGACCTTTTTATTATTTTATTTTTTTTAATTCGTTTTTCCTCGAAGGAGCATCTATTAAAATATATATATATATATATATATCATAAAGAGCCTTTAAATAAGAGACATAATAATTAAAAAAAAAGAAAAAAAAAAGGAAAAATAAGAGAAAAATTCTTTGCTTTACAACAAAGGCTAATTCGGAGCTCTCATCCACATCTTCTTCTCCGCAACAACAACAAAAAAACAAAACAAACGGAAATTTTTATCCAGAAAATCAGATAATTTTTTCATCAATTTCATCTTCTTTGATCATAGGTGAGAATTCATCAGCTCAAAAAACGCAGTACCGATCGTTTACAACTCAAAATCAGAGAAGCTGATTCTTTCCCGATCGTTTTTTTTTTTTTTCGTGCAGACGTTAAGGATAATAATACCAATTTCCATTTCTTTGATCGATCGGTAAGGCGATTGTGTTTTTTTTTTTCTGTCGTCAATTTGTTTGAATTTGATCATCATAGGGTTTTGATTAGGTTTTGCACCAAATTAGGCGTCGAAAGGACGTTTCGTTGATCTGGGTTCGATGGCGGGATTAGAGAAAAACGCTGAATTCTCAGGGAAGACGAAATCGGCTACGATTTTCAACAGGTCGCTTACAGTTCACGGGAGGACAGTGGCAGATTCAAATCCAAATCTACACCAATTAGTCTAAATCGTACGACCTCCATTACCAAATTCTACACCCCCGTAGAATCAGTGGGAAGTTCTCTTAAAGGAAAAGTGAAGAACCTTTGTAGATTGTTTGAGAGTTCGAAACCCGTGGTGAAACCAGCGTCGTCAGCTGAGATTCCTCAAAAGCAAAAAGCTGGGAAATCTCTTTTACCCGAATCACGGATATCTCCGTTTTCGACGTTAAACAACTCGGTGATCCGTCTTCCCGGGACAGAAGATAGGATTGTGGTGTATTTTACTAGTTTGAGAGGGATTAGAAGGACATATGAGGATTGTTATGCTGTCAGAATGATTTTTAGAGGCTTTCGGGTTTGGATAGATGAGCGTGATGTCTCCATGGATATTGCTTACAGGAAAGAGTTGCAGATTGCAATGGGAGAGAAGAGCGTGGCGTTGCCTCAAGTTTTCATTATGGGAAAGTATGTGGGTGGTGCTGATGTGGTCAAGAGTTTGTTCGAGATTGGCGAGCTCGCTAAGATCCTCAAAGAGTTTCCAATGAGACAGCCAGGTTTTGTGTGTCGTTGTTGTGGGGACATCAGATTCGTTCCTTGTTCGAATTGTAGTGGGAGCAAGAAACTTTTTGATGAGGATGAAGATAGACTCAAGAGATGTCCAGACTGCAATGAGAATGGATTGATACGTTGTCCGGATTGCTCATCTTGAACCTGAAAAACCATTTAAAAAAAAAAAAAGAGGTATTTATTTCTCTTTTGGTATTTCCATTGTTGTGTAGAACAGTGAATGATGCTACAACTATCCGAAAATCTCTTTTGGATCAGCAGCATTTCACTTTGGGTTTTTAAGGTTTGTGATCAACGGTAATTGGGAATGCTGATGATCGTGGATTTAGTTATGTATGTTTCCTACTAAGGACTAATGTAATTGTGTAGTCAAAATGTCGAAACGGGTAGTAAGCATTTTGATGTTCGTGTGTCAATGTTGTGAAAGACAACTGTGTTCTTATGCTATGTATTTGATTGTAAATACTTAGTGTGTTTATGGGTATTATGTTGATTAGGACAGTAACTGGGTTCTACTCACTTGATCGTCTTTTTATGACAACTTGGTGAGAAGTATTCTACCAACATAATCATCTCTCGATCGTGTTTGCTAACTCTCGAGTCTCAAACCCAAATCATTGGACTATTGACAATATTCAAAACTTTGCTTCGGCACCCATATAGGATTCTATCAGTGAAAAGTCTATAAGGGAAGCGGTCATACTTCATATCCACATTGATTAACCTTTTTCTAAATATGATGTTGGGCAACTCGATGCAAAATTATGGTTTAAGTGAACCCAACATTTAACCCCATTGTCAGCGAAATCATTCCCCCAAAAGAAACTATTTCATTACTCATTAAAATGGTCCATTGGCTTATCGGCGGATACAACAAGTCGGAATCAATCCAATAACTTTGGTGACATGATAGAATCAGACGTGGTAAAGGAGAGCACTTGGCTATTATATCGATTACTTGATTTGTTTGATTAGAACTAAACGAAAAGGAAACAAGGTGGAACTCTTCTTAAAATGTCAGAGAGTCTTAGCCTCTTAGGAGTATATTTTCCTATTAGGTCCAAGACTAAATCTTTGGAATCTGAAGCAAATTCCAACTCTTAGAAAGCCCAATTGTATTAATGATAGAGGCAGCCCATCTGAAAACTCAACTTTTAAAAAGCCCAATCATCATTGTCTGATCATCATCATTGTCGTCGTCATCATCATCATCATCTTCTTCATCTTCATCTTCATCATCATCATCACCACCATCAGCATCAGACACCACCATCATTATGAATGTTTATGTGATGGTGATAATGATGATAATATGATGTTGATGATGATGTTGGTATGAAGATGGTATGATGATGAATTGATGATGTACACAACGATTAAAAAAAAAGTAAAAAAAAGGAGTGATTGCGAAAGTGCAGTTTTGCAAAAACAATTGTCAATCGTCTGGTTTTGTAGTTGGCCATTTTTAGACAGTTCTCCCAATATATAAATATAATAGTTTCATAAAAGATCAACAGAAATATATGAGTTAGTAAATTTCTTTACCAACCTGTTTTTTTTTTTTTTAATTTTTTTTTCTTTCGGCACGAGGAAATCCTTTTTACGTTTGATTTTGCATCTTTCCTTCTTTTATGGTTTTAGTCACAGTTGACGGTTTAGAGATTGTTTTTCACGCAACGTTTTCACTTTAATTCAAAGGTTACTTGAACAGTTGAACTACTATGGGTATCTTCTTCACGCACGCATCCACCTCCCACCATTTAATACAAACCTTATTTGATTATTTTATTACTGGATTAATAACCGTACTAGCTATTTTTATGAGTATTTTCTATTTCCAATAAATATTTAAAGTTTTGCACTATATGAAAATTTTCCATTACCATTGGAAATATATTTCCACATAGGGCATGAATTTGAGAACGGGACGTCTGTTCACTCCTAGATTTTGGTGACTGGTTTTTGAGTTGTCAAATTAGGTTGTTCTAGTTGTTAGATGACAAGTGATCGACCCTAGCGTGTTTTGTGTTCTCGGTGGACATGGCATAATGTTGATAGTTTTGGCATAACCACGTAGCTTCTGCAATGTGTCACAATTATCGGGAGAAAGCATGTCATGAACGATGAATGTGTACATCTCTATCACTACAGAAAATACGCTCGTTCCCGACGGATTACCCGACAGAAATAAATCCGTCGGAAAATCCTAACGGCTTAACGAGAGACGCGTCCGACGCAAAATATCGTCGGCTAATCAGAGCACATAGTTTTTCATAGAAATTCTTTCATATTTTCTAGTGACTTATCTTTTAATCTATAGGAAAGATGAAATCAAACACACCCATAGGCCATAGATCTATTAACATACATAAGATATGAACGAGAAAAGCATTTCAGGAATTTAATTGGACATGAAGTCCAAGTTGACATGTCGAGTAAGTTTTATTTCAACCCCCTCAACGAATATAGGGCCTTCAAGCATACGTAACCGTCTCAAAGCCAGTTTCCAAATAAACGAAAAGATGTTAGGGTATAGTGTAAGATATTGAGATTCTTGTGGGCTAACGGAATATAAAATATAAAGATATTATATCGATTTCGAAATGTTGCCAGGACGATATGAGAACCATGTGATGATACGTGATTGCTTTTCTTCAACTTGGTGACAGAGAAAAAATAAAGGAGAAAAATAAGAACAAAAGCTGTACAACCAGACGACCTCGCAAATGAGTAAAAAGACCAGATCTTATATATGCCTCTTCCGCCGAAGCATAAATTATGCTGCATAATGCATGAAATGCTAGAGTCCAACCGTAAATTCTTAAAATTTTACGCCATTTTTTTGGAATATTTTCCTACACATCCGTTGTCGATATTATAAAACATTGGGATCAACAGACATCTTCGATTGATGGACGTGTTTGAGTTGTTGTTTTTTTTTTTTCACTTCTTCATGTTTTTTTTTAATATTATACATATATACTGCATACATGAGTAGATTATAACATATTTGTTAATCGTTATAGATACTTTGATGTTATTTTGACATATATGACACTACATATGTTATCGTGATCACAGCAATAAATTAATCAATTGTTCGTCAACAATGTATATGATTCCCATAACATTATTAAACTTAGAAGTTGAAAGAACAACTTGGTATGTTAGATAGGAGATCTGATATTATAAAATTCTGAAAATGTTCTGTTGGCAATATATGTGTGTATATAGACTATAAACACATCTACATGAAACACAAACACATGGATTTCTCTTATACACAACGACATGGATATAAATCCAATATTATCGGCGTATTAAAAAATAAGACAATGAATGAGGGGGTGTGAGTGTGACAATCAACCATGTGAAATCTTGTTCTTTCTATGTATACTATTTTAGTATTTTTGTTTTGTTTTATTTATTTGTTATCTTACTATATCTTTGCGATAAGCTTATGCCAACTGACTTTCAAATTAAATGGAATATTCTCAATTTGTTAGGTGGTTGGATCTCATATCCATTAAAATAAAAATAATATGCAACAATAATTTATTTTATTTATATTCTTCTATATTCATGCTACCCAGTAATTTAAACATTTCTTACAACTATAGGAGTATGCTCTTTTCCCTCCAATTAGGAATATGCTTAACACTATAATGTTTATCAAACAGTCATGGATGATTATCCTAAATGTACACAGTATATTTATTATTTAATCTAATTATTAAAGACGTGGAGTTGCTTTAACTTTTAAGATTCTCTATTTTAGTGGTGTAATTTCTTCCTCATTATCATATACTGTAGTATTGTTTGAAGGAGGAAACTTGAGTATATAGAATTGGGTGAATAATTTGTCGCTATTGGACTAGGTTGGACTAATCGTTAAAGAAATAAAAGAATTAGGAGTCTTTGGCCTCTGGTCAATAAACAAATATTAAATGAATTCATAGCAAACTATTTAATAACTATGAATAAACTTACCAACGTTAATATTTGACCCCAAAAATCAAAGTCATAAATAGAGCTTTGAACAATATTTATGGGGAAGAATTGAATAGTTTCGAAACATATAATGATAACCTTAATTAAGACGACTTAAAAGAACCATTCAGACAATTAATTTCTGAAAGCAAAAAAAATAAATTCCAGGTATAACCACGTCATCAAGACAAATACACGTGGACCAATGATGTAAAAACGTGCACGGAACAGTAAAAGAAAGGATCCACGCGGTATCACAGCCTCATAATAATAATATTCCCCTCAAAATGGAATAATTAAATTTTTATCCAATCCCGAATTTAAGCCTCTTTTTTTTAATTTTCTGACAATGACAATGAAAAATAGGTTTCGTGTAGAGAGAGGATCCTCCACGTGTCGTTAAAAAAACAAGAATAAGTTAGAAGCGTGACTGGCTAAAGCCGGTAAAACCAATATCCTTGAACTGCCACATCCGGTTGTGTGGTTAATTATTATCTTTATTTTCTGAAAAAGAATAAAATGGGGTTTAAGCTTTGGGTCATCAGCTGTGGTTTCTTTTCAAAGGGTTTTATGTCTATTTCGTTATTTCCATTCTAGAAGAGAGAGAGAGGGAGAGAAAGAGAAGGACGACCGTGAAATCTTCATTCTAAAATCTTAGGATTTCGAAGTTTCTGTAAAATTTGTATTCATTTTGTATAGCATTAGCAATTGTTTTTAATCAGATTCGTGAGGGTATTATTAATTTTCTGGGTAAAGTAGCGTATTTTTTCAGTTTGCGTGATCTATAATTAACTGGGGTGCGCGAGATTGTGATCCAGAGGTCGTTGGGTGATTCGGTGAGTTTTTTTTCATCACAATTCATTATCTCGATTCTGTTTATTTCTCCATCTGTTTTTTGTGACAAAGTGTTGAATCTGATGTCGAATTTCAAATTCGAATAAATTTTTGGCGGCTTGTCTGAAGTTGGCCATCGAGATCTGATCAGGAAGATCATGTTTATTGTTTCTTTCTACGTATATTGTCAACATTTGAGTTACTCTTGTTCTGTTGTTGATCTCAATTGTTGTAATTCCATCGATGACGTTGCTTGTTTCGCTGCAAATGTTTAAAAAATATATATATATATATATTTAACATTTGATAAAGGGTTTGGGATTCACTTTTGATCTGATCTGTATAGGGGTTTGGTTTTATCTTCCTGATTTTGCATCTGACCTCGGATCTGTAGATCATTAGTTTGATTTTGCTGGAGATGATCATGGGAGTAAAAGTTTTGTGCTGAATTTTTTTGCAGGTTGTTTTGTTATTATGCATAATTGAGAAATGGTGGTTAAGAGGAAGTTAAGTTGTGGCTCTAATGGCTTTGATTTCCCCAATATTCCCAAGGCTCCTCGTTCAAGCAGGGTAAAGATTCTTGTGCTTCATTTGGATTTATTTTCTGTGTGTTTTTTTCTAAATTCCTCTCTGATGACTTGTGTTTTCTGTTTTAGAGGAAGGTATCAACTAAGATAGCTGATGATGATGACAGTCAGATCTGTGCGATTGATTTGCTCGCTTCTCTTGCGGGAAAGTTGCTGGAAGAAAGCGAAAGTTCTTCAACGTCTACCTATGCATTTGAAGGGGATAATCATGATGATCATTTGGGTGGAGTGATTAAGCAAGAACTTGAAGATGTCTATAATAAGCCTTGTAAATCTGAGTTCTCTGATCAAGGAAACCCCGCCTCAAAGTCGACTAGTGAAAATACTAGTATTACGTGTTTGCAAGTTTCGTCTTTGGAAAATGATTGCATTTTGGAGCAAACACCGCTTTCTGATTGTAAGAAGGCGTGTGTTTTTAAGTCCCTCGTAGGCACTGAGGAGACAGGTGTTGTTAATGAGGAAGCCGGGTTTGGACAAGGAGAAGCAACCGGTGGTTTAACTGCTGATGCTTTTAGCTTAAAAGATCTGAGTCAATTACATTTGCAGTCTCCAGAATCAGTCCATCTGGATGGCGATGTAAAATTGGCACCATGCACAGATCGTGTCCCTGATGATTCTTTTGAAGGATATGTGAATCATTCTAAGTTAGTTTGCAGAGATGATGACGAAAACAATTGTAAGTATTACAAATTTAGTGACAAATGTAGGTCATATAGGCCTCCCTCTCGGGTTGGAAGTCGAAGAATAAAGAAGTCGGTAATGAAAAAATACGGGAGAGGAGTCTCCAAGTTGAAGTGTTTTGAAGACACTAGAACAGGTTAGTATCATGTTCTGCTGTGTTACTCTTTGTCGCATCCATTTTAGTTGCTGCTCTGCCCTTACTTTGCTTGTGGATATCTGTCTAGATGGTCATTTGAAGGCTCTGTTTCGAAAGAGAAAATTATGTTATGGTTACAACCCATGGAAGCGTGAGACCGTTCATAGGAAGAGAAGATTGTCTGACAAAGGGTTGGTCGTAAATTATGATGGAGGACTCAGTAGTGAAAGTGTTTCTAATTCACCTCAGAAGGGAGAATCACGTACGTATCGGTCTATATCCAGATGCTTCATTATCAGGCTGATATGGTTTTTATTTCATGATCTTTTGGCTTCTTTGTTAAATGCAGAAAATGATGTTCTCTCTGCCGCAATAGGTCTTCATTTAAAGGACTCCCCTGGTACTTGATCAGTTGATAATTCACAGAATTTGACTGAGACATGATATGTGGGTCTCATGTTATATCATTGTTTGCAGTAAAGTTCAGCATCAAGTCGCTTAGGATTCCGGAGCTTGTTATTGAAGTTCCAGAGACAGCAACTGTACGCTTACTGAAGGTGCGTGATTAAATGTCATTCTCTGTCGGACCATCGGTCTCTTAAGATGCTTTGGTTCTGCTGTGTACAATGATGAAGTGTTATTTCATAACATTAGTCATGATACTTAACACTTTTGGTTGCAGAGGACGGTGAAGGAGGCTGTTACTGCTTTACTTGGTGGTGGAATACGTATTGGGGTGTTAGTCCAAGGGAAGAAGGTTAGAGATGACAACAACACTCTATCACAGACTGGTCTTTCGTGTAGAGAAAATCTAGGCAACCTTGGCTTCACCTTGGAGCCTGGTCCCGAAACATTGCCTGTACCTCTTTGCTCTGAAAATCCTGTTGTTTCTATGCCAACTGATTCTACCAATTTGTCAGAAAGGTACTAACAAACTTTCTCTTATATATATATTTTTTTGCTGCAAATTTTGCTTTTGTGTACGGATAAATTTGAAGCTCTAGATATTATTATTCCTAAGGAAAATCATTCGCTCTTGCCAGGTCCGCAGTTTCTCCCTCGTTAGATACTATAATTCCTCTCCCTCTCCAAGATGCAGATCTCCCGATTAATTCGGGAAAAAGTGTGGAGAATAACCATGAATTAGTCCCATATCAGAGTGACATATCAGCTGATGAACAACCTTCATCAGATTCAAGAGCGTTGGTTCCAGTTTCGGCCTTGGAATCCGGGGCTCTAGCAATTGTTCCAGTTAACGAGAAACCTAAGCGTACAGAGCTTTTAAAGCGTAGAACCAGGAGACCATTCTCTGTTACAGAGGTAGAAGCTCTAGTACAAGCAGTTGAAGAACTTGGGACTGGAAGGTAAAAAGACTGATTCGGTTGATGATGGTTTATATAATAACGTGGTGTGGGGGTCAAACTAATGATCAATAATTATCTTGCAGATGGCGTGATGTGAAATTGCGTTCTTTTGAGAATGCAAGTCATCGAACCTACGTGGACTTGAAGGTAAGATACCTAGCAGAAACTGGACAAACACACTTTGAATCTTATCCACTACAAATTGAAAGCCTAATGGTTCCAATAACCGTGTGATGAATTTTTGCAGGACAAATGGAAAACGTTGGTTCACACAGCAAGTATTTCACCACAGCAACGAAGAGGAGAACCAGTGCCTCAAGAACTGTTAGACAGAGTCTTAGCAGCACATAGGTATTGGTCACAGCACCAAATGAAACAGAACGGGAAACATCAGGTGGCTACAACAATGGTGGTTCAATCAGGTTCGTCCATGTAAAGGAGAAAGATAATAACAATAACTTTCACTTGACGACAAAGGAACCAACGTGGGCAACTGTACAAAGGCAAACAACAAAAGTACAGAACCATGCTTAATTTCTGAGAAGAAGACTATATATTTTTTTTTTTTGTAATCATAGCTGGCAGAAACAAGACGTTCCTTGACACTTTTGGTTACTTTTATGGTACGTCTGTTCATTCCAAAGTCTAATTGATTTGATTCTGTAATATGGTGTTATTGGTTGGTAGGTCCATGGAAAAAAGGGACATGTAATTTTAGACATTCTTTTATTTTTTTGTTCATCATTCAATCTATGGCAGTGTAACTTTGAGTACTCTTGTTAGATAATGGTTTCATCAAATTTCTAAACCATTTGACATATTTTTTTCTCCAAAACCCATCTTCTCTTGTCTATATGTTTTCTTTTTGTTTCTTGATTGTTAAAGTTATACCTAAGTTTCAAATTCTTTTGTTTTTCAATCATCTTTACGACATAATATTAAAAACAAATAGGATTTGGCGCTCTAAATAGGAAATGCTCTTTATGATTATACTATTCAATCTTGTAGAAAAATTGATGTGGCGGTTTTATTTGATGGAGTTGAGTAAAATAAGATTTAAAATGGTGATTTAAATTTGTTGATTTTGAATCATATGATCTTTATTTGTAGCTGATTTGTTTAAAATTATAGCTATTGGATTTGTGTTGTTCATTGACTTTTTTTTAGTTAGTAGAATGTTAATGCGTGTGACCAAGACTAAATCTATGAAAAGAGAAACTAAGTTTTGTATTCCATCCATTATTTATTCACTTCCTGCTTTTGTTTCTTTGATTTTTTCTTTCCATAGTCGATTCTATTCGATGGTATTCTAATTAAAAGTAGAGGTCCATGAGTTCTACGCGGCGAATTTTTTTTTTTTTCCAACTAGCTTAGTGACTTTAATACTCAGTTAATATAGTATGGAGCAAACTTCGAACCTCGAACCTGTAATTTAATGTGTGAGGTGACCACCATTGTACCACTTGTTTATTACTTCTATGCGGCGAATCTATTTTCAAACTAGCGAAAAACTAAGTTTTTGTTTTATTTTTAGGATTTTTGGGGGTTCTTCTATCATATTGTAGATCGATTTTCTGAATAAACGGCTCCCTCATATGAAGAAGATAATGAAGTGCATTACTATGAAAATTATTGTGTTGTTTACTTAATTTTGTTGTTGATTTCGTCCATATTCTTGCCGAATTATAATATTGATTCTCTTGGAACTCAAACCATTTGAATAACTATTTATTTCTGTTATTTGCACGTCATAAAAGCAGATCTTGTGTCCTTGGTTGACCAAAAAAAAAAAAAGAGAAGATCTTGGGTCCTTGAAACAATATGTACAGTTTACAATATTAAAAGAAGAAGTTTCATCATTACTAGATCTGAGTTTTTACGTTAACGTCTAAACTCAAATATGCAGGATTTTTTTGTAGGGTCCATCCAATAATAGATAGCATTTCAAAAAATGTATATGTACATTTTTACGAACTATTACAAATAATGGACATTAATACACTATGGAGGGGTGTTGACCCCAAAAAAAAAAAAAAAACACTATGGAGGGGTATATTCGTTGATTGGTAAAAGACTAAAAGCTAAGAAGCGACAAGGTCAATTCATGTATTTTCAAATTGACTATCAATGTCGTCATGGAGCCATGGAAGCACTTGACCCTAGTTAGCTCGAGGTGACCATGCCTTCACATTCTCGATGCCAACATATTTGATGCTTCAATGTTTTGACTTTTGATTATAAGTTTATAACGTGCATATAACAGCAATCCACATACAAACTTAGTCGTCTATCTTTTTTTACTATTATCGTTAACAGTGGCGGATCTAAAAGTTATTTTTATCCGGGGCATAACTCTAACAAATTTGAGAGATTTTGTTAATTTCCGTAGATATATTATAAAACATAACGAAAAACTACATGAGTTTAAAAAAATGAGTATGAGACACATGCACCACCCTTCATATATAGCCTTACGTCTGCCCTTGATCGTTAATATTATTTTCTGAATATCTTTTAACATAGAAGTAAACTTATTCATTTTTCTTTATATATGTTGAGATTGACTTTTTCTCGTTTTATCATTTTATTAATGTGTTAACCTAAAAATACACATATTCAAATTTTTTTACATTGAAATTGAATTGACCTCATTAATATATATATTTTTTCGTAAATTATCCTCGTTGTTTTACTCATCTTGCTTTTATAGAAAACCTATTTCAAATATGTGCAGAATTGCCAATTTAGCGTTTGAGATTGAATTATTTCGTTATTATTATTTTAAAAAACACATTTACCATTATACTTAACAATCAACGCAATCTAATTCTTTCATTTGGCGAAGTTTATCATAAATTATCTTACGTTGTGGATAAGCGAGAGCTAAACTACTTTTGTACACTGACAAGATTTACGAAACTGATGGTGTCTTCGACTTAGATTTTTTATATATAAGATTTTCCAGTAAGATATATTTTTGTCTACTACTGAAAACTTCTCTCTAAGAAAGAAAATTTCTGCAAACTTGAAGAAGATAATGTTGCTACTCATTCAAGCAACTTTATATTCATTGTGGAAAGAAAGTCTCCACCATAACTTTGTTACACAAACACAAAAGTTACACTTTTATTCCTCATAAGTAACCAAGGTGTAAAATGCTTGAATGTAACTCGTTTCTCTCTCTGGTTCAAACACTTTGATTCCTCATAACCGACGTGTAAAATTATTATATATAATTCCTATCTTTCTTTCTCCCCATAATTATTGTCTTAGCCCAAAAAACCCCAAATTTAATTCTGAATACACAGTACAATATTAACCAAAAAACCAAATAAAACTCAACTTTTGTAAACACCAACGGAAAAGGTTCTCGAATGATCCTCATATTAAAAATAACAATTCAAAAAAAGATAGATAAATTTTTTCTGTCTAGGTAATTTAGATTTTGAATTTTTTGGCCGTTTATATTACGGCCATCAATTCATCATTGCACAACTTATTAGATCTACGAAGTAGATTACTTGTCGAGGATGATTATTGCGCGATTCTTTTCAGTATCTGCATACATTTGATCCACTTCTCCCCGAGTACTGTACATCTGCCCAATTGGATCGTAAAAGTACTGCACATTGAAATTAGATGAATATGAAAATGTGCTATCTATGTATTATGAAAAAAAATTGGATATGAAGTAAAGTCTAGGAGAAAAACATTAGAGTGAGCGGGCATATTAAAGCATATGCATCCATCTTCTTTGACCCGAAATTATCCTTTAATTTTATGATACACCATATTTTCTTGAAAAACTGAATACTTTTTTTCCATATCACGAGAGATTCCATCCCGAAATATAGAACAGTAATTTTTAGAACTTGTGAATTTTGTAGTGACAAAAAGAGGATGAGCCTAGTAGAAAGCCTAAATCTACATGACGATAACAAGTAGACTGTTAATAGGATGCTAATTTTTCATCACAAAAAAAGAAGAACAATTACCCGGTAGAGTCGATCGTGGGGCTTGAGACGCTCCTCAACGATCCAACCAGGGCGAAGCCAGTTGTAACGAGGACACATATGATCAAATATAGTACAAGAAGCATTGGCTATTGTGTTTAATCGTTTTTTACGATTCACAATAATCAAAGTCTCTCTGCCTTCTCTTGAAAGATCCGCAACGCTACTCTCGTAATTGATCCCCTCCGACGCTCTCCTCTGTCGTGGACGCTTATGTCGTTGTTGTCTAGAAACACTTGATTCAACATCCATATCTTATCTTTGTTATCGTCTTGTTACACTTTTTATCTTGACGAGTTCCACGTCTTTCTATATAAACGGAATTTATCACCCTAAAAGTACATATAAGGGTATATATAAGTGTGCCATGTGTTGTCTCTATCTTCGTTATTTTGCACCTTATATAGAAACATATCTATTTGCCCAAAAATATATAGAAACATATCTTAAGAAGATTACACAATGTCCACAATACATTAATGTATTTATTTTCTATTTTCGATATCTTGCACCTTATGTGGAAACATATCTTAAGAAGTTTACACAATATCCACAACACATTATTGTATTTATTTTCATAAACAAACTTCTGTATTTTACATTTAACACCAAATATAAAATGAATATCAATTAAAAATGTTTAACGATTTTTTTATTAATTTTTTTTATGAATTTTTGTTTTTGGAAAACTTTACCTTTTCTGAAATTTAATACAACTATCAAATTGAAAAAAAAAAATGATTACATTGCTGTAAAACAATATTTAATTAGAAGATAAACCAACAATAGTCTAAGTTCCAACAAAATTCACCGATATAACATTAATTTATTATATAAGATTAGATGAATATCCACATACGTAACTTTTTTTCTTTAAAAAATTAATTGTAATTTTTTTGTTTGATTATTTTTATGTAAGAATCTCTAATTTTATTTTCTATTAGCTTATTCTAGTCTTGTATCCTTGAATATCTCTTGACATAGAGGTTCACTTGTTAATGTCAATTTTAACTATGTAAAATTAAACTGCTATTAATTGGTTTAGCTGGGTTTTGTATACATATATTTTGATGTAAATGTAAACTTGTTTTTTTTCTTTTTCTTATATGTATGTTTAGATTGAATTATCATCATTAATATCATCTTTTGAATATCTTATCACATGGAGGTAAACTTGTTCATTTTTTTTTATTATTTACGTTAAAATTGAATTAGTCTCATATTTATTCTGTTGTTTTAGGAGACATTTTTCAGTATGTGTAGAATTGCAACTTTTCATTGAAGATTGAATTATCTTCGCTAATATCATATCTTGAGTATTTTTCGACGTAGATGTAAATTTGTTTTTTTTTTGTCAATAAATTACAATAGTAAAAAAAAAAAAAAACATGACCAAACAAACAAAAATATGGAGTGGTTTATTATTAGGATGATTTACAAATGTAAAAAAATCATATGAATAATCACATCTCAAAATCAGTCTATATATAATGTAATGGCAAAAACAAGTTTATATGAATTACATTGGTTAATGAAATATATAGCTCGAGTTTTTTTTCTGTGGGATTTATTTTGACATGTTTTAATTATTTAAAAATGTAGGCATTTTAGGGTTTATAAGGTTTGGGCAAAACAAAAACGAAAACAGAAGTATACGGTTGTTGTCGGCGCCGGAGGAGATGAGTGGGGCAGGAGCGCCGGACTTTTTCTACAGAGAAGCTCAACGTCTTGGCTATGTTGCTCGCTCTGCGTTCAAGGTGAAAATTACATTCATACCCTCCTCTGCTTCGTCTTCTTCTTCTTCTTACATCGACTCTTCTCTCTCTCTCTCTCCCCGCAACTACAGCTCCTGCAGATTCAAAAACAGTACAAGGTCATCAAACCAGGCTCCTCTGTTCTTGACCTAGGTTGCGCACCTGGTGCTTGGCTTCAGGTCTTTTTTGATATTACATCATTTCCAAGTTTTGAATTCTGGGAAAAGAGGTTTAAACTTGAATTTGTTGCTAATAATCCGGTGTAGGTTGCCTGCCAAAGCTTAGGTCCACTAAAAAATGGTGGAAATGTCGTTGGTATGGATATAAAGGTCAGAGGAAGCTTCACTTTGATTTTCCAAAAACGTAATTTTTTTTTTTGCTGTAAACTGTACTGTGTGAATCAATGCACCTTTTTTTTTGCAGAGCAGAAGGTAAAGGTTCCTCCACAGTGTGATTCGCGAGTCCAAACCATTTCCGCCGATGTTTTAAACTTTCCCAGACAAAAGATTAGGGAGTTATCGCCTCAGGTGATTATTAGAATTTAACCGCCCTTTCATGATTGGAAATGTTCTGAAACTGTCTTGGATAACAGTTGCACTGAGTCGTCTAGTGTTTAAAGCACCGTCTCTGTTGATGATTAGAGCAATAGCCGTGAATTTGCCAAGTTAGGCTCTTTCCTAGTCACTCGTTTTCTTGAACTGTATTTTGGGGTTGGGGGCTTGGTTCTAAACCTGTTCCCTGACCATGGTTCTAACAAGGTATGGATTGCTCTGTGGTGCAGCAAATGGGATTTTCAGTCATTCTTTCAGATATGTGTCCCTCAGTATCTGGAATCACCACTAGAGATGCAGCTCTGTCGGCTGAATTGGGAATGCGAGCACTTGATTTGGCTGTTGGTCAAGCTGCCCTCTCTCAGTCACCTGATGATGATGATAATGAGGTTTCAAGCAGCGAAGGCCGTCGTGGTGTACTTAGGCATGGGGGTCATCTTGTGATCAAGCTTCTAGAAAGCGAGGATGCTCAAGGTACGGGAAAGAACTGTAAAATAGAGTCCAACTATATACAATTGGAAAAATGCTTCTTCTGTAGAATAACGCTGTTTGTTTTTGTTTAGATTTTGCTCGAATTTGCAAGCCCATCTTTAACAAGGCATCTTGGTTGAGGCCAAAAGCTACAAGATCATCATCTCGAGAAATTTACTTGATTTGCCAGGGATTTCGATAATGAAAGCCTTAATATACAATGACAATCCAACGGTAACTCTTTTCATGTAGATGTATTCAGTATTTTCTCGGATCATGTAGTCTATTATGGAAAAGAACAAATTAAATAATATAGAATGCTGATTTTGCGTGTTACATTGCAACTTCTCTATCTGTCTCTCTGTGCAGTAGTATATGTTTCTCATACACAATGAAATAACAAATTAAAGGTTGACACTGTTATTACCGGATCTGTGTCCTCCCTAATGACCAGAGTCCTGTGTCCTTCACCGGTGTCTGTAAACAGAAAAATGGTATCAATCAATAGAAAAATGGCGATCAATCAACTGTGCAGAAAGAACCAGATGATTTGATTCTGGTCTGAAGGAATTTCAAAACTCGAAAAAAGAATACAAACCTGCATTTTCACTGAAGGGAAGACGTTCCAAAACCGCAGGGTCTCATCTCCTGCTCCGGTCACTATAGTCTGGCCATCAGGTGACGTAGCTAAGTAAAGTACTCTCATACTGTGCCCAGTAAGGGTTGCAACCTACACAAAACAATTATCGGTTGATGCATCAGTTATATAGTAGAAGAAAGAAAGATCAAGAAATGAGTTTTTCAGCGGAAACAAAACTACCTTTGCCATGGATGGGTATTTCCAGAGCATGATTTGGTTTTGAGAGTACCCGTGAGTGCTCACTATCTCGTTAACATTCTTGCTCCATGCCAGATTGCAGACCTGGCTCCCAGTGTCGATGCTGTTTAACTGATGTCCGTTTGTCGTGTTCCAGAATCTAATGCATCTGTCTGCGGTTCCACCTCCTGAAGCAAGGAGGCTGCTCTGATGAGGAGACCATGTAATTGCCTTAACCGCTGCTGTATGCTCAGTCAGCTTCAGAATAGGTTGCTGTGAATGATTGTTCCATACCAATAACTGTTTAAAAAAAAAGAACCCACCAATGTTTCTTAATATGATAAGCTTCAAAGAAGTTTAACGGCTCAACTCTTAGCTATTGGTCTATTGTATCTAGCCAAGGACTGGATTGGTCAGAGAGCAATTAGTAGTCTCTCATTAACCAAGTCTCTTGGGTCTGGTGAATTGAAACAAGAAAAGCAGTTCATAGCTTTGCTCATATCATATGGAACACATAGCAGTGAATAGCTAAAAAACCTGATTATCATTTCCTCCAGACGCAAGCTCTCTATCATCGTGAGACCATTTCAACCCGCAGACCTCAGATTTGTGCCCCACGAGTTTGCTGACATAATCACTCTGGACTCGGATATCATGTTGAAGGATGTTTCTGTCTCTGCTCCCTGACGATAAGATCCTTGAGTTCCATGCCAAGACACCAGTTCTCGTTTGATGACCTCCCATGGTTCGGACTCTCTTGCACTGTGTTCCGTCCCAAACCTGCCAGCAAACATTAAATCTTTAGTAACTTCAATGCATCCTAACAAAACTTTCCACAACCACAGATTGGAAGGTAAACAACAACACACCTGAACCTGACCATGACTTGTACCGATAGATATATATGAACCCTCCCGTGTCCACTGAACAGAGCACACGCTGTCATTAGGCCCCAGGTCGCATAACTTCGTCACCTATTCAATAAATGCACTGTTAAATGAATCCACCACAACCAATAACATTATGCAAATCTTAAAAACTAGTCAACTACATCAAAACACTCACTTTGCTATTGGAAGCAGTCCAAAGATAGACACAAGTACCAAGCCCAACGGCAAGAACATTCTGTGAGCTCCAGTCCACAACATTCAAGTAGAAGTCATCTTGTAAGGAAGGAGCATCCAAGACCTGAGAGACCACATAAAAAAACAATCTTTCATTTCTACCTCCCAAGAATATGTAACCAAATAACATAAACAGATTGGATGTAAACAATATAATACCTTATGAGGTGTTTTAGGAACCTTGCGAGGCGGTTTAGGAGGCGGAGACGAGTCACTGGAGAGGCCATTATCATTTCCGAGAATGGAAGGAGAAAAAGGCGAATTAGGGCTTGAATTAGAACGATCCGTCTTGAATCTCAACATATTGGTACATGGACTCATCGGAGAAGAAGCAGATCCTTGACCACCTGCAGGAGACAAACAAGAAGAAGCGAAATCAGATCCAAAAAGCTCAGATTTTAAGAGTCTAGAGTAGGCTTCGTTCCCTCCCTCTTTAACCGGAGTAGTCGGTTCCTTATCCTGCAGATCGAAGGCGTGGAGTCTCGAAGAAGATCTGCAAGGTATGAATCTGTCGCTGCAAGTCGATTTAGAGGGCGAGGATAAACTTGAAATCCCTCGAAACGAGCTCGAAAACGTCTCCAACCGCAACGAAGTCTGGTTCATCCCGGCGGGTAGATTCAGACCGGTTTTGGAGCTCTGTGGCGATGCCATTTCTGGGTTCTCTTTCAAAATCACTGGGAGTGTTGTTGTATTGGTTTGGTCGGAGATTGAAACAACTAACAACCGAAGGAGAAGATTGCAAAAGAGAGCTTATCTCTTTTTTCTTTTACCTTCTTTTGCAAAGAGTAATGTTCTCCAACGGTCAAATTTTGGTGGTGGGAGAGATTATATAATATATAGGAGCGGGATCTGATTAAAATACGGACATTTATGAAACGATGTATTATCTTATCGATTTGGGGTTCATGCTCCAACGGTCAAATCTTGGGTCAACAAATATCGATATGTATGCCGTTAATTTAATAATTAATACAATGTAGGCAACAAAGCCGTCTTAGCTCAGTGGTAGAGCGCGTGGCTTTTAACCACGTGGCCGTGGGTTCGATCCCCACAGACGGCGGTGTTTTGAACTTTACAATTTTGAAAACGACAAACAGTCTTTGTCCTTTTCGGTTTGGTCCCCAAATTATGAGTCTAACTTTTGGTTTAAGGGTATAAAAACCAAACCCGTTTCGGTGCACTTCTTACTTCAAAACGAGTTTTAACCATTTTACGGCCTTTGGAGCAATCAATTCCATCTTTCTAAAGGGGTTTTAGGGTTTCGTTACTCACCGATACTTCTCTCTCTCTCTTGAAAACATGACTGCCGAACAGAAAGAGGAACTCGCCGCCAAATTGGAAGAGCAAAAGATCGATGTAATAATGATCTTTCTTTCTCTACCTTTTTATTTTTTTAGGTTTCTTGCTATCTCAAAGTCTGAAAATTATTGAGCTGGATTCGGATTAATTTATTTCTTCTTACCTAGATCTCCGTGACTAGTTTCTGATATTCTAACACTGGAGCTACCAATTTTTTAGATCTGAATCTTCTTTTCTCGAACTGTATGAATATATATATCGATTCTCGCATTGCTTAAGCCGACGTAATTTTCTAATTTTTTCTTTAGTCGTTTTAAGAATTTTCTACTTACTGTTTCTTCTGATTTCGATTTGTACTTTGTAGCTTGATAAGCCTGAAGTTGAAGATGATGATGACAATGATGAGGATGATTCCGAGGACGATTTGGAGGCAGAGGGTAAGTTATCTTGTTTTTACCTCTTTCAGTGCCCTTGAAGAGTATCTTTTGTTCATTATAAGTAGTCCAAATGCGCCGCATTCTATTACTTTAGTTATGAAAATACTAGATATTCCAAATTTCGATGTGATTAGTTCCATTAATGTTTACATCTTGGGCAGCTAAGTTGAATTTTTCTTTCGTGTAGAGGAGCATAGATATCTGTTTGGTTAATATATGAAACCTTTTTGTAATGAGCCTATCTGTCGAACCCATTTTCTTGTTTTCATATCACAATGGAATTGTAAGAATGATTAGCTGGAGACCTGTGTTGGATGCTGACTGGTGAAAGTTTGATACTGTTTTTGTTTAATATAGAATGAGGAAGTTGGTATCATATCTTATAAGCTTGTGCCGTTAATGAGCCTATGATTTGTTAACCAGAACATGATGGAGAGGCGGGCGCCCGGTCAAAGCAAAGCAGAAGTGAGAAAAAGAGTCGTAAAGCGATGCTGAAGCTTGGGATGAAACCTATCACTGGTGTTAGCCGTGTCACCATCAAAAAGAGCAAGAATGTTTGTGGTCTTCTGAAATTCCAATATTTGTTGTGTTAATCATTACGGTTTCCTTTTGTTGCAGTTTTATTGACAGAATGCGGATTGAAAATGCAGATCATGTTTGTGATATCAAAACCTGATGTGTTCAAGAGTCCAGCATCAGATACATATGTGATCTTTGGTGAGGCGAAGATAGAGGATTTAAGCTCGCAGCTTCAGAGTCAGGCCGCAGAGCAGTTCAAGACTCCCAACCTCAGCAACGTGGTTTCACAGGGAGAAACATCTGGTGTAGCGGCAGCTGCTACTCAGGATGATGATGAAGAGGTGGACGAGGAGGGTGTGGAGCCAAAGGACATCGAGCTGGTGATGACCCAAGCAGGAGTGTCTAAGCCAAGGGCAGTTAAAGCTCTTAAGGCTGCTAATGGAGATATTGTCTCTGCCATCATGGAGCTTACCACCTAAATCAGAAACCTTTTCTACTTCGATGTGGTTTTCGTGTTTTTTCCCTTTGGTTTAAAGTGATTTTGCATGTTGTATCATTATACACCATAAGTTTGGACTCATTTTCATATTTTAGAGTTTGAGTGGATTTTAAAGAGTTTGTACTGTTATCCGTCATATCAAAAGAAATGCAAGTGCTTCTTCTTTGTGGCATTAGTCAAGCCTTCAGGGATTGGAACTTTTGTAAGATCGTGCTGGAATAGTTTGAGAGGTTATGAGTTGAACACGACCCCAAGCATTTTCTAATACATGAGGGTTTGAAGGTTGGGAATTGCAGAAGGGGAAACATAATTCTCAAACCAAATAATGACAAAGAGAAGGTAAACCAAAACATGATCAGTTCAACTTCGTATATGCACTGGTGTATAGTGTAAATGCCTATAGACAATAAGAATCGAATATAACTAAAAATCAGCAAAAATTTGTAGCTACAGATGAAAGATCTTGCCAGTGTTTCACTTCACGAGTGCAACCTAGCTGCAATCGAAGCAACCTGAGCATCCATCTGTGTCACCCTAACTTTCTCAGCCGTGGCTCGGTGAAAGAACTGCTCCCTCGACAACAACCTCACATTCCTCAAATACTGATCAAACGGTAACACCCCATCTCGAAACGATTTATCCATCGAATAAACAACATCTTCAATGGCTAAATCTAATGCAGTACACTCTAACATCTGTTTAGACAATGTCCCAATGCATTCAAATGCATCATCTACATCCAAATCTACTAGCAAACTCTTAGCTTTCCCTTGATTTTCACTATTCCAAGAATCAAGAAACTCAGTATTCATTGCAATAACCTGTAATTGCTGCTCTAAGGTTTCTTTCTCATTCACCATCTCCTTCAAACCACTGTTGATCTCCTCTTCTCTTCTCTTAAGTCCGGATTGTAAAGTCAGTAATCCTTCCGCTTCCACTTCTCTAGCACTCCTCATCAATACAAGATCACCATAAACCATCTCCACCATCTTGTTAATCGCGTTCTTCTTATAAACCTCCGCCGCATTATCCGTCTGATGAGGAGTAAAAGGCCGTGAATATCCAGATCCGATCGAAAGAGACGGTTGCGGAGGAGGACGGCGCTGAGAGTAAAGCGGCGGATCACGGGAAAAGGCGGCGCTGAGATGAGCAGCGAGATCTACGAGACTGGAGCTAGGATAAACCCAATTTTGGAGATAAGGAAGAGAGACGAGACCAGAAGGAGAGACATTGGAGTGAGGTCGTTTGATGATCATATCGCGCGTAGGGTTCACATAGACGCATGGTGGATAGCGAGGGTAAGATTCGAGGAGCCAGATGACGACGGGGATGTTGTAGCTTACGCCTTGGAAAGGCATCGGAATTGTGCCGTCGGCTTGGAGGAGGATCACGGATCGGCCATCGTTGTGTGTAAACGTCGCCGTTTTGGGATCGAGGGAAGTGTAGGAAGAGATTAGGTTAAGGAGGTGCTGTCGGATTAGCGACTTGGTAGTCTCGGCGTATGGGAGAGCGGAAGGGCCACGTTGGGAGAGTGCGGAGGAGAGGAATTGGTGGATCTCTTGCATCTTCGCCGGAGGAGCCATGGCTAGTCAAATTCCGATTACTTGAAGACGATGACCGATCACGAAAATTTAAATCCGAATAGGCGAATAGACTTGCATCACATCGAAATCGATTAGTTAGGAAACACTAAGGCGTAAGTAATCTAATTTAATAGTCTCAACTTTGAAAAATAATCTACACCTCAACCAAACCTTTGACCAAACATAAAAAGACTCTGTTTCCCCTCTTGTTGAATAGAAAACTTAGAAATTTTAATCCTTCTGACCGAAAAAAATATGAAAAAGATATTCATTCAGTCTATTAGCTAAAGAACAATTTGAAACCAATTGTGATTATGTATTTCATTTTCATGTTCCAAGATGCATTGTTCAAACTCTCCACGTAGAACATTTTGATTAATCTTAATGAAATGCAGATGTTTAAAAAAAAAAAAGAAAGATTCAATCTATGTTTTAGTAGTTTACTGTTAGTTATTCCTTAAAACGTATCTATAATGATGTTATTTGTGATAATATCAATTTAAGAAAACAGGTCAGACAACAAAAATGGACCGCTACTGTTGTCGCTTGCGGCTTAGTGCAGCATTTCTTGAACTGTCTAATCCCTGATACCTATGTTCTCATCTCGATCATGACTAACTGACAATGAGTTTAAGGTTGTAACAAGTTAGGGGAACTCATGAATCCATCCATATTATCGGTTTCACTTTAAGTCACGTCAAATGCACGGTTGTACCATTTCAAGCTATTCTAGATCATGTTTTCCATTACCTGCACGAATAAACATAAAAAAGTAGGAAATTTTGCCATACATTGGAAAAAATCTAGATAAAATCTGAAAAAGCACTAAATGTCGCGGTCTCTGCGGCACTCAGGAGGAGGCATGGGAAATCGGACGCGGTCAGTACAATAGTTGTAGATGGTGTATCTCTTACGAACCCATTTGAGACGCTTATACTGGTTAGCGTCCAAGTCCTGGAACTCTTTCTGATCCCACCAACGCTTTCCCTGGGTCTCACAGAACTTAGCATTCACTGAAGCCTCACATCCATCAACGTGGAAGCCTCTGTAGGATGCAACAAAAGGAGCATTTTCCCAGTTGGTCTTCTCTAACCCTCCCCTTGTGGCCCAGTCGTCTGCGTTCCACAGACTCGAATATATCTTCATCGGCTGGTTAAATGGAAACTTCACCCCAATGTCTTTGCTATTCTTGAACACTCGTATCGGCACATCATCCACAAAGAACCTGTTTTTGTATTACATACACATCAATACACTAAGCTTTGAAATTATGAGTAGAAATAACACTTGAGGAATGCTAACTTACACAATCTGATAAATGTTCCAGAGAACTGAATAGGAATGGTAGTCCTTGGAAGGGTCAAACCAGAGGTTGATCCGCTGCTCTCGGTTTCCTATACCTCCTGTGAACACGTTTGTCTGCAAAATGTAAGGCTGGCCGGTTCTGTTCCCTAGAAACTCAAAGTCTATCTCATCATGTTCTGAGTTCTGTGATGACAACTGCAGGAAAAAGCAAGATACAACTTTCAGATGACACTTAAGAAGATGTTCCAAGTGATTTAGAAAATGAATTCACTTACATAGAAGGCGGTCACAGTTCCAGCAGAGTCCCCAGCAACCATCTTTATGTGCATACTAAAGTGGCCAAACAAGTAGGAACCTTTGGACTGAAAGCCGGTGCCTTGCGTATTGAACAAGAACGATCAGAAGAATGTGCAAGATAAATCTTGTGTCAGAGAGATAAAACTTACCAGTGTACTTGTCGAGGACGAGATGCACTTCAGAACCACCGTTGAGATACTTAATGTGATCAAAAGCCCAAGTGGGGAAATAGTTCCTTCCGAAAGGAACATTAATGGACTTTTTAGGAGGTACACCAAATGTTACTGTGGCCATAACCAGAAAGGTGAGGCAAAGAGTAAATGGAAGACGACCCATTCTCACTTTTATCACACCAAACAAACATTGCGCAGACCATTGTATTTATAGCCATCAATCAGCTTGCTCTTTACACAATATCGATTATTATTATAATCACTGCATCTTGTGTATCTTTCAATGTTGCAGCAGTAACTTAGGGAAGCAACAGAATGTGATTTGCCCAAGAGGTGTTGCAGAGGCACATGGACCTCATCCCCATGTTATCGTTAATTAATGCATCTTTGGATGCTTTACGTTTAAGATCTGTGGGCAGAACATAATAAAGAAACAGTATTTGAGTCCAGATGCCATCAGATTTGTTGGGAAGCTTTCACAGTGTCCCTGTAGAATCCAAACCGACCTGATTAATTGGATAAATCAGTAAAGATAACAACCCAAAAAGGTTCAAGTTTCAAGAGGGGATACAACAGAGACATCATCACATGACTTGAAGCATGTGCGATTCACCATGGACAAAAAAACACAGAGAGCAATACTGTTCAAGCACATTATCGACAACGAAAACATGAAGAACAAAATATTATAAACCAGATTATTTAGAGAAGCCGGCTATACTTATCAACCTCAACGCTGCAATTGAAAGAAGTGATCAATGAAATCATCACAGAGAGACAGAGACAAACTTACCCAGCTGAGAAGCACCGGGCGGAGGAGGGGAAATATGAAACGGCGTCATTCAAAGGGAACCGGAGAACGGACCCTAAATTATATTGTTTTTTATTTTATTTTTTCCTTTTTGCGTCGGACCCTTGTATTAATTATTACTATATCAGTAAATGGGCCTTAATAGGCTTTGATAAACTTAAAATGCAAGGCTGCAATTTGTATAGATACAAGCCCGTGTTTAATGAATAATGGTCGGATAGTGTGGTACTCAATTAATCACAGAAACAACAATAACAAGAAGAAGAAAAAAAACTGTATTTTATTTTTGAAGACGGGACTTTGTTAGATACAGGTTGAAGGAAAAATAATAAACATGTCCCGTTTTCAGATTTCACTAATTAAACAAAATCTATAAGGATCATTGCGTCCTCCGCCTCAAAAAAATGCCAAAAAAACAAGGAATTAAGGGCGTTAAATATATGTATATTAAGATTGGGATGGGGAGGAAGTATCTGGACTTTCGAGAGACAGTTGCTTCTGCAACCACATCTGTCGGTGGAAGCGGGTAATGAAAAGGTCAGCCACTTTATCGATCTCATCTTCCAACCGAAACTCTTCTCCTTTATCCTCCTTGGAATGCTTCACCATGTCTATCACCGAACCCTCTGCCTCAAACAGCGAGTGTCTCAAGTCTGGATACTTTTCTTCCTCCTCCTCCTCCTCCTCTTCTTCATCCTCTTCCTCTTCCTCCTCCGCATATTGATATTGTACATGCGGAGAGACAGGAGTACTAGACACGGCGTTAACGTTGTGGCTATACACCACCACCATGTTTTGATCATGATCCTTGTTATCATGATCTATCTTTTTTGATGTTGCGTTGGTCTTGAGCTTGTGGGACAAAGAGCTCACCACCATGTGTCTGTTGTGGAGCAGTGAGAATATCACGAGACGTGTCTTGAAGGCTCTCGTCTTCCTCTTCAGCTCCTTCGTCGTGTCCTTTGCTAGCTCAGTCAACATGTTTATTATCTGCTTCACGAATACTGCCGCCTTCTTCATTTTTTTAATATGTTTTCTTGGCTTCTTCGCTTTTGGATTCTATGTTTTGTATGTATATTTTGTGTATTGTAAAGGGAGACTATATGGAGAATGGAAAATGGGAGAGATGAAGGAAGGGTTACATATATATACACAATCACAATGATGGTCTTGGCTAAGGAAATTCATAAAGCTGATGAGGACACGTGGCTACGTCTGGCTGGTTTAGATGATCACAATTCACAATCTGTGCGGGACCACTCCTCCTTTGCCTCAACTCACATTTTTTTTAACACTATTCAAACCTTGTTCACAAAGTTTGTTTTTGTTTTACAATCTTATTTTAAAATCATTCCAATGAAATTTTTTTAAACAGTGATGACGATTACAACTTTTGAATATAAACAAGGTAGATTAAACGTTAAGAAACAATGTAAAATGTGACAAATATTCCTCCGTTGTTATTTTTTTGGTTTAATATAATATGTTAGTCAACCAATGCAGCTCAAACTCTCGTCTCAAAAAGTAAAAAAAAAAGAAGAACCTCTTAAATTAAGATACGTTCCCGTTGATTGAGGCCAAATCGCTTTACGTTTCTCTTTAATTTCTCCTTTTGTTGCCTTTTGCTATTATCTTATTCGCGTGTCTCCTTTTTTCCATTGTATAATGTTTGAAGAAATATCTTAAACCAAGACTCTGTTCTTCAGACATGTCTCGATATCTTTTGGCCAAACACGAACAAACAGTTTGCGTTAACGTGATTATATTTATATTAATCACCATCTCTCTCGGTGCTTCTAGTTCTAGACGTTATAAAAAAGTAGATTACGTGACTTGGGGAAACAATATATTAAGACAACTTAGACAAGTGTAGTACCTTTCAGCAATAAAGAGTGAAACAAAAAAAAACAAACATAAATATTCGCACCACCATAAGCTACTTTTTGGCCGTTTCAAGCTCTCATTTGATTGTTTTATCCTTTTATCTTTTTTCGCAATAACTTAACCAGTAAGGTTTCACCATTCCTCTTCCCACGCGCACTCCTCCAGATTTCAAGCTATCAACGCATACAAATACAGTACATGACATATCTGGGCCTGTGCTTAGGCCCATAATAACAAGACCCGATGCTCACTGTTAGTTTAGTTGACTTAATAATCAATCAACTTCTACCTCAACAACTGAATCATACCTCCTGTTGGCGTTAAACATGTATCTTTTCTGCCTTTATTCTAGTAACTTACAAGGGTACCAAAGTCTCTATTCTAAAATCTTAAATTGCAATCAAAATCTGTAACTATTTCAACATTTACTTAGTTTTTAGTTAAACCAAACTCAGAATGCGGTGAAAAAAGACAAAGAAGACGATATGGATCAAGATAAAACTCCTTTGAAAAACAGATGGCGCTGAAATGAAAGAGGATGTGACAACAACACAAGCCTTAGCTTAGGCAGTCCCATCTCAAAGACGGCAGATGGGAAACATACCTTGGGTTCCTCTTCTTTGCCTTATTTGACATGGGATTGCCAAGCTATAAGGCTCGTGTTGTTGTCACATGCTTTATGTATTCGGTGCAATCTGTGAGTTTGCTTTAACCAAAAACCAAATAAATGTTACATGATGGAAATAAAATTCCAAAAACCAAACGGAACATACCATCAACAAAGAAGGGAAACATCAGCTAAAAGTGACCAACTCACAATGCTATTCTCAATCAACAAAGAATATACCATAATTCTATTGAGCATGTCATCATCATCTTGCAGCTATACGAGGATTGAACATTATATTGAACAAAGAAAACTGGACAAAGACTTGTCAAAGTAAAGCAGCAACAAGTTCCAAAAGAGTGAGAGCTTACAAAAAAAAAAGGCAAAGCAAGTGGATTGATAAGGGTTCAAGCCTGAGTTCCGGTCAACGACTTCATCTGAATGTGATTAGAATCAGAAGAATTAGTGGGCAAAGCCTCATAAGAACCAGTTCTTCGCACTCCGGCCGCCATCACCACCATCGTGTAAGTCACAAAGATGAGGATAACCACCAGCACAACGTGAACAGTGAACATAAGATCCAAAATTGAGACAGCCCTTAGTTTAGAGTCCTGAACATCACACTTAGTCGATCCTTCGACACCGCTTTGAACATCAAGAAGACGGTGACATCCCTCAGGAATAAACCCATCAACATAGAGAGAGAGTCCGGTCTGAAGCTGCCAGAGACCTTGCAGACAAATGGCAGCAGCGAGGGCAGCGTCAGCGATAAAGAGTCTTGAACGGCAAGCGAGAAGCAAGCAGAGGAGAGAGCATAAGGCGGAGATGCGAGCAGAGAGTGAATCACAGTGAGCTTGAAGATCTGATGTTTGGATTAAAGCAGATGAAGATGCGGCGGAGTAATGAAGGAAGAAACCTACGGAAGCGAGTGCGAAGAGGAGATCGGAAGGAAGAGGGGTTAAGGAGGTTGAATCGGAGAGGAGATAGTAAACGGCGATGATTAGGAAGAGGAAGAACACGGCGGCGGAATTGAGAGATGAGAATCGGTGAACAGGTGTACTTCCTTTAACAAGAGGATCGGAGTAGAATGAAATTAGGGTTTCGTGAAGGAAAGCTACGAAAAGAGAGAGTATGAGGATGAACAATGGTAGATTTTGGAGACGGTGGTGGTTGTGATTGTGGTTGTTTCCGGTGACGGAGGAGAGACGGGGAAATGGGTAGAAGGGTTTCGCGGCGTAGGCTTGAGGAGATTTTAGGAGATGGAAGAAAGTGCAGATGAGATGATACAATCCTAGGGTTAGTAACGATGCTGAAGCGAAGAGCTTGTACATCATCTCTCCCATTTTTTGATGCTCGATTTGGGGTTTTGATGTTGGTCGGATTTGTAAGACTGAGAAACCTTTCTCCGATCTGCTTAAGAGAGGAATTTAGAAGATGATCTGGTCAATTGCTCCTTAAGTTGACCGGTTACAATTGTTTAAACCAGCTGATTTTTTCGGTTCTCGGAAAATATAACACCATTTAAACCGGTTTAATTATGGAATTTCCCGGTTTTTGGTATTTTTGAATTTTGTACTCAGGAAGAGATTTTGATAGGTCCTTGATTTCTTACAAAATCAGCAGGATGTTGCACACTCTTATCAGAAATGGTACAATCAGAATGTGTTGGTGACGGACCAATAATCATAATATTAATCCATAGAGCATTCAAACAAACAAACAAAAACAAAAACAAAGAATGAGCAGCCTTAATTAACAAGCAAACAGAACTGGTATAGACAAATGAGAGATTCAGCTTGTTTAAAGAAAATATGACAAAATGGTGGCTGCAATAGCTAATGTTGTCATCCAGTAGGACTGAGAAAATGTGTTGCCAATGGAGGAACTTCGGTCTGAGTTTGTAGATCCTCGAGATCCTGCAAGAACACAAAAGATTCATGAGAAAACATCTTTTGATTGAAAAAACAATAATAATTAATAGAGAGTTTTAGTGTGTACGAGTTAAGCAGGCAATAGGATTGACATGTTCTCCACATCGAGCAGGCAACATTTGAGCATCATTGACATCGATGCCAGCTCGCTCCGCCTGAGAACTCCCTCGGTTACTAATCATCCGGCACAAGCACTCTGGATTGTTCCTTATCACTGATTTGAGAGGGTTACAACAAACTTGAGGGACTTCCTTGGTCCCATTCAGGTAATTGAGGCATGGAGCAAGCTGGTTCAGGCACGAAACGCTTTGCCCACTTGTCTGCATCCCCAAGTTGGCCACAACTAGAAGAAGTGCAGCTGCAGTGGCATAGAACAACTTCATCTCCATTATCACCTTAATTAATTTACTCTTCTGGGTGTTGTTCCTGAACCACTTATGTACTTGTTTATTTTTATATGTTTGGTGACCAGCTTTTGAGACAGGTAGAGACATGGTTCACCAGTCAAACCTACTATCATCTTTTGACCATCCAAACTTGGTAAGTTACCAGAAGCCATCATCAAATTATTCAAATATGAAACATTCACATTACATAAGCAAACACCAAAAAGCACAGATGTAGATTATTCAACCCTATAATTCTAGTTCTACCATAAGAAAACGTACACAGATTTTAAATCTTAGGCTAAATAAAGTATGTCATGCGAAAACATAGCCCATCAGACATCTTCATGAATGGGCTTTTGAGGTATAAGGCCCATAGGGAATATGTATGTGAAGGTAAACACAAGAGTAATTTCTTGTTTTCATTAATCAAGATACAAAGGGATAACTTGTTATTGAAAAAATTAATGACAAACAGTCACTTTGATCATAGACAGAGATCAAGGACGGCGAAACATAGATATAAACCCAAAAGAAAGAAAAAGGTACAAATGAGGAAGGTATTAAATATGTATGAGAAAGAATTAATTAGGAGCCGAAGTGGTTGAAACCTTGAGGCAAAGAGTCAGAAACCGGAGGCATTCTGCTAAACATTGGACTGTGGACGTACTCAGCCGAGTAGTCGTCGCCGCTCCAGGTCCATTGTGGATGGCTGTAACACGAATTCGACAAGTCGCTCGGCAGAGGAGGCAGCTCATTACTACTGTTGTTAGAATGACAATAGGAAGTAGAAGATTGAGAGCCGCCAAACATGTAACTGTCAACTTGATCACAGTGAGGCTGCAGCATTGGCGAGTCTGTGGATGAATATTGGTTAAACATCATCATGTAATCGACAGGATCATCACTAGGAGGAGCAGGAGGTGGAGGAGGAGGAGGAGGATCGTCGGGAGAAACAATGGAAGTGACGGAGGAGGAAGGAGGCATGTCTGAGTAGACAAAGTTGGTTCGGGCTCGAGTGCCACGCATGGACCGAGCTGCTCTATCGTAGGCCAAGGCAGCTTCTTCGGCCGTATCAAAAGTGCCAAGCCAGTGACGCTCTTTCGTAGTTGGGTCCCTTATCTCGGCCGCGTATCTTCCCCAAGGCCTCCTTCTCACCCCAAGAAACCTTGTACCTACCTCTTCTTGCTTCTTCTTGGTCTTTGACGATTTTGTGTTCATACTTCTGATGAGACTATACCTTGCTTCTTCTTCTTGCTCGTTGACGATATTGTGTTCGATATATCTTTCTTTTAGTTGAAGGAGAGAAAAGAATGTGTGTTGGTCTTGGAAAAGCATCCCTTCCACAACCCCTTTTATATAAGAGCTTCGCCTTTCCTTTTTCTCTCTCTCTTTTCATTTCTCTTTAATTCTTTTATATATCTTTATTCCAATTGAAATATATATCATTTTAAATTTGGCACAGCGTTGAGTTAATTGTGGCCCATGATATATCAATTATCAATCAATCAAAAATATATAATTATCAAATGATTAATTTACCACTTGGTAGCATGTTTCATGCATTTCTCAAGGTTGTTCTACACTAGCCATTTCATTTTCATACATGGTTCTGCTGAAATAGAATGCTAAGATCGGACTGGCTTTGATCATACACAGCTGCTAGTATATACATCAGCTCAATCAATTTAAACACACAAGAGCCCTTTTTTTTGTTTTTTTTTGTTAAGTGCTGTTTATAAAGAGATAGCAAGGAAATTAGAATCATAAAAATAAATACTTAAAACAATCCGCTAGCATAATATTATATATTAATATTAATATAGGTATAATGGTATAAGATAGATACACATAATCATCATTACTCAACAATAATAAGCTGAAAGCAAAAGGATTAGGAATGATAAGAGCCATGATTAGCATGTTACCTTAGATACCAATATCCCGTGTCTAATAATAACATGCCCCAATCGGCAATCGATAAACAAATTAAAGAGAAATAACGTAATAGATAAACTATTCAATTCGGAGAATATATTTGGTATAACGCGTTCAAATACTATTGCATGTGATGGTCCAAATTAAATGATGGAATGTGCATGAACTGCGAATTTAACATGAAAAGAGAAGCAAACCCTGATTATTTCATATATGAAACGTAAACAATTTCCTTATCAATCATACAACACATAACAACAATGAGTTTGGTGTTTGGTTAGAGTTAATAATTGGGAAAGAAAGGTGCAATGATGGCCGCATGATGGAAGTTAGTCGACTTAATTATGGAGAAAGTCATTACTTAAGCAGCTATTATATGTGTATTAATCTTTGTATAACTAATAAGTCAGAGTCGGGTTTTGACTTTTGACCAACAGAAATTAAAAGAGTTGGAAGTCTCATTAGAGAGAGATTATGATATTTGATATGAGTATCTAAGGAAGCAAGTGGTAGCCTTTCTAAGACGATCTTATTTTGTGTCAGAGGAAGACCAAAGACCATTTATGTTTGGCTACACGACCAACGTTAGGGACGGTGATAGTGGATCGTATATTTCTTAATCTTTTATTATATATACGCCCCATTAGTCTACATGTACAATAATCACAATGTGTGTAGTTTTAATTAATTAGAGAATAATCAAAAACAATATAGGGGTAGTGCATGTGCTCCCAATTATATAGGCTGCAACTTCAATGAATAGTGCCACACCCTTTTTCATCTCCCATTTTCTAATCCCAAGGCATCTTAATCTATTTCCTTATTTTAAGTCATTTATGTTTTCTGTCCGTTGGCTATATTATAAAGTCTCTTCCTAAATTCAATTTCTCGATATATAATCTGACCAAAATACTCCATTCAATTTGGTTTGCTCTATACTACTTTTAAAACAAACATGCATTATTGAGAACAAAGGAATTTGGGTTGCATGTGAGCAATCTTTTATGCATTTGAATTTCATCTTTAATCTTAATTTCATTGGAGTAAACAAACCCTATAATTTATGTTCCCTCCCTTTTGACCAACTCTCATTTTTCTCGTTTAGTATTATATTCTAATTCCAATCTTGATGCATTGAATCTTGATTACATTTACGTTCCGCTTCCATTCTCTATCGCCTCTTGATTTTATTCTCCGATATCCATCCTTAGGTTTCTTTACAAATTTAACACTGCGTTCTCATGGTTTACGGTGGAATAAGAGTACATGTAAAGATTATATAAAATGTAATTGATGGACAGAATTTATATACGAATCCTATACTTAATTAAGGTTTAGGTCTCCTAATCTATCACCCCCTTTTTCACAACCGTCACTACTCTAAAGTGACTTCGGCATTTGATAAAATCATTCTCGAACGTTGATTTAATTTCACGAAGAAATGGAGATATACATAAATGAACATTTTCATATACAAATTCTTAACTATATCAGTTATTTGGGAATTGGAAGAGTGTTTTATGTTATGGTTCTAGACTTCTAGTCTTAAATATGGACCCATTGGCGTTGCTCTTACAGACTCATGTCGAAGTCGAACTATTTTTTATGTAAGTAATTTGTTGATCAATTATCTGTGGGTTTAGGCCTCTAATTGTGTTTTTTTTTTCTATAGTAGAAAAAAAAACAAACAGGAGAAGGCATGTGCGCCCAACGTGGAAAGGCATTCTCTTGGACGCTTAACACAATTAAAGTTAATCCTTTTACTAATTATTGCCTACACAAATACCTTTTGTCTTATTCAACTCTAATTACTCTCTTTATCAAACGACCATGTGATGAGCGCACTATGTAGATTCATTATTCTCAACCACATTAAAAAGTTCAAAACAAAGTAAGTCTACTTTTGCACATCTAAACCTGAAAGAAATATGGGAGAAGTTTTGGGCCACGGGCTTCTTTGCAGTCACGATCAATTAATCCATTAATCTAACTAGTCTATTATACAAGTTATCCGATACCGTAGTGTAAAGTGTTGGAATTAAGGAGTTAAAAATCAATGTAACCAGTGATAATTACCTTCCAACATTTACAATGACACTCACAAGCAATCAAGCTCAAGCTCAGCTTCTTCTTCTCTTCAGAGGAACAAACTCATTTAGCTTAAACACTTCTACTTCTTTTCCTAGTTTCTCTGCAGTCTCCTGCATCCTCTTCTGAGACTCAGCCATTTCACCAGCCACTTCCCTGCAACTTGCTCCAAATTCTAATGTCTCAGCCTCACAACAAACCATCTCCTTCTCTGTTTCAAGTAAACTTTTCTTGAGATGACAAGTTTTCTCATGAAGTAACCTTAGTCGCCTGTACGAAGACATAAATTCACTCAACACTAGTACATGTTTCCCAGACACACTCTCCAACTGAAGCTTCTCTGAGTTGTATTGATCAATTAGTTCCTGCAAGTAAGGGAATGACCCCTCAGCTTCACCAGCCCCAGGTTGCTCATGGTTTGTCCTTTCATGTTTCACAACAGAACCACTAGAGACCGTATCTTTGATCAAATTACTCATCACTTCATCCACACTCAACTTGGAAATTGTAGAATTTGTTGGCTGATCACCAAGTAGAGTCTTGTTCCATGGCTCTTGAGGTTCGATCAAAACCGAATCAAACAGAGGGATACCTAGTAAATAACATAAGTGTTAAAAGAACAAGAAAGATAATTTACGGTAAAGAATCAAAATTGTCGATAAGTGAAGTACCTTGGTTCAAAGCAGCAGAATGTAAATCAGAAACAAACATGGAATCCAAATTTTCGAAAATCGAATTATCCTCTACACCACTAACAGAAGCTTGACATTCTTTCACGGTTACACCAGCACCAGCCTTGAAACTACTCTCAACATCACTCGAAATCTGATCAGCTTCCATCCAGAAATCAATCTCATCTATTGCATCACAACTCTGAAGCATCTCAATATCTTCCCACTTGAAGAATCCACATGCTCCAAAACCCTAAAACGATTCCTTAAAACATATTTAACCAGAATTTTCAACTCAGAGCCTTAAAGTTATGAATTTATCAAACCTTTTTGATGCAGCATATAAGGTATGCTCTACCAGAAACTTCTTTAATTCTTCGACAAGGTCCAGCACCACAGGCACAAATAGGTATGATGAAGGCAGGACGGAATCTGATATCTTCATCGGTTACTTTGTCACACCATTTGAAGAATTTGCAAGTCTGAGCCTGCGAATTTCGAATTTTGTCAGTAAGAAATTCAAATTTGCTTCGAGAAATTGCAAAATCAGTATAAAGAGAGTGAGAACGAACCGCAGGGCACTTGTAGAACTTCCTTCCGGGGTTTTCTTGGGTGTTTGAGACTTTGATTACACAGAAACCGCCGCCGCAAGGGCAGTGGATCGCCGGAGGAGTATCGTCGGCTTTGAATTTGAGAGGACAATCGCTGATCCAGTGACCAGCCTGACGGCATCGGAAGCAATTTCCGGTCTGCATTGCGTCCTCGTCGAACATTCTCCTTCTCAGGGATGTTAATAATGGCCCAATAGCCCGGCCTTGGTTTTTTTCAAAGCACATTGATTTAATTTTAAGCTATGATTTAAAAAACAAACGGGCTGAACATGGGCTTGGCTTCATGGGCCTTCAGGTTTAAACGTTTCATGTGTGTATATATTAAAACGGCGTCGTTTTGATCGTTTTGAAAAACTAGGGTTGACCAAATAACATCTATGTGTATAACATCTATCCATGGCTATCAGATTTAACCATCAATAATGAATTTTGCAGGTTTTTGGCATGCGGTTTTATGACGGAATAGAACAACCGACAAGACCAGATAAAAAAAAACGTTTTGAAGTCCTTCATTGGTATTGAAGTTTCATACACTCGGGTTTTCATGATTTCTTGGTTATGACTCATAATGAGAGACCGGTCTATATTATGGTTCGTAACCCATCTAGTCAGCAGGACGAGTCAAGTTATATGGCCCACTTTCGAATATGGGCCAGTGAATTTCATTTTTCCAATAAAACTATTGTTGTGGTCGATAAAACGGAAAAAAAAAAAAAGGTGAAATAATCCTTCTACTCGGGAAGTTTAAATTAAAAACTAATCTAAAAATTATAATAATTATATCTTAAATCTTAAAAATAATTTCTTTAATTAATCATCGATTAAAGTAAATCTAAAATTAATTACGTAATTAATTAATTTAACATATTCGGTAATATTGTAATATGAGATTCATATTTATTTTGTTATGATTTATTTCCTAAAATTGTGTAACTAAATTCCACAAAATATCTAAGATTTTATTTTTAGATAGTAAGATAATAACAAACATAATTGTGATTATGTATATGGATGAAATTAAATATGTAATACTAAAATCGTTAGAATCTAATTAATTTTTATTCATTGTATTAATAAAATTACTTAAAGTAGATCTTAACAATAAATCTATAAAGTAAATACATATACAATATATAGATAATCTCACAAAATTACGTTCTTATTGATTTCAAGTTACATTTAAAATCATATTTACACATTCAGTTCAACTCTACTAATATGGACTTACTACAATTAAAATTTATAATCATATACCACTAATAAGTTTCCCAACTTTTGCAATTATCAATATGGTTATATACATCAAATATTTAACCCACCCAAATTTTATCTTTTAAAAAGTATTAAAAATTATTTCAAAATTTAATATATTTTAAAATACTATAACTTTAACATTTTTTTTTAATTAATATTTGAACAACACAAAAATTCAGCCTAACACGAGTTAATACCTACTAATATTATAAAAGGATTTGACGAGCATCTTAATTAAATTTTATTTCTGATAGTTAATGGAAAAGAGAAAAATGAATCATAAAATAAATACGTCTTGGCATCTTGCGTTGGAAGCCGAAAAAAGAGCAGATTCAGATATCACTACGATGGGGTGGGAGAGAGAAAATAAGGCGTACCTAATGTAATACTATAGGATTAGAACTTTAGAAGGTAAAATGAAGAAGGAATATTAGATTAGTAGGAGCTAATGATGGAGTTAAGTACGCACGTGTGGGAAGTAAAATCTCCATATGGTGGAGAAACTATACAACTACCCCTTCTAGCTTTATTCATTTATTTTTATTCTTTTCACATATCTTAAGATATTAATATACGTATATAATACATATATATATATATATATATTGAGTCATACTCATAATAATAGTATAAATATCTTGAGATATGTATACACCATATTATATAATGAATATGCACGTCGAAATTAATATGACTTGTTGCAAATATATAAATCAATCAAACACTATAAAAAAAAAACAGGTCGAATTTTAACTAAATTGCTGACTAATGAAATGGTCAAAATTATTAACGGAATTTTTTTTGATCAAAGTTATGATAAATTTTAAATTGATCAAAAATTAGTCAAAAATTTTAGACCAACATATTTAGTTGATAAGTGCTCAAAAATTTCTGACCAATTCTCGACCAATTAATATTCTAGTCAAAAAATCGTAAATATGTGACACAAATCCGGCCGACTATACAACAAATCCGGCCGTAAGTGTCCTTGTTTCTCTCATTTTTTGAGTTATATTTTTGATTTGTTAATATCGCTTTTACGACTTTAAATTAATGTTTATTCTCTCAATCTCAAGATGTTTTGAGTTCTCATATCGGATTGTAGCTTTAAGAAACTAGTAAAATTGTAGCTATTTATAAATCTTGTGTTTGAGATATGGGTTTTAATAATGACATAACACTGGTTGTTCTAATGGATCTAATTTAGGGTTGTGAGAATTTGAATTCTTTGAATTTGATCTGATAGGATCGTTTACATGTTCTGATTTTGGTTGATAGATTTAGTGCAAATTACAAAACGACGAAAGTCAAAGCAATGTTTACCATCGTCATTGACATCTGAAATCATTTCTGCAGTGGAATTATAGATTGTTGTTCTTACCCCTCAATGTGAATTTGATGTTCCTATAGGAGAAATATACAAAGACACACTATCAAGAATAATAACACACGCACTCAAATACAAATATGATGGTTTGTTCTTTTGTTCCTTTAGTTAGATCATATTAACCAACTTACCAAAGATCTCGCTGCTAATTATTTTATCCATGTCAGGTCACATGTCAAATCTAACATGCATCTCCCCCATGCCAAAGAAGTGACTTGTAGAGGAATTCGAAAAGATAAGAACCGGGCTAATATAGACTGACAATAAGGTTAGGGACATTGTTTCTATTATTTGGTTGAATTTTAGCAATACATTCAACAAGAAACAAAATCTAATAAGATAATGATGATTCTTTTACCTAAGAAAATATGCTGGAACTGGAACTAGCAAAAAACTGATGATTTAAAGAGGGGGATCAAGGAGATCCTAGGAAGAAGACTAGTAAAAAAGTGGAAAACAATAGTACCAACATGAAGAAGAAGCAAATGAACAAAGTTAAAATTCTCTTTTGCCTTTTTACATGAATAATCACTTTTTGTTTCGATCTTATATACTAACATGTGTTTTTCTATGTCAGATTTTGACAAAATGTGATGTTGATGTTTCTACATTTGATTATGAGATTAACTTTATGAGATTAACTTGGAGAGTAAGAGCGAAGAAGACGCTAGCGAGCACAAGAATACTAAAACATTATCTTGTGAAATAGCTAGTAATTAGTATTGTATTTTTAAATAATTTGGAAAATAATTAGTACTGTATTTTTTATTTGTTTGTTTAAATTACATTTTCTATGTTTTACGACATTACTTTAATTCAATTATTATGAATCAAATATTTAAAATTATATATGAATTTTAATATTTTTGAATATACCTTTCGAATATTTATAAATCCAATATATAAATTAGTCAGATTATAATGTTTTGATCATTTTTTTGTCAGATATGTTCGACCACTATTATTGGTCAGAAAATTTTGATCAAACGAAATTAGAGTGTTTTTGTTTTTATTAATGAAAACCCACCATTCAATCTTGGTAAGTAACGAAAAAACAGGAAGCAAGAAGAACCACAGAAAAGGGGGCTAACAACTAGACACGTAAGGCTTCATCTGCCCGTCCATCCAACCTACCACAGTCTCATCTCTTTTTTCCCGTGTCAGTTTGTTATATATGCTCTCGCTCCCCGATAACTTTCTAATACACCTACCTTGTTTAGTACACAACAACATCAATCTTTAATAAACCCAAGTTTGTGTTATAATGGTGAATGCTGGTGCGACTTCGTTGGATGAGATCAGAAAGGCTCAGAGAGCGGATGGACCCGCAGGCATCTTGGCGATAGGCACGGCTAACCCTGAGAACCATGTGCTTCAGGCGGAGTATCCAGACTACTACTTCCGCATCACCAACAGTGAACATATGACCGACCTCAAGGAGAAGTTCAAGCGCATGTGTACGTTTTTATAACTTCTACTTTCATTTCTTTTAGCAGATATCTTCATTCACATAGTAGTTAACAAGTACTATATTAACAGGCGACAAGTCGATGATACGGAAACGCCACATGCATCTGACGGAGGAGTTCCTCAAGGAAAACCCGCACATGTGCGCTTACATGGCTCCTTCTCTTGACACCCGACAGGACATCGTGGTGGTTGAAGTCCCTAAGCTAGGCAAAGAAGCTGCAGTGAAGGCCATCAAGGAGTGGGGTCAGCCTAAGTCCAAGATAACTCACGTCGTCTTCTGCACTACCTCCGGTGTCGACATGCCTGGTGCTGACTACCAGCTCACCAAGCTCCTTGGTCTCCGTCCTTCCGTCAAGCGTCTTATGATGTACCAGCAAGGTTGCTTCGCCGGCGGTACTGTCCTCCGTATTGCTAAGGACCTCGCCGAGAACAACCGCGGAGCTCGTGTCCTTGTTGTCTGCTCTGAGATCACTGCCGTCACTTTCCGTGGCCCCTCTGACACCCACCTCGATTCCCTCGTCGGTCAGGCTCTTTTCAGTGACGGTGCCGCCGCACTCATCGTGGGTTCGGACGCCGACACCTCTGCCGGAGAGAAACCCATCTTCGAGATGGTGTCTGCTGCACAGACCATCCTCCCAGACTCTGACGGAGCCATTGATGGACACTTGAGGGAAGTGGGTCTCACCTTTCACCTCCTGAAGGATGTCCCCGGCCTCATCTCAAAGAACATAGTGAAGAGTCTAGACGAAGCATTTAAACCGTTGGGTATAAGTGACTGGAACTCCCTCTTCTGGATAGCTCACCCTGGAGGTCCAGCAATTTTGGACCAGGTGGAGATAAAGCTTGGACTAAAGGCAGAGAAGATGAGGGCCACGCGCCACGTGTTGAGCGAGTTCGGAAACATGTCAAGTGCATGCGTTCTCTTCATACTAGATGAGATGAGGAGGAAGTCAGCCAAGGATGGTGTGGCCACGACAGGAGAAGGGTTGGAGTGGGGTGTCTTGTTTGGTTTCGGACCAGGTCTCACTGTTGAGACAGTCGTCTTGCACAGCGTTCCTTTCTAAAGAGAACGCTTTCCTCCTATCTGCCTACATAATTAAACTTTAATCCTGTCTTCTGTTTTTTATAATATAATATTTATGTTTATGCAATACTTAATGAAGAATTCGTTTGATGTGTGACCTGTGATATGTGCTGGTTTGGTCTATTCGACTATTTTTGTATCTTTTTTTTCGTGTCTTTTTACAATATCAAATCTATGGGTCTTAAAGGACATCAAATATCTGTTACATCCACAAGGTCTCAAACTCCTCATATTTAGATTGAAAACGTTTTTCCTTTGCGGTAAGTTCATCTTCAGGATTCATTTGAAGCTCAATCTCTGTTGTCTCCTCGTCTTCATATTCCCCACCTCTTCTTGCCTTGAGTACCATCTCTTCCGTCGTTGTCCCCATTATCTCGTTTGCTTCCTTCATATTCACGCATCTATACTTGTCTTCTGAATCCTGACCAACCCTTTCCATTTCACAATATTTACTTTATATACATAGAGAGAGGTTCTGATTACAAGAGAGATAAAGGGACTGACACGAGAGACGAGTCCAAGCTTCTCAAGCTTCGTGACAGCATCATCCACGTCGAAATTGCAACTTTCATTGAATTCTTCTTTGATGAAGACTTCACTTTGCCTGTCAAGCTCCTCCTTTTATTGAATCTTGAGGTCAGCCTCTACATGTGTGTGTTTTAGTATATTCATATAAGAAAAAATTGCAGAGGACATATACCTTGCTCGTGGGACGGCCTTGCATGATCAGCATGAAGAACGAAATGATGACCTCTTTAACCTGCATTTTATCATGATGTAAGCAAAAACACAAGAGTACAACATAAATACGAAAATGGGATAATGAGCACCTCTTGTTGGATGACTTCATCGCACAAGTGAAGCAGAGTTCCTCTTCCACTGTCTAGCTGCTTATCATACACGGATCTTGTGATAAGGCTCTGATAATCTACCAAGTTCCTCTGAAACCTATATTTAATTTAGGGGTAGAGACAGAGATATTAAGGATTAATCAATAAAAGTGGAGGTTGGTATCTCATTAATGAGCGAAGATTACGTGAAATATGTTTTAACGCAGTAGGCCACGACCGTGCTAAGTATGGCTGCAATGACTCTGATGTCAGTGTTTTTGAGGCTCACTGAGCTAACCACTGTGACCTGTAGAAGCAGAGTTGATATAAAGCACATTTTTCATTGTCTAAGTATATAGAATAATGTGACAAAACTGACCAGTCCAATGGCAGCAGAGACAAGAAACTTGACCCAGTCCAGTGGCGTAAGACCTGGATTTTTCTTTTCTGGCTGTGTAATTATGAGCAATCAGTTAATTTCTAATTAGTAAGATACATTTTAGCACAAAGTGTTTGTTTAATGGATGCTCACAAGCACAATTTCCATATCAGCCATTGGAATGCTCTTGAAGTGTTTCACATATATGTTCCTTTCTGATTCCCTCTTCCCTGAAACTCTCCTGTGTGTGTGTGTGTGTGTGAATTTAAAGCCAAGATGAGAAATCAAAAACTCACAAGCATCCAAATATCCCACTACTGCTGCTTTTGTACCTGTATACTACAATGATTCTCTCAAAGGTAGGCTCTTGGATGGTTATCTTTTTCATCAAATTGGAGAGACTGCATCAGTGATCAAAAACACAAAGACAAGTCAATGATATAATTGTCGCAGATAAGCCTAAATAAGGATTAGTTGAGAAACATGATCTTCAGCTTCTCTATGCGGATTCTTTCGATGTATAAACTATCCTTCTCTGTGTCAATGCTAATATCATTCTGCTCTGACAGCCCTATTTCATTCTTCTTCCCATATATAAGTCTTTTCAAACTGAAACAGATAATTTTTGAGTATTAGTTTTGCATTTTGCTTGCATCCTTCAAGAGGCATATATATACAGTAGGGGGCGAGGTAGCTCACCATGTGATGGTGAGTAGAAAGTTCCATATACGGACAAGGATTGTATCTACTTTGGCTAGGAAGAAGTAAGCTTTCATATGATCTATCCCAAACCCACGTCTGAATATTATATACTTGAAGGGACAAGACATATATAAGATCATAATATATTAGTTAAAGGAAAGCAAATTGTTGAATTCACGATAATGAATTATTATAAGACAGTCACCTTATCAGCGAAACGAGGAAGATCATCACGGGGAAACTTGGAGAAGAATCTTGTCAACAACTTTGTATCAAGCTATATCAAGGATCCATATCTAACTATGAAGATATCATTTCCAAAACTTCGTTGAAGATTGTTATATTATTATAGGTACCTTAGCTTCATTAACAACAATAGGAAGATTGAGACGATATTGAGCAGAGAGAGCTACTTGTATCTCTTCATTAGTTATCACTTTGAAGTTGCTCTTCTCCATGACCTAGGAGATTTCTCGTTTCGTTTTATCGTTAAGTTTTGTATTTAGTGGAAAAATGGAGTGGAAACAAAGATAGAACCTGGAATAAATGAAGAAGAAATTGATCTTCAAGACTATCGATTTCACGAGGAGATAAATTCTGTTGATGAAGCCTATGTGCACCACGGATTGGCTCGAAAAGTGAATACAGTTGCTACAAACACAATTTCCTTTACTAATATGATATCAAGAAAGGATTGAAGAGGATAGATTGGTGATATAAATATACCATAAGATCCTCAAAATGAAGGTGGTACCAAGCTCTAATGTTGCATTCCACTCTTTGGCAGAATCTCAGGAACTCCTCTCTCTCCCATTCCTCTGCTGGAGAATGATCAAAATGTAGAATTTTTATAAAGAGGAGAAACAGAGGAATGTAGAAACAGAGAAACAATGAAATGTAGAAAAAGAAGACCAAAGTGAAGGGACAAGGCAGTGATGAGCTTGTGCTTTAGAATTGGGATCACAGCTTCTCTCTCCAATCTGATCACTTCTTTTTTCTTCTCCCCCATCTTAATCTTTTGTTTCTTTCTGATTAAGAAAACTTGTAGATGCCTTTGAAATGGTATTTTTTTTAGGATTCAGAAAATGAAAATAAATTCAAACAAAACAAGAAGCTTCATTGTCTTTCTGCAAAAATCTAGATGTTCATTTGTAGGTTCACCATTCTTCTCGGAGGGGAAGTTCTTTTGTTACGTCTCCTCCTCTCACATCTCTACTTAATATTTCCTCTTTATTTCCTTGTTGGTTAGTTATTTCCGTTTTTATTACGAAATCGAATTTCACTATTTATTTATTTTTAATATTGTTTCTATGTTTATAAGTAGTACAGAGAAAAATTAAGACAAGAATGTTGAAAGAAAAATTAAGGCCCATTACTTAAATATTTTGTTAGGTTTGAGAATCTGATGATTCCACTAAAAAGGAGGCAGAAGAGTAAGTGATCCCTATCTCCTCAAGGTAAGTCCAAACTAACATAAAAGAGATTTTGATCATTCATTCATACAAGACCACTCAAAAGCATCATTAGCGTTCAATCTGAATGGTGACGTGACTGATGTTGTATTCCCTCTTGATGTAGTCAATAACATTGTCAAGAACCTTATCTGCATCTGCCTCTGGCTTGATCTTTACATGACATGCCAGCAGAATTTTGCCAAAGGTGATTGCCCAAATGTGAAGCTCATCAACGGCCACCACCTCTTCCACGTCGCACACTCCCTTTTCCAGCCCGGTTGCGTCTATCTCCCGTGGGGTTGACTCCATTAAAACCTCTAGAATGTTCCTCAACATGCATATTGTCGTCCCCAACACAATCACTGAAAAAACAAGGGTGCATATGAGATCAATGATCTTCCACTCGAGTTTGTACCATATGATTACACCTCCTATCATCACCCCCACACTCTGGATTGAATCTCCCAGCACATGCAGATAAGCCCCCTTGAATGTTTAGGTTACGCTGCTTCTTCTCACTCTTCCCACCTCCAGTGCCATTCTCAAGCAAGGCTTCAGATAGATGTGGATCATCATGGTGATGATCGTGTTCATATTCATGGTGATGGCTATGGTCGTGGCCATGACTGTGACTGTGACCGTGACTGTGACAACCGTGGTCGTGCCCCAACAGAAAAGCCATAGCAATGTTCACCAGCAGACCAACTGCAGAGACAAGGAACATGAGAGATTTCTGAACTTGGCCACTGCCGTTGTGAAGTCTAGCAATTGCTTCGTAGACTAAGACGCCAGCAAGAAGCCAAAGCATCTGGATGGATACAAGGGCACCAAGGATCTCGATCCTGAAGAAGCCATAGGACTGGCGTGGGTTGCCTCCCAACCTGAAGCCCAGAGAGAGAACAAGGATATGACAAACGTTGCAACATCGGACAAGAGATGAGCCGCATCAGTGGGAATGGCAAGACTGTTGGCCTTGATCCCTCCAACCACGTCGACAGCGATGAAGAGGCCACATAGTACAACAGCCACCAAGAGCATCCTCATAGATGCTGCGCGTTCTAAAGCGTCTCTTAAAATTGTCTTGGCATCAAGGAACCCGCAAGGAGTTTCTCCACATGTCTTCTTGATTTCCCGCAACGAGCTTGCCTCTGCTATTGAAATTTGAACCACATGGTGATGATGGCTTTCCTCCAAGTCATATTGCTTCTTATGTTCATGTTGCTTTTGGCCTTTCATCTAACAAAAAAGCAAGTGTACGGTTGTGAGAACAAAAACAAGATATCGTAGCAACTAGTAGAATCAGACAAATCCTTATTTGTGAAATCGATGTTGGGGAAAAAAAAAACGCACAGCGGAGCAGCGGAATAATCTTCCCCGCACTTGTGTAAACCTGTGAGGAATATATGTGTAATCACAGTAAGAACTCAATGCGATAATATAAATAACACCGCAAATTTTTACGTGGAAACCTCTTCAGTGTGAAGAGTAAAACCACGGGACCGTAGTCCACTCAAAATCCACTGTATCAAATGTTTTGAGTTACAACCACATCCTCTCTGTTCTCACAGAACAAATCCAGAGACTCAAGCTCCAAAGAACTAATCTCCAACACAAGAGAGACAACAAAAGACAGCACAACAAGAGCCTAGAAATTGCAGTCACAAACGACTCTACGTTCACTAGGATTCCGGCCACCAAATAAGATCTCCACCGTACAAATCCAAGATAAACGAGTCAAGAACACCTCTGCAAAMTTTCAGCTCAATCAGAGAAGAACTCACCGTCGGATTTCTCAAACACTCCAATAGATGCTGCTGAATACTCTGCAGCTTAACAGTCACGAACAGCTTCGGTAAAACTCCGATATCTCCCAAACCAACCGTTGAAAACTTAATCCCACCGTTGAATCTGAAGACCACTGAGTCACGAAGCTACTCACCAAAAATTAGCAAGATCAGAGTTCGTTTGAGTGTCCGATCGTGCTCTGAAACGAAAACGGCGATTCTGTTTTCTCTCTTCTCCAAAACGAAAATCAGCCACTTTTCTCACTTTTTTTTTTTCTCTTATTGTACAATTAGGGTAAGATACATATATATATATATATCTCTCTTATTTACCCTAACTCAATAATTAACCCAAGTTTGGTTCTTCTTTAACCAAACAAAAATTGGTTTCCCCACTAGGAGGAAAACCAACATTTCTCCCCCTCCGACTAGTGGGAGGAAACAGCCATCCCGGCTATCTCTCGACAAACTTCAAGCTTCCCCTTAGGCAATGATTTTGTCATCATATCAGCTCCATTATCATTCGTATGAATCTTTGAAAGTTCCACTTCCTTAGAAGCAACCACATCACGTATCCAATGATACCTCTTGTCGATGTGCTTTGAACGCGAATGAAATGTAGAATTCTTCCCAAGGCAAATTGCGCTTTGACTGTCACAAARCAACACATACTTCTCTTGCTTGAAACCAATCTCTTCAAGATAATTTTTCATCCACAACAACTCCTTACAAGCTTCCGTTGCAGCAATGAACTCAGCTTCAGTGGTAGAAAGTGCAACACACTTCTGTAATCTTGACTGCCATGATACTGCTCCACCCGCAAATGTTACCAAGTAACCCGAAGTAGATTTCCTAGAATCAACATCCCCAGCCATGTCAGCATCAGTGTAACTAACTAGCTGTAGCTTATCACCTCCAAAAGTAAGCTTCAAATCAGAAGTCCCTCGAAGATATCTTAAAATCCACTTCACAGCATTCCAGTGTTCTCTTCCGGGTTTTGAAAGAAAACGACTAACTGTACCAACAGCATGAGCTATATCTGGTCTTGTACACACCATGGCATACATCAAACTACCAACTGCAGAAGCATATGGAACTCGTGCCATATCTTCCTTCTCTGAACTTGTACTTAGACTTTGTTGACTGCTTAATCTAAAGTGTGAAGCAAGAGGAGTGCTAGCAACTTTAGATTTGTCCATGTGAAACCTCTGAAGTATCTTCTCAATATACTTCTCCTGAGACAAGTGAATCAACCTCTCACCTCTATCTCGAACAATTTTTATACCAATAATCTGCTTCGCTGGACCTAAATCTTTCATGGCAAATGACTTGCTAAGCTGAATCTTCAACTCTTGAATTCTGGTCATGTTCTTGCCTACAATCAACATATCGTCAACATACAAACATAAGATGATAAAATCATCCTCACCAAACATCTGCACAAACACACAATGATCAGAAGTAGTTTTCTTATAGCCATGCTCCCCCATAACTGACTCAAACTTTTTATACCATTGTCTCGGGGCCTGTTTCAATCCATAAAGACTTTTCTTCAAGCGACAAACMAAATCCTCTTTGCCCTTTTTCTCAAAGCYTTCCGGTTGTACCATATAAATCTCTTCCTCCAAGTCACCATGAAGGAAAGCTGTTTTTACATCCATTTGCTCAACCTCTAGATCAAGACTCGCTGCCAATCCAATTACAACCCGAATTGATGACATCTTCACAACAGGAGAAAAAATTTCATCAAAATCAACTCCCTTCTTTTGGCTGAATCCTTTCACAACCAATCTAGCCTTGTATCGAGGATGCAAACTATTTTCTTCATGCTTAATTCTATACACCCACTTATTAAGCAATGTCTTCTTACCCTTAAGTAACTTTACCAGCTCAAATGTATGATTCTCATCAAAAGAATCCATCTCTTCTCTCATGGCATTCCACCATTCATCCTTGTGTTCATCTTCCAATGCTTCACCAAAGCATTCAGGTTCTCCCCCATCAGTAAGTAACACATACTCACCAGGATTATACCTTGTCGACGGTATTAGACCTCTCTCAGATCTTCTAACAGCAGGTTGGTTCGTGATAGTTGGTGTCTCATCATGATCGTCACCATGATCACCAATACCATCATCATCATGTGCGGGAGCATCTGCACCAGGTGTATCAACATGAACCTCACCTTCAGCTTGACCGTGAACCGATGTAGAAGGAGTAACTACTGAATCAATCAAACTCTCATTACTTTGAGCTTGTTTTCCAGACTTGTCAATGTCTTTAATCGTTTGATCTTCCATGAACACAACATCTCTGCTCCTAATGAGCTTCTTCTCAACGGGATCATAAAATCTGTACCCAAACTCATCCTGACCATAACCAATGAACACATACTGTTGCGACTTCATCTCAAGTTTTGACCTTTCATCTTTGGGAATATGGACAAATGCCTTGCATCCAAATACCCTCAAGTGACTGTAAGAAACGTCCTTACCAGTCCAAACCCTCTCTGGAATATCACCATCCAATGGAGTACTCGGTGACAAGTTCAACACATGAACAACTGAACTCAAAGCTTCTCCCCAGAAAGTATATGCCAAGCCTGATTGTGAAATCAAACATCTAACCCTCTCGACAATCGTTCTATTCATCCTTTCAGCTAATCCATTCAACTGTGGAGTCTTAGGTGGTGTCTTTTGATGTCTAATACCATGATCACTGCAAAAAACATCAAATGGTCCGCAATACTCACCACCATTATCACTGCGGATACACTTCAACTTCTTTCCCGTTTGCCTTTCAACCAATGCCACAAAATGCTTGAAATATCCAAGAACCTGATCCTTTGTCTTCATAGTATAAACCCACAACTTCCTAGAATGATCATCAATGAATGTGACAAAATATGATGCACCACCAAGAGATCTTGTCTTCATTGGGCCACACACATCTGAATGCACCAGATCAAGTATCTCGGGTTTTCTAGAAGGTACAGAAGACTTGAACGAAACCCTGTGTTRTTTTCCTGCAAAGCAATGTGCACACTTCTGTAAGTGTAAACCAGAGATATTAGGAATAACCTCTTTCTTTGACAACACAGATAATCCCTTCTCACTCATGTGACCGAGTCTCTTATGCCATAAMTCCATGGCATCATCATTCTCCACTGCATTAATAATGTCTTTGGAGACCTTAGCCTGCATCCAATAGAAAGATGAAGACTTCTCACCTCGAGCCACAACCATAGAACCACGTGATAGTTTCCATTTACCTCCTCCGAATAAACTATAGAAACCATCATCATCAAGTCTTCCTGTAGATATCAAGTTTAATCGAATATCTGGAACATGCTTAACTCCCTTAAGCAATAACCTAGTACCAATACTAGTCTCCAAGCAAATATCACCAATGCCAACAACCTGAGCCAAACCATCATTACCCATCTTCACAGAACCATAACTACCYGAAGTGTAGGTAGAGAACAAATCTCGTTGTGATGTAGCATGAGTAGTAGCTCCACTATCAACCACCCAACTAGAGTCCTGGCATGCAATATTAATGGCATCGTCATTTTCAAGAAGAATAAGAAACTGTTCATCGGTGACATTTACCCGATCTTCACCATCTTCTTGTCTTTTTCCTTGCTTATTGTCCTTTTTCAACTTCCAGCAATCCTTCTTCAAGTGTCCCTTCTTATGACAATAATGACACTCCATATTTGCAAATTTGTTAGATTTGCTCCTGCTCCTGTTCTTGTCTTTCTTGGGCTCTCTGTATGTACTCCTCCCCCTTGACTCAGTTACCAGAACATCTGAACGCGAGGAACTAGGATTTGACTGCCTTCTAGTCTCCTCATTTAACACACTGTTCTTCACCAAATCCATCGAAATCGTACCTTCCGACGCGGAGTTACAAAGAGACATCCTAAACACCTCCCAAGAATCTGGTAATGTACCAAGAAGCCACAAACCGTGAATCTCATCATCAAATTTGATGGCCATGTCTGAAAGCTTGTTAAGCAATCCCTGAAATGCATTCAAGTGATCCGTCATTAGAGTTCCCTCCTGATACCTCAACTCAAGCAACTTCTTCATCATGTACATCTTATTATTCCCAGTCTTCCGAGCAAATAATTGCTCCASCTTCAACCACAAAGAACGAGCATTAGTCTCATTTTCAACATGATGCAACACATTATCATCTATCCATTGCCTCATCAGACCACACACTTGGCGATGTAGCAACTTCCACTGATCATCAGTTTTCTCATCAGGTTTTGCCTCCTGAAAAACTGGAACATGAAATTCTTTCACAAATAGCAGATCTTCCATCTTGCCTTTCCATAGATGATAGTTAGCACCATTCAAGCTTATCATTCTGCCCATATTTTCCATCTTTCACACAAGCAACCAATAACCAAAGTTATCAAACAAGGTTCAAAAACTCACAAACCCCAAGCTCTGATACCACTTTGTTGGGGAAAAAAAAACGCACAGCGGAGCAGCGGAATAATCTTCCCCGCACTTGTGTAAAYCTGTGAGGAATATATGTGTAATGACAGTAAGAACTCAATGCGATAATATAAATAACACCGCAAATTTTTACGTGGAAACCTCTTCAGTGTGAAGAGTAAAACCACGGGACCGTAGTCCACTCAAAATCCACTGTATCAAATGTTTTGAGTTACAACCACATCCTCTCTGTTCTCACAGAACAAATCCAGAGACTCAAGCTCCAAAGAACTAATCTCCAACACAAGAGAGACAACAAAAGACAGCACAACAAGAGCCTAGAAATTGCAGTCACAAACGACTCTACGTTCACTAGGATTCCGGCCACCAAATAAGATCTCCACCGTACAAATCCAAGATAAACGAGTCAAGAACACCTCTGCAAAMTTTCAGCTCAATCAGAGAAGAACTCACYGTCGGATTTCTCAAACACTCCAATAGATGCTGCTGAATACTCTGCAGCTTAACAGTCACGAACAGCTTCGGTAAAACTCCAATATCTCCCAAACCAACCGTTGAAAACTTAATCCCACCGTTGAATCTGAAGACCACTGAGTCACGAAGCTACTCACCAAAAATTAGCAAGATCAGAGTTCGTTTGAGTGTCCGATCGTGCTCTGAAACGAAAACGGCGATTCTGTTTTCTCTCTTCTCCAAAACGAAAATCAGCCACTTTTCTCACTTTTTTTTTTTCTCTTATTGTACAATTAGGGTAAGATACATATATATATATATATCTCTCTTATTTACCCTAACTCAATAATTAACCCAAGTTTGGTTCTTCTTTAACCAAACAAAAATTGGTTTCCCCACTAGGAGGAAAACCAACAATCGAAAGGCATACAACTAGAGCGAGAGAGAGGCTCAAAGAGGAAAGAGTAGAGAGATACCTTTATCTTAAGAGAAAAATCTTAAGTTCTTGGGCATAACCCTTCCATCTCCATCCTTTATATAAACAAAGAAACTTGAGTTTGAGTAGAAAACAAAAAGAAATCGCAAAAAGCGGGAATTACGAACTCGTGAGTGACTCGTGAGTAACTTTTTGGTTTTCAAAAATATTGGATTATTTACTTTTTACATAGTATATTTACAAAAACAAATATACAAGTCATTCTAATCGGATTACCCTTTCAGTTTTTAAAAAAGGAAACAACTAAAGAGTTAGGGTAGAATTAGAAAAATATCAAAATTGAAGGTCTGTTTATATATATTCCTCTCTTCTCTTCTCAAAAGTCGATACTAGTTTATACATTAACTACCAAAGCCTCAAGCCATATTCACTAAAACGAGAACCGAAAGGCCTATGCCCTTTTAAACAAAAATAAAAATACTAGAAAAATAAAAAATTGATAATTTTCATTTTTAACTAAAATGTCAAAATAGAAGAAAATAAAATTTTCTGATAATTTTCTATATAAAAGTTGATAGTTTCCACTTTTAATAAATATGTCAATAACACAAAACATTATTTTTCTATTATGTTAATTGTCCAATTTAATATTGTAATAGTTTGGTTATAAATACAATAATTTGGGGTTTATTAGTTCACGGATTTTAAATGATTTAGAAATCCAAAGCAAAATCATGTGTTATTGGTTCATTGATTTTAAAGTCCTTGTACTTCTTAAAAACACTTATAATCCCTTGGATTTAACTTAGGAGAACACTTATTTTACTTTAAAAGAGTTAGTTTTCCAAAAAAGTAGAAAATGTATATTTCAGATAACACAAGATTTTAAACTTTTTAAAAGAATTAATATAAACATCGGATAATGCAAGGTTTTGAGTCTTGGCAACAATAATATCAATACGTTATAATTATTGTACATTTTGAAATTAAAATACTAAACAAATAATGAGTAAAACATAAAAAAATATATAAGCAAATAATGAATAAAACATAAGAAAAAATAAGCAAATAATAATAATAAGGTGAAAACAATCAATGAATGTTTGATGAAAAAGAGTATTATAAGATTTGAAATACTAAAGATTGATTTGAGTTTGTTTATTGAATGACTAGTATTCAAATAAACACAAAACTTTATGCAAGTAGTACATCCCGATGTTGTGCGTTCTGCAGCGTCTCTTGAAATTGTCTTGGCATCAAGGAACTCGCGAGGAGTTTCACCACATGTCTTCTTGATTTCCCGCACCGAGCTTGCCTCTGCTATTGAAATTTGAACCACATGGTGATGATGGCTTTCCTCAAAGTCACATTGCTTCTTATGTTCATGTTGATTTTGGCCTTCCAAGATAACGTAGCAACTAGTAGAATCAGACAAACCCTTGTCTGTGAAATCGAAAACGCATACAACTAGAGAGAGAGAGGCACAAAGAGAAAAGAGTATAGTTATACCTTTATCTGAAGAGAGAAATCTTTAGTTCTTGGGCATAACCCTCGCATCTCCTCCCTTTATATAAATAAAGAAATTGGAGTTTGAGTAGAAAAAAGGAAATCGTAAAAAGAGGGAATTACGAACTCGTGACTCTGAGTAACTTTTTGGTTTTCAAAAATATTGGATTATTTACTTTTTACCCAATATATTTCCAAAAACAATTATACAAGTTATTCTAATCGGATTACCCTTTCAGTTTTTAAAAAAGGAAACAAATAAAGAGTTAGGGTAGAATTAGAAAAAAGATCAAAATTATATATCTTCCTCTCTTCTCTTTTTGAAAGTCGATACTAGTCTATACATTAACTACCTAAGCCTCAAGCCATATTCACTAAAACGAGAACTGAAAGGCCTATGCCCTTTTCCTTTTCAATGTAACAAATTTGGCAACTTCATTATCATGTTCTCACAAATAATGTTAATTTTGAATGAGAAAGCAAAGACATAAGCATCTATGTGAATTGTTTGTTTTTTACTCATTTTCTCTTTGCATACTACTTGTAATACTTTAAAAATAATTGTTACTCATCTTCTTTACTTCTTATGCTATTTGTATTTGGAGTCCGCTTTAAACATGTTTTATTCTTGTTAACCCAACATTTTGTAGCTGGTGATTGAGAAACCCATTATTACTTTCTAACATACGGATGCTCATTTTGATTGAATTTTAAGTACCAATAGTTACAAAAGATATATAAATGCCATGGTATTAGCCACTTTTAAAAGATATCCAGAGAAGTTTGCTAAGATTATTATATATTTTTTTTCTGGATAAGAAGATTCAATCCAACATTTCTAACAAAATTCAAGATTTCTAATAAAGTTGAGAACTTAAGCAGAAAATATAAATATGGAAAATGTATAAAAGAAAATAACCGACGTTTGAATCTTTTTTTACAGAGATTAAAATTCAGTTTTTCATCTCATGTTTCACAATAGAACCACTAGGCACTAGAGACCGTTTCTCTAGGACAAGTAACAAGCCGGGTCAAGTACTTGGCGGGTATTCATTTTTTTAGCGGGTACTTGTTTTGGATGGATCAAGTCCAAGTCATATCCTCTATATATTAATTGAGAATCATTTTAACAAAATAACCTTATGTTTACGTGGAATATTACAACATTGCCATTCTGACGAGTCGTCGCCAAAATGATTTTCAAGGAATATATTTTACAGGACATTAATTATTAGACTAATTACATAATATGCCATTAGATCAATCATATATAATAAACTGTATTTATTTTAAAGATTATAATCTTACCTAAATTAAATTTATTTATTTATAAAAAATCAAGTAAGTAAATATTTTATAAAATTATAACTGATATTATTGTTTCCTAAATTATAGATTTCAATTAGTTATACAATAATATACTATTAAAATATTTAGAAATATTTTTTAATTTATTAATTTTCTAAAAAAATTATAAATATCTTATCCCGCGTTAGGGACTATCTAGTTATTATTATTATTATTATTATTTCGTGCGTTTGATTACATATCATCATCTTCAATCATCCCATCGACCAACAACATTTCTAAAATCGACAGAAACGAAACCAAAAAGAAAATGTCAGAAACGTTGAATTTTAATCGTGTGAGCTGATTCCATTTAGACCAGCTTGCTTAACAGATAGACGTGGGGAATCAAGGAAAAAAGAAGACGACATTGGTATTGTCCAACATTTTTATGCCAAAAGGAATTAAACAATACTTGAGAGAGAGGGTGAGAAGACAAAATGTAAAAGTGAAAATAAAAAGGTAGCTGGAGTATCCTCACTTTCTTCCTAATCCATATCTCAAAATCTAAATATGTACAAAACCAAAGTTCCTCTGTATCTTTCTATGTACAGGCACAGAAATGAAAACTAAGAACCCAAGTTGGGTTTTGTATATTCCAGGTGCTTCTTCTGCAACGCAAAACTTTAAAAGCATGGTTACGGATTCCATGACCTTGGATACAGCTTGCCTAGTGGGTCATGGAGACCAGAGTTCTGGCGGCTCTGGTTCATCCATGCTACATCATCTGGCACCAAAGATGTTACTGGGTTGCTACCACTCAAGTAATCAAGTGGGTTCGCAGGCTGAACCAAATTGTTGCCTACCTGAGTTGTACCTCCCCCCATCAGCATTCCATAGTTACCAGATGCAACCACTTGATCACTCGAACTTTCTGGCTCGAAAGCAGATCTGGAATGGCGCAATTGACTGCATTGAGAGAGAACAGAGAATAAGCTTTGATCTGAACTACTTCCCCTATGAACTATCTGCTCCGCGTTATTAGCAACTCTGAGAAGGCTCGGATCTCTCTCGGTCCGTGTTTGGCTGCCTTGACTTGTACATCCAACACCGTTTGTGTTTGCCCACATGCTCCTAAATTGCCAGTTCTGATTTAACAAAGGGCCAGTGCTCAACCGGGGCTGTGGGGTAACTCCTATCTGAGCACAATTGGTGTTCCAGTCCGGCCGCTGCATCAAGAATCCACGTCCATTGCAGTAAATGTTGTCTGAAATGCTTCCTTGCCAATAAACGTCAATTTGTCTCTGCTGGTCCTGGGACAGTGCATGTGGTGCAGGTATCTGATCATGGAACTGACCAGAAAATTGACTGCCCTCCATCAGATTGTTGCTTCCTTCCTGCTGAAAACCAGTGCCCATAATTTGTTTATGCTCCTCATTAAGTGGGACTTTGAGAAGAGAGTGGAGCTGCTCAGTGGTGCGAGATGCCACACCTTGGCCATTAATCAAAGACTGGAGTAGTTCATTTTGATCATTGTTAGGGAAAGAACCAAAACTGTTATTTGCTTTTCGCTGCAACATCTTCCTCCTATCAACTTCTTCAGGCATGTTCGATTCTAGGTCTATGAAACAGTTTTTAGCTGCTTCATCACTTTCAGGATGGTGTATGATTGACAATCCACCACTGGGGGTGTAAGCTTGGCGGCTAATGTAGGATTGCCTTATTCCTCCCACTGGCTGCCACACATCTCCACCAGAACAAAATTGCGAACCTTCTCCATGGCTTGAAGTAATACAAGGAATCCTCTGGTCTGATGAAGCATTCTCTAGTTCTGGTACAAAGTGCTTACCTACAGGATTTGCATCATCGAGATCTGACGCGTGGGGCTCACTAGGAAATGAAGCCTGTGGGAGAGACTGACCTTGTATAGAGCTGGAATTATCATTTGCTTCAACCTCCGTTTGGTTAAGGCCATGACACCTGCTGGGAGAACAAGGAGAAGAATATTGTTTCTCTTCTCTATCCTCCAGATTGATGTTATTGCCACAATCTGGTGATGAAACCTGCGAGGGGTATGCACCAACTTGCAAGCAGCGACCTGAATCTGTGATTTGGTCACCATAAGACAAAGAATCCTTTGAAGGGGAGTGATTCTTGCCAGAAACTTGACTGAAAATGACAGAATCTTCAACATCTGACGCCAAATCATCACTCTGACAAGGATTCAAACTTTCTCGATCATTGTATTGAACATCATGCTTCTGCAGAGGGTTTTCTGCAGCGTACAGTTGTTTATCCTGTACCCATGAAAGTCGTTAACCACATGGGAATGCGGATACAATCTATTATACATGTTTACGAAGAAAACAAACCTCCATCCATGGATTGAGTTTGTCCTTCAGTTCTCTTCCCACAGAGCTGATTATATCTCGTTTCTGTAACTGTAGCTTTTTCCATATTGCATATGCTGCAGGAAGATCAAAAACCAGTTGTAGCCTGCATGAAACAACCAAATTTTTTTCAGAAATCAAAATTAGAGGCCTGATGAAGGAAGCCACTTGGTTTCACCATAACACTGACCAGTGAGCGTTCAGCTTCTTCTGTTCTTCTTCCACAAACACTCCGTATGGTTGAACATCCAAATTATTGATGCTACCCAAGATTCGATTAAGTGCTCTTGATTGAATGCTTTTACCAGACTGCTTCATGCTTGTGACAATCTGATGCTGCTTCTTGCTTATCTAAATAAATAAAGTGCAGTTAAATGCTTGATTAATAAGCACATCTGTTACATGAATGGCAACTGCAGATTCATACAAAAGCGACACAAATAACAATCGTTTGTTTTCCAAACAGCTCCAAATACCATGCATGCAACTGTATAATGGAGATCAGGACATTCTAATAATTTTCAAGCTAATAAACTTTGGATAGCCAGTTTGCTGCTGCTTGATGATTGACAGCATTCACTAAATAAAATGCTGAAGAATAACTAACCTTAAGGTAGGACATGTATTTAGCACCATCAGTTTGCTGGATGCTATGTTTCGGTAGCGTGTCCTTCTTTCTAGCTTTTACGCCCGCGTTTACAACATTATCTCGAGCAATCAAGGGACTTTGAGATTTTTCTTTCTCTACAGCAGAGCTCTTGGACCTAAAATGGATAGGAAGAATTAGTATGCAGGTTTGGGATAAGGAGAAGAATACTAACAGCAACTGCATATACATGTGAAAGAGTATATGTTCAGCACCTTCTCTGAACCTCTCCACTCCTGACAACCGAAGAAATCTTATTATCACTACTGCATGGTTTCTCATCTGCAGTCCAGGAACTCGACTCCGAGGCAGCAGTTAGATCCTGGCAGCTACCATTTACATGTGCACTGCCCCCTCTTGATCTCCTAAGAAATAAATGTAAGCAATAGGTGAATCATAATTACTAGTTACATATAGTGAAATAAAATCTCGATAAAGGCATCACTAGACTCAAGCTCAACATAAATCCATCTTCTGTAAGGCTTATACTATAATCAACAATGGTTATTGCTTGACTTTATGTTATTCTCCAAACTACATGATTTTTAAATGTATCTGCATGACTACGTTACACTCCAACAATTCCTTTAAATAGAAAATTGACTGACCCCCACATCATTTTGACAACATCCTTCTCTGGATCTTTGCAGGTTTCCCATTTCTCCTTCAACGTCTGCAAATAATCTATAATACTACCAGAAACAATGGAAAGAGGAGTTATAATCATGTAGACAAAGTGCTCCTATAATCTGGATAGAGAAAACTGCACATACTCATGATGGTATTTCTCTAAATCTGAGTAGTATCTACTTTTACCAGCCCTCAGGCCTTCCTCTCGAGAAACTATTTGATCTGGATGAGCTTTGCTGGAGCAGACAGCTGCTCCCCTGAAACCACAACATATATTCAAATGGAGTCGAATATCCTGAGCATAAATTAGACCATAACCAAGTATACGGTTTATAATGAGAATATGAAGGCAGATCATGGAGCACGGCATTATCTCAAGCTCTTCTTTGGTTTAGCAAGCAATCACAGAGTTCATTCTAGGAATCCAAAAGTTCACTGTAACTAACCAATCAAGAAAAGGATTTCCAAAATGAAAATTCTCCCCATCGAGCAATGATTGTACAACTTGCTCCACATCAACTCCCTCAGGGAGAAATTGCCGCAGATAATTTCTTTCGCCATCAGATAGACCAGCCCGCCAAACCTGAGAAAAATAAGTGGAGATTAAAATGATGAAAACTTATCATTTCAAAAGGTGTAGGCAGATGCTACAAAAGAATACCACTGTATTACCTCATTAGAAAGCACCTCTGACAGATTTTCCAACTGGAAAGTCTCATGGGGAACGGGGCACACTTGTGCCAAGATATTCCGCCTAGGAGGAACAACATCAACAAATTCTCGAAGATGCCTCAAACTTAATCCAACTTGTTCCTTCTTAGAGACTACTTTACTTCTGTTGCGGTCCCATTCAAGACTGATGTGATCTCCCGAACGCAAAGCACCATCTGGTGAACCAATATTTTTCCTTTTTGCTCTGTAATGCTCCCGAGAACTGAAACCAATAACATTGGCACTGTTCATCCGCTTTCTCCTCTGATCAGCTGCCATTCTGAAGAGTCCATAGAGAAACCCAATGTGAAATATTGAAACAAGCGATGAAAAATTTGAAATTTATGCAAAAGGGTCCAAATTTAAAATCAATGAAGTAACAACATCTGATCCAGGAACCAAATTAAACCAAAGTAGTTACTTTTACGGCTGACTGAGAAGACAGCGGCGAATGGTTATTCGATGATCGATTGTGTTGGAATACCCAATCTTTTGTTCTATCTGACACAAACCCCCCAAAAGAGAGATCGAGGAAGAAGAGATACAATCAGGGGGGAGTTAGCAATGCGATAAAGCAAGAAACCCAAGTCGAATTCAATTGAAGAAGAGAGTGATGATGAAATTGAAGGCGATTGGTGAAAACCCTAGAGCAGAGAAGCAAGGGGGAGTATACCTGGACAGACAGACGACTCAACGGCCGCAACAGAGAAGAGAAGAGAATGGGAGATTTGTTTGGGGGAAGGAAGATAAGGCAAAAGAGGATTTTTGGGCTCCGTTAAGTAGCCGTCAAACACCCTGGTGCTTCGCTCCCCATGGACCACTGCCTCGGTTTCGGTTTTTTCTACCCTTTCCTTTGTTTGTTTCCCCCACCGAACCGAACCGAACCGATCTTTAAATTTTTTTTTTTTTAAATTTTGTTGAGATTTACATGAATTTCCAAAATAAGAGGGAAAAAAAGAGAAAAGGCCGGGCCTTTGGGAATATGGGCTTTGAAAGTACGATGTTAAAGACAGCAGCTGATCAGATCTCTTGTTTCTCATCAGACACTGGCTTTGATTGGTGTGTTTTACAAACTAGTTCGGACTGTACAAGTGGAATATAGTGTAACAATTAGCGTAATTAAACGTAAAAGGAAAGGATCAGCAATGCATTAAACCTTAGTTCTAGAGAAAATTAAAAAAAAAATCCATGAAATTCCACAAAAATCTTTGATTAGAATCTATAAATATGGATAGAAATACCTGTTAAATCTTTATAACTTTTGAAATCAATTAATTTTACACAAATCCAAATCCCACTAACCCTCCGTAAATCCCCTATCTATTATTTGGATAATACATTTATAAATAAACCTCACAAAATATTAATAATTACATCACATTGCCATTACATCTAAGAACAAATTAAAATCTCTCATTAATGATATTTTAGTCATTAATTATTATACGATTTTAAGATTTCTTTAAAATATATATATATATATCTAGATTACGGGTTAAATACTTCCTAAAAATCTTTCAAACAAAATCGCAATCTACATCAAATCTCTTATTTTTAGAAAATTAAACCAATATTTAATTTAATTTAATTAGTTTGTTTAATTAAATCAACAAAATCTTCACAAAATCTATTTTTAACTTCTTTTCAAAAAATTAAAAAAAATTAATAAATTTATTAAAACGAAAATTATAATATACAAAGAAGTAAATATGTTAACTATTATTAACTAAATTATAATATCAAAAATAAGAAAAATAAAAACTATTTTTAATTTACATACTAAAAATCATTTCATCAAAAGTATATTATCATATTTTACTAAAACATAAAATTGATAAACATATACTAAAATAAACTTTTTAATAAATTATTTAAATAAAATTATTTAATGTATATATTTGATTGTTTTGTAAAAATTTATCATCTTAATAATATTATGGAAATGCTTTTTTAGAATCTAACTTTAAAGTTTTTTTAAATTATATAATAATATTATTGGAATAAATCATTTAAAGAACAAAATTAATTGTTCCATTAAGAGTATTATTGTCATTTTCAATCGGTAAAAACAACAAAATATCTAAATAAAAAATATTTATCAAATTTTAAATTTTTATTTAACATCAACTAAAATATACATAATATTAATATAACTAATCTAAAATATTAAACTTAATTGAATACATATTTTTATTGATAAATTATCTTTTTTTATATATTTAGCATTTATTTTATTAATTTATATTTCTTAAATAAAAAAATTATAGTATCGAATCTTAAAAGAAACATCAATTATAGCACAGGATAAATTCTAGTTCGTGTATCATTTGAAAAAAGATACCGCCGATCTTTCACAAATAAGTAATTGTTGTAAACTAGAAAATTTTATGTTATAAACTAGAGAGAGTTTTAGAGAGATAAAGTTAAGAGAGATAGAACTTCTGTTCTTATTCATTTTYTTCTTCTATGCTTACATATATATAGAAGGAGAAACTTAGCGACRAAGTAACTTCGTAGCGAAGTAATTTAGTAACTTTATAACGAAGTAACTTAGTAACTTCGTAGCGAAGTAACTTAGTAACAAAGTAAATAATATTAAATAATTACAATTATCTGATCTGATTTGTGAGGAAAAATCTCTGATTTGATTCCAACATAGTTAATAGTTTCTTTAAATAAATTGGGCCTTAAAAAGCCCATCTAGGTAGATGCAATTTTATTCATTCATTCCGATAATATTATTTAGGAGGGAAACCGGAAGGTTGAATTCACCGGGAAAGAGCACATAACATTTATTTTTCGTATCTACTCTCTCCCTTGGAAAAAAAAAAATTAAATAAAGAGGAGAAAAAGAAATTCTCTCTTCTTCTTCGTCTTCACAGTGAGGTTTCACTCTCGCGCTGCTTAGTCTCCCAATTCTATTTCTCCGCTAGCTTTTCCTGGTTCGTCTCTCTTCTCTCCAGATTTGTCAATCTCCTCGTTTTAGTTCCGTTCGTGACTCGATTTCAAACCCTTGTGTTGGATTTGTGATTTTGAGGGTTTTGTTTTGCAGGGGAAAAAGAGTGATCGATGGCTGGGAAAAGGAAACGAGCCAATGCTCCTGACAAAACGGAGAAACGATTGAGTCTTCGGGTTCAAGAGTTGAGACAAAAAGCGTTAGATGAGAAGGAGCGCTTAGTACGCGAGAGGGTTAAACTCCTCAGCGACAAAAAGAGTAAACTTTGTGTTGATGACACTGAGTTTCATAAGAAAAAAGAGAAAACTGTCGATGGGAGCCCCAAACGAAGCAGCCCTCCAAAACTTACCGCATTGCAGAAAGGAAAGCAGAAATTGAATGCTTCTCCGAATGGGAAGGACGTCGACATGGACGCTCACCTCAAAGTGACAAAGTGTCTGAGGTTTTTTAACAAGCAATATCTTCTTTGTGTCCAGGTTTGTGGTTTTCCTGTTTTGTCTCTAGCAATGCTGATTTTTATTTCGTTTTTGCCGTGTTGTTGACTTGTTTTGATTTTTTTTTTTTTTGTAGGCTAAGTTGAGCAGACCTGATTTGAAGGGGATAACTGAGGCAAGTCATGATTCCTTACCTTTGATGTTAGTTTGTTTTCTGCAAAATTTGTGTTAGTAATGTGCTCAGTTCCATTTTGAACTTTCCCACTCACTTTTAAATTTGATTTTTTATTCACAACATGCCATAGCCAAACAATAGTAGCACAAGAAATGTGAAAACTAGCAAATAACTGTTAACTTGGTTGGTATACTCATTGTCTATCTTGAAATAAAAGATATCACAATGTTCTGTTAAGCAGCATGTCTCGTTATATATATTTTTTTTTGCAAGTATGATGGCTTGTCTATTCTGTAATCTTCAATGTATTTTGACTTAAGAAAATTTTCCAGATGAAACAATCCAAGGCGATATTGTACCCAAGAAGAAGGATAGGTCACCTTCCAGGTTGGTTGCTAGTTGTGCTTTTACAACTTTGTTTCTTTTCCTAAATATTTTGGTCTTAAAATTCTTACACAAAGTTGTCATTATTATGTTATGATCACACTGGCTTGCAGGTATTGCCGTTGGACACCGTTTTTTTTCAAGAGCTGAAATGTGTGCTGTAGGCTTCCATAACCATTGGCTAAATGGCATCGATTATATGGGATATGCATACAAAAAAGTAATACAACTTGTCTTTTTTTTTGTTGTATTTTTGATCTAAAATATAGGATATTTTATTTCATATATTTATTCATCAATCTCACTTTTTTCTTCCATTTCAGGAGTATTGTAACTACAATTTTCCGCTTGCTGTTTCTATTGTTTTGTCGGGCCAGTACGAGGATGATCTAGACAATGCAGAAACGGTGACTTACACTGGCCAGGGAGGGCATAACTTAACTGGTAATAAACGCCAGATTAAGGATCAACTGTTACTACGAGGGAATTTGGCCCTAAAGGTCTGTTTTATTTCTATATGCTTCTTATCATTTAAGATTTTCTTCTAGCTCTCCCTACTTTTCTTTGTGTGCTCGTTAAGCTAGTCTTTTAGTTCATGCCCTTCATGGTCTCTCACATGGAATTATGTATTACTTGCATCTGTTTCAGAACTGCTGCGAACAGCACGTGCCTGTCAGAGTAACTCGTGGTCACGATTGCACTAGTAGCTATACCAAAAGGGTATACACTTATGATGGATTGTATGAGGTACTGGTGCATATATCCCTTTATTATTGGTTGGAGTAACTTTTATCTAATATTACCTCTGATTTCCAAAATTCGAGATTCACAAGGGAAAATTGTTCCTCAGGACTATATCTAAGGTCTTATGGTTTTTCCTTATTCATTGGTGTAACTCTGGTCCACTTCCATACTTTCTTTGTACAGGTTGTAAAGTACTGGGCACAAAAGGGCGTTTCAGGATTTACGGTGTATAAGTACCGACTGAAACGATTGGACGGGCAACCAGAACTAACTACTGATCAGGTCTGTATGTTCTCTTGTTTTATGGTTTATGATAGCTGATGTTTTTAATATATATTCCACATTCCAATTTCCTAGTGAGGATATCTGGTGCGACATTGTTTAGATAAGATATTTCAAGTCCACATAGTTCCTCAATGATTTGAACATATAACGTAGCTCATTCTAAAGACGCCTTATAAACTAATTAAGTTTCTTCAAAACCAAGATTTGATATTTTTTTCATCTGAACATGGTTTATCATCGCGGTAAAATATCTAAAAAGTCTATTCAGTTTTGCTATATGACAGAATAAATTGTCTACCCTTATGTCTGTCACTCTTATTCTGACATTGCTAAAAAGCTGTCTCATTAATTATATATTCTTCCAAAGAAAATCTCTGATCTATCCCATAAGAAAATATTTTTTTTTTATGCACTTCCAACATTTGCAGATTTTTTTTTGGCTACCTCAAGAAACAAGTTTTTCTTGCATTTCCTTTTTTCTTAAACTTGCTGTATTCTTGGCTTTTTTTTACCACTTAGTTTGTTTACCAAACATGTGGTCAGCTCTCCTGTCATTTACATTTGACTATAAACTGAATCAATTATTTCTCTTATTGGTTTATAAAGCTTCTGGCGTTGTGAATGCTCTGTTTTATTGATTTGCTTCTGTTTCTTTGGCAATATCTATTATGATCTAACTTCTTACCTGGCTCAGAGAATGCATACGATTGATTACTATGGATAGTTCTATTTTTTATGCATTAATTTCTTGACGTTTGTTTCTTGTCATTGCAGGTTAACTTCGTGTGTGGACGCATACCAAAGTCTACTTCAGAAATTGAGGGGTATCAGTTCAATTGATTTCCATGTAGTACTGTACAATCAGTTGCATTTTTACATCCATTGATGCCATGTTTTTGTGAAGCTTGGTATGCGAGGACATCTCTAGAGGGCTAGAATTTAAGCGCATTCCAGCCACTAATCGTGTTGATGATCCACCACTTTCACCATCAGGCAAGTTGGAGCAGAACTAGAAAGTAATATTAGCATTATTAGTATCCACTTAATGATATTATACAAGCTGAATTATCCTCTTTTTGAGTATCAGGTTTCACATACATCAAATCTTTGATGATTGAGCCCAATGTCAAAATTCCGAAGAGTTCAACTGGGTGTAACTGCCAAGGCAGCTGCACTGACTCAAAGAAATGTGCCTGTGCTAAGCTTAATGGGGGAAACTTTCCATATGTCGACCTTAATGATGGCAGGTGATATTCCTTGTGGAGTCATTTACTCATTCATTTGTATAACCTTTGCGTATTAAATTGAACTGAAGTTTGCATTGAGAGTACACAATTAGTCTACTTTACCGCAGTTGCTATTTCGTTCTTATCCTTCTTTTTCCATGAAATTTGACTAGTAGCGTACTTGGTGTAATGTTGCAGTAACGGTTACAGTTGAACATTGATTGGGTTGATTTTCTTTTTTTTCCTTTTCAGATTAATTGAGCCTCGAGATGTTGTATTTGAATGCGGTCCAAACTGTGGGTGTGGGCCTGAATGTGTCAACCGAACCTCTCAGAAGCGACTAAGATTTAATCTTGAGGTATGTTTTGGTTAAGACTTGGTAAGAAACAACCAGTTGCCACTAAAGTTGAAACGATACCTGATAATTAATAAACAATGGAATTTTCACCTAGACTTCATAATAAGAGAAATAGAATCAAACTACATTTGGATTTCATTATATAGTCCACTATCCTTTTTCTGTTAATAAGTAAAATGCATGATCTAGTGTGTGTCATTTTGATTTCCTTTCAAATCTGAGCTTAATCACAATCTGAAGCCTGATTTTCTCCCCTTGGTGCTTTGGTCTGTGGCCTCAAATAGGTTTTCCGCTCTGCAAAGAAGGGTTGGGCAGTTAGATCATGGGACTACATACCAGCTGGGTCACCGGTATGTGAGTACATAGGAGTTCTCAGGAGAACTGCTGATGTGGATACAATTTCTGACAACGACTACATATTTGAGATTGACTGCCAACAGACAATGCAAGGTCTTGATGGAAGACAGGTAACATAGAGAAGCTTAATTTGCTATGTAATTATTATTGAATCAAGCATATGGGTTTTTGAGGTATATCTTGTTTGTTTTTCTCCGCCAACAGAGAAGACTAAGGGATGTTGCTGTACCAACAAATAATAGAGTCAGTCAGAGCAGTGAAGATGAGAATGTGCCAGAGTTCTGCATTGATGCTGGTTCAAAAGGGAACTTTGCTAGGTTTATAAATCACAGTTGTGAACCAAACCTATTTGTTCAGTGCGTCCTGAGTTCTCACCAGGATCTAAGGCTTGCGCGCGTGGTTCTTTTTGCAGCTGACAACATTCCCCCACTGCAGGTACTGATGAACTTATCTATGAGGTGTGAGTCACTCAAACATTCCCTTTATAAAATAATCTCACTGCATTCTCTTGTCTAAATTGTAGGAGCTCACTTATGACTATGGATATACGCTTGATAGTGTTCATGGGCCGGATGGGAAGGTGAAACAGCTTGCTTGCTACTGTGGAGCATTAGGATGTAGAAAACGCCTTTACTAACAAGGAGCATCAGAATTTGTAAGGCCATTGGTAACTTATTTTTTGGTCACTATTTTGGGGAGTACATAGCAACTACCTGGAAGAACCCTTAACAAGCTTTTTTTTAGGGACTTTACTCTCTAGCATCTTCTGCAGCTTACAATTAGTGCTGCCTTTTTCCGCATTGTCGCTTCTTGAACCCTTTTATGCCATTGGCGTCTTATTTATCGGGTCAACAATATTATTTTCTACTGGAGTTTTTAGACTTAGCATTTTGTTCTAATTCGCAATTCGCTGTTAACCTAAACATTTGAGGAGACTGTGGGTTAAGATTATGACTTAGCGTCTATCATATGTAGATGTGTTTATGTTGGCATTATTCCACATCATTCAATGATATCATTATCGAATCAAAAGTAATATCAGGAATTTCATATTAGATCTGATTTCTTTGTCACCCAGTACCTACCGAAATGCCAAATTCAAGAAATGTAAATGAAACGTAACAAATCAGCACGGTAAGCTTGGTGAATGGTGATATTCAACCTTCCTCTGGATCTTCTTTGGCTCTGGCTCGATACTGTCGGCTAGGTCTTCTTTTGACATTTAAAGCTGTTTCTGGTTCATCTTCTTCCATAGCAGAAACGGTGCAGTCTTCTATGGTATCAACAGCTATTGAAACTTTTCTTCCTTCACAACTCATGTCTATATTATCTACTTTGCTTTCAGCCATTGGTTTCCTCTTTGGTACAAATGCCACTGATCTTGGAAGCTCTACCAGAGGTTCTACCAGAGGCTCATCTCTGCTCCTAATCATGTTGAGAAAGTCCATGTATGCTTTTCGGTTAGATTCTTCATCAACCTCACCTGAATCGAATGTGTATCGAGTGTATTTTGATGGGTTTCGCATATAATCTGGAACCCCAGTCGGATAGTCTGCCTCTACTTTATGTTCGTTAGGGGAACTTGTCTCCATCACAGAATCTTTGTCACCTTCAGTCGAGTTGTCATCTTTGATATTAGAACTAAACCGAACACGCTTCTGCAACTTAGAATCATCAGCCTGGTTTTCTTTCCTCTTCAATATCGGCTTCAGCCCACTATTATCTGAAGAGCCAACATGTGTCTCCTTGCAAGTCCCCAACAAGTTATCCTCAGACACCACCAGAGCTTTCTCGTTTCCAGACGTGGACATGGATAGGTTATCCTGAGGTACCTGCAAAGAAAGAGTTCATCTTTTCTTAGCAGACAGTTTTGGTTTCAGATACACGCCTCTAGGTCTTGGGACACAAAATAGTGAGTGATTATGATCAGCATGCTATCGCAAGATGTTAAAAGACTGAAGTGTCAGACAAAAGGGAAGAGTAAAGTACCTCAGAAACATGTAAAGAATTCAACTTGTTAACAGCTTCAGCGTCTTCTTTAAGCCTAAGCTTTGCTGCGATGAGATTTGCTCGAGGGTCCTTCTCTCTTTCTTTGAAAGAAGCTGGAAGCTCCACCCACTCGTCTGCTTCAGTCTCATAGTCATTCACATCCTTCATGTAACCGTACACTTTTTCGCCTAATGCAACTTTGTCATCGTCATCTTCCTCTTCCTGAAAATTTAAAACAATCGTAAACTTAGCCTCGGAGATACTGAAAACAACTACTAGCGCAATTCAATCTAAAGATATAAATACAAATACATACCTCCATATCAAGAGTAGAGTCCATCCCGATAGAGTTTTTGATCTCCCACTCCTCGTCGTTGTAATCGTACGGCTTATGCAATCCACTAGACTGTCCTTCTTCCCCATCAATGGAAAAACTCGTTGGTTCATTCTCCTGCGTTCGTATATCCGGGAAGCTGCTCGAGGGTTCAGAAACTTCCTTTTCTCCGCTCCATTCGTTGCTATCGATCTCATCTTCCGCAAGACACCAGAGAGAACTCACAGGTGCTGAAGACGCGGATGATGATGCAAGAGATCCAAAAACCTTGTCGATCCTCACTCTGAAACTTTCCTCCATGGCACGAATGAAGTTGGGACGACGATTGCAAAAAGTGGGGGGTTTTATTCGGTGTTGGGATATATATGCTCTTTGTAGCCAAACACAACCGACTTTTTCAGCATCGTCGTGTTAGTTAAAGGGCTAGACTGAACTCCAGTTAAATTATTGGGCTTATTAAAAAGTTCTGGCCCATTTAACTTAAAAATCGCCGTTACTCTCAAGCTTCTCTCGCCCATCTCCAATAAAGTTACGTGACTCAGCGTGCTTGCAGATGCAATGATCAATCATAAGCAGCTGGAGGATTTTTTGTCTGATTTATGATCCGTATGTTGGAGCGTAACGTCAGTTCTAAGGTTTGTGTATGGATAAGGGTCAGTTATTAAAGTAAGCAACGAATTATTAAAGAAGACAAGAAAAAAAAAAGGACAACATTTTCGGAAATAAAATTGAGAGTTTGAGAGTTGAAAAAGGGCAAATCTTTCTTCTTCCTCGTCACTTCAATTGAGTTTGACTAAACACAGTTGGAATTCGAGACAATGGATCTTGCCAAGTTTCTGTGTTGGGTTGTTTTGCTTCTGGGAATCTCACTAGTAGAATCCAGGCACATGGTCTACAATACTTCACATACCATTGTTCCTGGAAAACTTAATGTCCATGTGGTTCCTCATTCCCACGATGATGTTGGTTGGCTCAAGACCGTTGACCAGTACTATGTTGGCTCTAACAACTCTATCCAGGTCTTGCCCTATTATGATTTTCTTGTATCTGTTTTATGGATAGATTTTTGTTCTACTTAGTTTTTGTTTCTTTTTTTTGCTCGTAGGTGGCTTGTGTTCAAAATGTGCTGGATTCAATTGTTCCTGCCCTGCTCGCTGATAAGAATCGCAAATTCATTTATGTTGAACAGGTAAATTCGGTTTCTTTTACCTAATTGATTTGTGGAAGTTGTAAGCTTTTTGTTGACTGGGCCTGTAAATGAATATTTAGGGGAGAGATTAATTGTACAAGTTAGTTAATAGAACCCTCGTTGTTAGTTTGGTGTGAACAGTCTTTCGAGTTGAATGACGGTTTGTTTCTGATGAATGCAGGCGTTTTTTCAGCGATGGTGGAATGAACAAAGTGAGACAATTAAGCGTATTGTGAAGGATCTAATAAACTCAGGCCAACTAGAGCTCATGTATTGGTTTCTTTCAGTGTGCTTTCTCGATATCACACTTGTCCTTGCCTCTTTTCGTTAAGTAGTAATTGCCTCTTCTGCAGAAATGGTGGTATGTGCATGCATGATGAAGCAGCACCACACTATATAGACATGATTGATCAAACAACCCTCGGGCATCGATTCATTATCAGAGAGTTCAATGTGACTCCAAGAATCGGTTGGCAGATTGATCCTTTTGGACATTCTGCAGTGCAGGCTTACTTGCTAGGCGCAGAAGTAAACTCCTCTCTGGGCCTTCATTTTAGTTTTATGCTTATTTTTGGATCCAGAGGTGTGAAGATATTGATTTATTGATTTATGCAGGTTGGCTTCGACTCGGTCTTTTTTGGCCGGATAGATTACCAAGATAGGGAGAAGCGTAAAAAGGAGAAGAGTCTTGAAGTTATATGGCGGGGCTCTAAGAGTCTCGGTTCTTCTTCACAGGTAAAACACAAAGCAAAAAATTTCATGGTAGTTTATACTATGGATTTCACTGAATATTCATTTTCTTTTGCTAACATTGATCTAACTTGATACAGATTTTTGCTGGTGCTTTCCCTAAGAACTACGAACCTCCACCTGGTGGCTTCTACTATGAAATCAACGATGATTCCCCCATTGTCCAAGTATTTTCCTTGGCAGTTGATTACAATTTCTGTTGTATTTATTCTATTCCTATGTAAGTTGTGCCTCTTTATCCGTGAAGGATGATCCTGACCTGTTTGATTATAATGTTCAAGAGCGAGTGAATGCCTTTGTAGCTGCAGCTTTGGATCAGGTAGATTTGTAGAATGTTCCCTTTTTGGTAGAATTTTCTGTTACATTTTTGTGACATTTTTTTTGGTATCCGCAGGCCAACATTACTCGAACAGATCACATCATGTTTACCATGGGAACAGATTTCAGGTACCAGTATGCACACACTTGGTTTCGACAAATGGACAAACTTATTCATTATGTTAACCTCGTAAGTCATCAAACATCTGTATAAATTATTATATTCCTCTTTATGTCTCCAGATATCTGTCTGTGTGGACTTTATAGTAAGCTAGATGATTAGAACCAAACTACATATCTCTAATTCGTGGACCCTGAATTATTTTAGGATGGCCGTGTCAATGCTTTCTACTCTACCCCTTCCATATATACAGATGCAAAACATGCGGCAAATGAAGCTTGGCCCCTGAAAACAGAGGACTATTTCCCGTGAGTCGGGTCTTAAATTTCTTAACTCCATCCAGGTTTTGCTTAAATATTAAACCAATCTTTACTTCAGTTATGCAGATCGTATAAATGCTTACTGGACTGGATATTTTACAAGTAGGCCAGCACTTAAGCGTTACGTCAGAGTGATGAGTGCCTACTACTTGGTATTTATTCTTCCAAGTTTAAAATGATACACTTGAAGTTATGTTTTTTATTTATGTGTATAACTTGAGAGTTTAGGCAGCAAGGCAACTTGAGTTTTTCAAAGGGAGAAGTGAGAAGGGTCCGAAGACAGATTCGTTAGCAGATGCACTAGCAATTGCTCAACATCACGACGCTGTTTCTGGTACATCAAAACAACATGTGGCTAATGATTATGCAAAAAGACTAGCAATAGGCTATGTGGAGGTAGAGTGCCAAATTCCCCTGTGAATTGTGGTTCTCTAGTGGCCTGTTTGCTCTATCTGCACGTCAGTAAGATCTGTTGACCTTGCAGGCTGAGAGTGTGGTTGCTACTTCTCTTGCTCATCTGACTAAAGTAGATCCCGCCCTGAATCTAACCTTCCAACAGGTCCTAGCTTATATGCATTTCTCAGAAGAATTGAATCAATATTGTGAAGGCTTACATGACATCCGTTTGATAAAAGTAATCCACCCTTTTCTCTTAGTAACAGTTTGGCCTTCCTTTTCAGTGTTTGTTACTGAACATAAGTTACTGTCCCTCAAGCGAAATCAACTTCTTGGACGGGAAAAGTTTGGTAAGCAAAAATTATTATCCCTCTGGATTTTCAACTCATCTATAATAGCTATCTGTGCTTCCTTCTCGTAACTTACAGTTCTCTTTGCTCTCTGTAGATCGTATTGGCTTATAACCCACTAGGATGGAAGCGAGTGGACATTGTCCGGCTTCCTGTGAGTCAATCAAGTTCTTGTTTGTTAAAATCACTATTATGTATTAACTAGTATATGACGGATCTTTGATAGGTTGTGGGCGGAGACGTTGCGGTACATGACTCTGAGGGACACGAAGTAGAGTCTCAACTCGTTCCATTTACTGATGAATATGTGGCCTTAAGGAACTATCATGTAGAGGCATACTTAGGCCAAAGCCCTACACAGGTGCCAAAGTATTGGCTTGTGTTTTCAGTTACTGTGCCTCCTCTTGGTTTCACTACTTACACTATCTCCACTGCTAAGAAAACAGGTACAATACAGACATATCTATTTGGTCTAATGGAACAAACTTTCAACCTTGATCACTAATACTATCACTTTTTGTTTCCAAATTTAGGTGGATATTCTAGCAAATCATATGTCTCCAGATTCCAAAAAGGCGAACAATCAATAATTGACGTTGGTCATGGGCATCTGAAGCTTAGTTTTTCCCCTGATCAAGGGACAGAAATCAATTATGTTAACAGCAGAACCTCGGTATGTCATTATTTTCTTAACACTACCTGGCAGTGATCCTTAAAGATGCTGATAAATCTCCTGATTTTTTGTGGTAAAGATGACAGAACCAATCAAACATACATATAGTTACTACTCTGCATACAATGGAACAAATGACAAAGAACCTCTTATACCTCAGGTAAGAGATCTTTTTTCTCTTGTTTCGACACTTACCTTTCAATGGCTAAGGTTCAGTACACTTATTCCAAGTTCCCCTGGTCTTCTTGTCTGGTTTGCAACCACTAGAACTCGGGTGCATATGTTTTCCGTCCAAATGGCACATTCCCCATCAACCCGGAAGGACAGGTTTATACTCCCTTCTGAAAGTTTCGATCTGCCAGACGAATCATAGAAAAGAAATTCGATGTTAACCACTGGCTCAAGTTTCAGGTGACTGTTATACGTGGGCCGCTGTTGGATGAAGTACATCAACGGATAAATCCATGGATATCTCAGGTACCTACGTTTTCAGTGTGTTCTCCTTGCCCACTAGATTGTTTGCATCTACAGACTCTTGGAATCTACCTTAAGTTTAAACTGTCCCGTGGCTTCTTAAACTCTGTTTGAACCTGTGGAAGTGCAGATTGTAGATTCTTATACTGTCTGACCTTGTAATTGTCTGCAGATCAATAGAGTTTACAAGGGCAAGGAGCACGTGGAAGTTGAATTTATTGTGAGGCTGTTGCATAACTATTCCAGTACCACTTTTCATGTCTTACATTCCATTATAAAGGCATTAGGATTATCTGAATATATAGGTTGGTAATATACCGATTGACGATGGAATTGGCAAAGAAGTCGTAACCCAGATCTCAAGTTCCCTGAAAAGCAATAAAACTTTCTACACAGATTCAAGTGGACGTGATTATATCAAAAGGGTATGATGTCCATTTTATCTTCTTTCGTGCATGTTCTTAATTGTTCTTTTCTAGTTGCTGTTCAAGAATAAACTGAAAAACTTGTTTTACAGATCCGTGATTATAGGTCAGACTGGAAACTAGAAGTCAACCAACCTGTTGCAGGAAATTATTACCCGGTATGTGAGTAACTGACATTGATCGAATAGGGAAATTGGTTGGTAGTTTACAGTTCCCAGCAAATGATCGTGGATTGAGTTTGACCAAATCAGCTGGGTAATAATTCCATATATATCTTGCTCAGATAAATCATGGAATTTACTTGCAAGACAGTAAGAAGGAATTCTCAGTGATGGTGGACAGAGCCTTCGGAGGGTCGAGCATAGTGGACGGACAAGTTGAGCTTATGCTTCATAGGTATTGAGAATAATCAATATCACAATCTCCAGAACCCGTTTCTCTCTGCGTCTAATCAAACAATTACCTTAATTACAGGAGACTGCTCCTCGATGACTCCAGAGGTGTAGCAGAAAATCTAAACGAGACAGTGTGTGTTCAAGACAAGTGTACTGGACTAACTGTAAGCACAGATAATATAAACTAGGTTCAAGGGGAAATTATGCACTTCAAGAACACTCTGTTTCTCCTACTCTGAGGTACTCTAACAATTATTACAGATCCAAGGAAAATATTACTATAGAATCGATCCATATGGAGAAGGTGCAAAATGGCGACGAACATTCGGACAAGAGATCTACTCGCCACTCCTCTTGGCCTTTGCTCAACAGGTGAAAGCAAGAGTATAATGGCAAATCAGGATGCTACTCTCTAGCTGTCCCAAACCATCTATACAACGAATGTTAAAATGTTTCAGGATAATGGAAAGCCGATGAGTTTTGGTGCAGCATCATTCTCTGGAATCGATCCATCCTATAGTTTACCTGACAATGTGGCACTTCTGACTCTGCAGGTGCCTCTTATGCAGACTCAAAAGTTATAGATAGTTTAGGTGAGCTGAGTTGATAATTTGTTGTTCACCATTGGTTTGGTTGAGATGATTTCAGGAATTGGATGATGGGAACGTGCTTCTGCGTCTAGCTCATCTTTATGAGGTATTATATATAACCATTCTTTGTGTGGGTTTGGTAGTAGAATGAAGCATTTGAGATTGTGGAATTAGGTGGGGGAGGACAAGGAACTTTCAGGAGTGGCAAGCGTGGAACTGAAGAAGCTTTTTCCTGGGAAAGAGGTAGAAGCGTTTTTAGAAAGATAGCGATTTTGAGATGGAAGATGATATAAAAACGTGTGTTGCAGATAGGGAAAGTGACAGAGATGAGCCTATCAGCAAACCAAGAAAGAAGCGCCATGGAGAAGAAGAGGTTGGTGTGGAAAGTAGAAGGTGAAGGATCTTATGGAGAAGAGAAAAAGGCGAAGAGAGGGAGAGAAATCGATCCAAGAAAGCTGGAGATTGAGCTTTACCCGATGGAAATTAGGACAGTGTTGATACACTTTGAGCTTCCATCTTCTCATTCTCGCATAAACAGATTCGATGCCTAAATAAGGTATAAGGAAGTTTTGAGGATAGTCTCTTATCTCCTTCCTCTTGTGTTTTCTTTCCAGACGCTGATTAACTTAATAAAAATAAAAGGTGAGTGGGTCTTGCATCGAATTCACATAACTTACCATTATGCTATCAACAAAGATAAACTGATTTTTTATTGATAAATGCTGGAACTGATTATAATTAACATTTACACATGGCACGGAGCCACGATCCTTTGTTTGAATTCGTAGAAATATGGGTCATCCAAGTTGTGGCATTCAGACAAAAACAGTTGAAGAAGACATGAAAAATTTTAAGGAAATTAGGAAAAAATGTTATTGCAAAATAAAGAAGAAGAAAAGAAAGAAGCTACGTTCTTCGTCTGGCGGTGGCAGTGGAAGAGGAGGAGGTGTTGCCTTCAAAGAGCTGGTTGATGAGATCCTCGATGTCCTCAGGCTGATACTTGATATACTTCTCGGCCTGGCGACCAGGATCCAAGTACTGGCCAAACCTTGCCATGAAAGCTCTGTAGGCAGGTATCATGACTGCAGTTATGGAGACCCTCAGCTCGCTCTGCAGCTGCTCGTCGTTGACTACCCACGTGGTCTGCGTCTTGTGTATCTCGTCAAAGGTTGCGTTGAAGCTCTTGAATCTCTCCTTGAGGTTGGGCTTGACTATCTTTCCGTTGTGCATGAGCCCCTCGTGCCCTAAGAACCCCAGCAGCTTCCCCCACGTCTCCCTCTGGTAGTTTTTGTGATAGTTCCTTAGCTCTGACGACCTCCTCCTGCACCATGTGTCACCCATGACCTCGTGTATCTCCGCTGATCCTTTGATCTTCTGCACTATGTATCTCCCATTGTTCATCATGAAGATGCAGCTCAGTGGTATATCTTTGTACTGTTTTGACTTTGTCTCCAGGTTTCCGTCGAGTAGCTCCATTATCCTCATCAGCTGGCTTGCGAAGGCCGAGTTCCCGCTCTCCGCAGGTTCCTCCTCCTCTCGCTCCATCTTCGAGTGACTCTTGAACACTTGTTCCAACGTGTCTTTGTATTCGCATGAGTACTTGAGGTAGTTCATGGTGTACCTCGTCAGCGGATGCACTGCGCCTCCTGGCACCGGGGTCTTGCTTGAATCCGATTTGATGGAGTGCTCCAGATCCGAAAATATATGAATCGCAGTCTCTCCAAGTCGAGAACGAGCACTGGTCACCTCGTTCCTCAGCTCACCCCGCAGCTCCTCCGGAAACAGCTCCTCCATGGCCGGGAAACTGTCCCGCAGAGTCTCGTAGATGTCGAGGATCTTGAAGAGCTTTTCAGTGGAGCGCCTAGTCATGGCCACGGCCTCTGCGAAACCCAAGAACTGGATGGCCAGACCATGCGTGACGATACAGAATAAGCTCCCCTCGTCCCCTGGGAAGATCCTCTCTGCGAGTTTGAGCTCTCCAGGGAAGAAGAGGGAAGAGCACTCTTTGAAAGTCTTGTTCCAAATAGGGATCTCTCTCTCAAGCGTGTCCCAGCTCATCTTCTGCACCTCGTCGATGCTAACTTTCTCAAACTCACAATCTTGTTTCAAAGTGCGCATCAAGATGTTTCTCCTTCCGACCAAATAAACCTCTCTGCATTCCCATCCATACCCTCCTCCTTTCATCTTCTCCGCTATTTTCCTCAGCACCACAACCACATCGTCCGAGTAACCGGGGTATTCGATCTCCTGATCACCGCATACCGGAACCAGCATCTGGTCGTGATCTTGTGAGACCACCGCATCGTTCTGGTGGTCTTGCTGATCCGCAGTGCTCCTCCTCTGGTTGTTGCTGTCATCGGCAACAACCGCAGACTCTTTGATTACGGATTCTTCTAAACTGATGCGGAATTCGTCTTCCAAGAAAGCCATTGCACGCTGCTGAATGGATCCCGCATGGTTGATCAAGGGCTCATGATGGTCCAGACAGGACTTGGTGTTGAGCAAAAGCCCCATCAGCTTTGAGACACGATCCACTGCCTCCAAAAGCGAAGAAACCTCTTCGGGATCTTGGTACCACACCGTCTTAGGCTCACTAGAGTCATATTTGGAGAGTTTTTCCTCAAAAAGATCCAAAAACTTGCCAACAAACTGTGGGATCTGAAAATAACCATCCTCTCCTTTCTCTTCGGTGCTGTCTTTGTGCTCCTCCTTGTGAAGGGAAAGAGTCGGGAGAAACTGATCGAGTTCTTCAGACAAAGACTCCAAAGTTTGAAGAATCTCTGGTGCTTCTTCTACTTGTGAAACCTTGTCGACATTGTCTCCTTGATCGTGATGATCTGTCTCGGCATTACCAACATCTACATTCTCTTTACTGCTGCCATCCTGATGCGTATCATCTGTGCGATGAGCATCCGAAACAACGTCTCCTTTCTCCTCTCCCTTAGATTTGTCATCATGATCAGGGTCCTTCTCGTTCTTCTCCATCGCTTCTTATTATTTACGTAAGAGCTTTAAAAATGGTGAAGTGGAATTGAGATGCAGAGGAAGAAGAGATTCATGTGTTCTGTTTTCGTTTAGACTTTAGGATTTGTGGTTTGTGTGGTTAGAGAGGCGATTGAGAGAGATGGTCGCAATGGCTGAATCGAAGAAGTAGGGGAGCCTTGTCTTTTTGGTGATTGACCGTTGACTTTTTCTTTCATCCAACACCAATACCGTGTAGTTATCTATTTTTAACCAACAACAAAAAAAAAAACCTCGTAATTATTAAACTCTTTTTTAATTTGTTTGTTTAAAAAATATATACATTACACGAAATATTAAAGGGAAGTGATATGCATTTATGAACAATGATTTGAATAAAAAGCGGGTAACGTGGGAGTGGGAGTATGGTGCGCACGCATATTCCTCACAAAACTCTATACGTGCATGCATAAACCTTCCTACATTTCTTCATGTTTTATCATTTAAAAACCATCTTTTTTCGATTCTCAATCAATTATATGTATCTTAGCTGTTTTTAATGAAAAATAGTCATTGCTATGAATCATCTAAAATATTAATAGTGATATGGCTGGAATGGAGAGAAATATAAAGTAGCTAATACTCAAACAAGAGATGGTTCTTGGAGGAGAAAAGAAGGTCAATAAAAGCCCAAAGAAAAGTTGGGCCCAATAAGCTGCAATGATAAAGTTTCCATAATCAGGTCTACCTTTACTACTAACTAGTTCAGTAGGAGGAAGGAACAAGTAGGCAGTGTTGTGTCTCCTCTCTTCACATGCACAAATAAATGCAGTAAGATCCGTTTACAGAAAGTAATAAATTAAGATTAGAAAGATAAGGCTATATAGTAAATTAGTTAGGCGGACGTGGGCTGGCTCGCGCAATTGTCAAAGGTGTTCTTTTTTTTTTTTGGTCGACATCAAAGGTATTCCAACTTTTTACTGTGTTTGATTTAATGGTAACCAATTGGATGAAGAACAAAATAATAAGAATTGGAATCTAAAAAATCGGAGAATGATGAAACGGTAATAAGTGAAAGGATCCAAAAGAGGGACCCTTTTGCAAATTGAGAAACCCCAAACTTGCACGTTTCTCTCTTCCTCTCATCTCTCTCTCTCTTTTATTTTTCTTAAGGGAATATATGACATTTTCTTCTCTAAGTTTTATTTTACTTTATAAGTCAAATGAACATCCCTCAAAAGCACCTTCCTTTTTTCCTATTCTTTCTCATCATCTTTCTTATTATGAACTAAAATATATGTTCAGAACAAAGGAGCCATTTCTACCCACTAAATAATATGTATATGTTTGTGTGTGTACCCGTGGGGATATATATATATATAACATATATTAAGAGAACCTCTACTACTGCCATTTAGCCTGCAAAGTCCACAAACAAAAGGCTACACAAGTCTTCCTTCTCTCTCTCTCTCTGCTCTTCCTCTCTTTAGATGGAATGATGGATCAATGCTTCTAAAGGTTTGAAATTTGATCCATTTTTGAAGAACCATTTTGAAAAAGAAAGAAAAAAAAAGAGAGGACATGGAGGTGGAGAAGAGGATAGTAGTGAATGGAGGTATGAGATTGCCAATAGGATACAGATTCCACCCAACGGAGCAAGAGCTTATCCTTCATTACTTGCTCCCAAAGGCCTTTGCTTCTCCTTTGCCTTCCTCCATCATCCCTGTCTTTGACCTCTTTTTCTCTCATCCTCTTTCTTTCCCAGGTCTCTCTCTCTCTATTCCTTCTGTCAAAACCTCTGTATATATGTTTATGTCTCCTCGTTATGCTTAACTGTTTTAATTTTTTTTCAAATGGGTCTATCAAAGGTTGTAACTTTACGATTGCTTTTGCTGATGTTTGTGACTAGATCCGTGGGTGCCTAATGCTAAAACTGAAGGGTTTTTTTTCTTTCAGGGGATCAAAAGGAGAAGCAGAGGTACTTCTTTTGCAAGAAGAGAAGAGAAGTGTCAAGTAATGAGCAAAGAATCAAGATTTCTTCGGGTGATGGTTATTGGAAACCTATTGGGAAAGAGAGACCAATCATTGCCTGTGGTAAAACAGTTGGGATTAGAAGAACTCTTGCCTTCTATGAAACAAACAAGCCCTCTTCTAATTGCAACAAAACCAGATGGAGCATGACCGAGTATTGCCTTGCGGGATTTGCATCGGCTAAGGTACACAATTAACTACTCTAGACTATTATAAGAAAGACTTTGGAATGTGTGATAATAATGGTTTGATTTTGCATAAACACAGGTGCTTGGAGAATGGGCAGTGTATAATGTGTATGAAAGGAAAGGATCGAAAGCAAGAAAACAGAGGAAATCAAGAGATATAGATGATGAAGATATTAGTTGCAGCATCCACTTTACGGTTGGGTCCGATCATGAAACTGGTCCGCCACCACCTTCTCCTCCTACTTCAGCTGATGAGTAATTAATATCTAAGAGAACACGTTGAGATGTGACAAAGCTCCTAAACCCTAACGTACTAGTCCACTTACGTTTCTGTCAAGCTATTTAAAAAATTTCCACGTCTTGATTCATTTGTTAGAGAAATAAGTAACATGGGGCTAGGGAGCTCATTTTGATCTGAAAACTGTTGTATTGTATGAGTTGAGATTGCCAGGCTTTCGTTGAGCAAAACCAAATATATGTCAAATTTGTTGATTATTTTTACTTGAAGATCTTTTAATTAACATTATCATGCAAGTAAAGTTATTTAGCTGTGCAAGACGAAGTAAAGTTGAGTTAAAAGGAGGTATCTTTCTTCCTCTAGGATGAGAACTTGATTCCCTTTCTTTTAAAACCAAATAAGAATCCATAGCCTCTATGTATATATAAGTAACATATTATATAAAAAAAATTATAGACATATTTTATTATATCAATAAGTATGGATGATAAATTTACTAATATGAGACGGAGATGCATTTTGTATTAAGGTATAGCAAGTTGATAAAGTTATATATATATATATATATATATATATTGGTGTGTTAGAATGAACAAAGAGACAATACAAAGAGTTGAAACTGAAATTAAAATATATGGAAAATGAAGAAGCCATCGCATGGGGTGTCGAGAAGCTAAAGTTATTCGTGTCGAACCATTTTATTTAATCAAACATACAGGTACATTTTGTCATTGACACGTATTTTAAATGTTAAATTTACCAGAATCCAACATCTTGAATATGATTGTTGTAATATTGTGAGTTGTAGAAAGAAAATTGTAGATATAATATGAAAGTTATATGTTTGAACGAAATTCATGAATTAATAAGGAGAAAATGTACCCAAAACTTTATCAACTACAACAAAAGACATATATCGACCAAACCATATAGTATAATGGTTTATGCTAACATCGTTATCGTGTCGACATATTCCAAATTCCCAATTTGAATTCGATATAATTCATATCATTGAAAAAAAAAAGGTCATATCATGTGTGCCAACAAAAAGGCTCAATGTAAGAAAGACAAAATATTGAACATAGTTTATGTAACAAGGACAGAGTGGGGACATATCATGGGTATGTATATGTGAACAATATAATGATTGAAAATACAAAGCTTATGTTAAATTTATTGTATACATCCTATCAATTGTAAAATAAATAATAGACAAAAATGGTGGCGAAGGTCAAAGACAAGTCACATGTGCATTGTGCACCATCTTCCAATGTATAATCCACAAAAAGACAACATCGATTAAGGCAATCTAAGTTTCTCCTCTTTCCCACACAAATACACATATTACCATAAACATGTCCATCTTTGCTTTTAATCGAAGCATCCTTGGTTTTCAAATGTAATCAAAGAAGAAAAATGTAACAAAGTTACCTGCATTAAATAAAAACAAATAAGTGATGAAATGATGAAGAGTCATTAAGTGAAAAGTGAATGTGAACAAGTCTGTGTAATTGTGTGTGACAAGAGGTTTACTTGCTGCCAATGGGCTTTTGGAATATGCTTAACAGAGAAAGCAAATTTACTTTTCCAGCACACAAAAGTTAAATTAATGGTGTTGCTTCAATTTCAAGCAAGCGTTTCTTATTTTGACTAACACGACTTATATATAATATCCATGCTAATTAACTATGAAATTTTAATTTTTTAATTAGATAAACTAAGAAATTTTTTTATTTGCAAAAATCGAAAAAAAAAAAATTACGATTTGCTATTTATTATATTGCATGTTGATATTGCAAACAAAAAAAAACAGTTCATATTATTTTCTAATTGAAGAAAAAAAAATGATTATTTAGGTATCTTTAATTTAAAAAGTAAAAATTAAATTACTATCATTGACATAAAATAATTAAAAGAAATAAAATACCATTGATTTCAGGCATCATCCTATCTTCTTTTGATTTTTTGTAAAGAGATTTGTTCTAATGTCATTGTTGTACTGCAACACAAATTCAAATATAATAGTTTACATATGTGTGAATTGTAGACAATTCCTTTAAAACGCCTGTCTACTGAGTCGGTTGACATTCTTCTCTACAAAACGTAATTGTTCGAATATAAATTGATTTTAAAGTGCAAGAACAATATGAGAGACAAACTGAAGTAGAGCTGTTAATAAAAAAGTGGGCCTCTAACATAGTGGTTTGGTTTGGATGAAACTATATGGACTACAAACATAAAAGAAAACTTAATGTTATGGAGAGCTACTTGAAGTCAATAGGCCTTGTGTTTATTCATTGTATATGGGCCTTTAAGAGACAACAGTTATTATAATGTTGGGCTTAGACTTAGAGTGAAGTGAACACATGTAGGTGTAAAGAAGTAAAATACAAGAAGTAATGAGCAAAAGTAAATGAAAGGCAATGATGAGAAAAAAGAGAAGAGAGAGTGACAAGAAAGTAGTGAGAGAATGGAAAGAACGAAGAGGGTAAGAGAAACATAGAAGCCTTCCTTGTTTGGCAATTCCATCTTGGAACTTGACCCACTCTCTTGTCTTCTTTGGCATCACAACAACAAGGTACCATCAATCAAAATGCTTAAACTTGAATACAAAGTGTTGGTTTATGATCTTCAAAATATTTTAATGAGTTGAAGTGTGAGAGAGATAGTGTTCGCTCGTCTATGTAAGTGTACTGCACACAACTGTCTAGTCAGCACGTGTCGTTACCAGATTCTCTCTCCCCGTTGCTGCAGGATGTAACAGTCCCAACACCAAAAGGCAACCAATCTCTCTCTCTCTTTTCATGTTTTTTTTTTTTTAAATTTATTAAAAAGCTAATAAATGAGATAGAGAGAGAGAAGTCCTGATCCCATCAACAATAATAACTCAGTTTCTCTTTCCACTCCATTCTCTGTTTTTCTCAAACGACGCAGATTTTGATCTCGAACCGATCTTTACTTTAATCTTTAATTACCTCAATCAGTACTCGATGAGTTAAAAAAAAAAACAGATTAGCAAGGTGCTTACGGTTAACTTATCCACTAATCCAAATGTTTTTTTTGGTTGGGACATAATCAAAATATATTTTTTTTATCAGGGTATATTGTGCTCCTCATCTCAATACTACCCTTAAACGGTAAAAAATAAAAAAATAAAAAACTTATTTCAATAAAATTTGGGATCAAAGGAATAAAAAGTTTAATTTGCATTAGAGATTGTATAGTTAAATATTCTAATAATATACAGAAGGAGCTCGTGTTCGTGTAGATACGCATCCCATGCCTATATGGATGGAGCAAAAAGGATTAATTGGGATCTGTGAAATTAGTTAGAGAAGAGAGAGAGACGAAGTGAGGGCAAAAGAGTAATTAAAAAATAAGATATTCTCTGCAACAAACGACGCAAACAAACAAAGCAACGACAGCTTAAACCCTTCCCATAAAACCCACACACACATCCTTCACTCTCTATCTCTTTTATTTCGACGACGCTTATTTTTTTTTTGCTTTTACTCTCATCTCTCTCTTCTCTGTAGTAGCTTAATAGCCCTCGAAAATGGCGGAGCCACCACCGTCTTTCCATCAGTTCGTGGGTCCTTCAAAACCTCGATCATCGAGCAAACGACACTCTTTCTCATCGTCTACACATCCGACTTGCCACCGTCTCTTCCCGTGTCAGTACTGTCCCCGCAAGTTCTACACATCTCAAGCTCTCGGCGGTCATCAAAACGCTCACAAACGCGAACGCGCTGCTGCTCGTCGTAACCTCGGCGTCCTTGCTCATTCTCCAACCATCCTCGACGAGAACACGTTTCTTCGTCCTTACCCTTGTTTTCACCCTAACCCAATGCAAGGATCTACTTCTGGAATCGGACCGGGTCAGGAACAGGCGACGACGATGACGATGGGTGGGTACGACCCGTTTCCGTATCCGTATGTGTACCCTTTTGGATTGTCTGGTAGCAACGAGAACGGTGTCATGGAAGAAGACGAGCCTCTCGACCTCGACCTTTCTCTCCGTTTATGAGTTTATCTGCTTCTTTTTTTTGGGTTTGTTTTGTTTTGTTCAGATGACTCTTTTAAGTACAACTTTGGAGCTATGTAGTAGGGTTTCTATCTCTCTCTCCTTCTGAGTTCATGTCCTACTTTTGAAACTTACCTTTTTGGAAGATATATGATGATCGTTTCGATTTTTAATTTTTTTTAATGATCAAACAGTCTCTGATATAGAACTCTGATACTTTAATCGTTGATGGATAATGCATTTAAAATTAACAATAACTTAACTAATTTGTTCCCAAAAAACAGCAATCTCGTCACTATTGATTCGCTTGTTTAAGCTAAAATAGGGACAAAGTGATGAGTGACAGTCGTTCCCCAATTGATTTCCGAATTGGGAAACAACAGAATCCGGTCATGTCTTGATCGGAGAGCACCAACGCCACAGTCTTCCGATCTGCTGAATTCAGTAACCGCCTCCACGAAGTTGGTACGTGCGGAATCCAACATTTCATCATCACACACACGTGACGTTATGGGTTATCCTGCTTTTTTCCAAATTTAGACAACTAAAGTGCGTGCCGTTTCTAAGCGGCTCACATAACAGCCACTTCTTCTTGGTACGTGTGGAATCCAACGTCTCATCATCACCCACACGTGACTTTACTCAGGTTACCGTGTCGCTGCGTTTATATCCAAATTAATATAAGTAAAAATGCGTGCCGTTTCTTGGCAAATCACACGACAGCTATTTCTTCTCCAACATAGCTAAACGTCTCCTTTACCAGCATCCATTTCTTATTCCTTCCAAAATTCTTAGTAAGCAAAATAATTAGTCTCTCAGGTATTACATGCTATAACACTCAAGTAAAGCAAGTATCAGATTTTTTTTTTCTGACAAGAAACTAGTGTAAAAGATGTGCTCTAGAATACAAAAATATTACATTACAATTATAAGTGGTAAAATACCCAAAGAATATGTGTAGAGAGTGCTTCTTGCTCAACGATCAAGGTCATCATCATCATCATTCTCAGAGGAGTCGTCAAGATGTTCTCTAAGCAAATGGGTCTGGTTTCCTGCAGAAGAGACATCCTCCATTTCAGGCAGTTCAAATTCGTCTGGTCTTAATGACAACTGAAAGTCTGGAAGCTCTGGCAAACACTGCATTGCCCTGTGTGGTTTATCATATCATTAGCTATCTTCTTTGATTTTGATTTAGATTAAACGCTACTAGACACAAGACTCTAACGCTTACTTCTCTTCTTCTTCAAGCAAGTATCCATACGTCTGAGACTTTCTAAAAGCAACTTCTGGAATCTTCTGGCTCAAATGCTTCATAACTCCCCACATTGGTGGAGCCCTGATAAAACAAGTTGAATCAATCACGATTCACATGTTCAATGAATGGGTGGATATATACAACAAACCAAACCTGGTGACAGGAGGAGCCAAGCCGAAGCTAAGACAGGCCTTCTTGCTTTCTCCTAGGATCTCTGCAGCTGCAAGGAAACAGCACACGGCACTTACGTGACAAGCTGGCTCAGTTCCCTTGTCTGTTACTAGTCCATGGTAGTAGTATGCCACAGCCTGTTTAGAAAAGTCAGAACATAACAGAGAGATTAATTTCTTGGAGAAACATGTAGATGAAAATCAATGAGCTGTTTGATCACTTACAACGGTAGCTTTAATATGTATACATTATACATACATACATACCTTTGCTTCCAAAAACTTCCAGTAGATAAACCGGAGAAGCTTCTTGGCACATCCATGGGTGACTGATTCACAATCAGACAAGCAGTGATATGCCTGAAATGATAATGAGATCATTACAGGAAATTTAAAGAGAGATTACAGCAAATAAACTATGATTTTCCAAAAAGCATCCCCCAAGTAAGAATTTGAAGATTATTAAACTATGAGGAGGACCTGAGTGAAATAGATGACTTGCTCACATGCAAGTCTCCTCTTCACCGACAGTGTTGCTTTCTGGCTATCAACTGCCAACCCAAGTTGAATCTCAGTTCCCTGCAGTAATTTTCAACCAAATTTACAAATTAAAACCCATATACAAGATTCTGGTTAAAGAGTCACAATTTCAAAGTGTGTAACCTGGCCAAGTGCTTGGATAGAGAGAGTTTGCATTACACTCTCCTGCATATCATCTGGCAATTTAGTCCTGCAAATTTGCAGCCATGTAAGTATCTATGGCAAGCTTGTTTCAAGGTTTTCTGTTTTTGTTGTCTCATACTTTATATCAGGAGGAAAGCGAGTGAGAATCTCCCGGACGCAGAACTCAAAGTATCCAGATGCCTTGAGAAGCAAGTCAACCGAATCTCTCCTGCAATCTGGGTGAAAGTGACCGAGTAATCTGGTTTATAAAAACAGCAAATAGAAGTAAAAGATAAGTGTGAAGATAGAAGAGGCCAGACCAGTGGAGACCACACGGACGCCATTGCCAGAAGCAGAGCAATCCTTTGGAATCATGAGAGAGTTAGCTTCACTCAATGCCAAAGCAGCCATCATGTGGATCACTGTCAACATCTCCATCCAGAGGTTTGTGAAACATATCTCTGCCTGTATACACCTTCACATTGTTAAGACTTAAGGGTAACAGAACAAACAAAATCCAAATCCTCAGGATCGGCTTAATTTGAGCAAAAACCGAACTTACTCGTCGACCATCTCCAAGGGTTTTCCATTTGAACTCCACGCAGCCCTCCATTCCATCATTCTCTGTAGTGTTAAATATTCTGATATCACCATCTGGTTCATAACACACAAATCTGATTACTTAAATCAAAATTTGCAAACCCGAACTTTTCTTGACGAGACTGGTTAGAAGAGACAAGTACTCCTCCAAAGCTGTACGCAGCTCGGAGGTAGCAGAACCCCCTGCAAATTTTAACCAAAACTTTGAACATGTTTTCAAAATAAGAAACCTTTTTCTTAACACGCAAGAAAAGGGAAGAAGATAGTCTCATTTCTCTATACCTGTGTCCTCAGCTACTAGCTGAATCTGATTCCTTAGACATGTCAATCGATCGGCGGTGGCCTTAGGAGCAACGCCTTTGAGTTGGCGCTGAAGATCAGACTGAACAGGAACGCGAAACTGAAGAACAAACACAACGGATTCTTGAATGATCCTCTTCTTGTTCTTCCTTCCGACAACAGCATAAGCAGATGTAGCACACCCCATGCTCTCTCTTTCTGCTATGCTTTTTTCCTCACAAAATCATCCTACATATGCGGATACATACATACACAACATTGACAGATATATCCTATAATATGGAGGTTCTCTGGAACAACCTGAAGCGGATAGATCCGGATTTTGGAAGCTTAAGAGTAATATAAAAAGGAAGAGAATCTCAGAGAGGTAATAGAACAGAGGAAGAGCATGTGAGGGAAGGTTAGTTTGAAGGTTCCAAAGAATGATGGGGAGAGAACTGAGAAGATCCACTTAGGTTTCAGAGTTCGATGCAATCCACCCACATGCTCTCTATTCAATAGCAATTGGGTAGATACGTGATTTCATTAACCAACCAAAAAGAAAAAAAAAGAAAAGAAGCGGCACATGCCTTTCGGTTTAATCCAAGTTTTAATTATGTTTCTTATGGGAAGCTGTGAATTCACATCCCCACTTGCCTTATTCCTATTGGCTCTCCAGTTTAAGTTTTAGTACTTTTCGTTGACTTCTTTCCTTAACCTTCCCGCCACCTCGATTAACTGAATCAAATCAACCCACTTCTCTCTTTTTTACCCTGTTTTCTTACTCCAACCAAATATATAATGAGATTATGGAAAGAAAAACCTCTATTGTTTTCGGGTCAATATGTCCTTAAATGAAAGAACGAATCATTGGCTTGTATAACCATTATTACGTTTTACGATTTGCAAGCTGCGTAGACTTGATTATAAAACAGAAGATAATCTCCATGATTATAGATATTAATCAAAATGTGGTGTGAGAGAAGAAACATGTTAGAATGTGGCAGGAGACAGGCTGTGTTTTACAAGTTGAATATCTTCACTGTTGTACTGCAAACACACTTATCTTCCTTATAAGCAGCTCAACAGATTTAGATCCCAAGAAATCAGATATTTAAATCAGACACTTCTTTAGATTAGACAGTACATTAATACCCCGAAAAACACACTCTATCATTAGAATGGGCCTGTATTAAGTGGGCCTCTTGTCAGGTGAAAAACAATTGGGCCCATCATTGACTTTTTGTTTCAGGGTGGTGGTGTGGTAGTGTTATATCAGTCGTCGGAGCTTTTATGAGCGGAGCAAAACATTCGTAGATCTGTTATCGCATCTGCTCAACAACTACATCATCGAAGATAACAAACCATGGCCATCGCCTTAGCTAAGCTTCTGATCTCCGCCATGGCGGTTTTCATGCTTGTTTCTGCTTCGTTTGCGACCTCGGAAGTGCCGTTCATGGTGGTCCACAAGAAAGCCACTCTTAACAGGCTCAAATCTGGCGCTGAACGCGTCTCCGTTTCCTTTGACATCTACAACCAAGGATCCTCGTCAGTTCTCTACTTCTCATCTAATTTTTTTAATCCAATCCGTTTTATCAATCCGATTTCATTTCCGATCCGTGTTAATTTCTGATTGTCTATAATTGCATGTAGAGATTGGCTAGTGTAGAATTAGGAGATTATGCTCGAGCTATTCTTAGATCTATCGTATGTGTATCAGTGTCTAGGAAACGAAATGCCATTTGATCTGATCCCATTGTTCCTCAGAATTGTGGATTTGGTTTTTGAATTTCGTGCCTGCTTGTTACGAGGACTTTGAGATTTTTCATGAATGTCAGCTAAACGTGTCTGATATTTTTGGTGTTTGCTCTCAGGACGGCGTATGATGTGACTCTGACAGATAATAGCTGGGATAAAGCCACTTTTGAAGTTGTTAATGGAAACACTTCAAAATCATGGGAAAGACTTGATGCGTGAGTTTCTTCTTCAATCATAAATGTTTTAGTGGCTGCTTTAGCTTTTTCTTTCGTCACTAATCTGATTTTTGGTGTGTAGAGGAGGTATTCTGTCTCATTCTTTCGAACTAGAGGCTAAGGTTAAAGGAGTCTTCTACGGTGCTCCTGCTGTTGTTACTTTCCGCATCCCCACAAAACCAGCTCTACAGGTTTGCCAATTTAAAGCACCCTTCATTCTAGTTTTTGGAATTTAAAGCACCCTTCATTCTAGTTTTTGGAACTGGTAGAAGCAACTAAGCTTTATAAGTTTATAATCCTCCCAAGTTGATCTTTCTTATCAGGATTTTTTTTTCTTGTAGTGACTATTGTTTTACCAAAAATCTGCTTATGTGATGCAATCTTGTATTATGGTTTTCTTGTTTGTAGGAAGCGTACTCAACTCCACTACTACCTCTAGACATCCTTGCTGACAAACCTCCAACGAACATGCTTGACGTGGTAAATTTGATTTTTTAAGGACTGTTCTTTCAATCATCGCCTCAACGTTTTTTGTTTTTGTTTTTTTTTTTTTTTGGTGTTCTCACTATTGACTTTCATTGTTATCTTATGTTGTGTCTTGGATGTTGCCCTTGATGCTGCTAAAATAATCTCAGGCCAAGGTAACTCGATTTGCAATTCTCACCTCCCTGTGAAATCATCAAATATAACAGTTCTCATCTTACCATGTTCAATTGTTGCAGAGGTTGCTGGCGAAATATGGATCACTCGTCTCCGTGATCTCCATGGTGGTTTTGTTCATATACTTGGTGGCAACACCTAAGTCCAACGTATCAAAAGCCAGCAGCAAGAAGAAGCGTTAAGTTAGTGAAATGAAGGTGAGAAAAGTTGGTACGGTGCTGTTTTGTGTTTAGCAGTTAAACACAGTTTCAAAACTTGTAAGAATTAGAGAACAAACTTTAATTTTGGTGTTGCAGAGGACACACATCAAAGAGTTATTTTGGTTTTGCGAAATGTCTTTGGCGAGCATAGTCATGGAGTTCTCTTTTATTTTGGTTCTGCTTTCTGCTTTTTGTGGTTTTATCTGCATTCTGTATTACATATTTTGTTATTCTTTGTTTTCTTTGTTGTGTTTGCTTCCGTTTAGTTTGATTGCCTGTTTTTGTTTTGTTGTTGTAGTGTCTAGTCTGGTTATTTATATGATTTTGCTTATAAGTTTTCGTTTGTTTTAATTATCATGTTTTTTAGTTGAAAAAAGTGGTTTTCTATGTGTTAAATGGAAAGAGCTGTTGTTGCTGTGTTGGTGCCATTGAGATTGTATAATTGTTAGATGTTTTATCGTCCGTATTAGATTCGTCTGTACCCCTTTATCGTGTGATGTTTTTTGCGTTAGCAAAACACTAGGTTTGTTATTAGGGGTGTGATTGGTAATGTGCTTCGCTGGATTTTAAGTTTTTTTTCTGTTAATACATCAACGTTTACCAACAAAATATGCAATAAAGCATTATGAAACTTGTTAATTGCTTTTATGTGGAGCATTTCTTAGGAACCTCTTAAATAGTATTTATTTGGCTTCAGAAAGAAAGAAATTATCTTATAAAATTAATTCATATCGTAATATGATTATTTGACAAAATATCTATACATCATAGAGTCCAGTTGTTACGCTACTGAAAACCAGTTGAAGTTATCTTTTTTACAAACAAATCAGGTATATAATATGTTTAACATAATAGCTCTGTGGGTTGGAATTTTGCAGCTCGGCTATGTTTTATCAAGACACCGTACTTACCTTGATCAGAATATCACTGCCAACTGATGTTTCACGAGAAATCACACAATGTGTAAATCGATGGTTCTTCATCAAGAAAACGATGTTAATTATTTTATCTTAGTTTGAAGAAACATCAATGCCTGTCTAGCTCAGTTGGTAGAGCGCAAGGCCCTAAACCTTGCCGTTCTGGTTCGAACTCCACGGTGGGCGACATCAAGCTTTATTATTTTTTTGTTTTTGCTTTTTAATCATTTGGCGTCAAATAAACTATTCAGTGGCCATATTTGTATCTCTGATGCTTATATAATCAAAAACAGAGCAAAATATATAGAGCAACCAAAATGAAACACAAACCAGCAACCAAAATGAAAAATTTAAATGAAACCGAACAAAGTAATAAGTGGGTGTGCCACTCTCTCTATCTTTGAGTGTGTCCCTCTCATCTTTCAAGACAAGAAACAGTTGACAGAGTATGTGAAGAGAGATAGAGAGATTGAGCACTATCCTGAATTCAGGAACACAAATTTAAAAAACAAAAATGATAAAGTTCGAATCAGAAAGAGATTGAGCTTACTCACTCTTCCTCATTACCGTATGGTTTCTCTTATTTTTCCAAAAAAAAATCCTACCCCATCGAACTCCTAACCCTTTTTCGTCATTGTTTAGGCTTTGGCTTCAGTAGCTGCGATGGCAGGAGCTGGAGCAACACCACCAGTGGTTGGCCTGAACGAAATTAAAAGGATTGAGAGTTTTGCGTTTTGAAGGTATTAAATTAAGGAAGTGAAGGGAGAGAGAGAGGAACTTACAGGCCAACAAACACTTTGAAGGCATCGTATAATCCCCACTGTGCTCCAGTCAATGTCCCGATCATCACAATTCTTAGAGGAAGCCCTCTTGTGAAAAGTCCCACCATACCTATCTTCTTCACCGCCTGCAACAGTTCATTTACCAAAATTAAATATCATTCCTACCGCAACAAAAATCAATAGTTTCTTTGTATACAACTACCAAACCGCAAACATAGTGACTTACATCTCCAACGGTTGCTCCCTTAGCGTTGTTGAGGAATGACACTAGATTGTCTGCTGGATGAGAAACGATTGCACAAAACACTCCCGCAACGTAACCTCCTGCAAAACTCACCCCGAGTTGCAGACCTTTGCTGCACTCGCTCTTTGGGTTGGGGATTGCATACTTGTAGATCATTTCAACAATGGTCTCAAAGGAAGCAAACTTCATCATCGTGTCTGTAACATTTGCAAATATTATCACCACACTTTGATTTAAAAATCACGTATGCTTCATGACCACAAAAAAAGAAACTGAAATTTGCAAAATAGAGGCTTACAAGGAATCTGACGTCCCCAGAGTGGAGCAAGACCCTTATACAAGCTGCAATAAAACAAGAAATCAGACACAGAAGGCTAGCTGTAACAAGGGAGAGAATATTATTGGCATTGAAAAACTCACCCTCCGAATCCTTCTGACTTGACAAACTTGGGAAATCCATCAGACATTCCCCTGGCAAATCCAGGCTGTGTCTGAACACGGACCTTGACAGCTTCAAATGGGCAAAGTGCAACATCAGCAATGACCTCAGCAGAAGCAGAACCAGCAAGGTAGATGAGGGTCTTGTATTTGGCAGTGTACTCAGGTCCAGCAAGATCAGAGTAGGTCTTCTTAAAGTACTCGTAGAATCCAAACTTGCAGGCACCCTGAGCACTGTAACCCAAAAGAGTAGGAACCCACCCACGGAAAAAGCCTTTGACTCCTTGCTCTTTCAGCAAAATTCCAAAACCAGACGAGATGCTCTTGTACTTTGCTGGATCAATCTGGATCGCAAGGAATATCATATTAGTGTTGCAAGACCAAGTGAACCATTCCACATATACCACGTCAAGTAAGTAAATTTCGAAAGAAGAACCACAACTCAGAACAGATCGACGTATTTTGAAATAGAAATGATTGATATATAACACAGAAATGGATGGACGAAGATACGTATAACAGAGATCAAACAATTCCTCAAATAATGGAATCCAACACACAACCAATATTCAAGAAAATAACAAAACGATAAAGCAAATCAAATCACCGATCTATCCAAAGAAGAGAACAAGGCTAAAACGCAGATCTAACCACCTAAGCAACAGGGAACACAGATCCGCGAAACATGAGCTCAGAAAACATACGAAAGATAACGGATCTAAAGGTTACATACTTGCATATTGCACTTGACGAGATCGAGAGGAGTCACGGTCATGTGAGTCAGACCACAGCTGAGAATTCCACCAACGGTACAAGCGGCGTAGAAGGCAGGTGAATACATCTCGATCCCTTTCCCTGGCTCGGTGGGAGACGCAATAAGGAAATTCTTCCGAGACAGCATCGTCGTCGGAGAGGAACGCGCAGCCGGAGAAGGAGACTTCTCGAGATTGGCAGAGGCGAATGCAGCGTTGGAGTTGGAATTCAGCACCTGGTCGAGGAGGAAAGATCTCGGAGATGAAGAAGATGAATAGAGGAAGCTAGGGATCAGAGAATTCTTCGGAGACTCCATCGCGGCGGAGGAAGGATGAGAGATAGCGTTTGAAATGAGCGACGGCGGCTATGTCTGATTTTGCCGATCTCACGCTTGCCCAAACCAAAAGCACCAATGAGAGGAGATATTATTAACTCTCGAATCTCGGACTTTATTGGGCAAATGGTTTCTGATGAAACAAGGCATATACTTCGCGATAATTACGAAAGTGACATTTTAATTGTTTTATTCTCTTACCTGTCTCGTGGCCCATGGGCTTTTTCAAGGGACATAAAACCCGTTGACCCATTAAAGGCTGTATTAACGAAATTTTCCAATTTTTATTTGTTTTAATATTTTTTGTTGGAAAATGAACTTCTAAAACCCTAAATCTCTCCAACCAGAAGAGACAGCTCTCTCGCCGACAATTACCGGCTACAAGGATTCTGCTCGTCAACGTTGTAAGTTGTTTCCTGCTTCTTCGTTGTAATCAAATTTGTGCATGAATTAGTTCAAAGTAGTAGCTTCTGTAGTAATCCTTCCCGAAATTAGGGCTTAATTTGCGATTGATAACGAGCTTGGGAGGCGAGTCTTATGGTTGTTGTTGTTGTTTTATGCAGCTGTGAAATTGTGGTATTGAGCGATGAGCTTGTTATCTCAGAATGCTCCGGCAAGTAAGGGTAATAAAAGAGAGGAGCTCAAGAAACAGTACAGAGATGTTGAAGATGGGGAAGAGATTGGGTCCGATGATGACACTAGGGGAAAGAGAAGAAAGACTGAGAAGGAGAAGGAGAAGGAGAAGTTACAAGAATCGGAACTGGTTCAAATGAAAAAGCTTGAGAATTCGTTATTCGGGTCACTCTACTCCCCTGTTACGTTTGGTAAGGAAGAAGAAGAAGAAGATGGTTCTGCTTTGTTTCATGTAGACCGTTCTGCTGTGAGGCAGACTCCGGATTATGAGGATGATGATGACGATGATGAACAGGTTTCTGATGAAGAGAATGGTCAAGTTGTGGGAATTAGAAAGGGAGAAGCTGCTTGGGAGGATGAAGAAGAGAAACAGATAAACATTAATATAGCTAGTGTCAACCGTCTGAGGAAGCTAAGGAAAGAGGAAAATGAGGGCTTGATCTCTGGGTCTGAGTACATTGCAAGGCTGAGGGCTCATCATGCTAAGCTAAACCCGGGGACTGATTGGGCTCGGCCAGATTCCCAAATGATTGATGGGGAGTCTTCAGATGATGATGATGATGATACCCTGGTTGGAGGAGTTGATGATATCCTCCGAACGAATGAAGATCTTGTGGTGAAGGCTGGTAACAAGCTGTGTGCTGGTCGGCTTGAATACTCAAAGCTTGTGGATGCCAATGCAGCGGATCCTTCAAATGGCCCAATAAACTCTGTCCACTTCCATCAAAATGCTCAGCTGCTGCTCACTGCTGGATTGGATCGACGGTTAAGGTTTTTCCAGATTGATGGAAAGAGGAACACCAAGATCCAGAGCATTTTTCTTGAGGATTGTCCTATTCGTAAAGCAGCTTTCTTGCCCAATGGCTCTCAGGTCATTGTCTCCGGAAGAAGAAAGTTCTTTTACAGCTTTGATCTGGAGAAGGCAAAGTTTGACAAAATTGGCCCTTTGGTTGGTAGAGAGGAGAAAAGCTTGGAACAGTTCGAGGTGTCGCAAGACTCTAACACCATAGCTTTTATGGGTAACGAAGGTTACATCTTACTTGTGTCCACAAAAACAAAAGAGCTGACGGGAACCCTGAAGATGAACGGTTCAGTCAGGTCCTTAGCATTCAGTGATGATGGGAAGCAGTTACTGAGCTCAGGAGGCGATGGGCAAGTCTACGTCTGGGATCTGAGAACAATGAAATGCTTATACAAAGGCGTGGATGAAGGCAGCACATGTGGCACTTCTCTTTGCAGTTCGCTAAACGGAGCATTGTTTGCCTCTGGAACCGACAGAGGGATCGTAAACATTTACAAGAAATCTGAGTTTGTGGGAGGTAAGAGAAAGCCGATAAAGACAGTGGACAATCTCACTTCCAAAATAGATTTCATGAAGTTCAACCATGATGCTCAGATTCTTGCTATAGTCTCAACAATGAACAAAAACAGCGTAAAGCTAGTCCATGTTCCGTCCCTAACCGTCTTCTCAAACTGGCCTCCACCAAACAGCACAATGCATTACCCTCGCTGCGTAGACTTCAGCCCCGGAAGTGGCTTCATGGCTATGGGAAACGCTGCCGGAAAAGTTTTGCTGTACAAACTGCATCATTACCAGAATGCTTGAAGTGGTCTTAGCAGGGGCAGTTTTGGAATTGTTGTGTTTTTACTTTCGTCGCAGTACTCTTATGTTATCAATTTTGCTATCCATTTTAAGATCAATGAAGAAATTTATTTCTGATTCTTGGGATTGAGTGGGCCAAGTCTTCTTTTCTCACGTTTTTGTCAAAATCAACACTTGTTTGGTACCATCTCAAATAAATGCAGGATAACAAGAAAGATGTCGACATTGTTTCACTAAATAACACACCGATACAATTCTAGTGGCTTACCCAAAGCTGAAAGGGTATCTTGATTCAGAGATTGAATCTGGACCGTCTATTCTGAGAAGGGCAAACAAAGCAGTGTCTCACGTTCTCTAATTATGTCTTAAGCCGCATTTTCACCTTTAAACCCAAAAAAACAAAACAGTGTTTCCTTCGGAGCCAGCCGGCGAATCCGACTGGTCGTTTCAGCTGTGTCCGAAGGAATCCAGAATAAAGTTCGAATTTTAATACGCAGATCCATTTTAGGTACTTATCTACATTCGTCGACACTTCTCTCGGCCGCTGCTCTTCTCTTGGTTTTGTTCTTTATTACGATCGTCTTTTGCTATTTTTCTTTTTCAATTTCTCCAATGATTCATCACTTCTTGCATTTGAGTGATGAAGAAGCACCAAATTACACATTTTTCTTGTTTATATGCTTCACATTCTTTAATTATTTTTAGACTGAAAATTATAACAGATCCATTTGCCTTTGACTCCTATATAAGAACTGTACAAATGTTCCTCTTATAATGTTGTTTTTTAGGATCGGTTGTTTGATTTCAGTGGAAAGCAATCGTCATTTGTCTCCCCTACATTGTATTAATTGGTTCAAGAATGTTTTTTCATAATAATCATTCCGTAACAGGGTTTTACCTCATTGCTAATCTTTAGATCCCTTGAGAAAGACCTGATCTTTTTTTCTTGTTCATTCTGTGAATTTGAAAGCTGCAGGTTCCCACAGTGAACAATCACAGCTTTACCATTTGTCGAGAACACAACACTCAAGTCTCTTAGAATTAGCAAGCTTCACTATTGCGTAATGACGGCTTCATTGCAGTTGTACGGAGTTAAAGCTCCAGGGCTTGCTTTAAGTTTAAAGAGGCTTGAGTTTGGCTCAAAGGGGATTAGTAATTCAGTTACCTTGGCCTCAAGTAGTGCAGTCTTTAGAACCGTAGAGCATTCTTGTAGGAATATAGCTTTGAGAGTTAGTTGTGAAGCTGTAAGAGTCGATTTGCTTGAAAGAAAAGAGCCTGAGACATGTAATTCAAGCGGAACTGGCAAAGACTTGACATGTGTAATGAAATTCGGCGGCTCATCAGTGGCATCAGCAGAGAGGATGAAAGAAGTTGCCAATCTTATACTCAGCTTTCCAGATGAGAGGCCCGTTATTGTGCTATCAGCAATGGGAAAGACGACTAATAAGCTTTTGAAGGTAATACAATACAATATTAATCTTTTCTACTTCTTTCTTATGATGTTTCTGTTATCGGTAGACTGAATTATTTTCTTGGGTTTTCACATTTATTAGGCTGGAGAGAAGGCTGTTACTTGCGGTGTCACTAACGTTGAAAGTATTGAAGAATTGAGCTTTATAAAAGAACTCCATTTAAGGTTTAAAAAAAATACTGTTTTCTCAAGTGTATTTGATTGTTTATCTAGTGTTCACAGTCCAAATTTAGCCTTATTCTCATGGGAAATAAAATTCTCTATGTCCAGAACTGCTCATGAGCTTGGAGTGGAAACAACGGTTATTGATAGTAAGTACCTTGGTTCTCTTTCTGGATGCTTGAATTATCAACCTTTTCTCCTATTGTAGTTTCAGAATTTTCCTTTGCTCATTCAGTTGATTATTTTCGTTTCTGATTCCATTTTTCTGGTTAATCCATTTGTAGAGCACCTAGAGGGACTACACCAGCTTCTCAAAGGCATATCAATGATGAAAGAGTTAACCTTACGTACAAGGGACTATTTGGTTTCATTTGGAGAGTGCATGTCCACAAGGCTTTTCTCTGCGTATCTCAATAGAATTGGCCACAAAGCACGTCAAGTATGTTGCTTTATAACACCCTGGTCCTAGCATAACCTTGACACTATATAATTGCAGCTCTCGTCAGACAGATTAAAGAAACTTGAGAATGTCAATGCTCACAATTCTGTACCCAACATAAGTTTAATTAATGACTTGATGAGTTGTTCGCTTGTTGTTGGCAGTATGATGCATTTGAGATCGGGTTTATTACAACAGACGACTTTACAAATGCTGATATACTTGAAGCAACATACCCTGCCGTGTCAAAAACACTAGTTGGCGACTGGAGCAAGGAAAATGCAGTCCCTGTTGTTACTGGCTTCCTCGGGAAGGTTTACATTTTTCTGACTGTTTTTGTTATTCTCGTGGATCAAGAAATATGTAGTACACAACTCTGATTCCCATGTATTCTATATATTGGAATGGGTTTTGCACAAGCGTTGTTATGCTTATTGTGTCAATTTTGAAAACAAACCTTCAGTCTCGCCTATGTATGTGTTTCTGCAGGGATGGAGGTCTTGTGCTATAACTACGTTGGGTAGGGGTGGTAGCGATTTGACGGCTACAACGATTGGGAAAGCGTTAGGGCTGCGGGAAATTCAGGTAATTGATGGGTTTAGCCAAGATTGCATCATGAAGATGGAATTTTGTTAAGCAAAGATTTCTTATTTTTTAAATCTGGTGCAGGTTTGGAAAGATGTAGATGGAGTTTTGACTTGTGATCCTAACATATATCCTGGAGCTCAATCTGTTCCATACTTAACGTTCGATGAGGCAGCTGAGCTTGCTTACTTTGGCGCCCAGGTAATCTCGTAGATTATCTACGCTGATGAGTTCTTCTCCTTTCTGATGGCTGAGCATATTCCTCTTCCATTGCAGGTGTTGCATCCACTGTCTATGAGGCCAGCAAGAGATAGCGACATTCCTGTGAGGGTTAAGAACTCATACAACCCCACTGCTCCAGGAACTGTCATTACCAGATCAAGAGACATGAGTAAGGTTCGTGAAACAAATGTGTTTTTAAACTCGTTGTATCAAAACATCAATGGCCCCTTTTTCCCTCCTTTAATTGCTTGTAGGCCGTCCTGACAAGCATTGTTCTGAAACGTAATGTGACCATGTTGGACATAGCAAGCACCCGTATGCTTGGCCAATATGGTTTCCTTGCCAAGGTAATGTAATTGGATAATGATATCTTTATTCGACTTTGTTTAATATCTCACTGCAAGCATGCACACTGTCTCGTGTGCAGGTGTTTACCACATTTGAAGATTTAGGCATATCGGTCGATGTTGTAGCAACAAGTGAAGTTAGTATATCATTGACATTGGATCCAGCAAAACTCTGGGGTAGAGAGTTAATCCAGCGGACAAAGGTAAGACTCCTTTTACTTTAGTACATAGTTTCTTTTGTGAGGGTCATATGTAGTATTGGTAAAATGATTGGGTGTGAACAGGAACTCGATAATTTGGTAGAAGAGCTAGAGAAGATTGCTGTTGTGAAACTGCTTCAGCGTAGATCAATCATCTCTCTGATAGGAAATGCTCAGAAATCCTCACTCATATTAGAGAAGGTGAGTGAGAGTAACCTGTCTTGTGTTCTCTTTTAAACTCGAAGTTTTAACTTTTTAGTTAATGGGAATGGAATGAACAACAAAACAGGTGTTCCAAGTACTTAGAAGCAATGGAGTGAATGTGCAGATGATCTCGCAGGGTGCATCTAAGGTTAAAATCTGCTGCTACATGTGTGTATATATATATATATATATATATAGTGATGAGTATGGTATTGTTATAGTTTTATGATGAATGGAGATGTTTGTGTGTCAGGTAAACATCTCATTGATAGTGAATGATGAAGAGGCAGAGCAATGTGTTAGGGCTCTCCACTCCGCCTTCTTTGAGACCGCTTCTTAGTGCAACACAGAACAGCACCATGTCACCCCTTCAACTCTGCTTATGTGCGTAATTTAATGCTAAGAATGCTATGTGACATGACTTGGAACAACTTTTTCACATTCTTGTTCTTATTGTTTTTGTTGTTTGTTGTTGTAATACAATAACATAATTTGAACAAAAGCCTATAATCATAAATGATAAATAGGTTAAAATCTTTTTCAATTAATGAAATAAACCATTCAGTTTTGTAGGGCTTAAGATTTATGGGTTTAGGATGTAGTTTTTAACATTTGAGATTTTGTTTTAGAATTCGAGTTTTATAGTGTTTAGATTTATACTATTTTGTTAATTTAGAGAAATCTAAATTAATTCTTAATTTGGACACACAAAAAAACTAATTTTTCATAAATTATGTTCTTCCAGTAATATTTTCTACCTTCAAAATACAGTTCAATCATTTAAAGTAAAATTAAATTTTCTTTTTTTCTGTCAACAGAACAATTATTCAGTATAGCAAAAAAAAAAAAAAAATTTAAATCAAGAATTAGGGAATGTGAAAAAGTGGACATTCAAACTTTCAGAGTGCAGGCTTTGAAAGTAAGTAAACTCTTTAGATGATTCCGAAAGTACCCTTCCTCAAAAGCATATGCACCAGTTACTTCACCAGGGTTATATCCGATCGACCAGCCGGCAACGAGAATACACATCTGATGATATCCGTTACGTAAGGCTTCTGTAACGGCCTTCCATTTAAAAATAATAATAATAAAGTGGTCCGACAAACGCAATCCCTCAAGATTGTTTTAGTTTATGTTATTTTATTATCTTAAGGGCAAAGATTTAGTCCAAACTAAATCAGCTTTAGTTTATACACCAAATCTAGAACCAATGAAGGGACATATAACTCTTCGGACTCACTTAGATTATACCCATACCCATATTTAATACAAAAAAAAGAACAGAAATGTTATCAAATATATGAAAAACATGAATAATTCAGTGATATATTAACTCTTCGGACTCACTTAAACTATGTCCCTATATCCTAAGCCTCTTTTCTTTTATTTTTTAATTTAAAAAATAACATAAATGTTATCAAATAGATGTAAAACATGAATAATTTAGGGAATTTTATTCATATATAATCGATGAGAGATGAGGTGAGGTGAGGTGACTCTGTATTGCAGATTGGTACCTACAAATTTCATAACAAGTTGTTTGTGCTGACAACGTTAATATTTTTATTTTAGCTTTTTTTTTGGGAGGGGTTGGTCAAACATGAGAAACAAGAAGGCAAATTTGCAGATAAGAAGTAAAAAGGCAGAAGCATGCATGAAAGCCAAAAAAGCATGTGACCAGCTTTGTGAAATTCAACCTTTTTCAGTCTTTTGCTAAACTTATCTACAATCCAAACTATATATAGGAATTTAACAGTTTTATCTACCGGAACTTGCAATGTTTAATAATTGTAAAGAAAAAAGATGCTATAGTAAGAACACATGCCAACTTGTAATTTCCATACATCAAGAACACATGCCAACTTGTAATTTCCATACATCAAGAACACTGACATTCTGATGGTAGCAAGTAAACGCTGGTGGCAACTATATCTCTTTTAAAAGTTCATTCCAAGAATATTTATGAGTACTTTACTTATTTTTATAAAACATTAATTAGCTAATTTTCTATATCCCATTATGGGCTATGAATAAAATGGTTGCGAATTTCGATCTTGATTACCAAAAAATATTCCAACTTAATTTTTAGCGCTACATATGTGGGATGCTAATTGGATTACAATCCAAAAAAGTATATATATACAAGCTTGTATATTTACGCATATGTTTAGCGCTACATATGTGGGACGCTAATTGGATTACAATCCAAAAAAAAAAAATATTCCACTCCTTTTATGATCATATTGATAATGATTTTATATGTAGCTTGTTTATAGAGATTGATTAGAGGATTTTTAGCATAAAGTGAATATGGAATATAATGGAAAACCACCGGCCATATCCAAACATTCGACCTCATCTCTGCGTTACGACTTGCTCACATAATGTTGGCAGCATCAAATTTATTATTCGGCGCGTCTCCATAAAATATACATATGTGCATATTGAGGGTCCATATTTATATATATATATATATATATATATATATATATATATTGGACCATTTATATTTGCTTATATTGGACCAATTTCGCAGACAAAACTAGCTACCTAGTGTAACTGTGTAAAATTTTACTACAGAAAAAGCCGACAAGAAGGATAGATATCTATTACCAACAATTCCCTTATTCTACCAACCTGTTTAACTGAAAATTAATTATTCTACTTCTCTATTGTTGTAAGAATATTAAATATACTTAAATATCTCTTAAAAATATCATCCTATCATATCAAAAGTTACAACCATGACTATCACATCATATATATATATATATATATATATATATATATACAGATGCCATTTAAATAAAATAAAACTACCAATTAATTTAGAACTTCACCTTGTATAAATAGTCTGCATGCCTCTCACTCTCTCCCTAACCAACTCACACACACATTCTATCTCTCACTCTCTCCCCAACCAAGTCACACACTCTCTCCTATTCCTTCTCTCTAAGAATACAAAAATGCAATACAAAACAGAAACTCGAGGGTCGTTGTCCTACAACAACAGTAAGGTGAACAACATGAATGTGTTTCCGTCAGAGACACTGGCGAAGATAGAGTCGATGGCGGCAGAGAATGCGGTGGTTATATTCAGCGTGAGCACGTGCTGCATGTGCCACGCTATCAAGCGTCTCTTCCGTGGAATGGGAGTCAGCCCCGCCGTCCATGAGCTTGACCTCCACCCTTACGGTGCTGAGATCCACCGTGCTCTCCTTCGTCTCCTTGGCTGCTCTAGCGGTGGCGTTACTTCTCCGGGGGCACTACCGGTTGTGTTCATCGGAGGGAAGATGGTAGGAGCAATGGAGAGAGTGATGGCTTCACATATCAATGGCTCACTTGTCCCACTTCTCAAAGATGCTGGCGCTCTCTGGCTCTGATGATCCCATCGTCCAAATCAACCTTTCGTTTTTCATTACTTTCTTTGGTTTTTAAGGACAAAAAAAAAATTAGGTTAATTCTAGTGCTGAATTAGTGACAGTGAGAGAGAAGAGTGGTGCGTTTGTTTTAAGCTTAGCTCTTTGTCTATCTTAATCACACTAATATATAAATGTGTTTACTAATTTTCTGGTTAGCTTTTCTCATCTCTAACTTTACAATTTTCGACAGTTGATTTGCAAAATTTAATGGTCAATTTTAACAAAATATAAATTAAGTGTCAAAATTAAGACAAGAACGACGGGGTTTTCTTCATGACCTAAAATCTTAACCGTTATAACTGTTAACTGTGGGGAAAATAATCGCCTTTGGGGTCCCCACTCCAGATTACGTGGACACCCACAAACAATAATCCGTGATTTTGACCCGACCGTTGCGTCAAGACGAGCCCGTACATGCTGATCCAATGACGTCACATATTTTACAGCTACGAATGTATAAATTCGTTGCTAATTTAATTTTGCTGAGTAAAAAAAGGAAAATACTTATTCAATCATTCATACAATCGATTCACCAATTATCAGTGACTATTTTTTCTTTCTTCTCAAATTAAGAAATCTACAAGTTTCAGATTTTTTTTGAGTTTGAAAGATTAATTTAACAATTTAATACTTCAATAAAACTTTAAATGGCTCATCGTTATAAAAAAAAAAAGAAGCTAAAATGGCATATACCATAAGAAAAATATTCATTAGAATAATTCTTACGTAGATAATAAACGACTTGTAACGTATAAGTCACCAGAGATCTCGGCCACAGCCTACATGTATAGGACCTACACAGAATAAAGGGAAATACAATTTGGGGAATCTAATTGCTAAAGCCTATAGCCTACTGGTGTAATTATGTCTCCTCAATTGCTCGAACAAACGGAATAATGGAATCAGGATCAGATGATGAACAGAAAGACGCCAACAGGTCAGAAGAAATGGTGCAAACAAGAGATGGCGACACCTCTTTGATCCATTTCATATGTCTGATTCCGATCTCAACTTCTTTCGCATCAGCCACACATTTCAGTAACACGACATGTGCAGTTGTGTGTTCCAAGTGTTCTCGCTCGCGCAGTAGCTGCGATGCCTCACCAAATTGGCCTACACAAACACACACACACACACAACAAAAGAATCATCCAGAAACTCGACTTAATGCAATAAAACAACTAGAAGAAGACATAGTTGTTCTCTCACCGTTGCTGCATAGAATTAAGACAAATGCGCTTAATACTCTTGTTGCAACTTTTTTATCCCTCTCCATACACTTTCTATAGACTTCCAAAGCAGCTTCAAGTTTTGTCTCTTTGCACAGGCCTTCAACGAGAGACGTATAGATTGTTTCATCTGGTTCTATCCCTTTCTCAAGCATCTTCTGAAACAGCCTCAAAGACTCCTCTGCCTCGCCTTCCTCTGACAATTTCCTAATAAGTACTTTATATGTCGTCAGATTCATTCTGCAGCCCTCCACAAACATCTCATCCCACAGTTTCTTCGCTGGACGGATCATTTCCGCTCTACAACAAGCTTCGATGAGAGCATTATAGAGTGACACGTCTGGATCAAGCCCTTTCTTTTTCATTTCGTGCAGAGCATTGTAACCTTCTCTGACTCTCCCGGCCTTGCACAAGAACGATATCATCAGACTGTAACTCTCAAGCTCTGAGAAATAACCTTTGCTTGACAAAAGCTCATAAACCTTTACCAGATGGTCGCTCTTGTCGTGCCTGCAAAGATTCTTACTCAATTTGCTCAGAGTCCGAATTGCAGGCAATTTCCCTGTACTTACCATGAAATTTAAGAAGTCAACAGCAGAATCTGGATCGACTGCAGAGACTGATCCGATTAACGAGTCTAAGATATCATTATCAATGGGGAAATTCCCACTCACAATCACCTCAGCCACTTCCTTAGCCTCTGTTAATCGTTTAGCGGAAATCAAATCCAGTATGAAAGCTCGGTAATCGCTGCTCCTGGGTGCTACTCCGAGCTTTCTCTTCTTCTTTAGGACGACCTGTCTCTCATACAGATTCCCAGTTACTACAAATGCTTCAGCTATGATTCTATAGGCCATAAAATCCGGTTTGCAATCTCTATTCCTCAGCTCTTCCAAAATGTAGAAAGCGTCCATTTCTCGTGACGATTTACAAAGACCATGGAGAATCAACAGTGCAATGATTGAGCCATTGATGTTCGAGTTAGCATTTTTCACCTTATCCACCAATCTCAAGATCTGATCCGTTTCAGAACTTCTACAAAACCTTCCCATATACACGCCGAAGCCAACAGTATTCAAGGAAATACCTCTTTGGCGCATTTTAACAAACAGTTTCTGAGCATAATCATAATACCCATCAGAAGTTAAAGCAGCTAAAAGACGATTGCAAACATCGGGATGAATCTCCCGACCCGTCAACAAAGCTTTTTCTAAAACCCAGAACGCGCTCTGAGCTTTCCTACCCAACACAAGCGCATCAATGAGAGAGCGATACACGGAAGAATCCAGAAGGATTTTGTGCGATTTGACCTGTTTGAAGAGAGCGTCCATGGCGGAGAACTGTCGAGAAAGCGAAAGAGACTTGAAGATAGAATGGTAAGAGATGGAGTCGTGAGAGTAACCTGGTTGCTGAGCAGCCCAATTGAAGAAACCAAGAGCAAGTGAATGGTGATTCAGGAGAAAAGGGTCAATGACTCGAGCCACAAGCGAAGGACTTATTGAGTTACGAAAGCCGAGACTGTGAAGACTCTGTTCAACCGATGGACTCCATATTCGAGCTGATCGAGAGCTTCCAGACACCTTCAGAAGCTCACGGCCGATCCTCACCGCAAGCTCCGCCGCAGGTCTCATGGTCGGAGCCCTTAAAAAAACGGTTAATTAAAGTCCCGCCGAGAAGCTGACGTCATCATTTCAGGTCACTGACAAGTTGGGAGAAGAAGAATGAGAAAATGGTGAACCAGTTCATTGGTTAGCCTAATGGCCCAGTCCAAAAAGTGACTTGTAATGACCCAAAAACTTTGCGTCCGAGATTAATAATTTACTACCCATTTTTGGCCCATCAAAGTATCTGCAAATATCTGGAAAAATACATTAAAATGTTTCTCAATTATTCACATGTGATTCTAGAAGAATTTTAGGTTTTCTAGAAGAAAATGACATGGCATTCCAACCACCACATTTAAAAAACAAAATATATATATATACCTAAATGGAACTATTTTTAGATTAGGTTTGATACAATTCTGGTTTTTATTTTAAAACAAAATAATAATTTTTAATGAAATTGAGTATCGTTTTGTTTTAATTCAGCTTCAAATTAGTTATTTTGGCATGGTCGGTTAAGATCAGTTAAATTGGATTATAATTGACGCCAAAAAAAAAAAATCGGATTAATAATCTCTATCCCTAAGTAAGGAGTAAGGGACCCACTAGATGAAGGTACATAGAGAGAGAAAATATATATATATATATATTATTACTTTTTATGATTTAAAAGAAAAAAAACTATTGTGTCTACTTGGGAATAATATCGACTTCAGATACAATAAGGAAAGTGAAAAAGTTGGATATGATACCAAAAGATAATATGATTGAGGAACATGAAAGGAAGATATGTCGACTTATCAAGTGTCCACGTGAATTTGACATAAGTCGATCACATTCTAAGAAATCGAAGATAATGGAGTGGGAACAATGGAAGTGACTCCAAATTGCAAAATTTAGCATTTGTACGATTGTTTAAATCAGGCACAAAAGTGCACTTGGTCCCATACCCATATTACCTACTTCTGTTTGTTCCTTTGTTTCATTCCAAGATGCTTCCCTGTAATCCCAAATTAACCCATTTGTTTTATCATTATCTTTTCATATTTGTATTAACTAATCTATTCTGCATTGTCTATGCTGTTTCACACAGATGGCTAGGTTCATGACTCACCATCCTAGTTACCGCTAACAAGTTCCTACTTGATTTGCCAAAACAAAACTATGTGCTTCTACTGCTATGGAAATTGGTTTAGGATAATTAATAGAGGAGAAAAAACCCATAGCATTACGAGTTGTAATATTAAAAACACTGAAGCAAACAACAGTACCTGATGTCGTGGACAGCTTCACTTGTCTTAATCAACTAGCCCCAAAGTCTTCGTTGTTTTGTCACGGAGCTCCCATATGCTTCCTGGAAAAAGTACTCTTTCTTTACTTTTCTGCAGGATGGTCATCAATCCAAATGCATTTTCTTCTTGTTGGAGACAGCAAGATCAACGATGCAGTACTCTCTATATTGGAAAATTATTACAACATAATGCAGCCTCAACCACTCAAGTGAGCAAGAAACCAGCATAGATGTTGTTTCAAATAATACTAAATTAATATCTATGCAAAGCAGCAACAGTGAAAAACAAAGTTTACACAAGTTCCAGTCACGCTGGCTATGTAACCAGATTTCAAACCGAATGCATACTCCCTTCTAGGGTACAAGAGATGGATGGACCATTTCATTGCAATTTGTAGGACGGAATATCTAAAAATCAAGGTCTGCACAAAACAAAGCAATAACAAAAATTGATTCTGCAGCCACTCTTTATGTATGCTTTATTTGCAAATAGTAATACCTGAGATCAGACCCGGCCCAATGGTAAGGCAAAGAAAGCATTGGCTTTGCGACCCCAAATCTGGGGGCCTTCTTCTTCAATTTTTTTTTTTCTACCTTCCTCGCTGGAAACCCTTTTTTTTTTTTTTCCGGCTAACGACCTCCTTTTTCCTTTTTTTTTTCCTTTTTCTTCCTTGGTCAGGAAACTCTTTTTTTTAAATCCTAATATTTTATAATAGTTAAAAGTGATGCTTTAGGTTCTTCAACCTTCATTCTCCACCAAAACAATAAAAAAACATCAAATTTCTTCTCCAACTTCAATTTCCAATAATTTCTCTTGCTTCCATTTAATTCTTCTATTTCTTTGTCAATAATTAGTTTCTAAAAAAGATAAAAAGACTATTTTTCATAAATAAGTATTAGTTATCTGTTTTTTTAGATTGTAAGTACTTTTAAAATCATTTTACTATTTTCTTAAATATTATGAAGGGCCACATTTTTTTAATTGCTTTAAGCCTCATATATAGCCGTACCGGCCCTACCTGAGATTGATGATTGCAATTAAGGATAGCTACTCCACCAATGAATTTGGGCGTCATGTAACCACAACAGTAGGGGCTCATATCTGTAATGGCCCTCCAACTTGTTCTTGATGTGATCTTGATAGAGAATGGCCAACCAAAATTTTGTAGCTTTCTTGGTGTTGGTCTCCACTGTCATCAAGCTAACAGACTTGAGATACTTTTGCAACCAATTCACTGCTACATCAAGAGCTTTCAAGCAATTATGGTTCTCTATAAAAGTCACTTTATTCTCTAGTATTGTGTGGCAACTGAAGCACAAAAATGAAGGTACGGTCTATATCTACAAAAAAAAAAGTTTACTAACTTGTAGCTAACACTTACCAAAGCTTATTTTCTGGCAGTTTTGGGGCTGGATGCATCATAAGTTCCGGGAGAATAGCAAGGAGTCATTGAAAGATGCTACAACTGGTAATATTACCGCACTTCTCTGATGCTACTTTTCTTGTCAAATATGTAGAACAAGAATAGGAAGCGTATTTGAATCCTAGGAGAGTAGCAATAGGGCTTAAGCAAGCATTTCAGGGCCGAGTAATTATCTCACTACTTTAACATCAATTTCTAGAAAATTAATCTGCTGACCTGATTAAAGACTAGGATCATGCACTGTGTGATAGGAGTCAGCTAGCTGAATAAAAAGCCCACCTACTCAATTTGCCTGACACCAAATTTGTATTACACATCTATTTTGTGAGTGATAGCAGCAAATTAGATCTCTCCCTAGCAAGTATCATCCAGTAGATGTCATGCATCCACGTGCCTGTTGCAACAACAACACATTTTCCCTATTTCCTGAGCAAATGCATATTTTTCCACACCTCAGTGGCTGTTCTAAGTTTTCTAAAAAATAAAGAATTCTTCTTCTCACATGGAATTCCATTTCAGGTAACAGCTATTCCATCATTTCAGCTCATCCATCCCTTGAGAGCCAAGATGTTTACCCCACAGCATGTGCTGGCTCCAAATACAATACTGGATTCAGAAAACAAGTTAACCTGTTCCAGGAAAGCTCCTTCGCAGGACCCATGGAAAATACAGAAGAAAACCTCAAGGATGAGAGAAACAGTGACTTTTTTGATGGATTTCTTGCCATTGGAACCCTTGGTGGAGAAACACTTCTTGATGAACCAGCAACACCGACATTTGGCATGTCATTTGAGGACCCAGCATTGGATAATGCAGATGTGACTGAGAATGATTTGAAGCTCATTAGCAATGAATTGGAGAAGTTCCTTGAGGCTGAAGCTAAAGTAGGACACCACCAACCATCAGGAAGAAACAGCGACACTAACACTATTGCATCCACCATTGCGGGACTAGATGCTGAAGAAGATAATCAGCCAATGAGGTTCCCACTCCAAGAATATCTTTTTGGTTCTCTAAACGAATTCCCAGAAACAAAGATTGCAGGGAAGAAGGAAAGGGCATCACTTGGCAAACTGTTTCAAATAACAGAAGTGCAAGATAAACAATCAGAAAACATATATGGGAAAAAAAAGAAGCAAACCAGTTCAGCTCACAAGTCCGCAAAGCATCTTTTGAAGAAGGTACTGAAAAAGATACACCCGTCCTCAAGGAGCTCTGTCAGTGGTAAAACTGAAGTGGATTCCACAAAGAAGAAGTTCCAAAAGGTGTGGCTTTTTCTTCTCTGCTTTTTCAAAACTTATAATCTAAAACGCCTCATAATACATGCTACATCCTTGAATTATACACCAAACTTTAGATGATTTATCCCTTACTTTCATACCATTTTCTGGAGCTTTTCCAGAGTACATTTGCAGAATTAGCTATAATGCTCCAATGAAAAGTTTACTCCTAACAAACTTGAATTACATGTGAGGAGTGCAGATGGTACAAGTTTTCCATAGGAAAGTACATCCAGAAGACTCCACAATGGAAAGCGAAATATACAGCAGCACAAATTCTATTGACTTAATGTTCGAGAAGGTGAACCCCTGTCACGAAGCAAGTAAACGATGTATCCAGTATGAGCTGAGAAGTTCTCGCTCAGCTAAAAACGGAGAACACTGGATCAAAACAGACGAAGACTGTAAGTGCACCATCACATGCAACTAATAGAATTGTTTGCATAATCCCATCTAACTCCAAGGAAGAATATGATTCTAAGTTTTCACAAATATGTAGGATAGCTATTCGAAAAACAATTTTTTTGAAACATTGACATTTAGGCATGCACAAGTGTTCTGGTTGTGGCCGAACCAGCTAATAATCCATAATTGCTTTGCAGACTTCGTGTTGGAGCTGTAGCAAAGAGATCAGAAGAAATACGTAAATTAAGAAGTGTGAGTGTATTATGTCACTTCATGCATGTGTGAATTGTGTGGTATGATTAAGGAAAATGTGTTCAAACTTACTGGGAATGTTTATTACGCCCCTCTGTGTAATAATAAATGTTACAGGGTGTTATAATTGCAGCAAGATATCTTATATACATTGTTTGGAGTACTAAAACTAAGAGAATGCACGCATTGATTCAAATCCAATTATGTTTTAATTTCAGAAGAGAGACACGCTATCTCTCCCTCAACTGATAAGCCACAAAAGAACTTACATAGACAATCCACCATAAAGGACGAGCGGCTATCTTAAAATTTCATGCATTGATAAACCTATGCCGGGGTAAAAGCCTATATCATTTTTTTGCAACAATACCCGAAAAAATCAATAGCATTCGAGCCAAACCTGGTACGGACCTTCCGCAATAGTGAACACTGAACTAAAGTGGTGGACGTTCTGCAAGAAGAACACCACCTGTTTCCATTCTCCATGACTGGTCGACCAAGGCTGCTAGCTCTCTGCAGCAAGGTTCATACAAAAAGAGAGAGAAGAAAATGCACTAGCAGTCAATGCTAAAGGTAGACATTGGATTCATGATTTTTATGAGAGCTCAAACTGATTTAAATTAGGACAGGCCATGATGAATACTTGAAAAATGATTTTTCCGGGAAAGGATTGTATAACAAAATTCCGAATAGTTATTTGCGCAGAAGAAGCACTGATTCAATTTCCATACCTTTTCATGAGGGGAAAGAAACAGTATAAAATCACAAACATAGAAGCGATTAGATACAAAAAAATTGAGCATACCTTAGGTCATGACTTACAACAAGTAAAGTCAGTTCCTTCTTAAGGTGCTTCAAGAGCTTTGCAACATCTGCACGTGCTTTCCAATCTGTTTGCAGACCAAAATCAATGATGAAATAGTATGCGAAACTTTCATGATTTTCATGCAAAAAAAAAAGAAAATGCAGAGAGAACGACAAAGCAAAAAAACATCTTCTGTAAAGAATGAGAAGCAGAAAACCCTGAGAGACGAGGGCATCAAGCACCAGCCGCTACAACAGGATAGGAAAAAACTAAACCCAAGAATTAGTAGAAGCATGATGCAAAAGTATACCAAGACCAGCGAGGGGCTCATCCAGTATCAATAAATCTGGAGTTTGGACCTACAAAAGGAAGACTATTTAGAACAGGTCACAATTTGGAACACGTCAAAAATCTTTGTTCTCACCAACTGAATAGCTAATGCAAGTCGACGCTTGTAGCCTCCGCTTAGTAACTGGGGATCTTTATCAAGTGGGATGCTGTCTAATCCAACCTAACGATTCAAGAAGAAAGCCACTATAAGACAGATCGCTAGACATAATATAACCACAGTCCAAACCAGGAGTAGTGGAATACCCAATTAAATGCTCTCTGGAGATTCGAAGTCAGATGCTCCTTTAACTGCAAACTACCTTTTTGCCTTGGCCAACCAAAAGTAATTTCATCAAGCACATTATCTGCTACAAAAAATCTGAACGCAACAAAAAAATAAACCACATCAATATTTTCTTGTCAAGTAAACAGCAGGCATCAAACCTGATAAGATAGAACAAAAGATGATAATAATGACTCATACCTCTCTGGAAACTGGAAAACAATGCCCACCTTTTCAGTGGGCAGCAACTCGGAATCCGCCTTTGGCTGGCCATCATCCCCATATCTTTGGATACAAATGGAACCTGATGTTGGTTTGTTTAGTCCAGCAAGAAGCTGCGGAAGAGAAGAAGATATAAACCCAAAAGTTGCAAAGACTACAACTCAAAGAAGAAGCGCCAAAACTATGTATGCTAACGAGCTAGTGAAACGACAATGAACCTGCAAAAGGGTAGTTTTACCGCTCCCACTCTTCCCAAAAATCAAGCCAAAGCTGCAAAAGAGAATTGAAACACAAAATTCTTTAGTAGGCATATTTATACACGATACCTCAAGTAAATGTTTATGCAACGGACAACTAATAATGACATAAGGAAACAGCCGAACTACCTTTTCTCGCGCAGAGAAAAATTAACTCCATTCAAGATATTCAACTGTGTTCCAGGAGGACGGTAGCAAACATCCTTAACCTTGAAAAATAAATGTAAGGCATTATCACCAACCAATCAATTTTTGCTTAACACATGGAATGAGTGAAGAATTGGAAACCCACCTCAATGCAAGAATAATCGCAAGAGATTACCCGAGGCTTCTTCGTCCTCCGAAGGTTCAACCTGTCGAAAAGCCCCAGAAACAAAAACACCAAACGCGGTTAGCAATCAAGTAGCGATGAAGAGTAGAAGAAGAATGAAAGATTATGGAGGTCGTGACGAAGTGGCGTACGGTTGCTTCAAGCCAATTGCGACAGAGGAGAATGATGCTGGTGGTTCGGCGATGCCGGAGATAGGTGCTGGGCTCGAAAACGTCGACAGTGCCATAGTCAGCTGTATGAGCTTCGCCAATTTCTCGAACTAAGGAATTTGAAATCTACAAGAAACCAAAATTCGAAATCCCCGGAAATTTTCAAATTCCCAGTGAAAAGTGAAACGAAAGAGAAAAATGACGATCGGAAACATTGGCGGAAAATCAGAACCCGGCTGAGTTTATATCCGTAGGCAATGGATAGATTGGGCCTTTATTGGGCTTTTTGAAGCTATTTTGTTTTCCTTTTAACGATCACTATTGTTTGGTTACCGGAATGTAAGTAGGTGTTCAATTAAGATTCCGAATTTCCGATAGAAAAGAACAATACCTTGTGGAAACTATGTAATCGCAAAAGAACACAGAAAAGACAGAAATATTATATTATTGTGTTTAGCTTCCAAGAAAATGCTTAAACGTTAAGAGGTGAGATCGATACAAAAACCCTTTAAAACATAAAACCAAAATTTCTCAGCTAAATAGTTAAGTAGACAATAGTGTTGAAACCAAAGTCACAAATCCGGACTCTAACAAAGACTCTTGGTAGTATATGTAGAGGCACACTAATCCTTCTCTTTTGGAATGTCCTTCTTCGGAACCTTTGTCTCTATTTCCTTTGGTTTTATGGACTCAGCTGCCCTGAAAACCGCATCAAACTCCATCAGTCACACACACACAGAACTTGCTTTATGTTGCTACAGATCTATCAGTAATACCAACATTGTTCAATCACAATTCTCATAGTTACCAAATCTCAGATGATCCTTATATACAACTGATGATCACATAACAAATCGTTTTAACTATCTTTAGAGTCTCCACAAAGACCATCATATAAAGGATGCATCAAGTATCGGTTGGATACTTTTTTTTTTTTGGATAAAATGTGAGATACTTGGATACAAATTCAATCAAAGAGAACCATTTTGCTTATATCGACATCTAAATAGCTAACTCTGTATAGATATCCAGTTACTTTAAAACTAGCAGCTTGAGATGATTGAAACATAGGATCATAATATCACCATTGACAACCTTATATTATAGCCATTTGAATCATATCATAAAGCTCGCGGACGAAAAATTCCAAAATTAGAGACTAAACCGGTTTACGAAATCACAATCCCTAAACCAACACCTTCGTGAAAGAGAAATCATAAGGAATCAAGAGAGAGAGAGAGAGGGAGAGAGGACTGACTTGGAGGCGGCGGAGGATTCTTCTTCGAGCCAGTTGCGGATGTGCTTGACGTTACGCCTTAAGACGGTGGCAGATTGCTTGACGTCGCTCCTCAATAGCATCACTACGGCGCCTACTCCGGCCACCGTCAATATGAAATTCGTTAACCCCATTCTCCGATTAACGATCCAAAATATCAGATTTTCCCCGATTGCACTGCTTCTCGGTGGAAGCTAGGGATTTAAAGAGGGCTTAAGTTTTTACTTGGAGAAGCAGCCAACGCTGATGATTCGTTCGTCGTGCGTGATTCACTGTGATTCAGTACCCCTTTTTTATGGGCCTTCGCTATGCATATTATATGGACTCTTTAAGATAAATTAAAAGCCCATTTAGCACCACAATTTTAATAACGATGTAATGTAACATATGGCCACAATTTATTTCATGTTGACACAATTTTTTATTTTATCTTTTAAATGTTGACACAAATATAGTGGACCATGTTGTAAAGTTACGTATTTTTCACCAAGCAAGATCTAAAATTTTTTCAAAAAAATCTAAAATCCATCGATTTCAGAAAATAATTTGTTTTAAACCTATGAAGTTGTGTACTTCATTTGACGTGAAGATTGCTTGTTCTGATTGAGTGCTAGTTTGAGCCAAAAAGATATCTTCTATATCCCATATATATTAATTGAGAATCATTTTAGCAAAATAACATTATGTTTATATGGAATATTACAATATTGTTATGCTGATCTGTCAATATTTCATTAAGTTTTAAAAATATATATATAAAATTTCGTTTACTAGAGAGATTACATTGTACTGTCACTATACACTATTTGGATACTCAATTTTAAAAAAATTTATTACACATTTTTAGACAACATATTTCAAATCTTTATATGTTATAACTATATGGTATAACTAAACATTAGTATTCCTAATTTGAAAAGAAAAGTTTACAATATAAAAAATATAAAAAATATATATAATCTTTAAATCTTATAGTATATATAATTTAATAATATAAATTTATACTTAATAACATATTTTAAATCTCCCGTGAATACATTACCTAGAACTAATTAATTGATTATCTTATCTCATAGAAGATATCAACATATATATCCTTCATATGTTGTTTTCATTAGCAACTCTTTCTTTTTTTGGCAAACAGGTAGCAACTCTATCATCAATAGTTAAGTCAATATAATATCTCTTATTATTATACGCTATCTAATGTGTCTTGTTAACATCGTTTAAGGGATTGCTTCACGTTTGGTGAAACTTATTTCTTCTTAGTTATATAGGATTAATCTAAAGAGCGATTCTATCTATAACCACAACTAAGGTTATATTTGTCCATCCGTCAAAGTTTTAAGACCGTAAAATGCATACATGTATTAATATTCTTACATTACAGTTTAGAAATAGGAATATCCATCTCGTTACGCATGCATGCTTCTTTATCAATGACGGTTCATATATAAGAAATTATATAATTATAGAAGTAACACAACAATCAAGAAAAATGATTCATTGTAATTCGAGTACAAGTACTTAAATGGTAATCATAAATCAAAGCTGATCAAAAACAAAATAACAAAAAGACAAGGAAAAATTAATGATGCAGCTAGCGAGAGGGACGAGACGCAGCCTTAATATTATAAATAATTAGGCAGCGTAGATGTGGATATGTAGAGAGATAAGGGAGACTGTGATGCAGGCAAAGAAGATGAGAGTGTGAATGACAATGGCTGCGCCGCTTGTCTGAAAACCGCCAAACTCAACCACTTTGGTCTTCCCCGGAATCTGAAACAATACTCCGGGCGTCAATATGATGAATAGAATCACCGACATTAAGACTGGTCCCCAATTCAACGCCATATCAATGTAAAAAAATCAATCAGGTCGTTGATATATGTATGTAAAATCTACGAGTTTAGTATAGGAGCTAGGTAGTGTGTACGTTTTGATGCACCCATGTATGTATTTTTATAGAATGCTTGAATTAAGGTGGAGAATCTTAATGGAACAGTGGCTTGAACCGGACGAAATTACGAAGTATGCAAGGTGGAGGAAAGAACTATTCTCTGCAGCTACTCGATTGTATCAAAACTATATATTTTAATCTTGTCACACTATGTATTGATTGTTGGGTATGCTAAGAATCTGATTCTTACCTCACAAACATTTGGTCTCTCTCTTGTTTTTTTGTTATAAGAGACATTTGGCTAGAAGAGACATTTGGCCTTTGCGAGTCAGTCTTTATATTAAACTAGTTTTATATCCCCGGTATTAATATTATATTATATTTTATCTATATTTATATGAAAATATATTTTATTAAAATATATATTTTATAAATAGATTTAACGCCAAATTTTTTAAGAAGAGAAGAATTCACAAAACCTTGATTTGTATTTTATGTGAACATATAAATTTGAAATTAAATAAATATTTTAAAATAATATTTTCTACAAAAATCAAGTAAATTAAACACTAAACACTAATATAAAAACTCTTCACAAACCATATTAAAATAATATTTTAATAAAATACATTAAACACTAATATACAACATCTTCTAAAAATATAATAAGATTTGTTAAAACAAATTATTACCTTTTCATTAACCAATAATAACTCTATTCCCATGAATATATTATTTGTTTTGATATTTCTTCCTTATCATTTTCGAAGCAAGCGTACTATAGTAGACGATAAATACGATTTTTGTCTAATTGATATAGGGTAAAGACTCCTGAATTTTTTTTTTTGATTAAAAATGATGAATAACAAAAGTTAAAAGAGGAATGATAAGATGATTTATTAAGAATCTATACTTTGGTATTTATTACCAAACTAATACAATATTAATTTGAAAAATTAACATAATTGTGATGTTAAATATTAAATATTAAATATTTTACTAAAACTGACATTTGTCTTTTCTGATGATACATTAACAATAAGTTATCTTTTCTATTGTTTTCATTTTTCTGTTATTTACATTTTTACTTAAAGTGACAAAAATCTTTATTGATTATATATTCTACATTTTTATATAGAAAATTATCATTACCAGAAAGTTCAAAATTATTAAAATTTATGCGATTGACATTTTTGCTTAAACTGACAAAAATCTTAATTAATTATTTATTCTATATTTTTATATAGAAAATTATTATTACCAGAAAGATACACGTGTCTTAATCTAAAATAGCGATGACACGTGTCAAAATCTAATGAATTATCACTTTGACACGTGTCACGCTCACGTTAAACACGTTCAGCTTTATATAATAAGATTCATAGCAAGTAAATTCAATAAATGCCTAGTAACTTAATATGCGCAGTGCCGTGCACAGGTATTTGGAGGCCTAAGACGTAAAAAAATATGTGGCCTTTTTTTTATAAAAAATATTACTAATAATATAGTATCTCATAATGTACGTAAAAGTGCTAACAAGAATAAAAAATATAGGAATTTTAAAACACAATTTTTCTACCTTTCTTTCCTACAAAATCATTCACCAAACTCACATAATCGAGTTCTCTTACCAGTCATTGATATGATAGCGAACCATTCAATCTATCTTGTGACATAGTTGATCGAAGATAAGACTTTATCAATTTCAACTTTGAAAAACTTCTTTCTGAAGCGCTGAAATAGGAATGTCGCGTATCCGATGCGATCGAGAGTTTGGATAGCATTCTTCTGTCGTTTTCAAAAAATCCAACACTTCAATAGGTCTTTTGTAGTCTCTTGGCAAAACTTCTTTTAGAACTTTTAGTTCAAAGAACACATTGTTCCCATTAATGTCTGAATGATTTCCATGTCGTAGAAAATCTTCAAGATTGGTGCAAGATCTCATCAAACTATCATCACTTGCCCTCTGCAATTTCCTCAAATCAAACAAGAAACCAAATGTTTGTTCATACTTTTGATATTGTTCAAACCTTGTCTGAAGAGAACACAAAGCTTGATCCATGACTTGTATGAAGTAAGAAGTTCTAAAGCTTTCTTCTGGTGACAAATTTATTGCCTCATCAACTCTTTCAGAATCTTCATCAAAATGTTTTTTTCTCCTTATGACACGCTTAGTCTTTGTCGGAAATACAGGTTCAATCTCCATAAATCCAGCTATGTCTCTAGCTTCATATTTTGCTTCCTCAAAACCTGTATCTCTGTACTTTTGGAAGTAAGAAACAAGTCCTTTTAGCTGAGCAATAGCAGAATCAATATCTATGCTTTCAGACTGTAAATTCTTGCTTACTGAATTAACAACAACTAAAAGATTGTACCAAATAACCATGGACAACAAAATTCATAACTTCCAATCCCATGTGTTTCACTTGTGGCAATACACTCAGCATTACTTTGTGCTTTTGGATCATCACTAGTTTCTGCTATATAGATTAAGGCATCCCTTGTTTTTGGAGCTTGAAATCTGATTGCCTTGACGCATTCAACATGACTCTCCCAACGAGTTTGAGACAAATTCTTAACTGTCAGCCCTCCCACCATATCTTCAAGTATTTTCCATCGCTTAGTTGAAGATGAAAACAAACGATAAATACGTTGAATAATCCCAAATCAGCCAGTGGTCGCTATATCACATAATGCAAGGTTAAGGCAGATAAAAGTGCTTTAAGCAATTTTTCCTGTACTCCTCTTTTATCTGCTTTAACCTTGCATTATGTGATATGGCAACCACGTCTACAAAGGTAATTTCTTTTTTTGGGATTATTCAACGTATTTATCGTTTGTTTTCATCTTCAACTAAGCGATGAAAAATATTTAGAGATATGGTGGGAGGACTAACAGTTAAGAATTTGTCTCAAACTCGTTGGGAGAGTCATGTTGAATGCGTCAAGGCAATCAGATTTCAAGCTCCAAAAATAAGGGATGCCTTAATCTATATAACAGAAACTAATGATGATCCAGAAGCACAAAGTAATGCTGAGTGTCTTGCCACAAGTGAGACACATGGGATTGGAAGTTATGAATTTTTGTTGTCCATGGTTATTTGGTACAATCTTTTAGTTGTTGTTAATTTAGTAAGCAAGAATTTACAGTCTGAAAGCATGGATATTGATTTTGTTATTGCTCAGCTAAAAGGACTTGTTTCTTACTTCCAAAAGTACAAAGATACTTTTGGAAGCAAAATATGAAGCTAGAGACATAGCTGAATTTATGGAGATTGAACCTGTATTTCCGACAAAGACTAAGCAATGTCATAAGGAGAAAAAAACATTTTGATGAAGATTCTGAAAGAGTTGATGAGGCAACAAATTTTTCACCAGAAGAAAGCTTTAGAACTTCTTACTTCATCCAAGTCATGGATCAAGCTTTGTGTTCTCTACAGACAAGGTTTGAACAATTTCAAAAGTATGAACAAACATTTGGTTTTTTGTTTGATTTAAGGAAATTGCAGAGGGCAAGTGATGAGAGTTTGATGAGATCTTGCACCAATCTTGAAGATTTTATACGACATGGAAATCATTCAGACATTAATGGGAACGATATATTCTTTGAACTAAAAGTTCTAAAAGAAGTTTTGCCAAGAGACTACAAGAGACCTATTGAAGTATTGGATTTTTTTAAAATGAGAGAAGAATGTTATCCAAACTCATGGATCGCTTATCGGATATTGCTGACGATTCCTATTTCAGTTGCTTCTGCAGAAAGAAATTTTTCAAAGTTGAAATTGATAAAGTCTTATCTTCGATCAACTATGTCACAAGATAGATTGAATAGTTTGGCTATCATATCAATAGAGCGGGAACTGGTAAGAGAACTCGATTATGTGAGTTTGGTGAATGATTTTGTAGGAAAGAAAGGAAGAAAAATTGTGTTTTAAAATTTCTATATTTTTTTTATACTTGTTAGCACTTTTACGTACGTTATGAGATACTATATTATTAGTAATATTTTTTATAAGAAAAATGCCACATATTTTTTTACGTCTTAGGCTTCCAAATACCTGTGCACGGCACTGCTCATCATGCGCATGTTTATCAATGGTTTTCTTTTTTTTTAGCCTCATATCCAGTTCCATCCACTTACTCATGCAAGACACATGACCAAAAGTTGTTTCATGCTTCTTAAGCCTCTCCAAAATGTTTTTCCAATCATGTAAATATGTAGATGCTAGCTAAATAGTGTTGCTTTCTTTACTGAATAATTTACAGTAAAAATAAAAAACTTTTTTTATTGTTTTTGAAAACACCAGCCAACGTTTATCTTGTTTCTCTCCATTACTAAGTTCTCTTGTATAATATGAATGAGAAAAATGTCTACCACCAATCTTGTCTCTTGGAAACTGAAAACCAATTTCCTGTCTTGGCGCGGATCTTTTTTCAACCATAAAATCTCGCCAATTCTGATCAATTTTCTCCCAATTTGCAGGATCACAAATACCAGAAATTTCATGATGCTCTTTAAATTCAGAATTATTCTCATCATTTTGCTCCATCTCATCGTCAACGACATCCACCTTCTCATCTATTTGTGCTTCTACATTCTCATCCTCTTGTGCTTCCACATTCTCATTCTCATCCTCTTTCTCATTTATATTTTCATAATCATCTATATTTTCATCAGATCCACCATCAACAGAAGTATTACGATGCTCAGTTCCATCAGATTCACCAACAATCTTAGTTTTCTTCACATACCTTAGCATAGAATTTTGTTGAGATTTTAAGAATTCTTCTTCTTTTTTCTTTCGCTTTGTTTTATCCCATCTAGGAGTGTGTTTTCTTGTTGGTACCGGAGGCATCTTCTAAAATTTATTGTTACCCTTCCAAAACAAACGATTGACATCACAGTTCACAAATGAAAGCTTAATCAAAATTTTAATGGGGAAAAAAGAAAAAGTTCTTACCGATGAAACATCCTAAAAAATTAGAATTTTATAAATACCTGATTCATGGAGTCAGAAATCGGAGTTTGAAACCTTCAATTTCAGTTTTATCCCTAGATCGGTCATCTCATATGTCGATGAGTCGATCTCTTAGATAAAAGTGTTTTTTTTTTGTTTTGATCAGCTTTGATTTTTTTTTTGATCGGCAGATAAAAGTGGTTTAAGCAATTTTCCTTGTACTCCTCTTTTGTAAGATAATGATGTTATGCCACCTGTTTTAAATTAATGAATTAAAGTATTGGTTGACAAAAAAAATAAAATAAATAAATACTTAATTCTCAAAACCACAAAGCGAACGAGAAATTAGTTTTTTTATCTCCTCCTTGTTAATAGTCAATAGTAATTTTTTTCTTTTTTTAAAAAAAATGTGGCCTACTTGTGAAAAAAAAATTGGTGTCCTAAGGCAAATGCTTTTTTTTTCAATGGTAGGCAGGCGCAGGGCATCTACTTGTGAAAAAAAAATTGGTGGTCTAAGAAAAATGTTTTTTTTTTCGATGGTAGGCACGGCACTGAATATGCGTAAGAAATAGCGGTTACTCCCGACTTATTATTTGAAGACAATATCAAATGGATAAGTCATAAGCTGATCGAATAATTAGGGGACAACGTTATGTGCCAAAAACAAAGATGATAAAATCAATTGTTGTCCATATAAATCTTAGAACTTATCCATATCCGAGTCAAGCCGCTCACATTTTTATTTAATTATATTATTTAACGCATGTGTTCTTTTATTTGTTGAGGCGATTTTTTTTTAATAGCATGTTGGTCTACTATAAAATCTTTCTATATTTTTTTTCTCATATAAAAGGTCAAAAAACACACGGGAAAACGACTCTTCGCCCTATTCTTGATTTCCAGACGCGATCCTAAATAAGAAAACGTATAACCGAAAATAATTAAATAAAGCAAACGTATAACCAAACAGACCAACCATATTTATCATTTGATTTAATGCCAAAAAGTTAAACAGTGTCTTATGCTCTGTTGCAAAGAAGACATGCATGCAAGTTGCGTAACTTGCATTCATATAATTAGAGCTACTGGCAAAGAAGACATGCATGCAGGTTGTGTATTATTTAAATTATAGTCTAATTACAAACCAACCTTTTTTTTTGTTTTACAACATTAGAAGGGGTTGGATTGAAAGTTAATGAGGTCACGGACTCACGGTGCAACTAACAGCTCTCGTCGATTATAAAGTAAGTTTACTCGTCTATAACCTCAACATTTTATAGGAAAACGCAATAAAAAGCGAGTTTTAAAATTTTTATATAGAAAATAAACTTAGAACGGATAGTTGATACTTCATGATCTTTACATTGATAATGATACCACTCACACTATCATAAATATAGCAAATAAATACATTTGTATTCTTTTAAATGGATTCTTCTTTTAGTGAAAAGATGTGTCCCTTTATAAATATAGCAAATAAATACAGCTAACTGTATCTTGGGAAATATTAGAAGTGACGATATATCCAAAATATCCGGTTATATTGCTTCTAATATGAAGATATTTTTTTCATATTTTCTTACATCTATCTCGTTTTCGTTTTTTTTTTTTTTTTTTGATAAACCCATTTAACTAGTTGAATACGAACAATAACAAGAAGTAACGTTATTACTCTCGAGGCATTCACTAGCTAATATCAGACTATTCCACATATAACAAGATTAGTTTGTGTTTTAGTCGGGTTATATAAATCTATAATGTATTTTATTATTCTAGTTTTCCTAATGACGCTGATTATACATTGCATTTAATTATTTATATTTCCTTTAGAAAAAAATATGAAGAATTTATATTATTCGTTAGTATTAATGCTGGTCCAGCAAAGACAGATTTAAATATAGTTAACGATAATGGTGAATACGCCTATGGCGGTATGGGATAATCAAACCTTAATTAAAAGACTGAACCGTGCCGGCACGCAAATAAAAATAAAAAAATGACAGGCACGCACAGAACATTGAAGAACAGTGACCAGTGTGTCACAACAATCCTACATCTGACTACTAATCAATATTATCGACCCTTTTGTTCTTCAATTTGTACACGTCTTCCTTATTAAAATCCACTCGTAAGTTATATCTGTCATTAATTACCGTAATTTAACATACTAAACAGTAATCACACCTTTATAATAACCATTTTTACCGATTAGTTTCCAATGGCCAATCTTTTCTTATATCTAATCTAATCCCTTATATCCTGTGTCTTGTCCTTTTGTCCAATTTAAGACCTTAAAAGGATAAAATCGTGTCAAATACAGATAGACGCAATATTCAAAAAGAAAGGATCAATTTCTTGCCTCGGTGGAGCTCAAAGCAATTTTGTTTCTCTTTATTCACTATGCCCCTGGTATCATCGAAAAGACGAAAATATTACCATTTGCACTACTGTTTCCGTTGATATTACATTTACAAATATATAAACCGAAATTAGAATAGTAATTTGCTCCGGGGCAAATTAGAATAACATTTGATCCAAAAAGAAAAAGGAAACTTTTTTCCTTTTCCCAAGACACATTTTTCGCCGATCGTGATTTGATCCGATTCTTCCCGGATTCTCCCGGTGGCGGAGAAAAGAAATAAAGGAAACCCAGAAAGCAATATTCTCAATGGCGTCGACCACAAGAGAAAAGTTTGTATCTTTCATAAACAACAGATGGCTCGTCTTCGTGGCTGCCATGTGGATACAGTCTTGTGCTGGCATCGGTTATTTGTTCGGAAGCATTTCTCCGGTGATCAAAAGCTCCTTAAACTATAACCAGAAGGAGCTTGCCAGACTTGGAGTCGCCAAGGATCTCGGTGATAGTGTCGGCTTCATTGCCGGGACTCTCTCTGAGATCTTGCCTCTCTGGGCCGCTCTTCTTGTCGGAGCCGTTCAAAATCTCCTCGGTTACGGATGGGTTTGGCTTATCGTCACCGGTCGAGCCCCGATTCTGCCTCTATGGGCTGTGAGTATTCGATCCTTCTTTCATTCTTTTATTTCTCGGTTGGTAAAAACTGCATGTGGTCCTTCAGATTCATCTGTTTATATTTTGGATTGGGCAAAAGTTTTTGGTTACTGAAAAAAAATTGGAGACTTTCTATTCAAATCCGCTTTCTGAGAATCTCTGAGACTGTTTGCTTTTGAGGTTGTTTGGTTACTAATACGTCGCTGTCAATTCTATTACAGATTCCACTTTTTTCCTCTTCATCTCTTGTTCTGCTTTTGTTGAAATCGTTCTGCTTCTGGGGAATTTGTTGGCGTTTCTTATGATAATGTAATAGATTGGCTGGATTACTGGGAAAAATGCTAAGAGAATCTCTGAGAATTAGGATCCGATTCATCTTGATCATAAAATTAGTATATTCTTTGCTGACACAACTCTTTTTGTATGTTTAATTCTCTCTGGTTTTCAGATGTGTGTTCTCATATTCGTTGGGAACAATGGTGAAACCTACTTCAATACTGGAGCATTAGTCTCGGGTGTTCATAACTTTCCTAAGAGCCGAGGTCCAGTGGTGGGTATTCTCAAGGGGTTTGCTGGGCTAGGTGGCGCGATCATCTCTCAGATATATACAATGATCCACTCATCTAATCCGGCTTCTCTCATTTTCATGGTCGCTGTTATGCCTGCAGTTGTCGTTGTTTCCCTCATGTTCTTCATCAGACCCGTTGGTGGTCACAAGCAGATCCGTCCCACCGATGGAGCCAGCTTTACTTTCATCTACGGTGTCTGCCTTCTACTCGCTGCATATCTCATGGCCATTATGCTTATTCAAGATTTTGTCGTCGTTAGCCACAACATCATCACTGTGTTCACCATCGTGTTGTTTGTCATTCTTGTTGTTCCAATCTTGGTTCCAATCATGACAAGTTTCTTCACAGAGACGAACGATCCTGATGACACAATTGAAGAACTTCTTGTCCCAAAACGGGAAGACCAAGAACCGGGACAGCAGACCCCTGATCTAATCTTGAGTGAAGTGGAAGATGAGAAGCCAAAAGATGTAGATTTGCTTCCTGCCTCAGAGAGACATAAGAGAATTGCGCATTTGCAAGCACAGCTAATGCAGGCAGCTGCAGAGGGGGCGGTTCGGGTGAAGAGACGGAGAGGGCCTCACAGAGGAGAAGATTTTACTCTAACGCAGGCACTGGTGAAGGCCGACTTCTGGCTCATATTCTTCTCCCTGCTGCTCGGTTCTGGTTCGGGTTTGACTGTAATTGACAATCTTGGTCAGATGAGTCAGTCTCTTGGTTATGATAACACTCATGTGTTGGTGTCTATGATTAGTATTTGGAACTTCCTTGGACGCATTGGCGGCGGTTATTTCTCTGAGCTCGTTGTCAGGTTTGATATCGCGTAAAGCCAAAAAGATTTAGTCATATGATTTGTGGATTTCATTTCTGCTTTTTGAATGATGTGCAGGGACTACGCTTATCCAAGGCCGGTAGCCATGGCTGTGGCTCAGCTAGTAATGTCTGTAGGACACATCTTCTTTGCGTTCGGATGGCCCGGAGCGATGTACATTGGCACACTGTTGATTGGACTCGGATATGGTGCCCACTGGGCGATTGTCCCAGCTACTGCCTCTGAACTCTTTGGTCTGAAGAAGTTTGGAGCTTTATACAATTTCCTGACACTTGCAAACCCGGCTGGATCCCTCGTGTTCTCGGGTATGATTGCGAGTAGCATCTATGACCGGGAAGCAGAACGGCAAGCACACGGGTCCGTGTTTGATCCAGATGACGCCCTCAGATGCGATGGTTCGATCTGTTTCTTCTTGACGTCGCTCATAATGTCTGGATTCTGCATCATCGCTTGCATCTTGAGTATGATTCTTGTGCATCGTACCAAGTCCGTTTACACTCATCTCTATGGCAAGACCCGCACCTAAGATCTTCTCCCTTTTATATGTGATCGTGCTCAGCTTCTTATTCTTTGGTTTTTGTCTTCGATTCTCCGATACAGATGTTTTCGTCTCTGTATCGATTTTTTTTTGTTTCTGTATCGATTTTGTTGTTGTTATTGTCAATTTTGTATTTGTTTGTACGTTTTTTGTATTCATATCCGCGGCAACATCAATGATGAGTAGACTTTACACAAAGATCTTTAGACACTCCCTATATAAATAAATTTCAGTGAGCTTGTTTGAAACAATGTTTGAAATCTTGAGTAATCATGAAAAATAGCTTAACCACTAAAATTTAAGAAGTTCCATTGTGGATTATGACAATTTAATATAGCAAAAGTTTAAATCAAAAGCTTCAGAATTTATGTGTTATGTCTTAACATCTGGTCGATAAAAGCTAGTTAAAAGCAGAGCAGTCCCTTCGAATCTCTCCTTGGTTTCCAACCTTAACTCCAACGCGGCCGAGCTTCCTCATAGCAGAGCTAAAAGCGCTGTTGAATTCTCCAGCGTTATTAGCAAACCTAATCACTGTGGACTGAGACGAGAGATCGTTAAACAGAACTTGATCGGAGGTGAGAAGGCCTTTTCGAGCCACGAGATTCTGGAAGTAGCTATTGTCGAAGGTATTTGGGGTGGCTACGTCCAGACTTATGGCGGTGTCAGGGTTGGGGTCAGAGCAGTCTTGCATCAGCTGTTGTGCGTAGGCCGGGTCGATCGTAGGGTCCACGGGCATGAACGTCGAGAAATTATGTAGACGGTTGGCGAAACGGTTGCAGTGAGAGGATCCAATGGTGTGTGCGCCTGAGAGAGCAATCATGTCGGTAAGTGAAAGCCCGTTACTAGCGAAATTCTCGACTAAACCTCTCACGTCAAGCCCTGGTTCAGGTAACTTCCCAGTCACTCTAGACGCCTTGGACACGAGCCCGTCTCGTCTCCCTAGCTCCACCTTAAACCGTGGCCCTCCAACCTGTTATCATCACAAAGTAAATAATTTTTACTGGGGGAAATCAAATGAAACGTCAGTGACTTAAGAGAGTGGACTTACGAGCACGACGACGTCTCTCGCGGCGAGAGCTAGTATATCGGCACATGACACAACGCCGGGACATTGAGATTCTACAGCGGTTTTAGCTTTAATCACAGTGTCAAATCCGTCTCCGGCGAGAGATTTATTGTCCGGTGCGTCCTTCTCTGCGTCTTCATTCTCAGATGCTATCAAAACAGAGGCATCGCATCCCTAAAAAAACCAACCACATGATCACAAATACCAAAACGATTACATAAAACTTTAAAATTCTACAAAAGCCTCCATTGTTGTACATACCTCGACGAAGCAGTCGTGAAAGAAAATCCGCAACGTTGCCGGAGCCGTCGTGGGAGTTTGTTGGAATTTTGTAGTAACCGCCTGCTGAACCATAAGCTCCACGTTAGGGCATGTGGAGGAGTAGTAATTCTCCGACAGTTGAGCATCCGACTCGGCCACCATGTAAAACAGCAACATCCCCAAGAACCACACCATCATGGGTTTTGTTGAATCATCACTATGTGTATCCATCTTGATGGATTTTCTCATTCTAGTTTCTTTGTTTCTTAAACTCGTCTCTTGATACAGTCCTCTTGAATATATAGGACCACACCAATCTTTTTGGACCCTCTGATATGCCACCGCATATACCTATTATAGCCGCTGCATCTAGTTTTATAGTATAAATGTGTTTTTAGTTTTTGTTAATGAAAAATGTTACAGAAATAAAAATAAAAATGTTTATTTAGTTTTTGATGATTAAAAATCTAGTCACGTTCACAGGTGAAATTCCAGAATTTTACAACTAGGATCTTCTCACCTTTTACTTAAGCTAGAACATTTCTTGAGTTAGGGGGTCTTAGTGACAGTGACATTCTAACAAACCTCATTAGGTCAGTCATCTGCATGGAAACTTATTTTAGAGCTTTTAAAATAATTTATCTTGATGAAACGTATAAAATATAGCTAACTAATATATTGTCGTTAAACACAAAATGGATAAACTAAATTCAAAAGATGAGTTTGAAAAGTAGTCTTTGTCGATCCTAATATGATAATGATTTTGACTGATCCTTGAATTCAACGGAATACCTGTTCTAATTTAGTTCATCAACTTTAGCTCAACGGTTCTTATATTGAAGCTGATATTCAAATAAACATTTAATATATCCAATTTTGGTTTCTTTCAACACAGCCTTCTTTTGGTACGAATATGATAATTTAACTCTTACCATATCACCGCACTAGTTCTCTTTTTATTAGAATAGAAACTTTAACAATTATTCAAATTGCTGATGGTTAAAGTGTTATTTTCTACCCCAAAAAAAAAAAAGAAAAACAAATAATGATAGCGTGGTGTGAGTCACGACGATTTCTATGTTTGCTCATTTCAATTTCAACCACAAATAATAAAACTATTTATAAGCTCATTGTAGGTGAACAATATATACTATTATGAGCACCAAACTACAAACATTTAAGAGCTTGACTAATTACTTTGATCTATAGAAATGTTTTTAATTATCACTACCGGAAAATCGTTGCATTGGACAAAATCAATCTAAATTGACATAGCAAAAAAATTCGATTCGTAGTATATGATGAATAATAGATGTTGACAAAGAAAAAATATATGAATAAGAAAATTTAGATAGAAAGTTAATACTGTATATTCAAACGGTCTTTAGCTATCTGATTAAGAAAAATCTTAAAAATTAGCTCTCATTTTTTTGTGTGGCGATTGTCGTTTGATCAACTGATAGAAACGTTAGCAGTTGCCAAGGTTACAGAGTTTCACCTCTGATATTCATGGTATACTTTTTTCGGGATCAAGTTAATAGTTTCAATTTACAAAGAGGGAAGAAAATGTTTGTGCCTATGCAATGGCCAAACATTTCACTCTTTGTCCTATCTACTTTGCTATTCTAGATGTAATATTACTTTTGTGGCTTATTTCTCTTGTGAACCCTGATACCACGAGTATCGTTGTTTCTAATAATATCTAATAAATTCGTGTCTGTGTAAAAGAAAAAAAAAAGAAACGTAACGAGTTTTAATTCGAGTCCGAAGCTTGTATCAGTCGTGACTCGTGTCGGGAAATTGGACAAATATTTTTCTTATTCAATTATTTGTTTAGGAAACAAATTAATTTATGTTTTCTGGCCATGGGCCTGAGTTGGGCCAGATGAAAAGTGGATACGATATATATAGTCCGGGAAGGATCCAGTTAATAAACCGGAAGCGGAGGAAATGTTGAGTTGAATGCTTGCTTCATGTTTGTGAGACGAAAACGAAATTTTTTGAATTTCTTCTCCTTTGTTCAGTTCTGGAGGCGATGGCTATGGGTATGGCGGTAGACACGATAAGCGAGTTACCATTTCCGGTCTGGAATCCAATCCGACGAAGATTTCCTCCCGATTCGCCCTTCTTTGCATCTGGAAATGTCGAGCGCGAACTACTTGCTAAACAGGTACTTCTTCTGGAATCTGAATCGGTCGAATCGTCTGTAATGCTGTTCTTATGGAATACTCTGTACGGATCATTTTCGAGTTTTTTTTGTCCTTACGAGCTAATAAGCAGTCACTAATGTTCCTCTTGAATACTTGATGATGATATTCGTGTTAGCTTGGCCCAAATCGAAAGCGGTTCTGAGATTTTTAAGGTCGAATTGTTTCTTTCGTTGTCTCTGGAAACGTTTTTGTGGGATTCATCTCCGTAGTGATGATACTTATTCGGTTTCGATCTGTTTGGTTGTTCTGTAATAGGGGACTTCACTTGGAAGAATTTTTTTTCCGAGTTTTGGTGTTTTAATTAGGTCTAGCTTGTCAATTTGGATATAACGATTGTTTCATTCTTGTTCTGGTTTGATTTCCATGAAATTGTATGATGTTTTACCAATCATTGTATATCATCTACAAATATATATATATATATATACTAGTAAGAGTTTTGCGTCCTAAGGAGGATTTGATTTACAGATGGCATTGGACTTAACAGAAGATGAAATCAACCATCTGCAGAAAATTGTGGAAACTGAAAGCAGGTATTTATTCTTCTTCACGGATGAGATTTTTGTTCTGCTTTGATTGTTTTTTCTGTAAGTAAATGTACAGAATTCAATCAACTACGGCAATGGTTATAATATGCAGATTTAGATTATTGCTTACGAGAGTTGAATGTTGTTTTTACATTGGTTCTTGATGTGTTATTCTCATGATGGGTATACTGAAACTAATAATCTGAACCGTCTTTTTTTTTCTTGGTGAATCTGGTTTGGTGTCATTTATCCTACATCTGATTGTTGGTAGTGCGTGTAAGAATTCTAGCAAATATTAATTAAATGACCATGAATTGAATGACTGTTATGTAAGTAGTTCTCTTTCAATATCCACATTTTTAAGTGGCTACCAGTAATATAGCAATGATTATTTGTCACTGATCAAGTTTCAATTCCAACTTTTGTCCACAAGTCTCCATTGATGGTCATAAGCTTCACTTTTTTGTGCAGAAGAATCTCGTGTCCCATTACTGGCTGCCCTGAGCGCCTGAAATCTTTGGACCATTTTGAAGATCACTATAATGCACGGCACACTGCGTCTTGTTCAGTATGCTCAAGGGTCTACCCTACTTCTCGCTTGCTAAGTATCCACGTATCCGAAGCACACGACTCTTTTTTTCAAGCTAAAGTTGCTCGGGGTTATGACATGGTATGCACTATGTACTCTTTATCCCTTTGTGCAACTATTAAGTGCGTTTTGAGGCAGAGCTCTAACTGTTAGCTACTGACTGTGATACCGCTCCTGTCAGTGTTTTACATGGATCTCTTTAAACTTCACCTGTGATCATACTGAATCTTCCTTCTTTCTGCTCTCATGAACATATTTATGCAGTACGAATGCCTCGTGGAAGGGTGTGGATTGAAATTCAAGAACTACAAAGCCCGGCATCGACACTTAGTTGACAAACACAAGTTCCCAACAACATTCGAGTTCTTCAAGAAGACCCAACTCTCAAAGAAGCGAAGAGAGAAACTTCAGAGGCAACATGTATCAAAGCTGAAACATAAACAAGACAAAGAAGAAGCTTCTTCAGATGCTATGGAAGTGGAAGACAAAGCCAGCGTTGACGGTCTTGTCTCAGCACTGTCCACGCTAACCACCTCAGACACAACTCCTTCGAATGTCAGCTTCGGTCGATGCCATGGTCGTGGGCTGACCTTTGTTCCACGGTCTGTTCATAGGGAGAAACGGATCGAATCGTCGTCTGCACCTGGGCCAACGAATTAGGCATGGAACTGATCGGTTACTATGCAGAAACCGAAACCGAACCAAATCCCAATATTTCGGTTTTGGTTTATATGCCCAGGGCTAGTCTGTACTAACATTGTTAGCTGCTGTGTCGGCGGTAAGACGGTGAAGTTAGCCTTATCTGTACTAACATTGTTAGCTGCTGTGTCTTTTGACGAATCCATTTGAGTAACACACGATCTAAACTTGGTCTTCTGAAGTAATTAATTAAGTAAAAATAGAACAACACTTTACGCCGAATAAAAATTTCAAAACATCAAAATAAAAACAACACTCACGTGGTTGTTGTCAAAAAAAAAAAACAAAAAAAACAACACTCACGTGATGTGATTTATTAGAACTACATCCCGTTTCCCAGTTGCGTAGCTAAACGTTGCACCGTTAGTGACGTTAGACGGCAAGCTTTCTGCTGGACCAAGCTTGCCTCCCTCGGGCATCAAGGACACTGCCATGATTTACAACCTTGTCGGGGAAAAAGAAGCTAGAAAAATTTAAAACACAATTAAAATCCAACAGCTTCTCTCATTCAGGGATTCTGCGATCTAGGGTTCGTCTGTCTGGTAAGATTTTTGCTTTACCAATTTTCGTAAACCTAGTTTTCAGTCTGCTTGTTTGGACTCTGTTTTTCTTTTGGTTTTTAGATCTCAGTGCTGTGCTTTGAACTGTAGTGTCGTTCACTTTGGTAATCTCTGAAATTGTTGGTATCATGAAATGTGTTTAAAGTTTCCTACTTTTGGAGAAATTTTGATTAAGAAATCGAAATGGATGAATCAGTAACTCGTGGAACTTGTTATTATTAAAAAATCCAAAATTCTCTAGGATTGGTTGGTGAAGTATATATATTTTTTTTGGTACGGTAGGTGTCTCTATCAAACCAAAGCTTTTGGAGATGGAGAGCATGCGCAGCTTTTGGCAGCTAGGAGATGAGCTCCGAGGACAATCTAAAGCTTCAGAGGATCAGAAGTGGTTCATGGCTGCATCTAAACTAGCTGACCAGACTAGATCGAAGGGAGAACGTTCGAATAATCTTGATCTATCAAAAGGTCCAGTTGAAATCAGGCCAAGGGAGAAATTTGGGTTCCAAGAGGAGAACAAGTTTGAGACTTTTAACTTCAACATGATGAACTCGGAGCTCAAGTTTAATACTGTCTATGATTTTAATGACTTTGGCCATAAACACCTGATTGGAGGCAAATTTAGCTACAATCAGTTCACCAACAGAGAAGGGAACAACGGTGGTAACAACTTTAGCAGCACTCACAACAATGACTCTATGAATGTTGCTACAGACAAAAGGTTCAAGACCTTACCTGCCTCAGAGTGTCTCCCAAAGAGTGAAGTGCTTGGGGGTTATATCTTTGTCTGTAACAACGACACAATGCTGGAAGATCTGAAGCGCCAGCTCTTTGGTATTCATTTCATCTTGGAGTTTGCCCATTTTAGTGTTACATCTCCTTTTTATATGTTCTGATGTCTTCTACTGTCACTTTTATTTCTGTCAGGTTTGCCACCGAGATACAGGGACTCCGTTAGGACGATAACACCAGGCCTGCCTCTGTTTCTTTACAACTACACAACTCATCAGTTGCATGGAGTTTTTGAGGTTTGTTCTGTAGTACTTTAATTTCTCAATGGTGCTCATGTCTTGCTCTACGACTCCATGATTGTTGCTTCTCTTTTTTTTGCACAGGCAACAACCTTTGGAGGTCCAAACATTGACCCAACTGCTTGGGAGGACAAGAAATGCAAAGGAGAATCCAGATTTCCTGCACAGGTTCCATTTTTCTTCTCTGATGTGGATTCTGTCTTTCATCGTTTTTCAACGATTGATTCACACACCCCAAATGATGATTAACAACATTATAGGTGAGAATTCGTGTAAGGAAATTGTACAAAGCTTTGGAAGAGGATGCTTTCAGGCCGGTTTTGCATCACTATGATGGTCCCAAGTTTCGACTCGAGCTCACCATTCCTGAGGTATGCAAATCATTTCATACACGCTATCCTTGGTCCACTAATTTTAGCTTGTACTAATCAAATTGTTGATGACACAGACACTGGCTCTGCTGGATCTCTGTGAACAAGCAGGTTCTCCCTAAGCAAAGCCGTCGTATCCCATTTACATCGAGGACTTAGTGTCTGCTTATTCCAAGGCTTCTAGTGTGTATTTGTATGTGTGCTTTCTACATGAAAGTAGAAATTAAGAATGTCTCACTGGAAAATAAACCATGATTGTGAAAGATTCATGTATGACAAATGTGTTCGTATATAATCATGAAACTAGAATGATTATCACATCTCCTTTCAAAAATATATTCTTTATGACCTCTCTCCCAAACAGTTTCAATCAGAGAACTGCAACATACAACAAAGCGATAATAAGTAGCAGCCATGTGGGTTTTAATGAGGCTGTTCCACCAAGAGAATGTACGATCACGTCATCAATCACAGGACCACAAAGAACATCCTCTTTTGTCATTGTAACTGAGTAGCTGGTAAAACTTATCTGTGCTGCATCTCTGTCTGCTTCAAACACTAACCCAAACTTCTCACCAGAGCCTGTCCCATTGCTCTCCAGTGTGAAGTTTTGAGCTGTGGAGCCAGCTTGAACACCCACCACGAAATGTCCTTCACACGCATCTTTGGCATCTCCTAATGTAAATGTGAGGTTGTATTTCGAACCTTCCCTTGTGTCTCTTGTTGCTGTCTGTATGCCAGATGGAGCTGTGTCAGCCAGAATTTCTATTGCAGCTTTGCCTTCTGGGACATGGAAGTGCTCCGAGTCTATGTATCTGACTGTTCCTATAACAGACCATTGCCTTAATGCTGATTGGATCAGGCTTGGCACCGCGTCAATCAGAACTCCATCGGTTGAGTTGGGCAAGAAACCCGGTCCAGATTCAAATCCACCACTGATTAAGAGGTTACCTACACCAACAAAATCAGAATATGATTCTATGCAGCTAGATTTACAAGATATCAACTTATATAAACCAGATCTGCTTTCATCATGTTCCATGTTGGGCTATGAGTTCAGCATTAGCATTCTCGGATTTGATGACTGAAGAAAGCAGAAAAACACAGAAGGGACAAGGAGAAGTAACTTACCACCGTCTTGGACCAATGTTACACCAACAGTCTTGATAAGCAATGTGTCAATGATAGGCCAACATGTGGAGTTTGTATCAGTATCAGAATCAGAATCTATTGTCTGACTTTCAAGAACTAAGTTGATAGGCTCATCATTCCCCCAACTACCCAAGTTATGACTGTAACTCTGCCACGAAACCTTACTGTAGTTTTGTCGGTAAGAAAAAACCGCATTACTGTCTGGCCCCGAGACACTGAGACCAGCAGAGCTTGAACAGTTCTGGCCTGGGCGGATCAACGCGAATGTGAGGATGTAGTTCAAATCATCACCTTTGGCAACGAATGTTTGATTGATCTTCCCATCTTCACCGAGCTGAACCGCATGTCCGGTATCAGGCAGTTCAAGTGGAGTAACATAATGCACCGTCCCTTGGAATGTCCATCCAGGGAGTGTAGTGTTCTGATCCAGCAACACAGAGCTTGAATTTGAGACTTTTGTTAAGTTTAATGGTGGAGATTCAAAGTCTGGATTTTCCAGGAAATCTGCAAATCAAAATGGACAAACTTTAGTTAATCAATACAAAGACACTAGTCAACAACCGGATCATGTAGAAATGGAAATCAATGGTCTAAGTTTGAGTTCTGAAACCAAAAACAAATATATAATAAAGCATATTTTGCATTAAGCATTAGAGATTCCAATGTACCTGATGAGGCGCAACAGGAAATAAGAAGCAACAGGAAAATTCTCTGAAACCACATCGCCATTTTGCTTCAGACAAGAGAGAAAACTTTGAATGTCAACGCTTATTGGATCCAGTGATTGTATCTTAGTGTAAATTATTTAACGAGAAGAATGATGCTGTAACATGTTAGCATACAGTTGACCATTTAATTAAAATATAATAATTTTCTTGGAAAAACCCCAATACCAAACTCTGCGAGATCAACCAGGTGGCTACAAATTCATCGTGGATTCGAACAGCGACCATCATATTGGTGTGAATCTGTTTCATCCTCACGCATTTGTCTGCGAGAAAAGACACAGGCGTGGAGCATTCCAGCGCCTACGGGTCGACGATAAAGCATTCTCTTTGAATTTATGATAATATATTTAATTTTAAAATCGATATTAATAGCTTTTCTATAACAAATATTCTATTGAGTAAAAAGAATTTTGGAGGGTAACTTATATTTAAAAACTCTTCACTTATCATTCCATTACATAGATGATATATAAGTATTCTAAATTTATAATCAGAGATGTGTTAGCTTGGTGCAAGAATTGCGGCCAAGTTGACTACGACATCTTTCGACTAAACGTGTCAGTGTTAGGCTTGAAACAACCGATCTTGCATTCCTTGATCTAAGCTAAAGTAACCAAATTCTATAGTAGAAGACCGCCACATACACTTCTTACGCATCTCCCGTGAGCAGTTTTGTCTTCACGGTGACTCTGCGACCAACTTGGGATTGTTGGCGTGGACGATCAATACCTCGACAAAGATTTTTTTCTATAGTTCTTCTCCTCTGCCTCTGATCGCAGTCTGCTGCATTTGGAGGTGTGCTTCAACACATCATTTACTCGTGAAGATAACTATAGTTGATTCCAAAAAAACTGAGTTGAGTCTCTACACAGTTGAGAAAGTTGCCTTGAACACTTTTCTATTTCTTGAGTCAAAACTCTGTTTTCAGGGAAGATTTTTCGGACGACAAATTCATGTGCACCTAGAAGATTAGCACGAAAGCTACTACAAATTTATAATAAGGATAACTATTCAAATTTCTTATTGGTCTTTTATATTTTGATACCACTTTTGTGGCTCTTACTATATATTCATTTTAAGCATCTGATTCAAAAACTTCAATCCCTTGGTTCTAAGGGGTGGAATTGTGTAGGTTTTAGATGAGTGATTGTTTGAGAATCAAGAAAGAAGAAGAAGTTTTGTTGACACCTTTCTGCTTTCCGGACTCTTCATCATGTCGTATTCCAGGAAGACGTTTAGGAACACATATCTGACCTCGTGGTCAGGGATGAGGATCTGGCTCATCATTTGCTTCTTCGTCGTGTGATTCATTTGTTTCCTCAACAAATTGTTCGGAGCTTCCGTAGGATGTGATCATATTGGTTTGTAACAACTGAGGTTTTCAGATTTACATCAAATTAGGGCGATATGTTTAGCATGGTGTAGAGTTTGGGGAGGATGTGTTCCTAAACCCAATCATTTTTCGTGGTAGATTCTCTTCCCCCTAGTCGAGATAATCCAGATGCATTTTTCATGTTGAACAATCCGCAAGAAGAATAAAAAAATGTACACAGTTCAAGATTTTGGTGTTGATCCTTGCATGGTGAGTTGAGGCTCTACACGTCTGACCCTCGGTTACATTTATACATTGTAAATGCGCTAACTTTGGAGAGGATTAACTTAGTAGCAATCAGGTCTCAACATGGCCAACTTTTTAAAAATTCAATATGAGGCTACAAATACTTTCATGGGCGTCATTATGCAACCAAAGTTGAGATGAGCGGGGTCACGATTAGTAATAACTAATAAGGCAATTGTGTGGATAAACGCAAAAACTAAAAATTACGTAGTTGCTTGGAGTTGGGTTGAAAACGAGTACATGGCCTTGTGCAAGAAAGGAGATTGTGTATCCATATTCCTAGTGGGGTGTCGTGATATGGTCTTCAAGGATCGTAAATTTTACATTATAGCATCTCGGATTTGTCTTCGAAAGTTCCCACATAAACTGCTCATGTTCACCAATATCCTCCCTTTCACTTCCACTTGGGAGTTTTAGGCCCACCGTCACACATGGTGTATATTTCCAAGATTTTGTTGATTGGAGGACCATATCTGGAGCCGTTTTGATGGTCGCCACTCGCCAGCATGACTTTGGTATTTTGACATATACAAATTTAACTCAGCCAACAACTATTTCACTCGACGACCATCTTGGATCTAGGTATCACTGTTTTAGCCTCCTCTGATATCCAAGGGCTTACCAGAAACTCCACCTATTTCAGTGGCCAAAAGGATGTCTTCGATTCAACCTCTCCTCCCAGATGCTTCAAGGCCTTGCTACTTCTATTTCCTCCAGACCATTCTCTGATGCTCTCTGGATCTTGCCCAGTTCTCCAGAGTCCTCCTTTCCCAACATTTACGTTTTTGTTCAATTACATGTCGCTTTAAAAACCAAGACTTAATTGTCTTAACCATTAAAGCAAAAGCTACAAAACAAAGCTAATTATAAGAAATAATGTTTCATCATACACAACATTACAGATACACTAGTGTACCCTTTTGAACCACACTGGTCTCAATTTCTTCTTCTAAAGAAGCTCAAACAAATGAAGAGACTTGTATCGGTCACCAACTCCCTGGCCCCTCGTTCCCAGCTGCTGGCCTCCGGTTCAAATAACGTATTACTGCATCTTCAACCCTGTACCATTTTATGAATCAGAAACGTATCATCAATTCAGCCACTTTCACAACTCTAATTCATATAATTCTTAGTGATTAAAAGAAACTTAGGAACCAGAGTGAACAGAGACTGGATGATGAGCTTACCAAGGTTGGTTGAAGAAATCTGATCGACGCTCTCTCTCAGCATTTCGACTGGCTTCTCCTGCTACAACCTTCAAATCCTTGCTCTGAGATTCGATCAGTGCATTTATGAATTCAACTGGCGATTGGCTGAACCCCAAGAAAAATGCCCTCCTCCTCCTATGCTCATGAATTTTCCTTATGGCTGCACATATTGCTTCATCACAGGCTTCAATCTCTTTGTTCTTTTCTGCGTTGGCCAACAAATTGTTCAGATCCCTTTGGATTGGGAAGGGTACATCGACTAGCACATCGTAACATGCTGATATGGCCGGATTATTTCCTGAGAGCTTGATTTTGTGTTCTAAGTGAATCGGTGGTGGAGGTGACAAGTGATGAGATATCTTCTGAGAGACCATTGTGAATTTCAACTTTTCTTCCCCAAAAACTTTCTGAAGTGCAGCGTCACAGTTGAAGAAAGAGGGGTCATTTGGGTTCTGCAATTTCCTCGCCTTAACATAATGCCAAATTGCAGCAATGATTCTTGGGCGGGTTTCAACTTCAATCCCGAGAACATCCATCAATGCAGTAGAAAGCTTGAACTTTTCAGGGACATAGTTCATCTCCAACCGTATACTAGCTGCAAATTCCTGGTTCCCTTTCCTCTTTATCTCAAACCCTTCCTGAGGAGCAGGTGATCGAGCATTCTCCCATATGATCAATGGGTTCTCAGGATACAGCCTTTGCTCCAGGGAAACTGTTACCCTTTTGAAGAAAGACGAGAATTTGGGATGCAATGGGTTCGATTTCTGAACAAATCCTGGCTGGTCAGGATCCACCCCATCTTCCAGGATCCTACCAATAATTTTAAGAGTCCATGTAGGCGGGTCAGCATTTGGATTCCCAGGAATCGTGTTGTTCTGGTTAGCAAACGAGTTGAAAACATAGATCCTAAGCGTCTTCTGTATGCAGGGAGGGTTTTTAAGGGCTTCCTGGATGTCAACTTTCTTTCTAGTTAATGCAGCATCCACCCGAGCCTCAAACTCCAGAAGTTGTGTGTATAAGGCAGACTCGGGCAAGATTGCTGCCACCCGCTCCTGCAAAGACTTTTCTGGAAGCTTCTGTTTCTTTTTCCGTGCAGCAGGGGTTAATTCCATTGTTCTCATGGGGGAGATAGTGTTATTACCCGCAGGAGCACCAGGAGGTCGCATTGGCGGTTTGTGCTGGAACCTCTTCATGTTTAAACTTCCAGGAGTTGTCAAAGAAGGCGACGAAGGACCCAACCCACCAATCCCAGGGGAACCTTGTGCTTGGTTCATCGTCATGCCTTGAGCTTGTAACTGAGCTTGCAATTGTGCTTTAGACTGTGCTTGAGCTTGGGCTAGGGCCTGAGCTTGTGAGAACTGAAACTGAGCTTGAAAGTTAGCAGCCATTTGAGACTGAGCAAAGCCCTGGTTTCCAGGAACCGATGCAGACATCCCAGGATTCCCAAAAGGCGAAGGCGCAGAGCCTTGAGGCTTCTGTGGATTGTTGTTGTTACCAGACATCGCTATATAAACCTCCCAGCCTGAAAAATTCAGAAGAAACAACACTCTTGAGAACTAAAACTTCCATTACACCTATGGTATCATAAGCTTATCAGAAATCTAAGAAATACGAGGAAAATTCTTGCAGAAATTCAGATGAATGCAGACGCGATAGATCGGGTACCTAGAGAAATCGAAGCCTCAAAACCCTAATTTTCTAAGATTGCTGCACAGTTCAATTGATTAGAATTAATCCCCAGGATTAAACTACGTCGAAGAGAAAAAGACTGCAAATGCGAATGCAAATGAAGAACTCGATTTGAGATTTTTGAAAAATACTACTAAATGGCCATGAAAAGATCTAGAATTCATAAAATCCTAAGAGATAGAAGAAACAGAGAACCCAGAGCCTATATACCAAAATTATCGAGAGAGGACGAGAGTTCCTTACAAAAAGACGAAGATTTCGCAGCTCCGTATCTTCTTTCTGGAATTCACCAGTGTTCCGCTGCTTCTCAGTTGTCCAGAGACTCGAGAGAGAAAATAAATGCCCACCGGAGCTATCTATTTTATCGACCGGGTTAAGACCCGACCCGTTATTTTCAAAGCCCACATTAAGTATGCGAAACTACATCATTGGCCCAGCGTTAAATCCACGTTTTTTTTTCAACGACGATCCACATACATATTTTTGTTGTACGATTTTTTTTTTGTCTACTAAGGAATTTGTAGTTCTGCAATTTCATTTTTTAAATATGCTTCTCTTTTTTTTTGGGATATCGAATTTATTATTTTAAATATAAACATAGGCTTACGATATAGCCCTTTTTTCTTAAAACATTAGTCTTAAATTTGTTTATAACTGATGTCAAATTTTTTTTTTTTGTTTATATAACTAAAACTGGGATAAATTAGATAATTGTTGCTTGCTCCCTTGTTTTTAGATTTAAAAAGAAACTAAAAATTTACTAAAATAAATTTATTAGAAGCTAGAGTAAAAATAACTTTTTTTTTTTATTATGCCCATTTGTTTGACAAAAAAAATTGAAGAATATGGGCTTAATATGGATGGGCACATGCAAATTACATAAATTTGATATGGTAAAATCAAGCTTGTCGTTTGAAAAAGGTAGCAACTTGGTTATAAACAACGCCTTTGGCAGTAACACCCATGATGAAATCAGCATGAGCATAGTTTTTCACAAACTGCACATTCATCTTATTGATGTCGTGAAACTTAAACTGGTCAAGGAGAAACTCGACGTCTTTCACATCGGCCAGGCAATCTAAACCGCCGTAGCTGAAGAAAAGCGGGAGATCGTGTGGGATCGCCGATATGTTGTAAGCCGGTGGTATCGCTTGACCGTAATGTTTTATGTTGCGATCACTGCTTCCATAGTTGTATTTTCTCAACTCCTTATCTCTTACCGCTACAAAAAAAAAAATTATTCAACAATATAAGGTTTGTAAACATAGAAACACATGGGACTTTGTTTCACTTACTTTGAGAAAGGTGGATCATGTTCTTGGTGGAAGTAGATTGAGGTTCGTTCGCCAGGAACAGATCAATGGTTGATGCGTTAAGGCAACAATTCTTTCCTATATATATTTTTTTTGTAAAATTACGTAATTAATATATATAATTAATTCATCAATGTTAGATTAGTGAACTTTTAGTTGTAGCATTACCGGTGATAACAGAGAGTAAATCATAACAGTCAATCCCCGCTTTAAGGCATATAGCCTTTATAAAATCCCCTACTAATCCACTGCCAATTGTGTTTAATTATTTTACGTAATCAAATAAAGCCAATAACAAGCATATTTTAAGAAAAATGGTAAGATTTACCTTTTGGGGTTAAACTCTGCCCATCCAATAATGGCGGTGGCCTATTTTTGAAAGACGATAAATAAGTTACTTTCATAAATATAGGCACAAATTTTAATAAATATAAAAAAAAGGGAATTAAAAGGGAGGAGCTAGGGACCTCGGCGAGGAAAGATCTGGCCGCGATGTCGCCAATGACGGTGGTCATGTGGCTGAGATAAGCAATGGGACTCAACATCGCCGCCGATCTCACTTTATCCACCAATCCTTTTTCCGAGAACGACGCAAATCCTATTAACGTCCCCTGACATTTTCCATTTCATTTTATTTCCTTTTATGGGAAGATTATTATGAAAAACATAAGAAACAGAGAAAAATATATGTTGATAACGTTGGACCCACCAAAGAGTGCCCGAGGTAGTGAATCTTTTGGCCTGTTAGACCGTGAATATGGTCAAACATAGCAGGCAGATCGAAACTGACAAGCTCGTCCCACGTCCAGTTCCAGAAAGCCTATATACGTCCAACGTGGCACCGGTTAAATATCAGTTTATTAGTAAAGACTAAAGAGTACGTAATCTATAGGTTAAAGAGTGGTTAATTGAACCGAACCGGTCGTGCAGGGTTAAGGTACTTGTGTCTTCTGCTGAATCTAGTCCCTCTTGTGTTTCCCATCCACACATCGAATCCTTGATCCGCCAAAATCAACGGCAGATTTTGATCCGCTGGATTTAACAGCCATGACCTTCCATCCTGCACATTTAACTCATGATTTTCTTATTTGAACTTTACAATCTTCAATATTTTATGATTTTTTCTTTCCTAGTAAGAATTTTTACTTTTTGTCCGTTTCCGTGATTCTATTGTGCACCTTATATATCGTAGGTAGTAGTGAATATGTATATATATTTTAAGGTATGTTTGCATAATGTAAACCATAAGAAATAAAAGACTATTTTATCAAAAATCGCGAGAAGAAACAGTCTAGAATTCTGCATACGTACGACTGTCGCCTCTGTCCACATGAAACTTAAAACATAAGGTAAGTCATAAATTAATTTCTTTCTTGTAGACTGATAAAAGTAGTCCTGATCTCATCAAGTTTGATACGCACTTTATCGATAATCTTTAAGAATTCGATGAGTCGTACTAGAGTCGACACGGTTATTTATATCACTTACGTACGGTACAACCATTTTCCCATACCAGAAAAGCTGTTTATCAACTTACTCTATTTCAATTATCATTCTAGTAACGCTCGATTAATCACTTTATTTGTTGGACACACATGTTAAACACTCATGTTGTCTCTTTTTATGTTAATTTTACCCATCACTAAGATACACGCATATTAATATAATCTTAACTTCTATGTTCAAACTCACACATAGAGACTCGACTACGATACAAATTTGTAATATATTTATGTGTACATGTTTGTTGACGAGGCATGCACTGGAAGCATACACGTTTGAGTTTGATCCGCATATATATATGTGTACATCTGTACATATAGATATTATCATCTTGAAATAAACCTATGCACATAAAAAATCCTAACTTCATTTGTATAACTTGTGAACTTAACGGGTATAAAGTTTTCACCTAATAATGTTTTTCCCCACTTTCTCTTAACGTCATTTTCCACTTTATTTTTTTTTCCTTACTTTCCTTTACTTGATATATTTGAATGAAAACAGCTTCAGTTTGATGATTGCATCTTTTTTGGATGGGATGCAGGTAATTACAACTTGTTTTTTAATCTTCGTATATTCTTGTAATTTTACTGTATCACATGTTGAAAAGAATTGTATGAAATTTTTTAACATTAATTAACTGCACTGTCTGCACATAATGCGTGATGCGCGTGTGTGCATATGTAAATACTCAAATAAATTGGCGGCTAATGCGATGGAAAAGGGTAAAGAAGAGTAAAACTTACGACAAGAATTCCATGTTGTATTAGGACAGGTTGTCTGTTTCCCCCATCCCCGGCGCCGGCGCCGGCTCGCCCTTCCGGTATCCTTTGCATATTCAATATGTACCCATCTTGAGTCACCACCTTCATAATTTATCAATTCAAATCACACCTTTATCAGTTAATATATCGATGAGTAATCATCATTAATAACTATATATATATTTTTAAAAGAACGTCGTACATCATGTTCTTCGCACTTGTAACCATATATGTGTACAGAAGAAGCGCATATGCCGCCGGAAGCAGTCCTCTGCGGCGGCTTTCCGGCAAGCCTGCCGAAGGTTCCACGAGCTTCGAGGGGCTTAAGGGAAAGAGCGAAGAAGATTAAGACACACAAGGCTAAACAGATTGAAACGGACGGAACCATAACCGAACCGGCCATTGAGATAGGGGGTGACGCGTTCTAGGAATTAAAGTGAAAGGGTTTTATATAGAGAAGGGATGGCGGAAATAACAAAATGGTATGTTGGAACCGCGTCAATTGCCTTTTATAATATTATTATCACACCCAAACAAATTTATGGTTTTGACAAAAAAAAAAAAGCAATTTGTGGTGTAAATATAAATCAAGATTTGAATCATGCACAAGAAAAACAAAAAAAAAAAAACATTATGAATAGTTTCTAGAAGTAGTGTATCATGCACTGATCGTTGATACTATATTTATTATAGTTTCTACAAGTGGTGAATCAGTGATCATGCCATGATTTCTATGTTATGTTAAACATTTAGAATAATACGTGGAACTGAGATGAATGAAACGAACGGAAAATAATCTTAAAGAAATAAGAAAAAAAATTAGAATATCTAATGATAACAAAAGTACTTCCATATTCTAAATGTATAAAAAAAATACTAAAGGAAATACATCCATTGCTTAATCTAAGAAGATGAGATGACTAGTATTTATCAAAAAACAAGATATCTATGATTGTATTGATCACAACCTACATACATAAAAAGCAAAAATTTGATGGAGAGAATTTTATATCCTAAATACATTTATTAATTTAATGAGTGGATAATAATAAGAAAAGCAATCTAAACAAAATTAAAGAAAAGATAATAAATAAATGTTAAATCTCTGAGATCTCTAATTAATACTCATAAGCAAGAAAAGAAAAATATCATATAAATGTTTAATAATAGTTTTTTCTTTTGACGTGTGTGAAAAAAAAAAAAATGAGATAGGACGAAAGAAGTAACTGTTAAAGGCGATCGGAGATGCTGTAGGGACGGATGAGTGGACTGTGTCATCTCAGATCAATTTCCGGTACTTGTTTTCTTCTTAAACTCAAAACAATTTTTTCTATTAAAAAAAATGCATTGTACATCGGTTTGCTTTCATTTCACACCCTGCACTGCACATAGTGTACGTATGGTAGTAAAAAAATACAAACAAAAGTACCTCGAGACACGATATGCTTAAGATAATATAAATAATTTGGGGGTACACAATGTTCCAAATAATTTATAAACAAAGTCTAGCTTTCATATTTTGTGTCCACATTTCAACACTATCATTCCTATCCCCTATGAACACACTTTTTATTTAGAAAATATCAAAATCGACCATACCTCTCGCGTGGTGGTGCACTGGCCCAGCCTTTAGAACACAAGGACGTAAACTCATTATTTTCCAGATTCGATTCTATTGTATGCAAATATTGTAGATAGACTATTTGGTTAGTTACGTTGGGATTCAGTTTAGGTACTTAAATAATGTTGGATAATTTCAACAAGAACTTGTGTTAGTCAAGGTGGTAGGAGCTTTTCTAGAAGCTCAATCCCAACAAATCAAATGGGAGGTGTCAAACTCTTGTTAAACTTCAAACATAAGTGCAGCTTTGTTGAAAAGTGAAGCATCACCAACCCCATTTTCTCTTTATAAATACACATACGTGTTCCATTTTAATTATCCCAAAAATTGTAGAGTAAACACAACGACAAGAGAGAAGAGAAAATGTGTTTAGTTTTTTAAGTTATATTTTCTAAACACTAATATAAGAGAGTAATTTTAAGTCTGTAGATTCTTTCTCGTTATCGTATTTTTCGCTTAACTAAAGTGTTCAAATCAACTTCAATCAGTCGTGAGCATTCTTCTCCCAAGAAGAAAGATCGGGAGAAGAGCAACGCTCGTGTGAACGTTAAGCACGAAACGCTCGCGACAAAGCGTAATCGACGAGGAGGAAGTGGAGAAAGTCATAAACATAATCTCCCAAAAAAATATTGTTTTTCTTCACGAAGTCTATTTTAAGAAGAAGAAGTCAGTTCTTTCTTACGCTTTTTAATAATAATAAAAAACTTTCTTCTTACCAGAAGACGATCGAACGAGGAGGCGTGAAAGACTCACGACTAAAGCTTTAAGATCCGTGGTGTTCAATTATCACGTAGGTATGTGATGGTAGGCGATCGGCAGCAAGGTGATCATTAAACGCAAGATATGGAAGGAGCTATACCGAACGAGAGACAGGAATCGACACCATCATCGATTCTTTTCCGATGTTAACCAACACAAATTATACGGTGTGGTCTATACATGAAGCAGCCTTAAAGTATGGGAAGCAATCGACCCGGATCCTCCGGAAAAACGTAGTTATCTCACTATTTCAATCGGTGTTCGAAACTCTTATCTTGCAAATCGGTGAGCAAGATACCTGCGAAGTTAATCAAATCTCGACATACGGAGACCGTGTTARAGATGCAAGACTACAAACGTTAAACGCAGAATTTGATAGATTAACGATGAGAGATTCAGATTCAATAGATGACTTCGTGGGGAAGTTATCTRAATTATCTTCAAAATCTGTTGCACTTGGACAAACGATGGAAGAACCGAAACGGAAGAAGTTTCTCTCAAGTCTTCCGAAACAAATACATCCACATAGTGAAGGCTGCCTCTAGAACAAGTGTTAGATCTAATACGACCAGAAGACATTGTTGGTTCGCGGCCTATGAAGAAGATAGGAGGAGAACACAAAAAAGATCAAGTAAACTCATGTTTACAAACAGCAAAATTGGCGTGGTGGATTTTGGACGAAGAGGGAGAGAGGTCGTGGTCGTGGTAGGGGAAGAGGAGAGGCAATACCCAAACCAAACCAATGAAGCCATAAATCAAAATAAAGATGGAGGAAAATAAAGAAAGATCGATCTAAAATAATATGTTATCGTTGTGACAAGGGTCATTATGCATCCTCTTGCCCTGAGAGAAGACAACAACAACAAGCAAATCTAGTGGAGACACAAGAAGCGGATATCGCACTATATATGCATGAGGWGGTGTTCTTAAACGAAGAAAAAGTTAACCGAAGTTCGAATCGAAAACAAAGTCGATGGAGTTTGGTATTTGGATAATGGTGCAGTAACATATGCCATCAACAAAACTTTTTTTTCTGAGATAAATGAAGGAGTGAAAGGCAAGGTGAGGTTTGGAGATGGCTCATGTGTCAACATAGAAGGAAAAGGATCGATCTTCTTTGTTGCCAAAACCGGAGAACAACGACTTCTTAAGGAGATATACTTCATACCCGAGTTGAAACATAACATTTTGAGTCTCGGTCAAGCTACTRAAGGAGGTTGTGAGGTGAGAATGAAGAATGATTATCTAACATTATGGGATCCAAGTGGCAAGATACTCGTTCAAGTCACAAGATCACCGAATCGGTTATACAAAACAAAAATGAAAATAGGAAGATCCGCTTGTTTTCATTCAAAGATCGATAACACCACATGGAGATGGCATGCAAGGCTAGGTCATGTTAACTTTGGGGCAATGAAAAACATGGTGGACAAGGAGATGGTGGTTGGAATGCCGAAGCTAGAACAAGAAACTCAAATATGCGATGCTTGCTTGGCCGGGAAGCAAACTCGGCAAGTTTTTCCTAATAGAACTTTTTTTAGAGCATCACAACCTCTAGAATTAGTTCATGGAGACTTGTGTGGTCCTATTACACCAGCTACACCAGCAAGAAACCGYTACGTTATAATTGATTGATTACTCAAGGTACATGTGGACAATACTTATAAAAAAAGAGTGAAGCATGATCGATTCAAAAGTTTAAGGCCAGTAGAACCAAACAGGGATGACCATTAAAACTTTTAGAACCGATAGGGGAGGAGAGTTCACTTCATCGGAGTTTAATGCATTTTGTGAAGAAAACGGCATTATGAGACACTTGACGGCTCCTTACACGCCACAACAAAACGGTGTTGTCGAAAGAAGAAACAGAACGTTGATGGAGATGACTAGAAGCATGTTAAAATCCATGAGTATACCAAATTACTTGGGGAGGCATTCATTCGACATGCTACCTACATCATCAATGTGATCCCAACAATAAGACGTTACACCATATGAGAGTCTCAGGCAACAAACCAAATATCGAGCATTTAAGGATATTTGGATGCTTGGCATATGCTAAAAGATACATCAAAGAAACTAGATGAGCGTTCGAGGGTGTTGATAAATCTTGAACCGAGCGGCTCTAAGGTTTATCGACTATGATCCAATAAGAAAGTGGTAGCGAGACGCGTTGTGTTTGATGAAGACAAAGGATGGAGCTGGAAAGATGTTCAGCAACATGACGATAATGAACCAGGAAGGTTTAAGCTGATTCAAGGAGCTCATCGACGCCGGATGAGCCACGCGCGTTAGAAACTGAAAACGGAGAAGACGCCGAACCGCCGCCGTTTGAAYCTGAAATTGAACCCGAAATCGAAGCTGAAACAGAGCAAGATCATGACGGAGTACAACCAGCTTTAAGAAAGTCAAATCGACAAACAACAAGGCCTAGATATCTTAATGACTACGTCTTACTTGCTGAAGAAGAAAGTGAAAAACTCCTTCTCACAATCAATGGTGAACCTGAGTTATATCAAGAAGCCGAAAAATCAAAAGAGTGGAAGGAAGCAATGCAAGCAGAGATCGATTCAATCAACAAGAATGATACATGGAGTCTTGTTGATAACCGTAAAGAGGTAAAATCTATCGGTCTCAAGTGGGTATTTAAACTAAAGAAGAATGCAGATGGAACGATAAACAAACACAAAGCTCGTCTTGTGGCAAAAGGGATGCATAAAACAAGGAGTGGATTACGATGAGCGGCATTCCGCACGACGAGACGAGCGATAGGATACTTCGCTGCAAAAACGGATGGGAAATACACCACTTAGACGTCAAAACAACATTCTTACATGAAGAACTAAAGGAGTTAGTCTTCGTTAACCAACCCGAGGGTTTTATAAAGCATGGAGAGGAAAACAAAGTTTACAGACTTTCTAAGGCCTTATCGGATTCTCGCTAAGCTCCATGGAACACAAAATTGGATCAGATTCTAAAGAATTAAATTTCAAGAGATGCTCTAAGGAAAACTCTGTGTATCGCAAGGAAGAAGGAGGAAATCTTCATTCGTCAGTGGGTCGATGACTTGTTCGTAGAAATACACAGAAAATCATCAACGAAGTTCGCGGAATGTCATCTAAGTTTGAGATGTGTCAGATCTTGGTAAACTCACCTATTACCTGGAATGGAAGTTTCTCATAAGGATCGGATGGAGATAAAAAACAAAGGTTATGCTTTAAGGATTCTAACCGATACGGAATGGATACGCAATCTTGCTCATGTTCCAATGGATTCAGTTTCTCAAAAGTCGAGGAAGAACGCAGATCGATGCAACGGAGTATAAGATCAATAGGATGTTTAAGATATTTACTCCACAAAGACCTGATCTCTCGTATTCGGTTGGAGTTCTTAGTCGATACATGCAAAGTCAGAGAACTTCACATGGTCGTTGAAACATGTTCTAAGATATCTTCGAGGAACTACGGGATTGGTTTAATATTCAAAGCTGGAAATAAGAAGCTGGTTGGTTATAGTGATAGCAGCCACAACAATGATCCGATGACGGAAGAAGCACTCGGGCATGTTTTCTTATTAGGAAGTTCTCATCACTTGTTGTACAAAACCCCACGTTGCGTTATCTTCATGCGGCTGAGTTCATGGCAGCGGGCGTCTTGTCGAAGCCATTTGGCTCAGAGTTGTTGAGTGAAATACAGGAGGTTGGCGAGAGGTTATCATGAGGATGAAACAAATCGGCGATAGCTTTAACGAAATCGTCTTCCATGGGCGAAGCAAACATTCTTTCAAGGTATCATTTCATACGAGAAATGTGTCGAGAATGAGCATATTGAAGTGGAGCATGTTCGGAGTTGATCAAATCTTAACAAAGCCATTGCGAACCAAGTTCAAAGAGATCGAGTCAAGCGGAGTTGTCGATTCAAGTTGGAATTAGGGAAATTGTTGGATAATTTCAACAAGAACTTGTGTTAGTCGAGGTGGTAGGAGCTTTTCTAGAAGCTCAATCCAACAAGTCAAATGGGAGGTGCCAGTTAAACTACATAGGTGCAGCAGTTGAAAGGTGAAGCATCAACCCCATTTTCTCTCTATAAATATATCATGCGTAAGCCATTTGAGAATTATCCAAATCGAGAGAGAAACAACGACAGAGAGAAGAAATTGTGTTTAGTTTTTTAAGTTATATTTTCTAAACACTAATATAAGAGAGTAATTCTTAAGTTCGTATGATCTCTTTCATTATCGTATTTTTCGTTAACTAAAGTTTGTGTTCAAATCAACTTTGAAATAATATATTTGTGAAAATATATTTTTATGTTAGAAAAGTGTGTTCATCCCTGGACTAGTTAGAGGATTTGACGAAATCCGATGAGAAAATAAAATAAATCAGCCGTTCTACCACGTATTTAATAAAAACAAACCCTCCTACTTGACATTTATGGGCTATGACAAGCGGCCTAATGTTATGACTTTAAATGGGTCGACCCAATTGTAATATATCGTAACATATGTCTAAGTGATAACTTGTTAGATTTTGACACGTGTCATCGTTAATTTAGATTATGACATGTGTGTAATGATAATTTTTTATATAATAAATAATTAATTAAAAATTTTGTCAGTCTAAGCAAAAATGTCAATAGCAGAAAGTTTAGTAATTTTCAACTTTTTGGTAATGGTAATTTTCTATATAAAAATTTAAAATAAATAACCAATTAAGATTTTTGTCAGTTTAAGTAAAAATGTAAATAACAGAATAAAAGAAAATAATAGAAAAGACAACTTACTGTTAATGTATCACTAGAAAAGATAATTGTCAGTTTTCGCAAAATATTTAATATTTAATATTTTACATCATTATGTTAATTTTCCAAATTATTATTGTAGTAGTTTGGTTATAAATACCAAAATATATATTTTTAACAGAAAATGGGCTATGACAAGCAGAAAATGAATTCAAGAGTTCATCTTACCCTAGATCAATTAGACAAAAATCGTGTTTATCGTCGTACTATAGTACGTTTGGTTCAAAAATGGGAAACAAGAAATCTCAAAGCAAATAATATACTCGTGGGAATATAGTTATTATTAGTTAATGAAAATGTAATAATTTGTTTTAGCAAATCTTATTATATTATTAGAAGATTTTTTTCTATTTGTGTTTAATTTATTTTATTAAAATATTATTTTAATATGGTTTGTTAAGAGTCTTTATATTAGTGTTTAGTGTTTAATTTACTTATTTTTGTGAAAAATATTATTTTAAAATATTTATTTAATTTCAAATTTATATGGTTATTCACAGAAAAATACAAATCAAGGTTTTGTACATAATTTTCTTCTTCAAATATTTAGCGATCAATCTATTTATAAAATATTTTTTGATAAAATATATATTCATATAAATATAGATAAAATATAATATAATATAATATTATCTTTCGGTGCTATAGCACCGATGATATAATACTAGTTTGTAATAATCCTTAAAGAGAAAGGACCTTCTTATGATATCTCAACAACTTAGCTGGTGAGCCAGTTTATAGGTAAAAAGGATAGTTTAAGACATTTTTAATAAGAAAAATATTAAATAGCTTAATTTTTGCAAATTCAAAAACGTGCACACCTATCTAAGTGCCATAAACTAACATTTATATAAGTGCTGTGACATTCACTCGTCACAATTTCAAAAATTCTGACTCCATAAGAAAATGGCGGCGTTTTTGCAAACGAACATCCGACTAAGTTCCATCAAGATCGTCCCCGGAAAATACAGTTCTCTCAATAATCAGTATCATGCGCCGTCTCGAATTAGGTGCGCCGCAGCTTCACCGGGGAAAAAACGGTTTAACATCGCTCTCCTTCCCGGTGACGGCATCGGTCCAGAAGTTATATCTGTTGCTAAGAACGTGCTTCAGAAAGCTGGTTCGCTTGAAGGTCCTGTCTCTTTCTCAATGTTTCTTGTTCTCGTCTTCGATTTTTGAGAATCTAATGATTTGTTTACAAAGTTTTGGGAAAGTCGTGTGTTTGCTTAGACAGTAGATATTTTTGTCTTTGCTTTTGTGTCACAGGACTGGAGTTTGATTTCCAGGAGATGCCTGTCGGAGGAGCAGCCTTGGATTTGGTCGGAGTGCCCTTGCCGGAGGAAACCTTCACGGCTGCAAAACAATCTGATGCCATACTTCTTGGAGCTATCGGAGGGTATGTGTGTCTTGTTTCTTTTTCCTCTTTTTTTTTTTTTTTTTTGAGTTTTGGATGATTCATGGTGATGGAATATTCAGGTACAAATGGGACAAGAATGAGAAACATCTGAGACCTGAGATGGCTCTGTTTTACCTACGAAGAGATCTCAAAGTCTTTGCAAATTTGAGGCCTGCTACAGTTTTGCCACAGGTATATAAAAAGGTGTCTTTAGTTTGATCTGCTTAGCACTTGGATTTTTGCTTGCAATTGTATATAAAACAAGAATTTTCTCTTTCACTTTATTCAGCTAGTTGATGCTTCCACTTTGAAGAAAGAAGTGGCAGAAGGTGTTGATATGATGATTGTAAGAGAGCTCACAGGTGGTATATACTTTGGAGAGCCAAGAGGTATTAAGACCAATGAAAATGGCGAAGAAGTCGGCGTTAGTACAGAAATATACGCTGCTCACGAGGTAACTACTCTTTTCACAATGTACTCTATGATAATATTGGCATTAATATGGATATTAATCCATTGCTTCTTATGTTCTTCAGATCGACAGAATTGCTCGTGTTGCGTTCGAGACTGCTAGGAAAAGGCGTGGCAAGCTCTGTTCTGTCGACAAAGCCAACGTCTTGGATGTACGTTTGATCAGTTCTTGATTGTTTTTCCACTTTTTGTGTTTTCTCGTAATGCAAATTTGATTTTTCATATAGGCATCAATATTGTGGAGGAAAAGAGTAACAGCGTTAGCCTCTGAATATCCAGATGTAGAACTATCACATATGTATGTTGATAATGCTGCAATGCAGCTTATCCGTGACCCCAAACAGGTGCTCGTCGCGCATATATCAAAACTTAGCCGTTGATTAAGCTAACATAAAAGTTGAATAATTAGTTCTCAACGGCGTTTTTGATCTCTTAAAACATTGCAGTTTGACACAATCGTCACCAATAACATTTTTGGTGATATATTATCTGATGAAGCTTCAATGATCACTGGAAGCATTGGAATGCTTCCATCTGCTAGTCTCAGTGAATCGGTAAACAAAATTATTCAAAATCTTTCAAGGTTCCTAAGGTTTATTACCATATCTGGAATGTTAAACTTGTGATGTAATCAGGGACCTGGACTCTTTGAACCTATCCACGGTTCTGCACCAGATATAGCTGGACAAGACAAGGCAAACCCATTGGCCACTATTCTCAGCGCCGCGATGCTTCTGAAATACGGACTTGGAGAAGAAAAAGCTGCAAAGAGGATTGAAGACGCGGTCGTGGATGCTCTGAACAAAGGGTTCAGAACCGGAGACATCTACTCCCCTGGAAATGTATGTGTGTGATGATTTCTATCATTTGTTTGACCAAAAAAAAAAAAAAAAACAGAGTAACAGTATTACTTAAAGGTCCTGTCTTTTGAAAATGCAGAAACTGGTGGGATGCAAAGAAATGGGAGAGGAGGTGCTCAAATCAGTGGACTCCAAAGTTCCAGCTACTGTTTAAGTGTATTGATGATTTGCAAAAGTGTGTAGGCCTTGGTTTTACGGTTACTTACGTATATGCTAATCCATGTATTAGAAACCGTAATATTCAAGCTTTTCAATAATTTAATAAATAATTGGGATTTGATTCTGCAAATCAAAGACAAGATTCTCCAAAAGCTTTTAACATCTTGCCTCACTTACTTACCTTGTTCTTGAAAATTGAGAAGTTCTCTCCAACTACAAACCCAATATATTCAATCAATATTTACATAACGTAATAAAATTCACGAGAAGAAAAGAAACTATGATTTTTACTCGCAAGAGTCTTACATCTTTATACTGAAAAACCAAACTTGTAAAACTTTACATTAAAAAAACCGAAAAAATATCAATCATTAGATTAGCCTTCTGATTCACGATGAAGTATCAGATTTGCGTTCAGCATCTGCGGCAGACTGCATTTGAGCTGCGTATTGCAAGTTCCACAGAACGTCTTCAAAGGAAGGTCTTGCCGACGGTTCAAGCAAAACGCATTTGTTGGCAATTGAGATCGCAATCGATAAAGACTCCTGCGAGCTTGTTGTTAGGACCGTTGGACTTACTATTTTCTGCCGACCGTCTTGGCTCCCAAATGATGTCTGTGTACACAAAATTTGCAGCAACAGCTATTAACTAACTTCGTCTTAAGCAAATAACAATGATAAAGATTGCTTTTTCTCTTTGTTACCATTTCGTTGAGAAGAAAGGCCTCTCCTTTTGTAGTGGGCACTGGTCCTATCAAAGATTCCAGAAGTATGAATCCGAAGTTGTACACATCGTCCTCTCTTTTAGCCATTTTTCTGCATAATCCCCAAGTTTGAATTAGTTTCTCCTAAATGCCATGGAGTTTTGAAATAGAAGGGCAAAAGATACATACTTTGATTTGTGGGTTTCTGACTTTGTCTGCAAAATGTAGAAGCAGAAGGAAAGCATAGTAGTTGACTCAGTATCAAAGAAGAGAATACAAAATGGAGATAAACAGGTGAAAGAGAGCAAAAAGAGCAAACCTCGAGCTTTTCATTCTCTTCAATGATGGCAGAGACTCCATAGTCACTGAGCTTTGCAATCTTGTGTTCGTCAAGCAAAATGTTGTTCGTCTTCAGATGATTGTTGAATGAACCAGGCATTACACCAGTGTGAAGAAAATGAACTGCCTTTGCTATCTCAATGAGAATTGCTAGCCGATTTGGCCACGTCAGGATCTTCTCCGAGAAAGATTCTACAAATAAACAATATTCTAACAACATTGAGTTTCTAAGTACAGAGAGTTTAATTAACATTAAGTTTACTACACATGTCAATCTGACCTGATAGATGTGTGCGGTAGCTCCCGTTGGGCATATACTCGTATACAAGGTAGAGTATGGTCGCTGCAGGATCGTGTTCTCCGCTGGTTTGAGTGCAATGACCCAAGAAGCTAAGGAGATGAGGATGGTTGAGCTTAGACATCCAATCTAAGTGACCTCTGATACTCTGGCTGGAGAATTTCCTTGATAAAACCAGACATCTGATAGCTATGGAACTTCCGTTTTCCAGTGTTCCTCTGTATAGCTGCAAAGAATCAAAACAGGCAGAGTAAAGCAAATGACTGATGGTGAGATCACAAATATTAATTTTGCGTTAGACAAACCATACCTTTCCAAGGGAGCCTTCACCTAAGAAACGTGATGAATCAAAATCATCTGTGGCTTCCTTCAACTCTTCAAAAGAAAATGACCGGCATGAGGGCACACCTTGTGCACCTAGCTTTGCTGTTTGAGAGATTAACCCTGCAAGACGAAATCATACAAGGATATTAAATTCCTGAAAGACAATTGCTAGCTAGCAAAAGGCTACATTTTGAGTCAAAATTACTCACTTGCACTAGCAAGAACTTCAGAGGAGAGACTGGTGTGTGAATTATCTGTCACAACCTTAAGCCGAGTTTGCGACACTGACTTTTCTCTTGAACAACAGCAAGAGCAGCGGTTTGTGCATAACAGAAGGAGTCCTAATACAAAAAACACAAGAACAAGAACAGCTCCACCAATTACGGCAATCAAAATCCCAACCTTTCTTCCTTGGAACTGTTTTCCCTCAGTTTCAGCCTCTTCACATAAGAATTCTTGATGCTGATCATGACTGCCAATTATGGACATGCAGTTTCCACCGAGTTTAACAACTCGCTCGCCGGAAGCTCCTGCCAAGCAACGGGGAGGAGTCCCAATTAATCTGTTATTTGATAAATCCACAAATCCGAGTTTGCCTCCACAGGTCAGGTTAAGCGGTAGCTTCCCACTGAGCTTGTTAGATGCCAAGTCCAAGTAACTAATGTTTGGCAAAGAGAACAAGAACCGAGATGGAGTTCCAGTCAGATGATTGAACGACAAGTCAAGATGCTGAAGCTGAGACAAACCGCCAAAATGTCTGGGAATTTCGCCAGAGAAGGAGTTCTTGCTCAGTAGAACAGTAACTAATCTATTAGGCATCACAGGTAGTTCAGAGTCCAAGTGGTTCTCTCTCAGATCCAGCATATGCAGATGATTTAACTTGCTGAGATCAGGCAACTTACCAGAAATCTCATTGTGTGATAGAGCAAGATTTGTTAGTCTTCCAATTCTGCAAATTGAAGAAGGAAATGGACCTTTGAACCGATTATTCTTTAAACTAAGAACAGTAAGATTGGTCAAGGAATCCAACGTGTCTGGAACACTGCCGTTGAAGTAATTTCCATCAAGCATCAGACTTTGAAGCATAACCAATCTGGAAATATCAGGAGGTACAGAACCAAACAGATAATTTGAACTCAAATCCAAGTACACTAGAGAATTCAACCGATGGATCTTCCCTGGGAACTCACCATAGATACCTAGAGACACTAAGCTAAGAACCCTCAAGCTTGCAAGCCTTGTCAACGTGGTAACAAAAGAATCAATTAAGAATGCTTCAGACAGAGTGTGATTTGGAAGTGAAGACCCATCAAACATTCCAAATGGTTTAAGAAGCTTGTCCCCCATAACTTTAAGCTCCGTGATGGAATTACCTTGACAGGTGATGCTCATATGTGCAGTTGCAGGGATTTCACATAAGTCTCCATAGTAATTTCCCCAAGATTCCAGAGCTTTAGGGAATTCCAGATGCTTCCTGAGCTGATACAGAACCTGGGTCTGAGAGTTTTGGAGTTGATGGGTGCTTTGTAAGAACATAACCCATGAAAGAAAGAGCAAAGGCAAGAACTTTGAATGTTCCATTTCAGGGAAATACGAAGATGAAGTAGCAGAATTGAAACAGAACCCTAGAATTAGAAGCAGACTTGGATTCTGAGAGGAAAATGAAAGAGACCCATTTAGGTGTTTTCTAGTCAACTCAAGTCAAACCAAGCTCGTGATCCCAGACGCTCCTCTGGAGCAAACTCCCAAGGAAATGAGTTTACAATCAAATCCCTGAAAAAAGAGGTCAGGAAACAAAAAGCAAAAAGAAGAAGAGAGTGAGGACAAATGCAGAAATCAAGGGTGGGAATGTCGGTATTCTTGTGTGTGTGTTTGTCGGATTCAACGCATAGACGAGAAAGAAACTGGGGAAGCTATAGAAGAAGGTGATAAGAGCATTAATGACAAAGGGTTGAGCAGCATTAATGGCGGCTTTCTGTACTTACCTGAGAGGACTTGAGAAAATAAGAGATTTCAAAGTATTTGTTTCTCTTCTTCTTCTCTTTATGAAAGGAGCACTAAATTCAGTAATGTGGGTCACCAAAAACAATCATAAAGCAAAAAATGTGCTCTCAATTTTATGAAAGTTTGTTCCTTTTAATGAGCAATTCTCTCTTTTCTTCTATTCTGTAAAATAATGAAATTTGAATTTAAATTTGGTATAGATAATTGATTATTAATGTATGCAAAATGCAATTTGTGACCTTGGTTGACTCATAGAAGATGCCGTTAACACATGTCTCTTCTTCTTCTTCTCCACTTTGTTTATAAGATTTAAAACATTGATTTATGTGTGTGATTAGATTCCATGTCTTGTTAATTCACCAAACTGCCCTTCGTTCTACGATACCAAATGGTATTATAGATGACAAAGCGAGGCTTTTGCTCTACGAAACATTGTCCGGTAGAAGTAGCTTTCGTTGGACAAATATGGCAATAAATAGTGGATATCATTCACAACCATATAATAGCATATCTAGTTAGGTAACTTTATCAACCATCTAAAACACAAATCACAATGTTTACACTGTAGCATATATTTTGAGATGTTAAAATGAGCTAACTCGTTTAACTCATGATGAGATTGAGTATTTCATAACAGTATTTCATAACTCATCTCAGCTCAACTCATTTATTATATGAGTTAGCTCGAAAAGTGATACCAAATAAATATAATAATAACAATAATCTAAAATTTAAAAATATTAAAATGAATCCAATAACATAATTCGAAAGTTAAACATTGAAAAAAATCCAAATAAAATTAATCCCAAATACTAAATAAAATCTACATCTAACAATTACATTAAAATTAAAAATAATGCAAAAGTTTTAAAAATATTATTTCTATATTACTTATATTTATCTTATAAAATTATAATGTAAAACAAAAGTTTCCTAAAGAAATATTTCTATTTTTAAAAAATTTATTGAAAAATATATATAATTTTTAATTAAATATATATTTTTAGAAAAACGCTTAACTCACAATAACTCGTGATCTAAATTAAGCTTGATCACATAATTCACTTTTTAAATGAGCTTAGAAAACAAAGTTCGGACTCATGAAAAATTGAGTGAGCCTAACTTATTAAATTTTGACACCCCTTAATCAGTCTAGTCTACGCTTGTGCTTTGTTAAATGTCTATAAGGGCAAGTAGGTCTTTTCTTCGCAGGCAAAGGTAGTGATTATGCTTTGTTAAAGTTTTAAGGCCCACATTGCAGGTCCCACAGGTCTGTTCTACTCTCAGAGACCGGACCATCATATTAATTAATTACCTTCTTTTTTGGTCTCACATGCGTCAATATTCTTAAAATATGAACACTAAGCCAAATCTAGTAATGATGTTTCAATACTGTATAAGAATCAACAAACCTAATCTAAACATAAAATTATGTAACCATCATGGTTTACTTATTTCTTCAATTTTCTCCTATTAATTTATTCAATTAAGCACACCACAAAAGGAACAAAAGGACTAGTACAATGCAAGCTCTAATATTGATGCTGCTTTAGTATCAAAAAGAGATTTATCAAGACAAAATGTTTTAAGACAAATAACGCTTTATAAGAGAAAGATGAGACAAAACATAAGACTCCATGAAATGGGAACGGGGAGCATATGGGACGAACAGACATGGACATTCAGACACTAACATCTAACATTAGGACAACCTTTTTGGGACCATCTCTTGGTTGTGGCTTTGGAGAAGAAACAAGCAAAACATCAACATCCCCCTCACCAGAAACCAAACAAGTTTTTCTCCAACTTGTCTAGAGAAAAGAGATGAGATCTCCAAGATAAGACAATATCAGCAATTTGTTTTGTAAAGATTCTTCGATCCTAATATCCCTCACACAATCATGTTCTACAGAGACAGACCAGTGATGCAACAAGAAAACAGACCAAACAATACATGGAAAATTATACTAGATTAGTGAGTCTGAGAATCTTGGTTTTGCTGACTTGTTGGCTAATCCCACGGCTTGTTGCATTGTACAAGTTTACAAAAGTGATGAAAAAGGACGAACCTTGACAATGTTCACATGCCTGGTTTCTTGTCATTTGAGCAAGACTCCAGGTATGAGATCACAAGATCAGCTGCTTTGCAACCTGATGCTATTGATTTCCCAACAGAAAGCCCGCCTCGATGATTACCTGATCATTTTGGTCCGTGCACAATAGATAAATTACCGCAATGAATCGTCTCAAGGCCAGTTTCTATCTAGCAGATTGAAACTTCAATTGAAGTTACCTGCGTAGAAGAACCCGGGTAGATCTTTCTCCATCTTGTCAATTGCTTCCATGACTGAGTCATAGCTGCTGTCATACAACGGGAATGCTTTCCTCCAGTAGTAATGGCTGCAATTAAAATATATTGTTGATCTATAAGGGTAATCTCCTATTATGTACACTAAAAAGATATAATTAAAAAATACTCCAAACTCCACATACTTGACAGACACGGGTTCACCATCAACCCCCAACAGTCGCTGAAGGTCAGAAGTCACAACTTGTTTTAATTCATCTCTACAAAGACAAAAAAAAAAAAAATCGTCAGAATCAGGTAAAGTAGGAAACTAGAAAATTGGTATAAATGCCTCAATACTTCGCAGCTTCCAAACGATCCTGCATCCCATTTGTTAGCGACTAAGTACCTTTAACTTAACATGGTTGTGTTTGTGTTGGACTGTTCTACAAAATTTGAAGTAGTCAAATTTCTCTTACCTGGAAGCTTTGGCTAGTTCCTGGTTCCTACTCCCACCAATAAAAGTTGTATATAGATGAAGGTCACTAGGGCAACGATCGGGAAACATCATTGAGGAAAAGAGTGTACCTGTGTATAGAGGAGTTTGAAGTGTTCATACTTAAGGAAGGAGAAATATAAAGCTATTTGTTTGAATTATGCCTTGGACACCAATAAGTTACCTAGAGTTTTGAAACCATGCTTTTGCTCCTTAGATGGAATGAGTACCCCAAAGCCTTCGAGAGGTCTCTTTACTTTCTCTTTTGTGAATGTGGTGATTATAACCGAGAGGGGCATGTAATTAATCTAAGCAATGAACAAGATCAACATCGTGATGCAATTAACTAGGGATATATAGTACAGATAAGAGATAACGAATCATGTGATGAAGTTTTTTGATGTCACATTAAGGTTCTCGGTATCAGTACTTGAAGTATAAATACCTATGGCGACGCGTAGGATGGACTAAATCTAGATATAGGCCTAATAATCTCGGGGATAAGACACAATTACCTCGGGGAGAAAGTTTAGCTGAAAGGGTTGTCTTCCTTTCATAACCTTCATCTCCTTGACATTGCACAGAGGAGCCTATGGTACATAAATTTCTTGTCAGTTGGGAGGTTCTGTAATCTTTATCTCACATCCGACAAAAACACCACTAACCGTCATAATTACAGCATCATAGTGTAGGTTTTGTCTCTGCGTCTTATCATGAGAAATACAGGACAGTGACCAGTTCTGTCTTGATCCAAAATTGTAAGACAAAGAGAGAACCTTGGAGTCTAAATTGAGCTCATCATGTGAGAAACCTTTGCACAACATATCAGGAAGAATCTGCAATATCCCAAAGTAGAAACATACCAACGACAAGTGGTACAGAGCAAGAAGAACATGAGTAGTACGGCGGAAAAATATTCGTTGTAAAATCTGGTTTACATTGACGAAACATCACCTGCATTCCCCCCTTAAAAGAGAATGACCCGCGTGAAACCTTTTTAGTGCCACGAGAACTCTTTGTTTCTCCACTTTTAGCAGCAAACTTTGTTCTGATTGCGCCGACTATAATAGAGCCAAAACTAAAAAAGAATATAACTTATTTAGCAACTCACGGGAGGAACAGTTAAAAAGTTCATCGCCATAGAATCAGCATAGAGAAGGACAGAACCAGGTAGCCAATCCCTTAAGAATGAAGCTAATGTTAATTACAATGCTGTCTTTGGCGGTTAAACTTTTATGCATATCATATTATACATCAAGGGACCAAAAATTGTTTGATATCATCAAGCATAAAATGACTCGTATAAAGGAATGACAAACTCAAAACCTGATTGCATCATCCTATCACAGAAAAAGAAATCTTGGAAGTAGTCTTCAAGCGAAAGTCACTGAATATGGTATAGTTACATGAGAAAGTACCTTTTCTCTAAATTCCATAGATCTGGAAAAGAATGCTTCATCTGATCATAAATCGTAGGGAGGGATATAAAAATGAGGAATATCAAACGATAGCTGTAACAACAAAGACAATATGTTAAGTGCAAAGTTGCTCACTGAAAGGGAATCAGGGTCCGCAGCACTTGTTCCACCAACAAAAGGGTCGATGAGATAGTCCACAACCTTACAAACCAGATACATAAAAAGGGACACATGTAAGGTGGGACATTTGGTGTTGACACATGCAGAGAAATGTGAGACAAAACAAACGGATGAGATCAAAACCTAGGATTAGGTAGCAACAAACCTCTTGTCCAAAATGGCGTTGAAAGAACCCGCTTACACTACAACAGAGAAAACAGGTAGTGAAACTGACGTTGTAATCTTCTGCGACTGAGATTGCTGATGGTATGTGTGAGAAAAATATACTCACCTTTCTACTGAAGATGCGTCTGTCACTTTTGAGGACGAGTCATTTTTCTTCCATAAAAATGGTTCCAACAAGATTTGAAACTGCAAGTAAGACCTAGCACGTTAAGGGATATTTGAGATACTGATAAGATAAAAGCACTTTGTTAGAAGAGAGGTCCTAGTTTCTGGTAGTAGTCCACCGTAGAAATAAGATGTCTTAAATAACCATTAAGAAAAGTCTTTTCCATGTAATAAATAACCAGTGAACTTCTATCTCGAAAAAGCTACCTTAGATTGGGTAGACAGCGCACTACTAGTGACCAACGCTATGGGATTGGTGGGTATCTAGCATGAAAACAGAGAACATATCCGCATCATAAATTTAGACATGAACACCTCATTACATGAAGAAGCAGCAACCCATAAGAGAAAGGAAAGTAGAACTTTACCATCACAGGTATGCCATTCCGCACAATATACCGCTTTTTCTGTGAAATTGGCTGAAACGATAAAGAATGTTCTAATAAGGGGTGGAGAAACACATAGAAAATCAACAAAAAGAATAAAGATGTCTCCTAATGAGGAATGGATGATCATTCATGACCAGAGAAAGTGCTCACAAATTGCTGTTTCTCACGAAGGCCTAGATCATCGAGCAAAGTCCCAACTTCTGGCTCAGCCTCAGTCTGCATATGCAGCAATACCGGATCAAGAAATAATCTAAACCAACTGAAACAGATGTGTATGACTGATTCTAAAGCACGTTTGACTTGAGAACAAAAAACAAACAAACTACCATAGTGTTTGCTCCTTCGTCCCAAATCAAGCCATTATGCATAACACTCCTCAATTTCCCACCTGCTCTTCCATCAGCTTCAAACACAGTCACATTCAAACCCTTCGATTTCAACTTGTAAGCCGCCGCAAGACCACTTCAAAACCATAAAAAAAAAAAAAATCGACAGAAATAACATATATGTGAGGTACTTGGTTGCAATTACGCGAAATTGATAACAAATAAAACTCGGAGCAAAGAGCCCAGAAACAAAATTCCGACCCAAAACCGGAAAGCTGAAGAAAATTCAGGAGAATCACACAGCACAATATAGAGATGGAAGAACAATGCAAGAGATGATTTGCTATGAGAAATTACCTTACACCTGCACCTACGACTGCAACTCTTCTTCCTGAAACCGCTTCAAATTCTAACCAAAAGAAAACACGAACAAGCAAAAAACAATTCACTACAAGATACAAACAGTTCAAAATTCTCAATGCCGAACCTGAATATGAAACTGGACACAAAATTAAAGTTTTCTAACTTGTATCATGATCAGCTACTGCAGCCGCCATTGTTATCAGCAAAAGCCAAGACAATTCAGCGTCAAATCTCTGACCAGACGAAAGCAGGACGGAAATAATCAAATAACTAATAAGTAGAGAAAAAAAAAACACAGCGGCAAAATTTCAGCTTATTCAGAAACGACAACAAAGGGTACCGTTTTATTTCCTCAGGCCCATTATTATCAGTCATTTCTCTAACGGGCCCTTGTTTATGTCTTCGCATCCAACCCAGATTTTAATTCTACAAATTGTGTTTATATTTATTTGGCCCAACCAATAAAACGTAAATAATCAATCATTTCCTCGGGCAACTATCATAATTCATAACTGAAAAAGTAGAGATAGATGATGCACGATGTTCGTCAACGTGCCTATGTCTTAAACTGACAACTAGATTTATATAATTAATCTTACAATAAGAATATGACTAATTGGAATTATACGACACTAAAACACACGTTAGCTCATCTAAACCCCAACTTGAAATTATACGAGACTAAGACACCTTAGTTCGACACCAACAATACACCAGACTTGTGTTTCAGCTAGTCACGATGCTTTACTTTTATAAGACCGAAACATCAAACGTTTCTCTCTTTTTATTTTCGACTGACCCTAGCAGCACACCTAAAACTGTCAATTAGGGCTAGCCCGCGTCCATTTAACCCGGCCCGCAGCGGGTTTGTTCATTCAACGGATTTAGCGGGCCAGCCCATTTAGTACCGCGGATACAAAAATAAAAGTCCTAACCCAAACCGCTTAACATCCGCAGATATTGCGGGCCAGCTCGCAATCATTTCATACATAAGTCATAAATAAAGAAAGATCATATAAACAAGCAAACACAAACTATATATGCACCAATAAAGTTTAATAATTAAATCTGGAATCTATAATATAAGCGAACTCGTCTCAATAGTCAATAATATGCAAAAGTCTCAATAAGTAAAAATGTTCAATCTCTCAGTTCCATTTCAAAGATAAAATTATAATTCAAAATAATAATTGAATGAAATTTAACTAAAAATTAAAAATGAAAATTCAGAAACGTGTATAAATTAAAGCTTAAAAATCTTGGGGTTAGAGAAAGAACCAAAGCTTTTCCTGTTAATAGTTTTCTTGCACCTGAGAATATGAATAACTAATTTAATATTTAATCCATCTTTCTGAAACTTGTCAATGTTTTCATATAAATGTTAGTAAACAAAATATATACCTTAGAATTTAGATATTTTATTTCGACCGCGGTTTAGCCCGCAAGACCGCCCGACCCAATCCGTTAGAACTTGCAGACCGCAACAGGCCCAACCCGCCAGACGGCGGACACCAATTCTAAAGCCCTAAACCGCTTTATTGTATAGCGGATTGGGTTACAGCCCGCAGGCTTAGGCCCTAATTGACAGCTCTAAGCACATCTTTCCCTTGTATATATACTCATATACCTAAGGGATATATCACCCTAGATTTCCCACATAAAAATATCATTTTCTAAATAAAAAAAATAAATCTTCAAAAATATCTTTTTCATATTTTTTCCACGTATATTTTCAAGTGCATGTTTTTCTTTATCTAAACCTTTCAAATATCTTCTTGATACTTATCTTCAATTCTAAGAGTCACGTCAACATCAATCAAGTAACCTCAACTTTGTTCCAGCAAACTGATTCATGTTCCAACAAGTTCTACACTTGCAATAGGTAGCGACATATCATGAAGTGTCAAATGAAACTCGAATAAGATGGGTGTGTTGACACGTATAGGAGACTGACAGCACTGATATGGACGACGAATTGCATATTACAACAAATGTCGACATGTTTTGTTTTTGATACGGACATGTCAAAGTTTCTTAACCAGTGGGTGAACTTTTCTACCAAATTATTTGAATTCATGTGAAAACTAAGATTTTTATTTTTACTTTTTTTGCATGTAATATATATATATATATATATATATATATATATAGGTTATCTAATTCTCAAACTCACGAATTAGCTCGTTTAACTCATAACTTGATTTGCGTTTTCTATTTGTAGGACATGCTCCGGATTGGTTTATACGTCTGTCTTGTTTGATGGTTTTTTTCAATATAAGATAATATATTGACAAAAGAAAATTTTCTAAAATTTCCTTTGTTGGTTTATAGTCTCTAGCAGTTTTACACCAATTTGCAGCACATAAAAGTACGAACCAAAACAATATACTCGGTGACGTAAATATACACTTGGTCAATCAACTCTCGACAAATAATCCATAGTTTTCTTAAATAAAATCATTAACAATCACGATCTTATCTCAATTTTGTATTCCCGACCAAAAAGCATTCGTTATTCATAAGGCAGTTTTAATTTTATTTTAATGTGGATTTGGGAAACTAAAGGAATACAAAGTTTGTTGGTAGTTATCGTGGTAGTTAATTTAATCGATGAAATAAAAAGTACTTTTTCAATAAGATCATAATTGCTTTTATTAATTATGGGAAAAGTATGTAATAGTACTACTAATAATTGCTTTTTCGGGCATACCATCTTTGAATATTAACTTAGCAAACAAGCTCAACAAGAAAAACAATTATAAACAAATAAATTGTGCTTAGATTACGAGAACATGATATGGCCCATTTGTACAATATAAAAAAATTCGAATCTACAGTTTAATAGATTTGGGAATTATCGCATGGATGAATGAAAAGGAAAAAGGTCATTAATTTTGCTTTAAGGTAGACTAAATTTGAAGATTATATTATATCATTTATCAGACATGATATTTGCTTGCGCCATGGAACTTTAAGATTGAAGCAAACTAATTAAATAATTAATCTCTGCCGCCAAATATGAATTCGAAATCATATTTTTGATCTACACCTATAATCATGTATGACTTGTCTTCTATTATCCTTTTCAAATTTCAAAATTGAAAAAGTAACACGTTGTTTTCCTTTTGCCACTTTGATTATATTCCATCGGCATTGTTTCCTTACACTTTCTTCACATCCATTAAGAAGAACAAATTAAGCAATTTTTAGAACAAATTAAACAATTTTTAAAAAATGGTCGAGGATTTTGAATTTTGAATATTCTAATATACTGCTTGATGTCTAGACTCTAGGCCAATAATGGATCCGACTTTGAGTTTGAGTGTTTATACTTTATATAGTTTTCTCTTTTGTCAATTGAAATTTAATATATAGTTTGGTAGAGTTTGGGTTTGCACTTACAGTTTAAATTCAAAGAAATTAGCGATCCATTTGGTTGTGCTTTTCCAAAAACAGACACAACAGAACGGTTTGACAAAACAAAAAATAATAGAACCAAATCGTTTGAGTAAAATTTCAATTATAATTTTCGATCAGTTTCGGCTCAGACACCGATTTGACTATCCATACGCAATAAGCACAAGTAAGAAAAGAATGGTGTAAGGTAAATCGATGACCATGATTCCTAACACTCAACAAAAAGAATAACTTATAAGTAGTTAGTAAGATTTGTTGTTCATAAAATCATTAGATTAGTAAGTATGATTAATAGATTAAGGAAGGGGAATTAGGAGATGTGGTCCATGCTTTGTCCTAATTAGTAATTAAAAAGAAAATGATTCCAAACACGCAGTTTCCTACTATTTTTGAGCTTTTTCTTGTGGCTCAAGCCGGTGAATATTTATACCTCTTATTTTTTTTGTTATATAATCTTCTAATATTTATTTTATTTCCCATATAATATACTTTGTATGTGCAAGTTTTTGATCACCTCTTTCTAAAATCTCTTATTTTATAGATAAATAATCGCTAGAAATAAAAATATGCACAAAATAACTAGTGATCAAGAATGATTAGAAACACCAATGAAATTTTGATAATAAAATCACACATATATATATATATATATTGATAATTATGTTACAAATGGGTAAGAGACCCTCGGTTTGACTCCCACGATGTAACATTGATCATTTTGGTAAGCGATAGAATGTGGATTATATGACCTCTTCTTTTATTAGAGTTAAGTTTTCCCCTTCTTTGTCGTCCTGAGTTTCAAGTACAATTATAAATTTTATCTTATTCCAGAGAACATGTTAGGTTATTGAATTAAAATTCAAAAATGTTCCACTCGCATGGAATTTGGTTAAAGATACCAGATGATAACATTTTTGACATAGCTAGAGAAACTAATCCACAGTATAGGAGTAGACGTGTCTTCTAGGTTCGTTGTGTAAGGTTATGATTTTTTCGTACATTAATTTTTTAATTCATGTCAGACTCGCTCTAACATTCATATTTAGTGCATCTACGACTACGATGTTTCCAATTCTTTTATATATATATATATATATATATATATATAAGGTTTCAATTGTTTAGCCACACCCATGTTAAACGGATGAGATGCCATCAAACGGATTAGCGCAGAGGACTACTATGAAATGATTGTGTTTGAGTTCGATGTCTACAAACGAGCTAAGTGTGGGTATATTCTCTCTCGACAGATTTCAATACAATTTTCTTTCGCCGAATTCAGGACAACTATTAAGGTAAAAAAACAGAATTATCATCCAAGTTGACCCAACGTTGCTACTTTTTTTTTTGGTTGTTGTTAACACTACTGTTTTATGACCATAACTAAAATCAATAATATCAATTCTAACGGGTTCAAATTCACATTGTGACATATGAACGACGATTATAATGTAATAACAACTAAGCTGTATATTAGAGTCAAATAGTTTTATGCTTTAAACCCTTTATCAAAAGTAATATTTTTATGCTTTATGAAAAAAGATATAGTCAAATATTTTTTATTATTCACTAGACGTTATATATATATATGACCGACATATGTTTTGTCAACAAAAGAAGTTCGATATTTAATTATATACTTTATATTGTACGTATTAAATGGAATCAAACATGTAATTTTCATGTCGCAATCTGGATCACGAGATCTTTCCGCAACATGAATGTCCAAACTAGGATCCGATGAATCACGTTATTTGGGTCAACTCATTTTCATTTAATTAAACAATATCTAAATAACAAATTATATTTTGGGCTCATACTCATAAAGTTATAATTAATTCGAGCAAACGTGTACTCAATAATTTATTCTTGATTTTGATGTAAAATTTTGTTTTCTTCCTCACATTAGATCGATGTAAGAAAAAAACAAAACATTCATTTTTCCTTCGCAAAAACGCTCATGCAACACAAAGTTTTATGTTACAAGCCATTCTACCATCTTTCTTTAACAAAATGAATAGAAAAATAGGAAAATATGAGGTACAGTTTATATATATTCATCCCGTACAATTTATTATACTTTAGATTGTTGTTATTATTGTTTGATCTCAGATCGAATTTTTACGCAATATTTTACTACTTGTATGGCCATACCAGCTATATATGCTTTAAATGTTCATTGGTAACTCTCCGTGTCTCTTCCATTTCATAAGATGAATATATATGGAGTTACAATGGAATATTCTAGATAATGAATCAAGGTACAATGTATCTAAGGAATATTAATTGATTTCTAGAGGAGATGAATCGATAGTCTAACACTCCCCCTCAGTCGAAGCGGTGGAGGAACGGACGGTGAGACTGCTCCGGAATGTAAGAAAGAGAGGAGACGACAAGCCTTTGGTAAAGATATCAGCAAATTGTTGGGCTGATGGGATATGAAGAACACGAACTTGGCCGATGGCAACCTTTTCTCGAACAAAGTGGATGTCGATCTCAACATGCTTGGTGCGCTGGTGTTTGACAGGATTTGAGGAGAGATAGACAACACTTACGTTGTCACAATAGACCACAGTAGCACGTGACAAAGGAATCTTCATCTCATATAATATGCGAAGCAAGTGGCCTCAAACAACATGCGGCGCGTACTCTGCTTCAGCACTAGGCGTGAGATGGTGTGTTGTCGTTTGGAGGACCAAGAAAGTAAGTTGTCACCGAGGAAAACACAATAGCCGAGGTAGGGCGTCGAAGGACAACCGGCCAGTCAGCATCCGAATAGGCGGTGAGATGAAGAGATTTAGAGCGAGTCATGTGAATACCGTGAGAAATAGTGCCTTTGACATATCGAAGAATGCGCTTTAAGGCTGAAGATGAGCGAGGATCATGCATGAACAAACAGATTTGTTGGACCCTAAGCGAGATATCCGGACGAGTGAGCGTCAAATATTGAAGAGCACCCGAGACTTGATAGAGCATGGGATCGAGAGGAGGACCATCATCGCAGCAAGCTTACGTTTGGTGTCCGGAGAGACAAGGATTGCAGCGGTCAGGGAATGTCGGCATAGTTACGTTGGTGAAGGCAGACAATTGGCGGCGCGTTTCACCGTAATGCCGAAAATGATGTAATGGACCTTCATCGGACATGTCAAATTCGGGCAGGCTGGTAATGATGTGTTGAAGAAGCCGAGGCGAAGAGTGAGGACAATATCATCGGCGTAGAGTAGAAGATATGCCAAATCTTACGGCAGAAGGACATATAAAGTGATCGGATGAACTTTGTTTGAATCAATGCGCGAGGCAAATGTTGCAAAGCGTGTGTTCCATGTGCGAGGAGATTGTTTGAGGCCATAGATCGATCGCTTGAGGAGGCAGACATGGTCGGGTTTGGATTGATCAATAAAGCCAGGAGGTTGATGCATGTAGACGGTTTCTTGGAGATCGCCATTGAGCGTTTTTGACATCAAGTTGGTGAAGCGGCCAATCTCGTAGCACATGTAGCAATGACGGATTGTGGCGGGCTTCACCACCGGGCTGAATGTTTCATCCTGTCAATGCGGGTTGTTGAAATTTCCCGTTAGCGACAAGACGAGCTTTATAGCGACCGAGTTCTCCATCTGCATTAAATTTGTGCCTAAATAACCACATAGAGCACGATGTTAGCAGCCTTTGGCGTGGCACAGAATCCACGTTCCCTTTTTAATATGAGCACCAAATTCCTCATTCATGGAATTAGTCCAAAATGGATCCTTAGCGGCCTGAACATGAGACAATGGTAAAGGAGAAATTTTGACGTCAGTATGAAGACACAAACGAATACGCGGTTTAGAGATTCCGCTTTTTCCTCTTGTAATCATAGAATGAGTATTGGGAGGGGGAGGAGGAGGTGGTGGCGGAGGAGGAGAAGGAGAAGGAGAATTAGGAGGAGATGGAGTATTATGAAGGTGAGGAATAGGAAGAGGTAAAATGAGAGATGAGGGAGGAAGTACCTTTGGTGGGGAATGAATGGTGGAGAACGGAAAAACCAGTTCATGGAAAACGACATGGCGGGAGAGTATGACACGGCAGTGGAGATGTCGAGGCAGCGGTAACCCGGTGATCAGTTGGATAGCGAAACACACACGGTGTGGACCGTTTGTCGAGCTTGTGGATCGTGGTAGGTAGAAGATTGGGGTAGCACAAACAACCAAACGTGCGGAGGTGAGTGTATGGCGGCACCTTCTTGAATAGACGAGTGAAGGGGACGTCATTGTTGATCGCCATGGATGGGAGGATGTTGAGTAGATGAGTCACAGTGTGAAGAGCTTCGACCCAATACTCCAAAGGCATGGAAGCTTGGAATAGCAACGTTCGAATCATATTGTTGATGGTTGAAGCATGCGTTCGCCCATCCGTTTTGTTGAGATGTATAAGGGCAAGAAGCGTAGTTGAGTCGGTGGAGGCTAAGTGATCCTTGCGATTGTCATACTCTCTTATCACATTGGAAGGATTTGATTGAACAATGAAAGCTGTGTTTGCACATATTGAGAAAAATGAAGATATTTGTTAAATGTGTCACTTTTACGATGAAGGGTAAACCAAACAAAATGAGAATAGTGATCGAAAAAAAGATAATATTTGATCCCACTTACTTAAAAGCAGGAGAGGTCAAATATCCGAATGGATAATTCAAAGGTTGAGAAACCAAAGTATTTGAAGAAAAAATGGGAGCAGTGTTTTCCCAAGTTGACACGCTTGACACAAAGGCGACAAGTCGGACATATTAAGCGGAATAGAGAAGAGGATAATAAGCGAGAGAGAATGGTAGCGTTGGGATGGCCAGAGGCGGTGCCAAATAGATTTATTTAGTGCGTCGTAACAAGAGCATGGCGTGGAGATGGTGGTGATGGTCGCGAATAAAGAGGCAGGATTACATCGGAGAAGACTCGAGTAAGAAGATCCTTAACACAAACCAAAGGATCAAATTCATGCGAATTATCGGTAACAAATTTGCGAGCGAAACAAGATTTTTAATGATTTTGGGACAGGCTAACACATTACGAAGAGCAAAATTTCGAGAAGGTGAGGAAATGATTCCTTGACCAATTGTCTTGGAGGCAGAGGATCCATTTCCAACAGTGATAAGGGGCATGGTGCTCGTATTAAAAAGTTAGATTACGTTGGAGGCGATGTGGTTGGATGCAGTCCATGTACCATGAATTATGCAGTTCGTGGAGTGACATAGTGTTAAGCGCTTGGGCGAGACCTGGTGGAAGTTGAGGCTGGGTAGGTGTGTGTACCATATGAGCTTCATTGTGTGGTTGATTAGGGCGTGCACCCAGATGCGAGTTAGGCGGCGATGCGGAGGTGGTGGAGGCGTAATGAGTATCCGGGGTGGATCGTGAGTGGAGGCATCATGTTGGGTAGTAATGGCATCATGTTGTATTGCCATGGTGGAGAAAATTGACCCGTGGCTGTTGGAATAGCGTCCTGCAGCGTTCACGACCACCGATTCGTCCCGATTACCACGAGTGAAATTGTTGAAGTTTGGGCGACCTTTATTTTCAGCATCGGTGAATAGAAGAGTGGAGGAGGATGGTGTTTGGTGGTGAGTTGGATTGGGTTTCACTTGCTTAGTCGAGCTTCACCTTGGAGCATTGAGCGAGCTTGAAAACCGGAAAAGGAGATTTGTGTTTGATGGCGTTAATGATGGAATCATATTTGTCGAACAAGCCATTCAAGTGCACCCAAGACATGCTCGAGAGATAGGAGAATCGATGTTGGCGAAGAAGATCGGAGAAAGTCTTCATCTTTTGATAGTCATGAGCAGAGATCACAATCACCGTTGTAAGATCGTTTTCAAGTTGGAGGCGAGCCTCTTTATTGTCGAAAAAGATTTTCGATTGAAGCGATCATGAGGTTGAATTTTTCTTGAGAACGATTCGATGATGGAGTCGGAGATGGTTCATAAATCCACATCTTGACAGAGGCCATCACGTTCTATTCTTTTCAATGGCAGGGGTAGATACGGTGGTGTCGAGGTGACTCTGCCGGCCTGATGAGTCTCGAACTCACGCCAAACATCATGAGCTTGTTCATATCGAGGTAATGGGGACATAGGCCTTGATTTGTGAGATACCATAGGGTTTCTCGTTGGCAGGCGGTGGCGGCCATAGTTGGAGAAAGAGAGAGATGAGAAGAGAAGAAGAGAGCAGAAGAGAAGAAAGAGAGAGAGAGAAGATGAAAAGAAATTAGATCGATGGTTTTAGTGAATTTGCTCTGATACCATGTTCATTGGTAACTCTCCGTGTCTCTTCTATTTCATAAGATGAATATATATGGAGTTACAATGGAATATTCTAGATAATGAACCAAGGAAAGTACAATGTATCTAGGGAATATTAATTGACTTCTAGAGGAGATGAATCGATAGTCTAACATTAAAATCCTGTTTCAAGGTCTTGGCTAAAATCTTGGGATTATTTTTTAAAAAATTGAACTATTTCCTTAGTTAACCAATTTTCGTCAATTCAGAAATTATTAGATGGGACTATTTTGAGTTAACCAAAATAGTCATATCTACATAGACGTATTCCACGAATGAGTTGTTAATGGTTGATGAAGAGTCAACCTCATGACGAGTCTCGTGTTTCCCGTACGTACGATCACGAAGTGATGGTCCTATCCTATTTATATCTGTAATTCTCCCTACATATATTTCCACCGACTTCTCCAATGCTCTCTTAGTTAACCAATTTACGTCAATTCAGAAATTATTAAATGGGACTATTTTGAGTTAACCAAAATAGTCATATCTACATAGACCGATAGACGTAGTCCACGAATGAGTTGTTAATGGTTGATGAAGAGTCAACCTCATGACGAGTCTCGTGTTTCCCGTACGGAAGATTACGAAGTTATGGTCCTATCCTATTTATATTTGTAATTATCCATCCCTACATATATTTCCACCGACTTCTCCAATACTCTCTCTACCACACTTTGATCTTTCTTGAATCATCCAAAGATCTCACTTACATCACTTCTCTCTCCTTCCATTTAATCGCCCACCGTTTTTAACTTTTATTTATTAATTATGATCTGTATTCTACTCGAATCACATCGTCCACGACAAAAATACAGAGTTATAACTGTGAAGATCTGTGCATGTTTTAAAACTCTCTGTGTTTTATTAGAATATGTCCTCTATATATAAAAACATAAATACAACAAATCACCACAAATAAGGCCAAAAACAATATGGCCAAATTAAATAGCTCAATTCACAATTTCCGAACAATATAAAATAGATAGATGTCCAAGAAATAAAATAATAACCAAAGAACGTAGTCTGAGAGACATAGCTGTTGCTGGATTAATTGAGCAGGGGAAAGTTGTAGGATTGTAGCTATAGGAGTGAGCAAAAGAGTATGGACTCACTGAACAAAATAAATAATCTTCGTATTGAGTGATAAGTTTCTATATTAGCAAAACGAACAATCTCTCAACAATCTTATCTACCTTTTACGTATTATCCTCCAATATTATTCTACCTCGGTCTTCTTTCCCAACTAATATTTACCTAAATTTGCCATGAACTTGTTTAGAAGAACTCCCCATCTTAAGAAAATTAGTCTTGTTTCTATATATATAACATATAACTGGTGGAGGGTGGTGTGATTTCGGGTCATCAACCAAATCACAAACACATGGATAAAACACCAATTATTCACGAAGAGGCCAACAGATGATTCGGTCTCCCAAACAACAAGGATGCGATGAGATCCAACGTCTTAGTCCGCAAAAAAGAATTTGGCCACATAGATATCATTTTTTACTTCATTTTCCGATTTCTTGATTCCTCGGCAAATCACGTGAACTTATTTTGATTCAAGCATCAGATTTTGACCATGATATTGTTCATAGCCCTCATAGTTACACCTGGTGGCAAACCTTTGGGAGCTAGATCGCAACATGTAGGAAACGATGTTAAGTTCGTCTCTAGTGACAATGTTCTTTAAATAACAAAATCCTTTCGGGCTAAAAACCTAAACCAAAAACAAAATATATAAAAAACTACATCCGAAAAATTAGTAATGACCAAACGAGGTAAACAATATGCATTACCTGAAAGCCAATCTCTAATCGAGAAGGAAAAAGAAAGGAAGACATAAAATGAGGTGTATTATCATAACTATAAAAATAGTGTTTTTTTTTCTTTTTTCTTTTTATGTGTGATTTAACTTTTATTAATTACTACAAAAAAATGACATATATTTCCCGTTATGTTCTACTAATACGCAAACAAAATGGTATTTATTACCAAATCAATGTTATCATTTATTAATAATTTGGATTCTTTTCTATTTAAGCTATATACTCCGTATATATACCATTGCATCCAAGCATAGGTATATATAACCCACAGTTAAAAATGGGACCCACATATTCTCATTAAATTACACACTTTTTAACCGTGGTTAAATCTGTAAAATTGCGTTTCAATAAATTCTCACACTCTTCTTCCATCCCTGGCGCTCACTTCTTTTCAAGTTCTCTCTCTCTCTCTCTTCTCGAGCCTCGCGTCTGCAAAGAGACAAAACCGATCCTCTAAAGCGGCGGAACTGGGACTTCAGTCAACGACTCACGGCGGCGTTAGGATCATAAACTCCGACAATGACGGTTTTCTCCAGCAAACAAGTCGTTCCTATGGATTACGAAGCCGAGGTATCACAGCGACTTCTAGATGCTATCCTCGACGGAGATTTCAAAACGGCATCGGATTGCGTCTCCGATCCACTCGTCGACGTTAATTTCGTCGGCGCCGTCAGCTTAAAAACGAGGAGGAGCGAGGTTGTGCTCCGTGATGAATCACCCAGTGAAGTCCGAGTCGAGTACGAAGAGTTCAAAACTGATGTGACGGCGTTGTTCCTCGCCGTTAATTTCGGAAACGTAGCTCTCGTGAAGAAACTACTGGTAATTTTTTTTTTTAATCCGATTTTAGCCGTTTCTTATCGTTTCTAGCTTTTAGATTTTGAAACTGATAAAACAAAATCTGCATTGATTTTTAACGCGGGTTTATCTGTCTTTAATTATACAAATTCGTTGTTATTTATTAAGTAATCGGTTTCTAATACGTTTTGATTTGAAATAATCTTCACTTAATTTTTGATTACCTCTGAGTTGAAACTATTGTTACGTTTCGTTGACGCAATCGTTGGAGAATTGAAGTGATTTCCCTTTTTTTTTAAAAAAAAATTAATTTGTTTTTGCGCATTTGTCTGCTTAGTGGTGATTCGTGGTACCTTTATGTCTCTTGAATTAAAGACCCAAAATATACGTTCTGTCTCAAGCTTACTTTACCTTTTCCTCTTTTTCGAAATTCAAATTTCGGACACCGATTATTTATTAGCTCTGCTTTTTCTATAAAAAGAAAATTATTCCTGTCAATTTTGTTAAAACTGCTTCCATTCAAATCTAATTTCGATTTCATAATCGTTAATCAGGATGAACTAATTCAGTGGCATATTGTATTTTCTGATTTATTTTCTTTTCATTAGTAGTACTTGTCTATACTTAACTGTTACCGAGTTTTAAAAATTCAATATCTGTTGACTAACTTCAATCTCACTGGTGGGGGTGTTAGGAATCTTCCAAAGTTGCTAAAAATGTAAAAAGAAAATAAAGAAGAATTGTATCTTTAGTACCGAGTTAAATTTGCATATTAGGCGGACAACATTTTCAATCTTGAAGTCACACAACTTTTTCTTTTGCTGGATAGTCACAGATTTCTTTTTACTCTGTTACTGATTGCTAGACTTTTTGGATCTGAATTGCTCTTCAATGATGGATATTTTGAGACACAAGAGTTTCCAAAGCTCACTATTTGGTTGGCAGTGATAATTGAGTAATTTGATTTGATTTCTCTTGTTTTCCTGAAAGGAACTTATGACTTTTAGTACGACAAGAAAGTGTTGATATAACACCGTGTACCTTGTGTGTGAAACAGAACCTGAGACCCCCCTATTAGGTGTTGTCACTTGTCATTGGCTGCATCTACTGTAGACGAATACTATATTTGCATACTTTCCTCTTTCTTTTTATATCATCATCAAATGTCTGAGATCAAGCCATGCTCCTGTGTGTCAGGGTTGTTCCCTCACGTTCATGTAGATCCATTTCAATTATTCAGTTGCTATTATTGTAGAACTTACAATTATACACTGTTTTTTTGTCTTCTTCTGGTTTTTGTATGTCACCCCACGTGGAGTCTTTAGCAATTTGCAGTATAGCTTACGAAAATATTTTATAATCTTAACAGTGATCTGACCTTTACTGTAATATCATTTCACAGAACATTGGAGCTGATGTGAACCAGAAGCTCTTCAGGGGATTTGCAACAACTATAGCAGTACGGGAAGGTCATTTCGATGTATTTGAGATTCTACTCAAAGCCGGTGCTTCTCAGCCTGCTTGTGAGGAAGCTCTAGTAGGGGCGAGCTGTCACGGACGCTCGAGGTTCGCTGAGCTGCTCATGAGAACTGATCTTATTCGTCCTCAAGTCGCTGTGCACGCTCTAGCCACTGCTTCTTGCAGAGGTTTTGTGGACGTCGTAGGGACCTTGCTCAAAGTAAGTTTTCATCTTGTGGTTTTAAAATGTGACCACTTAAGAGTTGTTCAATAGCATCTAACAGAAGACATCTCTATGTTATTGCTTCATTACAGTGCGGAGTAGATGCTAATTCAACCGATAGGCTTCTTCTTCAATCTTCAAAACCTTCTCTTTACACAAATGTTGACTGTACAGCTCTTGTCGCTGCCATTGTCAATAGGCAAGTCTCTGCCGTCCGCGTGTTACTACAGGTAACTTTTGGCTCTGCAAAATTTTAAAATTGTTCATTGCAAGGAGAGAATATGTATCTAAGACATCCAAGCTTTTCCTGCAATGATATGCACAGGCTGGTGTCAAGACAGATATCATGGTCAGGCTTGGAGCATGGTCATGGGACACTAACTCTGGAGAAGAGTTCAGGGTTGGAGCTGGAGTGGCTGAGCCTTACCCTTTGACCTGGTGTGCTGTAGAATACTTTGAAACCAGTGGCGACATTTTGCGTTTGTTGCTCAAAGTTCAGTCTCCAAACGCTCCTCACAACGGTCGGACACTTCTCCATCATGCTGTCCTCTGCGGCAACCAGGGAGCAGTCAGAGTCCTCCTCAACTGCGGTGCCGATCCAGAAACTCCTATCAAAACTTCACGAGGCATTGAACTCCGACCGATTCATATCGCTGCACGTGATGGATCAGTGGAGATCATACAACAACTGGTTGGCTTTGGCTGCGATATAAACTCGAAGAATGATGCTGGGAACACAGCCCTGTTAATCTCTACAAAACACAAACATTCAGAGTGCGTAAAGGTGCTCGCCCTTGCTGGTGCTGATTTCGGTTTAGTGAACAAGTTTGGTCATTCTGCTGTTTCAATCGCTGAGTCAAACAAGTGGTCTCTCGGATTAGAACGAGTAATTCTTGAACTGATCCGGTTCGGTGTGGTTCCACATTCAAGCAACGCTTCAGTATTCTCGCCTTTGCTATACGTGGCTCAAGCAGGAGATGCAGAGGCGCTGAAATCTCTTGTAAAAGCTCAAGACATCTTCCTAGACTATCAAGATGAGGAAGGTTTTTCGGCTGCAATGCTAGCGGCCATGAATGGCCACGTTGAAGCATTCAGAGTCCTCGTCTACGCAGGCGCAGACGTGAAGCTATATAACAACTCTGGCGACACAGTAGTCTCTCTGTCTGAGCAGAACGGTAACCGTGACGTGATAGAGAAGGTGATGCTCGAGTTTGCTCTTGAGAAGGACAACAGGAACATGGCAGGGGGGTTCTATGCTCTACACTGTGCTGCACGGCGTGGAGATGTCAAAGCGGTGGAGCTTTTGAGTGGAAAGGGATACGATCTGGACATCCTGGATGGAGATGGCTACACTCCGCTCATGCTTGCGGCCATAGAAGGCCATGGACATATGTGCGAATACTTAATCGCCCGTGGTGCAAACTGCAATGCTAGGAACGGAAGAGGGGAAATGCTACTGGATCTCGCGACTGGTGATGCGGAGAAGGTGATCCGCAACGAGTTGTCCCGGAGGTTTGTGATAGAAGGAAGCAGTGTGATGAAACACACCAAGGGAGGGAAAGGGAAGAAGCACGGGAAGGGATTGAGAATGTTGGAATCAAGTGGATTACTAAGTTGGGGAAAGTCGCGAAAGAGGAACGTGGTGTGCAAGGAAGTACAGATCGGGATGAGCCAGCGGTTCAGGAAGAACCGTAAGGGGAAAGGCGATGCAGCGGAGGAGGAAGAAGGGATTTTCAGGGTAGTGACTACGGAAAACAAGGAGGTTCATTTTGTGTGTGAAGGTGGGTTGGTGTGTGCACAGATGTGGGTGAGGGGAATAAGACTTGTGACTAGAGAGACTCTTTGTGGGATAACTCAGATTCAGAATTAGAGTGTTGTTTTGTATATAAAAAAGTTTTGAGAAAGTGAGCTTCATTTTGAAGGTAGTGTGCTTCTGTTGTGTTGGGGCCTGGGGGTGTTTATAGTTGTTGGGTTGGCTTAAGAAGATTGGTTCAAATTCTAGGTCTGATATCTGCAGTATATTTGTGTAGTAGCTCGAGTTGCATATGAATGGAAACTAGTTGATTTGAGATTCTCCAAATTGGCCAGAACAGAGACTATTTCAAATGTTGGCTTTTACATGGATTCACAGTCTTAGATCCAGCACTGAAATTCGGCATGTGATCAGGACCTGGATATTAAAAAAAGCATGAGGTACCTGTCTCTTTTAAAAGAACAAGATGTTTTAAAAAAAGCATTACAACACACATGAAGTCAGCACTTTTTGTTTATCGGTCACCAACTCAACAAGCAATAACCAACAGAGATAAATAGGGAAGCATTGATGTTCTAATCGCTATTGTAACCACCATCATCGTTATCCTTATCTTCGTGGTCCTTCACCACTCGTTCTATGAACTGTCTTCGAACTCCAGCCATCACAGCTTCCCTTGAGGAGTCATCGTCTCCTCCTTTGCCATCGTTAAGAACTGGGTCTGATTGACACAGAAGTAAGGCTACACCTGAAAAACCAAATCAGTTGCAAGTATGTTCAGACATGCCTCCGTCCATTCTGCTCAAAGCATGATACAATCGCAAATGTGGTCACATCAGGTCTCAGATCAGACAAAGGCTAGAGATGAGACATGACATAATCATCAAACACAAATGGGCACAGATTATATCAGACAAAGAAGGCTTCAAACTTACTCTCTGGGGTGCACCGACGGCCAAAGCTCTTCAACCCTACATGGGTTCCTTTAACGGCGCCATGGTGGTACACCAGCAAGGTAGGAAGATTACAATCAGGGTAGTTCGGAATACAATCAGTTGATATTATCTTAACGAACTTTGTTGCTGGGTATCTGCTAGCCAATTCTTCTATACAACCCAATAGCAAACCACACTCTGCAAAACTATCAGAGAACAACAAGAAACAAACAAGAGTTAATTGTGTTTCAAGCATTTAATAAAGATTGGTTTTTCAAGAAGAATCAGAATTCACAATTACTTCAAAAGCATACCTATCTTTGTAGAGACATACAACAACCCAATCTTCAGCAGAGGCTTCCGTAACCTCCCGCACGAAATCAGAGCCTGAGATGGGACTCACTGTTCCATATCGCCTAACTTTAGCAGCTTCTCTTAGCTCAGACAACCTCTTCTTCCTATCAAAGCATCAAAACACATTAGCGCCTGTGAAGCATGAAGTGTGTTGCACAATAAGTTTAGCTTATCCATCAACATCTGAAATTAGACACTACCCGTAATTGCATTCATATCCAAATACACAAACGAATCGAGAAAAATCAGAGCTTGATAATATTATTCCCGATCCAGAAAAAAGAGGATACAAGAGCTATCTAGCTAGCTACATGACAACAGATCCCACAAAATCGAATTCACAATCCAGAATATCATCACAGCATCGACTCTCTAGGGTAAATTAAGATGATAAATACAAAAATCAGAATGTTCGACTCGATCCATGAACCTGTATTCTTCGAGGAAGCGATCATCGTCGAGATCTTTGTCGTCCTCAAGATCCTCAAGCTCTTCCTCTGTCTTCTTATCGAACCATGCTTGGTCCTTAGGAGCTGAAGACTCGTCTTGCTCCGGAGTATAAGCCGGAGGTTTGAATGCCGGAGCTTTCTCCGGTAGATTCCCCAATTTCCGCTGGATATCGTCCCATTGAGTCGACGCTCCTTCAACGTCCTTGTACACGAAATGATAATCCGCCATAGGTTATATAAACCACCTACAAAGCTTCAAATCTTCTCCTTTAGATTTTACAAAGAGAACCTTTGAATCTGAGAGGAGAAAGAAAAAAAAAAACAGATTGCTTTGACACTCTGTGATCGCAATCTAGTTCCTTTTCTGGAAGACGATTGAAAAGGCTTTCTTATACTAAAAGGTCATCCCCGAAATTGGTCTGATTGAACCGAACAATACCGAGGCTACTGCTTATCTGATTCATACCGAACCGAGATTATCTGGTTTAAAAGACTGTTAGCAATCGGTTAATGCGTCTACAGTTATAGTATAAAACCTCTGAATCGGTCGGAGGGTCCTTATATATAGATATTCTGGGGCATGTATTTCATGGAGAAGATCCAGAGATAATTAATTAAACAAACACTTAGCAGAAAGATTTTGAGAGGGAGAAAAAAGGCGATCGATTAGGGTTTTCGTTTTTCGTCTGAAAATTTTATATGATCGGAGTTATGAACTCGGTGGAGGCAGTGATAGCGTCAATCCAAGGTTTATCAGCGAGTGCAGGTGATTTAGCTGCACTTCACGATCTTTTGAAAGGAGCTGAGGACTCGCTCCGAACCGAACCCGATGTTAATTTCTCTACTCTTGACCAACTCGACGCTTCGAAGCATTCTCTCGGTTACCTGTATTTCCTGTGAGTTAATTTTGTTTTGTGATGTTTTGGATTTCTCATATCTCTTACTAGATTAGGTTCTTGTTGATATTTTGTGTATACTGTGAGGATAATTGATGATTTTGGTTACTGGAATTTGAGGTATATAATTAGGTTACAGTTTACAAGGAGGATTATTTCTGTTATTGTATTTCTGATTTTGAAATTTTTTGTTTTGTTTGATTGTTATAGTGATTTACTTACCTGTGGTCCAATATCGAAGGAGAAAGCTTCTGCCGAGGTTCCGATAATTGCGCGGTTCATCAACTCTTGCGATGCTGAGCAGATTCGTTTGGCGAGTGATAAATGTAATCACTGACACTTGATGGGATCTTTCTCGTCTTTCTGTTTGTTATCTTTAGGGAGATGATGATGTTATTTTTTTTGATCTTGCAGTTGTATCTCTTTGTAAGAGATTGAAAGACCATGTTTTGGAGCTTGGAGATCCCCTGCGAGGGGTAGCGCCACTGTTGACCGCTGTTCAAAAGCTTCAGGTCTCCACCAAACGTTTGACTGCATTGCATCCAGATCTTCTTCAACTATGTTTGCAGACGAAATGGTACAAAACTGGTTTCTCCATTCTTAGTGATGATATCTTAGAGGTTGACCAGCCAAGAGACTTTTTTCTCTATTGCTATTATGGGTAAGCAAGTTTTCCTCATTGCTGTCTTTTTTTTTTTTTTTGGCTTTGATCAAAGGTTGTATCAACACATTAAATCCATCCAGTTGAGTTTGTTTTATAGTATTTTTTTATTCTCTTCCGTGATCCCTGCACTTTTGACAGGGGAATGATATGTATTGGACGGAAGAGATTTCAGAAAGCATTAGAGCTTCTTTACAATGTAACTTTTCGACATGCTTTTTATTCATCAAGGACTTTCGTTTTAGTTTTAACTCAATCGACGTACTTGTATCAGGTTGTGACTGCTCCTATGCATCAAGTCAATGCCATAGCCCTTGAGGCGTACAAAAAGTACATATTGGTGTCTCTCATTCACAATGGGCAGGTAAGGCTGTGTTCTTTATTTTATTTTTTACTTTATTTGTTTATCTAATTTTCTGTCGTGGGAGCGATCATATTGCATGAGCCAGAATCCATTGGATGTTTTGAGTAATGTTGGTTTCATAATTACATCCTGTGTCTGATTTTCTCTTCAAGGATTGGTTAATCTTATGCTAATGTTCATATAATCTTGTATAGTTTTTAGTTAATCTTATGATGTTATTCTTATAATCTTGTATAACTTTTACTTGTGCAGTGTACTAACAGTCTCCCCAAGTGCGCTTCTACAGCAGCTCAGAGGAACTTCAAGAGCTTGTCTGGTGTAAGTTTGAACCGTATCCATGAGTTGTATTTTTCATTTTTGAATGGAGGCTGGTCTTTCTTTCACTTCAGTCCAAAGATTTCAGTTATTTTGTACTCTGTACCAGCTAGATGTATTTACAGCCTTATGATTTTATCTTTCACCCTTTTCGCAGCCTTACATTGAACTGGGTAATTGTTACAACGACGGGAAGATTGGTGAACTAGAGGCATTGGTTGTGGCCAACAGTGCTGATTTTGAGAAGGTAAATTCCCTCTAAACACTCACCATAGTTTTTGTACCGATATTGATAGTCATTCCCCTTTATAACGTGGACGAAATGCTATTTTTCAGGATAAGAACCTTGGATTAGTTAAGCAAGCAGTGTCATCCCTTTACAAGCGTAACATTCTGAGATTGACCCAGAAGTACTTGACCCTGTCGCTTCAAGATATAGCCAACATGGTCCTGCTTGCTAATGCTAAGGAGGCGGAAATGCATGTGCTTCAGATGGTATTGTCTCTAACACGTGATTTTGGAAGCTTTGTTTTATTACTTTAACTGGTATATTGGACAATATCATGTTTTCTTTCCAAACATGCAGATCCAGGATGGTCAGATACATGCCCTTATCAACCAGAAAGATGGAATGGTCAGATTCTTGGAGGACCCTGAGCAGTACAAAACTAGTGAGATGATTGAGATCATGGATTCTGTTATACAAAGGTATGTTTACGAAACCAAGTGTTTTGATATGTTTTATGGGAAAACATGGCTAAAACTTGCAACTCCTAAAGCCACCATGCTTTCTCTGGGGAAAGCGAAAAAGAGAAACTTCGGTCCTCCTTTAAGGAGTGCATTAGATTAGCACTTGGAATCAAGTTGATATGGATATGAATGCTTTTCCAAAGTAAAGTAGTAGCATCAAACAAGCTTTTGTGTTTTCATATGACTTTCAGGACTATTGGGCTGTCGAAGAATCTCTTAGCGATGGATGAGAGCTTATCATGTGACCCTTTATACCTGGGAAAGGTAACTTAATGCCATGTTCTTTAAGACTGTTCTGTCCTCGAACCTATGTTTCTCAGACTAAGCCGTTTGACTACTTTTTGTCAGGTTGGAAGGGAAAGACAAAGGTATGACTTTGGAGACGATTTTGATACTGTCCCTCAGAAGTTTTCCATGTAAACAGCAAAGACCAAAAGCACCAGAACTTGGCTCGAAGGCAACCGTAGTTGTGAATCTTGAGAATGTTTCTTTTGATTTCTTTGTTCATTTTTGTTGGTTTAAAAAGTTTCATATTTTTGTCACAATGGCCAACAAGTAGAGAAGACCATTATGGACCCGCAAATCTTTATCATACTTGAAAAAATGCCCTTTGCCGTTTCTCTCGTGCTAATTTAAGCGACCGTCTGCTCCCAAGTTCATGATATAGTAGTCAAAACGCCGTCGTATCCAATTTGCTTTAAAGTTTTAAACTGCGTGTCGTTTTTTATAAATCTGATGATAGGCCGCCGTCTCGTTGTGGTTTGGGCTAGTTTCAGGCCCATTTCGATCTCGCTAAGCGCCACGTATAATTATATTTGTTTACTAATTTTTTATGTCGCATCTTCTCCATTTCGTTTTCAACCTGATTTCTCATTTCCCTCTCTTATCCTCAATGAAAAAAAAAATCTGAGAAAACGCAAAAGAAGAACAGAGCTAAATCCTCAGAATCGCCGCCGGAGAATCTTTACGTTTCGACATAATCGGAATTTTGGAATTGATAATTCCGATGGAAGGGGTTATCACATGTTTCCATACTAAATGCGTCTCTCTTCCAATTCGTTCTTTCCCACTTTCTAGGGTTTCTTCACTTCCTCGGTGGAGGAACACTAATTTGGTCTCTTCATCGCGATCGGTTCTTCAGAGGAGCTTGTACATTTCGGCTTCGAGCTCGGATACTTTAGTCGCTGGCGGTTCACCAAAGGAAGACGAGAGACATAGCAAAGTATCGAGCAGGAAGGAAGGACATGACTCCGAGGATTTGAAGTTTTGGATGGATAAGAACGGTTTGCCTCCTTGCAAGGTTGTGCTCAAGGAGAGACCAGCTCATGATCAGAAGCATAAACCCATACATTATGTTGCTGCTAGTGAGGATCTTCAGGTGGTTGACTTAGCATTTCAGCAGATTTATTTGCTTTTATACAGTTCTATCGGGTTTCCCAAGTCCCAATTCCCGGGATTTGATGGTACATGTGTCCTAATAACCTGTCTTTTACAGAAGGGTGATGTGGCGTTTTCAGTTCCCGATTCTTTGGTGGTCACACTGGAAAGAGTTTTGGGAAACGAGACTATTGGTATGAGCCATTCTCTATTTTTTTTCCCATTCCAAGAAACCACTGTTTCAATAATGCGATCGTATTTAGATTAGACTTTTTTATTTCTCTTACCTGGTTGCAAATTGAGGGTAGCAATACGGGAGTTTTGATGCTTATCTCTGAAGCCATAACCGCCCATTTTTTCATGCAGCCGAACTGTTGACAACGAACAAATTGTCAGAACTGGCTTGCCTAGCTTTGTATTTGATGTATGAAAAGAAACAAGGAAAGAAATCAGTTTGGTATCCCTATATAAGGGAACTTGATCGCCAAAGAGGAAGAGGTCAGTTAGATGCGGAATCTCCTTTGCTGTGGTCAGAGGCTGAGTTAGATTACCTAACTGGTAGTCCGACCAAGGTATTGCGTTAGTGTATGCATGACATGTGATGAACTAGTCTGGTGGGTTCTCAGTGTTGATCTTCTTTAACATGGTTCAGGCTGAAGTTCTTGAGAGGGCTGAGGGGATCAAAAGAGAATACAATGAGCTGGACACTGTCTGGTTTATGGCTGGATCTTTGTTTCAGGTGTTGGACCACTATATTTGCCACCTAAGACTTCGGCTTCTTTTTTCATTTTGATATATGGAATGCTAAACAGCGGCACAGGACTTATATCATGTGATTTGTGTTTTGCAGCAATACCCATTTGACATACCAACTGAAGCTTTTTCATTTGAGATTTTCAAACAGGCATTTGTTGCCATTCAGTCCTGTGTGGTGCATTTACAAGTAATTTTCATTCTTTTTGGATTTTCTCTTCACAACTTGTATGTCTTCCCGTGTTGGAAAGAATACCTAGAGTTTATTATAATAATATGGTATTACCTCTATTACTCTATAGCTGAATCTAAATTTTAGCTTGCAGCTCGTTATATATGCAACTAGTCAGATGTTGCTCGTTGCTTCTTCTAATTTAGATTGTCTTCCTGTACTCAGAATGTCGGTTTGGCTCGTCGGTTTGCTTTGGTTCCTCTTGGTCCTCCCTTGTTGGCCTATTGTTCCAACTGCAAGGCAATGCTTACTGCTGTTGATGGTGCTGTTGAACTCGTGGTGGATAGGCCATATAAGGCTGGGGATCCTATAGTTGTCTGGTGCGTCTGTGAGCCAAATTGCTTCCGACAGCTTGCTTTTAATTCTGATTTCATACTTTTGCATTTCCTCCTTTATATGAAGGTGTGGGCCACAACCTAATGCGAAATTGCTTCTGAACTATGGATTCGTTGATGAAGATAACCCTTATGATAGAATAATAGTTGAGGTAATTATGAAGCTTTGTTGCGTTACTGTAAACACTGGTGTAGTGTTCATGTGATTTTTCTCACTGTTTGCATGTTTTATACGTCATATGCATTCCAGGCAGCGTTGAACACTGAGGATCCTCAATATCAGGACAAGAGATTGGTTGCTCAAAGGAACGGAAAATTATCCCAACAAATTTTTCAGGTATGAACGTGTGACTTTCCCAATTCTACAAGTCTACTTTGAGATGTTTTGTCTGATTTTGTTTTGCATCCACCTCAGGTTCGTGTGGGAAAAGAAAGAGAAGCTGTCCAAGACATGCTTCCCTACCTGCGGTTGGGTTACATGTCTGATCCTTCTGAAATGCAGTCAGTAATTTCGTCCCAAGGTCCAGTTTGTCCGGTAAGTAGAGGATGAGTGACCTGGAAAACCTTTTTCTAAGTAATCTTTTGACATTTCCCGTGATTGTATCAAAGGCTCAGTCCCTACATGTGAGGCCTCCAATGTTACTTCTACATATAAAGTTGTTTACACACTTGTAAAGGTGTAACTCTCAGTCTCTTTTGTAGATGAGCCCATGCATGGAAAGAGCAGTACTAGATCAGCTTGCTAATTACTTCATGAGACGGTTAGCTGGCTACCCTACTACTCCGAAAGAAGATGATGCATTGGTATGTCGTTAGACTTTTTGATTGCTACCTACCAAATACTATTTTTTATTTTATTTTACTGCATGATATTAATAGAATTCCCGGTCAATAGTTGGCAGATCCTAGTTTGAGTCCTAGGAAGCGAGTTGCAACCCGACTTGTCCAATTGGAGAAGAAAATACTAGCTGCATGCCTTACGACAACATTCGATTTGTTAAATCAGTTGCCTGATACAAGCATCTCTCCATGCCCAGCACCATATGCTCCATCCTTGAAATAAAAAGGCACTTATGTCCACCACCTCTCTCGCTTAATAACTAATATCTTCTGACCTTTTAAAACTATGTTGGCTCAGGTTCGTGTTGTAGCTGCAAGTTGTGGGTCATGGCAGGAGTAATTCCTGGTCTTGTCTTTGATCATTACAATCTGAGGTCGCTTAACGATGGTCAGTTTTTGTGTGTACAAGTCTAGATCAGATCCTAGCGTATGCCAGCTCGAAAACATGACTAGGAAGTTTCCCAATTAATTTTGATTTTGTAAGATTTCTTGAAAGCTGCAAGCCAAAATCTATCACATTATAGATGGTTTAATGTTGTTCCTGAATTCAGAAGTTGATTTAAATTTTTTAATACATTGCAAATTGCAATTGCAGGTATGTAAGGTACTAGGAGCGTTATATCTCGCTTGGCACGCAAATGTTTCAGCCTATGATTGTCCTTTTTCTTTCAACGATGAAGCTTAAGTCGCATTGTGGAAATCCTGCGAATGTAATTACAGACATGATGAACCTTAAACTTAATTTTGTTATTACCAACTCCCTCTGTAATGTTCTTCTATCTGTGTTTTAGATATTATCGTAATATCGTTGAGCTTTTATCTTGTGAGAGGTTCAGTTTTAGCTTCAAAAGCCTATTGGAATACAAAAACGTCAGGATGTGCAGATAGACATAACAAAAACGGCACGCGGTTCTTTGATTGCGTTGACTCAAAAAAATCTCCGCATCTAAAATATCTAATGGCGTCTATCTTCTAGATCAATGGCGTAGCCTGTTCGATTCAAATCCGACGGTGTATATTGATCGTTCTTTGTGCATCCCGTACCGAATCTCGTTATAATCGCTGCACCGTTATGGACACTGAAGAGAAGAGAGAAAGAGAGATAATCATATATTTCTCTCTCTCTCTATACTTCGCGTTCGTCTTTAAATTCTCATCTCCCTTTTCTAAATTTATCTATTTCCACATCAAACTTTAGGGTTTTTCTTATCGTGCTCCTCTAAGGTATCACTTCTTCTTAGCTTATAATATCTGCCTGCCGCTTCAGTTGGGATCATCGATTTCCACTATTACTCTCAAGTTCAGTCGGTGAGATCATTATTTTTTGCGTATTCGGTGTTTACTTCCCCCGGGCAATTCGAAGTGTTTATGTCAGTACGAGTTGAGGTATATGAATTGCTCAAACTAGGGTTTTGATTCTATCGAATCGAGATTTCTGGTTTTTATTGTCTGCGGTTATAAGAGGATTCGAGTTGTAAGAGTCTTCGGAGATTTAGCTTTTCTCAAGCAAATCCGTCATACTAGATGGTTTGTTTCCTGCAGGGTTAGACTGATCCGTGGCTCTACACGAGAATCTAATCAGAATTTCGTCGATATGACTGTGAGAAACGGTGGTTTCCCTGGAGATTATTGTTTTGAGACACCGGGTGGAGATTATGATGAAGGGTCTGATAGCCCTAGTGCCTCAGAGGGTTCTAATTGTTCCAAAAGAAAGCTCGGCGGGTTAAACTATACTGACCATGAAACGTTTGGTGTCTCGAAAATTGTATTACCCTTGTCTGGTCTGTCATCATCAGATAGGAAAGAGTTGATTCGTAGGCTAAGACACGAGCTTGAACAGATCAGGTATTTCCAGAAGAATTTCGAGCTTTCTAGATCAGTGGCTGTCAATAGTTCTTCTGCAAGTGGTTTGAGTCGAGCCAAGAGTTTTGGAAAGTCACGATGCTCCACGGGGCCAGGAAAGACAGTGAACCCCATTAGTGCTGCTGCTAAACCAACTCCTGTCACTACTGCGGTGATGCTTCTGATGAAGCAATGTGAGGCGCTCCTAAAACGATTGATGTCACATCAGTATGGTTGGGTGTTCAATACTCCCGTGGATGTTGTCAAGCTGAATATACTGGATTATTTTACTGTTATTAAGCATCCAATGGACTTAGGAACTGTGAAGAATAAGTTAACGTCAGGGATATATTCCTGTCCGTCAGAGTTTGCTGCTGATGTCCGGCTTACCTTTAGCAATGCAATGACGTATAATCCACCTGGTAATGATGTTTACGTCATGGCTGATACACTTCGCAAGTTTTTCGAAGTGAGGTGGAAGACTCTCGAGAAGAAATTATCCGGAACTAAAACTCATACTAAACCGAGTAACTCAGATGCCCACAAGGAAAAAGGGATTGTAATACCTGTACCTATGGCTAAGAAAAGGAAGACAAGTGCAGTGGACTGTGAGAACGTCTTAGAGCCTGTTAAGCGGGTTATGACTGATGAGGACAGACTCAAGCTCGGCAGGGATTTGGAGTCCTTGACTGAGTTCCCAGCACAGTTAATAAATTTCTTGAGAGACCACAACTCAAATGAAGGGGTGATTGGAGATGATGAGATTGAGATTGACATTAATGACCTCAGTGACCATGCCTTGTTTAAGTTGCGGGATCTCTTAGCCGAGCATCTGCGAGAGAGCGAAAACAAAAAATCAAGTGTTGAACCCTGTGAAATAGAGGTATTTCTCCTTCTATATCTTATGTTTGAATCATTTAATTGCACCATGACTGCTAATATGGAAACAAATTATTTATTGCAGCTTTTGCATGGATCAGTGCCAGGGAGCTCTTCAATGCAACATTGTGATGGTTAGCTTACAGTCTGCTTGTTGTTTGATTAAATTTTCTGCTTGGCTCTTTGATCAGATTGACATTTTCTTACTGTATTGTAGGGAGTGAAATGGATGATGAGGTTATTGACATTGGTGGAAATGAACACTCAAAATCAAGTATTTCTCCTGTCACGATAGAAAAGGATCTGGTGTTTGTTGTTTGATTAAATTTTCTGCTTGGCTCTTTGATCAGATTGACATTTTCTTACTGTATTGTAGGGAGTGAAATGGATGATGAGGTTCTTGACATTGGTGGAAATGAACACTCAAAATCAAGTATTTCTCCTGTCACGATAGAAAAGGATCTGGTGTTTGGAAACTCTAATGGTATCTTTTCTTTAGCTTGTTTATTTTGTCATTATTGTTCACTATGGAACTTTTGTTGGGGTTTGGTTGTTGCATTTATCGTTTCCAAATCTTCGGGACCTCAAATTATGTCAGAAGTGGCTTTGGAGCCATATTGTTGTTGATTTGCAGTGACCATTGCTAGCGCACTTTTTTTAGTCTTCTCCCTTTTTGACTTGGAGACTTATGATTCATACTGTGAAATGAAAGCAACAAATATTTGTGTAATAGTTTGAAAGTAGGAGGCCTCTTACATTCACTTGTTTACTAACTAAATATGAAGTGCTTTTTGTTTTCCCTTTCTTGTTTTGTGGTGAATTTAGATTTTCCCCTGGATCGTACTAACTTCTGATTGCTCCTCTTTTGATGCATATAACTGATATAGGTAATAGCTTGGAAAATGTGTTGGGTGATCCTAAAATCTCAAGTTTACCAAGGCAATCAAAGGTACATAAGGGTCTGGAATAATATGCAAACATGAATAACTGAGCTTTGGTGCGACACAATGTATATTTCTATGTGGATGTCTTTGTTACCTTGTCACAAAGTTGATATAAATTGATATGGAGGATCTACTCTTCGACCACAATTTTGTTACTGCTGTGGAACCATAATAATAAGAAATGGAAGACATAGTCTGTTTGAATCCTGATATACCGAGAAAACAACATGCTTGATGGTTCCCAGATTTGTTAGGGTAACCTAATTGTTTCTTCGTGCGCCTGTCCTGCACTGATACAGGGGCTTGGAAACATGAATCTTGAACCTATGTTGGATGGAGCTACAAGCGCTTCCCCAACAAGAGGATGTGAGTAAATTTTTTTTGTTAGTGCTTAAAAGTTTGGTTTTTCGTGGTGGAACTTATGATTTGTTATTTCCTTTCTACATGTAGCATCGGCTGGTGGGTTGGATCAGCTGGAAAGTGCATCTCAGGAGAAAATAAGTTCTGTTGAGGAGGTCGATCGTCAGCAAGATGGTAAGAAAAGAAGTGTGGCAGAAAAATGTTTCTGCTCTTGTGTCTGAGGTGGCATCTCACTCTTGACCCTTTAATACACTAGGAAATAGTGCTCAGAATGAGAAGCAACTACCTCCTGAAAAGATCTACAGGGCTGCATTATTGAAGAATCGATTTGCAGACTTAATTTTGAAAGCCCGCGAGAAAACTCTTAACCAGGTTTGTTGTGGGTTCCTACCCACCCATTCTGAGTCGTTAATTACCTTTGAAATGATTTTTTTTTTAAATTGTATGTATTCCTGAGGTCAGAATGACACGAGAGACCCAGAGAAGCTGCAGCGTGAGAGAGAAGAACTCGAGCTTCAAAAGAAGAAAGGTTTGCTTTCTTGACTAATTCAAGTGTTGGTGAAATTTATCACCTGTACGTGATAAAAGCATACTGCAACCTGGATTGATTATATGTGCCCTTTCTTAACAGAGAAAGCGCGATTACAAGCAGAAGCTAAGGCAGCTGAAGAAGCTCGTAGGAAAGCTGAGGCACAAGCTGCAGCTGACGCTGCGGCTGAGGCTAAGAGAAAGCTGGAGCTTGAAAGAGAAGCAGCGCGCCAGGCATTGATGGAGGTAAAGATGTTTATTGCAGCGTTGCATGTGATAGACATTTCTTGAATCATTTTATTTCATAGCAGCTGAATGGATTAGTCATCACTATATTGGATGAACTCTATGATTAAGAATCAGAATAGGTACTTAGAAAAAAAATGGAATATCTAGTCCCACTGTTTCACTGAGGCATCAGTTTTCATGGTAAATGATGCAGATGGAGCAGTCGGTTGAACTCAATGAGAACGCAAAGTTTCTCAAGGATCTAGAGCTGCTCAAAACAGTTAACACAGACCATTTGACAAATGCAATAGAGGAGGATGGGCCTGATGTGTCTCACGATGGGCTGCGTAGTTTCAGTTTTGGGGGTAGTAATCCTCTGGAGCAGCTTGGGCTGTTTATGAAACAGGATGAGGATGAGGAGGAAGCTGATCCGCTCACTTCACCAGCTCCTGGAATTGATATAGAAGAGGGAGAGATTGATTGACTTGTGTGCAGATCCACACAAAGTCAAACAATAGAATTATCTGGATTCTGAATCCAGAATCAAGAATCCAAAATTTCTCCAAAAAAAAATATCTACTGTGTCTAGTACAGAAGCCTCAAGTAGAGAGGGACGTCCAATGAAATATGACTGAGAAGGATTAGATTGGTAGTGAGTGTGGAAACAGGGTCATTCATGAGCAAGTTTTGCTTGTAATGGTCGTGAGAAATGGGTTCCAGTCTAAAAAGGTGTGGGTTCTCTTTGCAGCAAGACTTATGATTCGGGGTGTAACAGTAAAATAAATATTTCATTATGTTTTGATTCGATATTTCGATTCCAAGAGGCCTGTGTTTAACTGAGAATAAGTAACAAAAGATCCCTGCGCCTAATCCTACGTCGTTTGGGGAGTGAATGGATCTATTTCTACAACAATTTAATGTTTATGAGAAAATGTTGAAAAAAAAAAAAACTCGAAATCTCTTGAATTGCTCGATTCTGCAATTTGGAAACCATGTTTATTTGTTCTCTCGGGAGTGTGCTTCTTTTGCTGGCGTAAGTTTGAGTGAGGTTCATGAAAATTTGGGATCACATGTCGATTTGATGATAAGGGTTTCTCTGCATGCCAGTTTTTACTTGCGACTTCCCTAGAAACAGAGGCTAGAATTGTGAGGTATAACTTATACCGTATAAGTAAGCAATTTACAATGGCGACTCCGACGCAGCTCGATTTCTCTTCCCCTCGTGGTGGTGACGACTCCGACGATATCTCTCCGTCTTCACCATCCCTCTCCCGACGACGGAAGCCTGCCTCAAAACGTGATGCTTCCGAAACAGTATCAGAAGAAGAGACAAAGACGAAGAAAAAGAATAAAGTTAAGAACAAATTGGCTTCACCGATGAGCAACCGGATCTGGAACGAAGAAGATGAGCTCGCTATCTTAAAGGTCTTTTTTTCTACTTTGTTTCATTTTCTACATTACTTGATTGCTTTGTGAATTTTTGATTCCTTAAAGCCACATTCTAATAATTCTCAGGGACTAGTTGATTACCGAGCTAAGACAGGGTTCCAAACCAAAATTGTTTGCGATGCTTTTTATCGTTTCGTCGGAGGTTCCATTCATGTGAAAGTGTCTAAGGATCAGCTGTTGAGTAAGATCAGGAAGTTGAAAAAGAAGTTCCTTGTTCACATGGAGAAGATCAATCAAGGAAATGATCCGCATTTTACTAGGTCTAGTGACTCTGAAGCTTTTGGATATTCCATGATGATTTGGGGCAAAACTGATGCTGAATTTGCTAATGGTGGTATGGATAAAGCACACCAGAGCGAGACTGAAGTAAGTGAGACATTTGATTCATCTCTTTTGAATCAGTTTTGTGATGCTACAATCACTTCTTTATCTTTTTCTAAGCATGATACACACAATGGTTTCGATCTACTTGCTTGATGAATTGAAGTTAGGAGTTTCCCTTTTTGCCTCTAATGGTTAGAATGATTTGGATATTGTTGAATCAGGAGGAGATGTTTAAGAAGGACGAGGAATTGACCTTAATTGACAATGGGGCAGCGAAAAGTGACTTTGATGGCAAATCACATCATGAAGCCATTGTTGTTGAAAAAATAACTACTGAGAACGGGACTGCTGGAAAAGAGAATGATAACAACGACGATGATGAGTTGTGCGCAGTGCAAGATGCATTTGAGACCATGATATCGCAAGGTTTAAGTGATTATCAGAAGAAGTTGCATGTTAAGAAGCTGATGAACCTTGGAACTGAGAAAATAAGAGAGTTGAGCAATGAATGGAAAGCGTTATGTGTTGAGGAAAGTAAATTGAATATCAAGAAGCTTAGATTTTCTGCAAAGCTTGCAGAGGCAGCAAATGATAGATGAAATGAAGAAAGCCATTGCTGCATTTGGTGTTGTCCATTCGGAATTGGCTTGGATATATAGTAGTCATAACTCATAAGCCATTACCTATGGGCTATGGATGTGGTTTTTGTCTTCAGCTTTCTACAACTTTTGGTGATCTACTTGGGAAAGTGTTTGTGGCATGTCTACTTTGATTTTTACATAACACTTCAGTTTCCTTCTTCTGTCGATTATTTTACCACACATAAGCAACTGGAATGTGCTTAGTTTCACAGGAATTGAGTTTCTAAATGGCTGCAAAATTTGTTCTTTGTTTGTTTTCAAGTTTCAGGTTAACGTTTTGTCTACTAGTTTTGTGAGATTTACTGAATCTAGTTAAAATAATAAAATCTCATCAATATAATCGAATCAATGGTAGTTATCACTTGTGTGAGAGTTCATAAAAATAAAAAGGAGATGATATTATAAAGTTTTTTTTGGTCAATATAATATGATATAAAATTAAAATAGATTATTTTGATTTTACATGTGTCTATCAATCCATCGATTTTAGCTAACTCGACGAGGCGACATCATAAGTTTCTTCCGTGTAGATTCTTCTTCTTCTTCTTCCATTGTCGCTGGGATTGAGATTCCGATCTCAATGTCGATCAGTATCGGAAAAATCTCCATTCCAGACCTCCCACTCTTCTTCTCCATGTTCTTAACCATCTACCTAATCGCTTATTTCATCGTCTTCCGCAATTGGAAACCACAAATCCGTCCCGAAGCCTCTAGCTGCCTGATCTCAATCTTTCACGGAACTCCGGCGGTTTTCCTCGCCACACGCGCCGTATTCTCCTCATCATCACGCTCCTTCTCCTCCGCCAACACCGCCGCTCAAAACACCGTCCTCGATTTCAGCGTCGCTTACTTCCTCACCGATCTCGTCCACTACATCGTCTTTAACCCTAACGACGTACTCTTCATCGGCCATCACTTAGCCACTCTATTCGTCTTCGTCACATGCCGATTCCTCGTCTTCCACGGCGCTTGCGCCATCTTAGGCCTTTTGATTCTAGCCGAAGTCACAAGCGCTTGTCAGAATGCGTGGACGCTCGCCGGAGCAAGGAAGAATGATCCGGAATCACGATTAGCCGTAAAAGTGTACGATCTCTTGTCTCCTCCGTTTTACGCCTTCTACAGTATCGTTAGGGGTGTGTTGGGACCTTTGTTTTTCGGGAAAATGGTTGCGTTTTACGCACGAGGCGGTGCTCATGGTGTGATACCTAATTGGTTGTGGATTTCTTGGGCAATTGTTGTTGGAACTGCTATTACCGTTAGTATACTTTGGATTTGGAATCTCTGGATAGAATTGTTTAGAGAAAGGAAGGCTAATAAACTACGACAAGACAAGAAACTTAGATAGTTTCTTCTCAAAATCATTGTTTGAGCTTCCTTTTCATGTACTATATACCAACTTACCATTATTATTGAATTCTCTAAATTATGTATGTTTGGATTAATAGATTTGCCTCCGGATACGCAGTATGTGCAAATGCAGTTTTAGTCCATCTCTGTAATTCACATGTTATCTCTAAGAGTTGCTACCCATTGATTTTCAGTTGGTGACATACATTTGTCTATCAAGCTCTTTCGAAAAGTTTGGTCAATATTTCTGCTACACTTGGTTACTTTTCTCTTGGTTCTTGATATTGCTGAGAATTTGGGATTCTACAAGATGCAGGGTATTAGAATTCGTTTCCATTATAAGTAAGTGTGTCATTCTCAGTATGTTATATTTGGCTTTATATCTCACTTTGTTTACGAACTAATGTATGTTGTTCGTAGCACTTTCTGTTTACAACTCTTAGACTTGACGAGTCAGAGCTGCTACTTTTTCTGTTGGAAGATGAAAACAAATTCTTGCTCGACTTACCCAAAAAAAGAACAGCGTACAACAAAGCTTAGAATTCTTGAAGGATAGAAGTGCCATTTCCTTATCATTACATAATCAATCATGTCAAACACTGGCATTGCTTAAATAGATAGGCCACAGTAGGAGTATATGTGGATTTGTGTTTCATTCAATATATCATTTACAAAATGTCTCCGGGGGCTTAAGGTTATGATATACCTGGTAGCTTCCCGAGAGCTGTATAACTACTAGCATGTTAGCCACAATAGTAAGCCACTTGCAAACCATGTTATGGCCTTGCGTATGCAAAAGCAATCTCGCCCAACACACTGAAATAGCCAAAACTTCCTTCACAGGTCTGCTTCTCACTCGCAGCTTTCTTTGTATCATTTTTATCCATTGCTGTAGCTACCCAAGCAATCATGGAGTAACCGTTTGTAATATAGAAAGTGACTCCCTTAGCATCTTTCTTTATGTTTGCAGAAGATATGACGCACAAACAAGGCAGAGAAGGTTGGCTTACATCACAGACATGACAGCAGCGGACTGAAGAGACACCCGTGATGGAATTCAAGTTGTTAAGATGGGAAAACACAAAGTGGGAGGAGGCAAAGATCAAAATGAAATCTCATGTGGCCAAGCAAGGTTCACAGATCTTCTTCAGGTATTGTCTTCCTGTGACCATGCACACACTGATTTCAACAAGAAGTTGCTGCAACACAATGATGTAGCTTGACCCAGCTCATGGAACCAGTCGAACCGCCACCCTTCAAACATTTTGTCATTCTGAATCAGTTGCCAACTTGCCATACCGTTTATATATGTTATAGCCCATAACAGGACCAACACCAAATCCCCTGGAACCAGCAACTGGTTAGTCATATATTCTCATTTACTTGGGAGCATCAAAAGTTAGTTAGGGAAGTGTAAGACAGTATTGTGAACTTTTCATGTATTGAAGAGGATAGGAAGAGAATTGGGGACTAAACATACCATCCAATCTGAGACATCGTGCAAGGCAGTGATGTGGAAAGCTGAATAATACCGTTTGGCCAATGAATAGCAGAAAATACAAAATTGAACCAATTTACTGAGATGAAAGCATAAAAGTAAGTAATGACCTTACAGCTGACATTCTATAACTTAAAGTGCATGGAATTAGAGAAACTCTATTAAGACCAAATATTCCCAAAGATAACAAAGAAAAGGAAAAGATAGCTCAAACAAGGGGAAGTATAAAGGGAAATACATTTCTCACAAGTCAATATTGAATCTCAGTTCTTGGCCTTGATAGAATTGGTCTCCTTGATTCTTGCCCGGTTGTCCAGCTTCACAAAACGTTTAAGATCTTCAAAAGGAAGAGTCTCAACGTTCTTCCTTCTAAGTTCACTAAGTGCCGGTTGCTTATTGAGCAAATGCCATAAACAATCTGGGTAATCTGTGTCAGGCAAGATCTTAGGGTCCATTCCATCTTTCAGAGTATTAGCACCGACGACCGTACTTGATTTGATCTCTTTGCTCAAACTCGATGCTTTTGGTGCATCATTACCTCCACCTCCCCCCTTCCCACCTTTCTTCGATTTACCAGCTGCACTAGCAAATGTTCTTTGGCACACAACTCGCACTACATCTTTTGATCCAGAAATGGGATCCCCAAACAATCGAATAAGGTTCATATCAAACAACCTTATACCTGCAAATTTCCAAAAGAAATCAGAGGACAAAACAAACGTTCTTACACCATACGCTCAAACCAGAAAATCACACAATGTTCACAAGCAGACCGCACAATAAATTTACAGGGAAAAATGAAAACACCTAAAACTAAAATCGCAAGAAAACGTAATCCCATTACGGTACTGACGAAAACATAGCAATTGTAACAATTGACAGAGTAATCGGAAGAGTACATTTCATAGGAAAGCATCGAGATTCGAGAAAACTACTTCTTAAACCGGCAATACAGAAGACAGATCGAAATCCACCAACAATGGAGACGGTTTAATGAGAAGGAATGAATCAAGATTCGATTTTTTTAGTAGTGTTACCTGCTTTCGATCTTACTTCTTCTTTCTTCCCCACTAGGAAGATTTTGGGTGAGGGTTTATCGCGCAGGATCGAGATGGCGAGTTCATCGCGGGAACTGAAAACTATAACAGAGAACGCTTGGGCTCTAACGGGCCTCGAAATAATAATAAAAAGCCCAATAATATTAATGCTGATAAGAAAAGGTTAATGAACTACAACATAAGTACATAACCACGTAAACCCGACCCGGTAAATGAAAACCCGAATAAGCTTTCTGCTTAACTTCTGCCTCACGCAAAAATAACACCCCTTTAAAATTTCATCTCCTGCGTTCTCTAACTGCTTGTCACCTCTGAAAAAATAGAACCCTAAAAAACACATACAAAACCTAAAATACATACAGGAGAGAAACTTGAAGCCAGTCATGCCGTGGACGAATATCACAAAGGTGGCTCTGGGTATATATAGGAGCCGCCATTACGGCGGTGAGATCGACTATGTACACAGTTGACGGCGGCCAGAGATCTGTTCTTTTTTTACCGATTCAACGGAGTTCTCGAAGAACCTCTCGGAGAAGGGACATATTGCAAGGTTCGTTGGGTGCATAAGCCGTATATTTTCGACATTCGGACCAAACCCTACGAAATCAAGTCCGACTCTGGAACTAAAGATCTTCAGATGGTCAACCTCATACTTCGTGTTCTGTTTCGCCCTGATGTAAGTTCCCGCGAATATCCAAAAAAAAATCATTAACATGATATTGAGATGTATGTAGAATAATATAAAAAGGACATAAGTCAATCTATAACTTTTTTTCTGTGGATTCGTGTTAGGTTTCGCGCCTCCCGTACATATACCAACACTTAGGCCTCAAGTACGGCGACAAGGTCCTGCCAGCGATCGGGACCGAGGTGTTGAAAGCGGTGGTGGCTCAGTTCAACGCCGACGAGCTCTTAACAGAACGTCCACAGGTCTCGGCTCTTATACGCGAAACGCTGATCAAGCGAGCTAGGGAATTCAACGTTGTTCTCGATGACGTGTTGATCACGGATATCTCCTACGGTAAAGAGTTCTCACGTGCGGTGGAGGCCTGACATTTCTGGGATGCTTTCCCCCCACATATCTATGCCCATCAGGTGAGAAACCTATCAAGAATTCTTTGCTTTAAAAGGGATATCCTGCAGGACAAAATAAAGAAAGCAAGAGATAGAAACAAAACTCGATTAAAAACACCGCAACAGAGAGACATAAGACTATAAGAGAAAGAAGATCATGCCAAAGGTTGTTTGTGAAGGCAACATAAATCAACGGTAAGAAAAGCCTATAAAAACTGGTGTAGCTGCTAAAACTTCTGAAGCAAATAGCTATGTTCGTCTAAAAAGATCAAACAGAAGATTTTAAGATTGAACTATGATGTTCAAGAAGAATTACGAATATTGTGGGCTCATTATTACTTTAAAAGATCACATAGGTATTTCTTTAGATGTGAAAATAGTACCAAAAACAACAATACAGATTTTTGGTAACATCCCAAAAGAAAACAACGAAGCATGACTAGTTCAACTTAAACATGTCTCTTGTGCTTGTGTGACCATGCTTTGTTTTCAGGTGTTGTTTTCACAAGTAGAAGAGACAAGTTTAAGTTGAACTAGCCTTCCTTTGTTTTTTTTTTCGGATGTTACCAAATATTTGTTTTTGATACTATTTTTTTTTTTTTAAATACCTATATATGTAACCTTTTGAAGTGAAATTTATCCCATAATATCCATCTTAAACTTGAAATTTATAGTCCAATCTTAGAGATTTTGTGCTTGATCTCTTTGGACAAACATAGTTGTTCGCTAGCTTCAAAAGTTTTAGCAGTTGCATCAGCTTTTCTTACCGCTGCTGATTTATGTTGCAGTCGCAAACAACCTTTGGCTATATCTTCTTTCTCTAATGTATATGCTGCGGTGTTTTTATTTGAGCCTTGTCATCTCTTTGCTCTCTCTCTCTCTTTATTTTTCTCCGCAGGTTATACAGTTTCAAGCAAAGATTTGTTGATAGAGTCGTGAGGCTCCTGCTCTCACCAACACCGCATTTGCTTGATAAAAACCAGAATCTTGTGCTTTACGGTCGTCTTTCTTTCGGCTATGGCAACCAATTAAATCTAAGAAGAAAGCATGGAATTTTCAGCTAAATCTCCCAAAATAAGAAAATTTAGCAGCAAAAATGAGTCTAAGACACACGTCTATCGGTTAAGTCGACGTTAGCATCAAACAATCACTGTGCTAATCGAACTTATACAAAAACCGAGAGACAAGTAGTCCAAGTTCAAAGGTTGATCGAACCTGGGACAGTGCCCTTAGGAGCAGTGGCACATACTTCCTCATTAGGGCAAACTGCGCAGAATCTGATTTTCCAGCAGCTTTCGATTTGATGACCCGAACAGTCTTATATATCAACAAACAAAATGCAAATCAGGTTCTCTTTAAAAAAAAAAAAAACATAAGTTATTCATCGTTGTTTCTTTGAATAAAAACAAAGAAAGGTCACGGATAAAATTTCTCGTACGCTTGTTGGCGTCATCTTCGTTCGACATGCCGACTTATTCATATTACACGTTATCTTCTCTCACAACTCACAAGTGTCACGTCGAAAGAAACTTTCGTTTATCTATGTCAGGGTGTAGAGATCTTTTGGGCCAATTTATTATCATAAGGGCCTAATCGACCGATTCAAATATTGCAAATTAGTGTCAGCTTTTCTTTATTTATTTAATTACGGCCATTAGTGACAGTTTAATATTCTAAAAATTAGACCAGTGTCTTATACATTTCTCTGTAGAGTCTTTGATTTTTAATTTATGGTCAAGTTCACCATGAGCGACCAAAGTTTTTGAAATTTTCAAGATTTTTGTTTCTCATTTTGTTCGTTGTTTGAGGAGACTTTCTTGTATTTTCATTTGAACATTGAAAATTATTCTTGAAACATTATCATTCAAGGTAGGATGGTCAAACAATTATTCTACAATTCCTTGTTAAATTCCCAAATTTAAGTTTGTAAGCTTTTGGTTACCAAAAAAATAAAGAGTTCAACTTTTAAATTTAAACTAAATGAATGTTTTTTTTTAAAAGGAAAATTATAATGAATGTTATCTTAAATAAGGAAGATGCGTTGATGAATTATGGATTTTGTAACTAAATAAATCATTTTTGGTGCTGTCATTTTGTCTATGATTAGAAAACATAATGCAGTGTCAATCTCTATGATTAATAGTTTTGGAATCTTATTCGATAGTTCCAAATTATAAAATCAGTGAATAACAAAAAAACGCAAAGAAGAAAACTTTCAGCACTTGTACGTTTCTAGAGAGTATAAGAATTTACAAATCTGGAAAAAAGCAAAGACAGAACTTTCGAGTTACGGTAACCGCGTTCCAGAGGATAATTTTCTCATCTCTCTCATAGAGAAACCAAATAATAATAGTAATAGTAATAGGCCAATGACACTTTCTCCACAATCCTCTCTTTCTTCTTCTTCGTCGTCATCATTTTATTCTTCTCTCTAAATTAGTCTGAAATTGTATAAAAATCTGAAACTGGGCTTGATCAATTTTGACCCTTTGCATCCAATTTCGATTGCAATTGTTCTGTAAATCTTCAGAATCGGGTCAATTCCAAGTTGGGAAACAAACCCTAGCGAACCTCCATTGATGTGATCCCTCTCACACAACTTTTGAAATTTTTTTCGTAAAAATCGCTGTAAAAATCTGGTCTTTTCCTATAGGGAAATGCCAGGCGTAGCTGTGAAGCTCTATAGCGTCTTCTTTAAGTTACTTTTGAAACATCGTCTTCAGAATCTGATTTCAATCTCAGCTGCTGATAGGTTATCTGATTCGTTCGGTGTTTCGACCCGATCTGATGAATCCGTCGCCGCCGCGAATCCGTCTTTTACCGACGGTGTTGCAACCAAAGATATACACATTGATCCAATGACGTCACTCACCGTAAGGATCTTTCTTCCCGAATCTGCTCTTTCTCCACCTGAACCTGATTCGTTACGCCACAAGGATAATTATCACCACCAACCCAGATCTGATCGGAGACATAGCTATGGCCCTAATCAGAACTCTCCGGCACCGGCGGAGAGGAATGAATCACGAAGGAACAGTTACGGATGCAACAACGAGAATCTAGAACCGTATGGAGGATATGCACCATCTGCAAAGAGGAATTCTCGGAAACTTCCAGTGATGTTGCAGTTTCATGGTGGTGGTTGGGTTAGTGGAAGTTCTGATTCAGCGGCTAATGACTTCTTTTGCCGGCGAATCGCTAAAGTATGTGATGTGATTGTATTGGCCGTTGGTTATAGGCTTGCGCCTGAGAATCGGTATCCTGCGGCGTTTGAGGATGGAGTCAAAGTGCTGAATTGGCTTGGGAAACAGGCTAATCTAGCTGAATGTTGCAAGTCTTTGGGTAATCGACGTGTCAATGGTGTTGAGATGAAGAAGCTGAATGTTCAAGGACAGATAGTGGATGCTTTTGGAGCTTCCATGGTTGAGCCTTGGCTGGCTGCTCACGCCGATCCTTCCAGGTTTGTATATTATAACCTTGCCTGCTTGTTCCTTTGTATCTTCCGGTTTCACCATTTTTTATCAGCTTTGATGCTTAAAGATAGACAAAGAATGAACTTAAATCAGTTAACAAGTATGAGTTTGAGACATCTGGATTTAGCTGTAAACGACCATAGTATGGATTGTTCTTAGGATTTTAGATAACGTCATACTTCAAGTAGATGGATTTTGGTGTGATACATGAAATGCCTTTATGTTTACTGAAGTTAGAACATCATTTGATTCAGATTGCTACAGCAATTTTGGTGCTTGCTTGCAGAGTTTGCTTTCTTGAATTTAGACCCATTTCTGCAGATTAGATCTTTAGAGTAGTTTTGAGTTGATCTATGAAGAATTAGGAATAAACTTAGGGTTCTGTGGAGAACTATTTAGATGCACTTAGATAGCTTATCTTCCATTGCTCGCAATTTCATATAAATTCTGTTTCTCAACTTGTTGCTCATATGACTTTAAAACAGATGTGTTCTTCTTGGAGTGAGTTGTGGTGGGAACATAGCAGACTATGTAGCACGAAAAGCAGTGGAAGCAGGGAAACTTCTAGAACCGGTGAAAGTTGTTGCACAGGTTCTAATGTATCCTTTTTTCATTGGAAACAACCCAACACAGTCCGAAATAAAGCTAGCAAACTCTTACTTCTACGATAAGCCCATCTCTGTTCTCGCCTGGAAACTCTTCTTACCAGAGAAAGAGTTCGACTTTGACCACCCGGCAGCAAACCCACTTGCTCATAACCGCAGTGGACCGCCTCTGAAGCTAATGCCTCCAACGCTTACAGTAGTAGCTGAGCATGACTGGATGAGAGACCGAGCCATTGCTTATTCAGAAGAGCTTAGAAAGGTAAACGTAGATTCTCCAGTTTTAGAATACAAAGACGCAGTTCATGAGTTTGCAACACTTGATATGCTTCTCAAGACTCCTCAGGCACAGGCCTGCGCCGAAGATATTGCCATTTGGGTCAAGAAATACATTTCGATTCGCGGCCATGAGTTCTCTTACTGAAATTTTACCCTGTTATTATTCATTTTCTTCCTTTTTTTTGTGTGATAGCAAGATTTTCTGGGTAGGATTAGAGACAAGCCAAGATCAGGTCTTTTTGCAAAGTTACCAAATTTATTTTTGGGTGGTTAGCTAAAACAACTTATATTTTTAAATTTTATTATTAAAACAATCTTAATATTTGAATATTACTGAAACGATCTAATTAAGTTTTAAATGGTCGATTTACCCTCAATTCGTTTGGTAACAAAAAACGTAATAACAAAAATGCTATTAATGAATTTCTGCCACGTAAGCGCGCGAAAACTTAAGTCTACCAGAGCTATGACGGTAGATTTTAGAGTTCGGACGGTAAACTCTACCAGAGAATGAGATTAGACTTCTGTTTTGTATGAAGTAGTAAACTTATTTGGAAAAGTCTACCAGATTTGACGGTAGACTTATATTAAACGAAACGATAGATTTTAGTTGAAATATAACGATAGACTTTGGCTTTATCAGTTCTGGTAGATTTACGCGGATAAGTCTACCAGGAGTTTAATTGGAAGACATAGTAGACTTACGTTTTCATGTTACGGTAGATATTATTTTCTATGTAACGGTAGACTTATGTGTTATTTAACAGTAGATTTTTAAACCAGCGTTGACTTGTTGACTTTTTTTGGTAGACTTTAGGTTTTCTGGTAGACTTAAGTGACTTCGATGGTAGATTTTGTAACTCGTGGTAGATTTATCTCGTTATTTATGGTAGACTTTCTGGTCAATTAGTTATGGTAGATTTCAGCCTCACACGGTAGATTTATTCTGTTTTGGTAGATTTTGTTCACATAGTGGAAAACTTAATTTGGTAGATTTCCGGAATTTTGGTAGATTTTATATTTTCGATGGGGTAGATTTTAATTTGTATTACGATAGACTTGTATACCTCCCTATTGTGGTAGACTTTGTTCACATAGTGGAAGACTTAATTTCGTAGATTTCCAGAATTTTGGTAGACTCTATATTTCCGATGGGGTAGATTTTAATTTGGATTACGGTAGACTTGTATACCTTCCCATGGTGGTAGACTTTGTTACCTCCCATGGTGGTAGACTTTTTGTATCTTTAGTACTTTTCAGCTTTGAAATCCAAGATTTCCTTTCCTTACAACTCATGAATCTTTCAAGCCTCTCTTCAGCAAACTTGTTTGTGTGTTTTACTATCAAGTTGCGCATCAGTCTTAATTGTCTCTTACTTAATAGAGGACATAGGAGAAGACTCGCGGTAGTGATGGCTACAAGTGGGTGGATGGTGTTGCTACACTGAGTTAGTCAGAAAGAGAAAGGAGTGGAATCAAAGGGAAGACTTCATTGCGAGAACTTATTGGGTGTTTACTAGAACTTTGTACCTTTAGTCTTGTACTTTTTCATTCAAAAAGTCATAAGTCATTACCGTTTCTTACATAGCATAGAATAAAAATAGATTTTTAATACCGACCGACAACAAGAAACAACAAACATAACATAACAACATTTACTTAAACAAAGAAATAGACAAGGACGTCCACAACAATCACAGCAATACCAAGACCGAACAAAAGCTTCATCTCATTGTCATTTCTTTCACGTTTTGTGTCAACAAGTGCTTTAAGCGCGTTGTAGTTTTCATCAACTGCCTGTAACAATTATGTGAGATGAGTTATCGCGTCTCGATGACGTTGGATTTAAGTATCTCAGCCGATCGTCTAGTTCCAAAATTTCTTGTTTCATGTCACGGAATTTCTCCATCATTGCCTCATCCCACCATTTCCACATATGGCAACCACCATCCTAAACAAAAAGACAATCACAAGTACACAATACTTACATAAACTCTAACAAAAAACAACATAAAACTGAAATTTTCTTTTGCTTACATCGACCCTCTCGCAAGTATAGAATCTTCTACCCGGATTCGTTCCGGTGAATGAGGTTCTGATTAGTGCTTTTTCACAACAAAAACAACACGCGGGAATTCCGTACTCACCTTCACTTCGTGTCCTAGCTCTAGCCAGTCGATCTAGAACCTCGAGAATGAGGTTCTCACTACTGCTGTCACTGCTGTCGTCGCTCATCTTCGCTCAAAAAGAGAGACATGTAAGTCTATTACACCATACAATAAAGTCTACTATAACATACAGTAAAGTCTACCATTACACATATAGTTAACTCTATCATAACATAAAGTGAAGTCACCATATTTGTAACAGAATATCCAGAAATCAGAGAGAGAGATAGAGAGACAGAAGACGAAGAAGCCGAAGAAGACGAAGAACAATAAGAAGTCGAAGAAGAAGACAACAACGAAGACGAAGAAGACGATGAAGACGAAGACGAAGAGGACGATGAAGACGAAGACGAAGACGAAGAAGAGTAACTTACAGTAAAATCGGTGGTCGTATGTCGGAGAAGACAAAGTTTGACGAGAGTCTAGATTCATATGGCAGAGATGACGAAGGTAAAACCCTAATCCCGGAGAAGACAATCGAAGAATTATTTAAAAAGTCATCTTATTAAGTCTACCGCGTGTTTACCGTTGCTTTTAAACTCTACCGTATCATTCTAAACTCTACAGATGTGGTAGAGTTTAGTTAACAATTATGGTAGACTTTATTCGTTATAACAAGACGAAAAGACCATTTTGTCCTAACCGAACTAAGGTATAATTGTGTCTTTGGGTGGCCGCTGTAGTCTCGTTGATCCCATTTCTTTTCTCCGGTTCTCCCAAATTTTGTTCTTTTTATTTTATTTTCTTTCTTGGAAATAAAGTCTACCAACACACACACGTATAACACAAGTAAAGTCTACCATTACATAAAATTAAGTCTACCAACATAGAATTTTAAGTCTACCGAGACATAGAGTAAAGTCTACCATAACATAAAATAGAGTTATTAAGTCTACCGAGACATAGAGTAAAGTCTACCATAACCTAGAATAGAATTATTAAGTCTACCGAGATAGAGAGTAAAGTCTACCATAACATAGAGTAGAATTATTAGTCTACCGAAACATAGAGTATCTACCATAACCTAGAGTAAAATTATTAAGTTTACCGAGACATAGAGTAAAGTCTACCATAACCTAGAGTAAAATTTACCATATCATTAAGTAAAATCTACCTCATCAACTAAAATCATTTTTCTTGGTTTCGAAACTTTTCTCAATTACAACCAATATCAAAATTTCATAACCAGAGAGAGACGAATATACGATAAGAGAGATTACGTGCTTTTTCACACAGAGAAGACGTCAGAGCAGACGACTAAGACGCCGGAGAACACGAGAAGACGCTGGACTTGAGAAAAAGACGCCGGAGAAGATAAGAAGACGCCGGCGAAGACTAGAAGACTTCGGAGAAGATGACTAAGACGCCTGAGAACAAGAGAAAAAGTCGAAGAAGATGCGGAGTTGACGAAAACACGCCGGAGAAGACGAGAAAACGCCGGAGAAGACGAGAAGTGGAAGACGCGGGTGAACACGCCAGAGACTCTTACCCGTGAAGACGAAGACGGGAAGATTCACAGGAATCGAGAATCGCCGGCAGAGAATCGATATTTTGATTTTCGAGACAAATGAAGATGAAAAGATCCTATTAATTTCCCCCCAAAATCAGAAACTGCAACAGGAACTGTTATTTTAAGTCTATCGAGTCGTTGTTAAAACTCTACCGTGTCTTTAATAAAACCCTAGTAACCTAACCGGAAAAATTGAACCGTTTTTAATCGTTTTCCCTCCAAACGTCACTAACTCTACCGTAACTATTATTATAGTTTACCAGCTGGATATCTTTTAAGTCTTACCGTTATATTATATCCCAAAGTCTACCGCTATTACATCTTCTAAGTCTACCGTATCGATATCTTTTTAAGTCTACCGTTATGTTATATCCCAAAGTCTACCGCTATTACATATTCTAAAATCTACCGTATCGATATAATATGTCTACTGTCTTGATATTAGCAACTAATGTCGCTACGACGAAGACAAATGGTTAACTTCATCTTCTTCCTCGCTCTTTCCGATCAATGGTCTTTCATGGTCGTCCTCAAGCGTCGGGTATCGTCGTCGACGTCAGCTTCAGCGTCGTCTTTCTCAACGGCAGCATCGGCGACGCGATGGGAAAATCTCCACAACGTCGCCGATGGTTCTGTTTTTAAAAAAATAATAATAATAATAAATAATGGCATTTCTGTAATAAAAAATCAATTTTTTGATTTTTTATTACCAACTCTTTAAAAAAAAGATTGGTCTAGTAATATCAAATATCACGAAGGTTGTTTTATGCAATTGTCTCTTTATTTTTTGGGGTTACATATGTACGTATTCTTTATAAACCATCTTGGTTCGACCAAATTTTCAAGTTTGTTCTTGGTTTGACTCGAGTTTGTTCTTGGTTTGACATCAGCATCTTGTGGAGCAGATCTTTGACATCAAAAACATCCGTTGGAGCGGGATCAAATTGAAAGTTTCATATACTTGATATACTTGTCTCCATCACTAAATCCAATGACACGATTCTTGAATGCTGAAATTTTCAACTTTTTCGGTAACTTTATCATGAATGATGAAGATATGAAACAAAATAATAATAACCAAAAAGCCGAAGATAAGCTGAAAGGGCTCAATTCGAACCAAGTTTTGGGGATTACAAATCACATTTTAAACAGAGAGACTAGACAAACTAAAAAGAGTATTACAGAACAAGGCGGAAATCAAGAAGATGATTACTTTGAAACTTTCTTCTTCCCTGCAATGGCAATTTTCTTGCCCTTAAGAGTCCTGCAATTGTTCTTGGTTCTCTGTCCCCGACATGGCAATCCTTGGATGTGCCTTACCCCACGGTAACATTGGATCTCCTTCAACCTCTTGATTGCAAGAGCATTGAACCTCCTCTGCAACACCCACAACACAAATCACAATCCATTCTCTAAAGCCTAAAGAACACATATCAGAAACACCAAAACCACATGAAACCAAACTAAAGCAATTAAACAGCAAGTCTAAGGTCTTAATCCAATCTCAACAAGTCATACAGATACCCATTCTGCAAGTAATTGGCTGAGAATGCACTTAAGATACTATATGTACATTACTCGTGTCCTAAGAAAGTGAATGTAAGGGAAAGTGTATACCAGATCACCCTCGATCATATACTTGGAGACTTCATCACGAAGAATGATGAGTTCTTCCTCAGCCATGTCTTTGGTGATCTTGTTCTCCATCTGAAGGTCAACAAGAATCTGGCGAGCCCTAGTTCGACCAATCCCATGAATGTACTGAAGAGAGTACTCAATTCTCTTATTACTCGGAATCTCCACACCCCCAACACGAGCACATCTGATGCTTAGACTCTGTTTCTGCATCTCAATACAAAAACCAAACCCTAAAGACCAGAATTAAAAATACCCAAATTGATGGAGTCTTATTAGGGTTCAAACTGTAACACCCACACAAGATTTCTCTTCTAACCCCTAACCCAAAAATTTGAAGAACGAGATTGAACTACCACACATGACATTAAAAAAGATCAAAAATGATAAATTCAATTACATTGGGAGCGTTTGAAGCAGGGAGAGCAAGAGTGTTGCGAGAGAGAGGATTGGATTTTGCCCAACTGCAAATGAGTGAGAGCGAGTGCGCTACGGGCATCGCAACCATCTGCGCCATTGTTCTATCCTCTTCCTACGAAATTCGAAATTTCAGATTCTGGAAAACTAGTTGAGAGGTGACTAAGAAGAAGAAGATGAAGAAGATGAGCCGAACGGATAAGGCAAACGTCGAATCCAAACGCGTTTCTTGGCTCCGTTTTATTCAAGACAATGATTTAAAGATTTGCAAAAATATATACTTATTGGGCTTTAGTTTTTGTTAGGACAGGCTCGTAAGGCCTGGGTTCACACTATTTAATTTAATTATTTATTCGGATTTCAACATTTATTATTATTTTATTCACATTATTGATTTGTAGATATTTTTCTTTAAAAACTAAGATGAATGGTGATCAATGACACACATTTAATCAAAAGACGAAAGGCATGAGCCTTGGGTCCATGTGAGGACGGAGCCATTGAGGGACCATTATTGAGTTTCTTCTTCTTCTTCTTATGTAAGATGGCGATAAAGAGTCATGAACTCATGATAGAGAGATTGTATAAAAATGGCAAGTGCATAGATGCAAAGTCAACGGACGAGAATGAGTCTTGTTAATTATTGAGATGCTCGTTGACTTCGTTGTTACATATATGTTGTTCTAAATTCTATTGTATTTTAAGTTGTTTGGTTTTTATTCATTTCGCATAATTTTGGTGTTTCTTTTATATAAAGAGTTTTTTTTTTCCTTTTTCTTTTTCACTTTGGGTATCTGATACATTGGAGTTGTACTCACGGTTTTGGTTGCAAGTTTACTATATTCGAGTGTTTCTACGATGTTCATGGTTTCGTTTGGAATTTTCTATATTGTCTCGTGATGCTTGGAGATAAGATCCATGAAACTAATAAAGCTTGGTGTCGTTCTAGTAGCTAAATAAGAGGATATACTCATCACTAACGAAACCAACGTCTGAATGAACCTTATATTGTTGAGGCATGCCCATTTCTGTAACGTAAAGCCTGCACTTCATTATTTTGTTTAGGCAGATCTATATATATTATTTTTACTTTTGATGTTTTTCTAGTCTATATATCTTTAAATGATTAAAAGGCTGTTATTTTTATTTTGTTTTACCGTCTAAGTAAATATGTTTAAAACGAGCCGTTACAATGCTTTGGTTATAAGATTTGGTTCAAAGGAGGAAAATATGATTAAAACATCAAAAGATAAATGTTTTATTATGATAGGAACGACATCACAATTTTTGAAGAAACAAAAGAAAAAGAAGGAAGACACGAGAAAGTAAAAAAAATAAAACTCAGAGAGAAAACAATCCGAAGATGAATGGAAACACATCTCAGAAGAAGAAAGACAAAGCACCGACTAATGCGGTGGCCATGAACTGAGGGTAGGCAGAGAAAGTGGCAGCACTTGGAGACGGAGCCTTGGGTGGCATTGCAGCCGGACCATGTTCATGTGCCGATGGAGCCTTAGCCGGACCATGGTTGATTCCGTTGTGCGACTCGGCAGTCATGACCAACACGGCCAAGACAATGCAGACGAAGGCGAAGCGGATCAAAGAACTTCTTGGTGCCATTTGAATATTCTTCTTCTCCTTCTTCTTCTTCTTCTTCTTCTTCTTTGGTTTCTTTTTTTTGTTGTATACTCTGTAGGATCTATCGACAAAGGGGGTCGAATTTATAGAGAGAGGGGTCCTATAAAAAATGTTTAGTTGGTTAAAAGTCAACGCATGAGAATGAGTCTTGATGTTGAGATGGCCTAAAGTCGTTATCATTTACATGTTGTTCACTTAGAAAATTAAAAAAAAATTGGAAAAAAGAAGAGTGATCATGGTGATGTGTCTGAATATGTTAGTGGACACCCATTTATATGTTCGTATATGTTCTGCCGTTCTGGAACAGCTGTTACTTCGTCACATAAGAGGTGTGTTTCTTGACTAAACCACGATTGACCCGGTTTGATTAGGGATTGAATTGTGAGGCCGGTCAGGTTTTTGGCTCTAGTTGTGGTATAAAATAATAGAATTTTAGCATTAGTTTAGTTTCGTGGCTTTTGATAGTTTGATTTCGCCAATAGAGCATTCCAACTATACCAACAACTTTAAGATCAAACATCCGAAAAGAATACTTGTATCAGGCTTGAAACTTGAAAGCAAACGAGTTAAGTGTAACAACATGACTCTTTTAATTAAAGTTATAGTATTCATATTTCTCTGTTTCTTAAAACAAAATTCTAGAAAACAAATAGCAAAAGAAATAATAATTTGAAAAAACGGTAGAAATGTTTGCTAAGAAAAATGAAGTAACGAGTGGAAAAAGAGAAACTAATATTCAACATTATGTAATCCATTTGTACCGTTCAAGCTTTAGGCCCAATTAGTGACTATACAGAATTAAGCTGGACCTAATAGGCAGAAAACGTAAGACTATACTTTTAGTGGGCCTAAATTTGATGTTATTTGATTTTGGTCCCTTGTATTAATACTTTTCCTACACATGGTCCCTCATGTATTATTGTTTTTGCCGAGGTCCCTCTCATATACATTACATTTTTCTAAAATTTAGTTCAGGTCAGTGAACCAAAACAGAATCGAATATTTGGTTAGCTGCAATTTTATTTTCTTGATGTACCACACATAAGATAGAAATATAGTAAGTTTGTTGACCAAGGCCGTATAGAAACACATAATATAAACGATAATGTAAGATTTACGGAATGGAAACATAAATTATATGTACGTCGATGATAAATCAAATCTCTTATTTATTTTAACGTCGAATAACTCGCTCGGTTACCTAGTTTACTACAGTATTTTAATGCAAATAATGTTTACATAACATTATGAGGCATGAAGGCTTTTTTTTTTCTTTTGGGGTTAAAGAGATGCACGAAGGATTAAATATTCAATAAAGAACAAAAAAACTAATGCAATTTGGATATACGTTATATATTATTTGGGGAGTACACTTATACAATTAACCTTACAAGATATTGATATTTACATCACATTGTCATTACACAAGAAAGAGCAAATTATAATTTCACATTAAAAGTAATTTAGTCATTTATTAATTTCGTTTTAATTAATTTATTTATTTTAATTTTTTTAAAAAGTAGTTAAAAATAGATTTTATGAAGATTTTTTTGATTTAGTTAAATACACTAATTAAATTAAATTAAATGTTGATTTAATTTTTCAAAAATAAGAGATTTGATGTAGATTGCGATTCTTTTTTTTTTGAAATGTTAATGTTAATGTTAGTTCCTCTTTATAATATCAAATCTATTAATAGATTTTTTGTAGATTTAAAAATGTTAGTTCATATATGACTTAGTTTAACATGGTGTACAATTTAACATAATATTGTAACATTGTAATTTAATTTTTAAATTTATTTCAATTATAAAAATTTGGTAATTAAAACAGAGCAAGATATAATTAAAATTCAAATAAAAATTATCCAGAAATTTTCTGTTAGGAATAATATATCGCAATATCCAATATCGCTAATAGACAAACGATCTTTCAACAAAAAAATATATTCTACGAAATCAATCTTAGAATATCATGGTTAATATTTTCTAAAAGACCTTAATTAATATTTTAGAATATCGCAATCTTCCAAAACTTTATTTTTTTCTTCGATTAAATCAAAAAAATATTCTGATTTTATATATAATTTTCCCAACAGAAAATTTCCAACATCGTCGTGTATGAAAGATTGATTTTATATTTCTGATTACAAAATGTTTACGCGGATATTACAAAGATTCGATATTATAAAAACTGATATTATAATTTTCTTAAAGTTTTGGAAAAATTACAATTTTCTAATATCCTGATTTTATAATTTTTGGATATTTTTTTATAATTGCAATTTGTCCGTGCTATAAGACGGGATATATCCTAGTATAAATTTGTTTTATTAACAGATTTCTAAGTTTAGGTTGGTAGTTAAAGAACATAGTATAAATAGGATATATAGCCTAATGAAATATTTCAGAACTGATATATAATTAGATAAATTTCTACATATTTGACCCCTATTTGGATATATGCATATACCTTCAAGTAGATGAAGAATATTCCTTCATGCATGAACGCGAAACCTCTCCGCATTTGGAGTATTTTAATGCAAATTTGTTTCTCTTGCCTTCATATCTTATGAGCAACTTAATTATTCCAAACCCTGAAATCTTATATAAAATGGATATTTTGTTATTTAACACATATACAGTAGTAAAAATTATTGGACCAAAATTGTTCCAACCAGTGTGCTTTTCCAATGACTCTCTAATATTTTATATTTTTCCTTAATTGCAAACATTATAATTCAATAAGACGGATTTGTCTGATAATACGTATATAAAATTACTAACATTAGTACGTAAGTTTTTGAATATTATTTATATAATAATTCTTGAAAATAATGTTTTGGAAAGTTTAACGAAAGTTAAATCTAAGAAATAGTACTAATCGTCGTTAATGGTTATAACATTGAAGAAAATATTATGCTGGTTCAATTCTGTTGGCATTCAACTCTAGATGAGTTTTGTTTATTTTAATACTACTATATAAAAGACATAAACATTATAGCCCGACGGCTCTGACTAGATGAATTCAAATTTGACTTTCTTTATTAAGCAAGTTGTCCAATCATGACGGTGCAGTGCAAACTAACAAATTATGACGTAAAAAGTCGATTCCTTAAATATTAATAACAAGTACAAAATATTTACAAATAGAATAATGAAAAAGAGAAATGCCTTGATATGACAGAATAAGCACAAGGCTTTGTAGAGGGGACCGATGGATCCAAACAAATCTCAAATCGTTTTCTTTTAACCAAACCTTTAATAAAACATTAATCAATCAATGAAATCCCTTCACTTTCCAATTAAAGTAATCATATATATAATATTAATGATCATAAGCTTAAAATAACAATCTTACAATAAAGCAAACAAATAACTAGTAAATCTGGAAACTTGATTAGTAATATTGGGCCTTTTAACTTTTACTCAAGAAATTTCAAGTTAAAGTCTAAGATTCTTTTGGATCGGTAAAAGACGGGTGTTTTAGTTATTTAAAGCGCATGATGACAAATATATGGCTAATGAGAAGCTAATAAATATATATTTGATTTCTAACTTAGACACACACAAAAACGTATTCACCACTCAAATTTGCCAATGGACTCTACTCGGTTGATTCATCGTCATATCGAAAATTAGAAAATTTTGTATATATATAGGGTAATTTATTTTGTTATTCTAATAATGAGTGTTTAAATCTTTAAAATGACGGAAACATGCATGTTTTGAAAAAATATGGATTCTGTTAGAAAATAAGTGAAAATAACAATTTTCTTATTACCTTCATGAATACAATGTGTCTCATTTGTCGGTAATCACCATGTTAGTTGTCAATTTAGTTAGAATACCACTAACAAATTATTTTAAAATTTTATTTTTTGTCTATAAATAATATACACACTGGATTTGAACTTAGGTTGTGGCAAGATGACGACACTAACACAAATTAATAAGCTCTATATCTTGATCACTAATAAATTATTCATCTGCCATCACGTATGACAAATTAATTAGCCTCTCTTTATAAAAACAACAAAAGATAATTATGTAATGTTATATGCATATATAGTTGATCGCATTGAATATTTATCTATACCTATTAATTTTTTTTAATACCTATTAAAATATGGCTGTAGTGCAAACTTTGATAATTGATGAATCATAAGCTTAAAAGAAGTTTGTCGACAAGTTCATATTATTGTAATACAACCTCACACACTTCTCACTAAATCTTTCTTTAATTGTCTCTGCAATCATTATTTACTGCATCACTTATTAGTGTGTTGCTTTAAATTTGGAATTATTTGTCTTTTAGCCTGTAAGTGACCTGTCAACAGAGAGAATCTTTGCCTTACCCAACTCACCTCTTATTATTTATAAGCAATGCCCATTACTTGATCCAACGCTCTCTTCTTTATATTTCTGACTAACTCAAGCTCTCTCGGTTTGCTTTAAATTAGCATTAGCTATATGTAAAATAATTGGTAGATGTCATTTATTAGCTTGCTTTTAAAATAATTCAATGGGGAGAAAACCGTGCTGTGACAAAATTGGATTGAAGAGAGGTCCATGGACTATAGAAGAAGATCATAGACTCATGAACTTCATTCTTAACAATGGCATCCACTGCTGGAGAATTGTCCCCAAACTCGCAGGTACTTCTTTATTTTATACATACATAGTTATGCATGCATAATTACGGTTTATTTTCACGATTTTTTTTATTTTATTTTTATTATGGGGGTTTGATGATTACGTGTGCATGAAGGGTTGTTGAGATGTGGGAAGAGCTGTCGATTGAGATGGATTAATTACTTGAGACCCGATCTCAAGAGAGGTGGTTTTACTGATGCTGAAGAAGATCGGATTATGGAACTTCACTCTCAACTTGGCAACCGGTACGATAATTCTTTTTCCTTTTTTATCATATATTTTCGTTAGCCGGTGTCAAGCTAGATTTTTGACAAAATCTCTCTCCAAATGTAACACCGTGCTTGGATAAAATGGTCCGATATGTTATCCTTAAATTCATTTATTTCTTTCCCAAAATCGTGAATATAATTCTCTTAAACCGAGTTTGACGTCTATACTTTTGCATGGATTGAATGAAGTAGTAACTATCGGCTGTGAAGAAAAAAAAAGGATATGTGAGGATTTATATATACATATGATATAACATTATATATGTATATTTATCCTTCGTGTTGTAGGCATTTTTTTGTTTATTTAGTTCATGCGATATTGTAATATAGAGTGTTACTGATATAGTTACGGTATATGTTAAACGCCTTAGTTAATTCTTTCAGCTTATTACATGTTTTATTCAATGCTTTGGACGTTGTAGGTGGTCAAAAATTGCCTCTCATTTCTCTGGTCGAACGGATAACGAGATTAAAAACCACTGGAATACAAAGATCAAGAAGAAGATGAAACATCTTGGGTTAGATCCGGCAACGCATGAACCGATTAATAATATTAGCCACCAAACCGAAGCTAACCAGAACACAAAACCAAACATGTGTCCTTCAATCAAGGAAGCAGAAGAGATCAAGGATCAAACTCCAAAAGATGATGTTATAACGGAAACAACGAAGACATTAATAATATCTGATAATGAGGAAGAACTTCTGGCGAAAAACTGCAAAACTCTATGTGAAAACGAAGTAGACAACGGATCTCTATTTGTAACGCAAGGCAATGAGATATCCTCTTCGTCTTTTTCTTCGCTACACAGTAGTTTTTCAAGAAGTGAATCTTCATCATATATTGCAGAAGATTCGATCTCTTTAGAGCAATGGGACTTGGATATGACGGATCCTTTTGTACCATGGGACCTATTCGCCAATCTTGATGACAATCTTTTCTTTTTATGAATGTAATATAACAATTGTAATATATCTATATGTATTAATTATCGTTAATTAGTAATTAGTAGCTTAATTCTTGTATGTAAGATGTGAATTATACATATGACGTGCGATGTTGTATTATAATTTGCTCATACAATATGTATTAGGTGTTGTACTTACGCATGGAATTTAAAATATGTTATTAAGTGTAAATCTATTTTATTAATTATATATACTATTAGATTTAAAGATTATGTATATTTTTATATTGTAAATCTTTTCAGTAATAATAATGATTAGTTATATCGTATATATATTGCCTAAAAATGTGTAATAAATTTTCAAAAAAAATCAAGTAATCAAGTATGTCAAATAATCTATAATGGCAATACAATATAATTTCTCTAGTAAACAAAATTTTTTTATATATATTTTTTAAAATGTAATGAGATGTTGACACGTCAGCATGACAATGTTGTAATATTTTACATCAACATAATGTTATTTTGGTAAAAATAATTTTTAATTAATATATAATAAAAATAATTTATAGGGGATGCATATCAAAAATTATAACACCAATTCTCTCAATTAAAAAAGTTATATCATTTGTTTTGAAAATTATAATGTCAATTTTAGTATAATCTGTCAATTTCAGGATCACCATCATAGTTGTTGTTCAAATAATGTTTTATTGTATCTTTGAAGATCCACACAATTTTACAAAATTTAAACTATATATATTGAGAAGTTAAAAATGAATTATATCACATTTAAATAAAAACGGCAACATAAATAGCAAACCCAATCATATATCCCACATATGCGACACACTAAGGTATGTATTAATTTATATTATCTGTTATCATTGTGTTCTTTATAGTTAGGTGAATTAGGTCAATGCGGCCTTTCATGTGGACTAAAAGAAACATAGAATAAACAAAACTTGTGAAATTGACAAAACCTTTATATTAAAAAAATGAAACTCATGAAAAGTGACCCGTATCAAAATTAACTATGAGTTCCAAAGTAAATGGTACCTACCTATTTTTACAAAATACTCCCTTATTTCTAATAGATTGATGTTTTTAGTTTTTCTCTTGTTCCTAAAAACTTAATTTTATAGATAAAAAAAAGCTGAATAGTGTCTCCACTTAATGTTTTTTTTTCACGTGGCATGATAGATAGTGGTCTATATTTTCTCTTGTCACCCATAAAAATAATAAATTAATTAATAATTAAATATTTATTGTTTTTTAAAATGTGTGAAAACCCCAAAACATCAATTTATTAGGAACAGAGAGAATAAAATAACAATGCACCTACTTTTATAAGCATGCATTTGATTATTATTATTTTGTTGTAAAGAATCAATGAAGTAATCACTTCTACTAAACTATCGATTAACTATTATTATATGTCCTAAGAAGATTTGATTTGATCGGACCAAAATAAACCAAGGTTAAACATTTTTAAAACAGTTTTAGATCATGGTGATCGTAGTTGTTGAGATAAAAGACAATGACGATCGATGTTGCTTGCGTCAAGTGTTTGGATTTTTGCAATCATTGAATTAACTTATATACTTTCCATAATTATTTTATCAGTTGTATTAACTACAAATTTTCAAGCGTACAAGATAACTTTCATATAATATTGTATAAAAACTGTTCCATGTTATTTAACCCAAAAAAATTGTTACCAGTTAAGAATAAAACTTGCAAATTTAGAAACCCTACGTCGTCGTTTATGATTTTTACATGCACATAATCTCAAACCATTTCTAAAGCTATATATAATAAGCTTATGGGCTTAGTATAACTCAGACGTAACTATTTTCTTTTTGGGGTGAAGCTGTGTCAAATCTAAATACCCAAGAAGCATCAACTCTCTCTCAAAAGGAGGTGATCCAGTCCAGCCGCACCTTCCAATACGGCTACCTCGTTACAATTTCACTCCCGTCACTGTATTTTGAATGAAAATTTCGAAAGGTAGACAAAATAAAACGGACGAAATAAGCCCATGGGCCGTAAGAGTTTAAAATTAGCTATTTAATTCATACTTGCTGCAATGCTGGATCGTATCGTTGGCTATATGTAAATGTAACTTCTTTTTTGTTTTTTGTTTTTTGTTTTTATATACGCATGCAAAACCCTAAGCAACCTAGAATAGGCGAATAGGCGAATAGGCAAAGGCCTATATAGAGACCGTCTGTATACTCAAAACCTTCAAATCCATCTCGTTGTAGTCAACATCGAGCATGGATCGATCCGTAGTGAGATATGAATTGTTGGAGAACGTGTCTTTTTAGTGATTGACGATGATGATGAATTAGATGCATAGACAACACGGAAATCATAATTCATGATGAATACAACCTAAGTGCAAGCAAACCGAATCCATTCTAATCACCTCTTGACACTAAGCTACAAAAGATAACAAGAGGCTGAAGAAGGAGGAAAAAAACAGCCAAGGCAGCCGGAGGAGCAGAGGACGTGGTTGTCTTGTCGCGAGATATGACCTCGACGATCATCTTCTGACCTTTCTCGCAGTGACCAGACATTCCACTTATGAAATAGTAAGGAACATAATGATCAAACATGAATCGGGTCTTGCCCGTAGTCGAGTAGAATCTCGGGTGCGACGAGTTGCATTGCTTGTAATCCTCCTTCGTAACTTGCATCACCGAGTCTTTCTTGTACTTGAATCCTTTTAAACCCCACAATAACAAACACAAACAAAAGGAAAAATATATCAAATTTGATGTTAAAAAGTTCGAAACATTTTTTATCTTGAGTATATATATAATGTATGCTTACGAATGGTGTCTCCGACTTGGAACCGTTTATTGGAAGCCCAATCATTGAGACTCTCAGAAGAATTTGCAGGAGGAACGACCCACTTGAGTTTGTGTTCATGGGAAGATACAGAAGCTGAAATCATTAAGTCAATATCAAGCCAAAGAAACATATTATTAGAGTATAGAGTATTTTGTAAATTCATATGTTTGTATATAAATACGTATATTTGTATATAAATACGTATATAATTAGTTAAAGTTAGAGTTTAATACATGTATAAATATAATGTACAATACTTACTTTTAGATTAATGAAGAATACAGCTTTTATCTTCGTCTCTTTCACTTGATATGGTATCAGAGCAAACCCACCATTAAAGCTTCGATTCTTCATTTTTTCTTCAATTCAAGCTACAATGAGCTTCCCAATCCATCAATGGATGCTCGATTTCATTGTTCAATTGATTCTTGTGCTTATTAAAGTGCTTTCTTGTTTTTTTTTCATCTTGATACTTCCGCTTCTCTTCTGAATTTTTGACCTCAAATCGAGTTGATTTTTCTTTTCTCAACGCGATTCTCTTTCTGAACTCCAAATTTCTGTTCAATGGAGTCAAATCAACAAGAAGAAGCACCAGGAGCACAATCTGGATCTACTTACAACCATCAGTCTACGGACCAATATGAGAATCCTTATTTCTTGCACGGCATAGACCACGCAGGCTTGATTCTCGTCTCTGATCGGTTAACTTCAGGCTCTGACTTTCATTCTTGGCGTCGCTCAGTTCGTATGGTGCTCAATGTCAGAAATAAGCTTGGTTTTATCGACGGTACTATTCCCAAACCTTCTAGTAACCATCGCGATGCTGGATCTTGGTCTAGGTGTAATGATATGGTTGCTACATGGCTCATGAATTCTGTTTCAAAGAAAATAGGTCAGAGTCTCTTATTCATGTCTACGGCTGAAGCTATATGGAAGAATCTTATGTCTAGGTTTAAGCAAGATGATGCTCCTAGAGTTTATGAGATTGAACAAAGATTAAGTTCCATTCTGCAAGGGTCTATGGATGTTAGCACCTATTATACAGAATTAGTTACTCTCTGGGAAGAATATAAAAACTATGTAGAGTTGCCTCAATGCACTTGTGGGAAGTGTGAGTGTAATGCTGGATCACAGTGGGAGAAGTTACAGCAGAGGAGCAGAGTAACAAAGTTTTTAATGGGGTTAAATGAAATATATGAACCTACCAGACGTCATATCTTGATGTTGAAACCTATTCCTACTATTGAGGATGTGTTTAATATGGTAGCACAAGATGAACGTCAAAAACTGATTAGACCTTCTACAAAATACTCTATACTCTATACTCAATGTTGCAAGATCATTACTTTTCCAATCAAAAATACCACTTGTTTATTGGAATGATTGCATTCAGACAACAGTTTTTCTTATTAACAGGACACCTTCTTCTCTTTTAAACAACATGTCACCATATGAGATTTTGTTTGATAAAAAACCAGATTATTCTTTTTTGAAAAACTTTGGCTGTCTATGCTATGTTTCTACTTTGTCCAAAGATAGAAATAAATTTTTCCCAAGAGCTTTGCCATATGTTTTCATAGGATATCCATCTGGTTATAAAGGATATAAGGTGTTGAATCTAGATACTAATGTGGTGTCTGTCTCAAGGAATGTTGTGTTTCATGAAAATATTTTTCCTTTTAAAAATACTCTCACTGTTGCACAATCTGATGATGATTTGTTTTGTAAATCTATAATGCCTCTGTCTACACCATTGGCACTTGATTCTGTGTCATATGTACCATTGTCATCGTCTCCATTACCTGTTCATGAACATAGCATACACTCACATGATATTCCACCAACACCAGTCTCTAGTGCTCCACCAATACCACTGGAAACTAAGCTTTCTGCTCCAGTAGATGTTCCTCTCAACAGTGCAAAGCCAAAACGTCAGACAAAGGTACCAAGTTATCTATCTGACTATCATTGCAATTTTACAGAAACTTCAAACTCACTTTCTAATCATTCATCAGTTCTTTATCCTTTGTCCTCTGTTTTGTCCTATGCAAATCTTAAACCATCATATAGGTCTTTTGTCCTTTCTTGTTCTATTACATCAGAACCAAAGAATTTTAAACAAGCCATGACAGATCCTTTATGGAACCAAGCCATGGATGTGGAGATCTCTTCTATTGAGCAAAACAGAACTTGGAGTATAGAGTCTTTGCCACCTGGTAAACATGTAATTGGATGTAAGGCCAGATTAGTTGCAAAAGGTTACACTCAACAGGAGGGAATTGATTACATAGATACTTTTTCTCCAGTTGCTAAATTGGCAAGTGTGAAACTTTTGTTAAGTCTTGCTTCTGCTTATGGATGGAGTCTGACACAGATGGATGTCACTACAGCCTTTCTGCTTATGGATGGATTTTTATGAGCTATACACCTGCTAATAATGCGCCATTGCCTTCTAATCCAGTTTGCCGCCTACACAAGTCCCTATATGGTTTAAAACAGGCTTCACGGCAATGGTACCATTGTTTCTCTACAGTAGTGCTTACTGCAGGCTTCATTCAATCCTCTGCAGATAACACCTTGTTTGTTAAGAAAACAGGTTCTTCATTCATTGCCTTGTTAGTCTATGTTGATGACATACTAATAACTTCAAATTCTGACTTGGAGTTACAGGCACTGAAGAACATTCTTCATAAAGCATTCAAAATGAAAGATTTGGGTACTCCAAAGTTTTTTTTTAGGCCTGGAGATTGCTAGAAATGCAACAGGTATCTCTCTTTGTCAGAGAAAATACACCTTGGATATTCTTGCTGACACGGGTATGTTAGCTTCTCAGCCTTCTTCTATTCCAATGGATCCTAGTTTGAAGCTGAATAGGGATACAGGAACTAGATTAGAGAATGGAACAGCTTATAGAGAGTTAATAGGTCGTCTTTTATACCTTACTATAACCAGGCCTGATATTACCTATGCTGTTAACACATTGAGCCAGTTTCTGTCATCACCAACTGATATTCACATGCAAGCTGCTCACCGTGTTTTGCGATATCTGAAGTCTAACCCTGGACAGGGCCTTTTTTATGCTGCTGAAACAGAATTATGTCTTAATGCTTTTGCTGATGCGGACTGGGCTGCTTGTCAAGATACACGCAGGTCAATAACTGGATACTGTATATACTTGGGTACTTCATTAATCTCTTGGAAGTGCAAGAAACAACAAACAGTGAGTCGCAGCAGCACGGAAGCAGAGTACCGCAGCATGGCCTTAGCTACTTGTGAGTTACTTTGGATGCAGCAACTACTCACGGATTTGAAAGTCTCATTAACATCTCCTGCCAAACTTTATTGTGACAACAAATCTGCTATTCATATTGCTACAAATCCAGTGTTTCATGAAAGAACGAAACACATTGAGATCGACTGCCATACTATCAGAGATCAACTCAACCTTGGATTCTTGAAGCTTTTTCATGTCTCTAGTTCTAATCAGCATGCAGACTTCTTGAAGCTTTTTCAATCTAGTTCTAATCAGCATCGAACATTTTGACAAAGCCTCTGAATCGGGTCCATCTATTCTTCCGAATGTCTCATTTAATCTCATCTTCATCCGGTTCCACTTCAAAGGCTTGAGGGGGGAGTATTAGAGTATAGAGTATTTTGTAAATTCAATAGTTTGTATATAGATACGTATACTTGTATATAAATACATATAGAATTAGTTAAAGTTAGAGTCTAATACATGTATAAATATAATGTACAATACTTACTTTTAGATTAATGAAGAATACAGCTTTTATCTTCGTCTCTTTCACTTGATACATATCTATAGTCTCTGTTTCGATTTTTCTGCGCCTAAGAATGAACAACAGTGGAGTTAAGTCTTTATAAATTGAGATTTTATAAAGAAATTGAGACGAGTTGGTTACGAGAATAGAGAGAGAGAGATATGGAGATAGTGGAGAGATAAGTGTTAGTGGTTAGTTAAGTATTTTAGTTTTCTCTGTTTGTCAATGCAACACGCGGGCACAGAGGACGATCATGTCGATCAAACACTCTGACCTAGTTTGAAACAGTTATTTCTCGGATTAGAGTATAAGTCTAGAAATTTAACTAAATTGAACGTATTTTCTTTTCCGAATATTTTGATAAGGAGTGAATAAAAAGTTTTTCAATCTACTATGAAATTAATCTCGATTTTTTATGCAGAAATTAAGGAGCATATGAAAATCTAGAATTCTCCCCTACCGGCTTAGCCGTCCATGTTTTATGGATTTAAACTTTAAAGTATGCTATAAGAAGGCCCAATAGAAAAAAATGAGTTCAGGATTATATCTTTAGAATAACGAGTTGGAAAAACTTAGTGGTGGTAAAAAAAAATCTAACCCAAAAAATCGAATCAGGTGATTCGGTTTGGTTTTGGTTTCTTCCAAAAACCCGTTTGGTTATAATTAAATAATTTTGGTTTAGTTCGGTTTAAAACTATAAAACCATTTAATTTTTTTGTGAGTTTCTAATTTTTTTTATTATAACTCACATGTTTGGTTTGCGTTAAATAATTCTTTATGTTTCTTCGCGACCAAAATAAATTTTGCAAGTTAATTTTTTTTTTCTTTTTATATATGTAGATTGATTTGTCTTCTTTACTTTTCTTCGTCATCCTCCTTTTTCTTCGCATAGTTCCTCTAGAGAGATATTCGTAATTTAATGAATCTAGAGACCTATATAATTATTAATTGCCATAATATTAGTATTATCATTATTATTATTATTATTATTATTATTATTATTATTATTATTATTATTATTATTATTATTATTATTATTATTATTATTATTATTATTATTATTATTATTACTATTATTACTATTACTATTACTATTACTATTACTATTACTATTACTATTACTATTGTTAACTTCTAGTAACACTTAACACTAGAAGTTTTGACTGGGATTCAATCAAAAACTTGTTGGGCAATTATTAACAAAAGCATATATAACGCAGACATCAATCTAATGATTTAACGCAGACATTCATCTATCGAGTTCTCTAGAGTGCACTTCGATTCTGCTTTCTTCTTCGTTATATAGTTTTTTATTTGGATTTTGACTCGTGGTGAGATCGGCTGATGAGCAAATACTGCAACAATATGAATGAAAAAGATATATGATTCTTAGTATTTAAGTCTCTGATAATATATTTGGTTTGATCAGAATTAAATTTGGATTTGGTTCAGCTTATTTGGGAAAAGAACCAACGGTTTGAAACAAAATAAAAATCTGATTTGAAGTCTTTACTCTTAAGAAAGATTTCACTAAAAAACTCACCATATTATCAAGAGTTGGTTAAGTCTGGTAATGTCGGTTTATTTGGTAAAAGAACCAACGGTTTGTTAAAATTAAAAAATGATTTTAAGTCGTAAAGAAAGATTCACAACATAACTCATCATTGTAGGAAGAGTTTTGATGAACTTCTGCCATGATGAATTTCGAATAAAAATTCACATATCAGACTTCTGAGATTCTTTTTCTTAAGAATCAATAAGAATAAAAATTCATTATTCTGAGCAGAAGCTATATAATTTTGAAATAATATAATTTATCCAAAACATATAAATTACTCTTGTAAAAACGATCATACTTAGCTTGTCTTGAATCTTTTTTTTTTTTCCTTTCAAATCTTATATCTTGTATCCAAACTTTATTTTAAATCAATTCCAAATTGAAATACTGTATTTTAAAATATTTTAGAATTTGGGTGGATATAGGCATATCTCCTAAGTCGTAACTAGCTTATATTTTCTTGCAACACCTAGGAAGCTTATATATATAATAGAGAGCAGGCGTGCCTCTGTTATAAAAAAAACACCAGCATAAAAAGTTTTTTAAAAAATAGGCCACATTTTTTTAATATGTGTTATTGTGTATTTGATAAAATTTATATATTTCTAATTGTTATTATTTATTTTCTAAGAAAATTATGTAAATTTAACATTTTTATTTTAGTATATAGTAAAATAAGACCATATTTAGTAATAAAAATAATTAGGATAAGGAAAAAACCACATAATTAGTAATATTTTTTATATGAAAAAGACCACATATTTTTTTTCGCTTTAGGCCTCCGTAAACCTAGGCACGGCACTGAATAGAGAACATTACAAAAAATAATAAAGCTACTTGAAATTTGCAATAAATTTACATACTTATACTGTATATACAGATTTAGTGCGTTGTTCATAGATTTTATTGTTTAAGGATTGTGGTTGTAGGTGTGACTATCGTAGCTATAGAATTTATTGTTGTAGAAATTAGATGGTAGATTTATGGTTGTACAAACTAGGTATTATAAAAAATCTTACAGATATAACCAATTTACTTATACCATAGTTTCAGGACAAAAATACACAAACTTATACGATCAGTCTAGCTATACCTACATAAACTCACAAAAAAAACATACCTGTTTATACATGAAAAAATAAGGAAGATTGTTAAGCTAGATACGACGATAACGTATTGGGCCAATTGTTTTTGGAGGAAGGGCCCAATGGTTTGCTGAGTAACATCAACCCAATAGCCAATGGTCCAATTGTTGGCATTCGTGTTTTCGGTGGCTAGGCAAAAATCAAAACGACGACCGATCTGCAACAACATAAGGACTCGCAGAAGATTCGTGTTTCTTTGAGAGGAAAGAAAAGAAAGATAAATCCTTTTTTTTCTTCTTAACACAAAAAGCATTCATTCATTCTAAAATGTCATTACAATGTTTATCAAAATAGATGGGCAGTCTAAGACATGTTTTGCCATAGCATCGTCACGTCACAAACATTGCTTTCTCGGAGAGCAAAATGAAAACTGAGATTGCTTCCGTCCCGCACCATCCCTTTTATCTCCGACGTAAAACTATGAAAACACGGCCAAAGAACCAGATTATGAACCGCATCATTTATATCCTTGCAATCCGTCTCAAACATAACATTAGTTATACCTTGACGGATAATACAACCAACTCCCAGACGAGAGCAGTAGCTTCAGTTACTAAAGATAAATCCTTTTATACTGATTAAAAATATAATTTTTTATACTGATTAATCAGAATTAAAAACTCAACCCCAAGTCGGTTTAAGTTCAATATCATAAAAATTCTTGTACAATGTGTTTCATCTGACTAAGCTCTCTTCTCTTTGTCTGGTCGAGGACCCAAAAGATTAAGATCAATGGTGGCTCCATAAGTCTCAGCTGATTTAACAACCGCATCATATGGCTTAGAAGAGAGCTTAAGCCCTTCGTTTTGAGCCTTCAAATGTAACTCATAAGCAAGCCTTGGCTTTGCATCATTTGCAAGAGCCTCGATCAACATCTCGTAAGTTATCTCATTAGGCTCAACCTTCTCACCTCTCATTCTATGAAACCACTCATAAGCCACACCACTTAACCTGTTCCTCGCGCAACCACTTATAACCGCGTTGTAAGTCACAACGCTCGGCTCAATACCCTTTGAAGCCATTTCCTTGAGAAGGGTATCCAAAAGATTGAATTTTTGCTGTCCTGTCAAAACTGAAGCCATTGTTGTGTACGCGTAAAGATTTGGCTCAATCCCTACCTTAACCATATGGTTCCAAACCCGAAACGCCTCATCATATAACTTCCCTTTCTCAAGAGCACTGAGCAGCGCACCGTATGAGATTACCGTTGGCTTTTCGCCGCTGTCAACCATTGCTTTAAAGATTTGGATCGCAGCTGTGGTCTCAGAGGCTTTTGAACACGCTACAAGAACCGCGTTCCAATGTCTGCTCTGCGGTTTCAATCCTTTATCTTCCATTTTGTTAAGTAGCCTAACTCCCCATCTCCATATCCTTCTCCTACTAGCTGCACTCAGCAAGATATTGAAATGAGAGACCACTAACTCGTAAGACAAATTGTTCGGTTCAGGTCCTTCGTCAAGAAGATCCTCGTAGATCTCTAACGCTGCCCACCATTTCTTAGCCTTACCCATCAGCCAAATCAAATGGTTGCAGACAGATAGACTTATCTCAGGAAACCTCTCTCTGATTCTTTTATACAACTCTTTACCAACAATATAATGTTCTTCACGTGTGCATGCCCATATAAGCCTCTCGTGCTCTTCCCTACTCGGTTTAAGTCCCGCATTGTCCATCGCATTCAAAAGCTTCAACACTCTAGTAGTCCAGTTTTCATCTTTCACCAGCCACCGCCTCATCACCTGGTAGCATATTCTACCAATAAAGTTTTCGAGCTTAACAAACTCAAATTCCCAATCGTAATTAGTGTCATTCCCTATTTCCCTCTTTGAGTATTTCTCTCTCAATTCAACAAAGAACTCGAGAGCTCCCATACCGTTTTCCATTCTTCTGTAGACGAGCAAAGCCGTTGAATATGTTATCGGGTTAGGCTCAAAACCTTTTTCCTTGACTAAATCAAGAATCCCAAGGGCCTTGTGAAACTCCCCTTCCTCCATGTAAATAACCATCAAAGTATTGTAAGTAACAATGTTTGGAACAATCCCTTCTTCCTCCATATCACTCAGTATCTTCTCTGCTTCCCCAAACCCACTCGACTGTTTCATCGCACCCAAAAGACTGTTATATATAAACAGGTTTGGACCTATGACACCGCCTGATTCACTCTTCTTCCTCTTAAGCCAATCTACTACCGCTATCGCAGGCTTCAGTCTCTTATCCTTGCCAAAACCCCTTATCATAGCACAAAATACTTGTAGAGGCAATTCTCCCTTCTCCTTGAGAACAACATCCACATCATCAGCTGTCTTAGCAGCTCGTAAACTATACGCCAATTCTCTAACATCAACTCTTGAATTGGTTTTTTCTCCTCCATTTACAGCTTGTGGTTCAGAGTGATCAACAGAAACTGAACTTGAATCTTCCAAGGAAACTTCTTCCCCGAGCTCTCGTTGCTCCGTGGCCCATCCTACCCCAACCGATGATCCCAACAAACTTCTCTTTGGCTCACACAGAAACAGAACTTTTGAGGTAGGATTTATGGCCAAACCTTCAAATTTCCTATTACTAGAAACCAAGATCAAGCTAGAGATACTACCAAAGCAAGCCTGTTCAACAAAACAATGTCTCTTTCTACTCTTGGGGCTAACTACAAAACAAGAACAATCCAACTCAAATTCCAATCTTGATCCAACCAAAAGACCAGACTTTAATGGCCAAATGCTTAAAGCTTGCATCTTTTTCCAACACAATTTCACCAGCAGGAACAATCAATGAAAAACCAAACGCTCCAATTTCGCATGTTGCCGCAAAATTCACCGGGAAAAACAATAACCCATGAACTGAAATTCCTCAAGGTCGTAACTTTTCTGTACAATTCCTCACTAAACACAACAAAACCCCCCCGAGCACAGATTCTTCAACAATCTCGAATTCGAAAACTCAGACGCAGCCCAAAACAGAGATGGTTTTAGCTTCTCTTTGGTTTAGTGGTGGTGTGGTGCGCTTGTGGCCATCCAATCTCCCAAGAGCGGGTAAGCTTCAACTGCTGCAAGAGAAAAAACCATGTAACGGTGTTGATTATTAAACCCAATAACTTGGCCCAGTACCCGTGTTTTAAGGCCTTTATCGATATATTTTTTATTTTATTTTACTGACAAATATGCAATTTTATCTGTTACGTAAATGCTATTGTCTGGTAAAAAATAAACAGATAAATTTAAAAGTTAAAATTTAATATGTGTGTATCAATGTGTGCTAGTTTAATAAATTAATTATGTTTGGTAACTATAATTTTATTTCACAAATATGATATTTTTAAATATTTCTATGTTTCTTTTCATTCAAACGGAAATAGATTACAAGTTCCACATGACATAAATGCATGGAAGACCATACTTTAGGTTGGGTTCAAAGGATATATGTTCCTTTGTAAAAATCCAATAAACATGTCTGGCCCATGCACATAAGATGTATATAATGCATGTATAAACATTATTGTGTGCATAGATACATGTGTGTACGTATATATATGTATAATTATGATGGGCAACCATGTTGGTGGATCAAATTTGTTAAAGAAGAAATATAAATGTGGGATTCACCATATCTCAAAAACCGTCATCTAGCTAGGACAACATGTTGCTATGTCATATCATCTTGTCCATTAATAATCACATACAATTATATACATGTGTATGAATGGTCTGGTTTTATGTTGAGTATCATAATTTAATCGGAGATTAATCACATGTTGTAATACACAAGGTGATCAATGGACATAGAAAAAGACTATTCTTACTAAAAAAATCTAAATTAGATAAATTATGTAAATATATTGAAAGAGAACAACATATATCATACATATATTGGTATTTATAAATGAAACGAAATACAAACAACATTGATTTGATTAATTGAAAAATAAATCAAGATAATATAGCGACTTAGCAAGTAATTCTTCCAGATTTATTGAAATAACAGGAATTATTTGGTACAGTAAATTATTAAATTTAGAGTTTTGCAGATTTTGATTGTACTTTCATGCTAATAATAAACTGAATGCAAATCAGTAGTAGATTTCAGTTCACAATTAATTAGGTTTTACGGTCGAATATGTTTAAACATATTTGTCTTTTGTTTAAATTAATTAAAAATTGCAAAATGATTAAGTTTTGGGCTTGCAGTAGACAGAGTGATATTCCCCAAAGAACTCTTACATATATAATCAGATTTGGCAAATCTTATATATGTAATTATATTTAAGCTGAGTTGTTTGATCTCTCTATATTGTCGACGATTTTATTTTAGATTTTTCATATACAAACTCGCACATTGATATGTTCTTATAACCTTGAAAAAACTATTTTCTTATAATTTGATAATTTGTCGTTATTTCACAAGGTTTTCATGCATTATTAATTTTCGAAAATGGTCCTACTCCTACTCCTACCACATGGCGATCTTTTCACTAGATTCAAATTTACCCATCCGAAAGAAACGTAATCACTTTGATTGGCATTAAATAACAAATTAAACTAGTGTCCCTTTTACTTGATTAGGTACACGTGATTAAATAATTGTATCATATGTTATTTTTGCTTTGTTTTTTTCTCAACATTTTTGCATTGTAAGTGATACCTTCATGTTAGAAATAAGTTTTAGCTATTACGTATTCGTCAATCTTAACGTACACATGCGCATCCTGAATCACGGAAGATCACGAGAAGAGTCATCTCATGCATCAATCCATCAAACGAGTTTCAGAATCGACCAAGCGCAAAAATGAGAATAATACATTTAACGCAGTGACAGTTTATGATAGACAAATCATGGACACCTTCCAAAGAAAAGCATTGGGGGCATTATTAAGTTTTATTAAATCCATATACATTAGTAAATGGCGTATCATAAAAGGGTTAGCTATCCGCGTTCATTTATATATATGGTTCATGCAAAAGACCGACAAATATATAGTTTTAACACCATATCTTTTGAGTATCACTCTAAACGCGACTTAAAATGATCCTTTATCACTCAAATATCAGCTAATATATTCAGATATTCTAAATACAAATTCTTGTCAATAGATTTATTCTTATTTTCTAGGAATCCGATGTTTTCTTTTAAACATTTCTTCGGTAATCATAGTTCTCTATTTATGAATTATTTAAGAATCGTAAAAGAAATTATTTGAGAAAATTCAACAGGACACGATGTGATATTCAATTATGATGTGAATCTGGCCTTTAGTGGTTTATGATTTTGTTCAACTTTTACTGTTAGTGTGAGAAATGTATCTTCTAGAGATGCATGTAAACATGTTTTCCTCTCCATTGATGTCATGTGTTTAACACCATATATAAATCCACAAAGACTTTGTATCCATGCTTTTAAAAGTTTTCAAGTTAATAGAGTATTATTTATTTAAGGAAAAAAAAAAACAAATGAACTCAACCCAGTTTTGGTGACTTAACTTAAAGTGCGGATATCAGTTTTTTTCTTATCTTATTTCGGTTTTTGAGTGGTTTCGGGGACAGGGTTGATTATACTCTTTGGGATAAAACTGTTTTGTTTAGCATTAATAAATTTTGGTCTATAGTTGTATCCTGTAGATAAACAAAATTAGTTCGCAAGGAGATTAGTTTATCCTGTCACCATTGAAAGCTTTCGAAAAATTGCGATGCATTTAGTATGATAATAGTGTTGACAAAGAAGTATGAAAATAAATTTTCAAACTGAGATAAGCTTTGATACCACAAGGTCGGCACGCCGAAATTCCTACACAAAACAAAGCCTACCCATAATAACTTTTAATTAATTAACACAATACCATAGTTTTGATTGTTATTGTTTACATTTTGTCGTGTTCGGTCCTCCAATCAAGGAAACATTGTTTATCAGCAGTCGAACCAGCGCCCATGTGCTGAAACTCTTTTCTTAACAGTCTCGATCAATCCTATATAAATCTGATTTATCCTTGTCGGCTCATATTCATGGCTAATATTTTATGCTATAATAATTGACTTCTCAAAACATAAACAAAAAAGTATTTAAAAGAGGAAGACTTGTACCTTATAAAAAGCAACTTGCACATGCAAGTATGTATGTGGTTTTGTCCTTATCTTAACCTCTGGTATCTTATATAAACCACCTAAACGTTTCCATGTTCTATGTATCCCAAAGCTTGAGAGAAAACAGAAAAGAAAAACTCCACAGAAATCAAAGTCGAAAGAAATGATGAAGTTTAAGTCCAAGAATTTTGGGATTAGATTTGGATTTGGTAGAAGAATCAACAACAAAGGAACACAACAAGATCAACAACAAAAGGGAGTTGGTAACAACAACAATAACAACAATAGTAGCTGCAGCAACTATGAGATCAAATGGGAACTTAGGCCAGGAGGAATGCTTGTTCAAAAAAGACAAGAGAGTATTGGTGAGGACTTGATCTCCATTAGAGTCTCTACTTTTGCTCATTTTCATGATCTCTCCATCCATAGTCTCTCAACATTTCTCAACCTTCACATGGTTTGATATCAATTTCATCAAAATTAAAACTGATTTAAGAGATTATATGTAAACTATAATTTGATCACCAAAATATCATCTGTAAATATGAAAACATTTGAAAACATGAAATAAAAAATGTAGTCAAATATATAATTTTAATGAAAACATTTAAATGATTCTTTATCAGATTTATAACATAAATTCTATTTATGGGTTTACAGGAGAACTTAAGATGGTATTATCATTGCTTACCAGTTTAGAGCCAAAACAACAAAGGCTATTATTCAAAGGGAAAGAAAGAGAGGATCATGAATATCTACACATGGTTGGTGTTGGGGACAAAGACAAAGTGTTGTTGTTAGAAGATCCTGCCTTCAAAGAGAAAAAGCTTCTTGATATTAACAACATTACCACTTCTTGTCCCACTATAATCGTATAAACAACAATACAAATTTGTCAAATTAGTAGTTTTGTCAATTTCTTTGTGAAAGAATTTCACTCAAGAAAATTAACTATTGCTAGGATTGTCATGAATTAAACTAGAGATTTCATATAGTCGTTCGACTATTTCTATATTAGTTTACATGTTGTAATATATTTGTCAAAAGTTTTAAGAGCTCATGTTTTTAATTAGTTATGTGCTGAAGAAAAGTTAAAACAACTATGATGCACTCAATTAGCTTATCATTAGTATCCAATTTTTATTATCATTATTGTTCAGATGATTTGGTACAAATTGGTTAACTTTCTAATAAGAGAACTAAAGCGGCCAAACAAAACCGAAATTTTTGCATAACCGAGCTGGTCAAGACCCCTATACAGACCAACATTATCTTCAAATCTCGGTATACTCCGGTTGAGCCCTAACTTCTCAAAAAGTTACAAAACAACAAATTATTATACCAAACATCCGTAACTTGGTTATTTCAGTAGACTAGTATGTCCACAACCACCAGTTTTTAGTGGTTTACAAATCATCTCTCTTCACAAACCGGCCCTGAAAAAAGATACCAAAACCAATGATTAATTAAAACCAACAATTCCACGCATTAACCGATTCTAGTTCTCAATAGGTTTCAATCAACTAATCCTTATTTCTACATCACCGGTGCATGAAACCAAATTCAAATCCGATAATGTTGAGCGTGTGTGAGTTATTGATTAAAAATTAGAGAAAGCATACTTTAATTCGAGGACGTTTCTCAGCGTTGAGTTTACGAACTTGATATCGAATCCGCTTAGAGAAAAGACGGTTTTGTCGTTTCTCTTTATACCGGAGCAAGCTGGCCTCTCTATGTCCTCTCCATAACCTCTCCGTCGTTTCCATCTCTGGCACTGCCCATAAACTCCCCGCCTCTCCGCCGTCAGTAAACCCCTAAAACCACCAACACAACACACTTGCCTAGTATCAATATCTTGCTTAGTTATTTGCAACGATTTTCAATTACCATCTAAAAGAACAAAATGTAAAATACTTTCTTCCATTTTTTTATAAGCACATTTGCCAACATTATAACCATATGATTCCCAAACATCTGTTTCATAATTTCGCAAGTGTTGCTTTTATACATCACATATGTATTAAGCTACTCCCTCTGTTTTTCAAAATATAGAATGGTTTAGAGTTTTTATTTTATTTCAAAATATAGGATGTTCTCACATTATGTATACATTTATTTTTATAATATTAAAATATATCTAGTGAAAAAAAAATTAAAAGCCAAAAATCAATTGTAATTCATATTGATGGCTTCCAAAATCTCAACGTGGCCATTAGTATTTTTTTTGATAATCGAGTTTTGTTTATTAAATGATGTTTTTGTTTAGAAAATATATACATATTTTTTTAATATGTGTGCTTTTAGCCAAAACATTATAGTATATTTTAAAACAGAAGAAGTATTTCGCAATTTAAATAATAAAAGATATCAGGCGTATAACACTTTCAAATTACTATAAAAAGGATCATTTAACCATTCTGCCGTTACAATTTTCATTTTATCTAGTCAAACCTTAAATATTAGAATGATAAATCTCCAAAATTAATAAATTAATAATTTAGTAAAGCTATCATCATTACAGTTGCAAAAGAACCCGTGATCTCATTAAAATTTTCACCGGTTTTTCATAAGTAAAATTAGTTAGTCAATATAAGCATTGATTATGATATATACTTACATCAGCGGAAGCATGCAAGTCCGGCACCGTCTGCGGCTGTTCTCCGTCAACATAAAGCGTACCTTTATCCGACCAAGCCTCCATGATCTGCTCATAATCAAGCTTCAGAGCCAACGAAGGCCGTCCATCGTTTCCATCGCCTCCGCCGCTACACCGTGGAGTTCCGCTCCGACTCATAACTTCCTCCACCACCTCTGAATAACTCACCCACCGCTCCTCCGTCGTCTCCTCCTCCTCACTCGCTCCTCTTCTCATCGCCGTCCGTAAAAGCGAAGAAGACGATGATCCATGCTCTTGACCATCGTAAGGAGACAGATTATTCCTTTCTCTGCCGCAATCTACATCGGCGGCGGCGGAGGAAGGGAGGAGATCGTGGATCGAAGAAATTGTACTGTCAGTGGCGGAATTGAAGAGGTAAGCTGCAACGGTGTCGTATTGGTCATCTTCTTTCTCTCCTCCGAGAGTAGTCTCTGCTCTCTTCTTCTCCTTAAACGGCGTCGTATCAGGGTCTTTCTTCTTGCTCTGTTTTTTGTTGTTCTTCTTCTTATTCTTCTTATTGTTCTTCTTGGTTCTGGGATTCTCGTTGATCTCGTGAGAAGTGTTGAGTTCGAGCTTGAGACTGAGAAATTTGGGTTTTTTCGTTTTTGTTCTGATCTTACGAGACGCTTCAAGATTCGAAGGAGACTTGTGCATGGTGGTTGTAGCTTCTCTGTTTTTTCTCTTCTTGATCCTCTTTGATGTTCTCGTACTCTGTTTTTCTTCTCCGACCGGACTGGTTTTGCTACACATCTCCGATCTCTCTTCTCTTCTCTCTCTCTCTCTCTCTCTCTCTAACTCTGAACTATTCTCTGCTTTCTAATATTTGTTCTCTCTCTCTCTAACTCACTCAGAAGTATGTAGGTGGAGCGAGAGGGAAAGCTGAAAGTGATGGTACCTTTTGACGCGTGTCGATCAGTCATTGGATAAAGCTATTGTAATCTTGGATTCTGTTTGGATGTGCAGGGAGAGATAATAAGGTTGGATAGATTACATTGTGTCTAAAAACTTTTGATTAATAAAATGGGTAACTCCATTCTTATTTTCAACTTTTCATAAAGCACTCTGTTTTCTTACTTTTTACATACCAACATTTATAAAAAGTTCACATTTTTATTAGAGGTTTGAGATCTTTTTTTGGTTGTTGTTTGCTAAAGTAGAGGTTTGAGATATTATTATATGAGCATTAGGCACCAACATTTTTATAAAAAGTTTACATTTACATATATTTTAATTGAAATTAACATGAGGTTGACATTAAACAAGTGTGATTAACATGATATTTTTCTTAGGACAACAAAATTAAGATGAGATTTTTCGAGCCAATATTGATGGGAAATATATCTAAAGTGATATAAATATCTTTCCACTTTCATCCGTGAGAAGATAGCATTTTGCATTATTATTAATTTATTCCACTGTGTAATCGACCGCAAGAGGATTATGAAACTGAAATACTTTTGAAAACTCGAATCCAATTCATAAAATTGACCAAAAAAAATAAAAATAAGAATCCACTTCATTTATTAGTTTTCTAAGGGAAACGATATTTTGAAGTTGGGTTTATCGTAAATTTGCTACCACCGACAGCAATGACAAATGAAGTGGTATATAGTAGAATAGCATTCCTGGACGATCAGTCATCACTGTCTTTTGATGACACCTTTCGTAGAATTAGATTTCTTTTTTGGTAACATTCACGTGAAACCAAAAAAAAGTTCTATACATTTTCTTTTGTCTTGTACATTTTCTTTTAAGGCTGCAACGTCATTTATTTTCAATTTTGAATTTAATCCCTACTGTATAATATTTTAAATGCATAAGTGGACAGATTTTTTTGTTTTTCCTTTCAAAAAGTGGATTCTAATGTTGATATAATAATGTTGATATAATGCCATTTAAACGTGATTGATTAGAATATTCTTTAAGGATATCGCATATTAAGTTCCATTATAGAGTGATAGGAAAAACATCATATAATTTTTCAAAAACAACAAGAAATGGACATGACAAATTGTGTATAAATTTTATTTAATAAGATAAGTCTAGAATAAAAAAGTAGCCTTTTGAAAAAATCTTTTTAATAATTACTAGATTTGACTAGTATTTACAGGTAAAAGTAAAACCTACGCAAATTTTGTAGTTACAAATAGATGAGCCATTTAAGAAACCTGACGTTGGCAAGAAAAAAAAAAAAGCTGTGGGAGAGAGAAGAAACCAATCAGAGCGAATCATACACGGGAAGAAGAGCAATTCTTATGGGGTCCTACCTCCATTGACTAATTTTCTTTTTAACACTTTTATTGTTTTTATTAAAATATTTATATATTTATATTTATATCTCTTATATATTATTTAGAGAGTACACGAACAAATTAAAATATCTAATTAAAGATATTTTAGTCAATTAATTATTATAAAATCATTTAATTAAATATTAAATTAATTATTTCTATTTTTTGTTTTAAATAATTTATTCATATTAATTTTTTTTAAAAGGTTAAAAATAGATTTTGTTGATTTAATTAAACACACTAATTAAATTAAATTAAATGTTGATTTAATTTTCTAAAAATAAGAGATTTAATATAGATTACTATTTTTTGGAAGATTTTAAGGAAGAATTTAAACCGATTTAATTATGTTTTTAGGTGCTAACAAATATTCGATATTATAAAATTTGATATTATAATTTTCATAAAGTTTTGGAATAATTAAAATTTTCTAATATCCTGATTTAATAATTTTTGGATATTTTTTTATAATTGCAATTTGTCCGTGCTATAGCACGGGATATATCCTAGTATGTTTTTATTGTGGTTTAGACAAGATATTTTTTATTTTACATTCTCTCCAAGTTGTTTTAACTAAGTAAATATTTTTAATTAATAATTAAAAAACCAGTTAATCTATAATACGTCTTCTAGGACTGGTTAGGTAGAACACGTATTCTAGATTACCTAAAACAGGTAAAAGACCTATTCTAGATTACCTAATGCAGGTAGAAAACGTATTCTAGATTACCTAATTCAGGTAGAACACTTACCTAAAGCATGTAAAAGACGTATTCTACGTTTAGGTATAATTCATAAGAACTACTACTACATAGTCATCTTCTTTTTATATGTAAAATAATCCGATCGTTTCAACCAAATTATGCAAAACAGTTTAGAAGTAAGAACAAACTGAACGTTTACCTTCAATAGTTTATGAATGGTTTGAGAGACGCAACAATTTCATTAGGTGGAGGTAAAACTGCAAAATTTAACAAAACTGCAAACCTTAAATCTTCTTCAATCAAAGTAAAATCTCAATCAAAGTTACAATAATAAAGAAGAAAAAAAAAACCTACAATAGAGTAGCATATATACTTGTTAAAGAACGATTGAAAGAGAAAATTGAACGATAATCTTTAATCGATTAGCCTATAAAATTGACCAAATATCGTTCCAAGGTTGAATAATGAGTAAACTTTGAATGTCTGGTCGACGACGTAGACGATAATCTTTGAAGGATTGGCTTGAAAATTCAAATGGAACGATGACTTGGAGATTGAACAATTTCAGCAAAGCATCGTTCAGTTTTTTTTTTTGAGAAGTATCGTTCATAGTTCAGTTTTTTAGAAGAACGATGACTTATTAATTTTTTAGGTTTAAAATAGATTAAGGTTATTTTTGTAATTAATAAAACATAATAACCAAAAAACCTAGATTCACAAAAATATGCTAGATTTGTCCCTTTTAACTAATTTTCTCTAATACTAATTAATATGAAAATTAAAGTTCTTTATATTTGGAAAAAATCAAATAATAGATAATTAAAAAAAACTTCTAAAACACTCCTCAAATAAAAAAAAATAAAATAAATAATTTATTGATTTTTCAAATTTCTATCAAACATATAATCTTCTTTCATTTTTTTTTTACCGATTGGCTATCAATCTAATCATAACACCAAAAAAAGTTATTACACTAAATTAGTCTAAATTTATTAACTTGATAACTTATATGTAAATAGATTAGTTTTAGACCAAAAGTTTAAAATAAAAATGTAGAAAATAACCAATAATATGGTGGAACTAGGTAGTATAGAGGTGGGGCATGTACCCCATACTATTTTTTTTAACATTATTCTAGTTTTTTTATAATAACTTATAAAATTAATCAAATGACTTAGCATTTTAGTTGAAACTTGTTAATATTTTTTTCAACTCTCAAGTTAGATCAAATTTTAATCCTTTCAATTTGTTTTGTTTTTCTTTTTTTATTTTCAGTTAGTTCTCTAAATAGTTTATTAAATTAGTGATATATTTTTGAAATATTTTTTTTGCTTAACCTTTTTTTTTTAATGTCAATATCAAAATTTTTTTCTATTGTTTTGCCTTGAATTAATTAAAAATTTATATTTTATGCATATAATATAAAAAATATAGAAATAATATAAAAAAATATATAAATAATATAAAAATGTTAAATATTTAAATAAAAATTATATTAGAAAATACTGTGCCCGTGTAAAAATTTTTTTCTAGATCCGCCGCAGACTACACGTTCATTCAAAACATCTTATCAAATGAAATTGAGATATTGTCAAGACAGAAAATATAACTAATCTACATAAAAATCATTTAGACAAAAGAAATAATTCCAGAATTTTAATTTTATCAAACAAAATATGAAAAATTGTTCGAACAAAATTTCATAATGACATTGGGTTTATATTAACTCCAGTTAATCTCGATTTATAAACATATATATAAAATAAATGTACGGCCTCAACTCAAAAAAATTAGACAAATCTCTCATCTATCCAAGAGTAATGTAGATGATTTAACTTAGAAAGAAAAGAAGAAAAAGCCGATGACGGCGACTGTGCCGGCAATGGAAAGCTTGGCGGTTGTCACAACACCACTCTTAGGTGACTCTGCAATGGGTCCGTCGCTTGGTCCATCGGCCGCAGTGCTGTCAGGGGTGGGAGCCGGTGGGGAGGAGACGGTAGGTGCCTCAGCAGAGTCACTAGGACTGGAGGCGGAGTAGTCATCCTCGGGAACGGGTCCTTCAGCATCAGGGGAAGATGCTTTGGGAGAGGAGGCCGAAGATGACTTAGGTGCAGCTGCCGGAGCCTTGGTTGGGGCTGCAGGAGCCTTGGTTGGTGCAGCAGTGGGTGACGGAGATTTCTTGGGGGAGGCTGAGGGAGCGTCGGCTGCGAAAGCGGTGGCGATGGTTAAAGCCAATATGGCCAAAACAATAAACTGGCGTGCCATTTCTTTTTTTGTTTTTATAGATTTTTTATTGAGATTAAAAGGAGGATATTAGCTAAAAGCTAAAGCAGTATTTTTTATTTTATTTTATTTTACGGAGAAATACTGCGAAATCTTTAGAATGTAGTAAGAATAAGACATCGGAATGAATTTATATGTTTATAAAGATGAGAAAATTTAGGAAAATTGATGGATACGAGAGAAAAGATGAATCTTATAATCTACTTTTAGAAAGTATTCTAAAATAATAAGGCTAAAATAGACCATTATACATGTTTTGAAAGTAGAAACCAATTCTTCTATTTTTTAATTTTTACACAATTTTTCAAAAAAAGTACTATTTAGAAAATACTAATATTAGTAGTAGCTGAGATAGAGATTACAACTTTTGTTTGATTGTATTGCAGAAAATTAGAGTTAGAGTCTCAAAATACATTTTGGGCAATCTTAAAGAGTTTACTGTACTTTCGAACAAAGCCCAAATTAAAACCCCCAATATTTGGCTGCACATAAGAGATATACAGTATATAATATAATACACACACAACTGACACAAGTCATTACGAAAGGCCCAAAACATAGAAACTCCTGCATGGTCAAGTTTTATGGGGAAGGGGTTTCGAAGACAATTGTTAATGTTCTGAGTTCTGACAGAGTTAGAAAACAAACAACATCTCTTTTAAGTCTATCTTTTTGTTTGTGTTATTTGCATCTGATATTGTTGTCTTCATTGTTTGATCGGCAGTGCAATTTTTTTCTTTTTCTTTTCTTTTCTTTGAAATCTTCGATTTTTCTTGTTTCTCTACTCTAACCAGTAATTAAAGTTTTCATTAGTCCTGTAATCTTCTGAAAAAATCGGATTTTGTGTCATTGAATAAATCCACGTGATTTATGGTGATTACAAATTGCCAACCATGCTCGATTTTTTTTTTTGCTACTTATTAACCATAAGAATCACGACAAATCAAATCAACTTAAACCAATCATGATATTAAGAGTAAAAGGTGAAAGATGTTTATGATTCCACAACCCTTTAATCCATGATAGCCTCTGATGAATAATAACATAAACAGAAACTTACCTGATGAATCTATGGTGGAAAAATAATTTTTGGAATAGATCTTCCAAAGCAAACCCTGAATGGTTTTAGGTCTCTGTTGATGGGATGTAGAGAGTTTTCAATATTTCTCGTTAGGGTTGCTTTGGAGACCATAACCCGTTTATATAGTAAAACTATTTCTAATTCGGTCCGTCATCAAATTAGAAATTACCGAATGTATCCACACATAAGTTTATTTTCATAACAATTATGGCCTTTGACCTTTTACTTTATTATATAATTGACCACTTAATGTAGGTTATTTATATGATGACCCTAACACATTTAATTAGTACATATGTGACCTAAATAAGTCTTACAATCTCCCACTGGATCACATGTGTATTCCTGAAAAATATGATAGACTTTATGAGCTCAAAATTATCATCATATCTTAGAGCATAAACAATCTCGTCCATTGACTACAACAATCCTGAAGAATAGTGGTCTTCGTTATATAAATCATAACTAAACCTTCCATACTCACTAAAATCAGCATACTCAAATGACATAGATCAATTATAAAAAATGTGTCATGAAAATCACATGACATGTGATCAATACATGTCGATTCTCAATTGGTCATACTTTAATGAGATCATTCAACTTTATTGAACAGAGTTCTAAAAACTGAAACATTATTACTGATTAAAAAATGTGTCTAACACAAGCCAAAAACAAAAGAAGACAAACTCCCACTAAACCAAATGATCCTCAAACACTAAAACATCCATTCGAGCAGTATGCTCATGAAAGACCTTTGGTGGAATACCTTTTGTAAGAGGATCAACTACCATGAAGTTTGTTCCTATGTGTTATATGGAAATGTCTCCACTCTGTACCCTCTCTTTAACGACTAAGAACTTAATGTCGATAAACTTTGACTTCGTCGTACTCCTATTTTTGTTAGAGTACAAAATAGCTGATTTATTGTCACAATAGATCTTAAGTGGTCTTTCAACACCTTCAAAAATTCGCAGCCCGGTGACAAAATTCTTAAGCCAAAGTCCTTGATTTGATGCCTCAAAAACTGCTACAAATTCTGCTGCTATAGTGGAGGAAGCTACGAGTGATTGTTTCGCACTACGCCAAAAAATAGCTCCACCAGCCAGCAAAAAAATATAACCTGATGTAGATTTTCTGCTATCTTGACATTCCACAAAATCAAAATCAGAATACCCAGTGATCTCCAAATTATCTGATCTCTGATATGTGAGCATATAATCTTTTGTTCTCTGCAGGTACCTCATGACCCTTTTGCCTGCTTTCCTATGGTCAAAACCTGGATTACTTAAGTATCTGCCCAAAACTCTAACAATGTACGCTATATCTGGACGCGTACAAACTTGAGCATACGTTAGACTTCCTACAGCCGACGCATAAGGAATCTTTTGCATTTCCTGAATTTCTAAATTTCTTTTAAGGCACTGACCAAGACAAAATTTGTCTCCTTTAGCGACATGGGTGTCTCCTGGTTTGCAATTATGCATTCCAAATTTCTTAAGTACTTTATCAATATAATTTTTTTGTGATAATCTCAGAATTCCTTGATTTCGATCTCGGATAATCTGGATCCCTAATACAAAAGATGCTTCACCAAGATCTTTCATCTCAAAATTATCTTTAAGAAAATTTTTGGTTTCATGCAACATATTGATATCATTAGTGGCCAGTAATATGTCATCGACATATAGAACTAGAAAAATAAGTTTACTCCCACTGAACTTTTGATATACACAATCTTCAACCAAATTCACCTCAAAACCAAATGAGATGATTACCTCATGAAATTTGTGGTACCATTGACGAGAAGCTTGTTTAAGCCCATAGATAGATTTATTTAACTTGCATACCATTTTCTTCGAATCATGTGATACAAAGTTTTCTGATTGCTCCATATAATTTGTTTCATCAATGTCTCCATTGAGAAACGCTGTCTTTACATCCATCTGATGAAGCTCTAAGTCATAATGTCCAACAAGAGCCATGATTGTCCTAAAAGATTCCTTTGATGAAACTGGAGAAATTTTTTTTTTATAGTCAATCCCTTCTTTCTGAGTATAGCCTTTAGCAACTAGACGAGCCTTATACCTTTGCACATTACCACTTGAGTCTATCTTGGACTTCTGTAGCTCTATATGCACCTGATTTCTTATGTTTAGTCTGTTTTCCTTTAATGCAATCCACACAGACTTCATAATTTGTAAAGTCAATAGAACTCAAAATACCATCTGACACAATATGCTCAATTATATTTCTAAAAATGTGACCTAGGCATTTGTGCCACAGAGTTTCTGAACTTGCATTTTCGAATTTACATTTTGTACCCCTTCTCTCAATATTTAAACTTTCATCTTGAGAATCTACACTGTCAAGCATATAAAGACTGTGATTTTCTAGAAGTGTACTCATTCAATTATAACTGAATTTAAAAACAAAGTAGCTTTTTCATGTTCAGTTAGACAAGAATAACCAGATTTGTCTAAATAAGAACCAGAAACCAAATTCCGTCTAAATGACGGTGCAACAAAAATGTTTTTCAAATCCAAAAAATGACCAGTACTAAAAAACAGTATAAAATGCACAATTGCCTCCACATCCACCGAAATCCCATTAGCCACATAAATGCGTCTTTCAGCATTAGTTTGTTTTCGGTAGCTCGAGCATCTGTGAAAACACTAATGTTCTGCCCTCGAGTCTAATCACCAAGTGTTTTTAGGTATCTCAGCAAAATTAACTTCAGTACAGACCATAACAAGGAAACTACCTTTCTTTCCACGCCGTGATATGGCAATTTCTTCATGTCCAACTTTCTTACAAAGCATGTATCAAGAACCTTACCGCTTTTGAGTTGGATAATGAGCAACATCATTCTTAACAACCTCAAATTTTCTTTTTTTGCCTCGAACCTGTAAGAATATAGAGCACTTTCGATCTCTCTTGTTTCATCCTATCTTCCTCATTCACAATATGAAATGAGCTCATTAAAAGACCATTTCTCTTTCTCGTGTGTGTAACGATTTCAATTGAATAACGTGGAGAAGAGAGTTCAAAAAAAATGAGCACTTCCTCCTGCTCAGCTGGTGCCTTTAGCTTTGAGACAATATTGGACATCTCCAAAAAAATGTACTCCCTTATGTTTCCCTTGCCGTGATACCTCATGGTGGAAAAGCGATACAAAAACGTGCTTATTTCTACCTTATCGCTTTTTGCAAAATGCAAATCCATCTCAGCAATGAACTGTTTGAGATCTTTGATCTCCTCATCACCTCTAAAGGTTTCTGGAATAGTGTCCATAATGATCATCAGACCAATGCGATTGGAATGTTCCTACTTCTCATAAATTGTCTTATACTCAGGAGTGCTGGTATCTATAGGAGAAGTAGGTTTTTCCATCATTAATGCAAGGTCAAGATCCATACACCCAAGGACAATTCTGACCTTACTTTTCCACTCCTTGAAGTTGGAACCAGTAAGCGTTGAAATTAACAAGCTAGTGACATCAGAAAATTTAAAAAATAACAAACTTTAAGACTCACTTCTTAATCGAAACAAACCAATAATAAATTATAAACAAATTGTATAATCCATCTCAAGATATCAAGCAACATCATATCAAGTCTGGACAGAATATTAATCGCATGATACTTTGTTGTAATAATCAAACAACATTGAATGCATACTAAGAAACTATATTTGGATCAATTTACCATCCACATGTTTATTCTTAATAATTGTCACATGTTTATCATCACATGTATATATGTAATTCGGCCGACTATAAAACTATCTTTGGGTCGTTTTAATATTTGCATAAATGTATATTAGTACAACATTCAATATTTTCATTAGAAAAACATCTTTAAGAGAGGTCACTTTGGCGACATCATCAGTTAATCCAATTCAAATATTAAACAAATACAATTAAATTTATACATTGATTTAATTTTCTTTATTCTTGCTCATATCTGATATACTTATGCAAGAAAATAAATTTAACATAATGGTTGGAGATACCTAATGACATAAAATTGGGCCACCATTTTATTAATTAAAATAAAACAAATTTATCAAATTGTCAAAATCTCCAACCCTTTTGCACAAATTTCGCACGAACTAGAATCTTACGAAATTTGCACATTTGACTTTTCGTATGCCTAATTTTTCATATGCTCGAATTTTCGTGTGAACTAAAAAAACGCACAAAAATTTCACGCCTGATTATCGAACAGTGAATGATTATCGCACAAAATTTGCACGGCCGAATATCGTACAGTGAACGATTATCGCACAAAATTTGCACGGCCGAAAATTTCTTATATTTATATTTAAACAAAAGACCTAATCAACCATAGATTCCAGAATACTCAATATAAACCTGATTATCAAACAGAAACTAAACCTGGCTCTGCTACCAATTGAAAGATGTTTATGATTCCACAAACCTTTAATCCATGATAGCCTCTGATGAATAATAACATAAAGCGAGCGCATGAATCTACGGAAGAATAATTTGGGAATGGATCTTCCAAAGAAACCCCGAATGACTTTAGTCTCGCGAGGACGCAGAAGTTTTCAGATTTCTCGTTAGTGCTGCCTGGAATATAACCCTTATATAAGAAACAATTTCTAAATCGTCCGTCATCAAATTAAATAACCGAATGTATCCACATAAGTTTATTTTCGTAATGCTTATGCCCTTTTAACCTTTTACTTTATTATATAATTAACCACTTAATTTAGTTATATGATATTCTAACACATTTAATTAATACATGCACAAATAATTCTTACAAAAGTGACGTTCAAATAAATTAAGATATGGTGATTATTTAGATTTGACTTTAAAAATTATGAAAAGTAATTATTTTAAAAGATTTTAAAAGATTACAAAAGAGATCTCCAAAATATGCATAATATTTTCAAAGATTACAAAAAAGAGTATCTCAAACTTTATGATTATTTTCCAAAGATGTAGTCATCAAGAAATCTTTTTCTAAAGAATCTCCAAAGATCTCAAACTTTTATGGAAATACTCCAAAATTGTTTTTCATCTTTTATAAAATTGTTCAATTACTACGCCAATTCTCGAACAAGCTTTTAGCAAAAATTTCCATTAAGTACTTTTTCAATCTTCAGGAAAATACCCCGTATGATTCTTTTATTATCTTCCAAAACAATTTTTTATTAATCGATTTGCCTCGATAAAGTAGAAGAATAATGAAACGATTAAGATTCATATCAGAACGATTCTTATGTTTAAGTCGATGACTTCTTAATTATCATTTAAACGCGACTTACATATCGGTAAGATAACATGAAGATTGGATTATGACAATACAGAAAGAAAACGCTTTCAAAAAAATAATAATCCTTGAGAATACTGCACTTTGTGCAATACTTTGCATTAGATTTAAGAAACGCCGTAGAATCAATAAACCAATAACACAATATTTTAATTCAACGACAAAATAAATTACTTTACGTTATTCAATAACACAAGACTTTTATGATTTATAAAATCATAATCCAATACTTCTAGATTTATAAAAAATTTAGATTTTTTACAAATACATAAACTAATAACACTAACTTTAATAGTTTTAAAAATCTTAAATGAATAACAATAGAATCTTCAACATTTAAATATTTAAAACTCCATCTAAATACACAAACCAATAACACCCCCCTAAATAGCACGTTATTGTAGAGTAATTTCTCTCAATTGTTTGCTTAAGATTGAAGCTTCACCATTCAAGAAATATCACACCCAAATAAACTACATAATAACTCACAATCAAAACAAAACAAAAAAACATTAGAATCGATATCAAGATCAAGATCAAATGTTCTTGTTCTGTAACAACTTATGTACGTGTGGTAGATTTCTCCGGTTTACTCGGACCGTACTCTATCCAATCTATCAACACTCTTCCTTCCTCTCTCAATCTGATGATGATTCTGATGATGATGGTCAACGCTCTTCCTTGCCTTTTCATGGAAGTCAACGCTCCTCCTCGTCCGATCTAAGTGCTGCTCGAAAGTGATTCTCAGCTTACTCTTCTTCGACGGACCCTTTGGCGGTTTCTCTTTCTCCCTTCTATCAACGCTTTGCCTTGGCTTCTCTCTTCTATCTACGCTCTGCCTCGGCATTTCCAAATCGCTGCTGTGGTTCTCTGATTGGCCGGTGCTTGCCCTTGAGGAGAGAGATCTCTCTACGGTGGTGATGAACTTCTTAAGGTGTTTAATGTATTCAGGATAGTGTTCTAGATCACAGTGGTTACCGCCTTGGAGCCAAAGCGGCTCATATTTCTCTTGAGAGAGTTCCCATAGTTGTTTTCCATGGGAACAGTCAACAACATCATCACAAGTTCCCTGCAACAAGAAGAACAACCAGAGAGTTATAGACACTCAGATCCCGGAAAAAAAAAACAAAAAAACAGAGAGAAATGAATGAGAAACTCACGTGAATGACGAGAACCGGGCAATTCACAAGTGGGATTTTGTCGATGTTCTGCAAAAATACATAAATTTCCAACTGTGAAAAAGATAGAGAGATGCTTAAAGTCGAAATAATCCATCAAAGAATGATATATCTATTACCTTGTAGATGTCAAACCAGTATGTCTTCTTCACTGGATACATTACTCTTAGACCCGAAAGAATGGGGCTATGGAGAACCACAGCTCTTAATTGAGGCAATCGAGCAGCGAGATCTAATGTAGGTCCACTTCCCACGGATTGGCCATAAAGGATAATGTCTTCCTGTTTTGCTCCATAGGTTTCTTCAAGACATTTATAAGCAGCTTCAATATCAGCATATGTATGGTGCTCACTCGGCTGCAGTCACAAGAAAACAAGGTTCAGTTATTTGTTTTTTTACTAGAATGGGTTAAAAGCCGTTATCAATATCTTTCCTTGTTAATTCCAAAGGACAAACCTTTCCAGTAGATTGTCCATACCCGGAGTAATCGTACCTGCAAATACCAAAGCAGAGAAGCACCATTTATAGAGCTGAATCAAGCTATAAAGGATCTGAAGTTCTTTTGGTTTTTAATGTTATCAAGGAAGTTGCATTGTTCATAAAGAATATTCTGAACTAAATAAAGTTTCAACACAATCTAAACATAAAAAGAGCTAAAATAAACAACAGCATCAGAACTTAACCAAGTTGTTTCTAAACAGAAAACATAAAATGGACAACAAAAATCAGAATTTGGGAAAAATCAATGAACAAAAATACTTAAAACACGAACAAAATTTTAGACTTCCATGAAAATGATATTGCCACAACAACTTATCTAAATATATATTTCAACCGGAGCAAAATCATAAGCCTTCAAATGTCTCATAACCCAAAAGAACAATCAAACAGTGAATCAGAAGAAGGATTATAAATCTCCAAATTAAACATTTAGCCAGAAAAAAAAGAAAGAAAAAATCTCCAAATCCATCCGTTTTCACTTGTCCAAAATACCATTAATACCAAAATCCACATGGGACCAAATAGAAAATTCCTAATAGCCATTAAAAAAGGGTCCATGAATTTGATCATATCCAGATACAAACATCAGAAAACAGATGACAATTTCAGACAAGAAGAGCTAATCATCATCAGAGCTACCTGAAAGAAAAAAAAAAAAAAAGACTGAAAATTTAACATACCCCATGAGATTAACCTTAAGATGGATGCTCAATTCGATGAAGAGCTCATACATCTGGCCCAGATCGGCGGCGTTTCCATGGGAATAAAGTAGAGTAGAGGTAGCCATCGGATGTCTAACGTACATAGCGACGATCTCTGTTCCTCTACGTGTCGGAAGCTTAAGGATTTCGACGTTTTCACGGTGAGGAAATGGGTTCATCAGAAGAAGTCCGGTCAGTTCATCGTAGACCAGCTTGTAAGACGACGGACTCGGCGGGAAAAAAGCGAACTTCGCCGCTACTGATGACGTCACCCCTCCCATGTCTCTCTCTCTCACTCTCTCAGAAGAGAAACATTTTTGTAGCTGCTGAAAGATTTGAGATTGAAGCTTTTTTCTTTCTCGGGAACGGAGAGAGAGAGAGAGGATTTAGCTTGAAAGGGTAAAGGAACAGAATGAACAAAAACTGTTTATTAAAGTTTGCAACTTTAGCTTATTACTTTTTAAAAAAAATCTCAATAATTTAGTTACAGAAAAACCAATGATTACTTCCACTGTAAAATAAACTTTATTTTTTTGCAACTCGAAACAAAAAGAGAATAAGAGATTAAAACTACAGAGATTTGCATAAGAGATAAATAGGAGAAGTAGGTGTTTCTTGGACAGCAAAAGATGAAATTTCTTTGATCAGAACGAGATAAACGCTATTCTTCAGTAGAAGCTTTTATCAAGATAAAATCAAGGGATGACGCTTTTTTATCCGCCTTATTGATACATAAAGTTAAATAATTAAATCCAAATGATATAAGTGATGATCAGTATTAAAGCATTTTCCTCCATCAATCCAATCGCTAATTCAAGGTTCTAAGCAGATCCGTAAGAGATTTGGTCAGGTTGAGTGTTCGAAAACATAGCCGCTTCGATTGCAAAAGTGCTAGGAAGACTATGAACTCTTACGGGTTTCGCTGCTTTGTTTGAGAGATAAAGAAGGCAAAAAGCAGTTATGCATGCGTTATGTAACTGTTGTTTAGTCTGCAGTCTTATTTTTGCTCGCTTATTTCGCTGTTTAACAAACAGTTATGAAAGAAGCGTAGCTCATTTCGCTGATTCTCACCTTCTCGCATTTTGTGCGAGCAAATTCATTTTTTGCTTTTCAGACCACTGCATGTGGTAAGATCTCGCAAGATCGATCAGAATTGTTTTACTCTAATCTACAAGATGATTTAAAAAAAAGATTTGCAGACAAGATGTAGCTTTGGTCGATGGAGTTATATCTCTAAAGTTAAATAGGAAAAAGGGTTTTAGACTAATAATTTTAGCGTTGGTGGAGTGATAAATCATACGTTATGATTAAACATGCATATTTTATAGTTTGGAATGGCCAAATATAAGAGTTAACATGAAAGGCACAATGAAATGTTATAATTCAATTGGACAAGGAATAAATATCAACAACTAACGATAAAAATGAAATATAAGATGACAAAACAATGAATTTTATTAGTTAGCAAGAGATTATATATTATTATTTTAAAAATGGAAAGAATAAGTTAGGGTATGTTGGTTTTGCTTCATGTTCATGGGGGTCCATGAAAAATAATAAGCGGAAAGCAAATTTTGGAGTGGTGGGTCTTCACTCACGCCTTCTTTGACAGCTTGAAAAATATTTTATCTTATTTTGGTCTTTTTTTTTGTGGGGGTAAAACGAATTTCTAAACTTGTACTGTAAGTTATTTGGTTATTTATTTTATTTCTATATTTTTCTCATAAAATCTATGTTAGTTAAATTATTACAAACTGTTGGAGAATTTTTTTTTTTTCTTTATCAGAACAAGCGTTTTATAATCGAAAGAGACGACTGAGCATGTCCCTCCACAAAGGCGTACACGCATGACCAAGTCCCATACAACAACGAAGTTATAAGCCTCTGGAAAACGAAATATAATAACAGGGTTTGGTATTCGAATATTTGGATCGGATTCGGATTGGATAATTCGGATATCGGATAATTTGGGTATTGGAAAAAAGATTCTGTTCGGGTAATTGAAAATTTCGGATCATGTTTAGATCAGATATCGGATAGTTAAAAAGGATCCCAATTTTTTTTGGATAATTTTTGGTTCGGATAATTAGACCCGAAATACCCAAAAATACTCCAAAACACACAAAATTACCCAAAAATTAATGAGATCTAACGATACAACGTGGAATAATTTCCAAAATCCTTCCAATAAAATCACTAAACCAACGTAATCGCAACATAAGAATTAAGAAGAGAGGTAAGAATTTTCAGTTGATTACAACAGTTTAAGTCTTCTTAGAGCCTTTTTTTCACCAAAATCCAACCTAAATCAGATTTAGTGCAATCAAACAAAGAAACATAGTTTGACACAAATTGGAGAAAACCCAGATGTAATTTAACACAAATATTCACCACTAGTTACATCGAAGAGATTAAAGGCTTGTTAATTGATTCTCATCAGAGAAGAATGGAAGCGTATGGAAACCCAAATTTCCGAATTTCTGAATCTTCAACAAAATTTTCCAAACAAAGGAAATTCACAAAACAACAAATTTCTGAATGGGTTGTATTGATGCGCAGAAACAGAGAGAGAGAGAGAGCTATGAGAGCGGAGAGACGAGAGATGTAGAGATTGTCCTCTGGGCTCAAATCAACAGAAGACAAGGGGAATTTTTTAATGACATTGGTGAAGTTGTGCGAGCACGGATTCTAGTTGCTGGAAAGAATAGAAAATTTATGCACGAAGAAAACCAACAAAGAGAAGAAGATGATGGTCTTAGGTCCCTATGTTTCGGGTAGCAATCGGGTATCGTTTGGATCTCGAGAAATATCCGAACCCAACTGATACCCGAACTACATAAAATATTGGAGATCGGATATTAGGTAAGATCGGATATCATTTGAGTCGGGTATTTCGTTTTAGGTCCGGTTCGGATATTTGGATATCGGATATTTTACAACCTTAAGAAAAAGAAAAATAAGGTAAACTTATATACAATACTTGTGTTTTTTTTGCCGTCTTATTTTTTTTTTTGAGGTCAATACTTGTTTAACCTGTTAGAAGATGTATATACTTTTTTGTTTTACTAGATCTAAGTTCAAACATACTGTTGTGAAGTTAGAAAATACCTAAAGTAATATATAAAATGCATATCGAACGGAAATCAATCCGTAAATCAAATTATTATTCAAATTTATGAATAATAATAAAAAGTTAAAACTTATTTGAGAAAATAAATTTAAGAATTAAATTTCAGCTCAACTTCAACTGATACAATTGAAAGATTTAAACCATCATTTGCGCCAAATCAGTCAAAAAATAATCAACCAACTTCATGTAAGTATGTGAATTTATTATTTCGGCGGATTCATCAGTCAAAGAAATTCAGCCATATGTTAGTTACCACTTATATCTAGAGAGTCAAAAAAGTTTTTTAAAAATTTCCATTGCTATCATTGAACTCCAATTGTGTAATCTGAGAAATTTGAAGGTTACGTGAATCTATATATATGTTCCTTGGATGCAATATACTTTCTTTCTATCAACACAATAAAATATTGATTTTACCAACAACAAGAATGATTATTTTTGTCTCAAAGAATTGTTGACTTCTTTTATCAATAAAATAAGAAAAAATGTAGATGTCTCTATCTGTCGCAACACAAAAAAGGAACTTAATTATTCTTTTAGTTTTAGTTCAGTGGACCTACTAGATGTACTATTCTCTGCTTGTTTGTGTGTGTGTATAAATATAGAGGTATATATAGACCAAGAAGAAAACATTATAAGAGAAACGCAATTATCAAAACAGGGTCTTAATCTAATTCGAAAGACAATGCTGGTGTTATCTATTTTCTTGTCGTTAGGATTTGTCTTGTCTCTATTTTGATTCATTATATGTCAGTATCTAAGGAAAATGAAACAAAAGATCATTTCTCTTCGCTAAATGGTAGCATGGGATGGCCTTTCATTGGGGAAACTCTTTCTTTCTTCAAACCTCATAGATCAGACTCCATTGGGACATTCTTGCAACATCGTGTTTCACGGTAATAGTCAACCTCTCTCACGCTTTCTCTCTTTTTATCTTTTGTTAAATTGCAAAATATAAACTGAATAGACAATGTTTTACGTACACCTTTCATGGATACTCAATTTTCAAAAAACAATTGTACCAAATTGGCCTTAACCAAAACCTTAGCTACTGATAAGGACTAAACACCAAATAACCTGACCCCCAATATACTCTCAAAACAATAGAGAGAAACATAAGAGGGCCAAATTAACCTCTTTTCTTTAGTTCATCTTGGTTATATATATCAAATCACCCGAAAATATTACTATATTCATTTCACAAAGATTCTATTTTATTTGAAATTGCAAGATTTTTTATCTTTTATAAAAGGATTTATCTCGTTACCAATACCGCTTCCAGGAATGGCTTATACAAACGCTATTAAGGTTATATCCGATTCTGATACATTAAACGCAATTATAGTCTTTCTTCGGTAATATTATATTTAAAAATTTAGCAACTTTATAAGAAAATAAACACTTTGATTCTGGGGTTTTGCAGTTTTGGTATAACTTGGGTCAGGCTTTATCATAAGGTTTACATGTATACACATTTATATATGCAAATACATAACATGCATATACATACTATATAGTTATAAATCTTTTTAAATGTTTGCCAGGCTAGGAAGAGATTGTCGGCGAGGGTTATGGGGATGATAAAACAAAGAGAGCATGAAGAAGAAGAGATGAAGAAGGCAATAAGAGAAGAAGATTTTCTAGATTTGATAATTTCAAATGAAGATCTAAATTATGAAGAGAAAATTAGCATTGTATTGGACATTTTACTTGGAGGCTTTGAAACAAGTGCTACTCTTCTTTCCTTAGTCGTCTATTTTCTTGCAAAAGCTCCAAATCTTCTTCACAAACTCAAGGTATTCTCACTCTCCTCCTTCTCTATATATATGTGCACGAAGACGTATATATATAATTATCTACGTGAATGTGTACAGGAAGAACATGAATCCATTAGAGCCAAGAAAGGAGTTGGAGAACTTTTAAATTGGAAAGATTATCAGAAGATGGAATTCACTCAATGTGTATGATTCATAAAACGATCACATAATTTTTTGCTATTTTTCACAAAATTGTTTTAGTAACCAAGAATTTTATATAAAAATAAAAATATATACTACAGTAAAATCATTTGATGATATTTAGACGATCTTTAATTAGTTTTCGATCTATTCTGTTTTCAGACGTACATTTACATTATGAAATTAATTGGGTCGAATTTATAGGTGATGTTTGAGGCGTTACGATGTGGAAATATCGTCAAGACGGTACATAGAAAAGCTACTCACAGTATCAATTTCAAAGGTTAATTAGTTTTGATCTTTTTAAAAAAAAAATATGTCTACTATTTAAATTAAATTAAATTAAATGTTTTTGTAATATGCTTGATTTGCAGAATATGTGATTCCAAAGGGATGGAAGGTGTTTCCTATCTTCACAGCAGTACATCTTGATCCATCTCTTCATGAAAATCCTTTTGAATTTAATCCTGGACGGTAAGTAATATATTTAAAGACCACACATTCAAATGGTAGCCAACAAAAAAAAAGTGAAATATGAAACTACATTTTTAAAAAATTCTTTGACAATATATATTTTTTTAAATTAAATAAATAGGATAAGGCAAAGATGAACAAGAAAACGACGGCGTTTGGAGGAGGAGTAAGGTTATGTCCTGGTGGTGAACTTGGCAAACTCCAAATTGCTTTCTTCCTTCATCATCTTGTCCTCTCTTATAGGTCTGTCTCCGTTTTAATCACTCTTTTGAGTTGACTAATTAATTGATGGACTCTGCCTTATCCGACATAATCATATATTAGAGTTGATGTTGGGTTAAACTTTTTGTTAGTTTGATTGGGTTAAACTTTTTGTTAGTTTGAATTTTATTTAAATCGTTTTTTTCATGTTCCAGGTAATTATTTTACTGATGGGCAAATCTGCATGAAAAGGACATGTTCAATACGAGTTGATTGATGTTAATGTTCAATACGAATTGGTTTATAACCAGTTTGTTGACATCTTTACTTACTCCTTTATATACCTAAGAAATTTATTTATAATGGTAGGTGGAAAATAAAGTCAGATGAAATGCCAATAGCGCATCCTTACGTGGAGTTTAAGAGAGGTATGCTTTTGGAGATCGAGCCAACAAGTTAAAATCCTTGTAGATTAGCTGCTTTAATAAGTAATTCATCTTAGATGGAAATTTTATTTAACTTTTAATTAATCCAATGTCCATCTCTATTTTGTGCATCGATTAGTTTCGTGTTGGGATTTCGAAATAAAATGAGTATCTGCCTTTGGATATGGTATATTTTCTATTTGTTGTCACTTGTCACGTTAATCGTTTTGCTCAACATTTATTTAAATTGTTAATATTTCGATTGTATATTATAATCCCTTTGAAATATGTAGGGTTAGTGACTTAGTGTGTTACTAGGTAATCTAACACGATACCTTAAAATTATTAAAAAAAAAAAAAAAACTCAATCCTATCAATTGTATGATCTGTGTAAATACAATAAAATAATTATGTTCATCGACCCCGATCAAGACTGTAAGTTAAAACAAGTGTGAATTTTAAGTACTATCCATTATATCATATAAACATTTTAATTTATTTTCTTCGTGAAGAAGTTACAAACCAGACACATAACCAAATGTAACTAGAAAAATAGAGAATCATAAATATAGTCTCTTTACACGGAATCGAACTATACTTGAATGTTTATCTAAATTTTCATCCGTCTTTAAGTTACATAAGAACTCTAGGAAAAGATAATTTAGAGGGCAAGTTACCATTTTGGCCTTGAAAAGATTTGTCGAAGACATACTTAGTGTTAAGAGAAGAAGGATTAACTTGCATGAAAAGGTAATTACCAGCAAAGAGATCACCAAAGTGTGATTGACTCTCCTTCAACCTCTTCAATAATTTTAAGATTCCAAGTTTAACCCTACTCGCTTTCTTCCTCACAAATCCCCTAAGTCTCCGGATCTTTACTCTAACCCTAATCCTCCTTCTTCCTCCCAATGACACCACTCTCCTGAACCTGTATATAACAAAGTCTCATTAAAAACGATTCTTCATGTTAAAGTCTTCGATAATATCAAAACTTCAGTTGTAATGAAGATGATTGTGTAGATAAAATCAAAACCTGTAAGAATATAATGACGATCTTCTTGTCGTTTCACCGAAGACACCATCTTCTAAAGAAAGCCTCTTGTAAGGGAGATTAGTGATTTTGGGAGAGGAAGCCATGGAAAATGGATTAGAATAGTGATTTTGAGTATTTTTCAAGAGATTTATTTGAGAAATGTATATCATCAATCAATTAATTATATGAGTTGTCATTATTGTTGATGCTTCAATGTATATGGTTGGTGGGTCGATTTATTTGAAGTAGTTAGGTGCGTGTACGTGAATTTAATGCGATGCCTCAGTTTAATTTTGCAAAAATTTATTATACTCTAATTCAATTTATCCCCTGCAATAAATGGTTTTATATTATTAGAAAGTGTGAGTGAGAGGATATTTCATTGAAATAAATATATGTGATGAAATACCACTTATCCAAAAACGATGAAATATATTCGCACTAGACGAAGTTGGTACTGTCATCCTATAGATTAGATCTACATATAATGTAATGCCACTAAGTTTTAAACAAATCTGAAATTCGGTCCAAAAACTCAGTTTCATTAAAACACATTGTATTTAGCGTAAGTTGGATTAGCATGGAACTTCCATATTTTTCGTTGTTACTGAATTAAGACAGGCTTACGAGATTGGTTGGTTTGATTATATAGTTAGCACAGCATGTGATTTGTATTAGCTAACACGGAGGCTCATTATATGAAAGAAAAGTAGGTGTTAGGTGTCTCTATACACACATCTCTTATGATTTCCTGAATTTTCAAATAACCAATTAAAGAATCAAAAAAAAAAAAAAAAAGAAGAAGAAGACATGGACACATGAATAACAACATTTTTACTCCAACCAAAGAAGAAAGAAATCAAATATTTTGTGACAAGATCAAGTTAGGAAAAGTGAATCAACGAACAAACACTTTTTTTTTACACAAAGATCCGATCTTTCTCGGAGAAGTTTCAGTGATTAGATCAAAGTAAATTCCCAAAAGAAGTTGTAAGAAGATGAACAAGAGAGAAGGGTCGTCGATCTGGTCTACTTGTTAGTAGAGCTTTATTCTTGTCTGGATCGGTGCACGGCAAATCGGACACATTTGAAGATCTGGTCCACACTCGCAACAAGTCTTGTATCAAAACAGAAGCGAAATTAGTTTTGATGTTTTGATCGATTAAGTAGAAGAAGATGGAGATTGTGTTTGTTGGATTTACCTGATGGCCACAACCAAAGGCCATGTCTTTCGGGTTGCTCAGACAAATCGGACATAACTGTTCAAAAGATTCAATAACATGAAGTTTCAAACTTTTTCAAATAACATTTTCAGACTGATTTCAAAGTATCTTTCAGATTTTAGAAGTACCTGGTTATCGGAAGCAGAGTTTGTAGCGGGTGGGACGGGACTAGACCTTGCTTGATAGCTTTCAGTTGGATGAGGAGGAACACTCGGTTTGAAACTTGGAGGACGAGAAGCCTTTGGACTGTTGTAGGACGATGATCCACCGTGCATTAGAGGCGGAAGAGGGAATCTTTCCGGGATATTCCCATTTCTTCTTCTGCGGAAAAAGTTAAAGGGCAAGGAAAATTTGAGATCTTTGGGGTAAAAAATTGAAGCCAAATTGATAAAGATTATGTTTGGGCATTTACCCTAAAAGGTTAAGCTCTAGTGTTGCCTTGTATTGTTGAGGAATCTCCATGAGAGCAGAAAGGGCAAACTCTGTTTCCTTCAAGGACTGAGCTTTGTTTTTTGACATGATCTCTGTGAAGTTCACGAACTAGAAACAGAAAATCAGATCATAACACCAAACTTCCATGTAATTTGCTAAAAAGAAACTTACTTGGAAGTTATCAAACGCCCGGGCCGGGATATTATCGTCAAATTCCCTCATCATGTCCCAAGGTCCATCCCCAACCCCGACTAAGACGATTGATAGAGGAAGCTTACTGTCATAGAGAAAAAAATCATATCATAAAAACCAGCCACAAAGAAATATAACTTCAATGGAGAAAACAACGTCAAAAGATTGGACAATATTCCAACCTTGCTTGCACGATCGCATCTACTGTCTTCTGTTCTTGCGGACTTAACTGTCCATTTTCCGTGTCAACACTTCTTGTAACCTGAAACGGTCAATTGAGGTTTCTTCTCTTGACACAAAAACAAAGGTTCATACTGGAATTATTAGTACCTGCCCATCTGCTATTATCACTAGGACGTGATATTGCCCACCACTCTGCTCGACAATGGTCATGGCCATATCGATGATCGGAGCAAACGAGGTTGGCCCTGAAAAGTATTCAACAATTCACATTTAATACCTTAGCTAGCTATTCATGAGAATGCGGCCAAATAAGGGAAAGAAATAAACCTGCGAGTTTAAGTTGAGGCACGATCTCTTTATACCGAGCAAGTACTTCCTCAAATCCATTACAGAATCTATCATCTGAATTGAAACTGAACACGTCTTGATCATGTGTTGATGCATCTCCAAAACCATAACAGGGAATCAAGTTGTCCTCGTCAAAGGCGGCTAAGGTTCTTCCTATGATAGTAATCGCTTGTTCGTAAGGATTGGGACTACTGCCTATGAAGTGTAAGCTTTTCCTGTTGAAGGACCTGGCCCCTGTTATCAAACAAGATAAAGGTACTTTTGAGTGTGAAACCATTCGATGCATTACACCAAAAGACAGAATAATGAATCCCACCAACCTGTCCATTCGTTGCTCTTAGTGAAATCAATACCAACGATGAGATTCGAAGATTCTAGACCCGCCCGTGCAAGAGCCTCCGTCACCTAAACAAAATAGAACATAATGTGAATCTTTTCTGTCGAACCCATAAGAATCTAAAGCTTTCAAGTTTTGACATCATCAAAAAAACACTAGATTCCGCTACAAATCAACTAGAGACTCAGCTCACCTGTTCCAAAGAAGAGTAATCATCAGAAATTTTCGAATACTTCCGCTCCAACCTCTTTTTATTATCACTGCCATAACCTTGAGAAGGGGGTGCAGAATAAGGCTGAGTACTATATAGAGGTGGAGGAGGTTGCGCATACTCAGGAGGTGGGGCATATGAAGGTGTAGGAGGATAGTTATAGCTATCTGCACCATATTGAGGATAACTTTGTTGAGAAGCCCATGAAGATGAAGACGGTGATGCTGATGCTGATGAAGCTGAAGCTGATCTAAAAGATGACTGTCTCCAGTTTTCTTTTGAATTCCCTGTCCCCATCAAACTTAAAAACTCAAAACCTTTTGATTCAAATCAAAACCCTCTCAAGGTAAATTCAATACCTGCAAACAAAAAGATTTGGCATTTAAGATATATTCATGAAACCCAGAAAAAAATGCAGAAACTTTGTTAAGCTTCTGACATTAACTCGCTAGAAGATGCAATTACAATTGCCTAATTCTTCAAAAAGGTGAGAGCTTATCTTTGACAGATGTTGAATTTTCTCACCGCTTACGAAATAGCTTTAAAATTTTAGGTTGGTATTGGTCTTTATATAAAGAAAGCAGATTCAATCACGTCACGTAATTTTCCTCAAAAAAATACGCGAGTTAGTGACTTCTAGATTAAGATAAAGTCCAATTACGATTAACCTACTGCTATACTCAATCCCAGAATTAGTATACAAAACCAGTTTCTGACAAATCTATGAGCATTCCAATTCGATTTTTTTCCTGAAATGAACCGAAACATTCTCTGATTCGTCAAATGAAAGAGTAACCCAAAATCGAAAAAAAAACATAAAATTCGCGATTGAATCTCCCGACATTCACCAGAAAAGTTTCGCATAATGACCCAATTCGATTGAGAGGAAAATTGTCTACCTTTAAACTTTACGAGGAAGAAGCAAATGGAATGACGAATCAGAGTAGTGTTTGAGAGAGTGAAGCAGGCTTCAATGGCGGAACGAATCCTACAGAGCTCGCCTTCTTTAAAGTTACCCCCTTTTGTTCGAAAGCAATTTCACTTTTTCTTCTGTCGTTGTATTTGGTTTGTTTCTATCAAATCATTACGAGACTAATCACTTTCTTTTTAAAAAAAAAAAAAGTCTGTAGCACGCTAATGGTGGGAACTTCTTCTAATTTTACCCCACTTATTATTCTCTCTTCCAACAATTGGCCCTATAAAATATTATCGATATCCAAAAGTCATAAAATGGTATCAATTGACAATTTCTTTGAAAGTCTTAAAATTGACATTTTCTTAAATTACAAATAGTCAATACATAAAACAAAATAAAAATTATATCTTTTCGGAATGATAGATAATGTACTTTTTGTGTTCCAAATTTTTAATCTAGAAAATTGTATTAGTATTGCTATTGTTTGCCCAGCTAGATTTAAATCTATAAAGTAATATTCTATGAATTAATACTTCAATAAATTAATGCTTTTTTACTTTTTAATCTAGAGTAAAAAGTGATTTATCATATAAATAGGACTTGCCAAACAAAAATTCTTCTTTTATATGATTTGGGCAAATAACTAATTGTATAATGTATAATAATAATGCAATAAATTTCATTGGGGAAAAATGGATGGTTATCAGAAGTTTCCATCCACGTGCCAATCCTATCTTCAATATTTTTCCTTCGTCGTGCAGTTAAAAAAGAAATTGTCAATGTTCCTTAGCTACATGCTTTTCCTTTTTCGTTATATACTCGATAGGTACTGTTGAATATTCCTTCTAGAATAAAAATATTTAAATTTTGACTTTTTAATTATCCTCCATTCGTCTTCTTTTTTTTTTTGGTCGAGAGTTGTTATTCATGCTTATAATTTGATTAACTAAGTTGTCTTAATTTCAGTATAACAGTTTTTTGCCTCATTCGGTGAGCAGACACAACATGTGAAACTTAAATGGACTTACATTAAAGTATAAAACTTCGTACCCGTGATTTATGCAACTCTTCTTTTTTTCTTGGACCGTTCCTTCAAGGAGCAAACAAGAAGTACGTGGACTGCACTTTCAAACCAAATAATTAGAGAATAAAATCAAATTAGTTACTCTATAGTTCATAAAAGCATTTCGAATCTAATGGAGTAAACTAGAATTACAAATGTTTATTTATTTTAATATGCATTATATAAGTGTAAAGATCGGCATTGCGTCTGGTGACTAGTGACGCTACGATACTAACGCAAACCACTATTTTATATATCATGGTTGAATAACAAATGTGTGTTATGTAAAGAAGACTCACTAAACCTAGTAATGAATAATACACTTTTTCTTTATTATTATATTAATTAAAAATAATGCAATCAATTGATGATTTATCATCTTCTGCAATTAATTGTTTTCAGCCGTTAAAAAAAATATAAATGTGACAAGATACGATACAAAGTCCAAGATGGGAAAAAAAAACAAGTAGATATATATATATATAAAGCCCAATAGACGACAAAAGATATAAAGCCTGCTTTTAACACATGGAGGCTCAATACAAGCCCATTAATTTTTAACCGCGTCTTTTAGTGTAAGAGCATATAAACATTCGTAGTCCTTGTCACAGAGGATCAAATCTACCAAAACATTCCTGTGCAAATAAAATCCGAGCAGACCTCGCGGGAATCTACTGTCGCTCACACTATCCACTCTTCACCGGCAGCTAGATTTCCGGGTCCTCAGTATCGGGCCAGATCTAAATCCGGATCCGGATCCGGATACGTTGAGTATGAAGCACTTCAGAACCGAACGAGTCCGTGCGACTCCGAAGCTATTCACCTACGTTCTCGTCGGTTTTATCGTTCTACTCGGCTTGACTTGCCTCTATTATGGCTCTTCCTTCGCTCCCGGATCCAGAAAGTCTGATGAGTTCGATGGATCTAATAACCGCGCTCGCACCGGATCCGTGAGGAATCGAGCTGGTGTGTTTGCAGTGAGCCATTTCGAAGTTCCTAAAAGCGTTCCGGTTGTTATTCAAGCATTGGTCGTATTGTTTGATACATATTGAGTAGAGATTTCTAGATTCGTAGTGTTTAATTTGTGCAGATTAACTCGTTTCTTTTCGTATTCGAAATTGTTGATCTACGTAGTGGAGGAGTGATCTTTGTTGATTTAGGGAGATTAGTTGAATTTAGGTTTCTCTTGTAGTACTTGTGCTCATTGCTCTCTCGTTTTTATCTTACCCGCAGATATGTGATTCGAGACACTCGGAGCTTATACCGTGTTTGGATCGAAATCTTCATTACCAGTTGAAATTGAAACTCAATTTAACGTTAATGGAGCACTATGAGCATCATTGCCCTCCACCAGAACGGCGTTTCAATTGCCTTGTTCCGCCTCCAACTGGTTATAAGGTCTCGGACTTCTGTCTCTTTCTCTTGTACTGCAGAATTTGAGCATTCTTGTATATGTTATGGCTCTGGTTTTGGTGGTTGATGATGATGTTGTTTATGGAGTTTTCAGATCCCGTTAAGGTGGCCTGTGAGTAGAGACGAGGTGTGGAAGGCGAATATCCCGCACACACACCTTGCGCAAGAGAAATCTGATCAGAATTGGATGGTTGTAAATGGTGATAAGATCAATTTTCCTGGGGGAGGAACACATTTCCACAACGGAGCTGACAAATACATTGTTTCCCTTGCTCAGGTACAATTTCATCATTTGGTACTTCTATGCTTTATCGAATATCAAGGGCAGAGCCGAGTCTTTAGAACCACTGCGCTTCTTTCGCTTGATTTTTGTTACCAATGTTGCTTTAGCCAGTGAACGTTAATGGTAAAAGGGTATAGCACTATGCAACATTTTCATTGACACTATTTGACTAGAAGAAGTATGGGGTTGTCCATTTTTACCGAAAATTATGTGGGATATTCTGTTGCTCCTATACCAGGGGGCATAGTTCTGCAATTAACAGGAGGTTTTGGCTCCGTTTTTTTTCTTTTTTCTTTTAAGTTCTTCTTTCAGATGACAAAAAAACTGCTTATTGCTTTAGATGCTGAAATTCCCTGGTGACAAACTCAACAATGGGGGAAGCATTCGGAATGTTCTTGATGTTGGTTGCGGGGTAGCTAGCTTCGGAGCCTATCTTCTTTCACATGACATCATAGCCATGTCTCTTGCTCCTAATGATGTCCACCAGAACCAGATACAGTTTGCTCTAGAACGAGGGATTCCATCAACACTTGGTGTTCTTGGGACTAAGCGGCTTCCATACCCAAGCAGATCATTTGAACTTGCTCACTGCTCTAGATGTCGGATAGATTGGCTTCAAAGAGATGGGATCTTGTTACTGGAACTTGATAGGTTGCTCAGACCTGGTGGCTACTTTGTATACTCGTCGCCTGAAGCTTACGCACACGACGTAGAAAATAGAAAGATTGGGAATGCGATGCATGATCTCTTCAAGAGAATGTGTTGGAAGGTCGTGGCTAAACGAGACCAATCTGTTATATGGGGAAAACCGATATCCAACAGCTGTTACTTGAAAAGGGAACCGGGTGTCCAGCCTCCACTTTGTCCTTCTGGTGATGACCCAGATGCAACTTGGAACGTCTCAATGAAGGCTTGCATATCACCTTACTCAGTGAGTAAGTATATGCCTCTTATCACTAACTTATATAGTATTAAGGATCATTAAGGTTTTTATCCATTTCATGTTTGTTATATTTACCCAGGGATGCATAAAGAAAGATGGAGCGGACTTGTTCCCTGGCCACGGAGGCTGACAGCTCCCCCACCACGTCTTGAAGAAGTTGGTGTCACTCCCGAGCAATTTCGTGAAGATACGGTAATTCTTCTCTCCCTACATCGAATGCTCTAATTTTGTAATCCAGATCCTGAGAACTTCAATTGCCATGGCTCTCTATGTCCAAACACTTCTTTATTGCTCACTAAAGTGGGGTGCGAGTGTAGGAAACATGGCGTCTTAGAGTGATAGAATACTGGAAACTGCTGAAACCAATTGTGCAAAGGAACTCCATAAGAAACGTGATGGACATGAGCTCAAACCTTGGCGGTTTCGCAGCCGCTCTAAACGATAAAGATGTATGGGTAATGAATGTCATGCCCGTTCAATCCTCCCCGAGAATGAAGATCATCTACGACCGTGGCCTTATTGGAGCCACTCATGATTGGTATGTAAATGACTTGATCTCAAAACATTGTGCATAATAGTATCATGCTAAACGAGTTTTCTTTGCAGGTGTGAAGCCTTCGACACGTACCCACGAACATTTGATCTTATCCATGCATGGAACACATTTACGGAAACCCGAACACGTGGATGCAGCATCGAAGATCTGCTCATCGAGATGGATCGGATACTACGCCCAGAAGGATTTGTCATAATTCGTGACTCATCAGACAATATCAGCTACATCAAGAAGTATCTGACATTGTTGAAATGGGATAAATGGTTCACAGAGACGACTCCAAAAGGTGATTCTCTATCTACCAAAGACGAGAGAGTTTTGATCGCCAGAAAGAAACTTTGGAGCGTGCCCTCCATTTCAGTGTCGTGAAATCTAACAGGCGACAGGTGAGTGAAGGAGTTCTACAGCATCAGAGGCATAGGTAAGGAAAATTCTCAGCGTTTAGGGTTATTTACCGGTAAGAAATGGAGAAGTGTAAATTACATTTGCGATTTTAATGTCCAATTTTAAATTTAAATCTGTTTTCGCGGAAAAAAATAAATTGCCTCGTGAATGTAACGGATTGACAAGTAAACTACGATTATATAGAAAAAAATCATTAACCCGATTTCTATCACCATTAATAATATCAAAACTGAGCCTATAAATTGAAATAGAGCAAGTACATATTGAAATACAAAACAGGATGAACAAAAAGAAAGAGATCAGATCAGACTTATTATGACGATGTTGTTTCCCCGACATTTTTCTTCTTCTTCTTCTTCTTCTTCTTCTTCGAAGGAAGGTCATTGGAACTGAGTTCTTCAGGTTTCCTCTTGTTGCTGCTAAGAACACAGTTAAGTCTGCATTAAACTCCTCAGTAATACCAATAATTAATTTTGCCCTCATCTAATAGTAAAAAGAACACACACCTAACTTTGCTTCAACACAGTTCTAAGTTCATTCATTATCTATCAATATATTATCAATCTATACTAAAAATCCGATATTACACTACATCTCTGTTTTAAACAAAATATTACACTACATCTCTGTTTTAAACAAAAGTTAGATACTCTTTTGTTTACCTTCAACATGCACAAAAAATTTGAGGATTACTTGAATGTCTAAAACCTTTGTTTATCCTGTACAACAAAAACCAATACAGATATGAAAATACATGGTACCTTGCAGGAGTCTCATCCAAAACAATCTTGCCAGCTTCATCAACTTCACCTATCAATACGCACTCTTCCATACTAAGCTCTCCATCTTCATCAAATTCACCTATTTTGCAGGTTATTAACAAAGTAAGACTCCAACTTGAGATTCAAAAGCAGTAGTAATGGGATATACAAGTGAACAAACCTATTGGATCTTCTCCCCCATTCTTTTCCTCTTCCGAGTCTGAATCTGAGCCCCATCGGTCTCCTCCATCATCAAAGTCCCACCTCTCTCCATCTGGAGGCATCCAAAACTCAAGCTCCTCCTCAACATCTTCATCATTTTCATGTTCGACTTCATCATCAACATCTTCTCCATTCTTTTCCTTTTCAACTAACTTCTTGATTTTCTTCTTCTCCTTCTTATTCTTCTTCTTTTTCTTCTCTTCTTCCTTTACGCCATTTTCTTTCGCTGGCGTTTCTCCACCTTCCCCTGGAATAGATCCAGACTCTTTCTCTCGTTCCTTCTCCTCTGTTATATACAAGTAACAATCGAACCATTAAACTTACAAGAACATCTTGCACGAATAAGTTTTGCAACCTAATGAACTCTAATCAAGCTTCAAATTACAGACCTAATTTGTTGAGGAAGCGCCGTCCATTGATATGCTTCCAAATATGTTCCTCAGTCTTGTTTACGATATCACCCGTTAGCTTACATTTCAGTTTTGAGCTGACAAAACATGCCAAAAAACCAAATTCAGCATATTTATGAAACAGAATTTTCTCAACAGATGAACTCAAAATCTGGTAAGCATACACTCTCTTCCGCATTCACGTTTTTAAATTTTGAAATTTTCAACTTAAACCACAAGCTCACAAAACCCTAAACCCTAAACTTTTGAGGACACGAAACCATAGTCCCGCTGCAGAACAACAAAATCAAAAGAGAAGAAAATTAATATAACTTCTCCAGTGGCTATAACCCTAATTCAAAACATAATAAATCAGAATTGAAATCGAAACTTTTTCGGGGAGAGATAAAAGGAGTAAGTAAACAATAGATTACCGAGCGTTAGGATCTTGCTCAAACAAGTTAAGAGGAGGCTTGCTGTGAGACAAGGCATAATCTATAAGCCCTAAACGGCATCGTTTACTCTGTGAATAGATCTTCTTATCTTTCTCGAGTAGCTCGTGACCCGTCTGCACGCATTTAAATCTCCCGTTCTCAAGTTTCTTATATTTTGGCTTCCCCAATAGGTCAGCGCCTTCCTTCCTCGTCATCTCTTCCTCCGTCGCTGCCATTGATGTGAAGTTTTCTTAGCGATTTGTGTGTTTCACTGAAGGAGAACTGCAAGTAGTAGTTAAACGAGTGCGACTTGCCGTTTTACTGTAACTGAGATCAACTGCACGTCGTTTATTGTTTCTGGGCTTGTTAAAGTCCCGACAGTATATGGGCCTAGTGGTCATAATATCAGCCCAATCATGGAAAAAGACAAACAATTAGCACGCGCTCAAACTAAAGTCTAAAAGTCTAAAACACATCAGAGAACAATTGGAAAAAAAATTAAAAAAATTGTTCACAGCAAACAAAAAAAAAATATATATATATATATATATATATATTTGTAAGTTTCGAAACATGGACCAATTTATTTTGTAATATTTGGTTAATTTTCTGAATTTGCTGGGCGTAGAAATATTTATGCTTTTTAGGTGAATGATTACTATGAATGAAAGGTACCGACAATGATAACCGTTAGCGCCTTTGCTGGGTTCCAACAAGAACACAGCTCAGGAATGTTGAACTGTGGTCCGGTCCAACTCTCAAGACACAATATCCTTTTTTTTTCTTTCTTTTTTTAATTCTGTAATTTTGAGAAGAAGAAAAAACATATTTTTCTTATACCCATATTCAGAAAAATCTAAAAATGAAAGTCTTATATTAAGACAAGAGTGTCAAGTGCCGATACCATCACACTCTCTTTTTCTCTCTCTATCACTCTCGTGTTTCGTTACTCGCAATGAAGAATGATCTCGAAAGGGCAAAACTTATGGTTTCTTATTCTCCTGTGTTTTCATGGCTTCTTCTGTGCCTCTTGACAGCAACAACAACAGCTGTAACAGTTCAGCCGAAGTGTAGTTTTCCGGCGATTTACAACTTTGGAGATTCTAATTCCGACACTGGAGGAATCTCCGCCGCTTTTGATCCTATTAGGGATCCTTACGGTCAAGGTTTCTTCCACAGACCCGCCGGACGAGACTCCGATGGCCGTCTCACCATTGATTTCATAGGTAAGGAGCTTGCAGAGAAAAACAGAGCTTCAAAAACTCAACTTTGATTCAATGATCTCAGAAACTTTTGATTCTTGAATTGTGGTTCGCAGCTGAGCGTCTGGAGTTGCCGTATCTGAGCGCATATTTAAACTCGTTAGGATCAAACTTCAGACATGGAGCAAACTTTGCGACAGGTGGTTCAACCATAAGGAGACAGAACGAAACTATCTTTCAATATGGCATTAGTCCATTCTCTCTCGATATGCAGATTGCTCAATTCGATCAATTCAAAGCGAGATCGGCACAACTATTCACACAAAGTTAGTTACTATATGTATATATTTTGTTAATCTTTAACTTGCCTGTAATGCTGAATTTTTACATGTCTGATGGGATTTTCTGCCTTCAAAAACAGTTAAGAGTAGATATGATAGAGAGAAGCTTCCAAGACAGGAAGAGTTTGCAAAGGCTTTGTATACTTTTGATATTGGACAGAATGATCTCTCTGTTGGGTTTAGGACAATGAGTGTCGATCAACTTAAGGCGACAATACCCGACATTGTCAGCCATTTAGCTTCTGCTATCCGGGTGAGATTTGATTGCGGTTCATGAAAGAGATATGCAATGATCTCTTCGCCTTTGATTCGCTTCTGAAATAACGGGGTTTACAATGTTATATGATTGTTCACAGAACATATACCAGCAAGGAGGAAGAACATTTTGGGTACACAACACGGGGCCTTTCGGTTGTTTACCCGTGAACATGTTTTACATGGGCACTCCTGCACCAGGCTACTTGGACAGATCTGGATGCGTGAAGGCTCAAAACGAAATGGCGATGGAGTTCAACAGAAAGCTCAAGGAAACAGTCATCAATCTCAGAAAAGAACTCACCCAAGCAGTCATCACGTATGTTGATGTCTATGCCGCGAAATACGAAATGATGAGCAACCCCAAGAAACTAGGTTACAACAATTCGATCATCACAATTCAATTTGTTGTAACTTACCTATTTTGTAGAAAGTTTTAACATACCTATTTCTTGTTTTTGCAGGATTTGCAAACCCACTGAAGGTATGTTGCGGCTATCATGAGAATTATGATCATATATGGTGCGGGAACAAAGGGAAAGTGAACAATACTGAAATCTACGGTGGCTCATGTCCTAACCCGGCAATGGCTGTAAGCTGGGATGGAGTTCACTATACCGAAGCTGCAAACAAGCACGTGGCTGGCCGTACTCTCAGCGGTTTGCTCACTGACCCTCCAGTTCCAATAACCCGAGCTTGTTATAGACAGTGAGATTTAGTAGAAGAGCTTGATGAACCGAAATAAAGATTTGGATCTTAATCTCTTACGGCAATAATGAGTTTAAGGAACAATCAATGATCTATGTAAGCCTGTGTAACCTTTAGAGTTCTTTGTAGCTAAGAATCCACCATTTGATGGATCTTCAATGACCATCTATGGAAGCGTTTAGCAAAGCGGAAGTTGTTTTCGCTAGAAGTAGTTTTTGGTGATTGCTGCTTCTAACTCATTGAATTCCCAAGCGTCGTTAGCAGAATATTCGCCTGAAACCCGAGAGGAAAATGGTAAGAGTGACACAAGTTTTGAATGATATTCAAGAAAAACCAGATTGATAAGCTGACTTGTGAATGAACTTACCGATTGAATCTCGACGAAGAGCAGTGAGGTGAGCACAACTGCAGTAAAACGGAATGGTATTTTAGTAGAACTTCCAGTTGTTTGGATCTGTTAATAATCAAAGGTGAAGACTTTATTTTACCTTCCGAGAGCTTTCGAAAGATCTGCACAAAGAGATCTTATGTATGTACCCTTAGAGCATATAACCCGAAAAATCAGATTTTGTCTGCAAAACAGAAACGAGAGATGTTTAGTGAGACCCATCCAAGAACATTGTTTTCAAATTGCTTATGCATTACAGAATATGCATAAAACCTGTCATCTAAGCTGCGTTCGATCTCAAACTGGAAAATCGAGATTCGTCTGGGAGAAAGCTCTACGGTTTCTCCTCTTCTTGCCTTTTCGTACATCCTCTCACCTCCAACCTGAACAGAAATTACAGTTAAAAAGCTAAAAAGAATGTAATCCACGATAAGGCACAGTCTAAGATTGAAAAATTCTCACTTTAATCGCAGAGAACATTGGTGGAACTTGCCATATTTCTCCAAGAAATGATGTCAAAGCTTTCTTAATGTCATCATCTTTTATATGCTCCCAAGGCTCTCGCTGAATCACCTGGAGCAAATAGTCCGGTTGACCAAAACTTTAGTTAGTCACTAGTAAAAGTTTCATCAAGTACTAATGGAGAAATGAACCACGAAAGCAACGAAAGGGGTCGTTGGAGTACAGGAGAGTCAGAGTCTAAAGTTGAAGTGGCTTCACCAAGACGAAAAACTCCGCTATAACCTTTGATCATACCTTGGTATCTGCAAATACAGAGAGCTTTTTATGTTTTCTTTCTGTAAATCATCATAAGCATAAACTTTGGATTAAGGAATTACAAACCTGTCAACAACCTTAGTGGCTTTACCGATGCAGACAATTAATAGACCAGTAGCCATGGGATCAAGTGTTCCAGCATGACCCACCTGAGATATACTTATCAGCTAGTTGCGAAAAAAGGCCGAAAATTTCAAATCTTGGACTAGACAAGGATATAAGCACGAACCTTTTTCACTTTGACTAATCGTCGTAGCTTACCACAGACAGTGAAGGAAGTCCATCCTGAGAACAATACCATAACCAAATCACATAACATTTCAAACAGCAAAACAAAGAAAGAGAGAGAGAGAGAGAGAGAGATCACACCAATTGCTTCTCACCTTTGGGTTTGTTCACCAAAAGCACTGTACCATTAGGACCATCCCATCTAGGAGGAAGTTCACCGTTTCTCGTAACAAGGAAAGGTTCTCCATCACCACCACCACTAGCCACACCTTTCTCATTGGGGGATTTCGTCAAACCCTTAAAGAACTGTTCCACTTTCTTCTCAGTAACAACCTCCTCCACTGGCTTCTTCTTCTCCTCCTCCTTCGCTTCATCAAAAAACACCAACTTGTCACCATCATCATCCTCATCACATTTCTCCATACCAATTCGTTTAACCTCATTTCTCTTCCCACTAAGTGCTACTACTTTCTTCTTCCCTCTAACTTTCCCAGAATCATCACCCTTCTTCAAAGATTCTCCAGGTTGCAGAAACGCCTTATCTAAACATTGATCAGGAAAATACTTCTTCTCTAACTGATACACCATCTTATAATGCTTATCTTTCTCCCATGGATACGCAAAAGTATCATAAAAATACAATTCCTCTTCTCTCTGATGTAACCTATCAAATTCCACAACTTCAGGTTTCAACTCCACGAATCCTTCATCTGATTTTCGGCTGCTCTCGTCTTCAGAATCAGACCCGTATAGCCTCTTCCTCCTCTTACTATAATACTTCCTCTTCGCCTTGTCCATTTCCGGATCTCCTGAACCGGGTCGACCCTTTTCACGCTCTAAAGCCAGTTTATTGTCGACCCACGAATCGAACTCTGGCTCTGCTGAGTCAGGTGAACCGGATTCGATGGCTTTAGGGGGTCGACGACGGTTTTGGGAGAGAGAAGACTGTGTGGGACGATTGATGATCATGTCGTATTGAAGTGGGTATGGTGTAGATGTGGTGGAGAGGAAAAGAGATGTGAAGTAGGGTTTATGGATGTTTCTTCTCGGTTTGACTGAGAAAAAGATGGGAGAACTTATAGCCATTCTTGCTGAAGAAGAAGACAGTAGTCGTGTGAGGTGTAGAGATTTCGCCATTGATGAGAAACACGGATGGAAACTGGAGGTGGGCGAAAAATCAAAAGCCACCTCCGGCGATTATCCCCAACGGAGAAGAGAATGTTGAATAAAAACGACACGATGTTTTCTCTTAAAGCTCTGAGACGGCCCGTCGTCGGTGTGTCCTTAGAAGCTTCACTTAATTGTTTGATTTTTAGTGTTCGGTTTAGATCAATTATGTTACTATCACTATCTGCTCATTCATGTTTTGGCTTCAGATCAATTGAATTTGAAAAATATTTATTAAAACTAATTGACCAGAACATGTAACATATTTGTTTGTACTAACGATAACACTGCGTCACCATCCAAACTTAAATTCGAATAATGCATGTTGTGGATAAAAAATGAAAATTAAAAACTAATTAATAGTTAAAAAATAGTAAAAAAATAAGGGTAAAAAAACAAATAAATTCTTATGAAAGAAACTTTTAGGGGGAGTTATTCAATCAGATTTTAAATTTAAATGTCAAATCACGTGTATTCAATCATCGATTTTAAAATGAAGAAAATCATGTTATTCAATCATGATTTTAAAATCATGTGTTATTTGGCTCTACGATTTATAAATACTAGTTAAAATCACCCGTTATTCAATTTTAAGATTTCAATACGATTTGATTTCATATGGATTTGAATGATTTGAAAATCTATTTTAGTTCAAAATAGAGGTTGAAATCCATACCCCAACCACGTTATTTTGATTTAAAAAACAAATATACGACCAACCTCTCCTTAATCGCCAACCCTAACTCTCTCTCTCTTCATATATATTCAAGTTAAGTCAAGACTAAAGCAAACTTTACAATCAAGCCTTATCTCACTTCAGCGAAACAAAGTCTAATCTTTTGATCCTCTCATATCTCTTTGTCCATTCTTTGTTTTAAATCTATTTTTTTTTCAACACGCTTTATTAATCGTTTCTCTTCACGCACGGTTTTTCTCCATCTTTTTTTCCTTTTCTAAAGTTTGCTTTTAAATTTTTACGTGGTTTATATAGGTGTTTGTTTAAATAATTGAGTTTACTCTTTCTTGTTTAAATAATGTAGATGGATTTCCAAATCGTCGAAACTTTTTACTCCTTATCGGTGTCGATATCATTTAGAGTTTTTTCAAAATTGAACCGAATAAAAAAGAATTGTTTAACCATCGCCACGCATCCTTAGGAACGTAGTTGAAAGAATATTTGGTATTTTTAAATCTCGATTTCTAATTTTTAAGTCGCACCGCCTTTTCCTTATGAAACACAAGCGAGATTGTACTTGCATCGTTGGTTTACATAATTTTCTTCGAAAATTTTGTCGAACGGATAATTTTCCAGAAGAAAACGAAAGTCACAGTAAGAAGTTCAAGAAATTAACGACAATAGTGACAACTCCAAGACCAACAATATAATATAGACACAATAAGATCGATATGTAAATTCAACCGAGAGGTCATAAATGTAATAAATATTATTTATTGTTTTTATATACTATATTTTATTTAATCATAATGATTATTTTGAAATCTCTTTGTATGATTTTGAAATCTGAATGTATGATTTTGAAATCTCATTTGTATGATTTTTAAATCCAAATTATTTGACTTTCAAACTGATTTTGATTTTAAATCAATGAAAATCCACATTTCAAATCTTATAAGGATTTCCAAATCCATTAAAATCCATGATTGAATAACCCCTCCTTAGTACATGATGGACTAAGCTCAACAGACATACATCTCAAGATCCTTCAAGAACCAAGTTCTTTTTCTTAGCCTAAGAGCTTCAATGCTGTAACAAACTCAGGGCTTTGAATCTGACAAAGTTTTAAGATCAGAACTTCTGAGGTGCGTAGGCATAAGCTGTACCGGCTCAAGTATAAATCCAGATTTACGACATTCTTCTTCAAGAAGTTTAACCTGAGATGGCCCGTCTGGGCAGAAAACAACCACAGCTCCTCCGCTTCCAGTGAACTTTGCAGCTGCGCCGATCTTACGTGCCACTTCCACCATTTTTATGTTCTTAGCTCCCAAACATACTCCTGCAGAAAAAGAAAAAAGAAAAAAATGTTGATGAATTGTGTTACGTTTTGCTTTGTTTTGTTTTGTTTTGAATTGTTTAGATCGATTACCTTCGAAGATCGAAATTACGGTTCATGAGTTCCTTGAATTTGAAGTAATCTTTTTTAAGTAATGCAGTTCGACCTTCTTCTGCTAATTTTGCAATTTATGCCATTGATGATATTATAAACTCATCACCATCTAACCACCTTCTACGAACCGAGCTATGTACTTGCATTAAACATAAGCAATGCTCACAAGGAAAGTAATAAAATCAGAAGTAGAGTAGTGAATAGCTCTCTAACCTTCCCAGAGTCACTAGGATTCTCAGCATAGATGAGATACAGAGGAGGAAGAAGATTGATATCCATTATAGTGTAAATCCCATATCCAAGTTTATCCATATGCTCTTTACTAAAATCCTGCGAGAGCAAAGAAAATAAAAACACGAGCGAATCGATGAAAATCTCCATGTCAAAAGGGTTGATATGTATAGTTGCAAAGATCATCCTCACCATGTGAACAAGACCACCACCATAGACTTGCGCAACACGGTCTTGAATGTTGGAAGTGATCAAGTCTTCACGTTAGTTTGTTAACTTAGGAATTTTATATAATATATAGTTATGTAACTGAATTATGTAAATTCTATTTGTATCACCGAAGAGATACAAATAGAATGAGTAACCGCAAAACAGTTACACTTGTATGTGTGTGTCTCCACATTGAGTTGTCTTCTAGAGACGTGTCCCTTAGTCAAAGTGTGTCATGTAAACCTATATATACAGTTGATACATCAATAATAAAGTGTGTGGTTTTCGTTAAACAGAGAACAAAAGACGTTGAGTGTCGAACAAGAAAGAGCGTGAGAGAGAGAAAGACAAAACAGAGTAACATCTGTTGTTGTCCGATCCTTTAACAACTTTGAGAGAACAAAGTCTACATTGAAGACCTGCAACAATACCAAGTTCTTTCTCCGTATTAAGAATAAGGTTAGGTCGGACTTCGATTCTGATTGATTGCCTGACATTGTAGAAGTTTTTTAAAACTTTGGGATGTTGGTATCATCAGATATAGTGAAGTTTCTGTCAAGAAGTTGTATGCCATTATCTTTGCAATAGTTGCGGAATACTTTACAAATCGCCATAAGCAACCTTACACCTCCGTAGTATCCGTCATTTTCCAATCAATAAACCTAGAAGAGTTTCATGATTTCAGTTGTTTTAATAGTCCAAATTTAGGGCCAAATATAGAATTTACTGAATAATGATCTGAAAGGCACAAAGCATGATTTGCTAGAATCATTAGGAAGATGCTCAAAGGAAGAAATATTTGTAAACGGGTACCAAATCAAACAAGGTGAAATCTAAAGCATTCTAAAATCTATGAAGCTAAATTGTACAACAAAAATGAAATATAAAATGTCACACTTCTAAATCTCAGTAAATCGAGTACATTTCAAAAGAAATGCATGCAGCTAAGAGAAACAATCCAAATGTCGAGCAGAAACAAATAATTTTAGATCAGTTGGACGACGTACGAAATTGTCAAGAGAGTCGAACTGGACAAGATCATGAAATGGATGAGGCTTGATCAAGATATGATCAAATGGCTCGAGCTTAGTCCACGCCCAGAAATCGTACGCCCGAAGTAAACATCGCTAGGGTTTCAAAAAAACCCGATTCTAGCGAACGAGCGATGCTCGAACACGCCCTTATCCTTAACCAGAAATCGCTGGTTTCGGATTAGGATCCATCGTTATTATCTATTTGTATTTCAAATGTTAGTGGGGGTTCTTAAGACTCTTGCCCTTTTTATAGATGTTTTTAAAGCTTATCTTCAAGCCTGTGGGTCCTTCTAAATACGTAATTGGATGACATTTACACGTCAGGTCTGATATCAATTCAGTAACAGTTAATGTAGTTTCTATAATTTGATGAGTCCTCTTTGACCAAAAGAATAAAAAAAAAATGGGCCTTATCTAAATATATTATTGGGCCTTTTGAATACATGGATGGGCCTTTATGACGAAATCTCTAAGTCCGGTGTATTGTTGGGAAGCTGGACAATGGACTTCAATCTGAATCGAATTAAAGCAGACACGAAGTTGAGTTCTACCGTGGTTGGTATCATTTATTAATCTGTAATAACCTAATTAAAACTTAAATAATCTAAATGGACTAACTCATCGGAATCTCGTTAACATTTCATACCAAAAAAAAAAAAAATCTGTTCAACTTAATTAAGCTGGTTTATTTCTCTGTTTTGCCAGGTAACTGGACCAAACTGAAATATTCTGATTAGGTGAAAGTAGCCAATTTGTCCTTTTAACCAAAATTCCGATCTTAACCAATGACCTGACCACCAAAATAATCGAACCGCACGAGAGAGATTAGAGATATGTAAATATTTCTGACTTTTATCTCTTATGATTCAAAACATGTTAGAAAAACAAAAGTTGGATGATTTCCCAACCAATTGGCTCTAACTCAATACGAGAGTTATATAATAAGCAAGCACAACCAACAAAGGAATTGAAAACCCTTAAAAGGGACAAAACATGTTATTACAAAATTGGTGGGTGTGATCGTTAACAAAAAGAAACTGTTGAACCAGGTTTTACTCCTCCAGTACGCGTGTTGGTGAAATTATGGTTGGTATATATGAAAATATATTTGTATGTATAGATACGTATAATCAACTATGAAGAGCGTTGGAGATTTAATCTAACTTGTTGGGTCAACAAATTGAGTCGAGGGTCCAGGGTTGTTGGATCCACAGTTCTTTTTGTTTTTAACCCTAACAAATGTTTTGGATAATTCCTTTTTCTCCATGATATATATTTAATAAATTAATCATAATTCCTGTAATCTTCTTCCTTTTAACTCTAGTTCCTCGATATTTATATCACGCAATTCATTTATTTGGGTTGACAATGTTTGGGGTTGAAAGAAACAGGAAACAAACAATAACACGTTGTATTTAATATAGTCAAATTTCGAAAAGATATAATCAACTTTCAATGCACAATCATCTACATAGTTTCCAACACTTATATATTCAAATAGTTAGACCTTAACTAGTATTATAGTGTTTTGTACTTCGTATTAGTGTTGTTGTGATATCACAACTCGCAAAACGTAATATTCGTGTTGTTGAAAAAAAATGTCTAAATAGTTGAGAAAATAGCATAGACAATTTTATATTTTTCGATGGTAAAAAGGATTAGAAAATGTAAAGAAATAAGATACAAAAGTCCATGATTACATGAATATACGTAGTTGCTAAAGTGAACGATGGTCCTCCTTATCATTCAAGCTTTATATTAAAAATACACTTATTTATATTCGAATTACTTGGAAATTCAATTAAGCATATAATGTGTTTGAAAAAATAAATAGAACTTAAGAATAGGTCAAAGAAGTTCGCGGTAACATACTGGTGGTTTAGTATAATGTTGGACATTGGACAATACATCATTTCGTGATACTCACGAACAAGTCCAACGCTTCGGGTTACATAGTGAGACCGGTTCCGGAGTTTTCAACTTGAGCATGCTTATTCTTTAACCAAAAAGATTGAGAGTTTTAAGGAAAATTGGTGGAGTAATGCTTTGGTTACATAGTGAGACCGATTCCGGAGTTTTCAACTTGAGCATGCTTATTCTTTAACCAAAAAGATTGAGAGTTTTTAAGAAATTTGGTGGAGTAAGTACGTAATACGTATATACCCTTGATCATAGTTACTATTGGTAAGACACATGTTATAATTCTGAAAAAGGTATAAGATCATAAGAATTAGAAAAAAACACAAAAAACTTAAATTCAATTAAAAAAGCTATTGAATGATGATTTTTTATTTATATTATCAAATGATGAAATCGTAATTTTTCAAAATTGTCATATTGGTAAAACATGCAAAACATTATGTGATCAAACAGTTTTGATTATTAGCCATCAAAAGTTATATCCTAGAAGAACTAAATTTATTTTGTCAAGTTATGTGATCGTATTTAGGTTACCTATTCACTTAAACTCTCTCTTTTTTTTGGTTTAATTATGTCATCACCAATTTATTTGAAAAGGAAACATATTATAGAATAGTTTAACCTTAATACGATCAAGTTTTCAAAATCATTTGAATAGCTTTTAGTAAAAGTGTTTTATAGAATTGATTTTTAATTAAACAAAAAGATTTAGGGTTATTCCGTCTTCATATACGCATCAAGATAGTACTACTCGGTCACTTGGAACACGTAATATTTTGACTAGCTAGAGAATAGGGAAGACGAAGACCCAGTTCAATTATAAGTAATCATATTTTAAATCATAATTGGAAATCAAATTGCTACTAATCTAATATTTTAGAAAAGAGGCTTTATTTATCTAATATTAAGAAAATTAAAGATTCTATGTCGCCGGGAGCATGTAATATTGACTTGCTATAAGAGGAAGACGAAGACCAATTAAATTTAAACAAATAGTTTTAGTTTCGATATATGCCAAGTAGTATATAATACCAGTAACTATCACCAGAAAAAAATGTCAAACCAGTGTTTTTATTTTTCGATATATCCCAAGTAGCATATAATAATAGTAGTAGATTTTATCAACAGAAAAAGAAGCATAAAATGTCATGATATAATTTGGAAGTCAAATGTTAGTTTTCTAAACTTATTGAAAACGCGTGATAATATACGCAAAATTTTTAATTTTTTTTTTACCTAAATATCCAAACTTATCACCTCAATAATTATATATATTTGTATTGAATATTGACCATATACACTTGTATGCATAAATTTTTTTATTTAATTAAATTTATTACCACAATGTAAAAGATTTTTAAAAAGTAAGATAAGATTGAAATTTATTTCCTCGTATAACCTTAATCACCAATTGCATACGGCAATACCCAAAATGGCTGTAACCAATGTGTAAATTTTAATTTAAAGTTATTATTATTTTTAAATATTATTCAAATTATGTGTTGGCAAATAGCTACACTGACAGATCAGCAGTACAAAAACACATTCTGACCGTAGGATCAATATCCAGACCCAGTTATAGTAACATCCGAGGGATGGAATTTTTTCATCCTCTTTTCCTTTTTTTTTTACCCCAATTTTTTGTTTAAAGCTAATAACATTTTGTCTCCTTAATTACCTGTAAATAAAATTAATTAATTCCAGCAGTTTTGGGAATATATATATATATATATATATAAACCAAAAAGAATCAAACGGCTATAATTGGCGTTACAGTTTTCCTAAAGAGGAGAGGGGATTTAGATTAAGAGAGATTTTTTCGGATATTTATTCTCCCAGACTTCTCTGTTTTTTCCTTCTTAATTATTGTTTCTGATAAAAAAAAATTCGATTTCGAGGTCCGAGTTTCTTCTTCTTGGCGAAATTTTCCCGAGAAAAAAAAACTCCTTTTTTTCCATCTGGGTAAAATCATGTCTGATGGATATTATAGTTCTAAGAAGACGGACGATATCTGCGACGATGTTTGTGGACAGGTGAGTTCTGATCTTAGATGTTTTTGTTTGGTTTTCGCAAATTTTCCTCTAATTTCTTATCGATTTCGTAATGAATCGGTTTTTGATTTTTGTTCGCATTAAGGAAATCGAGATTCTGATACCAATTTTTTGGCTTTTAAATTGGTTGTAATGTGGTTTTGATTTTCCGATTTCTGATTATTTGGTACTTGTTATAGGGTTTGTGTTCTTAATCTTATGTTATTGTCGGAATTTAAGAATTGAGAGGACTATTGGATGATTTGTCTATTGTTTTTATTCTGAAATATATGGAGATTTTTATGCGAATGTCTAAAGTGACTCTTTTTCCTCCCAAATTTTATGAACAATTTAGGTTTTGTTTCATGATAATCCCCAAACATATTGTTTTGGGATTGTGGAGGAAATTTTGGTATAATTTGTTTTAGGGTTTGATTCTTTGTAGCACAGTATACAAATCTCTGTAGCTATTCTTATCTCAAATTGGAATCTAAGTTGTGATCACTAAGATATTTTTTTTTGATTCTTAGAGGACATTATAAACTGTTGTGGATATTATTTTATGATTCTCTGATTTTGTGTGAAATTTTCTGAGTTTTTCCGTGGATTGTTTTTGTTTTGCAGGATGGTTCTAGAACAGCCAAGGCTTTCTCAAGGGTTAGATGTGTTCTACGTGGACTTGATTTCAAGACATATATATTCTTCTTCACCATTGTGCCGATTTTCATCTTCGGAGTCTATTTGCATGGTCAGAAGCTCACATATTTCTTGAGACCGCTTTGGGAATCGCCTCCGAAGCCCTTTCAAACGTTACCCCATTACTACCATGAGAACGCCTCCATGGAAACGCTTTGTAGTCTTCATGGCTGGAAACACCGTGAATCACCAAGAAGAGTCTTTGATGCTGTGTTGTTCAGTAATGAAGTTGATATGCTCACTATCCGGTGGAAAGAGCTGTATCCTTACATAACACAGTTTGTGATTCTTGAATCAAACTCGACTTTCACCGGCTTGCCTAAACCTTTGGTTTTCGCTGGAAACCGGGGGAAGTTCAAGTTTGTTGAGCCGAGGCTGACTTATGGGAACATTGGAGGAAGATTCAAGAAAGGCGAAAACCCGTTTGTGGAAGAAGCGTACCAGAGGATTGCATTGGATCAGCTGATCAGACTCGCTGGTATAGAAGAAGACGATCTGTTGATAATGTCTGATGTTGATGAGATCCCAAGTGCTCATACCATCAATCTGCTTAGATGGTGTGACGGATACCCACCCATTCTTCATCTTCAGTTGAAAAACTACTTGTACTCATTCGAGTACTTCGTTGACAACAAAAGCTGGAGAGCTTCAATTCATCAATACAAGCCTGGGAAAACTCGATACGCTCATTTCCGCCAAGGCAACACTCTTTTAGCAGATTCGGGTTGGCATTGCAGTTTCTGTTTCAGGCACATCAGTGAGTTTATATTCAAAATGAAAGCGTACAGCCACAACGACCGGGTCAGATTCTCTCATTATCTAAATCCCAAAAGAATCCAAGATGTGATCTGTAAAGGAACTGATTTGTTCGACATGCTTCCTGAAGAGTATACATTCAGGGAAATCATTGGGAAACTAGGTCCAATACCGCGGTCTTATTCTGCTGTTCATCTCCCAGCTCATCTGATCGAAAAAGCTGAGAGTTACAAATACTTACTACCTGGGAACTGCATAAGGGAAAGTGGCTGATAAGGGTTTGTACTTATCAGTCTTTTGTAGTGTTAGGTCATTTGGGGGAAACGGCTTATCAGTAGAGAGTGTGAAACAGAGATTGGTACAGTTTCTTGGGACTCGAGGAGAGCGATTTGATAAGTGGAGTCTCTGGTTACAGCATATCTCTCGTGAGGGTACATAACCTTGTCTGCTTATAATCTCATACTGACCATGTTCCAATGTGTTCCCAGGTTGTTCTGGGAAGTTTTGCTGGAATAGTCTCTCTCTATCTCTCTCTCTCTCTCTCTTTACAATAAACTCTTTTCATACTCTCGCTTTTAGTCTGTACAATTTAGTGATTTCTTTACATTATCCTGAGATTCTTTGTAATCTTTATTTATTTATTTTTAACTTTTTGGTATTCATTATTATTATTATTATTATCATATGATTTGACTGTAGTTGTTTTGTTTGCTTCTTACAAAAATTAAAGGACTTAAAACTAGCAAAACCTTTATAATTTAACGAAATGAATTTGTTTATAAAAGATTCCCAGATTATGCAACTGTGCAAGAGCTGAACTTGATCTCCTCTTGATCGGCTTGTTGGTTTATTTTAGACTCTGAACGATTTGCTTCCTTGTAATGAATGCGTTGTGCCTGCTTTAAGATTCTCAAAATTAGAAACAGACACTGCTTAGAAACAGATGCTAAAAGAGTGAAATCAGAGACAAAGCTTGCTCCAAATGAATCATTTTGTTCGGCCATTGAGTTTGAATGTGAATTGACATCACTTTCACTGAAGCCTTAAAATGCCTAATGCCTCCACAAACCATGCTCGAAATGTATCACTTTGAGCGGGCATTAAGTTGAATGTGAATCATCAATTATCACTTTCATTAAAGCCTAATGGCTCCACCAGATCCTCAATTATCACCTATAGTTGATTCATTTCACTATATCTAGAAAAAAATATTACAAGGTCCCATGACAGTATCAGCAATGGGGAGGTGCGTGAAAAGGTAAATTTTAGTAACTGAAAGAAAACCATTGGAGACCTGAAGACATTGAAACTGTATTGTCTACGTAAGCAACATAACTACTATATACAACAACAACAAAGAAAGTTCGGAGTGATCAAATGGTTGTAAGAATTAGAAAGGATTCCAAAGAAAATTGAAGTGATCTTCCAGAAAATCTGAGAAAAACAAATTACTTGGCGTCTCCGATGACAGAAACAGAAGTCAATGTCAATAGATCTTACTTTACTGGCTACTTTTATCTATTTTCATTCCTGCTTCTGCCTTTCTCCTTATTTTTTTTCTTCTCTGAATTTTCTTGTCGTTAATCTGGGAAAATGCAAGAAAACGCAAATTCTTTGTCTTTAGCTTCAAAACCATTCCTTAGCTTCAAAACCATCCCAACCAATTCAATAAGGAGTCCTCAGAAGCAAACTGCAAAATCCGCAAAAGATCTTAGTTTCAAGTTTCTCAATGATTTTCTAAATATAAAGTGTGTTTTTAGGTTCTCACGGAAAGCAAATCAGGGAGAGTCCCTAATTCTGCATTCTCCAAATCTGAAACTGAAAAGTTTCCAGATCCGATGTCAAAATTTCCATGATTAGGGTTCTTCTCCACAAGGGACGACGACGCTTCAATTTTCTTGGACACCAAGTTATCTTCAATAACACTAAAATTCTCTGCCACTTGAGCTCTTTTGTCTGATGTCGAACCAAAAGAAGCTTCTTGAATGTTCTCCAGTCCCTGATTTTACCAGAATACATAAACTATAAGTTTATAAACATACAAAAAACGTCAATGATACTTGCAGAGAAAGGAACTAACCTCAGCAAATGAATCAAGAGCCATCTTAGTATTATCATAAGCTATTTCATCCTCATCAACAGAAATCACTGGTCTAGCTTGCGTAGGAGTAGTAGTTTTTGGTGTGCATGGATCACCTCGAACCCCAAAACTCTCACTCTCATCGATGGCTTTCTCACATTGCTTCTGTTGCTGATATGTGATCTTAGAGACAACAAATTCCCCAATCTCACCTTCATCTGTTCCCAAGTGGTACTGGTGCAAAACCCAATTAGATTTCTCGGGTTTTAATCCCTTTCTCGCGCTCTTGTAGAGAACCATGATCTTTTTGCATCCCTTCTGGACTCCATTGATCATCACCGGTTTAGTTTGACCAGTCTTGTGCCAGCGGACCGATTCATCCGTCAAACTAGTTGGTGTGATCCTTCTCCTCTTTCTCTGCCCATTTTGATATGCATGTGCCGTCTTGTTAAAGAAGAAGACACTAGTTCCATCCTTATTCACACCTACAAACATTTAATGAGTGATTGATTACTCAATTAACATTTTGAAACATCAAACTAACGGAAGATTTTTCTTATTTTTACCTGGAAGGTTTTGAGGGTGAGTGTAGTTGATACCAACATCTTGAGTGACTGAACATATAAAGTCTTGGATAAAAAGATGTGGTTTCAAACCATCAATCCCACACTTAGCTTCCAAATGCTCGATCACTTCCTCATCAGTTGGCTCGAATTTCACACCTTTAGGAAGACCTGGCCATGGATACAGTACCTGACAAACAAAAACCAAGAAAAAAGCCCAACTCAGTATATATTCACATTAAACATGGCCATTAGCTTGTAGTTACAAGTGTTGTAAATTGTTCTTCACATTGCTGTTGTCGACACGGTAAGAGCAGTTAGGACAGTTGATATAAGCTCCACAGTCTTTAATCTGCAGAGCTGAAGACACAGACGCATTCTTGACATTCCTTGCAATCCATGGACCATCCACAATCCAAGCCCTGTGTACGGTCTTCATAGTTTTAGTGACAAAAGCAGAGCCATGTATAGAAGGTTCAAGAAGAGGGAAACATGTTTATGGTATTAGATTCAAGCATTTCTTGTCGGAAACAGATAGAGATTTCAAGAATTACTCAAAGTTTCTCTATAGATTCTTAGTATATGAATGACAATAGTTAAATGTATTTATTATTGGCTTGCTATAGATTCTTTTTTTTTTTTACAAAAAAATTGATGGTAAATTGTTTAGATTTTGGTTTACTACAATATTTAAAAAAACTTGGCTTATAAGATATGTTTTTGGCTATTACATTAAAAAGCTTATTTATAAAAATGCATACATTTCAATGAAATTAACTAGAAAATTGAAGTTTTGGATAAATGTGGGTAAATGTTGATGGATAGTTTTTTATTTACAAAAAAAAAAATATTTCTGAGAAAAAGACTCAAATTATAGGGGTTTTATTGGTTAAAACACTCAAAAACTAAATTTCTAATATTTGATTAAAAAAAAAAGGGATAAAATACAGGCAATTCCCAAAATAGAAACTTGGCATTCTTATTCATAGCCATAAAAAATCCCTCAAGTCTTTTCGAGACTTTGGAACAAAGATGAGAGACCTTTCTGGGCTTTAGCAATCATAAAAAAAAAAGATAGGTATCAGAAGCGTATAGATTCATCGGAATCGGCTTAGGGTTTAAGTGAAATCTAACAATCAAATCTGGGCTCTGACCAGATCATGACATTGGGTTTATGGGTTTCAAGCTTACCTCTCCATGACCTACACCAAGACAAAAGAACGACCAAGAAAAGAGAGATAAAGCGTTTCTCCACTAGGCTAAGCAAAATAGACAGAGAAAGGTCGAGATTTTGGAGAGAGAAGACGTATGTAATGTATATACGTGTGTTGATGAGCGGGAAATAGAGGTCCGTTAACTCCCGAACCTAAGCTTCGAGGAAAGCTTCTCAAGAACACAACTAGCAAAGGTCAGGCTCGGAGAATATATCTTTAGTGTTGACTTAGCTTGATTAGAGTTTGGTTCGGATACGAACGTGAGATTTGTAAGCAGTGGAGAGCTTCGGCAGTCGAGCCTAATGGGAATTCGTAAATAAGTGGTTTTAGTAGGGCCAGACTACCTTGATCACCAAGCCAAAAAAACTTAATTATTTTTTTAATGTTTAGTTTTTACCCCTTTTGTTGTTTCACTGATTTGAAAGAAAAAAAGTAGTTATTTCAGGAAATGACCATGACTGTTAATAACTTAGTAGAGAGCATTTTACCCGGACTAGCATATAGTCAAAAATACCTTTGGACATGATTCCAAACTGCGCAAGTAAATTGCTAATAAAGTAATAAAATTTATATTTTTTTGTATAAATAAAATTATTCATAAAATTAAATAGCTTAAAATTTGCTGTGTTAAGGATTCTTACTTGGTAGTACGTGATAATACAGTCTTTACAATATTTAAAAGATATAAATATTTATTTGGTTCAACTTTACTTGTATGTCAATAAGGATTACAGCTATTTATAAATTGTCTATGGCGTGCAATTATCAATTATAATTATATATCTATATATATATATAGTGATACTGGCAAAGCAGCAAAAGGGTCGTTGTAGTATAGTGGTAAGTATTCCCGCCTGTCACGCGGGTGACCCGGGTTCGATCCCCGGCAACGGCGATTATCTTTTTAATCTTATTTAATATTTTACATGGGCTTTGTCGGAAGATTAAGAGTCTGCAAGCATTCTTTCTTAGGCCCATAATGTTTTGGGGAATCCCTTTTCTTAATGGTCTCTTTGGGAATCATTACAAAAGTGCCTAAATATATATTCTTGCTAATTTGTCGTTTCCTAAGAATATATGTCACAAAAATATGTGCGAATGAAATGGAATAGAAGAAGCAACGCAACCAATGAACCAACAAAACATCAACAAGACTAACTAGGTGATAACGGGATAAGATGTTTATAATATATTTGAGAAAATTAATAAATTAAATAAATATTTTTAAATATTTTAATAGTATATTATTATATAAATAATTGAAATTTAAAATTAAAGTTTTTACATATTTATGTTACTAATTAATTATTTAGTTAAAACAATATTTTTTAAAAATAAAAATTTTTAAAACTAAATTTAGAAAACAATAAAATCAGTTATAATTTTATGGAATATTTACTTACTCGATTTAATCAAATTAAGAAAATAATAAAATCAGCTATAATTTTATGAAATATTTACTTATTCGATTTTTCATAAATAAATACAGTTAATTTATGTAAGATTATAATATTTAAAATAAAGACAGTTTATATATGATTGATCTAATGACATATTAAGTAATTAGTCTAGTAATTAATGTCCTATAAAATATATTTTCGAAATCATTTCTGACGATAAAGCGTCGATATAATATTATATGTAAACATAAGGTTATTTTGTTAAAATGATTCTCAATTAATATATAGGAGATTGACTGTATATAATTGTAACAGTTGACGAGAGTAATATTTACGGTTAAGCGTATAGTATAATCTTAACCATTATAAGTTTGTGCAGACAAGAAGGAATTTTTCTTAACAAATGGTCTGCTTTGTCCCTGGGTTACCTTTGGGGTTGTGGTCAGTCCAAGCTACCAAATCGGAGGGACAAATCCGTGGGAAGTATATCGAGCTGTGCTTTGTCTTGTTTCTTCGTGAGACATATCTAATTATTATTTTTGTCCTGTGACAATACTAACATAACATATACTGTATGTAGTACATGGTCGTAGCTCTTACTGCATTTCCTCAGTCAAATAATGCAAAACCAATAATAGCCAATGCAATAAAAACTACAACCACAAATGTACTACCAAAAAAACTTTTTGACAGATTTAAACAAAATTATTCACGCAAGAGCAAGTAAGGCGGGAATAATGTTGCGTAATCGGATCTTGTACCCTTGTTGGAGGAGGAAAAACTGAAGTTGAATCGATATCGAACCTACACCAAAGGCTAATGGATAGTCTCCGTCTATGAGTGTGATGCGCTGATGCTCCACAACCAGGGCCGACTCAGAATAGATATCATAGAAACATATGTACGGAGTCTCAAATTTTTGGGTCTATTTAAAAAAAAAAAAAACTGTAATGCGTGTCTTAAAATTTGAAGATTTAGAGGCCCATTTTGAAAGACAAAAATAAAATAAAATACAAAATCAAGGAAAGAAAAAGGTGGGAATAGAAACTGGGACCACGTTTGTAATGAGATATCGAATATGTTTCAGGAGTTTATAATACCCTATATATTAAGTACATTTATAAATAAACTTTACAAAATGTTAATAATTACATCATATTACCATTACATCTAACAACAAATTAAAATCTCTCATTAAGAATATTTTAGTCAATTAATTATTATGTGATCATTTAATTAGGGAAAATGCTCATAATATTCCTCATCTATTGGAAATGCGTAATTTTATTCCTGAAGTTTTAAATTTGCAAATTTATTCCCAAAGTTATAATTGACTAAGCAAAATTAATCTCTGGTTAGTCAACCAAAACAGAACTAACGTCTCCGTTTATTTATTTTTGTTTCTCACGTGTGGGTGTTTTTTATCTTATCTTTGTGTGGGTTTTTTTCCCTCATTAATTTCTTCTTTCTTCTCCCGAAGCCCTTCTTCCCCAATTTACAAGATCCCTTAAAACATCACAAAATCGAAACTGAGAAAAATCGCAATTCTTCCTTTTGTTTGATCGAAGAGATGATTCGCCAAGAAGCACGACGAGCTCCGATCACGTTTTTGTAAGCGATGAAGAGGAGGTTACGTTCTTCGACGGTGAGTTCTTCTTTGTCAACAGCTTTTGCGACTTTTTCCATGAAAGCTTATAGCCATAATGATAGAGTGAGGTTTGGTCATTTCTTGAATCATAAGAGAGTTCAAAGAGTGATATGCAAAGGAGCTGATCTTTTCGATATGCTCCCAGAAGAGTATACCTTCAAGGAGATAATAGGGAAAATGGGTCCAATCCCGCATTCTTTCTCAGCCGCATCTCTGACATAAGTATAGATTCCTCTTGCCGGGAAATTGCATAAGAGAAAGCGAATGATAGATTGAATCTTCACCACATGGAGTCTTACTTCTCGTTCATCTCAAGACCTCTAGATTGAGAGGAAACAAAAGCTGGCTTGAATCCTCCGGACTAATAACACTTACATAACTGATATATAATCTCTGCAATTTTGTCTGAGGCATATTGGTGTCGGTGAATGCTACAGAGTTTTTCATCAGGCACTTTGAGAGGATTACTAAAGGGTGAAGATTTTTGTATATGGATAGATCTCTTTGTTTCTTCAGGATTCTGATTTCGCATCAGGCATGAAAACCTTCATTCTCTGTGATTGTGCATCATCAAACATGAGTTTGTGTGCTTCTGAGTTTCCCCTTTTTGGAAGTTTTGCATCAAGACACTCTTTACTTACTTACCCTTTTGTATATCTCTGTCTCCTCTTCTTGATTCATTGGGTTTGTTATGTATACGACGATTGGTGTTTTGCATGTGTTCGTTATTAAGAGACTTGTTCTCATGAGTCATGAATAAAGCTTCAGATGCTTGGATCGAATTCAGATTTTTTGTTTATGAGCATGAGCATAAGGGAGAAATTTCCAATACATAAACAACATCAACTAGATAAGTAATACTATTGTTTTCCAGATTCTGAAACAAATATATGACCCATCACCCCTAGGGGGTCATATCTCATAGTTCTATCTGATTTTAATAAATGGAATAACAATGGCCAAAAACACACAAAAGAAAGAAAAATTCAAGGATGATCTCTAATTGTTCTTTCAAAATTGTGTCCTTTGTATATAGTTGCTTAATCATCATATGAACACTAAAAAACATTTCTGGACTCTACCATGTCGTTTGCTCAATTCTTCACTTGTCTCTCTGTTTGTTTAGTATCTGCTAATGAATCGTTGAGTTTGCGATTTCCTTGAGATACTTCTTCTCGGAACTCGCCATTCGGCTTTGGAACATTGTCCATTCTCGGAACATTGAACATTTCTCTGAACTACGATTTCTCTGAGTTTCGATTTTGGTTCGTGATTTAGGGTTGGGATCCTGTAAATTGGGGAAGAAGGGCTTCGGGAGAAGAAAAAAGAAACTAATGAAGAAAAAAAAAACCACATAAACATAAAGAGAAGATTAAAAAAAAAACCCACACGTGAGAAACTAAAAAAATTAAACGGAGACGTTAGTTCTGTTTTGGTAGACTTATCAGGGATTATTTTTGTTTAGTCAATTATAACTTCGGGAATAAATTTACAAACTTAAAACTTTAGGAATAGGATTGCGCATTTTCTATAGATGAGGAATATTATGAACATTTTCCCCATTTAATTAAAAATTAAATTAATTATTTATAATTTTTGTTTTAAATAATTTATTTTTTTTATTTTTTTTGAAGAAAAGTTAAAAATAGATTTTGTGAAGATTTTGTTGATTTAATTAAATACGCTAATTAAATTTAATTAAATGTTGATTTAATTTTCTAAAAATAAAAGATTTGATGTAGATTGCGATTTTTTGGAAGATTTTAAGGAAGAATTTGAACCGATTTAATTATGTTTTTAAGTACTAACAAAAATTTGATATTAGAAAAATTGATATTATAATTTTCTAATATCCTGATTTTATAATTTTTGGGTATTTTTATATAAATGTAATTTGTCCGTGTTATAGCACAGGATATATCCTAGTCTCTATATTATTATTTGAGCAATGTTATAAGCAAAATAATCATAAGTCATATGGTATATTACGCTCCTAATTACCTCACAGATAAATCTACAAAAACAATTGTTTAAACAAAAAGGAATTAACGATAAATAGATAATGAATACATATCTACAATATGAGAAGATTATGGAGCAAGATACACGATTTCAATTCAAAAAATTTTTAAAACTAAGACAGAGAATATTCACTCAGACATGCATAAAAAAATAAAATTTTACTTTTATTTTTGTGACATTAACAAGTATATATTTGGACACGATTTTCACTTGGTAAACTTATCTATTCGTATCCATTATAAAATTATAATCATTGCCGTCAGGAAATGACTAATTTTTTTTAAAGAAGAATGATACACTTTCTATGGTAACCATTATAGGCCCATATTGTCTCCGGGAATCTCATTTTTTAAATCGTCTTTTTACGTGTCATTGAGAAGGTGCTGTATATCGTTGTGAATTTGTCGTTACTGAAAAATGCAAGTATCAAATTATGTCACAAAGAAAAAGTGCGAATGGAATATCATATGTAATGGAATAAAAGCTACCCAAATCAAGAACAATTTGACTATTAAATCACTGTCACAAATGAGTATTAATATGATTGAGTGATCAGTTGAAAATCAAATGCAGAAGAAGAAATTGTTGACCGTCACACAGAAGTCAGAAGACAAAATGTTCATGAAGAAGACGATATAATATAAGACTGATTTTTTCGGGTGAACCGTTACACATCAATGAGTCGCTGACCGTCACACAGAAGGCAACGTTACAAAATACTACATTTGCCTGTTTTTCTGTGTGTCAGTCAGAAACTCAGAAAGAGTAATGGCTCCAAACAAATCATATCATATCAGATTTGTTTTGGGCATCATTGCTTTATCCATGACGACGATTTAAATATAAAACTGATGATGTTTCCAAGTATGATTTCATATATATGTAGTTAATGATATCAGTGATCCCCATAAAGAACCTTACGTGGATCGAGCTGACCGCTGCAGTAGCTTGAGGAGACGATAGAGAGTTCTTGTCTCCCTTTCCACTCCTCATGTGGCTTCAACACAATTGGGGTTTCTATAGCACCAGAATCTACACACAGCATCGTTGTGTAATCCTCATCTCCCATATCTGCAATACTCTTGGCCTTCTTTTCCCAAGGGTTCCACACAACTGCTCATACCAAAGATACCATGAACGCATAAGAAACAAACTTCACATATTGTTAGCCCATTGGTTCAAGGGGAAAAACAAATTCTTACGCACCGGCATTTGGCATGCCTTCCTTTCGCAACTCGATAGTTCTCTTTCTCTCATGATCTATGATGGCAATCTTTGTCGGCGTGTTCAAGTACACTCTATCAACCTATAGGGTTTACTGATGATACATTAAATTCTGTTCGTAGAGGGAAGTTTAATCGGAAAACAAAAGGCATTCGTGTGCGTCACATTACCTCGCCGTCAAATGTAATTGCATCTGCCTGCTCCGTGAATCTTTCTCCACGCATCAAGTTGTCCAGATAATCAAGTGTCTCCAGACCCTCAACCCGAACTTCGCTGCAAATTGTATGCCATGTGATGTTTACTTAGCAAAAGGTGTTTTACAGGAATTATGTAAAGCATCTTCTCAAAGAAGCTTCGATTAGAGAGAGGGTAAGAAGCAACCCGAGCAAAATAATAGCTTTGATCATGATGATGATTAAAATGACGAGACAAATAAACGGAGGAACGGGGTGCAAGGCTGACAGAAGTGCTGAAACAACCACACGACATACCTTATGTCCGATACATATAAGTAGTTACGAAGTGCAAACGTAAAGGAGAGTGCTTTTGGGTCAGTGTTCCTCACACGCGGGATTATAGTAAGTTTTCCAGGACTGATAGATATGCGAACACGTAGTTCAAAGCTGCAACAAAGTAGGCATAGAAAAATTAAGTCAAGAGATGATGACATTGAAATGAACTAAGAGAGATATCAACTGTACACACCTATGAGGCCATATCTTCAAATCATCTTCAGTAGACTTCAATACTAAATCAACAGTTGATTGCTGGTTAGCCGGAGGCAGAGGTGAAGGATCATTATCAAATGACCAGAATCTGTTACGGGCAAATCCATGTCGCTCAAGTGAACCAAGATTTCCAAACTTCAAAGACGACAAAACATGGTTGATGACGGCGGCACAATAAGACTAAGCAACACATTAATGAGTGTAACTTAAAATGATCTGAAAGCTGTCTAACCTGTGGAAAGCAGACAGGTAACCCTCCCCTGAACGCCTTGGGTGGTTTCAGTTGCGCCTAAATGAAACATAGTGAACACAAAACATTGTTAATGGAAGTTGAAACGTGTTCAATTGGGCAGCAGTTCCGTACTCAACAACTCATTTTTCTACTCTAAAAGCAAAATATACAAAAGATCTGATACATGCTGGGGAAAAAAAAAAAAGGCTAAGAAGAAAAATGGATTCATCATTCTTCATTGATATGAAAGATTACCTTGCTGCTCATATAAAGAAACTGCTCTCTCCTTTCATTTTTCCAAGAAACCACTTGTCCTCCATACAGAAGCACCTGAAACCATTTCCAGCCCAAAAAAAATGTAACTATATAACCTCTTAGAAAGTTTCCACAAACCCAAGAAAGTTAGCACATTCGTTTTTTTACTGAGACTCCATCAAGCTAAACCCTTTCCACTCTAATTAATAAAAACATCAGCATTTAAGCTCAAAGTACTAATCACTGAGAGATCATCACTTCATCATCCATCTTCTCAAAATACCACCTTTCCTTAGGTTGATTCTTCTTCCCACCATGATGCTATGATCAAAATTCCATTTTTCTTACGGCGAAATTTCAAAAGACCAAAAAAAACAAAAGGATAAAAAAAGACAAGGGAGGAAAGAGTCAAAACCTCAGCAGTTGATCCGCCAAGCTCGGTCAAAATAATCCGAGAAGAACCATCACGATCGTTGACTACATTCAAAGGCATCGATTTTGGCCTTAACCTCGATCTTATTCCCCTCACGAATGGGTTCACTTTCCCTTTCTTCCACTCCAGCTACACCCACAAACCAAGATGCATGCATTATCAAAAAAAAATTATTTTTTTATTATATAGAATTGGGAACACAAATTAAAGAATAAAAAATCGAAAATAAAATCCGTAAAATAAGTTGGGAAATCGACAAGGATTTTTTAAGAAATGAAGAGACTGATAGATAAGTGGATTAGATTCAGTGAATTGCATCGGAGTAAAACCTAAAAAGCTCGGTGATCGGCTGAAATTTTAACAACCACCACTGAACTACAACGCGACTGAGGAGAGAGAAGATGGAGACAGAGAGATCGAGAGAGTGATACGAAGAAATCGAAAGAGAGAGAGAGACTGTTGATGTTTGTAGAAAATGCTGACCTTGACTGATCGAAAATGGCTTTGATTCTCAGAGATTTGGTTTTGAGTCGGGAGCTTGAAGAAGAAGGCCTGTGCGCATTTCGATACTGCCACGTGTGCTTTCTAAAATAAGTAATTTCGTTTTTAAAATCAACAAATCATATTGTTACTACATGGATGATGTCTATTATATGTCCACTAGTAGATTTTAGAAGATTTGATCTCTAAGCTAAACTCTAATATTATATTTTTATATATATTCTGTATCTTGTAGAATAGATAAATAACATAGAACAATTCTCTAATATCTTTTGTTTCTAACATGTCAGCATGAGAAAAAAAAAAAAAGAGTATGTTCTTTAGATATGTTGTTCTAAATAGAAATTTCAGGTGACAAGTTAAAGTATTTTAGGCTTTGTGCAAAAACAGTGAAGCTAGTTGTACGCAACTTAACCAAATCTCTAATAAAATAAAGATTTTGAATGGTTGGCATGTATGTTGCGGATCGGATAGTGTGTACCAACATTTTGGTAAGCACATGTTCGGACTGTAGTATGCAGCAGACGAAATACGTATTTCACCATACAACAGTATGCAGTACGGTACACAGTTGTGAATGATAAAAATTGAACAAGTATGGAGCGATACATACCAAATTAAAATCAAAATGCAAATCAAAATACAAATACAAAACGATACATATCAAACTAAACCAAAATGCAAAGAAGTGATCTATTAGATATGTATGAATTGAAGAGATTTGAAGAGAGAAAGAGATAAAAGCGAAAAAATGTACTGAGAAAGAAAGAGATATAAGTGAAAAGAGATAAGCTTTGAATGGTGGCATGTACTTGAGATTCTTAAATGGATGATGCAAAGGATATCACATAAAATCTAATGAGAATCAAGTAAAGAAACACAATTTTATCCAATAAGAATAACTCAAGTACAAGTTTTATCCAATCAGAAGCAACTACTAGGATTGAAGTTAAAAAAAAAATTCAGTCCGAGTGGTATAGAGGTTAAAAGGTGTAGACCGAAAACTAAGACGAATAGTGTAAATAACACGGTATGGAGTGCTGCATTCAAAGTCCGAAGTAGTGTGGACTAGTCCGATTTCGTGAATGGTGAAATAAGTGCGAACTAATCTGACTTTGGTCCGATCTGCAACGTACATGCCAAGACCAAAATATTTAGCGTTGCTGAGTTTTGGAGAAAGTGGTGTTGAGTTAATCCGGTTTTTCAATATGAGCCGATTTAAGCACATATTATATGTTCTTGATTATGGGCTGTTTATGCATTATATCGCACAAACCTGATTTTCACAAAATTTATCTGCAACTGATTGTTTCTTCGTAGATCTGTTTCACCGGTGTTCTGCACAGGTAAGTTATTTGATTGATCATCGATTATAACCCCTTGCTTGTTATTGTTGTTATTCCCATGTCGGTCCGATATTTAATATATTCATGTTTCTTATTATATTATTATGAATGGCTAAACGTTTTCTAATTGTTTTTGAAACGAAGGATTTAGTCGAGACGACTAAGTAAATAATTTTCACCACTGACTTCATCTCTGTTTCAAATCTTCAACAATAATCCCACCGATTAAAAGATAAGTACTCTTTCATGCTTTCATAAAGATAAAGATTTAATGCCTGTTTAGAAAACTTAGTTAAAAATTTAATATTTGGTGTGCCATTGGTAACTAACGGGTAAGGAAGGACTGACTTTTGATTAACGCTACATTACGTAAGGGGGGGGAAAATGGAATCAACATTAAACTAGTAACCTCTAGATATGATGGCTAAATAATCAATGGATTCACATTAAATTAGAATATATTAGTAACCATTCAATATGCAAGGAAATAGTGGGGCCGTGGGGGCAAGAAAATGCTTTCTTCTTTCTTTCTTTTTTTTCTTAAATAAAAGAATATTGCTATAATAGCCTATAACTTCGTTTTTATTACTAGGAAATTTGGGTTTTACTAGATTGGCGAGATATTTTTTTAACCCCCAAAATAATTTTTATTTCATGTGTTAGGAATAAAAGTATTACGAAAATGCCATTAATGAATTTTGGCACCAGTCTAAAAAGTTCTAGTTATTTACAGAAAAACCAGAGAAAATTTATGATCTTACCACGAACGGTCAACAAATCTGCAAAAATAAATCTGTAGCAGATATATTTTCTTCCGCCGAATAATTAATGACATTTAACCACAGACTTGTTAATAACAAATTTGTCACAGATTTACTATTAATTGGCGGCAGATTTGCCGTAGATTTATAATTTTGTGGCAACAATGTTTAATGGAAAATTTATAAATCTGTAACAGAGTTGTTAGGGAGAAACCATATTAGTCAATCTATACAAGTCTGACGCAGATTTATAAATTTGCGGCCACAATGATCTGTCACAGTACCCGCAAGACTTTTTTGCGGGGAACAGTTCTGCATATCTGGAATAAATCTGTAGCAGATTTACAAACCTGCAACCAAACAACTATGCTGTTTTGTTTGACAGGAACAACAAATTTAATAAGTCTGCAGCAGATTTGTTAAGTTTGTGCCAGTTTTGTTCATCTAACTAATCTGCCACATAATTATTTGAGAACGACAGACTTATTTTTCTGTTCATGCGAAAGATAATGACTAGATTGGCACGTAGCGATGACATATTTATTTAAGCTACAACAGAGTTAATTGTGCCGACAAACTTATATGTCATGGCCGCAGGGTTGTCCGAGCATGTGTCGACAAAATTAATTCTGACTATACTAACGTTTAGAGTAGCGACAGACTTATAATACGCAGATTTTTAAAAAACTTTAAGCCGCAGATTTATAAATGCAGATTTAATTCAAGTAAATCACATAGTTGTTATCCTGGAAATGAGATGGGCAAATCTCGACCGTTTTATTTAGGTTTTCGTAATAGATCTGGATATTGCCGACACAACATATAACTAACTGTTCATTGTCAATTTCCATACGACAGCGAAAATTAAATTCTTCAAGCAGCAAAATATCTACCATCAAGCAATCGAGATAAAGCATCAAGCATCAAATTTCGATTATCAAGAAACACCAACCCAACTCTAGCGTTGTGAGATGGATCATATTATTCTCGTATGTGGAAAATGGGAGTGTGAAGGAAGCAGATGGATGTTTAATGTTGATAGTAAACGAGGGTCTAGAATACTAAAAGCTGAATCTAGTACCCGATTTAAAAATTTCATCGAAATGGTGTATGAGGATTACGTATTGGATAAGAGATCCTGTAAACTCGAATTGAGCTACATGTTTCCTAAGAAGATTTTGCAGAAACTACCTCCTGATAGTAATTATAGACAATTCAAAGTTTATTTGGTGCAATCGAAAGCGGCAACAATTCGACTATGTGTTGAAGTGAAGGAAAAAGTTTGTGAATCAAGGAGAAGGGAAATAGAGGACGATTATGTAGATTCAGATCGGAGAAGAGATATTCAGATATGTGGCGAGAAGGATCCGCTTCCTATTCTTGAAGAGAAATTGGAATACAATAATTACGACAACAAAATAGGCTGTGTTAAGGGAAAAAAAGATGAAGATGTTGTACAATTCCTCAGTTTTTTGGGGCAATCACAAGCGGCAACTGTTCAAGTTAGTGTGGAAGTGAACGAAAAAGCATCTGAATTTGATGATTCAGATAACAAAATGGATGAAGTCATGTCGGAGAAGAAAGCTGAAGAAGAAGAGGAAGACGATGATACATGGAAATTCGATTATTGCGATGATTCCGTCGGTACAAGCTCTAGTGATGAGAATTTTGCATCGTTTGGGATCTTGCCCAAAGAAGAGGATGAGAATGTAGAGGATGACAAGCCAGAGGATGAGAAACCAAATGTATTTGTAAGTCTAGGAACTGGAAATGTTGAATATCAGATATCTGAAAATCCTGTTAAGGATTTAGCTCTCAACCAATGCTTTCCGAAAAAAGAGCATCTGGAAATGAGATTAAAGATTTTAAGTGTAATACAAAAATTTGATTATGATGTAGGGAGATCAAATCCATTATTGTTGATTGTCCACTGTTGGGTTAATAGATGTACATGGAAGGTACGAGGATCACCTATAGGAGATTATCCAAAGTTTCATATCCGTAAGTATGTCGCTGAACATACATGTTCAGTTACAGATCATTCTGCAAGATGCAGACAATCAACGTATGAGGTACTTGGAACGTTATATAAGAAATTTGTTGGTGGAATTGGACCACCCGTTTTGCCAATGCATGTTGTTGATGCTCTAAATAAAAGATTTCAAATAAAGGTTAGTAACCACATACTTTGTTACCTTGCCTTTTATGTTTTCACAGACTTTTTAAACCAAGCATTGTAGTAAATGCAGACTTATTTGATACAGTCATGTTTGTTACAGAATTTTAATACTTTCTTGAGGAATTGTGTTATAGATGGAATATTGGTAAACCTATCGGACATGAAGACATGCACGATCATTGATTAATGAGACACCGGAGAGTGGATATGAGTTACTACCTACTTACTTATACATGATAAGACAAGCAAATCCCGGAACAATAACCCGACTTGAAGTTGATGAAAATCAAAGATTCAAGTATATGTTTATAGCGTTTAGTGCAAGCATTAATGGATTCAAGTATAAAAATCGGCGAGTACCACAGAGTAGTCTGCTACTATCAAAAACGAGAACTAACCTTTGCGTCTTCATTTTTTTTTGTCTTCTTGGACCCAGATACAGCAAAATCAAGAAGAAGAAGAGGCCCCTCTTTTTCTGCCTCCTTTTCCTTTTCTTCCCTTTTTCTCTTCTTCTTCTTTTCTCTTAGGGCAAAAGCCATGGACTAAGGCCAAGCATTTGGATCCAAACTATCTTGGTGGATATCTTCAATTAACTTATGAAGTCTTGGATCCCGATACCGCTCTCCATCATCATCAATCCATTCAGGGTACACATTTTCCAGTGACTCAACAGGGAACATATACCTCGCACGAACCTATATAATAACTCATCAGTCTGAAATTAAAATAAATACTCTTCCATATATATAAAAAATTTGTCATCATATGAAACTACTCTTCGATATATCAAAAAAATGTCTCTTCGTATGAAAACAAGTCTGTCAGAAAATAAAAACAACTCTGCTATACTTTAGAAAAATCTGTCTGAAAATAAAAACAAGTCTGCCATATTACTAAAAACTCTTTCATCATATTAACACTAGTCTGAGATATACCAAAAAAATCTCTCTCTTTGTATGAAAACAAGTCTGTCCAGAGCATAAAACATCTCTGCTTTATTTAAAACAAATTTGTCTGAAAATAAAAACAAGTGTGTCATAAAAAAAATCTTTCATTGTATGAAAAAGTGTGTGGTTTACCTCTCCATGATCTCTCCGCTCATCGAGTAGGAAATTTTCAAATGTGAATCGCTCACGACATCCTTTCCAGTTCAGAAGAGGAACCTGTGTGCTTTCCCTTCTGAACCCCCATCTTTCTCCCAAACCAAGCACAACTTCAAAGGCCCATATCTTCAATACATGAACACAGCCATGTAAGGTGTAATTGGCACTGTCACCCTTATATTTATCAATTTCTACTTTAATGGAATTTATTAGAGTTGAGAAACCTACTCTCCCCCATGGATAGTTTTCAATTTTTTCTGGTTCCAACACTCTTTTCACATAACGCAGTTGCTGCCTCGTATTATGACCAATGCCCAAAATACCAACATGTAGGATAATCAATCTTCCTAACATCACCCTCTTCTCAAAACTCCACTCTTGACATCTGGTTAAAACCTTTTTCAATTCTACCAAAGTAGGTATATCTGCTGTGGAAATTTGCATTTCCTTCCAAAACTAAGTATGGTCACCATCCCAATTATCCGAAGTGTCAAATCGAGCACAGTTTATACCCGTTATATCCTGAAACTCGTGCAGTAAAAATCTTATTGGTGAACCACCGATGATCGACCAAAATTCATGATCTCTATTGATTTCAAGCTGATTCGTCAGAAAATAATGAATCGTATGGGCTGACTATATGTCATTTTCTGTGGAAAGCTTCAGAAATACCCTAACAGGTGAATCCTTCAAATGCTCCCAAGCATCTTCACCAATATACGGTTTCATCTTCACGAAAGTGTTCAGATAGCAACTGTGATTCAAGCTCCTTTTTTGAATAGGAGATTTTCCTTCTTCATAATGTCGATTAGGGTAAGACACCATTCTGCAATTAAATACAAACACTGATAAACAGAACTTTGGGAAATAAGCAAATCTGCGGAAATTAATAAACAAATCTGACACATCTGGAAAACAAATCTGCTTATCTAATAGTCAAAAATCTGTAGCAAAACACTTACGAATTGAACCCTTAACGTAATAAAGGTTACAAGCAAAACCCTTATCGTAGTAAAGGTTATAACCGAAACAAAACGACGACAGCAGACGGAGACAAAAAGGACGTCGAGGAGAGACGGTGTCAGAAGCAACGAAGATAGATGTCGACGGAAACTTCACAGGCCGTGAAATCGAAAGACGGAGACGATGATTATAGACGGCGAGGAGAAGATAGACGACGTCGAGAGAGAAATACGATGACGAGACGGAAGGCGACCACGAAGAGAGGCGGCGAGTGGAAGAGAGACGGTGTCGAGATTGAAATTCAGATTTTTAGGGTTACAATTTTTGTTTCTTGGGTTAAGCGAAAGATTTATTTCTCTATTTCAAAACTTTTCGTTTAGGTACATAATTGAAATTGGGAAAAATTTGAAACATTTCAATTTTCAGTGTTTGAATGGCATTTTCGTTAATATTTAAATAATACTGGTTTTCTTGACATATCCAAAGTTTTTTTTGCTAATTACTAAATTGGATGATACTCTAGTTATTTCGCTATAATTTTAGGCTATTCTAGGTAATTCTCACTAAAAAAAATAAAGCAAACTGAAAGATTAGTGCCACTCGAGGCTTACGTGACTTTTTTTTTACAGATAATTGGCAAACCAACAATAAGTAGGAATTATTAGCACTAGGTTTTAAGGGATTAAGACGATGCTTAGCTGTGTTAGCAACCTGACTTACGAGGTCTAAATTAGTTTATGCGATGTTTGGACACTATTTAAGTCTATAACAGATTTAATGGATTTGCAGATATAAGAATTAATCAATGATGAAGTGAAAATGCAAAGTAAATAGTAAATTAAGAATTAAAGCATTTGGTCGACCATTATCGTCAAACGACGTCGGTTTCTTTGGAGTTTTGTATATCGTTTTTTTTTCTTCCAACGGTTAGAAGCGGTTTAAAGGTCTACGTACTTTACTACTTTAACAGTCTACCCTGGTAGATTTGGTTGGAAGTGAAGAGGGGTTTTAAGTGCTAGCTAAAGGGATCAAAAGCAATAAGAAGGTGATCATAATTATTCCTAAGAAGAAGACTCTCGGTACATGATTCAATATATACAAGACGTGCCAAGGACTATGTGCTGAGTTTGGAAATCATCTCTTCCACCAACTTCAACATGGTTCCAGGTATTCGCTCGCCTTCTTGATCAATCTCCCGCATTATCTGCTCTACAATCTCAATCTTTGACTGCTTGTTTTTGATGGCATAACCAGAGCAGTCCCTTAATAGAAGCAATAACTCTCTAGCCATTTCTTTAGCCCTCCTTGTCCCATCTACGCTCACTTGAAGCAATCCTGGCATCACTCCTTCTCTCAGTATCATTCCTCTGTTCGTCTCTCTGTCATTGTTGCATATACCGAGTAATATTCCTACGGCATGCTCTTTACATTGAGCTGACCCTTCCTCAATGGCTTCCACCAGAACCTCAATTGCCCCACTGATGCTGGAAATAGATTCTGGTGAATGAGAATTTATGTTTTCGAGCAAAGCTGCTGCTTTATCAGCCAATTCAGAAGATTTATCACAAAAGTCGATGACTTGAAGCAAAGCATACGCTGCTCCAGAAGCTATGACCAGGGGAACTATCTGATGGAGAGTCGATAGATTTTGAAGTGTTGCAATGGCATCAACCTTGGCCTGAATGGTAAGTCTGTCGTGCCCAATAAGTCCAACTAAAAGCTGAATCAACATGGTTGATGCCATCTTAACCTTGTTTTTGTTACAGGAAGAGAGAATCAGAAGAAATGCCATGGCCAATTCAAGTATTACCATCTTCGTCTCTGACTGGAGGATCTCTAGCAACATTGGTACTGCGCCAGATTTCACAATTCGGACTTTGTTCCTGTAAGTTCAGCAACAAACCCAGTTATTATTTTTTTATGTTACTAACCGCGACGCACAAGCACATGTATAGTTTAACACAGATATATAGAAGAAACACATACCTTTCACTGCCAAAGGCAAGGCTGAGTAATGCAGATAGAGCAACTTCTGTTGTGATACAATCTTGAGATTGTAACATTGAGAGTAAAGGAGAAATGATTTCTCTTTCGGACATTTTTTGTCTTTGCTTCCTGCTTAGATTACTCAGCTCTATAGCTGCTTCTATCTGAGCCTCTCTGTTACCGCTAAGAAGACTCTCTACCACAATATCCTCCATTGCAGCACTCTTCTTCCTCTCTGTAATTTTGGTTAATAACTTCACTTGGAAGAAGAGTGAGGGAAGGTGTGGTGGTGATTGGTGGAGTAAATATAATAAGATAAAATAATAGAAAATTTTGTTAGTATTTGGTTGCTTTAACAAGCAATGTTAGGCTTTTTTTTTGGGCATCCATTGTTTCATGTTGAAGCAAACTTACCTAAAGCTTCTTTTTTTTTGTCCTATATATATTTTTCTGTTCATTTCTTTTTTTTTTTTAATCCTGTTGATATTTTTAGTTTATTTCTATAAGATCTTAAAACCCAAATGGGAAAGTAAGTATCTGTTTGAATATTTTGTTCTTAATTGCATGATCTATCCAATGTTGATTCCTATAGATTGAATCTTTATCTAACCTCATGTAGAAGCAAGGTAAGCTTATCTGCATTATCCAATTCCAAGATCCAGTGTCATTGATCCAAAGAGATTATATTATTTAAGCAATTACAGGCGAGTTTTATTTTTCTCTGCAAAATTTTGTTTTTAATTCTAGTTGACTTTATAATATTTATCTTATTATAGTGTGATTTTTTCCACGTTATTATAATTTGATTAACTAGATTTTGTTGGAACTGGGGCTTAACTCTCAACAATGACTATACAGTTTGATATGAAGATGTGTCTCTTTCTTGATTTAAACGCACAGATTATATGATTTCTAATAATTATGTCAACTTTGTTAATAAATTCTAAAGAATGCAAATCAATTGTCTTTAATATACTAAACTGACAATGATACGCATTTAGGGAATTTTATAATATTTCACTTCACCTGAATTACCTGATACAATATGAAATGATTCATAGATGTTAAATATATAAATTGCAAAAATAATGACGACCACGAGACAAATGTTTCTTGGGTGTGTTTTTGATATTCTAGTTACGTTTTAAAGCAAATTTTTTCCATATAAATAAACATATACTTTAATTTAATGTTTTACATCCTCCTTCTCTTTTCGTTTGGACAGAGAATATGATCAAGTTTCTTTCACCATTGGTCCCTGGCCCGAATATATGTAAGAGAAAAGTGCTTCAATTTTCTTCGGTTAGAAGTATGGAATTCAAATATATATACACATAGTAGTATTCTTTTAAAATTTATACTAGAAATTGTCCCGTGCTACAGCACGGATTAATGAATCTAAACAAATCCGATTTTTTTTAATAATAGAATATCTGATATTTTTTTGTGCAAATCAATATCCGTTTGTGCAAATAAAATTAAATCATATAAAAATATATGATTATTAACAAATCCGATTTTTTTGGAATAGTAAAAAAACTTTTTTTGAATATTAACAAATCTAATTTTTTTGGTAATCAACTCCACACCAAAAAGGGAATTTGTGTTTTTTCATGTAAATTAAAATTTTTGTAAGAATTCCTTTTTCTTCTCCTAATAATAAAACGAATCATAAATGTTAATATTAACATAAACATAAAAATAGAAAATTTGGTCAATTAAAACCAATCATAAATGTTAATATTGTCATAAACATAAACATAAAAATCAAAAATTTGCTTAATTAAAGTCAAACGTAAATGTTAATATTGCCATAAACTTAGTGTTGCTTAATTAAAGCCAAACATAAATGTTAATATTGTATTAAATTCGGGATATCATATCCCGATTTTTTTAAAAACTTCTATTATTTTTAACAATTTCCTTTTTTAAAACCAAAATCGAATATTAAATATAGATATAAATATGAATTAATTTGGTTTCCATAAACATATAAAAATCAAAAAAATAAATATTTTTATTCTCTTATTACTAAATTACTAAATTACCCATAATGAGAGATTAAAATTTGTTCTTTGAAATAATGGTAATATAATGTAAATGTTTACCCTTTATGAGGTTTATTTTATAAAGATACTTCTCAAATAATATATAGGGGATTTCCAACAAATACTATAAAATAATATAGTGAATAACTTGTTATCAAACATTGTAAATTCTACCAAATTTGTAACTTGTAATAACGTCTCCAACTAGAAACTTCCACTCAAGTTTATTATTTTACTATTTTTGTAGAAATTATTAGGTAGATAAGATTATTTCTTTAGGCGTACTCATGCATCAGAAAAAAAAAAAAGAGATCTAATATTATAAAATTGGAATATGTTCTTTTGATTTTCTATGTTATACGGCGCCTTTGTCTTTACGAAAATTCTTGTCTCATTTTTTGTTATTATTACTAATCCTTGTAAAAAAATAAACATGAAAAAATGCCAATCAAGGTTGAACAACTACTTTGAAGGGCTTAGGCTGTAAGAGAATAATGCATCTCTCCAGAACAGATGTGGTGGTACAACAGTCTTTTTAACCATATACGTTACTGTTGTTGTTATTCACGATTCTTAAAGCGTGCGTGCTAGCCTATACATTTCATCATTCTTCATGTAAAAAGGTTAAAGACGTACACAGTTTCATAATACTGCTTGTTTTGTGAATTCATATTTTATAGTTCGACGTATGATAATCAAAATCAAAACTTTTTTTAGAATTTGGAAGTACATGTAGCGAAACACTAATGATACATAACTTAAGAAAAAGCCTGAGAAAACAGAAATGTAAACAAAAAATAAACAAGTTATGATTGAGCATCATTCAACTTTTTCTTACGCTGCTCGATTAGTTCAACACCTGCTTTCTTCTTTTTCTTCCCAATCTGCAGATAGCATTTCACAAAAACACAACATCAAGTTACAAACACTAAGAGAGCCTTTCATTGCTATGATTCTCAGGAATCATCAGCTAATTCTAGTATTGATTGTATGCAATTTCCAGAGATTATCGAGATTCCACATTTAACAGACCTATAGATTAGAAACTATGGACAAAAAAAGAATGAATGGTATATGTGAATGGTACGTACCTTCATGGCTTCGTAGAGCTTCCTCTTCTTACGGGACATCAGCACTGTGGGCATATCAGCGTTCTCTTGTGCTATTTGCATAGCATCAGGAACTGATTCTTCATCTTCAGCCACCACAGGCGCTACAACAACCTTACTTCCAGTTAGTTCCATCTTCAGTTCCTCATGGTATTGCTTCTCCTGCGCCGCCATCTACATAAAATAACCCACACAACACAAAGTTAACAACTTAATCAACCATTAAAAAACTTGACAGGCTTGTGTTATTCATATATCAAGCACAAAGTCAAACCTTCTTCTTGTTATTAGCAGCTTCAGCTTCCTCGGCACGGCTCATAACACCAGCATATAATAAGTTTTGAGGATCTTCAAGATCCTCTTTCCCAACACCTGGCAACGGAAGAACTTCGTTTCTGGCTGCTGCTTGTAGCCTTTTGATGGCTTCAGCATAATCAGGAACATATCCTTCTGCTTCATTGTCCACAAATGGAGACAAGTGTGGCGGTGGAATGCTGCTTGTAAGAAAGCACACAACAAATATGTAAACAGCTGAGAAAACGAAACAAAAAATGGTAGTAAAATAAGAAATAAGCAAGGGCTATGAATGTGTTACCTTCCGACCAAGTACTTTTCAGTAGGCAAGATTATGCGAGCATTCACGCAGTCATAGATCCACTGTGGTTGCACATATTCCCTTGAAAGATACAAATGGCCCGCGCTTGGCTTATCGATGATCTACAGAAGTAGAATGCATGTTATTGAGAACTATCTATCTACACTTTAGGATTCAATGGCAATATTAAACATCAAGCTTAATGGCTTACATGATGTGTAATACTCTCATCATCCTCCTTGAATGGAGCACCTTCTCCTTCCCAAGACACCATCCCACCAAAAGCAGGAAGCACAAAAAGCAGGGACTCTCTTGGAACCTACATAAGTATACAAAATTATTATCTAAGAGACAAGCCCAAGTCATGAAAAAAATTGATGATCTTCCAGGTCACTGGTCGAGGAGAAACTCAAGCACACGGAACTTCCAAATATTAAAACATGGCATGCAAAATACAATCATTGATAAAACTTTGGTTAGGATTACATAGTAGTTCTAGGTGCCTTCACCACTAAGCACTTATAAGAATCAATTTTTTTTTTTAAATGCCTTTACTTACAAATGGTTTGTCGTTAAGTAGTAGTCTTTGAACATTATAGAGATGTCAGAAATTCATGTTATAGAAAGACTACTATTATATTTAGTCAATTACTGATTCAATTTAGTAGCAAATGAGTATGTTTTGTCCCTACCAGTTTAAATTTGCCAATGATTTACTATTGTAAAAGAAAGTTCAGTGATAAAAAGTGGATCCGAAAGAATGAATCAAAAAGATACCTCACGGCTCAAGAAAAACTTCAAATCCTTGAACAGTGACTTGCACACTCTTGTTTCTTCATCCTCTTCAACCTCTTTATTGTTATCTGCAACAAGATGCATCAATGCTCCAGGCTCACTCGAAGGCAGCTGGTGCTGAAGTTGTGCAAGTCTCAGTTCAGACTCTTCACGGTCATTTGACTGTGAGCTAGATGAAGCATCCACTTTAGGTTCCACTGCCAAGCCTTTGGAGCTGGCATCTATGTATCTTGACAGTGCATAGAGATCTGCAACATTGAAGACATGCACAAATATTAATCAGAGTAACAGGTCCCACATTCTAATGGTTACATATGAACTCCCATACGAAATATATCTCGCAAGGAATATCTTCGCTACTTGGAGGAGGACAACATACCTGCAGCCAAAGCCTCCAACCGAGAATCAAGGATTGGCGGATATTTCACATTCAGAGAATGGTAAAGCTTGAAGTTAATAAAGGCAAGAAGAGTCTGCATCAAAAGGTGAATGAAAATTTGTCAGTATAAGTCAGACATCAATTTAGATTAGGAAACTCAAATTAGTTAATTCATACTGAACTGATGAATTAAGTTAACAAGGAAAAAGGGAATGAATAGAGATTAGGAGTTCTCACCTCATAAAATTCCAAGAAGGTTAGCAGGACACCAAAGTCAACATCATTTGTAAAAACTTGTTGTATTGCATGAGGGGTCAACCAAGTGATCTTTTGACCTTCTAATTCAGCCTATCAAGATAATTACCAAAGTTTCCTTAGAGAGGAAGTAATCTACTGATTCCATTATAAACTTTCAAGATAAAGTAACACAATACCTGATAGTAAATACCCTTGACAGATACAAACACTTTACGTAATGCATGACAACGAGAAATGTAAGCTTGCCATTCATGGCTCAATCTGGTTCACAAAAGAAGCGCAAAATAAGATTAATGGATATGAGATTAAGAGAAGCTGTCAATATGTAAAGACACAAGGTTCCAAGAGAAGATGTAAGATTCTGACCTTCTACAGTTGTGGACTCGCTTAACTTCAAGATTTTCCCTGTCTGATGCAGGTAACACCGCAAAAAGATGAACCATCGTAAGACAGTCATCCAAGTCTCGTAGTGCATCAATAAATGTTGGATACCTAAATATTCAGAACACAAGCAGAAATGGGTGTTAACAGTCTAAACTCATGGATGTTCAGGCACAACTATAAAAAATTCAAGTGTCTGAAGCAAACCTTTCACGGATCAATCTATCTAGCTTGTAAGTGGGTTGGCGAGTAAGCAAAAGGTGTGCGAGCTCCTCATTTTTCTTGGCCTTGGCTTTTTTCACCTTCTTTTGGTACGTTTTGATTTCCCTGAACTTCTCAAGAAGTGGCTCGTGCATAAGGAAAGCAATGTCCTTGACATGGTAGTAAGTGTGATGGTTTCCCTTCACCTTCTTCTTCGGTTCTCGGGGGAATATACCTTTGACAATACATAGTCTCCTGAAATACCCAAATCAGCAGGTACAATAACAGATTAGTCACCTATATATATATATGGAAAAGGTATATTAAACATGACGTATATACTGAATGTTTTTGTATTTCCAATATTGAGGATTGAGGATAAATCAAAGAATCATTATAACATAAAAGCAAATTATCAGTAAAAACCTAGTTGAATTGTTAACAGAAACATTAATAATACAAGAGCCACCAATTCCAAAAATACTAGCATAAATATTAAAAATAGGGACGGTGAAGGACGAACCTGAATAGATTCAAATTAACTTGAAGATGTTTGAGAGCTTGTGACCTGGTCATATACCTTGCCGCATTTCCTTCCTTCTTTTTTCCCTGCAAATGACAAACAGAACCACAAATATCTTAGAAACAAAAAGAATCAGCTCAAAAAGTTTCTCGAGCAAAGGGAAAAACGAAAATGGATTAAAACAGTTCTTAATCAACAAATATTGGAAACAGTAAAGCTTCAATCCAATAGAGACACTCACCGCTGGCCTGTAATGCTTCGGCATGGTGATACGCCACCAGAGAGGGAATGAAAGATGGAGAGAGGTAAAAGTGAGAGAGAAAGATTAGGGTTTTAGCCAAAACGAGGATACATACTCAGGTACAAGAGGACGGTATAATTGGGCTTCTTAATTAAGGCCCCTTGACTTCTTAATTACGATCATGGGTTTTAAGGCCCAATAAGGTTATTGTCAGTGGAAAGAAAACCGAACCAAACCGAATTAACCAAGTTTATCGACTCTGATATGTGCAATCTCAAAAAAAAAAATATATATGGAATATCTAATATGTCCACATATATTTTTAGATAAAAACAAAAATGGTTATTTCCATGGATAATATTGTAACCATAAACCAGTACCCAAAACCAGAAAGAATAAAAAGAGATCTTTGTATTTTGTGATTAAAATACTGCTGCTTACATTTTTTCTAATGGTCAAAATTATAACCAAAATACACAAGTGCATAATGGAAACATAAATGTCGTCACTGAGGAGGAGGTTGTTTGTCAGCAGCAGAAGGATCGGCGGGAGCTGGCAGCTCACCATCATTGGGTATCCAGAATGTGAGAACCGTCGAAGCAGCAACGAACATGGCTCTACGAGGTGCCCATTTCAGACACGACACTACTCCTATATTGTTCTCCCACCTCGCCACCTGATTTTTAGAGAAAACCCCAGACAAATTTAGATACTGTGACAAGCATTAGGCAAAAATAGTAGCTATAAATTTCTGAGTTATTCATCATCTTTTAAGTGAATATGTACAATCCTAGTGGTGTTGATTATTCTGTATTTACCTCAGATGGGTTCTCAATGTTCCAAGCACGTATGGTTCCATCTCCTGAACCTGTATCCGAAAAACTAACTGTGAGGTCGAGATATCATCTGATTTGGTTGAGTAGTTTCATAATTTGGAGTTAAGTTGGTTAAACAACTTGGATGCTGTGTAGTTTCTAACAAGTGTATTTACCTGACAGAACATACTTGCCATCTGGTGTGAAGGTGGCTTCTATGGATGTACCCTGTGATGGCTCCAAACTAAAACCACATTTCTGCAAAACAACATACCGGCTTTACCAACTTAAACCTAATCTTATGTCTTCTTCAAGTGAAAGATACAGAATGTGATGATTACCTTCTCTCCACGATATGCATCAAGAATATAGATATTGTTATTTGTAGTTGTTAGGAGCATGGATTTTCCATCGTTGCTGAATTTTATATCGTTAACCTCAGCAGTATCCCCACCCACCAAAAATGTGTCAAAGGGACCCTACGTAAGAGATTAAAATTGGGTTGATACTCATAACTTAGAACTACAAGAGCAGTCATGTGTAAGGCTGTGTGAATCATACTAAGTAGCTAACCTTGTCATAACACCGGGAATCAAATAACTTAACAGCACCTCCTTCCATTGCAATTGCAAACACCAGGCCTTGTTGGTCATACGCAACTGCAGGCCTACCACGTAGATGTAGAATCCCCTATTGACTAAAAGGGTAAGCCTAAATCATGAAATCGTATACATTCACAGAGAGGCTATTAAGGAAGAGTGCCTAAATCGAGAAAACTTGTTCTAAATGTTACATGCTTCCAACATCTACATTAAGTTAATTTTCAGGGTGAAATTATGAGGGTTTGGATAGCAAAAAGAAAAAGGCAGTTTTCTGCTAAAAACTCTAGCAATATTCAGACTTATTCCATATGACTTTCTCAGACTTATTAGACTATGCCTTTCACAGACTTTGTAAAACTGGAAACCAACCTGGCAGGCATTCACACGGAGATCCCAGAGTCTGACACTTCGGTCAAGAGAACCAGACATGAAGCTATCATTTATAGGAGACATACAAAGCGATACAACCCTGAAACAGAAGAACATTTTCGATCAATGTTCATATTACTAGTGTAAGTAGGTAAACAAACATATATCCAATTCCAAATTCCAGAGGTGATATCAGACCTGTCTTTATGCCCTTTAAAGTAGCGAAGGATCCGATTATCATACATTGAAAGATATCTCAAGGATTCTGGTACAAAAAAGAAGTATTAAAGTAAGTCCAATAACCACCATTTATTTGATTAAGCAATCTCAAGCAAAAGAAAAAAAGAACGACTCACCTCCAGTAGACTCCAAATTGTATCGAGAAGAGCAAATTAGAGAGCTGGGATGATGAGTAAAGCATACACGATCGGTGCCGTGTTTCTTATGGTATGTAATCTTGAGCTGTCTACGTTTAAACAAAGATCGATACAAACTTTCAGATAAAATTTAATTTCAGTTTTGTGCAACACAGATAAATTCAAACTAATTATCCAAAATTTTATTCTAGATTACTTGAGTAAACTGGTACAAGTTACTGGGATAACTAGAAAACCTAAAAAAGGAGGAAGAACTGACTTAGCGTCGGCGATATCGAAGAGGCGAAGTGAATCATCCTCGCTGGATGTAACCAGTAGATCATCAGTCCTATGGAAACCCACCGAATGTATCTTCCCTCCCTGTAAATCCAACAACGAGAATTGAACGGATTAACCTCGAAAACTGGATTGTACCAAAGTTATTCCCAAATCAAATGAGAATACAAAAGAGAAAATCCGTTCGTACGAAATCAGAGAAGACTGCGCCGATGGCCATTCTGCGCACAAGTCCGTCGTCTAGCTCCGACAACGACATCGTCAAGTTGGATTAACAGTGAAGCACGAGAAAATCCGAGAGAGAGAGAGGCAAGGGAACGAGAGAGAAATAAGAGTTTAGTGGGTTTCGTGGCTGACTAAACGACGCCGTTTTTTAGTATTAGAGCCGTTTTTTTAGTATTAGAGCGACGCCGGTTTTTAGTATTACTAAGAAATGGGTAATAAAAGAAGAAACATCTTGTCGTTCAGTTCCAGCCGGTAAAAACTACATGTTGTTTTGGCTTAGGAAAGAGAAAGCCAGCACGCAGCGACTTTGTGTAACACTGGTCTGTCATTTCCAAAGAGTCAAAATACGCAAATGAATGAAACACAGAAGAAAATAAATGACTGAAGCTTCAAGTTTCAAACACAAAGGGAAAGATTTGAAATAATAATGAAATCGCAAATCAAACAAGAAGGTAATCCAAAGATAAGTTCGAGGAAATCTGACATGAGAGATATAAGACTATACAATGTCAGCGAAACCACAATTAGAGACATCACAGCTAACGACCACCAAACCAACCTCTTGGCGGTTGCTGCTGCTGCATCATAGCTCCTCTATCTCCATTCATCAGCTTATCTAAAACAACATTGAGGTCAACCGCTTGACCGTTCTCGGTCAATGTTCTCACTGTTCCTCTCACTTGGTCCCTTGGGAACCCCATGCTAACCACTTTGTCGATGACATCATCGACTGGGGCTCTGCTTGCTGATCTTGGGGAACCTGAGCCGCCATTTCCACCGCTGCTGATGGCTGAAGCCATTGGTAAACCTTGTGGTAGTGGGCGTGCCATTGGGAGCTGTGGGTAAGCACCAGATCCGCTTCCACTCTGATGTGGCGGTTTCTCGGATGGGGTGTTTCCAAACTGTGAAGAAGGTGTTCTGGTATACGGGTAAGGTTCAGGAGAGTACCCGGAAGGGAAACCTGAATTGGATCTGCCACCTGATCCATCATACATTGATGGTGGCGTTGGAGTAGCGTTGTAATACTGTTGAGATGGGGCGGAACCAGGAGGTGGATGAGAAGGTGGTTGACTAGGAGGGTTTGGCGGGTAAGATTGCTGAGGGTAATGTGGTTCCTCCGGGTTGTAGCCTGACGGGTGTTGGAGCTGAGGAGGTGGCTGTTGCAGGTATTGTGGCTGTTGAGAAGGTGACTGGTAAGGTGGTTGATGCAGTGACTGGGTTGGAGGAGGAGGTTGATAAGGAGGCTGGTTTGTTGGAGGTGGCTGGGACTGACCAGGCGGGGGGAAATAAGGCTCTTGCTGGGGAGAGAAATGGCTAGGAAGTTGAGAGAGTTGTGATGAAGGTGGCAGGAGACCGTGCTGTGAGGCAGGCGGTTGGATAAATTGTTGTGGCGGGAGGCCCTGCTGAGTAAGAGACGGGGAAGCTGCGGCAGAAGCTTGTGGCTGAGGCAGTGATGCGGGTGGTTGAGCAGTGGGTTCAACATGTGTATTGTGCGTCTCGGGCTGCTGGTTTACTTTTGATACCTGAAGCTTTGAAAGCTGAAGCTGTGCTTCAAGTATATCTTGTTTGTCCTTCAACAACTTTACACCACTTTGCACCTGAATGCAAATCAAACAAAGAAGGTACTGAGGAGTCTACAAGCTTGACAGATGGTATATCGAAAAGTATGAAAGCCCAGATTCATATAAGATTGCTTGATCATGATATTGAAAATCATGAAACCAGAAACTTCTTTGAAGTTAATAGATCTATAACTACCAGGACAAGCTAGAATTGGCATCCCAGAAGGTAGAAGAAGACGTTTGTCTAATATCTCAGATTCAATTGGCTATTACTAATTTCAAACTAATCTCCACTAGTTTTTCCAACCTCTAACATGATGTTTTCAAGCTGCCTCAATTTCCCATCAGTGGTTCCGTGACTGTTCCCAACAGAAACTTTCACATCATCTACCAGGTTCTCGAGATTTTGAGTTCTAGTCTCCAGCTGAGTTAGACGTGCACTGACACCTTCCCTGATCGCATTCTCAGCAAAGCAAACAATTTTGAAGGTTCAAGAGAGTCCATAGAACCATAACTCTGCAAGAACGAACAAATGCAACTAAGGTTAAGTGTGAAAATGATCATTATCGTAATCATGCAGGGCACCAAGCAAGATTTAAGCAACCTGAGAATGAAACATAAAAGTAAACAATAGACACAATAGCTGTAGATCATATACAGTACCTAAAAATCAGGTGGTATTCTACAAAACCTTATAGTAGTGTAGCAAACATCAAAAACAGATAAGCAAATAATCAAGCACAACTAGTCTCTGCTTTCTCAACTTCACACGATGAACGAAAGAACACATCAAGTCAGGCAAATGACCTTATAGTGTAAGCACAACGCAAAAACCACAGAGCGAAGAAGTTTGATGAATAGACTCTAGTAGTACAACTTTAGATCAAACTTTTTTGATGAAATATTAGCGAACAACAAAATCAGAGATTATCACAAAAGATAAGTCTGGTAAACCACCGATTCCAATAAACCAAATATCACAATCGTAATAAACTAATGGGACATAAAAGAAGGAGATTGATCTCAAATCATAAATACCGGGAGAGATTATATGTGAATTTAGAAATATTACTCTTGCGGAAGAAGTTGAAACTGGTTTTGGATCAGACGCATCCCAAACCCTAGCAGCCGTGGAATTAACAGATCCGGCGAGATCTAAAGCGTGGTGAGACAATCCAACGGAGGCATTAGGGCGAATAGGTTGGAAATCATAGCTAGGAAAGATCGCTTCCTTCTTCGACTCCAAGCCATTATTATCACCGACACGGTGCTTCTGGTGATCGCCGTCTTGTGAATTATTATTGTCGTTCATCAGATCCATTATCTGCTTATCCGAGAACAGAGCCGTATTCATCGATCGAAATATTGCATTATATATAATACTCTCCCCTTGATTTTTTTTTCTTTTTTGTCACCACTCCCCTTGATTTTATATGATTTTCTAACATACTGGAGAAAATAATTTCATCGGCCAAAACATTGCGTTTCTAAGTCTGCATTTCTACTGTAACGTGTCAACATCTATTTATCACCCATTTGTAGTGTTGGTGTAGCCCATTGGGCTTGAAGACTTAATGAGCCCATGACTATTTACTTTCTCCAACGATTATTTCAAACATAACCCGATGTGGGACAAAAGAAGAAACAACAAGATCTTAGTATTTTACTGTATTGGAACTCAAATTGACATATGGCTCTGACCAATTTTTCGGCAATTTTTCCGGTGAACTCCGTCACTGAAATGATCGGATTATGGATTCTTTGGATTCTTTGTAATGAGCACTATAAGATAGTGTATTTACATGTCAAAATCGGAGTCAATTTGAATGAGAAATGTTGGGTCAAAGTAAATAATCTTGAAAAGCTAAAAGTCAACCATGTTACAATGTCCTACATTGGAAGGATTGAAAAAATTCTCCTCTCTCCACTCTATATAAATAGAGTCTTCCCCTCATTCTTTTTACTTACACCAACTCCTCTCCCTCTCCTCTCTCAAACCCCTTACACTCTTAGATTAACACTGGTTTCTAAATTGTGTGTAAACAAAGCTTCTGAGATTCTGTCCCAAAGTAAGTCCGAGAGTATTAGTAGTTCTACTGTTCAGTAGATTCTTTAACCGGGTGATACGGTTCTGGTCTAGTCATGGTTGTATCCTGAGATTCAAGAATCTCATTAAACCGCCACACTGCGGGAGATTTATTGAGTTAAGGAAAGAGATAATATCTCGCTTCCATGTCCGTTCGGTTTTGTAATTCGCGGTTTTCATGTCCGATTTCGCAGGTCCTACAGTCTTAACTCAATAAATCCATGTCCGCATAACGTGAGCATTGAAACTGCGATCAGTTTACAAAACCGAACATATTAACCGAAAATGCTGCGTGAAGGCGGCAGTTTCGCGAAACACATTTTTCGGCGATCTCAAAGATCGAAAGAGCATTCCCAAAAAAACAATTTTGATGGTTTCCCGGTGAAATCCAAAATTTTTGTGGAATAATATATTTCGATGGTTTTCCGGTGAAATCTGAAATATTTTTGTGCGTCGACGCCCCAATTTGGGAGAGGTCAGCCACATGTGGTTTTATAGATAATATAATTTGATTGAATATTGTTTAGCTCATAACTTTCCGATCGTTTATCGGAATTGAGCGATTTTGGTATCTATGCGTAGATCTCGAAATTATCTTTCTAGTGATATTACTCGCAAATTTTGAGTAAGTACACAGAGAGATATTGAGTCCGTAATGAAAACGGATTATAACGTTAAATGTTTCCGTAAACGCTTTATAAGCGAGTTTGCGAAATTATTTAAATGGTGTAAAACACAACAATAACGGTTTCCGCGGACGCTTGAAAAACGATTTTGCGAAACGCGTGTGTGTTTGATTATACACAAATTTATAAGGGTCTTATAAAAGATTTTTATAAGGGCTTATAAATTGTTAATTCCACGAACGCTCTTACAAGCGAGTTTGTGAATCAGTGTAAAAACTATGCATTAGCGATTGCTAGATAAAATAGTGATTTTTTTCCAAAATGCTTGAAAATGCTAGCGATTGCGTTTGAAAAACTTAATAGAGTGACAATATGAGTTTGTAAAAACCAATTATATTTATTCTTAGTGATAGAGTTACAGAACGAAAATTCAAAACTCTATTGAAAATGTGTACTCATTTTTGTTGAAAACTGAGTATTCTCAGAAAATGTGGGGGAAGCGTTGCTTACCAAAAATAATAATACCACAACAAAAATATTGGCAAAAAGCCATATAAATTGTGGAGAGCTCAAATACTTGAAAGTGTGGGGTGTCTATTGAAATTCGTAGAGAAACCTACTAAAATCTGGTCATAATCAGACAAAAATCTATGAATTATATATTCATAAGACACACACTTTGAGAGTGGTGGTCGGTCTCTGTTTCTTAAAGCAGACATATCAAAAATCTATGTAAATTTAAACATGGAATCAGTAAAGGTGTCATTCTTTGAACATGTAAACATAGAGACACAAACACCTCAACAAATGAGGATAGCTTTCTCACACTTCAATAAGTGGAAAAAGAGATGAACCTTGACGTAGCATGATAGCTCGTAAGAAAAATTCTTATGGTATTCATTCCATGATAGCTATTTGCAAATTAGCTAAAGAAGTCACAATTATCATGTTTACACCAGACACACCTTTTTGGAAGGAAGTTGTTAATGTTGATAACGTCTCCATTATGAGAAATCATACATGAGAGATAATTGATATATGATACACATGAATATGAAATATATCTAGTCGATATATAGAAAAAGGTTATGTAGTCCCTAGACAAAATCCACAAGGTATATAAACTTGTGAAGTTTACGTATGAGCTTAAACAAGCTTCAATACGATGACATAAAATGTTGACAAGGTCAAATGGTGTCAGCATTAATAAATGAGATTAATGAGTCAATATCACAATACATATAGCATAAATGTTGTTATGTATGTGTGTAGACATATACTTTGTATTTGATACAGGAGAGATGTAAAATCCAAAGATAACGTTCTACATATTAAATTCTGAATGAATCATCATATCTCATTATGTTGTAAAGTTACTTAAGAGTTTCAACAACCACTCAAAGTGGACTACAAATACTCTCATAAACTAGTCTTTACTTGAAAAAGAAATTCAAAGTAAAGCGGTGTTTTGATTAGAATTAAAAAATGTAATCAGAAGTCTGATGTACTTCACAAGTAGTACTAGACTCAATATGATGATGCACTTAGTTGATGTACTAAGTTGCAACACGAAAATTCTAAATCATATACACTACAAAGTCATAAACTGAACTAATGGTACTGAACTACTTAGTTATACCAAAAGTTATGGAATGGTAAAACTTATCTTATAAGTAGATAAAGTAAAACCATTAAACAATTGATCTCAAATGATGTATAATCTAAACTGATTATATCAATTTGGCTGACAACCTATGGATCCAAATAATAAAGGTTGGTCACGAGATCATATTGTAAAATCATCAAGAGGAATGGGATTAAAGCCTATGACTAAAGAGGATGATTGATGGTAACCCAACCTACATGACTGGAGATCCCAAGAAATAGGTTCAAAGGGAAAACTAAATCAATCAAAATCTGCTAAAAGCACTGAGAGACATTCCTAGGATGATGAATAGTGCTTACTGTGTGAAAAAAGAATAAGCATTAGCTTTTAATGATTACATATCTTTTGTCATGATAATAAAGTATTACTGTATACTTATTGAAAAGCTTATGGCAAATCACCTAGTGAGTGTGAAATGCGGCCGTTTCTAGGAGAATGAAGGACATGCTATATTCTCTAAGTTCACTCATGACTACCAGGCAAGTTCAATGCCAAAATGAACACAATAGAAAACTTAGATCTACTAGAAGATGAAACTGAGTTTTATCTGTTGTCTCGGTTTACACAAAAATCTGGAGGGTTCAACTTCTGGCCGAGTAAATCCGACAGATAGTAACGATGAGTGGTTCAAGGTTGGAAAATACTACCATCTCATACACAGTGATTCTTCGAAAATAGTCTCGGAATTCTGTCAGTCTGTCTAGTTAGTAGAGTCTTTCTAGTCAGTAAAGTCTATTGAGTCATTTAAGTCTATCTAGTCTTTAAAGTCTAGTTAGTAGAGTCTTAATAAGTTTAGATTCATTTCTATTCATGTGGGGGATTGTTGGAACTCAAATTTTGACATATGGCTCCGACCAATTTTCCGGCGACTTTTCTGGTGAACTCCTTCACCGGAATGACCGGATTATGGATTCTTTGGATTCTTTGTAATGAGCACTACAAGATAGTATATTTACATGTCAAAATCGGAGTCAATTTGAATGAGAAATGTTGGGTCAAAGTAAGTAATCTGGAAAGGCTAAAAGTCAACCATGTTACAATATCTCACATCGGAAGGATTGGAAAATTTCTCCTCTCTCCACTCTATATAAATAGAGTCTTCCCCTTATTCTTTTTTCTTACACCAACTCCTCTCCCTCTCCTCTCTCAAGCCCTTTACACTCTTAGATTAACACTGGTTTCTAAATTGTGTGTAAACAAAGCTTCTGAGATTTTGTCCCAAAATAAGTCCGAGAGTATTAGTTGTTCTACTGTTCAGTAGATTTTTTAACCGGGTGATGCGGTTCTGGTTTAGTCATGGTTGTATCTTAGGATTCAAGAATCTCATTAAACCGCCACACTGCGGGAGATTTATTGAGTTAAGGAAATATATAATATTTCGCCTCCATGTCGGTTCGGTTTTGTAATTCGCGGTTTTCATATCCGATTTCGCAGGTCCTACATACTGCATTTATGAGTAAGAGTGGATCATTTTAGACAGAAATATCACATTTTAACATGGGTAACTAAAGTCTTTAACACTGTGATTGGTGGGAGACGCCAAGCCCTTGCAATAGTGGAACGCATGGGCGACGAACGTGAGCACAAATAGCAAGCTATTTCAATGGCTCACTCCCTAAAAAAATTGAGTTAATATCGTGTGGATCAATGATCCACGTCAGATATTAAACTGATAAGAATAGATACTACACTTGATCTTAGCCAAAAGGCCGAGAAAGGTATGCTTTGTCTCAATGTTTGCGAGTCAAAACGTCGACTTTGTTTTGCAAATACTCTTCCGATGTGGGACTAGTGTAAGCTAACACTTGAACGTAACTTGTGGAACAGCTAAGAAGTTTTAGGTTTATTATTGATTTGATCGTTGAGAAAATTAGATTTATAATTGATAAGAGTTGATCTCAATAAGAGACAACCCTCCAAAAATAGGCGTATGCCGTTTAGTACGACAAGCACACGGTATTCTTTAGTAAAAGGCGAAAGAATAGTTCGCTATGTGCTTATCGCACGGCTCCGTGATTTTGTATTCAAAGGCTCTCTCCATATTATATATGACTTGAGTTCGTTGTCTTTCTCCGTGTGTTTACGATGTGGGACTTAAAACCAATGTATGCAAAATCACGCGCTATCTTTTTTGTAGTCTTCGTCACAATATGGGCTTTTATTACTCTTTTTCCCCCCACTCTTTACGAAAGTCACTAAACCAAATTCAAATAATATGGGCTTTTATTACTTTGTCCCCTTTTTGTAATTATGAGGTCATTTTGATCTAAATTTAGAATATAAGGGACTAGGGACCATAAAGAAATTATAATACCATGGAAAGTTCCCAAAAAAATCGCTAGTACAAAACTCGCCGTTGTACTTTCAGAGAAGTACAATGTTGATTTTCCTCTTTCTTCTTTTAATGAATTTTGCAGTACATAGGTCTGAAGTTTTTTTTTACTATACAAAACGTAAACGAATGCTACAAAACTTGGCCCGTGTACTTCAATTTTTATGGTAGTATTGTACTATTGTGTACTACTCAATCCTTCATTATTTGTGTATATATATAGTTCCCAGCAGTTTCGAGGCAAATCAAAACTCAAGTTGTAATAAAGAGAAGATATATTGAAGGTAGTGGATCTCGACAGGGTTGATATGAGAACACATGTGCAATCAACGGCTGTAATGACGCCATGTAATTATTACATCTCTCGTTTTCATGTGTTCTCAGGTCACCCCTGCTGAGCTCTTTCTCTACCGTCCATCTTTATCAACGCCGTGGCTTTATTCATATACCAAATGGTAAGTTTCTATGTAATTTCGAAATCTGTAGTATTACAAATGAAATAATAACAAATATAAACATTGTAACTCTTGGTAATCTTACGTACCTATGTGTAATATATGCTGTGAATGGTGAAGGATCTACTTAATTGTCTTGCTCTTTGTCCTTTAACAAGATAGACTGCCAAAGAAACAGAGGAAGCAAGAAACCCACAATGAGCTCTTCAATATGTTTGTGATGTTAATTTCTTAGTTTAAGCGATGGTTGTGAAAGAAAGGTTTACTTCGCGGAGGAGGCGGAGAGCCGCAGGACGAGTAAACTTCCTGGCGAAGAGGAAGCATGGCGACGGTTTCCCTTCACTGCTACACCATTCTCGCCGATATTCGGTCTCGTAGTTGATATTGTCTATTCCCTGCGAATCAATGTGTTTGGTTATAAATATTATTTCTGTTTTAAGTTTGTAAGAGGGTTAAAGCCATAGCAAGAAAAAATAAGAGACATACATTGTAATAAAGAGTTTTAGTTCTACCAAATAAGATGTTGGTCTTAAGGATGCGTCATAACTAATTAACCCAATTCTGGTTTCAATATGGTAACCCCTTAGTAAACCCCAACTGAACCAAAATTTTAAGACCCTAACCAAACCGGTTTAATTTCAGTTTTAGTTTGGAGTTTGGACTTACCTTTTACAAAACTTAAATACCAGAAATCCAAAATATCTAAACCGAAAAACCAAATGCCCGGACCTTACCAAAAATCTGAATCTCCACGTTTTCTCTTTTTGGTCCGATAAGTGATAAGATGCGTACCTTAATGGACTGTATAAGATCAGGAGTAGCATCAGAAAACTTGTAAGTCATAGGATGCCATCCACGACGTTCGTTACTTTTAGAGGAAGAAAGGTCCCAAGCTGAGTGTGTCAATGATCGTCGTGTTAGTTCGTTATCTACACCCTTTTGCTGAAAATTTAAGAAGCATTACCAGATTTGATTAATTGTACCATTCAATTTCTAAATAACAATGCATATGGTTGGATCAAACATTAATCTTACAGATAGCAATGTCTGAACGTAGTGCTCATCAGGTATACAGTTGTGTTCCTTCCAACCTTCAGCTGGCTACACAATAAGACTACATTAGTACAACACATCGTGTCCTGGTCATCAAACCCTAAATGCCTGCCAGATTCTGCAGACTAAAACGTGCAGGAATCGAATGGACATGAGCTTACGGGCGAGGAGGAACTGTTAATAACTTAATATGGTGCAGTAATTAAATATGTAACCAGAGAAAAGCAACTTACTACAGGACGATCTCGCCAAAACTCTGGAAGCGATTTTCTCTGCCAGATCATATGCAAAAAAAAAATTATGTGTGAGCCAACAGTGAACAGTCCACTGACAAAGCAACTCTCACAAAAACACCCAATTCTAAAGTCAGTGGTTCTAAGTCTCTCATGGCAGCTAAACCATCTTTCTTTTGAAAATCAAGAGCGGATAACCCTAGAGGACAGCTAATAAATTCAATTACAGTATTCCCAAGCTTGCTAATGAAGTGAACATTTCAACAACTTACCCTGCAATGCTGCTGAAACATAGGAAAGATGGAGGTATCATTCACCACAATTTCTGCGTGTTTTCTATTCAGAACGACCCACTTCGAGAAGACAATAGGATAAAGAAATCATTGCAGAGATAATGTCAGCTAAACTGCACACGTTCAGAATGACAGAATTCGTAGTCATTTAGTAATACATTTTACACAACAAGGGTTTGGAACTTCACCTGTGATCCTTTTCTCCAGTTATGAACAGGAATAATGGGATTCATTCTAGGATTATAACGGCTATCTTTTGTATCTGCAAAGCTGCAATAAAGAAAAATATTTAGTGATTCCAACATAAACATTTCTTTCTTGTCGGTGTCAAAGTTGAAGTATGGAGTAATGTATTTAAGCAGCACGGACCTATCAACGAAACTAGTTGGTGTTGACATGATGTAGTTATATGTGTAACTGAAACTGTACAGAGGTATGCAGCTGAGAAGAAAACAAACAAATTGAAATTTAGTCAAGCAAGTCATCAACTGCATTACAGACATGAAAAGGTATTAACAAAATCAATCTCACCTATCAGAAAGAAAAACAAAGCGGTGATTAAATGGATCACTAAGTGCATGTCTGAGTAATACACGTTCTGCTTCGATCATGGTTGATTCACCCCAATCTACCTGTAATTAGCAAATGAATCAGACGACTTTAAAAAAAAAAATGCTGCTAACGAAAAATTCATGATTTGGTAAATTGATACATTCTCGTAGCAGCAACCTGTATACTGTCATTAACTTGCCGATCCAAGAAGAACTTGGATCGAGTTGTAGCCTCGCTGAGAATGAATCCAGGTCTAGAGTGAACATATATTGAGAATTTTCCATCCTCACCCTGCAAAAGAACATATTATCATGGACCAAGCTCAATACTTCAACATGGCTTTGACCAATTCTTTAAAGGAAAATCAGTAAAAGCGATCATTGTCACTATAAAACATGACTTATAACTAAGAATACACATTCCAACAGAGAAAACGTCCAAAAGATTCCAACTCTATTGAATTTAAGCTGATTTTGGTGACGATGTTATCAGGGTAAAGAAGAAGAAATGCCCAATTTTCAGGGGAATCAATTCATTTATCCCAAACCTCTACCACTTTGCCTCGCCAGTTCTCTGCAACTATCAATTTCACATCTGATCCTCAAATAGCAGAAATCCAAACAATAGTGTTTCTGAACCCAATTAGAGAAGGAGGAGAGTGTGTACCTGAAAGAATGCATCCCAGACAAACTCGAGAGGGAGTCGATTCCGAGCAATGAAGAGGAAAGCAATCTGTGGTTTCTGAGCGAGACGAGGCTTCAGCGACTCTAGAGACGCAGTGATTCCATTAAAACGAGCTTGGATAAATGCGAAACGAGCTTGGACAAATACGAAACTCCCCAAGCAGAAAGCGAACATCAATGTAGCGTATACCTTTCTCTTCCATCTGTACAGTAACTTCTGCTGCGACGCCTTCTTCTTCATTTGGATCCACCCAGTAAATCGCGCTCAAGTCAATTTTCCCGCCATTGGCCTCTGTAAATCAGACTTTACATAGTCAATCGGACGGTATACGAAGCGTCGATTCTTTCTCTGTCTCTCTTGCTCTCAGTCGTCTTTTTCTCTGGTTAACTCAAGCAGTTTCGAGACAATTCAACTCTCGATCTCTGGAGACAATTCAACTATCGATCTTCTTCAAAATCAGTGGAGGATTTACCGGTTGATCGAAGCAAAACTCCAAGGAAGATGGCGTCGAACTCAAGGGAGAGCTAACAGAAGCTCGTGATCGGGAAGACAAATCACGTGGAAGAAGATGAGCTTTCAGCTTTCACGGGGAGGAGACTTGGAGAGTGAGAAAGAGAGAGGTGAGAGAGAGTGTGAATCAATGAGTAGAGCTGGTGAGGTGGGCCTTTCTCTGATTTTTCGTAAAGCGAACACTTCCACTGATATATTGAAGCCCGGTCCAATTCATATACCCAGCAAATTAATATAAACACTTTAATCGAGTTTATTTAAGATGTATAAACTCGATTGCAACATATATGAAAATATATAGATACGATATGTATTTAGTTAAACCGTAAATTTATATAACATGAATATATATGACTACAGTATTCAAATTCAACTATAATGTGTATAAACTTAATTATAGCATCTATAAACTGTTGCGAAAATTTTACTCCAAGCTGGTTCGTGAAAGAAATATCTATTGTGAATAGTAAATAAACACGTGGAGCATCTTTGGAACACCTCATAGTTCCTAGTACTCTTTGACGTTCCAACTAGTACAAAACTCGCCGTTGTACTTTCTGTTGATTTTCTTTTGCAGTACAACATGTACAAGTCTGTCTGAAGTTTTTTTATTTGTACTTATAGAAAACGTAAATGAATGCAACAATTCCTGGCCAGTGTACTACAATTTTTGTGGTAAGATTGTGTACTACCCATTACCCAATCCCTTCATAACTTGTGTATATATATAGTTCCCATCAGTTATATCGGAACTCTAATTGTAATTATCCTATTATTATTGTTTCAAAAGAGAGAAAAATATCGTCAAGGTAGTGGAACTCGACAGGGTCGACATGAGAACACATGTGCAATCAACGACTGTAATGACGCCACGTCATTATTACAACTCTCGTTTTCATGTGTTCTCAGGTCACCCCTGCTGAGCTTTTTCTCTACCGTCCATCTTTATCAACGTCGGTGACTTCATTCATTCACCAAATGGTAAGTTTCTAGGTAAATCGAGATGATATAATGTTACAAATAGCAATATAAGCATAATAATATTGGTAATCTCACGTACCTATGTATGTATAATATGTGCTTTGAATGGTGACTGATCTACTTTATTTTTCTTGTTCTTTGTCCTTTAACAAGATAAGACTGCCAAAGAAACAGAGGAAAAACGAAACCAACAATGAGTTCATCAAAATGTTTGTTAGCAACACAAGGAGTTGATTTGTTACAGTCTTTTAAGTCTTAACCATTCCAAGATATACAAAGAGGGTGCAAACTAATTCTGGCTTGTTTTGTAATGGTTTTCAACTCTTTGACACGACAACAGCAAATTCTTCCTTAACTCTGCTCATTAACATTTAACATTTTGATCCACAAAATCCCCTAAAGCAAAAGATTAATCTGCCTAGTGTATTTTTGCATACTAAAACATTTGCCCTTACTTTTGTTATGGCCAAGTGCTTAGCAGTTCAAATGCAGAATCAACAAACGGGACGTAGTATACCACTAATCACTTTATCATCTTCCTCTTCATCGTCGTCTACAAGGAGTCGCCGGGAAACATCTTCGGTTCCAGAAGATGACGAAGGCCCACAACACATTCCACCCCAAAGTGGAAAGTAAATAGATGTAACAGAGAGGGAAAACACAAAAGTCATCAAACCCATAAGTGAAATGCTTCTCTGTTTCGGAACACCATCGCCTGAAAACAACAGAAACTGCGTCACCACCGCACCCAGAGTACCGCCACTTCCCGTAATTCCAGCCACCACTCCTAAAGATCTGTCATTATAAAAAAAAGTAAACCAAACCAAACCAAATTTAAAATCAAACCGAACGGAATCTAAAAGTAACGAACCTGGTGGAGATGAAAGGGACCACACCAAATACGAGGCCAGAAGCAGCTTGAACGAAAACAGAGAAGACCCACATGGCGGCGATTGAGCCCCAGAGCGAGTTGACTCGTCCGAGTAACAAACACAACATCCCAGCCATTGATTGCACCACCCAGAGTCCCCAGAGCCTCCCTCTCATCCCGAATCTCTTCCCCAGCGCATCCGATATCATCCCTCCCGCCGGTCGCGACGCAATGTTAGATATCCCGAAACTCGCCGCGATCGTCCCCGCTGCCTCCAGATTCACGCCGAATCGCTCGTAGAAATATCCGGCGATTACGTTGTCCGTCGTGAGCTCGACGCCGTACGAGTATCGTAGAGCAGCGCTAAGATCCACGCTCTGTAATTTCCAAGTCCGCCGATAAGAATTTCAACAAAATTGGAATGTTCGTCTTCTTCTTCTTCCAGAGTTCTGATTTTGTTTTGTTTCGATGTTTCTCTGTTGCCGTTGGGAGTATCTTGGCCGTAGAGAAGAACGAGGACGGCGGTTGTAACCTGAAAAATGGCGGGAAATACGAAAGACACGCGCCAAGAAAAGGCGCGTGGGAAGAATTCGGCGATGGTGGAGTAGATGAGAGGCATAAGAAGCTGGGAGATACCGGCGCCGACGTTAGCCCAACCGGCTGAGACGCCGTTAGCGAGACCAATGACGTTACCAGAGAACATGGAGGACATCCAGTACTGATTAGCTACGAAATTAGCGAGGGAGAAGCCGACGAAGAAACGGACGAGGATGAAGGAGGTCGGAGAGGAGACGAGTGCGGCGGAGAGGATTGCGGGAGCGGTGAGGAAAGAGAGAATCGCCGAGGAAGTTCTTGGTCCAATAAGATCACAGAGTGGTCCCATAGCGAGACGAGAGAAGATAGCGCCAGCGAAGGAGGCGATTCCGGCGGCGGATATGGTGGAGTCAGAGAGGTTGAGGTCGGAGGAGATGACAGGGACGAGAGGAGGGATTGAGAAGGTGGAGAAGAAGCATGAGAAGAGTGAGAGCCATGCTAGGTGAAAGGCTCGTGAGTGCGGTGAGGAGAGAGAGAATGGTTGGAAGACGGTGGCTCGGCCGTCGGAATCCACCGGGATGGTGGAATATGGAAACGACGGCGTTTTGGTGTTGCGCTGAGATGACTCCATTACTCTCGGAGTTGAAAACTCACTGACGGCGACTCTTACTTTTACACGACCACCCAATGAGTCGTTATCTTTGAATTTAAATCTTTATGAACATTAAAGTGTTTGAGAGGCAAACTTTTGGCAATTTCCGAGTATATTTTACAAATATACCAAAATGCTTAAATTATAAAGGTCCTCAATCAGCCAATTAGGGTGAACAATTACATTTAAACCTAAAAAATCGAAGAAAAGACGTACAAAATTCAAGAAAACTGAAAAAAGAAAAGAAAACTAAGATTTTTTTTTTTTTATAATAAAAATAGTATTGAACCAGAGATTTTAAAATTCGAATTTATAAACCCTCAATCAAAATTTGATGGCTAACTCAATCAAAATAACGTCCTGTTACTTGACCCAAATCAGCCAAGCTTCGTGAAATTCATTCCTACTCTCGTTGCTTAGATTAATCTTTAACATCAATTTTTGATATTGATTTGGACAACTTACATCTTTCAAGAAATGCCATTGGGGTGCGTAATATCTATCTTTAGCTGCCGACTTGGTTTTTGTATTTTTGCAGAAATGAGACAAAAGCGATGAAACTTACGTTACGCACCTTTCAAAAAATTTCATACGTCAGTTACTAATACACTAACCATACCATCCACATCGGTTGCCACAATAATAGAGAAACAAAACGACACGCCAAATTCACCGGTCTGGTTGAATTTCTCTTTGGTCTATCCGGTTATCGCTACTGATTGCATTAGTTTTCCTTTTAAGGAAAACCTTTGTGTGACGCCAATGAATCTATCTACCAAGATTTGCTCACCAAAATCAGCTAAAGATCATCTCTTGATTCGATCCGCATGATATGATAAAACATTTCAAGCAAAACTCTCGTATGATCCATATGATCGATTCCACATGATCCCTTGGGTTGAAAACCTTCTAGAGAGGATAGGGAGTTTTGCCACTAGTCTTCCTCTTCGTCAACCAAAGCCATGACAGGGATTCCTTTAGTTGTAAAACTTGTGCATTTCACTTGCAATGTGTCTCCGATTTCAAACTCTGTCTCTTCATCGCCCTGTACTCATACATAGTAAGCAATCAATACAAAGCAACCACAAATTAAGCATATCGCCTCAAGTTAACCAAGAACATGGGAGAACAAGTAAAAGGAGAATTTTCTGAAACATACCTCGAATTTGTACATACCGCGGATTCCACCACCTAAATCAAGAACCAATCCACGGGTTCGAACCTGTTCGACCTTGGCCATCATTTCTGTTCCTATTTTCAGTTTTCGGGTATTAACCGATGCACTCTCTTCAGCCTTTTTCTCTGATTGATTCTCCTTCCTAGTTGATTTCTTAGCTTTTGAAGATGATACTAGGTTAGAATCAGAAACAATTGAAGCAATGCTATTGTTTTTGAGAGAAGCGGATTTTAGTTTCCCGTCTTCCTTCAGTCTCTCACTACATTCAGCTGGAGTTTCTTCTGGAGCACTGGGTTCGAATGCCTCCTCTTCCTTCTCTGTCGCAGTCAGTTTAGAGGCAGTGGATTTGGGTTTCCGGTCTGGCTTCGGTGTTGTAGCGCGTTTGGGTTTGTTGTTCTTGTCCACAGGGGAAGATTTCTCTGCCTCATCACACTCCACAGCACTACGGATGACAACTGCAGGAACTGCTAATTTGGATTTCTGAGGTGGCGTTACGATACTGGGCATGCTTGCAACTGTCTCTCCAACACTAGACGTTTCTATGGAGACTGTTGACGACTCTTTCACCACCGGGTCTTTTTCAGGATCGGATGCTGGTTTGCGTTCGGGTTTGGGCAACAGTGCTTTACGAGATAATTTAATGTTACCGCGGACATCGGTTTCGATGCACATCATAGTGATGTACTGGCCAATATATAATACATCTGAAACCCTGGAGACCTGGAGGATTGCATAAAGACATGGTAAGTTTAAACCAAATCTCAAATAGAGTAATGGCAAAAAACAAGAAAACTCTGAGATCGTTGTTCTAAGCATTGGCAGATGAAAACATTTAAGTTTACTTGAGAAAACCATAGAGGAAAAGAAGCGGACACAGTTTGTCACTAAGAAAGCTTACTGGTTCATGAGATAGCTCAGACATATGTAGTAGACCTTGCTGACCACCATTGAACTCAACAAATGCACCGTACTCTTTTATAGATGTCACTGTGCCTTTGTACACGCCACCAACAACTATTTCACGACCAATGATGAAGTCAACCTGAGGACATGCATAAAATCAGAATTCATGGAAAATCACTGATCAGTTAAAAGCTGAGTTGACTGAAAGATACCTTTTCTTGAGCCTTTTCCATCACAGCCTGATTCTTGGCAACAATAGTTAATGTTCCATCATCAATAGACAATCTTGCACCTAAACAAAGAAACTTATTTATCAGAAAAAAGCTTCAAGCGAAACTATAATAAGAAACCAAGTGGATATTATTCATAAGTTTATGAATTTCATTCTGAAACTACTTTCTTAAAAGCACTTGACTTCTTCAATTCAACATGATTTTTTTTAGTCTTTAAAGGTCACAATAAAGAAGCTTTTAACAATTAAAGTTGAAGTCAAGAAATAACCTGTTTCCTCTTCAATCTTTCTCTTGAGTACACCCATAGGTCCGATCAAGCTACGAAGTGAGTCATTGGTGTACTTGAACGTTGCTGCAAGACAGACATAATTCTGGAATTTGAGCAGGGGAAATTCTATTAGCTAAGGTTACTGAAAAAACAAGTGGGAAAGAAACCTAGCCGAGGAGAAGAAGCCCCATCCTGGCCTCGTGGGGAATTTATGTTTCGCTCCATGTGGTCAAGAATCTGAAGACGGGCGTCACGAGCATTTTCTAAGGATTCACAAACTATGTCCAATGGTATTCCAGCTGGCTTTATATCCAGCTGAATCGCCGTCACACCATTTCGTGTACCAGCAATCTTGAAATCCATATCTCCAAGATGGTCTTCCAAACCCTGAGAAATCAATGTATGTATTTCTATAAAATCCATTTTAGCAATGTAATACTACTCATGGTTTATAAGACAAAGGTTAAATTAACTACTGCACTGCCGCACATTTCAGTTTCATGATTAATCACATAACAAACCATATATAAAAGAAAAGGCAACAAATAAAAATAAGAGAACTCACCAGAATATCAGTTACTATACGGTAGTCCTTTATTTCACCACTCGATGGATCTACATCGGTGACAAGACCAACGGAGACACCCGCAACATGAGCTCGCAGAGGAATTCCGGCATCCATCAATGCCATACTACCTGAGAAGCGGAACGCCTTTCATTATGAAGTTAAAATAGAAACATATGATAGTTTGCACTGGCTTGCAACAACATAATACAAACTGGTCTGTGAATGAGTATGAATACCTCCGCAAACGCTTGCCATCGACGTGGATCCATCTGAGGACATTACTTCTGAATTTATACGAACAGTATAAGGAAAAGCCTCTTCAGGGGGCAAGACAGCAAGCAATGCTTTCTCAGCAAGTGTTCCTACAGAAAATGTAAAACGCAGTCAAGCATAAAGCACAAAATAATTTCCTTCGATGACAAAAAACACTAATATGTCAAAGACAGTTAAGACAAAAAGATCCATCCTTGTTCTATTATAAGCTGATATGCACAAGCAGATAAAGAAACTTGAGGAAAAACTTTTGAAAAATATGAATTAGGACATTAAACGCAAATAGACAAAAGGAAACCAAAGACCTTACCATGACCAACTTCACGCCTGTTAAGGCCTCCTCGTTTTCCGACTTCATTTGTACAATATGGAGGAAAGCTGTAGTGAAGCATAAATCTCTTTTTCGGGGGGCCAACAAGGGAATCCAAGCTTTGTGCATCTCCCGGGGCTCCAAGTGTGACAGTACAGAGCACCTTTTAACACACATACAATACATCTTTAAGCAAAATTCTCATTAAACGCAGTGACTGATTAAGCTTGTCTCCAACACTTCAGGCCTACAACTTTTGAAGCGGCAAATAAATGAAACTAAGCTAGGAAAGCAACCCATATAAGTGATAGTACAGAGTAATGTCATTGCTTACATTATAAAAATTTGGGGTTTTTTTTTTTAACCTTCTGCAACCTAATACCATGAGATTCCTATTTTTGTTTGCTTCAAAAGGTTTACATTTAGAGGCGTTTTTGGGAAGTAAAGGATTCTACCATTATTTTATATACTCTGCAACAAAAGTTTCAGGACGAACCTGCGTATCTCCACGTGAGAAAAGTGCTGATCCATGCAGCGCAGGTAAGTAACATGATTCGCAATAGATGGGCCTAACTTCATCAAGATGTCTCCCGTCGACTCGAAATCCATCTGATATCATCCTTGAACGGACTACCTGATAGTTTAGTTAAAGGGGCAAAGTAGTAAGACATAGAACAAAAGGGAAAAATGCAAAAGCCTATAACACATTACTAGTGACTGTCTATGCAATCTCTGAAAGCTCTTAAGATCCATACATTTTAATGTGTCTAAAAGTAAACTTATGAATAATAGTTGATTAGAGAAAAAATAATTGATATTGCTATTCCATAATGAACATATTTTATTATCTGATTCAAGTACTAGTTTTTATGTCAAGTTCATCAGAACAGGCTCGCCCAAAATAAGAGCAAAGAGGAACCAAATATAATTCCAAATATTGATTTACAAAAATATTGATTTACAAAGCATACCTTCTTTCTCACTGTATCAACAGCCTTTGGAAGGATGCTCAAGCTTTCTTGATCACCTTCTTCTTCAAATACTTTTCTTACATCTTTTCCAATGTTATCTAGAGCCTCTCCACGTTCAAACTGATATAAAATTATCAGGCTAGGAGCTTAAATCAAATTTTGAGATGGAAACAAAGCAAGCACACACCTTTCCATATGAAGGGTCGGTAAAGACGGATTCAATACGCGTTGCAGCCAATTCAGTCACTTTTTCTAAAGTTTTCTCAGAAAGCATGGACAATTTGTACTCCTTCTTTTGTTTCCCAGCTTTTTCTGCCAATCTTATTTGGGGATCAAGGTACTTAACAGCCTGTGTAAAAAACGATTCAAGACTATATAACATTACATTGTATTAGGAAATCCAACAAAGGTTCTCGAACCTACCTCTGGATGAGCTAGCCTCAGAGCAGCTGCTAAATCTTTCTCTGAGATTTCACGGGATTGAACATCAATCATCATAGTCTTATCTCTTGTGCAAGCGTATATCAAATTGAGATCACTTGAGCTAAGCTATACAGAGTTTGACCACAACAAAAATACAAAAAATAAAACCGAGGCTACAATTTGTAAATTTAGACAATATACCAACATGCTGCTTTTTTACCTCATCCATAGTTGGATTGACAACAAATTGCCCACATATCCTTCCTATTCGGATGACTCCAATGGGTCCTCCCCATGGAACATCCGATAGCATGAGCGCAGCCGATGATGCATTAGCTGCTAGTATATCTGGATCCAGCTTCCCATCCGACGATAAAACACTTGCCATTATCTGCATGTGACAAAGTTTACAAATGAAGATAACCCAAAAAAAAAAAAAAATTCCACATAGATCTATTTCCAAGGAATTAAGAAAATTTCATACCTGAACTTCATGGTAAAACCCTGAAGGAAACAATGGTCTGATTGGTCTATCAATGAGCCGGCCACATAACAGCTCCCGCTCCTTTGGTGCACCCTCTCTTCGCATATACGTATTTGGAATCAAACCTTGAGCGTATTGCTTCTCTTGATAGTCAACCTGACAGTAGTTTCCAAAAAGTATTATAAACATCAATTTAAACAAAACACCATGAACCCATTACAGAGAAAGCAATGAAATGACAAACTTCTCTTGCGGGAAGGTCACAGATTCCTCGAGAATTCTACAAATACAAACAACATAAAAGGTACCAAACATCTCTAGACCATTTCTTAATTCCTCATAGATCATAGATTCCATAAGACAATTGAACCACAGTAGCTTGAAAATCGGAAACTAAAGGGAAATGGTGGAAAGATATGTAACATACAGTGAGAGGCAAGAAATCTCGGGGCGAGTCGGTCTTAGCACAGGTAACGGTAGAGAGAACTTTGGTCTGATCCACGCCGAGAACAACGGAACCATTTGCAAAGCGAGCGATTTTTCCAGTCTCGAACGAGACAACGCGGGATCCGACTTCGAATTCCTCCTTAAAACATTCCAAAATTTTGGTTCCTGCGAAGGCCGGCGAGTCTGGATCAGACGGAGCGAAACCAAGGCGGCTAGAGCAGATGGTACGAAAACCCAAAGCACGCCATGCGAGAAAATTCGGAAGAGAAGTTGACCTAGCTCGACTCACAATCGATGACATCACACATACACGAGAGTAAGATGCGGAGAAGAGAGGGAGAACGGAAAGGGTTTAACGCACCGGAAGTGAGACTGAGCCAACAACAAAAACAAAAAGAAGGGTTTTAGCTGTCCCGGTCCGGTACGGTTCTGCTACAATCGAATTGTCTTAACATTTATTAAACCGACGCCCATGATCTCTGTTTTAGTTTTGAACATTGGACACAATTACAGAGCCTGCGTGTGTTTTAAATTGTGAAGTTACATTTTTCCTTAAATATACCTACCATTCATCGTATCATCAATTTTAATTCGTAATTAACTTGAGATACTCATAATGCAAATCGCCACTCAAGGCAAGAGAAATCTTGTTTGATACGAGATGTAAAATAGATATTGTCACTAAAATTCTTAAAACAACTTAGAAAATTGAAACAAAAACGTTTATTTGCAACAAAAAATCATTCAACCCGCCAATACCATTATTTTTATGTTACGTTATTAATATGGCGAGCATTATTTTTGTATTGTTCTCAGAAATGTTCAGACGAGAGGAAGCTCGATGAGCTGTGTTTTGAGCTTCGAGGCTACTGCATCAATGAACTCTTCCGTGTTCAAAAACAAATCCCTACTCACCCTGCATCAAAAGTTTTATTAAACCATCAAGAGCAATAACAGAACAGTAACGGCATTAAAACTGAATGCAGTATGAATCGGTTTGGTTTCTAAATGGTTTCCTATCAATATACACAACTTAATTTGAAGACTCTCCAGCACATTCTTCAGCTTCTTCGGATCAGTTTTGGATTCAATTTCGGGTTTGCATGGTTATAAGTTTTAACCATCAAGACGTTTTGAGCTCTTTTGTATTTCAAGCAATTGTAATGGAAAAGTTGCTGCTAATGAAAAAAGGAAAGGCTACTTACTTGGGACCATGGACTAAGATGGCAAGATCCTTGGTCATTTTCCCCGTCTCAACAGTGTTTACACACGACGACTCGAGCTTCTTGACGAAATCCATTAATTTTTCGTTCTTATCCAGTTTTGCCCTTGAGCAGCAAAAAGGGCAGAAGAATCCATCAAATAATGATCAAGAGAAAGCACAAGAATATTGCAAGTGGAATAGGTAAATGCATGAATAAACGTAGAACTCAGTTAGCTAATCTGGCTATAATAGCAAAACAAAGGATGATGAAGCTGTGTGTGAAAGAGGCTTAGATACCTGTGTTCTAAGCCGCGTGTCCATGCAAATATGGAGGCGATGCTGTTAGTACTGGTTTCTTGTCCCTTTTGGTGCAGCCGGAAATGTCGAGTTACAGTTCCATGAGCCGCCTCTGACTCGAGTGTTATCCCATCAGAAGACAACTGAAAGAAAACATATCATGTAAAGACTTTTTTTGCAAAGAGAATTGAATCTTGACTTTAGGTTTATGATACAAACCAAAACGGAGGTCATGAGGCCTAATGAGCCAAACCCTACATTTGAAGAAGAAAAACAATAAGTGTTAAGTATGTTACTTGCTTTACACAAATAAAAATTCAAGGATTGTAGTTTTGAATTTATACCTTGGGCAAGAAGATCGCTTTGAACATCACCGTCGTAATTTTTGCACGCCCAGACATAGCCACCTTCACTTTTTACTGCGTAAGCCACCATGTCATCAATCAAGCGGTGCTCATACCTACATCAACAATACCATTTACATATTACCTTTATTAACGAAAGGGGAAGCAAAACGCAAATTTTAAGTAAGAGCATATAGATATTAACCAGATTGAGTGCTCTTCAAATTTTTGCTTCCAATTCGCCTCATAAACTTCTTGAAATATGTCCTTGAACCTGTATTGTTCAACCAGATTATAGAGCAGCTCGCTTATGCAAAACCGGGACTTGGAAATCACCAAGAACATAGAAAACAAACCTGCCATCATATTTCTTGAGAATTGTGTTCTTGGTGCTCAGGTATAGTGGCCATTTCTTATTAAATGCCATCGCCATAGATGATTCAGCAAAAGCTCGAATTGACTGGCATGTCACAAAACACAGTATGGTGGTTACGAAATAATAAAATCTTCACAGCCTGAGTGAATAAAACTAAAACCAATTAATAAAAGAGACATACCTCATCTACGTTGTACATAGCTAGTGCGACTCCTGGGCCTTTGAAATCATATACATCTAGCTCCACAGGTGCGTTCCCATCTTCTGGGACTAATTAGATAATGAGATTTATTCACTTAAAATCTGAACTATATGATTGAAGAATCCTCATGGTCTAATGAATATAGTTTGGTATGGTCTTACCAAAAACCATTTTCAACTTTCCTGGCCCTTTAATAACTGTATCAGTGGCACGATACTGGTCACCAAAGGCATGCCTACCAATGCATATAGGTTTTTTCCAACCTGTAAAGACCAAAGATTTGAGTTCTCACGTGGTATCTCAATACAGATCCTAACACAGATTCATAACAAGGCAACAATAATTACCAAGAACAAGCCGGGGGATATTGCTGCACATGATAGGTTCACGGAATACAGTTCCTAGAAAACATTGAAAACATTATGTAAAAACAATGAAGATTGAAAATGAACCTGCTAAACTGGATGAAATAAAAAGTTTCAAAGCAATTTAACCAAGATATCCCTATTCTGCGAACATGCATTGTTCTTTGACAATACAGAAACAAACCATTTAAAATGTTTCTGATTGTCCCATTAGGACTCCTCCACATTGATTTCAGTCCAAACTCCTTCACTCTACCCTCATCTGCCAAAAAATAACATAGGGACGATATAAAAATGCTTCCTCTGATGCAAACAAGCAGCATATGTGTTGCGAAGGACATCACATACCAGGAGTTATAGTGGCACATTTGATAGCAACATTGTACCTGCAAACAGAAACAGATTGAGAGCTAGATCAACTTAATTTCACATAGAGAAGTAATATCGAATTTAGGCCACAAAAAGGCAATACTTTGTTGATAAAAAAGTCTGCTAAGGCGAAATAAGCGGCCAAAACTAGCACTTTCAATTCAGGCTTAAAATGTTTTCTAACACTAAAAGAATCCATACCAAAGAAATTGCAAAGAATCAGTAGCACTTACTTAAGAGCTGCTTCTGCACTTTCAACTGTAACCTTGTCATCAGTAGCATCACGATTTAGAATCCCCAAGTCGAAGTACTTAATGTCCAAATCCAGATAAGGAAGAATAAGCTACAAACATAAGAAAAAGACATGTGAGCTCTGTCAAAAAAATGTAATCAAATGGTGCAGACTTGTAGATAATTACATCCTTACTTTCTCTTTTATCATACTCCATATCACCCTCGTCATCTCATCGCCTGAATTTTTCCACAAAATATAAACAAATTAAAAAAATTCTTCGAGATACCAAACTGAGCAAGGAACGCAAGCAAATGACTTTTAAGATATCATCCCAACCAATTATCTGGAAAGTAAGCTCTTCTATGATACTAAGTACCGATCAATTTACACACAACCAGTCTATGATTTCGAAAAGAGTCTCACCATCCATTTCAACTATAGGGTTCTGAACCTGAATTTTATCAGAAACGCCTGAAGAGGCAAAACATCGAACAGATGATGCGCGATGAAACTGAGCGGGAAAAGCGACGCGATTCCTCGAAACGCCACCCGAGAATATAACAGAACTGAGAAATCCTGGAGACTTCCATGAATTCCGAGTAGAAACGAACGAAGACGATAATCCAGCAGAGGTTGAAGAAGATAACATAGCGCCGAGGCTGGCACGGTACGTGAAAGCTCCGTGCGTGAGCTTATTCAGCATCCGAGACTCCGCACTCAACTCTTTCTTTCAACTTCGACCACTGAATCTGACGCTTCGGCAAGTTTATTGCTAAAGTGTGCTTCTGAGCTTCGATGACGGTTCCGGTGAAAAGGAAAGAGAAAGAAACAAAAGAGAGCCGAATTTTAAGTGGGCCCAACGAAAGGCCCAGTAATATTTATCTCTGTATAAACCCAATGTCCGATTTGATTTGAAAAAAGGAAAGCGAAAACCCTACTGAGGTTTTATTTCTTTTTCTGGTCAGATTTGTTCTCACAAACATCATTACCCAAACTCCATTGTCAGCTCAGCTCAAGTTCTTAGCTTTTTTCTTGATTTTCCTCTGTGAGTATTTTAATGTCGTTTTCGCTATCGTTTTACTATTGATTTCTGTTTATTTTCTTATAGAAGCCGTCGCTTTGTCAAGTTGTTGTGTTTGGTTCCAGCTTATTAACCACTTGTATCAGAAATTTATTGCTTCCTTGTTAAAACTAAGGTTATTGGATCCGAAATCAAGCATTAAATTGTTTTTCAAGCTGATTTATTACGAAGATTTTGAATATCAATGTGTTTGACTGTTTAATATTGCGTAGCTTTGGATTGATGATTAATTTGGGAATATCTACTGCAATTTGTGAGAATCCACTGTTTTTGAGGATAAATTGTGTTGTTTAGTAATTAACTCGTGACTTTGAATTTCCAGAACAGAAGCTGTACCTCAATCTACAGGTGATTCGTAATCTCAAGATGTTACCAACTGAGTCAAAGAAAGCATTGTCTTTCCAAAGGTATATTGAAGATGGTGACTTAGTTATCGTTTACGAAAGACATGATGTGATGAAACCAGTGAAAGTAAGCAAAGACGCTGTGCTTCAGAACCGTTTTGGTGTGTATAAACACTCGGATTGGATCGGGAAGCCATTAGGGACGAAAGTATTCAGTAACAAGGGTAAATTTGTATACCTGTTGGCTCCTACTCCTGAACTCTGGACCCTGGTTTTAAGCCACAGGACTCAGATTCTTTACATTGCGGATATTAGCTTCGTGGTGATGTATCTAGAAGTTGTGCCTGGCTGTGTTGTTCTTGAGTCAGGCACAGGAAGTGGTTCGCTTTCGACTTCACTTGCTCGAGCTCTGGCTCCAACTGGACATGTGTATTCATTTGATTTCCACGAGCAACGAGCTGTCTCTGCAAGGTATAAACTTCAGTGATGTTTTGCTGTCTCGTTGTGCTTTTGTCTTAAAGTTATAGTCTTTATGCATCTTTTTTTTTTTACTTTTCTTTGCAATAGGGAAGATTTTGAGAAGACGGGAATTAGTAGCTTAGTAACCGTAGAGGTTAGAGACATTCAAGGAGAAGGTTTTCCTGAGAAATTGTCAGGTTTGGCTGATTCGGTGTTCTTAGACCTTCCACAGCCTTGGCTCGCGGTTCCTTCTGCAGCAAAGATGTTAAAGCAGGATGGAGTTCTCTGCTCTTTCTCACCTTGCATCGAGCAAGTACAACGGACTTGTGAAGTCCTCAGATCAGATTTCATAGGTAAGCTTATCCTCATTTTACAACATCTCTTCTACTTTCTTCTCCAATACAAAGTGAAAGAGCTGTAGATGTAAGTTCTGACCCATTATCTGAATAATTCTGCCTTGGAAGCATCCTAACATCAAAGTTCTAAAGTAGTGACTTTGGGAGTGAAACCTCTTCTCAATAGGACTAAAAACAAGTTGTATAGACTAGAGTTATGTTCTTTAGTCTACCCTTTTTTCCAGTATGTATCATCGACTTTCTATTGTCACACATCTTTGGATAAGTAAGTCGAAAGGATCGCTTTAAGTAGAAAATTTTCTTTAGAGAAATAGTTTTGACATTCTTTTGCCTGGGAAAGTCAGGGAAAGCAAAGCCAACTGTCATAAGTAGGAGCGTATAAATTCCTTGTTTCCTTGTGAGTTTTGTTTGATCTTATGACTAATAGTAATGTGTTTGATTTTTGCAGAGATAAGAACTTTCGAGGTGCTTCTCAGAACATATGAAGTGAAGGAAGTGAAAATGGATACTAGTAGTGTGGTTAGTGAGAGCCACGAGGAGGAAAATGGAGGAATGAGACCTTGCAAGAGAAAACACCGTTCAAATGAAGACGACACCGTTTCACATGACAACTCTTCTAATGCTACTTCAGTCGTCATGGCTCGGCCTTGTAGCGAGGCAAGAGGTCACACCGGTTACTTAACGTTTGCAAGACTCCAATGTCTAGCTTAGTTCAAATTCTCCAACCAATGGATTAATCTCAAGTTATCATGTATTAGATATTACATGATTTTATCTTATTAAGCTTTCTTTTGCTGTGAATTTGTTTGTTATTATACAAAGTTTAAAATTTGGTGATGACAAAACCAAAATTCAAAATTTTGAATTATAACAAGAACTATGTGTCCGTTGAGGTTCATATAAGTGTTCTTCTCGGCGGTACTCGCCTGATATTTAGTGTGGAGGACGGTTAATTCTTCGCCGGAACTTTTCTCAGACTAGCCATCATCAGTCGAAGCGAATGATAAACAAGGAGATATGATACCTAATTCGAAAAGGAAGATGGAGAATGGTTTTATGGATGTTCGTTGATATGGCTAGCAGAAGGTATCTTTGGAGAAATCTCAAGGAGATATGATATACTAGGTAGAAAAGTAGAAAAATTCGCCTGTTTGGCCTATATAATGTGTAGAAAGTTGAGAAAAAGAGAAATTGTTCCTTCGTTTCGTAAATCTCGTCCTTCCTCTTGAATCTTGTAATTTCATTGATTTTTATTTTGGTAAACATGTACTTTCATTGTTCGTATATAAATAAACCTTACTCTTCCCGCCAACTTTAATATATTAATCTGAGGTTAAGAAACGAACTAGAGGATACTAAACCCACAAATATAACCGTACTTAAAAGGTTTATATTACATACGAGAGACTAGAGAAAAACAATTTTTGTAAAACGAGATGATAAAAGCTTACACAGACTTAAAAAGCCCACGGCATATATGAGTAGCATGGCATATATAATTGTTTTGGGATACGTCATACATGTGATGGCGATGCGTTTAGATATGGAATATCTACATCCGGAAATATACTACTTAAACATCCTTGTATGGTTTCACAAAAACATTCAAAATCATCGTCGGTGTAATTGTTGATGTCATATAGTCCGGTGATTATCTAAAGGACCATTCCGGTTAAGTTAAATCGGACTAAAGAAGCGAACATAACTGTCGTTAAACAGACTTAACAAAGTTGATTGAACTATGTCCGGAAAACTAGAATCACATCTAATCACTTTTGGTAAAGTTTATGAATAGAACGTAACACCGGTAATGATAGTGAGCTGTGAGCAGATGAATTTTCTCATAGCAAAAAAGAAAATTCTCAAGCTGGTATAAGAGAGATTTGTTTTTAAAGTATAGATAGAATTAGGATAGAAAAGAAAATAAATAAATTAATTATGGACCATAATTTATGCTGGAGTTTACAAAATAGGAAAAAATTAATTGAGTCTTAATATGGGCCAAATTAAATTATAAGTTAAGCTAAGAGAAGATTAAAAGCCCAATAAGCTATAGAGAGAGGGCCCTCTAAAAACAGATATTTTTTAAAACAATTGTTGGAAACGAACCGGCACGCATTTCTTTCTCTCCTTACTTTTCTTCACTCCAGTCTCTCTCTTTTTTCTGCGCTTCTTCTTCTCTGTGGCGTAGCTCTCTAGAGAGGAATCTAGGTCGTGCTCTATGATTTTCCTAAGCTAATCTACAACTCGTTCTCATACTCTCTCGACAGTGAAAGCTCGTTTCGTGTTTTCAAAACTACATTTTTTAGATTTTCTTTTTCGTCGTGTTGAATAGTGTCGATAGTCTCTCTTTGCCGTACCGTTTTCTGTAGTTAGGGATTTTAGCTGCATTGTTTATTTGCCACAGTTTGTGGCGTAGTTTTCTCTTTTTGATCGTGTTTTGGCTTGTTTTCTGAAGAGTAACTAGGTCGAATCTGTTCTTCTGCATGTTAGGGTTTTTGTTGGCGTTGTGTCTGAACCTGTGGTGTTATGAAATAATCAGAGAGCCTTTTGTCTAATAGTTTCGCTTTAGACCTCAAAAATCCATGCTTTCTGGGAAAGTGATGGTCTTGTCATAGGCCTGCTTTGCTTCTGTTGATAGTTTCTTGTATTGTTGTTTTGTTTTTCTTTTCTGATAGTGATGTGAATTGCCAAGTTGTGTTGTGTTTTTTTCCTATTGATCATTTAACTGAAGCTATTATCGCTTTGACATATTCTTATTCTAGGAATTTGGTATGGCTGCTACAGCCACTGCTTCCACAATCCGTTACGCACCTGAGGATCCTAATCTTCCTAAGCCATGGAAAGGTCTTGTGGATAGTAGAACTGGGTATTTGTACTTTTGGAATCCAGAGACCAATGTTACTCAGTACGAGAGACCAGCTTCTTCCTCTCCTCCCAAGCTTGCTCCTATTCCCGTAAGCTCTTCGGTCCAGACTCAGCAATCTTCTTCTGGGTTAAACTCTGGCAAGGAAGAGGATAAGTATAATAGGGGCAGTGATGGGCCTAAGTCTGACTCTGGATCAAGGTTCACTGAGGTACTAACCTATGTCTGTTAATCTGCCACTTATACCAGTGGTTCATGTTGCTTGTGGCTAATTTCTTCTGTTTATACTCTCCAAAGTTTCATAATTACCATGTCAATTTGTTTGACACACTGGAGTTATCATTCTTGGTCATTCAAATTCGCTTTCATTTGGAACAGGCTGGAAGAACTGGACCAATATTTTCTAATGATGCGGCCTGTAGACCAGGGAATGTTGCATCTGGTGGATCATCAGCCAGAGGGCCTCCTTCTTCGGCCAGAGGAAATGAATTGTCCCCGGAGGCCTATTGCCGCCGCCATGAAATTACTGTCAGCGTAAGTATCTATGAGATATGAGTCTATTTCTGGGTCTCATCTGCTCATTTCTCCTCCGAGGTAGTACACAGAAATAGTTGCATGCCTAATTGCCTATTTCGTGGGCCTTTTTTTTGTTATAAAAATTCTTTCTGCATCCGGGTTCTTTTCATATACTCAAATAGTTTCCATTTGTGGCACTACCTATGTGGTGACAGGCTAATAATGTTAACTTTTTATTGAAGTTTTATTTCTTTTAGGTACTAACCATTTACTGTATAAGTTTCTATATCCTACTGACTGAGAATCATTTTTCATTTTCGTAGGGAGGCCAAGTACCACCACCTCTAATGTCTTTTGAAGCCACTGGTCTTCCCCCAGAGCTTCTGCGGGAGGTATGAACTCATCTTTCTTCTAACATCACGTCAGGTTCTTTCATCCTCACTCTGTTTTTGGTTGGGGAGTAAACATGTCTATTTTCACATTGCTCTCCTAGTTAGCTAGACGATTTTGAGTTTCTTTAATCTGTTGGATTCAGTGATTTATGAGGGAGCTATTTAGTCTAATATCACAGACTTATTATGTCTGTGAGCTTTAGCTGTTTTTGTTGGGGGGGGGGAAGTGGGCTATTTGTACACATATATATTTGCATAGTGTGCTGGACTATTTTGAGTTTTTTTTTGTTGGATTTAGTAATTGGAGCTATTTTGCTGAATATTGCAGATTTATCGTATCTGCCAGCCAGCCAGCCATACTTGTCTGTCTTTTGAGTGTTTTATTCATTTAGTATTTGCGATTACTGGAGGGTCTGTGTTGAGTAGAGTCACATTTTTATGCCATATGCGCTCTCTTTTGTCCCAGGTGCGATATTTGCTCTTGGAGGAGCTAATGTCGTACGCTGTGCCACTTCTTTGGGGTCCTTGCAAATTATTTGGAGTGCCCTTTTTGGTGGACCAAATTTTTTGGTAAGGGATTGCAAATTCACCCAAAGCTTGTGGCAGAGCCTGTTGATGTTGATATATTATTTACCCATCTGGTCCAGACAGAAGTAGAGGCGTCCTCCTGCTGCAGATTTCAACATCTATTGTTGCCTGCAAATGGGAGGATGATGCTTCTTCTGTCTCCGTAAACTCAGAAGAACCTTGTTGTTTCTCTGCTGAAATAGACATCCTGGATTTTGTTTTGCCAGGTATACAGTGCAGGATTCTCTGCTCCATCTCCAATTCAAGCTCAGTCGTGGCCAATTGCGATGCAAAACAGAGACATAGTGGCCATTGCTAAAACAGGCTCTGGAAAAACTCTGGGTTACTTGATTCCTGGTTTTATGCATCTCCAACGGGTCCGCAATGATTCACGAGTGGGCCCAACGATCTTGGTGTTGTCACCTACTAGGGAGTTGGCCACACAAATCCAAGTTGAAGCTCTGAAATTTGGCAAGTCATCCAAAATTTCGTGTGCAGTAAGTCAAAATCCTTGAACATATAAGCACTGAACTTGCTATTTGAGAAGTGTCTTATTGAATCTTTTTCTTGATGTTTCTTTGTAGTGCTTGTATGGTGGAGCGCCCAAGGGTCCTCAGCTGAAGGAAATAGAAAGAGGTGTAGATATTGTTGTTGCAACTCCCGGGCGGCTGAATGATATCCTTGAAATGAGGAGAATCAGTCTGCATCAAGTATCTTATCTTGTGCTAGACGAGGCTGATAGAATGTTGGACATGGGGTTCGAGCCTCAGATCAGGAAAATTGTGAAAGAGGTTCCCACTAAGCGTCAAACCCTCATGTACACAGCAACATGGCCAAAGGAGGTCAGGAGAATCGCAGCTGATCTTCTTGTTAACCCTGCCCAGGTCAACATTGGTAATGTTGATGAGCTCGTGGCAAACAAGTCCATTACTCAGGTGTGGGTTTAATTTCATTTTGGTTTCGATTCTGTTAGACATAATAACATGATGGATCTGATAGTTTATTTATTTTATCTAATACAGACTATTGAAGTCTTAGCACCGATGGAGAAACATATAAGGTTAGAGCAGATACTGCGGTCTCAGGAACCGGGCTCCAAGATTATTATTTTCTGTTCAACCAAAAGGATGTGTGATCAGCTAGCACGGAACCTGACCCGCACGTTTGGAGCCGCAGCTATACATGGAGACAAGTCTCAGGCTGAGAGAGATGACGTGCTGAACCAATTTAGAAGTGGTAGGACTCCTGTTCTTGTTGCAACTGATGTAGCTGCTCGTGGACTTGACGTTAAGGACATAAGGTATGTATATGATAAAAGATATCAAATTTCAACCATCAGAAAGTTGGAAACCAATGATCCTAATGGAGAATTGTGATTTACAGGGTGGTGGTCAACTATGATTTTCCAAATGGAGTGGAGGACTATGTCCATAGAATTGGAAGAACTGGTAGAGCTGGAGCAACCGGCTTAGCTTACACCTTCTTTGGGGACCAAGATGCAAAACATGCTTCAGATCTGATCAAGATTTTGGAAGGAGCAAATCAGAAAGTTCCTCCACAGGTTCGCGAAATGGCTACACGTGGTGGTGGTGGAATGAACAAATACCGCCGCTGGGGTCCACCTTCCAGTGGTGGTGGTGGCCGTGGAGGAGGTGGTGGCTATGGTGATTCTGGTTACAGTGGTCGTGGTGATTCTGGTTATGGTGGTCGTGGTGATTCTGGTTATGGTGGTCGTGGTGATTCTGGTTATGGTGGTCGTGGTGATTCTGGTGGTAGAGGAAGCTGGGGTTCACGTGACAGGTAAATAAAAAGATAAACGACTCATTCGATCTCTCATGATTCTTTTTTTCATATAAACTTAAAATCGGTTTTGGTGGTTGAAGCAGTAGCAGCTCGGGATGGGGAAGAGAGAGAAGCCGTAGTCCTGAGAGATTCAGCGGAGGTCCACCGTCGACTTCTTCCCCAGCTCGCAGCTTTCACGAGATGATGATGATGAAACAGAGGTAACTCATTGTTCTTTTAACCAGATGGGGGCAATATATATAGAAGAGACCCTTTTGGTTCGGTTAATTATTCATTTTGTGTGGTGGAGCGAAGTCACTAGTACTTCTAACATTACACACACCCGAAGGATTACTTCTAATGTTTTGTTCTACAAGAAACCTTTTTTGTTTATATAATGAAAACAAAGACTCGTTCTGGGTTCTTTCTTTGGTGGTGTTTAAGTAGAGGATGTTTTTGAGGTAACCTCTTATTAAGAATGACTTAGATATTTTGAAGTAACGAGTTTGTTTCGTTTAGTTCGGACTGCAGTTTCTGACATTGACCTATCTGCTAAAAGTGTACAAAATAATGATGCAAGTCGAGCGGAACCAATGCAGATTGGTACTAAAAAAACAATTCTGAACATAATTCTTTTTTTGGTTCCATCTAATTAACTATATCAAAGGCAATTTGCTATATCATTGTTAACAAATGGATATGAAAACCGTTGACAAGTATGTTACGACCAGTCACGACTACTCTTATTTGCTTCCTTAGGCAAAGTGTCTCTGCAAGTATCACACTCTGGATGCCGGAACCGAAATTTCGCCTTGTTTCCCAGTACCTAATAACCTGGATATAGTGCTGGAATTTCAAAATTTTCAAGTTTCCATTTAACATGTTGAGGTTCTAGTTATCCTCTTCAGACTCAACTTTTATATATCAATTTAACCATGCCGCTTGTAGTGCCCATATTAAAGCTGTGCACTCCGCTTCCTCCGGTGTTGATCTTCCTTGGAATTTGCCCGTTCCGGCTTTAAGGAACTGGTCCATTAGTATTACAAATGATCCAACTCATACCTGAAGCTCGATCACCTTCATGATGTGAAGCATCATAGCCACATATTATCCATCCCATCCCATCAGCGGTTTACTCTTATTCCAGTTCTCATGGACTTCACTTTTCATCATGTATATGAACGTCTTAATCCATTCATTTGCATCTATGGTAGCACGATTGAATGTTTCAGTCATTTCCAAACTTCTATTGTATACCAACTCATTTCTACAGTCTGCATAAGATCCAAAGTGGAACTTGACGATGGAATTCAGAAATTTGATTGGTATTATTAAGTTGAATCAGGTAAATAAGCTTGTCTACGGAACTATTTGAAGTAGAGATCATTGATGTAGGAATTCCTGCAAGTCGCCAAAGAAGGCATGATCACTTGTTTCATCCTCTGTACAACATCTTGGACAGAATCTCCCATCCAATAGCCACACTTAACTCTGTATTTTCCATCCTTATTATAACTCCACATGACTGATTGAATCATATGTCTCCCAGTTTAGTATGAAAATCTTTTGGATGATGCCTCTATCAGATGGTTGTATGATATGCCTCAGATCTTCCTTGTTCCATTGTTTCGTTGTCTGATCATTAAGGAGGAAGAGATAAACTGCTTTGAGAATTGACCAAGACAGGAAACTATACATTCAGATCTGCTACTGGAAAACAACACAACTGAGCAGATGAGAAGAAACATATACCAAGCTAATTTTCTCTGTAAAGCACAATATGGTCCATTAGGAACGTCTAAAAAGCTACCTTCAAGAGGAATTCACACTGATAATAAATGCCAAGGTGTTGTTTGGAATCTGAAAGTATCAATTTGTTCTTCTGTTTAGTATCACAAGATTGATGCTTTGAGTGATGTGATGAAAACAATGGAAGATGTGGAAGAATCCATTATTTCAAAAACAGAGGCAATAAGCAACTCAACACGATTTGACAACAGTTAAAGGTAAGATGGTTTAAGTGTAACTATGATGCAGGAATTTCAAAGGATGGTAATGCAACTGCAGGCTGGATTTTACTGTCTTTCGGGATTTGCGGTGTTCTGGAAAACTCAATACTGTCCACTACAAGCAAAAGGACGATTTACGGTTACAGAGTTCTTATATGATGGCATATTTCTTTGGTTGAATAAAATTCCAGAACATCAGTGTTAAAGGCCGTGAAGTGAAAAGTGCAAACGCAGCTGCAGATACATGGGCGCGAAAAGCAAAAGAGAGTTAGGTTGACTTTATGTTATTCAATGATGTACCTTCATGGCTAAGTTACATAATAGATACGATATAGATAAAGTCCAACTTGATTTTAATCCCAAAATATCTAACAGACGCTAAGAAGACAAAATAGAGTATTTCAACAAGTCATATCTACTTCAATTAACGGAATGATTAAGATCTTCTCATCCTCGCACGTACAACTTCCAGAATCCTGCAATACTCAAAGAACAAAGAAGATTGGTCACCTCCAAGACCAACTCGGCTTACCCTGTTACCGCCTGCAAGATTGTTGCAAGGACTTCCTCCAATAACAAGATCAAATCCACCATATTTCTTCATCAACCCTTCTATTGTATCATTGGTCAAGTTTTGGACGTCTGAAAACTCGATCAAAACTCCAGTCTGGTTAGTTTGCTCCCAAAAGTCCTTCAAAATATTTCTGTTGACTTTTGAGATCTCAACAGACACAACAAGCTTCATTCGGATTTGGAGACGATGAAGTGCCACTTCTCCACCTCCAATACCCGTGAAAAGAGATAGAACATTGATTCCATCTGGGAAGATGGGTTTCAAGACAGACAGATGATACGCCACAGTATCAACCTAAAACAAGTTCAACCAACCATTAAACCAAAGCATTCAAACAACCAACCCATGAATGAATACACAAAAGAAATCTACGAGTATTGCACTATTCCAAACAGCGAATGATGCAAGATATTCTTATGCAGATGCGCTGTGAAGTTACCTGAAAAGAATTTCCCAAAGACTTGTAGCGCTCAGTTCTACTCATTCCACCACCTCGTGTATGATTTTTTGGAAATCCCAGAAGATTCTCCATCTCATCTGGCTCGAGTGGGGCAGCTTTGTTCTTACCCACCCAGACAAGATTCCATCTTCTGCACTGGTCAATCACATATCTCTGTACATGCTTAGGTGGTTCTGGTTCTCCACTGTGAGGCTCAAGGGCTAAACGAATCCTGTTAGTTAACTGGGCGCTGCCTGTAACAGTCAAAATGCAGTTCAGTTTGGTCCTTTTATCCCAGTCTGGCCACCATTTTTTAGTCAGAGGAAATGCCTCAGTAATGGTGTATTTTGGTGGAGGCTGAATCTGGAATCTGTTGTTGATGGGGAGATTATGGATGTAGCCCCTCTTCCTCGCTGCAGCACAAAAGTATTTCGAGTCCACAAACTCTGGTAGAATCTCATATAAATGTCTTGAGATAGTTTCCCAAACGCCTTTAGGTGCGAGGGCGACATTCTCATAGTAAAAAAAAGGTGGGCCTCGAACTAACTCTGGAAGTGTTCGATGTGTGATGATTCCTGGCTCGTTTGGAAGCCCAAATCCTATCATTGGATTTGGTAGGCGAACCGGCTCGTCATCAGCAGATGACCTTGGCTCTTTTTTTGACTCTAATCGCCTTTTCTTAAAATCATGTCTAGGCTGCATACACCAAATTTCCCACAAAATCAGTGCCCAAACGAATTAACTTACAGAAGACAGATTTTTTAACAAGTTTGAGCCATACCTTTTGTTCTTCAGGATCAGTGTGAAACTCACTAAATTCTCGAGCCATCTGAGCAGCACAAAGGAAGTCCGTGAGCTCTGCAATGTCCACATTATCTCCTGAAATTTAAATCATATAAGTCTGGATAAGTTTGTAGAAGGTAACAGCATACTTAGGGTACGTGAGAGATATATATCAACCTGTGGCAACTCTGTCAATTAGTGAAATACAATCACAATGCTCAGCAGAGACATCTAAGGCCTACATCACAGAACCAGAGCCTAAAGCCACAATTTCAACCTTGATCACATAGCTAAAAACAGTAAAACTAAGCAATTTGGCTTATGTCACCTCCTCTGGAGGAAACCTGAATAAAAAGGAACTAATGAAATAAAATTGGATCAATTACTGACAACTTTATCAATTAGGAAATACAATCACATTCTCAGCAAACACATCTAAGGCCTACATCACAGAACCAGAGGCCAACACAGAACTAATGACAACTGTATCAGTTAGCGAAAATACAATCACAATGCTCAGCAAACACATCTAAGGCCTACATCACAGAACCAAAGGCTAAAGCCACAATTTCACCCTCGATCACATAGCTAATAACATTAAAACAAGCAATTTGGTTTACGCCACTTTCTCTAGAAGAAACCTGAATAAAAAGGAACTAAAATTTAATCCTAATGGGAATAATTTAAGGTAAGGTTACCACATCTCTCCACAGCTAGAGAAGCTTCTAGCTCTGAGAAACCCATTCTCACCAAAGACCGTATTTGGTTGCCGTTTTCATTGGAGGAGTTTGGATCCTTCTGTCACAGTTTAACAGATTAAAAATGCATATCAATAGCAGTGAGATACATTTACAATTAAAAGGTGTGATGCTAAATATATGTTATCACCACATGAACGAATTATACCTCATCATCAGAGATTAATATATCGGAGTAACTGATCTCATCATCACTTAATGACCAGTCAATGTCATCTTCTTCCTCTTCTACTGGCAATTTCTCTGCCTCCTACAGACCATCAACAAAATTTAAGATTTATCTTTTAATGCCAAGAGACACTATATCTTTGCAACATCACTTACTGCACATGAGAGGAGTGCATTTGCTATTTGCTCCATATTTTCTTCTCCTGCGAGATATAAAGCAAATTTCAGAAAAGTCATAAAGTTTTACTTCTTACTTAAAAAGAGAAAAAAATCTGTAATTACCATGTTCATGTATGGCTTTGATAACCTTTTCCTCATCAAATCCCATAGCAAGGAAATGATCAATAGCCTTGGACTTGGAAGAACCAGCTTCACAATCACTCTTCACAAAGAAATATAAGAGTAATGAGAAATTCATTGGCTACAAAAAGGTCAATTCTGTGATGAAAAAACGACAACATTACAAGCAACACAAAAGATCCAAATATTAGAAACTCACCGAGTACTTGGAGATAGTATCAATTATAACCGAAGTTTCTGCATTTGGTCCTGTAAAGTTATTGATATCAAAAGTTATTGATAAACCTAAGAAACATATATCCAGAAAGAAATACAAAGAGAAGGAAAAAGCCTCACCAGCTTCCTCGATTGCTTTAGCAATCATCTCAACGGGAAATCCCATGTCAAACAATGTAGCAAAAATCTCGTCTGAGAAGCCCATCTGAACTAAGTCAGTTGTCTCAGTAGGAGAGCTCAAAGAACTATTTGTCTGATATTATAACCAAAAAAAAACTTACATAAGGGGATGATTCTGTTTAGGCATAAACTGATAAATTGTTGGAATCGTGTTTTAGAAGAACACTTACCACGGCTACACCAACTAAAGTTTCGGCCCTGGACTGTACTGGAGATGACGGTGGAGAGGACTGAAAGTTATCGATCTCCAAATCATCATCGGTATTCCAATCAACATAATCATCATCACCAGCAGAGTCTTGCGCCTTCACAAAGATTTAATGTACAAAGAAAAATTTCATAAATCCCCTCTCAAACAGTGTGGCATCAAATGTATACCATTGTTGTAAGTAAATCGTAATGTACCATTGTTGTAGTAAGCTGATGGGATTAAGAAACGTAATTGAGCTTCAAGGAAACGACCTCCACTGTTATAAACCTGCCAAAGTTAATCAAAAGTATCAAATTTTGATCATTTAAGAGAAAATCCAAGTAAGAGGAGACCTGTTTTGAAGATCCGTCAGTAACAAAAACCCGAATGGAACCAATTTGTGCCTCTAAGTAATTGAAATGACACGCATGGCCTCAAATTTTTTCTTACTCCTTCCAGAATCTCACATGATCTCAGCAATCAAACGCAGAAAAGGAGCAAAAAGTGTTTGTAAGGATCAAAGTTTGAGAATTATAGCAGATTCTACGAATTTGTGTTCTATTTCACTGGTTTTCGATCAGAACCTTTAGAAAACAAGTTTTGAAGAACGATACAAACCGAGCCAGCGAAATCGGCCTGACCGAGAACTCTTACCGAGTCGGGGACCGAGTTCAACAGCAACGTGAACTAGCTGAATGAACGAAACCAAGAATATTCCAGTACGAGAATAAGATTAATACCCAGAATCTCGATTTTGAGCTACAGATTAGCAGAAGCGCTCCCGCCTCCGGCAAAGTTACTGTCGCCGTCGGTGAGAGAGAGCTCTGCTCCGTCGTTCCGTTTACTGAAGAAACAGTGTAACAAAAAGTCACTTCTAAAGAATTCAATTATTCAGAATATTACGATTTAGGCCCTATTCTTTGTACTACTTCAATAATTAAACCCGAAATGTTTTTAATTAACTAAATAAGCGCAATTTAATACATGACACGTTACCTTGACACTTGTGGTGCTTAGACCATTTCCAACCCTATTCCATATTCATTTGCAAATTCTATTTTGGAGTCAAATCCTTCCAATCCTATTTTATTTTCAACTGCAAAATAGATTTTCAATTTTTTCTTCATATTTAGAAATTTTTAAGTCAGAACTCTATTTTGGGGTTGGATTTCTCCATTTTGGAATTGAGTTGGAGAACAACATAACTCCAAAATAGAATTATTTCATTTTAGAGTAAAAAACGAAAAATGTTCTTAGTGGCAATTTCCGAAACACTAATGTTTTCTAGCCTATAGTATTATTTAAATTCGTGGATAATCATACTGTTTTGCTTCGTGGAAGTGAAATTGGTTAAACTTTAATCTCGAAATTCTCATACATAAACTTTTATATTAAAGTCTACAGAAGTACATATAGGCACTTTGTGAAACAATTATGGCGAAGCATTGAAGCATGAGCTATGATGCATGCATACCAAAGATATGACACGTGACGAGCGAGAAGTTTAATTCATAATTTAGTATTCAACATGACTGCAGCGAGTCAAAGAACGTTACATACGTTACATTAATCATCGTATATAATAAGGTACAAAGCTTCTGGTTAAAAAAGAATGTCTATCATCCAAGACAATAAACAGTACAGACATGAAAGATGGAAAGCTAATAGTAATCCTGGGAAGCTAACTCCATTACTTAGCGATAAGCATATGCATGTTACATACACACACATAAATAGGGAGACAGATAGAGATTTAGAGAGCCAGGAAGGAACATTGTTTTCTGGCGTGGTCAGGTATAAGCTTGGACAACAACTCTAAGCTTGCTCCTTTTAGCTCTACAATTTAACAAACACACACTTTAGCTTTTTTATAGTAGAAATGGAAAACAAACAAAAGCATATGATATATATTTGAAAGAGACAGACCTTGAGGTTTAAAGTTGAAGAGAGGAGGCAAGGGACGACCGTTAGGAAGACGTGTATTGGGATCACGTAGCTCATCGAAGAACGGGTGAACTATTGCCTCCATCTACAATCACAATTAGTTTGAATCAACCAAACGTATATCAAATATGATGTGAAACAGGAATCATTTCATGGACTTACAGCTGTTGATCTGAGGTTTGGAGAATACTGGAGAAGTCTTGAGACGAGGTCTACAGCTTCTGGAGGTGTACGCTTATGGAATATCTTAGGAACCAACAACAGAGTTCTCAATCAGTGGAGGCCGATCAAAATATGGAGAATGTTGAGAGAGTGACGTTGAATTTGCTTACTTTGTGCCAAGGGTGAGCCTTTATTTGAGGGAATTTGAATTCAGTGTAGTTTGGATTCATACATTTGATTTCCTCCCGAGTTGGTGTTCCAAGTACCTGTGAACACACAATTAGAAAAAGTGATTGCAATCAATAGCAGGAAATGGAGCCTCTTCATTCCATATAATCATGATCAAGTCCATGTTCAATACAGTAATGGCTAAGACTACGGGTGTTCAACCTGAGTTTAGGTTTAACGGAATTTAAGTACCTTGATTATTTCGACTAGCTGGTCAACTCCACTCTCACCTGGAAATAGGGGCTAGCCAAAGATTGGTAATACAAAACTTTAGATATCATTCAGCAGTTCACATCATGAATTATAAAAGAAAATTTGGATAGTCAAACTACCTGTCCAAGGAGCAATTCAGCAAGAACACAGCCTGCAGACCATATGTCAATTGCTGTTGTATATTCTGTGGCTCCAAAGATAAGTTCAGGTGCTCGATAGTAACGGGAGCAGATGTATGAGATGTTTGGCTCGCCTTTGACCTGTTACAGAGTGGCAAAGCTAAAAAGGTTACTTCAGTTTAGGGCTAGTATATTGTATAGCGCCAAAAAATGTGCCAACATTCCATATGAAAACAAAATCCCATTATCTATTATTCATAATAAATGCTATACCAGAACTTTTGCGCTACCAAAATCACAGAGCTTGACCTGATGGGTATGAGGATTAACCTACAAGAAGCACAAGATTAATCAAGCAGAAATATGTATACCATGGAATGGTTTGACAACATCTCAACTTAGGACACGAACCAGAAGATTCTGTGGTTTTATGTCTCTGTGGCAGACTCCCACTCCTCCATGAATATATGCCAAAGCTCTGCAAATCTGCATCCCGAACAGAAAGGTAGGGAAAGTTTTAAGAATACCACGGCAACAATGTAGAATAACCCATGGTATTTCAAAAGATGAGAATACATGTTCTGGTGGGCTAAATTGAAATTACCTGATAAGTATAGAGTTTAACATATATCATGGGCATCCTCTGATTTGCCCGACTATAGTGCTTTGAGACGCGATAGACAGTCTCAGGAACGTATTCAAGGACCAAATTGAGATAGAGCTCATCTTTATCGGTCGTGGAGAAGAAACAATGCTTGAGGGATACAACATTAGAGTGATCAAGAAGCCGCATCGTCTGCAGCTCACGGTTCTTGTATCTCTTGTCTTGCAAAACTTTCTTGATTGCAACAGTTTCCCCCGTTTCTAAACACTTGGCCTGCATATATACAAGTGAAAAGATCAGAAAAAGTTATATACATTGAGTAAATGCACACCAGCCACTTAAGCAAAATAAATTATTCAGGGTACGTAATTGAAACACCACCTGAAAGACGATTCCAAAAGAACCTTGTCCAACAATGCGCTCTGCCATATAACTTATAGTCTGAAAGGACAAAAAGAAAGAGCTATAAGAGTCTATATCACACGTTACACATCACAGAAACCACAAATTGTGCCAGGTTTGTCAGTCATTGTGCCACTTATGAAGGCGAATGACATTTCTGTCAGCTTCTTATTAAAATAGAAAATATGGATAATCCTCAAAACACAAATGTTAATCAAGCTAACCTGTTTAGGCTGGCCATTTTTACCACCAATAGTTGTAACAATAATGTGACCCGTTTCAGTTCCATTCCCATCAACCACAGCTGCTTCCATTTCCTATCAAGAAAACCAGCAAAACAGCAAGAATAAAACACGTTAAACCAAAGAAGAGACCAAGTGTGTCCAATCTTATTATTGAATGTGAGTTCTTCAACCTTATCATCTTTTATCTTCATCTCATTAATCCCTTCAGGTAGTTTGTCAGCGCATATGGAAGCGTTGCTCTGTTTTGTAGCCATAGATGAAGCAGGTAACGTTCCCACAGAAGCCGTATTCAAGAACTCTGATTCAATTCATCAATCTGTTAAGACCAAAACACAAACGCAAAATCAGTACATAGATTTTGGTTAAATCCTTATCACACGACAAAAACTGAAACAAAATGACCAAGAAAAGAGACAGTAAAGAAGATCTAAAAGTAAGAACCGCCAAAAGCATAGCTCTACAATTAACTCCGATCCAGTTAACATAGATTCACACAAAATTACATAGAGACTTAAACCTTCCTAATCCATAAAACTAAAAGGTTCGTTCCATATACTCTCTATGCGTCAAGCTAAACAAGTTAAACAAACACAAGGACGAAACCGCCGACTCCGTCGTGGCGCCGCCATACCTGAAATGTCTACGCCGCAATTTCACTTCATCGTTTGCTTCAGCAGCAATTAGAAACCCTAGAATAAGCTCTTCCTCGCCGAAAATGGCAAATCTCTCTTCGTTTCGTGATGTGGTTTCTCTCTGTGTTTGGTTTTTTTGTCTGATGGCAGAGAAAGCGGACCCCAATAGGTGGTTTCAAAGTTTTAGTTGATAGTTAGTTTTGACGTCCGCCTTCAAGGAAGAGTATTCCTACACGTGGCGTGTTTTGGTTGGAAAACTTAGACTCACGTCATTTGTGTTGACTGCTTTTAATGATCTTGAATTTCTTTCCTGCGGTTAGGTGTATGGGTAAGCTTCTTTAATAGACGGTTAGATATAAGTCAGGAAAAGCGAGATGAATGAACGGATATAATCGAACGGCTACAATTTAGAGGAGTATGAAACGTTAAGCGAAGCGTGGCGTACACTGATTCTCGTTCCTCACTTTTTCGGTATTTGTTCATTGTAAATTTGTAATGTTGTTTTGTCAGAAAAGGAAATCTGAATTACGAATCGCCAAGTCAGCATAAAAAGCGACAAGATTTGGTCCGCTAAACGATGTCGTCTTTGATTCGACCGTTGGGGTCATACATGGAGATGGGCCTTTTAAAGGATACGGGCTTATTATACTCTTCTCTGATGGACGAATAACAATAATAGTTGCACTTTTCATCTCTCTTGAAAATAAGAACTTTAGTTGAATAATAATTGGGATTTTTAAATGATATAAATTACTGTACCATCGTATGATCGTATCGTTGAATATTGGAAGTGATGTGCCAACAATTTGATAGGAATCACCAATTGTACATAAATGGGTACGACAAAAGAGTGAATTTCGTACACGATATTAGACTAAACCATCAGAAACATTGGCGTTGTTCACAGAATTGCGTACAAATCCGTGCATGCAAAACATTAATATAGAAGTTAACAAAAAAAAACATTAATAACATCAGTAGAATATTGGCCACATTTTATCAAACATTTGTAATATTTGTCAGTGAATTATAGACCAATAGCTTTTGTGGAAGCAGCCGACTGGTTTTTGACTTGCCTTCCAATTTTTGCATCCCGAAAACGTGCTAATATAAGAAAACTAATGCTCCTAGTATAGTTACTCAATTATATTCAAAGTCTAGATAAATAACGAAAGAATATGTGTCACGTCTCCGTGTGAAGTCTCTGCTTTGTGTTTACTAGTCAACAAATCGGGTCAGTGTGATGTTTCCCACCCGTTGACAAGATTTGACGATTGGGACTAGGTTGAAGAAAAATATTAATAATGATTTACTTAGTGACGACGGTCATTTTCATCGATATGCTTATAAACGATACCTGAAGCATGAGTAGTGAGTTACTTAGTGCAATCAATATTTCCAGTAAATAGTGCAATCAATATTTCCCGTAAACGTAATCAGCAACCGTGTAAGTTTCTTAATACCTCTTTTAACCATCTATTAATAAATGTTATCAAATGCATCACACCGGTTTTTAATCAATTTAGTGTGTTAACCAATTGTAAACCAGACAAAACCGGAATCCTCTAATATATAAAGAGGATTTCGTTGTTTGTTAAACGTAAGAAGAATAACAGAATAACAAACATTTTCGATCATTTCTCTTTCTGTGTTCTTCACTTTCTTGGAGATTTTTCGAAAAAACTAAGATGGTATCAAAACTTTGACTTCGTTTTCGTTGAAGATTCACCGATCAAATTACGTTTCATCTCGTTATGTGATCGATTCCGGTCAATGCGATGGTGGTTTTGAAAAAATTGTGACTTCGCACGGTGAGATCAACTACTCCAGTTCAGGAATCACCAATCCGTCATGAAACAACACCTATTCGAGCTTCGATTCAAGTTCCGATGCCGAATCAGGTTCTAATTTCAACTTCGTCAGCTCCGATTCTGACTCCACAGTATGATTACACGGATTATTCGCCATACACACTCTCAAATGGTGATAATCCGGGAAATGCTATCATATCAGAGACACTAGATGGTACAAATTACTCATCCTGGAAGATAACAATGTCTGTTGCTTTAGATGCAAAGAATAAGTTTGTGTTAGTTGATGGATCTCTACCTAGACCTCCCGGATCACATCCTAGCTTTAGAGTGTGGTCTCGCTGCAATTCTATCGTGAAATCTTGGTTGTTAACGTCAGTAACGAAAGTAATATACAGAAGTATACGACGTTTTAATGATGCATCAGAGATTTGGAAAGACTTGATGCAGAGGTTTCATGTAACCAACTTGCTGAGGTTATATTCTTCAACACAGCAGATATGGTCATTTTAACAAGGTTCTATGAACCTATCTGGGTACTATACTGCACTAAAGACTCTATGGGATGATCTTGATGGAACTGAGTGTGTTACTACATGACATTTTTGTTCTTGTTGCAAAGCTATTGACACTAAAACAGAACAAAGAAGAGTCATAAAGTTTTTAGCAGGACTGAATGAGTCTTATGCAACGATCTGGAGTAATATTATCATGAAGAAAACTATTTTTGATCTTGCTGAGATTTACAACTTGCTCGACCAAGATCATATTCAAAAAAGCTTTGTGACATCAAAGACAAGTTCAAACGTTTCAGCTTTTTAGATCTCTGCAGGATCTTCAGAACAGTTCTCAGTGAATGCAGCAACACACTTATCAGGGAAATCAGAAACAGAACAAAGTTATATGTTCTCATTGTAGATACATAGGACATTCCATTGATAAATGCTACATAATTCATGGCTATCCACCAGGTTTTAAACATAAATCAGGAAATATTGAAGCTGCAACAAAATGCCACAGAGGTCTCATTGACTATTACGTGTGTGGCATTTATTCATTTCTCAAAAGTATACGTCGATAACGACAAGATCATTGTTATCACACTATAGTGACACACACATATATGTGTACGTACAAATATATGTACATGGCTCGCTATATTTTTTTTTTCAATAATGGGGATGATTACAAAGAAACATATAATAGAGGGAACTAGCAGCCTTATTTGTTCAACAAAACAGACAAGAACAACGTAACGGAATTGTTTTATGTAAGTTTTAATAGAGACGTGTACGTAGAAAATTAAGAACCTACTCCATACATGGTCTTACTTGATACTTTTTTGGCTCGAATATATGTAGTATATGTTAATTATATAAATCAGTAAAAAGGTTGACAAAGGTGTAACAAGATGCACAGTTATTGTAGTCTTTTCTTATGAAAGTAATTATTCAATCGAAGTAAAGTTATGGTTAAAACGACCACTATAATTGACATTTTGTTAAATAACACGACGACTATAAAAACACAAATAAAATCGTAAACCCATCTTTCATTTACCTCGATTACGAATATTGTTGGATGACATTTTCTGAAAAAGATAGCTTTGTATTATTTTATTGTTTTAAAAGCAGACAATTAAAAAAAATTGGTTAGGTAAAAATGTATATACATATATAATATAATATTTTTTGTTAAATCGGTTAGGAAGATTGACCAAGACATATATTGTTAATGTATGTACTAGTATCATCAATGTCTCACCATCTAAATTCAAATTTGTATAATGCATGTTATTAACAAAAATCTGGTTACAAATATTGTACAAGTCAATATTGGATCCGAACTCTAAAACGATGTTATGTTAAGAGTAAAAACTCATTTATCAAAAATGTTTATTATAATCTCATCATCTGCTCTAGAAAATAATAATAATCGTAATCCCAACCCTCCATGATATTAAAAGAAACCTAAATGTTTATTTCAAATAATAGAGAAAGCAAGTGAAATGAAGAGGAAAAGAAGGGGAGGAAAAAGGTAGGCTTTTGAGTGGATTGTGACCGGCTCTGCGGAGTTAGATGGCGATGAGGTTTCCTTGAAGAAACTCATCGATTTATTTTCAGTTTATGTTTTCTATTTTCTGTTTTATTTCTTTGGTTTGTTTCTTGTGAGAGTTTGTGAGAGATTTGGGTTTTATAACTTAAGAAATTTCTCTGTGATCATTCTATCTATCAATATCAAGCTTTCATTCAAGTGAGATCAAGCACATTTACAATGAGTCTCATCGAAACAGAGAGTGAGGGACCAAGGATCATAACACTTTCCCAGCTGCCACTGGCTTATTAGGTTCTTTCTTCCAAGTCGAGAAACACCGAAAAAGAGTCATAAGGGAAAAGTAGCGAAACATCTGAACAAGGTTGTGGACTGGAAACATTTTGTTGTTCCATGGCAGGAGATGGTTGAGAAGACACCAGAGAATGTACATCCATAGATTCGTTATGGGTGAGAACTTCATCAAAAGACAATTCCAGACTCCATAAACGTGTTTCAGGTCTAAAATTGATTTTGTCATTGTTAGATATGACAGACCGTCCAACACAAAGAGAATCATCAGTGCCATGCTTCATCAGATAGCAACCGCCTATCTGCAACCCCTGCCATTAAAATGCAAAAGCACATTTAGTTTACATCATTAGTCTTTGTGCAGCATAAACGTTTTCTGGAAATTTGATGTTAATAAGAAATTAATACTAACATTATAGTTTTTGCATTCAGGTACGAATTCTAGCACACGCTTAGCAATGTGCATGTTACAGTTCATGTTAAGCATAGACAGAGAAAGAGTGATTACATGTTAAACATTATATTTTTTAGATCCATAGGTAATTGGTTACTACTTACTACTAGCAATTTTCTGTTATGCTAGATCTAACTCTATGCATGTAATATTTATAATTTCTGTAATACAACTCTAACATAAATCCAGCAATTATCTCAATGGATCATAACATTTTTGTGTATTAAATTGAATTAATTAATAATTTAAAGTTAATATACCAAGAGAAACTTTTTTTTTTGCCATCAAAACTGTAAATTGGTATCGTGAGGCACGAAAATACGTGAAAAGTAAGTGGAGCACGTAGACAAAATGAGAAACTGATTCAAAACACATAAGCCCATTTTTGCACATCACCACCAAAACTTCTCCACCTTTTTCTTTTATTCACCGTTCCATCTTAAATCATTAGGTTTCTTGCTGCCATCGTTTTCGTATGTATTTTTAAAATATTTTGGCATTTTTAGTATTTTTCTCAGCAATAAGCAATATTTTATTTTTGATAGTGAAAAAAAAAACTTTATTGGCTTATTGCTGTAAAAAATACCAAAAAGGCCAACGTTAGTATATTTCAAAATTTGGATAATTAACTATTGACGCTGACGGGGTTACGCAGGGAAGATATTTTATAATTTTCTGTCAATATATGTACTACGACATACATGGAACGATGCTTATATAATCTATATGTCACTTTGATGAATGTCTTCAAAGTTATAGCATATAAATATATAATTTGTTGTTTCATAGGGTGCTATTTGTCTCTAGCAAATAGTGATACAAAGAGGTGCAGCAGAAGTTTAAACAAGTTTATTTTGGTAGTCAAAGAATCCAAAGGCCAAAAATGAGATCAACGAAAAGATGTGCTACGTCTCTTTACTCAATCATTAGGGCACATCACATACTACAAGAAGATATTATCATACGCAATCTATACGTTTGATAAAGGCTTTTGTCTTACATAAGATAATTCATAACCCAAAAAAAAAAAAGTTATTACCAAAACGCTTAAATTACTACTACTCGTCATGCATAGACATATTTTTTTATAAAAGAAAAAAAGTTTGTTCAAATTATCAGGACTCTAAATTAAAATTTAAAAAGAAGGAGAAAAAAACTTTGAAGGAGACAAAGTCATTATTTCGAAAAAAGACTTCTTTTAGACCCTAATTTGCAATATCACGAGGAGGATGCTCGAATCGCTGGGAATCTTGAATAAACCTTAGGTCGAGCTTGTTTGAGACACTCTCAAACTCGATTCCATCACAAGAAGTGTACAAGTAATCTGCAGTAGCAGATGAATCACATACGGCAACAGCATAATAATCACTGAAACAGAGCAATGGTAGTAACAGTCAGTTTCAGTAATAAATAGTTTCTCTTACACCAAAATTTAGACTAAAAAGAGCAGATTTTTTACTGGTTGGAGACATTGTCAGGCCCATGGATTTCCTGCTCTCTCATTCGCTGAATCCTAAACTCAGATGGATAGACCGCCACTGACAAAATGCGTCCATATATCGGCAGAAAGGGATTCAAGAATAACAACAAGTCTTTCGCCTAAGTAACAAATAAGATATTAGCCACAAGAACAAATGCACGAAAGTCATAAAACACTTAAATCTATATATATATATATATATATATATATATAGAGCAAAAGCGAAAAAAAAGAGCCAATTTGAAACAATAAATCATCATTGAATGAGAACTTACCGAGACACGACTCCAATCCATGTTAACGATAGCCAGTCTATGAGTTTCTATTGGTACATCCGTCTACAAAGTACAAAACATCATCATCACCAAAAGGAGAAACTTATTATTTCTCAACCAAAACTCTAATGATAGATCGCGATGAAATCAAAGCTAAGCAACTCACTGGAATCTGTAGTCCATAGGTTTCATCAATAGACTCATCGGTATCATCCTCCTCAGATTCTTCTTCATCAATAGACTCATCGATATCATCCTCCTCAGATTCTTCTTCAACCATACTCTCAATCATGCGCTGGAATCGAGGGTCAATCACGCATTTGGACTCACGCCTCGCAGGACGGAATCTCGGGTCTAACCTCGCAAGATCGAATCTCTTATCCGCAATCATATCTCCTCCTTCCATCAATACGTACGATCAGTGCGAGTATTTTTGTCTCGTAGAGCCAACAGAGGGAGGCGCGGCAGCTTTAGGGTTTTATTGTTTTAAAATACTTTGTAAAACCATTAGGTACAAAATGACAGACATGCCCTCGTCACCGCCTTTCCCCTCATTTCCAAAGCAAACCTATGGACTTCCTTAAATTGGGTCTGGCCCTGTAATTATTAAATGAAAAGGTTATAAAAAAAAAAAAAAATTGGACATTAGTCGACCCCGGGACCAGAAAGATCCCTTACAACTTCAAAGACATAGGATTCTTTCTATCCGATCTGCGTTATGTCAGGACATATTTCTTGCAGTCCTTCTTCTCCCCCAATCCAAAACCCCCCAATTCTTCAAATGAGTTTCTTCAAATTTGATAATAGAAAGTGGTAGAGCTTAAAAAAAAATACTATGATCCTAAAGAAGGCATGTGAGTGTATTTGAACATGCATGTTATTTACTTTCTTGGTTTCCAAACGTGAAGATTATTATTTGAACATGTTAGGGGGTGTTTGAAAAGACATATCATTGGTTACTTTTTCGAGGCAAGACTAAGAGTAAGTCGGTAACCTTGATCACGTTCTCTTCCCTTAGCTTGAATCTCATTTTGGTATATTAATCAAATCTATAAGAACCGACATATACAAACTGGTCATCCTAACTGTCAACTTTGTACTAATCCCTTTTATGGGGATAGCCAAGTATTCATTCATATGCCTAGAGCTATCTTCCCCTGTCATATATGCGATGGGCTGCTTCTGGGTTCAAGTACTAGTCATATGGAAGTATGATTATATCTTTATGCGTTTATATTATGGCTGCACGGGTTCTGACCCTTAATTGTACATGTTTCTCGCATGTATGATCACTTTCTCCAACAAATACATATTCGACCGGAAGACAACTAATGGCAGTCCGGATTCCCCATTGTAAGAGCTTTCTCTGACGAAACATTACTGCAGGTAAACACCCATCTTCTTTCTCTCTTTCTCTCTCTCTTTGATTTTTCTTTATGGTGATTCTTCTTTATGCTCTTAAACACAGCGACACACTAGCAGTTGTCATCAGAATACTAGACCACTTCAGTACGAGAGAATTAAAGATAATGGAAGATGTTTGCTACGTGGCAATACGGTAAGTGTCTTCGTCGCATTTTTACTATGGCTATTTTCATTTTGTTCATTGTATCGGTCGTTACATGTTCCGTGTGACGTATCAAACATCACTGAGATTAGTGTTGTAGTCGACCAGAGACAGCCGGGACCAGAAAGATCCCTTACAATTTCAAAGACATAGCGAAAAGATTGCGATTAAAGATCATTTTAGTTATTTGAAATTGATCATAAGCATATAGTTTCATATTTTATTTAATGTTTAGCTTGCTGCTTTTAGTGTCAAAACTAATAGACGACTAGATGAAGAAGAACCTTATAAACGTTTTGGACCGACGATGAACGTTAATAATATCGGTTAGGCAAGAAAATCTATATATTAGGCTCACAGGTTATTAAACAATTAGAGTTTGTAGTATCTAAATGTTAAATAAAAAATAAGGGTCATATGCATATTGTAAAATAACATGCAAGAGACATCTATATATAATATTGTAACGTGCAAGAGACATCTATATATAATATTGTTAAACATGCAAGAGACATCTTGGGAAAAGATTGTAAAGAATAATAACTGATTAATTTAAAGTAGCATCGGATACACATTAACGGAAGAGGCTGTTGACAAGGACAAAACACAAGCAAAAGTAATGACAACATTGAAGTCTCAAGGGATATTTCATTTCACGTGATCAGTTTTTTCGAAGCACGAGGTATTGCATTCCCGGTTTGGCTTTGGCTAATTGAGGAAGCATTTCTTGCGTCTTCTCTTTCACAAGCTCATTTGTTTTCTCCATCGCATCTTGCCCAAATTGCGAAGCTACATATCCTCCAATTGTGGCCTTAAACGCGAGCGTCAAATACTCGGGGCTTAACGGATACTCGCCCTTCGCGTGGATAATTTATTCGAATACTTCAATCGTGAAAGACCCGTTATCCTTGATGATTTGCTTCAAATCATCCGCTTGTGCAGGATAGATAGGCAATTTAAATGTGTCAAGCTTTTGTTGATCTATTATGCCCGTTTTTTTTTTTTTCAAAAAGGGCCAAAACCAGAATATGTTAGTACCAATTAGTACTAGTATTATGATTAGACGAGTTAATTAATGTTTTGAGTTTTGAATTTTACCTCTTTAGCAATTTCATTAAGCGAAGTTCCAGTGAAATCAATCATCATTGCTTCAACCGTTTCAAACAATTGAACTCCATTTGCAAGACATGATCCAAGAAGCAATAGCAATCCACCGGACACTAGTTCTTGAGCTCTCCCGTTAAAGAAACCCCCAACATCGATCTTGTATTGATCGAGATACAATTTCGCAACCTCTTCACCATTTCCTCTTCATTCCATATCTAAACAAATTCTTTTTCGATATTAAAGATGAATAAACTAACCTTGAAATATCTTTCCCTGAAATTTCTCCTCTTAATCTCCTTACTCTCTTAGAGATTTGGGACTTGTGACGCTAGGCACAGTGTATACTGGAAAGGAAACTACAAGTCTATCGCCGAAGGGGAAAGTTCCGCAACAGTCAATAAATATATCACTCAGACCAAAAAAGATTCTGATATATATGATCTGTGTCTCAACCGTACATCCTGTTTGGGAGATTTGAATCACATAATGTGATGTGCTCCTCTAAATTTAGGAAAGCAAATGTGTTTCTTGGCATTCTCTGCTTCCTATAACATAGTTAAATCCTGCAGTGGAAAATAAGTAGAAATTTTTCAGGACAAAAACCCAAGAAAACAAAGAATAAAACCTCAAACTCAGAAATAATAGTTTTACTCATACCCTACACGAAGATGAAAGGGGATTTGAGCGAGAATGTCTCATCAACGTTTGCCAAAACCAACTCCTGCTTTCCTTTTTTGTCGTGTTTGTACTCTTTCAGGGCTTGGCAATCCAGTTTTTTCTTCGTACTTCTTTTCTAGGGCCTCCGGTACAAAACTTGTCAGGAATATTGTAGATTATGATAACAAATACTTTAAGAAGAACAGACTACTTAATGTAAAGATGTTTACCAAAGTCAGTACTAACATACAAAGGGTGATTTTGTAAACGAAATTTAACTAGTGGTTATTGTAGCTTTAGACTCTTTCTGCTACAGTTTTACTCACCTCTAGCTCTTCACGAATGCTATCAAGAACTTGATCCGTCATTCTGTCGAAGAAGAGAACTCCCTGTAATTGACAGATTGTTCCATCAGACCAAAACGAAAACTTGCAAGTGATACTCATTTACAGCAACACCAAACACCTCCATGAAAACAAGTAAAAGTGCATGCCCAGTAACAAATGTACTAACAAAGTTAAAGCCCGTGAGCAAATGAGGACACTTTTCAAGGTCGAAACATAAAAATATATCAGCTTTCTCTCTGGTTTCTTCCAGTTGCATATAAACACAACTGCAGCCATTCAAGTGTACATAAATGTATTTTCTGTGTTGTCATTGCAAAATCAAAGTGGAGAAAGAACCTCCAGATGGTCATATTCGTGCTGAAAGATTCGTGCAGGTAAACGTGATAGACTGATTGAAAATCTTGCACCAGTAATGTCCCTTGCATCAATACGATTAAGCAATGAATTGAAACACAAAATTTGGTGCAAAAGTAATTCGGTCGAGAAAGGGTGGACATACAACTACTTCAGCATAAATCCCCGGGAAGGATAGGCATCCTTCATCAAACGGTACTAATTTATCGGAATATTTATTGATGGTTGGATGAACAAGAACAATTTCTTCTCCTTCACCAGGCTCTCCAGCTGGATTAAACACCATGAGTTGAACATTGAGACCTACTTGTGGTGCTGAGAGCCCGATGCCATCCGTTCTGTCCAATAGCATGTAATCACAGTATCATTCGGTGTTTGTCTGTGTTGTTAGGTACCTTCTAATTCAAAAAAAAAATTAACATTATTATACACATAAGTATTTAATAACAATAACACATTATATATTCATAAACCAAAACATAAATTAACAACAAATTTTATACAATTTTTTTTATAGTTATAGAGGAAATACGAGCATAGACTCCACAGATTGCTAAATCCAAACTAAAGAACAATTACGTCAAATGACAAGCAAAATATCAGATTAAATTGAATCCTCTCGCATTTCCAGAACCAAAAATGACCTTAAAAAAATAACTCGGAGACTACTAAGTTAGATATTAGAACTTACTTGTACATAGCATCAACCAAGTTCTTCAAATTCTCGTCAAAAACACCAATCCTCTTGTTCTTAGCCCGTAGGATAGGATCCGGATACTCAACAATCTTAAAAGGCGTCTCAAATTGAAGATCAGAAGCTTCAAAGTTACAACAAAATTCCAAACAAACGTGTAAATCAATCAAAAATGTAAAAAAATACAACAATACATAAACAGAAGAACTAGTATCATCTCAATCCTTAAGTGTATAAATAACAGATAGGGAAGTTACCCGAAGCTACTTCATCGTCTTTGCGCGAGACGCGTTTTACTTCAGCTCGGACCGGAGATGTCAAAGGTCTGGTCCGGTTCACGGCATTACGGATGATTTGAGCAGACCATAACCGGCGGGACGAGTAGGTGCTCGTCGAGATAAAACCGGTAACAAGAAGCGAGAGAGCGGTGGAGCTATGAGGAAGCAGTTACAGACGGCCATGGCTAGGAGAGGAAAAGTAATTTCAGCTAAGCTGCTACTGTAGAAAGCGAACTTGTGTGGGGAGAGCAAGTAAAAAGATTTGAGTAGAATTGTTTTGTAAATTTTCTTTAAGTGAAATCCGAAATACTACTATATTATAGGGACGAATTTGAAAATACAAATAAATAATATACCACATTGATAAATATTTTATTATTAGAGTTTCTGTGAGGAGAGAAAGAAAGAGAGGGAGGGAGAGAGACATTTTCTCCTCGAAACTCGCGGCTTGCTCTACAAGACTACAATAGATCCTTCTTTGGAGCTTCTTCGAAAGGTAAACAAACTCTCACACCATTCATCGATTCAAATCCTGTATCTTCCTTTCTCAACATTCTCTGGTATGTTGATTTCCTCGATTTTGATCTCGATCGTTATCAGAGTATCAAGAGATTGATTTGATCGATTAATTTATCTTTGCTTATAGGTTCGTTTTGATTTCAGTCTACAAGTTTTATTCGTCGATTCTAGACGTTGAGTTCACTGTCTTCTATAAATTTCGTCACTGAGCTTTATCCAAGGATTACTAAATTGTTTCAATCTATAACAAGAAGTTGGTTGAAATTTTGTGTTGTGATTGTTTGAAATATAAACGCGTCTTTGGGGCATTTTCGAATAGACTACTTGATTTTTCTAAAACAATTTTATAAAATATGATTAACAAAAACAATTTGCTCTTAATGATTTTAATATATATATATATATATATAAATTATCGTGATTTTATTTGTAATTTATAAATGTTTTTTTTTAATTATAACAGCCAAAATATAGTAACATATTTGATGTGTTTTTGTATTTACGATTATTAAAGGAGTTATATAAAAATATTTTTAATAAGATTATATTTTGGTATATTCTAATATTACTTTCATAAATCTTTAATTCAATTTATAGAAATTAGTTTTCTTCCTTGCTAATAGATTTTAATGAAAGGATTTTGTTTTTGTAAGTATTTATTTGGAGACAAAATTATATAATTTCTCTATTCTCAGCATTTGTTTATTTTACAGATTATAAACTAGTAAGGATTAGTTAATATATTTTATAAAATGATTCTATAAGAACGTAGAAAACGTTACATCAAATCACGAGTTAAGCTTACACAATGATGCAATTTTTCAAATATTACGTCTTACGCGAGTTGTTGGGCATACACGAATTCTACGGAGTTCTAGAAAATATTATTCATGTAACTTGCGAGTTATGACCACTTCACGTGATTTGCTATCCAACATTTTCCCCCCGTATAATATTAAAAATATTAAACCATCAAAATATTGCAGAATTATTAGTCTAATGTTGCAACGTTTACCAATCTCGTTTAAACCAAAAAAAAAAAAACACTACCTAACTTGTACTTAATATATTCAAGATATTGAGGATGAGGACAAGAAATCAGTTACTTGAAAACAAACGTTATATATATCACACTTTCAACTGCCAAAGCAAGAGAAAATTAATAAAATAGTACCAAGAACTTCAAATAAAATGAGTGATTAAATTATTCCAATTTTGGTAACCAATAGGCTTACCAAGATCATGTAATCAAATACTAGGACAATTCAACAAAGTTTGTCAACAGTCAACGCATGGGATGCATACACGTAGCGACGTGCTAATCTGTAGCAGCCTATATATCCTTTTACCAGGGGCTCATGCACGTGTATCTTTAGGTCACGAGTTTAATTTCATACATTGAACCTTATATGCTTATAATTAAACCAGAAATCCCCAGATGTTGGTTTATTCTCTCTATAACAATAAACAGAAAACCGTATCGAGCATCCTATTGTCTTGCAACTAATGGATCTTTTGAAAATTTGAGTTGAAGATCAAGGATTAATAGATTTTAAAAGATTCAGTGACAGCATAGATTTAACATAAATTACGGTGCTTGATTTAAGGAACTAAAAATAAAAAAGATTATCTGATGATGAGGTTTACGTGGGATATACCTGTAATTATATGGCAACTTCTCGACTCTTTCGCCATTTATAGTGATAACTGATAAATGGATTTTGGTTTTCATTAAACCGAAGACCTTACCAAGACTGGTTAAGTATCTGACCGGGCCCATACTCTGTTATAAACGAAAGTAATCAGTTGTTTCTAGCGAGTAAGAACTAAGAACTACACACAAACCCTCAAGATCAGTAATACATAGCCATTTAATGAAACTTCGAATTAATGCTAGAGAACACTAAGATGTTAGTAGCGACCAAAAGAAATTCTAAGTAACACGCCTATTCAAGAACAAATTCAACGCTTAATCGTAAGTTAAGATGTTGATGTTGTATGATGATTTTCAAGAACAAATCAAAGCCAAATCACAAGTAAAGTGTGATGATACGGTCAATAGAACAAGCTGATCAAGCAAGTAAACCCCATCAGCTTTTTTATTTATTTGCTAATATAATAAAATACAGCAAATGAGGAGAACATGCTTGAAGAGGAAGAGAGTTCCAAGGCCTTTTGTCCTCATCTAACTGTTTAACTGTATCATAGATTCATAACTCATATGCGTAACAGTGATTTTCTCTACTTATAAATATGAGCCTCGCTTCACCATTTCCTCTTCATTCCATATCTAAACAAATTCTTTTTCAATATTAAAGATGAATAAACTAACCTTGAAATATCTTTCCCTGATCTTGCTCCTCTTAATCTCCTTACTCTCTTCAAGATTTGGGACTTGTGACGCTAGGCACAGTGTATACTGGAAAGGAAACCGCAGGTCTATCGCCGAAGGGGAAAGTTCCGCAACAATCAATGTGCTTGACTATGGCGCAAAAGGTGATGGGACAAGTGATGACACAAAGGTTAGTGAGCATTTCTATGGTTAGCTGTGTAGATAACTGTTTTATCGATATATAATGGAACCGTTTATCGCAGGCTTTTGAAGATGCTTGGATGGAAGCTTGTAAGGTGGCAGCGTCAACATTATTAGTTCCATCTGGTTCTACGTTTCTTGTTGGACCTGTTTCCTTCCTGGGAAAACAATGTAAAGAGAACATCGTGTTTCAGGTGAATTCTCAGGATAACAAAAACAATGAAATGTTATTTACGCATTTTTAGTTGTATAATCGCGACTGACGTATTTGGATACTGTGTAGCTAGATGGAAAGATCATAGCTCCAACGAGTTCAAGTGCATGGGGTTCAGGTCTCTTGCAATGGGTAGAATTCAAATCACTTAGAGGAATCACTATAAAAGGAAAAGGAATAATTGATGGGCGAGGATCAGTATGGTGGAACAAGTCCCCTGACTATGATCCAGCAGATGAGTCAGAGTCAATAACTAAGACCGACATGGTTAAAAAAAAAAAATTCAATCTTCTTAGCTAAACAAAATTGGAAACTCTAGCTTGCAATAACTTTTGCTTCTATTCTTTTTCAACTGTGAAAGATGAAACAACAACTGGGTACAAAAATGCCAAAGACTAAACCAACAGTAAGTTTTTACCTTGGCTAAATATCATGGATGGAGTCAAACTCAAATCAACATTTGTAATTTAATTTATTTTGACTTACCTTGGTTGTATGTAGGCTTTGAGGTTCTACGGGAGTAATGGTGTAACGGTCAATGGAATAACCATACAAAACAGCCCTCAAACCCACCTCAAGTTTGATAATTGCATGAGCATTCAAGTGTCTGATTTCACAACTTCATCCCCTGGAGATTCCCCAAACACAGATGGAATCCACCTACAAAACTCTCAAGATGCCGTTATTTACCGCAGCACGCTGGCTTGTGGTAACCACAGACTTCAAACAAACCACAGACTTCAAACAAGTCCCAATTTCTTTAAATTAAAAATATTACAAGTCAACTCATTCTTAATAAGACATTACATGTCAAATCATCAATGAGAAAATAACAATTTCTTTCATTCTGCAGGAGATGACTGTATATCAATTCAAACTGGATGCTCGAATATCTACATACATGATGTAGACTGTGGGCCTGGCCATGGAATTAGCATTGGAGGACTGGGAAAGGACAATACAAAGGCGTGTGTTTCAAACATCACTGTCCGTGATGTCACGATGCATGAAACTGCAAATGGTGTTCGAATAAAATCCTGGCAGGTAAATTTTCCTGCACAGTTATTTGCATACATAATAGAGTCGAAGACAACTGAAAAAAGCATGTGATAGTTCAAAGATGCTGAAAACTTTCATTATGTTTAATGATAGGGAGGGTCAGGGTCTGTAAAACAAGTTATGTTTTCAAATATTCAAGTCAGCGACGTAGCCAATCCGATAATAATAGATCAATATTACTGCGATGGTGGAGGATGCCACAACGAAACTTCAGCAGTCGCTGTATCAAACATAAACTACATAAACATAAAAGGTACCTATACAAAGCAACCTGTACGCTTTGCCTGCAGTGATAGCTTACCATGCACAGGAATCTCACTGTCGGCCATAGAGCTTAAGCCAGCCACAGGAAAAGCAAGCTTACTTGATCCTTTCTGCTGGGAAGCACACGGTGAACTGAAAACGAAAACTCTACCACCAATACAATGTTTGAAAACAGAAAAATCACCAGAAGCTGCAAGTCAGTCTAATAATGATGCTTGCTGATATTAGAGCAAGAAATTATGTAAAAATGTTAAGATAGGCCACACATTATACGAATAAAGAAGGATTGATTCCCTTGCTTTGTCTTATACTAGTTTGTATAAATCATTTGCAAACAAAATGTAACATATCGCATGTCAATGTATTGCATTCTGTTATAGACTACTGGATGTTACTGATTGGTCATAAGTCAATAGCCTAAGGAAGGATTTTATCTGGGAAGCAACAATCTAACAATTATGACTTTTTGGACCAGTTATGATAGGACACATCACAAGCAATATAATTCTCCATAGAAAAGGTTATATTAAGAGATGCAAAGAAAATGTACAAAATGAGAGCTAAACAATATATCAAAAGTCTAATTACCAAAAATTCCAACACAAGTAAACACCTAACGCATTTTACTTTGTAACAAAGAATCATGACATGGTTCAACTTAGTCGGCAAGAACATTCTAAACGCAGTTCCAAAGCTCAAGCTAAGAGGCCAACATTAGATAACAGCGCAAAACAGACAATCTGAATAAATATATCACTCAGACCAAAAAGAGATTCTGATATATATGATCTGTGTCTCAACCGTACATCCTGTTTGGGAGATTTGAATCACATAATGTGATGTGCTCCTCTAAATTTAGAAAAGAAATCGTGTTTCTTGGCATTCTCTGCTTCCTATGACATAGTTAAATCCTGCAGTGAAAAATAAGTAGAAATTTTCAGCACAAAAACCCAAGAAAACAAAGAATAAAACCTCAAATTCAGAAATAATAGTTTTACTCATATCCTACACGAAGATGAAAGGGGATTTGAGCAAGAATGTCTCATCAACGTTTGCCAAAACCAACTCCTGCTTTCCTTTTTTGTCGTGTTTGTACTCTTTCAGGGCTTGGCAATCCAGTTTTTTCTTCGTACTTCTTTTCTAGGGCCTGCGGTACAAAACTTGTCAGGAATATTGTAGATTATGATAACAAACATTTTAAGAAGAACGGACTACTTAATGCAAAGATGTTCACCAAAGTCAGTACTAACATACAAAGGTTGATTTTATATACGAAATTTAACTAGTGGTTATTGTAGCTTTAGACTCTTTCTGCTACAGTTTTACTCACCTCTAGCTCTTCACGAATGCTATCAAGAACTTGATCCGTCATTCTGTCGAAGAAGAGAACTCCCTGTAATTGACAGATTGTTCCATCAGATCAAAACGAAAACTTGCAAGTGATACTCACAGACAGCAACACCAAACACCTCCATGAAAACAAGTAAAAGTGCATGCCCAGTAACAAATGTACTAACGAAGTCAAGGCCCGTGAGCAAATGAGGACACTTTTCAAGGTCGAAACATCAAAATATATCAGCTTTCTCTTTGGTTTCTTCCAGTTGCATGTAAACACAACTGCAGCCATTCAAGTGTACATAAATGTATTTTCTGTGTTGTCATTGCTATTTAATCTAGCATAGATATCAAAATCAAAGTGGAGAAAGAACCTCCAGATGGTCATATTCGTGCTGAAAGATTCGTGCAGGTAAACGTGATAGACTGATTGAAAATCTTGCACCAGTAATGTCCCTTGCATCAATCTTGACAGATTGTGGTCGCTGAAAGCAAAACAACCAATAAAACCGATTTCCAAAAAAACAATGAGCAATACGATTAAACAATGAATTGAAACACAAAATTTGGTGCAAAAGTAATTCGGTCGAGAAAGGGTGGACATACAACTACTTCAGCATAAATCCCCGGGAAGGATAGGCATCCTTCATCAAACAGTACTAATTTATCGGAATATTTATTGATTTTTGGATTAACAAGAACAATTTCTTCTCCTTCACCAGGCTCCCCAGCTGGATTAAACACCATGAGTTTAACATTGAGACCTACTTGTGGTGCTGAGAGCCCGATGCCATCCGTTCTGTCCAATAGCATGTAATCACAGTATCATTCTGTGTTTGTCTGTGTTGTTAGGTACTAAGTTACTTACCATCTAATTCAAAAAAATTTAAACATTATTATACACATAAGTATTCAATAACAATAACACATTTATATATTCATAAACCAAAACATAAATTAACAACAAATTTCATACAATTTTTTATAGTTCTAGAGGAGATAAGAGCATAGACTCCACAGATTGCTAAATCCAAACTAAATAACAAATACGTCAAACGACAAGCAAAATATCAGATTAAATTGAATCCTCTCGCATTTCCAGAACCAAAAATGACATTAAAAAAATAACTCGGAGACTACTAAGTTAGATATTAAAACTTACTTGTACATAACATCAAACATAGCATCAACCAAGTTCTTCAAATTCTCGTCAAAAACACCAATCCTCTTGTTCTTAGCCCGTAGGATAGGATCCGGATACTCAACAATCTTCAAAGGCGTCTCAAATTGAAGATCAGAAGCTTCAAAATTACAACAAAATTCCAAACAAACGTAAATCAATCAAAAATGTAGAAAAATACAATAATACATAAACAGAAGAACTAGTATCATCTCAAATCCTTAAGTGTATAAATAACAGATAGGGAAGTTACCCGAAGCTACTTCATCGTCTTTGCGCGAGACGCGTTTTACTTCAGCTCGGACCGGAGATGTCAAAGGTCTGGTCCGGTTCACGGCGGAGGAAAACATTACGGTTGATTTGAGCAGACCATAACCGGCGGAAAGAGTAGGTGCTCGTCGAGATAAAACCGGTAACAAGAAGCGAGAGAGCGGTGGAGCTTGGAGGAAGCAGTTACAGACAGCCATGGCTAGGAGAGGAAGAGTTATTTCAGCTTAGCTGCTACTGGAGAAAGCGAATTTGTGTGGGGAGAAGTAAGTAAAAGATTGAGTAGAATTGTTTTGTAAATTTCCAATAGTTGTAAGTGAAATCCGAAATACTGCTATATTATAGGGACGAATTTGAAAATACAAATAATATACCACATTGATAAATGTTCCATTATTAGAGTTTCTGTGAGGAGAGAAAGAAAGAGAGAGGGAGAGAGACATTTTCTCTTCGAAACTCGCGGCTTGCTCTACAAGACTACAACAGATCCTTCTTTGGAGCTTCTTCGAAAGGTAAACAAACTCTCACACCATTCATCGATTCAAATCCTGTATCTTCCTTTCTCAACATTCTCTGGTATGTTGATTTTCTCGATTTTGATCTCGATCGTATCAGAGTATCAAGAGATTGATTTGATCGATTATTTTATCTTTACGTATAGGTTCGTTTTGATTTCAGTCTACAAGTTTTATTCGTCGATTCTATACGTTGAGTTCACTGTCTTCTATAAATTTCGTCACTGAGCTTTATTCAAGGATTTGATTATCTAAATTGTTTCAATCTATTACAAGGGGTTGGTTGAAATTTTGTGTTGTGATTGTTTGAAATATAAACGTGTTGTTGAATCCATGTGTGTGTTTTTTTTTTTGGTGGTGCTTGGATATAGGAATAGCTAAAGGAAAATGGGGCTTAATTTCACAAAGTTGTTCAGCCGGCTTTTTGCCAAGAAAGAAATGAGGATTCTGATGGTAGGTCTTGATGCTGCTGGTAAGACTACTATCTTGTACAAGCTGAAGCTTGGCGAAATCGTCACCACCATCCCTACCATCGGTAAGATTTAAGGATTTTTCGAATCATGGTGTTTGTCAATGTGTATTTAGATCTTGCTCTTTTTGTGTTTCTTTACTTGTATGTCTCTGTGGGTTTTATGTAATTCTCTCCTGCTCCCTACGGTTTTCTGTTCATCCAAGTTTTGCTTCTCAAATTTGATGTTGAAAAGGTTTTCGTTTCCAGGATTCAATGTGGAGACTGTTGAATACAAGAACATCAGCTTCACTGTTTGGGATGTGGGGGGTCAAGACAAGGTATACATTTTAAAGTCTTGCTCAGATCATAGTATAGTGTCCTCGTAATACAAGTACTGATTTTTTGTATTACCTGGTTATATGTATCATGAAAGCACAATTTGAATAGTAAAATTCCTACATTCACCTGTTTTTTTTTTAATCTATGAGTGTTTGTCTACTTCTCATTTTTCTTGCTATATGACATTATGAAAGCAACTTCCTTGAAAAACAGATTCGTCCCCTGTGGAGGCACTACTTCCAGAACACTCAAGGTCTTATATTCGTGGTTGATAGCAACGACAGGGACCGAGTTGTGGAGGCGAGGGATGAGTTACATCGCATGCTAAATGAGGTTAGCTTTCTTTCTGGTTTTTCTCTTGTATCACAGTAAGACGGGAACACATTTCCATTGTCTGATTTAAACCCTGTTTGCAGGATGAACTGAGGGATGCTGTCCTTCTTGTGTTTGCAAACAAACAAGATCTTCCCAATGCAATGAATGCTGCAGAAATAACTGACAGGCTTGGTCTTCACTCTCTTCGCCAACGTCATTGGTAAAGTTATCTTCTTTCTAGAATTCTGTCCTTAATGTGGTTAGATTGATCACAAAGTGTGATAGAACCGTAGAATACATCTTATTTTTTTCCTTTTAACAGGTACATTCAAAGCACCTGTGCCACATCTGGGGAAGGTCTGTATGAAGGCCTTGATTGGCTCTCCAACAATATTGCTAGCAAGGTATATAACTAAATTACCGCTTTTTGTAAAACTAAGTAGAGAATTAAAAGGAACACTCTTTTGAAAGTATTGATGCCCTTAAATAACACCCTTAAGGGTTTTACATTGTATGCTAATTATAACCAGTTAAATCTTTGGATCGAGGGATAGAACTTACTTAGTTGAGCCTTGGATCGAGGGATAGAACTCACTTAGTTTAGCCACCAAACGGCAAACTGTTGCAAACCTCATGGCTGAAGCAGCCCCTGCTTTGTGTCTTGAGATCACGGATGTATCATCTATGTTTACTCTCTTACTCGAAACCCACCGATCAAACTCTGGCAATGATAGTATATTCATTTATGTGTTATAATCCTTGTTGGTGAAATATGATTCATGAATATTGATCAAACCTTCATTTTGATTGAGAAGGCATGATGAAGCTGCTGGAATACTTTTTTTGCACTTGGAAGAGACCATTAGTGATTGTGGAGCAGAAAGAATGAAGAAGAAGTATTATGTCTGATTTTACAACGGTTTATAGTATCCGTTGATGTTCGTGTCATTTGTGTGTGCGTGTAGTTTTTAAACCCACCTCAACTTTTTCACCTGTTAAAAAATGAATTTGTGATAGTTTTTTTTTACTTTTACCGTTTTGTTTGTAACAAAGCTTATGGAAATGCCCTTTGTAAGCAGTAGATATGTTTACCTTTTTTCCTTATAGAATGTCATAACGTATTCTCTCAGATTTTAGAACGCTTATAAAACCGAATCAAATATACTACGCATGAGGGTTCAAATATGGTCCAACACAACAGTAAGTAGATTCATGTTCCAACAGAATTGGGCAAATATGGTGATTTTCAAGAAAACTCGACCTTGAGCTCGCATTTGGAAGAAGCTCTACAAAGCATTAGCAAATCCGCAGTGAGCCGCAACTTTTCAGAGCTCAAGACATGACAATTCCTCCAAGAAACGCTTCATTTGGTCCAGCTCTTTGATACTTCCTTCATACTCTGTTAATTCTAGGACCTTCACAGGACATGACGATAAACGAGAACATCCTAAGAAGCATTCGCAATCAGATACAGGATTATCATGGCGCAAGATACCCTGAAGCAGGAGAAAGGTTTATTAGAAATTGTAAATTGCGTTTGTCCAACAATCTTTTCTGGTTTTGGATCATACCTTGATGACGAGAGTGTGTAAATTTGGAGCTTTCTTCAGCAGAGATGGTAGAGACGAAACAGATGAACAGAAGTCCACTTCAGATGTAATAGTTAAATGAAAGAGGTTTTCGAACACAGGCATTGCTTAGTGGAAGATCCCAAAAATCTGAAACATAAATAAAATCAACTAGTCATCATCAACAAATTACAATCTCTGGATCCAAAAAAAAAAACAAACACTTTCATATAGTAACCATTACAGAGAGAATAAAAACAATTACCTCCACAGTTTCAGGACATGATAAGTTGAGGATCTCGACATTTCTTAATCCCGTAATCAGATTCGATGGATCGTAATTATCGGGACCTCCCTCTTTCATTGTAAGCCCGAGCTTAGCTTCAACAAGGGAGTCAAGATTAACAACTGGATACTGAAGCTGAACAAAATCAGGGTATTCCAAGTAGACAAGATTGGGATTATCAAAACTCATGCTCCCCAACTCAACATTAAAACTGATACATCCAATGGTAAGTCTCTTAAGGGTCGGACAGGAGAGGATGTGAGAACATTTCCAAAGTTCCAACGCAATATAATCCATGATCAACTCCATAAGTAAAGGGCAAGCAGAGATAAGCTTTTCGAACGCGTCAAGATTATAAAACCGAACGAAATGGAGAGAGATAATCGTAAGAGCTGGAAGAGAAACATCCTCAAGAAGCATAGGAATTTCAAAACGATTCAGTTTCAACTTAACAAGTGTCTTGCAAGAGAAAACCTCGAAGAGTAGTGAATCTTGAGCTTTTACGTCAAGATGAAGATCCAAGACACCACGATTCAGCACATTACATATCCAACGGTTGATATGAGCTGAGCCAACACCGAGTCGACATTTCAGAGTGAAACTCTTTATGGCGGAATTGCCTGACACAGCCAACACTCGATCCACAAAATCCATGAAATGTTGTCGGTGATCAAATGGAGATTTGGTGTGAAAGCAAACATATCACGCCATCTCTTCGAGAGAAGCGAAGTTGAAGCAGCTTCATCTATCGAGAGGAAAGACAAAATGCGGATAATAATCCCATCTGGTAGATCGCTGATCCTATCCATTCTTTCGCCAAAGTCTACAGAACCCTTTCTACTAAAGGTCGCATCATCGGAGAAACATCATATTATTACACTAGCTAAATATGAGATGAGAAAACTTCCACGGTTTAATTAAAGTTCGAGAAGACGTGCGATCCAAAACTAGGGTTCGAACATGGTCAGCTAGTCAAGAGTCAAAAGATAACAAATATTTTAATATCCGTTAATATATACTCGTCCAGTTTTACCTTTTTTCAATTCGGTTATTTCAGTTTGATTCGGTTTATTCTGACTCGTCACTCGGACCCATGGCTCATGAGACCCTCCCACCATTTTTAAAAAATCTCTGTTAAAACAAAGATAGAGAGTGATTTTTAACCTCTTAAGTTTCTTCATTTTGAGTGTTTCAGTCCAGATTTTGGTTTGTTTCTATTTGGCATGATAATTTCAAAACTGAATCTAATATAGATATTATGTAACAGAACCGACATTTGATAGCCATACATGAAAGACATGGAAGAGTCGGAAGATTACACAACAAATGAAGGAACTTTTGTTTTCATGTTTTAGAGAATGAACACACGATTATATATGATGCTGTGTGTGTATCCATCGAATATCTATTACCGACGCACTTACTAGATCAATCAAAAGAGTTTTGCTACCTTTTTCTTCTTCTGTACCGCAACACACCATTTATTGTCTCTCAAAAGCTTGCGGGATTCGGCAGACATGAAATCACCGCATGGTTTTGTGTTGCTTTTGGAATTTAGTCATCAGCTGGATCTTGTGGAGATTCTTCAGCACTACGTTTGATTGTGATTACTGGGCATTCTGCATGCTTCACACAAAATTCACTCACGGTTCCAACAAATACCCTGTCCAATAGTAACAAGAGATGATACATGTTATTTTCCTTTAGACTGAATTGATTACTCTCTAGTCCGTGATTTCAAGCTCACGCTATAATAACAACTAATGTTAGGCAAGATTATCACGGTAAAAACTCAAAAGCATAGGTAGTGTTTGATGCATACGATCACACTCGTCAAATCAATTACAGCTATAAACCTGCGTTTGATTTCCATAACGGGTCATCATATGCATCAAACATGTTGCAGGAAATCTAATAAGATAATTCTTGATCTGTATTTTTCCCAAACCGAAACTACTAATAAAAACATCAATAGGAACTTGTAAATCCCTCGATTGGGATTTCTAATCGAACCGATGGTTCTGGGTGGTGAATCCAAGCCGAAACAACAAAATGACTTAGCTTATATAAGATATGGGTACAAACTATAAAGCAATAAGTCTACTAGAAGCGTTTGTGAGGATTGTACATACTTTTGGAATGGGCCGAGACCACGACTTCCCACAACCAGAAAATCTGGCTGGACTCGCCTCACTTCATGGCATATCACTTCCGTGGGATCACCTTTCCTGATCCAGGCTTCGCACCCAACCTACAAGTTCAACAACTTACATGTTATTACTGAAGGTTTTATGAGATTATGATACAAGTGAGGGGAAATAAAGACAGATATGAATCTATCAATGAGTTAAAAAAAAAAAGAGTCTTTTACCCCAATTTCATGACATTGTTTAACGAAAAACTCAAGAAGGTGAAGTCCTTTTGCCTTGTTACGCTCCCTCATTTGTCGGAAATCATCAGGGGATGCATATAAGCTGTCCATGTCATCAAAACCTGATCCAAACAATTAAGATCACTATCTAACAAGAAACTTGGTATAACGCATTGTTCTCAATCAAGGGTAAAAAAAAGCATATAAAAGTAACATCATGAAGGAAGCTTCTTCTATAATATTTCTTAGCAAATCCAAAACACATTTAAATACTCACAGAACTCACTCAATTTTATTAGATTCACAAACCGGCTTACAAGACCCTCATAAACAGCTAAAACACTGAGAAATACCTAGCATCAAGCCTTAAGAACATATAGAAACACAGAATTTAGCCTATAGTGAAATACTCAGACCCTAAACAGACACAGACTCAAATTCAGATATCAAGAAATTCGAAATAGACGATCGAAAGAGAGAGAGAAATAGAAGTAACCATCTTCGTCCTGAACTTGAACGTGGAGCAAGAGAAGCTTGAATCCAGAGGTATTGGACCGAACGATCTTCTTCAGTGTCCACTCGAATGCCTTTTTGCTGCTAATCGACGGGTGCGGATAGCCTTTGAGCGTCGACTCGTTCACCGCCACCATCACTCGAGTCGGCTCGCTCTCCATATCTTCACCAACTCTCTCCAACTCGTTCTCTCTCGATCGTTTCCTGAAGGCGGGGAAGAGGGAATGAAGAAAACAACTATGTCAGGCACAAGCAAGGTGGAAAGGGTATTGTGTGCGGAAGGTGCACAGTAGAGCATGATAGCATAATAATTTTGGGTGCCAGCTAAAATGCGCACGGTCGTGTTACGAGCAGACCTTTGTTAGTGGGTCTCGTATCTAGCCCACCAATTAAATCTATATTTATGAACGGGCCCATTAATATATCCGAATTATTATCATGTTTTCTATGATATTTTGGGTGTTATTGGTAGGCTAGCTTGAGTTTGTTAATTAAAAAAAAAAAAAAGATATTGTAAAAGGATTTAAGTATTTAATAAATATGATAAGAACCATTTAAAATAGTGTTACGAATTCCAATAAAACTATAATTTAATAGAATCATATATGAAAAACGATAGCTTTGTAATATAATTTAAAAAATCATCAAACTAGTATAACATAAAAAATACATATATTCTCTCAGTTTCACAAAAAAAATGTCATTTCAACACATTTTACATAAGAAAACAATAAATTATACATGTATATTCCTATTTAATAAGTGATTAATGACTTAAATTCAATAAGAAATAGTTTTGAGTTAAAGAGTAAATTAAACAATTAGTTTTAAAAGTTACACTAAAAATGTAAAACGATACTCTTTATGAAACAAAAATAAAACTCTAAATGACATGTTTGTAAAACATAGGGAGTAAAATTTAAGAATTCATAAACTAATAATAATAAGATTTAAATGTTTACAAATCAATCTAACAATAAAACCACTATTCCAATTGGTTTTGTTTTTCACACTGTTATGAATCAAAACTTTACGGTAGGAGTCTCTAAAAGTGCGAACACTTCTAACTAGTGTCCGGGACTCCGGGCCTTAGGATATTTTGACTGAATGAACAATTTTTGCAGGTATGTTCTCACAAATGCGGTTTTTGGTATAGATGATCGAAACGTATTTATGCGAATACGCTCACTAACGAAATCTATCATAGAATAGAAACATATAAAATAAAAAAATCACATTATATATTTATTCGAATATCACTAAATTTCCTACAAATTGATCATCAATCATTGAATTCCAGTGAAGGAGACTCTACCAAATCCAAGATGACCAATCTGATACAACTCTAACCAGACTCTCTCGGCTTCAACTCTTGCACTTATTCTCGACTCATCATTATCTCCTCCTTTAAACGACGTCTTTTTCTCCTCCTCCTCCTTCGTCAAACTCCCATCTCTCTCTACCACAAACCGGTGATCATCATAATCTCCGCCGCCATAACATCCTCCTCCGCCACCGCCGCAGCCGCATTTCTCGTCCCCCTTGGCTGTCTCAAACCGGAGGTGATGGTTATTATTATGATGAAACTCTTCTTCACCATTGATTTTTCGGCGTCGTTGTCTTCTGTGTAGTAACTTCCGCTTCTTCTTATTCTTCCGGCCGCTGCCTAGACATCGTCGTCCGATCATCCACGGGACCTTGACGAAAGTAAGAGTAAGAAGGTTTATGATCGCACATGGACAGCAACAAAGCGCTACACAGTCAGCAATCGCCGCCGCCGCCCACGACCGGTATCTCTTGCCGGAGCATTTGGTTTCGTCGCCGTGAGTGTGGTGGTTGTAATGCCGTCGTCGACGGTTCTCTTCGTCGACGGCGTCGTTTTGACAGTGGGTCCCGCCGTGGCTTCTACGTGAAACTCGATGCGGGTTTTCCTCCATCAAAAACAAAATCCTGCTAGAACAATAATAATAGAGAAACAAAAAATCAGCTTAGTCACCACACACTATGTATACCATACACATCAATGTGTATTAAATTTTTGGATCAACGTTTGAAAAAGTTTTGCTTACAAGTTGATACGTATAGGAAATAGTAAAAAAAACAAAAATTAGAAAAACAGAGAGATGTCGGAAACAACAACTCGAGATTTTCCATGCACTTTCACTTAATGACCCAGACAGTTCAGGTTTAGATTCATTACTCCCTCACGCTCTCCTTTGGAGCGTGTAAACCACGACATAAACCGACTTCGTCTTAAATACAAATTTTTTAACTTCTTTTTCAAATTCAAGTCAAATACCTTATGTAAGAAAAGAAAAATTTACGGTTTAGACAATTTGGTGACTTTGGTCTAATGACTCTGGTTTAGAAATTTGAAGGAGCGCGTGGGAACGGATCCATATTATTATTTTGTGGGATTTTTACCATCGGAAATATTAAAGTTTTTGAAAGATTTTAAAAGAACTTCTTCTAGGGATATGTAATGAATTAATGATTTTATTTTGGGGGCTCTCTGAGTTTGTGTTGTAGCCTGGTAGGTATCTCGCTAATAATTTTTTGTTAATTTTAGTTTAAAGCAAGGTTCAAAAACTTGTATTGGATTTAGCATTTTCTTTTATGTTGTATGATAGAAATGGTCATTTATAATTAAAAATAGTTATAAAAAAATTGTAATTTGAAGATAAGCGGGGAAAAAAATGTAGATTGTTGTACCAACTAAAATTTATGGTGATTAATATTATAATGATTAATTGATAAGAAACTATTTAAAGACTAATGTGGTAACGTGGATGGTTAGTGGGAAGGATTCTCTTTCACGTGGACTGCCGGTTCTTCTTGTGGCCCAATTACGTGGACCGTAATAAAATACAATTTATAAAATAGTATAAAATATATTGTATTGTGCATTTACAGTTTAGTCCTCTTACTTAACTTATGAAACAATTGATAATCGATAGCCTTATAAAATAATAGTCCTAGAAAGTCTAATAGGAATCTCCCCACAATAATTTTCAGTAAACGATGATATATTTTTAGATATATTTATTATGAACTATGGGCTATTGATCATGAAGATGTTACTTTTGTTTTTTATTAAAGTATATTTAAGATGTTGCTTTTGACTCCTGCAAAGGTTGTAGAGTTATATCTTTCTGCTTCATCTTTATGAAAGCGAAAATCGTAATCGAATATTTTCAAATGCATTCTATTTATACAATTTTTTTTGACAAACCATCATATTTGTTTCGTGTTTAGTTTGTTTTGTGTTTAGAGATTAAAAACAAAAATCTTTTGATTTTTTTTTTCCATTCTTATCGGAATGGGACCTAGTACTATTATTGTCCCTTTTCACTTGTATAAGGTAAAAAGTGCAAAATGGTGGGTAAAATTTAAAAATGTAATTTGCATGTTCATATACAATACTGATATATACTCTCACATGTACTCTATATATTTGTATATATCGATATCATTATTAGAAGCTCAACTTCATTATCTATGGAAAATTTCAAAAGAAAATATACAATTAAAATTAATTATGAAATAAGTATATGTTTGTATCTCCAATGTGTTAGCTTCAAATGACACACATGCAAACCAAAAAATCCCCCAAATTAATCATATTATTAGGGCTATATATAAGTAAATAAATCTCTTCGGAGATGTGAATCAACGATGAGCTCTATATCTAATTAAGATTATAATCGTAGTTAAGACCATAATCGTAACTGGGATTTATAGAAATTGGATCCCAACTAAGAAACCAATCGAAAATGATGAATCATAAGAGAAATGTAGAGATGGTTAATGGATTACCTTGGAGGATTCCTTAATTTGCTTTCTTTCCGGTAATATATATAACTATGTATGCATATATATAAAGGATCAACAGAAATACATTTTCATTTGCTGTGTTGTGTTGTGTATTGTAGTAATCTTAAGATATGATATGTGGTTTTAGGCTTGGTATATATGATGGATATGATAAAAGGAATGAAAAGGAGAAGGAGAAGAAGAATAAGGAGAGGATTAAGAAAGATGATTCGGTCTAGCAAATGCTCCATTTATACATATATACTTCTATTGCTTCTCTCTCTCTCTCTTCTCTATATGTGTGTATATATTTATAAAACTCTCTATCAGAGACCTATACACATTCACGTGTACGGAGCTTAATTAATTACGTTAATTATGATTACATTTTTTATTTTAGCAGCTGAGTAAAGCTCTATTTGTATGAGTTAAACAGAAATATTTTATTTTTACGAAATATGGTCATATAAAGAGCTATATATATATATGTATATATGTGTTTACTAGTTTATATACTAAACGGAGGTTTTTGTATTTGTACAATTAGGTTTTAATTTGTAACAATTTTGTGGGTATAAATCGTACGATCTAGGTTTTTATTTTATGTTATAAACTAAATTAGAAGAATTGTTTGCATATACCTTTACTGTTATAATATCGGCCTCAAAACTTTAGACTTAGGCTAACCAAAACTTACGACTAGATTTACTGTTATTACACGAGAGAAATACAAATCAAATTAAAAGCCGAGAAATGTGTGATATGTTCGGAGATTCAGTGATTCACGATAATGATAATCAAATAGATTTAAATGTCAATATAAGTGCAGATTAGTAAATTACAACGAGTCAACGACAACGGTTACTTAAATTTGAAACAAAATAATGATTTCCGAAGCAAGATAGTATTATTGATCACATATATATACCGTATATAATACCATATGATAATCTGTGAGGGTGGTTAAGTATTTTTCAATGATACGATGATGTAACTATGACTGGATATAATTTTTCAGTCGAAGTATATATCATACTGATAAGAATATTCGTGTTTCCGCATTTGGATTCCAATATATTTATATATCCCCTATATATTAATTAAAAATCATTTTAACAAAATAATTTTATGATTACATGGAATATTACATCAGTGTCATGCTTACGTATCGTCGCCAGATTGATTCTCAGGAAATATATTTTATAAGACATTAATTACTAGACTAATTACATAATATGTCATTAGATCAATCATATATTAACTGTCTTTATTTTAAAGATTATAATCTTACCTAAATTAGTTGTATTTAATTATGAAAAATCGAATAAGTAAATATTTCATAAAATTATATCTGATTTTATTGTTTTCTAAATTTGATTAAATCGAGTAAGTAAATATTCAATAAATTTATAACTGATTTTATTGTTTCCTAAATTTGGTTTTTAAAATTTTTATTTTTAAAAAATATTGTTTTAACTAACTAATTAATTAATAACACAAATATGTAAAAACCTTAATTTTAAATTTCAATTATTTATACAATAATATACTATTAAAATATTTAAAAATATATATTTAATTTATTAATTTTTTAAAAAATATTATAATCATTTTATCCCGCGTATAACACAGGAAGCACCTAGTATAATATTGTAAATAATGCGACCTTATGTACGTGTACAATATATTTAATATATAGGAATAAGAATTCTATTTATAGGTATGTAGGTAGTAACTAGCCCTGTCAAGCGGGTGGACCCGCCCCGCATGGTCCGTTCCGCCGCGGGCAGTGGCTAAATCCGAGTGACCTGCACCCGCCCCGCATAAGACTCGAACCAAAATTTTGGATCGCAGCCGCATGCATCTGCGGTTGCAGCGCACTGACCAGCACAACATGATATATAGCTTTTCTCATCCTTTCCAGAATTTTTCTTTGAAATATAAAGTTGGAACAACAAACAACCATTGTTTCAAATATAAACTTGTTCTCTTCCGTTTACATTATCTTTGATAATTGAAAAAAAAAGTGATGAAGAACACTTACCAACTTACCATCATTTCCAACAACGCTTAGTAACTAGGCTTCATGACTAGATAAACGGTCAAACTCCATCTCCTTCTCCCTTTTTTGAGCTACTTTCTCCTTCTTTCTCATCATATACATCATTCTCTACATCACCATTGTCATATGCATTGAAGCGTATCGATTTAGTCAATTAATGCTTGGACATTCTTTGGAAGAAGACACATATTTGCTTAGAACATGAGCCTACTAAAGAGGATTCGAGATGCTACCGTCGTGATAGGAATGCTTAGAAGATCACAAGCCATAGTAAATCTCCAATCGAAGGCGTTGTCTTTCGATAATCACATTAAGATTTGCAAACATCGTCCAGTCCATATCCGGTTCTTCTAAATACATATCCAACGATGATTTTCCACTTGCACTAACATTCTTTTTGCGAAAACTATTAAAGTCCTATAAAAATAGAGGGATACAAAAATAAACAATTATTAGCAAATTCATGTATGAACATCAACAGACATGTATAAACATCAGCAATACTTACATCATAATTGATGAAACCTTTTTTTCGCTTTGAGAAGAAGAGTCGGAGAATTCTTCTATGTTTTGTTGAGATGATGAAGAGCCCGCGGTTGTTGGCTTTGGAGTGCTCTTATATGCTTCATAGAGAAGCTTCAACTTAATTCTAACATTTTCAACTTTGCTCCAAGTACTTCTCTGTTTAAAGAAACAATCTCAAAGAAACTTAAGTCTAGGATCAAATACAGCGCCATTGCAAGTATTTCACTATAATCATGCCAATACTTATCAAACTGAGCCTTCATATCCTTAACCATTTCACTAATAACCGGATGTACATTATCCTTATGTAATTTCAACCAATACTCAATATGATAAACTTGCAGAAAATACAAATTCGAGGTTGGATAGGTGGAACGAGATGAGATTGGTTATCTCATCGAAGGGTTCGCAAAATCGTATTCCAAGATCCCATTCTTCTTACGTGGGAAGAAACTTGTAGTTTCGATCCATACCTTGATAACTATCAAATGCGAGCGGTACTTGATAGCTCATCGAAGCATTTTAAATGTTGAATTATATCGAGTTAGCATCCATTGCCAACCCGCTAAATGAATGAATGATAGATTGACACATTTAGCAAACAACTTTCGAGAGACTACGAAGATTGAACAAACTTAATCTCTCTACAATTTTATATAATGAATTATCTATCACACCCTTTTTGAACTATAAGATTGAGGACATGGGAACATCTAATATGGAAGAATTCTCCATTACACATCAAATCTTTTGTATGACCTGTTTTCTTAGGATGTTTTGCATCACATCATTGTTGGTAGCATTATCTAGTGTAATAGAGAGACTTTCCTCTCTTCCCCTCTTTCCGCCGCTATCTTTAGCTAAATCTAATCCGTATGTGGAGGAAGTAATGTGCAAGCACAGATTTTATTCTTTAACTGCCATTTTATCCACATAGTGAGCTGTTAAACAAATATAGGCTTCATTGTGATTGCAGTCAAAGATCGGATGTGAAAGATATTACACGGAATTTCGACAACTCGATCATCGACAGCTTTTCTGATAAACCTTATAAACATCGGATCTTTTCCTACTAATGAATTTCACATTAGCATTTAAATAACTCCATAACATCTAACTTCGATCATATTCAAAGGAGAATGGCGAATCATGTTGATTATACACTTTGATATCATTCCACGGAAAAGCAGTTTGATTAATCTTCTTAGGCTGAAGTTTTCCCTCATGATTAACAATCATATCACCAATATCACCATTTCTAGGTGTTCTAAGGCAAGCAAGCATGTGTCGGTTCAGAGAAGTGGTTCCTGACTTATGTAAGTCAAATCATCTTTCTTTCTTGAATGATTACACTCACTCAACCTCGAAACACGAAGATAATTTACATTTATCGGTTTGAAGTTTTCCCGGCATTTGAACTCTTTTCTTCCTTCTTAGCCTTAGTTTAAGATGCTGTTGCTATCGGACTTTCAGGATCATTGGGCAGGTGGCGATCTTCTAGGAATGCTAGGATTCCCATTCGTATGTGCTTCATCACTTGGGGTATGCGATTTCATTTAAAAAAGCCTGAAACAATGATTGGTTTAAACATGGATATAATTTAATTATTATATGGTCGATGAATAATAAAATCCAAATTAAAAAAATGAAGCGAACGTGGGATTGGGATAAGTTGAGGAGGAGACAACGATAAAGAACAGTGAGTAGCTATAGATTCTGCTTCGACCATTATCAGTCGCCATTAGAGAAGCTTAAGCTTGAAGATAAGCAATTTTAGAGAAGGATTAAACTTATTAGGTTTCAACTTTATCTCTTTCCTTCTCCCGCAGATCAAGACGACACGGCGGAGGCGATCTTGATGTGGTTGCAGTATCTCCGCGAAGATTGAAGATTAATGATAAAATTGACTGATTGAGGAAAGAAGAAGACCGAAGAAAAGGAAGAAGAAAGTTAGGAATGAAATTAGAGTTTCTCAAATGCAAATCTTCGATAAACGCTTAACTCACTCTCGTTGCTAAAGTTATAGTCTATTTATTTTTTTTAATAAATAAGAAACGATGATTTTGAGTACATAGAGAAACATTTGGGCCTAAAAAAGCTTGAAACATATTACATGGACTTTTATATGCTTGAATAATTGCATCTTAAAATTTATATGGGCATGTGTTGGTTTGTTTAGCGGGGACCCGTAAACCCGCAGTAAAATATGATCCGCCCCACAAGACCCGCTTTTTAGCGGTTTTTGATTTGTTGACCCGCACCAGCCCCGCAGCGGATTAATGGGGTGGGGCCGGCGGGCTTCAGCCCAAAATGACAACCTAGTAGTAGCTAATAATTTTAAGCAAACAAAATTACAGTTTTTAAAGTTTTGGTCTAATGATCAATAGGCGATTTTTAAAATTTTTAAAATTTTTTCTTACTATGTATTACTTCTCGAATACTAATCAGATTTTTATGCAAAGCGGAAGACTTAACCGAATTCTCTAATTTATTTAGGCGATTTATACTCCAAATTAACTTATAGAATTCACAATAAAAAAAAAATTCAGCAACAAAATAAACAAACTAAAACACAACAATTTAATCCCAAATAATCCTCAAAATTCATCAATTAAATTCCACAATTGTTCAACGATAATTCCAAATGATTCCCAAATAATTCCCAAAATTCGACTAAGCAATTCTAACAAATTCTCAACTTAACGAAGGTCTAAAACCACAACACGGTACCAACACCGTCCATGAATCCAACCAATCTCAGCAGAATAGTCTGCATATACTAACAAAAACTTAATAGCAATCTCATTAGATTCTAAAACCATCCATCCTCTCACGACACCACCATGTCCCGCGGGCTCCTCAATCATTACCTGCATTCGTAAGTTTGAATGCGTAAGCAAAATAATTGCTTAGTGAGGTGGTCATCTCGTCTCACTAGGCTTAGTACAGAAACGATCAAATACAAAAGTGTGAGATATATCATGCTTAGTTAATGTAATGCAATGGTTCCTCAAACGTGAATGCAACGGTTCCTCAAACGTGAATGCAATGAAACAAGTCCAAAGCAGACACCAATCTCAAATTGAACCCAAACTTGTCATGACAACTGACGCATACCCTTAACCAAGACAATCAGCCAAACATCCAAATCGAAACTAATACATAGTCACGATCACACTCCACCAAAACTGTCTCGATTAAAAGCGCTAAAAGATGTATGCATAACAGCAAGCCAGAGATCAAAACAAATCGAGTCACAACTCAATCCCAGTTCTATAAAATAACACTCAAATAGACCAAAAGAGGCCCCCGCGATGATAGAGCGAGGTCACACTCAGTCCTAACTTCTCACAGTAACCAAACACACTCCTAGACACAAAAATCGATTAAAAATTGATTCATCAAACAAACACCAAAACGATCTCAAAATGACCACGCTTGCTTATCCCAACGATTGCCTAAGCAGTACAAGCCAAACTCGAACTCACCAAAGTAGCTCACACACACCTGAACACCAAAACACCATCAAAATCGATTCTGATAGATTCAAAACAACACCAAAACGACCCAAAATGGTTCCTTACCACAAACGATACAAAGACTATAGACGACCGCGCGATCACTCTGCCACCTGACATACGGACGAGCTTGCGAAGCACACAAAATTCCAATTAGCAACACCCCAAAAAAATCGTATCCAAAATAACTAAAAAATGAAGCCTCTTACCAACGGTGAAGAAGCAACGCCCACAGCAGCCAAACGAAACTTTTCTAGTCAGAAACAACTCACAACAGGACCTACAACACACGCCCAAGACAGCTTACACAACGCCCCAACAAAACGCAACAAGACTCAAAGAGAATCGCTTACCAAATTCACGATTCACAAAGGCCAAACGATGGTTCTTTCTTCAAACTAAAGGACCCTCTTCTCACCGATAAGAACAGATGAAAAACATCAGAAACAGCCCAGAAACACAGCTACAACAACCGCAACAAGACGGGAGGATCGCTTACCACACAAAGAGACTCACGGCCAAACTTCACTCTCACGCGGCCAAGCTTCTCTCCCAGATTTTTCTCTCAAGAACTCGACAAAGCTGCTGCTACTGAAGTGTTTGTGCGGCTTGGGTGAGAATGAGAAGCTTAAACTCGAGTTTTTTGATTTAAGTCTCACGGGCTGGCCACTTAAACAATCCACAAAAGGAGCCCCAAAAATCGCAAAGCCCTCGGTCCAACACATCTCTAAAGACGAGTTTTTACTGAGTTTTGTAGTTGCCAAAATCAAAAAAATCCATTTAAGGAAAGTCTCAAACTCGACCTGATCATACGTCCGCAGGACGACATCCGTTCGTCCGCAGTCCGTCTGCATGACAACATCAGGTCGACATCCGGTCGACCCATCCGGACGTGTCCTCTCGTCCGTACCGTACGTCTGTAACCTCTCATCTGGACATGTTCGTCCGTCCTAAATGCCGACGATAACGGATCCGTCCGCACGTCCGGCTCGACCAAAGGCCGACGATTCTCCGACTGATCCGACTGTCCTGTCAACTCAAAACACCGACGATTCAACCACCAAAATACCGACGATAGGCACTCGGTAACCTCGACCGATTCATCGATGACCCGACGATGTCATCGATGAATCCTCGACCATCCAACACCGATTGCTCGACCATCCCAAGCATCGGTAAATCCGATCTCTCCACGTACGTCCAGTACACAAAACACTGATGATTCGGGACCTGTCCGATAAACTGACCGAGTCGACAAAACGGCTGCCCGAAAAATAGGTCTTACAGGAATCCTTGAGAAATATAGAGAGCTGATTTTAACCCAAAAAAATAATAATATAAAGAGCTGATAAATGTAATTTTATAAAGCATTGGTAATCCATTAACGAAATCAAATAATTTTCTTCTTGATCTGTTACATTACATGACTTGGTAGTTGGTACTCCTAAAAATATGTACTTTTCGACTCGAACGGTTGATGTTATGACAATGAAATGAAACTATGACCTGCGAGTAAAAGTTGGAATCAGACATACATGTAACTTCTTAAAATTAGTTCTCTCGTTACTTTACAAACAATTATATTATGATCCGATTTGAAATACTCATATTTCAGTTTTTAGCATATAATGTCATATGTTAAATAAAAGTTTGCTTAATAATTCAATTAGCGTATAGTGGCCCTCGACAACATGAGGGTTGAAAATCGAACTACCATTACATTTTTTAAACTGTAGTGCTATAGACGATAGTTAGGGGTCGACACTTCCATGCATATATTCAAAATTATTAATGTTTGAAGTTTTTTTTGAACGTTTGTTTAAGTCAATAAAAAAAAAAAAACAGACTTTCCATTGAAAAAAAGTAGTAATGTGTTAACTACCATTGACTAGCGGGGTTATTTTTTTTTTTTGTCATCTAGTATAGTAGTTTTAATAATCTTAACACAGTAGAAAATAGAGTTCGAACCCCGAACCTGTAACCTAATGTGAAGAATTTTCAGAGGTGGCCACCATTACGCCACTTAACTCCCACGGACTAGCGGGATTTAATAATTAAATTCAAGGTAAAATAATTTGTAAACTGGTTCAGGTTGTGAGTAATAGTATAAAACTAATAAGAATAAGTTTTTGTACGAATTTATAGGAAATATCGGAGCTTGGTGTTTGATGAGTCCCGAAGACAAGAAAATGAAATCATGGGAACTCGCCCAATTTATGTTGCTTTCCATGCATTTTCACTATACTTTTCCAGTATCATTTTTTTAACACTAAATAAAAAGAACAGATACCCAAATTAGAAAATATTAATTCATTTAATAAATTACTAAATTTGTGCCCGAAAGTATCCTAGAGCTTGCACTTAATTAGGTAGGTTGCGTTCAATGATGGATGTGAGTACAAGGGTAACAGTGACATGAAAATGATATAATACATTAAAGTTTCTACATTTCAGTGATGCATTTAGGAGTTGAGTTATTGCAGCGTTGGTATATGTTATACAGTAGTTTTTAAATATTTATGTGCTCCAGTTCACAACTCCTTTTTTAATTATCAGCATAACTCTATAAAAATCGTTATTTTATGTTTAATTATTTTCTAAATTATATTTTTATGTTTTGTGATTTTCCGTGCGTTTGAACTTAAAAATAGCAGCGTCACGCCTATTTCTCTCTGGTGCTGCCTTTGGCGTGACTTTGTCTTCAAAAACACTGTGCACGTGCATTCGACTCTCACATCGCCACGTCATCGACTCTTCGCCTGGCTGCACACACATCATCACTAGTCTTCGTCAAGTTAATCATTCCTTCTGCTGTTTTTTTTTACGAACTCCCACCAATTGTATATTTACACGTGTTGTATACTGTACTCACTGGATCGAACCGATTGCTTGTTGGATGAACTTATTATTAAATCATTTTTATGTTGAGTTACCAGAAAGAAAAAAAAAACTTTTATTTTCTATGAATCACCACAGAACAAAATCCAAATTATAAATAATACAGACAATTATAAAATGACAATCATTTTGCACCGGCCAGAACCAAATTTACGTATTGTTGACATTGTCTTTATTTGCTCGTTAGTGACTTATTGTAACTTATCCGAAAATGGAAGAAAAAGGAAAAAACACTCAAGATTTTCATTAGTTTATAAACTTATCAACGAATACCAACTCTAACCGCCCTTTACAACAACCTCCCATCCACAAAAACCACATTCGTACAAAAACAATAATGATTATATTTTTTATTTTGTCAATAATGATTATCATTAAAAGAAAAATAAATAAATAATAATAAAACATAATATTAAAAAGAAGAAAAGAAGAAAAGAATAAGAGCAAACAGGACATCAATAGCTTAGAACTACTCCTTAATAGTTTTTTTTGTCGTATCTAGCTAACTCTCATGATAGCAACTTCGTAGAGTTCTTGACATAAGATCTAATAGCTTTTTATCTGATATTTGTAAATTACAAGGAGAAGCTTCTTCGTCTGCGTTTGCGTCTGAATCGCTGCTGCTACCGCAAATCTTTTCGATTTGAACACCAATATCTTTAGCAAGATTTTCAGCACCATCTTTAGAGAGAATGGTGTCGAAACAAATGTATCTACCAAACGCGGTTTTATTACCCAAACCTTCCCACAAATATACGTGAGCTTTAGCCAACCTGTTCACATCTATTGTCGCTAATAATCCGTGGCTATACATCTCTTTTGCTCCTGCATTTTTGCAAACAAATTGTAAATAAATAAAAAGTCAACAACTTATTAGCTGTCTTGTCTCTTTATCGAATGGACCACCCGTGAACTACGTACACATATGCTAATACTATTTGTTTGCAGCTATACGTATGTATATATAATAACATTATTTCTAAGTTTGGATTCATATTCATTTATATGGTTCATTTTGATTTACCTTTGAGATAAGCCAAGGTTGAAGTGGAGTTACGGTTGAAGAAGTCAGGACCAGTTATAAGAGCAGGACATATAGTTGCAAGCTTTAATCCTTTTGAATTTGCGATTCTCCACGCAGCTTTCTCAGCTTTCAGTTTTCCAAGTGCATACCAAATCTGTGGAATTAGTGTAAAGGGTGTTAATTATGATTCTCTTTTATAATTATTTTGATACCTGCTAGAGCTAATATGAACACATGAAAATTATGATTCTATTTTAATTACCTTATTATCGATACAGAGTTGTTCATCGCTCCAGCTTTCCTCGTTGATAACAGAGTGATCAAGATTGTTAAAGGAACTGTTTTGCCAAGCACAGGCTAAGAGAGATGATGTGAAGACACATTTTCTCACTGACACTGTTCTTGTGCACGCTTCAATTACATTCTCGCTCACTTTTGCTTCTAATTCCGCCATTGATTTCTGCAAAAAAAAATTAACGATGAAAATGGGTTATACTTCTTAAACCATAAGATAAATGTTGTTAGAACGAGTAATTAAGACAGATTGAAAATGATATATAAATATCTATATATATATGAACTCCATAGTACTAGTAGTTTAAAACAAATTGATAGGTACTGCTTTGTTTGTTATGTTATTGATCTCAAGATGGCATGTTTTTAAAGAAACAAGGTTTTGGGTACCGAGGAGTTTCAATGAAAGTGGCCATATAAGGGTATAGGTACAATTCACATCGTAATCAGACACTTACACAAACCCTTTTCTAGATAGCTGTCCCTGTCAGTAGGTAGACAAGCTTTCTATGGTAGTTCACAGTTACTCTCAAATAATAAATAAACCTATCAATCTAGAAGTGTAGAAATTTCATAATGCTAATTAAAATTCTGTGACTCTCTTGAGGATCAGGTGGTTGACGATGAATTTGTCAGATTGTCAACAACAGAAAGAGAAACCACTCAAATAAAGTTAAAAGAAATTTCAATCTATTAAAAAAGAGAAGTGTTGAAATTTCACAATGCAAGAGTCAGTCATCAACTCTATTTATCACTTTACTTATAAAGAGCTATCAAATCTTCCAACGTCAATTGGTTGAGGATGATTTTTCTTTCAACAAAAAGAGAAAACAGAACCCAAGCAAGGAGACAAAAAGATGTACAAAATCTAGGTTTTTGAAAGCAAAAGATTCAATAGCATTGAAATTTATTGTTGAAAAAATGTACTTCTCCAACAAACATTCAGAAAAGTAAGGTAATTGCTATTGTGTGAAATAAGTACCTACCTCAACTCATATATTAACGAAAAGCAGAGCCACTAAAAGTAGTTCTAGAAACGAAACCAGGTGTCGAGAAATCATCTCTAAAAGAAATTAATTATTCTCTTAATTTCAATTTTGACACATCTGCGAAGCTACACATTCTCATATTCATACCCTGACACGTACGCCACTAAATTGTGTGTTTTCAACCAAAACAAAAAAAAGTTATTTGATTTACGCAGAAAATACATAAATTCTTCCATGTTTATATGCAAATTCACTAGGAAAACCGTTTTTTTGTGCGTGTGAATAATAAATACTCAATAAAAATAGTAAACGGTGAAGAGTTTAGCTAGATTGGAATGTAACTAGTGATGTACATCAAAATGAGGTGTATATCTTCGTGCGTATTAATGAGTGTACGTATCTCCATTGTTAGACACACACATTGTCTAGAGGAAGGAAGAAAATGAAACATACCGAATACCCAGAGATTCCAGCGGGATCTACAAACGCACTAGTGTGGAAAACGCCAGCACAACCATCAAACGCTTTAATCAAACTCTCGATCTCTGTTAATCGAGAAACCACTGAAGTAATCCTGTTGCTAAACGATGCCGTTTCAGCGTCAGCTTCCATCTCACTCACTTTCTCTTTATCCTCTGCATTTTCATAGTGGTAAATAATAAAACATATCAAACTTTACCCATAAAAAAAAAAAAACTTAATTGGACAATTTCTGTAACTCCAAGCAGAATCTGCAGATCTTTTTTACACACAACAGACTTTGCGATTTTTACCCAAAAAAAAAAAGATGCAAAAGTCGAACTCAGATGAGTAACTCCAGAATCCAAGCATTAATTCGTTAAAATATGTACTAGTTTATGAATTTTCTCCGTTAATCTTGAATTAGCAAGGAAGGAAACAACATCAAAAAATTACCAAAGGAAACTGAATCAAAATAGTGATTAATATCGCAAAAAATATTTCCAAAGAGTAACGATTAAAAATTACCTGGACAATCAACGACGATTCTAACGGAGTATCCATGAACAAGAAGCCGTTTAACAATGGCACGACCAAGATAAGAGACACCACCAGTAACACAAACCAATCTGTTTCTGGCGTCAGAATCCAGATCCATCGCATCTCTCGATTTACCACCACCACGATGATAGCCACCAAACCCGTCGTCGTCTCTCCTCCTTTGCACAGCGGCGCACATGAACTCCTTCATTTCCGCCGAGAACGTATCTGTCGCACGTACAATCCTCATAGCCGGAGTACAAAAATGAAACAAGAAATCAAGAAATGAACGAGTTAGGATTACTCTTCTTTGATCACTGTCCTCTGCTTCTTGTTTCGTTGGCTCTTGTAAGTTCAGAGAAGGTAGAGAGAGATACACAGAGGATTTAGTAACGAGGAAGAAGTTATATATAGAAAATGAACAGAGGTTGTTGACAAAAAAATAGAAAAGAGAGAATGAACAGAGGCCGTTACAAATTACACGAGAATGCTAAAGAGTCTCTTGATATTTCGAGGAAAGACAAGTGTAATAGACATCAGCTTTATCGGCTCGGCTCGGCTCGGCTCGGCTTGGCTTTCCTTATATTATTATACGATCCCATCTACGGTGTATTATATTTTTCCTATATTACCAAAAATTTGAAATCTATCATTCTTTGATTCTTTATGTAATATCGGATGCTTTACATTGTTACTGTTCTTATTTTTTATAAGTTAATAAAGCAGACGTTTAAAAATAAAAATAAAAATTTTAACATCACCTATGAACTATGAAGTGACTAAGTAAAATATCAAGAACTAAATTATGTTTTTCAGTTTCTTAATTTTATGTTTTTATCGGAGTATGTAGCAGACACTATATATATAATTGTAATAGAAGTTTTTTTTTTTTTTAAATAATGTAATTACAAAGTTATATTGGTTTTTTTTTTCTCTTACGTTACAAAGTCAGAGTGGCTTTAGTGAGAGTGGCTTTAAATTAAAATGGAGCTGCCGTATTACATGACTGGTAATTTTGAGTCTACGTGGTTTCGCTCCAAACCGGTTGTTACGGTCAAACTAGTTGACCCCTAATAATATTACGACGGCTAACTGGATTAATTTGAAGACAAAGACTGAACTTTTTTTTTGTCAGCAAAACAAAGACTTAACTAAATGTTCGTAATCTAAGTAAATTGTAGGAGTATTATTTTAGTTAACGTCAAAACGTAAAATAATCGTACTTTCTTTGTTTTAAAATATTTGATGTTTAAATTTTTTACACATAAATTATGAAACAATAATTTTTTTTCTAAATAAAAACATTATTTATTTAAACACAATTGAACCAATGATAAAACATACGGTAGGATACAAATAGTCAAGAGAACATCACTTAATTTTTTTTAAAAATCTGTAAAATATAATATATGATTAGGTGTACATAATTATACTCTTGTATGATATAATGTGTGTACAAAATTCTCATGTTTTCAACAGTGTAACTCTTGTTTTTAAACGCAAGTGAATGAATGGTGCAACGCGTTGTCACCAACTCTTATTGCTTTATGGTTACTAGAATTTCTTTAAATTTTTTATAAGTATAATCTATATTATAACTCTTGCTTAGAAGGTCTCGTAAGGCAGAAAACAAAAAGGCAAAATCTACTGCTCATGAAATCATTAAAGCTATTCCACGTTAAGCTTCACTATTATTATTAATTGTTATTTGATTACATCTTTTTTTTGTTATGAATTATTTGATTACATCTTAAGTAAACCTAATACCACCATTTGAGAATAGTAATGAATATATATGACCATTTGAGAAATTTTAAAGATTATCACAATATGATCCGCATAGGGAATTGAATTAGACATTTTAATATCGATTTATTATGCTTTATTTTTACTATACTAATGACAATCTAAATATTTAATATTCATGCATTCATAATTTAATATCAGTTGACTATCGTAATCGTCAGCTTCTAAAGCCCACTTTCGGTCAAACGAGTAACAAGTTGGGGTTGACAAAAAAAAAAAATTAACAAGTTGGGAAAAAAATGAAGATGCAGAGAAGAGGTCAAATTTACAATTCTGCTTTTGGGCCAACTTAACATATCACCACGATTCACGAAGTTACAATTCAGTACAACTTAGGTCATGGTCAAAGTACAATTAAGGTAATGGTCAAACATTAATACATTATTATTGCATTTGGTTTTTATTGGACGAACATTATCATCGAGTTCAACTCAATATGGACTTACAAATATGACTTATCTAAACATATCTATGCGCAACATGATTAAATAAATATATTATTTTATAAAAATGTAGATTTAATGTACAATTCTTATATGATTTAATATTAAAGAGATTATGGTTTTAGTCGACAACACTTTGGAATGGTTAGAATCTCTAAAACCAAAAAAAATAAATGATAAATGTTACTTTACTGTAAATCTGTAAATGACACTATCCATTATATAAATATATATTTTTTATCACGAGAATAGTAAAATCGTAGAATGATGCAACGGCGTTTTTTTATATAAAAAAGAAGTATAATGCTGCAACATAAATTACAGTTACACATACTAATTTGATTATTAGATAACATGTGGATCGACAAATTATGATGCTGGTAACAGAAAATATATTTATCACGAAAAAGTGGTACTATATCCTAAGATTTGAAGGTAAGAAAAAATAAGTAAGTGTATTATATGGTATGTTGTTATTTTTCATAGGGAAAAACATTAAATAATAATTGAAATCGAGCTAAACGGCTCGGCTCGGCTGAGAGGAAAAACGCGAAAATTAGGACAAGCAGGTGTTGAATGACCAGTGGGCCAGCACCGGGATTTATTACTCTCAGACATTGAGATGGGTGGGTAGTTGATGGTGTGTCGCTAAAATAACAGGCCTGTTTCGGAAGTAAACTAATTGAGCTTACGTGGAAGCTTCTGGTTGGTTGCTGGTCTTGATCTCCAAGCCACCTGGTTGGTTCGGTTCGGTCCGGCTGCGTAAAAGTCCGGTTTATACCACATTTAATAATACACAGACCGTAATCAATTAGTCAGTCACATTTAATACATTTAATAATCATTCAATTCAGTCATATGCGAAACATGTATTTTTGTTTCATGGCAAAGTCGTAATTGTCGTTTTCAAATACATTTATGGCTATTTATTTGTTGTGGACCACATTTTTTTTTCTATGGAAAGGAATAGAACTAGTATGTATACTTTATATATTATTTGGAAAGTACATTTATAAATAAATATTAAAAATTATTAATATTTATATCACATTGTCATTATTTCAAAGAACAAATTTTAAATTTTCATTAAAAATATTTTAGTTATGATCATTTAATGAAATCATTTAATTTATGGTTAACAAAAAATCCGATTTGTTAATATTCTAAAAAAAGATTTTTGACTATTTTAAAAAAATTGGATTTGTTAATAATCGATTATTGTGGTTACCAAATAAATCGGATTTGTTAATCTTCAAAAAAAAAAGATTTTTTTACTATTGAGAAATATTGTTTACATCCGTATCAATAAAAACACGTAAACTTGAAAAAGGCACGAAATCAATAGAAACCACGTGCATTGGTGTCAAGCTAAACACCATCGCCAAATGATCAGCAACCTGGTTAGCTACTCTTCCAACATATTTTTTTTTTTCCTTACTCAAAGTTCAAACCCATAAATTTCTCGTCGAATTAAAAAAAATATTGCATGGAGAAAAAAGGATTATTAATGGGCTTTTTATCAACTGTTAGTGGACTTCTTGACTAGGGCTTAATAATATCTCTGAGGTTTTCTCCAAACGTTGCCTTTTTGACCGGAGACGACCGCGTTTCTGCTTCTCTTCTCGTTGGAGTCCTCCTGAGGCAAAATAGGAAGAAGAAGAAGAGGAGAGAGTTGCAACGACTGAGAATGGAAAGCTTGGACACCAATTTTCCTGTGCGCCATAGAAAGATCTCATTTGAAAGTAAGGTAATTTGATAATTTATCGAATAATTTTCATGGGATTTTGCTCGATTCTTAATAGAAGATTAAACAGTGTCTTCTCTGCTTTGATTTTGATAATTGTACAAAATTTCTTTTACTGTTGTGAAGATCATCATCAGATCTCGAGTAATTTATAGTGTTTGTTTGAAAGGGAAACAAGACAGAGATTGTGATCTGCAGCTATGAAGATCATATCCTTGTGAGTGTATGAGGTTACTTATTTTGATGTTTTAAGTCATAATTTTGTCTCTTTGAACCTCAACATAACTTTTTTTCAGGTCATTGCAACACAGATTGGAGCCATGGGAACTATATTGCACGCAAGGTCTCTGATTATATAATTCATCATTCTACTGTTTTTTTTTTTCTTTTTCTAAAGGAGTGACATCTGAGTTATTATGCCTAATGATGCTTCTTCTTGAGGAATGATCTTTAGTGTTCTTGATTTGTTCAGTCTCATTAAAATCTAATTTGTGTTTGTGCCCAACTGGTGTTCTCTGTTGAACTATTTTACATGCATGGTCTGTGATATAATTAGTTATTGTTCATGCTTCTAAGATATTCTTGATGAATGAAATTGCGTGTTCTTGATTTGTTCGGTCTATCACTTTTAGCGATAATCTATATTGGTTAAGAAGATCTGAGTTATATATATGTTTCAAACGAGTGTTTCTTTGTTGACAGGAAGGAAGAAGGGATGTCTGTTGAACCAACATTTAGTGTTTCAGTGATATTCGGAAAGCGAGATGAGGTAAATATCTTATCCTAGTACATTCATAATTTCATATAGCTAACTGAAAATTTTGCCCATTATGTTTCTTGAAGCCAATGCTGACAGCAACTGCTCGAAGACTCATTGAACACATAAGGTCTCTCTCTCTCACCTTCAATTCTTGCATCTTCCTCTTTCTCATTCCATTTTTGTTTTCTATTTTCTGAATAAGATGGAACACTAGAAAGTGATCAAACTGTATAGTGATGCAATATCTTTTGAATTCTTCAGTTCTATTGTTCCCTCGAAGCCTCTGGTTCTTTCACTGGGTCTCAAAGATCATTCTTCGGTACATAACATTTTCTTAGAAACATTTATTTGATTCTGGAAAAGTATACGCAAAAAAAACCAAAGGTACTTAAGAGATTCTGTGTGTTTTTTTTTTTTGTAGGAGACGTTGAAGGAAATAGTTGCGACTGTGATTGAGAATCGCATTTGGTAATGCAATTTTGTATCAATTTAAAGGATAGCGAAAAAGATGTTTTATGTTTTATATTCTTGGTTGATATAATTAGCAAGGAGTTTTGGACAAGTTATGTTAATTCTTAAAAGACTTTTTAAACAACCACAATTACATTTTCTTCACATAGAAACATTAAACAAAGAAAATAATAGTATTTCGTTTTCTTAGCACATCATAAATCACACATAGGTGGCTAAAAGGCAAACTGGGAAAACCTCCAAAAAAGAAGAAAAGCATATTGTCGCAGTTGTCACATAATATAATCTTGTCATATAAATTACACCCAATAGATATATAAAAAACACTCAAATTTCTCTCTTTATATAAAACACACAAATTTCTCTCTCTTCTTTGCCTTGAAAGGGAGTTTTGTGTGTTTTGCTCAAGATCCCTAGTTTCATCCCTGAGCCTGTGACTCTTGTTGTCTCAGATGACTTATGAGACTCAATCATTTCTGTGTGTTAATGCGTTCAACTGATTCTCCAACTGCAGAGTATAAGCAAAAGATTATCATTTAGTATGATGAAAATGTGAAGTTTGTATCTCAAAATCTGAGCAATTGGTAATTACTAAAGTATATATGTTCATTACTGTCTATATGTTTATAAGATCCTATCTCAAAAGCAATTTATAGTGAATGAAGTTAATATGATCTCATAAGACAAACCTGCCCATTTTTCTGCTTCTGTTTCTTTAGTTCTTCTGTTAGGCTCGAAAAGCTTTAAGATCAAAGATGAAAAGAAAACAAGTAATTTAATGTTGATGTTAAGTAAGAACAAGACGCGTTTTAGCTTGGTCACGTTGATTCGCAACATATAATCACCTTGAGACATTTCATATTTAATTTCATGATTAGCAATCAGGATCTTGGTAGAGAAAGAGATGGATACATGTATGTACCTTTGTTGTAGTAGCATGACTTGGGACTGAAGTTCTCTCTCTCGTGAGGTTGCAGGAGGTGTCTACATAAAGATGATATCAAATTCGGTTTAGTGAATATTCGAATAATATATGTATGAATATGATTTGATTTGATGACAAATTTGAAAACAATTTCCTTTTATTCATCTTCTTTTACCTGCAATAGCTCATCGACGCTTGTCTCAGGTGATCCAGGTTGCTTGGCTACGAAATGGGACAAAAACAAACTCAGAACATTTATGTTGAGTTCTTCAGCAAAAAAGGAAATAATAAGATCCTAGGGAAAATCAATCTGATAAATAGGATTATTAGTACCAGAGGTTTGCTCCACGTATTTGATTAGTCTCAAAATCTCTTCCTGCCAAGAGAAGAGTATTTAACTAACGACTGTAAAAGTAATTTTCCTTATGGTTTTAAAATTTACCCGTTGCATGGCGTTTTGCTGCAAAATCGACTGAATTGATGGGAGGATTGAGGCCGACGTAGCACTGAGGGAGCTCGGGCTGCTTGAACCACCACCAAATGGTGTGAGTGTAGAGTTTGTAGATCCCTAATTGTACCAAAAACAGAAACACATCTTCAATTTTCATAAACATAATTAAAAGTATTTCACACATTGCTCTTTCATGTTTCAACCATTTCTCTGGAAAGACCATATAGTTTCAATGAAGATTAATAACCGCATGAAGGTTATAGACTACGGTACTTGTCATACCTTGGGACTCAGATCTGCTGATGTGACCTTAAACCGTCCCTTGTGCTCCACATGCGGGACTTCTGTTGTCTCGTCCACTACATAAAAACATATTCGAATTGAAGAATCCACACGAATTACATGTAGACTAATGACTAATGAGCAGATGGGAGGTTACCGGAATCTCTCTTTGTGCGATACAATGATCCACTGTAGCTCCGCTCTGTTTGATATCTACGCTGTTGAAACTCCCTGCAGAAGTAAGTCAAAGTGGCTTCTAAAATTAACTCATCATTCAAGTGCATAGAGCAAGAGCTTCAAAGTCAATGAAGCATGTTTAGATAGGTTGAAACACTAAAATTAGTACTGAGAATCCTAACCTGTCAGCATCAGATGTGATTCTTTTTGGAGAAAAAGTACTCTCTGGTATAAGTGAACCGCTCAAATATTTTTTCTGTTCGGAAATGACATGACGTGGTAAAGAAGTGTTTTGCGCTGCAGTGTCCTCTTCGTTCGTGGTATGGGCCAGAGATCCAATGGAAGCCTTTGTTAAAAGCTGTTGTCCAGAATTTATTAGATTTGCATCTTTCCAATCAGGAGTAGTTGCATTATCCTCGTCCTCGTTGATATCAAAGCAGCCTCTGCATCATAGCACAGGTAGAGAATAAAATTCAATCCTTCTTTTAAAATTCAGAAACGTTACAGAAGGGATACCCATGGAGCACATTTATCAAACTGCTATATTTCTCAATGAAACCATCATATGTGCCAGGTGCATATAGAGTTTCAATTCTATATTATCCCAATCTGTAGGACCTAGAAAATGGATATTTAGAGAATGTGGTGTACTTGAGTGCTTGAAGAGGCTTGATTGGAAATGAGGCGAAAGAATTATCTAAATCATGAATATCGTTCAGTTCGTCCTGAAAAGAAAAAGAAAACAAAGAAAGACATGTTGAGTTGACAAAAGATCACGACTTTATATGGATTGCCAAAAGCAGGCAGATAAGAGTATAGAGAATCGTTTTAAATCATACATCCTGACTAGGAGCTGTTGCTGAGCTGCTAGCTCTTTCTGGGGAAAGAGCAGATTCATCCTGTCTTTCACATTGCTTTCGGTTGAAATCGGGCTCTTCAGCATGTGAACTATCATCATCCGAAATCTACAAGGATAACAAAATTAATCCCCTACCCTGTATAATTAACTAAATTAGAAAAACAATTAACTTACAAGGGCAGCTTGAGTTTTTAGGTCCTCGAGATTGAAATTCCAAGCGCTTATTCCCCTTATATATTCTTGCTGCAGAGAATTAGAAAGTTAAATGTAAAAATAATTCAAACACACAATCAAACTTAAATACCAGAAGATGTTTCTTGCATTTCTCAGGCCAAAAAAAATAGGAGCTTAAAGACTTATTGCAGAATATTGTCAAGAAGAGGGGTGAAATCTTTGAGTCCTAATCCTTGCCTGTGATAAGTGCGCTTCATATTCAGATTTGTTTTGCATTAGGAGATCAGCTTCCTTTGACTGAAAGAAAGAATTCACATATCAATCAAGCTTTTCCAGCAATTTCCTTCTCAGCAAGACAGAATAAGTTTGGAGGATTGGCCAGAGACCTTTATTTGTCTATAGCGATCACCTAATGGAGGAAGACCATTTAGAATTGTTTTAACCAGGTAATCAGCTGGACGTGCATGTTTGAAGAAAGGGTGTTTTAAAAGTTTTTCTGAAGTTGGACGCTTCTTTGGGTCTTTCACCAGGCATGTACCCACCATTTCCTTGAAGGCCTGTTAAGTCAAAGCAACCATTAAGGAAAGAAAACAAGACAAGCTAAAATGATACAAACAAATAGTGACCACTCACGCACTTTTGAGAATCTTTTGTCTCTCTCGTAGTCAAGTCCAGGAGGTGCATTTTGTAAGGTCATCAGCAAAACCTACAGGTGATTACCAGAAAAAGAAAATACACAAACTAAGTAGCAGAGAGCAGTGAAGATCAATACAAATCAAATAACATCATCATAACTTTACCTTCATTGGCGGATACTTGGAAAATGGGGCATGGCCATGTGCCAGTTCAAGTGCCGTTATTCCAAATGACCATACATCTGCTCTGTGACAGGGAAATATATTAGACAAAACACCTGCGTAACATGGTGGGGAAGTAATTTTTTAGTGTAAATGCAGAATTTCGAATTTATATTTATCAGCTTACTTGAAATCATATCCATGTAGTTGCTGCATGACTTCAGGAGCCATCCTGTGCAGAAACAAGCATTAATCAGAACTTCTGTCTAAGATGTATCTGCATATGTCCATGGAACATGGCATTACTAAAGCTGAAAAAAGTACCAGCATGGAGTCCCAACAAATGTATTTCTGGAACGTTGTCTATCTCCTGTATCAAACATGCAAGCTGATACTCCAAAGTCTGCTAACTTAACAGCACCATTGGAATCCAATAAAATGTTTCCAGCCTGCAAAGGAACCCATATGTATTGATAAAAACGATAACACATTCCCACCACTTAATAGAGGAGAGCAACCAACCAAACGGCCTTCATCGAGAGATAATTGAGGAAAGTATTATACTAAAGGGAGATCATGCAAGCATATACCTTCACATCCCTATGGATATGCCCATGAGCATGAAGATATACAAGAGCTTTCAGAGTCTCACGAAGTAAAGTAGCGATAACAGGTTCCTCAAATCCATCGGGATAAGAAGACTTTATTATATGGAGACAGGATCCTCCAGCCATGTAAGGCATCACAACCCAAAGCTGGTGTCCGGCGGTAAATGAGCAATGAGCTTGCAACACATTTGGATGGTTGATCAGACTCATTGTTTGCACCTCTCTCCGGATCCCATCCTACAAACAATTCAGTTCCTATTCATTCGGATTAACAGAGACACGAATTCCATGGTGTTCACAACTGCATCTAATTCTTTACATCTAGCTTAAGCTCGTGAAACTTTTAACATAAAAAATAAATAAAAGATAGGACCAAAACATGCAACTACAATTTGACAGATTAATTAGGTGTTCTTTTTAAGGCAACTGAACTACGATTGGACTCGCTAGTTTAAGCGGTAAAACATGAAATAGGTAAAAAAAAAGGAAGAGAAAGCTAAAATTCTGTCTTCGATAAGTAACACCAGAAAAGTACACTGGCAAAGACAGCTAGAAACTGGGAATAAGGACGCTTCTCTTTCATAATTCAGAATACGGATGAATAAGAGTCCTACCAGATCGTTGTTGCACTTTTCCAGATCAAGAATCTTGATAGCAACTACCACATTAAGAGGTATGCACAAAGCTCTGTGCACAGTCGCACTGACACCATCTCCAATTTCTTCATATAACTTGTAGTCTTTTGCATTGAGAGGAAACTTTTTCTCTGAACCCGACTCCATAATTATTGTTTTTATCTTCTTATTGCATATGCTACACACCTTCGACCCCGTATGTTTCAAGAAATTTACAAGAGAGGTCGACTAACGAGAGCATCAATCTGTGTGTGGTTTCTTCCAATTCGCCAGCATTTTACTTTTCTTCAACGGCGAGCAAATGCGGAAACATCATCAATGCCATAAACACCAAAAAACTTATCTGCGCAACAGAGCGATTTAAGTCAAAATGAAGAATAAGTATTCATGTCATTCAAATTGATAACACAGCTGAATCCAAAATCCGAAAACCTATTAACTCAGAAACATCTTCTTTTGGGACACAAGCATCAAAATCCCCTAAAATGTACAATTGATACCAAATTTATAATTCATGGTTTCCGCATTCGTTCTCGATGCTAAACAACTTAAGAAATCGATCTACGCAAAAATTTACCAGACATCTACAAATATTGAAGCGCATTGAGATTTCCTCTCAAAAGTTTTTTCTACACCACACAATTGATCATCACCATATCTCTCAATCAGATTTGAGAAAATGAACAAAAAACCCCGAATCATGGAAGAATAAGCTACGTAGAAATTAGGAAGAGAAACAAAATCTGAAAATCCTACCATTACCGAAACGAATTCGAATTCGAAAAAAAAAAAAAAAACAAATCTGGGAGAAGAAACAACGCTGACCTCAAGTCAAATTAAAGGCGGCTTAACTTAAGCTGACTTCTCCTGCTGCTGTTCCTCCTATTACGCACAAAACGAAAGCGACGTAGACACCGCCGTCGATTGCGGCGGAGGCGACGGCGGAGCTTGATAATCTGCGATCGATCCGCTAAGGAGACAAAATGATTTGAATTCGAAGCACGATATTAGAAAAGAATATCGCTTTCAAATCTTCGTTATCGAGTTCTTCTCTCCTCCTCTTGTGTTAGCTTTTCTGTCGTCTGGTTTTTCGCTTAGCAGAAAGAATCTCGAGAGGAGCTAAGAGAAACGGTTTAACCGTGTCAATATCAATAACCGAGTTTACTGGTTCAATCTGTATACCGATTTTGGTTCAGATTTACCAATTCAGAAAATTAGTCGAATTGGACGGTTGGACCTATTTCACATCTAGATGTAAAAATTTTTTTCTTGTAATTAATAATTAATATATTTTAAAAATTTATTAAAAAATCACTATAAATTTTGTGAAAATCATTTGGTTGTCCGAAAGTTTAATTAGGGAGTGTTATTGGTTGGTGTATTTAGATGGAGTTTTAAAGATTTAAATGTTATGAAGATTCTATTGTTATTCATTTAAGATTTTTCAAAACTCTATTAAAGTTTGGTGTTATTAGTTTATGTATTTGTAAAAAGTAATCTAAAATCTTTATAAATCCAAAGGTATTGGATTCATGATTTTATAAAGTCAATAAAAGTCTTGTGTTATTCAAATAACATGAAAGTAATTCATTTTGTCATTGAATTAAAATATTGTGTTATTGGTTTATTGATTTTAAACATTTTGCTTCACAAGATTTAATCATCAAAAGTATTGTACCTAGTGAGGGATTTTCTAAATATTTTCCTAGGATTATTATTTTTTATGGAAGCATTTTACTGCTCTTGTCATTATCACCAAATCCGAGTCTTCTATGTTCTCCTCTTCAATATAAAGCCATTGTTTAAATGATAATCCTAAGAAGCCATCGCATAAACATAAGAAGCCATCGTTTACAATATGAATGCTTAAACCATTGTTTCATTATTCTCTCTCTCACACTCATCAAAGACAGCAAATCAATTAATAAAAAATTATTTTGGGACAATAATAAAAGAAACATCATACGGGAACTATTTCCCTAAGCAAAAGAAGATTCAAATAAGCACTAATGAAAATTCTTTGCTAAAAATCTCGTATTCTTCAGAATTGACGTAGTAATTGAACAATTTTATAAAAGATAAAAAAAACAATTTTGGAGTATTTCCATAGAAGTTTGAGATACTTTGGAGATATTTTATAAAAAGATGTTTTGATGACTCTATACTTTGGGAAATAATCTATAAAAGTTTGAGATACTTTTAGATACTCTTTTGTAATATTTGAAAATATTATGCAGTATTGTGGAGATATTCTTTTGTAATCTTTTAAAATCTTTTAAAATAGTTATTTTTTATAATTTTTAAAGTCATCAAAACTCCATCTAAATACACAAACCAATAACACCCCTTTAATATTTTTTTTTACGTCATGTTGATTTTCAAAAAATGTGAATTGTGTAAATTAACGAAGATATTTTCATCGGAGATTTTGTAACGATGTAATTAGAATCATTTGTCGTGATTCACTATATTAAGAAAAAATGTGTAACGTAGTGCAAACATTTTTATCGCAAACTTCGATGAATAACAAAAAATTATTTACGATGACAAAAGTAAAAAACAATCACTAGAAGTTTAATGTAGCTTTCAATTGGTGTCATTTCTAGATGAGATCGAGTAGTACCTGCAAATTTGTAATTTAACAAAACCTTTTATTTTTAGATTGATTGTGGTAATTGAATTATCATGACCTTGCTAGTTTACCGGGTACTGAATCAAACTTCCGGTTCCGGTTCTGGTTCTGGTAATCGCTCTATCACTAAATATCGTACCGATTTTCTAAATTAAGAACAAAAAAACTCGAACTTATCGGGCTGGCGAAGAGATGGATTCATGATTGCTTCGCAAGGAGGAGGTGTTGCTGGGGTCAACCCCTTGTCTTGATTGGGTGGAAATTGCTTCCACGATAATTATTTCATTTATATAACAAAAGTCTATGGTAAAAGTAATTAAACTAAATTCGTAAAAATAGCCAATTAGAGAGAAAATAATAATAATTTAACTTTAGTCAAATAGTTTTGCATAAATTTTATTACAACTCACAGTTGATGTTGACAAAATTAAACTTTAATTTACAGTTGAAAAGAAGAAAAAAAAAGTTGAACACAACTTCTTATCGTCTTTCTTCGCATGTGCTTGGGAAATAACATGGACAACAATATCTGGAATATTGTTCAAATAATTATATACTTTATGATGGAAATATATATACTAACTCTTTCATATATGCGTTAACATATTTAAATGCGACCAGAAGTATGGGGATAGTTCTAGGTATAAAGTATATATAAACAATCATATGATTAAACTAGATCTATTCGCGTTTTCTAATTGTTATCGGACTATGCACTGCAGATGACTTTGTTACGAGTGTTTAAAACACGTTATGATGATTCATAATTAGAATTCGGACAGATCCTTATTAATTGTTATATTTATCTTCATAGCTTTTAATAACATATATAAGTGAAAAAATTATAATCCACATACAAACTCTACTATATTCAATAAACAGTGTTTAATATCCACGTTCAAACCCTACTTATGTTCAATAGTCAATGTGATCTGCAATTTACAAGATTAAAGCAGGCGATTCAATCTACCATATGTATTATAAAAATAACTTTCACGCATATACTATCTGCTGAAATAGCGTATTTTAAAGATTGAAATTTATATATGCTTTTAAAAATGTCTATATACATGAATAAAGATATATGTTTGTATTCGAGAACATGCCAATATAATGTTCAATAATGATCTTGTTTGAAGAGATGGATATTAACAAGTGGACTAATTAATGCTTGTTTTCTTATGCCCAACTTGAATCAAACAAGAATGCATAACATAATAGTATGGAGGGTCCATAAAAAATACCCCTTCTCTTTGAAATAACAGTTGAAACAAACAAAATTATATTAAAAAAACATTTAATAATGTAAAACGGAAATAATATATATAATTTGGAATTACGTTCAACAGAACAAAATTTTATAAAACTATAGTGTATCTTTTTAAGATTTTTTTTTTCTGGATTCAAGCATCGCTATAAACAAATGTAAGAATAATTTATTTCATTTGTCTTTTTTGTTAACCATTTTTCCCGTAAATCTTTCTAATAAGTTTTTTTTTTTTAATGTTTCCCCTAAGTCGTCAGCCTTGACGCGGCATTTCCGAAAAACACGATGATTATATTTTTTTAAACGATAATTAATCCTTAAACAAAGACAGAAATAGATCACGTTTCCTTGTCAAAGCCGCCTCCTCTTGATGCACAAGTATAAACCAACTACATTCACATCTATATATACGTACACACTTACGCAGGCACATTCGATTCACATATTATATATACACACACACAGAGTTCAGTCCAAGTTTATGTCCAGAGTCAAGAATACAGAATTTATCACAGATAGCAGCGAAGAGCACATCATCACAATGCAAGATTTATCCTCCACGGTGTCGTTTTGCCCCAGCTTCAGTTTCTACGCCTCCGGTGACCTAGTCGAAGCCGCCGTTAGAGTTGTCCGTGAGTCCGAGAGTTATTATTCCGTTAACGTTGACGGTGACAACGACAAAGAGTTCGAGTTCGAAACATTACCGTTAGGTGACGAGAGCTTCTTCCATTTTCCGACGACGACTTTGAAGCGCTCATCGGACGATGATGACGTGGTAGCCGATCGAGTCACGTCTAAGGATCTTTTCTACGGTGGATGGAGTATTGATCCACCTATACCTTCGCCGTCTCAATCGCATTCATCGTCGGAGTCTGACGATTCGGAGAACATGTCTCCGAGCAGATGTTTCTGGAGTCCGATCAGGTCTCCGGCGAGAGGAGATAGCTTGAAGATGAGGAGTAAATCTTCGAGCGAGCCGAGACGGTGTCGTTTTAAGGAGCTTCTGAGGAGAAGTCACAGCGATGGATCCGTTTCTACCTCGAGCGCACCCAAACGGTTCAATTTCAAGGATTTTCTGAGTAGCAGCCACATTGACGGCGGTGGTGGCGGTGGCGAGGGGTCTTCGATTTTGACGAGAGGAAACGGCTCGCCGGTAGTGAAAGGGAGGAATAAAACGGTGTCGTATAAACCTGAAGTGGATCAAAGAAGAAGGTCTTACTTACCTTACAGGCAAGATTTGATCGGCGTTTTCGCCGGGTTTAGCAGATTCCGTCATTAACGAAAGTTTGATTATCTCCTAATTTTTTAATTATCTCTACTGGAAAATTTACAAAGAGGTCCTTGTTTGCTTATATTTTTTTCGTTTTTGACCATGTAAAACTTTTTGGTGCCTTTAAATTCCAAATATACTTGTGCTTTTGACTTTTCCACTGAAATGTTGTGCCATGTGTAAGACTTTCGAGGAAATAGAGAATATGTTCACGAAGGGGACCGTTTTTTTTTCCAGTGGCATTCTTAAGAATACGGTGGTGTTTCATAGTCATTCGGCACAAGCTCTTTAGTTCTCGATTTTGCATACGGCACGATGGAATGCGCTGATTCGGTACTTGGTTAGGGTTTAGTAGATTAGACAGGAGATTCTGACTAGACTATAGTTGTGAAGCTGTTTCTCTTAAGTCTTAACTAAGCATGATTGTGGTTACTTAACAGGGAAAGATGCACCATTCGCTTAGCTCAGTTTGGTTTCAGTTTTCTGATGTTTTCTTGGATCTTTCCCCACTTTCCTTGCAATTCAAGAAAAGACTTTTTCATTTGATCAAGTTTAGTGGCTACGAGAAAGCACAAGGTCTATTCGTCATGTCTAGATTGCGCTTTTTATTTTTAGCACGTATTGTATGTTTTGCTAGTGAATTTTTGTTAACCAAGATATACACACTTTTGGACATTTCAATGTGGAGAACTCTTTATGTATTATGTGTTTGTAGAATTACCCTGGAGTTTTTTTTGTGACATTTCCCTCTTGAATTCCACGATGGTAACATTTGACAAGACTAATCAGTTCCTTTCAGTTAGACTTAGAGCCACGACATCTTCTCTTCTACGATTCACTTGTTGTGACTGGTCTGCACTATATCTAAGGAAGTTCCTGGAAACAAGTTCTCTTTAGATGAATATATCAAAAAGTTCAGAAAAGAGCTGTGTTATAGAATGCGTTATAGTAAGCTATGGTTTAGTTGCCTTATCCTGAGTAAGTGAGTAGATATATTTATTTCTCTCTTTTCAACATTAACAAAACACAATTTCTCTCTCTTTTTTTTTACCGTTTCAAAGATTATAGAGCAGGTATATGTTCGCTCGTGCATACAAGGCCTTAATTTAATGATTGGTCAAGCCCGGTTTATGTTAGCTGGCTTTTCTTCCTTTTCTATCTGAATCAATTATACAATGTCTCAGGATAAAAATATCAATCAAAAGGTGATTTATATGGCACATATCTCCTCATCTCTCTTTTCCAAAGGTAAACGCCCTTACTCCTAAAGTCTTGTGAAATTCATTCTTGATATTCGTTTTGTCTGAAACAAAGCAAGCAAGTAAAGACAAGACTTTGCGCGCCATCGTTCTATTTCATAGTTTTCCCTGACATAATGATATGAGAGTGTTGACATGTTGCATGAAAATGTCGACATAGTTTCTTCATCCTCCCACACAATACATATAAGTAGCAAATCAAACCCTTTACACATTCTCCATTTCTCCTCTCTCCCATACCTAGCGGAAGTAGAAGCTAGTCATGTTTTTGTTTAATCGATTAATCAACAAGGCTGAAATACGGGAGAAGTTGCATGCATAACCATAAAATGTAGAGAGTGTGTTAGCTTCTTTTCCTTTAGTTTAGTGTACTTTTTTATTTCGCCATTAGTTACGATCTCCTTCCATTACTTATACTTGATAGCATAAGTTCATGTTTGTAAACAATCTATACAAAGATGTTTTGTTCTCATATACAGTTCATTTTTTGTAAACAATTAGCTCTGCGTGCATGTTCATTGCTCTGTAAACTTGGCCCCCTTTTGGGCTACAGTTTCTCTAAATTTAAATGGCTCATCAGACTGAGAGACGGCTTTCTCATCTGCTTCAAAGCTGCAAAACAGGTAAAATGTAAACACAAAGTGATCCGTGGTGTTTATTTGGATAAGGTTAGCAACAAATATAAGTATAGCCTTGTTATGGTGATAGGATCTTATCTTCTACATAATCCACACCCATCAGTCCCTTCTACATCTCCACCACTTGTTTTTTTTTCTCGTGTTTCTTTTTCTATCCGAGAAAAATTTAACTTTCCATCAATAATTTCCCAACGTTTGAACCAATTTTTGATAATAACTTTAGCGGCTATATAAAACATTAGTGTGATAACTCAAACTCAGATATGGTAAGACCATTCCGTCGAAAATTTTCGCCGGATGACGGTCCATCAAAATTATGTCGGAAAACACAGTACATTCTTGTACTGCAATAGTGAAATGATCTATATATATTGTGTGAGACATTAGACTTAATATAACTGAATAATAGTTCTGCATGTCATCTTCCTAATCATTTTGTTGTATGAGAAATAATTGGATGTAACTAAGCAAATCCCATAAAGTTGATTCCTTGTTTTGGCTCAAAAACCTTATACACATCTTATTTTTTTATAACCAAAATCGCCAAATTTAGTGTTTTTACGTAAATATTAATGGATGTGTATATCACCCAAACAATCACATAACATGAAAATTGGATATTATTATTTTTTAAAAAAAATTCGAAAAAGGTTGAGAGAAGTTCTTCATCCACCACAAGAAAAGAAATACACTTTTCTATTCACCTCACCTTTCGCTTTCCTTATCTATGAGACCCTGAAAGCCCATCACCCTTTATTTATCTTCATATAACTAATATTTATATTATAATTACTATTACTCTTCTTATATACTTTATATTATAAATATCCTTACTTTCGTCCTCTCATCGCCTGTCTCTCCTCTTCCTCTTCCCGTTCCGTTTATCCGCAAACGGAGCCTGTGTTCGCTGCACCTGCTTCAGTCATCACCCACCCCCCAAATTGGGTATAGTATATAAAATTTAATACAATCATCTCTCCCTTTCTCTCTCTCTCTCATATATCATATCTGTGTATTTAAGAAGGGTTTTGAGTACTTGTTTCTTTAGTATGTGAATAAAGGTCATATGTAGGGATATATATATATATATATATATATATATATATATATATATATTATAGCTAAGAATCTTTGAATGGTGCTTTGAGCGTATAATTTGGATTGGAATTTGATTTCTACTATATTACGCTTTTAAATTATCACAAAAAAAAAAACTAAAGGATGCTTCATACTAATGTTCATAACTTCATATACATGCTTGTTACTTAATTTGTTCGTCAGAGAGAGGTTAGTGTACGTGTACGTGTAAAGCAATTTCGCCAAACTTCCAAAAATCTTGGAACATACTCGTGTTTCCATTTCTTTACTTTTCTTAACAATCAACCAAAAAAAAGAAAAACAAATATTTCACGTGATGAACGAGAATATTAAATACGAAAAAAAAAATCAAAATCTTTATAGCGAGGGAAAAAAGAAGTAAAGCATATCCACTCAATAAAATTTTTAAAACATTAGTTCATTACTATGAGAAAGCCACATCCCCACTATCTAGATATGTACCCATCACATTCCTACCTCTCAAGCTCAAATTTTAGACACGTATAATTTATGTTGCAGTTCATCTTCAAATCTTTAATAATTAATATTTCTCTGTATCATTTTTAAAAAAAAACTTTTAATTTTCATTTAATCTACCTTTTTTAAATAAAAACACTATTAAGTAAAATGAATTCAACCAATAAAAAACATATTGTAAAATATAAATAATAAAAAAAATCAAATACATTTAATTTTTTTGCATAGAAAGTTAAAAACATCACTTAAAATAAAACAAACTTTTTTTTTTCTAAAACACCACTTAAAGTAATACGGAAGGAGTACTTAATACAACCAGATCCGCGCTCTCTCTCTTTCTGGTTTAATTATTGGCTAATTATAGTTAATGGCCATATTATTGTGTGAGCATTCTTTACTTTTTACAATTTAGATAGGTGGTTTAGAATCTTTAGATATGGAATTTAATCCAAAGTTATATAGACAGATAATCTAAAATTATGTATATCAAACTAAATCTTCTATGATTTAATTATTTACATAAAATTTGACTACAAATACTAAAAAATATTATATTTCCAAATTTGAGATGAAATATTTATATTATTTTAAAATAGATGATTATTGTTTTTGTCAAAAAGTATTTGCAGAAATAAATGTACGTAAAAAAAAGCTTTATTCTTTATTTATATGTACAAACAAGATACAAGTCCTAATTTAAGCATGTATCTAAATTATTATTATTATTTTTCTCTAATTTTCTATCTGGTCAATTATTTTTTTAGGAAAGGTAAAAAAAAACTTGCTTTTTCTGGTAAAAGGAATTATTTTTTATTTATAAATAATTTGTTTGGGTCAATGACTTGCACAGAGAACTGAGCAAGACATGGGAAACGAATCATACGAAGATGCCATCGAATCTCTCAAGAAGCTTGTCATGTAAGTAAATATTGAAGATATAGAAAACGGATGAAAGACTTTTGTAAAATGGGAGGCTTAATTATATATAATAGTAATTGAAAATTAAATGGTTTTAAGAAATTGGTTTTTTTTAATCAAAAGGAAGATGAGGAAAACAAAATAGAGTTATTATTTTAGTTTCATAACATTTCTTCGTGTAACAATATGCGGGCAGTGAGAAGGATGAGCTGAAGGATGTGGCTGCGGCCAAGGTGAAGAAGATCACTGCGGAGCTTCAGACAGTCTCGTCGTCCGACAGCAAATCTTTCGATCCCGTCGAACGAATTAAGGAAGGCTTCGTCACCTTCAAGAAGGAGAAATACGAGTAAATAATAAATTCATCTCTCCCTTCTTCTTAATTTCTTATCAATATATAATTTAGTAATATATTATCCAATCATTTCATTGCAGTACGAATCCTGCTTTGTACGGTGAACTCGCCAAAGGTCAAAGCCCAAAGGTAAAATAAACATAAGAAAGATTAATAAATCAAATTCATATACTGCTGTTGTATGTTTATTTATATAATATGGTCGTATATTATGAATTGTGCAGTACATGGTGTTTGCTTGTTCGGACTCACGTGTGTGCCCATCACACGTACTAAACTTCCATCCAGGAGATGCCTTCGTGGTTCGTAATATCGCTAATATGGTTCCTCCTTTTGACAAGGTAACACTCTTTCTACAATACATTAATTTACATCACTAATTATTCTGGAACCTTCTGACTCAAACGGAGTGTTTGACTTTGACATATGAAGGCATGACGTGGCTTTTCTGTTTTTTATATAATTGCAGGTCAAATATGCAGGAGTTGGAGCCGCCATTGAATACGCTGTCTTGCACCTTAAGGTCAATCCCTCTCTCTCAATAAATATATTTTTTCTCTCTTTAGACTGCTTTTGTGATTTTCTAAAAATTGCTTGATGCACAGGATGCATGTTAGTTTATATCAATTTTACTTATTAGTTGGTATGACATGACATTTATAAATGGATGCTCCTATGAGAAAAATTTTAAATACATGTAAATGGATAGATGTATTCATGGAGTCAGGAATCCAAAATTGCCGTGTAATCGGGTATTGCGATACGTAATGGGCCTTTATTGGGCCGGACTGTGTTTAGTGTGTATTTGTATTGTGAATCTGTGATTAATGTGACGTGAGTATATCCATCAATACCTATTGATTGTATGTTTATTGAAATTTATGAATGTAGGTGGAAAACATTGTGGTGATAGGGCACAGTGCATGTGGTGGCATCAAGGGGCTTATGTCATTTCCTCTTGACGGAAACAACTCCACGTAATATTTTTTCTTATAATTAATTTTTGGGGTTTTTTTTTTCTGTTGGACATTTCTAAAATTTGAAAAATTGTCTCATAAGATAATTTTTTATAGGGGAAATGTTAACAAAATAGCTTTTGGTTAGTTCTGATGATATGTTTACTTTAATTGCAGTGATTTCATAGAGGACTGGGTCAAAATCTGTTTACCAGCAAAGTCAAAGGTTTTGGCAGAAAGTAAAAGTTCAGGATTTGAAGACCAGTGTGGCCGATGCGAAAGGGTACGTATATTCTCCATTTAGTTTTCAGTTAAACTTTAGTTATTCATTAGAATATTAGATAGTTAAATTATTTATGACTCGTTTTATCTTACATATTCTTATTTATGTTAATTGGTAAAAAAAAAAAGAAGACATTTTTGCTAAGTTAACAGATGAGAGCGGGGTTAAATCTTTGCGATATATATACAATTTCAATCTCCCATACAAAACAATTACAATCTTTCGTTATCTGTTAAGTACGCCACGTTAAACATTTGAAATGTTGTATTCGCTTAGTTTTAGTTTTCGAAATAATTATGTGTAATGTCTCTATCTTTATCGCAATATAATTTTATAATATAAATGTATAAATATTGCAGGAGGCAGTGAATGTGTCACTAGCAAACCTATTGACATATCCATTTGTAAGAGAAGGGGTTGTAAAAGGAACACTTGCTTTGAAGGGAGGCTACTATGATTTTGTTAACGGCTCCTTTGAGCTTTGGGGACTCCAATTTGGAATTTCTCCCGTTCTTTCTATATGAACCAATACATCACCATCACCATCACCACCACCACCATCATGATCATCATCATCACCAACATCATACCAACGTCGTCGTCGTCGTCATCACCACCATCATCATGTTATAATTTTATTTAATTGCTGTTTGTAATTGCAATGCACCTTTACTGGCAATAAGCTTCTTTTCCTTCATTATGCGTCTTATGAAATAAATAAGGAGATTATATAAAAATCATGTTTATTTTCGTAGATATCATTTTGCTTTTGTCAGTTAAAAATTAATTTGTTTTGCTTTTGTTTTCATTAATTTGGTTTGATTTATAACATGGGAGGATAACAAAATCGTAGAAAATTTATAATATTCATCAAATAAAAATTGCGAAATGAAAAATGTTATTTTGGTATTTTTTATTGAATTGCGAGATGAAAAATGTACATTTTCATCAAAAAATGTTAAAACCGTTGTCTACATTAGAGATATGGCTACCATACTACATTACGATCGATCTGGAAAATTTTGGGAATCATTACCTCTTCATTTCCATTTTACATGACTTACATGTCCCCATGTAGATCATCAACAACCCGGTAGATTTATCAACAACCCTCCACTTAGAATATAGATTTCAACTGTAATATTATCATGCATTGTAGTATATAACTGTCTGTGCAATTAAAATCAAGGAGGGAGTTGGGGGGACAAGCCTTCAAAGAGCATATTAAAAATCAAAGACAAAGAACATAAATTAAATTATTAATTAAGATGGGGGACAGCTTTGTCATAAAAATTTATAGAATTTTTTAGGGACGTGTGAAAATTTGACCCACTATATTGTCTGACTACTAAGTATTAACTTTTTTCGTTTATAGTAAAGATCCCAGGGCAATCAAAGTTTGTGTCAAATTTCTCATTTACATACACATTAGTATCGTTTTAACTATCATCGGCATTTAGGGAAACACAAATAATCTTTTATATCTTTTCTTAAATTAAGGTGAAAAAGTATATTAATTAGTAATCAAATCATATGTACTAGTTTCTGTATCCACTTATGGTGTTCTTCTTTTCAAATTTAAATAAGATCAAAGACGTATATCTCAAAGTAAAATAAATAAATTATATATACAAATTCTAGCCTACCGTTATCTATAGTCTCTTTAGTTTTAGCTTATAACTTGAACCAACATTTAATAGCTTTATATGAACACTACACAAACAGATCCAATTTCTTTTTTTTTTTAGCTTAGGAAGAAAGTCAAGAAACAACTATAACATTTATAGATGCATAGAGTTTTTAAGCATATACATTTAACCCAAGAAAGTTCACCTAATTTAAAGACTTAGCCAATCATACACTACGACATCAACAACTTATAATCTAAGATTGTTGATGTATTAGTGTTTGATCAGCTTTGAATATAACAAAACACAAAACATAAACCAATACTAAAAAAACAAAAACACACATCAAAAACAGTGTTCGTCTATAAAATCCATCATGTTGGTGAGTGTACTTAGCTCAAACTCATCCTCATGAACCCAAAGGGAACTCAAGTAGTTGCTTCCTTGACGAAAATCTTCTTGAATTACATCTCCGAGAATATTATTGTTATCGTCAATATTCGAGATTTTTGTTTCTTCTGATGTTTCAGTAGGATTCGGGAGATTGATCTGATAAACAATATCACCATTGCTCTGTTTGGTTTTCGGATCTTTGATTCCTAGTTTCTTACTAAGATGCGTGTTCCAATAGTTCTTCACTTGATTATCCGTTCGACCCGGCACTCTTTTAGCAATTAAAGACCACCTAATTAAATACACATGTTACAAATAATACTAATTATCATGTGAGAGTATTTTATTGAAAGTTAGAGAATAAAAACATGTGTTACCAAGCAAGCTTGAGAAGTAGACAATCACGAATATTTATGATTATTTACAGTGATGAAAAATGGATAGAAATGTATTTTTCTTCTTCTTGAAATAACTAGTTTAATTGAGTAGATAAAATTAAATTTAAGTAAATATAATGAAGGTATACCTATTACCAAGCAACTTGTGGAGCCTAATGATAAGATCTTCTTCTTGCTCGGTGAAATTGCCTCTTTTCACATTTGGGCTGAGATAATTCATCCACCTCAATCTACAACTCTTTCCACATCTCTTTAAACCTAATAAACATACATACAATGTATTCATCTATGAGGATCTTAATTCATTTTTTTTTAAATGTAACCCAGTACTATGTTATCATCATCAATTCTCACTCATGAACAGTAAATAAAATTTAGGGAGGCATGATATTCCAGTTTCAACAACTAACGAGATGATAATATAGAGTTAACTTATATTAAAAGGCATGCAAATCTAAAACAACAGAATATATACAACCCTTAACCTTAAACCATTCATGTGACAAAAAAGAAATCATATATAATGTTGATTTTCGCCCCCACCCAAACACAAAAAAAAAAACGTTAGAGAGAGAGATAGAGAGGTAGAGAGAGAAAAAGAGACCAGTCTTTTTGGCAATACGATTCCAATGGCCTTTGCCTTGAGCTTTGACATAATCCATGAGGATCTTGTCTTCTTCTACTGTCCACAAACCTTTCTTGTACTCATTGTTTCCTTCTTCTCCACTACTACTTACTTTCTTTCTCATTCTTTTTGTTTCCTTGGAAAATAGACGAGAGAGGTCATAAAAAGAGAGAGATAAAGAGGTTCAGTGAGTTGTTATTTGACGGAGTTATTAATAGTACTACAAGTTCAGAACCTAGTGGAATATTTATGTATATAGTATAAATAATAGTATTTAATAACGAGATATAGGTATATACAAATATTAATGATTGTAGACTTATTAGATAATGACATAATGTATTGATTGTGTCTAGCATGTGATGATGATTGTAAATAATAATGGACTTCTGAGATGCAAGCTGGTAATTACTGATACAGATTAGTTTAATGACTTAATCTAGATTTCCCACTAAAACATGAAAACATGGACCGCTTAAGATGGTCTTGGGGGACACAAAAATCACGTGTATGTTTTAAAAGATTCGGCTTTGATCTTAGAGCTCTTTCGGCATCGAAGTTTCATGTGTCAGGCTAGTGTTTTAATTTTTTTTCTGTAATCTTGAGTAACTGAAATAAATTATAAAGATATATTAAACCGAAAATATGTACACCATTATTGTTCTACATTCGATCATCAAAAATCCCACATGATGATGGAAACCCAAAAGAGTTTGAGGACTATTACAAAATCCAACATATAACTGAAGTACTGAAGGTTCTTGCTGCAACGATTGGAAGGTAAGATCGATACTAACCGGCTATTATCAATGTCAAAATAAAAATTCTTCATATGAGATCCTTTATCAGGATATTTAACATGACATTGAAAAAATTGTAATGCCTAATACATTAATTTTTATTTTGTACAATGATACCCTTGGACCAGCATCCGGGAATCTTGGATTAGTGTATTAGACTATTCATGACAATTAATTTTGTATATATAATAGTGGCATGAAGTTAGGAATTAGGTTATGGGAGATGTTTAATTAGAAGATGATGTTGACTCTCTTGGGATTAGAATTTTTCACGGAAAAAAAAACAGTGTTATTGTAAGAAAGAAAGAGAGAATAGAAGCTCCCTCTCTTATCATTAAAAAATATCTTGATCTTTGTGCCTCTCCATACGTATCTTGTTATGTTATATTATGTGGAGTAGTTTTTGGGGGTTAAATAGCATTTGCGATGCATATTTAATTCAGAATTTGTTTTGTTGATATTTTTTCACATCTTTTTTTGTCGATTTACTTAGTAAGAATTTATGGTTTTATGGAAAATGAGTTTTTTCCATTGACTATATCAGTAATTGTCAAAGTTTTGACATTATATATATGTACATAAGTAATATAATCTGCAACTAATACGACAAACAATAGTAATGATAAGATTCATAGTTAATGTTTTTCATATATTAGAGTCTGCTGCGTAGAAAATCTCAATGGTCTATTTGGGAAATGCAATGACATTTCGAAATTTATTTTGAGAAAATAATTTTTTTTATAAAAGAAAACTTGAGGCAAGGATATAGCTGGCACATTTAAAAATTTAGACATATTAAATTAGTGGGCGTTCAAATACTAGTTCGGATTTGATTCAAGTTTTTAGAGTTTTGAATTTAGGCTTCTAGACTTTGTTTATCTATTTTATATTTTTGGGTAGAGTTTGGTTCGGGTTATTTCGGATTCGATTTGAGTTTACTATTTTTTTTTACCCGATCATAACCCAAATTATCCATTAGTTCGTATTTCGGATCAGTTATTTTGCATCCGAAATAATCATTATTCTCGAAAAATATATAAAGTACTCATTAACCTGAACTAACTTAAACAAAATCACAAACAAACTAGATCAATTTTTTTTTAAAGGCCATACTCCATAGTCCATACAATCATACATTCAACCAACAAGCCAATAAGAAAGAAAGAACACAAGTCAAGCTAATAAAAGAGAGATTCAAGTCCATGAAGCTAATAAGAAAGTAAAACACAAGTCCATGAATCTTCTCTTAGATCCTATTACATCAAATTTCAAAATTGCAATGATCTTATTACCTTATTACTTTGTAGGCGACTTGTACCATTGGAGTTTAGTTTCTTTTTGTATCTTTGGAGTTTCAAACTCTGGAAACAATAAAGTCAAACAGAATGTTAAACAACTAAAAGTGTACATTTCTCAAGCTTATTTTCATATTCAATTTCAGCAAGTAGTTATGCATTTGTAAGCACTTTTGAGTCATACTTAATGTTTTGTTTCATACACTGTTCTGTACATATCAAAACTTCAACTATATACTAAGTTAGACAACTTCTATGTGGGTCTATGATTCTACCACTAGTATTAAATGCGTTCTCGGATGCAATAGAGGGCACTTGCAATGCAAGTACGTAAGTAGCAATCTCTATTAAAATTAGATATATGTGACTCTTGAGTCCACCAAAAGAGTACATCATACTCTACTCCAATACTACTACTGTGCCTAGGGCTACTCTAAACACTGGGAGTAGTGTCAATAAGTGGGATAATAATTTTCTGCAACATTTCGTTGTATAATAACTATCTATATTTCTGTTGTCAATAAATATATAAAACCATCTATTTTTCTCTTTTTATTTTTCAAATAAATATAATAACCACGTCGTAAAAAATAGTACCAAAGAATTCGATGGACACCTAACTCTATCATTCAAATCTAGTTTGATTTTCATATGAGGTTTGCGTATTCCATGGCCAAGGAATTTGTGATTCACAAGTTTACCATCACTTTAAAAATCACGCAATGATATAAGCTACGAATTGAATGATCTATTTGGATACACTTACATAATTAGGGCATAAGAAGCTGTATGCTTTAGAAAGTATGATATTTAAAAAAAAGCTGTTATGTTATTATACATTAGTTCAATGGTAAAGTTAACCTTAACTCCATCTTTTCTCTTCACGTGTCGGCTTTGTCATTGCTTTTGTCAAACCTTTTTGTCGTGTGTTTCCCTAAGTCTTATCATTGTTCGTTCTTTTGTGTTCTCATGAGTTTTACCCTCGTTCGCCAGGAACGCGTTCATAATATTCTTTATCGGAGCCAAAATCTTTATCGGCCCAGCTGGAATTTTGTTGGTGAACTGATACAACGAGTTTTAACATAAAATAAAACTATAAGTGCACAGACAAAAGCAATAGTATAGATGGGATCGAATCCACAGAGACCAAAATTACACTACGAATTCTCAAGAATGAAAAGAAGCTTAGACAAGAAATTATGGTTTGTTGTAAAATAAACAAAGAAATAAAAGCAAATTGTTGTAAACTTATGGATAAAAACGTCAAGCTTTAGGGATATTCTCAGGAAATCACAAATAAAAAATCAGACAATTATTCAGAGAACAGATAAATTCAATTTTGAACTCAAACAGAAACATTTAATTAATCCACTGTGGTGGTATCAATTACTTTATCTATCAACCTAAAATTCTAAACTGTCGCTTGAACTTAGAATTCTAGATAAGCATTTGCTAACAGGTTCAATTTGTTCACGAATTGCCTTAGTATCAACTTTCGTTGGCTAAAGATAATTCGCTCACCTATGTTCGAGCAAACAACCTATAAACTTTTGGAGAATAGGTAAAACCTAAATCAGAGACTAAGTGATCAATTTAGTCTAAGCAATGAACACAACAATAAGTGAAGATTATAATGATAGAATCCCTATCTATGTCTAATTCAGTGATTCAAGATTTTTTTTTGAAACCCTAAAACATAACTATGGATCTACTCAGACATGGATATAGAGAAAACGCAGAGAGATGAATAAGAACTCATAATCATAGAATAAGAAATCAAAAAGGGTTCAGAAATCTTCTCAAGATGTAGAGTCAGAGATTCATCTCCCAAGCTTACAGATATCCAAAATCAAAAGCAAAACTATGGTTTGTCTCTAGTGTATGTAAGAAAAAGTTGTAGAATGAAAAGTGCCAAAGGATGGATCCTTTCTTTCTAGTGACATTACATGAGTTTATATAGAGTTTAAGAGGCTTGGAGGAGTCTAGAGCGTCCTTAGAAGGCTCTGGAACCTCTTAAACTCGACCCAAAGCTTTCCTTAAATTGTATTTCGCATTAACCGATTTTTTGTTTTCTGCACAGTGACTCAACATCGATGAGCCACGGTCGATGCTTGTGGTCGATGGGCTTCTCTAGAATGGACGTCGACAGGCCACGGTCGATGCTTGCGTCGATTTTCTTCGTTAGGGTGGGCGTTGACAGGCCACGGTCGATGCTCGCGTTGATTATCTTCGTCTTCAAGTTCAGGTCCGAGGCAAAGCATCGACAGGCCACGGTCGATGCTGACTATCGATGGCTTGCCCAGGGATAGGCGTCGACCGGCCACGGTCAATGCTAGGGCTGCTGCTTCCTTTGTGAGGCTCTTGAGATATTTTTTTCATGATGTTCTTGACCCTAGCAAGTAGCTCCAAGGTCCCTATAGCTTCTTAAGGTCCCACAATGCTATGAAAGTGTACGATTTCCTCCAAGTATCTATAAACACAAAAACAAATGCAAATGCATTAAAACTATCATAAATGCAAGTTATAAACATATAAAACTAAGATAAAAGTATGCAAGAAAGCATGTAAAATACGATGTTATCAATTTTCCCACACTTACCTTTTTGCTTGTCCTCAAGAAAACAAAAATTAAGCATGGTGAAGAAATGCTAAAAACAGTAAAGATAAAGAGAGTGAACTTGTACCTTGTGACATTGTTGTGCTTAATACTTTTCGACCTTGTGGAAGTGGAATGATCTCTGCCGTACTTACGTACTTCGCCATAAGCATAATAACTCACCTTAGTTTGAACCGCTCCTCCTTCGATCTTAGACTCCTCATTATTGACTCCTCTTTTTATTCTAAGCACGGTTCTCAACTTGGGAATATCGATCAAAGGACATGAACACTTACTCTTTCGGATTTCTGTAAGCTCAAGATCGATCGATTTCTCTTCTTTTCCTCACTTCATTTACAATTTATTTCCTCTTCCTTTTCTCACTTCAAGGTCCATCGGTTTCTCCCTAATTTTCTAGGGTATCATTTTTTTTTATCGATCGCCTTTTCTCTTAAACTCTTTTAAGACAAGTTTTTTTGAGACACGAAAATTAAAAGTGGTTGCTTCTAATGCCCGGTTCGCTTCTATATCCTTTTTCTTTCTTTTTTTTCCTCTTTCTTTTCTTTTCTTTTCTTATCTAATCGAAGGGAAGGAAGATGGGAATAGTTCTTACTTAGACGAGCCTTACAGGGTCTCATAGAGGTATCATGTCCGATGTATCTCAAGCCCTAAATCGAGAATAATTAAATTCATTAAGGTGAAAAGTCAACTCTAATTCGTCTAAGTCTCCGGAAGAATGATCTTTTTGGGGTTTATTGATCCACTCATGGATTTTCCAAATTTTCAATAAAGATCACACACTATCCAGCAAAGCATCCAAACATTAGCACAAATAACATAATTTAACAAGTTCTATTGCTACCTCATTAAAAATCTTTTCACATGTTATTGAACTTATGAACGAGGAAAAGAGTGTAACAATCTCTCAAAATGCAAAAAACTTATGGTAAAACTTCCATCAAAAGATATCAAAGAAAAAGAATTACCTCTATAGATCGCAAGACTCCCCCATACTTAAATCACAATGTCCGCGTTGTGAGAGAAAACTGTAAAAAGGAAAAAAAGCAAGAGAATTTTACCGTAATTCTCTTATCGGGTGTGCGGGTTGGCAGCTCCCACGGTTGCAAGTCCTTGATTTGTTGGAATATTTTTTTTTTTTTTTGAAACCTAAATGAAAAATATCAGAAAACTAAGAAAATAAGATGAAAATATGTACATGTACCTGTGGCTTGCCTCCCACCAAGCGCTTGTTTGAAGTCATTAGCTTGACTTGGATGCCTTTTAGGCACGAGAAGGATCACTGAGAGGAATTGTATCTCCTTCAGTGATTTATGTTTCAGCAAAATATTTTTTTAGGTGATGACCATTAACCACAAAGTCTCCTCCTGCAGGGTCCAGAAACTCTACAGCTTCATATGGTCTCACTAATTTAATGGTGAATGGACCTGACCAACGCGATTTAAGCTTCCCAGGAAAAAGTTTCAGGCAAGAGTTTGTCAAGCCCCTAAAGGTTTATTTCAGGAAGAAAGGAAAGGAAAACGAGGGGGTGGAGCAGAAAAGCAAGTGTTTGGAGCCACGTTTCATTAAATATAAAGGCTGAGGATAGAGACAGCAAGAGGAGACACGAGAGTTGGAGCGGCTTAAAGCAAATTGGAGTGCGAGAACAAGGAGCGTGGCGTGGCAATGCGGAGAGAAGCGTTGGGAGTGCATCGTGGCCTGACCACAAAGGAGCATGGGAGGCGATGGTGTATATAAGGAGTGGTACATGAGTGAAGAAGGCAGGCTTTTGGTGGATTCGGCTAGTGAGGGGAGTTAGAGGAGAAAGAATTCAGGATTTTAGTTTTCATTTCTATCTGTCTTTGTTTCTTAAATAATCCTCTGTACTTAATTTTGGTTTATGAAAAGAAGGGACTTTCTTATTGAAATCAGCTGTTACATTGAGAGTTTGAGTGAACAGGATCATCTAAAATTACGAGAGAGAAACACAAGTGAGAAAATATATTGAGAGAGGTAGCTGGTCTCAACAAGCTGAGTGCGTGAAGCAACAAAAATGACGGCTTTATCTCCGATTGCGAGTCTCGAGCTAGAGTCTCGAACCCGGAAATGCGGTTCCACGAAATCTGGTAGCCATCTTAGCAGACAGAACATCTCCGATCTGTTTAGCGACTAGAAAGGTAAGCGGTAACTCAGATCGGTACAAACCAGAGCGGAGTTTGATCAAAACCCGAGGCGAGATGAAGAAAGATATGAGGCATTGGAAGAGGGACAAAAAGACATTGCTCATACCTTGGCAGAATATCAGGAGAATGTTGAGCGTTTGATAACGGCAACAATCAACAAGGCGTTGCAAACACCGTCTCCGACACCACCGCGTCACTCGTTGCAAACGCCGACGTCGACACCGCCACGCTTATAGAACCCTCACCAGGAACGTGAGTACGCTCTTTTTCGAAACCCAGAAAAACAACCGCTGCGAATAGAAGATAACAGCAGAGCTCCGCCGTACCCACCGACACACCGTGAACATGAGCCAACACAGATGGTGGAAATCACCGGGAACAGACCCCATCGGATGGAGTTCAAAGAACTCCAACCACCACCGCCAGAAGGTTTAACAAAGAAACTAGAGATGCCGATCTTTGAGGGGTACAATACTTTCGCGTGGCTGTCGAAAGTTGAAAGATTTTTCCGTTTGGGAAGATATTTCGACAAACAGAAACTAGATCTCGTGTCGATGAGTCAGTGCTATAGGATGGTTTAACTCAGACTTGGTTATCGATCCTTTTCGCGATTGGGGGAATTTTAAAGACTGGTTATTGCTCCGATTTGGTAATGTTCTCTCACGTGGACCAAGTCAAACATTGTGTTGTTTGAAACAAAATGGGCCTGTGAAGGAATATGTGGCCCGATTTGAAGATTTAGTTTCTCAAGTCTCATTGGATGTTACTACTCTTTAAGGTATCTTTCTTAATGGGCTTAAGAAATCATTGCGAGATGTCGTTCTCATGATGAAACCAAACTCTTTGACCGAGATACGTGCGTATGCTCTATCAATGGAATCCGAGGCTTTGACAAGAATGGTAGCACGAGAACATCAACAAGAGTACAAGAGTTTCTCATCTCCGAACAAGATGCAATTTTCCCAAGGGTGGCGAACACGGGATGTAACCAAAGAGGTGGAGCAACAACCAGAAAAATCGCTCGACAAACCAGCCGAGAGACCAAGAATGAATACAAACAATACATCAATGACAGAACAAAAGCGTCGAGGATTATGCTTCCGATGCAATGCGAAATGGTCACGTGAGCATAACAAGGTTTGCCCGAAAAGACTCGTTCAGCTGATCACATTGGTGGATGGGTTTGAATGTGAGGTTCTTAACTCAAATATAGAGGTTTCACATGAGTTAGATTCTGATTCAGACAATGAAGACACAAAAAAGCAATCTTCTTTGATGAGTCTCTCATTCAACATTTTCATGGGAATCGATACACCGATAACAACGAAGCTTCGTGCCGTCTTCGGTAAAACAGAGGTGATTGTCATGATTGACAGTGGTGCCAGTCATAATTTTATATCTCCAGATACTATCAAGCGTTTGAATTCGAAAATCAGCAAAACTAGAGATTTAGAGGTCAGATTGGGTACGGGAATATCAGCAACATGAACAGGAATTTGCACAAGGGCTTGCTTTGAATTGGCTGGTACAAGTTTCATAGATGACTTCATTTCACTTGAGCTGGGTGATGCCGATCTGATTTTGGGAAATAAGTGGTTAGGCACGCTTGGTGATATGAACTGTAACTGGAAGCATCATCGCATCAATTTCAAGTATAAAGAGAAGTTGGTAACTTTACAAGGGGAGCACAATTTGCATAAAACTCAGTTAGCTTGGACAGAGGGTATTCAAAACTACATTTTTCAGACCAAAGGTGTTGAGTTTGACCTTCATGAAGCAGGAAATCAGCAGCAAGCGCCCATTCCTATCATGATTATGGATGTTCTTAACTCATTTGATAAAGGTATTCTCAGAACCACATGCACTTCCACCATTACGAAACAGGGAACATGGTATCACATTATTACCAGGGGCAAAAGCAGTTTCCGTCAGGCCATATAGGTATCCTCACGCACATAAAGCAGTCATTGAGTAGTTGGTTTTGGAAATGTTGCAATCCAGAATTATACGACGAAACACCAGTCCGTTTTCAAGTCCGGTTATCTTGGTTCCTAAGAAAGACAAAAGTTGGAGATTTTGTGTGGATTACAGGGCTTTGAATCGAGTCACAACACCAAACCGGTTTCTAATCCCAGTGATTGATCAATTATTGGATGAGCTCCATGGGGCTGCCGTATTTTCCAAGCTAGATTTGCGAGCGGGCTACCACCAAATTCGCATGAGAGAAGAAGACATCCCCAAGACAGCATTTAGGACGCATGAAGGACATTACAAGTTCTTGGTTATGCCTTTCGGGTTAATGAATGCCCCAACAACCTTCCAAACACTCATGAATGAAATCTTTCGCCTATATCTTCGTCACTTTGTTCTTGTCTTCTTCGACGACCTTTTGATTTTTAGTCACAATGTGGCTGACTATGTAGAGCATCTCACATTAGTGCTACAGGTGTTTGCTGAACATTCACACTTTGCGAACAAGAAAAAATGCCTCTTTGCACATATGTCATTGGAATATTTGGGTCATATAATCTCCATTCATGGTGTCTGCGAAATGATCGGTCTTTGGCTGACAAATGTACGTATGAGGAAGGAATTACGTGTTTTTGGGCTTAACGAGGATCTTGAAAGTTCGTCGGAATTGTGGTTTCAGACCACTCCCAGAACAACTCAAGAAAGACTATTTTGCTTGGTCGGCGGAAGCACAATCCCGACTCTCCACTTACCTGATTTCAATTCACCTTTCACAGCCAAAACATGCAGTGCAGGCACGTTCTCCTTCGGGATAAAAGGCCATCTTTCTTTAGTTATGCACTAAAGCCACGGAATAACCGATCAGCCTATGAGCGAATTGATGAGCATAATGATGGCGATTCTGAAATGACATCATTACTTGTTGAGGAGACATTTTATTGTAGCACGGATCAGAGGCCTTAAATTTTGTTGGAGTAGAAGAGGTCTCTTTGGATTATCAGAAATGGCTGCTTTCAATTGATCTTTATTTGACTTGAAATTCACTATAATGGGGAATTACAAATCGAGTAGCGGATGAATTACATCGAATTGCTTTCGTTAAATGCTTGATAGGGTTTGTTTCACACTGCTAGCTGTTGCGATCTTCTGATCATCTTATGGGAAGAATTGAAGAAGGAGATACAGCACGACATCACTTTACAACAAATTCGGTCCAAATTACTTGTAAATTGGTTAGCTAAACCGGGTTGGTCAATTCGTGATGGGATGGTTTGGTTTAAAATTGTTTGGTTATTCTAAGACTTGACAGTATACAGTAATGCTCCACGAAGCACACTACAGCATCTTAGGTCGTGGCATTCTAAAAACGAAAATCAAACGAGTTTTCATTGGGAAGGAATCAAGGCTGACATCAAAAAATTTGTGAGTGAGTGTGAAATTTGTCAGACCCACAAGGCTTCGAATCTCTCTCCGGCCGGACTTCTGCAGCCTCTCCCGATCCCATCTGCAGTTTGGGAAGACTTGAGTATGGATTTTATTGAGGGTCTTCCAATTTCACAGGGATTCAACTCAATTTTTGTGGTCATTGATCGATTGAGCAAAGTTGCTCACTTTATTCCTCTCCGTCACCCGTGATACTGCGATGTTGCTCGAAATTCATCTCGAAATCGTTCACCTCCATGGATTCCCAGCATCAGTCGTTTCTGACAGGGATCAGATCTTCTTGAGCACCTTACGGAAGGATCTCTGCTGACTCGGAGCGAGTGAAGTACATTACTTAACACCATCCGAGGCAGACGTCAGCTAGGCGCTTTAAATCAATGCATAGATGGATATTTGCGTTGCTTCGCGTCTTCTCAACCCAGATCGTGGCACAAATCCCTCTTGGGCAGAACTTTGGTACAATTGCTCCTTCCATTCTACAATTAATACAACTCCTTTTCGAATTGTGTATGGTCGTGATCCACCTGCGATAATACGCTTTGAAGAAGGATCAACGTCTAATTTTGAATTGGAAGTTGCTTTGAGAGAATGTGATAATATGCTGGTGGTGATCAAGGAAAACTTGGCTCGTGCACAGGATGCCATGATGCGGTCAGCTGATAAACACAGACGTGATGTGGAATTTTCAGTTGGGATGTGGGTTTACTTGAAATTGAAACTTTATAGGCAATTGTCAGTGGTTCGACGTTTGTGCCAGAAGTTAGCAGCTAAGTTCTATGGCCCATTCCAGATTATAGAACGAGTGGGAAATGTTGCTTATCGCCTGAATCTGCCTGCTGAGGCAAAGATACATAATGTGTTTCATGTTTCACAGTTAAAGGAAGTTTGGGGAGACAGTCATCAGACACTATCAATTCCACCTTTGTTACATCAATATGATCAAGTCGTTATGGAACCGGAAACAGTCTTGGACACTAGGTACACCACGACTGGTGATCTTGAATATAAAGCTGAGGAGCAGAAAAACAAGTGTTTGGAGCCATGTTTCATTAAATATAAAGCTGAGGATAGAGAAAAACAAGAGGAGACACATAAGTTGGAGGCGCTTAAAGTAAATTGGGTGCAGAATAAGGACAATGACGTGGCTGGTACGGAGAGAAGCGTTGGGGGTGCATATATGGCACAACCCTAAAGGAGCGTGGGAGGCACTCTTGTATATAAAGAGTGGTACATGAGTGAAGAAAGGCAACTTTTAGGTGGATTGTGGCTAACTCTGGGAATTAGAGGCAGTGAGGTTTCTCTCGGAGAAACTCACTGATTTGGTTTTAGTTTTCATTTCTATCTGTCTTTGTTTCTTAAATAATCCTCTATACTAATTTTGGTTTATGAAAAGAAGGGACTTTCTTATTGAAATCAACTGTTACATTGAGAGTTTGAGTGAACAAAGATCATCTAAAGTTACAGAGAGAAACACAAGTGAGAAAATATATTGAGAGGTAGCTGGTCTCTTAACAGAGTTGAATAGCAAAACCTGATCGTTTGGAGCAAAGTTCCTATTGATGATCCTCTTGTCATGATAGGCTTTGGTTCTCTCTTTGTATATCCTTGAATTCTCATAAGCCATATGTCGAATCTTATCTAGTTCATTCAATTGCATCAACCTCCTTTCAGAAGCAGGTTTGATATCAAAGTTCAACAACTTTACAGCCCATGCTGTTTTTTGTTTGAGCTCCACTGGAAGGTGACATACTTTCTCATAGACAAGATGAAACGGTGTTGTTTCCAATGGTGTTTTGTAAGTAGTCCTGTAAGCCCAAAGAGCATCATCAAGTTTCGCAGTCCAATCTTTCCGTGTTGTACTTACAATCTTCTATAGAATGCTCTTGATTTCCCTATTGGAGACTTCTACCTGTCCACTCGTCTAAGGATGATAAGGAGTGACTACCTTATGTTTGACCCCATGCGTTCTCAACAAACTCTCAAAGACCTTATTGATGAAATGAGATCCACTATCACTGATCACAACTCTGGGTACACTAAACCTTGGAAAGATCACAGATTTGAACAACTTTCGCATCATTCGTTGGAGATGCCAACGCCTCAACCCATTTAGACACATAGTCTACAACCGTAAGGATGTACTGATTACCAAATGATAAAGTGAAAGGACCCATGAAATCAATACCCCACACATCAAACACCTCAACCTCTAATATGAAATTCTGAGGCATCTCATTCCTCTTGCTGATGTTGCCCTGTCTCTAACATGAATCACACTTAGAAACAAAAGCATGAGCATCTTTGAACATAGTTGGCCACCAAAATTTGGCTTGCAGAACCTTATACACTGTCTTGAAAGTAGCAAAATGGCCAGCATAATCCGAACCATGATAGTGGAAGAAAATACCTTGGAACTTCTTCTTTAGCTATGCAACGCCTGAAAATACCGTCTGAGCACTGTTTGTACAAATAAGGGTCATCCAAAATGTAGTGTCTGATGTCTCTCAGGAACTTTTTCTTTTTGTAACTAGCAAAATTCTATGGCTCCTGCTCTGCAGCTAGATAGTTGGCAATCGCACCAAACCAAGGCATCACAGGATGCTTGGTAGCTTGAGTAGATGCGTTGTACTCATATGTATTGCCAATACTAATGGCATACACGGTCTCTTCAGGTGTACTGTTATCAAGAGAAACCTCTTATTCAATATGCAGACGAGATAGATGATCTGCGACATCATTCTCAACCCCTCTCTTATCCCTGATCTCAAGATCATACTCTTGTAGCAAGAGTATCCATCGCAACAGTCTCGGTTTGGCATCTTTTTTGGTGAGAAGATACCACAAAGCAGCATGATCTGTATGTACAATCACTTTAGATCCAACCAGATAAGACTTAAACTTCTCAAAAAACAAAAACAATGGCAAGAAGCTCTTTCTTTGTAGTGGCATACTTTCTCTGCGCATCATCAAGAGTTATGCTAGCATAGTAGATGACATGAAGTTTTTGTCTTCCTTCTGACCCAAAACAGCTCCCACTGCATAATCACTAGCATCATTCATTACCTCAAAAGACAGCTCCCAGTCTGGTGGTTGGACAATTGGTGCGCTGACAAGTGCTCCTTTGATCGTGTGAAACGCCTCAAGAGTCAAACTCAAACATAACATCTTTGCACAACAGTTGAGTTAGAGGTCTAGCAATCTTGGAAAAGTCTTTGATGAACCTTCTGTAAAAACCTGCATGACCCAAAAAACTTTTGATCCCCTTGGCTGAATTTGGTGGCTGTAAACTCGCTACCACCTCGATCTTTGCCTTGTCTACTTTATTACCCTATTCTGAAATCTTGTGTCCCATAACTATACCATATGTGACCATGAAGTGACATTTCTCCCAATTCAGAACCAGGTGCTTTTCCTCACAGCGTTTGAGTACCCTGCACAAATTTGAAAGACAAACAAAGAAGGATGAGCCATAAACAGAAAAGTCATTCATAAAGACCTCCATTACATCTTCAATTAGGTCAGTGAAAATCGACATCATGCAGCGCTGGAAGGTCACTAGGGCATTGCACAAACCAAATGGCATTCTGCGGTATGCAAATGTACCATAAAGACATGTGAATGTAGTCTTCTCCTGATCATCTAGGTGAATAGGAATCAGAAAGAAACCAGAATAACCATCTAAAAAACAGTAGTAAGGATGGTTAGCAATTCTCTCAAGCATCTGATCAATAAAAGGCAAAGGAAAATGATCCTTACGAGTAGCAGCATTCAACTTCCTGTAATCTATGCACATTCTATGTCCTGTAACAGTTCTAGTTGGGATCAACTCATTCTTATCGTTTTGCACTACTGTTACTCCACCTTTCTTAGGAACTACATGAACTGGACTAACCCAAGTACTATCAGATATAACATATATAATCCCTGCATCTAGAAGTTTCATTATCTCTTTCTTTACAACATCTTTTAGATTTGGGTTTAAGCTCCTCTGATGTTCTGTAGAAGTCATCGACTCATCTTGTAGATATATCTTATGCATACAAAGATCAGGCGAGATTCCAATGATATCATCAAGTGAATAACCTAAGGCTCTACGATACTTTCTAAGTTCGCACAAAAGTAAAGCAGTTTCAGCATTGTTCAGAGAAACACTGATGAAAACAGAGTAAGTAGAGTTAGGACCAAGAAACGCGTACCTTAGCCCAGGTGGAAGCGTTTTGAGTTCTACCTTAGGAGCTTTCAGCTCACTCCATGGAGTAGCAAGAGTTTCAGGAAGAGTTGCTGATGGAGTTTTCTCCACATCTTCACCCAGACTCAAGTAGGCTACCATCTTTGATATCACTTGGCTTGAATTCAGCATCTCAGCATACCCAGCTGTATTTTCCCCAAAAAAACCATGCTCACTCACAGTTTTTGTCAAAACAATCTCTAGAGGGTCATCCATTAGAATCTCCTCAGCTACCTCATCATATATCTCCAGAGAATCATCAACTGAGAATGTCTGTCCATCCAGCATGGGTTTCTTAAGCAGCTTGTCCATCTCAAACTTCATGACAATGTCTCCTAGATGAAGATCAATTCGCCCATTGCGAATGTCTATTGTGGTTCCTGCAGTGCATAAGAAATGTCTCCTCAAAATGAGAGGATCCCTCGGGTCTTCTTCTAGCTGTAGAACCACAAAATCTGCAGGCACAAACACATTCCCAATCCTCACTTGAAGGTCTTCTAAAATCCGAACAGGCAGCTTCACAGAACTATTAACAAATACCAAATAGATATTGGTTGGCCTAAAACTGGTAAGCCCCAGTCGCTTGGCTACAGAATATGGCATCAGATTGACACTGGAACCCAAATCACATAAGGAGCAAGCAAAGAGCATAGCTCCAATCTGCACAGATAAAACAAAACGTCCAGGATCTTTAAGCTTTTTGATTATCTTGTTTTGCAGAACAGCACTACAGTCCTTCGTGACCTTAACAAACTCATCTTCACCAGATACCTTACTTGTCACTAGACCTATCACATACTTTCTCAGCGTAGGTATCATCTGAATTGCATCGACAAGAGGGAGCTTTACCTCTAGATCACTCAGCATCTCTTTGCACTTAGCTTCTTCTAGATCCTTTCATGACTTCTTAGGACGAGTAGGGTATAATACCCTTGGAGTGTAGATACGTGTAGGAGGTGGTGGAATAGGTTCCTTAGTGAGGCTCTCAGCTTTCTCATTCTCTGTGTCGTCCCCCTCTTCCAAATCAACAACCACTTTAGCATTCTCAGATCTTCGAGCTATGGGATCCAACACTTTTCCACTTCTCAGTGCAATCGCATTGACAAATTCATTCTTAGGATTATGTTTTCCCTTAGCTGGAAGGACACCCTGATGTCTCTTAACTGTTTCTGCGGTCTGAGCAACCTGAGTATCAAGCAGTTTCATGTGAGTAGATTCAGCTTCATACTTGTTATTGAGATCATTATACATGATGTCCATCTTCGTGTTGATCTCATTGGTGGATTTCTGTTGAGTTTTTGTGAGTTTCTTATGCTGGAGTAGAAGTTGTTGCATAAGAGTCTTGAGCTCGGCTTGAGAACCATTTACTGAGCTTGCAGGTGTTTAAAAGTTATTAAATGGCTGACTCTGCTGGAAAACACTTTGAAACTGATTCTGACCCAGATTTTGCACAAACTGCTTTCCCTGAAAACCCTGAGAAAACTTTTCTGAAAATCCGGATTTTGCACGCTCGTCTGTCCTGTATAGCCCTGAGAAGTACCTGTGACGCCCGAATTTTGCACGAACGTTTTTTTCTGAAATTGTACCCCTGGAGCAACTGTCTGTTGTGGGTAGACTTGATCTTGAGGATTCTCCACATTCGTGCTTCTGTAGGACAGATTCGGATGGCTTATGTAGTAATGGTTGAAACCCCTGTTCTGCACGAAATCCTGTCCATTCACATAACTCACTTCTTGCAGCTCTTTAGTACCTTCTTCAGTGATCTCTTGACAGTAAACGCGTTCTATACCGTTGTCACAAAACTGAACTCCTCTCTGATTTGCTTTCATCAACAGACTCTTTTTTGCATTCAGCTCATCAAACTTCTAAGATTCAACACTACTGACCTTGTTGGAGTGATCATACTCTGCACAGCAGGTGTTAGAACTCGCAGCCAAATTCTGTATCAACTGATATGCCCCTGAAATGGTCTTAGTCATGAAGCCTCCATTGTTAACACCATTGAGAGCGTTCTTATAATCCCATTTGACTCCATCATAGAAGATGCTAAGAACCTGCTCATCTGAATACCATGGTAGGGACATTCTCTGCGGTATTCCTTAAATCTCTCCCAAGCTTCACAGAAAGACTCTCTAGAATGTTGCCCAAAAGCAGTGATCTTGTTCCTCAGAGAAGCAGTCTTGGATTTGGTGTAGAAGTGATCTGTAAAGGCGGCTCTGCATTCAGCCCAACTCCTCAACGAGCCTGCAGGTATCGACTTAAGCCATCTGGAAGGTTTGTCTGACAGAGAAAACGGGAACAACTTGCATTTGAGGTAATCAGCAGGTACCCTATTTGACTTTGTAGTACTGCAGATTTCCTCAAAGTTCTCAATGTGATCCATCGGGTTTTCAGCTGGTAAATCATGGAATAGATGCTGCTTCACCAAACTAATCATCTAAAGCTTGATCTCATAATCCTGACGTGCAATCACTGGTGGGCAGATAGCAGCTCTGTTCTGAAATAAGGTATAGGGTGTGTCAGTGTCCCCAATACACTGTTGTTTCTGTTATTGTTGTAGCATCTACTACATCTGTTGTTGCTGTTGCTGCATATGATGTCTCATAATCTGGAGTTCTTCAGCTAGTGCATGATTGTCATTGTTGTCGCCCATATTGGCTAGTTTTGACTTTTTTTTCTCGCTTTTCTGTTAGTTCGTTCTGTTTTCGCAAGCTCTTGATTGTTCAGCTGCAGGAGGTTGTCGGAGCCTTGACTCCTTCTAGGCTTGCACCTGAAACACACAATAGAGCAAAAATAAAACTTAATTAGTAAATCTTAGACTAAAATTCAGTCTTAGATTCGAAGGTAACGCAATTGGTCTCCGACAACGGCGCCAAAAACTTGATTCAATGAGTTTTAACCCAAAATAAAACTGCAAGTGCACAGACAAAAACAATAGTATAGATGGGATCGAATCCACGGAGACCAAGGTTACAGTACGAATTCTCAAGAATGAAAAGAAGCTAAGACAAGAAATTATGGTTTATTGTAAAGTAAACAAAGAAATAAAAGCAAATTGTTGTAAACTTATGGATTAAAAACGTCAGGCTTTAGGGATATTCTCAGAAAATCACAAATCAAGAATCAGACAATTATTCAGGGAACAAATAAATTCAATCTTGAACTCAAACAGAAACATTTAATTAATCTACTGTGGTGGTATCAATTACTTTATCTAGCAACCTAAAATTCTAAACTGTCGCTTGAACTTAGAATTCTAGATAAGCATTTACTGACAGGTTCAATTTGTTCACGAATCGCCCTAGCATCAGCTTTCGTTGGCTAAGGATAATTCGCTCACCTATGTTCGAGCAAGCAACCTATAAACTTTTGGAGAATAGGTAAAACCCTAAATCAAAGACTAAGTGATCAATTTAGTCTAAGCAATGAACACAACAATAAGTGAAGATTATAATGATGGAATCCCTATCTATGTCTAATTTAGTGATTCAAAAAAAAATTTTGAAACCCTAAAACCTAACTATGGATCTACTCAGACATGGATACAGAGAAAACGCAGAGATATGAATAAGAACTCATAATCATAGAATAAGAAATCAAAAAGGGTTCAGAAATCTTCTCAAGATGTAGAATCAGAGATTCATCTCTCAAACTTACAGAGATCCAAAATCAAAAGCGAAACTAGGGTTTGTCTCTACTGTATGTAAGAAAAAGTTGTAGAATAAAAAGTGCCAAAGGATGGATCCTCTCTTTCTATTGAGATTACATGAGTTTATATAGAGTTTAGGAGGCTTGGAGGAGTCTAGAGCATCCTTAGAAGGCTCTGGAACCTCTTAAACTTGACCCAAAGCTTTCCTTAAATTGTATTTCGCATTAACCGAAGTTTCATTTTCTGCACAGTGATTCAGCATCGATGAGCCACGGTCGATGCTTGTGGTTGATGGGCTTCTCCAGGATGGACGTCGATATGCCACAGTCGATGCTTGCTTCGATTGTCTTTGTTAGGCCGGGCGTCGATAGGCCACGGTCGATGCTTGCGTCGATTGTCTTCGTCTTCAAGTTCAGGTCCGAGGCAGAGCATCGACAGGCCACGGTCGATTCTGACTGTCGATGGCTTGCCCAGGGATGGGCGTCGACCGGCCACGGTCGATGCCAGGGCTGCTGCTTCCTTTGTGAGGCTCTTAAGATGTTTTTTTCATGATGTTCTTGACCCCAGCAAGTAGCTCTAAGGTCCCTATAGCTTCTTAAGGTCCCAAAATGCTATAAAAGTGTACGATTTTTTCCAAGTACTTATAAACACATAAACAAATGCAAATGCACTAAAACTATCCTAAATGCAAGTTAGAAACATATAAAACTAAGCTAAATGTATGCAAAAAAACATGTAAAATACGATGTTGTCATGAACCTCGGCCCATATGTTAACTTCGAATCTCGAAACAACTTTTTAAATTTATAGATTTTTAGTGAATTCTGAAATACTTCCTTTCCAAACCTCTTTTAGGTTACGTGGTAATTATTTCATTCTAAATTTGTACAAAACACACTCAAAAGTGACTGACAGCTAAAATTATGAGATTCTCTCCCTATGTGGTTAATCTTACGTTAATTAACAATCTGGCCAATCCAACTAGGTTGCGAATTAAACTGAAAAACATGAATTTGATATATAATTTCATCACATTAAGCATTAAGCATATGGTCCAACTATTTCAGAGAACTTTACTTAGAAAGAAACCATGATCGTAGTCTCTTTACAAACCCTCAAAAAGATTCGTTCAAAAGTAATCAACTTTTGTTTATTGATAATATTATAGGTAGGTGTCAAACTACGATCTGGATAAATTTAACCAATCCTTGTGATTTGGATGGATCTAGTACTACTGATCTATATAGAATATATTGATCAGTTTGTTCTGGTATAAGGGAAGAATAACGTTAGTTGTTGATGTCATTGCTGATTAGTTGAAACGAATCCAGAGACGACTGACGCCAATAGAAAAGACCCGAATCTAAGATCTTTCAGTAAAACAAAAGCAAAGAGATCACGAACTCCTCGGCTAGGTAAATAGAGGTTTGAGTTAGACATGTAGGAAATTATGATAGCCATTCAGATGCCAACCATTTTCCTTTAGAAATTGCATCGGATCTTTTAATTTGTAATGGCTATCATAATTTGGTCTTTTTTTATTTATTATTCGTTAGGTTTTTCAGTTGTCCGATGGAAAATTTCAGAAGCCATCACTAAAAAAAAATCAATAGTCAAAAGACTCAAAGAAGACTCCAAATAGCCTCTCATTTTTCTTTCCAGAAATTATAGTTTAGAAAAATAAAATAATCGTGGCTGTTGGCGAATTCATTGGCCACGACTCATGGAAAAGTGATTGTTCTTTTTTCCATGATTCTTCTAGTGTCATGCTTGGTGCATGCATTCACACATGTAAAGCTCTATACAAGTTGTTAGAAATTTAGTTAGTTTTTTTTTTTTCCAAAAATTCTTGAGCTAACGATCACGGTCACTAGCTGCAAAAGCATATATGTACAATTTTTAAAAATTATTTTTATATTAAAAAATTTTAAACCACAAGGCTACGAAACTTGAATATTTGTAGGGTCAATGATTTTATTTATTTATTTATTTTTGTCAACAGCTTTATAATAAAATTAAAAATATTTGGTGAGTCAAACCGAAGGAACCGAATTTACATGGTATTCAACACGCGAAAACGATCTCGCACTTCTAACCAGATTATCTGTCTTTACGTTTAACCGGCGTCAATAACTTTATTAATGTGCATATTTGTAGAAGAAAGCTTGGAAATATTCTAAAATGCTTACGATGTAGAAAATCTATCTATTCAAACTAGTATTATCTCATATACTAGAACTAATTTTTCTTCACGCATATCATCCATTTTTAATTAAAATTAAAACTGTATTTTATAGAAGAAAAATTATGAGATAAAAGAAAATTGTTAGAAGAAAAATTGAACAAGGCCAATGAAATAAGTAATATCCCAAAAGCATAAAGCGAAAAAAAAAAGACCACACCGCTTGGGGGCGGCTCTCATACACAAAGGAAGGCGCGAATTTCAAGGACGCTTCTCGACGACCAAACAAGAAACACTTACGAATTTTGTGTGTCCTGTTTTTTCGTGGGTGCATTTCATTTTCCTCCTAACTCAATTCTTTCTTCTTCTTCTTCGACGGAGTGAAAATTTCTCATTTTTTTCGATTTTTATTTCTCTGTCGACGTAATTTTGATTGTTTCTTTCCAAAAAGTTCGTGTTTTTATAAGTCTGAGTCACGTTCTATAGAATTCCCAGATTTCAATTCCATCAACACTCGGGTTCTTCGTTTCGTGCTTGGATCAGAGGGCTTCCCGTGATTCCGTAAGATTTCTGTGTTTTCATTCATTACTTGCTTCCATTTCAACTTGTATTCGGAATATTTTTTGTGTGATCTACACATGTTTTCATTTTTTTTTCTTTCTCTGTTTCTAAATTCCGGAATTTGGACACCGGTTGTGAGATTTTGTCTGTCTTTTTATCGTCGTTCATTTCAGAGTTTCTTTAAAAATTATTGTTCGAGTTTGAATAACACATTGTCCTCAATTCTCATCGCTCTTCACTCAAATTTTGATTTTTGAGGATCAGGGATCTATGCATTTTGATTCATGTTATACAGATAGGATGTTTGGTGTTTTGTTTGATGATGTTGTCGTCTTTTATGTTTTGTAGGAGCTATAAAGGTCGGAAATGGCGGCTAATGTTTCTGCTGGAAACATTCATGCTTTCTATCTTGCGGGGCAGGTTTACAGGGGACAAAGTTACCGACAAGATTCATGGAGTTCTGGTTTTACATTCAGGACAAATCCATTCAAAGAGCCCTCTTGGTATCACTCTTTTTAAACCTTAATCCCAAATTTTGTCGCTTCTGTGTAGCATTTGACATTTAGATTCATGATTTCTCATTTCTGATTTTGCTCTTTGTTCTCATGTAGAACTCATCCTCTTCTTTTTTTTTATTCCAAGTCCACAGCTTTTTTGGTTTTCATTTTTTAACTAGTTACACTTATAGGTTCTCACGCGGGTCTCAAACTTATCCAATCTTTGTGTGCATAGGTCAAGTGGCGTATCTAAGGCTTTAAAAGCTGAGAGATGTGGTTGTTACTCTCGTGGTGTTTCCGCCATCAGTGAAAGGTCAAAACCTTGTAGAAGTATCAGGGCTGTTTCAGTATCGTCTTCAACAAAGTATTATGATTTCACTGTGATTGGCAGTGGAGTGGCGGGTCTGCGTTACGCTTTAGAAGTTGCAAAGCAAGGGACAGTGGCAGTTATTACCAAAGATGAGCCTCATGAGAGTAACACAAACTATGCTCAAGGTGGTGTTAGTGCAGTGTTATGCCCTTTGGATTCTGTAGAAAGTCATATGCAGGACACAATGGTTGCCGGTGCTCATCTGTGTGATGAAGAAACCGTAAGAGTAAGTCCTCATTACTGACTATATATAATCACAAAGAAGGAGAGTTTGGCTTAAATTGCTGCATTGTTATGCGCTGTATCCTGTTCATTGCCTGAAAAACTGTCTGATACGTGCTTGTGTTAGTCCTGTGCATGAGCATTGTAATTAGCTTACGCAGGCTGTAGTGGATGTAGCTGTGTCGACAGTTCTGCAATACTTGTTGAGTCAATTAGCTAGAGAGCTAACAGGTTAAAAGGAAGTTTGTCACTTGGGATATGTTTGGTTAATCAAGTTTCTCTATGATGTCTAGTTTTTTGGCGAACTGAATGAAGGAGTTTACCAGTTTGGCTCCTATCATTGTTCTGTAGTGTCGGGATATGGTCCAAACCCGTCTCACTTTTCACGGTCTGAATGTCATTTTTCAGGTTGTGTGTACAGAAGGGCCTGAAAGGATCCGTGAACTGATTGCGATGGGAGCATCATTTGATCACGGCGAGGATGGAAACTTGCATTTGGCAAGAGAAGGTGGTCACTCGCATCGTAGGATCGTTCACGCAGCTGATATGACAGGAAGAGAGATTGAGAGAGCTTTACTTGAAGCTGTACTTAACGATCCCAACATATCTGTCTTCAAACACCATTTTGCAATCGATCTGCTCACTTCTCAGGTTCCACTTCACACCTTTGAAAAACCAAATTGCCTCTGATCAATCGCCTTATCAGATCCATCTTTTTCTATCTAAACAGGACGGTTTGAGCACAGTTTGTCATGGTGTTGACACTTTGAATATCAAAACAAATGAGGTCACAAAGATCTTGTTTCTGGCAGTTTGATTATTCGCCTTGTAGCTTAGATTGTAATGTAAAAAAACTCATGTTTCTTCAGGTGGTACGCTTTATATCGAAGGTGACATTGCTTGCTTCAGGTGGAGCTGGGCATATCTATCCATCAACCACAAATCCTCTGGTAACATTTTCTTTAGACTCTCTTAGTTATAGAACTGTATGGAAGTTTCATATTACCAATTTTATCAGTAGAAAGAATGAGCAGGAGCAACATAACAATTTTGTGTGTATATGGGCAATATCCAAAAATGACACTTTTGATTAAGTATTATTGTGGTTTGTCACTTGTAAAAAAAAAAAAAAAAAAGGGAACCATCGCTGTTAAAAAGTTTCAGAAACAAAGAGATTTTAGTCATAAAATACATTTTTTTGGCTAGATTTGGTCAGAAAAGTGGTAGTGCTAGTTGCAATGATATTTCTGGAAAAGTGATATATTTTGCTCCATTTTTATTATCCACTTGGTTTTTGTATAGGTGGCTACTGGAGATGGGATGGCTATGGCTCATCGAGCTCAAGCTGTGATCTCAAATATGGAGTAAGTAAACTCGAAAGAACGCCAAAAGAAATTTGTTGACAATGAAATTTATGAGTTGTTTTTTTGTTTGTTGTATTTGGTAAGATTTGTGCAGTTTCATCCTACTGCCTTAGCCGACGAAGGTCTTCCCATCAAACCACAAACCGCTAGAGAAAACGCATTCCTTATCACCGAGGCCGTTAGAGGTGATGGTGGCATCCTCTACAATCTAGGAATGGAGCAATTTATGCCCGTATACGATGAGCGAGCTGAGCTTGCTCCAAGAGATGTGGTTGCAAGAAGCATTGACGACCAGCTCAAGAAACGGAACGAAAAGTATGTGTTACTTGACATAAGCCATAAGCCGAGAGAAAAAATTCTTGCCCATTTCCCGAACATAGCTTCTGAATGTCTTAAACACGGTCTGGATATCACCCGTCAGCCTATCCCGGTTGTCCCTGCAGCTCATTACATGTGTGGAGGAGTTCGTGCTGCTTTACAAGGCGAAACCAATGTCCTTGGATTGTTTGTAGCAGGTGAAGTAGCGTGTACCGGCCTCCACGGGGCAAACCGTCTTGCTAGTAACTCGCTTTTAGAAGCTCTGGTTTTCGCTAGACGGGCTGTTCAGCCTTCAACTGAGCTCATGAAACGCACAAAACTTGATCTAAGCGCATCAGAGAAATGGACAAGGCCTGTTGTAGCGACAGCTAGATTGCTAGGAGATGAAGTACTATCAAAGATTATAGCTTTGACTAAAGAAGTTAGAAGAGAGCTTCAGGAAGTGATGTGGAAGTATGTTGGTATCGTCAGATCGACCATTCGGCTCAACACGGCTGAGAGGAAAATCGCAGAGCTAGAAGCGAAATGGGAAACGTTTTTGTTTGAACATGGATGGGAACAGACAGTGGTAGCTCTTGAAGCTTGTGAGATGAGAAACTTATTCTGTTGCGCTAAGCTTGTGGTGAGCAGCGCGCTAGCCAGACATGAAAGCCGCGGTCTTCATTACATGACAGACTTTCCTTTTGTGGAAGAAAGCAAGCGCATTCCGACAATTATTCTCCCGTCTTCTCCTACAACAGCTAGTTGGAGCTCAAGGCGGTTACAGAATATAAGCAGCAGCTCACTTATTGATTGTTAAAACTGCAGAAGTTTTGTTCTTATTTGAAGCCAATCATTTCTGATACTTGTATTCATTTGAAAAATTTTGGAATCCAAAAGAAATCTCTGATTCTGACACTCTGTAATACAAAAGAAAATAAAGTATTCATCTGAGATAAACAATCATTGTGACAATTCATCTTTCAATCCCTTTGCTATGGTTTATTGATGACTTTCTGAGCAAAAAGAAACAAACGTGTAGTGTATGTGGATTTCCCAAGCAAGAAGCAGGATTGAGAAGTCTTGTGTTCACTGACTCCATATCCTCAGTTTCTTTCTTCTGAGTAAAGCATTCCAGAAGCTTCCATCCTACTCCTGAGGAAATCACGAGCTCCAAGCTCGGGTTAGGCTTCCATTATCAGACCAAACATGAATTCATTCTTCCTGTCTTCTTTAACTCGACCAGAATGCAATCTGAGAAGGCTGCACAGAGGCAAATCCATTAAGAAGCTGAGATTTCTTCTTCAATGCCGCTTTAGAAACAGCCTAGTTACTTGTTCCATCCAGAAACCAGCTAGATCAATTGTCTGCAGCCGCCATTCCCGTTTTTGCTACAATAAAATTCAATGGATATTCTCAGGAAATGTTTTGGCTCGTGCAATTCGATTTAACAAAGAATAAAGATATCCCGAAACACAATTTCAGGAAGTATGGTGCCATAATCTCACCAGCACTAACCCAATTGCGGAATTCACAATTGCTTAGATGTCCTGTTTGGAGCCAAATCTGCTATTATATCTGAGAAAATGAAACATTTGAGTAAAGTTGTAACTAAATCTTGAAGCGAGATTAGGATTAGAAGGATTGAACAGAATTACCCGCTTCACGTATTTGAGGAACGAGCATTCTTTTTCTTGTAACACTCCTTTAAGAATCTTTCAGCATCAACCTTCATTCCAGGTTTCGAAAAAGCAGCACTTATCCAGTAAATAGTTTGATTACACGGAATATATCCCTTTTCTTCGATCATCTCTTTTAGCAATCCTTTTGCCTCTGCCAAGTACATTGCTTTTCTATTCCACTCAACTTCTGGATGAGTGCAAAGTTTGCACAAACCAGATATCATAGTACAATAAGTCGAAGTGTTGGGGCTCACTCCTCTCTTACCCATCTCCTTCATTAGCTCTCTCGCTTGAAGCACCTTCCCAACTTTAGCAAATTCACTGATAAGCACATTATAAGTGCTGGTTTTCGGTACCAACCCATCCGCAATCATCTCACAATATATCGTCATACTTTCTTTCTTATTCCCCATCTTAGCTTGACCAGAAATTAAAGCATTGTATGTAAAATCGTCAGGGCGCATACCTCTACTCTTCATCTCACTCAGCCATTTGTCCACTTCTTTTATTAGCCCGGCATCAGAGAGACCTCTTATTATAGTATTATAGGTTGCAACATTCGGGGATATTCCTGCTTCCAACATAACGGAATATGTCGAAAGAGCTTTTCCTACATGACTGCCCACAAAGTACCCATGCATAAGGGCATTGAACGTCAGAGTATCAGGAACAAAGCCTCTCTCTTTCATATCCTCCATAACCATAGCTGCCTTTTTCGTCATACCTAGTTTGCACAGAGTTGAAACAAGAGTGTTGTAAACTTTCCTACTGAGTTTAATTCCATAACTCAAGAGTGTCTCATGCGTTTCAAATATAGCATCAGCTCTTTTATGCTTTGAAGACGTGTCGAGAAAGATTTGGTATGTCGTTAAGTTAGGATGGATCTCCATAAACATCATTTGATTCAATATGTCAATTGCTTCCTCCATTTTACCCTTTTCACATAGCATTCCAACCACAATATTGCAACTCATCAGACTCGGTTTTATTCCACAACTCTTCATCTTATCCCAAAGCTTAAGGATACCATCGAAATCCCCTTGCTTTCGTTGTGAATTCATCATTATGTTAAATGTAGCGATATCTGGTTCTATACCCTTCTCTCTCATTCCTTTGTAGGCCCAGTCTGCTCCGACTTTGCCAAACTTTAACAGCCCACTGATTAAGACATTGTAAGAAACAACATCCCATGGCATCCCTTTCTCTTGCATTTCTTCAGCCCAAGCAAGAGCAGCTTCTTCGTCTCCTCCTTTGAAGAACACATCAATTAAAGATGTGTAGTTAATATGATCCAGCGTCACTCCTTTAGATACCATGTCTTTGACTAATCCCTTAACTTCCTTAATCCTACCAATTCTCTTTAAGTGGTTCACCAGAGCATCAAGTATGTAGTTGTTTTCCTCCAACCCAATCAGCCTCATCTCCTTACTCATTTCAATAGCAACTTCTTCTTTCCCTGCCTTAAACAAGCCATCAATTACTGTACCATAAGTAAAACCATTCGGCACAACATTTTGGTGTTCCATTTTTCTCATAAGACTAACAGCTTCTTCAAGCATCCCTTTCTTGACATACCCGTTTATCATACTAGAGTAGGTTACAACATTCGGAAGAACACTTTTCTCTAACATCTGCGTTATGATAAATTCTGCACTGCTTAAATCCCCCGCTTTGCACAACCCATCTACTAAAGCCGTATATGTAACCACATTTGGAACTTGGTTATCTTCCAAAAGCATCTTAAATGTTTTCTCAGCCTCCCTAAGGTCTCCAACCTTAAACAGACCATCCATCAAAACAGTATATACAACTAAATCTACAGGAATCCCCCGCACAACCATTTGACTGTAAAGAGCCAAAGCATGGCGGTAACTTTCTGCTTTAAATAATGAATCAACAAGAGTAGTATAAGTTACATGGTTTGGATATACACCCATCTCCTCCATTTCCCTTAGTAACAATCCCGCTTCCAGCATTTTACCATCTTCGCACAATCGGTTAACAATCGAACTAAAAGTAGCAACATCCGGATCAAACCCACTCATAACCATATCCCTGTAGGCTTCTTCAATGGCATGGAGATTGTAGTAAGAGCTTATGAGTATAGTATGAGTGATAAGGTTTAGTTCCGAGATTTCGTCAACTAAAGCCTTAGCTCTAGCAAAGTTTCCAACTTTACAAAACCCATCAATCAGAGTATTGTAGCTAACCGTATCAGGCATTACACCTTTCTTCACCATTTCAGAGAGAAACTGATAAGCCGCGTCAGCCAAACCATGTTCACATAAACCCGAAATCACAGTGTTATAAGTAATAGTATCAACGCTGATTACTCTATTTCTAAGTAAACTAATCGCAAATCTCAATTGACCAACTTTGCACAAAGAATGAATCAACACATTGAGAGTAAAAACATCGGGAGAAACTCCACAAGCTATCATCTTGCTGTAAATCAACGATACCTGGTCGTGTACCAAACCATTGACACTGAAATGATGAATCAAACTATTCCATAGACGCAAATCCGGAACAACCCCGAACGTGCACATCGCAGAGAGCGTCCTTGCTGCTCCGTAAAGCCTCCCGCAGCTTAAATAGAGCTGAAAGAGTGTGTGAAAGAGAGAGACGTAAACTCTATTCTTGTTAGGAGCTAAATCTGTGATCAGGAGGCTAGTCTCTTCGGTTCCAGGGATTTGGGGTCGTTTGATTGACGAGAAAGAGCGGTAATTTGAGAGAAAGAATCTGTATTTTCCCGTATAGTTATTCCAAATCCTTATCATCATCAGCAGATTGTTTGGAGTTCATCTAATCTCCAAAGTTCTCCAGAGACTCTTGCAAGCTCTCATGGCGTCTGCTTGTGACGACGCATTGTTTCCCCTAAACATGACCAAACTGAGAAAAGAGTTTCGAAGCTCGACGACGACGCCGCTAATACGATGTCGTTTTATTGAAAACTCAAAAATAACGGGGCCTATACATGGGCCTATTTGGACTAGATCTAATTTGAGCTTTTAAATGTTCGGATCTAAATTTTTAATTAATCTTTTTGTACATAAATTAATAATGCGATGCTATATCAGACGACTTATCCAAAACAGATAACGTTAACAAACAACTAGGTACTATCATTATTGCAGTTTAGATGTTAGTATAATTTTGTTTTATATACTTGTTGGAAACTTATATCGATACACATGTTACAAAAAAAACTTTACCGTCACTCAAATATGTTATACGAATAAGGTGATAAATTTGTTTGAGAATCAGGTGAATGCATAGTTAGTAATTTCTTTAGAACTCAACGATTATTTTCTAACTGTACTAGTCAAGTAACATTAGTACGATAAATAAAATCTACCGATGATGTCTTCCACGTGGCACAGTGTAGCTGGTAGTTAGAAAAGGGATGATTTGGTGCAGGTGCGTGAACATTTCGTCCTATATAAATCTTCTCTTCTCCAATTAGTGATTTCACACAAAAACAAATCGACCTAGTAACCAAATTGATTTTAATCTCTTCTCAACTATGGCGATGCGACAAGCCACTAGAGCTGCGATCAGAGCCTGTGGTGCTTCCTCTTCTTCTTCGGGTTACTTCGCACGACGTCAGTTTAATGTAAGAACTCTTTCGATCTCTATCTCTCTCTCTCTCTTTTTCACGATTTAGGTTCTAAGCTGGTCATCAGGTGATTTCTGGAGAAAATCGTGCTCAATCGAACTTGATTTTGCAGTTTTCTCCGAGTTTTGTGTGGTGATTCACTTTGATTTTACTGGTATATATATATATAGATACTATTTTCTTTTCGTTTTTTTTTTTCTGGAATACGGCTCTTTTGCGGTGGGTTATGTTCTGATTGCGTGTGTGATAGAGGTTTTTGGATCTTTGGCCGTATGATTTTACTAAAATTGAGTGGAGACAAATTTGGTTTTGAAGAACTCATTTTGATGTGATATAATCAGACTGTGCATGACTGAAACGTGTGACTAAAATTAGGAAAGCACAACTGTCGTTTCTGATTAGGCCAGCTAAATTTCCATTCTGGAACTCAAAGACTACAAGGTGTCTCTTTTTTGGAATTATTAAACGGCACGATGTTTGAGTTGGCTCTCCAATTGGGCTTCTCAACGGGCCTATTCTCTGGTGACTTAGACCACCTCCAACGGGAGGTTCACGAGGCAGTTCTAAACTAATAATTGTAATTAAAATAAATGAAAACACAATATTAAGGTAAGAACCGACTCTAAAAAACCTTGATTAAGAGCCGACTCTTAAGAAACGTGGCATAATATGAGTGGTTTGGAGGGGGAAAAAAATGTTGGGGGAAAAAATCTTTTTTCCTTTGTTGTCGCCGAAAAGAGAGAGAGATGGAGATGATGGGTTCACCACTGGACACTAAAAAATTGATGGGTTCTAAATTTTAAAATCATTCAATATTTATAATTAAAATATACTTAAGAACTCTTAGTTGAACATCACCATTGGAGATGCTCTTAGGATGTGGTCTCTTAGCATGTCTCATGCACTTTTTGATGATTTTCAGGGTATAAATAAACTATATGTTAAAAATTAAATAGCTTCCTGAACTGGCTTATGAAACAGGCATCTTCTGGTGATAGCAAAAAGATTGTTGGAGTTTTCTACAAGGCCAACGAATACGCTACCAAGAACCCTAACTTCCTTGGCTGCGTCGAGAATGCCTTAGGAATCCGCGACTGGCTTGAATCACAAGGACATCAGTACATTGTCACTGATGACAAAGAAGGCCCAGACTGCGGTAAGTATTCATTCGATCTTCAATTACTTGAAAGATTATCAATATCTTGACTCTGTTTTTATAGTGCATATTACAAACTATAAATGCAAATATATGGTTCCATTGATGCCACTCTTACTTATAAATGGCAGAACTTGAGAAACATATCCCGGATCTTCACGTCCTAATATCAACTCCTTTCCACCCGGCATATGTGACTGCTGAAAGAATCAAGAAAGCCAAGAACCTGAAGCTCCTCCTCACGGCTGGTATTGGCTCGGATCACATTGATCTCCAGGCAGCTGCAGCTGCTGGCCTGACGGTGGCTGAAGTCACGGGAAGCAACGTGGTCTCAGTAGCAGAAGATGAGCTCATGAGAATCCTAATCCTCATGCGAAACTTCGTACCAGGGTACAACCAGGTCGTCAATGGCGAGTGGAACGTCGCCGCCATTTCGTATAGAGCTTATGATCTGGAAGGGAAGACGATAGGAACTGTGGGAGCTGGAAGAATCGGAAAGCTTTTGCTACAACGGTTGAAACCATTCGGGTGTAACTTATTGTACCATGATCGGCTTCAGATGGCACCAGAGCTGGAGAAAGAGATAGGAGCTAAGTATGTTGAGGATCTGAATGAAATGCTCCCTAAATGCGACGTTGTAGTCGTCAACACGCCTCTCACGGAGAAGACAAGGTACAACGCTAATATCACGAACAATAAAGACGAACACTAACAAGACTTGTTGTCTTAGGTTTGACCAATGGGTTCTTGTTTATACAGAGGAATGTTCAACAGAGAGCTGATAGGGAAAATGAAGAAAGGCGTCTTGATAGTGAACAACGCAAGAGGAGCCATCATGGAGAGGCAAGCGGTGGTGGAGGCCTTGGAGAGTGGACACATTGGAGGGTACAGTGGAGACGTGTGGGATCCACAGCCAGCTCCTAAGGACCATCCATGGCGTTACATGCCTAACCAGGCCATGACTCCTCACATCTCCGGCACCACCATCGACGCCCAGGTAATATTATTTTCCTTGAACATTAACAAATAACATACGTAAATTGCTTTGAAAACATAAGTTAACGAATTAGAATATGTTGTGTTATCCAAAATACTGTTTTGTTTAGTAGTAGTAGATTATTATTTAATGCACATTTGTCATTTGGAACTTAACAAGTTTGTTTTTTGAAAATTTCTAGCTACGATATGCGGCGGGGACGAAAGACATGTTGGAGAGGTACTTTAAGGGAGAAGACTTCCCTGCTCAGAATTACATCGTCAAGGACGGTGAGCTTGCTCCTCAGTACCGGTAAGCTTTTGATGAGGTGACACTGGAAGATGATGAGAATTGAGAAACGACCTCAAACGTTCAAGAAAACAAATAAAAAAGTATTTGGACGTACTAAGTCAAATAACTTGGTCATCTTTTCGTTTAGTTTATGTTATTTCAGAAAAGCACAATAATAGGAGGGCACTTCCCAAGTTCACAATAGTCCTTATTGTATTTGTTTACCCAATTGTATGAACCCGATGGTTCCAAATCTCAAATATAAAAACACAAAAACATATGAATAAAGGGCATGTTGAATTTTGCCTAAAGGAAAGTGTTCTTGTTGTTCTGGATTGGGGGACCTCTATCAGCTTTTGGGGATATGAAGTCTTGTATTCTTAAAATCTGTAGATGAAGAAACATAAGAGCTTTTGGGCTTTATCATAATTTCGCGAAACCTGTCGAGACAGTTAAATTGGAAATATGAAAAAGCCATATGAATGGACGTGTGTAACTAAAGATAAGTAAATAACTCAGTGACTAATTGATAATTTGGACAGTGTTAGATTTGATAATTATTATTGTTGTTACTGTCAAAATAAATTTGACAATTTAAAACTAAAATCCTAAACTGAACCGGGCCTGAGCCACACCTGGTAAATGAACACACCGACACTGGTCTAACTACGACATTACGACAATATTTGTATCATTTTATGGAATGGAACGTGGGTCCATATTTTTATCAATAATTCTTTTCTTGACAACTATATCAATCCATATTATGCGTATTTAAAACTATAATATAAATACTGTCTTCATTTTTCTCTACATGGGAGAAGAGGGTGGGATGCTAATCATTCAATTTGGCATTTGATCAAATAGTGGTTAGATATGGTGACAGCCAACTTCTCTTCCTTTTTTCCAAACCTGCCCTTCCGGTAATGCTCTCATGTATCTTTTTTTGTACTACATCCAAATCGAAATTTCTCTGAAAAACATTGTTTTTTTTTTTTAGTTTCGATTCACAAAACAACCGGAATGATGAAATTTTATTGAAAGATACGCATAAATATCAAAGAAATTTTAACTTCAGTTTAAATAGGAAATTATAAGAATAACAAGTTTGTTATCATTAAATATGTAGAATGTTGAATAGAGCTTGTGATTGTCCTATCATTGTACAAATGGCAATGATAACACAACATACGAAATTTGATGACAACTTAAACACAATTAAAAAAAACGGATAAACGCAACGCTATTTCGGCACCACCAAACATTATAGAAAAGAATCTATGAATTTACTTTTGTAATATTTACAACTTTGCTATAAACCTTCTTTTCTTATACTACTTGATATCAAAATTACACATTATTTTCCACTAGTCAAAACTCAATCTTACAAATGATTCCAGTTAATTATTACACGGATCTGACCCGATTTCTTACATAGTATATGGAGTTAAAGCTCTTAGACCTACCATGTATTTCTGTGTATTCATACGTAAATCATAGACATTTAAAGGCATTCTTATCATTATTTCCAAAAAAAAAAAACATTATAAAAGATCTCAAGAAAAAATGTTGACAAAAATAAAGATCTCTGGGAAAAAAAACCAGTTCCAAAAAGATTATTACTAAATTACAACAACAGTAAGAGATGTTTTTGGCGCTGGAGGGTCATAATCAAAAATCTAATCATAGAACTTTATGTCAAGAAAACATAATAATCGTTAAAAACGAAAATATAATAACAAGAGTTTTTTTATTTTTGGAAATAATATATTTAGTCAAGAGGATATTCTAAAATCTTTATAAATCTAGAAGTATTAGATTCATGATTTTATAAAGTCAATAAAAATCTTGTGTTATTCAAATAACATGAAAATAATTCATTTTTATCAATTAAAATATTATTGGTTTATTGATTTTAAACATTTTGCTTCTCAAAATCTAATCATCAAAGTAACGATGATATTCTCAAAGATTTCCAAGATTTTTTTATCGAAGATTCATCGCCGCCTCAACCGAACTTCTACGTTCTCCTCTTCCCAATACGGCCATCGTTTAAACGATAATCCTGAAGTCATGCTAAACATAAGAGTCTATCATATAATTTAACGCTTAAACCATCGCTTTAACGCTTAAACCATCGCTTAATATAATGCTAAACCATCGTTTCATTATTTTTCTCTCACACTCATCAAAAACAAAGAAATCAATTTAAAAAATTGTTTTGATACAATAAAAGAAACACCATACGCATTTTCCAAGCAGAATATTCAGAAGACTAATAAATTCTTTGCTAAAAAGCTCGGTTCATCGAATTGAAGTGATAAGATGAAAAATAATTTTGGAGTATTTTTATAAAAGTTTGAGATACTTTGAGATATTTTAAAAAAGATTCTGATATTCATACTTTAAATAATCTATAAAAGAGATATTTCAGATACTTTGAATCTTTGAAAATATTATGCAATATTTTGGAGATAGTCTTTTGTAATCTTTTAAAGTAGTTACTTTTCATAATTTTTGAAGTCATCAAAACTTTATCTAAATACACAAACCAATAATATACCCTTAGCAACTTTACCTCGGATAGTTCAACTTGGTTAACGTGGTTAACTTGGTTAAGTGTCTGTCCTACTTACACAGTTAGTAGTGTTAGTAGATCACAAAACTTGTCGATATATGCGATTGCAAAATATGTTAGAAAGCAGCCTACTTACTTTGCTTCCATCGACTGCTTTGTTCCAATTTGGATTAGGCCTTTTTTGTATGGAAAACAATTTATGATCTATTTATGATTGTCTTTGTGTAAGAAAAAAAATAAAAAGTCAAGAGGATATTTTTGGGAATAATGTGAACACATAGAAAGAAAAAAAAAAGAAAAAAACATTAATTTCAACCGATTGCATATGGTAACTAGAGAAACCGACAAATAAAATCCTGTGCACATAGGTCCCACATAACTGTAATACGACCCCGTGTTAAAAATTCACACCATACGAATACGACGTCGTTTCAAAACCACACCATATGAATACGACTCGTGAAAGTGCATCGCATCGCCGGTTATTTTTTAATTTTTCGTGTTCTACAAAATTAAAGACTCTCTCTCTCTTTCGCTTCTCTCTATTTTCTCTCGCATTTCAAAATTTCATTTCCTTATATAGATAGATTCTTAAGGTCGGCGATTTTTTGTGAGTCCACAAATTTTCGCTATTCCGCCGTCAGTTTTTTTCAACTTCAGAGGCTGTGTTTTTCGCCACCGCTTTGATTCGCTGGTAAATTTCTATAAGCTCCATTTTTGTAAACGCATTTGCTAATTTGAACTAATCATTTGATCTCTGTAATTTGAGAATTAGTCAGCCGGTGAGAGGTATTTGAATCGGATTTGGAATCGCGGGGACTTGTTTTTTGGAAACTAATTGAGATCTTCTGAGAGTTCTTTGAGTGAGATCGTGTTTTTGTTGCTATTGTTAAATTGCTTGGAAATTCGAGTTCGAAATGTAGATCTATGCTATGTTTCGCTCTTGCTCTTGAATTGGTCCGCGTTGATGTTGACTAGTAGATTCTTTACTCAGATTTTGTACTTCGCAATCACTTCAGCTAATTGGTCTTAAGGCTAAACTGTCTTGTTTTTCGATTTTGGTTTGTAATTGTAGTAGATACATGAATTTTGTCATTTCGATTTCTCTGTCTGGCTTTATCAGATGATAGGCTTCTTACTCTTCTGTTTGCTGGTGGAGTTTCTTGACTGATTCAAGCTTTGTAGACTTGAATTCATCGAGATCTGAGTGCAATTTCTAAAGATCTATTGCTATGTGATGAGTTTGAAACGGATTTGAGTGTCTCATTTTAGGCTTAGTGTAACAGTTTCACATCAATTCAGTATCCTCTCAGCTGTTTATGGTGTAAATTTGAGGATGTGTTAGATATGTAGATTTGATTATGCTTTTGGTCTTCATTGTTTTGATTTTGATTACGTCCTGCAGTGTAATATCCATGCTGTTCTTTATAACTATTTGTATTTTGTTTCAATGGTGATTTAAATCTGTTTACACGCAGGTAACTTCACGTATGGCCAGTAATACTTTAAAACACATGAATAGTCTTCATGTAACTGAGAAGATAAGTGATTGTAAAGCAAGCTTAACTAAGCCTTGTGTTGGCAAAATGAATGGAAAATCTGAAGATAGACCATTACCAAACTCTGCCTCCTTGAATTCCAGTGATCCTAAAGTTGTAGAAGCAGAGAAACCCGAGCCAGAGAAAGCTATTGTGGAAGTTGAATATATTGAATCCGAGAACTTGGATAATGTAGACGATGCTGATGCAGTTCTGAAGGTACTTTTTTTCTGTTTGTGCTTCTGTATTGTTGTTACATCAATTCCCGTTAGTATCAGTACGCCCAAAAATTGTGATGAAATTGTTATATCCGTCTATTTGGAGATTGGAAATATGATTGTTTACACCAAGAAGAATCTGTTTGGTCTTATTTTTCAGTCGGTTTTAGCTGGACTCGAGTCCAAGGATTGGATTTCAGTCTGTGATGCTCTTAATAATGTTCGCCGGCTTTCGATATTCCACAAGGAAGTAATGCTGCATATGCTGTAAGCCATGTTCTCTGTGCTGTTGTCCCCGACTAATTATCTCTTAAAATATATTGGAAAATGAAAGTCTCATGATATCCCATTAACAGTGAAAAAGTGATACCACTTGTCGTGAAGTCACTGAAAAATCCAAGAAGTGCAGTATGTAAAACGGCATGCATGACATCTGCGGACATCTTCAGTGCATATAATAATCATATAACAGATCTGTTGGAGCCTCTGGTAACTCTTCTATCTTTTTTTACTCTTTCACTGTATTTAGTATTTACTGATTGAATTTTACTTGTTCTTATACATTTTAATACTTTATGCTTTCAGCTTACTCAACTCCTCCTCAAGTCTTCCCAAGACAAACGGTTTGTATGCGAGGCAGCAGACAAAGCTTTAACCTCAATGACCAAATATGTTTCCCCAACCTTGCTGTTACCAAAGCTGCAACCTTGTCTCAAGCACAAGAATCCTCGGATCCGAGCAAAAGCATCATTATGCTTTTCCCGAAGTGTTCCTAGACTGGTAATACAAGTTCAACTTCTGGTCTTCCTAGCTATATCTCTGACAAAGGCATTGCATGTTATGTAACAATTCCAACAAGTTTTCGCTATAATACATTTCCAGGGCGTTGAAGGTATTAAAGAATATGGAATCGACAAATTAGTCCAAGCAGCTGCATCTCAGCTTAGTGATCAGCTCCCTGTATCCCGTGAGGCTGCACGGACCGTCCTACTAGAACTTCAGGCTGTGTATGAAAAAGCTCATCCTCTCATCAACCCCGAGACATCAGCATCATCATCTCCAGAAGAAGAGCAAATCCTAGAGCCAATTACTTGGGAAATCTTCTGCCAGTCAAAACTGTCGGCTCTAAGCGCACAAGCCGTGCTTCGTGTCACCAATGTTGTGACTGTGACTGCTCGGGAGGGTTTGGTTACTACAGGTCCATCATCTTCACCTCAGTTATAAATCTTTTCTACTACAAATTTTTTATAAACCGTTTGCGACGAATCATACGGTTAACATGGTATTCTCCGGGCATGATATACCAAATTGGCAAATTATGGACCGCGAAAGAGAGTGAAGGCCGTTTTGTTAAAAATCGTGGTTTCTTTTTCGGTTATTTTTCTTTTTGTGGGTTCTCTTCAGTCTTCATCAGTACCTTTTTCTTATGTGTATATATCTATACCAAGATTTGGTAAGATAGACTGGGTCTTTTGGTTTTATTCAAATTGGTCGGATTCTTTGATTGGAAGATTCAGAGTCCATTCTTCACATCATTATCTACTTATAGATATGCTTCTTCCTTGTCGGATTCTTGGAAGATACTCATGTTTTAGATTCTTTAGTTTAGTCAATTCATCGTGGTCATTTACAAAAAGAATCAGAATCATGTCAGAGGCTTTTAACTGAGTGATGCAGATATTCTGCTTTCTTTTATGACGCGGTTTATGTTGAACCCAACGCTGAAAGTGACTTTTAATAGATTTTAAGAATTATAAAAGAAGTATCCGAGTTCTGAACCAATACAAACTCTAGATAAATAATCTTCACCTCTACCATTTGGGATAAAACTCTCACCTAAAGACAAGCAATGCCATAACACTTATTCTGATGAATCTGTAAGGTGAAACAATAGCAACAGCCGGATATATATAGTTTAGCTTTGTGAGAGCTCCCGGCTACGCTTAGCTGCAGCAACAACAGCATTCATAAGTGTTGCACGGAAAGAGCCCTTCTCCAGCTCATGAACTCCAGCTATAGTAGTGCCGCCGGGTGAAGTAACATCATCTTTCAACACACCTGGATGCTTTCCGGTTTTGTTAACCATTGTTGCAGCTCCAAGAACCTGTGTTGTGCAATAGAAAATCCCACAAAGCTGAGGCTTCTCTTTCTAGTTTCGGTTATTCAATACCATAATAAAGTAGATGAAAGAAGCGGTGTGGGTTGGTTCACTGACAGTTTGTGAAGCTAAACCCAATGCGAGTTCTCGTGGTAGACCAGCAGCTACTCCTCCGTCAGCTAAAGCTTCAATGGCTAAGAATATGTATGCTGGTCCACTTCCACTGAAAAAAATCAAAATTTTCAAAGAACTTAGTACATGATTACTTGGTAAGTGACATGGAAAAACTCAAGCGTATCAGAAGCCGCAGTGCTTTTATGTACCTGAGACCAGTGACAGCATCAAACATTTTCTCATCAGCTTTCAATATCTTCCCTACCGCACCAAACAACTTAGCGACAATTGCTCCATCCTCTTCCGTTGCTCCTGTGCCGAGGCTCATAACTATTTACACACAACATAATGGCAAATGTAAGCAATTGATAGCTTCAGAAAGAAGTAGAAATCACAAACAAAATTCAGAGATAGCACAAATGGGAACACTGTGATTAACTACCTGAAGCTGCCTCACCAACTGCTGCTGGTGTATTAGGCATCACCCTTATAAATCGATCTTGACCAGACCATTCCTAACATAAGAGTAAAGAAACCCTTCAAAGTTTTAACCAAATGTAGCTCTAGAACAATGTTAGATGCAAAAAACTCAGAATGCAACACCATGGATAGTGACAGAGCATAAATGGCGGCTTATTATTTAGGACTGATGAAGTTTATCATATCTCTGACAAAGTATAGGAGTAGAAAGATGCAAAACCTGTAGATCTTTCAACTTGATTCCAGCTGCAACCGAAACCAGAATCTTATTCTTTGAAAGCTTCGATCTTAACTCAGTGACGGCCTTCTTAACTGTATACGAGAGGTACAGCTTTAGGTAACACACAAAACTCCATTGATGAATGGATCATAGATAATATATATCCGCTTGTGATTCAATAGAGATGTAAGAAATATACCAACTTGGGGTTTGACAGAGAATAAGACAACATCACTTTCTTGAACAACCTGTCATTTTTGAAGATCGTCAGTTTCGATTAGTCTCTCTCTATAAGAGTGAAGAAGGACTTACGTCTTCGTTACTAGAGAAGACATTGACGCCGAAGGATTCGAAGACATCACGGCGATTGAGATTGGAGTGAACGGCGGTGGATATACGATTAGGAGGAAGCACACCAGAAGCAACCACACCTCTAGCTATACTCTCAGCCATTTTACCAGCTCCGATGAATCCTACCTTGAAGCTCTCCGCCGGAATCGGAAGAATCTCCATCGGAAAAAATTACGGACGTATTAAGGGATAGGATTTAGGGTTAAGTTCAGGTTCAACCAAAAATTATAGTCCAGTACTATCTTTGTCTTTAAGAGTCACGAGTAGATCAGTTCAAGTGAGCACGTGTCTCATCAAATATAAACAAGGGATACTATAGTATTTCCCAGTTACACGGCATTAAAATTGGACATTTGTATCGTTCAACATCATGGCGTTTGTTGGGCTATCAATGTAAAGCTAATCCGAAACGACACGATGTTAGAGAACAGAAACATTAGTCAGTCTTGAATAGCATAGTTGAAATGCGCCTGGAAACTAGGGCTGAGCTCCAGAACTTGGATGTTTTCTGTGGCACAGTTACAGAGCAGAACGATTCACTGGTTTAGCTGAATTGGTTTTAAAAATGCTCGAGGATGAACAATCAATCATAAGTATCATTTTCCTCTTGAGAAACTCAGAGCTCTCTGCATCAAAACCTTATACTATTATATATTTTGTTTTGTAAGGAAAAAAGAAAAGAGAATTTGCTCATTATGCCTCCAGATTACAACAACTCTTTGAGTGTTTCTGAGAGATCAAAAGACATATTAAAATTAAAACAGAGTCTCAATGGGCCAACAACATATTCAAGTTCAGAACCATGAACGTATAAAAGCTCATTTTAGTGAGTAGCTACTATAATTATTCAACCTTACTAGTGTTAATATTCTCTTGCTCGCAAATTTCAATTTGGTTTGATTATAGTTAGTGAGGAGCTTCTCTGTTGCTTGGTTTATTCACCATTTAATTCCCAAAACAACTCCACAGTTATACTGTATTACAGTCAGTGACAGCAGTAAATGAAAAGATGAGTCAATGAATGACATCTTTTGTCTTTTGAGTGGCGAAAACATTGAAAGCTATATCTAGTTCTGTACTCAATCTCTCTGCACTGTTTTGTCCTATTATCTTTTTTTTATCACATTAGGATCTATCTGTTCAATCCGGATGAAACAAACTAATGCTATCAATTAGTAAGTTAACCAATCATTGCTTCTTCTTTTTTTAATTACGATCAGTGAGGTCGCAAAATTCAGGTTCAGTTAACAGTTTTTTGTATTAACGATACTATTTATCTAAACATTTGTGGGTAAAAGAATATGATTAAGAACCTCTGTCATCATAGATATTAACTAGTCACAAATTACACAATCTGTTCTATCTATACTCATTGTTACCCGGTTGAAACATTTAACCGGGACAGATTGAAATTAAAATGGTTTAGACTCTCAAGAGACGACTGTGTGTTTGATTTTGAGACAGAGGAGTTCAGAGAGATTCCATAGCCTGATGAGGCTCATGATTATAAGAACGTTGAGGCTGCTTACTCTTAACGGACAACTATGTGTGGTTTACAACATAGACGACCACTGAGGAATGAAGATCTCGATCAACCTTGAAATGCGCGTGGAAAAACCTTCTTACCTGTATCATCCCGAACAGAACAAATTTTAGTCCAGAAATGCATAAAACAAATGACGTCAGGTATGGAAAAGAAAGGGTACGTTCTTGCTTCTAACTTGCCTCTTTAAAGGAATGCTGGATCATGAAATCTCTGAGTTTTGTTTCTTCTGATGAAAACAATACAATGTGACTAGGCGGCTCTGACCAGTTTCTAGCTAACTCTGATGCAAAACCTAAAGGGTTCACTAAGAACCGGTCTGACTCATCAAGTTCTCCCTTCTCCTCACTGTTTGAGAATAAGAAGAAGAATCCTTAAGAATCACATATAAGCAAGAGCTGTGACTTGGGGTGTGATCCTTTACCTTGGCGTGCAATCAAGAAATTGCATTGGAATGTTACGATGGAGAGTGGAATAATAGGGAGTAGAATGGCACGGCATTAGAAAGATAATGCTCTTAACTCTCCCTTTGTATGCTTCATCCGATAAGTAGTTCATTGCATCCTCAGTTCCTCTCTGTTGGAAACAACAACATTCCTTTTTAGCACAAATAAAGAGAGAGAGATAGAGTAAACTCGGAAACTAGAGAGAGCACTCAAGTGATTGGTTTTTTTACCTGATGAAATAAACTCATGTATAGTGCCATTGGGATATTGGTAGCAAGCAAAAAAAAGACTGAAAGTCTTAGTTTAGGAGACCACTTGATGGTATGGTTCTGTCGAGGGACTTGCTTCTTTTTAGTGACTGATGATGATGATGAACCAGATACTTCCATTTGAGCAAATGCATACCCAGAGAATATCAAAGCTATGGGTAGCACAGGCAGGACAAACCTATCATTCATAATCTAAGTAGACGACATGGAAAACATAATTCATGATGAAAGTATATTCCTTGCGAAGTTTTCGATATTGAAAATGTAAGAAAACGGGGTACGTTCTACATTCATATTACCTGAATTCCTTGTGGCCGAGTACGCTGTATATTGCTAAGACCCATAGAATAAGAGCTGAAAGCTTCTGATTCTTAGATTTGATCATTCCAGTAATGGAGAATGGTGTAAAAGTGAAAATCATGACAAGAAATCCCTGGCTGAAGTACCAGTGCCATGGGTGAGTTCCGTAATAGTCTCCACCAGATGAAAGGAAATTAAACTTCAGAAAATTGAGAGGCACAATGACCCATGACCCGTACATCAGACGGTCCAACAAACAGGTAAAACCGAGGACCAAAGATCTAACACCAGAAGCAAGTTAGCGCAACGAAATCTTCCAAAGCAAACATTAAAATGAACATTCAAGAGCATAGCTGCAGAGTTAAACTTACCCAATCGGGATCACCTCTAGAATGATGAATTTGACCTTATTGGGTGTCAAAAATAGCTCGAGCATCCCAACGTATGACCATATGATTGCGCTTGTTGGCCTTATGGCACATGCTAGGGCCGCTACGACCAAACCCCACTTCCGATTAACGGGATAGTCTGTCGAAGGATTTCTAATACAAGGCCAGTAGTACAGCCCCATGATGGTAAGAACAGTCTCCAAACAGTTTGAAAAGGTACGGTTCAAACAGAAGAAGACGAACCAGTTTGCCATTTGACAAAAGAGCTACTAAAAAGTTAGGGAAGCAATCCAGAATAAAATGAAAACACAAATAAATTGAGAAAGAATAAGTTTTCAGAAAGAATAAAAGGAAACCACTAACAGACTTATCTTAGTTTTTCATCGAAGCTCGGGATATCTAACACCCTTCCGGTTACATCGACCTATCATTACATAGGGAACTATCAAATATAGTGTAATGGTGGGTTGGCTCCATTATTGAAGATAACGTTTGTTCTTTATTAACCAAGGCTAATCTTGTAATTCTCACGGGTTGCAAATTCATTGACATATCATACAAAAATATAAGAAATTGCTTACTATGTGCTACATAGAAAGGATACAGACCAACTTGCAACATTTTCTCCATATAAAGCATCTGAGAGTTTATACAAATAGAGATCACCAATAGCTGAGAATATGGATTGCATGAGACGTGGAGCTTTCCTCTGCCAAGAAAGGAAAAAGTTGTAACACATAAACCATTTTATCTACCTTTGTTTGAACACGGTAAGAGCCAGAATTACGAAAACCAAAGTCATACAGAGACAACCCCACTACTGGAAACTTGTTAGAATTTCAATTGAATCGGAACTGAAGAAACCTATATTCAAAACCGATATTAACAGGTTCTGCTTCTTCTTAGACTAAAAATAAATTTCCATCATTGAAAAGTAAAAAACAGAGATTTTGTTTGTAACCCTATCCAGAAACTAACAGGATTTGAAAATTATACTGACCATTATGTAGGGAGTATCAAGGCCCGTAACTTGGAGAACTTTATACAAGAATGCGAATACCATGGGATGCAAATAGCTTCGTATTCCTCTCTTCCACTCCCATGTCATATAACCATATCTGTCATTATCATTAATCAACCAAAATAATCTTAAAGTGACATTCATTGCTGAAATCACTCAAAATGCAGAAAGAGAAACACCAAAATCTCAGCTCAATCAAATTCCCACGTATCAAACTTAACAGACAATAAAAGGCAAGTCAAATTCAAAACTAGAGAGCTTAGAACGATAACATTTTTCGTTTGGAAACATTACCCGAAGACGGTGCGGTGAGCTACTTCAAGGGATTGCCAATGTTCATCAGGATTGAAATAAGTCTGAATCAACAAAGCATTTACGACACGAAACGCGAGGCAGAACAAGAATATCCGCCTCGGAGATCGTATTCGATCTGATCTAGAGAAACCACTGAACGAATCGGGATCATCGCCGCTGTTAGCTGACGCGCCACCGTCGCCATCGCCACCGGCGTTCTTCCGTTTCCTTATTTCCATCGAAGAAGTTTTGTTACAGTTTTGCGATTAACACATTGGGTTAATTCATTGCTCAGCTATGCAAATTATAATGGGCTTGTATAAAATGGGCTCTGGAATATTTCGGCCCATCTCATTATTATAATCTCTTTTCCAATGGTGTCATTTCTAACACGACTCACGATGGCTTTTATTAGCAAAACTGAGCCTCGACTCGACGCCTAACCTATACATATGACATACGCCTAACATACGTTATGACATGGCAAACACATAGCACATGACATATGTCAAACACGTGTCAAACCCTGAACCTATTCCTGTCAAACACATGACATACGTCATAATAATTTGTAAAGATGTTAAATTAAGCACGAGTGAAATTAGAATAAAAATATAAAATCTAGTATGCAAAAGTTATGAGAGTACGTATTTCATCAGTATCAAAACGCGAATTTTGAATAGAATTTTGGAAATTTTTGTGTTCTTGTTAATTTAGTCTATTTTTGTTCATTTCGAAGCAATGCTTCTACAAGAAATCATACACCAGTCAGTAACACCCTATGGACGTTACTTACGTAAGAATCTGACATAAAACAAGCGTTACTTACGTAAGAAACCGACATAAAATATCTATCCAAAATCTGTCATTAAATTGCATACTGGCAAGCAGAGACGCAACATTTGTCCTGCACCCTTTAATATTAGTATAGATTTTGGGTCCCAATTTTCAAAAAAATTCATTTAATTTACAGGTAATATGTGTAAGTATATTTGTAATTAGTTGTTAGACGTAAACTATGTTATTACAAGATTCAAGCTAGTATAAGAAATATAACAAAAATAAATAAATATTGATCAAGATTTGATGATGAGAGCAATAAAGTGGAAGAAAGATAAAGACACATCCGTAGAAGAAAGATAGATATTCTTTGCTCATTATCGGACAATCACTTCTTCACAAAAAAGACATGGACTGGATTGAAGAACTTATGTGGTTCTGATTTGGACTGGATTAAAGAACTTATGTGGTTCTGATTTTTTAACATGGTTTTTTAATGGTCAATTTTGTGTTACGTTCATATCTCCATTTCGTATAGTAGGGAGTATAATTAAAGAGTTGAGCATAACAGATTCAAAATATCTAGATATTTTTTTATTTCGTCATTCTTTAATACTTGTAAACCGTTGAATTTTATTTTACTTCCACCAAGTTGATTGTTTGGAGTAGTACTATGAAAACAAAAACTATTTTGTAACGTTAATTAATAACATCGCAACTTTAGGTAAGTACCATAAAGTTAAATAAATCATAGTTTGTTTTTTGGAAACATCAAGTCAAAAACAATAACTACTCTTTTGGAAATACAATTATGTAAAATTCGACCTATAAATATATAGTCTTGTCAAACCAATGTAAAAATGCAAAAAATGGCCGTTTCATCATCGCATCATGTGGTTCTCTTCCCTTACATGTCAAAAGGCCACACGATTCCTCTCCTCCAATTAGCCCGTCTCCTCCCCCGTCACCGCCGTGTCGTCCCCGGTGACGACGAAGAACCAACCATTTCCGTCACCGTCTTCACCACCCCAAAAAACCAACCATTCGTTTCAAACTTCCTCTCCGACGTCACATCATCAGTCAAAGTAATCTCCCTCCCTTTCCCGGAAAACATCGCCGGAATCCCTCCCGGCGTCGAGAGCACCGACAAGCTCCCTTCCATGTCACTTTACGTGCCCTTCACGCGCGGAACCAAATCTCTCCAGCCTCTCTTCGAAGCAGCACTCAAGAATCTTCCGAAAGTGTCTTTCATGGTCTCCGATGCATTCTTATGGTGGACATTGGAATCCGCTGCTAAATTTGAGATCCCGAGACTCGCCTTCTACGGCATGAACTCGTACGCATCAGCTATACTCTCCTCCACTTGGGCACACGAACTCTTTACCAAACCGGAAAGTGTTAAATCCGATACCGAACCGGTTATTGTACCGGATTTTCCATGGATCTGTGTTAAGAAGTGCGAGTTCGACCCGGTTTTAACCAACCAAGATCAATCAGGTCAAGAGTTTGAGCTATTAATCGACCACATTGTGTCCACGAAGAAAAGCCGTGGGGTTATAGTGAACAGTTTCTACGAGCTCGAGTCAACGTTCGTTGACTACCGGCTCCGTGATAACCATGAGCCCAAGCCATGGTGTGTTGGGCCTTTGTGTTTGGTAAATCCTCCTAAACCGGAGAGTGATAAACCGGATTGGATTCATTGGTTGGATCGGAAGCGAGAGAAACGACGTCCGGTTTTGTATGTGGCGTTTGGAACGCAGGCTGAGATATCAAACGAGCAGCTCAAGGAAATAGCATTAGGGTTGGAAGATTCCAAGGTACGTTAAAGGATGGATTAAAACCTCATATCTAATTTAAACACGACTAAACTAATCGACCGGATCTGGTAATATTTATTGCAGTTGTCCAATCACTTTTACTCTTCGTGTACATTTATTTATTTTTATTATCAACCCATAAAACATTGTTTTTCGTCTATATAACGTTTAATTTAAAATGCGAAAAACATACGATTGGTTAGCATAAAATTATATCTGTGTACTGATAAAGTAAAAGTATTTTGTTAATTTACGTGGTCTTGATTGTTTAATATAGGTAAATTTCTTGTGGGTCACGAGAAAGGACTTGGATGAAGCAACTGGAGGATTAGGGTTCGAAAATAGAGTGAAAGAGCATCGGATGATTGTGAGAGAGTGGGTAGACCAATGGGAGATATTGTCACATGAAAGTGTCAAAGGGTTTTTGAGTCATTGTGGATGGAACTCGGCACAAGAGAGTATTTGTGCCGGGATTCCGCTGCTCGCTTGGCCAATGATGGCCGACCAGCCGCTCAATGCGAAATTGGTAGTAGAGGAGCTTAAGATCGGTGTAAGAATCGAAACAGAAGATGGAAGTGTGAAAGGGCTCGTAACAAGAGAAGAACTTAGTGGGAAGGTATATATCAAAATGGTTTCAATGAATCTATTATTAGATTGTGGCACTAAATGTAGTTGGTTTCATTTATTTTATTTTTATTTTGTACAATTTAGGTTAAAGAATTAATGGAAGGAGAGATGGGGAAGACCGCAAGGAAGAATGTGAAAGAGTATGCAGAAATGGCAAAAAAAGCTTTGGCTCCAGAGACTGGTTCGTCTTGGAAGAATTTGAATTCCCTTCTTGAAGAGCTATGCAAGAGTAGAGAGACAAATGGTGTTAGTGAGTTGTCAAGTGATGAACAAAGAGATTTGAGGATTGGATAACCGAACCGGGGTTGCACCGAATTTAAACCAATAAAAATGTCTGGCTCAGTTGAAAATATATTACTTATCCCATATAGTGCCAACCCCAAATAAAAGTTTAGAGGATATATTTTGTTGTTCTATATTCTAGCGTTTTGGTTTTAGTCAATTTGAAAAGTTTCAAGCTTTTCAATTGCGTTAAGATTCAGTGGTGTGCCAATATGAGACCTGTTCTTCTTTTCCCCCGAGTATATGATCAATTTCACAAAGTTTCTATCACCTTATTGTTCTTTTAAATGATCTTTTCTCATAGTGAGTTTGCATCGGAAGACAGTATCTGATATGACAAAAATCACACAATATAACATTTAAGACATTTTGAGAACAGTGTATTTTTTACTCTACACTCTTTTGCTATGTCTAACATCCTCAAACCGAAACGGAAAAAGAAAAGTGTTTGAAGTTGAAATAATTATGGGGTTCCTAACTATTTACCATCTAAAACCAAACATTTCACAAAGTTTTCTTCCCCAAAAATTCTACACTTTTAATCATCTTCTTTGTCTATTGAGAAATCAGGCTCATCTGGTTTGAATAGTTGAGGCATCTTCAGACTGCTTGAAGATCCATCTTTCTTACCAGTACTACTACTTGAAGCCTTTTGATTTGTGCCTCTTCTAGTGTTTGCCGCGAATTTTGATGCCAATATAGTTGCTCCCAGATTTTGATTGTTGTTTGTGTTGTCCATTGATACGCTTTCGATATCCTCTTCGTCGCTTCCATAGTAATATTCTCTAGTTTCTTCGTCTTCTTCGTTGTACCCTGTTTCACCCGTGTAATAGTATCCGCTGTTCTCATGCAGGCTGAGCTCTTTCGCGAGCTTTCTTCGCTTGTATCTTCTCCATGCGGATTGGACGAAACACGCTCCCCATGCTCTCCACTGATGTGAATAGTACCTGATAAATGGACGTATGTAATTTGATTTAGCTCTGTCCTGGATCGTCATATCAAGATACATTTTGTATTGTTACTGGATCGTCGTATCACAAGAATCCGATTTATAAGTTACCTGAAAGCGTGTTGCAGCTTTTTGCTTTGAAGACGCTTGAACTGATGAGCAACGAACTTAAGGTCCTCTGCGCTTAAGGCAAAGGCTTCGACTTCAGAGAGGGCGCGGACGCTTCGGGTTGAAGATGGAAGATTGAGTGTAGAGTTTGGCATTAAGGCCCATGTTAGAAGTTCTTCACCGCAGAAATCGCCTGGTCTTAGAGTCGTAGAGTTGAAGAAACCAGATCGTCCTCCATTTGTTGTTGAGCTCTCTATTTGTCCTCGGATCACAAATAGCATCTCATTCACCGGATCGCCTTCACGGAATATGTAGGTCCCGGCCGTGCTTAATGACGAGACAAGGCATCCGCATATAGCATCAAGAAGTTGATCATCCATTTGAGAGAAGAACGGGACCTGCACTTAGCAAAACCTTATGTTTTCTAAATTGGAAAACAATCAAACCCACAACCGTTTTTTTGTGAGGACAGAGTTGATGTAAGTACCCGACGGACAAGGGCGAGACAGAGATGCCGTTGGATTTCGCGGCGTAAGTCTGTAGGTAAAGAATGGAGGATTGATTCTTCATCGACTCCTCGGGTTGCAAGCCATTTGTATTGAACAAATCTACGGACACGTTCTTGAAGTTCTGGAGGTAGTTGACGATGTCTCATCCATTCTTCAGTGTCTCTTCGCTTAACTCTCCATTCCTCAACCCTTACAGACATCGATTGTAGAGAAGACTTTCCACCAAGTTAAAAATAAAGAAGACTTTTGTTAGAAAGACAAAGACAATGGCTCTGTATGGAAATGTTTTGCATAGTGATAAATAAGCTCTAAATCTTACTTGCATGTTACCAATCAGGAGTGTGAAGAGAATCAATCCAAAAATACAGATTGTAATACAGAACAAGGTCTCGCCAAGATATACGCTTGTGGTTATGTTCTGGCCATAAGAACTGTGAAACAAAAATGGTGTTAAAACCAGTGGAAGACAATCTAAGACAGAGACTAGAAATTTGTTGGTTCAAAGGTTGTCATACCTTAGATTTCTTAAACCCCACCAAAGACAATATAAGTACTTGGACACGAACCCTGTTGTAGCAACTTGAGTGGTAAAGGCTTCAGCAAACATTCCAAACTTGAAATTGGTAGTGCTGCTTGTAGCATCGCAATGAGAAAGAACCTGAGTAACGTTCTGCCAATACTGGCGCTCAGGTTGCTGCAGACTCTTGCAGTCTAAGAAGCTAGGAAGACAATCTAAAACTCTCAGGGCGTTATCTTTCTTGCATACGTTAGACCAGCACGAGAACTGCCGCCCAATTGATGATAGATACCACATTGCTCCTAACACCTGCCCACAAGGAGATTCTTAGCAACTAAACAGAAGAAAACTATTGAGAAACACAGAAAACATACATGACTAGCGAGAATGTAGAGGAGAAGGTTGTATGCAGCTCCTGCCCAAGCAGTCTTGGCGATAAACCCGGTTGTTTTTATAATCCTTTGGTTGAGAGGGAATATGATGAATGATCTTGGAATGTATTGAACGAGAACGATAAGTGCGAGAGTGCTATTGGCATGATTAGCAGTCCCATTTGTGGCGGCTGGAATTACTAGCCATATAACAAGCTGAGATCAAAAGATGGTCAGAACAAGCATGATGCTCCCATGATGGTAAAACAGATGTATATCTCTGTTTTTTAATCCTAGCTAGACCATATTCAAAGTGTAAGCTCCTCAAGAGTTGTCACAATGTTATTATTGTATAGGAACTGTTCAAATACCTAAACATAGATGTCATTGTGAAGCTCTAATGGCAAAATCTTAACCTAGAATTACCAATTTCGAAGCTACGTTATAAGAAATTAAAGAAGTGAGCATTCGAACCTGAGGAAGGGGAAGCATGGCGGCCACATCAATGAGGAAATCTGTCTTCAAGTATCTCATAGCGATCTCTCTAGAATCCATAACAAGTTCACCACGACCAAAAACACGAGAGCTCCTCGCGACGAACGCAGTTCTAAATTTCATAAGGATGTGCAAGAGATGGAAGATATCAGCGACTGTACGGAAGAAGGTGACTGTAGCGGCGAGGCTGATGTCGACGGAGAGGCACGCCGGACCACCGACGTAAGGGACGTAGAAATATAGAGGATCGAGGAAGAGAGCGAGGATGGAGGTAATGAGAAAGACGTGGTTCCAATAGGTAACGATGTTGCTGTCCGGGTCGAGGATCTGATGCCGCCATAGAAGGAGGCTGACTTGGTTACCGTTGTCAGATCCTCGATTAGATGCGGCGGAGGTTATGGTCTCCGGGAGGAGGCAGCGGAGAGACCGGATCTTATTCATCTTCCATGGCGGATTCCGGTGTTAAATCGGATTCCGCATTAAGAGAGAGAGAGAGAAAGAGATTGAAATTGATGGAGAGAGGTTAGGGAAGTTACGTTACGTCGTGATTTTTTTGAATTTTTTTTTTTTGGTTTTGCATTTTGTTTTTGATGATTATGGAAGAAGGAGAGGATTTCTCGCGGGAAAACTGAGAGAAGGGCCATGGAAATAGGGGGAGAGTATTTTTCCGAAAATATGATGGGAGAGTCAGGGTATTTACGAAAATTTCATTCCTATTGGGTCTCGTTTGTTTATGCAGTTTTTATGTTGTCAAAACAGCACACGTTTTATAGTGGCAAACCTCCCGAAACTTCAATTGGCATAACGTTTTATAGTCGTTAACTGTTGGACCTACCAGCCCAATAGTTATAGACCAGCCCGTTGTGTAAATTTTATATGAATATAAATTTTTTGTCATGATGCTGCCAAAAAAAAAAAAATGTCATTAACAGAAAAAACAATTAAAAATAAAAAGAGTTGCTGATATTGTATATGAACTATGAAGTATTGCCCTGAGTCGACCAATATTCTTTTATTAAAATGCGATGATCATATATACTGATAAATTATTTATAAAAAAAATTAGTAATTTAAACTAGGATTCGAAAGATGAAATGATTAAGTAACTCGTAAAATCATGCTAAGATTACTTAGAGTATATAATTGCTTATAAGGTTCGTTAAATTTTACTTATGTGGATAATTGAATTTGTATGAGCTAATAATTAATAAATACCAGCTAGTTAGATTTGTTATATTTTGTCAACATATAAAACTTGTAATTATTACACTGTGTTTTCTATTTCCGTTATTGACAGCAATTATAAAATTGTCTTACACATAGAAAATAAATTTTATAAATAAAAAGGATATAAAAGCACGCGTACCAAACATTCTGTGACAATATATGGTAGTGGGAAGATAGTGTACCTATAAAATAACGAAAAGGTAATATCAATACTTAGAAACAATGATGCGAATATAAAAGGAATCATAACGAAAAAAAATAATACTAAAAACAAAATTAAAATCACGTCACGGAAACATGATGTTTATCTACACACAAAAGGAACAACAACTTCCATCATATCATAATAACTTTTTCACTTCCAAAAAATCATTTCCACAATTTCTAGCTGTTCCAAATGGTACGGTTCAATAATAACAAAAAATTATATATATATATATATATTCATTATTATTAAAATTGCACCACACTTTTCTCGCAATTGTTCTCCACGTTAATATATATTTTTGAAAGTTTTCTAAGGACATCAAACACATGCTTAAATGTTTCCTTTGAGTACAATGACGTATTTTAGTGCTTAAATTTAGAGTCCAATTCGAATAAAAAGTAAGTTTAAATTCGAAATAATTGAAACCTTTTCAGTTGACAATCGAAATACTTTTTGATTAAGCAAAACCTACTTTGAAACGAAATAGAAAGAAAATAACGAATACAAGTAGATATGAACCAGACGATAGAAACGAAAATAAATCGATCAATCATAAATCAAAGCACTTGCGAGCCCAAAATATAAATAAATCAAATAATTTTAAGTGCTATTATTTGAGCGAGACTATTAAATGAATTATTATTGACCTTTTTATGCATACGAGATTACGAGGGGAGAATAAAACGAAAACAAGTGTCGCTCAAGATACTTATATCCCATGCAAAATGTAAGTTATACCGGCAATAATATAATGTATACAACAAATTAGGCCTCTACAGATCTCAATAAGTCTCATACTACTAAAGACTTGCTAGCATATTTGAAATCAATTTTACCAATGAATATATTTCATAACCTACATGCATTATGCATGTAAACGTGATTGGGTTAACGTTTCCGAAAGAATTATCGATCTTTTAATATTTTGAGTTCTAAATTATATATATTAAACGATAACTGCTTCCCAAAATTGATTAAGTTTATTATTTCTTCGATCCGACACAAAGTAGTAAATTTTAATATAGAAAATAATGTTAATATATTTGACAAGCTTATAAATATGATTTTTATATATCTCTATGTTTGTAAAACGTAATTATGAAACAATGATGTTATTCCAACTACGGATTCATGGATCTATAATACGATGTTGGTTAAACATTATTATCGACTAATTAATTACTTCTGATTCGACGATGGCTGCTATTAAGTATGACCACGTGTGGCAGATTTGAAATGTTTAGAGATGTTAAAATATAGAATCCGACGGGATCCAATTCTTTTTTTCTTATTCCACTTTTGATTATTATATAATAACCATCTGTACTATTTAATTCAGAATTAATAACAATTTTTAATATAAACATTTTTTCCACTTTCAATACCATTATTCCAATTTTATATATCCATTACTAAATACATCCAATTTCACTATTAAAACTTAAGATATAAACATACTTCGTTTGTATTATTTTAAAAGATTTGATATGTTTTGTATTCTCACATATAGTAAATTTTATTAATTTATTGATATGCTAATTGATCCGAAAAACAAATTCGAAATAAAAAAAATATATTTATTTATCGAATATTAATTTATAAAAGTTATACTGTATTAATATAAGTAACTCATGACCATCAATTCGTAATTACATAATTAATAAATAATTTTTTTTTAATTATGTGATAATTTACCCCTTGGTCTTCAATTATTTTTAACGTTTAAAGTTATGTAGGTGCCTATAACGCTTAATCAATACCTAAAACACCGAGATAATTTTTAATAATGGATTAACAATTAAATGTACACTATTTCAATCACTCTAATAATAATTAACATGCACTACACACTAACACCAAAAAAAATTATAATATAATTAATTAATACAATAACAAATATATTTTTTAAAAAACAATATCCCGGGGCGCTAGCACAAATTATCAATCTAGTAATTAATTAATAAATTTACACTATATTGAATTACTCCATTTATGTTGAGTAGACTATACAAAAAATACTGTATTGTTGTTTTATTTTAGTCGGACAAAAAATTTCAAACACGTTCAAAAAATTTTAGACAGTGCAAATACATACAATTTTTATATGCAAGATGTCTTTACTAGTTTGTCCAAAATAAAGAAGATGTATTTACTTATATGATAGCATCGTATTTTACATGCTTTTTTTTCATACATTTAGTTTAGTTTTATATGTTTCTAACGAGCATTTAGGATAGTTCTAGTGCATTTGCGTTTGTTTATGTGTTTATAGATACTTAGAGGAAATCATACATTTTTAGAGTATTTTTGAGTCTTAAGAAGCCATAAGGACTTTGGAGCTATTTGTTGGGGTCAAGAACATCATGGAGAGACATCTCAAGAGCCTCAAGAAGGGAGCACCAACCCTAGCATCAACCAGGAGTGGTCGATGCTCGTCTTGGGCAAGCCATCGACAGACAGTGTCGACCAAGGGCGGTCGATGCTCTTCCTCGGACCCGAACTTGAAGTTGACGATGAAGACCATCGACGCAAGCATCGACCACTCATGGTCGATGCTCATCCTGAGGATCCATATCGACCATGAGCATCGACCATGAGCATCGACCCAGGGCCGTCGATGCTGACTCACTGGACAGAAAAGAAAACTTCGGTTAATGAGAAATGCAAGATATGGAAGCTTTGGATCTCGAGTTAATACCTTCCAGAAGCTTCTAAGGATGCCCTAAGACTCCCCCAAGCCTCCTAGACTCTATATAAACTCATGTATTCTCACTAGAAACAAGCTGAGACTCTCTTAGCCACTTTTTGTTTTCATCTTCAATAAAGAGTTCTTCTTTAGATTTTTTTCTTCCATATACTTTTGTTTATGTTTATGCTTTGATTTACTTTACTGTTCTTAATCTTTAGTTTATTGTTTACTGTTTTACGATCATATTCCTTATCTCTACCGTCACCTTCGGAGAGACAAGAGAGTAGATCCTTTAGACCACTAGGGTGGTGGTCGATGATGGAATCGAAGATTTAGGATTCAGTATGTGCGATTGTTCTTAACCGATCTAGCTACTCTAATATGCATTCTTAATGCTAAGCTATGTCCTATGGGATTGCTTAAGGTTATAATCGAGAGGTTATACGAATAGAAGCTCTTAACACCACGAGAGTGGGTTAAAACTTCAGACTTGCATATTAGAGAGTATTAGCTATGGTCGAGATTGTTGTTTGATGGAACATCTCAATGCTTGCCTAGTTGTGGCCAAGCTAGGTATTGATCTCAGGAACACTTTATCACGAGAGTGGTATCGTGTTCTAGAAATAGATATGTTATTCACTCTTCGTCTTACACATACTCTAACTCAAGCTAATTACTTGGTTAATCGCTGGATGGTGTGACAGCCTCCAATCGATGTGTCTCTCACATATAAGAGTAATCGATGATGGGATTGCGTTTAATGCGTGAAGGTCGCCACGAAAGTGGATCTGACATAGTGTCTAGTTTATCACGAGAGTGGTCATTAGCCTACTTTGAATATCCCTAGATTTACAACACAAACTTAATTGGTAAAGACATGAATCCTATAATCTAAAATCCATGTAATCGACTACCACCCAATTCTCTGTAAATATATATATTTAAGTATTTTATTTTATGTTATTTTATTTATGTATATTTAATTTATGTAATTTATATTTCTGCAATTTAATTTATGTAATTTAATTTTCGCACTTTAATTTATACAATTTAATTTTCGCATTTTAATTTATGCAATTTTATTAGAATTAACAAGGGTGAAACATCATTTGAAACACAAGTATAAATACTCTCGGAACTTAAAGTCAGCAGAAAAGAAATTGAAATTTTCCTGGAAACTTAAACCGGCAGAAGAACTTAACAATTTCCGGAAACTTGACTTAAAAGACCAATTACCGATGATTGAAAAGTAAAAAAATCAGAAAGCTTAAAACTAATAAATGAGAACTAGAAAAATCTAAGTCATGAAACCAAAGATTCGCTTGAGCCAAACTTCCCAAAAACTTATGCAAAGCACCCACAGGCTAAGTAAGCGAAAACTCTTAAGCTCCTAAGCTCCAAAACACCTATCGTGATTTAATGTGCACAAACCAGTAACAGAACACAACTTCAAAGCTGAGAATGTAGAGTAAAAATGACCAATTACTCACAACTCAAATTCAGATGGCAGTGGCTAGACTTCAGCAAAACGAACATCACCAAAAAAAATTCCGCCTAACCAACTCTTTGAAATCCAAGACCAAAGACACAATAATAATGTCCAAACGCACTAACATCTAAAACTTCGAAGAGAAACAGCAAAGCTCAAACGCACAACTGTTAGTTCGAAATAAAGGAAAGAAAATATAAATGACTATTCTTGTTGCTCCGTTTACCAATATAGTCGTTGGTGTTTATGAAACATATTAGAAAAATAAATGATTTTAAACATGTATTAAGATGGCAAAGGTTCCCACATCCCATTCAGGAAGCAACATTTTTGATTGATTGATATAAATGCTTACGGACACAAGAGGAAATATCGTGAACATGTTAATCATTTGGGACCCAAATGAAAAGGACTTATACATATTTTGTTTTATTGAATAAAAGTAGATTGTAGTTTTGTGAAGTTAAAGCACTCGCTTATCAATTATTATCTAAAGAAATAAGACAAGCTGCTTTTAAAGTGGTGATAGTTAGGTCTTGATCAAAAGTTTTGAAGGTGGCCTTGCACCTATATCTATCTATACATACACACGTGTCCAAATATTTTTAAGTCATATATCAAATCAAATACAATCAAAATATGTTTAAAATATTCTTGAATAAATAATCTATGGATATGTGTGAATAATTTTGTGGATTTGAAAGTTGGAGAGGATGAACAACAGGTCACGTAATATACCCTAAAATAAACCATCAAAGGATAGAATAGAATAGAATCTCTTGGTACTATCAAACAAACAATAAAAAAGAAAAAAAGTGACGAAGACACCAATCTATTCATTCCCCACCCATCTCCAATTAGTATTTCTTTATCTCCTACTATATTTTACATATATTTTTCTTTCTTCCATCCCTGACATTTATTTATTTATTTTTGGTTCACTAAAACTTGTGGAACTTTTTTGATCCATAAAGTTTTACAGATATATGCTCCGGTCTTACATACTAGCTAATTGTAAATCGCTTCATTTTGAACATTAATTCAATTATGGATTGGTTAAACATATCTGTTCTAATCAATTGAACTAACCACTACCATATATATTTTCTTAACAAAAAAAAAATCAACTGAACTAATACTACTATTTTGTAAGAAAATATGAATGTTATATATATATATATTTTTTCAGCCTTATAAATTAAATATAATTTTTTTCACAAAAAATATATACATTAATTTGTCTTTAATAAAATTAATAAATTATAAAAATATTATAAAACATTTAAATATTTAAATATTTATTAATCCGCATGAAAAAGTGTCGCAGCGATCTTAAGTTAATTTTGATATATACAAGAAAATATGTACACACACATCTATATAGTTAAAAGTACATACAACACCATTTATTAAGATTTGCACATTCTTCCATAACAAAGAAGACCCCACTCTTTTCTTGAGGAGTATGATATTTGCAGTTATATGTGTGGCAGTTATCTTAATCATTCTTTCATATGTTTTGTGTGTTTCCTCTTTCTATCTCTCTCTCTATGATGTGGTTCTTGATTTTGTTGGCCAAACCTTTTTTTGTACCTTCAATGCATTAAATCACAAAGCCAAAGAATCCAAAGAAAAGTTCCTAACGTCAATCAAATTAAATTCCCCATCTTTATTGCTTTCCACAAACTAAATCCCATCTTCAATCTCTTAACCCCAAAAATGAATTTCTTGTGATTTTAGAGACAAAACCCATCATGGATCTCGAGCGTCTAAGCCCAAGAAACCAAGTTAAGGTAAAAAATTGTCAACATTTACTTCAATTTCAGTTTAAAAATCCTCGCTTTTTGTTGCTAAATGTGTAAATTTTTCTTCTTTTTTGCAGAAAGAATCTTGGTGGACGGTTCTGACTTTAGCTTACCAGAGCTTAGGTGTAGTCTATGGAGATTTAGCAACTTCACCATTGTATGTCTACAAGAGCACTTTTGCTGAAGACATCACACATTCAGAGACAAACGAAGAGATCTTTGGTGTTCTGTCTCTTATCTTCTGGACATTAACTTTAATCCCACTAGTCAAATACGTCTTTATTGTGCTTCGTGCTGATGATAATGGTGAAGGTGGGACTTTTGCTCTTTACTCTTTATTGTGTCGCCATGCTAGAATCAGCTCTTTGCCCAATTTCCAGCTCGCTGATGAGGACCTTTCTGAGTATAAGAAAAATTCCGGGGAGAACCCGAGGAGTTTGAAAGTTCCGGGGTGGAGTTTGAAAAACACATTGGAGAAGCATAAGGTTCTGCAGAACATGTTGCTTGTTCTTGCTCTGATTGGGACTTGTATGGTTATCGGTGATGGTGTTCTTACACCTGCAATCTCTGGTAAAAATTGATTCTTTCTCAGATTTTGATCTTTTTAAATTATCAAAATCTTAGTAGCTGATTTTGTATAATTTTTGGGGGTGAATTTGCAGTTTTCTCTGCAGTCTCTGGATTAGAGTTATCCATGTCCAAGCAGCAACATCAATGTAAGCTCTTTTACTTCTTTTGATTAGATTAGGAAGTGTAGAGATTTTGCAAGTTAAAAATGGAAATTTTAGTATCACTAGATCCCCCAAAATATCAAATTATGCTATTTTTAACCGTTTCCTCTTAAGTTTCGTTTGGTTCCTAAGTTTAATCCATACTGTTTAAAATAGTTTAGGAGCAGGATTTGCTGCATCTGTAGCTTTAGACGCAGTCAAGCATTCAATTTTGATTTGCTTCAAGCCGGATGCTAAAATCGCGCAATAAGTCGAGATATCGGGTTTAGATTAGCTATTTCGGTCTTTCTTGTGTCCACATAGTCAATTGGCTAATAGCATGTTAGGTTGAATCCATATAGGATCAACATGAAGCTTCTTAATTATGTATAAAATAAGTTAATTAACTTTTTTTGGTGTGGAAGGTGAAGCTGATGCAGATGCATTCTTATAAATTATAATCATAAGATAATGAATGTGGTTTAGGAGTTAATGATTTATTAAAGATATAAAGCTAAAGGAATATAAAATTCTTAAAGCTTATACCTTTTGAAAACTCAAGTGGTCAAATAAAAAGTTAGTTGGGTTGGATAAGACTATCAGGTCATAGTTTTTTAAAATCTGAAGTAACCTTCTTTGTCTTATGGCTAAATGTTCACTTGCTAGCTACTCCTTTATTGAATCAACTAAGCCCGCACAATTCTGCAGATGTGGAGGTGCCCGTGGTCTGCGCCATACTGATACTCTTGTTCTCGCTACAACACTATGGAACACATCGTTTAGGGTTTGTATTTGCTCCCATTGTGCTGGCATGGCTTCTGTGCATAAGCACCATTGGTGTATACAACATCTTCCACTGGAATCCTCATGTTTACAAAGCATTGTCTCCTTATTACATCTACAAGTTCCTCAAGAAAACTCGTAAACGCGGCTGGATGTCTCTCGGTGGCATCCTTTTATGCATAACAGGTAAGAAAAAAGAGAAAGAACGGTTTATTTATCTTGAGGTTCAAGCTTTTTTCTTATAACTTGTTTCCTTTGCGGCTTTCCAGGCTCAGAAGCTATGTTTGCTGATTTAGGACACTTCACTCAGTTGTCAATACAGGTTAAGTTTATGACTTTACTTGTAAGCTTTGAATCTTTTTGTGTTCTCTTATTAGCTTTCTCTCAAACTTGCATATTTTTTTTTGTCTCTGGCTGCAGATTGCATTCACATTTGCTGTTTACCCGTCGTTAATGCTCGCATACATGGGTCAAGCCGCGTATCTATCTAAGCACCATGTCCAAGAGAGTGATTACCGGATTGGATTTTATGTTTCTGTACCCGGTAAATCTACTCATCATCTTGTTAACCAGCTAAAATGCAATTCTTTGTTTGGCATAGTTTTCACTAGTTTGTTTGTTGTGTACAGAGCAAATAAGATGGCCAGTTTTGGCAATTGCGATTTTAGCGGCTGTTGTCGGAAGTCAGGCGATAATCACAGGAACATTCTCGATCATCAAGCAATGTACTTCTCTAGGTTGCTTCCCAAAAGTCAAAATTGTACACACTTCGTCGAGAATGCACGGTCAGATATATATCCCTGAGATCAATTGGACTCTCATGCTCTTGTGCTTAGCCGTCACCGTTGGGTTCCGCGATACCAAACACATAAGCAACGCCTCAGGTACAGTATCCATACACCATAACCATTAACCCCGCCTATGTATGAAAATCAAGAAAATCAAGAAAATCTCCGGTTCTGAATCTTTTCTTCTCTGTAATCTGTATGCAGGTTTGGCGGTTATTACCGTTATGCTGGTAACGACCTGCTTGATGTCACTGGTAATCATCTTGTGCTGGCGCAAAAGCTCCCTCTACGCCCTAGCCTTTATTTTCTTCTTTGGAACAATAGAAGCTCTTTATTTCTCAGCTTCACTCATCAAATTTCTCGAAGGCGCTTGGGTTCCAGTCGCCCTCTCCTTCATCTTCCTCCTCATCATGTACGTTTGGCACTACGGAACCCTTAAGCGTTACGAATTTGACGTCCAAAACAAAGTCTCAATCAACTGGCTCCTCACACTCTTCGGCTCCTCAAACCTTGGAATCGTCCGAGTCCGTGGAATCGGCGTGATCAACACCGAGCTAGTATCGGGCATACCAGCAATCTTCTCTCATTTCATCACTAACCTCCCGGCGTTCCACCAAGTTGTTGTCTTCCTCTGCGTGAAATCTGTCCCTGTCCCGCATGTGAAACCGGAAGAACGGTTTCTCGTTGGAAGGGTCGGACCAAAGGAGTACCGGCTATACCGATGTATAGCTCGGTATGGATACCGTGACGTACACAAAGATGATGTCGAGTTTGAGAACGACCTCGTTTGCAGTATCGCGGAGTTTATCCGTTCGGATAAACCATTAAATTACTCCCCGGACCCGGAAAACGAATCCGGAAATGAGAGGCTAACTGTCGTTGCGGCTTCCTCATCCAATCTTGAAGGCGTACAAATCTATGAAGACGATGGTTTTGACAAACAAGAACCATCGTCTTCTTCGGAGGTAATCGTGGTGGCTCCTTCGCCGAGAATCAAGAAAAGGGTACGGTTTGTATTACCGGAAAGTGCAAGGATCGATAGATCTGCGGAGGAGGAGCTAACAGAGCTTACGGAGGCGCGTGAGGCAGGAATGGCGTTTATAATGGGACATTCGTATGTGAGAGCAAAATCGGGATCGAGTGTGATGAAGAAGATCGCTATTAACTTTGGCTACGATTTTCTAAGAAGAAACTCGCGAGGGCCTTGTTACGGTCTCTCTACTCCTCACGCTTCTACTTTAGAAGTTGGTATGGTTTATATCGTTTGACTATACTTTTTCTTTTTTGTTTAATTTGAATAAACATCAATTTTGTAAATTATGATAAGATAAATTTGTCAGAGTTCTTTTTTGGTTGTTGTAATTTTTGTGTAGAGATGTTAGAGTTGCTTGTGGCATAAGTAAGATATGCTTTTTGTTTTTGTAATGATTTGTCCCTACTGATTAATAAGATCCAAAGAGAAAAGATTGAAGAATAAGCAGACAAGACTCAAGAGCATATGATTCTTCTCTCTTTATGTTTCTTTAACTGCAAATCTTCTCTTTTGTCGGTTTAGCTCATCATATATATATATAGGTGCATATTTATGTACATCTACTCTCTAAACTTGTGAGCAGCTCTTGCTCTGTTTTCCTTAATGATAAAAAAAATGAGGAAAAATGCAAATTTGTTGGTTTTGTCTCTAATTTTCATGTTTTTCTTTTGTGGGTTATCCTCAGTTTCAGCTAAACCTCCTCCTGTTAGTGAGTTTTTAATTACCCTAAATTGACTTTTTAATAGACAATCAACTTTTTGAAACATGTTTTCATTTTTGTTGTGATAAATGTCTGAAAATGTTCTTGTTTTCCTCTGTTTTGGGAACAGAGATTGTAAGTGGACTTGTGACAAATGTAGCATCAATACTCTGGAAATGGTTGTGGTCACTTCAGACATCAACAACAACAACGACCACCACAAAATCTGGTAATTAAACTGACGTCCCACAACGAAATCTAGCTTTTTATCATGATCTTGATGTCAAAGTTTCAGTTAAAAAGTAAAACAAAATGAGATAACGTGACAGGTGTTTCTAGTCGTTCGATGGTGAAATATGAAAGTGGATATAACATAGAGACAGTGTTTGATGGAAGTAAGCTTGGGATTGAGCCCTATGCAATTGAAGTATCTCCAAATGGAGGAGAGCTTATTGTCTTGGACTCTGAGAACAGTAACATCCACAAAATATCCATGCCTATTTCTAGATGTAAGTTCATGTTCTTCTTGAAATATATTTGATGAAAAAAGAACTCTTACGATCGGTTTCTCCGGACACATATAGAATTATACACTAATAATTTCATTTTTCTTGAATATTATATCTCTATGCCTAGCCACTAAATATGACCCACCAAAATGTTGAATCATTTATGTACAGTTATGCTTTGCTTCAAGGTGGGGATTCGTTTTCTTTCGCTTTTTCTTAGTTCAGTAAAAAAAGTGAGTTTCTTCATTTTAGATTCTAAAGTTTCTTTCTTTGACAACCAAAGCCTTTTTATAGATTAAAATTGCACTTTAGTTCACAACACGACTCATCAGCTTTTATCCATGTTCTGTTTTGTTCTCTGTTTTTTTAGGTTTATTCTCTGTTGTTTCTTGTTCGTCAAGTTAACAAACTTTTGTCGGATTAAATCACCGAACTTTTGCTTTTAAATAGATTCTAAGATTCAAATTAAATTATATAGATTCAAATTCTGAGTTTTGCTTCTCACGTTCTTACTGTTCTTCGAAAGTGATCTCACAATAAAGTAGGAATTTGTTAATTAATCTGCGTTTTGAATCTATTGAAGATGGTAAACCAAAGCTAGTCACTGGTTCACCAGAAGGCTACGCAGGACACGTCGACGGAAAGCTCAAAGAAGCGAAAATGAATCGTCCTCGAGGATTAGCCGTCGACGACAGTGGAAACATATACGTCGCCGATACCAACAATATGGCCATACGCAAGATCAGCGACGACGGTAACTACAATTCGTTTGCATGCGTTTCCGCTTTCAAAAACGCAATTTCAAAGCGTTTTTGGTTTTACTTATTTTCAGGAGTCTCAACCATCGCCGCCGGAGGAAGATGGAGCGGTGGATCTAAAGAGGAATCAATGAGATTCTCCGATGACTTTGATTTGATCTACGTCTCTTCAAGCTGCTCTCTTATAGTCATTGATCGAGGAAATCAAATGATTAAAGAGATTCAGCTTCACGATAACGACTGTTCTCATCACGAACCCGACACAGATAATCTCCATCTTGGTAACCTTCTGAAAAAACGACACTGTTGGTTCTTTTCTAGAAGCGATGCGGTTAAGATGCTGTGCTTTGCTTGAATACGACGCCATTTTTTGGTTTATATCTTTGCAGGAACCGCTTTGCTAGTAGCTGCTATGTTCTTTGGATATATGTTTGCATTATTAGTACGTAGAGTACGATCGTTGTTCTCTTCGTCTCGTCATGTGAGTGAATCGGTTTGATTTGGATCGGTTTGAAATCTGAACCGGTGTAGAAAACCAATAAGCATCATTCCTCTGTTTTTTATTTCAGGATAGTAAAAAGTATGTAGCAAAACAGAGCATGACAATGGCTCCATATCAATGTTATCCAAGACCGATTCGACAGCCCTTAATCCCACCTCAACATGAACCGGAAAAAGAAGAAGGATTTCTTGGTTCGCTTGGAAAACTAGTTGTGAAAACCGGATCTTCGGTTTCCGAGATGATGTCCGGTTCTAGAAATGTAATCCCCCCAAATTTTCATCAGTACCACCATCATCAAGAACAGGATCAGTGGCCGGTACAAGAGAGCTTTGCTATACCGGAAGAAGATGGACCACCGGCCTTAGAACCACGACCAGGTACGAATCCGGATAAACCATACCTTAGAGCACAAGCAACGAACCAAAACCGGTCTTATTACCAAGACTATGAGCAATACCAAAGCCAGCAGAAACGAAACGTGAACGATACGGCGTCGTTCGAAGACAACCGAGAGAAGAACGAGATCGTGTTTGGGGCAGTTCAGGAGCAGGATGGTCGCCGAGAAGCAATGGTGATTAAGGCCGTTGATTTCAATGAAGCCATGAACGATCAGCGAAATCTACGGCCAAGAATTAATTATATGGGATATTCTTCTCAAGCTTACTGATTACGCTAAGTCAAATTTTCATAATTCACTTAGAGTGTGTGTAATATATACATTGATTGATGTTTTATTAGTCTTAAACTTCTTACGTTAGTGTAGTATATATGAAGGATACTTTTAAATCATACAATATGCTTAATCATATATTAAATGATTTTTGTAGTTATTTCGTTCGCGTTGATGTTTTTTTTTTCTAATTGGGACAAACTATTATAGAGAACCGTCGGTGCCTCGGTGGAAAAAGTTTAATTTTAAAAAAAATTGGCCGGCTTGGATTTTGCAAAGATTCTTTCAATGAATCACAGTTCGCCACGTCAGTAACATATTCGACCGTTAAAAAAGTTACCGGCAAAAACGGTTTATAACACCGACCATCTCAACATAAAAAAAAAAAAATAATAACGCAGGTTCAGTTTCGGTTAATATTAGAAAACCGATGAGATGATTCCTCAAAACCGGTTTGGAAGTTACGCAATTCCAGCTCTTGTTTTTAGTTGCAATTTATTACCCCTTCCTCTCCCCATAAGAAACGCAGGTTTATACAGAGTAAGAGAGAGAGAAAGAAGAAGGAGATTTCTTGCACAAGAGAGAGAGAGAAAATTAGGGTTAGGGTTGCAGAGAAACAGAGAGGAAGAAGGATTTGAAGAATCTGAAAAGAATCCAAATCCCAACTCTGTATTAATCTCTCTCCCTCTCTCTTAATCTTCTTGATCTTTCATTGTTCATGGGGCTTCAATCTTATCCGATCTCTGAAATGGACGCGACCGATGAAATGCACGAAGCAATGTTCGCGAAACGAGGTTGTTGTTTTCTCCTCCCTTGTCTCGGATCATCTCAGCCGTCTGGTCCTAACGGATCCGTGTGGTGGCAACGAATCAGAACCGTCGATAAATTGGAGCCTGATGAGCGTTGGTGGGTCTCCGGGTGGATGAAGATGAGGGAATGGTCTGAGCTCCTTGCTGGTCCCAAATGGAAAACTTTTATCCGCCGCCGCTTTGGACGTAATCACTGCTGTGGTAGCGGCGTCGACGGCGGTTGTTATCGGCCGCCGGATCATGTTAGTTTCCGGTACGATTCGTGGAGTTATTCGTTGAATTTTGACGACGGAAAACAGACTGGTCATTTCGAAGATGAGTTTCCTTATCGTGATTACTCCATGAGGTTCGCCGCGCCGTCTCTCCCGGTTTCTACTAAATGCTCCATTGATTTCGACAATGATAACCACGCGCCGTCGCTGTTTAAGTGAAATTTCACGCGCTTCTCTTTTCTAAATAGGCTGGCGTCTAACGTGCGCCGCACTGATTAAAGGGGGAGAGACATTAATTTTTACACAGTTTTCATTTGTTTCCTTTTTTTGTAATTCTTTCACTTCAGATGAAATTATTTATTTGATCATTATTTTCTTCCAATTTTGGGGTAATTCCCATGTAAACACAGTCACACAGAGACCAATTTTCTAAAATATGAATAAGGAAACCTCTTTGATACAGTCACCATGTTTTTTCAGGTACATTACATTGTTGTAGAACTAGCTTATGAAATTGACTGTTTGGAACCTTACCAAAAGCTAAGATTCGCACAATGATTTGCTATTTCACTTTACCTCTAAGTACCTCTGCTGATTTCCTAGAGTTTGTGTTCAGAAAACTAAACACAATGTAATGTTTTTTGTTGTGTTTTATTATTCATTGCGGTAATTTCAGACACTGATTTTGTCTTGTGATTGAATCAATTGTATAGGAGTGCACCAAAACCTGCATTGCACAGAATTGCAACAGTAAGATTAGTTTTCTTTTGAAGAACCTTTTTTGCGTTTTAGCTACTCACTTATATATTCTTATATCGTTGGTGGACCTTAGATTTGTGAATGTGGTCCATCTTGAATGATTTAAAGTGACTGTATAGCCTTATGGATCTTATAACTTCTGTAAACATACTAAAATTGATGATCGTTATGCTTGCAGAATATATAAGTGGTCATAGCTTAGTGATTTGAAACATATTACCGTGAATCAAGGGATGGATATTGGAATCCTATTCAGTTAATAAGGTAATAATTTGAAAGTTGATGTATGAGTTTTGATGCAGTTGGAAGCATCTCGCATTGGTCTTGGAACTACGCTTGCTGCCCGGTTCACACTTGTTCAGAAAAATCTTGAGTGATGTTGACCTTGATTATTGCCATTGCAAGTCGCAGATAGATTTAGCTTACGTCAAACACCATTGCATGTGACTCTATGCTAAACAATAAAAGTCTTGATTAGAAAATCTTCTCTATTCTTATGTTAAATTATGAAATATAATCGAGCATTCAAGTTTCACATATTTGTTGTCACATAATGAGAAAAGTAGCTTATGGCAGAATGTAACTCATACAACATCTTTATGTTTGATATTTTAATCATACGACTGAATCTTGCTTATGTTATGTTCAACGTGTGTGTGTGTGTGTGAAGGTATCAAAGCAGAAAACGGTTCAAGCAACAGGAGTGACATCAAGCTTGGTGGAGACTATACAAGGAGCTAGCTAAAAGTTGCAGACTTTGTCTCATGGTTCCTCGCAAGAAAACAATGTGGCAAATTACAAAACTAATGTAATTATAAACAAAACATTCTCTTTAAGAATTGCTAGCGCAAAAGATACAATTTACAACTCCTTTCTTCTGACAGTCTTCTCTTCTTCTAGTTCTTTCGAAGGACTCGATTGACCTCAGAGTTGGGGAAGTTGGCAAGCTTATAGTGATGCGGTGCAACATCTATTAGCCATTCAACGCAAATATATGTGACAGTTGGGATAAAATTTCGGCTAGTGAAAATATTTCGGTTATTTCATAATCGTTGTGATCCAAGCAATTGGAAGGATGCAAGTGAACCACTTGGTCGTCCTTATCTCTGAGAGTCAAGTAGTGGCCAGTGCGTTCTAGGTGAGCCATTTGCATGAAATAACCGGCAAGCAAAGCCTTTCTTATGTTGACGTAGTAGTCCCGGCTGTTGAAATCAGGGCTGCACAACTTAATCTGAAACCTCGACATGATCCGGACCAACTGCTCTCTTAAACTAAATGCAGATTTCATTGCTCTGTAGTTGATGAAGTTTGCATAGCACCAATTTTGGTTCTTAGTTGTTTTGCAAGAAAGCATGGAACACATTCAAGCATAGCACCAATTTTGGTTCTTAGTTGTTTTGCAGATTTCATCTGCTGCTTTTTGAGCTTCTCCTCTTGGCCTGATAAAACAATTGGGTACTGAAAGCATCGAGGAAACCAATAGAGTCTCGTTGGAGCATATATAAATAGCATCTTTCTCCTCCATTTTGTGATTAAAGAAACACATAATGTTCAAGTTCGGATTACTTTCTTTCATCTGTTCCTCTTAAGAAAACAACGTGGTGAATCTAAAAATGAATGTACTGTAATTAGAAGCAAAACAATCTCTTTTGGTATTAATTAAATAGTTTCGAATATCTACTAATTGTGATTACAGTGTTATCATAAGCTAAAATTATCCTTTTTTGATGGTCAAAAATTATACTTATGATTTAAGAACCTTCTAGCAGAAAGAGAGCTTCTCAAGGGTATTTATGTCTTTTGACGGGTTTGCTTCGAGTGGATAATGTGAGAAAAGAAAGAACACGAAAGAGCTAAAACCCCTTCTCTTATTACTCACAAACCTTATCGAGTGAATAAGATTGGGTTAGTAGCGAAAAATGGCGTCGATTGTAGCTTCTTCTACGTTTCACTCGTTTTGCAGAACCAAAAGCCCTAATCTTTCTTCGACCCGTCTTCTTCCTTTATCGAAAAAACTCAGCTTTCGGACCAGACCCATTGGTGTTAGCCGAATTTGCAGTTTTGCTGGGTTTATGAAACAGAATCATCGTGGTTTAATGAAGATTTCGTCGGTTGGAGAGGGAGGAGAAGGTGTCGCAGTGGCAGAGGAGCAACCGCAAGAGACTGTATCTGTGCCTGTCTCTCCTTCAGACATGCTCACCATGTTTTTTCAGGTGCATCACTCTCTCTTTTGGATTAATTGGCCTGTTGACTTTGTGTGATTACCATCCTCATTCTCCATTTACGTATTGGTATTAGATACAATAGGCTAGTTGGATTGATTCATGGTTATGTCACGTGAAGTGAGCATTGTAAAATGGTATTTGAACTGTCTTGAAGATCCTATGAGCATTACTCTGTTGCAATTTCATTTGTGGCCTCAAATGGATTTTGTAGGCTTGATTTTGCTTGATCATTGTTGGATTTTTTGCTTGATTTTGTAGGCTGATGGAACTTTGAACGAAGCAGCTATTCCTAATGTGACAAGGGCCTTACAGGTAATCCTTTGCTTTGAGATCTCCCCTTGAACTAGCAAATCTGTGTAGAGTTTGACGAGAATCTTTGTGAATGCATTTGTTTCTTTTCAGTTTCTTTGATTATAAAACCCCTTTTGGTTTCTTGTTTAGATCTAATCCATTCTCTGTAGTTGTGTTAAACTCTTAAGTTTCGGTGTCCACTTTACTCTAACTCGCTTTAGATCTTCCTTAACAATTACCTTTTCGCTTTCAAAAACAGTGAATAAAAGCAAAGTATGCAATAGCCCATCTTCTTCTGTTCTTTCAGGATATTGATGGAGTTTCCAATTTGAAGGTCCAGGTTTCTGAAGGTGTTGCCGTCGTTGAGGTATGTTTACATCCAACATTGTCTTGATACATTTCCTTTATATGCCTCTTCACACACATACACATATATATGTGTATATGATATATATATATATATATATAGATAATGACAGATTTTGAATGTGGAATTAGAGATATTATGGCCGGCACAGCCTTAGAAGGACTGGACCGGTCAAATATGTCATTTGGTTTTACATTTTGGCGGTTAACCGCGGGCAGAACAAAAGCCGGATTAGTTAAGTCCTCTATAGAAACGGTTCTGTCACAGCTGGATGAAACTCATAGCAACATCTCTCTGTTTAATGTTTGATTGAATCTGGCTTATGTTATATTCAATGTGTGTGTGTGAAGCTTTTAAAGCAAACGACGGTTCAAGCAACAGGAGTGGCGTCAAGTTTGGTGGAGACCATACAAGGAGCTGGCTTTAAGTTACAGACTTTGAATTTGAGCTTTGAAGATGAAGATGAGGTTCTGTCTAGTTAAAACATCTTTCTCCTCTCCAATTTGTGATTAAAGGACACACTATGTTCAATTTTAGGGTTACTTTCTTTCATTTGTACCTCGCAAGATATCAATGTGGTAAATTACAAAAGGTGGGAATTAATGTTTTCTTTGTTGAAAAAGGAGAAATTAATTAAGGGGTCATATGGGTTCCTACAAAGCATGGAGGTTGAGATTTTCATAGACTTTTGGGTTCCATGCTTTGTGCAATGCATATAAGTTTGTGCATGTATATGATTGTCACAATGTATATGTATGTATGCATGTACGATGTGGACATTGTGGAGTATGGTGATGTGAAACTATATGGTGGATCACAGCTCATGCATTGTTGTACTTGTACTTAGAACACAAATATTTACCTTTTAAGAACTGGGTATTATAGACCAAAATATCTGAAATAAACCTCTGTTTTTCCATCTTAATTTGTGAATTTATGCTGTGGCGGAATCAGTTTCATTCTTTTTTTTTTTTTTTTTTTGTCAACTAGTGAAATATATATAACGTCGTCGTAAGAAGGCGATTACGAAACAAAGTAGCAAGTTTATCAGACAAACACTCTATAATAAGATCTATCACCGACAAGCATTACCACATGATATCTTCAAAATATCAGAACTCAAGATTACGCCATGTATCGAACCTTTTTTTCTCAAAAGAACCTTTAACCAAACAGAAAGCTCGACGCCATAACAGTGAACCTAAACTCAACTACTACACTCTTAAATTTCATCAAGAATGCACCAATATTCTCATCCACACAACCAAAGATCTTTCCTTTATCAAACTCAACATGCTTCTGATCGATCAATAAACCGGCCAACTTTCTCTTCTTAATCAAACTAACTACCATATGATTTTCAGAATCTCAAAACTCACCTTACTCAACTTATGACTACACATACAATCATCAAAAGAGAAATAAAGAAAGATCATCACGAGACTTTACCTTGGTAAATTATCTTCTACTGTGAAGTAAAACAATACCTTCTTCGTTTCTAACGATCCAAGAACTACCCAAAATATCTGATTTTCCTAACCAAAAAACTCCAATGTTGCATTTCAACCAATTTTGTTTTGGTCTGCTCCAAATTTTATTTTTTCCCACTTTTCCGAGATTCCGATCCTCACCAATCTTGCTTCGATTCCTCACCGTTGAATTCATCCAGTCTTTGTGCAATAAACCACTCTTCAACATCGCTATTTATTTTCCTTATGGAATCCATAGGATCAAAAGCTTTACTTTCAAATAGAAACAAATTTTTATTTTTCCATATCCTCCAAAGAATGCATGGGAAGTTTCTTCATCTCAATCATGAAGAGTTATTTCAATTTGACACTGCCGCCTGCACTTAGCCCCGAGCTGGAAAATCTGAAAGAGCCCAAATCAATCTCAGCAGAGAACGTAACATGGTCGATACTTTCCTTCTCATGACCACGCATTTTTGATCCACCCCTCCTCTTTAAATTAAGCTAATCCCCAAGCCTAAAGCACCATTTAGCATTTTCCAGATAAAAACTTTGATTTAGATCGCATGGACTTTCCATACTTCATTCTTCAACCCATTTAAAGAAGGAGAACACCTAGCAAGCTGCCAAACTAAGGATTCCGAATCAGAATTAGATAATCAATAACCTGACTTCACCGAATAATCCCCACTCTTGTTATACTTCCAAATCACGAAGTCTTCTATTATGAATTTTTATCCTTAAGATACTAACTGATCTTTCAGATAAAAAGTTCGATAACTTCGATCTAATCCATCTCCCGAAATTGGTCTAAAAGATCTCCAACTCTTAACTCCACATCTATGAATATATTTTTCATTAAAGGAGTTCTTCTTGGCACTTCTTCAATCCACTTGTCAATCCAAACCTTAGTTTGATTCCCATTTCCTATTTTTCTGACCAATCCTTTCAACAATAGTTCTCTACCATATAATATGCTTCTCCACGCATAAGATGGTCTGGTTCCCATCCCTACCTTTAAAAAATCCTTGGATTCAAAATATCTACTCTTGTAAATCTTGAGAATAAGCAACCTGATCGATAACAATCTCCACGCCTTCAAAAGAGATTGATTAAAAGCTTCCATGTTTCTAAAACCCATTCCACCATGATTTTTTGGTAGACATAAAGACTCCCAACTTTTCCAGTGAATCTTTCTTGACTGATTATTAGAGCCCCACCAAAAGTCAGCCATTGCACTAATCAACATCTTTAAAGTAGACTTTGGCAACTTAAAACAGACATCGAACACTGGAAGAGATAAAACCACCGATTTTAGAGTATCTCTACCGAAAGAAACCTATTTGTCCATCCAAATAATCTTCCTGAAGTTTGTCTTCAAAAACTGAGAAGCTTAACTTTGGAACCACGAGACATTCCGCGACTTCCAGGCTCCTCCTTCGATGAGATTCCAAGAATTTTTAACTCCGCCTCACCGAATCGATTTGCTCCAAAAGTAAGCGAAGATTTATTTTTGTTTAAGACTTCGATGTAGCTTCTTCATATTTCCTGAGAATTGTTTGTAGCTTGTAACTGATCAATATTTGCTTTACACATGAAAAGACTGTATCAACAAATAAGAGATGATTTATAAGGCCATTAGATTAAAGCTTATTCCTTCAATGCCTCCTTCCTGATTTATTCAGAGATGAGATAAACCTTATGTACACAAAACAAAGAAAAAGGTGATAAAGGGTCCCCTGCCTCTCAATCCTCGGGAGTGATTAAACCAAAAGATTTATCATTAATCAACACTGAGTAAGTCACCGTAGTTATACAAGCCATTATCCATGCTATCACCCTCTCGATTAAAACCCATGATGTCAACAATTCTCGATGTAGCCCATTCAACCCTGCCATATGCTTTTTACATGTCACCTTTCACCGCCATAAAAGACTAAATTGGATGTACCCTTAGACTATGCACAACTCGGCCATCAAAATATTATCTGTAAAGTTATCCTCAACAAATGCCGCGGGTTTCGACACCAAATCTGGAAGAAAAGTTTGCAATCACCAAAATCCTTGAAATGGTCTTCAGAAGCACGTAACAAAGGCTTATTGCCTTAGATCACCATGTCAACAGGATTGATGGACTTGGGTAAAAGGCATAGATGAGTGTAGTACCACTGAGTAGGCATAATTCCACCAGCAAAAAACTTCAAAACCTCATAAGTCACTTGTGAACCAACTATTTCCCAATAATATTGAAAGAAAAGCGAGGACATACCGTCAGGACCTGGAGCACTTGATGATTTAATGGAGAAAACAGCTTCTTTGATCTCCTCATTAGTGACTTCAGAAGTCAAACTGATATTCATCTCGTCAGTTACTCTCAGACTGATACCACCAAACCAGTCACAAAATGGCGTTGGATTGGAAGACTTGAAGAGATTTTTAAAATACTCGACAACTATCTCACCTTTAGCTGCTTCAGATTTTTGAAAAACTCCCTTAATGTCTCTTAGAAAATCTATTCTCTTTCTCATCCTATTGTTCTTGACTGAGGCATGAAAAAACTTTGAATTTCTATTCCCACATCTGAGCCATTTTTGCCTACTTCTGGAACTCCAATACTGCTCCTCTTCTCTGTAGGCGTCTGAAACATCACACCTCAAATGATACAACCTTTGTAAATTAGGCCAAACTTTTGACACCTCCAAATCTAAAGCAATAGTAGATTTCACTATTTTCTCTTTTGAGTTCATGCTATTAGATCTCTTCCATTTACTTAGAATTTTTCTCACTTCCTTGATCCTCTCTGATACTAAAAGACAAGAGCTGAAACTTTCAATTCTCCAAGCTTTATCTATGCAATTTTTGACCTCTGGTTTATTGAGGAATCTCTGATCAAATCTAAATTGTCCTTTAAAATCAATCACAGTAGGAGATAACCTCAGAAGAACATGTCTATGATCAGAGCCAACCATCTCCAAAAAAGTCACATTAGCATCAGGGAAAAACTTCATCCAATCTTGATTCGCAAACACTCTATCAAGGTAACTCTGTACCTAAAAAGGACCTCTTCTTCTTGCCCAAGATAGCTTATTACCATCATTTGCAATTTCATCTAATTTACAAGCATGAATCAAATCAGAAAAAGATTTGCAAGCAGAGACCGGAATAGTAGGTCCTCCAATCTTTTCTCCATTATGCAAGATAGCATTAAAATCTCCAATTAAGTCCCATCTATCATCTCTGTTCACCCCAATCCTTGAGAGCCTTTCCCACACTAAACTTCTTTTCTTCCTATCCGGATCTCCATAAACACAAGTTAAGAAAAAATTAATTTCTCTATACTGTACTTGAACATAAACCAGATTCTTATCATAATAAATAACATCAATATTTATAGAGCTCTTCCAAAACAAAGCCAAACCTCCACACTTGCCCACCGGATTCACTACAAAAACTCTGTCATACCCCAACCACCCTTGTAAATCAACTAGAACATCTCTACAATGCATTGTTTCCATCAAGAACAAAATTTCAGGAAAATATTTCTCACGCATTTCCCTGAGACGATGAATTGTCAAGTCTTGTGCACGGCCCAATCCTTGACAATTCCAGCTTAGAATGCTCATTGATGACTGGGCGATCCCTCCTTTGGGATCACCTCATTTACAATATATTTAACGTGCTTTGCCACACTCTTCTTTCCTTCAACTGACCTTATTTTTCCTTGACTCCTTAACTCCAACTCTTCTTCTATCACAAAAGCCTTTGCTTTCATTTCTGCTCCTTTCGGTTTCAAAACTCTTGAACCTTTAGAAGGCCTTTTCCTAGGTTTCCCAACTTTTTTTCTGAACCCGGATCCACTAGCATCAAAGAAACTAGTAAGATGACCCGTCGGTCCAGCTTGAAAAGGTTGAGAAAAAGCCGGAAAAGATCTTGAATCATTAAGATTCCAAGAAGCATCAGAACCTTGAGAAGATGATTCAGCAAAAAGCTCAGGGCTTAAAATAACAGCTCTTGCCCTATTCTCACCATTCTCCTTCATAGCATCATGGAGAAGTTTAGGTTCACTTGAACCAGAGATCCAAACATTGTCATTTTTCTCCACATTCTCATAATCAAAAACAATACCCTTATTCTTCATAATATCCTTATGAAACATCGGAGCATGTTCTAACCTTCTTTGCAAAAGGATCTTTCTCAACTTCTTTGACAGATTTCTTGACTCTCGCAATCCTAATCATCTTCTCATCTTCATTAGACACCATGAGATATTGTCTCATTTCTTCCAAGACTTCTGGGGCTATCTTTGGTCTACCAGTAGCAATATCTAACCCAACTTGTTCCTCCGTAAGGACACCAAAAAGGAGATCATCATGGTTCAGCAAGCATTTGCTGACAATCACTCCTCCTTTTCTCCTTACAGCCGCTGCCTCATTTCTTTTTTTAACCAACAGAGGACAATATTCTTTCTCATGTGTCAGCCGTTGACAATCATAACATCTCTTTCGAATTCTCTCATAAAGAAATCTCACAACAACCGAATCCCCTTTTGGTAAGAGTACAACCTTTGACCGAAACAGGGGCCTAGAGACATTGAAAAGGATTTTTACCCTAACAAATTCCTGAATCTGTACATGCTCATGATCAAAAGCAACCTCCTCTACTTGACCAAGAAGATCACCAATTGCAGAAATAGATCGAGACGTCTTATGATTGATAGGTAGATTCCACATTTGGACCCAAATTGGAATTTTCTGACGAAAATCATCAGGAGGAACTTCTATCCATCTCTCAAGAGCAATCGCCCATTCATTAAAGGTGTGAACCCCTTTCTCTAAAACCTCCAACAAATCATGCTCAGAATTAAAAATAAACTGAAACTTTTCCTTTGAAATCGCTACACCTTTAACTCTTCCAACCTTTTGCCATTTCCGAGGTAAATCTAAGAGCAAGCTTTTCATTACCTGACAATCCGGATTTAGACATCTTCCTATTAAGCTTAACTCATTCCGCAAACAAGACGAAAATTCAGGAAGATCTGGCATAACGAAAGGCACATCTTCCTCTTCTAAATTCATCGCCAACATAGCCCGATCCATCGCCGAAGACATCGGAAGCTATTAAATTAAGCAAACCCAGAAACACTTATCGAAAACCACCAAAACTCAAGAAAGCCGCCGTGAAACTGCGAAGAATCCTTAAAAATAAAAAGTAGCTGATACTTTTTGAATAAAGGTACGCTATCAGGGAGAATAAAGTCGAGAAACTGACACTGAGATGGAATACTTTGCTCTTTTCTTTATTAGTCAAAGACACTAATAGGAAAAGAGAGTTCTAAGCCCAAAAGAGAAAAGCCCAAAAGACACTAGTTGTTTGTTGAAATCCAAAGTAATCTATAAAACATGCAGTTTCATTCTATCCAATACGTATAAAATTTAAGGGGGTGTTATTGGTTTAGTGATTTAAGTAGAATCTTAATGATTATGATAACTGTAGAATTTAACGAATTGTTAGAGAGTTTATATAATTTTCTCATATTCTCAGAGATTTTCATAGTATTTAGAAAAACATAACTTTGAGAATCTCACTTTAACATCTATTATTTTGAAAGTTTTTAAAAGTTGTTTCACATGAAAAAAAAATTTTAAAATCAATAAACCAATAACACTAAACTTTAATATAATCTGAAAGTTGGTTAAAATCTTTTTAATCCAATAACGGATAAGTTTTAATGACTTTTTAAAATCATCAATTCAATAACGCATGACTTTTAATGTCTCTAAACAACTTTTTATAAATCATAAACCAATAACATAAGATTTTAATAGAGTTTTTAAAAGTTAAGATTGAATAACATTAAATTTTTTAAAACTTATAACTCTTTAAAAATCACTAAAACAATAACACTCCTAAATTAAGTAGAAGCAAACATTCATTCGTAATAAAATTTTATCCAGTGTTAACAGAAAAGAGGACAGGGTACTCAGGACATCTGTAATGTTATGTACTCGTTGTCGATTTCACTTTAGTGAACACTGTTGACCTCTTTTTCGATATGTCAGAACTAAATAATAATAATCACCGCAACAATTTAAAGAACTCATGTGCAATTGTCTATCTCTGATTTGATAACACTTTAGATTTTTTTTTTGTAAGAAAATATAAAGAATATATATAACTTAGATATTTCAAAACACAGTATGGTAATTTCGTAAGAAAGCTCCATAAACGACAAACCCTTTCTCACTGGTGCAATAATCGAAGTGAAGGGCCTCTATTTATATAAAATATATAAGCGACACAGCCTTATGGGCAAATCGAATGCTATATATATTTTTAATAATAAGATTATTAATGTCATTTTGTCATCCACTAGTTTCTCGGGGTACTCAAACATATCACCAAAAAGTCCAGAGAGTTCAAATTTAATTATTTTTCATATTTACTGATAAAGTATTCCAAGTTGTAAATATTCCAAGTTGATGTACGAATAAAGTGGCAATTTCATGTATTATCTATAGTAATCCATTTTGGGATATGATATTCTGTGCCTCGAGCTCTGAGAATCTGAGATATTATGATGCATGCCAGTGAAGGTTCAAAGCTGGCATGCATATAATAACTGCTCTGGACCTAATACTTACTACGCATTTAAATAAATATTTACTATGGATAATATGATAAATAAGAACTTCTATTTATAGCAGAAAAGGCCACTAGTCTACTTTGTGTGACTTCACCCACCACTTTCTCATCTCCCACAAAAATGGCTCTCTCACTTCTTTCGGTCTTCATCTTTCTTCATGTCTTTACCAATGTAAGTTATTACTATAATTTTTTTCTTCACAAACAATGTTATCATCGTTTTCCATTCTATCTAGTGCTGAATAGAATAATTTTATTCGCGTTACGTTCTTGCACATGTTAACTAACTATATAATTTGATTAATCACCGAGCAGGTTGTTTTTGCTGCTTCAAATGAGGAATCCAAGGCATTGGTACGTTTCTAATTCCCGGTTTAACTATTTTATTTTGACATCATTTGCGGTTTAACTATTTATATATGCGTATTCAACTATTAATTATTTTGGATTTTTAATACTAATTAACCTGTATGGTGTTAAATTTTGGTATATGTTTGTAATTAATAGGTTTCTTTACCAACGCCAACTCCTCAAAACCCAATAATTAAGGGTACTCCGCCACCGCCGACGCCGTCGTACAAGCCACCCACGCTTCCAACTAATCCGATTAAACCACCCACTATAACACCTCCGCTCAAACCTCCCACCACTCCGGTTACACCAACGAAACCTCCGGTTCCAACTCCTCCGATCAAAACGCCGCCAGTCCAACCACCTACGTACAAACCACCAACGCCACCAGTTAAACCACCGCCGGTCCAACCACCTACGTACAAACCGCCAACTCCACCGGTTAAAGCACCTACGACGCCACCAGTTAAACCACCGCCAGTCCAACCACCTACGTACAAACCCCCAACGTCACCGGTTAAACCACCCACCACGACGCCACCGGTCCAACCACCTACGTACAAACTCCCAACGCCACCGGTTAAACCACCCACGACACCACCGGTTAGACCACCCACGACACCACCGGTGAAACCACCGACACCACCTGTCAAACCTCCGACACCACCTCCCGTAAGAACTCGGATAGGTAATAATATTTTTCTTTCAAAATTGTAATGATTTATCGCTCGTTGATTTAGATGTAACATTAAACTAATTTTGGACGGTTTAGATTGCGTGCCTTTATGTGGGACAAGGTGTGGGAAACACTCGAGGAAGAACGTATGTTTGAGAGCGTGCGTCACGTGCTGCTACCGCTGCAAGTGCGTGCCCCCTGGTACGTACGGTAATAAAGAGAAGTGTGGATCTTGTTACGCCAACATGAAGACACGTGGCGGCAAATCCAAATGTCCTTGAAGCTTTATGACGATGTTCGTCAATGTGAAAGGAAATAATTAAATCTATGAGGTTTTTTAAGTTTTTGTAATGCGTTTTTTTTTTTGCTTTAGTAATTTTAAGTTGGATGTTTGTTTACGGAATGTACTATATATAAAAAGAAAAAAAAACCTTTTTCGATGAATTAAGGATTTTCTGAATTTGTTTTATATTGAATTTATAAATTAGGGATAAATAAAGTTGTGAAAATCATATAATAGTATTCTAAAAGGATAGTTTATTAGGCATTTCTTCGGCCCATAAAACTCTTGTATCGGAATATGAAACAATAAAATTAAAATATGATAGAAGAAACAAAATATAGATTGGATGGAGATGATAAGTTCATAAGCTTATGCTTACGATGAATGCGTTTTGTAATTAGCAGACTAGCAGTAATATTATAGTTGGGCAATCTTATTTGGGCCTTATTCGAGCCTGCATGCATATGTTCGGGCTTATTTGAGCATGTTTGAGAATCCTTGGGGAATAAACAAATACATTTCAGCTTATTCTAAAGTTTCTTTGATATGATTAAAATTGGTTAAAAATAAACTTATGGGTATTTAGTATTGTCTGCATGAGGTTTTTCTTCTTTTATCGTTCTAATGTACACATTGTAACGCTAAATGCAACTGTGTTACTTAGCATTGAAACAAAAAAAGAAAGAAAATGCAACTGAGTTTCCTTTGTACACATTGTAAGGCTACTGTTTTCAATTGCAACTGTGTTACTTAGCATCAAAACCAAAAAAGAAAGAAAATGCCAACTGTTTTGTATTCACACTTGTTCTCAACTAAAATATCGGTATCATATGCTCGCTTTTACGATTCTTCGTGGCAATTGGCAAAGAGGAATCATTTACTATTTTATTGACTTCATTAAATTTACATTTATTTATTTATCATGAATATTGCTATTCTTATTTTCTGACATTATTTATCTCATTTTCAGAGTATATATACATATAGTGTTTATTTTGGTTAATTAAATATAAGTCCTTCTATGCAGGTTGACAACAAAACAAAACAAAAAAAAGTCTTCTATGCAATATTGCAATTGATCGATAATTCGTCCTTTTCTAATTATTGGCTTCTGCACAGATCTGCGCCATGGATTCTTCTTTACTGTGAGTACTACAATTATTATATCTTCTTTCCATGAATTTGTGGGTTACTCAACTTCTTGCCCTCAATAATTTCTTTTTATTTGTCATTTTTTTCCCTGTTTTTTTTTTCTTTTCAGCTCTCTTGCACCACAGCTCAATAGTTTCTTGAAAATCTTGTTTTTTTGGACATTGACTAAAAATTTCCTGGTTTTTAGAAAGGGTTTGGAGCTTGGGAAGCTTGTGTTGAGCTCTGGTCTCTTACAAAGCTCATGGAGTAAGATCTCCCAGATACATAACTCACCCTATTCGAATCAAGATTCAGGTCTAGGAATCAAGATTTACCAAGAAGTCAAATTCACATATGTGGTTTTTGGGGCACCACCGATTCGCAGAAATAGCTATGATCTTACTGGTCTTTCTGTGTCAGAAAATGAAAATCCGTTTCATTTCCTCTGCTCCGAGAAGATCTCCTCATTCTCTGTTCACACACCTTCTTTTGAACTTTTTGCCTCAGCCTTTAAGAATAATCTCCCTGAACTCAAATCAAAGGTAATATTTTTACTTCCACTCAATTGTTTTTCTAATGCTCTCTTCAGAATTTGTCCAGAATTGTTTGGGTTTCTTCAAGGCAACAACTTTATGAAAAGGTGTAGACAAATTCAGAATCTTGAAAGTTAGTCTGTTTCCATAAACACATATGTCTTGCAATTTCAGTCAATAGCTTTTTTTATACGCTGTTCAGAATTTGTTTAATCTAGTTTGGGTCTCTCTCTGTAACTCACACCATCTTTAGAAGTTATCCTGAGTTGTCAAAAATCCATGAAAAAACAGAATCTTGAAAAGTTATATATGTGTTCTGCAGTTGCTCGGGTTGCTCGAGTCTGAGAAACCGGTGATCATCACTGGAGCTGCGTTAGGAGGATCTGTGGCATCTCTCTTTACGTTGTGGCTTCTTGAAACTATCGATCCAAAACTAAAACGCCCCTTATGCATCACATTCGGCTCGCCTCTAATCGGAGACGCTTTTCTGCAACAGATTCTTGAGAATTCCTGGAGGAATTCATGTTTCCTTCATGTGGCTGAGGCTGCACAAACTCCCATCAAGGCGGATTTTTTCAAGCCTTTTGGAACTTTCTTGATCTGTTTTTATTCCGAATGTATTTGCATCGAAGACCCTGAGGCGGTCGTGGAGTTGCTACTCAGTGTTGATACGGATGATCTAGTCGACTGGAGAGACTACGGCGAAATCCTACAGCGTCTGGACCAATCCTCAATGACGGATTCAACACTGATGATCGATGATGTTATCGATCGAATGGAGGAACGTGCAACAAGGAAGAAGCTGCGTTTTGATCAACTTAAGAAACTAAATGGCATGAAGATATCACTGATGTATATAGAGTGGTACAAAAAGAAAAGCAAGATAAACAAGATCGGTTACTACGATCGGTTCAAGGCTAGTAGAGCGTATTCACTGGTTGATATAAATATTGAGAAGCGGAAAAAAGAGTTAAATCATTTCTGGATATCAATGGTTGAAGAAGTCGAGAAGAAGCCTCAGAGTGAAAAATCGATTCTTAAGACACGGTGTCTCTTCGCAGGGAACAACTACAGACGACTGATCGAACCGCTCGACATTGCTGAATATTACCTCGATGGTCATAAAGACTATCGAACCTTAGGAAGGTCTCGCCACTATGTTATGCTCGAGAAATGGTTTGAGAAATGGCTTGAGGAGGAAGAGGAAAGGATAAAAAAGGTTAGGTGCAAAAACAGAGATTTGAGTGATCTTTTAACGTTTGATTCTTGTTTTTGGGCTGAAGTTGAGGAATCGTTGATTGTAATCAATCTGCTAAAACCACGCGTGGGGATGAGAAGTGACGAGAAAGAGGCATTAACTGAAGAACTCAAGAGGTTTGAGGCATACTTGTGGGAAATGATCGACAAACGTGAGGTTTCGCCGGAGATTTTCTTGGAGGAGAGCAGTTTCATGAAGTGGTGGAAAGAGTACAAAGAGATCATCAACGGCTTTAATTCTCCACCTTCACACTTCACCGAGTTTATGAACACCGGGAAGTACGAGCTTTATGGTCAGTCACAATAATGAAACTGTAACCAATTTATTTACATTATGGTCAGTCACAATTATGGAACTGTTACCAATAATAGCTACTCATTTATTTACATTTTGTTACCAATTTCTTCCCGTTTACAAAAAGCAAATTATTATAAGAATGTAAAAGCAAAAGCAAAAGAAAAAAAAAGTAGAATTTTGTTGATATGTATTTGTTGATATGTATATGTATTAATAACTGGTGTATCTATATAGTCGAACATAAATCGATTCCTTTATAAGAAAAAAAACCCAAAAAAATCCTAAGAAACTTAAGGATCAAAAGAGAAACAGAGGAAATTTATGAAAACATATCACTCTCTACATAATCCAAAAAACTAACTACCTCAGAAAGTCGTCCAAACTCATATGAGTTTACATCAATCTCAACAATATTTAGATCATTCATCTTACAGTCGTGAAGGATTAAATAATAATCCTCCAGATAATATGATGCATACATATCCAATCCTCACCCGTGTAAGCAATGCCTCTAAGGTCTAAAGGACGATACTCGAACTTCGTAGTTGATCAAGTTTGAAGATTTAAGACAGTTTTGAACCTCCACAGGCAATTTAGTGAGAAAATCAAAAGTTTCAGATCTCACGTCAAATCTCACTAAGCTAGGTTCCATAATTTCTGTGCCATAATAATACAAAACCCCATTGGTACAAAGACCTTCAGATTGAGGTCGGTGAGGAATTGTACTCTCAATTTTTCTCTATGAGGTTTGATGAGATGATTCCAATGTAAGCACTTGACATTGACTAGCTGCAACTCGCATACCGGTACCAAACATTGGTTCGGTCACGCACAATACTTTATATTGGTCATCAACAGGATCGTATCCGAAAAAACTTTTGAGAACCCTTCTTCTGGGGTAGGGACGTAGGGTTATAGATTTACCAGTGCTTGGATTACTTATGATTTGTTCTTCACAGTAGACAAAACTTATTAAACCATGGACGCAACTAGGTCGAGTGTAACGAAGTTCCGGTGCGTGGCAAGCCGCACGAGATAGAAAAACCGGTGATGATGATTCTTTTAAAGATGAGGAGATGAAGAACAAATTCTCACGTCCTTTCTCTTTATCTACTCCACTGAAAGCTAAGAGGATACATTAATTGCTTCTGCTTCGAAGATCGAAACGAGAATGATCTCATAAAATCTTGACTGCGGATGATTTTTGCAAATAACTTTGATACGCAAAGGAATCTTGTCACGGACTTCGCAGGCAATCTCAAGAGTATCTCGAACAGCAAGTCAGGAGGAATTGAGTCAGAGGTTATGATCACTTTAGGCGTTTCTCGTGGATTGTTCTCCATCTTTGTCCTTCTTCTGCTATGCCTTATTGCCTTCCTATGGCAGCTCTTTGTTTATGAAACCCTAATTTATTTTTCCTTGTCGTCTTTGATTAATTTACTATCCCTAAATAATATATATACTCCTTTTTAAGAAACGTCCCAATAAATACACTCCTTTCATCAATTAAAGCGACAAAAGAAAAAATATTTTTGAATAAGGGCGATAGGAGTAAAGAATAGTAACCCCAATGAAGGGAAACTACACGCCGTTTGTGAACTAGAATAGAAGAGAGACGTCATCGTCATATGATATGACTCATTTATATCTGTAATTTGTGAACTACACGCTCTTTAAAAATCTACACAACAAACAGCTCTTGTACGGATGGGGACAGCAAACAGTAGTAGTGGGCTTTACGCGTTTCGGTTTAGTAGTTGAACGAAAACAAAATGTCCTTTGAAAGTATAACAGAGTATTAAAACGGAGCAAACAGCTTTTGTACCTAAACATTGATTTTTCTTTTATTTCGTTTAATTCTAATGGTTATTTGATCGTAAACTAATTTTGAAAAAGAGCTATTTCTTTAGTTTATTAACAATTTTCATCACTTCTACTCTTAAAATGCTTGCAAATAACAATATACATCAAGAAGCTAATAGCACTAGTGAAAGCCAAAAGCCAATAATATTTATCAAGTCGAGCTTCCGACATATCATCTGCAAACCAGTTATGTTTTCCACCTCTTGAGCTCGTGTAACTCTCGATAACCGAAATCAACGCAGCACTCACAAAGCTCCCCACACCGAAAACGCTTGTGTACAAAGCAAATCCCATTGTTCTCATGCTAACAGGAACCTCGCTGTAGAAGAATTCTTGCATTCCAACAACTGTGAAAATGTCCGAGATTCCCAATAGAATGTATTGAGGTAGGAGCCACAATATGCTCAACGGATCCGAATTCGGTGAAGTCTTCATCATTTTGCTTATTTTAAGTCTTTTTCTTTCGACTAACGCCGCAATAACAATGGCAATGATGGATAGGAACATCCCAATCCCCATTCGTTCCATGACGGAAATGCCCTTTTCGTTTTTCGTTATTTTTTTGGCGATCGGTATCAAGATTTTGTCGTATAAGGGCATAAGAAGGATTATGGATAAAGTGATTGTGCTTTGTAGTGTTGCGGGTGGGATTTTGAAGTTTGGTCCTATGTTTCTCTTCATAGTCATACCTTGCTTTGTGAAAAAGGTCGCGGGTTGTTGGAATATGACTGCAAACATTAGAAGCATCGTCCATATAGGTAAAAGCCGAAGCAATAGCTTGACGGTTTCAAGCCCTGAGAAACCGGTCGTTTTGCAGCTTTTATCATCATGTAAGCTCTTTGTAGTAGTATTAGCTTCAGTATTGCTACAATTACATAAAGGCTTCTGATCTTGCAGCCTATATATATAAAACAAGAGCAAGCAATTTAGAGGTGTTCATCTAACAAAAATCGTATTATGCACATTGACAAAACAACATAAAATCTTTGCGGGTTTATTGTGGATTGATGTAAAAAAAAAATATGATGACTTACTCGAGCTCCATGGCATTCAAATCGTGGTTGTTTACAAGAGTGATTTTATTTTTTCCCCACATTTTTTCTCTGACAATCTCTAATATCCTTTGAAACGGTTTAGCTTTGAGGTCATGACCTGGATCAGCATAGAGATAAACCCCGCAGCCACACAAGAACAAGAAGATCAAAAACAACATCGAAGCGGTTGGGATTGCAAAACCGAGAACCCAACCAAACGTGTCTTGGATATAAGACATGACGGTGACTCCTAGAAGACTACCGGCGCAGACACCAAAGTACCACCATTGGAAAAACTGAGTCTTGCGGTTCGATTTGACTTCTTTGTTCTCTGAGGATGGCTCTTGGTCGTGGTCGTGGTCAAGGTCGTGGTCGAGCTGGTCAGCACCAAAGGCTTGAAGAGATGGGTTTAAGACGCCAAGGCCAAGAGCGACGAGGCAAAGTGAAGTGTAGAGGAAGTAAAGAGAAATTGTTTTTGTAATGGAACGTGACCCAGCATATGCTGTAAATGTCAATCCCACTAGACCCTTTTTTTAATTCCCAACAAAAAGCCAAAACATTAGTAACTTACGTAATTACCCAAAATAAAATTATCTAACTACATGAATAAGAAATCGAAATAATATTAAAATACCACTTTTTTATAAAGAAAAAATCGGTTACAATTATGGGTTTTTTTTCTTTCTTTTTGTTTTTATTAATCCTATATATTTAATAATATGTAAGATCTAGAAATGGAGAATATATTATCAAGATTAGTGAGGAGTGATATATTCGAATTCCATCATTAATATAGTTGATTATACACTGGCTTAACTATTTCTGATAAGACCCCAATATCACATTATGGAACCTAACTTTACCAAGTTACAATTTACAAACAATATATGCTCAATTCCATTGACGTCCCATACTCTAAAAAGGAAGTTCAGAAAACAGTCGGTGAGAAAGGTTTAATTATCAGGAAACGTTTCAAGTACCAAACCACATAAAGAAAAGACAAATAAAAAAATCTCAAGAAACGTTTTGTATTAAGTCCTAAAGGTTCCATTTTTCAAGCACATATATACCCTATAAAAGTGCTCAAAGAAGAGGGTCACATGATCATTAGCATATCATAAACAAACAAATTCAAGAAAAAAATTCAACCCTATCTCTAGGATCTGAGTCAGAAAAACTCGTTAAGAACTTTGGATCAGGGGCTTCAGTTCTTCTTTAAATTATATGATACAAAAGTTAATTAAAAACAAATCATAAAAAGCAAGGCTATCATAATTTTTACCGATAAAAAGAAAAAAAAAATTAAAAGATGTTGTAAACAAGAAAATGGACCACTTTAGTAAGAGCTTATATGAACATGTTTCAAATATTAATCAAACAATGTTGAATTGACTCTTGTTTCTGACTGTTAATTCTAATAAAACATTGGTAGAGGAATTCTTACCACAAAGTAGAGAGACGAAGAAGCGAGGATGGTGAAGAATCTGTCCCAACAAGAATCTGCAAAAGGAGCAGAGAAGAGAGGCAACATGAAAGTGAAGCCAGTCCAAGTGTTAACAGTCGTGGCTGCTCTTGAATTGCTCATCTTCACCACATCAGTTAGATATGTCACTAAGTTTGATGCAACTCCTTTGAATGCATATCTCTCTATCCCAGCAATCACTATGAGAAGGCCACAAGATTTGCTAAGTCCTTTTCTTTTCTCTCCTTCAGCCATCAAAGAGAGTGTATAATAAGCTTGTGTTTGTATGTGTGCGTGTTGAGGGAGAGAAAGAGAGAGAAAGAAGAAGAAGTAAGGTTATGCTTTGTGTGAGAACTATATTTATAAAGCTTTTAGACCACAAAATTTGGTTTTTATTTGAGAAGTTCTATTAATGTACACATATTTGGGTGGGTGCACACGCCTCTCTACGTATATATACAAATGAATACATTTTTATATTTAATCTAAAATATAATTATATTTCTAAAAGACCAAAAAGAGTTACTTATTCTTAAGTTCCTAGATAACAAACTACATTTTTTTTCTTTTTTTTCCACAGCAACAAACGACCTTTTTTAAAATCAGAGTATATATATATTTTTCATAGAATTCTTTCTCTATACGTTTCTGCTATATAAATATTGTTTGTTAAATACCTTTTAATCGTCAACTACTTTTTATCTAAACTTTATTTTTATGAGATATATACAATATGAAAAAATGACATTTTAAATGATACCCTGCATGTAGAAACTAATAACAGATATTTTTCCCCTCTTTTTAGGAATTTGTCTTTGATTTCTTTATTTGAAAAGAGATTGGGACAAGCATAAAACAAAAAAAAGAGTAGTTTGTATAGATACGTGAAAATAATTGAACACTATTAGCAATAATTAATTTTGGTCCATATATAACATTTTGCTTTTCCATCTAATGTATTCCTCTTCTTAAAAAAGTATACTTCGAATTTTTTTTTCTTTGTATATTTCAAATTGTTTGTATTGGAAAATAAAATTCAATGTCTATGCATGGGAGACTTACAAGTTCTCGTTAGGGAATTATCTTCTTCTTTTTTTTTTCTTTACACTAGGGAATTATCATTCCTCCATGAGTGTCTAAATCATCCAAAAAAATCACATTAAAAGCATCAACTCAAAAAAATGTAAAACAAATAATTAACCATCTCTGGGGATTTTTAGAAATTAATATTTAGGAGTCTTTCTGACTTTAAATAGAATGGTGCTGCGGTACTGCTGCCTCTTTTTATCGTTATATTTTTTTTTTTCGAAAATCAATATTTTTAACGTTAATTTAATACAAGTAAGAAAAAAAAAAACTAAAACTAAAACAAAAAGGAAAATGAAATTAAAGTCCACTTTAGGGCTTGGCTTTGGAGAAAGGTGTAGTGAGTGGCAATATGTCGACTTGCACCAACTTAAAACTGAGTAGCTTACGTGCGTCACACTTCCTTTTGTTCCTTTTCTTTGTTACATACCATGGTCTCTCAATCCACATAAACACTATACCACCATGAATCGATTAACCTATGTTTTTAGTACATATTTTTCACAAAGGTAATATAGTAAATTTACACGGTGAAAAGTCTATAATGGATTGCAAGTAAACGCAAAAAAAAAAAAAGAAGAAGATAAATTAAATATGTATTAATTATGATAAATAATTTTTCAAATAAAAATTACAATTATAATATTTAGCAGAAATTTTCACTCTAGAATATGTTCTTCGATTTGAAGCATCAAATTTTGATGATTTCATCATTATTTATAATAAAGATTTAGGACAAAGAAGTTTGGTGACTCGCGCGCCCCAAAGGTTTAAAGAGTGTGTGTGAGAGACGGTGTGCTGTGTCTTGGTTACTTAGATGATAATATATAATTCTGTGGCATCAAAGTTATAGAGAGGTTGAGACCAAACGTTTGTTAACAAAAGTTATATCGAGTTCTAGATTCTGGTTTTTGTGCTCATGAATTAATCTTATTTTATAACAAAAATCACTATGTGGTCTTACACGGTCAACTATCATTTTTTTCAGATATCTTTTTGCCTCACAAAAGTAATCATCTTTCAGACATTACAAAATTAATGTAATGTATGGTATTTGTGTCTTGTTTAAACGCGGTATATGTAATTATGCCTGGATACAGGATATCTTAATTTAGAGATGATTTAATTTAAAGTGCATGTATTTCCTACTAAACAATGAAACTAAATATGACTTATCGCTAGGAAAAGTTAGGAATTAGTCAATTAACCATTGTAACGGCTCCATTTGATTCATCATCGTTCTTTCTTATTGCTAATTTTTGCTTTTACAAAATGTGTGGCCATGAATTTTTCACGCCTAATTTTGCATATAATAATATTTAATCAATGATTTTACAAATTAATCTAGATTAGTAATAGAGTTAACTGTAGTTAATGTGTCTTTTCTTTTCTCGTAGTTCACTCACATATATACTTTATTCAATTAAAATTCAGATGGTAGCACAATAAGGACATACGAATGAGTAGAGTACAAGTTTTGGTCCGTATTTATGTGTTTCCGCAATTAAAATATAAGAGCAATAATGTAATAGTATGAGAACAAATAGCACTTAAAAAGGAGAAATCAGAATTGGATGTGGGAAAAACAAACAATCAAAATAGTTTTTTTTTCTTATTTATAATTGACAAAATGTTTGTCTCTAAATATAAAATTTAATAAAAAGAATGAATCTAATTTTATATATAGTTCTGATATACATATATATATATATATTTTAATAATAATCACAACCATTTTTTCAAAAAAAAAAATTTATGTTTAAGATACCAATGTCTAAAAAAATCTCGGAAGATAGAAGTTTTCTCCTTTTTGTTTTCTTTTATAAAAGGAAAGAAAGAAATTATATTATTTTGTGGCTTTTAAATAAATGTAATCCCACGTAACTTACGTACACTAACTAATCAAGTTGGAGTGCTTTGGCCGGAAATTAGCATTCGAAGTGGTATTCCCAGAGTTCGTTTCTCATGCGCAATCTCATTATAACAAATTCGGTTCACACGTTCTTATAATTCATTTGCTTTGGTTTGATACGCTGTTGGTTTTTCTTAATTTGAATTTTATTAAGAAAGGAAACAATTAAAGTGTATTTTTCATTAATTAGTGAAAAAAATATACAAGAGTAATTATACAAGTATAAAGCAGTAACTAACCTAACAATCTAACTAACACTCTATACGGTATTATATACAATTCTTATACAGTGTTATGTACAAGTATACAACGACTATATACGAAGTCTATACTCTAATACACCCTCTCAAGCCTTTGAAGTGAAATGGGTAAAATGAAGTGGAAGGAAAAAGCTTGAAGTAGACATTCGATCGAATATAGAATGGAATGGACCCGGATGAAGTGGCTTGGTGAAGATATCAGCTTGTTGATTAGAACTAGAAACATGAAAGAGCTTCAGAAATCCAATCTTGAGATGATCCCTAACTGTGTGACAATCAATCTCGATGTGTTTTGTTCTTTCATGGAAGATTGGGTTAATAGCAATGTGAATATCAGACTTGTTGTCACAATAGAGCTTGGTTGAAGAGGTGACTTTGATCTTCAAATTAGTGAGAAGCTGCTGCAGCAATAACAATTCACAAGTAGCTAAAGTCATGCTACGATATTCTGCTTCAGTGCTACTCCTACTAACAGTTTGTTGTTTCTTGCGCTTCCATGAAATCAAAGATGTACCAAGATAGACACAAAAACCTATGATGGAACGTCGTGTGTCTGGACAAGTAGCCCAATCTGCATCACCAAAGGCATTGAGATACAACTCTGTATTTGCAGCGTAAAAAAGACCTTGTCCAGGATTAGATTTCAGATATCTCAACACACGATGAGCAGCTTGCGGATGAACATCTGTTGGTGAAGATAAGAACTGACTCAAAGTGTTAACAACATATGTGATGTCAGGCCGTGTAATGGTGAGATAAAGCAGACGCCCTATCAATTCTCTATAGGTAGTAGCATTCTCAAGTAAGGTTCATGTATCTTTACTAACTTTCAGATTATGATCCGTTGGAATAGAGGAGGGTTGAGAAGCTAACATACCCGTGTCACCAAAGATGTTTAGAGCATACTTTCTCTGACAAACTGAGATGCATGTTGTATTTCTAGCAATTTTTCAGTCCTAAGAAGAACTTTGGAGCACCTAAATCTTTCATCTTGAAAGCCTTATGAAGAGTAGTCTTCAAAACTTCTAATTCTTCATCAGAGTTTGAAGCAATTAGTATATCATCTACATATACTAACAAGGCAATGAATGAAGAACCTGTATGTTTACAAATAAGGTGTTGTCTGCCTGAGATTGTTAAAAGCCAGCTTGGATCACGACTCTTGAAAAACAGTGATACCATTGTCTCGACGCCTGCTTTAAGCCATACAAAGACTTATGTAAGCGACAAACCGGATTAGGAGGCAGTGTCACATTCTTAGCAGGTGTATATCCCTCAGGTAGACTCACGAATAGCTCTTCATCTAATTCACCATATAAGAAGGCAGTAGTAACATCCATCTGTGTCAAACTCCAACCATAGGCAGAAGCTAAGCTGAGAATTAATTTCACACTAGTCAACTTTGCTACATGAGAGAAAGTATCAATATAATCAATTCCTTCTTGCTGTGTATAGCCTTTAGCTACCAGTCTAGCTTTATACCTCTCAATAGATCCATCAGGATTGTATTTGATGGTGTAAACCCATTTACAACCAATCACATTTTTACCAGGTGGTAGTGACTCTATACTCCATGTTCTGTTTTGCTCAATAGAAGAAATCTCCACATCCATTGCTTGGTTCCATAAAGGATTCATCATGGTTTGCTTAAAATTCTTAGGTTCTGATTCAGTTGAGCAAGAGAGAACAAAAAACTGATAGGATGGTTTCAGATTAGCATATGTTAGAACATAAGAGAGTGGATAGAGTACAGGAGAAGGTTGAAAAGAAGGATTAGAAATTTGTGTAAGATTACAATGATAGTCAGATAGATAACCTGGAGTTTTTGTCTAACGTTTTGGCCTAGCATTGTCAACTGGAACTTCTTCCACATCAGTAGGCACAATTTCCATCGGTAAAGATGTGACACTAGAGAGTGGTAAAGATTCTATGATATTTTTAGATGCAAGTGCAGGCAAATCATGTTCATGCTCAGGAATGATTAGTTAATTATATGATGGTGCACAAATCACAGAATCAAGAACTAACGGTGTTACTGAAGGCATTATAGATTTGCAGAAAACAGAGTCAGGCTGTGAATTACTAACAATGTCTTTAAAAGGGAAAACACTATCATGAAAAACAATGTTTATAGAAATATACACAGCATTAGTATCCAAATCTAACACCTTATATCCTTTATATCTAGGTGGATATCCTAAGAAGACACACGGTAAAGCTCTTGGTGAAAATTTATTTTTATCCTTAGGCAATGTAGAAACATAACACAAACAACCAAAGTTTTTTAGGAAAGAGTAATCGGGTTTTTTCTTAAACAATACTTCATAAGGAGACATATTGTTTAAAAGAAAAGATGGAATTCTATTGATAAGGAAAACTGCAGTTTGAACACAATCACTCCAATAAACTAATGATACTTTTGACTGAAAAAGTAATGAGCTAGCAACATTAACAATGTGTTGGTGTTTTCTTTCCACAATAGAGTTTTGTTGTGGTGTATAAGCACAAGAAAAATTATGTATTATGCCATGTTTTTGAATTATTTCAGTGAAAGCTAGTTCAGGTGCATTGTCAGTCCTAATCACTTTAATCATTGATTGAAACTAAGTTTTAACATATTGAATGAAAGCTGGAAATACAATAGCAACTTCACTTTTATTTCTCAGCATGTAAATCCATGTTACTCTAGTACAATCGTCGACAATTCTAAGAAAATATCTATAACCTTCTACTGATTCTACAGAAAAGGGTCCCCATACATCTAGATAAACAAGATCAAATGGTAATGGAGACAGATTATTATTTAAAACAAAGGGTAATCTTTTCTGTTTAGCTAATGGGCATATTTCACAATGGGAATGAGAAGAGATACTACTTTTAGGAATACCAGGAATGTATTGTAACTTGGCAGAAGATGGATGTCTTAGGCGTTGATGCCAAAGATTGCCATCAACTGTCAAGGATCCACGGAGATTGATAGAGGGTGAACTTGCATCAGTCTCTAAGATGTAGAGATTATGTTTGAGTGTGCCTCTACCAATCGTCAAGTCCTGAATATGGTCTTGAATATAACAAGAATTATCATAGAAATGAGCAGAACATTGGTTAGTTTTTAACAATGCACTAACACTTATCAAATTGAACTTGAAAGTAGAAATATACAAAAATCATATAAAATGAGATGCTCAGAGACATGCACTGTGTCTGTGTGTGTAATAGGTTCTCTAGTGTCATTAGGTAAGGAAACTGTGACCCCTAAAATAGAAAAAAATCTCACGAAACAATGTTAAGTCAGAACATACATGACTAGTGGCTCCACTGTTAACTATCCAAGTATCATGAGGTAAAATAGAATAGAGAGAGGACAAACAGTGATGCTGAAAGGTGTAAATTTGGTTTGTAAATTTGAGGCTAGAAGAAAGAAAATCAATTGAAACAGTACCCGATGTAGATATAGCAGTCATGACACCATTTTCAGTAATAGGATCAGATGGGAAAGGATACGCCTGCTCTGGAACTCGAACATGTGCAATGAGTTGCTGAATCAGAGACTGAATTTGATCCTGACTAAACCTACTAAGGTCTAGATTCATGTTACTACCTCCAGTAACAGCATTTGCCAATGCATCAGTCTTCTGTGGTTGTTGAAACTGAGTCTTCTGTGGTTGTTGAAACTGAGACTGTTGTGGAAATTGAGGTCTTGGTCTTGCTTGATATTGACCACGAGCAATAAGATTAGACTTTTGTGCTAGTTTTTGCCCTGGAGGATATCCATGAAGTTTGTAACATTTCTGTACAGTGTGACTAATGCGTCCACAGTGAATGCAAACAGCTTTCTGTTGAGGCTTGAAATTGTTGTAAGCAATAACATAGGCAGCATTATCAGAAATTCCGTTGAAATTACTATTTTCAGATACCTCTTGGGAACTGTTATAGTAACCAGATAAACCACTTGGTCCAGAGTTCAGAAACATAACATTTTCCAGCTTTGCAGATGGCCTAATTGATTTTTGGCACTCATCTTGTGCTACCATGTTAAACACATCTTCTATGCTAGGAATAGGCTTCAACATCAAGATATGACGTCTTGTTGGTTCATATACTTCATTCAACCCCATCAGAAATTTTGTTACTCTACTTCTTTGCTGTAATTTCTCCCAACATTCTGCAGCATTGCATTCACATTTTCCACAAGTACACTGAGGAAATTCCACATAATTCTTGTATTCTTCCCAAAGAGTTACTAGTTCTGTGTAGTAAGTACTAACATCCATTGAGCCTTGATGAATAGAACTTAATCTCTGTTCAATTTCACAAACTCTAGGTGCATCATCTTGCTTAAACCTAGACAAGAGATTTTTCCATATTGCCTCATCAGTAGACATGAATAAAAGACTCTGACCTATCTTCTTGGAAACAGAGTTCATAAGCCAAGTTGCAACCATATCATTGCATCTAGACCAAGATCTAGCATCACGATGATTAGTAGGAGGTTTAGGAATCGTACCATCAATGAAGCCAAGTTTGTTTCTGACATTGAGAACCATTCGAACAGAACGACGCCATGAGTGGAAGTCAGAACCTGAGCTCAATCGATCGGAGACGAGTATCAATCCGGCATGGTCAGTGCCATGTAAAAAGTATGGATTCTCATACTGATCTATAGATTGATTACTACAATCAGATCTTGGAGCTGCTTGACGAGTTGTATTATCCATTTTGGAGTATGAATTGAAGAAAAATCGCGTCGCTAGGAAGAGAACAACAATTTGAAGTCAAGAATCAAGAAATTGAAAAATCAAAGAAACAAAAAAGTAGAAATCAACTCGATAAGCAAAAGAATCAGATGAACCACGAAATCGAGCACCAATTCTCGGATTGAAGCACTCATATTGAGATTAATCGCAGCTCAAATGATGAAGATGAAGAACACTCGATAATGGCGGAAATTTTCTATTTTTGCTCTGATATCATATTAAGAAAGGAAACAATTAAAATGTATTCTTCGTTAATTAGTGAAAAAGAATATACAAGAGTAATTATACAAGTATAAAGCTGTAACACTCTATACGGTATTATATACAATTCTTATACGATATTATGTAGAAGTATACATCGACTATATACGAAGTCTATACTCTAATAAATTTTTCATTTTTTTATAGAAGTTTATAAAATAAAACAAATGCTTAATTCTGTTTTCTTCTTTGGGATCGGTTTATTCTGATATTAAAGATACCAGTTTATTTTTTTCTAGTCGAATCGATTTACCCGGTTAAACGTTCTATAGTTTCAATTTTGGATTTTGTTAAGAAATTAGACATTCTTCTGCACTAAACGTTCTATATGAACGAACGAACAATACACTTTTCTACAATATGTTCAAAATATAGCGTCAAAATATTACTTTAATTTGTTAAAGAAGTATATTTTGTTGGCAGTCACCTTTTCTACCGTTGGACTCACAATCCAATCGAATGTGTATAATATAGTTATATATACACACAGCATATAAATCCCAAGCAAAATGGTAAACTAATTAATATTACTTGTCTAAAAACAAAAAAAAAAAACAAAAATAGAGCTAATGTCTTACAGTAGTTTTACATGGACATACAGAGGCTCCAGCTTCTCCTCTCGCTTTTGACAGTTGATGTTCCCGCAAAAAAGCTTTGGTGAACAAGAAGCCGATTCTGAGCCCAACCTCTTAGTCAACGATTTTGTGAGGTCGTACCAGCCAATAGTCAACGATCAGTCCAAAGGTGTGTTTTCACTTGTGAGGTCGTAGCTCAAGCTTGTAAGCTCGTATTTCCATGGGAGAGATCGAGACACGTCCTTCCCTCGGGGATGAACCATCTCGAGGAGGCTCTTGATCGTCATACCCGAGAATCTCCATGTCTTCTTGCAAGAGATTCAATGAAGTTGGTTTTACCTTTGTAGCTGCAAGATCTTTGAACATGTCGGAAAAGTTCACTGGTTCATTAGCCACGCTTGTGCAGTTTGCTCTTCTTCCTTTATGGCAATAAGCTGAGTCCCAAGCTCGTCTGCTGAGGATAAGAGCGAACCTTGGCTTGTCTTCTTCCAATTGCTGAGAGTATTTGGATGGACGCGGAACCTTAAAATTCACTATGTGGAGGTCACACGGTAATGGTTTGGCTAAAGGAGCAAAGGAACCGTATTGCGGAACACGAACAGATATGTCTTGCGGTTTCTTGGCAATGAATGTGTTTATGGGATAGTTCAAGTGAGCACCTATGAGGTGAGAGAGAAGCGAAGGGTTCCTCGGGTTAGGATTAGAAGAATGGTCCGACTGAGAAATGTTAGATTCCGCAAGAAGGTGAAAAACCACGGTCATTGCGCGGTTATCCATCACACCTTGCCCGAGACCACGTCCGTCATCACGAACTAACCGCCTGTCCAGCATAATCTCCAACCAACCATCTCTGAGGCTTGCAACACCAAGAGATTGGCGAGAGTGCACAGAGAATCTCTGACCGTTGGATCCTTGGATAAATGCGAGCGATGGCATCGGGTAGTAGTTTCCTTGAAGAGGGATCTTATCATAAGTTTCTCTCCTGCTCATTTGGAAACCATTGAGATCTGAATAGAAGACCTTCTTGCTGTCAACATCAGTCTTGTACCGGACAATCAATTCCTGGTCATCGAAATCCTTACCTAGAAGCTCAACATGATATTCTATCTCAACCACCAGATCCTGAAGCGTATTACCTCCAGTGTAAAGACGAGTCTTGTGCGAGAGGGGTGATTTCTCCCATCTGGTTTTAGGGTAAGAGAAGACTTCTTGAACCAGCAGACCCTCAGAGGTGACTATATGTCCACCGGGTTGAACAATTGGCTGAGCTTCACCATTTGGTTTGAACAGGTAAGCTCCACTCTCTGGACTCGAGTACATACCTATCTCTTCTCCCACGACAGTCTCTGATCCGTTTCTATGGACTATCTTCCGCAGTAATCCGTTCTTCACATCGAACACAAGAGTCTGATGTTCATTTCGAATCTCAGTAACGTCGCTGTCCAGTTTGGAACAGGAATATGGAGGAGGACAAGGAAATGGGTCAAACTCAGAAGCGTATTTAAGTTTAGACTGTGTAGCTTTCTCACATTCGACATTCCCATTAGCAATGTAATATGTACTCAGACCAAAAGCTGGGATGGAAGCCTTCCAGTAAAGGCGATGTCTGCCGGTGAATAGTTTGGTATTGCCATGCTGCACTTCAGGAGAAATTTGGCTAGGGACACAAGTCCAATTTGAGTCTAGAACCGAGATTTCAGCGCGGTTAACAACGACCGTCACTACCTCCTCTCTCGTCTGTTCCGATGGATTGAAGAGTATAACTGTGTGTGAATTTCCTTCCCGCGCAGCAATTGGCTTGTGAACCGGCCGAGCATCATACTTCGATCTCACTTGCTCTGCCTCGAAAAATGATGGAGATTGATCAGATTTTTCTTTCTCGTGACGGATCCCAAGAAGAACTTCAATTGCCTTAGACATAAAGATCTGAAGGTCTTGCAATGAAGTATGCATCCGCATGCCGTAATCTTGTACCACATAATCCTTAGCAGTTCCGGTTACCCCATCATGGTGCTGGAAAAGAGCTAGATTTCTTCTTGCAGCAGTTAACTTATACGCAAAACTAGTTGGAAATTTCTCACACTGAATTCGATGGCAATAACCTAACAGAAATGACATCATGATCTCAGCTCCACGAAGGGTATGCTCGAGCACACGATCAACAGCTTTGAAGAAAGGCCTTGAAACATAATAACCACTCCAATAGTCTTGTTGCCTATCTGCATATGTAAAGAAGTCACCTGACAGAGAAGGGAAACCAACAACCTGACCAGAGCCAACCTCACCAGGAAGAGAATAATTTACTCTGTCAGCTTCATCTCGGAGTGTTCGAAAATAATCCTCCAAAGTACCAAACTTTGCCTCTGCATTTAGACTAGGATTAGAGTTGATGTGATCAAACAACAGCTGGTAGTTGCGAAACTGAGCCTCAGCTTCATCAATACTGATGTACCTAAAATCATCTCCAAGAGGTATAAGAAGGGTATTTGTTCGATAAAGAGAAGATTTTTTCCTGTATTGATCCAGAAGCTTTAATGCCCTCTCCTGCACATTTTCTTGTGTGGTCTCCACTGGGTGCTTTCCCCATGGACAAAGTTCATACTTAAATCCCCGCATCCGAGCAAAATCAAACTGACAGCAAATTGCAGGCTCTGGACCACACGTGTGTGGGATATCGTATGAATAAAAAGGCATCATATGAACAAAAATATCAGTTGTTTCCATAGCATCCCAACTCTGACGCCAAATATATTCCAAATTCTTATGCAGTGCAAGGTCTTTCTTAAGCTCGTAATGAGTCCTCTGAATAAGCATGTTTTCGAAGCCCATACGCCGGAGGAGATAAGCCATGGTTGATGAATAGCCAAAGGGATCTATGGCCCAAGAATTCTTAGGAATAACCCCAATTGTGTCATTCAGCCACATATTACCCTCTGCGATCTGCAGAAGAAGTGGTCAATAAAAAATTAGATACAAGAGCACAGCCAGTATAAGAAAAAAATATGGTTTTCACTTAGAAAACCTGGAATCCTAACTCCTGCAAGATGCTTTACCCAAAAAGGAAAAAAAACACATGATAGGAACACAATGCAACAAGCGGTTGATTAACTAGCATTATCTCTAGCCAATTGATATTCTAACATCACATGTTCTTATATACGCATAACCAAAAAAGAGGGTTTTCAGCTCAAAGGAGGTATCAGGTAATGACGAACTATAACCAACCATAGTGAGATAATAATTACACACTAAATGGCTGGCGGAAGCAGAAACATTAAATGAAAATGCAGTAATCATCTTTGTTTCGGTCATCATCTCTGTTTCAGTAAGAGTTATATTTCTAAAAACAAACAGGAGCAGACAAATGAAGTGCATAAAAATGAAAAGTCACGTGTTGCTGTACATACCTGTTCAATTATGGCAAAATAATGTGAATTAGCCTGCAGGAAACATTAAGAAGAAACTTAGTACATACATCTCAATCAAAACAATCAGCATAGGAATGGCATGGAACTAAACAACCATTTCTTCGTTTTTTTTTAACCAAACAAGTCAGAAACATACCTCGTCATTCATTACCCAGCCACCTCCAACGATCTCTAGCTGCCCATTCTTAACCAAGTTAGTCAAAGCTTCCTGTTTATTGGGTGAAGCGTCTCTCCACCATCTCTCCAGATATGACATCTCCTCCCATATAAACTTTCTTCTGGAATCCTATTAAACAGATTTAAAACAAACCCCACACAAATCAGATTCTAGCTAAATGGGAAACAAAAAGTATATACAAGAGTGAAAAAACTATTCCAATCATTCGCCATTTCGAGAAAATTGAAAACCAAGAGCAAGATCAATAAAACACTCACATCTTGCTATTACATAAACTATGAATTTCTGGCTGTAATACTTATAGTTATCCTTCAATTTCAAAATCCACTACTAAAAATTCAAGCTTTAGCTCCAAAGACTACAATTTTCAACGAACGAGCTTAAAAATTCAAGCTTTAGCTCCAAAAACTACAAATTTTTCCAAAAAACCGAGCTTTAAAACTCTGTTTCAACACGAAAACAAAAAACAGAATCCAGCAAAGAAGTTTGTTAAGAGTTTAATGACGTCATGAGAAATTTTAGGCACTAAGATTGTTCACGGGATAATCATGGTTCATGGGAGAGAATAAAAATTTTAAACAAAAAAAAAAAATCAAAACTTTTTGTCATACCTTAGATAAAGTCTCAACAATGGTGTCAAGAATATGCCTCGATTGTCTCTGATAATACTCCTCCACGGTCAATTTCCAACCAGGATCATTATGAGAGTGAGGCACAACGAAGATTTTAAGCTTCTCTTTCTCCCACTCATCGCCTTTATACGTCACTCTCCAACCTTGCTTCCACGGACCACCATCTACATCAAGAAACTCAATCCTATCGTATAGATCTTTAGTAGTGATATCAACGACGGCGCCGGAATTGGAATCGTTCAAGGGTCGTCGATAAATATTCTTCCGTGGCTTCACGATCCGATTGGATCTGGAAGTAAGGAACCGTGAGGAGATCGGTCCTGGTACGCCAAAATGGAAGAGAGTGAGGAAGAAGAAGAGGAGTGAGACGATGAGAGCGATGATGAAGAAGTTTGCGAATAAGAAATTGATTAGGACTGTTCGTTTTCGTGGTTTTCGATTGATCGCTAGTTTTGACTTTGATAAGGCTGTTGGGAGAAGTGAGTGACCCCAACCGCCGCCGCCTCCGCCGGTGGAGCTACGGCGAGTGTTGCCGATGTAGGAGGAGAACGGCATAATCTCTCCTCCTCGGAATTTCCAAAGCCTTTTTTTTTTTCTATCTAACGAACTAAAACTACGTCGTTTGCCAGTGGTCGGTCTTTTTTTTATAACTTCGTTGGCTCTGAGATATTTGTAAGTGGTGGTCTTTTAGATTCGATGGACTTTTCTTCTGAATGGTGTTTGGTTTGTTGTAAATTCGAGTTATTGGTACTGGTGTTATTGTCTTTTCGACATGAGCTAAATTTCGCTCTATTTTTGTGTTTTACTTATTAGACCCAAGTTGGTGAGTAACTTTTTTTTTTTTGTTCTGTGTGTGGTTGGAGTAAGTGGTTTGGCTTCATGGTTAATTGTTTGATTTGTGATTATGATAGGCCTTAGCTGTCGCAATTCCAAATGATATTTCGATATGATATATATATATATATATATATATATATCTTGATTGACTGTAAAAACATTTATAATTTAATAGATAGATGATCTACGATATGCATAGAACTAAAATATTATTAAAATATTTTAATTATAATTTTATGATATAAGTTAACTAAATTATCACCCTTTTTATTAAGTTGCAATTTTCTACGTTTAAATACTATATACGAGATTGACAAATAATATTCTCGAACACCATTCAAAACATAAGATTAATGACTTTGTGTTTCTATGATGTTCTATGATTCATAACTCTCACACAACCATAATAATGTCCAAATTTTTTTACAGTGTTTCTGAAAACCAAAGATTATGTGGAGTTGACGTACTCGATATTTAAAGTGCTCACTTTTTTACAATGCTCACGTATGTTTTACAATATTTATGAAAACCAAAGATTATGCAGAGTTGACTTACCCGATCATCGAAGTTGACTTAACTTCAGAAACTATAGAACTTACATTCTGTGTGGTGGTTACAATTGTGGTATTCATTTGCGCACACTTCTACGTGACCCTAACACATGATCAAGGTAAAAAACTTTTGATCTAAGTGTTTTAATTGTTGACACCATAAAAGCTCTCTGACTGTGTTTTTCTTCTCTCACCAGATGACCCAATCCTCGGAATAGTGTATCCATCCGTAAGGGCATTTTCTGATTGCAGTAGCATCCACAGCTACATCGTGTTCCATACTGTGCAGGTAAATTTGATAAAATGGTTAATCAAATAGCAGAATTTGAAATGTTGAGATTGATTGTATAACATATTTAATCTACTAGATATATAATCCACGTCATGCATATAATTAAAATATCATTAAAACTTTTGTATTACATTTAAGAATGAAGTTTTTGTTCGATATCCTTTTTTAGAGAATAGCTAATATATTTAGTTTAGTTATGAGAAAACACTTATAATAATATTTGAAAATTTATGATAATAATTAATTAAATTATCACTTTTCTACGTTTAAAGACTAAATAGGAAATTTCTGGTAAAAATACTCTCGACAATCATGCAAAACATAAGTAATTTCTACAACTATATTTTCCTAACAAGGTTCTTGTTGTCTTTTGTCTCAAAGCTCTTGTTAATCTTTCAATTGATCAGGTCTCAACCACGAGACAAAACTATAACAATTTCTAACACACTCTGATCAGAAAATTTCTAACATTTTTGTTATGTTTTGACGATGTACTACAATTTATACCATGTCATTGGATAAAATAGAGATTTGGTGATTCCGCTCGCTCTAAACATTATGGGATCAAATTATCGGCCCAAAAACATCAACTTTGAAACAAACAAAAGGTTTAGGAGGATGAACGGGTCAAAATTCTAGATTTTTTTATCACTTGATCTTATCTTGAAACAACTTAATCTCACCATAGTATGAAAAATGTGTCACCATGAAGGGTGGTGCAAGAAAGCCCTTGTTGCTCTCATGCCAAAACTATAGGAATTAGGATGTTGAAGGACGAAACTGATATAGAAATAATATATCCAAATTTTATTTTTAAAACGGAAAAATATACAAAATATGCTCAATAAAAGACTTTACCATTCATCTCTCGAAGGATGAGAGCCAAATATACTATCTGAATTTGAGGAACACGATAATGTTCTAATCTAAATTACGGGCATTCCTCTATTATTGAAATGATGAACCATTTATATAGATAAGTAAATTTTCTAGGAAAGTCCTACACATTCATATCAAGGGTTTGAAAATCTAAGTATCACTTAATTAATGCAGACCATCGCTGAAATTTAAACAGTTATACCAATGACAATGAAAGTGACAGTGATGCTAAAGTATGAGGTACCTTTCCGTTATTGCTTTACGTGCATACATTTTTTCTCACGAGGAGTAGATTTTTCTCGTGTTCATATGAGATAGATATGTAACTGAGATTATAAAACCTTCTCTCTAAGTAACGATAAACGCGCTACAAATAGCACATGTAAATAAATACGAAAAAATGAATGATAGAAAGAATTCTTGATCTGTTATAAGAAGAAACTTTTTGACATATCTATAATAGATATGACAAAAGAAGACAATATAAAAAGAACCTTTTACCATTTAAAAAAAAAATGATTACATGATGCTAAACATATTTAAAACTCTAGTTACAGTAGATACATACACTAAATATCTACAAAACAAATTAAACTCAAACAAAATGTAATGCTTATATATCGCGTCCGAAATTACCTGGTAGAAAAAAATGTAAAACAATTCAAAAACAAAAAAAAAATCTTTAGAGTTAGGCAATCACATTTAACCGGTCAAAGTATTTTCTAATTTGAAAAGAACCCGCCTATAAACATAAAAGGTTTCTAAGGTCACAACAAAGCTCAGATCCAAACACAACTCTTGTCTCTCTCGCTTCTTATTACTTGTCATCGGGAAATATCTTTTGTTGTCTTTGTCTCCCAGGAAATGGATTCTCTCAATCCCCAGCCTTACAGCCGCAAGGAGAAATCTCTCGGAGTTCTAGTCTCCAAGTATCATCTCTCTATATATCTCTTAAGATTTTGATCAGATTTTTATTTCCTTTAGTTTTCACGTTTCCGTTGAATTTATTATCTCTACTCTATTTATTATGTTTTCTGTTTATTACAGTTTCTTGAAACTGTATAACCGTGACGATGTTGATCTGATTGGGCTCGATGATGCCGCCGGAAAATTAGGTGATTTTTTTAATTCTTCCCTATAATTTTGTCTTCGATTGGATTTTCGATAAAATATTATGCGTATTCAATTGATTCTAGAAGAAAAATAAAATAAAAATCCCAGGCTTTGTTATAGTAGATTTCAATAGATAAATTAAAGCTTGATGTCTAAATTTTTGTTGATATCTCAAATTGTAGGAGTTGAACGTCGGCGTATATATGATGTGGTTAATATATTGGAGAGTATTGGGGTAAATATTTTATGTTGATGATGTTTTTTTTTTTTTAACTGCTGTCTGATTGAGATTGATTCGAGCTGATTAGGTTTTGTGATGTTGCGTTTTTATGCAGCTTGTTGCGAGAAGAGGGAAGAATCAGTATTCGTGGAAAGGTTTTGGACAAGTTCCTCGTGCTCTAAGTGAACTCAAAGTACATAAAAACGAAACAATCTATATGGCTTTTTCTTTAGGTTCATGATTGTTTTGTTTTACAAGGGTTTTTGGGTTTTGTCTCTTTTGTTTTACAGGAAGAAGGAATGAAAGAGAAGTTTGGGATCATCCCATGTGTGACCAACTCGGAGATGGTAACTTCATATTTCAGATTCTGTTGCTGTTGATTCTCTTGGTTGGATAGTTACTTAGTTGTGCTTATGATTCTGCCAAACATCAATGACATGGATTACATTAGATTCTTATTTGAATAGGTCTTATATGAGGAAGAAAGAGAAGAATCTTTCAAGTTAACTCCTGATGATCAAGAGAACTCACCCTCCCCCAAACTTGGTAATGTTCTTATGTTGGAACATCATTGATTATACAAGGACTTAGTATTACTCTATGCATTTTCCTATTTAGTCCATTCATTTATTTTCGATCTAGAATCCGATACGAATGAAAACATGTCCTTGCTAGTAGTGATTTTGCATAAGAATGCTCTAGTCAGTGAAACTTTTCCAGGATAGGATTCGTGTTGGAAGCTAACTAGCCTAACCTTTTTTTTGCTATTTTTTTAGACAACAAGAAGGAGAAATCTCTCTGGCAACTTGCACAGAACTTTGTGAAGCTTTTTTTATGCTCTGATGTAAGTGAATAAGTATTATGATATCTCTCTAAACAACTTTGACCAATGGCCAATTAGCAATTAGTTGACACCTCTCTTGTTGCTACTTCGACGTCAGGATGATCTGATAACACTCGATGGGGCTACAAAAGCATTGCTGAATGATTCACAGGACCCCACGAATATGAGAAGTAATCCTAAATCCTTCCCTTAACCTTGTTTTGATCTCTGATTATTACATACAGAAGCAATAACCAAACCCCATTTCTGTAAACTCTCTGCAGCTAAAGTTAGACGCCTTTATGACATTGCAAATGTGTTTTCCTCAATGAATCTAATCGAAAAGGTAGTACCAAATACTATAGGAGCTTGTTTCTATGCTAATATAATATGCGCAATCTTGGATATTCCAATCTCTCATCTTGTTTTTTTTTTTTTTTTTCCTGATATTCATACTATACTTGCAGACTCATATTCCAGAGACTAAGAAACCGGCATATAGGTGGTTGGGATCCAAAGCGATATCTGAAAACAGATTCCTTGCTGGTTCTGCAAGCTTATGTGATCATAATGAGCCTAAAAAGCGGGCATTTGGGACCGAAATCACAAACTTTAACGCAAAGAGAAACAAAACAGATTGTTCTAAAGACCGCAAGCATTACGGAAATCAAAACACAAACAGTGTAATCAAGAAAGAACCATGTGATTTGAAACCCGACGTGAAGAACTTTGCCTTTGGATCATCCACTCCCGCAGGCACTTCTGAGATGAACAATATAGGAAACAACATTAGGCCAAGACTTGGAGTTCTCGAGGCCCTTTCTTCAATCTACCAACCGCAATATTGCAATCCTGGTAAAATAACTACTTTCTTCTCTACTTATGTCACAATTTTGCTTTCTATATGTTTTCCTTATATCATAATCTGTGGGGACTTTTTACAAACCAAAGTTTGTTTCATGAACAGAGTTATTTGGTCTTCTTGCGCATTACAAAGAGGCATTTAAGTCATCTCAAGAAGAGTTTGGTCGGAAATGAATTAATCAGGTAGATTAACTTGCGGCATTACTTCAATTTGCCGATGAAAAGCCAAATTTTAGTGCTCTTTTGCGTTAAACTACAGAAAAACTCGAACAGTAAAGAGATCATTTACTCGCAAATCAGAGCGTTATCTTTTGGTTTTCTTAGAAGAAAATAAAATAACTTTTAAGTAGCTGACCGCTTAGTTTTCTATAGCGTTCCTTATCGTCACATATAGAAACCAATTGTGTAACCCATTTATTACAATTGATCAAACAGTTTTCGTCTTTTCGATACTATTTCAGTTCTATTATATCTATGTTGAAAGGAAATTTTGAAAAGTGCAAAGTTTAAACTTAAATCGGTTAAACGCTTTTGTAGTTTGGTAACTGCGAACAATAATGAAATCATCCTAAAAAAATCTGAAAAAAAAAACAGAAAGAAATATTTGACATTTTAGAGCTTCTTCAAGTTTAGAAGAGTTGGCTTTACCCAGACAGAAGTTGAAAATTTGAAGAATCCATCAAATTTCGTCATAAATTACCGTTAATTTGAGTCAATATTCGATTTATTAAATTAGATTTCATCATTACCATGTAGAAATGATTTATTCTAGTAATAATTAAATTTAAAAATTGTCTTACTTTTGAGATATTTTTTAGTTGGTTTCGATGGGATTCAAGAAACTTCTATATATAGTAGTAGTCGGAGTAGAAATAATTCTTTACAAGGGTCCGTGTCCGTCAGTGTCTTGATTAACCCGTAAAAAAGATGAGTGTGTCTTATATTACTCTCTGACAAAACACGAGAAAAGACCAAAATTTCTAAGGCTTAGTGGGCCCTCAGGTAAATAAAACGAACGAAGGAAGATTTTTCTTAGCAAATATAAATTAATCATTTTTTATATAAAACAAAATAAATCGTAAATTATAAAAAAAAATAGTTAGGGAAACAATTAAAAAACAAAAAGATTCTGCCAATACCCAACGCATATCACGCAGCCACACAGCTGAGAGAGAGAGAAACAGAAACAGAGCTCGAGACGCTTAATGGCGGCCGCATCAGCACGAGCCTTCTTCATGCTCTCTCGTGTAACGGACCTATCAAAGAAGAAACTAATCCTTCACCAACCTCCACCGTCTTCGTCTCCTCGCCTGTTACCTTGTGCTCCGAATCGTGCGGTGTCGTCTTCCGCTGTAATTAGCTGTCTCAGCGGTGGTGGAGTTTCCTCCGATGATTCATATGTATCTACTCGTCGGTCTAAGTTAGATCGAGGTTTCGCTGTGATCGCGAATTTGGTGAATCGGATCCAGCCGCTTGATACGTCCGTTATTTCCAAAGGCTTATCCGATTCAGCTAAGGATTCGATGAAACAGACGATTTCGTCTATGCTTGGACTCCTTCCTTCCGATCAATTTGTCGTTTCCGTTACCATCTCCGAGCAGCCTCTTTATCGTCTCCTTATTTCTTCCATCATCACCGGGTATATTTTGCATCTCTCTATCGAATTTTGTTTATATCTGTTTGGAACACTGTGGATTTAGGGATTTTGGTTCATTTGTGGTTTTAGGTATACATTGTGGAATGCGGAGTATCGTGTATCACTACGGAGGAATTTTGATATACCGATTGATCCTAGAAAGCAGGAGGATCAATCTTTGAAAGACGATGTTAGATTTGGTTCAGAGAAGGGAGTGGGTGAGAATTTAGGGAATTGTGTTGAGGAATTAGAGAGATTGAGTCCTCAGGTGTTTGCAGACTTGTCACCTGAAGCGTTGAGTTATATTCAGCATTTGCAGTCTGAGTTATCTACCATGAAAGAGGTAATTGTCAAAGCTGAGTGTGTATCTCACCTTTCCTATTTCTTAGTTTAGCTGTTGAGAATTTAATGGAGTTTTTCTTGTAATCGAATTAGCAGTGCAGACTTCTGAAGCTCCTTGTATTTCCCATGTTTGAATTGTCTGTGCATTCTCAGTATCATTGGTTAAGTCTGATTCTGTTTCCATGAAAGATGGTTTATGTCTGGTTTGTGATACTTATAAGCCTTAATACTTGTTTTATTCCTAATTTATATTTCAGGAGCTAGATTCACAAAAGAAGAAAGCTTTACAGATAGAATGTGAGAAAGGAAACAAGAATGATTTGTTGGATTATTTGCGTTCCTTAGATCCCGAGATGGTACTAAACTTTGAAGTTTCTTTGATTCTTATTCTCAATCTCAAGATCCTCAATCTGATGACAAGAATCATATTTACAGGTGACTGAGTTATCTCAACTGTCTTCACCGGAAGTGGAAGAGATCGTGAACCAACTTGTCCAAAATGTATTAGAGAGAATCTTTGAAGACCAGACTACTTCAAATTTCATGCAAAATTCTGGCATAAGGACGACAGAAGGTGGTGATGGAACTGGTAGAAAAGTAGACACTTCCAGGGATTACCTTGCAAAGCTCCTTTTCTGGTAGGTCAAACTCCTCTTACGGCGCAAATAATTGAAACAGAGCTTGTTAATCTTATCCACGGTCTGTTTCATTTCAGGTGCATGCTATTGGGACATCATTTAAGAGGTTTGGAAAATAGATTACATCTCAGCTGTGTTGTTGGATTGCTGTAAAATCAGAGAATCAGAAAAAGGAGACCAAAAAAAAAAAAAAAACACCAATGTATATTCTTCTCCCCCATTTTGATTTCTGTAATCTAAGCGTTAAGTTATTATCTATCAAATGTCGCCTGCAATTTTCCATCTCATTTGAGTTCTTCTAATTAGGTTTAAATGTCCAAATAGTTTTTCCACCTCTTTGAGTTCTTCTAATTAGGTTTATTTTTCCAGATAGTGTTAGGCTGTTTGCGAAACAAAGGAAATGAGAATCACTAGAAGAGTAGATAGATTCCATCATTCTTATTGGCTAGATAGATGTCTTCAAATGGATTTTAATGCTATTTGTGTATCATTGTTATTTTATTCATTAATCTGTTTTATCAAATTATTTGACTGTTTCTATAATATGTTCTTGAAGTAGGTGGTTGAGTAATTGAGTTGAATTTCTCACGTGTACCCACTTCACCAAACCCATCATGATAGTTACACATGCGTGTTCAATTCTTTTATCCTTTTTAGAAGAATAGTGATTAACCAAAGTAAAATGTATTTAATACAGATCGGTTTGATACGGGTTTAGTTTAAATTTGATTTTCTTTTTTATCAAATATTGTTTAAATATGAAAATTCCAAGTATTGAGTCGTTTTGGTATATATATATATATATATATATATATATATATATATATATATATTTAAGTTACGTATGATGTATTAACCCCGATTGTGTCATGCAGTCAAAAATGTTATCGGTTTCTAGGTCGGTTTCTTGATTCCGTATGGTTTATTTGGATAGAACATATGATAAAATATCATGCAGTCAAAAAGTTATCGGTTTCTAGGTCGGTTTCTTGATTCCGTATGGTTTATTTGGATAGAACATATGATAAAATATATGGTAGGTGAGTTTTGTTTGATTTATTTTAAAAATAGGTACAAAAAGAAGAAACATATGGATACTTTTAGTTTTCCTTCAAATATACAAATTTAACCTCTTAACGGTATTAAAAAAAGATGGGACTCCATCCAGTCTCAGAGGCCAACACCTCAAGGCCCTTCGGCTCTCTCTCCGCCGCGGAATTCTACTCCCGCCACTCCGTTTCCCACTCCTCCGCCTACGTCACCAACCCTACCGGCCTTAACCTCTTCACCCAGTGGTGGACTCCACTCAACCGTCCACCACTCGGCCTCATTGCCGTCGTCCACGGCTTCACTGGCGAATCCAGCTGGTTTCTTCAACTAACCTCCGTCCTCTTCGCCAAATCCGGATACCTTACTTGCGCTATCGACCACCAAGGCCACGGCTTCTCCGATGGCTTAACCGCTCACATACCAAACATCAACCTAATCGTCGACGACTGCATTTCCTTCTTCGATGACTTCCGTAAACGTCACTCAACCTCCTCCTCTCTCCCTTCCTTCCTCTACTCCGAATCCCTCGGCGGCGCAATCGCTCTCTACATTACCCTCCGCCAGAAACATCAATGGAACGGTCTTATCCTCAGCGGCGCAATGTGCTCGATCAGCCACAAATTCAAACCTCCGTGGCCGTTACAGCACCTCTTAACCCTTGCAGCTACTCTCATCCCCACCTGGCGCGTAGTCCCTACTCGCGGCTCCATCGCCGGAGTCTCTTTCAAGGAGCCCTGGAAACGGAGGCTTGCCTTCTCTAACCCTAACAGAACCGTAGGTCGACCACGAGCCGCCACGGCCTACGAGCTCGTACGAGTCTGCGAGGATCTTCAAAGCAGATTCGAAGAAGTCGAAGTTCCGTTGATGATCGTACACGGCGGAGACGACGTAGTCTGCGATCCGGTCTCCGTCGAAGAGCTTTACCGGAGATGCAGTAGCAAAGACAAGACGATAAAGATTTACCCAGGGATGTGGCATCAGCTGATTGGAGAGTCGGAAGAGAACGTCGATTTGGTTTTCGGAGATATTTTGAATTGGATTATGAAACGATCTGAATTCGCCGCCATTGATGGTGGTAGCAAAGCTTAAAAACTCCGGCTAAAATGTCCAAGATCTTAGTTTCATAAATATACAAAATATAATAATAAAAATTCAAATTTTATATTAGTAAACAAATCCGAGAATTTTGTATTTTGAGATCCTCAAGAATAGGTAAACTAAAATCCCAAATTCTAAAGAGATATTGTTAACAAAAAGATGAGAATAAGTTCTAATCTCCTGGGGATGCCATTGAAGAAAAATGAAAGATATAATGAAGGAAGTGGAAGGGAAAGTGAAGTTTTCAATGGCGGATTCGACGATGATGTTACTTGTTCAACAAGCAATGGACAAAGCCCATGAAAATATCAAAACCAAACACGGTCTTCTCCTCCGTCTTAACTCCATATCCATTTTCTACGAGCTCGCTGTGTTACAGCTCGAGAGCTGTCTTAGTTTTGTCCGACAAGAGACCGATAAACTCGAGAGTAACCACGAGGAAGTGGTTCGCGATCTGAGAGAGATCAAAGACAGGCTTCACCACCGTCTCTTAGAGACCGAATTAGCGATTCTTGAGAAAGACAGAGAGTTGTTAGAGCTGTCTGAGAACCAGGAGAGTCTAAGAAACGTGTTGGAGAGTAAAGAAACAGAGTTGGTTCATTTGCAAGATCTTGAGAGAAAAAGAATTCATAATAAGATTGGAGATTTTATCAAAGAAGATGAGTTTTCTGAGCTGAAGAGCTCTGTTGATCAACAAGTGATGAATCTTAGACAAAAGCTTGAGACAGAGTACGATGAATTGGGAGGAGAAACAGAGGATCCTTCAGGGGTTGATATCCATGTTTTGAAAGGGACAATGGATCTTGCTTTCAACAAGATGCATCACGCTATATTCTTGTCGGAATTGGGTCCGATTGAGCAGAGTTGGAGATGGTCAATAGAGAGAGATTCAATGTCGTTACTGATAAAAGGTTTCATGAATGGTTTAGAGGAGAAGATGGAGAAGGTAATGATGGTTGCGAGAGATTTTGAATCGGGTTTTAAAGATCGGGTTGGTTCAATTCGTAGAGAAGTAGAGTGTTTAGAATCTCAGATTGAACAGATGATCATCTATAAATCATCATCTCCTAGATCATATGTAGCAACAGAAGCAACAATATCATCATCATCTTCAATAGATTGTGAAATTGGTGATGATAAAGAACCAAAAGAGGAAGAAGAAGAAGAAGAACAAGATTCGAGTAATTTTCCTGTTTCGAAGTTGATAAAGAGTCATGAATCAATCATTAGGAGGAAAAGCGAAGAGCTTGTTCCTCCCAAAATCGAGTCTGTTAAACGTCAGAAGTGCTGTAATAGCTTTAGCTCGAAGCGAGCTATTGATGATATCGTTGCAGGTCTTGATAGCATGTTGAGTCTTAACACTAAGCTATTCGAAAATATGTTTGATGATGATGATGGATATGATCATGATCATGAGCATGAAGTGGTAATGGATGACAGTTTGGATGATGTTTGGCTGAAAATGCAGAAGAATAGATCGGTGTTTTCAGACAAGGCGATAGAGGAGAAAGAAGACGCAGAGATGAAATTAATAATATTGGAAGATACTTACTTGACTTTGCTCACAGGTTTAATAACAGATGAGATCACAAACAATAGAAAAGCGGAAGAAGAAGAAGAAGAAGAAGAAGAGATCAAGAGCGAAAAGATCGAGCCTGGGCTTAAATGTATGGATTGTTTAGAGAATTTAAATTGGAAGAAAGACTCTGAGATTCTTCGTGAAGATGAAGAATTCAAACAAGAATTCAACTGGATTGTTGTAACAGAGTTGCTAAAAGAAGTTTCAGAGACTATGGAGAATCATGAAAAGATTGACGCAAACAATAAAAGAATGATTGAGGAAGAAGGAAACAGAGCCTACTTGAAATTTTCTTTAGTCTGTGATGATTTTGATTTGAAGATTCAAGAGAAGTTAAAGATGGTAACTTCCAGGTGAGTAGAAAAAGGGTTCTTGGAAAAACAGATCAAAACTTTATGATGAATCTTAATTAATGATCTTTTTTTTGTTTCTTTTGCAAGGTTACAAAACTTGGAGATAAAGATTGATTTAACGATAGATTGTATAGCAGAGTTAAGACGAAAAGAATCAGTTTATAGAACAGCTTTTGTTCTTAGGTCTGAGAATCTTACAAAGGCAGAAACTGAGGTAAAACAGTTTCTGATTTCATTCTTGATTGTGTGAATTGTTTGTGAACAGATTTGGATTTGATCATAAGAAACTGAGAAAAAAATGCAGGTTGATCTTCTAGGAGATCAAGTTGATTCACTTGTGAAACTTCTCCAGAAAACACTTTTGACATTTCATCAGCATCCATTGCTTCTCTGCAATTACTCAGATGTAAGTTTACCTTTCTTTGAATGTAGATTGTTTCACAGGTAATCTTTAAGTATATATTCTGTATTTTGTTCTGTGTATTTTCAGATATCAGAGATCTCGAAGATGATCAAGAAAGAGTTATCATCTGAGGATTCATGAAACCAGAGCACATTCAAAAGCAAACCAATTTAGTTTTCTTTTCGTGAAATCCCTATTTCTGTATATATACTAAATGACATAAAGTGTTTCAAAACTTACCAAATATTAATTCAATTTTTCCCACACCATTCCCTTTTTTTGCCCTTTAATTTATCCGATTTCTATAAGAATCTGTAATTTCAAATAATGACACAAAATAAACTTTGAATTTAGAGCCCAAATATTTTGTAATGAAAACTAATAAATATGTTTAGCTAATGTTTGTTATACAATCTCACCATGGTAATATATTCATAACTAGTGAAAATTGAGTAAAAGTTAAATGACTCACCAAAATTCTCATATTTTTAGTCCAAATCACCATTTTCTATAAGAACCCTAAGACCCTTATTCACACCTCTCAGACACACAACAATATCTAAAAAAATCCTGCCCGATTCCAGAAATGAAAGCGAAACAGGTCAAAGTGATGTTTTTCCTTTTATCTGTGATCATGGCGTTGCTTTGTCGTCATCAATCTGAAGCTCAAGCGCCGATACCAAGTCTCGATGAGTGCTTCTCGTCGATAAAGAACGTGAAAGGTTGTCTCGATGCCGTGAAAGCTGTCGTTAAAGGAGGAGAGTTTAAGGGTTTGGGTAAGGATTGTTGCCACGCCATCAACGGCCTAGCCGACGATTGTTTTCCGATTCTTTTCCCCGGGAAACCGTACATTGCATTACTCGTTAAGGCTGCATGTGATGTGAATTAATCTTTAGATCAAATCATTGTTTTCTTGTGACGCAAGACACTCTGCGTTTGTGTGTGTACCTTTTTGAGTTTTTTCTAAGAAAAAATTGCATAAAACAACCTTCATTATTATTAGACCAACCTATCTTTCTAAAGGGTTGTTAAAAAGACATAAAAACCAATGTTTTGATTTTTTTATTATAGAAATGCCATTCAATTTATTTTTTTTATAAGAAAAAAAGAAAAAGAAAGCCGGGCGACGCTGGAGATTTCATCGCCGCGCCCGTTGAGGAAGACGACGCCGAAGCTGACGTCGACGACGATACCCGACGCTTGAGGACGACCACGAAAGACCATTGATCGGAAAGATCGAGGACGAAGATGTAGTTAACCATTTGTCTTCGTCGTCGCAAATATCGAGACGCTTGACATATATCGATACGGTAGACTTTAGAATATGTAATAGCGGTAGATTTAGGATATAACATAACGGTAGACTTAAAAGATCGATACGGTAGACTTTAGAATATGTAATAGCGGTAGACTTAGGATATAACATAATGGTAGACTTAAAAGATCGATACGGTAGACTTTAGAATATGTAATAGCGGTAAACTTATGATATAACATAACGGTAGACTTAAAAGAGGTAATAGCGGTAGACTTACATAACGGTAAATTTAAAAGATATCGATACGGTAGACTATATTAATAGTAACGGTAGAGTTAGTGACATTTGGAGGGAAAACGATTAAAAACTGTTCAATTTTCCCGGTTAGGTTACTAGGGTTTTATCAAAGACACGGTAGAGTTAAATAAAGAGATGGTAGAGTTAAACAACGACTCGGTAGACTTAAAAAAACAGTTACTGTTGCGTTTACTTATTTTTTGGTTTTGGGGGAAAATTAATAGGACTTTTCATTTTCATCTGTCTCGAAAATCAAAATATCGATTCTCTGCCAATTCTCGATTCCTGTGAATCTTCCCGTCTTCGCCGTCTTCGTTTTCGCCGTCCTCGTCTTCGCCGGCGTCTTCTTATCTTCTCCGACGTCTTTTTCTCAAGTCCGGAGTGTTCTCCGGCGTCTTAGTCATCTGCTCTTACGTTTTCTCTGTAAAAAAAAACTCACGTAAGCTCTCTTATCATATATTCGTCTCTCTCTGGTTATGAAATTTTGATATCCAATATGAAATTTTTGAGAAAAGTTTCAAAACCGAGGAAAATGATTCTAATTGATAAGGTAGATTTTACTTAATGATATGGTAGATTTTACTAAGGGTTACGGTAGACTTAACTCTATGTCTCGGTAGACTTAATGATTTTACTTTAGGTTATGGTAGACTTACTTCTATGTTTCGGTAGACTTTATAACTCTACTTTATGTTATGGTAGACTTTACTCTATGTTTCGGTAGATTTAATAGTTCATATGTTGGTAGACTTAATTTTATGTTATGGTAGACTTTACTTGAGTTTATACGCGTGTGTTGGTAGACTTAATTTGAGTTTGTTGTTCCTTCTTTCTCCTTGCAGACATGGCAATAAAAAGGTCCGAACCCAACAATGAAGAGTATCCTCCTAGACTCTATGCACCCGGGAAATCACCTTTCCTGAAAAGAAGTATTTCGCACCACAGTCATTTATCAGACTTAGCGGAGCTTCAAGATGCAATCGGTCCCAATGTTTTCAACGACATAATGAACAACTCGCAAGTSGAGTCATGTTGAAGCTGGYTGTGGGTAGATACAATTGGTGCGGCAAGGTTGTCCATTATTTCATAACCCACCATTAAAGCACAAGCTCATACGAATTTTTGGCCTTTAATTGCTTGCTTCGTCATTCTCCCTATATGAGTTTCAAGCGATTACAGGCCTAAACTGTGATCTCATTGACCTTGATGATTCCTTTGAAGGGGATCACACCGAGTTGTGGGGACAACTGAATGTTAAACCTTATCAGGGACCCTCGTGGCAAGAGATTCATGATGTATTAGATAAATGCAGACAATGGGATTATGCGACTAGGAGAAAGGTGGGGCTGTTGTATGTTGTAATAGTAGGCATTTATGGTCTGCATCGCAATAGCAGACTACCTCTGAACTATGCCAAACGTGTCATAGATGCTGAAGCATTTGAAAGAGTTCCATGGGGTCGGCTGTCATATAAGGAACTTATACTGTCCATTAAATCTTTGAGTTTGGTTGGAACTTCTATGTCAATTCATGGATGCGTGCATGCAATGCAAATATGGGCATACATGGCTGTGCCAATCCTTGGGGAAGAAATAGGGAGAATAAATGAACTGATGCATACTGGAGTTCCTCTATTAAGGTGGAAAGGCGGACGCACACGTTCCGCAATTGAGACCATTATCCAAAAAGATAAGGCGGAAAACAATAAGGTTTGCATGTTATGGTAGACTTAACTGTATGTTTTGGTAGACTGGTAGACTTAATTTTATGTTATGGTAGACTTAACAAAAATATTATGGTAGACTTAATTTTATGTTATGGTAGACTTAACTGTATATTATTGTAGACTTACTTTATGTTATGTAGTTTTGATGTATGTTAAACGGTAGAGTTTATTTATGTCATGGTAGACTTATTTTGTGTTATGGTAAACTTTACTTGCTTAATTATTCGTGCTTAATTGTTGTAGCCATGTGTGACTCACTTTCTCGTTCAGAAGTCTTTGGACGAAATTTATCCGGCCTTCCCAGAAGTAATGGAAGAAGGGGTTGATCAGAAGCTAGATAATATGATTCGTGATATCATAGAAAATAGATTAGATGAAACCAGATGGGATATTTCCTCTAAAAAAACAAAAAGGAAGACAAGAGAGAAGGAAGTTGAACCGCGGAAGAGGAAAATGAAAAGACTGGTTGACACATCCCCACAGGATCAGCCAGAGGAGAGGAGTGGGGTTGATAAAATAGTTCTAGCCGCGATTGAGAAAATGTCTGCTCAAATGGCAAGAATGGAAGATGATTGGCGTGCTGACCCCCTTCGAATTACCAAACTGGAAGAGGGTCAGGCCAATGTTGGTGAAGAAGCTGGTACCAAACAAGCATCTAAAAAAGATGCATCTACCAAACATGGATCTAGTTTGACTGGCAGAGAAGAAGCTGAAGTTAGTAAACCCGTTAAGAAGGCTGTCAGTGATGCGGTACGTAAGTCTCTATTCTAGTAGAAGTAACTTCTCTAAATTACTTGAGGGTCAAGAAAGTATCACATTGTACTTGTACACATTTGAGTTTGAGTTACATCATAGTAGCGTTTTATACAGCTACTATGGTAGAGTTGTTGGGTACTTAAAGATATTTCCTCCTTTTCAAAGGTTGACTTAATTGTAGACTTTTTTCATCCAGTTGACTCTGTTTATTAATTATGGAAGATTTTATGGTTGTATTTTTTATTTTATTTTTGTATTCATGGTAGACTTTGTTAACAATTCCTTTGTAATTTACCACCATCCATACGTCGTGTTTGGAGATGTTTGGTACAGCACCACTAAAGAAACAATCTACAGAGAAGACACTCCCTCCGAAATCAGTGGCACCTCTTGCTTATGTTGACATCAGTGACCAGGAGACAACCCCTAGGAAAAAACAGCAACCAATAATAGATGTTCCTCAATTACAAGACAGCTCGGACTCGTTGAAACAAAATTTGGACTGGGTACTGGCGAAGTACAGTTCTGCAGAGAAACCTAAGCGTGGTTTGAATGATGGGACTCAGATATTAAAGGAAAGAGTGAGATATCCTCCCCCCAGTCAAGTCTCTCCTTTCATCGGATGCTCTGTAGTGAGGCGGATGCTCAAAAAGTCGTATGACCCTTTTGAACCGGTTGAGCCTGTTCGGGAGATGCACCTCATGAACTACCTTGAGCAAGACCTGTAAGTGTTTATGTTATGGTAGAGTTTATTGATAGGTGATAGTAGACTTTATTGTTAGGTGGTGGTAGACTTAATGATATGTATGTGATGGTGGTAGACTTTATTGTATGTGGTGGTAGGTGATGGTAGACTTTATTGATATGTGGTGGTAGACTTTATTGGTATGTGGTGGTAGAGTATATGTATGTTAAGGTATACTTACTGAAAGTTTTAATATGACGCAACATCAATCCTCCTGATGAATTAGACCGGAATGTTGAATTATATATGCGGCTAATGACACCCAAAGAACAATGGAAGGAGGAGCAGTTCGGCTGGCTGGATACTCAGGTAAATTTATTTAAATATGTTGTTTACCTGTTGTAACAATAAACTACAATTTAAACCCTATTGTTTCCTATTCTGCAACATATGGCTTTGGGGATGTCTTTCTTTACAGAGAGAGATAGGCAAGACCCTAGTCCTTACCGTCCACGGATTGCTTTCATCAACCCATTTTTTACAAGTATGTGGGCTAGAGACTTTGAAAACGATTTTCTACCAAATGAGAAGGCATGGATATTTACAGACAGATACATAAGTCTGTACAATGGTGGAAACATGACCAACAAAATATAGGTTCAGGATGTCGACACCTTATACATCTGCCACAATATCAACGGCAAGCACTGGATTGCTCTAGAGGTAGACATACCAAAGAGGAGGATAACCGTATATGATTCTATCTGCAGTGCTTAAGACGATAACGTGGTGTCCATGCAATGTCGTCCATATGCCCGTTTTATTCCACTTCTTATTAAGCAGCTATCTTTCGGATCCGCGAAGCAGAAAAAGAAAATGCCGGTGGCTGTTTTCACTATTTACAGGAAGAAACAAATACCACAGAACGTTCAAAGTGGTGACTGTGGGGTATATACTTTGAAGTATATTGAGTTTCTGGCTCTTGGTCGGGGTTTTGATGGCCTATCTGATGCTACAGGAGATATACGCAGAAAATATGCAGCTGATTTTTTTGCCGAGAAGGTAACCGACGATATTTCGTTCAGTGATCCAAACCTTAGGGTTGCAGAGGGTAGTAAGGATGCAATGATCTCAGTTTCACAACCTGTGTAGCTTGATGGGTGTTTATGTGGTAGACTTTGGGCATGTTGGTAGATTTAACAAAAATATTATGGTAGACTTAACAAAAATATTATGGTAGACTTAACTTAAATGTTAATATTGTGTGGATGGTTGTGGTTGTTTTGTTCTAGTTGTGAAGGATTATGATTGTGGTAAATATTGGTTTCTGTATATCTAAACCCTTAACCCTAAACCTTAAACCCTAAGAATCTAAGTTTGTGTCTCGGCTCGTATTGATGAATTAATTGCAATCCGAAAACAAAGCGATACAATAACAAACAACAAGGATACACAAGAAGCATACATACATTAACAAACAAGAATGAAAGACAAGAAGTTTATTTGGATGAAAGTCTAGTTCGAAATACAAAATCATATTATTAAACAATACATATTCTACTATTGTGACCTTCTTGATTGCATTTTGAACACAAATGTTCTTTTCTCGGACGTTTTTTTGTCGTAGCAATCTCAATTGCAGCTTTAATTCTTGATTTCTTTGGTTGACCTGCCCTTTGGCGCTCATCAACACGAGGAGGCTTGCAAACTTTCATAGCCACTTCATATGGTATAGGAAACGCAGCATCTCTTGGCAGTACACTCATATTGTATGCATAGGACAAATTGTTATTGTGATAGTACGAGTGGCAAAAGAGAAATACGTGAAATCTTACATGTCTCCGTAGCTGCTATGGCATGTACACAAGGAATTTTATCCAAATTCCACCTACGACAAGTACATGTTTTCTCTGTCAAGTTAACAATGTGCAAGGATGATCCGATTGACACTTCTGAGTGATGCGTATCTATCTCTTGTACACCAAATTGTTTTGCATTCTCGACTCTAACCTGATTAAAGTATAAAAATCAACCATCACATTAAGGAAAAATCTACGTAAGTATATCAGCATATCATCAGATTAACTAAAAGCTACCATGACATGAATTAAGTCTACCATGACATGAACTAAGTCTACCGTTACTAACCTGGATAAGTTTTTCAACTGTTTCTGTAAGTATTGTGCTAACTCGAGTTGCTTTTTTCCTCCTCTTTGCGAACCATCTTGTTAACATCGACGTTATTGCTTCGAGAAGTGGGACAATTGGCTCACCTCTTGCTCGGGATAACACTTTATTGATCGATTCTACTATGTTGGAGGTTGTAAAATTGTACCTATTCCCGGGAAAATGAGCACGGTTCAACAAACGTACATCCGCGCGAACCAAATAATCATGAAGGGCAGGATGTACACTTTGAATCTGCGCTAACAAGGCATTGAACTCTGAAACAGTATATGCAGTAGCGACTTTCTTTACTAGTCGAAAACATGCTTTTCCTTTGAATTTCAGCAAGATGTTCTTATGCAAATGATATGTGCATATACCGCGAGATGACAGTGGGTATACCTTACCTATCGCTCTTGATATTGACCTATGCCTATCATAAATAATGGCAAGGTTTTCGTTATCGGGGATAACACGTTGTAGTTGTGTAAAGAACCACTCCCAAGCCTCATCATTCTCAGTATCAACGACAGCAAAGGCTATTGGAATATATTGAAATTTCTATCTTGGGTGGTTGCGACAAGTAGTGTACCTTTGTATTTCCCATGCAAAAACGTACCATCAACAACAATAACTTTCCTCATGTAGATATCTATGCTTGATCCAAATGCAATGAAAGGAAACTTAAACCTGTCATCTTGGTCAACATCAAGCTTAATAACTGTTCCAGGATTAGCTCGCCTAACCATGTATAAGTAACTTGGTAGTTCTTCATATCCATACTCTGAACTTCCGATTCTTAATTCACGCGTAAACTTTAGTGTACGATGTGCCTTCCAGTACCCAACCCTTAGTCCGTATCGTTTTATCAGAGCATCAGCGACAAGATTGGAGACCACCTTCGGTCCAACAGAACCTACAAAATCTGCGTATAGGCGTCCAAGTATCTCAGAAGTAGCTTTTCGACATCGGCTAGAACGCTCAGTCACAGAACATGTATGCTCCGGAACGTAAACCTTAATATGAAACTGAGGACTATCTCCAACGGTCGTAGCCCTAACCCTCCATGTACATCCTTTTACCCAACACTTTACCGTATACAAATCTGGCGTTGTATGGTCCACGTCGAAGTCAAATTTCTGTATAACTGAAAGAATCTTCAATTTCAACTCTAACTCCTCCTTTGTGGCGTAAATCTGCCCAACATATAGCTATATTGAAGACAATTCCAATTGGCGAAACTCATTTTCCTTTGCTAATTTCCTTTTTTTGGGTGGGAGAATATGCTTCTCATCATCCTCATCCATAAACTTTTTACTCATACCGTAGTCATCATCAGAGATTACCCCATCCGTGTCATCGCAGTAATCAAATCTGTATTCATCATCTTCTTCCACTTTTTATTCGCTGACTTGTTCCCCTTTCTTCTTAGTATCTTTTTCTTCTTTGATTTGTTGACTTGCTCCTCTTTTCTCTGTAAGCTCCACACAGAGACGCATTGTGCATGTCTTTGATTGCGTCAAAATACCTTCCAATTGACGACAACTCCCAACTGAAACTGGTGGTGTGTCTTCTGGCAAATTTGGGAAACTCCTCTTGGACAACATATAGCTTAATTTCAGCTCAATATTCCGATGATCCAAGCCAAATTCATCATAACCCAGACCAACCAAATTGACATAGGTAGTATCGCGATCAACTCCAATTAGTTTACACCCTCTTGTGTTGTCAACACTGAAAATCCACAGCTTTTTCTCCCTTCTCCAACTACCACAGACAAAAATAATTTGCTCCATGAAGAAGAGAACGAACAAAATTTTGGAGATCGAACAAAATTTCGGAGAACGAACGGTAGATTTCGGATATAGGAAAGAGAATCAACAAAATTTCCAAAAATAGAAAGAACAAAATTTGGGAGAACCGGAGAAAATAAATTTTGGCCGCTGTATCAATGGAGACTACAGCGGCCACCCAAAGACACAAGGATACCCTAGTTTGGTTAGGACAAAACGGACTTTTCCTCTTGTTATAACGAATAAAGTCTACCGTAATTGTTAAATAAACTCTACCACCATGGGGAGATATCCAAGTCTACCGTAATACAAATTAAAATCTACCCCATCACAAATATAAAATCAACCAAAATTCTGGAAATCTACCAAATTAAGTCTTCCACTATGTGAACAAAGTCTACCAAAACATAATAAATCTACCGTGTGAGGCAAAAGTCTACCATAACTAACTGACCATTAAGTCTACCATAAATAACGAGATAAATCTACCATCAAAGTCACTTAAGTGTACCAGAAAATCTTAAGTCTACCAAAGAAAAGTCAACAAGTCAACGCTGGTTATAAAATCTACCGTTAAACAATATATAAGTCTACCGTTACATAGAAAATAATATCTACCGTTACATGAAAACGTAAGTCTATCATGTCTTCCAATTAAACTCTACCGTAACTACGGTAGACTTATCCGCGTAAGTCTACCATAAATGATAAAGCAAAAGTCTACCGTTACTTTTCAACTAAAATCTACCGTTACGTTTAATATAAGTCTACCGTCAAAGCTGGTAGACATTACCAAGTAAGTCTACCACTTCATAAAAAAACTAAAGTCTACCGTCATTCTCTGGTAGACTTTATTGTCCGAGCTCTTAAGTCTACCGTCATAGCTCTGGTAGACTTAAGTTTTCGCGCGCTGACGTGGCAGAAATTTATTAATGGTATTTTCGTAATTACATTTTTTGTCACCAAACGAATTGAGGGTAAAACGGCCATTTAAAACAGAATTAGGTAGTTTCAGTAATATCCAAATATTAAAGTCGTTTTAGTAATAAAGTTTTAAAATATAGGTTATTTTAGCTAACCACCATTTTTCTAATAAGAATATTTATTAATAAATTGATAAAATTGCTGTTTATTTCTCTCACTTACCAAAAGTTCCCATATTTAGTTAAAAGTTTTGGCAAAAAAAAAGTTTGACTTAGGGCTAGGCATTCGGATATCGGTTTTGGTTTCGGTTTCGGATATGTACCGATCGGTATCGGTTATTAGATTACTGAAATTTAGGAACCATATAGGTACCGAAAATTTTTGGTTCGGTATCGGTTCAGTATCAATCGGTTTCGGTTCGGTTCGGTTATAAATTTGAAGAACAGATAAATACCATAAACAATCGGATAACTTATGGTTCGGTATCGGTTTCGGTTTTTATCGGTTATTTTAGTAACCAATACCCGAAATAATAACTAAAACTAATAAACAATACCCGAAATAAATAAAACCAATACCGATTCCAGCTTTAACGAGCTGCAACGAGTTTTGTTTTAGAGTTTCCAGCTTTTATTTAGGGATTTTGCTTTTATGTAAAGAAGGAAAAGAGGAAAAGAGAAAACTAGGTTTTTGATTTTAGAGACTTAGAGTGAAGCTGAATCGTCAATCAATCGACAAAGGAAATTTAGGAAAGCATGAAACCATATATGTGTAATACACTAATACTTATGTTTTCGGTTATTAGGTTACACCAATGGTATCGGTTCGGTATCGGTTCTTAACCGATACTGATGGTACCAGAAAGAAAGAACCATCAGATATATTAGCTATAACCGTACTATAACTAGAACCATTTTTCGGTTCGGTTTGATTCGATTCGGTTTTTTTGTACCAATTACTTTTATCCCGGCCTAACTTGACGGGTAAAAAGAATATTAAATATTTCTTAACACTTCAAAAAACAAATACATGTCAAAAGAAGATAAAGGGGCCGAAAAGGCTGAAGAAACTTAATTGGCCAAAAAAAAAGAAGCCCAAGTATGAATAACCTCAGCTTTATTCCACGCGCCTATCTTCACTATCACTCTCATTCCCTGATTCTTCTTTTACAGTCTTCAGCATTAAAGCGGTGATGCTCTTCAAGTTAAGAACTTGTCGGATTCGATAATCTGTATGTAGTCGATTCCTTACGATTACATCATAAATCATCGATTGAAGATGATTTCAACATGGTTACACAAGATATTACACATGGTTAAGCCAATATCCAAGAATGATAATGTAGTATTTAATGCTTCAGATAGTGTTCAGACTCATGTTGCTGGTGCTCAGAATCCGATTACTTGCAATGTCCTCTTGATAACAATGCCTATGCAGAATCATTTTCGACCTAGAGCATCTAAACCTATTTGTAATCATTGTGGTCAGACTGGCCATGTTATTCAGAAGTGTTTCAAATTACATGGTTATCCTTCGGGATATATTCCAGGCTACAAGAGTAACTCTTCTGGTTATCAACCATCACAAAGACCATATACTCAGTCTTTTCAACCTAGAGTGCAATTCTTTAATTCAAGACCTCAGTCACATGCGGTGGCCAATGTTATGTCTGGTTCATCTTATCCATATATGCCTCCTTCAGCTACATCAGCCACTAATCTGGATCTCAGTCAGAGGAACAAAGATCAAGTTCAGTCATTAATACAACAACTTAATGCTCATGTTCAAGTTTCAGAGATTCCGGCTCCTTCCCCACCAATATCTTCTATTACAGAATATGGTGTTATGGCTCCTCAATTCTTACCAAAAGTTCCCATATTTAGTCAAAAAGTTTTGACAAAAACAAAGATTGACTGGTGAAAAAAATGTTAAATATTTCTTACAAAAAAAAATGTTAAAAACAAAAACCTGAATGGGTTTACAAAAGAGTATAAATGGGCCACATAAAGTAAATAGGCTGAATTAACTAATGGGCCAACAAAAGAAGCCCAAATATGAATAACCTCAGCTTCGCACTCGCATCCCTAATTCTTCTTTTACACTCTCTTCAGCATTAAAGCGGTGATGTTCTTCAAGTTAAGGAACTTGTCGGATTTGATAATTTGTATCGATTCCTTATGTTTACTCCATAAATCATCGATTGGGTATTGCAAAACGTGGCTAAAGTGAAGAACTTTGATCTGTAGAATCACTAAAACCTGCGATTTCTCTGGTGCAGTTACTGTTCTTTCTCGGAATGAGAGGAACTTTTCTCATTAGATCAAGGCTATCAATTTTTAGGGCTCCTGCAGTTAACTGTTTAAGATCTAGTAATGTTTTGCCTAGTTCGAGCAATAAAGGTATTGTTCAACCGCATTTCGAACCTCACATAGCTCGTCTGCTTCCTTTAAGTCTCTATTCTGTGTTCTCTACTTCCAAAGTTGATCCGGAGCAAGTGGGATTCAATCAGAGTAATAATGAGAAGGATGATGAAAGTGAGGAAGAGATTGACCTCGATCTTGGTTGTATTATAAGTGATGATGTTGTTTCAGAGGATGTTAAAGTTATTGTGAAGCTGTTGAAAGATTGTGGGAGTGACCGGAAGGAATTCAGAAACAAGCTTGAGGAATGTGATGTGAAGCCATCAAATGAATTGGTGGTGGAGATTCTTTCTCAAGTTCGTAATGATTGGGAAACTGCATTTACTTTCTTTGTTTGGGCAGGCAAGCAGCAAGGTTATGTTTGTTCGGTTCGTGAGTATCACTCTATGATCTCGATTCTTGGTAAAATGAGGAAGTTTGATACAGCTTGGACATTGATTGATGAGATGAGAAAGTTTAGCCCTTCTCTTGTTAACTCACAGACACTTTTGATCATGATTAGGAAGTATTGTGCAGTACATGATGTTGGGAAAGCGATAAACACGTTCCACGCCTACAAAAGATTCAAACTTGAAATGGGGATTGATGATTTTCAGAGTTTGCTTTCTGCTCTTTGTAGATACAAGAACGTTTCAGATGCTGAGCATTTGATCTTCTGTAATAAAGATACGTATCCGTTCAACGCCAAAAGTTTCAACATAGTTCTCAATGGATGGTGTAACGTGATTGGTAGCCCACGGGAGGCTGAACGAGTCTGGATGGAGATGGGAAATTTCGGAGTCAAACACGATGTCGTGTCTTATTCATGCATGATATCTTGCTATTCAAAAGGTGGTAGCTTGAATAAGGTTCTCAGACTTTTCGATCGGATGAAGAAAGAGTCTATAGAGCCAGATAGAAAAGTGTACAACGCGGTGATTCACGCTCTTGCCAAAGCTAGGTTTGTCTCCGAGGCTAGGAATTTGATGAAGACAATGGAGGAGGAGAAAGGGATTGAGCTAAATGTTGTTACTTACAACTCTCTCATCAAACCCCTATGCAAGGCTAGAAAAACAGAAGAGGCAAAACAGGTTTTCAATGAGATGCTGGAGAAAGGACTCTTCCCAACAATCCGCACATACCATGCATTTATGCGGATTCTAAGAACAGGAGAAGAGGTTTTTGAACTATTAGCTAAAATGAGAAAGATGGGTTGTGAACCAACTGTGGATACATACATAATGTTGATCCGTAGGTTATGTAGGTGGCGCGATTTCAATAATGTGTTATTGTTGTGGGATGAGATGAAGGAGAAGGGCATTGGTCCGGATCTAAGCTCATACATTGTGATGATACATGGGCTGTTCTTGAATGGTAAGATAGAAGAAGCATATAGGTACTATAAAGAGATGAAGGAAAAAGGTATGAGACCAAATGGGAGTGTTGAAGATATGATTCAAAGCTGGTTTTCAGGAAAACAGTATGCAGAGCAGCGGATAATAGATTCGAAAGCGAATGTTTCGGGTGTCGATAGAGGTATTGTGAAAAAATCTGAAAGAGAAGAGAACTTTCTCAAGCAACCTGAGGTGAGAAAGGTTGTGAGAGGACATGGATATTCGTTTTGGGATGAATAGGAAGCTAGGGAGAGAGATCTTGGAGCAACGCGTTAAGCGTCAAGAAGATTCGTAGGTAGGAACCATCTTGAAGAGCTTTGACCAGATTAGCTAGTTCTGGTTAGTTTTGATCATAACAGGTTGATTTTGCTTTGAGAAGAGATATGGTTAGTATTCTCGAGGAATGAAATTGAAAGAAAAGAAATTGAATAGAATATTGAAAATCATATTTATATAAAAGGAAGAAGAATCTCTCCTTTGAATCTATCTATGTTTGTAGATACAAACTAAGAGCATAACCATGTATGTGTTTCCAATATTTACAACCGTACAATTTTTTTTAACCTAAAATCAAGATAAAATTAGTAAATACACACTACTGTGCAAGGATCTTCTCCATAGAACGAGAAAAATATTGAAACATTTTTTTTTCCCGGGAAAGTTGCAGAGAGAACTTGGTCCGACTCTAACCTTCCTTGTGTATTGAAGTAAAAGAGAAGATGAAAGTTTTGCTTTTCTTGCTGTTATCATCTTGAAGCTGAGAGGAACTTGTGGAATCTTTCTATTCTATTCTGTGACAAATTCTTGCTCTTCTTCTGTTTCTTTTTCCTGTGGAAGAAATCCTCCGTGTCCAAAACATACGAAATCTACAACACGAGATGATACAAATCACATATGAGCTAGATTTTGAAAACAGGAAACTCGTACCAATTTGGTTGAATTCCAGTCTCTATTGTTACCTTGTAGGAAGAGCAAGACATCTTGCACTCAAGGCCATTAATTACTTGTACACCTTCCATGGCCTTGCAGGCTACTGCAAGATCATCCAGACTGGTGTATCCACGCATGTTCCTGCACACAAAAAAGTCACAATAAAGACTTGTATATATATATATATATATATATGTGATAAGAGAAAGGTGTGAAAGCTAATGAAACTCAACATACCTTTGTAACACAATGTCCTGTAACTCTTTCTTCCCTGATGAGTTGGAGAGAAACTCATTTTGCAAATAACTTGCAAACGTGGGATCCATGGAAACTGCATAAGCCTCGGGCTTTTCGATTTTTTTTTCCATAAGCTGGATTGACAAGCGAGGTGGAGAGGAAAACTGCGTATATGAATTAAAAAAAAAAAAACAAATTTCAGGGTCAATGGATCATCATTATTCCTCAATGAAGAGATTGGAGATAGGTGAGAATTGGTTTAGGGTTCTTACGCATTCCAATCGATAAATATTTTCTTCATGAAGGAGGATCCTAGCGTTTTCATAATATACTGAGTCAATTACCCTCCCATGTTTCCGGGAATTTTCATACTCATACAACTGAAGAAGCTTATTGTCCATATCGTCAGCTACAACAGCTTGAAGCTGCAGCAGATTAAATGAAGTCAGAATTATAGAAGGAATATAATGTCTGAAAAGTAAAAATGATCAACCTAAAACCAATAAAGCGAATAAATATTACCTGTTTAACCAATTTGTATATCAGTTTTTCCAGGGTGAATAAAACATATGACTGGTTTCCAATAATAGCTCGGCATTCATCCTCAAACTTGGAATTATCAGCTGAGCCATTAAGCAGACTAAACAGAGCATTCACAAACCTGCAGAACATATAAATACGAGTTTATGAGTTCTTTTTATCGAACTGAATAAAGAACTTGCATAGTCTACATAAAAGCAATGGACCAATTCTATATCTACATCCATTAGGTTAAGATATCTTACCTTGCATAAGGATCTGGTGAACTAGTATCTTTCGTGTTTCTCTGTTTCGTTTCACCGCCTGTGCAATATGTTTTTGCAGACAAAATTCTCTCGTACAGTATCTGGAAATCCAAACCCAATTAAAAAGAATTAGTAAAGCTTTTCAAGGTCAAAAATACGTTTTCAGACTTCAATCTTTTTATTTTTATTTTTTGGTCAACTTTCAGACTTCAATCTAAGAAATCAAATCATAAGAAACGATTGCACTCACGCGATGAAGCCTGAAAAGAACATAAAAGTCGTCATTCCCGTAGAAAACTCTGGATTCTTTGTTTCTCTCATCAAGAAAAGCATCTGCAGCTACATGTTTTGAAAGAGGCTTAACGGATAATGGAACTCGTTCTGACGATGGAAACAACCCTTTGTCTTCTTCTATAAGATGTGACTCCATTGCTTCTGCCTCTCCTTCGCTTTCAGCTTTCCCATCAATCTCATCATGCTCACCCTCTTCCTCCACGCCATTATCGTCCTGTGAACATTCGTCACCAATAGATTCAGTTCCCGACGCATCCTCACCAGCTTCTGAAGCATCATCACCATCCTCATCGTCAGCATCATCATCATTTTCTCCTTCAGCTTCAACTGAATGTTCTGGTTTGGCAGTAGCATTCACACCATGATCTTCATAAACAACAAAGTTGTCTTCAGAATCACCAATAGGTGACAATTCCCCTTCCTCCTTCTCAATTTTGGATGGACCACCAGATTCATCATAATTACTGTTGGCTTTAGAAGCATCTGACTGCACTCCATTTGATAAAACTATAGTTCTACCAATATCACCTCCCTAGAGAAATGGCCAGGAACAGTGAGAATGGTCAGAAAAGTCCAAAAAGAGCAGAATAGACAAGTAAGAATATATAACTAAAGTGTCAAACTGAGTACAGTACCTGCGTACGTTGAATGGTATCAACTTTATCAATAGCTTCACTTGGTTTGGATAAAATGCCCCGTGAACCTTGAATATAAAAGTAAAGCACCAACACGTTAAGGTAGGTATTGCACACAAACTGAAGAAAAAAAAATTAAAGTTCAATCTGAAAATACCTGACGAACCTCCGCTTCTTACTTTACCATTATTGTTTTCTACCCCACATGGGAAAGATGCACATGACGTGGCTGCTGTTTCATCAACATCTCCAGATCTTTTCTCGGCTTCATTTCCAATATCTAGATCTTTTTGGGGTTTTTCAGCACAGGTGGCAACATCTTTATCAGCAGGATCACCATCCTTACAATTTTCTTTCCCTGAAGAATCCTTATTCAACAAACCAGTCCCGCTATGTTTGCAGACCCCAGACGAAGCATGCTCATCTCCATTAGCAGCAGATTTTGGTTGCCTGGAAACCAAATTTATCGCGTCAGAACTCACATTAGCCTTCCCGCTGGTAAATGCACTGTGATGCTTGGTTTCTACAGCTACTTCAACAGAATCTGACCCCTTGGGCCTGGGCTGAACACCCAACATCAGCTCCAGGAAATTAGCCCAGAGCCTCAGAACTTTACCGATCTGCTCTTTTGTAGAACATATCTCCTCACACGAAAATTGGACTAGATTGAACAGGTCTTCATGAATAGTTCTGTCGACATATTCATACTCGAGTTGAGGAATTATTGGTTCTCTGTAACCAGCAGATATAGACAGAAGAACATCATCTTCTTTCTGAGACTTCTCTTTCAAGTCCTTGATTTCAGACACCAGCGCTGAAATTCAACGAAGGATCAAATAAAAAGTTTATGAGACCAAATAAGTAAATGGAAGAATAGACATGACAGATGATTGTATGCAATAAGAAGAATTGTCTTGGTTACTTATATACAAGTTCGCTGATGGACTGAACACGTTCCAAGAGTTTACTTACCTTTTGCAGTCAAGTTCTTAGAATCTTGCTGCTTAAAATAGAAGCTGCGGTGATCAAGTGATTTGTAATGGTTTTTCGCATACACATCTGCCCAGACCACATTAAAACCTTCCCGGCATTTTGTCCATTCATCTTGTTTCTGCTTCAATCGAGTTAGAATTACAGGAAGTGCAGAGGCTGGATTCTTACGTATCATGTCTGTCACGTCAAGACCATGGTCACCATAAAGTCTCTCTATGCACCTTAAATTTAGGGCTGTAATAAATCGATAAGAAAATGGCAAGTATAAGACAAAGAGATGAGGGCTCAAAGATAAGGGGAGATGGAACGAAGAGAACTATAATAACTAATACTAGTCCCACGTAAATAAATGCCTACAGACCTGTTAAGTGGTCTTCAATTCGAAAGGAGCCCTCAAAACTTATTTTCTTCTCAACGATGATATTCAACAATTCTTCTGTATTTTTGGCAGCAGATCCCACAGATTCCAACAACATATCTAACTCAAATCTGTAACAAGGAGCAAGTAAACAACAATCATAACATACAAATTACTTAAGACTACAAAAGCTATCATATGAGTAATACTTCTTGTAAACATACCTATCATCTTCACATCTAAACAAGCTTTCTTCATACTGGTTTCTGCGCATATGTTTAAAAGAGTAGTCTTCACTTCCTGAAGTGACAGAAACCCAGTGATCATTTAACACATCAGCTCCTGCTTTTTGTCTGTGGCGCACAGACGGTGTTGGATACTGCAAATAACGTATAATAGTAAGTACATTTCAAATGCCATGGATGCAATATAGAACTCTAAAAATCTTATTACATCTGGAGGGAGGAGCCGGTAGCTAGGAGTGCAACGCTCGCAATCAGATAGATCAAGCTCTTGAATAGATTTGCCCATGTACTTGTCCTTGGATCGCTCCTTTTCCTTAGTAGCCTCAAGGTCGCGTTTGTGTTCTCTTTCTTTTTCCTCTCCCTTCATTGACCTAGATAAATGTTCTTCACTGCTAAGTGATTCTGCAGCAAGTGTACCAAGCAGTGTTAGTAATATTCCTATACCGCAGAAAGCCAAGAGCATGCATATTCATAGACAAGAAGGTAAGAGACAGCTGCATACTTTTGCTCATAACGCCAGCGAGGTGCTGGAAACCATCTGCAAAAAGGATGATGATCAGAAACAGCTAGATAACTTATTTAGTAAAAAGACAGTAAGTAAGCAATCATAAATAACAATACTCTCACAACGCTCGAAGAACTGATTGAACTCATCCATGAGATCGGGGAATTTTCCAACTAGATCAGAAACCTGAATGAAAGAGAGTGGTGTTAAGAAAAAATCTACCTCAACACCAAAGCTATAGGTAGACCTACCAAATTCTGCAGATCTTTCCTTTGGATAATTCCATTGCTAAAAATATTGAGACACTTCAAGAATGTCTGATAATCATCTTGGCTGCATAGTCTCTCCTTGACTTTCTCACAAAACACAAATGCTTGGTTGTACATGCCTAACACAATGAAAGTACATACAAAAAAAAAAAAAATTATAAGTATCAGAATAAAGACCTGTTGACCAGAAAATTAGAAAATCAACTTTTAGAAATTTAAAAATTCAGCAATCCATCAACTTATATATTGGACATGATGATAGCGTGAAGATGTGAGCAAGTCATTAATCTGTATAAAGCACTGAAACTGTGGAGCTTAAAAACAGAAAAGTTATTGGTTCTCCATACAACTAAAAGTTGCTTACTTTTTAGATTGCTTTTCTCAGAATGTGATGCTGGACCAGAATAAGCTTCAAAACCCTCAGTTCTTCTAGATGACTTCCTTTTCTCTGAAAAATGTTGCAAGTTATCTTGTGCTGCTTCTCCATCTTCCATATCACGGCTTCTCCTTTCTCTATTATCCTTATCAACACGTTTCCTCTGCTCTCTGTGCATTTTAACCATTGCTTTATCATCATTAAGGTCAGAACGGTCAACACTATGATCACGGTCACCTCGAGAAGCAACAGCCCTTTCACGTCGCCGATCCTGATGATGAAAACGTATCACAACAGAAAAGAGAGACCTGACAACAATAATAGAACCAGGAAAAACCAATACCATACCTTCTCCATAAAATTTCGACGCACTAGAGGAGGACCTGATTCTCGGTCATCATACCGTTGGGCCTGACTCCGGAGTAACTGGGCTGCTGTATGAGGCGCCAAAGAGTCTGGCAAAAACCTAGTAAACTCTTCAAGCAAATCCGAGTGATCCTCAAAAAGAGTAGATACCTACAAACAGATATTAGAGCTATAAAATATTAAGAAATTTCAATGTGACAGAATAGGAGAGATGTAGTCACTTCAGTGTGACATTACCTCATTGTAAACCTCGGTGATGTCCTTATTATCCTTCCGATACATATTTAATATGTCTAGGAAAGACTTATAAACAAGTTCATCGTGCTGGAACCGTTTCTGCAGTGATAAAAAAAAAACTGATACAATGAGACACTAGGTGAAAGGGAATTCAAAAGATAACGATATACGAGAAGATTTCTCCTTGACCTTAATTTTATTTACAAAACTTATGGCTTCTTCAAACTCAACAGTTTTCTTTGGTGGAGCTTCTTCTTCTTCATCAAGTGTTATTTCAAACCCCTTTGGCAAAAAGGTATTAAAACCGAAAATCAAATTGTTATGCCCCTTAAACAACTCCTTCACCCGTGCAATCACACCAGATGTATCGGTCCTGCAAATGCAAGATGAAGAATGTTTCCAGATGCCTTCAGGCTAAAAAATTCAATCTGATAGGGGAAAAAAAAATATATATATATATTACCTTTGTGCCTTAAAGTCTTTCATAACCTCAAGGAACGTGTCATATTTGTCCCTTTGATCTTGAAACATTTCCTTTACTTCCTTCAAGTACGTCAAAGCATCATCGGTTGTCAATTTCTGAGTATTAATTCCTCCGTCACCAATGCTCCCTCCTCCGGTTCCACCATTTCCAGGTATTGGAGATTGCCCATATCTGCGCCAAACAAGCTCTAATCACTAAGTAAATTCCATTCAAACAATAACTGGTCAACCACTTAACCCAGAAATCAAGAGAGACGTTAAGTCGTTCCTACACATTCACTTGCAAAGAATAGTCTTGAACCAAAATTAGACTCCCCTGATCTAAATGTCAGAAAATTGCATGGGATGAAAATTAAGTTTCTTTCACCAAGCAATAAGAAGTTCACAAAGCTCGCAAATCAAGATTAGTAAACTTGACCAGTTCACCTAGAAATTCAAAAGACTTTTTGAAGGGAATCAAACATCACAAACATAATGTGTCTCATCGGTAGAGATTTGAATTTGAATTCTCTGAAAAGGGAACTCACGATTCGCCACGAGAAGACCCCAAAGGACGTTTAAATTGAGACCCGGTTGCGTAAATATCATCCCTAATCCGCTTCATTGCTGCCCGGGAGGGAAAAAAGGAAAAAAAAAAAACACGAAAGATCATCAATTAGGGACAAAAAAAATTGAAAATCTCAAGTTAATAGAAACCGAGAAAGTAACCAAGAATCTAAACTCCATTACTGAGAATAAAAAAAAAGGAAAATTCAGATGAAGTTAATGAAAGCTACTTTGTCGCGCTCCAGATTTCCCAGAGATAAGACTCCAGGAAGAGATTAATCAAGTCACTCAGATCTCTCAAGTAAGAGCAGAATCGAGAAGTGAAACACTTCCGATCAAATTCCGGAATTCCTAGATTGTGACAAAAGCGAAGAAGAAATCCGATGACAACAGAGAGAAATCAGAAGAAGAAGAAACAAAACAAATGAGAGAGAAAGATTTTGAAAAGACTGAGAAAGAGAGAGAATTTTCGAATAATGAAAAAGAAGAAGAAGAAGAAGAAGAAGAAGAAACTTCAGGACGGAATGTGCCTTCGAGGACTCCCGGCAACACCTTCTTCAGTTGTTTGTTTCAGCGGCACCAAATTATGTTTTTTTTTCTTTTTTTTGGGCCATAAAATTATAATGGGTTTAGTAAAAGGCCGGGATTAGGCCCATTAACTATATTCGTTTGGGTAATTAGGGTTTGTCTTCATCTTATTCGCCGACAAAGATATATATAAAGAGGAAACATCGATCTAAGGGTTCATACTTTATACATCTTCTTTCTTCTGTGTTTTTTGTTTTTACTTCTTTGATTCGGATTTTGATTCTTAGTGTGAGATCAGTTGATGAGCAAATACTGCAACAATATGATGGAGATAATCTTTATGATTCTTAGTATTTAAATCTCTGATGATCCATTTTTTTTTTTTTTTTCCTCTCTTCTCCTTTTAAATCTTGTTCATATTTTTTTCCTTTTTTCTGAGTTCTTGGATTAGAAGTAAGAGATGTGATGAGTAACAAATTGGTCCGTGTTTCAGATTAACTGTGACCGAGAATTCTAAACCAAACTCTGATCTCAATTGTTTATTATTCAACCTTTGAATTTGGGTTCTTGTTTTTTGAAACAATTGAGAAAATTTTGGTTTTTGGCTCTGTGATTACTTTGCCTAATTGGCAGTATACGCTATTCTGAAAAAGAGTATGAAAGATAAATAATTTTTTACTTAATGAGAGCCAATCATATTTTTTTTCAAACTGATACTTGTTTTGAAACTTCTGCTGTGATGATCTTTTGAATAAAATTCACATGTCAGACTTCAGAGATTCTTTTCACTAAGAATCTATGAGAAGATATATTCATACAACTGAGCAGAAGTAACAATCTATTTCTCGCCAAAACTAAAAGAAAAAGAACCAATTGTAGTTACTTGTCTGCACACATGTGGATAATTGTGTATGTAAATGTAAAACAATATTATGAATCTAATAAAGGAAATAACCCAATATGTGGATGTAAGAAGCTAGAAAATGTAACGAGTCAAATGTTTCTCCATGGATTACAAAGCACACATACTCGATAACTCACCAAGAACTGAATATAAAATGTCACTTCCCTACCATTTGTGTAAAACCCTGTACCCATGGTGATAACCAATTTGATATTTCATTCTTATTCATCAATTTCAAGAGTCTCTTGATGTGGAGGAGCCAGCTTCTTCTTCCTTATCATCAATTTGTTATTTTATATCTAGGTGGCAAAAAGGTGTTAAATCCGATAATTAAATCCTAATATGAAAAATTAGGGGCAAAAGAGTTATTAGACTGTATATAACTATCGGATATAACACTTTTTTCCCACCTTGATAAAATTCTTTTGCCCCTAAATATGAAAAATTAGGGGAAAATATCTCAATAACTCAGTAATCTCAGAAATCACTCAATAACTCTTTTGCCCCTAAATATTTCATAATTAGGGGCAAGAATCTCTCAAATCCGATAACTGTTTGTTGACGGAAAAAAAAAAAAAAAAAGAGTTATTGCAAGCAGAAGAGAAACCAAGAATCACGATGAAGTTAATGAGACTCACATTTAGAGAGATTACAGTGAAGATATGAAACACATCACTCAGATCTTTGAAGTGAGAGCAGAATCAAGAAGAAACACTCCGATCACTTACGATTCTAGGCGGAATCTAGAACGAAAGTTGTGATGATAAATAGAGCAAAATCAGAACGCAAAAGCTAAGCGGAATAAATAATGAATGAGAGATGATCTTTTGAATAAAATTCACATGTCAGACTTGAGAGATTTTTTTTTCATTAAAAATCAAAAAGAAGTAGTAATATATCATCACTAAATAATAACATCTGAGCAGAAGTAGTAATATATGTTATCTAAATTATATAAGGATCAGTTAAATAATGCTTTTACTATTTGTAAAGATGTTAAATACTGTACTTAAATCTTCTTCCTCATCATCAAGCGTAGTAATTTTATACTCCGGTGGCGCAAAGGTGTTAAATTTGATAATTAAATTGTTCTGCCCCTTAAACAACTCCTTCAATCGAGCAACCACAGTAGAAGAATCAATCCTGTTAATGCAAGAGTATAATGTTTCTATAAGCAAGCTCATCAGGCTTGTTTTTAAACCTTTGAGGTTAAATAAAATACAATCAAGATTTCAATTCAAAAAAAATCAAGATCTTACGTTTGTGCCTTAATATCTGTCATAACGTTAAGGAACATATCATATTTGTCCCTTTGATCATGAAACGTATCTTTCACTTCCTTAAGGTACAACACAGCATCATTAAGTGTCTTCCTTCTTCCTCCATGCCTGCACCAAACGAGCTCTAGTTACCAAGCCAATTTCATTCACTCCATAACCCAAAGACCAATAAAGATAGACATAAACATGTTCCTACACATTCACATCAAGAAAACCACAATTCGCCACACGCCAAAAGAAGAACTCAGAGAATGTCGCATGTTCTGAAAGTTAAAAATTCTCCTTAAACAAGCAACAAGTAGATCAAATTCTTCATCGTTATGAGTCAAAACAACCCTCGATCACCAACACACTTCAAGACTAGGAAACTAACTAACCCGTTCTTTTTGCCAAGAACCAACTAGTTGAAGGAAACCCATAATTTAAAGGACTTGCAAGAGAAATAGAACACAACAAACATTGAAAAGTGAACTCACGATTCGTTTAGAGCGGAGTCCGATGGAGTTTCTTGCAAAACGATGGATTCCGATTCGTTACTTCCCGCAGCGTCCATTTCATCACCAGTCCGACTCATTGCTGCGGGAATAAACAAAAAAAGATCAACAATTAGAGATATTACAAGGAAAGGTATGAAACATATCAATCAGATCTTTGAAGTGGGAGCAGAATCGAAAAGAAACACTTCGATCACCGACGATTATACATACGTACACAAGAAAAATTCTAGAGAGATCCGATGAAGCGTTGCGACTTGCGATGAGAAAAGAGCAAATTCAGAAAGTATGACGAACAAGATATAAATAAACGCGCCAACATGTGCCGTCTCTTCGTAACTTCTTTGGGCCTATAATAAATAATGGGCTTTTAAAGGCCGACGTTAGGCCTATTGAAGTATTCTTTTTTTTTTGTCACACGTTAGGCCTATTGAAGTATTCATCTACTCTTTTTCTTTGTTTTAAAATTATTCTTTTAACCATGTAATAGTTTTGTTTGTAATAGTTTTAAAATTATTCCTTGTATTACTAAGACTCTTGTTGGCCATGGACTCTGAAATAGTTGTACTTGCTAATCTCCACTAGGCTACTCTTGTAATGGCCCAAACATTTACGTGTAATCCACAATGACCACTCCACGCTCCTCAGCGAAAACCAAATCAAGCATCTTCACATAAGGACTCTCGTCTCTTGTTACCACTCTATCCCCAAAATAGATTTTCTTGGAATGCACAACAACTCTGCTCTATTGTTTCAAGGTAAACGTAGCCTAATCGATACCGATTCTAACTCAGAAGTTGATCTATCTCGCGTCTTTCACTGTGATGGCATATTTCTATGCACCACCAAGGGAAACAGGTGTGTGGTTTGGAACCCGTTTTCGGGGCCAACCAGATTAATCGAACTGATAAATCGTCATCACAAGATGTTCGAGGTCTATGTTCTCGGTTACAACAACAAGGAATTGTTCCATAGCTACAAAATCTTGAGGTTTAAAGATATACACTACCAAACATTGGAAATCTATGAATTGAGCTCTAATTCATGGAGGAATCTTGATGTATCTCCTCAAGCCAACATAAAATGTCGCGGCGTGTCTTTGAAGGGAAATACTTATTGGGTGTCTAGACGAATAGGAGGACTCGAGGAATACTCATTACTAAGTTTTAATTTTTCAACAGAGAGTTTTCAACATTTGTATGTGCCCTTTCATCAAGAAGCAGGATATATTGATGCTATGACCCTCTCAGTTGTTAGGGAGGAACATCTTTCGTTGTTTTATCTTAGTAGAAAGACAAGAAAGATGAAAATATGGGTGACCAATGAGATTGAGACCACATGTGTGTCGTGGTGCAAGTTTTTAACAGTGGATTTAAAACCCGATTTCCCCGACTTCCCTATGTTTTCGTCTGCCATAAGTTTCTTCATTGACGAGGAGAAGAAAGTTGTTGTTTGCTTTGAGAAAATCAGATACGACACGGTATACATTGTTGGAGAAAATGGATACAATGTATCTATTAATTATTGTTTAGATGATGGAGTCACGAATTGTTGGCCAGCTGTGTTTACTTATGTTCCAAGATTGGTTTAAATCCAGCAATGTAATTGATCTTATCTCTTTTCTTTTTTTTTTTCTTCTATTTCTTGGACACTTTATGAAATGATCAGTTTTTATTTTATTTTAAAGTTTGGGTATCTCTGTTCTCTGATAGGCTCCAAAAGGTGATAATTCTCAAAAGGAAGAAGAAGAGAAGAGTTGACTGAAGTTTTAGTTTCCTTTTAATACGTGTTAATTGTGAACATAATCGGTATGATGTTGTCAGAGCTGGCCCCGAGGCCAAGCAGGCCAAGCATGGGTTTGCGGCCGATCAAATTTATAAATTTTTTTGGCCTCTAAATTTTGTTATTGTCATGTGGCCTAATAGTAGAGGTGATGGTGTTGCTTTGTCATGTTGTTGGTTCGAATCTTCAATGTTCACGTTTTCATTTTTTTTTTAAAACAATTAATTATTAAACATGTCACGTGTTTTTTTTGTTAGGTATATAAGGCTTTTGATATGTAAACCCAATCGAAATTAACTGTTCTGGCATGTTAGGAAGAAAAAAATTCTAAAAAGAAAAAGGAAAAACAAAATTCCAAGTTAACCTATATCGTTTCATCTTCTTCCTATAATCCTATTCCCCTCTGGCCTCGCATCGTGTTTCAGAATCACTTTCTAAAATTGTTATCTTTCGAGTGATACTTTTAGAATTCATCTCAAATCCAAATTTTCATTCGGTAAGTTTTTCCTCGTGGCTGTTAGTTTTTAACTTATTGATCACTTCTATTTTTCAAATAATGATTAGCTAATTATGATGCTTTGGATCATTGGATGTGGCTAAGAAAATCGGGATCATCTAATTTTGCTAGAGAAATTAAGAAATTAGAATCATATGACTCTTTAATATTATGCTCAGATTTATCGTTGGACTTATAAACTGTTTTGTTCTCGTGTTTACCGATACTTCAATAAAGCCATGGAGAAATCGAGTGTTGGTGAAGATCAAGGAGGCAGAGGAAAAGAGTCTAGGAGGTATCTTACTTCCATCCAAAATCTATGATTAAGTTTTTGTACTTTTTAATTGTTTTAAGAAAAAAAGTTAAAAGAGTGAGAATCTATGATTACATTTTATACTTGATTGCGTGATTTTCTATAATACAGTGTCAATGTTTTCACTTTTGTGTCACCATGTTCAATTATATAAAGAATGCTTTTAGTTTCATTCGTCTACATATATATCTGTTCATGCTAATTTTTTGTTTGTTATCTTTTATAATGATAAGTGATTTATATATTTAACATTTTTTATTGCAGTAAGAAGTCTTCGAAACGAATTATAAGTGAGATGGGAGGTGCAGAAAAAATAAGAAGAAAGAAGAGACGAGAAGCACTGACAAAATCTCTAACTAATTCGATGTTAAGGTATGTTATATGACATGAAACTTCAAAAATTGACGAGATTTTAGAGGGTGAGATCAACATGAACGGTGATGAGGTTGATACTTCAGAAAATGCCCAAATTAGAAATGGGGATAAGCATGAGTGTGAAGAGAATGAGAATGAGAATGAGGATGAGAATGGGAAAGAGAATGAGAATGAGAATGGGAAAGAGAATGAGAATGTGAATGAGAATGAAGAGGAGAACGCCGATGATGTTAGAGAACATCAAATCTCTGGGAATGTTAGTGATCCTGGAAATTGGGAAAAAGTTGAAAATAAACTTAGAGATTTTTTGGTTGAGAAAGGTCCAATGACAAGACTTCCGATTGATTATCATTTTCCAAGATATCATATTGGAAGATGTTTTTCTCATTCATCTTACACAAGAGAAATAAGGAATGGAGAGAAGCAAGATAGGCGATGGTTAGTTTACTCAAAAATAAAAGATAAAATCTTTTGTTTTTGTTGTAAGTTATTCACACTAGACAAAAATGCTAATCAGCTAGCAACTATTGGATACAATGACTGGAGAAATGTTTCACAAATGCTCAGAGAACATGAAAAAAGTCATAAGCATATCACATGCATGACTAATGGATTGATTAAGTAAGACTACGAAATCATATTGATAAGCATATGCAAGAAGAGATCAACAAAGAAAAAGCACATTGGAGGATGTACTGAGGATCATTGCAGTGGTAAAGGGTCTTGTTAAACAATTTATCATTTCGGAAGAAATGATAAGATTGGTGGATGGTAATGGAAATTTTTGGGCATGATGCGATTGCAGATTTTGATCTTGTCATGAAAGAGTATATTGCGAGTTGAAAAACATGAAACTCGTAAACATTATATGAGTCACAAAATTCAGAATGAGTTGATAGAGATGCGAATGAGGTTAGACAAATGATCTTAAAGAAGATTCATCAAAGTATTTTTCTTATTCTTGATACTACTCCCGATATTAGTAACCGGATCGATGTCACTAATAATCCGTTGTGTGGATATTTTTGAGACTTCACCAAAGATTGAAGAATTTTTTGACATTCATGTAAGTCAAAGACAAACCGAGAAGGACTTTTGAGACCCTTCAAGTTGTATTACTAGATCTTGGATTGAGTATTTATGATGTTAGAGGCCAAGGTTATGATAATGGGTCAAACATGAAAGGGAAAAATAAAGGAGAAGAGATTGCTTGAAATTAATCCAAGAGCTTACACACCATGTGGTTGTCATAACTTAAATCTTGCTCTTTCAGATATCGCTTCTTCGTCGACGATAGTTGTATCATTTTTTGGAATTGTTTAGCGTATCTATTGTTTCTTTGCCTCTTCAACAAATAATTGTGAAGTTTTCAGAGAGATTGTGAATGGTATTACGGTTAAACCATTATCACAAACTCTGGGAGAGCGCGTTAAGCGTTAAAGCAATAAGATTTCAAGCTCCCCAAATTCAAGATGCATTGTTTCACTTGACTGAGAATAGTGATAATCCGAAAACAAGAAGCGAGGCTGAGTCTCTTGCATTGCGCAATATCCATGGAATTGGGAGTTTTGATTTTTTGTTTGGGATGATTATTTGGTATGAACTCTTGTTTGTTGTTAACAAAGTAAGTTCAAATGTAAGATATGGATATTGATATTGATATTGCTCAACCGAAAGGTCTTGTTTCTTTTTTAGAAACTATAGAAACAGGTTTTCAACAAAAAGCGTTGAATTGACGTAGATATGAAAATTGATCCTGTATTTTCTGTGAAAGCAAAGCGCCTTAGAAAAGGAAATGGTATCATGATGAAGAGCCTGAAAAGTTGGGGATGATGTAATATTGACACAGAAGAAGATTTCGAATCAACTACTTCATCAAAATCATTGATCAAGGTTTGGTTTCAGCAAGGTTTGATCAACTTCAAAGTTAAAAAGACTTTTGAAATTTTATTTGACTCAAGCAAAGTTAGATGATGATAAGTTGATGGCCCCTTGTGTCAACCTTGAAGTTTATCTAAAGCATGATACTCATTCTGATCTTGATGGTAATGATCTATTTTTGGAGCTGAAGCTTTTAAGAGGGGTTTTACCCAAAGAGATTAAGAAAGTTGTTGAGGTCTTGGATTTTTTGAAAAAGATGGAAAATTGTTATCCAAATACAAGGACCGCATATCGCATAATGATGACGATTCCAGTTTCTGTTGCTTCTGCAGAAAGAAATTTTTCAAAGTTGAAGCTCATAAAATCTTATCTACGATCGACTATGTCACAAGAAAGGTTGAATGGATTGTCGATATTGTCCATTGAAAGGGATATGGCAGAAAAACTTGACTATGAAAGCTTGATGGATGAGTTGCAAGTAAAAATGCAAGGAAAATCATATTTAAGAAAAGAAAAAATATTGTTATCTGATGTTTTAAAATTTTTAGTGCTTTTGTTAAACATTTTCAATTTTTTGTTTAGATCAAAAATTTTTATTGTTATAAATATGTGCAAAGTGGCCTTTTTTTTTCTTTCGCTTGTAGTCTTGTAAAAGACAGGACCGGCTCTGGATGTTGTTTATTGTGTTTTTCCGATCGTTATGAGATCGTGGTGGTGCAATTATAACATCAGCGTAATTTTATTTTCAGTCATCAATAAAGACGTTGATAGTTTGTTACAGAGAAAACGAGAGAGATTATAGAAAGGTTCATAACAATCTCACCCATTATTTTATATAGATTGTTTGCCAACTGAAACAATTAAACACTTTGTACTATTTACTCACATCTTGAGCAGAGAGACAAGTAAGTTCGCAAAGTGCTTTTAATTTAGTAGTAATGAGAGTCAGTTTGGTTGTAGAAATTGTGGTTTCTTTTCAGATTAGAATGAAAGTTTTTTTGTGGTTAAGTCGTTTTCGATTCATCTTGTGGCAGATGATGATGCCTTTCACTGCACTCATTATATTCTTGCTCATGGATTTGAGTCTTTTTTTTTTTGTCAATCCATATGTATATTGATTCTTGTTGAAATCGACTAAAAGTTTTTTGGTCAGAGCATTTGAATCTTGTGCCACAGCCTGGTTAATATGTAGTCGTAATGAAGGTTGGACTAGTCTCTTAAGCGAACCTGTGGCCAGACTTATCAAATGGGTTCCTGAAAATTTTGAAGAAGCGCCGGTTCACGTGATCCCATCCGCAACGCTAATTGTAAATCGGACCAATTTTGAAGATTACAAGGACGCTCATGTGATTCACCAATGGTTTTCAACATTTACTTGTACAAATAGCTCTCTTCATTTACAATCGTTTGTTCATATATACGTTTTCTTTGTTAAGAAAACATTGCTGTGCAAAAGATTGTTGCTCGAATCTTTTTTTTTTCGTTTGTCACTTTTGTTTTGTTTTACCAGAATGATCTTTTGTAACCCAAAAATATTTCAAAGTAGACGAATTAAGACAATGATACTTTTAAGTTTCAACTCTGTAATAGTTTGTTTGCAATATGACTGTGAAACTTTTGTTTAGCAACAAAACAATAGTGATGCGATTAGAGTAGATTCATAGGCCTCAAGCGCGCAGCCTTTAAAACACGATAAATGTTTGCACGGACCACCCAGAAACGGCTAAATCTTGTACCACTTCAGCCGGATTCGGCACTTAGTCACTGCATATTTTTCAGAGAACATTTGTTTCTTCGATCACTCGTTATCTGTTTCTGATTTGAATGTCGGAGAATCATCGAAAATACAACACGAGTGCTTTTTTTCTTCATTTTCAGTTCGAGTTTCCCCACCTACGAATCAGACCAACGAGCCTGATTTCTTTTCAACTCGAGGAATCCCAAGTTTTGTTTCAAAAAAACCTCAAAATATCTAAGGATAGGCCATACTCTATCATGTAGCTACATATTCACATGGAATGAGTAGTGACCATAAATAGGCCCTCATGTAATTTGCCCTTAGTCACATGGGTATATCTATAAATTTAAAACAACAATATCGATGTGAGTTAGTGAATCATGTATCAAATCAATTAAATAGCAATAATATCAATGAAACACCTATGTTAATATGGTGATTTCATCATGACAAATAATAAAAAAAGGACATGGCTGTCGTAAAAGTCGTAAGGTTGGCAAGAATTGAACCAGAAGAAAGTTTACGTATTAAGTTCATCGTCACTACGCACGCAAACTTCATATATTACACTATAAATATGAGGCTTTGCTTTCGATGTAAATATAACAATATCTTCAACAATAAAGAAAAGAAACAAAAGAGATACATACCTATTTTTCTTCTTTCTCTTATATATCGATATATCCGAGTTCCACGGGTACGATAAATTTCTTTCAATAATATAACTATATATAAACACCGTTTTTATAACAATCGCTAATATGTGACAAACCTATAAAATAGGGATGAGAAACTGGAAAAGGTCCACCTTTAAGTCGGCAATAGAATACAAATTCAATAATCAGATTTTCTTCACGAAAATTTCGGCACTTTCATAAAGGAAGAAATTCCAAAAAAATCTCTATACAACTATCAAAGTATTGGATCATCATTACACACTCCATTTGTGTAAAAAACCACGTAACCATCTCTATGACAAAATCTAATTTGCCATTACCTGCATTGCCGTGGTCTGAAATTCTCAGTTGATAACAAATAGGTTATGAGTTTCTCGACCCGTTTAGCTCCAAGACCAGGTTTAATAACCGAAGTATCACCAATCTCCGTACACGGATCGCTCCCGTTTTCCCTTATACCAATACACCAACCACCCGGAGTGACCATCCCTTGACTCCGCGACAAGAGTTCCGAATCAATCTTATCGAGAACAGGCTCATCTCTACGGAATTTTCTAGCGAAAGGAGCGTTACTGTCCATCATTCTCTGGAAATCATCGAGTGTGAGATGGTGAGGATGTTGTTTTGGAGGATTGTCCCATGAGATGAAATGTAAGTCACTGTTTACTGTTGTGTTGGTAAACTCTCGAGCATTGCATATCACGGTGTGGAAGTAGCCTTCTGGTGAGGAGAGGAAGTTTGCATAGTACATTAATACAATTCGAGGAAGATTGTCCCATCCCCATATGAAATAATCCACAAATGGTCTAGATAACATCATCCACGCAGATCCTATTAACCACATCAAAAACCATTAGCGCCTAAGATTTGTATCACATTATCAGTTGTTACACCAAAAGAGTGTAACAATGGTTCTTACAAAGATCCTAAATTTAAGGAAGACCCACAAGGATACAACAATTAAACAATTTCCCAATATGTTCATTACCCAAAAATGGAAGGATTATGAAAAATGAAATCACCTGTGAAGAGTTTGAAAGCTGTAGGCATACTTCTCTTCTGTGATACCCAGAAAACATCTGATTTCTTTGACATATACAAACCAGGATCAATAATTATCGGCTTTGCTCGATGAGACCTACAAGTTTTTACCAAAATCTCAGAAAAAGTTGTCAAAAACGAAATGTTGTGGTGCATAGTTCGTAGCTACCTACTATACTTACTCTTTCCAGCCAATGTTGCTCGTATGATCAATGAAATTGAGATCCCGAGGCAGATACGAAAACGTATGCAACAGATCTGGAGTCAAATCGAGATAATAAACCTCAAATGATTGAACAAAGCCGTAAACAGAGTTTGAGACAAAAGGTTTAAAAGCTAAGGATATAAATTTGGTACCATCTTGTGTTACGAGAGGATAATCAGAAGCACTGAGATTGATAAACCAATCCCAATCTCCACCTTCACGAAGCAAAATCGCTGCAGCGTGAAGCGTATTAGCCACCATAGTTGGACCACGATAAGTAACGAAATTAGCCTTAACAATCATCCGAACATTTCGAAATCTCTGAAACAGAGTTTGATTCGCCACAAAACCACTTAGATCCAACCGTTCCTCTGGTGAAGATTCCCGATCGAGATGAACAACGTACTGGTTGTTCGGATGGTAAAGCGCCATTAAAGTCCGTTTCAGCATCTGACCATCTCCGGAAGAGCCGGAGATTAAGTAAGCGAGACGTGGCGGCGGCGGAGGAGAGACGGAGACAGAGACGGATACTGGATTTATCTTGGATTCGACGAACACGGAGGATCTAAATCCGTAGACTGAAAAAGGAATCAAACGAGTTTGACTAGAAGATGAAGCTAAGTTCGTTAGCAATAAGAGAAATAGAGAACAAATGGATCCAATCGCTAATGGAAGAATCCATTTCCGGTCTAGAGATTGTTGCTGATGACGAACTTGCATGTAATAGCTCTTCAATTTCTTCATCTCCGAAGCTTCATCAATTACAGAATCTCTCAGATCGATTCTTCAGTGGTCGTGGCTAGTTAGAGAGACTTAGAGTGAAGTGTACGAATTACGAAATGGAGAAGATGAAGAATTGGTGTGTTTTTGTTTGATTGTTGGTCTGTTCTTTTTGTATGTTCAATATTTTATATATATATATATATATATAAATGTTTTCAAGCTGCCCATAAAAAATATATATATATATATATATTTTACAGTATTTGTATATATTATATGTGTTTATCTCTATGTAATGTTCTATCCGATTTATGTATGTGATTTTATTTTATGATCTGGGTTCTTTACAATGATATAATATTTAATAAATCATGTTTTATATACAAAACTTAATACATATGTGTTTCTATATGTAAATCTATTTGATTTATCTGAGATTTTTTCTTCATTTTATGCCAGTCAAAGTTTCTTCTTGTGAAGAAAATATATAATTGGAATTATAGTAAATGGTCATTCTTATCATTTTTCTTTGAATTTTTTTTAGTAGGTAGATAATTGTTGCTTAAAAATAATAGTATACATTTTTTAGTAGGAGTATGTATTAAGCATGGAAAGGGTTTAAGTTAATGAAGAGAATTTACTTGGTCTTTCAAGTTTATTCTGTTTCCATTTAAGTAATTGACTTTTTTGAGGACTATTAGCTGACTAATAAGTAAGACAGTAATGCCAATCCCTTAATCACGTAAGGCTTAATGGGCTTTAGATATATGAAAGCCCACGTATAAAAGGAACGAAAGGAATGAGTCAAGAACTGAGTAAAAATCGAGCAAATCAAAGGGAAGGTCTCTATCGCCTTGACATCCCAAACTATGAGATTGATTTTCGTAATTTATGCTATTTTGTAAGTATTCGCGGTTACACTGAACCGATTTTTTGGCTCGGGTAAATCATAAACGTAACAGAACAATTTAAAGTCTTAAACCACCGAAAAATATTGAAACGAAAGTAAAGTATTGCATAAACTATATATCCAGAAAGTCTTAATCGTTTTGTACTTTTCGTATAGTAAAAAAATATTTTTATCTACATATTGAAAACGGGATAAAAGCCTACAAGAGAGAATTAAGAGTAGTAAGAACTCTTACGAGAGAGTTTAAAAGTACAACAAATTATGTTCTTCTCTGTTGAGACTGGTTCATCCCCAAAGTGGAAAGATTTACAGAAATGGGAAGTCAGCATCCTTCGTCATAGATTGATCTGCACTGTTGATTAATAATTAAAAAACTAAAAAAAATAGCATTAGTACAAAATAATAGAATATGTATCGTGTATTTATAAATAAAAAAAAGTGTAAATTGATACATGGCTACATGCCATTTTAGGCCAAAAGTCTTGCTTCTTGGTCCCACGCATTATTTTTTTTTTAATGCATACTATATAATATGTAAGTTCAGTGAATCTTAGAAGACATGACTAGATTTATATAGTCAATCTTACAACAAGACATATTATATCAAATTACATTTACTACACACTTTATCATCACCAATCATATCTGCAGTTCCAACCCTAATTACGACGCTAAGACACACATTAACTCAACATCAATACACAAGATAAACAACCGACTGCTGCTCCAAAGAAAGCATTTCCTCTGTTTTTTCTCACCGAAAACAATACAAACGTTTTCTCTCTATTTTTGGCTTCTTAAGACACATCTCCTCAGATATATACCCATATACCTAAGAGATAAGTCACCCTAGATTTTTCACCGGAAAATATCATTTCCTAAATAAAAGGAATAAATTTTCAAAAATATATTTTTCATATATTTTCCACATATATTTTCAAGTGCATATTTTCCTTTACCTAACCTTCCAAATATATCCAAATATCTTCTTGATACTTATCTTCGATTCCAAGAGCCATGTCAGCATCAATCAAGTAACCTCAAATTTGTTCCAGTAAACTGATTCCTGTTCCAACAAGTTCTGCACGAAAAATACCCAGGAAACTTTAGGAACTTTTGATGCCGATCCGCTGGCAAATACTCACGAAAGATACAGTTCGGTGGACAACTATGACGTTGGTACGTGCAAGCGGCGCATCGTTGGATCTTACCGCCGTTTTTTGCGCCGAAAGAGCCTTGCGATGTCATCAAGATGATGACTGATGTGAGGATCAAGAAGATAACGAGTTTGTTAGGCGTCATCGTCGATTTGGGTTTAGTTTTTTTTTTTCTGTTTGTTTGTTGAGAGTGGAAAAAAAAAGAGTGAAGCAAGCAAGAGAAGAATGGAGAGGTATATATATTTGTATCGGGGATTTATTTAATTATTAATATTATGAATTTCAAAGCTTTTCTGATAACAAAGGTCGTTATATTCAGATTAAACACGCCATTTATAAATAAATAAGCTATTTCGATTCAAGAAAATATTTAGTCGTTTATGTGGAGTGTTTGTGAAACTCTTTTAGTTTTCGAAAAAATTCTATAAGATACAAATATTTATTCTGAACTTTTTTGACCCAAAAGCAAAATTGAATTTGTAACTCGACCACAGATTCAGCTAATTATGCGCAAACATTCGATCGGTGGAGTTTTAAATTTTAATATACCTTTTGTTTTGCTTAAAGAGTTATAATATAAATTTGCGAAAAAGTTTTCAATGTGTTGTACATTAGTTCACAATTTTAGACGATGTTTTACAGAATAAAAATGTTTATTATAGTTTTGATTATTATATTGTTTATTGATTTGAAATATCGTTAGCCACGTTTGATATATATATATATATATATATATATATTATTTTTTTGCTAATTGATCTGCATTAAAATAAAAGTGTAAAAAGTACAGGATATGGACTTTTGGGTAAGATAGAGTTGAAAGTAAGGAAAAAGATAGGCATACAAATAAGCATTGTAAGAGCTGGAGTAAGAAGTAAAGATAGAGAGAGATGGTGATGATTGACACTAGTCTCTAATGATTGTTACCGCGGCCTCCTCGGTCACAACGACCTCGTTTGCCACGACCAACAACCGTGGGAATAACATTGGTTGAATCATCTCTTATTAATGGTGAAACAATCTTTGGTTTGATTCATATACTTGAATACAAAATCTGTGACTTGTGAGGTGAGATGAGGTGTTGATTTTTGCTTTCATTTTTTTTAAATGCAAAGAGGCGTGTTTGATGGATATTCTTCAAATCCAACATATGCAAAGAAAATTGCATAAAATATTTCTACGACTATATAAGTAAAATTTTTACTATAATTAACAGCTTTTTACATATTAATATTTCATATAAAAATTTACATCAAGCAATCTACAGAAGGGAAATGAAGTCTTTAAAGCATTGGGTTGTGATAGTATTAGTTACGAGTTAGACTTTATGGTACGAGTTTACCATAAAGTTTAAGGAAGATCAAAATAATTAGGGCCATATTATACTATATAATAAGGTTGGCGATTTTTGTAATTTTTTGTCAACTTATCAAAAAAAAAATTTGTTGGTCAGAAGATATGACCTCTGTATGCAACTTTGTGTTAAGTGGAAAACTTCATGCAAGCTTTTGGGATGATTAAGAAAAGTTGAGTCGGTAAACAGAATATCCTAAGATCTTATTTACTGTATTAACTTCTAGGTACATATTTTCATTTCGTTTCCAATATTTTCAAGATTTTATACTTTTATAATTAGAAAAAACTAATAAAAATAATGAGTGGACGAACCATGTGTCAACAGTATTTTAGAATTTAGCTTGGACCAACAGACAAATGTCTCTAGCTTATAAAACACAATTAAAATATCAACTCTTTCTTTTGCTATAACATTTGTTCTTTCGATCATTTGATTGGATGGATTTCAACAATATACTCTGATAGGCTACACATGGACCATTTCGATTACCTGAAAATTTAAAACGCTCGATATTGACCTACTCATTAGACATTGTGAATATTTAGTAGTGACATCATGAATATTTAATAGTGGATACATAATAATAATAGTAATCACAATTACAAGAACTTCCTAAAACGAACAGTGTGGATATTTCTCTATTATGTATCCACTAATTAAATATTTTTCAATTAGTTTTGTCTAGTGGCGTGGGTCGGTGACTAATTAATTTATTAATAACCCTGATTTTTTTTTAATAACAAGCCAAAATCTATATTAATTATGCTTTATCAATTTAGTAATTTTTATATTTTTAATTCGATTCAAAGCAACGCCACTGACGCCTGAATCTTCTCTCTCTTTCCTCGTGCCATTACCGCAACTATCGCTAGCTAATTGCTCTGCTTGTGATCATCGTTTTCCCAGTAACGTCTCTCCTCGACTTTTTCTCTGCGAGATCTCGCATTGCTCTCTCATGTTATGCTCTACCTGTTTATTCTATCTCTCTGATCCTATCTTAGTCGCGGCCATGATTCCCAGATCGTTCGAAACCCAAGCGATTTAGTCTCTGTTTCTTACTTTTCCTTTGATAAGATTTGAACGAAATTTTCGTTGTGTTTTGTGAATCTTATGATTTCAGACGGAGAACGAGAGAACGTCGTTGTGTAAAATCGAGGAACAAAACCGGAAAGAGATGCGTCCTGATCGGAAGAGAGGTATAGCGAAAATGGGCGTGGAAGAAGGAGGAGCTGTTGACAAGAAGATAACGATTGGAGTCTGCGTCATGGAAAAGAAGGTGAAATGCGGCCCCGAGGTTTTGTTTCCTTTCGTGCTCCGTTTTTTTGCTCCAACGCACAGATTGCGATGATTTTGTTTGAATCTGTTACTCCGGTGAGGTTTTTTTATTTCACTCTCTTTTCTCGCTTTATAGATTGTTCGTGTGGATTTGTAGGTTTTCTCAGCTCCCATGGAACAAATTATGGACAGGATACATGCGTTTGGCGAATTTGAGGTAGTTTTCACTTTCTGGATTTTTCTCATGATTTGATGTTTTGATTTGGTAATTTTGGACCTGTAATTTGTTCTCCATTTGGAGAACATATGCCTTTGATTAGACTTGCCTCGAATTTGTGATTTCAATTTGATTAAAAGATGTTTTTTCTTGGTAATCTTTCCCAAGTTGTTGTTTCTGTGGATTCAATGGTCAATTCTTAATTATTTCCCTTTTATTTGTCACTCATGGACCTTTTCTTACCACTTTATGACTAGATCATACATTTTGGGGATAAGGTTATACTTGACGACCCAGTAGAAAGGTAAGTTTCTGAACAAATGTATGATTAGCTATTTTACTTTTGGTTTTTGCTTATGTTTCATCGTATTTAATTCACGTGATGCATGGATTTGTAACATTTTTCTCGATTAGTTTATTAGGAGAAAGTGTAGTTAATGAGTATCAGGTACAATTATATTCTTGGACCACAAAAATTCACCAGGGACTTTACTGTTTCAGTTGGCCGATTTGTGATTGTTTGATTGCTTTCCATTCCTCTGGATATCCTCTCGAGAAAGTTCAAGCATATTCTTCTTTAAGAAAGTGAGTTCTACCTTTTTAACTTTTGTTGATAGTTCAGTAAATAAATTTAGTTTGGCTTTTGAGGTAGCCTTTTCAAACTTCTATGATCCAGGCCCTTTTTAGTGAATGAACTGGATCCGTAATATCTTCTTCATGACCGCCGAAAAGTGTATGAGGTATACATCTTAGACTGTATGAGTGTTGGCTTGTTCATTTCTATCATTAATTTTCTACAGACATCCGTGGTTCATGAAAAAGAAGAGCTACATACTTTCTCCTTATTTAATAAAATTTTCTATTTATGTGCATCTATAGCATCTTGAGATGTATGGTATCCCAGTTCCTAGATATGCCTGTGTCAATAGAAAAGTACCAGACGAAGACCTTGACTCTTTCGTCGAGGAAGAAGATTTTGTTGAGGTTAATGGTGAACGGTTCTGGAAGCCATTTGTGGAAAAGCCCGTCAATGGTGAGCTTTTCTTTTCGAATCTTTAATCTCTATTTATTTGCTGTTTTGGCCTGAAACGTTCTTAAACTACCCATAAACTAAAAATCTAAGCTTGATTCTGTCTGTGTCACTGAAATGTTCTTACTTTGAGGGTATTAGGTAAAATCTTTTTTTCATATTTTGTCTAAACTGTTGTTTAGCCTTATCTCTGCATATGCGCGGTGTGTAAATAGTAAATGAATCTTAATTGGGTGAGTGCTTGTTACACATTCAAGAAATGTGATTTTAGCTTGAATACAGTGATTTTTCTGAGTTTCTATTTTTTCCTTGCTATTTTTGGGCTATCAGCCTTGATCCCAGTAGTTTTTTCCGATTTTTCTTTTTCTTGTCTACTAATTATTAACATTCTTTATGCTTGTAAAGGTGATGACCATAGTATAATGATATACTACCCTAGCTCAGCAGGTGGAGGCATGAAAGAATTGTTTCGTAAGGTACTGCTTCTTTCTGCAGAAATTGACTTCCCGTGGATTGAATTTGGTCTAATATAATTGTAAAAAACCGTGGCAGATTGCTGTAGTTGGCTCTTTCATTACCTAATGTCTTTCTGTAGAACTTGGCTATTCTAGGATTGAATTGTTTAGTTAAATATTATTGTAGTAATATGTGGCACATTCCTGTTGTTAGCAATATTAATATCTAATATCTTTCTGACCCAAGTTTTTGTTTTAGGTTGGGAATCGATCAAGTGAATTTCATCCTGATGTCAGAAGAGTAAGGAGGGAAGGTTCTTATATATATGAGGAGTTTATGCCTACTGGGGGAACTGATGTCAAGGTTGTGATTGTGTTGCCATCTAGATAAGCTAATTTTTTTTCTAATCTATGGCGAGGCTAATTAGCCTATCTTAAAACATTGCAATGTGTTTTTATGCTCCTGTTGGTATCCAGGTCTCTTAAATTTAGAAAGTCGCCGTGTTAATGTCCCTATACCGTTCTGTTGACCTGTTTGTTCGTGTAATGGATATATTGTATGTCGTAATAGCATATTTTGCTTGTTTTTTTTCTTTTCCTGGATTAACATTTTTGTTCAAGCTTGGCTTTAACGAGTTTTCGACTGACAGTCTACTCTGAAATACAGGTCTACACTGTGGGTCCCGAATATGCACATGCTGAAGCAAGAAAGTCACCGGTTGTTGATGGTGTAGTAATGAGGAATCCAGATGGGAAGGAAGTAAGTCTTCCGATCATTACCAAACTATTCCAGATATGAAATCTTACATGGCTCCTCTTTTCTTGAATAATGGAGCTATGGTTAACAGGGTACCAAAGGCTGTTGATTATATAGAAGAATCGTAGCCTATGTTTTGTGAAGGTATAGAATGCTGATGTTCAAACTTTGACCAGGAATTGTTATTGTATTGAACAGGTGAGGTATCCTGTTTTGCTTACACCTGCTGAGAAGCAAATGGCGAGAGAAGTTGGCATTGCATTTAGGCAAGCGGTATGTGGTGATTCCAGTTATCTGGCTCTCATTGTGTCTTGCAGAGTTCTATTGGCTCATAATTTTATCTGCGCAACAGTAATAAGGAGACATGCTTGAGTCTCTCTCAAAATGCTTAGATTGAAGATCGATGAGCTAAATTGTATGTTACCATTGAAATGGTTTTAAATGCACTCTTTAGCTGTCAAAAAAAAAAAAATGCACTCTTTCATGTTCTCTTCCACAATAGAATCAGTGTTAATGTTTTGCTCTGGTGTAATTAGTTAGAAGGAATGATTACTTAGAGTGCTTGTAGATACTCTAGCTAATCTCTATATTGTTTATGCTTTGCTTCAGACCAAATGCTTTGTATCGCGGTATAATATATTCTCTTATAGAAAGACAAGCATACGCACATGTTATTGCCTGGCAAAGTTGACGATATTCTTGTATAATGTATTAGGGGAATTTTTTCATGTCTGCAGGTCTGCGGTTTCGATCTGTTACGATCTGACGGAAGTTCATATGTTTGTGACGTAAATGGATGGAGTTTTGTGAAGAACTCTTATAAGTGAGACACTAATCTCGACTTGTATTTCCCTTCTGCGTTCTGACTATTGTTTCAGTTATATCTTCGCCAATTTCAATTCTAGAGCTTTTGAGCAGCATCTTTTGCCTTCTAAAACACATACATTTTGGCTATAATCTAGTGGAGGCAGAGCTCAGTGCTTATTATTTGATATAAACACCGTGTCATCATCATATTCACTTTTGGAACTCTCAGTTTGTATTCAATTGTTATCAGAAATGTCACCAGATCTCTTTCACTGTATGTATTACGACGATGCTGCTTTTGTGATACTGCGGTTATTAAACCTGGTCTTGGAGCTAAAAGGGTCGAGAAACTCATAATCTATTTGTTATCATCTGAGAATTTCAGACCACGGCAATGCAGGTAATGGCAAATTAGATTTTGTCATAGAGATGGTTACGTGGTTTCTTAAACAAATGGAGTGTGTGATGATGATCCAATACTTTGATAGTTGTATAGAGATCTTTTTGGAATTTCTTCCTTTTATGAAAGTGCCGAAATTTTCGTGAAGAAAATTTGATTATTGAATTTGTTTTCTATTGTCGACTTAAAGGTGGACCTTTTCCAGCTTCTCATCCCTATTTTATAGGTTTGTCACATATTAGTCATGTCCTTTTTTTATTATTTGTCATGATGAAATCACCAGATTAACATAGGTGTTTCATTGATGTTATTGCTATTTTATTTATTTGATACATGATTCACTAACTCACATCGATATTGTTGTTTTACATTTATAGATATACCCATGTGACTAAGGGTGAAGTGAAGTGTACGAATTACGAAATGGAGAAGATGAAGAATTGGTGTGTTTTTGTTTGTTTGTTGGTCTGTTCTTTTTGTATGTTCAATATTTTATATATAAAAACAAAAATGTTTTCAAGCTGCCAATATATATATATATATATATAGTTTTACAGTAATTGTATATATTATATGTGTTTATCTCTAGGTAATGTTCTATCCGATTTATGTATGTGATTTTATTTTATGATCTGGGTTCTTTAAAAATCTATACTTTGGTATTTATAACTAAACTACTACAATATTAATTTGAAAAATTTAACATAATTGTGATGTAAAATATTAAATATTAAATATTTTGTAAAAACTGACAATTGTCTTTTCTGATCAGTAAGTTATCTTTTCTATTATTATTTTTTACTATTTACATTTTTATTTAAACTGACCAAAATCTTAATTGATTATATATCCTACATTTTTATATAGAAATTAACATTACTAGAAAATTGAAAATTACTAAAACATTCTGCTATTGACATTTTTGTTTAAAATTACAAAATTTTAATTAATTATTTATTCTATATTATATAGAAAGTTATCATTACAAAAAAGAGACATGTGTTACAATTTAAGATTATTAATGACAAATGTCAAAATCTAATGAGTTATACTTTTGACACGTGTCACACCCACCTTAAACGTGTTTTATCTACAATATTTAATGCAAATGTGTTTCTATATGTAAATCTATTTGATTTATCTGAGTTTTTTTCATTTTTTTTTTTCATTTTATGCTAGTCAAAGTTTCTTCTTGCGAAGAAAAAATATAATTGGAATTATAGTAAATCGTCATTTTTTTTTATCATTTTTTTTTTTTGTCAACAGAATTATAATCATTTATCTTTGATTTTTTTTTAGTGGGTAGATAATTGTTGCTTAAAAATAATATACATTTTTATAGTAGAAGTATTATGTATGGACTGGGTTTAAATTAATGAAGAGAAATTAATTGGTCTTTCAAGTTTATTCTGTTTCCATTTAAGTAATTGACTTTTTTTGAGGATTATTGGCTGACTAATCAGCAATGCCAATCCCTTAAACACGCAAGGCTTAATGGGTTTTAGATATATGAAACACGTAAAGCCCATGTATAAAATAGCAACGAAGGAATGAGTCAAGAACGAGTAAAAATCGAGGAAAAAATCAAAAGGCCTCTATCGCCTTTTCAACCCTGGGCTAACGGAAGAATCCGATCGGCCCTGCCCGTTCCGAACCGGGTAAGGTGCAATTCGGCCCATCCGATAAGAAGGCCGATGCCGATCGATTTCTAAAATTTTACCATCCGATTAGAAGACCCTTCTCCTTCTCGATTCCGAGACCGATTTCAGAGCCGATCAAGCTTCATCGTTTCCGACCACCGATCAAGGTATGTCTCTGTCATCTGTTTCTTCTCCTCTGTAATAGATCTGTTGTTCATCTCTTTCCCTAATCCGAAACCTTTCAAACGAGAGCTTCAAAGTTCAAACCCTAATTTCGATTTCTTTGTTTTTTCTTAAAATCGAGATCTTACCAACTATGCTATAGTTTTCTTACAAGTAAAACCCCTAAATAATTCGATTTCTTCAAACACTAAGTTGATTTCTAAAAACCCTAATTTTGATTTCTTACTCTTTTCCTAAAATAGATTTCATATTGTACTGATATATCGATTTCTTACAACTAAAAGTGTAATATCCCTAAATATAATCGATTTGCAGAAACCCTAATTTCAATTTCTAAAAACCCTAAATTCCCTTACGCATTCAAAACTTAAATCGTTTTCTTACCTTCCCAATTCGATTTCTTAAAACCCTAAATCGATTTCATCCAATCAATTACCAAACCATAAATCGATTTCATCCAACCAATCGATTTCTAATTCAAATCCTAAATAATATATATACCTGAATACTTCTTCTTCAAAAAATAAAATAAAATCTGTGTATATCAATTAACAAACTAAATTAATAAATGCCTAAAGATTTGTTTTTTTTTTTTATATATAGATATTTGTTTTCCAACTCTCTCCTTACACAGAATCGTCTCCTCCGCCACGATGAAGAGGATGCAAACCCTAATCTCACAAGGTAATCACCGATTTTCAGAATTTCAAACATACATCTTTGTCTTCAAAGCGCAATTATCCATATTCTGGTGAGAATCGTTTTGTAGGAGGAGTGGTGAGAAAACTAAGAGAAGCACATGATGAGATTGTTTCAATTTCTAACTTTTAAGATCTGTTATGATGAAATGTTGCTTCCTTCCAGGGATGCCACATTTTACTGAGTGCTTGGATAAAGAAGATATTGCCCATTGCTATGGCCCAAACTCTTTTGAATTGCACAGGTTCGTTGGTTTGGTTAGTTCATCAACACCCTCTCTTTTTCACTCCATTCTTAAGCCGCTCTGACTTGCAGGCTTCCAGTTGCAAGGCCTGGAGAGCTCCTCGGACTGCTTGGAACACACAGTATCGGGAAATCAACTGCTCTCAAAGTTTTGGCTGGAGAACTCAAACCAAATCTTGGCCGGCTCAATGTAAACATTCCCCCCTCCTCCCTCAATTTTATATTCTCTGCTCTGGATGCATCTGACTTCTGTATTGATTCTTCTTCCTCTTGGGCAGAATCCTCCGGAGTTGCAAGAAATTTTGACTCACTTCCGGGATAATGACTTTCAAAGTTACTACACCCAGCTTGCAGAAGAGAAACTAAAGGTAGGAGGGCTGGAACTTTAAATTGGTCCCCCTAAGTAATTAGTTAGTTTCTTTAAGCGACTCACGGTTTGTCTCATAGGTCGTTGTGAAGCCACAACTAGTCGAACGCGTTAGATTCTATACTGAACGACATGTCAGGAAGCTGATTGAAAAGTATAATGAGAGAGGTATGATGAAGGAGATCTGTGATGCTCTGGAGTTGAACGAGTTCCTGGAAGCGAGGGTCAGCCATTTAGGTCCTGCCGTGCTCCAGAGGGTTATGATTGCTGTAGCTGTCTTACAAAAAGCGGATGTGTACATATTTGATGAACCATCGTATTTCCTCGATGTGAGGCAAAGATTCATAGCTGCCCAACTTATACGCTCTCTCCTTACTCCTGACAGGTTTGATGATTTTGACAGGCATCTTCTGAATTTTCTTCACTGTAGAATCTCTTTCTCTGTCTGTCTTGAATAACATGTTTTTTTTTCCTTGCACATTTTGTTTGGTTACCGTAGCTACGTGATTGTTGCTGACAATGACATTAGTGTCCTTGACTATTTGTCGGATGAGCTTCACTGTTTCTATGGGAAACCAGGAGCATATGGTATCGTTTCTCTCCTCTTTAATGCCAGAGCAGGAATCGAGATTTTCTTGCGTGGGTTTTCTCACACTCAAAATATGCGTATCAGGGAAGAATCTCTCATCTTTGAGGTAAAGCTTTTCTAATAGTGTCTCCTGGAGTTGATTCACAGACAATTGGTCGACTTTTTTCATTGATAGTTTTTTTTCTTTACTTTTCGAGGCACCACGACAGAGTGACCGGATACGGCGTTCCTTTAAAAGATACGAATATCCAGACATGAGTAAAACCTATTCGGATTTCAAGCTCGAAGTGGCGGCAGGGGAATTCACTGACTCTCAGATTCTTGTAGTACTGGGAGAAAACGCTACAGGGAAGACCTTGTTCATCAAAATGCTGGTAGAGTTTAATAATGCCTTTAATCGTTTATATACTCTCTTTAGTTTCATAACAAAGATTCCTCTCGATTACTGTAGGCCCGTTTGGTGCCACCTGACGAAGTAGAAGGATTAAAACTGAAGATGCCAACATCTGATGTGTCCTACAAACCGGAAATAATCGCCTGGAAATTTGATTGTACAGTCAGACAAATGCCAGAAATGAGGTATCTTTTGGCAGACACCCTACCTCAGTTTGAATCAGATGTGATGAAACCACTTCGGATTGAGCAGCTGCTGGATCGAAAAGTGGCCTCCCTCTCGAGTGCAGAAACCCAGAGGGTTGCCATAACTCTCTGCCTGTGGAAGGTGAGTATTTACAGTTTACAAAATGAAAAAGTTGACAATAAGGAAATGGATGCTGTATTTTTGTGCATTGTGCAACATTTGTTACTTATTTGAAAAACATTGCTCCTGACAGAATGCAAGTCTCTACCTGATCGATGATCCAGGTTTATATCTGGACTCAGAGCTGCGGATCAACGCTGCAATGGCCATAAAGCAGCACATTTTACGTGTGAAGAAAGCCGCAATTATTGTGGAGCATAACTTGATAATGGCGGCCTATTTGGCAGACCAAGTGGTTGTGGTTGAAGGAAAGCCTGGTGCCAAGGGTACTGCTCATCCTCCATACCCAGTTGTCAGAGGGATGAACAGATTCTTATCGGTTAGTTCTCACTTGTTTCTATTTTACTAATCCTCAGCGAAGCAAATAAATATGTTTGTCTATCCTTGCTGCAGCATCTGAATATCACAATCAGCCGGGATGAGAAATCCTTTAACTTAACACCAAGGGTCAACAAATTAGGATCGATCAAGGACACAAAGCAAAAGGCTGCAGGCCACTACTACAACGTGGATTGAGTGATCGGTAAAAGAGAGGGAGGATACCAATAGCATCCAGAAGGTCTTTCTCTGGATCATTAGCGATTATACGTAAGACATGACCGCAAATTAGCTAAGTTAGAGCATCATTATTGCAGTATCTAACATAGGTCTCTTAAATATTTTAATAATTTTTTTTTAAGAAACCGTGTCTTGTGGCTCTTGTTTAAGAGACGTTTCTACTTGGGTTTCTTTGTTTTCTTTTTCAATCTTTTCTCTTTTTTTCTTTATTTTTTAAAAATTATAATTAAATATTGTGTAGAAACCCAAAAATGGGTTTCTACCGTTAATGATGCTCTTAGGCACTCTTAATAATAAGATTGTAGCTTCTGTCCAGTGTTGTGTGCACACCAATTCGGAGGTCTGCATCAGCGGACAGGAAACAGTCATTGGTTCTGTTTCTTTTGTTATTTATGGTCTGAATATTAAGCGTGTTTTGTTACCTTCTCTCCAGTCATGTGTGCCAAGTAAAATATCTTCAGGTTCCTAAATTGGTTATATACAGACCTCTGCCAACAATCACTCTTTAAGGATCGGGTTTGGCTTGCAGATTAGGAAATTCAAGTGAAATCTGTAATCACAATAACTCCAATGGTTACTTGGACTGCAGTGCCAACAATCACTCTTTAAGGATCGGGTTTGGCTTGCACATTAGGAAATTCAAGTGAAATCTGTAATCACAATAACTCCAACGGTTACTTGGACTGCAATGCATTGTCCCAAACCACAGCCTTACCATTAAATTCTGATTTTTTTTTTTTTTTTGTTGGTCGTGATTTTTTTTATTAATCAAGGTTTCAGTTAGCAAAAAGGGCTAATGCCGAGTTGTAATAAAGACCACTTTTTGTCCATGCTCCTTCCAACACACTCACTATGTATATATAATAAGTGTCGTGTGGTATAATAATCAAATAACTTAAACCATTTACCAAGATAAATACACTACATTTCAACCATTTAGAAGTGTATGATATTTCAAACAAGATAAATACACTAACTGATGTTTTTATTGTCATTTCTAGTTAAAAAAGATTAAAGAGTTAATGACCATAAATTCTCATATCCAACGGAACATGACTTTTATTGAATCACAAAGCATACAAATATCATATTATTAATCTAATTTTAACCATGTCTTTTAATACTTCGATAAAAGCTTTAAACAATTTGTCCACCGGAGACTTAACGTAAAACTTAACAGATTAGTTCCATCTAGTGCCTTTCTCTAATTATTATTTTGAACTTTATGTTGCGTGGGTTTGATTATAATCTTCTCAATGAAGGTGTTTACATAGATAGTTTCATGACAATTACCTTGAGTATTTCTAGCTATCCCCACCCATCTAACTTTTTCATAGTGTGGAATATTTCTAAATTTAACAAAAAGCTTCAGCGTTTGAATTTTGCTTTCACCCACTGAAGTAATTAATGTGATACATGGGAGTCAAGTAAATTGTGCAGGCAAGATTGATCTATCTTCTTCAGATTGCTATAGCTAGCTCTCATTGATAAACGGTTTCACTATCGAATTACAGAAAGAACCTGGGCCTGCCAATAACTCAATAAGCCCATTAAAAGCCTGGTAAAGCTAAAACTTACGTCAGTGTAACTGTGTAAGTACGTCATGCATTGGTGTTGTGTCTTAACCTGAGATCAAGCCGCCGCTTAGATAGATATATATATATATATAGAGAGAGAGAGAACATGTCGCCGGGGCTAAAGAGAGAGAGGGAGAGCCGCCACCGCCGCCTTTGGTCGCGTCCGTTATTTCCGTCGGATTTTGTTATTTACCACCAAGACTAATTCCACATCAAGACTAATTCCACATCAAAACCTCGAAACCTTCAGAACACAACTTGTCTTGTTCGAAACAAAAAATTACTTGATCTTGCTCCAACACACTCATTCTGCAACTTTCCTTTGAACCGAATCCAAAAATCTAAATTGATACTCAAACAACCATTAATAAAGATAGAATTCAAGCTTCTAAAGCATCCCTTAGTCCCATGAACACTATTCCAGTGGCTAGTTTGAACTAAACAATGTTGAACACCACCGGTATTTCTCCTCCAAACGAATCGTGAGTTCCGTTTTCAATGTTCATCGTAGTTAGTTCTTCTATTCCCTTATTCAAAATCTTTTAAATCATGGTTTTTTTATTAAACTAGTTGGTTCTTGGCAAAAGTAACTTGTTGCTATCTTGACATGTAGCTTTCTGGATTTTGTTGGTTGTGTTTGACACATAATGATGAAGAATTCACTTGTTTCTTGTTTAAAGAGAATTTTTAACTTTCATAACATGCGGCACTCTCTTGAATTCTTCTTTTGACTTTATGATATGTTCTTTGAGGTTATGAAAGACTTCATAATGACGCACCGGCAAGCTTTGGTGCCTCCTTTTCAACTTCTGATTTCTTAAATCTTTTAAACGCTCTTTTTGAGAGCTTTCAGTGCTTTGCTTCGTATCTCAAGCATGATGTTGCAGAGGTGGATAAAACTCTCATTAGAGCCTTTGCCAGAAAATCTTGATTCCTTTTCACAAGAAACCGCTTTGCAGCTTGGTGTTTGTGTCATAAAGAAGGATCCAGTGCGGGCAGCTGTTCAGTTATGTGCCTCATTAACTAAAAGACATGATTTTGCTTTGAAATTTCTTCAAGATGGTTGCTTAAAACATCTTGTCACCGAGTACGAATTCCCAAGCTATGAGACAGAGGCTGCTGTTTTAATTAGACATCTTCTTGAAGATCCTTTTACTCTCCAAGTTGCTATGGTTCTTGAAATAGAACAGTTATTCCAGTATATGCATACATTTAGACCCCGGGGCTTCATTTGGAATTTTGTTTGGGAATTCGTTAAGAAAATGGCGCCTATTATTTCAAGAGATCCGACTGTTTTCATGGAAGCTGTCATTTCTACTTGTGAGCTAGATTTATGGGACACTGAACAAGAGTACTTAGACTTAGACGAGGCTTCTCTTGTTTTGTCTAATGACAAAAAAGAGCCAGAGAAAACAGTCCCTGCTCATTTCACTACAATATTTCATGAACTGATTGAAATTCTCTTAAATATAAGTTGTGGAGCTGAAGGGTTTATCTGTGATGATGAATTGAAACAATTGGGAAGAGCAAGATTTATTCTCAAGGTTTTAGGGGATAGTATTGTCATCCATGTGCATGCCATTAGGGTTTTTCTTGACTATGATGAAGAATTATTAAAGCAAGGCAGAGGAGGATTATTTAGTGAGATATTTGGTTGGGTCTGTTTACTCGAAGCTGAAGCCAATGAAAGGAAGGAGAAATTTTTTGGAGAGGCTTCCCGGTTTGTACTTGTTGTGTGCAGACGGTCAAGTGAAGGGTGTAGCAGAATCAGAGATAAACTTTTAAAGTATTTAAGAGACATGGTTGATTTAAGAGACATGGTTTCTCTTAAAAGAGTTAATTTTGAGTTGGTGAATCAAATTTTGGGGGTGGATAAGAACAAATCAGCTTTATTTTGGTTGATTTTGAGTTTTTGCAGCCTCTAATTGACATCATCGAATTAGTGGATCCTAAAGACGATGATGCTCCGAAACGTTTTAGCTATATCTTCAAGTCTATAGATATAGTATGTTCTAATAATCATGGTGACACAGTGGATAATCAGTCTGAAGATCTTTATCTTTGTCTTACTGATTCGATCCTATTTGAAGATGGGGGCAAAGACAATTACTTCAGTCTTCGCAAACCCTTGAGATTTGAACATCAGTATCATACATCAAGAGGGTTTTCTTCCAGAATTCTGCAAACTGCCAACTCAGATAACACCTTTATCCAGTGATTCAGAAGAGGTTGATTCAAAAGAATTTGAGATCCTATATACAACTGTTCGACCCGATGTATATGTAGGGGTTGTGCATCCACAACCAAGTAATATGTTGGTAGAGCAACAAATTATTACTAAACTGAAGCAGAAAGCTGAACAAAGAAGTCAGCTAACCCAAGAACAAGTTGATAATTTGGTTCTGCATCCTGTGCCAACCCAAGAAGAAAAGACTCCTCTTATAGCTTTGACAACATGAAGTCAATTCCAAAGCCTTTACAAACATGCCAGGTAAGATTTAAGATTTTTCTATGTTAATTTCATTGAATCACACAAAATAATGGGAAATGGCTGATGTGACCAGGAATTGGAGCTAAAAAGTATACAAAATCTTTTGCACACGTTGTCTTTGCACAGAGATACAAGAGCATATTTGGTTCAAATTTTGCTAAATGTGATTAGGCCAACGATCCAAACTTCCGGTACTTTTTGTCAATATTTTACCTTCTAATTTCTGCAACTTTCATACACAGTCTGATTGTTTTATTCCTAACTCAGATCATCCATTGCTGATGCGGGTGCTTGATGTTTTGACGCCCGTGGTTAAAGAACATCCTACTGTTTTGGACACCTTTCTTGTCTCATCTCAGTGGTCAGGATGTAGAAGGCAAGGGTAATGAAAAATTCATGGGGGGAGAAATACCTGTGTTTTTCATGAAACTGCTTAATCCGCCTCAAAATCTTGAGAGGAGCATTGATCAATTAGAGCTGGTATGTTTTGCATGGTTCTCATGGAACATTAAACTTCTTCTTCTAGCTGTAGCCTTTTACCTGGATAGTGTAGAGAAAAGATTGAGCTATGCATCATGTTTTTGTTATCACTGTCCACATCTTTCTAATCTGTATTCTGTATGTTACAGGTCATGCAGTTGCTGCAATCCGTGTTCAACCGTGTAACCTCCTTAACTGAGGGCTGGAGTCCACCAGGAGATCTGGAAGGAAGGAAGCGTTCCCCACATGAATGTCAAATACTTTCGCAGTTGTCACAGTCTGATCTTGAGAATCTTTGCAGTCTTCTTGGCCGTGAGGGGTAAACAACTACCTTTTCTGCTGATTTAAGTTTATTCCTCACAACTAGTTGATTTTGTAGTTGCCACAGTCTGATCTTTTAGTTTTTACCTTGATCCTTCTTCTATTTCAACAGGCTAACAGATGATATTTACTCCTTAGCTAAAGACGTTCTGAAAAAATTGGGACGGATTCACATGCCTCATCAAGATTTTTTCTGTCAAACACTCTTACAAATGGCAGGAAACTTGAGCAAGAATATTCCAGAAGAAAGTCAGACCGTAAATGGTCTTTTAGACGTGCTAAGCGCACTAACTGAAGAAGACGACATATTGAAGAGTATGAATCTGAAACTAGAGCCCTTCTGCAATTCATTGAGTGAGTGCATCAGGCACTTGCAGTGGGAAGCTCGGTGGTTCTTTCCTCTTATCAAGCTTTTCTTTTACTTAAGTGAGAAAATCCAGCCAAGTATAGAGGAAAGTCATGAGAATGCAATGTATACATTCTTCAAGTTTGCAGAGGATCACAAGAAGCTTCTGAATGAGATCATCCGAGAAGATTTAGATCTGCTGCATAACTCATTCTCGTTGATGTTAAAGACGCCATGGCTGATTGACTTGTCCAATAAAAAAACATACCTTGGGAAAATGATGATGGATAAAAGGGAAGTAGCAAAATTGCAAATCTGTGTGCGTCGAAAGCATGTGTTTGAGGATTCCTACAACCAGCTTCATTGTCGTTCACCAAAGGAACTATTAGGAGATCTTAGAGTGATGTTTGACGGTGAGAAAGGCCTAGACGGAGGTGGTCTGACCAGAGATTGGTATCAGCTAATGTCAGAGGCTATCACTTCCAATACATCATCGATGAAGCTTTTCACAGCTGTTGAAACGGAAATAACCTATCAGCCAAACCCCAATTCTTGTGCTGATCTATCCTACTACAGATTCATCGGTCACATGGTAATAGTATGGACGTTTTTAAAACTATTTTTCCATTGTTTTGTTTTTACTCTAATCTGTTTGGGAATATATCACTGCAGTTGGCGAAGGCATTGTTAGACGAACATCTTGTGGATTTTGAGCTCACGCCTTCTTTCTACAAACACATTCTTGGTGCCGAAGTCACCTATGCTGACATGAAGGGGTTAGATTCAAAGTTGTACATGAGCTTGAACTGGTTTTTAGAGAATGATGTAGAATCTCTTGGGATGACGTTCACTGATCATGCAAATGGAGAGGTATGAGACCATGTATATATCTCTTTTTGATGTTCTTTATTCGCAAAATTTTGCTAACTTTTTTCTTTCATTTCGATAATCGAAATAGGACTATGATCTTAAGGTCAACGGACGAGACATAGAGGTGACAGAAGCAAACAAGGAAGAGTATGTTACCCACAAGGCAACCTACAGAATGACCACTGCTATCCAGAACCAACTCGGAGAATTCCTTAAAGGTTTTTATGAGTTGATACCTCAAAAACTTGTATCAATTTTCAGCCACGAAGAGCTCAAACTACTTATGAGTGGGATGCCTAATATTGATGGTGAGTTAGATCTCTTAGTTTCAGTTTGTAGCATTTATATGTTGAAAAAGCTGATAACCTTTTCTTTTCTATCTTGTGTGTGTGTATTTTTTTTTGTTGTTTTCATAGTTAATGCTTTGAAAGATCATTCGACATATGGAGAAGGCTACACAGAAAACTCTCCTGTTATTCAGTGGTTGTGGGAGGTATTGTCTTCTTTTGACAAACAGGATGTGGCTCGATTTCTAGGTTTTGTTACTGGAACACCACGGGTAAGATAAGTGGCTGAGTTTTTTATAAAGGAAAAATAATTACATCTTTCTTTTGTTGGAAATATAGTTTATAGCGGATATGGTTTTGTTCTCAGGTCCCGTCACAAGGCTTTGTGAATCTGCAAATAGATAGAGTTGGAACTTCCGATAGACTGCCTTCATCACATACATGGTAAAATATATATATATATATATATATATCTAATCATTTCTGGTCCATTTAACGAATTCTTCTTTCTATTCTTTCGCAGTGCTAACACGATAGACATCCCAGAGTACTCTTCAAAGGAGATACTGAAGGATAAGTTATTGAAAGCCGTTCAAGAATATCAAGGATTTGATTTTATATAGGGATTCATGTTTGTTTATTTTGTCTGAAACTGAAATGTTGTTGAATGTTGATTGGGTCGTAACAAAAATATGAACACACTTTTGTTGGCTTGCCTACACGAAAGCTCCATCTGTCATGAGAAAGTAGTAAGCAAAATTATATTTCAGCATCAGAAGCATGAAAGCTGCCGACTTTGATCTCATGAAGCCATACTTATAAGAATCTCCGACAAATATATAAGACTTCTTATAAAACCAGCAAGTCCTTTTCTCCGGTTTTGTCTTGGGATAATCACAAGTTCTCTGCGTGTGTCATGTGTCATTTCTCCCTTCTTAGGAATAGAAGTTTTTTCAGCTGAAAGCAATGTCTTTAATTCTTCACTTTGTCCTCAACTTTGGACAAAGAATCATATCCGAAGCATTAATCCCCAGAGCATAGGCACAAGTTTCTCAACACTCTTGCAGCGATCACACGGATCGAAGGAACTTCAAGTGCAAGTCTTCCTATAACCCCAAGCCTAAGAACATGGAGGCAGTTGCTCTTTCTCTCCAACACAAGCATGGCTATCGCATCTCCTGCTGTGATCTTCAGACATCCCTCATTCCCCTCGTCCCCATGTGTTTCCCGTTTACAGAAATGTTGGACAACTCTTTCGGAACACCACCAGTTCACAAGATCTGTTCAACTTTGCATGAACAGTGAACGTCATCCCAAGAGATTCTACATCCCAAAATAAAAGTGTAACAAGTAAAGGATATGACTTTTGGGTCATATAGATTTGAAAGCAAGGAGAAAGGTATACAAATAAGCATTTTAAGAGATGGACTAAGAAAGTAAAGGTAGAGATATATTTGATTATTGATACTAGTCTCTAATGTATCTTAAAACTTGGTGTAGCTTTCACGGGTCTTTTCCCTTAAGATCCGTTGGGCCGTACATTAGAGACCAATATCCAGCAAACGAAAATTTGTTTGTCTCCCTGTGCTTCTTCCAGATCCTCTCCCTGATGTGAGTAGCTTCTGATGGAGAATTGGCATCATAGATCAAAGGAGGAAGCAAGGGAGAAGTAACATTGGAGGCAGAACCAAGTATTATCTCTAAATTGGTTGAATTAGCTGAAGGACAACATGGTTTGTGGTTTGAGAAACTCCACGTTCTTCTTTAGTAGATGGAAAAGCAACAATCTTTGATGAAACAATTAACTTCTTGCGAGATAGTGGGAATACCATTGGTTGAATCATCTTCCCTTTATTAATTGTGAAACAATCTTTGGTTTGATTCGTCTACTTGATACAAATTTTCATTTTGTGACTTGTGAGGTGTTGATGTTTTCCTTCCTTCTTTCTTTAATTCAAAGAGGCGTCTTTGTTTGATGGATGTTCTTTAAATCCAACATATGCAAAGAAAATTGCATAAAATAAAATATTTTCTCGACTATATAAGTAGAATTTTACTATAATTAACAGCTTTTTACATATTAATGTTTCATATAAAAATTTACATCAAGCAATCTACAAAAGGGAAACAAAGTCTTTAAAGCATTGGGTTTACCATAAAGTTTAAGGAAAGTCAAAATACTTGGGGACATATATACATACTATGAGGTTGACGATTTTTTTTTTTTTTTGTTGGTCAGAAGATATGACCTCTGTGAATTTAGCTTCGACCAACAGACAAATGTCTCTAGCAAATAAACACGATTAAATACTGTATCAATAATTTCTTTTGGTATAACATTTGCTCTTTTCAATCATTTGATTGGATGGATTACAATATATCTGATATGCTTTCACATGGACCATCTCGAGTACCTGAAAATTTTAAAACGCTAATTATTGACCTACTCATTAGACATTGCAAATATTTACTAGTCACATTTAAATAATAATAATAATAATAATCAAAATCACTAGAACTTCCTAAAACGGAAAGTGTGGATATATTTATTATGCATCTCCACTAATTAAATATTTTTCAATTAGTTTTGTCTAGTGGTGTGGGTCGGTGACTAATTAAATTATTAATAACACTGATATATATATTTTTTTTAATAACAAGCGAAAATCTGGATATATTAATTATGCTTAATGAATTTAGTAAATTTTTATTATTAATTCGATTCAAAGGAGCGCCACTGACGCATGAATCTTCTCTCTCTCTCTCTCTCTTTCCTCTGCCATTACCGCACTATCGGTAGCTAAATTGCTCTACTTGTGATCATCGTTTTCCTCAGTTACGTCTCTCCTCGACTTTTTCTTGGCGAGATCTCGCATTGCTCTCTCATGTTATTCTCTACCTGTTTCTTCTATCTCTCTGATCCTATCTTAGTCGCGGCCATGATTCCCAGATTGTTCGAAACCCAAGCGATTTAGTCTCTGTTTTCGTTGTGTTTTGTGAATCTTATGATTTCAGACGGAGAACGAGAGAACGTCGTTGTGTAAAATCGAAGAACAAAACCGGAAAGAGGTGCGTCCTGATCGGGAGAGAGGTATAGCGAAAATGGGGGTGGAAGAAGGAGGAGGTGTTGATAAGAAGATAACGATTGGAGTCTGCGTCATGGAAAAGAAGGTGAAATGCGGCCCCGAGGTTTTGTTTCCTTTCGTGCTCGTATTTCGCGTTTTTTTTTTTTGCTCCAACGAACAGATTGCGATGATTTTGTTTGAATCTGTTACTCCGGTGAGGTTTTTTTTTTTATTTCACTCTCTTGTTTCGCTTGTTTAGATTGTTCGTGTGGATTTGTAGGTTTTCTCAGCTCCCATGGAACAAATTATGGACAGGATACATGCGTTTGGCGAATTTGAGGTAGTTTTCGCTTTCTGGAATTTTCTCATGATTTGATGTTTTGATTTGGTGATTTTGGACCTGTAATTTGTTCTCCATTTGGAGAAAATATGCCTTTGATTAGACTTGCCTCTAATTTGTGATTTCAATTTGATTAAAAGATGTTTTTCTTGGTAGTCTTTCCCTAGTTGTTGTTTCCTATGGTCAATTCTTAATTATTTCCCCTTTTATTTGTCATCTCATGGACCTTTTCTTACCACTTTATGACTAGATCATACATTTTGGGGATAAGGTTATACTTGAAGACCCAGTAGAAAGGTAAGTTCTGAACAAATGTATGAATAGCGATTTTACTTTTGGTTTTTGCTTATGTTTCATCGTATTTAATTCACGTGATGCATGGATTTGTAACATTTTTCTCGATTAGTTTATTAGGAGAAAGTGTAGTTAATGATTATCAGGTACAATTATATTCTTGGACCACAAAAATTCACCAGAGACTTTACTGTTTCAGTTGGCCGATTTGTGATTGTTTGATTGCTTTCCATTCCTCTGGATATCCTCTCGAGAAAGTTCAAGCATATTCTTCTTTAAGAAAGTGAGTTCTACCTTTTTAACTTTTGTTGATAGTTCAGTAAATAAATTGAGTTTGGCTTTTGAGGTAGCCTTTTCAAACTTCTATTATCCAGGCCCTTTTTAGTGAATGAACTGGATCCGCAATATCTTCTTCATGACCGCCGAAAAGTGTATGAGGTATACATTTTAGACTGTATGAGAGTTGGCTTGTTCATTTCTAATCACCATGCATTTATCTTTTCATGTCTCGTACTCATTAATTTTCTACAGACATCCGTGGTCCATGAAAAAGAAGAGCTACATACTTTCTCCTTATTTAATAAAATTTTCTATTTATGTGCATCTATAGCATCTTGAGATGTATGGTATCCCAGTTCCTAGATATGCCTGTGTCAATAGAAAAGTACCAGACGAAGACCTTGACTATTTCGTCGAGGAAGAAGATTTTGTTGAGGTTAATGGTGAACGGTTCTGGAAGCCATTTGTGGAAAAGCCCGTCAATGGTGAGCTTTTCTTTTCGAATCCTTAAATCTCTCTTTCTTTGCTGTTTTGGCCTGAAACGTTCTTAAACTACCCATAAAATAAAAATCTAAGCTTGATTCTGTCTGTGTCACTGAAATGTTTTTAATTTAAGGGTATTAGGTAAAATCTTTTTTTCATATTTTGTCTATACTGTTGTTTAGTCTTATCTCTGCATATGCGCGGTGTGTAAATAGTAAATGAATCTTAATTGGCTGAGTGCTTGTTACACATTCAAGAAATGTGATTTTAACTTGAATACAGTGATTTTTCTGAGTTTCTATTTTTTCCTTGCTAGTTTTGGGCTACCAGCCTTGATCCCAATAGTTTTTCCTATTTTTCTTTTTCTTGTCTACTAATTATTAACATTCTTTATGCTTGTAAAGGTGATGACCATAGTATAATGATATACTACCCTAGCTCAGCAGGTGGAGGCATGAAAGAATTGTTTCGTAAGGTACTGCTTCTTTCTGCAGAAATTGACTTTCCGTGGATTGAATTTGGTCTAATATAATTGTAAAAAACCGTGGCAGATTGCTGTGGTTGGCTCTTTCATTACCTAATGTCTTTCTGTAGAACTTGGCTATTCTAGGATTGAATTGTTTAGTTAAATATTATTGTAATAATATGTGGCACATTCCTGCTGTTAGCAATATTAATATCTAATATCTTTCTGACCCAAGTTTTTGTTTCAGGTTGGGAATCGATCAAGTGAATTTCATCCTGATGTCAGAAGAGTAAGGAGGGAAGGTTCTTATATATACGAGGAGTTTATGCCTACTGGGGGAACTGATGTCAAGGTTGTGATTGTGTTGCCATCTAGATAAGCTAATTTTTTTCTATTCTATGGCCAGGCTAATTAACCTATCTTAAAACATTGCAATGTGTTTTTATGCTCCTGTTGGTATCCAGGTCTCTTAAATTTAGAACGTTGCTGTGTTAATGTCCCTATACTGTTCTGTTGACCTGTTTGTTCATGTAATGGATATATTCCATGTCATAAGACCAGCTGGAATAGCATCTTTTGCTTGTTTTTTTTCTTCTGGATAACATTTTGGTTTAAGCTTGGCTTTAACGAGTTTTCGACTGACAGTCTACTCTGAAATACAGGTCTACACTGTGGGTCCCGAATATGCACATGCTGAAGCAAGAAAGTCACCGGTTGTTGATGGTGTAGTAATGAGGAATCCAGATGGGAAGGAAGTAAGTCTTCTGATCATTACCAAACTATTCCACATATGAAATCTTACATGGCTCCTCTTTTCTTGAACAATGGAGCTATGGTTAACAGGGTACCAAAGGCTGTTGATTATATAGAAGAATCGTAGCCTATGTTTTGTGAAGGTATAGAAGGCTGATGTTCAAACTTTGACCAGGAATTGTTATTGTATTGAACAGGTGCGGTATCCAGTTTTGCTTACACCTGCTGAGAAGCAAATGGCGAGAGAAGTTTGCATTGCATTTAGGCAAGCGGTATGTGGTGATTCCAGTTATCTGGCTCTCATTGTGTCTTGCAGAGTTCTATTGTCTCATAATTTTATCTGCGCAACAGTAATAAGGAGACATTTCTGAGTCTCTCTCAAAATGCTTAGATTGAAGATCGATGAGCTAAATTGTATGTTACCATTGAAATGGTTTTAAATGCACTCTTCCATATTCTCTTCCACAATAGAGTCAGTGTTAATGTCTTGCTCCGGTGTAATTAGTTAAAAGGAACAATTACTTAGAGTGCTTGTAGATACTCTAGCTAATCTCTCTATTGTTTATGCTTTGCTTCAGACCAAATGCTTGGTATCGCGATATAATATATTCTCTTATAGAAAGACAAGCATACGCACATGTTATTGCCTTGCAAAGTTGAAGATATTCTTGTATAATGTATTAGGGGATTTTCATGTTTGCAGGTCTGCGGTTTCGATCTGTTACGATCTGAGGGAAGTTCATATGTTTGTGACGTAAATGGATGGAGTTTTGTGAAGAACTCTTATAAGTGAGACACTAATCTGGACTTCTATTTCCCTTGTGCGTTCTGACTATTGTTTCAGTTATATCTTCGCCAATTTCAATTCTAGAGCTTTCGAGCAGCATCTTTTGCCTTCTAAAAAACATACATTTTGGCTATAATCTAGTGGAGGCAGCGCTCAGTGCTTATTATTTGATATAAACACTGTGTCATCATCATATTCACTTTTGAAACTCTCAGTTTGTATTCAATTGTTATCAGAAATGTCACCAGATCTCTTTCACTGTAAGGTATTACGACGATGCTGCTTGTGTGCTACGGAAAATGTTTTTGGATGCAAAGGCTCCTCATCTTTCTTCAACAATACCTCCCATTCTGCCATGGAAAATCAACGAACCTGTCCAATCTAAAGAAGGTCTAACTCGCCAAGGAAGTGGCATCATTGGAACTTTTGGGCAGTCAGAGGAGCTACGCTGTGTCATTGCTGTTGTTCGGCAGTATGGTTTAGCATATGATCACATATCCTCTCTTAACTCCTCTATGTTCACCTAGTCCCTGAGTTGAGTTTTACTTCTCTTGACAGCGGTGATAGAACCCCCAAGCAAAAAGTGAAACTAAAAATTACAGAGGAGAAACTGTTAAACCTGATGTTGAAGTACAATGGAGGAAAACCAAGAGCTGAGGTGAGAGGCTCGGGCTTTTCCACTTTCAACTTCGTCCTGCCTATACTGCTTTCTTGTACTGTGTAATTTATTCAATTTTTGCAGACAAAACTTAAAAGTGCCGTCCAATTGCAAGATCTATTGGATGCCACGAGAATGTTAGTTCCTCGTACAAGGTAGACCCCTGATAATGATCTTATGACTTGAGTTATGCTTACAGTCCTAAGCCTTTCCTTTCCTGAGTGGTACTCTGGGATTCAAAATTCTATAATGATTAAGAGAACTATTTGGTTCAAGGATTTCGTGGATGAATTGAAAGAAATTTAACTTGAATGAATGAGCTAACTTCATTTTGATATTCAATGGTATATTTTTCAGCGAGGGGTGTCCTTACGTAATTCAACAAATTAGCAGTAACCTAGAAGTGGCTTTCATATGTTACTTTTCTACTTGTTACAAATTCCTTTGCTGAAGAGGACTTTGGTTTATGATTCTGCCATTGAAGCTTTTTCTGTATTGACTAATATGCTTCATTAACTAGTGATGTAATTCATGAGTACATATTTAAATCTGGAAACTACCTTATTGTATTTATGTTTGATGTTTAGATCAGGTGAAAGTGATAGTGATGCAGAAGACCTTGAACATGCTGACAAGCTTCGGCAAGTTAAAGCCGTTCTTGAAGAGGTTGTGTGCCTTAATATATTATTTTTCCTGTCCTTTTCTCTGAGCTCTATCCTTTATGCAGTCCCATGTCGTTCTATTGTTTATAGTCCTTGCAATTAACTGTACAGTAACAACGACAGCTATATTTCTTGCTTTTGGAAGGATGTTGGGAACTGAATTTTCCTTGCAAACTCAGTCTCATGTTGTAGATGTGTAAAACCTGCAGGGTGGACATTTCTCTGGCATATACAGGAAGGTTCAACTGAAGCCGTTGAAATGGGTTAACGTACCAAAAAGTGATGGTGAAGGTGAAGAGGAACGCCCAGTGGAAGCTCTTATGGTTCTGAAATATGGGGGTGTTCTAACTCATGCTGGTAGAAAGCAGGTAACACTATTATTTGGCAGCAGAAGATTTTGTTAAATGCAGTGCAAAGTTCAGTAGTGGTATTGGTAATGGAGGGGTAGTTAGTTAATGTAAGGATATCTAACACCAGTGCAGGCGGTTGATAAGTCTTCTCTGATTTCTTTGATGTTTGCTTATTTTATATTACAGGCCGAAGAACTTGGTAGATACTTTCGAAACAATATGTATCCAGGTGACGACACCTGATCAACTTTTATTTGTCCAATCATTTCATATCCTACCTTCCATATGTCTCATACAATTTTTTTGAAACAGTCCATTGTAGTTGTGTCAATCAATATATATTTGTTTCTGAGTGGTTTATGAAAAGAGGGGATATGCTTTCAGGTGAAGGTACTGGTTTGCTCCGTCTCCATAGTACATACCGTCATGACCTTAAAATTTACAGCTCTGACGAGGGACGTGTTCAGGTACAACTTTATGCCGATTTAGTAGTGACGTTGACCATGGAGCACTGAGATATTCACTATATCTTCTGTATATCCTCATCTGTTGCACTGAGATATGATAGAGTTCCCCATATCAAAATATGAATGTAATTGCACTGTTTGCAGATGTCTGCAGCTGCTTTTGCTAAAGGCCTGCTTGACCTAGAAGGACAGCTGACCCCAATCCTGGTTTGCCATTTTCTTTTACCAAGCTAGTATAGTACTTTTCAATGTCATAATCATTAAATGTTTTATCTTCTTCCCCTAGGTTTCTCTGGTTAGTAAGGACTCTTCCATGTTGGATGGCCTTGATAATGCAAGCAGTGAAATGGAAGCAGCTAAGGTTTGTCCCTCTCTTTATGACATCTTGATTGTGGCTTCAGCAGATATGAGACGAAGGAAAGGATGTTTTGGTACTAGTTAGAAGCATCAACCAATAATCAGTAGTGACATGCATGAAGTTCTAGATTGGATCTGTTTCTAAGACACCGAAATTTTTCTTTCCAAAGGGGCTAAATAGAGGCCTTTCCAATGCACTTGCTCATCTGATGTTTTAACTTATGGTTTTTTCATGCATGCTTAGATGGCTGAATTTCATTTGCGAAAAGTAGGGTGAATTATATTCTCATATGTATATTAACAATCATGTGTAATTGTTTACAGTTTTGAATTGCTTTCCCAACTTTCCTGCAGGCTCAACTGAATGAGATCATAACCGCTGGCTCAAAGATGGTACATGATTACGTCTCTTCTGAATTACCTTGGATGACTGATGGGGCTGGACTTCCTCCTCACGCTGATGAGCACCTACCTGAATTGGTATGCACATATTTTTCCGACCTTAACTTTAGTCTATTGGCATCTTGGAAACCAGATAGTGGGCTTTCTATCTGTTTTCTGAATTGTCTTTATGCTACAAGCCATCATCAGTATCGTTTACATTTTCTACCTGCATTTTTGTTCCATTTTTTACTAGTATTCTTTGCTAAAATGGAATGTTGAGCGTTTTTACTACTTTGCGAAAGAAAAAGGTTTACTGGAGAGCACAAAATATATACTCAGCGTTACTTCTCTGTTTACTTTTTACATAAATAGGTAAAATTAGCTAAAAGGGTGACTGAACAAGTGAGGCTACTTGCAAAAGATGAACACGAGAATCTCACTGAGCCTAGCGCTTATGGTGTAGTCCCTCCATATGATCAAGCTAAGGCCCTTGGCAAGTCAAACATTGACGTTGGTCGGATTGCTGCTGGATTACCTTGTGGTAGTGAAGGGTTCCTTTTGATGTTTGCTCGGTGGAGAAAACTCGAAAGGGACCTCTACAACGAAAGAAGAGAGTAAGTGTATGGCCATATGCATTTTTATTCTCTGTAGGAATTTATGAGTGTCATTGATCGTTGGAGTTAAATGCAGCCGGTTTGACATAACACAGATTCCTGATGTTTACGATTCATGCAAGTAAGCTATGTGTTTCATTCTATTATATTGATATTTTAGTGTATATGTAGATTGATCCCAGCTTTAATTGCTCCATCCTGAATATCGTACAATGTGTTGTCAAACACCAGGTATGACCTGTTACATAATTCTCATCTCGATGTAAAAGGACTAGACGAACTCTTCAATGTTGCGCAGGTATGAGCTGAATAAAAGGCTATAGTTTCTCTTCTATTATTTGAAACTTTGAATGCATTTCTCGATGTACCATCATCCAGTTGTCTTGCTAAAGCAGTTTTACTTTACTTCTACTATCCAGATTCAAACTGTGCCTTTTCTATTATACATATCTGTTTTGCATTTTGATCTTGGATTGTGTTGATTAGGGCCAGTTATGTTTTATGTGGTTGCAGTTACTTGCAGATGGTGTAATCCCAAATGAGTATGGGATCAATCCACAGCAAAAACTGAAAATTGGTTCAAAGGTGTGGGTTCCTCAACTTGGCCTTCTAACTTTCACAATAACATATGAATGTTTGGTTTTCCTCTCTTGAAATTTCCCTGAGGGTCCATGGTTTTCTCAGATGATCTCACAGCTTACCATATGTGTGTGTGTTTTTTTTTTTGGTATACTAAATAAAGATTGCACGGCGCCTGCTGGGTAAAATCCTCATTGACTTGAGGAATACTCGAGAAGAGGCCATGAGTGTTGCTGAATTGAAGAACAGCCAAGAACAAGTCTCTGTGTCATATTCGTCGAGAAAGGAGGATAGATATAGTCAACCAAAACTTTTCATTAAAAGTGATGAGTTGAGACGGCCTAGCACCGGAGAGAATAAAGATGATGATGAGGATAAAGAAACCAAATACCGACTAGATCCAAAGTGACATAAAACTCTCTTTTAGATTATAAGTGGCATCATATATCTTCATATCTTTCTTAAGTTCATCGTTTTATTGTGTTCCCTTTTAGGTATGCAAACGTCATGACGCCTGAACGTCATGTGAGGACACGCCTTTACTTCACTTCTGTGAGTTCCTTCATCCATTTTTTGTCTCTTTCTTACAAGTTCCTTATCCCCTGCTACATGCAACCATCCGGCTGGACAAAATGGGGAAAATTATTTTGACATTTTTCATGCGACTCTTACTCTTGGAATTCTTAGAATTAGACTCTGATTTATGGCTAAATCATGCAACTAGCTTTATAATCGGTGAAACATGCGGTACTTGATCTGCTATGTAACTATTGACAGGAATCACATATTCATTCTCTGATGAACGTGCTACGGTATTGTAACCTCGACGAATCTCTTCAAGGAGAAGAAAGTCTGGTCTGCCAAAGCGCATTGGAACGTCTATGTAAAACCAAAGAACTTGATTACATGAGCTATGTTGTCCTAAGACTGTTTGAGAACACTGAGGTTTACAATGCACCCGCCTTTTCTCTCTCACTCTTGCTTTCAAGTTATTATATTCACTCGTGTCTGAAACCAGACATTGAAACGTAAAATTTGTTGCCTGCAGATATCTCTAGAAGACCCAAAACGATTCAGAATCGAACTAACATTTAGCCGTGGCGCAGATTTTTCTCCCTTAGAGGTAAAGAGCAAATACTAGACCCTTTTGTTTATGGTTGGGCATGAGTCCCGATTACTAAAAACAAGTGCTTGTTGTTTTTGTTTTGTTACATTACATCAGAAGAAGGACGAGGAAGCAGAATCGTTGCTCAGGGAACACACACTTCCGATAATGGGACCAGAGAGGCTTCAAGAGGTTGGTTCGTGTTTGACCCTCGAGACAATGGAGAAAATGATACGTCCATTTGCAATGCCGGCCGAGGATTTCCCTCCGCCATCAACTCCGGCAGGCTTCTCGGGTTACTTCTCGAAAAGCGCCGCCGTTCTCGAGCGTCTTGTTAAACTTTGGCCCTTCCACAAGAACACCTCTAATGGCAAAAGATAAACGCCAACAAAGTGGGTGACTAACAAATGAATGATGATATTCCTAGTCTAATTTTTTTGGAACAAAATTTTTGACTTTCAGTTGTTTCTAATTGAGTAAACTAAAATGTTCATTTTTTTTTTTTTTTTTTTAAAATCGTAAAAAAAAAAAAAAAAAAAAATTGTTTAAAACAGTTCTTAACATGGTTAAGCATAATTGAAAATTTCCAAGCTTTGCTTAGTCGTTACTTTTATGTATATTCCTCCTAAAACAAAAATGATTTTAAATTGGGAGTCACGTATACCGAAAAAGAAGAAAGAGTTAAAAAGAAATGGAATTGATTGGTACCTTTAATTTTCCCAAAGAATAAACAAATGTTGATAATTGGTTCCAACCAGACAAAAATAAAACACTCTCAACACAAATCCTGGAGATATGTAAACCAAGAACAGCTTAATAATTATGAAATAATCAAATTAATGAGAAAAAACCGGTGATTAAATTGTTAAATCTTTTTAAAGGTGCGGAAATTTAGTTACTGTTGAAGCACATGTGAATAAAAATCTCACTTTTCTTTGCTCATAATATATCCTCTTCTTTTAGCTCTCTATACATCTATACTATAGTCTTCTCTTCTGCACATCTTCTCTCTCTCTCCGCAGGCATCAATTCCCCTTTTTGACTAAAATTACGCGACTTGGGGTTTGATCCATTCACAGTGAATCTCACCTCACTGCTTTTTTTCACAAAAATCACTCCTTTTTCCTGGAAAATTTGTTTTCTCTCTAATTTGGGGAAAACCATGGTGGTTCTGATCAGATAAATCAAATATTTCTGTGTGTTGTTGGTGAGATGGGTTTGTTGGAGGAAACTGATGCTGTTAAAGAAGCTAAAGGGAATTCGAAATCTAAAGAGAGTGAGAATAAGAGGAAGAAGAAGAACAACAATGGTGATGATAACAGTAGATATCACGAAGAAGAAGCAGAGGGAGAAGCTAGTGGTTGTTGGGTCAAATTTAGGTTTATGATTGGTTGCGTACCTTCAAAATCAGACCTTGATGCTTCTTCTTCCTCTATCTGTGGCACTACCAGCACTGGTAAAAGATCTCTGCTTTTTCCATTTTTGGTTTTCCTTGTGAAAATTCGAGCGAGAGAGAGAGAGAGAGAGGGATTTTTGAGTGCTGTTTGTGTTACAAAAGCCTTTCCTTTGAATGAAAAAATGAAAAATCTTGTTGTGGGTTTTGTTTCTATAATTGTCTTCTTTCCATCTAGGGTTTTATATTTGACAATTTGTACAAACTTCACGTGATGCTTGTGATTTACCCTTTTTGTAAGGATCTTTGTTACCAAATTTAGGGTCATGGTCACTCATGGAGTAAAGAGTAAATTTTTGAACTGAGCTTAAACTTGATTGTAGTTAGAGTAATACCTATTTAGTTACATCTCTACTTTCTTAATGAATCTGAGTTTTGTGGGTGTGTTCATTTTCAGTTACAACAATTGAAAGCAAGTCGGCACATGAGAAAACAAATGATCAACCAGTTGGTCCAGTTTCTTCCACAACATCTAGCAATGCAGAAAGCTCTTCATCAACTCCAGTGATCAGCGAAGAACTTAAGATTTCTTCTCACCTCAGGAAGTTTACTTTCAATGATCTTAAGCTATCCACTAGAAACTTCAGACCTGAAAGTCTTCTTGGAGAAGGTGGTTTTGGTTGTGTCTTTAAAGGATGGATTGAAGAAAACGGTACTGCTCCTGTTAAACCTGGTACTGGCCTTACAGTTGCTGTCAAAACCTTAAATCCTGATGGACTTCAGGGTCACAAAGAATGGCTTGTAAGAAACCCTTTTTCTTCTGTTTCTTTCTCGTCGATCACTTATCCCTTTTAATGTGTTCCTGCTTGTTGCAATTGCAGGCTGAGATTAATTTCCTTGGTAACCTTCTCCATCCAAATCTAGTTAAGCTGGTTGGTTATTGCATTGAAGATGATCAAAGGCTGCTTGTGTATGAGTTTATGCCTCGAGGAAGTTTGGAGAATCACCTTTTCAGAAGTATGTATACCCACAACCTTATAAATCAAACCATTTTATAGTTGTCAGTGTTTAATTTTTTTCCTTGCGATACATGTGCTTTTCATGTTTAAAGGGTCTTTGCCTCTTCCTTGGTCTATCCGGATGAAGATTGCATTAGGTGCTGCAAAAGGTCTCAGTTTCCTCCATGAAGAAGCTTTAAAGCCTGTTATATATCGAGATTTCAAAACATCAAACATTTTACTTGATGCAGTATGTATCTTACTCCTTACCATCAACATCTTATATTTGCTTTGCTTCTAACAATTTTAATCAATAATCCCCATCTTCAGGACTACAATGCAAAACTATCGGATTTTGGACTGGCCAAAGATGCTCCTGATGAAGGCAAAACCCATGTTTCTACTCGAGTTATGGGGACATATGGCTACGCTGCTCCCGAGTATGTAATGACCGGTGAGTCCTCTTTGGTTTCATCCAGTTTCTTCGGTTTGAAATATTAAATGTTTGCATCTTTGTTGATTTGCTTCCTATTAAACTCCTTAAGGTCACTTGACATCAAAGAGCGATGTTTATAGTTTTGGGGTAGTTCTTCTTGAAATGCTGACTGGACGACGATCTATGGACAAAAACCGCCCAAACGGTGAGCACAACTTAGTGGAATGGGCAAGACCACATCTCCTTGACAAAAGAAGGTTTTACCGGTTACTTGATCCGAGGCTTGAGGGCCATTTCTCGATTAAAGGTGCTCAAAAGGTGACTCAGCTTGCTGCACAATGTCTTAGCCGTGATCCCAAGATTAGGCCAAAGATGAGTGATGTTGTCGAAGCACTGAAACCACTTCCGCATCTCAAAGACATGGCAAGCTCTTCTTACTACTTTCAGACAATGCAAGCGGAACGTTTGAAAAATGGGTCAGGTCGATCTCAGGGAGGAAGCGGATTTGGATCAAGAAACGGGCAACACCAACCCGTGTTTCGAACACTGTCTAGTCCTCATGGTCAACATGGTTCTTCGCCTTATAGACATCAGATTCCTTCTCCAAAGCCTAAAGGAGCAACTACATAGCTCTTGCGTGGTGGACAGAGGCACAACAAACAAAGCTAAAGGCTCAAGCTTTTATCGTTTTTAAGCGGCAAGGAGATATTTTTAACCGATGTCACGGTAACTCTAAAAATGATTTAATGTAAAAAACGATGGAGAACGGTGAATCCAATTGGGTTGTCTATGGAAATCTGATTTTGTCTGTGATTAGACCTTCCATTGCTGAAAGCTTCTTCCTTTGACACATGGTAAAAATGTGATAGAGGAATTATAAATTGAAATTTTTGATGAAAAAGTCTTGACATTACATCTTCGCATGTTCATCTTCTACCTCGTATCATAAAACCACTTTGCGTCTTGCTCTGTTTCAGGACAATGCGTTTGTGAGGCCGATGATTGAAATTTTGTTGCTTTTTATTTCAGTTTGATTTTATGTGGCTTTTTTTAGTATTTTTCTTGAAACAAGAACGTATTCCGTAAACAAGAGCTCTGGATTTTTAAGTTTGAATTAGACTTGATCCATATCGGCCCGACTAGATTTATTATATTTTCGACAATTTATTATATTTTCAATAACTAATTATCTTTTTGAAAATCCTATCAAAAACATGGAAGCACATGTTAGCTTGGTAGAAAAAATCTCAAACACACTTGCGATGAAGAGTTGGTTTGAATAAAAAGTGAAGAATATTATTTAATATATCCGAATATTTCAAATTAACTTGGACCCATTGTAAACTTTCAATAAACTCTAATCATAGTCCAAATTCTGATCGTGAACTCCCTTCAAAGGTTTCAAGATATTTTGAGATTGGCGAGTCATCAAAAAGAAAGAGCTAAGGTACATCAAGAATGGAAGCAGAGAGAAAACAGAAACAAAAGGTTCAAGATCTCAAGATAATAGAGTTCCAATTACCTCCTAAGAAAAGATAATATCACTCGTTGGAATCCTGTCACACTTTTTGGTTTCTGCAATTTCCTATTGCAGATGTTAGTTTGGGTTGTGTTCTAGAAGTTTCTTGGGAAAGAAGTTTGATGTTTGTAGTACCCTGGTGATGCTCTTAGGCTGCAGATGAACTGAAGGAATTTTTTGAAGCAGATCTTAAGCTTGATGCTTGAAGTTGATCTTTCATATTAGTTACTACTTCTAGCAAAGAAGTTGTAAGGTTTATCAAGTTTCAGTTTTGATACTAATTTTGGTAATTTGTGTAATAGCGTTGTATGTAGCTAATATGCTGTTCATGTGGAATCTTCCACTTTTGTAACACTTTGTGGTGAATCTAATAAAAAATCGTCTTTCTTGAAAAAAAAAAATTTTTGGACCCACTGTGCATAAGCCAAAGCATAAAAAAACAAAGTAATGGACTGAAACAAATCGGACAAAATCAAATCTCCTGCGACGGATCAACAATCACATGAAACAATAAAAATCTGACCAGACTAGACAAAACGCTTAAAAAATAAATTAAACCTGTAAGAATCTCTCAGAAAAATCCACCAAAGAACTCGAAGTGGAACAGATTTTTTTTAGCAGAAAATAAAAAGAGAGAACCAAGTAAAAGGATCTTAATTGTTCTTCATCTTCAAGAGAAGATCCTTTCAATTGTGTTTTTTTTTAATAATTATTTTCAACAAATGAAAGATTGTTTAGCAAACCAGAGAGAGATTTGTCCAAAGATTTGAAGACGAAAATGAGATAACTATTCTACCCCTTCATGGCCCATTTTGTTGGTTTCTTCTCTCAAGGCTTGAGAGCGAGAGCAATCCCAACCTTAGCACTCTTCTCGATCGCCCTAGAGTCAACCTCCCCAGAAACGGTGAAGAACGACTTTGGACGCCACTCATGTTGAATCAGTGCGTTAGCTACACCAGCATTGTTCACTCGTGCCTTCACTGTGGTCAATGGGTCAATCGCGTGTTGGGTTCCGACAGTGATGGCATTCTCTTTGGTCGTGAAGTTGTGGCTAACCTCAGCTCCAACCACAGTGTTGGTCAACGGGTTCACAATGTGGTAGTACGATGCGTTCAGTTTCTCACCTTTGTCATTCCTGCAAAAACAGTTTCAGACAAACCTCTGTTTAAAACCAGCAGCATTAAAAAACTCAATTCAATGAATCTATCATCATTTCATATGGTGGAGGCACTTACAGAGTGAGGGAAGCAATTAAATCATCCTTGGTGAAGCTCAAACCCGCATTGAAATGTTTGAAATTGCCAGATTCACTGTCGAATGAAACGTCGGTACCAAGAGCCAAAACATTGGTTCCAACCACACTGGAGAAATTGACAGTTGGGCTGCCTGTCAATCCAACACTGCTGGCGACACCGGCGTATTCGTGCAAATACTGCAGCTCGAGCTGTTTAAAAGAGAACACAATGGGTTATTATACATATTCCAACATTTCAAACTGTTGAAAACTAGACAAACAAGGTAGTTAATTATATACCTTGCCAGATTTCTGATCAGGTAACTTGGCGCTAAGTATTGCCTTAAGTCCAGGGGTAGGCTCATCAACGGTAAAAGTGGTCAGAAGCTGTTATTGTATAGACACAAATTGTAAAGTAAATACTTCAGCAGCAATCAACAAGTTAAAGCAAAGGTAATAATAGCACACAAGTTAATGGGATGGTTATTGGATTCAGATATGCTTACAGAAGAATCAGTGGAAACTTTGATGTCAGCAGTGAAGTTCTTGTTCTTCACTTGGGTAGCTACATCACCCAAAAACACGCTTCCTTTGTTTGTTCCAGTTGTAGTGATCGCCTAAAAATCAGAAAAGGTAACACACAAGAAAGAGTCAAGTTCATGATGAACACTGAACCACATGAATCCAAATTACACAAATCGAAATATCTGAGTTTCAATCACAATTGCTGCTAAAAGAACTTAACCTGAAGAGAAAGAAAATTAAAATCTAAACAGAAAACTAGTAAGAACGCAAATCTCAGTTTCGTCACTAACAAACCTCAACTCAAGAAATCTGCTAAGCAGCACTATAAACCCATCTCACCAACAAAAAGGCAAACAAGTATAAAGAACAGATTCAGGAAAAATCAATAAAGGAAACTTACAACACCGGTTGAAGAGTATGTGGTGACACTGAATTTCTGGTCTCCTTGGTAGTCCTTGTAGAGCAAATCTACAATAACATTCAAAATCTTTTAAGATTCAAAACTCATCTACAAAGAAAAATCCCAAAAGAGACTCAAATAGATGGAAAAGCTCAAACACGAGACAAATACTGTATATTTGATAGACATTCTCAGATCCGCGATGAATTTTCAAATACAGCTACACAACGAGAGACCCAAACATTGAACCCAGAGAACTATTCTTATCCTCCATACGAATAAACAAAACCAATAGCATAAAATCAACGGAAACGAACACAGAGATCATCAATCAGCTCAAAAACACGAAGGTTAAAGATGCATCCACACAAATTACAACGACCTAAGCACAACCCCGATAGAAACTGAAATAAAACCAAGATTGAGAAAACCTAAACGATTCACAGAATCTCAACCAAAAACCTAGATTCAGAAAAAAAAAAACACCTCAATGTTTACGAAATCTCAAGAACACAGTCACATTCGCGTCAAAGAGATAAGAAATGGATCGAAACGAGTTGAGTACCTCTGGCTTTTTTGCCGATATCGGTGTAGAGACCTGGACCTTTAACCATGATTGCTTCTGGAAAAATCGAAGATGTTCTGAAGATTCCGAAGTTGAGGAGAGAGCTGAGAAGAATAGTGATTGGATTCTGGACAAAATGGTGATGTCTTGTGTTGTATATAAGCGGAAGCAGAAAACCCTAATTATTTTTTATTTTTTTTGCCCTGCTTATCAAGCAAAAATATCTCAGCCGTTAGATCAATATTACTTGAGTCGGTGTCCCCTCTTTTACAACCGTTGATTTAGTTATTTGGCATTTTTTTCTTTTTCTATTCCATTTTTCTATTTTATTTTTATTTGGCTTTTTCCATTTTCTTTGCGTGGCACGCAGGCGGAGTGCTGATTATTCCTCCTTTTTTTTTTTATGTATATAATTATTTTTGCTTTGAGTATTTGACTCTGTCTATATATTTTCTTAGAGTTAGATAACCATCTAAATTGTTATTAAATTGTGGATTAAATTTTACATTCTATACTATATTTTTTTATTAATGTGCTATTGAATTTTATTTAATTGATGTTCTTTTAGATTTATTTCTATATATTTATTTGTTTGCATTCTCTCATAAATTTTGATTTAATGGTTGACAATTTTTGTTTTTGGATTTAATATCAGGAGAAAAAATGATTTACAATATTATGAATAAAGAGAATGGTTGGCATTAGCTTTATGAAAAGTTCCATGACTATACCAAATAATCCAAACTATATTTATAAAAAAAAAAGAAAAGTCCAATCTATTTACTGAGGGGAAAAAACGCCTATATTATATAACATGTCATATTCACAGGTCCAATAGAAAATAATATGCCAAAGTTGTTGGTAAGGCAATTAGCATTCCAAAGATCACCCTGAAAAAGGAAAAAAAATCAAACCACAAAAAATATTTAAATAGTATTGAGAAGAAGCAAAAAATAACAATATATATATATATATATATATTTACCCAGTACTAACGATCTCCGGATGAAGATTATACTCTTTTGCAAAAACAAATGGCACTATCCCTTGAGGCAATGCAGCCTGCAACACAACAATAAATAAGTAATTAATTATAATGTAGATTTTATTCATTAATGGATTATGAATTCTATTTTTTTTTTTTTACCTGTAGTATTGCGACTTTGAAAAGATTACTTCGTAATCTGATGCAAAACGCAGAAGCAATCATAAGAGCAGGTCCTAATACGAACTTGAGGAGCATTGTTATAATCGCCATTTTTGTTCCACATGCTATGATACTACTTTGTGATGCCATGAAAAGACCTGTTTCATATTTTATTTAATTACATTTTTAATAATGAAGTTATACATTTTTATAAAGACCTGTTTCATATTTTCATTTTTAATAATGAATTCTATATATAGCTTACCTAAGCTGAACATGGCCATTCCTAAGCCTCCATCAGATATCATATGTATTGATTTCTCGATCATCTCAGGCAATTTCCACCCCAATCTGTTGGAAAAATAAAGTAGTAAACATGAGTAACGTTTGATGATATAAACTAAAATAAATTATATAAATATTGACTATCACATCTTTGATTAAATATAAATATTGAATTTGTAGAGATGCGAAAAATGATCAAAACAGAAAGCTTAAAATAGGAGAAGCCACTACTAATTTTTCGCTTTTAATTATTTTTGAAAAAGAGAAAAACAAGTGTTGAATATGTAAGATGATAAAGATTGAATCTTTAGATGTGTAAGATGGATGATTTATCAAAGATTGAATATTTTTGTTTTCACACCTGAAATGTAAAGTAGCCCAAATTATTCCGATCAATGTTGCGTATGTATTAGGATTGATTATAAGCTTTCTCCAAGCTTTCAATAGAACTTTCATAGTTCCAGTAGATCTTGTTCTCACTATTGCTACTTCTTCTTCTTTTGGCTCTTCCTCTATATTTTCTTCTTCATTGTAATTGCCTTCTTTTACAAGAAACCAAAGAAAAAAAAATTAATTAGCGAAAATGTTAAAGGAAGTTCTTCTTTATCCAAGAACGGAAAGAGTTTTAGTTACTTACCCGTATGTTCTATGGAAGCTCCAGAAGATGGTATCGCTCTTGCGGCATTAAGCTCAAACAAGAAGAGCAAGATGGTGTACCAAATCAAGCTCTGTAACACAACAATCTGCTCCAAGATGTTGGCAGCTTCATCTCCATAGATGGCAGTCAAGATAGGGATTCCAAGAATGAGAGTGTTTGGCAACACGGATATAGATAACCCGGTTATGACCCAACCTAGTTTTCTTCCTCTTCCTCCTGTTGGATGCCAGAATCTTAAAACCACGGCTAATACAACAACGGCTAAGAATTTTTGGAGAATATCAGAGAGAATGAGTTTAGGGCTCATCTTAAAAGGGTTGTTTTGAGATATTATTTGAAAAGAAAGCAAAGGGATAGAGAATTTGGCCACGAATTTGTTGATGCCTGCGCATTGTTCGGGTGAGAAGAGCTTTAGATGTTTTGCAGAGAGGTAACCTAAGATCATTGAGACATACAGAGGAACAGTTGCTGAAACAACATGGTAGATATCAACCCAAGAGATCATTTTGTTTAAAAAAAAAATCAAAATTGTACAATAAATAAACCAAAACAAACAATGAAAAATATCTCAAGGAAACTCGAAAGGAACTGTTTCTTCCAAAATAATGGAAAGAAACTGTTTGATCTTATGGCATATATATATGTGTAAAGTCGATGGCTTTTTCTTTCTTTTTTTTTTTCAAATGTGCAACTCTTGAATTTCAAGGTTTTTGATTCCACTATGGAATTTTTGTTTCAAAAATGAAACAAAAATTGTGTTTAATTTATTTTTCTTATTATTGTTTGAAACAACATAATTTTTCCTTTTATCTAAAATTCTTGTTGAGTTGGTGTTGCCTAAAATTATCATATTTACAAAAACCAGTTACTGCGTTATTCTTTTTCTTTGAAAAAATTGGCATTTTCTTCTCGCCACATTTATATAAGAAAAGAACCAAAAAAAAAACAAAAGATAAAAAGAGAAGGCTGTTTAATTTGTCTTTTGCATGAACAAAGAAGAGCTAAATATGCTCCAACAGAACTTTAGTTTTATAGCCTTTGATTTTTTCTTACCTTAGATACTTAAAATGTTTTTTTTTCCTTAATTACAAAGAAACTGCCGCTTTATTAATATGCAAATATAATGTACAGCCTATTTTATCATTTATGACACCATTTCTAGTCAAATAAGATATATAAGGTATCATCGACACATATGCACATAATGCGTATACATCTCCTATATATTATTTGGGGAGTACATTTATAAATAAACATTAAAAAGTGTAAATATTTACATCACATTGCCATTACATTAAAGAACAAATTTTAATCTCTCATTAAAAATATTTTAGTCATTAGTTATTATGTGATCATTTAATTAAAATCAAAGATTATTTAAGAAAATTAAATCAAATATATCGAGATTTACCTAAATATCCTTAAATATCTCATTACTTATTTACCAAAACCACTTACTCAATCTTCTATAATTATTATCGAGATTTTAGGGAAAAATCACTTATAATAAATAACAAATTTTAAAATAATATGTAGTGCATAAATTTTTAAATATCTTTCTGTTTTTTGTTTTTAAAATTAATCAAAATTTTCTTAAAAAATTATTATAATCGATAATGTCAATAAACATGTAAATATTGTCAAAGATTTAATTTTGCAAAACCTAAAACCTACATTACATGTTTATCTTTTTAAAAAAAATATATATATATATATATATATCAAAATAAAACTTAAAACACGATTTTAAATTCTAACCACTAATAAGAAAAATTAGATTACAATTTTGTTCATTTATTGATTTATAGATCACGAGTATAAACCTTATATGTCCTCAATGTTCTTTATACTCTAAATTACAATTACTTAATCTTAACAAAAGAATATATTATTTCATTATAATAAAATCTTATCGAAAACACATCTTAGCGTGTATAAAATTTCAGAATAAATATAAATATAAATTTATAATTCCAAATTTTAAAAGATATATTAACATGTGTTGTAGCACATGACTAATTCTAGTAATTATTTAATTAATTAGCCGATATTTTCACCAAAGATCATATGCATATATGATATGAGAATAAAAAGAAAACCAAAAGAATAAAGAAGTGAATTGAGAAGGAAGTAATCATGAAGCATAATATTTGTTTGTTTCTAAAATTGGTTTGAAGATTGAGAACTAAGCATTTTCCTTTGTAAACACATATGGAAAATTTGGTTTTCTCTTTTTTGCTAAATAGTAAATTGTCTCTTTCTTTTAATTTGCTTCTTACATTGGAACATTTGAAAGCTAATTTTGAATGTGGCAACGAATCCAAGCCACATGAAGTTCTTTTTAAAAAATGTTAGCAACATTTTTTTTTTTTACAGAAATACGTTAGCAACATTAAGAAGTTCAAATCATTATTTTCTAGAAAATTTACAATCATAAATAACTATTTATATAATGTCTTGGTGAATGCTTATTCTTACTTTTTTTTGTACCGAGAAAATAAACTAATGACATCCCCTATATATTATTTGGGGAGTACATTTATTAATATTTACATCATATTGTCATTACTTCAAAGAACAAATTTTATTTTCTCATTAAGGATATTTTAGTCATTAATTATTATGTGATCATTTAATTTATTAATTAATTATAATTTTTGTTTTAATTAATTAATTATTTTTTTTGAAAATTAGTTAAAAATAGATTTTATGAAGATTTTGTTGATTTAATTAAACACACTAATTAAATTAAATTAAATGTTGATTTAATTTTTCAAAAACAAGAAATTTGATGTAGATTGCGATTTTTTTTCGGAATGTTAATGTTAATGTTAGTTCCTCTTTATAATATCGAATATATTAATAGATATTTAGTAGATTTAAAAAAGTTAATTCATATCTGACTTATTTTAATTCATATTTGAATTTTAACAATGTAACATTGTAATTTAATTTTCAAATCTATTTAAATTGTAAAATTTGGTAATTAAAATAAAACAAAATATAATTAAAATTCAAATAAAAAATATCCAGAAATTTTCTGTTGGGAACAATATATCGCAATATCCAATATCGCTAATAGACATACTATCTTTGAACATAAAAATATATATTATACGAAATCAATCTTAGAATATCATGGGTTAATATTTCTAAAAAATCTTAATTAATATCTTAGAATGTCGCAATCTTCCAAAACTTTACTTTTTTCGGTTAAATCAAAAAAAATATCCTAATTTTATATATCATTTTCCCAATAGAAAATTTCCAATATCGTCGAGTATGAAAGATTGGTTTTATATTTCTGATTACAAAATATTTACGCAGATATTATAAAGATTCGATATTATAAAAACTGATATTATAATTTTCGTAAAGTTTTGGAAGAATTACAATTTTAGATATTTTTCTATAATTGCAATTTGTCTGTGCTATAGCACGAGATATATTCTAGTTTTTATTTTATTCATCTACAAGAACTTTCAAAACAATATTAATCCCATTGAAGATATATATAATAGTCTAATGAATTTTTGCTTGAGTGAACTTTGTAACGAGTATTACTAACCATATATGAAAGGTTCACAACCCACAAGAAATGACTTCTGAGTTCTTATTATATATTAATTTTTTCGACGTAAAATATTATGCAAGTTAGTAAATACAATCAACCTTTATGAAGAAAGAAACATAGCATGCCCACCAATCTAGATGTTTTTCTATTGAAACAATAGATCAAAATGAGTGAAAAAACATATCCAAGATATGTTTTTTCACTCAAAAATAAATATAAGTTAAGATATATAATAGATCTTCCTATTTTTATCCCAAATAAACCTAAAGAAAGGAAAATGGGAGCTAAATATAATGAATTTAAAAATAAAAATACAGAAACTATCCACAAATAAAAAATGACGGCTCTCCATCCTTAGCGGTAAATTTCTAAAATTGGAGATTACTTCTTAATCAAGTTTATTTAAACACCAAACCTTCACATTTTAAAAAATTCGCAGTACGATTCATCATCTAAAGGCTTTAGGCTCTCAAAGAAAAGAATAGCAAGAAAAAAACGACCTAAAGCCATGTCGAAAGCTTAGTAATTCTCCATTTAAATCTTAATCCCTTAAGAAAACAAGGGAACAAAAAAAATTGTTTAAATATTTAAAAAACTGTTTTCTGAGAAAAGAAATTATAAAAAAAAAAGATGGAGATGGCTAGGCTGTTAAAGTTGATGTTTATGTTTTGTATTGCCGGTCTGATTCCGACCATACGAGGCAACATTTCTGAGTTGGACGAGTATTGGTCGCAACGAGCCGACGAAGCCCGAGAATTCACTCTACAAGCTTATCATTCTGATCCTTACGAAGTCGTCGATCACTTTCATGAGCGTCATTACGAGTATGTCTAGTCAATATCTGAGTTTGAACCCAAAAACATTACTAATGTTTGATTCTTGTTTTGGTTTGGTGTATATATGTATATGTAGCAACTCTACTGATGTTACGGAGACCAAGGAAGATGGTGGTGCGAAGCCTGAAGAGGAGGAAAAAGAGGGCATTGAAATGCTCGGAAGCTCGACGAACAGCACAAGACGAAGCCTAAGAGGTAAAGGCAAAGGAAAATGGAGTAAGCTTAAGGGACCTTGTACCGCAAGTAACCCGATAGATAAATGTTGGCGTTGCCGTGCGGATTGGGCCAAGCGTCGTAAGAGGCTTACACGTTGCGTCCGCGGGTTCGGTCACAGGACGACCGGAGGAAAACGCGGACGCATCTACGTGGTCACAAGCAACCTCGACGACGACATGGTGAACCCTAAACCCGGGACATTGCGTCACGCCGTAATTCAGAAGGAACCTCTCTGGATCATTTTCAAGAACGATATGAGCATTCGTTTAAACCAAGAGCTTCTGATTAATAGCCACAAGACGATCGATGCACGAGGAGCTAATGTCCATATCGCGCATGGTGCAGGGGTCACAATGCAGTTTGTGAAAAACATTATCATCCATGGATTGCACATTCACCACATTTCCGAGAGTAGCGGTGGTATGATCCGAGACTCGGTAGATCATTTCGGAATGAGGACTAGAGCCGATGGAGACGGTTTATCGATTTACGGTTCGTCTAACATTTGGCTTGACCATATTTCGATGTCGAAATGTCAAGATGGACTCATTGATGCCATCGTTGGATCCACTGGCATTACAATCTCCAACTCTCACTTCACTCACCACAACGATGTGAGCATCCAAATCTATCCGTATACTTTAAGATTATATCTATTGATCATTGATATTAACCACTAAATTTGCAATTTTGGGGATATTTGTTTGTGTAGGTGATGTTGCTTGGTGCGCAAAACACGAATCAAGCGGACAAGCATATGCAAGTCACAGTGGCTTATAACCATTTTGGTAAAGGACTTGTGCAGAGGATGCCTAGAATCCGGTGGGGATTTGTTCATGTTGTGAACAATGACTACACTCATTGGGAGCTTTACGCGATCGGAGGTAGTCAAGGTCCAACGATTCTCAGCCATGGAAACCGATTCATAGCTCCTCCACACAAACCTCATTACAGAGAGGTACGTAAAAATGAAAACATATTGGGTTACATAGCACCAAATGAAAAGTTTGGGGTATTAGATTGTAAAACTTATGAATATTAATGAATGTAGGTGACAAAGAGGGATTATGCTTCGGAGGACGAGTGGAAACACTGGAACTGGAGATCTGAGAAAGATGTATTCATGAACGGAGCTTATTTCAGACAATCTGGTAATCCTCAATACAAAAGCGCGCACACGAGGAGACAAATGATCAAACCAAAACATGGAATAGCTGTTTCTAAGTTGACCAAATACGCCGGAGCACTTGATTGCAGAGTCGGAAAACGCTGTTAGAAATTTCTTTTAATTTACTATGATGTCTCAAACACAATTTTTTCCCAACATTTTGATTTTTTGCTTCTAATCTAGTTCAGGAAATAAAGAATTAAGGGGTGAAAATGATTTTTTTTAAAAAAAGCTCTAATTTGTAAGGATAAATATATATATATATATATATTTTTTTTTTTTTTGGGTAAAGAAAAAAAAATTATATAAAAGAGTAAGCGAAAACAGCTGCATCTTGTGCTACATAATAGTCCGCACTCCACATTTGATCACTTCAATTCAAACAACCAAAACTCAAGCATCAGTGCTTTATTGTCTTTTGACCAACATGTAGCTGATGTGTTACTAATATTTTGTGTTAGTAATATCTGATGTGTTATTATCCGAATTTAAATCTGCATAAAACATATTACTAAAAAAATGTGTTTAAAATGTTATTTAAGGGTAGATGACAATGATATTAGAGATTTTTCTTAATATAAAAATCTCAGCAGAGATTGGAGTTGGAACCATAATATCAAACATGTTCCGATTTGTTATGTGCTTAATTGCTTCATTGTCAAAGATCTCAACTATAAATGATAATTATACGGCCTGACAATAAAGCAAATAATATTGCCAAAGAATATCAAATGATGCCAAATATATTATCAAATGACAAAAATAAATATTATAATAATAACAAAAACAAAGATTCCTAGTACTCATTTCCATATAATCCGGGAAGGGAAAAAAAAAAGATTTCCTTCAGGGCCAAACCCGGCATTTCCTAAATTATGTATACGAATGCTTTCACTCAAAGTAAACACAAACAAAACCATCCTCCGATTTTAAAAATAGTTCAAAATTAAATCCATATAATTTTTAATTGATATATTTTGGAATATGTATATATAAATGAATCAACAATTCGTGAGTGAAATATTTGAGTAATTCATTCATTGTAAGAAAATAAAATCCCGTTAAGCATAACCGAGTTATAGTAAACCGATAAAGAGAGGAGCAAGTCGTATGTAAATATTTTAATGTGTGTATGTTTCCATATTTGCCCCTTTGCGAAGACCGAAACGGATAAAAAAAAAAAAGAATCCGCTGTTTGAGAAAAACACAGCCCATAGGAAAAAAAAGAATGGCCCCTGGTTTTGTATCGGTAATGGTATGTATCTTTCTATCTTCTCTTTTCATTTTTTTCCCCCTGTTTTATATCTCTCATTCTTTTCTTCTTTAAACCATTCCCAGATTCAGATTTTTTTTTTTATTTTGATCTCGGTGATACAGAGACTTTTTTTATTTGGTTGGGTTTGTTGAGATTTATGGGGTTTGAGAAGAAACCAGAGAAAGAGGTTTTGGAATCGATTTCTAGTAAGAATCAATGTAAGGCTAATCCCAATTCTGTTAATAATAATAATAATAAGAAGAAGAAGAAGAACAAGAATAAGAAGATGATGATGACGTGGCGACGGAAGAAGACTGATTCTCCGGCAGATGAGATCACCGCGGTGCGGCGGTTGTTTAATACTTGCAAAGAAGTGTTCTCTAATGGTGCTCGTGGAGTTGTTCCTTCTGAAGATAAAATCCAACAGTTACGAGAGATTCTTGGTATACAATTTTATTAGAGTTTTCCATTTCTTTTTTTTTTTTGGGTTTTCAAAAAGTTCCGATTTTGATTGTATGAAATATCAGACAATATGAAACCAGAGGATGTCGGTTTAACTCCGACCATGCCGTATTTCCGACCAAACGTCGGACCGGAAAATGGGTCTTCGCCGCCGATAACGTATCTGCATCTACACGAATGTGCTCAATTCTCGGTAATTTCACACTCTCATTTGTATTGTTCTCTTTCTTGTGGTATAAGTAATCATGATTAGGGTTTTATCGCAGATTGGGATATTCTGTTTGCCGCCTTCTGGTGTCATTCCACTTCATAACCATCCAGGGATGACAGTTTTTAGTAAGCTACTCTTTGGTACAATGCACATCAAGTCGTATGATTGGGTGGTTGATGCTCCAAGTAAGTTTACTTTCATCCCAAGAAAACTTTGTGAGCTGTGAACACTTGTTTGTTATTGTTATCTTGCAGTTAATATATGGTTTGCTTTATTCGGGTTCATTAGATATTAGAATGAGCATTGTGATAGAAGTGAAAAAGTAAGTCACTTTTTAACTTCTTATGTAGAAGATCCAATATCGCAATTTGGTGAAACGTTATAGGCTATGATTGGTAATACCCAAAATGGTGGAACGTTGATATAGGGGATGTGGTATACCACTTTTTGTCATTTACACAGTTTTGCTTAGTGACTTTTTTTTATGTCTGGTTGTTCTGTTACAAAGCAAAGTTGTAACAGTCTCTGTTTTAGACTTCATGATACTGTAAGTAAAATTAAATCGCTTTGTCTTACCCCAACTGTAGTGAGAGATCCAAAAACCCGGCTAGCAAAATTGAAGGTGGACTCAACATTCACCGCACCATGCAACGCCTCGATTTTGTATCCGGAAGATGGCGGGAACATGCATCGGTTCACAGCGAAAACAGCTTGCGCGGTTCTAGACGTGCTCGGCCCTCCTTACTCCAATCCAGAAGATTGCACTTATTTTCTAGACTTTCCTTTCGACAAACTCTCATCAGGTCAGCTTTCTATACATACTAATCATGATAGTCTTTACGAAATTAGCATATAGATTAAAAGTTCATGTTGTTTTCAGAGGACGACGACGTTTTGAGAAGTGAAGAGGAGAGGGAAGGTTATGCATGGCTGCAAGAAAGGGATGATAATCCAGGAGATCATACGAACGTAGTTGGAGCATTATACAGTGGCCCAAAGGTTGAAGATTGAGAGCTCTTTTATCCATTTCACTTTTCAGATTTCGAATCAGCTTCTTTTTTTTTTTTTTTCCCCTTCTCTTAGTTTAAATTCTTCTTTGTACATAAAAAAAGGAAAGCAAAACAGGAAAAAGGAAAGATCTTTACTGGTTTTAGTCTAAATCTTGGTCTCTGTTCAAGTTCTTTATTTCCAATAGTAACCAAAATAAAATAGACTTGACTTGATATGAATCATCAGCTTTGGTGTATTCCGATTGAGGGTTTAGAATTTGTTTTCACATTAAATTTTAATTGGATTTTTTTGTTGGTGATTAAATTTTGTTTTTTTTTTTTTAAATGATAAAACGCGACACAACACCATTTTAACCCAAAAAAAAAATCAATTTGTTTTTCAAAGCTTAAATGGTTGCAAAAAGTTTGCCAAAAAAAAAATGGTTGCAAAAAATGGGACATACTAATTCGTTTGAGAAGTTGATCTCTTTGGTTCATCATTCATAAATTTTGGCATGCAATGTGAATGTTGCAGACAGAAAATCGATAACCCATTATGTAGTCCGTTGCAAACATTTTTCCTTCAACCATTTATAAGTTTTTGTCTACAACTGTAGTGGATATATGTCGATTCCAAAAATAGAACAAAACAGTTCGTAAAATAATTAATCTGTCTTGGATGACTTCGATAAAATTAATACATATGAATTGTGGAAAAAACATCTTTATTTTTCTAATTTCTGTTGAGGTTGTATGCTGTAGTTATGACAAAGTACTTGGATATATTCCATAAAATAATCTAGCAATTTGAACATTCAACGATATAGCAATTAACCGGATAGTTGGTATAAAAAAAAATTGAATTTAAACCGGCCGATATGCTCAATTTCCACGGAGAAGAATAATTAGTAGTACGTACATAGTTAAAAACGGTATAAAATAATAGTTAAAAAAATAGTACAAAAAAGTTGAAAATAAATTTTTTTATCGTTTCTGATATCATGGTAAATTACAGTGTGGCCGTATAGTCCCTACCGCAGCGGTATAATCTACGGAGTTAGCGATCACATCCTATATTTCTGCTAATTTAGAATTGATTAATTTTGAATTCAAATATCTTGGATAATGCATAGAGATGGGAGCCTTAACCCAAATAGTAATAAAATAATCATTCATTCAATGACCAATCTTAAACCATTGACCTAAATTTCAATATAGAGAATCTCCAAGTTGTCTTTAAACTTATAAATCTTTCTTTAATTGTTTAATTTCCAAGTCTAAATCCAAACCATTGACCTTAGGTCAGTAGTAGATATTATACAATCTATTCGCAAGTTGATGACCCAAAAGTAACTTGTAAGTTTAGTATAACTGTATTTCCTATTAAAGACCAGCAAATACGAACTCTTTGTCACAATGCAGATAACAAACATTTTATACCAACAACTTTTTTTCTTTTTCTTTCACATCTCTATTTTTATCAATAACATGCATTATATAGATTTAAATCTAGCATAATTACATCATTAATAAAAATTATTGGTTATTTTCATGCCAAACAATTTCATTAATATCAAAAGATTACAAAATTATTATACAGAATTTTCTTATAAATTATATAACCAGATATATGCGACATATAGTGAACAAGATACATTAAAAAAATGAATTTGACGATAATTTATGTATATAATCTTTACTTACTGATAGGTTACAAACAATTAGTTTATTATAAATCTAAAAATTCTTTATGTATCTAATTATTTTCAGAAAAGATCGTAACTGATCATACCTAAAATATTTGTAGGAGATATATACATTTAAGCAAAAATCGAATGTACATACTTAATCGACTTAGTCCATTTAAATTTTCAAAACTAACTAAAGGGATATTTTATTTTATTAGGATTTAAATATATTTTAACACCAATTTTTATTTCAATTACTCGACGTAATATCTTTAATTCATTAATTGTTTTAACAGATGAAATATAGAAAAAAGAATAAATTGAAAACCTATAATTAATAATTTCATTTAAATTTCCGTCAGAAGTAATAAAATTGACAAGGTCATTTCTAATTTCTTTATAAATATTTTGGATATATTAACCAGGTATAAAACCAATTCTATTGAAGTTCAGGTCAAGATCGCTGATCTGTCTTTGCGAGTCTCAGAGACATGTTAGCTGACCCTTTCATTCACTCATTGTCTGAAAAAAAAAACAATTTTTTTCTTGCAAATTTATTAAATAGTGTGGCCATATGAACATAACTAATTACACTGCAACTGATTAAACAAAATTATCGCTAATTAGAAGAAAATAATTAATACAGTTGACCAAAGACTTTTTATTGTCTAAATAAGACTAAAAGGTTGATAATCTTCCTTTGTCTTATTATGGATGATTAAGCATCAATAGTTTTCCACATAAAATATTTAAACTTCAGCATCACTCTTTAAAATGAAACTGAAGGGTTAGTTGTCACAAAACAAAACAATTTTACATTAAAAAGATGGAAATTACAGGTAGGTACCATGGTAACAGAAATGGCATAAATCAATAAATTACAAAAATTATCATAAAAATACTTTGAAAATTCCATGTAATCAGTGATTACAAAATAATTTTACTTAGTTGATGGAGTTAATCATGTGGGACGTGCTAATGTAATATCTCATTATTAATTCAATAGTTAGCTGTTTTTTTAATCAATTAAACAAAAGCCACATTGCGACCACGATTGTTTACTTAACCATATAATGAACTGTACACATTTATAATAGTTAACAAGAGAGTCTTATGTTTATAATTAATAAATTTACTTAAAAACAAAAGACAAATGGATGATGTAAGTTGAGTTGATCAAAATCTTTACTAAAATAGAAAAATCTGTGGGAGCTCAGATCCCCAAAAGATTAAAAAATGGAAACTATGATCGAGACCAAATTAAGTATTCAAGATTCAACTTGGCCTATATGTAAATATAATCATATTCACGAAATAAAATTATTAAATGTTGTGCGATCACAATTAAAAATCTTTTTTTCTTCTTCTTATAGTTAGGTACGGCACTACAAACAATTATAGTAGTGATTTGAAATTAGAACTAATAAATTGTCAGGTTGGAAGAATTGGAGACAGGAAAGACGACAATTCGCTAGCTTAATACATTAATAAGAAAAATGGTTAGCTACTTAATGTGTTCTCTTCGTAATTTTACTGATACTTACTAAAGAATAACGCTCATGTGTATAATTATAAATAATAAAATATGTATTTCGTAATATTAAGAGTTGAAACTAAATTATTTCTAAATCTTTATAAGAGAATAGAACAAATAATCATGTTTTTTATGAGAAAAAAATGCATGTTTGTTTTTCAACGCCATGCAGCGTTACGTCACTGACGAAATTTGAATGACAACTATCAAGTATCAACTATGTGAAGCATTTGACATTCGCATGTTGGTTATAAAATGAAATTAGATGTACACGAATATGATAATACCATTGGGGGAAAAAAAGCGATTAATCTTCTTATTAGCAAAGTCAATAGTTGACAAAATCATATAATTACCGTGTGTGACCAGCGTATTGACCGGTATACGCACCCTTTGGCCTACCATATGAACAAGGTTTATATTATAACAATAATCAAAAGCCTAATACAATAATACTGTTTTCCTTTCTCTTGTTGCATGATTTGACTTTTAGATTTGTTTCTGAATGACTTATTGTTGAATTTACGATTTACACGATTAACCAACGTGTTTTATTAATAGCATAGAAATCTTGTTTCTTTTAGTTAATTTTTTACACCATCCTCTTTCTTTTAGTAAAGATCGCTAATACTAAAAAAAAAAAAAAAGTTGAAAATAAAGTACAGAATAAAAATGTTAGAAACCCTAAATTTAGAAGTAACGGAATTTATGAAACACTGAAATGTCATTTTTTGTCACTGAAATGGTAGAACACAAAATCTGAAGAAAGATATCGTTATTATGCAATTATGTCGATTATCAATCAGAAATAATGAAATATTATCTATGTACACTTGGATAAAACATGTATTTGATGAGGGAGGACTAATAAATAAACAAAATAAAGAAACAATATAAGATTTAAAGAGTTGACGAATGCTCATGTGGATGTGAGGCCAAGAAATAGAAGAAGTCTTCTCCCATGAAGCTTCAAGGACATATCCTTTCACATTATACAACCTCTATTTGACGCCGTACATTTAGGCTCTTTCTTATAGGAATTAGTTTCATTTATTGCATTTGGACATTTAAATAATACTCTAATTTAATAATCAAGATCCATATAGACTCTACCTACACTTGGTTCAATTAATAAGAAGGAAGTTTATACTTTCTGTTAAAATTCATCACAGTTTTCATGTAAAAGTTCTTCATTAGATTTATTTCAAATATTCACTAATATGTATTCGAATTTATTTTTTATGCTTGTTTAATGTTAAAACATACAAAAAGATTCGAAAATTATACTAACTTTAATTAAAAAGTTTTTTTTGATGTACTAGCTGTAATATTTTTTTTAATTGACCCTACTAAAACGGAGAAGTAGTATTATTATCAACAAAGTCAGGAAATAATTTCTTTACTTTCGCTAGTTAGTTTAGAATAAATTACACAGATATGATTGGAGGAAAAGGTACCAAAATTCAATTAAAATAAAATTAAAAAATTGAACATGTTGAAGTGTTGACGCTTTGGGTCCCCTCGAAGAAACTTCACACAAACACATATGCTATAAGTAAAGGGTTTGATATTATGTCTGTGGAGAAGAAAAAGAGAAATCAAAAAGAAAGAAAATTCAAACAACAAGAAGAAGACAAAGATCTTATATTTCTAGCAATGGAGGTTCTTTTGAAATTACCCACTTCAGATTCTCCTCTTACGGATAAAGTTTTTGGATCTGTTCAAATCCATGAAACTAGTAAGGTAAATACCAACTCTATATGTACATATACAGAAACTATATATGTCTATGGAAGGAATTTAGATCACAAAACCCAAAAAATGTACCGTTCTTATTAATTCTTTATGGATTTTTTTTTTAATATGCTTTTATGTAATTATTGCAACTTGAGATGGATCTTCTACCCTATAATTGCTTTGTCTATCGTAATTGATAAAAATAAATAAATAAAGAACTTAAAACTTTACCGCGTTCATTTTTTATGGAAACAAGAAGATTATATCAGTTATCTAGAAATTACTTTAAAAGAGGATTGAATAATTCGTTAGAATTAAGAATGAATCGCTATGATTTGTTAGAATAAAGAACTCCTTGGAACAATTTTAGATTTAGTTGAGAAGTTGATCAATTTTTTATTCAATGATCTTAATTAGGGTGATGGTGATCATCAAGAACTTGAATCTGCCAAGGCCGAGATGAGCGAGGTGAAAGAAGAGAACGAGAAGCTTAGAGGGATGCTCGAACGAATTGAAAGTGACTACAAATCTCTCAAACTCAGATTCTTCGACATAATCCAACAAGAACCTTCAAACAACCCAACTCAAAATCAAAACATGGTTGATCATCCCAAGCCAACGACAACAGATTTGAGTTCTTTTGATCAAGAACGCGAGCTGGTATCACTTTCACTCGGGAGAAGAAGTTCTTCGCCGAGTGATAGCATCCCCAAAAAGGAAGAGAAAACAGACGCAAAGAGCGCAGAATTCAACGCTGACAAAGAGTTGACCAAGGCCGGCTTGACCTTAGGGATCAATAACGGCGACGGCCGTGAATCAAACATGAGTTTATCTATGGAGAATCCCGCCAATTCTAGCCTGGAAAATAGCACAGAAGAAGCTCCTGGAGAAACTTGGCCGCCAAGTAAAGTTACCGGAAAGAGAAGCTCTCCGGCACCAGCCTCCGGTGGCGATGTTGATGGTGAGGCCGGTCAACAAAATCATGTTAAGAGAGCTAGAGTTTGTGTTAGAGCAAGATGTGACACACCAACGGTGCGTCCTTTTAATTTATACATTTTAAATTGATCTATAGCGTTGGTCACTATAACACAATTTGATTATGTATCTATGACCAATGTTGATTCGGACATGCTTATTATATGTTGTATAGATGAATGATGGTTGTCAATGGAGAAAATATGGACAAAAGATTGCGAAAGGAAATCCATGTCCACGAGCATATTATCGCTGCACGGTTGCACCTGGATGTCCCGTTAGAAAACAGGTATATATCTACCAAATAATCAAATATATCTATGGTTTTAATCCTGGTTTTTCAGTTTTTGAAAGAACAGACATGAAATTGAATTAGTCTGGTAAAATATTAATTTTAGTTCATTTTCATATGAACTAGTCAAATTTAATTCAAAAAATACTGTGGTTTGGTATTCATTTGGGATTGGTTTGGATGTGATTTGAGTTTTTTCATTCATCAAAATATTAGACGATATAAAGGAAAAAAGAATTTGTTGGTCTTTTCGATGATTTTTTTTTAGTTTAACTTGGGTTAGATAGAGGCATCATGAGCCATTTATAATTCAATATCGTTTTCAGACTAGTAGTTAGAATGGTGTCCATATACATCTAAATTGAACAATTCCTACTATGACCACGACTGTTTTGTTTTCTTGCGTTTGCGTTTCCATGTTATTATAGAAATATTTGTAGCGGCCAATGTACATATTAAAATAAAAAAAATCTAACTATTTCTCTTAAACCATGGATGTTTTAGGTCCAAAGATGTGCAGATGACATGTCCATACTAATCACAACCTATGAAGGAACACACAGCCATCCTCTTCCACTCTCAGCCACCACTATGGCCTCCACCACCTCAGCCGCCGCCTCCATGCTCCTCTCCGGCTCCTCCTCCTCATCAGCCGCCGAAATGATAGGGAACAACCTCTACGATAATTCAAGATTCAACAACAACAACAAATCCTTCTATTCACCCACCCTTCACTCCCCATTACATCCCACCGTCACTCTAGACCTCACCGCCCCACAACACCCGTCTTCTTCTTCATTGCCTTCTTTAAACTTCAACAAATTCTCAAACTCTTTCCAAAGATTCCCATCCACAAGCCTAAATTTCTCTTCTAATGCATCATCATCATCAAACTCGTCAAATCTTAACCTACCGGGGATTTGGGGTAATGGGTATTCTTCGTATACTCCATATCCTTACAATAACGTCCAATTTGGGACGTCCAGCCTAGGAAAAACAGTCCAAAATAGCCAGTCCTTAACCGAAACCCTAACAAAAGCGCTTACTTCCGACCCAAGTTTTCAATCGGCGATCGCAGCAGCGATCTCAACTATGGTCGGATCCAACGGGGAACAACAGATCGTCGGTCCACGGAATTCTATTACAAATAACATTCAACAAACCACCACAACGAATAATAACAAAGGATGTGGAGGCTATTTTAGCAGCTTATTGATGTCTAACATAATGGCGAGTAATCAAACGGGTGCGTCTTTGGACCAACCATCGTCGCAACTTCCTCCCTTCTCTATGTTCAAAAATTCTTCTTCATCTTCTTCTACGACTAGTTTCGCGAACAAGGAGGAGAAAAGCTAGAGATTGTTTTTGTTTTTCTTAATTTTTGGGGTGATTTTTTATTAGGTGTTTTAATATTGTATCAAAAGATGTTGATTCTTGTTCGTCCATCTCTCAAAAGTGTTTATTTTTTCTTTTTAAGTTAGGGGACTGTGGAACCGAATTCAAATAAACCAAATTTTATGTACAATTTTAATGTTTTCTTGTGTATAGCAAATATTTATTCTATTTATATTTAGGTTGAGATGATACAATAATTCATTTATCTACTAAAATAATCAAAAAATAATGAAAATTGAAAATAACAAACCGAGAGTAAAAAATACAATTTGGTCAAGAACATTACAATTTGAAAAAAAAAACAAAACAAAAAAGAATAATTAAAAAAAAACATATATAAACAAAAACAGTGAAAAATACATTTACACCACACGCGAGTAAAAATTAAGACCACGCGCCAATAATGCGCGTTAATGCTTCTCGTCCAACTTTTGAACTAAAAGTGTGACGGATCTGATAGGCTGACTCAGCCTTAGTGGGCCTTAATAAATGGGCTTTAGTGAGAAATCCTTGACATATAACGTAAAAACCCAAATGATTATGTGATGTATCATAAAAATGGTGTGTTTGTGTTTTATCTATGACTATTAGAGTTCGGTGATTCATGCAGCTTTAGTTGTAAAGATTTTTTTTTTTTTTTTTTGCTGTAAAGATTTATGTGAGTAGTTTTTATTTGTGATAAGGAAAAAAATGATAATCAGAAACACAATCCGGTTTTATCTCCTAACTTCTCTGTGAATCACAAATTGGTCACAATTTCCTATTTTTGTCTTATATTATCTAATAACATTCAACCTATAAATACTTACCAAGAAATTCATCTGACTCATATTACTTCTAATTCTTTTTTTTTTCTTTCCTCTTCAATATGGCGAGAGTTTCTATTTTGTTATGTTTGGTTCTATTGGTTACATTAGGAGTTGTGATAAGTGTCTCATTTGCCGATAACATTGAAGTAAAATCGAAACATCTGGAGAGCAGTAAGGAAGATAAGAATGTTGATCATAATAGTAAACACAAAGAGAAAGGAGGTGAAAAGGTCGATGGTGATCACCATGCCGGTTCTGATGATGATGAAAACGATAAAAAGGACAAAAAGAAAGGGCATGCTGTGCATAAAAAGGGTGATCAACATGAAAAGAAAGACAATGTTGATGAGAAGAAGCATGGTGATAAGAAGAAGTGTGCTGGTCATGATAAAGATGATATTGATGATTATGATGATGATGATGAAAAGAAGCATAAGGATAAAAAGAAGGATGGACACAGTGACGATGATGATGATACCGACGATGATACCGATGATGATAACGATGATGACGACGATGATGATGAAGATGAAGTTGATGGAGATGATAATGAGAAGGAGAATATCGGGTTATACGAGCTCAAGAAAGGAAATCTAACGGTCAAATTCACAAATTGGGGTGCTTCAATCATGTCTCTCCATTTCCCAGACAAAAATGGTTAGTGAACCAAATCACAATTAATTGTTAGCCAAAATACAACTCATATTATATATACATATATAACTTTAAAGATTTATTAATCATAATGTTCAATACGGATTTTCAGGAAAAATTGGCGATGTTGTACTTGGCTATGGTAGCGTCAAAAGTTACAAGGTATGTAGAAAACTCTTTTTACCGTGTATTTTATTTTTTTAATGTGTTTGAATTTTTTTTTTTGGGTTATACTAAACTAATAAAGTAATTTGTGACCCTAATTTGTAATCACTAATTAGACCGATAAGGTGTATTTTGGAGCGACCGTGGGCCGAGTAGCAAATAGAATAGGAAAGGCCCAATTCAAATTGAATGGTAAAGAGTACAATACAAGTGCCAACGATGGCAAAAACACACTTCATGGTAAATTAATTATGAGTGCTAAAACATAATTAGATCAATCAGTTATGATTTATATGGATAGGTGTAATTAATTAACACTTTTTTTAATTTAGGTGGGAAGAAAGGGTTTGGGGATGTTGTGTGGGCAGTTACAAAACACAAGTATGATGGCAAGAAACCTCACATTGTCTTCACTTACACAAGTCCTGATGGCGATCAAGGTCCAAAACTTTTGATTTACAAACCTCACAAATCTTTCAATTTTTTTATTTTCACTCCGAACTTTTGAAATGTACTATTTAAGGAAGAATTTAACGATAACTACTTTTTTTATATATACCGATAGGGTTTCCCGGGGAACTCAACGTCACGGTGACATATAAACTTGTCAAAGACAATGAACTGAGTGTGGTGATGGAGGCAAAGCCTAAAGATAAAGCAACTCCGGTGAACTTAGCTCATCATACTTATTGGAATCTTGGTGGTCATAACGCTGGGGATATTTTGTCTGGGGAAATTCAAATCCTCGGCTCAAGGTATACTCCTGTCGACGGTGAACTCATTCCAACCGGAAAAATTTCTCCGGTGAAAGGAACACCGTACGATTTTCTCAAACTCCGTCCTATAAAAGATAATATGAAGGATCTTAAAACAGGGTGAGTGGTAGCACATATTTACTTTGCTAAATTATAAATTTTGGTATGATTAGTTACCTATATGATTGTGTTTCAATCTTGCAGATATGATATAAATTATTGCTTAGATGGTAAGGCGAATAAGATGAGAAAAATAGTGGAACTTGTAGATAAGAAATCAGGGAGAAAAATGGAGTTATCCGGGAACCAACCGGGTTTGCAATTCTATACCGGAGGAATGTTAAAGGATATCAAAGGGAAGAGTGGAGCAGTTTACCAAGCTTACGGGGGGTTATGTTTAGAAACACAAAGTTATCCAGACGCATTAAATTATCCGAACTTTCCTTCACAGATTATCGAGCCAGGGAAAAAATACAAACACACAATGCTCTTCAAGTTTTCGATTGTTTCATAGATTGTTTTAGATTTTGGTACATGGTTACCTTTGGAACCATGTTCAATGTTCATGAAGAAGAAACTAGTTATACTGTAAGTTTGTAACAATTGTTACTCTATCAAATTTCATGAACCTAACGTGTATATTCCATCTGTACTTAGTTTATGTATAACTCATAAGCACTATTTTTTCCTCTTGTTTTGATGCGTAGTTTTGGTTATGAAAATAATTTCATAACTAAATGATGACCAAATTTTCGTAGTTCTTTTTTGATATTTGTTTATTCTGTATAACCATATGACTATATAACCATATATATATATATTATCATAGAGGCAAAATTCAGTGCCCTATGAATTTGATTCAAGATCCGAAACCAGTTTGTGATGAATATAACTCCACTGAAGACGTACCTTAAGGGTTTGATACTTGTATCTAAGAGTAAGATCCCCACCAACAAGAGTCAAGGACGTACCAATCTCAATAAGATGCTCACACCAAGTGTTTTCAAGAATCTTGACGTCCTTTTTTAAGCATCTTCGTCTTTTTTTTTCGGTATAATACAAAACATCTTTTCGAAGACTTTACTCATTGGTTCATCAAACAAATACCCTTGGGGCATATGTTGAGATGTCGCTCGTGGGCATAGACTTTCTCGTCTCGGCTTTTTGTTATTTCAGTAAATCCAATTGTGATTAAAAAAAAAAAAAATTAGATCTTTCGAACGAAACCAAACTAAATAAGAAAAATAAGTTTGTGATGCACCAACTTTAACGAGATACGACTTTATATGTAATCGCTTAAGAATAGTTCATCGACCCCAATATGTACATTTAAAAAAAAAAGTTATATATACATTTACACATTATTATCGGGCACAAGCAAAGGTATAAATCAATGTCCTCTGCAACAAATTACGAAACAAAACTCACACATCCTCTCAATTTTCTTTAGAGAATTATTAGTTATTATCATTTCAAAGTATAATTACTTAACTTTAAGATCGAATTAAAATACATTTAACGAGATTATGGCGGGTCATTCAATTCGTTAGACGGTGTTTGTTAAATCAAATGTAGAAAAAAGCAGAACATTTTATAGGAGTTGACCTATCCATTATCATCAACATAAACATGTGCACTTCACCAAAATTCTTATACAACCATATAAATTATATAAGAAACGCAAGATCTCACATGCCATTATCTAGCTATGTATATATTCCATAAACTACGTATGTAAGTACGTACACGTATTGAGTGATGTCCGAATAGAATAGTAGAGTTGACGTATATATAATTTTGAGATCTGACCATAAAATTTAAAGTTTTATAATAACTTTTTTTTTTTATCCTAAATCTATATAAAATTATCTTCTGCATACCGTTAAATATAAAAACTAAACATGTATCTGTATTTCAAAAATTTAAAGTCGTGCGGATTTCTGTCGAAGATTCAAAACTTTTATTATAGACAAACAATTCGTTTCAATTTACTTGGTGAAATTGAAACGTTTGGTTTAGTAATTTATCACAATAGATTTAAGAAAAACCATTGCCTAACAACTTAACCACCTCATAATTAATTGGATGCTACACAATACAAATACATTTTTAATTCTAAACATATTTATTTGTGTATTAGATTTTTTTGGCCAAACTTTCACAATCGCAAGTTTGAGTTTTTGTGGGAAGTAAAGTAGTGGCAGTGAGGTCACATGGAGAGCCCACAGAGAAGAATAATATTTGGTACTCTATTTGTTTTCTTGTGTAATAAAATAAATAAATGTATATATATAGAGAGTTTCTAATTAAAACTTAAAAATTATCAATATTTAAATTCAAAAGCATCCAAAGATCCGAAAAGCTAACTAGATGAGTTAACTATTCTCCGAAACACTGTTTCACTTCTGTTCTCTTTTTGGACTTTTCTTCTTCGTCTTTGGAATGTGTGCTTCCAATATCCTCAGTTACCAGTTACCAGTTACCAGTTACCAGTTACCACTATCATTATTATCTAAATTTGTTAATAATAACTTCCATACTAGTTGGTTACTGTAAATATCTTAAATAAATAAAACGTTTTACTGACTTATATCAGCTCGAGTTTCAGTTCAAATTCTTTTATTTATATATATATATATAAAGAAGTTAAATCAATTTATGAAAAGGACAACAGTACTCTCAACATCGTAATTGAATAAAAAGTATATTGTATTTAAATGGATTTGAGGCTTTGAGCATTAGATCTATATATGTGCGACTAACTACGTGACAAACATTACATAGTGTTTTAAATTCTGGTTTAACCCTATACATAGAGTTTTATATTCTGGTTTAATCCTATACTATTAATCGCAGAGTGCAAAATAGAAATTAATCAAAAAATTGTTAAAAATTACATTACAATACCACCAATCTTTAGTGTTTTTAAAAGAATTTCATTAACGATACAACAGTAATCAAAAAAATAATATAATTAAATCAAAAATCGTAAAAACTCTTAAATATTATTAGTATGTTTCTACAAATTAAAATAGTTTTCTCTCTCTCTCATTAATTATGAACAAAAATTCAAAATTAATCTTTCAAAAATTATTAACCAATCAAAATTGAAATCCTACGATTTGTTATCTAATAATACCATATTATTTATTTTCAGTTATTATATTTGTAAGATTTTATTAAGATTTAAACTTATGATTCTTGTATCATCTTTGTTTGGTCTTATTTTCAAATTATTTTGAATTATCATATTATATATATTTAATAAAAATTTGTGTAGATGTTGTGATTCGAATTTTAAAAAATGAAGATATATTATGTTCCTCCGGTTTGGCTTACCAGATATTTTTAATTTTATTATAAGCTTGTTGACAAAAAAATGAAGATATATTACTAAATCGATGAAGAATAAAAATGTGTGTTCAACGTCTCACATCGGCTAAAAAATTTGGACAATAATTCAGAGTCATATTATAAAAAATATCAAAAGGATTCTAAATCCGAATGATCATGAACCTTGAATTATTAGGAATCTAAAAATTTATAAATTTTATTCGGTTTAATCTGGTTCGTTATTTGAACCAATAATTCTACCTAATATAAGAAATAAGAAAGAACTTTTAGAAAGTTTCAAATATTATAAATATTTAAACTTTATATAAAGTTTAAAATATTATTAATATTTAATAAGGTTATAAAATTTTAAAATATTAATAATATTTAAACTCTATAGAAAAATTAAAATATTATTAATATTTAAGGTTTATAAAAGTTTAAAATATTTTAAATATTTTAAATTTAAATAAGATTTTCTGGAAAAAAAAGCCCTCAAAGTCTCTATTTTTTCCATTTTACCATTTATCTCCAAAAAATACCGGTTAATCTTGCAAAATCAAAAATAATACGCAATATTACCGTCTTCGTTACCGTCAAATTTGTCAAATTTTGATAAATAATATATGAAATCGAAACCCTCATGGCGAAGAGTCTAAATCTACCTTTAGAGTTTTAAAAATCCAATGTATATGACTTTGAAAATGTTTAGAAAATACGTATAATGGTTATATTGTATATTATTGTTGATTTCGTATGATTAATCTGTATTTTTTTAGATATAAGGTAAAGTTGCAAAAAATTGGCGAGTCAGAAAATTTTTTTTTGCAGAAAATCCATTTAAATATTATTAATCCTACTAATATTACGTCTTATGAGCTTTATTTGGTGATTGTAAACAAATTATGTTTTTCAAAATTAAGTTAGTAATTAAATTTGTTTCCGTATTGTTTTATTAAAAATACAAAATACAAAAGTTTTAAGTAATAAATAAAAATATCAGATTCTAACATATAAAATAGATAACAAAATAAATTTATTGTTTAAAAAACAATAAAACATTATATAACTTTCTCCTATTTTAGTTTCTATATTTATTTTCACATCTCCAATGACTTCAATTTAGATATAAAATTATATTAAAATATTAAAGTTTACAAATATGAACTAACTCAAATTTACACTAATACTAAAATTAAGACAAAAATAATCGAACGGTGACATTAACAACATAATGTCGTACATTAAAATTAGCAAACCAAATTTTAAATTTGAAAATAAACATATAAACAAATTGTAGTACTAAATATCATACTTTAACTATAATGTTTTATTTATTAATTAATGTACTTAAAAAAAAATCACCGTGTTAGTACCTAGCTAGTTCATTAAAATGTTAAAGATATATTATAATGTTGGTATGAGTTCGTTCTTTCGATTTTGCAATTTACAAGTACTATGAGAAGAAAAAACATATTAAAATAGCAGAGAAAATTTATTGTAACTAAATTATTATTAGATTAGGGAAAATTTATGATAAAGAATTATAACAATTGTTCAAACTATTAATTAACATTTAATATATAATAAAATGAATGGAGACTTAGAACAAAATATCTATATATATATATATATATAGATATTATATCTATACTAGTTTTGATGGATGATGTTTTACGAAAATCAGGGTAACTACTATTTACGCAAAACATTATCTTATATATATATATATATATATATATATATATATATATCTTTAAAAAAAAATCACACACGAGAACACGATTTTACAAAGTAAATTAAAAGGTAGATGGAAAAATGTCAGATGTAAGATATATTTCATGGCTCATATTGTGTCAATGGCAGAGCTGGAATCCCACTCGAAGGCACATGCATCTGGAATTTCTCATATGTTTTTGTTATTTTCTTTTTAGCTTTGTGCTCCAACCTAGCAAAATATTTAAAATTTATATATATTTTTAGCTTTGTATTCCAACCTAGCAAAATATTTAAAATATATATATGTATGTATGTATGTGTTGTTATACTTTAAAAGAAAAGTAGGAAGTCATTTTGACACATTCACTTCAAAAAGCTGGATTTTAGCAAAAATAAATAAATTTATTTGCAAAATTAGTGAATAAAAATGATGTTATGCGACTAACAAGAAGCGATAGTAAAAAAAATCTTCATTTCTGACGAAAATCTTTAATAACATGTTTTAATGCACTGTTTTGTTATATACGGATATATATTTGATATGAAAGAAAAAATTATTCATTCAATTGAAGTAACAAGAAAAATCATACTACAAATTTGTTGAGTATCCCCTATACACCAATTCTCTACAAACCCAAAGGGAAAAAACAAAAAAACATAATAACCCAATTCAATTTAATTTAAACAGTGCCAAATAATTTCAAAATACTCAATTAAAAAAAAAATCTACGAAATTTTCTTTTGATGATAACAATGATATCAAGATGAGTATGATGTTGAAGATTATGATGTGTTGTTCTTAGACAATATAATCAATTGAACTGATGATGATTGTGATGTTGTTGCTGCTGGTCAGGCCATGCCCAATAACTAGCCGACGTCGTTTCATCAATACCATTGAACATATTGCAAAATCCTTGATCTTGTTCTTGAACCATCTGATGATCGATATGGGTCGAGGTCGTGGTTGCGGTCGCAGATCGGATTGAAGAAGGGAAAAGATCTTTGATCATGCTCACATGATTTATGTCTGAAGTATTAGTATTATGATTATTTTCTGTGCTTCCATTGTTGCTCCATGAAGCTTCTGCCAATTCTCTCTTGATCTTTGCTGATTCTTTACCATCGTGTTTCTTCAATGCCACTAACTGTTTTATGTGCCAATATCATCACACGTAAACCAAAGTCAGTGGAGAGATTTATTCACATATAAATTTATTAATTTGTTAGTAAAATAAATTATCGTAATGTCAACTCCACAAGCACATGGGAAGTTTACTAATTTAAAATGTATGTACACAAGAATCTTTATTTACTAATAAAAAAGAGTTTATAATTAATGTCTTTTGACAAACATCTTTGCGTTGGATCAAGAGCCTATCAATAATCTAATTGCAAATGATATCATAATATATATATATATATATAAGCCATTCTAAGATCTCCAACTACGTGTTAATCCATAAAGGTTTTCCTTTTGTATATGCTTGATGAAATAATAATTCATTAACTAAAATTCTACAAACTATCAATACACATTATTTTTTCAATCGTATAGACCATGAAGAACCTATAATATTCAAACATTCATATCAGTTTAATCGGAAATCGTTTTAATAAGGTTAGCCTATACAAGTAACGTGATGATGTACAAAGACTAATCGAATTTGTATGTATATTACATACCTCAGCATGTAGTTTCTTGTTGTGGGAAAGAAGAGAATCATTGTCCGATTTCAAAACATCGAACTGTTTTTTGAGAGAATCATAGTCTCTCTCGAGCTGCTTTGTCTTCCACCTAGCTCTCCTGTTCTGAAACCATATCGCAATCTGCCTAGGCTGCAACCCTAAAGCCTTAGCAAGCTGCATTTTCCTTTCCGGCTCCAGCTTGTTCCCTAGCTCGAAGCTCTTCTCTAATGCCCTAACTTGCTCTAAATTCAGCCTCTTCTTCTTCTCTCCTAACATCATATGTGACCCATCATCTGATAGATTGTCTTCCTCACCTACCTGGTCTTGATCATTCATGTTGTTCGTCGTGGACGGGCTTTTTTGAGTTAGATGATGATGATGATGATCTGATACTCCCGTAAACGACATTGATCTGTTCATCATGTAGTTTCCTCCTCCCCCTCCTCCCCCTACACCAAAACAAAGACAATGAAGTTTAGCACTTTTTCTTTTTTTGGCCACTTAGGATCCAAGGTCAAAACCCAGATTGATCTCGTAGTCGCTATGTGAATTCCGAAGTGACCAAACATCCAATGGAAAATTGATAACTTTTGTATTTTTTGGTAAAGTGGGGACCCTTTTCACAATCTAAAATCTTGAAATTTTCTGTCTATAAGTATGTGAGAGAGAGAGGTACTTACCATAGAAGAGGTGAGGAGGGCAAGAAGGGAGAGAGGTAGGGGAAGGTAAGTGATGAGCGTTGTCTTCATGGAGTTGCTGAAACATGAATCCATGTTGTGGAAATGCCATTTCCAATTTATCCTTCTTGATTATTACTATATATTGTTCCTTCCCTCCTCATACATACATATATATATATATATATATATATATATATATATACAAACGCTCAAAGCCCACCAATGATCAACTCTTCTTATGAATTGTGAGCTGATCAATTTTCTAGATTAGATCAATAAATTATTGGAGAACAATACACAAGATCTTTGAAGTTTTCTTTTGAGGGAGAATTAGTGAGAAGTAGAAGGAAGAGATCAGTTCATAGGAGGTTTGTATAGGACCCACCCTTTATACCATCTAAGCTTTTAGGGCATATGCTTATTTTTCTCCTCATTCAATTTGTATAGGACACTTGGGAAATTAAAATTAAAATTAAATAGCACATGGATATGTACATACATTTTCCACTTCATTTATATATACTGTTTAATCTTATGCTACTAAATATACAGCTTAGCTTATACATATATACAACTATAAACCAACTAATACAACTGATTTGACATTTTTCTATTAAAGTAATTCTTTTGTCACACAATTATTATCCTAATATTCACAACTAGATCTCAAGATTCACCGATATATTATCTTTGACGGATATGATATAAAGATTAGCTAAAAAAATCTAATTACAAATTTTAGATCAAGGAGATAATCAGTGTAAAATGTTGAAACTCTCTGTTCTAAACTTTTAGATCTACTCATGTACAATATAATTAATATATACGAACATGTAATCATTTTAAGAAGATAAGCAAAAAATTAAAAGAAATGATGACACCCATTACTCTCAATCCTCGAATATAGGCGTAGCATTAGGGAAATTGTCATCAATACTAATAGTGTTGGAACGGTACGCTCGAATACATTAATTTAGTATGTATATAGGGCATGGATTTTTTTTTTTCAGGTGTAATCAATAATTAATTATATTATATTATATATCCTCCGAATATCTAACTGTAGTTTGTACGTATAAGGTTTGCTAGTGCGTATAGATCACCGATTGTATATTATTGCATTTTCCAATTTTATTATTAGCATTTTACGTACTGTCGCGTACATATATTACTTTTCTTAAAATGATTAAATTTTTCTCATAAGAAAAATCACACTCATTAGTTTTTTGAAGAACATTCCACAGTACAACTTAAATGCATGTGTGTTCTTCTCACAAGGTAATCGCGTTCACACCATGCACCGACCTAAGTATTTCTTACATAACCAAGGTTATAGTCTTTATTATTTAGATTCAAATTTATAAGTGATAACTATTAATTGTGTCAAAAAAATTTTTTTTTTTAAAATAGTAGCTAAAGTCTTTTTTTTTTAACTTATAAGTTATAATAAACATTCTATTAAATTTTAAAAGTTTGGGGTCAAAATATTAAGGGTTATCTCTCTCTCTCTCTCTCTTTCTAGACTTGACCTAAATATTTTCTAATAAAGCTCTTTCTAGACTTGACCTAAATATTTGATCATTTATAGAAATGCTGATTCCAAACCTCGGTTAAGACTTAAACAAAATTATATATATATTTTTTTAAAACTTGAATTCGATTTAAATAAAACCATTCAGCTTATATAAATTGTGAAAAAAATATATATAAATATATATGATATAATTTCATTGTATATTGTGATAAATAGATATTGATTGGCAACATGATGATTGAGATTCTCTTTCTTTCACTCTACTGAATTTTGGAAAGAGTTTTTATGAGTATCCAAGGTAGATGTGAAAGATAAGAGACCCACCACTAGTGTTTCCCAATTGTCATATCTATGTGGTGGCTTTCGCATTATCAAACATATAAAAAACATTATTTTTACATTTGTTAGTATATGGTATAATGTAATATAGTATTTGAATACAAATAAAAGAAATGGGTCCTACAATATAGTGCCACAGACCTGTCCTACGACAAGGTCTTTCACATGCTTGTATTGGGAAAATTTGAAAGAGTATTAACACGTATCTATCTATCCGCTTTGGAAATATGCTTTTGTTGCAGAAAATTATTGAATGTCTTTAAAAAAAAACATTACAATATAATATAAAGAAAATATAAATATATGATCTGAAGCTTCTCCAACTAGCTCCACTGCTCCCATGTGCTCTGCTTCCTCTACTTCTCTCTGCCTCTTGCTTGGGATACTTAAACTCTCCACTCTTTACTATTTTTTAAATATATATATTTAACAGGTTCTTTTCTTCTTTCGTTATATTTATAAAGTATAAACGGGTTTGTTTGATCGTTTCTTTTATGTTAGTTATTGGCCCAGTCATATTTTATATGTAAATTAACCGTAGTGTTGTTAATAATCATTTTTCTTATCTTAATTAACCGAAGCTAAAGCGATGGTTCGTTTCTTCACAATTATTATCATGCGGCAAGCAAAGTATCTAGAACTAGATTAGGTCACGCTTGAATGAATATCTTAATAGTTAATATATATATATATATATAGATATATATATTTATAATAGTTAATATTTGAAATCAATATCATAATGAAGTTAGATACACATTAAAAGCCTCTATAAAATTTAATGTAATTTGATACCGACTATCACTTACATTCAAATTCATATACTTCATGTTATCGACAAAAATATAAATATAATTTGACACCCGGAAACATTTTAGAGCCAGTTTCAAATTTTTAAGAGAGTATGTGCAAAAAATATTTTAACGTACCTTTTTAGAAAGACGATTTCAAAAAGTTTTTAAGTCTACAAATGGAATTTAGTTTAAAACCAAATGTTTTTATGTAAATAACTACTTTATATAAATAAACTAAAATAGTTATACCGTAATTGTGAGAATAGTTCTGACAATACATGTAACTTTCCAACTGCATTTGGACAGTCGAGTGTTCTACTTTGATAAACTCGAAAGAATTGCAATAATCCTGATTGAACTCATAGTTTGCGTTATTACACGAAGAAAAAAAAAAACTAATGTAGCATTTTATTGATTCGCAAAGTTCAAAACAATTTTACTAATGGGCTAACTCGGTCGTGCATTTGGGCCGCTAATTTCGAGACTTGGCGCATTCGCCACAGTGACGCGCGCCTGACGAATACTCTCTAATGATGCGCGCGTTATTTATAGCCTCTATTAGTTATGAACCCACGCGTGTTGAGCTTACGGGCCTAATTATTTGGGCCTTTAAGAGACCCTATAAATCATTTATAAGTTACGGCCTCGATTTGTAGCCAACCCCTTAGAACGTAAAAGCCATCAATATATGTTTTTTTTCTTCTTTAGTTTGGAAATCAAGAGATACATAAACAACTATATTTTTCCTTACATCGATTATTATACATCGGAAATCAAACCGTTAATTTGTTCTAAAAGTGATCTATTGAAACTTTTAGTTTTAGCATATATGTGTATTTGATTTTGAATCGAATCTCTGAAAATCGAGTATATGTGACTTTGATAAACATTCTTCCAACAATGACTATCTTTCAAAATTCCACTTCTTCTTTTGTTTTTTGTTTGTTAAAGTTCCAAACTCCGGTTCAAGAAAAACATTGAACATTTTAAATTAAAATAGGTTTATATAAAAAAATGATACACAAATTAAATCAAGGCCAGAATATAGTTTTACCTGTTCTTATAAATGCTTGTATCCCGTCACTATTATTTGGAGATCACAAATAAGAAAATAATCTTAATATATGTTGATATTTACTTTCTTATGCCATTGATATTAAGATCATTTGCTAATTTCGTATTAATATTATAATTTTAAATTTAATTAGTACCTAAAAAAATTAAATCGTGATCTTTCATGATATCAATCTTTCGACTAAAGAATATCAAAAGATTCATAATATCTTTTGAAAAATATATTTATAGAAATAACATTTAATTTGCTGAATGACAAATAATAAGATAACTCAAAATTATTATTTAAATATTAAAATTATTACAATATTATAACCAAAATTTTGGAATAAAACTTAAATCTAAAAAAAATTATTGAAATATATTGTAGTTCTTAGCTAAACAAGTTAGTTAATAGGAGGAGTATTAATTTAATTATGGGTTTGAAAAGTCAAAAAAGGCGGAAAATGTGGAAAGGACACAGAGGACCAGAGGTACTTACAATGACAACATTGACTGGGACTTTTTTGACAATACCGTTAAACAGTGATAACGACCTTAACCGTGAATGTAATTCTGTTCATCCCCTTTTTCTCTCTTTTTTTTTTTTTTATAGTTTTTATACTTTTTACTTTTGTATTTTTTTTGTTATTATTTGTTCTTTTTATATCAAAGGAGAAACACACAAAAAGGAAACAAATGAGAAATTTAGATGTTTCCTTTGTCCAACGGTATGAACAATTATGTCGGTAGTTATAATAAAAGTGTAGGGTAGAGCAACATTCACTATTTTATGACCCATCAATTACATTTCTTTTGGAATTATATAGCCGATATTGATTTTTTGAATTTCATAATATATTAGTATATACTCTTTGTATTTTAAAATAAATGATGTTTAGAGTTTTTTTTGTTTCAAATCAAACGATGTTCTTATTTTTTTTAATACAACTAGGATATATATAGCACAAATTGTAATTATAGAAAAATATCCGAAAAATATAAAATCAGGATATTAGAAAATTGTAACTCTTCCAAAACTTTGCGAAAATTATAATATCAGTTTTTATAATATTGAATCTTTGATAATATCCGCGTAAACATTTTGTAATCAGAAATGTAAAACCAATCTTTCATACTCGACAATATTGGAAATTTTCTATTGAAAAAATTATATATAAAATCAAGATATTTTCTTTGATTTAACAAAATAAATAAGTAAAGTTTTGAAAGATACCGACATTCTAAGATATTAATTAAGATTTTTTAGAAAATATTAATCCATAATATTTTAAGATTGATTTTGTATAATATATTTTTATGTTGAAAAATAGTTTGTCTATTGGCGATATTGGATATTATAAAGAGAAACTAACATTAACATTCCAAAAAAAAAGTTAAAAACCGCAATCTACATCAAATCTCCTATTTTTAAAAAATTAAATCATCATTTAATTTAATTTAATTAGTGTGCTTAATTAAATCAACAGAATCTTCACAAAATCTATTTAACTACTTTTCAAAAAAAAATTAATTAATTAAAATAAAAATTATAATCTATAAAAAAATAATATTCTCTTTTGATAATTTACATAAATTCTTCCTTAACATTTTAAAAAAAAAAATTGCAATCAACATAAAATCAACATTTAATTTAATTTAATTAGTGTGTTTAATTAAATCAACAAAATCTTCATAAAATCTATTTTTAATTACTTTTCAAAAAATTTAAAATAAATTAATTAATTAAAACAAAAATTATAATATATAAAGAATTTTTTTTTAAATGAAAATTTACATAAATTCTTCCTTAAAAATTTTTTAAAAAAAATCGCAATCTACATAAAATCTTTTATTTTTCGGAAAATTAAATCAACATTTAATTTAATTTAATTTAATTAGTGTGTTTAATTAAATCAACAAAATCTTCATAAAAATATATTTCAACTACTTTCAAAAAAAATAAAATTAATTAATTAATTAAAACGAAAATTATATAGACGATATTTTAAAAATGTTTTTTGACTATTTGTAATATGCAGTTTGTTTTATTATTTGTTGGATTGTGTTTAGACAGATAATAAATGATATTTTTATTTAGAAAAAAAAGTAATTGGTTTCTTAATTTATGTACAAAAACCTTAAAGTATTTTGAAACATGAGTATTCAGTAGGCTTGTTTCGACGTCTTTCTATAACGTCCCATTCTAGCATTCAAATTTTAAATATGATCATCTTTCAACCTTTTAATCGGATCTTCTATATCAAAATTCATGCATACTAATATTTATTTAGCTAGCCATTAGATAAATGTCTGACTAAATTGATTTAAACTATAAAAAAATACTATGTATAGGCACATTATTAACTTTAAACCATGATACTACAATATGTTAGAAAATTGGCCAGGACATATATGTAGTATGTAGTAACACATAACGCTAAAAATGTATTTGCATAAAAACTAACAAAACTCCAGTTTTTATACAAAAATAATATCTAAAACATCAATTTGGATGAAAACAATTTAATAATATATAGTAAAAATCACAACTATAACTATATATACACACCCAAAATAATATGGGTATCTAATTTAATGTAGGTTTCAGTTGAAAGGGACCATATAGGGATCCCTACTTACCACCAACTTTACTGTGGAAATTTATAATTTGACTCGAATATCAGTACGTAACTATATAAAATAATAATTACAGATACAATATATTCACAGCCTTTTACATGCATATAACAAACGAAGTTTAAAAATATGGATAGCAAAATAAAGCTAGCTAATAATACATAAAAATAAAGAGCAAAAACATTTAAGTGGGAGTAGTCTTGTGGTTTCCATTTGACGATGAACTATTCGGTAAATGTAGGTCATAGATAAATTTCTCTCAAACGTTGAAGTATTTAAGTCACTCTTATTTGTCCAGTCAAAATAGTATCATGCTTTAGAATGCTTTAGAAGCCCATTAAAAAAGCTGATGAGTGAACTACTTGACAATTATATTGACTTTGAAAAATTAATCGGACGTTTGAGTCTGGACTATTTTCTAGTTATCAAAAATAAATAAAGAGCAATCGCTAGTAGTCGTTGTGAATAGTAGAAAAATCATTCCAGGTTTAGTTAAGTTATCGTTTGGGAATACTGTTAAATTTGTAGTCAAGTATACATATTGCTAAGGGAAAAAAAAACTATGCTATAACAGTGCTCTTAACTTTAGGTCGAAAATCGAAACCTTCTTAGATAATGGAAACTGATGAAATTCATGTCCTTCTAAATAAAACTAAACTGTAGCTAATTACTTTTACCTAACCTAAAAAGTCAAAGGCTTTTTTTTTTAACGAAAAAGTCAAAGGTTTATAGTAAAAGGTAAAAGTCTTCGTAGTCAAAAGTTTCTCGTAAGTTGTTACCAAGCTACAAATTATTATCCATTTTCAACCGATTTAACTACTTTACCGTTGCATCCTGTATATTTATTTTTAGTGATTTTTTATAGACAACTTATTTATATAAGATATGAAAAATGCAACAAAAATTGCACAGTGTATATGGAAGAGAGAACTCCACAAATTCTTGAAACAACCAGTAAGTAACAAATCATGAAAGATCTCCAACTAATAATATATATATATATATATATATATATATATATATATTGAAAGAAGATTGTGTTATAGTCACACAATGTCTCATATTTATATGTATGCATATGTATATGTGAGAAATTTACTTAATTATTACGCTAATTTATGCAGAATTTGTGGCTCATGATCCCAATTCTCCGACAAATTTAAGTATTAACGTCATTTATATTTTACATCTGCTCACAAAAGACGACAAACTCCTTTTAAGAATTTGAATTAATTTATGTTGAACTATATATATACTATACTAATTTTTAGTTGCCAAAAATCGCTTACTTTATTTTGTCCTTATTGCCACATTAATAAGCAAGATACGTGTGATCCTGTTTCATATGTTTCATTATATAGAGATATGAAAATTTAAATTACAAAATAAAAACAAATTTAATTTACCAAAAGTTTCTCTTTTTCTTTTTGGTTAAAAACCAAAATTTTCCTTCATATTTGTTTCTTTTGTAGTTTATAGTTTATAAATGTATTTTGGTATAGTTGTTAACAAAATTTCATGTGAGTTTAAGATAGGTTTGAATCATTCTACTTCGTTTCAGTAGTAACTATATACGCTTTACATGTTTAACAAAAAAAATTACGCTTTAAATGACAATATTAATCAATTTTTTAATAAACCTTAAAGATTAGTCTAAATTTCGGCTGAAAATGATATCTCGGATGTCATAAGGTATCCTTTTGTACAATACATTTATACATATAAACAAATGTACACACTCACATATATATAGAAAGATTTAAATGGGTAGCCGAAATCTGATTTATTATAATTAAAGCTTAATGGTTGCATGCATGACGTTAAACCAAAAGAAAAGAGGGTCAAAATATGAACCCTAGCTAGCTATGATTGTAAATAATATATAAGAAAAATATAAGAGATAATTAAGCGACACCCTGATGGATCAACCTCTCAATGAGATTGTAAACATATATATATATATATATATAAAGCACAACTAGTCAATATATATCTTAATTATCCATTGATCAAGCTCCTAATAACGGCTGCTTGTGGGCTATTAGGATCAATGGTGTCCAAAAGCTGAGTCAATCGATCACTGAGGTCATCGGCTTCCTTGTTCAAGTTTCTTATGTAGTTGCAAGTCTCTTGTAACACTTTCGACGCTGATACCTACATACATTTTTCAAAGTTGTACATTCTATAGTAAGAATTTAATATAAATATTATATCCATTAAAACGAAAAATTTAATATAAATATTCAAATGAGTCTCAATTAGCTTGAAGTTATGATGCGTGTTAATTAATAATGTAAAAAATATCTTGATGCTAATGGCTTGACATATAACATTATGCTTTGCCTAAAAAAATGCTTAAGATAAAGGCTCATAACTTATGAAAAACTAACTCATAATTTTAAAATTGTCTAAAAATTGACGCTACTTGCTTGACATATTACATTATGCACTGTCTAAAAATAAAGCTTAAGATAAATGCTCATAACTTATCAAAAACTAACACATTGTTTTTGAAATTGAGAACAAATCTGATTGGTTGTGTGTACTATAAGAAAACGATGCTTCCATTTATAGAAACCGGCTTTTCTTATTTTTTTTTCTAGAGTTCGTCCTTTTCTTGTTTTATAGAAACTAAGAAAACTAAATATAAAAATAAGTCGGTGCTGTACATAAATTAAATGTATTGAATTGATAGTCCGTGAAGCAATATAGTCGTCTCACATTCGATGTAATCAATCAATGATAATAGCAAAATTAGTTAGAAGCTTAATGCTGAAGTTAGGGGAAATATGTTCCCTCTCCTCAAAGTCCGGTTAATGGTCAAAAGTCTTTTTAGAAACTTCAAAATGCAATCTCCCACACGAAATTCGATATGACTATAATGCACTATTCCAACATGTGTGTGTTTCTCTATTAAACATATATAGTAACTAACCCTTTTTTTTTTGTCAACGATATAGTAACTAACCCTAAATTAAGTAAATATCATGAATTCAAACTTATGTGAATATGCCAAACGGCCCAAACCTTCTTAGTACATAGAAGACTATATACAGTAATTTTTCTAAAGATTTTTACCGTGTTGGAACGACGGTTCTGGCGAATCTCCGGAATGGACTGTCCGAGCTTTGAGATGAGATCAGCGATCTGATCATCGCTGATTCTTAATGATGAGCTTGCTTGTCTCGACCTTCTGCTAGACGACATTTTGATTTGAAAAAAAATATATTAAAATATTCTTTTATATATATATGAGTCCAAGTAAAGGCTCACTTCTCTTGATGGCTTGTGGGTTAGAAAAGAAGTATATATAATTGTTCGTGCTTGTCGAAAGAAAGGGAGAAGGAAGAAGGAGAAGAAATGGTGTTATATAGAGAGCTAGGACCACTTATAGAGAGAAAGAGAGAGAGAGAGAGTAATACAAATAAACTTAATATGGGTGTTGGATATGACGAAGACAAGTGCAGAAGAGATAACAGTGGTTTAGAATGGAGTCTTGGATACATGACACGTGAATTTACAATTTATTAGATTGTGATGTATATATATCATATAGTCCTTCTGTTTCACAAAAGATCTCGTTTTACAACTTTTTTTTTTGTATTCTCAATATAATTTTTAAAACTAAATTATTTTTTTTAACTCTCTTATTTCAGCTTATTTATTAGGCATTTATAAAAGATGTAGTAGAAATTTACATAGTTTTTTTAATTTGTGTAAACATGTCAAAATGACACTTTTTGTGAAATATAGGGAACATGTGTCTAATATTATCTAATACTATTAGTTGATTATCTAATACTATGTATGGATGATCATTTTTAGTAAATGACTATAAAATTGATTGATATTACATATTATATCATTGCAAAAATAAATCTAGAGTGAAAAAAAAACGATTCATAAAGGACAAAAAAAAGTCAATCCAATCTGTACCTATTTGCTTAAAAAGACAGCATGTCAAAAACAATAAACATATTGAAGATATTTATAAATTTGATATGCTCTTATGTTCACAAAAACCTATATTTTTTATTGAGAATTACATTAATCCAAAATCTCCAAAAAAAAATCTTATTTTTCTCAAAACTTTTTAAAATTGATACTAAATTTTTTGGGTGACAAATTATTGACAAAATCTTGATTTTCTAAAAACATTTTAAAATCTTGCGTGGATTAGAACCTAGTATCTATTATTTTTGTATTAAATTTGTAAAATGAATACTTTTGATATAGCTAATATCAATATATAGAGATTGCAATCTTATATATATATATATATAATTGTAATATTTAAATTATTTAAATCTTTTCATAACCGTTATGTAAATTAGTAACATTAATATCTCTTATTTTTTACATTCAATAATTCACAAGTGAAAATCTAGATTGACATAAAACATCCAAACAATATTTTCACTTGGATTCATTGATAAATAAATCTTATATAACTAAACCAAAATATAAAACTTAATTGAATATATATTTTAGTCGATAAATTCTCTCTCTCTCTATATATATATATACTTATTATATTAATTTATAGTGCATTTTCATATTTTAAGAGCACAAAGGTTGATCTATGAAATCCGCAATCAGAGGCGGATTATGATTAATGTTTTATGGATGTAGTTTTGTGCGGATTGATCCGATAAAACATACAAAAACTTAATCCGATGCAAAGCAGATTAAATTGATGGGTTTTTCCACTTTGATACTCATATGTGTGCAATTACGATCATATAAAAACTCGTAAATTTGATTATGAAAACATATAATCTATATGATTATTATGATATCGATTTTGGACTAACTCATATTCCTATTATAAAAATATACATCATATATTAATATCATATAATTTTTACAACCAATAATTTTATTAATATCAAATATTACAAAATTATTTTAAAAACATATTTTTATGTTGTCCACAATGCGGATACGAATCTAGTATTACATTATAATTTATAATAATCAGAAGAATGATAATTAGTTATAGTACTTACAACCTTAATAGCATGCACTAGTTTTGCTTGAGGTGAGAGTTTGTGAAAATGTATCATTATTTTTAAGACCAAACGACCACAATCCAAAAATTCGACTAATTTCAGAATTTGTAATGTTATGTGAAATTTGTTATGATCATAGAGAAACTAATATTTACAGTGGAAAGCAATTTCTGATTTCAACCAATAAAACAATAAACATTAAAATATCATCACGTGATTTTAACTTATTATACTAGCTAGTGTAACGCTTGTCTATATACTTAATATATATATATATATATATATATATATATTATTTTATGATCGATGATACGTTAAACTAAGAAGATTTTGTGTATCAGTTATAGATACGGGTAAATAAAAACAATGGACTTAGGTCAATTTGAGAGGAACGTACGGTATCTATCCTAACGAATAGGGAGGGGCTTGTCTCCAAGCTCTATCACGTGTACCTCAATACATAGTATATGCTTACGATATCTATTTATGTAATGCCTAAGTGGAATTTCATCAAATCACCGATCCCAATATTATTCGAGCTTGTTCTAAGACTTAGACAGGTGATTTCCAAACTAACATTCGTCAATATGTAATTTTGTATAAATACTTTTTAGTTCATCGTATTCTATTAATTTCAATTTTTATGATTTATATAAATACATGGTAATGTTATTTTGGTCATAACAACAAAACATTTGTTAGATCTAAACACATGATGATGATGATGATGATGATGATGATATGTAAAAGATATGAATGAATGATGATAAGTAGATGCATGATATACATTAGAAAACAAGGAGATGGTGTGATAAATTGGACATTAAAGAAAAATGTTTGTTGATGAGCACCCAAAGGTGGGACTATTTATGTTTTAATATTTTGTAAGTTAAATTGTTATAAATAAAAACCAGTTTTAACCTCCCATGTGATGATAGGACGCTCTTTTCCCCCTCTAATCAGGGAGCATCCCCATCCTTCACGCCCCCTCCCACATGACTTCTCTCTTTTTTCTCTGTTTTTTTCTTATCTCTATCTTTTTGTTTTTTTTACGGTCGTGAGATTACAATATCCAAAAATTTATGCTTTTAGTTACAACATTTGCAAAACTGGTATTTATAGCATAAGTGTTTGTACTAATATCATCGATCTACCACCACTAATACGCTAAGAGCATCATTAATGCTAGAACCCATAATGGGTTTCTTATCCATTTGTTTAATATTAAAGTGGTAAGAACCGTTTTTTAATATCTAAAATAAGAAACGTTTCTAAAGTAAATTATTATTTTTTTCTTTATTTTAATTAAAAATATATGTAAAAAACTCTCTAAGAATTCTTGAAAAACCAGCAATGATGGTCTAAAATACGTTATTGGGAAAAAAGGGAACATTTGCGAATTTAACTTTATTTAAGAAGTTATAGTACTCTAAACTCTTACATAGAATAAAAAAACAAAGAACTTGAGCCAATACATTCATTGTCAAATGTTTTCAAATCAAAGCTTTGTAAAACTTAACAATATCCAAAAATATTTTATGCTTTTAATTTTGCGGCTATATCTTTAATCACAACTAACCAGACAACTAATCGTGAGCAAATAATCATTCGGAATCTTCCCTCGTTCCATAAAAGAATATAACCGAGCATGTTGGATACCATGTATCAATTCTCTAGACACAACTACTGCATTCTACCCTAAGTCTCAAGGCATTGGATAAAATTATCCAAACTTCTGGGTTCTGACGTGGCAAGTTGTGAATGGTCAGAACATGGAAGAAGGATCGTTCTTACTCAATATATATCCAAATCTTGATTAGCTTTGGTCAAGATTCGAGGACTAAATTAACATGTCAAATACTAGCAATTAACTTATGAATCTTATTATCTTAAAATTTTTGATAGATATGATAAAGGCCAAATCATCAAAGAGAGGGACGGGTGTTCTTGGAAATGTAGACATTGATTGTGAATGCTTGTCTGCGTCTGTTTGTATTCTAAATGTCTATCGAATATGTACCACCAAAAATTCTTCATTTTTTTATATTATTTTTTTCATTCTTGATTTTATGTCTCCAATTTAAATCGTAGGTTTCTTGTAACCAACGACACGCTTCTGTCATAATAATATGATATGATATACTTATGTCTCCAATCTCTGTACCTATATTTTGTGTTTGTACTTATCACTTAATTACGCTAATTATGTCTGGACTCTACAAATATAGATGTAAAAGCGTCGATCGAGGGTTTTATTAGTGAGCTGGTGGTTTACACTATATGCCTTGCTCCTCAACACGTGAAGGGTTAATCAATTTCAATTTTCTCAAACTAAAGTAAAATTATCAACAAAAATTAAGTAGAGACTAAGAGATAACAAAACGAATTACAAAATTTTTAACAATAATCTGACTTGCCTAATTAAGCCACTAAACTAATGAAGTAAGTTTCAAACTAAACAAATAAATAAGAAGTATACCATTGACATATACTTAGTTTTCAGAAATATACTTAGTTTTATCCCTTTTTAATACCGTAAACTACTCTGTTGGCCCACGAGATTTTTAACCTTTCAACCTCGTCCGTACGGCAGAGTGAAGCCGACAGGCCAGTTTTCTTTTACAGACTAAAAAACTTTATCAACCCTATTTATCCATTGGTGGATTCGGACTAATCCGGATTAATCCACAAATTTTAATCTGTTTTCACACGGATCAAATTTTCGAATGAGCTTAATGGTCATTTAGGCTCCGATTGGTACCAAGAAAAAAATAATTGGAATTAAAAAAAAATGAATAAGAAGAAAAAAAAAAAAAGAATCAATGAAAAAAACTGATATGAAGATTAAAAATGGTTACGGTAAAAGATAACCATAAAACTGAATAGATATTTTTTTTAAAATATTTAACATAAATAATTTTTTTTAAAAGATTCATATAGTGAATTTAGTTTATAACTTTCATTTAAAATTTACATCTTATATTAATTAAACATAAAATGGTAGTACAAAATTGCATATTTAAAAATATATATAAATTTCACTTGAAAGTATTTCTTGTTTTTATTTAAGTATCAATACTAATATAAAATAAAAATATATCATTCAGTTAAAGTAAAATTTTTTGATGAAACTATATATATATATATTTATAATAAATAATGCGAAATGTATTTATCTATAAAATGTAAATATTATCAAAAAAAGTATTTTAAATTTTTTTAATAATAAAAATGAAAAATTAATTTTGTTCCTCGTTGTTCCTATATAACTTTGGAGATGAATATTTTTGTTCTATCGTTCATTTTTTCATGAAGAACGAAGAGGATAAATGTATTTGTCCGATCTACATGTCTGAAAATTGGAAAAAAAATCTTTGTAAATGGTAAAAAAAGTTGAGGAACAAAAGGGAACAAAACATTTCTCCTCGTTCTTTTCCTCAAAAGTGGTCACCAATTGGAGCCTTATAATTCTATGGTAAGGATAACCTCCAAAATTCTACATAACTTTCACTTTTACAACATTTGTGAAACCCGAAAATTCTTCATTTCAGTACAACTAATATAATTGTGATACAACGAATACAACTATGATACTAGTTGTACCTAGTAATACCAAATTTAATACTAATTATACCAGTTGCACGACGGATATAGATTCAAACCATGGGCACGCACCATAGTAATATTGGATCTGAATCATCTGAGCTACTATGTTTTGTTGATATCACTCTCAAATAAAACTATATAACTCTATTTGGTCGAAATTCAAACCTCGTTAAGAGTAAAATTGTAATTGTGTCATTTTTATTTTTTTGTAAAAATGAAAAATAAATTAATTTTTATAACAAGTTATTTGAGAATTTTTTTCAACCTTTTTAGTCTCAAGTAATAGCTACTAAAGCTATCATCAACTATCTTGGCCAGACTTGCCCATACACATCCTTCTTCGAGTAGCCTCGGTCCCATGACCATGGAACATCTGAAAATCACAGTGCCAGTAAAAACGTTAAGCACCTGCGAAAGAAAGAAGTTATATTTTGCTGGAGAATGAATGGGAGATAACCTTCGGGTGAGTATGGCTTAGGAGGTAGTTGATAAGGAATTGGTAATGAGATTATCTCAGGCGAATCTCTGTCTCCTTGCCAGGTCATTGTCACTAGCTTACTCCTCTTCTCTACCTCATCTTTCGTCTCTTGTTTTGCCTGTCAACATAACACAATTGAGAGGGAAAGATCAAAGTTTGGGTCCCGGTTTACGTGTTTAGGATCGTTAGATCATAAATACCTTTATAGTACTCGGGTGGTTCTCGGTGCACGAAAATTTACAATCTTGGGTTTTTATTGGAGATGGTAAGAACAAGACGCCCAACTAACAATATTATAGTCAATGGAATTTGGTTAGTAGTTATAGGAGATCCAAGACTTTAATGCCTGAAAACACCGGATTTTACCTCATAGGAACGTATCATCAACTGGGAATTGTTTTTCTGAAGTGCTCCCCAGGCCGCTTTGCTAAGATTCGATGAGGTTAGCAAGAACCATCTATGGAAGCAAAACAAGAACTGATCACTAAAGGTACACCTTTTATTAACTGAGTAACTAGAGATTGAGACTTTATGAACTTTACGCAAGCTTCTGGTCACTGTAACGTGTGAACGTCTTTATATGTGGCATTGCACGACTGTAACATTAAAAAGGATCAGAATTGAGTAGTAGTAATCATAAGTTGGTTTTGTAAATGTTTGGTTTTTTTAAGTTACCCGCGAGCACTATGATCCGCTATCCATTTAGCCCAATATTTTTTTAAGAATGGTTTCTCCACATTCTTCAATGGGCTCGGAATTGCATTGCCAGCAGCATAACCCTTTGTTTGAAGATTTCACGTTTTAAAAGAAAATTCCATAAGATATACAAAGAAATATGAAATCTTTATTCGGATTACCTCTAAAGAACACCTGACGTCTTCTACTGTAGGCCATATTATCAACGGATCCCCGGGACCGAGAGGAGTTTTGTCCTCGGTTACACCAGAAGACAAAGAATCTCTAAATTCAGCCAACCACTTCTCGTCTAAAGAACCAAGTGAAGAAAACTGCAATACGAAAAGATTGTAAAAGAAGACTTTTTGGCAAGCAATACAACTGCAAAAAAGAACTTGGAATGGAACACTACCTGATAAACTAAAGGGGATCTTCGGAACTCTCTATCGAAAATGCATTCTTGAAGAATAGTCCGTAGCTTCATGTGTCCCCATTTTTTCAAGTTAAAACCAGTGTGGTATCCAGGGACCGATGCAATTAGTCGAACCTGGAATTTTTTTGGATATCTTAGTAAACAATAAGTATACAAATCAGCCAAAAGATTTTAGAGAAAGAGAAGGTACCGTAGCATTGGAATAATCAAAATTTTTGAAGAAGGCTGCATTGATCTTCACATTACCACGACCAGGTAAGCTTGCAGTAAAGTCAGGCCACTTAAGAACATTGAGGTAATCGATAAGATCACCTTCGAATCCACAACCTTTAGGTGGATCTTTGTCATCATCTTTCCAAGGGAAATCTTGCATCCACAAACCTTGGCTCTTGTTGTTCCAATCAACATGGATCAGATTCGCAGTGTGTACAACAACTCTCACACCTCGAGGATAGACAAGAAATATAGCCTTCGAATGGTGTGTCCCAAATGAAATAGGTAACCGGGGCTTATGAAGACTCCAATTAGCTGGCTTCATCCTCTGATAAACAAAATAGAGACTGGAGATTTCGGTCTACCATTGACATCAATCAAAAGAAATCAGTAAACCGTCATAACAAACCTGTATATACTCTTGCCTACCATCACCTTCTCCATGGATGACCATAACCTGAGGAATGTTAACCAGTTTCGGGCAAGCTACAAAAGGATATATGCAGTGAACCGACTTGAGACAACAGAAAATAGAACAACGCCAGCTTAGTACCACCATGAATGTACCACAAAAGAACTAACTCAACAAACAAAATATGAGAAAACTCACCTGACATCAACCAGTCTACATCGACCATATAATTCGATAGGATTGCAGCAACAACGTCTCCCTGTCATTTTACAAACATATCTTTAGTCAAAGATGTCTGAACAAAAAAATTAACTAATATGTTTTGCATAAGACTAACCTCAATGACATCATTAATGGAAACACAAGAGGTATTAGCCCAATCAGGCAATCCATTAACACTCAAAAGCCTAAACGTTGAAGGTAGTTTCTCATTAGGTGGAAAAAATCGACAAATCGCCTCTCCATCATCATCATCTACTTGTGTTTCAGCCTAAAACAGTTTCATCACATCAAACAAATCCTCAAAGAAACCAAACAAAAAAAAAAGCAGCATTCTTTAGTTAGGCCAAGTAAGTAACCTTTCGAGCTTTCTTAGCAGCTCTTTCATGGCTTCCTTTGTTTTCAGTAGGTAGCAAAACTAGCTTAAAGAAATGATGACCAGGGATCAATTCAATAAGATCATCATTACTTACTAAAACCTCTTCACGGGGTTTTATTTTCTTCCTCTCGCCGACGCCGGAAGATCTAATAACCACCGGATTCGTTCCTTCCTACCCAAAAGACACTAACTTGATATGATTAAAGTGAATTGGCGATGAAAAGTTAGGTTTTTTTTGTTTGTTTATAGATTTACCACAGACAAGGACACTGAGCCAGACGTGGAAACGATGATGGTGATGTGTTTACGGCTGAGACGTTTATCAGCGATTGAAACGTTGCCGCGGCCAATGATGTTTGGACCTTCGGATAAAGTTATCCTTGGAGATGAATTGTCTTCCTTTAAATCTGCTTTCAGTGGAATCAAATACGCAACCTATATAACAGATACAAAAATCAGAGGAAGACATCGAATTTTCAGTAATTGGAAGACACGGAAATTAGGGTTTTGTTTTGAATTACCTGAGAGTGAGCCATTAAGGAAGACAAGTGTCTGAGGTTGAAGTGAACCGAGGAAGAAGAAGAAGAAGCAGCAAAACGCAGCGTTTTAGTGAACGTAAAACGCAGCGTTTTAGTGAACGTAAAACGCTCAATGGGATCAAATAAGAAATTTGCGAAAATTGTGGAATGTTTCAATGGAAAAGTAAGTAAGAAATTAATCAAGAAACTCATAGTAACGGTAACGATTCTCCACGCCGGCGGCGACAATCACACCACCGCATCATCATCATCCGATGGCTATTTTGTTTGTGATATTCTACAATAATTCAAATAAGCCGTTATAAAAGTCTGGGTGGTGTAGTCGGTTATCACGCTAGTCTCACACACTAGAGGTCCCCGGTTCGAACCCGGGCTCAGACAACGATTTTTATTTTCATTTTTTTCTTGCATTGACACGTGTCCGAACTTCCCTAGCCCAACCTTCTCAACTTCTGGCCCAACCACATTCTCTACTTTCCTTATATTCCTAAACTAGTGCCTAGGATTTTTAAGACTATACAAAAAAAAAGGGTTTAATATTTGAATAATTTATCATAAATATAATACAAACTGTATTTTAATGTTTAAAACTGTTATAATAAATCTATTACAAAAATTTTAAGTATATATGATAAAATAAATTATAAACAAAACCATAAAAATATATAGAAAAATAGGTTAACCATAACATATAGTCTAGTTATGTAAAATATATGGATGATTAATAGAAATTTTATATAAAAATGTGATTTACAAAGAAATAAAGATTAACAACCTCTGGGTTTATTATTTACCGGTGCACATGTGAGATCATGAAAAAACAACTTAACACCTTTTTTTACCAGTGATTAATAAATATTTGTAAATATTATTACTTTATTAGAGTTATTAAAGAGCCATTACTCGGTCAATACTAGACCTTGTATTTAGGGTTATTATATATTGCACGTTCTACTACTTTCCCTTATAATTTGTATACATCTGCGTTATTACTTCAATATCAAGTAACCACCATTAACAAATATGACCTCTAAATTTTCTATATATATATAAATATAATGTCGTAAGCGAGTTTTTCTTGTTTAATTAAGCACGGTCCTGAATCCACCTTCCCCCAACGCACCTTATTCTAAAAAGTATAAAAAATAGGATCAAAGAACAACTATCTCACCATTACGTTGAAATGTTACAATCGAATGTGTGTGACTGGAATTGGATGAACATGCAATTGTTATGGGGACAAAATATTTAATGTAATCAAGTCCAAAAAAACAATGTAGCTTAAGTCCAAAGCGCGCGTTTGTATGATACTGTCAAAAGGATATTAATTAATTTTGTAAAATAAATTTTGAGATGTATTATTTTGTCCTCCTACCGTATCATTGTCACTTTGTCAGTTAAGAAGTCCAATATCACAAGCAATATTGTTCATTGTTAATTCTCCTACCTACCAGCCATTGTCTACGCGTATAATAGATAAGATGTGGACGGCTCGTATTACATTTTAATTGTTACTAAACGTATATAATATAGTTTTTTTTCTTGTGGTTTACTTGTCAGTTTCGAGTTAGTTATCGACAAATTACCATTATTCGTTATTAAGTATTTTTTTTTTATCCATTTCAACACCTAGTTGACGAAAATATCTGAAATTACCAAATTCCAAAAACTTTAAGTTTCTGTTGGTTATTATTTTTCCTTGTTTAAAATTATTTGGCAGCCTTTTTCTAGTGGAAATAGTAATATACATCAAGCAAGATAAGCCATAAACAAATGAACACTAGATAACTCAACAAATTTACAAAACATTCCACATCTTAGTCTTTAAAATTCAATGCTGTAACCACGAACAATTGTATTTAAAACTTAAACTATAGTACTTATAACTTCCGTGACATTAATTATTACGTAAGTACGTTAGTATAAATAACAACACCAACCTTTATCTCAATTAGTATCATCGATCATCGGTCAAAAGAGAAGCTAATAATAATATGGCTGCTTTGAGGATGACTGTCTCTTGTTTCTTCTTCCTTCAAATACTATCGTGCTTGCTCTCTTCATTTGCTCCAACCACTGTGCAAGGATTGAAAGTTGGGTTCTACGACAAGGCATGCCCGAAAGCCGAGCTTATTGTCAAGAAGTCTGTCTTCGAGGCAATGAAGAAGGATCCAACACTTGGAGCTCCTTTGCTAAGAATGTTCTTCCACGATTGCTTCGTTCGGGTACTGTCCTTTCCTGACAACCTGAATTTCCATTTCGTCTTTTTGGGCACTTTATCGATCTAATGATTGAATCATGATGTTTTAGGGATGCGAAGGGTCGGTCTTGCTAGAGCTAAAGAACAAAAAAGATGAGAAAAACGCAGTTCCTAACCTCACCCTTCGAGGGTTTGAGATCATAGACAATGCCAAGGCAGCTCTAGAAAAGGAGTGTCCGGGCATTGTTTCTTGCTCTGATGTATTGGCTCTTGTCGCTAGAGATGCAATGGTTGCGGTAAGTATAAAGTTTTAGTATCAAGTGATAGTGATCTAATATTTGGTCGAGCTCACGGTATCTTTATTACACGCTCCTTTTTTTGCTTATTTAAAATTTCACATGGCGATTATAGACTCCATAAATTAGGTTGGACGCACTCTTCTTTTTTAAAAAAAATGTTACAAAATGCACTTGACTTAAAATCTCAAGAGACTACTAGTTCAGGTTTAGGTTTGAGATTTTCTGACTGATCTTAAAGAAAATACAATCCATATGTGATATGTTGGATTTTTAACATTATATATTTTATGATATACCAATCAATATATATTCAGCTCAATGGACCGTCGTGGGAGGTTGAAACGGGAAGAAGAGACGGTCTGGTTACAAACATCAATGAGGCCATATTAAACTTACCATCACCATTTAATAATATCAGTAGCCTTATCTCTCAGTTCCATTCCAAAGGCCTCGACAAGAAAGACCTCGTTGTGCTCTCAGGTATGTTATAGAATCCGAAAATTCATAAATTATACTTGAACGATGCATAAAATAATTAAAGTGTAGTGTTTTTGTTCTTTGAACAAACAAGAAAATCAGATAAAAACTCATTAACAAAGAACAATATCTTGATATTGGTTTTGTCCGAGTTCTGATAGAATTGACCTGAAAAAATTAGAAAAGCATTCCCCAATCAAATTTTTTTGAGATTGAAAAAGATCATACTTTTAATATCAAGGAACAGACTAATTCACTTTTTCGAATTCACAAGTTTGTTTTTGGTCAAACCACAAGTGTTTTTTTGCAAATATAAGAACAAAAAAATTGTCCGTTGCAGAGGTAAGAAAACAAATGTAATATGTCTTGTCCACTGCCACCAACTCTAACTTGCCCTTACTAAATCTGGATGATCAGCCACCATATGAATTCTTCTGATCCGTACCACATATCAATTTGAGTTATATGATAAGAATTTGTGATTTCATTCTCATTTTTCTCCTTTTTCCAAGCATTGTTTGGCTATTTTAGACTTTTTAAATTGCAACTAGCAAGAATACTCGGTTCTTCTACATACTTCGTAGATTAATCTTAGTTTTGGCTTAGGATCTCCAGTTATAAAATAATAAAAATAAAATCATTCTCAACTTATTTGTATATATTTACATTTTGATAGGTGGGCATACAATTGGGAATGGACATTGTCCTCAAATCACAAACCGGCTCTACAATTTCACCGGAAAAGGAGATAGTGATCCAAACTTAGACACGGGATACGCAGCCAGCCTCAGAAGAAAATGCAAGCCAACTGATACCACGACGGCTTTAGAAATGGATCCAGGAAGCTTTAAAACGTTCGATGAAAGCTACTTCAAGCTTGTGTCGCAAAGAAGAGGGTTGTTTCAATCTGATGCAGCTCTTTTAGACAATCAAGAAACTAAGTCTTATATTCTCAAGCAATTGAAAAGTGATGGGTCTGCTTTCTTTAAAGACTTTGGTGTCTCTATGGTAAAGATGGGTCGGATTGGGGTTTTAACGGGTCAGGTTGGGCAAGTTCGCAAGAAGTGCAGAATGGTTAATTAAGTATAGATATGCCTGTGAGGTTGTGCTATGATTATTATTATGTTTGTGTTTTTTCCTAAAGAATAATGTGTGGAATCATGTGTATTATACAATGGAATGTTAAATTGTAATTAATGTGTGGAATCATGTGTATTGTACAAAGGAATGTTAAATTGTAAAATCCGATTATGTCAAGTTTTATTTATCAAAAAATAAAAAGTTATGTGAAGTTCTTCTTTCGTAACAAATATTAATATGGAGAATATTTTTTTTTCTAATTGATTATATAGTATATCTTTATAGTGATATTATTCTAGAATTTACTGAATTTTATTCAATTCAACAGTATTTGCATGATATTCAAATATATAGTGAACGATTAGTAAAATAGCTAGTGAAAACAAAATCCAGAATCATCATCCAAAAGAATATTATTTGATTTTGCTTTAATTTATATAAAATATTATTATTTATTTTTTAATAGGCTATCATCTTATTTAAATTCTATAATCTGTTCTGGAAGTTCTATAGAATTAAAAATAAATATCCAATGTTAGTTTTTCCGCTTTGTAATAAACATTGTTGCATTATATCATTGGCGGCAAACTATAAATAAAGTTGTAACTTTATAAGGAGTATATGATATTTTAACTTGTAAATAATTTTGCATTTGACAATCTTATCATTAATGTAATTAAGCTGTATTATGTTCCCCTACCATATCATTGTCGTCACGTTGTCAAAAAAATTTTGTTTTTTTTGGTCAATAGTTGTCACATTGTCAGTTAAGAAGTCCAATATCACTAGCAAAACTGTTCATTTTAATTATCCTACCCACTAGCCATTCACACGGCTCTTGTTGCATTTTAATTATACGAAATATAATATAGTTTTTTTTTCTTCTTGTTTACTTGTCAATTTCCATTTAGTTATTGACAAAATCCAATTATTATTCATCAGGCCAATTTTTATTTATGTCAATGCCTAATTCACGTAAAGACCTGGGGTAGAATAATTTGACAGCCGTTTTTGGTGGCAATAGTAATATACATCAAGCAAACCAATAAACCATAAACAAATGAAACCAAGATATACCTACGCAACTAGTATACTCGGCCACATCATGTTCTTTTAAAATTCAATGCTGCGCAACCAGGAACTCTTATAAAATTATATAATTTATTTAATTTCTGAGTATAGTATTTGAAATTTTGAAAGAACTGCACCCAAATTTATTTATTATTATAAAAATAAATAAACAATATTTTCATAAATATTATTTATTACTTCCTAATTAACAACTCTAACAACTTAATTAAACCCACTCAATTGATTTAAACTAATTTTCTTAAAATCAATCTTGGTTTACCTAACCACTTAACCAAATTAAATTCTCTTTTAATTTAAACCAATCAACTAGAATATTCCAATATCTAACCATGATGAACAGTAAATCACGATGGACAGTAAATATGACGAATAATAACACAATGAACAGTAAACACGACGAACAGTAACACGATGAACAGTAAACGATCCAAAAACACCTCAATCAATCTCTAGAACAACCACTCTTCTCTTTGCCATGATTCTCCAGCTTTCAACTACTCTTTACCTGCATCAACGAGTGGATGCATAAGTATTTAAAATACTTAGTGAGTGGATCCTCCCATCTCACGAGATTAAACATATAGAAAAGAAAAATCATAACAAATCTATACAAGAGATATCAATCACCAAAGAGACACAAAACATCAAGATCATCACCAAAACTTGGATCTACACAAGCATAAACATGTCAGAAAATCCAAATCTAAACATTTATCTCATGATCACACACTCACCTTGATTGAATAGGATGAAAGGAGTAAAGAGAGCGCTCAGTTTTTAATCAGATTCTTCAAAGCTCAAGAACAAAAATCACGAGTTGTCTTTATGATGAAGGAGACGCTGGAGAGCTTTAAAAAAAGGCTCAAGGATAGATTCTTTAAAAAAAATAGGCTAGGGTTTTCTTTTTTAGTTTTCAACCAATAGGAATTGAGATAAAAGCTTATTATGATTAATTAATTCTAACCCTTAGATTAAATCAATCACAACCCTTAATTCACCCTAAGATTTCTGATTTTAACTCAAGTCCCTCCTCTTTCAAAAAAATTTTAAAACTCCACCACAACTTTACAAAATCGTAAATCAACCCGATTTGATTTAAAAATCAATTCTGGAACACGGGTTTTACAAACTTTCATGACATTATCGCATAATCTTAGTATCATCGATGATCGGTCAAAAGAGAAGCTTATAATAATATGGCTGCTTTGAAGATGACTATCTCTTTCTTCTTCCTTCAAGTACTATTGTGCTTGATCTCTTCATTTCCTCCAACCAATACGCAAGGATTGAAAGTTGGGTTCTACAAAAAGGCATGCCCGAAAACCGAGCTTATTGTTAAGATGTCTATCTTCAAAATGGTGAAGAAGGATCCATCTCTTGGACCTCCTTTTCTTGGTTTAAAGGGTTAATATTATTAAACAAAATAGTTGACTATACAAATGAAAAAAGAATTGATGAAAGAAAGGGGAAACCTCTTACAATGAGAAAAGAAGTAATAGAAGATGTAGATGTCTCGTAACCGAGTGAAGGAAAAAGAGTACAGCTACCTAATATGATCAGATTGCTTAGATTGTTCTTCCATGATTGCTTCGTTCGGGTAATGTTCACAACCCTACTTTCTAATTTTTCTTTTTTTCCACTTTATAGATCTAACGAATGAATCATGCATGGTATTTTAGGAATGCGAAGGGTCGGTCTTGCTAGAGCTAAAGAACCAAAAAGCCGAGAAGAACGCGCCTCCTAAACTCAGTCTCGAAGGTTTTGAGTTCATAGACAATGTCTAGGCAGCTCTAGAAAAGGAATGTCCGGGCATTGTTTCTTGCTCAGATGTCTTGGCTCTTGTTGCTAGAGACGTAGTGGGTGCGGTAAGTATAAACTTTTAGTATCAAGTGATATGGTGATCTAGTATTTTTGGCTGAATTCACAACATCATTTTATTTATATGCTTTCTTTTTGCCTATTACAAAGTTCACGTGGCATTCATAAACCTCAGAAACCAGGCTGAGTACACTTTTTATGCTACAACATTCGCTTGACTACGGTTTGAAGAGACTAGTTTGGGTTTTGGTTTGACATTATTTGACCTGATCCTAAAGAAAATATAATCAAGAAAGTTTGCCATATGTATGATATACTGGATTATTATTAATTTTTTTTGAATAAATGTTAAACTATATTCACTCAAAAAAAATTCGTTTGTACATCAGATGCCATCAAGTTTGAAATAATTTAAAAAGCTGAAAACTGAATTTAAAACTACAAGAGATGATTAGTGTCCTTGTGTTGAAAACCAGAGTTGGAGCGCTTTGTCATACTTTTCATTTCCGTCCGCTTGGATAGAAGCAATGAATGCTCTCACTAGCTTATCGATCAATCTGATCATAGTCTCCATGGATGTTGCAACTTCACCATGTCTTTGCGAATTTCGTTCTCTAGAGTATTACTTGGAGCAAATATCTGAAGAGGAAGAGTTTAAGATGAGGCATCGTTGATTATTAACATCACTATATATAATATATTATCAATCAATATATTTTTAGCTCTATGGACTGTCATGGAAAGTTGAAACGGGAAGAAGAGACGGTCGGGTTACAAACATCACTGAGGCCGCATTGAACATGCCATCACCGTTTGCTAATATCACTACTCTTATCACCCAGTTTCATTCCAAAGGCCTCGACAAGAAAGACCTCGTCGTGCTTTCAGGTATGTTATAGAATTAGAAAATTCATAAAATATACAAGTGAAGATTCTATGAAGAAACAAAAAAAGTCAGATCAAAAACTAAAGAACAAAGAAACATATTGTGATATTGAGGTCTTGTCCAAGATATGATAGAATTGATCGGAAAATTGCAAAATCTATCTTATATACATTAACAAGGATCAAAGTTTCAATATTAATAAGGTTTTGAATGGTGGTAGCGTAAATAACGAACTAATTCTCTATTTGTTTGAAATTCACAAATTTATGTTCGCAATAAACTAAATATATGAAAACTAAATTTGTGTCCGTTGCAAATGTAACAGCTGATAGGAATAATGTAGTTTATTTTATTTCATAAACGACCAACTCCAACCGGCCCTTATAAAATATAGATGATCCGCCACCATATGAGGTCTTCTAGTTCGTACCACATATCAATTGAGTTATAATATAGATTTGTAATTTCATTCTCAGTTTTTTTTTTTTTACCTTTGTTAGATTGAGGACGTTATAAATTGTAAAAATATTCAGCTTTTCAACATACTCCAAAAATGAGTCTTTATGTTGGTCAGATATCTCCAGTTATTAAAAATAAAAATCATGCTCAACTAATTGCTAAATATTTACATTCTGACAGGTGCACACACGGTTGGAGACGCACATTGTCCTATAATAAATAAAAAATCGGCTCTACTGTTTCACCGGAAAAGGAGACAGTGATCTGAACGTAGAGTCGGAATATGCAGTTCCAGCCAGACTCAGAAGAAAATGTAAGCAGACTGATACCAAGACAGATCTAGAAATGGATCCAGGAAGCTTCACAACATTTGATGAAAGCTACTTCAAGCGTGTGTCTCAGAGAAGAGGGTTGTTTCAATCTGATGCAGCTCTTTTAAACAATCAAGAAACTAAATCTTATGTTCTCAAGCAAACGAAAAGTTATGGTTCTACTTTCTTTAAGGACTTTGGTATCTCTATGGTGAAGCTGGGTCAGATTGGAGTTTTAACGGGTCGGGTCGGGGAGGTTCGCAAGAGTGCAGAATGGTTAACCAAGTGAAGAAATATCTGTGAGATTGTGTTATAATTTGTGTTTTTCCTAAAGAATAATATGTGACATAAACATATTGTTGAAAAAGTCTGCCATTATTTCTGGACCAATAAGAGTCTCTAACTCTTTCCAGTTGTTGAGTTTTGTTTTCGGAGAATTGTTTTGTGCCAGATTTTGTATTTGTTATTCTTTGTAAAATGCCATTGTTTCAAAAAAAAAAAAAATTTTGCTGTATTTAAAATCCAGCTGCCTTTTTTCCTGGATTTCCAATGTGTGTTTATGTTATATATTGGTCTCTTTTTATTTCGAAGTATTTTGGCCCACGCTTTTGAAGGATATGGTTTTATTTATTTATAATAATGTAGCATATATTTATAGGGATCTTAATTTCTAAGGAGTTACTGAATTCTATTTAACATTATTTGCATGATATAGCTAGTGACAAATCACACGCAATTAAGTATGGGCAGAGTACGGGTATCCGCTGTTTTCGTCCAGGTACTTGACCTGCCCGTTGCAGGTAATACGCTCATCTGCCTTGTATTTGTATTCCGCCAAACGGGTATCTGCCATTACTTGTGGGTTACTTGGTCCGCTACCGATATCAGTATTTTTAGCGGATAACGGATATTATTTGCAGATAACATGTATTTTTTTGCGGATAGCGGATATCTTTTTACGGGTAAATGATAACGGATAGCGGATAACGGATACGGGATAGATAAAGAGGCGGGTAACGGAAAAAAAATCGACTTGTACTTGTACTTGCGGGTAATGGATATATCCACCTTCTTAGCTTGAACGGGACGGATACCTGCTTTTGTACGGAACGGGTCGGGCGGATAACGGATATCCATGGCCAGGGTCACGCATAACAAAGAGAGATATGTAAACAAAAGTGGAGCATAAAGTTTGAAGAGCTCATATATACAATACATTCACGGGTTATATATACAGATGACATTATGACCAGATAAAAAGACTCTCTCTTAAAGAAACAAAACCAACAAAGAAAAGAAAAACAGACAAGTTGAAAGATACCACAGACGACAAATCACCTGCACAAACAAATATAAAAAAAATGATCAAACCAAAAACTAAGTTAATAAACGATAAATTCGAGCTCAATACAGAAATCAAAAGTTTAGTGTCTAATTTCTTGGATCGACAAACGAACCTTGATTGATTTAGATCTGTGAAACATCACTGAACAGCGTTAACAGATGTCACTTTTCCACTAAGAGGCGAACAAGGCCGATTCTGCCGCGAGATCAGAAACAGATTACGACGACGTGGACGTAGATATCGTTGATCCTCTCGATTCATCATCACTCTATCTTCCACGAGAACGCAAAGATCCTCTTCCCTAATCTTCAAAACCTGGCTATGAACTCGCTCTCTCGGAGACTCCGTCTCAGCTTCCGATGAACCACTGCTCTCTGTTTCAACCTCCTCAACCATCTTCCTAGCTATCGCTTCCATCTCAGGCCACGATTCACCTTCTCCTCCTCCTGCTCCTCCTCCTCTCATCGTCATCATCTATTTATAAAGAGAGAGAGATTTGTGAAGAACAAAATTCGAATTTCGAAATTTGAAAAATTTATTGTTAGTGTGAAAGAAGACATATGAAACGGAGCTTATATTTATATATACAGTGTCACGGAGAGCTTTAGTTAAAAAAAACGGTTACTGTTTGACGTGTTGGTAATGATGACTTCACTAGAAAGTTAAACAACCATGGAGATTTTGACACGTGGAACGGATCTATCTCTGTGTGTGTTGTTTGACCCGTGAGATGAGACGAGATGAGAACGTGTGGAAGAGCGCAGAGGATATCGGATCTGGAAAACGATCTTGTTCCGCATCTTCTTTAATAACTACATCCCCAAAAAATATCTCTATTACATTTTGTTTTTTATGAAACGACATTATCAAGGCCCCATGTTATTTTGAACAGATAAGAGGTTATTTCTGATTTTTGGGATAACGACATTATCAAGCTTCATATCAGATCTTTTGTTGTATATTATATAATAGTATTTCATTGATTTTATGGTTAATAGATTTTTCTTACAGCAAGTGGATAGATAGTAGATCTACGTTACATAACTTTTACTAATTTTAGCAAAAAAAAATCTGAAATACTTTGTTCTTTGCGTAGGTGGGGAGAGTCAAACAGAGAAATTTGAAATCCACTTTTAAGGATATGAAAAGGTTTATACCGATTACCGACTAAACGACTACACAAACATATTTATTTATACTAACTTTTCAATTTTTTCGTGGAGATGTAACTAATAAAACTATAGTTTTCTTTTTATAATAACGGAATTATGATGGTCGAATGATTGGTAATATAAAATGTAGAAATTACAAGATTCACATCTCCATCGGCAGATTTTCACAATCAAGCATAATATGTAGACCTAAAAAAAAAAAAAATCGATTTCAAAGTTTTAATACGTGTGAAAATGGGATTGATTTGGCTGTCTTATGTCTCTCATCGAGAGATTAATGGAATAATAATAATGATACTAGTATTTTCATTTACGTGTCGGAATAGCCGACCGTTGCTTGCATCTTTTTATTTATAAACAAAATTATATTGTATAAAATTGTTTAACTATGGTAAGATGGTTTCCACGTGGTTCGCATGTAACACGTGTGTTATTATGATACCGACTTACCGAGTGTTGGGAAACAAATGGCAGTGTGTATATCTGCATAATCGCGGACGGTGATATCACTAAAATTTCACGAATAAAATAAAAATCGTTTTTAATAATTTAAAATAATGTAAAGGCCCAAGGCAACTCTAATAATGCACTGCATATGGGTCAAAAATTCAGTCTGGGCTAAGCTAATGGGTGTTAATCTGAGAAAATATTGAGATCCATAAATTTATGGAAAGTTAAAGAAGATGAATTGATTTTGGCTCAATCTAACAATTGCTTCTTTCTGGTGCATTTCAGGGATAGAGCAGCATGCAGAGTGTGTTGCTACAAAAGCTGTGAGAGACTCTGAGGAATGGTATGGGTGTAACACTAAACAACTTCGCCAGAACTCTGAATCACATACCTTACCATCAACATGATGAAAACCACCTCCACAGGTACCTTTAAGTGTAATATTGATGCATCCTGCATTATAGGTTCAGATAGAAATGGAGTTGGATGGCTCTTAAGGAACTCGGATGGGCAACTTAAGTGATTTGGAGCCAAATGCTACCCAGGACTGCGATCAGCACTGGAGGCAGAGGCAACTTCTTTGGTATGGGAGATCAAATGCTTGGCAAACCTAGGTATCACCAAGGTTATTCTCGAGTCTGATTGCTCAAATTTGTCTCAGCATTTCATGATCAGGATCAATGGCCTACTCTCCCCTCTTTCTTCTTAGACATGCAGCGGATGATCAGGATCAATGGCCTACTCTCCCCTCTTTCTTCTTAGACATGCAGCGGAAAGACCACGGTTTCAATAGCTCAAGCTCGTCTTCCAACCTCAGAGATCCAACATGTGTATGAATGCAATTTGTAAAACAGGTGTGTCGTACATCCATATACTTTAGTTTGATCGTTTACATCATTCCAAATTGGCTTAGGCTTTTTTGTAAAGATTTAAATCCTATCGGTAATTAATCAAGCAGTTTCTTCGTGTTTAAAAAAAAAAAAAACAATGGCTTCATTCTTTTAGCATCAATGTAAGAAAGCTCAAGAAATAAGACAAAACTATTAAAGATAAATGTGAGAAATAGATAACCCAAAGGTTCGGCAATCTCGCGAGTAAAATAAATAAACCATAAAACAATCCTCTGAAAACGAACAACAAAAGTTGCATACTACAAAATATCAAAAAGCAGATTGCTTCATAGCTAAAACGAAGGGAGTTTAGATTTACTCTTCATCATCACCGTCTGCGTCACCACCTGAGGCTTTCTTGGAGGCAGACTTCTCGTTCCTTCTCTTCACCCTTCCTGGACGGCCACCACCGAAGGGACTGGTCAGAGCAAAGTCGATGTGCTTCTGAGAATCAAGTCTCACCATGAATGATGGAATGTTCACCAATTGCTTTCCAACCCTGTATGAACAGTAAATAGACAAAACCATGATGAGTAATCAATATATATAAGACGAAGTCAAAACATTCCCCAAAGGTTTAAACTTCAAACATCATTAAAAAACAAACAAAATGTAGTAGAAGTTAGATAAAAACCAAAATCAAGACAAACTTTAGACAAAACCAAAAACAATCTTTGAAGTTTGATTAAATAACCTTAATATGCCAAAAGTAAAGGATTGACCAGTTGTGAGAAAATCATTCATCGTGTACAACTTTATAAACCAATATAGACAATATTTAAAGCTGGATCAAAATCATGTTTTGGAACAGAAGAAGAGACATGAAACCAAAAACTATTCATGAAAGGTTTTCATCTTTTTGCCAAAAACCACAGCTTGTAGATGAACAAATTATGCTTGAGACAGTAAATACAAGACACTATTGTTAAACCATTTTAGAAAAACAAGTCATCATGATCTGATAATCAAGAAAATGTTAGTTTCAATTCAGATCCATTAGACATGACTAAGATAACAAATACCAATTAGCATCAGAAAAACAAATCAAATGAATAGAAGACAATACCTGATATGCCTCTGCCTGATGAGGACACGAGAGTGATGGATAGACTTAGCCATACCAGACTTGAACACAATAGTTTGAAGACGACGCTCAAGAAAGTTCTCAACAGTCAAAGCCAAGACGTAATCGAGCTTGTTCTGGCTCTCATCAAGAAGCCCATAACGGTTCATCCTACGGAGGAGAGCCTCACCTTCAAAGATTCTCTTGGGATTCTTCTCATCAAGAGTGAGAAGATCTCTTGCAGCATTACGGATACGGCTAAGAGCGTACTGCACTCTCCAGAGCTCACGCTTGTTACGTAGACCATACTCACCAACAAGCTTCAATTCAGAGTCAAGACGCTCCTTCTCGTAAGGACGACGAGGTCCCTTGAAGGTCTTTCCATCTATTCAACAAAACACACATTCAAACAAAATTATCAGCAACAATGTAAGATCTCCAAGCTTATATCTGAAAGTGATTCAATACATGAGATTAAAATCCCACAAAATGCCTATATAATAACATAACCCCAGATTCACAATCTATATAAAGCTACACATAGAGCATTATAGAATCAAAAACCTCAGATAATCCCTAATCTAACAGGTCAGTTTGAAGAGAAATCACTACGTAAATCGAATCGAAAATGAGCAGTAATCTAAACGACAAAGGAACGGAGAAGCTTACAGTTGCGGTAGTAGCAAACGTGCACCATATTTTCGTCTCCTTACAGCAAATTCGGCGATCTGGAATACTAGGGCACGCAGAGAGGAATGAAGGAGACGAATGAGCTAATTTATAGGATTTCTTTAAACCCTAATGCTACACTCTCACTTTCTTTATTGGGCCTTTATAAATTAAGGCTTCATATCTTGGCCCGTGTGTTTTCGGATGGTTTTGGGCTTGGGCTCGGATTTTTAGTCCTTATTTTTTTTTTTTTTTCTGTCACCAAATTTACGAATTCTTTCTTTTTTCCGAATAGTCGTACCTAAGAATGTCATTTTACATATATTTTTGACATTTAGATCTATATCATAAAAACTAATAATTGCAAGAATTTTGAGATGTTTTACCAGTCTTGCCTTAATAGAACAGCAAGAATATTTTAAAGTGAGTGGTGACTAATCGTACCCACTCCTAATCATATTGGATAATTGTATCTTAGTATCTAATCTAATACACATAGAGTTGACTACTAACATAAAATAAATAATCGTCTTTTTATATTTTGAGCACTCGTGTCTCATAAATTCAACAAATTCCCCCTATTAAAAGCAAAAGTAACAGAGGAAATTAGAAAACCATTTGGATTACTACACTTTGTTATTAAATTTTAGGAGGTTACCCTTTTATCTTTCTTGCAATTGGTCGGAAACTACACCTCAAATCACTTCTCTAACAAAAGTTACAAAACATAACAAAACAAAACACGTTATCAAAGCGGAATAGAAAATAGATTTGACCCGTTGACTAAAAATAAAAAATCATAAAACCAAAAAAAAAGAATTAGCAACTAAAACGACGACGCTTTTCTAACGTTTTCTATTCTCAAGAAAACGACCCATTCGTCGGAACAACACTCTCACGACTATCTCCTCCGCCGTTAGGTCTTCTAGCTCCGCCGCGTCCTGAAATCTTGTTGTTATGCATCCACACTTTGAAAACGCTTTTATCAACTCCAATTTCCCGACAAAACTCCTTAACCACCACGTCATCAGCTTTCGGCATCCTCCACCCAACTCTCTCCGCGAACTCGGACATCTTCTCCTTCTGATACTGACTAAACTTCGTCCTAAAACGTTTCCTAGACATTGGAGCCGCCATGTTAGCTCCTCCTCCTCCTCCGGAGAGTGCAAGGAGCATGTAAGAAGACGAGATCGGCGGCGGAGAAGCTGAATCATCGTCGTCAGGACTACGAATTCCCACCGGATGAGGAGGAGGCGGAGGAGGAAGCTGGTGACGGTTGTGAGGACGAAACTCGATCGCCGGGACGACGGCAGAAGCGGAAGATGGATCTTCTTCACGGCGGTGGAAGTTACGGTGGCAACCACAAGCGGCGCACGTTATTGAAGTGGGGTCGTTTGAGTTAAAAGACGGAGATGGCATAAACTCGCCGCATCCGTCTAAAGCGTGACCGCCGATTCCTGCGGCGTGATTCTTTAGACATTCTTTATAAGTCGTAACCGCAACCGCTTCAGACGCAAGATGATGGTGATGGCAGCGTTTGCCGTTGGAGAAAGAAATAGGCTTCGCGGGCTGGATCCGGGTCGGAGCTTCGATTTCGGGTTGTCGTGAATCCAAGTCGGATACAATAGTTGTTGTAGTAGCTATTACATCCATGACGGACGACTCAAAACATTTAGGGTTATCCAGAAAACAAAAAATTATTTTGTAACCTTGAGAATTTGGGATGGGTTTTTGTTATTGGATACGAATAAGGTATAAGAAAAACTAAAACCTTTTCATTTAAAAGAAAGTATTATGATTTTGTAGAGATGGGAGATTTAATTGTAAAGTATTGCACTAAACAAAACTGTTATTTAATTGTAAAGTTAAATCTTTGGGAAATTTGGGACATGGGTTTATGTATTTTGGAAAGATATAAGATTAGAAAACGAAGAGTTTAAAAGTATGTTTTACTTACTCAGCCCTCATGGAGGAAGAAAGAGATGAGAAGTTGAAGACTGTTGATGATGAGAAATCCAAGTTGTGTGGTTGAGATTCATAATCATTATGGGGTTTCCATTTCTTTTTTTGCTTGGGATTTTTTTTTGAACCATGGTTTGTTGACCCCACCCTAGGGTTAATAATAAAGATAAATGTAATAAATATAGGCTAATAAATAGAGTTCATAGAACAGCATCTAATGTGAGTCATGTCTTTTTCTTTTTGCTAAATTTGTAGGATTTGTATCTCCATGACGTTGACAAATGACAACCAATTAGTAATATGCTCAAATTTATATCAATAGTATTAATCTTTTTTGCACCTTCCAATTATCATCATTGATCATTATTTAAGCAAAATTCGTGTTTTTTTTATGGTGTGATAATTAAGCATAAATTGAGATTGATTCGTGTTGTTGATTTAAAGCTGCCAAACAAAACGTTAAATGTTTATCCAAAATGTTTAATTCTCAACCTTCCCTAGTAAGGTACATCTATTCATTTCAATCTTTTGTAGAAAAAACTATCCAAAAGGCAAATTACAAAGGTTACCTGGTAGGGGATATTTACAAAAAACTTATTTGCCTAATTTATGTACTTATCGAGTAACTCAAAAATGTTTATTGATCAAAGTGGGATCAAATAATACCTTTCAGCCTTACATAATTTTCAATTTTACTGAAAATCCGAAAATACTTTAAAACTTATTCCAATTTTGGTATAACTAGTATAATTGTGATACAACTACGATACTAGTTGTATCATAGTAATATCAGTTTTAATACTAGTTATATCAGTTGTATCACGAATATTATATTTGAATTCTGGATGCGGTCATATTTTGTTAGTATCACTGTCAGATAAAAACTATATAATTTCATTTAATTTAAATTCAAACCTTGGTAAAATAGTAATTTTTCATTATAATTATTTTTAAAAAATTTAATTTTTATAACAAAGTCATTTGAAAAAAAAAGGTTGTAGAATTTGATCCGTTAAAGCGGCCTTAAAAAAAGGAGACAACTAAAAAAAAAGGCTGACACGAGCAGTGGTAAAGAAACGATGCCGTTTACCCCAAACTTCTTAAGTTAGTTATAGAAAAGTTCTCCATCAGAGAGACGTAGAACAATCTAAGATTATATGCGGATTACTAAGAATTGAATAATTTATAGGACAAAAATTCCGATAAAGAATTGATAGTAGCGTAATCGTAAATAATTAACAACTCCTAAACCCTTTCATTTCCTTTGACTAATATGAAGTTGTCTTAACACTAGACAGCTAACACGCGTCCATATCTTGCAACATGGCGCTGCCTAATCGAACCATGTTCGTTTATTATCGATGACAATTCTCTTCTTCTCAAATACATTGAACTATATTGCTTAATTGATGTCGGTATATATATTACGACTTGCACGACTTACCGGAACCAAAATAGGGAACCACCATATCTATTGAATTTTAAGCATTTGATATAACCTTGATTATATTTGTCTTAATTATTACCTCACTACGGTATCTATAGATTTCATAGACAACGAAATAATATACACCCATTTATTGTTTTAGAAATAGTTATAAGGTTCCTTACTTTTTAGTTAGGAAGAACAAGGCAAACCGACAGTAAATAAGCTTTATGCCCATAACAAGGATAATATTAGTTTTTTTTTCACGATATATTTTCTGACGCAATTATTTGATCTTTCTGTGAATTTTTTAACTATAATCTCTATATCATTATATGTTAGTGCGTGTATATATATATCTCTACATATCCTTGTATTAGTATATAAGAGTAAATATATACACATACATATCTTACTATGTTTGTGCGCAAATGCGATTGGAAGGACGTATCATATACGATGAACGTATGGGTGGTTAGTAGTCATTAATTTGGACTGTTATCTAGATTTGTGAAACGAATAAACTAATGACAACTTATTCTTTTTTTTTCTTCTTTTTTTTTGTGGCAAACGAAATAATTTTTCGTTTAGTTGTTTTGTATTTGGAAAATTGAATGTGTAAAAATACAAGAAAAATAATTTAAAATATATTTATTAATGTGCACGACAACTTGAGAAGAATTTGAGGAAACTGTTTTAATGACTAAAACAAGTTGGCTCTTGATTTCACATTATGCCAAAAAACAAAGCTGGTTCGTCAGTATATGATTATTACTGAAAATTTCAACCCGATCAGATATAATAATGATTCAAATGTTGACAGAAAAAAAAAATACTCATTCAAATTTAACGCTAGTAGCCACGTTAATAATTACTTAGTTTTGTATTTGTTAGACAGTAATATTTAATAAGTTAACTATTCAAAATTTATATTGTAAATTTACTAATTTTAGATAGGGTTTGTTACCAACTTTCAATCTTCATGACATAATTTTTATTTTTGGGATTGACTGAAAGTCTGAACTCTGAACTCTGAGAATCTCGAAGTTGTGAAAACAACATATACCAAAGCCCGAGGCTTAAAACATTGGCCCATTACTTGATGGGTTTATAATGGGCCGAAAAAATTATTAATACAAAACAAACAATTGGTGAGAACTGAGGAGGATTCAACAACAAAGAAAAACGAGTGAAGATTGTAATTTGTCTTGTCATCAAGTTTGAAATATTAGTTGACTATAATTAATTTATGAACTACGATAATTTTGCCTGTTTTGTAAACACATGAAAGAATTTCAGGGTTGATTAACATCCATTTCAGATTTTTTTGGTAAAATGATTTGGAATCTTATGAACTTATGCATGGCTTAAACAGGCCCCTCATCAATATCCAGACAAAAACTCAAATGAAAAACAAAAACAGCAGATTGTTATTAAACTGAGTGTTGCTGTTCTGATACCATCATCTTTTAGTCAAGAGATCAAATGAAGACACCTCTGGTTTGAATCGATGAGTTTTCACGACGATGAAGCTGTCTCCAACTTGGTCGATTTTGCAGCTGCAGCTTTTGTGTAGATAGGGTGAAGAACATGACCACCTTTTGGATCAACATGAATCCATTTGCGTCCAGTTATTTTGTTTTTCTCAAACCTGACTCGGCCTTCCTTCAATGCAAACAGAGTATGGTCCCTACCGATCCCGACATAGTCTCCAGGATGAAACCGAGTTCCGCGTTGACGAACTATGATGTTTCCCGGTATCACATTCTGCAAAAATCACACACACCCACAAGCATTAGTCTCTAGAATTATATACCAATAATTTCAATTGAACAGTATTTAGCTGATTGTCCTTACCTCTCCTCCGAATTTCTTAACACCGAGAAACTTGGGATTAGAGTCACGACCGTTCTTTGTAGAACCAGCAGTTTTCTTTGTAGCCCAACGCTTCAAGACCAAACTCAACCTACTTGAAGAACCATCTTTAACATCCCCAATACAAGAAGAAGAACAAGAACAACAATTAGCGTTAACCTGAAAAGATGATCATAATACAAAGAGATTGATAGGTAATATACCGGAAATGCTACTGCCACTATAAGCAGGAACCTCAGTGATCAGTTCCCTCAGACTCACTCTTCTGCATAATGATGCTGCTGAGTTAAAGAAATTCATTTTCCAGAATCTGCAAGCAACAAAGAGCAACTCAAACACAAAGCATTCAAGTAGAATCAATACAATACAAACCAGTTCATCACATATTTTTCAAGCAAATGTTTTTTACTTGTGTTCTTTCAAATTTAATCACTATCACAAACAAATCAATCATTGACCTTCTAGTTCAACGATCGATCAACCTCAAAAACTATTACATTTCAGATCTTCGATTTCTCTAAATTTCTTCAACGTCCGTAAATCTTAGTCAAAAGCCCGATCAAAACACTATTTTCCCGAATTCGCGATCAAATCCGAGATTTTCACTATTTCTAATCAAAACCTAAAATAAGTCTATTTCTCCGACCCGGACGGAATCGACGGATGTGGTACTAAGAAAGGAATATACTTACCGGAAATTTGCGATTCCGGTTGATAACGTCCGATGACAAGCGTGACCGGAGATGATGACGGCGAGTAAAATGGCGACGGCGACGGAAGCGCGATTAGGATAACGGCGCAGGAGGTAAAGGGCTTAACCCCAATACCCTATTTTGTCAAGTGTTAACTATACGCTCAGAGGGTCTTGATGTTTCAGGTTTTTACATTATGACCCCTTTACTTTAATTTGGATCAAAATTGTAACTAATTTACTTATCGATGTTAATTTGCCTTGGTCATTTGTGATTTTTTACTTGCATTGTTGTTACAAACGATCTACATTTTTCATAATTAGTGACAATCATTCGGTTTATTTGGTTTTCCTTTGAAAATTGTAACACAACAAAATAAATGATTCCGTTAAAAATTGCGGTTTTGGAAATGAAATCAATCTAGCCAAAAGTATGAAAATATGAAATGTCCTCTAATATAAACTTAGGCTAGTGTATGTGTGAACAAGTTGACATCATGAATGATGCTCACTATCTTTTATATCTTGTAACGTTAACAACAAAATGCTATATTTTCTTTTAATCTATATTTCTATGAATGTGTTTGAACAACTTGACATGATCTATATACTTTTTTGGACAGTAACTAATCAATATCCATGTGATCCATCACATGCTTTCAAATCTTCTTATAGACAAATTTTGATATTATATTTCAATGTTTTCTCTTAAAGGGTCCTACGGTCCTTGCTTTGCCGTGCCGTACTCCGACCCTACAAGTTTCTTATATTAGCCCTTGTAATCAATTTTGTGTCACACCAATTATTTTATAACTCTTAAGTTTAAAAAGAAAGTATAGTTCAAATAGATAAAGGGAATCAGTAGCTTTAAATGTCTTGTACATTACTAGGTGTGTTTGGCCTTGTTTAACAAATTCAAACTTTAAATAAAATGTTAAGTTGAATTCTCTAATAAACCCCGAATCCAAAACTTAAACCATAGTAAACAAGACATCATCCTTCGCTCGATATTTATATTTTATAAAACAGAATCTAAAAACTCTGAAAATAATTAAAACCAAAACTAGATTATACACTCTTATTATATATGACTATCACCTTAAAGAAGTTAAGCTTATTCATTGTCATTTCTTACAAGTTCTCTATCTTTTTTATACATTTGTATATATCTTATACATTATACAATAACAAAGGTAATTCTTGTTTTTCGTCGATTGATATGGCGAAATACATTTTCACATTAACTTCTTTATCATTAAATATATTTATTTGGGTAAAAATTACTTTTCGTTATTAAAGAAGATAACATTTCTTATTAAAACCAAAAATATCCCAATGTTCCCTCCTTTTCTCCGAGCAGATCGACTCAAAACAATAATTGGATGAGCATGTGGAACTGGCTAACTGCACATGCCTTCTCTTCCTTCTTTTTCAAACTTTTTTTAGTTTTCTTTTACTAAAAACAATTTTATTTGGTTTTGATATTTACGCAGTATACAAGTTGGGATGTGTATGCGCATTAATGTATGTGTGTGCGCATATATACGTTTAGTTTGTTTCATGTGTTGATAAAGAGATTGCAAGATCTCTTTATAAAACACGAATCAAAGTTGCTTATCCTTTTCATTAATCGTGATTTTTTTTTCATTTCCCAACTTGATATGCTAGTGGTGGAGTTACCTGTGTTTTAAGGTTCCCTGCGCTTTTTTTATATACTATTTCACTCTACCACGAGTTTGTTCATCTATATATTTGATGCTTGATTGACAAAAAAAAAAATTGATGATTGAAATCAATCAATCTGAAAGACCCTGATTATAACAACGGATCTAGATCTGGGTTTTCTCAGGAAAAAAACCATCAAGAGAATTAGAGTAATGCATTTATCTTGACTATATTCTGTAAATTTATCTAACTAATCATGATACGTCAACAAGCAATGGTATTAAATTAATAATAGTATAGTAAGATTCTTATTACAATTTTACAGTTGGGACCGTTGGTCAGATCTAACTCCCGTCTCCTTCTTCAATGCACCGTCCTTCTTTTTATTTCTTGTTAATATACAATGTCAATTATCATTTATAACTCTGATAATGTATTTGTGGTTAAAAAACGTTTCGTCTTTACAAAATCCCACCAAGCAAGCACCCAAATTTTTTCAGTTTTCTTTTATAAACTCATAGCTAGATGGAAATTAAGTTTTAGTTTGGTTTTCTTTGATAAGATGAAATGTAAAAATATCTAAAATCACAGTTAAAAAAAAACACTAATACGTCTACGAAAACACTTCAGTAAACATACTACTTATCTGTAAGAGTGTAATCTTATAAGCTTTTATCATACAAAACATACGATGTATAATATATTTCGTAGATTTTATTCTAAAGGTCTTAAAAAAGAAATCTAACTTATCAAAATAGTTCATAATAAATTATATTTAGTACTGTAAGCTTTGTTAAACCATGTGCAAACCATCCAACCACAGTTTACCAATAGCAAGTAATAAAATGAGGACTACCATTGGATTTGGAGGCATACGTGGCATAATATAATTGGAGGAATACGGTAATAACGATATGTGTTGCCGCAGGGAATAATTGATACGAGCAACTATGTGTATATATAACTTATATGCAACATCATAGGGTCCTCAACCAAAACTACTCCTCTCAGTACACTTCTTTCCAAACCTCAAACAAAAAGAGACCAAACTAGTTTGAGCGATCTAGAGGAGTGTTTGGTTCTTTGTATAACTATATCCCAAACAGAAAATGGCTAAGTCATGCAGAGCTCTCTTCCTCTTGGTCCTCATTGTCCTCTCCTTGCTTCAAACCATGGTAACATCTCGATTTTTCTTCTTCTTTCTATGTTTGAAAATATTGAAGATAATATATATTTGATTTTTTCCTTACTAACAAAAGATATTAGATAAATGTGGGTTCAATTATTGTCCTTATTTGTTGTACTATTTTTAATCTTCCATTTTATGAAATTAAATGTTCTTGTTTTTCCTTTTTTTTTTTCTCCTTAGGTTATGGCCTCAAGTGGATCTAAAGGAAAGTGGAACCCGGTAAGTTTTATTATTGAAATTGACCAATAAATACCTTTTAAACTATACTATTTTATACCTATTGTTATCTCTTAACCAAACGAAAAGTGTTTAATTATTTACATTTTTGGTTAATTTTCAGAAACGTTATGGACCAGGAAGCCTGAAACTTTCCCGTAAGTGTTTTCTTCACAGCTATTCATAAAACAAATTTAAAATTTAATTTTATATTTGACAAAAAAAAAACCAAATCGATAAATAGCTGCAGAAAAGTTTGCGTAACTAATTAAAGCAAATATAGGTTTTTTATTCTGTATTAAAAAAAAAAAAAGTAAAGCTTTCAGTTCTATAAAATTGTTGAACAAGTTGAAAGTGGAGTGTTAAGTGGACTGTTTGGTCAGATGACTCAGATCCGTAGACTCTCAAATATGTTGAATATTGACCAAATTGCCCCTGAATGATGGAGTCAAAGCAACCCACTGTGTCTTCTTGAGACCCACAAACAGTCAAAAAGTGATGAACATGTCCTCCTTGCTTTTGGCATCACTTTTACGGTTATTTTTTTAAAACTAGATTCTGTTGTTTTATTAGTGATAAAAAAAAAATATTGACTGAATTCTAAAATTGTTTGTAATGAAATGACCAGAATGCCCATCGGAATGCAATAGGAGGTGTAAACAGACACAGTATCACAAGGCCTGCATTACGTTCTGCAACAAATGCTGCAGAAAGTGTCTCTGTGTGCCTCCGGGGTATTATGGGAACAAACAAGTTTGCTCTTGCTACAACAACTGGAAAACTCAAGAGGGTGGACCAAAGTGCCCTTGAAATATCCCTAATCGTTCCTTTTTATAATAAAATTTTCAACGACACTTAAATTTCACTTTGATCAATGTTTTTTTCTTTCTGTTTTATTCCTAAAGTTGTAATGCTATGTCACTCCTTTTGGGATTTAGTTCTAAATCCTAAAAAAAGAAAAATGAGAGTGGCCTATGAATGATATTTTCATGAATATTTGGCGTTTCTAAATATATATATTTTCCTGGTCGAATACATAAAAACCGTTGATATTAAGGCCAACAACAAATAATACAATTTTAAAAAATTCCTGCATAGAAAAGTGAGACATTGGGTCTCTCGGCCCAGTCATAAAAAGCCCATTATTTATGTTTTCAACGCTTATTACGAAATCACGTGTTCAACGCGATGTCGTTTGCCACAAGCCCACAATCGTCTCTGCGACAGGACGTGGGCAATGATATTTACAGTCGGTGCACTGATATGAACCACAAACTTAAAGAAATGTTTTTACCAGTTCATCACCCTACAATTTTAAAAATACTCTTAATGCCTTATATATTAATATTAATTGACAAGGAATATGACGTTTGGAGTATAACTATAGTTATTACTTATTAGCCTTGATAACAAAGCTTAATTTGGCTCTCTATGTTAGACACCTCATATGCATTTTGAACGGTCATCTTGAAGAAGATATGTACATGCTATTTTTCACAAGCTTTATGCACAACATGGGGAATTGACAGGCTATGAGTAATCTTTTTTTTCTTTTCTTTTTTTCTCTAAAAGAACGCATTTTGTAAGCTTTAAAAGTTTTTGGTTCTGAATATAAACGTGCACAACAACTATTAAAATATGTAAATTTTTCATTATTGTTAGAACTGTTCTGCACTGTGTAGAAGAGTTTCCATTCGAAATTTATATATGACTTAAACCTAACATCAAGGTAGCGATTTACATCAAATCAAGACCATTCATACTTATTTATTTCTAGGACTTGAGATACACTTGTCAACTGTTTTTCACAAACGGCAACAAAAACATGTGGCAATTCAAATGCTCCAAACTCTTCCAACAAATTCTTGACATGATATACTATTTTGGACCATGTATTTTTAAAAATTCGATCCCTTTTTATTGGAGACGGGCTGCACACTTCCCAACAAGCTCATCAAGAATCGAGAAAAACTCGATAAAGTTAAGATCGACCCATGAGAAGAAGCCTGTGAAGATCGGCGCCGACCTGCAACAAAAAAAAAAATAGAACCAAATCACCAAATCTAAAGGATAAGTTAAGATCTGAAATAAAAGAAAACGGAAGAGATATTCGCTCAAAGAATAAGAAAATAGTTCATATCGCAAACCGACTACTCTAGTATCATTTCATATAAATTGAAAACCTTCGATTAAAGCAGGATATCCTCGACTTCACGCAAAAGACCTAGACTTTTTATTTTTTACTCGTGACCTTGAGGAGCTAGAATACTATTCATTAAACTTTGGTTTTGAATCAATAAAGAAACACCTTTCTCTCTACTCTTTTATTCTTAAATTTTGATTGGTGATCTTTTAGATCAACACTCTTCACCAAAAAGAGGATTTGATACTTGCATTCTCTCTATCTAAGTTTAATGATCTTCTCTCGCGTCTAAATGGAAAACTTCGTTGAATTTTCTCTCTTCCAACCAAATTATTTTACAACTCTAAAATTAAAATCTATAACCATAGTCGCAATTTATGGTAGAATTAGTATAAATGGTTATTTTCCAATATAAAAAAATTACACTTAAATTTCAATTTGTTTCTGAAAATCCCATCCACAAATATTTAATTTGTCCATAAACATTGAATAGAATTCCAACTGTCACGCTAATGTCGTGTATATCATTGTGCATTTGTGCATACTGCCATAAACATTAAAAAAAATATCGGCTCTAGTAAACATCAGTAACACTATATATATTGCCTTTTGAGTTTTTATTTTGTTTTTACTTCAACTTCTCTCTATTAATCTCCTTCGTCTCTAGATCTCTCCGTCTATATCTCTCTATCTCTCTTTGTCTCTTCGACATCGAAAGAGCAGAGTCAAAAGACAAAACAATTATGAGCGAGGAGAAAGATTTCATGTCGGAGCCATTTATCGTTAAGAATATTGACGATGAAGAAGCAACGCTTGATAATTATAATTCACAGGGCAATACTTCTTTCTGCAAGACTTGTTTCCATGGCATTAACGCTTTATCAGGTTTAATAATTTCCTTTTCCTTTTCCTTTTCCTAATTGATTTTTTTCTCTCTTTATTTATTTATTCAGCACTTCCTTCTTCTTATCCCCAAGCTCCATAACTCACGGTTCACGGACAAAGATCCAACTCTTAGCTTATCCACACATATACATGTTTTTTTTTCATAATACTATATTCTACGTAATTTCTTTATGTTTTTAACTCAAGATTTTGACTTTATCTTGTATCTTGATTGGAGTGGATTTCAATCTTATCTTTTTCTTTTGTTCATATTTTTCCCTTAGTTTTTGGTTATTGAATATTTTCCGTTGATAAATTGTATGAACCAAATTAAAACCAATTTCTAGTTAAATTCGAAATGGGTTTTCTTCGTTTAGATTCAATTTCATAGTTTTTGATAATATAGGAAAAGATAAAGCTAAACAACCAAATAAATGTTTGTTTGTCCTTTTAAGGTTACGATGGTTCGGTTTAACTGAATGAAACACATAAATAATTTGGCAAAGTGAGTGGAGTATTGTTTTTTTGTTTTCTTTGATAAAGGCACTCATCGATCACGGGCACTGGAGTATTGTCATTACTTATTAATTATCAATGGGTCTATCGAAGAGAGGCCACTATCATTGTGCTTAAATGTTTATATACCAAACTAGATACTTTTAGTTTACACTAACTAAAGTTAAAACTAGTTAATTAGTTTTACACACGTCTAGCCAAACGTGAATAAGCAAAAGTACTTTTCATTATCTTATATCCATATTTTATATACGGATAAAAGAAGTCCGTATAATTAAATAAAAAGAAACCAAAACTCAGTTCTCTTTCAATATCTAAATACAACGTGTCTCTTGACAAACCTAACACATCAAGAACACGTCTTCCCTTTTCAAGTTGTGTTATTCTTCTTCTTGTTCTACAAATTACTTTAAAATCAAATCATATCTTGATAACGATGTAGACCACAATTCTTTCTTTGCGTTTGTGTTTTCATTTATATCTAAATGTAACTAACACACAAACAAAAACGTTTGCATTAGCGTTTTAAACATATATTAATTCTTCTAATCAACTTTTTCTTTAGGTGTGGGTATATTATCGGTCCCTTATGCTTTAGCATCCGGAGGATGGCTAAGTTTGATCATACTCTTCACCGTAGCAATCACAACTTTCTATTGTGCCATTCTCATTAAAAGATGTATGGACATGGATCCACTTCTTCGATCCTACCCGGACATTGGCTACAAAGCCTTTGGAAACACAGGACGTGTCGTCGTCTCCATCTTCATGAACCTCGAGCTTTACCTAGTGGCGACTAGTTTCTTGATCCTAGAAGGTGACAACCTTAACAAACTCTTCTCAAACGTTGGATTCAGCTTCATGGGAATTGAATTCCAAGGCAAGCAAATGTTCATAGTCCTTGTAGCGCTCATTATTCTTCCCTCGGTTTGGTTAGACAACATAAGGATTCTTTCTTATATTTCCGCAAGTGGCGTCTTTGCTTCCGGGTTGATTCTTGCTTCTATCTTTTGGGTTGGAGCTTTTGAAGGAGTAGGGTTCAAGAACAATGACTCAGAGGTCTTTCGTTTTAAAGGAGTCGCTACTTCCGTAAGCTTATACGCGTTTTGTTACTGCGCTCACCCGGTTTTCCCAACTCTATACACTTCCATGAAGAACAAACGCCAATTCTCAAACGTAAGGTTTATTTAAAAGCACCGTCAAAACTTTAAAGACCGAAGCTCAGACTATGATTTTGCCTTCTTTTTTTTTTTGCAATTGTAGGTTATGGTTATATGTTTCACAATATGCACATTCATATATGCATCGGTGGCGGTATTGGGATACTTAATGTATGGATCAAATGTTGAATCACAGATAACATTGAATCTTCCTACGGATAAGCTTAGTTCAAAAGTGGCGATATGGACAACATTGGTGAACCCAATAGCTAAGTTTGCTCTCATGGTTACGCCTATTATCGACACAATGAGAAGCTGGTTTTCCCGGTTTTTGCCTGACAAAAGAGCCTCTGGTTTTTTACTGAGTACGATGTTGGTTACCAGCAATGTTATTGTAGCATTGCTTCTTCCGTTTTTCGGTGATCTTATGAGTCTTGTTGGAGCATTCTTGAGCGCATCCGCATCGATTATATTGCCCTGTTTGTGTTACTTAAAGATCTCTGGGATGTACCGAAGACTCGGGTTCGAAACAGTGGTTCTCATCGGTATTATACTAACTGGTATCGTGGTTGTGATAACCGGAACTTACCAAGCGGTCAAGGACATTTTTGGCCGATTTTGAAATCCGACTAGGTGAGGTCTAGCCTAAAGAATATTTGGTTAGGAAGAAATTTGTAATACTAAAACGATATTATTATTTATTTACTTTGAATTTTTTTTTTTTACTCATGTGTTTTCAGACCGGAATTTCCGGTTTGATTTGTATTACACACTAACCAAGTCTCTGATTCGAACTCTATCATCGGTATTTAACGGTTGATCAGTATACTCAGACAGAATTGCTCGAAACTCGTCTCCCGTTAAGGTTTCCTTCTCCAACAAAACATCAACAAGCTTGTCAATGGCTTCTCTGTTATTCCTCACATGATTCTTCGCGATCTCATAAGCGTCCCCAGTTATTTTCTTCACGCACGAATCAATGTCCTCTGCGAGTTTCTCGGACATTGAGTTCCTCGCGAGCATACGTAAAACAACGTCGTTTTGCTTAACTGCGGGGTCGGTTAGTGCCCACGGACCAATCTCCGACATACCAAACATCGTCACCATCTGAACCAAAAAAAGAATTAGAAAATCCCACCGATTATTTCCGGTGTAGAATATTCGGTTTTAATTACTACACCTGTCTTGCGATCTGAGTGACTTGCTGGAGATCGCCGGCGGCTCCGGTGGTTATCTCCGGTTCTCCGAAGATTACTTCCTCGGCGGCTCTGCCTCCGAGTCCTCCGACGATTCTAGCGAACAATTGCTGTTTAGACACCAATGTCGGGTCTTCTCCCGGTAAGAACCACGTGAGACCACGTGCTTGACCTCTAGGAACCAACGTAACTTTCTGAACCGGGTCGTGACCCTCCGTCAAAGTCCTAAACCGAAGCAAAACCGGTTCATTTCAAACGAAAACTGACTAAACCGGAGAAATGAAAAATTAATAACATGAAATTGAACCGGAACTTACGCACAAATTGCGTGTCCTACTTCATGGTACGCTACAATCGATTTGCTTTTACCGTCGACCATCTTCGTCCCTTCCATTCCGGCGACAATCCGATCGATGGAGTCGTCAATCTCTTTAAGGGTAATCTTGTCTTTTCCTCTTCTTCCGGCGAGAATCGCGGCTTCGTTCATTAGATTTGCCAAGTCAGCCCCACTAAAACCTGGAGTTCTCATGGCAACTACGCTCAAAGACACTTCCTTGTCAAGTTTCTTACTTTTGCTGTGAACTTTTAATATCTCCTCTCTTCCTCTTATATCCGGTAAACCAACGGAAACCTGTTTCAAACCAGGTTTATATACGGTCCAGTTTAATCACTAATTGGTAACGATCTGTTCGGTTTATGGATAAACCAACATACCTGTCTATCGAATCTTCCTGGTCGGAGCAAAGCAGAGTCTAGAATCTCCGGCCGGTTCGTTGCACCGATCACTATCACTCCGGTATTCCCTGTAAACCCGTCCATTTCGGTTAAAATCTGGTTTAGCGTCTGTTCACGTTCGTCGTTTCCTCCTCCTATACCGGTTCCTCTCATTCTCCCAACAGCATCAATCTCATCAATGAACACTAAACAAGGTGAATTAGCCTTTGCCTTGTTAAACAAGTCTCTAACCCTAGAGGCTCCGACACCAACAAACATCTCTATGAACTCTGAGCCGGACAATGAGAAAAATGGAACACCGGCTTCTCCGGCTATAGCCTTGGCCAAGAGAGTCTTTCCAGTTCCAGGCGGTCCGGTCAACAAGACACCTTTTGGGATTTTAGCCCCCAAGGCTGAGAATTTATCTGGTGTTCTCAAGAATTCAACAATCTCTTCAAAGTCTTGCTTGGCTTCGTCTACTCCTGCAACATCCTCGAACGTTATCCCTGTGTTTGGTTCCATCTCAAACTTAGCTTTGCTTCTGTTACAAGAAAACATACTTGTAAGAACTAAAAACTCAATCTTGGGTTGATATACAAAATTGATTGTAAATGCTATTACCTTCCAAGGCCAAAAGGCAAGTTGGGTCCACCAGGTATTTTTCTTGGAGATGATGTTAAAAGCAGAGAGCCAAGTAAGATCAAAGGAAACCCAAAATTCCCCAAGAAATTGAGCAAGAAAGCTCCCCAGTTCACATCCATGGGATGAGCAGCGAAATCGACGTTCTTCTCCTTCATCTCCCTCACCAGATCGACCGGTAAACCGGGAAGGTTAACCTTAACCCTCTGGATCTTGCCCAATGCTGGATTGGCGATCTCTGCGATTGCAACGGTCCCGTTCTCGAACAAGTCAACTTTCTTCACTTCATTCTCTTTCAGATGCTGCAGGAATCTCGAGTACGACATTCTATTGGAAGTGGCTTCGATGGGAGCTTCTGGTTGAGCTTTTGCCGGGTGAGCAAGAAAAGTTCCTAGAGAAGACGTAAACCCCAAGGCAGTCAAACTCAGTAGAGCTCTCTTGGTGAGTTTATGGTCTAAAGTTTGGGTTTTGAGACTAGGGTTGTGACTGGATTTGGATAAATGAGTCGGTTTTTGAAACTCTTGGGACTTCTTATTACAAGTTGGGATGTTAGAAAGAGGGAGAGACAAAGCTGATGATGATGATGCCATTTTCATCATCAAAGCCAGTGTCTTTGTTCTTCTTCGAGCTTATTCGTTAAAGGCTACTAATTTCTGAGAATAAAATGTGGTCTTTTGATATTTTTATATGATAGGTGTGTTGGAGATTGTTATATAAACAAAAAAAGGTGATGATGAGTCATGACTAAAACGAAGAGGATGTTTCTAGTTTCTTTTTGTCTTCTCTGGAACATATAAATGTCTTCTTGAATGATCCAGAGATTGTACTTTGGAACAAAAAAAAAATCTTTATATCATAATCCACACAGAGTGTATATATAGCTTGGATGTGAGTGAGATTGATGTAATCATGTCCAACCTCTGATCTTTTCCAATCTCCATTTTTAAATTTATTTTTTCAACTGAAATTGATGTAACCATACACTTGGAGGGTAAAAAGGCAAATAGAGTTTCATAATAATCTCTCTGTGGCCCCATTGTGCCTTTAGACTTATCCTTGGAAAAAGTCCCTAAAGAATCGCTTACTAGATGATCGGTAATCAGTGGAGGAAAAAGAAAAATAAATCATTTTTTTTCTTCAAAAATTTAGTACCATGATTTAGTTATTAGTTTTAGACCATTCCTTTAGAACTATTCTCCTAGATATCACATATGTAACTCTATTCCTCCAAGTTGGCAACCAACCATGGAGTAATTTTTTAATTTAATATATGGTTGGAAAAAAAAAAAAAAAAATTTCCCAACCAGATCATAGATCATAAACCATAAACACAGAAATGCCAGAATCCAGAGCATACACAAGGATTTGAAATCACTATTATGAAAGCCAGAAAACAGAATCAAGAAACAAAAGAAATCATTATTCTTTACTATTAACTGTTTCTCCGCAATATCCTCTCAGTGTAAAGCTTTTATTTAAACACATGGAAATTAACATATATTAGTTTGTGTAAGAAGTTGTTGTGAAAAAAAAAAAACTAAACCCAAAAGAACAAAAGTTGTTTATAAGCTAATCAAAGTAATTATCATCATCATCATACCCTGTAATGATCCCATCTTTACCTCAAAAAGATTGAACCTTTTTTGCTTCATTTCTTGACCTTCCTTTGCTGCAGTTGCTGCTTCTTAGGTCCAGGAACCTCTAATCTCCCAACCGAACACCCACATTTCGCCCGAAAAACCAGCACAGCTCGCCCATTCGGTGGAGCCATCTTCTTCAACTCCGCCTCTAACTCACGGTGGTGATCACGAGGCAACTCAAACAACCCCTTCTTGCTAACACTCTTCCCACTGTTGCTTCCATTATTACTGATCTTAACACAATCCTCAGTCTCTAACTGAATATCAAACTCCGCATTCGCTTTCCTTAGCCCTTGACATTTCGGTTTCCCACATTTATGACGACTACACAAGAGTATAACAATCATCCAAGCAGATAATGCAGTACACGAGATACTCAAAGCTATCAAACCATACACAATAGGATCAGGGTTACGCAAAATCTCTTCTTTGACTAAACAAGAAAGCTCTGAGAAGATTTCAACAGATTTGACTGTGATGAATTTGATGTAAGGGAAGATCAAGAACCCGGAAGATGTGATCACTGCGATTAAGATCACAACATCGATAGCAGCTGATCGAGATCCGTCACAGCAGACTGGGAAATTTGAAGAACAGCTTGATGATGATGATGATGATCTTTTGTTGGTGCTTCTTGATTGTTTTGAATGATGATTGAAATCTGCTGAGTGAGCCATGATTGGAGATTGGTCTACGACTGAGATTGAGTTCTGGAAATATACCATCTCAGAGAAAGTTGAATCCTTTTTTGAGGAAACAGATCAAATCTAATTCGATCTTTACTCAAGATCGATTTCAGACTCCAATTGAAGTAGCCCTAGAATCACCCAAAACGATCAAACACCAAAAAATCAAAACTTTAAACCAGATCGAGTTTAAGAGAAATTCGGAATGAACCTGATTGGATTGGATTGGATTGAAAAGAAAACTGGGTTCAATCTGATCGAAATCAATTGAACCCTTACGGAAATGAAAATTCGATTAGGAGAAGCTGAATCGAAATAAGGAGAAGTCGGAAACGTAATCGAGGGTTGGGGACTTCAACATCACCGTAGAATAAAACAAGACAAAAAGGGGAACAAATTTGGAGTTTGGGAATTGTAAATGTAAAAGGAAAAATTAGATCGTCTTCGTCAACATGATGATGATGATTTTAAAGCTTCTTCTTTTTTACGGTCCACAAATTGGGTGGTCGTGTTGTGTAAGAAGAGAAGAGAGGAGGTCACACGCGTTAAGACTTGAGATTATATTATGAGCGGAGTTAAAAAAATTCTGTAAGGAGCAGGACCAGACCAAACGCACCGACCGAAGTAGTTGGGGTCAAAAAAACTCGTATGTATCTCCAACAAAAATAAAAATAAAATCAAAAGTGTTATTAATTTTTTATTTTAATATTTTAGATACTTTGTTGATTTCGTGGGTCACTACTACTACACACTAGACATCTCTTTCTCTAGGCTTGATTAGTATTATTTTATTTTTGTTTTGGTTCTTTTCTGACAATCTCTAAATTGTATTTTATCCCTTTAAAAATTATATATCATAGTAATTACAAGTAAGTCACAAGAAAAAGCCCAAAGTCATGAATGAAGCCCAAGTCCAATTTTTGTATCTAGTATTAGCTTCTTTTTTTTTTTTGAGTGGTAATTCTGTAAGGAGCGGGACCAGACCAAACGCACCGACCGAAGTAGTTGGGGTCAAAAAAAACTCGCTTTTGGTTTGTTTTCACTGATCGGTCCGTTCAGAGCCCAGAGCTTCATTTTTGGCAGCTCACCTAAAAAGGTAAAAAAATGAGGTTTGAGTCTGAGACCATTTAGTCCACAAAGTACATAGGTTAACCAATAAATATTGCTGCCGTAATTGCGAAATTATAGGTTAACCAATAATATTGCTGCCGTAATTGCGAAATTATAGGTTAACCAATAATATTGCTGCCGTAATTGAGAAATTGGCCCCTAAAGTTTGATATATTCGTAGGACTTCCAAGTCTTAATTAATTTTCTTTTTGTTTGGACTTAAAAGGTGTCTTATCATCCGGTGAACAGTGGAAAAGCAGACAACGAATGTTAATTTTTTTGCTTATCGCATAAATTTGGCAAGGCACTGATTTTCATAAATACTCCCATAAGCACATGCGTCGACGTTATTTTAGCCTTTAACTTATTGATTCAAATTATTGATTCATTTGTCTTGTTATGTGTTAAAATGTACATGGACGGTTATAATAGTAAGATGACAACATGATATTCAATTAAAACTAAGTCAAACCTTGTCCCTGATTTAAAATAAACACGGTAATCGATATTTTTTCCTGGATTAGAATACTTTACTAAAATGTGTAAACCTTTTTTTTTGTTGATTTTTTCAACTTGGTGTTTTTCCATTATAATACCCAAAAAATATTGATTTTCATAGTCCAAAGTCCCTACTTGCCAACCTCGTGGACGATAGGCCTAAGTGCCTAACTTAATAATTATAATAATCAATTATAAATGGAGAAAGTCTTGCTTTTTTAGAATTCATAAAATTATATTTGATGAAATCTTTGACTATTTATTTATGCGGTAAATAGCTTTTACCACAAAAAAAAATACTGATACACTCTTTGGTAGTGGCAGACATGAGGAGCTTGACTCCAGTTCACATCACGTGGAGTCATTGGGGTTACACGTGCGAATTTGCTTAATCATCAACTGGCAATCTAAACCATAATTAAGTTTTACTAGATCTTAATAATAATTCAATTATACAGAATATGTATTTAGAGTATTTTAATCAATTAATTACCATATTTCATCATTAGATCTGAAGCTGAAGCAGTTTCCAGGAAAAGTGGAAAACCTTGAAACTAAAGGTTACCTTTTCTCTTTATTAAAGTTATACTATTATAATAAAAATGGATTAATAACTAACAAAATTTACTATTAAAATATTAATAGCAATTTTAATATAAATAAAGTCTTCAGAACTTCAAAGAGACAACAATGGGTCAATCTTGTTTCTTCAAAGTTCTTCTTGTTTCCTCTCTTTTACTACTAATCTTCTTCTCCACTGGTAATAGCTAATTGACATCTTCTTCTTCTTAATCACACTGTTACAAATATTATTAAGAGTTTATGTTTTAGCCCTATATTTACGGGGATTTTGAATTTATGCCTCATAAAGTTTTTGTTTTTTTTTGAACAAAATGCCTGATGATTTTTGTTTGTGAATTTATAAGCCATGGGAAGAAACTTGCGAACTGCAAAGTTGTCGGGAGTTTACAGTACTGCTGAGCTATTTCCTTCTAGGGTACTTCTTTGTTTTCTCTCTTTAATTAGTTTCTTCTTTTTAGGAGCTTATATTGGAATTTTTTTAAAGTTGAACTTCTATTTTGCATTATGATATATATATATATATCAGAACTCTCCCTGCATAATACTACGTATGATTAATTTCTGGGTGTATTTTTTTTTTCCATTTATGGTGTAAAGAAGATGTGCAATAAACATTTTTTTCTTTGCAACAATACTAAAAGTGTTTGGAAATTGTAACTAGAAAAACAAGATTCCGGAAAGATTTTTGTTTTAGGTTCTGAACTGCATTTTTTGTTGAAAGGAGAATTATAACAATTCATTATCTCATCTTTAAGTTCCAAATGGATCATTTTTTCCATTTTTCGCTTAATTTTATCGTGTTTTACATTTTTTTTTTGTTTGAATATATTGATAACCATATTGTACAATACAAAATTAATTTAAACTATTATGCCTAAACTTGGAAGATATATTTTTTTTTTGGGGGGGGGGGTTAAATATAACATTTGAATTTCTTGTGTATATGAGAGTAATCACCTAATTAATTGTATTTGTTAAAAAAAAAATTATGAATTAATTATATTGCAATAAATGGAAAATACAGGAAGGCATTGTGAGGAAGACGATGGAGCTGATGGATTACGAGTCGCCGGGGTCTAACACCAATTGGAGTGGTTTCGTTGCCTCTCCTCCTCCTCAATCTCCGCCACTTCCATAATTTCCAAAAAGAGACTCGTATTAAATTGTTTTTTTTTTCCGAAAACAAAATGGTTTGGTGTCTGATATTTTTGCAATAAATAACAATATGTAATTTGAAAATTTTAAATTTCTATAAGCTAAGCTCTAGTCTCTCAATTGTGGAAAAAACGACTTCAAATTGTAAGAATATTTATTTGATATAATTGGTGGACACATGGAAACGCCATTTTTAATTGAAAATCTTCCGACACATCAAATTTTCATTTTTATATTGTTCTCATATTTATTTTTTTTGCACTTTGATATGATATTTTTTTTTTGTTCAACGGAAGATAGTAATTAAAATGTAAAATCTGGACAGTCAAAAAAAAAAGTAAGTTTAATATTTTTTCTATATCCAAACTGAACCGAAAAAAGAAAAATAACACCGAAATGAAATTGAAACGAACCAAGAGATAAAGATCAAACCGAAACTTAAATTCTTTAGAAAATAATATATTTGATAAAATAATTCAATTAATATAAAAAATATAATTAATACTTCCAAATAACAAATATTTTAATATAAAAAATAACGAATAATTCAGAGTGAGTCGATTCAAACCCAATCCAACCGAAAAAATATTTTGGATATCGAATCGGTTTACATCATTTGCAATTTTGCATATCTACAAACCGAGTCCGAATCCAAATTAAAACCTAATCCTAAACCAAAATTTTTAAAAGGTTAAAAACCCGAATCGAAATCTTAATAAATATTATTAGCAATCTTCAACATAATTTTTTTTTTTCTAATTGATTTAATACAAAAAACGTAAAAGTATATATTTAATTTCATGCATAGGTTGGTCAATCACCTAGTATAATTGTAAAACTTAGAACAAATAACCGATTAAGGTCCGCCCAAACCCTAGAAATACTGATAACCCCAAATCCGAAGAATCGATTTCGTCAGCGGACTCAGAATCAAGGTTCGTAATTCTTTCTCCCCAATCCAAACGTCTCTGAGATCGTAATCGGAATCTCCAGTCGTTCCTATTTTGAGTTCGGGGTCTCTATTTGTTTTTCTTCAGTCTGTTGTTCTCATTGTGGTTACTCGATAGTTGCGTAGCTTGTTCGTTTGATAGACTAGAGTTCCGAGTTCTGATTTGATATGTTTCTTGGATCTTCTGAGAAAATTGATTGATTTATGAATAGATTTAGATGCATATAGTTTTGTTTATGAACACATTTGTGGATATACATACTTTTATACTTGGTTGAATGGTTGTGAAGTGCTATATTTTTGCTTTGATTGGTTGAAAGAACTCAGATTTCAATAGATTTGGAGTTCTGATTGTTTGATTTATATTTGATTGGAAGGTACAGATTTTCCCTTTTTTCGTACAATGTCACCGGATCATAGAGATAGCCATAGAAAGAGGTCTCGTCCTCAGTCTGATTACGATGACAATGGTGGAAGCAAAAGGAGATATCGTGGTGATGATAGAGACTCACTTGTGATTGATCGTGATGATACTGTATACCGATACCTGTGCCCGGTTAAAAAGATTGGGAGTGTTATTGGTAGAGGAGGTGAGATTGTCAAGCAATTGAGAATGGACACTAGATCGAAAATTAGAATAGGGGAAGCAATTCCGGGATGTGATGAACGTGTGATTACGATCTATAGCCCTAGTGATGAGACCAATGCCTTTGGAGATGAAAAGAAAGTTCTTTCTCCTGCGCAGGATGCTTTATTCAGTATCCATGATAGAGTAGTTGCAGATGATGCGCAAAGCGAAGATAGCTCTGAAGGAGAGCAACAAGTTACTGCTAGGTTGCTGGTTCCTTCGGATCAAATCGGATGTATTCTTGGGAGAGGTGGCCAGATTGTCCAGAACATTCGGAGTGAAACAGGTGCTCAAATTCGCATCATCAAGGACAGAAACATGCCTGTATGTGCCTTGAATTCAGATGAGCTCATTCAGGTACTTGCAGATTTATGTGTTTTACTTTTATTGCCTTTTCTTATGTGAAACTGTCTTCTGGTGAATTCCTTATGAAATCACTTTTCACTAAGTTTTTTTTAATCTCTTTTGCTTTCTAGATATCTGGAGAAGTGCTCATTGTTAAGAAGGCTCTGCATCAGATTGCCTCTCGCCTTCATGAAAATCCTTCACGTAGTCAGAACCTACTTTCTTCTGCAATGTCTGGTGGATATCCTTCTGGTTCACTGATGAGCCATGCAAGGGGTCCTCGAATTGTAGAAATAGCACCGCTGATGGGTTCCTATGGACGGGATGCAGGAGATTGGTCACGCCCTTTATACCAACCTCCAAGAAATGAGCCACCGGCAACAGAGTTCTATATTCGGCTAGTTTCCCCAGTTGAAAACATTGCAAGTGTTATTGGGAAAGGTGGTGCTCTAATCAATCAGCTTCGACAGGAAACCAGAGCAACCATTAAAGTTGATAGCTCTAGAACTGAAGGAAACGATTGTTTAATAACTATATCAGCAAGAGAGGTTTAATTTCTTTCAATGGTCCTCTGTCTTTTAGTTAAGAATAGTTTATCCAACTTTTCTTCCTTGACAGTTTCTAATCTGTTTTAGGTTTTTGAGGACGCGTATTCCCCAACCATAGAAGCAGCTATGCGGCTGCAACCAAAATGCAGTGATAAGGTGGAAAGAGATTCTGGACTTGTTTCATTCACCACTCGTCTTCTTGTGCCAAGTTCTAGGATTGGTTGTATCCTTGGAAAAGGAGGAGCCATCATAACTGAGATGAGAAGAATGACCAAAGCTAACATCCGCGTACTGGGGAAGGAAAATCTTCCAAAAGTTGCATCTGACGATGATGAGATGGTTCAGGTAAAATTCACAATATCATAATGCTACTCCTCTAATTGCCATTGCAGTTTATCCTCTCACGCTTAAAGCCCTTCACGTGGAGCGTTAACAGCAGAAGTTATTTTGATGGTCAGATCTCTGGAAAACTTGACGTTGCCAAGGAAGCTCTCATACAAATTACATCAAGATTAAGAGCCAATGTTTTTGACCGGGAAGGTGCTGTTTCTGCACTTATGCCGGTCTTGCCTTATGTTCCTGTTGCACCAGATGCTGGTGATAGATTGGACTATGATAGTAGAGATAGCAGAAGACTGGAACGCGGGAATCCTTATCCTGCTGGTTATGGCTCAAGTGGTTTGTCTTCTGAGAGTTATTCGCCTTATGGTGCGCCGGTATGTTTTCTAAAAGGTTTCATTACATGTTTTCAACATGTCACTTCTCAATCAATGACTCTTCGGAAGTGTTTTTGTAGGTTGGTGGTAGTAGTAGTACTCCATATGGAGTGTATGGAGGTTATGCATCTGGACGCAGTGGCAGTTCTGGGTGAGATTATTTCTTTCCTGATGTATTTGTGACACTATATGAAGTATTTACTGGTTTACCCTTTAGAACTTCCGTTATCAAGTGTTTCTAATGTCGATGTACTGCACGGACTTTTGCTTTTCGTTTGCCTAACAATTCTTTGTGGTTGATCCTTATCATGGGTTTTGTCTCCAGGTTATCCAGCCATTCGTCTACCTATCGACGCAGAAACTATGATTACTAGAAGCTATTGGTGGGTGAATAAAAAGGTTAGATTATAATATGGTTTGCTTAAGTCCTTTAAAACTTAGTTTACCTAGCTATTTGCCCCAAGTTCATGACATAATCTGATCTGATCTGTCCCGGTGTCAGATTCTGATTCACTGCTTTTTTTCCCTTTGTGACCTTTTCCCGTCCCACTAAAACAGTGTGAGATCCTGAAGCCTGAAGCCAACCCCACAGCCCACAGTTGAAGCCTTTTCCACCAAACAAGATGACAAAGCTGAACCACCAAACTCTACCTAGGAGAACCGATTACATGTGGATGAGATATTTAAGTTTGTTTCAAAACTTTCCATGTCCGCTTGTGACCGAAATAATGCCAAGTTCCTACCCGTTAAAACCTTATCCAGTTGGCCTTGGCTGTACTGCTGTCTGTCTTTCAGTTTACCTGTCTTTCCTTGGATCAGATTCCGAAACCTTAGTTTGGTTGTGCGTAGTTCCGTTTGTATGAATTATATAACTATGTTAAACGCTCTCTTGCATTGGTTTTACTTTCAGCATGCTTAAGCCTCTCTTTGCAGGTTTCCGTATCGCAAAACTATTACCTTAATAGACTCTCAAGAGTCATTAAAGATCTTATGCAGGGAAAGTGATGAGTGTGAATCTATCAGTTATTGTCGACATTGTTCAGGTTAATCAACCATTTTGGGCATTAACATAAATCTGTTGTCCCTTTTCGTCCACATGAAAGGTATATAAACTTCTTCTCTCTATGTTATTTCTTTTGCACATATGCTTCTCTGCCAGCAGTTAAAAGACAGGTTGCTATATCTGGAAGATGCTCTCGTTATTGGAAATCAATCTTTTGACCATTAGAGTGTTGATAACTTCATCTCTCCGTAAGTTTGCACGGTGAATACTCCAAAGACCGTTCGGTTTCGTGCCTATGACTGTCCGGTTTTCTTGACTGAGCCACCCGGATTTGCTGCCTATCTCATAGAAATCTCTTCATTTCTTGAATGTAATGATGAGTTAAATTGGTAGAAGAAAATTATTTTATTTCAACTTTTTCAAGTAGTTAGATCTACTGAAACAATATTTTTTTGTAAAACTATTTGGATCAATAAATATTTGTATAATTACTTGTCTTACCAAAATAATTACTGACATTTATATTTAGGCCTGTTTATGAATATTTAGTAGCCTATTTGATTACAATAAGCTGAAACGGTGTCGCTTTATCAGTAGTTTTGATCTTTTAATTTCCTTTTCGTCGTCTCGTCACCTTCTTTCTTGCTTGGTGAGAGCTCAAATGCAGCAGCTGAATAAGAAGAAGGCAAATAAACTTCCATTAATTTCTCCAGTCGTATGCTTAATCTTTTCTCCATCACTATTTCTACTCGCCTTCGTTTTTTTAACAAGGTTACATCTCTCTCATGTCGTTACTCTTTCCCGTTTTGTTCTACTACCTCAGCGTTTTCGTCCTCTTCTTCCGTGGGAAATTATTCAGCTATCCCAAGAAATTATGAATCTTCCTCGTTTAATTTACTTTCGAGGTCTCTTGGTGGGGTAACGAAGGTCCGTGGCGTTACTGGTTCCTCTCTAAAAGACTTGCTTTTAGATTTGTCAGATGTGGTTCCCAATATTACCCGTAGGTTTAGGAGATTTCCTGGCTTGAAACCCGAAAATGTGCTTGAATTGTTACTGGGTTTTCAATCTGAGATTCAGAAAGATGGAATTGGGAGTAGAAAGGTTCGAGCTTTATGGGAGATTTTCAGATGGGCTAGTGGGCAATATAAAGGGTTTAAGCATTTATCTCAGGCTTGTGAAGTCATGGCATCAATGCTTATCAGGGAAGGTATGGTTAAGGAAGTTGAATTGTTGCTTATGGAGATGGAGAGCCAGGGAGATACATTGGTTAAGGAGGGTATTTTCTGTGATTTGATCGGGAAATATGTAGATGATTTCGATTCCAGGAAGGCAGTTATGCTGTTTGATTGGATGAGGCGTAGGGGTTTAGTACCTCTAACTTCGTGTTACCAGATTCTTATTAATTATTTGGTTAGAGTTCACAGAACAGAATCAGCATATAGAATTTGTTTGGATTGGGTGGAGACAACGGCTGAATCAAATCAGATGAACATAGATAGAATCGGGAAAGTTATTGAGTTGCTTTGCTTGGACCAGAGAGTGCAGGAGGCTAGAGTCCTAGCGAGAAAGCTTGTGGCTTTGGGTTGTAACCTGAATAGCTCAATTTATAGTAAGATTACTTTAGGATACAGCGAGAAGCAAGACTTTGAGGATTTGTTGAGTTTCATTGGTGAAGTTAAATACGAACCTGATTTGTTTGTTGGCAATAGGATTGTACATTCACTCTGCAGGAGGTTTGGCTCAGAGAGAGCTTATGTATATATGGAAGAGCTTGTGCTCTTAGGTTTTAATCCTGATGAAGTCACCTTCGGTATCTTGATTGGTTGGTGTTGTTATGAAGGAGATATCAAAAGAGGGTTTCGTTATTTATCTGAGGTTACGTCAAAGGGTTTAAAACCCGATGTGTGTAGTTATAATGCTATCATAAGTGGGCTTTTTAGAATAGGATTGTGGCAACATACCTGTTGTATTCTGGATGAGATGATGGAAAATGGAATGTTGCCCAGCTTGTCTACATTTAAGATAATGGTAACTGGATACTGCAAAGCTAGACGGTTTGAAGAAGCTAAGACTATTGTTAATGAGATGTTTGGTTATGGGTTGATAGAAGCATCTAAAGTTGAAGATCCACTTTCAGAAGCTTTTAGTTTAGTAGGATTTGATCCGTTAGCTGTTAGATTGAAAAGGGACAATGATTCCAAATTTTCCAAAGCTGAGTTCTTCGATGATCTTGGGAATGGGCTATATTTGCACACTGATTTGGATGCTTACGAGCAGAGGGTGAATATGGTACTTGACAGATCCACGCTTCCGGAATTTAATTCGCTTATCGTTAGAGCATGTAAGGACGGCGATTTACAAACAGCATTGGGGCTTCATGATGAAATGGCACGATGGGGTCAAAAACTATCGCGTCGGTGTTTTGCTGTTTTAATCAAGAGTTTCTGTGCATCGCGTTTCCATGTCAAAGTAAGTGTTAGCCTATTGGAAAAATGGCCAAAGCTAGCTAATCAGTTAGATGGAGAAACCCTCAACGTTCTCGTCCAAGAATATTGCAAGAAGGGATTTAGCCGCCATAGCAAACTCATTTTCCATAGAATGGTTCAAATGCATCATCCTATCGATAACGCAACTTACACATCTTTGATAAGTTGTTTCTGTAAGAAAGAAACACTCAATGATCTTCTGAATGTGTGGGGTGCTGCCCAAAATGCTAACTGGTTACCTGATTTGAACAATTGCGGAGCTCTATGGGAAGGTCTTATCCGGAAAGGACTGGTGAAGGAAGCGGTTAAACTGTTTGAGCGCATATTCATATCTTATCCTCTATCACAGTCAGAAGCGTGTAGGATTTTTGTCGAGAAGCTCACAGTTCTTGGGTTTGCATCTATCGCTCAATCTGTTGTTAAAAGGCTTGAAGGGGAGGGTTACATTTTGGAACAAGTGGTTCACAATCATCTTATCAAAGGACTCTGCAAGGAGAAGAATGATTCAGCTGCATTTGCTGTACTCGACGAAATGCTAGACAAGAAACACTTTCCGAGCGTGGGAAGTTCTTTGATGTTAATTCCTCGACTTTGTGGAGCTAACAAAGCAGAAAAGGCATTTACATTAGCAGAGCAATCAGATTCATCTTCTGTTCACTATGCTTTGATAGAAGGACTATGCTTAGCTGGGATGATGTTCGATGCAGAAAATCAGTTACGGATAATGTTATCAAACGGGGTTTTACTGAATAACGATGTCTACAATCTGATGTTTCAAGGTTATTGTAAAGGTAACAACTGGAGGAGAGTTGAGGAAGTCCTAGGAATCTTGGTGAGGAAGAACGTAATCTGTTCGGTTACAAGTTACAGAGAATATGTTCGGAAAATGTGTTTAGAACGTCAGTTTCTGTCTGCAATTAGGCTGAAGGAGTTTCTGGTTCTAGGAGAAAGCAATCCTGGCGGCGTAATCATCTATAATCTGCTGATTTTCTATTTGTTTCGGGCTAAGAATCGCTTGGAGGTTAATAACGTCTTGCTCGAAATGCGGGGGAGAGGATTATTGCCTGATGAAACCACGTTTAATTTTCTCGTACACGGATACTCTTCGTCCGGAGATTATTTGAGTTCTGTGCAATATCTCTCGGCTATGATCTCTGATGGGATGAAACCTAATAGTCGAAGCATAAGAGCAGTTACAAGGTCTCTGTGTGACTATGGAAATGTAAAGAAAGCACTTGACTTGTGGCAGGTAATGGAATCAAAAGGCTGGATTTTGGGTTCTTCAGTTGTCCAAACCAAAATCGTCGAATCCCTAATTTCAAAAGGAGAAATACCAAAAGCTGAAGATTTTCTGACCCGTGTGACACGCAATGGCATGATGGCTCCCAACTACGATAATTTAATCAAGAAACTATCTGATCACGGGAATCTTGACATTGCGGTTCATCTCTTGAACACAATGATAAAGAACCGAAGCATTCCAGATTCTTCAAGCTATGATTCAGTTATCAATGGCTTGCTGAGATGCAGTCAATTGGATAAAGCTATGGACTTTCAAACAGAAATGGTGGAACTAGGTCTAAGTCCAAGCATATGTACATGGAGTGGTCTTGTTCATAAGTATTGTGAGGCATGTCAAGTTGTGGAATCAGAAAGACTCATCAAATCAATGGTTGGGTTAGGCGAAACACCGAGTCAAGAGATGTTTAAGCTTGTGATTGATCGGTTTCGAGTAGAGAACAATACAGTGAAAGCTTCAGAGATGATGGAAATGATGCAAAAATGTGGCTATAAAATTGATTTTGAGACTCACTGGTCTTTGATTAGTAACATGAGCTCTTCTAAACAGAAAAAGACAACAGCTGGTGAAGGATTCTTGTCTAGACTTCTCTCTGGGAATGGGTTTACTTGGAAGCGATGACTCAATTTTTAAAAGTTTGAGGCTAATTTAGAAATATAAGAAAATTGTGTTCTTTTATGTAATTTTACGATCGTGACGCAAAACGTGGAACGCCCTAAGAAGCCAGAGTGTTTATTTGATTGTTGTTGTTGTCAACTTTTGCGTTATGCCACTAATATTATCATTTTCATCTCCATTTAGTTTAATATGGTTGATTGATGGATAAATAAATAGGTTTTTGTTTTAATTAATAACACATTTGGGTTCAACATCTCCAATCACTTAGGAACTTTAATTTAAATTTCCAACTGTCTAGAGACTTCCTACAATAAAAAAATAATTTAAAAGATTAAGTGGGTTTGATAATCATCTGCGAACATAACTAATTCCATTAATTTAACTTATCACCATACATGATATAACATGTAACTACTCCACATGTTCCAGCTAGAGATTGTATCCATATTTGAAAAGTTTCGAGGTTTGGTTTGGTGGATCATGAAGGATAATATGTATGGCTTTATAAAGAGTATACTTTATGCAAAGTTTATGGAATTATATTACTAAAGAGGGGTTACCTTTAGCAAGTACAATGTGATAAGGACCTTATCATAACTATTATATGTCCCAAAGCATGCACTATATATATACACTCACTCATTCCTCTTAACCCTCATCAAACTCTCACAGCATTTATTTCTTAGCTAGCTAACCCTAACTTCCTTCTCAAGAAACCTAGAAATCTAGAGAAAATGAAGTCCGGTCAAGCTCAAATCGTGGAAACTAGCAAAGGTATCCACAAGAGCGGTCTGATGAGCAGAAGGATTGCCATTCTTGAGTTTATCCTCAGGATTGTTGCATTCTTTAACACTATAAGTAGTGCAATCCTCATGGGAACCACACATGAAACTCTGCCTTTCTTTACTCAATTCATACGGTTCCAAGCCGAATACAACGATCTTCCAGCCTTAACGTATGTGATCTGATTCTTTTAAACTTCTTTTAACCTGTTTTTCGGTATGAGGGAATAACCTGGATTAATTCTTGAAGTGTTTTTGCCTTTGGTTTGCTTGATCAATCAGGTTCTTTGTGGTGGCAAATGCTGTTGTGAGTGGTTACCTAATCTTGTCTCTAACTTTGGCCTTTGTACACATCGTCAAGAGCAAGACTCAGAATAGTAGAATTCTTCTTATCGTCCTTGATGTGGTAAGTCATCACTAATCAGCAAATTCAAACTCATTCTGTTCAATAAGCATGTGCCTTCTCGTTAGCTTTGTAGTTAAAACCCATAATAACAAAAAACACTGAAAGAGTAATGAGCTTTTACACAGAGTAAATCATGAGGGTAGAAATGAAAAAGCTTACAGTTTGATATTACTGCTTACAATTGATTCCTCCTCATGCGTTAGGTAATGTTGGGTCTTCTAAGTGCTGGAGCATCCTCAGCAGCAGCCATTGTCTACTTGGCACACAATGGGAACAATAAAACAAACTGGTTTGCTATTTGTCAACAGTTTAACTCCTTCTGTGAGCGTATCTCCGGGTCTTTGATTGGATCTTTCATTGCCGTTGTCCTCCTCATTCTTCTTATTCTCCTATCAGCTATTGCTCTTTCCCGACGCCATTGAAGATCTGGTCTTAACCTGAAATATGAGTTTTCCTTTTCCCTGCTTTAAGAAATTCATGGTTTGGTTTGGTGTGTAAAAATGTTAACTTGAGCTTTCAGTCGTGTGTCCTCAACATCTGTGGTTTTTCTTTTCTCATCTCCATTGATATTTTCTGTGTGATTTATGTAACGGGTTACTCTGTCAAAAGTTGTGCTTTAACGATATAGTTACCACAGCATCTTATATCCTCTCTCCTTTACAGAATCTGGTGTTCTATAATATATGCTAAATCACCATTATAGATGACAAAACAAAAGCTGGGTTTATAACGTTAACTTTATATGTTACACAAAAATTAAGCGAAAGATCATCTTGAAGTTAGAGTGTAAACATCAACGTCGAAACTTCCTATCAAATGCGGTGCTCGGTTTCTTAGAACAGAAAGGATATAATATTGCATTTACCAGTTCAGAGTTCTAAGTTGAGAACTCGAAAACTCAGAAAACAAAGAAGGAAAGAATCTATCTTACTGTGGAAATTATCCACCTTACTGTCCATAGTTAGCCAATGAAGCGTTGGTTTTCTACCTTAACTAATCCGACCTCTTGATTTTGACTCAGGTTCTGACGAGAGTAAATATCTCATCATCAATTTGTCCTCGTCTTCCTCAATCAAGCTAATTCCAGTCGGTTTTTTCACTCTTGTATCATCAAACATCTTCCTTACTTTCTGCACTCCGTCCCACTGACCTGTGGAAGCGTAAATGTTGGAGAGCAACACATAATCGCCACTCTCGTCCTTTCTCATACTGAGCAGTTTCTCGTTTGCATACTTTCCTAACTCGACATTCCCATAAATCTTACAAGCACCTAAAAGGGTTCGCCATACAATGGCGTTAGGCTCAATCTTCATCGAATCCACAAACATGAATGCTTCGTCTAATAGCCCTGCTCGCCCCAACATGTCTACCATACAACCATAATGCTTTATGTTTGGTTCAATATTATACATATCACTCATAAGGCTAAAATATTGACGCCCTTCATCAACTCTCCCTGAATGGCTGCAAGCTAATATAACTCCAATGAAAGTCACCTCATTTGGCCAGACTTTCAACCTTTGCATTTCTTCGAATATTTCAATTGATCCCTCCGCATGATGCAAAGCCAAACCAACAATCAAAGTATTCCAAGTTGACAAGTCCCGATCTTTCATTCCTCTGAACACTTCAATTGCTCTATCTATGCTTCCACACTTTGCATACATGTCAATTAAAGCATTCCAAATAGGAGTGCCCATATATATAGAGCTCGAAACCGAAGTTTCCAAGATGTAGAGATGAAGCCTCTTCCCAGTTTCCAAGTCTCCCAAAACTGCACAAGCAGATAACAAACCCAGTATTGTCACAACGTCTGGGTGTTCACCAGCATCCCTCATCTCCTTGAATATACTTAGTGCCTCCTTAGGATACCCGCAATTTACATAACCCGAGATCATTGCATTCCAAGTCACAACATCTTTTTCTGTAAACCTATCAAAGAGCTCTCTTGCAGTATCCATCTCCTTACATTTCAAACAACCAGTAATCATCACATTCCAAGCTACCTGATCTTTTTCTGGCATTTCATCGAAAAGCCTCATAGCCTCATCTATCTTCCCTCTCTTAGCATACCCAGAAGTCATAGAAGACCAAGCAACCTTATGAGCTTTCGTAGAATCATCAAAAAGCTCGCTTGCAATTCCCAAATCTCCGCAATTAGCATGGAAAAGGATCAAAGCGTTCTTAACATACTCATTCGACAGAAACCCATGTCTCACCACTTTCCCATGAATCGCAAAACCATTACTTCTCCACTCAAGCTTCGAACACGCCTTGAGAACAAACGTAAACGTATACCTATCAGGTGACACACCTCGTTTCTCCATCTCAGTATACAAAGCAACCGTTTTTTCAGGTTTCATACTCTGAGCAGAGCCGCGCAACACATGGTTACAAATAGATACGTCTGGTTTAGGAATTTCGTTGAACAACTTGTGGGCGTACTTAAGCGCACCTGGAACCGACAAAGAAGCCGAGTAAATTAGCTCCCCAACAACAAAAATATTCGACATGAGGCCATTGACAACCATAAAAGCGTGAATTTGCTTCAAAGTTCGGAAATTTTTGCAGTTCTGCCATAGTTTTGGGCGGTGGCGGTTGGTGGTTCGGTCGTACGTTTGTCTCCTGATCATCGCGTTTTAATCTCCATTTGGTTTATTGTGGCCTTTCGGTATTCATAAGTGATTTCCGGTTTAGTAAAACCAAACCGGTACCAAAAACTCCATTAAGGTAATTCCATTCGGGTTAACCGGATCATGTTTTAATTGTGATCCTCCATAAAACACAGAAATGACAGAGAATTGGGGATTTTATGGCAGACAAGTTACTTAAATCAAGGCCAGAATAAATATAGACATGCTTTGTGTGGTGTGTTGTGAAAACATATGAAGTCTTCATTTTGTTGTTTTTGTTCTTAACAAAAAACACTTCTAAACCCACCAATAGACACATAGATAATAAATGCGACAACAATCTTTTTACTCGATAAATTTCCATTCTAATGACAGAAGATAAGAAATTACAGTGAAAACGAAGATGAAATAAACTCCACCTCATCTGAGTAACAACAGATTTTTTTATTTGAGATCCATGTATACTCTAACTTTGGCGATGTTTTACCATGTGTGAAGTAAATCCCGTCTTCTCTAGCATCACAAAAGTTCTGCTTACCATGATCAAATGCGCCACTGCCACTTTCAAATGCCTTAATCTTTGCATAAAAGTGGGAAGATCACTTCCGAAAAGCGCAATCAATTTTTTTTTTTGAAAACTAATTTACCATGAAAACTAAAATCGTAAGTTTGTTCAGGGTTCAAATCAATGACGCCTAGAGATTCTATGTTAAAAGTACAAAAAATCATAAGACTTTTTCTCGGACCAAGAAAATTCTTAAAATGTAGAGTTTTAAGAACTTGCGCATTACCCAACCCAATATACAATGTCACAACAAACAAAAAGCACAAAAGACGATCCATAGTTTTGATTATTCGATGTAGAATTTTTTGTTAGTGGTGATATGTATCTAAAAGATAAAAGATGCCGTTTTATAAAAACTTTTTTTAGGAGGTCATGTTCATGCATTCAATTTTGCTTATCTTTTGCATCTTACTAAAGGAGACGTTTTTATAAAAAGTCAAATTTTTGGTAAGTTTTCAAAAAATTAGTCAATGTTTAACTTTCACTTTTATGATATGCATTAATCGTGTTTGTGTTTTCTTTTCCATGTAAGCACATAACCCAAACACAATGCCATAACAAAGAAAAAGCACGAAAGGGCAATTATCATCGATGTGGTTTCTTTTATTAGGGGTGAAATGTATCTAACAGATAACATATTTCAATTTATTCAAAGGTGTCGATATATATACACTACAAGAAAAACGTTAATTTCCGACGAAATCGTTTTCGTCGGAATTTTTTTTAGAATTCCGACCGAAATCCGAGCAAACAATGCCTTTGTCGGAAATCCGTCGTTTTTTGTGACGAAACTATACACTCGTTGGAAAGTTGATGGTTTTTGGTAGTTGGTCGGATTTAGGTCAGAAAAATTAAGACCAAAATCCAACCAAACTATGGCTTTTTCGGAAAGTCGATGGTTTTTGCTAGATGGTCGGATTTTGGATGGAAAAAATTCCAACCCAAATCCGACCAAACACTGCTTTCGTCGGAAAGTGGTTGGTTTTTTTTAGCCTCACGGTTCAGCGTCGGAAAAATAATAGAAGTTCTGAAAAAACTTTATTCAGTTTTTATATTTGAGTTTCGAACTTAATATATAACAACTTAAGTTATAAACGTTATTGAAAAAATATGAAACATTAAAAAATATTAAAATTTATTATATTGAACATATTATCAATAGTTGGACAGAAAGATATTACATAAATAATTAATAAGAAAAATAAAAAAATAGAAACAACATAGTATTTTGTAATGTTACTTTAAATAATTTTAAATAAAACAACTTTTACATTTTGTATGGATATATGTTAAATTTCAATAAATGAAAGTTATTTTAAAATTCCAAACAATCTACAGAAGTTGATCTGCGAGTAAAACTATAACGGAAAAAACCTAAATTAGTGAAGTGATATAGGTTGAAAGAAGTTATAGGTTTACATTTAACTTTATAATCTTGGATTACGAAAGTAGTTTTGGTTAATTGTCTTTCAATTATGTTTTACTAAAGGTAGTATAGTGTGATGACCTTTTTTTTACTGTATATATGATTAATTGTTTTTGCAGCAAACTAATATTTTTTTTAAAAAACCATGGAAGTACTTTTAAAAACAGGAACATAAACGGAACATGATAAAATTACATATATTTTTTATATGGATTTAAATTTTATAAAACTGGTGAAACGTGAATCCGAAAAAACTAATTCGTAACCAAATGAAACTACATACAGTTTACATAAGTTTTAATTTTTTTAAAAACCTTGAATCCATAAACCGAAATATATTACAAAATCCAAACCGGTAAACCGAAATATTTTAATTTTTTTTTTAAATATGTATTTTTGTAACGAAATTCCGACCATATCTTTTGAAACGAAATTCCGACCATACCTTTTGTAACGAAATTCCGACAAAAACGTAGTGCTTTTAAATGCTTTTACCTAATAATTAATAGATTCCGACGAGTACGTATTTGGTCGGTTTTTTTTTACTGATTAAAACATCTCATCTTCTTCCCCTTATCGCGACGCTGCTTAGTTTCTTCCGCCGCCCAGATCCGACGCACCAATCACCGATATCAATCGAGTTAAACATTTTTTTATCTTATTATTTTCCTCTCCATTTCGCTTAGATTTTGTATATGTTTATGTTAACGAACCTGCTATAGCTCGTTACGACTTGAAACGCAGCTCAGAAAGCTGGAGTTCACTTCTCAATGTGCGAAACAATCCGAAAGAGAAGAACGGATCGAAGGCAACAATGAGGCATCAATGGAAGCTTCTAGAAGCAGCTTCCATCACAAACAAAGAACAGAGAGAGAGAGAGATTTGAAGAAGACGATAACAAACTTTTCAATTGATTAATCTTTGGTTATGAATCTACAAAGCGATCAAAACTGTTATTTGAGATATGAGCTAAACGATAACAACTAACGTAATGATAGCGTCGTATTTTACGTATTTTTATGCATCATAATAAGTTAGTTTTAGGCTTTATAACTAACATTTAGTATAGTTTTAGTGTGTTTGCTTGTATTTATGTGTTTCTAGGTACTTGGAGCTAAAACTGGATGTTTAGAGTGTTTCTGGAGCTTGCTAAAACCAATGGGAGAGTTGACACCGCCAATTGAATCATGCACATTCGGAGAAAAATTTCAGGAAACCGAAGAGCACCAATATCGACCCCAGAATCGACCTGTAGGGGTCCGAAGAATTTCCAGAGAAAACTCGCGAAACTTGCATCGACCAGTCAAGCCCAAGAGATTCACATCGACCCAAGAATCGACCAATCAATGTCGATTCTGAAGTCCGAGAAAGCTGGGAAATTTCCTACGTGGCAAGACATGATTCGGGCAACTTGTCATCTCGAATTTTAAGCTTCCAGAAACAAGATAAGGACGAAATAAAATATTCTAAGAATCCCTATGACTATATAATCACTTGTAATCTCAATAAAAAACACAACTTGGAATAGACAACTTTGGAATAGAGAACTTTTGTAGCCACCACTTCTAAAAACCCTAATAAAGAGTTCTTTCTTTCTTTTACTTATTTTCTTCTGTTTTAGAGTAGATATTTTAGACCACTAGGGTGGTGGTCGATGATGTGATATATTTTTAGGGTTTAATATATGTTTGATTGTTTTTAATCGATCTAGCTACCTTTTTATGCATCTTAATGCTAAGTATTTTCTTATGTGAGATGCTTATTTTCTTATGTGAGATGCTTAAGTGTACATCCAGTGGGTTGTCATTAGAGATTCCTCGCCACGAGAGTGTGAGATCTCGATCGCATAGTTGGGAGAGTTTGATAGTTCAGCTAGTATCTAGCCTGATTAAGTTAGGTAAAAATCTCAGGAGAACTTCACCACGAGAGTTGGAAGGATTCTAGAAATAGATATATCATTTACTCTGTGTCTTAGGCATGATTTTACCAATACTGACCATATTTGATCAAATGGAGGTGTGACAACCCTTGTGATGTGTCTATCACTCATGAGAATATTCGATGATGGGATTGTATGAAATGCATATTCCTTCGCCACGAGAGTGAGTTTGAATATAGAGTCTAGCATACCACGAGAGTGGACTAGCAAGACATAGAAAATCCCTAAAACAACGAACATAGACTTATTAGGTAAAACATAAACTCTAAATCTAGATTTCCTGACAAATCGATTATGATCCATATTCTGTAAATATTAATTTAGGTTCATTTAATTCATGCTCTTTATTTTTATGCTTAGTCTAGTTTATTTATTGTTTTATTAGTTTAGATCTACTGTTTCCTATTTATTGTTTTATTTGTTTTATGATTTATTTATTTTATGCATGTTAGATTAGGAAACCCCTCTTGTTTTATTATATTATCAGATTAGATGCTGCGTGTCCACTATGTGTTTTAAGTTTTAGGTCGACGTATTCTATTCGTTTAGCAGTGCCTTGCGGTTGTATGAGTTAAACTCTCGAGACTTACGGACGAAACCTGTGAAAAAACATAAAAACCTTCCCTCACGTAACAAACTTGACACGTCACTCCTACCAATGAAAACATTGCACGTTGAATACACCAATGAGAACACGACACGTGTACATCTTCCTCATACTTCAACCTTCACAAAGTAGAGAATTTATTTTCCTGTATCAAATCTCCGTCTATGAGAACCTTGTCCTCAAGGTTCATATCGAATCTTCCTCCTATAAGGGTCTGGTGGTCTTGGGGAAGAACCATAGAAAAACAACAACGCCAACTTAAACTGTAGCCCAAATGTATCACCCTTACACTGTATCGATATCTTCTCTCTATGACCATGTTCTCCCTTCAGATTTCTCCCTATCTCAACACCATCGACAGATAAATTTTCTGATTTTTCATCACCAGCTGATGGCCCTTGAAAATTATACTCCATTTCTTGTAAACCATGGCATTTAGACCAATAACCAACTCTAGCTTGATTATCTGGTGGTCTTGGAAAAGAACCATAGACGAACAACAATCCCATCTGAAAATTCAAATCACATTCATCACCATCACTTTGTCTCCAGTCTTGTTTCTCCCTTTTTAAATCTATGTCCCTGAATTTGAACTTCCAGTTTTTAGGAAACAAACTCAGCTTTTGATTGTGATAGTGATCACTTCTGAAAGTTGGGAGAGTTGTAGGCTTTGAGATACTTCTTTCCAGCAACCTCTGAAACTCAGCGTAGAAAGCAGCCATAACAACATTATCACGTTTACATGTATCCATTTGTTTTGAATCGTGCTTTTTGAATTTAAACTTCCATGACTTGGATAGCAAACTCAAGAGTTCCTTTTCATGTTGTTGCATAACCTCTGTGAAAGATGGCTCCACTTCCTTCTGAATCAACAATGGCATCAATGTTCCACACTAAAGAAAAAGATCACCAATGACATTAACAAATTCCCTTATAGCCTCAAACTGAAGCTTGAGAAAATCTTCCTCCTTACTGATACACTTGAATCGATTCTTGTTCTTCAATCTCGCAACCAAGCAACTCACACTTTTCTTCAAACGTACCGAACTGATACACCAAATAAGCCTTAAATGCTTCCCAATCGTTAATCCTTGTAACACCACCCATCCACTGAATAATCCATTCTCGATCACCAATGTCAAGATATTTATAGGCAATCCCAGTCTTACGTTCATCACTAAACATACCTATGTAAAAGAAATAAGCCTCCAATCTCTTAAACCACTGAAGTAGTTTAGTTCCGGTGAACTTATACAGGATTTATATCAGATCATTTGTACGATCAGCAAACCTCTCCTTCACTTTTGCCTTATACCTATCCCAATCTTTGTTAATCCTTCTTCCCAATTCTGATAACATGAGGGATTGATGCGATGTAGCTGCTACACCATCTAAATGCATTGAAACTAGCTTGATCTTATGAAATTCAGGAGTTACATCCATATCAAAGAACTTCTCAACCTTCCACAACCAGTTCTTAACACCACTACCATCAAATCTAGGGAAATCCAACTCAGCTATACGCTTTACTCCGGAATAATCAACTTTGTTACCTGAATATACTTCATTGCATGGATCTGATTCATTACTCCAATTGCCATGATTAACTGAAGTTTTAGATGTATAACGATTGACCCCAACACGATCTATATTCACACCACCACCCGAATCTGGACCTCTGTACCTAACTCCTATATCGAACTTGCTGATTTTTGCTTCAATCCGTTCCATCGACGAAGCCAAAGCTCCAGCACGATCCTTCCCGTAGAACGCGATTCCCCCGTTGCTGCTCATATCCGAGGACGACTTGCTCTGATACCACTGTTAACGAACCTGCTATAGCTCGTTACGACTTGAACCGGAGCTCAGAAAGCTGGAGTTCACTTCTCAATGTGCGAAACAATCCGAAAGAGAAGAACGGATCGAAGGCAACAATGAGGCATCAATGGAAGCTTCTAGAAGCAGCTTCCATCACAAACAGATAACAGAGAGAGAGATTTGAAGAAGACGATAACAAACTTTTCAATTGATTAATCTTTGGTTATGAATCTACAAAGCGATCAAAGCTGTTATATGAGCTAAACGCTAACAACAACTTGACACGTCACTCCTACCAATGAGAACATGACACGTTGAATACACCAATGAGAACACGACACGTGTACAACTTCCTCATACTTCAACCTTCACAAAGTCGAGACTTTATTTTCCTATATCAGTTTAGTTTTATCGAATTGAAATTTCTACCCTTTTGTTTATCGCCGAAAGTGAGGCTGATTCGATTCTCCCTCATCGCCGCTTCTTCGGTTCGAACGGTGGCCAGATCGGACGACTACACAGCCCGACAAACAATCGAGTTTAAGGTTTGTACTAATTTCGTTTTTATAATTTCGTTTGTGACTAAGATTTCGTTTTGATAATTTTGTTTGTGACTAAGATTAGAAATGGAGTTTAGATTTCCTTTTTGTGTGTGATTTGGGTTTAGTTTGTGTGTGATTTGGGTTTAGTTTAGATAAGTATTGCATTTAGTTTGTGATTTATAGATTTGATATAGGATTCAATTAAGGATATGTAATTAGAAATAGGGTTAATTTTTTATAGGATTTTTTACTTTTGATTTAGGTAAGTTTGTGATTTTGATTTAGTTTAATTTTCTGAATCTGAATCCTTTTTTACTGAAACAAGGACTTCTTAAAAGAGTAGTCTGTTGGAGTTCTATTTCTTATAGTTTTTGTTTTCTGATGAGAAGTTGATGCTAGCAGCAAGCTTATTCTATCTCTGTTGTCTTATTGTTTTTATATAGCCGCCTGTTGTAAAGCCTGCTCCGGAGAAGGCTTCTAAGAAAACAGCATCCAAAACTGTTGAACAGAAGGGTAAAAGAGTCGAAGTTCCAAAAGAAACACCAAAGGAAGAACCTCTAGATCCTATAGCTGAGAAACTTCGTCAACAGAGGTAGAGCTTATAAATACTGCTCTTTTCCACACATAAAATGCTTCACTTTAATCCTTTACATTGTCTTATACCTTTATTCTCTTTGCCTATAACAGATTCTCATGGCATGTAAAAAATCATATATTGGTTTCTGTTGCAGAAAAGTTATCACTATATTGCGCTACTCAAAACAATCATGAGACTTTCACTGACCAATATGAAAGCAGAAGATGTTAAAGATGTTGCTTCATCCATTACGGCGATAGCAAATGAAAAACTAAAGGCGGAGAAAGAAGCTGCTGCAGGCAAAAAGAAGATGGGTATGTGCACTCACAATCACTTTCTAAATTTCTGTCCCGAGTTTTGTCTAGTTTCGTTCATGCCGCTGCCTACAGCGGTTTATCTTTCGCTTAATAGTTTTGTGAATACGTTATTCGGAATGCATTTTTTTGACCATCAAATGTTTTTTCATTGCTTCATCAGGTGGGAAGAAGAATCAACTCATTGTAGATAAGCCCGATGACGATCTAGTGGCTGGTCCTTATGATGCCATGGACGACTTCGACTTCATGTAGATTAAAGAGCTTGTTGAGCAAATGCAATTTGGATTGTCACGTAACTATTGTAAAAATCTCAAATTTCTAATTCTAATTTATGTTCCTTTTATAGTTTTTTTGTAAGAATTTGTATTTTTTTTAGTTTTCTTTTCATATTTAATTGTTTTTCTTATTTTATTTGGATTTTTTATTTAATTCAATAATATATATGGTCGATTTTTTAGTTTCTTGGTTTTTGGTCGGAAATGGATCATCGGTTTTTTGTCGGAAATAATTCATCGGTTTTTTTGTCGGAAGTACGTCATCGGTTTGTTGTCGGAATCGTTTTGGTTGGAACGAGGTTACAAATTGGTTTTCGTCGTTTTTTGGTCTTTTTGTTGTCGGTTTTCTTGTGGTCGTTATTTTGTCGGAATTTTCCAACCAAATTTCGACGAAACGACAAATTACGACGACATAGAACCAACAAGTGTTTTTCGTCGGAAATTCGTTGGAAACGGTCTTTTTCGATGATATTCCGACCAATATGTATAAATAAATATTAGTATACAAAAATTAAGAAATCCTTATGGGAGTGAATTTTAAATCTGGAGAATAATGGTAAACTTGTGGTGATCAAAGTGAGTTTTGGTTCGTCATTCAATATAGAGGTATTCTAAATTATTTTTATCTTTTTAATTAGAGTTTGCGCTAAAAATTGTAAGAAATTAATACAAAATCCCTTTTTTTTTTTGACTTTCATAGTCAAAGCTTTCTTTTTGGTTAAATTGTAAAATTAATTACTTATTACTATCCTTTATTTGAGGATTAAGTTAAATTTCTTTTTGATTTTTTCATATATTTTAATTGTTTTACATTTTTAACTTTTTTTTACGGAGCGATGTCTTGGTGAATATGGGCTTTTGGTATTCATAAGTGATTCCAGTATAGTAAAACCGAACCGGTATTAAAAATTAATGAAGGTAATTTCTTTCGGGTTTACCGAATATATATTAGTTTAGTCTGTTTTTTTTTGGTTGATCAGGATTTATTGTGATCCTCCGCAAACATAGAACAATTTCATGATTCGTATGTCACAAGTAAACAGAGAACTGGGGATTTACGGTTTATATACAAAAAAAGAGTTAAATCTCGTACAGTAGCTGCTGCTCTTGTTGGTGGTGGAACACTAATGTTACTGGGTTTCTTCTTTTCTTGGTCGTCCGAGATGTGTCAATAATTTATGTACTCTTTTGAAGGTGACTTTGCAAGGAATTGATCCGTCACCACTCAGCTTTTTATTAAGTTAGTCGGTCCTTTGACTATTGGCTCTGTTGTACTAAGTCTACTATTACTTCTTGCTTAATTGAGATATTCTTTTTTGGTTGTGTGTTGCCAATTATGAATTAACTCACAAGTAATGCCTTATGTTTTGCCTTTTGTGGTTAACACGTTTTTTCTGTTTGGCCTTTTTGTTTTCTTTCTTGACTTGTAGTTGGATGATTGATTGATCATATCTTTTGGATTGTAGTTATTGAATTGGATTATGTTTGAAGAAACCTGATTTTTTTTTTGATAAAAATGAGATTTTGAAATATGTTGCTTATTGATATAGTTATCCTTAATTTCAGCTTTAAAGGATGCAAATTTATTATCAGATTCTTTTTCCACTGAAGGAGTTGCTTAAGGTGTGACTAAAGACTTGTTTTCCACGCCTTAATTGCTATTATTTGTCAGGTTGATGAATAAGCTTTCAAAAGGTAGCTAATAGAGACTTGGCTAATCTTAGGTCTTTTGTCTACAATTAAGTCTAAAGTGAACTTGTTTATGTATGAGTTTTGTATAGATTATAGTTTATTAGTTTACAAGCTTTTTTTAATATACAACTGTTGGGACTTATGTACCAGTTGAAACAGCTTCTGTAACTACCGAACCAAACTAGGAGTGTTAAATATTTTTCAGTCTGAATGTTGCATATTGAGCATGCTAAGTCTCTTCTCACATGGCATGGATTTGAGCTCGGTTTTTTATTTCATATGTGTGACTTTCTTGCTTTCTGCAATGTCTGATCAAGTACAATTATGCAGGAGATTTGTAGCATCAAATGTGGGAAGTCGTTTTTCGGATTCGTGGATCAATAGAATCGCAACAAGTGGCATCATTTATGAAGGCTATATTGAAAGTATGTAAGGACCATACAGAGTGTAGGAGCTGGCAATATGGTATCAGCAAGACATTTATAGAGGCTTGTCCCCATTGTCCTTTACATCATTTGCAGCCAATATGATTTTCTTTGATCCATGAGCTCTTCTTCTCTCTCTTCTTCAACTTTCATATTCACATTTATTCATTTTCCTTTTTCTTTAATATATAAAACTGATTTCTTTTTGTTTTCATTTGTACAATTCTTTATGACTTTGTCTTATCGTTCTCTGATTCGATGAAGATACTTCTTACAACCCCACAAGCTTGGAGCCCACCTCAATAAATCCATCTTTTGCCTTCATGGAACACATTTAGCTACTCTCCCTTGTTTGGTCTTGTAAAATCTCTTTAATGTCACCGTTTGCCTTCATAAATCATCTACCTTTCTTGGCAGTATAATTTACCTTGATGATTACATTTGTACACCTGCAAGGTACCACATCCATATGAGATCAATCCATGGTATGGAAGTTTAGACCATAAGATGAGATAAACCGGATTCCGTACCAATGATTTAAACATCAATCCAATCAGTTTTGGGTTATGGTGACTTGAGTACAAGCTCATTGTTCTTAGAGGATGTCTAGATTTTAAACTGAAGTGATGAAAGTTCTGATGCTATACTGAGTTCTCAGAGGATGTCCAAAAGATGTAGAGATACTCTTAGACTCATTGACATGACATCAAGAACAAAGTAGCAACCAGTAGACTTCTCTACAACTACAAGGTGCTTCCTAAACAAATTTTAAGGTTAAGAGAGTTTTTCTTAACTTTTTCCTTAAGTATAGTTCCATGTGCCGCATAAGATATATATATATATATATATATACACGCAACTATATTCAAACTTAGAACCCTCATTTTCTTGCAAGACTATTATTGTATATGCTAAAGGGTTTATCTAGCTAGTGCCTAGTGCATGCCTAATATAGAGTTGCGTGTGAATTTTGTTCTAGTCTTAATAATGTTTCTAAATTCTAATCGTTTGCTTACACAAGTTTGAATCTTACCATTTTCAGAGAAATGAACAAAGTGAAGAAAGAAGAAAGTCTATGCATATAATAATTTACTTGCATCCACTAAGTTTTCTCCTACTTTATGCTCTCTGTCTCATTGATTTACTATTGTAATGTCAGTTTCGTCTTAGTCACCGCCATTTCACAGCATTTACTATCTACTCTTTTTAGTAAAGGTTGACGAGAGAAAATAATGTAAGAAAAATATAGAAATCAATATTCATACGATTTTAATGATGTAGTATTACTGAATAATGGTGACTAGTTATAGCATATACATAGAGGAAAAGAATGTGGACGTTTAAAGCCTTAGACTACCTGTAATAGTAATCTGAGGCTAGCTAACAAACCAAAGGCAGCTTTATCTTTTTTTGAACTAGTGTAAAAATAGATCGTTGAAAATTTTAGTGTGTTTTTTTCTTATAACTTTTATAGGCAAGTTTGATGCGAGATTAGAGTGCTAGAAGCTGAACACGAGAAAAAACAGTAAAAATTGAGAGAATTATTGAGTTTTAATCTTATTGTAACTCGCAAGATTCATCAAAGTGAGGGCTAGTAGCCTATTAGCATAGATAGAGTGACCTGAATTTACTTCTAGCACAAGAAATAACTGCTTTTATCTTGTGATATGGAAAAGTCACAGTGGCAGGTAATAAAAGATCACCGCTTTTATCTCCCTCTCTCTCTCTCTCTGTGAGGTATTTAGAAAGGGGGGACTTGTTCCAAGTCTTTGAGCCACAAAGGTAATAACTTCTCTAGACCCCATTGTTAATAAATGCTCATCCATGTGAAAGAGCCGGAAAAAAGGGGATTCATTTGTTGTGTGTGTCTATCTCTTCTCTATATATCAACCTTCATCACTGAGATATGCTTCACTTGTAACATTTCCACAACTGTAGCCAAAAAAGAGAGTATCCCTTTGTGCTCTGATGGTGATGATCATGTGATGAATGAGACACAGCTTACCTTCTTACACTTCTTTTTTGTCCTGTAAGAAGATTAGAGTTTTGGTTTTTGGAAAAATGGGTAGATCACCGTGTTGTGACAAATTGGGTTTAAAGAAAGGACCTTGGACACCAGAAGAGGATCAGAAACTTTTGGCTTATATTGAAGAACATGGTCATGGAAGTTGGCGTTCATTGCCTGAGAAAGCTGGTTAATTAATGAACTCTCTAATTGATCTTTTCCACCTTTTGTGCTCTATATTCAAAAATTTCTCATCTGTCTTCCTTTCCTTCTTCTTCTCAGGTCTCCATCGATGCGGAAAAAGCTGCAGACTTAGATGGACTAACTACCTAAGACCTGACATCAAAAGAGGCAAATTCAACTTACAAGAAGAACAAACCATTATCCAACTCCATGCTCTGTTAGGAAACAGGTTTGGTCTTGCAACAAAACAATCTCGAATCTTTTAGAAAAGTTTTCTCCTTTCTGATTCTTTTTGTATATAGATGGTCTGCGATTGCTACTCATTTGCCAAAGAGAACAGACAACGAGATCAAGAATTATTGGAACACTCACTTGAAGAAACGGTTAGTTAAAATGGGGATTGATCCAGTAACACATAAACCTAAAAACGATACTCCTTTATCTTCTCTTGGTCTATCCAAGAACGCAGCAATACTTAGCCACACGGCTCAATGGGAAAGTGCAAGGCTTGAAGCTGAAGCAAGGCTAGCTAGAGAATCAAAGCTTCTTCATTTACAACATTACCAAACCAACGCATCATCTCATCATCACCATCATCATCATCATGGATTCACTCACACGTCATTGTTAACCAATTGGACAACAAAAACAAACGAAGGTAAACCAAAAACAAACTGAATCTCTCCAAAATTGTAACTTGGAACTTACTTTGATTTTCTGTAAGACAATGCAGATCAACAACAGCTTGAATCTCCTACATCTACAGTGTCGTTCTCTGAGATGAAGGAATCAAACCCGGCGAAGATAGAGTTTGTCGGATCATCCACGGGTCTGAGTCTGATGAAAGAACCTGAAAACGATTGGATCAATTCAACGTTTCACGAGTTCGAAACTACGCAGATGGGGGAAGGAATCGAAGAAGGGTTCACGGGTCTTTTGCTCGGCGGAGATTCAATCGACAGGAGTTTCTCCGGCGATAAAAACGAGACGGCCGGCGAGAGTAGTGGTGGTGACCGTAACCACTATGAGGACAGCAAGAACTATTTGGACAGCATTTTTAACTTTGTTGATCCTTCACCGTCCGATTCACCACCCATGTTCTGAATCAAGGGTCGATATTGTTGGGAATGTTTTTGATTCTTTTGGTTTTTAGTTTTTGTGCTTAAACTCTGATTAGACAAATTTTAGACTAATCCAGTTTTAGCTTTCTTTTTTTCCTTAAATTACTGTTTTATAATATGCTATTTAGATGAATTTTCAAGAAAAGGACGTCGTAGAACCCAAAAAAAAAAAAAAACAAGACAAACATGAAACGAATGTTTGGTTAATTTGAAACTAAAATCAGTATATGGGTTTCTAGAATTTAGGCATACAGTTGACGGACGCAGTGTAAGAATCTTAGTCTTGTTGTTGTAAATAATATTATATGATTATGATTTATTATATTTATATTATATGGATACTTTATTTTTATGGTAAAGGAGGGATCGAAAGCGGAGAGAATGATAACTTTTATTATTATTTTTGTTCTTATGATTATGTGTTATCTTTTATGAAGTGTATCCTTTATATAGAGGTATCATGTACATCTGATTTACATTAAATAATTAACAAATATCTAACATAATCATATTAAATAATTATCTTTCTGAAGAACTTTCTAACTAATTATTTAATATGTCTTAATTTAGTTAAAAACGTGGAAAAACTGGGATAAAAGCGTGATAAGGGAAAAAGTCTGATAACGTATTTCTAGAAAATATTTTTCTTATAAATCTTAGATGGCCGCGTCGATCTTTAATGTTTTTAAACGTCATGGTGGGTGGCGGCTTTGTAAAGATCTGTTGAATTGTCGTAGGGAGCGTATTGATATTGACTTCATTTCTTCCAGAGTTAAGGTATAAGAGAAAAATCTTGGTGGAATATCTTGGATTCTGTCATCTTAATATAACTTCGCAACTTGTATGTATTATCTTGAATATGGTTGTCAATTTCTTTTTTGTAGTTATACTGCTTGAACTTCTTGAATGTGTTGGATCATCGATCGAGCACATTCTAAGCTTTGTAGGCGATAATTTGCATAGTTGGATGAGTAGCGGCAGTGTTTGTTTACGAGAACATGTGAGATTACGATCCCACTATTGTGAATATGTACCGGTTTGAGATCTTGCCTTATGTGGATCCGATAAATATCCTGCATGCAAAACCAGCGAAGCAAGATTTGAGTTTACAGGATAATATAATCTAAGTCGATTGTGCCTTGAAGATAACGGAATATATGTTTTATTACGTTCCGATGTCTTCGTGTGGGAGGCGAGTTATATCTTGGCAGATTAGTAGCAAATATGTCAGGTGTAATGCGATTTGCAAGATACATGAATCCCAATAAGCGCTCATTATAGTGCTTGAGGGATATTTCTTCGTTATCTAAATGGGTCTAATTGGCGTTATGATTAATCATTGGAGTACTCGATAGGTTGTTTTATCCATATTAAAGCGTTTAAGTTTTACGGTATAATTTGATTGATGCTTGCGAATATTCCATCTTGGAGGTCTTCTATCGGAGCCAAACAATTTTGTTTTCAGATCATTCATTTCAAACTCGATTTCATATGATTTCGTCTTCCTCATCTCTTTTTGAGTTCATTATATTGTCGTCGACATAAACAGCGATGATCCTGAAATCCGTTCAATTTCTTTATAAAAGCGCATAGGCATATCGTATTATTCACGTAACCTTTCTTTAAAAGGTATTCACTTAACGATTGTACCACATCGCCGGATTGTTTTAATCCGTAAAGTGATCATTGTAATTTGTGAAAATATCATAGATTTTGAGCTCAATGCTTGAGCATTTTCATCCTTTCGGATTTTCATATATATTTCATTATCAGTGATCCATATAGATCATACCTTACATCCATAAGATACATTTAAAATTTTGGGATCTTTGTCAAACTTCATTAAATATCGAGCGTAATTGCATCCATTACAGGGAATATGTTTCTTCATAATCAATTCGGTCTTTGAAAAAAAACCGGCAACAAGTCGGGCTTTATATCTTGTGACTTCATTATTTTTATTTCGTTTCTCGAATACCCTTGCGTCCTACAGGGTTTCACACCTTTTGGTGTAGTGACCAGTCCAAAACACCTTTTTTAAAGGAGATTAATTCATTTTGCATGGCCATCCTCCATTTCTCGATCGGATCTTTTCACATTACGATATGGACCTCGGTTACGAATCATCATTTTCATTATCATTTCTTTGGATACGAGAAAATGAGAAAATTTCATTATTATCGTTAATATCATTTCTTACCCATACTTTTCATTTTGAGCATAGTTTAAAATCTCATATTTTCTGTCTCATGTATCTCTTGAGGATATTTTCTTTTGGTAGTTCTTGAGCTACTTCATTTAAGTCTTACGGACTTTTCTCATTTAGGTTTGAGGACACTCTTTTGTAATTTAAGCTCTCCCATGCCTTTTTCTTCCGGGAGTTTTGTCTTTAGAACCCATAGGTCTCCCCCTCTTCTGAACTTTAGGCTCATTTATTTTATTAGCATCTTGTTCTGTGGGACTTCAATTCTTGATGGAACATTTGCGGCCGGTATATAAGATTTTGTCACCTTTTTGTATCCTGAGCAGTGCGTAACTCGTTTACCATATTTTGTAAATGTACAATTTTACGCACTTGAGTTCACGTTGTTTGTAGGAGGATCAGGAGATATCAACGATGGTGTATACCATGATATCCTTGGAATTTCTCGAATTCCTCCCACAGATGAACTTCGTTTTCATTAAAATAATGACAAAATGGTAAACAAGTCAGCGGTTTGTGACTCAAGATAACGAATTATGATGGTAAAACCAACATAAATACCCAATCTCGTTGGGGTCCCATTTTATGCGTTGGGGAGGTGCGATAGGTACATATCTTTACACATCACGATATATTATTGGTGACGGATCTTTAATGGGTATTTATTATATGCTTGGTGAATTTGGATCAACGCTGCATCATGTAAGCATGTCCCCATCTTGAAATTGGGAGTTTTGTTCTCATTATTAGCAGTCGATTAATTGCAACCGTTTAATCAATTCGGCCAAGCCATTTTGTGTATGAGCATTAGGGCCTTTGGATGTTGATCGATGAGTGATCTGATAATCATTAAAGACTTGAAGTAAACTCACCGGCGTTATCAAGTCTTACTTTCTTGATAGTATAATCGAGGAAATTGTCTTCTTTGATTATTTGGGAAATAAATCTATGAATGCCATATTTAGGTGTCATCGAAAAGACGCATGAGACCATCTTGATCGTCAATTAATACCATAAAATATTGAAATGGTCCGCATGATGGGTGGATTGGTCATATATCACCATGTATTCTTTTTAAAAACTGTGGTGATTCATTTCAATTTTAGGGTGATGGCTTATGAGTTTTCTCGAGAACATGCATCAAAAAATTCATTTGATTGAAAGATCTTACATCTTTCATGGATGACCATAGAATTTTCACAATTTTTCTCATCATGATTGAACCAGGATGACTTTTCATGCTACTTTAAATATATCGGTAAACTTTGGGTTTACGTGGTATATGATTGATCATTTTCTTTGTGGAATATAATCCGAAGAAAAAGGCGATTCTTATAATATATATTTTCTCTCGAAATCATTTTTGTAATGCAAAGATATTCAATGCCATTTCTATTCTTGGTTTTCACATGATATCCATTTCTTGGATATCTTTGAAACTTAACAAATTCTATAAGACTTGGGGAATATAATGCATTTTATTTCTTTGTTCAGCATTGAGAATTGGGCTCTTAGAACCCATAATTTTGCATTTCGATATAGTATTCACTCAGTTTCTCTTAATTTAAGATCGGAGAAATATTTTTTATCCTTTAATATCGTAATGTGTGCTTATCTACTGACATATATCTTTATCTTCATTCACAAATTTTGACATCTTACGGGTGAAATAAGAACAGATCATTAAAACATGTTTAAAATATCAACAATATTTATTATATTTATCCAAAATGTTGATAAAAATTTGAAAATTTTTTATCACTGTTAAATTCAACTAATCATATAAAATTTCATATCGATTTTTAATACATAACCAACGGTCAGGTGACCAGCGGCTATGATGAATTTTATTTTATTTTTCAAAAATTTCTACTTTGCTTTAATAATAGTATTTTTAATCATAAATACATTCTTTCATTCATTCATTTATTCAAAAATCTCATCCTTTCTCATTCGATTAGTTTTTAGTTTTTGAAGATGTTTAGATTTTGTTTAATCTTTGTTTTGTTTTAATTATTGTTTGTATTTATGAATCCATTGGGGAGTATTACGGAGGTTTATTGTTAATGTCGTTTTATTATTTTATGTAATAATTCTCCTTGTAATGCTTGTATTATTAATAAAAATGGTTCATTTTAAATAATATTAAACATTATATTACATATAAAATATATTATACATGAAACCTTTTATTTTATAGTCTTTTCGAGAAGCATTATTATCATTGACACTTGACAATATATATTACATTATATTACATTGTCTACTCATCTTATTACTCGTTAACATCACCGGTTCAAGAAAATCCATATCTAGATGAGTATTATCATAGGAAGGTTCGGCTCATCGAGAGGCGAAATTGGTTTCGCCATTTTTCACTTTTGCTTTCGGGATTCTTGATACTGATCGGCAAGATGTTTAGGCGTCACGTGCAGCGCCTGATAGCCTTTCATTCCGTATCGTAACATATATTTTCTTGTTATTTTGTTGGCTTTCGCGTTATGTATTGTTGAATCCCGCCTTGTCCTACTCACGTCGCGAGCGACCGTTTCTACCTCGTCCATGTCCTTGCCAATTATCACGTCGGATGAGGTTGCGCATCGCTTGAGGGAATGTTGTCGATCGACAGGCGAGTCTTATAATTTAACATCACGAGTTCATTATTTTGCTCGGCTAGAGTGTATTCATTAACTCCGAATCAGAGTATAGCCTTTTAGTATTATTGTTGTTGTAGTGATACATTCCGCGAGGATGAAATGTTTGGAGAGTCTTACCATCATATCATTATCGATTATTTTCTCACATAACATCATCAGGAAGTAATTGAGCAGAATTATAATCACTCACTTTTATAATCCATAAGCCGGAGGTTCTGTAGCTTTTGGTAAGATCACATTTTTGGTGATCAAACATCTTTAGTGATTGCCAAAGATCTGCAGGATCTTCTTTCGTGATGTATATTCAATTTTAAATTGTCATGGAGGTGGTAAAAAATATCATTTCCTTTTTATCTTCAGGGACCGTTTTTGTCGGTCATGGCATAAGCTGTTTTTAGATGCATGCTTTAATGCCGTAATATATAATTATTTCCAGATATATCAAGGGCAGCGATATCGAGTTTTGCCAAATTTGACATGATATCTACAAATATATAATAACATATAAATTTATATAAATAACACAATAATTTAAACCGTAAATTATATAATAAAATAATTTAAATCATAAATTATAAGATATAAAATAATCAATTTAGTAGGCATAGCCTTCCATAATAATTAAAAGGTAGAACCTTCCATATAAATAATAATTTATGAATTAAAATGATTTAATAATAATAAATTAAATCATACCTTAGGTCGTTACCTTTAGATCGGAGAAAAATCGGTTCGAATTTAGATTGGAGCGATTCGTGCTGATAACGTGTTGTAAATAATATTATATGATTATGATTTATTATATTTATATTATATGGATACTTTATTTTTATGGTAAGGGAGAGATCGAAAGCGGAGAGAATGATAACTTTTATTATTATTTTTGTTCTTATGATTATGTGTTATCTTTTCAACTGAAGTATCGAACTCCTTTATATAGAGGAGTATCCACCGCCATACTGATTTACAACATTAAATACTTAACAAATATCTAACATAATCATATTAAATAATTATCTTTCTAGAAGAACTTTTCTAACAAGTCTAGCTTTGTGACATGAATTTTAGAATATATTAAAATTGTTTTATGCAAAATACCATGTTCCCAATGTATTTGATTTATGTTGCTAATTATTTATCGTTATTATTGTTTTTCTTGCAATATTTAGTTTTAATTTTGTGCTTATAAATGATACTCCATAACAATAACCAACAAAACTTGTTCAGTCTTAATTAGCTATATTCTATTTCCAGAGATCCAAATTGCAATTCTCTGTTCTTTGTAGATTTGATCCTATATTTATTTCCGCAGCTCATTGACTATATACTTAATCACATTATTTCATGGACGTCTCTCGCCATGATTGGTTTCGTCAAAAGCATTGATCTTCGAAAACTTGAAGACATATCTTTGCTCGTTCTTGAGTGACCGAACACGATTACCACATAAAAAGTATATCGGACACGTATAGTTTTAGCACTTTAACACTGGTACCAGATAAACCAATATCACTGCACTAACCAGTAACCAATAAAACTACCAACTGCGGTCATTTTACGACGCAAGAAATATGAAAGATTGAGGCCATGAATGGTTGTCCCTTATGCTGCGTATCGGACGGTGCGTACCAACATTTTGGTAAGCAGAGGTTCGGACTGGAATATGTAGCAGACGAGGTATGCACTTCAGCATACAACAGTATGCATTAGCGTACGTAGTTCTGAATGGTAAAACTCGGACCAGTACGAACTAATACATACCAAAATAAAACCAAATACAAATCAAAATACAAATACAAAATATGTCTAAAAAAATATCTTAAAAATACAAATCAAAATACAAATACAAAATATGTCTAAAAAAATATCTTAAAAATACAAACTAAAATCTATTATTTTGATTTTCCTATAACATATTGGCAATATTTTCTCGGATGTTTGTCATATATTATCTATCTTCTCTTTTGACTTCCTCTACCTCATTTGAATTATTTTTTTCTGCACCTCCAAACCATATCTAGGATCATCTCGAAGAATCATCCACTTCCTCTTCCATACTCCAAAAGTTCGTTCTATAATAGAATGTAAAGATGCATGACACATGTTAAATAACTCTTCTTTATTCCTTGGCGGAGGACCATTGTTGAACTGTGACAAGTGATATCTCACAACCCAATTTTGTGATGACCTGTAGGGAGCTAGAAAACCTTGCTTGTTTGGATATCCTAAATCTACTACATAATATTTTTCTCCAGGAGGCAATGGAAATTGAGGATCACCATCTTGCGCGAGTGAGAGCACTCTTGTGTCGTGACATGAACCTGGTGCTCCATTCCAAACGTATGTGAATAACATATTCATATCACAAATCGCCATTATGTTGAAGCTTGTTCTATCATGACGACTCCAATACATGGCTTGATTCAGGCTTGACTTTAACACATGCGTGAGTGCCATTGCCCAAATCCTTAAAAAGGCCATATCGTCGATCCGCTTGGAGATGTTGAGGAATTATGCGTAGTTCTTGTATCGTAGGCGTCTTTATATGTCAAAATAACTTCGGCAGCTCTCAACACTTCACTAAATTTTCTCTTTCGATCTCTTGATTACGTCCAAATCGTAAACCAATATCGCGTTGAACTTCATTATGCCCACATCTAAGAAACATCTATCTCCTCAAACATTCAGTGTGAGTTGTAACCCATAATTCTAATTTAGAATGTTGCATGTTACGTAAGCGGCAATGACATTCCGATAGTTGGAGACATGCCACTGTCACTTTGAATACGATCTCAGAGATTACGCCACAATCGGGTATACTCGGCGATCTTTGGCACTAGCGGAGACTTGCGATATCCTCTCCATATCTTGTACATTCTGTTAGTGACTCCAAAAACAAATACCTACTCTTGGTGTCAGGAAAATGAGAAGCATTCATCCAATCGACGCCAAAATCGATCATGTCTTAGAAGGCTAAGGCACTTCATGTAGAATTTACCCATGTATAGTGGTATATTCAATGAATTCAGAACCTCATGCATCAATCGTTTATGTAAGGATCGTAATAACGAGGCGTAGTCGTTGAAAGATTCTACGAAAGTCTCTTATGGTCCACATAGTCTCTTGGACGGTTGATTCAAAGTTTTGCCTTTTACGAGGTCCTCGTGATCCACTCCCTCGAAGTGACCCACTTAACGAAGTATGGAGCGCTTGCGAATTTTGTCTCCTACGTTCGGTACTTGAAATGCTTCACCTTCACGTGTGAATTGATATGAAGGTTGTGAATCATCATGATGTTCGCACGATACACCTCATTCTCTTGTTGAGTCTCCTCACTTCTAGGCCCCACATCAGCATTATTGTATCTTATCACATCTCTCTATTCACTGCATCCTCTTCATTCTCGGTCATTAGTTCTTCTCTTCTTTGTCGCAGTGAATGTTGACGTTGAGAACCCACATCAAGATTTGCAAAACACACGCACATGATTTCCCAAAATTTAGGAGGTTCTCGTTGAAAACGTCTCACTTTATCATTTTCCTACAAAAGAAAACAGAGAAATAAATAAATAAGTTATATAAACAACAACAAATAAGTTTATAATTAATGGGTAAAAAGTAGAAACAACAACAAAATTGAACTATCTTGCCGGAACAGAGTTTCAAAATGTCAACTGTGTTTAATTGCATAAAAGAAGATATTTACATACGTTTATAACTAATGGGTAAAAAGTAGAAAGTTAAATACCTTTATACGATCAGCCCAAGTTTCAATTCTTCCTGTGTTAGGATCTACCGAAATACCAGTCTTGCCTTGTAAAAAGATCCATATTTTGTATTGTTTTTTCCATTCATCCAATTTGCCTCTTAATTCATTCCACTTCATGTTTTCATTGAATTTTTCGTTGAATTTACGAACAATATATGTTCTTCTTACTTGTCCCGGATCTTTAAACATGTAATTATTTGTAGCTAATGCTTCATCGTATAATTCAATCAAAGCTTTTTCTTCTTCAGGAGTATATCTTCTATCAGGTTTTTTCTATAATAAATTCAATAAAAATTTTAAAAATTGTTAACTATAGTTATATATTTGGAGATAATCTACATGAAAATTAGAAGAATACTTAAGACATTAAAAATTTTAAATAAACATGGAATAATTTAAAATAAAGGTAGAATATATAAAAATTATCCTTCTTGGTGGATCCATGTTGGTATTTCTTGGTGGAGGAGGATCCATCCTACCCCTTGATCTTGATGAAGACATGGATAAAACCGTATGAAAGAAGTGTTATTGGAAGAGAGAAAAGAGATAAACTTTCTTCTAGATAATCGTATGAAAGAAGTTATTTTCGAAAAGACAAAAAAGATATATGATTTAAAGAGAGAGAGGGGATAATTTTTTGTTTTGATGTGAGAATCTTATCCAAATGATAGCACACTTTTATCCAATAAAAATCAACTATATAAGGTAAAGAAACACAATAGTATCCAATCAGAAGTCACTACAAGGATTGAGGTTAAAAAAAAATAAAAAATGGTCCGAGCGATATGGATCTTTTAAGGTACAGACTAAAAAAATCGGACCAATAATATAAATAGACGGTACAGAATACTCCATTTTGAATCGAACTGGTACGCAATAATTTTGTCTGAAGCAGTGCGGACTAGTCCGACTTTAGTCCGATCCGCAGCGTACAACAATTCAAGGCCCGAGTTACATCTTGTTCCTTTTTGACACCGATTTGAGTTACATATTGATAATGTGGCTGTGATAAAAACAACAAGTTGACTTGTCGATTACTATAAGATAAAATTAAATGTTGGTTGTTTCATGTCCTTTTCTGCTTTAGGCTTGGGGGTCTCGAATCCGATTTTTCATTATTCCAATTAAATGTGAAAATAATATAAGAAACACAATAAAGCCGAGGGAAAAAAAAAAAGACCAAACCAATAAATCATACTGTAATGAAATATAATAAATATGAATCGTAATGATAATAGGATACGATTTATTTGGATATGACCCCATTCAAGTGGACCCAAAAGATATCCAAAAGTTTCAGAAACGATATTAATCATTCTATTGTCATTGAGAAATTAAATTGTTACTACAATATAAAAATAATTCTGGATATTTTTTCTTTGTATTAAAATAAATTCTAGAGATTCTCCTTGCATGTAGTACGAGAATAGGGGAAAATACAAAAAGGTCTTAGTTGGCCCATTTTAAGCCCAATAATCAGGTAAGGGGAAAATACAAAAAGGAGCGAAGACTTGCACCACCACGAATCGCGAATTTGAGAATTCGGAAGCTTCGATTGATTTGGGATTTTAGGGTTTTCTTTCTCTGAAGACGACGACTCCCAAGGACCAACAGTGATTTGACAATGACGCTACCTCCAGGACTCTACTCCGGCACCAGCTCTCTTGCTCTGGTGAATTATCTCTCCATCCAATTCTCGATCTGTAGCTCCGATTCGTTTTTTTTTTTTTAAAGAGTTTTTGTGATTCAACGAGTCTTTCGCTTTGATGATCAGGTGGCTCGTGCTTCGGCTTTTGGCTTGGGTCTCGTCTACGGGAACATGAAGCTCAAGGTCTTGAAGGTAAAAATTCTTGAAGATCTTGTCATCTATTTCTGATTAGTTCACTCTTACCTGCTATGAATCTGATATACAGTATCTCTAGTTTATCTCGAAATGGGTATTGATTCTGAATTTTTTTTATATATCATCTGATGATTGTGACATATGAATTGGTGGCGACATGATATTTCGAAAATTGGTGGCTACACAAATTTTATTGTCAGAAGATTCCTAATTTTGATCGTATTTCGAGCGAGTGAGGAAATTTTTGCTTGTTGGCTTGATTATTAGCATACCTTATTGTGTTTCCACCATATTATAGCTCTCTCTCTAGCCATAGATGTGAATTGCAGAATGCTGCTTTGCTCCTTTTGTTTGTTTGTTTTCTGCTAGTCCACTGAGTAGTGAGTATGTCTGAGTTCTAATCTTATATTCACTATTAGATAATCATATACTACTTCTAGAAGTTTTCTTCATTGGTTGAAAGACTTTGTTCAAATACTGCTTTGTGGTATCTTTCTCTGGATGTTGCTTTCTGAAGTTACTAGAGTTGTGATTTTGAGTCTCGTCTGTTAAGAAGATCTTTGAGCCGCCAAACCGGTATTCAGTATTGCGATGCCTTGAGCAAATTCTCTGCCTCATTCATTATGTCGCGAACTCTAAAAAAGGTTTACTTTTGTTTGCTCATTCTGGTTTTCATGCCTTATATCAGTTCTCTCTTTGGCAAAACCGTAAATGTTTTAAAACGTGGATATCACTATGCCTGAAATTTTGTTGAATCTTAGTATATGCTAAGTAAAGTACCAACAAATTGCTTTTCACCTGCAGATCAAATCGATGTCACAGAAGAAGGTTGAAGCCAGTGCTCATCATTAAACCATTCTTCTCCCTTTACAATAAGATGCCAAAAGCTGGGGGTGATGTCTCCCCGGTTAGGATTTTTTTTTTTTTTCATGATTCATCTTCTAGCATAAGAAGGAATAATCTGTGTTTGAAAAGCATCTTATACGGTTTTAAGACCTTTTTGGAGCCAAAATTGCCACTGGCTTAAAACCCGAGTCAAGAACATCTTTTCTTTTGTTGTCATCCAATAACAGCATTCACATTCACCTCACCTTTTAACAAGATTCCTTATAACACTAAATACGTCAGTGTCCCAGTTTTGCGTTATATACTTCGTTTTGCTAATGTCATTATATTACACTCACATCACGTAGGTTTATGCCTTGATCAGTGAGGACTCGATCCCAGTTTACATGATCCAACTCCAAGTGTATTTGGTTCAATAAAAAGAAAATTTGCAATTGTTGTTTGAATCTATTTTGCTGTCTGATTCAATCGAAGAAAGTCGGCTTTGGTCTAAAATATCAGCCGTGGAGAATGATTAAAGATTCAATAAATTGGGACCTCCAAGCAATCATGTAGTCTAAATTTGGTATCGGAATCTCTCTTAACACATCCAACCACGGCTTCAAAAAGTTACCCATTTTTAATTACCATTACTTCAATGGCTACATATTCATGTTTTCAATGAATTTGCTACTACATTCTTCATATGGATAATAATCCTAGGTATACAATCATAGTAAAAAATGGCGTTTCATTATTCCACTAACCTAGGTATACAATCATCACCTCTTCAACCTTTCTCTTTCACCGGTAATGGCGGAATGTCATCGATCCTTTTGACGTTTCTTCCTAACTACGTTCGTCAGCTGAGCACTGAGGCTCAGTCGAAACTGTAGCAACATTGGTGTGGCTCAGATCGTTGCAGCTAAGTTGTCCACCAATGCTGGCTCTGGTTTGACCTCTCCTCCTGCTGCAGCATCTGTCGATGAGGAGGTTTTAGTGGCTGAAGCGGTTGAAGAGATAGTTAGTATAGTAGAATTGGAGGATTTGAAACCCTCATTCTTGAAATCAAATGGGAGCTTAACTGTTCATGCTGGTACGAATACTCTACTTTGTCTTCTGCTGGCTTACTCTTAACCATTACCTCTACCTCAACAAGTATGTGAAGACATCAGTATGGATTTTGTGGAAGGCTTGCTTAGTTCACAAGGAAGGAATCTTATTTTGGTAGTGGTTGACAGATTAAACAAGTATGGAGATTTTAATGGTCTCAAACATCCTTTCTCTACGGGTGATGTAGCTAAAACCTTCATCAAAGAAGTGGTGAAATTACATGGATTCCCAGCTTCCATAGTCTCAGATAGGGGAAGTATCTTTTGGAGTGCATTCTGGAAAGATTGTTTCAAACTCTCTATGACTAAACTGAATTATACCACTGCATTTCATCCACAAACATATGGCCAAACAGAAGTGTTGAATAGGTGTTTGGAGACCTACCTTCGATGCTTAGCCTATTATCATCCAAGAACTTGGCACCAATACTTGTCTTGGGCAGAATTGTGATATAATTCCTCCTATCACACCTCTCTTAAAACTACTACTTTCAAAGTAGTTTATGGTAGAGATCCACCACCTTTATTCCGATTTGAAGAACATTCTACTAAGAATTCAGAGTTGGAATCATTGCTCAAAGAGAGGGATTTGATACTTTCTCAGATAAAGGATCATTTGGTTCATGCTCAACAGTTAATGAAAAATAATGCTGACAAGCATCGCAGAGATATTGAATATGAAGTTGGTACTTGGGTATTTTTGAAGTTGAGACCTTACAAGCAACAATCAATAACAAAAGGAATATGCCAGAAGTTGGCAGCTAAGTATTACGGGCCTTATGTGATTGTGAAAATCGAATTGTGTTAGGTGAGTCGTGTTTACTATCCAGACCTTCTTAGTCATCCTGAGCATCACATAGCCAAGCGAAAAATTACAGGCTTTGGAGGTGTGGTAAGTTTTGAGGTAAGAAAATAATAATTTTTGATGTAATTTTGTTCCAAGAAACTTATTGTTAATCTCAAAATGGATTTTTTTTTTCTTTTTCTTTCCATTTATCTGGAACTAGATCGATGGAGATCTCAAGACAACGATTAGGTTTGTTGATTCTCTGAAGATCCCTTACATTGCACCATCTTTTGTTAGATGTGAAAGCATCGTGGATCTACCCACACATCAGTCATATTTTCTGTAAATTGTGATCATTAGTATGCATGGTTACACAAACGTTTTGGGATTTGATTCAGGGATCTAACTAAAGAAGAGAGGTTTAAATATGGAATCAAAGACAACTTAGTTCGCTTCAGTTTTGGTGTTGAAGATTTTGAGAACTTGAAGGCTGCATTATTCAGGCTCTTGAAACCATAAATAGTTTCGACTATGTGACCCGAGCTAAAGTAGCCGTTGGTTAAAGTCGTTCCCTAAGCCGTTTCATTTCCCATATCTGTCCCTTTTATCTTTCTCCTTCCTAATAATAATAAAAACTACAGCCGCCTATATGTTGGAGATATGATTAAATACACAAATCTTGGTCACACACTTTAGACAATAATAATTATTCTTGGTCAAAATTTTGAAGTATTATGATAAAAGTAAGATGTTTATTCTTTGGTCACACACTCTAGCCAATAATAATTTAGAGTCGTGACTATAACTTCAACAAATTTGTATATTTAATCATACCTCCAATATAAGTGGATTTAATTCTGGATCCGGTGCCTAATTATGCGTTAAATATAAAGGAATCTCATTACATGGAAGACGAATCTTATATATTGGAATATAACGAATATTATTTATAGAATAGTTTTCTGCATGCCCGTTCAAGCCCGTCAGAGGTTCATCTCAGGTGGACGAGATCTGGTTAAAGAGCCAGTTTTAGGGAAAGGTTTTAATAATTCTGTGATACTCATATACTATAATATTCGTGGACTTTCATGGACATATTATAAATGCATAATCACAAGCTGCTGATTTTTAATTTTTTGCCGAGAAAGTTGATGAATTAAAATTAATATAATCAGTGCCGAAGAAAAACGAACATTGTTCGGATAAATTATAATGATATTTATTAAGATTCGTTAATGCCCATTTTGATCTAACTTTTTTTTGTTTGTTTGTTGGAGCATCTTTTATATTTTATATTGAAAAGATCATTATTCCGACACATTATTAACTAATTTTATCGTAAATCATTATCCTTTTCAATTTCATCAACTAACATAATATACCAACCATATTAGTTCCGAATTTCTGATTGGTGATATTCTACATATTTTTCATATTCAACAAATATACAAATTAGTCAAAAAGAACTTAAAATAGAAAAAAAAAAAAAAAGGTCAATATTTAATCAGAGCCATCCACGTCCACTTCATCAGATTCTATCTCTCTCTCTGTGTAAAGATTCCTCTGGCTCTTTTCTCTCTCTTGAGCTGTAGCTCGTTCTTATCCAGAGCTCTGCACCATCGCCAATCTTCGTATTCTCTCCATAGATCCAACCACATGAAATTCGGCAAAGAGTTTCGTACTCACCTCGAAGAAACCTTACCTGAGTGGAGAGACAAGTTCCTTTGCTATAAGCCTTTGAAAAAGCTTCTCAAATATTACCCTTACTCATCCTCCCCCGATTTTGCTCCCGCAGAGATCGATTCGCGTCCCGTCTTTGCTGATACTACTAACATCTCTTCTGTTTCTGCCGCCTGCGAAGACGACGTTTTGGTTCCTGGCGTTAGGCCTACGGAGGATCTGCAGGGTTCGTTTGTCAGGATACTTAACGAGGAACTTGACAAGTTTAACGATTTTTACGTTGATAAAGAAGAAGATTTCGTTATCAGATTACAGGTTTTGCTTCCTCCGCTCATCGTATTTTTCCGAATTACTGTAGCTTCAGGTTTTTAGGTCAAGTTGGGAATTCCTTATAACTTGGTTCATTTGATTCAAGACATATGCTGCAGACTACTGATTCAGAGCTTAAGAAGTGTGTGGTATTGGATCATTCCATATCTTATCTTCAATTGGATGATTAATCTCGAATCTTATAACAAAATTGCCGTATTTTTAGTTCTAGTGATAATTTCTAATCAAATTGGATCTAGTTTGTGTGTGCTTCAAGTAGATTCGATAGCCCTGGTGAAGGCTTCCTATGGTTGGATTGTATTTTTTTGATATCTTAATACAGTGGAACCAATTTATTTACTCTCTGGTTTATCACACTCGAGATCTTCTAATTGCTTAGGTTTTATGGTCTATGATCCTTGGTCATCTTCTTGCTCTGCTTGTTTCAAGACTTATCCAGTTCATCTAAAGCTTTCATTGAATTGTGTATGTTCATCATTTTGCAAACAGGAGCTCAAGGAAAGAATCCAGCAAGTTAAGGAGAAGAATGGGGAATTCGCATCAGAAAGCGAGTTCAGCGAAGAAATGATGGATATTCGTAGAGACCTTGTTACCATTCATGGCGAGATGGTACTCTTAAAAAACTACAGCTCCCTTAATTTTGCAGGTATCATATATCTTATTACAAGTCCAAATCTTATTACACAGTATGCTGTATGCTAAAACATCTTGGATTTCCAGGACTTGTCAAGATTTTGAAGAAGTATGATAAAAGAACAGGTGGACTTCTACGTTTGCCTTTCACACAGCTTGTTCTCCATCAACCCTTCTTTACAACAGAGCCACTTACTAGGTTAGTCCGTGAATGTGAGGCCAATCTTGAGCTTCTCTTTCCCTCAGAAGCAGAAGTTGTAGAGTCTTCCATCACAGTGCAAGCACACTCAAGCTCACATCAAAACCACTCCCCAAGAATCTCTGCCGAGACTTCCTCAACTCTCGGCGATGAAAATCTTGATATATATAAGAGTACACTCGCTGCAATGAGAGCTATAAGAGGGTTACAAAAGGCTAGCTCGACGTACAACCCATTATCATTCTCATCGCTTCTTCAGAACGAGGATGATGAGACGGTAACAGCTGAAAACTCTCCAAACTCTGGGAACAAAGATGATTCAGAGAAGGAAGATACTGGACCTTCCCACTGATCACAAGAGAATAATGCTCCTTTTGGTCAAGATTTTGAGATTTTGCTACTTGATATCACCCTAACTTTTCATAAATTAACACATTTTACGTCTTCACCTTTTGCGGAGCACAGCTTCTGTTTGCATTTGAATTGTCGTACAGTCGTTTATAGATTTTCAATGAAAATTTTCTCCATTCGCTCAACGTTGTCTCATTTGCGAATTCTTTTGAAAAATAGTCTCAAGAACTATCGTTCAGCCATTTGATCTGTTCACCAATAGTCGGAACAAGAACAAGAGCCTCCCTTGAAATGATGAAATCTATTTCTGTCCCTGATGATGATTTCTCGGTCATAGACCTTTGAGACAATCTTCATTGCCGAATGACAATCCCGACATATCCTCAGATTCTTGAAGACAAGAAGAGGTGTCCTCGGTTTTGTTTCCAGAAGCCCAAAACAGACGGCCAATTTCTCGCTGTGACAGCACAAAGCTTGCTCTTTTTCCTCCAAGTCACCCTCCAAATGAGAAACCATGCCAGAGACATCAGGGACATAACCAGCTGATCTTATCTGTTCAATCACTTCATTCAACTTCAAGTAGATCTCTTTCTTTCTCGGGTGTGATCTATCTCCTGAACTAAACCGATGTACTGAGTCATTAACGTAAATGGAACTCAAACCAGGTATTTTTCTGATGCCTCGGTTTCTCAGACTTCCCCTTAACCCATCTGCAATGTCACTCCTTCCTTCTGCAACATACATGTTGGACATAAGTATTTGGTATTCTGTGCTGCCTGGGCTCATCTGAACAAGCTCTTGTTTAATTCGTTCGGCTATATCCAGCTTTCCGTGCACGCTACACGAGCCTAGAAGTGAACCAAGGACAACTTCATTCGGAGGCACTGGCATTTCCCTCATCAAGATCTCTGCTTCTTCAATACGACCAGCTCGCCCCAAAAGATCTACCATACATGCATAATGGTCAACCTTAGGTTCCAAATTATAGAGCCGGAGGCAGTGGAAACATCTCCATCCTTCTTCTACCATCCCCGAGTGGCTGCAAGCACTTAAGACAGCAGTAAAAGTTAAGTCATCTGGCTTCACCTCTCTTACCATCTCTTGGAACATGTCAATCACCATTCTACCTTTTCCGTGCATTGCCAATCCGTTAAACATGGCGTTCCATGTCACCACATTCCTCTTACACATCAATCTGAAGACTTTCATGGAAGAATCTATGTTTCCGCATTTAGCATACATATCAACCAATGCCGTTCCCACCATCACATCATCATCAGTTACTTCCCACCCCATCATCATTGCCTTCTTCAATGCATACACATGAACCCATCTACCAATTACCAGATTTCCCGATTGCGCACAAGCCGATAGCATCGAGCAAAGGGTGACGAAGTTCAAACCATGTCCACATCTAAACACCATTTCCGCCAGAAGCTCCAATACTTCCCTTGTAAACCCAGCTCCCAAATACCCAGCAACCATAACCGTCCAAGCAACAGCATTTCTCTCAGGCATTTTGTCAAAAACCTCTCTTCCTCTCTCCAACCCCTCCCATTTGACAACAGTGTCCATAACCACCGTCCATGAAACAACGCTCTTCTCCTCTAACACCTCGAAAATGTGTTTGACTTCACTCACAAACCCACATTTCCCATACATATCCATTAAGGCATTACAAACCTTTACACTAGTCAAAAATCCCATCTTTACAACAATCCCATGTCCTTGTTCACCGAACTTGAGATCTTCTAACTTAGAACACACGCCAAACAAGCAAACTATAGAAACATCATCAATCTCCACTCTTTTCCTTCTCATTTCCACGAAGAGCTTCATCGAATTAAGCAACCATCCATACCGAGAAAAAGAGGATAACAAAGTGGTCCAATCCACATTATCTTTTTCTGACAGAGGAATTTCGTCGAACAGTTTCTGGGCAGTAACCAGTTCACCGGAGACCGCATAAAACTGAAAAAGCGCATTGCTAAGGTACGACCTCGGAGCTTTCTTCAATCCCGAAGTGGTTAAAACGGCGTGCAATTCCTTGCCGGGTCGGAGAAACGAGCGTTGAGCGCACTGCCGGAGAAGGAAACGAACTTTTTGGTAGGATAAGCATTTCATAAGATTATGATCAAAAGCTCGTCCTTTTTTTTTTTTCTCTTGAGTCCTACAAATCGTAACAATGTTCGAGATATGGCGTTAGATCTCTGCGTTCGACGGTTCGAACTTGTCGTCTTGAGTTCAGTTTTCCCGGGAAAATCTTCACTGAATCAGATTCTCAGCTCACGCGCCTCGAATATACACTATATCAAGAATGAGAGATTTAGCAGCACGCGCGTATGTTAAGGTTCTCTCTTTTGTCCAAATAAAAATTATTTACACTAAGGGAAAAAAAATTGTTTTATCGACTCACATATTTTTTCTTTACATTTTCACATAACAAAATTTTTGGCTTTGATCTCTCATATAGCATTTAACCAACCATTAATCATACACATAGAAATTAGATAACTCACAACTAAATATTTTGAGAACAGGACGTTCTGGTTATAGAGACCTGATGTCTCTAATTAATTACATCCACCTTTGGGGTAAATAGGTTAAAGTCGTTAACGTCTAAAGACTAAAACTCTAAACTTTTCAATGACAAAGACATATAACAAAAAGACTAAAAATTATGTAAATATAGATTGTCCAGAACCTTCATTTCACCAATTCTACAATTCTCCACGTCCCCACAGATCAACCAACAACATCATTTTTAGATTTCGTTTAGGGGTCCATACGAATTTTACGCGTATTCTTAAAATCCTTCCAAACAAAATTCAAACATACAACATTACATAAATACATATAGCTAAATATTTGTTCATATTTCAAACATACAATTTAATCCATTTGGTTCTAGATTTGACAGCTTTATGAAAAGGACATGTGGTGGTTGGATTTGATGCTACAATACGAACAATCACAGATAAATCACATGGAACAGATAAGCCAAAATACGTTCAAACTTAAAAAATAAATAAATATATATATATATAATATAATCCATAGATAATCCATATACACACTCCTTTTTTTTCAACAACTGATCCAACTCATTCACTTCCAACAACACAAAGAAAATTTTAATTAAGATTTTTGAATCATAAAGAAAATTTTAGGCATTAATTTCTCAAATAAATCAAATACAATCTTTTTCAACAATTAATTCAAAGACACACAAAGCAAAAAGATTAAAACCAACAATCCAACATTACAAAGAGAAAGAAACTCAACTAAATTAAAAGCTTTTCCTGAAAAGAATTTGAGGTTTCTTAAATCGGTTTCGATTCAACTAAAGAACTTTGAGAATGGTCACACTACCACATCCTTGAGATCAAATCCCACACTGTCGGGAAAGCGAAAAGAGACACCGGAATCATGAACTGAACGAAACCTGTGAACATTGAAACTGATCCAATGTTCTTGATAGGTGCAGATTTTGGTGGAGGAGGAAGCTTCTCGACTTTAACAGCTAGCTTCATGCCACCATAACAGCCACCCTTTCCGTCAAGTAGGTAGTAATGTTTGGTCTGGTTGAGAGTGACAATGTCTCTCCCAGCTCCACGTGTCCAGTTGCGTATTGGGTGGTCGGCGATACAGCCTTCATAGTCAGTCTTGTTTACTTCAAGAATGTTGTGTTGGTTTCTGTCGAACACGAAATCTGAGAACAAAAGACCATAAAAACATTAGTCCAAAGATTTGACAATTCTTGATTGATTGAAATCAAGATCTTTCTATTCGAAGATGTAGCACAAGAGGAAGGAGTAAGAGATTGACACACGATTTGAATTTTGAGCTATAATGGAAATGTCTGATTTCAAGATTTCAACTTTAACTCAGTGGGACACTGTTGTTTATCAGACAACGAGCAGACAGGAGAAGAGAGACAGAGGAATGTACTAGGCCTCATTCAAACAACCTTAAGAGTGTGTACTAACCAGATCTGGACTAATTAGGAAACAATTTTGAAAAATAATGTGAATTAAATCTGTCTCCATAGATGAACCTTGAAAGATTTGAAGGGGCACTGGAGAAACTCGAAAAGCTAAGAACTTTGGTAGAAAAAGTTGAAAACTTTGAAACTATTACTAGATTTAAAGCAAAACCCATTTCAAATCAGATCTAATATAAACAGATCCGAGAGAGAGAGAACGTACAGAGCCAGTCTCCGAGGTAGAAATGCTTGCCCTGAGCCCAGATGGTATAGTTAATGTTGGGGTTCCAGAACTTGCTGTCGCCGACTGTATACTTCTTCGCCGTCACTCCCGGCATCTGCGCCGCCATTAGAAAAGCCAGTACCACCGCCAAAATTAGCACCGTGAATCTCGCCATTTTTGCTCTCTAACTAAACTCTCTCTCTCTCTATAGATGTAGTTGCGCAATATGTTATACAGAAGGTGGACTAATGGGTTTTCATAGCCCGATTTTTTTTTCCTTTTTCAACTTCTGTTATTTTAAATATAATATTTTTGACAACCTCCTCAACCGCGTTTTATTTTCCACGGTGGAAACACTCTAGAATTTTCTAAAGTATTTTCCAATACATTATGTTTTACCATCAAAAATTATTATTTAATTATAAACCAATAACAATTTATAAATTCAAATATTTTTATTAATTATTTATTGAAACTTACAAATTATTAGCATTAATTAATTTAATATGTATAGAAAAACAATTTTTATGGAAAAAAAAAAGAATTCGAGAAAATTATTATTTTAGAAACGGAGATAGTACATTTATTTTCTGTTAATATAATTATATAAATGTGGTATTAACTGTTTGTTATAGCTTGCCTTAAATAAGTAATTATAATTCAGATTATGAAGATTTAAAAGAAGAAAAAATCCAGTCAAGGTTGAGCTGACAAAAGCATGCTTTAGTTTAAAGAAATCCAGACATATCCAGAACGAACATCACGCTCTATGTCTTCTATAACATTAGTATATTCTTTATAAAGTTGTTATTATTATATCTTTTATTTTCAAATTATCATACACAGAGATTATACGCTTTTTTGCATGTGATGATATATGGTTACGTTCCACACTTTTGTTTTGCTGCCTCTCATTGGTTCCTTGATTTTCTTATTCACATTTACGGATTTAATTTTCTTCAATTAGTAAATTCTATAATTTTGAAGTCGATCGATCTTGAACTGGGCTTTTAAGATCTGTTACTAAAAGAGCCCATCGTTATTCAAGTAGCTTAGCTGAGGAAACCTATGGCTTTAAAAAATGAAATGATAATGATCAACATCAATCGTGTTATTGTTATCAGGAACCAAAACTCAAATGTAATCTCCATGTAAAAGAAAGATATATTTATTGAATACCCACTTAATTCACTGTCGAATCATGGTAACATTTTTTTTTTTGCATCTGAGGAATGTTGGACAAACATGACCAATAAAATGTGATCTCCTATTTTAAATATATGTTTACAATTTGCAAACTCACTTTAAAAATCCAGTTGATCATCTTCAAGTGTATCTTTTACAATTTAGATCCGGTTTGAGCGAGGCTAGCAATCACGTCCAGGATGGCTTCGATGAAGTGTCATGGATGAATTTTTCGTCCTAATCCTCCAATATATATATATAGAATCTTAGCCATATTATAAGGGCTACAGTTATATCCTTAACTATTACTCCCTCTGTTTCAAATTATAAAAAGTTTAACGGTTTTGCACAATAATTTAGGAAACACATAAAATACCCATATTAACCCCATATTCTATCTTGAATTTAAGAAACACATTAAATATGTATATTGAATTGAGCTTTTGACTAAGGGTAAAAATGACAAAATGTGTTAATTTTTATCTTGATAAGTGAAAACATCAACTATTATGAAACAAAAAAAATGCTAAAACTTCTTATAATATGAAACAGAGGGAGTAATTTTTTCTTTAAGTCAATCTTCCCAGTGTCTCGCATTTTAGACTGACATAATAAATTAACCGTTCATTTAACTGTATATTTTAAAATTATTCCCTCTCTTTCTAATTAATCTAATTTTTTTTTTAAATTGTTTCAAAAGATAAATTTTTAAGTTTTCTATGATTTTTTATTAGTTAACATTTAACAATGATGAATTGTAAATTTGAAGAAAAATATTTGATTATTATTGCATGTTGGTTTAAATTATAGAAAATTGTTAATCACAATCAATAATGCATTTATAACCAAATTTTAATTTGTTTCTTAACGTGTATAGAATTTAATACTTAGATTAACTAGAAAGAGAGTAATATTTTTGAATTGGGCAAACAAAACATCACTTCTCAAATAATAAAAAAGAAAATGAACGATGAATTGACTTATTCAAATTTGATGTTTCTTTTTAGGAACTTGCGACCAATTTTTATGGTGTAAATAAGAGTAATGTATAGTCTCAAAGAAGAAAAGACAAAAAGTAGTCGATGTTAGCTGTATAGTCTCAAAGAAGAAAAGACAAAAAGTAGTGGATGTCAACTATAAATGAGCTGACATCCACTATTCACTATAAATGAGCTGACATCCACTATTCATATATCATATATTAAAATATAAGTAAGTATTCAATAAATAAGTGAATTAAGTGAAAATTTAATAAATAAGAGTCAAGTATAGTTTTAAGAAGAAAAGACAAAAAGTAGCGGATGACAGCTATAAATGAGCTGACATCCACTAATCATATATCATATATTAAAATATAAGTAAGTATTCAATAAATAAGTGAATTAAGTGAAAATTTAATAAATAAGAGTCAAGTATAGTTCCAAGAAGAAAAGACAAAAAGTAGTGGATGCCAACTAAAAATGAGCTGACATCCACTATTCATATATCATATATTAAAATATAAGTATGTATTCAATAAATAAGTGAATTAAGTGAGTATTCAATAAATAAGAGTCAAGTATATTCCCAAAAAGAAAAGATAAAAAGTAGTGGATGACAGCTATAAATGAGCTGACATCCACTATTCATATATTAAAATATAAGTGGGTATTCAATAAATAAGTGAATTAAGTGAGAATTCAATAAATAAGAGTTAAATATAGTTCCAAAAAAAAAAAAAGTAGTGGATGACAGCTATAAATGAGCTGACATCCATTATTCATATATCATATATTAAAATATAAATGTGTATTCAATAAATAAGTTAATTAAGTGGATATTCAATAAATAAGAGTCAAATATAGTCCAAGAAAAAAAGACAAAAAATAGTGGATGACATTTCATTTATACCTGACATCCACTATTCATATAATCATATATTAAAAAATAAGTCGTGATATAACAAAATTTATTGTGAATTCATGATAAAAAAATATATTATGAACTGATATCTGAGTTTTTTTGGCGTGACGTGCTAATTGTAAAAGAGATTATTAGGGGATGAAATCTTTGGTTTTGAAGTGCTATTTAGAAAAATGATATTGAAAGTTTGCTGAATTATTAATGTGTTTTTGGACATGTAACGACCTGACCAAACAAATTATATAATATGTAACGGCCTTTGACTTGCGCATGTAGAGGTAAATTGATATATCCTATTATTTTGCACGGCTCTCTTTAACTTTTTAAACTACAAATTCTTCACCCAAAAGTTTCTCATAACTATCTGAAGACCCCTTAAGTTTTGAAAAATTCATGGATATGACCACAAATCTTTTAGTATCCATTTTTTTAACGAAATACAATACAAAATTTTAACCACAAACGAAACGATCTCTTTAGTTCAGTGCAGATGGAAAAGTAAAATTGTTATTCTTTAAAACAAAACGAGGTGAATCATCAAATAAGTTTTACATAATGTTTATGAAATTAGGTTCATTTCGAGTGATACAAAAATATGAGCTTCAATGGTGAGACAAGAATGAGAAATTGGTTTTCTTGTAATTTTCTGGAAAAAAAGTAAAACCTTTGCTCTCTCTGACTCTCTTCTTCTTCTTCTTCAAGAAGTTACATTTTTGTTTGGCTGTGAAATGGTAAAACACACAATCTCTGTGAACTGTGAATGTGATCGACTCCTCTCGTTTCAATTTCCGCTAAGGTTTTTCTTCTTCAGAGTTAGTTTCCTCTTGTCTCTTAGAAAGACTTTTACTTGCAATAGATTTCATGAACAGAGCCTCTGTATCGTCTCTCAGATGTTCGCTGCTCGAATTTCTCTGTGTTCCTTTTTCTTCGTTTTAGGGTTTCATTTGATCGGAACTTTGTTATGTTCAGTCGCATTTGGCTGCTCAGCTGAAATCTAGCTTTAGTACAACCTCCAGAAGCAGCCGAGCTCTCTCTCTCTCAGGGTACTCTCTGCTGTTTTCTTGCTCGTGAGTAACTTTTTTTTGCATTCCTCTCTTACATTTTGATGCATTTGATCCTTCATCCTCTTGTGACTTTTTGATTTCTCGGACCTTATGAGTGAACTCGCATTAAAGTTTGATACTTTTTTATGGGTTATAGCACATTATCCATGGATATACATCGTTTTGGTCTTAGCATTTGTTTTTGTTAGTTTAAGACTTAGGACTTAAAAAGCTGAAACATTCTCAAGTTATTAGATTGCAGTGAGGAAAGGATTTCGATTTAGAAAGCAACTAATCTCTTGTTTCGAAATTGAAATTGCATTCATCCAAAGTTGACACTATGATTATATATTGGCAGGTTTGTTGTTTGGGAACACTGGTAAATACATCAACTTTACTGCAGAAATGGTAATGTCACACCTTTTTGTTATCTATCAGATAGTTGTAATTCTGGAAATGAAAACGATAAGAGTTCAATTTTTCTTTGTTTGTGCAATGTTTCTTTAGGCGGAACATTCTGGTGGTGATGACAGTGATGGGAATTGGAATACAGATGATGAACTTGAGATCGATAACTTCCAATTTTCTCCTGTACATTTTATGTCTGAAACCTCAGTTGGACCTACTGGTGTAAGTGCTTACTGAATTCTAAAGAATGTTGAAAGTCTAACTTGTTTCACGCTGAAGGAAGAATAATGCGGTTTTGTTTTTGGTGTATAACATTAGACAACCTCGCTAAACTTAATTCAGAAGGGAATCTCTGATGAGACGTTTGCTAGATTTGTTGAGATGGGATTTTCAAGTGAAACGATTACTAGAGCAATTGAAGAAACCGATGGTGAGTCTATTTCTGATTGTGTAATATATATATCTGAGATACCCATTTCTGAATTCTGTCAATCGATGAAATGTTAATAACTTGCAGGAGCAAATTCGGAACCTATGTTGATTCTTGAAACTCTCTCTTCACGTTTTCTGTGAGTGTCCTGTTGGCTGATTTTGTCATGTTACTTTGCTTTTCTAATTTTTTTGTTTCTCATGTGGCCACAATTTGCTTGTATATACATTTAACTCCACTCTATGTTTCTTTGTGAAGACAAGCACTGAACCTAGTTCTTCGAGATCTAAAGTTATCGATCGTCTTATTGGGATGGGGTTTCCAAGGAAAATGTGATAAAAGCTATACAAGAATACGGTAATGACTAATGACATATCTCTTTGCTCTTTTTTCTAGGAATTGGGAATTTTTAATGAGGTATACTGAACTTTCCTTGATAATATGCAGGAGACGAAAATATTGATGAGATAACAAATGCACTTCTAACTTATCTGGTAAGTAAATGTTTGTATATTTACGTTAAAATACAGTATTTCGTGTAATAGAAGGTCGTTATTGTTTTCTAGGAGGTAGAGAAATTGTGTGAAACAAAAGATGAGAACATCAACATTAATGATGATGACAATCTCTACTTATTATCTTCAGATGAAGAGGTGCATAAATTGTTTAATCCAAGTTTCAAACTTTTACTTGGTTATAACATTTTATGCAGATTTTTTTTTTACTAATACATTGCTCATATCTTACATTTTTAAGAAGTAGATTGTGCATGTTGTTCTTATCTGTTTTGGAAAATGGCAGGATGAACTAAACTCATGGCCACCAAGAAGAGGGAGAAAGCCTAACACTGCCATGGCCAATGACGAGCTCATGCGTCTACCTTATCCGATGATTGGGTTTGGTGTCCCTAATGAACCTCGACTTATGACACACAGACCAGTCCCAATTCCGGATGTTGCTCGTGGCCCGCCCTACTTTTACTACGAGAACGTTGCAATGGCACCTAAAGGTGTTTGGGCCAAGATCTCCGGCAACTTGTATGACATCATGCCTGAGTTTGTGGACTCTAAATATTTTTGTGCCGCTGCAAGAGAAAGGGGTTATATTCACAACCTCCCAATCCATAACAGGTTTCAAATTTAGCCTCCACCACACTATACCATCCAAGAAGCCTTACAATTGACCAAGAGATGGTGGCCCACTTGGGATAGGAGAACGAAATTGAACTGTTTGGTTACTTGTATCGCCAGTGCTCAGCTCACAAACAGACTACGTGAGAAACTTGAGAAACATGATGGAGAGCCACCTCTAATTGTGCAGAAAGAAGTCATTGAGAGTTGCAAAAAAAATGGAATCTGGTTTGGGTCGGTAAGAACAAACTTGCCCCGCTTGAGCCAGATGAGATGGAGAAGCTTCTAGGATTCCCAAGAGATCATACTCGAGGAGGAGGTATTAGTAGAACTGATCGCTACAAGTCTTTAGGCAACTCATTTCAGGTATAATTCGATAACTTAAGATCTCTCTGTCAAATTCAGTTTTGGTTTGAAAGTCTTTGGGTTCTAAACTTGTGTTTTTTTCTTTTCTTTTTCTTGAGGTTGATACTGTTGCATATCACTTGTCTGTCCTCAAGCCTTTGTTCCCGAATGGAATCAACGTTCTGTCACTCTTCACGGGGATTGGTGGTGGAGAAGTCGCACTTCATCGTCTCAAAATTCGAATGAATGTAGTTGTGTCTGTCTGTGAGAAGCTTTTGGGAGCAGGCGAATCAGACGGGTATCTTGAGAGAGTTGAGTGATGTTACAAAGCTAGACAACCATACGATTGAGCGACTTATGGACGAGTATGGAGGATTTGATTTGGTCATAGGAGGAAGTCCGTGTAATAATCTCGCCGGAGGTAATCGGATCAGTCGAGTTGGACTTGAAGGAGATCATTCGTCACTCTTCTTTGAATATTGCAGGATTCTCGATACGGTTCGCCGCAAATCAGCACATATGAGGAGATGAAGAATTTGAAGACCCAAGTTGTTCTGATTTGAAAAGCACTTCTTACATGAGAGTGGCACGTTCTAAGTATTTTGCAGATTCTTTTTGTAAGTGTATATTATTACTGCAAGAATATCTTCGATTATCCGTAGTTTGGCAAGTCGTTGTAAGTAAGTTTCTCTCCGCTAGAAAGTAAACTACTACACTAAACCAAATCGAACCATACATACTAAACCGAAATTATAACACTATACTGTCTACTTTATCTTGGTGGGTTCGAGACGACAAGAGACAATCGGTGGTCGTGGAATCGTAACCAGAGCCTTCGACTGTGTCTCTGCTCTGTGATTCTCTTCTCCTATTTCGATTCTTGAAGCTGAAATTTAACAAGCCCTTAATCTCAAGCTCCCACACTGCAATAAACACAGTAGCAGCAACACATGAACTCCTGCAAATCTCTTATCCGTTCCTCAATCTCTTCTTTTCCATTCGTTCCTCTTCCAAACCCTAATTCCTCTATCACCTTTATCTCAGTTCGTGCTTTTTCTCCTCTCTCCGTCCTCCCTCCATATCCATGTACACACTCTCTGTCTCTTGTCTCGTCTCTATGACTATGAATATATATATGTTCGCTAATTGAAATGATTTTGCAATTTGTTTTCTTTCGTCTAAAGTTTCAAGCTTTGTTTTGAAATTCGTTATCTGGTTTTGAAATTTCAGAACTTTTTTTAATTTGATTTCATATGTTCAATTTAAAATCGATGTTGATGCGATTTCGGGCCTAACAGGCATTGGAACAGCTCGACGCACATTTCGCTATACGACATTCGCGCAGTTTCATGGAGCTGCGGCTCTTTCACCGGAGAGCTTCACGGAAGAGTCGCCCAAGGATACTGTTAAGGAATTGTTAACAACCAATCGTGATGACGCTTCAAGCATGATGAAGATGGAACGGAAGTGTACCTTAAGCGATGGTGAGGGCGATTGTAGAGGATCATGGTTTCCTTACGAGGATCGGTTCAGGTGCGGTGAAGTGCATCTTAGCAGCCGTGAGGTGTTGGAGGCGGTGAGTCCTCATATGATGGAAGAGAGGAAAGATAGGTTTAGGCGTGTGGTGGAGAATCGAAGCTTCTCGGTTTGTCTTGTGGTTGAAGGTCTCTCTGATTTTGGAAACATCTCTGCTGCGTTCCGCTCAGCGGATGCGTTAGGGATTCAATCCGTACACGTTGTTTCCTGTGACAGCTCCAAAAGGTGCCCCCTTTGAGGTTGGCATTTTCTGTTTCTTGGTTCATAGGATTGGGTTTTAATTAGGGATTTTTGGATTTTTCTTGAAACTTTATGAGGTTGGAGTATATACACTGTGTAGTGACCTGACATCATAAGCTGGCGACTGCATTGTCCTCTCGAGTTCAAGATTGATCATGAGTTGGCAGTTATGTTTCTTGGATCATAGAATGGAATAGGTGAGGATTATTACATCTACTTTATGAGTTGGAATCTACACCGTGCGATAGAGTCCAAAATTGAGTCATAAGTTGGAGATTGAGATCTAGTAGAAGTTTATTACATTGTCCTCGTGAGTCCAAGATTGATCATAAGTTGGCTTTTGGTTCATACCCTTGAATGGGGATTCTTACTGTTTCTTGAACTGTGTACTGATACAAGAGTCATAGGTGAAATTTTAATATTTGATCATTAATTGTTGACCAAAATGTATAAAAGGTTTGATCACATTGTGTGAATTCATTTACTGTTCTACGTGTGTGAATGTTTATTATGTATGTGTAGGTATAACGGAAATCGCCATGTGAGTATGGGAGCTGAGAAATGGCTGGACATTGAGCTTTGGGACACACCTAAAGAATGTTTCGATGTTTTGAAGTCTCGCGGTTACAGAATTGCCACAACTCATTTGGGAATGGACACAGTAAAAGTCTTTTTTGTATCTTCTTCTCATCACCATTATTGATGGGGTAAAATAAATGTATGTTAGTACTCATGACAGTTTTTTGGTTGTAAATATGTCATAGGTTTCCATTTACGATATGGACTGGTCATGCCCAACAGCAATAGTTGTTGGAAACGAGGGCAGGTAATATCATCTCTCAATTTCAAACAGCAATATTGTTGGAAACGGGTTCAGGATTTCTTAATGGATTTGCGGGAAATTTGCAGGGGAATAAGTGACGAAGCGTTGGAGTTATCAGATCTGCGTTGTAGTATTCCGATGAACGGAATGGTTGATTCATTCAATGTCTCAGTGGCTGCAGGGATTCTGATGCACCACGCAGTCTGTGACAGAACCACTCGTCTGGTAAACCGATTGACACAGCTACACAATCTTTTAAGTTAGCTTTCAGTTCAGTTATGCTTATTACATTTCATGGTTTAAACAGGGGAGTCATGGAGATCTGTTGGAATCAGAGAAAGAGATATTGATGGCTGAGTTCTCACTTCGTCACAGTAGAAGCTCACTTAGCATTGCTTACGAGTTCGCTAAACGTAAACAACACTCTACTTCCTTTTAATTTCGTTATTCTCTTTTTCTTTCCGTTCTGCGTGTTATAGGCTTCGAACTGTCGCTTTGCCCTGTAATCAAATATTTTTTTCGGACATCCTTCCATCTAACGTATTGCCTTTTCAATCGACGTGTGGTGTCGATTCCCCAGTCTTATGCATCCACGAACGCACGTCGAAATGCATAGAAACTCAACAACACATCAAACTTAGGCTACTATGAAACAGTTCCAAACATGATGATATGGTCATATTTAATAATATTTTTCTCCATAATTTTTTACTTATTTGAAAACTTCACAAGTTTTTTTTCCCGAGACATCAAATCAATGACATGAAACTGGAAGCAAGCCCTAAGACATAAATAAACACACTTAAGACATAAAATTAAGTCACAATTCTAAATAGAAAAGAAAGCCTAACAAAAGTGTATAAAAAAAAAGTATTTCTGTTTTCATTTTGTTTATTTTTGGAACACATAATTAATCAATTAACATATCACTGCTTGTAGTATGTATCCTCTCCTTGTTGCTGCTATCTTCTCCACTTGTCCGTTTCTTAGACTGATGCGACTTCACAAACTCATCGATTCTCGCCTTCAACTCGATGTCCGGTATCAACATATCCGATGTCAAATGTGCTCGGTTAAACGGATCATGCTGCAGCAGAAGTAAGAAGATCAGATTCAACGCCAAAATCTTCAGACAGAGAGAGGGAGATGTGTAATTGATCGTCAATGTGTTAGATATGCTTACATTGTCGCTGAGAAGATGACGTTGGATGATGGGTCGATCAACTGTGATTCTTGAGCTTGGAAGTATCACTGGATCTCTCATTAGTGTGTACTGCCAAAAAAAAACGGGAACAGACTTTAGAGCATGTTACTGAGACGAGATTTAGGTTTCTATTAAATTAGTGTTTCTTTCCACAGATAAAGACCTGAATTGGGTCAAGGAACTCGTCTGGTATTTCGCCAAGTGCAGCTTCAGCATCCAGAGCTTCAGAAGCAGCAGCTTTGGCTTTTGTGCCTAACTCCATAAACTCTTGAATGATTCTTCCTTCTTCGCCTATTCTCATAAGCACATCTGCTCCTGCGTTGAATAGCTGCAAAAACCGGCACTTGTTTCATTCAGTAGAGACAGATAGATTATGATGAAAGAGGATTTGGTTAGGAAGGAGAATTCGACCTGTTCGTTATATGATCGGCCATCACTCGATATGGCACCAGGGAATATGTTTTCTGTGTCTCCTCTTGCGAGATTAACATATATGCGAACAATCTTCAAAATTCATAAAAGCAATCACAATTATATTCAGCCAGTTTTTCACACATTTTGGTGAGGTGACTTGAGTAATTGTCATCACTAACCTGCTTAAGCAACTGTTTTGGACGGAACTCATACTTCTCGGGATCTTTCAAGCTTAAAGATTTACGCTGTGGACCCACGAGTTGTAGCAAGAAGTAATTGAGCATATTCGCAACCCTCTCAACCTGAATAAGTAAGTACAAACAAACAAACTCTTCAGTTGGGTAATCATCGGGCAGGTTTCCATTTCCAGAATAGTTACCATCTCAGGGAGTAGAAAAGGGGCAGTGATCTCCTCGGATGTAAATGCAAGCATAGTCACATCTTCATTTGCCAGCTTCATGTCGATTCTAACAATCTGCAGAGCAAAGTAAAGTTCTTTAGGGTATTGTGAATCAAGTACGTAGTACAAAACAATATATAAGAAGTGACAATCCAACTAACATTCTCCTGAGAATGGAAGAGCCTTGTTCTCTCCTGTCTCTCTTGAATTGGTCTCTGCTCCCATTCGGCAGTATTTGACATCTCTGCCTCGATTTGTTTAATCTCGAGAATTTTGTTAAGACTTTCATCAAGAAGATAGATGCTATCATTGACTAAGAAGTTTAAGAAGTTCAAGTACACGCCCTTCTCTTCATCTTTTGCAATCTGTAACACATCAAATTTGGTAACATTGGAACATGATAATTGAAGTTCAACGTCATGGCCAGCTCATTAAGAATTTACCCGTCTCCAAGCATTCCGATGACTAGGCACCTGCCAGAGATATTCCAAAAGCTCGGCAATGTTGTGGCGAATATTGAACTTGTCATAGAACTGCATTTGGAAAATTAGATTTCAGTTACATCAAAAGAAAGAGCAAACAGCCATTATGGCTTCCAGAGCTAACATATTCTGTACTATGCAATAGAGAAAAGCTCGTTACTCCAGAAATAATATAGCCACTAAACAAAATCTCTTGCAATCACCTGAGTGTGTGAACCAGTGAACTCAATGTCCACATATAGTTTCAGTAAATTCCTGACAAGATACTCGAGCGATAACTGATGCCCCTCAAAAAGAGTAGATGTAGCAGATGAAGAACCACTGCAAACAAAAATTGAATTGAGATTGGTGGACCACGTTACTGCAGAACTTGTTGCATTAGCAACACAAATTGAGGTTTTTACAGCTTTCGTGAAGAAAATCACCTTGAACGAGGCATCCAGCAGTTCAGAACTTCAACCATCTTTGCTCTGAGATACGGGTTTCTAACATATTCAGGACTTGCCATGAACATAATTATGAAGTTCATAAAGTCGTCCTTAAGAAAAGAGAACAACCATCATCAATGCAAGTACAAAGAGAGAATTTCACCAGACGGATTAATGCAAGATCAAACTAAGCATACCAGTGGTACCCCATCCAAAGCTTTGGGAATTCTTGAAGCAAATATCAGTAACTCCATTGCATCTTCAACAAAATGCTCAGGCATACAGGAGAATTCCATGGGACAAGTAGATGGTAAAGGCATCTTAAAGCCACCAACTAGTCCAACTAACCAAACAACCACTAGTCGATAGAAAGACAGAGCTCGCTGAATAAAATCGCCATCCTTCAATACAGTATAGAGAGATAAAGCAGCTATTACTATCATGTTATCGGTCCAGAGAAAAAGCATAGATGTTCTCAGAGCAGAGAATATGATTACAAACCCTCAATATTTGGGCCTCATGGCAAAGCTTTTCCTGAGAATACAGCTCTAGTTCTTTTTCCATTCGGGATATATCAAGTTCCAACTGTGGAGAAGGTGCTTGATCTCTCATGGCTTTTAGTGTTGCAAGATTATCTTCACCTCTCGAGATGTCCTACATCATGCAGGAAAGAGAAAAGTAAAGAACAATACAATAACAATCTTCTGAAAATTCAGGCATCAAGGACTCTTTCACAATCAAAATGTGTGACTAAGTTCAAGTTTTCACTATAGTTCCTTCTCGTTTTCACTGACAAACGCCTTGACAACACAATATGTCAGGAACCAAAATCAAATAAGAGCTTTCGGCAAGATAATTTATCACAAATCATTTTTAAATGTTCCAAAATCTTCAATATTTCCAGTTCGGGAAAACTGTGATGATGGTTACCTGAGCAAGATGTTTAAAGTCAGAGAGTGCTTTTAGGAGACCCAAATTAAGGACCCTTGCAGTCATAAAGAAGCATTCACAAATGAAAGTGTATTTAGTTGCTGACTTTGCATTTTGCCTAGAAGCATTACTACTAGAACTTGTGGCTTCTTTGGATTGTAACAAGCGACTTTCGTTCCCGTTTTCTTGCCCAGCACCATTTGCGTTTGCCGTAGCATCTTTGCCAATCCACTCAGAAACTTCTTCGGATGATGCATGCAGAGCAGTCAAGTCGCTGGTGTGGATCATAAATAATATTGCTCATCATGAAAATATGAAAATCCAGTGAGGAAATACAAGTATAATTATTTTGAGGACCATACCTTAATTTTAAGCGATGGCCACAGAATGCATATTTTGGATCAATCTTATCCCTTTTAGTTAAATGCGGTTCTAAAAATGGTTCACAGAGCCGGAGCATTACTGCACTGAGGTTGACAAACATGCCTGAGCTAGCACAAGAGACTGGATCAACCTGTCATACAAAACATACATATTACAGAATGCTGGTTTGAGCAAAAAAGACAAATACCAACTTGATGAAACCGAGAGGAGACAAGAACAATTCATAAAAAAAAGATTTCTTTTATATACAGATGTTTACCTGTATATGGGCTCTAGACGCATTTGCATTGATCACCTCTGCAAGAAACTGTAGAACACACTCACGGGTATTGGTACTTTTAAGTAAAATCATCAGTACATCATGCAGCCCGCTGTACAAAATGTTCATAAAATTTTTAATTGTGGAGAAGGATGATAATAAATCTGCGGGACGACGTTCCGATGCTTCCGAGAAACACTGCTGCCTGATATTCACAAAAACAATAGACATATATTAGCGTTTCCGTAACAGGTAAAGAATATCCTGTGAGGTAAATCAGGAGAACCCTTATGTTTGCACAAATAATACATGTCAAATGTCAATGTTCAATGAACAATCAAGCTACTTCAGTACATACAAGAAAAAAATGCTTAAAATAATTGATTTCATCCACAATATACCAAACTTAACAGAGAGCTAACTAATGTTTCTGTTGGTTTTGTCCACTGATCACCTAACTATGCTGGATTTGTATAATCATGCTTAAAATATGTATATCACCTAGCAGTGTCATCTTATAAGCCAAATACATGTGTTTCTTTCCTTTTTTGATCAAGTTTCTACTATGAATGAATAAGCTAAACAATAATTCTTAATATCCAAACTGTCTCAATAATTTAAACAGCCCTAAAGATTAGAGAATTTTCAGCAAGAGAAACGAGAAATAAGTTCGAACTCACCCAACATCAGGTTGACTCTTGAATAGCGTATTATCTGGCAGGGCACTAATATGGAAGAAAGGGCCAAGAATGCTTGTCAACTCCATCGCTCGACCGTTCATATAGGCGCCCCGTGGAACCCACCATTCATGACTAACCAGAGATTTAGCTCCTAGTGGTAAGCTAACAAGATACTTGAGTGCCCTCAATGGTGGCTGGAAATCTCCAAGGACTGATACATTTATAACCGTAGATCTCAAATCCTCATACAGCTCCTTCAAGATCGGGTCCAAGCTATCAAAGTCTGAGTCTTTGAAAAACTCATCTAAAAATCCCGGAGGAGCCTGAACCCCACTGCTACTACTTCCAAACATATCCAACGAACCAGAACCAACCTCGGCGAAAATCAATGGCAGCACCGGAGACATATTCCTCTTCTTCAGCCTATTATCCAGTCCACCGCTAGGTTTATCCAAGTTCCCAAACATGTCAGGATTCGCCAAATGAATCCTACAGTAAGAAACAGCGAGCTTCTTCGCCTGTTTAGTCACAATCTCCATCTCCGATCTCAGATTCTTATCCTTCATGGACTGGATTTTCTTCGATTCGTCGTGAGCACGACGGTAGCAACCGATTAAATACGGGAAAGGCGGTTCCGCGGCTGAGAAGTCGCCGGAGAGACGATCTATGAGCACTCTCTCCATCAAATCACGAGAAAGCAAGAGTTCTTTACCTTCGCTAAGAATCTCTGCGGCCGTCATCTCCAAGTAAACAATACGAGGATCGGAATCAGTTGATTCCGTTAGGGTTACATAAAATATCTTCCGGAGGATTATATCCTCAATTTCAACCGGCGATCTTTGTGGCTTACTCGTCGCCATTGATTCTCTGAATCAAATCAACACTCGAAAACTCGATTTGAGAAAAACTAAAAAAAAAAATTCTAACTTGTATCACCGATGAATCAAAGCGAAACAGTTGGGACTTATCAATTGAAACTATAAATAAATAAAGATTGAAAAATCAAAATTCACGAAAGAAGAGAGAAACCATCGCGAGATTTGGAAGAAATTTTCTGGGACTTATCAATCGAACTCTTTTGAGTCTCTGAACGAGCTTTGGGAACTCCTGAACTTAGACAAAAGTCTATATACGATATAGGCAACGTCGTACTTATTTAACGACTTAATACTTATTAATGAATACCTTTTTTCTTTTAGCCCAATCAAGGAATATTTTTTACAAGTTTTTCCATATTATTATTATCTACGATAAAACTACTTTTAAAAATATAACTAAGATAATTCCTTCAAATTTTTATTGGTCAATTAATCTGCTTTGGACTGAACTATAAGAGGTGAAGCTGTTACGCAAGAAAACTCAAATGCTAGTTTTAATATAAGGTACATAAACATCATCCCATGAAAAAAATTTAAAGAAAAGAAAGGGAACACAATTATTTGGACCGATAAATTTTGAAACCCTTTTTTTTTTTTATTCGAGATGATCATGCGGTCGGATGGACATGAACATCGCGGCATACTGAAGTAACCGGCGTTCACTGTTACCTTCAACACTATTCTCCGACACAGGACTCATCGAACCGCCGTTGATTTCACCACCAGCACCACGGGTTCTTTTCCTGTACCGGCGCCACGCCATCTGAATATTCACCGCGGCCCACGTCCTCCAGTTTGAGGAATAGTATCTTGCGGTCCGCTTAAGCCGCTCGTTCGCAAATTTATAACGGAAATGATCGGTGATGTACTTAAGATCTTCCGATCCTAGGGAGAATGCCTCGATGTTGTCGAGGCAGACAAATGTTGCGGAGGAAGGGGGAAGACGATCAAGAAATGGACGACGTAGGCACCATGAGAGTAGCTCGTCTCCTAAGTAACCCCCTGGTTCCAGCATACTAGTGGCTACTACGCCTTTGCTTAGGCTCTGGATACGTTTGGCTCGCCCACACATGATGAATATCATTCTCTGTACAGGATCTCCTTCGCGGATGATCTGTGACGATCAACAAAATCGAATAACCTCAGATTTTACAAACTGAAGACACCAAAAAAATAGCCAAAACTTTGGCTCTTATGATGTGTGTAGCTTAGTGTAAGGGGTGGAAACTATAATTCTTAAACCGAAACTGAAGCAAAAGATTGGAAATTTAAGTTTTCAGAAATGATGGGTCGAGTACCTTTTCGTCTTTAGAGAAGACGCGAGGCTTAGCCCGATCGCAAATGTTGTCGAGGATCAAATCGTCCATGCCCCTGAACAATGGAACCTGAGAAAGATCAAACATGTCAGAGACTTAACAGGTATTGCTTTCACAAGTCTTAACAAGATTGCGTGTAATGTCCGTTTCCAAGTACCTTATTAATGAGATCAAAGCAAAGATATCGCTTGATATCTCTTCGAAGACCTGGAGGCAAATCTTGTATTAGTTCTAGCTCATCTTCTCCACCCAAGGCATTCCATCTCTGCCGCTCAAATCGCCTAACTCTCTGTCTTAACCGGGAAGGTAACTGCCTACGTTTCATCCACCATTCCATATCCCTACACCGTATCTGCATTTTCCTTTTTTTTGCCAATACCGCATGCAAAAACACCTTCAAAAGAAAGTAAAAAGCTTGTTAAAATCTTCAGATTCCATCAAAACACAATATTATATAAGGAAAGACTTATTCTTGCATAGTTTACCTGAATGTTTCCGATCAATAGCGTGAAGAGTAATAACCCGCTAAGGACCATAATTATACTGAAAACAACTTCGAGCCAGTTGCTTGTGGGCTCAAGGTCATTCGCGAATGTGCTGTAAAACGCGACACCCGATTCAGGATCAGTATAACAATCAGAGATTTTTAAATATCCAAGATGTAAACCTTAAACTCTGAAACCAAGCAATTACCTGAGAGTCATTAGGCCCCAGAAGATGGGGTAAAGGATCTTAACCGCAAGAGAGTTGCTGGAGATGACTGGAAGTGCCCAACGGTAGATACCATATCGAAATGGTCCGTTCGAGTCTAAGCACATAGGCTTCTTGACCACACTGGTAAGGTTTCCAGATAAGCATGGATATCCAACTGTGCTTGTCGGTGACACAAATTGGTAACAGACCTCTTCTTTGCAAGACAGACTCAGATTGCAGTTCCCGGTTCTCATGCACTGCTGTCTTATGCAAGAAGCAACACGCTGTATTGCGAGAACATACCAGCATCCCCCAGCAACCTGAAACCACCAGAATCTCCATTACAAAAACCAACTTTAATATCATATCTTGGCATGGAACCTAGCAGTATATACACATGGAATTTCACAACTTTAAGAGTTGTAAAAGTTGTTCTAGTGTATTGTTGCAGCACATTATATTCAGGCGGAAATAGTGTTTCTAGCTTGAGAGGACTTACATGAGAAGCGATGAAATATGCGATGAGATTAAGAGCAAAACCCCACCAAATAGTGCCAAAAATGTAACCAGTAACCTTCTGCATCCTTCTCATCAAGCAGATGCAGTGATAAATCTTGGGGAGGAACTGGAACAAGAATATTAGCAGAAGAATCGTCATTATCAACTTAACCTTCTCTTCTCTTATCAGTTTCGGCACAACTAACCAAAACACAGCCTGCAAAACGAAGAAACACACAAAGTTCACATTTGCATCTCAAATCAGGATTCATCAACAAGGTAACACTTTCAATTTCAAATGATGCATGGAGGTCTTTCTTAATACAAATAAGAGGTTTAGTGTTATTTTCATAATATTGGAATAGTTTGAAGGTTTCTTTGAAAAGTCGTCGGGGGTTAAACCTGAGGCACAGGGAGGATGACTATAACATCAAACCAGAAGCCAGAGAGGGAGCGTGCGTAGTGAGACGCGATGGCGTGTGGATCCCAAACGAGCTTGCCACAACCAACGACAAGCGATTCTCTCGAGATGTAAGCCAATCTGAATTGAAGCCACACGTGCCAAAGATGAACAGCGTCGAGACACGTGCGGAGCACCGTGACCACCGCGGCGAACGCGCCGTCCATGTAAAGACACGCCGGTCCGGTGGTTCGGCCTATAGAGAGCGCGTAGAAGAAGAGTGGATCCACCGCTAAGGCCATCCCGCGAGCTAGAAGCAACGCGCGGTTCCATCTCTGCACGCGCTTGCTCCTGGGATCGAGAACTTCGCCGAACGGACCTTTGAGACGTCTGAAGCGAGCTCGGACTGGATTCGGGACGGATCCTTCCTGGATAGGGACTAGAGAAGAGCCGGCGGAGGCACGCCACTCCGGAGCGTGAGCTTGATCGCAGCTAGTTGAGTGGAAAGCTGGGACGCCTACTTGAGTACAAGCATAACACTCGACGGAGCTCAGAACCGGCGTTTCATCGCTGCCGCTGCTGCTCGATTCTCCGCCGTTTTTTTCCTCGATTCCAGTCGTTTCTCGACGGAATTTCTCGGAAAACAGTCCAATCCACCTGAAAATTCAAATTGTAAATACTGATTTAGTAGCAGCAATCATCGATCTACTGCAAAAAAAAAAAAATCATTCGGAATCATCTCACATTCGTTGTATAGTACACAATTTTGAAAATCAATTTCGTTCCTTAGATCAACGATTTACCATACTCAAGCGATTATACTGAATTGCATGGTAACCTTGTTCGTTACAGAACAGTTCAAAAACGAGTGAATTTTCGGGGAAAGCTGTTCCTCGGGAAAAAAATTATCATTCTCAGATAAAGCTTGTAACCGTTGAGTAAACAAACAAAAACAAAAGACATTTTCAAAATTCTCGACTGTACCGCCATTACTGAAGGATTACAAGCATGGATATAAATTAAATTTGGAAACTGTATATATATATATATATACCTGAAGATGAAGTTGGGCTGAGAGGGCATGATTGAAATAGAGGAACCACCATGGGAGAGGGAGAGAAGATTTGCAGGAAGTGATTGGAGAGAGAAGGGAGAGAGAGTGATTTGTATAGGCTAAGGCAAGAAGAGTGTGTGTGTTACGTACGTCTCTAGTTGGATTCGATTTATTGTTAGGGGAGACTCCGGTTCAATAACTGAACCGAAGATTGGCTTAAATCGGAAACCGAACCGGGATTGACGAGGAGAGATGAGCTGTCATTTGTCAAGTCTGAGCGATGTGGTAGCAACGGCCCACAATAACAAATTGGATTCCGTACAGATCATGACGATAACAACGTTACGGGCCTACTAAAGTGGACCCATTTCAATTATTATAAAAACTAATTATTTTCGTTAAATCATTGAATTTTAGATATGGAAGTTTACAAATTTACTTGCTATTATAGATAGAACAAATGTCATAACTCTAATACAAGATATTCTAATGCATGTGTGAGTGTGAATATGATATTATAAAATTACACTTAAAAAAAAAAACTTACATTTGTTTCTTACTTTGCTATATAATTATTAAATGCACCTTTGTGGTAATAGTACACACGTACCTGACAGTGAAGTTTCCAAAATTTGACAGTCATACAAATCCACATCATGCATTAATAATTCGGGTCACGACCAAATATTAATGGACCACACCACACATTTTATCGAACAAAAATTGAATTATTTTTTTTTTTGGGTTGGATAAAGTCAGGGGTTAAATTTATAAAATGAAAGGAATTAGTGGAATAAATATGAATACCGTGCAGATGAATAAATGGGGATGGTAGATGAATAATTTGTTCTTATGTTTTCTACTCTAAATGGTGAATTTGTAGAGGAACGCATGATAAATACATTCATTTTTGTTTTGTCTGACATATTTTTACGATAAGGTAACAATATGTTTTATAAAATAATAGCGAAATTTTGGAATATTATTTTATGTACTTATCGAGCAAAGTGGAAAAAGACAAAAAGGCCATGTGCAATAATTCTGTTGTTTTATAACCCAAAAAAAAAAAGTGTTTATGTATTTATTTGGTGTCCATGTATATATATGCAAAGCAGGCGAAGAAGAAAAACCGTAGGGACCAAAGTGGCACAAAATGGCAAATGAAACGTGACATTGATGGTATCTGGTTGGTCGACATTCCTTCTATAGACTCCTCAATAATAGAAAAAATATATGAAATACCGAATTTAACCTTGGCTTGGAGATTTTGAACACGACATTTCTTTTGTTTTTGAGTTCGACACGCCAAAGATGATCTTCTACGCTTATGTGGAACCAACTATTTCACCCAAAACTGTTTATATTATTGTATTATTCCTGAGAATGTTCGATTTTGTTTACGATTCGGTTCTCGGATTGTAAAACACCATAACCATTTCTAACCGAATATTTTTGGTTCAGGTTCTCACCTCTTTTTGTTTGTTTGCTTTGAATACGGTTTTGGCACGATTAGTTTTCTTTGGCAAAATTCCAAAAATAAAAACTATAACTAAAATTAGATGTAATTAGTTAAACGTTATGAACTAATTAGAATGCGATTTTATATTCAATTTCTTTTAACTTTAACCAGGCGCTGCTAGTCATTTTTGTAAATCGAGGCAACATACATTTATGATTGGGGTTTATTTTGCTATTATTCATCGACTAATATCCAACAATGTTGAGTTCATTTGTTTTACATATTCATTAAAAAAACGAATTTGTAATTAACTACTAACTTATACTTTTGTGAGAACCACTGTTCTTTTTTTTATAACTAATTTAGTTTCCGATTATCAAACTCTTCTATTTTAAAACTTAAAAAACAAAAATCTAGTTAACCCTATTTAGTCTTATTATATAAAGTTTGGTTTCAAAATTAGTCATGATTACGCGACACGTGTTAAGTCTATTGATTAGATATTGATACGTATAAAAAAAAATACAACTTTTTCTTTACAAAACTAATTATATATATATATATATATTTATATATACTAATTTACATGTTTATATCTATGTTTAACTTAATTTTCTTAGCCAAAAAGAAAAACTAGAATATATATATATTTACATATGCTAATTTTACGTGTGTTATTAGTCAATTAGATTTTGACATGAATAAAAAAACTTAATTCATTTAGCATGAATATTAACTAATAAACAATGAATGTTAAAGTTAGCATGAATATGAAGGAATTTTTGATTACTTGATGAGAATGTTAGTATATCTTTATTTATGTTTTATTTTATTAATTTTAACTCATTTAAAATTAGTTTGATATGTAAAACTATTATTTGTGAGATTTCGGTATACAAAAAAGTATATATAAAAACAATGTTGGTTTTCCAAACTTTTTTGTGGATTTTTTTATACTAATTATGTTTTGTTAAAATTTTTAATATTAACTAAGATATCGTTTTGATATGATGCACATATTATTTTTGATATATTTTTAGCTCTTTTTTATTAAAATGAAGTGCGTAGAATTAAAATATAGTTTTTTATAACTAAATATACAGTTAAATTGTAGTGCAAATAAAATATGTAAAATTAGAATCAGATTTAAAAAATTTGTAAATCCCCTATATATTATTTGGGGAGTACATTTATAAATAAACATTAAAAAGTGTTAATATTTACATCACATTGCCATTATTTCAAAGAACAAATTTTAATCTCTCATTAAGGGTACTTTAGTCATTAGCTATTATGTGATCATTTAATCAATTATAATTTTCGTTTTAATTAATTAATTTTTTTGAAAAGTAGTTAAAAATAGATTTTGTAAAGATTTCGTTGATTTAATTAAACACACTAATTAAATTAAATCAAATGTTGATTTAATTTTTCAAAAATAAGAGATTTGATATAGATTGCGATTTTGTTTTTTGAATGTTAATGTTAGTTCCTCTTTATATATCGAATCAATTAATAGTTTTTTAATAGATTTAAAAATGTTAGTTAATATCTACTTAATTTAACATGATGTAAAATTTAACATAACAATATAACATTGTAATTTAATTTTTAAATCTATTTAAATTGTAAAATTTGGTAATTAAAACAGAACAAGATATAATTAAAATAAAAATAAAAAATATCCAGAATTTTCTATTGGGAACAATATATCGCAATATCATATATCGCTAATAGACATATTATCTTTCAACGGAAAAATATATTCTACGAAATCAATCTTAGAATATTCTGGGTTAATATTTTCCAAAATTTTTTAATTAATATCTTAGAATGTCACAATCTTAAAAAAATTTACTTCTTTCTTCGGTTAAATCAAAGAAAATATCCTGATTTTATATATAATTTTTCCAAGAGAAATTTTTTAATATCATCGAATATGAAAAATTGATTTTATATTTCTGATTACAAAATGTTTATGCGGATATTACAAAGATTTGATATTATAATTTTCGTAAAGTTTTGGAAGAATTAAAATTTTTTAATATCCTGATTTTATAATTTTTAGATATTTTCTATAATTATAATTTATTCGTGTTATAACACGGAATATATTCTAGTTAACTTTTAAAATTCAAATATCATCAATAAAAAATTTATATTGATTTTTACGTCCACGTGTTTAGGCGGGTTAGATTTATTCATTTATATGTCTGATTAGCAGAAGATGCAGAACTACTGAACTACGGCGAAGGGCCACGCAAGCCTACTAAATCTGGCGCATTAATTTGGTGGTCACACACACTATATAGTATGTACCAATGTGCCAGTCTGACAGAGTAATTTTTAGATTTTTTTTTTTTTTTTTCTGTCATTCTAAAATTTGGTTATAACAAAAAGAAAATAAAAGGATTTATCCAAAGGAAAAAGAAAAACGAATAAACATTTCCTAAGAAATCTGCGAAAAATGAGGAGAGTAGGAGAAAATCCTTTGGCCAATCCTCAAATCGAAACCCAAAAACGAAAGAAACAAATTTCTTCTCTCTTTCGTATGAAACAAGAGACCTCAGAGAAACAATGAATGGCGTCTTTTAACCCTGAAAGCTCTCTGCAAAACCAAAAAGGTGAGAGATTTTTGTGATTTTACGTGGAATGTTGCAAGAGCCCTTTTTATCATTTTAGCAGAAATGCTTTGGGTTCAGCTTGAAACGAATAGACATTCATAAAGTTTCATGAATTGGTAAATAAAGCAAAGTTTTTTCTATGCAAATGATGATGATGATGATTGATGGCTATTAGGTTCTTGTTTAGTTTGCTTTAATCTGAAATGGGTTTCAATGGTTTGATCAATGTGCAACATTATTCGTCGTAATTAGAGCTAAGACTGCATCTTTTTTCATTTCAGGTCGAGGATCTTCTCTAGCCTAAATGTGTAGTTAAGAACATAAAAAGGTTCGAGTCCTGTGATGTCCTGAATCAAGCATTCACCTTTTTTCTTTGTTCTTAACATTTGTAGTTTAAGAATCTATCCTTGAATCTCTATCTAAGGTGATTGATGGCTGAGGAGACCGTACGTTTGCCTAATTCACCGGATGTAAACAGATCATGGAAAAGGATTTCTTCTGGAAAACTGAGTTTTTTATACAGTGAAGAGAATATTCTTCCTAATTATCTCAGATCACCGACTGGTTCTTGTCATGATGTCTGCAAATACGGAAGGAAACATGAATCTGAAGACAAGTCAAGAGTTTCACCTCTCAAAAGGGTTAACAGAAGCTTTTCTGGAACTCTAAGCTTTCATTCACCATTGAGGAAGAAGGCATTGACCAAATCAGTGTTGAATTCTTCTTTTGGTTCTGCAAAATGTGATTCTGTTGGTGGCTCTGATCATGCTAAGAGCGAAGTTGGAAACTTTTCTAGCAGAGTTTGTGATGTTAAGAAGAATGATGTACATAGAACAAATGAAAAGGTGGTGTCGACTAAGCAAAAGAAGAAGAAGACGGTCTTTGTGCCTCGCGGAAGAGCTTTATCAAGATCTGATAGAACAAATGAAAAGGTGGTGTCGACTAAGCAAAAGAAGAAGAAGACGGTCTTTGTGCCTCGCGGAAGAGCTTTATCAAGATCTGAAGAGATTGTTGAACATAACAGGCGTGTCACTGCTTTGAAGCTGAAATCTGTTGCACAAACAGCAGCGATAGCTCTTCGGCGCAGTACTGTGAATAGAAAGAAGATGAATGGCGGATCTAACGCTGCAGAACCAAAGAAGGCAGTTGTGCCTTTTAGAGCCTCAATGTCCTCAAAACGCTGTTCTCGATGTTTGAAGACAAAGAAGGAGAGTAGTAGCCTGAGAGTTCCTCTAATGAAAACCAGGAAACATGTGGATGAAAAGTGTAAAGACTTGGTTGAAGAGAAAACTCTCTATGTTATTAAGATGGAAACCGGGGATGAGATTGTTGAATCTGATCAGAACCAAAGATGTGTCATGGATTCACCTAGTGATGATCCAAAGAGCGGAAAGAGCCAAGACGAAGCTGAGTGTATTGAGACTGAAGCTGATGATGAATCTTCTCAAGAAGAGGAAGAAGGCGAAGATGAGAATATGTCTTTCTCTGAAGATAAGAACACAACAAGGCAAGGAAAAAGCAAAGCCCTCTCAGCAGAATCCGCTAAGTCGATGAAACTGAGAGTCAAAAGAGGAAAGATTGTAGATTTTGGATCACAAGGCAACAGTCCAAGAAAGCTCAAGTTCAAAAGAGGAAAAGTCGTGACCGGAGCTGACACAACCTCGAAATCCGGTGGTAGGAGACGCTTGAAGACCAAAGGAACCAACTTTAGCAACGACAAGGAACAACAACACAAACCCGAAGTTGTTCTGAAACACCAAGAGAAGAAGAGAGATTCAAGAGTGTTGTTGTTCAACAATGTTATTGAGGAAACAGCTAATAAACTTGTGCAAACTCGCAAGAGCAAAGTTAAGGCTTTAGTGGGTGCTTTTGAATCTGTCATATCTCTCCAAGAAAGGACATCTTCTGCAACAACATAAAACATAAAAATGATTATTCTCAGAACGAACTCTTAACAAAAATAAAATCATTCTTTTTTGTTTGACTGGTGTTTATGTATGTAAAAGTATAAGAGTGTAATAACTCACATAAGATTCTACAGCTTGTGAGCATCATTATGTCTAATCGAATTTTTAATTGTTCCCTCTCTAATTAATTAACCTTTTTGGCTAAAGATTCTTGTGATTTGGATACATAAAACTAAAAGATTAAGAAAAAGGGTATGTTTTTAAGGTTTTCTAACTATGGTTACAATCTGTGAGTACTATTAAAAACTAGTGGCTGAAAAAGAAATATAAAATCGGACCCCACGCTCACGCCGTCCTTTAAGTGCCATTGACTATCTAGATTCTTTAGCCAACGTGTTATAGTATTATTGGTATTGTCGTTTACTTCTATCACAGGCTGTCACACTACTATTCCTGGACTTAATTTAATTTTCCTTTCTTCTCCGCTAGCTACATGGATGGAGTTAAAAAAAAAAAAAAAAAATTAAAGCTTTGAGATTTCTTTCCTTAATCGATTTCTCTCCGCGAATTGTTCCTTGTTTGTTTTCTTCTGCCATCTAGTTTTCGAGGTTCCTCATTCGTTGATTCCTTTGAAATTCTCTGTTTTTTTTTTTCTCTTTGGTTTACTTTGTATATATATTTTTTTTTCAACCTTTAAATGCCCTAATTTTCAGGTTCTATTTGCGGTTTCTGGGATTAGGAGCAGAATCCCTTTGTAGTAAACTTCATGTTTGTTGAAGTGTATCCTCACAGTTTTGTTCTGGTAAAGTTCTTCTCTTTACTCTTTTAAAGATCTTCGTAATGTTTGTGTTTTGGTTTGTGGCGTTTTTCTATGGTAAAATTGGAGACTAGAAATAAGTTTTTCAGGAGAAAATTTTAGGGTTCTGATTAGCTAGATTTTAAATTGGACTGTTGTTGTTTTTGATGTGGTCCAATAGATCTGAGTTACATTGTTTTATGCGTTGCGCCTTTGAAGGTCTTCGGCTAGTTTGATGATGGTGATGTAGGATTCGTGACTTGGAATATTGGTTTCTGGATAATAAGCGTTTTATTCTAGAGATTATCAAATTAATCTGAAATTTCTCTTCTTCTATTACCATCATATTCGGATGTAGAGACTTCATAGTAAGGAGAAACTAGTTCCCGTGAGACTCTTATGTGGTTTGTAAATGTGTGTGTGAAGGATACTTTTTTGAGTTAGTTTTTGATGCTTCTTATTTTTGTTAGTTTTGCCATATATCTAGCTTTGCTCAATTCTTCTTCTTCTCCCGCATGCTCTCTCTCTATTACATTTTCTCTGTATGTTTTGGTGGTTGTCTTGAATCTGTCAATTCCTTGACATTAGAAATTGTTTGCTATGGATCTCAAGTGTATTGGAGTACTTGGGAACTAATGGATCTCTATTTATCTCTTTGCAGTTGGAAGCTCTATGTGTTTCCTTTTCTGATTAAACCGTAGAGAAAATGATTTTACCAAAGCAGTATCGTTGCACACACTCCCCGAGCTGCCAATGCACCAAAGGCCATTTAAACGAAGATGTCTTGTTATTAGTGTTCCAACATTTGAATTGGAATCCGAAATTAGTCGCAACACTTTCCTGTGTATGCAGATGGTTTGATGATTTCGCTAAACGGGTACTATGGAAAGAATTTTGCAAGACTCGTGCCCCCAAAATGATGCTTGATTTGCAATCTAGCGGTAGTCACTGCATTGACGGTAACTGGCGAGCCCTTGGGAAGCTTCTCATATACTGCTCAGGATGTACACAAGGCGGTCTATTCAATAGCTCTGTTCAAATCCCGGGCCACTTTGTTTACAGAACCCGGTTCTCCAGAACATTGGGAAGAAGCCTGCTTCCGCCTCAATGTAGAACCGATGTACTCTACGTTTGTGATCCATGCGAGCATCTTGACCAAGGAGAAGAAGGCGACGTGGGTTTGTTCCGTGGGATTTTTAAGTCATTCCCAACATCTAAAGTCCGGAAAGTGATCATTAACAAGGCGGTTCCTTTTCATCCATCCGAGGTTTGCCCGTACTGTAAAGCTAGGCTATGGAGCATGCTACAAGCTAAGATAATACCTCAGAGTGCCTGCATTCGTTTGGAAGCTTATGAAGACTGCATTGAGTATTTCGTTTGCCTTAATGGACACTTGCTTGGTATCTGCACTCTCGCTCCTTTGTCTGACTCAGAGGATGCAAATCCAAGCGAAGATGGCAATCACACAGAGAAGAAAGAAGGTACTATACAAATCCCACTATTAACGGCACATTACAAAACACAGCTTACTTCGTCTGACAACAGGAAAATTTTAATTTGTTTCTTTTTGTGTGTTTGCAGAAAATTACTTTCCTAAAGAAAACATATTGAAAAGGAGAAATTCTTTGTTGGGTGGAAGTGAAAATGGGCCTTCGCCTCAAAAACGACTGACCAATCCGAATCAAAGTAACATTGATGTGTGAAACATTCTGTAAATTTGTCAATTTGTGTACTTCTGCTAAATCTATTGCATCTGCAGAGATTCTTCATTCATATACAGTCAAATTATGATCAAGAATTTCCATAATCTCTTGACCTTTGAGACATCAGTGAAATGACTCGGCAGCTTATGATTTATATAAACTCACATTGAGATAAATATTATCAGTGTCTTCTGTGACAAGTAACGCACTAGAAGTTCTGTACTAAAAAGTCTTGCACTTCTTGGGCTCCAAAAGGTTTCACTTTTAACTGCTCTGTTTTGAGAAAGCTGCTTCTTCTTGTTCAGCACCTGCTGTTTCTGACTCGATCTTTTTGAATGTGAGCTTTTGCTGAGGTAACTGGCCATTGGAGAACGCTGTGACATCGGTATCGATCAAAATGCCATCTTCCTCCTTGAAATCTCCTCTCAAGATACCTTTAGCGAGCTCGTTCTCAATGTTTTGCTGTATCACACGCTTAACAGGTCTAGCTCCATAGTTTGGATCATACCCGAGGCTTCCGAGAAGATCAACTGCTGCATCCGTAATGTTTATCTTCATTTTCCTGTCTGCGATTCGCTTCTGCACACGTGCCAGCTGTAGAAAGAAAAATTCAATGAGGGCTTTGGATAACATAACTCTGTAATTCCTTGGAAAAAAACATCAACTTTGATCAAATCCATTTTAATAGTCTAATCTTTCTCAATTTTGTGAAAAGATAGCCAAGAATAATCTTTCGAATGCAATTAGAATCAAGTAAATCATACTTTTAGATGGAAAAATAGTTAGCATCAGAAGTCAAACTATTCACCGACGAGCATTTGAAAGCAATATCTTCCAATCTAACTATCTAATTGACCTAATTCTAATTGCCTCCAAAAGTTAACTCCTTTGGAGATTAGGCTCTAACAATGTCACCAGCATAATCAATTTTGCAATATTTCCAAGAAAAGAAAACATACCTGTAACCGGACAATTCTGTTGATCTGCTCGCGGTCAAGAGGTTGGAAAACTATATACTCGTCAACCCTATTCATGAATTCAGGACGAAAGACTGATCTTGCAGCATTCATCACTCTCTCTTTAATCGTTTCATATGCGAGCTCATTTGCATCATCATCTGTGTTGTTCAGAATAAACTGCGAACCAACATTCGAGGTCATAATAATAACAGTATTGGTGAAACTCACTGTGCGTCCTTGAGAATCTGTGACTCGCCCATCGTCCAAGATTTGGAGAAACACATTGAAGACATCTCCATGAGCTTTCTCAATCTCATCAAAGAGGATGACCGAGTAAGGCCTTCTTCTAACTGTTTCCGTTAATTGTCCGCCTTCTTCGTAACCAACATATCCAGGTGGAGCTCCAATGAGTCTAGACACAGCATGTTTCTCCATGTACTCACTCATGTCGATTCTCACTAAAGCTTCTTCTGTGTTGAACAAATAAGAAGCAAGTGCTTTGGCTAGTTCAGTTTTACCAACACCGGTTGGTCCCATAAACATGAAACTAGCTATTGGACGGCCTGGATCCGAAAGACCAGCTCTTGATCGTTGGATCGCTTCAGCTACCGCGGTCACTGCTGGATTTTGACCGACTACCCGTTTATGCAATTCTTCTTCCAGATGTAAAAGTTTATCTCTTTCGGATTGTTGAAGCTTTGATACCGGGATTCCAGTCCATTTACTCACAATCTCGGCGATATCGCTACCCAAAACCTCTTCTCTAAACATAGATTTCCCGGAGCTTAAGTATTCATTCAGCTCCTTCTCTGCATCGTTTAGCTGTCGCTGCAATGAGTTTAAGCTTCCGTATTTGAGCTCTGCTGCACGGTTTAGATCGTATTCACGTTCTGCTTGCTGGATCTCGAGGTTTACTCGATCGATCTCCTCTTTAATCGACTGAAGACGGGACATAACAGACCTCTCGTGCTCCCACTGTTCGGTTAACTCAGCTTGCTTCTCCTTTAATAACACTAATTCTGTTTCGATTCGATTCAATCTCTCTCTAGAAGCTTTGTCTGTATCATTAGTGAGCGAAAGCCTCTCCATTTCAAGCTTTATCACTGCACGGTCAAGCTCGTCAAGAGCTGTCGGTTTCGAAGTGATTTCCATTTTCAATTTGGCTGCCGCTTCATCAACCAAGTCAATTGCTAGAAAACCAATTACCAAATCAGTTAGTAACACTCCCTATTTACTGAAGATAATAAAAAAAAAAAATGGTAATAGCAATATCAACCTTTATCGGGTAGAAACCGGCCACTGATGTAACGGTCTGAGAGGATAGCAGCTTCCACTAGAGCACTATCCGAGATGCGAACTCCATGATGAAGTTCATACCTTTCCCGCAAACCACGGAGAATTGAAATCGTGTCTTCAACCGTAGGTTGATCGACATAAACCTGTTGAAACCTACGTTCCAAGGCAGGATCTTTCTCTATGTATTTCCTATATTCATCAAGCGTTGTTGCACCGATACAACGTAACTCGCCTCGACCCAGCATCGGTTTCAGCAGATTACCAGCATCCATCGCCCCGTTAGTCGCACCTGAAAGAAAAAGAATCAAACTTCCTTTATAATCATTGCAAGGAAAAAGTTTAAACTGTTTCCAAACAATCAAAAGATGTTATACCTGCTCCAACAACTGTATGGATCTCATCGATAAACAAAATGGTTTGGCCTTCTGAGTCTGTGACTTCCTTAAGTACAGCCTTTAGTCTATCTTCGAATTCTCCCCGATACTTCGCTCCAGCAATGAGAGCACCCATATCCAGAGATATTAACTGAAAAGAAACCAAATAACGATTGAATCGGTTGTTGTCCAAATTGTTAAAAACAGAAAAAGAAACAGTTTGATAAGTAGTTGAATACCTTTCTGTTCATCAATGCTTGAGGTACATCTCCTTGCACAATTCTCTGAGCAAGTCTGTTTCAAAAGTGGGGATGTAGTATCTTAGCATTACAAATTTACAATAAACGTATGTGTAGCTTTTCAAATTTTATGTTTTGATAAATTTACCCTTCTGAAATTGCGGTTTTACCAACACCTGGTTCACCGATCAACACAGGGTTGTTCTTTGTTCTCCTCGAAAGAATCTGAATACATCTCCGGATCTCGTCATCTCTACCAATCACAGGATCGAGTTTTCCTTCTCTCGCCATTGCTGTCAAATCTTTTCCATACTTCTCCAATGCCTCATACTTGCCTTCCGGATCTGTCAAACATGATCATTAACTCTCTCATCAACTACATGTGCAATCGAACTTTTAACTATCAATCTCAAATGTGGTTACAAACCTTGGTCAATGACTGATTGTTTCCCTCTGATGGATTCAATTGCAGATTTCAAGCTCTTCTCTGATATCTGAAAATCCTTAAACAACTGTTTCCCAAACCGCTTATCATCAGCAAAAGCAAGAACCAAATGCTCCACTGAGACATAAGAGTCCCCTAAATCTTTCTTAAACTGTCTTGCTCTTTGAAACAGACCTTCCAAATCACGTCCCAGCATCGAACCAGCAGCATCTCCATACACCTGAAGTCAAAAACTAAATTCGCATTAGTCTCCAAACAAACAATAACCACAAATTTCAACCCTTAAAGAAGACACTCATTACCTTTGGTTGGCGTTGAATGAACTTCTCTGTTGCTTCTAGAACCTTTGTGTTATCCACACCGATCTTAGAGAAAATTCTGCGAGCTAACCCATTCTTCTGCTCCAGAAGAGCTTTCATTAGATGCTCTGTCTCCACAATCTGTTGCTTATTCTCCTTCGCAACATCTGGCGACGAAACTATCGATTGCCACGCCATTTCTGTGAATTCTTGCTGTGTAAGCTATGCAAAGCAAACATCATAGAACCGAGTTTAGCAATCCAGTATAGAAAAAAACCTTAAGAGTGTTCGTATCAATTCCAGATTCATGAAGCTAATGAATACTTAAAAGTCCAGTACAAAATAAAACCTAAAGTTTCAGACTTTACCCTTCCGTTAGAAGAAGAAGCTTCACATCGGACAACGAACGGCCGATGTTCAAGCCGTCGCGTGAGCCTCGCCCTCTGCTTTAATTTCAGAGCTTTAAAAGAATTGGGCTTCGCCGGAAAAGCCACAGAAGGTTGAAGATGAGAAAACGAAGAAACCCTTCGAGTCTCCGTTCCTACGCCGACCACACCACTGAACGCCGCCGTAGCAGCCGTCGCCATTTAATCGGAGAATTAAAAACGGCAAGCAATTAATAAAGGAAGATAAAATACAACAGGTAGTTTAGCACAAATTCGCCAAAAACGGCGAGATGTTTACTTAAAAAATCAGCAAAGATAACGCTTTTTGCTTTCTCGTGTAGTTTAGCGAGAACCAGGAGAAGGTGATAAAGAAGAAGAAGAAGATGCTAAACGACGCCGGAGGCTTCGTGAACCCTCGAGATGACTTGCCCAAATACGCACTTTAGATCTTCTTCTGACACGTGTTCTGTCACGAAAATATAGGATTTTTCGAAGTACAAATAATATGAGCCGTCCAAAAATAAAAGCAGAAGTAATTAAATAACTAAATATATATATATATATATATATATATTTCCGAAATTTGGGCCGTTGATAACGAGATCGGCCCACTATGACTGTTAACACAAATTAAATTAACCACTCACAGGTATAGAGCGTGGCAGGTACGTTCCGATTAATTCATTATTACGGACTTCACTTTGCTCACGAAGCTCATGGAGCGCGTGAGAGTTGTATTATTTTATTCATATTTTTTTTTTAATGTAATCAAAGATAAATATTTCCTATTTTCATGGCAAAGATAAAATTTTGAATGCTCTCGTGAAAAATAAGGAATGATTTATTGCTCTGTACCAAAGAAAGAATAAAGCCAACAACGCATTATGTTTAGTTATTTCCGTGATAATTCACTTATCCGTGCAAATTTGTTTTGTTTTCTATGATTCCACGGTGTTATGAATCAGAATTACATTAGAAACCAAACCTCAAGCGATCAAAAAGCCACTGGTGTCACCAACAAAAATTACAAGAAAAAAGAGAGATATATTGAACAAGGCTCAAGAACAGAATCTGAAACTCCCAAGCTTTTAACTCTACTTTTGTTAACACCGAGCTCCAAAACATAGACAGACACATTTGTTCTGTTTCACATCACCTTTAGGCTTCTTCTTCTTCTTTTCTGTTTGAACCATCAGCAGAGCAAATATCTCAGATTCTCATACAAATACATAATTATAAGTAACAATGCTTCAAACTATTGAAAATCGATTGATAAAAGCTATTATCGAGATTCTAAAAGTTGTTAGTGATAAAGAAACTAGAGATTACCTTTTTCAGTAACCTGATGTTGAATTATAACATGCATTGTGGTGACAGCACCTGAGAGATTACAGACAGGACTCCTGCAATCTCCAACTGTCTTGTTGTTCTCCAATATTCTACCTGCGCTTATCAATTTCACATCTTTCACTGTCTTTGGCCCATTCTCCTTATCTGCTCAAAATCATACAACCGAGCAAAACCATAACACCGATGATTCACAATCAGGGTTAAAGCAGGTTTTGATATTATCACAGAAATAGGCTAAACCCCAATGTTAAAAGCAAAACCAGCATCTTTCCATGGAGAAGTGAGAAGGTTTTCTTGTTAAGTCTAGTGCAGGACTAATGTAACTAGCCTAGGAGTGATGCAGGGAAGTGTAGCTTTGTCAGCTCAGTAACAGACCCGATCGGTTTAAAGGGAAGCTAGAGCATTCTTGATTGGTCTACGATAATTTGGGCATTGGGGAGATTGAAGAGTTCTACAGAAATTACTCTCTCATTTGTTCTAATTCTGTTTCAAACTCTTCTTAGGTTTGGTCATTGATTCTTCTTGAGAACAGTGATTCAAGGATCAATTAAGAGGGCAATGAGTTTCTGAACCACTCAAGAAGCTTTAATATGAACGTTTTCTTTACAATTCAATTCTAAAGCCTTAACCATTCTGGTCATGGAGAATAAATCGCCAGACCTATAAAAGCTTTCTATGGATTTATTACATGTGAAGCAGAGTAAAAGCATACACAACTGACCTTTTGGCCACTGAGCAACAACAGTTTCCTTCAATGTTGCAACGGTTGTAGCATCAGGAAACGATTTAGGACCGATATCTGAACCATCATTTAGCCGGAACTTAATCTCTAATTGATCCCTCACCTCTGCCATATATCTCCAAGAACCAATCTCTCACTTAACCAACGACTTAACAAGAACTCAAAACCAGACTGTGTATCAAGAATTTCAACAGAATCAACCGAAGATTCGAACTTATATTGAAACCTCGTTGCTTATATCCTCCTATCTACAACAAATCAAAACAAGGAACAATCTTCAGTAAGAAAAAACATATATTCTGTAGCTCAAGTCTCATTGTGAAACCTGATGAAAAACATATGGATTGATGGATGATCTTGAATGGTGTAAATGAAAGCATTGATCAAATAATATTTTTTCAAATAAGAATCGGAAAGATCATGATTTGTATTATTTCCACAAGGGTATCCAGTAAAAATCATGAAATCAATCAACAATACAAGTACCAATAGAACTCAATTTGGGTATTAGGCTAACCGATCGAACACGCACACACGAACAAAAAAAAAAAAACTAATTCGGTGGTCTTACTTGGGTCCGCAACTGATCTGAGTTTGATGAATCAGAAGGATCTTCCAAACCTCCACATCACAGAAACGAGCAGACAGAGAGAGAGGGAGAGGGAGAGACTTAGGAGATGATAATGATGAGATCTTGAGAATCAATTTGCAGCCAAATGTTCCATTCCTTTCTGTCCTTCCCATCTCTACGCCAATTAAAATGCTCAACTTTTTAAATTCCATTTTTTATTTTTATTTTATATATAATTATTATCAAGATTGTATCATCAAAATGCTCAGTACGTATGATCTAATTATATTAATCCCAAAATTTCATTTTACTTTTACATTCAAAAGCTATTTGATTTTCTGTGTATTGTTAATCATTAACTTTGGCTCAGATTATCTGATAATCTCAACAGATTACATTAAAAAAGTTACAGCTTCAAATGCTTATGAAACTGAGAAAGAAGATACATTTGTAAAAAGAAGATCGTCTTATGGAATCCATAAGTAAAAATGATGAACCCAAATGATTATAATAAGCGATGTGGAGTAAACGTAACAAGTGTATATTTGTTCTTCAATTATCAACAACTGGCTTTTCTGGTCATGACCCCTCTTAATAACCAAAAATAAAATAAACCCAATCTTTCCCATTTCTTATAAAAGATATCAAGAATTGGATTCTCCAATCGAAACCGAAAGAATTTTCAAAAAGGGTACCTTCTATTTTACAGAAAGAATGAATCTTTATCTCTCTCTTTCTCGTTATGCAGCTTTCCCTTCGCTGCAACAAAGTTTCTTATGTATGTGGTAAACTAAATTTCTGAATCTTCTTTTATAGTGAGTAAACTCTGCAGTGGCTTTTTTACTTCCTCTGTCTTTTACACCTGTAAGTACCTTCAAGATCATCTAAAAGGTTTCGCTTTGCTACTCCAAGATGTGACAATTCTTGATAAAATCATTCGAGTAGTTGACGTATTTTGTCCAGAATGGCCGAAGATGCTCGAAACCAATCTCGAGCCATGGCTTTGATTGGCCATTGTAGTGGATCACTGCAGCTTTCTTCACATTTTCTATGTTGGTCATGTTCTGATAGCCTAATCCAAGCATATGCCATGATGAGTCTATTATGTGGACGTGACCCTTGAACGCGATAAGAGCAGGAGGCAGGGTTCCAAGCTTCCACATTGACAGATTCGACTTTAGATTCTGCTCAAAACCAGAAGCAAACAGATTAGGAGAGTGAGGTAACTTGAGATTTCTGCTAAAGAAAAACAAAAGAGCGTAGGCTTCTTGGGTAGCTACCTCTCTAAGCCAAGAGTGATACGTTTCTCTGATATTTGTCTTCCTCCAAGCTTGTAGATCAAAGACATTCATACCATATGCCCAAGCACATTCTTCAGGATCTAAATGCTTTGCGATGAGCGGGTGAGAGAAATTGAAGTAGTTCCTTAAGCGCTTTGACATCACCCATTCATCTTCACCCCGGCAAGTTTCTACTGCTCCATTGACCTTACCACCAAGGTCAATATCCCAAAGTGGAGTCAAGTCTCGCTGGACAACTATATCATCGTCTAAGAAGACCACCTTGTCCAAGTTCGGGAAAAGCTATTCCAAACAAAAGAGAGATGAAATTGGCAAATGATTTAGAATTCGCATGAGTTCTATTGCAAGTTTAAACAAGGGGATAAAAGATTTACCTCTGGTATATATATTCTAAGATGGTTGAGCAAAGATATGTATTTCGGACTTCTAGACTGCAATTTTGAAGCAAATGTTCGAGGAGTAGTTTCGGTGAGGTTTGCCCCAGCGACATGATTCCCATGATAATAGTTCCTGACACCATTATGGCTTTCCACAGCTTCCAAAACCGGAACATTCTCTCTCGTCAACCAGTCAAACTGATGAACACCTTTAACCTCAACAATAGCTGGTGCAACAGAATTAAGCGCAAACCATGAATGCATACCCGCATATGTTTTCTTGTCTGTGATGATGTGAAAGACAATTTTCTCGGGTTTTGATGATGACTGAACAGCGGATGAGACCACAACTGAGGCAGCCAAAATATTGTCCGTGGCCAGAATAAAATGGTGATAAGCATTATCGGAGAGAACAGGGAGAAACTCTGGTGAAGGAAGCTGTCTACGAGCATGAGCATTGGAGGAATACTCATCTGTCAGTCTTAGAGAGAGACAATGAATGCCTTTGGGAATGGAACTTGCTGCAAAGTGCTTGTTCATAAGTTCTGCAAATTTTGATTCCCTCATATCCCGTTCAAACTTCTCCATCTGTTCAAGACAGATAGAAACATATCACATATGATAAACTTCTAATTGATATGGCTCACTTTAGAGAGCAACAGGAATTTAAAATAGTAGATCTCTTCCAAATGCAGAAAAGGAAACCAACTTAACAGATTTTCCAAATAGTATATTATGTAGGATCAAAAATAGTTTCAGATTAGACAGCGTACCATGGCTCGCAGCACAAGAGCAAATGTTTTTGCATCATAGTGGTTATTCTTCAAATCCGAAACAAGTTGACTAAAAGAATTTGGAAGCTTCAAACCATCTGGAATTTCTTGGGTGCTTACTTCGTTTAGAATTTTATAAAAGTCTCTAGCTAGTCTCTGGAGCAAGAGAAACATGAGAAAAATATATCATTTAAGAATATGAAAAGATACTGAAAATTAGCCGACTCAAGGAAGAAACCACTCACCTCTGAATCATCTACCCTACCAAGAAGACGTGGACCTATCCGCCTCCCTAAACAATCTGAAAATAAAAAGAAAAGGGGAAGAAACTTTAATGAGAGCGTCCCAAGAGCACTGGAGGGATAAATGGAAGCTGATCATTCAATTGAAAGTAGCACCGATCTTGAATGGAAAACCACAACAAATGAAAATACTAAACTATATAAAAGTATATAACCAAGATATCTTCAAACCGCATATAGACAAGCGTAAACTGAAAATACCCTAAGAGTCATTCAATTAGGTTCAAATCTAGTAATGCAGAGAAGTCTGTAGGTTTTATACTCCACACAAACAAAAAAAGGGAATTCTGCAAAAAATGTCATTCAGCTCCGCAATCCAACAAAATGCATTGATAGGGAAAAGTGAGAAACAGATTCTGAAAATTATATGTACTCCTAACAATTAGGGTAGTACCGCTCTTTGAAAACCAAGATCCTAAAAAATTCATTAGTGGGGACCTAACAAGAAGAATCCAAAATCAACCAAACTCTGTTGACTTAAGCCAATCCTAGTACAATCCCTAGCATCACCATTGGATCCAACAAAAGTAGCAAAATGAAAACTTTTCGTTAGCCTGCCAAAACCCAGCTGCTAAGGAAGATCCTAATCGTTCCACGGAGGAGACAAGCCACAACAGAGAATCCTAAATTTAGCTAATCCGCATCAGGAAAGTCGAGATCCGAACCAGTTAAGATGAAGAAGACAACAAAATCAGAAACAACTTAGGTTACAATGATGAAGGAAAATGAAAAAGGTAATTTATACCAATGGAGGAGCATTTGTTGACACCTTCGAGGGTAACAACAGCGGTTAGGATGAAGACAAAAGGCAACAAGAAAGCGAGGATTAAGATGGTGTGGAAGAGAGTTCGGTAAGAGATGTGACGAGCTGCGACCTTGATCTTCATCAAGTCAATAAACTCATTGCTGCTCGAAATCGTGATGCTTCTCATGCTAGGCGATATGTGAAGCTGCATCCTTGGTAGTGCAGCCCCACCACAGTGACAAGAGAAATCGAATCCGAAAAAACCCTAATTCCTGACAACAACAGTCCCAAACCCAACATCAGATCCGATCAGATTCCGCCTCTCCGATCCCGATTTCTCCCCGATTCTCGATCTCAATTCCGTCTCTGTTTCGTTCTTTATCGCTATTCTTCTTCCTTGTGGTCTTCTCCCAGACCGCATTTGGAAATCAGACCACCAATGGAAGAATCCAAAATTTGAGATTCCCGCCTTACTCCTGTGGAGATTTGCTTCAGTCAATTGAATACGAGAATCGAAATGGGTTTGCCTCAAATTCACGTCTTGAGCAGAGATTTCATAGAGTCTTCCTCACAGATCAAGTTTCAAAAATCAAAGAGCTGAGGAGGAAGAAGAAGAAGAAGAAAGAAGAGAAATGAAAAATAAGAAACAAATGAGAGGAATAACGAGGTTTTGTTCTCAGTGATTTTGCCGGTGGATCTAAACAAAAATAAAATCAAATTAAGAAAATAATAATTTATTTCAAGATCTAAAATTATAATGAAAATATTAATTAAATTGGTGTTTTGACCTTGAGTTTAGGGCTTGTTTTATAGAGAGCTAATTATACATTGTCTCCACCTATTTTCATGGCTAAGCAAGAGTTTAGCTTTTTCATCTTTCCTCTTAATTGATTGATATAAACTAATTTTGATCAAACATAATAATTACAAAAATTGACAATTAAACTGATAAAAATAAATAATATGTTCCATTCAAGATAATTAGACAATTAATCCCTCTTCCTAACGTCTTACTAGTGTTTATATAAGAAAATAGAAGCTTGATTATAACAAATAGACCATCTAAACTGGTTTCATAAAAAAAAAGGACGTTTAAACTGAATATTTATTTCTTTATTATTGATCGATTTGGTCAAAATCAAAACGTTGTAATAGTTTTGAAAGTTAGACAAACGCCTCTAGATGGTCCATATTATAACACTAATATGAAAAGAAACAAAATATCCGATGTAAAAACTTTTCTTAAAACTAATCATTAGACTAAAAGCCAAAAAAAAAGAAATCAACATAGTAAATTGACGTCGTCCACATAACAAATGACGTGAATTACAAGTGATTTGATTTTGTACGCAAGTTCAATTTAATGTGCTGAAGAGAAAAATAAGCAATCGGATAATATTTTTTGTACCTTTTTGTTGAAATTATCATAGATGAAATAATATAAAATAAAATATAGTCTTAGCGGGTAGGTCCAATTTCACCATAGGGATTTTTTACGAAATTAATTACAAAATAGCGTAAAATTCTCTTTGTCGTTTTCGTTTAACATATTACAAAGAAATAAAGTTGGTCAGGAAAAGTAGTTATTTAATTTCATTTATATGCTCAAAAGTTTTGTTGAAATACCAAAGACCGACCGACACATTCCATTGTGACTATTCAAATCAACCAAAATTGACTCGAACCGGAATCAAACCCCGAGTTAAGAAATAATCACAAGGAAACCAAAAATATGACAGTTTTCTCGAAAAACAATTGAGGAAACAAATCCCACTCTTATAATTTTTTTTTGTTCTCCATCGCTTTTTGGGAAAAAAACTGCTAGAAGAATCAGAGCAAAAAGTCTCCAAACTTAACTATCTACAATTTCGATTCAGAACTGAATATAATTGGAAAAACAAGAAAGTCAAAAAAAAAAAAATCCCAATCTGTTTTTTTCCACCAAGTTTCGCAGGAAATTGCTAAAACTCCAAGTAAATGGTTTTTTCTCATCTAAAACAACAGTGCAAAAAAGAGAAACAGAGTTTCAGTAAAACTCGACTCCAACACTAACAGGAACCCCAAATCTTCATCATCCTCTGTTTTCGAGTGTTGTCTCTTGCCGTGAGACTTCATGTGACCACCTAAAGCATGAACCGAGCTGAAATTCCTTGAACGGATGCTACTACACTTGTGTGTCTTCTTCTCTTCGTCACTGAGCATCTCACAGATTCATCCTCAGGTTCTACTACTGATTCCTCTCTGCAAGTCTTTTTCTTCTTACTTTTGCTCATCCGATGATACGTCTGATGACCTCCTAGAGCTTGATAAGACGAGAATATTTTGTTGCACAACCTGCATTGATGCTCAACGTTCTTCTTATCAGATACTGAATCAGTACACTCCATACCCCCTACTCCAAGCTCAGTTCTGTAAAACCCAGATTCAAAGTCACCGGCTTTGCACAGTTTCCGCTGATGCTGTTCATGCTTATCTCCTAAGAAACTCGCTGGTCCTTTGAATGTCACATGAGTAGTAATCTCTTCTTCTAGCAGTCTTTGCTCATTACTCAAAAATCCAGATTCAAATTCACCATCTTTTCTCCGTTTCTGCTGATCCAATCTGTTATCGTCTCTCAAGAAGCTACCTGGTTCTTTCGGTGTTCCATATCTGCTAAACCTTTCTTCCATAAGTCTTTGCTCATCACTGAAAAACCCAGATTCAAATTCACCACCTTTTCGCGGTTTCTTGTTGCGCAAACAACCCAAATCATAGCTACCTTTAGGTGTCTCAGGAATAACATCTACTGCTTCAGCAACAAGTTTAAGTCCGTCTAAAAATTTGGGAGTACTCTTAGACAAAAGAATCAAACAATCCGCCACTTCTAATTCTTCATCATTCGCAGCAAAAACAGAACGCGATTCAGGAAATGTAGTAAACGAACAAGAAAATGAAGTCTTCTTGTACCTAGTAAGTCTCGATCTTTTCTTCTTCCTCACAAGACTGAAGCTACGACACAGACTCATCATAGATTCTTCATAAGCCTTCTGGTTCGTCGATAAATGCATCACCGCTCGATGATTCGAAAAACATTTCTCGTACCGAAACCCTTTTCCACATTCTTCGCATCTAAACAGAATCTTCTTCATCGGTTCCGGAGATTTCTGGGTTTTCTTCTTCGGGTTTTCCCTTAGACTGTAGTAACAATAGAGATCTCGCTGTTGGTTCGTAGATTCTTCTGCTTCTTCTCGTGACTGAGCAATCTTGAGATATCGCAGATCTCCATAGATGGTTTTATCGAAATCTTGATGTTCTTCTTCCATTTAGGCGCGAAATACACGGGGTTTATTGATAAAGAAGAACTCAATGAAGGCAACGATGAGGTTGATGATGTAGAGGCAGAAAAGGATGCACCAAAAACAAGCCAAGAAGAAGCTCATTGTCAAAGAAACTATCAGATAAGGTGACGAAAAAGAAGGATTATGCTCTGTTTCTCTTCCCTTTCCTGAGAAAACTGAGAAAGAAAGCGTCGGAGACAGAGGAAGGAACAGTTTTCTGGGCAAGAAGGTAGAGAGAAGAAGGGAGAGGCTTAAGGCTATCGAATAAAACGAAAGAACTCGAATCTTTTGAGTTTCTGTGAATTTGAGTATTCGGGAGAACGAGTGAGCGAGAGGAATGGAAACAGAGAGAAACGGAGAAGATGTATATATAAAAGCACTGAGCGAAGTAACTAACGTATTAAAAGGGATATTTTAGTAAATCGCCAAGAAAAGTCCAAAAGAGGGAGTGAAGCTTTGGTTTGGCGTAGAGGTTCCCACGTGGCAAGCATCATGAGCCGCGACCAATTGAAAAAGTAATTAACAGAACATTATTGAGTTGAATAGTTATTGTACCATTCAAATATACGGTATCAGTCAGGTTATATGGGAAATTTTATTCTAAAATACTAACTGAAGTAGACAGAAATCAACTAGGGGAAACTTGTATATTATGAAAATAATACTCAAAAAGCTTACAATATTTGATAACCCAAGGTACATAATTACCAACAAAAACCAAACCTAAAATCTCTGTTGGAATTCATAATACGAAGAACGAAAGCGACAATTATTGATCAAAACATAGTTAAAGATATATGAAAAAACTCATGAGAGTTCGGAAAAAATGGAGAAAAAAAAGCTAAGGAAAAGGTTTGGTTGTTTAGGCAAGAGCAGGCATGTCCTTGAGCCACTGGTCCAATGGCTTACCAATGGAGTAAACAATAAACCCAATCTTCCTGAGTTTATCAGCGTCGACGACGTTTCTACCGTCGAAAACAAAAGCTGGTTTCTGCATATTCTCAAAGATCTTTTCGAAATCGAGTTTCTTGAATTCGTCCCACTCGGTTAAAATGCAGATACCGTGAGCGTCTTTGGTTGCAGCGTATGCGTCCCAAGCGACTGAGACTTGTTTCACAGTGGTGGGACTCATGGGCTGGAGATGAAGCGGGTGGTCCCAGTCGAATTTGTTCATGGTTAAGTCTCTTTGGATCTGGTCTTCAGTGACTTGTGGGTCGTAGATGCTGAGACGAGCTTTGTCACCTAACAGACCTTTGCAGACATCAATGGCTGGAGTCTCTCTTGTGTCTCCTGTGTCTTTCTTGAAGGCAAAACCGAGAACTGCAATCTTTTTGTTGGAGACTGTGTTGAACATTGAAGAGACGATGCGGTTAACAAATCGGGTTTTCTGGTAGTCGTTGATCTTGATGACTTGTTTCCAGTACTCAGCGACTTCGGGTAAGCCGTTGCATTCGCAGATGTAGACTAAGTTGAGGATGTCCTTCTGGAAACAGGATCCACCGAATCCAACACTTGAGTTCAAGAACTTGGGGCCGATCCGAGAGTCTTTTCCCACAGCGTAAGAGACCTCTGAGACATTGGCGCCAGTTGCTTCACAGAGAGCAGACATTGCATTGACTGATGAGATCCTCTGGGCTAAGAAGGCGTTAGCTGCAAGCTTGGAAAGCTCAGCGGACCAGAGGTTGGTGGTGAGGATTCTCTCTTCAGGGACCCATTGGGAATAAACATCTTTCAAGGCTTTGACGGCTGCAAAGCCTTCAGGAGTTTCACGACCACCGATGAGGACACGGTCAGGCTGGAAAAGGTCTTCAATAGCGGTTCCTTCAGCAAGGAACTCAGGGTTGGAGAGAATCTGGAATTTGATTCCTTTGCTGTTGTGTGTAAGAATCTTCTCAATTGCCTCTGCAGTTTTGACAGGCACAGTTGATTTCTCAACAACAATCTTGTCAGAAACCGAAACATCCGCGATCATACGAGCAGCGCTCTCCCAGTAAGTCAAATCTGCAGCTTTGCCAGCTCCAAGACCACGGGTCTTAGTTGGGGTGTTGACAGAGACAAAGACAATGTCAGCCTCTCTCACATGTTTCTCAACATCAGTGCTGAAGAATAGATTCTTTCCACGGCACCGCTTAACAACATCATCAAGACCAGGCTCATAGATGGGGAGCTGATCGCTGTTCCAGGCATTGATCCTTGGCACAGAAATATCAACAACGGCTACTTCAACAGATGGACACTTAAGAGCAATGACCGCCATGGTTGGACCACCAACATATCCAGCTCCAATGCAGCAAATCTTCACCATTTTGCTTTGTTAACTGAATTACCTCCAGAAAAAAAAAGGTCTAACGTCAAACTTCAAATCACTCTGCATTCAATACCATAAATAAAAACCAAAACCAAGTGAGTGCATAAAGGTCCTTAAAAAATTTAATCAGAACTAAAGATAACGAATTTTTGCATTTGGATGCACCGTAGGACAAGAATTTTGACTCACCTTTGAATCATCTCCAACCATTAAAGCATTGTAAAGAAGAAAAAAAACTAATATAGTTATAAGCATTCTAATAGAGAATCCACAATATACAAGAAATTAAATTTGACAGATTCGGTTTAGAAAAACCCAGATCCGGTTTCGTAAGAATTAGAAGATGCGCACAGAATACGTTTACGTAAACATGAACCCAATATTAGTTGAAGCAATCAATTCAAAGATCAAATACTCATGATCATGCTTAATAACGAGCCGTTTCAAGCCAAAATCCAACGAAAATTACACATATAGAGCGAGAAATTCAAATCAAAATCTCAGATCTGGTACATGCAAAAGAACCGGCCGGTTCAAGGATAGGGAAAAAAAAACGTAAATGAGAAATGAAATTACGTGAATTGTCTGCAGATCACCGACACAGATCGAACCTGAATGCAGAAAAATCTTAACTCTCAACACAATCACACCAGATTATTTGTTTGGAAGAAAAACAAAAACATTCAAAACCAAATAGATCCAAATCGAAACAGGAGATAAAAGCCGAGATCGGATCGCGATAAACACAAAATTGGATCGAGAAAACACAGATTAAGAGAGAGAGAAAAGCTAGAGTTTATCATACCTTTGGTGCGAGCTACGTAGTCTCTGGTCTACACTGATCCAAGAAAATGGAGCTGAAATCGCTAAATCTGACGATGGAGAAGAAGAGCGGGGTGAGCAAGGAGTTTATATAGGTGATGAGATTCCTAAAATGCCCTTGAAACCGTCAAAGAATAACGCGGTTTAAAAGTTTTTTGGTTACTTATTTATTGCTTAATTCACTTTCAGTTTAAAATTAAATGACAAAGGTAGAAAAACGATAGGCCTCACAATATTTGGCAGGTTTTAAAAGTCTTAAACACACTTTAAACATTTGACATATATCCAAAGATTGGATTTCGACCAACATAAAATTGACTGTATCGTATATGCCAAAAAAATAATCAATTAATTAAATATATTTCAATTTCTTTTCTTTTTTTCTGGATCTTTTCCTATTTAAGGTATTAACATTTTTTTCATAAATACATATAGGAAACGAAGTAAATTCATTTATCGTTTGTCTATTTTTTACTTAAATTGAAAAAGAATATGACTACTTACTAATTTCCACAATATAAAAAAAAAATTGCTGAATAATCTCAATAGTTTTTCTTGGAAAAAAAAATCTCAATAGTTTTATTTGTTTACTTTTAACAAAAGGTTACGTTATTAGTATTACCAAATATATACATTAAACATCAATAGTGTAAAAACGCATTATAGGTTTTAATTAAGAAAACTTTAATTTTTAAATGAGATTTAATTTCGGATCTAATAATGTTAGAATATCTTATTTCTATATAGATTGATCCACCAATACTTGTGTATGGGCCACGTTTGTTTCTCTGTCGCGAGTCGCAGTCATTGCGAGAGGCAAACGAACATGTATGACTTAAAAATTGCTTTGATTTAAATTATGTTTAGTTTTACATAGAAAAAACATTATTTATAATGAGTTTTGTTTCCACATTAATGTTTAAATCAGATCAATTTACTTACATATATATATACACTATATACAGAAAAAAAAACTGATGTCTATTTTATGCTTGTCACCAAAATTTGTATCTCTTTCGCATTTTTTTCAAATTTTACATTTATATTATGGATTCTTTTTTGATTTTTTCCACTTATTATATTTTTTTCTCTTGAAGTAATCGATGCTTCAAAATATATATATATATAGCTACATATATATGGTTTACCTACCTTAAAATATTATATATATGTAAAAACATTTATTACACGCAAATTATGTTATTTTAATTTGAGAAATATTAAGAAGGATAAAACACATATATAGAAGTATGTTAACGAAATATTATGCAAACGTATTTGAGCCAAATCATATACATTTTTGGTTTGAATCCTTTTTTGTGCGTCACTGCCCATTTTATAGTCTATAATATATTTCCCAAAGTTTGGTGTTTAGTTTCAATAATGTACATGTTAATCTATTATTATAAAACCAATTTGTATGAGTACTTAGGTGGTGAAGTCTGCAGGACAAACTTGAGAGAAAAGACTAATTGCACTTTGCTTGAAAACTCAGTCACAATTATTGAAGTGCTTCTCAAGCTATATATGAATAGTTATATAAATAATAAATAAAAAGAAGAGTGTGGTTGAAATTATAATATGAAATTACTTTCATAAAATATATATAAATGGAAACAAATTTTTTTAAAAAATGCGAATATAACATGGTTCATATACGTTGGCCAGCAAAAAAGCTGGTTCGTATACAACTCCATTTTGGTTTGCCATGTTACTTAACTCAGTGACTGTAAAACCCCAAATCATGATTTGTAGATTCACCAATTATATTACTAGTTGACATTCGAATTAGACTGCGTCATACGACACCTTTCACTTTTTAGAAACGTATACTCCTGTCAATTATGTAGTCTTTTTATGCAAATAATATGCATCATACGTACATGTAGAGATTTATACATTCTAGAATAAAAATACAAAAGCAACAATAAATTATTAGAGGAAATTAAGATCACCTAATTCCATTAGGCGCAACACCTCTAGCTTGATCCAACGTAGTGAAACCTTCCCAAACCAATCCACTCTTGGGTCCACGCAACTTGGTTCTCTTAAACTGCAACCATTCCGAAAACCTAACTACCAATCCCCAAATTATAAGAACCACGATCGCACCCACACCTGCGACCCTAAACGCTATCGCGTTCCGCTTGATCACTTCCCCTCCAACAAAGTAAGCCACGACCAGAGGAATGAACAGAGGGTAATAACAAAACATACTCTCTTGTTCTAAACTCAACAGACCAAGCATCATATAAATGGCAAAGCAGAAACCCGCAGTGTTCCATAACCATAACCAGATAAAATAGCCCTCGTCCATGACCACCGAACCCTCTTTTGGACTGCTCCTTCTACCGCTTTGTCCCCCGCCGTCAGACACGCCTCCTGGAGGCTGGAGAACGGTCTGATAGGTAGCTGTGATTATCAGAGTTGCGACCACTAAAAGAGCGTTTCTTCTCTCTTCAGATATCCAAGAATAAAACCGAATCATCTTCGTCCGTCTCGATTCTCTCCAAGTAAGCCGCGAACCGAGTAGATCCGATGCTGTCTTAATCTCGACAAGAGAAACCGCACGTTTTCCGCCATGTCTCTTAACCATTCTCTCCATCTCTCTGTTATTATGTAATGCAGCAATGTCGAGAACAGTTAAACCGTTCTTATTCTCGAGGTTGACGTTAATCTTTGAACTCTCTAACATCAATTTCATAGCTTGGCGATTGTTCTCGTACACGGCAAGATGAAAAGCAGTGTTACCATCTTTATCTCTTCGGTTCATAACTCTTGTCTCGATCCACTCTGCATCTTTTTGACACAACCTTAGGATCCATCCCATGAGAACTTTAAGAACGCTTAATCCTTCTCTTTGGTCGTCGTTATTCACAGCGATGTGAAGAGCGTTTTCTCCGTTTACGTTTGCGTCCACGATGCTCTCGGGGCAAGCCAAGAAGAACTCTGATATTAGATCTATCCTCTTTCTGCGTACCGCAACTAGCAATGGCGTCATACCTTTTTTGGACAAGAAAAATGAAATTACCGACTCGGTTATCAATCCGGTTAAACCGAGTTTAGGCTAGGGTTACCACTCTAAGTTCAACTGACCATACGGAATCAACCTAATGTTTAACCGGATCTAGACTGAAATTCAAACTACTATTCAATGGACTATTGGTTCGTTCTATTTTAATACTATCTCCAAGACTGAATTTACTAGATACATATTATAACAGTAGTTCGGATTGATTAGAGCCAACACTTTTTAAAAAGATAAATATAACTAAGGATTCCACTTCAACAAATAAGAAAGGGTACGTACCATGTCTGCCTTTAAGACGACTAAGGCTTGGATCAACCTTAACTACTTCAAGTACTAACCAGAAATGACCGTGATCCAGGGCGAGGTGTAACGGCGTAAGTCCGTCGGCATTAAGTTTCCGAGCAAAAGACGGTTTCAAGTTGAGCATTTCCATGGCGAACTCTGTTTTTCCGGCGACGGCTGCCACGTGGAGAGGAGTATCGACGAAGGGCACGCCGTCGATTTTATCGAGAACGTATGGATCTTCATGGATCAGTTCGTACAGTAGATCGATGTTTCCAGATTTAGCAGCAACTTCTAATGATCTTTGATCCATTAGTTAAAGAGACCAAAACAACGAGTTTTGGTGATTAAATATGATGATGAAATGTAATTGGCTACGAAATGATAACTAGTTTGAGAAAGAAAAAAATCCAAAAAAAAAAGGGTGTAGAAAATGATATGTGACGTGGCAGACTGGCAGCATCAATATCATTTTGATCCAACGGTTAATATTAGATAGAAAACAATTTTAGTCAGAAACTTGAATGTGACATGGAAAACACGTGGAGTGAAAATCGGCTATATCATCTCTTTGATCAACGGCTAAGATTATACAAAACTAATTAGCTGTTAAAATGTGGAATTTTGATATGACGTGGCATTAAAATCAGCATTATCATTAATTTGATGATCTAACGGACAAGATTAGGAATTTAGGAAATAGATGATTTATTACTAATCTAAGTTTATTTATTAAGAAAGCACCAAAAAAGACTAGCCGTTATTAGAGAGCGTCCAAAGAGCGCCGCAACGGTCACATTTTTCCCCCAAATCTATCTTCTTCGACTCCTTCTTATTGAATTTACAATACTCCATAGCAAGAACAAACCCTAATTCTTTATCTCCTGTAATTTTTTGTCGGATTGATTCTCAAATCTAGAGCGATTATTGTTCGTGTTGCTCTTTTTGATTCCAGATTCTGTTCTTATCGTTTGATGGAGTCGTTGATTTTGAAGAATGGGAAACCAGGGACTCCGGTGAAGGATCGGAGCAAGTTTCAGTCCAAGGTTCAAGATACTTCCAGATCGTCGGAGAATACGAACCCTAACATTTCACACGCGAGTCCTGCTAGGTCTCCGCTCGTGACATCTGCTAATTCGAAGAAATCGGCGCAGAAGAATCAGAGTCCGAACCCTAAAAACCCTAGCCAGGCGGTTTTCTCTCCCCGGAATCGGATCAGAGAGAGGAGATTTGTTGTGGTGGCGAAGAAGAATTCGAGGAAAGGGAAGAAGGATCCAGCGGTTACAGAATCGAAGGTTGCTGAGATAGATTGTAAATGCGGAGAGAGGAAGAAGGGGAACATGAAGTGTGTTTGTGTTGCATATGAAACGCTGCGTGCTTCGCAAGAGGAGTTCTTCAAAAAACGAAGTGAATCGGAGGAGGAGAAGGGAGGTTTGGAGGAATGTTGTAATCTCGGAGATGGAGATGGACTAAATGGAGAAGAATCCGGGGAACCGGATAAAACAGGCGCTTCTACAATGAAGAGGTCAAGGGCTAAGGTGGTGGAAGAAGCACGGCAAAGTGTGCCTGTATCTGGTAAAGTGATGAATCTCGTAGAAGCATTTGAGAAACTCACTTGCTTTAGTAATTCAAAGACAGCCAACAAGAATGAAGAGAACCAAACCGAAGTGGATATGAAGAAGCCGGCGAAATGGGAATTGCCTGGAATGAAACAGGAATCTAAGTTCTTGGAGGGTGAGAAAGAGCAAAACCCGTGGAGTTCTTCGTTTTGTCCATCTGAACTGGTCTTGACAGCTCAGAATCTCGGGTTAGACCCCAATGCCTCGACTTCTGCGTCCTGGGATAGCACCCGCGGCAGGTTAGTTCGTTGTTGACTAAAAGATCTCACTTAGATTATGAACTTGTCTTGTCCTGAATTTTTTGATCTGGTGATATTTCAGTGTTTTGAGTGGGAGTTCAATTGCCGGCAGAAGAAGCAGAAGAAATGTATGTGTCTTGAATGCCTCATAATATTTTACTCTTTTTACGTATGCAGCATCTGATGTTTCTTAGCTGTTTGATGATTATCTGTTCGTGCTCAGTTTGTCAAGCTTAGGATTACAATTGACCGATTGACATAATTAGTTTGATATTTCTGTCTTTGGCAGAGCTTGGACTCATCGACTACAATGGGAAGTAGAAAATCAAAGAAGAAGCAGGTTAAGGTTACTTCATTGAAGCCGTTTAAGCTTAGAACTGAGGTATGAGTTTTTTAGATTAAAAAATATAGGAAGTTCTCGAAATTCCATGGTAGAAATTGAATCATGACTGTTGGTTGGTCTTTTGTTTCTCTGCAGCAAAGAGGTAAAATGAAAGAGGAAGAGTTTGCAAAAAAGCTTCACGAAATAACGATGGAGGAAGAAAAGATGAGAATCCCCATTGCTCAAGGTCTTCCATGGACAACCGATGAACCTGAGGTAAGCATGCTTTGCTTTCCTATTAACATCCTATTTGATCTCGCAAGCTCTAGTTAGCAACAGCAACTTGGTAATATGCTGGATTTTAGAGGCCAAACTAGAACTGTTTGCTATAGATCTTCCCTCCCAGAGAATTCAATTTTAAGTGTGAAATGAAAGCAGATGATGTCTTGTTTAAGTATGAAGAGGCTTGCATATGGTCAAGTTAGCATTTTAATGTTGTTTTCTGTTTCAGTGTCTAGTTAAGCCTCATTGGAAAGATATCACAAGACCAGTAGACTTGACGCTCCACTCAGATGTCCGTGCAGTAGAACGAGCAGAATTTGATTACCAGGTAAACCTTGCTAATGCAATGATTAAATCTACATTATCTTGGGTTTGAAGGCCGCGTAATCGTAGAGATGTGCCCTCACTTTTTCAAAATCCTTTAAATATAGCCGCTGGAATGATTTGGCTTCAGTACATAGTTGATACTGTCAAATCATTTAGGGCATACTTGTTTTCTTATTATCCTTAAGCTGGTTGTGTTGAGACACAGAAAAATAGCTGATTTTGTGTACTGTGGTCTGTAGCCAAGGTTGTCTTGTCTATAATAACTTTGCATTGTTCCACTAAATTTCTCGATGTGAATTTATTGTTCTAGGTTGCGGAGAAGATGAGCTTCATTGAGCAATACAAAATGGAAAGAGAAAGACAACAGAAGGTAAAGTTTTATATGAGATGTTGTGGCCATATCCAATAATAGTCTTGCTGTAGTTGATTTTGATAAATCAAACATTTTATTTTCAGTTGGCAGAGGAAGAAGAGATAAGAAGGCTGAGGAAAGAATTGGTCCCAAAAGCACAACCAATGCCATACTTTGATCGACCATTCATTCCAAGAAGGTAAAAGACTGGTAGATAAATACTGTCCACTTGATATCTCATTTCTATATACATCACAGACGATTATAGGCTACCTTATCTGTCTGAATTTCTCTATGAGACCATGATAGGTAATATAGAGATTGTTTTCAAGTGGTATGCAGTCATATATAGTTTTTACAGACAACTAATAGAGTGAACCTTCTTATAAACAATGAACTTATTTGCAAAAGCTGATACAATTGCTTCTGTTTTTCTTTTACCAATAAAAGGTCGAGCAAACATCCAACTGCACCGCGAGATCCCAAGTTTCACATACCACAACACAAGAAGATCAGATGCTGCAGTTCATCTTCTTGGAGTGAAACTGGCTCCTGCATGAGCGATTTCCAATATCAGTTTCTCTAAAAGAGCCACTCTTTTGTGTTCAATAATATAGCATCCCTGTCCATATTCTCCTTTTTAAAACTACATTACTGCCTGTATTCAGTGAAGCAACCAATTAGTTGCAGTTTCATAGATTTGACAATCATTCTTGTTCCACCTTTTGTCTACACCCAAAAAATGAGAAAGTTTTCATATTTGTTTGCAAAATCCTGTTTGATCTGGTTTAGTTCTGGTTCAGAAAGATTTGATACTTATACTCTAGTTTGAATTTGGATTTAACTGACATATCAGATGATTCATAGAATACTAACCATTCGTTCTTGTTCCACCGTTGTTATAATCTGGTGTATGCCCAAAATATGTGAGTTTCATATTTGTTTGCAAATTCCGGTGTACTTACGTTTGGTTCTGGTCAAGAAAGATATAACAATTATCTGCCAGTTTAAATTTGGATATAACTGACAAATCGGAAGAATTTCATAGAGGAGAGAGTAAACTATTTCTTGGGATTTCTATGAAGAAGAGTAAACTTGGGGTACAAAATCACTGTAAAGAACAAAACTTCAACAGCTTGAAATATCAAATTAGTTCGTCAAGATGAACACAACAGAAGGAGAGTAAAGATCTAAAATCACAAAACCAAAAAAATCTCAGTAACATTCTTGAGGCTACCCCAGAGCAAGCATAAGGAGAAGAACATTCAGCTCTTCATGATTCAGCTGCAATACGCCCAGCAACCTGATCCAAATCCCGTTGACCACTTGAAGTAATTCTTCTTCCTCTGAGACAAAGAATGAACGAAGGAGTGAGAAGAGAGTTAGGCATTTCTCAAGATCTTGCTTCCAAAAGTGCATATACAAAGCAAAAAAAATATTACCCTTTTGTGTCGAGCTCGACAATGCTCATTGTCTCCAACTGTTGGAGAATATGGCGAGCAATACCGCCACTGCTCTTACAGAAATGTGGTGGTCGACTTCCATTTCTTTTGCTACCACCATAGATTCTTCGGAATGCACCAACACCAAGACCTCCTCTCAAGTAAATCTTTCTGGCCATAGAAGCTGCACCAAACAAGAGATCGACAACATTTACAATGATTCTAAAAGAAACAGAAACAAACGAAGAGAAAGATAAGCTTTTTTACCAGCTCTAATGTAGTACCAATCAGGGTCGTATGGAGCAAGCTCCTTTAAACGACCAGTCTTCACAATGTCTGTCCATAGAGGAAGCTCGATCTGAATCAGACAAAAGAAACAATTGTTATCACAGTGACTTTCAAACTAGCCTGCCTATGATCACTGACCCAAGAAATTATTATTTCTATCTATATCTCTCTCTCTCTCCTCTTCCTCAGTCGTTTTACAGATTCAATGCCTCAAAATCTCAAAATCCAATTGTTTCCTCTTAAATTCATTGTTAATCTGATCCTTTTGTGTCTCCCTTTCGATTCTCAACTGAAGCAATCAAAGTCGAAAGAGAAACACGAAGCCACTAACCTTTCCAGATCGCTTAAGGTGAGAAGCGTAAGCCTTCACGAAATCGTGAGGAGAAACATCTTTGACGGTTCTACCAGTAGCCATTGCACGAGAAATGAACAACTCAGTTGAATGACTCCGTATCTCTATCTTTCTCTCTCTTTCTCCGCAGAGCCAAAATCTTTCAATCTTCAGTCAGAAAGTGTATATATATCTGAGGCTCTGAACAATCAATTTTCATTTAGGGTTTTATCGGTCCGGGTCTAGTTCTAATCACATTTAATCCAACCCGTATTAAGCTTTAAATTGGGCCTCATTATGGGCCCGATAGATCGGTTTTTAAAGAGTGATACGGCATCGTTTCAATAGATGCTTCGTGCTTGTTACTTGTTCATTCTTCATTTCATGTCCCTAGAGACTAGACTAGAGAGCTAGGGAAGCTAACAGCCATGGCGATTAAGCAGTTACTGACCTTGGCTCGACGGTCAAAGATACATTTATGTCTCAATCAAGCGATACGATTGGCCTCATCAGCCGTCGCTTCCGTGTCTCCGTCTATATCTCCGGTAACTTCTTCCCCTCCGCTGACGCAAGTTATGCCTTACGACTACGCTGCGGAAACTGTGAAATCGAAGCTGAAGAAGCTCGAGAATCCGGATTCAAGATTCCTCAAATACGCGTCGCCACACCCGAAACTTGCCTCGCACGATCATATCTTGTCTTCCCCGGAGACTCGTATTACCACTTTGCCCATTGGTCTCCGTGTCGCCACTGGGTCTAATCTCTCAGCCAAAACTGCTACCATCGGAGTCTGGATGACGCCGGATCACGTTTTGAGTCGGAATCGACAAACGGTACGGCCCATTTTCTGGAGCATATGCTTTTCAAAGGCACGGAGAGGCGCAGCAGGAGAGAATTGGAGGAAGAAATCGAGAACATTGGATGTCAATTAAACGCATATACATCGAGGGAACATATCACATTGTATGCTAAGGTGTTGGATACGAATGTGATTATGTGAACCAGGCGTTGGATATATTAGCTGATATGTTGCAGAATTCTGAGTTCAGGGAAGCAAGAATCAACCAGGAGCGAGAAGTGATTTTGAGGGAAATGCACGAGGTAATCTATTGCTTGACTGTTTAAAAATTCTGAATTTTGTTCTTTTCTCGATTCTTTTGTTGCGTTGCGATGTTTTTCTGGCTCGTCACTGAATTGATTAGTAGATGGACATTTTCAGCCGTTAGGTAGATGGTTGAGTCGCTGATGGTACCGAACGGCTTGTTTGTACGGAACTAGTCGGAGAACACTAGTTCCTAACACTTGCATTTCCTTTCATTAGCGATGATCACATGAAGTTTTTTTTTGCCGTGTGGAAAGGTTGAGGGACAAACACAGGAAGTTGTGTTTGACCATTTGTATGCAACTGCCTTCCAACACACACCTCTGGGAAGAACTATCTTGGGACCTACTAGGGATGATCTTCAGAACTTTATAAAGACTCACTTCACAGCTCCCAAAACTGTAATTTTTTGAAAACCATACAGTTTTGTCTTTTGCTATCAGCTGTAGGCTTTTCTTTTTCCATATTGATTCATCAAAAAATATGTCTTTCAGGTGATTGCTGCTGCAGGAGCTGTCAAACACGAGGAAATTGTTGAGCAAGTGAAGAAATTATTTACGAATTTGTCCTCTGATTCAACATCCACTTCTCAATTGGTCGCCAAGGAACCTGTCAATTTTACAGGCTCTGAGGTAAATAGAAACCAATATTATTGATTTCTTTATGTGTTTCGTTAGTATCTTATCTCTCTAAATTTGTTTCTTTTGAAATTATTCACAAGGTCCGTATGATTAATGATGACCAAACCTTGGCACAATTCAACATTGCCTTTGAGGGAGCATCTTGGACAGATCCGGATTCCGTTGCTCTTATGGTTATGCAAACTATGCTGGGATCATGGAATACAAGTTTTGGTGGGGGCAAACACATGGGGTGAGAATTTACTTATGATTAATATAGTTTGCCGTTAATTTCAATCAATGTTTTTTTCTGGAAATGATGTGATCAATATTATGTATCTGAGCAGCTGTGAGCTGGCCCAGAAGGTTGCCATTACTGAAGTAGCTGAAAAAGTTGCCAACAAATACATCTATGAAAAAGTTAGTTATCTGCTTCTTTTTGAAAAGTTTTAGATTAGCTTAGGGTAAAAAAGACAAGTGAAACCAGGACACTGATAAATTACATTGGGATTTTGGAGGACATGGCTATCTCAGCTATTGCTCCAATCCAAGAATTACCAGACTACAACTGGTTCAGACGCAGAACCTACTGGAACCGCTACTGAGCCTCCCTAACTTCCCCTGATTCTTTCACACACCTTCTTTTCCTCCTCGCAATATTTTTATCTCTGAAACATAAATTCAAAGAAGTATCACAGAATGCGACTGCTGCGTAAGCAGCCCACAGGGAGATTCCATGGACAAAGCAGAAGCAGGTGATGATAGATTAGATTTCATTCATAATTTCCCCAACCGGGTGATAAAATAAGTCTAGATTTTTTTGCTGGGTGGCTATTAACGTTTTTGGTTTATGAAGATGAGATGTTAACCCAAAAGGCCAAAAGCCACTTACAGTCTCTTTTAAGCTGAGTAAACTCTTTCGACCAAAGATTGATCTAAAGACTGTTGGATTTATGAAAAGAATGCAGATTAGACGGAAACAACCTCTCATACCATTGTGACACATCAATAAGGGTACAGCTGAACACATATATTTTATATAACACCACACCCATATCTATGTTGGTGCATAATATTATTAAAAAAAATTTTTTTGTTAACAATGAGCGTTGTCTAACAACACTTGACAGGTTAGTTGAAGTTAGTTGGGTTTCTTCGTAAGTATCGAAATCAGATTCCATTACCCAAAAAAAAAAAAAAAAGGAAATCGACAGTGTAAGACATATCTCTTTTTTTCTCTCACTCTCTCTCTCTCATATCTCTCCTTCCTGCTTCCTCGGTTTCATCGTCCACTGCATTTCATCTGTCTCAACAATGGCGTCATTGTCAGTACCTTGCGGTAAGATCTGTGCCCCGAACCGGCGGGTTGGATCTCTTCCTGGAATCTCGACCCGAAGATGGCAGCCGCAACCCAATGGCATCTCCTTTCCCTCCGATGTATCTCAGGTTTTTTCTGCTCCTCTTCTCTCTATCTCTCTCGCATATGATGATCCTGTGAGCCTTTACGAGAAGATTGGCCTATTTCTGTGAGTTTTTCGATTGGGTAATTAATGATCTGTTTAGTGTATAAAGTTTCGATTACTGGAGTTGGTGGCCCTCGTGTTTTACTATGGAACTTACTTTTCCTGCACAGTGTTTCAGTCTTCTGTCTTGAATTGAGAATGCTATTCTCTTTAACCGCCTTTAAAATATAATAAATCACTTGCAGATTCATAAGTGATATATTCCTACATTTGTGCGCGTTTATGGGAATATACATTTTACGATGATGATAAAAGTTATTGTCTTTTTGAATTTAGAATACATTGATTCATAATCAATCTTTTACAGAATCAATCTATAATCTGGAGGTTGCGTGCAACAACCAATGAGGTAAAGCCTTGTTTTTTTACCAACAAGGTTCCATACAATTAATAGTACGATGCAACTTTCTTACTCATTTTTTACTTTACCAAGGTTATTTCGAACTCTAGCCCAATGACTAATGGTGGGTATTTGAACGGAAAAGCGAAAACCAATGTTCCCGAACCCGCCGAGCTCTCTGAATTTATGGCTAAAGTCTCAGGTCTTCTTAAGTGAGTCCAAATCTAAGGAATCCGTACCATCCTTCAGTTTAGTTTCTTTTGATGAAATTAGTCAAGCACTAAAATTTTTTTTATCGTATTAAGGCTTGTGGATTCAAGAGACATAGTGGAACTTGAACTGAAGCAGCTCGACTGTGAGATCGTTATTCGAAAGAAGGAAGCTTTACAGCAAGCTGCACCCCCAGCTCCAGTTTATCACTCGATGCCTCCTCTAACGGCAGACCTTCCAATGCCTCCAGCTCAGTCAGTGGCTCCTCCTCCTCCTACCCCCGCCTCAACCTCTGCAACAGCAAAACCAACAACCGCCCCAACCTCGTCTCATCCTCCACTCAAGAGTCCCATGGCTGGTACTTTCTACAGATCTCCTGGACCCGGTGAGCCCCCTTTTGTCAAGGTACAAGAGGATGCAAAAAAAAAAAAATCTTTGGTTCTTGGATGAAGTCGAATCAAAGTTTTGATAGTTCTCTATCAAAAAATCATGAGTGAAAAGTCATTACATTTGAATTTGATGTGGGTTTATTTTGTGTTTGCACTTTGCAGGTTGGAGATAAGGTGCAGAAGGGTCAAGTTGTTTGCATTATCGAAGCTATGAAACTGATGAACGAGATTGAGGTTTGATATTTTTTATAACATTACAAAAACTTACAATCGAAATTTGCGAATTTGATGATCCTCTCGATATCTATATGATTATATATGTTTGTGTGATCAATTATTTGTGAGTTTTCAGTGTCTTAAATCTGTGAAATTGTCTTGAAAATAGGCTGAGAAGTCAGGAACCATCACTGAGTTACTGGCTGAAGATGGAAAACCGGTCAGCGTTGACACGGTACCGTCTCTCTCTCTCCACTCTCTGTCTTTTTCCCGGTTTTCTTATTTGAATCGGTTTTCAGATCATTAACTTATGGTGACTTCTATAATAAACAATGCAGCCTCTGTTTGTTATCGTATCTTGAAACGAAGAAGCATCCTTTTAGCTGGTTCAAAACGTCTTCAAAGTCCCGATTTACCTATACCTACGTGCTGAAAATCAGCTCAGGTTGGTTTGGTTTCAGCTTTCTACTCTTCCTTGCGAGCTTCAGTAGACTTTTGGGATTTCATATAATGTATTATGCATGTCTTTTAGAATAAATTCGACAAACAAATAATTTAACTTTGTTGTTATGGTGTATCAACTATGTTTAGATCAATAAATGTGTTTTTTTAAAAATCAAGAAATGTGTTGTTCGGATAATATTAAGGATAAATGATTGAGAAAAACACTATTGGTTAACTTTACTAGTACTAAAATAAAAACCATTTCATTAATTTTGACATGTATATTATATTCTTATTTAAAAAGACAATTTAGGCCGCATTAACATATTCAACTGGCCCATTACAAGCCCAATTAAATATGGGCTATTCTAAACTAAGTTTGATTACCCGCGAGTTAACCCATATATGCGTGATATAAAACCCACGCGCAAGATAAACGCGTATAGCGCGTGTTTTCACATTTTCCGGGTTATAGACCAAAGTTTTTTAGCAGTTTTTGCCTATATCCGGAAATTGATACGACCAAAGCGCGTGAAGCGGTCTATCTATCAAGCCGCTCTTTTTTTTTTTTTTTTTCCCCCTAGAAACAAAGGCTTGATTAATGTCCCGTTACAGTATTAAAGCTTGCACTAGTTTTCATCATCTGTCGACAATCTTGCACTATTATACTGGGAACTGTTCTAATATTTTGAATGAAATAAGACATTAGAAATTTGGATATAATCTATATAAATTACAGAAGAATGTAGTCTGAACTTTAAATATAAATTATATTAAAAATCATGGATACTTTACCTTGTGCCTAGCGCCTAGATAACAAAATCGGAGTCTTGGCAATGTTATGATTATTACATAAAAAAATTTGAACATTTCAAATTTTAAAAAATAGATCTAGTGTTCAAACTACATTAAGAAAAAACATAGGGCAAAAATAGACAATGATATCATTTCCTAAACAATGCGATCAAGAGAAAAAAAAGAAAGAAAGCAAACAGATAAACAAATACAATAACCATTGGTCAATATCATCTAGAGATCCGATTGACCAATAACTCCCCTCCCTCCCCAATTCCGGACTTAATACTTTGATTTTTTTTTCTTTCTAAAGAAAAGATTTTAACGTTCCAATTCGTTCGTGTCTTCCTAATTTAGTAAGAAAGCGTACTGTACATTGGTTAAGAGCCTAACAGCAGCGTTCTTGATATCTTTGTAGTGCTGCTTTATGTACAGTAATCTAATAACAGGAGTAAGTGTTGTGGGGATCTCACTTTACCTTCTGTTGCTACTTCTGGTGCTGTAACTCAGTCTCCGAGCAGCTCCTCGTCCTCCTCCATGCCATCCTCTGTCATCATCGTCGTCATCATCATCATCTTCATTGTAGGCCACTGCTTTTTTAGCAGATCTTGAAGTTTTTCTTGGCGTTGGGCGTTTTCTCTTGATGTTTGCTGAATAGATAGTGAAGTCAACCGTATCTTCTCTCATTGCGTTCTTAAACTCCTGCATGAAAGAAAGATGAACAAAATGATGATTTCTGTGTCCAGGGATTTAGATTTTACAAGTTAAAAAAAAAAAGGCTTTGGGGTTTTGACCTGATATCTCTGAACTAAGTCTGGATATGTTGAAGGTAAGTCAGTGCGAGTTTCGCTGAGGTCAAAGGCAATGTTTTGTCTGGACAGAGGATCTCCTGGCTTCAATGGTTCCGTTGGAGAATAGGCCTGAGATATTTGTTTTTTTCCAACACCAGTCACGTTTTCGTGAACAACGTTAAAGAAAAAGAAAAACAAGTGGAAAGAAAGAAGCGTACTTGGCACCGGTCATCATTCAAGCTGTACGTGACTTTTAAGTATCTCTTGAGCTTCAAGAGAAGTTGTATAGCTATAGCTGCTAAGCAATCAACCTAAAATATATAAAAGCAATGATGATATCAAGAATTCTCAATTTTTATAAACCATATGTAAGATGAACGACTGAACCGATCTGCCCGAACCAAACCCAAAAACCCAAACAAAATTCAAATATTGCGAGGTTTGTAGTTTTTTTCTATATCTGGAAAACCAAAACTAATCTTAGATAAAAGGAAACACCTAACTGAAACATTGTTTTAAGAAAATTGAGTAAAGTTTGATTAAAACCAAACCAAAACCGACCCGAATTGAAACCAAAATGTACCAACCTCATCAATGGAAGATTCGTTTTACATTAGTTATCTTCCAAGACCGAAAATTTCAAACAAAAAAGAAACCAAATTTTAACACCCTAAGTATTACAGGAGAAAAAGGTATGAAGACTACCTGAATTTTCTGCAGATCATCGTTGGATAATTCAGGAGGATCAGATGAGGTCGTCTTGTGCACATTTGCTTTCCCATTATGGACTTGATATGAAGTGAACTGATCCCTTGGATTTTGGTATACTGCTCCATTGAGGTCGATTGGAGTTGAATGGCCATAGAAATTCCAATGCGTCGGTTCTTCTTGGATTCTAGTGTTTAGATCCATCATGTGCATATGTCCGGGAATCGAATCTTGTTGGTATGTTCCATTTCCGTGCTGAGTCTTTGTGGAATCTTTATGTAACAAAGCCTTCAAATTTGACTCGACTGCACCAGCCCGAATTTGCATTACTCGGTTTATGGAATATACAAGATAGAGCGGCTCATCAGGTGATGTGAATGGAAGTAAAGCAAGGGTTTCAGTGCAATACCTGTAAAGAGAAACAGTAAAGTTAGTTTTTATTTTACCACAAAGAGACTATAAAGGTTTTTTGTAGCAGCGAATGCTCACTTCAAAAAGGATATTACTGAGCCACTCCAGGTTGGATTATCAAACTTGCGAACAATCGAAGTCATAAATTTGTTTCGAGAAATCCGGTTTCCACGGATAAGCTTGTAGATCCTAGAGACTCCAAGTCTAGCTTGTGTGAGAGTACTATTAGTATGATCAGTTTTTCCCGACATATTTGTCGAACCCTTTTGTTGAAGACTTTGATTTGGTTCTGAAGTGACCTGGCTGATGGATTGCATGAAGATGAACGACATTTGAAGTCCGTCACCAAGACGGCTCTCAAAAAAAGCTGGATACCTGATGAAAATGTCGAGGTGTGTTAGTGCGCTGATACTTGATGAGAATATAAAATTTTGTGAAATCCAATCAGAGGATTACTTCTCATGCATATTCATTAGTAAATGATGGGCCAGCTTTTGGTTGGCCTCTTGAGGATCTGTCTCGAGGGCAATCAAATAAGGAACACACGTAATAGGATGAACTAGACCTTGACGTAGTACAACTTCCACTATCTGCGAAACACAATACCTCTCAATGGTTCAGGGAACAGCAAAGAGACAGAAGCAAAAAAATTTAATGGAAAAAAAAGGTAAACCTTGAGAGCAGTCTGGCGAATTTGATCATCAAAGTCCAAGCATCTACCTAATATCTTATCCCAATACAACTGCACAATGCCTCCGCAAATGTTGGTGTCACCTGCACCAGCGGCCACAGGTACTGTATGGCCACCTTGCTCAATTGGGTTAACTATGTTATCACTGGCTTTCTCGGATCCCAATTGTTTTTCCGCATCAAGAAGGTATTCATACATGTTTTGTAATGCTTGCATCTGGATTATGAGCATTAAAAAGGACGTAACCATATGTAAGCGTAAAACGAAACATGTAAACCATATAAATCGAAAAAGCATATAGATGGGTGATATTACCTTCATACGCCCGTTTGCTTCATCTGATAATGTAGTCTCGATTATCTTTCCAATGTCTTCTTCCAACATGTACTCAGGTCGTGCAATTAGGATGAATCCTAAAGCCTACAGGACGTTTAGGGTCACCGTTATTCTAGCATAACGCAATATCGAGAATGTGCAACAGACTAGAACTGTATGCACCATACCTGCAGCGACCTGACTTTTAAAGCAAAATCTTCCGTTTGGAGGTGTCGTTTAAATAAATTGAGACAGCCAGAGAGATTGAAAGTCTTGCCACCTGAGGTGCTAATAAGAGAGTTTCCATGGCGAATAAGTAAGCCAAGACAAAAAAGGGACCGCCCAGCAATCTGAAATAAACAACATATTTTCACCATTATGCTTTAAATTAAACTGTTGCTGAGTTCATGTTATAAAGAATAACAGTTATTTCCACTCAGACAACACTAACAAGAATAGGAACAAAACCCAATATAGGTAATGATGCAACCAAATTTACACTCACAAATGCAAGCCACAACAGTACAATATACTGACCCACAGATACTCCGCTTGTAAAATCAAGTGCATGAAACAAGACTCAAAGACCTTAATTGTGGTTAAATATGAAAAAAACCTGACGCATGATCTTTTCAAAGTAAACCCACCTGCGTGTTATCGGAACCTTGGGCCTCAAGCCGCTTAAAAAAGAACTGGAGAAGATGCTCAACTATGCTAACACCTTTTCCCGCCAATTTACTCACAGAACAGAGACACCTGCAAATTCAAAGGGTTGCACTAATCAAACAGAAGGTACTCTCCTAAAAAAGATGAGCGATATTTCTCGACTACAACTTTCATGAAGACATGCAATCGTCCCCAAAAAAATGAATGTATGTGAAAGGTAAAATGATGTATAGAGCCAGAAGTGATGGTAGTTGAAAGATAGAGGGTACCTAACGCAAGCATGAACAACAGTTAGAAACGAATGTCGAACAATCATATGCTTTAGATCTTGTTCCAGATCTTCTGTGACACTTAGAGGCAGCTTGCGGATCAAGGGTAGGACAGAATCGATAATGAAAATAATACTCTCTAGTAACTGTGCTCCTATTCTACTATCAACCTGCAACAAATACAGGACGAAAGGCAAGTTAGCAACACTTTTAGTTTGAGATCCTACTGTGCACACGCTTCACAGTTGATTTCTTCTCTGGATTAATACCACTATTTTTTCAAACAAAACAAGCATAGATAAGCTCTAAATAGTGTCATTCCTATACGAAACTTAAGAGAATCTTGACAAGATTGGCCATATATAACCTGACTCTTCAGATATGGCTGTAGGGTGATGACAAACTTAGTAGGGTCTGAGGCCGGTGTACACAGACCAGGATCCACCAGACAGAAAGCATGCAAAACAAGTACATAAGGAAGTACTTGCACCTCTCCTTCTTCGCGGCTCATTTCTTCTACCTGAGGGAATAAAAGATGTTTATTATTGGTTCTCGACCAACCCATCAATGCACAGACATGGAGCATTATGTTGACCTGTAATATTTTTTCCAGTAAGCACTGGCACATCAACTCGCAGCGCCTGCGTACTGATGCAAGAGCAACTGGGTTAATACCAGCAGCTTTAGCTGCTTGAGGGAAAAAATCCAGGGCCAGGGCACGCTTAATAATTGTCACAAGAAGCTGGTGATTTGGGGTCCTGCTTAACAACCCAACCATTTGCTTGGTTTTCTTTTCCAGTTCCACTGGAATGGAGCTAGCATCACTAGGAAACTGAGTATGATGCCCTGGAGGTTCCTCAAACCAAAATTCATAGAAAGTTTTGCACACAAGATCCTGCGGATGAACAAATATGTATTATAGATCTTGTATTTAAGCATAATATTACACCAAAAAATGAGGACAATGCATACTAAATACAAAATTACCTGAACGCTAGACTCATCATCACTGATACGAGATAATATCTCAGCGCACGCACTTGTAAATTCAGAGAAGTTGGGATTTGAAGTACACATGTCACGTATTATCTTGATGGCTCGTTTTCGAACACTCACTCCAGTATCCTTAATCCTCTCAGCGACCTTCTCAAAGTACTGCAAAAAATTATCATTGGTCAGCAAAGAAACAGCAATAGTGGGGAATGTGATATAACAATAATGATACAGGGAAAGGTCAATTTACCTTTATAGCAACATCAGGATGTGATGCAATATGCCTACCAACAAGTTCCAGTGCTGCTTCTCTAACAGATATTGCAGAATCACAAAACCTTCCTTCAACAGCCAACTGAACACGCTTATCACACAGTACCTCTGGATCAGCTTCAACAATTATACTAACCTGTCATGGTCAATGACAGAATGTATTATCACCGCTAGACAAGAATAACTGTATTCTGACTTTACGCCCAAACAGAAATAACTATGTGTTTTAACATTTTGCTCACTTACTGCTCGCAAAGCTTTGGCCCTAATATTGGGAGCGTTCTCTCTTAAACTAGCCTGAAAAAATAACACAGTTAGAACAAAGATGAAAACTCAGAAAAAAAGATGCACGCAAAACCCACTAACCAGAAGCATGTGTAGAATCTTATCAAATCCTCTGGAAAAGGAATTATTTAGCCCAAGCGCTAAAGTGATCTTCTTGATAGCATCTCTTGTCAAGAACGAAGTAGTTGCTCCAGAGTTACGGATTATTGACTTTGCTTTCAGTCTGGCAATGTAATATTTGAATTTCTTCTGAGATTTTGGGACATCTTTATACCAAAGGCACAGATAAAACCTGCACAAAGTACCTTCCATATAAGACCCACTGATATTGCAAAATCCATGTGAAAAGAGTCAGGAACAAACCAGCAAATGAAAGTATGCACATCATCAACAGATCCTGCATCCTGAAGGTAATTCAAGAGCATCTGTTGCACAACTTCGGCCTTCGTTATCATATTTGAATTTTCGATGTTTTCTTCTGATTCCAACTTACCAGAACTCTTGGCGTCCGTCTTGCAGTAAGACTGTAGTACAAGAAGTTGCCTCTTGCACACGCAAAAAGGACAGTGCCAATTTTGACTTGGAATGTCTAGTTCCTTTAAACCCAAACAGTCAGCATGAAACCGCCTTTGACAAATTTGACAGACCAATAAGCTCCCAGCCGTTTTACCTAAACAAACAGCGCAATCTTTCGTGCAAACTTGGTCAACGCTAGTTTCACTATCTGATTCTAGTGACGTCCAGAATATGTCTTTACTGCAGAGGACAGCATCACGTTTTAACCTTGCAGCAATTGCACCTAGCAAGTCAATGGCCATTAATCGAGCAGACATATCTTTTGATTTCAGCCCTGCATTATGCAGTAGTATGACACAGAGAACCTGCAAGAGTTGACCTGTCAGAGTGGAAAGAAACATTGACTTGTAACTAGAAAAAAAAACATAGTAACACAGTACATTTACCTCAAGAATAGGAGACACGGATGGATATTCAGGAAGATTTAATGCTGTCAGTAAATCTATAACAAGATTCTCAATAATCAATTTGATCTCAGAAGCATCCTGACCCTTAAAACTCGCAAATCGTTCAAGGACACGAGTCCAGAAGAGGCAACATGTTTCTGTAGCCGCTTCATGACATTTAGTTAGGTAGCCAACATCAACTGGGATCTCCAGTATGGAGTTTCCACTGGAAGCCTGTCTCGAGGTTTCAGGAAGGCTTGTGCTGTTGTGAACCAACTGAATGAGCAAAGCAGTGACCATTTGAATCTGCCTCTGTTCTTCATCAGGGAGAAGATACGCTCTCACTGCTCGTTTCGAGGAAGGTAACTTCCAGAGCAATTGAGATATTTCATCTATCACATATGTTCGGTGTTGAGCATATGAATTATATATCTGCATTAAAGTAGACATTTAAAAATATTTTAAGAACATTACTGCCGTGAAGACAGTGATCTTTAGAACAGAAAACAGAGCAGAGATGTGGAGTAAGTGGAAAGTCTTACACCACCGATTAAGCTAATTGCTTTAAGTTGCAGAAGTTGGATATTTTCCACCAGAAATGTCGTAATACTTGTCTTCAACAATTGTAAAATGCAACTGTCAGACAACCTTTCTACCAACAACAGGTCCTTGAGTAAGCCAAGAATAGTGCAAAGTTTCTGTAGTGCAGTATTCACTGCTCCAGAGATCCTACAAATAGAAATAGCAGATGGGAAAATGTGTGCAACTCATATCAAGAAACGAATGGGTATTAATCAGTAAACCTGTTCACTGCCGACTTCTTCACTTTGCCGCTTTTTCCTATGCGTCGCCTTTTGCTGGCTGAGCCCATGTCATGATCGGGATCATCATCATCATCACCTAGAAAAGCATGTGGCACATATCTATATGTCAGATTTAATTAGAACATAGCTTGTGAAGTAGAAATGAGAACATTGAAAAACAGCATAGCATGCCACAAGGCACAATCATTGTGCTTACATACTAGGATAAAATTCAAGTTTCAGATATAGGGAATGACATGCCATGCATTGGAACAGAATATCCATAGCAAATGCAATTTCCAAAGTAAATTGGAAAAACAACCTTCAAATGCCACATTGTCTGCCGGTTTACTTGCAGTACGGTATGCTGGATCATAAGCAGACATAACGGCCATCATTTGGTGCCTTGAAAACTCCAGAATTCTCTCAATTATCTGATTGAAAGAAGTAAAAGGATAAAAAAATGAGTCACTTAAATATGGTCAAACGGTAGCAGTGAGCAGCTAAGCATTAACAGACTTCAGGGAAAAAAAACACTTAAGAAGTACTCACCTCCTCCTTGTAGAGCTGCTTTGGCATATCACTGTTGGCCATCACTGCAAGCGATGCATGGATTGACTCAAGGGCACCAACAACCAACAACACTGAATCTGAATCTGACTGAAATGTTTTTGCGTGGAAAATGTTAGGTAAAAAAGAAAAAAAACGTATTTGTAACTTTTAATACTAAACGTGATAATTTAACACACAGTAAGAAGAAATAAATCATTAATGCATCCTTGCAAGTCTAAGAAAATATATTTCGAACAGATAAAAAATGACTTTGAGTGAAAGCTAAATTGTATGATAAAATAGTCCATGCGTCAACTGCAACATGAAAGAATCACCACAACTGTAAAGCAAGAGAGGAGCATATAGAGAGCCAAACAGAAAATTACTCACATGTTCACTATAAATGGACAAGCCTTCTGCCCTGTGTATCTGATGATCAAGAGTGTGCAATAATCTCGATAGAATATCAACAGGTACCATATGCAGAAGCATTTTCGACCGTATAGTCATCAATTCATTTACAAGAACACGGACTTCATTAACAGGCACTGATGACCACTCTGCTTCATCCCTATCATCACCAGGGACTTCAGCTCTGCCACAGAAGTCTTCCAACATCTCACAAAAGCTTGTTACGATGGACTCTAAACAAGCATTAAGAAACTACAATTATTTAGAGGGTAGAGGTAAATGCAAAGAAAACAAGGAAACGAGGACAAAAAGACCTTGCAGCACAGATGGATCTGGTTGAACTAAAGACACGTCATCTTTACGTTTCTTCTTTCCCTTTGGCTTCTTGGAAGCAGAAATTTCCTGCAATTTAATTTGGTTATGTCCACACAGAAGAGAGCCACTTGTAGATAAGATTATGATAATGAGCTTACATTCATGGTAATCGTTTCAGGCCGAGAGTCATGATACGCAGTAACATCTTTTGGTGACTGGTTTGTCGAAGGTTCGTGCTGCCAACTATGATCTTCAACATGATTTGATCGTAATACCCTTTGCACAGGTTCAGGTTGGATACTCCTAGCTAAATGATTATCCGTCTGCCGTTGAATCTTGACAGGAACACTTGGCTCATAAGTTATCTTTTGAGGCTCTTCATTGGTAAAGACTGAATCGCAGGTCGGACCTGATAAACTTAAAAATTGTAATAAATAATAAACACAAACATATTGACTCTATCATACACAAACGCAATAACAAGTTTTCCTGGGACAGCCTAACAACTAATAAAGCTTAGCACAATGGAGCGTCGAATAGAGGTTCAATACCATCTGACGGGGTGAACAAAGAAGGAAGATGCTGCTAGGATCAAACATTTAAAGGCATCTTAAATGCGGACCAAATATTCTAAAACTTAAAAGGATTCTTCAATATTTCCCCCGAAACTCCACAAATCAGCCAAAAAAGGAAAAATGAGAAGGCTTCATTTACCGGGGGTAACATACTCAAATGCTCCAGGATTGCATCGTAGAACTTGATCGTATAACTGAAAATGCTCCTCAGAATGACAATTAAGAGCCCTAGCCTCGTTTCTAAGATCCCTGTAAGATAAATTCAGAGAAAAATAAGTTAGTGCCCTCTACAATCATAGTCTCGACATGAATTCCCCCGTGGAACAGAAAATGCCCTCCATCATTACTTAATTCAAGGTTTGCTTTGAAAATAACCGCTTTAACCAGCACAGAACAAAATGTTACTGATCACTTCACCAGCAAAATTACCAAAACCTGAAGACGTAAACATTATCTAATCATCAAACTTTTTTATATTACAATATCAGCCAAGAAAACAACAGATTATTCACTGCTGGCACAACTACTTTTCGTAAATTAGCTGATCGGTTAGCTTCTTAAACTCACATATGAAACACGAGATAATCGACTTAACAATACCTGCAACGAGTTAGATTCATGTATAAGATTCTCAAACCAAAAAGCACAGCGTTTCACCAATCCAATTGACCAAAAAAAAAAGCACAATCTAGTTTCTGATTTCCAGAAGCGAATTATAGTTGCCAAATATGAAAACGATAGATCGCTTACAGGTAAGAAACGTCAGTCGCTTGAAGCATGTTTGCGATTCTACTAGATTGCGCTAGAATCTCACTGCGATCCAACGACCTGTATCCACTACCTTGGCCAACCTCATCGAACAGCTTGAACTCCCCAGGTTCCGCCGCACCGCAGAATATAGGTAACGACGGTAGCGGCAAGTAAGGAGAAACCTCCGACTGAACTGTATTAGCCAAACCAATCCCGAACTGAGTCAAACTCGAACTTAAACCCCAGCCGGAACTGCTTGGATTGCTCATCTTGGGATCGAACTGTAGTCACGAATTCAAAAATTAGGGTTTCAGATATCCGATTTCGGATAATTTCGAAGAATCAACGAGGAATTTGAGGGGATTTGAAGCAAGTTTTATGAGTCATAGAGAGAATTGAGCCCTAGATTGGAATTAGGGAAGAATTTAGAGGAAATTAGGAAGATGCAATTGGCGGGGAAAGTAAAAGAGAAATCTTCCCCTGAAATTTTCCTCATTTTAGACATTAAAATGATTTTACGGGTTTTTTTTTTCCTATATTGAATTACGTTTATACCCTCAATCATCACTTGATAGGCATTTAACAATCGTTGCGTGAGCAGGGATAGTTTCGGGTAGTTAAAAGTTATTTTTTTTTTTTAGTCGGGGTCGTTTAAATTTTGGAACGACTCATTGATGATGTAGTTTTTTTTGTTTCTTTCGACTAAATAATTTAATATAATGATCAACGTTTTGTACAAGCACTAGGGATGGAGGACCACCGGATCCAAGTTTTTACTATCCGGATCTGGATATCCGCAGATAGCTGATATTTAGACGGATAATAAAAAATAACAAATTTTAAAAATAATAAAAAATTTAAAATAATAAAATATTTAAAATAATAAAAATATTATTATAATAATAATAAAATTTTCCTTAAAAAAATTGATATTATAATAATATTTAAATAAATTTCATTTAATTTATAGATTTATTTTAATATATTTAAAATTTTAATAATATTATTAAATATATATATATACAAAACGGATCCGGATCCGTTTTGAGATTTCACTATCCGGATTCGGATATCCGCGTATCGGATTCCGGATCTCAGATATTTTGTCCACCCATAACAAGCACCACAAAAAAATAGCGATCAAAGACAATCACTATAAGAGAAAACAAAAAACATTACAATAGTAAACACTTCATGTAACCAAAAAAGGATAGCCCGCAGCTGTATATGATTGGCCTCAACTTTGAGGCTTCTCATATTTTCTATGGGCCATAACCAACATTCCAATTCCTTTTCACTTTTTGATCCTATAAGACTAAAAGCTTCCATGCTATGAAGCAAAACTGTGCCTTCCGAGTTTTTGAGCACCCAAGCAACCCCTCCCATACTCTTTCCTCTATCTCAAGAGAAATCAATTTGCATTTTAACCACGGCTTTTCCGATGTATTAGGAATTAGTTACCGAGAAAATAGGATATATCTTATTGTTTATATTTGAGCTAATTCATGATGATAAGATCGCATAGATCACATATCGATCATTTGTATTCTATATAAACACATCGTTCATATCAATAAATAGATACAACATTCATTCCAATCAATCTCTTATAATCCTAAACTTTACATGGTATCAGAGCAATTCTCATGAGACCTGATTCATTGCCTATCGGCTACTTTTCATTTTTTTCCAAAATCTCCTTTGTTTTTCAAAATCGCCTCTCGGCAACGATGTCTCCAACAACAACATCTGATCCAAAATACAAAACAATATCTCAGTTTGATCTCGCATCAGGAGATAATTCGGGTGCTGTAATTTTACAGCCGCTACTCAACGGCTTGAATTATGACGAATGGGCACTTAATTTCAGAATGGCGTTAAGTTCTCGTACGAAATTTTCTTAATGGAACCATATCGAAACCTGCAGACAATTCTCCTGAATTCGAAGATTGGGTTGCAAATAATCACTTAATTGTAGGTTGGATTAAACTCACTATTGAACCAAGTCTTTGATCCTCCATCTCAACTCGTGAAGTCGCGCGTGATTTATGGGAAATTATACAGAAACGATTTTCTGTGAAAAGTGGCGCTCGCTTGCAACAGTTAAGGAGTTCTCTGGCCTCTTGCAAACAGAATGGATCATCCATCGATGATTATTTTGGAAGACTTACACGGTTATGGGATGGCATAGCAAAATGTATGCCTTAAAAACGTATTTCATGTGATAAATGTACCTGCGACCTCAACACTGCTCGAGACAAAGAGCTTGAAACTTTAAAAATTCATGATTTTTTCTACGGGTTGGACGACGTTCATGGAGTCATACGTTCTCAAATCTGTGCAATCTCTCCACTTCCAGATCTCGACAGCGTGTACCAAACAACTCTTCAAAATGAGAGTCTAAATGTCGGTGCCACCAAGGAAATTGAATTGATGAGGTTTGCATCAATTGTTAATAGCATCTCGCCAAACATCGACACGTCCATCAAACACATCCGACGCCAGATTTAACCGTGATCCATCACGAATGTGCACGGTTTGTGGTCGATCAGGACACGAGGCTGCGGCTTGCTTCAAGGTAATTGGTTATCCTGAATGGTGGGAGGATCGTACAAAGAGCAAAACTTAAAATCAACTTGGAACAGGAAGGGGACGTGGTTTACCGAAAGCTAATGTGACACAAGTTACTCATCCGAAAGCTAATCTAACAGCATGTACCTCTTCTCAACCACTAACTGATGCAAATAGGACATGCTTGAGTGGTTTCACGGACGAGCAATGGAAAACCATACAACGTGTCTTTGGTCCTTCCAATGATCGATTAAGCGGTATGCTTAAAGACAATATATGGATCTTAGACATCGGTGTCACTCACCATATGACAGGCCAAGCTGATTTATTACACGATTTACGTGATATATCACCTGTTAATGTGAAGTTACCAGCAAAAGAAGATGTTGTTTCTTCGCAACAGGGGACCCACTCTCTTTCTCCAAATTTGTGCATGAAAAATATCTATTTGGTTCCTGGATTTCACACGAATTTGATCTCACTTGGTCAGGTTGTCACTGATCACTTTCTTGTGGTACAACTGACTGATAGATTGTTGATATTACAGGACGAAAATACGAGGATATTGATTAGAGCAGGTGAACGAGAGAGAAAGGGATTGTACCAGTTCAGAATGTGTGAACGAGAAGACGTTGCTTCAAATCAAACGACTGTGTGTACAGACAGTAGCCTATGGCATAGGCGTATGGGGCATGCTTTTTATCGTGTTCTGGGTAAAATCTCTGGTGTTAGTAATAAGTCTTTGGATGAGAATTGTGATATTTGTTTACAAGCAAAACAAACAAGACAATGCTTTCCATCTTCTTCTAATAAACCAAACGAGATTTTTGATCTTATTCATTGCGATCTATGGGGTCCATATCGTACTCCTGCGTTTTGTGGTTCACGTTACTTCTTAACTATCGTTGATTATTGTTCTCGAGCTGTGTGGATTTATTTGCTTCCTAATAAAGCTGTTGTTTCACTTCATCTTCGGAATTTTTTCTCCATGATTGATAGACAGTTTAATAAGAAGATAAGAGCCATCCGGAGTGACAATGGCACATAATTTCTTTGTCTATCGTCTTATTTTCGGGATAATGGTGTCATTCATGAAACATCTTGTGTTCACTCACCACAGCAAAATGGTCGTTTTGAGCGGAAACATCGTCATATTCTTGAGGTTGCACGAGCTTTGAGGTTTCTAACAAACTTCCCAATATAATTTTGGGGTGAGTGTGTTCTTACTGCATCTTATATTATCAATCGAACACCAAGCTCTGTCTTACAAGATCATACACCATTTGAGGTATTATATGGTCATGCTCCGTCTTACAAACACTTGAGAACACTTGGATGTTTAGCTTATGCTCACAATCTTCATACCCACGGTGATAAATTTGAATCTCGGAGTATACGGTGTGTATTTAAAGGCTATCTCTACGGGAAAAAGGGTTGGCGCTTGTATGATCTTGATAAGCGTATCTTCTTTGTTTTCCGTGAGGTGGTATTTCATGAAAACAGTTTCCCGTTTCACACTCTTATTCCTCAAGAATCAGTTGAACAAATTATCACGCCTCCGTCTACAATGGTTGTTGACTCGATTGAGGATACAAATGGTGAAATAGATTCAGCAGTTGTTTCTACTGATGTTGAGAACAGAATTGAGGTGCATAATTTAAATGTTGATGATTCTCCTATTGTTCCCACATTGTCTACGACAGAAACTTTGGGTGTTGGTAAACAGCCTACTAAACCACCTGGATATTTAAGTGACTACGTTGTTGGTACAGTCTCGATCAATCCTCTTTCTCTCCCATCATCTGCTTCACCGCATTCCTCAGGTACATCTCATCTTCTTTCTGATTATTTGACCTCTACATAATTTTCACCAACATTTTGTAGTTATCTTGTAGCTCTCTCAACCCATATTGAATCACAATCATTTAAAGAGGCTATGGAACACGATGAATGACGATTAGCTATGCAGTCTGAAGTCGGTTCTTTAGAGGATAATCATACTTGGGATCTTCAGCAATTGCCACAGGGAAAGAAGGTGATATGTTGTCAATGGGTCTTCCACATCAAACTTCATGCTGACGGAACACTAGAGCGTCATAAGGCTCGCTTGGTTGTTCTTGGAAATCATCAAGTCGCTGGGGTAAACTATACAGAGACGTTCGCTCCGGTTGCAAAGATGACAACCATTCGCTTAATTTTGGATATTGCGGCTAAAAAAAATTATGAAGTGCATCAAATGGACGTACATAACACTTTCCTTCATGGTGATCTTGACGAAGAAATTTATATGAAACCGCCTTCGGGATTTTGTTCACCTGAACATAAGCGAGTATGTCGTCTTCGCAAATCAATGTATGGCCTTAAACAGTCACCGAGGTGTTGGTTTTCTAAATTGGCGAATGCTCTTCAACGATATAGATTCATGCAAACAAAGTCGGATTACTCCCTATTCGTGTTTAATCATGGTGGGATTATAATACACATTTTGGTTTATGTGGCTGATTTAATAATTTCAGGTAACTCGTCTACAGCAATTCAAGAATTTAAAGACTATCTTTCCACCTGTTTTAAGAGGAAGGATTTGGGTCCTGCGACGTACTTTCTTGGTCTTGAAATAGCACGGAGTTCCGAATAATTTTACATTTATCAAAGAAAGTATGCATTGATATTGTTAATGACGCTGGTTTATTATGATGCAAACCAGCTGGGTTTCCCATTGACCAGAACCATAAGCTGTCGTTAGCTGAGGGACCTGAGCTGCCAGAAACGGAACAGTATCGTCGCTTGATCGGTCGTTTGGTTTATTTAGCTTCTACACGACCAGATTTGTCATATGTTATTCATGTCTTATCTCAGTTTATGAAGACACCTTTGGAAGCACATTGGGAAGCTGCTCTCAAAGTCATGCGTTATTTAAAGGGAACTCTTGGCCAAGGCATTCTCTTACGTGCTCACTCATCTCTTCAGTTTACTGTTTGGTGTGATTCAGATTGGGCGGGCTGTCCACTTACATGAAAATCTCTCACAGGTTGGATTGTTCAAATGGGTGATTCTCCAATCTCATGGAAGACAAAAAACAAAATAAAGTCTCATTATCTTCCGCTGAAGTTGAATACCGTGTCATGAATGCTGCTTGTCGTGAGCTGCGCTGGCTGAAGTCTTTACTTTTTGAACTCAATATTGCTCATGATCATCCCATCTCACTTTATTATGACAGTCAAGTTGCTTTACACATCAGTGCAAATCCAGTTTTTCATGAACGAACTAAACATATCGAAATTGATTGTCATTTTGTTCGGGATTGTATTGTTGATGGTCTGGTTAAAGCATCTCATGTTTCAACATCAAAACAGCTCGTTGATATTCTCACCAAGGCGTTAGGAAAGAAGGAGTTTCAGACATTTTTGTTCAAGTTGGGCATTCGAGACTTACATGCTCTAACTTGAGGGGGGTATTAAGAATTAGTTACCGAGAAAATAGGGTCTATCTTATTGTTTAGATTTGAGCTGATTCATGATGATAAGATCACATAGATCACATATCGATCCTTTGTATTTGATGGGAGAGGGAGTTGTTACGCTCTCCTCTTCACCAGGTTTCACCCGAGCGCTACCTACAGGGTAGTCTCGAGAGTTTAACCTGATGTGACCGCAAGTGCACGGTTAAATGCAATTGTATTACAAATGGAATCGATCCACAAAGACTGTGAATAACTACACAGGGATTATAGGCGTAAATCTAATCTAGGCGGATTATATTTGTTTTGGGTTTTTATTCTAAGTCCTAAGATGCGTAAAATAAATAGACAATAATTTAAATAAGCGGTAATTAAATAAGCGATAATTAAATTACTGAAAATAAATTGCGTAAAGTAAGTTGCAGAAAGTAAATTGCATAAATTAAATTGCGTAAAATAAAAATGCAGAAAGTAAATTGCGTAAATTAAATAGCGGAAAATAAATTGCGGAAATATAAAATGCGGAAATATAAATTGTATAAATGTAAATTGCAGAAATTAAAGTGCATAAATTAAATAGCATAAATTAAAGTGCATAAAATAAATAACAGAAAATAAACGTGCATAAATTAAATAACAAAATTATAAAATAACTTAAATAAATAAATAAAAATAGATCTCTAGGGGGAATGAGAATGATTTCAAGGAGTTTATATTTAGGATTTATGTTCTACCTAATATGTTTATGTTTGTCATTTAAACTAGTCAACTCTCGTGGTATGCTAGTCACTATGTCAGACCCACTCTCGTGGCGACTTTCATGCATTACACGCAATCCCATCATCGAATACTAAGTGTTCCTAAACTTCCGCTTGGTATGTCATAACCAAACAGTCTTGTGTTTTTGGATACACGAAGTGATTGGTAAATCTATTTCCGAAACACAGCCCACTCTCGTGGTGAAGCATTTCTAAGGTTTTAATCTAATTTAGCTAAGGATAGATCAATGATTAACTTTACCAAACAACAAACTCGACTAAAGCTAATACTCCCTAATATTCAGATCTGAAGTTTTAACCCACTCTCGTGGTGCTAAGAGCTTCTATTCGCATAACCTCATCTACGATTTGGTTATAACCTTAAGCACATCCCGTAGGATATAGCTTAGCATTAAGATTGAATATTAGAGTAGCTAAAATCGATTAAAAACAGAAAACATATGAAATCCTATAACATAAATCCTATCATCGATCTATACCCCAAAGATCTAAAGGATCTACTCACTCATACCTCTGAGGATGATAGCAGAATATGAGTAGGAAGACATGATAAACAATAAACTAAAGCAGTAAACAAAATAAAACAAGAAAAAGAAGAACTAAATAACTTTTATAAAAACATAAGTGGTGGTTCTCAGAAGTGGCCAAAGGAGGCCAAGAGAGAGGACCTCTTTTACAATGAGGTAAGATGTGTTTTTATAGAGTTTTGGTGGCTTGGAGGAGTCTAGGGCGTCCTTAAAAGGCTCTGGAAGCTCTTAAACTCGACCCAAATCTTTCCTTAAGTTGCATTTCGCATTAACCGAAATTTCCTTTTATGCATAGTGACTCAGCATCGATGAGCCACGGTCGATGCTTGTGGTCGATAGGCTTCTCCAGGCCGGGCGTCGACGAGCCCTGGTCGATGGTTGCGTCAATGGTCTTCGTCTTCGGCTTCGAGTTCGGTCCGAGGCAGAGCATCGATGGCCCTGGTCTGATGGAGTGGGTTGACAGTCCTGCTCAGGAGGAGCATCGATGGGCCTGGTCCGATGCTATGGCTGCTGCTTCCTTCGGAAGTCTCTTCAGATGTCTCTTCGTGATGTTCTTGGCCCGAACAACTGGCTCCAAAGTCCGTGTGGCTTCTTAGGGCTCCAAAACACTCTAAAAGTGTATGATTTCCTCCAAGTACCTATAAACACATAAGCTCATGCAAATACACTAAAACTAATCCTAAATGTTAGTTATATCGTATGAAACTAATCTATAGGAATGCATAAAAACATGTAAATATAAGTGTTATCAGTATTCTATATAAACACATCGTTCATATCAATAAACAGATATAACATTTATTCCAATCAATCTCTTCTAATCCTAAACTTTACACGATGGCCTCCATATTTTCCTAACAACCCTAACTTGCCTACTTTCCCTTACTTCTTCTTCCTCCTCCACTTGTTTTGCTAGGAACCATTAAGAGGAATTCTCCCTGATCTTATTCACCATCTCATTTACCATGAAAACCATTCCTTCAAAGACAAGATTGTTGCGGTTTTTCCATAGTATCCATAAGATCCAGGGAATTGTTATTCTCATGTCCACATGAACATTTGCATTCTATACCAACATCAGCACATAGAAGAAATTTTGGTACAAAGAGTGACTGTCAAAATCATTCTCCGGGTAAGGAATATCAGACATGAGGGGAAGGAAAAAATCATGACATAGATCTTAGTGGCATCTGCTCGTGAGTTACTATCCGGATTCAACCCGCATACTATATATATTATTAGTAAAAGAAAGACTTAGAAAAATACAAAAAAACTACAACAACAATGGAAACAAAGAAAATAAAAGAAGAAATCTCTTAGAGGTCGACGAAAAGTCGCATCGATAGAGAATTGATGTTGTAGCCACATAAGTCCTCCCTTAACCAGTGCCAGTTGTCTTTCAGTCACACTTTACAATGAATGAAACACTCTTTTTCTTTTTTGTTGAGGTTTGTTTCAAACAAAATGACCCAACCGAGAAGCTAACAACCCACACTTCATATTCTTCGAACTTATATTGCGATGAAGGCCAGTATTTAGGATCGACCAATGTATGAACCAAATCCTTGCAATTAGATACAAACAAAAGCGATCCGATCTCATTTCTTCAAACATTTAGCCCAAAATAGACCCATATGATGTGGACTTCAAAACGTATGACGTATACGAGTATTTTTGTCCATAATGGAAACCGAAATGCTCCTAAAATAATCTTTTAGGACCCAAACCACTCCACACAAAGGTTGTTCTTTTCCCATAAGATTCCAATGTTGCATTTTCAACATATTTCTCTCTGGAGTTTTCCAAGACGAAACCTGATCATGGAGTCATATTTTTCCATGTGGCCAACATCCCTAATACGACTTTTTAAATGAAAACTTATATTTTTGGGACTGATATAATTTTCTAAACTTATCTCGTCGAAGGATTAATGGAGGAATGAGATTTAGTGGAATGCACACATTAGATATATGATATATTTTACGAGCAATCATATTTCATATATCTTCCAAAGGAAATAGTTTTATCATTTTATTTTTTTTGCAAATTAAAATGCATATCTTTGGCAAAAAAATGAATATCAAAAATTGGTCCTGGATCCTGGGAGACTACTAGGCATAGCCCAAAACTTCCTTATTTTTGATATTCATTGGTCTAAATCTTTGAATAACACCAGATGACACACAAACAAAAATCTGTGTATTCTAGTATTCTACTATTTCAAAAATGGACATATACACATGCAATATTTGTATCCTTATCCATTTCATATTTTTAAATAAGAAAATAATTTTTTTAACAGATTAAAGATAACGAAATAATAGTTATATGCATTCAAATTGAGATCGATTCATCGAGCTGTTTTCGTTTCAAGTATCTATCTACTAATTACAAAATATAATATAGTAATCTTATAAGATTAGTAGTCCATTATATGCTGATTTTCAACTTAGCCAATTTGGTCCAAAATTTTAAAGTTTTTGATAACTCGTTTAAACATAATTTCTTCGTCGTGAAATTCCTAAAACGAACTTTAACTTATGCAACGATGCTATAGAATTATATATACATATAGCAATTAAGGTGTTATTTTTGTTTGAACAAATGATCCTTTTTGCATGTTTTAAAGGATAATCTTTAGACCAAGTATCTAATATTGAAGCGGACATGTGTGCTTAATGAGTATTTTAGTGTACCTAAGTCGACACTCGACAGTCTATCATGTGAGGATCTAAGTAATGTCTTTATCAAAAAAAAAAAAAAAAGATCTAAGTATTATTATAGCTAATCACTTTACACTGTCTTTTTTACAAAACCCATAACTTTTTTTTTAATGTTTCAAAAACAATTTGTCAGCAATATATATAACACCATTCTTTTTCATTTAGATGTTTTCTGAAAAAGATAACTATATATGGTTAAATATTCATACTTTAGTTTTAATTTATAAGAAATCTAAAATTTATAAATAGCAGAATGATTTTTAAAAAAAATAGATCGAGTAAAGGTAGATATGTTTTTATCACCTCATAAACTCAAGTCATAAAAATAATATAAAAGTAAGAAAGTATGCTAAATTTAGAACATGATCACCTACTTTTGTATATCATGTTTTCAGATTTTTCAAAATGATGTATATATCTAAATCTTAAATGAATTAAAAACAATTGATTGGTCACCACGTCACTCTCCTCTCCTCATATCGTATAAATACATGTTATTTACCTCTCATTTTCCACTCGTTTAATATTCCCTTTATTTGCTGTATCATCACCAATACATTTTCTACTAGTTACATTGGCAAGATGGCTCGTCGTTTTACGGCGGTGGCTGTAGCCTTATTGGCCACCTTGACCGTCGTGGCCTCGGGACACCGACTCATGAGTACCGGTGCTGCCACTGGTGCCAAAGACGCCTGGGACAATGCTCGTGCCACTTTTTACGGTGATATAAAGGGTGGAGAAACCATGAGTACGTTTATTCATTAAAAATAACATATATAAAATTTGATGATTTTTTTAAAAAAAATCTGTTAATAATGTGTGGTTTAAAATTAGTATTATCCTTTGAGGTAAAAAGTTGAATATTATTTTTTGATAGGGTATGTCGTATAAATCAATGAATTTTTTCAAACTTTGTTTAGTAACTGAACTAATTATGTCATGCAACGTTGTGTTTGATCGTATCCAAATTTATATTCAATGGAAAACTAAATATTTGATATAACAAGTCATACATATATATATTTCATATTTTTCATTGGTCAGTGTGTTCTATTGAATCTAAACCAAAATATCAATTTATGTGTATACGTAAACAGAAGGAGCTTGTGGGTACGGTAATCTCTTCGAGCAAGGCTACGGTTTAGAGACGACGGCTCTAAGCACGGTTTTGTTCAATAATGGAGCCACGTGCGGTGCATGCTTCGAGATCATGTGCGTCGACGCTCCACAAGCGTGCATCAAAGGAGCCAAACCTATACGCGTCACAGCCACCAATTTCTGCCCAGCAAACTACACCAAAACAGAAAGTGTTTGGTGCAATCCGCCGCAGAAACATTTCGATCTCTCGTTACCGATGTTTCTCAAGATCGCTAAGTACAAAGCCGGAGTTGTTCCGGTGAAATATAGGCGAGTTTTATGCCCGCGTAAACATGGTGGTGTCAAGTTTCAGTTAACCGGAAATCCTTATTTCTTGATGGTTCTTGTTTACAACGTTGGACGTGTTGGTGATGTGGCTGAGGTTAAGGTGAAAGGTTCGAAGAGCGGTTGGTTTCAGATGCATCGGAATTGGGGACAGGTTTGGGATACCGGTTTGAAGTTAACCGGAGAGAGTTTGTCTTTTAAAGTCACTACAAGTGATGGGAAATTTTTGAACTTTGATAATGTTGCTCCACCTAATTGGCAGTTTAATCAAACTTACGATGGCAAGCTTAATTTTTGATTGGGAACTCTTTTAATCTAGTGCCTTTTTTTTCTTAAATGTATCTTTAAAGTTTAAATATAGAAAGCCCTTTGTCAAAAAAAAAAAAACTTTCAGGTCTTTAGTGTTATGGACATGAAAAATAATTTGGATTTTAATACTTATAATCAGATAAAATAACTTTTATCATATTTCGAGATTATTGTATCAACCTCTTCTTTTCACTGGTAAAAGACATAAACTAATTGATTTTTATTACGTAAATATCATTACTTATTATTTTTTTTTCTTTTAAATGTAAACTGGCTGGGCCGACGCTTATGTAGAGATTTTCTCCATCATCGCCGACGCCGTTAGCTGAGGAAGACGACGCTAAGCTGACGCCGATTACTATATATCCGACGCTGAGGACTAATTAAAGACCATGGATCGATTGATCGAGGAAGTTAAGATGAAGTTAACCATTGTTTTCGCGTCGCGACATTATGCTAATATCGGCATGCATATTATATCGATACGGTAGACTTTTACGTAATATGGTAGGTTTTGGATATAACATAACGTATATTTAAAAAGATATCGATATGAGACTTAGAATATGTAATAATGTAGACTTTGGGATATAACATAATCAGTAGATTTAAAAGATATTCGCACTAACTATAATAATAGCATTTATTAATTAAGATTTGGAGGAAACGAAAAATCGGTTCAATTTTCCCAGTTACTTAGTGGTTTTATTAAAGACACTAGAGTTAAATAAAGTGACTGAGAGTTTTAACAACGACTGTATTTAAAATAACAAGCATCGCAGCTTCGATTGGGAAAATTATCAGATCTTTTTCATCTTCATTTGTCCTCAAAAATCAAAATATCCGATTCTCTGCCGGTGATTCTCGATTCCTCAGTAATCTTTTCCTGCCTTCGCTGCCTTGACACGTTTCTCCAGCTGCTTTCTCCGGCTGCAGCTAACTCGCTTTTTTCGCTTTTCTTGTTCTCAGCGTTTAGCCATCTTCTCCAAGCCTTCATCTTCGCCGGGCGATTTTATCTTCTCTCTCGCGGGCGCTATCTTATCTTCTCCGACATCTTTTTTCTCAAGTCCCGCTCTCTCGTGTTCTCCGGCGTTAGCTCGCTTCCTCGACGCCTTCTCAAAAAAGCACGTAAGTTTCTTATCGTGATATTCTCTCTCGTTATGAAATTTTAATATTGGTCAGACCGAGAAAAGTTTCAAACCGAAGAAAATGATTTTAGTTGATAGGTGATTTTACTTAACGATATGGTAGATTTTACTTTTAAAGTTATGATAGACTTTTACTCTATGTCTGTAATTTAATAAGATGACTTTAAATAATTCTTCGATCATTTCTCTCGATTGTGGTTTTACCTTCGCCATTCTCCGCTTATATAATATGCCAAATTTCGCTTTCTCCTACATACGACCACCGAGACCGTAAGTTACTCTTCTTCATCTTCTTCGCTTCTTCGCTTTCATCTTCGCCTTTTTTCGCCTTCGCTCTTTCGCTCTTCATCGCCTTCGCCTTCGCCTTCTTTCGCCGTCGTTTCTTCTTCTCGACTTATCGTTTCTTCGCCTTCCGCTCTCTCTTTGATTTCGGATATTATGCTACAAATATTAATTTAACTTTATGTTATAGCAGAACTCAGATGCTGCAGTAATTAACTTTATCAGACGTTTATACTGTGACTTTATCAGATGGCATAAGACTTACGTGTCTTTCAATAAGACGAATACTTGACAGAAGAAGATCGAGAACACCTCATTCTGAGGTTACAGATCGGCTGAGGGATAGGACGCAGTGAAGGTGAGTCAGTTCCCAGCTGTTTTTGTGGTGGGCAATCACACCTCTCATTCACGGAGCAATCCGGGTAGAAGATTTTTACTACTGAGGGTCGATGTGAAAAAATCGGTTTTATGTTGTTTTTGTTAGAGTTTTATGTAAGTATTGAATACTTTGTGATTGTCTTTTGTTTAGGATGGTGGTTGCCATATATGGAAATGGTGGGATGAGGCAATGATGGAGGAGTTATGTGACATGAAACAAGAAATTTTGGAACTAGGCGATGGTGAGATCTTTAATCAGCGTCGTCGAGGTAGCGATAACTCATCTCACGAATTGTTCATGCGATTGATGAAAACTAACACTAAAGGCGCTTGTTGACCGAAGGAAATGACAATGAGATGAAGCTTTTGTTTACGTCTTGGTATTCGCGTGATTGTTGTGGCAGATCGTACATTTGTTTGTTTAAGTAGATGTTGTTATGTTTGCTTTGTTGTTTTTTTGTTGTCGGTCGGTATTAGAAATCTAATTCTACTATGCTATGTAAGGAACGTAATGACTTATGATTTTTGAATGAAAAAATACTGGTAAAAGTACAAAAGTTCTAGTAAACACGATAAGATTTCTGATGAAGTCTTCCCATGATTTCACTTCTTTCTCTTTTTGACTGACTCGATTAAGTAACACTATCCATCCACTGTACCATCACTACCGCGTTTTCTCCTATGTCCTCATTAAGTAGAGCATTAAAGCGATCTTGCTTGATAAGTAAAACAAAAGCAATGTTCTTGAGGAGAGAGGCTTGAAAGATTCATGAGTTGTAAGGAAGCAAATCTTGGATTTGAAGTTGAATAGTCTTAAAGATACAAAAGTTACACCACCATGGGAGATAACAAATGCAGGGGAGGTATCTGTTCTGTACAAATTAAAATCTACCCATCGAATATAAAGTCTACCAAAATTCAAAATCTACCAAATTAAGTCTTCCACTATGTGAACAAAGTCTACCACATGGAGAGGTATCAGCCGTAATACAAATTAAAAATCTACCCCATCGAAATATAAAATTTACCAAAATTCTAAAATCTACCAAATTACACTATGTGAACAAAGTCACCAAAACAAATAAATCTATCGTGTAAGGCTCTTATCATAACCAACTGACCAAAAAATCTACCATAAATAACTAGATAAATCTACCACTGATTCAAAAATCTACCATCGTAAGCTTAAGTCACCGAAAACCTAAAGTCAAAAAATCAACAAGTTAACACTGGTTTAAAAATCTCCGTTAACAACACATATTATCGTTAGTAAAAATAATATCTTAACATGACAAAGTACTACTGTGCTTCCAATTAAACTATAGTAACTATGGTGAATTTCCGTAAATCTACCATAACCACAAGCCAAATCTCTACATTTCAACTAAAATCTAGCTTGCTTTAATATAAGTCTAACGTCAAGATACTTTTCCAAGTAAGTCTACCATTTCATACAAAATTAAGCCTCATTCTCAGTAGTATCGTCCGAGCTCTAAAATCTACCGTCATACCTCTAGTAGACTTAAGTTTTTCGCACGCACGTAAATTCATTAATTCATTTTCGTTATTACGTTTTTGTCTTGAATTGAGGGTAAAACGATCATTTAAAACTTAATTAGATCGTTTCAGTAATATTCAAATATTAAGATTGTTTTAATAATAAAATTTAAAAATATAGGTTAATTTAGCTAACCAGTGTTTTAATATTCTATTTATATGTGAGTATTTCTAAATGTTCATACAACAAAACATCTTGGTAAAAAAAAATTTATTTTAAAACATCTATTATTGAAGAACGGAGATCGTAATATTTTTTTAGTTAATGCAATTTACTTTTCCGCTTAACAGATATAGTATTCAGCATGGCAGACAAAACAAGCAAATACAACTTTTTTAATAACCGTTAATAAAGAATAAAAACAAAATTGCTTCCCAGCAAAAGTATAATTAAGATTCAACATTTCGGAATATGAAGAGTATACAAAACCGTAAAGACAATAAGCTTTCTCCAGTAGAACTTACAACAGTCTCATTCCAAGATCGGGAATCGTTGATCAATATGGGACTAGAACAGAAAATCTTGGTGTTTCTGAATTCCACATTTCATTTAAGAAAAGAATTAGTCGAAAGATTTTGGATTTCAGACCTCTTAAGAAATTGACTAGAGTTTCTTTGTTCCACATTTTATGTAAGAAAATATATTGTCAAAAGATTTAGGATTCCATACCTTTTAAGAAATTGCGATTCCGGATGAAATCCGCAAGTTAGAGTCTGCTCCTCCACTGATTACGCTCTCTCCTTTCCACCAGTCCGCAGATAAAATCTTTCAATCCAAGTTTTTTTGGCACCATTAGTAACAAAGAAAAGAGTAGACGATAGAAGATAAGATTGTGTTTACTTTACCTTGTCATTGTGTGTATCGATAACTGATAAAGGCCACTGTAAAAGGAAGAAAACTTGTTTCAAATAGGGAAAACCGTGGGTTATAAACGGAAAGGAGTTAGTGTGCTTTGTAATTACAGCGGTTCTGAGATCCCAGAGCATGATTTTGCCGTCATAGGAAGCGGAGAGCAAGTGATACCAAGAGCTTTTGTGCCATTTACAGGCGGAAATCCATGATGAGTGTGAAGAGAATTGAAACACGGGAGCGGATGTTCCTACAGAGTCAATGAAGAGAGTTTATCATCCCAAAATACAAACCCGGTCTGTTAATTGACTTGCTGTGTGTTCGTATGGATCTCTCACCTGGCTTACGAGGATCCCATACTCTAAGGATAGGATCTGAGCCACCAGCAGCTATAAGTGCAGAACCTTCACCGCCAACATCAACCGTGTTGAGAGCTTTTCCACAGAACTACAATTTGACAGAAACAAACCGGATCTAAGCTTCGGCGGAAACAACTTAAAAGCATTAATTTTACAACAACGGCTTGTCTGGTGTGTCTATATATATGAGAAAGAAAAGAAGAGTGAGAAGGCATACCAAGTTCAAAGAATCTTTCCCTGTCTCAACATCCCATCTTCTTACGGAATGGTCCCATGAAGAGGAATAAATTACTTCATGCTCTGGCCAAACAACTGATGAGACACACTGTGTGTGTCCAACAAATGTAGTCACCGCCTCTCCCTGTAAGAAATTCAATATCATAATTGATATCAGACACTTGAACTGAGAAAACAAAACTATTGGAGTACATCTCTCTCTTTCCCTTGATTTGAAGAGCAGATTGTACGTTTCAAAAGAGTTTGCATATCATCCAGACTTTATTGCAGGTACCTCTGACTGAGATTCGTCAGCCTGATTATTCCCTTTTCTTTTCTTAACTGATACTGACTCCCCTTCTGAAGTAGACTCATTTGTGTTCCATAAATTGATCGTGCAATCCCATGAACTCGAGCAAACCTAAATTACATTATACAACAAAAAGATGGTTAGCTCGAGGAAATATAGCAAAGTAGTTTCGCTTGCAAAACACAAGTAAAGCGCAAGGGGTCACAGCAAACCATGTCCCCAGATTTCTGAGCTGTAACACTTTGCACTGACGCCTTGTGCCCACGCAATATTTTGTAAGCCGTAACTCTTGTAGAAGAGTCAACAGATTCATCTGCATCAAACTTCATACAGGAAGAGATGACTTTAGTCGGACGGAAAATAACCTCTGGTTTTGAGTATGATCTAATATCTTTACCTTAAACAATCTCAATGTCCGATCTTTAGAGGCAGTGGCTACAGTAACAGTTTCTGCATCTGGATGCACGAATCAACACAAAAAGACAAAAGTTAGAAAAGGGAAGGAAGTGATTGATGAGCAAAAAAAGGAAAAATCCTTCTTGCTAATATCATTTGTTAATACAGATTTCCCATGCTAAGCTCATACCTTTGGAATTAACTACAGCAACAGAGGAGATAGCCCCAGAGTGGCCTTCTAATATGTGTGAACACGATCCAGCAGAACTCCATACCCTTATCAGAAGAAAAACTAAATAATCTAAGATTCTTGCAAATGTTGAAAGCAATACAAAACTACAGAAGATAATCAGAAGCGTACAAGATAGAATAAATGAGTCAAATGACTACCTTCCTAAACCGTCATAGCAGCCGGTCAAAATGAACCTGCAAATGGCAAAAGCGAGATCAAGAAAACCACAAACACAATGTTTAGGAACAAGAACAAATGACTATATTAATCTTTAACAGTTATTCGGATCACCTGAATTGTTTAGTTTTAAGCTAAATCCACAGTAGGAAAAAATTAAGTAAAATTATAACAACAATGATATAGCAGTCGAGTATCAGTTCTATGATTTTCCATATGGCATCAACCGACAGGTGGTTGTGCAAAAAAAAATTGAATAAGAATTTGTAAATCAATTTACTGGTGTAATAGAAAAAGAATTCATAAAATACGGCAACTTACAGGGCCGTTCTACATCATAGAGTAAAGCAGTAGAAAAGAATTTACCTGGGAGAAGAACCATTCACCGCACTGACCCAGTCATCATGCAACGAGGGTTCTTCCTCCTTCCTTGGTGTCACAGCCCTGATGTATTCGATTTCAAGAGTTCGTTCCTGCAAGAACCAAAGAACATAATTAAGTATATGTTTCCAAGATAAAGAGCTATGGATTAATTCCATAGCTGTAGACGCTCCATTGAAATTAAAGGCCAATTTGCTACGCCTCAAGAAATGAAAAGTTACATAAATCACACTAGTTGATGTGAAATAGTGGAAGATGAGGATTCAAAACATTACCGCCGATATTCCTTTGGCCAGAAGAAACTCTTCAAGTGACATCCGAATAAGCTCCCCATCAATCAGGAAATCAAATGGCTCAGTTTTCCACTCAGGATTATCTGTTCATCCAAAGATAATCTTATATACCTCAATGCATAATAATTATAAGAATTTCAGAGAGGACTAATACTAATCCAGGTAAAGATTTAAAGATGTTTTCATGTACGCTCTAATTCATAAGAACAAACAAGTTCCTAAACAGAACTACCAACTCTCCAGTAACACTTAGGGGTTTGACATCTTTAAACACTAGCAATTGAAAACTAAAACCCCTAAAAAATTAACGATGTACAGTGGAGATATGGGGAGAAGAGGCTACCCGATTCGATAATAGCATTGACAATGGAAGAAAGACCGAGACGAGTGACATTGGAAGGGATGGCGACGGGGTTGACCGGAACTTTGAACGGAGAGTCAAGCTTCGTCACGAACTTAACGTGAAGTCTCCTAGATACATCTTCTCCTTCGACATCCATTTTTTGCCTCTTGACTTCTCCGATGGCCTTGTTACGGAGCAAGAAGAAGACGCGGTGATAAATTAGGGTTCTGGTTCTGGTTCGAGGAGATGAGTGTGGAAAAATCACCCAGACACACAGGGTTTAAGGATATTATTAAAATTACGGAATTGACCTCCCTTTCCGGTTTAGTTCAGACCGGGTACTCGAACAAGAGGAAAAATGCGGTTCGATATAGGATCAATTTTGGGCCCAAAGCATTTGGATCTTTAAAATAGGCCCTTCTCAGGCCTTTGCTTATATAACATTAGGTTGGTCGAGCTTACTAACAAATTGCTAAAAATGGTGGGAGTGGTAAAAGAAAACGAAAAAATAAATAACTGAAATCAGCAATTTATTTCTCTTCACACACACACATTACATTAGCCTTGTTAATTACAAACAAAGTTATTTATCTTCTTCGATTCTCTCTAATTACAACACTCTAGTTTCTTCTGCTAAAAATCTAACAATATTTTTCTTCGATTTTCTTTTTGTTATATCAGCAGCATCATTCATCACAACGGCATGGACACCATAACCGGACACAACTTAAACTGGATTCCTTCATCGGTATTCTTTCTATGGATTGGAGTTTGGCCTCTAATGAATCGATTCTTAACATTCACACGGGAAATGTTACTCTGTCTATAGAACTTGGAATCATTGGGATAGCTGCTGCGTTGAAATTGGATGAAACACATGAATCGAGAGAACTGGTTAACCATATATCCGAAAGAAACCCGGTTCTTTCTCTTCTTTTGGTTAAGAGTGATGATGAGATTAAAGGAGAAGAACACAAAATTTTAGTTGCATCCGGTAAAGAATATGAAGAAAAAGAAGAAGTAGAAGATGATGGGAAGAAGATTAAACCAGAATATTCAAACTAACCGGAAAACCAAATAATCGAAGCAAATCCGGTTATTTCTCTTCCTCCGGTTAGGGAATCACAAGATGCTAAGAAATCAGACTCTGAGAATGATTACGGAGATGATGAGAGCAATGTAGAAGAGTTGATCAAACTCAATTGCAAAGAACAATATATTCCAGATGTAACTGTTAAACATGAAGATAAAGAGACAGTTGAAGATGACGGCTATAATGTGAAGGAGATTATACAAGACGATTCAAGCATTTGTTGTCGTTCAGACACGAGCAACAACAGTATCTCCTCTTTCACATTCCCCATGTATCCATGTATAAGTCTGCTTTGTTTCTTTCAGAATACTTGCACCACAAGAAAACATTAGCCCTAATTCTGTTTATAATCAAAAACTCATTCTTATTTTTCTTTTTCATTTATGGCAGACTGCATATTAGCGAGGATGGAAGTGTCAAAACGCTGTCATTGGAAACCATATGGAACGTTTGCGATAAGCGGCTGGAGTTGTCTCAACCGCAAACGCAACCGCAGCCGCAATTTTATTTCATCCCAGCAACTCATACTCTAACTCAGCTACCGCCGCAAAGGAAGTCGTCGTTGTCAAAGCAATCGTCTGAAACTCAATCGCAGAAAGCTTTTAGGAACTGCTGGTTCCTGTGCTTCAACACCTCTTTCGACAATGGCAGAATCAGCGGAGGTTTCTCTGGGGAAGCACGGACAAAAGATGTTTTGAAGCTAACATTACATATTGGAGAAAAATAATTAATGCATGGCTAATTAGGAATGTTCAGCATTATCTACAATATTATCTACTTGTTTCCATTAATTTAAAAGTTAAAATATACAAAGGCCTCGAATGTCATTAAGTCATGTCAAACGAAAATCTCAATAAAAATTCAAACACCAAAAATGGAAATATACAGAGTTTTTTTAAAAAAATCAAACCAAAAAAAAAAAAAACAACAATATATACTTCCAAAGGACCAAAACCTACTAAATATTCTATAAGACTTTCTTGTACACCATATTCATGGTTTTCCTTTGGAGATTTTCATCTTTGTTGGTTATTAGTATTTTCAATCCAAATTTGGATGCTACTTACCCATAAATAAATACAGGTCTTGGTAGAAACAACCCCACTCTCTTGTCATTATGTTTTTCTTATCCTCTTATTTATTTGTCATTACAAAAATTTGTTTACGTCTCATCCGAAAAGAGAACTTTGTTTCCGGTGGAGACACAAAAATTATGGTGGGAAAAGTTTTTTAACCAACATTATTACATGTTATAATTAACCCCTAGTTTCGATAACATGTAGCCATATGAGTAACAATAAGGTTCATCGAATTACATAAAACTTCGTTAGGGTCAATGTTCATAAGAAACATGATAGAGGCATCAATCTTTAAACTTTCCATGAGACTTAACATCTTAAGTCTTAACCAACAAATTTTAAAAATTTATATAATCGAACACATATGGAATTGTCGTTAACAAACTTAGAATTAAAAAAAAAAATTAAAAAATATATTAAATTCAGGTCTATAACCAGTTTTTAGAATTCAGTTTGAACATGTGGCTAGATTAAATTCAATGAAAAATATATATAAACTAACACTTAGATTTTGAATGGTAACTCTCCCACACAATACGAAACGATTTCAATAATAACAAAAAAATATATATAAATATACAAATATATTTATACTTTTTGTTATTATTCTGCGAGTTATTGGTTATATTACACGTGACTTTCATTACAGGGAGTAAGATTTAGTTTAGGAATTGCTGGAATTTAAAATTAAATATAGCAAAAGTTGTTTTTAATGAAAAACAAGGAGAGCGAAAAAAAAACATGAAAAGAAGGACACGTGTCAGAATAATAGAGCATCGTCACGAGATCGCTATCTGCTCAGTCGTGAAATTATCATTCCCTCTTTCCTTTAATCATCGGCTTCCGCTTATATAAGCTAGGACGAAAATCTCACATTTTCAATATAACTCTCTCTCTCTCTCTCTGGATCGAGGGGTTTAAGCTGGGTTTTTTTTTTATCGTTGCCCTAGAATTTGGCGCCTTTCTACTTCGATTTGGTTTTCTTGGTACCTCCGTAAGCCATAAATTTCTCCCAATTTTACTCCTTTCATTAGGGTTTCCCATTGAGTTCTTCGCTAGTGTATCTGCCGGAATTTGTCTGCTCCTTCTTCCTAGTTGATTCTGCTGCTCCGGAGGTTTTTACAATGGGGAAGTCTTCTTCTCCGGTAAGCATTTCGTTTCTGTTTAACGGATTCGTTTTTAATCGGTCCGTTCTTATGCCGTGAACCGGATTCGCTGAGTTTCTAGGGTTTTCGCTTGGGGCGACTATTGGTTTTTATTTGGGGAAAGGATTGAAATTTATCTAAGTTCAATTTTCGTTTCCTGAATTGGGCAACTGGGTTCTTATTCTTCGTTCTTGTATCTCCTCGGTTCAATTTCTGTTTCAGCTAAATGTCAATTTGATGTTTATTTCTCCCTCTTGTTGCTTTTAAGGTACCGAGATGAGAACTCCGTGGGGAATGAGCTAAACAATTTCGGTCTTAAGGAATGCGCATTTCGTTGGGTTGATTCAAGAAATGGTTCTACATGTTACGCTGTGTAAACTTGTAATAAAGGTTGAATATGACCAATGGAGGAGGGGAGGGTGGAAGTCAGCGGAGAGAATTACAGGGGAAAAGAAGTATTTTTCGTGGCAATGATTTTGCCTATGCTCTCGCTAGAATGGCCGTGGCGCAGATATGTGAGAGCGTTGAGATGAACAGTTATCAGGAATCACAGACACGCGAAGGTGTGAGATTCAGTTCTTTTCAAGAGACTGCTCTTGAAACACTAACCGATGTAATGATCCAGTACATCCAGAACATTGGGAAGACTGCGCAGTTCTATGCTAATATGGCTGGTAGAGTAGAAGGTAATGCTCTGGACATTGTTCAAGCACTAGAGGATCTGGGTTCTGGACTGGGTTTCGACGGTGCTCATGATGTTGAGCATTGTCTCGCTGATTCTGGTGTAGTCAAGCATATTATTCGTTATACCGGAGAAGCGGAGGAAATGCCTTTCGTTTATTCTCTTCCCCGTTTCCCTTTTAACAGAGGAAAAAGACCAGCTCCTAGCTTTTCCGAGATCGGAGCAGAGCCACCAGATGAGCATATTCCAGTTTGGCTTCCGGCATTTCCTGAAACCAAGATGTCTAACGGGTCAAAGGAGACTAATGTTGACAAAATACAAGGGGGTGTGGAAAGTAGAGAAAATGGACCATCTTTCTCGAGTATGCAGCAGTCTGTCGATGTTGATAGGTTAAAATTTCAGAAATCCATGGATCAAAAGGATGTTCAGAAACCAAAAGAGGAACCAGAAGGTAACCCATTTCTTGCTGCACCACTTTGGGTTGCAGAGAAGAACGTGTCACGTGTGTTTTGCCCGTCAGAGCTTACAAAGGAAGAAATTAGCACTGACCACGTTCCTGAGAAACAAATGGGCAAGAGCCATCACATTCCAGCACTTGAGGCATATGCTCCTTCTGATAAGATCAATGACAAGAACAGATTAGCTGAAACGGAAGATGGAGAGAAAAGAGATGGTGCAAGAACACAACGAAATTTGCTTCGTTTCAAGATTGAGACTCGAAAAGCCTCTGTGTGTTGGACGATAAATCAGTGCTTAGTGGAAAAGGGTTGGTTTCAAGAGGATGGAGACAAGAGGGAGAAGAAGGTAGAACGCGAAGAAAAGCGAGAAAGTATTGACACAGATGTAAAATAGGTATTTTGTCATTTAGAATGTAGACGGAATATCTTTGCATCCTGAGTTTAGTGATAGTTTGCAATTGAATACGTGACTTTTAGGGAAAGAAATTTTTTTACCGACTCGAACTGCCAGAGGAAGAGAAGGTTGTTCGGTCTTTAACATCATTTGCTGGTGAAACATTCTGTTTTAAAATGAAGATACAACATCCTCAGTTCTAGTTAAACTTGAATACTTTAGATGTGGCAGAGTTAGTAATTCAAACTTAATTCAGAATTGTTGGAAGAGAGGTGGTGTTTGGTCTTTATTAGAGGTGTTAAAATGGGTGCAAACCGTCAATGCTGATAAGTTGCTTAAATGGTTTTGAGTTGATCAGCTCATTTGTTAAATGGTTTGAGTTAACTCATAACTCAAATTAATTTGATGGTTTTAATGATTAAATGAGTTGAGTCATCGGACATAAAAATAAAATAATTAATTAATAAATAATTTAATTACAATAAATATAAAAATAACTAATAAATCATTATTATCATTATATATTATCATTTGCCATTATAAATGATGACGTAAAATATAGATTCCGTTTTACGGCGAGAGAAATTATGAAATCACATTTTTCTTGGAAAATTACGGAATCATGTTTTTAGCAAAAATTGTGGAATCGATTTTTTTGCAAAGTTGTGAAAGCGTAATTTGGGAAAATATGGGAAAATGCGGACTTATTTATGGCGGAAAAATATGGACTCGTGTTTTTGGCGGGAAAATACGGACTCGTGTTTATGAAACGAATAATCGAAAGCAGTGTTTTGGCGGGAAAATTATGAAAATGTTTTGGTGGGAAAATTATGAAATCGTGTTTTTGGCGGGAAAATTATGAAAGCCGTGTTTTTGGCGGAAAATTATGAAACATTGTTTTGGCGGAAAATTATGGCAGTGTTTTTGGCGGGAAAATTATGAAAGCCGTGTTTTTGGCGGGAAAATTATGAAAAGTGTTTTTGGCGGAAAAATTATGAAACCGTATTTTTGGAAAATTATGAAAGCAGTGTTTTTGGTGGGAAAATTATGAAATCGTGTTTTTGGCGGAAATTAAAACATTGTATTTGGCGGAAAATTATGAAAGCCGTGTTTTGGCGGAAAATTATGAAACATTGTTTTGGCGGAAAATTAAGTGTTTTTGGCGGAAAATTATGAAACCGTATTTTTGGCGGAAAAATTATGGCAGTGTTTTTGGCGGAAATTATGAAGCCGTGTTTTGGCGGGAAAAGTATTGACTCATGTTTTTGGCGGGAAAAATCGACTCGTATTTTGGCGGAAAAATTGTAGTATGATGATGATATGATGATGAAATATGATATGCGATAATGATATGATGATGTTAGTATGATGGTAATGATTATCTTAAGTATGATATTTTAATGGGTAAATGGTTGTCATGCAATTCTGACCCACTCATATTTAAACTCATTGAGTCAATAACGCATCAATGATTATCATGCTTCATTTAACTCATCAAGTCATTAGGATCCAAATAGTATGACCATTAGGGTTAATGAGTCGGATCGGATTGGGTCGACCCATTAGGTTTGACCCATTTTGACACTCCTAGTCTTTATATTACTTGAGGTTTGCTGAAATATTCTTCTTAATGGATATGACATTATTGAGCTTTATCTTGAGCTGAGTCTTTACATAAACAATTAAGAAGAGAACATAAGAAAGAACCAAGAAACCAAATGTTTTCAACTCTGTAAAATGGATGATTTAGATTCCTTGATTTACAATTCTAGGTGAAGATTAATTAGGAATATTAGCAATGGAAAAGCTGCCTTGGTTGCCCACTGAGCATTCCTGGAAAAGCTGCAACTTCACTTGTCACAACTTCACTAATCAAGTCCTTGAAGATTAGCCTCTCAATGTCTAACACTAACCCCGGTATCTCTCCTTCAATCTCCTTCCAGTTCATGCCATGGCTTTGTAGGTCCTCCCAAATGAGGTCTTCATCATCCTCATCTAAGATACATTTAGAGTTTTGTTGTAATCGATCAATCTCTGAACACAGAGTTTGCAGAAGCTCTTTCCCTCTTGAACCTTTTTCGGTTAACCTTAGCGGGCTGGTCGATGATATTAAGGATGGTTGCTTCGTACACCCGTCTGCAGCGAATCTGCGAGCTAAGATCTCGTTGATGGTATCAAATACGAGCTTCCTCTTGCTTCTCTCTATCAGGTTCGCTGTTTGTTGTTGTCCGAATCCTCTGCCTTTGTGCTTGTTGTCCTGTAGACTCACATTGCTTGTCTTGTTCTGTTCCAGTACAAAGAAAAGGCTCGGGTTGATCGGTAGGTGTGCTTGGTGCAGCTGAATGCTTATCATGCTGTAGTCGATATCTCTTAGGAGCCCTGATGCCAACAGTATCTCTGCGATGTACTTGTGGTCACCGTTTTTGAATTCAGCATCATCTTCCATGAGACCGTCAATAAGTTCGGCATCAGGCTGCTTTAGACTCGCGTTACTCTCAGGCCACACAATTGATCTACATAAGTTGCTGTGCTTGTTCATCCACTGGGACTCTTCAGAACTTAGATCATCGTCCTCTGTGGCAAGAAAGATAGTAAAAGTGAGAATATTAGACAAATCAAAACTTGCAATCTATTTAGGATATTGTGGATAAAAGTAACGAGTTTAATATCAATGAACTTGTAGTTTAACCGAATTGATCATATTTATTTTCTAGGCTGGGAGAAAAATTGAATATTAGTCTTGAAATATTTTGAACCTTCCCAGTGACTCACCTTTAAAGACAATGGATATCTTCCTCACAGGGGATGGTGACTCATCTTCGTCGAAAGCTACATCAAGAACTGAAACTGGGCTGGGCTGCTCCACTGTAACTTTCAGAGGTTTTGGCAACGACCTCATTCCCAAGTCTGGACTCTGCATTGATAAATAGATGAGATTCTGTTAAACATGCACTAGTTAATAACTTGTGAAGTGAATTTTCAATAGGAGAAAAGTTTATACCCTTTGTTTCGGGGTATGCTGCTCTGTAATGTCGCTGTTCCTCTCAAAGTTATACCTGCTTGTAACCTCAGTATCAAGGTTAGAAGCCAAGCTGACATTGCTATCAGATCTTAGACTTCTCAAGTCACTGCTTTCGTCACTAAAATGGTCTTCAGATTGCTGTAGGCCGCGAGATTTTATCCCTGGTTTTCTTCTCGAGGGGACTGACTCTGTCTGTTGCCTACCGAGTTGTTGTCTCTGGGTCTTGTTCGGTTCTGGTTTTGGAGATGTCGGTCGAGACTGCTTCTTGAACCCGAGCTTCTTTGGTGGTGTTCTTGGGCTGACACTAGGCTTCTGGATCTTCCCTGACTTGGCCATGTCTCTTTCCGACTGAAATGGTCTGGTACTAGTGTTTTTCATTGTGGAATCTGTCAGGCCCTTGTAAAATCCCGGCCTCGGGGTCACATCCATGGCACTCTGCTTCCTCGGAATGACTTTCTGGGTTTGCCTCAGGTTTCCAACCTTGACATTTGCTAAAGCAACGTTCCGTGGGGAGAAAGAGGCGGAACCAGAAATGCCCGTCTCTCTGAAGACTGGAGCCGCAGCTGCTTGCATAACCACGATAGAGGAAGATTTGAAATTCTTGGATGACGGGCTTGTTGCAGATGGAATTGGCTGATCAGTTCTCTGCATAATATTGGTTGAACATAGAGTTTTGTTGTCATCATCTTTGCTTATCAACTGCTGCGTCTTCTCCATTGCTTCGAGTATTTGCTTAAGAGCTCTGAGGTCTTTCTCGGACTTTTTGAACTCAAGCTGCGAAAGCCGCTTCTGTATCTCACCATAAACTGTCAGCGTAGTAGCGTCTGCTGCTTTGACTTGGTTCTTGGCACCATCCACTTGCGTCCATGGAGCTGCTTTCATAGGATACTTAGCAGGCATCATCTTTTTGATTGCATCAGAACTTCTTGATCTCTGTAGATCTACGTCCACTCGGGAAGTTGGCCTCGGGGAGTCACAGAAGCGATTTTCTCTACCCTGAACGGTCACAGGCTCGTCTGGAATGACTTCAAGACCCATCAGTTTTGCAACGACGCTTGATGGTGTTCTTCTGTGACCCGTTACAAGCTCTTGCGGCTCTGGTGAACAGCTAGATCTTGCGCTCCTAAAGGAATTCGATCTACTGTCTAATGACAACCTCGGGGTTTCTTTCAACTTGGCGCCTGTCTTTCTCGTCTCCCTCTCATCGTAAGAGAACCGAGGACTGTCTTTCAGCTTCACTACTTTCCGCCCCTCGATCCATTCGTTAGAATTCGGAGATGGTGATGATTCTTTGAGAAGCGACACATTAGCTCTGGCTGATTTTGGCTGCTGAGACAAGGCTTCTTCATCTCTAGTTCTTGTCTCCTTATGAATGGAGCTTTTCACAAGCTCCCTCAAATCACTCGGCATCATTAAACCACCCCACCTTGGCGACCCATTGGTCGGTTCTCTTACCGAATTCTCACCATTACTCGTTTGAATCAAACCGGGCTGTTCAAACTGAGAAGCCGTGGTGCTAATATCTGCAGATGAGAAGCTAGAGGAGCATGGTGAAGAAGAAAACGACAACCTCGAGGACGATTCAGAGGAGACTGCCTTCTGTTTCTCCTTCGCAGCCTTCTTCTTCTTACTCTTCTCCTGCAATTCCAGTACATTTCAGTTTTAATATTCATTTTCTTCCATGGAAATTATCATTTCTCAACTGGTTACAGATTTCTTACCGTTTCCTTCTTATCCGTTGAAATGTTGATATCACCGACATTGTCACTTGTTTTGCCTGCAAAAAAATTCCCCACCAAATTTTAACTGTTAACCAATACATAGTTCTGTTAAGTATACACCTATAGAGAATTCTAAAGACAAGGCATGTTCTGTAGCTTTGGTTTCTTTCATCTTTTTGTGGTCCTGATCCTTGGATTTAGGATCTTAGTCAGGAACTAGAATACAAAAGCAATGTCTTCTGTTGAAGAACTTTTCCTTTGAAACAATTTTTTTCTTTCATGTTTTAATGGAGAGGACATTGCAAGCAAAAGACTTAAGAGAGAAGAGAGAGAGAATGTTACCTGAAGGCAGAGACTTGAGCTCATCTCCGGTGACGGCAACACGTCTCGATGGATAATGTTGCCGGTAAAACACCTGAAAGATCCCATTCATACATCCAATCTGTTTATTCAGATTTGGATTCTCATCTGACAAGTTATACAAAAGCTTAGCCGACATCCTCTTTCTTCTTCGTTGTCTTCTTTTTTCTGGTCTCAGAAAGTTTTTGACTCTAAAAAACTTTGAAACTTTAAGATTCTCTCATTATCAATTCTTGAAAAATCTCCAGTTTCTGACTTTTCCTCTGTTTTGTGTCTCAGAGGAAGTAGAAGAAGAAGAAGAAGAAGTGACAGGAGGACAAAGAAGAACCCAGCATTAAGACAAAGGTTAAGCTACTTGTGAAGTTATGACCAGACAAGGAATTAGGTTTCTCTGTATCTGTTCTCTTGGAGGGTTCCTTGAAGGAGAAAGAAGAGAAGAAGAAAAAAAAGATATTTTTTTTTTTTGTTTGTGGTCTTTGAGGGAAGTGAGTCTGTAAAAAAGGCAAAGAGCTCTGTCTACAATTATATGGAGAAGCTTTTCAAGCATATATAAACATCGGTTATGTAATAATGTATGTACTTAGGTACATACACATGCGTGTACTCATGTATTCGTGTGTATCCGTAGATTTATACATGTAAGAGAATGTAATTGACTTTTTTAATATATTTTTTTTTGTTTTTAAAAAATAAAATTTATGACAAAGCTCTGAAAAAATCTGCTTGGGAATAATAATGAGGTATCTATTTTTTATGCATCTCTGATGAAAGTGATGCACATGAAAGCACAGACCAAATTAAATTATTTTCTTTATTCAAGAAGAAAAAAATGATATTGGATAAATCCCTTCATTTTGTGGTTTATTTAATTCTTCAATCCTAGAATCTATAGTTATATATCTATATATCTGTTTATCTAACTGGTGGGTGTATGTATGTTTGCTTCTTTTTATGGTCACCAATGGTGAATGCATCTACTTTTATTAATATCTTACAAACAAATTAGATGGTACAATTACTAACATTGTTAATAATAATTAATGAACAGAGAAAGGAAATAATAAATGAAAAAAAAAGAGGTTTTCCTTACACATCCATGTGGACAAAATAATGTGGGTGGGTCTCTTAAGTCTTTGGTGCCCCTTCACATATGCATGTGGAGTTTGTCAGAGACAGACAACAGAATATTTATTTTCAAACAAATAAAATATATAAAGAGAAAAATCCTAATAGGAAAAAATGAAAATAAGAGAAGAAAACTGGATTCCTAATGGACAAAAACAAAATTATAATTAATTGTTTAGGAAGAAAGTGGATTGGTGCACTGGAATAAAGCTTGCATGGTCTGAGATTGGTGGGTCTTACAAAAGAATAATTTCTTTTGGCTTCACAAAAGAATAATCTAATTCTTGAAAATGAAATACTTATTTTGAAAAGTGTTTAGTATATTTCCGGATATTTTTATAGTTCTAAGCATTTCGAATTACATCTAATTATCTTAAATCTTGTTTATATTTATGAGTTTGACTTTGGGTTTTTGCTTATAAAATTCTTTGATTTTATAAATGTTCCTAATACTATTAAATTACAAAGTATGACTTAGGGAAAATTAGATATTAAATATTTTCCAAAACAGTTTAAGTATTTACAGCCTTTAAATGATTGCATCCATTCACTCTTTTGTCTATCAAACAGTTATTAATTGCTTTTGAAATATATAATAAATTTGTTTCATTATAATATAATAGAAACTGAGGAATTTAAGCTTGTATTATCAGGTCGAATAATGTCTTTTTGGTTTTTGTTTTATTTGAATTTTGATAATTTGATTTGAGAGTTTATGTCATGCGATGTACTAGTTAAAAAGCTTTTGGGCAGATCACGTGGTTTTGTTCAATTATGTGCTGTGAACAAGGTGGGGTTTGTTAACTTACTTATATATTATATAGTTATTAAAATGATTTGATATATTTAATAGTTTTATTTTTAATTAGCTTGTGGCCTTGGAAGTAACCAAGGAATATGCTGCACATGGTCAATTAGTGAACGTTGCGAATCAAGAATCATCATCAACTACACTCTCGTTACCAAGCGTGTTTAAGATTCTTATTTCTATATTATATCATGGGCTAATATAATTATTGGTAACATTACGAAATTATCTATAGTGACTCAATTGGTTATTTGGAGTCCAATATATAACTTTCGATTTTTATCGTCGTATCTGGAAATATTAACTAAGGTCTAAGGAGTTTAATCTTATGATGGATAAAACATTAATACATAAAAAAAACCATTTTGTTGTAATGATTTTTATAATGTATCGTAAACTTCTTTAACCAAAAAAAAAAAATTGTATCGTAAACTTAGCATATTAGTGACTTGATCGAACATAAATCGTAATTTCCAATAATTGTATCGATAAAAAACATATGAAATCACGGGTTAATAATCAAAATCACTAAAATTAATCAAATTGTATGTATTTTACTTTATATATATATGGTATGTAAGTAACCAAAGATTAGTTATATTTTTCTATACCAAACAAACAAAACAAGATTATCAATCCTCAAAAAAAAAAAAAAATCTTCTATGAGCTGATGTCTTCGATTTTTTCGTTAAAGGAACTAAGTATATATATACATACGTAGATTATAAGTGATATGTTTCATTCCCAAAGATCTTGATTTAGGTGGTTTAGAAACTTGAGAATGTGCGAGGAAAACAAGAGGGTAAAGAAGTTGAACATGGACCTTGTTTGTTTTGGTAATGTGCTTTTTAAGTTGACTTTTTGCATTGACCCTTAATCCCCAAATCGGTACATGTATCACACGTCAATCATGCCATGCATCATCTATGACATCATGCAACCCATCTACTGAGAATCATTTATGTTACAAAAGTTCATAGTCATGACCATATGAATGTTGATGTATACTAATTACTACGTAATTAGATTGGGTTTTAACAAAACCAAAATAAGTGTTTAGACAGGGTAATGTATCCGTAAAACCTACGAAATGGAAACAAAAAGAAAAGTAGTGGGAAACAATTGGCAAGTGAAATAAATTAAAGGGACAAAATCACATGTAGCAAAATTCAGTTTTGATTGAAATAATATACGAATGTTATTATCAATTAGTTATTGACTTCAAATAAATTCAAACCTCATAGTGTGGGTTTTTAATATAAGTTTTAATATCTATTTTTAACTAAATAAGTGGCACATGATTCCATTTTATCATCCACCCTTTCCACATTTGTTTAGTTTCGCCATTAATTTCAAGTGTAGGCTTCTTCCCCTTTGATTTTGACGAGCAACACTACATGCACATATCATAACTATACATAAATAATAAACATTGTTTCTTGCAAATCCTTGATATTTTGGTAATTTTAAAAAGGAAATAAAATCCTACTGTGTTTGTCGCAATATAATAATAAAGATAAAGATCACTAAACATATATGTTCCAAACTCGTAAACTCTCCGTGTTCTTTAATTACTTATCTTGTTTAAGCGTTTAGATCAGTGGATAAATTTCGAAGATCTGTGAGTGTAACTTAGTTCTTTGGCTCATCGAAGATTAAACCTCATAGTAACACATATAATTTTATAAAATCAAGAGAAAGAGAGAGAGAGAGAGAGAGTATAAATTTACTAAAAAGAGTGGATATGAATTTAAGCTTAATTATAAGGAAGAGGAGCTTTCATTTCTTGATATATGTGTTTGCAAATAGGCAGACAAAGTAATAAATTCTCTCACTGAAATGCGATTCGTGAGACCGTTTTTAAAAATATGCATCCCTAACTTTTAAGGCATTACTTAGTGATTAGTTAAAAGCAATTTCTTATAACGTACATATTGTTTCGCCACATAGATCAATTAGGTCAACTCATAGAACAGATAATAGACATCGCCGAGAGGATTTTTATGTTCCCAAAAAAAAAAAACGAAAGGCTAGTATTTGCAAGTAACAGAGAAAAACAATAAACTAGATTAATTAAGGACATTAGACAAAATTTGTTCCTTTCTTTTTCTCTCCTTACTACAACTAAACCATTCATATATAGTTTCACATGGTTAAGATCTCATATTATCTTCAAAGCAATGGAACTTGACAAGGTATATTACAATATAAAATATATCAATGTTTAGATAATATCCAATTGATGAAGGAAATACATGACATTAAATTAATTACCAAAACGTGTCATAGACCAGAAAATTAGAGGATTTTTTAAGGTGGAGAATCATGGTCTTTCACGGTCGAATTTTTACAATAAACGAAGACGACTATTTTAAAACTGAAATTTAATCCACAAAAGCATTATCCGGATGGTGACACTACAAATGCATTGGCAAAAAACATTATCGTCAATGTGGATTTGTGATCTAGATTGATATATGCGTGATAAAGATCTAGAACTATTAAGATTCACTTTTTGATTTTATCTTCTTTTTAACTTCTTGAAAAAGAAGGTGTTATCATGAGCATTGGTTAGAAGTTGAACCACGCCATTACTATTAGGTACATTATTAAATGTTATTGTGTATGGATTAAAAAGGAAAATTTAAAAAAAAGTCAAGAAATAAATTACCAAATTAAGGCATGCAAGTTTGGAAAGTAGATTAAATTTTTAAAATTGTAGTGTATTAAATAGTAGTTCTCATCATATGCACATGGCAATTTGGTGCTTCCTTCACACATACTTAAAACTTGCTATAATATAAAAAAAAGTTGGTTAAAATACGAGCCAGCACTTAAGTTTTTTGGTAGGAGGATCTAGTTGTTAATTAAAAAATATACTTACTTTGATATTCCCTAAGCATAAAATCCAAATCTGCCCACTACTACCAAACTTTATTTACGATGACTGCCTCATTGGAAAGTACGAAAATCAAATCATGATATTGCTCGTAACTAACTCAGACTAGATTAAATATTTTAATTAAACCAACGATATATGTGTACAGTTCTGAGTCTATCAGACAGACGATGAAGGATTCTATGATGATTTTAACAATCTTTCCACTTTTACAATTTGATTTTGTTTGGTAAGATACCTTATAGATTAATTGAGAATCATTTTAGTAAAATAATTTATGTTTTACAAGACGTGTCCAATATTTTATTAAATTTTAAAAAATATATATTAAAAGATTTTGTTTATTAGAATAATTACATTGTACTGTCGTTATAAATTATTTGATATACTTAGTTACTCAATTTTTTAAAGAAATTTATTACACCTCCTTAGACAACATATAGATATATAATATGACTAAACATTATTATCACTAATTTGAAAATAAAAATTTACAATATAATAAATATAAATAATTTTAAAATCTTATAGTATATCTAACTAAAAAAATATAGATTTATACTTAATAACACATTTTAATTCTCACGTAAAACGTGGATACATATCGTAGTTGGATCATAAAAATATTTAAATGGATGTGGATTTTAATCCGCACCACAAATATATAATTATATAAAACTCCATCATACCCCACCTGTTATTCATTTCGTGTATAATCAATGTAAGAACTAGTTTCCATACATAATAATTGTTTCATAAATAATCTTAACACCCTGTTTTGTTTGGTCAGAACTTCATTTCATTACTTAGAGAAATTGGAACAAGAGTATTAAGGACAACTATCCAATACATTCTCTAAACAGGTAATAAAGCTAACCGAGGAAGAAATGAAATGCTCCAATTAACTAGCGAATGTCGCAGAGAGTAAGGTATGAATATCGTTGTGCGATTCATCGGATGGATAGTTGGAGATCGATGAGAGATGAGCTATCGGAAAGAACCTAGAGCTCCTCAAAGTCACAAGCTAGATCAACAGTGTTACCAGATAAACTAATTAGCACATAGTTTCCAGAGAATCTTAACTCTGTATACCAAGGTTACGGTGAGAAATTTAGTTGCGTATATCTAAGACTAGACGCCGTTCTATGATAGACCATTAAGACACCTTCATGTGTAGTTTAATTAATATTGATAACATTGAATAATATAATTGATCATAGAAAGCTTAAATGGGAGTTTATATATACTCCTCAATGTTATTTGTTTAATGAATATATTCTTCAAGTTGTTCCAATCATATTGGCATTCCCTTTTTATCTGCATCCATAAGCTAATTAAAAAGCACACAAGTTGCTGTACCTTGGAACTACTTAAATTCATCTTTTCTGATTTTCAATTAATTAGTTCATTTATTTCCCCAAAAAGTATTTATTTCAACACATGCGAGGGAAATGGAAACATAGTAACAATAAAATAGTAGTATAACACAATCACATCGAAGATTGATGAACCGAGAGCATGGAAACCATGTAAGCACCACCATATAGCATAGAGGCCTTTTTTCCAGCCAAAACGATGCAACTCTTTCTCTTATTACTAACTCATTTTTTATCACCCTCTAATTTGAATTTAACTATAGTTATTATATTTGCGATAGGAAGATTCAAACCCTTACGTTGATTAGCCACTAGAAAATACTGCGGTATGAGATTTACTGCTTTGATTTTTACTAATCATAAAAACGTTACTAAAAGCGACATTAAAAACAATACTCTCAGATTTTTTTGTACCGCTATTTTGTACCACTATTTTATACCGCTTTTAACAAATTTTGTATCGTTTACCATTTTTTTTATCCGCTAAAAAATTTATACCGCTTCGTGTTACCAATCAGTCCCACTAATTTTAGCGATAATTAGATGTAAATATGATAAATATTGATGCTATAAAATTTAAATGGTTGTATAAAAAACAATAAAAGTTTTGATTCATTGCAAAAAAAGTCGTGTCACCTATGGCTTGGTTTATATTCCATAGAAATAAATTAAAATGTATTAGTTGTTATAAAGTTCAAATAAAAACTTCAAATATTTCTTATATCATTCTTCATCCATTACGTAATGGGTGGAGTCTACTGTCACTATGCGTGCACAGTAAACTCCATCCATCAGTCTATAAATACAAAACATTTCTCGATTTATAACATAACAATATTTATATATAAGAATAAAGCTTTTATACTCTTTTTTATATATCAATATATCTGGGTTCTACGGATCAGATACAAAAAATTTCGATAATATAAGTATATATAAACACCATTATAACATTAGTATATTTATAACACTATTAAAAACAATATATTTCTTTCATAAATGTAGCAGGGAAATTCAGATGTAAAAGTGAGTGTTTCTTCAGATTTTCACATGTCCACCATTGCCATCCTTCAACGTCACTTATAAATCTAAGTCAACGAGAAAATCTCGTCCGTAGGATGTGATGATGATGGTCATGATCAAGATCATGATGATGATCGTACATATTGTGATGGTCCCTGAAGTCATGGGTTCTTGCAACCCTTTCAAGTCTTGTGGTTTACCTCCTTTGTCAGTGTCTTTATTTATAACTTTTATTCTCTTTTTGGGTTTATTTATCAAAAACTAAAAAGAAAATAACGAGAGAAAGTAATTCAGAAAAGCTGACAAACAAAAAAAAAAAAAGATTTGCACTAATTTGATAAACTTCTAATTTTACTTTTATAAAAGCTACAGAAAATAATAATATAAAATTAATAAGAATTATGGCGATGCCCACCCAACAAACTGAATGAAGCTCAAAAGACCATTGGGCTTACTTTTGTAGTTTCCTCTAGCTTTCTCTATAACCCTAAGCCCGTTTCAAACACTTTCAACAATTTTTTTCTTTCAAATCCTTGGCATATGGTATAGTTAGAAATTTAGATGAAAAATATAAAATCTCGTATCATGGCCTCCTTCTTTGTGCTGTCTATGATTAACATGATAAAATTGAAGGTATGTAATTTTGTGGGTTGTCACTATTTTCCTTGGTATTCGAATATTTTTAATCTATAAAATAATGTCAATATTTAAACCTAAATTGTTGTAAACAGCTTTGAACCAACATGAAAAAAAATAATTTATCCGTTTATCACAAACGGCTTATGATTAATTTTGGTCCCCCGAACCGGGCTGACCCAAACAGAAAACCGGTTAAAATTTAAGCGATTCACCAAACAACTAAACCCACACGTGCCTACCATAACTTCATGCCTATTTCTCACCACACGTTGTCTTACACGTGGATACTATATATATATACACATTCATGTGTGTATCTCCTTGTTCCTCTGTTTCTCTGCCTTAACTTGCGGCCAATCGTAGAAGAAGAAGAAGAAACAAACCAGAAAAAAGGTAAGCGAATTTACTCTCTCCTGTAAGGCTTTAATGGTTCACAATGATCCAAATTCGTTATAGATCTATTGATCTGGATTTGTTCAATGTTACACATTGTTAGTTTTTCAAGAACCGGCGGCGAAATATTCTCGCCGGAAAATGGGAAAAGCTAGAGGAGTTAACAGCGGCGGAGGAGAGAGCTCTCTTGGTTATCTCTTTGGTTCCGGCGAGTCTGTTTCCAAACCAAACAAGCCCAACGCTAACACCAGCTTTACCACAACCACGACCACCACAACAACCACCGATGGAGCTGGAGGTAAACCCAAGACCACCACCACAACCACTACTACCGGAGATAAAACCAAGACCGGTGAGAACTCGGCTGGTGTGAGAGGAAGTCCTAATAATTACTACAGATCAGATGGACAAAACTGTGGCAACTTCCTCACGGTGAGAGTTTAATATCTTTGACTTTGAGTTTGATTGAGGAATTGAAATTTGAAACTTATTTGGTCTTGGTTGTGATAAACAGGACCGACCATCTACGAAGGTTCATGCTGCACCAGGTGGAGGATCTTCTTTGGGTTACTTGTTTGGATCTGGTCCTTCTGCATCTGAGAAATGATTTGAATTTCCACGACGACCTCTCAGCATTTGAACCGTTGAAAAAAAATTGTAAAAATTGTAACTTTATTCCCTATCCTTGAAACTGGTTGCGAGGATTGTTTTGGATTTGGACGTTTCTTGTATTCTTGAAAATAGGATATGTCAATTTATGGTTCAAAGCTAGAAGCTTTCTCAATCTTGAAAACATTCCCAAAACTTGCTATTGAATCTACAAATATTGAAGATTAGATTCTCTGAATCTTTTAATCCAATAGTATATGATCTATTAGTAGCTTTCGTGTTCCTTTTATCCATAAGTCACCATCTCATTGACCAATTTAACAGCTTCATGAAATACACCCTTTTTGTATAAACAAGAGTCTACTGTCTCGGACTAGTTCATTACATGTCTATTAACATGGATGTTCCAAGTCAAAACGATTTGGTGTTTCATCTCATTATGTTTGGCTTGCAGCCTCGATCCATGGAACAATTGTTACTTGAGATTATATAACCAAAAGAACAATTACAATCTTCGATACCGATCTGAGGATACAAGGAGATGAGGAGAACGGTGGCTAATCGAGCAAAGCACGGCGGCGCTAGAGCTAATTTATACGATTAATCATGACCGTTAGATTGTATACGTTAACTATAATACACGGATAGCCGTTGGATACACAAAACCGTTAATTTCCCTCGTCGTTTTTATTAGACCGGATCCGGTTTAGGTTTTAACCGAAAAAAAAAACATATAGCTCCATCAACTAGAGTTCGAGCCCCATCTGTTCCTTTGTCTCTGTGCTCAGCTGTTGAAGAACTTGGGCTAGGGATTTAGGATTAGCGTTAGGACTCAGCCGAGGAGATACGAAACCAGATCCAGAGCAGAAAATGACGACGATTGTTCCCACCTCCGAAGAAGATCCTTCGCTCGCCATTGTCCGTTTCACTTCCCAGCTTGCCTGGGCCGATGCTGGTCCCGAGGTACCTCCTTACTTGTTTCTGAATCATTGACAAGTGCAATCGATTGTATATTTTGATTATTTTACGCTCCAATGCATTATATATCGAGGAGTTCCTAGATTTTTTTTTTTTTTGGAATTTATGATGAATTACTGGTTATCTGTGTCTTATTTGCCAGTATCGAAATTTTGATTGATGAGGCGTTGTGTTGATAAAAATTGAGTCCGAATTGAGCGATTTAGTGTTCTAATTACTATGACCATTGCAATCTCACTTGATCTGCTTGTTTTAATTAAAATTTGCCTCAGTGTGGAATTGTTTAGTTAACTATTGTTTTGCTTTGCTTATTAGGTTGCAGAGCCCCAAGTTTCTAGGCTATGTAGGGAAGCAGAGGAGTCTATAATAGCTGGCAGGTGGCTGGATTTGGCAACGTTAATGGTAACTTCAGCTGACTTGGTATCAACCAAGATCTCTGAGAAAGGTCGTCTTTTATCATTATATATCATTAGTTCTTTTCTGCTATAATATATCGTTTTTTTTTTTTTTGCATAATTCTCATGTTTTTTTGCCTCTTATCAGATCTTGAGTGTACCTACACCATAATTTGCAGCCTTGTGAAGAATGTGACAAGTCCTGAGGAAGTCCTTGAAATGGTGAAAGCTATTGCTTCTAAGGTTGTTCAACAGCCGAATGACAAAGCTTCATTGCGTTTGAAAATGTATGATCGTGTGACTCTTTCAGCATAGGAGACTTTTTGAGCTAATGTATCATAGGAGTCATATATTATAATGTTTCCTTTATGTATTATGTGCTTTACATATGTCGCTTGTCTCTGTGCAGCCTCTTCAATCTATATAATCTGCTGGATCACCCAAATGCTCGTTTTCAAGTATACATAAAAGCTCTGGAACTGGCTGTAAACGGGAAGGTTACCGAGTATATAGTGCCTTCCTTTAAGAAGATTGACAGCTTCTTGAAAGAGTGGAGTATTGACATCAAAGATCAGCGGGAAGTATTTCTTGCCATTGCTAAAGTGCTGAGAGAAAATAAAAGGTGCTGAAACAATGTTTCTTTCCCCTCTTTTTTTCTTAGGTTAGGTATACCAATGGCCTCATGGTTCTTTTAAATCAATATTCCAGTTTGGCAAAAGAATCCCTTCAGTTCGTGACAAAATATTTGGCAACTTTCTCCAATGAGGATACCCAAGTCCTGGGTGAAGCCAAGGAGGAAGCTGTACGAGCCATTATTGAATTTGTCAAGGCTCCCAGTATATTTCAGGTATCATAATTCATAAAGCATTTTGATTCAAATGTGTTAGATTTTTGCTAATGACTTTTACTTTCATTGGAAGTGTAACTACTGCTTTTTGTTCAGTGAAGTCTTTATATTAAAATTACATCCATGATTTTTGTTTTTTGATATGCAGTGTGATTTATTAGACATGCCAGCCGTCGCACAATTGGAGAAGGATCCTAACAAAGCCCCAGTTTACCAGCTACTGAAGATTTTTCTTACTCAGAGGCTTGATGCATACATGGAATTCCAAAATGCGAATTCAGGATTTCTGCAAACCTATGGTACTGTCCATATTATCCCTTTACCGCTTATCATAATTCATCAAGCATCTTTAGTGAATCATCAAGTATTTAGCGTAATAAGCCATAGATGATCTTTGCAGGGCTTGTCGAGAAAGACTGTGTAACGAAGATGAGATTGTTGTCACTAGTGGATTTGGCCTCAGATGAATCTGGAAAAATATCGTATGCCTCGATCAAGAACACTCTACAGGTTAACTTCTTTTATTTGAACAATACATTACACGTTAATAACCTTTTTTCGTTGCTTCTCAGACTCATAGAATTTGTCGGGGTTACAGGTAAATGAAGAGGAGGTTGAATTGTGGGTGGTTAAGGCAATAACCGCAAAATTGGTTGATTGTAAGATGGATCAGATGAACCAAGTTGTAATTGTCAGGCAAGTTCAATACGCTTCTCTTACGGTTTATATGTGTAAATACACACATTCTCATACTTTTCATATTTGTTCATATTTCAGCCGCTGTGCCGAGCGTGAGTTTGGACAAAAGCAATGGCAATCTCTTCGAACAAAGCTTGCAGCTTGGCGGGTAAAATACAAAACCGCAATTTAAAATTCAGCGATGTTGAGAATGCTTATGTAAAAACAACATGTTTCTTGTTCGTGTTTGTGCAGGACAATATTACGAATGTTATCAGCACAATCCAAGCGAATAAGGTAACAGAGGAAGGTACTCAGGCATCATCAGCTACTCAGGGATTGACTGTTCGTTGAAAGATTCGTTGAAGAAAAAGCTTCTCAATCTAAAGGCCGTTTATTGTATTCTTTGCAGAGTTTTTTTGACCGTTGGATCTTTTTTGATTCGGCTTTCTTCTTTGTGTTGGCCTCTTTCTGTCCCTTAAATTATGCGGAGACTTGCTATACAATAATACAAGATTGTTTTTTGAGCCGAGCCTTTCACAAAATTTGATCCAAAGTCCAGATGCCCACCTATGGCTTTCATGAAGTAATTTTATAATCCAGATCCAGCATGGATTTTTTTTTTTTTTCCTTCCTATACAATTCTCAGGTCTCACACTTTGTTTGGTGTTGCTCGCTCACTCCTTTTCGTACGATCATATTTAAATATGGCTGGCTACTGGCTAGAACAAGTAAAGCATAAAAAAAATAATTTAATAAATATCAGAATACAACGAATTCGTTTCTTTTGCCAAATTAGTAGGCCTTTGTTGATATTTGAGGGGGAAAAAGAAAAACTTTATTGATCAAGCAAACACAGAACCTTCAACCTCGTATGTTTTCTTTAAATTAATAAAAAGCATAAATATTTTGAGATATGACAATTTAAATCTCCTTCTAATTCCTGGAACAATTTTTTTTTTTTAAAAAGGGAAATCTTCTTTATCCGGAGAAAACAGGAAAGCTTAGGAAGATGGTAAGCTAAGTTGGGAGATATGTTTGTGTCAGAAGTTGACTCATGGGCCCATGGCCACTCCCCACTTTTATTTATTTATCTTCAACCCCAAGTTACTTTCTCACTTCTCTTGTCTAAATCATTAGGGTTTCCGTGTATTTTTTTCAAAGAAAGACAGTTGAGATGTTGTGTTCGGACAAGAACACGTCAGTTTCTGTTGCTGTTTTATTATCAATCACCATAAACATTGCTTAAAGCTATGGGAATCAAGAAAGAATAAATTTGGAGAATGCAACAAGAAGTAGGTAAAAGCCCATCTTCAGACCAAAAAGACTCATCAGTAATCTGTGAAAAGCTTCTGTTTAAATCCATAAACACATCAATTTCAAATTCCTGAAGAAGAAGAAACTGAGGCTCTGGAATCAATATCCTTAAATCTTTCTTAGGAAATTACAAAAGATGAGGCTCTTCTTCTGCTTCTGCTTCTTCTTCATGATCATCTTTAGTGCAAGTGAGTTCTGAATATTCATTTTCTCCAGCTATCTGCAAAAGCTTAACTCATTCTTCTTATTCTGTGATTTCGTTTTACAGCTGCTTATGATCCATTGGATCCTAATGGGAACGTTACAATCAAATGGGATATCATGTCCTGGACAGCAGATGGCTATGTGGTAGGAATTCTTCCCACGCTTGTGAGTGCGTGTATTCGCATTTGAAACTTGCACAAACTCTCATCATCTCTATACATTATATGCATTTGCAGGCAACAGTAACTATGAACAACTTCCAAATGTACCGGCACATTCAAAACCCGGGTTGGACATTAGGCTGGACATGGGCAAAGAAAGAGGTGATTTGGTCAATGGTTGGTGCACAAACAACAGAACAAGGAGACTGTTCCAAGTTCAAGGGAAATGTACCTCATTGCTGTAAGAAAACCCCGACGGTCGTTGATCTCTTGCCAGGTGTGCCTTACAATCAACAGTTCTCAAACTGTTGCAAAGGCGGTGTAATTGGAGCTTGGGGTCAAGATCCATCAGCCGCTGTATCACAGTTTCAAGTTAGTGTTGGTTTAGCTGGAACTACAAACAAGACTGTCAAGCTTCCTAAGAACTTCACATTGCTTGGTCCTGGGCCTGGTTACACTTGTGGTCCAGCCAAAATCGTGCCATCTACCGCTTTTCTCACAACTGATAAACGGCGAAAAACACAAGCTTTGAGTAAGTAATTAAACAAACCGCTTAACTTGATCCGATCCATTTTAAAACACATTTTTTTCTTAGTTTCTTACGATCTAATCGTTTATAAAATTGTGTAAAGAGTACCCAAATGAGTTAGCTTTCAGGTGAAAATATAATAATGTGAATCAGACAGTTTGATGGAAATATATCTCTTTCAGATGTTTGCCTGCGAATAGATGTTATACCTTCCCATCTAACCGTCTGATTAATCTGATTCAAATTGCATTTGAAAGCTCTCTTGGTTATATCTTCACAAGATTTGAGAAAATTTAGACCGTAAGAAGATTGATTTTGAATTTGATCTTTCAACGTCGTATTTATCTTAACAGACCAAAGTTGGGGGTTTAGATTTTGAAAAAAAACATAACTGAGGATCTTAAAGTGGAACAGAGCTTAGTTGAAGAAGTTTTATATTTCCCTATTCTATATGCATCGTTGATCTCTAAACATCATTTCAAACTTATGTTTCTGCAGTGACATGGAATGTTACCTGCACATACTCACAGTTTCTAGCCAGAAAGCATCCAAGCTGTTGCGTCTCGTTCTCTTCTTTCTACAACGACACCATAACTCCTTGCCCGTCTTGTGCCTGTGGTTGCGAAAACAAAAAGGCCTGCGTCAAGTGAGCAAAAAGAAAACACAAATCACTCAAACTCAAAACACATTCTTATCTCCTAAACTGAAAAGACATTATCAATATTTTCTTGCAGGGCTGATTCAAAGATTCTAACCATGAAAGGTCTCAACACACCAAGAAAAGACAACGCTCCTTTGCTGCAATGCACACATCACATGTGCCCAGTTAGAGTACACTGGCACGTTAAAACTAACTACAAAGACTATTGGCGAGTGAAGATAGCGATCACGAATTTCAATTACCGGATGAATCATACACTCTGGACTTTAGCAATCCAGCACCCAAATCTCAACAATGTGACTCAAGTTTTCAGCTTTGATTACAAACCAGTTTCTCCTTACGGATCCATAAGTAAAGTTCTCTCCTACTACAACTTGTTCAACTCTAAACCAAACATTGAAAGACTAATCAAATTCTTAAATCTTTTAATTTAAATGCAGATGATACTGGAATGTTCTATGGAACGAAGTTTTACAATGATCTATTAATGGAAGCTGGGCCTTCAGGGAATGTTCAATCCGAGGTTTTGCTACAGAAAGATCAAAAGACTTTCACTTTCAAGCAAGGTTGGGCTTTTCCGAGAAAAGTTTACTTTAATGGTGATGAATGTATGTTACCTCCACCAGATTCATACCCTTTTCTACCAAACTCTGCACAAGGAAGCTTTGCTTCTCTCTCACTCACCATTCTTCTTCTATTTATCACAATCTGGTGATTTAAACCATAACTGTTTTTTTGTAACCCGATTGTTAAATTCGATTTCCAGATAAAGATTAAAAAATGGGTTTTTTTGTTAGAGAAAGTGATTAGAGAGATGTGTAAGCTTTTTACCTTCATCACCGCCATTGATTTTATGGTTTTGTACTTCTTGATCGATTCAAGTTTTTTTGCTTTGTTATTATGTGAAACAGTGAAAGTGAAGCATTGATTTGAGAAAGTAGCAAAACAACAAAAAGCTACAGAGTAGTAGGAAAAATGCTTTTAATTGGGCTCAAATAAACGCATTATAAATTCAGCCCAATTAGGGCCCGGTTTAATATATAGACATACACACATTCACGCGTTTCAAAATATTCGCGTGTGTGTATGTATATTTTTCGTTGGTCCGAAAAGGAAAAAGGTCAAAAACGGCGTTTTGTTTGGGAAGACACTTTTTTGGTGGAAGATATTTTCTCATTTCTCTCTGTCCGAAACGGCTCCATTAATTTAAAGTATATATTCCAAAAGAGTTCTATGTCAAATTGTCAAGAATAGTATTTTGAAAATAAGATAAGAATTTTACAATATATATTTAATTATTTATCAAAAAAGTTAGACACTTACAAAGACTAGAATCAACGAGTTATACAAAACAGTTTGCAAGTTATTTTAGTTTTTAGAAAAAACATATAAAGTAGTGTATTTTATATATATATATATAATATCTGATGAAATTTTAAATGATATTTATATAAATGTGAAATAAAAAATCTGCAAGCCAGTCCAGCACGGTGGCGTTTAAGCCCAAAAGAATGCTCTTTGATTGAGATCTGAATTTAGGATTGAAAAAAAGTTTGTTGCTGACCAAACGCGGAACTTCGATTAAAAATCGCGTTTGCGTTTTTAAATTTTCTCTTGTGTGTGAAAATATTTTTTCTTCTCCCGACGAAACCCAGAGTTTGTTGTTGAATTTGCCTCCAAGAAATCTGCAATTAGAAATTTCCATTTCGCCGTCTTCGTCGTCTTCTTCTGCTTGATCCCAGATGTCTTCCTGAGTCGTAGGGAGATTAGGTCATTTCGCCTCAGACTCAGTCTCGCAGAGCATCGGAGAGAAGTCATGAACACGCCACCGAGTTCTCGTGTCGCATCTTTTGGTCAGACGGAGATTAACTGGGACAAGTACGTTCTTCGTTTTCCTCAATTTCCATTGATTGATCCCCTTGTTTTCTTCTTTTGATTGATTTGATTCTCTGTGGCGTTTTCGTTATTAGTCCGAATTTGTTTTTTGTTGTTTCGATCCAGTTTTTGTGATTCTGTGATTTTGGTTCTTCGGTGGATTTTATCGACATGAAATGGATATCGCGCGTTGTTATCGATGGAATCATTTGGTGGAGGTAATTGAAGATTTTCCATATCTTATTGGGAAGAATCTGGTTCTAGGGCTCCCTTGGTCAAGAGAGAAGCTCGATTTCAGATATTGATTTGGTTCACAAAGACTTGTTCTCTAGTGTTAACCATAATCTTTGTATTGGTGAAAGATCTGGTAGGCATTTGGATCTTTTTTGGGTTCCTTAATTCTTACGGTCTAATCTGAGGTTTTACGTCTAAGGTTCTTGGAAACGTGTGAAGAGTAGGGCCAAAAAAAACTTGAAACCATTACAAATTTGGTTGTAAGATTTCCAAGAGTTACTTGAATACTCGTACAACAAATGATAGATAGTCTTTATTCATTAGTTATAAGACAACTTTATGTATATTACAGAGAAGATGCTTGATATCTTCATTCTAGCTCTAATCATTTTTGGTCTCTCCCCTCCCTTTACTTGCAGGCTTGACAAAAGGAGGTTTTACGTTGTTGGGGCTGGCCTATTCACTGGTGTTACAGTAGCTCTGTATCCTGTTTCCGTGGTGAAAACAAGGCTTCAAGTTGCCTCTAGAGAAATTGCTGAGAGAAGTGCATTCTCTGTTATCAAAGGTATACTGAAGAATGACGGTGTTCCTGGTCTGTATCGAGGTTTTGGTACTGTAATTACAGGTGCAGTACCTGCAAGGATCATATTTCTAACTGCTCTTGAGACCACAAAAATTTCTGCGTTTAAGTTGGTTGCACCTTTCGAGCTAAGTGAACCTACACAAGCTGCCATTGCAAATGGAATTGCCGGCATGACAGCTTCTCTTTTCTCACAGGCTGTGTTTGTACCAATTGATGTTGTATGTATTTTACACCACAAACCGCTTTGTGATATCCGTGCAAGCTGTGAATGTTCTATCACTATGAGTTGCTGAAAACCATATTTCTCATATTTTCTGCAGGTTAGCCAAAAGTTGATGGTACAAGGATACTCAGGCCACGCTAAATATACTGGTGGTATTGATGTTGCCACTAAAATCATTAAGTCATATGGTGTAAGGGGCTTATACAGGGGGTTTGGTCTGTCTGTTATGACCTATTCTCCTTCAAGTGCTGCTTGGTGGGCTAGCTATGGATCAAGCCAGCGTGTTATCTGGAGGTTAGACATGAATAATCTGATTAATTGATGATAGTTTCCATTTTAGTTTGATTGCAAGAACTCGCATTTCAGTCGTTCCTGGAATTTTAAATGACTGATCCAATATCTGCTTTTGGATTTGCTACCAAAGCTACAATTTCCACTGATCCAATATCTGCTACTGTTGGGCAGATTCTTAGGCTATGGTGGTGACTCGGATGCGACTGCTGCTCCTAGTAAGTCAAAAATTGTTCTGGTCCAGGCTGCTGGAGGAATTATAGCTGGTGCAACAGCATCCTCAATTACAACACCATTAGACACAATCAAAACGCGACTGCAGGTATTAACTGTTACAGTGTTACCCCATTCATAATATAAACTTGATTTAATTTGCATTTGTTTTAACTCTCGTGAATATAAACAAGCTTTCGGGCCTGATGTCCTGGTTCTCAATTAGATAAATGTGGCCTGTGGGTATTGCTACATAGGAATTATACTAAACAAAACCGTAAATCTCTGTGCAGGTCATGGGACATCAAGAAAATAGACCTTCAGCGAAACAAGTGGTGAAACATCTGCTAGCAGAAGATGGGTGGAAAGGATTCTATAGGGGTTTGGGCCCAAGATTCTTTAGCATGTCGGCTTGGGGAACCTCGATGATATTGACTTACGAATACTTAAGTAAGAAATCTTTTCTTTTAATACCCAAAATCTTCACTATGAGCGCCACTCTCAGAACAATCAAGATTCTTCTTTTGATGTGTTACTGCTCCTTCTCTGACATTTTTTTCATTCTCCTTCTCTGACATTTTTTTCATTCTTTCTTGATTTTTTTCAGAGCGTCTGTGTGCAATAGAAGATTAGAATGCCGCACTATTGTTTGTTGGTTTTTCTCCTTCTACTAACTCGAGTAGACGCATCAACTCGATTCAAATCTCGGCTGTTGGGAACTTCCATGTTGACAATTGGACCATTCTTTCAACTTTGAAGTCTGAGTTCCGTTATTGTAATCATTCTTTCATCTTTGCGTATTGGAATGTATTCTTACAGCAGAAGAAATTCTAGATTACGTTCTTCTGCTTTATTAGCTTCTGGGAGCTAAAGAAGCTTCGAAACTTGCAATTACTTCACCAAATCTTATAATCGTATGGATGTACGAGTTGTCATAACAGTCAAAAATTGAGTTGAGTTTTGATGTTGCAAATGGCTTCTCATTTGCAAATAACTGTCCTCATTTTAATGATGTAACAGGTTATTCATCCGATCTGCAAAAACTTATTTTTTGGTCATTCTCAATGATATCAACATCATCATCATCAAGTACATTGGTATTACCAAAATCATTATTGATACATCTTCCTGACTTACCAATTAGCATATGCATAATCTTCAAAAGTTGTTGAAGGAAATACAGCACCAAACCGAACTTGCTGTTGTGTCACCTCGTAGTAAAAGCCACTAACCATAGGTCCATAGGCTCACCAAGTCACCAAGAGCGCTTACCGGGTGCTTAGGCCATACAAAAAGCCCATCTCACGGTTGTTTTGATTTAACCCTATGTATATGTATATCCCTTTTTCTTAACATGTTAACCCCTATCTCATGGTTATTCAAATTAGCAAAATAAAAATAATTCATATATATTTACGGAAAAAATAAAGATAAACATTAAGGAAGTGCTATTCGATCATATATTTTAATAGAATTAAAATCCAACATCAATCCGTTGTTATTTAATTAATGTTTATAAATCATGCTTTAAAATCTGGTGTTATTTGATCTTGTATTTGTAAATCATGCTTAATAGATTTTAATATTTGGGTGTTATTCTACTAAAATTTCAAATACTTTATTTAAATCTAGTGTTATACAAAATTAAACAATTTTAAAAATCTTTGTATATTGAATCATTTAAAATAAAATTTCATGAAGTTTCAGGAATAAATTATTAGAATCAAAATCCAAAGTATACTGCAGAGATTTTGAAATCCACACAAATTAATTCTTAAAAGAATATCAAATTTAGGTTATGTTATGTTAGAATATCAAATCGGCTTCTCGGTGTTCTCTTTTTGCTACTCTCGTCCACCCTCGTGCCAGCTTCTTTTGAACGGCGCTTATCCCCGGTTCCCGCTCGCCGTTGTGGTTTACTTATGACCGGAGGAAGATCTTATCTTCGCCACGCCTCTCCTCCTAGCCACAGATAGGGTGATTACGTAACCGTAGCTTGGAGGTGCCGCTCTTCATCCTCCCTTTCTCTCGCGGCTGTGTTCTGCCGTCTGCTTAATCTTGCCTGTGTCGATCGTCGTCGTTTGCATTACCCGGAAGATGCGTTGATCGTAGATCCGTCCTTCCCGAGATCCTAAATACACAGGCTAAGATTCCTACATCGAGTTTGCTTAAACCTTTTCTCAAACCCTCGAAATCTCGAGCCGATGTGACTCGCCCAGCTTCACGATCTGGATGCAGATCTCTGACTCCCCTCTATTGCTCAACAGTTTCGCTGCCGTCTCGCCATCAGATGAGGACCGGTGCGCAACCGCAGTGCGAAACCTAGGGTCATCTCGAGTGTCTAACGGGGTCGGGATCTCATCTCCTGCCACCGCGTTTGCTGGAACTTCACCATCTCGCAGACCCCTTTTTAGGGGATATAGCGATGAACTTTACGCCGACGACTACGACGTTGCTAACCGTCGATTTCCAGCAACTTTTCTACCGATGATTCTCTCAAACCGCGCCGTTGCAGTTTTAATCGAGCGACATCTCCTAGCCATCATAAGGCTAAGTCTCTCCAATCTGACCTTTGTCGGTGCTCTCTCCCTCGTCGCTCTGAATTCGAAGCCGCGACGTCGCTGCCGATAAGGGAAGACATCAGCTAGGGCGAACTTGCTTCAACCTAACAAGCCTTGGGCCTTTCATCTTTGTATCATGTTTTTCGAGTGGGCCTTCGTGGGTCGTCTCAAATCTGATATATTTTGCGCCTGCGAGCCCTCCTTCTATCCCTATCAAAAATTTATGTTATGTAGCCCTCTGGGCTTTTTAAAATTTTAATGAATTAAGTTTGGTGATAAAAAAAAAAAGAATATCAACTTTCAAATCTTAAAGATTGTAAAACTTAAATAAATCACTTAACTCTATGATCGAATAACACTCCCTAAAATATTAAAGTAGTTAATATCTGATTTTTTAATTAATTTATTTCCTCGTAGTCTTCATTTTTTTTTCAATAACTCAACATAGATTCATTTCTCCATATAATAACAACTTCAACATTTTTGGGAGACTTAAATATTCTTTGAAACGCTTACTTTTATTGTGATTTCTTCTTCAATTGAAAAAAAAAAATCCTCTTAAAATCAAATATAATAAATACATTATTGATAGTAACTTAAACATGGAGCTCTTAATTATTTTCGGTAGACTTTTAGACATTATTTCATATTTGTGAAATAATTATAAAGTGTCCATCACCTACCGACATACGTGCATGTACTCTCGTTTATTTGATAGTTACATGATTTATGCAATAATCATAGACGACGTGCATCGACGAGCGGTCCACGACCACGACGTAAGGTTTACGGTCCACGACGTAAGGATTACGGTTCAGATATTATTTTATCAATTGTTTTTTTTATTTTTAAATAATATATTTAGAATGGCTAAGAATTTTATCGAATGATTCGAATCTAAAGCGAATAATAAAGAATTATGATTTACGTCTTTTTTGTTTAGTCGACAATACGATATATGTATACATACGAACTTTAACTGAAAAGAAAGTTAAACGTCGAAGAATTTAAGACACTACCATAGCTGCCCACATCACGTGCACTATTCCTTCGTTACATAGCAAAGTAGAACAATGCATTTACTAAGTTGTCAGTTTGTAATCAGAACAAGAGGTCAATTTATTATTTCATTTAAATTTTTTTTTTTCTGTTTTTCTTTAAGTTAAAGCTGTAAAATAATGAATGAAACCTTAGTTTTGTAACTCATTGTCCCATTTATTTCGGTATTTTACATGTAATTCCGTCTCTTTGGCTTAAAAATATTGCGGCTTTGAATGTTCCGTCGACTTGATTAATGGAGTAGAATTTTCGTGTAAAAAAAAAAAATCCTTAGTTTTGTAACCTAATAAAATCTTACTTATTAGTATTACATTCCGGTCAACAAATACTATTAAGTACGTTTTTTTTATATATATACGGTCATTTGATTAGCACATACGTTACATATCATAAAAATAAAGTACACTAAAATATAACTGCAAGTACATGTATGAATTAATTTGGTAGCAAATAAAGTTAAATTTTTCAATAAATTATAATACAAGCTCCACCATTTAAAAGTTTAATTTTATTTATTTATTAGGTGTATTAAATCCAAATCAAACTGAAAAATAAAAAATAAAAAAAAATCTCATGGTCCAAAATACTGAAACCAAATTCGTATTAGGCTTAATTTTTGAAAATTAATACTATATATTCAAAATTGCTTCAAACACAAAGCAAACTATACTAAAAACAACCTAAAATTGATTTCGTAGTGAATAAAAATCTGGACCAAACAGGCATGTTATTATTATTCACCGCTGAATATAATCATTTTCTTTTTTTGTCAACCTTGGATTAACATGTAGCATCAAACCAACTTTAAAAAAATATTCGGTATAATCATAATTGGTTGCAAATTTATCTATAATCAAAATTAAAATATATACAATCTCGAATTGTACGGGACAGAATAAGAAAACTCAACTTTCAACCAAACAGCTTTTCCGATTAAAGCTGAACGAGTATGTATCGAACACGTGTAAGTAAACTCTATCACGTGCCAGATCTGTATAAATCAAAGCGACTCGTTTCATCTCCTTTTCAAAACACTCACCGACGCGATCCGATCTCATATCTCTCATCTATCCCTCTGAAAGTGAAACCATGGTTGAGCCGGCGAATACTGTTGGACTCCCTGTGAATCCGACACCGTTGTTGAAAGATGAGCTCGATATCGTGATACCGACTATCAGAAACCTCGATTTCCTCGAGATGTGGAGGCCTTTTCTTCAGCCTTACCATCTGATCATCGTCCAGGACGGAGACCCCTCGAAGAAGATCCATGTTCCTGAAGGTTACGACTACGAGCTCTACAACAGGAACGACATTAACCGGATCCTCGGACCCAAGGCTTCTTGTATCTCGTTTAAAGATTCTGCTTGTCGGTGCTTTGGCTACATGGTGTCTAAGAAGAAGTATATCTTCACCATCGATGACGATTGCTTCGTAAGTTACTCCGATTTTGAGTTTTTCTACTTGATCTGCGATTGCGATTTTGAGTTTTGTCAATTTTGGTTCTAGATCTGTTTTTTTTTTAATAGTTTATTTGTGTTTGTGTGGATTGTTATAACTCATTGATTGAATTTCGTAGATTGATGAGAGAATTAAGTAACTGAGTCACTGAATTTGACGGATCTTATCTTTGTTGATAAACCTTGTTCGAATAGGCAATTCAATGTTTTGTACCAGATGTTCCAGATCTGGTTGATGAGTTTCGATCTGTTTTCACTGAGTGTAACCAGCCATGATCTCTAATGTTTACTTGAAGATTTATTTTTGAGCTGGTGTCACTTTTGTCGACGACATTGTTGTTGAGCTGATATCTCTGTGTCATTATAGCTACCTTTACGATATAGTTGCACGTCATTGTTCATTACTTTTTCTTTTGTTTTTACCTTTTTGCGATTTGTGGGTCATATCAAAGGATGAGTCTCGATTACGCTGTGTTTAGTTTTAATTTACTGAGTTATTTGGAGGATTTCTTTGAGGTCTTCTGGAAAATTAATGGCTTGATCTGGATTATAACCGCTTCTCATTCATATATTTTCTTTGATGTTTATGTATATAGGTTGCCAAGGATCCATCTGGAAAAGCAGTAAACGCTCTTGAGCAACACATCAAGAACCTTCTCTCCCCATCGTCTCCCTTTTTCTTCAACACCTTGTATGATCCTTACCGTGAAGGTGCTGATTTCGTCCGTGGATACCCTTTCAGTCTCCGTGAAGGTGTTTCCACTGCTGTTTCCCATGGTCTCTGGCTCAACATCCCTGATTACGACGCCCCGACCCAACTCGTGAAACCTAAGGAGAGGAACACCAGGTGACAATAATTATCATCATAACCTGTTTATGTGTGTTTGTCAGAAAATTCAAATGTCAGTTTTCGCTTAACATTTGATATGTCAGGTATGTGGATGCTGTCATGACCATCCCAAAGGGAACACTTTTCCCAATGTGCGGTATGAATTTGGCTTTCGACCGTGATTTGATTGGCCCAGCTATGTACTTCGGTCTCATGGGTGATGGTCAGCCTATTGGTCGCTACGACGATATGTGGGCTGGTTGGTGCATCAAGGTAATTTCTTCTTATTCCCTTTTAAGACTCATGATTGAGTGGAACAATTGGAATTTAAGGATGTGAATAATATAGCTTAATATGAAGCACAAACTCTGTACTTAGCGATACCCTTGTTTGGGATGAATCTTGTATAGGTGATCTGTGACCACTTGAGTTTGGGAGTGAAGACCGGTTTGCCATACATCTACCACAGCAAAGCGAGCAACCCTTTTGTGAACCTGAAGAAGGAATACAAAGGAATCTTCTGGCAGGAGGAGATCATTCCGTTCTTCCAGAACGCAAAGCTATCGAAAGAAGCAACAACTGTTCAGCAGTGCTACATTGAGCTCTCAAAGATGGTGAAGGAGAAATTGAGCTCCTTAGACCCGTACTTTGACAAGCTTGCAGACGCCATGGTTACATGGATTGAAGCTTGGGATGAGCTTAACCCACCAGCAGCTGTAGCAGCCAATGGCAAAGCTTGAGCAGTATGAGCCAAAAAGAAAAAACCACAACAGTTTTGGTTATTTTAGCTCAAATTATCTTTACTTTTAAATTTCGGATTATATGAACCTTTCTTGTTTTTTTTTATACACTTTTGAGTAGTTGTTATCATCAGTACTTTCTCATTGTCCGAGTATGGTTCTTGCATATGGTTTAAAATGTCACCGGTTTATTTATAAACAGTGGTGGATTTGTAGTACTATTTTCTGAGCTTTTTCTTTTGTTTTCATTAATAAAAAAGCCTTTCGTAGGTGTTTGCAATTAATATTTTTTTCACTAATCATCCATTATAGGTATTTTTTTGGCTTTCAATGGTCAATAAGTTCATTAAATTTAAACTTTAAAGGATCGTTTATAGACCAAAAAAAACAAGGAATTGCTTACAAAAGAGAGAGCATAGATTCAAGAGACTTTCACAATTGGTCGATACTTTGATCAACCTCACTGGTATCGACCTATCATAGATTCTGGTCCTGTTAATATGTTTTAGTTTTTGCAAGATCCCTAGAACCAAACCGTGAAGAGGTGACCCGGTTGCGAACATCCACTTTTCTATTCATATAGATGGGCAAGCCCGTTAACCATACTATGGGCCTGTTGTTCCTTTGAACCAAGCGATCGAGATATTTAGGAGGTTGCCTGTGAAATCCGTAGCTAGGTTTTCTCCTGCTATCCAAGATATGGGAAAAAATGCTCAGCAGTAGAAATTTCATGACGTCTTTCCCGTTTAGGTCTTCGTCGTAGCCTCGTCTCTTGGTCGTTTTCAGTGATTTAGATACACAAAGGGAACGTCAAAAATTTGGTACTTCTCTCCATCTTCTTCTTCAACGTCTTCACTATCACGTGTTACATGTTCCTTTCCAAACACTGAGAAAGAGTACCATCCTCATTATGTTAATGGGTGGATAAGCCTTGGATATTGTCTAGAAAAAACCATCACTAACCCTAGCACAGGTAAATCCAAGACTTTACCTAGAGTCAAAACCAGCAGTATGGTGGCCAAAAGTTTTTTCGGGTACGTTCCAGTGAATGATGAATACAAAGTACTCGTATCGTGCATGGCGGAAAAACTTAAACGCCGTGGTTATCAAATATCAGAATTAGTATCATCTCAACATCAAGTACTCACACTGGGAGCTGAAAAGGATTCATGGATGGTGTGTGCATAGATGGTGTTTTATGTTACGTTGCTGCAAAGGGCGCTGATTTGTTGTAACTGAGCTTAATGAGATTCAATTTGAGGTCTGAGAAGTTGCATCTTTTTACTAGTCTATCCGCAGACATCAACGCTCGACTTATAGATGATTCTTCTACTTTGATAAGCTAAGAGGGGAAAGTAGCCTAGCTTATGAAGTGTGGGTTATGGATCAGCATGCCAAAGAACATGGATGGTTGAAGAAAAGTTTCAGTATCGAACCTTGGAAGAGTTTACTACAGTTGGATTATTTACACATCAGAGGCACCACTCAGACGGGTGAGTTCATTTTGGCACCACGGTACTATTTTAACGAGTTTAATGTTATCCATTACAGTCCCGACACGGATAGTTTTAGAAGCACTACGGTTGAAGTATACAAAGACTATGAGTTCAAGCGTCGTGGTACAAGAGCATTAATTTTTTCGGATTACGTAGAGAGTGTTAGGTTGCTGTAGGGGAGACAGTTTCATGTTTTGATGATACCTTCCATATTTGAAATGTTTGCATTGATAGACCTGTTTTTGGGAAATTTTTGTCACTTTATTGCTTGAATTAAACCAGTTGGATTTGTCTGCTTTATGTCTCCGATTTCGACTATTATATTAATTCTCTGTTTTAGGAGGTGTGTTTTTTTTTTGGTCATCTGATTTTTTTTAGGAGGTGCTTTATATGAATGAATAATTTATCATTTATAATATGAATGAATAATTTATCATTTATGATATGAATGCGTTTTTTTTACATGAAAAATATCTTATTTATTTAACCAAAAACATTTGTAGTGAAATTTTGTTCAAGATTTCTCTTCTTTCCCTTGTGTTTTCATTAAATATATATGACTAGAAATACTAAATAATTCCTTATACAACTAATTAAATTCAATAGAATAGATTTTGTATAACTTCACTATGGTTTATGAGTTGATATATGGTTCAAATCTCTAGGCGTGTAAACCCTTTTTGGCCACGAAGAAAAAAGAATAATAAAAAAGTTTATTTCTTTATTTTACATGCGTGCTTCTTTCTAAACTCTCCCTCTATATATATAGCTTTTTCCGAGAGTAGACAGAGAGATTTAAGGACTTCGAAACAAGAGCAATCAATCATGAAGACACGCAGCAAAAAGACAAAGAACGATCCACGATCTCCGGCAATAACATTGGAAGGGAGAAGTGACTTTGATCAAATCCCTCTAGACTTAGCGATCGAGATTATTGGGAGATTGCCTGGCACTACGGTACTATTCTGATGAGTTCAATGTTATCCATTACAATTCAGACACGAATAGTTTATAATCACTAAGGTCGAATTATACGCAAAGTCGCAAACTATGAGTTCAAGCGTCTTCGTACAAGAGCAATGGTTTTTTCGGATTACGTAGAGTGTTAGGTTGTTGTAGGATAGACAGTTTCATGGCTCTATATGTACATATTTGAAATGTTTGCGTTAATAGACTATGTTTTTGGGAAAATTTTGTCACTTTATTGCCAAAATTAAACTAGTTGGATTTGTCTGCTTGCTTGTCTCCTGTTTCGATTATTATATTCTCTGTTTTAGGACCTGCTTTAATTTATCATTTGCCCTAATGCTTTTGTACCCTAAAAGAGTTTACGACTTTTAATATATATACTAAGAATTATATTAGGGGTGAGAATCAACGTCTGAAACTGATAAGCTGGAAGATGTAACGTATTCTGATTTCTGACTAAATAAATTTATGTTGAATCCTAAAATAAAAAAAACAAAAAAAAAACTTGTCTATTACAGCCGACTTGTCTAGAATATATATGAGTTTGCGTTGCTTTCCCTTTTGTTAGAAAGTATTATAACCAGTTGGGTTCACTTTATGTGATGTTGGCACTATTGTTTATGCATCTTATCTCGACTATTCTTTTACTAGGGTCTCTTTGCAGTTTATTCTACCATTTCGCGATGAGATTCTTAGACATTGTGGATTGTGCCTTTCCTCTTCTTATCAAGAAACTAGTTGGTTCAAATCAGGCTTTCTTTTAGCATCAAATCTATTGTGGTGGACTACTTTACCTCAAAATTTAATTTCATGCAAAGTATATATAGTTTTTTATTTTTTAGTATATACAACTGTGTAAGGTTAGTATCAGGTATTTCAGTAAACCAAAACTTAGGTATATCAATTAACGTCTTTACTCTTGGTTTACCCAATTTGTGCAAAAAGATGCATATCCTGAAGCCGGACCCGGTTAAGTAAGATCCACTTTATCAGTCGGGTAGGTATAAAAAAGCCCATTGGTTAAATTACGTACGGATCTGCTCCTTTATAAACCCTATCTCCATATTTAATTATATATATATATATAGTTTTACTACGCAGCTGGAAAAGAAAAGGGTAGACAGAGAAATCTAGGGTTTCGAAACAAGAGTGATCGATGATGAGAAGACGCAGCAAGAAGACCAAAACCGTGGACAACAAGAATCTACAAACGTCGGAAGAGAAAAACAAATTTGATCAACTCCCTCTGGACCTAGTGATCGAGCGTCGAAGCCTCTTACCCTAATTGCTTCTAGTGAAACAGATTTACTAAGGGAACGCAAAGATTGGGACTTCTTCTTCTCGCAGTCTTCCTCATCAACGTCTCTTCTATCACGTGTGACATGTCCGTTCTGTTGGATCAATTTTTTAAATAAAAGAATTGAGACAATATTAAATAGGAAATGGAGAGAGTGGGAGAGTTGGTGAGTTTTTGAACTTTCAGTATTTACGAAAATGCCATTTTCGATATCTATAAATAGAGCTCCCTCCTCTCCTCATATCTTACACATTGAACTCTTCCTCTCCTCTCTCAAAGCTCTTACATTCCTAGAGAAACACTGGTTTTTCTAAATTGTTTGTAAGTTGAAAAGCTTTGGAGATTCTGCTTTAAAGTAAGTCCGAGAGTATTAAGTAGTTCTACTGTTCGATAGATTTCTTAACCGGGTGATGTTTTGGTGCTAGTTACTTGGTTGTATCCTGGGATTCGAGAATCTCTGAAACCGCCACACTGGAGATTTATTGAATTAAGGAAAGAGATTTTATCTCGCCCGTATCAGTTCGGTTTGTAATAGCAGTTTCCATATCCGGTTTTCACAGGTCCTACAGTCTTAATTCAATAAATCCGTGCCCGTGTATTGCTGTGAACGGATTGGAAATTACGACCATTTTACAAACGAACCGCTCAATCCGCAAAATGATGTTTGAAGTGCGATTCGCAAATGCTTTTTGATGGTTTCCGGTGAAATCGAAATTTTTTTGCGGAGTTATGCTAATATATTTTGATGGTTTTCGGTGAAATCCAAAATATTTTTTGAGTCGACGCCCAATTTGGGAGAGGTCAGCCACTTGTGGTTCTCTAGACAATATTATTTGATCGAATATTGTTTTCATAACTTTTCGATATGTTATCGAATTAGCGATTTTGGTGTCTATGCGTAGATATCAAAATTTTCTATCTAGTGATATATTACTAAAATTTTGAGTATATACACATAGAGCTATTGAGTCCGTAATAAACGCCAAAAAGTTTTTTGAGAAACGAGTCATATCAACGCTTGATGTTTCGCGACGCTTGATAAGCGAGTTTGCGAAATGCGTTTGTGTTTGATTATGAACACGTTAAATGTTTCCGTGAACGCTTTATGACTTTCGAAACTATTTAACAGTGTAAAACACAACAATAACGGTTTCCGAAGTTTAGCAGAAAGCGTTTGTGTTTGATTATACAGATTTATAAGTGTCCATAAAAGATTTTATAAGGGCTTATAAATTGTGAATTCCACTAACGCTCTTAAGCGAGTTTGTGAATAAGTGTAAAAGCTATGCATTAGCTGGATAAATTGGTGATTTTTCTAGAATGCTCGAACATGCTAGCAATTGCGTTTGAAAAAACTTAATGGAGTGATAATATGAGTTTGTAAAAACCAAATCATATTTGCTCGAGTGATAGAGGAGATATTATTTTAAATTTATCTCCTCACTGGATTTTCATAGATTGAACAAAAATCAAAACTCTATCGAAAATATGCGTATCTTTGTTGAAAACTGAGTATTCTCAGAAAATGTGGGAAGCATTGCTTAAAAACAATAATTTCATTAAATACAAAAATTTATTGGCAAAAGCCATATAAATTGTAAGAGCTTAAGTAATTTTGTGCAAATACTTGAAAGTGTGGGGTGTCTTGCAAAATTTGTAGAGCAACCTACTAAAAGTGGTCATAATCAGGCCAAAATTGTGAATTACATAGGATTTATACACCCTTCGAGTGGTGATCGGTCTCTGTTTCGTAAAGCAAACATATCGAAAATCTATGTAAATTTAATCATGGAATCAATCAAGATGTCGTTTGTTACATGTGTTACCATAGTATGAACATAGAGATACAAGCACCTCAACAAATGAGGATAGCTTTCTCACACATCAGGAAGTGGAACAAGAGATGAACCTTGATGTAGCATGATAGCTCGTAAAGAAAATTCTTATGGTGTTCATTCCATGATAGCTATTTGCAACTTAGCTAAAGAATTCACAGTTATCATGCTTACACCAGACACACCTTATTTGGAAGGAAGTTGTTAATGGTGATAACGTCTCAATTATGAGAAATCATACATGAGAGATAAGTGATACACATGAATGTGAAATATATCGACATCTACTCGATATATAGAAAAGGGTTATGTAGTCCCTAGAGAAAATCCACAAGGTATATAAACTTGTGAAGTTCACGTATGAGCTTAAACAAGCTTCAATACGATGACATAAAATTTTGACAAGGTCAAATGGTGTCAGCATTAATAAATGAGATTAATGAGTCAATATCACAATACATATAGCATATATGTTGCTATGTAAGTGTGTAGATTTATACTCTGTCTTTGATACATGAGAGATGTAAAATCAAAAGATGACGTTCTACAGATTAAATTCTGAACGAGTCACCATATCTCATTATGTTGTAAATTTACTTGAGAGTTTCAACAACTACTCAAAGTGGACTATAAATACTCTCATATACTATTAAAGTGGTGTTTTGATTAGAATTAAAAAGTGTAATCAGAAGTCTGATGTACTTCACAAGGAGTACTAGACTCAATATGATGATGCACTTAGTTGATGTACTAAATTGCAACACGAAAATTCTAAGTCATATACACTACAAAGCTGAACTAATGGTATTGAACTACTAAGTTATACCAAAAGTTATGGAATGGTAAAACTTATCTTATAAATAGATAAAGTAAAACCATTATACAATTGATCTCAAATGATGTATAATCTAAACTGATTATATCAATTTGGCTGACAACCTATGGATCCAAATAATAAAGGTTGGTCACAAGATCATATTGTAAAATCATCAAAGGGAATGGGTTTAAAGCCTATGAAAAAAGATGATGTTTGATGGACACACCTATCTGAGAGATCCCAAGATATAGGTTCAAAGGGACAACTAAATCAAGCTGATTCTGTAAATGCACTGTGAGATTTTTATCTCTACCCAGTTTCCATGATGATAAACAGTGCTAAATGAATGTATAAAGGATAAGCAAATGCTTTTAATGATGATAGTCCATAGCTTTGAGATATCAGTGGAGCATGAAATGCTTCTTAAAACAAATGCTATTGGAAGTTCACCTAGTGAGTGTGAAATGCGGCCGTTTCTAGGAGAATGAAGAACAGGTTATATTCTCTAAGTTCACTCATGATAACCAGGCAAGTTCAAGGCCAAAATGAACACAATAGAGAACTTAGTTCTACTAGAAGAATGACAGTTTTATTTGTTTTTTACATAAAAATCGGTGGTTCAAGACATCATGTTCACCCGGCCGAGTAAACCCACAGATATTAACAATGAATGGTTCAAAGTTGAAAAATACTACCATCATACACAGTGATTCTTCGTTAATACTCGAAAAGTCCTCGTCTGTCAAGAAAGTCTAAAGTCAGAAGTTCTAGTATGTTTAGAGTCATTTCTATTCATGTGGGGGATTGTTGGATCAATTTTTTAAATAAAAGAATTGAGACAATATTAAATAGGAAATGGAGAGAGTGGGAGAGTTGGTGAGTTTTTGAACTTTCAGTATTTACGAAAATGCCATTTTCGATATCTATAAATAGAGCTCCTCTCCCTCATATCTTACACATTGAACTTCTTCCTCTCTCAAAGCTCTTACATTCCTAGAGAAACACTGGTTTTTCTAAATTGTTTGTAAGTTGAAAAGCTTTGGAGATTCTGCTTTAAAGTAAGTCCGAGAGTATTAAGTAGTTCTACTGTTCGATAGATTTCTTAACCGGGTGATGCGGTTTTGGTCTAGCATTGTTGTATCCTGGGATTCGAGAATCTGAAACGCCACACTGCGGGAGATTTATTGAATTAAGGAAAGAGATTTTATCTCGCCTCCGTATCAGTTCGGTTTGTAATAGCAGTTTCCATATCCGGTTTTCACAGGTCCTACACGTTCCCATATTATTTTAATGAGTACGATAATTATCATCATGTCAATGGATTGATAAGCTTTGGAGATGGTCAAAAGCAAATCGTGACTAACCCCAGCACACATACATCCATAACTTTACCCAGAGTCAAAACCAGGAGAAGTATCGTAAGAAGTTTTTTCGGGTATGATTCAGTTAATGATCAATACAAAGTGTTGTGCATGACGGTAAAAAGGTATGGTGATCAGAGTGATGAGTCATCTGAACATCAAGTATTCACATTGGGAGCTAAAAATAAATCATGGAGAATGATAGATTGTAGCATTGATCCTCACCGTCCTTGCTCTAACGGTGTGTGCATAGATAGTGTTGTGTATTATGTTGCTAAAACGGGGGCCGGAATGTTGCATCTCAGCTTAATGAGATTTGATTAGAGGTCTGAAAATTTGGATCTTCTTACTAGTGTTCCTGAAGAGATTCGACATCCAAGTGATCTATATATTGACACTTTGATAAACTACGAGGGGAAAGTAGCCATACCAACGGAACCTACATCATATACATATGATGTGTGGATTATGGATCAGGATTCTGAAAAACATGAATGGTTGAAGAAATTAACTTTCAGTATTGAGCCTTGGAAGAGTTCATTTCTTCATGTACGCGTCAAAGGCACTACTCATACGGGTGAGTTTATTTTCACATCACCATACTATTTTGATGATGTTTATATTTATGTCTTCCATTACAATCCCGACATGAATAGTTTTAGAAGCACTAAGGTTGAACGCATCGATGCGTTCAAGTGTTGTGGTACAAGAGCAATGGTTTTTCTCGGATTACGTAGAGAGTGTTAGGTTTTTGTAGGAGAGGCGGTTTCATGGTTTAGTACGCATTAATAATAGTGTACTTTAGCACCTAGAAAGAGAGTATTAATTCTGTTTGATGATTAAGTTAAAATTGTACTTAATACATACGTGCATATTATTCTATAATGGATCGTGTTTTATCTTTAGCCACTCCAATTTACAATTTTGGATGGCTTCACTATCTTTTAGTTCTTTTAAACTTTCCTAGATAAAAACCCCGATCATAAAGTAACAAATAAAACTTTCGTTCTTAAACGTCTGGAATACATTGGACTCTACTAACCGCGAACATACAAGTTAGTTGCTATAACACCAAAATATTCACACACAAACACATTGCTTCTTTAAAACTTCTGAATTAAGCATACAAATAACCAAAAAAACTGTAAAACTTTACTGAAAAAAAGTTACATGTTTGCGATCGTTGTGACAAAAGGCACCAATCTTCTATAATCTCTTCTTCCTAGAGCGCAATTATCAAGAACCCGGCCCAACATTAGCCTTGTGTTCTGCAAAGCCACATCTCTCGGAGGTATCCCTGACTCTGACGCAGCTGCACCGAGAGGGAAAGCTTGCGACATTGTTGCAGCCATCATTGCGTACTGAAGAGGTCCGCTTCGGGCTTTAAATGAAGTCTGAGGTACAAGCGTTTTCTCTTCAGTCCCGTTTTCAGAGTAACAGGAATCCTGAGGGTGGGATCCACCGGTACCCCCTTGTACCGGGCTGCAGCTCTGAAGAAGGGCTTCGAGAACACTCAATGCCTCCCAACACAAAGTGCTTTCGACTAGCTGCGAAACGATTGTGTACATGTGGGGACTCTGCGAAGCATCCATGGGAGTGTGTTGGAGTAATGCCTTGAGCATAAGTAATATGACTCGTTGATAATCCACTGGTCCTTTTTTTAGCAGTCTTAACAAGTGACCGAAAGCTAGAGCTGAGTGTTTCGGGAACCATTTGTTGCAGAGCAGAGGAGAGACACATGCAAGGAGATTTTCAACTCTTTTAATCTCACCACGAGCATATGCGACAAAAACCGTAGCCAACTCATCGAGTGATTTCGCCCGACACCAGACAGCAATGTTAGCTGCCACAGAACATGCCTTTTGATACTGCTGCTGGAGTGGTAACGCAGAAACCATGACTTGGTCTTGGCTCAGCTGCAAGCAAAGCCAAGGAAGTAGACCTGTAATATGCATAAGGAGCCTTGTCTCAGCATCGCCAAATATAGAGTCACATGAAGGCACTGTAATCCTTGATAGGACCTCAATAGAGAACTCGTGGCTAACAGTAGACATCAGTCCTTTGAGGACAAGAGGTTGTACACCTTCGAACTTTGGAAGAGTTCCACTTGACGGCGGCATCTCGTACCCTCTAGATTCTGTCCTTTGGAATTCCCCCAAATCATTAGTGTTGAATTCATCCCGAGGCATACTCGACAAGAGCACATTTTCAGTTGTTTTGTCACGAAATGATAGACGGTCAATAATACGGGAGAAGAGCTCAAGAACCTGGCAATAGACATGGACGAAGTCTGTGTGCATCATCGCGACACAGCCCCAGAAGAGCTGTGGGTAGAGTATGACTTTCTCTGGCTCCATGTTCTCTACCATGACCTGTAGTGTCAGAAGGATTTCCATAATAAAACCCAAAACTGGAGGAATGGGATTGCTAAGACATCGATGAAGACAGCGTAGAAGGGAGACACATGCATCGCTTGTCACACTTGGCCGTAGCGCACGGTATATTTGGTGTGACCGACATGCTAGATGTCTTGACGTGCATTCCATAGCCCATTTGAGAGCTTCAGTTCCCCAAGTTTCTCGAAGATCTCCTTGGAAGAATATAGCATCAACCATACTCTGAACAAGTGCAGACAAAAGAGCGGCACTAGGAAGATCTGTTCTCACAACTGTTGGATCTTCATTCTCCCACATCATGCTTCCTCGTTTTGATTGCACATACTTAATTAAACTCACAACCTGTTGTTTGTTCTCTCCATCGCTGTTTTCCACCTCATATAGCTCCAAATGCCGACCCGCTAGTGAGTACAACAAATTCACAAGTAAATGTTGACAATGCTCTAGCACAATGTCTTCAGAGCTATCCATCGAAACAAAAGTGACGTGGAAGAGCAAAGGCAGATGTTCCCTAAAATCTTCATCATTCTCATATGCGATTTCTGCAAGAAGAATCAGAGCTATATCGGCATGAGTGAGTGAGTGCTGTTGATGTCCCTGCAAGGCTGATTGAAGTTCCTTTGCATTAACGCCGTGCATTGCGATCCCAGAATGCAACACATCTTCTCCAGAATTTGGTGTATCAATGAGATAATCTCCACTATCGCGTGAGACATGGCGACTCCTCAAACTTCCTGTAGAGCTACGAACTCCCATTAAAGGTCCTGATGCATTCACCAATGATGGCAGGAGCTGACCAGAACGACCAGTAGCTACCGGAACAATATTCAACTCAGGAGGCATTGGACTTAAAGGCCCAGAAGCACTTCGCCCAGTCATGCCTGCTGTTCTCCAGCTTAGGCTTCCACTTGTATTCCTAAGGGGGCCATCAAGGGAGCCTCGGACAAGAAGTGGTGACATATGTGGTTGGCTGTCTGCAACTGAAGCAACTTGAGGTGCTGTAGCAGGTCCCTGAGAGAACTCCAGCACAAAGTTACCGTTGGAATCACCCCGGTTAGCACTATAACCAATGGGTTCAATACTGTCTTCCAGCATCCGCTGAGACAGTTGGTAAACCAGGTGATCAATAGTACGCTGAGGACATATCCGTGCGAGGTACAAACTTACACGTTTCGCAACTGAAAAATATGTAGCAAATGCACCAGTTATTTCGGCAGATGCATTTGAATCACAGTCCTCAATGCCCTTTGTGATCAAGAAATCCAATACAGGGCTGATGTTTCTGGGCTTACTAGCAATGGTACTCCAAAGTTTTTCAATTTCATCAGGGAATTGATCCCCATGTCGCCATGTGACATAGTAAAGACTTTTTAGTAATCTTTCACTCCAACCCGAATCCTTGAGTTTCCAGAAATTAAGGTTCTCAATCCATGGAGCCATACAGGTCAAGACCTGATGCTGAGCAATTATATCAACAGCATCAAGCTGACGCTGCATAATTTCTTCACAAAGCAGCTGGCTTAACTCAGGATGATCCTTGGCGAGTTTGCAGGAAAGCTTGTACTGGAACTGTTGATATGAATCCGGAAGATTACCTACAACTGCTGCTCTATAGCCTCCTGAACCTTCTATACCATCCTCAGCCCACTCACGCATAGAAAGTGTCTCAAGCATTTGAAGAGCATCATCGCGAATTTGTCTAGATGGATCGACTACCTTGTAGAGAATTAGACTCAAGAGCCTCTGGATTTCACATTTTGGTATTTCTAGTCGCATGTAAACCTCAGCCAACACACTGAAGTACCCATCAGCTATAGCCGCATCAGAGTAGTAACACTGGGAAAAGCACAGATGAATTAGGTCATGCAGTTTAGAAGAGTCTAATTAAGGATGAAGTCACACAGATGAGCAAAGCATAGAAGTGAAAAAAGCTTATCAAGAGAATTCAGATGCTTAAACTGGAGCTAATAAAACAAATATGTCTGATACGGAAACCATCATTGCATGGATAAGCTGTCATCATTGGTCAAGATATATCAAACATTTGATCTACTAATTACCATGACAGTATAATTAAAGACAACTTTCATGCATTCAGTCAGAGAGAACTTTACCTGATCAATGCAGGCAGGGAAGAGATCCAAGTTTGTAAGCAGAAGATTCTTCAGAGCCAATTTTGCCAATGCAACACGTTGATGACCACCTCTATGCCTATCACGGCCTGTTGTCCCTCGTCCACCTTCTCCCGTGTATTTGGAGTAAGATGGAGTTCTTGGATCAGCAGGCGAGTAACCAAAAGGGACCCTGGGAGCAGGCTCAATGAACAAACTATTTATCCAAGATATCACACGGCCACTCATTTTTCTTGCATTGTCATCAAAACACGGTCCATATAGAAGGGAAGCCATTGCATTCAATGAGGCCCACTGGATGGCTTCAATTTGCTCATTTAGTTCCTTGTCAAAAGAAATCTTGTCTACAGAATCTTTTGACCGGTTATGCTGCGAAGTCTTATAGCGCTCTACTTCACGGCGATAATCACTAACACCATCCTGTCCCCACGTACTTCCTGTATCATCAGACCAGGAAAGAAGGAGATCGAATAGACGTTTCCTACTTCTAACATCAAACTTCTCTGATTTTGATTCAACAAATTCAGGGGCAAGGAATCTTAAAACAGATGCAAGTGCATAGCGCAGAGGCTGCATGTCCTGAAAGCTTTCATGAGGTGCCAACGATATCTGTCTTGTTGAATCTTCAATGAACCGCAGATAATGGAGGCGGAAAACTGGTTTACGAGCAAGCATTCCAGGCCAGACATTCTCAGAGACTGTTCGATATATATTAGAAACATGAAGACGGAGGTCCTCTCTTCGACCTCCTTTTTGGATCTGCATTCATATCATAGGAACACATCTTTTTAACGTCAAGTCTCAATATTAATCACCCAGCTGAAAATCAGTGTAATAAAAATGGTGAAGAGGAAACAGACGGTCATTAATTTCATATTCAGGGAAAAATTCGGCAAAATCTGGTTAGTAATCGACATCCGTAGAAGCCCTTATGTGAGAAAATACTGGAGTCTTCCATTCCCTCAACTCTAATGATTCAAAAAAAGTTCAATAAAGCCACATAGAGGGTACAAATAATGCAAGTGACTTCTAGTACTTTTCATCCATGAGATTCCCCTTACTTGTTTTCACGTTTTTTCGATTCTTTTGCTTAGCTACTTTTTTTGTGAATCGAGAAGGTTTTCTAATCTTTCTAAAGTGATAAGGAATACCACCGTAAATCTGTGCAGCCCGGCAGTTGCATAGTGAATGGTGTAGGACTTCCAGGTATAATTCTGAAAGAAAGTAATCTACATGATTTTACAATTTGCTCAAGTATATACCTTCCACTTTGGCTTCGTCTCTGTCTCTGATGAAATCTCGTCCATGAAAGATGCAAGCTCGCTAAACATAATTTCACATGCTTCCAAATGCGAGCGCCCGAGAGCCATAGTTGCAGCATGCTACATGCGAGGAAGTATAAAGTAAAGATTTGTCTTAAAACTTATCTAGGAGAAAAGATTCAACCAAAACCACATCAACCTAACAAGACAAGTAGGTTTCAAATACTGACAAAACTGGCAACTTCAAACTAAAAATGCAGAGACACAAAAAAAAAACTTACGTTGTGGGTCTCTGACCCAAATCTAAGATAAGGGAAAATAAGGTGGTACATGTCTCTGGTTGATGCAATGCTACCGGCATCTTTGCCATCAGGTGGACACGAACACACAAACATAGCATACAGAAGCCACTGATCCAGTTTGTTATCTGTATCTTGTGACTGGCTTGCCTTTCCACCTAACTCAACAGGTGTAATATGGGCAAGGCGGTGCATAATTTCAGACCTGGAAATGAAAAGGGCACTTTAGTTTCCTTCATGTTATTAAGAATAGCAAAAGAGGTACAGCAATAAAATGAAACAAACATTTTTTTAAGCAAAAAGCACTAATGCTTTATAAATAGATTTTTAAATTCCCACAGTAAAGTGAAATTTTAGCTGCACGTTAAACTAGGGCATAAATTTTTTTGAAGGCTTGTTGATCCATAAAGCCTACTTTTCTAATCCTTATAGACTAGAAGGACAGTGTTGACGGTCAGAGAAGACTCATGAAAACACACCAAGGATGATGTAGTTAGGAAAATATACTTGGCGCAAACACACGGAAGATAATGCAGCTACGAAATATACTTACTTGGCTTCTTGAACAGAGCGTGGGCAGAGCTCAGCAGCATATTTAACAAGCTCACTGAGACACCGACCCCATTTGTTTTTATCAAGGCTCTCAAAGATTATGGACTGAAGAGTCACATCAGAAGGAATGGCATCAGAATCTCGTCTTAAATCAAAAGGACGGGCAGAATCCCAATAGCAACTTTGAACAATATCATCCTATTATGTGAAAGAAAAAAGGATACAAATCTTAATTTTTCCATAAGGCCAGACGGTTTTAAACCATAACAAACCAAAAGGCTAAAAATGTAAGAGCCTCTGAAATGGTGAGATATACACAGAAGGTACTTACCCCATGTTCTTCCAAGACATCTATCATGTATATGGGTTCAGCCTCAAATTTCATAACGTGGTCTGGGTGCTCTTGAATCATGAGATCCCGAATATCATTTCTCAATGCACGTACACATCGCAATAATTCTAGCGCAGTGTGCCGAATCTGACTGTCGACTGAACTAAGAAAAATTAGCCCAACAGCATCAATATCAGCAGCGCGAAACTCAATTGCATCTGCTGCTTGATGAAAAGATAATTTCTTGAACCTATCATTTCCCTTCGCTGTTTGCTTTTCTTCTTCAGCATCAGTATCTTGTCTGTCATCTACTAAACAAGCCCTCCAGAAACGCATGAGTTCCAACAGGCGTCCTAGTGATGCTTGAATGAGGAGTGGGAACTCATCAGGAAGCTTTAAGATAAAGTTTGCCATCCCTCTCATGACAGCAAAACGACGATGAGGAAGGTATCTAACAATCCGGTTCAGGACTTGCACTGCTTCCACTCGAACTCCAGGATCAATACTTATACCATGCTGAGGTATTATTTCCGTGATCTTATCACTCCGGCCAACTTCCTCAATCAGATAAGGTATGCACTTCAGCACTGACTGGAAGAGAGATCCTTGAGACTTTTCTTTATTCACAGCATCTGCATATAATATGAAGGTTAGCAAAAAATGTTTTCAGGAGAAAGTATTAGCCAGAGGATCCTAGGTAGAAAAGCAGACACACTATCACATTAAATACACACAACATACAGAGATTTTTTTAACCTCCTCACAAAACCATGTAAATCAAATTAAGCTTTTTGCGTAAAACTAAATTTACCTATTGTAGTCCTCGATGATGTTAGAAGAGCTTGACTATAGGTCCTGTGGCAGGATCTTAAAATTGACTCAATTGCTGCTTTCACCTTTGGTATGTAATGACCAATTCCATGAACTGTTAAGTGAACACTAAGAAAAATTAAGCGTATGAAAGGAAAAGCTTATTGAGACCTACTAACGACCTAATTCAGGTTAACGGGTTACCCTTAAATATCTCCAATCCAACATACTGGCTTGAAGGTGACATAACGAGGGCAAGCAAAGCTCGAAGACCAATAATTTTTGCTTCGCTTGGACTATCTTGCTTTAACAGTTCTAGTAACATGTGATTCATAGCAAAGTCAAGGTTATGTTCAGCTATGGTCACACAGAACTCAACGAGTTTGTCTTGTTGGACATCCTGAGTGAGCATTCCTTTTCTCAGAACTGTTAGCAATTGTGATGTCACACTATCCAAGTAATCCCATATACGATTTGGTGGCTGGGAGGAAGCATAGACACTCAAATAAAACCTCAACACCCGGTGAAGACAATCAAGTGCCATGTAGCGATGGTTCTTATCCTGCATATAAGGCACAGTATGCTCTATAATGAGTGAAACCAAAGATTATATATATATATATATATATATGTACCAAGAACAGGCTTGAAAAAAAACAATGTAGTCACAGGTGCTCAACATACTTCAAAAAAGAAGCTGCTGTAAATAACAACTGCACATCAGGGTGCGGGACGTGACAATTGCTTTCATGCATTCTTACTTAATTTAAATTCTGAATAAATGCAAACTTACTCTCAGAAGCTTGTACAGTTGTTCCATGTGAGAGCTTAAATTATGATGAAATATAAGCGGGTCCCCGAGACAGAGAAGAAGACTCACAAGCGGATAGCCAACCTATTCAACCAATTATACATGTTAAGGACTGAAATCACATGGAAGACACGCAAAAGTGATATTAAATCAGATTGACGTACACCAAGATGTTTACTCTGTTTCTCCATCCACTGGATTAGCTGCACTCTAATGCGTCCAACAGCCTCATACCAGAGTGTCAGTGCAGGCTCTGCAACTGAAGGAGGCCACTGGCTTTTGCCACCATCGGAAAGTGGCGCCAAAATGTTAGAAAGCATATTGCAAAGCGCATGATAAAGCTCACTTTTACGTTTGTGTATATCACGGATAAGAGGGTTTGCTTTTGCTACAAAGGAGGCAGACGCATTCAGCCCACCCTCACTCTTAACCTGGAAATAAACATACTGTCACGTTCACTTTCTGAAGCCTGCATTTTCTAAGTTATCCAAGACATACCCCAAGCTTCAAGTATCGCATCCCATTAATGATGCTGAGAGTTTCACTTCTTGCAACACTTGTATCAATCCTTCGAGTATTGAGTTCCATGAAAAACCGCTCCGTGACAGAGCTGAATCTGTTTATGAAAAATTAAAGTAATAAATGGATTAGAGTGGTTGAGGTTGCGACTCAAAATAGATCATCACTTTTACAAGTTCTTTTCTGCCAACTAAACTTGTGAATGTAAGTCCACCTTTTTTTTTCATTTATACTCTAGCATGTTTGGAGGATTAATAACAACTAATATTACAAAATGAATTACCTAATACGGGATAGTGCACCCAGGAGTTGAGCAACCAAGTCAAGAAGGAGACCCCTCAAATCGACCAGCGATGGGTATTCCACTTGGCTAACAACTCTGTAATGGAGGCGCACCCAGAACTTAAGCAATTTAGCTTTTACAACTCGAAAAAGGCATGCCAAAGGATAAAAGCATACTGTTTAGCGAATCATATAAAATTCAACGGCTCCAGATTCTGAAATCACTACCTGTCGGCGTTGATTAGCCAATCAAAAACAAAGTTCTCAAGTCCAGACCATAGCTTCTCTACCATTCACGAAAAATGTTTATTCTTTTAGCAAGGCAGTAAACACATTTTGTTGGAAAGAAACTAAACAGAGAGACTAACAAACCGGTGAGCCCTTCCTGCGGGCAACACTCCACAAAGCGAATACAAGCTGAGCAGAAGATGCACTCAACAGCCAACTGATTCCATAAATGTAAAACCATATATTAGAAAACTGAAAACCAATCTCGAAAATTGATTAAATACGCCATTAATATTAGTGTTCTTAAATGGGGGTAAGAGTACTAAGAAACAGAGAAGTAAGAGTATAACAGTCTGGTCAGTTGTATCTAGTGTACATAGTTACTAAAAACCCGAGGACTTGTTCCTCTGAAGAGTCAAAAGAAAATACCTTTCTCTGGAAAGTCGATGCATCATTTGCACCTTTAGGTGATTCACTGCGAGGTACATATAAACACACAAACAAACACAATATTAGTAATGGTCTAGAGAAGTGGCTTCGCCCAATCGTAGATAACATCTAGTCAATAACTTCACCTATACGAAGAAAAAGTGATATCCACATAAGAATTATGATAATGCACCAAAGAGTCCAAAAGCAACACTGGAACATAGAAGATCAAAGACTCAAAGCTAAAATAATGCAAGATGGGGAAATGATAGCCCGTGGGAGACAGGTCTTTTAGACGTATTCTATATGGACAAGAGTCAGATACCATCTGAACGTTAACAGAGGGGAATAAAAATTTACCCACCTTTCCCTCCATCTAAGTAGAGCTTCTAAAAGAGGAACAGGTGTATGACGCGCAATCATAGCCAGGGAATCCAGCACCTGCTCATAAGCAGGATCTGATGGACGAAGGTACTGTCCATCCTGCAAACATCACACCAAGAACCAGATCACTACCAAAGACTAGTGTAAAAAATGCCTATACAAAATAACATGTATACTGGTCTGTAAGTTGCAGTCAGAACAGAGACATATCCTTTATACTCAATTCAATGTAAATACTTCCATTAAACCCTACTCAAAACTAAGTTTCAACTATTGAGAATGAAACTACCCAGTATGCAGATACAAACTCCTTAACGCACTGAAAAATTAAACGACCTGACAACATATGGATTCAAATGTGTGGAAAAAAGCTTATCGAAAAGGAGACGAACCTGCGCCTGAGCTGTCTCGATTCGTCGTCTTGCGAGTGGCAGGAAACGCTGAAGAAGCGCCTCTACTATCAATTTCGCCGCACTCCCGGACTTCATCACGTTCAACAAGAATAGATCCTCAAATGCGAAACTATCCCCTAATAAAAATTTAAGAAAAATTTCAACAAATTTATAGACCCGAATCGAACAGAATACGAGACTGAATCTCGTGAAATTCCCAGAATCAATGAGAAATACCAAAGAAGAGCACCACGAATCACGAAACCATTCTAGGGTTTAGTTCGTCGATCCGGCAAAAGAATCGCTTAGAAATTTCTTTGATCAACGACGAGCTTCCTCATTCCTCTTTTCTATTTGTGTTTTTTTTTTTTTTGTTTCTTTTTTTCTGAAACTGTTAACTGTTAAAGATGTTTAATAAAATTCATTTGGTCTTCGAAGAACATTTAAGGTAGATGCTAAATAAATAATCAAAAAGAAATTGAATAAATAAATAAAAGGAAAATGTCGAAAAAAATGACTTTTTGATTTTGGCCAATTTAATGCACCAACTTTCACGAAATCTGTTTTAAATCTCGAACTATTTAGGGTTGCCAAAAAAAACTACGAATTTTTTAGATTTTGGCCGATTTAGGCACGCCGTTTACTCGCGTTTAACGGCGTTTCGTGAAGTCCGTCTTCTTCGTTTTCTCCTCGGTTTAGTCTCCCAGAAAACTCATCATCGGTTGTCTCTTCAAATCCCCACAGAGAAAACTCATCATCGCCATGTTTCCTGAATCTCGTTTGTCTCTGGCCGAACAACAACACGAAAAATCTATTGGATTCCCAATTTTGAAGCAAACCCAATTCGAGAATCAGCTCGGAAGAATCAAGAGTTAGAGATACCCAATTCAGAGAAATCACCAATTGAATTTAATTGGAATGATTGCAAAATTAAAATCCAATTTTTTTCCCACTGTTTTTGGTTGTTCTTTAATTCTCTGAGGTACATATCCCTCTGTTTTTGGTTGTTGTTCTTTAATCTCTATGGTGTGTGCTTCGATCTTTCTTCTCTCAGTATTATTTTTGCTTTAGATTTTGTTCAGTATATAATTGAAAACACTGTAAAATCTCTATTGAATTTGGGTTTTTTACGTGTTAGAACTATAAGCATTTTAGAAGTCTCCCATACGTCGAGATTGAGATCCAGCATCAATCTCAAAAAGTCAACAAAAAAAAAGCAAACAACTCTTTTGTCAACTTCTTACACATTCATCAAACTAATCCGACCAATAATCAAAACACGGCGGAGATATAGATTCCGCACGGGTATGGAAAATCATAGACAACAGACAGAGATTCAGATTCTGCGATCGATCAAAACACGGCGGAGAAGGAATAATCAAAGAGACAACCGATGATGATTTTTCTGGGAGATTAAACGGAGGAGAAAACGGAGAAGACGGACTTCACAGAACGCCGTTAAACTCGAGTAAACGGTGTGCTTAAATCAGCCAAAATCTAAAAAGTTTCGTAGTTTTTTTGGCAACCCTAAATAGTTTGGAATTTAAACAGACTTTGTGAAAATTGGCGCATTAAATTGGCAAAATTTAAAAGTTGGACATTTTTCTACATTTTTCACGTTTTAAATATTATCATTCCCGGGATCTTTTGTCTGGAAAGTAATTAGAGAAGCATTAAACTACTTATTTATCGAATCAGTAAAACTGAATTAGATGTCAACTAAATATGACTTTTAAATTTCATAAATTTTTGTTTTATGCTTAGTTTTGAAATTTATAAGATAGATTTATGGAACAAACAGACGTATGAAATATATATTTGAATCTATCTATATAGATTCTTATGAAAGAAATGACTTCCAATTCAGTTTCTCAGTTAATCCCATCTCGTATAGTGTGTGTATACCAGGCCCAAGCTTGTGGTACAGTTCTTGTTATCCTACAGTGTACCATAAGAATACCGACTAGTTTACAACACAACATCAAATACATCCTAACCAAGTTCCGGTACTCTCAAACCGGAATTTCTCTCAGATCAGATTCAGAAGCTACTACCCTATCTCAGGAGATTTCAACAAGCATCAAGCATCAAGCATCAGCACTCAGCAGCACAGTGGAACACAAGTCAAAGTCAAAAGCTTTGTTTGACTCTTTCTCTCTGTCTGCAACTTGTAAACAATCGCAGAAGCTTTTCTTTTGCTCTGGTCCTTGCAAAAAGCTTGTCTTTCTTCTCGTCCTTCTAGCACGTAAAGCTCAAGCCTTGGGGTGTGATACTATGTTCTGAAAGAATCTCTCATTCTTGTTTCTTGAGAGCTTGGAAGATGTCTGAGAATCTAGTGGAAGCCAGAGATTTCTTTATCAGTTGAAGAAATAAGGTGAATCTAACACCCCTTTTAAATCCAAATCTCCTCGTTCAGGCAGAGGAGGAAACTCTAAATGAGGAAACGATTGCTCAAAGCTCTCCAGCAACTGTTGAAAGATAAAAAAAAGACAACTCTAATTCATGATCAGTCTTATGCATACCTACATACGGAACCAACTGAACATAGAGACACAGATGAAGCTTACATTCTCTAGTATCGGTTGCGAATACAGCTCAACAAACTTTTCCCTTAGTATTCTGTTTAATTTATCCACGTCGCACGCATGTGTCCAAAACGAGTCATGAACTCCTGTTAGAATATTTTTTACAAGCGATGTGTTAACTGACACAAGACCAAGGTTTAGAGAAAGATGGAGGTCTAGAAAGATTTAAGTTGTGAAAGAAGGACAGAACCTGCAAAACACACGCCTGCTCTTTTGCAGGCAACTGCAGTCATCATCATATGAGACCCATCGAGGGAGTGAATAAAATTTGGAGGAAAAGCTGTCCTTTGTCGCCTGACAATGACCTACAAAACAAAAACAATAGCCCATAAAACTCTTTTATAGGCCTCTGCACCGTACTCTGTTTCCTTTCCTATCTTTTGTTTATAAGCAAAACCAAAAGCTGAAGCAGACCTTATCAGTCTCGCGCTGAAGGGATAGGGTCTGGAGGGATGTCTTTACCTGGATTCATTTTAATAGAAAGTGAAGATAGTCACACATTTAAATTCAACAGACGAAAGTAATGGTGTTAGCGATAGTGTTATCCACTCTAGTAACTTTTAGGAAGACTTACGAGTTTTGTTCCCATTTGGTGGTAAGGTTGTACAACAGGAAGACCCAATGGTGTTGTCCATCGAACTGTTTCATTTTCTGTAGCAATAATCTGCTCATAGTAATAACTATTTCCATCAAGAATTAGAAGTCCAGAAGCAAATTTAATAGAAGCTGAAAAGAAATGTCTACACACCTTCGCACATTCACCAAACCAACGCATGATGGCGCGTGCAGCTTGAAACATCTCATCTATAGCAGCTAACGTTACCTGCCCGAAACATGACAAAACAAAAAGATTATCCCCTCATAGCATTTTTACTTTTGATAAGTTTCTAAAGTACATGTGAACTAGAAAGTAGTGATTTATCATTTTGTTAAGCACACGTTCTTTGAAGATCAGATGAATGAAATTGCCAAATTAAGATTTTCTAGTGCCAGTGCTTTTATCTGTTGCTAATATACCTTTGCTGCATAGCAAGCCGCCCCAAAAATTTCCTTTTCATCACCAAAATCACTGCGTTCCTTCAACCTTCTCTTTATTTGATCCCGAGCGCCAATATAGGTGACACCATAGACTGATGTCATAACCGTCTGCTTTACAAGTTTACGATCCACCTACAGATTTTGAACAACCGTCAAGTGGTAACAACTGACCACTTACATGTGACTGAGTAAACAATGTACCCAGCAAAAACAATTATCAGGCAACTTGCTCACACGCCAATACTACATATACATTAGAACAGTTCATTAAAATCATTTTTTTGAGATTTAACAATGGCTTTTGAGGATGTAATGTATGAGATTTCTACTCGATTATGCAAGCAAGGAACCGAGATACACAAGGTTAGGAAATTGGAAAAAGAATGAAAAGAATTTCAGATGGACCTGGTTGAGTAATTTTCTTGCACGCAGTGCATCTGGAAAAGCTTCAGGATCTCTGTCTGCATCTCGGCGCATAATATCAAGAACCCTGCAGCGCATATGCATATGAAATTTTGAATGCACATATATTTTCTCGAATAAAGTTAAGTAAGCTGTAGATAGTAGATGCAGTGCTTACCTGGTAGCTATTCCTGAATAAACATCTGCCGGCTTCTCACCTGCCACTAGATTAACAGCTTCTGCTCCTAACTGATAACCATTTTATAAAACCATAATCAGAAAAGAAAGAAGACAAGCAGCCAGAAAAAAAAACCATTGAAAATTAAAAACTAAGATAATTACTGTGTCTCGCCCAAGAGCGGCATAATGCTGTAAACCATTGCAGGAACCATCCTGGCCAGAACCAAAGAGAAGGAAGGGAAGTTCATTTGAAGGCATACACAGATTGAAGGAGAAACTACGTAAAGTCATTAAATATTCAAGCCTTGAGGAGGAGATGTCAAACTGGCAACTTCTGCCGGAAAGTACCTGATGTATAGGAATATGTGAGAGAACTGTCTCCGGGGATGGGCTTCTCAGAGCTTCAGTCAGATTTATGCACACAGCCAAGCACTGAAATGGGTCTTCAGCCTGCAGCCACCATCTGCTTCCTTCAAGTGGTCTGTCTGCCGAATCAAATATGTCATCCAAGTGATTTTCGGTGAAAGCTAGCCGTCCCTCAAGTGATAACTTATCTACACCACCAGCATACAAGTTTGCTAAGTGTATCTTCAGCCAGCGTAAGCCTGAAATTCCCAGAGGCCTTCCCTCAGCAAACTCCAAAACACCCCGACACAAATCAGAGCCGAGATGATTTAAGTGCGGGGGCATGGGATATGCACGTCCCCGGAAGTCAATATTGTGGGGATAGTAAAAACCTTCCTCATCTTTCATTTTCCGTGCTACCTGCATCACATTTAAACACTTACGAAGAATTCTCAAACTGGCACATTACTTTGATAACAAGGGGGGATAAAGCTCACCGAAAGCTTGAGTTCTGTGTCACAGCGCTGAGAATGTCTCTCGCTGTTCACCTTTTTAGCAGATTTGACTTCCCACCTCCATTCCTTAAGAATGCCCTCATCTTCAGTATCGGGCTTTTCTGGTAAAGGAACCTGCAGTTTGAAATGAAAGAATTAAAGAGGCCTCGCGATGCACAAGGGATTGAAAATATGTCTGCGCCAACAATAACTAATGTCAAACTATTGTACAGATGAAAAACAGTAATCATCATAAGATCAAAGTAACACATGGAGTAACTCACATCGCTGCGATCCACCAGATCAGCAGCACATCCGCCACTGCTCCATATCCTATCTACAACCGTTAAGACTCGCTTATTTACTCTCCATTTAGTACTTCCAAGCGTATCCAGGGCCTAACAAATGTCCATAAGATATTTACAGAAATTAAAACTGTAACTGATTTCCACATAACGCCCATGAAGAAACAGTAATCTCTGACCTCAAATACTGGTTGTAGTTGTCCTTTAGGTGCGCTCTTAAGTGCCTCTCGTTGTTGCTTAGCTCCATGAGTTTTCATTATATAAGACACTAAGAACAAGTAAGCACCTTTGTCGTATCTGCGAAATAACACAAAATGAAAGTGAAATGACTTACAAAACTTTCACCAAAATTAAAGTCTTCCAAGCTTTTTATGAAGAAATTTTGACAGTTCTCGAAGCCATACAAATCTAAATATTATTTTTCTCAAACTTAGATAGATCAGCTTCAAGTTTCTATCTTATCCGAGTAACTAGTCTTGGTCACAAAATGATGTACATTAACTTTTATCATACTGAAAAATTCATTTTGGAATATACGTTTAAAATACCATGCAGTGCAATTATTTCATCAGTTGGGTAAGTACACAACAAAGAAAGCTCATTTACCCCGACCATTTGAGAGGGGGAACCAGCATTGGCATGTATGGCATCACTGCATATCTCCCCTGCACGACCAAAAAAAAACCTGACATTCACACTTCCTACAATATAGAGATTATATGTCTCAGTTATACCTTAGTCTTCAAATCCATTGATATATTCAGTCTTATTTACAGGTGCCACGTAGGTCAAACCCTCTTTAGATATAACATTCAACAAAATGAACATAAATTATTCCGAATTCTGAAAGAAATTTCACTATTACTTTTGTTGAGTTTGGGTTAAATTTATTCTGATAACAAACCAAATGTGAATAGGTCACCTACACTTTTTTCCAAGCCTTTGCGGACCAAAGGGTCACACTCGATTACACCATATTTTCTCCCAGATTTCCTGTTGTACAAGAAAGGCTGGAATATGAGCCTATGGCATTCAGGACAAGAAGATAAGCCTACTTAAAAATCATAGACCGAAATTCCTCACATGCTTCCTTTCGCTACTGTCTTGAAGGTATGCACAAATGCAGGTCGGACATCAGATATATCATTATCCTGTTGATTAGCTGGAGACTGTATATAAGCTGTTCTTACTAATAACTCTATTAGACGACTTCCAACCTGGGATATGAAGTAGCAAATATCAAAATGTTAGCAACTTATGCAGCCAACATAAACTTTCTTTACCTCTCCAGCAATTTCTCAGCCAAGCATATACACACCTTAGCCCTAACATCTGCGATCCATGGTTTTGTATAGTCATGTGACTGCAAGATCTTTCTAACTGCTGACAACTTCTGTTTCTTTATCAATTCATTGACCTTTTTTCTTAACTTATCTTGTTCCTTCATTGCAGTTCCATTTTCAACTTCCCCGCTCTCCTCATTGTCATCCCCTTTTTTCTTCCTGGTCTTATCCAGGAATGTGCATATTCTTATCTATCAATTCAGGGAAAGAGAAAAACACCATTAGAATACAAGCCAGCCAAAACACCAAAGAACAGATCAATCATAGACAAGCAAGGAAAGCCTATAGGCTAATACAAGAGAAAATAATACGGCAGACCTCCATATAAGGGGTTTTTTTAATGCTTGATTAAAACTGTTACATGCTGAATGAAGGAGTTCCATTCACAAATAGTAAACACCTTATCAAGATCATGTTTCCAATATTTTAAGTTCAGGCCTCACACTTGCAATTTCCAACTATGGGATACATTATAGTTTAACCTTATAAGGTTTAGGCTAACTTATGAGGGAAAACAGCTTATGGAGATCAAACTTCCCACGACAACTTATTATCGGCAAACCAAGAAGATTACTGGCAGATGGTCTGAAATAAACAACGTAGAAACCAGAGAAAAATCAAGCGGCCCAACCTCTTGTTCAATGGCATCGCCTACTGTACACGCAGCATGAACAACCTTAACACAACCGTTATCACCACCAGTCATCAAATGCCCCATCAACTTGTGCATTGTGATAACAGCTATCATGTCGGCAGGCAACTGATCAATGTAATGTGAATAAGTTGCTTTGCTCTTCCCTAGTCTATACAATTCCTGTTCTTTAGCAATTGCATCTCGTAACGGTTCGAACCAACCCAGAAACAACGACTTCACATAAGGCAGATTGGGCGCAAGCTTTTGCTCACACATATCCGTCAAAAGCTCTCTATACTCTGCTGCAGCTCTTTCCCATTCTTCTGTCTCGATCTTAACTTGTCTTCTCCATAGATTCTGAAACTTGGTACGACCCATTCCAATATGCTCTTGCTTCTTCATCCGCCACGAACGATGACTATCTCTCTTCTTCTCTTTCTTCATTTCCTTCAACAATTCATGTACCTCAGGCTCTTCCTCAACATCTGTTGATAAGACCTCTTCGGCTACACTCGTGAACCCTCTAGCCAAAGTCCCATTAAGGCACCTCTCGTTCTTGGAGAATCCCAATCCCGAAAATTCCTCTCGCCTCGTGATCCCACTTAAACGACGAAAACCCATTTCGTGACATGGTGACCCCGGGATAGAACCGAACACCGAAAACCGAAAGCTCAAATTTTTCGAGAAAATAGACTCCTGAGAAACCCCAAGAGAGGCACGAGTTTGGGAACGGACGTTTAATCTAGCTGCTGACCTCAAAATTGCTTGTTTAGCAATGTTTCTCCACATAGGGAAGGATTGGGAAAATGGGTTTGGAGAAGAAATCAAGGGTTTTTGCAATGGAATCAAATGATCGAATACCTTAGTATGATTTGTCAAGAACACTGGGGTTTGGGCACTGGACATCAATCGTACTTAAAAGATGAGTAAACCAGAACAAAAACCAACACGAGATTGAATAAATTTGATAGCATGAGCTAGAAAACAGGCAAATTGGGAAGAGTTTCATATACGGAAGAAAATAAAAACAAATGGCGAGTAAGTGTACACGACGAAGCCGCCTTAAACCCTCTCTTAAAAACCCTTGCTTTCTAAAGGGCCTCTCTGTTTTTTTTTTTTTTGGGTTGTTGTCTCTGTTCTCATATTGTCAAACATTAAAAAAAAATTAAAACTATCTACCCTAAATTCGACCCGGTTAGGAAGATCTTACCCGACCCGGAATATATCTGATTAAGGCCTCTAATACGGCCCAAAGTCTCTTTACTAAGCAAAAAAGACTTGACGAATTTATGGAGCCCAATTAGTTAAAATATAAAAATTAGTATATTTTATTTGACCAGTTCATACAACTTTTTAGTGGAAACCCAATTAGTTGTTAGCAAAAAAAAGTGGAACCCAATTACAATCCACTGTATAATAAACATGCAGTAAAATATAAAGATTTGGTTTTTGTATGAATAGAATCACTTGAAATTTGGTTTTTTTTTTTTTTGTTGGTCAGCAAAATTATCAATGGGATTTAATACTAATTATACATCTATTATCTTGAAAAATGAAATTCAGACTAAAAATCGGATTTTGTTGGTATGTGTCGACTAGTGGTTGGAGTTTCACGTACGATAACTCACACCTGATTACTATCTCTCCAAATTTGATATTATCCACCTCTATAATTATAATATATTACAATTCAGCCCCTTAACTTATATTTGAGAAGTTACAAGCCGGATTTGTTTCCTTTCTCGGAACTGAAGCTCCAGAGAATTGTATTAGGTCTCTATCTCTCTCTCTCCGCGTTGCTCTCAAGACAAAACCCAGCTGGCAAAATATATTATGTCATCGGATTCCTAAAGGACGAAGCTTGTTGCATAATATTTTGAGGTAAATTACTAATTACTGATCCAAAGTTAGAATCTTTGCTCTAACTCCAGGCTAGCTGATTGCGTAGCTTCCGATTGATTTCTGCCCTGAGTTTTGAGTTCCTTTGTGGGCACTTCCTTGTTCCTCTGCTGGGTTTTTTTGCTCGAGGATCTGATGCCAATGATCGAGTGATCTTCCTGGGGTTTTGGGAATCTGAGTCATCTTTAGGTTGTATAGCTAATGCTTTGGATTTGAGTTTGAATGGAGCGTCTAGGATTTTGGGGATTGCTGATGGGTAGTGTGGAGAAGTCATCGGATTCTGTAAATTCGGTGGCTTGCTCTGCATCTACGAAGAATGGAGACGAAGAGAGTACTTCATCGAAGCAATTTTCACCATTGAAGGGATCTGGGTCGAGAAATACTAGTCCTTTAGGTCGAGTTGGGTCGAGAAACACGAGTCCCTCTAGGCAAAAAGTGGTCAAGACGAAGCCTCGTGGTTTTGAGGAAGAAACAGTAGCTTCATTTGGTAAACCAGTTGTTGCTGATGTGCAGATGGAGGATGGTATATGGGCAATGCTTCCAGAGGATTTGCTCAACGAGATTTTAGCTAGGGTTCCACCATTTATGATATTTCGAATCCGGTCCGTTTGTAAAAAATGGAACTCGATTCTTCAGGATAATAGTTTTCTCAAGTTTCACTCAAATGTGTCATCTCATGGACCTTGTCTTCTCACTTTTTGGAAGAACTCGCCGCAGTTTCCTCAATGCTCAGTTTTTAGCTTGCCATTGAAGACATGGTACAAAGTTCCATTCACGTTTTTGCCTCCATGGGCTTTTTGGTTGGTTGGTTCTTCAGGTGGTCTCGTTTGCTTTTCGGGTCTCGATGGTCTAACTTTCAGAACTTTAGTATGCAATCCTCTGATGCAGAGTTGGAGGACTCTGCCGAGTATGCACTATAACCAACAAAGGCAATTGATTATGGTCGTAGATCGCTCAGACAAATCGTTCAAAGTCATAGCCACAAGTGATATTTACAGCGATAAGTCACTTCCTACTGAGGTTTATGATTCCAAAACGGACAAATGGTCCTTACATCAGATAATGCCTGCGGTGAACTTATGCTCCTCGAAAATGGCTTATTGTGATTCCCGATTATATCTAGAAACGCTTTCGCCTCTTGGTTTGATGATGTATCGGCTTGATACAGGGAAATGGGAACACATACCAGCTAAATTCCCGAGATCTTTGTTGGATGGTTACTTAGTTGCTGGAACTCAGAAGAGATTGTTTCTCGTGGGAAGGATTGGCCTCTACAGTACTCTCCAAAGCATGAGGATATGGGAGCTTGATCACGCAAAGGTTTCTTGGGTAGAGATAAGTAGAATGCCACCAAAGTACTTCCGAGCACTTCTGAGACTTTCAGCTGAGAGATTTGAGTGTTTTGGACAAGATAATTTGATCTGCTTTACGTCGTGGAATCAAGGAAAAGGTCTTCTGTACAATGTGGATAAGAAGATTTGGTCGTGGATTTCCGGGTGTGCTCTTCAGTCATACAACAGCCAAGTGTGCTTTTATGAGCCAAGATTTGATGCATCTGTCCACTGAAAAATAAGTTATCGTCTGTATCACATCATTCTTGAAAGAATTACAATGTGGCTGCCTAGCGAAACATGTCAGAGACATGAAATCGTAGAGCGTTGTGTGTACCTCCAGTGTTAAATGAAGACCTCGTCAGCAATGATATACTTTCACCAATGATTAACAATATCAGGGAGAAAAACTTCTCTATATCCCTGTTTCTAGCTTAAGATGAACTTGTTTCTAGCTTTTCTGTAAATTAGCATTCACTGAATAAGAAAACTTCTCTATATCCCTGTCTCGTCCACATGATATATATATATATATATATATGCTTTATTTTCGTTTTCTATACTGAATTTTCCTTTTATACATCTTAAATTTAAGCTTCCTTTTGCAAATAATGACTGCTCAGTCTGCTCATTCAAGAATGTCTTGTTGGCTAACACTAATGAGAAAGAAAGATTTAACTTATAACGTTGGAATCTAGATATGAACTTAAAAGATTTGGGCAATTGTTACATACAAATCCCATACTTGGAAGTCTTCTAATTAGAAACTAGAAAACCAAGGAAATCTAGCTTGGAGACATATTTCTCTACAGTTGAGCCAAATCATAGACACTGATAGGGTAGGAGTAGTTTGCAGACTTGCTGAAAGTATTGTGAGCTATGATTTTGTTGGCAGTTTCTGTTGGATGAAATGCATCCCAAAAGACATATTGATGCCTATCCAAGCACGGTTGCTGCAACGGAAGGCATGTTAAGGCTCCTCCATATCTCCCGTTACCGCAGCACGCTTCGTTTGGTACTACAAGACCTGCAAAAAGAAGAACTAAAACTCAGTACTGATATATATAATTAGAGTAAACCCCCTATTAAATAAATAGGGAATGAGGTCATTTACCATATCTAGAGGGATTCACAACCATATCATGAAACAGATCAAAGACGTTTTGATAGACAAAGAAAGATCCCGGAAGAGTTGTGTTGAGAGTATTTGCCAAATCTTTCAGACGGATATTGAACATCGAAACCATATCGTTGATCTTTGTCACACACCCGCTTTTATTGTTGCCGCTTACCATAGATAGCTGACTTGGTATGCAACCTAATGGTCCTGACCCAGCTAACACCATTTTTCTTGCACCTAAGTAGTATAGCCTCTGCCAAATGTTTGTAAAAGATCGATCACACTTAACACTTTCTGAGTATGAGATGAAAATCTGCATCACTATTGTGAATATTGTATTATGAGATATTTGGGAGAGTTATAAAAAGATCATTGATTAACTGATATTTGAGCTGAGAGAGTCTTGATCAGGAGATCTGCATAGTCTTCTCCACTGTAGATTTTGCTGGTGGAGTATCTCTCAGGCATAAGGTAGTTGTTGATATAATCATTGCTTCCTATATTGATCCCAATTATCGATTTCGCAAGATACTTTCTGAGATCTGCAGGGTTTTGAAAGAAACGCCGGAGATGTAACTCGATTGTAATCTCAAACTGCGATATCTGTCCATTAAATGTAGTTCTTGCTCCCTGAAAAAAAACAAAGGTAAGTCTGAAAAAGAGAAAACTTTGAAATCTTTTTATGTTATAAGAGTTTGAGTTTCTTGATCCTCACATAATGTTGACCGGTTTCATCTAAAATCCCAGCTGCTGCAGATGCATAGTTAAGCCCTCTTAAGGCATTTTGCCCAACGGATAAAGGAGATAAGAATGGTGGCACCAATGGCAAGCCGAGGTACGTAGCTACATCAGAACAAAAATGTGACAAAGTTAGTTAAAAAATAATGTAAAACCAATTTCATCATGATCTTCTTTATAGTCTTTAGCAACTACCTCCATAATCAACGACTGTACGGCCATTGCAGAAACGGCCAGTGGGGAAGCCAAAATCAATTCCATAAGGGAAATAATTAGCTCGTGCGAGAGTTGGAATGTAATTGTTGTTTCCACTATCAACTAAGGAATCTCCAAAGACAAAGAAAGCTGGAGCAAGAGGATGATGATGATCTCTAGATTGGCCATGCCCAAACCAGACAAGCTCTAACAACACAACACAAATCAACAAACTCTTCATGTTTGGTTACTATCTTTCTCTTACTCTCCCTTTCTCTTTCTCTTTGTCTTGGGCTCTTAAAGATAAGCTTATGAAGAAAACAACTCTACATATATATATATAAGAGGTGCCCAGTCGGTTTTAACCGATTTGAAAACCAAACCAAAGAGTTATCCGAACAGATAGTGATCAAAACCGAACCGAAATTTTTCATATTACATGTTTTAAGTCTTTTAATATGCTAAAAACTCAAATACTAACCGAAATCATATCAATCCGTTTCTAAATTTATAAACCGAATGAAAACTGAACCAAAACCGGGTTACATACAAGTAGAATATATATAAGCACATATATGTATATATGGTGATATAGAGAGAGAGAGAGACATGGTTACGTGACATATGAGACCGTGTTTGGTTCAGAGGAACTGGTCGTGGTAAATGATCTCATGGAGTGTAGTGGTTAACTGTTACTGTTCTAAAAGATTTGTTCTTTTTTCATTTACTGCTTCTTTTATATTCCTACTCTTTTCTTTCTTCTTTTCTATAGAGACAGCTTTTAGGAGGAGCTAACCCCTAAACCTCCTTTTTTTGTAAATCTGTATTGTAGTCATTGATGGTTTGCTCATAGCTTCTGATAGAAAAAAAATACGAGTGACGACTGACGACGACTCTGTCACTATGTAATGATGGTTTTCAGAGAATTTGTATGCGTCAAAACCGGTTTATAGTTTAAGATTACCGGATGGATATCAGTACTATAATGGGCCTGATATGGGGCCTGAGTCCTTGGGTGGGTTTAGTGGAATTTCCATGATCCATCTATGTTTCATTAGCTAATATCATTTGTTTGGGATTATTATTATGTTAATTAAATGCAAATTATGAATTTTCAAAATATTACTATTAAATTTGTGAAGGTTTCAAGGAGGACCAGAATCGGAGAACTCGTCCTCGTGTCTCAAAAAGAATATATCAACTTCGATGTTAAACATAATAATAATTTATGGAGTAATAATTTTCATTATAAAATGGTCCACCAAAGCTTATCATTTAGCAAATCGATGATTGAAAGGGATCTTTTTTGGGTAAAAAGAAAAAAAAATGAGACTTATTCAGAAACCCTAAGCAACCAATTTTATTAGTGTTCAGTCAAGCAAATTATGCTTTTCATTATAAAGATTAAGATTATATTCGAAACTTATGAATATATTAACCCTGATTCATTTTAAGAAATTATGTTTATACTTTATACTGACTACAAGCATAATCATTGCCAATGAAACAAGACTCGCTTCGAAATAAACATAAAGGCCAATGTCTTCAGTTTTTTCAAAACAGTTATCTGAAATCTGAATGATGTTTGTATTTTTGTTTTTAGTTTCTCAATAAATACTTCTTTAATTAATAAAACTCCTTTGCAATTACCAAGGAGAAGTATCTTTCTTGTCGGAAAACCCTAGCTAGCTAGCCTCTTATTTTCATAAAATCTATAGCATCCTAATTGTTTTAGTATATATCGATCGTCGACGTAAAATGTTGAAGAACTGATATATATTTTACAAAAGCAACGCAAGTACTAATGAAGACGACAGTTGGGAAGTTAACGATCCTGGGTTTAGGGTTTCTCTTCATCATTTATCTTCTTCATGGGCTTCGAGGTTTGAATCTATACTTATTATTTTGATGGTATTATAATGTTGATGGTGATATATATAACGCATATACCTATATGTTTGCATGATTCTATCGTCGAATATATGTTTGTTCACTTCGTACATGCATATAGGTAATATGCTCAAGAGACATACATATTTATTTACAGCGATTAAACGACTTTTCTAGGTATGTACGTAATTGTTGCACTCGCATAATAAGATCCATCATCCTAAAACTATATTCTTAGACTAAAACTTTAAATATGTAAATGAGTTACAATTTTTATTTTAAGACAATATATATAGTCCTAATAATTATATATTAATTTATATGTAGGTGGATCGAAAAATGAAGATCTCTCGATGGAACGGAAGGTTGAATTAAATTAACATTTGGTTTTATGTTTGATAGTTTTCTTTTTAGGATTCAGTTATTTGTCAAAGAACAAAATTGTTTAACCTCTTTTCTTTTCGATCAACTTTTCTTTTTGTTTGAATTGGGTTGATTCAGCTTATCCATATTGGGCCACTTTTAAAAATGAATCATCATCAATATCTTCTTCTCAGTATTAAGCAATCTTCTTAATTTGGTCTAATTTTTTCCCGCAGTTAACAGCTCTGGAACCGATTGAAACCAAAAATGTAGCGAGATCGTTGGAAGATTCAATATCGACGGATCATTTAGAGAGAGAGGTCGATCATCTGATGAAGCACGAATATCCTACACCGGTGAAGCCGAGGAAAAGAACTCCGGTTCACAATGGCGTGCCTAATGGTCATTAATTGACCCTTGTTTTATTGTTCCTTCAATTAGTAGTTTAATAAGTTTCTTAAAATCATAAAATGGACGTATCATGTAATGCTGAATATTAGTATATTACTTATATTAAGAATTTATTAACTGTTAAGAGTGCTTGTATTTTCTTTGAGTTTTTGAATTTTGTTCTCATTGTTTTGGAGATATTAAATTTTTTCGAAATTAGTACTTTAATATAAATAGATTGGAAAATAAAAGGATTTTGTCATGAAAGTAGGCAAGTAGCCTTACTTTGTATTACATTCCCCACGAGAATATGTTTGTTAAGAAAAAAAAAATGTATATATGACATTTCTCTCTAACTATTTTGGAAATATAATATGGATATATTTGAAGGGGAAAAAAAAGAAGCAAACCAAGGTGGATTTGGTCAAGTCATCAATTGTGAACTATTGAATAAGAAAACTCATTATTTTATATCATTTTGCACACCAACTTTTATTTTGATTGTATGCCTTTGGGTCATGCTTCAAATGTTCAAATCATTCACCTATATCAAAAAAAGACATATATTATAATTCATGGTTAACTGTTTTACTTAATATGGCTAGCAATAACTCTCATTTCGTAAAATCTTTTTAGTTAAACAACGATGAATGTAATCACATTTGAACTAAACAACAATAGCTTAAAGGATAAAAAATGAATGTAAAATTATTAGAATGTACTATTGTTTGTTTAAAGGATAAAATGTGAATGTAAGATAATTAGTACACCATTTCACAAAACTAGTATATATATATATGTAAGAGAGTGTGAGCAATACAGGGGTGTTATTGAGTTTGTCTTGTTCTATTTTCTTGCAGTATGGTTGATTTTGTTGTTGTGCAATTGATTAGGGACTTATAACGTTTGTAATGCTATAAACTATAAAGCATTAAGCCTACCAGAAACTAATAATTACAAAAATTCATTTTCAGAATAAAGTGATTTAAATAAACGCGTTATCTAGCTTTGCCAACAAATATTCTTTGACTAAAAAGGAAATACCAAAAACAAAAAAAGTTAAATGCTGCAGTTTACTCTGTTCTCTTGTTCATCAGTTTACTTTATGGACGAGGTCCTCATGTAGATTGACTTTGTTTCTAAGCGGAAGAAGGAGAAGAGAACACTAAATGTTGCACAGATCAAAACCCTAGATCTTTGCTTTCGCTTTCTTTTGGCTCCTAGGTAAGTGTTAAGAATGTTCAATGACTTTTTGCTGCTCCTAGGATTTTGATTTTGCAATTCTTTGTAGGTAAAAAGGCTTCTGGGTTGTTTTTTTCAAGATTTTTGATCGAACCCAGTTGATTTTGATCTTTGATTAGTTGGGAGGAAAATAGAAAGTTCTTGAATTTTGTATGAGTTCAATAGTGTTAGAGAACAATTTGTGATTTTGGGCTTTGAATCTGTGAAACTGAAACATTCTCTGATTTTCACTGCGACTATGGTTGCGTGTTAACTCTTGGGGTTCGTTTAGAAAATAAAAATGGGATCTTTTATTTAACATGGATCTCGATCTAGTTTTGTTTATATCACAGAGATGATCACTTAGAATTTGAAAAAAGCTCATTCCCATTTTCGGAAGTAGCAAACAGTTAATTTCTGAGAATTACTGAGAAGCTTATGTGATTGAGTTGATTCAGTGATGATCCTATTCTTGTGAGTGAAGTATATGTGATGTTTGAAAAAGTTTGTGTTGCTTGTTCTTGTCTGTTGTATAAATCACCTTAGCTTCAGTTAGCTTTTACCTATGTGGCTATGTTTGTAACTTTGTTTAGCTAGTTTACCGAAAATAGAGTTTATATACAATGTCTACATGATCATCTTGATTGAGTTTGAATTGAATGTCTTGTAATAATGTGTATACTTCATGATGCAAAACCTTATTTGTAAATTTTTGCAGGAAAGTTTTGTCAGAAACAAAAGATTCCATCTTTTAATTTAATTCCCTTATGATTTGTAAAATGATATCAAAATGGTGAATAGAAGTGATTTGGTAGTGATTGGCATTTCGGTTGGGCTTGCACTTGGTCTCTTGCTCGCTCTGATCTTGTTCTTTGCCATAAAATGGTATAACGACCGCTCTCACCTAAGGCGATGCGCTAATGAACAGAATACCCCGACTCTACCTGTTCACATTGCTAAAAGAGGCGTAGTAATCTCTGATGATAGCTCAAATACAGCATCGTTACAGCCACCTGAGAACGCAGCACCCACTCAACATCAGCCATGGTGGAACAACCATAACAAAGATCTCATTGTATCTGCATCTGGCATACCTAGATATCACTACAAGTGAGTATTCTGTTCAAAGCTTGAATTTGCATGAATTTGTTATTAGGTTGTAGTAGCTTATGGTCTGAAAGTTCTTTAGGGATATTCAGAAAGCAACACAAAATTTCACAACCGTTCTAGGGCAAGGATCTTTTGGTCCTGTGTACAAAGCGGTTATGCCCAATGGAGGATTAGCTGCAGCGAAAGTTCATGCCTCTAATTCAAGTCAAGGAGATAGAGAGTTTCAAACCGAGGTAAGTGTACCGATCCGCTCATTGCCATGGTCCATGCATATTGGTGATAACAGAGCAGTGTTGGGTTTCTTGTTTCCAGGTATCTTTACTTGGGAGGCTGCATCATCGGAATCTTGTGAACTTGATAGGATACTGTGTCGATAAAAATCACCGGATGTTGATCTATGAGTTCATGAGTAATGGAAGTTTGGAGAATCTTTTGTATGGTGGTGAGTCGTCTTTTGTTTTCTTCTATCGGTATAAGTCGCAGCAAGAAATTTATCACTCTAGTGTTTCATAAGATTTTCTGCTTTGCTTTTCAGGTGAAGAAATGCAAGTCTTGAATTGGGAAGAGCGGCTTCAAATCACTCTTGACATCTCCCACGGCATTGAATACCTTCACGAAGGGGCCGTGCCGCCAGTTATTCACCGGGATCTGAAATCAGCAAACATATTGTTAGATCACTCCATGAGAGCTAAGGTGACAGAGCAAATATCTGATACGCTTACTCAAGACTGTTTGGTTAAATCTTTTAAATTTGGTTTTTCTTTTTTCTTGTTGGTATAGGTTGCGGATTTCGGATTGTCAAAAGAGATGGTTCTTGATAGAATGACTTCTGGGCTGAAGGGTACTCACGGATACATGGATCCAACGTACATTTCAACTAATAAATACACGATGAAGAGCGACATTTACAGTTTCGGTGTCATCATTCTTGAGCTCATTACTGCAATCCATCCCCAACAGAATCTGATGGAATACATCAACCTGGTAAGTTAAACAGTAAACTGAATAAAACCAAACAAAATCACCCCAAAACATATTTTTATGCAACCAAACCGAATAAACCAAAAATCCTAAATTAAAAACCCCAAATTTAACCAAAACTCAGTGAGTGACTCTGTGATAATTGATTCTGTTTTCCTGATGATCAGGCTTCGATGAGTCCAGATGGTATAGACGAAATACTCGATCAGAAACTAGCGGGCAATGCAAGCATTGAAGAAGTGAGGTTACTGGCGAAGATTGCAAACAGGTGTGTGCATAAGACACCAAGAAAAAGACCATCCATTGGAGAAGTCACACAGTTCATACTAAAGATCAAACAAGGTCGGTCTCGAGGAAGAAGACAGGACACGATGTCTTCATCGTTTGGTGTTGGTTATGAGGAAGATCTGTCAAGGGTTATGAGCAGGATTAAGGATCAGCATGTTGAGTTAGGGTTATTGGCTGGTGTTAAAGAAGAGGATCATCAAGATAGGAACCATACAACAACATTTTAACTCTTTACTCTTTAGGAGGAATTCTTTTTGTACATATTACCACATGAGTCTGAAAATCGAGGTTTCCTCTTCTGCAAAATTGAGAATTGAGGTTCTGTTTCCAAAAACTCTTAACTAAATATATATATTTTGTTCTTCATTCTTACTAGGTTACTTTTATGTTGTGTATAGTTTTCAGTCCGAAAAATTCATAACCAAAGATATAAAAGGGAATACAGAAATCCAAACCGGAATTACAGAGCAAAAAAAAGAAAAAAAAAATAAACCTTGTAAAAATAAATTATCAAGTTCACAAACTATTAACACTCGACAAACAATAGCCACCTAATTTTTGAACCCATTAATTAATAGTTATATCTTCATCAACTTTTTGTGTACTTGTTGTGCTGCGAAAGCTATGTGTCTCGGTGGATCCAACAAAACATTAAATCCAATCAATAAGCAATTAAAGGGAGTTGTTGACAAAAAAACAAAACAAAGGCTGTGATTTATTAGCATAAATAGCTGAAAATAAAAATATTTACTCTCACTTCAGCTGGTTAATTACCAATCAGAGTAATAATGTTTTAAAAAAAAATATTTACTCCACTTTACGCTATTTTATAGAAAACTGACGTTTATTTTCCCTCTACTAAAAAAATGATGGAAACATATTTCAGCTTATTTGTACTTTTCTTCCTTTTACTTATTCTTTTTTTTTTTTTCTGACAACAAACTGTTCATTACTTCTTTCTTCTCTATTATACTCTCAGTTTTACCAGTCAGTGCCAAAAAAAAAAACTAGTTAGGGAGACATATCGAAACGGCTAAAACATCATGTCACATAACTTGTCATAGCGATGTAAAATTCATTTAAAAGAAACCAATATAAATCGTACTGAAATAAATAAATATATATATATATATATATATTTGCAATGAAGGAGATGATTATAGTGTCGGTCGAAGTATCTTGTATCTCATCTATTATATTGGTTAGTATACAGATGAGAGAAAGTAAAAGTATCTTGTAAATAATAATGAGTTTGGTATCGATATAAGATCAAGAACCTCTACGAAATTTTATGAGTGGTAGACGAAATAGAATTTCTTGGATCACCCGTTGATGTATTTAAAAGCTATTGAATATTTCTTGGATCACTTGTATAACTACGACTAGAATAGTTATTTTCTCTCTTGGATCACTCGAATACAGTTTAACTATATATATTCAGCTCTTGAAAATAATGTGTATTTTCTCGAGATATAAAATATGGTTTGATTTCCTTAAAATACTTATAAAATGGACATAATGGGTTAGTGAGTCAAGGCCATTTTCCATTTGTTATCACTTCTCAAAATGATTGCAAAAACTGAAGTGTTTTGGTTGGCTTTGAACTTTTGAACCCAAAGTAGTTTTCAACACATAAAATAGGTGAAAAATTAGTGATCTTGTACTAGCTAGTACTTAACTAATATAATATGAGCGGATTCCACTCTAAGTGTTTAGGTAGTGGAGCATATTGAATAAGTAGGTGAAAATTAGTGATCTTATTATACTAACCAATATAATAGTCACAATTTCATAACTTAAAGTTAACAAAAAGAAACATGAATTGTATTTTGAATAGCTAAAAAAAAATATATGTATACATATCTTAAAAATTCAATTGATCATCCAAACTCAAGATTTTAAGTGATGTATCTTCTTTGTTTGTCAATTTTTTTTTTATAAAAAAAAAATCAATTGATCATCCAAACTCAAGATGTTGAGTAATGTATCTTCTTTGTTTTGTTACTGGTTATTTGATTTATCTGAATTTTTCCTTCATTAAAATATGTTTTTCTTTATATAGAAAACATTTGCTAGCTATAGAAAAAATTCATGTAAAACATATTGGGATTAATTTTATCAAAAGAGAATATAATAATCTGAAATATATATCTTTTAACTGTAACCAAGGTTTAATTACACAAAATGGCACTTCTTATTTAGCTAACAAAACTGGCAAGGCCATGGATGCCAAACTTTACAATGTAGGCTTCAATCAACATTTCTTCTGGTTCATCCAAGGAAGCTCTATCAGAAATCTCTACACCAAGAACCCTAAATAACTTCAATCTGTAAAACTCACTGTAAATTCATCTTTAAGACTGTAGTAAATTAGAGCTTTAGACCCGATATTTCGGCTGTTCTCTCGCCAGTGGAGAAGTCACATCCCTCAAATGACTCTCAATGGTTCATCTAACAGCTGCAAACATTCTTGCGGGTTGGCATAGAAGTAGTCTTCTTCCTTTGGTCTATTGGGAATCACTAACCGTCTCTTCGGGCTTCCCATTCGAGTAGAGTGAAACGCCTTCACCGAGGATGAAAATACATCCCAAGTCAACAATCCTTCAGTATATTCATCTATCAGCTTAACTAGGAACTTCCTATTCAGCTGAATTGTTTTCTTGAACCCCAAGAATCTGAAAAAGTTGGTGTTAGCCTCGGGATGACATATATGGGAAGAAAGAAGAAGAAAGATAACGATAGTTCACCTGCGATGACCTTCAACGACTCTTGCCATGTTGCCATCGTTAGTTGGAACAAATATATCGCTCTCAAGAGCCACTAGGTAATCAAGTGCAGCCATTTGAGATGAATGGTTCCGGCAAAAATCCAGATCAGAGGGTTCAAGTAGGGTTTCTTTCCGGACCTGAGTTAGTTAAGATAATGGAGTCAATGGAAGATATAAGTTTGGAAAAAGTTCAAAAAATGAAATGACTACTTACCACATTTGGAAAAGCGTCTGTTAAAGCCTTCATCCGCCTTTCACCACCATAGATTTCTCCAGCAGCTATGTAAATTTGAACATTTCGGTCAATACCCAACGCGGTCAGCGTGAGAGCAGTTTCCTCAGGAGTTAGAGGGCAAAGGCCATCTTTCCTCTTCAGCTCAGAGTTAATGACTTTCTCTTTCCACCATGGATAAGCATATCTGCCAACAAAGATAATTTAGATCAATATATCCATCAAAGTCAGGACAAAAAGCAAGAAGATTTTCGGGGTGTTTTTTGTACCTCATTCTTTTTAATTCTTCTTCTTCCTCAGGGTTGCAACCATGTGAGCAACCGGAAAATGCTAACATATCCATTTCATATCTGAGATGCAGGACGAGAAAGGGACCTTTCTCTCTCAGAATCTTGACTACTCGTCTACCCAATTCCTCAATCTGAGGAGTAAACTTAAGCCCGTTGAAATTTACTCGGCACCTCAGCTTCTGAACCTCCACAGGCAGTCCATTATTAGCAAGTCGAGTATCCGTTTTGTTCAGATGTAAGACCTTATGTTTCTTCACCAGTGGAAGAATCTGTTTCCAGATATATGTTTGAAAAATTAGTAAAATGGTTTGGGTATAAAAAGCAAAGTGAGGACTAATATCGAACTAAAAGAACAGACTTGGAAAATTAACCTGATTTTGGTAGTAAGACATGTTAGACCAACTAATAGGAGGCATTTCATGGTACATTCCCAGCTCAACCCTTTTCTTAAGCCTTGGAGGTAACTCTTTGAGTATCCGAACTTCATCTCTTAACGAACTTATGAAGTGATCCACATCGAATATATCTTTAAACTCACTGCCCCCGAAGAAGAAAACATATTAAGAAATTGTCGAATCGGATTAGAGTTCACAAAGAAGCTTCGAGTGAGACTGATGAAGGAAGAGACATACCTTGGATCGTTCCAAAACGAGGTCTTGTCAAGCTCCGGCACAATAAGTGTGACATTCATGTATCTTGCAATAGTTACCATATCACATATCTGTAGAAAGCAGACCAAAAATAAAGTAAGTAAATTATATTACTAAAAGATGAATCTTTGCAAAAGAGAAGCAAATTCCAATGGTTTAGTTCTCATCTTACCGCTGCTCGCATTTGATTGAGTCCTCCATTGCAGGAAACCATAAGATAACCATTGTTCACATATACCCCTGAGAAGAAAAACAAAATATTAGTTTCCAGATTCATCTCCAAGGTATCTACATTATTCAATTCAAACACAAATTTCACCAATCACAATCTTCTCTAAAGAACTTACTTTTAGGAGGAAGGGCAATTTTAGTGGGAAGAGACGTCATTTCTGCGGCAGAGGACAAACCATTGTGATTGAAACAAGAAGGCCAACCTTTAAACAATCTTGGTCCCCACATCTCTCCCAAAGCAATCAAATGAACGAAACAGCTCCAAAGCAACAATACAGTAACAGCACGAATCATCCATAGGCTCATACGAGGCCTCGAGACAAATGAGTTCTTGAGTTTCTCAACTTTGCTCTCTCCTAAAAGCTTAACATTCATATCCCAGAGTTTCCTGTGGTAAAGAAACTTCTCCATTTTACACATTATTCTAAATCAACCACCAACCCCACTCTCACAGAGATTCTCACAGTTCCCAAAAACTCTAAGAGGAATTTCATCGAACACTTAAAAGGGTAAAGCCTGGAAAAACTAAACACAGCTTCTTCAACTTAAAGAAAAGTAAAAACTACAGATTTAAAAGGACGGGGACAAAAACAATATAATAGTTTTGGAAGATATCTGCTCAAGTTTTAATTATCCTAATAACATTCAGAGAAAATGTAATCTCCACACAACACAACACTGTGTGCATTAATCACAACTCGAGAAACCCAGATTTTTTTTTTTGTGTTTAAGTAAGCCACGATCTTCGGCTTAATCTGACTAAACCCAGATCTTGCTCAATTAAATAAAAAAAAAGAAGGAATCTCAAGTTTTAATAAAGAGTCGAGAACAAACGACAACTTTCAACTCTCAGCAACCCAGAAGAACTCCTCAATTGAAACTCACACTTCAAGTTACAGAAAAACAAAAAAAATGAGAGAAGGCTTTGAAATTCAGCAATGGTGATCGAAGCCTTTATACATTCTCGAAATTGTAGCACAAAAAACAAAATTCGTGGTAAATGTTTTTGCCTGAGACTCTCAGTCAAGAACCCGGTCAGTGTTGACCGGAGAATCACGTCGGAGAAATAGGGAGAAGATCGGTGTTGACAAAAAAAAAAGAGACAAGAATTTGCAAAATTCAGCACTTTTTTCTACCAAGGAGGAAAAAAAAAAAGAAGCAGTCTTTAGGTTTTCTCTTTTTCGTCGGCAAAAAACTGTGATTTATATAGATTTGTTTTTTTTTTTTATTGTAATATTATTCTTTGCAAATTTTTTTTTAAAAAATCTATTTTAATACAGAGCCAAAGTAGACCCTTAATTAAAATAAACTAGAAATATATAATATTATCTTGTTATAACTTATTACTACATATATATACGCACTACGTATTTTAGATTTAAATTTTAATGGAACGAATTTGGAATCTTGGTTGACCAAATACACTCAATCTAAGTTATATTTTCTCGTGGGATATAAATTAATATATTTGGAAGTTAAATAACAGAGTTTCAGTTATATCTAAACCACATTAGCAGGTATTTGCCTCCAAACTAATTATGTCGTTAAGCAAAACTAATCCACAAGTTAACTGCCAAATTTATCGAACAAAATAAAAGTATGTGTAAACCATTTTGTGTTTTGATCTGATTTAACCCAATCATTAAAAAAAGTTGATTGCAATTTTTGCTGTCAGAGAAAACAAAATAAAATTTAATTGGCAAAATAAATTCACGCCATTAAAATCGTAGTAAACCAACTCATGCAGTTTTGGTTTCATGTTGATTACTGTTATTTTTGAACTTAAAAAAAAAAAACTCAATAAACTTAAATCCCAATCTAATCGAAATTTAGTTTTAAAAAATATATATTTCAGAAAATAGATTGATGATAATATTTTTTTCTTCTTATGAAAAAAATTCTCGAAAACAAGATTTTTACCATAAAAAATTAATATATATTAGGAGAAGTTAAAACTGGATTTATCATTATGGCTTCTCTATTTGCTTTTATATTTCCCTTTTTCCCTTTTTTTTTTTTGATAGCTTCCTTTATTTTTTTATTGAAATAAATCAAATTAGTTCTTTAACAGAAAAAAATCAAATTAATACGGCACGATTGATTTTGTGTCGGTTCTTTAATAAAAATAAAATAACATAAAATTTCAATTGTTCAAAAGGGCATATTCTAGACTTGTGGATCTCTCGTTTTGTGACAGCAATGTCAAAGAGATCTCCAAATAAATAAAAGTAGGCCTATAGTATGTATAATAATTAAATATAAATAGATGGACCAACTATATTCAGTGCTCACAGTTGTCATTTGTCAATCCAATATATAATATAAAATAGTTCGTGGAAGTGTAATATGTTTATTGTTTAAAATAATTAAACGATAAAAAGGTCCAGAAAAATTAGATGAAAACTTAAGCTAGCTTGTTACCTTGATTTCGATTGAAGTATGGTATAAATCTGGTCCCGAGCCAAATGAATTATCATTTTCAGCATTATGATATTCGAAATTTCGAAAGTATGTGTATATTTAAAAGAAACATAATGTACGATTTTGAGAGAAGAAAAGATTGAGCATTTTTTTTGGTTGTGAAAAATGGATTTAAGGGTACTTATAGGAAACAAATGGATGAATGCATAAGAAGGAATTAATATGTTTAGTCATAAACCAAGTAACAAACATAAATAGATACATTTTAAACTTTTTCTAAAAGCAGCCATTAATAGAAGATGGTCTTTGGTTTTTAATTTAATCACAATTTTGTCTTGTTCATAATTTTAATAATTTTATTTAAAATCACGTTCTATTTAATTAAGAGTTTTACATAATAAATTAAATTTTGTGTTATTCAATTTATGAGATTTGAAATAAGGTAGATATTTTAATAAATTTTCAAGAGTCTCTCTAGCTAGTAAAAATGCAAAACAAACAAACAAAAAAAACTCTTTAATGTACCTCTATATTTTAAAATCAAGATAGACATGCTTTTTTGAAAAAACAATTACACAACCAACGAACAGTCGTAAATGCTTTTATCCAAAAAAAATTGAAATTTAGATATTAATTACATTATTTTCAGATCTTTCGTAAATCAACTTATAAATTATTTGCAACCCATCAACTAAATTTTATCATGTTTGTTTATGATGAATTTTACAATTTTTTTTTTGGTTTTAAAACTTTAATTCATAAAACATGTGAAAGTGACTAACCAAAATTTTTAGTTGCAGCGACAGTTTAATGAAACTTTAAGCAATGATCTCACCGGCCAGGTTTAGAAAACAACGGAAGATAAAAATTTAAAGATTTGTTTTTCATTTTTGAAGATAGTTTTTTTTTTTTGTCAATAAATGTAAATATGAACTCCAGTGGAGAAGCTGAGAACTCCGATGGACTATAACCACTTTAAAAAGATAAAAATTTGTACACGTGGTAGATGTGTAGTTATGAACAAGTTGTTATTTGAAAATAGGTAAATTAAAACAGAGCATTACATCAGCGAATATATATAATAATATAAAGATGATGTTCCGTCACAAAATCTAGATCAATCTCCTTCATGTTTGCTATTCGAAAATGATTGTTTATATTGGAAATTAAGTAAAGGCCGACTGTCACGTAATGACTTGACAGCATTTTCAATATATACGCTTGAATAATATTTATATCTTTTCACTTGGCGATAGAAGAATTCGATTGAAAATGAGTTGCTTAAGCGAAATTAATGTACGTTATTTTCTATGACCATATACATACCACCGACATTGGACATTACATTGATGTCGGACTTAATTATTTATTCTTTTTCTGAAAAAAAGAATACAGTTTTTCCAATAGGAAGTCCAAGACTTTTAAGAATTTTCTATAACTATTACTATGTTGAAATTGTCGTTTCATAGAAGAGTTTAAGAAGAAAACAGAGAGAAAAGCGTGTAAATATCGGCAGGTTTAGTTTTAAATGCATCATTTCTGATTCAGTCTATACATTTAATAGAATTTGTATTTCACAAGTTTTGATGTCTAAGTATTTTAAGTAACATTTAATGAAAATCTTCTTCACAATCACAAGGCACGATAAAAGACAAAAAGCTAGAAAGGTAAGTTACATAACAAAGCATTAACGATTTCTTAACGATAATCAAAACTCACAAAAGTATTCAAAATCAAGAAACGAACAAAACAAAATAAAAGGAGACGTGTCTTTAGTTATGTTTATGCTTGAAATAGAACAAACACGTATTGTAAAGAAAACAATAACTTTGAAGATATATCTTAAACGCATAATGTTTAGTGTAAGAAAGGGAATCAACAATTAGTATGTATGCCCACGAAACTCGGTGTCGGTGGCTCAATAATAGTCTCAATACTCCCAACTTTCAAACCCATGCGTGCGTGCGTTGTGTATACGTGTGCATAGGATTTGAACTTTTGGTTCTTATCGAGAGTTCTAGTAGATTATGTATGTTTGTGAAGAAATCTAGTGTGGTGTATTATTAATTGGGACCTCTATTACTTTATATAATTTTTTTTTTTTTGTTTCAACAATATGCATTGTTGTAATACGGGAGCTGGAACTCGGATGGTGACACAATGACAATATTAACACAAACTACTAGGCTATATGTCTTAGTCTAAAACTTGTTTTAAGGCAGAGAAATTATTGAAGTGTTTTTTTTCTCTTTTCCCGATGCCAGGTGATTGAAATTGTTTTTCCTTTTTTTTGCTTCTTACAAGAGCTATTCATGAATAGTTCCGATTAGAGCTGTCAAGTTTAACCCGCATCCGCGCTCAGTGTTGGTTTTTGATTCAAAAAAAAAAATGCATGGCTGAAAGATTTGTTAGCCTCATGTCCCTCGTATATTTTTTGCATTTTTTCCCAAAATTTTATAGAATTTATATTTTTTACCCTATATTTTTTGAAAAATTTGATTTTTTTCCAAAATTTTTACATTTACACAAATTACCCCACATATTTTTGGCGGGTTATGCGGGTTTGCGGGTTTCGTAACCATTTTTATTTTATGGTGAACTCCGCGACCCTGGTTTAAGCGGCAGTGTTGATCGAAAAACCCGACCCTTAGCAGTTCGGGTTGATCAAAGATTTACAAAACCCGCAGGTTGGCGGGTCGCGGGTTGGCTCACTTTACAGCTCTAGTTCCGATCTTTCAAAGCACCCTTAAATTCGTTTCCCAGTGTAATCCCACAATAATTAAGATAAAAATCGATATGGGCTTTCAAGGCCCATAAGAAGAAAGGTTCAGCTTAATAAGATTTAGTTTTGCTTAAGGCCTTACACAATCAAAACGATGGATGTGGACCGTCGGATTTATTGTGCTTCTTCTCCTTCGATCATAGGGTTTTAGCGTCTTTAGCATTTTCTTCTTTCTGCTCAACCCCGAAAAACCTCACCGCCGTTTGTTTATTCACCGTTCCTCTGGGCAGCGCCGTTTAATCTCTCCCAGGTAAACTACTTCAGTTTTACTCGTAGACCAATTGTACAGAGATTGATAAACCCTAGTTGTTCCTATTAGATTGTAGAAGGTTTTTATTATATTAAGGATTTGATCTGAATTAATGGAAGAATAAACCCTAATTTTCGCATAATTTGCATATCCTTGAACCGTTCCAGATGAGGCAGCTCAAGTACCACGAGAAGAAGCTTCTGAAGAAAGTAAATTTCTTAGAATGGAAAAGAGAAGGTGGGCATCGGGAAAACGAGATTACGTATCGATACCATATGGGCTCTCGTGACGATTACAAAAAGTTGGTACCTTTTTTTACTTCTGTCCATAGCTCTATTCTACTTATTCTTCTTTTGGTTTCAGTGTTTTGTGATGAACAATGGTTTTTCTAACTATTGAGACTGGTTTCTTTTTTGGCAGATATTCAGGATTGTGTAGGATGGTGCAGAAACTGACGAATATAATGAAACAAATGGATCCAGCAGATCCTTTTCGGATTCAGATGACTGATATGCTTTTGGAGAAGCTGTGAGTTTTATTTACTGGTGTATACGCTTATTACAAGTAATGGCTCTTTGTTTTCTATAGATTTTAGGTCTTTGAACATGAGAGTTATACCATTTTCTGCTGCTTTTACATCGATCTTCCCTAATGGTTTAACATAATATAGCTCCCAGAGGTCTTCTTAGAGACCTCTTGTTGGTTTTCTGGTTAATTACCTTAAGGACAGATGAATTTGGGGTTCTTACTTGATAAGCTTGTGCATAGAATTTAGGTAACGTTGGTTTTGAAATTTCTTGGAGGTTGAATGTCATCCTGGTAAAATGTGTGATCAATGGTTTTCTGCTGGTTAACAATCTTAAGGAAACGATTGCGTCAGGATTCTTACGAAATCTGTTTCTTTATTAGCTTCAATGCAGAGCTATTACTGTGTAGATCTTCAGAACTACATATTTAAATTTGTCTAGGTACAGGAAAAATAGCAATTCTACTGAATCTTGTTGGAAAGCGTGGTTCCATTCTGCAATGAGAAAAACTTGTTTTCTAAATGGCTGAATGACTTGTCTTTTTTCCATGTATGTTGAAATGGCAGATATAACATGGGTGTTATTCCGACTAGGAAAAGCTTGGCTTTAACTGATCGGTTATCAGTTTCATCCTTCTGTAGGTAAGAGTTTGTGCAAGATCCTATATAGGCAGTTACTTTAGCCAATGATCTCATTTCGTTGGCCTCATGTCAGAGTTTTATTATTTGCAGGCGTAGGCTATCGACCGTGCTGGTTCACCTGAAGTTTGCAGAGCACAACAAAGAAGCTGTGACATACATAGAGCAAGGACACATTCGTGTAGGCCCAGACACAGTTACTGATCCAGCTTTCTTAGTAACTCGGAACATGGAAGATTTCATCACCTGGGTTGATTCATCCAAGATTAAACGAAAGGTGCTTCAGTACAATGACAAATTGGATGATTATGACATGATTGCTTAACTTTGAGAGGAAGTGAAAAAAGACTCCGATGTTTTGTAAAAGCCAAGTTATGTTCAATGCTACTATTGCAGGGTTTGATTTTTTGGTTTATTTTCTTTAGAACGCGGCAAGTGTGCTACAGTGCCCTTGTTTTTATTTTGTACTATTGTTTACTTAAAAAAAATATCCCATTATATCTTTTCTTTTTTTTTTGTATCTTACTTCTCAATATATTTGCAAGGGAAAACTTCAACATTATATCATAAAAATATTAAATCTATCTCTGTAATATTGTCATATTGTAGTTGGTAACTTGGTAATTGGTACCACACAAATGGGTGAACATAATTATTAAATCTAATTATTGTTTGACCCTTCAACGTAGAATTTTTGTTTTTTTAATGTATTTTATTTTTTACATGAGAATGTGATACAGTTAAAAGTTAAAACACAAACCCGTTTGATCCGATCCGACCCGACCAGAAATGACCCGAATCGACCAGAAGATTGTGAAACCTGTGTGTTTGCTTTCTCTGTCTCTCGCTCGCTTAGAATCTTCAAACGCAGCTGAAATGGCGGTTCAATCAAATCAGAGTGCGTCTTTTGTGATCAGAATAGCTTCACCTTCTCAGAAACTCTCTTCTACCATCGATTTCGTGCTCTACTTGGAATCCTGGTCAAATTCCGACGAGACTCTCCCGTATCATTCCCGGAATATTCACCTCTTCCTCCAATTCCACGTTCTCTTATGAACCACCAGAATCTGAATCTCCGTCACTTGAAAAGGTCAGTCATCGTCAAACACTTTTTGTTGGAACAAATTTTGGGGTTTTAGCTTGTTAGACAAAGTTGCAGCCTTTTTGTCATTTGAACGAAAAATGTGGTAAAGCAAGTTGTTCCAGTGAAGCCATGTCTGTACACATCTCCATATCTTGATGCATACATATATAACCTCCCTTATGTTGCATCATTGCTGATTCAGGAACACTACTGTAACAAAATTTGAGATGTATGGTTTCAATGCAAGCCAGGTTTTCTTCTTCTTCATATCCGAAAACTCAAACTGAAGTTTCTTGTCTCCATCCATTTGATTACTCGTTTTCCCCTTGTGTGTGCTTAGTGAAATCACACCTTCATAATTGTTGCTTGATTCTGAAAAAAATTTGTGAAAGAAAGTTGAGATGTATTATTTTTTAAGGGAATTTTCATTTTCCTTCTTCTTATGTGTGCACTAAAACCACGAGTTTATTGTCTCAATTGCAGAAGATGATGCGTGTGCTAGTGAAGCCGCTGGAGAAACCCAAGGTGGTACTAAAGTTTGTGTGGATGCAAAAGGACATTGGAATTGCATTAGACCATATAATTCCAGGATTTGGAAAAATCCCACTTAGTCCATACTACTTCTGGCCTAGGAAAGATGCTTGGGAAGAGCTTAAAGCTTTGTTAGAGTGCAAGCCTTGGATCTCTGAGCTACATCTCGTCTTCCTCCTTAACCAAGCTACAGACATCATCAGTCCATGGCAATCAAGCGGTGGAGATTTGTCTTAATAGGATTCACATTCATGTTTTCCTTCATATGAACCGCTAGACATGTCAATGGAAGCAATTCATCCGAGCTGTTTTATCATAGGTATTAATGGTCGTAACTTTTCAAAGTCTAAAGCTTTTGTGTTGTTTAGTGTATCATTAGTCCTTTGTGATACCTATCATTAGTGTATCATAGGTATTAGCAAGCTGTTTACACATTGTCTATGCAAATGCTCGTGTTTGGGTCATTTTGTGTGTTTTCAATATTTTGCAATGCGAATTTCTGTCAAATGGATCATCGAAACTCAAAAGGAAAAGTTGGTGTTGCGACCATGAAAATGACGAAATTTCTTTCTTTTATCAATAAAACGGCGAATTCAGAACATAAACTGTGAGAAGCAGTGTAGCATATGCAGAATCAGAACCAAGATAAGTAAATTGAACAAACCTGAGATTCTGCTATAAGAGAAGAAAACAAAATATCATCATGAAACTTCAAGTAAAGTACTTAGACATATTCTGCTATAAGAGAAGAAAACAAAATATCATCATGAAACTTCAAGTAAAGTACTTAGACATCTGAAGACCTTTATTGCTCAACCCACATTTCTCATAGCAACCTTGAATCACCACTAAGAAACCCATCGATTTGCAACGATCCATAAGAAACTCAACCACTTTCTTCCCCAGCTGTTTCCCGCGAAACCTTGAATCATATCAGTTAATCCGAAACGGAAACACAATGAGCCAACCAATAATGGCGAGGCAGAGTGCTTAAAAACTTAAACGGCCCTACTACTCCATGCAGCTCTGATTCTGTCCTTTGTAGAGAGATAGTTGTGTACCAAACCTTCACTGTATCACTACGATATGGATTATCCCCAGTGGTCCACAAAAGCGCCAAACGTCCATAGTACTCTTTCAACACAATGAACCCATTGCCCTCCCCAATCTGACAATCACTAACTTTTCCGAGACCAGAAACCTTTTTCCACTTTGTGAACGTTGCATCATACCAATACAGCCCGTGATTAGTGTCGTAAAAATATATAACATTGCTCATGACACACACTGAAGTAGGCTTCCATGTCATTGGATTAATTCGAAAAGGCATCTTATAAGGAATGTACGTACCATCTCTAGTGTTGTAGTATTCATTATCTGGATGATCCCCTTTGATCAAATAGATGTTCTTATCTACTGATGCAGTTGTTAACGATTGCTTCATTTTTGTCGGGAATGGCGCAGCCCACGTTTGCGTCTTAAAGTTGAACGTTACCGCTTGAACCTGATAGCGTTCTCTAAAATCTTGAGAGGTGAACTGGGTTCCAAACACGTACAGTTTGTCGCCTACTAATCCTGCGTTTCGGTACTGTAGTACCATCGGCATGCTAGGAGCTTGGCGAAGAATTGAAGACCTGGTGTCAAATATCCACACTTTTGTCGAATATCCAAACCTTCCACCAACCAAAACAATCTCTGGACCAACCGCGAAGATATCCTTGGAGCACTGAACCCATTCGTGATCATTAGGTACCACAACCGCTGCGGCAAACACATCCTCACTCGGGTTATCCTTGTGCCGGCGTAGAGTGAACCACGCGTTAGAGGAACCAGCATCAAAACAAAGATATACGGCGTCTTTGTCAAGACTCCGCCTGACTTTGAGTATCTCAGGGGAATGAAGAAGCTTCTGTAAATGTTTGGACGCGCAAGAGACAATAGGGTAACGGAGTTTTGGGATTCGGGCCAATATTTCTAAGGCGATTTCATCTGGTACATGAAAGGATTCAACAGCTTGACCTGGAGCTGGAAGACGTTCTATACCTCTCGAGAGAAATAATTGGTTCTGCCCCTTCTCTAGAAGATGGGAAGCGATGTGAAATGCCAGTAAAGCATTGCCGTTGCACTCCGAACGAAAAAGCTTCTTAAAGTTGAACGTTACCGCTTGAACCTGATAGCATTCTCTTCTATTTTGGGCGGTGAATTGGGTTCCAAACACATACAGTCCGTCGCCTACTAGTCCTGCGTTTCGGTACTCTAGTACCACCGGCATGCTAGGAGCTTGGCGAAGAATTGAAGACCTGGTGTCAAATATCCACACCTTTGTCAAAGGTCCATACCCTCCGCTAACCAAAACAATCTCTGGACCAACCGCGAAGATTTTCCTGGAGCACTGAACCCATTCGTGATCATTAGGTGACACAACCGGTACCTGAAAGGTTTCAACGGCTTGACCTGCTTCTATAAGACGGGTCTCGATCTTGGGAGCTGGAAGACTGTCTATACCTCTGGAGAGAAATGCTTGGCTCTGCCCCTTCTCTAGAAGATGGGAAGCGATTTGAAATGCCAGCAGTAAAGCATCGTCGTTGCTCTCCGAACGAAAAAGCTTCTCCAATATGCCTTGCGTTTCATCCAAGAACTTAAGGCATAGACAACTGCTCATATAATCAGGAAAAGTAAGCTTCTGAAGAATCTGCAAGAGTCGATGAAATAAGGAAGTTATCATTTCCAAAACAAGCTTAGATAATACCATCGAGAAAATGACTTGAGTTGTACGGAACCATACTTGGAGATACAATAGCGGACCATAATATTTTTTTGCAAGCCAAGACTAAAGAAGTGCAGAGAAAGAGAAGATTTTACTACCTCCACTTGAGATGACGCCATTAGAGGTATAGCTTCAGGTATATGTTCTCCTGTCGAGTCAACCTCCATGGAACTGTAAAAGTAAGAAAGTGGCAAAAAAAAAAGATTCAGATATGAGGACTGTATAACGACCCAAGAAACGACATTCAAAAGAATACACTAAACCCTAAATCAAGAAATTCACTAGAAAAGAATTCGAATCAGAAATAAAACCCTAAACAAATCCATACCCAGAAGAAGAGCTCCCGATTTTGAGTGGTTTCGAGTAATCTTGAAACTGCGATTTTGAACCTAATCTTAGAGCTTTCCCCTGCGGATTCGACTTCTTTTGAGGAGGCGTTGGACGGCGCTCGTCCATGAAACGGCCGACGGCTAAGTCTACATCCCAATTGCTGCGCGCGAGGTAATCGTATGCCTCTTCTAGATTCGCTCCAGCAGCCGTTTCGCAAAATAGTTTGATACATTGATTTCTCGATTGTTCATCCGTCGGATTCAAACTCCGACGAGAATCGATCATGATCGGCGGTTGCGAAGATTCAACTGTGAGTGACGGCAACGGCAAGGTTTGGCTGCGGCAAGCCTCCATCGCCGAATCCAAATCCCATTGGAATCCGTCGAGGTAACAGATTGCTTCTTCTATACTCACTCCAAGTTCATCGCAGATTCGTTTCACCGGATCAGCCATCGTCGACAACCCCAATTTTGGCGGGACTTTTTCTTTCTGAATTTTGCCAAGAAGACGAAAGCTTTTCTTGTATAAAACAGCGTCGTTTATAATGCAGCTTATAACGGCATCAATTAATCCACAAAACGCCAGGGGTAAAAAGGTAAAGTAACAGTAAACTAAAAAACAGAGTCAATAAGAAGAAGAAGAAGAAGAGACCGTTCTAACGAATAAAATCGACTCAAAAAACCTTTAATTTATATTAATAATTAATATTTATACACACGTTTTTATTTAATTAAAAACAAAAATTGTTGAGAAGAAAAACTCCAACGATATAGGAATGGAAAAAATAGATGCAAAATAAAATCACATTTTTTTTAATGGATGCAAAATAAACTCTCTTATATGTTGCATGGCTATATTCTGGAATCGATTGATGAGATTCTTCTGTAACTATATCTTTTTTGTGGAAGATTCGGTTAGTTAGCCTTCGCTGTGGAGGTGTCCTATTAGCAATTTGAGATTTTTTTTTTTTTTTTTTTTTTTTGTAGTGTATTCAACGATGGAGGTGAATGATTCATAAGTTCCACTTTCACAAAATACAAACACAGAATATCAGCTACCCTCACAACGCTCTGTTCGTCAAAAACACGATTCAGCGTGGGCACATGTCACCCAAACTTTAGATTCAAATGGGAAAAGTATTCTTACTTGTGACTTTTGTGGTAAGAAAAATCAAGGAAGTGGAATCAACAGAATGAAACAGTATTTGGCTATCATACAGATTCTTAAAACATTGGAACACTCTTGGTCTACTTCTCTCTAGATTAAATGTGATAGTCTACACTATAGTGTGACATACTAATGGTATGTTTTGTTGTCACATCTGAACTATCTTATCTGAACTATCTTGTTCTTTTGGTATTTGTTTTGTTGTCACCTCTGCCTTCAGAGATCTCTGTGAGCAGGACCTTGGTTAGGATGAAGATACAGTTTGAGGGTGGCGTCAACATTGATGTGGAAAGTGATGTTTCTCTTCCGGATTTTAAGACTCTCCATCTTGATTATTTTCAGACTGATGTGGTTGATAAATACTCGGTGCATTTTTGGATACCCCAAAGTGTTGAAACGTAGTGTATTAGATGTTGATCTATACATGGCTTCGTCTCGCGGTTATTGTTCCAACTCGAGTTTTTATCCTCTGCCTTGAGATATCTTTGTGAGCAAGACATTGGTTAGGCTGAAGATACAGTTTAAGGATGGCGTCAGCATTGATGTGGAAGGTGATGTTTCTCTTCCGAAAAGCCTCTAAAGCATTTTCCTTACTGCTAATAGAAAACCTTGGGAGATATTTTTATTACCTGGGTGCAATAGTAAACGCGGCCTCGCTTGCCTCCACGGGTTCTTGGAGGGGATTTAAATGCAACTGCTTCTCGTATAACTTGGTTCAATATGGCCCTAATAAGTCTTCTTGATCTCTCCTTTTGAACCGTCGCAGCAGCAACCACAATACTACATTTTAATCATAAAATATCCAACATATTAAGTAAAAACGGAGTGTAAGATTGAAAATAGTTTCTGAATTATTTGAAGGAGACGCACTTGTCAACGCTATGGCCAGTTATTGCGGTTGAATAAACAATGGGTGCCCATTTGAGGGAACGGAGCTTCTCCCGGACATCGTCCTCGTAATGTGCTGCAGTCTCTTGGTTTTTGTTCGGTATTGTATCCCATTTGTTTACAACAACCAGACATCCTTTTCCTTCTTTTTCTATTCTTTCTGCAATCTTCAGATCCTATGTTTACAATATCATAATCATTAAGAAACGAGAAGAAGATAAATTTCATATGAATAAGAAAGTTATCATTTGTCCTTGGTTGCAATAGTAAGATACTTTTGCGTTATCAAATCCTTTGTCACATTCTAAACCTACGTCAGGCTTGTCAGCAGTATTGTTGTTGGACAGGGAAATAATTCTACTGTATGGTTCAACTCTGTCTATACCAAAACCGCATGCTATACAATTGCTAATGAGAAACATTCATCAGTGTCAGTTACTAGTGAGATACCTGCTCTGTTATGCATGCCATGGCTTTAATGACAAGGGCAACAACATCAGAACGACGAATTGCTCGAACTGCATGATTCACTGACATGGCCTCTGTAGTTCTGCCTGATGAAGCCACAGACGACTTTTTCCTGATCCCAGCTGTATCTATAAGCCGAAACTTCTGCAACACAGTTCATAATCATATTCAGCGAATGCATCTCTGGTCGTTCTCATTTCTTATTCTCGCTGCTCATAATCAAAGTTCAACAGATATCAACTTTGACAATGCTAGTCCTCGATAATAGCCTAACCAAATTGACTTAAATGCTAGGAGTTAACATGGAAAGCGCATAACATAGATGCCAATTAGCCTATAATAAAAAGGCAGGCACTTCAACGCACTTCAAACATCAAAGAAGCCTTTTGATGAACTTTTCACGAAAAGAAAACTAAGCCACAAAAAACACAACAGACGAAATAGAACCGACCTCCCCATCTGGTCCGGTAAATTCTGCATCTATAGCATCATGGGTAGTGCCACTAACAGGGCTAACAATTGTTCTATCCTCTCGGACAAGTGCATTTACTTTTGCCAACATTTGGCCGACCAATAATTGCAATGGCAGGAATGTAGTTTTCTTCTTCTTCCTCTTCGATGTTCTCCATGATCTAGAAAAATCATATGGGTGCAACAGATGTTAGAAAAGGTTTTGATATTTGGTTTGTAAAGTGATGCCAATTGAACATACTTGTCAATGCTACGGTAATTATTTGAAGGAGACGTACTTGTCAACGCTATGGCCAGTTATTGCAGTTGAATAAACAATGGGTGCCAACTGAACATATTCAAAAATGCATAAAGGTCTTTGATGAATAGGGGAGGAAATTTCAGGGTGTATATAGTGTAGATTAAGCCAATCCTTGAAAAGATTTCAGAAACAGTATACTTTGATACAGAATATGTCCATATAAAGTCTAGAGATATCATAATCAACTATTTGCCAATATTTCAAATTCCTGCACAAATGTTTTTCTGAAAGAAAGAAAGGCCATTACAAACCTCAAGTAGCTCTCCTGTTCCAGTTCCCGACAATGCAGAAATAGGGATAGGTGTGAACCTGGAAATTCAACCATGAAATCAATGCCACATAATTTGTAAATGAAAACACAAAAAAAAAAAGCAAAGAAGAAAAGTAACTAAAATGTTTAGCATTGCATGTAAAGCATTTTATCTCCGGCTTAACCACAGCTACCAACCTTCTCCAGCAAAATCTCATAAATTTGTTGGATAAACCACTCACTGGCACTTAAAATAAAGGTGAAACATCAAAATAGACACTATAATGGGAGAAAGTCTTTCTGGTGCTTACAAGTTTCGCCAGGTCCATAAACTCATCAAAATAACAATACTAAATTCATTAGGACAAGATTTTCTTGAATATAACACTGACAATTAAGAGAGTAACAAATATTCAAATCATCTAATGAAAGTACCAAATGACGTTTTCCATGAATTCTATTTTTTGTAGACAGTTGAAACACTAAATGAAAAGCTATCTTCAAATGAGAATCACTCCTATTTTCAGCACGTTCTTATCTTTAAACCACAATTCCCACCCCCACTCCCCAAAAAAAAAAAACCCAAGTTTGTGCGCAAACATGATTCTGAAGTAGGATGAAAGTCAATTTACCCTAGAGACCAAAATTCCGAAGCCTGCATGAGTCCTTTACGTGGTGATTCACATTTGTTCACCGCGAGAATGATATACTTAGGTGAGTAGTACTTCCGCAACCAGTCTGCAATTTCCACATCAGCACCTGATGGCCCTGCCTGCGTATCGAGCATCAAAATCATTACCATATATCAATGACATGGCAAGATAACCAGCAAACACTCAATTGGGCTTAACAGTAAAAAAATTCACAAAATCAACTTGATATATTCAAGATATAAGTCACAGCTTTCTTGATATTTGGTGATATCTTCCACTAAACATGAAATTCTATAGAATAATTCGTCTTGCTGGACTTTGTTTTCTGGCAGGAAAAGAAAAGCCTAACAGGGAGAAAGGCAAAGACAGAAAAGTTAAGGAGATAGAACATAAGCACAGAACCTGGCCATCGACAACGAAATAATAACAGCTGATTCATCGAGAGCCGCTGTAGCTTGTTTCTCGATCATGGAAGGCATCCTTGCAATAGCTGCTTCCCTAGAGCTTAGTGGAATACCTTCCATGCCAATGGTGGTTGATACACTTCCATGACACCAGATGGTGACTTTGAAACAGTCATAACTCCTCCTGTGTCTACCACCACAAATTCTTGATCACCCCAATACGGTCTTCCATACAATCGATCCCTAGTAACTCCAGGTTCATCCACTAAAATAGCTCTATTCTCCTGCAACGCATTATAAAGACAACTTGAATTTTTTACCATGAATGATAAGGAGGGAAAAAAAAAAAAACTGAACTTTTTAGATGTCAGCAAAACTTACCCCAACAAGTCGGTTGAACAATGCTGATTTGCCGACATTGGGCCTTCCAACTATTGCAACTCTCTGGAGCGAATGCTCAGGTATCTCTGGACAAAGTAGTAGCGTAATCTCTACCTTCTTTTTCAAGAACGGAGATATCGATGGAGTCGTCTTCTATGTCAGAATCATCAGCGTAGTTGTCTTCAGCAAATTCATCGAATTCCTCGAAATCTAGCTCTTCCTCAGCAGAGGAACCATCCAGAGTTGCAGCAACAGGAAAAGGGAAGCGGGAATGCGAGTGCTGGTGAGAGGAAGAGAGAACGGATGGAGTTGAGAAGGATGAGATACTCGAAGAAGAAAACGAAGATGAAGAAGCTAAAGGAGAAGATCCTAGAAATTGAAGGGATGGTGAAGAAGCCTCTTGTGGTCAACGAATCAAGTAGACTCACCATTTTTGGCAGAGCGAAGTGTTTTATCACTTATCTTCTGGGTTTTGATGAATCCGAAACCGGTTCAATTAGCAAAACTCGATCTCTGCTGGTCAAAACCGGAATGGATACGAAGAATTTGAATCGGTTCAAGCCGGATTGAGTCCGGTTTAGAAGGGTTATCAAAAGTTCATCGTATCGGAAAAGATTTTATCAGACATTGAGCTTCTCTTCTCTTAGGTAAGGTTAGTTCGTTTCTCCCATTTTCACGCTTATTTTATCCCCTCATCGATTATGTTCCTTTACTGCCGTTTCCGATTCCTCTTACTGCTGTTTCTGTTCAATTCATCCTAATCTGCTCTTTGTTCGATTTTATTTTTCTTCTTACTGCGATCTCTTTTGCTTCATTTAACAAAGATCTCGTAATAAAATTTGCTCTCTGTTTGTGTTTTTATGTTCTGTTACTTATTTTGTACAACAATACATTAAAGTTTGGTCCTTTTCTAATCTACTGAAACCCTTAGCTATGATCATAATGTACGATGTTTCGAATTAATTACTGTTTCACCTAGAAGATATGACCCTTAAAGAGTCTCTCTATACCTTATCGTTTAGAGTGAAGTTCTTTTGATTGCTCAACCAGGGATGGGTGATTTAAGTGTTAATTGATGATACCTCCTAGCTAGGAACTTTAACCCTTTGAAGGAAACTAAATTTGAAATCTTTGATGTTGTTTCTTCTGTTTGTGGCAAGGGAATGAATCTGATGGCAGACAAGCTCGTAGCTGACAAGCATGTTCGTTACATTCTGATGGCAGAAAAGGTACGAGAAGGCTATATGTCATCCCATTTTCCTCATGCCCCTTGTTTATGTCACTATAACTACAGCTCAAATTTTCCCCTTTTCCACTTCTTTTGTTTTCCGGTTTTTATATCAACTTGCTAGAAAAAAGACAGTTTTGAGTCTGTGGTGATGGATCATCTGAGGATGAATGGTGCATACTGGGGACTAACCACACTGGACTTACTCGAGAAACTCGGTTCTGTTTCCGAAGATGAAGTGGTGTCATGGGTCATGACGTGCCAGCATGAGTCTGGTGTGTGTAATTGAGTACAATATTTGTCAACCAAATGCATTTGCAGATCGAATATTACCATCCTTTATCGTAAGATTTTGCTGCTTTTGTAGTTGAAAACAAGTGATTCTTTTTGTGAACAGGTGGCTTTGCCGGTAATACTGGACACGATCCACATGTTTTATATACACTCAGTGCTGTACAAATCTTGGCCCTCTTTGACAAACTAAACATTCTTGATGTCGGAAAAGTGTCAAGTTGTATCCTTTAAGCATTTAACTTCTCGTCAATGTGAAAAGAAATTAACTCGGTTAATCGCTTATGGTAGATACAATTATGTTTTTCTAAATTAAAAAAAAAAAAAAAACTAGATGTTGCTGGGTTGCAGAATGAAGATGGATCCTTCTCAGGAGATATGTGGGGCGAAGTAGATACAAGGTATTCTTTCTTCCTAGCTATTTATTTATTCCGAGTTGTGAATGCCACTATGTTTATCTCCAAGCTTGTTTTATGTAGGTTTTCGTACGTAGCTATATGCTGTCTCTCGATATTGAAATGTCTTGATAAGATCAATGTGGAGAAGGCTGTTGATTACATTGTGAGCTGCAAAAACCTGGATGGTGGTTTCGGGTGCACACCTGGAGCAGAGTCTCATGCAGGACAGAGTATGTTCATGCTATTTGAGTACTTTCTGTGTCATTATCGTTCAAAATGTGTCTACATGGCTTTACTGACTTTCATTGTAGATCATATGGTAATTAAAGGACTGATTCTTTCTGTTGCTGCAGTTTTCTGTTGCGTGGGTGCTCTTGCTATCACCGGGAATCTCCATCATGTTGATAAGGACTTACTTGGATGGTGGTTATGTGAAAGACAAGACAATTCTGGAGGTTTAAATGGACGACCTAGGAAAGACCCTGATGTAAGCGTTATTCCTCCAAATCGAAACATGATTTTGATTGTTCTTAGCACGCTTTTGATTGTTCTTATCATCAGGTTTGCTATTCTTGGTGGGTCTTATCCAGCTTAATCATGATCGATAGAGTTCACTGGATCAAGAAAGCAAGGCTTGTCAAGTTCATCTTGGACTGTCAGGTTTGTCTCCAATATTATTAGAGCTTTCATCTTTTAAAGCCTTTCCTGAATTTCAAGTATACTTTGAATAGGACATGGATAACGGAGGCATCTCAGATAGACCCAACGATGCTGTTGATATCTTCCACACCTACTTTGGAGTTGCAGGTAACTAAAAAGTGTCCTTCTTTAGCTTATCTTGTTGATGTGAAGCAAAGAGTTTTTGTGTCAATTTAATCTAAAATTTGTGCAGGGCTCTCTCTTCTCGAGTATCCTGGAGTCAAACCAATTGATCCTGCCTACGCTTTGCCTGTCCATGTCATCAACCGGATTCTCTTCTCCAAATGATTCTTCATCTGAATTCAGATGTGGGGTAGTAGGCATTAGAAATAGATAAATTTTGGTTCGGTTCCGTTTCTAATATTCTGGTTCAGTTCGGGTCAGGCATATGCCGCATATGTTTACTATTACTTGTAGTCACAAAGCCATTTACAATCTCTAACCTCTCCCATGAATTGCGTTTACAACCAAGATAATGAACATGGCACTATTCTCATCTACATCAGTGTTTCCTTTCTTTTTATCCATTAAAGCTCTGTATCCATCTAAAATGATGCGGATTCAACTCCTATGATTTTCCTAGGATTTCCGCCGTCTTTTGCCGCCAAGCTGGTTAAGTTTTATGAGCAACTCGGCATAGAGAATTTCGTTCCAAGCCCAGGGAGGCACCGGTGGCTACAGTCTTGATACGATAATGGTGATTTACTTTCTTCTGCGGATAGTTTCTTTTTCCGGTATATCGACGGGTGAGCGTCCTTCCTGTAATCCGTTAACCTTGTTATGTTGAGATACGTGACCGGCGCTTTCATTCCCCTGAGAACTCTTTCAAGTATCTCCATTTTCAGCATGTAAGGAGTTCGGTAAGTCTCGTTCTTTTTCGGCTCTGTTTCATTATCGCATGCCCCTCCCGCATTCCATTGCCCGCCGCTGCAATAAAATCCAACCGATTTTACAGACCAATTTTTATGACTGGTAAAACCACAACACATATCTCGATTTTACCTGAAATGTGACGGGGAATAACCACGAAAGAAAACAAGTGATTTCTTTGGATTCACATTCTTATCAACCCATCGACCCCAAGTCATCAATGCTTTTCGGAAAGCTTCATCCACGTATTGTAAACATTGCTCCCTTCTTGATAATAATCCTCCCTAATGAAAGCATCCAAGTACGAAAAAAAAAACAAACAATGAGACAACAACCTCATATCAGGGATCAAACTAGTTGAAAAAAAATCTATACCCCTTGGAAGTTTTCTCATGAGTCCACCAATGTCCGGTATTGAATACAAGTATATCTGCTCCTTTGTACTGCTCCGATGACTTCCCGACCAAATCTAACCGCAAAGTCTCCTTCTTCGTCCCGTTCTTGTCCATAATCTCCCATTCTTGAACCAAGAAAGGCGATGCATAGAACTCCACAGTGCAATTATAATCCTATCAACTGTAAATCATTCTATTAAAACTCGAAAACACACAACAGTTAATGGAAACCGATTTCGACTACTAAAAGAAACCTACTTTGAAAACGAAAGAGTACTCAGACCACCTCCAAAGGAGGTTCTTAGAGGAGGGGTTCTTAAAATTTTATAATGACAAATAATGATAAATATTATAGGAGTTCTTAGCATGAGGAGAGAAGGGATCTAAAAGTTCTTATTTAATAACCATTTTAGGGGTTCTTAGCATGAGGTTCTTAAAATTTAGAATTAAAATATTGGTAAGAACCCCATGAGGGGTTCTACCATTGGTGATGCTCTCAGCTTCCCAACGGAATTGATGCCTTCCATGAGCGCCTCAAAGATTTGACTCTCATCTTTCACTGATCCTTTAAGAATGCAAACCAAAGACTACCACATGTTTCTATTTAGCGAATCTCCAATAAACACAAGCCTTCTTCCTCTAATCATCTCCAGCAATTTCCCTCCATTTAATCTTGTACGTTTACTCAAGGACCCATTTTTTAGGCTAAATTATTTTTTAAAATCGACAAAAATAGTATTTTGGGCTAAATTAATAAAAGAGTTTGAGCCTGTTTTTAGTCTAGAAGCCCAATTTTAAATGGATTGATCATTGCCCAATTAATTTGGCGCGAAAAATCAAATCATTTTCCCTTTCCAGGTTTCTCCATGGCTTCACGGAGGAAAAGAAGAAAGGAGAATGACGAATCATTTCCTGATAAACCAGAGAGATTGCATGTTCGCCGGTCGTTGTGTTTTCTTATGTTTTTCTTTTACGGTGTTTGCAACTTGCTTGTCAAGTTAAACCAAATCAAACCGAACTATATTAGATCAAACTGAACCACACAAGTTCCATAATTTATTTAGTTAGGTCTGAACCAAACAATAGATTTTTAAGTAAAAAGAACTGGCCTAACATTTAACTTGCGAGTTTTTGGCCATCAAGCCATACAAGCTTTGGCACAACCTGGCGGACAAAGGAGCTGAACTCTTCCCCTGCAATTAGGTCGTTGCCTCTTATATCTAACTGCTTCAGTTTCATCAAATCTCTAAGCACCAAATAAGCATCCCAGTATTTACTAGGCACCTCTCTTCCAATCTCACCCGAATTAGAGAGCGGCGAAGAACAAAGGTACCTTGTTGTGTCCACTGGGTGCTTGCCGCCGATGTGGTTATGTGAAACATCGAACACTCTAAGCTGCTTCAGATGTCTTAGAGAGTCAAGCGCTGAAAAGCTCCTGATTCTGTTGTGACTCAGATTTAGGCAACAGAGAAGCTGCATCGCCTCCAATCCTACAGACCCATATTTAATTACACGGATGCAACAACTGATATTGACGACTCCAAGCGTTAGAAAACACTACATACCTTCAGCTGAATGAAGCTCATTGTGACTGAGATCTAACATTTGGACAAATAGCAACTTCTCGACAGCGGCTATCCTAGATAGTGTTAAGTTATTGAGCCTTAGACATACAATATTGTTCATATTCCTGTACCGGAAGAGGTGTCTGGACAGGGATTCGGTGCTTGACGTAACCTGTGCATCAACATTCTCTTTATGACTAATAAATAATAGGCATCTTTAAAAACATCTAAAATCAAACAGTGATAATCCGATAAAAAAAAATTATGAGCAGAAACTCAACTTGAGATTCACAGCTAAAAGGAAGACTAAGTACCTTGTGGAGAAGAGCTACGCTGTGCTCATCCTTGTAGTACTGGTCATGCAAAGAATCAAGGGCCATCAGATCGTTATACAGCTGGAGGATTTCTTTATAATGGACACCCTTAACAGCATCATCCGAGGTCATAGTTTCCTCAGCCATCAAAAGCCTTGCAAGAATGAGCTTTCCAATTTTGCTAAAAAAAAAGGAAAGAAGGACTCAAAAGGTCAAGACTACAATTTATCTTTTCCGTTAAATCTAGAAAGTTTACAGGATTATTTATACCTGTCAGGCAAATAACGAAAACATTCAATCTCTGTCTTTATAGCTTCTTTACGCCACTCAAAACCCGTATCAGCGTTTAACTGATCCAAGGCGATAAGAGAATTGAAATCCTTCGACTGTGCATCCCAATTGTCAAAACCACCCGTCCATGAAACAATGCCTTCTTGTGACTCTCTGACAGTGTCATGAATATGCACTGTAAAAACAAACTCATAAGGAGCGCTGAAGTTACAACCCCTGGAAGAAACAATTCCTGGAGACTTCCCAAGGCTGACCTTCACTTTGTTTTCCTTGCGAAAGCAAGGTTCTGTACTGTCAAATTTCAGACGAGCAACCCATACACAAGACACTTGGGAGTTTTTATCCGAAACTGGTTCCCAAACAAGGTCCTCATTTCCTCTTAGTTCAGAATCAATAGTAACAGTAGACGAGCTTACTCCACTGACGGCTTGGTCAAAGTAAAGAATCAGTGGAAAAGAACCAGTCTCGGAACCGAAAGTAGTGAACTTAGAAGAAGAGCCATTGAAGCAACCAGGTCCAGATAGAATGATAATGGAACCATCTGAAGGCCACGAGGAAGTGCGAAGAGGAGTCTCCATTTTAACAGTTTGATCAAGAAGCCAAAGATAATAAAACCAGCCACTTTGGTCATCTTCGGACGTAAAAATAGCATTATGTACATAATCAAATTCACGACGAATCGTTTCCTTTGGCATAAACCCATCAGCCTTTTTTGCGACTAAACTTGAAAGAAGTACACTGCAGAATTTTTTTTTTTAAAAAAAAAAAAGTGAAAAAGGGATCATATTTTTAGCTAATAGAGCCACTGTGGATAAAAATTCTTTGCTTACTGGATCAAGAAGCTATAGTGTAAGAAAACCTTAATTCTGCTAATATTCCATAAATTCTGGTGGTATTATCAACCACACAATAAAAGTAAACTTGATATAGTTGATAAGCAAATTATATCTCTCTGACCATCAATCTAGTCCACAAATGCCTCCATTTCTTAAAATGCATACCTACGATTGTGCCACGCAGAATAGTTGCTGAAACTAATATCATTTTTTCCACCATTGACCATATCAGTGGTATTTCCACCATTGATCATATCAGTGGTATACTGCAACTCATCCTGTTCTGACGTCTTGGTTAGCTCCACAACAAATCTGACAAAGGAACAAGACAAGATATGAAATATACAAAAACTGATTGACAATGTGAAGCAATTCCCAAAATCTCACCTGCGATAGTTCCAAGCGTGAAAGTTCCTGAGATCGAACTTTTGTTTTTCATTCAAAAATTTCAATTCTTTTTCTGAGGAATGCCCTTTACTCAAAACCCACTTTCGATGATACCAAGCCCCATAGGACTTGAGATTTCCCTCAATGGCTTTTGTTACCTGAATTAACGAATATATATCACAGGCAATGAATCGATGAGCAAAATTGGATGTGAAGCAACCAATCTAACACATCAATCAATGAATAAATTTCCACTCACGACTCCAAGTTCTTCATTGAGAATTGAGTTGACCAAGCTTGGATCAGAGTCGTCAATTCGGGAAAGTTTATCCTCGACGGCGAGCTTCCGATAGTTCCAAGCCGTGTAGGCCTCCGGATTGATTTCTAGAAGCTTCGCGCTTAATTGAATTGCTTCCTGTGTGTAACTAGATACCAAAAAGAAGATCAACAAATGATTGATTGATTGATTGAGAGAAAGGAAAGAGAATAAGACTCTACATCTTTTGATGGTGATTGGACATGACCTGGGACTGCAGCGACCGGAGCTCAAGGGCTTTAGCAGCGGAGGCTGCCTCCACTCCTGGCATCGAAGCCGCCTTCCTCGAACGACCGTGCATCTTCTCCAATTGGGTGTCGTCTTCTAGTTTTGGGTTCCCACAAATTCACCGGAAACCTATACAAATGAAAATTACGAACCGGGTTTATGGAACTGTTTTTCGTTTTCCTTTTTTTTTGCTTCTTACAAGAGCTATTGAATAGTTCCGATCTTTCAAAGCACCCTTAAATTCGTTTCCTAGGGTAATCCCACAATAATTAAGATAAAAATCGATATGGGCTTTCAAGGCCCAGAAGAAGAAAGGCTCAGCTTAATAAGATTTAGTTTTGCTTAAGGCCTTACACAATCAAAACGATGGATGTGGACCGTCGGATTTATTGTGCTTCTTCTCCTTCGATCATATTCATGGTTTCTGTATTGCTCCTCTGCTAATTAGGGTTTTAGCATTTTCATCTTTCTGCTCAACCCCGAAAAATCTCACCGCCCTTTAATCTCTCCCAGGTAAACTACTGTAGTTTTACTCGTAGACCAATTGTACAGAGATTGATAAACCCTAGTTGTTCCTATTAGATTGTAGAAGGTTTTTTTTTGTTATTCAGGATTTGATCTGAATCAATGGAAGAATAATCCCTAATTTTCGCATATTTTCATATCCTTGAACCGTTCCAGATGAGGCAGCTCAAGTACCACGAGAAGAAGCTTCTGAAGAAAGTAAATTTCTTAGAATGGAAATGAGAAGGTAAGCATCGGGAAAACGAGATTACGTATCGATACCATATGGGCTCTCGTGACGATTACAAAAAGTTCGTACATTTTTTTCTTCTGTCCATATATATAACTCTTAATGCTCTGTTCTACCTATTCTTCTTTTGGTTTCAGTGTTTTGTAATGAACAATGGTTTTTCTGACTATTGAGACTGGTTTCTTTTTTGGCAGATATTCAGGATTGTGTAGGATGGTTCAGAAACTGACCAATATAATGAAACAAATGGATCCAGCAGATCCTGTTCGGATTCAGATGACTGATATGCTTTTGGAGAAGCTGTGAGTTTTATTTACTAGTGTATACGCTTATTACAAGCAATGGCTCTTCGTTTTCTCTAGATTTTAGGTCTTTGAACATGAGAGTTATACCATTTTCTGCTGCTTTTACATCGATCTTCCCTATTGGTTTAACATAATATAGCTCCCAGAGGTCTTCTTAGAGACCTCTTGTTGGTTTTCTGGTTAATTACCTTAAGGACGGATGAATTTGGGGTTCTTACTTCATAAGCTTGTGCATAGAATTTAGGTAACGTTGGTTTTGAAACTTCTTGGAGGTTGAATGTCATCCTGGTAAAATGTGTGATCAATGGTTTTCTGCTGGTTAACAATCTTAAGGAACGATTGAGTCAGGATTCTTACGAAGTCTGTTTCTTTATTAGCTTCAATGTAGAGCTATTACAGTGTAGATCTTCAGAACTACATATTTAAATGTGTCTAGGTACAGGAAAAAATAGCATACTGAATCTTGTTGGAAAGCGTTCCATTCTGCAATGATAAATCTTGTTTTCTTAATGGCTGATTGACTTGTCTTTTTTTTCCATGTATGTTGAAATGGCAGATATAACATGGGTGTTACACCGACTAGGAAAAGCTTGGCTTTAACTGATCGGTTATCAGTTTCATCCTTCTGTAGGTAAGAGTTTGTGCAAGATCCTATATAGGCAGTTACTTTAGCCAATGATCTCATTTCGTTGGCCTCATGTCAGAGTTTTATTATTTGCAGGCGTAGGCTATCGACCGTGCTGGTTCACCTGAAGTTTGCAGAACACAACAAAGAAGCTGTGACATACATAGAGCAAGGACACATTCGTGTAGGCCCAGACACAGTTACTGATCCAGCTTTCTTAGTAACTCAGAACATGGAAGATTTCATCACCTGGGTTGATTCATCCAAGATTAAACGAAAGGTGCTTCAGTACAATGACAAATTGGATGATTATGACATGATTGCTTAACTTTGAGGAAGTGAAAAAAAGACTCCGATGTTTTATAAAAGCCAAGTTAGGTTCAGTGCTACTATTGCAGGGTTTGGATTTTTGGTTTATGTTCTTTAGAATGTATGCCCTTTATTTTATTTTGTACTATTGTTTTCTTTAAAAAAAATCCCATTATATATATATTTTTTATCTCACTTTTCGATATATTTGCAAGGGAAAACTTCAATACAATATCATAAATATATTAAATCTAACTCTTTAATATTATAATATTGTAGTTGGTAACTTGGTAATTGGTGAACATAATTATTAAATCTAATTATTGTTTGACCCTTCAAAATACAAAATTCAACGTAGTTTTTTTTTTTTCTTAATGTATTTTATTTTTTACATGAGAATGATATACTACAGTTAAAAGTTAAAACACAAACCCGTTTGATCCGACCCGACCAGAAATGACCCGAATCGACCAGAAGATGGTAAAACCTGTGTGTTTGCTTTCTCTGTCTCTCGCTCGCTTAGAAGCTTCAAACGCAGCTGAAATGGCGGTTCAATCAAATCAGAGTGCGTCTTTTGGGATCAGGATAGCTTCACCTTCTCAGAAACTCTCTTCGAAACCTATAGCTCATATCTCTCTATCGACGAAGCTCAAACCCTCTTTTCTACCATCGATTTCGCGCTCTACTTGGAAGCCTGGTCAAAGTCCAACGAGACTCCCCGGTATCATTCCCGGAATATTCGCCTCTTCCTCCAATTCCACGTTCTCTTATGAACCACCAGAATCTGAATCTCCGTCACTTGGAAAGGTCAGTCATCGTCAAACACTTTTTGTTGGAACAACCTGGGGTTTTAGCTTGTTAGCTAAAGTTGCAGCCTTTTTGTCATTTGAACGAAAAATGTGGTAAAGCAAGTTGTTCCATTGAAGCCATGTCTGTACACATCTCCATATCTTGATGCATTTATATATAACCTCCCTTATGTTGCATCATTGCTGATTCAGGAACACTACTGTAACAAATTTGAGATGTATGGTTTCATTGCAAGCCAGGTTTTCTTCTTCTTCATATCCGAAACTCAAACCGAAGTTTCTTGTCTCCATCCATTTGATTACTCGTTTTCCCCTTGTGTGTGCTTAGTGAAACCTCCCTAATGTTGCTTGATTCTGAAAAAAATTTGTGAAAGAAAGTTGAGATGTATTATTTTTTAAGGGAATTCCCATTTTCCTTCTTCTTATGTGTGCACTAAAACCAGGAGTTTATTGTCTCAATTGCAGAAGAAGATGCGTGTGCTAGTGAAGCCGCTGGAGAAACCCAAGGTGGTACTAAAGTTTGTGTGGATGCAAAAGGACATAGGAATTGCATTAGACCATATGATTCCAGGATTTGGAACAATCCCACTTAGTCCATACTACTTCTGGCCTAGGAAAGATGCTTGGGAAGAGCTTAAAGCTTTGTTAGAGAGCAAGCCTTGGATCTCTGAGCTACATCGTGTCTTCCTCCTTAACCAAGCTACAGACATCATCAATCTATGGCAATCAAGCGGTGGAGATTTGTCTTAATAGGATTCACATTCATGTTTTCCTTCATATGAACCGCTAGACATGTCAATGGAAGCAATTCATCCGAGCTGTTTTATCATAGGTATTAATGGTCGTAACTTTTCAAAGTCTAAAGCTTTTGTGTTGTTTAGTGTATCATTAGTCCTTTGTGCTGCCTAATTCTGTTGAAATGGATCATTGAAACTCGAAAAGCTCGTGTCTTGATGGATTTAATGTTCAAAGAGTGGTAATTTAATCCCCAGAGATGTGAAAATGTAGCAACTCAGCAAACTGTTTACACATTGTCTATGCAAATGCTCGTGTTTGTCTAATTTCCTGTGTTTTCAATATTTTGCAATGCTAATTTCTGTCAAATGGATCATCGAAATTGAAAAGAAAAGTTGGTGTTGCGACCATGAAAATGAAGAAATTTCTTTCTTTTATCAATAAAACGGCGAATTCGGAACATGAGAAGCAGTGTAGCATATGCAGAATCAGAACCAAGATAAGTAAATCAAACAAACCTGAGATTCTGCTATAAGAGAAGAAAACAAAATATCATCATGAAACTTCAAGTAAAGTACTTAGACATCTGAAGACCTTTATTGCTCAACCCACATTTCTCATAGAACACTTTATTCTCCACACTACAATCAAGAATCACCTTGTAGCAACCCATCGATTTGCAATGATCCATAAGAAACTCAACCATTTTCTTCCCCAGCTGTTTCCCGCGAAACCTTGAATCCACAACAAGGTCTTCGATGTGTCCAGCTTTCCCACAATTTCTCAGAAACTTCTTCTCTATCATCACGCTTCCCGTAGCTGCGATTCTCCCCAACGCCTCATCTTCGATCACGCAGATCACGTGGTCGTCACCGTACGAACTTATTTCTTCGAATCGCCGATCGAATTCTTCGTCGGTTAATGATCCGGTGACGGTGAGTTGACCTAGAAGCTCTATGAATCCTTTTCTCTTATCGGATATCTCAAGTCTTCGGATCTTGAATGTCTCCTCCGCCATAGATCAGATTTTGAATTGAGTTTTTGATAAGAGGATTTGCTCATCGGAACTGAAAATATAACCCACAAATAATAAAGTACAAAGAAAACGTGGTAATTACGAAAAAGTACTCAAGGTTTTAGATAATTACAAAAGTTGCTAAATCTCTCGATTCAATTGACAATTCAATATAGGCCATTTTTTGTTTTTTAAATTGATCTGTTTTTTTTTTTCCCAGTATTTGTGATTGAGGATTGAAAGGAAAGTAGCAAATGAAACTCTTTACTAACAATATTTATTGAAATTACAACAAGCCAACAAGTGAAAATGTAGAGGAAAAAAACAACTTAAACAGGATGATACATATAGATTACATAATTGGAAATGTGAGGAAAGGATTGTTGAAATTAGGGTTGATGGTGACTAGAAAAGGAAGATGAAGCCGGAGGGATTCCAGGGATCGGAGGGACTCCAGGGATGTGAGGGATCGGAGGGACTCCGGGGATCGGAGGGAGCGGAACAGGGAAAGAAGGCGGTGGCGGTAGCGAAGGCGGACTTACGACTGGGACAGGTGGAAGAGGAAGAGTCGGAATTAGCGGAATTGGAGTTGGAGTTGGAGTTGAGGGAGAAGGAACTAGCGGAATTGGAGGGAAGGTTGGAGTTGAAGGAGAAGGAACTAGCGGAATTGGAGGTAAGGTTGGGGTTGAAGGAGAAGGAACTAGCGGAATTGGAGGGAGGGTTGGGGGAGAAGGAATTAGCGGGTTTGGAGGAAGAGTTGGGGTTGGGATAGAAGGAATCAGAGGGTTTGGAGGGATGACAGATGGCGGGTTTAGCGGGTTTGGAGGTAAGAAGAAATCGGGTTTTAGCACTTCGGTTTTCTTGTCTTCCAAGGAACCAGATTTCTTGTTATGCAAGGAAGCTGATTTCTGTTGTCCTAGTGTTCCTGGAGGAAGAAGAGGAGGAATTGTAGGAAGAGGTAAGTCTGGAAGCGGAGGAACGATAGGGAGATTTGGGATAGGGGAAGGATTAGGGGGATCTTGGATCGGTGGAGGGAATGAGGGATCCGGTAAAAGAGGTTTGGATTGACGGAGATTGATTGGTTTTTGGCTACAAATATCTGGTTGGTTTTCGGGTTTGAAAGTGAAGAATCCTGCAGAGAAAACCCTAGTATTCTCTCCATGATGGTACGATTTAAGGCGTTTGAGAGAAGAAGAAGTCGCAGAAGAAGCTATAGAACAGTAAGGCTGTGAGCTACTTAGCAACTTCACGGAGCATCTCTTGATCTTCTTCACGTGTTTGCTCACAGAGAAAGGTAGCTTCACTTTGAATTCACCACGCTCATCTGTTTTCACTTCTTGTCTGAAACTCGGTTTGGAGTTCTCGTCAATGCATGCCACTGCAACTAAAGCACCTGCAACAAGATCCAGAAAAGTGTTCATAATTCTTTCTAAGATTTTAGACCTACAAACAAGAAAGCTCATGTATTGATCCACTTAACCGATTTTAACCAGGTTTTGTACTAATATAAATCGGCATAAACTAGAATTACTTAGACTTTAACCTGTCGTAATCTTGAACAATAACCGGTCAAACCAGATTGATAATTCATGTTTTGGCTCTGTTCTAGATTCCAAGAACCAAATATTTTTCAAGTAGTTCGATAAAATACAAGCAAGAAAAAACGAACACCAGACCTGGGATTAAGTGGTTGGGTGATTTCGAAAAGGCGCCTTTAAAACAAGTGTCACAGTAGACAGTTCCAACCACAACTGCAGAAGAACGTGTCTTCTTCATCACATGTTGTTGTCCTTGAGATAAACCTCCATTAATAGAGATTCCTAAGAAAATCATAAGACTAAACCAGACCCATAAGCTAGTTGTTCTCTCCATAGTTATCGACTCTGTCTGTCTCTATATCATGAAACAGAGGGTTATCGAAGAAAGAGGGATATATATATATATAGGAGTGTGGTGTGAAGATGAGTGAGCCACGAAAAACGAAGAGATTGTAAAACAAAGCTTATCTCTTTTCTTCTGTGTTAATGTGAATCATGGGAAAAATACAAAGTCTAACTACAAAAGCTACTATATTGTCTTGTGACTCTATCCTTCTACAGCTCAGAAGCTGAATTATTGTAAAAAATAGTAAGAGCTGAGAAAAAGACAACAATCATATTTGGATTCACGTAGGCGTGTCGATTAGATTGATCGTTACACGGCAAAACCACGTACAAAGTTAAAATCCAAATATGTTACTGTATCATTGATTCTTGAACTGCAGGGTGGCTAAAACCACTACCCTCTTTCTTCATCCATCTACCGACTTGGAGTTTTTATTCCTATTTAACATACAAATTATAGACACATCTGAGATTAGTTTTTTTTTTTTTATGTTTAATGTTGAACACATCTGAGACATTTTGAGTTAAAAGTATCAGTTTTCTTCATCTTTCCCTTATTTCTTTTGGATGAGACTAAAACATGACATGATTGTTCATTTCCAAATTATGAATCCCTGTGTGTCATGTTTGATGTTTTATGTATTGTCTACATCCATATATCTATATATATATATATATCTATATATATATATATTTTTAATTACACTTAGAACTACTTCCATTAATGAATAATACGATGTTCAACATTAATGAATAATAAATACGATGTTCTACATCCATATTTTCAAAAAGAATGGCATATTACAATAATTATTGTTAAAATATCGTAATCATCAATTTTAACCAAAACTAACCTTTCAACATATTATTTTAAATACTTTTTATTCATCTAAAATAATAATTATTTTTAGAACATTTGTGAATAGATGATTATTTACTAGTGGTGATATTGATATTTAACTAATATTAGTAACAGTCTAACAGACAGATTTAACTAGAATTACAATGATTTATTTGTAATTCGTTCTGAAAAGCTTATAAATACCTGACAATAACAATCTACTAAAAAACCACACTCCAAAATCAATAAATTTTTTGTCCAACCATTGGAAGAGTAGTATATTCCACAGATGATTTTTCGTTTACATATCCATATATTAAAAAAAATTGGTTTTAGATTTGGAGAAACATATAGCCAATGCGACTAAAGTTGATAACTAGACTTAAGTAAATTATAGTTTTTGTTTTCTTTAACAGAGGAAACATTACATAAATTTATGAAAGTGAAGGCATATGGGAATGAGAATGGGGAAACGAATACAGTTGGAGAGTCTCTGTCGATTCACGAGACACTAAGGACGTCCACACAACCATATATACCCAATTCTTACTTCTGTCTTCTTATAGAGTATGTATACAAACAAAATCATTGTTGACAAGGACAAAAGAAACAAATAAATAAGTTGAAGAATGTGAATGGTTTTTTGATAAAGAAGGAATGTGAATGTTTTTCTCGAATTTTCTTCTTTTTAACTTTTTTTTTTAATTTCAATTTTTCTGTTTAGTTTGTGTTTTTTAACAGGACGTCGTATATGCTAAAAAGATCAACCACTCACGAGAATGGACAAACTCTATTAGAAACCGACGACAGAAAAACTACAAACAAATATTATGTTAACGTTGGATTTTAGATCGACCACTGGGATTTTTAAATTGATCAAAATACTGACAAAGTATTTTTTTTAAAAATACGATAACTACAAAGTTTTTAGTTATATATGTTTTCCATATAAAAAACGAATGATATAACCTGCTTCAAGATATAACATTTTGGTCAACGAAATTTCAAGCGATCCGATTTATTTTTTCAAAAAGAAATTATAATGAAGTTGCTCATGTATTAGCTAAATTTGGTTGCAATAGTTCCATTTTCTACATTGATAATGTAAACAAACAACAGTTATGTAATGACTTTATTGATTCAATATAAATTATTTTGACGATTAAAACACAAATGATTTGATATAAACGTTTATAAAGTTTAATGATTGTTTTGTTATATGTTAAAGTAAACATTAAATAAATAGTAAAATTTGTTAAAACTGTTTAGTTAGTTCATATTTCAAAGTATACAATTTTTATGAAAAACATTTTTACTTCTAAATATCAAACATTTAAAACTCTAATCATTATTTTTTATAAAATATAGGATTAAATATAAAATGGGTTGTGGAGCCTCTTTGGTCCAGTGGTCAAAGATTAAAGGTTTTTAACCCATAACACAGTTGTTTGCATATTAATGGATACAAAATTTATCAGAGATTTTTGCATGTAGAACCGTGGGTCGTGATCTAGTGCATAGAAGAGTATTGTAGGAAAAAACTGTTTCGTAGAACATCCTAATTCCTAGATTATAGATAGTGTTATCATCATAATTAATATATATATATATATATATAATGGGCCAATATCAAATTAACCTAAATCGTAGTTTACAATTTGGTCTTGCCCATTTCTTGATATGGGTTGAATAACAAAAAAAGCCCGACTCTTTGTTGTCCACTAACAAACAGCTAATTGTAGTTGGTTCGTACTAATTTAAAGAGTCGTCATGTTATACTTTAACAGTTTAACTAGATGATGAATTGTGGGTGAAGAAGATTAATCAGAATTTTTCGATATTTAAATATCAGCTAGATGATAAAATATTTGCAGAAACTTTATAAGTTTTATGTTAAAACTTCTTTACATATTTTATAAAAGAAATTGGTTGATTCCAAATTTAGTAAATAACCAAATTCGAGACGTAGAAATAAGATAATGTGCCTTATATTTAGAAGAGTTTACTTTTGTCATTTAACTGCTGCAAAGATATTTGGTTTTCCATACCATGTATTTTCTTATGTGAATTGTTGATTTATCATAGAATTTTTTTGTAAATTTGGATATTTTGTTCATTTAATATTTCTAATATGTGTAACATTTTTTTTTCCATGCAATGTTAGTTTTTATCTACATATCTATTTTATCAAATTTCTATTTTAGTCATATAGATTTGTCAATTTATTATTATCTTAGACTTCTATATTATTATATAACGCGTTAAACATTAATATCTATTTACGAGAATACCAAAATAAAATCAAACTATGATATATTCCGTGTTATAGCACGGACAAATTGCAATTATAGAAAAATATCTGAAATTTATAAAATCAGAATATTAGAAAATTGTAATTCTTCCAAAATTTTACGAAAATTATAATACCAGTTTTTATAATATCGAATCTTTGTAATATCCGCGTAAACATTTTGTAATCAGAAATATAAAACCAATATTTCATGCTCGACGATATTAAAAATTTTCTGTTAGGAAAATTATATATAAAATCAGGATATTTTTTTGATTTAACCGAAAAGAGGTAAATTTTTGGAAGATTGCGACATTCTAAAATATTAATTAAGATTTTTTAGAAAATATTAATCCAGGATATTCTAAAATTGATTTCGTAGGATATATTTTTTTTGTTGAAAGATAGTATATCTATTAGCGATATTTGATATTGCGATATATTGTTCCTAACAGAAAATTTCTGGATATTTTTTATTTAAATTTTAATTATATCTTGTTCTGTTTTAATTACCAAATTTTACAATTTAAATAGATTTGGAAATTAAATTACAATGTTACACTCTTATGTTAAATTGTACACCATGTTAAATTAAATAAGATATGAACTAACATTTTTAAATCTACTAAAAATCTATTAATATATTTGATATTATAAAGAGAAACTAACATTAACATTAACATTCCAAAAAAAATCGCTATCTACATCAAATCTTTTATTTTTGAAAAATTAAATCAACACTTAATTTAATTTAATTTAATTTGTGTGTTTAATTAAATCAACAAAATCTTCACAAAATATATTTTTAACTAATTTTCAAAAAATTTAAATTAAATTAATTAATTAACACGAAAATTATAATCTATAAAGAAGTAAAAAAAATTGACAATCTACATAAATTCTTATTTAAAATTTTCCCAAAAAAATCGCAATCCACATAAAATCTCTTATTTTTGGAAAATTAAATCAACATTTAATTTAATTTAATTAGTGTGTTTAATTAAATCAACAAAATCTTCGTAAAATATATTTTTAACTACTTTTCAAAAAATTTAAAATAAATTAATTAATCAAAACAAAAATTATAATTAATTAATTAATTAACTAAATGATCACATAATAACTAATGACTAAAATATCCTTAATGAGAGATTAAAATTTGTTCTTTGAAGTAATGACAATGTAATGTAAATATTAACACTTTTTAATGTTTATTTATAAATGTACTCCCCAAATAATATATAAGGGATTTCAAATACACATTTAATAAATTAAATCCTAAATTTTTGCTTTTGTTACTTTTTGAATAGGAAAATCTCTAATGTATGATTTTCTGAACTACAATCTTCCTAGTATCATCATTTATAAAAGAAAATATTGTAAAATGTAATTTGAATTAATTAAAATGATATTCTTAATTATTTAAAAAGAGAAGCAATAGATTGGTTTATTGTATAGTAGAGACTCAACCATTGGTGTACAGCAACAACGCCCACCCACCTTCACACCAACTTCATCACACTACTCCTCCCTCACTTTTTTCTTTCAATCTTCCTTCTCTCTGACGGATTTAATAAAACAAAAGAGAAGATAAAAGCGAGATAAAATTCTTCACTTTCCTTGGAATCTGCAAATAAAGCAATTTGAGTTCCTTTTTTCTTCGTTCTAAATTGAATTTTCGTCGGTTCTTTGTCTCAATCTCTTTCTCTTTTTTTTTTTCCGTCTGAGTCCGATCAAAATCGAAAACCCATTTAGTTCTTCGATGAAAGGTATAGTCTTTGTTCCGATTCGTCTGATTTTATTTTTCAAATTTTTTGTTCTTCTGTAAAACAAGCAACTGGATAATGGGTTGTGATCGACTCTGATCAGTACAATCTCAAAATGCTGTTCTTTGTTTTCTGGTCAAATGTCTTTGCTTTTTCTCTGTTTTAATTCAATTCTCTGAGTTAAACCCAACATGCGTTTTTTGTATAATGATCTCAAAGTGGGTTCTTTTTTATTATATGTTTTCTCTGTTTTATTGCGTTTGTTAAGGATTTACCTAAATTTGGATTCAACTTTCAGTCGGTTAATTGCTTGCATTTCACTTTCACCAATTTTGCCAAATGAAGCCTTGAGTTTTTCTTTTTGACCAAACACACAATATTTTTTACTTAGTTAGGGTGAATGTTTGATTGATGTCTCTTGCTGTGAATCTCTCTCTACTTAAAAGTTACTTATTGTCAATGCTGAAAAGCTTCTCTGCCTCTGTCTCCTTTCCAGCAACGAGTCCCGGTGATTAAGCTTCCGCTTAAACAGGAGGTTCCTTCGTCAGGTGAGGTGTAGCGAAGATTTGTTGGCGGGTTGAACCGAGCCTCCCTCCAGCTGGTGACTTCTCTCGGCCGTGGGTCACCGTCTTCTTTCTCCCGTCCGGACTGGCAAGGTTGCTTCCCGGCTTCTCTGTTCTTTCGGTTTAGTTAGGATTGTATTAGGCTGCCTGGGTTTAGTTGCTAGTTGGATTAGGATTACTTGTTCTAATAGTTGCTTCTTGTTTTGTTCTGTCATCGTTAGTTCCGTTCTAGGTTCTTGTCGGGTCTTGCTTGGGTTGTTTTGGTGAGTAAGGTGTTTTGGAGATGGTGTTAGTACAGCCTAGTTCTTAGCGCTTCCTGAATCCTTGTCATAGTGTTGGGTTTGTGTTGCCTTTGTCTCTTAGGTGCGTTAGGGTTCCCTCCATCTCCGCTTCAAGTGTTTCCGGTTAGCCTTAGGGGGAGATTCTCCGGTTCTTTTTGAAGTGTTAGCCTTTAGGCTTGGTCTCCCTTTAGCTTTTAGATCGTTGGTTGGACCCTTTGGGAAGGGACTGTCTCCAACTCTTTCCGTTCTCTCCATTGCTCCCTTCACTTCTCGTTGATTTTCCTAGACGGTTAGTCTTTCTTGTTGGAGACTTTATTAGTATTATCGCTTTAATTCATTTTCGTGATTTTGGTTACGTTACGAATTAGACCGATCTAATATGTCTCCAGGTTTTTATCTTTTTTTTGGCTTGGAACTAAACCTGACGGTTATATGTAATGTGTAATCGACTCTATTATTATTCGTAATAATATTTACATTTTATAAAAAAAAAAAAAAAAAATGCTGAAAAGCTCTTTAGTTCTGGCTGACTTATAAATGGATTTTTTTTTTTTGTGGGTTGTGATGAGTTTTGGATAGTAACTGAAGGGAGGTTTCAAATTCTAAATTTCAAATAGTGATCAGATCATTCTACAGGTCAAATTTGAGGGAATGAAGCAGATTGTTGCTGTAATGTTTGGAGAGTTTCTGTAAAGAGAAATCTCGGATTTGGCATTCTTTAGTGAAGGTCAAGGAGTTTCCTAAAAGTTTCAAACCGGCTTTGTGATTTTGGTAAATCTTGGTGAATTTTTCAAAGCAATTTGCCTCCAAGTTTTTGAGTCAAAGTATCATCATATTGGAATTAACATTTCAAGAAACAAGAGAAGGAGATGGGCTGTGTTTCTTCTTGCTTTCGTGTCGAAGACTTTGAGGATTATCTGAATCCAAGTAGTTCATGCCCGAGATGTCTCGTTAATAGCTTCCTTAACCTGGTATTGTTCTCTTTCCAGTGTTTACTTTTCACCCGCTAGTTATATATAAAGCAGAGCTCATTGAAGCTTTGTATTTGATCTCTTTTGCAGTATATCTCTTTATTCAGAAGAGGCGAAACCCGCTCTCTCCCATCCTCCTCCTTACAGGCTACCAATGTATCGATAACTTCATCTACTTCTTATGATAACTTTATGTCTAATACATTCCATTCTACTCCAAGGCCTCTGCCTTATGATACTGATCCAAGATACTTCCGGTCAAGGCGTGATTATCTTGTCTCTAGACGCGATAAGGGTTCAAGTCATTCTCATGAGGAAGCTGAGCCCTTAAGAAGTGATACTGATGTGGATTCTGAGTCTTTCTCAGTGGAAGGAAGCAAATGGGCTAATAAGCTTATTATCTTTGGTGAAGATTCCAAAGAAGAGTTCTCTAAATCCACTCGAAGGATTCTTAAGTCAAAGACAATGTCTACTGGTGAAGAAGGCGAGTATATAACATCTGATGATGAAGATGTCTGTCCGACGTGTCTTGAAGGTATTCATTTTCATCTGTTTTTTTCTTCGATCAATGCATTCGAAGGAAGCTTAGTATCAGATTTTTTTTTTGAAATTTTTCAGAATATACATCAGAGAACCCGAAGATTGTTACAAAGTGTTCTCACCATTTCCACCTCAGTTGCATTTATGAATGGATGGAGAGAAGCGAAAACTGTCCTGTTTGTGGAAAGGTAACACTTTTCACGTTCTTCCAAGCCATTTTTCGGTTTTGCATTCACCGGTAATTCAGATTCAGACTACATACGCACATAAGTAGACGTGTGATCCTGAGAACAATAGAATGGACAAATGTGCAACAACCCTTGAAGAACATATGTTTAAAAGTGTCCTTAGAAATTAAAATCTATACTTGTCTGGTCTATAATAAATAGGGCTAATCATTCTTCCTGAAACTCAGAACATTTGCATTGTATTCTCATACATGTTTTGATGAAAGAATAATTTTCCTCTGCTGTTAATTCGTCTCATTTGCAGGTGATGGAGTTTAACGAAACACCGTAACTTGTTACCATTGATCCTGTCTTCTACTGCCTATACCGAAAATGGGGAGATTGACAAGGCAGCAGACAGATGTGCAAATTGATTTGATCTGTGAATACTTTTTATTTACTATATATGGTGTATATATGTATGGAAATGTCTCTGCACATGTGGCTAATAGAGTTCTGAGGAAAACCCTCTTGAGAGAAAACAACAGCAGCAGCAAAACACATGCACACAGGAATCTGACATGTTTCTCACGATTTGCCTATGGGGCAGTGTTTTGTTCAAGGCATGAAACATTTTACATCATTTTGTATGAATTACTTAACCCTTGTATTAATAGCAGATATGTGATGAACTGATGATATTATTTTGGCATAGAGGTTTTCATTGGGTCAAAAAGAGATCCCAGTGTAACCCAAACTGTTTCTCATTACATGACAATAAACCGGTCTCATGGTTCAGTGTTAAAACAAGTTCCACACATTTCAATTCTTAATATAAGCAAAGTTTCCCAAAAGACACAAATGTCCTGAAGATCCTCAGGACGATTATATATAGCCACTTATGTCTACAAATCCAAGTCTTGTGTCTATACTTTTTATATATAAAAGGTTTTTTGTCGGTGAGCTTGATCATAGAAGATGACTCTCAAAGCATCCAGCCTGGGATGTAACCATTTCCCGGCTGTGCCTGAGCTTGTGTTGTCGCAGTTATTTGCTCTGAGCATACCGGATTGTCATACCTGTCACCATAATCATCACCATAACAACAACAATAAACTTAAAAAGGTTTTCAAACGTTGGTGATCCTATTTCGACCAAGCAACTAAAAACTTTAAACAAAGACAATCTTAGTTGTGAAGCACACAAGCTGATTTTCAGATGGTTTTTCAAGTCAAAGAATTTACCCGATTTGTAGAGTTGGATTGCATTCAAGAGGCTGGTATAGTCCCTGAGATTGAGCTTGATGATGCGCGTAGGTAATATTCTGTTCACCACCTTCCCATCCTCCTCCTCCCATATGATGACTTCTCACACCAATCATGTCTTCCAGCTAAACAATTATATTTCACCAAAAGACTATAATCAGAAACAAGAAAACTATATAGATCGAGATGATTCCAAAATGTTTAGAAACTTTAAAACCTGTGAAAGAGATTGATCGCGTTTCATCAAATGCATTTGATTGTGTTTATGAGATTCTGTAATTATTTATACCTTCATTGCCAAAGCTCTATTGGTCTCAAGCAACATTTGCTCTTTATTATGAAGATCAGAGAGCTGGTCAAGCATGTACTGTGTCTGCAAACAATCATCATGCCACCATAGTAGTCATAATTAAACAACATTTTCACACATTAATCTCATTTAATTTGAATCATTAATTCCATGTGTATATATATAGCTTCAGATAGCTAATGATATGACCTTGATGGACCGAACTTGCTTGAGAGAGCCGTCAAGTTGACGTTCAAGCTGTTCTAGCTCCTTTGAATCCAGAGGTCCTAAATCCTCCCCAAGAAGATTTCTGCACCAAACAAAGACACATACATATATACACAAATATGAATCTGCTTTGTACATATAATTGTATATATACATATAGAGAGAGAAATAGATAGATATATACCTCTGTTGACGCTGAAGGTTCTCATATCTACCCTTAAGCTTCAAATACTCTCTGTAGCTGTTCTGAAATTTCAAGAAAAGTAGACTTTCTAAAGGATCTTTCTTGAAATGTTATGATAGAAATCTAAAATATTATCTGAAGAACACCTCAAGTTCTTTGGCAGGTTTGTTGTTGACTTCAATGGAGCCATAGCTGCATTTCTGGTACCGATCCAATGTCTTGAGCATGCTGAAAGAAACTCACAAACATGATAAAGAAGCTAATCAAAAAGATCATACTTGACTTAGTAGATATATAAACCTCAAATCACCATAACCAAGAGCTCGATCAAGTTTTTATTTTTCCATCAAAACTGAAGATTGTTTCAAACGTTAAAGTTTTGCATTTGTTATTTACAATATCAAGAATATCATCTGCAAGCAATATCTTATACTTGTTTAATTTCATTTGAGTATCGTCTTTTTGAGTCACAAATGCAAATAATTATTTTTGTTAAAAAGAAATAAATTTTATATTTTCTTGAATGTAATTAAGTCAACTATATTAAGATATTAAAAATACCCGCAAAAAAACGTTTAAAAAAAAAACACCACAATCAAAGCCTTCATAGATATACACACGTTTAAAGTTTTAACCACAATATAATATATAAAGTATGATGAACTAACAAATGGTTAATGCATGGAACCATATATTATCATTCTACGTTGGGTACTTATTTTCATAGAAATCTGTGAAATCCGTCTTTTTAAAGTTTCCAATCAGACAGACATATATTAATTAATATAAAACTTTTCAGATTGCATATCTGGATTTGGATTTACCTAGAAATCCATCTATAATTCTACATGTATATATACCTTAAAAAAAGAAAAAGAAAGATATAACATAACGCGATAGCAAATTGAAATCAGATCTTTAATTTCAAGAATTCAAGTAAACCTAGAAACTGAAATCAAGAAACCTGATTAACCTCAAGATTACGACGTTCATATAAATCAGATCGGGTGATCTATATAGTTCCAAAACAACTCCTTGAGATAAAGATCTATGCTCAGATCTAGCAAAAAACCCAATAAAAAAAACTGAAAATTGAAGAGTGAGAGCTGAGTGATTACTTTGAGGAGCTGCAAAACTCATAGAGCTTTCCACGGTTGGAGAAGATGATGAGAGCAACCTCAGCATCGCAAAGAACAGACAATTCATAAGCTTTCTTCAACAAACCGTTCCTACGCTTTGCAAACGTTACTTGTCTGTTGATTTTGTTCTCTATCCTCTTCAGCTCTACTCTTCCTCTTCCCATTTTTTTTTGTTTTTGTTACCCTAATTTGCACTTTTATATATACACAAATATGGGTATGTAATGTTTATCTATATACAGACACACAAAAACATAAGTTGGGTATCTCTTTTTCTGAGGAAAGATCTGATCTTTTTGAATTTTTTAAAGGTCTGGGGAATTGATGGAAAGGGAAAAGGAAATTAACCCTAATTTCAATAACAAGGTACTAGCTTAAGGAAGAAGGAGAAGAAGAAAAAAGAGGAAAGTTTAATTTGCTTTACTGGTTTTGATTGTTAGGGTTCTTGATTTCTTTTTCTTTCTTTGTGTTTGGACGTGTGTGGAGGTTGTGCAATCTTAATGAACTTTTGTTTAATGGAATCTATTGGGAGCAAAAGATAAGAAATCTGTGAGGGTGAGGTTAGGGTTTGGTGTACTGTTTTCATTTCTAGCCATCTCTCTCTACTTCTTTATTCTTCTTCTCTTTCATTCCCACGCTCTCTTTAAGCACGTGTGGTACCATTACCAAACTATTTGTATTTTATTTAAAGAAATTATATTTTAGTTCGTACGTATTGCTTTAAATCTTTCTTATATAGTTAGAATTATTAGGTGCCAAAAAAAAAAGTTTTTTTAAAGCTAAATAGAGTTATAATTAGTATCACCAAACTAAAGTTCAGTTTTGGTTTGTATATATAGGTTTACTCCATTTATCCGGGTCAATATAACACCGAATTCGTAATATTCAACTTATATGAAATATATTGGAACTTAATTGTGTAATTAGAATATCTATGTGGTTCTTCCCAGGTAGAATTATGTCTGTGTGTGTATATATGGTGTCTACTATTTTAGGTATATAAGCCTCACATTATACAAAAGATTTAAACATATTCTGTCCTTAAATATTCTATGTTTATATCATAATAGCAAATTATTTATGTTTAGTTGTATATAATACAACAATAAATCTTTAAAAACAGTATCACGGTTGGTGTTGCACAAGTAACTAGACACATGAGGCCTAAAGCTGATCAGTTAACATGTGCATATACGGTCTTGCAGTTATCACATTTGAAAGTCAATTTTAACCGATATTAAGAAAGTTTGTATTATATATACACACCTCGTACTAGATGTAAATGTGTACATTAAATAAAAGTACACTCTTACATGTATATGGCGAATACATATTTGGGAAATAACATAAAATTTCAAATAGCATGTTATTTTGGTTACTTAATGTTATGCACTATATTTTCAACATAAACATATGTATATAACAGTTTTCATCTTATTTGTGACCAAGAAATTTGGGCAATATATATGAAAATTATATGATCATATTACTGATTTATAATCATCTCTAATGTTATGTCATAATATTTTGTAGATGAAATTGGTCATAGTAACGCATGTTGATTTAGTAAAAAGTACAATAGACGAATGCAAGAAAGGGTTTGAAAAAAATTAACTTTCTAATAATCGATAAGAAAGGTTTTACAAATATTCCAAAGTTCTTACCTGGTAGTTGATGATAATTAATTTTCTAACGAGAATCTCAGAAACCTCATCATTATAATTTGAAAACAAAGGTAAACATCAATGTGCAAGTTGCAGTGTTGTAAATATGAAGCGCGTGCATGATATTGTAAAAAAAAGGAAATACAATTTGTTAATACAATAAATGAAAGCAACGTATCATATCATTTTCTAGTTGTTTTCAGAAGCCGCAGAAAAGCATTTCCTACCTTAAAATGGGTTCCCATGTGTCGAGTTATTATTGGAGCTTACTTTTTCTAATAAGTTGAGAAATGTGATAAACATTTAATTGGTTTAACTAGGATATATTCCGATAAATTACAATTATAGAAAAATATCCGAAAATTTTAAAAATTAAGATATTAGAAAATTATAATTCTTCCAAAACTTTACGAAAATTATAATAACAGTTTTTTATAATATCGAATATTTGTAATATCCGCGTAAGCTTATAATCAGAAATATAAAATCAATATTTTATACTCGACGATATTAGAAATTTTCTATTAGAAAAATTATATATAAAATCATGATATTTTTTTCGATTCAACCGAAGAAAAAGGTAAAATTTTGAAAGATTGCGACATTCTAAGATATTAATTAAGATTTTTTTTAAAATATTAATCCAGGATATTTTAAAAAATATTAATCCAGGATATTTTAAAATTGATTTCGTAGAATATATTTTTCTGTTGAAAAATAGTTTGTCTATTAGCGATATTGAATATTGCGGTATATTGTTCCCAACAGAAAATTTTTGGATATTTTTATTTGAATTTTAGTTATATATTGTTATGTTTTAATTACTAAATTTGACAATTTAAATAGCTTTGAAAATTAAATTACAATGTTACATTGTTATGTTAAATTGTACACCAAATTGTATATCATATTAAACTAAATCAGATATGAACTAACATTTTTAAATCTACTAAAAATTTATTAATAGATTTGATATTATAAAGAGAAACTAACATTAACATTCAAGAAAAAAAATCGCAATCTATATCAAATCTCTTATTTTTAGAAAATTAAATCAACATTTAATTTTATTTAATTAGTATCTTTAACTAAATCAACAAAATCTTCACAAAAACTATTTTTAACTACTTTTCAAAAAAATTAAAATTAATTAATTAATCAAAACGAAAATTATAATCTATAAAAAAGTAAAAAAAAATGACAATTTACATTAATTCTTTCTTAACATTTTTTTAAAAAAAATCGTAATCTACATACAATCTTTTAATTTTGAAAAATTAAATCCATATTAATTTAATTTATTTAGTGTGTTTAATTAAATCAACAAAATCTTTATAAAATCTATTTTAACTACTTTTAAAAAAAATTAAAATAAATTCGATAAAATCATATATGAACTAACATTTTTAAATCTACTAAAAATCTATTAATAAATTCGATATTATAAAGAGGAACTAACATTAACATTAACATTCCAAAAACAAATCGCAATTTACATCAAATTTTTTATTTTTGAAAAATTAAATCAATATTTAATTTTATTTGATTAGTGTGTTTAATTAAAATCAACAAAATCTTCACAAAATATATTTTTGACTACTTTTGAAAAAATTAACATAACGTAATTAATTAAAACGAAAATTATAATCTATAAAAAAAATAAAAAAGGACAATTTACATAATTTTTTTTCAAAAAATCTCAATCTACATAAAATCTATTTTAACTACTTTTAACAAAAAATTTTAAAAATTAATTAATTAAAACGAAAATTATAATTAATTAATTAAATGATCTCGTAATAACTAATGACTAAAATATCATAAATGAGAGATTAAAATTTGTTCTTTGAAGCAATGGCAGTGTGATGTAAATATTAACACTTTTTAATGTTTATTTATAAATGTACTCCCCAAATAATATATAGAGGATAATCATAAAACACTAAAAACTGAGAAAATAGCAACATTATATAAGTCATATTTAATGGGAGAAAGTATTTGTATGTCTAGATCGAGTTACCCATGTTTGCCATGAGGTATGTTGTATGCAACATAAATTACAGCTATGTTGTACACAACATAAATTATAGAAAATACAGTTTAGATGTGTTGAAAACAAAGAACTATAATTCAGATGTATATTTGATTTTTTCCCCGTCGCGTAAGTTACAATATGGGGAGGATACATAGATAACTTCGTTAAAAAGTCAAATATATCAAATGATAACGTTTTTAAAAATCCAGAAGCAGACGACTTTTTCGACAACATACATTAGTATATATTATCAAATAATAATGTAGTAACGATACTAATAGATAAACCATTAGATTACATGTTCGATCGGTTAAAATTTTTTACAACACCCACTAGTTGCCATAACTAAAAAAAATTCGTAATACAAATAAAAAATATGCAACCAACCTTTTTATATGATCTATGGCATTTGGTATGAATGTAATTAACATGATCATGTTGGACAACAACATCGCCTAGTTATTGCAAGCTGGCTTCATAGTAATTGATATATCGATTAATTTGTAAGGCGATTTTGGTTAAACGAAGAAGAAAGAACTTTGGTGATCTACTCCGGTTTATGGTTCACTTGATCTTGAGCTTCGTCCAACGGCTTGGTTCTCGGTCCTTCTCTTGTTTTTTTTTTTTGGGAAACTAATCTAGAAAACTAACACAATACTTTTATTGATCTTTTTTTGGAACAAATAACCTACATGCTTAACCAAAAAAAGACAAACCTACGTGCTTTTCCAAGATTTTGGTGTTAAAATTATATGTCCACATAAATTATATTACTTATGTTACTTCATATACCACAGCTTGTGCTAGCTAATGCACATTTATTATTAAAAATTTGTAAATTCTTTGGTTACATCTCCGGAACTAACCTCATCAATTAATCTAATTGATTTTTTTTTTTACAAGTCGTGACACTGCGATGGTTAACGTGGTTAATGGATTTTAAATTATAAGAAGGAGATAAAACATACTAGATGATATCTGTTCTCAATTATATAGTCAATATCTGAGTGCCAAAAAGATCATCAATTAAATAGAGTAAACGCATCTTTAGTTTAAAGGTTATTTATTCCAAAGAGTGGAATATATATTTTTGGATTGCAAATTGCGAAATGCATCAATATAAATGGACTCATATGGTTTTGTTCAGTTAGGAAATTTAAACCACGCCAATAAAAAATGTATAAAGAACTTTTTTTTCTAATCTACAAGCTAAAAAACTTCAGGTGACGTGGGTAGTCCGTACGGACGTTAAAAAGGTAAAAGAAAAAAAATCATAACAGTGAAATTACACTACAAGATGGGTGATGTTGTCTAACGGACACGTGTCGACGTATAATTGAGTTATACTTTTGTCGGAGACGTGCTCGCTGAGCCGAAGCCTCCTTTTTAACAGTGACTTGTCTTACGTTATTTATTTACATTTGTACCCTTCTACTTTTCTTTAAATATGATAAAATCGTAAATACCTTTTTTTGTTTGGCAAAAATGTAAATAATGAATGCTTTACCAAATCATGGTTTCATTTCACACGTACGTTTGTTAAAAGCCAAATTTATTTTGTGGAGTTTTTTTTTTTGTATTTATCAAATCTGTGGTCTATATGTAGCTAATTTGGTTGGAAAAACATATGATATATGTGATATCTCTATTTGACAAAAAAATAAAATAAATTCCGATATCTCTAGACTTCTTGTTGGTGAATTATGTTTATTAGCAGAAATGCCACAATATTTTTATTTTAAACAAGAAAATAGCCACAATACGGTCAATTATTTTTCAGCCAATTAAATTTATTCATTTTGAGAAAAAAACCAATCCACTAACCATCAATAATGGTTGATATATATATATTTTTTTCAAATAAGAAAAAAACAAGAAAACGAAGTAACTTGATTTAAGTTAGACAAAAATTCTTGAAAAATGTGTGTTTGCACTAATTATGGTTATATCAACTGCCAAAAACCCACCAAATGTTGCTTACGGAATGAAAGGACTAGGAGAGCTTCTGGTTACTAAGTGGATTTTCTCCGGTTTAAATACGAACAAGACCCGGCTAACGTTAACCAAATCAAGAATATACCAGCATCCGGTTTTGCTAATCAAAGTGCTTTACTTGGTTAAACCAGCAACTGATCAAGAATTCGTATAAGAGACTTCTCAAACGGATAAGCCATGCTTCAAATTCAACATTACAGGTGGACCGATTACATTTATCATATAGGTCAAGAAGCTGAAACAAGTAGTTTTAGTATTGAGGCAATCTATTATATTATACCGAGAAAATGGTCAAGATTTTGAGCATTCGGGACAAGGGAAACAACCTTTGGCTTGGCAATTATCGCACGCGACTGATCTTGCGTTTGATGAGTCACTGAATCCAAAGAATCCGCCTGATTTGATAGTTCCTGTTCCTTTGCAGCGGCCACAAGCTACGCTCTTAAGATCTCCACATTTTCGACACATGCCAAGAGATCTGCAAAAGTTGTTTTAGAAACATATGATTGTAAAATATAGATTCAAGAACAAGTGTAATTTCATTCAGCCATAGACAGACAACATTCTCGAACATTTCTTGGAGACATCAGCGGTGCAATGAACAGTCTTTTAAGACTATGCTTACACAGTCTCTCTCATTACAAAGGTCAGAATTTGAGAATCCATAATCAAAATCAAGAATCTTAACATAGTGAAGACTTAAAAAAAAAAGTCTAGTTTTTTGAACACGAACATAGTGAGAATCAAAAGATTGTCTAATGAGACCATTACTTTCACATGATGAGAACTAAGAAGAAAAAAAAATTCTAAGGAGAGTGAAACTAAAAGCATAACTAAATATGAATTTTTGATTTCAGAATCTATACTTTGGTTGAGATTTCAAACAACACATCACAAAAAAACTCCTAAAGTCTCATCATTTTCAGATTTTCAGCAAATTGAAAAGGAAAACAAAAAAACATCACAACCCCATCAATCAAGCAAGTGATTTCTTGATTTTTTTGTTTTCCCTTTTGGTTCAGAAATCAAACAGCTCACTACAATTCTACGCAGCTACTACAATCATCATCATTATCACATAACAACAAACAAATTCACATAGGTTCATCCAAAATCCAAACATGCTCATAAAAATTGGATACTATATGGGATGGGTTTCACTAAGAACATGAAAAATTGGGCTAAAAGTTGGGTTTTGTGTTTTTTTGAGATTAATGAACTTGTAAAAGCTTTGTTTACCTTCTCTGAGAAGCAGCGATGAAAGCATCAACTTTAGGAGCAGCGATGGTGGCACCGAGAAGAAGAGCTCCAACTGCGAAACCCGCAACTTCGTTTGATGTTAAGCTCTGCATCGTCTTCTTCCTTTCTCTCGGTCTTCTCTGGTTCTTCTTAACTTGATAATGATATCCTGCATTCACTCTAACTAACATAATAGATAACGTATCATTACACATGTGGCCTATTAGCTCAGCTGGTTAGAGCGTCGTGCTAATAACGCGAAGGTCACAGGTTCGATCCCTGTATAGGCCACGTTATTTTTTAGTTTTTATATTTTTTCCGATACAGCTATGTTTACCCTTCGGGTAAAAATTAGATAATAGTGGATAGGCGGATGGAGTTAAGACATTTAGAATATCCAAAAGATAATACGCGTAAAGTATATATATTTCAGATCTATAAAATCAACACCCAAGCGAATAAAGATCAAAATTAAGTTCGGATATTTTAAATAAAAATAATTAATTTTAGATAATTTATAGATTTTTTTTTGGGAAAACTTTCTATTTTTTTCGTAATTATAAGAGCTTTCACATAATTTTAGGTAATGTTACTATTTTAAGAACATATGTCACATTTGTTTGGTTTAATTTAATTTTTTCTACTTGTGTTTTTACTAATCTAGTTTCGAAGAAATCTTTTTTTGAAAAACAAATATTCAAAAATTGGTGAAACTGCTCTTGGAAAAACAATTTTTTTTGGAGTAATTATCTTTGTGAGATAATTCATGCAATAAATTATTGTTTTTTATAAAAATTTTATATTCATAAAATTACTCTAACGAGTACTTAAAGGTATTATTTTCCGACTTACAAACTAACTTATTATCAAAACTCACCTAGCGAAGTTGATATGCGCTTCCGGATTAGTTCATTTGGGCCATCTCACCTTAAAGAACTACCACCTTCATGCTAGTGAGGTGTTCTTTTTTTTTTTCCTGGTCCTCTCTATTCTTTTATAGCTTCTTTATTCTATAGGTTTGTTTAGATCTTTGTGTTTTTATAAAAGATTTTTGTGTTACATTGATCTTTGTATTTTTCAAACTATTTTTGTATAGGCCACTTTTTAACTTTGACTTTTCTTTCACAAGTCCAGATAATCCACAAGACTTAAAAAAACCATAAACACTAGAACAAAATATATGAGCAAAGATGTTGAAAAAGAAGCAATTAAGAACACAAGAAATAGCTCCAACTTGACATCATCTACACCAATAAACACTGAAAAAAAACCTTAAAGTTCGTCTTTTCGGTTTACCATTTAAGCACAAATACAATGTAAGATTTTTTTGAAGTGGTCTAAAAGCCCCAATCGACCTATCTGTTTTTAACATAGCTCAAATGAGAATTTGATCCCAGCTTTCTTCCCAGAAATTGAGCTCAATGAAGAGGAAGAGCAAAGAGAGAGGGAGAGACTAGAGAGAGAAATTATAGAAATATTCGTTGTTAATCTAACACGATTGGCCTATTAGCTCAGTTGGTTAGAGCGTCGTGCTAATAACGCGAAGGTCACAGGTTCGATCCCTGTATAGGCCATTTTTTAAACTGTTGTTTTCCTTTGTTTCTCTCCTATTCTTTTTTTGATAATTTTCATTTTGACCCCGTAAGTTTTGATATCATCAATTTCCATCCTAAAGTAAAATAAATGACAAATATCTCCAATGGTTTGTAGGGTTTAAACTAGTTTACTCCGTATGGCCTCTCTCACCTTTCGTTCTCTCTGAAACTGCAACAGAGGAGAAGCTATAGGGTTTATTCAAGCTTCACTCAAACAAGTCAATAAGTTTCGACATCTTCATTCACATATCTATAGCTTCAAGCTGTGTGATTTGCCGTTCGGGTTACAGATTCGTGTTGGTAGTTCAATTAGTGAATCTTTTGCCCCTAAAGAGAAGAATCTGAGATCAGCAATGGAAACAGATCTAAATGATTATACCGTTATCAAGGAAGGAGAAGCTGAGGTTCTAATGCACAAGAAGAACCAAGTCTTCTTCAACAAAGCCCAGGTTCCATTTGCCTTCTTCTTGTTGCTATTGGATTTGATTTGTTGCAAAGGTTCTTCCTTTGGTAATAATTAATTGAATTACGTCAAGGGCAATCTTAAGATTGAGCAAGAATTAGTTTGGGGCATTTTTTTTTTTGAGAGATTTCAAAATTAGTGTTTTTAATGCCTTTTGTTTCTATTGATTACCAAATTCTTAGAAGCAGTTCTAGCACCCACTTAAGTTAGAATTGCTTTAGTAATGTATCTTGTTTGAATCCATATGGATATACGTGTGAGCTAAACTAATTGCTTGTTGTTCTATGGTTAGGTTAATAATAGGGACATGTCCATTGCTGTCCTGAGGGCATTTATATCCAAACGCAAGCAAGAGCATGAGGCGATGTTATCTAAAAGAGCTAGATCATCTGGGAAAGTGCTTGAGAAGGATGTCTCTGAAACTTCCAAGGAAGAAAATCCTACTGAAAATGGTGAGGATAATGGTAAAAAAACCAACGGAGAACACGAAGTAACATCTCAGGATGGACCAAAGGAAGCTGCCAAGACTGCATATGAATCTGCACGAAGGGAACTCAAGCCACCAAGAGTACTTGAGGTCTACCTATCTTCTATTCTTTATGACTGTAATAGCTGTACTTTTGTTTTCTTATTTCGTTGTTTATTGTGCTTTTCTAGTAGATAACTTTTTCTTGTGTTATTCATTTTATAGGCCCTGTCTGCTTCCGGGTTACGGGCTTTGAGGTATGCTCGGGAAGTCGAAGGAATTGGTCAAGTTGTGGCTTTGGATAATGACCCAGGTATTTTTCGCCTTCCCAACGTTTGTGCTTGTGAAGAGGTTTCGAACTCGACTTTTCTTCTATCCTAACTTCCCAGAATAATATAGTATTACCATTTTCCTATTAAAGCATCGGTTGAAGCTTGCCAGAGAAACATAAAGTTCAATGGCTTGATGTCTACTTCAAAGGTGGAGTCACATCTTACTGATGCTCGTGTCCATATGCTCAGCCACCCAAAAGAATTTGATGTGGTATGCGTCCAATTCCCGCTAATCTTATGCTTATTTAGTCAAAAGATTTGAAAGTTTTTCATCTATTGACTTCCTTACTCTGCTAAGTATTTTGGTTAATTGATGTCTTAGGTTGATCTTGATCCGTATGGGGCACCATCTATTTTCCTTGATTCAGCTGTTCAATCAGTTGCTGATGGTGGGTTGCTGATGTGTACAGCAACTGATATGGCAGTGTTATGTGGGGCTAACGGAGAGGTTTGCTATTCCAAGTGAGATTTACCCCTTCATTTCCTTATTCTGAATACAAATATCTTTGATTTTGTCTGAATGTCTTAAATCTGTCTATTGTCAGATATGGTTCTTATCCACTGAAAGGGAAGTATTGTCATGAGATGGCTTTACGGATCCTCCTCGCCAGCATCGAGGTAATTTAGTTTCCTACTGCGAGGAATCAAATACCATTGAATTAATTTACTCGTGCCTAATCTTCCAGGCTTTGACTGTTTTTAAGATGCGCTATTATGATTTCTTCTCTAATAGCTTTCTTCTTCTATTGACTTTGGTCATATTGTTGATTTGCAGAGCCATGCAAATCGCTACAAACGGTATATTGTTCCAGTCCTATCAGTCCAAATGGATTTCTACGTCCGTGTTTTTGTCCGCGTTTACACGTGAGTTATCCTTTCTTTCAAACACTTCCTCTGAGCTAGAGGCACAGTAAAGATTGAAGCTTTTATGAAATGCAGTTCGGCAAGTGCAATGAAGAACACTCCACTAAAGCTCTCATATGTCTATCAATGCATCGGTTGTGATTCCTTTCATCTTCAATCTGTTGGAAGATCTCTCCCCAAGGTTTTGTGTCTGTCTCTTTGCATAGTTAGTTTACTTAGTTTCTGAAAACCGCCTTTTTCTGAGTAATCCTCTTCTATAATTTTCTTACAGAATAACAGTGTGAGGTATCTACCAGGAGTTGGTCCTGTTGTTCCTCAGGATTGCACTCATTGTGGAAAGAAATATAACATGGGTGGACCAATATGGTCTGCTCCAATGCACGATCAAGAATGGGTGACTTCAATACTAAACGGCGTTAAATCCATGAAAGACAGATACCCTGCTTACGGCCGAGTTTGCGCTGTTCTTAACACAATCTCAGAGGCAATAACTCTCCTTCAAACTCCAAAAGTTTCAGTTTTTGGTTTGGTCGATTTCTCTAAATCCGCTTTGTTTGGATTGTCTCCAGGAATTGCCAGATGTTCCGCTCTTTTTGAGCCTTCATAGCCTCTCTGCAACGCTAAAATGTACTTCACCGTCAGCTGCTTTGTTTCGGTCAGCGGTAATCAATGCAAAGTTCCGTGTCTCCGGGTCCCATGTGAACCCGCTGGGGATTAAAACTGATGCACCAATGGAGATTATCTGGGACATCATGCGGTGCTGGGTAAACCATCTTCGTTCTGTTATATTCCTCAATGAAGTCTAACGGCATAAGCTTTGACTGTTTTTTCTTTTCCTCAGTCATAATGAATGAACTCCTTTGTTTGATTGTAGGTGAAAAATCATCCCATTAAACCGCAATCACCTGAACATCCTGGAAGTGTGATTCTATCTAAAGAACCAAATCATCAGGTCTCTCTTTCACAAGCTATTGTTGTAATGCTTTCCTTGATTCTATCTAAAGTTCCAAGCTTGAATCTTTACACTGTTTTCTTTCTGACAGGCTGACTTTTCACGCCATGTTGGTTCGCTTAGCAAAGCACAGGCGAAGAAAGTAGCTCGGTTTCTACCAAACCCAGAGAAGCATTGGGGTCCAAAGATAAGGGCTGGTCGTACAATCACAAGCAAACACGTCTCGCTTCTTGGTCATGAAGCAGTTAACGGTCATCTCAACGGCAATCACAAAGAAGCAGGAGCAGAAAAAGAAGAGCCTCAAGAAGATATCATTGAGGATGAGCCAGATCTGAAACGCCAAAAGACAGCAGAGGATATTGCCTCAACATCATAGGGGATATTGCCTCAACATCATAGGGGATATTGCCTCAAAAGATTTTGTATTTGCCCTTTTTAAAAAAAGCTTTTGTCATCAGAGTTTTGCGTTTTTGATATATTCTAAGCACTTTTGCAACAAAGAATTTATAAGTCCGTGGATTCTTTAGATCTGTTAGCGACTATTTTTAAAATCTGGTAATATGTAACTGTTCATCCCCAACAGGCAACACTTTTACATGATTCAGTAGTTTTATAAATTTTCATCATTATTTCTAGTTTTTTTTTTCTTCTTTGGCAATATATATGATAGATCCATAAACGGAAAACCAAAAATCATATGTTATTTTATTTTTAATAACAAAAACTTATGTTATTAAAAATAAAATAGACTAACGAACAAAAAGTCGTTGTAGTATAGTGGTAAGTATTCCCGCCTGTCACGCGGGTGACCCGGGTTCGATCCCCGGCAACGGCGTAAACTTTTTCTTTTTTCCTTTCAAAAAAGTTTTCTAAAAATTGTAGGTACGTGGCATAATCTTAGCCCACGAGTGTAAGTACCTACCATAGATGCACCGTCATTAGTATTACATCTTTTAAATGTTTGATACGAATCTTTTCATCTTCCTCAAAATTTTTGATTTTCTCCGTGTTTTTGACCTTCTCTCTCTGGGAAACTCAGCAATGTCGTCGGCGAAACGTTTCGGTTCTGTTATTAACGTCGAATCAGAGGAAGAAGGTGGTGGTGGTGGAAGCTTAATCGCCGTGGGATCTGGTATCCAAGCGGATTGCAATCCATATTTCCATTTTTTAGATTCGAATTCAGACTCTGGATCGGTTTCTATGGATGCAGAACCTCAATTCATCGATTTCTTTGATCGAGAGTCGTACGAGGTCGATACGGTACGTGAGTTTAGTATAAGTTCGAATCAGAGGGTAAGTACTTCGGGTTATTTCAATATTTGGGAGGAGGATATAGAATTAGGGCTTGGAATCGGGTCAGGGTCAGGGTCAGGTTCGGGTGATTCAGGTGGGGTAGTGGTTCATAGGGAAATTGATACGGGTCGGGTCGAAGTTGGTACGGGTTTTACGCCTGTTGAGTATAATAATCTCTCTGAAGCTATGGTGCTCGATGAAGAATTCGAATGGGAGAATTTGCAGAACGCGATTGACTGGGTTCAAGAACCTGTTCAAGTTAGTCCATCAAGGGATGCTGATTGGCAGTTTTTGTGGGATGCTAGCAGTTTTCTTGAAGATATGATGGATTTGGATCTTGGCGTCTATCTAGCTAATACATATGAAGATGGTGAAATCGATGGAGAGTACGATGCTGTTTTAGCACAAATGTTTGATAACCAGGATGGAGTCATGGGAAGCCCTCCCGCATCGAAAAGGGTAGTTGATGATCTTCCTGCTGTGGTAATTACCTCTGAACAATTGAGCAATGGGAACACCATCGTTTGCGCCATCTGCAGAGATGATATTGAGGCTGAGGAGAAAGCTAAGAGGCTTCCTTGTAAGCATTACTATCATGGAGAGTGTATAATACCTTGGTTGGGGATAAGGAATACATGTCCGGTTTGTCGGTATGAGCTACCTACTGATGATCTTGAGTATGAGAGGAATAGGAGATCACAAAGGCGTGGTAGCAGCGGTTTGGCAAGGGAGCCGATGTCCGGGTAGATGAAGTAATTGTGCTTTGATCTTCGGTAATGCCTCATTGGTAATGATCTGTTCCTGGTTGATATGATGTACATATTTTTCGTAGTTAAAAGGAAGAATGCATTTGCAACCATATCTTGTGCAAGTTATTTAGGTTTATTTATCTTTTTAGACTTTTCTGATAATTGCAGTCACAGTTTTTTTATTATAGAGGAATTGCGTATCTGACTTTGATTAGTTCTAAATATGATTTTTTTCCGATGTGATTTGATGCTTCCATAAGTACCACCACTTTATCAGTGCAAGATTCTACTGTAAACCTGAAAAAAAGAAGTGAGAAGCTCATTATTGTTTTTATACCATTTGTGTTATCTTGGATTTGAATCAATTAGAGATGTTGCGATGGGGTATCATCCAATCCGTCTGTCAAGATGTCAGATGTGGAATACAGGTACAGTCATGTGTGACTCTCTGGCCGCCAGCTTGTGGTTAACCAAGTACATGTTAAAATGATGGATTTGGTCCGGTTTAATTTGGTCTTGTCAAAATTGGTCTTATATGGACCGATCTAATTCAACATGTGGGCTTTTTTAGTCCACTATAAATCCCTATTTTTCATCGGCGGAAATCTAGAAATCTTGTTGAATAGTAAGTTTATATATATATATATATATATATATATATATATATATAAATGTGAATAATAATCTTCTCTGGTTATATGGACAGGATCTAAGCCACTAAAGAATTCCTACTTATAATTGGCGAAAATCTAGATTCATTTTGGAAGCTACACTAAGAATTCTACGGTAACTAAGTTATATTTCATCATATTTTGTGTTCAGTTGTGTTCGTCTGTTTAGTTAAAAGCTCTAAAGAGCGGTAAAATTCGGGTATGAGTAACACAAATATTTAAAACTAATATTTGAAATATATGGAAAAATATGAAATGAGATTATTCGAGTAATAGGTTACTAGGATAGCATGGACAAATTGCAGAAAAATATCCGAAAATTATAAAATCAGAATATTAGAAAATTGTAATTCTTCCAAAACTTTAGATTGCGAATTCTAAGATATTAATTAAAATTTTTTTGAAAATATTAACCCAGGATATTCTAATATTGATTTCGTAGAATATATTTTTTTGTTAAAAGATAATGCCTATTACGATATGATATTACTTATATATGTTCCAAGATAATTTCTGAATATTTTTTATTTGAATTTTAATTATATTTTGTTCTGTTTTAAATTTTTAATTACCAAATTTTACAATTTAAATAGATTAGAAAATTAAATTACAATGTTATATTAAATTGTACACAATGTTAAACTAAGTCAGATATGAATTAACATTTTAAATCTACTAAACATCTATTAATAAATTCGATATTATAAAGAGGAACTAACATTAAATTGTAATATAACATTGTAAATCAAATTAATAGATTTAATATAGATACTATTATTTGGGGAGTACAAATTAGAAAATAATCTTAACATATGTTAATATTTATTTGGAAAACAAAATTAAATTGGTTTAAATCCTTTCTTAAAATCTTACAAAAAAAATTGCAATCTACACCAAATCTCTTATTTTTGAAAAATTAATCAACCTTTAATTTAATTTAATTAGTATGTTTAATTAATTCAATAAAATCTTCATAAAATATATTTTTAACTTATTTTCAAAAAAAAAAATTAATTAAAACGAAAATTATAATCTAGAAAGAAATAAACATGTTAACTATTATTAACTAAATTATAATTTCAAAATAAGAAAAATAAAAAACAATCTTTAATTTACATACTAAAGTTATTTCATCAAAAGTATATTATCATATTTTACTAAAAAACAATTGATATACATATATTAAACTAAAATTTTTACTTAAATAACACTATAATTTAATAAATTATTTAAATAAAATTATTTAATGTTTACATATTTAATTGTTTTTAAAAAATTAAGACTATTTGCTAATTTCTTATTAAGATTATAATTGGATATTTAATTAGAACCTAAAAACAGAATTAAATCGGTTTATTTTTTTTCTTAAAATATTTTCAAAAAAATCGCAATTTACATAAAATCTTTTATTTTTAAAAAATTAAACCAACATTTAATTTAATTTAATCAACAAAATATATTTTTAACTACTTTTGAAAAAAAATAATTAATTAAAACGAAAATTATAACCTAGAAAAAAATAAAAATTAACTAATGACTAAAATACCTTTAATGAGAGATTAAAATTTGTTCTTTGATGTATTGGCATTGTGATGTAAATATTTACATTTTTAAATGTTTATTTATAAGTGTATTTCCCAAATAATATATAGGGGATAATAATATAGATAAAAAAATTATTATCCAAATTCTCACTAAACCACATAAATGTCGGACTTTGGTTTAAATATGTCATTCATATTATTTTGTACTATAAACTTTTTACTATTGAACTTTCACTAAATCAGATAAAATGTTGGAATTTCATATAATTTCTAATATTTTTTGAATATTTCTTTTGACGTCTTTACCTAAACATTTATTTGGGTATTGACACGATCCTTACCTATATACAACTTTTGTTTTCCGTATTTGCTATATGGATAAATTAATTCAACGGATTTGAATACGAATCGGGTCATTACGATCCGATGTGGGTAAGATTAGGTAACCTATTTCGAAACGAACATTGATCTCCAATACATTTTTTTTTTTTACTTTCTAAACTTATAATTGCCTATTTTAATGTTTCATTTTAATTAACTACTTCAAATATGAACCGAAAGCCCATTACGATTATGATTGTTTAAAAAAAAAAAAAAACTAAAGTTCAATGTCATTTTCACAAGCGAGTGGCTGGCTCTTTTCTCTATAGTGACTTTACATTTCTAAAGAGCCAAACTTCAAACATTGAGTGTCGATATTTTTTTTTAATATTTTTATGGAAGTTGGAAAATCTTTTTTTCTCTGGCTCTTGGATACCCATTTGGCTCAACACTAGTTGCTTATCCTCTCGTATGCAATAATTATGTCTCTTGTCTCATTCCATGTAACAAATACTCCATACAGAAATTTTCTAAACTTTCAAAAAATATAAGCTCCTCTATGAAATCTTAAGTTTTTAACCATGTGCGTCAGTTGTTCCGTCGGTAACTTTGGACTTAAAAAAGTTCATTATACCTATGTGCAAATAATCTTTTACGACCTATTCAATTATGACACTTACACCAAGGAATAAATTACGGTCATGTTCCTTTTATGATTAATCAGCCGACATGGTGTAGACATATGATTTCTATTATAAACACTCGTTTAGACCTCGAACACGCAAAATATATCTTTAAAAGACTAAACATTTGTGACGTTTTAAACTTTATTTGTGTGGATCTGTTTCGAACAAACGGATTAAATAAGTGAATTGCAAAGAAAAAGATAAGAAAATTAAAATGAAACGTATTATAGTTGGAGTGGGTGAATAACATCACATCAAAAATAAATTCATCAGACCATTTGAAATGTTTCATTTGATAATTATTACCTCAATCATTTTGGAATTGAAATTTGCGCTCGAGTCTTCAGTGACGTTCTCCCACTTTGTTTTCTTGTCTCTTAGGATTCTCTCTCTCTTGAACAAAATGCATATCACCTACTCTCAGGCAATAAACCAGACAAGATTATAAAGTTAAAAAATATAACGTAAATCAAAATTCAGACTAATTTAATCTCATGGGGAAAAGTTGTGATTGTGTTATGTATTTTAATTTTGCATGGCGAAAAGTTGTTATCTTAGCTCGTCTTCATACTCAAATAATATATGGCTTTGATACAAAACCTAAGCATCCTAATAATTTTTCAAAAAAAAAACTAAAAAAAAAATATCTCAAAAAAACTAAAATAAACAAAGGAAAGCACAATTAGGCAATGACAAGTGGGTTATTTAAAAATTGTAAACTTTCTGCAGGCAATAGTAAAACTAATAACATAATCATAACTATTATGATTAGGACTGACAATAGTTGTAAAAATGGGCAGTGATAGTGGAGCAAGACCTTAATAAAATTTACAAGTACCTCAGCATATTATTTTGGCCTTTCTCCATATCGTTGAATCGTTCTATTAAATTTAAACCATAGAAAAGGTGGACTACGTACCCGTGCATGATTAAATTATAATAAATTCACTAACATATAAGAAATTTATTTTATATTATGTAATTTTCCAATATTTATTAAGATTATTTAAACATGAGATCAATTTTACACCGCAAAAAGTGATAAAAATTTAGGTATATATAGTTCAAATATAATCAAGAGTATTCTTCATTCGGCAAATTGGATAGAATCATTTAAATGTACGAACGAAAAATACCAAAGTATAAAATGGGTATATAATTATAATATTTTCATAAAAAACAAAAGGTGTGATGATACAATAGACTTCGCTTTGATGACTGGCTTATCCTTAATCCACCAATCAGCTGTACCATCATGACCTCATCCATTTTTCATTATAAAAGAAAACAGTATAACCATAATTTAATATGTTGATGATTTTTGGAGTTTGCTTAAACAAAGAAGATCAATGGAATTTCAAATTCCCATATGGTACTTAAGGGGCCGATGAATCTAACAAAAAAAAATCAAAAATCTTTATTACCAGCGAGTCAAAAATATGATGTTCGAACAAATGTGTATTACAAAATTCAGATGGTAAGTACTACTTATATTAAAACAGAGTTACGAAAATTAGATTTTCTTAACAGAATTGAAGATCTAAGGGAATTATTTGGTAAAGAATTGAAAATTCAAGGTAGGCCAATATCAGGTGGTAGTGTCATTGATGGGACCAAAGCAATGAAACATTCAAAAACACTTTTATAGTTTATGATCGAGTGAAAAATATTACTAAAAGAATATAAGAAAAGGAAACACTAAGGAAAAGCAAATTGGAAAAAAGTAGAAAAGGATTTAATAAGAAAAAAACTTGAGTCTGTGGAAGAAGAACAAACCGTGCAAAGGACATGAGACTGAAATAAAGAAGAAATAGACTTTGTCTGAATGACATGACTTGATGGTGTGTATTTGCCTTTCGTTTGACCAACACAGTCACACTTAAATTTTGCATCAACAGGCAATTTAAGTCATTCTTTCAAAATAAAGTTCACTCAAATTCAGTAGATGTTGTGAATTTCACATTACAAAATATAAACTCATTTTTAATTCAATAGATGAAAATCTATGATATCAACTGAACTAAGTAAACCCAAATGAATACTAGGTCTAGAATTTTAAAAACTACACTACACATGTTCAACATAAAGTACTAACTATTAGTGTCTCTTGAATATGTGGTTTCCTTAAATAGTAAGCTATTGCATCAGTAAAACCCGAAATTAGTTATTGAAAAAACAAGCTCCATTACTGTATAACTTTCAGTCAACACCCAAAAGGTCTACCTAAAGAGGACCAACATATTTTAATTAGAATTGCCTTTTTACAAATGGATTATAATAAGCCCATGCATGCCTAAATTTTTTTTTTTTATATATTTAGGTTAAATTGGTGACCGCTTTTTTTAAAAGCAATGGAAAGGAATAAGATGTTCCATCTTGTTCCTAATTTTTTTTACCATTTAGGAGTAATATGTTTTCGCGTTTTGATATGTGGGCCTCATGCATTCTATTTTTTTGGAATACATGAAGAAAATTGTTTCTCTCCAAAGTTAATGAGGAACAAATAGAAAAACAAGATTTTTTTTTAAAAAGAAAACATTAATAATAAAAAAAAAAGAACGTACATGATAAATATACCTTGAAACACAAGTCAAGAATGAGTTTCAACGTATGTTAGATACCTGTGAGGCCGTGAAGATTTATTACAAGAACTACGTTCACGAAAGATTCAGAAGCTATCATATGGCGATGCCACAACAGTTCTAGAAAAAATTGTTTATTGAACAACTTGGAACATTTTGGTGGGAGGAGAACAAGTTATTAAAAACGGATGCTGACATTCGTGAAACCTTTATAAAATTGGAGAGCGAAGAAATTAAGATCAAATATATGGAGAATTCAGTTGGCATCGATAGATACAGGTATCTATGCAACATTGTTAATCTGCAAGTGACAACTAACTTTGTGGAAAATAGCCAGCAATTAGATTCAAATGTTTTTGTGGAAAAGATAAGAGAACAAACAATTAGATTTAGTATGTCTCCTGATATCACAGATGATATCATATGTCACCATCTCTCCCAAGATTTTGAAAATAATTCAGAAGGGTCTAACGCTATGAAGACTAATTTTACTTTACTTGGGATGAGTCATGCGAATTAGGAATCGATATTTAGAAACCTATGATCAACTTAGTTAGTTGATAGTGGTGATAACAATATTGATTAGACAATTTCATATTTTGATCTTTCCTAGGTTTTATGTTTGTTTTTTTTTTTGTAGGAAAAATATCTATCTTTTAATTGAATTCTTTGTTGGCTGTTTTATTTATTTCTTTTGGTTTAAGTTACAAAATTCATTGCAAAAATAAAAGCGTTAAGAGACTAGCATGTGAAGAAAAGCTAACAAATTATTATACTAACAAATTGACAAAATTTATTGCAGGAACTTCGTATTCTAGAGTTACGTTTACGTGGAATTCACAATTCATTAAATGATTTTATTTTAAAATAGTATTTTTATTAGATATTTTTAATTTATTATTAATGGTTACCAATAGGAACCTTGGTTTAAAGCACAATCAATATTAGAGTAGTGACAAGAAAGAAAAGAGGGGACCAAAGAAGATTTATTGAGTTCTCCAATTATTAAATGAGTTTCCTAAAAAATCCATTGCGTATATTAAGTCAGGAAATTGTAGGACAAAACTCAAAAAAGATTTCCTAAAATTTCATTCGTTATAGAAAAGTTCAGACAGTTTACAACGAAATGATCAAATATACGTTCGGTAATTAATAATCAATTTTCTTAATATTGAACAACCAAGAGATAACACTCGTCTAATAAACATAACTTAGTTAGTTGAATCAAGGAAAAAAATATTGGTTTTAGTTTGTAATCACAAATCATTAATTATGCAAGTATGTGTGGTTTTAAGTGGTTGCTGAGTCATCAACTCCTCAAATGTATTATATGGCCTTTGCCTTAGCCTTTGTAATGAACATCACAAAACGGCAAGCCAAGCCTGCCTAACATATCTTGCTTTCCTTGTGCAAATATAAGGAGTTTGATTGGTTTGGTTTTTGTCAATGCTGGTCTTTGACCATATATATCTATATATAATAAAAGACGAGTTGGAAGTAATAATTAAGGTCTTGTATCAATATGATCTTCTATATGACTTGATTTAATGAGATTAAATACATACCACTTGAAACGAAAAAAAACCATAAATATCTAGTGGTTAAAGGATGAATAATCATGTACAATTGAGTGATCAGAGTTTGAGTCTTTTTATTGCAATTATGATTGATCACTGTAATAGTTTTAAATCACAAGAATAATCAGCTGATATATATATATATATATATATATATATATATATATTAATTTACATGTCTTTAAGATTTGTATATGATTTCTTTCGGATTTTTTTCGGTTACCGAAAAGAAAAAGAAAAACAGGTGAACAATTTCGGGATGATTGGTTAAGAGACCGACCATGCACAATCAAGGATTTATGTTTGGGTTTCACATACATAATGTATGTAGAAACTTCAGTAAACGTTTTGTCAATAAGATTTTTTAATAACTAAATTTTTTCAACATTAAGTCTTTAATCAGATAAATTTTAGATTTACTTTGTGTGTGTGTGGGTTATATTATAGCACTAGTAAAAAATTTAAATATATATGTGAATAAGCCCAGCGAAAAGCGAAAGTTACGAAAAAAATATTGAATAATGAAAAATCAAATAGCCACGAAAAAAGCCATGATGAGGATAATTTTAGTGGCATCATAGCCGTGGCTTTTTAATTATTTATTTTTATTAACTTTCATTGAACTTTAGGTGACTATTTATAAATACTAGTGTAGTATAGAAGACCCCACATTTTTTATATTTTATCTAGGACCTCTACAAATCGACGCAGAAAACAATTTAATAATTAATTAAAGAAGAGAAGCAAATTTTAAAGCTCCGAGAGATAGTCTTCTTATTTTTCTAGAGAAAAAGACGAAGAGAAATTGGTTAGTAAGAGTTTGTGTAGATGTTAGAATTAATTAAGAATATATATATATATATATATATATATATATATATATATATATATATACTTTATCAATTGACTTATTTGGCATCATCGCCACTTTATATATGTATTGGCTAACAAAAGCATTGTTTCCAAACTAAAATAATTTTGAAACCCCACAACTAGAAACTACAAAATTTCTCTATGATGTAAGCACCTACCATTGATCGAAAGCTTGATTTTATCCACAACATGTATATATGGTATCCAATTCCTCATGTGTCATTATCATCATAATGTATGGCATGATATATAAAAACAATTTTCAGTTCGATCATGCATGAACATCATGATCATGTAACATGTATGTGTTTCATTTAGATGCCACTAAATGGCCATGGCGCCCTCTCCTAGCCAGACTCACATGCACCGGACACAAGATGCCACCATTTGGTTATTAAACTTATCGTACGATGATGTAGCACCTCCATGTTCGTCATATATGGACATCCATATATAACTTGTGCATGTATATGAATATGATAGATACACCATGCATGCAAGCCATGGTTATTATAAAATACGAGGTATGTATAATGCCTTCCCTAGTCCCATTCTCATGCATGAACCAATGAATAAACAATAGACTTCTAGTTCAACCTGTTTATCGATCTCATAAATGGATTTCTACAACAAAATTAGTCATCGTAGATTTATGTAGCAACATGTAAACTCAAAAGATAAGCTAAACTTCGATATGTAATCTCAATAATTGTTAACAATAAAAGGCATACCCTTGGCCAGTGTCTTCGATCGACATAATCTAAATTATTTTTTCAAAAGCAAAGCCCTCTTAAGCATGTGTCAAGAAAGCCACCAATTTGCAAAAAGGTGTGGTCCACTTGTATGCCTTTCTTTGCTGTATAAATACTCCTCATCCAATCTCCACCATTAACTCAACCTCTTTGAGCTAGCTCTAAAGAAAGAGAAATTGACCATGCAGCCAAATTATGATAGCTTAAGTCTTAACAACATGCAACAACAAGACTACTTCCACTTAAACAACTACTACAACAACTTAACCCCTTCAACCAATAACAATCTCAATCTGCACCAATACCCTCAAATTCAAGAACTCAACCTACAATCTCCGGCAAGCAACAACTCTACGACTTCCGATGACGCAACTGAAGGAATTTTCGTCATCAACGAGAGAAAGCAAAGACGTATGGTATCTAACAGAGAGTCAGCAAGAAGGTCAAGAATGAGAAAGCAAAGACACTTAGATGAGCTTCTCTCACAGGTTGCTTGGCTTCGAAGCGAGAACCACCAGCTTTTAGATAAGCTTAACCAAGTCTCCGACAGCAATGATCATGTTATTCAAGAGAACCTGAATCTTAAGGAGGAAAACTTGGAGCTTCGTCAAGTTATCACATCCATGAAGACGCTCGGAGGAGGCATCCATGAAAAATATTCTTCTTCTTCCATGGATGAATTGGATCAAGACTTCTCTTCTATTACAGATGATCCAAGAACTCATCATCCATCATAGAGTTTTTTCTGATCGAGAAGAACATGACTTCAAGTTTCTGCCTCTAATCTATATATTTTCTTTCTTTGGTATCACTTTTTAACGGTTTAACTACGTACCAAAGTTTGGGTTTTATTTGTTTTTCTGCTGTTTGTCAGATTTCTTATATCTGTTTTATTGTATAAACAGAAAATAAGATAATTAAAATGATGGATATTTGTTCTCCCATTTGAAGATGATGATATATTAATTCTAATATAATCTTAATTAATGGTGTAAACGACAAGGAATTATTATTCTATAAATAAATTTTTGAAAAGAAGAATATATTTTTATTTATACATAGAGAAAGAAAAGAAGACAAACAACTACCACCGACCCTGCTCACCCAATTGAGTAGCCAACTTTTACTATATATTTGAATAAAATTTATACCATTCAAAAAAGGTCTTTGTGATAATGCTGCATTTTTCGTGAAAATAGTTCGAGTATGACCTTTCTAAAATTGTTTTCGTCTGACATAGAAATCTATGAGATAAAACTTATCTCTGATCTACATATCAACTTTAAAATAAAGGAACTTTCTTCTTTTCGGTTTTAATGTTAAAGTACGTTTTACTATTTTTAGAATAATCATTTACGTATCTCATCTCGTAGATTTTTAGGTGCGAATAATATTATCCGTTGTAGATTCGTTTATAGAACTGTTTTGTGATGAAATACTGCAGAAAAATAAAATTCGCTCACCGTAAATAATAAAGATTATCATTTGTTATAGGAAAATTAATGAAATGATCATATGTATAGAGAGATTTACTAACGTGCGCTACTTTTTCCCGGAAAGAAAAATTTAGCGCGTAAGACTAATTGGGCCTTGCATATATGATCCTTGGCCTGGCCCATTAGTATTAGACAATACGAGACTGACTCATCATTGTTAGAATCTGGAACTGGAGTAGGAGTAGCCGTGCGTATTTCGAATTTTGATTAATCGTCGCTCAAATTCTAGGGCTTTTCGCTCTCAATCCCGATTCTGGGTTTTCTGGTAAACCTCCTTTAATCTCAACTCGTCAAATTCATTCTGGCTTTTATTTGGATTTAATTGAGCTAAAAACTGTGAATCCAAATACGCCTTAATCCCATGTTCCATGTTCAATCATCGCATTTTTTTCCTCAATTTTATCCAAAATAATCCCAAATCTACTGTGACGGGTTGAAAAAGTACGTTCCTTTATCCAAAATATATTGGCTAGAATAGAACTTGCAACTAGCCACTTTGTATGAATGGTAGGGTTTATATATTGATGGTGTTTGTTTGATTTCAATTTGAATAAATTTTAGAAAGGACAGAGATGATCATAGATTCAATGGTGTTTTAAGGTATGTTCATATATAGTTGCTTGTTGTTCTGATTTGCCCTTTTTTTTCATTTTGGTTCAAATGAAGAAGTCTTTGCTGTTCTTCTTTTTCTTCTTTGCCAATCTTGTGGATTTCCTTGAATTTATTGTAATGGTCGTTAGGAGCTCGTCTCACATGTTTAGGCCCTCACATGACATAAATTTCTTTTTCTGGATTATGTGAAGGAAACTCTATTTTACTATATATGGTCATTGAAGCAAGATAATAATCTTATAAAGCACAGTATCAATTTATCTGTGTTCATTTTATATATCAACTTATGCAGACTTTTTGTTTTGTGTAAGGAGAATGTTTTGTTTTTTGTCATTAAGCAAAAAGTTAAAAGAGTGAGAATCTATGAAGGCCCAGGGACCATGTAAAGCTTGTGATTTTGAATTTGGGGCTTGTTTCAGTTTTCATGGCTGTGAGTAACGTTCTGAACTATCCTTAGTTTTTTTTGGGAAAGTGCAAAAGTGCAGCATCCTTCTATCACTTTATGCATTTTTCACGTGAGGTCTCAAATCCATCACTTGACATTAACACTTAGTGAGCTATTGGTTGTTATTTCTTCTTAAAGTTCTTGAAATAGAGAACACATATGGCTGATGGTTTCTATAACTAGGAACCGGATACGACTACGTGTAGTAAGAAGTTCTGATACACAGCTCAGTAGACTTTTTGCTTGTATTTTTTTGCTTACTATTATCAGATTTCTTCTAAAAGTTACGCATAATCGTATTGGTAAGGCAAGGTAACACCGGTCTCAGATCTTTGTCGGATAACATATATGCATAAAACCAAATAGTACATGAAGACCTCAGCATCTTAATCATGGAATTGTGAACTGTAGATAAGTTTACCTCTATGGCCCTTTCCAGATTCGAGATGGCAAAAAGAGAATCCTTAGTTACAGTGTCACATCTTGTTTCCTTCACGTTGTCACTTGTCATTCTTTTATCAGCATATACATTGGAATGTGAGCTTTTTATTCGAAAAGATAAGAGCAAGAAAGAGATTTCATAGTAAGTATTTATGTTTATGCGGATGGCCCATACCCATAGGCATTTACGTATTCTTAGTAGTTGTTAATGATATTTACTAGAAAGCACGCGGGAATGCATATTCGGTGCTGCAATCACCTCCAATGCCAATCGAGAAAAATATTATGCTTCGATGTGAATAAATTCACAATAGCATGGTTCACTCAGGGTTTCTGGTTTTCTTCTAATGTATTCCCATTTTTCTGAGAACCATACTGAAAGTGACCACTTCGTATTTTGATTTCATGTTGATTAATGGGATTTCAAATGTTGTGTGAAGTCTGTGTTATCCACTTGAATTATAGAATCTTATGTAGAACCTTCTTCTTCTCAGGGAAGCGTGAAAATGTCCTGGGATGGCATAATAGTACTCACATAGCTTGCACATGTTCAGGTTATCAGCAAGTTATTGGCTTTGAACCTTGGCGTCCCTCTTAGGAGTTAGCAAGGTGAAATCTGCGTTTACACTTCTTGATGATGCATATTTCAGAAATGGGGATTTGTACCAAGTAGACAGGTTTTGTTTAACTAATGCAGAGAAAGACGTATACTATAGTAATAATTAGCCAAAACTACCCGACCCATTTGCAATACAGTGGTGATTATCTAACAGAATTTCAAACTAAAAGTAATTTACAGCTTGCAATCTAGTCTTTATTTTTGCCATAGGAGTATCAGAATGAAGGAACAATGCCATATCCTGTGTCGTACATTAGCATTGTGTTAAACACTCGGTCCTCGGCTTCGATTTCTCTCCTCTTTGTGAACCGGCCATTGACCCGCGGTCTTTTCTCTGCATATGCCTTCCTTGAAGCATACCTTATCGTCTTCTCAAATTTCCTTGTCTTCCTCTTCTCTCTGTATCTCAGGACCCTGGCTTCTCTGTCCATTGGACTGAGTTGGGTTATCATCTGACTTGGAGGGTCAGGTAGTTGGTCTATCGTCGTTTTGGGCGTTCTTGGGTGTGAAGCTGTTGTGACACGTGTTGTTGACACCGGTACAACACCAGTTTCCATGGATGAAATGTATGCCTAATACAGAAACAAAGACATTCTCAATCCCCATGGTAAGAGGACTAAAGAGAGTCGATGCATAAGGAAGCATCTTTTTTTTTATTATAGCCTTCTGGTGAAATTTCTATGTATTATAGATCAACTGTTGGCAGTTTATCCGTGGATTTGTTTGTATGATGAAAGAAAGCACCCTGCTGCTTATTGTAAAGATGCCAAATTGAAGGGGTAACAGATATACAAAAGCCTTACGTTATGGTTTAGGGAACCTTTGTTACTGTAGTGAGTTCCTGAGGAGCCATATGTGATATCGAGCCGAAAATTCTGTTCCTTTTGGTGCAGGTGTCCCTTTGATTCTTCAAGTTGAAGCGGAACCACTCTATCTCCCCCGTAGCTCATTTGTGGCACGCTGCAGTCTTGTTGCTGTTGATTGTATTGACCTGTGAATTGGTAGTCCATACTTGAGTTGTAATCCGCAAGGTCTAGATTCGCATCACTAAACAATAACCCATTGTTCTGGTTATTGTCATTATGATGGCCACCATTTTTATCTGAGTTAGTGAACAACCACGAAGCCACCTTCTTGGCATCCTCACCACCTTCTTCACCTTCCTCTTGATCCACCACCAGTCTGTTCTCTGGATCAGTCATTGTGTTCTCGCTTTGGTGGCGAGTGGCCATGGTGCTGTAAGAGTTTCCAGAAGTTGGCAGAATTGGAACTCGCTGATGGCGTCTAGCAAGTGGGTTTGCAGAATGAACCTCTGAATCACAGGCTGTGCATAGAGATGCATCATCTGCCACACACAAAAAAGCTGCTGGAGCACGCTCACATGACTCGCAGACCCGAACACGTTTATGGCGGGAAGCAACGCGATTGGCAGAGTGAACTTGAGCATCACAGCTCGTGCACAAGTAGGCAGAGTCAGCATGGCAGTACACAGTGCAGGCGTTTGACCGGCATGTGTCACAGGCTCGTGCCCTGATGTTCTCTCCACTACCAATGTTGTTACTCTCTTGTTTCAACATAATAACTCAGATGTCGTAAGTTTGATGGTGTGGAAGATTGTATCTGAAAGAAGGGGCTAATTAAGCTTATATCTGTTGTGAGAGATTAAGCAGAGGGGAGATCGAATCCTGAGTGCATACACGTGGTACAGAGTTATTGGCTCTTAAATGTTAGTGGATCAACTTGCGGCTAGTTGAGCTTTTGGGAAGGCTTATGTGTAAAGTGTAAACGTCTCATCCTATGCACTTCTTCGTTGGGACCCGTTCACAAGTTGCTTAAGTTTTGCCACTTGCCATACATATATTCTCAAGAGGAAGTGGTCCGGATAATGACATGGTGTAGCAGACACATTGTTACTATTTTTCGTATCACCTTTTACTGTTTTCATATGAATTTTATTTAAAGTAAAGCTAGATTTGTTTATCTCTTTGGCTTCATACAAAGTTGACGTAGTTGAATATTCATCCTTAACCTTGTGATTATTGTCCAGGTATATCTCCGAGTAAGGCTTCGAGTCTCAGAGTCATCACCAACTGTTATGGGTTTACTACCTATAGAAAGTTAGACAAACTCGTGAATATGGTAAAGTTGTTGTTCGATTATTTATGATTGCATCTGCATCATTTAGAAAGATTAGCAATTGAAACTTTCAAATGATTTTCTGAAGAAAAGTGTTTTAGTGTTTACTCTGTTTAAAGTAATGGCAATGAGAAGCATATCGGAAAATGACATGGAAAACATAGAGACGGTGGATGTTCTAGGACCCAACTCAAATCCGCTAAGTAGTCTTGAGTCTAAAGATTAGGATTTACCTGACCCACACGTTGAAAGGCATTTTGGAGTCCAACTGAGCAAAGTTTAATTATATCACAAGTCCGTATATGGTATGTAGAAATTTCACTTGATCACCATCATAGTAACGAAACATGACTCATGACTGTTGTCACCTCTCTGTAACATTTTGAGTTTATGATGATACTCTATACTATTTATTGTAGCTTTATTAGATCTCAACCTGTGGAAGAAATCTAATACATACTACGCTTGTGTGGAAAATTTCAGGACTTGTCTTTAGGATCGCTGAGGTAATTGTAAAGTTTTGAGCTACACTCGCGTAAAGCACCTTTGCTTGCTATTTTCTTGTTTAGCAAATGCAAGCTATTTGGTGATCCATTCATGTGTTCAGGATCTTGGGTTTGCTTGTACTAGTAACCATTAGTACTTTGAGTTGCCTTGTTGTTGTTATGCTCATAATGTTTACTATGTGGAAGCTACAGGATATGATACTCTAGGTTTGAGGACTAGCTCCAGTTACGCTTTTGGGTCCAGTGGATGTACGATACCCATTTTGTGGTCCAAAAAGAATGAGATTTTATGGACGCTCTAGTGGCCAAATTCATGTGGCTTCCTTCACTCAATGCCTCTAGAGCTGAAAAGTGAGTTTTTTATTTGTATAAAATGCTGGTCCTAGGATACACTTTTCGCATCTCTTCCTCTTTTCATTTTTGCTTACACCACACTCCTCTTTCCCATATGGGTAAAATTTAAACTTTGAAAAGGTTTTTTGCTTGGTAATTGGAACTTAACATTAAAGTTCTTGTTATTAACTGGTTGTGTGAGGAATGTAATGGCATGTACAACTGTTAAGAAATGGTTTCATGATCATTGAAATCTAAAGAAAAAGATTTTAGGTTCCTTACATTAGTAAGCATATTTGGAGATCTTTATCCGGCCAAATTGGATAAGTTGAGGCATCTTTGGCGTTTAGTGCTTTGATGATGAAAAAATTTGGATTTTAACCTGGTTCGAGTTCATAAAGACTAAATTGTGGATTGGCCTTTTTCACTTGTATTTCACTTGTAGTTCAAGAAATAAGTATATCACTGGCTATTGCTCTTTGTAAGTTTATTGTTGTAGCGGTTTGGAACTTCTCTCACATGTGTCGGCCTTCAGATAACATGAAAGTTGCATCGAGATTTTATGGACGAAAATGATTTTTTTTTTTAAAGAAAATCTATTGTGACTCAATTCTAGAGATTGAAGAAAGAAAAGTATATAGCTTATTAGTATTCATTATTTATCAGTTTTCCATGATTGCTAATACTTTACATCTTTCAGATTTACGGAAAGCCTGTTTCCTTGCAAAGAGTGAGAAGAGAACAAGAGTCGAGGGATGGAAAATCGGTTATTTCATGCCTTAATGGTGGCAGCCACGTAAGCAACAATTAACAGTGTTTTTTAACACCGGGAAGAGAAATGTATGATTTTGCACAAATTGTTATTTCAGAGTTGTGAAATTGAATTTTTGTTTAGTTTGTAGTTGTACGTATTGTGCGGATTCTCCACCTTCCATGGCTGTGAGAATCTGAGGAAAAGTGCAGTGACCTTCGGCTAAACCTAAAGGTAATCACTTTTATGCACTTTCACGTGATATCTCGAATCCATCACCAAATACTAACATTCTCATGGCTCTTAAATTCGTTTGTGCTTCACAAGTAGTTGTCATTGCATCTTAAAATTTCCTGACAAGAAATTTAGTAGAAACTCTAACTACTTCAAGTTTCCTTGTTGATGATATGCTAGTATTATATGCAACACGGCGATACCTTTTTTGTGCTTGCTAGGTTTATATGTTTGTGGTGCATGATCAAACCAGATCACTGAATACGTTTTCTGGTGGTCTGAGAACTTGCTGCAGTGAACACTTCTGGCTTCAGTGAATGAATGAAAGAGATCCATTTATGTGGTCCAAAAACATCATATTTTACAACACACTGGTGGGTAAATTCATTGACTCAGTTATGGCTAACCTAGTGGTAGATAAGTTGAGCTCTATGGCCCTTTCCAGGTGGCAAAAAGGGAAAGGCTTTACAGTGTTACCCTTTTTCGTTTGCTGCCTCGTTATTCTTTAATGCCAGCATATACCTTGTAAAAGTGAGCTATTATTCTAAAAGATAGCAAAAGAAATAGATTTCTCAAACTGAGTATCTTTGTTCATTTGGATGGTCCATAGGCATTGACATATTCTGCTAGTACTTGGTTGTGAGTGATAGAATCTTGTTATTGAGAGAGCCACGTGGGAATAAATTTGGCACCAATGTTAATCAGGCAAAAGAATATGCTTCAATGTAATTATACCTAGTAGCTTTTGTGCAATCAGGGTTATTAGTTGTTTGCCATCTGACTCCAACTTATCTGAGTACATTACCGAAAATGACTTAAAATTATTGGATTTCTTAAGTTTTACATGGTTATTACACTCAAGTCTCTGTAATCTACTTTGATTATAAAATCATGTTTAGTAAAAACCTTATTTTCTCAGGGATGTATGAAAATGTCTTGGGGTGGCATGTGGAATCATTTATCTTCTACGTGTTCAAGTGATGTGGAAAGTGTCACCAAGAAAGGAATCAGTAGTTATTTTTGTAACTTTGGCAACGTGTTAACTGTTCTTGGTACTGCTTGCCCAAGTAAACCATATCTCTTTATAGCAATTAAAATTTGAATTTAGACTGAACAGCAGAATTACATGTGGTGGTAATATTTCATAAAGAGGACGATTTCTACCAAGTGGGAAAATTTTGTTTTAGCTACAGCAGCATAAATGAATATATCTAAGTGATTCGTACTAGTTAGACAAAACTATAGACGTATTAGAGCATGCAATCTAGTTTTGCCATAGCTAGGAGCATTATAATGAAGGAACAATTCCATATCCGGTGTCGAACATTATCGTAGTGGAGAAAGCTTGGTCTGCCTCTGCATCGACTTCTTTCCTTTTTGCAAATCGGCCCTTGATCCGTGGTCTTTTCTCTGCATACGCTTTCCTTGAAGCATATCGTATCGTCTTCTCGAATTTCCTCATCTTCTTCTTCTCTCTGTATCTCAGGACTCTAGCCTCTCTGTCCATTGGACTGAGCATCTGAGTTGGAGGTTCAGGTAGTTGCTCTGTTACCGCTTTGGGCGATCTTGGGTGTGATACTGTTGCGTCACTCGTTGTTGACTCTGGCACAACTCCGAGGTCCGTAGATGAAACATGTACCTGATGACAGCAACAATTACATTCTTAGACATTTAGTTCATGGATTAGTGTGTCTCATGAAAGAAGCAGCATGCTGGTCATAGTAAAGAATCCGGATTAAATATACAAAAGCTTACCATATGACTTATGGAACCATTGGAGCTTCGATGAGCTCCTGAGGAGCCATAGGTGAAACCCAACTGAAAGTTCTGTTTCTCGTGGTGCATGTGACCCTTTGATTCTTCAATTTGAAGTGGAACAATTCCATCTCCCCCATAACTCCTCTCAGGTACGTTGCAGTGTTGTTGATACTGTTTGGATTGATCTGTGAATTGCTTATCCATACTTGAACTGTAGTCGACAAGGTCCAGATACTCGTCACCAATCGAGAAGCCATTGTTCTGACTATTGTTGTTACCACTGTTTTTCCCTAAATTAGGCAACAACCACGAAGCCGCCTCTGCTTCATCTTCATCCTCTTCTTCTTGACCAACCACCAGACTGTTCTCTGGATCTGCCATTGTTGTCTCACATGAATGGTTAGTCTCCATGGAACTGTAAGAGTTTCCAGATATTGGCAGAATTGGAACTCGCTGATGGCGTCTAGCAAGTGGGTTTGCGGAATGAATCTCTGAATCACAGGCTGTGCATAGAGAGGCAGCATCTGCCTTGCAGAAAAAGGCAGCTGGGGCTCGCTCACATGATTGACAGACTCGAACACGTTCATGGCGAGAAGCAAGACGATTGACAGCATGAACTTGAGCATCACAGCTGGTGCACAAGTAGGCAGAATCAGCCCGGCAGTACACGGTGCATGCGGCTGATCGGCATGTATCACAGGCTTGTGCCCACTTACTCTCTTCTTTCAACATAATAACTCAGATGTAGTTGTTTGATGGTGGTGAGGGAGATTCTATCTAAAAGCAGGGACTAATAAGGCTTATATTAGTTGTGGTATGGTAAAGCAATGAAAGGATACAATCCTGAGGGCTGACACGTGGCGAGAAGTTTGTGGCCTTTGAAAAGTTTTATGATCATCTTGTGGCTGGCTGAGTTTCTGAGAAGGGTAATGTATGGGTCCAGTCCACAGATGCTTACAGCTTTTGGAATCATCAACCATCAGGAAAATGTGAAAAACTAATTGTCTTCTTATATCTTTGCAATGGAGAAGACAGCTACACCAATAGTTACTACTCTCTCTTTCGCTCTAAGCGTAAACACCTCTACCTATGTACTCTTCTTTGGGACCCATCCACATGTTGTCTAGGTTCTGCTAACTATTTTCTTCTTATCTACAACTATTTTTGGTAAAGTTGGAAACATAAGTAGCTTTTTGGCTTGACCATTAGCCTTTTTAGTTGAATGTTTATCTTTTTAAACCGTTCAGGATTCTCTCCAAAGAAAGGCTTTGAGTCTCAGAGGCATCGTGTTACAATCATGGTTCCACAGGTGTTAATTTTCTAAAATGATGTTAATTTTCTGAGGGAAAGTGTTTAGCATTGTTAAGAAAGTGATGATTAACCATTTGTTGTTATATTTGTCTGATGCTATCTATCTTCTTTGGTGATATGTTGTGGAGATAATATTGCCTGTTCTAAATTTGTCTGCTTCTACATCAGGTCGGTCAAGCTGATGTGGCAAACGGTGGAGATTCTAAGAGCCAATTGGAATCTGCCAAAGTCGCTTCGAGTCTAAAGATTAGGAAGAACATGAGCCACAAGTTGAAGCAAATGGTGTGTCCAAAGATAAAATAAGGTTGGTTATATCAACATCACCAATGGTCTGTTTAACAAATCCAATTTGCATATGATCACCATCATATTCATAGTAACAAAACATGCACGAGTCCATCCGCGTTGGCCACATCTCTATCAACCTTTTGAGAACACGGTAAAACTCGACATTATCTATTTTAGCCTTACTAGATTTCAAACTTGTGGAAGTAATCACTTGATGTGTTTAAATCTACATGGGTCAAATAAAATTGGTGGATCCACAAAGTTTTAATTTTTAAAACCCAACTTGTTCCAATGATGCAAATAAAAACTTACAGAAGTTAACGGCATTAAATCACAAACAGTGAACAAAACACAATGGTTTTATCAGTTAGACTATGTTTTGCTCTTTTATAAGAAAAAAACACCTAAAAATATGAAAAACATAATAGAGCTTTTGCCATTGCCTACGAATTTCTTTTAACTCGTGAGTTAGATAGACTGAATTAAGATTAGGAGTTTGCAATCGATAAATTTGAAGAGCCGGTAAATCCAACTGACACTTCAAGTTAGATAGATAAGCAATGTCGCTCTTGTTGATTAAGATTCTGAGATAAAAGGGGATATCTTTTAGCTTCAACCACATTAACAGGTGAGAGTTTCTATTTATATCTAAGAAAACAAATCGAATTACAGAAAAAAATGAAAACACAGAGCAATTAACAAAGATAAAAACTGACGATTAACAAACCAAGCAAGCTTCTTTTTGTTTTTTGGCAGTCAGAAAGGGCTAACCTCACGAGCCAGTCTCAGCAACAACTCTGGGACAAGACGCTTTCTGGGAGGAGCCAATGAGTCTTTGGTCAGTGCGTCATTGTCCTCCGCATGTATCACAGAGACTATTTCATTAAAGAGTTCGTCTTTACCGCCTCTTAAGGGATCCTGAAAACAAATAATCTCATGAGGTTATTATACCCACACTGAGCTAAGTCTCTGTGTGTGGGTGACACAATGCAAGGTAGTTTCTGTGGCTTACCTGAAGAAATAAGTCGGTATGTGTCTTTCCGCTGTATAAAACAAGCTTGGCTTTGGCTCCAACAGCCTGGAGAGCGTCTGTAAAAGTTTTGCTGCAAAAAGAGGAGGTTTTAGTTAAAATCAAAGAATTATTAGCAATGTATGGCTTCAAGAGGACGATCATATATACCTTGCATCGCATGGTATGGAATTATCAGAGGATCCGTGGAAAAGTATAATAGGAGGCAACAGAGACGCAGCTTTTGCAACAATTGGGTCTTTCAATCTTACTTCCGGAGAAAATTTCTCAAAGGACTCTTCTCCTTCCATTATGCTTCAAGTTGGATTTGAACGTTAGAACTGATTAGAGTGCGTTTAGGATTTGACTAACCGAGCATTTACCTTAGGAAAATGGAGCGATACAGGCCCCGGTAATGGAAGTGATCAACCAAATTGTATAGATTGTACCTGTTCAAGGTCAAAATGATAAGCAGACCAAAAAAGCACATAGAAGCAAATGGGAAATCGAAAAGCAAAGTCTAGAAAATACCCTCCAGATAATCCGAAAAAAGCTTTTATCTGGGAAACCCTCCAGGAGATGCTTTCACCTTTTGATTCTTTAGTAGCTTGTTCCAATAGAGAACAAGCGGCTATATGAGCACCAGCTGATTGCCCCATCAGGTAGATCCTACAGAGACAAGCACATACATGCAGTTCAATAGACGAGAGACCAATTGGAAGACCAAACGACCAAAGCCAATGAGTTGAAACCTGTTGGAGTCACCTCCAAATGCAGAGATGTTATTGACGACAAATGAGATTCCTTGGGAAGCATCAGTCACCATATCACTAATTGTTCCCTGAGGAAAGTTCCTAGACCAAAAGGAAGGGATTGCGTTGTAAATGCATGAAACAAATCTAGATTTTCAATCATCTTCAAATCCCAAAAAGCTCCAAACAGAGCTAAAATATTTTCGGTTCTGTGTGGACTATACCACATAAGTAGAATCCAGAGTAAGGAATATATTTTAAAAGAAGACTAGTTTTGAATTGTGTACCATCTTTACCTGTAGTCAAGGCATGCTACAATGATATCCCTTTCTGCTAGTTGCATTCCCAAGAGCGAGCCCCAAGCTTTGTACCTAAATATCAGCACAAGAGTAGCAAACATGAACTTATTAACACGCGACTTCATCTAGTGCAAGAATACAGAGCACATCAGGATCTTTACTTCTTCTTTTTGAACTCAAACATCAACAAAAGAACAGTGAGAGAAAAACTTCTATAACTGTGCACTGGAACTGGGACACGAGAAAATGTAAAATAAACGAACTTCGATCTTATGCAGAGGAGAATGTTATAGCTCCGATGTGCTACTCACCCAATAATCCAAGCTCCACCCGTCACAAAAACCACAACCGGCTTCAAGCCATCGTTGTTGCTCGGTAAGTACAGATCCAGCCTACCAAATCGGCGTTCATAACATGCAATACATCAACACTCTCAGACATATAGGTGATGTGATAAGAGCAGGTATTCAACATACCGCTTTATGCCAAGGTGAAAGGAGAAAGCAAGATTCTATTCAGTTCACACACAAACCTGTTCCTTGGTTGATCTCCATACACTATACTCCTCCGGATTTGTGATGAGAAAAAATAAATATATGCAACTGCAGAAGATATACAAACTTAGGATGAGAAATCAAAACTAATTTTGAAATAAAAAACAGTCCTTTCGATGAATTTTCTGTATCAGCAAAGACAAAACAAAAATCAAACCTTGAAGAAACCCAGGCATAAGTAACATAGCATAACATGTAAGGGCAAATAATCTTGTCATCCATCGATAGCCTACCCTGAACAAGACTTAAACAATCAGATAAATTCGTGCTGAAATGGAAAATAAATCAGTGATTTAGATCTCAATAGAAATTCGAAAGTAAAATAACATTTTCAAGGCTTGCAAGATACAGGAACTAAATGCGAGTCTCTGCAACTAAGCTATCAAGAGTGCATCAACAGCACATGGAGTAACTTTCCTAACTATAGTAAAGTTCCCAAATCTCGCGCAACTTGCAAAATAAAACACAGAAACTATACCTCATTGTTTCTTTGCAGAGGAACCAAATATATATAATGATTAACAGTATCGTGCACACAATGCTCAAAGCCAGCTAATACGTATAACTATTCACGAATTCCCTATGCGTAATCATCAATTAACCGGGAAAATCGAGATCAGTACCCGAGGTATCGAAGAAGCTTGAAGCTAAGTCCAGTAATTAGGTACGTCTCAGCTGCCGCGTGACCGATTTCGCGGCCAAACGACTGCTGCCGGCAAATCCGACGAGGTACACCCTCCACCGGAAACTTCCCGGAAACTCGACGACGCATTTGTTCACCATTAGAGCCGTTAAGAAGCAGAGTCGTTCTATCGGAGTCTTCATCGGGTATAACTTCCTCGATCTCCGATACAGTCGAGGTCATGGGCCGGCATCGCTGCTCCGGCTGCTGAGTCTGAAGAGGCGAATGCATCTTCTTCGCCTTGAAAGAGTGGATCTCGATTCCAAAATTCTTCTACCTCTTCTTCGTGTTGTGTGTTCGTTCTTCTCTCTTATTTCAAACTTTTTCTATATTCGCTTTAGTGCTATAAAGTAATCTACGATACTCACCTATAATCTGCATTCTCCTTGTATTCTTCATATTTTATAATCTGCATTCTCCTTGTATTCTTCATATTTTATGAAATCTAAAAATACCCTGCATCATAATTAATCAAATATTTTTAGATTTCGTACATGTATAACTAGTAACTGGATAGTTATACTAATGCAACGGTACAACTAGTATCTAGTTATACCCAGTTATACTAGCACACAGTATAACTAGTGTCTAATTATATCCAGATATAATCTCATGGTTGTACTTTGTACTAGTTATATTAGTTGTATCAGTTATACCACCAAAATATGATTTGAACCTTGGACGCGTAGAACGAGTTTAAACCATCTGAGCTACCATGTTTTCGTTGGAATTATTTATATTTAAAACTATAAAATTTTATTTCATAACCATTTTCGATTTCAAGGTAAAATCGTAATTTTATTATTATTTTAGTTTAAAATTTTTAAAAAAAATTAATTATTAAAAAAAAATATTTCAGTTTTTGTTTTTAGAATGGAGACAGAATTTGATCCGCTTTCCTTTCCCTTCTTCCAGAGGTGTGTAGATTATAACCAAAAAGTTGAACAAGCCGACGTCGTTTCCCCCGTATTAAATTACCTTTTATCATGTAATGGAGTGTGTGATTAAAGAGAATCAAAATGTCGAATAACACAATTAGTGAATCTTTAATATTAACTTAACGAATTTTATGTCTTAAATTTATAATATTTATTATTTTAAACTTTCTGTTAGTCAATTGTTGATTGGATGGAGTAGAGTGACGACTTGGAAGCTAGTATTAGCAAATCATGGGCTTAAGATGTCTTACCACGTTCGGAAAAGGTTAAACTAGTGGGTCCTATGTGTGACGATTGTTTCAGAATCCTAGAGAAAGTTCAAGATCATGTGGCAAGTGACACACCCACCAACCACTAAACAATATCATGCTAAATTTTTTTAATTATTTTTTAAAAATTCTTTTCTTTTGCATCAAGATGGTATATTGGTATTGAAACTATACGAGCATCAGAAACGTATTGAAACTTTTTTTCTTCTCCAAAGCAAAAACAAAACTAATCTATTTTTGGATAGAGAAAAGATAAAATGGAGTGGAGCTTACCTTATCCAAATTATTTGTAGCCACGTCTCGTCCATCAGAAACAAGATTATGGTTTTTCTTAGACAAAATCAAACACAAAAAAAAAAAAAATCTTGAAACGAAAATAGAAAAAAAAAAAACTAATTACTCGATAAACGATAATCATTAAGCACTAACTTATCCACAAGAAACCAAATAAATCCCAACTAAAATAGAAAAGGACTTTCTTGTGGTCATTGACTATGTATATATATAGATATAGTCATTCCATATTCTTTGATTTCTTTATTGCAATCTTCAAAAGCATAAAAAACCATGGCGTCTAAATTTGTGTTTCCTTGTACTACACTTGAAGTTCTTTTGGTAACACTTGTCTTATCAATATATCTGTCACTCGCATCTGCTCAACGATCAGAAGAAGAAGAAGAATCAATCATATGTCCTTATAACGACAAAGGATGTCTAAAATATCTAAATGAGTTTGCAATGGAGTATATCAACAACCATTTTGAAGCAGCCATAGCTTCTCTGGAGAAGGAGTTTCAAGATAGACACATAAGTCGCGACGGAACACTTGACACAAAAACCATGTTCACGCACATGACAGATTTTTCCTTTATAATACTTTGGACACAGAATATGTGGAGATTGTCACAGATAAATCATTGGTGTAATTAAGAGAGAGTTTGAAAAGATTGAGATTCGATGTGTGGCTATAAAAAAATGAAATTTGTTTCATTGTGTAATTAAAACATGTTTCTATTGTCTATAGAATTGTAATTACATATTTTTTAAATTACATATGAAAGAAAATGTTTTTTTATCTTACCATCTTTTAGCAATCAGGGGTTGTAGAGCCTAATTATTTTTGCTGACAATGTTCGTCCCAAAATTTTTGTGAAAATATGTTAACTCTGTAATGCAATTATAGGATAAATATTAAACCAAAAAAAAATTATAGGAAAAATATGCGGGGTAGTTATTATTTTGATGTTATAAATCATTTACTGAATGTTGGATGTGTGTAATTCAAATTATTCGATTATCTTTGTCAAGAACCCAAAAATATGTAAATCTCAATATGAAAGATCAATGATCGATGTGAACCAAGTTTAGTTTATAAATCAAGTTATATTAAACAAACCAAAAACCGAAGCTTAATTACAATAATGACCATACGAGCAATACTTCCCGCCACCGCCATGACCACCATATCCACCTTCATCGTCTTCTTCATAATCATCATCACTGTTTCTACTGTGAATCCACCACAACAGATTACTCAAAGAGTTCCCATCATCAAACCCATTTAATCCTCTAACCTTCTCTATTGCTCTATCTTTGTCGTAAATACTTTCCAAAGCATACACAAATCCTTTCCACCCTTCTCCGACGCTGTCTCTCGCCAAGGCGGGCATAGTCCAGTTCACGAGCTGCTTCACGAATGTCACATCGGAGAAGAGAATTTCCGACACCGGAAGTAACGGTAATAACTGTATACCAAGGCGACACTCTTTCCATTCTTTAGGCGCGAACCATAAGCCACTGTCTCTCTTTGTTGACCATAAAACTCCAACCACACGATTCTCCGCTGTGAAATCTTGAGGGTATATAGTGTCGTCCTCTTTCACCTGCCCACCACCAAGATGAAAATTTAGTAATCAAATGGTAACTAACGATGCATGAATCGGTTTAGTATGATTTCTGTTTTAGTTTGAATTTGGTTAACATATTCTCCCTCTTTTCCTAAAAAAATTAGATATTTAGAAGTTTTCATACAAATTAAAAACAATAATTACTAGCTATAAATACATTATTTTCTATCATCAAGAGATTATTATTTAATTATGTATCAATAACAATTCATAAATTCAAATATTTTCATTGATTACTTTTTAAAATTTATAAATTATTAACACTAATTAATTCAATGTGCATAGAAAATCAATTTTTGTGGAACCAAAAACTATTTTAGAAAATCATTTTTTAGGAACAAAGGTAGTATATTTTTATTTTCTAGGAAGAAATATATGGTTTGGTTTGATTATTCAATTTTTAGGTTTGGTTCAGATTTCAATTTGAATTTTTTGAGTTTTTCATATATAAAAGTGAGAATACCAAAAAAGAAAATCAAATCAGACGAGTTTTCAACCCGATTAAACCGAACAAAAATGTACAGAAACCAAACTGGTTAAAATTTTGGGATGGGATTGGTAAAGACTACAGTCCAAAAATAATATTATTTGAAACTACAATAATAGAAAAACACTAAATACTATTTCTACTTCAATTAATCAATAACTACAACATTAACCAATCAGACTCTTAATTAATTCTTTTAAGACTCTTTAAGTTGAAAGTTTCAAATCAAATTTGAAGCAAACTGAACCGAATTGTGTTAAATTCCATTTGGTTTTTATCATCTATATGCCAAAAATATTCTAAACCGAAAAATATAAACTAAAACCGAACCGAACCAAACATAGTAGGACCAAATTCCGGTTTTCAGATCGAGCTTTCTCAATTCAATTAATTCCGGTTATTCAAATTAAATTAGATCGCGTTACCTGCCACCACATTTTCGCGGCGTGAATCTCTAACGTCAGAACCGTCGAAGCCGCCGCCACCAGATGTGTATCACCGTAAGCTAGCCCTAACAAAGCAGCGGAGTAATACGCATTCACGGCCTCGCTCGTGCTCTCTTGATTCCTCCCATCCGCGAACTCCGTTAACCCTCCAGCCCAAGAATGAAGCTTGAAAAGATCAAAGCATCTCAAACGCGGGTAATTGGACTTAGCTCCTCTCTTCCCCAACGTCATGTAATCCGCCATTAAAGTATACGCCTGAGGTCTGTATCTCTTCCCCCACATAGGATCAATCTTTGCAAGCACAGCAATCGCATAAACAAAGTAACCTAAATGATAATGATGATCATTATAAATCCCAAACCCAAAATCTGCTCCTGAATCTCTAGACCCTTGCTTCGTTATCACACCTCCCCATTTAGGATCATACAAGAACCCATTTGGTTTGAAACTCCCGTTCAGCCACGGCTCGATCATGTTCTTCAGGTAGTTTCTAATCGCCGGAATCACATCGAGATAACAAACTTCTTCAGCGATTAAAGCTAATCTCGCAGCTCTCGCGATCAATTTCGCGTAGAAATACGACGAATTCGTGACTGGAGCTGATGAATCTAAAGCGTTTACGTCTTTGATTAGAGCTGAGATGATCTCTTGGTGAGAATCTTCTTGAACTCCTTTGATAGAGTGCCACGTTATAGAAACAGGGTCTGGTTTCAAAACCCATGAATCTCCGACGATACCTACCAAATCTCCGTCGATGCTGTTGTATTTGAAATTTTCTAGAACTGTGAGTGAACGATCGTTGCTTGATAAAAGCTTGAGATGAAGAGGATGTGCGAGCATTAGAAGATCTCCATAGCCTCGTTTCTCCCATTTATACTCTAAAGCAAAGGGCTTTGTGAAATCAGCGTCACCGGAAACTGGGTAACAGCAACTGAATCGGTCTAGGATTGATTCGAAATCTGGATTGGGGTTTGGTAACACGACGATACGGATAATACCCGAAAACCCACCACCGCAATTGATTGAAGAAACGCCGTCTTTGGTCAGATTGATCGGTGAAGAGGCGTAGATTAGCCATGTTTGGTTGTTGTTGAGCTTTGCGGTGTACTTTGTTGATGAGGTGTTAACGGAAAGAGATAAAACCGCGTGGATCGTTGAGATTGTGATCGAGGAGTTAACGGAGCAGGTGATGAAAGGGCTTCCTCTAACGAGGAAGAATCTGAGATTAGAAGAAGGGAAATCGAGCGTGACGCCGAGATCGCTGAAGGAAGAGATCAGATGAGTTTTTCTGGAATGCGGGTCGGGTCCATCTGACCCGGTTATGATGATGTCGGCGTTGAAAGCTTCGTAGATGAAAGCAGAGTTGTGAGAAAGAGATGGGTATGAGATTGAGAGAGATGAAGCCGAGGGTTTGATCATGTAAGGGTGAAAGTACTCAGCTTGGTCGCCATTGTTGAGAGTGAAGTTTTGGAAGAAGGAGTTTGTTGGGAGAGGAGTTGAGAGGTGATCTTGGCTGAAGAAACGAGACGGGTCGGGTAAAACAGAGGAATCGGATCTTGGGAAGAGAAAAGGAGTGTTTCTTTGTCTCGAGGAAGACATTTCTTGAGGCGGTGGAGATGGTGAAGGAGGAAGAGGAAGAGGTGGCTCTGGTGGTGGTGGTGATGGAGGTCTTAAAGGTCTGTTCTTGGGCTTTTTAAAGGCTTTGGTGATTAAAACATTGACTTTTCGCCTCACCTTTTTCAACATTTTTGCTTAGTCAAGTGGAGAAAAGAGATAACGACGGATTTGGGAAAAAAACTAAAGGGGTCTTTTTTTCTTAATTAATTGTTAGACCGTTGTGGGGTATGTTTGGTTAGACAGAAAAAATGTGAGGGAAATTTTGAAAATTTATAATAGAAGTTGGTTTACAAGATAAGGTTTTGGGAACGTGCAGGAGACTTGCTAGATGCTAAACCTAGACAAGATATTAATATATGCCCAAATTAGAAAGCAAGAACAAGATAACATAACGAATATGGTTTTGATTATAATAATTTTCTAGGAATGTTACTTGTAGTTTTACAAAAAAAAAAAAAAATTTGGTTAACTACTTGAGTGGTATGTGTGATCGAATATTACATGTTTGGTTTGGATTGGTTATTTTATAAAAAAATCCTAATTTGATGGATAGCTTTGGAACATGCTTGAGGTTTGTGATTTGATGTTTTGCTTAGCGGAGGAGGAAGAGGGTTGATTGCAAGCAATGTAAATCGCAAACACGCGGCAATGCATATTACATTTCTTAGGCTCCTATTGAATAGGAAAGGGACAATTTTTTTTTTTCTTTTAACATTTTAGGCCCTTTTATAAATGTTGCTTTCAATGCATGTATATATCCCTAAAATAATACCTTCTAAGAAACAAATATCACATTTCTTATATGACAACTTAATGTTAATAAATTTATTTATTAAAAATTTATTAGAAAACTATTAAAGATAAACGTTTCTATAAAAGCTATATTAAGAATTTAAAGTCTTAATATAACAATTAATTATAAAAGAAAATTATTTTTAAAATTCTGATTTGATAGAGATTGAGTATAGTCCCATAAACTCTTTTTGTTTCAGCATTATGTCATCTTGATAGAATGTGACCAAGAAAAAAAAAGATAGAATGTGTATCCAAAACTCAAGTATTAATCAATAGATTGCGTTTCTGAGGTTAAAAAAAAAACTCTTTTTGTTTGATAGACAAGGCCTAAGGCCCATATATATAGGACGGAAACTAGAAAGTAGAAGCCATTTTGAGCGTTAACCGAACCAACAATAGAATTCACTTAACACAACCGAACCGTCCCGGTTTAAGCACCAACCCCCTCGGTTTAGCTCTGCGATCGTCCTGCTAGTTTACCAAAGAGACGGAGAAGAAGAAGAAGAGAAGATATGGCCGGACTTCTAGCTTGGGCCGCCGATGTCGTCGGTAAAAATGGAAAAGAAGGAGACGATGAGAAAGATCGGATCCCACTTGTTTTCACGGAGGAGCAGCAGAAGTACGTCGATGAGCTTGGCCGAAAAGCGACAACCCTCAGCCGTTCGATCCAAGATCTACGGCTTAGATTGCCTCCACCGGATATCTCCCAGCGTCTGCCTCACCTTCTTGCTCACTCCCTCGCCTCCAATGCCGCTCTCACTCTTCAGCTTGATTCGCACTCCGCTACTCGTGAACAGGTTTGAGTTACTGAAAGAGTGAAGCTGATTTTGGAATCATGTGTTTGCATTATAAGATTAGTCTTGAAATGGATATGGCTTGTTGATTTTTAAGTGATCCATCTTACAGAGGGAAAATTTATGATCCTCATGGTTCTTCTTTTGGTATTGCAATTAGGCTCAAATGAGAGAGCAGACGCTGCTGGAAGAGAATAGTGCATATGAGAATGCAATATCAATCTGTGAGACAAAAATAGAAGAGAAAAGGAATGAAGCAGATTCTCTTCTAAGAAAGTTGAAGGTGAGTTACCAGATGATAGATGTTTTCTTGTTCGAATGTAGATTGTGGTTCTTTTCTTGTCTATGATCTTGTTTAGATATGAATGTTGGTCTTGTTACCATATGGTTTGCAGGAGCTAGAAGATGTAGAGGAAAACTTGAAAACTGAGCAGGAAGACGCACAAGCTTCTCTAGATGCAAGTCAGTCCAAAAGCTCTGGTGAATCTGTTATTCAGCGTGATGGGAATGGAAGAGATGGAGCAGATACAGAGGCTATGAAATCTGTTATGCTAGAGAAGTTGGAGAGCAAAAAGAATGATTTGGTTAGTTTTCATTTTACCTATACGGGTATAGAATTCTCTAATCCTGGCTGTATATCTAACAGCAGTGTAAGTTATATTTTCCTTTTAGAGTTCAATGGAAGAAAAAGTTCAGGATTTAGAGAGGAGTTGGGCTGTTATACAGGAAAGAGCACTGAAGCAGCCTTCTCCAGGTACTTTTTGTCATCAAATCTGATTAGTTGTTAAATTCCTAGTTTATCACCATTCAGAACCATCACGTCTTCAACATATATGAAACCAAAAATCTTTGTTAGATAGCTTATTTTCAGTAATAATCCAATAGAGATCTGTTTTTGGATCCGTTAGATAGGTTGATAGCGTGAAATGTTCATTCACATTATCTGACTGGAAAGTTTTTGCTTTCACAGCTCAGAGAGAGAAGACACTGGATAAACAACTTCATAGTCTAATCGAGCAATTAGCTGCAAAGCAGGTCCATATCAAGCCAGTTTAGTCTACACTTTTACTTTAGATGGTTTCTTAACAGAAACTTTTGATATGCCTATCAGGCACAAGCAGAGGGGATTGTTGGTGAGATTCATTCGAATGAGATGGAGTTAGAGAGACTAAACAGTTTGTGGAGAAGGTATGAGAGCTTTAATGTTGAGGGGAACGCTGCAAGGAATAGATTTAAGAGAACAAATTCAGATAGAGGATTTGGTTCAGACCAGGAAGTTGATGCTCATTCCTACCTTCCATATACATCTGCTACAAGAAATGAGACCCAAACGAGGCTTATGTATCTCAGGTCAGCTTTTGTCGTCTACATTTTGGCGTTGCACGTCCTGGTTTTCATCAAAATTTCCTTTTGAGAAATTGTGTACACGAGTGCTCTGTTGTGCTTTTAGTTTGCGCAAAGGGGTCAAAATACTGCATATAAAATTTATAGGAATACGATAATTGTTCTCAAATGATTTTCCGTCCTTCCATATAATATATGGCAATTGAATACTGAGACTTCTACATGAATTTTCTTTACATATTTTCTTGATTTTAGATATCGGTCTACTCTGCTCATTCTTGAGGGATGCTTTCTAGTTCTCTGTCTTCATCATTTGTAGCAAAATATCATTCCAAGTATCGATAGGTCCAGGCAGACACCAATGAATACAGTCATTTCTTAAAGTCACCTCCGCATTCTGTAGATGGCCATATCTCCCAGGATGCCCATCTGGTCGCAATAGCATTGCCTGTGTCGTGTCCATTAACTTTAGTCTCAAACCCTTCTTCTTCCTCCCTTCTTCTTCTGCAGCTCTAAATTCCTCCAGCTGAATTTTATGAACCTTGAGATCTGCACCCTCGGGTATAGTCTCGTTTCTTCTGTAAGGTCGTGTCCTTACACAGTCCCCTCCTTCGTTCCAAGGCCCACCTTCGAAATGTTGAGGAGAAAAACTCCTTAAAAATGCCAGACCCTTGAAATTGTCGAGTATAGCTTTTAGAGATATTCTTAAAGCCTTCCTGTATCCATAGTCCAAAGGCAATTCAGTAGTGTTTGGTAACGCACAGTATTGGCACCCAGAGATTTGTCGATTTTCATAGAAAATAACCGGCCGGTAAAACCAGTGGCCGGATGATATAACCAGGTAGTCGAGCTGGTCGAGCTGACTCGTCCACTCGATGTCATACTCGTCGAGGTATAGGCTGAAGAAGTTGGACTTCGGATCTGTAGGGTCAGGTTTAGTAGACTTCACTAGAAATGGTGACCACATGGCATGAAGAGTGAAGTTATATGATGTGTAGTTCCATACTTTGAAATCTGTATTTGGTGAAGGAGAAATATCTTCAGGATATTCCACCTACAAGGAAATAAAAAAAGTCAACACATAAAGAGATGTTGGTTAGTTGGTGATCATTGATAATTAGATTGGATTTTTTTACCCTAGAGAGAAGGCACAAGAGAGATTGAACTTGATTTCTGCTAATGGAATCACCAACAAACCCCATGGCTTTTCCTCTAACCATTTCCAAGAACTCTTGAGGATCAATGATGGGGAGGTCGCATCCGTCCGGCTTCCACCTCCATCTCATGAACCCGGTGTCTGGTCTCCCGTACTTCATGCAGTTCTGGTGCTCATGTATCGCCCAACAAGTTGTGTTGGTGTAGTATGGAGCTTCTTCGTTCGGTACCCATTCCCCGGTAAAAAGATCACACCTTTGCTCATCATCTCTGATCCGCGTCCTTGATGGTGATGTAGTGACCGGGGATGAATGATCATCAGATGATGGAATCTGATCGGATGAAGAATTCGGATGTCTTAAAGACGTATGATTGAGGGGAGCGGGAATGGGACCGTTCACAGGTAAAGGAGACGGAACGGATGAAGAAATCCAATGTGGGGGAGCAGGAATCGGACTACTCTTAGGTGAAATAATCTGATCGGATGAAGGACTCCGTTGTCTTAAAGGTGTATGATTGGTTGGAGAGGGAATGGGACCATTCTCGTGTGTAGGAATCCGATGGAAAGAAGATTTCCGATGTCGTGAAGGTGTATAGTCGGGTGGAGCGGGAATGGGACCATTCACGGGTGAATGAATCTGATTTGATGAAGAATTAAGATGACTGAAATGAGTATGGTTGACTGGAGGGGGACGATCTGTCTCAGATGTTGAGATTGATAGAGGTAAGATTGGATTTGCAAGGAGAGAATATAGAGCAGGGAATATAGTGAGGAGAAATATAACAAATGCTAATGTAACTGCAACTCGTGGTGTCCTTTGAAGGATTGCAAACAAAGGAAGCTCCATTGTTTGCTTCGAGACAATGGTGTCCGGGATTATCATAAATATGTATGTATATATGGTGTATAATGGTGAGCTCGTGGTCATCCAATAACTAGGCACAACATTTGACCATGTCGTTAAATATAATTAAATAAACCAGAGAGAGAGAATAGCAGAAGACTTGATTTGGCTTGGTCATTACTCATTAGGACAACATTTTCCGAACTTGAGCCAATAATCCTTTGTCGTCTTCTCTCTTTAGCATAGCAAGCAAGAAGTCATTGAGGTTATCAATAGGACCGGGCAAGCACCAGTGAACACAGTCGTTGTACAACGTGACATTGGCCTCTGGCATATGGCCGTAGTGGCTCGGGTGACCATCGGGTCTTAGCCACATCGCTTGGGTCGTATCTAGTAGTCTTAACCTCTTCCCTTTCTTCTGTGCTTCTTCTTCAGCTCTCCAAAACTCTTCCAACTGAATCTTGTGTAGCTTCATTGTTGTTTCATCTTGAGCCTCGTTGCTCTTATAAGGTTGTTTCCTCAAACAATCTCCTCCTTCGTTCCATAACCCGCCTTCAAAATGTGAAGGTGCAAAAGTTCGTAAGTACATTACCCCTTTGAAGCTTTCCGAGTCCAAGATCGCTTTCAACGCGGTTCTAAACGCTTTTCTATACCCGTAAAACATTGTGAGATCGGTTATGTTCGGTAAGTGACAATAATGGCAACCGATGACTGTCTGGTTTTCGTAGTAGACCGATGGACGGTAATGCCAATGGCCAGAGGAGATGATCAAGTAGTCAAAATCTCCCATATCTGCTGTCCAACTCTCGTCGGCCTCATCGAGGTATAGGTCAAAAATATCAGTATGCTTGGGACGGATCTGGCCGGGTTCTGTGGACTTTACCAAGTGCGGTGTCCAAAATGCGGCGATAGTGAAATTGTATGTCTCGTATGTCCATCGTTTGAAATAATCGTCATCCTTAACCGAAGCATCCACCGGATATTCAACCTGGAATGTTAAATCTAGTTTAATCTCGAGAAACTAAGTAATATGAGGAATCTCTAATCCGGACAGATCGAAAAGATGGTTCCAAACTACAATTGGAAATAGTTCTAATTTGGTTTCATTTTTTTTTTAATTTGCACAAATTGTAACCAAAACGAACCAAATCGTACCAAAACAAAACTTGAATTTCTTTTGATTAAAAAATAAAAAGGAAACATTATTATGCTTTGAAACCAAATTCTTAAACAAAACCAATTCAGATAAGATTCGATTCATCAATCAATACACAAAAATCCAAACCAAAATTTAACAAAAAGAAGCCGGACAAGATATCCCTCTTTGATATTGTTTATGCGATTTGACAATACAACCAATGGATACTGTGGAAATGTCAATGTGTATTCTATTCCCTTTTTCAGAATCTTTACACATAAGTAAACTTATTTAATTAAAACATCTAAAATCATTGGACGGACTGCACATTTCTGTTTCAAATTTACTTCTTTTTTTTTTTTTAATTATAAGAAAACATTATTTAAATAATTGTGGCACCGGTGAACCAAAATCACCTTTATGCACGTACTAATCTTGTATTTGTATATAATTAATTGAGTAGTTATATGATTTTATCAAATTTAGGTTATAATAACATACATGTCAATTAATGTATGTATATGCATACACTTCTTAATATAATGGTATATGATCTCAAAGTAATGATGCACATCTAACTTCGTTTATACTACTTTATCAAAAGTGTAACTTCGACTAATAATTAAATCATATATATGTGAGTCTATGATGACCTAATGATTCGAGTTATAGAAGCTCATCGATTAGAATGTTACTTCGAAGTCAAGACTCAAGAGTGATTATATAATATTCTTTGGTACATGAGTACTAAATTATAGTTTACTTATTCTAATGCAATTTATTTGCTCGTTAAACTTAGAATTGTCTAAAGAAGCTTTAACGACCAAAAAAGTGAGTTTAAGGACAAAGTAATACTTTGATCCATTTACATCATATCTTTAATTTCTTATTTTAGAAAATTCAAAATTATGCTAGACAATAAAAATAAGAACTTTATATTGTAAACTAAGCAATATATGTCAAAAAAAAAAAATATAGAGAGCAATATTAAGCATGAACAAAGAAAACCAATAATGTAGGAAAAAAGGTGTTACCTGAGAGAGAAGGCAGATCAAAGACTGCATGTGGTTTCTGCTTACGGAGTCACCAATAAACGCCATAGTTTTACCTCTCACAATCTCAAGAAACCGAAACGGGTCAAAAACCGGCAAACCATCTTCGCACCCGTAAGGTTTCCATTTCCACTTGATGAAATCCGTGTCCGGTCTTCCAAACTTCATGCAGTTTTGGTGTTCGTGTATAGCCCAGCACGTCGTGTTGGTGTAGTAAGGTGCCTCAGGGTTAGGAACCCACTCTCCCGAGAATATGTCGCAGCCCTCGTGTGATGTTACGACGGTGTTTTGGAGCTTGATGATGCTGCTTTGGCTCGGAGGTTGTTGCTTGAGGAAGAAGTTAGGGTCTTCAAGAAAAGGGTAGAGAAGAGGGATGATGGTGAAGAGAGCTATGGCAATGGTCACTACGATGAGTAGCTTTTGTTTACTTGGAAATGTTGCAGAATGAAGAAGCTCCATTGAAAGGAAAGATAGATGATCAGAGAGAGAGAGAGAGATAGGAGAGATTTTGAGAGAGAAAACAGGAAGATCAGATCAGAGTTGGGAAAAAATTTGTTTATAAGTTGTGCATTATTTTTAATCATGAAAGATTTGTGAATTCTTTGTGATACAACAAAAAGAGTAGGTGTCACATCTTAATTATGAGTTTTGATTATTGCAAAATAGCCAGCAGAAGAATTTAAAGTAACCAATCAAACAATAAATTCACAAGGTGATTGACTATTCAGTAATTTGGACGTTTTTTGTCGGCAATTTGGACGTTTAAATGATATTTAGTTCTATATCATATGTAAAGGCTTGATTGGTAAAGCTTTTTGTAGAACTTCATGTTCATTAAAAACCAATCAAGAAATTTTTTAAGAGCATAAAGTATAGCATAGAAGACTTCTTAATGCTCTCCACCTTAATGCTTTTTAATTGAGCTTTTCCAAGACTTAGAGAGGCTTTAAACATATTAAAAGACATATTTGCCCTTAATTATTAAAAACCTAATATATTATTAATAACTAAATTTAAAATATGATATGCATATATACATTAATAATTACAAATTAACATAGAAATACAAACTTAATTTGAACCCAAAATTAAACAACAAGATTCATTCAAAACATAAAAATCATATTGTTTAGGTTATCTAAACCAAAACAAAATTAGAAGAAAATAAAAAGAAAAAGAAAACAAAAATCAAATTGAACACCAAGTTATTTCAAATTCTACACTCATCAAGATTTTTTCCAATTCAAGATTCTAAAATCTTGGGATTTTATGGTTTTTCTATTTTGTAAAATATTGTTATCTTCTAAAAACTCCAAAATGAAGATCATGTATATTTTAGTAATTTTGTATCTCTATGCTCACTGCTCTACCAATCAAATTTTTAATTAAAGCTTACCGCTTTTATAGCATAATGCTTTTAGAGCATAATACAACATACTGCTAATGCTTTATTAAAAACCTTCCCAATCAAGTCCTAAGTTTCACAAGATAATTATTTTTTAAAATAACATGCCTTGTTGTGTTGTATGAATTTAGTTGAGATAATGCAACGACGGAAGTATTACAATTCACTAGGCTACATGTCTTGGTTATAATTTACTTAAGTATTATTTTAGATTTTTTCAACAATTCTTATTTTTGATTATATCAAGCTATTATGCTTTTTCCAACTGTTACAAACAAGTTAAGTAAGATTAGGAGTTAAGACAAACATATATGAGTTTCCTCACCCATGTGGATTCCTTTTGTCTTGTCGTTATTATTAATCAATAGGTAAGAAGGATTTCTGTTTCATTTTATCTTAGACAAAAATTTATGAATCGAGTTAGTACTAATATCACAAACAAGTATACACTATGGTTATCTTTATATATATCAAAACGGTCTAACAAGTAAAATTGGATGTGAATAGGATCTAAGAAACACTCAAAAGCATAGCCTATATATCCATAACGTTATAAAATCATTAATTCGATAAACATGTACATAAAAGATAAAACAATTTATCAACTTGGTAAATCAATACCAAACTGAATAAAACTTAAAACCAAACTTACTTGTTCATGATAATATATAAAACTATTAAACTCTAATATCCCTAATTATTGACGTTAAAAAAACGCCTTTAATTTTTATTAAGTAATAACACACATTAAGGCAGTCTTCCAAATATCTGGTCGCATCACTAAATCTTCATATGATTCTGTAGCTAATAACATACAATACTTACATGTAGGAAAATCGCATATTCGCATTGTTGTTTGTTGTTTGTTGTTTGTTGTTTTCTCAGTTTCTTGCAAAATTTGACGAAATTGTCTGTTTTGGTCCAAATCAGGCAATATATTTTTGGACACAAGGTCAGCAATGTTGTTGCCGCTGACCTGATCACTTGACTCCTCATTTGAGTTGCAACGAACTAGTCTCTCTGATTCGGGTTTGGCTCCTGCGAATCTGTCCATAATTGCTAATTAAATCTATAAGGTACCGAATTAGCTTTGATTTTTTTTATATGTTCAACTGTGCCAAGAGTTATTTATAAGGTTTTGACGATATTACGAGTTTTGTGTTAGAATGGGAATAACAATTCCTAAAAGAAATTGGATTATATGAATTACAAAAGATAAAATTATCATCTCTCTTTCTTTTACTTTTCTTGATATTATCAATCCAAAATTTTGAATATGCATGCGACTTCGGATAGTTCGGATAATTCGGTTTCGGTTTCTCGGGTATTCAGTTAATTTGAAAAATGAAATATCTACCGAAACTAACCAACTAACATTTCGGTTCGGTTTGGTTAGGTTCGAAAATGTTTATTTCGGTTATTGCAAATCGGGTAATTCGGTTCACACAGACATCAAACAACAATCATCACCTATTCATCGATGTAATCTAAAATAAACCACAATCATCAATCCAGTTCATCATCATCAATTAATCAGCATCAAGCAAACCTCAATCATCATCATTCATCACCATTGATAGAGTAGAAGTCATAACTCGTAGTCTCATACTACTAAAGTACCAATAGAAGTCATAATCAGTTCAGCAAGAGATAAAGGGAGATAATATGTTCTAAAAACAGAAATGATAGAGAGAAATACAAGTTTGTTGTTCTAAAGACATAGAGTGAGATAAAAGGCTTTAATCCGTTTGAGGACCGACTGTGTTTGTCACCTTGTCTGATGCAAAGAAAAAAAAGAAAGAAAGAGCGTCATTAGTTATTAGAATTACATTGGCTGATGTAAATGAGATCAAGTGTATCTCTAATTCCAGCTTGAACCTCTAATTCCATCTCCAACTCACGGATCTATTAATGGTTGTGTCTCACTCTTTGAAGCTACACAAAAAAAAAAAATGATATTCAGTTATCAATCATTAAAGAGATAATAACTTATAGAAAGCAAGAAATAGATTACCTAAGGACTCATGGAACTCTACTTACTTCAAACATTTGAACTAAGTTTGCTAGCTTTTTAGCATGAATGGTATTCGTCAACCATTGTTGAGTGCAAATCAAAGCTTCAATCATGTAAAGTGTCAAACAACTTCGAAAAGGATCCAAAATGCGACCACTTGTGCTATCAATGTGACAGTAAGGTTTTGCAAAACAAAACAAACAATGTGTGATAGTAAGGTTTTGCAAAACAAAAAAACGCTTTTTTCAGTTATTATAAGACGGAGACACGTGGGTCGTCTACGTGGAAGCTACAAAGCCACAATCGTTTCTACAGTTGTGATTGTGAAAGGTCTCTCATTTTTTTCCCGAAGATAGCGAGTTCAAGTTTCTAAGAATTCTGCAGTTTCAATTTGTTAATCGCTTACCCAAGTTTCAATTCATTCTCAGGGTACGATACTTGAGCTACTCAGCGTTAGGGTTAATTGTACGATGTTTAGGTCTCTGATTTGGAAACGATCACAGGCTTCAGTCGTCACGATGTCGTGAGTTCTTCTTCCAAGGTTTTTCGAATTCTATAGAATGTTGTTTGAATAAAGCATTCATTTTTATTGCTATTAGTTTGATTCTGTCGGGAAAAACGCCTACCAGAGACTAATCACTTCTAGGGATTTTTCATTTTTGGGGCATTGGCTCTGTCCCAATAATTTGAATCTTACTGCTGAATTGTGTGATTTCTTCATTAAATCATAGATATATGTTGCACATACTGATGATGGTCTTGTCTTTATCTCTTTGGCAGTTCAATCACTCAGAGAGGAAACGAAAGGCTTTTGTCTGAAGCCGCTGGTTCACATTCAAGAGATAAAGTAATTGACCATAACTTTTTTCATTTCTTTTGACTGTGATGAGACATTGTGATAAGAGACTTCCTTAATTCCGATTGCCATATTAGAAATTTAGTTTATAATAGAATTAGTTGAAATAAGAGAGTGTAGAGTTGTCTTTGGTTATGAGGTTATTGTTGTTGGGAAGTCTCTTGGTTTCTATTTGAGAATTCTCTTTGATTCAATCTCTGTTTGTTTTTGTTTGTCAGTTTCAGTTACAGATATCGTTGGGTTGATTCCTTTGTTTTTCTGGTTGTTCGACGTTTATCATTAGTGCAATGCAAAGAAATTTGTTCACAAACTGTCTCTCTTTTTTTCTCTGAACCTATCACATTGTTTTGTCTTGAATTGCAGATATTGGTTTTGGGAGGAAATGGTTATGTAGGTTCACATATATGCAAGGAGGCACTGAGACAAGGTTTCTCTGTATCTAGTCTTAGCAGGTATTTGTATCATTACTGGCTTTAAATCTGACGTGTTGCTCATAGACCATCTTTTCGTAGCTTAACTTTATTCTTTGCCCTGTTATTAGGTCTGGAAGATCTTCTCTGCATGGTTCATGGGTCGATGATGTAACCTGGCATCAAGGTATTCTCAAGATCTGAATACACATTTCACTTTGTTCATCTTTAAAAAACAAAAGACTTCGATAAATGACTCGGTTTCTGTTTTCTACTAAAACAATAGGCGATTTGCTTTCACCCGATTCTCTGAAGCCTGCACTAGAAGGAATTACATCTGTGGTAATTAAGAAATCTCCTGAAAAGTTACTTCATCATGTGGTTCCTTTCAATCGCACCTCATATGGAAACTTGTGCAGATTTCATGCGTTGGTGGTTTCGGTTCCAATTCACATATGGTCAGAATTAACGGGACTGCAAACATTAATGCTGTTAAAGCTGCAGCAGAACAAGGTCAATTTTCATAGATTGTGATTAATTTTAAGGCCATCTTTGTTTGTATGGGGGGCAAAAATATATAGATATCTATTTATCTGTGTGTTCTTTTGCAAACTGACAAAAAAAGAAGCTTGTTATATTATGTTCAGGTGTGAAAAGATTTGTGTATATATCAGCTGCGGATTTTGGTGTCATAAATAACTTGATTCGAGGATATTTCGAAGGGAAGGTACTTCTTCTTATTCTTTTTCTTTTTGGCTTTTTTTCTTAGTTATTACATATATCTTTGATCAGTTTATTTATAAATCTGCAGAGAGCAACTGAAGCTGAGATTTTGGATAAATTTGGAAACAGAGGTGTGTAAATTTCTCTCACTTATGTTAAACTCGCTCGCTATATTATGCGTGTTCATTATATTGTTCACTGATAAGTTGTTGTTTTTTATGCTTTCTTAGGAACAATTTTAAGGCCAGGATTTATACACGGGACTCGTCAGGTCGGTAGCATGAAGTTGCCACTTAGTCTCATTGGAGCTCCACTAGAAATGGTAAAGAAGATATGCATCAATCTTGGTTTGTTTTGAAAACAATATTTTAGATAAAAGTGTGAATCTTATGTCTCAAACATTTTTATCATTTGCAGGTTTTGAAGCTGTTCCCAAAAGAGGTGACGAAACTTCCTCTGATCGGGCCACTTTTATTACCTCCAGTCAATGTGAAGTACGTTGCAGGAACTGCGGTAAAAGCTGCAGTCGATCCCGAGTTCGCATCTGGAATCATCGATGTGTACGGGATCCTTCAACACGGTCACTGAAAACGACATGGTCTTAACAAAAGTTTCTCCTTATTATGGTTTTAAATGTCTAAATTCAAATGTTACAACCATAGTCTCTAGTTCTGCCACCAAATAAAATTTAAAACTGAAGCAGCTTCATTCAATAGAGATTCAATTTTTTTAGTGGCGTGCCGAAACCAATTAACAATGTCAAGCATCGAATTGTAGAGGGAAAGAGAGTTTCGTTTTGATTAATCTTCCACTGTTTGGCCTTCGAGTTGATTAACCGGGTTTTTTATCTAAGAACCGGGCTGAACCATAACCGTGTCTAATCCTTGACCCGATTTTAATTTCAAAACGAGTCGAACCGGACTTAAAGGTTTATAAGGCCTAACCTAGAGTGTGCTTTCGTTGTCGTGCTTTTCATTTCCCGGGCTTTCGCTTTTCATCGTTTCGCTTTTCAGCTCTCGAAATCGAAACAATCTGAAATCGCGATTCAAATAGAGAGAGAGGGAGAGAGAGTCTAGGGTTTTTTTCGTATGGTACAATTTCGGACTCGAGAATCTTAGGTTTCACTGTTTCAGGTCAGTTGTTTTTTCTTTCTGTCGATTGAGGAAATTCAACTTTGTTTCAATATTTTGTTAGCGAATCGAAATCGTCTATTCTTCTTTTGGGATTTGTTTTTTCAGCAGTGCCTTTTCTTTTTTCGTCTCTGTCTTCTTTGTAAGTTGATTTTGCTTAATTTTTGTTGTTTGTTTTGGTTTTACTGTTAATTTTCAGTCATAGGGTTTGTTTTGGAGAGAAGAGATAGTGTGAAACCGATGATTGCTTTTGATTTGAGATTGGATTTAGAAGTTTCTATTTGATCAGATTCTAGTTTTTCGATTCTTCTATTTTGGTTTTAGGGTTAGCTTTTGCATTGCCCAGATTCAAAGTTTTAAGCTTTTTAAGTTTCTAATTCTCGATTCTACATTGTTTCCCCCTACCAGTTCTATTTTGATATCTGGGGATTTCATACAAATTTTTTGAAACTTTTCAGGTTAACCTTTTGAAAAATCACTGACTGCTGAACAACAATGTCTGAACGTCGTGCTAAGCGTCTCAAAATCTCCAGAGGGGAAGATGACTTTTTGCCTGGGAATATAATCGAAATCGAGCTTCACAATTTCATGACATTCAATCACTTGGTATGCAAACCTGGGTCACGTTTGAACCTTGTAATTGGACCAAACGGATCAGGTAAGAGTTCTCTTGTCTGTGCCATTGCACTTTGTCTTGGTGGTGAACCTCAGCTTCTTGGGAGAGCAACTAGTGTTGGTGCATATGTTAAGCGTGGGGAAGATTCTGGCTATGTCAAGATCTCTCTGAGAGGAAACACGAACGAAGAAAATTTTACGATTTTCCGTAAGATCGATACACGTAACAAGTCGGAGTGGATGTTCAATGGAAACACAGTTAGTAAGAAAGAGGTAGTTGAGATCATCCAGAAATTTAACATTCAAGTTAACAATCTTACGCAATTCCTGCCACAAGACAGGGTTTGCGAGTTCGCTAAGTTAACGCCTGTGCAGCTTTTGGAGGAGACAGAAAAAGCTGTTGGTGATCCTCAGTTGCCAGTTCATCATCGGGCGCTTGTTGAGAAAAGCCGTGAACTGAAGCAGCTTGAGAGAGCTGTGGAGAAAAATGGAGAGACGCTGAATCAGCTTAAAGCTCTTGTTGATGAGCAAGAGAAGGATGTGGAACGTGTTAGGCAGAGAGAGTTGTTTTTGACTAAGGTTGATTCTATGAAGAAGAAATTGCCATGGCTAAAGTATGATATGAAAAAGGCTGAGTACATGGATGCTAAGAAGAGAATGAAGGAAGCCCAGAAAAAATTGGATGAAGCTGCAAGGAATTTGAACAGCATGAAGGAACCTATTGAAAAGCAAAAGAAGGAGAAAGCAGAGATAGACTCAAAATGCAAAAAGGTGAAGAATCTCCTGGATGCAAATGGGAAAAACCGGGGTGACTTGCACGAGAAAGAAGATGAGGCAGAAGCACGTGTAGTGGCAACATACAAAGAACTGGAGGAATTGAAGAAACAAGAAGAGCATCGCCAAGAAAGGATTCTGAAAGCTACTGAGGATCTGGTTGCTGCGGAACGAGAACTCCAAAACCTGCCTGTATATGAACGTCCTGTAGCCAAACTTGAAGAATTGAGCTCTCAGGTTACAGAGCTGCATCAGAGCATAAACCGAAAGAAGAATCAGAAGGTGGACAACGAGAGGCTTTTGTCTCAGAAGAGATATACCCTGAGGCAGTGTGAAGATAAGTTGAAGGACATGGAGAATGCAAATAACAAACTCTTGAATGCGCTATGTAACTCTGGAGCTGAAAGGATATTTGACGCATATCAATGGGTGCAAAAGAATCGTCATGAGTTTAAAAAGGAAGTATATGGTCCCGTTTTGGTAGAGGTTAACGTTCCAAATCGAGAGAACGCTTGCTATTTGGAGGGTCATGTTCCTAATTATGTCTGGAAGTCTTTTGTCACTCAGGATCCCGAGGACCGTGATATGCTGGTTAGAAATCTAAAACGATTCGACGTTCCTGTTCTAAACTATGTGGGCAATGGTTGCAATCAAAAGGCTCCCTTTCATATTTCTGATCAGATGCGTTCTCTTGGGATCCATGCTCGGCTTGATCAAATATTTGATGCTCCTGACGCCATCAAGGAGGTTTTAACTTCCCAGTTTGGTCTGGATGACTCGTACATTGGATCGAAGATTACCGATCAGAGGGCTGAAGAAGTCTCCAAGTTGGGTGTTAGAGATTTTTGGACACCAGAAAATCACTACCGGTGGTCTTCCTCAAGGTATGGTGGTCATTCCTCTGCAAGTGTAGATTCTATACATCAATCACGTCTTCTATTATGTGGGGTGGACAATGGAGAGAATGAGAAACTGAAATCAAGAAAGGAGGAATTAGAAGTCGCTATTTCATTCATAGAGGAAACATACAAGAGTCTTCAAACAGAGCAAAGACTTTTGGAAGAGGAAGCAGCTAAACTTCATAAAGAGAGGGAGGAGATAGTTAATGTTTCGCATCTGGAGAAGAAAAAACGCCGTGAGTTGGCAGCCCGTTACCAGCAAAGGAAGATGAAGCTAGAATCCTTGAAGCAAGAGGAGGACATGGATGCTTCAGTTGCTAAGCTGATTGATCAGGCTTCCAGAGCTAATGCTGACCGCTATACATATGCGATATATCTCAAGAAATTGCTCGTGGAGGCTGTTGCTTATAGGTGGAGTTATGCCGAGAAGCATATGGCTTCTATTGAATTGGAAAGAAAGATCAGAGAGTCGGAAATCAATATCAAACAATATGAGAAAATGGCACAGCAGCTATCTCTCAGCGTTGAGTATTGTAAGAAAGAGGTAGAAGGAAAGCAGCTGCAGCTAGCAGCTGCCAAGAGGAATGCAGAATCTATTGCAACCATCACACCTGAACTTAAAAAGGAGTTTATCGAGATGCCTACCACAATCGAAGAATTGGAAGCGGCTATACAAGACAATATGTCTCAAGCCAATTCGATCCTTTTCGTAAACGAGAACATACTCCAAGAGTATGAACATCGCCAAAAACAGATAGATACTATTTCCACAAAGCTCGAAGCTGATAAAAGAGATCTGGGCATATGCTTGAAAGATATCGATTCGCTAAAGGAGAAATGGCTTCCAACGTTGAGACAGCTTGTTGCTCAGATAAATGAAACTTTCAGCCACAACTTTCAAGAAATGGCTGTTGCAGGAGAAGTTTCATTGGATGAGCGTGACACTGACTTTGATCAATACGGAATACATATCAAGGTGAAATTCAGGGAGTCAGGGCAACTACAGGTTCTAAGTTCTCACCACCAATCTGGAGGAGAGCGTTCTGTCTCAACTATCCTTTACCTCGTCTCTCTTCAAGGTCTGACAAACTGTCCTTTCAGGGTTGTTGATGAGATTAATCAAGGTAAAAAGGTGTAATGCTTTTATTTACTTTTCAAAACTGCCACGAAACATCAATCTAATTTCTAAAATCTGTGATTGCTTCTGCAGGTATGGATCCTATAAACGAAAGGAAGATGTTTCAACAATTGGTTAGAGCTGCTAGCCAACCAAACACACCACAGTAAGTTGTCCTTTTTCAATAACCTTGGAAATTGCTCTCAAGCTTTGAAATTTGTGCGTTACAAATAAGAAACATTGTGTGGTCTTTTTCTTGTAGGTGCTTCTTACTGACCCCAAAGCTCTTGCCGGAGCTAGAATACAGTGAAGCCTGTAGCATTCTGAACATCATGAACGGTCCTTGGATCGAGCAGCCTTCAAAAGTTTGGAGCTTTGGTGATAGTTGGGGCAATCTCATGAGACGAACCGAAGCTAGTCAATGTTCTTAACTTCATCATCTTTCTATTTCGGGTTTTCGAAAAAACAAATGTATTTATGTTGCTATTAAACCAGCCGGTCAGACCAGATTGAATCTGAACCGAATTCGTGTTCTTTTGGTATACATTTTCTCTGAAAAAAGTAAAAAGTTCCATGGGGATAAATGCTGAAGCTTTTTTTTTTATGTATATATATCTCGAACGTGATAAAATACGCGTATGAGTGATAGATGTGATCTCCAACGTCTCCTTTCTCTTTTCCGAGTTCCTTCCTTTCTCCATTGTTTTCTTCAGATTTCAATTTTGCTGTGAAATTTAGAGTACGCGTCTCCTTGATCGTCTTATTTTATTTCAGAAAGTTAAGGTTTTGGATACGACCCTCTTGATCTGACACCGGAATGTTGGTGGGTTTCGAATTTTCTCCGACAATCTTTTCACTTTTTATTTCTGGATCGTTGTTGTCTTCTTCTAGTGGGAAGAACTGATTACCATTTGAGTATATATCTCTTCTTCAGCATTTTCCTGCTGTTTGCGTTTTTGGTGCTGCACTATATTTATATCACCATGGATCAAATTCTATCTACAAAGCCCTTGAATTATTTGCTGATGCGTTTTTCTGCAAATGCCCTTTTAAGTCATATTGAGATCAAAGCTCCAAGATCTTTGATGATGATCTGAGGTCTGATTCAATACTTGATCACAATATTGGGGATATTAAGATTTTTTTAGTATGTTGGTCTTTTTCAGGTTCGTTAAATGGAGAGAAAAATAACAGATGACAGTGAACCAGGACCAGTCCCTCTGCTTGTACCGGTTGATAGATTTGGGTTTCTGAAACAGGAACATGGCAATTCTTCTCCTCATCGTTTCACCAAGACTAAATCATCTAGTAACTATGACAAGTATGTCTCACTAAAAAATTGTTATTGTTGTTGAGAACCAGTATCTTTGTGCTTTGTTATTTAACCATGGATCCTAAATTCTTTAGGGAGGAGAGAAGAGTAACAAAATGGAGGAAGATGATTGGAACTGGAGGTAGTGATTGGAAGCATTACGTTAGGAGAAAACCTCATGTTGTCAAGAGACGAATTAGAAAAGGGATCCCTGATTGCTTAAGGGGTCTCGTCTGGCAATTGATCTCTGGAAGTCGAGACCTTTTGCTTATGAATCCCGGTGTTTATGAGGTAATCATAATCTCCTTGTCTGTCTTTGATACGTTTCGTTTTCTTTGGCTTCATTGCTGGAAAAAAAAAAAACTGGTAATACTCTTGATTTCATTATAGCAACTGGTGATTTATGAGACATCAGCATCAGAACTTGATATCATTAGGGATATCTCTCGTACTTTCCCATCACATGTTTTCTTCCAGAAGAGACATGGACCAGGCCAAAGATCGTTATACAATGTTCTAAAAGCATACTCTGTTTATGACAGAGATGTCGGATACGTTCAGGTCTTTCCAGAATTTTTTTTCCTTTCCTCTTGTTTCCCCGAGATGGTACTAAAGACTCATGGTTCTAAACACAATTTGCAGGGAATGGGTTTCGTAGCCGGTTTGTTGCTTCTTTATATGAGCGAAGAAGATGCCTTCTGGTTATCAGTTGCATTACTAAAAGGAGCTGTTCACTCCCCAATGGAAGGATTGTATCAGGTGAGGCTTTCTTTACTCTAGAAGATGCCAATACTGTAGCTACTTGCCTCTTGAATTACGGTAGTTTGAAAACGATAGAGCCGCTTAATTGATTGAGGGATAGTAAGAAAAAGACTTAAAGTCAAATAAATAAAAAATCCTTTCCTTCATGAATTAGTTAGTTTATGACTGCTTTTTCAAATTCTGTGTCAACTATCCTGTAGAGACTTTTTATTCTTTTGTTCTGATTAGAGTCTTCATGATTAGCGGTTCATTCTCTGTCAATGCTTCTCACTGAAGTTATGATAGTAACTCTTTGGAACATTATGCCTGAAAACAGAATTTCAATTCCACGGCGATTTTAATGATATAAGATGTATTTGATTTGTGTAAATGTAGGCAGGGCTTCCTCTTGTACAGCAATATCTATTACAGTTTGATCAGTTGGTAAGGGAGCTAATGCCGAAACTTGGAGAACATTTCACTCAAGAAATGATCAATCCGAGTATGTATGCAAGTCAATGGTTCATAACTGTCTTTTCGTATTCATTTCCTTTCCCTTCGGCTATACGAATCTGGGATGTGTTTCTAGCTGAGGTAATTCAAATTCAACATCTTACAATCTCAAAAGTCTCTTTCTTTTGTAACATATCTTTCTTTTCTTTTCTTTTGTTTGTCGGTATAGGGTGTTAAAGTTGTGTTCAAAGTTGGTTTAGCATTGTTGAAGTATAGTCATGATGATTTGGTGAAATTGCCATTTGAGGAACTCATGCATGCTCTGAGGAATTTCCCTGAAGATGCCATGGATCCTGATACCTTGCTTCCATTGGCTTATTCCATTAAGGTTCTTCTCTCTTTCCTACTCACAAACATTAAAAAGCTATCTCCTTTAGATACTTGAAACTGATGCTCTGTGTCACTGTCTGTTTTTGTTATGAATCTCCTCCAGGTATCAAAGCGTTTGGAAGAAATGAATCAGGATAGTGAGAGGGCCCTAGCTAAACCGGCTCAAACGGTCAACCCGGTTCAGCTATAGGGTTTGATATTCTTGAACCGAATCAAATCGAAACCGAATTCACGAAGATTCTTCTTATTCTTTTTTTTTTTTAATGCAAATTTTATCTTTCTCTCTCTTTTTTACAACTCGTGTGTGAAAACAATAGAAGTTTTTCTTTTGTAAAAAATTTCTGACATGTTGTGAAAGTCAATTATATACGCACCGAAGAATTAAAATTTATGGTGGAGTCATGTCATTATGCGTGCGTAATGCTATTATGTTTTCACATAAATAGAACTTCGCAATGAAAAAATTGATTCCAACATTGATACATTCATCTACTACAATAAAATCTCTTTATTTTCATATTTCGGTAATATAATCATATATATATACACGCTTTTATAAGTTATCAAACGATCACTCGATCGTTATATTGTGATCTGCAGGTTCTATTCGAGGAGTTCTGGCAGCGGAATCTATTCACGGCAAAGTTACTATTCACATCCGATCTCACGTTACCACGTAAGGCATTATTTCAGGGACTATTCACGCCAGAATTACTGTTCACGCGAGTGCTTGTCATCAGGAATTCTGTTACCGGATTTTCTTAAAATCAAGCGGTAAGACATTCGGTTAATCAGGAAGTTCCTTTATTAAATAAACTAAAATGTATGGTAGCGCTGCTCTTACATTTAATATTGACAGTGGTTGTTTAAGCTCATTATTTATCGTAGAGGCGGCTCTTCGCTTTCTAATATTACGGGTTGGTTATACCACCCAGGAAGTTTATTCTATTGGGATTATGCCACTGGAAATTTATTGATTTATTTTCGATTCACAGATGGATGACTCTTTCATAATATCCGGACTAGCCAAATGATTTATTTTATGTTTTTTTTATTGATTAATATTTTTGATATAACGCTTTATAATCTTCATAAAATTTAAAGTTTTATTCATATCAAAGTTATTTGAGATTTAAGGACGGTTTCATCCCATGTCTCAACGCGATCTTGGATAGGCCATCGGATTACGTTAATACTAAAAAGTTAATCGTAAACCAGAGTTTGCGGAGATCTCACCAAATCCGTAGGATTTGTTGAAAATAACTTTTAAAAGTAATAAAAATAAATTAAATCATGTCATCATAATATTACTGTATTAATCATATATCACTCATTTGAATCTGGTAAAACATTTGATCGCATGTTAGAATATTTCTGATCGATTTTTAAAAACCCCAGCGTCATGCTTTTTCCAACTAGGAATAGTGATTTTTCAATCATAAATACACCCTCATTCACTCATTTCTTCTCATTCCATTCACATAAGAAATTTGTTTAGATATCATTTGTAATATGTTTCGCTTTTGTTTAATGTTTTGTTTAGTTTTAATTATTATAGCTATTTATGGCCTATTCGTTGGGAATTTTACCCGCGGAGAGTTTGCCTTAAGCATGGGTTTAATGTTTTATGCGATATTTATGTTTGTAATCGCTTTGTTTGTTTAAATATGTAATCGATTTAATAAAAGCGTTAATAAAATAAAATTCGGTTTTATTTTTTAGATAATGGCAAATATTGAGAACTTCGTTTCTTCTCAAAATAACTGCAATACATAGTGGACCGATATGGGTATATCTTGGATCGGAAAAACTTTCCGATACCATAAAAAAGCAACCCTCACGAAGAAAGCGAAATCGTGATATTCGAGGAAACATTTAGATGAAAATCTAATTCATGATTATGCTGATAAAAGACCAGCGAGTTATGGAAAGCTCTTAAAGAAAGGTTTGATAATCAAAGGCGATAACTCTCCGCATCTCGGATGAATGGCAACGAGATTTCGGATTATGAAAAGGTGGAGACATTTAATTCTGCTATGTTGAGAATAGCGCCAATTGGAATATTGTGGAAAATCCGAAGCGAAATGCTTGAGAAAACTTATCTCACTTTCATAAAAACCACTATATCTGAAGCAATCGAAATCGCGGATATAAAGGTTTTCGAGTTGATTGTGGCTCTTATGATATGAGAAGAACGATGAACTTCTTATCGAAACAATGCTCATGGAACCAAAGCATTCCCGAAGTGAATGCAATGGAAACAAAATATCAGAGCAGGATATCAAACAAATCGGGGTCGTGGTCGTGGCCGTGGCCGTGGACGTGGTCGTGGTCGTGGACGTGGACGTGGATTCACACCCCCACAAAGAAAGGAAGTCCTTTAAATGGATCCGACCGAACAATCTTCCCGAGGAAAGAAATTCAAGAAAATACCACCGAGCGTGAAGGCGTCATTACGATGCGGATCGGACATTGGTCTCGAGTGTGTCGTCCTCATCTTTGTAAATTATACAAAGAGTCACTCAAGGGCAAAGGAATGAAGTAAATTTAAATGAGAATCTTGAGGAACAACGTACCGATTCTTGACTTTGCTGATGAGCTTGACCATGAATATGTAAAGCGGTGTAGTGAAGCTGCGAAGTTCAAGTAATGCCATTAATAATTATGTACTTTTATTTTTCAATAATAATATTATATTTTCAAATAAATGCATCATGATTTCGTTATGAATTTTTTTATTGTGTGTTTTTATTAATAATAATTGTTTTGTGATTTTATTAATAATATTTGTTACAGAAATGAATCATAATCTGAAAGGAAACAATGCCCATGAAATGGTAAGAGAAATATGCATACCGAGATAGTGGAATAACGCACTTTAGAAACAAGAGATCTTCTCGATTTAAAATCCAAAAATATAATTGTTAACACGATATCAGGTCTGAGGCGTGATAGAAGGAAGCTGGTAAAGCCAGATTTTCGTTCGAATGGAGCGAAATTTTCCATTGATAACGCCTTATATGCTCCAAATTCAAAAGGAATTTGTTGAGTTTTAAAGACATATATCTTCAGGATATGATACTCGTCTGCATGAGAATGGAAAGAAGTATATGTATATATTTTCCGATGAATCGGGAAAAAGTTATTAAAGAAAAATTACCAAAACTCCTTGGTTTGCAAACGTATATAGATGTAATAGAATCACATCTTGTGGTTAAAAGAAATCAGAGAAGATTTCATATTGTGGCATGATCGCTGGTCAGGCCTGATGATGCGAAGAATAATAGAGAACTCACATCGTTCCACTAAAATCCGGAGATTGATACGGGAAATAAAGCGACATGTGTTGCGTTTCTCTTGGAAAATTAATCATAAGGCATTCGCCACTCAAGATTGATAAAGAATCACCAAAATTCCTTGAGCGAATTCAGGTGATATATGTGGACCGATTCATCCACCATGTGGACCATTCCAATATTTTATGGTTACGATTGAGTCAAGATGGTCGCATGTTTGTCATTATCATCTCGTAATATAGCATTTGCGAGATTTCTAACTCGAATAATCAAGCGAGGCACGGTTCCCAGTTATCCCATTAAAGTTAGTAGGCAATCTGGTGAATTCACATCCCAATCATTTAATGATTCTTGTATGGTAGCGAGGGATTGAAGTTGAGCATCCAGCATGTTCACACTCAAAATGGGTTGGCTGAATCATTGATTAAGCGTAGATTAATTGCAGACCATGATAATGAGATCAAAACTCCAACATCGTATGGGGACATGCTATTTTGCATGCGAAGCAATTAGTCGGATAAGACCGTGCGTACCATAAATATTCCCATTCATTAACGTTCGGTCGAGAACAGAATATTTCTCATCTAAGAATTTTTGGTTGTGCGGTATATGTGCGTAGCACCACCCACGTCTGAGATGGGACAAAGAAGGTTGGGAATATATATTGGTTGTGATTCTCCATCATCATACGATACACAGAACCGCATGGAGATGTTTTTACGCGTTTTGCCGATTGTCATTTTGATGAGAAAACATTCCCGGTTCTAGGGGGAGAGAATAAACAAGTAGAGAAGGATATCAAGTGGTGTGTACCATCATTGTTACACTTTGATCCTCCACAAACGATCGGGCTGGAAGTTCGACGGATCATAAATCTGCGAGAACATTGCAAATCAGCTACGATGCGTTTGCGAATCTGGTATAAATCACACATACCAGCTGCAAATGCTCTGCCGAATTGAAATACCACATGAAGGTGGAAGCGGATGATACACGTGAGTCAGAATGCGCTGAGCGTGGTAGACTTGTTGGTTAAGGATAAAAATCTAGAAAAGAAAGGAAGCTGAAAAGCATAATGATCCCAAAATAGCAGAAAATATTTTGGAAGAAACAAACCATGAGAGCGATCATAACGGAAACTCATAATCACGAAGATAATCATGATAATCCGAAGATAATCATGAGATTTCCATCAATTATGCCTCAATGGGAAAATATGGAATCGACATGAAGTTGATAGCATCGATGCGTTTTCATATACCTTATTGCAAAGGAAATATGTGATGAAAAGCGATGATTTAGAGCAAAATGCATACAAGTCGAGAAAAGACATAGGCCAAAATGGAAGGATCTTATGCAAGTTGAACTTGATTCCCTCATAAGCAAAAGTATTCGGACTATTGTACTCCACTGAAGATGTGAAACGTCGGATATAAATGGGTATTCGTTAGAAAGCGAAATGAGAAAAACGAGATTATGAGATATAAAGCTCGCCTCGTGGCAGTTTTTCTCGACCGGAATTGATTACGAGGAAACATATTCTCCGTTATGGATGCAATGCGTTTAGATTACTAATGAATCTAGCAGCTAAAGAGAATTTAGAAATGCGTCATGGATGTAGTCACGACTTACTATGGATCATTGATCTAATATCATATGAAAATTCCCGATGGGTTGAAATGCCGAAGCATTAAGTTAAACCCAGAGAGTTATGTGCATAAAATTGCAAAGATCATTATATGGACTAAAACGATGCAGGCGTATGTGGTATAATCGCTGAGTGAACACTTGATGAAAGAAGGATATGTAAGCGATCTTATATGTCCATGTGTTTTCATCGAAAACAACATCGGTTTCTTAATCGCGATATATGTTGATGATCTAAATATGATCGAACTCGAGCGAAATACGGAAGCATCAAATTACTTGAAAGGAGAATTTGAGATGAAAGATCTCGGCGACAAAGTATTGTCTTGGCTCAAATTGAGATCTCAGGGTATATTTATCAATCCACATATACCAAAGAGTGTTAAAAGATTTAACATGGATAAGGCAACTCCTCTCGGCACATGGTCGTGAGAACACTGAATGTTCATAATGATCCATTCACCACACAGGAAAATGAAGAGATACTTGGCAAAGTGCCATATCTAAGTGCGATTGGAGCTCTTATGTATCTGGTAATTATCTTAGACAGGCATATCATTTGCCGTTAACCTTTTAGCGAAGATATAGTTATCCCCTAAAGACATTGGAATGGGATTAAACATGTCTTTCGATATCTTCAGAACGATTGATTTAGGATTATTCATCTAACAATTCAAATGGTCAAATGATTGGTTTTGCAGATGCAGGTTATCTATCGGATCCTCACAGATCATAGGCGAGGATATGTATTTACGATCGGAGCACTGATATCGGCGTTCGAAAGCAGGCGCTTGTGGCTTCTTAAATCATCTTTGAGATCATTGCACTCCATGTAGTAGAGAATGTGTATGGTTGAGATCGATCGAGACACATTCAATGCGGAATCCACGTAAACACGAGCAACGATTCTCATGAAGATAATCTTTGCGTGTGTCGTCAACGAAAGAAGGATTAAATCAAAGTGATAGACCAAACATATCCTCAGAAGTTCTTCTCATATACCCAAGAACTTGAAAAGAATAAAGAAATTGAAATGCGATATGTCGGATCGGCAACTGATCTCTTCGAAATCCTACCCGCCTCGGTGTTGAAAACATGTCCACATTGGAATGCGTCATCGCGAGACATATGAGATGATGTAATTCGAGGGCTGCGTGTTATCTTTCTTTTCGCTATGAGGTTTTTGTCATTGGGTTTCATAAGGGTTTTTAACGAGGCAACAAAGGCAAGCAGAAGCCTTGCAGAGTGACATTGGTCTCGAGGGAGTGTTGTGAAAGTCGATTATATCGCCGTCCGAAGAATTAAAATTTATGGTGGAGCCCATCATTATGCGTGCGTAGTAAGCTCATTATGTTTTCACTATAAATGAGGCTAAGCAATGAAAAAATTGATTCCAACACATTCAATACATTACAATCTCTCTAATAAAATCTCTTTCTTTTCATATTTCGGTAATATAATCATATATATATACACCGTTTTTATAACACGACACAACTTTTATATTCTCCTTTCTTTTTAGGGCATATAATTGGAATTTAACTTTTTTGGAAAAAAAAGTCAAATTTTAATAGAAAGCTCAAGCTATCTGAATTATCTCTTTTCTTGAAGAATGTGTTACTTCTTTTTCACATGTGTGACTTTGTTGTGATAATGGTGATTTACTCGAATTCAAATCCAAATCCTACTCTTTCTACCTCTTTAAATCCAGTCTGGTTGGTTTGATTGAGGCGAAGATAACGTTTGCGTCAAGCACAAACCTTTTAATTAAACTCTTAAAAAATGCAGCAACCCCTTCACTCCAAATCACTTCTTCCTCTTAAAGCTTCGAGAGTTTTGATTCAAGTCTTTGCAATTTCCTGATTCGTTTTGGATCTCGGTTCAGTTTTGTCTGATATATGTATCCACTGATAGTTATTGCTCTGATATTAAAATTTCAGAAGATAATGAAAGAGGTAAAGGAGGCTTTTTCTTCTTACTTTCAATTGCTTAGAGAAAGGATCTTTGGCTCAAAATTTACTTCCATTTCTGGCTCCATCAATCCACATAATGGATCTTCGAGACCCATTTGTGTTATCACTGGTGTAAGTGAAGTAATGTTTACTTGCAATTTGCTTAGAACAAAGGATCTTTGGCTCAAAAATCTACTACCTATTCTTGTTGCATAAAAACTTCACACTTGTGTTATCACTGGTTGTGTGAATCATTGCTTTGATTATGTCATGTTGTAATGTAAAGTAATGCCTCCAATTTTAATTGTAGACTTCTTTTGTTTTTATATTGTGTCTATAGATTTTGATTTCAGGCTACTACTGGGCTTGGTAAGGTGGCCACTGCATTTGCTCTTGCAGAGAAGGGTTTCTACGTCATTCTTGGTAAATAAATCTATGATGCATTGCTTCCTAAAGTGATAATGTATCAGTATGGGATAATGTATTGCTCTGATACAAAATTCCTTTTCTTGGCTTTATGACAGACATTGAAGGAAATTAAGAGCAAGAACAAAGATGCCCAACTCAAATATTTCGAAGCTGTCATGATGTCTTCTATTCAATCAATCTTGAAGTTTAAAAACTCTCTAGAAAAATGGCTCTCGAACTCAGAATTACATTCTTCGATTTAATTCAGCTTTTGGTGAATGCTGGGATACTAGCGCAACTTCAAGTCGACCAACCATTGAAGGTTATGACAAGTAATTAAGTCTGGTTTCGAAAAGATGCACTTATGGTTCAGTTTTCATTAAATTAGCTCATGCATGTATTGGACTATAGATTTGATATTCTAAAACTGTTTTTATTGTCAGGATGATTGCTACAAACTATATTGGTCCATTCTCTTTGACAAAACTTCTTTCACACATCGTTCAGGTAAAACAATAGTAATATACTTTTAACAAAAACCTTGAAAGATTTAAGCTTAAGTGACCTGACTTGTATCATCACAAGTTTCTAAAGATCCAAAACTTGCTAAACAACTCTGGATACTTCTGGTGATTTGTTCAGTGAGTTGCAGCTTCTTCATCCCAACAACTAAATTAAAGACTAACTTGAAGATTCTTACACCTTATAATCAATAAAACACCTTACATTCTGTATATAAACACTTCCGATTGAAAAGTGTATATGACATTCTGTATATGACATTTTAATCAATAAAACACCTTACATTCTGTGTTTGTTTGTATCTGATTGAAAAGTGTATATTATATTAATAAGTGGAGTCACGGGGATGGTGATAGGGTCACTTTAGTCATTGTATAAGACTCAAAGGAAAGAGAATTTGATTCTCTGGGCCCCACTCTTAACATAAAACAGCTCATGTACCCCGCACCTCTCTCTTTCTTGTGAGTATCGAAATATGAACGTGTCGTTTCGGACAATACACGTGTCTTTTTATTATTGGTTATAGTGTTTTTGTGGCCTAGCCTATCTCTCGGAGATCTAAACGTAATTATTCATCTTATAAATAAATACATTTGACAAAAAAATATTAATTACCAACAATTAAACGAGATTTTATTATTAGTCGCTGTTATATCTTTTTCGTGGTCAGAAATCATCGCGAGTATCAAAGCCTTTAACGTTTCTGCTTCGAATAATACACGTGTCGTCACCTTAAGATTCGTTAATTAATTAAATGATTTATTGACAAAAATAGCTTTAAAAAAAAAAAAGATTTATTGCTTTTATTGGGTTTGTGGTCGAGAATCGTCCCGAATCTCGCACCTATAATATATATATATATCCAAATAAAGAAGGGGTAAGGCTATTTTGGTCAAAGACCTTTATAAGGGTAAAATACGTAAATTAGTCCGAGCCCTAATAGCCTCACAACGCATCTGGGCTGGACACTATATAAACAAGTCCCTCTGCCTATCTAATTCTCTACAATATTCTCAAACTCCTTTCTCTCTTCTTTTCATCATTTACCAAAATCATCAAAAAGCGCCTCTCAAATTCTTAGGGTTTCGAGTTTTCCTCAATCATCTGATTAAGGTCTGTTTCTTTTTTAGCCTTTCGAGATCTGTTTCTTTGTTTCATTCTTTCGATTATATCGTCGTAGATCATCTTTTTTTTTTTGATCAGCTGATTGATTAATCTGGCGTCTGATTCGTTTTCAGGTTTCGTTTTCGTTTAATATCTTGGATTAAAGAAGAGATTACAAACTCCGGATCGTTATCTATATATTCCTATACATGTAAGTAGTCTCTAACGATGAACGATCTTGTTCCTGTTGTCTTTTATTAAGTTTATTATAATTAGATCGTGATTCTTTATTGTTTGATCCTTTGTTTTTCAGTTGTTACGTTTGTGTTTAAGTATTAGCAATTGCTCGTCGTGACATAGATCTGATGAAATAATCTGCTAGTTTTGTTTGTGAGATATCTGGATTTGTTGGAAAAGTTACAGATCTTTGTAATTAAGTGTAAATGATGCTCTAATTATATGTTGCATTCCATTGGGTTATGATTATCTAACTTTATACTTTTTATTTGGTTTGTATTACAGAAAAGCGTGAATGAGATTATGATGGAATCGAAAGCTGGTAATAACAAGTCAAGCACTAGTTCCTTATTCTACGAAGCACCCCTCGGTTACAGCATTGAAGACGTTCGTCCTTACGGTGGAATCAAGAAATTCAAATCTTCTGCCTACTCTAACTGCGCTAAGAGGCCATCCTGAGTACTAGTTACAATTTACAACAATCTTCTTTTGTCAAAGCTCTGCTTAATTCCCATATCTCTCCTCGTTCTCTCCTCTCAAGTAGTCATTTTTGCTCTCACAACAACAAAGCGAGATGGCCATGTCTGCAATCGGATTCGAAGGCTACGAGAAGCGGCTTGAAGTTACTTTCTTTGAGCCTGGTCTCTTTCTTGACACTCAAGGCAAAGGGCTCCGTGCTTTAGCTAAATCTCAGATCGACGAGATCCTACAACCAGCTGAGTGCACGATCGTTTCATCTCTCTCCAACGATCAGCTCGACTCTTATGTACTCTCTGAGTCCAGTCTCTTTATCTTCCCGTACAAAATCATCATCAAGACTTGCGGCACAACTAAGCTCCTCCTCTCTATTGAACCACTTTTGAGGTTAGCCAGTGAGCTCTCTCTAGACGTCAAGGCAGTGAGCTACACTCGTGGAAGCTTCCTCTGTCCTGGAGGCCAGCCATTCCCTCACCGCAACTTCTCTGAAGAAGTCTCTGTTCTTGATGGTCACTTTGCTAAGCTGGGTTTGAGCAGTGTTGCTTATCTGATGGGCAACGATGATGAAACCAAGAAATGGCATGTTTACTCTGCATCTGCCAAGAACGCTAACAACAACAACAACAATGTCTACACGCTCGAGATGTGTATGACTGGTCTGGACAAAGACAAGGCATCTGTGTTCTACAAGAACGAATCAAGCTCGGCTGGTTCTATGACTGATAACTCTGGCATCAGAAAGATACTTCCTCAAGCCCAAATCTGTGACTTTGAATTTGAGCCATGTGGCTACTCAATGAACAGTATCGAAGGTGATGCAATCTCCACCATCCATGTGACTCCAGAAGATGGTTTCAGCTACGCTAGCTTTGAAGCAATGGGATACGATTTCACAACCATGGACTTGAGCCATCTGGTCTCAAAGGTGCTAACTTGCTTCGAGCCAAAGCAATTCTCAGTAGCTATCAACTCTAGCGTCGCACAGAAGGGCTACAACACTGGTCTCTCTGTGGACCTAGACGATTACGGATGCAGAGAGTTAACAATGGAGTCTCTAGGAGAAGAGAGAGGAACAGTGATGTATCAGAGATTTGAGAAGCTAGGAAAGTACTGCGGTTCTCCGAGATCTACCTTGAAATGTGAGTGGAGCAGCAACAGCGAGGACGAGAAGGAATAAGGAATCTAAGCTTAAGTTTTTAATTTTTGGTTTTTGTTTTCTCGAATAATGTGAACCAGTGATTGTGGCTGGTCTATTTGAATTCGGATGATCCAATAAAATGAATTATCTATTATTATGATCATCTTCATGATTTAATAAATATGTCTTATAAAAAGTGCAACTTGCTTAACAATTAATTTACTTTAGTCTCATAGCACCTTTGGTTTTTCACCGAAGTAACATTAAAGTTGAAATTTAGTTTAACCTCATAGTTCCCTAAAACCTTGTTTTAATTGTATGTCTCCGTCAAGAAGCATAGGAGATGAAGGAGAGAGACACACGATAGGAAAAACTAAAAATATTAATCTGATTAAACGGCTACGTTTTCGTTGAGCAGTCTTCATAGTTCATACGTGTGAAACGACGTTGTTTTCGTAAAGAATCACTACGTTTTTTTTTTCTTTCTAACCGAACAAACAGGACAAGATACGTGTTTTCGATTGTGTATGCGAATAAAACTATCATAGTTTTATACTTTAATTTGGTTCATGATATTGTTGTGGCCTATCAAAATGCTTTTTGTAAGAGAACTTGTAATTTTTGTATATGTCCGATATATATGGTGTCATTCGTTTGTTTTTTTTTTTCTCTGCCTTTTGTAGTTCGTACGCAGTTTTAGTATTTGCTCAAAGACATTTATTTAAAAACAATTAACCGTGGGTGTTTATCTTTTTCCAATTTTTACTATACTTCAGAGAGTTAAATGTTATAACAAAAGATCAAGAATGTTTTTTTTACAAAATGGATAGAAGAGCCAAACTTATACACATACACACGTAGCCGATCTTAAAAATGTGATGGTTCCAAGCAAAAAAAAGAAAAAGAAAAAGAAAATGGTCATTCTTCATGTGAGGAATCTAACTCATAAGTCGATCCGAATTATATTGAACTTTTTAATTTGGCAGTTCCTCTAATTATTAAACACACTAAATGTTCGAAACCCAGGTTTGGCTAGCTTCTATCTTGAGCTAGCTCTGCATATATACACACAAAAGGGAATCACGTAACCGAGCCAGTTACATGAAATTAGCAAGTAGTATCAAACCAATTTGAGTTTATGAGAATCATAACCAACATGTATAAGTATATACCTATTCTTGAAAACATAGCTCATTTTTTATAATATCTTAAATGATAAAACCAAAAAAAAAAATCTATAGAATTAATCAAGAAAACTTGCCAAACATACGTCTACCTTATTTATTTCCCTTTCTTTGTGCCGTGAACAAAACGCCTACACGGCACCAATTTTTTTAGAAAACATTTAATAATAAAGTTCTTTTTGATTAAAAATTGAAAAATTCTACAAAGTTTTAATTTATTCGGGAATTAATAACACGAAATGTTTGCCAAACGCATGTATAACACACCCACGTTGCATATTTCTATTTACAGCTATAGAGTTAGAAACTAAAATCTATACAAGTAAATTACTGCAACACATCTATATATAGAGATATATTTAGAAAGACTCTTATTAAATAAACTAAAAAGAAAACACGGGGGCGAGAGAACCACACAGAAAGAGTCTCATATCCTATTTATATTACCAATGCCAAAAACGACACGTGAAGTCTTGAACAGCCATTAAAAAGCTACCGACATAAGGCAAAACTGATCGTACCATTAAACGTAATCCACGTGGTTTCAGATTACACGTGGCACCACAATAGTTAACCCCATTTGGCCTATAAATTTAAACCCAAATCCCACTTCTATTCTCATCATCAATAACAAAAAAAATAAACACATCAAAATTCGTTCACACACTTATTATTAGAAAAATGTCAGAGACCAACAAGAATGCCTTCCAAGCCGGTCAGACCGCTGGCAAAGCTGAGGTCTCTTTCTCTCTTTGACAAAAATTTGAGAAATGAAAAATTGTTTTAAGTTAAAACTCTTTGCAAAATAGTTGAAGTTTGATCATCTCTATAACTTTCTTTTTTAACTCACTATTCAACCCCATTCTTTCTTTTTAATTTGTTCTATATGTGTTTGCCTATTTCATAATTTACTTATATTCTTTTGGCTAAAGTTTCAAGTTTCTTGTTTAATTTAGTTTGTCATATCCTATTTATATTACCAATGCCAAAAATCGACACGGGAAGTCTTGAGCAGCCAATAAAAAGCTACCGACATAAGGCAAAACTGATCGTACCATTAAACGTAACCCACGTGGTTTCAGATTACACGTGGCACCACACAATTATCCCCATTTGGCCTATAAATATAAACCCAAATCCCACTTCTCTTCTCATCATCAGTAACAAAAAAACACACATCAAAAGTCATTCAAACACTTTTTATTATAAATTATCTGAAAAAATGTCAGAGGCCAACAAGAATGCCTTCCAAGCCGGTCAGGCCGCTGGCAAAGCTGAGGTCTCTTTCTCTCTTCGACAAAAATTTGAGAAATGAAAAATTGAAGTTTTATCATCTCTATAACTTTTTTTTTTTTTTAACTCACTATACAACCCCATTCTTTCTATTTAATTTGTTCTATATGCTTTTGCCTATTTCATAATTTACTTATTCTTTTGGCCAAAGTTTCGAGTCTTTTTTTTGTTTAATTTAGTTTGTAATACTTTATGTAAATGAATTTGTAATTGATTTTGTATGGACAATGGTGTGTATAGGAGAAGAGCAATGTTCTGCTGGACAAGGCCAAGGATGCTGCTACTGCAGCTGGAGCGTCCGCACAAGAAGTAAACGATCCATACACACACATATAATATATATGTCTTTATAAGCTTAAAAATGTACGTAAATCTCTGATACTTTTTATGTTTATACGGTATAGGCGGGAAAGAATATATCGAATGCAGCAGCGGGAGGTGTTAACTTTGTGAAGGAGAAGACTGGCATGAACAAGTAGCGATTCAAATCAAATTGGGAGTTATAGTAATTTCCCTTTTCTAATTAATTGTTGAAATCTCAAATAAATTTGGGAGTTATAATTGATTCTCATAGTCATCCTAGCTACTTGTTTGTTGCCGCTGTTGTTGTTGTTGTTGTTTTTAGTGTTGTAACGTTTTTAATGTTTCTCCCTTTAGTGTGTATGTTTGGATGTTTATGTATTTTAGCTTCCGGTTAATCAACAACATCTAATTTTAAGTTCCAACAACTTTATTTTATCTTTATTTTAATGCACTTAATGCTTATCATGAGTATCTCATTACAATTAAGTCGAATTATAAAGTTCATAGAAGCAAAAAGATCTTAAAAATCCTTAAATATTAAGGCAAAGATTATTCTTAAAAAGTACCCAAATTGAGAACACGAAAATAATAAAAACGTCCTTAGGGTATTAAAAAATGAATTGAAGACAATGATTTTTCCTTACAAGTTACAAATCCTTGTGGTCGTGATAGATACTGTTCCAATTAAAACTATATGACAAAATCTGGTAACTATAATGTAACTAGGGGCCAAAATCGAATTATCCTAAGTTTATCTTTTTGTTGTTTGTTTGCACTCGGGCATTTAAACCGAAGAACCGAACCAAAATAAAAGATTTGATTTGGTATCAATTACTGCATAGTAATCAATCAGTTTCAAATTTAATAACCGATTGGTTTTCGGTTCGGTTTGGTTGATATCCGAGAAAAAAATCCGAATGAAACCGAAAAATCCGGGTATTTTTGGGTATTTTTGAATATTTTTGGTTTCAAAATTAAGTAATCATACCAAATCGAAATGAACTGAATCGAATTTTAATCGGTTCCAAATGGTTACCAGTTTTAAGAACCGACCCAAACCGAAGAATCGAAATAACTCATTGCGATGGGACCTTCTCCCTGAACTAGGTGGTTTCGTTACATCAGAAATCAAAATCCTCACTAAAACCCTAACATTTCCCAGAGCTTCGCAATCGCTGTTCCTCGGTCTCTCGTTTCTTTCTAAAGGATCAAGCTTTTGATTCAGATCAAATCAGAGATGAGATATCAACAATGGCGATTGCTGCTTCTTCGAAGCTACCATCGGTCTCATCTCTCTTATCCTTCTCCTTGTTCTCAGGTAACCTCCATTTCAACCCGATCTTTCTCTTCTTTCATTCACCTTCGTTCTGGGATCGGAGCTTTGCAACAAAGCGAACAACTTTGTCCCTTACGATCCCCAGTGACGAGCTCTGGCTCCTTACTGAAGTCAATGGGTCGAAGCTTCTCGTCCAAGCCTGCGATTGAAGAGAAATCTTCTGCTGAGGCTATCGTGATTGATATCTTTAGCAGATTGAGTGGTGAGGATGAGATTAGGAAAGAGTTGGAATCGAGTGATATCGTGATTAGCCAAGATTTAGCTTTGAAGGTTTTGAGAAGGCTCGAATCAAATCCCGATGTTGCGAGAAGGTTTTTCCAGTGGATGACGGAGGCTTCTCCTGGAGAACTTAGCTCGAAAAACTATAACATGATGCTGCGTATTCTGGGTGGTAATGGACTTGTTGATGAGTTTTGGGGGTTGGTTGATGCTATGAAGAAGAAAGGACATGGTTTATCGGCTAATGTTAGAGATAAAGTGGGTGAGAAATTTCAGAAAGATGGGCTTGAGAGTGATTTGGTGAGGCTGAAAAAGCTTTTCTCTTCAGATTGTTTAGATAATTCGGCGGAGAAGGTTTGCGTTAGGGTTTGTAAGATTGTGATGAAAGAAGAATGGGGTGATGATATCGAGAAACGGGTCAAAGATTTGAATGTTGAGTTTCAAAGTGATTTAGTGAAGATGATTGTGGAAAGTCTTGATGTTGAACCCAGAAAAGCTTTGCTGTTCTTTCGGTGGATTGATGAGTCTGGTCTCTTTAAGCATGATGAGAAAACCTATAATGCTGTGGCTAGGGTTTTGGGAAAAGAGAAATTTCTGGATAGATTTCAGAACATCGTCGGAGAAATGAGGAGTGTTGGTTATGAAGTGGAAATAGAGACTTATGTTAGAGTTTCAACAAGGTTCTGCCAGACGAAATTGATCAAGGAAGCTGTTGACCTGTTCGAGATTGCAATGATGGGTAGTAGTAGTAATAAACCCAACCCACACTGCTTCTGTTTGTTGCTCAAGAAAATTGTCACAGCCAAGATTTTAGATATGGATTTGTTTTCAAGAGCTGTGAAAGCTTATACCAGAAATGGTAACGTTTTGACGGATTCCTTGCTAAAATCTGTCTTAAAGTCCTTAAGAAGCGTGGATCAGGTTGAACAGAGCAATGAGGTGTTGAAAGAAATGAAGAAAGGAGGCTATGTTCCTAGTAGTGATCTGCAGAGCATGATTGCATCAAGTCTTAGTCGTAAGGGAAAGAAAGACGAAGCTGATGAATTTGTAGACTTTATGGAAGCATCCGGAAATAATCTAGATGACAAGGCAATGGCATCTCTTGTTGAAGGGTATTGTGATTCCGGGGAACTTGATGAAGCTTTAGTGTGTTTCAAGACAATGGTTGGAAAAGCGGGAGTCTCCTATGCTGATTATGCATTTGAGAAGTTGGTTCTTGCTTATTGCAACAAGAATCATGCAAGAGATGCATACAAGCTTTTGATTGATCAAGTAAAACAAAATCAGCTGAAACCTTGTCATAGCACATACAAAATCTTGGTGACGGATCTATTGAAGAAGAAGATTGCAAGAAATGGTGGGTTTGAAGAAGCTTTGAGTCTTCTACCGATAATGAAAGATCACGGGTTCCCTCCTTTCATTGACCCTTTCATGAATTACTTCTCAACAACTGGAAAAAGCACCGAAGCTCTCGGTTTTCTGAAGGCTATGACCTCGAAGAACTTTCCATCTATATCAGTGGTTCTGCGTGTATTCAAAACTATGTTGAAGTCTGCAAGGCACAGTGAGGCACAGGATTTACTCTCTCTGTGCCCAAACTATATCCGTAACAATCCAGATGTTCTAGAGCTTTTCAATTCCATGAAACCTAATGAATCTGCTGTAGAAAAACCTCTGGCTGCTTCTGCTTAGCTCTAGTTTTAGTTTACATTCCCTCAAGTCTCTTTTTGTTTCTGGGCATTTGATTCAAAAAATTTGGCCAGAAAATTTTCTCGCTGTTCCCTTTTGTTTACGTGTATCACCATTCACCAGTTAACTGTCTCATCAACCTGGTGCACTGGCAAAATAATTTCAAGGTACTCTGTTCTTTTATTTTCCACTTGATTATGATGATCTGCTTCTTGGCTCTACCATGGATTGTTCTAAGTATTATCGACAAGATCTGCCTGTAACTCCATTTTCATTTTATCTTTTTCACTGTGCTAATGTATTGCCTATTGATCATATACTTGTGTTTGACATTGCCAAGTGCTTATGGTATCAAATTGGAAGATTTTTGATGATGAGATATTTATTTATGAAAGTCTCAGTATCTCTGTTTAGTTAAGATGGAACTTGAAAAGTAAATATTGTGCCTAAACCCAAAAGAAGCTTAACTTTTGTTGTAGAGAATCAACCAAGCCTTTTGTAAACCATTCATGGGCCTGAGAGATTTAGACACCAAGACTAATCCAGCCGAGAGAGACTCAAGGATAGTTCAACTTTCCATAGTCGTTGTTCGTTTCTGATTATTGATAGAGAAACAGGACCACAAACCACGATCTGCTTTGTAATTGCATCTTGCATTGTAGTGCTGATCTTTGTCGCGATCTGTTTTTTTGAATCTTGATCTGTAATTCTGTATGTGAATGTTTCAAACCTTGCACCGTTTTCATTCTCATTGTCAATAGCATCATCTCTGCAAAGTCTTTTGATTTTTTCTGCAGAGAGTGTGGAGAAAAAAGGACTGAACGAGGAGGAACAGATCGGTGAGAGAGTGACATAGCAACATAAAAAGACAAGCTTTAATTGATATTCTTACAAGAAATGAGACAAAAGAGTGAAAGAGAGAGATGTGTCATCATTTCTCTATGATTAGTTGCTATTTAACAAAGGGGACCGTTTCAAACCTTTGGATTCATCCGGCGGGTTTCTGGTTTACTAAGCAAAGCCATATGCTTTCTTTTTTCTGGGTCGGAATTTAGAAGAAAGAGAAAAATAGGTTTAAAGGTTTCAACTTTCAAAACGAGGTGACAAAGTTTCTAATTCTATCACTTTCCCGGAGAAAAAAAAAAAAAAAAGGAAAACAGAAAGATTTTAAAAGAAAAAAAATCAATTGTGTAAGCACACTTATTTACCTGCTTGATTGGGATCGTCGTTTATGTAACTCTAATATTTACGCATGGATCAAGTTGAATATTGCTTCAATTCTTTACACCATTTATTTGAATGAGCTATAGATGAGTGATGATTCTAAGATTCGTGTATATATTTTTAGCTTGAGAAAAATATGATTATTCACAAAATACAAATGGAATGAACTTAAACATGGCATGTAATCAAACGATTGTAAAAAAAAATATTAAAAGAAATTATTTAATTTGTTAGGTTTTCTTGTTGAAAGATTATTTCTTAGAATGTTGCGGCAATATTGAGTGATGAAAATGAAATGTTGATGTTTTGTTTATACCAAACAAATAATTAAGATGAAATCCCATGATGCATGTTGTTGGAAATAAAAAAATTTGAATAGGAGTAGTAGTTGGTGTGTTGGGTGAATCCAGAAGCATTAAACACATGATGTAGATATTTCAAAAGAACTGAGATGTTCTGAACACAATTGCCCCATACATATATCCAAAAACAATGGTCATGATTTTGTCAACAAATTTTTTGAAAACTAGTTGAAACTATTATAAGATTTTGATTCATCATTTATGGTTTGAAACTTTGGATGGTGACACACTCGAATGGTTGCTACGAATTAAGCGGATCATGGGAAATAAGCGGAACTAGTGTTGTTAATATGGATCAAAAGAATCAGACAAAACATAGAGTGGAAACACAAAAATAACAGTAACTATAATAAATGTGGTTCAAATTTAATAATAATTTAAATTTGATTTTTCTTTTTTTTTTTACTGTTCGAATGGCCGAAATATTTTTTCTTGCATTGATGATAAAATAAATTTATACAGTTTTTCAAAAACATTTCAAATCTTTTCGAATAGGATAAAAGAAAAAAAATGTTAACCGCACTTAAACCAGTCTAATTTGGATAGTTGGTGTGTGGTCCAAACATAACATGCTTCACAAAACAAAATAATCATCACCGTTATGCATTACACCACAAACGAAACAAAATTTACAAATCGTGATAAAGTGTGGATAATAAGATTGGACCTTATACTCTTCATAACACGATTTAGAAATAAGAACTTTAATATTTGAAACAAAATCTCGTTATAAACCTTGGTGATGATTTGTGGTTTTTAATCTATTGCACCAACTACATTTATACGTCCTAATGTCATCGTCTCGATTGTCGAATGCCACAACTTTTCATCTATTACTTTTAAAATATACTTTGTTTCACAGAAAATATTATTTTAAACCTCAATTTTTATTTTACAAAAAATATCATTTTACATTTTTAATGCAGATTTTTAAACCAAAGCTCAGTTTTATCCCTATTATTTCAGCTTATTAATTAGAAAAAATGATTTAGTGTATTAACAAAGAGTATAACAAAAAGAAAATTTACAAATTTTTGAAAATTGATATGAAAATATGGTAAAATAACAGTTTTATAAAAACAAAGGGAATAGTTTACAAAGAGATCATACAAACATGATAATAAATCATCGAATAAAGAAATATTTCTCTTTGATAATATATATTAAAGCTAAGTAGCTAACTAATAATGTCACGCTTTGATGTAATAATCACATAGATAAGGAAATGATGGAAAGTTGCTTCGACGATTCATTTTCATGGACCGACAAGACATGGTTATAATCATTATATTCCAATAAACCATGCAAATACAATTATCGAGATATTTTATCCAAATGGAACCGAAAATATTTAAAAATTCCATGATTTTAACGGATTCTAGGAAACAATATGATTATAAATTGTTTGTTACTGTCTACTTGATGACTCAAAATGAACAGTCCACTTAATTTCAGGAATTTATAAAAGTATAAGATTCGAAAAGAAAATCTTCCATATGCTTTTAAATACCTTTTTAATTTTGCGTTATTAGGTAAGAAAATTTAGCCACCTTAAATCAAGTATATAAACTGTCTTTGGATGTCAAAAAATAAAACTATATACTTTACTATATATCGTTGAGAGTCTTACCAGGAACTTGATGACAATTAGGTGAGTTAAAAAGAAAAAATACAAAACTCCAAGTTAGAAAAAACAAAGTCTTAGTCAATTGGGTGTACCGTGTTTTATATTGCCAAACATACATATACAACGTAATGGCTGTAAATGGCAGAAATAGTTCGAATCTTCATAAGCGAGTTAGATCACTTAAAAACCACAACAATATAAATCATTTCTATAGTTTTTTTTTATGTATCTCATCTTGATCAATACATACTTATAATTTTTTTTTCTTAATACATATGAATTCTTGATTTATTTTTTTCCCAATGATATGTATTATGCGGGTTCTTAAATCTCGATGAAGCATATATATATACACAACGTAATAGCTGAACATGGTAGAAATAGTTTGAATCTTCATAAGCGAGTTAGATCACTTAAAAACCATAAAAATATAAATCATCTCTATAGTTCTTTTTTATATATCTCATCTTGATGTATAAATATTTATAATATTTTTTTAATGCATATGAATTCTTGACTTATTTTTTTCCAATGATATGTATTATGCGGGTTCTTAAATCTCGATGAAACTCATAGGCTACATTAACACAAAAATACTAGAGTACATGTTCATGTCAATTTTTAATTCATTTCATATGCTATTTTAAATGACCACAAAAAAATATGTAGAGTAAATTCAATCTCCACTTTAGAGTTTTAAACCAATAAAACGATGAGCAATTGTTGTATATCTTGTTTTTAGCTATATCTCCTTATTAATATGTTGTGACCAGCACAAATTGTAGCAAATTTTAAACTACTTTACAAAATCTGCAAGATTGTAGTAATCACGGAAAAAAACGTATAATTAAAAAACACTTGGTGAGTTCAAATAAAAAGATGGCCCATAATCTAATATAATATCATCATTTACTCTCCCTAACATTATTGAAGTTGAGACAATTTAGCTTAACCACCTTAGGCATAGGACTCAAGTTGGGAACCATCTTTCTCTATCTGCATTCTGCAGTATGCACAATCTTTCATGTCATGTTTTGTAATCTTATAAAACTTTTGATTTTTATTATTGTTTCCTTTGAAATTCAGAGAACTCATTTTCCATCAAACGTCAAAATCAACTAGAAAAGCATTAAATATTAATGATTATTTCTCATAAATCGAGTTTTAAGAAACCGTGTCACGTGGAGACCAAACTATAAAACTTGACTAGGAATGACGTTTGGGAAAGTAGTTTCTGAACAGAAAAATTTATACTCACTCCCTTTATCTCGTTTAAGTTTTTTTCATACTACATATTAAAAAACAATTAAATTTTTGTTTTACCTCTTATTAATATATCATACAATTTCTTTCACTGATCAATATATTAAAATAATAGAGATAAAACTGGAAATTTTACAAATATTTATATTAAAAATACAAAACGATATTTATTATGAAACAAAAATTTTAGTATAAAACGACATTTAATATGAAACAAAAAAAATATATTGTTCACCACAAATTTAGAATATTTGTTTTTGATTCGGTCTACAGGTCGGTACGCATCGAATGAAGATAACAATGATGTACGAATGTGAATAAATTTAAATAAATAGAACCTTGCAAAATCATTTTAATGTGTGCTACATTATAAAAAGAATGATTTACAGGTACTTCCTAATTAAACAACATTTTTCACAAAGTAAATAACAATTTTTTTCTGACAGCAAGTAAATAACATTGTTTTGTTGATCGAAATCAGAATATATATAAAATTTTCGAATAAATTGAAGTAAGCTTTAAAAACTTGGTTAACAAGAAAACTAAAACACATATAGATAAGTACCACAGAACTGTTTTTTTTTTTTTTGATATCCAATAAGTACTGAACTGTTAATTAGTAGCTTTATAGTTTGATAGCACCCTAATATATATATGACCCTATAGATCGTATTTGAATTTTCATTAAAACCGTTGTTTTCTTCATATGATCGATGCTTTCAGGTGTTGAATGAATTTTGCTTTTTGTAAATAACAAATAGTCTAGTTTATATATATATATTGAAATGGTATTATACTAAGAGTCTAAGACATAAGTCTTCTCTAATTTTCAGATAACTTAAATCTAAGAAAAACCAACAAAACTCTAATGAATGATATAATTAGAGTTTAAGAAAAAGACCTAAAATAAACCACATTTGTTTTTAACACCATATGTGGTAGTGTAGTACAATATACTTTGAACAAATGCAAATGGTTGTCATAATATTACTGCCAACTCACTCATAGACAAAACCCATGAAAACGACGCGCGCTTTGGACAAATTGTAATGTCTTGGACTTGGATTCTGTGTTATTTTATTATCTTATATATATTTTTAGTACATTACAAACTATCGAAATATCATATAGTAAATAAAGATTTTGTAGTTATAAAATAGAAAAAGAGTGGGTTAAAGTATTGTATTTTGACTGTTAAGTTATTTTGAAAATTTGACGGTCTTCTATATAGATTTTCTATCTTTCCTGATGGAAATTGAATGTGATCGTCAGCTCTTAGTGGGATTTATCGAATCTATTTCTTTTCCATGCAAAAGGCCAAAGTTATAATTAAAAGAATAATTAATAAGGGAGCATGATAAATTTAAAAAAGTAAGAAACTTTAGTTTCTGACCCGCAAAATAGATATGGAGAAAGCAAGAAATACTCTACATACAATTAATTCTTTAACATTTTCGTGTCATGGCACTGTAATCTCGACTTTAAGACTAAAGATCTAAATTTTGTATAAAGATTTGATTTAATTGTGTGCAAATACTTCGCATGAACTATTTGATCAATTGAGCTTTAGTCCTAAGTCCTAACGTTTTATTTATGGTGGGTTTAACGAAAAAAAAAAAACATATCAATATGCTTGTTTACCTCTGGGTTAATTATGCCCTTCGGTAGAATCCAGTACCAGTACCAGTGCCAGTACGGATGCTAAAACTCTATAATAAACTGAAATCTCTAACTTTTGGGCAAAAATCCCTAATTTCTTATTTAAAATGTGACTTCCTTTAGTTATTACTAAGCCTGGGCATGAATACCCATTACCTGTCCGACTCGCTCGACCCTCCCTGTATCCGGCCCGTTAAAGCGGAGATCCGCCTCGTACAAGCTAAATATCAAGGCACGTTTTTGAATTATTTGCAAGTAGCGGAGCAAGTTCAAGCCAAAATTTTTTTTCCCCTACTTGTCCCGTTACCTGCCTTGTTATCCGTTACCCGCCTTGCTATCCGTTACCCGCTTTGATATACCCGCCTTGCTACTTACATATCCGTACACTAATTGCCTTACTAGGCCACTTACCGTTCCTTCTTCCTAATTACAAGTTATTGGGCCACTTATCCACCTAAACCTTTTAAGCTCACCTAAAAAAACCTAAGCGATTAAGCGGAGCCTCATTAGTCATTCATCGCCTCTCACAGTCTCATCTTCTTCCGAAAACTCTAGATCTAAAAGCTCTTCGTCGCCTCTCACCTTTTTTTTTTTATCTCTTTTACTCCTTTTTCGATCTCTTGTTCTTCTTCTGTTGCGTCTTCTTCTTCGATCTTCGCCTTTACTCTGTTCTTCGCCGCCTCGCCAGATGCCTCTCGTCTCTTCTTCGATCTCGCCAGTAGTTGTGACCTTGGTTTCATTTGGGGTTTTCGTTCTGCTTGGAGGAGATTTGACACCAGCAAGGGCTGAAACTTTATTTGTGTTTTACACTCTCCGAATGTAATTACTTGTTGGACGGGTACTTGTACTTGCAAGTATCAAAAATTTGGGCGCGTACCTTGAATCAACGGGTACCCGTCTCAGTGGGTTCAAGTACGGGGCAAAATTTCTACTACCCGTGTGGAGCGGGTCAAGTAGCAAGTCGACCAAAAATAGTGGATATCTGCCCCGTGCCCAAAATTAGTTATTACTTATTGGTAATTAAACATACGTCTTAAATTAGCGTATTACAAAAAAAAATGATTAGCCATCGGTGCACTAAAAGAATATTATAAATAACTAACGTACAACATATTTTTAAAACCAAATTTTAACCTTCAATATTATATATAAATGTAATATCTTTCGTATTTTCACACATCGAGAAGACAAAGATGCTGAAAATTGAGTGGGCAACAAAATCAATAAATAAACAAAATATCTTGAGCCTAGTTTCTTTTTCATATAATCTACTCATCGAAGTTCTCACATTCTCAAAACATAACCCCTAATTTTGATTACATGTAAGCATATTTTATATACTAAAGAATTAATAAAATTTAGGTCTAGAGCTATGCATGACCAAGCCATGGAATGTTGGATTCCGTTCTACCAAGCAATCAGTCATCCGTGTATTTTTTGTGTGGATTGAAAACATAACATTATTCTAGTTTTAGTCATCGATTGAAACTTAATAACTTATTTTCTTCAGAATTCAACACTATAAAAAAAACAATGTAAGTGTATGTGAAATAAATTATGATTTAAGAAAGGAAAAATGTAACAAATTTACATATATTTTAAACTAGAACTAAGGCTATCTACCATGGTTCAATGTTTACAACACCCTATTTTTCTCTTTTAACACTCCACATCATTATTCAACACCCATTTTAACACCCATTTACAATGATTTTGTTTTAAAAAAATTACAACACCTTACCCCACTATTTTATATCATATTTTTTCCTATTTTATTTATGTTTTTATTTTTTTTGTGATTACATATTATCTATAACAATTAATTATCGATTAAAATTAAAATAAAATTACTAAGAGTTAAATAATTTTTGTTTAAAAAAAAAAAATACAAGTAATAAAAATGAGAAACAGAGATAGTTATTATTAAAGCACATACAATAACGAAAAATTAAAATACAATACAATAAACAGACAACACTAATGAAACAAACATACCTTAATTAGTATAATAAACTCAACTCACAAACTTAAAAATTTCATTCACCACAGAACATTCCGAATTGTGCCCATATGTGTTTGACTAGATCAGCTTGCAATTCTTGATGCATATTTGAATCACACAACTCGGATCTAACATGAACATGATTTGCAAACGCAGTAACCTCGCCGAGAAGGATGGTGTTGTACCCACTGCCTCGATTGATCATAATCGGTCAATGTCATATGTCTCTCGCTCATCCTCAACAATCATATTATAATACGATGATACGACCTCATAATGATAAATCGCCTATATCCCAAAGGGGAACTGGTTCACGAATGGTTTTAAATCGAGCCTGCAACACTCTAAATGCACGTTCGATGTCCTTCCGACATCCCTTCTGACGTTGTGCAAATAACTTGTCTGGTTCACTTTGAGGAAGCCTAATCGATTTGACGAAAGTAGGGTAAGAAGTATATATACCATCAGCTAGATAGTATGCCATATTATACGGACGTTGGTTCACAAGTTCACTTTTGGAGTATTTCCCTGCTCCACATCATCGAACACCGGTGAACATCTAACGCTTATATCGCTCAATGGTCCGACATCCAAAAAGCATGCCATATCCATAAATCATGAGATAATGCTTCAAAAATAACAATGGTTTTTATCTCCTCGAAAATTGACCTTCCCATGTCGAAGACAATTTTTTCATTCTCACTAATCAATACTCCCAATCATCCCGTAAACCTCGATCTCACTAACTCCTGAATTCTCGCAGATCATCTTGAGTCAGCTCTCGAGATCTTGCTCATACAGTTGTATGATTCCTTTACGAATCTTCGAAGCACTCCAAAGTGTAGCATTCTAATTTTGTATTCATCCACCGCCGCGCACACCATGCTAACATTCGCATGACCGTAGTATATTTTACTAATGGAGATAAACCTTTTTATGCGCCAAACCGTTGGATGAAGTAGTTGTAGCTTGATAGTTCTCAACGATCCGAAGAAAAACATGTTTTAAGATCCGAATGCCCGACTAAACATCAGATCGTCATATGTTGGTTGAGCAAAGTAGGCCAATCGCCTTTGGTTTGCCGCCCATGATCTCTTCAAGTATTTTCTCGCTACGAGATAATCTTCCTCTATCTTGTTTCAACGCGCCCGAACCGACAATATACCTCTTCAATTTCAAATTGTTGTGCTTCGATATCAAAAGGATATTCCGATGGATCCATTGAAATTTTTTAAGTGAGATTTGTGGTATGGTACATCAATGGAATGACGCGTCCCCATTTATAAGCTCTGAACCAACAAATTGAATGGTTGAAGCTCAACTCAAATGAGTGGTTGAAACCAAAAGTCATGATAAGGATAAGATTTTCTTATTAAAAGCCAAAACTCACTTGACATATCATTTAAATGATACTGACATCTGACAACATTATTAATGCATAACATTATTAAAGGAGAAAGTTACAAATACATATTATTAAAGGAGAAAGTGACAAACACACATTATTAAAAGAGAAACCGACAAACACACATTATTAAAACATGAAGTGACAAAATACGATACCACTGACAATAATTAATTTCCAAATAAATCATCAACTTCTGCAAAGCTCTTTACTCGTCGTTGAGATGATCTTTTTCGCATTGATAAACATCTTCATCTTCTTACTGAGTCTTTTCCTTAATCAATGGTTTGCCTTTCAGATGGCTATTTGTTCTAATCGATCCAACTCTCGCCAATGAATTCATTCCACTCTTCATCGACTTCCAAGCGCGCTCTACCTTTCTTTTTAGTTTTTTCTTACAAAGATCCCTCCCCATCGACGAGCAATGATCCTACAGAGTTGGAGTCAAGATCACCTCGTGGGTTCTTTTTAGATCCACCGCCTGCAGCAAGTATTTCCTCCTACTGACTAACGTAACGCGTTGGTCACGAACAATGAGCCATTCCTTCATTAAATTGAAATTTCTATTACCAAAGACTGAATATAGTTCATGCTGACAATACATCATCCTCCAACCACGCCGATAAGCTTAATATCTTGCCACATTTTGGCTAATATTTTGTTCATGTATAGAAGTGGTTTCTACACGAGTTTCCATCACGGAGGATCAAATGAGCAATGTTCATTACAATACGAAATCTTACCCCAATACGAATCACCTTTCTCGCCAACAACGCCTGTGCCATATTTAATCCATCGCTTAAAAGCACCAAATTTTGCTCGGTCCATTTTGGGCTTTTTCTAGAGTGTGAATCTTCTCGATCCGAGTGCTTCATAACACCGCCATTCCACCAAGAGCCATTTGTAGAAAATTCGAAAATTCATTACGCGGAGTAAGAATATGGAGTGGTTGAGATGAATACGCATCATCGATCCGTAATATGGATGGTTTGGAACAATTATACTAAAAATTTCTGATACCCATAATTTGGATATTGTTGTTGAAGACCGATTTTAAACGATAATCGTTAGATTTAGGTAGTTAAAAGGGTAATTGAAGAATTTTGAGTGTTAAAAGAGTTATTATTAGGATCCATCTAACTAAATGTTTATTATGTATAAGTAAGTTTAAGAAAAGATGGTTTTTTCTCAATTCAAACGAAATAAACAAGTTTATTTATGTAGCATTTAAAATGATGAATTTTGGTATAAAAATATTTATATATATATATAGAATTATTGTGAGATAATTGATGTTAAATATACGCCACATGTAAAATCAATATCTTTTTAATTAAATAAAATTCTTAGCCCACTCCTGACAAGTGTTCTCTTTTTTTTTTTATCAATTATATTGATAAGTTTAAACGGAACTTGTGCCATCTCATTGCTAATTCACTAAAATAAACCATTGCACTTCAATAAAAATTATAGAACTATTGTAAAAGAGTTTACAACAAACCATTGTAACTAGTCTAAAAACCATAGACAAAAACATAACAGGGTGGCAGCTAGCAAAAGAACAGTATTCTAATTTCCTGTTTTACCCTTTTTTATTTTTTGAAATAGAAATTAGATTTGCTTTACTGACTATTCTTGTCGATTACAAGAATATGGGCAAAATATTAATATATTTTTTTAGCATTTTTTTAATTTAAATATTATTACTTTTTTTAACGGTCTCCCCACAGACCAGCTTTATCGACAAGCATGCTATGAATTTCACTTTAGACTACCAATGAATCTGGTATATATATATATATTGTTTCTGACATACAAAAATATTTTTTTTTTAAAAAGAAAAGATTATGCTTTTGGTGAAGTGGGCTCTTCTGCCATAGAAAGCAATTTTTCTTGATGTTGATCTGTTTATAGTACTTTAACCCAATTTTAAAATAATAAGGATAAAGATTTGGTTTTTGATTATTCCAATCTCTCTTTCTCTCTCCATCAAATACCAAATTATCTGGAAGCTGAGTACACATCTTGTTTTCTGCTCATTCCTTTCTCTCTGTTTCAACAATGGGGAGTACTATAGTTATGATGATGATGATAACAAGATCTTTATTTTGCTTCTTGGAATTTTTATGCCTTCTCAGCTCTGTTAACGGATTGCTTTCTCCTAAAGGAGTTAACTTTGAAGGTAATTTACTTTTAAGTTTCAATTTTCAGTCTCACTCCTTAGAAACAAAATTTAACCTTTCTAGTTATATTTATATAGATATGTGTGTGTTTGTTTCTTGATCTAAGCTTAATGTGGGGTTTTTAAAAAATTTCTTATAGTGCAAGCTTTGATGGACATAAAAGCTTCATTACATGATCCTCATGGTGTTCTTGATAACTGGGATAGAGATGCTGTTGATCCTTGTAGTTGGACAATGGTTACTTGTTCTTCAGAAAACTTTGTCATTGGCTTGTAAGTTTCACATTTACAATAATACATTCATATATTATATTGATGAGCAAGCATGTTCATCTGAAGATAAAAAAAAAATGTTTTAATTTCATTATACAGGGGCACACCTAGTCAGAATTTATATGGTACATTATCTCCAAGCATTACCAACTTAACAAATCTTCGGTTTGTGTGAGTACTTAATTACTGTTATCTAAATCATTACAAAATTTTGAACTTTGATTACACTTTTTGTTTTGTGTATGTTCATGATAATTTTTTTTTTTGCTCTTACAGGCTGTTGCAGAACAACAACATAACAGGAAAAATTCCTGCTGAGATTGGTCGGCTTACGAGGCTTGAGACTCTTGATCTCTCTGATAACTTTTTCCGCGGTGAAATTCCATTTTCAGTAGGCTATTTACGAAGCCTGCAATACCTGTAAGAATAGTAACATTTGTTATGGATCTCTTAGGTTGTGTTGTTTTTTTTAAGGAATTTGTGATTTTGATATGTCATATTGTGTATCATCAGGAGGCTTAACAACAATTCTCTCTCTGGAGTTTTTCCTCTGTCACTATCCAATATGACTCAACTTGCCCTTCTGTAAGCTTACCAATCTTTAGTTTACGTTCACCAGTAAGCCATTCCTACAAACATGTACTGTGATGTTGAGACTTGATCTGTTTTTTTTTTCGCCCAGTGATTTATCATACAACAATCTCAGTGGTCCTGTCCCAAGATTTGCTGCAAAGACCTTTAGGTGATTGATTCACTCTCAATGTCTCACACTTCCACTCTCTCTTTATCTCTATGATAACCTTTCATTGTTTCCCTTTTGATTACAGCATCGTTGGGAACCCGCTGATCTGTCCGACGGGTACTGAACCAGACTGCAATGGAACTACATTGATACCAATGTCTATGAATTTGAATGCAACTAGAGGTAACTAACTAACTACTTGGAAAAACTTCAATATTGGTATTATGATAATACCTAAGTCTAACAACTGCTTTCTTTTTTAAAGCTCCTTTATACACCGGTAGATCGAGGAATCACAAAATGGCAATCGCGGTTGGATCCAGCGTTGGAACTGTATCATTGATCTTCATCGCTGTTGGGTTGTTTCTCTGGTGGAGACAAAGACATAACCAAAACACATTCTTTGATGTTAAAGGTTTGATCCTTTTCAGTTTCTTTCTTGCATAGAACATTCTTAAAAGATTCATTTAAAAGAAAGTTCATTTATTTTGTTTCATCAGATGGGAATCATCATGAGGAAGTTTCACTTGGAAACCTGAGGAGATTCGGTTTCAGGGAGCTTCAGATCGCGACGAATAACTTCAGCAGTAAGAACTTATTGGGGAAAGGTGGATATGGAAATGTATACAAAGGAATACTTGGGGACAATACCGTGGTTGCAGTGAAAAGACTTAAAGATGGAGGAGCATTAGGAGGAGAGATACAATTTCAGACAGAAGTCGAAATGATCAGTTTAGCTGTTCATCGAAACCTCTTAAGACTCTACGGTTTCTGCATCACACAAGCTGAGAAGCTTCTGGTTTATCCTTACATGTCTAATGGAAGTGTTGCATCTCGAATAAAAGCAAAACCGGTTCTTGATTGGAGCATTAGGAAGAGGATAGCGATAGGAGCTGCAAGAGGGCTTGTGTATCTCCATGAGCAATGTGATCCGAAGATTATCCACCGCGATGTCAAAGCAGCGAATATACTTCTTGATGACTACTGTGAAGCTGTGGTTGGCGATTTCGGTTTAGCTAAACTCTTGGATCATCAAGATACACATGTCACAACTGCGGTTAGAGGCACGGTGGGTCACATTGCTCCAGAGTATCTCTCAACTGGTCAATCCTCTGAGAAAACCGATGTTTTTGGGTTCGGGATTCTTCTACTTGAGCTTGTAACCGGACAAAGAGCTCTTGAGTTTGGTAAAGCGGCTAACCAGAAAGGCGCGATGCTTGATTGGGTTAAAAAGATTCATCAAGAGAAGAAACTTGAGCTACTTGTGGATAAAGAGTTGTTGAAGAAGAAGAGCTATGATGAGATCGAGTTGGATGAAATGGTAAGAGTAGCTTTGTTGTGCACACAGTATCTGCCTGGACACAGACCGAAAATGTCTGACGTTGTTCGAATGCTCGAAGGAGATGGACTTGCAGAGAGATGGGAAGCATCTCAAAGATCAGACAGTGCTTCAAAATGTAGCAACAGGATCAATGAATTGATGTCATCCTCAGACAGGTACTCTGATCTTACTGATGACTCCACTTTACTTGTGCAAGCAATGGAGCTCTCTGGTCCTAGATGAAATCTATACATGAATCTGAAGAAGAAGAAGATGTGTTTGTTTCTTGAATCTCTAGGGAATCTTTTTTTTTTTTTTGTATAATAGAGAGGTTTTTTGGGGTAATGTTGTGTCTCTGTAACTGTATAGGCTTGTTGTGTAAGAAGTTATTTACTGTACTTAGGGTTAATTAATAGTTTTTATACAAACAAAATATGTAGAGCACATGAAAGCTTTGCATACAGTGTAGGTGGTTGGATTTTCATGTTTGGGAATTCAATCAAGTTTGAGAATGCAACACGTAGTTCACATGTTGCTTCTAGAAACGGCGCGAAGGCTGTCAAAACTAAAACGGAACTTAATAAATGATGTCATGAATGAAATTTTTCAGTTGAACGGCGTGTAGTCCTTCTCTTCGTCAGAGAAACGACGTGGTTTGCGCAATGAAGGAAAACACCACGTGGACTTAAGTCCGTCCATTAAAACAGAAAAACGGCATGAATCTCTATCTACATAATCAATCAATAACAGAGATTTGTTTACGTAAGATTCAAAGTCAGACTTACACACACGTTTGGCGGTTGCACCCAGAAATAAATGGAAACGTTCACACAATAAATTCATCAAAGTCAGAATCACATACAATAATATAGAGGTTTGTTAACATTAATTTAGATGAAAAGTCAGAATTTATACGTGTTAAATGAATGAAAACACGACAGCTGAATCGAATCATATCTGCATAATTGCTTGCATTTTGATCTCTGTGTCGGTGTCTCCTTTTAACCCTAAGTATTTTTCATGATAAATTTGTGGCTATTAATAGAAGGGGAATTGGAGAGGACAAAAAAAAATATCCCAAAATTGCAGAAACATCTTCTTTGTTCCGTCCAAAAAAGAAATGGAAATGGTGACAAGTTTTGTATATCCACCACCTCCGTCGATATTGCTCAATTGTATGAGCGTCGTTGGTTTAGCCGCTCTGGCCAAGATCGGTTGGTCTGAAGTGAAAGGAAACCATCTCAAATACTCCAAATTCGCCTCATCATCACCGCAACCACAACCACAAAAGCAGCGATTCGGCAGCATCTCAAGCCGCAATGGAATGCTTTGGCTATATACACCTGCGTTTTTAGCCGCTTCGGCTTCTTTCTTCGTCTTACCTTCTGATGATCTTAGGTTTCTTCTTCTCAAATCCGCACTTGCCCTCCATTTCTTCAAGAGGGTCTTCGAGGTAAACAAACCCTTAGCTTCCTCTCTCTCTGTGACGCATTTTATCGAACAATTTATGTTCATTCATAAGTGAATAAATTAGCTCACACTCTCTGACTTATTATTTATTAATTTCTAAGCTTTTGAGGTACCAAATTCTCTAGGATTTGTTATGATCATCTAGGAGGAGTACCCTATAATTCTATTTGCTTTTGGAGTAGCTTCCTCTCTCTCACGCATTTCATCGAACAGGTTCTGTTGATACATAAATACAGTGGTGGAATGGCTGTAGACTCGGCTATCGTCATAAGTAGCAGCTATTTCTCATCCACGGCATTGATGTTATACAGTCAAAACCTCACCTTGGGACTTACCGAGCCAAGTTTCGATATGAAATTCGCCGGAATTCTAATGTTTGTGGTGGGAATTGTTGGGAATCTGTATCACCATGTTTTGCTAGCTAAGCTAAGGAAAGAAGATGGGAAGAAAGAGTACAAGATACCAAAAGGAGGTCTCTTTGATATAATCATATGCCCTCACTATCTATTTGAGATCCTTGTGTTTTGGAGCTTCTTTCTCATTTCTCAGACCATTTATTCATTTTCTTTCGCCATGGGAACAATGTTCTACCTCATCGGTCGGAGTTATGCTACACGAAGTTGGTATCTTTCCAAGTTCGATGACTTCCCCAAGCATATCAAGGCTCTCATTCCCTTTGTATTTTAGAGATTACACATAAAAAGACCATTTTTTTTCTTTGTTTTTTGTTTAAACACTTATTACCAATATGTTTTTTTGTTGTTGTTTCAAGTGTCTGAATAAAAACTAGTATACGTTTGATTGGTATGTTCAGATGTTTTATTGACATCAAAATACTCCGAATTGCCGAAATCAAAATTTAATTACACGGATAACGAATTAATGACTCTACAATTAAATTGGCTCACGGTTAACTAGCCCAGGATTTGAGTAACCTCCACACGCAGTTAAACCGAGTTGCCGACACGTAGTCTGTTCACCGAAAAAGAAAACGACATGAATGCGATTTAGTAGCTTGCAGTTCTTGTTCCAAATCGATAGACGGCACAGTGTGTGACTCTGTAGTAAACCGCCGGAAACAGTACTCTCTGTAACTCTGTTCCTAGCCCTATACATTCGGTTTTTTGGTTCTTAAAAGCTGATAACCATTTGAAACAGATTAAAATTATTCGATTTGATTCGGTATGTTTACTTAATTATGGAATCGAAAATATATTAAACTATCAGAAAATATCCAAAAATATTTGAAAATATCCAAAAATACCCTGATTTTTCGGTTCTATTCGGTTCTTTTTGGTTCTCGAATATTAACCAAACCGAACCGAAAACCGATCGGTTACTATGCAGGAACCAAAACCGAATCGAATCCTTTATTTTGGTTCGGTTCGGTTCGCTTCCGGTTTCAATGCGCAGGTATAAGTGGAAACCTTATTACAATCTTATCATTAAGAATTCTAATTATTCCTGATTATAATAAATCTTATCGTTTGAAACTTGTTGTGAGATAAGAAGTCTGGAAGTAATAATAATAGTATTAGATTAAGTTGCGTCCTTCCTCACTTTCAGCATCCGTTTATTTCACTCATATTACGTGGTATGATGTTGTTAAATCTTAACCAAATCTAGTTTAATCGGTTTTTATGTGAATTTCATTTCAGTTAACATTTAATACTTAATCGAAGTTATCATCAATTAAAAGTATTTAAATTTTGATTCAGATTCAACGTAAGTTTTTGTATAATAATTATATAAAAAACTAATTTTAATTGAAAAATAAATCTAAATTTAGGTTTCGCAAGTTCAAATTAAAAGCTTTTAGTCATTATATATGGTGTTTATATGACCACTACATACTCAACTTTCTCTTTAAGCTTCATTAAAAAAAGTTACAAACTTTTGAAACCCCCCAACAAAATTCAGAAACTGTTATAAAGAGAGTGTTTATATATAGTTATATTACCGAAAGAAATTTAGCATCGTACTTACTTGGATATATCGATATATATAAGAAAGAAAAAAAAATGTATTCTTTTGTTTCTTTTGTTGAAGATGTTATTCTATTTACATCGAAAGCAAAACCTCATATTTATAGTGTAATATATGAAGTTTACTATGCATGCATAGTGACAGTGGGTTCCACCATAAACGTAAACTTTTTTCGTCGGTCTAATTCTTGCCAACCTTGTGACTTTTACTACCGGAGACCAATGTCGCTTTCTGCGCCTTTGCCTCGTTAAAAATCCTTATAGAAACCTGGGAATGACATAAAGTAAAAAGAGTGCAACACGCAGCTCCCTCAATTACGTCTCATATGTCTCGTTGATGCATTCCAATGTTATGGGCATGTTTCTTGAACATCGAGGTGGGTAAAGATTTTGTGAAGAGATGCAGATTGCCGCATGATCGACATATCTTACTTCATTCTTTATTCTTCTCAAGTTTTGGGTGTAGAGAACTTGAGGATATGTTTGGTTCATCACTTTTGATATATCCTTCTTTCGTCGACGACACATGCAAATATCTGCTTCTTTCATAAAAATTGTGTCTGCATGTTAACATGGATTCCATTGATTGAATGTGTTTTGTGATCGATCTCAACCATACACATTTTCTACTTGCATGGAGGCGATGATCTCGGCATGATTTGAAGAAGTAGCCAAGCTATGTTTGCGAACGCCATGATATAGATGCTCTCGATTGAAACACATCTCGTATCGTGATCGGCGGGGATCCGATAAATATCCTGCATCTGCAAAACCAATCATTTGACCATTTGAATTGTTAGGATAAAATAATCCTAAATCAATCGACCCGATATCTGGAAGACATGTTTAATCTCATTCCAATGTCTTCGTAGGGATGAACTATATCTTCTTCTAAAATATTAATGGCAATGATACTGGTCTTAGCAATTAAGATACATAAGGGCTCCAATCGCACTTATATATGGCACTTCAGGGCCAAGTATCTCTTCATTTTCCTCAGATGGTCGGAATGGATCATTATCGACATTCAATGTTCTTACGACCATAAGGGTGCTTAGAGGAGTAGCCTTATCCATGTTAAATCTTTTTAACACTCTTTTGGTATATGTTGATGCAAAATATACCTTGAGATATCTCAATTTGGAGACAAACAAGCACATACGCGAGGATCTTCATCTCAAATTCCCCTTTAAATAAATAATCGCATCTCTTTTTGAGTTCGATTATATTCAGATCATCAACATATACCGATTATCACAAATCCGGATATTATTTTCTTGATGAAAACACATGGGCATATAGGATCATTCATATCAATCATCGAGACGATTATACCACATTCGCCAGATTGCTTTAACCCATATAATGATCTCTGCAACTTTATTGCACACAACTCTTTGGATTTGGAACTCAATGCGTCTGGCATTTTAAAACCATCATGTATTCTCATATAGATATATGTATCTAATAAGCCATATAAATATGCAAATACATCCATCGTGCATTTCAGATTCGTCATTATTAGGCTCATCAGGAATCTAAATGTGATGTCATCCATCACGGGGGAATATGTTTCCTCATAATCAATCCCAGGTCTTTGGGAGAAATCTTGTGCAACAAGGCGAGCTTTATATCTCATAATTTCATTTTTCTCATTTCGTTTTCGAACGAATACCCATTTGTATCCAACTGGTCTCACACCCTCTGGTGTGAGTACAATGGGTCCGAATACTTTTCGTTTATTAAGTGAATCAAGCTCGACTTTTATTGCCTCTTTCCATTTTAGCCAGTCATGTCTCTTTTGACATTCATATACAGATTTTGGCTCATAATCCTCGTTTTCCTCATTTATTTCTTTTGACACGAGGTATGAGAAAACATTATCAATATCATCTATCTTATTTCTATTTCATATCCTTCCATTATGGATATAGTTGATAGATATATTATGATTTTCATCAGGCTCATGATTCTCTGCATCATCATTATTCTCATTTTCCAAAGTATTTTCAACCATTTCGGGAGAATTATGTCTTTCAGCTTCTTTTCTTTTTCTAGGATTCTTATCCTTAGAACCAACGGGTCTACCACGCTTCAAGCGGGTTCTAGACTCCCGTGTTTCATCTACTAGTCCACCTTCTTGTGGAATCTCAATTCTTGCAGGAACATTTGCAGCTGATATATGAGATTTTGTTATCGTTTTGGTATCTACAAATGTATCAGGAAGCTGATTTGCAATACTTTGCAAATGCATAATACGTCGAACTTCTAGTTCCGACTGCTTAGTAGGAGGATCAAGGTGTAACAACGTTGGTACACTCCACTTGATATCCTTCAYTACTTGCTTATTTTCTCCCCTAGAACCGGGAATACTTTCTCGTCAAAATGACAATCGGCAAACCTTGCCGTAAAGACATCACCAGTCTTTGGTTCTAGGTATCTTATAATTGATGGAGAATCACATCCAACATAAATTCCCAACCTCCTCTGAGGTCCCATTTTTGTACGTTGTGGGGGTGCTATCGGCACATACACTGCACCAAAATTCAAAATGGGAGACATTTGCTTCTCGACCAAATACCAAATGGGAATACTTTTGATATGCACTCGGCCTTATCCGAATCAGTGCTTCTGCATGCAATATGGCATGCTCCTATACAGATGTTGGGAGATTTGATCTCATGATCAACGGTCTTGCAATTAATTGCAGACATTTAATTAATGATTCAGCCAACCTATTTTGAGTATGAACATGAGCCAAGGGGTTTTCAACCTCAATTCCTGATACCATACAATAATCATTAAATAATCGGGAAGTGAATTCACCCGTTATTAATCTAATTCTTTTAATAGGATAATCGAAACTTGCCTCAGTTTGATTATCTGATTAGAAATCTCGAAATGCCATATTTCGAGATGATAATAGACAAACGTATATCTGCTAGAAACATCTATCAACACCATAAAATAATGGAATGGTCCATGGTGGATGAATTGGTCCACATATATCACCTTGAATACGTTCGAGGAACTTCTTTTCTTTTGCATTTTGGCGATGGCCTTATTACCAATTTTCCCAGAGAACGCTTCACATGTCTTTTTATTTCCTGATAAATCCCTTGGATTTTCAGTCCATGACCATGTGAAGTCTCAATGATTCTCCATGTCATCCATGAATCTTTTGCCATAATATGAAATCGATTTATCATTTTGATTCTATTGTCTATATATGTATGGTGCAATCCGAAGAAAGGCTTGCCATTTTTCGAAGTTATATACATAACCTTCTTTTTCATCCTCGTCCCAGATCTCTCATACCTGAAGGTAGATATCTTTAAAACTCAACAAATTCCTTTTGAATTTGGAGCATACATGGCGTTATCAATGGAAAATTTCATTCCATTTGGCAACGAAAATCTGGCTTTATCAGTTCCTTCTATCAGGTCAACAAGACCTGATATTATATAAATAATTTTTGTCTCTTTATATTTGAGAAATATATCTCATTTTTCGAATAGTGTGCGACATTATTACATATTTTTTTTCTTTTTCTTTAGATTTTGATCCACTAATATCCATTTCGTAATCAACATCAATATGGTTAGAATTTCATAAATAAAACATATAATGATTTTATAATGATTTTGTTTGAAAAATATTTTATTCGAAACGATTGAAAATACATAATAATTTTACATGGCATAACTTATTCTTTTCTCTCAATACAAGCATTCTCATGCATAACGGAACTTGTTCTTTTGTCTCATTACAAGCATTTTTAGTAATTGGTTTTGTAAAATCATTCTCAAAGTCGGCGAATCGAGGTTCCTTTCGTTAGGACTCTTGATATAGTTTACATAGATGTGCAATGCGACAATCATTGGCAAAATGTCCTTCGTTCCACATCGAAACATATATCCTTACGTTTGGGAGTGATCTATTTTGATTTCTTTCCTTTTGAGATCGCGTTCATTGCCCACTAACGATCTCCTCAAGAATTATAATTTCTTCCTCGTCGCGATTATTTCCGCCATTGTGCGGCTTGTTCTTTCAGGATTTTGACTTTCCATAACATTTACTTCAAGAAATGCTCTCGTTCAGTAGGTCGGGAATTGTGGTTTTAATGAGAAGTTCATTATTTTTTCTTGCCACAATTAATAGAAATTCTTGTATCCGACTTACGTACATTTCGGGGAGGACCATGTTCCTTATGAAATGTCAGGTATGTTCTCGAGCATTTCGACTCGAAACTGCTTACCACAATATTTTAATTGAGATACATCCGATATAGCTGAATTGTATTGCTCAACTTTCGAAACCTCGGTTTTTCCATTCCTCTAAGGCATGAGGTAGAGTAATCTCCTTTTGGTTATCAAACCTTGCCTTTAGAGCGGACAGACTCTTGGATCTTTTATGCGCATAATGCGTCACATTCTCATGATTTTCGTAGGAATATAATTGACTTCGCCTTGGCAGAAGTTTTATTTCACATTTATTATATCAGACAAATTTTCGATTCTAGATGGAGTTCCACATCGGTGGTCCATCTTTATGTAATTCGCTCAGAGTGACTTTGAAATTTGGGACTTTCATATTTGTTTGTTTTTTAAAATTGGCAATGAACAGTGATTCCGGCAGTGAATAGGGATTCCGGTGATGAACAGTACTTTCGGCGTGAATAGTGTCTCACAGTGGTAACGGTGATTTTGGAAGTGAATAGTAAATTAAAGATGAAATTTATGTCATAACTTAGATAAGTAAATAGTATATAGCGGTATCAGCGGTAATATAACGATCAGAGTGATCGTGCTGATAATTTGTTATAAAGACAGTGTTTATATATAGTTATATTATCGAAAGAAATTTATCGTACCCGTAGAACTCGGATATATCGATATATAAGAGAAAGAAGAAAAATAGGTATGTATCTCTTTTGTTTCTTTTCTTTATTGTTGAAGATGTTATTTTATTTACATCGAAAGCAAAGCCTCATATTTATAGTGTAATATATGAAGTTTACTGTGCATGCATAGTGACAGTGGGCTCCACCATAAACGTAAACTTTTTTCGTCGGTGCCTAATTCTTGCCAACCTTATGACTTTTACAACATAAACTTTATTTTTAAAAAATACAAACTAACGAAGAAACCCAAAAAAAAATCCAACTCCGTTAATGTTAAACCTTAAAAAAAAAATTACATTTTGTAATTTTTTTTTCAATCAAGATTCTTACTTCATTTAGAAAATATTTGGTCTAAAGCCCATTACAGATACAAAACCAGTAACATGCAAAAAAGATAATGGGTGCTTTGGATAGAGTTTGATTATTCGATTGGTCCTTTCGAGGCCGAAATCCAGCAACGGAAAACAAATAGCCAAGCCGAGAGATAGCTTGAGTTGGCCTAAGCGTGAGCGATAAGCGGTTGGGGAGGTTCTCTTCTGATTAGAAGTCCGAGAGGAGGTGTAGAAGTCTTCTCTGAGTCTAAGAGCATCCTCAACCATGAGCTTGGTAAGAGTATCATTAGCTTAATTTAATCATATATTTAATATTAATTAATTAGTTGAGATTAGATTAGAAACATTTAATATTTCTGTCCCGATATGAGACTCATATGGGTTAAAAATTAAAAAAATTAATTTATTTTGGGAAAAGAATTGTTTGAAAAAACTTGTAAAAACATGATCTGAAAATGACTCGATTTTATTCTTCGGTTGTGCGAAATTTTAGCCAATATGCAACGATCGAAACTTTCGATTGTTGATGACACGAACACAAGCTCGATTGACCATCATGTTGTTCACATTTGTAGTCTGCAGAGAATCGTGTAGTCACTTGTGAAGTCTCGCTTCCTATCAATGCAGTGAAATCATATTGAGTGCGTTGTTTGATGCTTATTCGTATTGTCGATATGATACGTCTCTCATTATCTTTATTTTTGCCTTATCCTAACACAGGCTGGCTTGAACAATAAAAAGACTTGAGACTAGCTTGGCTGAATCACACACCTTCGGTAATTTGCAAATAATGATGGACGAAATTGATTGGATAAAAGGAATACTCTTTTTGGTTTCTTTTAATAAATCCAGATCGCGCAGAGAGAATCGCATCGAGAGAGAGAGGAGAGTGGAGAAACCAAAAATTGAGAAATGAAATGAAAAAAAAACGCTACAGAACACGGTACACTAGAGACCCGCCGCGTGTCCGGTTGATACGTATCAACCGACTTCTTCCATGAGACGTATCACACGATTTTTCCAATTTCTTTTTTTTTTTTCATTTTAAAAAAATGTTTGATACCCACTTAATATGTGCGTTGGGCTTGCTCTAAAGACCCGAGGGACAATCCATGATTCACCCGAAAGAAGTTCGGCGGCGAGATATCGCTTTGGCCGATAAGAGATCTCTGGGTTTTCACCCGAGGGTTTACACGATCCGCTGAGAGCGATCGAGAGTGGAACATAAAAGTTCCTGGTGGTGGCGAATAGGATTACTTGCCAGAGCAAGGAGGAGGGGGCCGAACACAGCGGCATAGTTCTCCAGTGACGAGATCTGGGAAGGTTTGTTGCGCAATAACCGAACCATTGAAAAGCTTCGCCGGTGACTCTCGGTTTGTACATCTCAAGCGACGGAATTTTTCGGCTGGGACAGCCGGAATCCGGTTCAGTATTTTCCTTATCAACTCTCCACGAACGGGGGTTGTGAGACATGAAGATCGAGAAATTCTTTGTGACCGGGAGCAAGCAGCCGAACCTAGAATGGATCGAAAGCGTGACCGAACAGAGGCTGAGAAGATGGCTTCGGAGAACGAGCCGGAGATGGAGGAGCTCCTTAACGATCAACTCAGATGGACCACTAGGCATCCAGATCACAGATCTGGGAAGAAAAAGCGGCCACCAGAACAAATGGTGAGCTTCGTCGGAGCTGGAATCCTCGAACAGGTTGCGACTTGGAACTTCCCGGAGAAGGCTATGCTCCGCTGTAACAGTGGCGGTAGTTTTTCCCCCGGAGCTTGGAGATTGGCCGTGACCGGCGACCATTGCTTCTGGGGAGAAAATCGGTCGGAAAACGAAGAGATCCGAGAGCAGCAGGACAAGAACGACAGAGAAACGAGCAAGGAGAAGCCACGGACGACGTCGGCGAAAGCCTCCGCCGCCCAGGGCCGGCGGCCGGTGAAGAGACGTGCTGGAAAGATAATTAGGGCGAACGCTATACATTTTGTAACTTATAACTAACTTTTATTGACAAAAAGAAAAATATTTTGCTCCCGTCAAAGAGTTTTGGCTATTTAAAACTGATAACTTCCAATGTAGAGTAAAGTGATAATGATAAGAAGAGAAAAAAAAAAAACTGATGGCCATATGCCCAGGGTGGTGGTTTCGGTTCTAACTGTAAGTTTTCTCCCTCTTCTAATGTTTGCGTCGATCTCAAGTCACAGAGATTGATAAACCCTAATTGTATCTAATAACTGCGTTTAATCGATCTCGATGTGATGTAGAAAAAACCGTAATATCAATGGCACACGTCTCTGCAACAATGGTGACTTGTAGATTTATTTTCATCTTCTTACCCTTCTTCTTCTTCTTCTTCGTCTTCTTCTCTGCAGTTTCTCAATTACCAGGTAAATTTATTTCTCCCGTCACATTTTACAGTATTAATTTCCTGCAAATAAATAAATAGCCATTTTATTTATAATCTTGGAGACCAAACCACGGAGAAGAAAACTGTTCGAATTCTCTCGAAGACACTCATCGGCGATGACGGCAGAGTCTACGCTTGCTCCGACAACGACTTCTTCTCCTTCGAGTCTAACGGATCAATCGCTTGGTCGGTACATATGAATTTCAAATGTAACACTGATTTAGCCCCTGTTTACTCTGGTTTAAACCAGGTACATACCATTCTCTTAAACCATGAACAATCACTCTGTCTTTTTAATTTTTAATTTCCTCTGTTCTTAAAGTGATGGTTGTTTTTCAGATGGTTGTTCTTGCAGAGAATCGAATCCTGAGAGTTAATTTCCCAAGAAATGGAACCAAATTTGAACCGGAATTGTTCTTCGATCCCGGTGAAACGATCCTTGGTTTCGCAGTTAGCATATCTAGTTCTTCGATTTACATCACGGTTAAGAATCACGGTCTCTACGCTTATAATATGCTTCGGCAGCAACTCTGGATTGCGGAGCCTAAGACCGAACGATTCGGATACCGATTAGGATGTCGGAAAGATTACGATAACTGTACATTCTATTCTCGACCAGTGATTGATTCTTGCGAAGGAAGTATCTATGTAAGATCTCTCTTTTTGTTCTTCTTGTTCTTCTCCATTCACGTTTCATCAATGATGAGTTCTTGATTTTCTCTGTTTTAATTTCTTCAGATTTCAAACAATGAAGGAGAACTCTACTCGTTATCTCTCCGTGGCACTTACTACCAATGGATTCAAGATTTTAGTCTACTGGATCGTTTCTTCACCGTTACACCGGGGAATAACGGTCTAGTGTACGTCGTTTTCCCTATGAAATCACTCCTTTTCGCGTTAGATTCGTTTTCCGGCGACATTCTGTGGCAAAAAACCGTCGGTCCATTAGCTGAAACTTCTGGTTCAGACCCTGTCATAGACTCAAACAGTCAGTTTCATAAACGAATCTATTAAGACAATTTCACCTGTAAGATGGATCTTTATCTCTTTTTTTTTTCTTTTTTCTTTTTCCACAGGTTGGGTATCGATTGGTTCACTAGATGGGACATTGTACTCGTTCTCAAGAATAGGGGAGCTTTATAAGATACCGAAAAACGCACAAACAGATTCAGTGATCCAAATAGAGCCATTACTCGATTGCTCGGGCAATGCGGTTTATGTTTCTCAGACAAAACTAGAAGGAAAGATCGATCGTGTCATTGAAGATTATACTTATATGTCCGCAACCGCGGTCTTTTCACTTGTAGTTCCAGAGACAAGATCTATCCACTGGTCGCAGAGTTTTTCTGGTAAAACCCAAATCTTTAACTAAGACTAGTTTCAGTCTCTCAGAAGCTATATAGATTTTTTTTATGATTTGAAAATAATGGTTTCTGTATCAGATCAAATTCCGGGTTTGTTATTAGATGAAGATCTACAACATTTTGTGTTGGACGAGAGGATTGTTCTTGCGTTCGTTGCAGCCTCTAATTCTGGAAATCCATTTCGATGTCGTTCCAGACATGAGAAGCTATCATCTAGCTGTTCGTTTGCAGAACCAGACAATCTTGATATCTACATTGGTAAACTTTATCACAATTTGAAAATCTAAATTCCAATGTCTTCAAAAATATTTTTATTGGACATCCATATCTCTTAAGGGACTTTAATTTTTTCTTTTAGGTAACGAAAGAGTGATAATTTGGTTTTTACTGTTCGAGTTTGTGATCATGATCATCTTTGCGGCTCTTGTGAGGTTCTGTTTTATATTCTGGAACAAAAAAAAGCTTCAAGGACGTCCCTTCAGTGCTTTCTTGGACAAGCGAGTAAGAAGCCCTAGCTTATGTAACAAGTATCTTACACTCAGTTCTTGCATCCCAAGAACCCTCTGTTTTCCAGTATCTTACAGTCAATTTTTCTCCCCAGCGTTTGCTGAACCGGAAGAGGAGAGAAATGGATAGAACGATAATAAAACTTCAAAATGAATCAGCGGCCGACGAATTCACGGTTCATCAAATCGGTGATTTGGTTCAAGAGAGGGAAAACGTGAAGAGGAAACTCTCTTCGACCTATAGTCTTGGGAAGGATATAGATGAATCAAAGTCAAAGTCAAAAGATTATGTTCTTCCCTTGTACGGAGGAGGTTCTAGAAGCTTCTCTTTCCGAAATAGGGAGAACGAGAGTATGACTATTTTTCAAACACCACACGATGAGTCATCCTCAGAAGAGAGCCATCGGGACCAACAATATAGTGATGATGATGATGTCGCTGATGATGAACATGATGAAGATAACTTGGACCGTAAGCAAAAGGGAAAGTTGCTTGCTCATTCAGAGGGTTCTTCCAATGATGGTGATGAATCATGCGGTATTGCAAGTAGTAGAAGAAGCATATATTATTTGAAGAAGAGGTCATTATCTTTGACGACTAAATAAGGTATGAATAATTGTATTGTGTATATCTGTAGTTATATCTTTAACAAAAATATATTTGTAGTTATATCTTAATCTATTTCATAATTAGTAATTTTGGAACCAATCTTTCGGGATTTATAATTCACCATGTTAGTTGTATTGATCAATATTATGAAACTTGAATCCAAATCTATGAGATTATTTAACATCTCTAGATAATCTTGATGAACTATCTTAACTGATTAATACGTTAGAACTCTTAACCAGTGATGAATGAATCAATATTTAAATCATTGCATAGAAAAACATTAGTTTTAAGAAAACCAACCATCGAATCGACCGGTTGAGGTATATACAATTTGGTAGATGATCACAAAATAAAACCAAGCAAATCGGTTTTCGCCCCTAGCTATCACTACTCTTCCCCTCACTTAATAAACTACATGCACACACGTGTATACATACATTTAAACTTGACATTGTTAAAACTTTTTTTAATCAATCATGCCAACAAAGGAGCATGACCACACATCTTCTGATGATGTAAATCCTTCCCTTTTGCTCTTTCATATACTTCCCCAATCTTCTACTTATTGACCTCTTCTTCTCTTTTGATCTCTCGGAGCTCATCATGACCTTCTTCATTTCCATTTTCAAGTTTCCACATAACCCGTTTGATATAACAATGGTTAAACAGAACTTGCAGGGGAGAAAGTTTTGATTTTATGCGAAAAAAGAGACTTGTTTTCGTCTTTTTACGAGTAAGCTATAAAAAGCAGAATTGTTTAATTTGGTAGCTTTAGACTGATAGAGAATAAATAAGCTTTTGATAGAAGAAGAGAACTGATTTGAAGGAGGAGTTACTTGTGGAGGTGTGTTTATATAGAGAAAACTTGTGGCATGCATGCATGGTTACATTTTTAATAAACACTAAAAGTCTATATCCTAGTAATTTTTTTTTTAATGCGTGTGAAACAAACTTTTAAATAAAATGGATAAAATATATATCAGTGACTTCATCAAACCCAACAAAATTGGAACTTGGGCTGACTAGTGATTACTACTTAAATTTTTCAATCAAACCATACTAAAACAATTACAAAACCAAGTTCATGTTAAACACAATCCTACATGTCTTTTCTCGTGTTCACCATGCAATCAAACATAACTTGAACCTGGCCTTGCTTGCTTCAAAGTCCCCACTTATAAACCATACAATTTTTTAACCTCTTTAATTTATTATTGCTGCATTTTTTGTTAATTACTACATTTCTAATACCAAAGCTTATAATACGGGGAACTGTTTCATCAGTGGTCACCACACACTAGCTCTATTTTCCCCATGTCATGTTTCAAGAACTTTCTGATTTATAGACGAAAAGAAATAATATATCTATATTATACACTGTATACGAATTGCCAGATATCATTTTAAAAAATTTGTAAGTCAAAAATCATGTGGACATATCTCAACTAAATGTTATGTCGCGGGGTCGTTTATTTTCCGAGACTTTTGTTGAGAATATGAATATCCCAAAAAAAATTATTATTTTATGGATTAATCTGGTTTACATTCAAAGTACCCTAAGAAGTATCAATATTCAAGAGTCCATTTGAATCTTCAGAAAGAAAAGAAAAAAAAAACAAACAACAAACATATTGTTATCCCAATAAGTTATTAGAAATGATTAATAATGCAATATTTTTGAAGCAAAAAAAAAAAATTAAAGTAATTAACCAGAGACAAGTCTAGAAATTGTGTTGTCTCCAAAGTTTATGTTCCCTCGTTTTCCAAATTCCAACCCACCATATGTAATTTACTAATTTCCAAATACTTGTAGTTTATCAAACAAAACCAATCAGAAAAAAAAAACCAGTAGCAAATGAAGAAGATGTGGAGCCAACCGCACGTGACATTCGCGTGACTGCATATGCTTCTTGTTTGGCATAATCCAGACAACCTTGTTTATCTTGTCTCCTTGATAATACTGATGTGATTTATTTTCTTATTGATATTTTGTTGCTCAATAACTATCGATTAGATGTAACAGTGAACTTGAATATTATTTATGTATCATTAGGCCGTATTTTGCCTTGGATTAATCAAAGATTATGTCCGTAATTAAAAACAGTACTGTACGGTTCAACGCATCAAGTAGTAGTTTCGGCTTTGTAATACTAGTTTGGTTAACTAATCATTGATTATTAGACTTTATAGTAGGGTGATCAGTTTCTGTTTTATGAAGCATCCGATATCTTGGAATTAGTGACTTTTAATTTGGACCCATCATATATAGATATTATTGATACATATAAATATAACTGTTTAAAAATTGAATATATTTCTCTCTAGTTATTAATTATAGGACTTTCTATCTAAAGTCATTTTATTTACAATCTTATACAAAAACTTTACAGAGAAACTTTCGTTTAGGGTTTCTTTATCGAATGATATGTTCTTTATATTTTTCATTGGCCCTTCTGAAATCTATTTTCCATTAAAAGCTTTCAAGATTAGTTTCACTAATACTGAAAAACTAACTAATTCATATTCATGTATAAATATGTTGAGCCATTGGCCCATTGGTTTCCCTAGTCATTACATATAGTCAAAGTGTAATCTTGCAATCAGACATTTATATGGGCTATTGAACTTTCACTTTCAGGCTTTTACGGGCTCAAGACATCTAAACCATGTGTGGCTTTACTTAATTGTTTACAAGTCGCACCAAGTTTTATTTTGGGTTATAACAGGGTGATGATGACACGGTAACAAACAACAAGTTTAAAATATTAAAAGAACAAAATTTAAAATTGTTACTACGACTTTAATTATCATTGTTCACTATAAATATCTTAAATGGTAAAAAAGAATTGGCGATTTACAAATTTTAGAGATTAGACTGGATTTTGTTTCGAAATTTCATGGTTATATATATACAAAGGGTTAAATGTTGTAGCCACTTAATTATTTAGTTATTAATATAAAAGTTTAAAACTTTATTTTGTAATTAATGGGATATTAAATTTTGTTTTTTCAATGTAGTTTCCTTGGTTCGTTTTCACTTTTTTTTTTTTATTAAACGTGATAATGTATCTTCATGTATTTTATTTAAAATTTTCACTATCCGTAGTTATAGAAAACATAATAAATTGAATTTTTTTTGAAGCAAACTACAAATTTACTACTTTTTTAGTCAAACTGCATATCTATTCTAACAAAACTGTTCAAAATTAATTTTCTATCGACCACGATTTTTTGAAAGACATTTTCAAATCATCAAAAAAAAAAAAGACTTCACATGGACATGTACTACCTCCTGCAATAACTCTAGATTGGTCACATTGGAAAAGCGATTCATAAATACTTTACTCTATAAGTGTAAAAAGATAAATTGTCATGATTTGTACTACAAAACCCCCCAAAAAGGAAAGAAGCTGCTAAAATTTGAATTTCGTGGGTAATTTTTTTGGAGATGAAACAACAATAGAAAAGACAATAAGTGAGAATATTAATAAAATAAGGAAGAAAGTGTGATTTTTTTCTTTTAAAAAAGAAGATAGTCTGCAAGTGCAAGAAGAAAAAGAAGAGACAAATATTATAAATATTATAATGAATCGTTTCCTTATTTCACCTGTCACAACTCACAAGTGATGCCTACATTTGCATGCCTCTTCTGCGCCCAGCACAATCATTAGTTTCTATTGTGGGTCACCCATTAAGTTGCTTAACCGGCCGGTTCAATTGTCTTTTATCCGGTTTTTTTTCTTCCTTAAACCAAAAGTTTTGAAAACTATATAACAACCACGGACTTATATATCTGCAATCTGCCAATGTCTACTTGGAACGTTTGATATTTTGATTGATATAACTTGATTGAATTTAACATCTGGACTCTCAAGTTTTAACAATCATCTAAGATTCATTTAATCAGAAAGATATATGTTAATTTCATAATAAATCTTCTTAACACGTTAAAAACAGCATAACGAAATTTGTCTTAACTTTAATTATTGAATCAAAGTACCATTTTGTTATAAAAATGATGTTAGATTATACTAATTCGTTATAAATGCTAAACATCCATAATTTTAAGATTCAAGAGCTTCACTTACTTTCAAAAGAAGATATAAATTTCATAGTTAGTCATCTTCACCACATGTACAACTATGATGAATGTGACATTCACATGGACATGGATATTGATATGTGTAAGACCACAAAACCACTATTTGTAGATTCTCTCTATATAGAGTCCACTCGATCACACCTCAAATCACTTTGCCTCACTATAACCAAACAAAAGAAGACCATGTTATTGAAAACAACTGTACTCTATAGACGCATACACCACTTTACATTTTTAAAAATCAAAATAAACCATATTATATATAACTCCATATCATCCTATCCAGTCTTCACATTCTGCCAACTCCTCTACCATGTGCCATCATCTCCTCTTTGGTCCATCTCAATTTCAGACGTTGGCCAACAACATTTTTTGTTGGTCTGAAAATTTTCATTATCTTCACACATACACACAACAGCACTAATAATTAGTTGTTACTGTACGAACATTACTAATAACTAGTTGTTACTATATATGGGAGTAATATTTTAGAATAATTTTGTAATATTGGTATAAATTGTTAATTCAATTCATTAGCAAAAAAATACTAGTTTGTAACTCTTTGATGTGTAAGACACTTTCACCTTAGTGAGTAGCAGGGGTAAGCTATTATCGGAAGTTATGATTATTCGTATTCTTTTGGTAATCCACCAACAAACAAATTTATGAACCGTAGTTCATAAGAAAATAGTCTAAATTGGATACTCAATTTACGTAAGGAGGTCGATTCTTAAGAAAATTTGATTGTACGGTCTGAGTAAAGTGAGTATCAACCAACTAAAGTGAGTATTAAGTCGCTTTCTATCAGATTATTTTAAAGAAAAATTTTTACATCAAGATTTCAACATTTCATTTCAATTGAACATTATTATATTTGGTGAAATGGCATGTGGTTATTAACCACTCATAAAAGATCTTGTGTCCACCTTACCAAAATCTGTGCCATTTTTTTCAACTCCTAAATAGTGTGTACCAGTACTACTACTGTCACTGTAAATTAGAATTATTACGAGCTAAAATTAAATAAAGAAGTTAATGACCAATGTTTGACAATTCGTTCATTTTATTTTTTTCATTTGGTTACTATAACTAAAGAAGTTAATACAATCTGATTCTTGTTTAATTAAAGCTAATATTCAACTGGATCAACTTAATTGTGATATATATGAGCTGTTAAAAACATTTTTAAAATATGTTTTGAAAAAGAAATTGAACTCAAAACTTTGAAAAGAAAGAAGGACCATATTTTAAAAAACTACTACAAAAGAGCAGGAAATGCCAAGTGAGTTGATTCCTATAAATGGATTACACCCAAGAAAAAACAAAACTGCTATACTGTATTTTAAAATTGCTATACTATATTAATTTTTATTTATTTTAAATCTGCCAAGAAAAACAAAAGAATTTAAAAATATGAATACCCAATATATATATAAAAGATAAGGTACAAAAATAATTAATTTTTTAGAAAGAAAATAAAAAATCTTTTTATAGGTGCTGCCTGATTGCTTCATTCTCCCTCCTTAGCTCAAAAGTTTTTGCTTTTTCAAAAAGAAGAAGAAACATTTCGTTTCCATGGCTTTGCGCGGAGATGAGCCTGAGATTATGAACCTAAGAGAATGGGATCGAAGAGCTCGATTAATCCGCGAAAACCCGACTTCTAGAAGGTTCTCTGCTTCATACATTGGAAGCTTCCGAGAAGATCATCACAAGTCTTCTTCTAGAACAAACTTCCACAACATCTCTAGTAGTACTGCCTCTTCTCCTGGCTACACTCTCAAAGGTTTAAACTTTACCACTCTATCTTTCAATCTTAATAAGTTTATCAACTATTTCTTCTGAAAATGTTTTTGAATTTTCAAATCTTGTATCACAGAAGAGATTGACCCATCAACATATTCCTTCACCAATGCACTTAAAGGTAAGTTATTTTTTTTCTGCTTTTTACCATTAGAAAGCTCGAAACTTTATATAACCCTTTTCGTTAGTTCGAATCAAAAGAACAGAACAAAAGTAATGTTCAATATGTGTTGTGCCTTAGTTCTTTTGTTTGTCGCAGCATTACAAGCAAAGACAATGTATAATAACAGAGAATGGTTAGCACAAGAAGGGCTTGCGTTAAATTCGAAGTGGAACGAAGCAGAGAAATATATCTGCAATCCATTGTCTGGGGAAGTTCCAATGGAGTGTTTGTCTGCTAAAACATTAAGTGCAAGATCCTTCAGAAACTTATCCACCATGTCTGCTCCTCTTCACATCTCTAATCCCAATCCATTGATGAATATTGGTAAAAACAAAACAAATAATAATCCTAACGTTATAAGAGTCATTCACGAGGATCTTTATGCTCCTGATCTTATACTTCTTGCTCGAGGTGATTGATTTTAAATCTGTCCCCTTTTTTTTCTTTGGTTGTTAACTAATAGCTTAGTTTTCTTAATTGGGGTTTTCTGATAATAAGGATATTTTGGGTGTGTTTTTTTAGCAGAAAAGAAAGTTGTGGGGCTGAAGCGAGATGTTGGCATACAAAGTACGACGTCGGTGGATCTTAGCTCCGGTAGCCCTAGTCCGGCAAAGACGCCTCCGATCATGGAACGTTCGTTGAAACGATACGTGGAAGCTGATGATTCGCCGGTGGATTTCAATCTCAAATTGGAAGTTCAACAAGAGGTATATAACATATATACACATTATCATATGTTCATAACGGTCCTTGCAGCAATTTTTCCTCAACCTCAATTTTTCTCATGATGGGTTAGAAAAACATATATGATCATTCTTGAAACTAATTCATGTTTTCAATTTAGTAGACTGATCAGTGGTACAAATAAAACTCAACTAAAAAAAATACTAGACATAGCCCAAACTGATTGATCTGAGCTAAATTATTTCTTTCATATGAAAATATATTCTTTAAAGTTTATACTATCGTATCAAGATAACATTAATTCAAAAATGATTTATTCATTTATTTGTATTTGTATTTTACCTAAATTTTCTTAACCAAGGATTACTCTAACAAAATCCAGTAATATTTATCGTAGCCCAAAATATTAAAGGAAAACAGAACTAAATCGAAAACTAAAATTCTATTTATTTGGTAAAGTTATAATTTAGAGAGAGAGAGAGAGAGAGAGAGAGAGAAAAGAAAATTGAAAAATTTTACTAAAAAAATTCGAAATATTTAGTCGCTAGCATGAGGTCCATGAAAGATACGGAAAAGTAATAATTGCATAAAATTTTGAATTGTTCGTGCATCAATAATTAGATTCTTTCGCAAGATAAGAAAAGCATCAAACAAATGATTGTACCAAATGTTTTCATAGAAAGAGACAATGATAAAACTCTTCTATTACTGTTTTTGTAGATATGTTACATTGATTCATTTTAAGATTAAGATTCTTTCATGATATATGTATGAAACATAGTACACATGACAGTCTATATGTGAGGGTATTAATCATAGAAACACAAAACCATATATATGCTATAACTATTTCTTGAAAAATCTTATATCAGACCCCATTTCGTGATTTTGTCTCCAGCTCACGTGACTACATCCTTATTCTATACATTATCTATCTATCTATCTATATATAGATACATATATGTATGTACATTTATAGCCACTGTATTGATCAATAATTCTTACGTATATATGATGAGTTTGTAACTCGATAAGGTACTAGAATTATGAAGAGTTGAAGACAGCAATCTCATGTTGTTCAAACTCGATTACAGTTCTAAGAAGTTTGTTTCATTAAGTCTCAACAATATCCAAGTTTACATGTGGTTTTACTTTTGAAAAAAAAAATATGATTGACGTTTTTACAACTATTATCAATTGCTGGTTTTGTAACCGAAACTGTAAATTATTGTCCAATAACTTCTGAATTGTAAGAAAAATACCACATGTTAGGTCCAATTTATGAATCTAAGTCTAGCTCTTCTTAAGATATTATATGTGAATGAAGACTTATTTGGGTTTTAAAGGATGTGACGTTAGAGGAGAAAGAGAAAGAAGAAGAGAAGCAAGATATGAGTAAAGAAGGAGAAGAAGAAGAAGATGAAGAAGTGAAGCAAGAGATGAGTGAAGAAGAAGAACAAGAAGAGAAGACCAAGAAGAAGAAGAGAGGAACTGGATGCTTCCCATGGGTGAGATCGAGACAAAGACAAGCAAGAAAATCAAAGTACATCTTCCCTGTTTGTGTTCCTCATCTTGTCAAAGGTTGTTGAAAAACCTTTAAACCAAGAGAATCAAGCAACAACAAGAAAGAGTTAACAATGTTTGCAAGATTCTCTCTTTTTTTTTTCTCTCTTTTCTACCTATTTTACATTAATCAAAAACAAAATCATAATGAGATTAATATATATTAGTTCTTCCTCTTCATAAAGATTAATCATTCATGGGAGTATCAAAAGCTTAACCATATGCTTTTGCTCCCCTTTTCTCTATAACAAATGCTTCTCTCTAGAGTCCCTCCTGTGTCTTTGGTTTTTTGCTTTCTCTTTCTTCTTCATGGTTTTTCGGTTTCCTCCTCATCAAACTTCCATTCCACAATAGCTAGGGTGTGTCGGCCCCCACAAGCTACCTGTTTAGCTATCCATTTTCCATCGCCTTCTTCATCAGTGTGGTTAAACCGTCCTTCTGGTGGTGGAATGTCTATAGGAAGCTCCAATGGTTGTCCCGTGGTCACTTTTCTTCCATACCCGAGTCTACCGTGGTCTCCCCGACCAAACTGATCAAAAGAATGAATATAAAAGAGAGGTTTAGTGATCAATGATTTGTTTATAACCCAACAATGTTTTTTCTCTCTACGAAGACTTACCGAGAAGATCCTACCGTCTCTTGTCAAAGCGACTGAATGAGTTCCGCCACAAGAGACCTGAGAAGAAAAGATCAATAAGAGAGCTTTCAAATTATGTGACGAGTAGAGAAACCGGTGGTTTAACTGTATACCTGAATGATATCTTCTCCAGCTAAGAGATTAACTTTCTGTGGAAGCATTTTACTGCTCTTGTCATTGTCACCAAATCCGAGCCTTCCATGTTCTCCTCTTCCCCAACCATACACCTAATATTGGATATAACCAAGTCACAAAATTTACAGTTAAGATGTAACAACCCAGCAATGGCTCGACCAAGAACCAGCTGAAGATAAAATAAAAAGGGAGACTTTAGAATAGTAGGAGACTATATGAGTTCTAATACCTCTCCTTCGTTGGTTAAAGCTGTTGAATGCCATCCACCTGCAGCGATATCAACCTAACATATGCATTTACGAGGGGGGAATTAAGCTTCTATAGTAGACATTTGGCTTTAACATAGACATTTATAGTTTAAAAATCAGAGTCAGAAGGCATCGGTTTCAATATGAATGCTTAAACCAGAAATTTTCGACCACATACCAAAGTGAGATCATCAAGGCCTTGTACTGGAATAGGATGAGATCTCGGTTGGGTATCTCCGGTTCCAAGTTGTCCATATTCATTATTACCCCAAGCCCACAAATTCCCATCTTCTTTCAGAGCCAAATTATGAAATGCACCAACAGCAATCAGACGAACGTTTTCAAGACCCTGAACTCTTACAGGAACAGATATCTGTTTTCTGCGATTGAACGTACATTTACTACCAGCAGACAAGAAAATGCAAATGTCATATCCATAAATGAAAGGAAAATGGGTTGAATACATGTCACCGGGAGGCCACGGTTGACCCCAAGTCCATACATAACCTTCACGGGTTAGAACAACAGAGTGAGTACCCCCTGCAGCTACCTGTTAATATAATCATAGAAACCCAAAAAAAGATGGTTTAGAGGGGGGGAAAAAAGCATTATTACTTGAGGTAAATGCAGAGAGTTTAACTGCATAAATTACCTGTCGGACTGTAAGTTGCGGGGCACAACGCTTAGGGATTACAATATCCCTCCGCACAGGCCTACCTGTCTCATCTTTGGAAGGCTCTTCACCACACTGTCCGTATTCATTTCCACCTAAGTAGGTTCCAAAACAAAAAGGTGCACAATTGTCGCTTTTAAGATCTTTAAGGTCACAAACAATAGGTAGAAGCTGAGAGAAAAATGCATACCCCAAGCATATGCTCGGCCTTGATCATCGACAGCTAAACAATGCCAACCACCAATAGCTGCCTGTGATCCATCACAGAAACCACATTCAGAGTAAATCACAACGAGGAAAGAACATTAGAGAAATAAGAAAAACACTTAATCTTTGTACGTTTTTTTACCTGAATAATCTTGACGTTGGCAAGAGACTTAACCAGACTAGGGGTGCTTTCTGTTTTTGTCTCTGGTGGGTGTCCTAATGTACCCCTTTGATTCCAACCCCATGTAAACAGCTGAGAAACAATTTAAGAGATTGCAAAACCTTAAGTTTCTTTTTCAAAAAATGTATTCTCAGATAGAGTTTAAAACTAAAATAAGGATCAAAATCAAAAATCTTTCAGCGATTGCCATAATTTCTATAAGTTGGTGACACAAGAATCCAAACCAATCAAAAACTACTCCATGGATACAGAACCAGAAAAAATAAAGACTTTAAACCCTTTTTGATGAGTCCTTCAGATCTCAAAAACCCTTTGTAAGCGACCTAAGAAATCTATCAAGAAATCACTAAAGCCAACTTAGAATCAAATCGCAGATCAACCCAAAACATTGAACTTTATAAGTATTGTAAACAAAACCCACCAAACAAGAAACAACAAGGACAAAGAAAGTGAATTCGATAAGTTACCTTGCCATCATCGCAAATGGCGAGGGAATTGCGGCTACCTCCGACGACGGAGCGAACGGTGAAAGGTTCAAGAGCCTCGACGACGCAAGCCAATTCCTTTTCTTCATCGGTTCCAAGTCCTAGTTGCCCGTCTTCTCCAGAACCCCTGGTCAAAAATCAAACGAAGGAGCAATATAGCACAAGTCAGAAACAGAAATGGAGAAAACAGAGAGGTAAAAGAAGGTTATAGAAAGAGCAATGACCAGGCTATAACGGAAGTAGCTGAAGCCATGGAGACGAAAGTGAGCGAGACAATGAGAGAAAGAGGTATATGAAGAAAGTGAGTGGAAAGACGAGGAAAAGCAGGGCACTTCGGTAGATATGTGACTGTGTGTGTCATTAGGTGATTAATTATTTATTCTGGACCGATTAATACCTCCCATCTAGTTAAAACCTTTTATAAATTAATCCGACTTTTTAGCTTATGATTTGTAATTCCATTAATGTTTACCTACACAACTTTTAAGGGGGTGTCTAGAGACAATAGTTGTTCCAAACCGAGAGGCGATTACATTTATCTTTCGTTTTAAGTTGTTTCATTCAGATTACTTTTCTATTTCGTTTAATGACTACCGTTTAGATCCTTAAATTGTATGTGAATGTATATATCGAATACACAATTGAATTACCACCCTCTTAACTAATTCCCTTTATGTCTTTATGATAATTATTAAAGGGAACATTCACCAAAAGACAACTAAACTCCAATTAGAGAGAAGAATCAAGTTTTCCTCTTTAGACCGGACCATGTAATGCCATGCAGTCTAGTAGTGAAACCGGCAACAAAAACAACAAAAGCATGTAAGAAGCACACAAGAGTTTAATCCATGGATATAATCAAATCCTGCAGTTACTATTACTACTACACTTTTTTTTTTTTTTTTTTTTTTTTTTTGCAAATCATTCCATGGACCTGATTTCATCACTGCGAAGGCGGTGGTTGGGCTTGTTCCTCCCCTTTCTGCACCTCTTTCGGAGCTTCCTTGATATCATCACCAGCTTCGTCCTGGACGTAATAAGATAAGACAAAAGTGTTACGCAAACATCAACAACAATCTTAATTGCTTGATGCAATCACACTAAAATATTGCTAACAATGAAGAGTGTAAGGAGAGACAAGTACATTGAGGTCAGAAGTCCAGAGGGTGAGATTGTCACGGAGAAGCTGCATGATCAATGTACTGTCCTTGTATGATTCCTCTCCCAATGTGTCTAGTTCAGAGATTGCCTCATCAAAAGCCTACCACCATGAAAAACATATTTGTAACTGAACAAAAGGTACTTATAAATCAAATTAGAATCAGAATGTGAAGGTTGTCCAAATATCACAAGTGGATGGGAACATTCGCAGGCTCTACTTTCCCAATTTTGCCCATCATCATAATTAACTACAATCCTATTGGTCATAAGCTATGCAAACCATTACTAGATCATATGAAAACTGCATCCACAGGGAAGTGCAACAAGTTAACCAAATAAACATGTTTGTGCCACAATATTAATACAAGTGCACGGTAACAATTGAACAGAAAGAAAAACTTATGTGCTATGTTTTATCAAGCAGAACAGTTGGAAGAATAGATTTGCTAGCTAATAATAGAAAATAAATGCATAGCATAAACCAACTACTAAATGAGAAAGTAACACAGACCTGCTTTGCGAGATTACACGCACGATCAGATGAGTTGAGAATCTCATAGTAGAAAACAGAGAAGTTAAGAGCAAGCCCCAGTCTGATTGGGTGAGTGGGAGCCAGATCAGCAAGAGCAATATCCTACAAAAAAACACCAGAAGCATGAGTCAACATGTTTTCTTGGCACTCTATATGGCTAAGAAGAAGAAACGAGATGATAACCTGAGCTGACTTGTAGGCCAGAAGAGTGCTCTCAGCAGCCTCTTTCCTCTCAGCACCAGTCTTGAATTCAGCAAGGTACCGGTGATAATCTCCCTTCATCTTGAGGTAAAAAACTTTGGACTCAGCCAAGGATGCAGCAGGAATGATATGAGCCTCGAGAAGGTTCAAAATGCCATCGCAAATCTTGGTGAGCTCAGTTTCAATCTTGCCTCTGTAGTCCTTGATAATGGAAACGTGATCACTGTTGCCCCTGCTTTCTTCCTTCTGCTCAATGGAAGAGATGATCCTCCAAGAAGCCCTCCGAGCACCAATCACGTTCTTGTACGCAACAGACAAGAGATTCCTCTCTTCAACAGTAAGTTCCTCAGTGTCCACGGTCTTTGCAACTTTCTCCATGAACTCAACCATCTCCTCATAACGCTCAGCTTGCTCGGCTAACTTGGCCATGTACACATTCTCTTCCCGGGACGAATCAGAAGACATCTTTGCACCACTCTTTTAAAACAAACCTGTTTTCAACAAGAAAAGATCAAGTAGCAATAAACAAAATACAGGAACTTAAAAAAAAAAAAACATTCCCTAGCAGACCCAAACTCAGTAATGCTGCAACAATCTTGCATTTATTAAGAGATCCGCTAATCAATCCACGAACCCAAAGAACAGACTTTTACAAACGATTTTTTACACTTCTAGATCTATCCAAAAACAAACCGTACAGAAGAAAAAAAAAGGAGTAAGAATCGATAGAACGAACTCTGAATCAAACAGATCTTGAAGTGACAACGAAAACGCGAAGAAGAAGATAATAACAAGAAACGCACAGTACGAGAAGAAATTAAATAAAAAATTACAAAAATCAGTGATCAAATTAGCAGAAAAAACATTGTCTGTCCAAGTATGAGCATAAGCGAGATCGGATCCGTACCTTTGGGAATTGGGAATTTTCGAATTCGAAGCGAAACAAGGGGAGTGAGAAATTGGGGAGACGGACCATTAAATTAGAAGAGAGTCAAGAGAGAGAAAGAATTTTACCCAATTAACATACGACACGTGCTACCTGTTGACCCTCTAATGACTTTTTTTTCTTTTCTTTGTAAAGTTCGTAATTTTTAATTTATGTGGGTGAAATATAAACGAATCATAAGTTATGAGGTCAAGTGTGTAATATATAACAGGTTCAAGGGGTAAAATGTTAAATAAAGGGTAAGTTTCCTCTCAGGTGATTGACGGATTTACCCTTTGCCCTGAACCCATTTAGACCCGCTTGATCGATTTGATCGGAGTAGGCCGGGCAAGCTCGAAGGTCCGTCAATGGGGAGCTATGTGGAGAAATCTTTCATCTCTATGTTCTATGTTCTAAACCCTAAACCCCTAAATGGTCTTTGATTGCCTCGAAATGGGATTAAACCATTTAAAAGCTGATCGAGATACTCTTTAAGCCTTGCTTATTATCAGAGACGCAGTTTATTCTCTACCTCTTCGTTTGAATTGAGCTCACTTGGTGTAGAGAAACGTAGATTGAGGATTAGGTCCGCTTTGAATTAACCTTCTTTATTCATCTGAGTGTTTTTATCTAGCAGCTCTCATAGACTGTGTTGAATTGCTTCTATGTTTATCTCTAGATTGAGCTTAAAGAAGTTTCATGGTGATAGAAGGTTGTTTGTTTGATATTGTATACTTTGTTAATAGCGCTGCGTAGCAAGATGAAGGCCAAGGCATTGATGGAATGTGATCAGTATGTCTCAAAGTATGCTCAATGCGCAACAGGAAGAACGTTTTCTGTGGTATGGACATGTCGTAAGCAAGCTAAAGAGCTCAACACTTGCCTCCATCAATTGTATGTTCTCACCTCTTACTGCTCCTCCTTCTATTAAAGATGTCATCTTGTATTCACTGTTAGATTTGTTGCATATGTGTGCATCGAATTTTGATTGTTTTTTCTTAATACCCTTCTCTGGTATGTCTGGTATGATGAAATGAGACAACTTGTGGTTAGGAGATGCATAATGTGATCATGAAGTACCATTGCTACTTGCTTAGTATATCTGTAACCAAATATAAGCGCTTATAGAAGGGGATGATTCTTTGTTGCCGCGATAAAAGAGATGGCAAAACTATGGTCTCACAGTCAGTATCGAGTTTGTTCTTGGTGCACAAGTTCTTTTCTTGCGACTCCCTGATCAAAATCTCCCGTATTGGGCCGATGCTTAAATGTTGTCTAAACATGAAAAGCTTTTGTTGATTCTGCAGCACCAATGATAATGTTTTGGAGGAAATGAAGAGAGAGTATATGCTTCAAGAAGAGGGTAAAGTCTCAGCCTCGGCCATATAAATTTTTGCCGACTAAAAGATTTGAGTCCGACAAATATAATGTCGTCGCTTTGTTTCTAGTTCATTATGGACAAACAGATCCTTTTATGAGTAAACTGTGGCCATTCTTTAATAAGGGTGTATTCACTATAAAAAAAGTAATAGGTTTTGTATTTCCATTTTTTCTCAGTTTGCAAAACTCCACTACATCTAGAGATCAGATTCAAAGATGTTTCTCATAGTTAAAAAAACATAGGTTTCACAACACTCAGGATTAAAACCAAGAAACAAAAATTTGAGGTGCTTAGAAAGAAGAAAGCGAGTTAAAAGCAAAGGACTTCAAGCAGTAGGCTTCCTCATATTTCTTCCTGCACGAATCACTTCGTCCACCAAAAGCAATTGTGACGCAATCACTGGCCTGAAACACAAACAAATAGCCGGTTATTGAAATGGCTTCAACAGTAAACCCAAAACTTTATTAGAATTGGCTGGTTGTTTTGAACATTACCCTGAATTGATAAGTTGGCGTTTCACTGAGTAATTGTCGAAAATACCAGTAAGCTGCGGGTCAATTGGTTCACCGTCCTGAAGGTTCAGTCCCACGACGTTCCCTTTGTCATGCTCGCTCTGCATAAGCGCATCACAATGAGCAATTATAACTCTTTGTTCTGTCCACAATTGATTTCAGTTTGTAGAAGAAGAGAGATGAATGCATACCGTAAGAGAAATGATCACGTCTTGGGTATCAAGACCTGCATTTTCTGCAAGTGTCTTAGGCACCACAAGAAGGGCATTAGCAAAAGCTTCAACGCCAAGTTGGGCTCGCTGCAATGTTCATGATAGTATTAGTAATTTAGAATATTTGAGATGCATTTATTAATGTTGCGAGAGTTAGTGTAAGAGTGAAATCAATTTACCCCTTGAACGGTTTTCTTGACTTCACTGATTAAGTGTTGTCTTGCTGCAACTTCAAAAGCTCCTGCTCCCTACAGAAAGATGCAACCACACATCAACATAACACAGAACATATAAAATAGGTCTATATGCTAACCTATTCATGGTTTTAATCATGAATTAACCATCTCTTTGACATTGCAGAGAAACAGAAAGCAAGGTTAACAAAATACTTCAAGATATAGTAAGGTACTTACTAACACAACACACTCGTCTTCTATGGTGTTCTTGACTGATCTTAGACCATCACGAACAGCGTCCTTAATTTGGGCAATAGTGTGATCATTAGGCCCTAGAAAACCCAAGAAATCATGAATGAACACCAAAACTAATACAAGAATAAATGAACCTTCAAAACTTAATGAAGACATAGAAGTCGGCCTAATACCTTTTATGAGGATGGTACATGAATTAGGATTCTTCACTTGCTCCACAAAGGTGTACTTTTCCTCCCCAAGAACGTGCTCATAGACGAGTCCAGCCCATCCAAGTGACTCAGGGGTCAAGTCGTCAACAGAATTCACAGCTTCTCCACCACAGGCCAAAACTAAACGTTCCATATTCCTCCTCTTTGCTCTTCTAAGAGCAATAATCTGGACACATGAGGAAAGGTAATTAGATCCAACAGCCTCTAAACAAGAGAAATTAGGTACAAAAGAAGAGACATCTCAGTCAGTGGCCCAGAACTGAAACCAATTCTGCCAATCTTCTTCATGGATTATTGTATATCGAAGGAACTACTCTTTTAACATTATTGTCAATTTCAGTTCACTTAACAACACATTCTTCCTTAGCATCGTTCTTATTTTTTCTATATATCGGATGAAATTTCAGCTATTTATAAATTTAGTGTGGAGCAAGAAAATACAGAAGTAGCTTACCCCTTCTCTAGCAAGAAGATCCAGTGATGGTGGGTCAATACCCTTTTGATTTATGATAACAAAGTTGTCATTATCACCACACACCTGCACAAGAAATAAAACATGTATTATTATTTTTTACAATGTTTTAAAATACAGCTGGGAGAAATGGTCTCAGTCCCACCTTGTTCTTCAGCTCAATTATTTTCTTAACTCTTTCATCAACAGATCGCCTCTCTGCAGTAACCATGGCTTCCCTCTGCTCCGCATTAGAGTAGAAAAATCCTGCATTAATTTCACTGATAGATAAAAAGAAATATTAGTCTACATCACCAGAAACATACATGCTCTTATTTTCTCTTCACTGAATTGACCAAAGAATTATATTACACACCTCTTCTCATACTCCAGTGACACATTGCAAGTTAGGATGTGGCAATTTTCTGCGCGTCGTTTCATGTCAGGGTGTCTTGAACCATGATCCAGAACAAGCCCCTCAACCTAATTCAGGATTGAATCAATAATTGAAACAGGTCCAAAACTATGAAAGCATTTAAGCATAACCGCAAAAAAAAATTTCATTCCATACTTGCAAGTTTTTCAAATACAAACCTAAAAGGTTTTGAGAGAACTATTTTACAGTAAACCACACACGTCAAGACATACCAATCGTGTGTCAACATCGAATTTGTGACGCATGTGCATTATTTCCACCATAAATAGATCAATCGCTTCCTCAGGCTTTCGGATGCAGAGAACCTGTAATGTGTGGAAAGTAGATAATTAGAAGACACAAGCGCTTGAAAACCAATATTGGGGCATAGATGAGTCCTCATCTATGTGAAAAAAAAAAATGAAAAGCATTAATGAGATTCTAATAGAGATCGGTTAACTCACTGAATTAACGACAATGTCAGTCAGTTGATCAGCCAAGCCTTCGTACAACTACACAAGCCACAAGAGTAAATCGAAATTAGAAAGCGAAAAGAAGAATCAAATGAACATAAAGATAAATCATAAAAATGAAGAATACCTTTGTTCTTAGTGTCGTTCTCGCAACCATTTTTAGGATCTCTTTATCAGCTTCATCACCCATAACCACAGGGGTCTTGAAGTTCTCAAGAAATTGAAGAGTAGCTCTCTTAGCAATCTCGAAACCATCAACTAGGACACGTGGATGCATACCTGATACATGTATAAACCTTCATTAGGATTTTGGCTACAAAAATAGTAACCAGTTTATACTGCCACCAGTTATGAAATTTTCTATATCCAATATAAACAAAACTTGGCAAATCAATGTCGCTGAATACAAATTGTTGGTCCACACTCATATGTTAACCATAACACATAGATTGAGAAATAAAATAAAAACAAGCATAGAGGAGCATAAAACTAACGAACTCTTACAAATTTAACATAAGATAAGGTACATAATTTCAGCTAACATAGCGACTCACCTTCATCGATGCAGCGTTCAGACTGTTTCATAAGCTCACCAATGAAGATGACAGTGGAAGTAGTACCATCACCACTTATGTCATCCTGTGCCACGGCTGTCCTCGCAATCATAATGGCTGTTGGATTCTGAATTTGCTGCAACAGTTAGGAAGTAAGCGTGTAAGCATCATCGAACCAAGATAACTTGTTAAGAGCAATACTAGTAACCCTTATCAACACCGTTGATTATCCAGCACTATCTTAAGGCTTTCGTCTTTCTTCTCTATCACAATGCTGACAAACACATATACCTAATCAGAATCCTATATGGGTCATGTGAACTACACTAAAAACTATATTTTTTTCCACCTAATATATCCTCCAGAAAGACGTATACATGTACTCAACCAAATCATACTTAGTCTGTCAAGCATACCAATATAACATACTCAATTTCAAACCAATACTCCTAGAATCTAACTCTACATGACACAAGTCACGGGATTTTGAGCACCCTTGACCACTAAAAAGCAATATAGAGCTCGATTCAAACAGATCATTAGGATCTAGATTTATTTTCTCAATCTAACCATTTCCTTCAAAAGCGTGTTCCCATCCTTGGTAAGCTTAATATCCCCCGAACCACCAACAAGCCTACATCGAAGTGAGCAACAAATCGGAGGGTAAGCAAAAAGAAACAACATCTGGGAATGAAGATAATGAACAGTATACACATAGATCAGATTAAATCAAAAGGGATAAATACATCTTGATTGTTCCTTTAGGACCGAGATTCGACTTGAGTACATCCTGCAAACCCTTGGCGGCGTTGATTGTCATATGAAGCGCCGCCGATTTGTTGAGAACCTCGGCATTAGGATTCAGAACTCGCACAGACATTTTCGATAACCTTGGCGTGAGCACACGAAGTGAAGAACTGGAGACTGAACTAGAGAGCGAGAGCGAGAGAGAGCTTGGTTTTAGGGCTTTCTGGGTTTTAATTTTTGACGAAGAAGAAATGAGGAAAGAGAAGCCGATTTTGAGAGACTCTAACCGCTATGGAGACTTCGATTTAACGTATATTACAAAATTTTACCAACATTATCATAAGTTTTACACTTTTAGCCCAAATATTAATTGATTCTTTTAAAATCATAAATCCTCGAAAAAACGAAATATTCCCACGAACAGTAAGTAACAAAATCATGTACAGATCCCACTAAATTTTGAGCTCGTTCCATTTCCCCCCAATCTATACTTCTAATCTTTATTCCCTCCAAAATCAAAAGTTTTCAAGCTAATTTCCCATTTTCGATATAAATCCTCTAACATTATGCAATATCATTATTAATAGAAATAGATATCATTCCGATTTCATTTGAAAAATAAAATATTATATAACATAATATACATTTATATCCAAAAATAGTTTTGTAATTAAACACTTAGTCTAATAATGTCATTCCATAAAAAATTCGATAGATATTTGATAAAAAAAATTTATTGTAGTTTAATTAGGATATTAGAAAAAGGTCATGTCATTGATCATCAAATATATAATTCGTTAGCAACTGAATTGATTTGACTATGCTTAAACAGTTTTGTACATTTTTTTCAGATAAATCATTGAATTAAAATTACTAGGTGAATTGTCTTAACACTAATTGAACTCAAACACCCCAGTGTAATATATGTCCGAACATAAACAAACCAATCGATATTGATACCAACTTTTTTTTGGTTGGGAACTTGGGATACACACGTGTCGAATTTAAGTTATTGATCTTGATACCAACCTTTTTTTGTTCTCTTAACATTCATACAAAAAAAAAAATCCATAAGAACAAGCCCGTCAAAAGTGAATACAGAAGAATAAATATCATCTTCTTTTATGCATTAGTTGAGTCAATTCGGTTTTTCTTTTTTTCTTTTTTTGACTCGATTCCAAAATGTTTTCGTGTGAAATGAACATAAACCTAACCTCGCGGATAAACAATATCTATATACATGTAGCTATTACAATGAAAAATAGCTAACACTCAGAGATTTTAAGCAAAAGATTGAGTTTTTAAGAAAGGATTTTAGGAATTTTAGGTCTCTGTCACGAAGGCAAAGTTATCAAAGTCAACTATGAGAAAAATTCTAGAAGTGCTAGAAAACAAAAGGTAGATTCTAAATCTTTTCTTCATTTTTAACAAAAAAAAATTATTTTTTTGAATTTAAAAGTACAAGTCCATCTATTTGAACACAAACCAAAAGCTTATATCATTATATTACAATTACATAATTTATCAAAGTATAACAGGAGGAGTTTTTGAATTTAAAAGTACAAGTCCATCTATTTGAACACAAACCAAAAGCTTATATAATTATATTACAATTACATAATTTATCAAAGTATAACAGGAGGAGTCGTACTAATTTATACTAATCACATCCATTGAAAACACTAAGCAACTTACTTTAATCCACAATAAAAACACAACATTTCAAGGTTTTATTATTATTTCGACGTCCAACATTTAAAATTAAGTAAAGGTTGCAAAAACTCTCAATGAATTATTATGGATGTATTAAGTTGTGAAGACGACACATCATGTCGTGGATTCGATCACGTGACACCGACGAGTTGTCGAGAATATGAAAAGCGTGACCAACACCTCCATGAACAATACCTTCAACTCTCTTCCCATGGCCTCTCATCACTTTACACATCTCCAAGTTTCTATCTTTCAGTATATCTAACTCCGCCATGAACACCAGCGTCGTCGGTAACTTCGCTCCCGCCGAGCTGAGCAGAGGGTTACACCAAGGATGGTCTCTACTCGCTCCACGTGGCAGAGCCAGACGCCAATACGTGTCGGAAGCAGAAAGAGTCAAAGTCGATGACTTGGAGTGATGTTGTTGTTTCTCAGAGGACGTTCTTGATTCGCCGCCGAAGAAAGGGTGAATCAGAATTACGCCCTTGAGGTTTAAACTATTTACGTATTTGCCACTGGTAGTGATTCTAACGGCGACTTGGTAAGCTATGTTGGCTCCGGCGCTATCTCCGGCCAAGAAAACGTTTGAGAGGTTACATTTACTCACCCAAGAAGAATATCCTCCGTGAGATATTTGTTGTTTGACTAGCCACGAGACGACGTTAACGCCATCGTCGTACGCCGCCGGGAGACGGTGTTCAGGGGCTAAACGGTAATTTACCGAAACGACGACGCAACGTGTTTTGACGGCGAGGCTGGTCAAGAAGTCGTGGTAGCAACTCCAAGCGATGGAGCCAACGCAGAAACCACCGCCGTGGAAGTAAACGAGGAGAGGGAGAGTAACGGACGGCGAAGCTGCGGCGTCGGGGATGTAGACGCGTATCGACGTGTCGTTAGATAGTGTGATGTCAAAGGCTGTGGCTTTAGCAGCTGGGGGAAGGGTGGGTGAGACGGTGGGGACTATGGGAGGTCTTTCGACGCAGCCGTCGTTGAAAACTTTGATGAGTCCTTCGATCTCTTCCACGACGGGGCCATGACGGTGGTGGTGGGATCCGCCACGGCGGTTGTCGGAGGATTGGTGGTTGTGAGAGAAGGAAATGGTTGCCATAGGTTTTTTTTTTGGACTATGAAGTGTAGTGTTGTTGGTTGAGTTTGGATTGAGTGAGATGTGAGATTCATTCAAGTTCTTTATATAGAGAAGTTTGTATAATTATCAAAGATACTTTCATTTAGGTTAATATTTTAAAAAACAACTTCATAATATAATTTATGGAATTTTCAATTGGAAATCCGGATTTTATTGTCATTTATAGCATCTATGTCTATAGGTAGATAGGGAATATATAGATCCTTGATCTAGATCATCAAGTGGGTGAATCGTCACCACTCCAAACCCGTCATATTACATCACGACTCTAGTTTTTTATTTTAGTTTTAAGAATGTAATTATATTATTATATATATGAATACTGACTAAAAGTATATTTCAAATAAAACCTAGTTTGTATTAGAATCGTATCAAATTATCAATATACACGATATTAGATTTTGATTCAGTTATTACTAATCCCAATCTCAAAAGACCAAGAGTAAATAACGAAAAGCGAGATACAGAATCAGGATTAAATACCATATCATTATGAACGTGTTCACATTACAAAAGGAATTATATCACGTGGATTTTTTTTCATATTGCAAGGAATATTAACCAAAAGAAAAAAAGCTTACATGAAAACATAGAAGAGTTATCCCAAAAGAATAATATTATTGCCAGTCGTGGTATTATGAATAGTTAAATGATTGTAAGTTGAGTTTCAGTTGATTTGATCCCAAGCAATTCGTGTTGTTCCATCATTTCTTGTATGTATCATTACAAAGTGGAACTCAGACTATTGTTTGTCCTTTTCGAACAAGACTGTTTTGGATTGTTAATCCCCATAGTTATCCAATAGCCAAAAGACGAATGGATATAAAACAGAAAAATTAATCATTTCTCAAATTGTAATTTTTTTGTTTCTTCTTTACATTTTCCATTTTAAGTGTTTATTTATAGGTAGGTAGATATCAAATATTAACTTTACTGGAGGGCAAATAATGATCGCTTTTAACTTCTTGAGATGCATAGAGTTGGGTTATACCCACAAAAGGCTTTCAGAAGCCACGTAAGAAAAATCTTTGGCTCATGATCCCTCATATGTTAATAAATAAAAATGAAATATTCAGTTATATGCATGCATAATAACAGTGTGGAAGTTTTTTTTTGTTTTTTTTATATAGGTGAATAAGTAAACAGAAGTAGAGAAGTCAAAAGAACATAAAGTCGGCAAAGATTCTATGGGCAAGTACAATTCACAAATCTTCTAAAATTCTTCATCCCTCATATGTTAATAAATAAAAATGCAATATTCAGTTATATGTATGCATAATAACAGTGTGGAAGTTTTTTTTTGTTTTTTTATGTAGATGAATAAGTAAACAGAAGTAGAGAAGTCAAAAGAACATAAAGTCGGCAAAGATTCTATGGGCGAGTACAATACACAAATCTTCTAAAATTCTTATGATATATTCCCCTTCGAATATTCTTTTACGTTTTTGTAATTGTTTTATCTTTTCATTATTCAAAAAAAAAAATTGTTTTATCTTTTCATTGTAAATTGTTATTGTTCATTGATAACAAATGTAACATTAAGCTTAATTACAACTTACAAATTATGATTAGTGAAAAAATTGTCTCCTATATATTCACTTCTCTTCATATATAGTTTTTCTAACAATAAATAATTATTAGCTTTGATCATGTTTCCCTTATTATAAAGGCATAATTTTACATTATTCACCTATATAAAAAACAAAAAAAACTTCCACACTGGTATTTTGAGAAGTGATTTTGACTATAGTTTATCTTTGTAATATTCGAGCTTTTCTTATATTCTCTTTGAAGGCACCGAATGGATTTTTCATTCGATAAGAATATTTACTTCTCGTATTCTTCCCCCCTGTCTTAACCGTGGCAGGGAAAGGTTTTTGCCCAAATAAACATACAAAAGGCGTGTAGAACTGTAGATTAATAAACGAATCTAGTCTCGTGGAAAAATAATCATATTCGGAAAATGCTTTGTAAAAGTAAACAATTGTTTTGTTAATCGACACAAGAAATCTTAAGTAAACAATTGAGCTTTTCTTAGCTACTACAAGGCAGTAGGGCTGAGCAAAAAAAACAGAATTCAAAATCCGAACCCGAACCAAAAAATCTGAATCCGATCCGAACCAGTTATTCAAAAATATCCGAATGGATCTTGTTGCCATGGTATTTTGGGTTTCGATTCGGGTTAGGAAAATACCCAAAACCCGAACAAGAGCTGAACATACCCGAATATATACACATAGTACACATATGTATAACCCTATCTTTTATTTCTTCCCCACTTCTAAACACTAAATCTTCCGAAGAACATTATGGATCCTCTAAATTTTCAAAGCTTTTATCCTTCTTCTGAGATTTCCAGAAATCGTTTTTCAGGTACATCCCCTTACTCAAGACTAGATTTTTATCTTCGACAGAAAGATCTTTTCTTTCTTCTTTTCTCTCCAGTGTTGTTTCTTTCTTCACTTCTTTTGCTTTGTGTGGCTAGATCGACGATGTATTCTTCAAATTTTGGACCACATGACATAATGATTACTTTTGGATACAAAATACCCAATCCAAACCCGAAGTAACCCGAACCCGAACCAATATACTAAACAGAACTGAACCCGACCCGAATACGTAAAATATCCGAACTGGGTCTAGAGATTTAAACCCGAAAATCCAAAAAATCCGAACGCCCACCCCTAGATAGCTGCAAGTATAGACAAAAAATCATGAATTCGTATGTTTTTGGAAATGATTATAGTGAGTTATATATATACTCGAAATTTGTAACGAAAGTTAGATACAAATCAATCACCCCAATTGTACAAAACAGAAAATAAACATAACAAGACACTTGATTCTCCCTAGGAAAATAATATGTAACCACTTTACGACCCCAAAAGAGAGACAAACTTTCATTTACCAAATTAGTACTGAAATTATTAAAAAAGCTTTTACGAATAAAACAAACCCGTTTGATTGCTTCATTCTCCACAGCTGTGACTTGGAGTTGCAACAAGTCCTCTTCAGGTTGTGCCAATTCGTTGCCACTGTGTATTATACCATAAAAAATTCCAAATAAGTTGAGCAAAAGCTATAGTTTCTCTAAGTCTCTGAACCATAATATAAGACCATATTTACCGTTCAAAGGGCTCCTCGTTTGGTAAACGTATGAAGCCGGCTTTGTTGTCACGAATCATTTCCAACAATAGCGGGTTTTGCTTCCCCATCTCCTCTAGACATCCCTGCAGCAAAACTCATCATCAGCCAAAAACTCAACAAAACACTTTTCACTTCTTTGTTGCATGTTTTGGATTTACGAGTAGGATATCAGGGTTTGATTTCACCAGAGGTCGCAGAAACTGGGTACTAATTGACACACCAGGCAAAACAATTAGACTTCCACCAAATTACACTCTTTTTTTTCAAGTTAGGTAAATTGGAAACAGCTCAATACCTGTTCAGTGTCGCGCAAGAAATCATGTGATCCAGTTTTTGGCAGACCCTATCAAAAGATTTTTATTAGTCACACACACACAACACTCACACTCATCCAATTTACGATCAATAAGTGTATTATTGGCTCTCGGCGCGCTGCTGCAGGAGCTGCGGGTTCTTGAGTCTGTGGCATAGTCCAGAACCGAACCAAAAAAAACCGAACCGAATCGATAAAAGAACCGAATGGATATTAAAGTTTAGAACCGAAAAAACCGGAACCGAATCGAGAACCGAATGGGTACTCGAAATACCCGAAATATAATTATATACCTAAAATATTAATTATATTTATACTTGAATAACCTACTTATCTAAAATTACAATTATAAATCCGAAGATATCAATTATTTTTAGACCGAAATAACCAAAATACTCAAAAATAATCAATATATCCGTAAGTTCTTAGTTATATTTTTCAAAATTTAACCAAATTTTATTTAGATTTTTTTCAACAATTCGGGTACCCGGAACCGAACCGAAATTCTAAAATACCCGTATGGATCTTAAATCCCTCTACCCGAAATACCCGGAACCGAATACCCGAATGCCCAGACCTAGTTCCCATCGGGATTCCCTTTATAACATAAATGATCAGTCTTCAAATTACACATTCCCTTATTATAGACAAAAAGATCTGAAGAACTCACTGAGTAAAGATATTCCACAGCTCTTTCAGGGTTGTAATATGTCTTATGGAGTACGTAGGTAACCAACTCACGGTTCCAGTTTCCACCGCCCATCTCAAGCATCTGCTGAATGCTACTCTCTATCTCTGAAGTACTTTCAGGGACCAGACTTGATGTAGCAGCTGAGGTAGGTGCAGTAGGAGGTAAAGGTGTGAGTATAGAGAGAGGTGGAGAGTACTCAGTTGCAGTTGCAGATCTACACAAAAACATATATAGAATGGAGTCAAAGTTTTTCCAATTATATATACACAAATTCCAAGTTATATCAACTTAACTCACTTTGGTACAGGAGCCGGAACACAAATGATTCGAGAGGAGGAGGCGCTGCCTTGGCCTAAAAATCAATCTCAAGCTATATCACTCATTAAACACAAAATATATACCGTTAAGAAACAGAGTGCATTTCAGAATCACAAGATGCAAAAGGCACAAGAATCTTAGCTTGAATGGACCATGAACCAAGTCACATTATTAGCCCCTGAATCACAAATCAATAGGCTAAACCCTAAACCTCAAACTTCCATTACCAAACCTAAACGCACCTTGGTCATCATAATGGCAATAACACTTTTCTCATAAACTCTGTTCACTATCTCACAACACAGTCTATGTTCTTCTTCACTTTAGCAACCTGAACATATTTATATATTTTTTAACAAACCATCAGCTCATGGAAACTAGCAATCTCACAGATGATCATTATTAAAGAAGTCACAGAAGATAATTTGCCAATAGAAAAACAATACAAAAGAGACGAAACCATTCAAGAATCGTCAATTTAAGATTATACTATATGCATTTCTGAATATATAGTACTACCGTTCTAATAAATCACCCACCTTGACTAAACTTACAGATCAAGAAACGAATGATTAACAGAGAAAACCCTAATATTACCGCCATATCAAAGAATCAGCGACCAAACTTCCACCATAATGAAAAAGAAAATCGAACGAACAACTTCCTCAGATATGAAAATGCGAGCGTTCGACGAAAATATGCTTGAGAATATGTTCCGATCAGTCGCCGCCGGTAAAAAACTTCCGAGTAGAGATTAGAGAAGAGGAGAAGCGAGTTAAGAGAAAAGAGAAGATAACTGCAGAATTTATACGCTCGCTTAATATTTCTTACAACACTTGACAATCCAATACTAATTTGACACGTGTTAATATCGTAACTGAATTCTTGTAACCAATTTCCTGACGGCTGACGTCACTATCTATTGGGCCTATATTTCCATTTTAACCCCATAAGTTTATACGTAACCCTCATCATAATTATTAATAAGTTAACTCTTCAAAGCCCAAGCGCAAGCTCAGCCTTCTTTACACGTATTCTCCTCCACCTGACACGTGCGAAACACACCCATCCTCCTCTTCTTAACCGGCACAACAACGTGATTCTCACGTGACAAAACCGGTTCAATCCCCAGTTTCAACTCCAGCTCGACCGGAAAATTGGCCGCCTCTTTTCCATTGCTCTCATCTTCAGACAGGTGGCTCAACGACGAGTCGTGACTAGCCTCGTTAGATTTCTCCTCCGGTTTAGCCCGTCGGGTCTTGTATTGTTTCCGATGATGTCTCGAGCCATTTGCGGCGGAGTTCTCTTCCTTGGAGATATGACGAATGTCGTAGACTTTTATCGGCGGACCTTGGCCGTTCGCCGTCGTATCCGTAGCGATCGGCATGATGGCTTCACCCTTTAAAACCGCATCGACCGCGGCTTGACAAAGCTGCCAACTTCCTGACCACAATAAACCAACCGAACCGTAGATCGGATTCACGATTCTCCCACAAGCTTCGTGCAACAGTGATCGGGATATCGCTGCAAAAAAGTTAAAAATACTCAAAATTCAATATATTAAAGACATCATTTTAAACCCAATATATTACAGACACCAGTCTACGCTATCAAAACGGTGCCGTTGTGTGATTTGTCTAAATGCAGAACCAGACGATGGAGAATCATACTAACCAGGACGAAGATGATTCGGACCGGCGTTGATGAGGTTGACGAGACCAGTACGGCCATAAAACTTAGCAAGAAACACGGTTGCGTTGGCCTGAGATTCAGGGGATTCGATCCAAGCCAAAGACGACCTTATACTGCAATTTTTGCTACACCCTTTTCTCAAAACTCTGCATCCATTACAGCTCATCCTCATCTTGATTACTTTCAATTCACCCCAAAAACTCACAACTTTGTGAAATCAATAACCAATTTTACAATTTAGAGAAAGTTAGAAGCTTTAACTTTGGGTTTGAGATTTTGCATGCGTGAGAGAGGAGGTGGGAGAAAGCCCCTGGATTTTTAGGACAGAGAGAATAACAAAACAGAGGGAAGAAGAAGAAGAAAAGCTACAACAAAGAGAAGTGTGGTTTTGTGTTTTACTTATTTTTCACTTTTTACTGTAAAAAGATGTAATACATTACAAACACCTAAGGCACATAGTTTCCACGACCGCGCGTAAAAAGTTTGGTCGACTCGCCGTATTATAGGGCAGGTGGTGTTTGAAACAGCCTGGGACTCAGTTTTTCTATTTAATTCTCATTAGTCACTCATTAGTCATTAGTCATTTTATTAATTGAATTATAATTAAGGTTTCCAAAAAACTCCTGATTCGCTGAAAGTAAGTAATTCATGTATCAAAACCACTTTATTACATGTCCATTTCCAAAACCAATTCCTGCCTTCTGGTTTTCGGTTTTATATATTTCTTGTGACTGTGGACCATTCTTTTCGCCGCCGGTTTTTAGATATTGTATTATTTCATTTTTTTGGTCAAGCAGTGTTTCCTTAATTTGTTTTTATTTTGGTTTATATTGTGTTTGTTTTTAAGTGCTTAGTTAGCTAATCTAATAATTTCATTACAAATGAATAATTTTATACCTCATCGTTCAATACTCGGATTTAACCCAAAAAAAAACAATTATTACGAAAAACTATTATGTCAATATACTGAACAATTTATTCAACTAATTGTGTAACAAAAATATTATGTCTCAAGTCTTTTCATTATATTAATTCAAATTTTCAACCAACTAGCAACCAATACAAACCGTTTTTTTTTTTTTGCAATAACAAAAGTCTTAAAATCTGAAATAAAAGAAATCCCAAATTTTAAATGAAAAACAAATTACTTCATATTTTTGAGTGCGTCATTACAGATCCTGTTGATCTCACGTAGCAACCTCTCAATCTCAGCTTCAGCACGAGCCTGCTCTTCACCTTCCTTTGCCGTGCATAACAAACTCTTCAAAATGCTAATTTTTTTCTGGCGGCTTTTTATCTACAAATCAAATTTAACATATAAACTGTTGAACTAAAAAGAAAGCTAAAACAACATTAAAAAGTGAGAGTTGTTTATAGTGGTTTGTTTCAATTACCTTCCGGTGAGGCCACCGCATTAGGCCTCCTTTCCGACAGATCTTTTTAAGAACTGTCGGACACAGATTCATCTGCTTCGCCGCTGTTTCGATTGGGAGATGAAACAGCATATTGATATCCTTCAATGTCAATTTTCCAGTCCTTTCTCTCTGTTCTTATCCTCAGCACATAGAACATTAACCACAAAACCGAAGATTAATGACTTCTTTCTCTTTAATAAAACCAATGTAAAAAAATTTCTTGTAGCACAATAAACATAATACAAATGTTAACCCTGATAAATTCTATTATTCTATATCATTTTTGTTATAGGAAGACTAGTAGTTATATATCTATAGTATGATCATTCAAAGGGTTCATTTATAAACTTCTATACACTATAAGTTCAGTCACTGATCTCTATATATATAATCAGATTGCCAAAACGCTTTCTTTTAGCACAATGAATATGTTTTCATACCAAAATCTAACCATAATTAGTCACTCTATCATTAATAGGCTTCCTTGTAGTGCAAGTAACATGTCTCCACTCAAAAGGTAACCCCAAGAGATTATACGATGTTATAAGTGGTTATAAATTGAGAAATTAAAGACATAACCTGTGCATCGAGAGGGGGTTTTCGCCTCTCCCTTTCTTTCGGCACACCGGTGGTGGGTTCCTCTCTCCTTCCAACATGTAGCGGCGCAGGTAGAACATTGAGAGCTTCTTCAGGTGAAACCAAAGACATTGGAACATCTATGGTATTGTCAAAACGGGCGGCGACTGGTTAAAGATGGAGTTTGCACTCATTGCTTGATAGAAAGCAGCATTAGTGTCTAGCACAAGTGATAAACCGCTTGCTACTCGCTTGCTACTCTCTGGGAGCAATAATCTTCTATAAATTTCTTTACTTCCTCCATCGTTAAATCCTTCAAATGAAATGCTTGAGGTTGAGGTTCCATAGAATCAGAAGCAAACCGTTGAGTCAGGAGAATCGCATGGCAAATGAAACCAATCCCTCCAAAGATGTTAAGAGTATTCATTTCACCAACTATAAAATCATGGCATACCAATCAATATAATAGGCGATCAATATTGCAACCAAAACATATTTCAATAAATCCAAAAATGTTAATGATAGATATTTATACCCTTGATATGGACTAATTCTCGAAGCAGTTTGCAACAAGTGCATACGAACATTCCATCAGAGATTGTCGGTGTAACCAGGACAAGCATTGTTGATGTACCACCAGTTTCAAAGTATGGTCCATTAGCATCACCGAAAACTCGAGTACTCACTTCAAGTCTTGTAGTTTCACCAACATTGTTATTACCATTATCATTACCAATCTCTTCTGGGACATCATTGTTGATGTTTTCGTTAAGAACATCATTTGATGGTTCAAACATGTCCCAAGATATGGTAAATCCGTCGTCGACAAAAGACAGTCCATCAAACTCATCGTTGGTGTCGTAATTATTGATTGAAAGATCAAGCTCGTGCATCAAATGAGTTTGGTCAACGTCCATGAGTAATGTAGGAAAGACAGGAGGAGGCGTGTTTTCCGTGAAGGACATGTCCATCAAATTAGGATTAGGGTCTGTCATGACATTTTGGAGATCTTTGTCCGTAAACCGCGCAAACCCATCAAATGGATCACTATACGGATCTTCATCCTCGTCGTCTTCAAGAACGGATGATTTTGGATCATCACCCGCCATTTTTGTTTTTGTTTTCACTCTTATTCTAATTGCTTTCTCTCTTGTTTTTAAGATGTAACAAAAAAAAGAGGAGAAAGTCTCTCTCAAGCATAGTTCGATCAGCGAAAATTTTTGTAATGAGAGACAAGAGAGAGAGAAATTGTGGCGGTTAATGGTCGTTGTAGTAAGTTATATTGATTCAACAGATGCGTTTGTTCGGATAATTGTCTTGCCGGACGTATAACTGTATGAATTTTAAGTTTTGTAAAACAATAGAATAAAATAAAAATTATAAGACAACATAGTTTAATCGGGTTGGTTTCAATTAAATTGGACTGTAGAGTTCTATTACATGGAGATTTATTAAGTTTTATACATATATATATCTTGATGGTGGGAAATTTACTATTAAATATATACAACATAAGTGATAGTGTGAAAGTATTTTTCAACTGGTATCCCAATTTGTTTTTTATCATGAAAGTATCGAATGGAATTGTGATCACAAATTTGATAAAACCAATATACATTGTATACGGTTTACATTGATCCAATAAATGATATTAAACAAACAAAAAAAAAGAGGGATTCACAAATTTGATAAACCAATATTTATGTTAAGAGCTCGCGGTACAGCAACATTGTTACAAACTAGAGGGATTCATATATAGATTACTTGCAAGACTTTGGACCTGGACGACAATACTTATGGTGGAGAGGGAGTGAAAGGGTTATCAATTGTGTTAACCAAGCACAAACATCGTTAGTCCAGCACGTGATGAAGAGCACTAACGAAGATATGCAACAGAAGAAGCTGACCAAACTCAGCATTCAAGGAAGACCACATCTCAACCAAGGCATAACACACGTTCATCCAGCAAAAGCAAAAACAGACCAATGGCGTTCAAGGCATGCTTCAAAATGCTGTCTCCACTCACAACACCTTGGCAGTAGTTAACTATCCTTTGTGGTGCTTTGGTCCCAAAAGAGACAATATGATCCACATAAGACATTGTCTGAGCAGAATCGGATGGATAGATGCCACAACAATGACTTTATAGGAAGATGACCATAGGTCGCAAGTTCGAAAACATGGATGGGCCACTGACATTACTGATTTTTACAAGCAAAAAATGGAAAATGACCGGAACTTAGAATCGAAACATCTCTGTTAATTGGAAGAGACCTCATTTGCGTTGGATCAAATTCAACTTATTCACATCAGACCCGAAATGTATATGGTGGATAGATAAACAAGGGATTCTCTTGGTGTTTGTAAATGCTGGGAGTCAACAAAACTATGCATTAGAAACTAAAAGTTTAGTCCTTTTACACATAGCATGGTGGAGGTGATACAGATGGGATTTTTATCGGGAAGCTTATAGTCTCACACACTTCTGAGCCACAAAATTTGTAGATATGACCACCTACATGTTCCAAGACATTGCAATATGGTGGCGGTTCATGAGGGTTCCACAGAAACTGATTTTCACTCAACAACATATCTTCACCATCACTTTGTATGCTCGAGTAGTTAGTAAAATTTAAAGTTTGCCGGTTTTTAATGTAAGACAACATATATGATTTCCAGTATTTGACTATGCTTACGACAAATTGATATACAGATGTATCAAATCACCAGAATACGTATACAAAGGTGAGAGAACTTAAAATCACCAGGAAGAAAAAGAAACATTACTATACACACTTTCTCTGAACGAAAATAAAACCAAATTGATTATCTATATTACAACGAGAAGATAGAAACAAGAGTTCTTTTTGCCGAGAAAATTTTACAGATTCTTCTAATCTTCCCCCTTGGTTATATATATAACAATAATAAAGATCCGCCCGACCCAGAAAAACACCCAACGAATACATCGATTCGACTCTTCTTTAAATACTGCATATTTATATACAAACACTAACCTGAATAAAACAGTTAAAAAACGGTGACCAGCGACGGTAACTGATTTTCATCTTCGTCCTCTCTCTCTCTCTTAGGAAAAGATGAAAAACAAAAACATATTCATTTACTTCAAAAATGGTAGTACTAGTAGTAATGGTAGCAGCAGCAGTAATCAAATCCTCCTCTGTTAGGCATTGGTGAACGATTTTGGAATCACTATGTACACTTGTTCTTTTTGTCTACTAAGCCATGGCAGGGATGCTCGAGTTTTGGCGGTCTCGGTTCAAGCAATCGAATCCTTCTACTCTAACTGCGGGCGAGTTGAGTCCAAATTTCATCCTAACACAACCACGGGACGACGACGATGATGATGATGAAGATGGAGACGGAAAACCGGTTGCTGAATTGGGCTGAAGGAAAGGAGAATTTGGTGATGTTGGATTGAGTTTCTCATCTCGAAAGCGAGCATCTTGGGCTAACGGGTTCACCGCTCTGCTTGGTGGTGAACCCGGAAAATATGGTGGCGATGATGATAGTAACTGCCCTATTGTTCCATTATCCTCCTGGAGATATAAGAACAAAGGATTATGAATCAGAATCTTCTAACATTTTCATAAAAGATCATAGCACATAATAAAAGATCAGAATACAAACTAGAGGGATATCAAGTGAATCAGAGAAAGATCGATTATCACAGCTTGTGGCTTGAATTGACTCACGAATCAGAGAAGCATACCTTTCTACGAATAATGTCCAAAAGCTCTGCACCAGCTTTAGAGTCACACAAATCAGCTGCAGCTTGACTACAAAATCGAAAACAGAGTTCATAAACACTTGAGGCAAATGTTTGTTTCTAATCACTGCAAAAACTAAAGGAGGATGCTTTTAATACCTCATATGTAATCTGAGAGGACGAATCACGTTGTTGGCGAGTAAACCAACGCGTCGAGGCTTAGGACAAACAACAAGATCCTTACGATCAAATCCCATCATTTCCTCACGAGACATGAAGGCGTTCTGCTGAAGGTTGCGATGATTCATCTTTTCACCTTGATCTACAGAAGAACGCCTGAATAAAATCAAATCAAATCCAATCAGATCCATCACAGCAAGAGATTGAAAGAGGGGAACACAAACATGAAACATCTGAATCTATTTTCAGAATTCAACAACAAAAAAACTAGGGTTTACTTTGTAAGATCTGAGAAATTCTTCACCCCAGAAACAACGGATCTGAATCAGAGCTTTTCTCTTTGTTTTATGACCCAACCCCAACGAATCGCTTAAGGTTGAAGATTAAAAAAAAAACAGATCATTCAAAATTCAGAGAGATTTGGCTATAAAAAGGATTTTTGATATAAAAAAAAAAAAACAGAAACCAATTTCGGATAAAGCCAACGATGACGTTTGACTGCTAAAACGAAACCCAGATCCGAGAAAATTCAAAACTCATAACAAGATTCAAAAACTAGAAGAACAAAGAAGAAGTTTTGACTCGAATTTAAACAAAACTCAAAGGCTACAAAAAAAAACGAAAAAGACGAGAATAAAAAAGAAAAAGAAGAAGAAGAAGCACAGATCTAATATCTATGAAAAAATATTGTAAATGAACAAAAGAAAAAGTAACAGTGATCTGTAAAATCAGCCATGAAAGGAACTTGAGAAAAGAAGAAGAAGGAGGGAGAGAGATGTACCTGAGTAAAATCTCCGGGAGAGGAGAGAGAGAGAACGATGACGGAGAATATAGAAGAGAGAGAGAGGGAGAGGCGAAAAATCGTCGGAGGAAATAAGGATTTTATACAGGGATGAGAGTATGAGACCAAAGCGTGGGTGAGGTGGAAGACAACGTGAAACGCTGACGTTTTGGTAGGATTGGAAATTTGCTTTTTATCTTTGTTTGTAATAACTGGAAAATTGCTTTTTATCGCCGTCGTAATAGTGATATTTGTGGACAGCTTTAATATTCCTATTTCCATGCGTTTTTATAATTTTTTGTAACTAATTATTTTTTATATTGGTCAACATAACTAATGATTTTGTTTTCTCTTTTTAACACATTAGATATCATTCTTTCTTTTTTTCACTGTCCCATTATTTTTAATGATACCTTAACATAATTAATAATTTTGTTTGGTAATACGATAAGAAAAATGAATTACAATATAAAATGAAAATTTGGAAATATATATATATATATATATTATAACCTAAAACTGTAAGAACAGTTTTGCGGAAATATCGATCGAGAGCCATGGAAACATCTTCTTGTTATGTAGCAAACAAATATACATATCTTTTCTATTACTATTCCCTATATTACATTTCTATAGTTTAACAAAGCTACTACATTCACATGACTATCTAGGGTTTACTTTATTACTTTTTTTATAGATCTTACATTTTTTATTTTATTTTTGTCTTTTATTTGTTAAAGTATATTAAAAACGCATGCCTCTGTGGCGCTCTCATTAGTGAAGTTTGACATTTTGACCAGAAACTGTTATCGGGTCCGATGTTTCTTATATTCACTTTATAAATTAAAAAAAAGCTGGCTTCCATAGAAAACGTGTCCACATCTGCAAGACTGTAATACTATCACAGTTGACTATTTTCTTTTATGTGAATGGGGGAATCATTTTGTAATTAACATTACATTTCCAATGAATGCTAACTTGCTTGGAGATAATATTCAAGATTTGAATTTTTAGCTATCTAAAACAAGACTTCATTTATCAGTGTATTTTCGTGTTATTTACATTATATTTTTTTATCAATAAATATAGTGAAATTATAAGTTATATACACAAACGCAAGAAAATATGAGAATCCATAAACTATGCACTCATTCAATTTGACTCTTGGCATATGATATAATACTTGACTCAATCCTCTTTCTCGTTGAAAGGGATCTTGAACCTAATTTTACATAAAGTCATTTTTCTAATAACTAAAACTTAATCATGTTTTCTTTTACGAGAAAACCTTGTGATCTCTCTCTGTTTTTTTTCCACCGAAAGAGCTTAGAAGTAGTGGCATACGTACGTTCGTGAATTTCTTTTTATAACTCGACGCAACTTTGCCTGGTCTTTTTTATTTGTTTTCCTTTTTTTCTTATATCCTGACCAACTTTCTTATTTAAAATACTGAGTTAAGCGTTCGAGTTTTTGTTAAGAACATTACGTTAGGGTTCTATGGCTTCCACTGTCACTAAAAACTTTACCCTTCGATAGAACCCAGCAAATTCTACATTTCTACTATCTAACGTTTTCCGTATTGGTGTCTAATTACTAATTAGAATTGATGTCTACTTAGAAAGACGTATGAAAGAAACCATCAATAAAAAAGTTAAGCAAAGAAGTCACAAAAATATGGAGAACAAAAAGAAAAACTATAATTGTGGAGAATATGTTGTTAATTAAGAAGCTATAATTATGGGGAGAGAGAGAGAAATGTTTTGTTTGTTTTAGGAAAAGAAGGGACAGTGGGAGAGACATGCGAGCCATTTACGCATTGAACAAAGGAAGAAAAAAGCCAATGGCATTGTTTTGAAAATTATATATTGATAATACTTCTTTTTCCAGAAATAAAGATAAGGACATATACTGTGTGGTGGGGTTAGATTATAAAAACCAAACTTAATCAGTAGTTGAATCTTAGATACGTTTGATATCTATCAGTCATAAGTTTCGTTAGCTAGCTAACTACTTATGTGCCAACAGTGTCGTAAACAACTAACTTGTAGACATTAAGAGACATTACAAGATTGAGGCTTATTTTTCTTTCAAGACTTCGGCTTGATATCTCAATGTAATTCATGTTCTGAAGAAATTCCATATTTTATAACTTCTTAGTTAAATTATTTATTCTTTTCCTTTATGCGATTTACGATATATATATATATATATATATATATGTCGATTCTTTCGTTTTTAGATAAAATTTGATTTCAACTAGCTAAGTAGCTGGCAGTTGAAAACCAAAAACTGCTACTTCTCTATTTTAACTACCTCATCAAAATTTTAAATGTTGGCTGTTTGGAGGAATCAAATAAGTTGACACCATTTGGAATAAATAGTTGCACAAGATTATTGTATAATAAAAGATAAAGACAAAAAAAACACACATAATTTCTGTTGTGACTTTTGCATAGAGTTATAAGGCCATCAACTGGGTCAAACTTGCCTCACTAGTCACTAGACTCGTCTTGCCGAGGGTCTCAACTCGGAAGCCGTTTTATAAAACGATGCAGATTGATTTGCAAGTATTGTATGTTAGGCATCCTAGTTATGTCAACCAATTGAGCAAAAGTAAGCAAGCTACTTTGTAAACATAATTGATGTCATACTTACTGTTATGACAATAATGGTGTTAAAACTTTCACATTGTTTTGCCATTATAAGTTAGCTGGGAGGTAGTTTTTAAAAGGATATATCTTTTACCTTCTTCATGTATTATGACTCCCAAACTATGTTTATATCTTTCTTTATGCCAACCATATTTGATGTGGTTTACAAGTTACACTTGGAACCATTCAAATTTTGAAAAATAAAAGTCCAGATACTCAACCGTTGAATTGATGTGGTTCATAATTCACTTCTGAAACCATTAAATTTTTTTTTTTTTAAAACAAAGTAAAGGAAAAGTCCGAGAACCAAATAGCAAAGAAGAAGGTTTTGATACAGAATTCATAGAAATATAAAACTTAAATTCTGCCAATGATTTCTCAATACAACATGATGTTCCATTGTATTATTTTTAATAATTCATAAAGACTGTAAGAAAATGTGAAAAATGAAAACAAATCACCTAAATGCACGTGACCTGACTCATCATCTACACGTGGCATCACATTAATGGATTGTCGTCTATCTAACGACACAGACCCGTTAGCATATCTTCACATAATCTTTTGAGGATCCAATCTCATGCTCAACACAAACCAATACTTCCGACAATATATATATATATTTTAATAAACTTCCGACAATATTGTTCAGTTCACACACGATGATATTGAAAGCATTACTAAATAGACAAAGAGAGGACAAGAACCGCAGAACTCATTGATAGAATAGTAATTGCGTAATTCTGATGATTTCTAATCCATTTTCCCCTCACTTTCGTGTAATCTTATCTTTCACAAAAAAAAAGTTGGAAAATAACAATTTTGTTAAGATTTTCTTATATATATTTATAAATACAAAATTCTGAACGAGCCTTTTTTAGAATTTTTGTTAATTAATGGCTCTGAGATCAGCAAAGCTTTCGCTTTTCAGTCCTTTACACGGTAGCAATAGTCACTAATATTATTCGTAATTATCCATTTAAATTTTGTATTCTTCGAAACTTGAGATATAATTTTTTTTTTGTGGAAAAAGAAAAGTTGTTGCCTTTGAGAATAATTCAACAAAAAAAAAAAAGGATTTTATAGAAGATAAAAATTTTGTTGTTGCGTGGACCAATTTGATTGATCTGCAAAAGGGACAATCTTTCTATCTTAGGGTTTGTAGATAAAGGAAGAAGATTTGTTTGGCAAAGAAGAAGATCGATGGCTCCGACGGCGAAGCTAGACAACAATGAGGAGCTCCGGCGACTCAAGGAGGTTAATATTGACGAAGCTTCAGCGCGTCGTCATGTTCGTGATTCCTTGAAAGATATCCAGCTTAATCTTGATCATATTCTTTTCAAGGTAACAAGAAAACATCTGAAATTGAATCTATTCGTCTCTTCCAATTGAACTGGGTATATAAGAAAGGTTGAAATTGAATCTATTCGTTTCTTCCAGTTGAAATGGGTATAAGAAAGGTTGAGACTTTAGACTAGTAGACCACTCTGCTTCAGCTTTGTTTGAGATGTGTGTTTTATTGATTAAACGAGTTGGGCTTTTTTCATGATGTTGCAGACACCTGAAAATGGAATTAAGACAAAGGAGGTAAAAGGGAGAATGATTTTTTATTTTATTTTTTAAATTCATTTTTTTTCATGAATCAAAGTTAGTTTATAGCTTGAAGCAACTGCTTTTTTTTTGTGATGATATATGATTTATGTAGTCTTATGAGGTGAATTCGAGAGGAATTGAGATCTTCTCCAAAAGCTGGCTCCCTGAAGCTTCTAGCCCTAGAGCTTTGGTTTGTTTCTGCCATGGTTATGGAGATACTTGCACGTTTTTCTTCGAAGGCATGTTTGTTTGTGTTTTTTTAATTGCCAATGGTTTGTGTATGAAAATGAGACTGAGGCTTGTTTGATTGCTCACTAGCTAGCTTTTTGCAGGAATTGCAAGGAGATTGGCATTATCGGGATATGGAGTTTTCGCTATGGATTATCCGGGATTTGGCTTATCGGAGGGATTGCACGGTTATATCCCTAGCTTTGATCTTCTTGTTCAAGATGTCATGGAGCATTACTCGAACATAAAAGGTAATAACTTTGATTCACATCGAGTGACTCGAAACGAAAGGGTAAACTTAAGGTTCATGTTTTAGGTACCGACAGATTTTGAATCTTTTGAATGCAGAGAAACCCGAGTTTAGTTCTCTACCGAGCTTTCTCTTTGGACAGTCAATGGGTGGAGCCGTGTCGCTCAAAATACATCTCAAACAACCAAATGCGTGGACCGGCGCAGTCTTGGTAGCACCAATGTGCAAAGTAAAGGCTTGTTTTTCTTTATTCTTATTTGCATAGTCATTAAGCAAATCTCTCGTATTACTAATCATAACATTAACATGACATATTTATCTGTTTTAGATTGCAGATGATTTGGTTCCACCACCGGTATTAAAACAGATTTTGATCGGTCTAGCCAATGTTCTACCGAAACACAAGTTGGTTCCACAAAAGGATTTAGCAGAAGCAGCGTTTAGAGATATCAGGAAGAGGGAGATGGTAAAAACATAAATAATAGATTTGAGGAACTTATCACCATTTTTCTGTTAAATCGATTTTCTTTACTAAACCCGTCTTCTCGTTTTTGAATTTGCAGACACCATACAATGTCATTTGTTACAGCGGCAAACCGCGGCTACGCACTGCAGTAGAAATGCTTCGAACAACTCAAGAGATTGAACAACAATTGCAAAAGGTAAAAAGTATGAGAAAACCCGAATCTAGAAGAGTCTATCAGAATAACAACATTTCTTGATTTGACCTTCGCAGGTGTCTTTGCCAATATTGATTCTACACGGAGAAGCTGATACAGTGACAGATCCGTCAGTGAGCAGAGAGCTATACGAGAAAGCGAAAAGTGCAGACAAGAAGATAGTTTTGTATGAAAATGCTTATCATTCTCTGCTCGAAGGCGAACCAGATGACATGATTCTCCGTGTCTTGTCCGATATTATCTCGTGGCTGGACGACCATAGCTTGCAAGCTGAGGGATCATTAGTTACTACTATGTAGATTATAAACATTTGTTTCCTTTTCTTTTCGGTAAGATTTATTTGTTCTCATTTACCTAGTGAAGAGTAGTATTTCTCAACGAATTAGCAATAAATTGTCATTATTTGCAATCAAATTTACAGGATTGTTCCTTTGAGAGGAGCACAAAATAGTTTTAACTTCGCAATTATATCTGCAACTAGCATGTAAATCCGAGTCAAAGAAATATACTTTTCTTTTACATAGTTTGCAAATCTTGTGTCCTCTTCTATACTGGATAAATTTTGGGTTATTTTCGAAATCAAATATCAAATTATGACACAAGGAAGGTTGTATAAAACCATAACTTGTACTCGTTATGTTCTTAAGAATATAACGTAAAATTGTCTTTAGTCAAATTTTACATATGTCCGAGCTTTGTAATAGGCATGGGCATTCGGGTTTCGGTTCGGGTCGGGTAATTCGGATTTCGGGTAATTCGGGTATCTAAATTTAATACCCGTTCGGATATTTGTAAAAATCGGGTCGGGTTTGGATTTTTATTTTTTGGGTTCGGATCGGGTTCGGGTCGCTATTTTTCGGGTTCGGATCGGGTCGGGTTCAATATTTTTACTCATATGTATCCAAATCTACTCGAAATACCCCAAATATTAGTTACTTTTTACCCAAATCTATCTAAATTACCTAAATTATCCAAAAATATCTAATATATTCGGGTTTTTATAATTGTAATTTTGGGTATTTGAATTATTACAAATATAAATATAACTAATATTTTTGCTATATACTTGTATTTCATATACTTTCGGGTTTTTTCGGGTATTTTTGGGTTTCGGGTTCGGGTCGGGTTCGGATCGGGTTTTTCGGGTATAGAAATCTAGGGCCCGTTCGGGTATTTTTAAAAATCGGGTCGGATCGGGTTCGGGTATTTTCGGGTCGGGTCGGATCGGGTTTTCGGGTCCGGGGTAAAATGCCCAAGCCTACTTTGTAATCTCGTATTTTACTTTTTTCGCCGCCTATCATTTATCTGTACATTTTAGGGGAAGCAACGAATACTATTGTAGACGAGAAAAAACTAATAGCTAAAATTAACATCAATATATTATCACCCACTAATTCTATAAACATTGACCAAGAAAGTATGTGTATTATTACCAAGATTTTAATTCTGTATTATAGTAAAATAAAATTAAAAATGTAATTGATAACAAAAAAAAAAATCTTTTTTACTACAACTGATATTTAATTTAATTTTAGGTGCATTAAGAATTCTCGAAAACAAATATTAATTTATCCCTAATTAACCAGTTTGGGATATATTTGAAAGGATAACAATTTTGGGTTCTTGGGATATATATATAAAAGAAACGCGTTTGTGAATAAATGGGCCTATAGGCTTTAAGAACCTATTAACAGCCCAAATATGATCACATTCGAAACAAGGCTACCTTGAAACCCTAATCATCAAACAATAAAACCTAATTTTACCGAAACTGTGCTGCGAAGGAGAAGCCGCAACATTTTTGTCAATCTAAAGGTTCTTCTTCGTTCCTTCAGATTTCGCCTCCGTATTTGGTAAGTCTCAAAAGAGTTTCTCTTTCGCTTCCTCTGTGGTCCGTCGTTTTATGCTAATGTTTTTTTGAATAAGTAAATTCTGTTTTCACTTAAGAGGCAATGCGGAAGTTTTCTCTACAATCTAAGAGCTCACTTCTGTGTAAAATGGTGGAAAATTTCAGCTTCTGTGATTGGTCTAGTTCATTGGCGTATTGTGTTTAAGAGGAGGATACTATTTTTTACTGTAAACCTCTGTAGTTCATCAAGCATTGTCTTGCTCCAGAGTATGTTTGAATAGAACAGATTTGTTTATATGTTTTACTTGTCACTTAGATAACTGAGAGATTTTTTTCTTGATCGAGAAAGCCTTTAACTTTGGTTGAAACTATTACTTGTCAGTTTGTGTTCATAGATTTTTTTAATGCTTACCCTGAATTTTATAGAATTGATTCGTATCTGGTTGCTTAAGTTCCCATTACAAGGTCACTGTTGTGTTGTTAATAAGTTCCTATGCCTAAAGTCTGACCTTTTCTTGTATTGTTTCTTTGCAATTCAAGATCTGTGAAGATGTTCTCCGCTCAGAACAAGATCAAGAAGGACAAGAATGCAGAACCAACAGAATGCGAGGAGCAAGTTGCTCAGGTACTAATAACTTTTTATGTCTTTGTCTGTAATTAGTCTTCCTCTGAAATTATTCGTTGTTAACAATTTTCATTTTCTCTCAGGCATTGTTTGATTTGGAGAACACCAACCAGGAGTTGAAAAGCGAGTTGAAAGATCTCTACATTAACCAAGCTGTGTATGTTGCTCTATTTTGTTCTTACCATTCTCATTTCATGGTTGCATTCGCCTTTATCGAAGGAAAATAATTTGACTTTTCGTTGCAGCCACATGGATATCTCTGGAAACCGCAAAGCTGTTGTGATTTACGTCCCATTCAGATTGAGGAAAGCTTTCCGCAAGATTCATCCCCGCCTCGTTAGAGAGCTTGAGAAGAAGTTTAGTGGAAAGGTAAGTTTATAAAATTCTATCTCTTTTGGAAATGCCTAAAGAAATCGTACTACAATCACTCCTAAACACTCTGCCATTTTTTCGTTTATTTTTCATAGGATGTTATCTTTGTTACCACAAGAAGGATCATGCGTCCTCCCAAGAAGGGTGCTGCTGTTCAGAGGCCACGTAACAGAACTCTAACCTCTGTTCATGAAGCAATGCTTGAAGATGTTGCTTTTCCTGCCGAGATTGTTGGAAAACGTACTCGGTACCGTCTTGATGGTTCCAAGATCACGAAGGTATCATATCATCTATCAGAATAAACTCAGATCTTTCTCTGAATGAATTTAAGCTCATCTTTACATTCTGTTTTGAATACTTTGTGACAGGTGTTTTTGGATGCCAAGCAAAAGAACGACACAGAGTACAAGCTCGAGACTATGGTTGGTGTGTACCGTAAACTTACTGGCAAAGATGTCGTATTTGAGTACCCGGTTGAAGCTTGAAGGATGATGATGATCATGAATCATCAGGGTAGAGAAAAAGAGCTTTTGATTATGTTTTGTGGTATTTAGGATGAAGGAAACTCTCTTGATTCAGTTCCTTGTTCACAATCTTTAATGTTCTATTTTACAAAGACTACTTTTTGTACTTCTCAATTTTGAAAACTTTTTTGAAATTTCAGATTAGTCTCAAATTTCTACATCAAGATATTGAGAAGAGAATTTTCAATCTATGATCATGGCAAATCGCAGAATTGGGTGATTGATTATTATTTAAATGTAAAATTATATTCAACTGCAACGACTACATGAACATACTGTTGGCACTAGCTCTGTACAACGTGAAATCTGATGATAGACTCATCTTAATGAATCTGAGTATCTGCAGTCGTAGTCATAGCAATATTAATAAGTTTGTATAGTAATAAAACACTTTTCAAGATTAGACCTGTTAACTGGATCGGTTAAAACAGCATTATTCATAAGGGTGACAAAGAGAGATATACTTTTGTTTATTGTTTTACAACAAAATGAAAATGCTAAACCAATCTGAATCTCTACACCTATTTTGTTGCTTTTTGCAAATCAAAGCAAAAATCCTTGATCTGTTAATTTGCATTGTAATCTCATATTATACTTTGTGGAATTTATATTTCTGCACAAGATTAAATCTTGAGATTCCTTGATTGAAGCCATTGAGCACAAGAGTCTCCACTGCTTCACTTCCTTGCTCGAGTGCCTCATCGATCTGTTTCCGCTCCAATGGACTAAACTTCTGAAGAAGAAAAGCTTTCATATCCATGTTTCCTGGTGGCTTACCAATGCCTGACAAAAATTGACAAAACAAAAAGCTTGAGAGAGGAACAAAGGGTAGTCTTGGATTTAAACCGAACCAAACCAAAACCATACCTATGCTTAGACGAGGAAAGTTTCGACGACCATCCAAATTCCCCATTACACTCTTCACTCTGTAACAAATATAAAAGGTAACATCAGTTAACAGATCAGAGAACACATTTAAAGGTTCAAGAGGCACATTTATACCCGTTGTGATATCCTTGACCTCCTTTCGGTTGAAGTCTCAAAACCCCATTTGGTAAAGCCATCTCATCGTAAATCTAGGAGGAAGAAACCCGCATCAAGATTCAACAAAAGGGTTCATGAGTCTAAACATTGTTCTGAATTCTAGGGATGCTAAAGTCAGTAACTTTACCAGTAAAATGTGACGCAATGGTACTCGATAGTGTGAAGCTAAAGATCCAACCTTTAAACGACAACAGAACAGTTTCAATTACGCTGATCTTTGCAAAGTTAGGAATAAGATGAGTTTGATGATCAAATACAAACCGATTCACCGCTGAAGTTCATATATGTCTGAGGTTTAGCCAGCAAGATAGGTACCTCTTCGATAGCACCTGTACTGATCATACAAACAAAAGAACCAAAAAGGTCAAGCTTTATTATGATTCAAACTAAAGAACCGAAAGCAGGAGAAGTAGAACCTATTCCGATTAGAGCTTTAGACTGTATTGTGTTCATCAAAACGCCTTCTTTTCTAGCCAAAACATCGATCATCTCGAAACCAACCTAAAACCAAGACAAACTTGTAGCATTGCAGAGAGATCAAAACGCAACACCTCAAAATCACTTTTAACTATGAAAAACGGATTTCTTTTCATTACATTGTGTCTTGTTCCATGATACTTGTTTCCTGGATTGCCCAACCCTACGATAAGCCAAGGAGTGTACTCTACTTTGAATCTGTCATTCTCACTATATGTAGATGAACAAACCCGAAACTTCGGTTTCCGAAAAACAGGCCTTTCCGCGTGAAAATGGTAAATACTTGGTGTATACGTTGAGCAGATCATCGAACTGTTGATTCAAAGTAGTGGAATCAATTCTGTAACCATCTTACTCATTTAAGCTACCAAAATCATCAATAGATATCGAAAATTTAACCCTTCGTGAACGAACTATTGAAAGTGAAATGACGAGAAACTTTACAATTCAATAAAATAAAATAAAAAAATTCGAGATCATATAGCCACTGACAATCAAAGCTTAATGAAACCCATTAAGAGAGAGACAGCGCAGATAAAAGAAAAAGTAAGTGTAATCGAACAGAAGCCTCAGCAGATTTCTGAGACTCAGAGATTAGTAATGAGCTACAAGGATAAACCAAAATCTGTATTTTTGCTTTAGATTATGTTATAACAACTCAGTAGAAGAAGGATAAGTGAGAAAGAAAATCGCTTTACCTCTTCTTCTGACTTTTAGAGATTTTTCTTTTGCGAAGACGTTGGAACGAGATAGAACGATGAACTGAGTGGTTTCTTGTGTGTGAGAGACGAAGATCTTAGAAATTGGTCCCTTTTTGGGTTAATGGGCCTTATAATTGTAGCCCACAGTTAGATGATGGGCTAACTTATAGTCGCACGTCATCATTACTATGACGGCACGTGAGTATGTTTTATAAACCACGTGCGGCTACGTCATCCAAAATCTAATCCAGAAAATCCACCGTTGCCAAATCCTACCCCTTTTTTAGCATTTTACAATTTTTGTTTTTACCATTATATTCTGTTTATATACATTTTTGCCCCAATCATATCTCCTACATATATCCATGGAAATTAAAATTTTCAGATGAGCAACTTTTGACTACTAATATACGATGCCAAATGAACATAAATATAAATTTTGATTGAGAAAATGTCGAATAATAATTATAACTATCAATATATAAACTCAATAATTCCGCCCATTTGATTAGAGTTAGATATTAAATATAGAATTCAATACATTTTTTAGTATATTACCAATCCAAAATTGAAATATGCATCACATGCATTAAATTCGTGATCTCTTTTTTAAATAAGAAATGAAAATAAACTCCTTGATTTTCCTTGTGGTTTTGGATAAATATGAATTATTATTACACAAAAAAATCCAAAGCAACCAAAATTGCTATTATTATTATTATTTTAAAAACGACAATAAGCTGTAGAGTAAGTTCTTCTCTGCAATCACAATAATAATCTCTCTCTGGTATAGGGCACTCACTAGTCCCATCTCTATATCTCTCTTCTCTAATCGCGGAGTCTCCGAAGTTACTCTCTGGTAAATTTCTCAGTAGAACTCCAAATCGCTTCTCTTAGTTGCCAAATCTGAAGTTTCGCATGTTTGTTAATCAGTCGCCATCGAGAGTGCGTTTTCTCAATGCAATCGATTTCCCAATTTCGTGATTGTTGCGTCTTCATCGTTTCTTACTTCTCTTTCGAGTCTTGTTGGATTAAATGCCATCTTTTCTCTTTGTTTGACTAATTTTTTTATTTCGTTCTCGTGTCCTCTCCTCTCGCAATTACGGTTATTAAAGTCAGAGAAAAAAAATGCAGTCGTCTACCTATGCGGTTAAAGGAAACGCCGCGTTTGCGTTTCAGATACGGAGCTTTTCTTCTTCTAACCTCGTCAACAGATCGGCGACTTCTACCGGAATTCGCTTCCTCGGTAAGTGCTTACCCACCGGACCTCTCTACTGTTCTCGTTTCAAAGCCATGGGAGCGAAGCTTGCACGTGCTGAAAATGGGATCCACAGCGTTATGAGTTTCTCTTCGGTCAAAGCTCGATCGGTCAGAGCTCAAGCCTCCTCTGGTTCGTCTTCGATGCTCTTTTATTTGTTTATAGCTATAAATTATGTGATTGCTTACTAAAATTTGAAGTTTCTAATGTATTGTTTGGGAATTATCTTCTTCTAAGTGGCTATGGAGTAATCATCTGATGTTTGAGGATTGAAAAATGAAGGTGGAGATGCAGAAGAAGCTGTACCTCTTAGATCTGAAGGGAAAAGCTCTGGCACTGTTTTGCCGTTTGTTGCCGTTGCTTGTCTTGGTGCTATATTGTTTGGTTATCATCTTGGGTATGAGTTAAACTACACTTGAATCACTGTTTAACTTGGTGTGATCATGGATGTTGATAGATATAGATGATGATGATGATGTTCCACTGGACTGAATCAGGGTAGTTAATGGTGCTCTTGAATACCTTGCTAAGGATCTTGGGATTGCCGATAACACTGTTTTGCAAGGCAAGTATATGATCAGACTTCTATTACTCCTGTTGTGCGTATAAATATTAAGAGTAATCAACTGAAATATGGCTTGACAGCATTTTGATTTGTTATTGATTTCTAGCCAAGCTAATATTGGTATTCTCTCTGATTGCTTCTGAGCAGGATGGATCGTTAGTTCGCTGCTTGCTGGTGCAACAGTAGGTTCATTCACCGGAGGTGCATTAGCTGACAAATTTGGACGAACAAGAACGTTTCAATTGGATGCTATCCCGCTTGCCATTGGAGCTTTCTTATGGTATTTTTTCAAGCACTAAGTCATACCTATTGGTGAGAAGTTAAGTGATATTTTTAACGCATTTTGGCTCTCTTTTGATTTCATTAGTGCAACAGCTCAGAGTGTGCAAACTATGATTGTGGGACGTCTGCTCGCAGGAATTGGAATCGGAATCTCATCAGCGATTGTACCACTTTACATATCTGAGGTTGTTTTAACACTGAGTTTCATAATTTTTGCACCCTTAACTTAAGATATTAGGTATGTTTTTCTATGTTATGTTGCTGAAGCGTGTGATGATGGGTGCAGATATCACCAACGGAAATCCGTGGAGCACTTGGATCTGTGAACCAGTTGTTCATATGTATAGGAATACTTGCAGCCTTGATAGCTGGATTACCCCTTGCAGCAAACCCTCTATGGCATGTGAATCCCTTTATTCATCGAGCAATATTTCTTTACTTGGTTCAGTATTGTGTTTATATAAGTTTCAATCTCATGGTTTTCTAGGTGGAGGACGATGTTTGGTGTTGCAGTTATCCCTTCCGTTCTACTAGCCATAGGAATGACTTTTTCTCCAGAAAGCCCAAGGTGGCTCGTTCAGGTACTCTCCAGGAACAGAATTCATACTTGGCTGAGATCAATTTTTGACAAGTCAAGGAAATCAATTTTGCAGCAAGGAAAAGTCTCTCAAGCTGAAAAGGCGATCAAAACTCTGTATGGTAAAGAAAGAGTGTTTGAACTAGTGCGTGACTTATCAACCTCTGGACACGGTGGTTCTGAGCCAGAAGCTGGATGGTTTGATCTATTCAGCAGCCGCTACTGGAAAGGTATTGCAATACTGGGTGGAGATACATTGTTTCGCTTATAATAAAAGCTGGCGGCAGGCTAAGCCAAGATGTTCCTTTCAAACCTCATATCGTAATGATCTATTTACATAGTTCCTTGTCTGTTCTTGTTGTAGTTGTAAGCGTAGGTGCGGCTCTCTTCTTGTTTCAACAGTTAGCCGGGATAAATGCAGTTGTGTACTACTCTACATCGGTGTTCCGTAGCGCTGGAATCCAATCTGATGTAGCAGCCAGTGCTCTCGTTGGAGCATCAAATGTCTTTGGTTTGTTTTCTCTCCTATGTTCCCATTGAGTTCCAACATAAGCAAATAAATAACCCGAGAAAAATGTGGTCACAGGCACTGCTGTTGCTTCATCCTTGATGGACAAAATGGGAAGGAAAAGTCTTTTACTCACAAGCTTTGGTGGAATGGTATAAGTTTTATCATCATTCTTAGCCATATTTTTCGAAAATCTCAAACCGCATTACCATAACCAGGCTAACTTAGATTTGTGATTTTGTATTGAAAAGGCTTTGTCGATGCTGTTGCTCTCCTTGTCCTTCACATGGAAGGCTCTTGCTGCATATTCTGGAACCCTTGCGGTTGTTGGAACTGTTCTGTAAGTCAATCTCCTCTTAACAATTCCATTTAGTCTCTGTATAGGACTTGACTGACTCTTATGCTCGCTTGTTGAACCAGATATGTCCTGTCATTCTCACTTGGTGCTGGCCCGGTACCGGCTCTTCTTCTTCCAGAGATATTTGCATCCCGAATCAGAGCAAAAGCCGTTGCTCTTTCTCTCGGCATGCACTGGGTATATATATATATATATATATATATATATATAATTTCTATGGTTCAGAACAGCGTTTCTTCTCGCTGTTTCTAATGTTTGTTCTTCTTTCTCTTTCTCCATAACAGATATCAAACTTTGTGATTGGACTCTACTTCTTAAGCGTAGTGACTAGATTTGGAATCAGCAGTGTCTACTTGGGTTTTGCCGGAGTCTGCTTCCTTGCCGTTCTCTACATTGCAGGAAACGTCGTTGAGACTAAAGGACGATCACTCGAGGAAATAGAGCTTGCTCTTACCTCTGGAGTTTGAATTTAAACAAAAGAAATCAGCACACAAAAAAAAAAAACCACTTTGTTTCATCATTTAGCTTGTGAGTCTTTCTCTAATCTACTACTCTTCTCAATCTTCGGTAAATTGTACAATGGACTAAGTTATCAATAACGAGAAATCGATTCATCGCACTACATGTTGGCTTTCCTTTCCCACCTTTCCCTAGTATCTAGCCTGTATATAAAAAAAAAGCAAAAACATCGCATTAGCACGGTGTTCTCGATACCTTGAAAAAATTATAAAATCAGCAAAAAAAGGCTCACCCCCAGAACAGCTTTTGTGGCTTCTTTGGTACAGTGACTGCTGTCTTATTATGATTATGTTCTTCTAAGGTAGAAGAGGAAGTTGATTCTTTCAATTCTTTAGAGCTTATTTCGCCATCTTCGATTGCTTTACTCTGACAATTCTTGGTCGCTACATTTCAGTTAAAGAGCTTTTAGTATTACTGTATATGAAGTGCGGATTCACAAAAAGAGCTGTATGTATACCTTTACGTTTCTTATGAATATTTGTACTGGCTTTTATTTGCATACGTCTCTTGTGTAGCTCCTGTAATCTCAAAACATAATCAAAATGGCTTCAAAATTCAAAGTAATCAGATCAGTACCCAATGATCTCATGATTACTATCAAAGAATCAGGAAATTTAAAAGTCGAGGTGAAGAATCTGAAAATCTGACCTGTAATTTCGAAATTTGTTTCTGAGTGACGTTGGAACGATTGAAATTAGGTTGAAGAGATTGTGTTGACGCTAATGAAGCTTCTTTTCGATTCTCCTCTGCTTCTCTGTCGATTTCCTCTCTTGTCCTCGTCGTCGCCATGGTTTCTCCGTCGCCGTCCATCGCTGGTTCTTCCAGAATTTTTGAGAATGATAAGAAACGACGTCGGATCCTTCTTTTCCCATTTTTTTCTTTAATATTTTGGTGAAAATACTTAAATTACCCCCAAAGAATATGCATGTTTAACTAACTACCCGAATGTTTTGAATTAATAATAATTGACCTTACATTTTCTTCAATTATCAATTATACTCAAAACAAACTTTGGGATTAGGAGATTTGTATTCTTTCGTTATTAATGATAATTTTTATATTTATTGTATCATAGATTGTGCCGAAAATAAATGGTCTATGTCTAACAGCTTTGAGTAGAAGTAAAACTCTCAAGCTTGGTCTTTAATTACTTTTGTGGCTTGACTAAGCAAACTAATTAGACCTTAAGATTTTTTCTATATCCACTAATCTAGTATGCCCATCACGACCGCAACGCTTAACCTCTATATTACCGATTTTTGTATTTGACTATCTCTAGCAAAACAAAAGAGAGGAAAGTTCTGGCAATGTGTCGTTAAGTGCACCTAAAGTTAGGCATGAAATCTTGTTCCTTGGTTAGTGGGTCAGCACCGAACATTTTGCACGCTCTTCTATTTCGTATTGCAACATTTTTAATGATTAACTCATCCAGGTATTAATGAAAAATTCCTCAACTTTTAATTTAGAAAGTTTAGCTAAACTTTAGTTTTTAGAATTGATGAACATCTTGGTTTTTGATTTGATATTAGTTTAGTTTGAGTTATTTAATATGCTAATTGGTTTGGTTCGGTTTAAGTGAGACTTTCGAATTAAAAATTAAACTAAATTGAACCCAACCACAGATAAAATCATAAATTATTCAATAGATCATCGAAGTATATATATGTTTCATATACAGAACTGCTCGGTTATATCCACCTCTCACCAAGATGTTCAATTTTTGATTCGGTTAAACTAAGATGTGGTCAGATTCAAATATTCATATTTTGACAACATGTCAACCTTAGCTTATTTTGACAACATATCACTCTTAATTGAATTCGGTTAAATTAAAACGGATATTCATCACCCTTGGCTTATTTTCGCAACATATCACCCTTACTTGAATTGCAACCTCTTACTCCGTCATATAGGCAAGATAAAATTTCGTCATCTCGTGTCAAAATTAATTAAGATCTAAAACCTAAGTTTTGTATTTAACACACGATCATTTAATTTATATATTGACCTGAGAACAAATGTAAAAACTAAAAAGTCAACAGGTCACGTCTTCGTTCCAAAGTCTACCCTATTAATACATTTAACTTGCAAGAGCTCCTTTGACGTTGTCCAATACACTCCAAATACCTTGTTTTTTTTTTATTCTTTACAACTTGTAATAACACATTTATAACTACTGGTTGCAAAATCCTAAACGATCACAACAACTCTCTCTCTTTCTCTCTCTCTCTCTCTCTCTCTCTCTCTCTCTCTCTCTCTACAATGGGCATTATTGATCATAAGAGCAAGAAAGAAGAAGAACAGTGCCCAATGATCTCAAAGCCCTTGAGATTGATTCTCTTACAAAAGGGTAATTATATCTTAAGCTCACTCTTCTTTGTAGTCGGTTTCTCGGTTGGACTCTTCCTTTGTCTGCAACTAAAAGCCTCCCACATGTCTACGACGACGACGACACAACGACAACCCTTATGGTCTACATTACTATTCAACCACACCACAACGATGGACATCAAAGAAAAGTTGCAACTACAAGTACTTCAACACAACATGAGTGATCAAGAACTCTTCACCAAGGTCTCGTCATTATCATCACCACCATCATCCTTATCATCATCATGGTTTGGGAGGAGACATAATAATGATGAGAAGATGGTGGTAAAGGTGGCTTTCATGTTCCTGACAGGTGGCAGACTCCCATTGGCTGGCTTGTGGGAGAAGTTCTTTGAAGGACATGAAGGGTTTTATTCCATATATGTCCATACTAAGCCATCTTTTCAAGATTCTTTCCCAGAAACTTCTGTCTTCTATTCAAGAAGAATCCCAAGCCAGGTGATAATTAACAGCTTTAATTAGTTACTTACCTCTCTCTCCTTTCTTGATTATTCATATTTAGTTACCCCTATACATGATTAGTATACATCTATACTAATCAGGAATTATATCACTAGTTTTCCAAAGGTATATATCTCTTGGATTTGACAGGTTGGTTTTTTCACGTGGCACGTGTGTTGATCTTGATTTGACCCTTGCATAATGGTCCATGAAGGCATGAACCCATTTGATATTATTCTAACATAATTGCATTTCTTAATAATTTAATAAAAGCCTAACATAGACTATTCTCAAATTTTGTAAGAACAATACAGAGAATAGTTTTAAAATGCATCTCAATATAAAATTTCTAGATATTATATAAACTAAAAAAGGTCGTAGGAATCGAAGCTTTTTACGTTAATACTACGTACGATGCATTAAAAACTTGTTTAAAAAATTTGTGATCAAATTGTAAAGTTTTACGTTCTGAAATATTACCAAACTTTTAACTATTATAAAATAATTTCTAACTTCTCCATTCTCGATAGATTTATGGCCATGTTAAATCCTTGTAGCTCAATTCTAAAGAAGTTACAGTAGATTTTGTTGAACAACTCTTGAATCTTGATGGATATTGAAAATTTGAAATTGTTCCTTTTTTTTTTGCATTATATTTGCTTTATATGCTAACTAATTTTCAAGTCAAAAGTGACAACAAAACTAGATTCAATAAAACTGACAAAAAGGCTTCAATTTGTATAAATATTGTTAGATTATTTTAACAATAATATTGATGTTGGGTTGTGAAAAAATTGTCAAAACAGCCGGTGTATTGGGGAACATCATCAATGGTAGACGCAGAGAAAAGACTATTAGCCAACGCTCTTCTCGACGAATCAAACCAAAGATTTGTCCTCTTGTCCGATTCTTGCATCCCACTCTACAATTTCATAACCATCTACGATTACTTAACCGGTACAAATCTCAGCTTCATTGGCTCATTCGACGACCCAAGAAAATCCGGTAGAGGCCGTTACAACCCCAAAATGTATCCACAAATCAATATCACACATTGGCGAAAAGGGTCACAATGGTTTGAAACAACTCGAGAACTTGCTCTCCATATCATCGCAGACACGGTTTACTACAATATATTCGATCAGCATTGTAAACCGCCTTGTTACATGGACGAGCATTATATCCCAACTCTCGTTCACATGTTGCATGGAGAGATGTCCTCGAACCGGACCTTGACGTGGGTCGATTGGTCGAAAGCCGGTCCACACCCTGGTCGGTTTATTTGGCCTGATATAACCGATGAGTTTCTTAACCGGATCCGGTTTACAGAGGAGTGCGTCTATTATGGCCGTGGTGGAGAGAACATTACAACTTCGAAATGTTTTTTATTTGCGAGGAAATTTACAGCCGAGACTTTAGAACCTTTGTTAAGAATTTCGCCTTTAGTTCTTGGGTTTGGTCCATGATCACTTCAAAATTGTGACTTTTTTTATATTATTTTTCAATTAGTAAAATATTAAGCTAATAAAGTGATAATATTATAGAAACTTTTTTTCTTTTTGCAACCATAAGTTAACTAACATATACTTGAGCTGTGGATTTTATCTTATCCACGGTTTTTGTCGCTTTGTGAGCCTTTGGTGTCTCCTTTGAGTAAACTTTGGCGAAAACCCGAAGTTGCATACTTTTACTCAAATGCTAACTCCTCTCTTCCTCTCGGCGCGAGTTTTTCCATCTTTGATCACTAACTCCTCCTTAAACCCTAATCAAAACCCTTCAAATGCCGCTAAAACCCCTCAATTTGATCAATTTAGGGAGAACCTAGGACTCTCTGATGCTGCGATTAAGGTTCCGACTGCTCCATGGATGAAAGGTCCTCTCTTGCTTCGACCCGATGAGATTCTCGACACTGAGAAGAGGAACAAGCCACGAAAAGTTGAAGAGAAGTCGTTCAAGGCGTTGAACCGTAGAGAGAGTGGTGTTAGGGGAAAGAAAGCGATGAAGAAAATCGTGCGTTATGTCGAAAATCTTGATGAAAACAGCGATTCTGAAGGTACCCAGATGGATGATTTGACTGAATTCGAGTATTTAGGTCGAATTGCGGAGAAACCCGAGTCGTCAGAGAAGAGACTTGGCGGGAAAATGCCATGGGATAGAGAAGAAGAGAGGTTTATATTGCGGAGGACGAAGAAGGAGAGAGTTCCGACGACGGCTGAGCTTATTCTCGACGAAGGATTGTTGAATAGACTGAGACGTGAAGCTTCGAAGATGAGAAAATGGCTGAATGTGAGAAAAGCAGGAGTTACTGAGACAGTTGTGAATGAGATTAGATCGATCTGGAGGTCGAATGAGCTTGCTATGGTGAGATTTGATGTTCCTCTGTGTCGGAATATGGAGCGAGCTCAAGAGATCATAGAGGTTTGGTTAGTTCTACTTCATTTATCCGTTGAAACTTGTTAAAATCTTTGATGTTACTCTGACATAATTTCTCATGTTTTCAAGAATAGATGAAGACTGGGGGCTTGGTTGTGTTAAGCAAGAAGGAATTTTTAGTTGTTTATCGAGGACCAGTTAGTTATTCATCAGAGAAATTCGATTCGGGACAAGATGAGATTAGCTCATCATTGTACGAGAGAGAAGCTGATAGGTTATTGGATGGTTTGGGACCTCGATATATGGATTGGTGGATGAGAAGACCGTTTCCAGTTGATGCTGACTTGCTTCCTGAAGTGGTTAATGGATATAGAACTCCATCTAGACGTTGTCCACCAAACACTAGAGCAAAGCTAAGCGATGAAGAGCTTACCTACTTGAGAAACATTGCTCAAGCTTTACCGTTTCATTTCGTCCTTGGTAATTTGTTCGCACTACTTTAGCTCTCTTCCTCACTTTGTGTGTGTTCAATAAAGTTAAGCTTCAGGGAGAGTTGTTCATATGTTTCCTGAAGAAATCAAGTAAGAGTTCCTGAAGAAATCATGTAAGAATGAGGGAATTTGGTCAAAATAGATCTTCTTTTTAACAAAAAAATGAACCAATTCTTGAGTAGATTAATAAATTTGAGAAGAGATAAGATCAAGAAATGGATCTCTTGCTTGCCAGAATTTGCAACATTTCATGTTTAAAGTCTCTGTCTTTGTTCTTTTCATTTGCGTATACTACTTATCGTCATTCTCTTTGCGTTGGTATTTACTAAGTGTTGCTCTTTTTGTGTTTGCTTGCGGTTTTCTCCCTCGAGTTTGCAACAGTCTTTTTTCTTCTTCTTAATTTGTGAAGGGAGGAACCATGGGCTTCAAGGTTTAGCTTCTGCTATCGTGAAACTATGGGAGAGAAGTATTATTGCAAAGATTGCAATCAAATGGGGAGCTCTCAATACAAACAATGAGGAAATGGCAGATGAATTGAAGGCAATTTTTTTTCTTTTTTCTTAGGGCTAGTTCTGAATATATTCAACATCCTTGTGGCTGATGCGAATTTTTTGGGATCTATCAATTTTTCAGCATCTCACTGGAGGAGTTCTGATACTACGAAACAGATACTTGATAATACTTTTCAGAGGCAAAGACTTCCTTTCTGACGAAGTTGCCGATTTGGTTGATGACAGAGAGAGATTACTCAAAAGGTACCAACATTTTGAAGAAACTAAACGCGAGAGCGAAATAGAAATCGTGGAGGTGGTAACAAATGGTAAGCAGTTAAAGGAAACAAGCAAAACTGGAACTTTATTAGAGTTTCAAGAACTTCAAAGAAAATTCGGAGAAATGGAGACGAGAAACCTGAAGACTGAAGCTGAGAAAGCAAGGCTAGAAAAGGAACTCAAAAGCCAAGAACACAAGCTTTCCATCGTAAGCCTTAGCTTCCAAAAAAGTTGCATCTTTTTAATTTCACCTATTGTAATAGAAGTTCCATGGGTTGCTCCTTCTTTTTGCAGTTAAAATCAAAGATAGAGAAATCAACAATGGAGTTGGTCAGATTGAATTCGTTATGGAAACCATCTGAGCGAGATGATGACATCGAGATATTGACTAACGAAGAAAGAGAATGCTTGAGAAGAGTAGGGCTGAAGATGAACAGCAGCTTGGTTCTCGGTAGGAGCCACTGGATCCATTTTTGGCTTCTTCTTAATCCTTATCCAATGGTTATGAGATTGATTTACACAAATTTCAAGTTTTCATTTGTAGGTAGAAGAGGAATTTTTCATGGTGTAATGGAAGGTCTGCATCAGCATTGGAAGCACAGGGAGGTTGCGAAAGTGATCACGATGCAGAAGATATTCTCGAGAGTTGTTTACACAGCGAAAGCCCTTGAAGCAGAGAGCCATGGAGTACTTATCTCAATTGAAAAACATAAAGAAGGACACTCGATACTCATATACCGTGGCAAGAACTACAAACGTCCTTCATCAAAACTGATGGCACAGAATCTTTTGACGAAAAGAAAAGCGTTACAAAGATCTGTTGCGATGCAGAGACTTGGCGTAAGTGAAATGAATGAAAGAATTTTCCTTTCTTTTTTACATTTGAGAGAATGTTGTGAACCCCATTTGAATTAATCTTTTCTCTGTTTTCTTTTTCTTACCATTGTTGCAGTCACTGAAGTTCTTCGCTTACCAGAGAGAGAGAGCAATAGAAGATTTGAAGGTGAGTTTGGTAAATCTTCAAGACTCTGCTTCTGAATTAGGTTGATGCAAAATGAAAAGGAAGAGCTGAAAAAAGTTTACCAAGGCAGATATATTTTTACTTGACTAGATCACATATTCTTTTTCATTTACTGTGGTATATTTCTATAAATTACTCAAATATTTATTGAGTAATTGAGTGCCTTTATCGTGTATATATATATATATATATATATATCATGTAATGTCACATTTTCTGAATAAATAATTAAATATATATAAACCCTGATAAATGCAGCTTCGGTAAAAAGAAAAATTAATTAAATTTTTGCAATAATGTAATTTCGAGATCTTATGTGATTTTTTATCACTACTAAAGAAAATAAAAGATGTAATTTTTGTTTTTTTTTGGTTATATTCGAAATAGCCAGCCTATTAAAGATGATGCACGTGAATAATTCGATTGGCGCTATATAGGATGTTAATTGAAGAATAGTTGGAGCTTTTAAAGCATCCACAAGAATCTATCTTCTAGTAATTTATTTTTGGCTTTTTAGGGATCGATCCAAAATTTTCCATACTTTTCAAAAGTTTCTGAAAACATATGCTAACTTTTTTTGCTGTCGAAAATATTTTTGTCATGTGCTTGTATTCTCGTCGATCTTCATTTTTTTTTTTTTACTATTTTTCACACTTCTTCGAATCAATGAAAATGTTAATGGACATGATAGAAGCGGAGGAAACTGATAAATCTAAAATTATCATTATAAACAACATTGTACTGTACATAATCTAACGCACACTATATAAACCTAAGAACTAACCTTGTACCAAAAAAAAAACAAGATAATAAGATATTATTGACCCACTTAACATGAAAAAATGACTAATTGTTTTCTTCTTTAATAAATGGATAATTCTATAGCGAAATCTAACCTATTCTGAAATTGAAAAAGAATATAGAAGATTTTAATTCTAATTACATATTCTTAGAAAATCAAAATGTCTAAATAAGACATTTAAGTTCCTACAAAACCAAATCCACAAATAATAAATGCAAGAGCCTGCATGTAAAGATAGATATATAACAATGTCTTCCCAAAGAGAAGATTATAGGAGGCACAACACAAAATGTATATCCCAACCATCATCTCCTTTGAGTTTATCCTGCAGCAAAAAAAAACTGCTGACTAATTTTGAAGATGATACAAATGAAGAAGAAAAAAAAACTTAAATTGATTTTTTTTTTTTTTTTTTTGTATTTTTCTCTGAGTTTGATTAATTACCTGTCGAGAATTTCATTGCGAGGTTTTCTTATTTGCGGAAGTAATTTAGTCTCGAGAGCATCTCCTAATTTCTCAGTGACAACCCATTCGTTCACTCTCCCTCCTTCGAGTAAACCAATGAAAGTGCCTTTGGTTCGATGCATAGCCATTACATTTTCGAACAAGACCCAAAAAATCACAAGGTAGAATGATCTATATTGTATACCAATAGTTCATAAAAAAAAAGGTTATACTATATATGAATAATTGATAATCAATTGAACAAATATTAAATGTTGTGGCTATAGAATTCAGTACTAACCTTGGAGTGGCAATGGCATTGAAGAGAGTGATCATAAAAGGAAAGTAAATAGTTGACCAATTCGGAATGTTGACTTCGGAAAAGAATACGCTCGTAGGAAGAATGACACAATAGAAGAAGAAGGTGAAGAAATGGACTATGATCTTCCTTACAAAAAAGAAGCTGTAGATCACATACAATTTCTTCCAAATCGTCACTCTCTGTTCAATTTACCAAATCAAATCATTATATAACCAAATTGTTTTTTATATAAATATATTGAAGATCAAAACCATGAAGAAACTCAAGTATATTGGCATGCCTCACATAATCACATTGATCATTCGATGTGTCTCTCACAATGGACCAAAAAAAAAAGTTGGTGGCACAGCAACCAAATTTTTTGGCACGTGTGTGCCTTAGAATGAAATAAATTAAGTTGGAGAATAATACTAAAGTATCTTTCTTTTTTTTTGGTCAGATAGAATAATACTGTACCTTATTGCTAATAATTTCCATAGTCATTTTTCTGAACAGATTAGCTGGACCGCATGACCATCGATGTTGCTGGAATCTGAAAGCCTTAAATTGGCTTGGTAGCTCACTTTTCACCTACGATCGCAATCATATATTTTTAAATAATAATAAAAGGCGATTTAAAGCTTATTTATTTGATATCCACACGTTAATACATATTCTTTATACTATTGCATTATTCTGTGGATTTAAATCACGTGCAACTGTGCATAAAGTGTGTGCACAGCAACAACACATGTGACGAATATTAATTAAGATTTGGACTGGTTTATACGAGGTAAGATTTGTGTTTGTACATATTTATATATAGTCCAAAAGAATTGATAATACCGCAACGTCGTTGACGAAGACAAATTTCCAGCCGTGTAGACCAACACGAACAGCCAAGTCCATGTCTTCTACGGTGGTCCGGTCTTTCCAACCTCCGGCTTCTTCCATTGCGGCCATTCTCCATACACCCGCAGTCCCTGTAAAACTCCAATATATTGAAGTAACATAAGAAACAAAATTGTATTGAGAGATTTTGAGAACTACGAGATCGATTTAAATGTATATATTTATTGTAATGTCGAGAAAAAAATGTATATTTTTTATTGTTATTGGAAAAGTCAATATTTGTGTATATCCATCCATTTATCAATTGGTTTTGGGTTGAAAACCCATAATATTTTAAAATATCAATTATTTTTATTCATGAGATAAAAGTAAAATATATATACAAACAAATGTGGCTTGTTTTAGCAATTGTTAGTAAAAAAACAGTGAAGCTAGAAAGAATATAAAATTAGAGGATCTAAGAAATAAACTATGAAGTTTGTGACCACAAGATAAAGTATTTAGATAAATGTTGATAAGGATGTACCATTGAAGCCGAAAAAGGCATGTCTAGTGGATCCCGATTCTTGCTCTGCCGTGAAATGGTAATTGAGGGACATCTCCTGCATCCTAGTCATCAAGCACTTCTTTGCGTTCACTGCACCAATGAATAGTTTCTTTAATTATGAATTTATGACTATGAGTAAACACATATATTATCTCAAAATCAATTGACAATAAATGGAAATTGTTTTGTTTGTATAAACTGCAAGTAGTCATACCAAATTTCCATCGAGCTTGAACAAGAGCAAGCTCGGAATTGTGGATGAGAAATGGGACGGTGCGTTGGAGGTAATCGGGATCTGGTTGGAAATCGGCATCGAAGATGGCAATGTAGGTGCATTGTTTGACGTAGCTATGCCTCATGCCTTGTTTAAGAGCTCCAGCTTTATAGCCATTTCTATTGTCTCTCCTCTCACATTTTATGTTAATGCCTTTGCTTGCCCATTTTCCACACTCTATGTTCACCATTTCCTGCAAGCAACACAGTAAACGATTGATAATTGATATCATTGTGGTTATATGAAAAATACAAGATTTAAATGTTTTAATAAATATTATCTGAAAATTGTGAAGTCAAAAGCGAAACCGGAACAAAAAGAAAATATTTTTTTTTTTGTTTCAGGTTTGTATTTACAATTTATTAATAAAAATTGAAAAAAAAAATTAAATGTTTTTCTTCTTTTTAAATGTGAATAAAGAAAAACTCTCACTAGTAATTAATAGCTTGCGTTTAGAACAATCAATATATGTACCATGATAGAGGAATCAGTGGAGTCGTCTAAAACTTGAACGATTAGTCGATCCAATGGCCATATGAGTGTGCAAGCAGCACCAATGGATAATTGAAACACCTGTGGAGTTGAAGTTTACTTAAAAGCTGCACCACTAAAATTGAATAACTGATCAACTCATAAAACTATAAGCAAAATAAATACCTCTCGTTCGTTGTACATTGGGATTTGGACAAGAACCATTGGATAGTTTTGATCGCCGAGCTCCATGTCCTCTTGCATTGCCTCCCATTTGTAGATTTTCTCTGGTTTGCGTTTAAACAACTTGATATAGATTACTACAATGTTCATATACAGACTTTCTACGAAAACTAACAGTGAGATGACCAAACATATAGCCACCAAACACTTGAACATTGGAACTATAAGTAGACTTCTCATTTTTCTCCACCACATAGTCTTCATGCTTATCTATACTGATATTCACACCATTATATGCTTCAAGCTTTTTCTAAAGTCGCAGCTGCAACCTCAATTATTCCCTGGCAAAAGAAATTAAACTACTCTCCTCAGAATCAAGAAATGGGAGTGAGATAGAATTTAGTGGGAAGATCAGAGGATTTAGAGATGGGGTTTTCTTGTTCTGTCTATAAGTGTCTGACTTTACAGAGATTCTCTTTTTTTTTTGTTGAATTAAGTAAATTGTCTTTCGTTTTTTTAGAGTTTTTGTTTCTATTTTGATTCGTCGTCGTTTACCAAATTATGTGGGCCAGATCTAGAACATTATCATAGCTAGTGGGAACAACAAGATGAGATAAGGGACCAAACAATGTTTTAACTTATAACTCAGTCTAACTATTTTTTATTCATAACTTGTACGTGATATACGTTTACGCATGTTACAACTGGCTACATATACCTAATTGAATCGGTATCTGATACCGCCTTGACGTCTACATTAGTATTCAATCACGCACCTATACGTCATCTTTTAACTTTCATTTTGTTACTTGAGTTTGAGATAAATATATAGTTTTGCAATTACATGGTAAAATAGTATATTTATTTTTCACAATATAGTACTCCATCTGTTTAAACTTAAGTAACGTTACATAAATTAAAAAGAAAATTAATTTTTGTTTTGTTATACTTCTTATGAATTCACTCTATAATATTTTTATTGGTTAATATATTAAAATAGTAAGGATAAACTAAAGTTTCTATCAAACATTTGTATTGAAAACTTATAACGATATTTATTATGAAACATATTTTAAGTTTTAAAATGATACTTAAAACTGAAACGGAGAGAATATCATTCTTTATAAAATTGTAAACGTATATACAACTATAAAAGAGATTCATTTAATTGTGTGTCAAAATTACATTACAATTTGTAAGAAAAAATTTCATATGAAGACAAATAAATCACATTTAACGCGTATGAGCGACAAAATTTAAAAAAAAAAAAACTTAGTTAATGGCAACTATAATCTCGACAAAATAAATGTGAATTAAAAACAATAACTGTAAAATAAGCAATACCGTAATTTCGAGAACACCAACAATTAATGATCTGTGACATCTGTCTGTGAAATTTAATGGCAACCGTAATCTTTCCCTAATTGTTTCGTAGGAAAGAGTCAAATCATTGAACGGAAATTATGTTTTTTAATGTCTCAAATTGGTGAGAATGTAACCGGAGTGAACCAGCACGATTGGGTCACCAAGGACGAGATGGATTTATTGCTTTGAGTAGAACAAATGAACAATTCTTTCCTAATTAGTGGAATTATTTTATACTCTTCCCCTATTTTCCTAGTGTGTAGCTGTGTAGATCCACAACTTATCATTCTATTTCTTTTTTTTTGGTCTATTTCCCTTATATAATGCTCAAAGTCCCGATCGACTGATTTGAGTCGTTTATCTTTCAATGGTGTATTGCATTGAATGATTGAATCTTCTCGTTGGTAAGGGTACAAACTTCTGTGGTCAACTTTTTATAATCCAGAGCTCTATGAATTATGGCATTCCAAGACGAGGGTATTACTTATAAGTTATTTACATATATAGTGTGTGCCTTTATACGATGTACAATAATATTGACGGGAAACAAAAACGGAAATGTCCAATAATTTAAAAAAAAAAGGCAATAAAGCAAAGAAATGAAAAGTCAGATCTGGAAAATGTCTTTGCACTATGAGAAAAATGTTCGACTTGACTTGGAGCTTTTTGTCCCTTTCATAAGCAAGTGGCAAATGTCAACTATTTAACCATGCCTCGAGTAGTTATGCGCGGCGTGATCTACGAACTTTAATTACGGCTGAGAAATGTAAAACCTCGACAAGACGTAACAAAACGGGTTAGAGCCGGCTATTGTTGTTTAACTGAGCCGGAGTTGCATGTGTTTTCATCAAGACTATTTGGGTCTATTAGAAAACGGGAAGCTGAGAATTTGAACAATCTTACAGAGATACTGGGGAACCAATATAGGAAAAAGGAGGATGGAGGAGATTTGAGGACGGGGAAAAATATCTGAATCCAAAAATCTGAACCGAATCCGATCCGAAACATCCGAACCGAATCTAAATCCGTTATTGAAAAAACTTCGAATAGGTGCAGAGACGCAGAAGATCAAAAAAAAAACTTGACCGAATTGGCTAGTTATGGTGTCAAAAAATATCTTTATTAAGCCTCGAGCAGAATATATAAAATCTTGAATGGAACTTAAGAGCAGAAAAATTGCCGATTGCGATGAGTGGATTGATTCATATCTCTTATATCTTATTGATCTTTTCTTTCAGATGTGGGATTTTTCTTGTCTCAAGATAATGGTCAATGCATTAATCTAAATATCCCAATCTAGGATTTTTAATTAAATCGAATTATTTAGGTCGATTTCGGTTTAGATCGATTGAGTACTTTAGGTCGATCGATTTCAATTTAGGCGGTGAATCGGCTCGATCTTATGTTAAGGTTAATGGGCTTTCAGCCAATTGAGATGTGGATTGGCGAGGTGAAATGAACCCTCCGTTTACTGACTCGTCCATCCTCGTAGTGCGGTCCTGAATGACAAGAAAGTGATCAACAAGCTGTACAACACAGTGATTTTCATCCATCATTTGACCAACCGAAATCAAATCCGACTGCATCTCTTCAACATAGAAAACCGATTTAAGAATTATGTGAGGACGAGGTGAGCATTACTCGATACTTACTCTTTCGGCCATATCTTTAACTTCTCTGAGCAATAGCTCGAATATTTGTTAGACAAGATAACTTTCCCGTCGTGTGGTGAGAAGCACCCGTATCTAATATCCAAGATGACAGAAAATTTGTACCCGTTAACGCTTCACTTGAATTGTTGGATTTAGATTGAGTAGCGGAGTTGAGTCTTGTGGCATTGAGAAGTTTCATCACACCACGCCATTGCTCATCATTTAAACCAGCGATTGCATCCTCGCGTCGCGAATTCTGCTTGATAACTCTCTTGTGTACTTACGCGTCGCGAACCGAGTTCTCTGTTGGTTGTTGTTTTAAAAAAGCGTCCACGAGAGGATTGTTTGTGGCGTGCTGGTGCGATTGCTGACCATGACAATATCGTCATGAATCGATGAATGATTATGCTGCGTTGACTCATCTTTTCTTTGTCATCGTTCCGATATTTTTGTTTTGCTTGGACTGCAAAAACAGAGACTTGAGGCTGTTCTTCACTGATTTTGTTGTTAATCTGCATGTCCTCTTCTTGACATACAAGATTGTATGCTTGTCGTGAGGATTGCGAGAAAATCTTTGGAGCGAATCGGTAACAATTTGTCGTCTAACCATATAAATTCTGGACCATGTATCACTATGTTTCTGTTTTGAGCCGAGATCACAAACACACCACCATTCAAACGATGGGCGATAATTATTGATGTTTTCCCATATCTTTGTCAATTTTCCAAAATATGCTTCGACCGTCATTCCATTTTGTTTACAGTTTGCAAACTCCGATTTCATCTTCTGATTTTTCGCACCGCTTGCCACAGAAAACCTTTTTCTTATGTGTTCCCACATATCGCGTGCCACATCACGATGTGAGATACTCATTCGAAGTTCCGGATCAATTGTCATTTTGATCCAAGAAACTAAGAGAGCGTTAATGGAGATCCAACCATTGTAGTCTGCAAATTCAGGCGGAGGTTTTGGAATTGTTCCGTCCAAAAAATCGAACTTCTTTCGTGATAGAAGAGCTGTTTTGAATGAACATGCCCAATCATCATAATTGGTTGATTTTAGAAGAGGATATGAGATTATTGCACCGGGGTTGTCGACGGCCGTCAGGTCATATGGCGAGATTTTTCTTCTAATCTCAGCCATGGTTTGATTTTAGTTTGTGTTTTTAGAAAAAAAAAATGGATCATGATACCATGTCAAGGTTAATGGGTTTCCAACTCAAAACCAATTGACAATGAATGAATTGACTCATATTCCTTATATACTATTCAATGTATTTCCATCTTTCTGATGTTATATCTTTTCTTCACTATGTCTCCTCCTCATGGCCACTTATGTTATCATTTTGCCCTCCACAAACTAAAATCCCAAATCGTTTTTATTGACTCGACAGAGCCGTTGGGTAAATTTCAAAACCCCTTTTTCTAAACTATATAATATTATGTTACACGCCAAAAAAGGAAAAAAAACAATAGAATATATTTTACCACATGTGGTTAAGTTTGTCCGGTTCTATTCAAAAGATTCACTAGATCCAATGATTTTTTTTGATTTTTTTTTAATAAAGTAACTCGAACATTTGTTCTGTTTTGCTCTTATTCACAAATCACAATCTCTATAATTAAAATAATAAAATCCTAGGGAGTAAAGATTATATAATCTACAAATCTTATAATCGGAGTAACAACAAAATTAAAATAAAATAAAAAACAGCCATGGAAAATATATGACATTTAAAATCAACATTTTTATATGTTTTTATAAAAGGAAAAGCAAAATAAACCGGAGAAAAATTAAAGAACAAAAAGGTTTTATTTATTGTTCAGGAATAGTAACCAGGACTGGTCGCCATGGTTTTCTCAAAATCCTCAACCGAAATGATTGAACCGAACCGGACGAACCGAATCGTCGAGCCGTTAACTCTCGGCCGTCACTGTTAAACGTAACGGGTCGAACAGTTACCGTCGACAAATTCTCACTCCTCTCTTCTCCACCTCCGTCAATCTCTTCTCTACCATTGAACGGCGGCGACGGCGATGTGACCAAGAGCTCTTTCAATTTACGCCTAGCATGGTGATTCCCCCTTTTATTTTTCCCGGAATTTCCATCAGATTCCGGGGATTCCTCATGGATCTGACGGAGATTACGTCTACGACAGTCGGAGCTCTTTTCGAACAACATCCGCAGGGTTTTGCGTCGCCGGAGATTAAATACAGGGCTCTTCGTCGGACTCATCGTGGGGTTCCCGGCGGCGGATGCCTCTAAGCTACGATGTGCGGCGAAGAGCTTGAATTTGTGTAGGCCGGAAAGTGACATCGTGCGATCCAACGGTGGATCGAAATGATCACGAATTCGCCGTCCGATCGATCGCTCTGCTTCTGTCACATTTATAGAAGATGCGAGAAGTTAGCAACTTAGTAACGGCGATTGGCCAAGTATTCATAATAATCATGTTTAAATTAATAGATTTATGTGTAAACCTTATAAAATTTCACCTAATTGCAATTAAAAAAATAAGTTCTTAGTCGCTACTTGCTAAGTATATGTAGTAACCGAAAAAAATATGTTTGGAAGCACCTGACACGTGTATATAAGCCATAATCTCCACCGGACAAGTCTAATTACATTAACCGGTTATCGGTATATAGAGTCTTGTCTAATTACGCTTACGAGGTCCCCTCTCAATTTGTCATTTAGCCTAACCACGCGTCCGAGGCCCACCAAATAGCCCAAAATGTGTGGACAATAATTGAATGATTTTGACATTAGTATGCACGAATTTCTTGTCGGTCACACTTGGTAAAATCGAGTCATTCCAGTCTCACCGAAAAATGTCTGACCAACTTTAACCAATATATTGTATATATACTGACCACCTAAATAATTTTAACTAGAGATTATCCCGCGCTATAGCGCAGATTAATTTTTATTATAAAGTTTTGGTTATAGTATTAAAATGATTTTAATATATAATTTTGAGTTAGGTTCTTATTTATCCTTAAAAAATTAAATGTTATTTCTATAATTATAATTTCCAAATATTACTTATAATTATTAATTGTGTTTGGTTGTATGAATAGTATCTATGTTATTTCTATAAATATATGGATAGTATGATTTCCAAATATTATTTATAAATTTTATTTATATAATTGTACTTTCCAAATACTATTTATTTCAAGCTTAATTATTTATTTAATATTTATTCTTTTATGAACTTATTTAAGGTGAATTTACCAAAAATAAGAAATCCGAAAATAATTTCCTTATTTCTATGGTTAAAATAAAATTTTGCAAAATGAGATTAACTAATTTTGAACATAATTTAAATTGATTTTAAAACATAATTTAAACCAACTCAATTTTTTGAATTAATATATATTTTTGAATAATTACATAATAACTAATGACTAAAATACCTTAATGAGAGATTTTTAGTATCTTTTGTGCAGGGATACTGTTTTTTTTTTCATTCTTTAATATAGAACTTGTATATATAATTTTAAAAATCAAAAAATTTGAAAACCACCGGTTTGACCGGGCGGATCGACCAGTTATTCAGTAATAATTGATGTCACGTAAAAAAGATGTTACTTATTTTTCATCAATAATAATCCCTGCAAAAAAAGATGCTACTTATTTTTTATCAATCATTAAAACACACCAATAATTAAATAATTCCTTTATTTAAAACCAATCTTATTTTAAACCAATTATATAATGTTTCTCATATTTGTTAATATCTCCAATAAAATCGGAATATCTTTTAATCATATCTCGATTTTTTAAAAACCTTCCTTTATTTTTTTTAAAAATTCCTTTATTTTTTTTTTAAAATTCCTTTACTTTTTTTTATCAATCATTAAAACACACCAATAATTAAATAATTCCCTTATTTAAAACCACCCTTATTTTAAACCATTCATATAATGTTTCTCATATTTGTTAATATCTCCAATAAAATCGGGATATCTTTTAAATCATATCTTGATTTTTTAAAAATAAAAGAATTACTTGTTAATATTGCAATAAAATCGGGATATCTTTTAAATCATATCTCGATTTTTTAAAAATAAGAGAATTATTTGTTAATATTGCAATAAAATCAGAATATCATTATCATTACTCTGCGAATTTTGTTAAAAACTTTTATTAGTTTTTTTAACAATTTCCTTATTTAAGACCATATCCCGATTTTATTGTTTTCTTAATTTCAATATTATTTTTTAAAACCAAAATCGTTTATTTTTTTAACAATTCCCTTATTTTAACATAATAAATTACTAAATTACCCATAATGAGAGATTCAAAATTTGTTCTTTGAAGTAATGGCAATGTGATGTAAATATTTATACTTTATAAGATTTATTTATAAATGTACTTTCCAAATAATATATAGGAGATTAATTAGCAATTGAATTCAAACTGCAACATTTTATTATATTCATATGCTTCACAATACTTGAGAATAACACTTCATTACGTACAAAAATGAGATTATTTATAGAGAGACCCACCAAGGGGAAATGAGATGGAACAAAATGGCTCTAGCTATTTAAAAAATCATACAGTGTCTTCTTCCTAAGTAAAACAAAGTAGCTAAAAGAGAGAATAACATATTAAAAAATATATATTCAGCAAGCCAAATAACAAAAGAACATGATTTTATTACTCTTGTATTAAGAATATATGCAATAGAAACATTAAATGAATAAAATCCTGGTTTATATTATGGTTTAGTGATTTGTTGGCTGTGTCTCATCTTGGTTTTTGGCTTTACTCCTTAGCATCTCAGTGAAGTTGCCTCTCATGATACGTCTGAATCTGGTGTCTTCAGTCGCAGTAGCCATAACCTTTGGTGACTCAGGTCCCTGAAGTGTTGGTGATGACGGTGCAATCGCAGTGGTTTCGGTTGCTTCTTTTTTCCCCAACAAGCCACCTTCTCCAAACAAGCTTGTGACAGATGATGCAATCCCCAAATGAGCACCCATAGCTTTACTGATTGCTTCAAATGTCCCACCTGATCTCTCCTTCATTATGATCTCTAACGCTTCCTTGTGAGCTGGATCAAGCGCGTCTGGATCTTTCAGTAGGTTTTGAATCGCTGGAAGGAGGTATTCTCGGACACTTGTTTGAGATAGATCTTGAGAATCATGTTTCAAAACAAAAACGAATTAACCTTGGAACATTGAAAACATGTATGAAAAAGAAGAAGAAAATTTTGATTTTGATACTCCTACCGGTTGCATCGAGTGCACGAAGGGCTTCACAGAACGCGTTAGCTCTTTCTCGGCGACGATTTACGTCTGTTGAAGAGCTTGGGCTTGCTGAGAGTTGTAAAATCTTGGACAAAAGATAATCTTGAAGCCGTTCTGTTGTGTGAGGAATAGCAACTAAGAGTGCACGAATGACTGCGATTATAGCCTCATGAGAACCATCTTCAAGAAAAGCATCCATCTGGACTAGGATTTTATCAACAATCTGCATCATACACAATTTAATTAGCGCATAAAAGAAAATATCTTCAAGTAATTCGAGAATTTATTATGCATTATTACCATGTCGACTTTGAAATGTTGTGCTACAGATCCAAATGCATCTATGCTTGCGTACTTCACATTCAGGTTCTGGTCCGAGCCAAGAGTGATCAAGGCTGGTAAAACATTGGCAGAAGCTACTTTGGTGTCGATATATGGAACCTGTTGTGCAAGTATATAACAAAGCTTCTATAAAAAAAAACTTGTGAAAAAGGTGAAAGTTTGTGTGTCTCTGTGTGTGTGTGTTGTTGAGAAGCTTACGATTGTCTTCAACAACTTAGCAGCGTTGACTTTGAGTTCTGCAGTGGAATCCACGACCATTTCCCACAAAATCCCAAATATCATGTTATGGTGTTCCTCAAATGTGCTGTAATGTTTGAGGCGTACATTAGTAAGGATAAAAGTTCCATGAAAACATAATTAACAGTGGAAGCTTAAGAACACGCACCAAAGGAAGCGAACTGCATCCAAAACTTCGTTTTTGTGCTTTGATGACTGGTTTTCCTTTGTTTTGCTCTCGACTAAGAGTTGTCGTAAGAAGATAGTTAATTCTTCGCGTTTACTGGGGGCACCAAGAACTCCTGCCAAAAGAAGCGGTAGAATACAAAGAGTGGCAAGTCTATTGGCTACAGCAGTTCTTGGTTTCAGGCCTGAAGAAAGGAAACACAAGAATCAACGTCAGATCCTATTTTAGAAAATTTTGTCTCGCTATTTCCAGCAATTAAGTAACCTTTTATCCTTGGATGGACTGCAGAAGGTAAGAATTGAAGATCAGCCTCATCATCTCCAACAGCCACCAAAAATACAGGTAACTCAATGTGAGTTAGGTAGGAACTTCCAAAAAGTTCAGATACAGCCAAGAGAAACTGGAAACCAGCACGGAGAATTTTTAAAGATTAGTGTAATTACTCCTAAGATCACTAGAAGATAAGAGAACAGTTGCCAACACAATTTATACCTTTGTTATCCGATTTCTCAAATGGTCTTCCTTCTGGGGCAACATGCATGCCAGTTGCAACAAGTTAGCAAAGCAATCAACATGCATCCATTCAAACATAGGCCACTCAGAACGTCCCCTGGTCAGAAATTCCAGTCAGATAAGACGTAGTATGATTATATACAAGAAGATGTCAGAAACTAGAAGAAATTTTTGTCGTCAAGAGTAGTTGAGGGGGTTGGGAAGCTTACTCGGCATATGTCTCAAGCAAAGAAACAGAGAATGCAGATTCCTCTGACTTTGAGATAGAAGAAAAAGGACATGTCGCCATTGCCTTCTTGTGTATAGCTGGAAGCAACTCCATGAGCATTCTTAGCAGGACATCAATGTTCCATCGCTCACGTTCACCTAAGACTCGTAGATGAGACTCCAATGACCCTTCAACTCCAGAAAGGGGTGGGCAGTGCTGCAAATGAAAAGGACTTAAAATGAGCTATTCCAAACAACCATTCGCATTGACAATCTTAAAATGGATAATGTATTGAGTCTATACCTGAGCAGAGCTCAATGTGTGAGAGAGAAGAACTCTCAAGATATGATCCAGCCTGTTACCCCATTTTATCACTGCAGGAAGTAGTTCTTTCAATGTGGTTTCAACCACCAGGCCAGATGGATCGCATATCAGCTGAAACATCATCTCCTCGACCTAATAAACAAGTAGAAAACTGGTGTTGTAGCATGATTTTATTAATATTAACCAAACGTCTATGCTATTGTCTCATGCCAACCTAAAGACACCATCATATCCTCGAAATTCTGCAATCAGCCTGTTTTAGAGCTGCAAATTTAGTGACGCAGACCTTGAAATATTTGTCTGTGTTCGGAAATAGTGGAAGCAGCAATGCCAGATTATGGGCGGCAGCCTCTCGAACAACGGTGGCAGAATCTTCTATGAGTTGTTGTACGATAGACAAAATAAGAGAGTCGCGTATCTCAGGGCGGACATATTCTGCAAGCTCCCCACATGATTGAGCAACTAGCAGCCTGCGTTCTTCATATGTATGATTTATCTGAAATAGACACAACCAGCATGTAATCACGCATATCAAGAAAATAACACAAAATGTTCAAAGCATGGACAAACAACTTGTAAAAGCAAGAGTAGCATTCACCTGTTCCCAGCACTGTGGAAGTAATTCTGTTTCTGTTCTCATTTCGCCAACATTCCTTGACAGGCTAACACATGCCTGAGATAAACAGTAAAAGGCCTCAAGCTCAAAATATTACAAGTCTTATTACACACAATGAAAGCTTCAAAGTTAATACAGTAACCTACATCCATAATAATCCGCCTCTGCTGTTCATCTGGACGTTTGATCAGATTGAACAATGTATGAGTCAAGGAGTCTCTTGTACTGCTAACCGGATGCCGCTCAATTGCACACATCATCAGGGGAAGGAGTTCCTATCAGTAAAAGAAACCAAATAATTAATATTTCATCAACTGTCTTGGCTGGTAAAATTGAAAAAAGAACTCAAACCTCTCGATGGTTTATCAGAACATACGGAACAATCTTCGGCAAAGCATCTGCGAGTATCTGAATCGTTCCTAAACCCTGTAAAGGAATGGAAAGAAGAATATTCAAACAACCCATATAACATTTTGTTGACACAACATTAGCAAAGTATAGCGAAAGGAAAGCAGACCGCTACATTGACCGCGACAAAATTTTCTGATGACAAGACAGGAGCTCTTTTAAAGTATTCTAGATCATTAAGCAAAGGTGGAAAAAAACAGAGCATTCACGATATAAGAGCAAGTACTCCAAAGCATTATCAAGACTTGCCATTTCCTCAGAAGCAGCTTCACCATTTGCATTGTCTGATTTTGAGTTAGAACCACGACCAATCCCAGGATCCACTTTCAAGATACTTCCAAGGTCTCCGGGTGAAAAATTACCGTTTGATGGACTTAACAAATAGTTTAAGACTTCTTTCTGATTCTCCAAAGTACTATTGTTGGCATAAAATATATTGCTGGCCTCTGCTGCCACCTCTCTTTGATCAGCTATTATATTCTTAACTTCTTCCACCACCAGATCGTCTTCTGTTTGTATGTGCCCTTTCTCAGCCGATATAGAACTTTCAGAAATCAAACCACCATCCTTTTCTACTATTGGTTTCTCAACTTCCTCTGGCAGAGAGCTTATCTGTTCCTCGACATTTTCCTTGGATTGTAATTTTACAGGATCACCTTCATTCGCTGACATGTATTGACCAGCACGAGACCCTTCAATATGCATTTTAAGAGAAGTGATCTCAGCACTACAGTCATTGAGGATCCTCCTCTGATGCTCTGAGGATTGCTTCAAACTTTGCACCTGAAAACTATCAGTGTCATTTCAGGTATTTACATTTCAGATATGAAAGAGCCCGTCTCTTTAAGATATCCAGTCTATAAAAAATGACTACCTGCTTTTCTCTATCCCTAAGATCCTTCTGAAGTGATTCTGTAGACTTGTTAAAAGCACTGATTTGCTCTTCGAAATTTTCTTTGCTCTTAAGTAGTCCATCCTTCTCTCTGTTTAGCCTCTCGATCTCCTTTTTCAGTGATTCATTCTCCTGAAGCATGGCTATTTTCTCCTGCATCCAAGAAATTGTGAACCATGAGAAATTCAAATTCAAAATGCCTACAGAACATTCTGGTAGATCTTTATTCTCGCGGATGCTCAAAGTGCAACTTAAATGGTTAGTATAATTCTCAAATATAAAAAGTTTCACTTAAAGCAAGCTCCCATTCTACATAATCACCCCACAATCAAAATAGCATCAAGTTTCAGAAAATAACTAAGGGAAAAATGCAGAGGCAAAAGGAGAGGCCGAGAGGGAAGTTGGTTTTGTATAAGACAATAATGTCAAAGAACTAAGTTTCAAGGTATTGATCTTTCTGACAGTATCAATTCAATTTGAAATATGAACATGCAAATTAAGCTTTCAGGAAATAACCTCAGCTGCTTCTGAAGTTGATGAAAGGTACTGATAGTAATAATAGCGCAAGGCATCAGGCACATGTGCTGGACTGTCCTGCCAAACGTCCAAGTTCTGGTCTGTCACCTGAGATAAACAGATCAGACATCACATTTACAGAGTTGTTCCAAATTCAATACCAGCACAGACAAATAGGTTAGACACTTCTGTTTCTCCTTCTGGAGTTGGAGATAATTTAGACCTGGAACTTAGTTTTGGTCTATAAACTAAATATAAAATAGAAAGATTAACCCAAAACCTAACAAATATATCAACTCAAACCCAAACACAAGCCGAAAGCTAACCAAAAAAGAGATGTCGATTTCTTCTCTTTTTTGAGGTTTTGAAATGTAGAAAAAACAATCTTCAGAAGAGATAAAAGTCTTAGACAGCTTCACCATAAAAGTTACAAAATAGTTACCAAAATGGAAAACTAAAAATTGTAATAAGCTACTAAAAAGCTCCGGTTACTTTCCGGAGTGGCAATGAGGCCACAAAATAGAGGCACAAAGCAAAAAGAGGCTAATCAAGGTTCCAAAATGGCGTTTGCGGCAATCAGACCAAAAAAACAGAAGATCAAAGATTAAAAAAATTAAACTAGGTGGGTCGTGGTACGCAAGAAAAACTGATAAAAATATAGACATAAAATTAAGATACCTCCTCATAAAATGTCATAGCGGTAAGCCTGTAACCTGCAAGAAGAAGATATTCTTTCACTGCACAGTTTAAGTCTCGACGTTCATTGTTCTTCAAAGGCCCTATATCTGTGAAGGAAAAATCTTTCTTTTTCCGTTGAATCTCTGGCCTGTTGTCTCCAAACTCATCTGAGTCCAACTCTGAGAAATAATAAAGAATATCAGGACATAGTTTGGTGATTAGGTTGCTACCATGCTGGAATGTGCATTATAAACGATTGCATGCATAAAGTAAACCTATGCAGAAAATATCTCCATAGAGAAAAATGAAAGAAAAGAGGAGATGGCCAATGCACGGGAACTTAAAGCTAGACTAGCAACTGCTTATTGCAGAGAAAACTTCTAGATACATTCAAGTGTCTGCACCTGAGACTAAGATTTAAGTCAAGTAGACACCCTAACCATCGATCATCACTGAAGATTTCTGAAACCCTAATTACCGACTTCATGGCAAGAAACATGAACAGAGTGTTTATGCATACATGTTTATCAAAGTAGAAGATTTACTATGAGACGAGAAAGAGCAAACTATATATTTCAGTGATGGATTACCTTCTGACTTGTCAATCGAAGGATCAGATTTCTTCTGTCCTTCAGTTTTTAATCTTGTAATATCCTCCTGAGCTAGACGAAATTCATATTCGCTGATAGCTAGTTTCTCAGCTAACGCTTCTTTCTCCTCCAACAAACTTTGTGGATCCGCAACTGTATTGCAGGGTAAAAATTACTAGCTACGTACCAACCATATTGTCTAAGAAAGCCTGAAGCTAAACCAAAAACTATATAATAAAAAACCGTAGATAAAACAAGCTGAACAATCACCCTCAAGAAACCTTCAATTATGAATGTTTTTCAAACTTAGACTATAAGAAGAACATCAAATTGCATGCAGAAAAAATACATTCTCAGGAATTCTCAATCATTTGTTGACACCTGTGCTTTTCACAACTTTGAAAACATGCCCATGATCACTTTCAACTGCTTTCTGAATTAAGTAAGACCAAATAAGACAGCAAATTTCTTCACACTATACAACAGATCCCCAACAAGATCTCTAAAACGTATCGCAGCTCAACCACACTGAGAGGGACGATTTAGCAGACAATTTCGGTAACAAACAAAAAAACAATGAGAGGCGGATACAAACGCAATGCGAAGAACTGGCGAACCTCGAATTGAATTATACCGAGAAATCTGATCAGGAGGGAAACGGGAAGGATCAGAGAAGAACTCCTTAAGACGAATTGCTTGGGCATCGCGTCCATCGTCGAGGAGTTCGTGAAGAAGCTCAAACGCCGTCAAGAGGTAGTTTTCCTCCATCAGGAAGTTGACAAAAAAGTTGCACAACGACGATCGCTCCGCGTCCATGTTTTGTTTTCTTCTTCTTTCACGGAAACCCTAAAACCCAATCAGAGGAAACACCTCCTTCGTTCCAATATCTCTGGGCATTCCGATAGAGAATTCACTCTCTCGATTCGATCTGATGCGCGATCGGATTCGATTCACCAGATCGTGTCGGTGTTTACGCCGATGAGTCTCTCCGGAAGAGAGTGACGGTAGGAATCACGTGCAACAATGTAATGGTACATCGTGGATTAGTTGAACCCAGATTGTTTAAACAGTGAACTATATGGACACGTGGACGGCTCACATCAGAAGATCTAACGGCAACGTCGTCGTGTGTGCGTGCCTAGGCGATTTCGTAAAGCTCATGAAAAGTCAACGTTTCCGTTGCTCTTTCTATCGAAAATAAGAAATTTTAAACTTAGAAAGTGTTTAGTCTTTTTGCTAATTGCTGGTAAAAACATGTAAGATATCATAATTATTCCGCAGATTACCAATAAAATCATCGTAGTACGTTCAGCTTATGAATATCAATGAATTCTCATCAATCACCAGGAGAACAAAAATGAAAGTATTAATATTACAAATCTCTTTATAAAATGTTTTTTAAAAGATAAAAAAACCCGTAAACTTCAGTGTTACAACAACAAAGTGAGTGAAAGAAGGTGAAACAAGGATCACCTTGACTGAAATAGACAAAAAGCAGAAGCATGTATAATATGTATGGGAACCAAAACAAACCTGTAAAACCAAATACCCGAAAGTGCAGCAACATGAGAATGGATTCTTAGTTCTCTCAAGCATTGTGGGTGTGTAACTGACCCAAAGCTTCGGTTAGCATCTTGGTATGACACTGCGACGGTACTTTAGGAGCTGGAGGCTGAGATTTGTAAATCTGAGCAAGAGCTATACCGTTGTCATCGACGTCGGTGTTATAGATAAAAGCATCTCTGCAAGTAGTACTAGGAGCTGCTTCACTTGATGTTTGTACAGATGAATCAACGGGTTTGGCTGGAGGGTAAACATGTGAGGACAACTCTGGTGCTAGAGGGCTGCTGGTGCGGACCACTGGGGAATCAACTTGGTGGGAGTTTAAAAAAACGGTGTCAGATTTCACAGCCGGTGCTTGAACATGCCTTGAACTGTACTGCTCGACTGGAATGTAATAGATTGGGTATGGCTGCGACGGAAGCTGATAATGGGTGTGGTTTGTGTGATGGTATGCTGTGGCAGGCAATGTCATAGGTGAGTTTCCGGTAATGTAAGGATGTCCAGTGTAAATGACCTGGATATGTTGTTGTTGAGCTTGGTTCATAAATGGTGGATACCCGGAAACTGGGATTGGAACTGGTTTGTTTAGCCCAGTCTCGTACAAGTTTGAAGACAACTTGTTCTCCAAAACATGTGAGTGTGTCTGTAGCTCGTGAGAAGAGATTGGGATGACTGCAGTGTTGTCGCTGTTCATACAGTAAGAACGAAAGTAAAATGGTTATCAGCTACAAAATCGCATTTGAACTAACCGTGACAGGACTGGCATCTATAGCAATACATACAATCCTTTATGAACACAGCCCAACTTCAAATACTAGAATAAATACAGCTTATGAAGATAACAACCGTCGCTGAATACCACACAAGGAATAACATACGCCTGAGCGCATAGATGTTCTCCAAATTGGGAATTACCATAACACAAGGTCCTTACACAATCGCAAAAAAGACAAGCTATTGATTGCCTAAGCCTATGAACTCATTTACAGATCATATACGTATAGAAGAGAACCTAACTCAGCAACAGTATCACTCCAAGAATTCAGTTTTCTTTTCAACATTACTTCGACAGATAGCATATATATCACCCCACATTTAACCTACACTATCAAATTCATCTGTGCCATTGGCTAAACAATTCAAAAGCTCATGGCGTTCCCAGACAACAAATGTACAAATTGTGTAAGAGTTTTAAAACGCTTACACCTAAAACTATTCGATAAAGCAATCAAACGGTGTAATCAAGCAGCTAGAGCATGGAATACCTTGCCACCGATTCTACTGGCGCAAATTTGACCTGCGAATTCGCTGTGTTGTCCTCGCCGGTGCTTTTTATCGGAGGCAAATTGCTCGAAGAAACGGAGGATGATGTTGAGTCAAAGGACGAATTAGTCTCGAGCATCATCGACTCCTGTCCACAAATCCCGCCGTTACCATCTCCGCTTCCCCCACTTCCACTATTATTGCGCACAGTCTGCATCATCTCCGCGCTCTTCAACGCGTCTACGAACCACGTATCAGTCTTTGGGTGCTGAAGCACCGGTTGAGTCAACTCGTGAGGAATAGGCTTAGACTCTTCGATTCCAAGCCAACCGATATCAGTATCCGCTTTACACTGAGCCGAATCTCCCTGACTCGCACCAGCTTTATTCGATTGTGATTTCGAGGGGAAAAGAAACAATCGGATACGCGATTGAGGAATCGAAGACTCGGAGAAGAGATAACCATGTTCCTCCATCATGATCTGAACATCCTCATCCGTCTCGACGGAGATAAGCGAATCCAGTTCCTGATCAGGAAGCTGATATTTAACCTTGAAAGGATAAGAGATTCCGAGCGTGACCCTAAGGTGGCTAACAAGCGAAGCGAAACTCGTTTCCGCGGAGGGAGGAACGGCGACGATTCGAGTATCTCCGCCGACGTAGCGCGGCGATTTCGTCTGCGGAAGTGAAACTATATTACCGCCATACCTGCACATCACCCGTAACTTTCCATTTCTTCCCTTATTTTTCCATCTCGGCGTAACAACATTCGCGCCTTCTGTTACGGCGGCGGAAGTGGAGGAGACGGTGGTCATGATGGTGCGATTTAGGGGGTTTTTACTTCTGCTGCTTCTTTTTTTTGCTTTTTCTAATTTTTTGGACAAACTTCGTTTATAAGCGGCGGGTTTTTTTTATCCAATCAAAGGTAGTGTGTAGCTTCGCTGTGACGGTAACGTTATCATTTAACTGAATGTATCAGCACAGCAATAAGGGCCCGTGTACTGATATTCCCGAGCGAGTGACTTTTAAAACGGGTTTATAACCGGGTCGGGTGAAGAATAACCCATGATTGGAAATTACCCGACCCGGGTTAGTATTTCTGCTTTATTCGACTTTTTTAGTTTGTTCGATTTCGAAAAATGTTAGTTGGTTCAATCATACAGAATTGATTCTTCAGTATTAGGTTTGATACAATTTTGGTTTTGCTAGTACAGATTTTTTTTTTTTTTTGTCAACAGTACTTCATTAAGATAAATGATGATGGATCTAGCGAAAGAATAAACTTAAATTAATGTGGCAAACTCCAAAGAATACAAGATAATAGGGCCCATGGCCGTTAAGATCAGTTCGCCTAACCATGGCGGTGGCTTGACAGCCGAGTCCTCTCCCGTGCAGACAGGCAGTGGGTTTCGCGGAGTTACTCCGAAATACAGCAAGCGGTAAGGTCGTCGGAATCAAATCCCGAGGAAGAGTGTCCTTGAAAAATCAAGGAGAAGATAGCCAACGAAGTCGGCGAGGTTCTCCGATGGAGATCACCGGGAATGTTTGTAAGAAGGATGTCGGCGCTGTTGGAAAGGTTCTCCTGCCGGATTACAATCTGGCTTTATCGCCTACGTAGAAACTTCCAATATGTTCTCCGAGATGAGCGGATTTGCATAACACACGAGATTCGGCGAGAATGAGATGAAAAGGATGAGCAACCCTACCGGTCGAGCGCTCGGGAAGAGGAGGATGGCGATGATTTAAATGGAGGCCAAGCAGGCCGAAGAGATCTTCTACTGCGGAGAAGAGATCCGAGAGAGAGAAGGTGGAGGCGGCGCGTCGAGACCGGAGAATGATAGAGGCACGGAGCTTCCGGCGTTCTCACGGGGGGGATAAGAAAACGATCTTCCTACGGCGTGTTGAGATGAGATCCGAGGACTCTAATGCCGGGAGAGCAGATCCCAAAAACGGAGATTGCGGTGAAGCGAGAGGCGAGAGAAGCGTGGACGAAGAGGAGCCAAGGCGTGCGCAGGCCGGCGCCGGCTGGCGGGTTCAGCGAGGATCTCAAATCCGGTTTTTGGAGAGAGAGCGGCTAGGACCTTCGCACAGTTTAGAGATTTTTTTTTGCTAGTACTGATTAAGAGTGGGTATTTGAGTTTATTTATGGTTTTGGTATGGGTTCGATTTATATTGGATTCAATTTAGCTCGGTTTAGTTTTAGTTTGGTTCAAAAAAAGAAAACAAATCAATAAGAGAACACAAAACCAAATTCACCGTCGTTTGATAATCTATACTAATAAAAGTAAGGTTTAGAGGCTCAAGAGAGCATCCACATCAGCAAAAGTGAGATCTTCTAAAGATGACACATCACCAACTAAATAGTCACAAATCAAAATAATAAAATTCATCATAAATCAAATTAATAAAATAATTAATCATATATATATTCATATCTCATTATTAGACTTATTTTAAGGCCTATTCTTGTGTCTTTACTTTCTAAACACCATGAATTTAAACTCCAAAACATTATAATAAATTTTATTTAGATTTAGTTATATTATATTAAAACCGAAATAAATTATGAAATTTCAGAGAGATATTTTTCTATATTTTTCTGTATTTTAAAACGTTGAAAATCAAAGATTGACATCAAACTACTTAATTATAAAATAACTTTCAATAAATAAAATGTCATGGTAGTTCTTTTTTGAGAAACATATTATAATAAATTTTATTTACATTTAGTTATTTTATATCAATACTGAAAGAAATTATGAGATTTCATAGAGACATTTTTCTATAGTTTTCTGTATTTTAAAACGTTGAAAATCAAAGATTGACATCAAACTACTTATGAGATTATGAGATTTTATTGTCAACAGTTTTCTATAGTTTCTTGTATTTTTAAACGTTGAAAATCAAAGATTGACCTCAAACTACTTAATTATAAAATAACTTATAATAAATAAAATATTATGATAGTTCTTTTTTGAGAGACATATGGTATATTATCTTTTAACTTTTTTTATTTAATATTTTAAACTATTTATTATAATAACTAAATTATATATTTCATTATCACCAAAAAATCTTAAAATATAATCTACTATTCATCTTAATTACACAAACAAAAAGTCATAACTCATAAACCAGCCCATTGAAAGCGTTTTGACCCACCTGAGTTTAAAGGTTTCAATTCTCTTTAAAATTATAAAAAGCATCTGCTAATTCATACTTCTTTTCTCACTTCATTCTCATACACCATTTATGATGATAGCGGAAGGTGAGAGGTTTAAGTTTTAATTACTCATCATGATGATAATAGAAGGTGAGAAGTTTAAGTTTTAATTACTCATCATGATGATAGTGGAAGGTGAGAGGTTTAAGTTTTAATTGGTCATGATCCGTGTATTTGATTTTTTTCAATGAAAGTCAAATGAAATATCACACAGTAATATCTATTAAGTCATTTACAAATCGCTAACGTAGACTTTTTATGTCTCTAAAACAACTTGAGCAACGTAAAGATGGATAAAATTAATATCCAATTTCCACCAAAATATGAAAGCTTAAAACTAAAATAAATTAAATAATAAACAATAATTACACTAATAATTGTCATCTTCATATTGCTATATATATATAACAAGCTTATTCCTATAAAAAACATCACTCTATCTCAAACCAATAATTCACATAAATATGGCACGTATTCAAGACATCTTCAATCAAACTTTTGCAAACTTTGACATTTTTGAAGCATTTACGATGATGAAGTGTAAGATTAATTCATTTATGCTCAGCTTTAAAAATGGTAATATACTCACGGGAATGGTGCTGTTTTTTATCGACACCAAGGTATGCATTGAGTTTACTAAATAAAAATATGCATATTATGATTTAAACCTAATATGTAAACATTTTTTTGTAGTCAACAACGAAGCATAGATTTATATCGGTCAACCGACTATTCCGATATAAAGAGACCCTAAAACCAAACTCGATCTACAAGTTAACAAAGTTTATGCTCAACCCTGCCAAAAAAATGTTCAAAGTCGCAACTCACAAATTCGAGAGAATTGGAGTACACACATATGTGCATTCGCATTTCAGCATTTTGGATATCAAAGCGAGCATTGTGGATCATATATACAACATATTCTCAAAAAACTTGCAACTAATGCAGCTGAGTTAAAATATAAATTTAATTACATTTTAATTATTTTTATTTAACTATATATATAAAATATTTTGGAGTTCACATTGTCTTTATATTTTCTTGAATTCAGTCTTTATTATCAACTATTTATTTAACTAATATATATTAAAAATATTTTAAAGTAATGATCTAAATATTGAAGTTTATATATTTAAATATCTAAAACGCTAATTCAAAATATGTAAATAATCCGCATATCAAAAGTAAGCAATAGGAAGATGTAAACTCAATTATTCTGACAAACACATATTATATAGATTAAAAAATTGATGTATTCATCCAGCTTATTATGCACATTTAGAATGATCATGAGTTTTATTTTCATAATTTTGATCATGATCTCAAAAACAAAAATTAACAATGGGAAGATAAATAAATAAGAAATTTTAACTATTTTAAAATCTATAAACATAATATTTTGGAAGAAATCTAAACTAATTTTCAAAACTAATAATTAAAAGATTCATCCCGAAATTGGAAAATAAAGATTCGAGTTCTCTTCTGCAAACTTTTCAGATTCTAACGCTTTTATTCCGATATCTTTTAAAAAATAACATAATTAAATTTAAAATTTACGTAACGGTTATACGTTAGAAATTAATACTGAACATAACTAAAAAAAATCACCAGTTACCTAAAAAGAAGACCAAAATTGTTCTTATGTTCAACAAACATAATCAATAGTTTTATCAATTATAGCAACCTTCCTTCCTTCAATTATAGTAATTTATCAATAATTTTAGAGTGCAAGAAATTTATCATATGATAGTATTACTTAGTAGGTTCTCCATTAAATAAGTCGAACGACCGCAAATCGGTAATGGAATGCTAAAAATAAAATAATAAATAAATAAAAAGTGACAAAATTGGGGAGATATAGCGATCAATAACCTTAATTAAGATTTGATATTTGGTGACTTCTCTCAAGTCACTCAGTGTTACAAAAACCAAACTTTGCTTTGCGACGCAGAACTTTACTTTCGAACAACATCCGGTATAGACCGTCGTCGGTTACGACTTTACTCCCTTGCTTTTTTATGAATAATATTGTGAAGAAAATATTAAATTATTGTTTACGTCTCTAGAACATATTTTTCCATGGTTTTGGTTTTGAAATGTGTATTTCTATAGAAACGACAGTAAACCAATAAACAAAGACTCACCATCATTTTATTTCGGAAATTCTCATAAATTATGACTAGACCTCCAATAAAGATATTACTTAAAAACAATAATTTAGAACCCCCTAGGAAGGTTCCTATCATTAGAGTCACGTAACATGGTTAATTAATTAAATGAGACAATGATTTTTTAACGACTATTTCTAGCTTGTAAATATATAAAAAAATGAATATTGCGTAGTTTTTTTTTTGGTCATATTTCGGAGGTTTATAAATTATAATTAATGTTTTTTTGCCTGCTTATTATTGAGAAATGTTTTTTTTTTTTTGGTTTGGTAATAAGAAAAATGTTGCTGTTTAAGTATTTCATTTTCTACGGGGAGTTTTCCTATATTCTTCACGGAAACAATGGCTTTTTCTACGGGAGTTATACATTGAAAAGTTTGATGAATCTTCCAAATAATTTAAAACAAACGAATACCATATAAGTTAAAGTTAAACTTAAACAGATGTCCATGGTTGCTTACGGAATATAGTATAATTAATGACAGATGTAAATTAATCAATAAGAGGACAGAACACTCCAACTCTAGTCAACTTTTCTTGTATATATATAGAGATATATTGCTCCTTGTAACCGCACAACAAGTACAAGAGAGAGAAAGAATCAAAGAGATCTTTTGCGGTGAGAGAAAGAGAGAAAAATGTCGATGGCTTTGCTTTTCACATCACCGGCGGCGATTACTTCTTCTCCTCGCCGTGGATCTTCTCCTTCTCGTCGTCTTCGAGTTTCATGTGTCACCACGAAACCTGCTAGGTACGATATTCGCTTTCTTTTTCATATACTTATATTAGATCTTCGATTTCTATTTTTTTTTTTTTTTGTATACATATAAGAACATAAACTAGATAGGCTTAAGCGTAGCATGAATATCATTCTGCGTTTTCATTGTCTTCTACTTATCATGTGATTGATTATACGGGATCTAAATCATTCCGTCGTTTTCTGAACACAAATAAATAAAAATAAAGCAGTTTCTTTAAAGTTTTTTTACTCACGAGTCACTGAGTTTAACGATTTATTTCATATTTTATCTTTCAAGATTTTGTTATTCACGATCGGAGATCTTAATGTTTATTATTATATACATTCATTATTGCTATGTCCAATGGGACTATAATACTGTTTTACAGTCATTGGATTCCATGTATCTTCGTTAATCCCATTATTCGTATTCGTATCATGATGTCAACTTTTTTTGGTCCACCTGATAACTTTTTCATATTGCAGAATCACTAATTCACTATACTTTATATATATACAACTTTATGTGTGTGTGTGCATAATTTGGTGATTGGTTTCACACGGATCATGACATTAGGTGACCTTAAGACAATATAGAGATAATTTTGTTTTTATTATAAATTTTACAAATACGGTTGATTTATGAATAACACTTAATTCGTTTGTTAAATATTTTTTTTTTTTTGGCATGCAAAATACCATTGTACTTTAATATGCTGGCTTGTTTTTAACAATTTTACCCCACCATGCAAAATTATTGCACAAACGTTTTGTTTTTTTTTTGTTTGTTTCTGGTAAAATTGTACCGACGTTTAGTTGACATATTAAAATCAATATATCAACAACGTCCAAAATTCCAATCTGGATATGGTGATACAACGTCTTCAACTAAAAACGATAGGACTAATTGACCAATCAATATCATCAACATTTTTTATATACAATAAAGTAATTTCATCAGGGAAAAAAATATTGCAATGACAGTCTAAAAGCTTATTTTTATCATACATTTTCTAATTATTTGAGTAAAATTAGATGAATAATTATAATGAAGTTTATGTCAAATTGCATGTTACCAAACAAATGTTAACTTTCTTGTTAAATGACAACGTAACCATCACAATTCATTTTCCAAAAATCGTTGGTTTTACATACCTAACGAGTTTATTGTCACATTTATCAAGTGTTACTATAATTGTACTATTTACGCTTTTATAGTTTGTACTCTAACAAGATATCGCAAATCTCTTTCAAAGTACACAGGACCCATTTCTGTTTGATATAAAAAAATTATTTTTGCAGGCAAGAAAAGGAAACATGCAATCAGTTTCGACCCATCAAAGAAGTAAATAACCAAATAACACACACAATACCACAAGAGAAGCTTGAGATCTTTAAATCAATGGAGAATTGGGCAGAACACAAACTGTTACCTTATCTCAAACCGGTCGAAGATTCATGGCAACCACAAGACTTTTTACCGGCGCCAGAGAACGACGAAGAGTTCTACGACCGAGTAAAAGAGATAAGAGAGCGAACAAAAGAGATACCAGACGATTACTTTGTGGTTCTTGTGGGAGATATGATCACAGAAGAAGCACTTCCAACATATCAAACGACGTTAAATACACTTGACGGTGTTAAAGATGAAACCGGTGGGAGTTTATCGCCGTGGGCGGTGTGGATTAGAGCATGGACGGCGGAGGAAAACCGTCACGGTGATTTACTCAATAAGTATCTTTATCTAACTGGTCGTGTTGATATGCGACATGTTGAGAAGACTATACAATATCTAATTGGTTCTGGTATGGTAAGTATTCGATTCTTTTTTATATCCTTTTCTTGACATTCATAAATAAAATTTGATTTTTATAGTCATATTTGACTTCTTTTTGGGTATATTTAAAAAAAAATCGTTCTAGTGAAAAGTTTCAGGCACCATTGGAGTTTTTAATATGAATTTGAGAGTTTTCCGTATAAGTTTATTATAGAGGTTTTCAAAAAAATTTACAGAAAGATTTACATATTGGTGTCAATTTCTTTACATTTTTGTTTTTTTTTTGGTCTATAAAAATGAATTTTTTTCAGAAGTTTTTCATTTTTTATTTTTATGTGGCGATAATAGATTTTTCTCTTGAAATTTCTCTATTTTAATTGAGGAATTTAAAACTTTTGTAGTTTGTCAATATTGATTATGAAATCTATAAAGTCTAGTTACATTATTCATAAACTTTTTTTTTTGGTCAACGGCTTAGGATTCGAAATTTGAGAACAATCCATACAATGGCTTCATCTACACTTCATTCCAAGAGCGAGCAACATTCATCTCTCACGGCAAAACGGCGAGGCTAGCCACAACCTACGGCGATGCTACCCTCGCGAAGATCTGTGGCACGATCGCCGCCGACGAAAAGCGTCACGAGACGGCGTACACGAAGATCGTGGAGAAGCTATTCGAGATCGACCCCGACGGATCGGTTCAGGCGCTGGCGAATATGATGAAGAAGCGGATCACGATGCCGGCTCATCTTATGCACGACGGAAGAGATAACAATCTGTTTGATCATTACGCTGCCGTTGCGCAGCGAATTGGAGTTTACACGGCGGCGGATTACGCTGGGATACTCGAGTTTCTGTTGCGGCGGTGGAAGGTGGAGAGTTTGGGTTTGGGGTTATCAGGAGAAGGAAGGAGAGCACAGGATTATCTGTGCACCTTGCCGCAGAGGATCAGGAGGTTAGAGGAAAGAGCTAACGATAGGGTCAAACTTGGGTCAAAACCTTCTGTTTCGTTTAGCTGGGTTTTTGGTAGAGATGTGAAACTATAGAGATATTTTAAATAATTAACAATGAAATAACCAAACGAATATAAATAAATAAATTATGTTTGTGATCCAAACAAAATGTGACTTGTGGATGTGAGTAACCAAACCAAACTATCTTACAGTTTATATGGGCATCTCACATTTTCATTTTTAATTCACAAATGTTACAGTATATATGTCGTTTGTCCTTTAAATATTTAAATTTTATATATGTGTTTTTGTTTGAATTGATGACATTTTAAAGATATATTCCCCGTTTAAGTAAATATCGTTTTGGTTATGTGGAATCAGGTATATCATGTTTTGTGATCGGTTTACTATATGAATGCATACACGTATTCAATCATATCTTCCTCGTGAAGTTTTATAAACTTTTAGAATGTTTGAACATAGTCTTGAAACAACAACTGGTGAATACTACAACAAGGAGATACTTATAGATAATACATTGTTGATATTGTGACTATTGTCTGTCCGTCCCGTTTGAGCCAGTTTGTCGGTTACACGATTGTTATCCCGTCTTTGCGTGAATCACTTGAACACCAGTAAAAGATTGATCCAATGATGGATGTCATGATTCAGAGTTTCCACACTTGTGTCATGCCTTCTCGACCAATGAGATTAAATCCACTAGTTGTTGAGTCTCCTTCAAGATGACTCAACTATATCCTCGCCACATTGTTAGCAAAGCATGGAGGAGACAAAATCCTTGTGCTTCAAAAGCATTATTACAACTGAGTTGTAGTTGCAGCGGTGACGCTTAACACTTGAAGAATCTGTCACTATCCATCCCGAGCCGATAAAAACATTAGCATCTCGGAAACTTATCGTCATAAGAAGCGTTTATTGTTATGAAGACATATTAGTGACAATGTTTATGTTTTCTACCGTCATATTAAAGATCTTTGTCGCGTAATATGATTTTTGCTTCGACAGCATGATCACAAGTATTTCATAATACGACAAGAAAAGTTGAATAAGACGCATCGGCCCATGGGCCTATCAAAAATTTACTTCTTTAACAAATAACGACAGAAATAGTTAAAATGGCAGTGATGTAATAAAAAAACCTAGGAGGGACATTTAAGAGACTTAGAGTTATTGCAATAAATTTATTTACGGTTTCTCAAATAATCACGTTCCAGAGTTTTTTTTCTGAAATTGGTCGTTTATTTCTTCACCTTTCCTTTCTTTTGGTTTCTGCTTCCCTCCTTAAATAACCTAAACATATCTCACTCTGTTATCATCGAAAACTTGTAATTTCTAATTTCGTTTTGTTTCTCCAATCTCTTTTATTTTATTTATTTTGTCCATTTTTTTTTGTTTGTTAAGGGGCACAAAAACAATGGCTATGGCTATGGATCGGATCGCTTTTTCTTCTTCCTCATCCGTTTATCATCGTTCCTCTCATTCTCATGGCTCCAGATCTTCCAGAGTTTTCATGGCTTCCACTATCCGTCCCGCTTCTACGTGAGTTTCCCCCTCCATTTCATTTTTTTTTATTTCTCTGTTTTTTTTTTTTACCCCGATTTTTCCTGATTTCGATTCTTTTTTCTTCTGGGGTTTAAGTTTGTGCAGCGATAATCATGATCTACATTGGAATTTTATATACACTCTTTGTTATCAAATGCAGATTTATTTCGGTTTTGCGATTGCTTATGTAAACATGGATTTTCATACATATATACGGTTTTGTGCTCTGTTCCCACGTATCTATGAGAACAAGAACAACACTCGTTAGTTCTTAAAATGATCAATATATATTTGCTTTCTGCTGAATCTGTGGACATGTTTGACAAAGAAAAAAATCTTCATTTTTTTTGCATTTTCTAAATATTTGTTAGGGAAATGGAAATCTTTGTCCTTCTTACAAAATCAACTGATATATTTGTTTTTTTTTTTTGTAATCATTAGTGATAAAATTGTAATTCTTCAAATTTTTGACACTTCTCCATATGCATGCATGGATTGTTCCCTATTTTTGAATAAAATATCATTTAATTTGGTTGTTGGCCTATCAGGCTACAATGTTCATCAATCCCTTCTTAATTATTGCTAGTGTAAGACCTTTAAAATAAAATCACATTCCACAAAAAAAAGGTAAAGTCTTTAAATATTATCTTTGCTCTTGGTAGATGGAGTTTCGCCTATGTTTTGCATATGCATACATCTATGTCTGTGTTTTTTTTTGGCACTGTAGTTGGTCAAGTTAGGTCTGAAAATTTTCTCTGTGTTGCTTGTTATTTTGGTGATACTGTTTTGGTCAGAAGAATTTTCATTTAGAGCATGCTTTGTCTTGTACTGCAATTGCCTCCATCGTTGTTAATATACCTATGATGAACATTGAACCACGCATTAGTTTCTCTTTTTCTTATTCTTTCAAGAACTTGATTTTTCTCGTGTTGGGATCTTTCCTCTTTGGAGGTTTCTTCAAGACTATAACTTGTTTAGTTGTTTGCAAGTTGGTTTACCTGAAAAACACGAAACCATCTCATCTAGTTCTGGTGGTTGTGTTAATAACAACATTTTCAGTCCCTGAAGTTTCTTATTCTATTAATCATTTTGGAATCTTCTTTAATGGAATTGCAGAGTGGCTACGAATGGAAGGAAACCATATATTCCCCCTCGAGAGGTGCATCTTCAAGTGAAATATTCAATGCCACCACAAAAGTTGGAGATCTTTAAGTCCTTAGAAGGATGGGCTGAAGAGAACTTGTTGGCTTACCTAAAACCTGTTGAGAAATCATGGCAGCCAAATGATTTTCTCCCTGAAGCTGAGTCAGAAGGATTCTATGACCAAGTGAAGGAGTTAAGAGAAAGGTGTAAGGAGCTTTCTGATGACTACTTTGTAGTGCTTGTTGGTGATATGATCACAGAGGAAGCACTTCCGACTTATCAGACCATGATTAATACATTGGACGGGGTTAGAGATGAGACGGGAGCAAGTCCTTCTCCTTGGGCAGTATGGACGAGGGCATGGACTGCTGAAGAGAATAGACATGGTGATCTTCTTAACAAGTATCTTTATCTTTCTGGACGAGTAGACATGAAGCAGATTGAAAAGACAATTCAATACCTCATTGGTTCTGGAATGGTAAGCTCCTATAATATAAAAAGATGGCTAGCTTTATGATAAGCTTGAACCTGTAAGGTCTCTTTTTGGTACTATAGTATATAGTTTTATGAATATGAAGAGAGATTGTTTCCTGCTTATGTGAAACTACTGATAAATTTCTGGATGGATTGGGAACACAATTATCTTCTTATGTTTGTTTCAAGTTCAGAAGATAAAGTTGAACAGAGTTACCTTCGCTGAGCCACTATGTGTACTATTTTTGTATGCCGTGGTTACCATAACTTACGTATTGATTGTTTTTTGTTTTGTTTCGTAGGATCCAAAAACTGAAAATAATCCTTATCTGGGTTTTATCTACACTTCTTTTCAAGAAAGAGCAACCTTCATCTCCCATGGAAACACTGCCAGACTAGCAAAGAATCTTGGAGACTTGAAACTTGGGAAGATTTGTGGCACCATTGCTGCTGATGAGAAGCGCCATGAAAAAGCCTACACGAAGATTGTAGAAAAGCTCTTCGAAATTGATCCTGACACCACCATCGTTGGCTTTGCTGACATGATGAAGAAAAAGATCTCGATGCCTGCTCATTTGATGTATGATGGTCGTGATGATAATCTATTTGACCACTTCTCTTCCGTGGCCCAGAGGCTTGGTGTCTACACTGCCAGGGACTATGCTAATATTCTGGAATTTCTTGTGCAAAGGTGGAATGTGGAGAAGTTGTCAGACCTTTCTAGTGAAGGACACAGGGCCCAGGTAACAACATTAGAACCATGAAACCGTTATTGTTTTGTTGTTTTTGACTTGAAATGAAACCTCCGAGTTCGATCAAGTTTGTTTACTTTGTTAAAAACTCATCTTGCATTAAGGAACTTACAGAACCTATCCTATCTATAATTGCATTGTAACTTCTTTTGTGCACTTGGAGATTCATCAAATTGGAAACGGAATCGGAATCTGAGTTCTTTACAATCTACTCTGTCTTTTGGCTTTCTTTAATGCTTTGAACAGGACTACCTATGTGGATTGCCTGCTAGGATCCGCAAACTCGAAGAGAGGGCTCAAGGGAGAACCAAAGAAACTGCAAAAAACATACCATTCAGTTGGATTTTTGGTCGAAAGATCAGGGCTTAAAAGAAGTAATGCAATTTCTTCCATATTATAATCCCAAGCAAGCTATAAAGATCTTCACCAACACCATGATGAATGTTATGTTGGAACGTGTGTAGATAAAGTATGTGTTAGGCTGTGCTTTGTTTGGATCACTTAAATGAATTCGTCCAAAGAATTTGCTTTATTTTGACAATTTTATTTATTTGTTTCTTCTCCTCTATTTGTTACACTGTATCCAAAATTATCTTGTTGTATCCAAAATTATCTTGTTGTATCCAAATTCTCTAATGTTTTCTCTCAAATCCAATAAGATTTTAAAATTAAAACTTGTGTGTTTGGTTCTTTCTACTTTCAAATTTGTTTCCTTTGTGGTTAACAGAGTAAGGGTATGATGTAAACACCACACTTCATGAATGGTCGATTCTTCAGATATAATTTATGTAAAGGTTACATTAAAGTTCCGATCTTTGTGTGTTTCCGCTCAAGTTCGAGTTTATTTTTCTTCACCCAATTGGAATTCTGCATTCTTGTTATAGATTCCAAAAGAAACAAGTTTCTAAAAAGAAATTCAAGTGAAAATCATAGGAAAAGACTATATATATGTAATAGATTATTACATGAAACACTCAAAAAACAAATGAACAAATCACAATAATACCCACCGAAACAGATCAAAAACCAAGATTTGATATTGATCTAACTCAACAATTCTCACAACAAACAAAAAAAGACACTAACTTCAAACTTGGAACGGCCATGGCCAATCCTTAGGATTCTCCTCACTCTGAACCTTACCAGTTCTCTTCATCGCAATGCCATCACCACCATCAACATAAGCATAGTACTTCAAGAAGAAAGCACACACAAGAACGATCCAGTCAAGACAAAAGATCACAATACAAAGCCCACCACCGAGTTTCAAGATCACAGCAGCATCTTCCTCACGCACATACGACTTGAGACTCCCGAGGAAATTCGACGTGTTGGTGAAGATGAGAACAGAGACGGAGCCTTGGAATATAGCTGTGAGTACAGTGGCCACCATGTGAGCAACGTACCACCGGTTTCTTCCACAAGAAGCAGCGGCGCAGCCTGAGACAGCGGCGGCGATTGTGGTGGTGTGGAGGAGGATGAGGAGGAATCCGCAGATCGAAGGGATTAGGCGGAGAGAGAGTGTGAGGAAGATGCAGCTTGAAGCAGCGCCGAGAAGGATGTAGTTGGAGAAAAGGAATATCTTGTGTGTGTGGTAATGAGATTCTTCTACTGGTGAAGAAGAAGAAATCAAACCCATGATTGATTTTTGAGATTTTTCCGATTTGGGTTTTCGGAAATTTCGGATTTTGAGAAATGGGTTTAGTTTTCTCTGATGATCAGAAGAAGATGAAGAGTCTGATTTGGTGGATTTGGGATGAAGCACACCGAGTTTGTTTATGTAGAAGTGAAGAGAGACAATACGGTAAAAAGTTTCTAAATATGACCGTTGTTGGATCTCGAACGGCTGTTTTGTAACGGCTAGTTTGATTTTAATAAGGTGGGCCCAGTGAATGAGTAAAAGATAATTATAATAAATTATAAGATGGGCCTAATGGGCCGTGTATTGACTCATGTTTATCCCAGACACGGATACGAAGATTATCTCTGTATCCAAACAAGATTAGGTTCCTCTACCGTCTTCCTCCTGCTTTCGCCTTTCTTCGGACTTTTCGTCGTCTGTCGAACGCGTCACTCTTTTAAGTCGTTTTTTTTTCCGTTTACAGCAATCGTGATTTTTGAAGGTTAACGAAGAACCAAAAATGTCCGATTCTGGTAATCTACAGCTTCCACAATCATCGACAGGTGGAAACCCTCTTCTTTCGCTAATTCAAATTTTCGACTAATATCTTCTATGTTTTTCCCGCGAAGGTGTGTGTTATAAATGTAGTGGTTTCCGGAGATGTTTTGTTAGAATTTTTTTGGGAAGGATTTGGAATTTGTTTTTATTGGGAGAGAGTTCTTAGTGTTTGGAACAGATGAAAATTTGGTTGATTCTGTGGTCTTTTAGTTTGTAAGGGTATTGAGAGTAAACATAGGTCCACGTTGTGGATAACAAATTACATAGGTCCACGTTGTGGATAACAAATTACATAGGTCGTGTAATCCAGCTTATGATTCAAAAGAGATGTCACATGGAAAAGGATGTGTTTCTCTACTTTGTTTTGGTGTTATACTGTGAATAACTTGGTTTATCCAATGTAATATGTTCTCTATAATGGCATAGATGATCCGAAGGTGTGGTACGAGTTTTTCCAGTGTGTAAATTTGAGTAGTTGGGTATCTGGGGATTTACAAATGCATTGTTTGTAACTTGTGTCATGGTCAAACCATTCTATGCCTTTTGTGGCGATAGTTACATCTAGACATTTTTTTTGGTTAAAGCCATGAGCAAGAGTTTCTGGTTACCATACAGATTGTTTCTCTTGACAATCTGTATTTTCTTAATTCTAGGGGCAAGAGTTGTTGATGGTTATACAGCTGCAGCTACTGATGTTGGTTGGTACATTCTTGGTGAAAATCAGCAGAACCTGGGTCCATATACCTTCTCTGAGCTATGTGGTAAGTCTTCCATTTAAACAGATTCATTGTTGTATTAAGGTTTATAAGGCATCTAGACCGTCCGTTAAATGATTGTGTGAAACGAACAGCTGGGTTAGAAACAAATTGGATCTATAGGTGTTTTCTTATCATTGTAATAAATGTCTAGCTATGTTCACATAGTATGTACTGTAAAATCAATTATGAAATGTTTTTCTCAAATTTCGATTAAACAAGTAGTTAATAGCTTGGTTTCAAGACCGTTGTCCAACCTGTGTCTCTTTCTGTAACGGGCTATCAAGCGCTGTACTTTACTTGTTTGCTTTGACTGGGCAGACCATTTCAGGAACGGTTACCTATTAGAAACTACCTTCGTTTGGGCTGACGGACGAAGCGAATGGCAACCACTTTCTGCCATCCCTGAGTTAATGTCAAGGATTTCTGAAGCTGAGATTGGCTATGCAGCTGTAGGTAGGATCCTTTTCATCACTGCTAGATAATTGAATTCTTGGTATTTTCTTCTAGTGTAGATTTTGTTTCCCAGATCAATGACACTTACTATCTCGTATCTAACCAGGTGCATCTGGGTTGATAAATGGATCTAACGCTGGAACCAAGCAAGAGAAGCAAGATAATTCTGGTCAGTTGTTAGACAGAACATGAATTTTACAATGCTATAATTTGCAAAGTGAGGATGACGCTATGTTGTTTCTGCAGCCTTTGCTAGTACTGAGGATGAATTTGAGAAGTGGCAGAAAGAGATTAAAGAAGCAGAAGTGGAGGCTGAAAGGTCGAAAAATGGTACTGAGCTTGTTGAAGATGATCATGAAAGGGCTTCTTCACCACCTGAGGGCGAAGATGAGTTCACAGATGATGATGGAACGAGATATAAATGGGACAAAGCTCTTAGAGTATGGGTTCCTCAGGTGAGGCTTTATTTTGTCAATGGAATCAAACATTTTTTCCTTGTTTTTACTAATTTAGTGGGAATTCAGGTTGTCCACCTGGACTTCCAAGTCACGAGTGGAGTCATTTACATGTGTCATCTTGCTTGGTGGCTCATGGCTTCACCTTATCCGAAGATATGCTCAATTATTATGATTATCTCCCATATTTTTATTTGTGTTTATCAAGATTGAATATCAAGAAACCTAACAAGCCTGCTCAGTGTGTTATGTACTCTTTACTTGTTTTGCGTTTTTCCTATGGAGCACCTTTTGGAAGAGTAAATAATTAACTTTTTTTATAACCTAAGTGCTTATGCTGTTTATTGTAGGACGATCCAACACTGGGTAGTGTTGACCCGTACGGACTCGAAGAGATGACCTTTGCTAAGGAAGAGGAAGTATTTCCAACAATAAACATTCTTGATACTTCTGTTGGTAAGACGGATGCCTCTAAGAATGACGTGGCTGGTAAGAAAGAAGAAGATGGCTCTGGTGAAACAGCTGAAATAAACAGTAACGGCAAGAGAAAGCTACCAGAGCCAGAAACTGAAAAGAAGGTTTTTGTTTTTGTCTTTTGTCTTCATTTCGGTTTCAGAATTCAACATTTCGCTTTCTTGAGGTCATGCATGTTATTTCACGTTTTTTCGCCAAATCATGTTTGTTCTCACTTGGCTCGACCTTGAGCTGTAAGTACTGGCTTTCTTGATTGGGGAGTATTGATTTTTATTTAGCTGCTGAATTGTAGTGTGTAAATTACCTTTTGACCGATATGCACATCGTAAAGGGGAAAGAAAAACCAAATTGTTCTTAGACATCATACTTATATTAGGACTAGCAGAATACTTTTACCATCGTTTTTTATATTTACTAATAATGGTTGTTTGTGTTGTATGAATCAAAGAAAATAAAGTTGCATTTCCTCATGAAAATTTCTGCAAGCGTTTCTAAGTTTCAAATTCATTTTCAGGAACCAAACAAGCCTCCAGATTCGTGGTTTGAGTTAAAAGTCAACCCACATATTTATGTTACTGGGTTGCCCGATGATGTCACCCTTGAGGAAGTAAGTTGTGCTCATACTTTTTCTACCATTATGAATATCTGAATCTTTGAAATGGACTGATAGTAGGGATTACAGGTGGCTGAAGTTTTTTCTAAATGCGGCATAATTAAGGAGGTAAATCTCACTATCTTGTGATTCTTTCGGTGTTTTTTGGAATTTTGTGCAAGTTTCCCCTAACAATGTGGATCTGATAAACATTGCAGGATGACACTGGCAAGCCTCGGATAAAGCTTTACAATGACAAGGGGACAGGAAAATTAAAAGGCGATGCTCTTATCACGTATATGAAGGTAATGACAATACTTGAAATTCTTCCGTCATGGGATGTATAAGGTTATGATTCTTAAACTATGTCTCAGTTTCTCTTCATGTGTATTTGTTTTTTGTTTTCGTTAGGAGCCCTCAGTGGATCTGGCAATTAAAATCTTAGATGGGGCTCCTTTACGTCCGGCTGACAAGCTCCTCATGTCAGTTTCTCGAGCTAAGTTCGAGCAGAAAGGTGAATACTGTTGCACAGTTTGTTGTATAACGTCTTACTCGTTTACGGGTTATGTAAAACATCCCATCCATGGCTTTGGTTTCGACAATATTCTGCTTATGGTTCTTATTGGCTTTTACTCTTTTTTTTTTCACTAAGGGGAGAGATTTATATCTAAGCAAACCGATAACAAGAAGAAAAAGAAGCTTAAAAAGGTCGAGCAAAAGTTGCTTGGATGGGGTAAGTTTTCACTTTTGTGTACTAGAAACTTACCTTTATCTCTAAAAATACACAGAATAGAGAAAGATGCAAGGAGATGCTAGAGATTCATTTCTGTACGAACCATAGGAAAGTTTATTGTTAAAGTTATCATTTCTTTTACTAGGGAAAGATGTATATATGTTCTCTATGCTTTACCAGATTCTTTGTGGAATTCTCTAAACTTAACTAGTACAAGACTCTAGAAACCTCTAACCTAATCAATTTTGGAAGGAAACCTTTCAGTGACTATCAAAATAAAAGGAGAGTTTAGAAACTCGATATAGGGTTACAGAGAAATCATTCTTTTCTTCTTCTTTGAACTGATGAAACCTGATGACTTGTGACTATCAAAACCTGATGACTTGTGATATCTGAACTGATGAACTCGCGTGTTTTCCTGTTCTTTAGCCATTTTTTCCTGTCATCATGTTTATTTTTAGTGGCCATTGCGGAAGCATGAGATCAAAAGGGAACATTTAGTCATGTCGATAGTATCTATTTCTGATTTTTTCCTAATTGATCATAAAGAATAGTCATTTTAGTTGTTGAAGTTGGAGTTTTTCCTAGTGGACTATAAGCATATTTACCGCAGTTTCTCTTTTTTCTTGACGTAGGTGGTACAGATGATGCTAAGGTCTCAATACCTGCGACAGTCGTTCTGCGCTACATGTTCAGTCCAGCTGAGTTGAGGGTAGGGTCTTGTTCAATAGTTAGTATTAGAAATGTTGCCATTTTTAAGAGTAGCTGATATAGCTTGAGCATTTACTCTGTTTGCAGACTGATGAGAATCTGGTTGCTGAGATAGAGGAAGACGTGAAAGAGGAGAGTTTGAAGCATGGACCGTTTGACTCAGTGAAGGTAATATGATGTGTCTTTTTATCTTAAGCTTGTGGCTGTGCTGCATATAGCTATGTTGAAAGTTATTTTGGAGTATTAATCGAATCTCTTCTTTTGCAGGTCTGTGAGCATCATCCACAGGGTGTTGTTCTTATAAGATTCAAGGATCGGAGAGATGCACAGAAATGTATAGATGCAATGCACGGTCGATGGTACAATCTCTGATGAGTCATTTCCGCCTAATTGCCATTAGAGTCAGTCTTCAGTCTGATTTGTTGTTTACAGGTAGTTCTGTTTCTGGATGAATGCAGGTATGCAAAGAGACAGATACATGCGAGCCTCGATGACGGATCAGTGAACCACGCTACAGTTCGAGATTTTGATTTGGAAGCCGAACGGTTAGATCAGTTTTCAGCTGAACTCGAAGCAGAGTAAAAACAAAAGCACAATGATCTAAAGCCGGGAAGATTTAGATGACTATTCTGGGAAACTCAGGTTTCTGATGTACATCAGTAGGCACAGACGTATCCCAATCAGACCAAGGCAAACCAGAGGACCGTTTTTATCTATAGTAGTATTGCCTGTAGTAGAAAATTAACGAATAAGACTGCACTTGCGTGTATTTTGATACTCGTTGACTAAAAATCTTTACAGAAATTTAAAAATCAGAAGTAAAATCATGTTTCACTATATTTTTTCCCTTTGTTGAATCGTGATACTTTTCAGATTTCATGTGACCTTTACTTGAAAAAATTATTTATCATTTGTGAAATTGTTAGATTTTAAAAAAAAGAAAAGACAAAATAATCGGCTTTATTACCAAACTTACCTTGTCCAGTAGTTGGGCCTAAATTTCATATTACAGCAGAATGTTGTCAGATCTCTAATAACAGAATCTTTGTTTTTTTTTTTTCTTATTTGCAATGAAAATTTCGAAAATTTTTCATTTTTCCCGCAACGAGGCAAAGAAGCCGCCGAGTCGAAATGTTTTGAAAAAAAGGAAAAATATTTGGGGACTAATTAAATGAAGTTAAATAAATACCCAACAAGTTGACAAAAACAAAATTGTTGGAAAAAAATGATCTAAATCTAAAGCTATGCGGGACCCGCTCCTTAGCCAATAGGAACACGACGTATGTCACGAAACATGTGTTCCTTTGCCGCACCAAATCCCTCTTTTAATCAAAATAATCCGTCAAAGATCCAAATTTCGAAACTTTTTTTTTTTTGCATATTGCAAATTCCACAAAAATTTACTGTTTTCTCACGTTTCCAGTTCGCTGTTGTGTCTGATCTCCATGAAGAAAAGAGTTTTGTCTTAAAGATTCTGCTTTTCCCCAAATTGGGTGTTTTTTTTCAAATTAGGGTTTCAGCGTTCAAATCGAGCTGTTTGGAGTTGTTGTTGAGCTTGGTGAATTCTTTGGTAATTGATCTACCTTTTGTTCTGTATGCTACTTACGAAGCTCGCGAAGTAGTCTAGGGTCTCTGCTCAGTGGCAATTGCGAGACTTTGTTGTCGATTTGAGCTAATTTGGATTCTGTTGTCGAAATTTGGAAACTTTTGGATTTTTCTCTGTAGACGTATCATCTTGGGTTGAAGATTTCTTCGTATGCTACTGATTTGGAAAGGGATTTAGTTGTCTGATCAATTTTTGAAGCTCAATTTGTTACGGTGAAATTCTAACAAAGTTGGTTCCTTTTTGTTGAAACTTTTAGGGTTTTTTGGGTCTAGAGGACGAGGAATGTTTTATTCGCAGTTTATATTAGCTAAGAAAGGGCCACTTGGGACAATATGGATTGCGGCCCATTTGGAGAGGAAGCTTCGAAAGAATCAGGTGGCTGATACTGATATTGGAGTCTCCGTTGGTGAGTATTTTATCTGCTTTAATTTTGCTTTTCTGTTTAGTCTCTGATTCAGGTCTCAGTAATTAGACCAGATTAGGGTTAGCAGAAGCTAAATTTTATGCTTTTTCAGGTTTTCTCTGTCGTTGCAACTGTATATTTGGCATTTGTCAGTTTACTTTTGTTTCTCTAGTGGTTATGTGGGTCATGAGAGGTGTTTTATTCTCAAGGTGTCTACTGTGTCGATATTGCACTACTGACTCACTGTTATATACACTTATTGGAGTAGCCCTTGATAGTTATAGTTTGTTGCAACAAAGTGTTTTTGTTTACCTTTACTGTAAAAGGCTAAAGGAATGACCTGTTTCCGGAAGTTCATCTAAATTCCTAATATAACTAATTTCTTTTCTGAGCAGATTCTATTCTCTTTCCGGAAGCTCCAATTGCATTGCGATTGTCCAGTCATCTTCTGCTTGGTGTTGTGCGTATATATTCAAGAAAGGTGAATTACCTCTTTGATGATTGCAGTGAGGCATTGCTTAAGGTAAAGCAAGCTTTTCGCTCTGCTGCAGTTGACCTACCCCCAGAAGAATCTACAGCGCCATATCATTCAATTACGTTGCCAGAGACATTTGATCTTGATGACTTTGAGCTTCCAGACAATGAGATCTTTCAGGGGTTGGTTTCTTGACGTTTTAACAGTCACACTCGTTTTCTACTCTTAATCCATTATACGTAATTAATCACACACTTATTTATTTGTTGCTCCTTGTTTTTCTGTCTAGTAGTAATTACGTTGATCATCATGTTAGTACAAGAGAGCAGATCACCCTCCAGGATACCATGGATGGTGTTGTATACTCAACGTCACAATTTGGATTAGATGGTTAGTGCTTGTTTCATGCTACTTGTCTTTAGTTTGTAGATAGCTGTGCCTTAAATAAGCAAACTCATTTTTATACCTTTCCAGAGCGATTTGGTGATGGCGACACTTCTCAAGCTGCTTTGGATCTTGATGAGGTATTTTCATGTTCATAGAATAGAAAATTTCTTCTTTGTTCATGTCATTTTGGAACAAGAATTAGGTTAACCATATAGAAAGATGAATTCGCAGAGGTTATCTGTAGATTTCTTTACTTCTAGATTTTGGGTTTCTCTCTACGGTTTGGGTAGGCGCAGCAGCTGGAAGCTTTGATTGGCATCCAGTTGTGGAGTCGTGGACCGTGAAAAGCTTGTAATTTGAAGTGTCAGGTTGCAGTCGTGTTGTAGGGTCAGGATGATGTTGATGTTTTCTTTTCCTATTGAAGTTTTGCATATTTGAAATCAGTACTTCTCTCTTATTATTTAATTTTGGGTGTGATTTTTATCATCCCTCTATTGTTGTGCAGGCAGTATTCCAGGATAAGGATGTTATTGGATCCGACGATGAGGGAGTCCCAGGGTCAGTTTTTCTTCATTATCTATGCTATATTCTTCGTTTGCATAATTGCCTTTTTGCTTCCCTATGGTTTCTCTCAAATTAATTATCAAAGTGGCAGCTTGATCTTCTTTTCTGGAGCTGTTCCTTACCTTTTTTATTTTTTCATACGCTACTTCAGATTGTTATCATAGATTTTTTTAGCTTCACATGATGAAAGAACTCGAGTTGACTGAATGATAAAAAAAGTCTTGCGTTTTGGCGCTTGATTTTGTGTTTCCAAGCTATGTAACCATGCATTTTAAGTTCCATGACATCCATACCTTGATTTTGTGTTTGTTCTGTAATTAGATTGTGAATTAGAACTGCAATTCTATGAGTCTTATCCTTCTTGGATGTGGACCTTTGGTGCATAATTTGGACGTGCATGTTACCAATCAAAAGTTTTACTTATGGAAGATATTCCATTTGTTGATAGGATTGATCATAATGCGTATCTGGATGCGGCAACACCCGGGATAAAGGATTCGATGGTAGGAGTCTCTGAAGCCATGCCCAGGGATTTTAATGAAGAGCAGGTGCGTACCATCATAGACATAATGCACGAGGGGCATACAGATAGTTGCTGAACAGTTGTCACCTGAGTCACAGTGTTTAATTCGATATATTTTCCTGTGGCTTAATGTACTTTGCAATTATAGACTCCAAATTTCCAATTTTATTTACACAGACTTATTGGCTTACTTTTCTGGTAGGACTATTGGATAGTAATATTATCATTTTATCTTATGAATCTCTCTTTTTGATAGGTTGAAGATCTTGCTATGAATAATGAGTTCATCGAAGATGCTCAAGCTCCTCAAACTCCTGGATTAGTTGAGGTGCCAAACTTGTCTAGTGTCAGAGAGCAGCTGGCATGCGATGATCACATGGAGGTAGAGGATCTGAATGCAGAAGAAGGTAAAAAGGCCTCTGGGGAGTTGGTTGCTAACGAGATGCATAAGCTTGGGGAAGACCTTTCTTCTGAATATAATGCCCCAGAATCAGCAGTTACTCCCGTGGAGGTAGATAAGTCAAAGATAGATGAAAATGTCAACACACAAAATGAGCCGGAGGAGGAGAGGGCAGAGCATGTACGTGTTACATCCCCATGCTGTTCTCACATCACCACCGAGATGGAGGATCCTGGTCAAGTAATGACTGAGGCAGGAACCAATGTTAATAATGTTGTAGCTGATAAGTCCAATGCTGTTCCTTCACTTGAATCCCCTGGAGAAAAGAACCGAGGTTTGTTTGCAAAGAAAATGCAAACCTAATACAACATATTAGTGCCTGCCTTATTCTTATAATTTTTATTGTTTCTGCCAGATCATTTTGCCTATGCCACTGAGGTCAATCAGGAAACAGATTCTAGTTTACTAGGAGATGGGCAAGCGTACAGTAGACCAGATGAGCAGCTGAATAATGCACATGCAACTAATGAACAGTTGGGAAATTTGACTGGATTTACTGATTCTGATTTGCCTGCACCTGAGAAGGTATTAGCTGCACCTAACAGACAGGGGGATGGAGATGATTTCATGGTTGAATCTACGCCAGATAAAGAAGACCCTGGCACATGTAATGATGATGTGGGAAATAATAACATTACTGGGAAAAAACGCACTTTTACTGAGAGCACACTAACTGCAGAAAGTTTGAACTCTGTGGAGTCAGTTGGACTGATTCAGTCAAAAAGAACTGCAGCTTCTGTCCCTGATGACGATGATTTGTTGTCTTCTATCTTAGGTATCATTTTATTTTGGTTCCTTTGTCCATTCTTTTATACATTCCATTGCTCTTTCAGCTAGCTTAATGGATCAATTATCATTTACTTATTTTTTTTCAGTTGGAAAGTCATCCTTTCTGAAGATGAGGCCTACCCCTGTGCTTGAAGCAGCATCTACAAAACGGTTACGATCTGCTCCCCGCCCTACTGCCACAAAGAGGAAGGTTCTAATGGATGACCCAATGGTCTTGCATGGCGAGTATGTTTATCTAACTGTTTTCTTATATCTGATTTTCTTATACCTTAGTTTTTATTTCATTGCTCCAAGTGCACCTTTCACAGAAGTTCTTGTTTTAGCTACTTAGGTTCAAGACAGCTAGAGTCAATAGTAAAATAGGGTGAATTTTGAATTCGTTGGACTGAAAATTTCTGGATAAATGTTTTCTTTACTGTAATTGAAGTTTGGTCTTCTTTTAGGTTCACACTTTAATTACGTTGGAGCAATATTTTTTCTTTACCTTATCTCAGTTTGTATTTGTATTCTTCTGATGTTGCGTACTTTTCTATTTAGCATTATACGTCAACAACTCACAAACACTGAAGATATACGCCGTGTGCGAAAGAAGGCACCTTGCACCATTCCTGAAATCGTAATGCTTCAAAGGCAGGCTTTGGAGGATGGACTCTTAAAGGAGCCAATATTCACGGGTAAGTTCATGACGTTAAAATGTAGACCGTTCTATACACGTTCTGTCGATTGTTCTTGTAAACTGCAGTTACATAGGTAATATGTTTCAATGATTTTCAGGTATGTCAGTGGAATTAATATCTCTGCACAATGAGCCGTATGATCTAAGAGGAATCATGATAATTGAGAATGATGACCGTCATACTTCTGTTGGAGTGGTTGAAGAGAATGAATGTTCGGTTACGGCCGTGGAAGAAAATAAAACGAAAGAAAGCTCTGCTCCTCATGCTCACCCAAATGATTCCGAGGAGCGACCTGGTAAGGCTCAAACTCACCTGCAGGAGGAACAAATCATAAACCAACAGGAAGAGATGAAAGATGATAATGAGCTTGCTGAAAAAATATCTGACTTGGAAGTTTTGAAGGACAGCAATGCCGCTGCTGATGAAGTAAATCTTGTAGTGAGTGACGATGTCAGTCAAATGCCATCTGAGGAAAAACTCGACCGTGTAGAGGATTTACAGGTGGAAGGATCCCATGAAAACCATGATGGAGAAGGCAGGCAGGATGTTTGTGCGGATCTTAATGAAAAAAGTTGCACTGACGTTATTGAAATTGCTGAAGGCGATATAGATAACAACCCCATTTTCAATGAGACAGACTTGAAAATTGAAGATGAACTTCCACATGAAGATAAGAAAACGGATGCATCAGCTGAAGTTAGCGAGATTGGGATAGACGACCGGATTCCATGCGATAACACAGTTGGCTCTACTGAAACTGGATGCGTCGAAGCTGGTGATTTGGGTAATATGGCTTTGGAAAATTGCAATGAACCTATTGTGGAAGCGAATAATGATGGGGTGAATCCAGAGATAGAGTCTTATAACAAATATGAACTGCATAATGAGATGTCTAATGAGGAGGCTTATATGCAAAGTGCACTAGATGGAGAACCTACTTCCCGTGATGGTCTTATGGGAGACAATGATGTAAGTTTCTTTGTGGCTTCATGTCATTATTCAGGTAAGACATGCCTCTGACTCTCTTGTTATCTTATGGTGTAGGAAATGGATACCATGGAAGTTCCACATGACACAGGTTCTAAGCCTTTTTGAATTTCAGTTAAAATTTATGCAAATGGTCTGTATCCTCTTCATTTAATCAATGGGACTAATACTCTGGCATCAAAGCCTGGTTTAAAACTGGACTAAAAAAGCTTAAACTCTTGAGCATGATTTGGATACAAGATGGTCTGCTATTCCCATGATTTCTCAATGGTTCTGCGTATTTATTTCTTTAATTCTGTCTTCAGGATTTTTGAACGTGGATGATGATGAAGTAGATGAAGATCATGAGGACGATGACATACAATATGGTGACGAAACTCGTCTTCTAGAGAACAGTGGATGGTCTTCTCGTACTAGGTCTGTACAATTAATAACTATTCCACATCCCATAAACTTCTGCAGATATTAGCTTCTATCATGTGAGAGACGTGATGGGCAGTGGGCTTGAATTACGAAAGATTCTGATTCTCTTTACTTATAGGGCTGTGGCAAAGTATCTCCAGACGTTATTTGATAAAGAAGCTGAGAATGGGAAGAATGTTCTTGTGGCAGACAAACTTTTAGCTGGGAAAACCCGTAAAGAAGCATCGAGAATGTTTTTCGAAACCCTGGTATGTCCATAACACAACCCTAAACAAAAAAAGCTCTGATCTTGAATCTGTCTTATTGTTTTGCCAATTTTGCAGGTTCTTAAAACAAGAGATTACATCCAAGTTGAACAAGCTAAGCCCTACGAAAGCATCATCATCAAACCACGACCAAAACTCACCAAATCCATCTTCTAGATGGAGAAGATCAGACTTAGTTGCAGATAGGTAGTTTGGTCCAATCCGAAAATATCATCCAATATGATACTACTTCTCTAAAGTTAATACACTTCCCTTTTAAAGGCAATGTAGTAGTTAGTAGTAATAGTATCAATGGTGTTGTAGGCCATCCAAGTAGCTGGAGGTTGGTGTTTGTCATTATTTACCTTTATATATATAAAATGAGTTGTTGTATGTGTATATATTGGTGTAACCATGAGCACCAGTTTAAATTTGAGAGATGCTAATTTTATTTTCTTTGGATATCCGAAGTTCTCAGGTTTGTGATACTGAAACTTGAGAATGCTGAGGAAACATTTTATTCAATAAATAGTACTACTTTTCATATTAGATAAAAGTCTATGTTTCTTGTTTCCTCATTTGTTTCTATAGGAGTCAAAATACGCTAAATACACATCTGTTTTCTTTATTAACTTTAAAATTCGATATTATAAATTTTTATTTAGATTATAAATTAATAAGATTAATGCTAAATATATATAGATATTATCAAAATTTTGGATAATATATTAGCAAAGATTTTGTGAAACTTTTTTCATAAATATAAAATATTCTATAGAATATTTCATAAATATGGGTTTTTGTATTCATAAATATAAGATTTTAATTAGTTATCATAAATATAGGATTTTAATTAGTTTCTATAAATATTTGATTTTAATTAAATGATCACAAAATAACTAACGACTAAAATATATTTAATGAGAGATTAAAATTTGTTCTTTTATATAATGGCAATGTGATGTAAGCTTTTTAATGTTTATTTATAAGTGTACTCTTCAAATAATATATAGGGGATAAATAAAGCGTTCAATTTGTTAATATGTATATATTATCACTAATTCAACGTCCGAGACCATTTTTTATTTTATTTTTGTTAAACATCTGACTTTGTTTAAATTCACGAGAATCAGTTGAACCCTTTATTTTTTTTAATAATTCTAATCAATGTCATCCTCCATCAAATCCTAATTGCTTATGTATTTCCAATTTCTCAAATTTTAATCTTTAATAAATCACATAATCTATTCAATAAACGAAATAAATTAACTCAGCTAAATAAATAAAAACTATAAAAAAACTTAAATAGGCCAGGATAGTCTATGTAATCTTTTATTCCACAAAAGATTCATCCTTTTTTTTTTATTTTAGCATAAAATAAAATCTATCTTTTTTTTTTCTTGACAACTTAGTACAATCAAAATTTGAAAATTCAGACGTAAAGCATACAGAAACCATCAAAATGAATACACAAGAGGACAATGTGACACATCATAATAAAATATTCTCATGCTTAATAATGGACATATCCAGCAATTAGAGAGAGCTATAAAAGCTCACTCAGACTGAAGAACAGTAAGGTAATATGGATATCCTTGGCATGTCCCTGATGATGTTGCACTTTCATGCTCAGAAAGCTCCCAGTTAAGTTTATATGAAGAGAGATCGTAGATACCTGGAGAGAAAACCAATATCTGCAGCAGGATTTCGGTTGTGGATAATGGCTGGATATGGACCTTTGTGGAACTTAAACCTGACCATATGAAAGGAGGTGAGCTTTCCATAGAAGATGGCGGTTTGCCCAGACGGCTTCCCATGACATCTGAAGTTAGTTTCATTTCCTCTGTTACGGTTGGCACGTAGCGCCACCCGGATTGGTTTCCAGAGGAAAGAGTTGGTGCTGCTGCGTCTGGTAGACAATCCATGGTGTTGATGGTCACAGATGATAATCCACCAGATGTGTTTCTGATTACCATCTTTAGTTTTATTTCACACAAGGAGGTTGAAAAGTCGTGGTGTATGGTTTGGGGACCGTCTAGTGACCACGACAGCGGGCTCGAGCTTCTGATACTGTAATTGAACAACAAGGGGATTATAAGTGGCAAATAGGTTTGAAAACTTAAGAAAGACACTTTTGCAGATACTCTTACCTATTGTGACATGAATGGTGAGACAGAATCTTTGGTAAATCGGGAACTGCTGACGGGTTGCTGCTATTTTCCAGCCGAGAGATTAGAACAAAGTCAACAGTATTTGGACTTACCTGTTTCATCATACAAATTTAAGTTCACTACAGTTCCAATGATAAGTTACCAGTGAAATGATACTGTGTTTAAGAGAGATATATACTTTCAAAAAAATCTCTAGTGCATAAGATTTATGTCCCTGAAAGAGGATTTTCGCTTACCTGAGCTGAGGGTCCCTGACATGACCTTTCACTTTCATGGAAGCTTGCTAAAGGTGAGTTCATGATATCGAAAAGCTTTTCATCGTCGTCCTGAGTAAACAATTTTACGTCGGTTTGGCTAGGAGGAAGGGACATGGTTTTCTCGTCTTCAGTCCCGGATTTTCTGCAATCCTGAAAATTTAAAGAACATTCTATTTTCAGACTTGAAAAAGAGAGACCAACTAGCTACTAGAAATCCATTGAATGAACTTTTTAAGTTCCAACGACCTTTAACATAAAGAAACATGATAAAGCTTGCCCAGCGAGTAGAGACTTGGAAGGTAAGATTGTATCAACAGGCTGAAGCAATGAGATACCCCACCGGCACCCAACTGTTGACAACTGGTGAATTTGGAAACAATCTGAATTTGCACGGTTCACGATATCCATACGCACAAGAAATTCTTGCAATCTTGATGGAGAGGGGGTGATTTCGAACGAGGTCTGTAGAGACGGTAAAACCTAAAAATGTACGATATACAAATGGTTAGACTTGTTAGCCAATGCAGATCTGCCTATACCATAGTCAAATTTTTAACAAAAAAAAAATGCGGACTAAAAATTCATCACCTGCAAATTATAATGCATCCTTAGGGTGCGGTATTTCATGATGCTTGATACATTTTCCATCTCATAGTATATTGTAAAATACAAATATATCGTTCCTTGGATGGCAGCTCGAAGCCAAAGAGGCCACCTTAAAGATCCGTCTCCTAGCAGTGATACATCCTGAAAGAGATCAGCATTCAAAACCATGTTAGAATAACCTCACATGCACATTCGCCTTTACGGCTTGAAAAGAAGGTTTGCCACAGACCTTTGGAAATGCAAATACACTACTTGTTCTATTTGTTTCACGCTGAAGAATATTTTGTTCATCTCCCTTCTTTAAGCAATCTGGAAATTCGTTTGTCAGCTCTTCTTCATAGTTTCCAGGACTTACAAATCTTGGATGGCTAATCTTCATTTTAAGATTCTACGAGGACAGACAGACTTTGTTAGCACAAGAATAATCCAGTGGATAGTTTAGCGCATCACATTATCCGGTCATTAAGCAAGAATAAATATGATAAACCAGATAACAAACTAAAGTCATAGACAACAGCCACATAATAGCAGAACAAAATGAATTAATTGACAAAACGGTACAGAACATGAATGATAACGGTTGATCAGTAAAAGAAAACCACCTTTATTGGGGATTCTGACTTATTTCTTAACTTTAAAACAAGATAACGTAGATCTCCAGCATACAATTTCTCAGGCAGATGATCAATTGAACCCTCAAGCCTGGGTAGATTCTGCACATTCAAAATTTCTATACTTTAGAGATCGCAACAAATCATAAAAATTAAACCATCGAGGAAGATTTTGCACCTTGATGACTAAAAATTTCAAGGCATCAGTGGGTGTAAGTTTATTTTTCCTTCTTCCTTTGGCAGTTTTTGCCTTTACAGGCACAAGTTGGAAGTAATGCACACCTACGATGGAGCCAGACAACTCCCACCTTACACCGACAATTTTGAGGATCCCTTCTTCACTGGGGGTAACAGTGAGCCTCACCTTGAAGAAATAATCAAAACAATAAGTAAGATGTGACAAACAATAACAAGCTACATAAATCCTTAGAACTTCACCAAGGAGATACAGTGAGCAATAGGAAGATATAATAATCAAAAGTTACAAAGGATCAAGGAAATTCAACATTGTGTCTTCAATTAAGGTTAGTAGCAATGAGGTCATAGTCTCATATTTTCAATAACTTGGCAATAATAGAGTACGACTTGTTGATTAGTTTCTTCGCACATTTGACCAAGCAATTATTTCATAATTGTCTTCTGAAATGAAAATACATGCAATTCAAAATTCTGAAAAAGCAGAGTAATGACCAACAACTACAAGTGAAAGATACACAAGATGGAAAATTTCAGGTAGAGGAAGATTTTAAATATTAAAATATATCAATCAATCTAAGTATCTAATTTAGCAGACTCACCAATTTTTTCTCGCCTCCACCTAATGTGAAGTCCACTTCAGACAAAGTGAAAGAAGAAAAACCAGAGGTTGTAACCCTGTGGTATTGTTGACATAGATGGCACGGCTTAGTCATTAAAATATAAGTCAACAAATTTGAGAGAAACCTGACTGAGGAGATTAGCTGCTTACTGATTATGTTCTGTGGAACTCTCAGGACCCAAGCTTGAGCTACTTGGCTCATTATCTACTTTACAAAGTCCAAATGTGGAGATAAGTTTCGTATATACAAACTAAAGGATGTAGAAAATTAAAGTGAACATCAATAACAGAAACAGCGTACCTAATTTTAGGTCATCAGAATTTGCGGAAAGTTCACAGATGAGAGACACGCTTGTTATGGAAGTAGAAATTAGCAATGGATTGCTAAACTCCAGATCCACTTTCACTGACTCTGAAAACAATGAAAAACAAGTAAGAATCCACAATTACCAACATTTTCAGACATGCTACACCAGAATATCAAGTCCAAAAGAAAATTTCCCTTCCTTGGAAGAAGCACAAGTGATAACATTTACAGATACTATAATATCACAAATGAAGAAACATGATACTCCCTCTCTCTCACTCTTCCACATCTCCATGCAAAAGTACCAAAGCTAGTCGTTTCAAAGATATTCATTTTCAAGAGTCAAATCAAGACCATAGATCAAATTGAAATGTCCTGCTGCTAGCACTATAAGGCAAAACAAATTTTGGACATAGCTGTGCTTATTTTAGCTCGACTAGATTGCATTATTTTGCCTTCAGACTTCAAGTACAAGTTATATGCAGGATAATTGTGACGAATATTGCGTGTGACTGAGGTAAACAGCAAATGCAGCTAACAACCTGCATACCTCCAGCGACACAAACATTTGATTCCTTGTATTTCTTTGGCAGAAGCTTTGACTGTAACTCCAGCCAGTTTGACTTGCCAGAATTTAATGATGGAATGATATCATCCTCCAGTGATTCCCAGATGCTCTCTTCTACAAGAGCCTGACCATATGACATGTGAATCATAGTGGTACTCAGAAGATGCAAACTCACCATTAATGGAAAGGAAACAATTGAAATGATGCACAAAAATTATTTATTGCAAGTAATCCAAAAATCTTAACCAAAAATACTGATGCCAATTATGTTGTTTATAATGGAGTATACATCCTGGAAGATTATGGTGGGTAGCAATATGTGCATACTTCCAAAGAGTGAATATGAAACTTACAGAAGCTTGAGATGCATAAGTGCGATGGTCTTCATATATAACTTGAAGAGACGACATGTTAATAACTGGAAGTTGAAGTCCCACCACCTCATGCTTCATTCCAGTTTTCTTTAAAATGACAGAAAAGTGAATAAAAACAGTGTTGTATAAACAAAGAACAAAGAAATCAGACCAGAGGTAACTATTGCAAGCGCTATCTTTCTTTCTTAGCAGCTTCAGTAGAGCGTATCAAACAGTAAGTACAGGCTAGGCACCTTAACAATGTTGAAAAAGTCCCTGAGAAAAATCTCTTGGGTTGCCTTGGATTGGTAGCCACAGTCCAGTACTTTGAGCATGTTTCTAACTGCAACATCATGCATTCCAACAATTGCATACCACCTGAACAGATAATTTCATAGCAAGTTTTAGACCACAATTTCTAAACTTCACATCTCACAAGACCTACATTCACCATATTCAAAACTTACTGTCCAATATGAAAATATACATGGTCTTTAATATGGCTCCATGTAGTTGATTTATAAACAGAGATTGCACCTCTATATGTACGAATTGCATGGTTAACCTGGAAAAGACAAACAATATGTGTTCTTTAGAATGCAAAGCATGTACGAAGCTTGAGCTCTTTCAGCAAAGTGACATGTACCTGATCACAGTTTTTATAGTGGTCTCCTGAGAGAACTAGATGAAATCCATACTTGTGTAGCATCGCAGGCTTAGTTAACACGAAACAATAAGAAGCTTGCTCCAACATGACTGCAGCGTGCAAGGATTCCTGCAAAGTGAGTAATGGTTAGCAACTGTACAAAATGCATATGGCCTGAAGGCATAAAAAAAAGCACCTCTCCACATATGCGGAAGTAAACAGAAGCAGCTTCTTTGTGCTGATCTCTAGCCTTTAGCATCTCTGCCCACCAGAGCCCACATCTCGTAGCATTTTGGAAGCCAGACTTCCCAAGTTTCTGCTTGATATTTTTAAAGCATGTTTAAGACAACCGCGTAACTTACTTATGTCAAACAATTAGTATTTCAGTTTCATGTTTTGCTTATAATAAACACCAATTCAAGTAATTGATAGTCATTCACTAAAAGAACTGTTATAAAGACATACCATATAAGTGCTGAATGCATTTTCCATGCAGTACTCAGCTTCCTTTTTTGACTGGTCTGAGATGAAATATGCAAGTCCCATCATTTCCTTCCAAACATGCATGAAAAGATGAGTAGTCCGCCCAAATTTTAGCAAAAAAAAACAATGGCCAATCGATGATGAACTATTGAAGCAACCACAGGACATAAAGTGAAGAACAATGAAAAATAAAGACCAAAAAACAATCAGTTTGATAATATGGCAAGCCTATACTATATATAAGTTTATAAAGACAAGACGAATATTGATTAAAAATCATGCCACAGGAACACCTTTACATAAACATAATTACAAAGATGTGAAACTACCTGAACACCAGCATAGTGCTTCCAAGCTTTATCGAGCTTGTAATCTGTTGATATTAACCGATAGCTTGACAATGCAAGTTCATAATCATGCAACATGAAGGCGTAGTCACCCAAAATTCTAATTTGAGTTTCAGTGGAGCTAAAGGTATACCTTCAAAAGTGGAAGCAAAATCGTTAGAGCTTATAATTATGTCAAGGTAATTATAAAAGGAGCAAGGAGTTCAAGAACGCATACATAGAACCTTTGGTCGCATCCGGACCTTCGTCTTTTCCTTTTCTCCACCATAAATTTTTTAATTGGTTTCTTAGACCTTTTCTTGTTGCAGAAATCTGGTAGCACAACAAAACGCAAACTACACGATAAGGAAAGAGAACAACAGAAGCGTAAGTAAAGGATAAAAATAACTTGTTAGAATATCTAAAGCTAACCTGTTGATTAAGTTCTCGAACTTTCTGCTCCATGTAAGGAATTATATGCCTGGAAGCAAACTCTTGCATCAGATCTTTGATCTGCTCCAAATATGCCAGGAAAAGTAATACCATAGGTTAAAACATTCCAAAACTGTTGAAAGGTGCGAATCTAATCAGCAAGAGAATGTTACTCGAGAACTAGCAGCCAGGAGCTTTTAAAAATACCTCCACAATATCGTCACCAGTGAGAGCACATCCAAGTTTGTCGGCCGAAACACTTGATTTCTTTTTTAGAAAAATTAGTAATCAACATAATGAACTTACAAAATTGACATGGATTTATGTATGAGCCTTGAAAAATGTGTTGTATAAAAGTTCTGATGAGTGACTTACAAATGAAGCCCAAGGATTAGCCTGATGTTCCACATTCCCCTCTTTAGATGAATTAGTGCAAAGTAAGTTGCATTCATTATTCCCAAATTGACTTCTCATCTCAGACAGAACTTTAGACGTTCTACAGAAGAATTAGCATCCAGTCAACTAAAACATTACATTTGACACCTACAAAATTATGACGAAAATCATATCATACACGAGGGGATAAGGAACAACTACCTCTCTGTTGTTGCATCTTGATTGTCATGCACCAACAAGTAATGCTTCAAAATATTTGGGTCCATTGCACCATCATTAGGTAATCTATTGGAGTTGAAAAGATCTACAAATTTATTTATAGGTTCTTCGTCTTTTGATGAAACAACCAAGAGACCTGACAGCACATTTCAAATTATTTGGTAGTCAACGGAAAACTCTATGAGACATAATAGATCAGCAAACCTAGTTTAAAAAGAGAAGACAACAACAACGATTTTCTAAAACCCATTTAATGTCTTACAAGCCACAGGATGATCGAAAGCTTCGTGGTCTGAAAACGACAATGTATGTATAAGTTCTTTATTGTAATACTGAAACCATGTGGGAGCGATTTCAGACTCTGGATCTGTAGGGAGGAAAATACATCCGCATCAGAAAAGCAACGAGTTAGAGATTTCGACTTCTGGATTATTTAAAAAAACGAGCGCATGAAGTTAAGAATAAACTAATAAAGGCATTGTCTGCTCATAAAAGCATACTTTTCAGTAGAGACTTACTAGAGAGTATATCAGTAATTTGAGGAGGGTCAGATTTTAAATCCTGAAAATCCTTCTCCCCAGCTTGTGTAATAACATGTTCTAGCCGTTGCTTTGCAACCTAGCCATGAAGTAAACATAGTCAAACTTGAGCTCAACACCAAAGATACGAAAGGAGGAGCCTCTAACACTAAAAATACAAGCATACGCCTAACCCAAACCCGGGTAATGATTTCTATATGTCCAGGTAAAGGCGATCCGCATTGTTGCTGAGTAAGAACTAGTTATCAAGTGCCTTAACTGTTCAAACTTTAACATATTCAACCGAAGCAAACTTACATACCTCTACGTTTGGTTGTCTGATATCGGAAGCATAAAACAATCTCAACGTAAACTTCTTTAGCCGATATAGCTGATCGCTTGACGTCCGAACAGGCACTGCACGGCAAAATTTCACAATTGGAATCCTCAAATTAGACGGTTGGGGAAGTAAACCATTGATAGACACTTGAAAACGCAGAACACAATCAAAATTAGCAATCAAATCAAGGCATTCACCATCAATATTACTAAAGTTGCAGAATGGCTTGAGCGTTTCCACAAAGGATAGGCCATTCTTAAGGAAAGTCTCTTCAACAAGAGGCGTACAGAGAACCATGACCACTGGACTAACTTCCTCCAAGAGCATTTTCCCAAGCGAAGAGTTCACCGGCTCCACCATTCTTCCGTTCGCCTTAAACTCTCAAAATTCTTCAAATCTCTTCACTGTGTGTAAAAATTCTCTCTAATCAGATGTCAGGCCGGATTGATTTTACAGGCGGTGCGAATCAATACCTAGATCCCCTCCTTTTGAGACAATCAGAGCTACGACGCCGTCGTCGGCAGCCGCCGGACTAGATAGGGGTAGGATTGACGATCTCGGTAAATGGTGGAGTGTGTAGAACGGAGAAAGCGACGAGTACGGTGAATTCAACAGAGAAATGGAGGGATGATCGTTATCGGGATCGAGATCGACGCAGAGGGAGAGATGTAGGCAAAGTTCGATTGCAGCGACATGGACAAAATTAAAAAGAAACCCAATTTCATCTATTCATTTATTTATTTATGTAACTAGCTCTTTTATTTAGGTCAAAATTGCAATCGTGCCCACATATTTATATTTGAAGCAAAAAAGTGGGCACGATGAGCTTCATTCTCGGGTGTACTAATACCATCTAAGAACAACATTCTTTTGTTATTTGAGTTGTTCTCTTTAGCCATAGCATCATCATGGCTTGGCTCTCTTCTTGCAAAGTGTTGTAAACATGTTCTTCACATCATCGAAAGACCATTGTCAAAATGAGACTAAAGAAGCGTCGAATTGATGACACTGCACAAGGAGAAATATAGCCTGTTTGATCTTGGTATTATACCATAAAATTGTTTAAATGATCGAAATGCAAACCTAAAGGAGTCAGAATCATCATATATTAACTCGACCACCATTGAACTTTGAGACCTTTCGAGTCTTAAGAGAGGACTAGAAATATGAGTTAACAACAAAAAAAAAAACACTTATGGTAATCATTTAGAGGGAAGCGTAATAACAAGCAATCCTGGTAACGCAAAACTCTGGACCAGAAGCACATCTTGAAGAGTTGCAAACTTGGAGAAACAAATAGTTGATGGAAGAAGCAAAGGAATAATCAAATTTATAAAATAGAGATTAAACTCTGAGAATAACAAACACGAAATCCAATGGATTTAGCCGAGAAAGCAACATCATCTGATTTGGTTTCGGGGTAATGTGTAAACAGTTTTCGTCTTCGCATACGATCATAAAACAGCAACTTCTTCTTATTCTTCTTCTCTCCATCCAAAAGTGCTAGTGGCACGAGAGCGTAAACTGTTGGGATACCATGGAAAATAAAAGTTAAATCCAGATCTATGGAACACATTTTGTTCCATGTCTTGTTGCCTGAATTGAACGACCATATCACTTGGTCGGGCCACTTCATCTCGGATACGCACAAGCGGTTGTCGAGGCTGCACATGACGATCTCGTTAGGATTAGAGATGACTTGAAAAGCTTCGGTGTGAAGATCGAAAGATACAAATTTGGTTTCTTGGCAGTCGGTGAACCAATGAAGCGACCCATCTACAAACACATGATCGGAGAAAGCAAAAACGCGATAAGGAGCAGCTGGAGTGACAAACCTCCTGTTAACTTAATATCCAGAAGCTCTGCAAATCAGAGACAAAATGCAGAAAAGACTAAACTTTAAACCCTCACAATGGTCTTTTCCTTTTCCTTTAATTTTGAAAGATCTAGTCTATATTTTAAATTAAATTTCACTTAGACATTTTTCTTTAATATACCTTATATATTAATGGAAAATCAGTTTATTAAATAATTTTATGATTATGTAGAATATTAAAATATATATATATATATATATTTTCATGTTTATAGGTTAGGCAGCTTAACAATGTCGAAAAAGTCCCTACGAAAAATCTCTTGTGTTGCCTTGGATTGGTAGCCACTAGGGGTGAAAAAAATATCCGGGATCCGAAAATTCGACTATCCGGATTCGTTTATTTATATTAATTTTTTAAAATTATAATAATAAAATTTCAAATATATTAAAAAATATAAATAAATTAAATAAAATAAAATTTAAATATTATTATAATATCAAATTCTTGTTTAAAAAATAATATATATAATTTTTTTTTTATTATTATTATTTTAAATATTTTATTATTATTATTATTATTATTTTTTAAGATCCGGATCTGGATATCCGAGCGGAACGGATCCTGATTCAGATAGTAAAATGTCGGATCCGTCCACCCCTAGTAGCCACTAGCCACAATCCAGTACCTTGAGCAAGTTCCTAACTGCAAAGTCATGCATCACAACAATTGCATACCACCTCAACGGATAAAGCAAGTTTTAGATCACAAATTTCTAAACTGCACATCTTACAAGACTAACATTCACCATATTCAAAACTTACAGTCCAGTATGAACATATACATGATCTTTGATATGACTCCATGTAGTTGATTTATAAACAGAGAATCAGAGACTGCACTTTTGTATGTATGTACGAATTGCATGGTTATCCTGGAAAAGGCAAACAAAATGTGTTCTTTAGAATGCAGAGCATGTACGACGCTTGAGCCCTTTCAGCAAAATGACATGTACCTGATCACAGTTTTTATAGTGGTCTTGTGGAGGTTAGTTTGAATCCAAGTTATTCTTTCTTCAAATACAGGTTTCGTTTAAGACTAAAAAAGTGAAGACTCTTTTAGAAACAAAAGGTTTCATTTGAAGATAAGAAGGAGAAGTCTCTAGAGGAGAAAGAGGGTTCAAAGCAAACTCAAGAAGTGCAAACCCTTGTGCCCTCTCTGTGTTTTAACAAAACCGTACGACTGAAGGTTATGCTGTGAAGAGACAAAGTGTGCAAACCTGCAACTCGAAGCCTCCCAAGAGCATTGATACGGAAATGGACAAAGAGAATGAAGACAAACTGATTAAAGGGTTGGTGAATGTCATTGTCCTAACTGGTCCATGTTTTATCTATAAAACAGAGGACTTGTGTTCATTGTAAGGGTAATGCCAGAGAGTGAGAGTTGAGAGGAAGAACAGAGACAAGAAACACAGTGAGAGAAAGTGAGCTTCGTATTTGCCAAGTGTGGGTGTAGGAAAAGCTGTAAACTCTCAAGAGATTTAATGGATTCCGGGACATCGTTCCCGACGAGACGTAGGCTATACCGGTATGGTGTAGCTGAACTCGTTAAATTGTGTTTGTCTCCCCTTTCATTTTCTATTCTGCATCATTCACACTGTATCTCTGCATTCATCTTCACTACTCATCCTTTATCTTATAAATCGCGTCACCTTACCCATAGCATTGTGACATATGTCAATTCACAAATTATTCTTTAAAATAACTCGTTTTTCTAAATTGTGGCTAACAAAACCGTTATGAGTCATCCATATTTATAGGAGCATAAAGATTTTGCCTTCTGAAAAAGGGTACAATACGGTTTCTCAAAGAACAAAAATAGATTAGTTTTTATAAAAAAAAAAAAAACTTATTCTCCACGATATACGCAATCTACTTAAATTTCCCACGAAAAACTTATTCTCCTAATATTTTCATACATAAAGAATGTGTAAACAAGCCGAATCATCGGATACCATATCCACCACAAACCTGCGCAGTCATTTGTTAGAAACGAAGGATTTGGCTATGGAGTTTTGGACAGTGGGTTTGCTTTGAATGTTATTATTCTTATGGAAAGAATCGAGAAGAAGAGGAGAAGCAAGAACAAGGAATGACCAAATGAAAATAAAGAATGCGGTGAGTACAAGCACGTGAGTTATGAGTTAAAGCATATTCTATCATTCTCAACTTTTACCATCTTAACTGGCACGCACTACGTACGAGTTGTTTGCATATTTTGAATTAGCGTTTTAGATATTTAAATATATAAACTTCAACATTTAGATCATTACTTTAAAATATTTTTAATAGATATTAGTTAAATAAATAGTTGACAATAAAGACTAAATTCAAGAAAATATAAAGACAATGTGAACTCCTAATATATATTTATATATATATATATAGAGTTAAATAAAAATAATTAAAATGTAATTAAATTTATATTTTAACTCAACTGCATTAGTTGTAAGTTTTTTGAGAATATGTTGTATATATGATCCACAATTCTCGCTTTCATATCCAAAATGCGAATGCACGCATGTGTGTACTCCAATTCTCTCGAATTTGTGAGCTGCGACTTTGAACATTTTTTTGGCAGGGTTGAGCATAATTTTTTTTAACTTGTAGATCGAGTTTGGTTTTAGGGTCTCTTTATATCGGAATAGTCGGTTGGCCGATATAAATCCATACATCGTTCTTGACTACAAAAAAAAAATGTTTACATATTAGGTTTAAATCATAATATGCAAATTTTTATTTAGTAAACTCAATGCATACCTTAGTGTCGATAAAAAGCAGCTCCATTCCCGTGAGTATATTACCATTTTTAAAGTTGCGAGTTTCCCATAAATGAATTAGTCTTACCACGACTTCATCATTGCAGAAATTACCATGTCAAAAGTTTAGCAAAAGTTTGATTGGGAAGATGTCTTTGTAACATGTGTTGCCATGTTTATGTGAATTATTGGTTTGGGATAGAGTGATGCTTTTTTTATAGGAATATGAGAATGCTTGTTATATATATATAGATATATGACAATATAGAAGGACAATTATTAGTGTAATTATTGTTTATTATTTAATTTATTTTAGTTTTAAGCTTTCATATTAAATATTTTGGTGGATATTGGATATTAATTTTATTCATCTTTACGTTGCTCAAGTTGTTTTAGACACATAAAAAGTCTACGTTAGCGATTTGTAAATGAGTTAATAGACGTTAATGTGTGATATTTCATTTGACTTTCATTAAAAAAAATCAAATACACGGACCATGACCAATTAAAACTTAAATCTCTCACCTTCCACTATCATTATGATGAGTAATTAAAACTTAAACCTCTCACCTTCCACTATCATCATAAATGGTGTATGAGAATGATAGGTGAGTAAATGAGTTAGTATGAATTAGTTTCTGCATACGTTTTTTATAGCTTTAAAGAGAGTTGAAACCTTTAAACTCAAGTGGGTCAAAACTCTTTGAATGAGCTGGTTTATGAGTTATGACTTTTTGTTTGTGTAATTAAAATGAATAGTAGATTATATTTTAAGATTTTTTGGTGATAATGAAATATATAATTTAGTTATTATAATAAATAGTTTAAAATATTAAATAAAAAAAATTAAAGGATAATATACAATATGTCTCTCAAAAAAGAACTATCATAATATTTTATTTATTGTAAGTTATTTTATAATTAAGTTGTTTGATGTCAATATTTGATTTTTAACGTTTAAAAATACAGGAAACTATAGAAAACTGTTAACAATGAAATCTCATAATCTCATAAGTAGTTTGATGTCAATCTTTGATTTCAACGTTTTAAAATACAGAACACTATAAAAAAACTTCTCTCTGAAATCTCATAATTTCTTTCAGTATTGATATAGTATAACTAAATCTAAATAAAATTTATTATAATATGTCTCTCAAAAAAGAACTACCATAACATTTTCTTTATTGTAAGTTATTTTATAATTAAGTAGTTTGATGTCAATATTTGATTTTCAACGTTTTAAAATACAGAAAAATATAGAAAAATGTCTCTCTCAAAACTCATTATTTCTTTCGGTTTTTATATAGTATAAATAAATCTAAATAAAATTTATTATAATGTTTTGGAGTTTAAATTCATGGTGTTTAGAAAGTAAAGACACAAGAATATGTCTTAACATAAGCCTAATAATGAGATTTAAATATATATATATATATATATGATTAATTATTTTATTAATTTGATTTATGATGAATTTTGTTATTTTGATTTGTAATTATTTAGTTGGTGATGTGTCATCTTTAGAAGGTCTCACTTTTACTCATGTGGATGCTCTCTTGAGCCTCTAAACCTTACTTTTATTAGTATAAACTATTATAATGTTTTGGAGTTTAAATTCATGGTCTTTAGAAAGTAAAGACACAAAAATATACCTTAAAATAAGCCTAATAATGAGATATGAATATATATATATATATAGATATATGATTAATTATTTTATTAATTTGATTTATGATGAATTTTGTTATTTTGATTTGCGATTATTTAGTTGGTGATGTGTTAAAAATCTCACTTTTGCTGATGTGAATGCTATCTTGAACCTCTAAACCTTATTTTTATTAGTATATAGATTACCCCACACACTAGTCACCACCATCTCTTTCTCTCTTAAGTTTAATGAATGAATAACTTTGGAGATTTTTTTTTTCTTTACCGAAGCCTGTAATACTGCGTAAGGCAAACATTAACTATGCGTGTTATATATACATACATTAAGTAATCTGTGTATATGTTTATGGTGAACTTTTTTTTTTTTTTGTCGTTTGCATTTTGCAGGTTTCTAGAGTTTCCAGGGGTTGTATGTATCAAAGAGACATGCTTGATTATACAAATTTTAGTTTTTGATGAACGTTTTTCAATAATCTGTGTATATTGTTTCCATTTTACACTTAAGTTTTTCATGTACAGGAGGCGAAAGAAAGATTACACTTGTACAACCATTCATGTTAAGTCTAAAACATGCATTCCCACTACCAACAATTTGTATTTATTATTTATACTTTTTTACATAAACTATTGTTAATTTTAACAATGCATACTAGTATCTATTAAATCACAAGTCACTTAAACAATAATTGATGCATCTTTTGTTTGACACGTACACTTTTTATGAGGTGTCAACACTACAATTTTTTGGTAATTTATTTACTTTATTTAAAAATAATAATCTTTAATTAATTAAAAAAACCTTAATTGTAAGATTCTTCGCTTTCTCCCTCACTATACGCTCACATCTTATATTCACTGTGTCTCACGATTCTTCGAACCCCTCCTTTCTCTGTTTGAATGACTCAAAACCACTTTCTCTCTAGAGAGAAATAGTAGGTACAAAGTTTGGTTAAAATAAAAAATCTAATTTAAAACGTTGTACGGATATGTAACTGAATGCAACTTCTACGTATCTTTTATTACTAGTTCCTAAATAGTTGCATAATTTACCAAATTTTTGCAATTATAATATGTTAGGTCGCTTTTCAGTTACTAAGTATTCAACTATTTTGCCACTAACAATAATTTATTTGAAAAACTACATAATTTGCATAATGATTGCTAGTCTCTTATAATGAGATTAATATGCGACCCCTCTGTTGCCAATTTTGTGCGACCATACTAGGATAGGTCGCGTTTTAGTTGCTAAATGTCCACTGATTTTGCGACTATAAATAATTTAGTCGCAAAAACAACTTTTGTTGCATAATGGTTGCTAAATGATCTCTTAAAATGAGATTAATATGCGACCACCTTTTTTTTGTAGCAAATAAATGACTCTTTAGCGACTAAATTTATGCAGTTGCATTTTAGTTCCATTACAGTCACATTTTAGTTGTTTTGTTTTGCAACTACATAATTAATCGCAAAACATAGTTGCATTTTAAATGTTTTTTTTTTGTAGTGTTTCCCTCTACGTACTGGCTTTCCTCTTCTCAATCTGTTCGATTTATTGTAAGATTCTTCGCTTTCTTTGTTTGATTTCCATGTTTGTACTTTTGGGAATGCAGCTACTTTGAACTTTTATGGTGATCATCTTGCATCTGCTTAAGTTGATACAGAGGTGAACAATCAAGCCCACCTTATACAATACCAAATTTATTCTTCTTGTTTCCATTTTTTTATTTAGCCCACCTTCTTTAATCCCACAATCAAGCCCTTGACCTCTACCTTTCTCTTTGTAGGGTATACATAATAGAAAGTATAAATAATAAAAACAAAGAAGATCCTGGAAAGCATCTATGTCTCTTACAAATTGTGTATTCTAATTCTGCATAGAGTTGTAACTTGTAATAGTTAAGTTTGTTAATGCTACCACTTATCATCATAGTTTTGATTAATTGTCGTATGAGTTATTTTTCTATAATCACTTAACAACATCGATACTTAGCAAGTATATTTCCAAATTTTTACCAAAAAAAAAAAGTATATTTCCAAAGCAAGTTTTACTATAAAAATAAATTAGCAGCACATGACATCTGAAAAATAGTTTGTTGGATGTTAAAAAAAATAAAAATAGTTTGTTGTTTTTATTTATCAAAATTAAATCTAAAACTAATCTCAAAATTACATTTGAAAAAAACAACTAGTCAACTTCTACAACATATATGTGCAAACCCCATATTGTTGACACATGATATATTTGCTCTGATTCATGGAAACTATGTGATGACTGCATAGCTGAGTACAAAAGACACAAATAGTTGGTGCCAAAAATAAGTGAAAATCATTAACTTATTCATTCATTTGCTCTCAACCCTTTTCTAAAATTTTCAAAAGAAAAATTTCCAATAATGCAAATTATTTTGTAAGTAAACAAAGACTAACATAAACAAAATGTTTTAATAACAATATTTAGTAGCATAAACAAAGACTAACTAGATAGATATTTGATAGAAGAAGTATAAAACAAAGACTACTAGACGACAAAAAAAACAAAACCAAAGACTAGTAAATAGATTTTTTTTTTCTTTTGTTTTTAAACACGTTTTAAATAAATTGTCCCACACATCTTGTCCACTCGCAGCCAACCAAAGGTGCCCTTATTTTTTCACCAAAAGTTTCACTCTTTCTCTCTTCTTCTGCTGTTTTCCGCCTCACAGCTATACCATCTTACTCTCTCCAGCAATGGCGGCGACGGCGACGGCTGCTTCATCGTACCCATCTCGTGTTCACTTCCAGAATCAGAAAAATGCTTATGGCTTTCCGGCGAAAACCCCCAACTCCGTGCAAGTAACTCAGATCATCGATGGGAGGAAGATGAGGAATGCCACTGTTCTCGCCGCTGCTTCCACTGATAAAGCCGTCACCACTGCTCAATCTGTAGCTAAGATGGCTAGCGATAGGTGCGTTTCAGTCAGAAGTGACAAAAGCTTTGTTGATTTCGTGAATGGGTTGAGAAAAAAAATGAGTCTTTTTTCACTTCGTTTTTTTTTTTCTCTGATTCGAAATATATTCTTCTTCCCTTCTCTGCCTCGGCTTCCAATTTCTAAAATTTAATTAGTTTGTTGTTTATAATTTGCTTAACAGTGTTCTGTTTCCTCAGTTTCTGTTGCATAGATACTAAAAATTCAAGCTATGCTTTTTAGTATTAATGTAGATCTTCCCTTTTCCAGTATTGGAATCGAATATGTGTGGTCAACATCAAAGATGATTTTTTCCTCTTTTTCTCTGTGAATCATGGAATATGTTGTTTCTTCTTCATCTGACCACTAAAAATCCTCAATAGATTATAGTAATTTTGTGTGTGGATCAGATAGTTTTTTTATTTTTTTTTCAATCTTGATTTAATTTTACACGAGAATTTTTAGCGGTTCTCGAAACAACACAAAATGTTTTAGATATGCTTGATTCTTTCCCTTGGTTCACTTGACTTTTTCCTTGTTGTCTACTTTTACTTCTCTATATATGAACTTATTTGTGAACGTGATTTAGTGATATACCATTTCTGGTTCTATTTCAATAATTCTCCTGAAAAAGATGGCCTAATCATATGAAATATTTACTTCTATGAGGATTTGGTAAAATCCACAGGTTTTGTGTATCTGGTCAACAAGTTCGTTCTTGGTGGTTTTAGTTATACAGCTCTGATTAGATGTTCTGCGTCTCTTACTGAAAATCTCTTTAATTAATTTGCAGAGTAAGGAGGCATACAATCTCGCTGTTTGTGGGTGATGAGAGCGGTATAATAAACCGGATAGCTGGAGTGTTTGCTAGAAGGGGATATAATATTGAGTCTCTTGCCGTGGGGTTGAATGAAGACAAGGCTCTGTTTACTCTAGTTGTTCTTGGGACAGATAAAGTCCTGCAACAAGTCGTAGAACAGCTTAACAAACTCGTCAATGTCATCAAGGTTTTCATGTTGTTCTCTAGTAACTTTATTCTTTGCTACTTTGGTTAACAATTTCTTTCATTTCTTTGAGCTTAGCACGCAACAGGAGATGTGTATAGTTTCATATGACTCTAATCTTGCACTCATTATGGTCTGCTCAGGTGGAAGATCTCTCCATGGAGCCGCATGTAGAACGTGAACTAATGCTCATAAAACTTAATGCTGATCCAAGCACCCGCTCAGAGGTAAAGAATAGTTGATATTGCAAGAAGGAACTACACTCGAACTTAATTCTAAAAATTGGGTGGATGGTCAAAGTTGGTTTTTTCGGTTATGATTAATGCAGTCACATTGAAAAACGTCAAGATATGGATGAAAGAGTCTTTTTTTTTTATTTTCTTATGATTAGTCAAATCACATTATAATCTCAAGGATATAGATGAATATAGATGAGAAGACGTTTTCTTCCATGTTTTTAACGGAGTCGCGATTCTTTAAATCTCAAGGATATAGATGAGGCTATGATAAAAAGGTTTTTAAATGAAGTGTCCATGTACTACAGATCATGTGGTTGGTGGATATCTTTAGAGCAAAAATCGTGGATACCTCGGAGCACTCTCTAACAATTGAGGTAAGACCTTTTCTTCATTTTATATGTACTCAGATCATATGCTCAATATGGTTCTAATAAGTCCCATTTTTCATTCCTTAGGTAACTGGAGACCCAGGAAAAATGGTTGCACTTGAGACAAACTTAGAGAAGTTTGGAATAAAAGAAATCGCGAGAACAGGGAAGGTAATCTTTCAATTTCAAAAGCAACCACTATTTTGCTCCATTCCTTCTTAATTGTCAACAACATCTGGCACTAAATGTCTACATTTTACATCTTTTGTCTTGAAAAAGCTTGTTTGAACGGTTGGACTCACATGTATCATTACTTTTAGCCACTTGTAGCCTTTATTATTTTTTATTTTATTTTTGTCTATTGTGTCACACATGGAGGACTGGGAAGTTCCTTTGGTAAGTCTCAGGACACTCTAACGGCAGAGTCAATGTCACATGAAACTCCCAGTTTAGCTTGTAAATGACATGCTCACATCTTTAAAGAAATCTCATTAATTAAATTGATCTGAGTATGGAATAATTAACTTTCCCATGTAGTCAATTTCTTTGTTTTAGTGACTATAATGAATAATTTCAAGAATCATTTTTTTCATTCCTAACTGTTGTTGTATACTACTGTTTACCTCTAGATTGCTCTGAGACGGGAAAAGATGGGAGAAACCGCTCCGTTTTGGAGATTTTCAGCGGCATCATACCCATATCATGTAAAGAAATCGTCTCATGAGACTGTTGCAGAGAAAACAAAGCTAGCATTGACTGGAAATGGCAATGCATCATCGGGGGTATATGAAAAATTAGCTAATTTTGTTTTCTCCCTGTACATGTCTAAGCGCCAGTCGATTGATCGAGATCAGCTAATACTTTATATTAGGGTGACGTTTATCCAGTGGAACCCTATAATGATTTCAAACCGGTCCTTGACGCTCATTGGGGAATGGTCTACGACGAAGATGTAAGATACATTTCTCGGTTACTGCATTCGTTTTATATAGTTTTCTTGTTGATCCAAGAAATTGTGAGAAATTGGATGTCAAAATGAACGGGAATACTGTTTAACTTATTGCAGTCGAGCGGAATCCGGTCCCACACATTATCTATACTTGTGACCAATGTACCCGGAGTTCTCAATCTAATAACCGGAGCTATCTCTAGGAGAGGTTACAACATCCAGGTTACTATGCACACATTCTTGCTTTTAGTTATGTGAATGCATACTGCTCTCCTCTTTTCTGTCAAGAGTATTTGAAAGTTGTCACTTTTATTGCTCTAGAGTCTAGCTGTTGGTTCTGCTGAGAAAAAAGGCTTATCTCGGATTACGACAGTTATCCCTGGAACTGATGATCATATAGACAAATTGGTTAGGCAGCTTCAGAAGTTGATTGATCTTCACGAGGTGAGCAAATGGTTCGAAACCATAGTAGTTGGGTTTTCATTTTATAGGTCTAGTAACGTTTCCCTTTCATTGAGTTTTCTAGGTCCAAAATATTACCCACATGCCATTTGCGGAGCGAGAACTGATGCTCATCAAAGTAGCTGCTCATACTTCTGCAAGGAGAGATGTTCTCGATATTGCTCAAGTTTTCCGTGCTAAAGCCATTGATGTCTCTGATCATACTATCACTCTTGAGGTGCTGATATCATATCTCCCTAAAAATTACAAGAAAAAGCTCGAACCTTTCTGATTTTTTAAGCTTGAGATAAGATCTAGTAGCTGATGAAATCATCGATTTGCAGGTTACGGGCGATCTCAGAAAAATGGCTGCACTACAAACGCAGTTAGAGGTCTATGGAATCTGTGAGGTAACTAAACAAAGTTTCTTCTCTCATCTCTTCACAGACACAATCGCTAATGTGTTTGAAACTTGATTTGGCGATTCTTATGGTTTGTATTTTACGAATTGAAGGTGGCTCGGACAGGAAGAGTGGCATTGGTAAGAGAATCTGGAGTGGATTCGACTTATCTTCGTGGATACTCTTTTCCTTTGTAGTTCCAAAGGTTAGTAATCTCTTTAACAATCAAAGATGCATCATGCATTGTTGCCGTTTTGCATCACAATCGAGTTATATATCAATGGATCTTCTTGTGCAGAGGACTTGCCACAAGCTTCACTGTTCCTGTAAACTAGTCAAGGACTGCACGTTTCAGCATCTGTGATTGATTGCTTCCTCACGAGTCATGGCGTTTCGAGTTGTTATAGGAGGACCTTATATAGAGAACTAAATAAATAATCATGTTTGTTTCGTTAATTAGCTTTGAATGCGTTTCTCAAATGTAAAACACTACTTCTAGTCTGTCAGTTAATAGTAGCTTTCAAAGACTTGTGTAGATTTGGTGGCAAAGAAAAAAATAATAATCGAATTGTGAGTCATGTTTTGCATACCATCGATCTTAATTAGACAAATAGACAAATTAAGTTATAACCGGACCGGACCGGACCGGCGCTTGTTTTTGGTTAGAGTCCTCTTGCGAACAGAAAAACAGGGGCAAAGTTGTAATTATCAGGAAACGTTTAATTCTCGTCGTCTTTCTTCGCAGCAATGGCAGAAACTAAAAAATTAGATCTTAATTCGGGGGATTCTACTTCTGAATCTGAGGCAAAGCTTTCCCAGATCCGAGATCAGATCTGTTTTGTTGTTTTTCTTCTTCTTCTTCAGTCAGTGGAAGCTATGCTGAATTGCTAGAAGAGAGAATACGCACGAAGGCACGCTCGAGAAACCATGAGAATGTCATCCGCTTCCACCGGAGAATACCGGCCTGCCGCCTTGAGTCTCGGCAGTAGCGGAGGTGGACAACGAGATGCTGAGTCTCTGTTTCGTACGAAGCCAATGTCAGAGATTCGAAATGTGGAGTCGGCGACTAGGAAGAACATCGAGGATAAGAAAGAGGAGCTTCGGCAACTTGTGGGGACTAGGTACCGTGATCTAATCGACTCAGCTGACTCGATTGTGCATATGAAATCGCTGTGTGAGTCGATCTCGGCCAATATATCTTCGATCCACGGTAACATTCGATCGCTTTCATCTTCTTCTGTAGCGGAAACTCCTAAGCTCGCTAGCCTTAACCCAGTCCGAGTCAATGTCTATGGGATCGCTTGTCGTGTTAAGTATCTGGTGGATACGCCGGAGAATATTTGGGGATGCCTTGACGAGTCGATGTTTCTAGAGGCTGCGGGGAGGTACATGCGTGCTCAGCATGTGCAGCAGAGACTGATCAAGTTGGAGGGATGTGGCGGTGGTGGTGCAGCTGAGGTAGATCAGAGTAAGCTGTTGGCGAATTTTCCACTATTAGAACACCAATGGCAGATAGTAGAGAGCTTTAAGGCTCAGATTTCGCATAGAAGCCATGAGCGGCTTCTGGATCCAGGCTTAGGACTGGGAGCTTACGTGGACGCCTTAACTGCCGTCGCTGTGGTTGATGAGCTTGATCCAGAGCAAGTGCTTGAGTTGTTTCTAGACTCGAAGAAGACTTGGATTCTGCAAAAGTTGAATGCTTGTACTGGTGAGGATGCCGGTGAGGTCGTTTCAGTGTTTTGTGATGTGTTAAGTGTGATTCAGGTTACAGTAGGACAAGTTGGGGAACTCTTCTTGCAAGCCTTGACTGATATGCCTCTATTTTATAAAACAATCTTGAGTACCCCTCCAGCTTCTCAACTGTTTGGTGGAATTCCGAATCCAGAGGAGGAGGTTGGGTTGTGGAAATCCTTCAGAGATAAGCTGGAATCCGTCATGGTCATCCTTGATAAAGATGACATTTCTAAGGCTTGTCTGACTTGGTTGAGGGAATGCGGTGGACAGATTGTCGGTAAGGTTAGTGGGAAGCATTTGATTGAAGCTATAGTTACTGGCGCGGAGCTTGGATCAGCCGAAAAGTTGATAAGGGAGACCATGGATAGCAAAGATGTCTTGAGGGGTAGTTTGGATTGGCTTAAAAATGTTTTTGGGTCTGAGGTAGAGCTGCCTTGGAATAGAATCCGAGAGCTTGTTCTGGCGGATGATTTGAACCTATGGGATGAAATATTTGAGAAGGCCTTTGTGGAAAGAATGAAATCTATTATTGATTCCAGATTTGAGGATTTGGCTAAAGCTGTCAATGTAGCAGATTCTGTTCATGCTTATAGCGAGATTACTGGTGAGAAAATCAACTTCCAAGCATACTTAAACAGACCTGCTACAGGTGGTGGTGTCTGGTTCATTGAGCCTAATGCAAAGAAAGTTGGTCTAATTTCCGGAAATAAATCATCACCTGAAGAAAGCGACTTCCAAAGTTGTCTAACTGCGTACTTTGGTCCTGAAGTTAGCCAAATGAGAGATGCAGTTGATAGGCGCTGCCAGAGTGTTTTGGAAGACCTCCTAAGTTTCTTTGAGTCAGAAAAGGCAGGTCCGAGGTTAAAGGATCTTGTCCCATACGTGCAGAACAAGTGTTATGACAGTGTCTCAGCACTTCTTGCAGATGTAGATAAAGAACTTGAATTTCTCTGTGCTGCCGCGAAGAAAGAGAACAAGGACAGTGAAGCAATTCCACCTGCTATAATAATTGAGAAATCACTTTTTATGGGACGCCTTTTGTTTGCATTGCTGAACCACTCAAAACATGTTCCCTTGATTCTCGGTTCTCCGAGATTGTGGTGTAGAGAAACTATGACTGCAGTTTCTGATAAGTTGTCATCCTTGTTGAGGCAACCAAGATTTGGCTCGAATACTGCAGTCACTGCTGACAGCCCTGGAAAGCAATTGCATACCGACCTTAGAAAGCAGACTTCATTAGCTGTTGCTGCACTACTGGGAGCGGAAGAGAAGACAAGTCCAAAATTTGAAGAGCTTAATAGAACTATGCGACATATGTGCATCAAGGCTCATACATTGTGGATACAGTGGTTATCTGATGAGCTTTCAGCTATTCTCTTGCGTGATCTTAGGAGTGATGATGGATTGTCTGCTACAACTCCTTTAAGGGTAACTAAAAATGATTTTTATCCTTTGTCTGCATTTCCTTGTCTTTTAATTCGTTCTGCTTAGCTGTCTCTCCTGCATCGATTGAGAAAGAGCTGACTAAATCGACAGAGGTAGTTAGTTTGCTTATGTCCTATGTTCGAATTCTTTTTTGGTGGAGATAATTCTGAACTATTCTAATTCTATGAAGTTGTAATGCAATAGATTATACTTCCTCTTGCATTTCAATAGTCATATGCAAGGTTAATTTTGTAGTGTCCTTGCTCATCTTTTAAGAATGATATAGGGATGGGAAGAGACAATAGTGAAGCAAGAGCAGGACGAGAGTCAATCTGAGTTGAAGATATCACTTCCATCCTTGCCATCGCTCTATATGATTTCATTTCTCTGTCGGGCATCAGAAGAAATTCATCGAATTGGAGGTCACGTACTGGATAAGTCAATTTTGCAAAAATTTGCTTCAAGCCTGTTGGAGAAGGTGCGTCGTCTCTGATTACTTCTTTTTTTTTTTTTCCATCTACGACAGAGATGTTTCTGGCAAGAAAAGGTTTTCTCTTCAAAATGTTCATAGCTGTTTGATAAATTTTGTTTCCTATTCACACTTTTTCACTTTCATCAGTAAACATATCCAAGCTAGTGATTGCCTATAAGAATGATTTTTTCAACCTTCCATTGTACAATGCAGATCACCATTATTTATGAGGGTTTCTTATCTGCCAGGGAGGCCAACGAACCCCAAATTTCAGAGAAAGGAGTTTTACAAATTTTGCTGGATTTGAGATTTGCATCTGACGTCCTTTCTGGGGGTGATACAAGCACCAATGTGGAGACACCAAAGAGCACAATTAATAGATCGGCTTACAGGCGAAAGCAGGACCAACAGAAAACAAAGTCAGTCAATAGAGGTCGCATTGATGGAGTGACCACCCGACTAACCCAAAAGTTGGATCCCATAGACTGGCTCACGTAAGAAATCCTATCCCTAATCTTTACCTATGTCATATATTATCTTTACTATTTTGACTGCCCTAAGAAGCTCCTGGCCTGGGAATATCTTGTTGTTGTTTATTGTCTCAATCACTCTCATTCTAGTATTTTGAATATCAAAAAAGGTACGAGACTTATCTTTGGGAGAACGAAAAGCAGTCATACCTACGCCATGCTGTACTCTTTGGTTTCTTTGTGCAACTAAACCGAATGTACACAGATACTGCGCAGAAACTACCAACTAATTCAGAATCAAATATCATGCCATGTTCCACAGTTCCTCGCTTCAAATACCTTCCCATAAGGTTAGACTTTCTTCTTCTACATCTAACATTGTGTGTAGCTTTTGTAACTTCCCAGTTTCTGATATCAGAAGTCTTCGTTTTGGGTCAATGCAGCGCTCCGGCTCTGTCTTCTAGAAGTACAAATAAGGTCTCTATTCCAGTTACATCCAATGATGCTTCGTCAAGAAACTCATGGAAGGCATTTACAAATGGCGAGCAATCTCAAACAAGTGATTTGGAAGAAAATTCCAATTTCGGCGTGGCTTTAAAGTCTTTCATGCAGGTAAAGGTTTAGTCTTTGGTTAATTAATGGCGACAATGTTGTAATCTGGTTTAGTATCTTAGACCATGTACAAATTGTTTTTCAGGAAAGCACATTGAAACTGGGATCAATATTAACTGATGGACAAGTGGGAATATTCAAGGACAGATCAGCAGCCGCTATGTCGACATTTGGCGATATACTACCGGCTCAAGCAGCCGGTTTACTCTCTTCTTTCACAAACACCAGGTCCGAGTGATGATCAGCAGTTTTGAGACTAAACCGTCATTTTCAATCTGAATTTCTGTGGTCGGTTTATGATTCACACAGAAGATACGAAGAAGCTGATTTGAGACATGAACCAAAAACTAGAGATATCTTCTTTGCTATACAAGTTTTACAAAAAACGAAGAGAACATGTTTTGTAATAGGTTTTGATTTATTGTTTCTTATATGCTTCTTTTGTAAGGAACATGTAATTAAGTAAAAAAATATATATGGTTCAACAAAATCCTCAGACCAATTACAATCAAGCCTTGCACATTGAGTGACCAGAGCAATAAGTTAAAGTTTTGCTACATATAACCCACAGTATTCAGATCGCTAAAACATCTGATTTCCATCAAGTTAATATCCCAGCAAAGCAGATTTAGGGATTACGCTTAGCCTTATCAATCAAAGGTTTCAGCTTCTTCTTGTCAGCAAGAATCTTGAGGAAATTGAAAAGGAAAGGGACATAGTTGTGTTTCCTTCTCATGTTTTCTTTCTTCCAGTTCTTAGACTTCTCCTCCTCCATTACAATCTTCTGCGAAACAGTCTCTATCCCGATATTGACTTCTGAAAGAGATCTATCGAGAGCCTCATAACTGCTTTTCTCAGCGTATTTATCAGCTTGCAAACCACCTAACTGCTGCAAAATCCTCTCTCGCTTTCTTTGATACTCTTTCAGTTCAGCTACATACACCTCTTTCCTGTTCTTAACTACACCTAAGAGACTAAACCGAATCTCATTCTGCGAATACCGGTCAATCCGCTCTTGTATCACAGGTTTGACCAGTCTGAGCCACTCAATTCCTTCTGGCTCACCCAGACACTGTCCAAGACTAATGGGTCCTTCTTTAAGACCATCGAGCTCATATAAGATACCATCAACAGGTAAGTAGCTGATGTAATGATACACATCATCATCTTCGTCTACATTTTTCGCAGCAGCTAATTCTTCTTCTTCCATGGTAGAAGACAGGTCAGGCCTGGCAAATGTGTTGTGAGCTGCACGTATTGCCTCATTGTTGTTGATGGCTAAACCTTTCAGTTCAGGTGGAAACTCTTTGGCGAATTCTTTCAGTTCTGATAGTTCTGAGCCAATATCAATACTCGAAGAGTTCATGAGGACTGATAATATTGCTTGGGTCGCACAAGCATTGTTGATTATCTGCAAGAAACACAGTTTATAAAAAGGTTTGCAAATTACGATTATAATCTTCCGTAAGTCACAAATCTAATGTGACAGTGAAAGACCTGGCTTGCAAAGAAGAAATTCGGGTTTGGCTCTGTGATTACAACACGATCCTCCTTTTCTTCTGGACGCCACTTGTAAAGCAATATCAATCCATAGACAGGTCTGCAAGTGTTCAGGACAGCAAATATCAGACAAATCAAGGTAAATTTGTCGTTTTATTCTTCTGTTTCGAACAAGAAAAGATAAAAGAGTAAACTAGTAAACTACCTTATTTCATCCAGAGAATTAATGTCCAAGGAATACAATTCCTCAACCTGCACACCTTTCACTTGCATTTGTTGTATAATCTCAGTGAAAATACCTAAACATAAAACACAGAACGAAAAAATATGAAGAATAACAAACAAGAAAGCGACATTGTGTCTTACATATATGGCTATGGCTATCGAGAGACACTATCCACTTAGTATAAGACCAAAACCATTGTTGATATGTAATTTACAAAAGCATCATTACTTTTATTTTCCAATCCTCACACACTAAGTATCACTCCTCTTTCGCCGTGTAGTAGAATAAGAATATTTTCAACATTTTTGGCTTCTAATTTGACAAAATCCAAACATAAATCAGGATTTAGTCGACAAAAAAAGAACCTCGTTCCCGACATCATCTCTTTATAAATCCAGAAAACAACATGGAGTCGACCAAAAAAAAACCCCAAATTGGAGGAGAGAAAATATACCAGGATCAGATTCTACAGGAAGCCAAGACATAATTCAACGAGGACTCGCGCCGGTTAAAATGAGACTGAATTAAGAGATTAGGTTTTCTCTCTCAAATTCGCTAATCTCCTCCCTTGGAATCCATCGTCTTCACGATAGCTGCTAATACACTGGTATGGTCTCGTTTTACTCGTTTTTGTCTTATTCTAAAGGTCGCTTCTAAACCGAATCGAAACGAAACTGAATTATCCCAGAGCTATAAACCGAGCTATAAACCGAACAAGAGTCAAGTGAAAAACAATACGGTTCTAGTCTTATTAAAGTAACCGAACCGAACCGATAATGTCAACTCTTATCTGTGGCTATAGCCTATACATATAAAATCGCCGGAGAAAGCAATAGAAATCTTAGGATTCAAACAATGACGGCGAGTGAGACTATCGCCGCCGCGATAAATCGGATTGATGAGAAGAAGGAGAAGCTAAAGAAAGCTTTCGACGATCTTCAATCACACCGATCTCTCCTTTCACCGTCTTTCTCTCTTTCCTGGTCTGAGATAGACTCCCACTTTTCGTCTCTCCAATCCTCCCTCTCTAACCGATTCCGGCTCCTCCAATCTACAGCTCCTTTAGCGGATGATTCGTATAGATTCGACACTTCTGATGCAGGGACATCGTCGGAGGAGGTATCGGAGCAACCCGTCGTTGAGCCGGAGTTGAGAACGTTGTGTGAGAAGATGGACGGAATTGGTTTGACTAAGTATTTGATTGACCGTTGGGATGATGACGTTCCTCTTAATCAGGAAGTTTCTGCAGCGATTCGCTACTCTCCGGATCCGGCGTCAATGATGCTAGACGCAATCGAGGGTTCGAACCAGAACCAGACTCCGTCGTCATCGGGAAAATTATTCAATGTAAGGAGAGTTTTCGTTTTGTTAATGGAAGCTTTGATTGAGATCCATGCGAATATCACGGTTGATACGAGAAAGAGAGCTAAGAAACTGGCTCACGATTGTTTCTGCATGGATGTCAAGCCTTTCGAGGCGTTAGTATTTCTGCATTTGGTCGCAGCTTTCGAATTGGGATCTGAATTCAGCTCAGAGGAGCTTTCGGATCACGTTTTCATGATCGCTAAGTATAAGCAAGCAACTTCGGTGTGTAACAAGATTGGTTTAGATAAGGAAAGAGTTGGGAATCTCATCAAGAAACTCATAGATTCTGGCAAACCAATCTTGGCAGTCAAATTCATGTATGACTGTGGGATGACAGATGAATTTGAGCCAATCCCTGTTTTGAAATCTTACATTAAAGATTCGAGAGAAGCTGCTCTTAAAGTTTGCATGGAAGATAACTACTCTCTCAAGTCACAGAACGAAGCCATCGATAAAGAAGTCAGTGCATTGAAAGCAGCAATCAAAATCATCAAAGATCATAACCTTGAATCCGAGTTTACTCAGGAGAAAGTCGAGGAGCGTGTAGAGGAGCTGGAGAAATACAAGGCACTGAGGAAACGCAACACCACTAATCCTCTCCAGCAAGAGTCACAGCAAAAGGGGAAAAAGCGGGCTCGAGACTGCAATGTGACACAAGTTCCGAGTCAGCAGCTACTTTCTAGGCCAGAAGCTCTTCTTATGCCTGAGCATAGTCATCATGGCTTACAGTTAAACCCTTATGGTCTTAGGACCTCAGCATTTCCCGGTGGTGTTGTGAACCCATTAGCTGGGCTCTTTGGTTCAGCTGCAACTCCTCAATCTCTTTACTATGCTCAGCAAACTGGATTTTTGTTGCCGCCTCAATACCACCCACCTAATTATTCTCAGTAGCAGCATCTCTACCGTAAGATCTTAATCTCCTCAATGCAAAATGCATAGTTGTAGATTAAAGTCTGACTCTGGACTTGTCTGGTGTAAATTTAGGGTTTTCATTTTGTGTAATGAAAATTAAACATAAAAATCAACAGCTCTTTGTAGCACACTGTGATACGCAAAGGAAATAAGAAGGTTCTGGAAACAAAGATTAAGAAAAGTCCTTTGGAGCAAGCGTAATTCCTGTCTGATGCATATGCCATAGATTCATAGGCTAGAAGCTCCGTTCGGCTTAAGTTTCTTAGGCAAACTTGGTATCACCAAAGATGCAACTTTTATGCAAAACCAAATTTATTTGTGTAGGAAATATGACAAATAGTACATGGGCATTAGCAAAAGAGCTCTTGAAATGGATCGCATGTGAAATGGATTTTGCTCACTAATCACAGTATTGTAATCGTTTTCATCTATCCTCCGAAGCATCATAAACCAAAGAATTGCCGGCTCGTTTGTAAACCGAGATAACTTTGGTTGGATACAGCTTTATCTGAGTCTACAAGAGTTTAGTTCCTGGAAAATAATGTTACTGAACTGTATTTTCCACTAGTCGAGAATCATTTTAACAAAATAATCTTATGTTTACATGCTTACGTGTCGTCGCCAGAATGATTTTCAGAAAATATATTTTATAGGACATTATTATTAGACTAATTATATAATATGTCATTAGATCAATCATATATAAATTATCTTTATTTTAAAGATTATAATCCTACTTAAATTAACTGTATTTATTTATGTAAAATAGAATAAATAAATATTCCATAAAATTATAACTGATTTTATTGTTTCTTAAATTTGATTAAATCGAGGAAGTAAATATTCCATAAAATTATAGTTGATTTTATTGTTTTCTAAATTTAGTTTTTAAGATTTTATTTTTAAAAAATATTGTTTTAACTAAATAATTAATTAGTAACATAAATATGTAAAAAAATTAATTTTAAATTTTAATTATTTATACAATAATATACTATTAAAATATTTAGAAATGTTTATTAAATATATTAATTTTTTAAAAAATATTATAAATATATTATCCAGCGTATAACACGGGAGACACCTAGTATATATATTATTTTTTGGTTGGCACCGCTTGACAAATATTTAAAATACAGTTTTCACAATACAAACAAAACAAAAGAGCAAAATCCCTCGTATTCAACAGTTAGTCACCAAATATTCATATGATAACTAACTAGACTTCTTGTTGTCATTCGATCTGCCTTCCATGACTTCAATAATGAAAACGAGCTTTTCCACAGGAACCTTAATAACATCGGATCTCACACCAATGTCGGAACGCAGGCGACCAAAACAGTACTTACCATACCCAAAGGTCCCTACCAACACCACACCACCAAAACCGGTAACTGCATATCCAAGTGTTGAAACCACCGAAGCTGCTCTACCACTAGCATTCACCACCCCAAGAAAACTGAATGTCCCAGAAAAAACATCGCCAGCTACAGACGCCGAATTGGCTTGACTACTACTTCCCAGCTTGATCTTTGACATGACAACCAAACCAGTTTTGCAATAGGTAGCAAAATCTTCACAATTGTTCTCAAACAAATCGTAAGCACCAAACCCATTTCGCAATAAGAGGAATTTCGCACGGGAAATGACTTCATCACAAGGATCTGAAGTTGCTGTCGTGCAAGTACCTCGTTGTTTTGCGAGAAAGAAAGCTGGTGAGACACTGTATTCAAAGAGATAGAGGTTTCCTCCGGCGAGAAAGCAATCAAGGCAAGAAGAGATTACACCGTCGAGTTTGGATTGATCTCCACACTTAGGACACGGGTTGTTGTCTCCTCCATGATTCGGAACTAAACTACCGATGAACTTGTCCAGGAAAGTCCCGGTTCCGGTTTCGAGACCACCTCCATGAGTGAAATGTATCACTTTCTCATCGCCTACATAGATTCCTGCGAATTGCAAATAGAGAAAATCGTGTTTATAAAAAAAAAACCCAATTTTGAAATCTTTGATAAACCCATAGATCCAGCATGAAAAATGGCTGTAAATGTAATGAATCTAACATACATTTCTACGAAATTGTGTTATGAAACAACCCAAAAACTGGAATCTTTAACAAACCCAGAAGTTAACTAAGATCGAGCATGAAATGTAATGGATCTACATAGCTAGAGAGCGAGAAAGAGATGGAACCGTGATGAGAGTAGATATAAGCGTTACGCCATGAGTAGATGTGATCTCCAGGTTTCAGATTATCTCTGGAGATTTGGTTGGACAGTAATCCCATGGTGGACCAATATCTGATTTTGCTTAACGATTAGGGTTTTCTGATTCTCTCCTTGTCTCCTTTTCTTTTCCTCGATTGTCTGAGCTTAGTTCACTCCACCTGTCCGTATTTAAAGCTCGGGAAAACTGCGAATACTGGTAGTATGTACCTCTCCATAGTAGCAAAAGTTTGCAAAGTGACCTCCAAACTATGGAAACTAACAAAACAACCCTCAAACTATAGTGTTTATTTTTACAGTTTCAATAGTTATCTTGCAAATATTCGTTAATTTGAGGATTGTTTTGTTTTGCTTTTTAATTTCAACTTTAAAAACCACAATGAATCCGAATAAAAACTTTTTTTTTTTGGAAGTGTTAGTAGCTCAGTATGGATCAAAATTACATTCCACTAGAATAACGTTAAGCTTAGGCTGTTTAATTATTACATTTAATTTTAATTTGAATGTCATTATTACTAAAGAAGATTATTGCTATAATTTAATACTATGTTTCTTATAGTGGTCTTATTTAGGGATGGCATACGGTTTTTCGGTTTGGATTCGATTCGTTTTTTTTGGTTTTTGATTTTACGGTTTTACAAAAATTGAAACGATATGGAAACCATATATAATTAGGTTTGGTTACGGTTTGGTTATTTCGGTTTTACGGTTTTTCGGTTTTATAAAAAATAAATCTATATAAAACTATATGTAATTCGTTTCGGTTTGGTTTTGGTTTTTTAAGAGTATTCCATGTTTATAAAAAAAAACAAGTTTACTGCATAAAAATTAATCAAATATAGGAAACGAATGTCGTCTCACTAGAGTACTTTCATTTAAACCTAAAATAAAAATAATATATTAAACTTATACGTAAAACATGATTCAAAAAATAGAATCCAAATATTGTTTCGTAAATCCAAATCCTAAATTTAAATTTAAACCTATAACTTACAAGCCCAATAAAAAAATAAAATAAAGATATTATTAAACACAACATAATAAACTAAACAAATATACTTATTCTAAATTTTATTAAAAACCAAAATAACTATTCGGTTTTACGGTTTAAAACCAAACCAAACATAAACCGAAAACTTAATAAAATTGACAACCAAATGAGTTTTTATACTAAACCATAATCAAACCGAATCACTTATTTCAATTTGGTTTGGTTTGATTTTTCGGGTTATGGTTTTTTTTGTCCATGCTTAGTCCTATTTCCTTCTTGATTAAGCAACACAAACCCAAACCAAATTACCATCAAACCCTTCTCTATCACATCCCATCAAATCGAGTCATGAACGTTGCTTTCACCTACGAAAGAGGTTGTACAAATCCATTGACCATGACTTTTGGCTAAAATTATGCCTTCCACAACAAGAACATAATCAATCGCTGTCTTAAGTAATTTTTAGAACGGTGAAAGACAGCTTTTTATTAATTAAAGAAAATTCTATGTCATTTTTGTCCACTCATTGACTAATTTTCCAATTCATTTTTTTTTTCAAATTTATAAAAAAACAACAAATGTCTTTTCATGTTATTTTGCATTAAATTACTTTTTTTTTTGTTTAGTGATTTACTGATTTCGCTTTACTTCGTTTTTAGAGATTGTGTTGACAAATTGACAAATAGCAAATGGGCATTTAGCAATGTAGTCCTGATAAGTAGTGGGGAACCAATCAACTTTTTGTGTGGATATAGCACAAGAAATTATTTCTAGATAACAAAATAACTTTTTGTGTGGATATAGCACAAGAAATTATTTCTAGATAACAAAAATCTCCACTTTCCAACTTCAACAATATTGGGAGAGATCTAAGAATCTAGAAGATAAAAAAAAATCTAGAAAATAATAATATTTAACAATATCTTTTAGATCTTTTTTGATCTTCTAAATCCTTCTTTATCTTCATAATTTTTTTTCAATAAGCAATTAAACAGAATCGGCTAAATGTGAAAGCTTCTAAGAAGTAGGGCTCTACAACAAGAGTTCAATTCTTGGAAATAAGAATGTTATTTTTAACTGTATTCTCTACTTCACAACTAGTTAAATAAAGTTTGCACAATACAAACACAAGCAGAAAAGCAAAATCTCTCTATAATCAACAATTAGTCATCAAACATCCATAATGCACAGCACAACATAGTGCTAACTAAAGACACTTCTTGCTCTCCAATATGCCTTGCTTGGCTCCTACAAATGCAACGAGCTCTTCCACATATACCTTGCAAGAATATTTTCTAACACCAATGTCATAAAACAAACGACCAATACAGTAATTACCATATTCCGCCAAAGCTATACCACTAAAACCAGGAACTATATATTTAACCGTAGAAGAGAGAACCTGGTTTGCAACAGGAACCATAAAACCTTAAGTGTCAAAGAAACAACACCACCAACGGCAGACACCGAATTGGCTTGGTAACGATCGATAAAATAAACAAACCAGTTTTGCAATAAATAGCAAAATATTCACAGTTGTTGTCTAAAAGATCGTACTCACCAAACCCATTTCTCAATAATAGGACTTTCGCACGGGAAATAACTTTATTAGCTCACTTCACCTCACTTCACCTCACTTCATCGCTATTTAACGCTTGTGGGAAAAAAGCAAATACCTCCATACTAACAAACTTTTGCAAAGTGACCTCGAATCTATGGAAACTCTGTAAAATAGCCACCAAACTATTTTTTTAAAACGTTAACGTAGGACCACCAAACTAATTAGAAAACATCACAATTTGTAATATACGTGAACGTTAATAACGCCAAATTTTAACGTTTGCTACTGTAACATACAAAGTGTTAACATCGGGTGCTATACTGTTATATTCGAATTAATTAGTTTGATGTTTGTTTTGCTATCTCCATACAATTCCACGCCTAACTCCACTAGAGTAACTCAGTGCCGTGTCCAGGTTTACGCAGGCCTAAAACTAAAAAAAATATGTGGTCTTTTTCATATAAAAAATATTACTAATTATGTGGCTTTTTTCTTATCATAATTATTTTTATTACTAAATGTGGCCTTATTTTACTATATACTAAAATAAAAATGTTAAATTTACATAATTTCCTTAGAAAATAAATAATAACAATTAGAAATATATAAATTTTATCAAATACACAATAATGCATATTAAAAAAATGTGGCCTATTTTTTTTAAAAAATTTGGTGGCCTAAGACGAATGTTTTTTTTTTATAACAGTAGGCACGGCTCTGGAGTAACTTTAGCTTGATTGCAATAACGTAAATACTATACTCAGTCTACTCCAAACCGCATAAAAACTCGTTTCCTTCTTGAATATATTTTAACCTACTGTAGTATATATATTTTTATATCCAAACCGCGCAATAACCTAATATAGTATATATTTTTAAAAATCCAAACCATATAAAAACAAACAAACAAACCCCACACTATTTTACCATCAAACCATTTTATTACATATATAGGGAACACATCCCATCTATCGAATCACCAATGTTGATCTGAGCTACGAATAGATGAATTACAAATCCATTCCATTTCTCGGTTAAATCGGTTATCGGTGCCGAACCGAAAATAACCGAAATCCGAAACATTTTATCAGAACCATCGATTGGCCCATTATCATTAAACGGCCCATTTTGAAATCGGTATAGAGATTCGGCCGGAGCAGCTGTTCGAGTCGGAAAAATTGTCAGTCTCTGAATAGAGATGGAACAAAAATGATTTATGATTTTGTTTAATTGATTAAAAATTGCCTGTTAGTAATTTGTGGAAAGGCAATTTTTAATCAATTAAACAAAATCATAAATCGTCTATTCGACTGTTATTTCGACCGAGGCTTCCAGCGACCATGGCACGTTAATAGCTGTTGATAAATATTCCGGTTGACTACATCTTCAGCTCTTAACCCTTCTTAACACTTCTCATTTTCATCTCTTCATCTCTTCGTTCTTCACTCTTCTTCTTCGTTCTTCACCTTGGCGATCTACTCTATGGCGGATTCGGAGGCTTGCAAGCCACCAGATCCTCTTCCGACTCAATCCTCGCCGGCGGATCCAGTGGTTTCTCCGGTAACGGCTCCCCTTCCTATTTCCACCTTCGATTCGAAAATCTTCACCAACAGTTCGAGAAGAGATCTCACTTCAAAATCCATGGAGGCAGATCTCTCTCTTCAAAAACCAATTCCTCTACCATCAACACAACCTCGGCAAAACCAAGCTAGATACAAACTCGTGGAACCTCCTTCTCTTTCCCCTTCCTTCCTCGCTCGTTTCTCCATTCTCTACCGCCGTCTCTTTTTTTTGTCAAAATACAAAACCCTAATTGAGTTGGTTTAGTGTTTTGAACCGATTAAACCGCTTAAGATTGAATTTTCGGTTTTATTCGATTTTATTGATTTTGTAGAAAACCGAACCGATTTCATTAGTCGGTTTAATTCAGCTAACTTTGAAAAATCTTAAAAGACCAAATACCGATTAAGCCGACCCGAATCGAACCGTTGGTTCGGATTGCCCAAGCCTATTCAAATGTAGTGAATAGAAAATGTTTTTTCGCATTTAATTATAATTTTTTTTTGTTTTGTGATTTTGCTATTTCACTTCGTGTTTAGAAATTGTGCAAGGCAGTCGCAACGTAGTCCAGTTAAGCATCGGACGACCAATCTCTCACCTTTGTGTAGGTGGTAGATATAGCACAAGAACTTTTACTTCTCGAGATGAAAAAAGTCTCCACTTTCCAACTCCAGCAACGCAACAATACCAACTGTATATAGACAACTTGATAAAGTCAGCCAAATGAAAAAGCTTGAAGAAGAGCCCTAGGAAGAGTTCAATTTTCTTGGAAACAATAATGTTATTAATTTAACTGTATTTTCTACTTTACAAATAGTTAAAATACAGTTTCCACAAATCAAACAAAACAGAAAAGCAAAATCACTCTCTCTCACTCAACAATTAGTCATCAAACATACATAATGCACAACAAAGTGCTAACTAAAGACACTTGTTGCTCTCCAAAATGCCTTGCTTGGCTCCTACAAATGCAACGAGCTCTTCCACAGAAACCTTGCAAGCATCTTTTCTAACACCAATGTCGTAAAACACACGACCAATACAGTATTTACCATATTCCGCTAAAGCCATACCACCAAAGCCAGGAACTACATATTTAACCGTCGAAGAAAGAACCTGGTTTACAACAGAAACCATTGAATCTTCTTCTTGACCACTACTCTTCTTTCTCACCCCTAAAACCTTAAGTGTCAAAGAAACAACACCACCTACTGCAGACACAGAATTGGCTTGACCACTACTTCCAAACTTGGTGGCCATCGATAACACAAACAAACCAGTTTTGCAATAGATTGCAAAATCTTCACAATTGTTGTCTAAAAGATCGTATTCGCCAAACCCATTTCGCAAATAGAGAAACTTTGCACGAGAAATGACTTCATCACAAGGATCTGAAGATGCTATTGTACACGTACCACCTCGCTTGGCTAGAAAGCTAGACGGAGAGGCACTGTATTCGAAGAGATAGAGATTTCCTCCGGCGAGAAAACAATCAAGACAAGAAGAGATTACACCACCGAGATTCGATTGACCTCCACAATCAAGACATTTGTTGTCTCTTCTTCCATGATTTGGTATCGAAATATCGACGATCTTGTCCAAAATAGTTCCGGTTCCGATTTCAAGACCACCTCCACGAGTGAAATGAATGACTTTCTCATCGCCTATGTAGATTCCTACGAAATTGCAAACAGAGTAAATCGTGTTATGCAAAACCCAATTTTGTGCTCTTTGATCTTTGATAAACCCAGAAAATAACTACGATCGAGGATTAAGAAAGCGAGAGAGAGAAAGAGATGGAACCGTGATGAGAGTAGATATAAGCGTTACGCCAAGAATAGATGTGATCTCCTGGTTTCAGATCATCTCTGGAGATCTTGTGGGAGAATAATCCCATCTTCTATAGTTCTTAGCGAGAGAGAAGAGAAGAAGATCCGATTTTGCTTAATGAGTTGGGTTTCTGATTTGTTTTCTCGCTTCTTCAATTTCAATCCAGTATCTATATTTTCTCCGACTAACCAATTTTATTTTAAGATAACCTTCGAAACTAAGGAAACTGGAAAAACAGTCATCAAAATTAATTACCGAACAGCAATATATGAGAAATGACACGCAACTTTTGAAATATGTGTCTTTTAAATAACGTTATGTTGTCACAATACACGGTGTTAATGCGGTGGACTAATTAATTACTCTTATTAATTAGTCTGATGTCTGTTTAGTTCAGTTTTCTTTGGTTTGGGTCTCTGTCGCCGAGGGCTAAACATAAAATTTTAAGTCCAAATTGAAACGGTCGACAATGGACTTAGACAATCGCATACTTAAACAAAACCGTGCAAATAAAATGGGAAAGCTATATTGGTCTGGATCTAAATCCTACATATTTCCCTGGCTTGGGCCATCTCGAGTGTAGCCATTCTAGGCATTAAGATTGTTCATTCTGAAAGTGAGTCCGAGTTGATGAAGAGTTATATCACATAGTGGCCAAAGCTAGGGACCTATATTCTTGCTTAGAGGAAGACTAGATTCATAATTCTAATCCTAGTTGGCAAAGGCCGATTGTTTGGTTAAAAAGGTTTATTCATACCTTCATAATTTCACTATGTTCGATTTATACCGTAATTATACTTGGTGCGAAAACATATCCAATCTATAAGAAATTTGAATTTCAATATCCGACTTTATAAATAGTGCGAATTCATACATATCGATTAACTCCGTTAACAGAAAATTATGTGGCTTAATACGTGGCCAAAACGATGCCGTGTTGGGCAAAACACATACTCCACCTTCAGTAATAAACGACACAGTGGCATCCTTGTGTCGTGCCCTAACTCGTAATAAACGACTTTCTTCTTTCTTCTGCCTCATTTCATATCTTCTTCTCCAATAATGTGCCCTAACTTGTCGATTTCAAAGTAAATTTTTAGGGGTTTTCAAATATGTTTGGCGATCTTGTAATTAGAGCTCAAATGTCTTAATCAGCTAGTTCTGGTGAGTTTCTTATTATATTCAGTTGATCTAATTCGTGTTTATCAATTGCAATTTTGGAAATTAGTGTTTAATAATTTCGCAATGGAAATTGATTCAGGCATAAGTGATGGATCCAAACGCAGTGGGACTGAAAAAGGGAGAGGATTTTTGAGAGAATGTAGTTGCGGTGCAAGGTCGATAATACAGACATCAGAGACGATGAAAAATCCTGGGAGGCTATTCCATTGTTGTCCGTATGGTTCAAAAGAGGTAATGTATATGGATATAGTGCTTAATTCATGAGTTTTAGTTGTTTTAATTGAAAATATTGGTTGTTCTTGTTGTAGGATAATCGACATTTATTCAAATGGACCGATATAGCTATGGTGGAAGAGATTGAGGTTGTTGAGAGTGCTGTTGAGAAGATAAAAGTGGATTTCGGAAGCTTAGAGAAAGGTTTGCATGATGTGGAAGCTGAAATGGAGACGCTAGCAATGGATACAAGAACATGCGAGGCTGTGACAAATAGGTTTGGAAATGAGATTGAAGCTATTTCGGCACTTGCAAAAAGATGTGAGAAGGATATTGGAGAGCTCAAATCAATGGTTGATTGCTGTGAAAAAGAAATACAATCGCTATGATCATTCAAAAATTTGATTATTTGTAGTGTAGTCATTTTTTGGCTTATCTTTTCATGTTTCCATAAGCCTCTATGTTGTTTTGAGTTTTATTTGGGGTATGAGTATGAGTTTTAGTTTGTGTATTAGTTGTATGACTTTGTGTTTGTGTATGAGTATGACTTTAAGTTTAAATTTGTGTTGTTTGAGTTTGAAAATGTTTCCATTTGCAAGTCACCAAAAACCATCATTATAGATTAGGAATCACATGCATTACATCCGAATACAATCCACAAAAACCATCACTACTTTCCCGAGGCTAATTCAAGCTAATTCAATCCACAAAACCATCAACTTACCCGAGGCTAATTCAAGTCATAAAAAAAGAAACAATAAAACCATCACTTACCCGAGGCTAATTCAAGTCACAAAAAAACACAAAAACCATCATCTCTTACAACTAAAAGCCAGACCTTCAATCATGAAGTGAAATTTGTGATGCTTGACTCGCTTGACTTGCTTGGCTTGGACCTCCATCTGATTGCTTCTTTGATGGCCTTGACTGGCTTGAACTTTTAGTAAGCATCCTAACATTATGACACTTTCTAGTGTTGTGTCCTGGTGTACTACACCTTCCACAATGAAGTGTCTTTCCTTGTCCTGTGATTTTTGTCTTTTGCTAAGGAGGTTCTTCTACTTCTTTCCCTTTCTTTGTCTTCTTTTTCTTTGGAGACTCATTCTTGCCTTTCATCCTTTTTTGTTTCTTTGTAGGCCCTTTAGATATCTATCTAGGTGGTGGTTGAATCCTTTCTTCACCAGATTTTCTCCACAATCTCATACCATTAACTCTCATGATTGGTTCACTGTATTGACTAACCAATCTTGATGTCAAGTACCAATCTGAGACATAATCCTCAGGCTTTTGCTTCTTCAAAGAAATGACATTCAATACATGACGACAAGGAATACCTGTCATATTCCACCTTCTACATGCACATGTTTTGGCATTCATATCAACCCTAAACCCTTGGGATATATTTTCAGCCATTTCATAATGCCCATTGCCACACGGGATTACTTGACAATACTTACGGTATCTCTCCCTTACGACCTTCCTCATTCTCATATCATTACGGATCATAGCTTGCCTTCGGATGGTCTCCTACATAGCCACCAATGGCATCTCTCGTGCTCTGTTGATTGTGTTGTTGTAAGACTCTGAGAAGTTGTTAGAGACATCTTCACACACAGATATGCAAGTAAGAAAGCACGGCTGCAATTATGAGGATTCTTCTGTAACAAAGCCTCATATACACCTTTATTAAAATTCTTCAAGTCTTTCATGGCTCTTTCATAGTCTCCAAGGTTAAAACTTTTGGCAGCAGCCCAGAATAAGTCTTTTGGCAATTGTTTACCTGGATAAGCTCTCTTGAGGTTCCCATAGATGTGGCGTGCGCATATAAGGTGTTCCACTTTAGGCAGAGCTTGTTCAACAGCAATCAACAAGCCCTATAATGTAAAAGTTAGAGAATCCTTGAGCTTATGAGAATGATATTAACATATTAGTATATAGAATGATACCTTCTACCTATCTGAAATGATGGTAAATCCTGATCCATCTGTAAGTTCCAAGTCCTTTTTAAGGAGTTTGATAAACCAAATCCAACTGTCAGTATTTTTCACTGGAACAATAGCCCAGGCAACATGAAAGAACTGATTGTTTGCATCTCTTCCAATAGCTGCCAATAGTTGACATTTGACATTATTTTTCAAAAAACAACTATCTATTCCTATTATGGGTCGACAATGAGCAAACAAACTTTTCCTGAGTGGATCAAAGCATAGATAAAACCTGTCAAATTTCACAACACCATCGTCTGTAGTCATTGTCCCCAACTCCACAGTGGATTCTGGATTAGAACTGAAAAAATAAGAATCATATTAGTCAGATGTTAACAGGATAAAAGTCAAATAAAGTTAAGTGTTAACTTACTCCATAAGCTCTATCCGATAGTCTTTTAGCTTAGCAAATTGCTCATCATGCTCATCTTGAATGATTGCCAACGCTTTTGCCTTGGATTTTCTACATTGATCATTTGAGACTATCAAGTTGTGCCGCTCCTCAAGTGTTTGTTGCATTAACTTTGGCTTGTATTCAGGATCTTTCCTAATGTCATTCAATAACAACTTAGCAATGACCCCATCCTTCACCACCTTGTTATAGCCGTCTTTGATGCAAGAATGTTCAGCAATGCAAGTCTTCACCAAATACTTCCCCACTGATCTTTCTATAGAGCAATAGATTTTGAAATTGCAACCACCACCAACTGCACATATCACCTCAGATTTCTCAGATCCCCATCTTGAGAACTTCACATTATAACCTTCCCTAACTGCATAATCAACCACAGCTTCCTTGAACTTAGGAATGCTGTCAAAAGCTTGGCCCAATCTAATCTCTCCACTGCCTTTTCTGTACACAACATACCGTTTTGCCTCATCCTCACAATCAGAATTTGGAGGAGGTGCCTCAGAATTGCAATCCTCATCTTCAGAAGCTCCAACATAATCAGGAACATAATCCTCATCGTCATCCTTACCATCATTAACTGTACCATCATCCCCATCATCATCAAATCTACCATCATCCCCCTCAACATCACTTCTAACATCATTATCGTCATCACCTATAGGTCCTATACCCTCAGCCCAATCATCAATTACAACAACATCCCCTCTACCATCATTTCCTTCACCTCTACCATCATTTCCTTCACATCTACCATCATTCCCAGAAATTTCTTCCTTCTCACAAAATATATCAGCCGCTCTAGTCCAATTCGTAGCTAAACACATTCGTTGAAAATTGTCACCTCCATTATAGAGAAACTTCAACTCTGTGAAATCCTCGAAAGGGAGCTTATACCATATGCGTTGTCCATACAACCCCACCGAGTACTTCAAGCTTGTAAAAATTGATTCCGGTTTGCACTCAAGAGTGTGAATTTCGCCTCTTTCATATGTAAGCACATTGCCTTTTGAAACCACAAACTTTCCACCGTGGTAGACTTGGAAGAAAACATCATCGGAGCTGCACAAAAACAAAAGTTACATATTAGTAATCTTTAAATATAAAAGCATCCACAAACGACATTAACTAAACTCGAGAAGCCCAACTTTAACAAAGTAATGATAAATTCTGATTTTTTTACGAACCACCAAAGGTTAAAAAACAGTTTCTGGTCAGATTCTGAAATTTTAAAGAAGATATCCGTATTTAGGTAAAGATAATAATATTAAACAAATCCAAAAATGGCTATGGATCCACAAAGTCTCCACTTTTGTTGATATTAAAAAATTGAGAAAACAAATCCAAATTGAAGCTACCGACAAATCCAAACAAAGTAATGACAAAGCGATTAAATTGACAAGTCTAAATTGAAGATAGCGACAAATCGAAATCAGAGGCTATCGACCAATCCAAATCAGAATATATGGACAAATCGAAATCAGAAGCTTTACCTCATTTTTAAACTCGAATATGATTCTCCAGTTCATAAATCTTCTTCTTATTATGTTTGAATTCTTCTTTCTGATAGGAAATCGGATCTCTCTGATGTTAGGTTACGATTTGGGGAAAATGAAATTAGGGCACGACACAAGATGCAACGGTGTTGTTTATTACTGAAGTATGTGTTTTGCTCAATACAGCGTCGTTTTGGCCACGTATTAAACTACGTAATCTTCTGTTAACGGCTTAATAACAGAGTTAATCGATACGTATGAACTCGCACAATTTATAAAGTTGGATATTGAAATTCAATTTTTTTATACATTGGATATATTTTCGTACCGTGATATAGTCACGGTATAAATCAAACATAGTAAAATTGTGGAGTATGAATTAGCCTTTTTGCCGTTTGGTTGCACTATACAAGAGTAGAACTATATAAAATGTTACGCTTGAGAAGAGAATATAATTTTAAATTCAACAAAAGCAGAAGCAAATTCTCTACTCCACATGACAACGAGACTCTCGATAAGGATTTTGATACATCATTTCGTCCTGACATTCCTATGTTGGAGGTGAATTTAAACTTTTTAAAACTGACGAATGAAAGTGGACCATGTGAACACCGCCAGTAAATATCACAAGTTTTAAAATGTAAATGGTCATTTACCAATTTTTCGGTTTTAGAAAAAAATAAAAGAAATTAGTTTTTTTTTAAATAAAAGGATCTTATTTGAATCTAAGAATATCTTGTATTATTATTATCTCTATTATATATATTATAATATACGTAGATGTGTAAAGTAAAGTAAAAAAAATCATACAATCTTTGAAATAAAGTAAGCGATGTGATGGTAATGTTTCCACATCTCCTCATCAATAACAATATAATTTCCACATTCTTTAATATTGTCAAAAATAATCCTTACGCATCAATTGATTGGAGTAAGCCGAAGCTTAACAACTTGATACTACTCGCCGGATTCGTCCCGGATCCGTCCCGTAAAAACGGGGACTCGACTCGTTGCAAATCAAGTACAAGGTTAATTTTTATATTACTCGCAAGTCTAAGTCTAAGTCCAAGTCCAAATTTTTTTTTCGATACTTACCCCGTTATCCGGTTTGATATTTGGTACTCGTCTTGATACCTGGTATCCGCAACACCCTTACCCGTTTGATTTTAATTTTTAAACTTACCTGGGCCTTGGCCTCTTATTTGCGTAAGGCCTATTAGTTTGTCGGTCCATTTTTACCTAAACCTAAACGAGTAAACGACGCCTAACGCCCTAACCCTAACCTCACACTCTCACTCTCACCATCACGCAATCACACTCTGTCTCTCACGGAGGTGAAATCGCAAACCCTAATCTTATCTTCTCTTCTTCTTCTTCGCCTCTCAGTCTCTCATATCTTTGATCCTCGCCTCTCTTCTCGGCTTTGCCGCCTCCCCTCTTTGTCTCTCGGTTTAGATCTTAAAGTTCTGAGGTCATCTTCTTCGCCGCTTTGTGGTTCGTGGGTCTTAAGGTTCGTGGTTCTTAAGGTTCTTCGCCGCTTTTCCTCTGAGGTCATCTTCTTCGCCGCTTCGCAGACTAATATTCTTAAGGTTCTCTGTTTCTTATCTTTATTTTTTTGAATCTTCCTTTGGTAGGTAGTGATTTGTAAGTTTATATGATTGATTTGATCTGCAGGGTTTAAGCAAAGGTTGGTTTGTCATTTCGCCTGTTGGTTTATAACAATCAGGTGCGTTTTTCTTCCGAGTTTGGTTACTATTCATAACAATCTTTCTATTTCTGCTTGTATATTGTTGGACTCTTTGGAGATCTCAGTTATCTCTTATGAGGTAGCATTCAAAGTTTTTTTGTTGGTTGGTTTACTAAAAAATCTACTTCTTCTTTTAGTATTTTTGTAGTTACGAATCCTTAGGTGTGGGATCGTTATCACTAGACATGACTGAGATTACATAGGTTTTGTTTCTAATTTAAGATGTTGAGTGTTCAGGTTCTTCGTCGTGTGTGTAGAAGTAAAAATCCAAGAGTTAACATCATCATATCTATTTATACATGTATATTGATGTTTATATACTCAGTTTCATGCATCTATGTGTATCACCCATTATATATGTTACTGATACCTTTGAGTTTGTTTGATCTCCATTTACAAAACACTTGATTTTGAACTCAAAACTTTAGTTGGAAAACACAGTCGTGATTAATTAGCTTAACGTTTACTACATCCATTAGATGATTAGCTTATCTGTTATCTCAGTTGGTTAACACCTTAGTTCTCTGTTAGAAACATTGATCAAATCATCTATTATCAACGATTGAATAATAATCTGGAGAAACGTATTTGTCGAAAGTCTTTTTTTTTTTATCGACAAAAAGTGTTAGTTAACATTCTGTGTTCTGTTGCTTACTTGATTGACTAAAAAGGTTTTTTTAAGTAGGAAAATAAATTAGTTTTTAATCATAGTTATGATTTATATATTTTCAGATGTATTATCAACGATTGATTCTAAATCTAAAACAATTATATATCGATTATCTGAAATTTCTTAATTATAAAGTAGTGTTAGATGGTAAGAGTTTCTTCAGCGTAGGGTGATGAACACTAGATAGGCAGATAGACTGCCTTTGACCTCATCTGTGGGAGTCTTGAGTTACCAATCAAAATTATATATGAAATAAATAGCAAACAAACATGACACTCTTTTTATATAGTGGCCTTTGGTTCTTCAAATTCAACCCATTTCAAGCGTTGTGTTTTTTTGTACTTTGTTCTTGATTGTTTTTTTGTACTTTGTTCATGACACTCTCCCTTTTTTTATTTGATTGAATTTGTTCTTGATTGTTTGAAAAAGTAAAGAATTTGCTTCAAATAAGTAAAAGGGTTCGTGGACTTGAGCGAGAATTTTGGATAGAGGGTTGAGGCTTCTTAAAAGTTTCAATCATTTTCTATATTCAAACTTAAAACATTTTTTTAGAAGTATTTTCCTACTTTTTTCTCTGCTTGTATTTTGCTTTGAAGTATTTAAAATTGGTTAGAACCAATGACAAATTCCAAGTTATCTAAAAACAACACTAATTTGGATACCAGTGATATATAGCACATTAGCACTGTAGAATTCTAGTCTCTGAAACTTTGTTTGGTTTACTCGATAGCTACCTCGAAGTAGTTTAAGTTTTCTCTTTATTTGTATATTCTGTTTTAACCAATAGGTTTTGCTTGAGTTTATTGAATTTTCATATTAAAGTTGTGTTTTATCGTTGCTCTTCAGGTTGTCTCTGTTAGGTCTAAGGTTGAGGAAGTAGGACCTAGCAAGAATGTATGTTTTCATCTTAAACTTAAAAGACGATGAAATCATTGTATGATCTCCTTCTTCATTCATTCATTCTTTTGTCTCTCTTTTACAGGTTCTGTTATCATCTACCAAAGAGTTTAAGGTTCTCGTTTTCTTATAATTTCATTTTTTTCTCTCTTTTACAGGTTCTGTTATCATTCTTTTGAACTAGATTTCTGATTATGTTTCTAGTTACTGTGAAACTGAGCTTTTTTTAAGTTTATATATGTGCATTTAATTTGATTCAGAACTTGTACTGATTTTTAATTGATATGAATTGAACTTGTACTGATGTTTCATATGTTCTGTTGTTTGAATCTCTTGTTCCTGACACTAGATTTCTGATTGATTGTGTTTCAGAACTTGAGCTTCTTTATTGTGAAACATTAGGAACTTGAACTTGAACTATCGCTCCATTCTGAGTTATAACAACACCACGTACCTTATGGTTCTCTCATTCTCTGACTGATTGGTGTAATTGTTCCGTTGTATCTGATTGGTGTCATTCTTTCTTCTATCTTATTAACAAGTTGTTTTATTTCGTAGATGGAGTCACAGAACATAGAATCAAATGCAAACAATGTTGGCCCTTCAGCACCTGCAGCACGTGGTGAAGAAACAAATGCGGATGCTCTAACCATGGAATCAATTGAATCTAAGGTAACTCCTAGATAAAGATCTCTAGCCTGGGATAATTTAAAAAGAACAGAGGATAAAGCAAGCGCAAAGTGTAATCATTGTGGTACAGTAATTAAAATTAAGTCAGTAAGTGGTGTCAACACAATTAGTATGCTTAAACATATGAAATGCTGTAAAAAACTTCATCCTAAGCTTGCAGAAGAATCTGTTAATGGTAAAAGATATAAACAATCTACACTGCATCAAAACCAGAAAAACAAGAATAGTGAAGTTGTTCCATCCTACTTAGAATTTGACAATGGTGATTGCCTAAAATCTCTAGTTAGGTTTATAGTAAAGGATGAATTGCCTTTTAGGATTGTGGAAAATGAAGGTTTTAGAGAATTTGTATATACTCTTCAGCCTAGGTTTTCTATCCCTTCCCGTAGGACTATCACTAGAGATTGCATCAGTTTGTTTCTTGAAGAAAAGAAGAAATTGAAATTGTTATTTGAGAAACACAAAAGGAGTGTTTCTCTTACAACTGATACATGGACATCAGTTCAGAATATCAATTACATGTGCCTAACCGCACATTACATTGATGATAATTGGAATCTACATAAAGAGATAACCAACTTTTGTCAAATTCTAAGTCACGAAGGAGAAGTTATTAGGAAAATGCTAGAGAGGTGTTTGGTAGCTTGGGGGATTAACAAAGTTTTTACAGTTACATTGGATAATGCAAGTGCAAATAATGTTGGTATACGATTCTTAAAAAGAAGACTTCAGTCTTGGGGAACTAATGTACTTGATGGTCAATTCCTTCACATGAGATGTGGTGCTCATATCCTGAATTTAGTTGTGAAAGATGGATTGGAAGAAAACAAAGCTTCTATTAGCCAAATCCGCTGTGCTGTTAGGTATGTTAGGTCCTCTCCGGCTAGGTTAAACAAGTTTAAAGAGTGTCTTAGTCACTTAAAGCTTGGTGTTACAGCTGGTCTATGTCTTGATGTTGAAACTAGATGGAATTCTACATACATGATGTTGGAAGCAGCCTGCAAACAGAAGAAAGCTTTTGATATGCTTGAGTTAGAGGATGATAGGTTCTTAGTAGAGCTTAACAAATCAGATGGTTCACCTCTTCCATCAGACTGGGAGTATGCAAAGGCTTATTTGCCGATTTTGAAGTTCTTCTATGATGCTACCTTGAAAGTTTCATCAACCAGGTATGTTACTGGAAATTCTTATTTGAATGAGGTTTTTGGAGTTGGTTTAATGATTAGGAAGATGAGTTTGAACAAGACTGATCTGAATCAAAAAGCAATGGCTATTAAGATGAAAGCTAAGTTTGATAAATATTGGGGAGATTTAAATAGCATGAATTTAGTGATTTTTGTTGCTTGTGTTATTGATCCTCGGTATAAACTGAAGTATGTGAGCTGGTTAATACGAGAAAACTATGGTTCTGGTTCTGATAGCATAGCTGAAGCTTTGATTGGGAAAGTTGAAAAGGGTTGTGGAGCAAATATTTAAGTACTATGAGGACAGGTTTGATAGTTCTTTAAATCAAACACCAAGTGAAGCTGAAGGAATAACCACTTCTTCTCAAGGGATTGGAGAGTCAGCTGAGACTTATGATTTGGATTCATTGATTGAGCAACATGAAGAAAGCGAAGAAAACTCAGCTTATCAATCAGAGTTAGGAGCTACTTAGGTGAAAGTTGTGTTCCTAGGTCAGATAAACACTTTAATGTTCTGCTTTGGTGGAAGAAGTTTGGATCAAGGTATAGGATTCTTTCTCAAATGGCAAGAGATCTATTGGTTATACCAGTCTCATCTGTTGCTTCTGAATCAGCTTTTTTCACAAGTGGCCGTGTTATTGATCCTCAGTGTAGTTCTCTCACTCCAAAAACAGTTGAAGCTTTACTCTGTACTCAAGATTGGATCCGAAGTGATTATGAACCACCAGCTTTGGAAGATCAGTTTGAACAACTTGAAATTATAGAAGAAGGTATGTTTTCTTTTATCAATACTTGTTTTATGATCCATCACTATTGACTACTAATTGTCTTCTTTTGACAGAGTTTGCAAATTCAAATGAATATGGGAAATTGGTGAAAGGAGTCAGCTTAACTTTGGAGGAAGAAGAATAAATGGTAAGGTTTTAACTTTTAAGTTTTAACCATTAATTAGTGTTGCTGGTTAAAACTTTGAATTATTCATTCAGTCCTAATAAACAAATTGTTGTGTTTGCACTTTGCAGGTTTTATGTGTGTTTAGTGTTTACACTTTACAATTCTAGTTTGAGCGCTTAACTTTGGAAGAATATGGTAAGGTTTTAACTTTGATTTATTCAGTGCTAATATGTAATAAGCAAGTTGTTGTGTTCGGACTTTGTAGGTTCTGAACTTCTGATGTAGTGATGTGTGTTTGAACTTTGAAGACTTTAGTATGTTTTTCTTTGTCATGTGTTTATTTGTTTGATCAATGTTGTTAATTGTTTAGTGTTTTTAACACTTTTTGTGTTTCTTAAATATTTGGTATGTCGCTCAGTCTCAATGTAATTCTAGTTCAGGTTTGATTAAGATTTTTAGTAAGTATGTAATTATTCAAGTTTGTTTTGGCTATAAGGCAAGTAACATCATTACTCGTTATGCGGGTACTTGGACTTGCAAGTCCGAATACTGGTCAAGGTACCCGCAAATATCAAAAATTTGGACGGGTACAAGTATTCGCTTCTGCAAATACAAGTCCGAATCTAAATTTTCAGGATCCGTGCGGAGCGGATCAAGTATCAAGTATTCCAAAATTAGTGGGTATCCGCTCCGTGTCTAGGGTTAGATCGGAGATGATGTGATGGTAATGTTTGAATTGAAAATTATTTTAATTTTTTGACATTTTAGGGTATCTCTCTTTTCAAATTTAATTTATGTATTCTTATTATCTAACATCCATCCGTTGCACACTTTTAAAAAACGGATGGATGAGTTTGCAACACGTAACTGTGTGCTAATGACGTTTATGTTTTGTTAGATAATCATTTAAGCCTAGCTATTGGATGGAGCACATGATCTACAAATAGAGTTACAAGTATCTTTGCTATGGCATCATTGTTTTTCCGGTTTGAAAATTGTAATAAGTAGAGTTTACAAGTTTGCGTACTTTAATATTAGATTATCAATTCATAGTTTTTCACTTTGATATTAATTTGTACAATTAAATATATATTGATATTAATATTATATCAAATCATCCATAGTATATTATATTTTGCTCTAAATACTATTATTTCTAAACCAAAGTATTAAAAACAGAAAAAACCAAACCTAATTCGAACTGAACACCAGCAGTAATCTTCAACAATGAAATGACATTTTTCTAATTTATTTTAAAAGATAAATAATATTAACATACAATTCATCATCTAATTTGTTTCTTATAATTAAATATTTGAGAAATTAAATAAGAGTTGATTCTGATACAAACAAATCGCAGTCAAAGACACAATACGATCACACATAAGATCCACAATGCTACTCAAATCACTTACAAGCAAAAGAGTCTTCAAGATGATGAACTCTTATGCAGAGCAAGCTTAGAATTAGAGAGAGATTAGAAAGAGAAAAGATTCTTTATTGATTTCATGGATAATTTGTACAAACTGACTCTGATTCTTTTTATATCTAATTACAAATTCGATGATTGTAACAACTAAAACAGAATAATCGTAAACAAACTTGTAACAATTTGTAACAACTCTTTTCGTCTCTTCTTCAGCTCGCAACAGCTTAAACCAGCTCACAAACCAATTCAAACCAATCTTCTGAATCAGACTTATTCGTAAACCGAAATTAGATTTCATCACCTTATAAAGTATAAACCGTGAGATTCCCAGATTTCTTGAAATTTCTGTTGGAAACATTGCAGAGAACACAATGTTTTTCCAGAAAAAATCAAGATGGATGCGAACTGACAGCGAGAATCACAACAATAACAAACTGGTCGAGTTGTACTATTATTAGGAATCAGATAAGTATTTGATGATCCAACGTCACTTTTAGGCTTAATCCATATGAAGTCTCCGAGTGTACATTTGATGTGTAAAGTGATGCCACAATGATCACATGAATAAAACCATTTTTCTGGATTTAGTTTTTCCTCGCATATCTCGCACCAATATTGCTCATTTGTTTTTTCTCTGTAACATAGAGACAGAAAATGATCTTTATCATTTTTGTGTTTAACCATCTTCGGCAGAATGGATCATTTAATGTCTAAAACAAATTCACATTCCTCACAACTCAAAACTTTTGTTGCCTTATCTCCACAAGCATTACAGAATCGGTTTCCTGTTGAGTCGTTGAAAATAGCGAATGGGGATGACTTTCATGGTCAAAAGGCTCGGAAATAGAACCACATCGCATATCCAAAGCAATCGTTTTATCATCACTTGAGTACCTAAAACCTTGATAAAGGTATGGACAAGTATCGCAAATGGAGAAATAGAATTCACTCCCAAAACTTGGGATTAGAGTGGTCGATATCTTGAAAAAGGAATCTATTTTCTTTTTTGGGAGATAAGCACATTTTTTATGAAGGATGAAATCATCACATTCCATGCAAGTATAGAATGGACTAGAAAATATGGGATAAGTGCATGCTTTACACAGTATGCATTCATCATTAGCGTCACTATCTTCTTTGAGCTTTAAAATATGTTCCTCGTGACTAAAATGCTTTATTACTCCTTCTTCGATCTCCTCATATGATTTAACCTCTAAAGTATTTTCAAGTGTTCCTTCAAGTTCAATCCCATCCCATATCCCGAATCTTGTGGCACATCTCAAATGAATGGCAAGATTAGGACACTTCGAACAAGAATAAGCCCCACATGTCCAGTTTATCTTTTTATGACATACTCCACATTTCCAATCTCTGGCGTCAAGAGAATGATTGTAATAAATACGGTGATCATGACGATAGATCTTTATAACGCGTGGTAAATCAATACAATTTCTATGAATCATGAAATTGCATTGAGGACATACATAAGGATTTGGATCGTCATCCATTCCACAAGCACTACATACAAAACTTCGTTGCGGCATAAGAACGAGTAAATGCTCATGAGCCTTAGGGTGGGTAAGAGTGAAAGCGGGTGGATTCTTTCGACAATTGACATCCACACTGAAATTGCAAATAGAACAGTGATAAAACAAGTTATGAAGTTTGTTTTCACACAAACAACATTTTCCATTGGTGTAAATTGGAACATGCGTGAGACGCTTGAGAGGGTGTTTAGGATGACAAGAGTAGTTGATTTCTGGTGTGGATTCGGCGCAATCTTTGTGAAAACTCAAATCACATAAGTTACAAGCATAAGGAAACCGATCATCAAGCAGTCCACATAAATGACAATTAAACATAATTATCTTTGGAACAAGGGATAAAGGATGCTTGTGGGCCTTTGGACCCTCAATTGTTGCCACAACTTCTTTTCTTGCGCATATTAAATCGATGGCAAAATCACATATTGAACAATAGTAATATATTTTTGCCAAGTTACCTCTACAAAGCTTGCATTCTCCGTGGACATCTTCATTTTCTGCAAGTACTATGATGTGTAGAGAATGTTGTGGATGATAGAGGTTGTGAATCTCTACACTGGATTCGGCGCACTCGTTGTGAAAGAAGAGTCCAGAACGATAGCAACGATAACCTTCACTATAGTAGTCTTGACCAAGATTGCAACCGTCACATTTTAATCCACGTGTTGGAAATAGGAAATAATGTTTTTTGAGTATTTTGAACGTTGACATACTCAACGTTCAATAATTTTCTGATGTTTTGGTTTCACATAATGATGAGAGCTATTGTTTATATATAGATGGAATATAATCATTATTTTAAATTATTCTTTGTTTACGATGAAAAGATTACTCATAGAATTGTGCTTGTCCTTGTGTTGATGATAAGTCCCAAATTAAACGAATAGATTCTTGTAACTTAACTATCTAGTTTGTTAACACTTAACCTATACATCTAAGTTATTCTTTGTTTTTTTTTTCTTTTTCCCCCGAGTTATTCTTTGTTTAACTAAGAGGACATTCCAATTTCAATTTCGGAATTTTCCCCAAGTTATTCCTTTGTTTAACTAAGAGGACATTTCCAATTTCAATTTGGGAGTTCTATTAATGCCTGAGAATATTTATTTGGTAAAAAATAATATTAGAGAGGTAATCAAGTTAAAGTTAATTGGTGAAAGAGATCAGGAAGTAAAAAACAGACAAACGAACTTATCTGATTTGGCCAAACACAATCATCCGAGTCATTTACCAAGTAAGCTGGTAGGGGAAATTTGTTACGCTTTCCTCTCTCAGGTTTCACACGAGTGCTACTTAAAGAGTAGTCTCGAGAGTTTAACTCGATGTGACCGCAAGTACACTGTTTAGATGCCAATTGTAGTACATACGGGATTGATCCACATTGACTGAGAATAACACACAGAGAATACAAGTCTAAATCTAATCTAAGCATAATAAAGACTAAGAGCATAAAGTAAACAAAGCAATAAATAGATAAGTAAAGCTAACAATACTAAATAAATGATCATGAATGATAATCAAGGATTTCAGGAAATCTTTGTCTAAGATTCATGTTCTATAACCTATATGTAATTGTTTGTCAATCTAGGGATTTCGATACTAGATTAGTTGACTCTCGTGGTATGCTAGTCGCTATGTCAGCCTCACTCTCGTGGCGACTTTCACGCATTTCATACAATCCCATCATTGATTACTAAGCATCCCTAAACTCTCGTTTGGCTGTCACGCCATCAAACGATCTATAACGTTTTCTGAATAAACTAACTGAATGATACATCTAATTCCAAAACACAACCCACTCTCATGATGATGTATTCCTAAAATCTTAATATAACTTGGCCTTAGCTAGACTAGCATTGAGCTTCTCTATCAAACAACAAACTAGACCATAGCTAATACTCCCTAATATGCAATTCTGAAGTTTTAACTCACTCTCGTGGTGCTAAGAGCTTCTAATCACACAACCACACCTACTGGATTCAGTTGTGTACTTAAGCATCTCTCATAAGAGAATACTTAGCATTGAGGTTGCATAGAAATGTAGCTAGATCGATTAAGAACAAAAAAACATAAATTAAACCCTAAACATAGATCTCATCATCGATCATCACCCCAATAATCTAAAGGATCCTCTTGCTCATCTCTCTATATGTGACAACAGGGAATGAGTTTGGGAACATAACTAAAACTATAAATAAAGCAATCAAGAAGAAGAACATGATACTAAATAATAAGAACAATATATATTAATGCTAATTAATAAATGATACAACTAGAAAAATGATGATTGATAAATATAATAAAAACAATTACTAAATGAAATTACAAAATGATAATACAACCACTAAGTACTGTGTATAAATGGGCGCGCGCCTTATGGAAGCTGATAGATATTGATTAAGGACAAGGACAGTATTGATTAATTACTCTTTAAAATCATTAATTAACAAGGATACATGTATAGATGAACATACATGAAACCTCGACCCTAATAAAGAACATCAAAGCATATTACAGTAGATGAAACCATACATAAAAACCCCTATTTATTATATTGAAAACACCATACAAAGATACACACACAAAAGGAGCCATGTATGAAGGTGATGATGAGGAATTGAGGATGATGATGTGATTAGGTGACAAGGATTTAGGCTTTGAGAACGTGGGCGTCCATGTCAGCAGCGACGCTCTTGACGAACTTCATGTAGTTGATGGGCTCAGGCGAGTCATTGGTTCGCTTCTCCCAGGTCATAGTGATCTTGCAGACGATATCATCAGGCGACTTTTGAATGAACTGTAAGACGGTGTCATACACTTTAAGCTGCTCCATCACATGACCTTCTAGTCCTATGACCGTTACCGCCATATTCTCATCGTCTATCTCTCTCTTCTCCTTGAACACCTCCGGTTTCCTATCTTCATTTATATGTTTAGTTTTATGTACGCTCAATTAATTTCAAGGTTTCAAGATTCTTCCACAAAGATTTTTTTCTGATGAATGCAATGGCAAGATTACGTATGATTGTTCCATAGACCGTGAAAATTACTTTTGAGTTTCGGAAGAATCACTCCGTATGAAAAAAAAAAAAAAATCCGCAAATCTACTTTTGGGGAAGTTGTCTAAATAAAATTTTCTGGTTCACAAATAAAGTGAATCAAATTTACAGAGAGCATGAGTTTACATATATATGGTCAAACCGTCTGATAATTGATTCTCTTTATACTTGTGACACATTAATTGGTACAACTAAATATTCATTTTTATGTGATGATCATCATAACCTGGCAGTATTATTTCCAAAACCCTAGTTTTCAGACGTGGGTTATATAATTAACGTAAATGTATTCTTACGGAATGTGTAGTTCCAAATCTTGATGGCTCCATGAGAGTCCCATTGGCCGTCGTGGACGGTGACACCTTGGATGTGATACGGCATCGGGGAAGAGGTGGTTCTCATTTCTCCACCGCTTGTAGTGTTTCGCCGCCGATCCTTTCAAAGGAACCTCCGTTACTTATGTTCCTGACGTCGCCATCTCCCTCTCTCTCTTTCGCAGCGAGTGAAGTGTGTTTTTTGTTTCTTCTTTGGTTTATGAATACTTTAACTTCTGGTCTCCTTCGTTTAAATAGAGAATGTAACTGTTAAAACGTAAACATGTTTCTTCTTCTCCATTAGATATTTTTATTTTATTATTATTATTATTACCACGATTCTGTCATCTTGGACTATTATATTGCAAACTGGATTTTTTAGAAAAACAATGGCCATGCGTTATTATTCACAAGTAAGTCTAAATTTACTGTGCCTAAAAGTTAAAAGTTTACGTTAATTTGAATTGTGTAGTGTTTCATGTTTACCAAGTTCTTATCTTAAAAAATAAAAAATTTGGATGATTATTGATATGATTTATATCTTGAAGTCGGAACATACATTATCAATTACACTTTCACTGAAACCTCTCGCCAAAACTATATATTACATGCCTAAAATCATAATCAAGCCATATAATAAATAATCTTTTTAGCGAGGCAGGTAACAATCACCATCGTCTTTCTACAAAGAGAAAATAGGTGAACCGATAAGAATTAAACCTGGCTGAAAATGAGGGCATTATAGCGAACGAGATAAGCTAACCAACCGTATACGACCACTGTACGATCTAGTTCGATTAAAAAGCCTAATTGTCCAATAGGCACATGTTGCCAAAATCTGAAAAAAGATTGTCACTTTATCGAAAGGTGGTTAAAAGGTGGGATATGGTTATTCTATGAAAATTCCCCATTTTAAAAAGTGTTTTGAAACCTGTGAGCAAATAGGATTATATAGGGTTAGAACGTGAGTTATTTGGTTAAAGTAGTGTTAATCCGATCAATCCGATCCGATTTGAACGAAACAGATCCAAAAGCCGACCACATGTTAATATGGGATGATGGGAATATTCAAATCAAATGAACCAGAGATTGAGGTTTTGTTTAAACCAGGGATAATTGGGTCTCGATGATGTGGTGTTGAAACGGAGCCGTTTTGATTAACTTCCAAGATGATGAATTGAATCTCAGACATGGACGAACATGAAGGGTGCAAATGGACAACCCTCAAATGAATGACAGAATGAGATAAAAACAAATTGATGGAAAAATTAGTGGATAAAAACTTCTCTTATTTTTCTCTTCTTTGTTTATCTCACTAACGTGAAAAGAGACGAATAATATATTTTACATTTTCAACCCAAATTATAAAATTTGGGATGAATCTAGTTTAAGCGGTCGAATCCATTTTGAATTGATAAATGTATTGCTTGTGAAGTAGGAAATTTGGTTTGAATCTATTTTTCATCGAACAGTGCGAGATGCGAATAATACTCCTAAAACATATGAATAAAATAGATTTTTGGCATATTTGGTTTTCTATATTACCCCCTTCACGTTTAAGGTTTGCATATATTTGATGTCTACATTCCGTTTGTTTGTTTTTTTTTTCTTTTAATTTTGACAGCGCTCCGTTATGTTTGATCTCAACACTTTTTTTTCTTGTTTTGGTCCGCCGCTAAAGCATGAAAATGTGTCCAATGGAGCTAACGCGAAGTGCTTGACTTAAGAATCGGTTTGGGAAGTTATTACTAATGCTGATGAAATTTTTGGATTTTGTCGAGCTGATAGAAGCGTTTTATCTTTGATCAATCTAAGACAGTAAGACGTGTGAGTGAATGTTTTACTCTTTATTTAACTTTTGAATAAGTTTTACGTCTCTAGTCCACGATCGGGCTGTAAAATAGATTGAAGATAATTGCAAATAATTCAAAATTTGACGAGATCGCAAATCGAATAAGAGACGAAAGTTATTGGCCGAACGTTTTCCACGGTGTTTCTGTCCCAACGACAGAAATTCAATAAAAGTATCCTCTGAGGAGTATTCGACAATGAATTTAATATGTCTAGAACGATCAATAATGTAGTATTTTGTTGTAAAGCGTTGAAAAAATATCTTAACGCAACTTAATTGTTTACGTAGGAATCATGTCACTATGTATGCATATTAACTTGATTTCATTTGTCTATAAGAGGTTTTGCAAACGATGTAAAACATTACAAACGTTACAATATTACAACAATTTTTATATAATAAAATCTCTTTTTTCTTATATAAATATATCCGGATTCTGCGGATGCGATAAGATTTTTTTCGGTAATATATCTATATAAATACCGTATTCACAACACGTTATCAGCACGATCATCTTGATCGTTATATTACCGCTCACGTCGTCGGATACTATTTACGACGGAAATTACCGACACCGAAAATCACTATTCACACCAAAACTCATCGTTACCACCGTGAGACATTGTTCAAGCCGAAGAACTGTTCATGCCAGAAAATACTATTCATCCCCGGAATCACTATTCACTCTATTATCTTAAATCAAACGGTAAGACATCTGGTTAATACTGGGGGTGAGTCATTTTTTTAAATAAAATAAATATATATATTGTAGGCAAACTGGCGCCGCTTAAATAAATTTGGACAAGTGGTTGTTTAGCACACCACTATTTATTTCGAATGACGTCTAAGACGCCTTACACTCTACTTAATATAATATTGACAAGTGGTTGTTTAACGCACCACTATTTATTCCGAAAGACGTTTAAGACGCCTTACATTCTATTTAATATAATACTGATAAGTGGCTGTTTAACGCACCACTATTTATTTTGAAGGACGTCTAAGACGTCTTACGCTCTATTTAATATTACTGAACAATTATACAGTAGGCGAACTGGCGCCTATTTAAACGAATCTGGTAAAGTGGTTGCTAAATGCACCATTATTTATTCTGAAGGATGTCTGAGACACCTTATATTCTGAATTTTATTTTTCTGTTTTACTGATTAATATTATTGGATGGTTGAGCCACCTTATAATTTGCATATTCATTTAATCATACCATCATAATATCATTTTTAATATTATTGAATTAATCATAAGTTGTTTATCTGAATCTAGTAAATTAATTGATCGCATGTTAGAAAATTTCTGATCGATTTTTTAAAATCTCCAAAGGTCATATTGCTTTACTAACGGTTAGGAACAATATTTTTTCAATCTATAAATATACTCTCTCATTTACCCATTCATCCACACCAATCTTATTCACATAATAAATTTGCTTAGATTTTATTTGTAAAATGATTCGCATATCTCTAATGTTTTGTTTTGTTTTAATTATTGTTGGTATTTTTGGCCTCTTAGCTAGGGAATTTACCCGCGGAGATTTTGCCTTATGCATGAGTTTAGTTTTTTATGCGGTATCTCTCTTTGTAATCGCTTTATTTATTTAATATGTAATCGGTTTAATAACCATTCTAGTAAAATTATATTTTGTTTATGTTTTTAGATAAAAATCAAATGACAAATATTGAGAAGCTTCGCTTCCCCGCTCTCAAAAGTTTTTTTGCAAACTACATACCATGGACCACCAATATGGGCATATATCTTGGTTGGAAAAATTGAGAGATACCATTAAAGTGTAAAACGCTTCGCTTCCTGATGAGAAAGCGAAGGCTGTAATGTTCCTGAGGAAACATTTAGATGAAAATCTAATTCACGATTATATACAAGTAAAAGACCCAGAAGGGTTATGGAAAGCTCTTAAGGAAAGATTTGATAATCAGAAGAAGATAACTCTCCCACATGCTCTGGATCAATGGGCAAAATTGAGGTTTCAGGATTTTGAAAAGGTGGAGACATTTAATTCTGTTATGTTAAGGATAGCAGCACAGTTGGAATATTGTGGCAAACCTATCTTGGAAGCAAAAATGTTTAAGAAGACATATCTCACCTTTCATAAAGGCCATTATATCCTGCAAGAACAAAACAGAAACCGCAGATATAAAAGGTTCTCAGAGTTAATTGTGGCTCTCATGATAGCTGTGAAGAATAATGAACTTCTCATCAAGAACCACAACGCTCGACCTGCGGGAACCAAAACATTCCCTGAAGTGAATGAAATGGAAACAAAACATCCAGAAAGGAGAAATCAAACAAATCCGGGACGTAGCCGTCGATTTTACCGTGGACATGGTAAATTCAATACTCCAAAAGAAAGGAAGTCCTTTAAATGGATCCGACTTGAACAATCTTCCAAAGGGAAAGAAATTCAAGAAAATACCACCCTGAAGCCTGAAGGCATCTGTTACAGATGTAAATCCAAAGGACATTGGTCTCGAGTGTGTCGTATACCTCCACATCTTTGTAAATTATACAAAGAGTCACTCAGAGGCAAAGAAAAGGAAGTGAATCTCACTGAAAATTTTGAGGGAGCAACGTACCTCGATGCCTCTAACTTTGCCAATGAGCTCGACTAGACCATTCCTATAAATATGTAAAACGATTGTAGTGAAAGTGCTGAACAGTTTCCAGTTATGCCATAAATAATTATGTATTTTAGTTGTTTGAACAACAATGTTATTTTCAAAATAAATAATGTATGATTGTATGTTTTTATTAATAATAATTGCTGTGTGTTTTTATTAATACTAATGTTTATTACAGAAATGGATCATAATGCAAAGGAAGCAATATACAAAGAAATGGTAAGAGAAATTTGTATACCAGATAGTGGAACAACGCACACTATTCTGAGAAACAAAAGATATTTCTCTTATTTAAAATCCAAGAATATAATGGTCAAAACAATATCAGGTCTTGCAGACGTGATTGAATGATTTGGTAAAGACAATTTTGTATTACCAAATGAAACAAAATTTTCCATAAATAACGCTTTATATTCTCCAAATTCTAAAAAGAATTTATTGAGTTTTAATGACATATATCTTCAAGGATATGATACTAAGTCTACAAGTGAGAATGAAAAGAAATATATGTATATATTTTCCGATGAATCGGGAAAAAGGGTTATTAAGGAAAAATTACCAAAACTTTCTTCTGGTTTGCATCAAACATATATAGATGCAATAGAATCACATCTTGTGGTCAAAAGAAATCTAGAAGATTTCATATTATGGCATGACCGCCTTGGTCATCCAGGCACCACAAGATACGGAGAATAATAGAGAACTCACATGGTCATTCCCTAAAAATCTAGGAGATTGATATGGGAAATAAAACAACATGTGTTGCATGTTCTCTTGGAAAATTAATTATAAGGTCATCACCACTCAAGGTTAATAAAGAATCACCAAAGTTCTTTGAACGAATTGAAGGCGATATTTGTGGACCCATACATCCACCATGTGTACCATTCTATTATTTTATGGTCCTGATGGACGCATCCAGCAGATGGTCACATGTTATTCTATTATCATCTCGCAATATAGCATTTGCGAGATTTCTAACTCAGATAATCAAACTGAAGGCACAGTTTCCATATTATCACATTAAAAGAGTTAGATTAGACAATGCTGGTCAATTCACATCTCAAGCATTTAATGATTACTGTATGGTAACGGAAATTGAAGTTGAACATCCTGTAGCTCATGTTCATACACAAAATGGGTTGGATGAATCATTGATTAAACGACTGCAATTAATTGTAAGACCATTGATAATGAAATAAAAAAAAACTCCCAACATCTGTATGAAGACATGCTATCTTGCATGCAAAAGCATTAATTCGGATAAAACCAAGTGCATATCATCAATATTTCCCATTACAATTAACATTTGGTCGAGAACCAAATATATCTCCTCTAAGAATTTTTCGTTATGCGGTATATGTGCGTGTAGCACCACCATAACGTATAAAGAAGGTTACGAATATATATTGGTTGTGATTTTCCATCAATTATACGATACCTAGTTACACAAACATGAGATGTTTTTACAGCATGTTTGGTCGATCGTCATTTTAACAAGAAAATATTCTCGGTTCTAGGGGAAAATATAAACAAGTTGGAAAGGATATCAAATGGTGTGTACCATCATTGTTACATCTTGATCCACCTACCAAACAATAAGAACTGGAAGTTTGACGGATTATAAATTTGCAGAATATTGCAAATCAGCTACCTGATGCTTTTGCAGATACCAGAACGGTAACTAAATCACACATACCAGCTGCAAATGCTCCTGCTCATATTGAAATACCACATAAAGGTGAAAGAGCAGATGATAGATGTGAGTCTAAAGAACGCCTGAAGCGTGGTAGACCTGTTGGTTCTAAGGATAAAAATCCTAGGAAAAGAAAAGAAGCTGAAAAACATAGTGATCCCAAAGTAACATAATGTATTTTGGAAGAAAAAAATCATGAAACTCATGAGAAACTCATAATCCTGAAGATAATCATGAGATTCTATCAACTATGCCACTAATGGAAAAACATGGAATCGACATGAAGTTGATAATATCGATGACGTTTTCATATATATTATTGCAAAGGAAATATGTGATGAAAACGATAATTTAGAGACAAAGTCTGTATATCAAAGCCAGAAAAGACATGACTGGCCAAAATGGAAGGATGTTATACAAGTCTAACTTGATCCGCTCAATAAACGAAAAATATTCGAACCTATTGTACTCACACCTAAAGATGTGAAACCGGTAGGATATAAATGGGTATTCGTTCGAAAACGAAATGATAAAAACGAGAATATGAGATATAAAGCTCGCCTCGTAGCTCAAGGTTTTTCTCAAAGACCCGGAATTGATTACGAGGAAACATATTCTCCCGTTACGGATTCAATAACATTTAGATTCCTGATGAATCTAGCAGCTAAAGAGAATTTAAAAATACGTCTCATGGATGTTGTCACAGCTTATCTGTACGGATCATTATATACTAATATCTATATGAAAATTCCTGATGGGTTCAAAATGTCAGAAACATTAAGTTCTAAACCCAAAGAGTTATGTGCAATAAAATTGCAAAGATCATTATAGGGGCTAAAATAATCTGGGTGTATGTGGTATAATCACCTTAGTGAACACCTAATAAAATAAGGATATGAGAACAATCATATATGCCCATGTGTTTTCATCAAGAAAACAACATCCGGATTTGTATTAATCGCGATATATGTTGATGATCTGAATAAGATTGGAACTCTGAAGAAAATACAGGAAACATCAAATTATTTGAAAGGAGAATTTGATATGAAAGATCTCGGACAGGCAAAATATTATCTTGGCCTATAAATCGAACACTCCCAAAAGGGTATATTTGTGCATCAATCCACATATACCAAAAGAGTGTTAAAAAGATTTAAAATGGATAAACCTACTTCTCTCAGCACCCCTATGGTCGTGAGAACATTGAATACTGATAATGATTCATTCCGACCACCTAAAGAAAATGAAGAAATACTTAGCCCATAAGTGTTATATCTAAGTGTTGTTGGAGCCCTTATGTATCTGGCAAATTGTACCAAACCAGATATATCATTTGCCATTAATCTTTTAGCAAGATATAGTTCATCTCCTACTCGAAGACATTGGAATGGGATTAAACATTATTTTATCCTAACAATTCAAATGGTCAAATGATTGGTTTTGCAGATGCAGGATATTTATCAGATCCACACAAAGCTCGATCACAGACAGGATATGTGTTTACGATCGGAGGCACTGCTATATTATGGCGTTCGCAGAAACAGGTGCTTGTAGCTACTTCTTCAAATCATGCCGAGATCATCGCCCTCCATGAAGTAAGTAGAGAATGTGTATGGTTGAGATCGATAAGATAACACATTCAATCAAGCAGCGGAATTCACGTAAACACAGAACCAACAATCTTTTATGAAGATAATGTTGCATGTGTCGTTCAGACGAAAGAAGGGTATATAAAAAGTGACAGAACCAAACATATCCCTCTTAAGTTCTTCGCATACACTCAAGAGCTTGAGAGAATAAGGACATTGAAGTAAAATATGTCAGATCATGCGACAACGCTGCAGATCTTTTCACAAAGTCACTACCTACCTCGATGTTCAAGAAACATGTCCACAATATTGGAATGCGTCATCAACTAGACATATGATATGACATAATCGTCATTCGAGGGAGAGCTTGCGTGTTGCATTCTTTTTACCTTATGAGGTTTTATCCCACTGGGTTTTCCTATAAGGGTTTTTAACGAGGCAACAAAGAAGATAAATAGAAAACGCAACGCAAGTGACATTGGTTTCCAAGGGAGAGTGTTGTAAAAGTCAAATGAAGGCAGCGTCGAAGAAATATCTTAACGCAACGTAATTGATTACATAATATTGTGGAGCCCACTGTCACTATATATGTACAGTAAACTCACTTCATTTGCCTATAAATAAGAGGTTTCGCAAACGATGTAAAACATAACAAACATTACAATATCACAACAATATTTATATAATAAAATATCTTCTCTTATATAAATATATCCGGATTCTGCGGGTGCGATAAAATTTTTTCGGTAATATATCTATATATATAAATACCGTATTCACAACACGTATTAATTAATATGTCTAGAAAATGTTTTTCTTTTGGTTCTAGAGACTTTTTCTTATACGTGACAACCCTTTCCCTTTCAAGCTAACAAAGTCTCTTAATTACGTGAGAAAAAAAAACAAAATATTAGGTGGTTCTTCCTTGCATTGCGCATGATTATTTTTTTATCAAATAATTTAAGTATAGTTTAAAATACTAGTTTATCATTAAATTTTAGAATAAATATGCATGATAAATGTAACCCTTTCAAATTACTAATATTAGTTAATCTGACCATTTTTTAATTACTAAGGTTCTTCATTCATGTTTGTGTTTATTGTGTGCATCGCTTACTTTACAAATTAAAATAATTATGTAAATGTGAAAATTGTATGATTTATTTCACGATTAAAAGATTGTATGAGTTTTTTAGTAATCTACAAACATGAATTTTTAATTAAAAATCTACAATTCTATTTTAATTGTTTTTATTTTTTTTAATGAAAGGATCTTATTTGAATCTTATAATATCTTGTATTTTTATTATTTCTATTAATTATATTATATAATTATACTAAGTATCTTTAAGTAAATATATATCTAATACTAATATACAACCTAATAGAAATATATAGAATAGAACCTAATAGAAATAGAATAAAAAAATAGGTACAACAAATGCCAAACTAAATAAATGGACTTATTCATCTTTCAAAATAAAATAGATGTATCATAATCCCCTTGTTAGATTTATTATTCTTTTTGTCTTATATCTTATATATAGTCATTAATAAAGAAAAAATTTTATTCCATTACAAACTTCTAAAAAATTGATTAGAATCTGAAAAGAGCTCTGCACCGGTGGCTGAGTAGTGTGCATGGGCAATCAGTAATGTTGCGGGTGAAGGAGAAGATTTGACAAATGTTCTTTTGTCTCAAGGGGCTTTGCCACCTCTAGCACGTATGATTTTTCCTGACAAGGGTTCAACAGTAAGGACAGCTGCATGGGCATTGTCAAATCTGATTAAGGTGTGGAAAAACGTGGCGCGCATTTGGTCACATTCGTTATAATTTATAAGCCTTTTTACACACTACTTTCACCATGCCTTAATATAGGGACCTGAGCCAAAGGCAGCAGCACAACTTGTTAAAGTCGATGGGATACTGGATGCAATTCTTCGACGCTTGAAGAAAACGTGAGAAAATTTACATCTCTATTAATTCCAACAACTTCTTAGCGTGTTGTAGTGTCTTGCTTCTTGCCATCGATATTCTATTATTCAATTTTGGTAGATATTCCATTGCGGGTAAACAGGTCAATGTACTGCTGCGTATCGATCCTCAGGTATGGTTAAATTTTTAATGTTTTAGCATCATGTTTTAGTTTTTATAACATAATTGTTCAACACAGCTTGGTTATGAGTGAGCTTTTTTGTTTTGTTACATTTTTTAGGTGCATCCATATGTAGCTAGTTACTGGGACAAGAACTCAAAGTTTGGATCAAGAACGAGAAGCTATAATGGTTTCTGGATGAGGGAGGTGAAGGCACATCCCAAAGTGCTGGAGCTTGTTGGAGCTCATTGCCATCTAGGCTCTACCATTACCAAGGTAACTCCAATTATAGTTGCTTTAAGTTGTGTTTATATTTACCCAGATGAATACAGATTGCTCTCTGTTCATGGTTTTCTCATTCACTAGAACTTGATCGATGTTAGGGCAACAAGGAGAGGAAAGGAATATGTTGGAAAAGTGTTTTATTTTTCTTGTTGGAAAAGTGTTTCTGAAATTATTTAAAAGCTATAAGAAACTTGTGTTGAATCCCCAAAACCATAGACCTATAACTTTTTTTCTTTAATTTACGAAACTGTTTCTTTCAATAGATAAGTTAAGGGAAAAATGGCAAAAAACTACTCAACTTTCAAAAATATCAATTTTGGTACGCGAACTTTCGCGATCACATTTTAAAACATGAACTTCTGTTGACTGCAGAACAAAATCTCAACTTGCTTTGACTTTGCCGATCTAGACACTCTGTTAAGTGAGTTAACCTAGCAAATTACCGCCGTTTATGTCTCGTTAAACTTTGGTTAAATCAAAACGGTGCGTTTTCATAAAAAGCTTAAAAACACATAAATCCCCAAATAAACTCGCGACCAAACCCTAAAAAAATCCCATTTCGATTTCATCTCCTTATCCCTATCCCCAAATCGATTCTTAGTGTAAAACCTAACCCCCAAATCGATTCATCATCAAACGCTAAGCCCCAAATCGCATTCGCCCATCTCGATTGAAGGCATGGGAAAGAAGAAGAGCAATCGGCAAAAGCGTAAACCTCCGAGAAAGGTTCCGAGAAAGGATCCGGCGAATCTCGTTCCAGCTTTTGATGATGATGGTCAACCCTGTTTTACAAGCCGTTGAACATGTTCGACCCACCCACTTTGTATCTCGAAGAGCCACCGGTTCAAGAGGCTACCAATGGAGAATAGAATCAGGTTGGAGGTGTTGCACTTATTCTAGGAGAATCACGGGTTGAAGATGATGCAATTGGGGAAGAGTCACGGGTTGGAGAAGAGACACGGGTTGAAGATGGTGGAGGCTACAATTCAGATCGCGAGCGTGACCCTATAAATGAAGACGATTGCGAGGTACAATCTGATTGTGATTTAGATATAGAGGAAGAGAATTGCAATGATATTAGGGAACAGTTTGGAGTCGATGAAAAAGATGGTGTTGGCAGTGGAGACGATATAAACTGGGAAGATGATAAGATTCCAAAACCTCTATCCAGTAGTGACGATGAAGGAGAAGGAAGACAGGACGATGTTGCTGATGTAGAGCCTGAAGATCCAGAAGAAATTCTTAAACTTGGGAAGTATTTCAATACGGTAGAAGAGTTCAAGCTTGTCGTGTTAAGGTACTCACTGAAAACACGGTATGATGTAAAGCTTTATAGGTCTGAGTTAAGCAAGATTGGTGCAAAATGTACAGACATTGACCCTCACTGCCCATGGAAATGTTACGTATCATATGAGAAGAAGAAGCACAAGATGCAAATAAAGATCTTTGTCAGTGTTCATACGTATGTCAGATCAGGATACAGTAAGATGTTGAAGCAAGGTACAATTGCTTGGTTGTTTCAAGAAAGGCTGAGGCTAAATCCTAAGATAACCAAGCAAGAGATGGCTGCTGAGATACATAGAGAGTACAATCTAATAGTTGGTGAGGAAAAATGTGGGAAGGCAAAGACACAACTGGCCAAAGAAAGGAAACAATCTCATGAAGACCATTTTTCCCGAGTGTGGGGTTACCAAGCTTAGGTGTTGCAATCCAATCCGGACTTCATCTTTGAGATAAAGACTATACCAGAGCCATCAATTGGGAGCAAGCAAAGATTTTTCCGTTGCTACATTTGTTTTAAATCGCAAAGAAAGTCATGGAAGCTGACATGTAGGCCTATCATAGGGATAGATGGTGCAATTCTAAAATGGGACATAAAGGGATATCTACTAGCTGCGGTTGGAAGAAATGGCGATAATAAGATAGTTCCCAAATAGTGTAGGCCTATCATAGGGATCGATAGCTCACAAGAACATTGATTGATTTCATTATACTAGTCTCACAAACACACGAAAACAAAAAACCAAACAGACTACTTTGCATTTGATTTCACAAACACAAAGACACAAACCAAACCGACTAAACCCATCCACATCAACATCCGAATTTGTCTTTGCTCTCTTGAACATCTCGATTAAGGTCATGGATCATCTTCTTCATCTCCTTATACTCGTGCTTTCCATTAGTAAGCTCCTCAAAGAAAGCATCCTCAAACCACTTAAATAAGTGGTTCTATTACGAGATTTCAATTGAAAAAAAAAAAACCAAATTCATTTGAACTGACGAAATGATGAAATCGAATACACATAATCAAATCAACACTTACATCTCTTTTATTTGCCTGTGAGTTCATCTCTCGTTTACTAATACATCTGAAGAATGGGCGCCCATGATTGTCTTGAGTTTTTGAGGTGAAATTGGTTACATCCATTCCACAAGAACATTTCGAAGGAATCCCTCGACATTCATCAACAGATATTGCTTCGAATTGTGTCGGAGATGATAAAATTGGAGTGTGTTCTTCACGATAAGGAGATGAAATCGAATTGGGATTTTTTTTAGGGTTTGGTCGCGAGTTTATTTGGGGATTTATGTGTTTTTAAGCTTTTTTTCAAAACGTACCGTTTTGATTTAACCAAAGTTTAATGAGACATAAACGGCAGTAATTTGTTCTGTTAACTCACTTAACGGAGTGTCTAGATCGGCAAAGTCAAAACAAGTTGGGATTTTGTTCCGCAGTCAACAGAAGTTCATGTTTTAAAATATGGTAGCGAAAATTCGCATACCAAAATAGCTATTTTTGAAAGTTGAGTAGTTTTTTGCCATTTTTCCCAATAAGTGTGACGAAGGGTTCTTTTTGTGAGATGTTCAGATGAGCAGCTAATCCCACCAATGTCATCAAAGTCTTAGAACAGTGGCATAATTGGAATCTCTCATCTCCTTGCCACTCCCGATGATGTAATATAAAAAAGGATAACAGGACTGCTAAAAACAAAGCTTTCCCGAGTTCTCGATCTGCAATGAATGAATCAAATGAGATGTGCTTGCGGAAAAAGACAAAGACAAGAATTAATCTCACTTCAATTAACGACAGTTATGCTTCAGATATATTCATGAAAGTTATCCAAATTATCACTCGATATGATCATGCTCGTTTGTATGCTTCAGATATTGCAGAAGTTCAAGCATGAAATGTTATTGAAATGCTCGTTTCTTTTATAAGTGCTCAAGATTTTTTATATCGTCGCCGAGTTTGTTCAAGTAGTTTTCTCCCTGTTGATAGTTGGATCTAAATGAACTAATTTATGAAGCATGTTGTTGGACCTATATAAATAATGGAACATGATGAAATTGTTTAAGATTCTTTAAGATGAAAAGTGCCTAAGAAAGAGCAAGTTCAAGCAATAACAAAGCAACTGGTAACACGTTTTTAGTCATACATCTAATAAATAAGAAACATATGTTTTAAGTATCAACAAGAAGCAAACATAAAAACCAAACATGCTTGGCTTTAAGGAGACGAGTTATCAGAGCTGCAAAAAAAAAAGAAAAAAATATATATTTATATATATAAATCATTATAAAAGATAGTTGAGATTTATCGAAATATAATAAAATTACATATATTAGTATTATTACAGAAAGAAAAAACCTTTAACTCAACAAACTCAATGATCAAACTAGGGTGTCGGCCAAAGTAAAGAAAACCGCGATCACCATTATCCACATCACTACCACTGTCCTGGAACTCCCAGAATTTAGTTCCATGAATGTCTGTAATACAATCTGTTCATAACATTACGCGATAATCACTGTCCTATGCATAACTAAGTGAAATGTACATTATTTTCACCAACCACCCCTTATACATTATTGTCGTTCAACAACTTAATACACATAATTTTTTTAAAACTGCATATTTAATATTTTAAACTTTAAACCTGACATAGAAACACTAAATTGTATGTTCATGAAGACCAAAATAAACTTTTTTTAGCTAATTTACCTTTTTTGTAAGTAACATTTATTTGTTTATTTTGTTAGTTTAATTAGAAATCGTAACAAGACACATAATATAATAGCATGTACTAATAATATAATGTGTAAAAAAAACCTGTCACGAGCATGACATGAACATTGAGATGGGAGCTCTAGGATTTGCCTCATATGCTGCCCATTCCTCACCAGTTGGTTTATATGCTTCCTACAACAAAAAAATCAATTAAGGTGTTGTCACGTGAAATAATCAATTATAGTAAAAATTTAAAGAAAGAAATTTTACCTTTCCTCATATATTTTGACTATAGCTATTAAACCATAACACTGATGCTGCTAGAGTCGCAACCAAAGCTTTTTCTTCAATTGTTTCATCCCAAACTTCAGGCAAATAATAGTTGTCGTGATGGACTACCATATCTCTTATTTTGTGTACCGGTTTGTCTGAAGATGTAGTACTTCCTTTTACATTTAAGAAAAACGTGAGCGGACAATGTTCCTCCGCAACAATACCCGCTCTAAGAGCCCTTGATGCACTCTCTAAGCAATCAATGTTGTCCTCAGTGTTGATGGCGTTTCCATCCGTCTCAGCAAAACGAGTATTTGTGTGGGGAGTAAACATTTTTGCGAGGCCAATTACAACAAGGGAAACTATGTTCAATCCATCATGCGCGAAGTTGCAAGTACTCTTGGGTGTAATTTGAAGGTATGGTTATTTGTTTTTAATCATCTTCATTCAGAAATCTCTAGCTTCCATATGATTATTTGTCTCGTTTTTTATTTTGATTTTTGGAACTTGTTGCTTGTTGCTAATGTGCTTTTTATTTTTTCACGATGTATACAAAAAGACCCATTGGCCTTCTTATGAATATTTAACAATCGATTTAATGAGTTAAATCGCCTCAACTTTCTTCTCACTTGCTAAAAGAGGAACCAACCATCTCCTAAAAGAGGTAGAAAGTTCCATTATCGGCAGATATCAGTTGCACGAAATTTGATCACTAAGAAAAGCGTTGGACTTGTATCATATTTGAGATGTATAACAAAATTGATCACTAGAAATTTAATTTCATTGTCACATTTAGGGGTGTCAAAATGGGTAAACCAAACCAAACCAACTCATACTCACATTGATTTAGTGTTTAATGGGTAATGAGTTAACCAAACTCATTTAGCAAATGGTTTGGGTAAATCCATAAACCATATAAATTAATGGGTTAATGGTTTAAATGGGTTGACCCATTTAATAATTTTGTTATAATTTAAATAATAATCATAATTAATAATTAATAACTATCATAATTAATAATTAATTTAAATAATTATGATCATCATCATCATCATGATCACCATCATCATGATCATCATCATCATTGATAAATTCGGTTATTTAGATTTTTTGCAATTGTGGAATCGAGTTTTTTGCAAAAAGTTGTGAAACGTAATTTGGGAAAATATGGGAAAATGCGGACTCGTATTTATGGCGGAAAAATATGGACTCGTGTTTTTTGGCGGGAAAATACGGATTCGTGTTTATGAAACCGTGTTTTGACGGGAAAATTATGAAACCATGTTTTTGGTGGRAAAATTATGAAACCATGTTTTTGGCGGGAAAATTATGAAACCGTGTTTTTGGCGGGAAAATTATGAAACCGTGTTTTTGGCGGGAAAATTATGAAACCGTGTTTTTGGCGGGAAAATTATGAAACCATGTTTTTGGCGGAAAAATTATGAAACCGTGTTTTTGGCGGGAAAATTATGAAACCGTGTTTTTGGCGGGAAAATTATGAAACCGTGTTTTTGGCGGGAAAATTATGAAACCGTGTTTTTGGCGGGAAAATTATGAAACCATGTTTTTGGCGGGAAAATTATGAAACCGTGTTTTGGCGGAAAATTATGAAACCGTGTTTTTGCGGGAAAATTATGAAACCGTGTTTTTGGCGGGAAAATTATGGAACCGTGTTTTTGGCGGGAAAATTATGAAACCGTGTTTTGGCGGGAAAAATATTAACTCATGTTTTTGGCGGGAAAAATGCGAACTCGTATTTTTGGCGAAAAAATTGTAGTATGATGATGATATGGTGATGATGATATGATGATGGTGAAATATGATATGGCGATAATGATATGATGATGTTAGTATGATGGTAATGATTATACTAAGTATGATATTTTAATGGGTAAATGGTTAATCATAAACCATTCAATGACCCAATATATCGTAAACTTTCCATATGAATTACTTGATCGTCCATCAATATTGACTTCTTCATTTAACTAAATCATTGGAGGATCCAAATAATATGACCATTAGGGTTAATGAGTCGGATCGGATTGGGTCGATCCATTAGGTTTGACCCATTTTGACACCCCTAGTCACATTTAACTTGATGCTTGTTGGTTATTTAACAAAGTTGATAAGTCTTAATTTAGTGTTTCATCGATAGTTAGATAGTTTTAATTTCAGACCTGGTTTTGAAAGTAGAACTCTAGAACTGAACGACATGATCAAAGAACGACGTGAACTTTTTTGTTTGCTAGAGAGAGAGAAAATAAAGAAGGAGAAATTCTCACCATTTACACATGTTAAAAGGTTAGAATTCATCTCTCACAAAATTCAATAATTTTTCTATCAAATTCCTATCAATTAACATTGGCATACAAAACTAAAAATCATAGATAGAATTGAAAAATTAACAAGTTAAATAACACTAGAATTTAAAATATTTTGAAAGAATTTCATAAATACTTAATCTAATATTACAAAATATTTAAAAAATTAGAATAGCACTAGAATTTAATATTCTATTATATTCTCTTAAACTCTTTCATCTACTAACCCCTAGATTTTTTTCTCTTTTAAAAGAGAGAATGTATCTACTATATTTTACTTAAGAGTCTTTATTATGTAATTGCTCTTATGTAATTGGTTGTTATATTTTGATTGCTTTTGATCATCATTGTTACCTAAGAGTCTTTATTATGTAATTAATTGTTTCAGTTTGATTGCTTTTCATCATCATTGTGTCATAGACTTAGGTACACTATCGAATTATCCAGAGGTTTGTATTTTTTCTTAGGTAAATGACGACACAATAAATTTATCCAATTGAGTTTACTAATAATAAGGTTTTCTTAAGTCTCACGAGTTTGCTGACTTTCTTCGGTCTCCTATTACCTCAAAATAAAATCCTAGTTTGATGTCTTTTTTTTGTTTTTGGACCAAATGCTCAACCAATGGAACTAAGGTCGGATATTTACTTTTAATGTTAAAAAAAAAAAAAAGGATGAATGAGAAAATAAAAGTTAAAGCCATAACGAAATTCGTTTTCACTTTTCAGGCACATGCTCTTATTATCTACACCTAGGTAATGCCCGTGCGGAATAAAATATTTATAATAATTTTTTAAAAATTAATAAATTAAATAAATATTTTAAATATTTTAATAGTATATTATTGTATAAATAATTGAAATCTATAATTTAGGAAATAATAAAATCATCTATAATTTTATAAAATATTTACTTATTTGATTTTCCTTAAATAAATAAATCTAATTTAAGTAAGATTATAATATTTAAAATAAAGACTAAACTATTCTGTTTAAAAAATTATAATTTTTTTTTGGTAATATGATGTAATTTGTAAGGTTAATTGTATAAGTTTTCTATCCAAATATAGGGGATCATTAATTCTATCAACTCGCAAATTCCAAATTATTTTACATCCGACTTAACCTCGTCGTACCCATCTTCTTAGCTATCTCCCTAAGTACAAACTTCATAACTTTCCCCGTCGAAGTCTTAGGCAGCTCATCCATAAATGACACAGTTTTAGGAACCATATACCTAGGCATCTTCTTCCTACAATACTCTATCAACTCCTCCTCCGTCGGTGGTCTCCGACTCAACCCATCTTTCAAACTAACAAAGGCACACGGCGTCTCTCCCCAAAACTCATCAGGTCTCGCCACCACCGCCACTTCATTTACCGCCGGATTCGTATACAAAACCGCTTCAACCTCCACGCTACTCACATTCTCTCCCCCCGTAATAATTATATCTTTTGATCTATCCTTAATCTCTAGATAACCATCTGAGTGAATCACACCAACATCTCCGGTGTAAAACCATCCCTTCTTTAGAGCTTTCTCTGTTCCGATCGGATCTTTTAAGTAACCAAGCATGATCGAGCTTCCTCTCATCACAATTTCTCCGACGGTTTCTCCGTTTCTCTCAACGCTCCGACCCGATTCGGGATCCACCAGATCGATTTCAGTAAACCCGACGGTTCTCACTCCTTGCCGTGCCTTCAACCTCGCCCGATCAATCGCCGGTAACCGGTTCCACTGTGGCTTCCACGCGCAAGAGACGTTTAAACCGGCGGTTTCCGTTAATCCGTAACCGTGACTGATAACGAAACCGATTGATTCTGCGCGGAGGAGAACAGCGGCTGGAGGAGGAGCACCGGCGGTTAAGATATTGACGGGACGGTTTAACGGCTGAGATTCCTGAGTAGCGGATAACATGTTGAGCACCACCGGAGCTCCACACATATGTGTGACGCTGTGATCACGTATCAAACGGTAAATTAACGGCGTGTCGAATTTACGCAAACAGACGTTTGTTCCTCCGACGGCGGCTATTCCCCATGGATAGCTCCAACCGTTAGCGTGAAATATGGGTAGCGTCCATAAGTAAACCGGATTTTTCGGTACGGTCCAATCGATGAGAGAATCAATTGACATTACGAAAATTCCTCTGTGGCAGTGTACCACTCCTTTAGGAGCTGAAGTCGTACCGGAAGTGTAATTTAACACAACTGGATCCCATTCACTTTCGGGTCGGATCCATTTAAAATCCGGATCGCCTCTCTCGATAAGATCATCATAAGAGTAACTGAATTTGTTGCGATCGGCCACGTCAGCATCTCCACCTTCCTCTTCTTTATCAGCGATGAAGACTAGAATCGGCGGATCAGTGGTCATCATCGCGATCGCTTCGACGGCGAGATCGTGAGAGAAGACGTCGACGAAGAGAAGCTTAGATCCACAGTGACGGAGAAGAACAGAGACGGTGCGTGAATCGAGGCGTGTGTTGATGTTGTTGAGGATTGCGCCGGACATCGGAATAGCGAACTGAAGCTCGTACATCGCCGGAGTGTTGGGAGAAAGGACGGAGACGACGTCGGACTTTCCGATTCCGAGTGAAGACAGAGACGACGCGACGCGGAGGCAACGGAGGTTTGTTTCCTTCCATGTGTAAACGGTTTTACTTCCGTAAACGATGGAGGTACAGTCACCGTATACGGTGGCGGCTCTTTCTAAGAAACCTATCGGCGTCAACGGCGGCGAGTTAGCGGCGCATGGCTTCATTTCCTCCATCTCTGAGGTGCTCTTCTTGAGTGGTCAACTGTTTTTTTTTTTTTTTTTTGATAATATGTTCTCCTTTTAAATAAAAATTTTATCCATAAAATAAAATATAGAAAGAGTTTCGTGATTATCTAGGAGACCTAGGTGATGACAATGCAGATAAGGTTAACGGATCTTAAGCCAATCGGCGGCATGTTATGTGTCGATTCATTCCATGTATGAAAATGAATAGTTTAAGGCCTTAATTGAAAAGGCTTTTAATAAAATATTAGTAGTATGTTGTATTATGTTCCGAAAGTATTATACTATAAGAACGGTTAATTTTAATTAAACATTTGATTGGTAGAACAGTGAGCATATAGATACAAAATTATTAAAATAGATATTCTTAAATTTTTTAAGATAGAAAACAATATTTTACAAAATAGAAAAAACATAAAATTCCAAAAAATAAACAAAGATATTTTTGTTATGAAATATTTAACTTTAACCAAATCAATGTAAACAAAGAGATAAAAAAAACAAAAAAACAGAAACTGAGAGAAATTGAAAAAAAGACTAACGTGTTTGTAATGACTCTATAACTAATACTAACTAGTCCAAATATTTTCTGCAATATTGTTACGAAATCTTGACATGTATGTATCTACGTAGTGCTCAAAACGCGCGACTTCAATGAAATCAAAATTTAAAAGAATGATGTATGAGTTATGGTTTATATTAGGTTTTCAATAATTAATGGCAATATATTTTAATATTTTAAAAACCTCTAATTGTATATACATTTGATGTCTCGAAAACAAACGAATCGTAATTAACCCAATCCATTCACAAAACTAAAGGCTAAGAATGATCGAGACATCACATATTAAATACATGAGTAGTAATTTATTAAGTTTTTAATAATTAAAATCAAATATGTTTTAAAAGCCTCTAAGTCTTGAAAAAGCTCAATTAAAAAACATTAACGTGTAAAACATTAAGGAACCATCAATGCTTTACTTAATGTTTTAAAAAAATATTGTAATTGACTTTTAACTAGCATTAAACTCTAAAAAAAAAAGGTTCCCAATCAAACCCTAATTTGATTTTTTAGCGTTCATTGTAGACTAAAGTAATTGAATAATTTGACCCATAGTTTTTGGGAATTTCTTTTCACTACTAACACATTCAACACTCACACTTTATAACATTTTATAAGGATAATAAACGTGACCAATCTTACCGATCACTTTTTTGCCGTTTTGGTGTGTCTCCTTGACCCGAGTGGCAAGAGACGACCATGTGAATATTCAATATATATATTATAGGTATATTCCGTAGCTAATCTAATAACAAGATGTGGACGTGCCGGAGTGGTTATCGGGCATGACTAGAAATCATGTGGGCTTTGCCCGCGCAGGTTCGAATCCTGCCGTTCACGTTTTTTTTTTTAATTTTGAATTTAACACTTACATGTGTGATGGTGATATTAATGTATATCACCGGTTTACTTGTATAGGATTCGATTACACCGGTTTAGTAAGTTGGTTTAGTGTTAGTCAATTGTATATAAACTCCATGGTATTGACTTTTTCATTGACGATGAATAGAAAATATCTTCTCTAACAGAATGGTTCATCGCTTCTAAGATGGTATCAGAGCAATCTTCGCTCTTTCTCTGATTTTTTGGTTGATTCTTCTTCAAATTTCTTTCGATTTCACTATTTGTTAGCAGAATCGAGCTCAGATCTGTGTTTCGATTAACATCGGAAGCTTCAAATCGCATTTGTGAGCTTCGTCTTCGGTTAATTGACTCTTTTGAGCTTTGATTTCTGATTATATGGCGAAACAAGGGAGAAAAACGAGAAATCGATCAGCTACACCGGCAGAATCAGATGTTGATGGTTCGATGATGAAACAAAAAGATGGATCGTCTTCGATGACTCAACCAGAAGGAGTTATGGCTTCGGCACCTCCAAGATCATTGAATCGTGGTGATTTTGGTAAGATCTCTGTAGGAGTAGAGTCGATTGACAACGTCCATAGTCCGTATTTCTTGCATGCTTCAGATCATCCAGGTCTCTCGATTGTGTCTCATATTTTGGATGGATCGAATTTTAACAACTGGTATATAGCAATGCGAATCAGTTTAGATGCTAAGAATAAATTGGCATTTGTTGACGGTTCTCTTCCAAGGCCAGATGTAAGTGATCCTATGTTCAAGATTTGGAGCCGTTGTAATAGTATGGTGAAGGCATGGGTAATGAATGCAGTAAATCAGGAGATATATGATAGTATACTTTACTTTGATGATGCTTCTGAGATGTGGACAGACCTGTATCAAAGATTTCGAGTGAGTAATTTACCACGGAAATATCAATTAGAACAGGCTATCTGCAATCTTAAGCAAGGATCTCTTGATTTGTCTACTTATTTTACAAAGAAGAAGACTCTTTGGGAACAATTAGGTAACACAAAGACTCATACTGCAAAGAGATGCAACTGCGATCATGTTAAAGAGCTGTTGGATGAAGCAGAAACGAGCAAGATTATACAGTTCTTGATGGGATTAAATGAGAGCTTTGCGAATATCAGAGGTCAGATATTGAATATGAGGCCTAGACCTGGATTAGCTGAAATCTATAATATTCTTGATCAAGATGAGAGTCAGCGTATAGTGGGTTCAGGGAACAGGATGATACATACTCCAGCTGCATTCCAAGTTCAAGAATCGACTATTTCTGCAACTGATTCTTCTCAGATTTTACTTGCTCATGGAAATTTCAAGAAACCAAAATGTTCTCACTGTCACAAAATTGGTCATACGATTGAAAGATGTTACAAGGTGCATGGTTTTCCTCCTGGACATCCTAAATCAAAACTTGTGAATGTTGGTAGCACAAACATTGCTACTCTCAATAGTATTCCGGGTTTTTCTCAAGAGCAGAAGTTGGATAATTCTACAGACCAGTTCCAGGCAAATGTCGATCATATGAGCAAAGATCAAATCCAAAGTATGATATCCTTTTTCAGCTCCAAGCTTCACACTCCTAGTGTTACATCTTCACCTGCTAATCCTTGTGCTTCGACTTCAACCTCTGTACCTATTATCTCATCGGTATCTGGTACGTTTCTGAATCTTTTCCAACACAATCTCAATTACTATGACATGCTCATTTCCTCTATCTCTAAAGAACCGAATGTGTCTCTTAGAGCGTGGGTTATAGATTCTAGAGCAACTCATCACGTTACACACTGTAGAGATTTGTTTTCAGTTTATAAACATTTAGAGAAAACTTATGTCACCCTTCCCAATGGTTACACAGTTAAGATAGAGGGCATAGGATACATTCAATTGACTGATACTATCTCTCTTCACAGTGTGCTGTACATACCTGAATTTAAATTCAATTTGTTAAGTGTCAGTGTTTTAACCAAAACTTTAAATTCTAAAGTTAGTTTTACTGCTGATGCATGTTTTATTCGGGCAATTACACGGGAATTGATGATTGGTCAAGGTAGTCAAGTTGGGAATCTATATGTCTTGCATTTCAATGATACAAATAATACAGTTTCTTTGTCAGATGTCTCAGGTATTTCTTCTTCTTGTAATAGTGTTCTTGTTGATTCTATAACTTGGCATAAGAGATTAGGTCATCCTTCTCAGTCCAAGATAGATTTTCTTTCTGATGTACTACATTTGAAACAGATTAAAGATTATAAAAAGAATTCTGATTGCTGTCATGTTTGCCATTTATCCAAGCAAAAGAAACTCCCATTTTTGTCTCGACAAAATATGTGTGCTGCACCTTTTGAGTTAGTTCACATAGACATTTGGGGTCCTTTTAGTGTTCCTACTATTGATGGTCACAAATATTTTTTGACTATAGTGGATGATTATAGTAGAGCTACTTGGATATATTTGCTGCATGCTAAATCTGATGTCTTGCATATATTTCCAACTTTCATTAATATGGTTGAAACTCAATTCAATACCAAAGTTAAATCAGTTAGATCTGACAATGCACATGAATTACAGTTTACTAATCTTTATGCATTAAAAGGCATTGTTGCATATCATTCATGTCCTGAAACTCCTGAACAAAACTCTGTGGTTGAGAGAAAACATCAGCATCTTTTGAATGTTGCTAGAGCCCTTTTGTTTCAATCTCAGGTTCCATTAGAGTTTTGGGGGGATTGTGTTCTTACAGCCTGTTTCCTTATTAATAGATTACCATCTTTAGTCCTAGGTAACAAGTCTCCTTATGAGAAATTAACTAACAAGGCTCCCGAATATGATCTTTTGAAAAGTTTTGGTTGCTTATGTTACAGTTCTACTTCTCCAAAAGGTAGAAATAAGTTTGAACCTAGAGCTCGGGCATGTGTTTTCTTAGGATATCCATCAGGTTATAAGGGTTATAAGCTTTTAGATATAGAGACACATTCGATTTCTGTTTCTAGGCATGTGATATTTCATGAGGATATTTTTCCTTTTGTATCATCTAATATCACAGATGTTACTAAGGATTTCTTTCCTCTATTACCTTCTCCTGCTGTTCCCGATGATCATTTGCCTCTTGTGCAGACATCTTCTGATGCACATCCTCATTTTGATGTGTCATCTTCTGAGGTTTTGCTTCCTTCTGAATCAAAATCTCGCAGAAAAACCAATCCACCAAAACATTTGCAGGACTTTCATTGTTATAATAATACTCTTACTAAAGTAAAAACACCTTATCCCATCACAAATTTTATTTCTTATTCTTCTATATCTGAGCCTTTCTATGCTTTTCTTAACACTCTCACAAATACTCCAATACCATCAAAATATTCAGAAGCTAAGGATTTTAAGGTTTGGTGTGATGCTATGGGGGTGGAGATGGGTGCTATGGAAAGAACTAATACTTGGTTAGTTTGTGATTTACCTCCGGGAAAGGTTGCTATTGGTTGTAAGTGGGTTTACACTGTTAAGTATCATGCAGATGGAAGTATTGAGAGGTATAAAGCACGTTTAGTGGCTAAGGGTTTTACTCAACAAGAAGGAATTGATTTCCTTGATACTTTTTCTCCTGTAGCTAAACTTGCAACTGTTAAGCTTTTACTTGCTCTTGCACCGAAACTGAAGTGGTTTCTTAAGCAATTAGATGTTTCAAATGCCTTTCTTAATGGAGATTTGGATGAAGAAATCTATATGAAGCTTCCTCCAGGGTATGCTGAACTTAAGGGGGAATCTGGTTCATCTACTGCTGTTTGCAAGCTTTTAAAATCCATTTATGGACTCAAACAGGCATCTAGACAGTGGTTTCTCAAATTCTCCTCTACATTGATCAGTTTGGGTTTCGAAAAATGTTTTAGTGATCACACACTTTTTGTCAAACAGTGGGATGGTAAATTTCTTGCAGTCTTGGTTTATGTTGATGATATTATGATTGCTAGCACTGATGAAGATGAAGTTCTTGTGTTGACGAACCAGTTGGAATCTTATTTCAAGTTGCGAGATCTTGGTTCTCCAAAATTTTTTCTTGGTTTAGAGATTGCACGATCTCAGGCTGGTATTTCTATCAATCAACGGAAATATGTTTTGGATTTACTGGAATCCACTGGTTTTTCTGGTTGTAAACCATCCTCGATTCCTATGGAACCCAGTTTGAAATTTCGCCAAGATGCTGGTTTGAAGATTGAAGATCCTAAACATTATCGACGACTGATTGGTAAATTGCAATATCTTACAATTACGAGACCCGATATCAGTTTTGCAGTTTCAAAGTTGGCCCAGTATTCTTCAGATCCTAGAGATCCTCATTTGCAGGCTCTTTATAAAGTTTTACGATATCTCAAGGGAACTGTTGGTCAAGGCTTATTTTATGCTGCTGATGACAAGTTTGATCTTCGTGGCTATTGTGATTCTGATTTGGGTGGTTGTCTCGATTCAAGGAAGTCAGTGACTGGTTATGCAATGTTTCTTGGAGATTCATTGATTACTTGGAGATCAAAGAAGCAATCAACTGTTTCTCATAGTTCAGCTGAAGCTGAATATCGCGCCATGTTTATGGCATCTAAAGAAATGGTCTGGTTATCTCGTTTGCTGAGCGAGTTTCGTGTACCTTTTTCTCCTCCAGCATATCTTTATTGTGATAACACAGCTGCTTTACACATTGCTAGCAATCCTGTGTTTCATGAGAGGACGAAACATGTCGAATTTGATTGTCATAAAGTTCGAGAGTACATTGAATCAGGTTTGATCAAGACCATGTATGTGAGGACTACAGAGCAGCTTGCTGATGTCCTAACTAAACCGCTTTATCCAGCTCATTTTCGAGCAAATATAGGCAAGATGGGTGTTCATAACATCTTCAAACCTTCATCTTGAGGGGGAATATTAATGTATATCACCGGTTTACTTGTATAGGATTCGATTACACCGGTTTAGTAAGTTGGTTTAGTGTTAGTCAATTGTATATAAACTCCATGGTATTGACTTTTTCATTGACGATGAATAGAAAATATCTTCTCTAACAGAATGGTTCATCGCTTCTAAGAGGTGACGACAAACGCTTTAAACTTAAACGCATTTCGTTTTATCTTTCATGATTTCGGTCCCACTTCAAAACACGCTCGAAAGGACGAGTCATACAGAAACCAAAAATAAAAGCCAAAGGATGGTGACAGACGCGGTGCCTTTTTAAAGAGACGCGCAGGGATATAGCGCGTTTAACGATTTTGCAAATTTTTGGAAATTTAGCTTAGACCATCTCGTGTTCCTCTATTTTTTTACTTTAAAATAGACTAATAGAGTAAAGTTTTTCTCCAATGTATTACTCATTTTATACTCTATAAAATAATAAAGTTAAAAATTAAGTTACTCTAAATATAGAGTAATCCTATCATTTTCTCTATTTTAAAGTGAGATATAGAGTGGGTTGAAAAGGATTTTACTCTATAATAGAGTTTAAAGAAAAAAATAGAGTGGGGTTGGGGATGCTTTTATATGGATTTGTGTTCTGTTAACTGTGATATTTGGAAAATTTATTAATTTCAAAGTTTATAGAACTATATGAAGCATTTAACAGAAAATTTGTAAAACTTCAATTGTTCTAAAATAATTTACAAATAAATTTTAAAAAGAAATTACAAAAGATTTCCAGAGATTCCCTTTTCATTTATCAACAAATGTAAATGGGAAATAGCCATAAAATTATGATAACACTACATGTGATAGTGCCCTCATCTCTAGTTGCAGTATCAAATTCATTTTGATATGAATCATATGTAACGAGCTTAGATGGATTCATCATTCACTAATTAATCTGCTCTCTGCCTCTGTTCCACAACCAAAATTTCATTCTCTAATCATCTTCGAATCACCATAATAAAAACATCCTTTCTTTTACTGATGTAAAACCCAATAAAAGAGTGTGGTAACAAAACAGAGCATTGCCTGATGAAAAATCCACAAGCATATATATATATATGTCTTAACCCCTAATAATCTGTAACAAACCAAACGTATCCATGCCTCCTAAGTTTGTCTATTGCAGTCATTGAAGCTTATACTCTGTTGATACTTGATACTATGATATGGTATAACACAAAAACTACTACAAGCCAAACTTTTTACAAGACACCAAAGCAGAAGACATCATCAGGAGAATTTGCAGTTCCTTCTAAGCTTCTATCAAAAGTCTATGATGGTACTGTCCAGCGATTTCTTCGTGGTCCAAAGATGGATTGGATATCTTCAGATTGCTTCTGCATTGTAAGAGTAAAGGAAACAAAATAAGAAGACTGATTTCAAAATCTCAGCAACAAGGTACGATATTGTCTCTCAAGCAAAACCAAAACCCAAACATTGATATACAAAGATTCTTAGAATCAAGAAGTTAAATTAAGAATCAATGAGCTTGTTTCTCTTGCTAGGACAGAGACAACCTTGGCTCTCTTCTTCAGAATTGTGCTATGGTCCTATGGAATCTAAAACCCTTTTTTCACAAAGTTATTGCCTTGCTGCTATTTCACTCAATACAATTTGGGGAAAAATCTAAAACCCTAGCTAATTTCCAATACAAAATTAAGCAAATGAAAATTGCAACAAAGTACCTGCAAATCATCACGGGGTCTAGAGAAATCAACCGCACGGGGTTGAGAATCCGCGGCGGTACAATCTCGAGGCGACTCGAAGAGCGAGAGAGAAAGCTGCTTATCAGCGACACCGACATCGAAGTGGATTAACCCAGAGCTCTCCGGATCCACATGTATTCCCTTAACAGCAAACCAAAGGAACAGCTCCTTCTGCGTCACACCAGATAAATTCCCGATCCGGCCATTGGATAAAACACCGGAGATGTTGTAGTCGAAGTGGAACTGATTCTCGAATTTAGCATCGCAAGGAACAGGGAGAGTGACAGTGAAACGCCCCGTTTTAATGTCGATCGAGAAATTAGTAACTCCCTTTGGAACTATTCCGGCGGGAAGATTGCTTTCCCGGAGATAATCGTAAAAAGACGGATCCGGTAACGAGGAAACCTCAAGGAAGAGAATCGAGGAGAAGAGAGCAATGATGAGGAAGGAGAAATATCGATTTGTAGTACCCATTGAATTATAAGGAAGAAGAAGAAATCGTCAAAGCAAGAAAAGGACAGTTTCTTCAGAGAAAAGAGTTATTTCGATTTCTCTGAGGAAGAAGAAGAAGAAGAGAGGGGGTTGAAGTTGCCTCTGTCAACAAACAATCCGTTTCTTTCAAAGAGATTAATTAAATTGTTCATTTATTATTATCATCTGAAATATTATTATTTATTTTTCTTATAGGGTTTGGGCCTTATTCAGTACATGTTGGACTTGCATTTTGAAATTGGAAAATTGCAATAGAACAGAACTAGAATTCGTGTATATAGGAAATAAATAAAAACAGATCTTATGACAAAAATGTCTCATTTTTTTTTTTTTTTTCTAAACGAATAGAGAAACTAAAATACTCATTCTTCCTCACCAAACTAAGAAACCTAACAGACTTTCAGTGACAACGAAGGAAAAACATTTTTAGAGTCTCAGCAAATTGTTTTACCAAAAGCACAGAGATTGAATTTTAGTAGAGCTTCTTTTCTCCATTTCTCATGGTGCCGATTCTACGGTTGAACCACAAACAGAGGCTGTAAAACCGCAAAACATCAAATATCAGTAGAGATATCTTTCAGTTCGAACAAATTCTATATGATTAAAGCGTGAAAACACACAAAATTGTGGTTCTTAAAATAGACAAAGTCTTTCCCTTTAGTAAAGAACGAGAAACGAGTGAACTTACAGTGTCGAGGCTGACTGGCTTGCCGTCTTCTGCGACAATATCGACTACGGTTCCTGATTGGTCAGACTGAGGAGAAGAAGTTCAAGTTTCAGAATTACATCAAGAGTAGGAAAGAGGTACGGTTTTAGAATCATAATAGAATGGTTACACGCTAAGCACATGTATTCATTCAAATATAATTGAGAAGTGAAGAACAGGGTTTGGACATTGTAACCTAAAGATATCTAGAGGGCATTCATATGGAGTGTATGGACAAAAAGACAAAAAGACAAAAAAGATGGCTAAGTGGGATTGAAAAGAGAAACTACAGACTGATTCACCGTAAGTGGAAAACAAGAAAGATGGTAGTTGATGTTCCGAAGATTTAGAAAACACACCTCTATTTCATTCATTAGCTTCATGGCTTCAACGATGCACATAACTTGCCCCTTCTGTACTTTATCTCCAACCTATAGCAGCAAGAAAATCATATGATACAGATCCAGACAGTAAAATGCAACAGGCATGAATTTGCAAAAAGATCGAATATTGCTAATTATGACAAATCCCGTTCCGTTGGACATTATCGATTTAGATTTGTATATCGAGTTCGCTCTTCTTTTTTCAAATGTATTAAGCACATAACAGATTCCTGGAGTGTCCTTAGCCAAGTGAAAAGATGTTAACCTTTAACCGAAAAGCGCATGTCTTAACTTCAGAAAAGAGGTTATTTTTTTTGCTATTTAGCAAATATCCTAACCTTAATAAAGGGTGGTTCACCAGGTCCAGGACTACGGTAGAATGTGCCTGCCATGGGGCTTTTAACAGTAGGAAGCGATGATTTGGCTGGAGTAGGTGGGGATGGTGGAGGAGGGGAGGCGGGCGTGGAAGGGGCTGGTGAGGAAGCAGGGGCAGGGGGAGGAGCCATTGATTGGGCATAAGATGGTTGACTTGGTTGCTGCATCATAACATACGGTGTAGGGGCTTGGGGTTGAGGTAAGGCTTCCTTCTTTCGAATGACTAGTTCACAGTCGAGTTGTTTCAACTGCAACTCGACAATGTCTCTCGAATCCACAAGCCTGCATGATGGAGATGAGTATTCAGACATGGCTAAAATGATCCTGGTTTACACGTTTGAAGTAATAGAACAGGGCAACTGTACTCACTTGACAAGAGTTGTTACTTGGGTAAGGAACTCAGAAATAGACTCTTCTGTAGCTAATTCAGGTGAAGAAGAAGACGAGTCCTTCAATGAGTTTTTCTCCTTTCCTTCAGCTGAAGGCCCATCGATTTTTGCAGCATTTGATGATGCACCAGTACTAACCTTTAAAGGCAGGAGGAGAGTCCAGAAATGAACAAATTTTTGGAAAAACACTTTCTCAAAGAGATCACTAAAAAAGAGCTCACCTTGTTCGATTGAGCTTTCACCACAGGGTAGCTACTTCGACTAGGCTGCAATTTCATATGCCAAAAGTTAGACAAAAGAATATCAAACAAACATAGATGTATCCATAGGAATGAATGTATAGGGAAAAAAACTCATGGGGCAGAGAAGAATTATGCGAGTGAAGATAAAACAGTTATCTCATAATCTAGAGCTCGATATATATCATGCTTAAGACCTTGCAATTCAATTGCTACGATAGGGAATTAGACCATAGCTTACAAAAGTAACGAAACATGGATCAAGCAGCATAGCAATTGATAGATATAAAAAAGTACAACTCTTTTGGGAGAAAAAACTGTGGAAGCAGGACAAAACTTTCGATTTCTACCAAATTTAAAAAGAAGACAGCTTAATGGCAAAATCCCCAAATCACGATTGTATCCATAATAAATCTGGAAATCGCATTTTATCATTCTTCTCTGAAACAGTATTCCCTGAATTCTAATTGACGCCGAACGTATACAGAGAGAAACAAATCGGAAAATGCTGATAAAAATCGACAGAAATTAGGGACCAAAAAAAAAACTCAAGTAGAAATGATCCAAAATCAGAAAAAGTAAAAACCACATTGCACGAAACCTTCTCTTAAATCAGGGAGAAATTGGGAAGGAATCGCGTACCTTGGAGAGGAAGCGAAGCTTAGGCTTATTAGCGGAGAGACGGAAAGAAACTTTGCGAGAGCGGGTTGATGAGAGAGGGAGATGCGACGATGTTTGGGTGACTGCGTAGACGGAAGCAGCAGCCGGAGACGTGAGTGAGAACGACGAAGACGCCATTCTTCTTCTTCTTCTTAGTTCAGATCGGGTTTAGGTCTGTCTCGATGAAACCAAAGAGCACAACAAGAAGTTCACTCCAGAGAGAGAGAGAAGATGTCTGAGTCGGAACGCGTTTCTCTTTGATTATTATAACTCTCTTTCAGATTTTGCCACGTGTCATCCTCTGATCTGTAGTTCTGTATTTGCGCTTACACCATCCTTGTGGACGGACGGACTATCGTAAGCCTGCCCGATTATATTTTTATTTTACCTGAGAATTTTAATGAATTATTATTTTTTTATCTAAATATATGTTCCGATTTATTCATAGAAAATGTTCTTCTGATTTTGCGTGTGCACAACTTTATGTTTAGGAAATTATATCTTCTCTAGAGGAAAGAAACCATTGCATTCAAATTATTAAAATGTTTGTGTCGGTATCCCCAAATTTTTATAAAAATATGAATAGATCCAAATACATTAGCCTCATATACAAATGCCAAATGGATTATGATATTGAAATATATTAGGCCAGGTAGGGTTTGGTGAACTACTAAATGAAGTTATGACTTAACCACCATGTAGTTGGAACATCCATTGAAAACAAAGCACAAACATCATACATGTAAGACAAGCTATGAACAAGAAACATAATTTTCAACAATCGGGCCCCCAAAATTAAAATCCATGTTAATGTCACAATCTAAAGAATCGGTGACCTCGATCATCAATAGCCCAAATCATTTGGTTATGAACTTATTTGTGATGCATAACCACATTCAACCATCATTGCAGCATTTATACAAACATTTTTAAAAACCGACTCTGGTTAAGGAAACAACAGATAGTTAGATACATAGAAAGAACCAAACCAATTACATATAAGATGGAGGATGATCCTAATACTTTACAGCATGACTAATTGAGAGAGACTCAGCCTGACCTTGCTGCTTCAATGGCTGCAAGTAAGTCTTCATATTTAGCCCCGACCACTTCCTTTACTACTTTGTTATCCTTCAAGATCTTAAAGGTTGGAACCACTCTAATTCCTAGCTCCTTTGCCAATGGCTGCAAGCAGAGTTTTTGTTCTCAAGATTTTTGTGTTAAGCAACTAGTTAACATAAGAATAAAGACACATTAATCGCAAAACGAAGAACAAACCTTGTTGTCTTGGTTGCAGTCAAGCTTAAGAAACACCATATCCTGGTACTTCTCAGATAGCTCTTTGTATTTGGGAGCAATCACTTTGCAAGGACCACACCTGCAGAGAGCCCAACGAGATTGAAAAAAAAAAAGAGAAACTTTGATTTCTCTCAAACTTTGTACATTGGAACAGCATTTGGGCTTGTCTATTCAATGTAGATGCTCTAATTCTCTGGAAAGTGTTACTATTCATAAATTCAGATTTTTTTGTATCCAACATTCATAACAAACAAAAAATGAATTAAATGAATGTGCACAGAGAAGCAGCGTCATGATGAAAAGATTATGAGAGATACTTACAATGCTATATACTTTTTGAACACAAATGAAAGTAGCAAGGAGGTCAAATATTAGCCCTAAACTATGGAAGTTACACAATGTGAGAAGGAAAGTGAGTTTAATAGACGAGACGAGCTAAAGATAGGGCAAGAGAAGGAAGAGGGGTGGTTAGACTAGGACATGATTATGTCATAGCAAGTATTGGGAATCGAACACATGAGAATTAGCCAAGCTAAGTTTTCAGCTAAACAATTTACCAAAAAGAGCAAGTTAATTCAACTGAGAAATCCCAAATCAGTAAACAACCTTGAAACCCTAATTCCCAACGACTGATCGGAAACCAATCAACAGTCTAACTGTCTAAGTATTCGACATTTCAAAGATTCATGCTCAAATGAAAAATTCAAACAAACTGTACATGAATATTCAAATTCCCAGAACATCTGACGGAATCAAGTCGTTCCAAACAGGAAATTGCAATCAAGGTATGCAAAATTTCACACAAACAAGAAGAAGAAGAAGTGATCGAAGGTTACCACTGAGTGTACATATCGAGAACAACAATCTTATCACCGGCGGCTTTAACAATTGGCCAGAACGTATCCTTATCAACCTCCGTTACCTGACCGACACTGACATGCACTGTTTCTAAGCTACACCTCATCACATAGGAACCGCACCTCTTCCCGGAATCTAAAACACCACCACCACCAGAACAGAATCCGCTTTTCGTTGCGACGGCGCCGGAATTCAGGATCCGACAGTGCTGCTTCATGGGGATAAATCCACCGCCGGTAGATGAAGTCGGAGAGTAACGGAAATTCGTTGGAGATGGAGCGATTCGGAGAGAGAGAGGCATTGTGGAAGAAGAAGCTCGAGTCCAAAACAGCACTGTGATCTTTCAAAGGAACCTGAGAGACTTTTAAAAGTTTTAATTTCATTATTCGTTATCCGTGAAATATTGTGATTTCGTTACTGAATGTCAATATTACCCTTAAACGGATAACGAAGAAAGATGACAATTGGAGGGCGTTTATGTATTTTCTGGTCTTCGTGTTCGATGAACGCGAGGTAGAGAATTATCGGACGAATTACATTGGATATTTGTTGCAGCTCGAAATGACGATCCTGTCCCCATAATGTAAGGCCAAGATTTGACGATTCTCTAATTTCTACGTGGTTTTCGTCTTTTAGAGCTTTTAACACTGCTTAAAAATTGGAAAATTTTATTATAATCCAAATAAAAATTGTTTTTCTATTTAAAAACTATTACCATAATTTATTTCTGAGAAAATAAAAATAAAAATAAAAAAATATTTTTTATTATAACCTTCATAAATTTAGTTTAAGAAGGAAATCTATAAATTGGTATAGAAATTTTAAGTTTCTATGTACTACAACTCAGATAAAAAGCTTTAATTTGCATAACGTTTTTCTTGATTATAGTATACACAAGGGGTCTAAATCGTGCCAATAAACCAGCATTATTAGAAAGGCTTTAAATTTTGAGATGATCATTGTCTATGGGATTAAACACATGAGAAGCCTCTTGCTCGATTAATTTTAACTGTCCTTTCGTAAGATGCAAGTAAACCATCCAATCTCCGGCGCCGTCGTTCTCCACCGGAACCAGCTCTGCTTCCGGGTGGGAGATAGTACGATCCAAAAACCGGCGATCCCCACCCTATATCAATCCGGATCACCGGAAAACTCTTCCCGGAGGAAACCACAAAAGCGGGTCCATCGTCGGATCCAATACCGTAGATCCTTGATAATACCGGTATTGGACGGCGAGTCTCGATCCAATCGATCAAGTTCAAGAAATGGTCTTTGGTAATTGTACTCTCCAGTAACTCGTGAACCTCGTCATAACCCAAGACAATGGCTTGTGGATCAAGTCATCGATTCTCTGCTCTCCAAATGGAACCAAGAGGACATTCCCGAAATAAGTGTTGTTTTCTTGCTCCATAAGTTTCTTCTTTCCGTCAACAACGATGCCAACTTTCGAGTTCTTACACGGAAGTACTGAATTTTGCGCGGCGTGTTTAGCCAAAATTTTCCATAGAAACGCGCTGAAAGACTCGAATTTCGTCCTCTTACCATTGCTAGCCAAAGTTTGAAGCTTATCTAAGACATCTGCTTTGGTGTAATAGATAACTACAAGAAAAAAGGATATTTCCGACCGCCGTATTGGTCGGAAATAGCGTTTTCCGACCAGATTCCGACCAATACGGGTTGGTCGGAAAATCGGGATTCGTCGGAAAATGGTCGGAATTTTGCCGACGAAGTGACTGGTCGGAAAGGTGGTCGGGATGCTTCGTCGGAGAAGTAGTCAGCAACATTCGTTGGAAAATAATCGGAATAAATATCGTCGGAAAATATTTTCCGACCAATTTCCGACTAAATATTAAAAAAAACCAAAAAAAATACTAATTATAATTTAAAAAAATAATATTTTAGGATTAAAAACAAAAATATATTAAAAAAACTAATATTATTTTGAAAATAAAAACTACAAATCAAAACCGAGATCTTCGGAAATTCATATTGTTTTTTCTATATTGTACACTTTTTTTTCCGGCGACTGGTTAGAATTCCGGCGAGAAGGAAGTTTGAGTTTTTTTGTTTGAAACGATTTGTTGATTTGTGATTTGTGAGGAGTAGGGGCGCTTATATAGAAAAAAATTCATCGGAAAATGCGTGGTCGAAAATTCGTTGGAAAACGCGGTGGTCAGAAATTCGTCGGAAACATAAATTCATTGGAACTATGGTCGAATCATTGAATCAAAACAACAAAGGCACATTCCCGACGAATTTCCTACCACCGTGGTCGGAAATTAGTCGAAATGATAAAGGCACTTTTTCGACGAATTTTCGACCACCGTGGTCGGAAATTCGTCAAAAAACGCGGTGATCGAAAATTGGTCGGAAACATAAATTCATTGAAACTATAGTTGAATCATTGAATCGAAACAACAAAGGTACATTTCCGATGAATTTCCAACCACACGAATTTTGATTTCTTATGAACCTTCGACACCAAATTTTCGACAAAATTCCGACCAATGGGGTCGGAATTTCGTCGGAAATATTGGTATATTTTATCGGAAACTCGTCGGCAAGTTTTAAATTATTTTCCCGACTAATTTCCGACAAAATTTCCGACCATATTCCGACCATTTACTTGAGTCGAGAAAATTTCCGTTTTTCCGACGGATTTTTCCGGCGACCTTCCAACGATTAAATTTTAGTCGGAAATTCATTGGAATAGCCTCGGAATTTTTCCGACCACTGTTGTGGTCGGAAACAGCTCTGTTTCCTTGTAGTGTACGGCTTGTGAGAATGTTATCTGTATTAGTGGTTTCTTGTGGAGGGTTTAATTAAGGATGTTACAGCCATGTATAATTAGTCTATTGATGAGTCGATGATCAAGGGTCGTCGTGGATTTAGCAGAGATCTCTTTAACGACGGTACACGAGAGATTGGTACATCGGATATAGAGATCTCGGCCCACGATACGAGGAACATGTTCATGGAATAAATATCTGCTATACGGTGATCAAATGTGCATCCCACAACTACGCCCCCACATTTCAGTTCAGTTACGTATTCAGAAAGATTAAAATAATAACAACGAGCAAAACAAACAGAGTTATGCTGTTGATTTATATAGAGCTGAATAAGTAAAAGTATATGACTATTTAGGTAAGCTTTGCTGGTGTGCGAGAGACGCAATGTATAGATACTCCAATTTTGTTCTCTATGCATATATAATCCTGAAACTTATTTAAAACGGTTTAGTGAATAAGAAATTCACTAAGATTATGCATATTAGAACAGAGGAAAATGTTCATGAAAATTGAATAAGAAATTCACTAAGAAAAAAATGTTTAAATAGGTTAATTAGATCCTAATTAAAGTGAATTCTTTTTGTTTTTTTCTTAAATAAGATGGTTTGTATAATCTCTAAGAGTTTTTATGTATATATCTGGGGGAACAAATCAGATTACGACATGCAATTGAGACCACCTCCAACGGTGTATTTTGAAGGAGTTCTTAACACATAATTATAATTAAAATAAATAAAAATAAAAGATTATGTTAAGAACCGTTTCTAAAAATCCTTTATTAAGAACCGATCCTTACATAAACGTGGCAACATATAATTGAAAAAGAAGAAAGAGAAGTAGACACTACTTCAGGTGGAGTTACACGTAGAGCTACAGATAAAAAGAGAGAGAAACGATTGAGGTTTTAAATTTTTGAAATAATTTAATATTTATTATTAAAATATAGTTAATAATTTCTACTCAGATTCACCGTTGGAGATGCTCTGAGCGGGCTTTCTTGACTATTCTATTACCTGAATAGCAACGAATCCAGTCTTTTTCATGGGAACAAACTTGGCAATACTTTGATAAGGATCACACAGGTTAAGCTCTCGGAGCTCCACGTCGGCAGTGGCTTCCACAAATTCGACGCCGCCGTTGTTGCAAAGAATCTCGGGCTCTCCGGTGGTGGGATTGGTCGCGACGTCGCTTGCAAGGACGTAGTAAGAGACAAGAGCCTCCGCCAAAGCCGTCTTGAGGGCCATTATTGGTAATGTTTTTGTAAATTGGTTTATTGTAGTAGAAGAAGCAAACGTTGATGTCGACAAGAGGGAGAAGGAGGTTGAGGTTGGGGAGAGAGACGATGCATGCATTTTTCCGGCAAAGAGAGAAGAGGAGCAGCCGCGACGACGACCTCGTTCCTCGTGGTGGTCACGTGGAAATCACGTGCTTCCGATCTAGTCATCGATTGGTTTATTAGATCTAAATCTGTTCAAGAACTTTGAGACGTGGAGAGAAGAAGAAGAGTGAATCATCATTATTGGTTTTTGTTTTCTTTCGAGAAAGAGAAATGACCCCAAAAAAAAACCCTATCCGAAAATTGGTGTGAATCCGGATGGTAACTTAGCGACGACCTAGTGATGGTAACCTAGCGACCATAGCACTACCAAGTAACATATTCTCTTTTGCAAATTGTTCAGCAAAAAAACATATCTATCTATTACAACACGTGTCAAGATAGCGTGGTTTAGAATTAATAGCTATCTATTCAACACGTGTCAATATAATGTGGTTTAAGATTAAAAAATGGTTTATCTTCCACGATTACAAGAATCTTGTGCTTGATTTGTATAATTGCATTACGCTACCCATAACAAACCACGGTTTTAAAAGATGTATGAAAGTTTGCAGCAGACGGGTGGATTGATCAGCTTAGGGACTGTAAATGTAATGCTCTAATTCTAAGGCATGCAACAAATTAGTGCGGATTAATATTTTAAAAAATTTTAAAATGGTTTATAGCATATTTTTATCTTTAAAATATATTATAGTCCGTTCATACCACTTGCAAAACTAAAATTTCTGAATTATCAACAAAAAATAGTTTTGTCTACATTAGTCGACCCGTCTGCTACAATCATTCAAAATCTAAGTTACACATTATCTTGTCTTTCAAAGTCTTGGTAAATATCACTTGGAACATAAAACCCTCTTCGTCGCAGTGCCAGAATTCCAGACCCGCCATCGCTGTTTCTCAAGACTAATTGATATTCATTAAAAGTTACATAGTCTCTTCTTATCTTTTGTATATATATATTATTTTTTAAAAATGTTATTTCGTAGAAGAACTATACGAAAAATATAAAGATTCTAAGAATTGGTTGGTTAACTTGTGAAATCTGCGGTCAGCCAAGACTCAAGAGGGGTTATTATTACCGTGTTTGTAGGACGGCGATTTTGACAAATCGATCCACCATAACCTACAAAATATTTTACCTTGTCGTAAAATAAATTAAATAGATCAGATTAAAGAGATTTGACATCATAGGCGCTAACTTTTTAGTTTGAACAAATACGATGATTATGTATGAGTGGTTGGAATTGTTATTTGGATTTAGGCTTAGTCCCGCTCGGATTCGGTTCGGATATTTCGAATTTTCGGATTTAATTCTCTTGACCCTAGTCGGATATTTTATACATTCAAATCGGGTTTGAATCGGGTTATTTCGGGTTTAGTATATTTTTAGTATAATTTTTCGGATTCAGTTCAGGTTTTTCGGATTCGGTTCGGGGTTTCGGATTCGTTAGGGTTTTTCGGGTTTTTCGCATTTTCAGGTTTAGACCTCTAGGACATATTCGGATATTTTCTCAATAACAGGTTCAAATCAGGATCTAGTTTTTTAGTTTGGGTTCGGATTTTTTGCCGATCCCTATTTGGATTAATGCAGAAAATTGACTGTTAAAATCGACTCTGACAGTTTGCCCAAAAAAAGAAGGAAAAAAAATCGGTTGCGATAAATAGTAGACCAGATATATTCAAACCGGTTGCGAAAACCGGGTTTCCGGTTAATAGAAAAGCTACCGGCAAATTTTAAAATCACCTTTCGTCGCCTTCGTAGATTCGCCGCTGCTCAAAAAACGGCAGCGATGTTCCTTCCCCGCGTGAACATTACGCGCTTCCCTGCACTCGTAACTCCTCGTCGTCTCTTCTCCGCCTCTGGCGATTCTCTTCAGAAATACTGCACTGAGAAGCCGCCGATCAAACCGTGGCCGCAGAGGCTATTTCCAAAGCGATTAGTCTCAATGATCACCCAACAGCAGAACATCGATCTCGCTCTCCAGATATTTATCTACGCCGGTAAATCTCATCCCGGTTTTACTCATAATTACGATACTTACCACTCAATTCTTTTCAAACTATCCCGTGCTCGTGTTTTCGATCCCGTGGAGTCTCTCATGGTGAATCTTCGGAACTCATACCCGCCGATTAGATGCGGCGAGAATCTATTCATCGACTTGCTTCGAAACTACGGTCTCGCAGGTCGATACGAAGCTTCTGTGAGGATCTTTCTTCGAATCCCTGATTTCGGTGTTAAACGCTCCGTTAGATCGTTAAACACACTCTTAAACGTTTTGATCCAGAATCAGAGATTCGATTTGGTTCATGCCATGTTTAAGAACAGTAAGGAGTCTTTTGGAATCACGCCCAACATCTTCACTTGTAATCTACTCGTCAAAGCGCTCTGTAAGAAAAATGATATTGAAAGTGCATATAAAGTGCTCGACGAAATTCCCGCTATGGGTTTGGTGCCAAATTTGGTGACTTACACTACGATTTTAGGTGGGTACGTTGCCAGAGGCGATATGGAATCGGCTAAGAGGGTTTTGGAAGAGATGTTGGATCGTGGTTGGTATCCGGATGCGACCACTTACACGGTTCTCATGGATGGTTACTGTAAGTTGGGGAGATTCTCTGAGGCGGCTATGGTGATGGATGAGATGGAAAGGAATGAGATTGAGCCAAATGAAGTAACATATGGAGTTATGATCAGGGGTTTATGCAAGGAGAGAAAATCAGGGGAAGCACGTAACATGTTCGATGAAATGCTTGATAAAAGTTTCATGCCAGATTCTTCTCTTTGTTGTAAAGTTATTGACGCGTTGTGTGAAGACCGCAAGGTAGATGAAGCTTGTGCTCTGTGGAGAAAAATGTTGAAGAACAATTGCATGCCTGATAATGCTCTTCTGAGCACTCTCATCCACTGGCTTTGCAAAGAAGGGAGAGTTTCAGAAGCGAGGAGATTGTTCGATGAGTTTGAGAAAGGCTCGATCCCTAGTCTCTTGACGTACAACACGTTGATTGCTGGAATGTGCGAGAAGGGCGAGTTGACTGAGGCGGGGAGATTATGGGACGATATGATTGAGAGGAAATGCAAGCCGAATGCTTTCACGTATAACGTTTTGATTGAAGGGTTGTCCAAGAACGGAAATGTTAAAGAAGGTGTTAGGGTACTTGAAGAGATGCTGGAGAATGGTTGCTTTCCTAACAAAACAACGTTCTTGATATTGTTCGAAGGGTTGCAGGAGTTAGGGAAAGAAGAGGATGCGATTAAGATTGTTTCAATGGCTGTTATGAGCGGGAAAGTCGATAAAGAATCTTGGGAACTTTTCTTGCAGAAGTTTGCTGGTGAACTAGATAAAGGGGTTCTGGTTCTTAAAGAGTTGTTGCATGAAATATCTGTCTCTTGAAGAACCAAGACTGTAATCAATACTCAGTGCTCAAAAGGCTAACGATATGCTGAAGGTATCTATCTTACTCTTGACTTTGGTTTTATGTGTTCGAGACATTTAGATGCATTGTTTTACATATTAAGATACAAAAAAGAATATTATAAATAGGGCCAAAGGCCATTGTGGCTGATGAAGGTATAAGGGAAGAGAAGCAGCAACTCGAGGATGCTTAAGATTCGGCATCCATGTCCTGGTTCAAGCTATCTTGATAATTTAGTAGCTGACTTTTGATGGGGGGAAGATGGAGACTTGCAAAGAAGAAGAGATCTCCAAATTGATAATTTATGATATGAATTTTGATTGTAACATAGATGCTACTTCACTATGTACGCTAAAAATTGGAAATTATGAATTCTGGTGAGATGGACGTCGAGAGAGAGTTTGATAGTGTAAGCTGGAGAGAATATAGGCGAAACCAAGTTGGATCATGGAAATAGCTCAAGTGCTCAATGTATGATTGCTTAATGAAATTTGATTTATGTTTTGAGCTTTAATAAGATATGCTACTAACAATACATTGTATCTCTAACGGGGCTGTGTACCTAAGACAGACCCAAAAAAATGAGAGAAATGTTGTGGAAAAGAATTAAACATATCAATGTTGTGTAGAGACAAGAGTCCATCGGTGGAGTGACATAGCTGAGACCTGAGAGTCTCTAGACACTCTCCCGTAGTTCTTGAAGGTGTTTGCCTTGGCGTCATACCGTATTAATAGCCACGTCGATGATAGCTTGAACAAAACTTGGTCTGACCGAATATCGAACATCTGCACTTTACTGTCGTTTTTGTTTGGATGGGCCAAGATTCATATGACTGAATATCTAGCATCCCACAACATGCTTATCAGGTAAGAGATAAAGCCACAAACTTCGAGAGTAATTATCCAAAATCGTTAAAAAATAACGAGCTCCACAAAGAGAAGTAGTGCAGTAAGGTCTCCAAAGATCACAATGGACTAATTGAAAAATATCCGTATTTTATTAGAACTTGTATAAAAAACATCACGGGTTTGTTTAGCGCGGATACAAACCTCACACGCTTTATTAGAAAAATAACTAGCCTTAATAAAACCCAAAACTGATAATGATTCTACAACTTTGGAAGATGGTTGTCCCAAACGTTGATGCCACATCTCAAAAATGTTAGTTTCCGATTTGTGAATCACCGCAACAGATTCCATGTTCCGAAAGAAGTATAATCCATGAGCTTGTTCAGCTGCTCCAATCAAAGTCCTCTTAATGCGGTCTTGAATTACGCAAAAATTTATCAGTTATCTGAAAAACACACGCACTCTCGCGATTTAACTGAGATGGCGAAATTAGATGACAATCCAAGCCATCAACAAGAAACACATTGAAAAGTTGAACCTTAGAACCCAAAACCACAGTTCCTTGGTTCTTTGAAATTGTAGATCGACCATTAGGTAACTTAATAAACGTCGGTAACATGTCACTCATATTGGTGAGATAATCAAGACAACCAGTCATATGGTTCGTCGCCCCGTATCAATAATCCAAGCTCGGCAATGGTTCGCGAGAGAGAAGATTCGATTTCACAGATCCAAACACCGACTCATCAAGTCCCATAAGATATTCATGGAGTCGATCCTCTTCACGTTCTTTTTCAATTTCGGCGTTCTTAGTAGGCCGATAATCTGCAAGAACAGTCCATAACTTGGAGTACATCATAAGATGAGATAGTCCGACGAGTTACATGAGCAACAGGTCGTTCACTCTGTTTCTGAGAAGCAGAGGATCCATCATCAGTGAGAATAGACGTATCTTTCGTCATAGTAACGCAGGTTCGATGAGTATATGCGAACGAGCGAGAAATAGAAGAGAGAAAAGTTTAGAGATTTGAAGATCAAAAGCAAAAGAATAATTAAGTCAAGTCTTGTAGAGACAAAGACACTATCCGAAAATCACTAGTTGTCCAGTAGGTGAATCCATTGACGTGAACTTGAGAAGAGAGTTGTAAAAGATAGGGATATGGTCTATGCAACCTTCTCCAAGGAGATACTTTAAGATGACCATCTTCCACAATATCGATATTCAAGACCCCAAACCTGAGTGGCTGAGTGGCAACCTTGTTGTCAAGTTTCGTTCCAAGTCGTGAGGCCACTTGACTACTTTGTACTACATCGTGGCGTCAACAAAATCCAAAAGGAGACGAGACACTCCTTGAATCCGTTGAAACACCATGGAGACAAAGGAGAGTCGGGTAAATTCTTCACTACTTTGTTCACGGGGTCAACAAATAACATAACTTAATACTTGTTAATACGGATTTAATAACAAGTACTTTCAAATATTAATACCTAGCTTGATTGACAAAATTTTGCTACTATTACTTTTCCAACACTAAACTTTAAATTATGTTATAAATTTGAAATAAGTTTTAAGCAGGTTAAAAAGTATAAATTGAATCATTATTTAGTATAAATTGTATTATTACTAGTATAAAGCGGATCAAATAGCAAATTCATCTCAGATCGCGATACTTGCCTTGTGTCAAACTGTCAACCCCTGCGCCACGGTTCGATTTCCGTTGGGAGGGATCTCTCCCCAAAGAGATAAATTTAAAATGTTGTGAATTCCACCCTGGAAATGTAGGACCCGCATGGATTTGAACTTCGGAATTCAAAAAAAAAAAAACAAATAAACAAACAAACTGTCAACCCCTAGTGTATTTGTTACCATTTGACATCAATATTTTTCTATAAATGTTTTTTTTAGAAATTACAAAAATGAGTAATTATCAGAAAATACCATTTTGAGATGTTATTTTAAAAATTGCTTTCCTGGGTGGTGAGATATTGACAAATAATTAATTATTTTAAGGGGAAAGCGGATTTGTTTTGTTTATGGAATTATTTGTTTTCTTTAAAATTTTAATATTGAAACAAAATTCATTGATCATGGTTTATGTTTATAATCCTCTATATATTAAAAAGGAGTCATTTTTCTGATGTGGCAAGCCCACAATTATTGTCACTTTTTTATTTTTGTTTTCAAATTTAATTAGTTTATATTTATTGCCAAACATACTTATTTCCACAAGCCCATACACATATTACTCTAAACTTTAAAACCTATACTATATCTCATGATTATGTATCTCTTAACAAAGTATGTAATCTGATTCACACAAAAAAATTCACTAATTAACTAATTTATTTAAAAAAATTAGGATTCTTATGAAAAATACCAATTCCTGGAGATTTTTAGCTATAGTTACCTTCAAAATATTCAACACCGAATATGTTTTAATTCATATCTACGGATTTACCTATTTTCATGCGTATTTTAAAATTACGTGAGTTGTGAGAATCAATGATATTTAAATATGTAATTTTTATGTTATATAGCGAAATCAAATCATATTTACAAATTTAACGGTATAAAAATTTAAATAATCGCGCAAAAATTAAACCTAGTATATATATGTAACTAAAAAAAAGGTTTGTGTTGTATATTTTTATAGGTTGTGACAATTACTCAATTACTGAAAAAGCAAAAATAGACACATCCAATGTCTACTGCTTCACTATTTAGCTTCCCTTCGTTTCATCTCAGATCCCTCCTGTCTCTCTCTTCTTCTTCTTCCTCTTCCCGATTTGCCCCTCTTCGTCTTTCTCCGATCCGATCTCCGGCGCCGAGGAGTCATCTGTCTTTTCGCGCTTTCTCAGCCGTCAACATGACCGATACTAACGATGTCGGAATGGATGCTGTTCAGAGACGGCTCATGTTTGAGGACGAGTGAGAAATTCGATTCCTTTTTTATCGATTTTTGATTTGGGTTTGGTTTCATTAAGGAACCCAAATTTAGGTTTTTTTTAATCGAGACGAAATCTTCAGCTATACGCAAAATCTGTCTAGAATGAGCCAAATCCCTGGAGATAGCTTAAGCTGAGACTCTCTATGTTTCTAAGATTTAGTGATATGTTTTGAGGACGATGTTGAGTTTTTTTTGGTTTGTTTAAATGTTAATTTCTTATCATTGATATTGATATTGCCCATTTTGATTTAAACGACCGGCAAAATGTAATATATGCAACGAACCGACTGAAAATATGATCAAATGTGGGTGGCTGCTTGATGTTCTGAAGTTATTTTTCATAATGATGAATGAATCTCTTTGCTTTTATGCACTATGGTGGCTTGATCATTTGTTCAATGCAATCTCTTTTTTTTTTTTCCTTCCGCAGATGCATTCTCGTTGATGAAAATGATCGTGTGGTGGGTCATGACACTAAATATAACTGTAAGTGAATTTGTTTCCCATTTGATAGCTTGGAGAAGAATGATGGCAACCTAAGCTGCTTTTGGATTCGTTTTCTTGTTTTTTTTTTCATTGAAACACGTGCCTGTCGCTGATGTTACCTTGGATTGTGTCTTAGTAATCAGTTTCGATGACCTAGTTGGAATTTAGTCTCTTAAAGTGTTAAATTTGCTTCTCCTATTTTAATCTGCAGGTCATCTGATGGAAAAGATTGAAGCTGAGAATTTGCTTCACAGAGCTTTCAGTGTGTTTTTATTCAACTCAAAGTATGAGTTGCTTCTCCAGGTACTTTCTTATGATCACCTTGATGTGAAGATGACTTTAAGCTTTATTTAAACGGTTGGTTGGGTTTATGATTTGGTTGCTTCATTTTATGTGCCATACTACCGAAATCTTCTTCTCTTATGGACAGCAACGGTCAAAAACAAAGGTTACTTTCCCACTTGTGTGGACAAACACTTGTTGCAGCCATCCTCTTTACCGTGAATCTGAGCTTATTGAAGAGAATGTGCTTGGTATTATTACTAGAATTCGCTTAAGCTTTATAAACATCGTGAAGCTTTCACTGGTGTATTAGATACTGATCCCTACTATTTGATCTTTCCTTATCAGGTGTAAGAAATGCTGCACAAAGAAAGCTTCTCGATGAGCTCGGTATAGTAGCTGAAGATGTACCAGTCGATGAGTTCACTCCCTTGGGACGCATGCTTTACAAGGCACCTTCTGATGGAAAATGGGGCGAGCACGAACGTAAATAACTCTTCCATGTTTGATCATTTCTCTTTTTAACTCCTTTGACTTGGTGATTTGAATCTCTCTAGATTTTTTTTCTTGCAGTTGACTATCTACTTTTCATCGTGCGGGATGTGAAGCTTCAACCAAACCCAGATGAAGTGGCTGAGATCAAGTATGTGAGCAGGGAAGAGCTTAAGGAGCTGGTGAAGAAAGCAGATACAGGTGATGAAGCTGTGAAACTATCTCCATGGTTTAGATTGGTGGTGGACAATTTCTTGATGAAGTGGTGGGATCATGTCGAGAAAGGAACTCTCATTGAAACTGCAGACATGAAAACCATTCACAAGCTCTGAAACTTTTATAAGTTTTGGATCTTCCCCTTCTCATAATAAAATTTAGAGATGAGACTTAATTGATTCCAGACAAAACTGGCAACAAAATCTCTTCCTAGGATATTTGTTTTTTATCCTCCTCTAATTCATATATAGTTTAGTTATCATTTGCAGAGGATATGAAGTTAAATGTTTGCATCCAAACAAGATTTGAATTTTTTTTTACGTCTTGAGTTACAGTTCACAAAAAAGTAAAGAAAGAATATAACACGTTGAAACAGAACACAAAAACAAAAAGGAAGAAGACAGAACAAAAAAAGGTGGAGAAAGTAAAATTAAAGACCACAAGATTGTCAAGTAATCTCATATGATTCCTTTCTCTAAGCTTCACCACAACTTTTGATCTGATTTATACCAAAACCTCTTCTTTTTTTGTCAAAAAGTAAACAATAATATATTGTATTATGGAGAAGTGAGAGCAAGTTTCGACTTTGATCTCCTTTAAAATCACTTAGTTTCTTCTCTGAAATAGTAGCACTCTGAAGACTTTTTTCTACATCTGAATTTTGTCTGATCCAGGTAACAAAACTTGATCTGATCCATTCGATACAAATATTTTCAAAAGTTTTATCTTTTCCTTGTGGGTTTGTTCCATTTTCCATGAAATAGGTAATAGATTAGGTGATCATACTCAAGCTATCGAAAATCTTTATACTTTTTATCGGGAGATCATATTTTTCATTCTGGGGGTTTTATTAGTCATATCATCTTACTTTTGATTGATTCACTCACAAGTCTCAGAATTTGATGATAGAAATCTAAGTTGAGAAAAGAAGAAAATGGCGTTTGTGACCACTGCGGAAGTATGTGACGCGAATCAAGAACTGATTCGGAGTGGCCAGCTTCGAGCTTTGCAACCCATTTTTCAGATTTACGGCCGTCGACAAATATTCTCAGGACCAGTTGTTACTGTCAAAGTATTTGAAGACAATGGCTTAATCCGTCAATTCCTCGAGGAGAAAGGTAATGGTTTTGAACAAATTTCACTTTCAGAGTGACTTGTAGATATATGATATGAAGCTATGAACTTTGACTTGTTTTATGAATACATATAGACATAGTGTGTTAGACTGTTAGTGGCTTAGTGTGTGTAATCTAATCTCTTTGCAAATGGATCATTTTTATGATTGAAAGGGTATTACTTTGAGAGAACAGAGCTGATCTTGAATTATCCAAGATCATCTCTTTTACTTTCCATATTATCACATCTAACATTCTATAACTGTTTGGATGTTATTAGGAAACGGTAGAGTTCTTGTGGTGGATGGTGGAGGGAGTCAACGATGTGCAATACTCGGAGGTAACCCCGTTGTTCAAGCTCAGAACAACGGATGGGCGGGAATCGTTGTGAACGGATGCATCAGAGACGTCGATGAGATCAACGGTTGTGATATTGGAGTGAGAGCTTTGGCCTCTCATCCGATAAAGGCAAGTAAGAAGGGACTTGGAGAACAAAGAGTTCCGGTTAATATTGCAGGGACTCGGATTTGTGATGGAGAATGGCTTTATGCAGATACTGATGGGATCCTTGTCTCCCAGATTGAGTTATCCGTTTAAGAAACAAAAAAGGCTTGTCTGGTATTTGATCAGTTACAAAAGAAACCGAACTTGGTTTATGTTCTTCTTTTCTTTTGTATTCTACATTAATCTCATGAAACTTATTACTTGAGAGATGGTTAAATTATGATTGAAAAAGATATTACGTTTCGAATCAAGTATCACATTATTTCCTTAGAAGACGGATGGATACATAAATTATTAAAAACAAAAAAATAGTTTTCCTTATCAAATCAATAAAGCCTAGAAGAAGAATTAACAGTAACATGAACAAACAGCACCAGGGGCAGTAGAAATAGGTTGACAGCCACCACCTTTGTTAGTGGAACAACCATCAAGGCACATCTTGGTGCATCTTTGATCATCTTCTTTTGATTCACATTTTCCAAATTGTGGCTGATGGTTGCAACACTTTGCGTCTAATTCACTGCGAGGCCACACAACCTTTCTTGTTTCAGCACCTGTAAGTACACACACGTAATCATCTATTCAATTTCTTGTGTGAATGAAAATGTTTTGTTTTCCAAATTTACGAATTAATAATAACCGGAAAGTAGAAGAGACAGAGCTAGGATAGCAAAAAAGAACGAATTTTGAGTTGGCCATCTTTTTATCTTTTCAAACTCTACAAGATTTTTTATGATGAGAAAATTTGTACGTTGAAAATATGATATATATACACTGATACACAAGTATTCACTTCTTTACTAGAAAGGAAAGAGATCACCAAGATCTTCAACATGTATACAATTGTAACACCAGAATGATATATTACTCAATATGGGGTAAAGGAAGATAATTTTTATTACTTTGATATCTTTTTTTTTCTCGAGGAAAGAAAGGAAACGAAATTTGGGTTTTGATGGAAATGACATTATTTAGCAAATTTGCAGAGAATGAAAAAGAATCCAATTTAATTGGAAATTATAGTTTTCTTAAGTTGAAAACAATTTCTTTGTAACGTTCAGGAATAATTTTAGTTTTCATAGTTTTTAAAATGATTTTAGGTGATTTGTTATTGAAAATTTCTGCAAATTGGATCTTTGTATTTCTAACTTACAAATTCTTCTAGAACACCTTAAAATCATTTTAAAAACTCAATACAAGTATATTTAAATGTTTTTTCCGAACCACCATTTCAAAAACCTAGGATTTTAAGAGATGTTATCAAATACTATAGCCAATAACACCAAAATTTGAGAAGGCAAATTAAGATTCATGATAGAATAACATAAGATTGTCATTTTTGGTATGAGTCTCTCGGAATTGAGCACAAGTGTGTTAACACATTGTAAGAACTTCAAAAGCAACAAAGGTACACTTGACTTGTACAAGTGGGTTATGCTTTGATCTGTTTTAGTTCTATTACTAATAATTGATATTGACACAAACAAGTAATTGGATCCACGGAGACACATGTTCTGGTTAGTATCATGGCGGATAATAAGCTCGCCAAGCTGAGGAATTGGTAAGTCAGCTATGGACAGCTAAGATAAAAGCAGAATAGCTTGTATGCAAAAGACGTACAAGGCATTTCAATCAATCCCAAGGAATCTAGAATCCTTGAATCGGCGAACGAGTACTCAGTGAAGGTGTCGTTACATTGAAGAAGATAGTTAAAAGGCAGTGAAGAGGAATATATAGGAGTTCACATAGATAGTTTTGTCGACCTATTGTTGAAACTTCTCCCGACACTAAACCGTAAAATTAATGTATTCACAACTCTTTTCGGTTCTTGTTATTACTATCGCCGGTGTATTACATAGCATAATTTGACAGAAGAAAAAAAGTTATGTATAAGTTTTCTGTGTTGCAGCAAAACTTCTTCGACGAGGCTGGTTTCTTCTTTCCCTCCGTCTTCTTTCCATTACTACTTCTTCTTCAACTACTTCGATCTCTGAGTTTTCACTCTCCGCGATGGTTCTTGAGGTAGTGTAAGGGAACAAAACTGGTCTAAAACACCATAGAAGCGCGGTTAAAATAGCGACGTAAAGATACATTGAAGTCCAGACGCAAAGAGTCCATTTCCAATTATAAGCCATTCGTTTAATCCATGGCGGTTTCGAGTTTATAACGATCTCAGCTTCGTATAACTGAGGCAATGTCCGGGTTTGTGCACGCGGAATCAGAGTGGCTCTCACGGCTTTTGTTCGGGGCCATTTCTCTTGGTGCTTTAGCGCATCGATTCTCATTGTTTGTGCTTCGTTCGCTATGCCAGCTATAAGTGGAACACTCATCACAAATGTTCGTGCAAGTCTTATAGGTTTGCTTCTGAACCGTAACATACAAGGTTGGCTCGATCTCGCTATTGTCTCGCCTTTCAACGATAAAAGCTCTACCTTCAACTGTACACAAGACAATGGATCAAATTAACTGAAAAAATGGTATCAAAATTTGACTGTCGAATCAAGCAATCAGAATTAATTTTAAATGTATCAAAGTGGAAAATATATATATTAAGCAAAAAAGTTAATACAGATTTTAAAGACATTCTGGCAGTTTTTTAAAAACTTGCGGAATCGCATAAAAGTTCGAATATAATTCGCAATTCCTTAGAATCATTTGATTGATAAAAAGGCTGTAGAATGATTGAACATAAAAGTTGTAGAACAGTATAATTCTTTTGGTTATAGCTAGTTATTAAACCTGATTTAGTTATTATTAATAAATCTGATTTTGGTGCTTCAACTAGCTAGCATAGCATGGCTCCATAGGATCTTTGATTGGTAAAAAAGAATCCATCATAATCGTGGAACCATTATACTATTCCAAAGGATATTAGTATATATATTACTAATTAGAATAAACTTTACCTGAAATACCCCAATTCTTCGATTAATTTCAGATTCAGGCATCCAAAGCACTAAAGAGACATGAACATTATGACCAACAGGAACACTAAACGATCTCTTCTTCTTATCGAAACTAAAAACCGCACTTGGGTTTTCTTCAGTGTAATCAAAGAACAATCTGTCTCTCACAACCACAGGCTTTTCTACATAGAAACTCACGATCCCAACACCGATAACAACCGCCAAAATCAAGGCAAACACCATCACCATTGAAACGTGGCATGCACCCATTATCCCAAACCATGTCCTCCTAACAGCTCGCCCCGCACCACCCGCAACCCGGGATGGAGCCCGTTTAACCGCTTTTTCCGCTGCGGTGACCGTCGCAACTGCGTGGCGGTAGGAGCGGTAGAAGAGAAAGAGAGGTGAGGATAATACCAGTAGTGCGTTGTAAATGAGATCGGCTTGGATGGTGACTAAAACCATGAACCAGTCGGCTCGTAATGGTTCAGGGATTTTGAGGTTGTTGTCTTGTTCTATCATTGTTTGGTTTTTTGTTCTGAAAAAAAATTGTTTGAGGGATTCTTACGGATTTTCTTTTATGACATGATGAAATAGATTAATGTCGCTGTCATAGACTCATATAAAAAAAAAAAAAAATTTGATCTGCATGAAAAAAATTGAAACGTGTTGGTTCGTGTTCTTGAGTAGTGCCACGTTGCTACAATGAGATCATACTGAATGCACCAGAATGATTTCAAATGAAAGATAAAAATTGTACGAGTAAATTAGCTTATCCAGAAGTGTTGGATCTGGATTTTAGTTACTTTTTATCTACATAACCATGTTATTGTCATGTAAATATAACCAAAAATATATGATAGTTAATGACTTAATGTAGACTATATATGTTGTAGTTAACAGTCATATAGTAAAGTGCTATGTTCATACTGAAAATAGAAATAATCCAAAAAGAAAATGCAGTTGGATAGTATGTAGCAGTAATATTCTAATCATTTGTTTTAGTGAATCACCTTTACTTCTTATATATGTTTAATAGACAATTTGTTCAGTTATAATCGTTGAATTTTAGAATATGGATGTGAGAATTTGCATTGAGGTGTTATGACGTATGATCGTATGAATTTGAAAAAAAAAAAAAAAGGGTTCGAAATCTTCGTTGTAAATATACATATCAAACGGAATTGAAGATTAAGACGAAAATGAACAAATATTAATTGATAGTAATGGAAATTTTTACAATTTGAGTTATCGAATGAAAATGCTTAAAAGAGTAAATGATTGAAAGCTTTAAATTTAGAGAGTTCTTGAATATCCTTTCTAAATGCAAACTTTCTTCTTTTCTTCTGATAATGACATGTAAGTCAATGATTTAGAGGAATACGATTATGATCCCAAATTTATCGGTCTCTATTTAGGCTAATATGCATTGCATTTTTTTAGTCTAGATTAGATGCATGGTTTCTGCGAGACCGAACATTCATAAACCACAAAAAATATTAGACCGAACACAAACCCAAATTAACTAAAGATTCTGGTACACAAACATCTATTGGATACGGGACCATACGGTACACAATCCAACACTAACATAAAGATTCAGGTTGTGAATGTACTAATTCTAGGATTTGTACTTTCGACAATTACTGAAAATGGTGATCATTTTATTATTATTTAGTATATATATATATAGATATATATATATATTTTTTTTTCCACAAAATTCATTATTCTATTTTGTTATTAAAAGTAAAAGTAACAATAAAAAAGAATAAAGCTATAAGCGCCTAAGCGGATTTGAACGAATATGAACAAAATGGGAGAGAAACTCTTAATATGCACCGTCCTACACTCTATAATGACCCTTTCACAAAATAGGATAAATATTCCTTTATTTATATATTTAATACTTTTAACGAAAGATAAATAAACTCGCCTCGAACTTCTCCTAGCCCCCAAATCGTTTGTTTTCTCCCAATCGCAAAATTAGGGTTAGGGTTTTTCAATTTCCCCCCTGCGAAATTTCTTATCTCTTTGTAGCCGCCGCCCATAGACGATGACAGGCAAAGCAAAGCCAAAGAAGCACACGGCAAAGGAGCTTCAAGCAAAGGCCGATGCAGCGTTGACCAATCGCGGCGGAGGAAAGGCTGGGCTCGCCGATAGAACCGGTAAGGAGAAAGGTGGTCACGCTAAGTACGAGTGTCCTCACTGCAAGATCACTGTACCGGATCTGAAAACGATGCAGATCCATCATGAATCGAAGCATCCTAAGATGACTTATGAAGAGCCGAGGAATCTTCATGAGGCTTTAGCTGCTCCTGAATCGTCTAAGCCTAAGCCTGGAATCAGAGGAAGCCTTAAGAAGTGAAAGCTGATGTTTGGATTGTATCGAATTCGATTTGGAATTTGTGGATCTTGTTTTAAGCTCTGTTTGATGTGAGAATATAAACTGCGTTGATGTTGATGCTGATGCTTATGTCTTCGTATTTTTATGTTATGATCATATAAAAAAGTAACTTATATTTTCTTATGAAATGGTTTGTTTCTAACTTATGGGTTTCTTTTTGATTCTTGTTTCTGGATACTTTGTTGTTCATTAGATGCAAATTCTATGATCTGGTGATCTTCTTGGTGCAAAAGAGTTGTAGATTTATATGATTGTTCTGAATCTATACAAGCTGCTTTTAGAACAGCATCTCTGTTTTTGATCAGACATGTTAACTCATTAAGATGAGCCTTGGTTCTTTTTTGTATGCTTGTTCAGAATCTTTGCACAGCCGCTCTTAAATCTCAGCATCTCTGTTTCTGATCAGACATGTTAGGTAAGCCAATCTTTTGGTGAAATCTGTGGGGATTTGAGGATGAATGAAAGTTTCTACAACTCATGTTAAAACCAAACAAGATGTCTAAAATCTAGAGAAACATTTCATTTATCTGTTTATTGCATTGATGACTGAAAAGCTTGGAGAAACTGGCTTTTGCTTTTTTTAAGCTTTCAAGCCTTCAAAGTGCAAAGCATCTGGACGAGTTAGATAAGCTTCTTGTTTTATTTCATTAAAAAAAGAAGGATTCTAATTTCTCATTGTGCTTCTGCTGCTTCAGGATATATACATGTGGTTCTTCTCTAATCCAAATGAAAATGAAAATAGACTTGATAACAGATTCTTTGATCTTTCAACAACTGAGTAATCAGAATCAATTCTTAATAGCTTTTTGTGTTTGTTTTTGTTAGTGGTCGACAAATATTTATAGGGAGAAATGCAAATTTTAGAGGATATTTTTAATTTCTTTGGATAAGTTTTATTTATTGGATTCACCTCTCTCAACAGTATGCACAGGCCTAAATATTCATTAATGTCGTTTGAAACCCGATGACTAAGTTTGGGCATGGGTACCCGTTATCCGCTCGATCCATCCCGTACCAGACCCGTAAAAACGGGTATCCGCCTCGTGTAAGTCAAGTAACAAGATTCAGTTTTCGATTACTTGCAAGTAATAGAACAAATCCAAGCCAGAATTTTTTTTCCGTTATCCGCCCCGTTATTTGTCCCGTACCCGTTACCTGCTACTTGTTACTCGCTATCTGCAAAAAAATACTTGTTATCCGTAAATAATACTCGCTACCCGCAAAAAATATCCGTTATCCACAAAATATACCCGTTACCCATCAAAAAAATACTCGTTATTACTCGAACGGGACGGATCAAGTATCAAGGCGGATACTAGTTTTTTGGATGGATCAAGTATCAAGGCGGGACTAATGGGTCAGGTACCAAAGCGGGTAAGAGTATTACTCGTACGGGGCTGATCCAGTATCAAGGCGACGAAAATGGCGGATACGCAACAACGAACAAGCCATATGTTTTGGTCGTTATATGATCGTGAACATCTTTATAGTGAAATTTTCTTCTATGTTTTACGTTATTCTTTATCAAAAAAAAAAATGTTTTACGTTATTAAACCAAGGGTTACAGAAAATGAGCATGTTGTTTGTACAACTACAATATGTAATTAGAGGACAATTAAATAGTACTAGGATATATCCCGTGCTATCGCACGAACAAATTACAATTATAAAAAAATATTTGAAAATTATAAAATCAGGATATTAGAAAATTGTAATTCCTCAAAAACTTTACGGAAATTATAATATCAGTTTTTATAATATTGAATCTCTGTAATATCCGTGTAAATATTTTGTAATCAGAAATATAAAACCAATCTTTCATACTCGAAGATATTGGAAATTTTATATTGAAAAAATTATATATAAAATCAGGATATTTTCTTTGATTTAATCGAAGAAATAAGTAAAGTTTTGAAAGATTGCGACATTCTAAGATATTAATTAAGATATTTTGGAAAATATTAACCCAGAATATTCTAAGATTGATTTCGTAGAATATATTTTTCTGATGAAAGATAGTATGTCTATTAGCGATATTGGATATTGCAATATATTGTTCCCAACAGAAAATTTCCGGATATATTTTATTTGAATTTTAATTATATCTTGTTTTGTTTTAATTACTAAATTTTACAATTTAAATAGATTTGAAAATTAAATTACAATGTTACATTGTTATATTAAATTGTACAGCATATTAAACTAAGTCAGATATGAACTAACATTTTTAAATCTACTAAAAATCTATTAATAGATTCGATATTATAAAGATGAACTAACTTTAACATTAAACATTCCAAAAAAAAATCGTAATCTACATCAAATCTCTTATTTTTAGAAAATTAAGTCAACATTTAATTTAATTTAATTAGTGTGTTTAAGTAAATCAACAAAATCTTCATAAAATCTATTTTTAACTACTTTTCAAACAATTTAAAATAAATTAATTAACTAAAACGAAAATTATAATCTATAAAGATAAAAAAAAAATAAACAATCTATATAAATTCTTACTTAAAATTTTCCAAAAAAAAATCGTAATCTACATAAAATCTCTTATTTTTGGAAAATTAAATCGACATTTAATTTAATTTAATTAGTGTGTTTAATTAAATCAATAAAATTTTCATAAAATTTATTTTTAAGTACTTTTCAAAAAACAAAAAAAAAATAATTAATTAAAACAAAATTATAATTAATTAATTAATTAAATGATCACAAAATAAATAATGACTAAAATACCCTTAATGAGAGATTAAAATTTATTTTTTGAAGTAATGGCAATGTGATGTAAATATTAACACTTTTTAATATTTATTTATAAATGTACTCCCCAAATAATATATAGGGATTACCCATAAAATGACCATGGCCTCATGGGTTTATAATTTTAGGCCCACAAAAACACTTGAAAAGAGTAACAAACTTGGTTCAAATTGACTTATCCACCCATAGTTAAGCAATTAAAAAACGACATGTTTGTTAGATTTTTATGAACAATTACAAGTTTATTGGTTCATGTATTTTAATGGATTTGAAAATACTTATAAGATTTGGAAATCCATGCAGAATTTATTGATTTTAAAATCAAACAAAGTGGATTTAAAAGTTAAATAACTTGGATTTGAAATCATACAAAAGAAATTTCAAAATTAAACAATTAAATAATTTTATGATAAAATAAAAATATAGTATATAAAAATAATAAACTTGTTTGCTCTCGGAAAAGCATACATAACTTCAGAAAAATATTTGGATACATCATATACAACTGTTGAAAATGCAAAGGGTCTTACTTTAGCACATTTTCAATATAGATTTCGCGATCTCTTGTGATCGCACGTCGAATAGAATAGTGAAATCTATGCTGTAGTTATTTCCTCAAATACAACATTCGAAAGAAAATTAAGAGCATCGATAAAATAATATCATCATCCAACTCATCATCATGTAATCGATATCTTTCTCTTTCTTCAAAGGATTTCTTGATCTCCATGATGTGCTCGATCCATGTTTAAAGATGTACACCTTTGAACATAAAAAACATAACTTGTAAAAATTTTCTTCCAAGTAAATGACATGATAATTAAAGAATCAAGCAACAAAAAAGTGGATACATGCGTTGAGCACAACAGCAATAAAATTCAAAAGAATACTTAACACATAACATAAAAAGTTAAGAAAAGACACTTACAAATTTATCGGTTTATTTATGAAAAAGTAAGGTTTGTTCTTATAGTTTTGTATTTTTCTTATATGTAAATTTCACATTTTTATATGTAAATTTGTAAAATGTAAAATGTATATTTTATGTTTTACAAAGATACATATTACTTACTTTTTCTTTTTTTTGTGAGAAAAAAAATTGTAAGATTTCCAATTTTTTCAATCAAAGATTTGTCAAATAACCTTTTTTGTAAAAACTTTAGGTAAACGAAACCACTTTATTAAAAAACTTTTTTTAAGTAGTTTTTATATAGCACAAAACTTTAAAAAGCAATGAACACAACAATAAAAAACAATGAACGATTCACAACAAGATCTATGGTTGATTTAAGCGTAACTTTATGGAATACTAAAAGTTATTATTTGTTAGGTTGGATTAATTATCACGTGCTTTGGATCGTAGTTTTTAAAATAATATATATATATTTTTAAATCCACCAAAATAACGTGGTGGGACTAAAGATTTCAACCTCTCTATTTTTAAGTAATATACATTTTCAAATTCATTCAAATCGAATGTGAAATCAAATCCATATCCAAATCTTTAATATCGAATAAAGGGTGATTTTAACTAGTATTTTTAAATCATAGAACCAATAACATATGATTTTGATAAAGATTTTAAAACCAATTGAATAACACATAATTTTAAAAAAGATTTTAAAATCAATGATTGAATAACACATAATTTTATATGGATTTCTAAATCCATTTAAATCCATGAACAAATAAATCCTATAAGAATCAATTCTCTAAATCCTATAAGAATCAATTCTCTAACTATAAAAAAAGAAAGAGAGAGAGACCAAATCAAATCCTCTGTTTTATCAAGGTTTTAATTAAAAACTACCCTAAACTCAAAAGAATCATCATCACGAGAAATGTAAAGAATTAAAATCCAAAAAAAAGGGAGGAAACAAAAATCCGATTTCATCCTTTGGTGGCTTGAGGTTTTTGCTGTTCTTGGACAACATTCTCCTCTTGATACAGCAACTTTCTTCTCTTGAGACCATAACCATTGTACTGATAGATAATGCTGTATAGACATTGCTTTAATCTGAGCACCTCGAAATCCTCTATGAACCTTAGGTCTCTTTGTCTCCATTTCAAACCCGCGCACTTCTGGTATTCCTCAAGAACCGATGATAAACACCAGTTTTGCACTTTCCTCAAGCATCCCACAAGACAACCTGTCCTATGCTGCAATTGGCCAACAATACACAGAAACACACCATTAGACTCTATCTCTTAACACAGCCCAAAAGCTTGGTAAACCCGAGAAGGGTTTTGTTGGGTTACCTTTCCGCGCTTACAGTGGATGAGAATTGGATGATTTCTAACATCTGTAAGCAAACAAACAGAAGAAGTAATGAGAGAGCTGAAAAAGAAGCTAATAAGACATCAAAGAGTCTCTTTTGGCTCCTTACCAACTAGGACTCTAAGAGCATTCAAGACTGTATCCTTTGGCATAGGAGTTGGAGGATCCTATGAGCGTAATAAAAACAACCCAAACTCAGAAATCGAAGACATAACCATGATCCAAAGAAGAGCCAGTAACAGACAAAGAAACAGGATACACATATATTCTTGAAGCTCATATACAAGATTCATCAAATTAGTTGCTATCGCTGATTATGCAAATCAATGATATAAAATTGATTCAAAAAAAAAGCTATAAGCCAACAGGAGACTAAAAATAGGAACAAGAGAGGATAAAATGTTGTTGACGTTGTAGTTAGAAATCATACATACCGTTTTGCCTTGGATTCCAAATTGGAAAAGCTTAATGTTGTTGGATTGAAGAGACTTGAGATTATCCTGAGGGTATGGTTCAGGACACAGATAACTGTTTCCAGATAAACCCAACAAAGAAAAGTAATCAAATATTTCTGCGTAGGTCAATTTCAATTAATTAACAATAATTAATATAGCTATGATAGTGAAAGCTGGAATTTAAGGAATCTCTCTATAAAACAACGACAACGAGATACGTGATCCTTAAAGACTCTTCTTTTCATTTAATAAAATACCTTCAGGAGATTCAGAATCAACAAGAAAAAAAAAAAAAAAGAGAATCTTACATGATGGATCGAAGATTTAGGGTTGATAAGAATCCGAAATTGTCAAGCTGAGGAAACCCAGATCGGTAAATCCCGTCTTCCACCATCGAAAAGTTCGGCGGCGGAATCAAGAGCTTGCCGTCGTTATCATCCAACGACTCCACAATTAAACCCATCAATCAGCGTTTCTCTTATCCCTCCGTCTCTCGATTGGGAGACAGAAAGATACGAGAACGAAACAGAGAAGGCGAGAGAGAGAGAGAGCTAAAACCCCAAAATCTAGAGAGAGAAATTGATAATGCAAAAAAAAAAAGTATTTTTCTTTATATGATTAATGGGATAATCATCAAGTGGGGTTTTAATTTAATCTTTAAAAAGAGAGAGAAAAAGATGACAAAGATTTAGGAGTTTGTAGATTTCTTCAGATTTGGAAAAAAAAAAATGTAGTTAAAAGTTAAAACCGCCATTAGATGTTCTTTGTTGCATCCTCTTACGGTTTTGTAGGGAATGTTTTTTTTCTCTGTAAATCTCAATTATGACACGTGTCACATCCTTCCCTTTTCTTCAACTGATTGTGAAAATTCTTTTTTGACTAAAAGAGTCAATTTTTAGAATTTTCTATTAATTTTTTTTTTTGGTCAAGGTAACATCGAAGATTCGTTCAGACTTAAGACCCATATTATTGTTAGTTTAATTAAGAATTAGGATTTCAACTGTTTCTTAAAGTTAGATTGGCTTAAGGTTATAACATAACAAAATATTTACATAATATATAACCCACTATACATATACTTCAAAATATCATACATTATATATATTTTCATAGATCAAATTCACCATTTTATGTCTAGATTCGTAAACAAAGCATAAAAATAAAAATTTAAATAGAGGGAGCTAGTGAATTATAAAGTTGGATGAAGCTGATGATGATGAGGGTTAACATCTTTGTTTTGTTGAAGAAGCAACTCCGGTGGTATGAGATCTTCCCATCCTTTACCTGGACCTGTAACCGCGGTTAAACCGCTTTCCCAACCGATGTGCGATACATGTTTTACGTTTGTTGGAACTCCTATCTCCATTCCTGATGTCTCCATTTCTTCCTTCTCTTCTTCTTCTTTGTCACCTTCATTTTTCGAAGAAAACACATTATTTCTTAGATTTTGGCTCATGTCATTTGTTTTCGTTCCGTATATTTAGTCAACTAGTATTTATATTATAACTATTGCAAATGTTCCCTAGTTTTTACAGACATACTAAAATTCAAATCATTCAAATCTTGGCAAAAGACAACCTTAAGCAAAAACACTCTTGACTATAATTAATCATACATACTGCTATACTTGATAATAACTTTAGCCAATTTATAAACTTTAAAATCAGGACACATGTACTTGCACTCAGATGTATATAAGTGTTAATTTTGCCAGTACGTATCGTTTAAATGTATTATTTCGTAAAAATATCGACAAATAAAAAACACTTGACAATATATTACCAAAGAGTTGAGAAATGGTTTTGAAGCTCTTGAAAAGCCGGTTAATACCGGTAGAAATCTCCGGTTTAGAAACTGCGAGGAACTTGAATACATTCTTCATGTGGTCTTCCTCCTCTTGATCACTACGAATCTCTTTTGAAAACACATCAATAGATCACATAGAAGATACATGAGATATCAATTCAATATACACACACACACACACATATATATATATAAGCTACATAATATATGAAAAGAGAAAGGGAACCTTGAGGAGAACGATGATGATGAGGCTTAGAGAGAGGAGATAAAACGGCAACACTTGAATCGGAGATACATCCGACGGAGAAAGGAAGCACCACAAGTCTCTCCATCCTATCTCTCATTTTCTAACAAGCCTTTCCTTTTAAAATACTTATATTTATATATAAGAGTATGTGTGTATATGTATATACACGATGATAATGACAACCCACCAAATGTTTTAATGTTGTTTTTTGTTGTTTTGTTTGTAATCTTTGTTAGAATAGAATTTGGTAGTGGTCGTGTAATGTGTTTTACTGACTTTGTTGTGAAGTTACAATGATGTTTACGTGTGTATATGAAGTTGCGGTAGACTAGAAAGTGATATCTTTAAATTTTATATTTTTATTTTTTGAGCTCAACTACTGTTTGGTAGACTGTTTTCTTTGGTGACGTATAATTTGCACTACATATTTGATATTAAAAAATATATATATTATATGGCTAATTCGAAATGGTAGTTTGTATATTTGATTCAATATAAGATTATAACAATTGAGTTGTGTCTTGTCATCGTGAGAATGACTTAGATTTCGTTTGTTATATAAAATTTTGTATATTTAGTTTTTATTTCTTACACTTAAATTAAACGAATGCATGTGTGAGTTTCATACGATCAAAAAAATAAAAATTCTTCTACTCTATGTAAATTAGAGCAATCAAAATCTATCTAGATTTGTGTTACTCAATATTTTGCAAATTAGTTAACTACTTCATAAAACGATTTATTTTACACGTTCCCATGTAACGTTTTTCATCGCAAAAGCTAAAGTTTAATTCTAGTTTGTGATTTTGTTTTAATATATTGAGAATATTTTAATTTAGATGGAGTCCATATATAATGAATACTCAAAGAGTCTATAATGTATGTATAATGATGGCTTAAATGATTAAAATGTGCATTAGTTGTTACATCCCCTTGGAATCAAAGCAATCTATTAGTATTATTTTTTTGATCGTTTTATTTTGCAATCGGTATGATGCCAAGGCCTTCCTTTTTTCTTTTTCTTTATTGGAGAGCCGCCGAGCCAAGGCCTTCTTTTTTTTTTTTTTCTCTATATATTTTTCTTCGCCTATTCACCATTTGATACCGTTACTAATTGGATACTTATCATAAATTACATATACTGTAGTTGCAAATTATTAATTTTTTTTTTTTGGTAATTCTAAGCACATGCCCATGTAAATATTAGATAAAAAAAAACTGTATCTCGATTAGATCTAACTGAAAACAGCTTGAGAGATGGAATTATATCTTATTTGCGTTTATTGTTATGAATGCGTTTATTGCTATGAAAGTTGGATTCTTTTTGTGTTTGTATAAGTTTTTTTTTTTTTTGGTCGGCTGTTATTGTATAAGTATAAATATTACTATTTATTCAAGAAAATCCTTTAACAAAAAAAAAAGAGTTGGATTCTTCTGTAGAACATAATCCATTCAACAATCTGTGTAGTTTTTATGATCAGTGAAATATTGAGTTTAAAAGAATACATATAGTTGGGTGACAAAAAAAAAAAGAATACATATAGTTGAATGTAAGTACAAGCGTACAACTAGCCATCACAATAATTAACATTCTCAATTGGTTCACAATTTTGTTTTGCTAAGACCATTACAATAAGCAAGTCTAGAAATGTACTTCATCAAAAGTTCCTAGATTTACATTCACATTTCATCTACTACATTACATATCTAAATTTACGACTTTATATTATTTGTAAACTTGTAATATTTCTAAGCTAATAAACTTGTTGAAGCTTAATGAAAATGTAATGTGGAACACATGGTTAGATAATACACTGTAAACATTTTCTTCCTAATATATAGTATTAAAGATATATACATAAATTTTGTGTTTAAGTTTCATATTTCACAAAAGAAATGTGGACATATGTATATTAGATTTATATGACAATTGGGTTGTTTCAAAACGAAAAGTTGAACCATTTTTCTTGTTGCAAATGTGTTCAAAGATGGTTTCCTTGATCATCAACTTCTGAGAAAAACTCTTGAAAAGATTAATCATGATCAGAAGAAATGTGTTCCTCTTCCTCTGGTTCGATCTGATGCAAAGACGACCCACCACTTTCCTCACCGGCATCATCATCTGAATAAACACTTTGGTCTTCAGATTTTGAGCTATGAATGTGCTCAAGCCGAGTTTCATGATTCTCTTCCTCTTCTTCCTCATCATCATCATGAGCAAGACTATTGATTCGCATGCTTGTGTTCCTCGGTGAATCATCATGAGCAAGACTATTGATTCGCATGCTTGTGTTCCTCAGCGAATCAACATGATCTCTATCGCTGTCATACCGTGAAAAAGTGCTTTCTTCGTTTGATTTACAGCTGCTTTTACTGCTTAGCCTCTCGTTATCATCTTCCTCAGAGCTATAACTATACTTTATCTTCAAGCTCTGTGCAGTTGCGTTTGTTTCATCAATGGATCTTCTCTCACTTCCAGAGTCAGAGGAGGAACTGCTAGAGTCTCTGGGTTTCTCTAACTGAGAATGTTCCTCTTCTTGACCCTTTTCGGAGTTTGAATCAGACCCATCATCTGAATGTGTCGCGGTTTCTTCCTCCTCTTGTTTTTTCTTACTTCTTATTGATTCTTCTTCTTCATCTTCTGATTCTGCTGAAGAGCTGGTGTTGTCGTCTTCCTCTTTCCGAGGAAGAGAAAAAGGAGTTACAGAACAAGAACCGTGTCTGCTTAAAGCAATCGACATACTTTTGTCCCTGAAGGATAAAATCGGAACTGCGGTTGGAATACCATCTTCAGTAGACATTGAAAGGAAGCTAAGAGCAACCATTACATCGCTTATCAAAGGACGAGCAGTTGGTTCCTCTTGTAGACACATTGATGTTATTGCCACTGCTTGATTTAACCCTCTCTCTGAGAAATTCTTCCTCAAGAGAGGATCAGCCATATCCGGGTATCTTTTCGGGTCTTTAAATATCATTTGTGCCTGCGCAAAACCCAAAACATATCATCAAAAAGATCCCAACTTGATGATTCAAAGAGAAGGAAGAAATGTGGGGTTTAATGGGTTTTACCCAAGCAACTAGATTTTGTTCATCATTAGGCTTAGTGGTGTCAATAGCTCTTCTACCGGTGATGAGTTCGAGCAACACAACTCCAAAGCTATAAACATCTGATTTGACAGTGAGATCGTCCCCTCGAGTGTACTCAGGGGCAGAATAACCATAAGTGTCCATAACCCGGGAAGAAAGAAACAAACTATCACCTGTCCCGGGCTGTAGATTATGCAGACCAAAGTCACAAAGCTTAGGGTAAAACTCAGCATCTAACAAGATGTTAGAAGCTTTCAAATCTCGGTATATCACTGGTGGATCCACTTTATCGTGCAAGTAATCCAATCCTTGTGCTGCACCAAACGCAATCTTCATCCTCGTTATCCAATCCATCGACTTCTGGCCTGGCTTTTGTTCTACATATCAAATCCATTATTAGCCTCCAAACAAAGCCTAAAGTTCTCTCCTTTAAACACTTTTACAAAGTTTTTGAAAGCTTAGTATTACCGTAAAGATGGTCTTGAAGGGATCCTCCAGAGACATATTCAAAGACTAAAAGCCGTTGATCGCCATCAGCGCAGTACCCTATAAGCTTAACAAGATTCGGGTGTTCGAGTTTAGCCAATGACAAGACTTCAGCTTGAAACTCTTTGTTACCATGTAATCCATGCTTGTCCAGCTGCTTCACAGCTACCAACTACACTCACAAAGCAATATAATAACTTCAATGAAAATCACCAACAAAGAACATGCGGAAAATGTACTAATTATCTGGTCTTCAATGATGAAACTAACATAGTTGTGAACTTTTCAGAGGATTTGGTAGTAACATGCAACGAAATGTACTAATCCTCTGGTCCTGAATGATGAAATTAACTAAAGCTGAAAAAGTAACCAAAGTTGTGAACTTTGGAGATGATTGTGGTTTGGTAACAAACCTGGCCAGTAGATTGAAGGGTTCCTTTGTAAACCCTACCGAATCCACCTTCTCCTAAAAGACATTCTTGACGGAAATTCTTGGTCGCCGTCGCTAATTCCCGGAAATTGAATGTTTGCACCGGCGTTTGCTCTGTTTCTCTTTCTTCTATTCGTTTCGTCGTCGCCACTGAAACCAAACAAACCCCACAACATTTTTTTAGAAAATGGTTTTTCAAATTCCGGGACAAGAAAGCTTGCATCTTTTTAAATTTGATCGAAGAACTCAAATTATAATTACCAGGTGGTCTGAATTCGTGTTCGTTAGTCTCGTTCGTACAGGGAGAGTTTCTGCTCTTATGTGAAGTGAAACACGGAAAACAATTCATCGTTATCATTCAAAATCAATTTCGTGTTCAAAATCTAAAAGCCTAGTAAAAGATCCCTTCTTTTTTTTTTTGTGTTGTTGAAGGGGATTAACAATGGCGGGGTCCTTCAATCTTTTGAAGGACCCACGTTAAAGGGCACAAAATGTTTGGGAGATTGTAAAGAAAACAAACAGAGGAAGGAAGCGAAAGGAGAGAGAGAGAAAAAAAAAAAGAGATCCAATTGAAGCCAATCAGAATACATGAAGAATAATGAACTTCTCCGATGATCCATCCGAGAAGAATGGGAAAAAGTTTCGGTTTTTTTTTTTTTTCTCCTTTACGAATTCTATTTTTTGTTTTTGCTACTTTGTTCAAGTCCCCTAAAGCATGGAGAGCCATTCTTATTACCATTATCTTTGATCTAATTTTAAATCTGGTTTTAGTTAGTTATAAAATTATAATCTTCCAAATGCATTGTAAAACAACTCTATAAGAAACACAAGACAGGAAAAAAAAATTGGAATTTATAATTTTGAATTTTGCGCCCAAATCTTCTTCTTTTTTGTTTAATTTTTATGTATCGGTTATAGCAACATGTATCACTAAATGATTTAATCAAATGATTTTGATTGACAATTTTAACCCAAACATATACATTAAAATGTTAATTTAAGAAAGAAAAAGTTATAATGCTTAATTTTGGCGCAAAACATATCTATAAAATGGATGAGAAATATTATAATGATGCAAAATATATATATATATATATATATATTGTTTTCTAAATTGATAAAACAAAAATTAGACAATAAATTTGAATGATTTTTTTTTTCAATGTTCTAAGTAAACATGTAAATTTGTTACATTCAGATTATGATACCAAAACAAGGGTCAAGGGAGATAAATAAATACTTTAAACATTGTTATCCTTACCTTTTTTTGTATCAGATTATATTTATCCTTACTAAAGGGTGAAAAAATTAATATTACATATGAACCATTTAAAAATTAACACGTGGCATGACCTTTAGTTAACCTTTCCACTTTCCCATCCATCTCTTCCTTCTTTCATTTTTTTGTGTCGCCGTCTGCAATTTCTCCCCGACGCTGATAACCCTAGCGGCTTGAAATTACAGTCGCTTAACGCCGAGTTTTGTGTCCGATTCCGAAACTTCGAAACGAACGTGATTGGGTCTCTGTTGCTGTCGCTGTCGCTAGCGATAACCAAGCGAAGATCTCCATAATTTTCCAATTTCAAGAAAGGTGGTGTGTTAATGTCCCTTTAATTCGCTGTCTGGAATCTGAAATGCTATTGATTTGGAAATGGGTCTCTTTTAATTTCATAAAGATGATCTCTTTTTGTTAATTGAGCTTATGATCCAAGCATGGATTTAGGTTTTTTTGTGTGTTCCGATTCTGAGATTTTACCTCTTTTATGTCTCTCTACTAGTAGGTACCAGCTGTTTCCTTGTGAGATTATGATAAGTGTTTCGCATTGAGATCAAGAAGACGAAGAAACCCTTTTCAAATGCAATGCCTAATGGCTGATGGAGCTTTAATTACTTTAGATTCCGATGATATTTTAGCAGCAGAACATGTTTTAGCAGTAGGTAAAGAGTTTCCCGATGTGGAAACTTGCAGAAGAACTTTGAAAGATTTGGCTATAGCTCTGCATTTTGATCTCCGTATTGTCAAATCAGATCGTAGTCGATTCATAGCCAAATGCTCTAAAGAAGGTTGTCCGTGGCGTATCCATGCCGCTAAATGTCCAGGCGTTCAGACATTTTCTGTTAGGACGCTTAATAGTGAGCATACTTGTGAAGGTGTTCGTGATCTCCATCATCAGCAAGCATCGGTTGGTTGGGTTGCTAGGTCGGTAGAGGCACGTATTAGAGATAATCCACAGTATAAACCGAAGGAAATATTGCAGGATATACGTGATGAGCATGGGGTTGCAGTTTCTTATATGCAGGCTTGGCGCGGTAAAGAGCGGAGTATGGCTGCGCTTCATGGGACTTATGAGGAAGGGTATCGGTTTCTCCCGGCGTATTGCAAGCAGATTAAACTAGTCAATCCTGGGAGTTTCGCTTCTGTTTCTGCTTCGGGACCCGAGAATTGTTTCCAGCGGTTGTTTATTGCGTATCGAGCATGTATCTCCGGGTTTTTCAGTGCTTGTAGGCCTCTTCTTGAATTGGATAGAGCACATCTTAAAGGGAAGTACTTGGGGGCGATCCTCTGTGCTGCGGCTGTTGATGCGGATGACGGTTTGTTTCCGTTGGCTATCGCGATTGTTGACAATGAAAGCGATGAAAACTGGTCGTGGTTTCTCTCGGAGCTGAGGAAGCTTCTCGGGATGAATACCGATAGCATGCCAAGGCTCACAATACTCTCGGAGAGACAGAGTGGAATCGTAGAAGCTGTGGAAACTCATTTCCCAACTGCTTTCCATGGGTTTTGTCTTCGTTATGTTAGTGAAAACTTCAGGGATACGTTCAAGAACACAAAGCTTGTTAATATCTTCTGGAATGCGGTTTATGCACTCACAGCAGCAGAATTCGAATCAAAGATAACCGAAATGGTTGAGATATCGCAAGATGTGGTTGCGTGGTTTGAACTCTTCCCTCCGCATCTCTGGGCTGTAGCGTATTTTCAAGGCGTGCGGTATGGACATTTCGGTTTAGGGATCACTGAGGTATTATACAATTGGGCTCTCGAATGCCATGAACTACCAATCATACAGATGATGGAACATATCCGGCATCAGATATCAGCTTGGTTCGATAACCGCCGTGAGTTGAGCATGAGATGGAACTCAATACTTGTGCCATCCGCAGAGAGACGTATAACGGAAGCCGTTGCGGACGCACGGTGTTACCAAGTTTTACGAGCGAACGAGGTCGAGTTTGAGATTGTGTCGACGGAGAGAACCAACATAGTGGATATACGGACACGAGTTTGCTCGTGCCGTCGCTGGCAGCTTTATGGACTGCCGTGTGCTCATGCGGCTGCAGCACTGATCTCGTGCGGTCGGAACGTGCATCTGTTTGCAGAACCGTGTTTCACTGTGTCGAGCTATCAGCAGACGTATTCGCAGATGATTGGGGAGATTCCGGATAGAAGCTTGTGGAAGGATGAAGGAGAAGAGCTTCAAGGAGGAGGGATCTTGAGGATACGACCGCCGAAAACGAGGAGACCACCAGGTAGACCAAAGAAGAAAGTGGTTCGAGTTGAGAATCTAAAGAGACCGAAGAGGATTGTGCAATGTGGAAGGTGTCATTTGCTTGGACATTCTCAGAAGAAATGCACACAGCCAATTTGATAGACGGTTCTTTCAGTACTTTGTGTTTTCTGTTACCTTTCTTGTTTTGATGTAACTTGTAATGTTTAAATTGCAACTGTTTTTGTAGAGACTTGTCTTCAAATGGAAAAAATAGGTGATGGCTTAGCTTAACCGGGTTTTGAGTAAATTGATCTGGTTCTTGCTTCAGGTTCTAATATGGTTTTGGTTCTTGATTCAGTTTCTAAATTGTCACATTACAACAACCAAAACTTAGTTCGGTTTGATGATGCATTCGTAGATTAACTTCACTTGCGGTTCTCAAAATCTTGGTAAATTCTGGATCGAATTAGACCAAATGGTTAGGCTCGGTTCTGTGTTGAACCGAAGCATTGTGATATGGTTTCGTATCAGTCTTCTTTTCATGCTCTGATTCAAACCAAACTGAAAACCTAATAAAAACTTAACCCAATTCAGACCGGATTAGTTAGCTTCGGTTTGGGTTGATTCTGGTGTGATTAGAATCGAAGGAGTCTTTGGACACTTTAACGCACGATCAAAGAGGAAATTGCGCGACGCAGCAGCAAATGCGCGAGACGTTTGTGGACCAATTCTACAGTAACGTGATAAATCTAATTCATTCCGACGATTTGTGTTTATCCCTCTGAAAAAAAAAACCTTGGATCTGCTGCATTCTCTCCAAACCTTGGATCAGGTCAATCTCTCGCAAACGAAAACCTTTTTTTTGTCTCGTAGATTAGTTGTAATTTCTGGGTATTGCTTTGTTTGATCCGCTATTTCGTTTATTCTTTCTGGGTATCGTTCGATTCTCGTTTTTTTTCTGTAAAAATGTGATTTTTCTTTATAGTAGGATCTTAGTAGATTAATCGGTTTTCAATTGTAATGTTCCACTTGTTGATCTCAATTTTTACCGTACTATTCATGCGATTCGTGAGTTGACTGAGAAGTAGATCTTGATTTGATTATGTTTGAGGCTATGGGGATCGTGTTTTTGGATTAGATTCTATTTGTCTAATAATCACTGATGAGTGATGTGATTTAAAAAGCTGATCTTTTTGCCCATAGCTTGTTTCTAATATTTGGTTCTGTTAATATTGGTTCACATTGATGCTGTTTGGAGGTTTTCTAACAAAGTTCAAGGTTTGATGTATCTGCAGAAGAAAACTTTTGAAGATTACCTTGGAATTTTGCTACTTCAGCCTAAAGTTATCTCATTCTGCTTAGAAGATTGTTGAAAAGCGAAGATGTCTTCGGCCGAGATAAACAAGAATGAAGTCGACATTGTCATTGGGGCTCTTAATGCTGACCTAACACAGTTCTTGACCAGCTGGAAACCCTTTTTCTCCGGATTTCATCTGATTGTTGTCAAAGATCCTGAACTCAAGGAGGAACTCAACATACCAGAAGGCTTTGATGTAGATGTCTACTCAAAGACTGACATGGACAAAGTTGTGGGCGCATCCAATTCCACAATGTTCTCGGGTTATTCTTGTAGGTATTTCGGCTATCTCATATCTAAAAAGAAGTACATTGTCTCAATTGATGATGATTGTGTCCCGGCTAAAGATCCCAAGGGGTTCCTAGTGGATGCTGTTTCGCAGCACGTGATTAACCTCGAAAACCCAGCCACGCCTCTCTTCTTCAATACCCTTTACGATCCTTATTGCGAAGGAGCGGATTTTGTCCGTGGATACCCTTTCAGCCTCAGAAGTGGTGTCCCTTGTGCTGCATCTTGTGGACTTTGGCTTAATCTAGCTGATCTTGATGCTCCAACGCAAGCTCTCAAGACAGAGCAAAGGAACACTTCATATGTTGATGCGGTTATGACTGTCCCGGCCAAGGCTATGCTACCCATAAGCGGAATCAACATTGCTTTTAACCGTGACTTGGTGGGTCCAGCTTTGGTGCCTGCACTCAGAATCGCTGGAGAAGGGAAAGTGAGATGGGAAACACTTGAAGATGTTTGGTGTGGGATGTGTCTGAAACATATCTCCGATCATCTGGGTTATGGTGTCAAAACTGGACTGCCTTATGTCTGGAGAAACGAGAGAGGAGATGCGGTGGAGAGTTTGAGGAAGAAATGGGAAGGAATGAAGCTGATGGAGAAAAGTGTTCCCTTTTTCGAGTCATTGAAATTGCCCGAGACTGCGCTCAAAGTTGAAGATTGTGTGATTGAGCTTGCTAAAGCGGTGAAAGAGCAGTTGGGTTCAGATGATCCTGCCTTCACGCAAGCTGCTGATGCTATGGTTAAGTGGATCCAGCTCTGGAATTCTGTTAATTCTAGCGGTTAAAGTTAAACCGATGAATCTATCTCTCGAGGTTAGATTCCTTTATCACTTCTAAGCATGTCTCAGAGATTTACCAAAGTCGTTTGCTTTTTTTAAGTAACATCATGTTTATTTTCTCTGTTTTTAATCTATAATTATAAGCATGTTTTGAGACTTCCAATAATGTAAACCCTGACTGATGAAATCCATCTGGTTCTCAACTTGATGACAATATCTATTGCTTAGCTTTTTCTTCAGGTTCTTACTCGATTCTCCAATATCAATCTTGTAGAATAAATTTGCTACTATTAGCAACTTGGTATATTCACAGACACAACAAGATTAGTCATTCCTTTTGTTCTATAAATGTGGAAGTTACAAAGAGAATACAAACAATACATGTTAGGCAAACTCATGGTTCTACGCACTGTGTTCCGTGGTTGAAGAAGATGATGCTTTGGGTGCCAAAGCATTGAGCAAAGATTGAGTATCTATAAGTTTTTCCCTAAGCAATACATTGTAGTCATAGAGAAGTTGAAATTTCTTCTTGATGGCTATTGCGTCCACTTCTGAGCCAGAAGACCTTTCATTGAACTCTGCAATAGTAACAGTACCAGTCCCAAGGTTTTAGGTTTGAAATCATATTACTATAATAAATCAAAGATTTTGATTGAGATCCTTGTTGCAACCGGTGTGTCGCCCCAAACAAACTCAATTTAGATCTATACCTATTTTTCACTTCTACTTCTAAAACCTAAACCATACGACACAGCTACTTCTACTAAATCAGAGATAAATAGAAACAATGTGGATGTTAAATTATAAAAAATGGTAAAAGTGTAAGCCATACCCATTGGAGGAGGTAGAGGGATTATATCGTCTTCACTACGAGAAAGTGGATGACTTTGAGAAGAGTGGCTTATACTCTTCTTATTTGAGAAATTATCCCCATGAGCCAGAGAAGAAGCCGAATCGAAAGAGCTCACTTCTAGACTTGCAGGTTGTGGAATTACATTCTGGATAGAAATAGACAATTAAGAACTCGAAGGGTCAAGAAGGAAAGGAGAACCCACAAATAAAGAGTTAGTTACCTTTTCAACACATAAGCTAGGTTTCTTGTTCGACATGATCGAATGCTCCGCTTTTGTTCTTGATGATCCACCTACTGAGTTATTAGAAGATGTTGAAGGTCTCGTTAAACCACAAATTGCTGATAACTTTGTCGTTTTGATGGCATCATCGACCAATATGCTGCAATCCCATGTGTATGCAACATATCTTCTCAGCTAAATGAGGAGTATTCTATGAGCAACTTATAATAAGAAAAGAAGCTATTGCAAGAAGAAAAACCAAAAAGAGAAAAAGGGAAAACAATTACTTTATCCCAGTGATCTAGAGCTTTACGACGATTTCGTATCTTCCTGAAAACAGTATCTTCATTTCGCAGCTTCTTGACCCTGTACTCACACTATTTAAAGAGCCGAGTTACCACCATTAGGATATGCTCAAAAAGGACTAGGGAATTTTCAAATATTTTCGTACACACTGGCTAATGCATAGATCATGAATACCAATATTTCGAGAAGTCTCCTTCAAAGAGAGAAAAGTGAACGAGAAGAAAGGTACACATTAAGTAAAGAACATGAAAGGCTTCAAACCTGCACTAGTAGGTAGAAAAATATGCCAATACTGATGCAATACAAACCACCAAGATCGGCAAGGAAGCTAACTGTAAAATAGTAACCAGAAAAGAAAAAGATACTTAAGTTATAACTGAAGCTGCTTAGTATTCTCTAACTGCACACTAAATCAAGATACTGGGATGATGCATATGCTTGCATTTCGCGGTACAATTATAAATAGAAGTTTACATCTCAAATTGATAAGTAATAACTACTAAGACTTGAGGGATTCACACGAAGTGATTAGACAAAGTAAATGGAGTAAATTTACTTACCAGGACCGAGTATATTTTCATGGTCGATCTCAACAATATAAGCAGACAGATAGTTGATGAACAATGTGGTGTTGAGTATGCCATCTGTTGACCTCCCCATAGATGCCTGAAGCTGATTAGTGTCTCGGTAAACTGAGCCAGGGATAAACTCGTGAAACAGAGGTTGGATTAGCTTTAGATCATGCAAATGATGGTAAATCCGAGGAAACAGATTAAACTTCAATATGTTCCCTTCAGTTCCACGGAAAGTAACCGGACTTTCATCAAGGATGCTTCCGTTTCTCAGTGTGCCACTAACAAAACTTATATGCTTCTTGTTAGCTCCATTCTTAGACGTAAAGTTAAACTTAAATCCAACAGCAGCAGCAGGGGAATCGGGAAGATCAACAAAATGCCACGAGATATATATGTAATCGCTGGAGAGACGACATCGGGTACACTTGAAATTCACAGTTGGCCCTGAAGTTGTATTCTGACAAGTATAGTTTCCCAAACTAGAAAGAGAAGCAACTTTGAACTCGCTGAATCCGGGATTACCAGTGACCACATTCCCAATTCCGCGTAAATTTGAGCAACTCATATCAGAGACAGCTGTGATGTTAAACTCCAAATCGTTTTCGAATGAGATTAAATCTGGAGAACCAGTAGCTCTCACATTGTGAACTTCAATTGTTCTCTTGGTTATGATTTGGTAAAGCAGCCTGTGAAGAAACTTTAAAAAGCAAGTCAGTGTTTCTAAGTTTAACAAAAACCAAACAAGAAGACTAAAGTCTCAAGTTCTTAAACTCACGCAGCGAATAATCCTATGAAAACTATCCAGCTCGCAACAGATAACGTTCCACCTAGTTCCGTTTTACGTTTCTTGACAATTTGTTGATCATCCTGCAAGATTCAAATTGATGCGAAAACCAAATTGGTACTCACAAGAACCAAAACAATGAATCAGAGCAAAGGAGTAGAGAGGCACTAACGAGCCAATGTCTAGTGGAGAAGAAGACGTCGAGTCGAGTAATCCACCAACGGAGATTGAACCAGACATTACGACCATCGCCGAGCTTGGTGAATCTCAGGAAGAAGCAAAAGACTAACCAAGAGAGAAGCAAAACGAGCGTGGCTTCTAAAAACACAGCTTGAGATTGCGTGAACTTACGGATCCTATCGAAGGCGAATAAAGTCTCGGCGAACGATACTACGCTGTAGCTGACATCTTTGTCCGTAGAGATCGTCGACGGCCAACCGAAGATTTCGCAGCTACCGGAGCTCCGGTTAAAAAGCTGACCAATCCCGCACGCACAGCGCGTGGCGTTGTATGTTATGGAGTTTCTAGGGCACGCCATCACAGAGCTTCGAAACGAAGAAACGAAGAAACGAAGAAGACGAAGAAGAGAGAGAGAGAGAAGGAGAAGTACAAAAGGGGGCAAGAAAGGAATTTCACTTTTAATTATTTTAGTATTATTTTGTCCAGCTTTAAAGAACCAGACCACGAACTCACGAAGCAGAACCAGCCTGTTTAAGTAAAGACTTAAAGTGCTTCGTCAAAGGTCAAGAACCAACAAAATTGAAAAACCGGCTGGTTCGTGTTATCCGGTTCGGTTTACCCATCAAAATTTCCCGCCAGACCAAACAAACCGCCAAAATCAAATGTCAACCACCAGAGAGAGATTTTTCTGTTACTATAGCTCCTAATTTCTTTCGATTTTTCTGATTTTCTTCTTTGAAGTGTTCACATATTACCTGAGTTTCCTTGACTCAAGTCCCCTTATTCTTGGAAATTTGATATTTTTTAAAAAATACTGATCTTTATATTGATCTCTTTAGTGTTATATATTTTCTCTGTTTCACAAAATGTATCATTCCAATATATTTCACACAAAATTATCTTTTACAAATACATTAAATAATTTTTTCTTTCTTATTAATAAGCTGAAATAATAGGGATATAAAAAAAGATTTAGTTTAAAAATTCGCATGAAAAATATTTTAAAAAAAAATCTTAAAACGATATTCATTGTACAACGGAGGTAGTATATGTTATACCCTTCCAAGTTTTGAATTATATATAGTAATTTTACTAAACTAAATGAGTAAATCTTTGCATGTAACTTAAGAGTTTGTATTCACATCAAAAGTGTTGATGCGAGACATACTTTTGAGGACTTTATGCTTAAATTAAATCATTCTCCATTCTCCATTCTCCATTCTCCATGCTCGAAAACTTCTTCCTTCATCTTCTCTTCTCTGAAAAACGAATGTTCCCAGAATAAAAAACATTACGTGAAGCAAAGGAGTACAAGTAGGTGATGTAGCATATATTGAGTGACGAAGCAGGAAGGAGCAGATTATTGTGAGCCACAAAGATATTTAAAAATATGAAAGAAGTGAAGTCGTTTCAAATAGAGGATTTATTCCACCTGCACTTGGAGCTTCCTCTTTTGCCAAGTCTAAAGAACAAATATATGCCTTTATGAAAATTGTTCAGTGTTTTTTTAATACGGAATTGAAAGAAAGATTAGTGTGTGGATATTGATTATTTATATTGGAAAATTCATGTAATATTGATATGACTGTATTATGGTACATATCCTTCTATTAGCTACCATTTACTTCGGTCTTCAATGATTGATAGTGAACATATTTTCGACCAAAAACATCCTCTCCTTTAATTTGTTTCTTCTGATTTGATTTGTAACTTTAACAACATGATAACATTTCTATTTAGTACCGAATCAAATATCAGATCATTTAATATAGTTTAGGAAGAACATAATCCCCCACAACATATAATGTTTTCTGGTTTGGGGTAATACATCATGACGTCAAAAGTCCGAATTAACTATTTCTAAGATGGGTTTGGAATAAACCCTCAAATCATGCTAGCTATTTCTGACATAATTGAAGAATAATAACGAAAATATGGAGGATGAATGAATGAATAAATTAAAGTAAAACATTTTTAATATATACACGACTGTATTATCAACACATCAAAAGAAAACTTTGAAAGCATATTATAGATTTGTAGTCATCAAGTGATAAATAGAACTTATTCTACTAGCATTATTATTCATACTTATATATGATCCCTCAATTTCACCAGTGAAGAAGCATCCTCCACGTTCTCACACATTATCCACCAATTTTAATTCTTGTTCCATCAGTCAAATTCCCTTTCTTTGTTTTAGTCCGACACGATATACACAAATACTGTTTGTTTATTTATTTGTTTGTTCCAAATCTTTGGTAAAGATGGGTATTTTTTTCTCATTCTAAAACCATAAAATGTTATTATCAAATCAAAACATATATATATATATATATATACTATCTAGATCATTTATGCCTGTGCATGATTCTCTAGTAATTAGGTCAAATCAATTTTCTCATCATGAATATATGTACTAGAAAATACTTTGTGATTTGTGTCATTGAACTAGGTAATATAATATGTTGTGCACCTAGTAATATGTGTTGTTGTGATTATATTAGAGTCAAGAAGACAAGAACGCAAAAAAAAAACTTTTGTTGTGATTATATTAGAGCTAAGAACGCAAAAAAAAAAAAAAAAAAACTTTTCTTACTAGCGAAAAAAAGTAAGAGCACGAGGTACAATTTTTTTCCATGTAAAATTCTGGAATGGCTTCCTCACGAAGATATTAATTAGTTTTCCGCCAGCAAAATATAATATGGTGCTTGACTGTCAAAGAAAAACATGGTTCGGCCACATATGATTTTTTTTGCCAAGACAACATAAAATCAACGTAAAACATTGTTTAAGATAAACTCATTTGCCCAACAAAAAAAATGATAAACTCATAAAAGTAAGTTATTTGCAGACAAAAAAGGATTGCAGTAGTTATTTTTTACTCTTACTTATATGTTCCAATGTTTTTTTCCTTTTGGTTTTTAAAACCATGAGATGTTATTGTCAAACAAATAATGTATATATTTAAATTTCAGATCATTACTAATGGTAAGTAAGTGAAATCCACTTTTGAAGAAATCTCACTTTGTCAGTTATGAAATTGGTTGCTATCGCCAGGTGCGTAGGGCACAAATACTCAAGTCGGCATTTGCATTTCAAACTATATATTCCATGCACCTTTACTAATATTACATGTGGTTAACTAATATTACAATAACATGTGGTTAACTAATATTTCAAACTATATATTCCAGGAGCATATTCTGCTCCCATTTATGAAAATGGTTAACTAATATAAAGAATAATAAAATTGAACTAATTTATTGAAAACGATTATTGGGTTAATCTAGTTTTTATATATTCTGTAAAATAGTTGGAAAGGCTACATATGTAGCCTATGCTCAGCATATGTGGTTGTGGTTACGACAGCTAGAAACATATATTGGTAGAGACGATTTTATAGGCACGGAGCTCAAGCTCATGCAACTTAGCTCATTCTTTATTCTGTGACATTACCATTACTTATTTTTATATAATATAGTCAAATATTGAAAGAACTGCACGTTCACATCATACACAAATATTACATTCAATATTTAGAGGAAACAATTGGAATAGAATCATATGCCACGGCATGGTCTGGTCAATTATACTGATAATGATAATTCTCTTTTTCTCAATTAAACTAATGGCTAAAAATATGAGGTTAATTGAAAAAAAAAATATATTAAAATATAGATACTCAAAATCATATGCTTGCAACTATTTTATAGGAAATTAATGCCATATGATTTATAAATACTTGTAACCCTATCATTTAAAAAATAATATATATATATATATATATATTGTTATACCAAAAATTTGTTTTAAAAAAAAAAATGAATATCTCATACATCTCTATATTTTCCTTTAAATAATATAATTTAAAATGTATCTATAAATATGAACATGTTGGTTCTCTGTCTTAACACATTTACTATCTACCAAGGAGCTTAACAAGCTTCAGTTTCTTTCCTTTCGTTTGCTACCATTGCAAACTCCCTCGAAGTCCAAAAAAAACAAATTTTTTGCTATAACTATTAACATTTTGTTTTTCTAATAAACCATGATAAGTTGTGGAGATGTTTACAAGGTAATCGAAGCAATGGTTCCACTCTATGTAGCCTTAATCTTAGGCTATGGTTCTGTGAAATGGTGGAACATCTTCACTCGTGATCAATGCGATGCCATAAACCGGCTCGTTTGCTATTTCACCCTGCCGCTTTTCACCATCGAGTTTACGGCTCATGTCGACCCATTCGACATGAATTACCGGTTCATCGCGGCCGATGTCCTCTCTAAGGTCATCATAGTCACGGTCTTAGCGTTTTGGGTCAAATATAGCAAAAAAGGAAGCTATTGTTGGTCCATTACTAGTTTCTCTCTATGCACTCTTACTAACTCTCTTGTCGTCGGTGTGCCATTGGCTAAGGCAATGTACGGACAACAGGCTGTTGATCTTGTGGTTCAATCCTCGGTATTTCAAGCCATCGTATGGCTCACACTCTTGTTGTTTGTCTTAGAGTTTAGAAGAGCCGGATTTAGTAGTAATGGTAGCAGCGATGCGAAAGTTGACAACATCAATATCGAAAGTGGAAAAAGAGAAACTGTGGCTGTGGGAGAGGAGAAGTCGTTCCTTGAGGTCATGTCCATCGTGTGGTGGAAGCTTGCAACGAATCCGAATTGCTATTCTTGCATCGTTGGGATCGCATGGGCTTTTATTTCTAACAGGTAAAAATGAAAGGTTTGAAAAAGCTTTAATTAGTGTGTGAGATCAGGAGGCCACAATGGACGACTTACATTTTAAATTGCCTAAAAACATCTATAGTTTGACGTTTAGACCACCTGAATAACTTTTTTGTCAAGCGCATGTCGATCTATAGTAAAATTGCGGCGGAAATATATATATATATAGCAATTGTTTCTTTGCATTACGTTTTGGTTTCCATGTTACAGTGACTCGGACATTTATAACATGGTAACATAAACGCAAACGTAACGTACATAGAAACAATCATATCGTGACTCAAGTCTTAAACCAAATTATATTTTATTTGTTTTAAAGTGAATTTAGGGTTTAGGGTTTTGATATTATTTCGTACTAGAGTCTTAAACAATGGGTTTAGGGTTTTGATTATAATTTCGTACTAGTATAAGCTATGAATATGATCAACGTGATATTTAACAAAGACTTAAAATCAAACAATTGATAGATGGCATTTGGAGATGCCGGGCATATTGGAGGGATCGATTCTTATAATGTCAAAAGCAGGAACAGGAACAGCCATGTTCAATATGGGTACGTTTATTTATGTCCATGCAAGTATCTATCTATGTAAAGATTACGTATCAGTATTGAGATAACAGTGAGTGCGTACATGCATATATACGCAGGGATATTCATGGCACTTCAAGAGAAGTTGATAGTATGTGGAACACGCTTAACTGTGATGGGGATGGTCTTGAAGTTTATTGCCGGACCGGCCGCAATGGCCATCGGTTCTATCGCCGTTGGCCTCCACGGCGATGTCCTCCGCGTCGCCATCATTCAGGTCATTAGTTATACTTTTCTCATATGATTACCCCATATGTTTTTCCATTTGAAAAAAAAAAGTTTTTTCATTGAGCTTTGTTTGATTAATTTTCGGATTTGGTTTGATGATGTGTTGATATCTTTGATAAATCTGTTTAGCGAAATATATTTTGAATTCGAAAAACACTTGTTTTTTCTTTCTTTTTTAATAAGTGTTTATAAATCATATAGTTGGATAGTATACTATATATAAATAACAAATTGTTTCTGGAAATTAAAAGTACGAAACAATATACCTACTACAAAAAAAAAAACAGATCATTTCCTTTCATCCACTAGAATAATACAAACTTTTTCTTTTCAGATCAATGATTCATTATTTATGAAATTTGCAGGCTGCTTTGCCACAATCAATCACTTCGTTCATTTTTGCTAAGGAATATGGATTACATGCAGATGTTCTAAGCACAGCGTAAGTCCAGTTTAAGAATTAATATAAAAGTTTTCAGTCAATTTTATTTTAAATGGCTATCCATAATTAAATTTAAATTGTGATAAATGTAGGGTGATATTCGGGATGTTGGTCTCTCTGCCTGTGCTCGTCGCCTACTACGCAGCTCTGGAGTTTATTCATTGATTAAATTTATAAATTCGATTATCAATGTTTCTCTCTAGCTTACCTTTTTTTTTTGGACAACAGTTTCTTCTTTTTTTTTTTGTTATTTCTTTTACACTTCAGAGAATAAACTTATGTTTATTTTCAATTTCCTTTAAAAGGGATTTTGAAGTGTATTCGAGATATGGAAAACCATTAATCGAACTGACTAATTATTGTTAAGATAAAAGAACATTTATATTTATCTATTTTTATGTCTAATTTTATATAGTTCTTAATCTCTCTCTTTTTTCTGGAGTATATATGCATTAGCATCAAGAAAAAGATAAAACTCTAAAAATGAATATTTTAAAATTGGTGACCAGATACCAAGGTCTACTATATGTGGTTTAAATGTTCTGACAGACTACAAATTATAAGACCATTTATTTTTCTGTAAGTAAGAAACTAGTAATAAGAGTATTCGAATCGAAATTCAGATTAGATATCGATCAGGTCAAATCCTAAATAAATAAATATCATTCACCAAATATTTGTTTAGTAGAATCAATCCATAACTTCACATATAAAATTAGATTAGCAAAGTAGTTTAACTATAAATATGCTTCAGCAACTGTGCAGATTTTATACAGGATGATTGATAAACAAGTCAAACACTTCATAGCCTCACTACGAGAAAATGGTCAGGGAAAATACGATAATGCTCTCAATTATTATTAGTTTCTGGTTTGAATTGCAAGGGAACTAACAAATCATTCAATTATTAGTTTCTAAGTTTCCTATTATTAGTTTCTTATTTTTAGTTTGATTTTATCATTTAAAGCACTTGATGATGTAGAAGGTCTTTTTTTTAGTGAATACAATTTAACATTTATTTTTATTTTTTAAAAAAAAAAATTCTTCTTCTTCCTCCTCGACCATCTATTTTTGGTGGGGAAGATAAAAGGGGTAATTTAGTCTTTTCGCAAGTCTTTTTTTTTCCGAATCTCTCTAGTTTTTTTGTTTGTTTGTGTGGAGGAGAGAAGAGAACGCTTTACTTCCCTATCTCTCTCTGCTTTCTCTCTCTATGACGTGTTCTCTAATGTCTTCCTCCATTGCCATTTTCTCTAAACTCTCCACAATCGGGAGGAAGACGATTCGTGGGCAGAAAAACGATGGGATTTCCCGTCGGAAAATCTCTAGAGTGAGAGAATTATGGTGTTGTCTTAATGCCTCATAATCACTGACGCTGCCATTGTTCTTCATCTCCATGGATTTTGATTCCAGAGTTCCCATTTCTCGGGAAAGCACTTCTCTTTCCCCGTTGCTTAATCAAAGTACCATCCTTTTCCCCTCTCTCATGTTCTGATTCAATCTTAAAAATCTCAGCTTGAATTTTTGTTGTGGGTTTGATTAGAAAATTGATTGGGTTTGTGAATTTAGATGCAATGTGGCAAATGAATTTGGGATCAGATGAAACAATGGGTGATGATGGGTTTTATCCGGAGCGTCCGGGAGAGCCAGATTGTTCTTATTACATAAGGACTGGACTTTGTAGGTTTGGTTCAACTTGTCGATTCAATCATCCTCACGACCGGAAACTGGTACTGATTCCGTTTCTATGTTTGTGCTCAATTAGTGATTTTGATGACACCCTTTAGTTGTCTTATCTTGCTTTTCCCCTGTTTCTTGTTGGCTCAAAGTTTGTAGCTTTGAGGGTGTGTTGTGTATGATTACCAGTTGATGAAAAGTCTCATGTCCAATTTCTAGGTTATAGCAACAGCAAGGATTAAAGGAGAATACCCTGAAAGAATCGGTCAGCCTGAATGTGAGGTAAAGTATGTTTTCACATTATCAACACGCCGAATGATTTAGATGATTGTTGAATTCAACAGAATTATGCTTCTTTCGATCATAATAATGTCTTCATGTTATCACATTGTCTCCAAACCCACACGAACAAGATAGATTTCGGCTTTCGCTTGATGAGTTATGACTACTTTACTCTGTCTCAAAATTTTTTTTTGTGTGTCTGTGCAGTTTTATCTTAAAACAGGAACCTGCAAATTTGGAGTGACTTGCAAGTTTCATCATCCTAGGAACAAAGCTGCGATTGCTGGAAGAGTATCAGTTAATGTCTTAGGCTATCCTCTACGCCCGGTATGTTACCTTTTAACTCTCTAACTTCAACACTACTTTGTAAATTTTTGCCTATCTCATGAGTCTGTTTGCAGAACGAAGATGATTGCTCTTACTTTTTGAGAACTGGACACTGTAAATTTGGGGGAACTTGCAAATTCAATCACCCTCAGACTCAATCAGCCAACTTGATGGTTTCTCTTCGTGGCTCTCCGGTTTACTCTGCTCTTCAATCTCCAACTGGTCAACAGTCTTATTCTTGGCCGCGGACATCTTTTGTTGCAAACCCTCCTCGTTGGCAAGATCCTTCTAGTTTTGCCTCTTTAGTTCTACCTCAAGGTGGTGTTGTATCAGTTCAAGGGTGGAACGGTTACGGTGTACGCATTTTTCCTCAATCATCCATCAAATTATAAAGTTTTAAGGATTTGATTTTGATGTTGGTTGGGACCTTGTTTTTATCAGGGTCAGCTCGGTTCGCCTTCTCCCTCGGGAAGTGACCAGAACTACAGAAATCAACAGCAGAATGATGCAAAAGAGTCTTCAGGATCTCAAGGAGGTCTCTTCTCATCCGGGTTTCATTCAGGAAATTCTGTTCCGCTGGGGTTCTATGCATTAGCTAGAGAGAATGTATTCCCGGAAAGACCAGGCCAACCTGAATGCCAATTCTACATGAAGACAGGAGATTGCAAATTTGGAACAGTCTGCAAATTTCATCATCCTAGAGACAGACAAACCCCTGCTCCTGATTGTGTCTTAAGCCCTGTTGGCCTCCCTTTACGCTCGGTAAGCTAATAAAAGACTTGAGATTTAAAGTCTCATCTAGACTAGGTGGGCATTCGGTAATCTGGTTTGGTAAATTGTTGTTGGTTTGGAACAGGGAGAACCACTGTGCGTGTTCTATTCGAGGTATGAGATCTGCAAGTTTGGTCCAAGCTGTAAATTTGATCACCCGATGAGAGTCTTCACTTACAACAACAATGCTGTAGCTCCTTCTTCTTCATCATCTTTGCATCAAGAGACTGCCATCACCACACAGCTTAGGAATCTCCTAGTCTCTTCTTCTGTAGAAGCAACACTCCCTTCTTCTGTCTCTGAAACAACCTCTGCTAAAGACACCACTGTTGATGCACAACACTGAAACCTTTTGTTTTGTCTGTCTTGAACAATATTTAACATTTTATCTCGTAAGCATATTTATGTACAGAGATGAGATGTTTGATCTGATCTGATTCGCCTTTTGTTGTAATTTTCTATTGGCGAATCACTTGAAAATTAATGCCGAGAGAAAAAAGGAAAAACATTTACCCAACTGTTTAATCTTATATCGATTTAAGATAAAGGAAAGTATTGAAATTTCCTTTTCCTCGAGGGCTTTCGTATGATCGTATCTATTTGTCAGATTACTTGTTGTATAAGTAAGACTGTTATTTATTCATCAATGGCTACTATAGTTTGTGTTCTTGTTTTATACTTTGATTATATACTTCTGAAACGATAAGAGAATAATGTCGAAAAAACGTTGCTTGAGGATGGAATCGCTGCCCCACGATGTAGTAGAGCGAATCCTGGAGAGACTTGCGGTGAATTCTCTGCTGAGATTCAAGGCTGTATCGAAGCAATGAAAATCAACGATTGAACTCCGATTCTTCCAAGGAAGACACTTGACGCATCGTCAGCAATCAGGAGATCCAGATGTTGTCATGGCGTCCGTATGTACTGAACCCGCGGTCATAGAATCTCTAAGAACACTGGTGTTGGGATCATCGTCATCGGTCAAGATCCCTAGTCCTTGGGAGAAGGAGAAGGAGAACACAACGTACTTGGTTTCCTCTAATAGCTGTGACGGTCTCGTTGTCTCTACCATTCCAAAAAATCGGGTTTTGTGGTCAACCCCACCACTAGATGGTATCGGCCTCTTCCTCTTTGCGAATTCAAACAACTCAATGGATACGGACTCTTTAGGCTTGGATTCGGTAAAGAAATATTCACGGGCACATACAAGCTCGTTTGGCTATACAACTCTTCAGAAATAGGCATAGAAAGTGCTACTACATGCCAAGTTTTCGATTTTAGCACTAACGCTTGGAGGTTTGTCACTCCAGCTGCTCCTTATCCCGTTGTTTCTTACTCCGATCCTGTGTTTGTAGATGGATTAGCTTCATTGGTTCACCGACCGCCAAGAAACCAAAGTTGTATCTTTCGATCTTCACACCGAAGCTTTTCAAGGCATCTCTAAAGCTCTTTTCTTTTCCATGGTATCCCAACAGTTGACGCTCTCGTGCCACTAGCACTTTTGGATGGAGAGAAGAAGTTGCTATTTTATGATCGTATGCAAAGCCGAAAACTGTTGGACTGATGTTGCTTTCTCGGCTAAATCCATTGGATTTCCTGTTTGTTATTTCCAGAGTTTAATCTCTATTTTATATATTTGATTATTGCCAATGCATAATGTAACCTTTGCTTCTTCCATCAAGTATTTGTTTCTCCAAGTATGCAACTGTTCAAGATGTGCTTCTGGTCTAGAGTTTTGTGTTACCAGGAATGCTTGTTAATCTCACTCAGCTGGATGGATGATGGCGTTTCTTTTGTTCCGTGCCCCCCTTTAAATGATTACCATATTTTCTTAAATTATAAGTTAAGTTTGAGTAAGATAGAGTGGGGTTTGTCTTTTTGGTTGTGTTGTAGCTAATCGTTTGTTAGATTGTGTAGGAGTCATTGAGGACCAAACTAGAGATTGCCATTGTCTGTCTTTGTGAAGATCAGAGGAAGCGGCCATCGATAGATGATGTTGAATGGAATCTGCAGTACACTATTCAAGTGCAGCAAAGATGGACGAGCAGTGGGAACCTCGGGCTTGGTGGTACATAAAAAAGATCGATGTAAAAACGGAATAAATCTTTCATGATAAACGGTTTAATGACAAATTCAATACCTAAGATGAATGTAATTCTCATCGAAAGAGAGGCAGAGCTTCGAAAGCTATAAGTCAATTAAACGACAAAATATTGAAATGAGACCAGACTTTGTAACAACTCAAACATAAGAAAACATTATGTACTAATACTTGTGGTAACATTCTTTGTGATTTTACCAAAAGTTGGTTTTGGTCAATGAATGTGTTTTTACTCAGCTTCCTTAGTGTGTATTAATTGAAAACCAATAGATCAATAAATTAGAAAAAATTTAGATCAAATAAGTTGACCATCCCATACGATTGCTCCTGGTAAACTATTGAAATTTTGTTTAAAAATCTATATGAAAAAAAAAAAAAACGCAAAAATGCCATGAGCCATCACAAAATTTTGTCATCATCCCAGAAAATGAGTGTTTCCTTTCCGTAGCTTCTTGTGTTTGATTTTTCAAATATTATTATATGTTTACAAACATTGTGATGAAAACTAAGATGGTCTTTTTTGTTGCCGAAAGATACATCAATCAATAATAGTATATAGTAATTCTTCAGCAAATCACTAGTCCGCCTATAGAACGATTCGTCTCCATAGTTTTCTCCTTCAGGTTCCTTGAGATACATCCGGTCATCTAAGTACGCCGTGACATGGGCTATGAGCACTAATAAATAGATCCGACAAAGTCCTTCTTCTTCCTTACTTATGCCAAGAAATGCTCTCTCACAAAAGTCATCAAGGTTCACAACTTTCAAGAACGGGTTAAGAGGCTGTACAAAAGTAAACGGGCCTTTAAAAGAAGCCTTAAAAGCCCAAATAATAAAACCATAATGAAGTTAAAAAAAAAAAAAGAATTAGCCACTCGCATGTCGGCATGTGTTGTAATGCGTGGATTACAAACGCTCGTGTGGTATCTCTATCTACTCCGGTTAACAGTAGTTTCAAGCCACGTCGGTTCGGTGCTACTACACATTTCTCCTCAACAAAAAAAAAAAAAAACGAAACAGCTCTTTTGTCCGCCATTATCTATTAAAATCCAAAGTTTTGTTCTTTACTCTTATTAATTCCTAAATCCCGATCGAAACTACTGGTAGATAGTTTGTAGTTTCCAAGAAATGGCGCAAGATCACGACGAGACGGAGAATAAAACTTACGCCGACGTTGTCGGTGGCGATGATGTTGGAGAAATCGTCAACGGAGGGACCAAGAATGGTCATCTTAAACCGGACTATGTGGAGAAGGAAGAGGATGAGGATTTGAAGAGTCTCTACTCATTGATTTTTCTCACGATCGGTTCGATTCTGTTTCCGGATTCGAAAACCGGTGATGCGTCGTCTTCTTCGTTTCTTGAACGTATAAAGAACTCCGTCGCCGAAAATGGTCCGAAGCTTCGTGAAGCTTCTGTAAGAACCGGACGCGAGATTCTTCTCTGGACTCGTAAAGGCAGCTCGCTTCGTGCTCTGCTTGTCATCACTGTAAGTTTATTTTGATTTCAATGATTGGATTTTGGAAATTGTTTTGATTTTGAACGTAATTAGAGACCAATTTCGATTTCAATTCCGATTCCTCAAGTAAGTTAACATTTTTGTGCCCTAAATCGTCTTTGTTCTCTTACCATTGTTGAGAAGTTTGGTACTTTAATTGAACCCATTTGAGTCAAAATTTCCTGGGTATCTCAGGCTGTATTGATTAGTTAGTATCTTGTTGTTATTGTTGCAGATGGGAACAATAGTTCTTCTTACAACAATGGCTTTGGTTGTGTTCACACTCTTCTTTGTAGCTGCGACAGCCAATGCTATCATAATTTCTCTTCTGATTTCACTTGCTGTTGCTGGTGGCTTCTTGGCACTCTTCTTTCTCTGCTTGACTGGTGTTTACATCGGAGCCTTATCGATTGCTGCATTTGTCATCTCTACCGCTACAATTTCTGCCGTCGTTTCCGTCTTAATAGCTTCAGGTTGGTTATACTCTTTCTCTGATTCTGTTTTCGAATCTTGAAATGACATTCCAACTTGCTTCCTTTATGTATTGAAGAATGAAATGGATTTGGCATTGGATCAGGTTGGATTGGGTTTTTCTATGCTGTGTGGTTGGGAACAAGAGGAAGCCTACGCTTGGTGAAGCAATCGGTTTCAGTGGTGGGATCAGCCATTTCTGGTAACAGTTTCAGTCGTCGTCAACACCAAGACCGGGAGGTAAACATCGAATCGTCCAACTGAGAATTTGTCTACCGTGTTTGTAAATAAACCACGAGTTTTGGTCTAAGTTTGTTGTTAATGGAAGCTTGATATAAATCTTATCTACTGAGTTTGTTGTGAAGAAGCAGAGAACCAGACGAATCTTTCAAAATTTGTGATCAATGTCTTTGGGTTTTGGATAGTGTATGCTTACATTTGTGTTTTATGTACTTAAGAATGATCAGTATACATATGAAATCTCAATTCAGATCTCTCGCTCTCTCTACATTTCAGCTGCCAGAAACCCACAGATGCTTGAAACCCTCTAGCCCACCAAGAGGCTTTCAAAAAAAAGTTCCAAACTTTCACCAAATTTTGATGATCTTCCCAATTATATAACTTATGATCACACCAGATCAACCTCAGAAAACTAAAAACCCGGAAAACCAAAACATAAACTCATACATTGATCATCCACTATATAATCAAATTAAATCATCAATGGAACTTGAGAAGAAGAACCTCCAAATATCTTCCTTTTTGTAGTGATATATCCTCTCCCTGCAAAAATCAACACTCTTGAGCAGCTTGGCTCTCTACGTGTTCTTTCTTCTTTTACGTTGAGAATTTCATCGTCACAACGATATATACTGCATACATGTTTCGGAGTATATATATATATATAGAGAGAGAGAGAGGAAAAAACCCGATATATATTAAAATCCAAATCGATCAAGAAAGTCATTTATCGTGCCAATCTGGTCTGCCTAATGTGAACTCCAAACTTGGATTGTTACAACTAAGATCGCCAGACCTCTTTGCTTGATCATTCGACCTTTGCTCCTGCCAAGTTAACTTTATTTAGATTAAAAGACAAGAAAAAACAATATCTATCATAATATATGAGAATTATTAGAACCTGATTTTGAAGGCTGGATCTTTGATGATAAGAGATCATTGATGTTGATGAAGTTCTGATCATAGTATCTATGTCGCTTGAGCAGTTATTACTTAATGGCCATGTCTCACTATTGTATGGTTTAAGAAAACAAAAGAAAACAAAACAAATTAAGAATTTTTGTTTATTAATCGTTAGACTTTATTTCTTTTTAATTACGAAATATAGAGAAATTAGGTAACTATTTTGCTAATTAAATACTGTATATCAGTAACAACAATTAATAATTGTTGTATTTCTCAAATCCAATAACCAGTGAAAAGAAAAATCACTTGACTCAGTTTTCTTTAGTAAAAAGCCAATTTATTTAATAGAAAAAATGTGGTCACACATTGCGTTTTTTTGTTTTTTTGCATGTGACTATATATTTTTTATCCCACAATCTACGTACATGTCATACATATAAACAAAATTCTTTAATTCTAGATGAACCTTAAGAACCTAAACCAAATAATAATAAAAAACTGGGTACATATAATCACATAATCAGCCATAAACCATAAATCCTAAACATTCCATCTCATGTAACCAAACCACCACTTTAATTGGTTTCCTTATATCGGAACGAAAACAAAACGGAAAATATCGTCCAAAAAAACTATTTCTGCTAGATGAAATTATAGATAAATATGGGATAAACCAAAGAATTGTTATATGAACTTGGTAGGAAGTAGGAGCCATTAGGTGAGAGAACCCTAATTAAACCTTATATCGAATTTCGTCAATCGTACCTAATGTTTATATACGTACATATCGTGTGTGTAATAATACATGTATGTATATATTATAAGATTATAATACGCAAACGTACCGTGAAGAGTTACTCCAACGAGGTTGTGTGGAAGAAATGTCAATTTCTTGATGAAGAGAAGTATCATCAGATTGTGCCCTTTGATCCGTCGATGATTGATGATGAACTTCGTTTCCATTTATGCCCATTTCTTCTTCTCCTGACCCATCTGAAAATTTATTTTAACTTTTTATCAAGTCTCGTCTCAATTCTTTTTACCCTATAAGGGTTCTTTACTTATCTAAAATTGAACAGTTATTGTAAGCTTTTGGTAAAAGACAATGCAGTGAAGAAATTGCTTTTCTATAAATGTTTTTCAGCATTTTGCTAGACTACAATCTAATATATGTCCCAAAAATAATTTAAAAAACTCGGAAGTTGTGCCATATAATAATAATGAATGATATGTTTTTAAGAAAAATCCATATGAATATAAAGAAGTTATATTTCTTGTATTTTTAATTCGTGAACCTTGAATTGGATATGATTTATTTAATAATTTTTTTTTGTTTTCTTAGAGAATATCAATATTATGGATGAATGTTTGTTTGTTTTGTTTGCTTTGAACTTTTGACCACTAAACTTTAGGGTTTCAATCAAAGGAAAGATAAAGCCTTGAGCTTGACCAATATCCTAGGGCTTGTTTTTATTATTTTGGGAAAAGGGAAAAGTAGAAATAGTGGAACTAAATAGTAGAATCAAATAGTAAAAATAATAGAAATAGTTTAACGTTAAAATATTACTATATATATACAAATATCGAATCACTATTCTGATTGAGAATTAATTTATCATAAACATTATAATCAACAAATGTACTATAGTGATTATATTAGATCTCCAGTTCTGATTAAATTTTGTTGGCGAATCCTAAGCTTTATCGTGTATCTTTCTTAATATAATCCAGTACCATCTCTTTAGCATACATAAAGCTGAAAAAGCTTTCCTAAAGAAATGTGAATATGCATAACATTATATATCTGTGTGTGTGTAAAGGAATAATACGTACCTGATGAAGCAGCAGGCTTGTTAGTGGTCTTAACAGTTCGATACATCTGCAAAAAAGAAATATAAAGCATGGGAGCTCTAAAACTAAGAATAAACCATAAATCTAATTAAAGATACAGGAAAACCAAAATAAAATGGACAAAAGATCCTGATAAACTAATTAGATTATTTTGTATACATGATACAGATGACAATTGACAAAACTGGAGACATATATGCAGACACATATGAACTTTATATAATTAAATAAATAATATATGTATGGTTTTCTGGGTTTGTCTTGGAACTGGTGTTGTATATTTAACTATTTATTTATAATTTTAAGACCACGAGGTTGATGTCTGAAAGAAGGTTGAGTAATAGAAAGATTGTATTATTATCATTGAGTAATGATGACTACTTTTGTCCCCTCTTCCCAATTAAAAAAAAAAAAGTATAATCCAGATAACTTCTATCATCTCAATTCTCAATTGTTTAATAATTCTCTGAAAGGTTTCAGTCTCTTAAAGCTATAACTACTCTCTCTCTTTTCTCTCTTTAAATTCATTCAACTGCTTCAATTTTCTTGGCAATTGTGCCATCTCTTCCAAAAAAATGACTAAACTTAAAGCAAAGACAAAACAAGAAAAGAAAAGTAAGACATTAGAATTGGAGCACTATTCATTGGTAAGTACAAAAAAATCTTGTTTCTTGATTCAGATGTTTTTGTGCAACGCAAAGGAGAAGAGAGTGATATGATGGTGATGAAAACTATGAAATATCCCTAATTATAGAATCTTGATTGGTAAAGAACTAACTCGTGGACTAGACTATAAGAGGGGAAAGGAACCAATAAGAAAATGAGAAGACAAACCAAAATTAACAAATTAAGATTGATTCTCTGATGTGTATAAACACACAAAGAAATTGTTTAATTGAATATCAAGTAGAGTGTTAATTGTACCTGCAAATGGCTCTTCACATGAGCTAAAGTTAAGTCTTTTACATCCATGAGCTCAAGAACCGACTTCGGGGTTGCTCCTAGAATCACAACAACAACAACAAACAAGAAAAATTCAAAACTTTGAGAAGAAACTCAAGAAAAAGTGAAGGATCTTTAGAATGCGATTATGATAGGAATGTGTGTGTGTATATATGAATACGTACTTTCATGGCCGCCTAGGAGCTCAACAGCGTGAACAAACCGAGCGTGAAGGCTACTTGTCCAACGCATCCTCGGAGCTCTCATGCTCCGCTTTGTCGGCATCTTAGGCAAGAATCTTGATCTGATCATCCCATGATGATGGTGATGGTTATGATGATGAGGAGAAGACGAATCTGAAGATCCAAGGACTCCATAGTGATTATGATGATGATGATGCAAAGGAACACCCTTAAGCCTCGGGGAAGATTGTAATGATCGGTAAGCGTTGTTATAGCCGGAAGATGAGTTTAAGATTGAGATTTGATCCAAGTCTCCTCCTCCAAGAGAAGGCAAAGAAGAAGAAGGAGAGGTTTGTTGGTGGAAAGGGAATGAACGGTTGTGATAGACCGGGATACCTCTAATCGGACGGTGGAGATTACTAATCTCGGATTCATCGACCCTTTGATGAAGACTTCCACCATTGATGATAGGGTTGTTGTAATGCTGCTGATGAGGAAGATTAAGGTTTCTTAGATCAGGGCAATGGAAGATTCTTGCGGTTGGGTGATTATGATGAGATAAAGAGAGTTCAAAGTTCGATGATCGGTTGTTTTCGGGCTGGGACGATCTTTTGAAAGGTTCTTTGGAAGATTCATTGTGATGATACTGATGATGATGAATATCTGGGAGACTGATGTGGAGAGATAGATCAGGGAGAGTAGTAGTTGTTGTGTTTGATTTTGGTTTCTCTAGAAAAACTCCTTCAATGGACATAATTAAACAAACCTTAAAGAAACCTCTCCTGCTATTGCTGCCACTGAAGTTGATGATGATGACGATGATGACTTTTTTTTTGTTTTTTCTCTTGAGGGTTTTGCTTCGGAATTTAAAATGAATTTCTCTAAGGACTAAAAAAGCAGAGGGATTCTTTGGGCAAAGAAGTCAAAAGGGTGTCTGAAAGATTTGATTTATTTTTTCTCTTTCTCTCTCTATATCTCAAAAAGAAAGGAGAAAGTGAGCTAGGAGAAGAAGAAGAAGAAGAAGAAGGAGCTAGGAGAAGAGAGAGAAGTTGAGTAATGATCTTCTTGAAGAAACAAACATGCTCAAAGTAAGACGCAGAGAGAGAGAGAGAGGTATATGTGTGTTGAAGCAAAGGCAGAAGAGAAAAAAGGAATAAAACTAAATCCAGGAAAATTAAAACAGGTAAGAGAGAGAGAGTGAGAGATGTGTGCGTATGGACATGTATGTATGTATGAGATGTTGTTCCTCGAAAGTATATCTTGGAAAACGATAGTTGAGAAAGGGCAAAATTGTAATTCGCTATGTTCCAAATATTGGAAGCTTTTTATTTGTTTTGGTCTGATAATTTTAATTTGTCTTTTTCACCTATATATCACCAAGTAAAACCATGTAAAAATAAAAATGTTAATCCATATCAATATAAAATGTTTTAAGGCTAGATTACTTGATTACGTTCAAGTTATTAGCAAGTCATAAATTAATTCTGTCCTTTAATTTATTCGTTTAAACTATTGAAACAATAATTTTTATAGATTAATATTTTAAGAATAATACAAGACTAAATTGTATTTTCTATTATTTTAATAGGCAAAAATTTAAAATATAAACTTTAATTTATAGTCGACAATTTTAATTGATGAAAAGTATACAGTATACACCTTTTAACAGTGTGTGTGTGTATTTATATCCAATAAAAATCAATACTATTAAACCTTAACAATATGATTGATAAATCAAAAACTCCGTTTGAAATTTTAAAAATTAATATAATGTTCACAGATTATCATGAAGAATATTAATTAAAAATGTTGGAGAAGAGTACAAGGAGGAGAGAGAATAAAGGGTCGCTCTCTTCTGTCGTATCTAATCTATAGTCAAAGCAAAAGCCAAAGTTAAAATAAATAAATAAACAAATAACAAGAAGAAAAAAGCAAACAAAGGACATATAAATATAAAAGTTTTAATAGAATATAAAGAAACTTAAAATTGAGTGCTTTGATTTTGGTACCCCGGAGACGACGGGATACATATGTTGAGAGAGAGAGAAAGAGACTGTCTCATCTCTGACTCCTTTTTTATTTTCTCTCCCACTCTCTTCGCTTCTCACTTCTCACTTCACTCTATTCACATCTTTTCTTTATTAATAATAATTTCTTATACGATTTTGGAATCAAACAAATTCAAGTTTCTGACCGTAGATTGTTCAACTATACCTAAAGAGATAAATATACATTAAATATCAGTACGTTCTTGAGTTTCTAAATAGCTCGGATAGACATTTAGTTCGTAGAGATGTGTCTACAGAATCAATAATTAGATATTTAATATTACTATCGTTAAGATTTTTTCAAGTATATATATTATACTGTTTGTATATTTCTTTACATACAACATTTCATATTCACATTTTTTCATTTTTGTCTATAATTTTTCAAAGTTTTATCGAGTTGACTTTATCTACTATTTTATTCGAATTTGAAAATTTATAAACAGACAAACATTTAATTTTTTTTACTGCATTTAAAATTCCTATAAACTTTAATAGTATTTTATTAAATATTCAATAATTTTATTATCTGTGTTTGCCTTCCAAAGGTAGAAAAAAAGTATTGTTTTACACAGTACCTTTCTCTTCAAATGCATACATACATGCATGATACACATAGCTACATATACGCATTCGTGTGTACAATACAAGGCGCTCCGTATGTGTGTAGATAAACCAAGTGTCATATAAAGAATTCGATCAATTATTGTAACGTAACATGTTTTAATTAGAATATACATGATATTAAAATATATATTAGACCTAAGAAATATTATTCAGCCATAAAGTAGATTTTGTTTGCTTCCCTGAGTAAACAAAACAAGTAAACCCTAAAGAACCTAAAGATTTGCTTCTAATTCCCTTTTCATTTTCCCAAATATTCCTTCCCAATTTAATAACTCTATTATATTTTTCTTTGAATTGTCTTCTAAGAAAAAGTTTAAGTATTCTTTCCTCACATGACCACCAATACATAATATCTCGATAGATCATAAATGCTTGAAATAAAAATAATAGTACTAAATTGTTAACCTATGTATATATATCACCAAAATTAAAATAAATGAGATTTCATGCGTTGATCATACAGTAATATTTTTCTTATAAGGTATAAATATAAATATTGAAAAGTAAAGCTTGTACAGTATGCTTGCAGTTTTTAGACGTTTTGCTGCATGTGAGTTAAATAAGATATTAAGAATATATTTAAAATTACTTTTAATTAAACACAATAATACTAGTTACAACCCTAGCAGCACTCATTTTGTTTTTGAACGAGGTCCATTCTAATTTTGAGTTGGGTTTTTTTTTTTTTTGGTAAACGAGTTGGGTTTCTAAAACCCCTAGGCTAGCTACACTAAATTTCTTTTTATCTTTAGTTAATACTAGAAAATTGAGTTCTTTAACTCCTATATCCCAAACCTAGCAATATTTATTTTCGTTTTCTGAACGAGCTATTTTTTGTCCCTCAACGAGCTACATTTATAATTTTGAAAATTGTTTTGTTTTTAAAACCCCTAGGCTCACCCAAAGGATTGTCATTAATTAATACTAGTATTAACTTATCCATGAATTCCTATATTGGGAACTAAACCTTTTTCTGTTTAGTTAATTAAAGAAACATTGAAACTAGAGAGCAACGAAGCTTGATTTTTGGCTTAGTTATTAACGTTGATCGGATTCTGTGCCCCATTAATTTCTCAAAGGACATAAGCTTTCCTTTTGCTCATATGTTTTATTCTTTCCGTTATCAAAATCTCTATGTCTGAAGAATCCAAAAACAATTCAATTTACGCAGCGGATAGATATAAACTCATAATTAATAAAAATGAATGTTTTATGTTTACGGAGAAAATTGTTATGAATGGCTATGATAGTTAAAATTATGCTGTCACCGTACTTTTAGTCTTTGGTTTAAACAGACTATCATAATATTTATTTAAACGATTTCAAGGTAAACGAACGAAAATACTTTTCAAGTTAGGACGTATTTGAATTTAATTACGACTTGATTGTCCATTTAGGAATGAAAATATATGTCTGTTTTGAATGACATTGTTATCCATAAAACTAGGCAATTCTCTGCACTTATTACACTGATAAGATTCATTTTTCACAATTTTATTAAAATAATATTATATCATTATTATATTAGTAGAATAATGTTAACTAAATTTAATATATGTGTGTGTTTTTTGGGGGGGGGGTAATTTGTTTGTGTAGTTTTTTTGTCCATGATATGCAAGTAAGTTTTATCTTTGATTTAAGAAACAGGTTATATATTTAACAGTAATTGAATAAACTGAACATTTGATATAACTAGTTTACTATATTATTATAATTTCATTATATAAATGATTTGATATGCATATAATTAATTATTTAACTTAATTTCAAGTAAATAGATTAAATATATCATAATCTTATGATTTAAGAGTGTGAACGGAAAATCTTGTTCAGCTTCTTCTCTTTTTCACTTGTTTTTTTTCATTATATAGATGCTAGTTTTTTTAATGAATATTCATGTAATAAACTATATAAAAAACATTTAAAATTATTTCTAGGGAAGAAACGTTAAAAGCAGATGTAAAACATATTAGTCTCCTACGACTACGAGCAAGAAAACAAAAATAGAGTAGACCACTTGTCTAAGAACAAGTTAAATTGAAATTCCTTGTACAAAAGGCAGATATATGCCAAATATTTGTATTATATATGGAACTAGGCCACAATGAATGGTCATACAGAAAATTGATAAAAATGGCTTACTTTAAGTTTCTTTAGTAAAACATATATATATATGTATATTAATAGCAGGATCTCTATTATTTTCCTACCAAATTAATACCCACGTGTCTTCCATTGATTAGTTGCTAATTTCAGAGATATAATTAATGTAGGTCCATCATATTGCATGTATGTCTTAAATAATTTTTTTTTTTTTTTTTTGGGCAAAGTATTAATAAGTTTATGTATTGTATCTGCTTTCCCTATATATGCTTTTTGCTACGTGTGTATTTTGCATTAATTTAATTTAATGGTTTTGACTATTTTCAGTAGATTGGAATTTCACGGAAAAATATTAGGTTCCATTATAAGTGTTCAACTTTACAACAAATCGAATTTTTTTATTGTAGAATGTGATTCGTAAATCGGAAAGCATTCGGATCCGAATTACCAATTTTTCTAATGGTTGCTTAAAATTAAATTGCTTTGTATACATAGAAAACCCATATCATTGCTAACATTGTGGAATTGTGTAATTGAGAACGGTGAGAACTTTATTTAATTAGTTTTTGTGGAATTGTTAAACAGAGGTTGAAATTTTACAAAAAAAAAAACATTGTGACAATTAAAAAAAAAACTAAATGACTTAATATTTCTATCGTTGATTTATCAAAAACAAATGTATATGTATTCGTCGGATAAAGTAATAGCAAGAGGTATCCATGCTCTTCGGCTCTCGATTAGAAGCAGCGTCAATGACAGATCGGCCCGACCATGGACGAAGAACATTACGGGTTTGACGTGTTGCATTTTCACCATATTTTTAAATAAAAATTTGTTTTAAAGACTTTTAGTCATATAATAGAGTTATTTTAGATTTTGCTTTTGGAGAAAAACATGTATATGGGGTGCAAAGGCTCAGTTGAAAATACATGATCGTATAAAAATGTAAGACGTTTGGCATTCATTAAATTATTTTTCAGTCTTGGATCAATTTGAAACTTCGATTTAAAATACCTATTGGACTCAAAATTTATTTAACGGTAGTTTTAAGTCATTTAGATTAGCGCTTAAAAAGTTATGCCAGTTTTAGTGAAAAATTGTCAAGAATTTGTACCAAAAATTTCATACTAGCTGGTTCACATCACAGACCGATCAATCCATTTTTAGTCGTGAGATTTATGGTCCAAATTTGACATGTTTCACTTCAAACTCAGTCCAACTCGATTTTCAGAGAGTTGTTATTCATTCAATTTAGTTTTAGACAATGTTTTCTCTATAGAGAAGATTTTTGAATCATATAATTTATTTAATCGCGTTATTCATTATTTCTTCTTTTGTTTTGTTTTTCTCATGTGTAAGTAATTTTCCTATTAAATTTTAGATTTTCTCGAAAATGTTATATGGTTTGATTGATTGAGATGTTGATTTAGAGAATTGTTAGTTGGTTTCTTTTTATATAGGTAGTTTTTTTTTTTGCTAGAAGTTTACTATTTAGCTAGTTTTAGATCTTAGTATTTACACACAAAATGTCTATTTAATTGTTTGAAGGTTGGACCAAAAAAAAATTGTTTGAAGGAATCTAAAAATGAGAAATCCTTCCTTAGTCAATGAAAATTAATGTTATAGTGAATTGTGAACTAATCAAACTTGAAATTATTAATTATTTGATTTTTTGAATTTAAACGACGGTTTAGGATTCATAGAATTAAATATATAGATTAATGTTTTTAAAACAGGTTAGTCAAATTATGTGATTTGAATTCTATAATGGGTTTTAATGTTTTCCTGATGATTTATCTATTTTTACATGCATAAATCACTCTGAATTCTCTAATCTCTAATGTTTTTAATTGTTTCATCGTTGTTATTACTTTGTTTTTGTTTTGTTTTCACTTGGTTTACTTTGTTTAATCATAGTGGTTTTTTTATATAAAAAAACCCATTTATTTTAGTCTTGGGCTCTTAGCTAATTTATTTTCTCATTAATTTTGTGTGATTTGGTATTTAAGGATTTGATCTTGTATTTAATTTTGCATACTTACAGTTGCTTAATCGAATTAAAACTCGAGCTATCAAGATTCAGAAGAGGGAAAAGAAAATCAAAAGAGAATGTAGAATAACAAATAAGGGATAATAACTAAATGTTTGTATACAAGTATTATTTTTTTATTAAGAAAAAACATAATTACTAAATCTGAATGAATTGATGAGTAGATGGATCTCTAAACGTGTGATAATATATATAATGCATGGACACGAACGTACGTCGGTGAGTGAGATCCAATATGACAAGTAATTAAACAATTAATGCTGTTTTGTTTTAACTTTTCTGATTTTTTATTTATTTATAAAAATAAATAAAATTATCACTGCACGCATTAAATGGATCCAACAGAACGTGAGGTTCCATATTGTCTAAATTAATAATTTACACCTTTTTGGAATATATCGGAGAATGAAAGTCTCCGTTGATTCTACCAATCCGTTGACGTTCATATCTCTTTGTCACACATTCTATTTTTTTCTTAGTCATTTTTATCTATTTATTTATTTTCTTACGTTATAGTATATACTTATAAATCATTATCTTGTCTCAAATCATACTGTCTTCTTTCTTTCTATCTTATTTGAAAATTTCCCTGAATTGAAGTATTTACAAAGATATATAAAATTTATATTTAAAAAACAGTTTTTTTTTTAGCCAAAAAAGGTTGGTGTGTAGAGGATGAAGAATTTCTTGCAAAAACAATGAATATTCTCAGCAAACCCATAAATAGATTTTTTTTTTTTTGGTTCTAAAAATGAGGCAGTTATTTGCGTTTTATTCTACAATCGGTCCATGACTTCAAAATTTGACAAATCAGGCATCACTAAATCATTTCAGTAACACTCGTAATTAGAGTTTAAGGTTTAACTCGATTTCTCTATTTCAGTTGACTTAATAACAGAAATACATATATTAAAAATAAAAATAAAAAATCTCGATGAGGTTTTTATTTTTAAATATGGGATGGCCATTATTTGGGATATGCATCAAATAAGGTTGCTAGATGCCTTTTTTTTTTATAAAAACTACTTTAGGAGAGGTATTGGTATATTGGTTTTATAGTAGAGTTTGTTGTTAAAAACTGGGAGGTTTTATGAACTTCTTAGTATTTGATAAATATAATGGGAATTCGTGATATTTTGAAAAATTATGTCTTATCAATAAACGTGTTAAAAATCAGTATTCCAGTGAACTATTAGAAAAAATCCAATTGAATAAAATTACAAATTAATAATAATTGAATTTTTTAATAAGAAGATATTTAATTTTGAAGGAATAAAAAATAATTAAACCAAGAACACAAAAAATATATTAAAACATAAGAAATACATAAACGTGTGTAAACGTATCACGGTGGAATCTAGATAATCTTAAAAACTTTTGAAATCAATCAATCAATCAATCAACATATTGTCACATAAGCAAATATGCTTTATGGGTAAAGTTTGACATTGATTTTTTGGGTACATTTATATGGAAGTGTGTTATTTATTGGTATTTCTGAAAAAAAAAAAAAACCTCTAGACAGAGGACGACAGCTGGTTTATTAGGCAGCTATATATATATGAGTCTTGCCTTTTGCCCTATTTGAATAATTTTCACTAAATACACTCTTTATTTATTTGTCTATCTACATAACCAGAATTCATTTTGGAATCGAAATTCGTAATGAATTTCCAGATCTACAACTACCAAATAAATAAGGGTTTTATGCTAAAAAAACTTTCCACCTAGCCGATTTTTTTTAATTTTATCTTTTACCTCTAAAAAATATAAGTTAATCCGCGAATTCAAAAATAATACGCACCATAATCCTTATAAGTATTTTCTAAACGTTTTCACGATCATATACATTAGAATTTTTAAATTTAAAAAGTAGATTTGGATTCTTCGTCGTGAGAACTTCAATTTGATATACTATTTATCAAAATTTTATAAATTTGACGGTAACGTATAAGGGTTATATTGCTTATTATTTTTGAGTTCGCGGACTAACTTATATTTTTTAGAGGTGAAGATAAAATTACAAAATTGGCTAGGTGGAAAGTTTTTTTTTCATAAAACCCTTATTTATTTGGTAGTTGTAGATCTGGAAATTCATTACGAATTTCGATTCCAAAATGAATTCTGGTTATGTAGATAGACAAATAAATAAAGAGTGTATTTAGTGAAAATTATTCAAATAGGGCAAAAGGCAAGACTCATATATATATAGCTGCCTAATAAACCAGCTGTCGTCCTCTGTCTATATGTATGTTCAGTATTAATTTAACTTTTTGTAATGGACCCACATGTTTCTTGCATTCTGTTACCATTATGGAAAAATTGTCAACACATTAGAGAGGGAAAAAAAATCTTTGGACTGAAATATTTAATAATGATAAGGAATATATAAGAAATAATCGACCCCATTGGAGCGTCTTGCAAAAGTGTTTTCTTGTGTGACATCTTACTGAATATAATATAATCATGACATAATATTTCTTAATATTGATTTTTTTTCTTAGCTATTAAAATAATTAAATTGTGAAAATACGTATTTAGAAAATTAAATTCTAACAAATTATTTATCATATATATAAATATGCGCTGTTTTTTGTATTTATTAATATTTTCATGGTTGAGTCTACTATTTGATTGTAGTATAGTTGGTTTCACCTTCTAGATATTTTATTTTTCAGTATTAATAAATAAACTAATTTGTTGAAAAACATGGTGATAAAAATTATTGTCTTATGCGTCAAGCTTTTCAAAAAAAAAAAAAATCTTCAAATTGCGCATTAATTGGTTTTTTGATATTTACATGGGATTAGCCCAACATTATTTATTCATCATTGTCTCACTAACAATGATATATAATATGCTTTTTCACTTTTATTTTCATTTTTTTCCTCTCCTTTCACTTTCACCGTGCACAAATATCCCTCTCAACTCTTAAGTGGCCATTCTAACTGGAGAATAAAGCGAATACTAAAATCTTCCATAATTTTTTTAAAGAAACACCCAAAAAATACTTTTAAGCTTTACGTATTTTGAAATATAATCTTAGGGTTATTTTGGACCCACCACTTTATGATATGCAAATAGCAGAATTTCTAGAGTTATGAATTAAATATTACATTCCCTTCCAATTACAAAAAGAAGGAAACAAGAAAAAGGTTGACATTATTACCCCCTTTTCAGATTTTCTAAAGTTATAGCTAAGAAGCTACATATATTTCCTATCACAGATAATGAAATTGCACCGTGGCACGGCTTTGGCTGGCGAGAAAAAAAATTGAATATATGATGCATTCTAATTAAAAAAAGACGTTACTAAAAACAAATTAAAAAGATTTTTCTAGTGACACTATTTCGGAACTACATAAGCTATTTAATTTGTACTTACAAAATAATTTTACTAAGAAGTTATCAGCAAAATATTTTTTTGTAGGCTTTAAATTTGTCGGAAGTTTTCGACAAATTTTTGAGAAGAAATCGAGTGAAAACAACTCCGTCGAAAAATGGTCGAAAAGTTTCGACGTCTTTTCGACCGTTGATAAAGCAGTTGAAACATCGTCGAAATTTTTCCACCATTTTTCGATTGTTGGTGAAGCAGTCGAAAAGACGTTTTCGACGGTATGATAAAACCTTAAAAAAACCCGTTTATTTTTTGGCAGTGATAAAATCGTAGAAAAACTGTCTACTTTTCGACCGGATTTTCGACCACTGCCGCTGCATCTTGGCTCGCGTTCTCTCCGCCGTCTTCTCGTCCGTCGTATCGTTGCCAGAAAATTTGCAATCGACTATGCTTTTCACGGGCCAACCACAACACCGATACAATATATATATATATACACATATAAGTATTTTAGTTTGTTTCATTAATTAATTTAATAAAGAAATTTTTTTTTTTGGTAATTTATTAATTTAAAAAACAGAAAAATAAAATACTTTATTGCCTCAAGAAAAGTTACTATCGCAAGATCCTTAGTAAAAAACCATCGAAGAACTGCGGAAACCTTTTAACGGTTGAACATAATTGACCACACAAATCGACAGCTTCAAAAGAGTAGATAAATATTCTGATTGGCCATGTTGCAACGGTTTATCAACCATTTTTGCCGCCGAATATAGCTTTTTTTTGTAGTATACTCCAATTGATAATTTATCAAAGATAACTAAAAGACACATTCATTTTGTTTACTTATCACATACTTTCTAAATTTTACAAAGAGTGTCATTCTACCATTTTTCATATAAATTCAGAAAACACGTAAATTTCTATTATGCATTTTGTTTTTTTTTTTTGTTTTTTCGCCTAATATGCATTTTGTAATACATTAAAACATTTTTTTCTCTAATTAATAAGCTAAAAATAGGAATAAAACTGAAAATTTGATTTAAAATTCTGTATTGAAAATATAAAATGATACTATTTGTGAAACAGAAATAAGTTTTAAAACGATATTTTTTGTGACACGGAATGAATAGTTTATTATATATATAATCATATTGCTAGACTCATAATTGTTCGGTTCCGTTTGTAAATTCTTTTCTCATGTTTTAGGTTTCCAGTTCGGGTATTTAATTTATATTTGTAGTTGACAAAACAATCTGTATATAATTACTATTGATTACTTAGAACTTTGATATTGATCGAGAGTTTATATATTTAAAAGAACAGAATTCCCTGCTCTATATTATTTAATTCGCCTCAAATCGGCCACTGTATGCCAATTGATTTCCCTTCTATAGGAATAATTTTATCGGACAAATAAGAGATGGGGCCTAAGGAATTGGCAAATTGTACCATGGGTTGGTTCAAATGCAATGGACAAGACCGAAGATTGGGGAAGAATGAGATGTGGCATGAAGGTGTTGTAGTTGTCTCATTAACCAACAACAGTCATAGAGAGAGAGAGAGAGAGAGATGTGATGTACATTGTTCATGAGGGGGTCCATATCCTTATATTTAAAATTGTTGAATATATATGTAAGGTCAAATTCTCTATATCTATATATTTTTATCATGATTAATAAATAAAGCTAGAATATTATGAAGGTGAAAGAGCACACAACACCAAAGAATGTACTGTGACACCCACCAACATCTCGTAACTATAATACATATATTGTACTTACCATACCGACTAGGTTCCAAATCATACCGGCTTTAAAAAAAAAATTTAAATAAATTCTCCCAACCCCATGTCTCGGTTCTCTATTTATTACTTTTGAATTCAGGTTTGAATTTTTTTGGTTTTTACACATGGACCGATATACATCCAAAACCTAATGGATGATTGTTATGAATGTGATTCTAGATTAAGAATTGTTGAATATATTTTGTAAAAATTTAACTATAGATTTAATTTTCCAGTATTTATTTGAACAATATTGATTACAAATAGCAAGATTTGTAACTTTATGAGGTAATATCCATTCTCACTTAGAACAAAGTTGTGGCATGTTGTGACAGTCGGGGCGATGGCATGTGGCTCGGTCTTTGGGTTGCAATTTGAAGTTTGACCCCTCATCGAATATCCGGTGGACTATGTGTTTTCGTTCGGACTGCCTTACCCAAAATATTAGTGTGGTGGCTTACGTTTGTTATGCCTAGACCATGTTCTATTCTAGTCATATACGTCAAGTCCGATGCTGCTTGATTATCCAAGGTTACAAAAAAAAAATGGTAACTATATAACATTTTCTCAAGTCTTTATGTTAAAAAAAAATCTATTAAAATTGCAGGAGAAAAAATAAATATTACAATTATTAACCCGAAGTTGTTTCTATTTAGATTCTTGATTTTGTTAAACCTGAAATGTTTCTAGTGCTTAGAATTATTAATTATTTGGTAAGATAATTTTCTCATAGATCGTCTAATATTCAACCGTATAATGAATCATGTGCGGCAAATGAAAGATTAAGAAAGGCGATAATATACATCAACAAACACAATCTATAAGCACATCACATTTATGAGAGTTTTTATAACAACTCTATCTATAAACCCATCACATTTATGGGTACGTTGATATGGATTTTTTTAAGTAGGTGTGAAATCTAAATGAGCTTTTTCGCAAGATGTTAAAAAGTGGGCACTAAAATAAAAATTGACATAAATGTTGGAATATCTCAAAATTCCAATATGCAAAGTCAGCATAAATGGATCGAAATCTTAATTAATTGATGTAAGTTTAAGGTTGAGAGAGAGAAAGCAAGAAGAGAGAGGAAGAAAAGGAGCAATTCAATGTAAAAAGAGTGATAAATGTGAAGAGACAGAAGGGCACAGGACTTTTCTGCCCATTGAAGAAAAGATAGCCTGACGTGAGAGGTGATGAAATCATTTTGTAATCGATTGCTTTATGATTGCTCCTTTATATTTTTATTTTTTTCTTTTATTTTATAAGAGAGAGAGCAATTAATAACAAGTGAAAGGTTATTATCGAGTTGGAATTTGTTTTTTTTTTTCTCTCTCTCTCTCTAAAGCTGTTAAAAAGTAGAAGAGAAAAAAGTAAATATTCAATAAACAAAGTGCTTTTCCCAAAGCTTTTTTCCCTCTGTGTTCTCACTTATATATGTATTATTTTTCTGACAAATTAAAATAAATAAAAGATAAAGTCAAGGGAAGAAAAAAGCAAAAGTAAAAAAAAAAGCTGCACGATGATGAAGGTATAATGACTAAATGATAATCGAATGCATGCATGCATTGCATTGTCCTGTATACACATACCACAGTAACTTTATACTAACTTTTGCTGACTCGCTTGTTTCAATTCAACCCTCAAAGCATTTACTTCTTCTTCTACTTTTTATTTTATTTATTTAAACCCCCGAAGGATTCACTTCACAGAGCTTCTTCGGAACTTTATTTATTTGTTTCAATATGTAGATTTAAAATAAAAAAAAATTGGGTGAAGATATTTTGGAACCATAATGAACGACACTTAATATTTACATGAACCAATAAGACGAGTTTTCAACCACTGAATTATAAAATAATTTTTTTCGTCGGACCAATGCATCCCAAAGTAGTTTAGAGCTTTTAAATATTAGCCTAAGTTGTTGACCAAAATATATATACATATATATATATATATTAGCCTAAGTTTTATCTGAATTGGTTTAGGCCTCGTTTGAATCTGGTTTTAAAACCTTTAAATCATTAACACAAGAATATATAAATGAAATAACAAATCTGATAAATTTTTATGATGAACAAACAAAATATAGAACTGACCTGAAAATTTCTAAATTTCGTCGAATTTGGTCAAGAATTAAGAACAAGATTTTTTTGGACCCAAACAGCCAATCCTAACTTTTTTTTTGTTTAAAGCCAGATAGAATCGGGACCAGGAAACCAACGCTTGGATTGAATCAAATCAAACCTAATTTGTTTTGAATTACGTAAACAAAACAAAAATTGGCGAACATAAACTAAAGTTTATTCATATTTCATAAAGAGAAGTATTAACCAAAAATTCAAGCCGGAACCAACTTATTTAGGTTCTTAAGAGGCTACCATATTAATAATAATAGTTTAAAACCAACTACAAAAACAGAATTTATATCAGAGTTTCAAGAATTTTGTTCCAAGTATCAAAATAGCATAAGATTAGTGTACTTTGATTTTGTGTCTCCTATCTTGTCGTATAGGAAAGGCTTTCTATATTATATTGTATATAAACTTGAGTCCATAAAATTAAAATGGGCCCAATAGAATTAATGTGTTTAAACTTAAATCAGGTGTCCAAATTATAACCTTTAGATATAAATTTTCTCTATCCATCTTTTGTAATGGCTGTGTCTAGTTTGGGCGTGAAAATGTTTGGGCCGACTAGTAACGGAGAAGTCTGAAATATTTGCAAATTTTGTGTTTTAGGATTATTCACTTTCTTCTTTGACCCGCAGAGTTTTGTACCTAATTTTATATGGTTATTTTTTTTTCTATTTGACAAAATTTTGGTTAAAGACACAGTTAATTAAATTCCGTTTATTCAGTTCGAATGTACTTGGTTCGTTTTGGTTTTGGTTTCAGTTAAAAAAAAAAAAAACGTTTAGATTCAGTTCAATTCGGTTCATACGTCCCGGCATATCTAAAACTAAAATCTGAATTTTGTAGAGGTTTAGAAATAGAATAAAGTAAAAGCTGGACAACTATCATTCTCAGAAACAATTTTAAGACTTGAAATCAAACATTTTAAAACAAAGAACACATGAGAACTGTTTCATAAAGAGAAAGAGACCATAAAAGAATGAACATGAACTGATTTTAAAGATTCTTTGAAGCTCAAAGGTTTCTTCTTTCATGGTTTCCAAAGGATTGTGGATTCAGCAATCATGGAGGTCACAGTGTAAGGATCCATGTTCGAAGCTGGCCTACGATCTTCAAAGTATCCTTTTCCAGCCTTCTCAGTGTCACGGCCAACCCTAATCGATGCCCCACGGTTTGCCACACCCTGTATAAACCAGTTTAGTTAGATTGCGGTTTAGGCTCATGTGATATGAATGATCAATGGTGAAATTTTTTTAATAGATGGAAATATTTTGTGTCCAATCCGAACAAAAACCAATTCATGTCACTGTTTTTAAAAACGCTTATGAATTTAGTTAAGATTCTTACCCATAAGAAAGTGTTGATATCGGCGGTCTCATGTTTTCCGGTGAGACGACGCTCGTTGCCTTCACCATAAGCAGCAATGTGTTCCTTGTGACGCAATCCAAGGTTCTCTATCGCTTTCTTTATGACCCCGTACCCTCCATCTTCTCTCATCGACTTCGTACTGCACAAAAAAGAAAATCCCAATTCAGAAAAAACAAAAACACAGAGCAATAATCATATAAACAAGAACCAGAGCAGACTCTTCTACAACACAAAAACCTGTAATTTGTGTGTGCTCCTGCACCATTCCAATCTCCCTGAAGTAGAAAACAAAAACAGAATAATTGAGTGAATCTTACAAAACCAAAGATTTTTGTTTATTTTCTTACAGTTATGGTGAAAAGAAAAAACAAACCGGAATTGGTTTAGGGTCTAAAGAGAGAACAACTCCAGCCAATTCTGTGATCCTCTGTTTTCACATACGAAAGAAACAGAGTCATAAACAGAATATATCAGAAACAGAGAGACGGTGTGTATAAATCGCCATGAGTGTTGTTTATATATATACCTCGAGGATGTAACGAGCGACCCAAACCTGATCGGCGGCAGCGATTCCAACGGTGGGACCGACTTGGAACTCCCACTGAAACCCACACCAATATTAGTTTCACGGTTTTTATTTCTCGTTCTGAAGAATTAAAGGAAAGGACTAAATTAAACCTGGCCGGGCATAACTTCGCCGTTAGTGCCACTGACATTGATTCCGGCGTAAAGACAAGCTTTGTAATGAGAATCTACGATGTCTCTTCCAAAGGCTTTGTCTGCTCCAACTCCACAATAGTACGGTCCCTGTTTTCATTGAGAAAGATTTGGTTTTGTGGTCAATATGAATTTTAGATTGATCGCCGGAAAAAGCTTTACCTGAGGACCTGGGAAGCCGCCGACCGGCCAACCTACTGGCCACTTAATATCCTTTTGGAGCAAAGTATACTCTTGCTCAATTCCGTACCTGAATTTCAATATTTAAAGTTTTTAAAACGTTGATTAATATTGAAAATAAAAGGTGGACTAAACCAAACATGAAATAAAATTATCGCACATGATCTTAAAACACTTTTTCCTAGTCCAAAAAAACTTTTTATCTAGATAGAGTGTTCACATGATAATATCATAAAAGTGTAAGTAGGGGAGAGATTTTCTATAAAAAAAAAAAAAAAACAATTGCAATTTTGAAAATATATTATAAATGGTAAAAAAATTGTTGAAAAGATGATATACAAGGATATGTAATTATTTAGACGAACCAATACGTTGACAGTTTTATGCTCATATATGGTCAAATTATCTTTATGTTTATGGTCTTGACCATCAGTATTGCAGACTGATGGCTATATCTGACCAATAATTTATTATAAAATTTAATGAAAAAACGAAATATAACTTAAGACTGTGTCTTGCCGAAGACAAAAATGTTGGGTTAAAACACATTACGTGTCACTTTTCTATTAGTCTGAGAATTATCTAAAAAAGAAAAAAAAATGCAATACCGATGCTCTAACCCCAAAAATAATTGCCCGAAATTTTTTTTTTGCATGTAATATATTTATGTTGTGTATAACTTATATAGTTTTATTTTTTATATTTCATAAGTTTAACCCAACATTTATTATATTAAAATTTTATACTAAAAAAAAACACATTTACAATAATTAATTATTTTTTTAATCTTAAGACACCTTTTACTCCGTATGCAGTGTGATTTTAGTGTCAAATTAGATAGTGTGTCTTGACTTAAATTTATATTAAATTTACTCTTAAAATAATGTTAAGACACAAATGAAAACCTGTGCAATACCGATGCTCTAAGAAATATTTGAACAATGCAAAATTACATTTTTGGAACGACAATTGAAATAATTATTTCATTTTAAGATATTTACCATGTTTCTTCAGAGACAACACTAGGGTCGGTAAAGATCTTAGCCGCCGCATGCCTTTTGTTCGTCGGAATCGGCTCTCCGGCCGGTGTATATGTGTCACACATCACCTAATACCCAAATCAATCCCAAGAATAAAATAAATTAAAATTTTAAAACTATACAAGGGTTGAGTTTAAAGAAAATTTCATAAAGAAATTTTTTAATTGAGTATTCATTTACAAGGATATTGTTGCCTCTTCTGAAGGGGTCTTTGAAGATAGCTTGAGGGCTAAGACAACAAATACAAACAAACCAAAATAATATTAATCCACGATTTACAAATTTAATTAATTATTAATTGATTTCATTAAATTTTGAAACATACTAGAGGATGACTTCACTGTCATCGCCGGGAGCTTGGCCGGTGCTTGAACCGTCGTAGTTCCATTTCGGTAACTCCGATGGATCCGTCACTGGTCCCGGCAAAGTCTGCAATAATAATATAATTAATCATTTTCTTAATTTTTAAAAAAGATTTACTCATCCTTTATGCTCTAAGAAACAAAAAAAACTAAAATTTAAATTTTTATATTCACCCTTGCTTTGCTTCGCATATCCAAGCCCGATCCACCAATCCTACTCATCAAAACACAAAAATAAATCAAAATTTTTTAATCAATCCAAAATCTTTCAACGTAGTATATCAGACAAAGTTTTAAACTTTTGACTCATAACTATCTAAGAAAACTTCAAGAATTTTTTTTTTTTTTTAAGACACAAACTCAAAGTAATTTTTTTTGATCTATTATTATAAATGAAAATCACAAAGAATATATGTTATTTCAGACTCAAACTCAACTTCAAACGCTGAAATTGACAGAGATCAATGAAAAAATTTACTAACCATATGTACTCGGCGATGATCTGGTTAGTGGAATCGGAGAGATCGAGATTGATTAAATCTGCAAGTGAAGACATTTTTTAGGAATCTGAAAGAATAATAACTCTTTTTTTGGTAAAACTAAAGAGATTCCTGCAAGTATTTATATATAGGGAGAGAGATGGGGGTAGGTGTGTCGTGTGTGCTTGACTTTGCTATGCTTACGAAATTGTTTTTGGTAAAAAAAACGTAGAATGCGAAAATATCGGGCTATTATTAGAAATGCGAATTATCAGGAGATTCTGGCTCTATAAGATTCTATATTTGCAGAATCTTTTTTTTTTGCCGTTTTTTATATTAAAAAAAAAGAGACCTTTGTTTTCACATATTTTAGTTTCCATATAAATAAACATGGGTTTTCAAAAACAAATGTTGACCTGATGTCCCAGTAACCATATAAAGTTTCTCACCTAACCCTAGTTCTCTTTCAATGAAATTACACAATTACCAAACTTTGGTTGGAATATGTAAATTCCAACGAAAATAATAAACAGATAGAATCATATACGAAAATAGAAAAGGTAACGAGACAATCGGATTTTTTTGAGAGATTATTAATATATGGGAACTAAATAAGTTAGGTTGGTGCACTAATTTTTTTTCTTAAGTGGGAAATTTTATAACATTTTGGAAGAGTGCGTTCTTATACATAGTTTATGTAAAAGGATCCAAAGAAAACAAAATAAGTCAAAAATATTTAGTTTTAGTTTTATGAAAAGATAATCCGGATATTTCTGAAATTTTCTCTTCAAGTTTTCTTTTTTTTTTTAATTTGAATTTTTTTTTTGTTCATGATTTAACAAATGGACCAATATTTTCCCAAAGTCGTGGGGCTCTAACTTTTGAGTGGTGAGCCATAAGCTTCCACTAATTTCGAGATCCAAACTTTATCATCTAAAGATTCATGTGTTTTAAGGAATCTCTCACAATCACACTCACGCTCTTCGTTATGTTACGCGCTCTACGTTTATGAGTAAACAAAATTATAATACTAAATGATTGTTCTTAGGCGAACATATTTGGTCCTTTTAATCATCTTACTAATATTTGGAGAGTACCTATTTAAAAATAACATTTAATTTGTTAAAATTTACATATAATCCCATTGGTGTTAAGAACAAATAAAAAAATTATTAAAAAATAAAAATATCTTAACAATTATCATTTTAATTAAAATAGATATATTTAAAAACAAAATATTCACAAAATCTATTTTTCAACTTCTTTAAAAAAAAAAATTAATTACAACGAAAATTCTAATCTAGAAAAAAGTAAATATGTGAACTATTATTAACTAAATTATAATTAAAAATAAGAAAACATAAAAAACTATTTTTTATTTACATACGAAAAATTATTTCATCTAAAGTATATTATCATATTTTACTAAAAAATAAAATTGATATATATATATATATATATTAAACTAAAAGTTTTACTTAAATAATATGGTAATTTAATAAATTATTTAATGTTATATATTTAATTGTTTTAAAAAATTATCCCCTTTATTAATATTACGGAAATACTTTTTAGAATCTAACCTTAAATTTTTAAAAAATTATATAATAATATCATTGAAATAAATAATTTAAAGAACAAAATTAATTGATTCATTAAGAGTATTATTGTCATTTCCATCGGATAAAAAACGACAGAATATCTTAATAAAATATATTTATCAAATTTTGAAGTTTTATTTAATGTCAACTAAAATATACTTAATTTTGCTATAACTAATCTAAAATATTAAACTTAATCAAATACATACTTTTGTTAATAAATATATATATATATATATATATATATATATTTAGCACTTATCTTATTAATTTATAATCTATAAATAAAAAATTATAATATCAAATTTTAAAAAAAACATCAATTTATGCTGTAACACGGACATAATCTAGTTGTTATATATATCTTTATTCAATGGAAGAAGAGAAGTTGCTATGCAATTGCGTGATGCCTTGGGAACCAAAAAAGGTGGTTTTGCCCTTGAGAAAATCACAGTACCAGTGAGCAGAGAGTTTGGGAGATCTCTTGCGATGAGGATCACTGAAATTGACAGAGTATAATCCAAAACTAAGCTCGTATCCACTTAGTAACTCGTACAAATCCATAAATGACCATACGAAGTAGCCTCTCGTGTCTGATCCATTCCTACACGTAGTAATGTCTTTTTTTCTTTGTTACACAGACAAGGGCAGAGAAGAGAAGATGCAGTAAGCAACACATTACTTACCTAACGGCTTTGAGTAGAGCACCAATGTAAGCATGTAAGTACTCAATCCTACGTGTGTCCTTCGGTTGCAGCTGCAAATCTGGCTTCATCGATGTACCTATTCGTTTGCATTGGCAAGAGAATTGAGAAGACTTATAAAAAAAAAGAGAGAGAGAGACCATTCTCAAGAATGTAGACAGGAGGATTGCCATAGGTCTGCTTTATATATTCCAGGACACTTTCCATTTTCCATGGAGCAACATCATACTTGTCCAAACAAAAACAAAAACTACTAAGAAAGAATGATTGGGAAAAATTATGTGTTTGAAGACTCAACTGTATAAGGAATATTAAGAGTGTAGCATCTGAATTTGGTAGCCTCGAAACTCTTACCCCGAAACCTGAAAATTCCCAAGGTCTGTCCCCCACAAGCAGTAAAGAGATGATTAGCAAAAACAAAAAAGAAAAGAGTTTGTTTTGTTATTCAAAAGATTTGAGTTTGATTCATACAAGTTAAAGATAAGCCCATGTCTGTGTAGAAATCCGGGTTTCTTGAAAGAGAAGGTTTGAATTTGATGTTTTCGACAGAAGCCGGAAAATAGTGCATGATTCCTACGAAGTCTTTAACTTGTTCTGATTCTTCCTCTGAGAAAATTGGTAGTCTTGATCCCACGGCTCTTTTCATTTCATCGGGATAGTCTCCAAATGTAAGAGGCCCAAGTATCCTGAGTTATAAAGAGTAGATTACTTTTCTTTTTAGCTTAAAGCCTTAGATATGTTTCCCAATATGAAAATCTTTTCGAACCGTATGTGCCTGCACTCACCAGCCGTAGAAGAAATCTCTAGCTCTTTGAATTGCAATTTCATCACCCTTAGAGGAGCTTGTATAAGGAATAAATTCAGATGCATATAAGCTAAAGCCTACAGAACCTCCTTGCATATCATGCACATTATATATAACATGTTGCTCCTTTGTCATCAATTCACACATCCAAGAGAGGGTTATGTAAACCATATATAAGTATATATACCTTGTACTTTTGCTTATATAGTCTTGAAACAGAGGCATGTGCAAGAAGCAAGTTATGGCCTACGATGCATGTTTCAGTGGAAGAGTTCCCTGACGAGCAGTTAGAACAACGACCAGGCGGTGAAGTCCCATCGTTGTAACCTCCAATAGTGAATACATTAGCTTCGTTGATCGTGGTCCAGAATTTGACGTGGTTCCCAAACTCTCTGAAGCAAACATCTGCATAAGCAGTAAAGTCTTTGCTGCAATGGCAAATAATAGCAAGTTTTATTATCTTTTCTCTAGAGGTAATTAAGTAAATGCCGTTTTTTTGTTATAGCTAGCCTACATGATTCTGCGGTTGATCCATCCTCCATAGTCATCCTCGAGATACTGAGGAAGATCGTAGTGGTGCAATGTAACATGTAGTTCAATACCATGGCTGACAAGTTGTTGGATGAGGTTCTTGTAGAATTGTAGACCTTTTGGGTTAACAGGACCTCTTCCATCTAAATGAGCCAAGATCTCATATAATAAAGTTTGATCTTTTGAAGTTAAAAAAAAAATTAAAAAAAATACACACGAGCATGTTTGTTTGAGAAGACTTACTTGGTATAAGCCTAGACCAAGAAATAGAGAATCTGAATGCATCTAAGCCAGTTTCCACCATTAGTTTCACATCTTCCTGCACAATGAGAGGAAAAAATTCTGATGTAATAAACTCTTGCTTGGTGAATAACATCTATAGAGAAACAGAGAAAAAAAAAAAACCTTGTATTTGTGGTACCCATCACAAGCTATGTCTCCGTTTTCTAGGTTACCTGCCAAATTAGCATGTTAACTAAGAGTCAAGAAACACAGTAATTTAAGTAATATTACTAAATTCCAAATTGCATGTTAAGAGTCTAATTTGAACTAAAATCCAAAGAGCAAAAAAAGTTTACGAGAGTGAAGGAAAGTATCCCAAACGCTAGGCTTTTTTCTGTCTTTATCAACAGCTCCTTCCTACTTTGAGAGAAAGCAAAGCAAATATATTTCAGAATAATGAAATTTGCTCTCACCTGATAAGCAGAAGTGGCAGATCCAAAAGTGAAGCCTTCGGGGAAATCGCTCCTACTGTAAACATCGTTGCATCTACCAGACAAAGTTGATTTATATTCGTGTCTGGGTTTATTTTTACAATCTAAAGATTTTCATTGTAATATAAAGTGAATATGATCTAGACATGTCCTATCAACTACTTGATGCAGTCGTGCATTTGGCGACAGAAAGCAACTCGTTGCATTTTCATTTTTGTACATACTCAATTACGGCTGAAGTCTTCGTTTATTAAATCGAGAATAAGATATAATAGGATATTTGTTTGTCCAGAAAAAGAAGAAGATATAATAGGATATTTAAATCGCTTCTTAATGTACAAAAAATATCAAATGGTTAAAATATATATTTCCGTTTAACAAATGGTAAAACAATAATATATTTCACATAATTATAAACATTCAGTCATTTAAATGCAAGAGTATTATCGCATGTGGTGAGCTATGTAAACTCGGTTCCCTTGGTTTGGATTTCCAAACCTTTTTAAGTTCTTAAAACAATTGTTGGGCGGAAAAAAAAAACATTCAGTCATTTAAATTCTGAGTTTCTGAATTATGAAATTCCTGCATTTTTAACCATACTAGTATAGTATAGTAGTACATTTGGCGAGGATGTAATATGGTCTTTTACATTATTATTATTATTATTTTTTTTTTTTTTTTAAAAAAAATTTAAAGTCTTGTACATAGAGAATAATCACACTTGAAAAGATTCTCGTTATTTTCAATATTTGATCTAGTATTACTATTTTCTTGTTAAGTGGTCCAAGAATCTTGTTAAGCCTCTACAGTCTACACTAAGAACAAAATTGACATTACTATGCAACACATCGTAGTAACTCTTCTTAAATCACACACCATAGACTCACATTGCACACATTTCTATGCACTAATGCTTCTGTGGAGTCTAAAGATATTCTTACCCGGCAAGGACGCAAATGGCATAAGAAAGAGCGAACAATACGATACTAAAATTACTCCAAACTGAGATTCGGATTTCAATTTTAAATAAGAACGAAGATCTCCTTCGCTGGATTTATGATTGGGACTCGAATCTCTCACTTCTCTTTAATGAGTACACGTAGTCTCTTTTGACCAAAGTATGTGGGCAAAGAAAGCGAGTAGAAATAAAACATACACGGGAGTTGTTTTAAAAGAAGAAAGACATATTTAAATTCAGTAGCCGTCAACTTCAAAGAAAAATATTAAAACAAAATTAAATACAGTAGGTATTTTATGTGAAGGACAAAAATTGTAAAATAAATATCTGGAAAGTCTTACCAAAAAAAAAACCATTTATCCCAAATTAGAAATTTTCTGGTACAAGAAAAAAAAAATATACACTTTTGGTTTGCACTTTTTTGCAAATTTATGATTGCACTTTCAATTTTACGTGTACATTGCAATGCTTAACCAATCAGCCACGTGGAAAAACACCGTCGAATCGCTGACTGTTCTTTTCGTCTACTTTAATGAGTACGACGTCGTTCAACTTATATCTCTAAACAAGGCCCATTGAAAATGAAGAAGGCTTGTTACTCTATCGAAAACTTGAAGGTTAAACCATAAAAATTAACTTAGGTTACTGGGCCCAAATAGAATCTAGGTACCTTTAATCTAAACCAAATTATGTGTGTTTCTCGAGCCATCTGGGGTAGTTATGAATTTTATACCAACCATATCAATCATCTAAATATTTGTATTTATGTCAACATTTTTCTTTCTTATTGTAAAATGTGGATATATAAAAATTCGATAGCTATTTTTTTTCATTGGTGGGGGAGTCCTAATCCTCTTATCACACATAGTCCCAACTTGTTTTTTTTCTAGCAATAATAAGTTGGGCCGACGGGTTGTTGTATCAGTCGAGATGACATGTGTGCTTTTGTTCATATCTTCCAACTATTATTAATTTTAGAACCAAAAACTATTAGTATTAACTTCCTCAAATCATATATATATACAACTTCACATAATTGGTTACTGAACCGTTTGCATTTTATCGTTTTTCTACAATGATAGAGAGCTTTATTTTGACCTACATATATGCCATAACTAGTGGAGTACAATATATAAGTTACTGGTTTAGTAGATCCGAAAATAAAAGGTTTTCGAAATCCACAGTTTAAACATCAAATTTCGCATTTCGAATTAAATATCAAAATTTCTGGCGATGAACAGTTTGGTGATCCTGTTTTACTTATACATGGTTAAATAGTTTTATAATGGAGATAGTTGTTTTTTTAACTTTTTAAGAATACTATCAGGAGCGGATCTAGAAATATATTTGAATAGGAGAATATAATATTATATATATAATATATATTTTGTATATATATTATGCATTATTTATATCTAATATTGAATCTAAAATATATATTTTTCATAAATAAATCATGTAAGTGATTAATAAAAGAAATATCAAAAATAATATTTTTAAACTTTCACATGTTCTATTTATTTAAAATTTCAAAGACACATCAGAAAATTAGTTAGGAATAAAAATCAACTATTAAAAACACTGGTACGTATGCATAACTGTTTTGGAAAAGAAATGTAATTTTGTTAAAACACATGAAAAATGAAAAGAATATCAATATCATAAATAAATATTGTAATTATGGAGAATAGTGAAGAGAAGAAAGGAAACAAAAGAAAGAAAAATAATAAGTGGAGACATTGAAAAGAATTGAACGTGAGAATAGAATGGAGGCATGATTGATTTTATACCAATTTAGCTAATGAATTTGCCCTAAAACAAAATATTTTAAAAAATTACTGGATGCAGATGCCCTCATTTTTCTCTTCCTACATCCGCCCTTGAGTACTATGAAATGAATGAAGAAACAAACATATCGATATAGCATGTAATAATTTGAGATGTTTCAAATATTAGTTATACTAGTTTATAATTGTGTAAATATAATTGGTGATACGTAAACGCCAAGTAACATCACAAAACAAATTCTCACACGGCAGATATGAATTCTTAAAAATTTCTCGTTGTATTAATAAAGATTGCGTGACATAAGAAGAAGCATTTAAAAACTTTGTAACGTCAATTTATGCTATTTGAGTACTACTCTTTTATCAAAAAAGAAAAATCATAGTAGAGTCGAGTAGTATAGTCCCATGCAATAAAAGGGGCTTCAAATAAATAATTTGATTAAGAACCCATTCTCCTTAGTTTGTATAAACATATCTTATGGGTCGTAATATTATAATGGGCTTACTTTCTCCAATATAATTTAAATGAATATCAATATAGTTTGGGGCTTAATATTATGTCTTCATTACTAACATTTGTAATTTTTTTCCCTAAAATTTCGATTTGAAATATTCCATGAAGTCAGAACCTGGCTATCTTATTAACAGATAAGCAATATATATATATTCTGATACAAGGAAAGATAAAACCCTAATAATTTTAAGAACTAGTCACAAGACGTTTTATAACACTCGACGAATAATCGTGCCGATACTCAACCGATCTCTAAACGCTAGGGAATGTTGCCTCATTAAAACCTTACCAGAAAACCCAGTGGGAAAAACCACGGTGAAGGAAAGAAAGACAACACGCATTACTCCCCGATTTCGAAGATCACGCAGATCCTTAAGTCTACGCATCCCAATCTGATAAATGAGCTTGAGTGTCAAGTCGGCAATGATTTGGTGAATGTCGGCTGAATTCTCACTTGATCGGACTCGAACTTTGACTCCGACCATCCTTCCGTAATTCATGAGTGAAGAAGAATTCATGGGCTATGCTTCGCTCGATCCCCTTTGATATAAGCCCCGCCTGAGCAATGCAAGCCGCGTTGTCTTCAAACATAACCGGCTCTTATCTTCGCTCATACCACAATTGATCGGAGCCGAGTCATGGACCGCAACATTACACTCTACTAGCTTCGTGAATGGCCAAGATTTCCGCATGGTTAGATGAGTGGCATGATGTCGCTTCATGATCTCCATGAGATACTGTTCCTCCATGCGTGAAAACATAACCGGCCCGAGACGCACAGCTGGATCCGATAGATATTCAGATCAAGAAACCAACACCCATCCTGTTGTTAGTAAAACAATCCTAAGTCCTCCCTCAGAGGTACCTTTGATGTTTAATACCGCTCCTTTTAGGACATGAGCTAAAAGCAGAGACTCCAAAACAGACATGTCTGTCTAGACTACCAAGTACATTAATGCTCCTATGGCACCGAGGTATGATATTTCAGACCGAGAACTTCTTCATCGCCTTCTTGGACCGAATGGATCACCGTCCAATCCGAGGCTCCTCACAACCATCGGCTGGTCAATGGGCCTGGTCCATATGAATCTCGAGTACCTTTTCAATGTATGCTCATCACGATGATTCCATCGATGATTGCAGAATTTCCAAAAGAATTTGCCGTGTCTTTCATTTCAAATTCGCTTTTAAGCATTCTACCTTGGGCGATTTCACCAGATGTTCCGAGGATGTTTAAATCATCCACGATATCGCTATGATCACAAATCCTTTGTTTTCGTATTTCGATAAAGATGCATGGACGACGGATCGCTTTAGCCTTCTCCGATGAGATATTCACTTAACCTATGCCATCCGTAATCTCATATAGATTTTATCGTCTGTGGTCCATGAGATAGCGTTACAACATCCATTAACCGCAAATTTAAATTTTCTTTTATGCACTTATGAGGAATCGAAAAGTAGCGATCCACCACAGAGAATAAGTCTCTTCATAATCGATTCGGTCTCGTGAGAATCCTCAAGCCGTGCTCAGATCTAACGACTTCACCAGTTGTTCTTTTACGCACAAAGACCCATTTGGCCCATCGGTTTAAGATCGAATGATGTCCATGATGACCAAACACATTCCTTTCTTTGATCGTTTAACTCCACGCTTACGGCTTCTTTCCATTTTAGCCAGCCGATCTACGAGTGCACTCAATTATACGTGGGTTCTAGATCCTTCGCTGCGCAACCTCAAGCAATGCAAATATCGCATCTATGTCGACATCTTTTCTGCTCCATCGAGTTCCGCATATGCTATAATCGATGAGATTTCATTATTATCGATCCATTCGAACCTTGAGATTTGGCCCCAAACCTCTCAGATCGGCTCACTAGAGTGAATCTCACCATGCTATGTTATTTCAGAATCTGCTTCAACCGCTGCACCTCTCGTTTCCTGATTCTTATCGAACCAATGGTCCGCCACGCTTATTACGTGTGTTGCACTCAGAAGAACTCAGTCTGTCCTTTTGGACATCTATTCGCATCGGTGCACAGTCTGCATGCGATTTTTACTGCTCGGTCGCAGGAATCGGCAATTGATTAGCTAGCTGAAGTGTATAATCTTTTGACCTCGAATCACATTCTAGAGTCCGAGGATCTTGCCATTGTAAGGATGTTTGATTCCATGAAATTTTCTTTACCATGTCTCTCCACCAAGACAGATATACCGATTCATCAAAAATCCGCATATCGGCCTTAAATAGTCTCCTGTGGCTCAAGATATTTGATAATGGTGGGATAATCAAAATCAACATATATTCCCATCCTCCTCCGAGGTCCCATTTTAGTTCTTCATGCGACGATGATCGAACACCAAATGTCTTAATATGGGAGATGTCGCTCATGACCGTTAGAATGGGATGGTGAATATCTATGCTCACTAGATGGCCGAATGCGAGTTCAGCAAAGATGTAAGATCGCATGTCCCCAAGCCGAGACGAGCGACGAGATATTAGCAATCCATTGAATTGCTTAATGAATGATTCAGCCAATCCATTCTGTATGGACATGTGCCACGGGATTTTCAACCCTTACCCCCATGGCCATACAATACTCATTAAACGCTGGGAAGTGAATTCAAAGATTATCAAGACGTATACCTTAAGTAAATCTGGAAAATGGGCTCGCAATCTGATGATTTGGGCCAATAACCTAGCAAATGCTTGGTTTCGGAAGACAATAGACAAACATATGCATCAGGTCGACGATCATCAATTAACCATGAAATACCGAAATGTCCCACAAGGTGGGTGGATCGGACCACATATGCCTCCTGGATTCGCTCCAAAATTCAAGGTCTCTTTGACACTTTGACGGTGAAGGCCGAGTGATCAACTTCCCTTGTGAACAAGCGTGCACGTGAGGTGCCGAGGGAAAAATCGGTTTTGTTTAAGTGGTGCCCTTTAGAACTTTCAATCAATTTACGCATCATATATCGACGCACTGCCGGTCGGCCAAATAGTGTGATCTTTGAATCGTGCTTTAATAGAACATTACTCAATCATACGATTAGATAGTAAAGGCCAGTAGATAGTGGCATGGGCCTCATGACTTGTTTATGGCTGAGATCTTAGTAATCGAGGATTCTTTGTTCCTTCACCCGGTTTCGATGTGAAACCATTTAGTCTTATATCTTTGAATCTCAATAGATTTCTCTTTGAACTGGTGAGTAAGTATCTAAGATTTCTGATGCGTGCCTTGATAACAACACATGGCCGCCTTCTATTGGCCTGCATCGCTTAATGCAGTTATGTTTTATTATGAGATTTATGAAGATCTTTCTTTTAGATGGTATGGCTGGATCCACTGCCCACCACAATGATGTGTTTGAGCTGCTCATAACTTTAATGATAAGAGTGATTTAAATAAGTAATTAAATAAACCAATGCGTAAAATAATGAAGCATAAAAATAAAAATACAAATCAAACAAAGCCCAAATAAATATTGTCAATATAAAGCAAATATCTAAATGTCGAAATCAATCAAGGGCGATCCCGAGGTCGAGACTGCTCCTCATCAACAACTCATTATTTTTCTCTCTGTAGAGAGAGAGATCAAATCCTCATATGTCGCATATTTCATCGCTACAGATTGTTGCCAAGACAATATTCGAGTATGAAATGTTGACAATGTCTTTCCAGCAGCCTCATTGTCGACACTTCATCGCCACATGTTTCATGATTAAACGATCCAAATAACTCGAGTCAGAAGGCCAACGATTTGAAATTGAATCGAGTTCTTCCACTCGAACTGGCTTGGGGCAATAGGATGTTCGATGGTCATACTTTTTCGCCACCCAAAGGTCGAGATTCTCAATCGTGAGATATTGATTGGGCTCGGCCGTGAGGCGGATATGAAATATCGCCTCGAACCGATCTTTGAGATGCTGTTACCATCGATGCATTCACCTAGCCTGAGAGGAAAATTTTTATGGCCCACCGAGATAGTTATCTCGAGATATCGATGCCTCGATTCAACTCAATGTTCGACATCCGAAAACATGCAATTGATTTCATTAAGTGATCATTCATTTCTAAAAAATATATGAATCTGTGATTCTCGAGATGGAAAAAAAATTTCCTTAAATGAAAATCTATTTATAAACTTTCTATTTTAAACTTCTATTTGGAAAAATTATATTTTATAAGGCTGCTCAATATAATTCAAATTTCCCAATTTAATTAGGATTTTGATTTGATAATTTCTTCTTTTATTTAGGTTTTCCTTTATGATTATGATTAAACTTTTCCTATTTAATGTGATTTGGTTTTGTGATTTTCCTATTTACAATAGATTCTTCCTTTTCAGTTTCTGGTTCATGCGATTTTATTTCGCAATTTTAAGATGTAACCAATCATAGAAACAATCAATTTAAAACAACCTGCAACAACCTCAAACAATCGGATTATACTTAGTGGATTTTGATTGATCCGATTTAGTTTTGTGTTTTAAAGTTTCCCATTAAGTTTTCATGACTTGGTTTAAGCAATAATAACTTTTCTAAAGAACTTAAATGAGTCGCAATCGATCACACAAGAATAACAATCGCTAATCAATCAAGATTGCTTTAATGGTTACACTTTCTAAATCAATCTCTGGTTTTTAGTTTTGTTTATTTACCTTTCACCTGTCAGACGACTGAACCGGAGCTAAAGACCTCGGCTGAACGAACGATGAACAGAACGCCGGATGAACAAGGACGATGAACAAGAACTGCGTTTTTGTGGTTTAGAATTAGGCGATAACGTTTGAAACCTCTATCTTATTAATGAGATAAGGAATATATATATAGCTCTAATACAAGAAAGATAAAACCCTAACCTAATTTAATCTAAGAATAGTTCACAAGATATTTTATAACAGAGAATATATTCTTACTTTTAGAAGAAGTAAAATTTGAAACAACTCAAATCTTATTATAAGTGTACAGTTGTACACACACACACACATCTCTCAGGATTGAGTCAGACATATTTCAGAGACGTTCAATAAAATTAGAACCAGACATATACCATATTTCCCGGAAGAGTTGCTTGTTTCCCATCATACAAAACATACTAAAACAAACGCATCATTAACTATTTATTGATTTTTAAAAAGCAACTAACTAAGAAAACGGAGTAGTTTAATTTTCGCATTAAAGCATATTCTCTTTAATAAAATAATAAAATATATCCCGTGCTATAGCACAGATAAATTGCAATTATAAAAAATTATTTGAAAATTATAAAACAGGATATTAGAAAATTGTAATTCTTCTAAAACTTTACGAAAATTATAATATCAGTTTTTATAATATCGAATCTTTGTAATATCCGTGTAAACATTTTGTAATCAGAAATATAAAACCAATCTTTCATACTCGACGATATTGAAAATTTTATGTTGGGAAAAATATATATAAAATCATGATATTTTCTTTGATTTAACCGAATAAAGAAGTAAAGTTTTGGAAAATTACGACATTCTAAAATATTAATTAAGATATTTTAGAAAATATTAACCCAGAATATTTTAAGATTGAATTCGTAGAATATATTTTTCTGTTGAAAGATAGTATGTGTATTAGCGATATTGGATATTGCGATATATTGTTCTCAATATAAATTTTTCGGATATTTTTTATTTGAATTTTAATTATATCTTGTTCTTTTTTAATTACCAAATTTAACAATTTAAATAGATTTGAAAATTAAATTACAATGTTACATTGTTATGTTAAATTGTACACCAAATTAAACTAATTCAGATATGAACTAACATTTTTAGGTCTACTAAAAATCTATTAATAGATTCGATATTATAAAAAAAAATAACATTAACATTAACATTCCAAAAAAAAAATCGCAATCGACATCAAATCTCTTATTTTTGAAAAATTAAATCAATATTTAATTTAATTTAATTAGTGTGTTTAATTAAATCAACAAAATCTTCACAAAATCTATTTTTAACTACTTTTCAAAAAAATTAAAATAAATAAATTTATTAAAACAAAAATTATAATCTATAAAAAACGATAATCTACATAAAATCTTACTTAAAATTTTCCAAAAAATTACAATCTACATAAAATCTCTTATTTTTAGAAAATTAAATCAACATTTAATTTAATTTAATTTAATTAGTGTGTTTAATAACAAAATCTTCATAAAATCTATTTTTAACTACTTTTCAAAAAATTTAAAATAAATTAATTAATTAAAACAAAAATTATAATTAATTAATTAATTAAATGATCACATAATAACTAATGACTAAAATACCCTTAATGAGAGATTAAAATTTGTTCTTTGAAGTAATGGCAATGTGATGTAAATATTAATAATTTTTAATGTTCATTTATAAATGTACTCCCCAGATAATATATAGAAGACTAGATTTTTACTCGTGCTTATGCACGGGTTGAGGGTTTTAGATTCAAAAATATTACAAATTTATGTCTTATTCATATTACATATTTATTTTAACTATATTTTGTTAAAAGGTATATTCAGTAATATAATATTGATCAATATATAGTTTGAAAAATTTAATTTATTTAGAAAAATAAATTTAAATATGTACATAAAGCATTGTCCGACCATCTTTCAAAACATTATTAAAACATTGTTTAGTTTAGTTGAATTTGGTATATTAAAACATGGTTTTCCATCCGTTTGAAAGTCTGATCTCGATATTATCTCGATGATGCTACCTTATCAACATTAATTTAATTTTTTATCTACACCGATTCACAATGAACAACTTGTATTCTTTTTTTCACTGACGGTTTTGTCCCAAATGGGTTTTCCGTCTTTGGGTTTCAAGGACACAACTGTTCATTGACCTTATAAGAGTCGGTTTCTTAAAAGCATTTTCAATCAATTTAAGAAATTTGTTCCATTCATTATAAAAATATTTTTTGTTTTGAATATAATTTAACATTCATACAAAAAGAATTTGGTATATTTTCTAATAGAAAAAATCTTAGAATTTTGAATACAAAATAAAAAATCCTGTACGTCAAACATACGATCACTAACTCAAGCTGTCGCATTAGTTCTTCGCATAACTAAAACAAAAACTATTAGTTAGTTAAAATAATACCTTGAATTTTTTCCAAAAGAAATTATCAAATTTTTAGAATTTAAGAGTCATAATCATATATTTACTAATCATTATAAACATTATATATATAAGATCCTCACACAACAAACATCATCCTTCTGCTTTTATCACTCTCTCCTAACGCTTAAACCGAATTTATCTTCTATATATGCTAAGATTTCAAACTCAACTCAGATTAGAATCTCAAAATATTGAAATACTATAAATGTTGTAGTAGTTATTTTGAAGCATTGACATTGTAGAGATTGGGTGAAAATTTGAGAAAATTGATAAGTGAAATCGTCATTTAATTAAATTCACATTAAAATCAAACCAGCAGATTTCGATCGTGAACGGATATCTTTATTCTCAGAACCAGATCGTAGTCGAAATAATTAAAAACGAATCGTTAAACATAAAATATATTTTATATTAATGTAATCGCATTTATGAATGTCAAAATGGACTAACCCTCTATTTGATTCTGCCTCAGATCGAGATAAAATTTGTATGTTTTGTCCGACCAATCCAAAATGACTACAATCATAAAAACATCAATCCTAATTTATCTAATTTATGAGTGCAAGTTTGCATATCGACATGTGTGTTTTTAAACTAGAAAATTATATCATAAATTAATATGGTTATATATATATATATGATATATTGAGTACAATATATTCGATTAAATTTTATATTTTGGATTGATCATTCAAGATTGTGTAAAATTCTCGTAGATATTAAATAATTTTATCTTTTTAATCAAGTTAATATATTTATAAACTTTTGAATATATGATCAAATTAAAATATTAATAATATTTAAATTTCTAATATTTAATTTATTTGAAAATTATATTAAAATATTCATAGTTAATAAAAATATGTTCTATCCATTTTCTTAATATATTAAAAATATTCTATCTACTTATTTTTAGTTAATTAAATATAATTAGATTTGAATATTTTACCCGTAATATGATAACTAAAATGACCTATTTTTAATGATATTCTTTTGTAATATTTACCAAAAATCCTCTTAAATTTCTATTTATCCCTATATATTAGTTTTATATCTTAATTTCATATAAAAAGAAGATTTTGTAGGCTATGGTAAGATATGCATTTATTTAAAAAAAATATTTACTTTTATTAATTTTTTGAATCGTTACCATGCTTTTTGTTCCATAATTTTCATATTGTAGATATGCATTCATTATTTTATTATTGTTATTAATTCTTTTATTTAAACAATTGTTTTTTTAGATTTACGTGTGAGATAATTGGGATTGTATATACACTTATTACTATGTATATATATAGCCATATAGGGAATATTGTGCACACAAAATTAAGTTTTTTAAAGTTAATTAGTAAATTATTGTTTACTAAAACTTATGAATAATAAATGTTTTCAATTAAATGGTTAAGTAATATTAAATCGATTTAAAAGGAAAACATGAATATGCCGAAAAATCTTGGCATCGAATTATTAAATACGATGAGCGCCATTACGAATCTAAAAATGGCAGCCATCAAATTTTTTTTTAAAATAAATATCGATCCGAAATGTCTTTCTTCTCGATTTAATAAATATCGACGTGAGTTTGCTTTACACATCATTTCTCTCTCTGGAAAGTGCACAAGGCTAATGCTCAACTAAATCATCTATTCATATAACACGTTAAAATTACATATCCGACTTAGCTAATAAAATTTTTCACATATGAAAGAATCATTGTTAAAAGGAAAATGATTTGATTCAAAAGCATCTAATGAGTTTTCTCCAAGATAAAAAGGTTTTACACAAAAAATTCAAAAATCAAGCAAGATCAAGAACCTATCATACTTACGCAGTCATGAAAAGTTTCAAAACCACTGAAACACACAATCTATTCTCGCTCTTAACTTCAAAGTTTCTCCTCATCTAAAATTAGAGAACTCCAAGAAAGAATTACTTTATAATGATAAAATAAACAAAAAAATATTCTCACTATATTGACATTGTTATTTTATCGCCAAATTAACACTTTTTTGCAGCTTTGGAAAACCTCTTCAGAAATGTTATGCCAATAGCTTTGAGTAAACAATCGAAATTTGTGATCGTAGAATGATAAAGTTTGATGGTATATTTATAAGCTAAAGAAGTCGACTTACGATACTTTCAGAGAGTTTGATAAGAACAAATCTATATACAATCGCTCAAATAAGTAATCTATAGGAATATGCTCCTTTCAGAATATTAGAAGAATATAATATTTATTTTTGTTATGTAAAGTTTGTTATCTACTAATGGTAGTTGCTAAAATATCTTTTTACGTTTCCTTTTTTTTTGTTACAAAAATGATATTATTTCCGGATATTTTTTTGTTTGAAATTTTTAATTAAAAAAATTCAAATAATACATAATTAATCATCTTCCAAAAGATATACATGTAATTTTTTTATATCAATATTTATTGATATATATTTGATAATATTACCGATTTTTTAGCTAACATAATAATTACTGATTTTTTATATACTAATTTCCATATAAAACTATGAAATATAAATGTTAACCAAAAATTTAGATCCAAACGATTTTTAAAGTTAGTTCCACTTTTTTTTGAAGAATACATTTTAAAATTAGTTCCGATTTTTAAAACCAGTTACCGATTTTGAATATACTAATTACATATTTTTGGAAATATATGGAAGTAGTTGTTATAATAGTGTTTAACATTCTCCTATATATTATTTGGAGAGTACATTTATAAATAAACATTAAAAAGTATTAATATTAACATCACATTGCCATTATTTCAAAGAACAAATTTTAATCTTTCATTAAGGATATTTTAGTCATTAGTTATTATGTGATCATTTAATGAAATCATTTAATTTATGGTTAACAAAAAATCCGATTTGTTAATATTCCAAAAAAGATTTTTGACTATTTTCAAAAAATCGGATTTGTTAATAATCGATTATTATGGTTACAAAAAAATCGGATTTGTTAATGTTGCAAAAAAGATTTTTTTACAATTCCAAAAAATCGGATTATTAATAATCTGATATTTTTTATAGGATTTGTTAATATTCCAAAAATATCAGATTTGTTAAAATCTGATTTAATTTTATTTGCACAAGCGGATATTGATTTGCATAAAAAAATCGGATATTCTATTATTAATTTTTTCTATTATTTAAAAAATTGGATTTGTTTAAATTCATTAATCCGTGCTGTAGCACAGGACAATTTCTAGTATAGCTTTATTAGTTATAACAAAATGGAATATTATAACTAATATTATTACCGATTTTTTAAGTTAAAATAATAATTACCGATTTTTTATATATAATTAAATAAAGGATATATATTTTAATGAGCAATTGATGGCCATGATTAGTGGAATAAAAATTTTTTAGAACCAAACGATTTTTAAAGTTAGTTCCACGTTTTTTTGAAAAATATATTTTTAAGTTAGTTCAAAGTTCCGATTTTTAATACTAATTACATATTCGAAAATATTTGTTTTTATTGTTCAAAGAAACAATAATTATCAAGTAAATTATCTCGTAAATTATTTTCATATTCGAATCAAATATTATTATCAAGTAAATTATCTCGTAAATAAAACTGATTTTTATAAATTATAATATTACCGTTTTTTTAAGTTAACATAATAATTACTGATTTTTATATACTAATTTTCATATAAAACTATTAAATATAAATGTTAACTAATTAGTTAGTTAGTTAGTTCCGATTTTTAAAACCAATTACCGATTTTTTATATACTAATTAAATGATCATATAATAACTAATGACTAAAATACCCTTAATGAAAAATTAAAATTTATTCTTTGATGTAATAGTAAAATGATGTAAATATATACACTTTTTAATGTTTATTTTATAAATGTACTTCCCAAATAATATATAGGGGATGTATTATGATTATTTTATAGATATACCGTATATGTAGATTTTATATTAGGTTTATGACATTTTTTTTTTATAAATCTCCCTAGATATTTTTCATATATGGAAAAAAATCATTTCAATATATAAATGCATACGATTTACTACCGAAAATGCTAAATTACACAATAATAAAAATAAATATTTTATTGAATACTATCTTTTCTTGCTTTAAATAAAATAAGGAATATTTAAATAAAAAGATTCTCTAGGTTTCTGTAAAAAAGGTAAAAATTCAACAATTAACTTTTTCTTTCCAATTCACTGCACTCTGTCTGCAATTATAGTCTCTCTCTCTCCTCCTTCATCATCTTCTCATAGCCGGCGAGACAGAGAGAGAGAGAAGAGAGCTGAAATTTATGTGAGAAGATTTGCTTCCGACATTTTCTCTTTCCAAACACTGTTATACACGTAGTCGGAAAATACAAAGATTTTCTCGACAAAGTCTCTGAAAAAACCCAGAGAGAAGCCGTTTCACTGTTCGAAAGTATTAAACTTTGGTAAGAAGAAGATGAAGAACAAGACCAATATAGGTCTCACCGTCTTCTTCTTCTTCTTCTGTCTCTTTTCCGTGACATCAGATCTAGAAGCTGATCGACGAGCATTAATCGCTCTCCGTGACGGCGTCCATGGTCGTCCATTGCTCTGGAATCTAACCGCACCACCGTGTACTTGGGGAGGAGTACAATGCGAGTCGGGTCGGGTCACAGCACTTCGATTACCCGGTGTGGGTTTATCGGGTCCATTACCAATCGCAATCGGAAACCTAACAAAGCTCGAAACTTTATCTTTCCGATTCAATGCTCTTAATGGTCCTCTGCCTCCGGATTTTGCTAACCTAACTCTTCTCCGGTACTTGTATCTTCAAGGAAACGCATTTTCCGGCGAGATTCCTTCGTTTCTCTTCACATTACCAAACATAATTCGGATTAATCTCGCCCAGAACAATTTCTCGGGTCGGATCCCGGATAATGTCAATTCGGCGACCCGGTTAGCTACTCTTTACTTGGAGGATAATCAACTTACTGGTCCGATCCCGGAGATTAAGATTCCGCTTCAGCAATTCAATGTCTCTTCGAATCAGTTAAACGGGTCGATTCCGGATCCGTTGTCGGGTATGCCCAAAACCGCCTTTTTAGGCAATTTGCTCTGTGGGAAGCCGTTAGAAGTTTGCTCCGTCAATGGGACCGGAGACTTTACTGTGACGCCTGGAAAAGGCAAAAAGGACAAGTTATCCGCCGGAGCTGTTGCCGGAATAGTGATCGCTTGTTTCTTCGGGCTTCTCTTGCTTTTCTTGATCTTGTTCTGTCTGTGCAGAAAGAAGAAGAAAGAGGAAAATGTGCATTCGAGAAACATTGAAGCAGCTCCTGTTCCGACCTCATCAGCCGCTGTAGCTAAGGAATCGGCGGTGGCTAATGTCCCTCCTCCGGTGGCTAATGGTGCACCACATACATCTGAAAATGGTGCATCAAAGATCGCTGCAGTGAGTAAAGATCTGACGTTTTTCGTGAAATCATTCGGCGAGTTCGATCTCGATGGATTGCTAAAAGCTTCTGCGGAAGTTCTTGGTAAAGGAACATTTGGATCATCTTACAAGGCGAGTTTCGATCACGGATTAGTGGTGGCTGTGAAACGATTGAGAGATGTGGTGGTTCCTGAGAAAGAGTTTAGAGAGAAATTGCAGGTTCTTGGATCAATAAGCCATGTCAATCTCGTGACATTGATCGCTTATTACTTCAGCCGCGATGAAAAGCTCGTTGTTTTCGAATACATGTCTAGAGGAAGCTTATCCGCGCTTTTACATGGTAAAGAAGACTCTCCTTTTAATGTTTCCAATTCCGAAATTTCGATTCTTTACTGATCATAGATTGTTAAAAATCAATTCTTTGGAATTCACAGGGAACAAAGGAAGTGGCAGAAGTCCATTGAATTGGGAAACAAGAGCCGGCATAGCGTTAGGAGCTGCAAGAGCGATTAGTTACCTCCATTCACGCGACGCGACAACATCTCATGGCAACATTAAATCTTCTAACATTCTCTTGTCTGAATCCTTTGAGGCTAAGGTCTCTGATTACTGTCTTGCGCCTATGATCAGCCCTACATCTACACCTAACCGCATTGATGGTTACCGGGCTCCTGAAGTAACCGATGCTCGTAAAATCTCCCAAAAGGCTGATGTTTACAGCTTCGGTGTTCTCATTCTTGAATTACTCACAGGTACACAACACAGAATAAAGAAAGATCTTGAAAACAGCATTTTCGGTCAAAATGTGATTCTAGAATTGTTTTTGTATTGATTTGCAGGGAAATCTCCAACGCATCAGCAGTTACACGAAGAAGGAGTAGATTTACCGAGATGGGTTTCATCGATCACTGAACAACAATCACCGTCAGATGTGTTTGATCCAGAGCTCACAAGGTATCAATCGGACGGCAATGAGAACATGATCAGGCTTTTAAAGATTGGTATAAGTTGTACGGCTCAGTATCCAGATAGTCGTCCTACAATGCCTGAAGTCACGAGGCTCATCGAGGAGGTTTCTCGTTCACCTGCTTCACCAGGTCCTTTGTCTGATTGATTGTATTTTTATTTTTCGATGTGGGGTCTAAATTGATCGATTACAAAATTGTTTGGTTTAAATTTGAATTTCTTTAAATAGTTTGTTGGGTGATTCTTAAAGTCAGTTGAAAAATACCTCGATGATTTTTTTTTTGTGTTTCTTATTTTTTTTTTATAGTGTTGAAGAATTTTATAATTTTTAAAAATATAAATTGTTTGAGTGTGGAACAAAAAGTGCATCTCTCCTTTTCTATTGGCTGCCCCATTCAATTTGAATTTAGTAAAATTTACTTTATTTCATAAAACCTATCCACTATTGACTCTTCTTTCTAACAAACTATGCAATAAAACTGCAGAAACGAAAAAAGGAGCCTGTTTATTAAATTGCTAAATTACAAAAGTGAACCAAAATATAAAGGTGAAAATATGAGATTTTTGATAAATTGTTTGGTTCTTTCTCCCAACTCCGACCAATCATAAAAAGTCAACGTCAAATATATTGTGTCTTTCCTCAATTTCAATTTTATTTTTATTAGTGGTGAGTGTTGACTAAGACTAGGTATCTAAATACTTATTACAAAGAATAAATATAATTTTAGGTAACGGGTCTATTCAAGTTTCTTAGTTGAATCTGCCAAGTTAGTCCCCACCTTTTAAATTCAAATTTAGATAATTTGGTGAAGCCATTAAAACAAAAGTTTCTTTATCTTTCCTTTTTATCTTTAAAGTAAAATTCAAGTGATTCTCTTTAGGAATAAAAACAGAAGATATAATATTTTTATAAATTGATAATTGATCAAGACATACAGGGTTTCAGAACACGTTTAAGGAACTAATGTGTGAAAGAATTAGTTGATATATAACTTAGAATTTACCTATTTTGGTTTGGTTGAGATGTAATAAAATATGTTAGTTAAGAAATTGATGATTTTGGTTTAGTTTAAAAGTTTAAGCGAGATCGATGGGAATTGTAATGGTCCCCACATCTACCCTTAAAATGTTTGGTGTGTCTAGTTTAATTTTGTAATCATTAGATAAAGTTACACACTTAAACATATATTTTTCATAATCAACTAACGTAACTACATTTGTTAAATGAAAACATGATTACTCTTACAGTCGGACTTGTTAGTTGTTAGCAACAATTATGTGTGCCCAGACTTCTACGACGGAACAAATTATAACTTCTCATATATACACGAGATCGTCGACAGTATAACTGCATTAACTGAATACAATCTAAACAATTTTGTTTATGTCATTTGTCAAGAAGAGTTAAAAGAATTTTTATTGTCTACATCATTCGAATATAATTAATTTTTGGTAGTTGAAAATTGTTTCGTTAAGAGTAATATCTTTATACTAGTAAAGCTTAATGATGGTGAGTAATCCTTGAATAGTGAACTTTGCTATCAATAAATCATGAAGAATTAAGTCACGGTATCTAGTTGACAAGTCTTCTGAAACTTTGTAGAGTGGCAAAGTAGTGATGACCCTTGTACGAGGAGTTTCAAAGGCCCTATAATAGACCTAGAGAGATAACAGACAAAATCAGTCAAAGCATTATATATTTTCAAGTTGAATTAATTAACATCCAAAACAATTTTATAACTCTAGGCTTTTCCCATAACTCTATGTGTCGCGTTGTTGTAGCATTTATTTTGGAGTTTAATTATGTAGTAGTAGATGTTAGAATTGTAGCTTTTAGTATTTTGTCTGTGAGAAAAAGAAATAGTATTTGCAATTACAATTGCGACTTGAATAAAAACAAAAAAGAAAAAAGAACTCTCTTCATAACATATATATATTATATATATATATATATATTTTGTTTCTATGGATATTTCGATATTTTTAAAATCTTGATTTTTTAAAACAAAACATAAAATATCATATTTTATAAAAACAAACTGATATTTTTATTAAACACAAATCTTGAATGATATCAAATTCAGAATTTTGAACCCAAAAAAAAAAAACTGATATTATTTAATATGAATGTTTTACGTTTGATCGTTGTTTATCAGGTGGCATAAATCATTTTACAACTAGTCATGAACACAGCATTTTTTCTCTTGTTCTAGCTCATATCCATGTGGGGTTCACATGCACTTGTATATATGTAAGTGTATGTATATATTTTATTAATTTATTTTATTGCTACAAATGCCTTTGCCCAAGAAAATGCCACATATCTTATATACCCTGTCAAATCCATATAAAAATATTTTAAGCCTTTACAACTTGTGGTTCATTTTCTTAAAATCATAAATTTTAACTTTTGCCAGCTCATAATTTATTCCTTATATTGTTTAGTACAAAGTTTGTTTGAACATGGTTGCTGAATATGATTATAATCTATTCCATTTTATCGTATGTGATAATAATTAAAAACTATCCATGCTAATAATAATACATCAGCTGGAAATGAATTAATTGAGGTGCCATCAAATGTTCGCTCACGAAAACAAAGAAAAAGATAAACACGATAATCCAAATAGAAATTTAGTTCTAATAGACTAAGAAAAAAACAAATCTTAGTTTATTGCATCAACATATATAAATAAGATGCATATATGTTGATAAAAACAATTATACATACTCGTGATGTTTGAAAAAAGTATTTTTTTTTTCTCGTGAGATTTATAAATTAGAGTCGGAGAAATATATTATAAGTGTGTTAGAGACCGACAGGGTATAGAACATGGCCACCTCATCAAGGCAGTGTTGGACGCGGTTTCTCTCCCAATGCCAATAATTATGCCAACAATACAAAGTGAAATAAAAATGTTGACAACCACAAAAAGAGTGTAGCACTAGAAAAGTAGAAAGTAGAAACAATAAAATTCGTCAAAGTAATTGGTATTTTTTCAAATGTCTAAGAAATTACGAATTAAAACCAAAATAGAGTTTAATTGCAACCAATGTTTAAACTCAAAATCTGGCCCAACTCTTTCAAAGTCTGCTCCGAGTTTGATCGATTGAGCTACCAACTCCGGAATTTATATTTAACGATCTCTACTAATTTATGTCCTTAATCTACCTTAAATCCCTTGTCATACCAATTGATTTACATAGTGTCAGTTGAAATTTCTTGCCGAGTTACAAATGTTCTTGAGAGTTTGTTGTTGTGAGATTTATTTATCACTTTCCATATCGATTTTGTGATACCTTGACTTGGACCTTTGTTGTATTCGTTTATACCGATCCATTTAAAAGAAAAACAAAGCAACTTAATTTTTTGAGCCGGGCCAACTATATTGAATTAAGTCATGGGCCATTTTGTTAATGTTGGCCCTTTGGTTGAACTGGGCCATTTTACTGATAATAGACCCAAGTTGGTGCAGTGGTTCGAACTTCAACCATTTGTTTTTCTCTCGAGGACAACTAGTCCTCAACATTCGGATATTCGGTTCGGTTCCGGATAAAATCTATTCGGTTCTGGTTCCATTCGGTTCTAAGTTTTAGGATCTATTTGGGTATTTTAAAATTTTGATCGGTTCGGTTTGGTTCCGGTTCGGTTCCGGATATCCGAATTATTATAAAAAAAAAACTAAAAATGATTAAATTTGAATAATATTTAGTTAAATTTTAAAAAATATAAGTAGAAACTTGTATATATATATATATATATTATTTTAAGTATTTTGGTTATTTTGATCTAAAAATAACAACAATATTTTCGGGTTTATAATTATAATTTTGGATAATTGTGTTATATCAAGTCTAAATATAATTAATATTTTGGATATATAATTATATTTCGAGTATTTCGAATACCCATTCGATTCTCGGTTTGGTACCAGTTCGGAAATAAATATAAATATAAATATACAATATCTTTTGCATATAAATCAAAATTAATAGAGAAAAATTAGTAAAAATGATTGTGAATATCGAAGTGATAAAAATACATACAATATCCATTTATTAAATAAAATTATTATATAGAATCACCTAATCAATACCGTCAAATAATTTACATTTATATTGATTATACATCTATTATAAATTTAAGATATCTCCGTAGCGAAATAATTATACAATTATCAGGGTTTTAATATTCATAAAACGATTTGGAAACACGAATTTTATATATCTAGTGATTTTACAAACTTAGCAGCTTAATAATCGTAGGCTTATTATCAATTTTACTAATGACATGATCCTAAACTTTACCAATCAAAATAATGACGAAGATGGGGGGTTATTGGGAAACGTAACACTATGATGACGTCATGGGTACCGTAAGTTTGTGCTGGCACCACCAACATAACAAAACACAAGCAAACAATGCAAAACCCACCACTCAGTGCTAACAAAAACCCGCCGATGGCATTATACTTAAATATAAATATAAATACAATTAGTTTCTTCTGATTTGAGAAAAAAACTAAACTCTGATTTTGAATTATGAGATTTTAGTCATAAGCAAAGAAGACATGACTGATGATGTCATAGCTATGGGCGTTCGGGATTGGGTAATTCGAGTATCGGATACTTTGAATATCTCAATCTAATACTCGTTCGGATATTTGTAAAAATCGGTTCGGATTCAGCTTTGGTTCTGTATTTTTTGGGTTCAGGTCGGTTCGGATATTTGGGTTGAGAACCGGAATATATCCGAAATATTTTGTCGGGTCGCGTTCGGTTATTTTTACCCATATGTACCCAAATCTACCCGAATTATCCAAAAATACCAAAAAAATTAAAACTTTTGTTACTGTTTTTCCAAATCTATCCGAATTATCCAAAAATATCTAATATATTCGGATTTTTATAATTGTAATTTTGGGTATTAGATTTATTACAAGTATAATATAATTAATATTTTTTGCTATATACTTATATTTCAGATACTTTCGGGTACCTCCTATATATCGGGTTTGGGTTTTTGGGGTACAGTAATTTAGAATCCATTCATATATTTCTAAAAATCTGTTCGAGTTCGGTTCGGATATTTGAATATCGGATATTTTGTCTTGGGCAAAATGATAAGTTATTTTTGTCTAAGCATAAAAGAACTTTGCGCGTGATCACACTCGCTTACACGTGTCCCTAGCCCAAAACATCGCATATAATTTGTTATTCACTCCAGTAACCTGACTTTAAAATGTCGCTAGAAATATATTGACTTCAAAATAGATGTATATATATACTATATATGTTGTTTTTTTTAACCGAGGTATAGACATAAATTGGACTAATTAATAAATAAATTATATATACACTATACAGAATGCATCCATAGTTTCATCACCTTAAACATTGGCCATTTTTCAGCTTAATGGTTTTTTAAATTAGTTTACAACTGTATGTTATGTAGATAGAAATCCGATAGTCCTTGAACCGACAGATATGATAACTTAAGACCATATGGAAAATATGGATTAATAATAACATTAGAAGGTTGGAAAACTTTATAATTAAAAGAAGATACGAGAAGAAATGTAGGTCCACGAACCACAAACATGGTTTTGACATCTCCCACTCTCTCTATATATAGGTTGTTGTGTAGCTTCTTTGGTCTTGGAAATACAACATTATAAGTATATTAGGTACATATTTGAGCATATCTCTATATAAAGTAAGATATATATTTCGAGAGAGAGGATAGAGGAGAGAGATGGGGAGGCAACCATGTTGTGACAAAGTAGGGTTAAAGAAAGGGCCATGGACTATTGAAGAAGACAAGAAGCTCATCAACTTCATCCTCACCAATGGCCATTGCTGTTGGAGGGCTCTTCCCAAACTTTCTGGTTTATTCTCTCTCTCTCTCGTTTAGGATATAGCTCATGTTAAAAATTCACTTTTTCTAAACACTTTTTTTGTTTGTCACTCCTTTCTCTTGCAGACGAAAACGATACTGCTTTGATATATTTTTCGTATTTAGGAGTTCTCTTCTTTTTTTTTTTTTTTCTGAAAATGTTCATTTTCAGTAATAGATCCATCCCACTCCTACTGATTTCTATTTTATTTACCTTTTTTTTGTTCATTAGTTATCATGAGTTTATTAGGTATATTTACTAAAACGAATATCGTACTGAAAATATTTTTCAAAAATATTTTTCGACGCAGGAAAATCATATCAACTTTTACCTTACTTTTTGCAATGGAATATTTATTTCTCTTTTGGTATTCAAAAACTCAAAACATATTATTAGATTGTTGCTGAAACAATCAGTGTTTGATTTCGTGGTCCTCACACGCTATTATTTGGTTTCTAATCAATTTTAGTTTTGTAGTTTTTTTTTGTCAACGAATTTTGTAGTTTAACTTCGATTAAATTGATCGCTAAATTAATTTGTTGGTTAATTAATTGAATGCAGGACTATTGAGGTGTGGTAAAAGCTGCAGATTAAGATGGATAAATTATTTAAGACCTGATTTAAAAAGAGGTCTTTTATCAGAATATGAAGAACAAATGGTCATTGATCTTCATGCCCAACTTGGCAATAGGTTCATTCTCTTTCTCTTGACATTCTAACTAATTCATAATAAAAGTATATAAAGTTTATGACCATTAGATTACAATATTCTCAAGTTATCGGAGAAACACGAAAGTCACTAAACTCAAACTTTATCTCTTCTTTCGCACGAAAGAGATTGGCTATCACATCTTTATTTAGTAGTATTCTTTTTTATTAAACCGAATAGTTTAATTTAGTTGGTCTGATGAAAATGACTGAACAGTCGAAATCATTAGTTAAAAGTTTCGCGTATAAAATGTTAAATATTTTTTTTAAACTTGTTTGCAGATGGTCAAAAATTGCCTCTCATCTACCAGGAAGAACTGACAACGAAATAAAGAACCATTGGAACACACACATAAAGAAAAAACTAAGGAAGTTGGGTATTGACCCTCTGACCCATAAGCCTCTCTCTGAACAAGAAGCTTCACAACAAGCTAAAGGGAGCAAGAAAAGCTTAGTGCCTCATGATGACAAGAACCCAAAACAAGATCAAGAAGATCGACAAACCAAAGACAAACAAGATCAACATCATACAGAGCAAGGTTTGGAGAAGAACAACACAACAGCTTCTAGTGATGGGTTTTGCATTGATGAAGTCCCACTGCTCAGTCCACATGAGATCTTGATCGACATCTCTTCTTCTCATCATCATCATACTAATGATGATAGTGTCAATATAAACACTAGTAAATTTACTTCGCCTTCTTCCTCTTCCTCTTCTACCTCGTCGTGTATATCATCAGTAGTACCGGGTGATGAGTTCTCCAAGTTTTTTGATGAAATGGAGATTCTTGACCTCAAGTGGCTCTTATCCGATGATTCTTCAGGGGATAATATTAGCAAAGACGGCAAGTTCAACAACACTGTTGATACGATGAACTTGTGGGACATCAATGATTTGAGCAGCTTGGATATGTTTATGAATGACCATGATGATGGTTTTGTTGGAAATGGCAATGGATGTTCAAGAATGGTTTTAGATCAAGATTCATGGACATTTGATCTCCCTAGCTTTTAGTTTTTCTTTATGTTTTTTTAAATAGATTTTTTTTTTTTTGGTTTGTTCTGGAAGTCGGGGATTTGGGTTTGGCCTTGGTGTTGCAGTTTAGTGGATTATTAGGTGTAAAATACATGTAATAAATATTTCAATTGTGAACATCCGTTTCTCTGTTTTTCCTTCACTTTTGAAATATTTTCTTTGGAAAAAAAAAAAATACAAAACACCATTAAAGTTTGACGTCATATATACCAGTTGATATATTATTATTTCTAGTGATAACTATTCCCCTGATCAAGTTCATAATCTTTACTGACTAACCAAAATAATTTTCATGAAATGATTTTAAAAATCTCGCATACACGTTAAGTAACTAATTAATAAAAATAGACATATATACATCCAATCGCGTTTGAGAAACTAATTTCTATTAAGGTTGTGGTCAGTATCCACTAATGTCTCTCAATCAAATTGTGTTTTTATTTTCTAACATGCTGTCCAATTTGGCCGCAATCAATCAGTAACCAACCTCCATTATAAAAGAACTTCATTAAATTTCATTCCAAAATGTTAAAATATGCCCAAAATTAAAACCATTAAATCAAAAGGTTTATCATAATTTTATCATTCCAATGAGTCATGGATTATATACTATTCTGAAACCTTAACCTTTCACGATATATCGAAAAAGGGTTTTTTTTTTGGGCGGCTACTTCTATGGAGTTCCACTTATATATATACAAAGAAAAAATGTTGAAATTTGCTTTAAAATACGTAAATTCTTCAGTTAAAAGTGGAAAATACTAAATGATGATACAATGATGGCGTCATGGTGATGAAATCCATTGCTATATATGATAAGACTTCAACAAAACAACGTCACAATCATGACTGAAATCTCTTAGTAAACTTCTTAATAAACTTCACCTACCAAATATTCTCAATCTCACGACAAAACTTCAAAGCAGTTGTGGTGGACCATCGACCTCTACACTCACTTCATTCATATTTTCTTTCCAACAAACTTAAATGAACTTTCATATTCGAGTGGTTAGCATTACTAGTACTGTTGATGTATCAGTAACACGATTTAAAAAATGTAAGAGATAAAAGAGAGGCAAATACAAACATTTTGGGTTATATTATGACACGGACTTGTCTATAATCATTTTCTTACATTTCATATGTTTCGTGCTTTGTTTTTCTTCGAAAAATCTGTAATCACACTGCAAATATGCAATCAGAATAATATGCCTCAAACATAGTCGATATGGTAATAATTTTCATAACTAATTATATATTTTATTCGATTAATCAAATATGTTCTCATAAAGTACGAAAAACACACGGATCCACATGTATCAGTCCGCACTACACTTACGCATACTTACATATTTATGAAGTTTATGACAATGGACCACAAGTGAATGAGATTGATAGACAAATGGTAACTACCTTCACCAAACCATTTTTTTCATAAAGAAATATCGAAATTCTGTACTTTTGATTATCACAATATAACGTCACTTTTTTTCCAAACATATTCACAATATAAATTTATCACAATAGTGCTTACGATCCAGAAATCAGAGTTTAAATCATACTTGTAAGGGGATTTAATTCCGATAAGTCGTAGGGCTCCGCTCCAACACTCCTCAATTAATCAAATAAAATAAAAACATAGCGATAATTTTAATAACTGGTTTTAATCTTCTGAAAAATGAAAATAATATTCGGCATCTTAATAATCTATTTTGTTTCAATGTTTATTACTCCACAAAATTTTATGTCAAAAATTCAATTTTCAATAAAGTTCATCAAAACCATTCCAATTCGGCCTAGTCCGGTCGTCATATATATATGCTGCTGATGCTTAGTTAAACATCGATTACAAATAGAAAATCTATCAAAAGTAACGGCGTCCAAAAGAAAAATAAAAAATCTGTCAAAAGTTACATAGATTAAGTTCACAAGTCACAAGTCACAAGTCACAACTATTACACATTGTACTAGTTAAACAAAATATTGCGTATTAACAACTATGGCTTAAATTATATTTTGGAAAGAAAATGTAAAAGATAGGTGCTCTTTAATACTCTCTCTGTTTTTAAAAGAGTGTCATTCTGGTAATCAAATTTTGTAACAAAAAAAATGTCGTTTTAATATATCAATGCAATTTTTAACAAAAAATATAATTTTTAACCTCAATCAAAATGATGAAAAAAAGTTTTAAAACTTAAAAGTATAACAAATCCCAAGAGCCATCGAAGACTATCCATTAATAGTTTGTATTTTCCTCCATCCTCAATATTCACCGTTGGATTATTCAAATCAAATGAGTAGTTTTCTTTATTTTTGGTAGATGAAAAGTTTTTTTCATCAGCCTATAGATGGTTTTTTATTACTTATAGAAATTCATGCATGATGTAATATATACATCCCCAAATTTTTAATTTTTTGTTGTTTACCTCCACTATAAATATTTGGCTCCATTATTTTTATGTTGTTTCCTAACGTATCTTATGAAAATATTTGGTAGAAACAAGTTTGTCTCCAAATTATTGTTTTGATTGTAAAATTGCTTTGATCAAATAAACCATGACTATTGACTCATTAATGGAAGAATACTACTCATTAATGATGAATGATAATATTAATAATTACACTAAAATAAAATAAAATAAATAATTGTAATTATATGAATAGTTAAGGGGTAGAATAGAACTTTAATCTTATTTCTTAATTTGTGCGATGAATGTTAGAATGACACTCTTTAAAAAACAGTGGGAGTATGTTTTTACTTTTAGTTGAATCAAAAACCATGAATGCCCTTTGTACCATAAAGCGTATAATAAGAAAATAAGAATTATAAAATACAAAGAAAGTGAAGAAAAGAGTGCATATATGTGAACCTTTCTCATAACAAATATGATCATTGCTTAGGCATGACTTGTCACAAAGAAGAGCAAAAGGATTGATAGTGGAACTGTGAATGATGGACTAAAGAGAAGAGGAAGGAAGAAGATAAGGGAATTAATTAATTTCATAGAATTTTATATAATAAATTGTTAGGTTGGTGGATATATATATTTTTTAAAAATGAATTATAGAAAAAGAAAAATTGGTAACGACAACAATGATTAGAATACATTTGAAGTTGGTGAATGAGTAAAGTTTCGTTCTCCTACTTATTGTTGTGACACATTGGCTAAACTTCACACCTTTAAAAACAAAAGTACAAATCCCTTTTGCATATTTACCCAACGATATCCTATAAATTATTCAGTCTTTCATCGTGTAAATTGATACAAAATTTTGTAGTAATTAAGTGGTTTATGGTGTTTATTATAATTAAGTGTTAATACATAATGTCACTGATATTAAAAAAAAAACTTTTACATGCCTTACATTATTTTTTCTATGTGCTCAAATATTATAGAAAGTATATAATAATATAAAAATATGAATTTAACTCTAGTTTATTAGAAAACTTGTTGTATTAATCTTTTAACTTAGCTTAGAAATTAAATATTTAGATATAGATATGTCGTATTCGTATGTGCAAATGTAAATGGAATCAAGTATTAAAATGTGATTAAAGTCTTCATTCATTTTTGGGTTACACAAAAGCTCTCTTGATGTAAAACTAAACCATCTTGTCTCACGAGTCAAAGAGTCAAAGTAAAATCCTCTATTGCCAACACTGCGCGCATCTATATACGTTACAGTTCACCTGATTGTTTTGCCTATGTCAATAGGCCCACGACTTTACTTGACATAATCGACAAAGCTATAGTGATTTGTGACAATTGCAGCAAAATATCGAGGTTGTGGTGATAAAAGAAAGCATGGGATTTAAAAAGCAATGTGAAATGGTTTATCATTTTTTTAAATATATAACTATAAGTTATATTATAATTGTGATGTTGGAATTTTAAGCATGCTTATTAAATATGATAGAATTTTTCAGTTTGATTACGAACCAATATTACTTTAGTTGGTATATCATCTTTAGATCATAATATTTTAATTTTTTTTAAGGATTTTGATATTATATCAAAGTTTATATAAACTTTTAACTTTAACCAATTTGTCAATCATTCTATTGATCTATTTCCTTTATATATTACTTAAAGTACCATCATAAATCGAAATTGGACAAGGCCTTTCAAACATTCGATTTGTTTTACTGTGGACTCGCTTGCACGGACTTGTCCAGAACTAGTCCCTTAAAAGGCTTAAACCATTGTAACAGGCTGACAGCATCAACATGAAAATAAACGTAAATTACCGAGATTTTTTAGTATACTAATTAATATAAAATCTAAAATATAACAAACGTCAGAGAGGAAAAATTTGAATTTATAGAAGTTAATGATTCGACCAAATTTAGTTGACCAAGAAAACAAACAATCAAAGGTTTCATATCAACAGTTGAAGACTATAACAGATTCACAGCTTCAATAAGGCTCAAGCTTAACACCTCCCATGTCAAATCCGGCATCATCAACATCATCATGAGGAGCAATGAAAGTTGCGACGATGGTTCCACTGTTATAGCCATCGACAAGAAGCTTAGAAATCTTGGATCGCCATTCTGATGTCGGTTTTTGGGTTTTTCTGTCGTGGAAGACTCTATCCCGGTAGTTTAGCATCGTCCCTAGTCCCGTGTTTGGAACCCAACCGTACTTCATCAGCACTTCCGCTTCGCTTTCTGTCATATCTTCCCCTACCTTATTAACCCCACCGTGAGTTACAAAGAGAGTTCAGAACAATAAATTGAGGACATATCGGATCATATTTAATCATGAGAAAAGAATTTACCAGTAAGGGCTTGTTTTCAATTAGTTGATATCGGCCACAGCTTGCGAGTTTCATGGCCAATATTAAACGTTTGATCTGCCATCCGATTGATGCAGTGTTGCTGAGCTCGAAGAAGTATGTTGCGTAGCCATATTCAGGCCGTTCCATTACTATACTGTATGGAGTAAAAAGATCCATGAAATTCTCAATTTAGCCGCAATGACAAAGGGGAAAGAGTTAATTTACCGGTTATGTCTCTCGAAAACGAATATGAAAGACTGGAGATCGCGGCACCAGCCCCACTCTACAGGCCATTTGCGGAACCGCATATACTGAGCCTTGAAAACATGAGGAAACAAGTTAGGAAGAAAGAGATATATTAAAATCCGAAAAGACGGAGATGAAAATTTTACCTGTTCAATTAGGGAGAATAGACAGGTCAAGCAATAGCTAGTTCTTGAAGCTTTTGAGAAACTTAAATTAAGAAGTTTCGTGCCCGTCTCGCGTTTGAAGAAAAGCTGATAAATTTCAAGAAGATCAATCTTTTGACACGTAGCGGAAAAAAGTGAGCTTTGCAACAAAATAAAGGGATTATATTACCTGCGAGATCACATCTTCGAGCTCCGAGAAGCTCTCGTCAAGAAGTGAATCATCTGAGGAAACACCGCCACCTTCATTCTCCCCATAAAGCCTAAGTTCATCTACTGATACTCCTTGTTGGATCAGTACCTGCAAACACCAGATTCGAACACACATGCTTTAAGAAATCCAATTTGCAGAAATTCTGTTCGATTAAATTTTTTGAGAAGAAAACCATGATACCTGCAAAAGACCAGGAGCATCTTCCTCCATAGCTGTCTCAATTGAGTCCCTGTAATGGTTATTTCATATTATAAGATCACAAAAGAAACAGAGATAATCAAAAGATAAAGACACATGAGACATAAGGATACAGCAGAGAGACTCACGTGGCGGTTTTCTTCCGCTTCCAACGCAATATCCTCAAAGGTTTAACGTATTCATCAGATGTACAGAAGCTAAACCCTGAGGACGGAGAATTAAGATCTTCATGATGACCAGAACCATGAAAAGATCGAAGCGTTAATCGATCAATTAATTTCATGTGGTCTATCTCATCTTCATCCAATTCACTAGCGGTCTCTGCTTCGTTTTTCACAAACCTAGAAGGATTAGGAGCAGATGTACGACAATTCAAGCGAAAGCTCAATTTCACAGAATCTAGCTCATTTTCATCATGAGCTTCACCATGGGTTTCCACCTCTCTTTTGACCTGTACCTGCTCTGATTTAACGGGATTTCTCTCGTCATTGTTCTCCATGATGCAATCACCCAAATGATCAACCTTTACTTGAGTAGACTGTATTTCATACACATTCAAAGCCAGAGGATTCCTTTTGACTCTTTTCACACTTTTTCTCGGATTTTCATTGCTACCTAACGGAGAGTGTTCGTCATCTCTACTGGATAACTTAGGTAGACTGGCTTCAGGTGACAAATCAAAAGACCTTTCGTGAACAATCGGAATATCATTCTCTTGAATTCCACTAAGCTGACTTCCAGATTCTGAACCTATACTAAAATTTGTACAGAGGACAGAATCAATTTTCTCTAGAAAGCCGCTGAATTGGACTCCAGAAGACGAAGCTATCCCATTTTCGCACGAAATCTCGGCTTTTATTTTATAAAGATTGGTTTCATAGCAATCTTTAGCATTATCCTGCATTTGTAATGCAAATAACTAGTTAGCCCTAATAGATCCCAAACAAAAAAAAATTCAAAACCGGGGGAACTTGTCACTTTGTTTACCTCTAAGTTAGATTCTGGCAACCTTATAGCCACCCTGCAACAACAAGTATGGTAGATAAAAGCAGTTAGACACTAAATGAATGCGGACGAGTGAAAAGATGCGAAAAACCATTCACCATGCTTGTGACATTATAAGTTATTAATAAAAAACCTTTCGAGAAGCATTTTGCGCCGCTCTTTCAGTGTGAGATGTTCAAGAGCATCATTCCCTGCGGTTTCTTCAAGTTGTTCCACTCTTTGGAAATTCTCTTCGGCGTTACTACGACATACTAGAATGTTATTCTGTGGTCTTAGGTTTCCAGAATCATTTAGACCTTGATTACAACCAATGCTTGTAAATTCCACGGTGTTTACAGATTCTGTAGCATCACAATTTGAGACTACACCCTGGAAACTAAATAATCAGTTCTCGAAACTTAATAGCAACAACAGTGAAATCGAATGTAACAAAGACTTACCAGATCATTGAAGCAATCTTCTTCTTCTCTTTTCACAATACTATCAACATTCGATCTACAAACAGAAGAAAAAAAAAAACATATGTGAAAACACAAACCTAAAAGTTAATTGGCAAAAAAAAACGTAAACCATAGACAGTACTCACGCAGGCACAGAAGCAGCGATACGTTGAGCGACTCTTTCAGTCGATAGTAACAAACTCCGCCGTGTCGTCAAGGGGAGGTGATCTACCTCACGGAATGCAAAGTCGGACTCCGACGGAGAGATGTTGGTAGGTTCATGGCACATCTTATACATTCGGATCAGAGTGATACAGAGGAAAAATACATGGAGATTGAAGTAAATTGATATAATCGAGATTTCTTCAAATTCGATGAAACACTAAAATTGAGACGCTCTCACTGATCGACAAGTAGAAAGAGAAATCGTCTTTGTTCTCTTGAAACAGAGAAGAACGAAGAGGGAGCGAAGAGAAAGGTACTTTAATTTGGGCCAATGGGCCTATAAAAAAAGTGAACATTAAGGCCCATAAAAAGCGATGTAAACCCTAAGCTATAAATAAAGACTTCGTCTTTGATTTCGCCGCAAGATTATCTTCACGAATTTCCAAAAAGATGCGATTTTCATTTGATTTTCCCGTTAAGATCCGATGTTTTTTTCCAGGAAATCTTAGGTTAAGAAATAGCATATAAGGGAACAGATTTGTGTTAAGAGTCTCTAAGCTTATCATTCGTGTATAGCTTAAAAGATTCATATGTTCCAATGCGAAATCAAACATCTTCATTGATGGTTTTGGAATCTCTGGACATGTAGAATTCTGGGAATTTTTTTTCCCGTGGATTCTATCATTTTCTCGAGATTCAACAACTTACTAATACTTTTTTTCTGATTTGATGTTTGGGTTTCTTCTAAAATTTCCGATTTCGATGATGAAGTGTTTAACTTTTCCCTCAAATTAAGATCTTTGGTTTTGTGAAATTTGTATTTTTTTTTTTGGCTGCTCTATGATGATTCTTTTTGCTTTAACCACACTGAAAAGATGGGTTTGAGAATGTGATTTGGCTCTTCTTGATTCAAACCAGAGAAAGAGTCTATTAGATCTCGACGTTTCTTCTATGACACTTTGATCTAAGTTGCTAGAAGGTTTTTCTCCTTCGTGGTTTAGATTAAGGTAGAGAGTTATGTCGAAGTCTTATCTGACATTTTTCCTTGTTTGAATCTTGAAGAGACATACCCGTTTTCAAGCTCACTCATGTGGACAAATTTGGCCCTTGTCTGAGAAGCAGCTTTTCTCTACATGTGTTAATTTTTAGTTTGTATGATTTAGATTTAGATTTTTGTTGTTTCGGGCTGCTCTATGATGATTATCTTGCTTTAACCACACTGAAAAGATGGGCTTAGAACTTGATGTGGTTCTTCTTGATTTAATCCAAAGAAAGGGTTCTTGAGCTCTGTATTGCTTTATGACACTTTGATCTAAAATGCTTGAAGGGAATTTTGTTTTCCTTTGTGTTTTATATTAAGGAAGAAAGCAGTGTGGAGCTTTTGTTTGACATTTTCTTAGTTTAAATCTTGAAGAACCTTTCCATGTTCTCAAGCACTCATATGTGGAAACTCTGAGCCCATTGTCTGAGAAGCAGCTTTGAAATCTGTTTTTGTTTTCGATATTGTTATTGTAGCTTCCAACATTATGATTTCTAGGATTACTTTGTTATCTTTTTTGGCTGCTTGATACGTATCCGCACTGGTTTCTTTTTACAAAGATGGAGTTACGAATTGTAATGATTGAGATTCACGTTATGCGGGATAATTATTATTTATTAAATTTAGAGAAAGGGAAGAAACAATTATCCAATGTCTATTAAATGGTGAAATAATGTGACAGAACAATGAACTGTGGGAATGGCACATGGAAGGAACTGTGGAAATGAATGAGACAGGATAATCCATCTTTCTTAAAGTTTAGTGATTATGGTGTACGAATTACAGGCATCTTGGCTTTTAACACTTAACGGAAGTGATGTTATCTGACATAGAAGTCTTGGCCATCTTCACTCCCAAAATTTTCAGAAACTATATGAAAGTGTATCTTTAGTAGAAATTAAAACTGGTTATGTTGTTAACTCTGTCAACTTGGCAAGCGAATCAGACTCTTGAACGTGTTCTTTGTGATGTATGAGGACCTACTCATGTTAATGTTTATCTGGTACTCATCGACAATTATTTGAAATTCTGTTGGTTTTATCCCTTAGCGTTTGAAATCAAATTTGTGCTCCGTTTTCATCAAATGATTCTTAAAATAGTACGGGCTACGGAGTACAGACTACAGAGCGCATCCAAAATCAAAGGTGGAGCAGTATGACATTTAAAAATTTAAAATAATCACAAAGGGAGTTTCTTAGATCATAAATAAATCTGTTGATCTTGACGGTTCAAATCTCGCCACCTGTTAATTTCTTAAAGGTTTCAGTGTACACTTAGCTGCACTGGATCCAAGTCCAATACACTAACTCAAACCTCGTGCTTGAAGGATACAGTGGCTTTTTAGACCCAAAGGAGTATCTCTTCTTCGTTTCCTTCTTCCTCATCTCCACCAGAATTGGGTTTAGGGTCATCTTCTGTTTCTTTTATCCGAAGAAACAATTCAAATGGAGAACCTAACCCTAGTTTCTTGCTCAGCTTCTTCTCCGAAGCTGTTAATTGGATGTAATTTCACTTCCTCGCTTAAAAACCCAGTAGGGTTTTCTCGTCGGACTCCTAAAGTTGTCCTCCGGTGCTCCAAAACCTCTACTTCCGCGCAATCTCAATCTCCTTCTTCGCCCCCGGAGAACGCTGGAGAAATGGGTTAGTTTGCAACTTCCACTCGGTACCCAATTATTCGTGATTGAAAATGGGGAAATTTTTGTTAATTTTCCAGTTTCTCACTTTCATTAGTATAATTTAAACCTTAATCGTAAACCCTTTTCGACCTGCTAAACAAAATCTTATGAATTGCATAATTGTGAATTCGCAATTCGAATTCTTGTGATACCCATTCATTGTTAGTATTGTCTACTTAAATTTTATCTCTTTTGCAGTGGTTGTGAAACATAGAAGCAAAGCTTTTGCAAGTATTTTTTCATCGAGTCGTGATCAACAGACAACTTCTGTTGCTTCCCCTAGTGTGCCTGTGCCACCACCATCTTCATCAACCATGTAATTTTCACCTATTTTCCTCGTTTTGGCAATGCGCTTAGTTTATATATTGTTTGATTCTTGGTAGTTAAGTTATGTTTTTTCTTGTAGAGGATCACCACTTTTCTGGATTGGTGTTGGAGTTGGGTTATCAGCTTTGTTCTCATGGGTGAGTATCAAGATTCTTTTCTAATTTGTAACCTCTATACATATTCTTTCTTGCTTCTGTCGACAATTAAGTACCTGATTTTTTTATTTTTCTCTGATGACATTACAGGTAACTTCGAATTTAAAGGTACCGGTTACTAGGCCCTGTTGTTTACGGGACTTTTGCTCTCTAGTCTTTTGTAGAACCACAATATTATGCTTCATGTTATCTTTAGCGTATAGTGCTCGTGTATCTGAAATATAATTGTGCACTAAATTGGTTATCTTAACAAGGTGTACTGCTCACAATAATGCCTCTATTTTTTGAGTAGTCACTTGATTCATAAATGGAAACCTACATACCTTTATTGTTTTAGTGAGGCAACTCAGGTATTCACACCTATAATTATTTTCATAACTATCTGATTGAAATATATTTCACAAATTTTCAATGCTTTCTCTCATTATTCTCTAACTGGTTGTTACTCTCTCTGTACTTTTTTTTTCTTTGGATTCAGAAATATGCAATGCAAACAGCTATGAAAACGATGATGAACCAGATGAATACGCAAAATAGCCAGTTTAATAATCCTGGATTCCCATCAGGATCACCTTTTCCGTTTCCATTTCCTCCTCAAACAAGTCCTGCTTCCTCGCCATCCCAGTCCCAATCCCCGTCTTCAGGTGCTACTGTTGATGTGATGGCGTCAAAAGTAGACACACCTCCTTCGACTAAACCGCAACCTACGCCTGCAAAGGATATAGAAGTGGATAAGCCAAGTGTTGTTTTAGAGGAAAGCAAAGCGAAGAAAGAAGAAAAGAACTATGGTATTTTTCTGTTTCAGAAATCAACCTCATCTCATTTGTATCTTCAATTTTGACGTTTTTCCTTTTTCATTTTCTATGCTTCTAATTTGGAATCTGATTTAACTTTGGATGCAGCCTTTGAAGACATTTCCCCCGAGGAAACCACAAAAGAAAGCCCATTTAGCAACTATGCTGAAGTCTCTGAAACTAGTTCCCCCAAAGAAACTCGCTTGTTTGAGGATGTAAGTTTCTTTTTTTTTTTGAATTTGCAGAGCACACCAAGTGGCGATTTTAAAACGTGATTTAAATTTGCTAACTCAGGAGATTTCTGTGCTCTCTTATTGATCTTTGGGTGAAGGTTTTGCAAAATGGAGCTGGTCCGGCAAATGGTGCCACTGCTTCAGAGGTTTTTCAATCTTTGGGTGAGTTGATGAATTGCAATTTTCATCACTATCAGAGCATGTGCTTGATTCATGATTAAGGCTAGAGATTTCCATTTTATTTTATAGCCTATGCCAACAATTATAAACAAAAGAAGATATTAAATTGGTGATAAAGAGGAATGAGTTGTCTTCAAAAGGATCCACTCCGTAACTTGTGTCCTTCTGCTAGTCGTTGATCTGTATAGGTATAAAGTTATAACCATATAAGACTATGGAATGCTTATTAGTTATACAGAATTTTCTCAGGCAATGAACAGTGCATAAGGATTGTTTCTTCAGATATGGGATTTTGGTATACCGGCATATTATCCTAGCCATATGTTTCATATCTCATTTGTTATGATTCTTTTTTTCTCATCTGCTTACATAATAGTCTCTCTTTCCTTCTTCTAAATTTTAAAACTGAATCCTTAGTCTTTCTATTGTTAACACAGGCGGTGGGAAAGGAGGGCCAGGTTTGTCAGTAGAAGCTTTAGAGAAAATGATGGAAGATCCAACAGTTCAGAAGATGGTTTACCCGTAACTCATCTTCCCTATCACTTTATCTTTATATGCTTCCCTTATTCATCTTTAAAACTGGCTGCTAAGTGGACATTTGGTAACATTGCATGTATAAATGCAGATACTTGCCTGAGGAGATGAGGAACCCAGAAAGTTTCAAATGTAAGTCTGTTAACATTTTATCCTGTTATATTATTCTCTCTCATTTTTGCATATTTTTTTATTTTAGATAAAAGGTTATGTGAATATCTTTGAATGGGAACCTTGAACTAGTTTATATTAGGGGATTCAGAAAATACTTCACCTACCCAATCTTGAAAGAATGATCTAATTGACATTGAGTTTGATTGTTATTGTCTCCACTTGAAATTTTGTAGGGATGCTTAAAAATCCTCAGTACCGTCAACAGCTACAGGACATGTTGTAAGCTCCATTTTACATACAACTTTATTTGCTTCCATTGCTTCCATTGCTTTTAAGAATATCTAAACTATATCTTTAAGAAATAATCTTGTTTGTTTCTTTTCATGGATTTAGGAATAACATGAGTGGGAGTGGTGAATGGGACAAGCGAATGACAGATACCTTGAAGAATTTTGACCTGAATAGTCCTGAAGTGAAGCAACAATTCAGTAAGACAAATCTCAGTTTCTACCAAGTTGATACCATTATCGTTGTGACGTTAAATAGGTCTGATACACATTGATTGAAACCGTATTTTTCAGATCAAATAGGACTGACTCCAGAAGAAGTCATTTCGAAGATCATGGAGAACCCTGATGTTGCCATGGCATTCCAAAATCCTAGAGTCCAAGCAGCGTTAATGGAAGTAAGTTTTCGTTAACCTGAATCAGAGAATTGCTTTGATTTTATCTCATACTTCTTTCTTTAATACAAAACAGAAACCAATATTGATTGTTGTTGTTGTTGCTGCAGTGCTCAGAGAACCCAATGAACATCATGAAGTACCAAAACGACAAAGAGGTAATGATACTGGATCTTCTGCCACTTCTCTCCATTTCCCGAAAAGGCGATTATTTTGTAAGAAACTTGATGTTCTATGTTGTTGCAGGTAATGGATGTGTTCAACAAGATATCGCAGCTCTTCCCAGGAATGACGGGTTGATAAAAGCCCGTCTTTTGGTTTTATCTTATTGGATCAAAATGTCACCATGTCTTTTTAGCTTTTTTGTAGGAGAAAATAATGTTTCTTTTTCAAAGATTATTCAGTTTTGGTCAGATCAATAGAATTGTGTAACCATATTTATCTATCTCCATCTAAAGATATATATACTGAAATTACGGTTGTGTACTTCTTTAAACGTGGTCGCCAAATCGAATCGTGTAAAACTTTGTTTGTAGCGTTTGGTTTGATAAATTTGTTGCCTAGAAAGTTTTTTTCTTTTTGTCATCTCCTATATATTATTTGGAGAGTAAATTTATAAATAAACATTAAAAAATGTTAATATTTACATCACATTACCATTACTTCAAAAAACAAATTTAATTTCTCATTAAAGTAATTTAGTCATTAGTTATTATGTGATCATTTAATAAAATTATTTAATTTATGGTCAATAAAAAAATCCGATTTGTTAATATTTCAAAAAGATTTTTGACTATTTCTAAAAAATCGGATTTGTTAATCAAATTTGTTTATAATCGATTATTGTGGTTACTAAAAAAACGGATTTGTTAATATTCCAATTTTTTTTTTATTATTCCAAAAAAATCAGATTTGTTAATAATCAGATATTTTATAGGATTTGTTAATATTCCAAAAAATCGGATTTGTTAAAATCTAATTTAATTTTATTTGTACAATCGGATATTAATTTGCACAAAAAAAATCGGATATTCTATTATTAATTTTTTTATTATTAAAAAAATTAGATTTATTTAGATTCATTAACCGGTGGACCAAAAATTTCAAGTCTGGAACAATAAAAGCACACAACATATTAAAAAAGACAGCCTCAAACTTAATGGGCTTACATAAACAAAAAACAGCCCAAGACAATAAAAAGATTATAAACACACAAATTAATTTAATGAACTGGTTGGGTGGGTCCCATCTAAAGAAATCTATGACCTTTACCGTTCCAACGCAAGTCTCTCTCGGAGTCGGAGAAGTTTGTTTCTTTTTCCCGTACGTTGTCGGTAGAATTGGAGCGTGAAATCGTTCGCTCCATCGAGTACTTTCTGTCTCCTACAACGGCCGTGAGAGTCGTATGATCGATTCGTCGGTAAGTATTTTTGTCACTTCTAATTTGTGTTTCCCTGCGTATTTTGAAGTTGTTAGTACTAAAAAATCTCGATGTTTGACGACACGTGATTCCCCTGAGAAGGATTGAGAAAGTTTTTTTTTTCTTTTTAGATATTGTCTCTGTGTTAGGTAGTGTAACCTCAAGACCTATTATGCAAGAACATAACTTTATCATTGGAATTTAATAAAAAAGAATTGTTTAGTTTCCATCAACGATGGAAGTTAAAGAGAATTACGATGACTGTCGTTTTTTGAATTTTGGTTTCAGTGCTTAGGTTTTTCTTGAGAAGACTAAGATGAAGTCTAGAAGTGGAAGTAAGAATGGTAAACTTGCAGCAGCCTCTAGAGATGCAGTGAACAAAATTCTAGACAGAAGAACTGCTCGAGGCAAGAAGAAGCAAGATGAGAACTGTGATTCCACAAAGGTTTGTTTCTTCTATTCATGCCAAGAACATCATTGTTATGCTGATTTTACTATGTTTAATATTGGTACTTAAGATGTTAGGAGCAGCCAATTTTTATAGATTGTTTGCAAGCTTTCCTTGAAAGATTGACAAATCCCTTGTACTAACCAATAGTTAGTTTTAGTTTTCGTGATCTATATTAATGGCTGTATAAATATTTTCTTGTTTGTCCTATGCGTAAAGATTTGCTGGGGAGAGTGATGATTCTTTTCTTGTATAGTTCCTCTCTTGTCTGGGAGTGTAAGATTATTTTATTTTCTATCATTGCAGCGGGATAAAGGCGTAAATGAGAAGGGGAAGCAAGCCGTTGAGGCAACTTTAACTGATAACGTTCTAGAGGACAGGGAATGTGGTAGAATTTCAGGCTGTGATGATGATGAAATGAATGATTCAGACTGGGAAGACTGTCCAATTCCTACTCTTGATAATACGGTTGATGCTAATGTTGATGACACAAGAGAGTTAACCATAGAATTTGATGATGTTCCCGATGCTAAGAAGCAGAAGAGTGCATACCGTGCAACAGCAAAAGACAAGGTATACTGTGCTTAAGTAAATCTCAGGAATTGCAATATGATTACTTCTGTTTCTTCTTCAAAAATGGGTGGTAGCTTAAGATATTTTTGCTTTGTCTTAAAGGAACGGGCGGAACTTGTACATAAGGTCCACTTGCTTTGTCTGCTTGCAAGAGGGAGGATAGTTGACAATGCTTGTAATGATCCCTTGATTCAGGTCAATAAATTGTATCCATTAACTATAGCGGTGTTAACTGTTGCTTGAAAGTTATATTTTTCATATCGCTTGCTTAGGTTGCAACCTGCGATAAATTTTACCTAATTTTTAAGTTTGATGCGCAGGCTGCTTTGCTTTCACTTCTACCATCATACTTGTTAAAAGTATCAAATCTCGAGAAAGTTACTGTCAAGGATATAGCCCCTCTTCTTCGTTGGGTATGGATTTACTGGCCTATAGCTTTTGTTTTGTTCTGATGGAAAGATAAACAACTTTTCCCTGGCTTAAATTGTAGGTTCGTGAAAACTTTTCTGTTAGGTGTACTCCCAGTTCTGAGAAATCTTTTTGTACTTCCCTAGCATTTGCTCTTGAATCTCGTAAAGGCACATCTGAAGAGGTAAGCTTGTGATCAGATTTATGACATTTAACTTTTTTTATTATTTGGTGACTTGTATTGTTTAAACCTCAATTCCCAAACTTTTAGTTTCATTGGTCATCTGGGGATTTATATGTAGTTAAACAAGTTGGCTTCCTTTTTCCAAAGTATCTTGAATCTCTGGTGTGAAGATTACTCTGTTTGACTTTTCCAATTAATCCGTCTTTTAGGATAGTAGTGATCAAAGCTATTCTGTAGGAAACTTATGGAATCATTTTTGCAGCTTGTAGCACTGGCTGTTGCTTTGCTTAGAGCATTAAAGCTCACAACTCGGTATGTGATACTTGCTACTGTTTCCACAATATAGTAATTATATCTGATTTCTGCGCTTGGTTTAAATCTGTTTCTTTGCTCTATGTATCAATGACACCTTGTCTAAAGTGGCATACAAGGGCTCCATCCCTGCACATTTAATGAGTTTTCTGAATAATGGGGATTCTCCTGTGTACTTATTTGGCTTGATTTTCAGCTCCATGAGGTTCATTGACATTTGATGTTATGCTTTTCAAGATTAATCTTTGTCAGATAGTTATTTACGGTACCATAGTTTCTGAATTGCATATTTCCAGTAAACGGTTTAATATGCCAAGCGTGTTTCAAGTATTCTTTAATAATTTGAGTTTTACAGGTTTGTGTCTATTCTTGATGTTGCGTCCCTTAAACCAGGGGCCGATAAGGATGAATCATCAGGTCAAATCAGAGCCAAAATGAAGCATGGGGTATTCAGGACCTCAACACTTATGGTACCAAAACAGCAGGCCGTCTCGTCATACCCAAATAAATCTTCTTCCCATGTTGAGAATAAATGTCTCTGTGGAACATCTGAACCTCAGTATGGGATTCCCCAGGGCTCCGATCAGTTGCAAGATGATACAGTCAATTCATCTTGTGAAGCAGGCATGTCCAGCAAATCTGACGGAACAAGGAGGAAAGGAGATGTTGAGTTCGAGATGCAGATAGCCATGGCTTTGACTGCTACTGCAGACAACCAACAGAGCTCTAAAGTGAATCAGAAAAAGGAAATTCGTGAAATAACAAAAACAAGTGATAGCTCGTCAGTTTCTGACCAAGTAATATCCACGGCTATTGGTTCGAAGAAAGTGGATTCTCCCCTTTGTTGGGCTGAGGTGTATTGCAATGGGGAAAACATGGATGGGAAATGGGTCCACGTGGATGCTGTTAATGGAATGATAGATGCAGAGCAAAACGTTGAAGCTGCAGCTGCTGCATGCAAAACCTTTCTTAGATATGTTGTCGCTTTTGCTGGTGGTGGAGCTAAAGATGTCACTCGCAGGTTTTTTTACTGCCTGTATTACAATGCTTTATTGGACAATCAGCATCTTCTGTTTTTTAGATTTCCTTCGCTCGCAAACAGTTTCCATTTTTAGATACTTGTCTTTACATCTAGTTTCCTTTGAAACTTTTCTTATTCAGGTACTGTACAAAGTGGCACACTATTTCGTCCAAACGGGTGAGTTCAGTGTGGTGGGATATGGTATTAGCACCGTTAATACATCTAGAGTCAGCCGCTACTCACAATGAAGACATTGCTCTTAGAAATTTCAATAGTCTAAATCCTGATGCTAATAAAGTTTCCTCGAGTAGCTCGTCCTTTGGGATAAGGAGTGCTCTTGAAGATATGGAGTTGGCTACGCGGGCGCTGACTGAGCCTCTTCCTACTAACCAGCAGGTAAATTGGGTGTAACCCGACAAACAAATTTAAACCTCATGCTTCACTTAAACCTTCAGCGAAAAAAGTCCCTTGATTTAATCTTGCAGGCCTATAAAAGTCACGAACTCTATGCTATTGAGAAATGGCTTCACAAGAACCAGATACTTCACCCAAAAGGTCCAGTTCTGGGATTTTGCAATGGTCATCCAGTATATCCTCGAACCTGTGTGCAGACTCTTAGAACAAAAGAAAGATGGCTTTGTGATGGGCTACAACTTAAAGCGAATGAAGTTCCCTTAAAGGTATCCGTGTTTTATTCTCTCCCTGATGATTATTTAGTCATTCCCCTTTTTTTACGGTTTGATGATCAACTCTTGAAGTCCATTATTACATTAGATTCTTAAGCGTAACCCGAAATTCAAAAAGATAAAAGATTTTAGAGATGGCGACAATGACACTGAGGGTGGTTCTCATTGCATGGAACTATATGGGAAGTGGCAAATGGAACCATTGTGTCTCCCTCACGCGGTTAATGGAATTGTTCCCAAGGTAAACAAAAAGCTCCGTTGTTTCTGTCCTTGTTTATATCGTTTCCATGGAATCTGTAGAAATCTCCCAAATAAATCTATCTGCAGTTGCAACTCCATTAATGCTTCAAAAGAAAACATAACAAACTTTGTAGACGTAAATAGTCTAAAATCCGTTTTTTGTTTGTGTTTGGGGTTTTCAGAACGAGCGCGGTCAAGTTGATGTCTGGTCTGAGAAATGTCTCCCACCTGGAACAGTCCACTTAAGGCTTCCTCGAATATTTTCGGTTGCTAAGAGATTCGGTATAGATTATGCACCTGCCATGGTTGGTTTTGAGTACAGAAGTGGACGTGCTACTCCTATTTTTGAAGGTATTGTGGTCTGTACCGAGTTCAAAGAGACAATCCTCGAGGTACAGTCTCCATAACTTACAATCTGAAACACAGAGAATTCCATGTCTTGAATATGGATCCTTTGGTTTTATCTCGCTTTTTTGGTTTTGGTTAGGCATATGCAGAAGAACAAGAAAAGAGAGAAGAAGAGGAGAGAAGACGAAATGAAGCACAAGCAGCTTCAAGATGGTATCAGCTTCTTTCGTCTATCTTAACCCGTGAAAGATTGAAAAACCGTTACGCTAATAACTCTAACAGTGTTGAAACGAAGAGTTTGGAAGTGAATTCAGTGACCGTCGTTAAGGCGGAGAATGTGAAAGCACCTGAAAAGCAGAGAGTGGCTAAGAGTGGAGGAAGGTCACGAGTAAGAAAGTCTCGTAACGAAGATGAAAGTCATGAACATGTATTTCTCGATGAGCAAGAAACCTTTGATGAGGAAACCTCTGTGAAAACGAAACGCTGCAAATGTGGCTTTTCTGTCGAAGTTGAACAAATGTAGACGTTTGCTAATGATTCTGAGTGACAATTTTGTAATTTACTAAGATTTTTTGGGGCTCTTTTATATCATATGATCTCAGCCTTCAGTCTTTGGAGGTCATCTTCTTGCCCTTCGTCTATGCTATGTTTGTATCACATATATTATGTTGGAAAAGTGATGAAAAACTTAACCATTGAAATAGAAATATTAACGCAAGATTAGTTTTTTCACACTCCTGTAGTTACATAATATAGATTTGATATCTTCCCGTTGGGCCAATGACGAGAGCGTGTGCAAAACACTTCATGCGGTAAAGGTAGATGATACATGACAAGTTTTGGTTTTATGTACCGCTTCTAGTGCTAATTAAAGAGATAATGCCGAAACACTAATGTTTTGAATGATTTGAATTTTGGTATAAAGAACAATACTTTTAGATGAACTTAAAAAAATTGTTTAATTTGTTATCAAACTTTATTGAAATATTATTTAAAATTATAGACGTTGAATCTTTGTATTTTTAATTAAAAATCATTTACAAACAGTAGAGTTATTAGAAACATAATTCTTATAAGTATGTCTAATAGCGGTTAATTTGAAAGTATTTTCCAAATAGCTCTAGACTTTATGAAAAGATTATAAACATTATAACCAATATATAATGCCTAATTTCAGTAAACTTTTTATAATTCATGATTGGATAATATCATAGAATTTATCGTTTTAATAGAAATTATCATTTTAAATGCTTGATTGCGTAAACTCGTTCAATATGATTTCAGGGAAGTATTGGAAAATGGGTACGATGTTCTACTCATGGTGTATACAAATTATTATTATTCAGACATTAAAAGCAGTGTACCATACCATATGAATAATAGCATCAAAGGTTATCGATCTCTCATCTACAGGTAATGGATTTTCAACTTTATGATACTTTTTTTTTTTTTTGAACTACCATTTTTGATTGAAAATTAAGGAGAAGCTACAAAGTTTCTCAATGCTCGTTTCACAAGTGAATCGGCAAGAGAGTTTTGAATTCGAGGGGTGAAATAAAAAACAACATAAGAGGCTAAAGCCAAACGGGATTCAATGTCAAACAAGATCCCATAGAGTTCTTTTTGTCTTGTGCAGGAGTTGATGGCTTCGACAAGAAGTTGAGAGTCCGAACGAATCTCAAAAAATGTTCTTTATCAAAAAAAGAATTTGAATCATTGTTTTTAGGTCGTGAACATTATATACTTAGACCAGCCTGTTGGGACTGGCTTCTCCTACGCAAGAACTCAACTTCTTGATACACCCAGTGACTCAGGAGAAGCTAAGCGGATCCATGAGTTTCTTCTCAAGGTAAAAAAAGAGAGACGAAATAAAAAGTGTCTCATGCATGAAGCATTTATCTTTTTCTAGAAAGATATTATTTATATCTGTTTTTTGCTTTTGATTTTTTTGTTGTTGTACAGTGGCTAGGCAAGCATACAGAGTTTATATCAAATCCGTTCTATGTTGGCGGAGATTCATATTCTGGTAAGGTTGTTCCAGCCATCGTTCAAGAAATCTCAAAAGGTATGTATGTGTGTATTTCATTTCTTTTCTCTCTAGATGTCCTGTTACTTAATTAATTAATCATTTCCCACTTTATAATAGTCTTTACATGATGTAGGAATTGATCTTGGATTCAAACCTCAAATAAATCTTCAGGTCACATTTGTACTTGACTGCTTCTTATCTTATATAAATAGTTTGCAACATTTAAAATTGACAATATTATTAATTTCTCTCCACAATAGGGTTATGTGCTAGGAAACCCAGCAACAGACACCGAGTTTGATAATAACCATCATATTCCATTTGCTCATGGAATGGCATTGATCTCTGGTGAACTCTACGAGGTAAAAAAATATACCACATTAATTGGAGTTAGATCGACAACAACAAAAAAAAAACAAAAAACAATTCAAAACTCTGTTTTATGCAGTCGTTGACGAGAAGCTGCAAAGGAAATTATGAAAATGTAGATCCACTTAACACAGAATGCTTGAAACTCGTTGAAGAATTCCAAAAGGTATGCATTCATAATAGCTTTATTTTTGGTATGAATACACTCATAATTAGTTGTATCATGTAATTATTTGTAGTGCATGTTCAATTGTTCATCAGTCTAATCTCATTCGGTATTCCTAAATCACGAAAAACGTAGAAGATAGTGTACAATATATTTTGTGGAATTCAAAACTTTTTTTTTTTTTTGTGGTTTACAATTGCAGTGTATTTCTAGAATAAATTTGGCTCTCATTTTAGAACCACTGTGCAAAATTGCGTCGTCCTCAAGAAGATACATAGAAGAACTTGTCCTTGCAAACCCTTCGGTTCCATCTACTGATTGCTATGTAAGCAAATCCATCTGCTTGCTCTTCATCTATGCTTCTATCACATGTATATGTATTTGGATAAATATTGGAAAAGTAATGAATCATTGAGATATATAAATTTACACAAGATTGCACCCACTTGTAGACACTTTTGACAGTATCAACGGCCTAGTTGTCACCGGAGGTGGCACCATCGATGGTCGTGGTTCTTTGTTGTGGCGTAATGTTAATAATCGCCCCTCCGTAAGTCCATTTGCAAGATCCACCATACTCAAATATATGAACCTTGATGAACCGTTTATCACTTATTGTTGTTTCTTACTTGTTTTCTTAGGCAATGCACTTCAACAACTGTAATGGTCTTAGGATGTCCAATCTCCGACACTTGAACAGCCCTCGGAGCCATGTAGGTCTAAGTTGTTCAAAGAACATCGAGGTCTAAGGATGACTGCACCGGGCGATAGTCCCAACACCGATGGTATTGACATATCAAACTGTAAAGAAGTCAACATACATGACTCAGGATTGCCACTGGAGATGACTGCATTGCCATTAATAGCGGTTCCTCTCGTATCAACATAACCGGCATTTTCTGTGGCCCCGGTCATGGCATCAGGTGATTCCTAAATTCACGATTCACAAACAATCATCATATAATATACACCAAGGTAAATACTAAATCATATAGAGTATGGATTTGATATTATATAGCGTAGGAAGCCTTGGAGTAAATGGAGATTTTGCAACCGTTGAAGAAGTGAGGGTAAAGAACTGCACTTTTACAAACACTCAGAACGGTGCCCGAATCAAGACATACCAGGTTGCCCATTCATCTTTCTTTTGTTCATCATTGACACTCGATCTTCTTCAGCATATTCCTCAATTAAATTTGGTTTCTTGTGTGAGTGTTTGGTAGAACGGATCAGGATATGCTCGGAAAATCTCATTCGAGGATATCAACATGGTTGCTTCTGGAAACCCTATTATCATCGACCAGAGTTATCACAATGGGGGCATGAACGGAGGAAGGAGCAAGTCATCTAATAGCTATCAAAATTGTCATTTAGCAAAACCACAGTCTCAGCCCGGTAATGGCAAAGGCGTGAAAGTGAGCGATGTGCATTACGCGAGAATACACGGGTCATCTGCGAGCGATCAAGCTATGACTTGGGATGTACGGGTATTGAGATGGACCATGTGAATATGATTTCAGCGACATCAGGTCACAAGGTGTTTGCTTCCTGCAAAAATGCTCATGGGTCTTTTTATGCTTCAAAAGTGAGTTGTCTGAAAACGTATTATCTATGATCCTTGTGACATTTCTTTCTCATGGTGAAACCCATTCTTTGGAAGAACCAAAAAAAGAAAAGAAAATGGACTCTTCTCATTTTTTGTTAGAAGAGAACCGTTTAATCCGAGCTTTTTTTTAATGTAAAAAATGTTTGATTTGTTCTAATTATTGGCTGAATAAATGTTTGATGTTTCAGTTGGTTATTTTGCAATATATTCTGCAGAGAAAAGTGGGTTTTTGCCTTTTGGGTTCATCTAACAAAGACTGAAACTTTTGTGTCCACAAACACAAACGAATAGTTTAAACTCCCTAAAGGATACTTGATAGAGATCGAATGACAATTAAGATTATAAAACTCTGCAAATTATGGGTAAGAAAAAGGGAAAGATTCAACACTCGTAGACTGTGTAATAGCGAGAGTGGGAAAGATGTTCATGGGGCAGCTTAGTTTAAGATTCATGGAGCAGCTTAGTTTAATTAGCTACATTACCTATTCCATAACTGGAGTCCCTAAGTTGACGAATCATTGTCAAAAGAACAACGATTTGTGTTTTTTACAGTTCATGATTATATCAAACATATTCGAACATAACCAAACAAAGCCCCAAATTTGAAGTTTCATTGCAAGCATCATCAATTGGGAAGATTGTGAGGTAATTAAAACCCAAACGAGTACCAAAACAGAAACCAAACATGGATTAAAGAGGGCGTAAGAAACATATAAGCATATATTTAAGTATTATAGATCCTTCATTCTCAAGAAGAACAAAGAGCAAAGACATTGAAAAACACAGCAAAACAAACCAAAAAGCAAAAAACGACATAAGTAAAGAGACTCTTTTCAGGCTGTGCTAGGGGAACATTTACAACGTTGATTATGGCTGACGCTTAGGTCTAGTCCACCATCTAAGTTAATGAGTGTATCAGGCAGTGCAAAGGCAACATTGAAACCTTTCTTTTCCAAAGCTTTACGAAAACGGGAGAAGCTGGGGTCTTGTTCCATCTTTTTGTTTTTTGAAATTATCAGCAAATTTGATGGTTCATCCACTGTATTTGCCCAAAAAAGCATGTCCACTAACATCTTGTAAAGTGTCCCACCTCCAGCCCCTGGAATAATATATCAACGGAGATGTAGATTACAAACAAATAAATATATATATATATATATACAAAGAAAAAGAGGGTTTTGAGTAAAGGAATTCACCTGCAAAGATTGATATTCCGGCTTCGCTATAAGCATCAATTAATTCATCTGAAACCGTATCCTCATCAGCGTAAGCCCATATGGTCAAGTACCCACGATAACCCTCGTTCCTAATCTCTGATGTGATTTTATCTGAAATCGAATATGGATCGAGACTTTTAGGGTTTGGGAAATCCTCCATGTCCAATACGACATGTATCTCTCCATATAACAAATCTGCGAGGTTTCATAAAACGGAGAACAAATCAACATTTACCAAACCTCAGATCGTAAAATACAATAATATAGATCCATCGGATGAAATCTCATCCAGATTAAAGACAACATTTACTACGACAGATCTATCATATGAAATCTTATCGAGATGTAGACAAACAATTTCGAGCAAGGGATACATCTTACAGGAGGTTTCTCTGGTCGGCACGGGGAAAATCCTGGACATTGTTTCGACGGAGTTATCGACAACAAAATGAGAGAACAGACTTTGTGAATTTAGGATTAGATTTAAAGCTGTCAATTGGGCCAAGCCCAGTTCTCAAGTTTTTAGGCGGTTATAATTTTGGCCCAATGTGGAAATGTGCAGAGATACCAATATACTATATCTCCATTTGTGTAGTTTTTATCCTACTAATATTAACACGGAAGTATATTGGGATACTATATCTCCATTTGTGAAACATCTTGAGACTTGATAGCCTCATCAAAAGTCTTCGAATCGTAAGATACCAATATGAGAATTTGAAACCAACCTCGTTTCTAAATATTTCGAATGAACATTATATCAAACTATGGTTTTACCAACCAAAAGTTTCGATGCAAATCGTATCTCTACAAAATAACTTTGAGGAAGAAAAAAAAATGTCTGACGTAATGCGTAGCATTATTATATTCAGTATGTATTATGAACTAGAAAACCAGAAAAATTAGACCAATTAATATGTGAATTTAAAAGATAACTACTTAAAGATTGAATGAATCATTATGTTTCCGTCCAAGACAATATGGATTGCATCAAGAACAAGGATATGTCTCCTTAACTACTTGTTTGCGTTATCCAACTTTTTAGTTCCAAACGTTGGAATGAAATCAATAGTTTTATGCATGTGTAAGGAGTTAATTTTCACATGACCCGCGCAACAAACAAATATATACTTTAGAACTCAATTTTTTTTTACATAAAATATTTTGAATACGATAATATGTACCTCTTTGTTGTTTTTGTAATGGCTTACTTTGTATCTCTTTTTCTCTCATACCTTTTTCGTCGTTTGCTTTCGTATGTGTAACTTCCTTACTTTTGGTTGAAGCATTAAGTTTATAGTTTCGTTAAATTTGTAACTTCCTTACTTTAAATTGGTAATCTTCCAATTACACATGGCAAATATAATTGGGTGTTACAAATCGACACCTGATTTTACTTCAATCAATGACCTAATTCATGAATCTACCTCAAGATTTTAACAAAGAAAGGATTCATGGAAGCATAAATAACACAGGAGATTTGATAACCCAGTTCACGGTATCACCGCTACGTCTGGGGAGGAAACACAGTCCTCAACATCCATTAAGAATCAAGAGTTACATGTGTGTTGTTTACAACATATCTCTCACTCTTGGCTAAGATCCTAGCCCGAGTCTCTCACAAGAACATGAAAGAAGTAGAATAAGAAGAGAAAGAAGAGAAGAACCCTGAGATTAACTCTCTGTTTTTTCTATCTCTCTCTCTCACAGAGTGCTCTCTATTTTCTTTCTCTCACCCACACACGAAGAAGACGATGCTCATCTTTCATTTCACATCTCGTCTCTGTTCCCCTTTTGTAAAAATAGATTAATGGGCTGTTTTAAAACCTTCCAACTGGGCCTTACAATTCACCGTGGCCCATTCTTCTTAAACCATAATCGTATCTTACATTGGGAATCTTCCAATAACACTTTTTTCATAAATTCATTTAAATATTTCATAAATTGGAAATCTTCCAATTACACATTGCAAGGTATAATTGAGAATAATTCCAATAACACCTTTTTCATAAATTCGTTTAAATATTTCATAAATTGGCAATCTTCCAATTACACATTGCATGGTATAATTGAGAATAATTCCAATAACACCTTTTTCATAAAGGTTGTTTAAATATAATTTGGAATTATTTACATGTAAAGTTAATGACGTTGTGCACTTTCTATTTCATTTAACCAAATATTAGTCTTTATTTTACAAAATTATATTATATTTTAGTCTTTATTGACGTTGTGCCTTATATTTTAAATATCCTTTATTATATATGGAACGTTATAATATATTTTTAAGTGTTATTATATATATATATGTATATATTTATTTTTTAAAATGTTTCTAATTTGTTTTATTAAGAATTACGTTTTTATATTTTTAAATAAATATTTAAATCTCTTTTATTATATATGCAACATTATTATATTTTTGATAAACAGTTATTATATATTTATTTTTCAATGTCGCTAATTTTCGATTATGAATTATGTTTCTATACTTTTAAATAAATAATTAAATCTTCTTAGTTATACCATATACATACGTTACCTAAAATATGTCAAATAATGTATAATGGCAGTACAATGCAATTTCTATAGTAAATGAAACATTTATATATATTTTTTTGAAAGTTAATGAGGCGTTGACACGTAAGCATGGGATGATTGTAATATTCCATGTAAACATAAGGTTGTTTTGTTAAAATGATTCTCAATTAATATATAAGGGATTGGGGCATGGGTTAATTAAAAACGTTGGTGGTTAGCTCATAACCATGCATAGTATATACAGTTGTACAAGCCGTAGTTTTAGTATAATACATATATTGTTATAGTCGTTTTATATAGTTTATTTGAAATATAGTCTTCTCTAATGGTATTAAACAAAGTCTAGACAAACCATTAATGGGGATCGGTCGGACTAACAAATGTGTCCAGTATTACTTGTTTATCTAGTGAGAGTGTGTCGCTATGTAATGTCTCCATATATTTAGATTATCGTCATATGATGTAAGAGTGCATCTAATTGGATTTGTAATATAAACAACTTGTACAAAATGCGGATCATATGAGGAATCAATTAAACATATCATCTTTGAATGTCTACATTTGATCCCCAGTACTTTGAGCCTTAAACGTTTTCTCGGGAAACTCAGTATATAATATATGCTGAAAATCTAAAAAACCAGAAACAAGAAGATTAGTGTGAGAGAAGTAATTGTGAGGTCCCCAACAGAGAGAATCTGACGAAGATGGATGAAGAATTAAATTGATTGTCATGTTTCTCGAACACTAAGTCCAAGATTATTTATTTTCAAGAGTTGCTATGATCAATGAGAAAAAAAAAAATCACAGCCTTTCAAACACTTGTGTGATTTTGCTCATTTTTGATATAAGATTCTTCGTCTCGGTCATTTTGCAGTAATAAGCTTCCAGGCCCAGTCCAGCCCAGCCCAATGAGATACTCTCTACTCTCCAGCCTTTATATTTAGATACTCGCCTATCTAACACTAATTTACAAAGTCTCTTCCCATGCTGCCGCAGTCCTCCGACGAAACGATGCCGCAGTCCTCTGACGTAACCATGCTGAAGTCCTCCGACGAAATCATGTGTAATTTTGAACGAAGTTATCCGTTCGAAATATACCCAAGTAATTAAGATGTCTCTCTATCTGTATCTCTTTGTTTGTCTATGATTTGTATTAGATTTCATATGATCGATCTGTCATGGTAAAGTAGCGTATCTAATCGTCAATCTATCATAGTAAGGATCTGAATTGTTTATTCGTTCTCCGTTCGCAGATACTAACACATATATGTTTTGGGATGTCGAGGATTACCCAATCCCAAATGGTCTGGATCCTGCTTCGATTTATCAGAATATAAAGGAAGCTATTAAGAAGCAGGGTTGTCTTGAGGAGGTGTCAATCCAGGCTTATGTTGATAAGAATACGTTCTCTGATGAATTGCAACGTAACTATTCGGATGCTGGAATCAAAATCACCTTCTTTCCCCAAGGTTAATTCCTTTCTCTTTTATTTTTTTCTCACTCACACATGTCTCTAATCTAGATCTCCGTTGATTTACTTTACAGGGAATAAACATGAGAGAGCTTATTTCATGTTATTTGACATTATCTTGTGGGTATATGAAAATCCTTCACCATCAAATTTGGTTGTACTATCAAAAAACATCATCGAAGACACGGTTTATTGTTTCCAAGGTTTGTATATGTCAGCACATTTTAGGATTCTTTTATCACAAACTCAAAGGTCAGCCTTGTTTTTGACAAGCCTATTCGATGGAGCAAAGCCTAGCGGAAGCTCACAACGTCTTGGCAAGCGGAAGTTAGCCGATACTCTTGCTGATTCTGAGGACTAATTTCTGCGCCAATCTCAAGGGTTCACTCTTTGTCTTTGAACATCAATAAATTAGATTGTGATTATGATTTAAGCCTGCGAGAGTATGGCTCGATGTTAAAAATTTCATCCTGAACTTGGAAGAAATCATTGTTGGCGGTAAAATATTTAAGCAATATACCTTAAAAAAATTAAGATTGTCTGATGTTATACTCCGATCATAAAAAGCAACCAAGTTAACAACAATCCCAAAAACAGTAGCTACCAGAGATCAAACCTTTCTCTTCCAACGGGAGAAGTTGGGGTCTTGTTCCATCCTTTTTTTTAGAGTATCAGAAAATTTGGTGGATTACCTATTCCACAAAGAGAGTCCACTGTCATTGCCCAGAAAAGCATGTCCACTAACATCATGTTAAGTCTCGCACCTTCATCCACTGGAATAGTATATCAACGGAGATGTAGATTACAGACAAAGAAAAGAGAAAAGAGGGTTTTGAGTAGAGGAATTCACCTGCGGGTTTTTGAGTTCTTAAAACAAATGTGAATAGCTTTACGAAAGACAAGTTAATTACCTGAGCGGAAAACTCCTTAGACTGTACAAGGAAGTCACGAATATTATTCTTAAATCCAGACGGGTCATTTCTAGACTCGTAAAGTCCATTCACAAATTGTGTGACCTGTATATTTATTGATATTCAATATCAGATTTGAGAAGCGGAATAACCATGAAAAACTGTAAAAGCAAAACATATGCGAAAACATATTCACCAACCTGACTTGATAATTTAAGGCAGGGAAACAAAATGTAGCAATAGCACGGAGTAATGAGAAAAACTTGAGGCGGTGTTCTGGATAATCTTCGAAGTTCTTAGTTATCATCTGCAGAAGAGTGAATGAAAAGTGTCAATAACGTATACAAAGCATAAGTAAGACCTCCATGTTAATTTATTCAGCCCATCAAATACACATTCTATAAAATCTTTTACCTCCAATGTACACTGGAAAACAGCTTCAAATATGTGAGGCACGTCTTCTAACATTGTCGCCTTGTACCTGAAAGAAAAATTCAAAATAAAATCTTGCAGCATGGTGAACATCCAGAAAGATGCAGAAGGTACACATACTTGTCGGCACAAATTGTTTCCCTGTGTGTGGTTGGTCTTCAGCTTTGTCTAAAAAGGTTTCAATCAGCTTTAAGGGTTTCATCTCTTAACAGATCTGTATAGCAAAGTATTTCAATATAAATTATTCCAATTTTTCAAACAGAGGCGCATCTAGAACTGTCTTTTGTGCATAAACCCATCCAAACCTTAAAGAGTTACACAAAAGAAGTCTTGGAAGCATATGGTCCCCCCCTCAGTAATGTTGGTTGACACAAGCTCACTGTACGTTCTGGTGCAACCATGGCAAAAATTAAAATGAACATCCAAGTAAAAGAACTAGAGAAAGAGTACTATAACTATTAACGCTATAAGGATTTATCATGGATATACCTGTATACATTCAACATATCCAAGAAGATCAAGGAAATTTGGGGTAAGAAGTATGTTCCCAGTGAAGTAGCAGCACTAGTATTAGTCTGCAGAATAAAACACATGTTAATAGTTAGACCTTGCAATCAAATCAACAATTATCTAAACACTCACAGATGCACAGACTCGGCTAATATAATGACATGAATTCACGTAATGAAATAATAATGCACTGTGAGGAATAGGTAAGAAATCAGACCTGTAGGATGTTAAGCACTGTACGTATCACACCATGATCCTTGAGGAATTCTACACTTTGACGTGCCTGTCCTATGATTTCTGCCCATTTCTACATTATATAGGGGAACAGTTTTAGCTAGAGATGTAAACAAAGCTTAACAGCCACATTTTTAATTAACGTACCTGGTTTGGGAGTGCCATCAAACTCTGGAGATATTCATCTCTCTTCTGAGGATCTGATTCTGCTTGGATCATATTACCAACCTGGAGAAAGAGGAACAATAAAATCACAACAGCAAAAAATAGTTCTGGTTGGCACGCGAGAAACGCATCTCTGGAAAACTTACTGATTCATAAAATGAGTGAATTTGATGAGGCTCAACATCTTGAACAGTTGTTGCAAGGCCTGATAGAAGTTTAGATACAAATGGTTCAGTCTCTCCAACCTGATTCAGAAGACAAATTGGAAATATTCAAGGTGGATTTAATATAGCAATACATACCTGACAATAACAAATTTTCGCTTGCACTTTTGAACTATTTTCAAGAACGTATCACAGGCCATGTCCTGAAAGGGAAACAGAAGTATTAAGTATCTATGATTGAAAAGGTGCAAGTTCTATAGGTCTATGCAAGAATACTCGAAAAGAGACTCAGATACTAGCTTGAGAAGATTATAAACAAACTGCTGGCACCAAGGACCACACGAAAAGCAACAACGTGAGCATATTTTTGCTACCAATATAATCTCCAAGAACTTGTAAAGATCTTATTCACGGATATTAATAGCAAATAACACATCATTTAATCTGAGATTCAACCTGGAAAACTGTATCTCAGAAAATATAAAGTTTGGGACGTGTTACCTGACCACCAGGATGTGTCTCATGCATGAATTCAAACAACTTGTTCAAAACCGTTTTCAAACTGCATGAATGTCTCCCGCATGATCTGCAATTGTTGAAACAACAAATGGGGAAAATGTTAACCAAAGAGGATTCAAATAAAAATAAAATTCCCTGACTTATATCATGGCACTGCTGTTATATATTTAACATATCGTCTGAAGAAGATCAGCATGAACTGGACAGGAATTGGCACCTTATACTGGATAAGAACATCATTGTCCATAGTTTCACGGACGATGTTCCCATTTTCATCTTCAACAATAAGCACTTCTTCAGGCTTCGCCATGCGGTTAATCATTAACCCTCTTAATTCGGACATTGGGTTAGAATAAAGTTGACGCCGCTGCATGACTTGAGAAGCAAGGCCATTAACCATACCAGAAAGAACAAAGGCATCTGGGAATATGCAAGTCAACGTCCAAGGTGAGTAACCAAACCAAAGCAAGGAAAGTTTAACCAAAATAATATACAACTATAGCATCCTCCTTGTATGAAAGTTATATAAAAAAATGATCAATATTAGTCAAGGAATCCAACTTACCTGCAATCCCATCAGGCTTACACTTACTGCAGGGTTATCAGAATTATGATGTGCATCAAACACCTCCAAAAACCAATGCATTCCAATAGTCCAAACAAACCTGCTCAATCCACAAGCAAGCAGAAACCGTCATCTTTTAGCCAGGAGCAAGGCACATAAGAGCATTATTAAGGAATTGAAGCATACAACTGTATTAACAGCATAATATTAACAAAGACAGTTTATATACCTTAAATACTTCAGTGTCATCAACATATGATATATTAATGAGACATTCGAGACCAGCAAGTAACAAAGCGACAACTTCCGGTGCTGATTCTAGGACTCGAATATGAAACGGCAGAGATAGTGAAATAATTAAGAAATAGATGACGAAACCATAAATACTGGAAGCACTGAATACAAACCATGAACCATCATTATACATATGCAGAATTCCATAAACCCAACATGAGATATCTAATTCAACAAAGAAAAAGATTAACCTTGATAAAGGAAGTGAAAAACAGTGCCAGGTTCTGGATAAATTCCTAGAGGTGACATAAGATACATGCAGTCATAACCTTGATAAGTTACTCAGATCAACAGTCTGCCTTGAAACCAAGTGCACAGAAAATACTTACTTGTTCTTCACCACTTCCGCTTGAATATGCCTCAGGGATATTTGTAGTCGGTGGGAGAATTGTCTGCAAATAGGAGAAACAAGTGTAGACCATCAGGAAAGAAGCAAGGCAAGCAAGAAGTAGACCAAAATCACTACATTAACTTACTAATAACGCAACAGAGGAATCAGAATGTCAATGAACAAAAAGACAAAAAAAAATAAAAATAGAAGTAACACAAGAAGAAGATTAATTTACCTGCAGCTGCCCTATATATGTGGTGTACATGTTGACATATTGGACCGCGAAATTAAGAGCTGCAACCTGGCAGGCAAAATTCGAGCCAATAGAGAAGTATATAATACATTCAATTGACATAAGGAAAAGCTGAAATAAAAAAAATTAAGTGTATGAAGAGTGAGGTTCCTATATGCTGGCACAGGAAAGAATTTAAGGAGGGTCTCAAGCTGTAAACAACCAGAACAGCTATCCGAAGAACATAATTGTGGTACCAATTAACATCTATAACTTATTTTAAGTATATTACCAAAGGAGACTCAAAAATATAGCCCAAAGGAATCCAGGAAAGATAGGCATGCAACGCAGACAGTGTTGCACGTATAAGATCCTGTCTTTGAGAAGCTGAGAGGACATATAGGGTAACTCATGAATGAGTTTAAACTCACTGCACATAGAAGAAAAAGCACAAATAGGTAAATAATGAGATGTAACATCACTTAAACAAGTTATACAAGATAATATAGGTTGAAAAAATAATATTTCACTATGCTAAATTTGAGATTCTCGAAAAGACAGGCTTGTTTAGAGATTGTTTCAGCTATTTAATTTTCTGCAGAGTCATTGAAACGCCCTACCCCGAAATGACATAAACGGAAACCGCAGAAAATACGAAATTTTTAAAACTTTTTCTTAAAACGGTCTTAAACGGCGAATAATTGAAACTTACTTGCTACTCAAGCTAAAGACTCCACGTCTAATACAAGATCAACACAAGTCATAACAACACAAGGCAACAACACAACAAGCCCATACCCATGCCAATTACACATCAAGTATAAATAACCCTTACTCATGCATAAATTCTCATTACACAACGCTAACAACATTCTTACGAATCCGAAACATTCATCACCAAAGCATTAGTAGCACAACATCCAAATTACAAAAGAAACCCAAAGTACCCCGAGATCATCTCTTCTCTCCGGCCTTGGTTCCACAAGCTCCGCAACCTAAGACTTTTCTTTACCTGCACCAAAAGAGGCGTAGCATTGATAATGCTTAGTGAGGCCTTCCGTCTCACTATACACATGATCATTGAATTTAACGAAATTGAAAAGCACTTACGAAACAACCATACGCATACCATGAAAGAGCTCAATCATACACACATCACACAATATGGCCAAGCCATTAATCACACCCATATGGTCTAGTCCCTAAGCACATATCAATCATGAAAAATTCAATAATCACGCAGCTAAGCCACGACGCGTCACCTTAACGCTGAAAACGGTCACGAAATTGTTTCCCGTTGATTCTGAACTCCAAAACTCGGTTTCTCTTGGGTCACGTTTCACCCAAGATGTCTACTATCAGCCTGTCAAAATTCATCACAAACCGTTCACAATAGGTTAATCAAACGAGCCTTAAGCTCAGACTGTCTAATCTGCAGGTTTAGAGTTCTTCCCAAAACAGAGGTGTACGAATCCTGTCATATCTCTTAAACTAGCCGTTAAAAACATGATCGCTCCGGTCAATCTTACGATAAGACCGTCGAGAACATATCTACCAATTTTCAGCTCCATCGGTTGAGATTAAGATGCTCAAACGTTTCCCGTCACCAGACTGGTCACAGGTTCCTTCTGTACCAAGCGGTTTCAGGAGAACGTTCGTAACTCTTAATCCAACCATCAAAACCTCGATCCCTCCGGTCAAATCCAAGATAAGAACCTCAAGAATCTACCTACCGAATTTCATCTCAAACGGACAAGTTTCGAGTGTTCAAACACTCACCCGAAAACGGTTTAGCGTTACAGTCCGAAAACAGAGCAGTCTTAGGAGAAAATTCGTAACTCCTAAACTACTTGATAATTTTTGACGAAATTTGGCTGAAATTCAATTAAGACCATGAAGAACTTACCCACCAAATTTCAAACCAATCCGAGCTCGTTTGATACTCCGAACGACACTCACAAAACTCCCCAGAAACTCTGTTTTTCTCCTTCTCCTCCTTCTTCTCTTTCTTCTTCCCTCTCTCTCCCTTTCTCTCTTTCCCCCTTAGCTCGAAAATATTGTAGAAGAAGTCTCCAGAGAGTTATGGAGAAGAGGGGAGACATATATATATTTACACATATATACATACACATATGTGTATATGAATGTTGGTTTAATTATAATTAAACCAAACCGATCCAACAATTACTAAACCGCACAATCAATTAATCTTAATTAACTTTCCCGCTCGGTTTAGTAATTCTGTCCCAACTCCTGAAATATTTGAGACACCTTCCCGTCTCAAAATATTTCTCTCACTCCCGTCAAATCCCGGAATTACCGCTTACTTCCGTAAAACAATCCAAACCGCTCAGGATTACTTCTCAATGATCAATCCTTGATCACTCCAACCCAAACACCGCCCATTTGGCCGTTAATCGAGCTCGATATTATCCATATCACATTTCATCCCACATTTCCGTCAAAACACTATTTATCCCGTAAAACACTATTCATTCCGCAAAAATACTATTCCAAACCAATTCAACCCGAATTGGTTCCGAAACGATTAATCTTCCGATTAATCAAACCAATAGTAACTCCGTAAATTATAATTCGAGCTCCCCATTACTCTTATCCTCTCAAGAATGCAACACGGTACAAGACGTTTACAACAAGTAACAATTACTTGTTCGGTAAGAAATAACTTGGGATATGGATGTTACAGTCATTTCATTTGTGCTTACTTTCAAAAGCACAAATGACACTTAGCTTGTTGACATATAGCCTTTCTTATCTGAAAGAAGCTTCATTACTCGAGAGCTATAAGGTAAACTCATTGTCAAAACAGTTCTGTTAACCTAGCTTCCTAGTTATATCCAGAGAACAACCTAAGGCTTCCAAAAGTATACACCTGTAAAATGACCTCTGAGATGTAATTTTTCATTCCATCTCGTTGTTCAATAGGCAGTGCATTCCATCTATACTTTATACTACCTTCTAGAACCTGAGAGCTAGTGGATGCCAAAAGAATATTTGCTTGTCTAGTTTCTCAACAGAACCGTTTTTATTGACAATTGGATAAGGAAACTTGGAACCCCTTTGGGGAGCACTGGAGATTAATAAAACACACATAAAATATGCCGAAGAATTTACCAACAATAACTATCCTGCATATGCATATGCCCTCGGCCAATTTTTCTCCAATGAGACAATAACTTGGGAACTTAATGAATAATACTCATTGATCAATCTTAAACATTAATTTCATATCATATGAGAAAATTCTGAGAGCATTACATGAAAATAGGAGAAATTACATCAAAATGAAAATAAGAGGGAGAAAAATACATAAAAATAGAAGAAAAAATACATTAAGTTTGTGGAGAATATTTGTCGGCGACGGATCGTATCAAATTACCACTTCCATATTGCATGTGTTCCCAATACCATGCATAGTTGACATATTCCACAAATGTTTTTTCGGAATTTTCACGCATAGCTAAAAAAACTGTATAGCCTTTCTTCCATAAAATGTCCAGTGAATAAGCAAAATCATAATCACCTGAAACAAACAGTATGTTCTTCGGCATTTCACTACCGTGCTGGATTACGTAGTTGATCAAACGTGTTTCTAACTGAAGCTCTGGTGCTGGGGTATTGGGCTTCGGTTTAGGATGACCAGGGCAATATGCATATCTCTAGACACAATGAAACAATTCGAAACCTTGATCTATAAGGCATTTTATATTATCTCCACTCAGGTTGTCCAAATTTCCACATGCAATTTTGGTTGTGGAAAGACGGTAAATGGGATATGTATCGGGATTTCGATTGTGTAACTGTCCTAGAGTTTTCTCAATGTTACTTACTAAATCTTTAGCGGAAGCTTGAGCTTCAAGCGGACACGTGTTCAAGTCCCAGAAAATGGGAACCTCTGGACTGAGACACTAGACGTGGAGGCTGAGACACTAGACGGAGAGGCCATGTTGATCTAATAGTTAGGAATAGACGTCAGAAATATCAAGGGTAGAGTAATCAAAATCAATATTTAAAGTTGTACATAACAAAACAAGATATCTATTATCTACTGGTTACGGTAGTAGTCGAATGAAAAAGAAGCTAATAAGTTATCTATTAAAATGGAATCGGTGTTTTTAAGGAGGCTCAAGAAACGGAGTAATTTAGGTTATTACCTCTTAGTTATTACCTACGAAATGACAATTAATAGTTATTTAATACTTAATACCTAAAAAATGGGAACCTCTTTAATACTAAGCATTGACAAGAGAAACAGATATATTAATTACCATTTAAACACGAAACTAACACACTTTTGCAGATTGTATTTTTAAGGAACATTAATTCATAGTTTATTTCAATCTAATCAAAGAATTATAAATTCTAGTGATGGAGGAATTTTAGTTAGACTTTTTCATTTATTTTTATAAATTTTGGAATGCTTTTTGGTTAAGGTTTTCATGATTTTACTTTAACGTGCACGTGAGCTGATTGATTTAATCAGAAGAGATTATGCCTATGAAACATATATTTACCCCACAAAATATCTTACCTTGATGATCTCGTGACAGATTAAGGAAATCTGGATAGGGAGTAAACCGGTCTTGCTTGACTCTGGATTTGAGAAATAAAGAAAAAAGAATTAAAACAAATTAAAGAATTAAAGAAAACATGTAAACCGAATCATAAAACGAAGACAATTAAAAGCAGGTTGAAAGCAGTCCCAATATTTAACATTTTAACAACGTGGTTTATTTGTGGACCAAATTGGTAATTGTATGTTACTCACTACTTACTCTCTTGATTTTTTTCTCGTCTTCCTGAGTAAGTCTTTGTTTTCCATAGTTTTAACAACTGCAACTCGTCTATTCAGATCTAATAGTGGCAGCCCAACAATTACAAGAAATAAAAAAACAAATTTAGATTACCGAAGCACCGGTTAGGGCTCACACTTTTCACATAACCATTTTAAAGGCAAAAAACATTCGACACCCAAAGACCTAAAATCTGTTTCAGCAAGGCTATGCTTACTGAGAGCTCACATGGGACCTAATGATTTTCTAGACAAGACAACAGAAGAGTCCATTCCACCTATTTATAGCTCTAGACGTAGAGGAGGAAGATGAAGCGTACCTTTGGCGAGAAAAGAGAATGGCGACGAGACTCCTTCGAGCAAGTGGAAGAGAGAAATAAAGAACTGAGGAATAGATCTGAAGTTAAAATGTCTGCAAATCAGAGCCCATTCCACCTATTTATAGCTCTACACTTAGAGGAGGAAGATGAAGCGTACCTTTGGCGAAAAAAGAGAATGGCGACGAGACTCCTTCGAGCAAGTGGTAGAGAGAAATGAAGAACTGAGGAATATATCTGAAGTTAAAATGTCTGCAAATCTGAGCCCATTCCACCTATTTATCTCTAGCACGTAAGCAAAAGTTTTATTTTCTAGGGTTTAGGAAATCATAACCTACCAACCTATAACAAAAGACAAATGTGTATTATATAATTCTAGTCTAAAATGTCTCTATCAAATATTAATGAAAGATGGTAAAATGTCTCTATCAAATATTAATAAAAGATGGTAAAATTGATCTTTGGGTCAGAGAAAGCATGGGTCTTTCTTTTTCTTTCTCTCTCTCTTTTTTTTTTTTTATTTGTAAGCGACTGATCTAATGGTTTGAGACAATATGAAGAAGAGAATGAAGTGTTGTAAAAAAAGATATAATTAGAAATCTTTAGGAAAATTCCAGAGCTTTAGTTTGTTAACCAAAAAAAAAATCCATGGTTTTATAACTACAAGACCAGAAGAAAAATATATCTACTGTACTTTAAGTTTAAACTAGGCCAAAAAAAAGAAAAAATAATCTTCTCAACCCTAACCCAAATTATTTTAATCACCTACAATACTTTTAAGTTTAAACTAGACAGTGTACATAGAAACAAAGGCCAAAAAGCATTGTAGGTATTATGACAAAAAAAAAAAACAATAACTAAACTATACATTCACGATAAATAGTTGATATGTAGGAATAACATTTTGAAATGACATATCATCTCAGTTTGTAGCAATAATTTTATTAGCAGAGATTATGAGAACGGCTGAGTATATTTGCATATACTCTAATGGGAGATTTATATATATGGGGCCATGCATGTATATTTATTAGATTTAGGTTAGAGTTTTTTTTTAACAGTAATCCACATCTCAATAATAAGATTTCATGAGAAAGCCATATACAGACTTGTATGAGAAAAGATCATTCTAAACAAAACAAAAAAAGAAGAAAGAAGATTTATAATTTCTAAATCATCGAGTTTCGCCGCAAAGCAAAGTTAATTATTCGAATGCTTTATCGTCTAGATTAAGTCAAAGCAATATGTAGTGAAACTATATCTAATCATTAAAACCAAGATTATGTTACATTTCCGAAATGAGCAACTCTAAACCAACAAAGACAGGAGAAAGATAACACCGTAATCCTTTTAAACCGAAATAAAAGGTTCTTTGGTCCAAATCAATGCATGATTCACCCATATATTCATGCCATGACCCATCGACAGAAAACAACTTAATTGCAGCTGCGATTAAAATTACTGATGAACTCTCATGAAACAACTTTTTTTTTTTTTTGGTTTCAGAATTATTATCTTTCGATTTGTTAAATTCAACCACAGGTTTTTTCTCATAGAACAACCGATGTGAAATATATATGTATATATATATAGAAAGAGAGAGATGTATATATATATATAGAAAGAGAGAGAGATGTGATATGAAATCATACCCTAACGCATAAATATGTATTATATATTCCTATCAGTGATAGATAGACCATAAAATGTCTCTATGAATAAATGCAATCTAAGACTTTTCAGATATTAATGAAAGAATGTAAAATTGATTTTAGGGTCTGAGAAAGCATGGGTTTTTTTTTTTTTGGTCAGCGACTGAACCGATGGTTTGAGAGAAAATGAAGAGAATACTGATTAAGTGTTTTCCACAACTTTAGTTTGTTATCAAAAAAAAAAAAAAATCCATGGTTTTACAGCTACAAGGCCAGAAAAAAATAAATGATCTACTATACTTTAAGTTTAACGTAGGCCAAAAAAGAATAATCTTCTAAACCCTAACCCAAATTAATTTAATCACCTTTCTCGTCTTCACGTTTTTCGCATAAAAAATGAGCCTTTCAAAGAACATTGGTGGGGTCAAATCGGATCCGATCCGGGTTTGGCCGGGTTCGGGTCAGAACAAAATTGAAAATTCCTCTTTATCGAATTTTATCCGACGAATTGCGGATGCATGATTTTAGGGGTTTATTCGATAAAGGAAAATCCCGAGATTGCTCTGAAATGGAGAATCCATCATCATCGGAACATGAAACTCCCGAGATTTCCTCCGTCGTTTCTCCCAATGACGGCGTTCAACGCCATAATCATGCCGTCATTCCCCAAGTTCTCGAGCTGTCGTATGTTTGCTTTCCTTTTCTTTTAGTCGTTTACTCGAAATCTTTTGATTCCATCACTCTTGCTTGCTTATGCGCTTGAATTTTCTCTCCAATCTTTCTAAGTTAACGCTGCTAGTTCATATAGTGTTCTTGAGGTCTAGTGTGCAAAATGTTTGGTTTCTTGGATATCTGAATTTCGAGTCGATGAGTCACCTTTACGGTTCAGGATCTAGCTTTGCTCCAGTTTTCAGAACTTTTACTTACGAGTTTAGATCTGATTTTAAGTTTTGTATGCTGGATTGCTGGTCGCATGATATCAGGACCTTATATGTTTAGGAGGATAATGCAAGAACACTCAGGTTAATTATTTACTTTTGCATTGTCTTGTTGATTGCAAGATGAGGTCACGAGTTCTAGCCTTTAGCTTCATAAATCTGAAATATTTCATTATTCAATATGTTCAGGTGCTAAAACAGACCGATCTTTCTTTTGCAGTGGATCTGAGCAGAAAGCAGATATGTCTGAGGAAGAAGTAAAGAGCACATTAGAAGCAGTAGCCTCTACTGGGAAGTTCTGGTAATACCACTTTTGAATAGCTATGAGTAGGCATTGCTGGTGTACTTAAACTGGCATCCTATCTTGTCCTTACCGTTATTTTATTGTTCTATAGAGTTCAATGTATTGATGCGTGGGTTTCTTTCTGAGTAATTCTGGGTTTTAGGGTCTCATCTCTGTAATGCTACATCTAGTTGACTACAATCTTGCCTTGTAATAATATTACAGGCAGGACTGGGAGAAACTAAAGGGAACGCTATCGTGTTGGTTGAAGAAGGTATGTACAGGTATACCAGCAATATGCTTAGAATAGATATTACCATTCCACATCCATCCTGATTATTTCAATATTTAACTATTGATCTGGTGCATTGTATAGGTTCTATCGGAATATCCTGAGGCAAAAATGACGGACGAACAACAAAAGGACGCCCTAGGAGAAACATACTCAGAGCTGGTTAGTCGATTGGATGAAGGTCTATATCTACTCATTTGTTAGTTTTGTTACATTCATTGCAAAAAAAAATTTATGTAGATAAGAGTTTGAAAGTGTGAGAAGAGGCTTGGCATAAGGTCTTAATCAATCGTTTTTTATCTCGTCAATTATTATCTATCGGTTTTCCTCCTTTGTTCAAATTGCTATCAAGAAAATCTGTGTGTGAAATTTCAAGAAAGTAACCTGTGTATATGAAATGAGATGGCTTGTCATTGTACACTGTGGGAAATAGGCATACGGTAAGAATCGTGTCAGGGGCTTTGCAATTCAGTTGTGTAAGTTGTTGTATGTGTCTGAACTTTTCCAGTTTTATTTATGCTTTTACAACTTTGAGTGTTCTTGTTTACCCAGAGACCTTTAATTTCACCGTTTAAAGTATGTCTAATTAGTTTTCTGTTGTTTTTGTCTTGTTTTGCAGCCCTTCTTAGTTTTGATGAAGGCCCACCATTTACACTGCAGAGGCTCTGTGAGGTAAGTAGATGCATTTGCTGGTCATGATTTACTTCAATGTCCAAGATGGCGAGATATCATGTTCTTATTAAGCCCGTCATGATTTAATAATAAAACTCACTTGTGTGGTAGTGTAAGAGGGTAAAACTCACTTATTTCCTTGAATTTATGATATATCAGGATTTTCATGTTTTACAGTTTCTAGTCGTCTTACAAGTTCAGGAGACATAAATTAGCCATATGTAACTCTTGCAAAAGTTGTAATTGTCAAAGCATGCCATTCAAGTGTCTTCTAAAAATCTGCTCCTTATTTTGTTTTAGAGTTTATAAGCTTCTGAAACTCGGTTGACATCATAACCACAAAGCTTTTTGATTGATTTGTGTATAACAGATTCTTTTGGCTGCAAGGAGCATCTACCCAAAGCTCTCAAAACTAGCTCTTGCATTAGAAAAGGTATGGATTTGAAATTCTTATCTTCGTGATTTTATACTGGAAATACACATTTCTTCATCAATTTTGTGGAAAATTTGCAGAATCTGTTGGTTACTTCTATGTTAGCCATCAGTAAAGACCCACAATCAGAAACCACTGTGGATCCAAATGCAGCAACCGCAGACACAAAAACGGCTGCTGCAAATTGGGCACCAAATGGAATTGAAGCAATGGGAGGCGATAAGGATGAGATAATGACAGAGGTAGAAGAAGCAGATGTTGATGACGCAATGACTGTTGATATGGAAACAATCGATGAACCATCCGAGACAATGACGACCACGAGTGAGAGTGAGACACCAAGCGAAAGCAGTTAAGTTTCTGTTTTTTTCGTTACCTTCCTTCTATTGATTTTTATCATTTCTTGGGCATGTTTTGGTTTATTTATCATGAGTTATCAACTTTCTCTAGCTGCTGCACAACCATCGTCGGATTCAATGGCTGCAGAGGAGGGAGATTCGCGGTTGCCTTGAACGTGTGCCTAGAGAGTTAGAGTTTGAACATGATCAGCTTTGATAACTGATCTTGAATATACGATTGTCCTACGAGAAGAGACTTTCTTGCACTATATTAGTCCCTAAGAAGATTCGTGTTTTGGTGGATTTTTTGGTTGATAAGTAGAAAAAAGGTGAAAATTATTAGCACATGAGTTTCAGTTGGGCTTTGCAGTTTACAGTAATCCAGTTGTTAAGTGATAGTTTGGGTTATTAACCTTGAATTAGCGATAAAACGGCGTTGTTTTTCTACATAATTGTGGCTTCCGTGGGAATCGGGTAATTTTATTCCCTTTTATTTACTATCGCTGCTACTCTTTGCTTAATGCCTTGATCAGATATTTAGGCGCGTAGCCCGATATTTTTACATTCTCGACGAAAAATGTAACAATGTCAGCATTATAACGTCTTAATCTTTGTGGGAAATAAATTCACATGTTCCTTATTTTTCATTTCTCAACAATACATATGTTAATATGCGCCTGCCATAATTTACTCGTTGGTAGGTGTCTCCTTACATGTTCAGATGGTTTGAACCATATTGCTTGCAATGAGAATTTTTGGGTCGAATATTAAGTTGTGTTAGCTCATTATCTAGCAATCTTATGCATAACCTATGAATCCAATAAAAAGGCCAAATATGAGAAAAAATGAACTTATATTTGTCATCAAAAAGTAAATCATGATTTCACAGGAATATATTATCTACCAAAGTTATTGGACAAAGATGACCCCGAAGGGAAGGTTCATCTTTTCGGATGATACAATTTTTCATCAGCATAATATACAATGAAGCTTTCATGGCAGCATGATCCAAAATTCAAAAGTAGCCTAATCGAGTCTAATATTGCCACCATGAGAAGATCATTCTTTTTTCTTAACTAAGTCTTTGGAGATTCTGATTTCGTGATAACATTTTTAAAGCCAAGAAGAATACATTGGCCATATATCAAAGTATAAATACCTGCAAGGAGAAAATACATTTACAAGATTAAGGTCATGGGACTGATAGTTATTGTACTTATTAGCTTACTGTGTTCTCTGTTATCTTTATACCTGGAAGAGTTAAAATAAGGGGCCAACCGATGTGAATCCAGCGGCTTTAACATCCTTAAGCGTAGATGATAACCAGTCCAAGCCTTCATAGAGCCCGTCTCCACGAAGAGCACAAGTTCCTTGTATGTGCCATTTCCTGTTCTTGAGATCAAATAAGCCTAACCCTTCACATACTTCTCTCGGTGACATGGCTCCTCTCTAATATCCAGCAGGGGTTAAAAGTGAATAGAGGAATAAGAAGCACAGATGAGAAACAAGCAAAAACCAAACGAAAATCTCGTGTTACCATGTCCTGTTTGTTTGCAAACACCAGAATGATACTGTTTAGCATGAATGGGTTTTTAATGATCTCCTGAGGAAATCAGAGAACAGATTAAGGCACTATCCAGAGAGTTTACGAAAAGTTTTTTGCAAATTCTAAGGTATACCTGAAATTCTTGCTTTGCTTTCCCGATCCTCTCTCGGTCTAAGGAATCCACTACGTATATCTGCAAGAGCATTATAGAGAACTTATACCACAGTCGATAAAGATGGACGAAGATCTCAAGATTGGCCAAGCAACAACATATTATACTGCAACATCATAAGGATAACATATGCCAACAGGGAGATGGGAAATATGAAAGTTAAGTATCTGACTGAAAGCACAAAACCAAAAGAACTATATACGTACAAGTCCATCAGTATTATTGAAGTAATGCCTCCAAAGAGGTCTCAATTTCTCTTGGCCACCAACATCCCAAACTGTGAACATAACATTCTTGTACTGAACTTTCTCAACATTGAATCCTGCGTAACATAGTTCAAATTGTCAGCAAACATAATCCAAGCAACCAAAGGGAAAATGATAGAACAATGACCATATAAAAGTATAATGTCACAAGAACCGATAATACGCCATGTATCATAACTGCATGACTAAGAGAAATTTGCAGACATGAGTCCTGACTAGGAAAAGTTGGCACAGTCTCAGTATGTGAAGCTATCATGAGATTCGACTGAAGGAGAAGATATTGCAAGTATTTTACAATTCTGATCCCACCTCTCATCTTACAGACACTCATTAAGGCAAAACAACTGCATAATTAGCAATCAGAAAACTGCGTAATTCTTGTAAAGTCTTAATAGAATGAATCTAACAGCTTTCACCGAAAATATATCCAAATCTTGTTCCAAAACAAGGAATGAATCCCACTAATTAGCCAATGAGAACAAGAATCACATCTAAGAGAATAACACAGATTCTCAAATGTTCATAAGAAATGGGCAAAAAGGCACACAGCTTACCAATCGTGGGAACAGTTGACAAAACTTCTCCTATATGAAGCTTGTAGAGAATAGTTGTTTTGCCAGCAGCATCCAGCCCCAGCATTACGACCTGACAATGACATCATCACAAAATTGAAAAGATTCAAAAACATTTCCTCATTTCTGTTCATCATGCCACACCTTACAACAAATATATGATTAGTAAAAACAGAAGATTCAAGCATCAATTTCGCATTGATGAATCTCATCAAAAAGTAATGATGGGTCTTCAAAATTTCAAGCACACAAGAGAAAAGCTAGACAAACACAAGATTGAGTTTTTTTAAGGTCTTTTCCTAACCCTTAATTCGAAACATCAAGATCAGACATGGGCGATATAAGCTATGACTAAAAACCAAACAAATCAACGATAAAAAGCATAAGATCCCGTCAAGAAAACCCAGGAAATGATCGAAATGTCACAGATAAATGCAAACAAAAAAAAAAATCGAATCTTGAGAGATGATGAGTTTACCCTCATTTCTTGATTGCCGAAGAAAGTATCAAATAGCTTACGAAAAGCTTGACCCATCGCGCTACGAAACCAAAAACCTCTCCGAAATTAGATTTTTTTTCTTTTTCTTTTTCTTTTTCTTATCGCGCTAGACAGGAGAAAGAAATCGCAGAGAAATTGAGACGACGACGATCGATTTGAAGGAGGAGACAAAGGACACGGTGAATATTCATATTCAGGACCAAGTCTCCACAACGGAATATTCATATTCCAATTGATTTTCATTTTTTTCTTTCAAATTAAATATTACTTCCGACAAGCTCTCCATTTTATTGAATATAGGAGGACTAATAATAATAATAATAATAATAATAGCAAATAATGAAAATTTTCATAATCGTTATAGGCTTTGCGGCCCAACTTACAAAAATCAAAATATGGGCGGCCTCAGATTATAAATTTTGATATATTTTTTTTATCGGCTAACTTGTACATAAATCTTGAAAATGTTTTCAGCATAAATCTTGGGTTATAAAAATAAACCTATATAATCGGATTTTCTTATTGGTCAAAAAATAAATTTAGTTAAGACAGAGAGAGAGAGAGAGTGGTACCAACCACCACCGTCACGAGCTTTATACTTGCTCGGTGGCTCATCCTCAACCATTCCCGTATTCCTCTATTTATTCAATTCTCTTTAGCCTTTGGCTACTTCAATACTTGCTACTCACCATGACCAAATCATCTCAGCCAACCAGAGACTCCCACGTGGCAGTTCTCGCCTTCCCCTTCGGCACTCACGCCGCTCCTCTCCTCGCTGTCACGCGCCGTCTCGCCTCCGCCTCTCCTTCCACCGTCTTTTCTTTCTTCAACACCGCGCAATCAAACTCATCGTTATTCTCCTCCTCCGATCGTCCGGGGAACATTCGAGTCCACGATGTTCCCGACGGTGTTCCGGAGGGATACGTGTTCGCCGGGAAACCACAGGAGGCGATCGAGCTGTTTATCGAATCGGCGCCGGAGACTTTCAAGAGAGAAATCGCGGCGGCGGAGACGGAGGTTGGTAGGAAAGTGACAAGCATTTTGACTGATGCGTTTTTCTGGTTCGCGGGGGATATGGCGGGGGAAATGAATGCGTCGTGGGTTGCGTTTTGGACCGCCGGAGCAAACTCGCTCTCTGCTCATCTCTACACTGATCTCATCAGAGAAATCATCGGCGTCAAAGGTAATTACTATACAAATTTTTGTCCTAATCTCGTAAATATGCAATTAAAGGAAATTTAGCTAAAAGAGGAAACAGAGGTTAAGAATAATGTGATTTGAAGATTATATGTGTATTTGTGGTAATGATTTGATTCTTGATAAATTTACAGAAGTAGGTGGACGTATGGAGGAGACATTAGGGTTTATCTCAGGAATGGAGAAGGTTAGAGTCAAAGACACACCAGAAGGAGTTGTGTTTGGGAATTTAGACTCTGTTTTCTCTAATATGTTGCACCAAATGGGTCGTGCTTTACCTCGTGCCACTGCGGTTTTCATCAATTCCTTTGAAGAATTGGATCCGACATTTACCGATAACCTCAGATCGAGATTCAAACGTTACCTAAACATCGGTCCTCTCGCGTTGTTATCTTCTACATCGCAAAGGGAGACATTAGTGAACGATCCTCACGGCTGTTTGGTTTGGATGGAGAAGCGATCAGCTGCTTCTGTAGCGTACATTAGCTTTGGTACGGTGATGACACCGCCTCCTGGAGAGCTTGTGGCCATAGCTGAAGGATTGGAGTCGAGTAAAGTGCCGTTTGTTTGGTCGCTTAAGAACATGGCTCATTTACCTAAAGGGTTTTTGGATCGGACGAGAGAGCAAGGGATCGTGGTTCCATGGGCTCCACAAGCGGAACTGCTGAAACATGAGGCGACGGGTGTGTTTGTGACGCATTGTGGATGGAACTCGGTGTTGGAGAGTGTGTCGGGAGGTGTTCCGATGATTTGCAGGCCGTTTTTTGGGGATCAGAGATTGAACGGAAGAGCAGTGGAGGTTGTGTGGGAGATTGGAATGACGATTATCAATGGAGTCTTCACAAAAGATGGGTTTGAGAATTGTTTGGATCGTGTTTTATTTCAAGATGATGGTAAGATGATGAAAGGTAATGCTAAGAAGCTTAAAGAACAAGCACACGAAGCTGTCTCTGAGAAAGGAAGCTCCTCTGAGAATTTCAGAGGATTGTTGGATGCAGTTGTGAACATTTAAATCTCTTTTTATTTAGTTTGGATAAATAAAAGAAGAATACTTTCTATTAATGGTAAAAAACATAGAGACGAAACATATTTGTTAAGATGCTTAAAGAAGAAGACGTCTCTTCGAAAGGAAGCTCCTTTGAGAATATGGTTTGATGTAGTTGTGAACATTAATTAATTTATATGAGTTTAACTTAAAAGACTTTTGGATAAAACAAAAAGCACACTTCTACTAACGGTAAATACAGTAGAGTTAAAAATACCTAGCATATAAAACCAAAAATACCCGAAAAAGTCTAACATTTAAAGCAAAGCAAAAGGCAGCCATGGTCCAGCGCATACTTGGTCGAAATGTGACCCACATATATTGAATTCTAACCACCTAGCTAGACCGTTTCTTTGAATGCAATTTCGCAAAGGATGCTCAGCCCTGCTTTTTGTCTTTCACTAGCCGTTGGGTCTCCATTGTTTGCAGTCTCAATTTTTTTTTTTTGTCAATTCGTCTAGTGGTTATAATAAATTTTTAATATTGTAGAGAGCAGGGTTTGCAGTTTCAATTTATAAAACAAAAGTATTATTAATACATTGGCTTTACGGCTCGAATTATAAATATATTCCAATTTAAATGAGCTTAGCACTTCAAATTATAAATTAAGATCCTGAATATTTGTAGTTTTCCAACGTAAAAATACAGATGAGCCTTTAATAGAACTCCAATGACCTACGAATTTAACCTACCAAAACAATATATAATGGAATTTGTTTTCAAGCTAATCTCTAATTAATATTGAAAACTCTTATGTACCCAAAAAAAAAAAAAACTCACATGTACCGCTAATTTTACCTACCAAAACAATATTATCGGAATTGTTTGTAGCTACTCTCAAATTAATATTGAGAAGTCCCAAGAACCACAAATTTTACCTACCACTAATCTCTAATTAAAATTGAGAACGCCCATTAACCACGAATTCCACCTACCAAAACAACATAATCCGGTTCGCTTAAGCTTTATCAAATTAATTAAAACTATCAGGTCACCATGGCCAAACCCTTTGAGCCAACCAGAGACTCTCACGTGGCAGTTACCGCTCCTACCACAGTCATCTCCTTCAACACTGCACAATCCAACTCTTTATTGAAACATATTGTCCGGCCAACATCAGGGTCCATGACATCGCTGACAGTGCTCCGGAGGGATCAGTGTTCAACTTGAATCCCCAGGAGGCGGTCAAAATTTTTCTCCAAGAGAAATCGCAATGCTGAGACAGATGTTGGTAGGAACATGACATGCCTTCTTATTGATGCGATCATCTGAATTTCTCAGCAAATTTGTTTAAAGTGGGATGATTTCAATGAGAAAACTTAGAAGAAAGATAATAGCAGTAAGAAAATCTTACTAAATTTAAAACCCCCCTGGGGGTAACAAATATATAGAGTTAAAAAATGTATTGCGCCTAAAACACGAATCACTGAGTAATAAAAACAAAAACACCCGAAAAAAGGTCTAATATTTAAAGCATAGTAAACAGGAGCCAATATATAATGATAACTAGAGAAGAGCCCTAATGTTCTTTAAATCTACATTAAACCCAATTAATTAATCAAACAAGACACTAATTTATCCCCAAAAAGATCTCTGTTTTTTTAGCTTTTCCAATTCTCAAAATCGAAGTGAGAAAGGCTTGGAAAAAGGCAAGCAGAGATACAGTTGGGGAAAATAACATCTCCTTAACCCTTTCCTGTTTTCAAAACCTACAATTACAAAAAATCCAGTCCATTGAACACAGGAAGTTTCTTCTTGTTGCAGCCTTCTTAATTTTACGAGTCCACCATCTCGTCTTGAATCTCATTAGGAGCGATAAGCCCAGGAATCGAAAGCATTCTTTGACGCTCTCGCTCTCTCTGCGCAGCTGCTTCCTCAGCGTAGAGATCTTTGTTATCCTGAGATTAATATTCAACAAACTGACTTAGGCTATATTGGTTTTGAGTTCTTAAAAACCAATGTGAATAGCTTTGCAAAAGACAAGTTAATTACCTGAGCGGAAAACTCCTTAGACTGTACAAGGAAGTCACGAATATTATTCTTAAATCCAGACGGGTCATTTCTAGACTCGTAAAGTCCATTCACAAACTGTGTGACCTGTATATTTATTGATATTCAATATTAGATTATAACCATGAAAAACTGTAAAAGCAAAACTTCTGGTTTTAGTTTTTACTTACCTCTGCTGCAGTCATGTTGGGGAATGAAGAGCTCAGTAGCTTAATGGTGTATTCGCGAACAAACGCAGCGTTGTTCGGATACGGGTAAGGTACGGTTGCAGCATCCCACAAAGGTTCCGTCAAGGAACCGCTCTCAACCTGAAACATATAATCAACGAACGCCTAAGTGCATACCCATTCCTAAGCAAAAGATTACTTAAGCCATCAAATAAGATACAATAAGAGAAGAGATGGTTTTACCAGGCAAAAAAGATGCTGAAGCACCAACACATGCAGCTTGAAGCCAGGCTTATGGAAGGTATCGGTCAAAACAGCAAATATTTCTTGCTCGATTTGCATAAAGTATGTCCGGTAGAATTGATTACAAAACTCAGGTTGCTGTCACAATTAGAGGCACATATTAGAGCGCGTAATATGGGCCACAACCACGGATCTAAAAGAAGGAAAATAAACACCAAACCTGAAAGTTTTTCAGCATTTCAAGCAAAAGATTAAGCCCAGTTTCAGCAATATTTCTCTCAGTATGTCTAAATGCCCAGATAATTGAATCCATCACTAGCTTCAGTTGCTGTTGAAAAATGACAAGACAGTAAGAAACATAAGCAAATAATGAGATGAGACTTAGAAAGAAGGCCATAAGCTCCTTCAATCACGTTAAGGTAAATATATGCGAAAACATGTTCACCAACCTGACTTGATAACTTTATCAAGGCAGGGAAACAAAATGTAGCAAAAGCACGGAGTAATGAAAAAAACTTGAGGCGGTGTTCTGGATAATCTTCAAAGTTCTTAGTTATCATCTGCAGAAGGGTGAATGAAAAGTGTCAATAATGTATACAAACCATAAGTAAGACCTCCATGTTAATTTATTCAGCCCATCAAATACATCGTCCATAAAATCTGTTACCTCCAATGTACACTGGAAAATAGCTTCAAATATGTGAGGCACGTCTTCTAACATTGTCGCCTTGTACCTGAAAGAAAAAATCAAAATAAAATCTTGCAGCATGGTGAACATCCAGAAAGATGCAGAAGGTAAACATACTTGTTTATAATCGTTGCAAAGAGTGAAAGAACTTCGGATTCCCTAGCATCAGGCACATTCCTTGCATAGTCACCAAGTACTGATTCCATCATTGGCGGCACAAATTGCTTCCCTATGTGTGGTTGGTCTTCAGCTTTGTCTAAAAAGGTTTCAATCAGCTTAAGGGTTTCCCTCTTAACAGATCTGTATAGCAAAGAATTACAATATAAATTATTCCAGTTTTTCAAACAGAGGCGCATCTAGAACTGTCTTTGGTGCATAAAGCCATCCAAACCTTAAGAGTTTTACAAAAGAAGTCTTGGAAGCATATGGTCCCCCCTCAGTAATGTTGGTAGACACAAGCTCACTGTACATTCTGGTGCAACCATGGAAAAAAAATAAAATGAACATCCAAGTAAAAGAACTAGAGAAAGAGTGCTATAACTATTAACGCTATAAGGATGTATCATGGATATACCTGTATACATTCAACATATCCAAGAAGATCAAGGAAATTTGGGGTAAGAAGTATGTTCCCAGTGAAGTAGCAGCACTAGTATTAGTCTGCAGGGAAAAACACATGTTAATAGTTAGACCTTGCAATCAAATCAACAATTATCTAAACACTCACAGATGCACAGACTCGGCTAATATAATGACATGAATTCACGTAATGAAATAATAATGCACTGTGAGGAATAGGTAAGAAATCAGACCTGTAGGATGTTAAGCACTGTACGTATCACACCATGATCCTTGAGGAATTCTACACTTTGACGTGCCTGTCCTATGATTTCTGCCCATTTCTACATTATATAGGGGAACAGTTTTAGCTAGAGATGTAAACAAAGCTTAACAGCCACATTTTTAATTAACGTACCTGGTTTGGGAGTGCCATCAAACTCTGGAGATATTCATCTCTCTTCTGAGGATCTGATTCTGCTTGGATCATATTACCAACCTGGAGAAAGAGGAACAATAAAATCACAACAGCAAAAAATAGTTCTGGTTGGCACGCGAGAAACGCATCTCTGGAAAACTTACTGATTCATAAAATGAGTGAATTTGATGAGGCTCAAGATCTTGAACAGTTGTTGCAAGGCCTGATAGAAGTTTAGATACAAATGGTTCAGTCTCTCCAACCTGATTCAGAAGACAAATTGGAAATATTGAAGGTGGATTTAATATAGCAATACATACCTGTACAATACAAATTTTCGCTTGCACTTTTGAACTATTTTCAAGAATGTATCACAGGCCATGTCCTGAAGGGAAACATACGTCTTAAGTATCTATGATTAAAAAGGTGCAAGTTCTATAGTTCTATGCAAAATGCTCAAAAAGAGACTCAGATACTAGCTTGAGAAGATTATAAATAAACCGCTGGCACCATGGACCACACGAAAAGCAACAACATGAGCATATTTTTGCTACCAATATAATCTCCAAGAACTTATAAAGATCTTATTCACGGATTTTAATAGCAAATAACCCATCATTTAATCTGAGATTCCACCTGGAAAACTGCATCTCAGAAAATATAAAGTTTGGGACGTGTTACCTGAACTCCAGGATGTGTCTCATGCATGAATTCAAACAACTTGTTCACAACCGTCTTCAAAAACCTTCAAAAACCTTGAAAACAAGAAAGCATCTCTTCTCCGATGATGTTTTTTGAGAGTACAATCAAATTTGATGGTGAAGGATTTTCATATACCCACAAGATAATGTCAAATAACATTAAATAAGCTCTCTCATGTTTATTCCCTGTAAAGTAAATCAAAGGAGATCTAGATTACAGACATGTGTAAGTGAAAAAAAAAAAAAAAAGAGAGTTATAGAGGGTTTAAAGTAAAGGAAACCATGTCTAATCCGATGATATTTTTTGAGAGTACAATCAAATTTGATGGTGAAGGATTTTCATATGCCCACAAGATAATGTCAAATAACATGAAATAAGCTCTCTCATGTTTATTCCCTGTAAAGTAAATCAACGGAGATCTAGATTACAGACATGTGTAAGTGAAAGAACAAAAAAATAATAAAAAATCAGAGTTAAAGAGGGTTAAAAGTTTAACCTTCGGAAAAGAAGGTGATTTTGATTCCAGCATCCGAATAGTTACGTTGCAATTCATCAGAGAACGTATTCTTATCAACGTAAGCCTGGATCGACACCTCCGCAAGACAACCCTGCTTCTTAATAGCTTCCTTTATATTCTGATAAATCGAAGCAGGATCCATACCATTTGGGATTGGGTAATCCTCGACGTCCCAAAACACATATGTGTTAGTATCTGCGAACGGAGAACGAATAAACAATTACGAGAGGTAAAACGATACATTCAGATCCTTACTATGACAGATTAACGATTAGATGCGCTAGTTTACCATGACAGATCGATCATATGAAATCTAATACAAATCATAGACAAACAAAGAGATACAGATAAAGAGACATCTTAATTACTTGAGTATATTTTGAACGAAACTAGTGATGTAACTCACAAAATCCCAACCAAAAAAAATAAAGTTATTTTGTAGAGATACGATTTGCTTCGAAACTTTTGGTTGGTACAAGCATAGTTTGATATAATGTTCGTTCGAAATTTTTAGAAATGAGGTTGGTTTCCAATTCTCATATTGCTCTCGTGTTGATGATGATCCGAGGACTTTTGATGAGGCTATGAAGTCTCAAGATGTTTTACAAATGGAGATATAGTATCCCAATATATTAGTAGGATAAAAACTACACAAATGGAGATAAAGTATCAAATATATATATATATATATCTCCTATATATTATTTGGGGAGTATTTTTATAAATAAACATTAAAAAGTGTTAATATTTACATCACATTGCCATTACTTCAAAGAACAAATTTTAATTTCTCATTAAGGGTATTTTAGTCATTAGTTATTATGTGATCATTTAATTAATTAATTAATTTATTTTAAATTTTTTGAAAGTAGTTAAAAATATATTATATGAAGATTTTGTTGATTTAATTAAACACACTAGTTAAATTAAATTAAATGTTGATTTAATTTTCTAAAAACAAAAGATTTTATGTTGATTGCAGTTTTTTGTTTGAAAATTTTAAATAAGAATTTATATAGATTGTCAAATTTTTCTTCTTTATAGATTCTAATTTTCGTTTTAATTAATTAATTAATTTTTTTTTTAAATTAGTTAACAATAGATTAGTTTTTATTGATTTAATTAACCCACGAATTAAATGAAATTAAGTGTTGATTTAATTTTCCAAAAATAAAAGATTTGATATAGATAACAATTTTTTTTTTATTGTTAATGTTAATGTTAGTTTCTCTTTATAATATTGAATATATTAATAGATTTTTAGTAGATTTAAAAATGTTACTTCATATCTGATTTAGTTAACATGGTGTATAATTTAACATAACAATGTAACATTGTAATTTAATTTTCAAATCTATTTAAATTATAATATTTGGTAATTAAAACAAAAAAAAGATATAATTAAAATTCAAATAAAAAATATCCAGAAATTTTCTGCTGGAACAATATATCGCAATATTCAATATCGCTAATATATATACTATCTTTCAACAGATAAATATATTTTACGAAATCAATCTTAGAATATCCTAGGTTAATATTTTTCAAAAAATCTTAATTAATATCTTAGGATGTCGCAATCTTCCAAAATTTTACTTTTTTTTAGGTTAAATCAAAGAAAATATCCTGATTTTATATATAATTTTTCCAACAGAAAATTTCCAATATTGTCGAGTATAAAAGATTGGTTTTATATTTCTCATTATAAAATATTTACGCGGATATTACAAAGATTCGATATTATGTAAACTGATATTATAATTTTCGTAAAGTTTTGGAAGAATTATAATTTTCTAATATTCTGATTTTATAAATTTTGGATATTTTTTTATAATTGCAATTTGTCTGTGCTATAGCACGAGATATATCGAGTAATTAGGTTAAAAGGTATGTTTACGATAATGTGATTATAGAATAATAAAAATCAGTACATTTCAAAATTGGGCCAAAATTCTAACCGCCTAAAAACTTTCGAAATGGGCTTGGCCCAATTGACAGCTTTAAATATAACCCTAAATTCACAAAATATGTTTTCCGTTGGACCTCTCCTCTCCTTTGCTGTTCGAGTAAACAAGAAATGCTCGAGTTACTAAATACCTATCGAATCGAATGTACGCTTTAGGTTAAGTGAAGGGATAGACCGAACCAGCTCACTAACGAAATTTCAGATCAGGGAATCTTACCCGAAGCATATCTCTGACTCCTCCTACTCCTCCTTTCCGAAAAGTGCCCCGTGAAGCCGGAAGGGGAGGAGTAGGAGGTTTGGTTATGCCATTTTGGGAAGTGAAACCGTATGGAGCGGTAGTGCTTTGGGATGTCAATGGTGAACACTTCACGGTGAATTAATCTAATCATGCCTCAACTGGATACCTCATTTGGCCTAGGCATTCTTGTGGGACTAGTCACCTACACTACAGCTCAAAACATACTTTGCATCGATCGATTGGCTTTTCTTATAAGTAGGAACGGAACCTTTTGGAGATTCCGCGCTCGTAAAGAGTCGGAATTCTCTATTTCGGCGTATGGTAGGGAGGGCCGAGCATTAAGATCCAGTCGAGACCGGACCACTATTAAATTAACTAAGAGTAAGAAGAAAGCGTTCACAACCACTCGAATAGTTAGTAATTGTCGAAATCCCTGTCGATAACTTCCGTCGAAACAATGTCTAGGATTCTACCCGTGCCGACCAGAAAAACCATATGTAAGATCTATCCCTTTGCTCGAAATTGTTTGTCTACATCTCGATTAGATTTCATCTGATCTATCTAATTTATTGTATTTTACGATCTGAGTTTTGGTAAATGTTGATTTGTTCTCCGTTTTATGAAACCTCGCAGGCCGTGATGTACGTGTCGTATTGGACATGGAGGATTATCCAAACCCTAAAAGTCTCAATCCTTATTCGATTTCAAAGAAAATCACATCAGAGTTTAGGAATGAGGGTTATCGTGGGTACTTGACCATCTGGGCTTACGCTGATGAGGATACGGTTTCGGATGAATTGCGATATGATTATCGCGAAGCAGGAATTTTAATCCGTGCAGGTGAATTCCTTTACTCAAAATCCTCTTTTTCTTTGTATATATATATATATATATATATATATATATTTGTTTGTAATCTACATCTCCGTTGATATATTATTCCAGGGGATAAAGTTGTGAGACTTTACCAGATTTTAGTGGACATGCTTTTTTGGGCAAGGATAATGGATGAACAATCAACTTTGCTGATACTCTCAAAAAACAAAAAGATGGAACAAGACCCCAACTTCTCCCGTTTTCGTAAAGCTTTGGAAAAGAAAGGTTTACATGTTGTCTTAGCACGTAATGATACACTCATTAACTTTATGGTGGAGGAGACCTAAGCTTAAAGCCATAAGAATTGCTAGAGCTTGGTATTTTTGTTAAAACTTGGGTGCTTTTTATTTTTTATTTTATTTTTATGATGTGCTGCTGCTGCTGCAAGTTTTCTTAAAACTTGGGTAAAATGTGCTGCCTCTTGTTTGTCCACTCCTTTTGTTTTGGTTCTCGTTTGTACTTGAACATCCAAGTCTTTTTACACTTTCTCTTCTTCTGCGTTTGCAAGTAGTTGAACTTGCAGCATATTGTTTTGGGTATTTAATCAATAAGCTAGTTTTTGCTGCCAGCAATAGATGATCCAAGGCTACTACATTCTGTTTCGGATACATTCCCATAACAACTATGTCCTAAATTATCAGCTTGTTCTCAAGTGATGGAAATAAAGTTCTCCCTAAATCAAGCACATGATTGTAAAGTAACAAAGCCAATACCCGAATACCAAAACCTGATTGTGAAGCGACAAGGTCAATACCCGTATGTATTTAATCCTCCAAATTATGCACATAGTAAATAATAGCTGTTTTGAAAACGGTACGCTAACATCAAAGAGACCTGTCAAAAGTCGTTCCAACATCTTTTGAAACGCAGGATCATGCTCACCCTCCCTGTCAAAATCTCCATTTGAATTCGAATTTCATTTTTTCCTCCCAAAATTGTTGCGAACTCAACATTTCTTGTCAAACTAGCTTCATAATTTTGAATCTCTATTCTCAGTTCTGCCCAATAGCACATGATCTGCACTTGCATAAGTGTATTCACAAAGCTGCTAAGTCCCTCAATTTTACCAGGATTACATTCAAGGAGTAAGAGAGATATAAGAACAGAATTTTGTTGAATCATCAAACTCTGTTAAAACAGCAGCTTCCCATTCATCATTTTTGTAGTTTTTGCAACTGTTTGTGTCCCTGTTTTTTTTTTTTCCTTGGCCCGAAGAACTAGCTCCAAAGTTCGTGTGGCTTCTTAGGACTCCAAAACACTCTAAAAGTGTATGATTTCCTCCAAGTACCTAGAAACACACAAACACATGCAAATGCACTAAAACTGTCCTAAATATTAGTTATAACATATAAAACTACACTAAATGAATACATAAAAATAGGTAAAATATGGTGATATCAACTCCCCTACACTTACCTTTTTGCTTGTCCTCAAGCAAACAAAAGCTAAGCATGGTGAAGAAATGGTAAAAACAGTAAAGATAAGGAGAGTAAACCTGTACCTTGTGACATTGTTATGCTTAATGTTTTTCGACCTTGTGGAAGTGGAATGATCTCTACCGTACTTATGTACTTCGAGCAACTCACCTTAGTTTGAATCGCTCCTTCTTTGATCCTAGACTCCTCATTGTTGACTCCTCTTTTTATTCTAAGCATGAGTTCTCAATTTGGGAATATCGATCAAAGGATATGAATACTTACTGTAAGCTCAAGACCGTCTTAGTGCAATTCTTTTCCCCTTCCTTTTCTCACTTCAAAGTCAATCGATTTTTCCCTACTTTTCTAGGGTATCATTTTTTTTTATCGATCGCCTTTTCTCTTAAGCTCTTTTCTAGGACAAGTTTTCTTGAGACGCGAACATTGAAAGTGGTTGCTTCCAATGCTCGGTTCGCTTCTATATCCTTTTTTCTTCCCTTTCTCTTCTCTTTCTTTTCTTTTCTTTTCTTTTCTTATATAATCGAAGGGAAGAAAGAGGGGAATCACACTTACTTAGACGTGTCTTGCAGTGTCTCATAAAGGTATCACATCCAATATATCTCAAGCCCTAGGTCGCGAAAATTAAAGTTCATTAAGGTGAGAAGTCAACTTCGAATAGTCTAAGTCTCCGGAAGAATGATCCTTTTCGGGTTTATTGATCCACTCATGGGTTTTCTAAATTTCTTAGTAAAAATCAAACACTATCCAATAAATCATCCAAACATTATCACAAATAACACAATTTAACAAGTTCTATTGATACCTCGATAAAAAAATTTTCACATGTTATTGAACCTATGAACGAGAAAAATAGTGTAACAATCTCTCAAAATGCGAAAAACTTATGGTAAAACTTCCATCAAAAGATGTCAAGGAAATATTATTACCTCCATAGATCGCAAGACTCCCCCCACACCTAAATCACAACGTCCGCGTTGTGAGATAAAACCGTAAAAGGGGGTAAAAAGCAAGAAAATTCATACCTGAATTCTCTTATCGGGTTCATGGGTATGATCACCTTCCACGTTTTCAAGTCCTTGATATATATATATATATATATATATTTATGTTGAAAATAACCTGAAAATTAAAACACAAAAACGAAAAACAAAAACAAAATAACAATTTTTTTTTATAGTTTATATATCTATATATATTATTATTATTATTTTTAAATAAAGACGTTTAAATCTTAATATTCAAACTATTATTTAAAAATAAACGAAAAAAGCAAAAAGATGAAAAATTTAAAATATAAACGTTTTTTTAATGGTGTAAATATCCTGAAAATTAAAACAGAAAACAAAAAAAAAACAGAAAAACAAAGGAAAAACGAAAATAGCGATAAATTGAAAAACTGAAAATTGAAAATAAGTATCAATATATGGAATTTGTTTTTAACGTCGTGAGCTCGACAATTTTACAGAATGGGCCGGACGAGGTTGTGGTGGAGGTCTGTCAGTCGGGATCATATTATAGAACACCTCTTTGTTCACCGATGTGAACGAGGCTCGTCGTTTAGGCCAATCGATCACCGTTCCAATCGCTGCAAGAAATGAGCCTCCAAAGATGATTTGAGTACCATCATCCGCCTTCATGTCAAGTATGTGGAAGTCTATAGGGACTCTACAATTCTCGATCCAAATCATGACATCCTTAGCTACTCCATTTGAACTCATTACATCGGCGTTTGCGAGTCCAATTTGAACCTTCGATGGTTGAAGATTTGTGATTCCCATCAGCTTAGCTCTCTCCATGGACATTATATTGATGCTTACTCAAGAGTCACATAGAGTGTCATCGAACTCAAAACCTTGGATAGAACACGGAACTTTGTATTGTCCGGGATCTTCTCTCTTGAAAATTATTCTAACTGGGTCTTTGTTTATAAATGATGTTATCTCCGGTATGCATCTACCCAATATCTGAAACTTTTCTTTGTTGATTGGATCGGTGAATGAGCTTGTCACACTTTGATCATGTTGTGCATGCCCTCGGAAGAACGTAGGCTTCGAGGTATTTCCGTCTTCTTCAAAGATTGGGAGAGGGGTTACCACGCACGTGATTTTCCTTGTTGGTGTTGGTGTTGGTGTTGATGTTGCAGCTTCGGTTCGGCTCATAATCATGACATATGCCTCCAAGGATGTTGTCATGTGGATGTTTCAAAATCGAAGGAACGGTCTCGGCAGGTTTCAGAAGTGCATCGACTTGGTGTGATCGATGCAAGCGATCGATGGTGTCTTCTGAGAGTGCTTTGGTCCCTTCTGCTCGATGTGAATGTTCGGTGGTCACTCTTGTAAAGGCATCTACCTCGCCTGGTCGATGTGGAAGCTCCTGGATTAGCATCGACCGCTCCTGGTCATATATGTTTATATCGGAAGAGGCTTACGATAAATGCAAGAAGGTTAATTAAGAATCAAGACAAAGCAGCTTTAGACAATAAACACGTTCCAAGTCATCAAATTCAAAAGCTTGATAATCACAATCTAACAAATTATATATCTGTTCATAGACTGCATGTGGTAAGCAAAACTTTCGTCTCCCTTGAGATTTTGCACAGAAGTTAGTCATCAGAATCAGGAAGAATCTCTGCTATCTTCGGCTTCTTATTGTCAAGAAGTTGCGAGCTTCCGCTAGGCTTTGCTCCATCGAACAGGCTTGTCAAAAACAAGGCTGACCTATGAGTTTGTGATAAAAGAATACTAAAACGTGACACATACAAACCTCGAAAACAAGAAAGCATCTCTTTTCCGATGATGTTTTTTGAGAGTACAATCAAATTTGATGGTGAAGGATTTTCATATACCCACAAGATAATGTCAAATAACATGAAATAAGCTCTCTCATGTTTATTCCCTGTAAAGTAAATCAACGGAGATCTAGATTAGAGACATGTGTAAGTGAAAGACCAGAGAGTTAAAGAGGGTTAAAAGTAAAGGAATTCACCTTCGGGAAAGAAGGTGGTTTTGAAACCAGCATCCGAATAGTTACGTCGCAAATCATCTGAGAACGTATTCTTATCAACGTAAGCCAGGATTGACACCTCCTCAAGACAACCCTGCTTCTTAATAGCTTCCTTTATATTCTGATAAATCGAAGCAGGATCGAGACCATTTGGGATTGGGTAATCCTCGACGTCCCAAAACACATATGTGTTAGTATCTGCAAACGGAGAAACGGAAAAATTCAGATCCTTACTATGACAGATTGACGATTAGATACGCTACTTTACCATGACAGATCGATCATATGAAATCTAATACAAATCATAGACAAACAAAGAGATACAGATAAAGAGACATCTTAATTACCTGAGTATATTATGAACGGATGATAACGTTCAAAATCACACATGATTTCGTCGGAGGACTGCGGCATGGTTTCGTCGGAGGACTTCGGCATGGTTACGTCAAAGGACTGCGGCTTAGTTTCGTCGGAGGACTTCGGCATGGTTTTCCTCGGAGAAATGCGGATGAGGATAGACTTTGTAATTTAGGGTTAGATTTGCTAGTATCTGAGTATAAAGGCTGGAGTTTTAGGGGGTTATTGGATGAAAGAATTCTTAAGAAAATAATAGAATGCTAAATTTTAATGTTATTCAATTTTGTATTTTATAGATTCTATTAAATTTTAGTGTTATTCAATTGATTGATTTTTAAATTCTAGTGTTATTCAATTGTTTTGATGATCATGTTATTTAAAAGAAATTTAATAGAAAGTTCCCTAAAAAATGTGAAGAATCAATTCCGAGCATAACCTGTGAATTGGGCTGAATTCATTAAAATCCTTTAAAATGTTTAGAAATCTATTATTTTCTTATTCAATTGAATTCTTTTTAAATATTTCGTTGAATACCCCCTTAATTGATGAAATCCCTATGGATAAGGACCCAACTCGAGAAAATAAAAGAACCCAGCCCAGGTAAAAATCCAATACCCGACTAGGGTCCGAACCAACATGCAATTCCTTCGTCGAGTCGTTTTCAGAAAAATCCACAGCTACGAGTCTTTTAATCCAACCTTTCGAACTGAAAAGTTGGATGATGCAAACAGGTAGTTAAGGAGACATATCTTTGTTCTTGACATAATCAATATTGTCTAGTTTTGGACGGAAACATAATGATTCATTCAATCTCTAAGTAGTTATATTTTAAATTCACATATATTTTCTGGTTTTCTAGTTCATAATATAGACTGAATATATATATAATAATACAACGCAGTACGTCAGTATGCAGGCCACTAAATTTTTTTTTTTTCCTTCTCGGAGAAGAATATATACTTCTAAATCTACTGCTTACCTCTTTCAAAAAATTTCCTATCCAATCACTTGTAACTCTTACATTTCACACCAAAAAAAAAAAAAACTAGTGATGTAACTCACAAAATCCCAACCAAAAAATATAAAGTTATTTTGTAGAGATACGATATGATTCGAAACTTTTGGTTGGTACAAACATAGTTTGATATAATGTTCGTTCGAAATTTTTAGAAATGAGGTTTGTTACCAAATCTCATATTGCTCTCTTGTTGATGATGATCCGAGGACTTTTGATGAGGTTATGAAGTATCAAGATGTTTCACAAATGGAGATATAGTATCCCAATCTACTTCCGTGTTAATATTAGTAGGATAAAAACTACACAAATGGAGATATAGTATCAAATATATATATATATATATATATATATTCTCTATATATTATTTGGGAAGTACATTTATAAATAAACATTAAAAAATGTTAATAGTTACATCACATTGTCATTATTTCAAAGAATTCCCCTATATATTATTTGGGGAGTACATTTATAAATAAACATTAAAAAGTGTTAATATTTACATCACATTGCCATTATTTCAAAGAACAAATTTTAATTTCTCATTAAGAGTATTTTAGTCATTAGTTATTATGTTATCATTTAATTAATTAATTAATTTTCGTTTTAATTAATTAATTTATTTTAATTTTTTTGAAAAGTAATTAAAAATATATTATATGAAGATTTTGTTGATTTAATTAAACACACTAGTTAAATTAAATTAAATTTTGATTTAATTTTCCAAAAATAAGAGATTTTATGTTGATTGTTAAATTAAATAAATTTTTTTAAAAAAATTTAAATAAGAATTTATGTAGATTGTCAATTTTTTCTTCTTTATAGATTCTAATTTTGTTTTAATTAATTAATTTATTTTTAATTTTTTGAAAATTAGTTAAAAATAGATTAGATTTTGTTGATTTAATTAACCCACGAATTAAATTAAATTAAGTGTTGATTTAATTTTCTAAAAATAAAAGATTTGATGTAGATAACGATTTTTTTTGGAATTTTAATGTTAATGTTAGTTTTTCTTTATAATATTAAATTTATTAATAGATTTTTAATAGATTTAAAAATATTAGTTCGATTTAATTAGGTTAAATGTTATGTTTACGATGTGATTATAGAATAGTAAAATTTATATTGGGGCAGATACATTTCAAAACTGGGCCAAAATTCTAACCGCCTAAAAACTTGCGAACTGGGCTTGGCCCAGTTGACAGCTTTAAATCTAACCCCAAATTCATAAAGATCTGTTTGAGTCGATAACTTCCGTCGAAACAATGCCCAGGATTCTCCGCGTGCCGAGCAGAAAAACCTTCAGTAAGATCTATCCCTTGCTCGAAATTGTTTGTCTACATCTCGATTAGATTTCATCTGATCTATCTAATTTATTGTATTTTACGATCTGAGTTTTGGTAAATGTTGATTTGTTCTCCGTTTTATGAAACCTCGCAGATCGTAATATACGTGTCGTATTGGACATGAAGGATTACCCTAAAAGTCTCGATCCTTATTCGATTTCAAAGAAAATCACATCAGAGATTAGGAATGAGGGTTATCATGGGCTCTTGTCCATCTGGGCTTACGCTGATGAGGATACGGTTTCGGATGAATTAATTGATGCTTATCGCGAAGCCGGAATTTTAATCTGTGTAGGTGAATTCCTTTTACTCAAAACCCTCTTTTTCTTTGTGTATATATATATTTTGTTTGTAATCTATATCTCCGTTGATATATTATTCCAGGGGATGGAGGTGCGAGACTTTACAAGATTTTAGTGGACATGCTTTTTTGGGCAAGGACAGTGCGTGAACATTCAACTTTGCTGATACTCTCAAAAAACATAAAGATGGAACAAGACCCCAACTTCTCCCGTTTTCGTAAAGCTTTGGAAAAGAAAGGTTTATATATTGTCTTAGCACTGCCTGATACAGTCATTAACTTAGATGGTGGAGGAGACCTAAGCGTAAAGCCATAAGAAACGTTGTATGATATATTCATTAACTTATCTACTATCGACTATGCGCTGCTGCTTGTTTGTCCACTCCTTTTGTTTTGGATCTCGGTTTGTGCTTGGACATCCAAGTCTTTTTACACTTTCTCTTCTTCTGCGTTTGTTGTAGTTGAACTTGCAGGAGTGAAGTGCTGCACTGACCTTTTAGGAAAATCATTGAGCTATCTAACTTTACTTAAGTCTATATAATTTTCATTAAACAAAATAACAAACAATTTCTATTTTACCCTTGAGACAATAATTAAGAAATTAAATAAACAAAATTCTTTTATTATTTCTTCTTTTCTTCTTTCTCTCTCTCGTTCTCTTTTATCGCGAAAAAAAAATTCACACCACCGCCGCCGATCCACCTCCGCTGTCGTCGCAATCGCCGATCCACCCTTGCCGCCGTCGCTATCGCCGATCCACCCCCGCCGCCGCTCATTGTTGCCTCTCGCCTGTGACCGCTTATCACATGTTGTTGTCGTCTTTGAATGGATAAAAAAACTGATTTGATTATATTTGATTTTGATTGTTGATTGTTGTGTTTACTACTCGTTGTTGTGGATTATGAGTTTGGATTGATAAGTGAAGATCGAAATTTTTAGGTTCGATCGAATCAGGTATAAGATCGAATTTTTTGTTGGTCGAATACTGGATATATAGTTAAACTAGCTAAACTATGTAAGTAAAGTTAATGTAGTTAAACAAATTAAACTAGTTAAACTATGTACATAAAGTTAAACTAGTTAAACTATGTACATAAAGTTAAACTAGTTAAACTATGTATAAAGTTAAGCTAGTTAAACTATGTACGTAAAGTTAAACAAGTTAAACTAGCAATTATGTGCATTCTATATCGATGTCGTTCATTTTATTTTTGCGGTGGCGATGATTGACATATCTTTTTAATTACGGGCATTCTTAGCATGCGGAATGATATCTGATGGAATCAGAAACATCGGTATACCATATATGGATAGAAATTGGAAACAAATGAGTTATTCATCTTTGGTTGGTAAAATATGCGAAAAGTGAAGGTAAATGAATCGAAGTTCTTGAAGATAAGTTATTATCAACGTCGATGGGTGAAACAGAAGATGATATCTTATATCGAGGATGATGAAGATATAGGATATATTATGGCTTGTAAAAGGATGCGTCTATCTGGTTTGCTGGCGTGGGTAGTGGAATGTGTAGAAGAAAACCTGGATGGTTCCCATTTATTAAGAGAGGATGAACCGTAGAGGTCAATCAAGTAGAGTTGGTGTAAGTTTTGGAGCTTGCGAGTGATCTAGGTTAATGAAGATGGAATAGTTGTTCACACATAGAATCAGTACCCTAAATCTCGGTGGAATGTTCGAGTATGTTGATAATATGTGTGTCTTACCTCTTGATTACGACAAGAAAAAGGGAAGAAACCAAGAGGTTAGATTTCCATCTGTTGGAGAAAGGAGACGAAGGACAAATACTCGCTAATTGTTTTTTTGTTTTTTTGTTTTTTTGTTGTATGTGTGTTTATTTTACCGTACACCTATATTGCGTTTTAATTGGATAATGGTTTGCTTTCATTTTCAATTTGGGTATAACAGGCTACACTAGTTAAACTGGGAAAACTATGTGAAAATTTGTCCAGTTATGTTAAATTATTTAAAATAGTTAAACTATGTTATAAAGAGTTAAACTAGTTAAAATGGTTAAACTCGGTGGTTAAACTATGTTATTATGTTTTCAAGACATACGTATTTTCAATATATATGTACGTATGTCAATAAATTTTATTGGAACATGTTAGTATTACGTAAGTAAACGTATATAGCAACATGATATTGGCAAAAAAAAAGACAGTTTATAATATTTATGTGATTATTACATGAACCTTTACACTTCCCCTTATCGTCCATATACCTCTAYACCCACTTACTAATGTTTACCAAATAACTATGTAAATCAGATAAACATGCATTTTATCATATATTATGTCATAATAAGTTGTTAAATATTTGATAAATCCTTATTTTCATAAGTTAAACTAATTAAAATTTATTTAACATATGGTTAAACTAGTTAAATCAGTTTAACCATGAAAGTTAAACTATGTTATAAGGAGTTAAACTAGTTAAAATGGTTAAACTCGGTGGTTTATGTTTTTCAAGACATACATATTTTCAATATATATGTACGTATGTCAATATATTTTATTGGAACATGTTAGTATTACGTAAGTAAACGTATATAGCAACATGATATTGGCAAAAAAAAGACAGTTTATAATATTTAAGTGATTATTACATGAACATTTACACTTATCGCCCATATATCATACATACTATCTTACTAATGTTTACCAAATAACTATGTAAATCAGATGAACATGCATTTTATCATATATTACATCACAAAAAGTTGTTAATTATATGTTAAAAAACTATTTTCATAAGATAAACTAATTAACATTTTTTAAAATGTGGTTAAACTAGTTAAATTGATTTAGCCATGAATGTTAAACTATGTTATAAGTTGGTACTACTAGAATACTAGTTAAACTATGTGGTTAAACTATGTACTAAAAACGGCCAGAAATGACGGCGAAATTGACTGGCGTATCATTTTGGTGCCACGTGGAACAAATTGAGCACTTTAATGTCGGTCAAACCGTTAAGCTTAAAATGGTTAAACTGGTTAAACTATATGTAACGGTTAAACCTAAACGTTAACTATGTTCAAATTCATAATACTAAGTTAATAAATTCATGGAACAACAAGCTCAAACTAAACATCCCAAGTTAATAAATTCATAAAACTAAGTTCATAAATACATAAAAAACATCCATAGTCTTCTTACTATTAATCATCTCTACTCTTCTTATTCTTCTTACTCTTCCTACCTCTTCCTACACCTTTTCCACCTCCTTCCCCTCCTGTGAATGGGGTGCTGATATGCTTTGACTTCGCTTCTCCTCTTTTCCTCCATCATCATCAACGCCTCGAACAATGTCCTCTATAGCTACACATAAACATACAGTTAAACTAGTTAAACTACACATAAACATACAGTTATACTAGTTAAACTACAAAGTTAAACTACTTACCAGCATCATCATCAGCAACGCCCTCCGGAACAATGTCATTTATAGCTACACATAAACATATAGTTAAACTAGTTAAACTACACATAAACATACAGTTATACTAGTTAAACTACTTACCAGCATTATCATCCGTCGGCGTCCATAAAACAATAACACTCTCCGAATCAATAGTAGGAGAAGAATCAACATAGTCCTCTATACCTACACATAAACATATAGTTAAACTAGTTAAACTAGTTAAACTACAAAGTTAAACTACTTACCAGCATCATCATCAACAACACCCTCCGAAGTAATAGCAGCAGGAGGATCAACAGCGTCCTCTATAGCAACACATAAACATACAGTTAAACGACACAGTTAAACTAGTTAAACTACACAGTTAAACTAGTTAAACTTACCAACGTCATCAACAATACCCGGAGCAATAACAACAGGAGGATCATCCACTTGAGTAGCAGCAGGAGGATCAGCAGTAGCTGTAGTATGACCATCCTCATGAGAAGTGGCAGGATGCAGAGGAGAATCCCATGTATGACGAGGAGAATCGCCGTAGGCTTCGCCATGAGTGTTGCATCGATTCCGTCACATGCAATCAAAACATTATGTGTTAGACATTGTACTAGTTGAACTAGTTAAGTTTAACTAGTTCAACCTCGACAAAATATAATCAGTTTAACAAGTTTAACTCCGATGTTTAATCCCGTTGACGACAAAACATACCCTTTCCTTCGATGAGGATGACGATGAAGATGACGATGAGGATGACAATGCCGGGGCATCTTCTAATGGCCGCCGTGAGGCATTCTTTGTGCGAGGAGGCATTCTTCTAACCTGAAAAATTCAAACTCAAGCATTTAGCAAGAAATCAAAATTAATCACTCCATAGATTTCTCATACCTTTTATGCTAGTTCAATTACTATAAAAATCAAACAAAAATGATCCTCTCTTTCTCAAACCTCAAGCAACTCAAACCTTTTCCAAACAATGACTAAAATGAAATCTAATGAATCCAATATCATGAAAACCCTAAATCCACAATCAAACTTCACCGATTATCAAACTGAGAATTGAATTGATTTTCGTAAACCAAAATCAACACGTCATGATCAAACTTAGTCATTGTTCTACCGATTTTCAACATTATCGCTGTACCAATTTTCCTAAACCAAAATCTCTAATCAAAAATCCCTAACCCAAAATCAAACATCGCCAATGAGTTCCCCATCTCCAATTTTCTTCATAACCCAAATCCCTAAAAACCCGATTTTCAAAATCAACAAACCTTAACCTTTGAAGGAGAAGAAAACGATGATGATAAATGAGAAGACAACGAGGAGGACAAAATCGGCCACCGTCGAGGAAGAAGAAATCGGCCACCTTCGAAAATCTCGTCCGCCGCCGAGAAAGACAATATCGGCCACCGTCACTACCACGATAGAAGAAGAGAAGATGAAGGAGTGGTGGAAGAGTTTGAGAATTTGAAATCTCTGAAAATGGGATCAATTTGAAATCTTCTCGACAGAAGAAGAGAAGATGACTCAAAATAAGAAAGGTTCTTTTTTTTTTTTAACTTTTACTTGAGTCAATTAAATCGATTAGGATATGTTGGATTGTAAATATGAAGACTTTCTCTGGTTTGTTGGTCATTTTGTAATTTTCGTTTTAATAAAAAAATAAAAACTAAATTCTATTTTTTCCTAAGTTATTTTGGCAATGTTGGCAACAGATACGGTCATTTGAGCCATTGTTCCAACTTGCAGCATATTGTTTTGGGTATTAATCAATAAGGTAGTTTTTGCTGCCAGCAATAGATGATCCAAGGCTAGTACATTCTGTTTCGGATATATTCCCATAACAACTATGTCCTCAATTCTCAGCTTGTTCTCTAGTGATGGAAATAAAGCTCTCCCTAAATCAACCACATGATTGTGAAGCATACCAAAGCCTGATTGTGAAGCAACAAGGTCAATACCCGTATGTATCTGTGAAATCCTCCAAATTATGCACATATGTTGCCACGGAATCAGGCTGTGTTATAGTAAATAATAGCTGTTTTGAAAACGGTACGCTAACATCAAAGAGTCCTGTCAAAAGTCGTTCCAACATCTTTTGAAACGCAGGATCATGCTCACCCTCCCTGTCAAAATCTCCATTTGAATTCGAATTTCATTTTTTCCTCCCAAAATTGTTGCGAACTCAACATTTCTTGTCAAACTAGCTTCATAATCCTGCTTGCACAAATGTGATGAGCACAATTCATGTTTTTGATCAGAATCTCCATCAGAGCAATTGTCAGAGGCATATTCAAGTACTTCTTGATGAGATATTTAATCCAAGATATCCAACTCGTCATTGTTGCAGAATACAACAAGCTCTGTCTGATATGTCTCTGGCCACTTCTCCACAATAATGTTGACATCCTCGTCAATTCCAGCTTGAATCATCTGACCAGCTGCATCCAAAACCACAAACTGGATCTCTGATAGATTCAAAACTCCCTTTGTCATCAGATCAATAAAACAACCTTTCAAGTCGTTTGTCCCTGACATGCTTTTGAACTTGAAACGTCATGACTTAGAACACTTGATTGTCTTCATCTGTCCCTTCTTACTTGTTACTCTTAGAAACAATTTATCGAGACGCTTGTAGCCATAAAGTTTCACCGCACCACCAACAAAATCTGAAACTGTGCTGCAACGGTTTTGTCCCAGAACAGGCACGGAAACACTTGGGCTTGTGATGCATTATTAAATCTGGAAACTGTTTGTATTTGCTCATTCTTGTGCTTTAACCAATGCACTCTTATGCTCTTAGTGTTGTACCATTCTGCAAGAACAGATATGACCTTCCCTCTATCAAGCTGGTTACGTTCAGTTTGTGACATGACTTTTTTGGTGACTCATGTGTTTGAATTTGAACCTCCAAGACTTATGCGACAAACTCAGCTTCCTCCTTGGGTGTATTCTGTGGCTTCTAATGAGCATTCTGTCGAACACCTTGTAGTCGTAAGGTGTGTACTTGAGACATGTTGACTTTTCACCTAACTCAGCCACTTGTGAGTGTAAATCATCAAGTTCTGAAATCGAATCCGTTGCCGGAAACGATTCTATCTCCAAAGACGCCTCTGTGTCACGAATTGATAATGTTTCACAATTGTTTCTGTCTCATTGGGCTGGGCTGAGCTGGGCCTGGCAGATTATTACTGCAAAATGACCAAGAAGAAGAATCTTATATCAAAAATGAGCAAAACCACACAAGTGTTTGAAAGGCTATGAATTTCTCAGCACATTTTTTTAAAGTGGGATGATTTCAATGAGAAATCTTAGAAGATAGATAATAGCAGTAAGAAAATCTTACTAAATTAAAACCCCCAGGGGGTAACAAATATATGAGTTAAACAATGTCTTGCACCTAAAACACGAATCACTGAGTAATAAAAACAAAAAAACCCGAAAAAAGGTCAACGTTTAAAGCAAAGTATAAAGGAGCCAACATATGATGATAACTAGAGAAGAGCCCTAATGTTCTTTAAATCTACATTAAACCCAATTAATTAATCAAACAAGACACTAATTTATCCCCAAAAAGATCTCTGTTTTTTAAGCTTTTCCAATTCTCAAAATCGAAGTGAGAAAGGCTTGGAAAAAGGCAAGCAGAGATACAGTTGGGGAAATTAACATCTCCTCAACCCTTTCCTGTTTTCAAAACCTACAATTACAAAAAATCCAGTCCATTGAACACAGGAAGTTTCTTCTTGTTGCAGCCTTCTTAATTTTACGAGTCCACCATCTCGTCTTGAATCTCATTAGGAGCGATAAGCCCAGGAATCGAAAGCATTCTTTGACGCTCTCGCTCTCTCTGCGCAGCTGCTTCCTCAGCGTAGAGATCTTTGTTATCCTGAGATTAATATTCAACAAATTGACTTAGGCTATGTTGGTTTTGAGTTCTTAAAAACCAATGTGAATAGCTTTGCGAAAGACAAGTTAATTACCTGAGCGGAAAACTCCTTAGACTGTACAAGGAAGTCACGAATATTATTCTTAAATCCAGACGGGTCATTTCTAGACTCGTAAAGTCCATTCACAAACTGTGTGACCTGTATATTTATTGATATTCAATATTAGATTATAACCATGAAAAACTGTAAAAGCAAAACTTCTGGTTTTAGTTTTTACTTACCTCTGCTGCAGTCATGTTGGGGAATGAAGAGCTCAGTAGCTTAATGGTGTATTCGCGAACAAACGCAGCGTTGTTCGGATACGGGTAAGGTACGGTTGCAGCATCCCACAAAGGTTCCGTCAAGGAACCGCTCTCAACCTGAAACATATAATCAACGAACGCCTAAGTGCATAGACTACCCATTCCTAAGCAAAAGATTACTTAAGCCATCAAATAAGATACAATAAGAGAAGAGATGGTTTTACCAGGCAAAAAAGATGCTGAAGCACCAACACATGCAGCTTGAAGCCAGGCTTATGGAAGGTATCGGTCAAAACAGCAAATATTTCTTGCTCGATTTGCATAAAGTATGTCCGGTAGAATTGATTACAAAACTCAGATTGCTGTCACAATTAGAGGCACATATTAAGAGCGCGTAATATGGGCCACAACCACGGATCTAAAAGAAGGAAAATAAACACCAAACCTGAAAGTTTTTCAGCATTTCAAGCAAAAGATTAAGCCCAGTTTCAGCGATATTTCTCTCAGTATGTCTAAATGCCCAGATAATTGAATCCATCACTAGCTTCAGTTGCTGTTGCAAAATGACAAGACAGTAAGAAACATAAGAAAATAATGAGATGAGACTTAGAAAGAAGGCCATCAGCTCCTTCGATCACGTTAAGGTAAATATATGCGTAAACATGTTCACCAACCTGACTTGATAACTTAATCAAGGCAGGGAAACAAAATGTAGCAATAGCACGGAGTAATGAGAAAAACTTGAGGCGGTGTTCTGGATAATCTTCAAAGTTCTTAGTTATCATCTGCAGAAGGGTGAATGAAAAGTGTCAATAATGTATACAAAGCATAAGTAAGACCTCTATGTTAATTTATTCAGCTCATCAAATACAGTCCATAAAATCTGTTACCTCCAATGTACACTGGAAAACAGCTTCAAATATGTGAGGCACGTCTTCTAACATTGTCGCCTTGTACCTGACAGAAAAAATCAAAATAAAATCTTGCAGCATGGTGAACATCCAGAATGATGCAGAAGGTACACATACTTGTTTATAATCGTTGCAAAGAGTGAAAGAACTTCGGATTCCCTAGCATCAGGCACATTCCTCGCATAGTCACCAAGTACTGATTCCATCATTGGCGGCACAAATTGCTTCCCTATGTGTGGTTGGTCTTCAGCTTTGTCTAAAAAGGTTTCAATCAGCTTAAGGGTTTCCCTCTTAACAGATCTGTATAGCAAAGAATTACAATATAAATTATTCCAGTTTTTCAAACAGAGGCGCATCTAGAACTGTCTTTGGTGCATAAAGCCATCCAAACCTTAAGAGTTTTACAAAAGAAGTCTTGGAAGCATATGGTCCCCCCTCAGTAATGTTGGTAGACACAAGCTCACTGTACATTCTGGTGCAACCATGGAAAAAAAATAAAATGAACATCCAAGTAAAAGAACTAGAGAAAGAGTGCTATAACTATTAACGCTATAAGGATGTATCATGGATATACCTGTATACATTCAACATATCCAAGAAGATCAAGGAAATTTGGGGTAAGAAGTATGTTCCCAGTGAAGTAGCAGCACTAGTATTAGTCTGCAGGGAAAAACACATGTTAATAGTTAGACCTTGCAATCAAATCAACAATTATCTAAACACTCACAGATGCACAGACTCGGCTAATATAATGACATGAATTCACATAATGAAATAATAATGCACTGTGAGGAATAGGTAAGAAATCAGACCTGTAGGATGTTAAGCACTGTACGTATCACACCATGATCCTTGAGGAATTCTACACTTTGACGTGCCTGTCCTATGATTTCTGCCCATTTCTACATTATATAGGGGAACAGTTTTAGCTAGAGATGTAAACAAAGCTTAACAGCCACATTTTTAATTAACGTACCTGGTTTGGGAGTGCCATCAACCTCTGGAGATATTCATCTCTCTTCTGAGGATCTGATTCTGCTTGGATCATATTACCAACCTGGATAAAGAGGAACAATAAAATCACAACAGCAAAAAATAGTTCTGATTGGCACGCGAGAAACGCATCTGGAAAACTTACTGATTCATAAAATGAGTGAATTTGATGAGGCTCAAGATCTTGAACAGTTGTTGCAAGGCCTGATAGAAGTTCAGATACAAATGGTTCAGTCTCTCCAACCTGAAAGCGCAAAGAACTGTAACTAAGATCGCATTCAGAAGACAAATTGGAAATATTGAAGGTGGATTTAATATAGCAATACATACCTGTACAATAACAAATTTTCGCTTGCACTTTTGAACTATTTTCAAGAATGTATCACAGGCCATGTCCTGAAAGGGAAACATACGTATTAAGTATCTATGATTAAAAAGGTGCATGTTCTATAGTTCTATGCAAGAATGCTCAAAAAGAGACTCAGATACTAGCTTGAGAAGATTATAAATAAACCGCTGGCACCATGGACCACACGAAAAGCAACAACATGAGCATATTTTTGCTACCAATATAATCTCCAATAACTTATAAAGATCTTATTCACGGATTTTAATAGCAAATAACCCATCATTTAATCTGAGATTCCACCTGGAAAACTGTATCTCAGAAAATATAAAGTTTGGGACGTGTTACCTGAACACCAGGATGTGTCTCATGCATGAATTCAAACAACTTGTTCACAACTGTCTTCAAAAACTTCCAATGGGCCCTTAAGAATCTTGGATACTGGCCAACGACATACCTGCAACCAAGCCAAAGCAGAACAGAGAGGTCAGACTTAACAAAACCTCCCAGATATTTCAGTTAAGTATGAATAAATCTAATGCCGCCTTAAGAAAAATTGAAAATACAACATGATAGATCTACAGCAACCTAGGCAGAAATTCAACCATAGTATATAATTCAGTTATGAAGAAACAAACTTACATGATGTTGCTCGCAATAACAGCTTTATTGTCTTTTCCCTTGGTAATTTCACATAAATTCAACAAATCACGAATGACCATCACCAAAAATCTGTTTTCCTGAAGAAAAAAATGGAGCTTAACAATCGTTGGCACAGAATTAACAATGTTGAACAAACCTTCCAGAACAAAGTAAGGAGCAGTCAAGCAGATACTGATATATCATGGAATGTTGGAGGCTAATGAAAGAAAACAATTAACATTAAAGGTTGACACTGCCGAATTTTTTTAATAAGTTATCTCAAAAACGAGTATGGCATACTAGCCAATAGACGGAAAGTTACTGCATTACAAACAAGAATATCCACCATTATGAAAAGAAAATGGAGTCAGGCTGAGCTCTAGCAAAAAAATTTACCTGATCTTCTGCCATAGATCCGGAAATAGACCCAATCGCCCAGCACAATGTGTTCAAGTTATTCCATGCCCATTCCTCCCCGCTTAATTGTTTGTTTAGCTTCCTCAACATCTTTTAAAGGAACAATCAGAAGTACACATCAGCACAACAGCATGGAACAGACAAAAGTAAACTTACATATCCACTAGCAAGTCTCATATCTAATAACACGTCCACGTTTAAATTGCAAAATTTAGAGTACTACTCTGATAGTTCACATAGATCAAGGAAATACTCAATTATAAAAACCATACTTGATCATAACTCTCTAACTGTTAATCCTCAATATATTTTTCAAAAATTAATATGCACAGACCAGTATCATCATGGTGACACTGTACCTGCTTCTCGGTATCATCATGGTCAAGGTGTGACAGATAGATTAATGTCTCCCGCATAATCTGCAATTGTTGAAACAAGAAATGGGGAAAAATCAAAGAAGATAACCAAAGAGGATTCAAATAAAAATAATTTTCTCTGACTATATCATGGCACTGCTGGTATATATTTAACATATCTGAAGAAGAGCAGCATGAACTGGACAAGAATTGGTACCTTATACTGGACAAGAACATCATTGTCCTTCATAGTTTCACGGACAATGTTCCCATTTTCATCTTCAACAATAAGTACTTCTTCAGGCTTCGCCATGCGGTTAATCATTAACCCTCTTAATTTGGACATTGGGTTAGAATAAAGTTGACGCCGCTGCATGACTTGAGAACCAAGGCCATCAACCATACCTGGAAGAAAAGGCATCTGGGAATATGCAAGTCAACGCCCAAGGTGAGTAACCAAATCAAAGCAAGGAAAGTTTACCAATACAATATACAACTACAGTATCCTCCTTGTATTTTTTTTTTTTTTTCTGGTCACCAACAGTATCCTCCTTGTATAAAAGTTAAAAAAAATGATCCATATTAGTCAAGGAATCCAACCTACCTGCAATCCCATCAGGCTTACACTTACTGCAGGGTTATCAGAATTATGATGTGCATCAAACAGCTCCAAAACCAATGCATTCCAATAGTCCAAACAAACCTGCTCAATCCACAAGCAAGCAGAAACCGTCATCTTTCAGACACAAGGCACATAAGTGCATTATTAAGGAATTGAAGCATACAACTGTATTAACAGCATAATATTAACAATGACAATTTACATACCTTAAATACTTCAGTGTCATCAACATATGATATATTAATGAGATATTCGAGACCAGCAAGTAACAAAGCGACAACTTCTGGCGCTGATTCTAGAACTCGAATATGAAACTGCAGAGATAGTGAAATAACTAAGAAATAGATGATGAAACAATAAATACTGGAAGCATTAAACACAAACCATGAACCATCATTATACATATGCAGAATTCCATAAACCCAACATGAGATATCTAACTCAAATAAGAAAAAGATTTACCTTGAAAAAGGAAGTGAAAAACAGTGCCAGGTTCTGGATAAATGCCTAGAGGTGACATAAGATAAACGCAGTCATAACCTTGATAAGTTACTCAAATCAACAGTCTGCCTTGAAACCAAGTGCATAGAAAATACTTCCAAGTGCACAGAAAATACTTACTTGTTCTTCACCACTTCCGCTTGAATATACCTCAGGGATATTTGTAGTCGGTGGGAGAATTGTCTGCAAATAGGAGAAACAAGTGTAGACCATCAGGCAAGAAGCAAGACAGCAAGAAGTAGACCAAAATCACTACGTTAACTTACTAAGAACGAAACAGAGGAATCAGAATGTCAACAAACAAAAAGACAAAAAATAAAAAAAGAAATATAGAAGTAACACAAGAAGATGATTAATTTACCCGCAGCTGCCCTATAAATATGGTGTACATGTTGACATATTGGACATTGTAGAAGTCCCCGAAATTAAGAGCTGCAACCTGGCAGGAAAAATTCGAGCCAATAGAGAAGTATATAATACATTCAATTGATATTAGGAAAAGCTGAACTAAAAAACTGAAGTGTACCTCAGTCAGGCATTGAAGAGTGAGATTCCTATATGCTGGCACAGGAAAGAATTTAAGGAGGGTCTCAAGCTGTAAACAACCAGAACAGCTATCAGAAGAACATAATTGTGGTACCAATTAACATCTATAACTTATTTTTAGTATATTACCAAAGGAGACTCAAAAATATAGCCCAAAGGAATCCAGGAAAGATAGGCATGCAACGCAGACAGTGTTGCACGTATAAGATCCTGTCTTTGAGAAGCTGAGAGGACATATAGGCATAACTCATGAATGAGTTTAAACTCACTGCACATAGAAGAAAAAGCACAAATAGGTAAATAATGAGATGCAACATCACTTAAACAAGTTATACAAGATAATATAGGTTGAAAAAATAATATTTCGCTATGCTAAATTTGAGATTCTCCAAAAGACATGCCTGTTTAGAGATTGTTTCAGCTCTTTAATTTTCTGCAGTGTCATTTCTCCTCTTGAAAAATCAAAAACCTCTTCGCTTAGGAGCTAAACAAAGGACGAAAATGTTACTTTTTTTCCAATGAGAACTGATTATGAAATCTTATGAATATTCTTACTTTCAAAATGGCCATGCAATTTTCGCAGATAGTTTCGCTAGTTTTAGCAGCCGCAACTAGATCAGGAATGAAGCTTGTCCACTTTGCCGGCCAATCATGTTTCACTATCTGTGCATTTATCACACACATGTTATGCCAGAAGATAAAATAAGTCCATGGGTTGGAATGAGTCTATGGGTTGAAACGAAGTTCATAAGCATTAGCTACCAAAACCAAATAGATAAGAAAAACTGCATCTAATAAATGCATTGGATAGGATATTATCAGGGAGTGCTGAAGATACCTGAACCAAAATGACATTTAGCTTGTTTACATAGAGCCTTTCCGATCTGAAAGATGCTTCATTACTTGAGAGCTACAAGGCAAACTCATTGTCAAAACAGTTCCGTTAACCTAGCTTCCTAGTTATATCCAGATAACAACCTAAGGCTTCCAAAAGTATATACCTGTACAATGACCTCTGAGATGTAATTTTTCATTCCATCTCGTTGTTCAACAGGCAGTGCATTCCATCTATACTTTATAACACCTTCTAGAACCTGAGAGTGGATGCCAAAAGAATATTTGCTTGTCAAGTCTCTCAACAGAACAGTTTTTATTGACAGTTGGATAAGGAAACTTGGAAGATTAATTAAACAATAACTATCCTGCATACGCATATGCCCTCGGCCAACTTTTATCTAATGAGACAATAACTTGGGAACTTAATGCATAATACTCATTGATCAATCTTAACCAAATTTCCAGACAGTTAATTTCATATCCTATGAGAAAATTCTGAGTAATGAGTATAAACAACAATGGGGCACTACTTAGGTCAACCAACAGATGCCAGAGCCTATTGTTTGCAAATAATTTTTGTTATTGTTTGTAATACAGCATATTTAATAATTGAATTGAACTAAATATCGTACAGCATATTTAAAAGTTGAATTAAACTGTACAAAGTATCAAACAATGTTTAGTAACAACATATAGCACTATGCCAGACTAGATCAGCAGATAAACATGTACAACTGATGTAAGAATTATTTGAAAGATGCCACAGAAGAATGTTAAAACTGACCTGAAGAGCAAAGAACTTGGTATCCATGCTCTTTGTGTTTTGTAGAATGTGGACAACTTGAAGCCACATATCTGGATTAGCCTGCAAATCCCGTAAAATCTGGTCCGCAGCAGCTCTCTGAACATGGTTTGGGAGCAATGCCGATTAGGTCAAGGTAACAACTCAGTTACAAATGAGGTTAATGTTTACATTGAAGCAGAACTATAAAATTCAGTAATCGGATAATTAAATAATCATAGCAAATTTTCACTTTTAAAGTGATGCTATTACAAATCAAGATATTTCACTGCCAGACGACCTCAAACCCAGAGAAAAAATTCAAATATGATTGTAAAATTAGTAGTTTCAGCCAATGCTACATCGGTAAAACAGAGATACTCTATCAACCATGAAAAGATTCATGGAGAACAGACATCAGGCGCAAGGAAACGACGTAGCGACAGAAGAAAAGGGGGCCTAATTCACCAAAGGAATATCTCAAAAACGCAGATAGAAGAAGCGAATTTCAGTAACCCAATGAGCAACTAAACCACTGTAATTCAAACCCTGAGACCCTGAAATCCAGATTACAAAACTCGAGCGGCCCAAAAACAAGCGTCTTAGGACAAAGACGTATCAGAGTGCTAAAACCCTAACAACGAACGCTCCTAATTCCTCCTACTCTTTACACCCAATCTAGAAGAAGACGAAGACAGACGCTCAGTCAATAAACAGACCCCTCTAAATATACTAATCATCCGTCCAGCCCCTTAAATTTTCCGACGAGCAAGTCAAAGAACAGAGAAATTGAACCACCTCCTCTTTAGATCCGGTAACAAAGAAGGCCGCAACAGTGGCATCGAGCACACCGACGTCAATCGGCTGGCTCAAGTCCCTTAACTTCTCAGCCGCCATGGCAGAGAGAGATGTGCACAAAGTTCGCAGTAGAATCTTTCGGAGGCTAATTAAGCCTCTCCGATAAGACTATTAACAGTGAACGAAAGAGACGAAAACCCTAGGAGAGAGAGAGAGAAAGAGAAAGGGGACAAAATCTAGAGAGAGAAAAGAGAGGATGGTTTCTACAGAGCGATAAAAGAGGGGACGTATATATATAGAGAGAGAGCGTTCTCGAAGACAGCTTAAAGTTGACGCAGGGACAGGGAGGAAACGAGTGACTTTGAAATTTGCTTTTTTTTTCATCATCTTCCTCTTTCCTAATTAATTAATTTAGGAAACTTAATTAATTAATTTAAATTGACATTTAATAGTTTACTAAGCTTTTCTGCTATTTTAAATTGTTCTGAGACCATTGTTGAATTGAAATTTTAATAATTTAGTATGCTTTTCTGCTATTTCAATTGATGGAGAAAAGGAGCTTCAGAAAACAAATCAGTTTTCAAAGATTTGAATTTACATTCATAAAGGAAAAATTCTCCTTTTCTGTGATGCATTGTTCTTTTTTTCTTTATAATCGAGAATTCCAAACTTAACTGTAAACTAATCTCCAAAAATTATCTCTCGATGTTATGATAAGTTTTAAAACCGTAGATTGTTTTTTTTTTTTTGCATAGAATTTTAAAATATATACTAAATTTTAAAATATATAAAAAATTTAAAAAATTAAATTTCGCGCCAAATGTCTATTCGCGCCAAAATCATAATTGAAATTGTAGAAAAAAGAGTTGAAATCTGGTTTCTCAATACCATAATAAGTTTTTAACAATTAAAACACTATAAATTAGTTCGTTTTTTTTACTTTTTATAGATTCAATGTTATTAAATAATTTTCAAGTATATACAAAATTAAATTTCGCACCAAAAATTAATTTTCGCGCCAAAATCATGATTGAAATCGTACAAAGAAAAGTCCAAATCTGATCTCACAATAACATAATAAGTTTAAAACACTATAAATTTGTTATTTTTTACTTTGAATTGGTTCAGTGTTACTAAATAATTTTCAACCTTATACAAAAAAAAATAGATTTCATGCCAAATATCTATCTAGTGATAGATAATTACTCTGTAAATGATATTGATCATTTTAAAAAAAAAAAATGTAAATGTCTAAACTATGATTTTGTCAATTTAAAATGTTGTTATTAGGTATGATTTTAATGCATATATTAATTTTTCTACAAATATACTATTAATGTTTTAAAACATAATTAATATTCAAATTTGAAGAAACAATTGGTACATAACAATTTGATATGTGGTGGAGATATTTTCCATATGAAATGTTTAGCTCATATTATGAGGAGATATTTTGCAGTGAACTGTTTTTTTTTCAAACTTAATTAGTAGAATTGACCCTATTATGAATTGTATTGTTAAGAAGAAGTTGAAAGTGGTAAGTGATTGATTCTTTACATAAAATCAAAGATGATATTGAATATGTTCAAACCTCAAAGGCTTGTGAAAATGAGTTTAGAAGATGTTTTTTTTATCTGTTTGGTCTTTCTTCATTCTAGAGTTGGTTTGGCATTGGACGTGTCAATTTGATGAAATCAAACATTTTCAAAATGTTTCATAGAGTTATCATATATCGTTTTACATCTAATAGTTTTCAAGTCATGAATTTGAGTTACAAGTTTCTTCCCACACAAATATAATTTAGGAACATTGAAAAATCAAATTTCTTAGTCGGATCTACTCTTCTAGAGTCCATCTAACGGTTGATATTGTTCATAGTTTACCATTCCAACTTTATAAGGACCGTCATAGTCACCAACCTCCACGCCTATGTGGAGGATAGTGTATTCGATGTCGTTGAGTGGTAGTAATTAATCTTCAAAACCCCAGAGAAGTATAAATAGTATTACTACTATATGGGTTTCGTTGAACAAACCTAAACTCAGAAACCGAATCAAAGTCCCCGATTCATATTTCGATCGCTCGAAACACAGCTATGGCGTTTGATCCCGAGCACCAACCAATCTCTTCTGCTTCTGCAGAGGTATACGATTCTTTTTTCTTTTTGCCTGTTCGATTAAACGGTGTGAGAGAGTTTTGAATTATAGTATCTAAAGCTTAATTCTCTAGTGAATTCGTAATTCTTGACTTGCCACATGAGGAATTTTTCCTTTTGAGATCTATTTTGACCTTTATCTGACAAAAATTCTGCAAAATTCTGAAACTTGCTATATTGGAATCTTAGAGTTTGTATTTTAGAGTCATTTGAATATCTTCACTTTTGGGGGCTCTACTTCAATTCTGAGAATAAGTTGAGAGGTTTGTAGACGGGTTTTTAGCCATCAACCTTGCAATTATCTTTTGACAATGAGATTATTAAACTCTAGATGCTGTGTAGTTGGTTTGTTGGTTTCAATAAATGTATTTTTTTTTTCTTTTCTTGCCAAGTTTCTGAAACTGTGTATGCGCTTTAGGTTGGTAAGTCATCTGGTGAGCTCAGCGCGGAAAGGGAGCCTCTTATTAAAGAGAATCATGTCCCAGATAAATACTCTGTGGTTGCAGCCATTCTCCCGTGAGAGCTCTCTCATCTCTTCTCCAAGTTTGGTAGTTCTCTTAACAATAATAACAAATGAAAATTTGCAGACTTATGTATTGCTGCAACACACTTGTTAACATTGCTGATGTGTTCTTTGTTTGGCTATAGTGTGTATCATTTAGCATAGTATGTATCTTGACTAGGAAACTAGAACGCTGTGTGTGGTTCTTTGCATAGCTTTGATGTAAAATTTAATATAGAACACAAATCATCTTCAGGAGCTTGGACCTATGTCTCTTTGCCCAGGAAGGTTTTCGTTTCGTAGCTAGTCCATTGATGATTGATCTATGCATGTTAAGAAGTTTCTGTTTCTTTATTAGGTTTTTATTTCCAGCTCTTGGAGGATTGCTTTATGGTTATGAAATTGGTGCAACTTCTTGTGCAACCATTTCACTTCAGGTAAAGTTAAAAGCTGTCTGAAACTGCCTAGTCCTACAATTTTGTTATCATTCAACTTTTCTAGATTTCTCAAGTCCCTAGTCACTTTTTTCAAAGCCTAAATATTACAAAGCTCTGGACATCGGACTGAGATATCACTACTAAAATACTCCGCACTTGCCAGACCATTTTTTTCCTTTGATTTCTCCTGTATATTGTTGTCACATGCATGTACGTTATTTCCAATTATCTACATTCTTTTAGAAGCCTATGACTTTGCTATCTTACTATGCTTTTCCCTTTCTTGCAGTCGCCTTCATTAAGTGGAATTTCATGGTACAACTTGTCTTCAGTGGATGTTGGTCTAGTTGTAAGTCTCGAAATTTATCTTTCCTGCTTCTTCTGCATGCTGGTCATTGCATATCATTTATTCTCCTCACCCTCTTGGATCCTTGGTCTTCTTTTCAAAGTAAAGACAAATTTGCTGTGTTAAATTTTCTGCAGACCAGCGGCTCACTCTACGGTGCATTAGTTGGCTCAATTGTGGCTTTTAGTATTGCTGACGTTATAGGTTGGTGTATTTCCGACATTCTTCATCTGATAGGCAGAAATATTTAGACTGTTTGCTTGTAAAAGAAATTAATATTTTGGATTTATTGATTTTTGGAAGGAAGAAGAAAGGAGTTGATTTTGGCTGCATTCTTGTTTCTTGTTGGAGCCCTTGTGACTGTACTAGCACCAATCTTCTCCGTTCTGATAATTGGACGGGTTACTTACGGTGTTGGGGTTGGACTGGTAAGACTGCTCATGCTTCTTTCGTATTTTCCATCTAAAAACTTGCTTATGCAGGCCAAGTGGTCTAACACTGTATATTATGCATATGAAGATGTAATGATAAGAATCCCACATCTGTTAGGAGGGGAACAAATTAATGCCTTATAGGACGTAAGGGCATCCACACTTCTGAGCTGTTGTGGACCTTGTGGTGACTACTCCCCAAGGTCTTATAAGACATCAATTTGTTCCCCTCCTAACTGATATAAATTCTTTATGTATGTAACCAACATAAATTTACCTGCCCAAAACAGTTAATGCAAATATATTTCCATCTATTGCTGAGCATGGGTTGTTATCCAAAAGCCAGTGATTAAAAATTTGTTTACCTTTCATGTGGTATGATGTGTATTCTTGTATGTGAATGTCTTGACAGAGTAAGCACATGTATTGTGACAGCATTCTTCTGGTCCTCCGTGTTATTTATGTTTCTTTATGACAAAAGCCAGTGATTAAAAATTTGTTTACCTTTCAAACTACGACATCTTTTTATTTGTATGAATCTATTCACTTCAGCAAATATTATATATAGCATTACTGTTGATACGAGAATTGAATTGTTTCCTTGCATATAGGCAATGCATGCGGCTCCGATGTACATAGCTGAGACTGCTCCAAGTCAGATACGTGGACAGCTAGTATCGCTAAAGGAATTCTTCATAGTCCTTGGGATGGTGGTAAGTTATTGAAGCTCTTGGGTTTTTTGACGTTGATTGCTTTATGGGAAGCAGTAGAGTTACTCCTCCTGTTTTTTGAATTCTTTATTCACCAAGTCAATCACATATCCCGACACAAAATTTTATGCAGGGAGGTTATGGAATTGGTAGTCTCACAGTCAATATTCTTTCTGGTTGGCGTTACATGTATGGAACAAGTGTCCCTTTGGCAGTTATTATGGGAATCGGGATGTGGTGGCTCCCAGCATCCCCTAGGTGGCTTTTGTTGCGCGTCATACAGGGAAAAGGGAATGTGGAGAACCAAAGAGAGGCTGCAATCAAATCTCTTTGCCGCCTAAGAGGTCCTGCTTTTGTTGATTCAGCTGCTGAACAAGTAAACGAGATTTTGGCTGAACTTTCTTCTGTGGGCGAGGATAAAGAAGTCACATTTGGTGAAGTATTTCAAGGGAAGTGCTTGAAAGCTCTCATCATAGGAGGAGGCTTAGTCTTGTTTCAACAGGTCGGTATAGTCAAAGTTAAGCATTGTGTTCTCTTAGAAGAGTAATTACTAATGCGTTATTGTTAAATGGCAGATAACTGGGCAACCAAGTGTGCTTTATTATGCACCATCAATATTACAGGTTTTCTTTTCTTCTCTAAGTAAACTTTCTGTAGATTATAATATTTGGCTTTGTTGCACTTGGGACACTCACAAGAGGATTTTTTAACGTCTTCCGCCCTCTCCAACATTTCCTGTTAGACCGCTGGCTTTTCTGCCGCAGGTGATGCCACAAGGGTCTCAATTCTACTTGGTCTATTGAAGGTATTCATTTTTACACCTGCTAAACTTTAAGTTACTTTTACAATGTGGTATATAGATGCACTTCGCTCTACAATCTCTGTTATCAGTGTTAGAAGTAGTGCCATTACAGACTGACATTTAAAACTGTGCTAGGACTGTGGTTTCCTTGGTCGTAAAAGAATACTTTACAGTAAGCTTTTTTTTGTGGATAATATTGCGAAGACTTTATTGGTTAATTTAAAGAGCGGCGGTCGTGTAGTTGAAATGTTTTATAGCCAGATCTCAATCTTAAATTTTCCCATTAATCATTTGCACTGATGAACAATGTTGATGAATATATATTTCCTTGGAGACCTAGCCTCTGCTACAAAGTTATTTTGCTTTCTAAGAAATAACGCCTGCCTCTGTTGTTGCAGTTGATTATGACAGGAGTAGCTGTTGTAGTTATTGACAGACTTGGAAGGAGACCTTTACTTCTTGGCGGTGTTGGTGGCATGGTATGTCCTCTGTGTCTTATCCCTTCTCTTTTCTCATCCATGTTCTATTTATCCACCGCAAATTAACTACTGTAGATTTAGGTCAAGCTCACTAAATATTCAGCTCAATGATATAGAGAACTAATGCTCCCAATATCTTCACTTGTTATTTTCAATGTCAAACAGGTTGTCTCATTATTCCTGCTGGGCTCATACTACCTCTTTTTCAACGCCTCACCAGTTGTTGCTGTCGTTGCACTGTTGCTTTATGTGGGCTGTTACCAGGTAAACGAATAGTTAATTAGACTTTTGGTGATCAAACTTCTGTACCACAACGTTAATGCTTGTCCTAAAAGTATCATAGACCTTCTAATCTAAAGCTGGAGTTATAACAAGTAGTTCCATTGGAGGTTATGTATGAAAGTGGTTCATGTTTTTCATTATATATGCCTCCAAACTTTGATCTGCTTCTAGTTGTTCACGTTTAGACATTTTGGTTAATGATTACATGGTTGGTTTTTTACTTTTCAATAATAGCTTTAAATTTTATTGCCATCAATCTTGCAGCTATCCTTTGGTCCAATTGGTTGGCTGATGATTTCAGAGATATTTCCCCTTAAATTAAGAGGTCGAGGACTCAGTCTAGCAGTGCTTGTGAATTTCGGTGCAAATGCACTTGTGACATTTGCTTTTTCACCCCTAAAGGTAAGCTACCATTCCCTTCAGAACAGAACCATCATTTGTTGAAGCTTGGTATGGCTAATGCTGTAAAAATCATAGCAAAACCTTTTGCAAGAATCTTTTACTTTAGAATGAAATGTTAATCAAGGGTTAGTTGCGGTGAAATTATATTCGAAATAAATCCTACACCCACAGTTACAATAATCATGGTTTCCATGGCTCTGTTATGCAGGAACTGTTGGGAGCTGGGATACTGTTCTGTGCGTTTGGTGTGATATGTGTTTTGTCTCTGGTCTTCATATTCTTCATTGTGCCAGAGACAAAAGGTCTCACTCTTGAGGAAATTGAAGCCAAATGTCTCTAAAAATTGGTTTGTTCCTTGCTTAAAAGCACAAAGTCGTTTACTTCTTTACATGATTTTGATTCGTACCGTAAATCTGTGAGGAATATAAAATTGCAGGTTCAGAGATAAAAATGTCTCCAAGTGTTAGTGAATCACAAATCTGCCGCACAAGATGGGAAATAATATTTCACACACAATTAGGGTTCTTATGCTCGAGCAAAACACGTGTACGAAAAATTCATGTTTTCAAATATCTTTGTAATAATTAGTAGCACACTGTTGAGAAGTCGAAAAAAAATAAAAGGAAAAACATCATAAAAGAAATATAAATCTGTATAATGATGCTCCAAAGGTTCTCGTCTTTTCTAGCTGCATGTCCAAATTCCCAATCAGTGATGCTCCGAAGGTTTTTTTTTTTTTTTAACTCAGCATCTCATTCATTAGAAAAGTTCAGATACAAAGGTGTACCACTTACAAAGCAGATACGTTAGCCACATAGAGCTATCGGTTTGTGGTGGAGTAGCAAGAACATTGTTATCCAATATTGCAAAATACATGGGGCATAATTTGATAACTCTTGCAATTGCATCTGCGCACGTATTAGCACCTCTATTTGCAAAACCAAAAGTGTAACCTCGTCTTTCCTGCTGGACCTTCGCCTCCAAGATAGTTTGCCGGAGACAGTGCCAGTCCTTTGGTCTGGTTAACGCCTTGATCAAAGATTGACAATCACTCTCTATGATTACCTCATCTAACTGGAGGTTGTTTAGACATGATAAAGCCCAAGTGAGAGCCGCCGCTTCAGCCTGTAAGGGAGAGGTTAGCTTTGGGTAAGATTTTGCTCCAATCCATTTGACAATGCCTGCACTATCCCGGAGAATCCAACCGACACCACAAGTTTTATCATTAACATTCCAGGATGCATCAATATTGCATTTATACTTGCACAGAGGTGGTGTCCACTTAGATGTTCTCCGTGGTGCCTGAGCATAGGTTGGTCTTCTTGCTTCCTCTTTCTTATTTGCCTCAAGCCATTCGCTGGCATCATCCGCTGCTTGTTTGATAAGCATGAGGGGATTTGAGTCTAAATTAGAGAAAACGAGGTCATTCCGAGATTTCCAGAGCCTCCATAGAATCCATGGCCATATTTTCTCATTCTCTACCCTTTCCTTGTTCTTTTCCTCTCTTGACTGTAAGCATATAGCAAGGTTGGAGTATATAGAGGAGTGAGGGTAAGGATGGTAATACTTTCCAAAGGGTGAAGATGCCCATACCACTCTAGCATAGGGGCATGTGAAGAGTAAATGATTGACATCTTCAATGTCTCCACAACGTGAACATTCATTTGTTTTTGTGAGCTTCTTTTTTTCCATATTCTGTGCCACAGCTATGCTATTAGATAAAACTCTCCGAAGGTTCTCAATGAATGTAGTATTCATCACTGTTTTGCTTCTTTTATTTGCGATACTTTTAATTTTCATCTTCAAAACTTAAGTCAATTAGTCAAACAATGTTCTCTAAGTGTCATATAAAAGTATACAACTAGTGAGAATGTCAATCAAAATTACACAAAGATATATCTCGTGTTATAATACGGACAAATTATATTTATAGAAAAATATCCAAAAATTATAAAATCAGGATATTATAAAATTGTAATTTTGGCAAAATTTTATGAACATTATAATATCAATTTTTATAATATCGAATCTTTGGTAACACCTAAAATAGAATTAAATCGGTTTAAATTTTTTCTTAAAATCTTCCAAAAATCGCAATCTATATCAAATCTTTTACTTTTAGAAAATTAAATCAATATTTAATTTAATTTAATTAGTGTGTTTAATTAACTCAACAAAATCTTCATAAAATCTATTTTGAACTTTAAAAAAAAAAAATTATTTAAAACAAAAATTATAAATAATTAATTTAATATTTAAATAATCACATAAATAATTAGTTTAATATTTAAATGATGTAAATGTAATGTAATTATTAATATTTTGTAAAGTTTATTTATAAATATATTCTCCAATTCATGACCGACCAATAAACGAGGATAGCGTCTGTGTTTGCCGGACCAATGAACTCAAATGTGAAAAGAATAAAATATTTCAAAATGTGAAAGTGTCGGAAAAAAGAGAGTATTCAGTATTGTGAACATAAGCAGTGACGTCATACTTAAAAACATGATTTATGTGGCAACAAGAGCTACGAGACGAGAGAGGCCACATTATAAAACGCAGGCGCATCCGAAGAAGAAGAAGTAACCAATTATTGAACTCGGAAGTCAATCGGAGATGACTGCGACGAACAAGCAAGTGGTATTGAAAGACTACGTGAGTGGTTTCCCTACGGAATCCGATTTCGATTTCACTACCACTACCGTCGAATTTAGGGTTCCCGGAGGTTCTAACTCGGTTCTGGTGAAAAATCTCTACTTGTCATGCGATCCTTACATGCGTATTCGCATGGGGAAACCTAATCCCTCCACTGCTGCTCTTGCTCAAGCTTACGCTCCCGGCAAGGTACCATCGACGAGAATCTACTTTAGTTCTCCGATTATGCAAATCTCCGGTGAAATTCAAATCCGATGATATTGTTTTATTTGTTTGGTTTGGCTTTGCATGCTTTGATTCGAGCTCGGTGAGATTATTATGCGTTTTGTTTTTCATTCTTCTTTTGGATTTAATAATATATTAATTTGTGACCAAAACAATATCTTATTATAGTAATATACTTGGCTAATCAACTGTTCTATTTTTGTGTTGGATCGTTTCTAGTTTAATAATACCCACAAAAATAAATATCTGGATGCTTCTTGTTAAAAATAAACTAGATGATTAATGTTATATAAACGGTCTTCTCCTTTAGATTGCTGTTCTTGAAGACTCTGGGAAGAAATAAGAAATTATCTCTTTGGGTTTTGCTTTTTGCTCTCTCTCGTGTTGACTGTTGTTAAATTGTGTTCTTTTTGTGCAGCCAATCTTTGGGTATGGAGTGTCTAGAGTGATAGAATCTGGGCATCCAGATTACAAAAAAGGTGATTTACTCTGGGGCATAGTTGGATGGGAGGAGTACAGTGTTATCACTCCAATGACTCACATGCATTTCAAGATCCAACATACTGATGTTCCATTATCCTACTATACTGGACTTCTCGGTACGTTATCTCAGCCTTGCTCCTGGTTTTGTAAGGAATCACTTGGTAACTTCAGAAACTGTTGAATGTCATAACCATGTATAATAGTTTGTGGATAATAAACCTCAAAAACGTTGTTTTGAAACATAGGAATGGAATTAGTTATGTCAAGTTTAAACATCAATCTAGAAGACTATAGTTTTAACAGTTTGCTTTGTTGATCTGTTTAATATTTTTTACTCCTGATGGGTTTTGTCTGGTCCTGACAGGTATGGCTGGTATGACTGCTTATGCTGGGTTTTATGAAATCTGTTCTCCAAAGAAAGGAGAGACAGTTTATGTGTCAGCTGCATCGGGTGCAGTTGGTCAGCTTGTGGGACAATTTGCTAAGATGATGGGTTGTTATGTTGTTGGAAGCGCGGGTAGCAAAGAAAAGGTGAGGATTTGATTATCATTTCCATATTTTGTTTCCTTATGTTCCTTGGTTCTCCTTCAAGAGAATGATTAGCCCTTTTACTTCTGTTTGGGGATTTGTTAGGTTGATCTGCTCAAGACCAAGTTTGGGTTTGATGATGCATTTAACTACAAGGAAGAACAAGACCTTAGTGCTGTCCTGAAAAGGTTCAATAACTACTTAAATCTAAGCGTTTGATGTCTATAATTGTTAGGATTGGTTTGCATAATAAAGCAGCAATTCACATCTAAAGTAGAAACAAGAGAAATGGATAATAGCTTGAACACCATGTTTCTACGTGTAAACCCACTTAATTGGGGATAAACCCAAGGAAACTCCGAAACTACAACTCTTTTCGAGCCAAAAAAAAAACAATTTATCTTCATTGATTGATATCTTATCAATTGTTCTTTTACTAAGCTAGGAGAGATGCTCTTCTTTTCTTTTCCAGGTGTTTTCCCAAAGGCATCGACATATATTTTGAGAACGTAGGAGGCAAAATGCTAGACGCAGTGCTCTTAAACATGAATCCACACGGGCGTATCGCTGTCTGTGGAATGATCTCACAGTACAATCGTGAGAACCAAGAAGGTGTACACAACCTATCCAGCGTAATCTACAAACGAATCCGCATTCAAGGATTTGTAGTTTCTGATTTCTACGACAAATACTCAAAGTTCTTGGAGTTTGTGCTTCCGTGCATTAAAGAAGGGAAGATAACGTACGTGGAAGATGTAGTTGATGGTCTCGAGAAAGCTCCTGAAGCTCTTGTGGGACTCTTCCATGGTAAGAACGTTGGCAAACAAGTTGTTGTTGTTGCTCGTCAGTGAATACTTATATGGGAGTAATGTTATCTTTATCCAACAAGAGTTTGTATGGATTTTCGAACCCAAGTGTGAGTTTTCGGTTTATGAATAATAGTAATTAAAGTAAATTTTAATCGAATATCAGTTAGTTTGTTATCGGTTTTTGAATCAAATTCTATGTGACTTGTTCATCAAATGTTATCATAATAGTAACAAACAAGCCCAAACCCCTCTCACAAATCCAAAAAAAGCCTAATACAAACCCATGTTTTCTAGCTTATGTTACCAAGGATGCGTGTTTAAACATCAATGAATACAGTTAGTGTTGCTATTTGTGCAACTCCTTTTCTTCTTTATTAGAGGACATCGCAATCACATATTCACATGGCTCTGTTTTGGGAGCTGGGATACTGTTTTGTGGGTTTGGTGTGATATGTGTTTTGTCTATTGTGTTCATATTTTTCATTGTGCCAGAGACAAAGGGTCTCACTCTTCAGGAAATTGAAGCCAAACGTCTATAATAAGGTTTGTTCTTTGCTTAAATCACGAAGTCGTTTACTTCTTGAAATTGTTTTCATAGGTACAAAAATGTCTCCAAGTAATAGTGAATCACAAATCTGCCGCACAAGATGGGAAATGAATCTTCACACATCATTAGGCTTTTGAAGCAACGTTACCTGAGAGGCTCGAATGCTCGAGTAAACATATGTACAAAAATTCAAAAATCTTTGTAACAATTATTAACACACTATTGAAGTTAGAAAATAAAAAGGAAAACCATATCATAAAAGAAATCTAAATTTATAAAATGATTCTACGAAGATTCTCGTCTTTTCTAGCCACATGTCCGAATTAGTGATGCTCCGAAGGTTCTCAATTAATGGAGTAATTAAGTTATTCCCCACTGAGTTACCTGCCGTCCAATCCACTTATATTTCTGATTGCTACGACAATTTCCTTCGTCACCTGGCCAATGATTTGGATTATATTTATTCTAATCATATTATGTTATACTTTTCAATCTCCATCCTCAAAACTAAATTTAATAAAAAGATTTTCTTCTCTAAGTAGTATGATAAAAGTATACAACTAGTTACTAAGAATGCCAATCAAAATTACACAAATTTAACAAGCTAGGTAGGTGACTAATGACCAAGGATAATGACTGTGTTTGACCACAATGTTACGTTTAGAGAGAGACCACTCAAGTTTCACAAAACACGAAATATCTTGTAATGTAAAAACTTTTTTTTCAAAATCAATGGCTCCGATTGATTAGTAACGCTATAGAGTTTTGGTAAAACAACTACAAAATAAAATGAAATTTGCAAACATAAATTTTGCGGGTTACTAATTATAGCCCATGCGAGATTTTTTTTTTCCTAAAAGTAGTCCAAATTCTAAAAGATTAAAGTTTTACATATGTAAATATGTAATGTACAAACACGAACTCTTGTGAAATGTGAAAGGAATGAAATATACGAAAATGTGAAAGTGTCGACAAAAAAAAAAGGCTTGAAAGAGAAAGTATCCAAATTGATGGATGACTCAGAAACATACGCAGTGACGTCATACTGGATATGAGAGAGAGGCCACTATAAAAGCAGACGCGTCCTCGAGAATACGAAGTAACAAATTAATTGAACTCAGAAGTTGTATCGGAAAAGATAAAACGATGACGGCGACGAACAAGCAGGTGATATTGAGAGACTACGTGAGTGGTTTCCCTAAGGAATCCGATTTCGATTTCACTACCACCACCGTCGAACTTAGGGTTCCGGAGGGGTCTAACTCGGTTCTGGTGAAGAATCTCTACTTGTCATGCGATCCTTACATGCGTATTCGCATGGGGAAACCTGATCCCTCCACTGCTGCTCTTTCTCAAGCTTACGCTCCCGGCCAGGTACCATCGACGAGAATCTACTTTAGTTCTCCGAATTATGCAAATCTCCGGTGAAATTCGAATCGGATGTTAATGTTTATTATTCGTTTGTTTTTTTGGTTTTAAATGTTTTATTCGAGCTCGTTTCCTTCTATGTGATTCTTCTTTTGGATATAGTATTTTTGTACTATGTGACCAGAATGATGACTTATTATAATAATATACTCAATGGATCAACTGTTCTATTTTTGTGTTGGATTATTTCTGTAACTGATAGTGTTTGATACCCCCAAAAATTAATCTAGATGCTTCTTATTTATATTAAACTAGATGACAATGACAATGATAGATAAACTTTTGATTGGTGTTCTCGAGGACTCTGAGAAGAAATTGTGTCTCTTTGCGTTTTGCTTTTTGCTCTCTCTCGTGTTGATTTTTGTTCCATTTTGTTTTTGGTGCAGCCAATCTCTGGGTATGGAGTGTCTAGAGTGATAGAATCTGGACATCCAGATTACAAAAAAGGTGATTTACTCTGGGGAATAGTTGGATGGGAGGAGTACAGTGTTATCACTCCAACACCTGAAGTGCATTTCAAGATCCAACATACCGATGTTCCATTATCCTACTACACTGGACTTCTCGGTATGTTAATCTCGGCCTTTCTCCTGGTTTTGTAAAGTGGGAATGTGGGATTACTTGGTGACTTAAGACAGAGATCATCAAGTTGAATGTCATAACCATGTATAATAGTTTTGTGGAGTAAAAAACGTTGTTTGAAACGTAGGAATGGAATTAGTTATGTCGAGTTTTAAAATTCAATATAGAAGACTAGAGTTTCAATGGTTGTTGAAAAAGGAGTTAAGTTTGTGCAATGTATTCTATTCTCTCCTTGATAGGCTTTCTCTGGTCCTGACAGGTATGCCTGGTATGACTGCCTATGCTGGGTTTTATGAAATCTGTTCTCCAAAGAAAGGAGAGACAGTTTATGTGTCAGCTGCATCGGGTGCAGTTGGTCAGCTTGTGGGACAATTTGCTAAGATGATGGGTTGTTATGTTGTTGGAAGTGCCGGTAGCAAAGAAAAGGTGAGGATTTGATCATCATTTCCATATTTTGTTCCTTATGTTTTTAGTTTTCCTTCAAGGGAACCTCTAACTTATTTTTTCCCGAGATTTGTTAGGTTGATCTCCTCAAGACCAAGTTTGGGTTTGATGATGCATTTAACTACAAGGAAGAACAAGACCTTAGTGCTGCCTTGAAAAGGTTTGGTAACCACTTATTTTGAAGCTTTTGATGTTTATAACTGCCTCGTTAGGATCTGTTGCAAAATAAAGTGGCAATTCGCAACTAAAGTATAAACCAGAGAAATGGATGTAAACATGAACACCATGATTCTACATGGAAAACAACTTAAGAGTTGGAGAAAAAAAACCCAATGAAACTCCGAATTACAACTTTTTTGGGGCAAAAATGGTTTATCAACTGCTTTTTGACTAATCTAAGAGATGTTCTCCTTTTTCTTTTCCAGGTGTTTCCCTAAAGGCATTGACATATACTTTGAGAATGTAGGAGGCAAAATGCTAGACGCAGTGCTCTTAAACATGAACGTGCACGGGCGTATCGCTGTCTGTGGAATGATCTCACAGTACAATCTTGAGAACCAGGAAGGTGTACACAACCTATCCAACATAATCTACAAACGAATCCGCATTCAAGGCTTTGCAGTGTTTGATTTCTACGATAAATACTCAAAGTTCTTAGAGTTTGTGCTTCCGCACATTAAAGAAGGGAAGATCACGTACGTGGAAGATATAGCCGATGGACTCGAGAAAGGTCCTGAAGCTCTTGTGGGACTCTTCCATGGTAAGAATGTTGGGAAACAAGTAGTTGTTGTTGCTCGTGAGTAGAACACGGTTTAGTACTTGTACTTATCCAACAAGAGTTTGTTTGGGTGTTTGAACGCAAGTGTGGGTGGTTTCTGTTTTATGGATAAAGATAATGTTTGTTATGGTGTCGAATCGGTTTCTTCTATGTCACGTGTTCAATGTATCACTAGTTTTCAAATAAATAATTAGATAAATTTCGGTTTAGGTTCTTCTTTCCGTTCGGATTGGTTTCGGTTCTTTAAAGAGTAATAAACTTAATTTTTTTTTTCAAAAACTTTAATTATGTTAGAATTTGATTTTTAGCTCGATATCTCTAGATTAAACATCATATAACGCAAGAGACAGTTGATTAATCCCACACAATGTTTGCATCGCACTTAATAGCGCAAGAAATTATGCTTATACAAATAAGTTTGGCCTCATTAGTTTTGCATTGCCAGATACTAAGACACGTCTATTCGAAATGTTTCCTTTTTTTTTTTTTTTCTCTTCTTTTCTTTCTGCAAATCAACTATATTAATATCATAGAGAAATACAAAACTAATACAAACAACCACGCAAATACAGAAAATTGAAACTATTTCGATAAAGGAGTGGAATATAACCTAGTTATCCTTTCGGACTTCTTACAGATTAACAGACGTAATCTTTTATGTACCCTCTTTTTATATTTGTTGTTGGCTATTATCTTGCTGATGAAACTCAAAATGCACTCCTCATTACTCTGATGAATAAAATGAGTTTAATGTCGTTTAAGATGATTCGTAATCATGTCTTCTAAAACTCAATAAGATATTATCTATTTGCCTATATTTGCAAATGTTTCCTCCTTTTTCATAACAATTACCGTTTAAAATTATATTAAACCATAGTTATAGAAATAAAAATGAATTGAAATATTGTGTTGAAAAATTGTAAACATATTTACACTGTTTGTTTACAACTAAACTATTTATTTTCGTTATTTCTGCTATAAAACTGCAGAAGACATTATTTTTAGGCAAAAAAACGCATTGTTTATTCATATAGCATCTTATTATTTGGACTGGTTACTTGTAATGTATATAGTTTTCATAAAAAAACTAGGTAAATCAAATAATTATCCCAAAACGATACAAATTAGTAAATATATAAACAAAAAAATTCTGAAAATTTACAAATCCTGGAGAGCCGACTTTTTCCATGTGGAAATTTGTGTATACTTGTAACTTCATTTTGCAAAGATAATTTTAACTTGACTTATGATTCTTGCTACATATTAAATCATTGAACAATGTTTTTTAAAAAAAAGAAAAAAGAAAGCATCATATTCCGAGAAGAAAATAAAATTACGTGAAAATTAAGACCAATATAATCCTTCTCCTGACCTGACGACAAATAAAAAGATTATCTCCTCAATTTGTGGCATTAATAACCGCACTAACTGTAGAGCTTATATAAGTAAGAGAGAAAAAAAAGACGTTGAGGAACCAAAAACAAACACTTTCCAAAAAATGGCGACGGTGATCAACAAGCAAGTCGTATTACGTGATTACGTAACCGGTTTCGCAAACGAATCCGACCTCGTAATCACCTCCACCACCGTCGATCTTAGGGTGCAGAAGGGATCTATGACGGTGTTGGTGAAGAATCTATACTTGTCTTGCGATCCTTACATGCGAAATCGTATGCGAAAGCCTGATCCGTTTAGCCCTGCTACAGCTCAGTCGTTCACTCCCGGCAAGGTAAAAGCATATCTACTTATCAATACGAAATTTGAAACGTAATTATAGAACACTGTTTTGTCATGATAAATTTCGAGCTCGTAAGCATTTACAATTTGGAATACCCTTTTTTCATTCCGTTTGAGGTCTGTTTGATTAACTCAAAAACAGTTGGTTTAACTACAATTTGGGAGAACTTATGTGTCTTGTGTTGTGCAGCCTATCTCAGGGCTTGGAGTGTCTAAAGTGATAGATTCAGGGCACCCTGATTACAGAGAAGGTGACTTACTATGGGGAGCAGTTGGATGGGAAGAGTACAGTGTTATAACCCCAATTCCTAATCTTCACTTCAAGATCCATCATACCAATTTTCCCTTATCTTACTACACTGGACTTCTTGGTATGTTAGTTCCCCTTCTTCTAGGTTTGCTAACAATATATTTTGAAGATTTGCACCTGTGGGGGCGTTGGTTGAATAAACTGAAACTCAAAAAAGTTGTAACTAGATAATCATGGTGATTAGAGTGTTGATCGTAATTGCAAGTATCATTAATTTGAAACATCTCTACTATAGATGCCAATAACATCGTTGTAATTATTCAATCTCCTCTGTTCCTGACAGGTATGCCTGGTATGACCGCATATGTTGGGTTTTATGAGATCTGTTCTCCTAAGAAAGGAGAGACTGTGTTTGTGTCAGCTGCATCTGGGGCGGTTGGTCAGCTTGTGGGACAATTTGCTAAGCTGATGGGTTGTTATGTTGTTGGAAGTGCAGGAAGCAAAGAAAAGGTATACACTCCAGATGTAATCCATTTCTTGATCGGATTAACAAATCCAATCCCTTGATTTGTTGAGTTTCTTTAGGTTGATCTCCTCAAGAATAAGTTCGGATTCGATGATGCATTCAACTACAAGGAAGAGCACAATCTTATTGCTGCCCTAAAGAGGTAAGTAAAGATTTGTTACATCCACAAATCAATATCAAACTCTTCGCATTTAGTATGTCAAATAAACATATTAAAAGATTCTCTCTTTTCCAGGTGCTTCCCCCAAGGCATTGACATATACTTTGAGAATGTGGGAGGCAAAATGCTGGACGCAGTGATCCTAAACATGAGACCACACGGTCGTATAGCGGCCTGTGGGATGATCTCGCAGTACAATCTGCAGAATCCGGAAGGCGTATACGGCCTCTCGCTCATTACCTACAAACGAATCCGTATTGAAGGGTTTAACTGTTTTGATTACTTCCACAAATACTCAGAATTCTTGGAGTTTGTGGTTCCGTATATAAGAGAAGGGAAGATAACGTCTGTAGAGGATGTTGCTGATGGGCTCGAGAGTGCTCCTGCAGCTCTCGTTGGACTCTTTCACGGTAAGAACGTTGGGAAACAACTTGTCGTGGTTTCTCGTGATCTTGAATGAGAAATGAGAGTTGTTCCGTAATTGATGGTGTTAATTGTTGTGACACAAACTGGATTTGCCTGTTGAGGTATATGTAATGGTGAAGTTTACAGAGGACATTAGTGGTGAGTCCTTTTGGTTCATCGTGTTAGTTTCTTCTGCAACAGAGATCAGGGTTCGAATTGTCATTATGTAATAATTTGTCCAAATTCTGAAATAAATATACTTGTATTAGGAACGCCTATTCCAGTTTTTTAGTTTGACTAACCCACGCGTAGACGTGGATTTATTTTATATATTCGGTGAAACTTATATATAATTAACGATAGCTATTAATAATATATATTTAATAAATGAAAAAATTATAATGTTTTAGTTTCTAAATTTTTTAAATTACTATTGAAATAATTTTTTAAAATTTCAAATACAAAATTTCGAAAATTATAATAAAATATAAATTAATTAACAATTTTCAATATTTTATATATTATGATATATTTGTGTTTTTCATATTTTCAATTTATTGTCTTTTTATTATGAAATATTATTAATTTTTCGTTCTTTTAATATTTGTAGTACGTAGTCAGATAATTGATTAAAAGTAAATATATATTTGACGTACATTTTACTTGATGATCATTGTACTTATATTTTCTATTTGTTAAAAAGCTATGAACAAACATTTAAAATGTAAACATAAAGTAGGGATGAAGCAATATAACCTCATATGTAACTCCATATTTTCAAGCTAAGACGCACCAAACTTCATAAGTCTTAAAAATTAGTCTTTCTAATATCATAAATATTGTATAAATGTTTTAATGCCTATTTCAACAACAAAACCAAAACATAACTACATAACATAAAATATTTGAAACATAATTATGAAAAATAAATCCAAATTGAGTTAAATTAATTTGATCAAAGTTTAATTTTATATCAAACAATAGTAGACAAAATAGATCAAAATGAACTCATACTTGAGACTAAAGTATCAGATGATACTAACTTGTTTTTTTGAAGCCATATCACATTGTCCTAACTATCTTCATTGTCTTCTTTTTTGTCATGATAAATATTTGTTCTTAATCGAACTTGTGCTACTTTGAAAGTCTAGAAATCTATATATCATATCAATAAAACGTAAAATTTCAAATATATTAATTACTTATCAATTTTTTTTTGTTTTTCAATACATTGTCTTATAATACAAAACAAAAGTTTTTAATATTCTTTCTAACAAAAATCTTCTGTACTTCATTTAGGTGGCACAAAATGATAAGATACTCTTTCTTTTGGTCGAACAACTTCAAGAACTTAGGTTTCCTTAACTCTCCCAACTTGAAGGAAACATTCTTTACATTTTAACTACAATCATCGACATACATTTTTCACATCATAAGAAATCATCTTGTAGGTTTAGCATGTTAGTTAAAGTCAACATATTTTCCACTTCTACTTTTTTTTTCACGTAGATATTTATTATTCTCATAAACCTAGTGAAACTAATAATGATCGATTATTTTTATATATTTTAACAATAAAAGTTTACATTTCTCTTACTTCCATACATTGTTTTATTTTATTTTTATAAGTATTTTAATATTGAAAATTAATACAACTTAAAAAATATTAATTAATGAGATAGCTAATTGTGATTAGATGTTTAAAATCATATGTGAGTAGATTAATGTGAGTAAACTTATAAAATGGAATATTTACAAATGTAGTGAGACTAATATGAATTATTTTTCTATGTCTCCCAACAAGAAAATATATATTTTTCTTGTTTCAATTTATTGTTATTTTTTCGGTGAGTGAGTTAGAGTTCTACTAAAATCAAACTAACGAAACCAAGCTGAACTCAAAAATAAACCAAAAATTTACATTTATCTTATTCCATATTTGTTTCCTTTTTTTTTTAGAAATTATTTTTACGATTTCCCAACAACAAAAATTTATATTTTTCTTGCTTCAATTTAATGTCATTTTTTCTTATTACAAACAATTTATTTTAAATAACAAATCGAATCAAACCAAATTGAATCAAACTAAACTGAACTAAGCCAAACCTAATTAAACTGAATCAAACCTAATTAGAAAATTAGAGATTCCCTAAAATGGAAATAACCTAACCAAGCTGAACCTGAAAAACCAAAATATCCACCCATAATTATATTGTGATTAAGATGAAATATTGACAAATTTAGGGAGACTAATATATATCTATATATATATATATTTTAATGTATTCTAAGAACAAAATTTTATATTTTTCTTATTTCCAATTTTCCATATGTTATTTTCTTAAACAGTTTACATTTCTTTTACTTACATATAACTTGTTTTTTTTTTTTTTAAATAAGATTGGGCAAACAATATTGCGGTAAAGCACCCTAATCGCGACGTCGGAATCATCGTCGTCTCTGGCATAGATTCTGTCGAAATCTACGATGGCTGGCTCTTCTGGCGGCAGCCAAATGTCATCACCGGCAGCTCCTAAAATCCTTCTGGCTAAACCCTCCGTCTCTCCAATTACCGGTAAATTCGGACGCGGCAACTCCGACGACGATAATGCCTCGCACCGCTCTCGTCTCCCTCCCGTCAGCTCTCTCAATATGCTCTCTGATTCTTGGGATTTTCACATCGATCGCTTTCTTCCTGTAACTCTTCTCTCTCTCTCTCTCGTGTTATGTTCTTCATTGCTTAACATCTTGGTCCGTTGCCTGTGATTGAATTGAAAGAAGTTGATACGAAGGTCTTTTTTGGGTGATATTTTGACTTCAGTTGCTATAATTACCATACTTAAGCTGTCTGATTTTACATCAGAGATCGTATGCTCAATGAAATCATCGTTTGAAGCTAAAAATGACTCCTCCATCTAAGTAGAGATCATAGGTTTTTTTTTTTGAACAGTTCCTTACCGAGAATACTGACTTCACGGTGGTTGGAGTGATTGGTCCTCCGGGTGTTGGCAAATCGACAATTTTGAATGCAATCTACGCCTTTGATGGGAGTTCCCCTGGTTAGTATTCATTGAAAATATCATATCTTTGGTTATTTTTTTCTATACATTAGAGTAGCAGTGTTCGGTTGTAGTCAAGAATTTAGTGGTTCGAAGCATGCCTCTGGAATTGGCTAGGTTCTCTTCTTTCAAGTTTACCAAACCTTTATACAAGGCTGTTACTTTGCAGGAATGCTACCACCATTTGCAGTACAATCTGAAGAAATCAAAGCAGCGGCAAAACATTGTACTATTGGCATTGAACCAAGGGTTTCCGCTGAGAGGTTCATTCTTCTTGATGCTCAGGTTTTGTGCAGTTGTTATTTTTGTTTATTCTTGAGTGGGGAATCATCTTGTTTAAAATAAATCTCGTTTGAATCTCTATTCCTTTTAGTGAAGTGGATGCTACTTCACAGACTGAGCTTTGGTTTCTCATCATTGTTCTCCAATTCTGTTCTGCAGCCTGTTTTCAGTCCATCCATATTGGCTGAGATAATCAGACCTGATAGTTCATCCTCGGTACCAGTCTTAGGAAGTGACTCTCTGTCGGCTGAGTTGGCTCACGAAATCATGTGCATCCAGGTAACTTGGAGACGTGACAGAGACATATAACTTGATCAATGTTTCAGCAGTTCACTTATTGGATCTTGTAACTTTCTCCCACTATTTTATTTGTATATGCTTTCCTTTCCGTAGAGATGGTGTTGCTCCTGGTGTTGTGTATTTAATTGGGGTAGAGATCTAATCTAATTGTTTTCATTTTGCGCTGGTGCAAGGAACAATTCTAGCTTGGTGTCCTCTTAGCATCCATATGTCACGTATTGCTGGTGGTATCTGAAGGAGTTCATGAAGAGAACATGTGGCATCTGATGTCAACGGTATTCTCTATCTTAACCTTTTTTTACATATTATTACATCTTAGATGATGGTGGTTCTCTATGAAAACAAGTTATCAGGCAAAAAGGTCTCTGTTTTTCATGCTATTGTAGTTCATATTACGGATAGAGGTAACAAAACAATGTGACATATCATTAGGAGCAGACACCTATCTAATTTACCTTTAAGCAAATACTATGTTCCAGCTGGTGATGTTCCACCATACTTGGTAAAATCACATATGAATAGTTAGTGAACACGGATATTAGTTGTGTAGTGTCCTTTATACATATTCAGGACTTTTAGACTGGAAAATCTGAAAACCACTCAAACTAATTTATAAGTATCTAAATATATAGGGTCATTTGCATAAAGCTGGAACCATGCAAATTCTGTTCCTAGCAAATGATGCAGAAATGCATGTGTGGTAGAGGATCGCTTTACAGGTTTTCATGAATCATTGTTCACATGATAATGCAACTTCCCTTTTGTCTGCAGGTGGATTTGTTAAAGCATGCAATACCTGATCCATCTTCACCCGCACTTTCCCGTCTACAGATTTATGAGATTGGGCCTGAAATGGAATATAAGGACAAATTAGCTGAGGGAAATGAATATATGGCCACTCCCATATTTGTGCACTCAAAGTGAGTCTCATTTATATTTGTGTCTTGATTTTATATCACCATAAAATAAAATTCTATAGCCTTCTGAACTGATGCACTATCCTTCTATTGCTTGTTTGAGTCGATAATGTTTTTAAAGTCTGTTAATTGAATGTGATTCTAGTTAGCTTTTGCTGAATAATGTGTTTTACTTGGAAAAAATATAATTTTAGATGACAACGCTATGTATTATCAGCTTACCACTAGTCCTATTTCATCTTTGCAGGATTCAGGATCAAGATCTTTCTCCAAAGAATGTCTTGCAACTAAGAAACGCACTGGCGCAGTATTTCGAGTCGAGTTCGTTCAGGATAGGAAGAAATGGGTCGGAGTTAGCTGAGCCAGTTTGTTTTGTGGTTCCGTCTAAAAGCTCGAGAAACGAGCACGAGAGTTATCAATTAGCAATGTGGAAACTAAGGGATCAGGTCACACTCTCTCCCTCTTCATTCTTCCCTTTCTATCTCTCGGACTTGTGTATTATCCACGCATGTGCCCATTTATCCACATGAACACGATCAAGAACTAGCGTTTGGGCTCATGTTAAATGTACCACACCATATGGTTGACTCTGCACAACCTAAGTGTCCCTTGAGACGTTTTGTGTGCACCCGATGGGGTCTATTCATTAAAAGGCTAGTTTGTTCATCTCAGGTTTTGTCTTCTAAGTCTACGTCCTTTTCAAGACCAGTTTCCGAACGCGAGTGGCTGAAAAACTCAGCTAAGATATGGGAGATGGTGAAGAATTCTCCGATCATTGCAGAGTACGGTAGGGCCCTTCAAAGTTCTGGTATGTTTAGGAGGTAGTAGACCTTCACTTCTAATCAATGTCTCCATATTCTCGTTTGTTGTTCACCAGACTTGCCTTCTCTGTAGTTATTGAACTTTGAAATGATGCGAGACTTTTTTTCCAAGTTCTTACAGAATAGTGTGTCATGAATACTATATTATAGCAAAATCTCTCGGTTCCTTACATTCTCCCTCTCACTCTGTTCATTCTTTTCTTTTTCTTTTTTTGGTTAAAAATGAATTTTATATTATGGGGTTTAAATACAACCCGCATAACTATATATATCTTCAAATGCTAATTAGTTTTTTCTTTGAAAGATTAGCAAGAACTCATTCAGACGAGAAGTGATTTATTTAGTGACGTAAACTTAATTTATCGAATTGTGACAGGAAGCATTTCGTCGAACAACTTAAATGCCAACATAAACAAGTTTACTCAACAACGTATTTTATCAAGTTAACCGTTGAGTTCTAAACAAGCCAAACGCTTGGTTGGCTCTGAAAGAAAAGAAAACGCAGAGTTTGCAAAAACAAACCAAAAGGCAAAGCCAAAAACATTTGAAGCTAGAGTGGGTCTTCTTCTGTGTCTTGTTCAATCGATTTCTGATATCCATAAATTCTGAATTCTAGAACAAAATAATCCAATCTACGGATTTGTGTTAGAGAGTGTAAGTAAACAAATACTCTCTCTCTTTCTCTCACTCTCTCGCTCGCTGTTCCTTGCGTTCCTATGTATCATCAAAACCACATATTATTCTATTTGTCGAATTCCCAAATGACTCCTCCATCTTCTTTGACTTTCTTGTTGATCCAAGCTTCAATAATCATACCAGCACCGATCCCGCCAAGGATGAAACTTCCGTAGTAGGCAAGAGCTCTCGGCCATGGCTTTCGCGGGAGGAAGTAAGCTTCGTATTTCTCTTCAAGTCCCCTCGGCATCTGTTTTCTCGCTCTCGTCACCATTTTAACACCACCATTTGGCTTCTTCGTCTTCTCGTTTTCACTCGTCCCCCATTCTTCTCCTTTCCATGGATCCTTGGCCTCTTCACTTGCCATCTTGATTGAAGATTTAGAACCCTAAGAAATCTCAATTCCAGTTTCAACTGTGTCAAAGATTTGATCTAGATGCTGAATTAGGGCAGTGTCACCGCCTCTTCAGATATTTTATCACAAAAATGAAAATCCTTGAGGCCCAGTAAAGCCCATTTTAATACCGAATTGGTTTGGACTTTAGATTCTTCTACGCACGTGCAATTAAAAACATTCAACGCAGCGTTGAGAACTTTTTCTTCTTCTCTTTTCCTTTAATTTCGTAGACGCATATCGTCGAACAAGTTGAAGGCAACGTTGACTACAACACAACATCTCACCTGTTCAACAATCTAAATCGATCGCGAACTTACACTCTGTTCAACAAAAATCTGGTTCGAATCTGTTAATTCTTCTCGTTTTTTTTTTCCCCTTCTTAAACGCATAAAACCAGTCTATTAATTACAACTTAAAAGCAACATTACAATGTTCGTCATAGTCCACGAAAGCCTTAAGCCTTAAAACCAGTCTATTCTCGTTTCTTTAGATAACCTTTTGTATATCAGATTTTTTCTTTTACTGTGAAAAAATCAACATTTTCAGTTACGAGGATCTGATTGTAGATTTCAGCAATTATTAGGCATGGAGTCAGAATTGATACTTCATGAAGGCGGGTGCCATTGTGGTAAAATCAAATGGACAGTTAAAGCATCAAGAAGAGTGGTGGCTTGGAGCTGCAACTGCACAGATTGTTCAATGAGAGGCAACGTTCATTTCATTGTTCCTTCAAGCTGCTTTGAACTTCTTGATGATTCCAAAGATTTCATCACCACTTACACTTTTGGGACTCACACTGCCAAGCATACCTTCTGCAAGGTCTGTGGGATCACATCGTTTTATACCCCGAGGTCTAACCCCGATGGAGTTGCAGTCACGGTTAAGTGCGTCAAGTCGGGGACACTGGATCATGTCGAGATCAAAAGTTTTGATGGTCACAACTGGGAAATGTCTCACAAAAATACCGATATTGCCTTGTTTTCCAAAGAGGAATGATAAGATCAACTCAAGATTTTAATGGCCAAGAAGAAAATAATCTAAAGCAGTAATCAAAATCTCACCTTTAGAATCACACTGGTTGAAACTATTTGGAAATCAGAAGCGCTTTTTTTTTCCTAAACCCTTTTGAGAATAATGCTCAGGGTATTGAATTTTGAGTTGTTCAAATCTACACCTGTAGATACCTCTGTTGATGATAAGTTTATATGATTTCATTTCTTGTTACCTGTATCGGTTCCAGCTAGTTTTTTTCTCTGTTGATGCTCCGCGACTTTGTAATCAATGACCTCTCTGAAAAGGTTTGCGTCCAATAAGCAGTTTGCGCTTCCATACACAGCAGCTTGAACACTCGCCATCAATTTCGCGATTTCTCTACCTGAAAACCCTTTTGTTTTGGCAGCAGCTTCCTTCAGGAGATCCTCAGGAATGCCTTTTATCTCAATCTTCTGCTGCTCTTTTTTGAAAAGTCTTTGGAGCAAACCCGGTTTTTTTAGATTAGCTTTAGATATGTACTTGTCTAGGTAGAGGTTTAGAAGCTTGAAGCGTTCTTCTTCTCCAGGCAAGGGGAACTCAAGAGTCTCATCGACACGGTCAGACACTGCAGAGTCTAGATCACCAGGTCTATTTGTGGCAAGCGCTAAGACTATATCTTTGGACTGGTCACCCGTGCGGAAGAGAAGTGCATTTAGTGCACTCCTTTGGGCTTCGCTCATGTATGTTTTGTTCCGCCTGTCGAATTTGCAATCAATTCAACACATTAATAACTAAAACCACTGAGTTAAGATTAATTATCATCAGCATTGGATTTGCGCTTACTCGCACAGAAATGCATCGGCTTCATCGATGAAAAGCAACAAGCCTCTCTTAGATTTTTTGGACCAGTCAAACAGTTGGTGTATCTTTGTAACAGCCTGAGCCCCAAGTGGAGCAACATCTCCACCCGTCATCAACGCATAATCTAGACCCTGAATGGTAGCAAATCAAGGAAGAGAGTGATTATCGAAGTAACAAGCCTGAGATTCTGCAATTTTAATGCCCATGAGTAACCTAAAACTAAGATCTCAATTTGAAGAATGCATCTATTCTTCATACCTGATATAATAATTATAAGCATTAGAAATGAAGAGAACACATACAGATTTACGAGCCAGCTCTCGGGCAGCCATTGTCTTCCCTGTTCCTGGTGGACCGTAGAAAAGCATATTTCGGAAAGGTGCTTGGTGGGCTTTTGTGTTGGCAGTTGCATTGGCTAGCTGTTCGATTCTCTTCTGAAGAGAAGGATGCAAAATAACATCACCAAACCCTTTTCCATTTTTGGATGTAGACTCCTTAGCACCGACCCGTAACGTGGAAAAGGCACGAGAAACCGAACCAGACCAAGGGTACTTTCCTCTCGATGATTCTCTAATTAGAGAAGGTTGTCCTAATATTCTATCCACGTAGCTCCAGATAACCTTGGCACCTTCTCTGCAACAAGCAATTTATATGATTCCATTAACAACAAGGACTCATGACTGGAACCAATTTTTTTAGTCTTTACCTCGTTGTGTAGATCCCAGCTGCAAGAGCGGTTAGACCTCCAACAGCAACAACCAGCTTATTTTGATCCGTTAGAATGGTACGCAAGCCCCCTAGGAAAATGGATAAAGTGTTAATCATTTATTGAAAAGGTAATCATAAAAGTATTTGATTAGGACATCCAAAAATCTGCCCAAAAGTATGGAAAACAACCTATAAATGGAGAAGGTCATATGCCTATTATACTCACAAGTTACCTATTAGACTAATATAATTGATGTACTGATTAATTAATTAATTAAAACACTAAGGTAAAACTGCCAAAGAGAAGCTTCCACGACAACAGACAACTTAATCAAACGATAGAGAGATACTATTTATCACTAATGTCAGACCTCCAATATGATCGAATGTAGTATTAATGGCAGAAACCCATTTCTCTCTTTCTGCATTTGCACGATCAACAAGCATTCTCCTGTTGACATCTTCAGAAAGCTTTGATTCACGGGCTCTCCCTTCAGCTTCTGCCATAGCTTTGACCCTGATTGTCTCACGTTCAATCTCAGCTTTCTCCCTCTCTGTTTGTCGTCTCTGTGCTTGAATCTCTTCCTCAGTAGCTCGTCGAGCTACTTCCCGCCTAATTGCTGATTCTTCTTGCATTTTCACAAGTTCTTGATTTCTTGTTCTCTGAGCCTCATTCTCAGCCTGTAACAAGATACATAGCATAAGTTGTTAGAGAGAATAAAGTTCCCGATGTTAAATTAATAAAAAAAAAGTACAGGATCGCATGCCTGCATCCTTTTTTTTGCTAACTCATCTTCATAGCGGGCCATCTGTGATTTTGTTTGTGCTTGGTGCTGAGCAAGTTTCTTCTGTTCCTCGTATATTACCCTTTGCCTCTCCTGTGAAATGGAAGATGTCAAGAACATAATTTTAAAAACAAGAATTAATAATTGATGCAGAAAAACTGTAACAGCAATGGATATAGTTACAACGCTGCTGCAAAGTCAATTTTGGTAGGTAACCAGAGAGTTGTAAAAACATATATACGGTATAAGTAACTAAAACACAAATATATATATACACATCTTGAGAAAGCCTAAGTAGGTACTACATAGTCAGACCATATAATCAAAATATATTGACAATGAACTTAAGAGTTAGTTAATCTTACAGCTTCAGCTTGGGATTGCATAGCTTTAAACTCTTGCGCCTTAGCAGTAAACTCAGCTTGCCTCGTCTCTTCTTGTGTCTTAATACTTTCAAATACCTACCAGAAACCAAACATTCATCAACTGTAAGGCCAAGCATAACTGACTTAACATCCATCCCAGAATTCTACCATAGAAAGCTTTTTAGCTCAAACCTAACTTTCATTAGCTCTTCATCATACAAATTACAACTACCCAGCAAAAGATCATTTCACAGCCTTAATTCTTTCATAAACGAAGAAACCGTATACACAACTCTTATCTACTTGAGAGTCTCTTATTAGATCTATGTACAGCTTCTACAAATTACAGAATTCGGTTATTTCTTAAGACCTTTTTGGCATGAGCTGAGTTGTTTATCCCCTTCAAGGCCTTTGCTCCACGCTCCAACGCTTCCGGATCAAATCCAGACGAAGTTGTTCTCGGGTTATTGTTCCGAATCCGTGGAGGAGCATCAGATTCTTCGCTAGCAACAGACGGTTCTTTCCCAGATGCCGACGCCGGCGCAGTAGAACCTTGCTGCTGAGGAATCGAAGCAGACGGAGAAGTGGAGAAGCCAGAGAAGGTGAAAGGACCATCAGCAGCAGCGAATTTCGACTGGGAAAGAGAAGCGGAGGCTGCTAGGGCTGATATCACACCCATCACACTTTTCTGAGCCATTTTTTCCCGAAGCGAATCTACAAGGGATTGAGAAATAAAGACTAGGGTTCTTCTTGATTTAAAGAGGATTTAAGAGGAAGAGATTGGCTTGATGAACAAGAAATTCGAAGCCATAGAAATGGAGGCAGAGAAATTTGCACAGGGTTTTGGTAGGGTTTTTTCTGCCAAAGGGAAAAAAAAAAAGATTTTAGATCTCGGGTCGGTTTTACCCAATAATCTGGGTATTTGACCCGAAAACCCGACTCGTTTGTTCAGGCTCAGAAGTCAGACTCAAAAGTCGTTATACGTTGTGGCCTCTTTACAAAAATCATTTTATTATTCTGTTTCTTGTTTTTAATATATAATTATTTTAAAAAAGTTACTAATTTTTATATGATTTTAGAAAACATTTAAAAATAATATAGTTTTAACTTTAATTAATACCAGAATAGATAGTATCATGATTTTTATTTATATATGTAACTTGTTAGCCTACATTTACATTGAAACAGAAAGAATACAATATATTGAATCAGTAGATAGGGATGAAAAATCTTTGAATAGATGTTATAATGGAAATTTAAAAATTAATAACTCATACTTGAATTGATTGTTACAATATAAAGTTTGCCTTTTTTTTTTGCCCTTTCTTTTACATGTATATAAACTATAACAAGAGAGTACTATCATACATAATGTTATCCGCGCCATGTGCAGTATTGAATTTCACATGCCGATCGCACTTAATAATAACCCGAGAATAAAATAAACGAGTAAACTCAGCATTTTCCCCTCATGGATGCTAGGACAATCTGATTTTGGTAGGGGAGTCGTACTGCTGGCTGGAGGAGGAGCGGTAAGGGTATAAGCAGGACGATAACTATTGTGATCATTATTGTGATCACTAATGTTATGACTATTGTGGTCACTATTATTGTGACTGCTAGGACAATTAATGAAGGGTAAAGTATGATTATTTCGAGGAGAAGAATCATCATCGATAGTATTTGGAGGTTGTAGTATACCGTCGATTCCATGACATTTGATAGAGCCTAAGCTACAAATGTTGCGGCTTATAATCTTGACATTGTTGAGAAAGTAGTTTGATCTTCCACCATTGGAGATCTCGAGGGCGTAATGTGGTAAAGAGGAAGGAACCATGGAGCCATTGGGGATGAGATTGAGGTGCTCGAAAAGAAGAGGAGAAGGGATCGAGTGGCGAAGCAAGAACTCGGAAACCGAATCTTGTTGAATAATGTTTGATCTGGAAAGGGTTTTGTCCTTTGGCATCAAGAATGTGACATTGGCTAAGAATCGAGGGTTTACGGCTTGTAACATGTTAATGAGCATCACAAAAGAGAAGTAATTTGCTTTCTCCATTTCTTCGGTGGCAATAGAAAGCTCATGGTTGTTTCGCACATGAGGACTCTTTTGGGCTATTGTTGATGATGTTACGATGATGACTAGTATGCAGAAGGTTATCACATGAGTTTGAATAACTCCCATTTTTTGAAAAGAATCTTTCTTGTTCTTTTGGGGGGTATTTTTGGAGATTAGATTGGTGGGACACTTAGATATAATCTCTCATAGTTATGTGAAGAATTTTGGTAGGTGATAGATAAGGTTTAGCTTTGGACATGCGTGCGTTGTTTTCCACCAAATTGAATGGTCATCAGCTCATGGTATCCGCATGGTGAGCGAATTTGTAGATAGTTTGTTCAGCTAGTATAATATATGACATTTACTGTGGTTAATACTATAAATCGCTAGAATATTATATTAATCAATAGTCTACTCTATATATTTACCTGTTAAAAGACCCTGATATTTAGAAGAATTTGGTTGAATCAATAATCACTAAAAAGTAACAATTTTAGAATTTTTTGGTTGATATTGGTGAAGTTTTTTCTTGTGAGATCTATCAAAGGACATGCTTCCAATCTCAAATACATAAGATTCTTGTTCGAAAAGTATTCACGTACGATAAATAGATAATGCTTTGCATTCCCACATGGTTGTCACGTGGAGTCATGGAGATTGAAGACACGTCTAAAAAATTGTCCTAACTTTTGTTAATAATGTAATTTATATAAAACTAATGTAGGAATGCTTAGACCCTATCATGTTTCATAAAATTAGATATAGCTTGCGTCGCATGTACGACTTTTTCTGTATGTGAATTCTTTTCATGTACTTACCTTTTTTGTTTACTATAGTTATGGTTTAGTTTGCTTTAAACTAGATATGAGTCCACCCTATCTTGTTCTATGAATTAGATATAGCTCGTTACATGCACTTTTGATGATAAGAAGATAAATTTAATTAATTTAGTAAGAACCCAATATTATATGGATTTTGGCTTTTTACTATACCATTTTAGTAGTAACAGACTGTTTAGTTTCGCCACAAATCAAAGATTACTTGCGAGTTACAGGAAGTAAAAGAAAATCTGTCTCGTTACATAAAAGATGAACAAATGTTATGAGCAAAACATCCATGTCATAAATGATACAACGAGAGAACCAAAAACAAAAAAAAAAGACGAGAGAAACTAAGTTCCTTCACTGGTTCATATTATATTTAACCGATCTCTGTCCTAACGTGACCCATATCATCATAAGACAGTAGAAACAAAAAGAAAAATCTAATAAAGGAATGTGTGATTTAATACAATAAAAAAGACGGGTTTTTTTTTTCTTTTGTGATTCTTGAGAAGAACTCAACCTATCACGGAAAACTGAAGTTTCCTCCGATATCAGTAGTACCAGCCGGAGGATTAATGGCGACCCAAAGAAGAGAAATGGTAATGGCCACAAGACCAGACCAAACATACACAATCGTTGGTGTTCTTCCTCTTCGTCCCATTAGACCTTTAGCAAATGGATAAAGATGTGCCAAAACCCAAAAACTAAAGAACACTCCTCCAATCAATTTACTCCACTGAGGAACCACACTGTAAATCGTCCTGCTGAATCCAACCGCAATCGCAATCAAATTCACCATCATGATCGTAATGGGAGGGATCATAAGTGAAGTCCATTTCACCATGTACAAATCAGCAAACTCGTCGTCTATATCATCTCCTCCTGATTTACTAGTGAGTGTGAAGGAGATTTCAACTCCAGCTATAACTTTGAGTAAACCTTGAAGAACAGCTGCGAGATGAGCGCTTGTTCCTCCAATGAGCCAAAACTGTTCGTTTCTCCACCATTCCTCAAGTGAGATTCCTGACCATTTGATCTCGAGAAGGGCGAGTAAGCAGAGAGTGATGGAGATGATGAGAAGGTAGACTAGGAAAGTGACGTTGAGCGTCTGGACGATGAACTGACCAGAGAAGAGGGAGAGCGCAGGGAGGAAACAGTAGACGATGAGGAAGATTGATGTGAACGGGTAGATACCGACGTTTAAGTAGGCAATTCTCTGGAGTATTTTCATTTTCGAGCTTGCGAGAAGAGCATTGTTACGGGAGAAGAAGATCTCGACTGAGCCAGTAGCCCAGCGGAGAACCTGGTGAAGCCTATCCGTCAAGTTGATTGGAGCTGTGCCACGGAAAGCATCCCGTTTCGTCACACAGTAAACTGATTTCCAGCCTCGGTTATGCATTCTATAACCTGTGACAACATCTTCAGTGACTGACCCATAAATCCATCCGATTCGTGATCCCCACTCGGTTTTATCCTCATACCAGCAAGAGATAACAGCAATGGCTTCTGCTACGGTCGATGCATCAAGAAGCTCTCGCGGAATGGTGAGTGCACCGGGTGGGCGCCCGTTTTTAACCGCTGGGTGGTCCGCGAGAGGCCGGCCTTGGAACTCAGCAACGGGAATTGAATCAATGAGGAATGTCGAGTTACCGAATTTCTTCGGAACTAGAGAAAGATTCATCTCTTCGTCATCGTAATCACTCATACGCAGAGCTCTGTTTTCTTCAGGAATATTCTTCTTCTTGCGAGGGAAACAACAACTCCAGCAACTTGGGGAATGGTCTTTCGATCGAGGCGGATTGAATCCATAAAGAGCAATTCTTCGGAAGAGACAACCGGTTCCGACATAAACCGGACCCATAAGCCCATCAAGAGCTCTCATGTTGACGTCAAAGAAGACAGTGTTGTGATTAGCATATCGATCTGACGGGTCAATACCTTCAAAACGCTGCGGAAACTGAACGTAGCAAAGCCGATCCCCGCCTCTATCCATCATGAAGCACATACCTTCTCTCAGTGCCTCAGAGTTGTATATGTAATGATCACAGTCAAGATTGAGTATGAATGGTCCATTTGACATAATCGCAGAAGCTCTGACTAGGGCGTTCATGGCTCCAGCCTTCTTGTTATGATCATAACCAGGTCGCTTTTCACGAGAAACATAGACGAGGAGTGGGAGTCGAATATCCACATCGGTTAGATCAAGAAACCCTTCGGATACTCCATGTAATGGCTCATCACTCGGCGGCTTCAACATCACCTGCATTGATCAATAATATGCGAAAACAAAATGAGATATTGAAGAAAATAATAACATCTTGAATCTATGGTTATTCCATGGATCTTGAAAACTTCAAAGAAAGTAGAAAAAGGCTTTCGAAATCGACTTTATACCTGAATGATACCGGCGTGGTCGCCTTTGGCATGATCACTGGCAGAAGTCAACCAAGTTCCAGGCCAGTGAGTACCATCAGCCATCCATGTAGCTTTCGGAATCTTCACGGGCTCTAAAGGCTCATCGTCCCTGTTCTGCCTCTGCATCTTCATGGCTTTAATTTCTTCTCTGGCATGATAAGCATCAGAACGTCGCCTGATCGAATCAGGCAAGCTGTTAATCCTGACTTTGAACTCATCGAACTCACGCTTAACCCTTCTTCGATCCTTCACAAAATCAGACTTTACCTTGTTCTTGTAAGGATCTCTCTTTAAGCTAAAGTAAGAGTCTGGATTCCTCGGCTCGATCGCATGTTTACGACAAAAAGGAACCCAAATGTTTGCAAAGCTCGCAGCTTCAGCCATGGCTTCAAACGTAAGAAGCGCCCCTCCATCATCAGATACATAGCACGAAAGCTTCTCAACCGGATATTCTGCAGCTAGAATCGATAAAATGGTATTAGCAGTGACCAGAGGAGGTTCTTTCTCGGGATCCGCAGTAGAGACAAACACATCGAATCCAGGAAGGTCGGATTTCCCGGTCGGGTTGCTGGCTGTCGGTGTTTCAAACTTTTCCTTCAGGACTTGAAGATCGGTGGCACGGTTAATCGGGCATAGCTTAGGGAGCTGATCAAGAAGCCAAGAAAAGGCGAACCAAAGCTCACAAACCACAGACATTCCCCATAACCATATAGCGTCTTGGTTTTGATGTTTAATCCTCCAAGTTAAGAACAATGCAAGAACAACTATACGGATAAATATCAAAAGCCTGCAAAAAAAGAAAAAGGAAAACATCTTCTTTTAACATCTTAGAGAATTGGATTTAGTAAAGTTAAACAATAAAACAATAAACTTCTCTTTTATACCTGTATGGACTAATAACAGCAGCAGGAATTTTCAGCTTCCGAGTAAGCGGTCTCCACGGTTTGCTCATCAAATCTTGCGGCTCCATACCATCACCATCTCCATCTCCATCTTTACCGCTCCCGAAATTCCCATCCTTTGTCCAAAAAGCATTCCCATAACCATAAGTTCCACTTGTCTCAAACAACCACCTATTGTGATCAAAATCTCCAGTTTGACTCCTCATCAAAGCTGATTTATTAGTTGACTTCATCAACGACAATCTTCTCTCCATCTTCGACCCACCACCCGCAGGCAGCATAGGCCTTTGCTGACCGTTATCATCAGCCTGATCGGTCAAATCCGTGTTCTTGTACGGTTCTTTACACCCGGGGCAAATCCCACCGCCGGTTTTGACCGCATCTACGAAGCAATCCCTACAAATTTTAAAGTCACATTCACAAGGAAGAAGATCTTGACCTCTCCCATCGCTCATAACCTTAGCATCACAGCCAGGGATCGCGCAAGATGATCCTTTAGCGCCAGCCATTTGTGGATGGTTAGTCTCTGTCTCAATCACTTTGTCCATAAGGTGAGCCCGCGTAGCGCTGTTAAAACCGCCAGTGAACATCGAGTTAGAGACATATTGCTCTTCGACTTTCTGAGAAATGGAAGGGTCCATTGGCTGGTTATCTGGAGTTGGAGGAATGTGAACTGTATAGTTCATGAAATCTTGACTGCCCAACTCGCTATCAAGATCATCCCTTGAGTAACTAACATAGCGACCAGAGGAAGTTCTTCGAGCAAATGTGACTGAAGAAGGAACAGGTGGCCTTCCAGGCTCCTGAATATCAGAGTTGTTTGATAGATTTGATCGACTTTTACTGAAATGGTTATTAGATGCCATTGTTGTTGATCTACCTTGGTAGATCCCTGAAGAAAGAGGTAAACAGATGCAATAAAGTTAGCAAAAGAGGAAACAAAGACATCTAAATGCTCATAATTTAGCAGAAGTCTTTAAACTTAATTTCATCCAAAACATCAACAAATAAAACAGATCAATCAATGGATCTACTAAAGGCTTCAATCAACAACAAACTCATCATTAACCTCCACACAAGTGAAAAAAAAAAAAAGTAACAATCACTGCTTTTTAGAAAATTTCAAATCCGAAAAACAAAACTAGAACAAAAAGGCATCACCTTTAAAGCTATCAAGACGATACCCTACTACAAAGTTTCAAACTTTCAAATCCGAGAATATCTCGAAAACAATACACATCTTTCTCTCAGCAGTGCGAAACCAGAAGAGAGAGAAAGATGAGAATGGTCTTTTGACATTCAGACAAAAAGAGACGATCTCACCACGAACTTATAGGAAAACAATATTAAAACCCACGATTTGCTGACAATACCTTAAGAGCCCGTGACAGAGGAAGAGAGAAGAAGAAACTCAGATCTTTGGGTTATAATAATACTTGATAGAAGAAGAACACTTTCTTTTTAACAAATCTGTCTGAAGTATTCAACGCGGTCGTGTCGTGCCACCCAACTAGATATTATGAGGCATTTGATAAATTGAGAAGCGATAGTGAAAGGGAGAGAGAGGGAAGAAGAAGAAGAAGAGGAGGAGAAAAGGACTTAGTCGTGAGCAAATACTTAAGCACTCCTGCTAACTAATACACGTTATGATATCAACGATTAGCCCCAAACCAATTTTTATATATATTCAAAGATCTTAAAATATATATTAAAAAACAAAGAAAAGTAAAGAAATTGCCAAAATTTTGTAGAATAGAGACGAGAAATCAAGACAGAAGATCACTGCTCGATTTCGATTTTTATTACTGATTTAGAAAAAGTTAAGACGCGGTGAGACAGCGAAAGACGAAAGTGGAACGCCGCCGGGAAACAAGTGGACGGATCAGACCTTTTTTTATTTGAAACGTTTTGCGGACTGAGGTTTTTCGGACAAAGTAAGAACGACTCTTTTAACTCTGGTCGGATTATTTTTCTTACTTTATTATCTTTTAACGCGTTTGACGTTTTCATTATTTCCATTTTTTTCTTTCTATATTGAATAGTGATTCCAAAATTTTACTTACTATAAAATCACTCTATTTCCTTAGGTCTCGATTCATTGACCTACAATGTTTAGAACAAAGAAATAAATCCAAGTTTCAAAATAATTCACTTTCTTTGGTGGCTTTAAAAAATGTTGGATTACTAAATCCTCTTATAACGAAGGGGAAAATTGTTGTGATTAATTAATAATCTACCAATGTTCTTATTCTGATAAAGCATTTTTCTTTTAGTTTCGACTTTCGAGCCAACATCTCTTTGTATTTACGGTATTATTTTTTTTTGTTAAAGTGTTTACGGTTTAAAAGTGTGTGTTTATTAATTATTTTTTCGTATTAGTTACTAAAAAATGTGGGAAAAATACTCAAATAGTATTTGTGATGATTCAATATTTATTTTTTCTTTGTTGTTGTAAGAAGATACAATTTTTCTACTGAAGAGACCTCAGATATATTCCAGTTTCAAGTTCTAAACTACATTTAAATAAATAAAAAAATTGTTTAAATATGGAAAAAATAAAAAGAATGTCGTAGGGGGAGGCGTTATTTTCGGGACTCAAAAACGTGTAAGCACACTGAAAGAGACGATGAGGGTACTTTGGGGAATTTTAAAAAAGGAAAGGAAATACGCGGTCGCTGGAGTATTTCAAGCGATTCACCTATGATACAAATGTAATGTTATATTTGGGATTTATTGAGATAACGTGTGTACGTAGCTTTGGTCAAAATTGTCAATATTTCATATTTAAGGTCATAACTACTAACCACGAATTATTCTCATTATTGTAATTAAACAAAAACACAAAACATACACGTAATGTCCCTGTCAACATAATATTAATTATCTCTCATATAGTACTAAATTTGTTTTTATTTTGAAAATTTATGTGATGAATGAATATCTATGTTCTACATAAATAGAACAACAACACACCATCTCAGACCAAAAGTTTCTCCGGGTCACTTCGGGCGGATCGAATTTGAAAACATTTGTTCGAAGTGGCTTTTATATAAATAATGTCTTGGTCCAAGGACTTGTCTCAATCCTGCCCTCAAGTTATCAGAGTTCATGCTTTAACCACAAGTTGCGAAGATAATAAATATGAGCATACATTATATAAAAATGGCAAGCAATGGTGAAAAGTTATTAGGATAAACATTCAACAGCGATGACAAAAAAAAAAAAACATTCAACAGTGTATATATCTGGGTCAGAGACTCAGAGTGATAAGTCTTAAGACAAGAGAGGACTCAAAGTATTCGAAGCTGTAGAGTTGGGTCTCCAGCAATCGCATCTACAAATACTCCTAGATCCTTTCACGACCCGCTGTGACCTCCTCGTGTGAAGCTTGATATTCACCAGCTTTCCGGCCATCTGCCATTGCAACAAGAACATCAAGATTTTCGGAATCTTAGATTTACACATTGCAGTAAGTTCTACACCATCGAATGAGTGTGATCAACGACAAATACTAAATCAGAGGATTAATCGGGTAAGCTGAACCCACATTGTGCTGAACAATCAGGGCGGATTAAGGAAGAGACCTTGAATTAGTCCTCGACAACACACAGTGAAGTTTTTATCTACTACTCTCTTTTTGTACTATATCAATACTGATTTAGTTACACCATGCTGTCAGATACTATTATTGCTTTCGATTTTTTCCCATCTTGGTAATATCAAGGTATGTAAGTTTTGGTAGGTACATACCATTCTCCATGTCAAGTCCTCTGGACCTAACGGCTGAGCAGGGCTCGAATACAGGAAATGCCGCGAATACTGGAAAAGTTGAAAACAACCATATCACTTGATATACATAAAGATCCACTGCACGAGTGAGATTGTTCTGCCCTTCTGTGTAAGACGATATGAAACTAGGTAATATCATTTTTGCAAAATCAAAGTTTCTGAAGAGAAGGAAAAGTAAGTACTTACTTGAGCAAGGTTATTCTGCAATTCCTTGATTTGGAAGGGCTTAAGGCTTCTGAGATGATTTACAAGCCACCCTGGCTGTATTGCGTCACTGGAAGAAACAAGCACAGCAACCTGAGATGAAAAACAAAAGGAAAAGAAAAGAGAGCGAAGAGTCATACAAACTTTGCGTCATGTATAAACTAACTCAGACAAAAAATGGTTAAAATTTAGAACACCAGCGTCATAGGTTTTCTGACATACCTTCTTGTAATTAAGTATTCCTTCAAAAGGAAATTCTAACTCGTCACTGACTATAACAGGTATACAGCCACTGACAATGGCATCAAACAACCTCGCTGAAGATGGTGTGTCACCAGCAGGACACAAACAGAATAAAGATCTGACAGAAGGTAGACATAATTAGAAAAAAGTTGAAAGCAAAAAAATATTGTACTGCAACCAAACGGGCCAGGAAGCAACCCAGAATATACCTACGCATGCCACCTTGAGCTGCCAATTTTCCTCCCTCTCCAGCAGTCCCCTCAGAAATTATAACATCCTTGACACCACTTAGTTCTGCACCGAGTTTGGCACGTATTTTACCTCCCTAAAAAAAAATTTCAGCAACCAAATCATGAGACACAGAATTTATTGACAAGGCAAAGAATGACTAAGAGCTTTCCCAGTATAATGAGGTATTCCAATTATTCTTCATATAACAAAAGAAGTATTCCAACTATTATGGGAATTCTAAAAGTCACCAACAAAGAAAAGGGCAAGAGCATTTGATGTAACTTATAAAGTAATAGAATTAGAAGTAGCATGATTCTCACAGCATTCCTCTTCAACCGCCCTCTGAAAAATAGTAGCGTGGTCCTCATTGGTGCACTTTCTGACAAGCACTTGGCATCACAAATATCAACATTGGGAACATAAGGAAGAATTAGGTCTTTCTCCAGTGAAACTTGCCCAGGCTTATACCTGCGACGTCAAGTTCAAACAGAATCAACAACGTATAGCTAGAGCAGATGACATAACTCATAATCAGTTACAGAAGGAAATCTAGAGTCACCAATTCCCAGTGGAGTCCATATCAGGTAAAAGCCAGATTGCGTTTTTCACATATTTTCGGACGGACTTGAAAGACCAGGGATGGTGAATAGGAAATATGTGATCCCTTCCCTCAGACCTCTTCCAAGCAGGCTGATCTGTGACCCACTTCAAAGCTTCCTACATTTGAAAAAGAGTTAAGAAGATGTTACCAATAAAATAAAGGATTCCACGTTTTTCCAACCAACATATCTTTCACATGCAATAGACTATCCGGATGCCCTAAATTCCCGAGTAGGACAATTTGGCATCACCTTTAGCAATTGATGTGGTACATTTTACAAACAGCATCTAACAGGATATCAATTCAAACATTCTTAGGCATTTCCTTTGTTAAACACCCGGGGTAAAAGTTTCAGCATAATCAAAACACATGTTAAACCAGCTTAACACTTTTCAAAGAAGGCACATGGAGATGGAAACTACATCTAAAATTAAAAATTCAATCTAATGCTAGATAATTGATATAATCAAAGCTCACTCACACCCTATAGAGTGCTTTGCATTGCTGCTTCTCCAACAAGAAAAAGCTGATTGTAGTGAAAAACGGAACATAGAAAAAGTCCGCGTCCTGCTGCTTATGAACCCTCAGAACACTTTTCAAACGCCTTTCAGATTCAGGAGAGATCAGATCAGCCCAGAGCCAATAGTCAACAGAATGCTGCAATACAGAAAAATTAGACAAGTTATTGAAGCTACACAAGTGAAGAAGAAACAGTTGAACAAAACCACAAAGCCTGATCACGATTCTCGCTTAAGTAGGCTTCAATTCAATTCTATCGTTCCACCAAAATTACCAATGGCACAGATGAATACAACAAGAAAATCTAACAATCAACCAAATGATCAATTAAGCTTCTTCTCGTACCTGTTCGATTAGGCGATGCACAGGGCTACCATTAGAGGTAGCATTCGACGTTTCTTTGTAAGTATTGTGAAACAACCAGAGAAGATCGAAGGTAAACTTCTTCGGCATCTCGTAAACGTAAACCTTAATCGGAAACCCGACAGGATATCCCGGATCTTCGTTCAACCACCGATTCTCTCTCTCAAACACCATCTCATCGAGCTTCCTCGCGTCATCATCACTCTCGCCACGAACCGTGTCGTCTCTAAACGGTAGCTTCGGCGCCTTATAGATCAAGAAATGCTCAAGCGAGGCAACGAAGGACGTCTCTGGTTGGTCTGACGGGTTTGGATAGGAGACGGAGGGGCGAGCGGAGGAAGAGAAGGTGTAAAGGATGACGAGTAGAGAGACGGAGAAGAGGGAAAGGATGAGAAATAGGGTTTTGGATCTAGGTCTGGGGGAAGTAGTACGATGATGATTTTGCTGTTTTCCAGACATTGCGAGATCTGATTCTTTGAATCCGAATTCGATTACAAATTTTTTGTTACTCAGCTTTTTGCGATGAGAGTGAAGTGTGGAAAGTGACGATGTGCTTCACTTAACCACGATTGCGTCTGCCATTATAAACGCTAAATTGCATAACTTCACTGATAAGTCGCAAGGCGTCTAAATTTTCTCAACTCCGGCACAATCTTTTTTACATACTAAAATGACAAACGTTGCTACACAATCAGTGCGACCTAAAAATATCTAATATTGAATTACTCAAGATACAATGGATATTATGAGTTTTTCTTAACACTCACACTGACATACCAAATTACCCAAAGCATATTAACCCAACCGGTAGTTATGGCCATGTTGTTTGCGGTTAGAGTAGAATAGAAGTAGAAATGTTGAGAAAGTGAGTAAAAAAGGAAACCAAAAGTAAAACACAATGCATTGAAAAAATTTCAAATCTTTTGTCATAACACATCTCCTTTATAAACCCATCACACAAGTCAAAGAGATCTCCAAACACAGATTACTTACACTGAATCTGTTTTCATACTACCAATTAAACATCAAATCCATAAAAGAGTTATTATTATTTCGCCTGAAAAACCCCGTCTCAGAATCGAATGAGATCGTCGTTTTTGGACGAAGACTGCTGCTTTTTGGGGTCATGTTCAGAACCAGTCGAAGAATCTCCACCGCTTTTCTTACCGAATATCATCTCATCAAGATCATCCATCATGTCATCCCCACTACCACCTCCATGGAATCCACCACGAACACCAGAAGATTTTCTAACCAGAGTTTCTTCTTTTCCATGAACCGGAGAGTCATCGGGCTCTTCAGCAACGGGAATCATGGCTGGTTCATGTGCGGTTAGCGGTGCAGAGGGTTTGTTCATCTCCTCATACTTAGACAGCGTTTTCACTAGCTCGTCGTTCACATTCAAGGCTTCGAATAGAAGTGCTTCGTTTTCACCTGCTGTTTCGATGATTCTTTGGACAGTGGTTTGAGATTGACGACATTGTTGTACAAGTGTTGTTGTTAAGTCATCCTGCAAATTAGAGAGACAATGAAAATATATCGCGGATATCCCGTGTTATCCATTTTTATATTAGATAATAGGAAATGATGCCTAATAATTCCGAGTCGATTTACCTGTAAAGCATCATGTTGAGGCGAAGAGGACAGAACCGTGGAAAGAAGTTCAATGCTGTTTCTTGCTATATCGAAAGCTTCCTTTGTCTGCTCAGCGGTAAAGCTTCTTACAGGAGCATCATACTGAATATGTGCAGGCTCATGCACATGCTGAGGAAGATCAGCATTTACTTCTGGTGCTGGAGTTGACCGAGCAGGAGTGAAAATAGGTGCCAAGCTCTCGTTGTCTCGTCCAGGGAAGCGAATACCTCTTGCTTTCAAGCTCTACGGTATAGCAACAAAAATATAAGACCAAAACATTAAGACCTGATCATAATGAATTCTGACATCAGACTTCACAGCTTTTCATTTTTCAATCAATTCCTGCAACAAGCTAGTCGATTGAGCCAATTCAATGAAACAATAGTCATTTATCTGTTTTATTCAAAACCCATATGCTTGACCTTATATTTCCGAGGGCAAGAAATCTCAAAAAGTAAGGCCAAACCACTTCAACTCAGCACGAGATGGATATGCATTAAGATAGTGTCATCTTCAATAAATTAGTGTAAATGAAACCTGTATGGTAGAATTTAGCAGCGTAGCATTAGTTGGTACCAGGTCATAGTACCTTATAAGTTTCTTCGAAAACTGGTAGGTAGCGGAGTTCACTGGTTGATTCTCCCCAAGCTTCAATCAGTATCAAAGCTTTGTTTCGATTATTCACAACTGTCTGTGGATCATCAATCAGCTTTACCATTTCATCAAGGACTCTTTCAGCTGCCACCTCTGAAAAGGCCTTCTCGCAGTTCTTAACACACGTCTCGAGCAAAACCAAGGCAAGGTATTGAATTCTCGGCTGCTTCATCATTATCCTCTTCTTTATTCCACGGATCAACTCAACGCTATTAATTGTCTCTTGGTTTATCATATCACATATTTCCAAATTCATATCCCAGTCAGGTTCCTCTAGATTCTCCGTAGTAGCATCCTCGACTATTTTATCGGTTGGGTTTGGACCTTGAAAAAGTTCCTTCATTTTGAAGCTCATTGAGCTCACACCAGCACTAATCTTGTTGCTCACTTCCGAACCTCCGATCCTCAGGCGCTCACCAAATGCGGTAACTTTGTCCATAAGATTGTCACTCATCTTTACTGATTCTCAAACCTATAAATAAAACATGTCAGCCTAGTCATGCCCAAGAAGCTGGAACTGTGCATAGAGAACATGACAGAAAATAAGCTGAAACATCAACTTATTCAAATATGCACCATTAATACTAAACAATAACGAGCAAGAGAGGAACTGCTTGTTTTATACTCATACAAAGGAGCCCTCTGAATCCAAACATGAATCTGCACAGCTCGCCTCCAATATTCATTTGTAAGGGATCACAACTAACAGTCAGAAAACACTTACGAATTCTGCAGAGATTCACCCCATAACCAAATACACAAAAAGGTCCAAATCTAATAATCATGGAGTGCACTACGTAATGAAAGAAGAATCACGAATCTAAGGTAAACATCTATTTCTCACTATTTTATTTATGTCAATCCAGCTATCAAAGTTAGTTGAAGGGACTATGAACTTTATACATTTTTCGGAATGAAAAGTTTCAAGTTTATAGCTACTGAAGTAATTAAGCATATCTATTAGCCATTTTCCAGAGAAGAATCATGTCTAAGTTAGCACTCAGATGCATGGGCATGTGTAAACTACTGCTAACAACTGAAACCTAGAAATTCCAAGATCAATGGAAGATAGTGATTGTTCTCAGATCACCAAAATTTTTGACAGACGTTGCTTCCTTTCAAACATCTCTGTCCACGGGTGAAAAATCCGACTCAGACTTTTCACAATATACTGCTTCTGATTTCATCCTCAATCTCTTGCACCAAATCAAATAACATACACGTATCAAAACACATATCTTTACTAAGATCCTAGATCAAAAACCTACCTAAATGATCCATCAGGTTTTCACATACACACAATCTTCTTGATCATACAAAAAATCCTCTTGATCCATAAAAATAAGTCAAGGAAAATTCACCAAGGTACCGACTTCGATACTTACGAAACTGGTTTAACCAAACTGGTTTTTACGGACGAATCTAATTAGGATCTGCTGAGAAAAACCGAATTCGATATTCCAAGATCGAAATTCGAAAGAAAATAAAAAAATTCTCACTGATCAGCAAAACCCCATGAGGAAAACACAGTTCATATCATCGAAACCCCCAGAACTAGAGCGATCAACACGGAACAGTAACCAAAAGCAGCGGAATCTTACGCAAATTTCTACCTTTGATACGCCACAAAGAGATGCGAAGCTCGAATAAACAAAGCTGAATAGGGTCGATCTGGTAAAATGATGGAGACTAGAGAGGAAAACCTGTGACAAGGTCAATGGCCGTTGACGCCGTACATATTCTGAAGAAGAACAAAACTGCGTTTCTTTTCTCAGTGTGTTTGGCCGCGGGAATAACTTTATCCACAGTATGTTTCCCTTCCTTTACGCTAACATTTACGCCTTTTATATTTTCCTTTCCTAATATTTTTATTTTATTTTTAACGACTCTTTTCTTAATATCATATCATTTTTAAAAATTCGTCTAAGCCAATCACTTTAGGGAGTTTCATCCAACCAACCAAAAATAATCGATCTAAATTACAAACCAAGTTTTTAAAAATTTTATGATGTGGATTTGAATTTAAGTGGTGAGAAGTAACATTAATACAAAATTACAAACCATTAAATTAAATATATTTTGATTTCGAAATGTTTTTTTTTTCCTGCCAGTAAAATCTTCACGCCGGTTTGAGAAAAAAGAGAAGAAGTTTCTCTCTCTCTCGAACTCGTAAGCTTCTTCGATTCTCTTCTTTAAACCATTGATTGATAAATTTCTAATTGTTCATTCCTACCGTTGAAACTTGACCTGGATTACGTCGAGTTGGTCGGTGTGGTGACTGAGAACGCTTAATTTAATTTCAGAATCTCAATTCAATTACTTTTGTGTCTTCCGTTTTTTGTAGGATATAAATATTGAGTCTTGACGATGGATTTGACGTGGTTGAGTGCCCTTATTGTTGGAGCTGCACTTGGATTCTGCATTGGCACTCGCCGTTCCAAACCTGTTGTAGCTATTGATGGGGATACCAAAAATCAATCCAAGGGTCCTCTCGAAATCGAGAAGCTTGCTGATATTCTCGATGATTTCAAAATGGTTGTCACTACATTTGTCTCTCTATCTATTTTACTGTAATCTAAACCCAATATGTTGAATTGACTTCTTATGTGTTTTGTCTTCAGGTTTTGGTTGTGAGGAATGATCTTAAAATGGGTAAAGGAAAGATTGCAGCTCAGTGCAGGTGACTGTAATTAATCATACTCTCTGTTTCTCTTTAGTGTTTAATTCATCTTTAGTATTCTTACATTTGGGTGTTCTTGTTCTGATTCTTTTGTTTTTGGTTTGCATTTTTGCAGTCATGCCACTTTAGGATTATACAAAAAGCTCGTTCGTCGAGCTCCAAAAGCATTGGACTGGTATTCCTCTAAGTCATAATCAAATCAATTTTTTACTTTAAGATGGATTGAAGTAACAGTATTGGTTTGCTATTGCAGCTGGGAGGAGTGTGCACAGCCAAAAGTGGTTGTGAAAATCGAGGACGAGGACGAGATGCTAGAATTGCAAGTGAGTTAAAACAAATTGTAGTTGTTACTGTAAAGTGGATTGTGTGATTGAAATTTATTTTGGATCCACAGCTTTAGTGCTGTTGCCAAATTGATCTTCTCGGGCTTTGCAAGAGTTGCCAGATGTTAGTTTCTTGATATTCCATGAATATTTAAGGGGAACTGAAGATGTCATAAAGCCTATTTTGACTTTTAGATCTTGTATTGACTTGTCCACAAATTTGGCAGGAAAGAGCTAAATCCCTTAAATTGCCTACCCATATCACTATTGATGCTGGAAGAACACAGATCGCCCCAAGTGAGTTTCATAGTTCATGCCCCTCTCAAATGTCAAATCCCTTGGTGCTTTTAACTTTGTGTTTGCAAGTTAATTACGAAAGATAACTCTCTCTTGAATCGATCTTCTTTCGTCAGTATTTAGAGCATTTTCTGCAAAAATGTGAATCTAACATACTTCTATGTTCTTTTCCAGATTCAAGGACAGTTATGGCTATTCTTGGTAAGTTGTTATTTTTGACCCAAGTCATCTGTTTGAAAGTTAAGACTCTGATGGACAACAGATGAGTTTGAGAGTTGCAAATCGCAATTAGCCTAGATAAAATGTACTTGTTTATTAGTTCAAGACTTCTTTTGACGACTTGATACTTGTCCTTGACCCTGAATGGAATATATAGCTCATAAGATTTTAAAACATGAAAATGTAAGCTAAAAAGTTTAATCAATCAGAAGAGGGTGTATAGTTGTGTGTGGTATCGAAATTCATATGCACAGTTCTATGATGGGGAAATAGAGGTTCTTCTAGCAGAATTTGTTTATCGGATATTATCAGCTTTTCTTAGCACAACATTTTGATACTTCCGCAGGACCAGTCGAAGTTGTTGATGAAGTAACAGGTGGACTAAAGCTTCTGTAGCAGCTTCGGATTTCAATGTGGCATCTCTTCAAACTGTTCTCGCAGATGGACCAAGCAGAAGGGAGAGACACTAACCCCAACTTCTCGCTTCGCCCAGGAAATATGTGAGGTCTATTAGTAACGGTTACTCATTCCTGATGATGACGAAATATCCCATTTTAAAAGCATTTTCCCATTTTTTATGGACATGTAGAATTTGCCTCTCCAGGATCAGATTGAATTGACCAGTGGTGATATCAATATTTTGCTGGTTTTTATTAGAGGTAGCAAAAGCCCCAGCATGTTTTTTTGGCACATTGAGCAAATGACTTGTTCTGATACCAATCCATGAGACAGTGTTTGCTTTATATGAAAAGTTGAAACTAAACAAATGTAACAACAAATCTTGTTTTATTGATGATAAACCCATGGTATGGAGTGTAATTTAATATTCTCTACCAAAAATAGAGAAGAAAATGTTATTCATCTAATTTGCTTGAATACAATCTACATGAGGTCTATAAACACGATGGTCACTATCCTTTTCTTTGTCCCTTAACAAGGGATCGCTCCTGCAGTCTGCAGTATCCATATGCTGATGTGCAGGTCGCTTTCCTATAAAATCGCACTAAGAAAAGAAATATCAAGCAAATATAGGGAGATAACTAGAGGAAGTAAATGAGAACCTGTTGGCTTATTGATTTCTGGCTCTGTACCTATCTGGCAAGCTTAGTGTTATGGCTACTATTGATCTGTGCTTGAAACAGATGTAGATGACCTGCTGAGGCGCTTTTCTTCATCCAATTGATAGGATCTAAACAATGAAAAACACTTAAAAACCTAGAAACCTTTTCTAAAAAGAAGTAGCAGCAATGCATGGACAGAAGATTCACAAGCAGCAATGAGCTTTTGAATGGGATGCTTTAGTAACTAGGAACTTTATCAGAACAGAATATGTGAATCGAACTATGATTTCTGTGTCAGTGAATGATGAATGTACCTCTTAAGGTCATGCTGTTTGGTGGGGTGCATAGAGAGAGCATCATCACCAGTAACCTTTGCAGGAACACATTCCATTTTTAAAATGATGGAAGCGACTCGAGTCCCTCAATATAATCTCATGATCAATGATTCTGGACATGTATGTGAATGCGGTATGGCAATCACCACATACCCGTAAATTCTTAGTAATCCTGATAGCAGCACCTTCAGGAGTTGTTAGAAGACCGTATGCAAGAGCTAACTTCTCACTGTGCTCGAAAAGAAGATCATCTTTCTCTTCATCATCTACATCATGAAGGGCAAAGCCTGTTTCAGGAACATAACCAATGTCCTTGATGCGTTGCATATGATCTGAGAGGACCTTGTATATTTCTTTAGTGTGTGGATGAGTTTTATCACTCACGAAGAACGTAGTGGTTCCTTTCATTCCTTCAAGCCAACTACAACCAGGTCTTTTTTTAATTCCTTTATGTCTCATCAATGATCTGACCCTAGCCACATCTTTCCAGCGCCTTGCATTTGCATATAAATTTGAGAGCAATGTATACGATCCATCGTTGTTCAATGCTAGTTCTGTTATTTTTTTAGCAGCGTACTCCCCAAGTTCAACTTTTCCATGGATTCTACAGCAACTGAGCAAAGCAACCCATACCACAGGTGGAGGCTCCATTGGCATTTCTTCAATGAGACGCAAAGCTGCATTCATCCGGCCAGCACGACCTAACAAGTCAACCAAACATGCATAATGCTCCGGGCCAGGACTAACCCCAAAATCAGTTTTCATTCTATCGAAATACTCCATGCCCTGATCGATCATTCCTGAATGACTGCAAGCATACAGTACAACAAGTAACGTAACACCATCAAGCTTAAAACCTATTCTCCTCATCTCATCAAAGATTTCAAGAGCTTCTTCTCCATAACCATGCATACCGTAACCTGTCATTAGAGATGTCCAAGTAACTTCATTTCTCTCCATCATGTTGTCAAATACAAGCCGGGCATCACCGATGTCTCCACATTTTGCATACATGTCTATTAGGCAGTTTGATACGAACAACGGTACTACATTCGGCTGGTTGCGCAATACATAAGCATGAATCTGCTTGCCAATTCTTAATGCAGCCAAACTGGCACATGCCACAAGGGCACACGATGTGGTAAAAGCATTTGGTCTTGTTCGGTACTCTTGCTCGAACATCTCAGAGAAAAGTTTGAGAGCTTTATTTGCATCCCCATGCTGGGAGTATCCACCGATCATCACTGTCCAAGTCACAACATCCCTTTCCTTAGGGGAAACTGAATCAAACATAGCACGCGCAATATCAACCTCTTTGCACTTAGCGTACATGTCAATCAGTTGATTAATGACCATATTTACATCACCATGACCATTCTTATGCAAGTCTATAGGATGTTTGATAGCATAACAATGAATCTCTTTACCATGCATCAATGCTCCAACAGAAGCACAACCTGAAAGAACTGAAATAAGCGTGACTTCATTTGGTTTTATCCCGGAAGACAACATCTGCCTACACACACCCAATGCTTCATATCCAAGACCCCGTTGAGCATACCCTGAAATAGCAGCACTCCAAGTAACAACATCCATATTTATCTCTTCTTCCTGCATCTTCTCAAATAACCTAACAGCATCATCAAATCTTCCAATCTGTGAATACCCAGCAACCATGGCATTCCAGGACACTACATCCTTTACTGACATTTTCGAAAACACCGTGTTTGCCTCATCCATCATCCCGCACTTCGCATACATATCCACCAAGCAATTTCCTACAAACATATTCTGTATTATCTCACTTGTGACCGCAAAACCGTGCAATTGCTTCCCTAGTGAATGAGCTCCAAGGAAAGCACAAGGAGGAAGAACATTCACAAAGGTAATATCATCAGGTCTGAATCCAAACTCATTGGTCATCCTACTAAACATTTCAAGTGCCATCTTAGGTTTCCCTAACTTTGCATAACTTTCTATTATAGAGTTCCACGATACAACATCCCAAACAGACATTTCGTCGAACACCTTCCGTGCATCACTCAATGAACCGCAACGAAAATACATAGCGACAAGCGCATTCCCAACAAAGACATTGGAGATAAATCCGGTCACCCGAGAAAGCGCGTGAGCAGAGGCTCCATAACGAACGGAGGAGATCTCGCCACAAGCCTTAAAGACGAAGGGAAATGTGTAATTATCCGGCGTCCATGACAGAGAATGCATAAGACGAAATAAAGAGATACATTCACTGACGCGGCCATTCTCGCCGTAGAAGCGAATGAGAGAATTCCAATGGTAGACACCTGAATCGGAGGGAGGAAAGCGACGGAGTAGTGATACAGCAGAAGATGAGCTACCGAGGGAGATGTAGGTGGAGATGAGGTGGGAAGTGATATTCAAGGTTAGGAATCCGAAGGAGAGGAGTTTCTGGTGAATGAGCTTGACTTGGGAAACGGTCTTGCATTTGTGAATAAACGGCGGTGTTATCTCCGGCGGTGACGTGGAGAAGAGAGAGACTTTAATGTACTGGTGGGATTTCGCGGCGGCGTTGGAGATGTGAAGGCGGCGGATCATGCTAGAGTTACTTACTAGAGTGGCGGGTGATTTTTGCGTTTAAACTAAACACGGTAAACAATATAATTCGGTTCGATTCGACTGTTTAAGTTTATTAGTACCAAAATCTTTTCGGTTCGGTATCGTAATCCTGTTTTGGAGTAGAGATTTGAAGAAAGTAATGGGAACCGGACGTGGAGAAAAGAAGAAAGTAATAGACCGATTGAATTTTAAGCGGATATCGGTTCGGTTTTATATTCGGTTTAAGTACCCACCTATTTTGCAGTAAGCAAAGCGACCAGCGTTTGCGGTTGGGTGGACGCTGCGGCTAGCGTTTGTAGCTCAGCTTTGAAATTTTTTGAAAATTTTCAAAATCTAGATAGTAGTAAAATCGCACTTTCTATAGTTCCGAGAACCCAGACCTTTATCTCCCGCCTGTTTCACACCATCAGACTTCATTATCGAAGCTCGTTCACTCTTCTCTCTCTCTAATCCAAGAGAAAGGAGGGGGAAGGTGAAATGCCGCGTAAACCTAGACATCGCGTGCCGGAGATTCTATGGAGGTTATTCGGAAAAAGAGCCAGGAATTTAAACGACGCGATAATAGATCTGATTACTTGCCGGAATATCCAGCCGGAGCAATGCCGATGCCGGGGCCAAGGTTGTCTCGGTTGCAGCAGCGATAAACCCGCGTTTCTGTTGCGTCCCGATGATCCCATCTACTACCGTAAACTTCTTCAACGATGCTTTGTTGTACTTCACGAACAAACCCCTCCGCTTCTGGATTTCTCAACCTCTTGGTGGTCACAGAGAGAGGTACGATTCTGCTTCGCACTGTACCACGAATTGCTTTGAGTTCTTAATTTGTAAGAACATTGATGGATCTATTTATCTTAATTTGTATGATGTTGCTGATTTTTAAACATATTGCTTCAATTAAGTTTTTCAGATTGTTGAAAGGATTATTGAAATTAAGCAATCTGGATGTGATTGCCAAAATGTTATATGTGCCAGATATAACAAGGTGAAACTCTTCTACTTCTTTCTCAAACTCAATGTAAAGTGTGCCTTCTTCAGTCACTTGTGATTTTCTTTGTCCTTTGTTGTGACTCCTGCGTGTTGCTGATTTTCTTGGAATGCCTTTATAAGCGGTAGATATAACTAATGGTTTCTCTTCCTGTTCATCTGTTTGACAGTATGATCAGTCGAGCCCTATTTTGGAGTTATTGACAAATTCATCTTGGGAGTTTCTTCTCAACCGGGTTTGTTGTCAAACCTTTTGATGATTTACTTTCAATTTTCAAGTTTTCGGTTGCTTATATTCAAGTTCCCTTGTTCGTAGGTCGGTCATAATTTCATGGTTTATCTTCTGCAGCAAACATCAATATTCTTATCATTACTAGGAAAAAAATATCAGCAAGTGTCTGGACCTCCTCTATGTATCAAGCAAAAGGGTAAGTCTCAGTATTAAACTTTTATTCTAGCTGAAGATAAAAATTCTATATCCTAAAATATGCTTCAATTTTATCAAAAAATATACATGCTCTAAGAACCCCAATCATATCTCTTGTGATTGTTCTCTTTTGAAGCTTCCACTCGTTAGTTCTCTGAATACGTTATGATTTCTCTTTGCAATTTTCTTGGCCATCTATTATCTTGGTAAAGTTTGCATTCTCCTTTGTATAGAGACATTGTCAGTCCATGAAAACAAAAGAAAGAGGGATGACAACGTGCAGCCATCAAAGAAAAGGCAGCGACTTTCTTCTGCTGTCAATGACTGTCCTCGGGATGACTCTGCAGCCGTTACGCCCATAGTTGGCGAGGATGTAATTCAACATAGAGAGAAAAAACCTAGTAAGCGTTCAAGATTGTATCTTAAGCGTAGGCGAAAGCAGAGAAAGGTCAATTTCCAAAAAGTTGATTATGATGCACCTTGTATAACTTCTTGTACAAATGGTAATGCTTCAACTGGGAATGAAGCTGCTAAAAGGAATCTTCACATGGGTGTAAATGGAAGTCTCACTGATTTTGCAAAGCAGGTAATTTTTGTAAAATGATTTGTGCAATCAAGTTATAGTTGAAAATTCACAAGTTTAAGCATAAATTTATCGCTTAAAATTTACTAAGAGACCAGAATAAATTGCTCTTGATTTTCCCCAGCCTTGAAAGATTGATGGGGACGTTTTTTTAGTTTTACTTGATGCATTTTACAAACAGTAGCATCTATCTTATTGGTATTAGCAGTTATTAATATTCTTCCTGACACTTTTCATTACCTTCAAATTTGACAACCTGTTCTTGCCTATGGAAGATTTAATCACTGTTTTTGTAGGCTAAACAAGTTAAAAGAAAGAAGCATTTTGAGTTTGGCAACTCAGAAACGTTTTCAGTTATACCACCAAAGCGTATCCTTCTGTGGTTTGAACATGTTCAATGACTTGTAGCAACGTTAGCTTAATGGGAATTTTATGTGTCTCTTCTCCACACAGTTTTTCTGCACTGAGTCTGATTCCTTATGATATACAGACATTTTAAAAACCTTGAGGCCCAACTGCTCTGATTCAAAGTTCCTAATGAACCATATATTTGGTGAAGTAAACGCTTGGTCAATGGCGCCATCTCATGGCAAAGGCAATTGTCCCAGTGGATCTATTTGCTTGTAAGTCATGCATTTATCCCCATAAGTTCTGTAACTTTCATACCTTAAATCCTTTACACACGTTCTTGTTTTTCTTGGAGTATATTTTGAAAATCAAAACCAGCTTGCAGGATACTAAGTTGATTTTTAATTGTCTGAATAGGAAATGTTAACTATATCTATTTTATTTTGGTTTAGTTCAACACAAAAGGATACCTAACTGGGATCAATTATAATATTCCAAAATGTTCTAATGTTTCAAGAAAACTAAAGTTATTCTGAAACTTGGAGCATGTATTCAGATAATGCACAGCATATATATAAATAATGAAGGACAGAATTTTTAAGCTTTGTTGATTTATCTGATGCAGGGAAGTAAAATGATATCATGATTCTTTTTCCATTATTCTGCAGATACCATTCATTGCTCAAGTCTCTTAAAAGTCTAATAGGAAAAGCGAAGTCCTCACATTTGAAAGTGTTACTAGATAAACACTGTCCAGTTGTCTTGCTGCAAGAGGATGCATTGAGGTCTGCAAATGGGACTTCACAGGTTGATATTTTTCCTTCAGAGATTTTTCATATCAAATTTAAGTTTGAATAATGTCTGGGCATTTTTATTTCAGATAAATTATGTTGAAAATTCGAATATGAACAACAGAAAGAAACTAGAAAGTGAAAATCAACACAGTTGCTACTTGCTAGACTTGCATATATAATGCCGAAACCTGCATAAGAATTCATATTCGTGGCACTTCCAAATGATCTTTGGATTGAAAAACCTTACATATTTTCTCTTACAGAGTTCCTGGAGGCAAAATTCAGATAAGCTGCCTCATGGATCAAGTTCAGAAAAGGGTAAAACCAATTGTCCCAGTGTCGAAGAAACGAAACTGTACTGTACGAAAGACCAAGTAGTTTCCTTTATTTGGGCCATATGTAGGTACATTGTTCCAGAAAGTTTGCTTGGGACTACTCATCAGATGAGGGTGCTTAGGAGAAACATAGCCTGGCTTGTTTCTAGGCGAAGAAATGAGAAATGCACAGTGAAGCAATTTTTGCATAAAGTGAAATCATCAGATTTCCCGTTCTTCACCAGAAAACAGTTATGCTGTATGGTCAATGGACATGACCTTCAAGATGAGTCCATCAGAAGTACACAGCAGATGTTGTGCACGAAATGGATTTCTTGGCTTTTCTTGGAGATTGTCAAGAAATTGGTGCTCTTCAACTTCTATGCCACTGAAATCCAAGGAGGGCGGCTAAATATTTATTATTACCGGAAAAGCAGCTGGGAAAGGTTAATAAGCAAAGAAATTAGCAAAACCCTTGATGGATATGTCCAAGTGGACAATGCTGAAGCTCAAAGTAGAAGGGAAATGCTGGGGTTATCGAAGTTTAGAATTTTACCAAAGGCAAATGGTGTGAGGATGGTGTTAGATTTTAGTTCCTCGTCAAGGTTGCAATCTCTTCGTGATACACATGCTGTGTTGAAGGACATCCAGCTCAAAGAACCAGATGTTCTTGGGTCTTCTGTTTTTGACCATGATGATTTCTACAGAAACATATGCCCATATCTGATCAGTTTGAGGAGTCAATCAGGAGAACTTCCTCCTTTGTTCATTGTGGTTGCGGATGTATTCAAAGCATTTGATTCAATCGACCAGGGTAAACTGCTTTATGTCATTCAAAGTTTCCTGAAAGATGAATACATCTTAAATAGATGTAGGTTGGTCTGCTGTGGGAAGAGATCCAATTGGGTAAACACTATACTAGTCTCAAGTGATAAAATTGCTAGCTTTTCAAGATTCACATCAACTATTCCATATAATGCTCTACAAAGTATTATGGTTGATCAGGTATGCTTTTTCTTCTTAACCTGAAACTCTTTAACCTAAAAGCACATTATGTTCATAGGATGAGAAATATGATCAACTAGAAGAAGAGTTCCAGTTCATGGCATAGCATTGTCATTGTGTCGATGGGAATGCTTTGGATTATGTTGCCTTTGAAATTATTGATTGATCTGTTTGTGCAACTAAAAAGACATACTTCATTGTTTGATCGTTGCTTGATAAAAGAGGATAATAGGTTCAGGATGGTAAAACCAAAAACTATTGGGCTGCTGACTAAACTCTAGAGATCCCTTTTCTTAGAGCTTGTAGCGTCCCTGTTGTTCTTTACTTATTTTCTTAACATTATTATGATTTGGGTCCAATTTTCTAGGGAGAAAACCATCTAGTGAGGAAAAAGGATCTCATGCTTTGGATAGGAAATATGCTGAAGAACAACATGCTGCAGTTGGATAAAAGCTTCTATGTACAAATTGCTGGAATACCTCAGGGACACAGACTATCATCCTTGTTATGTTGTTTTTACTACGGGCATCTCGAGAGGACTTTGATCTACCCGTTCCTCGAGGAAGCCTCTAGAGATGTGTCTGCTAAAGAATGCAATAAAGAGAATGAGCTAATCAGTCCCACGAGCTATAAGTTACTGAGATTTATTGATGACTACCTGTTTGTGTCTACCTCAAGAGATCAAGCGACTAGGTTCTATCATAGGTTGAAACATGGATTTAAAGATTACAACTGCTTCATGAACGAAAAAAAATTCTGCATAAATTTTGAAGATGGAGAAGAATCTAGGTGTTCTTCTAGCAGGATGTATGTGGATGATAATGGAATTCCTTTTGCCAGATGGACGGGTTTGCTTATTAATTCCCGCACATTCGAAGTGCAAGTTGACTACGCAAGGTCTGCCTCATCTCTTGTCATTTCACTCATAAGTATACTTATTTGGCTCTGTTTCCTTAGTCGTTATTGCTTAATGGATTGTCTGTTCGAGTCTAATTTTGTCACTCAAATTCATGGAAACAGGTACTTGAGTGGCCATATAAGCTCAACCTTTTCTGTAGCTTGGCAGCACCAACCAGTCAGAAGTCTTCGTCATAAATTGCGTTACTTCTTGGTTCCCAAATGTCATCCCATTCTATTTGACTCGAACATCAACTCGGGAGAAATTGTCAGGTTAAACATCTATCAGATCTTTCTATTAGCTGCAATGAAGTTTCACTGTTATCTCTACGAGTTGTCCCGGTTTTGGAAGCTTCATCCTCAAACTTTGTTCAAATTTATCACAAGTTCTATCAGGTATGGAATAGAAACTCTATTACTTATGATTTCAGTTCGACTAATTTGGTTTGATTTTGGTTCTGTTAAATAATGTTCTTGATATCCATCCAACTGATAGGTACATGTTCAGACTCATAAATCGAAGGATGCACAGATTCAACACTGGTTCTAGTTTCAGACCAGTTCTTAAACTATATAAAGAAGAAGTAATATGGCTTGGCTTACACGCTTATATTCAAGTTCTGAAGAAGAAAAACTCGCGATATCGAATCCTCTTGATCTATTTAAAATCTGCACTTTCTAAACACAATCTTTCTCAACTTCTATCGCCGGAATTGGAGTATGCATCAGACCATTCAAACTCTTCTTCACTTTGGAAATTGAGGTACTGATCCTTTATTATTGAAGCTGATCTGAACTCGGATTTTATTATTGTAACTGAGGTACTTCCTTGGGGATCAAACTGATTTTTTGAATTTTATGTTACATGTCCAAATTAATTAATAAATATTGAAAAAAAACCCGAACTATAAGTCTAATAGTAGTAGAGAAGATCCAGGCATAGCTTTTATGTTACATCCCAAAGATTAAAACCAAATTCCCAGCTTTCGTATCAAAGAAACCAACAAGGGGAAACAAACGAAACAGTTTAACTGGATGATATTAGTTCTTTGAGTATTCAGACGAATGAATCGGAGAATACCCTTCTGGCAGTTGCTGCTGCGACTGTGACGGTTGTGGCGGTTGCTCAGCTTCAACCTTCTCTTTTGTTTTTTGTCCAACCTCTCCAGCTGCTTGAGCCACTCGGTTGTACGCTCCTGCGACCCAACTCACACCAGTTAACACGTAACGGTTCTTCATCACAGCACTTCCTGCGCTGCTCACAGTCTGTTCCGCAGCTGCATACGCAGACTTGGTCTTCTCTGATACCTGAAAGTTTTGGTCCACCGCCTTGATTTTTTCATTCACCAAGCTTGTTCCAGCTGTAAGTTTTTGGCTTAGACCGATTTTTTGGTCTAGTGAAGCAACTCCTGCGGTTGCGGTTGAAGTGAAACCATGTTTCTCATCAAAAGCTTTTGCTTTGCCGACCGCATCTTTCCCAAGAATGAAACCCTTTGCTAACATGCTGCTCACAACATCTTCTGCCTTCTGGACAACAGATCCTGCACCGACTCCACCGCTGCCCTGTGTTTCCTGATGAAATTAACACAAATTAAAACCGCTCAGAGATTTCTGATTAGCTGCTCTATCATTACTAAGAGTGTTGAGATGAAACCTTGCTTGATATGTGTATGGGTTTAAGAGGTATACGTTTATGCAAGTTAATATGGATAATCAATTCTTTTTAACCAATCCTGTTGATTGGAAGAAAAACAGAACAATATATGAATAGATACGCTCAAGATGGAAGACATTACAGCATGAGGGGCTTCAGGTGGAGTGTAATTAGGTGCCATTTCAATGATGACTGATTGATCTGCAATACTCGCTCCCTGAGATAACATCCCTTGTTAGTATAAAATGCAAATTACAAATTAAAACTAATTTTACTTCTAATTCTCTAGTCCAGACAGATAACAGGTTCCATTATGACTGAGAAGTGAAAGTAACTCTTGAGTATTTATTACCATATTGAACAAAGGGTTAAATGCTGATGAGAAAGGCATGGATTGGTTACTAGATTAACAGTCATATGTAATAGTTGAATATTAAGATAAGAGGGAAAAGGTTTTAGGGGAATAAAAGTAACTAACTGATAAGAGCACAGCGGTCTCAGCTCCTTGAGGATCTTTGAATGTGACATAAGCACTATGCTCATTACTGCTGGTTACAACATGAAAGAAAAACAAAAAAAAACTCAAGAGTGAAGAAGATTTAAAAAACTGTATCTAAATTTGCTGAGAAAAAGTTCCGATCCTTCAACTAATCCAAGAGTGAATTGATTTAAAAAGCTTATAAGTTCACAATAATGAAATCAATGAACGAAAAAAAGAATGAGAAAATAAGTTATTGGCGATCACTAACCTTTGGAGGTCGATGCTTTCAACTTCACCAGAAAAAGAGAAAAACTCTTTTATATCATGCTCTGTAGCTCCTGAAGAGAGATTGCCAACTTTTACTGACCTTATCTGTCATCAAATGATTATAGTATTATAGTAAAACACATTGATCTAGGGATAAAAATACGTTGGCTTGTTATCTATCTCATCATACAAAATCAAAGCAGAGACGAAATTCATGTTGATTCAGAAATGACACATAACTCAGGGATAGATAAACATTCTAAATCAAATTATTTGCTTCTCAAACCCAACTGATAGCGAGAACAAAGAAAAATGATAGTTAGCTGCTTCACTCAATATAGCTCCATTCTCATCTTTCACAAATAAGACCAAAAACTTCACAAATAAGCAAATTATCCCACAAAAGTGCGCAAAGGAAGCAAATCATCTTAAATAGAATCACTCGAATGAAACATGATACGGTTTTTTTCTATATTCCACCACTATTAACACCTTATCACTCAGGTGCTTAAGGCTAGCAATGAGGAAACTAATTGATAAAGCTTTAAAACATGGCTGGCTGGAGGAATTGACAAGTGCTTTGGCCAATTACCTAGGCAAGTTTCTGGCTCAAATTGACAAAAATACACGATCGCGATTTACTACAAGAAACAAAAAAAAAACTAGAAATCACGATTTCTGCAAAATATCCAGAGTTGCATATACAGATCACACCGAGACACACAATCAATTCGATTCCAGAAAATAACGCCGAATTAAAACACCAAAAAAATAATAATCAAACTCGTCCAAATAGCATCGAAGATATATGTCGGCAAGTGCACAATAAATAATCAAACCACAGATCATCTAAACTTCTGAAGCAGAAATCAAATCAATAACCAATCATAAGAAATTTTCCCAAGAAACAAAATAGATGACAACAAAATCTGGCAGCAGAGGAAAGGGATACAAAATTATACCAAAAAAAAAATAATGAAAAGATAAATGAAGAACATACCGCCATGGATTTGGATCTTCGTAGTCGCAGAGAGATATGTTCTTTCTTGCTTTCTAACGCAGATTCAGAGATTGGCCTATAAACCGAAACGCACTTCGAGATTGATGCGTATATAGAGAGAAAGGAAGAGAGAGGGAAGAGTGTGTTTTGCTTTATATGACACCGCACACTCAACGTGTGGGTTTGCGTTACGCCTTTAATCCTATTTTAGGACTATTTTAATAATCCTTTCCAACAAATAATATTTTCACCTTTTTCTTTTATTATTATGGACTTTCTCTTGTTTTGGCCCAACTCTTCTTCTCTTTTCTCCTTTTGCTAACCCACAAACCCATTTATGTAGCCCATGAAATTGTTGACCCGAAGTCAAACATGGACACTTCTAAATCAATCATAATTTTTCTTTTCCTTAATACTTTCTAGTAGAAGATTATTCTGATTTTGACTCTAGTTCGATTACAATTTTCAGTTGAAACAGCTAAATAACCAAACATGAAATTGAATTAAGCCTATTTGGTACAATTAGAAATTGAATCGGTCCGGTTTAAACAAACCAAGGAAAGGTCAACCACGACAGCGCAGGACCCTTCCTCGCAATGACGTGGCACCGATTTGTTACGTGTTAATATAATTCCCTCCACCACCATATTCACGCGAACCACATGATGAGATTAAATTAATTTATAGTTTTATACAAATTATAAAAACAACAATAAATTTGGGAAAAACTTATTACCTAACTCATTTCCATCTTCTTCGTCTTTGTTCCCCCAAAGAGATAAGAGATTTTTGAGAGATTCGATCGTGAAGATGAGTTTCCAAGATCTCGAAGCTGGTTCTCGATTTCAGACGCCCAATCGTTTTACCGGCGGGCGGCAACAGAGACCTTCTTCTCGTGGGGATCCCTCTCAGGAGGTCGCCGCTGGGATTTTTAGGATCAGCACGGCTGTTAATTCCTTCTTTCGTCTCGTTAATTCGATTGGAACGCCTAAAGATACTCTTGAATTGCGAGAGAAGCTGTTAGTAGCAATTTTTAATCACTCTCTTCTTCTTTCTTTTTTTTGCTAAATCTTTGAGTTAATTAGGGTTTTTGGTTTCAATTATCGATTTTCTAGGTTGGTTTGATTTTTCTCTAAATTTTTTAAAAAAATATATAATTTTTAGGGTTGCTGATCCCGCTTTTTTTTTTTCCTTACCTGATAAAAAAAAATGAGATGGCTGACCGATTTGAGAATTAGGGTTCTATTATGATGAATTATTAGAGCCTAGAGAAACGTTATAATTAAGTTTTGGGGGTTTTTATTGTTTTTTTTTGCTGCATAACTATGTTGATAAAACTTAAATTTCTTGTTAATGCCCGACAATTTTGAAACAATGAGCTTTTGATTGGAATTTTTTTTTTGTCTGTATTGAGCAGTTGCTATTTAGATTAGTACTTTCATCTACTTGTTCTGCAAATTTTATTAAAGTGTTAGGTTCGTCTTTTGGCAGGCAAAAGACAAGGTTACAGATAACAGAATTGGTGAAAAATACTTCATCTAAACTTAAGGAAGCTAGCGAAGCCGACCTTCATGGAGCAGCTAGTGTAAGAATGCTTACATTTTTGTTTCCTTCTCCTACGATGCTATGAAATGTTAGATGTGTAAGAGAACATTTACTATTGAACCATTTTTTTGGTGGTGGCACCATGGGAACTTGGTTAAATTTTGTCAGAATCTTACCATTTTATTCATTTAGTGGGAGAATTGGTTGCCTGATACATGATGTGTGTATAGACCTGTTTATTTGAAACATAATTCCTAATTCTGTGTTGTGCTTACATTCTCTCGCTTAACTTGCAGCCAATTAAAAAGATTGCGGATGCTAAACTGGCAAAAGATTTCCAATCAGTTCTTAAAGAGTTTCAGAAAGCTCAGAGACTCGCAGCTGAAAGAGAAATAACATATACTCCTGTGGTCTCAAAAGAAATACCTACCAGGTAACCACTTTGACCAGTTATGTTTCAATACCTGTTAAAAAACAGAAGATCATGGTAAATGAATCTCGTTGTTTCCTAAATGAGGGAAACAGAAAAGTTCCCTGGATTATATACTCCTTTCGTGCTATTCTTGTTGTTTTATATAAAAGAGGATAGCTTGATTAATGTAGGATTTAACTTTTTGACCGTTTAGAAAACTTTAACTTATAATTGTTTCCGATAGTTTGTGGAATGTGAGTCTCACTTACACATGCGTCATTGTTATGCCACTCCATGCAGTTATAATGCACAGGAACTCGATACTGAATCTTTAAGGACCTCACAGCAGCAAACTCTTCTTCTACAATCAAGAAGGTGAGGAGTATGATCTGAATATATACTGCATGTTCTTTTGCTAATTCACTTGATCATTTGTTAGCATAAACAGAACCCAAATGTGACTCAAGCAATCAATTTGCTCTTACACCTGTTTTGAGTATTCAAACCATCTTTCACTCTTCCTTAAGGAGATACATAACTGATTATCAAAGTTTTAGTTTACATTTGTTATTTACTGTAGCCTGAATTGTTGATAGAAGCTTAAAATTTGGTTTATAGAATTTAAGAAGTTGGTTATGGCCTTGAAACCCCATGAAATCCATCTTCTCTTTATGGGCATTTTACGTTTCTCATATTTTGCAGCGAGATGATATTTACTAACTTCTAATATTCTCATCCCAGGCAAGAAGTGGTGTTTTTAGATAATGAGATAACATTCAATGAAGCAATTATTGAGGAAAGAGAGCAAGGAATTAGAGAAATTCAAGAACAGATTGGTGAAGTGAATGAAATCTTCAAAGATCTAGCTGTTTTAGTGAACGATCAAGGAATTATGATCGGTAAGTAACCCCAAGAATCACAAATTGTAAATCTCCCTGTTTCCTTTTTGCCTCTTCAAAATCTCAGTAAACCTATATAATGTGTCTTGGCAGATGACATCAGCTCTAACATTGATAACTCACATGCTGCAACTACACAAGCAACTTCTCAACTCAGAAAAGCAGCTAAAACTCAAAGATCAAACTCATCTTTGGTACACTAAGAAGACTCTTCCCAATCTTTCAATTCTGTGATTTCGTCATTTTTGCAGCTAAAGCCAAATTTGATATCTTTTTCACTGTTGCAGACATGCCTACTTATTCTCATTTTTGGGATCGTGCTACTCATTGTCATCATCGTCGTCTTGGTCTAACCATCAACTATCAAACTACAAACTTCAATCTTCCAGCATCAAGCGAAGACTTATCGATGAAACTATACAAAGACCATTAAAGAAATATATCTATTGTACAGATTCTTTATACTCCATCGTTCCCCATTCAAATCGAATTGATCTGAAATTCTCCTCATCGTGTGAATGTTTTATGTATTAATCCATCGTAAGGATCTTTATGAGCAAAAGATATAAACATGAAATATTCTTTCTTGTTGCATCTGTGATCGGTCAGGGACCACGGGATCAACCGTATCGAAATGATAATTGAACACGATGGACGTTTTCACACAAAAGTAATGTATAACAGAAACAAAACAAAACAAAGGGCGATCGCTACTTCAAGTTATTCACAAGCATGGTAGTCAATCTTTTACGTTTCTTCTTTTTTTTTTTTATGTTAAAGTTTTGTGTCTTCAAGTCAATATGCAAAAGGGTACAAACACCCTCTGATATATTCCTCCTCCTTTCATACCCCCTTTCACAATGAAAATCTACATCTGTGAGAAACAAATGATAGCTCTCAACACCATTACAACAATGCAGAGAAACACGTCGTGAACTTGACCGATGTTCTTACCTTCATTTCCTCTGTGCTTCAGAGGAAAGAAGTCCCATTTGTTCAGTAAGATAATTCATTTGCTGTTGATTCCGGGTCCACTCATTTGTTGTAGGTGGTTCTTGTTCCATCACCAAGTCATTATTCTCTACTGATCCTGATAGAATCTCGTCTGTATCTCCAATCGCTTGGCTTTCATCAGCAAAGAACTGTTCCCAGAATGGATCTTGGACTCCAGGCAGCTTAGGGACTCCGTCCAGTAACTCATTCATCTTGCCCTCGCCTTCAGGAGAAATTGCATCGCCTTCAAACACATCTATAGCAGCCATTATTGGATCGAAACACTCTCCATTACCTGTCTCACATCCAACTAAATCAGATTCAGGGCTCCAAGAAGCTGCAGGTGCTACCCCTTGAGCCGGACTTGGACCTAAATTTGGCTGAACCAGACCAGCTTGAGGACGATGAGCCAAATTTACTTCGGGTACTTGATTCGTTGCTGAGTGAGCTACGTTGGGTGAAACCTCGGCCAATGTTACTCCAGAAACTCTATTTGAAGGGTTCCCATTGTCTACAGAGTTAGAACTGGGAACATCACTCAATAGAAAACTATCAGAATTGTTTGAAACTGATTCATACCGAGGTGAGGTACTCGTGTTTGAGAACTGTCGAAGCATATTTTGTGCTGCTTCATTTATCGATGGCTGATATCTAACAATCTGACGGTTAAGACCATTAGCCCCATGGCTTCCACAATTCTCCTGTTCATCTCCAGGAAGTCTCCTCTTTTTGTTGCTTCCCGGAATTTGTCTGCTGCCATCATTATTCTGTTGTACTAACTGGTTCAAGAAACCTGGACTTTGAACAGCCTTTGCTAAAAACGACATCATTTGTTGTTGCCTCTGCTCCATCACCTGAACTTTCTGTCCCACATTCTGCAGCTGGTTTTCAGTAGCTTGTTGTTGCTGCCTTAACCTGACAAGTTCTTGCATAAGAACATTCTTATCCCACTTAAGTCTTTTCACTTCTTCTTCTAGTCCAAACTTCCCCACCTCGACACAAGAACCAACAGATGAGTTCTGAACTTGAGTTTGTTGCTGATTCTGCTGCACATGCGAAGGTTTTCTCCTAACAATACTCTTCAGTAGTAGTTTTTGGCCTCTTAAAAATCCTTCATTTGCAAATTCCCATCGATCTGGATCAACTTTTCTGAAACCCTGGACATAAGAATACAGAGAGACTATTATATAGATCGAAATTCAAATTGTAGAATTGAAACGATGCGAAGTTTCTTGAATTTTGGGGAAGTAGAAAGCCAAAATAGAGTAATGGTACGAAAAGGTATAAACAGGTAGACCAGAAAACAGTCCAGAGTAGTTATATGTTCTAGTTATAGAAGGAAACAAATCCTCCGCACTATGTCTGGCTGCAGCATAATACTACCATGGTATAAGGAAAGTAATAGTTCTTGGTTTATCAAATTGTACCTGGATGGACATATACAAACGAAAGCAAAGCTAATGTTCAGACAAGTGAAAGACATTCTGTTTTGTGACTTAGAGCTACAAGGCAGAAATGAATTGAGGAAACCAATCTTCGGACATATATGGAAGTGAGCCTGCAAAGTTCTGTGGAATGTTTTGGTGAGTAGAAGATTGATATGGTTTCAAAAAGACTCCGATACAGCCATGGATTAAATTACCATGCTAAGCTTATATAGTTTAAACCAGATAGAACATAATTGCTTAGTTCTACTGGCTAAAGGTTCAATTAAGACGCCAATTAGATACAAAACATCTACGTAATTATCTAGATAGATGCTTTATAAGTTCATTTTTTCTCAAAATAAACCCTACAAATAGCATCGATTAACACATTTTAACACTGAACTAAGACTAAAACCCTTAAAAGTTCACGATTTCACCCAAATTGTACCACGAAAACCCAGATAAAACTGATCAGTTTTGAAAAAAAATAATAATAAGAATTTAATAGCAACAGAAACAGTGACGCTTACATAAGTATTTAACTGCCTGACAAAGCTGGAGAAATTGTTGTGCTTGAAATACTTGGGCAAGAGCACCTTCGAAAACTCAGGCAAGTTCCAGACGACGAAGCTGTTGTTCCCGCTGCTCCAAGAAACGATCTCATTTGTCGACGGATCATCGACCATGTCGTAGGTTTTGCTCAAGAAAGGCGGCACAGAGTTCACCGGCGGCGGTATAGACGACGAATTTGAATTCGCCGACGGTACGGATTCGCGAACCGATTCCATAAGTCCGAATGAAAAAGCAAGAGCTACTTCACTAAATCAAACGATCAATTGCGTTCTTCGCGAGCTCAAACACCTTACAGAGACTCAGTCAAGTGTTAAAGACCTCAATCTTTGATCTTTTCCCTTAAAGCCGAAGAAAGGACTTCTACAGACATGGACATTTCGGTTCGATTCACTTCGGTTATGTTACAGCAGATTTTGAATTCGGTTTAGTAGACACCTAAATTAGGTTCGGTTTAAAAGTACACGTAGCATCAAAATCAGCTTTTTTCTGTAACGCTTACATTTTTCTCGGTGAGTTTCGTACGTGGCATATTATACACCGTTTCTAAAATAATAAGATTATCTATCCGGCGTAACGGTTCGTTATATCATTTAATTATTTGTATTAATAAAAAGCCACGTAGGACGCAGAGAAAACTTTTCCTGGCTCTCTTATCTCTCTCTCTCGTTCGTACTGACACACTCGCTGAATCATCGAAAAAATTGTAAAGGAATTTGAAGTGAAGCGGCGAAAACGATGAATCCGGTCGCTGTTCATCGCGTTTCTTTGGAATGCGTTTCGCGTTTCTCTTTGATCCATCGAGAATCAGGCGAGGGATTCTCCGGTCGTCGGATTGTGAATTCGCGTGGAAAGAATCGGCCGATTCGGCGGTTGCATGTGGTGACGGCGGATTTGATCACCAGCGCTGACTCGTTCGAGGTAGGGCGGCTTATTGGAAGCTACGGATTCATAAATGTTACTAGGTACTCTCACTGGACTTTTTTGTTTACTCTCTTTAGCTCGAGATATTTTCTAATTTCTATCGAAATTTTGTGTATATGTGGAAGATATTAGGTGAGAAAATGTTCAAAAGATGTATGTATTGCCACAGGTTTATGAAATGTTTACGTGAGGTTTGACAACTATTTGAAGGGTCTAAATCTCATGAAGTTCACTTTCGTTAATCTCATTGAATATTCTGTGTATATGCTTTCATTGGCGTGTAAGTAGGTTACATTGACTTACCTTATGATTATTGCGCATCTTGCTTTTGCTAGATTTTGCTAAGTTTGTTGGTCTAGTTCAAATCTTATATATGGCTTCCTGTTCTACTTCGTTTTCTAAGCTTTTACCTTTTCTTTCACCTCTTTTATACCCCTAGTTATTCAGGGTTGCAGTCAGGACTTGACTTTGAATCTACTTCTGATGATATTGGGCGATTAAAATCTCAAGATATTGGAGAAGGCGGCGTTAAGATCAGGTGCACTTTTGGCGTTATGTACACAATGTATTAGACGGTGATATATTTGGTCAAGTTGAAAATGTATTAGCCACGGCAGTTTGTCTGCAGACTATATGAAGGAAGAATATCTCAGGGTCCATTTCGAGGAACGCCTATTGTCTTTAAGGTGATTCTGCATGCTTTGTTAATCTAGTTTCTTTTTCTCAGCAAATATTGTTGTTTTTCAGAAGGCATTTTGCCATTTTCCATTTTTCATGAATCTGTCTACATTATCACGGCATATTTTGTTCAGCTGTGTCCTTACAGTATTGGAATCATCAAAAATTCATTTTGGAATTTAATGTTTTGTCTCACATACTCGTCTCTGTAAAGGTCTATCCTGGACAGCGTGCTGGCGGGGTTGAGGCTGACATGATGGCAGCAAACGAGCTTAATGCACACTCTTTTCTCCAGGTTAGATAAATAGCCATGCAAAATTGCTAAATGGATTCGTAGCAATTACATCTCATTGGCGTTTAATAGTGCAATCACCTTGTTATTCTGCTTGTCTATGCAGAGCAAAAGCCTGCCTGCTAATCTGCTTATACTTGTTGGTGGCTTTGAGACACAATTTGGAGAACAGGTCAGGGCATCAGGCTTACAATTTGAGGCGCTTAAGTGTGTTTTGTTGAGTCTAAGGTGCACAAGTATGTGGATATTTTGGAATTCCTATATGGAACGTAGGTTGAATCGATTTATTCATACAGTGGCTGGCATTTCGTGATGGTGGGAAAGATAGCGCAGCTGACTACGCACGAACTGCGAGTGAAAAAACATCCAGAGCTCGCTCCCAAGGAGTATGGAATCCTTATGAAAAAGAGCAGATGATGAAACGAAGGAGAAACTTTGTCATTAAGATCCTACAGGGTGCAATGAAAGGTCTAGCCTTTATGCATGCTAATGACAGGTTACACCAAAGTCTCGGGCCATCCTCAATTGTTCTCAAGTATGCCCCCCCCTACGAGTACCTGAAAGTGATTGCGCACACACACACCTCTCTCTCTCAGTATAAGTGTATCATCTCTCTGCTAATTTTGTTGATTTTTTTTTCCTGTCAAAATTATCTATAGTACACCAGCAGAACGAGAAGCCATCTATTTAATACCGCGGCTGCGAGATCTAGCCTTTTCTGTTGACATAAGGTTCCCTCACTCTCTTCCCTCCCTGATTGATTATTTATGCTCAGCAATTGTAGTTTTCTGATATTTTGCCATTTTGGTCTTGCTGTTTATAACTGGAACTAGCATTGTTAAGATAATGTTGGTGCTTTTTATCAACTCGCTGTTAATAGACTGAGCATACCTTTCAGGCCTTCATGCTTGGAAGAAGGAGCCACTTCTGGTGCACTGTCAGAGCAACTTTGGCGAAGAGCAACTGCTTCTGGTGCCTTCACAGTTTTTGAGAAAAGAGCTTTTGGGATTGCAGATGACATGTAATGCTTTTGCTTTCTAAGTCTTTCGTGTATTAAGTTGCGAATGTTTTTTGATAAATTCTTAACACATTCTTGTGGCTTACAGATATGAAGCCGGTCTTCTTTTTGCATACTTAGCCTTTGTTCCATTCTGTGAAGCAGGCGTAATGGATTCTCTTTCTCTTCAGGCAAGATTGCCATATTATTGGATGCAATTAAATTAAACAGATCTGTTTTTCTCATCTTAACACAATATCTCCTTATTGATCCCACAAACATATCAGCTCTCATCTTTTGTCTTCTCCAAACTGTTTCTGTTTAATCGTTATTTAATCTGATGAACTGCAGAGGCTACTTGAAAACACTTTCCGGCTGGATATCGAGGCTGTAAGAGAGTAAGCCTCTTGCTTTCTCCAGATTAACTTACATTCTTTATAGTTATAAATATCTTTTAGAAACTTAAATAAAGCATTTTACGTAGCACCAAAAAAACGCTGTATTCATTAAATCGTTTGTTCCTCCAAGTCTCTGAGTTAAAAAATCCTCACTGATGTGTTATACAGGTACTGTGTAGCTGATGAACGCCTCGAAGAAGCTGTTAAGTTTCTGGATCTTGGTGATAGAGCTGGTTGGGAATTACTCCAGGTATCTAGTCCCTGCATATATCTTTTTCATAGTAAAAAGAATAATAATAACTGAACTCTGGTCTAATTTCTCTTATAACAGTAGCTGGTAATGTGAGATAAAAAGGGAAATAGTAAAGAAAAGAAAATGTAGAGAAACATGGAGGAGGAGAAAGGCTATAATATTAGTGGACTGATTTAAACCTTAGTAAATGTTAGACCCAATATTAATTGTTTTCATATTTGGAAAGTTTTGGTCCTTTGATCAATATCGTCTCTGTGTGTGATGTTTTGGTAGGCAATGTTGAAGGCTGACCATCGGAAGCGGCCAATGGCGGAAGCTGTTCTTAAACACCGATTTTTGAACGGCGTTTAAATTGAAAAGAGATGAAGATTATGTATTTACATAATTATCTACAAGTTGTAGACTACAATTATTAATCCTTGATCCATGTTCTGGATATATTATAATCATAATCGAAGGTTCTATGTCAATTTTTTGGAAATAGCAGGATAACTGCAGCGTCACATGACTGAGTCAAGATGTTGGAATCTGCACGTATCAAGAAGACGTTCGGCACGTATTTTACTCGTCTAAATTTGGACAAAGCAGGATAACCATAAAGTTACAGTGGGGCGGAGCTAGTTAATAACAAGGGTTTCATATGACAGCCATGAAAATTTAAAATTTGTTGTAGGTTTGTTAAACTATATTAACTCCAGCCCAATTAACATATTGACCCCTATGAAACAGTTGTGATCTAATGTCTATTTTAACAGTAGCTGGTAATAATGGGAGCGGAAGATGGAAATGGTAATGAAAAGAAAACATAGAGAAACATGGAGGAGAAATGTTGAGAAAGGCTTATAATATTAGTCGACTGATTTAAACCTTAGTAAATGTTAGACCTAATATTAATTTTTCTCATATTTGGAAAGTTTTTGTCCTTCGACCAATATAGTCTGTGTGTGGTGTTTTGGTAGGCAATGTTGAACGCCGACCATAGAAAGCGGCCAATGGTTGAAACTGTTCTTATTCACCGATTTCTGAACGGCGTTGTTTAATCGAGAGGATCGGACATGAATATTATGTATTTACGTAATTATCTACAACTATTAATCCTTGATCCATGCATGTTCTAAATCTATTATAATCATAATTGTGGGTTGTATATCAAACATGTTATTTATTGGGTTTGGTGCCTTGCATAACACATGTTTAACGTGATCTTGTCCATCAAATTGTTTGTAGGTTCATATCCAAATATTTTCTTAGGGTCAGTCCAAAACCCAGAAAATATAAAGGTAAGTTTTCAGTAATCGGTCTAAATTTGTGATGATAATGATTAAAAAAAAAAAATTACTATTGATATTTATGGTGATTCATCGAAATAGTGGTAGTTTTACCCCAAAATATGATATTTAATCTGCTCATCCTGCATTACCTTATTCTAGATTGTTTTGCTGTCACCATTCTATGGAAACCACCTATTCCACTAAACGAAACAAAAGAATGACAAAAGAAAAGAATAAAATGATTCATTAGAGAGGAATCAAATGATTCATTAGAGAGGAATCAAATGGACCAATTGCTCATATACTCACTTAATTCAAACCCATTGCTAATATACTTTACTCGTTTCTAAAATACTCTCTTGTGGAGCTCACCTCATATTTTCCGAACAAATCCCTCACACTACCGCTCCTTTCTTTACACATATCTCACGTGCCTTCTCCCTCTAATTAAATATAATAAAACAAATATATCTTAAAATTAAATAAAACACATAAAATGGGACCCATTTTTACACATTTTTAACCATCAAGTTTCTATCCGCTATTGGAGCTAAAGAACGAGTTGAGATTCCGCAATTGGAGCTGCGTTTGTAGGTGGTTCTGCGCTTGAAGGGCCGTGAAACTGATTTGAGTTCGGGTTAGATTCGGAGCTTGATTGAAGCTCGTTTTAGTTGATTGAAACTCGTTTTCAGGTAATGTGCGATATATTGTTATGGGTTAGTGACCGGTCCGGTGATTCGTAGTTCGATATTGTGTAGTACCCATTTTCAGGGTACTACTGATACAACTGATATTACTAAGTAAATATGTACTACTGATACAACTGATATTACTAAGAAAACCTGTATTACTGATATAATTGGTATTATTATGAAATTGTCTAATATTGAATTTTATTAGTTTCAAGGTACGATGAATAAAAAGCAGCGGACAATCATACATTTTGATTATGGGATATTATTTAAGGAAGGGAGATGAAGTAGTATAGATTAAGGGTGTCCATTCGGTAAAACGATACGGTTCGGTTCAGAAAATTTAGGATTTGGAAAATTCGGTAAAATGAATATTATCTCCGAAAACAAAAATCAAACTTAATTCTATTCGGTTTGGTTTGGTTCGGGATTTTCTAACAAATTCCAAATGAAATTAATGTAATATCTGGTTATTTCGAGTTATTCGGTTGTTCCGGGTTATTCGGTTATTCTAGTTATGAATATTTTATGTTTTTGAGTTATTTGATTATTTTTGGTTATTCAGATTAGAGAAAAATATTTGAATTTTTTAACATAATTTAAGTTAATTATGCGTTAATTTACCATTCGGTTCGGTAATTTTGCCCACTCCTAAACTATGGATTTTAAGAGAAGATGTTCATCATGCGTTTTTGATGAATCGATTGAGGAGGTCACTTATACATTATAATTTATGTGTTGGTTTAATTTGTTTATATTTTGTTATGAAAACTTTGTATTATCACTATATTTTGAAATACAACTAAGTATTACTGATACTCGGTATTACTAATACAATTATTACAAAGGTATCTTACACTCATATGGTTATTTTTAAAGGTATATTACACGCATATTGATATATAATAAAACTATTATTATCGATGTAATTATTATATCTAATTTATTACAAAAAAAAATTAAAAATGTCTTGTTGTGATCTTAAAATATCTTAGACATGAATGGTTATTTACTAAATACTTAGGCCATTATGATGTGAATCATAGAAAATTTGTAATTTGACAAATGTTTTTCTATAAAAATTTACTAATCTTAATTTATTTACCTATTGTAAACTATATAAATAGAAAAATTGCATAAATTTACTGATACAACTAGTTAAACCTTAAAACAACAATTTTACAACTATGTGTAAGTGAATACTAATGTAAAATTAAGTAAAACTATGGTGTGAATGAATGTATTTAATAATATTTTATTATATTGTGAACAAGTATGAATTTAATATTATTTTAATATTTTTAAATATTTTTTTATGTTTAATAAATTTTTAGTAATATTATATTTGAACATTTTCAGTTTAGCCTAATAATCCAGCGACCATAATTGTACCTAGTAATACAGCGATAGAAAAAATATGCAAATACATCCTGAACGGAAAGAGTTTATTATGTTCACAAATCCAACAACTAAAAGATATAAAATGTTATGAAAACAACAACATAAAACAGAAACATATGTAAATTACCTTATCCATATTAAAAAACACAAATGATTCATAGAAGAAAAAAATGTAACTTGTCCATACTAAGCCCAAAAACACCCTATCTTTCCAAAGCCTTCCTCAATGTCTAGCCAGTGAATAAGACTGCGGGACTCTTCAGTTGTTGCCCACCCTAGTAAAAGTAGATCACTAAAACAGAGGAGTCTTGCACCACGTTGTAGAAACGGACGCCTTTGGCCATAGAAAGCTGCAATGGCATTATCTATGTTTGATCAAAAACACAGCAAAAAAGCTTCAAAAGCGGTCAAAGCAAAAAGGTTTGCTCTTAAGATTTCACCAGAGGGAGAAAGAAGTCTCTTTCATTACCTTTCCAGCACCATTGTTGCAATGTTTTGTTTCATCAAAGGTCCACCCAGACGCAATCTTCGGTCATATGTATGATCACCTGTGCCTACATCAATGCAACGCATTATCAGCAAGCTATATAACATATACAGATTAAGAGGAATTGTGATATCCCATCCAATGCAAGTAAAAAAGCCATTACCTTAGAAGGGTTGTGCACAAATTAAGATCAAATAAACAAGCAGCAGAACAAGAATCGGAATTGAACAACACAAGAATCTGCAATGGTACCTGCAAGATGAACCACACATGCCATCTTTTGGGGAGGAACATTTTTGCGGACAAGCCAAGCAACCCTGGCGGTACGAGACTCTGGAGTCAAAGCAACGGTAAGCTCATCGCCACACGGAGTCTGGAAAATACCTTCTCTCAAAGTAGCGGTCTTTGTCTCCCAGACGGTCCTCCACACGGGACGAACCAAAGGCGGTGGCCAATTCTGACCTTGAACCTCAAAGCGGAAAAAGTTGTTTCACTATCCGCTCGAGCAATTCCGGATTTGGACCACCCCATCCTTGGGAGAAGAACGGTTGCGTTATCTTCGTGTGGTGCATGAACGCTCCATAGACATGGTCAATTACAAAATGGAGCATTCCCAATTTGATCGTCACCATTGTTAAATTAATCTCAGAATTTGGACTGATTTGAGAAATACCTAGCCGGTGAATCGAATACGAATTTTGTCAGAAATTGGTTTTGGGTGCTTCAGATCTGGTAAGAAAGACGAAAGCAAGTATCTATTACAAATCGGAAAATTTGACTTGGAAGTCACGGTCAAGAATCTGAAGCAAAGGTGAATGCTTTGTTTGGAAATCGATGGAGAAATCTAAGAAGAAGATAGGTAAGAGAAACGTGAAGAAAATAAGGAAAAGTGGGAAACCACCAACGAAGGATTATTTTAATGTCTGACCCGATTCTGAATTGGGTGATCCGAATTTATTGGTAAACCCGATGGATCTTTGGTATGAGTTGTAATAAAATTAAAAGGACATGGATAATTTGGTCTTTTAGCATTTTCGACTTAAAAAAATACAAAAGAAAATGAAATATAGAGGAGGAGTATTTGATAAATGTTAAATATCTAAGTAATAATCACATGATCAATATTACTTATAATTAATGTTAAATATCTAAGTAACTAATTAATATTTTATTTAATAATCACATGATAAATATTTATAACTACCTATAATTTATTAATATTTTACTATAGTTAGTTAGCAATTCACCACTATAAATAGGTGGTTTATGTTGATCATTTGGATGTAAGTAAAATCAATAACAATAATAAGAAACACTTCAATATTCTCTTAATATCCTCTCTTCCTAGATAAAAGTTTTTCAACAAAATAAAATCTCCATCTTTCACTATATTCATTCCAATATAAAAAGATTAATAGTTGTATAATTATTTTTAACAAGAAATACTTTTTAATGGAACGAGTATTTGAGAAATTGATCCGAATCAAATTTGTAAAAGAAGAGGCGCACGTGTTTGTTTGACGCAAGGCACGTGAGTTGATCCGAAGAATCAAAGATGTTTCGCTTCTCAAGCCATAACGATGTGGGGAAGACGGCGAAGCAAGCAAGTACCTTTCCTTCTCCAAAAAATCGTATCTTTTTATGTTTCTTTCGATTCACTTCACTCCAGATCAACAAACCCCATCTCCGGATTCTGGAAACCCTAACCCACCCGGATCCGATTCAGACAAACGGATTGGAGACCGATTTGATCTGTAACTCGATTCTTTCTCAGATGAAAAGTGTCAAAAATCTACAATTTCAAGTTGTTTGAGTCTTAATCATTTCGATCAATGTCGCGTTTTTCGCGTGGATTCGTGGAGAATTCATCAATGGAGGAACCCAAAATCGCTCGTCGTCCAACTATTTGCTTCAGGCCAATAAACCCTTCTGATTTAGAACGTTTGGAGCAAATCCATCGAGATATATTCCCAATCAGGTAAATAAAATACCTTTGTTCGGAAGATCTTACACGTATCTGGTTTTCGGATTTGACTTTCCCTTTTCGGAAGTCCTTATCAAAGCATTTGATTTGTTCAGGTATGAATCTGAGTTTTTTCAGAATGTCGTCAACGGAGGTGATATCGTCTCTTGGGCTGCTGTTGATCGGAGCCGCCCTGATGGTCATTCTGAGGAACTTATTGGATTTGTTACTGCCAAAATCGTGCTTGCCAAAGAAAGCGAAGTGAGTTTTCGAAAATTATCTTCCTTTTTTTTTTGCTTTATTTTAGGTTCTGTAAACAAGCTGCAAGGTCTTGTTCATGTGTAGATTTTGAATGTCTGAAATGGGTTTCTTACAATTGGAGAAAAGAGCTTCAATCTGTAACGTTTTAAGTTATGATTGAAGTTTGGTTTGAGTGGTTTTCGGGTTTTGTAAAGAAGCTCCAAGGTCTTGTCAGGTGTAGATTCTGAATGTTCGAATGGGTTTCTTACTATTGGAGAAAAAAGCTTCAAGTTGTAACTTTTTTGACTTATGATTGAAGCTTGTTTTGAGGGTTTTGTAAAGAAGCTGCAAGGTCTTGTAAAGTGTAGATAATGTTTGAAACAGTTTCACGAGATGCATTTCTTACAAATTTCTTGTAAATCATTACAATTTCAGCAGGTTTTAAGTTTTTGATTGAAGCTTGTTTAGTGGTATGTTTACCACATGGGTTTTAAGCATTGTATTCTCTTAGTTCTTCGCCTTTCGGTTTTGTACTGATATTTCCTAGTAATTCTGTACAGCAGGTAACAAGTTGAAAGTTTAGATTTTGAATGTTGTCGAACCATTTCATAATGTCCTTTGTTTTAAGCGTGAACTGTTAAGCCACGTTCATCAGATGGGTTTCTTACTAAAGCTCCTAAACATCAAACGGATCCACTTTTGTAACTTGTTGATTATGATTAAACTTGCTTTGTACTCAGTTCGATTAACGTAACGAGGCAAGGACTATTTTTTCGTTTATGTGTTGATAGTTTTCTATGTCTTGTACAGATATCAGATCTAATAAGACATGACTCGTCAAAGGGAGAGGAGACATTGGTGTACATCCTAACACTTGGAGTTGTAGAAACATACAGAAAACGCGGAATAGGTATTAATTATGACCCTATGTATTAAACCAATGACATGGATCTTTGATTCTTCTCTTCTATTGCTTGGTTTTGTTAATATTAAGTTCTGCAACTTTTTTATGCAGCTAAGTCTCTTATAAATGAGGTCGTCAAATACGCTTCTAGTATCCCTGTGTGTCGTGGTGTTTACCTTCATGTGATTGCACACAACAATCCTGCAATTCGACTGTACAAAAGAATGTCTTTCAGATGTGTAAGGAGGTTACACGGATTCTACCTAATCAACGGCCAGCATTTCGATTCTTACCTGTTCGTCTACTTTATCAACGGTTCTCGCTCTCCTTGCTCACCCTTGTATGTACAAAACACAAGTATTTTTTGCATTCTAAATTATTTTTGCTGTGATGTTTCTTTGCGGTTTCTTCATAGATGGGGTTATCGTTGAATCATGGCTACATTGCAGAGATCTTGCGGTGTTGGTTCTGAATTACATGAGGAGTGGAATCAAATCAGTCGCATCAAAGCTGACGATAAACCATGAAGAGAAAGGCTCGAAATGGCTTAAATGCAAAGACAACGCGCGGTGTCTCTTACCCACTCAGACCAAACGAAACCTTGCATCCGAAAGAGTATCTTCCGGGTACGATTATGTTTAGTGTCCGTCTCCAATTCATAGACTTTGTACGATTATGATCCTATTGTGTGTGCTGGCCTGCTGGGTAGAATAATAAATGTGATAAAATGTAAATATTGTGATAGTTGAAGACACTTCTCTTTGGGACGGAGGGTTTGAAACCACTGTAAGTCCTATAAATTAGTTATAGCTTGTTGAAAAATTGCTTTGTGCTTTGTGGCGAAAAGTAACTAGGATAAGCTCTCATATATTACTCAGAATTACAAACACAAACCCCAATTTTCTTCTTTAGGAACCGGAATTCCTCTTCAATGCTGATCATGAACACCTTCGCTTTGGCTCTAATTGGGTCTATCCGGCTAATTCACATGACATGGAGTTAACTAGAGATGTTTGAACAGATTAAAAAAAAATTCAAACCAAACCAATTTGAACTGAACTGGAATTTTGCTATTCTAAAATCGAATTGAGTTTTAATACATATAGATCGGTAATACTTTGTTTATATCTGAAAAATCATAATCGATCTGAACCAAAAAACCCCATATTCAACATCCTTGGTTAGGCCCGGGAAGCGGGTCGACCTGCCCCGCCCTGCATAAAAGCCCGCAGGTTTTTGCATTTTTTATTTAATCCGAACCCGCCCTGCATTAGTTTTTTTTCCTAAACCAAGACCCGCCTCGAAAATATCTGTGGCTCAAAATCAAAAAAACCGCCAAAAGCATAACCCGCCAAAACCTAAAAGATAACCCGCCAAAAATATATGGGGTAAATTGTGTAAATGTAAAAGTTTTGAAATTTTTTTTTTTTTTAAAATATAGGGTAAAAAATGTAAATTCTATAACATATTAGAAAAAAATTGGCGGTACCCGCGGGGCTCGCCCACAAAATCCGCCAAATTTTCAACACGCTTAAGATCCGTTCCTGCAAAAAATCTAGGTTCATACCCGTCCCGCGACGGATCAAAACTCGCAGGCCCTGCGGACTGCGGGCCTAATTGCCAGGCCTACTTGGAATTAACCATTTTGGAATCTTAAGACCAAAATTTTCTGGACTCCTATATACAGTAGTAACAACTGATTCACCACTGTGAAGGTTTATATTGTAATTAAAAAAAAAAAAAAAGGAACAGGGATAAGTATACAATAAAAATGAAAGTTCAGGAGGCTTGTATGCATTTATTCAATAGAGAAGGCGAAAAATAAGGAGCAAATTGAAGAGACGAGGGAAAGGGGAAGGAACGGAAACATAAAAATTAGGGTTCACAATGCATCAGAATCATAATTTATCTGTTTTGGATTTTTGATCGTATGGATCTTGGGTTCTGGTTCAAGTAAGTGAAAGATTCTCTTTTTACATATTATTTATTGGGTAAATCTCTCTCACTGCAAATTAGTAGTTCGAATGTTTTAGTTCGGTTCTTTTAACTCCCAGGTGAATCGAGTATAGGACCTCAGTGTTTCTCATTGTTAATTTTTAGCTTACATAGATTTATTTGTATGATTGGATTAGCTTATGGATTGTGTTTGTTCCGCAGATTTGAGTAAAAAAGAATCTAGTAGTTAAGATGTCTGTGAGAGCTAGGAGGATTGTTTCTGGTAGGTCAGAGACTATAGCAGCTAATTTCGCATTTGATCCGTTAGAAGATGACAAAATAATAAGAAACAGGCTTCTCACACGTACCACAGCCACCAGAGGCGAACCTCCATTGAAGAAGCTTCAGAAAAAATTCACTTCTTTCGTTATCCAAGTAGACAAAGAAGAAGATAACTACAGTGAGTGCGGTAGGCTCGCCAAAGCTTTTTTACAGGAGCTTTCCGCTTTTGAGATTCCGCTTCTTAAGAGCCAAGCGTTTGTTGCTGCGAATCTTAGGGAAAAAGAGAACTTCAACGAGCTTAAAGATGAGACGAATAGGCAGATAATGCAGGCACAAGCTGATATTGACCATCTTAAGAAACAGCTTGAAGAGAGTAAAATAGAGAGACAACATAAAGAGGAGTGTGAAGCCATTAGGAAACTTATCTCTGCGCAGCCACCGAGGTCAGAGACGCAGAAGGTTATACATGAATTGAAGAAGGAGATTGCAGAACTCGAGGCCGAGAATACAGCAAGTTGGAGACTTCTTGAGCTAAGGAAGAAGCAGTTTGCATTGTTGTTGCATGTGGTATGTCGATTTTACGGGTTTCATTGTGTTTAGTATCTAAACAGAATGATGCCTTTATTTCTCGTGTTTCTTTGTGTTTATAGCTAAACTCTAACCTTTTCGTTTTTGGTTTTGTGAAAATTTGTATGTACAGGTGGATGAGTTGCAGGAGACAATGGAGGATGAACAGAAGAGTATGGTGGAAGATATGCAGAGGAACATGTCCGAGGAAACAGCCGCTGGTGGTGCTGAAGCCATGTCCATCGATTAGCTTCTAATCTTAGCTACTCTTCTCTTGAATGCTCTTTCATTGCCAACAATCTGTTTTATAAATTTTCTGGTTTCTGGTTACCTTTATAACCAAAATTGCAATGATAAGTCACACTCGCAGTTTCAGAATTGGGTGAGGAATGGTGAACAACGAAGGATACATTTATTTTTAACTTGCAGATTTTTTAAAAGTTTTATGTACAAAATGACAGATCTTTTCAAAGCTTTTTAGTACTATAAAAACAGCTGGTTCATAGTTTTGAGTCTTCATAAACCGGAGCGGTCATAAGAATTTTTTTTATGAAATAGTATTATTTTACAGTAAACCAGTTTTGCTAACCGGTCCAGAATTATACCGACTATAATTTAAACCGGAGTATTATACACACGTATATCTTCCCTTTTTCCAGTTATTTGGATCAAATTCTGATTTGATCCGCAAATCAAATTCTTTCTTGTCTTTTTTTTTCAATTTTCACTAGGATATATCCCGTGTTATAAGACATACAAATTGTAATTATAGAAAAATATTTGCAAATTATAAAATCAGAATATTATAAAACTGTATTTTTTCCAAAACTTTATGAAAATTATAATATCAATTTTTATTATATCGAATATTTGTTAGCACCTAAAAACAAAATTAAATCGGTTTAAATTTTTCCTTAAAACCTTCAGAAAGCAATCTATATCAAATCTCTTATTTTTAGAAAATTAAATCAACATTTAATTTAATTTAATTTAACTAGTGTGTTTAATTAAATCAACAAAATCTATTTTAACTTTTTTCAAAAAAATTAAAATAAATAAATTATTTAAAACGAAAATTACAAATAATTAATTTAATATTTAATTAAATGATCACATAATAATTAATTGACTAAAATACCATTAATGAGAGATTTTAATTTGTTCTTAGATGTAATGGCAATGATGTAATTATTAATATTTTGTAAAGTTTATTTATAAGTGTACTTCCCAAATAATATATAAGGGACTAAAAATTGTTCTGTGCTACAGCATGGGTTAATGAATCTAAACAAATCCGATTTTTTTTAATAATTAACAAAATTAATAATAGAATATTCGATTTTTTTTGTGCAAATCGATATCTGATTGTGCAAATATAATTAAATCAGATTTTAACAAATCCGATTTTTTGGAATATTAACAAATCTTTTTTGGAATATGAACAAATCCTATAAAAATATCTCATTATTAACAAATCCGATTTTTTTCGAATAATAAAAAATCTTTTTTGGAATATTAACAAATCCGATTTTTTTGGTAACCATAATAATCGATTTTAACCAAATATGATTAACAAATCCGATTTTTGGAAATAGTCAAAAATCTTTTTGAAATATTAACAAATCGGATTTTTTTGTTAATCATATATTAAATGATTTCATTAAATGATAGTATAATAAGTAATGACTAAAATACCCTTAATAAAAGATTAAAATTTGTTCTTTGAAATAATGGTAATGTGATGTAAATATTAACATTTTTTAATGTTTATTTATAAATGTATTTCCCAAATAATATATAGGAGATATTTTTTTTTTTAATAACGAAAATATTTCTGACTTGGTAATTAAAAATCTAGTTGTATCCAGATCTCCGGTATAACTAATAATTAAATACCCGGTTGTACTACGGAAATTCTAATCGTTCGGATTGCGCGGATAAAATTTTATTTCTGTTGATATTACTTATAATTAAAACTATATGATCCCATTTAATAGTAAAATAATAATTTTGTCCCAAAAGATTTTCCCATTTGGGGAATATGAAGATTTGATTTGCCCGCAAATGAGATTTTAGTCCCAGTTATTTGCACATTCGTCCTCCTCTCTTGGCCACCAGAGTCTCTCCGTCTCTTTCCACGGCGAGCTTGCGATCGTCCGCGGTATGCTTTTAGCCGTCATCTCTCTCGCTTGAAGCATTATCTTCTCACTTTCGTCGCAGTTACTAGCGCTTTATCTTTTTAATCTGCTATTCGTCGGTGTACTTTCGCGGTTTTTCTCTAAACCCTCGGAAATTTCTCCTGCAATTCTGAGTGTTTTCAACCTTCTTTGTGCGTGGATCCGAATATTTTTGTACTTTCCATTGAAGGCTTGATCTCGAGGTAACTCGAATCGGATTTTATTGCACTTTTGTTTTTCTTTGAGTTTTCTTTTCGGACGTTTGCGTTCTGTCTCCGATGAATATCGTATTGCTTGACCTTGTTCCCTTTTCCGTTTATTCTCCAGACTTATACTTCGTGCTATAACCAAAACCAGGATTTGATTTTACCTTTTTCCCAATATTAATGAAATTCTTCTTAGGTTAGGGTTTTACTCGTTAATTGTGTTGTTTGGGATGTTGGGAAACGTTTTTCGTACTAATCTTTACTGGTATAGTAACCGATTTTTTGCAATTATAGTGCAAGTACTTCGTCGGAGTAATTTATATGTAGCTGGTTATATCTGCTTATCAATTTGCAAGGATAATAGTTTTGTTACTCATTTTGCTCATTGTAGTCTGCGACCACTGTAATTGTTGTTTCTGATTTGTTCCATTTGGCGATTAGGTCTTGACTGAAGTTCTTGGTATTCATATAGGCGTTTGAAAATGGAAGTTGAGAAGTCTAAATCAAGGCATGAAAGCAGGGAAGAGAGAGCTGACAACGAGGGTTCTCCTGTTAGAGAACACAGAGATGGAAGGAGGAAAGCAAAGGATCATAGGAGCAAGGATAAAGAAAAAGACTATGACCGAGAAAAGAACAGGGATAAGGAGCGTGAAAGGGAAAAGGACCACCGCAGGGATAAGGAGAAAGAGAGGGACCGAAAGAGAGATAGAGAAGGAGACACCGAAAAGGAGGTCTCTAGAAGTAGAGATAAAGAGAGGGAGAAAGAAAAGAGCAGAGATCGGGATAGAGACAGGGAAAGAGATCGGGTAAAAGAAAAGGAGAAGGAAAAAGAAAGAGATAAACATAAAGATAGAGAAAATGAGAGGGATAATGAGAAGGAAAAAGAAAAAGACAAGGATAGGTCAAGAGTGAAGGAGAGAGCGAGTAAGAAAAGTCATGAAGATGATGACGAGACTCAAAAAGCTGCAGAAAGATATGAACATTTTGACAACAGAGGTCTGAATGAAGGTGACGATAATGTTGATGTTGCATCAAGTGGGAAAGATGCATCTGCGTTGGAACTTCAGAATCGCATTTTGAAGTAAGTGATTCTTGCTTTGTGTTGTTAACTATTCAATCTTTGAAATTTTATTTCAAGTATTTAATATTTTACGGTTGAGAAAATTCTGCCTTTCAAACATGATTTTTGGGTAGAGTGATTTTCTGGGTATCCTCTCTGTCTTGCGCTCTTTTGTTTGTTTGATGCTTTGACCGTATTTTATATTTAACTACTCTAACACCAAATATAAAGGATAAGAACATCACTTTGCTGATTTTGATTCTATCCCAGAAGTGCTGCTGTTTAGTTTGTTGGTTACTAATTAGTCTGATTTACTAACGAGTATTGTTTTTGTATATCTTATGATAATCTTTGTCTTGTTATACAGTTCTATGTTATTACTGATAAGGTCCAAGGCTCTGCTTATTTCTCGTATGTTATATGACATCTAGATGTACAGGTAGTATGGGAATTAAAAAGATTTGTGTTTTCTTCCTTAGGATGAGAGAGGAAAGAAAGAAGAAAGCTGAAGATGCTTCTGATGCTCTATCATGGGTTGCAAGGAGCCGTAAGATTGAGGAAAAAAGAAATGCTGAGAAGCAAAGAGCTCAGCAGCTCTCGAGAATTTTTGAGGAGCAGGTGTTACCTCCATTCCTTGGACATATATTATCCTTTTATTTCTCCATAACTTCCTCTTATTTGACATTTTATTAATCTAATCCTATCTTATATTTGTTCAGGACAATCTTAATCAAGGTGAAAATGAAGATGGCGAGGATGGCGGTATGTTTTCCTTTCCAGTTCTTTCACAATTAACTTTAAATCGTCAAAGGAACTAATCATGTAAACTCAAATAAGTATAATGATTCACGTATTCTATCATACCATAGAATTCCTTTTTCTTTCTTGCTTTCTAAATCAAGTTCTTCATGTGATGCGTTCTGGTTGATAACTATCTTGACATACTCTGGTTAACAGGGCATCTGTCAGGTGTTAAAGTTCTACATGGTTTGGAGAAAGTGGTGGAAGGTGGAGCAGTTATCTTGACACTAAAAGACCAAAGTGTTCTTGCTGATGGAGACGTTAACAATGGTTAGTATCTTTTTATGCTCTCTTTCATTTATGTTATCAGCATGGTTGATGTGAGGGTTTGTCATAAACTAGATTTGCAACTATTCTGGCAGAGATTGACATGTTAGAAAATGTGGAAATTGGAGAACAGAAGCGTCGGAATGAAGCTTATGAAGCAGCCAAGAAGAAAAAGGGAATATATGATGATAAGTAAGTTAAATATATTTCAATAGCATTTAGATGAGCATATCTGTGTTGCTTAAGACTGAAACATGGCATGATATTGATTTTTAGGTTTAATGATGATCCCGGAGCAGAAAAGAAGATGCTTTCGCAGTATGATGAGCCCGCTACTGATGAGGTAAGTTACTCTGTCTAGCGGATTTCTCAAATACCAGAATTATCGCCACTCCATTGGATGAATTGATGTTTTTTGCTTTTGTCATTAGGGGATCTTTTTGGATGCCAAGGGTCGCTTCACCGGTGAAGCTGAGAAGAAGCTGGAGGAGGTACTATTCTTCCTAACATTTTGTAATATTAAATGGATCGTTGTAAGTATACACTAATGGAATTTATTGTCTTTCATGTTCTACCTATCAGCTGCGTAAGAGAATTCAGGGTCAGACGACAAATACTTTTGAAGACCTGAACTCATCAGCAAAGGTCACATCAGATTACTTCTCACATGAAGAAATGCTACGGTTCAAAAAACCCAAGAAAAAGAAACAATTGCGGAAAAAGGATAAATTGGACTTAAGCTTGCTTGAAGCAGAAGCTGTTGCATCGGGATTGGGAGCTGAAGATCTTGGTTCTCGTAAAGATGGCAAAAGGCAGGCCATGAAAGAAGAGAAAGAAAGGGACGAGTATGAAAAACGGAGCAATGCCTATCAGGCAGCCATTGCTAAAGCTGACGAGGCATCCAGACTACTCAGAAGGGAACAAGTTCAGCCTATTAAAAGAGATGAAGACGAGAGTATGGTGTTGGCCGATGATGCTGAAGATCTTTATAAATCGTTAGAGAAAGCTAGGAGGTTAGCTCTTATTAAGAAAGAGGAGGCTGGATCTGGTCCTCAGGCAGTTGCACATCTTGTGGCTTCCAGCACCAATCAAACAACAGATGACAATAGCACCACCGGGGATGAGACACAAGAAAATACAGTGGTTTTCACAGAGATGGGAGACTTTGTTTGGGGTCTCCAACGCAATGAAGGTAAAGTTTAAATCATCTTCTGACACGTTTATACTATTGTTTATGTTTTGCCTCTATTATATTGATCTACTATAGTACTTCCTATGTTATTTGAAACATTTATTTGGTGTCATACACGGACACTCTCTCACACACTTGCATATACTAATCCAATGCATGGGGTTTGACTTGTCTGCAAATAGTTTGTGGCTACTTTAATCAATTCTCCTACCTGCTGATTACTTATTTTTCTTGGACAAAACTTTGCTTTGTCATTAGAAGTGGTATGGAGTTTTTGATCTATTGGTGTGGTCTTTCAGTTGTTCGGAAGCCTGAAAGCGAAGATGTTTTTATGGAAGAAGATGAAGCACCCAAAGCTCCTGTTGAAGTAAAAGAAGAGCATCCCGATGGTTGGACAGAAGTAAAAGATACTGATATGGATGCAGCAGATGATTCAACAGATACCAAAGAGGTAACTCCTGATGAAACTATACATGAGGTTGCGGTTGGAAAAGGATTATCTGGTGCATTGAAGCTTCTTAAAGACCGAGGAACCCTAAAGGAGAAGGTCGAATGGGGTGGTAGAAATATGGACAAAAAAAAGAGCAAGCTCGTGGGTATTGTGGATGATGAAGGAAGTAAAGACTCTAAAGATAGATTCAAGGACATCCGGATTGAGAGAACTGACGAGTTTGGTAGAACTGTAAGTTTTCTATAGCTTTGCTTCTCACTCTTATTAAACTCGTCCTTATGTGTATTTTGTAAAATAATCGATTCTCAAATCTCATGTTGTTTAACAGTTAACTCCAAAAGAAGCCTTTCGATTACTCTCTCACAAATTCCACGGGAAGGGACCTGGAAAAATGAAGGAAGAGAAACGGATGAAACAGTACCAGGAAGAGCTCAAGTTAAAGCAAATGAAAAACTCAGACACACCATCGCAATCTGTTCAAAGAATGAGAGAGGCTCAAGCTCAACTGAAAACTCCTTACCTTGTCCTCAGTGGTCATGTCAAACCAGGGTATATATATGCTTCATCATTCAGTTTTAGTTTTAGGCATCACTGAGATCTAAGTGACGCTCAGTTTCTTTAGCTAACACTTGTTTGTTATATTATACAGACAAACTAGTGATCCTCAGAGCGGGTTTGCGACTGTTGAGAAGGATGTTCCAGGAAGCTTAACACCAATGCTTGGTGACAAAAAGGTTACATGATCTAAGATAAAATACATTCCTCTTTAACAACTTATTAATAAGATGCCTAATCCAGGATTAGTATTGATCTTTTGCCTTGAAACGTTTCAGGTGGAGCATTTCTTGGGAATAAAGCGGAAATTGGAGCCTGGAAACTCGAATACATCATCAAAGAGACCAAAGCCTTGAAGGACACTTTTAGATAATCAAAAGCTCCTGCTTGAGTCTTTGCTTCACATCGATTTGTCTCTGGTAAACTATTTTTCAGGATTCTGATTACATCTCTGATCCTTTGTTATAGTTTTAAGAAGAAGACATAGCTCAATATATAGAATCATGCGGAGACTGATGACATTTTGATGAAGTTGCCAAAACGGCATGGGTTTCAGGGTTTGGTTTCAGTTCTGTAATCAAACTTCTCTTTAGTAGGAAATAATTCAAAAGATCTCTTGAGTTTTGGTTTAGACAGACAAATTGAACCAGATTAAAAATCTATCCGTTGGCTTTTTATTTTCTTGAGAGTAATTTAGTACCTTTCTTCTTAGAATCTTAATTAAATTGATAAATACAAGTTTCTCCTTATATTTCCCTGTCACAATCCAAATTTGAAATGTGCTTGCCATTTCTCCTTAAAAAAAAATCTCTTTCGCATCAAGTATATGACGATATTAAAAATACCTTTGAGAGAGAGATGCTTGCCATTACCATTCTAGCAAACCATATCTAACATTTTGATCGTAAAATGGGTGAAACTCGTTTTTTTATACTTCGGATGAACCACGTGATCTTCATGTGAATTTGTTGATATTAGTTTTTTCGATATATATATATATATATGTTTGTTAATATAATTTCTTTCCATCTTAGTTAATTTCAGATCATAAATGTTCATGAGTCAACGTTTAGTTTCGGCCGCAAGATTAAAAATAGTGCCAAGATGTTCTGTCCCACGAGACATGTAGCGTAAGTGATGTAACAATAACTTTATTCAAATAATCTTTTGTCTCCTACTAAAGTCAAAATCAAAACAAGGTTGTCACTTTCGAGAGTATATTTTGTAGTTCACTTCTTCTTACCCATCGCCAACTAAATCTTTAATCTTCAATTATATTTGGTAAAACAAACAAAAAGTATATACATTTCTTATCCAAAAGTAATCATATTTTTATTTGTTCATTCGGCTTGGGCGAGTCAAGAATCTGTTTTGTTTTTACATGTTGAGTAAAATACAATTAATAGGAGACATCACAAGCTTGATTAATTTTCTTGCATTTGCGTATGCGTTTACGTGTCGATACTATGTTTACTTTTTAATTAAAAAATTCCAAATGGAAGAAAAGATTTGCGTTTGTGTTTATACTTTATATATTTGAAAAAAGAAATCAACGTTTGTACTTTTTTTTATTTGAGTTAAATGTAATTTGTCTCCATATTTGTTTTGTTTTACACCAAATGAAACGATAGGTCGGCCAAAACAAAGTTACAATACTTTGGCGGGTACCTAGAGACTAGGGTAGAGTCCCACGAGGGGTTCGATGACGTGAAAGCCGGCTATTGGGTGGTCACGTGCCCCTTCAAGTGCTATCACTATCCATCGATGCTTCTTGTCCCTTTGCCTCCGGTTAATTTAGTGAGTTTTTTCAACTTTTTATATTGTTATGTGCTCTCTTATTCAACCTATCAGAGTTTCTTCCGTATGTGGAAGCGGAACAAACAATCCCATTAACTAGGGTGCTTAGTATAATGAATCCTTCCCGGAGGTAAACGAACACAAGGACTACCATCACAACGACACCGTTTAAGAGCAAACGTATCATGCATTCCAATTTTGGCACTTTCCTATCAACCGAAACAAGAGGAGGTGTTTTAGAATGCCAATATCGATGACCAAGATTTTCCGGCCGATCAAACGAGATGCACGAAGAGGGTTTTCAACGCTAGTCAGTGCTCTGTTTTCGACGTTCAATTCAATTCTTATCATGAGACCTATTAAAGTAATTTACAAACACGAATATTTGTATTTTAATACAGTAAGCTAATTAAGTTTGTACAAGATCAATGTTTAGCACACATGGTCTTAAAAAAACAAACTGTAAGGATTAGTGAACAATAAATATGCTTTTAACTCTATCGACAACAAATGATTATAAATGTATATATCATCACTCTTTAATTATTTTTTCAATCTTGTCTATTCAGGAAATGGCCATGGTTCCGAACACGTTTGCCTGCAAAATGGAAAAATTAAAACATTAGACTAGCCGAACCGTCCATTTTCACTGAAAGCATTCATGTGATAACTACGAAATTCAATATATACAAAACAAGATGTATGTGGGAGAGTACTGAGAGGACTTACTCTATTATCTCTTGCCAATAAGAATCACTAGCTCCATCATCAATAGTGTCACACCATGGCTGATGATGATCTTGTGTGAAGGTCGAATTTGATGATGAAGGGTTTGCAGTATCATGATGATGGTAATCCGCGATCTCTTTGTTCTTGATCATCGTTGGAGTTTGTTTAGAATCTTCAGGAGAAGCAGGGACCAACAGAGGGAGTGAATTATGATCATCTTGAAAATCGGGTTGTATGGGGGATGTTAAAGAATCCAAAGGGTTGTCAATCATTTGGCTTTTTACCATCAAATGCTCATCATGATTGTTCTCAAGAATATGAGAGAAGGTTTGAGACTGACCAAAAATATTTTGGTTCTCTAAGTAAGAAGATTGGCCAAAGAGATTGTTACTGGTTTGCATGGTTGATGAAGAAAAAGAAGGATTGGTGTTATTATTGGTGCTAAGGACTTGGATCATATTGTGTATCAATTGAGCTTTAGCAAGAGTCGTTGCATCCAATTGCACGTTTTGATTGAGATTCATGAAGCTGTTGAAATTTGCAGCGGCGATAAGCTGCGGGAGAGCAGCTAGAACATCTAGATGGTCGGTTCTTGGCCTATGGGTCACCGGATCAATCCCCATCTGGAGAAGTTTCTTTCTCAAATGTGTGTTCCAATAGTTTTTGATTTCATTGTCCGTTCTCCCAGGAAGATTACCGGCTATCGACGACCACCTTTCAAAAACATAAACAAAATTAAAAATAATTCAAACTGATATTATCCTATTGGATTAGTTTAAGACTAATACCTAATATTGATTTGCTGTAGTCATAACAAGAATTCGTTTTCAAGATTGAAAAACGGCTACAGACGTATGCACCTAGAGACAACCAGTGTAGTAGGTATATATCTCAATTATATTCTTTCATCCATAAACCATATACTAATATATATGTTCATTATATATTTCATATATCACACTACTCTTGATTCTAGTTATAAACTTCATCCTAGCTCGTTTAATTCACACTAACTTTTTAGACCACACCTATGAGATATAAATAAAGATTTGACTAGAAGAATTAATAAATGATTTTTCAAACAAAGTAAGGAATTATAATGTGAAAAAGTAATTCATTACTTATTTCCAAGAAGGGAATGGAGGTTGATAATAGTTTGTTCTTCCTCTTCAGTGAAATTTCCTCTCTTTATGTCAGGTCTCAAGTAGTTAGTCCATCTTAATCTACAACTCTTCCCGCATCGGTGTAAACCAGCTTGCTTCGGAAGAGCTCTCCAGCTTCCATGGCCATGTTTTTGAATGTGAACTATCAGTTTCTCATCCTCCTCTTGTGTCCATGGCCCTTTCTTTAACCCATTCTCATCGCAACATGGTGATCGCCCCATTATTACTATAACACAAATAATATAGGTAATTAAGCATATATATAGAATTGCATCAATCTAAGAGATAAAGTATAAAGCAAACACACTTTTGATCCGTAATTGAATTCATGATTATATATGAACTTGTTAACGTGGGTATGAGCAGAAAGATACGTATATGTTTGCATATATGTATGTATGTATATGTATCGTCGAACCTGTTGAAGAGCACTTAGAAGGGAGAAAGACTTTGGTGAAGGCGATCAAAATAATAAGAATCTTAGTGAATGAGGCTAAGTGTGTGTGTGTGAGATCTTTGCATTAAATAGGGATTTCGTGTCTTGTATCTTGTCGGACGGAGATCTTAGTTTAGCTTTTGACTTTGATAACCTGAGAATGACGAAAATACCCTTGTGGAAAGTTATCATAATATTTGTAAGAAGAAGAAAAAGAAAGGAAAAGAAGAAGATGATCAAGTTTGTGAAGCAATGTAGGTACATAAAAGTTGCTGCAACTAATCCATATGTTGACAAAATGCAGTTTGTAAATTATTTTAAAATTTTAAAATGTACAAAAGAAAACTATTTAAGTATTATGGATATGTACATAGTTATCAAAGCTTTTTGTAAGTATTCATAATAGAAAACTAAATCATATGTAAATAGTTCTCAAAACCTTTAAAATTTAAATAGGTCTAAAAAATATGCATGTTTTTGTGAAAGATAACTTTTGAGATTTCAATATTTTACTACTGTCTTGATCAATTAATTTAGAAAATTCCTTATCGTTTATGATCTCAATTATTAATTTCATTTCGCTCTATAGATCATAAGATATGTACAATTCTTTAGCTATAATTTATGGTGATTGTGTACTTTGTGTTATTTTTTATCACTTGAAAAAAGTATATCATTTTTTCGGAAATACTGTTTTCATTTTTTTTTTCTCGTGAAAATTAGCCATTTGGATTTAGGCCAAATATCCAAATTCCACCAAACACTGTTATCCTTCTTCTTTATCAGTGCATACCTTTTAAGTGGCAAAAAAAAATTTATACTCTACAAACCGCGAAATTAGTGGTTTTGATCTAGGAAATTAATCTAGTCACTGAAGAAACACATTTTTCTTTTTGTGCTAGAAATAGAGATGCAAAAAAAAAATGATTTGATATTTATTAGTTTTATTTAAAAATAAATGAAGCAATTTTTTAAATGTTTACATGGTAAATAATGGAGAGTGGTATTAAGGTTTTTCCATGTTGTAAGTCGTTGATAATTCTCCTGTTTTAATTAATTAGTTTTTCAATTATATATAAGTTTGTCATCTCCCTATCAAAATATACGTACATGGAACCTATTCGTACCAACATATAAATTAGGTTTTCCGCTTTATCGACAAAAAAGAAAAAAAATTAGGTTCTCCACGTAGGTACGTTAAATCTGTTTTATCAGACGTTAAATTATTTAATTATGTATATAGTATTTGATATAGTATATATTACACATTACAACATTTTGCAAGAAACAGTGTCCACAACAGTATGCATTACTGGTCATTGGTCAACAAATGATCCACACCATTCCACGTATCTCAACTATGATACGTATTAAAAATAAAAAAAAACTATTATTGAAGTCAATTTTTTTCATCATTGAATATATCGTGTTCTGATCAATAAAACAGTTGGCAAAGAGGAACAGATCAATAATACATCTCATCTTTTTTTATAGCTAGAAAAACTGCGATTCCATTATTTCTTATTCTACACGAGCCATGCGGAATCAGCATGAGAACTAAGCTTTAGATAAATTTGTAATGCATATATAATTTTATATTTTTACATTCCATTTGAATTAAGCTTAATATTTAAATAATCAAAATTAAATTTCATATTTTATGTCTTTCCTTTTTCTCATGTGGCACATGAGTTAATTTTATAAGTTATTGAGTTGGGTGATATTACTTTGATTAAAAAATATAAAAAGTTGCTTTAATATTTCGAGGATCTGTATAAATTTTAAACACGAATTTAGTTAGACAGACGGACAATGCAAAAAAATTGAAATTGGAGGTTTAGTTTTGATGAAGAAAATAAAAACTAGTGTAAAAATAAGTAAAATAGTGTATATTTACAACTACATACATTGCTATATCAAGTATATATTTTCAAAAGAAATTAATCAAACGTCTCGATCGATATGGTGGTTGATTATTGGTGTAAATTTAGTTTTAAGCACATCAAGGCACGCAAACATAAACCCTGGGACCCGCGAAAACCCTAACTCTTCTAACGACTAAACTAATTCTTATTTGACACTCATTTAATCGCTTTTTAGATGCTTCTGCGTTGACGTTAATTGGTCCTTAAAATGATTTTCATTGTCTCGACGTTGACGTTAATCGATCCATAAAAACTATCAATAACTTGTAAGGTTTTTTTCTTTTTTTTTAAAAAAAAATCAATGATCTGCGTTTTATCAGATTTTAATTTTATTGACGCAACGACGATACTAGTACAAATTTTAAAATTATAAATGTTTTCACCTTGTATAACTTTTCTAATAGTACTAATTTATTCATAAACCACTAGTTATATGTTTTTAGTTTGGATCGTAATCAGATTTAAACATTTCTTAAGAAAATTTTTGTTATCTATCAAAATTTACTTACAATAACAGTATTTTATAGAAAACAGATGAAATATTCGTACGGAAGAAGTTTCCAACTAATCCGAAGGAGACAACAATAGTTGATATATCTTCCGCTAACCAAACACTTATAGCTCATCCTACCTTAAGGCTTTAGTTTAGGACATAATCTTTGATTGAATAATGCATTTATGGTTATTTTATTCACAATATCTTCGAAAATTATCTCTCATAACTCATGTTTTAGATTACCGAAATTTTAAGAATTTTGGTCAATAATTTATTCGAGTCAAATACCACAACATATTACTAATATTTTACCGATCTCGATCTCAGAAGCTTTGAATTGTTTTGAAATTCGCCTAGTACAACAATTAAGCCACTGACTTTCAATTCTGACTATTTGTTTGTGTTTAACGTTTGTGGTTGCGTTTTCTTATGTGATGATTATTTTTACGCAGACCCAAACTTAAACAGCAAACAAAAAATCAAGATTTTTATTCTTTATAATGTTCAAATTGACATTCACTACAAATTATTAAAGGACAAAATTTGCTTAAGTACTTGAGTTTCTCTAAAATTCACAAACCAACACCACAAAAGTATTTACACACGTCACATATTGAAGAACCAAGTAAACTTTGTATCTATACATCCAACTCCGATATGTATCAGTATCAACCGTTTCTGATGATAATTACCTGACAGTATATATTATCTTCTTGTGTATGAGTCAAACCTAACATCTTGAAAAAAGACCAAACTACAACGATTTGCACGTTACATTGCTATGCATATACGCAAAATAATATTCAGAAACCTAAAGCTTAGTAATTCAATTAGTTAGTAAGATGGTGCGTCAACTTTGTAGAACATAATGTTCACAAAGAGAAAAGAAAACTTAAACTCTGCGGTTTCATGAGAAAACTTATACTTTTACTTCAAAAAGTTACGTATACAATGAATGCAGTGGTTTGGGATAAAACTTATTAAACAGTCGTTATACTCATTTTCACCTTACGCATGTACCTTTAGGTTAGGAATAAAACTAAAAATGAAAAGAGTTGGTTAAAACGAAGACTTCCATGTCAAATATAACGTAATTAAGTCTTCGATTTACCTTCTTAAAGTCGACTACGGTACAGGTCAATATTATGAGAAAGACTGTGTAGACCTTTTTGAGTAAGTATATAAAAATTAGAAAGTGAAAAAGCTACATCAACCTTGAGGCGTGAGGGATTAGAAGTTCGATGCAGTCAAATAAAGGTTATATTCCACTATCAATTGATGGCTTCGATAGCATGAACCCAAAAGCTCATGGGCTTTTTGAAAGGTATATCTCAGTTTTTGTTCCGTAATTTATACACAAATTCAAAAACATAATAATAATAAGACTACTAGTACACAAAAACATAATAATAATAAGACTACTAGTACACAAATTTACATAAATATCCGTTTTATTATTAAAAAAATCTAGAAAGTACTTTTTAAGTTAAATCTTGCGAATCATTTGTTTTTTTTTTCATATACCACTCGCAATAGTCGACAAGATCTATTATCATTTTTGCATGTCCTCGAAAATTTATAGTAGGTGAAGTACTTTAATAGGACGGAGGCTATTTTTCTCCTCTTTTTTCCTAAAAAAAATGTTTTTATATGTTTGTAATTTTTAATTTTTTATTGAATTCTTAGTTATCAATTAACAAAACTAAAATAACTAAGATATTTCGGCCATTGCGATAACAATTTTAATCTATTTAATAATTTATTTATTAACATGGTACTTGTAACAATAATATCGATCCACTTTTATTGTATACGCTCTCAACTTAAGAAACTAAAGGCAATAAATATTCGGAATTATCCAATCACTCACTAGGTGATTCCACCAATAAAGAAAACAAATAAAATAACAATCCCTCTCTCTATATAATCATCACCTTTACTTTATTCGAAAATGGAGATTAAATAAGAATATCAAATTTGTCCAGAATCATCTTATCAGCTTCACCCAAGTTGCTAAAGCATAATTGCCAACCCTAATTTAGAATATATACATCCATATATATGTAGGAATATGCATATGATGCACAGATCAAATCAGAGTATAAGATGCTGGAGAAGCTAAAGCAGTGGTTTCAACTTTTGGATTATCAAAATCAACCATTGAAATTTGTGTGAAACCAGGGACCTATATTTTCAGGACATCCACTAAGACTTTTAAAATGAGAAACACTAAGATGTGACGGATGTTTCTAGATTCATTTTTATCTTATGTGAGCCATCTAAACATCTTATGAGGATTTTAAAATCCAAAACTGAACATGCGACAAGTTTGCTTTATCAGGGAAAAAAAACATTCCAAGAGATTCATGCTGAAGTTTAGACAATCACATACCTTACTAAAGATGATCTCAAACAATGAACATATATTTGACATGAGTACTGCACCAAGAATGCAGAAACAAGAAGCATATGACACAGATACAGGTACAAAGAGCTTCGCTATAGATATCTTGCAAACAATCTCCATGTCTCTTGTTTAATGAGAAGACCGATACAAAGAGCTTAGCATCGGTTTCATATAACAATTTAGAAGATAGAGAATGGAAAAGCATTGTCGAAGGAAGGTTACCAATCAACTTACACCTCAAATAGGCGAAAAACATAAGGCATTTCATCAATCATCTATCTCATCCTTGACAGACTTGAGGAAAATAGGTGCCATTAAAACTTGACAGAGAAATCACAAGCTACACTATTACCAATAGTAAGAACATAGCAAATGGCCAAGAATTTATAGATCCAATGCTTTTCAAGAGTAGCAACAGTTACGCATTTGAACAAGGCTTTGCAAAACTTGGAAGTAAACGAAAGAGAAACAACTAAAAAATATAAAAAACCACAAGTTCAAGAATCCAAATGAAAATTAGCAGAGCAGCTAGTAACCATAGGCCAGAACCAATTGAGATGCTTGCAATGGCAGTTGCAACAATGTTCCTGCTAACAAAGATTCAACTTTGGCAGACTTTTTCTCAGACATGATTCTTCTTTGTAACCATGTCCCAGAAGAACTCCGTCAACACAGGCTCGTAAGAAGGCATCTTCGCATATCCAGGAAAGTAGTTAATATCAATTATAAGGTACCTATTAGCATCTTTCGCATCCCTAATCACGTCGAAGTTAAAGAGATTGAGTCCCATTGATTCCCTCATCGCCTTTGCTAGATCAGTCAAGAAACTCAATGGAGGCATCTCCACTTTCTCTAAGCTCCTATCTTCACCATACTCTATGTTCTTGTCTTCTTGAGCAGTTAGATTCGATATCTGTGAAAACGGAAGAGACCCTTTTGATGTCCCAATCATCTCTTCAGAGATGTCAGGTAAGGATCTTCTCTTAACACATTTCACATGATCTCCAACCACATAGACCTTAAAGATCACACCACCATGATTTACAAACTCCTGCAACACAATCGGAGCTTTCAATATTTTCATCCCTTCTTGATCATATATCAAAAACATCTTGTGAGATTTCGCACTCCCATCAGCATTCAACGGCTTAGCAATCACCGGGAACTTAAGCTCCCCTAAAGCTCCTCCACCGCTCAAAACACTAGAATCCATAACAACAACTTGCTCCGGAACACCAAATCTTTCGCTATCTGAAACAGGAAACCTCAATTGAGTTATCACCTCAAGCATAGAAACCCTATTGTGCAATCGCTCGATAGCCTCAGGCAAATCGATTACAGGAACACCAGGACATTTCTCAAGAAACTCATGAAGATTCTCCTTCCAATACACATCATAAAGCTTATGGATTACGCAATCAAGCTTCCCTTGCTCCAACAACGATTTCGTCGGATCAAGCTTGACCAGATCAATGCCTCGTTGCCTTGAGTGTTCGATCAAAGAAGGTTGGATGAAACTATGCTGTTTCTTGGCTGCGAGTGCGTATCCAACTAAGTATCTCTTCTGGATTGAATCCGACATCTTTTGCTGTTCTGCTTCAAAGGTAACAAGATTAGGGAAAAATTCATGCCCAGGAAATCAAAACCTCTTCGAAGAGAAAAGGGTCAGAAAGGTTCAAGCTTTAGCGAACCCTAGATGTGAAATTCTACACGGAACGTTAAGAAACTCGATTAGATCGAAGAGATCATACAGAATCGAGATTCCAGAGAGGAAAAATCGAAAAGTTTGGTTTTTTGTGGCCTTTTCTATAGATGAAATATCAGAGAGAGAAGGGAATGTTGTACACGTGTGGAATCGAATACCGGTGCGTGTGAAAATGCAAGTGGCGAATGGTGAACACGTGTAAGCATGTGAAAGTGGACTAGTGTAGGTCTTTTTCGGCTACGATTGCTTCCTAATTGTTATATGGGCCATTGTACTGTTAATGGGCTTAGATATTTGGATCACACGTTTTGCAAACGCAGACGCAAACGCCAACGCTTAATTTGGTACGTCTTAAATTTTGGTACCAATTAAAAGAAAAAAGACAGAGATATAAAAGCGAGCTGCTTAAACCCTAATTCTTTCTCCGGCTACCTTTTTCTTCGCGCAAAGCTCTAAAACGTTCTCTTCACCGTCGGGAAAGAGAGTTCGCCGTCGTGATGGCTCCTCATTCGTTAAAGAAGAACTACAAGTGCTCTCGATCTCTTAAGCAGTTCTACGGCGGTGGTCCTTTCGTAGTTTCATCTGACGGTTCTTTTATCGCCTGTGCCTGTGGTGACGCCATTAACATCGTTGATTCTACGGATTCATCAGTGAAATCCACGATTGAAGGCGAGTCGGATACGCTCACTGCTTTGACTCTTAGTCCTGACGATAAGATCCTTTTCTCTGCTGGACATAGTAGACAAATTCGAGTTTGGGATTTGGAAACCTTGAAATGCATTCGCTCTTGGAAGGTAAATATTGTACTAAACTGACAATTAATTAGGTTTCTGGTGTTTCAATTGTATCTCTGAGTTCTTTAAAACATGCTCGTCAGTCCCTGACTCATCCGGATTACTGAGTATTCAATTCATTTATACTATCTAAAATTATCTAGAAAAGAGCTTTTAGTTTAGAAAATTCGATTTCCAAATATGATTATTGTTGTCCTTGTGCTGTTTTTTATATAATTTGTGCTTATGATGAGCAGGGACACGAGGGACCTGTGATGGGTATGGCTTGCCACGCATCTGGAGGATTGCTAGCTACTGCCGGAGCTGATAGGAAAGTCCTTGTTTGGGATGTTGATGGTGGTTTCTGCACTCATTATTTCAAAGGCCATAAAGGGGTTGTGTCAAGTATCTTGTTCCATCCTGATGCAAACAAAAATATGGTATGTACCAATTCTCTCTATGGGCCAAATTATCTGGGAGTAATATTTCTGTTATAAAGGGAGAGGATTCTCGATTATAGAGAGATATGTTATTCTTGTAAAGCTATATTCCATCTCTGTTTGATGACAAGAGTTGCGTTTTTAATGGTGTGGTGTAGCTTTTCTCGGGAAGTGATGATTCAACCGTTCGTGTCTGGGATCTTATGGCTAAGAATACTGAGAAGAAATGTCTTGCCATTTTGGAGAAGCACTTTTCAGCTGTGACTTCAATTGCTCTATCAGAGGATGGATGGACTTTATTCAGTGCTGGAAGAGATAAAGTGAGTTCTAAGCACTCTCTAGTGTAATTGAGTTACATACTTCAGGAGTAGGATTGGTATCTGTTGGTGTTTTGTTAAATGGTATGAGACATTTGAGTACTGCCTTTATTCTAAATTTCAATTGACCAGTGGTGCTAACTTATTGGTTAATCACAGGTTGTAAACTTGTGGGACCTTCATGATTATAGCTGCAAGACTACAGTTGCAACGTATGAGGTACTAGAAGCTGTGACAACAGTTTCTTCTGGAACGCCTTTCGCTTCATTTGTAGCTTCTTTGGATCAGAAGAGTAAGAAGAAGATATCTGCTTCTCAAGCAACATATTTTATTACTGTTGGTGAACGTGGTGTTGTGCGCATCTGGAAGTCTGAAGGGTGAGCCGTTATATCCTTTAATAGGTTTTGTTGCGGTAATGTTTGGTGTAAAGTCATATAAACTATCCTAGCGTAAGAAAAATGTATTAAGATCTTTGGCTGTTTACTTTGACAGTTCAGTTTGCCTTTACGAGCAAAAGTCGTCGGATATTACTGTCAGTTCAGATGACGAGGAATCTAAAAGAGGATTCACTGCGGCTGCTATTCTGCCTTCTGATCGCGGACTGCTTTGTGTGACTGCTGATCAGCAGTTTTTTTTCTACTCTGTTGTGGAAAATGTAGAAGAATCAGAGTTAGTGCTAAGCAAGAGGCTTGTAGGATATAATGAAGAAATAGCTGATATGAAGTTCCTAGGTGATGAAGAACAGTTTCTTGCAGTCGCTACAAATCTCGAGGAGGTAACTGAGCATTTTGCTGTCTGTATCATTCTGGCTTGACCAGTGAGTATGATCAAGTCATTTGATTATTTATGAACTAAGATTTGCAAATATATCTGCAGGTTCGTGTTTATGATGTTGCAACAATGTCATGTTCCTACGTGTTAGCTGGCCATAAGGAAGTTGTTCTGTCCCTTGATACTTGTGTATCTAGTTCTGGGAATGTTCTAATCGTAACTGGAAGCAAAGACAAAACTGTAAGTCCATTTACTGACCTTCTAGTTTTTCATAAACTATGTCCCTCTTGAGATTTTTCATTGAGTTAGCTGGCAAAGCACAGGACAAAAGCTAGATTACTAGGGATGGATTTTTTTGTTTCAGATTTTTCAGGGTTGTTTGTAGCTTATGTCATTGCTGTTTTTCATGCACATCATTCCCCAAAACATAACCTACAAAACGCCTTTTCTGTTAGAGTGATCTGTGAAGTTGGTTAACTTATATTTGATTACTTTACAGGTAAGGCTATGGAATGCGACAAGCAAATCTTGCATTGGAGTGGGTACAGGTCATAATGGTGATATCTTAGCAGTTGCTTTTGCGAAGAAGTCCTTCAGTTTCTTTGTCAGTGGCAGTGGGTACGTGCTACATAAATGATTGCATATACCCTTTTATTTTGATATAAGTGAAGCATGGTACTGCCAGCATGGGAATGTTATAGACAGTTCCCAGAAATGATGCTTTTAGCGTATGCATATATTGTTTCTAACAATGAGGACATCCTGATTAGGACTTTGGGGAAATATAAGAAAGGATCAATTTTCGGTTGTAATATGCTGGCTGTTTGCTGTCAGGCCTTATGCTGGAAAAGAAAATTTACTATCAGCTAAGAAGTATAGAGACTGTGGTCGAGAAAGTATGATTGCTGTTACCTTCATTTTTTAGTGAATATTCTGGCTGAAACCAATTTGTGTACGTAAATGCAGACACGTCCATGTCATGATAGATGGTGTTGAACCTGTCTTCATTGTTAACATTAGAGACATTTATCTATTGTTATATCTGCTTCCAAGTTTGTCTCCCAAAAGTCATTGTCATCTTTCTCTTATTTTAGTTTTTTAATCTCTTAATTTACTTTCCTTTGGATTAGTGATCGTACACTGAAAGTCTGGAGCCTTGATGGTATCTCAGAGGACTCAGAGGAGCCAATTAATCTGAAAACTAGAAGTGTTGTCGCTGCCCATGATAAAGACATCAATTCCGTGGCTGTTGCTCGTAACGATAGCTTAGTTTGTACTGGTTCTGAGGTAATAAAATATGCTGAGCCAACCTTTTCTGTTTAATTTTGTGGATATCTCATTCAATTGAACCTTTATCAAATACAGGTGAATTGAGAAATCTATCTTCCTTTTCTCTCCTTTTAAATGAAGATGCATTGAGCTTTGATGAAGACATGCTTCAAGTTCTTATCTGACTGTTGGTTTCTGTCTTGCAGGATCGTACCGCTAGCATATGGAGACTACCAGACTTGGTGCATGTTGTTACACTTAAAGGACATAAGAGGCGGATTTTTTCTGTTGAGTTCTCAACTGTTGATCAGTGCGTAATGACAGCATCAGGTGATAAGACAGTAAAGATATGGGCTATATCTGATGGTTCATGCCTCAAAACATTTGAAGGTCATACCTCAAGTGTACTTAGGGCCTCATTCATAACTGATGGAACCCAGTTTGTCTCATGTGGTAAGTTTCACTACCCTGATGTCATAAGCTCTTCTTCCTTTTTAGTCTTAACATTTAACCGTGCACTTTTAGGTGCCGATGGTTTATTGAAACTTTGGAATGTGAACACTAGCGAATGCATTGCCACATATGACCAGCACGAGGACAAGGTGACCTAAACAGTACTTGGCTTCTTGATGTATCCATATCTTGGTCTGCCTTTGATGCTATTATTTATAGGGTTATGAACTTCTGCCTTGCATGTATTTGTATTGGGAAGTGTTTATTTCTAGCGTTTTGATGGAACATGTTCATTGCCATTAGTCGCAGACCTCTTGCTATTCTTTTCAGACAAATTGCATTTTAAATTTTACAGGTATGGGCTTTAGCTGTCGGAAAGAAGACAGAAATGATTGCAACTGGTGGAGGCGATGCAGTTATTAATTTATGGCATGACTCAACAGCTTCTGATAAAGAAGACGAATTCCGGAAAGAGGTCTGTCAATTTTACTAATTAACTAAGTTTTAATAGTCTGGTTTCCATGGAGCTGTCATGTGTACTTGATCTTAAGTTCGACCATCATCTTGAACCACTTCCGTTGTACAGGAAGAAGCAATCTTGAGAGGTCAAGAGCTGGAAAACGCAGTGTTAGATGCTGAATACACTAAAGCTATAAGATTAGCATTTGAGCTTCGTAGGCCTCACAAAGTTTTTGAACTCTTTGCTGGTCTCTGCAGGTAAAAGCCATCCAAGAACACGTAGCAATTGCTTTTCTCTATATTAAGTCTCTTCCTTTTCTAACCTGCAATTGGTGTAACAGGAAAAGAGAATCAGACGAACAGATTGTAAAAGCTCTTCAAGGACTTGAAAAAGAAGAGTTCCGTTTGCTTTTTGAATATATTCGAGAATGGAACACAAAACCAAAGCTATGCCACATTGCTCAGTTTGTTCTTTACCAAACCTTCAACATACTTCCTCCCACTGAAATTGTTCAGGTTTGATCTAACCTAAAAGTCAAAGATCAATAGCAGTAAATATTATGGGTTTCTTTTGGCTTGATGTTGGGCATTTTTCGACAGGTAAAAGGAATTGGAGAACTCCTGGAAGGTCTAATCCCATATTCTCAGAGACATTTCAATAGAATCGACAGATTCGTAAGAAGCAGCTTCTTGTTAGACTACACACTTGGAGAGATGTCTGTAATTGATCCAGAGACTGAGACTGAGTATCCTAAGGACAAGAAGAAAGAAAAAGAGGTCAGTGATGCTGTGTCTGCAATGGAACAAGACACAGAAGAGCTAAACCAGGAGACTCCTTCGAGGAAACGAAAGTCTCAGAAAACCAAAGATAGATCGAATAAGAAGAGACTAATTGCCGAAGCTCAGGGAAGCGTAATCGCAGTTTGAGTCTTGAAACACTGCATCAATCCCATGGCATGAATTATATTTTGATTGAGATTTGAGGGGTGGAATCCCAATTTTTGGTATTCTAGTTTTGCTAGTGTAATTGGTTCTTGTAAGTGCTGTTGTTTCTAAATATTGTTTTTCAACGTTTAAGCCTTCGATTTAAAAGAGTTTCACTTGCTGAGCCCGACAATCTCATTTATCCCTTCTGCTCTCTCCTGCCCTCCACTAAAACTACTACTCTACTAGTATCCTCGCCAATCTCATATGTCATTGTCCAGCTGCTTTCGTGTTTCTGTTACTTTTCCTTTATTATTTTGTGTGTTTGCTTTCTAGTTTCCAGTTTCTTCTGTTACTTGTCCTCTATTATTTTCTGTTCACTAAAATATCCTTATTCAACTGTGTTTGCTTTCTAGTTTCTATTACTTGTGTTTTCGATATAATGTGAGACTTGTTTGTTCCATTTGTTAGCTTACTTTTGATTGCAAGAACTCATCACCAATTAGAGAGCTCTCTCTCTCTCTCTCTATCGAAAACATAGCAAAACAGAACGAATTATACATTTCCCCAACATAGTTTCTATTTTAACTGAAGTAATGAATTATTTCCCTAATAAAAAGATACTATTTTCATAGCTGTAAAAAGTCCAAAAGTCTATTCACCTTTTTGTTTTTTCTAGAGTACTTTTGTTTCACGTCAGCGTATATTCGCGTCATGGGAACAAACATTATTAACTACGTAAAATCGACCACATTAATTAATATATTATTTTCTCATAGAAATAGAATCTGTGTAATACACGTCATGCATCACAAAAAACATATCTTATGATTCACGAGGATTTTCACCTCCTTTTCATTATTCCCTCTACTCACTTTTTTGCTTCATTATTTTATCATCTGACATCTTAATATGCAACTTACAAACATAGGTAAGTTACATAGATATCAGTTCATTTAATACCCAAAATTTTACATACATTGCTATGAATTTTTCAAGATTAATCTGAATTTTCTCTAAATAACTTGATTACTCTTAATTAGATAGGTACTTTTAATACTGAAGATTGTAGAGGGGGGAGAGAGAGAGTATACAAGGTTACGTCTTATGAATCGTTCTAGAAAGCTATCTTAATGTAAGCTTTTAGTTTTCACCAGTGCGTGTACATCTGTATTTGGTTCTAATAGTTGCAACTAGCATTAATGGTGTGTTTTAAACTACATCATACATTATGCATGGAGATGCCTAACCAGCAATTGATAATTTTTACTCATATTTCACGAAAAATTCAAGGTTATTGGATTACTTGTCTAAACCAGTTTCGGTTTAATTTTTTAATGGGATTATATAGCATCAATTTTTTTTTTGAAATTCAGTTTTTTTTTTGTAATCATATATGTTTTTAATATAATAGATTTGTAAGAACATTTAGGTTTATATCAGATTGAATTTTGTTTTGTTTTGATTTTGGATGCCATTTTCGTTGGTCCAAAAAAACAGAGCGCTATCCGTTTTTTTTCTTTCCGGTATGTGATTTTAGATTCATTTGAGATTTATTTGAATCAAATTTGAAAATTTGATAATCAGAATTGTACGTCTCTAATCGACAGAAACAGTGGGTAAACAGTTTCGTCGTCTTTGTCATTATTTTATGGACCAAATTAATGTACATGCATTAAAGAGCATGATATATTGTGTATTTTATTATATCGATTCGATTCTTCTAATTAGTCACCTAAATAAAATTTAAAAATAAATCTTATGGATATAAATAGAGATATAATTCGTGGGGTCGATCTGGTCCCCCGATCGAAATTTGATAGGAAAGGATCAAAGTCATCAAGTTGGAGCACAATCAGATTCAATCTTAACCTCTTTCTGATAATAATATATGGTTAGAAAATAACGTCATGAGAAAATATATGCCAAAAAAGCTCTTCATGTACAAGTTTACGTCAAAAAAAAAAAAAAAATTGGCAATATCAATTTATATTCCATCAGAAATAGAAATATTCCATTCGTAGGCATTATATTCTTCTAATTTATAATCATATCTTCAATAAATATTCCCAATAAATAGAAATATTAACAAAAAAAACATGTTCTATATCAATATTCTAAACTCTGGCACCGGTAATGAGTTGTCTTAATAACCTAGTTTAGAAAAAAAAATGTCTTAATATATAATGGCGTGGGTTCAAGTACCACCTAGTTTGATTCAAAATAAAAATATTGCTAATAAACCTCTAGAAGAAAAAAATACCTAGTAAACTTGCATACTATTTATATACCATATAATATCGGCAGAGTCATGATTCACTTAAGAATGTATGACGTATGATGTATGGACATTCCCGTCGAACGTATGATGTGATTCCTCCTAACTAATATGCTATGAGAATTAAACAACCAACAAAACCCACTTTCCAATTCCATTGGAAGGCCAACGAATATACGAAACAATGTATGAAGTCATTATAATTTAAAAAAACTCTTCACTGAATCACTGTACAGTGTCTACTCTTCTTCTACAAATAACAGCAACACTCCCTCTTTCTCTTACACATCAAAAAACATATCTTTTTTCTTGGTAAAAATATCTCAGTTAAGTATACGTTAGCTAGTGACTGCGTAGTAGAAACATGTCGGGAACGGAGACCTGTGTTGCGTGTGTTGAGGAAAATAAAGGGAGTGAATGTGAGCACGAAAAACCGGTTAAAGAGTTGGTGTTGGAGGCGTCTGAAAATAGTTCATTTCTTCACTCTGTTATCAACATGGTTGGTATGCTCATTGGTACGTACTTAAAATTATGATATATGCACTGGTTCCGTTCGGTTCGGTCCAATAGATTCGGACAAAAACCACAGGCCTACACAAGAGTGTTATAGCAAGTTTCTTTTTTCTTATAAATATGTATATTTTTGTTAATATTTCTATACTATGCTAATCCTAACATAATTTCGGTTTACTTATATTTTCAAGAAAATCATTTTTCATTCGTCATAATGGTTTATAATTTATAAACTATATATACATGTTTAACTAAGACATAAATTTCTCTAAATTTATAATGAATCAATAAGCAAACTCTGACGTCATGTTTCTCCGGTAACACAGGACTAGGCCAACTATCAATGCCATACGCCGTCGAAAGCGGCGGTTGGATCTCAATCTTCCTCCTCATATCCTTCGGAATCCTCACCACTTACACTTCCCACATCCTCGGAAATTGTCTCCGCCGCAACCCCAAATCCAAATCCTACTCAGACATAGGCCACTCAGCCTTCGGCCGCAACGGCCGCCTCATCGCATCCCTCTTCATCTACCTCGAAATCTTCATGGCCTTAGTCTCTTATACTATCTCCCTCCACGACAACATCTCCGCCGCTTTTCCCGCCACTTTTAGCCACCACCGCAACGGATATTTCCCAGCGGCGAAGCTGACGGCGGTGGCTGTGGCTATCGCCTTGCCGAGCCTCTGGATTAGAGATTTGTCTTCGATCTCGTTTCTTTCTTCCGGTGGGATTCTTATGTCAGCGATTATATTTGGTTCGGTGGTTTACACGGCCATGTTTGGAGGCGTTATTGATGATGGGAGGATTCCGGTGCTCCGGTTAGGGAATATTCCGACGGTTTCGGGAATCTATTTGTTCGGTTTTGGTGGACACATCGTATTTCCTAATCTATACACTTCCATGAAAGATCCCTCCAAATTCACAAAGGTACGTTAGAATAGATACATCCTAACCTTTTTTTTATCCGTAACTTATCATTGCAACTTGGGAGTGTTAATTAACATGATTATTTTTAAGAAGACAGCATACCTTTCATATTAATGTCCATGAATTAACAATTTACACTAGGGTATGAATTTCCTTATAACAAGATGTACATATATAGTATAAGGTATACAATCATATTTTTCATGTAAAAAGTAAACTTGCTATATTGGTTTAAAATTAATGCTTTATATAGTTATGTATATAATAAAATATTTAAGCATACTTTTCTAAATGAAATTACGCAACAAACTCAAAAGAGATTTATTGGTTAATGGAGTTTAATAGTTATGCATAAATTACAATTCTGATAAATTTCTACTCAACTTAATTTTTATTTTGTTTTCTTGTTAAAGTACTTAATTTTATTTTGTTCCGAAATTTTTAACGAAAAAATTTGTGGTATATTGTATTACACTCATAGGTTTAAAAATGCGCTGCCTTATATAAAAACCTAATGCATATTATGCATTGCATGTCAAAACTTGTGTACGTAGGTATCGATCGTAAGCTTCGCTACGGTGACGGCTCTATACACAGCACTAGCCATCACAGGAGCGAAGATGTTCGGACCAAGCGTAAATCCCCAAATTACCCTCAGTCTTCCAAAACATTTACTAGTTACCAAGATCGCTCTCTGGGCCACTGTACTAACCCCGATGACCAAGTACGCCTTAGAGTTCGCTCCTTTAGCCATCCAGCTGGAACGTAGCCTTCCTTTGAGCATGACCGATCGCACCAAGCTCGTGGCTCGTGGTCTTGTGGGCTCCACTCTGTTGCTTCTCATTCTCGCATTGGCTTTAACCGTCCCTTACTTCGGTTATGTCTTGAGCCTCTCGGGCTCATTGGTTAGCGTCACAATCGCTGTGACATTACCGTCTGCTTTCTACTTGAAGATTTACTGGGACGGGATGTCGAAATTCACAAGAGCAGCCAATCTCGGGTTTGTTGTTCTCGGGTGTGTTCTTGGAGTTTTGGGATCATTTGAATCATCAAAGTTGCTTGTGAAAGAACTCGTTCGCGTTCATGGAGGTTGAGCGGTTTTAAAACCGCGGTCTGTTGTTGCGGTTAGTAATAAAAGTGGAATAAAAGAAAAACGCAAACCTTTATAAACAAAGATCGGAAAACATTGTTGTTCAACTCGAAAAGAAGAAAAGAATCAAGAACCAACAAATATATATATAAAGAACAATGATGAAATCAAAACGGTATACAGATATATGTTTTACATATAAGATTTACTTGTTTTCCTTACCTCGAAGAGTTTGTTATTTCTGGTTTACGGGTGCTTTCTTCTTGAGAAGATTCCCAACTTTACCAAGTAAAGTCTTCTTCTTCTTGATCTTCTTCTCCATCATAAGCTGATCTTCTGCGGTTAAAGCGTTTCCGGTTTCATCGATGTTCTCTGTTGAGGTTTTGTCGCTTTCATCAATTTTGCTTAAATCTTCTTCTTCTTCTTGAGACTCTAGTTCTGATTTCTTGTCGGGAAAAGCTTCTTTCTTCTCGATTTGGCAACTTTCCCACATTTTGAATATAACTTCAACCGAATCATCTTTCTCGTCATCTGGAGATTCTTCTTTCTTCTCCTTCTTTTCGGTTTCCGCCTCGGGTTTTCCATTCACTTCTTTCTCCTCCATACCATTTCCATTGCTGTTTCCATTGCTGATCTGCTCTTGTAGAGCTTCGTGATCAAGGGTTTCCACTTTAGGAGATTTCTCTTCTACACTTCTATGACCGTTCTCAGAAGAAAACTCAACCACTTTTGGTAGCAAATCATAGTCTTTTTCGCTCTCACTGAGCTCGCCATTCTCCTCTTCCGTTTGCTTCTTGGCCAATATTGCTTCCTCGAGTAACTTCGATAACTCCTCGATCTTCTTCAGAGAAACATCCTCCTTCGCCCTCAGATCCTCGTTTTCGTGAATGACGTTTTGAAACTCAGTTTCTTTATCCAACAGATTCTCCTTTAGCTTCATGCTTTCCGCTTTTGCTTCCCCGAGAGTTTCCTGAAGATAAATCACCTCTTCTTCCACTTCTTTTAAACTGTCTTTCGTCTGAGCTTCTTTCTTCCAAGCTGCATCGGCTTCTTCCTCGGTTCTCTTCAGCAAATTATCCAACCTATTCATTTCTTTCCCCATCGAAGCAACTTCTTCTTCCATTTTCTTCACGTAATTCACCAAATTGGCTTCTTTCATCTCCCAATCCGTCTTTGAGCTCTCAAAATGATTCTTGGTTTGTTCGACCGCACTAACAAGAACATCAATCTCATGCCTCGCCTCGTCAAGCATGTTCTCGTACTTCTCGTTCGTTGCTTTAATCACCAACTTCAAGTCCTCTATTTGTGTTTCATACTCGTGATCACCTTGACTCAACAACTTCTCTTTCAATTCCCTTCCTTCACTCGACACTTCGTGCAAAGCTGAAGCTAAACTCTCCATTGCTTTTTTACTCTTTTCTTCTTCCTCTTTCGAGCTCTCTAGATCTGATAAGAGCTTACTTTTCTCTTCCGAGAGCCTTTGAACTCTTGAAGTAGCATCTTGCTCCTTCTTTAAAGCCCGATTCTTCTCCTCCTCCACAGTTTCAAGCTCACTCTTCAAATTCTCTACTTCTCTTTCAATCTTAGATAATTGTTCTTCTGCACTGCCCAACCGTTGCTCAGATTCCTCAAGATCCTCCTTTTGTCTAGCAATTGTCGTCTCCAATGTCACAATTTTCTCCTTAAGATCAGTGATTTCAGTTTCCATGTCATGCAATTTATCATTGCTTCCTTCGAGTTGTTTCATCACAGATTCCAAAGATACAGAAGCAGATCTCTCCAACTTGTTAGCTTCTTCTAGCTGTTCCTCCAGTTCTTTGGCTTTACTCTGCCACTCGTCAGACAAGTTGTGTGCATAAGATTCTGCCATCTTCGCAGCTTCTAGATCAACATTAAGCTTCTCGATGATCATCTCTTTTTCTCTGACCTCTGCCTCGAAACCTCTAGCTTTCTCAAGATCTCTTTTCAAAACCACAATCTCGTCTTCTAGCTTGGCAACCATCTCGTTGCCCGATATGGCTGTCTTTTCTCGGGTTGAATCAAGCAAAGCTTTCAACCGCGTCAACTCCGAAGACAAGATGTCAACTTTCTCTGCATGAATTTCAGCCGTCTTACTAGCATCATCTGCTTGGCTCAAGGCCTTACTCTTAGCATCATTGGCCGCAGCCAATTCTTCATTGATTTTCTCAAGCTCCTGTCTAACCGAAACAAGAGCAGCAGAATCTGAAGCATGTTGGTTCTTAACATTCTCGAGTTCTTTCTTCAAATCTTCTTCATTGTTCTGAACAGCCTCGATCCCTGCCTGAACAGCCTGATATTTCTCAATCTCAGAATTCTCCTCCACATGTTTCTGAGCTTTTAAAGCATCATCCAGCTTCACAGTTGCTTCTTCAGCCTCTTTTTTAGCTTCTTTAAGTTCATCAAGTGCTTTAGCTTTTTCCTTCTCCAATGAAGTTATACGCTCATTCGCTTTCTTCAAATCTTCCTTGATTTGACTCAACCGGGTCTGCGATTCTGATCCTTTCACCGCTACTCGAGCTTGAGTTTTCTACGAAATCATTAAAAAAAAAAGTAATGTCTCAACTGTCATGTTAAAGAAACACTGCGAGTCGAAGCAGCTACAACATAAAACCACAGACAAATTTCTGAAGATAATGGCTACTAGATATAGAAATATAACATAAAGTGAATATAAACTTGAAGCAAATGGCGTATTATTAGTACCATTAAAAACTATCTATACCTCAGGAGGAGTTGGAACCTTTGGTGATCGTCTCTCATTAGAAGACTTAGAATGTGGGGAAGAACGATCAAGTGAAAGGCGTGAATGTGGAGTAGTAGTTGATGGAGAATTATTAGTTTCGGATTTATTCACTGCCCTGCTACTCAATTTTGTTATTCTTGGAGTTGCAGGAGATGATTTTCCCGGAGTAGTAGTAGTTTCGGACAAACTAGTTCTGTTTCCAACAAAAGTCGATCTCAGCAAGAAACCAAAACAGAGACAATTGAATTTTAAATTGCCGCAAAATTAGTGAAAATTAAAAATTTAGATCTCTAAACTCGAGATCATTGACAATTTCTCAAAATAGTAACTTGTCTTTTTCTTTTTTGTTTTTCCTCAATCAGATCTGAATCTACTTAAAGATATATATCATCCACAGAGAAATAGGATAAAAAATTAACTGAAAGTGAGTAAGACTCTTACTTGGTCTTCGAAGCCATAGCCGCCGATCGCCGTCACCACCGCGCTCAATTTGAATTTGATTGATTTACAAAAACAATGCTGGAATTTCAGAAATTCGATCGATGTTGTGTTGAAATTGGATTTCAGATCAAGAAAGAGAGAGAGACAATATGATTCGAATCGGTGGAATAAAGGAAAGAGGGATCGAAGTAACGGAGAATGATAATGGCAGGTGTGGTTGCGTTGTCTCCAGAGTGGCCTCACTCCTAAAAGGCTTATATTTTAAATTAAATATATTAAAATAAGTCGGATTCGATTGTATATAAAACAAAAAAACTAATAATTATAACTTCATTAAATAATGTTATAGCAAGAAATTAAGAACGTGAGGTTGGTGAAATGACGAAAATGACCCACACTGCTCTTTAGTCCAATCAAACTGACAGCGAAACTGCCGTCACACGCTTCTCATATCACTTGCGGCTACAATGATCACCGGCTCTAATTGTTCGGCTATTTTTTTTTCTTTTTTTTGCCAATTTATTATTATTAACGACTGAAATATACGGTTGGTATATAAATGCGTTCATAGGAAAGAAATATAATCAATTGTATATTTGGTATAATTCAATGATTTGTTTTTTACATGAAGTTGGTAAATATCATCATCGCAAAGAAACTATTATTGTCATCATCCTTTTTTTTTAGGATATATGCTAGGTTTTTTTTTCTTTCTTTCTTACATCTTATTATTAGGCATGCAAAAGTAAAATGGGCATGTGACCATTGGTAAAGAACACATGAGATGATAGACTAATGATATGCCTTTATCTGCCTAGCTAAAGTATAATCATTTTGTGGATGTCGAAATCCGCTCTTAAGGATTTATGGAGATATTAGGGTTTTTATTATCGAGTCATGGATTAACGAATCAGAATAAGAGAATATAACAGAGAAAAATTGTGTTTATTTATTCAGAATTAACGATTTTCGTATTACAGAGCAAAAGTTGTGACGAAATTGACCTCAAACTTATGTTCAGCAATCAGGTTTTTCATCGTCCATATGAGTGCTTTCACCTCTAAGGTATACAAGGGCGACAGACTTCATCGAAGATTATAGGCTCCCATGGACGACGTCTCGTCATTTTGTTCCTAATCATGAAAAATTATCACTTTCTTTCCAAGAACCATTACTAAAACAGCGGTATCCTATGAAATTTTCATCCATCAAATTGGAAATTTCTGGTGGGCCGAGATCGCTAGTTTCCTCAATCTAGGCAAAAGCCCATGCTTGTGCCTCATCCTCCGCTAATTTAAAGACCTCACAAGGATCTTTGTCTAAATTAGAATAGATTTTATCGTTCTGAGCTTTTCATATATACCATATAATCCAAGGAAAATTTTGGACATATGATTCTTTAGGTAACCGCCAACAGTTAATCCATATTCGCATAGAGAGTCGGACCGTAGGTAAACCAGATTTATTATTCTCTTAATTCTTGGAAAGAGCGAATATTCTTGATATTAAAGATGTTTACAGTGACCATTATTTATAAAAAGACCGACTATCTATAGTAAAGAACTAAAGATTAACGATTGATAAACGGATATATTTTAAGACCTTTATAATGTACATTCAGGTTTTAGTGAGTTTTTATTTTTTTGGTCAAAGGTTTTAGTGAGTTATACTTATGGATTTCAAAGTCTTAGATATCAAGAGATTTATCATATATTTCTGTATGTAACGTATTGGTAACAATTAATATCAATTATTATAAAACAAGTGACGAACGACGTATCTTGTAAATTTTCATAAAATTAAAGTTTTATGTAAAACTTTTTTTTTTTTTTCAACAAAACTTTAATAAATCCTTTTCACAAAGAATTTTTTTCTTTTTTCAAATAGTATATAGAGAAAATACGAAAGTGGTAGTACGATTTACCAAAAGGAGAATTATAATAACTACTAATATTATGACCTCTGCTATGCACGGGCACAATTAATTTTTAAATTTAAAATGTTAATAAATGAAAAGTATAATTGTTTTTTAAGTATATGAGTAAGATAAATAAAAGTGGTACTTATTATTGTTTAACAATAAAATCTGATATTCATTATAATTAAATACTTAAAGATTAGTTAAAAGTTAAGAAATACTTTTTCAAGAACATATAAGTTGAAATTTTATAAAGTTAAGAAAAAGGAGAACAACAGTTCGTATGCATATACATGAAACTGTGCGTCTAGACGCCATTTTGTCTTCTTTTAAAATTCAGCATTCCTTGGTGATATTCTCAATCTTTAGTTTCATCATCTGTTACTGAAATTTATATTTTCATATAAACATTGTTTTCATATACATATCATAAGAACTCGTCAACCAATGTAATGTAAAATTTGATTTTTGTCTAGCCACGAAGCTTTACAAAATGAAATCAAATTAGAAACTGATGAAAAGAGAGACAAATTGCAATGTTGGTTTCAATGACACTGATGAAAAGAGAGACAAAAATCACCGATCATCTATTCCATCGTCACGTTCCTTCCAATTTTTTTGGGTACCTCCTTTCGCCACATCATAATTTTTTTTAAAAAAAAATGTCACTTAAACTCCGGAATCATAGAAAGTATCTCATGGATGGTAGAAAAAAAGTACAAAATAACTTACTCTTGCATTTTAAGGATGAACGTCTATTTAACTCTTATGTACCTTCGTCTTATTTTCACCGTCTTCAATCTTGCGTTTTATGTAAAAGACCAAAGTTTCGGTTTGAAGAAAAAGATAATAGAAAGCTAAAGGTCTTGCGTTAGTTTGCGATCGATTGATTGCTTAATTGGTGGTTATTTTTCGTATGTACGTGAGAGATATGGGACTATAAGAACTAATAAATGAATAGAAACGTGGACAAATGAAAATGACCATGATTTGTGGGTTAGGGAGAGTAACCGCCCATGCATCGGTTTCTTGATGATCTAGACGAACAATATAGGGCTTGGTTTGTGGGATGTAATCATGTATAGAGAAACTGTCCGTAACTTTTATTTTTTTTTGTAGAATAATTTTTATTAATTAAGTGTAATTGATATTAATAAAAAAAAGAGGTAATTGGTAAATGACACGTGTCGCACCCATAATTGCCAACTTATTTCTACTTTATATAATAAAGAATTAAGGAAATAAATTTAGTATTGAAAGAAGTTTTCTTTTTAAATTAGAACTTTGGTACTAACAAAAAAGAAAACACAAACAAAAGACATCTAAGAATTTATGTAATTCTCAGATCATCCATTGAGCAGTGCAAAGACATTGATTCCCTTTCTAGAAACCTGTCTAAACAATGGTGAGAGAGTTCATATATAATTCTCGTAAATATAAACATCACTCTTCATGTCTCGTCTGGTTTTCAACTGTGTCAGTGAGTTCAATGGTTCTGAGATCGCGTAGATGTTGCAATATATCTTTAAGAAGATCTGTTCCTTTGTCACCTTTCTTCGCCGAACTCATACAATTTTTCAGAAACTCTCCATCTGTTTCCAGCACCTGTAACCTCTCATACACACTATCAACTTGTTTGATGATCTCTAGCTTCTCGCTTTCCGAACCAAAGTTCTTTTCAACGGGTTCCGGTAATTCTTCATACCTGTCTTCTGATTCGTTCTCTGCTGCGTCTAGAAGAGGTAGCAGACTCTTTGCCATTGATGCCATTGTTTGTCCTTCATGTTCTTCTTCATAACTATTGCTAAATTCTCCTGGAAATTTTGGATCCTCAGCTGACTCATTGTCCTGCATGGTTACTAGCCTGTCTTCTAATACCCTAAGCTGATCCAAAATCACTAGCCTCTCTTCCTCAAACTCTGATAAAGATTCACCAAGCATGCTCATATGTTGTACGCAATCCAATGTTATCTTCTCCAAATCCACATCCACCTCGGAAGAAATATCCTCTTCTCTATTCTCCTTTTTATCATCATCATCATCATCATCATCAGCCTCACAATCGCTTTTTGTAATTGTGATTTTGTTCTTTGCTTTCGATTCATACTCCAAAACCTTCTCTCGATAAACCTCAAGTTCTCTCTGGAGTTGTTCCTTCTCTTTCTCCCGTTTCACCATCAAATGATTCAACAGCTGCAAGGCTTCTTGATCATACTCGGCTTGTTCCTCCATCATTCTCTGATACTGCAAAGCCTCCATCTGAACTTTCGCTTTCTCTTCTTGTAGCCTGGTGATCATCGCCATTGTCTGGTTAGCCGATATTGCAGACGCGCTTCTTTCTTCTTCCAGCTCTGCATATAAATCTCTCAATGCTTCTTGTTCTGCTCTCACAGTCTCTCTCAGCCTTTCAATAGTCTTTAAAGGATCACCACCGTCCATCTCACTCACTAACACACTCCCATCACCTGCATACTCATTTCTGGCAAGAAAAAGAAGTTTCTTGTTGAATAAAGTACTGACTGAAGTTGGAGTTTCCGGATCAAGCTCCTTAGTCTTTTCTTCTCTATCTTCTTCTTCTTCATTTTGGTTACCTATGAAAGAAAAAAACTCTATATATTCAGACTTAAAGTGCTTCACATAGATATATAAACCAAATCAAAGATGCCTACATATGTGCACAAGACCTGCTAGAAGAGGATCAAATCCTACAGAGAGATTTTCGATAACAAAATCTTCATTCTTTTTGCTTACCAGTGAAATTCTTGCTCTCAAACTGGTCATCCAACAAATCTGCTCCTTCTTCTCCACCTTCTTTTTCTTCCACACGCCCTGTTGTTTGATCAAATTGAGGAATCTCTAAAACCTAGAAAACGAACAAAAATAAATATTCAGACTTTAGGTTTATGTTCTCACTCTACCTGAGATTTTATCTTCCTCATGTGTCTCAACATCGCCTGTGTCATCATCCCTTTGTTCATCCTCTGAAACCCTTGATTTAGCTTCTGGGATCTCCTCTTCGTTCCCGGGAGAATTATTGCTGTTGATATATCTTAACCCATCCTCCTCAGACACTTCTCTCAGGCTTAAACCATAGCTCTCAACATCTGAAATCACTTCACCATTTTGCTGCTGCTCTTGTCTCTTCCCTTCTTCTGCTTTACCTCTGAAGAACCCTAAGGGATAGGGTTCTCTCTCTATTTCAAACCCATCTCCAATTTTATCATCATCGATCATCTCTAAGATCAATCCTCCATTTTCTCTGTCACCCAGAGTTTTCCCCCAAATTGATGACTTGATAAGCAAGTAATTAGGGTAGGTTTTTTCTGCCAAGCTCTTCTGACAACATGTGCAAAACCCTAAACCAATGTTGCTCCTTTCTTCTTCGCGATTTGAGCAATCTGAGCATAAGTTCGCCGATTCGGATATTTTCCCGTGAGTTTTGCAAAAGCTCAGAGTAGCGAGCTCCGCGACGTGATTTTGACATAAAATCTCTCTGTAAGTGAATCTATTTTCTGGGTTTCGCTCGAAGATTCGATCTAGCTTAGGGCAGAGAAGGCATACTTGCTTAAGGCCGAAGAAAGAGGCGAATTTGACGATAAAGTAAGTGAAAAGGGAATTGAGGAAGATAAAGAACATGAGAAGCCATTCAAGCAATGCGTAGACCAAGATTACTGTGATTCGATTGGTGTTTCTGCTTAGCTTCGTCGCGAAATTGTTGGCCGCCATTGATTTTGGCTCCTCTGCTTCCTTCGCTGAGACTGAGAGAAGAGAGAGAAGAGAGAGAAGAGGAGAGAGTGAGAATGATGTTGTCGGGTAACATGCGCTAACTACGCTGTCTTTGTCTATTTTAAGTTGGTTTAGATCTGAACCGGAATTAAGAACTAAACCGGAATAAGTTTTTCTACCTAAACTTGGATTTTTTGTTAGCTTTCTCTTAAAAGTATAGGTATAATCGTTGGAAATTCAGATGTTAATGAGAAAGTGGAGTGATTTTCCAAACAGTAATGTTGTGTTTTGTATTATTAAAAACTTCAATAATCATTATGTTAGTGACTTGGTTCACGGTTTGTTATCGTGTTATGTGATTAACGATTTTTTTTTTTTCGGAAAGTTGAATTAGGAAATTGTCGAAAGGCAAAAAGAGAGAGCGTGATGATGAATATTTGGTTGTCAAAAACTCAAAAGAAACATTAAAAAAAAAAAGGAAAAGGAAAAATATCTTTTAAAGTGAGGATTGCCTCTTTTGCTTTTAGCTATGGGGTTACTGCTTATTTTTGTCATTAGCTTTTTCTAATAAATTTTTTCCTAAAAGTTTTGAGCCAAACCAAACCAAATACACCTAATAATTTGTTGATCGTTTTTTAAACAAATTTTGGAACAAAAAATGACTTTTTGTGAAAGAGAGCTATGAATATACTACTGACTAAGCTAATAATACACCTATTTTGTTGGTGAAGCTATTAAATAAATACAATTGTAGCATAACCAACAAATATAAAATTACCCACTTTTTGCTTGAAAACTGTTTATGGCATTATGGACCAGACAGTAGGACACTGATTAAAAAGTTGACAATTGATCATTTTGTGGGTAGGTTTTTCAAGCTAATTTTGGGGTCCCTAAAAAAAAGAAAAATTAATTGTAGGTAGTTTAATTGACAATAGCCTGAGCCTCAAATGATCATCGCAAATTAACCGATATCTTATGGTCCATGGGCCGATATGGGCCGGGTCGAAACGCGGGAGCATAGTAATTACCTGAGAGATTTTAAATTTACTGAGACACTAAAGAAGTAGACCTGAGAAAATCAAGCCTAGCTTTGGTCAGCTTTATCTTCTCTTCTAATTCTTCTGCTTGCTCCTTTACACCTCTCACCACTGCTTCTGGAGCTTTCTCCACAAACTACCGTGTTTCAAAATCGTGTAAAACAAGCAGTTTATAACCGTTCATAAGCTTAATAGAAACAAAATATAACAAGTGTTTTAAAGATTCTTTAATGGTAATGGTATACCTTTGGTGAATTGAGGCGAGCCACGAGGCCGTCGTATTCAGTTTGCATCTTGGATAAACGTTTGGAAATGCGTTGGACTTCCAAAGATATATCAACCATGGCGGCAAGAGGTAGATATGCCTCTAGTCCTTCACTGGCTACAAGGTGGACTGAGAGATTTGCATCACCTGAAGGACCCAACCATGTGGAGTTTTATTGTGACCACAAGTTGAAGCGGAATCCGCGAAAAAATTGAAATAATATGCAAATAGAGAAAAGAACAGAGTAAAATGGATTAAAGATTATTATACCAGGAGGGACATTGGTAAAATGGACGTTGTTTAAGTCAAGCCTTGATAGGAGAGCTAACACCTCCTTCTCTTTCTGCACCGACACAAAAACACAGCTTTTAATCAGGAAACACAAGGCAAATCAGTAAACCTTATTCGCAATATAATTAACTGTTAGGAAGGCACAAGTTACTGACCGAAATATATTCAACAACCTCTGCACTTCCAACAATCGAGGCAGATATACGCTTTACCGGTTCCACTGAATACTCTGCTCGTGCATTACGAATTGCTCTAGTCTGTGATTTAACAGGCAAGGTGTCAACAATGTTCTGAACTTCTAATAAATATTAAATCCTTTATGTATGGTTCTGTTGGATGTTTGCAGAATATATAAAGGTAAAAAATTCATACTGACCAGAGCTTGTAAATTCTCAAATCTTTTTATTGAATCAATATTCCTTGGGAGTGAATTTTGTGGCCATGGAGACACAATAAGCGCTTCTTTCCTGTAGGGAAGTGCCTGCAAATACAAATGCATTCAGAATTTAGTTTTTCGAAGCTGAAATAAATTTTTGGTAGCAGTACCAAAGTATCAACCACATGACTAAGTTTTCGGTCCTTTTACATCATCCTTAAACAAAGCTACACAACCAAAGAAAAAAATCAAAGATAACAGCTTAAGCATGCATTGGTAAAAAAGGTCCAATGAGCATATTAAGACTCTAAGGTATAAGGAAAATCATGCCCAGTGCAGTTGGCCTAAGTAAATGGTGAAGGGCCATTTAATGTAGAAATGAAATACACAAATAGCAAAACTGAGAGCATGTTACCTGCCATAGATCCTCGGTTACAAACGGCATAAATGGATGCAACAGCTTAAGTATATTCTCAAAGACATATAACAGAACTGCCTGAGAAGCTAGAGATACTGAATTGCCTCCAGATCCATACAGTCGAGATTTGCTGGCTTCAATATACCTTTAGAGTAGACTAGTCAGTCAATTACGTCCAAAAAACATGTATTGGTTGTTAAGAGTTCATGTGGTGATACCAATCAGCAAAGTCACTCCAAAAGAAATCATATGTTTCTCTTCCTACATCCCCAAAGAACAACTTCTCATAGCTAGCTGTGACGGAATCAATGAGAATATGGAGTTTTGACACCTGAAAATAATACAGAAGGAATATAAGGTGGTACGCAGATTGAACTATTTGATAACTTCAGGGTAAAAATATTATACCGCCCAACATTCAGGCAAGGGTAAACTAAGCAGGGTTTCCTCTTTGTCCAACTGTCAAAAGAAAAAAGAACAAAATGTTAGAATTTTTTTTTTATTATAAAACATTGTAAAATGTCACAACAAATCGATAGTAAGAGAGTAGCCTAAGGTAGCTTATCACTTGTGATGCGATTCTGCAACTGTTTTACGTAATGGAAAAAGGTATGCAGATGGAGATACTCCATGAAAGAGGTCTGATCAATCTACTAAATTTAAAGCTACCTCGTTTTTTTCAACTTTTATGGTCCATGAACCCATCTTGACACAAAGATAGTCTTAAACAAAGTTTCGACTTTATATCATACTTAGTCTGTCACTAAAAGGATAAATGTACCACAGTTACCCTATACTTTCTAGTAGAGATGGAAAAGCAAGCAAACCTTGAGGGCCAGCAAATTCTCCCAAGCAGATGTATCACTTAGACTAGGCAGACTATGTAGCACAAACTTTCCAGCATTCCATAGTTTGTTGGTGAATGCTTTATTTGCAGTTAACCTCTCAGTTGATAAGTTCAGATCCTAACAAAAAGGTAATGGGGAAAACATAGAGAGGAATATAGACATAAATATGACATCTTAATGTAACCTCCCAAAAATCATGGTTCAGCTGCCTCAACACAATAGAGATCAAACCTGACCAGCAGTTCCTAGTGCAATCGTAAATCTCAGAGCGTCAGTGCCAAAATCTTTGATTGTGTCAAGCGGATCAATCACATTTCCAAGAGATTTTGACATTTTTCTCCCCTAATAATTCCAAATAATCTGGTTAACTACATGGAGATATACATAACGAGGATACTAGTTTCCCCTTAAATAGAAATTCTAGCAGTTACTTAACATTTAACAGCATAAAGGGAGAAGTGAGAGATAATGATATGAAAAGCCTCAATGATCAAGGTTTGAGTAGTTACCTCGTCTCGAAAATAAAAAAGAAAAAAAACATTTACTAGAACAAACAAAAAGCCTAAACTTACTTGAGAGTCCCGTATAAGTCCGTGAAGGTAGACATGAGAAAATGGAACGGTCCCTGTAAATTCTATTCCCATCATGACCATTCTTGCTACCCAGAAAAATAGTATGTCATGCCTGTCCAAACAAAAGGACAGTAGTTATTTAGAGGAAAATGGGAATTTTAAAGACACCTTTCCAGGTTTTACTTAATTTAGACATCAGTTCTTGGTAACAGAAAAATTGTTGTTGGTCCTAAATTTTTTCCTTACTAGTGAAGGGTCTAGCATTAACATTAGCCCTGATAGTAGCAGCCATTGTTTTCCTGATCGACAAGAAAGAAAGGAATATACCCTGTTTCTAACATATTTGTAGGGTAGAAGTTATTGAAATCCTCCGCTGATACATCAGGCCAGCCAAGAGTGCTGAATGGCCATAATGAGCTGCAGAAAAAAAACATCTTAGTTAAATTATATAGGAAGTACTTGCAATTTCAGGAAAATATTTTCACGCATATATATTCTTTAAAGGAAAAGCACTAATTCATTGTGTCTATTCCGAGGAAACTGAACCTTTCATATGATTGAAATACAGACTATTTCTAAGAAGTGACACACAGAAGAAAAGTATCGCCAAATAAATCTAACGGAGAAACTAACCTGGAAAACCAGGTGTCAAGAACATCTGGATCCTGATATATTTCAACATCTTTTCCATACTTCTCATGGGCTTTCTCAAGGGCTTCTTCAGCATTTTTAGCAACTATGTAGTCCTCCTCGCAATCCTTTCCAACCACATACCAAACTGGTATGCGATGCCCCCACCAAAGCTGCCGGCTTATGCACCAGTCCTTAATATTTGTCAGCCAGTGATTGTATATCTGCAAGTGACGAAATATAAGCAAAAGCAGAAGTATGCAGTGTAAACAATCAAAAATCGAAACCTTGCAAAGAATTTGCAAAACTGAGAGGAGAAAAGAACAGATACCAGCTCAGTAACTAATAACACACAACCAGGCTTGCATACCTTCTCAAATCTCTCAGGTATGATGGTAAGTTCTTTGTTTTCAACAGCAAGAAGAGCTTTCTCAGCTAAAGGATCCATGTGGACAAACCATTGTTTGCTTATAAGTGGCTCAATAACCTAACACCAGTTAAACCATGCATGAGAAAATATATGAACTTCTAAAGAACTGGAAAAGTAAGATTGGGTCAGTAGAAAAATACTTCTCCACCACGCTGAGATCTTGGAACTCGTAAAGTATGAGGCTCCTTCTTAACAGCTAAACCTGTCTCCTCAAGATCTGCCCATAGTTTCTCCCTCACCTCAAACCGGTCAAGGCCACTGAAAATAAGATGTATGTTAAGGCACCATGGACGTTAAGAATGTAACCTAAGGGTATTCCATTTCATAATGTTGAAACTAATGCAGCTAACATATAAGTTTAAAACAAAATGTTACCAAAACAAGCCAGCAACGTCATTTAGTGTTGCATCCTTGTTCATCACATTCAGAATGGGGAGACCTAGCTTTCTTGCAAGAAGATAATCGTTCTGATCATGCCCAGGACTTATCTTCAGAACACCAGTCCCAAAATCCTTATCAACATACTGCCACGGTACACAAAAATACTGATGAGAAATGCATGAAGAACGGCATAGGAAATACTATGAGGTAACTTCAGTTTCTTGCTTCTGACTTCTGAGTAACTAGAACTTAGAAGTTACCCAGCAAAATATACTGATGAGAAAAGCATGAAGAATAGCAAAGCAAAACAACTGCAGCCTTTTTCTTGTTAAACTTAGAAAAAGATAATGATCCTAAAAGACACCATAAAGAGTTCATAGGCAGTAGTAGATCTGAGTTTACCTTATCAGAAATAATTGGGACATGACGACCATATGTCATAGGTACAATTGCTGTCTGACCAACATACTTTGAATAACGATCATCCTGCCAGATAACAAATACATTTCACAACATTAATCCTCAAACGACACCCAAAAAAGAGCACCTATTCAAGGAAAAGATTAGAAGAAGATCTACATTCACATGAGATCCAAAAAAAATTATCATCTACTTTGTAGATTACATTTGCTTACATTAAATTAGACCAGCAACCTGACAAACTACCTGGACTACATTTTCAATTTCAATTAAATTTTACGTAAAAGAAATATACATGGAAATCTCGTAAGGAAGAAGAAAAGAAAATGTGTTACACATTATTTACTTTTCCTCCCTAATATAAAACTTGCTTCTAAGTTTGTTAACTAAGCTCCGTGCATTCAAAAAGAGACCAAAACTTGAAAACACGTCAAACAGACTTTGATAGTGCCATCTTTAGTTCCCGACATCCTATTATCAACGAAAAAAAAATATATATAAACACCTACCTCAGGATGCACGGCAAGGGCCACGTCACCAAACAATGTCTCTGGACGAGTTGTTGCTATAGTAAGAAAATCAGGACTGTACGAGGAAAGATCAGATTAGCCATTTCCATAAACAGAATAAAGGTAGTCACTAATCTTCCAAGAATAATTTACTAGCACAATTTAAGGTTAACTACTGCCGAAGCAACTCTTACAGACCCAACGTTGTGTTCCACAAGTTTTAAAGATCATACCACGTAATCTAAAGCCTCGGTAAGATACACTTTACAAACCCTATCATGCTTTTCTGAACTCTTTAAATAGCACTAAATAATCAAATTGATGTGGGAAAAAGTTATCTTTGCACATAATTTTGCTATATATAAGGGTCCATAAAATACAGAGTAGAAGGAAAAGTAAAGGTGGTACTGGTAGTTGGACAGTACCTTCCAGCTACACGGTATTTAATATGGTATAGAAACCCAGGTTCCTCCGAATATTCTACTTCCTGGTAAGAACAAGAGAGTCACTTCCAGAAAGAAAAAAAAAAGTATTCAAACAAGAGTGTTAGATAAGATACATCACACACCAGGTCTGAAACAGCAGTCTGTAAATTAGGTGACCAGTTGACCATGTAAGATCCTGGAAAAACATTATGCCAAAATCACCAAACGTCGTATGAGTACAGCACATGACTACTTAAAGCTACGACAACAGAAACCAAAATACATAATAGCTTACCTTGATATATCAACCCCTTGTCATGAAGCTTCACAAAGGCCTCGACCACAGCTCCTACAAATCCGGGGTAAAAGAGAATCAAGGAATATACAGAATAAATTCAAGGTGTAAAAAATAAGAGCAACGAGAAATTTTATGAACCACCTAAAAACTGCATAATATTTTACTTACCGAAGTTTTTAACTTTTAAAATATCACTCAAAATCATATAAAGTCAACTATGAGCACCACCTATAGTTTGCTTTAAGAATCACCATCTAGAAGATATGGAAACTATAGAAAGATGCCTTACGACTCAATTGCTCATCAAGAGTGAAGCGCTCTCTACTCCAATCACAAGAAGCACCCAGTCTTTTAATCTGATTTGTGATGGTTCCACCATACCTGAGAAAAACCACACAGACTATAATTCCAGCCTCACCCTCAATATATCAGATACAAATACAGTGGATTTTATCTTTTAATGAAAGCATTGGCCTTTGGAATAGTACAGGAACATCACTTTACTCAAATAAAAGAATGTATAGGAATCTTCTCCTGCTTAAAATACTGCATATTTTTCCAGAAGATCGATAACTAATGACTTGTTCGAAGAGTGGAAACACTGCCAGAGTATAATACAAAAAAATTTAATTTGATATTTTGAGTTAATTCATTGCAGTGATTAGATAGCATACTTCTCCTTCCATTCCCAGACTCGTTTGGTAAACTCATCTCTACCTAATTCCACTCTCTTAATGCCTTCTGACGCTAGCATCTTTTCCACGACCAACTGTAAAACATATAGTAGGTTCAGTAAAATATTGCAGAAACATTCACCAAACAATGCAAATATTATATATACAAACTATACTCTACAAGAAAAGGACTTTTTAATAAAGAAAATGTGGGAGATTGGTGTAGGAAAGAGAGCAATGGAGTGGGAAGAAGCAAGATGTAAAAATTCATAGCGAGCACAAAAAAAAACAAGCAACCATTAATAGAAATACCATGCAAAACTTGAACTATGAACGGGGAAATGAACCTGAGTGGCAATACCAGCATGATCGGTCCCAGGAAGCCAAAGTGTTGGCCTACCTTTCATCCTATTGTATCGAACCATAATATCCTGTAATAACAAAACAAACAAAAAAAGTGATGAGAATAGCAGAACCATAGCCTAACACAGCTAATGCACAAAAAAAACATGGCATTACTAATAATCTTTCAAGACAACTTAAGAACTGAGGAAGTGCCTAACAAACTGCCCATATATGCATACATATACAAGATAAAGCTAGACGAACAAACTAGGAAGCTTAAATGAAAATAGGAACATAAAATTGAATACCCAAATGACTGTGAATTATCTCAATATGGATTCCACAACCTCAAGAGTGACAAACATTGCATGCCCCATGTGCAGAGAACCAGTAACATTAGGAGGTGGCATTGGTATCACAAAAGGGCTGCCTCCTTGGTCAAAACTTGGTTTGAAGTACCCTAGCGACTCCCACCTAAAATGCCCAAATCCCAAATATCATCAGAATGATCACAAAATCCATGTTCGCAAAGTACACTGCGATATCCTAACTCATAATTCCAATATTATCAACAGATAAAATACCATTTGTATATTTTCTCCTCCGAGGAAAAATCAAAGGTCTTGGATGTCTCAGGAGAAGTAAAGACATTGTTTCCTGACGCAGCAACTGAATACAAAAGAGTTATCCAAATGTATATATTGACATACAAATATACAATTGCTTATCATCATACCCATTTTTCAAATGAATACATAAGAATTTTGATTATATCGCAGTTGTGTATTTTCATTTGAAACAAACATAAGCAACAAAAGCCATAGGAAACAGATTTCGAGTTTCGAGGCAACGAAACGGAGATAAAAAAAAAGTGACGAACGTACCAGAGAAAGAGAATCTACGTTGCGCGAAACATGAATTCAAGCGGGATGAAGAAATTAATCGACGGCGTCGGTGAGTGAAGAACAGAGTGTTGAGCTGGTGAGGACAGCTGCGAGATAATAGAGTAGTAGGTGTGGGTAGAGAGAAAGCCGTTTGGAGAATCATGGCAGATTCTGAAGAAACGCTCGAGAGATTCCCTAGAAAAGCTGGGGCGAGAACAAAATTTGAAATTCCCAGGAAAAAAGATACGCTGCTGATAAAGAAAAAGGAGGTTTAAGGGAGGAGGGGATGAATGGATGACGGAAGGGCAAATATGTAATTATTGCTTTTTTAGTTGTCTAATTGCTCACAGTAAATATTTGGAAAAAATATTAAAAAACTACCTAACTTTCAAAAATACTCAATTTCGTACGCGAAATAACTATTTTAAAATAACAGAGTAAAATAACTATCGTTGACTTCGTTTAAAAATCTCAACTATCTTTAAATGGGATAACAGAGTAAATTAACGACGTTTATTAGGCGTTAAACTTCAGCTAAATCGAAACGGGGCGTTTAATAAATAGACTTAAAATCCCAAAATCAATTTGTTTTAGAACCCTAACCCCAAAATCCCAAATCGATTTCAGAGCACTAACCCTACCCCCAATTCCGATGCTTCATATTGACTGCAGAATCAAATCCACCACACGGATCTGAACCCGAACCAGAAACAATCTCTGATCTAGGTGAGTTAAGCGGCCGATCGATCTCATGATGAACTCTCAAGGTCGAGGTGTTGCCGCTGTTATCACCACCACTGACACCGACGTGACTATTGCTGCTACTACCTACAGAACCACCGCGTTTGAACGATTGAGCATGGCGAGTCATGGGACCGGAGAATCGAGGGCTATTGACATGTTGAGGGACGCCATCGCCACCGTCGTGGTGGTGGAGGTGATGACCCATTTCGAGCTCTTCTTCGATTGTTGCTATCTTTTTTTGAAGACGAAGACGAAGGAATATTAAAAAATGGTTTAGCGTTGTTGAGCTTATCTTTCCAAATTCCTCAATTTTTCAATTACCGACTTGTTTATTAGATTCAAGTGGGAAACTGAGATTTGAGAGACACTATTTTGTGTTTCGTTTGTATTCACTATTACTGCTATTATTTTATTTTTTAAACTCTTCATCTAACCCTACCCCCAATTCAGTGTCTGTACATTTTTTTTTTTGATGGAATGTTAAATTTATTGAAGAAATGGATAATTACAAGTGGGTTTTGATGCATAAAAGAAATCAAGAAAATACAAGAGAAACGATGAAAGAGGAATGATAAGAAGCAGAGCGTTTGTTGCTCTGTTTCAAAGGTTAAAAAACAGAGTGCCGCTTATGGAGCAGAGAGTAGAGTCCATCGCTCCGATAGAGCTGCAGATTCTTTTGGGTTCTTGCCAGGACAGAGTGTCTGTACATTTTGCACCAATTTTGCTTAACTGAGACCTATAACGTTTAGTTATTGCAGATGAATCGATTTAGGGCTTAGCGCTAGATGATGAATCGATTTGGAGGTTAGGTTACTCTGAGAATCGATTTGTTGGTTATCTAATAACAATCGATTTGAGTGTAGGGTTGTACTCTGAAATCAAATTGGGATTTTTAGGTTAGGGTTCTAAAACAAATAGATTTTGGGGATTTTAAGTATATTTACTAAACGCAGCTGGATTACTTCCTCCGTTATTTCACTTAACGGAGTATTTAGATCGGCTTAGTCAAAGAAAATTGGGATTTTTAAATGCAGTCAACAGAAGTTTGTGTGTTAAAATGTGTTCGCGAAAGTTTGCGCACCAAAATGAGTATTTTTGAAAGTTGGATAGTTTTTTTTTAAACATTTTTCCCGTAAATATTTTGCTTACTATAGTAAAATTCAAAGTTCAAACTGAGTAATTTACCTTCTTCTGTTAGATCATTTTTTTTTTCCTTTTGTAAGTTTCTGATGTTTCTTTGTGTGCTCATTGATAATATTCTTTGCAAAATTTATCACAACTAGTAATGTACCTGCGATAATTTTTTTTTCCAAATATATTTTTCTAAAGTTTTATAATTAGTGATTTTATTAGTTCTTTAGTATGATATTTTAACTGTTCCTATTAAACAAAAAAATATATTGTTTTATTTGATTAGTGGACACAAGTATGACTGTAAACCCTATAATTTAACCGTATTTTTTTATTTAGCTATCTTTATTAAACCATTTTTAAAGAAAAAAATAATTGCGTAATTTTTTAATTATAAATTAATTGGTTGAGAAAACAATGATGAAACTATAGAAAATGTCAATTGTGAATTGAGAATAATATTATATTTGAATTTAAGTTATTTGATGATGGTTTCAACAATTCACAATTTTAGTATTATCTCTTCAAACTCCATTATTTTGGTATTTATTTTTTTCACTAAGAAAGTAATTAATATACAATTATATAAAATAAATTAAAGAAGTAATTAAGAAATGTTGATGTCTCCTTCACATTTATTTATATAGTCTAAATAAAATTTTCGACAAGAAGATACTATCGTTGCTTTTTAATACTTGCAACATTCTAGAAGTGTTGGTCGGTACAATAAACTTATATGCAAGCTTCCCCAATATGACACAACACAATATAGTTTTCACTATATAAGCAAGGTATATATATTGTTGGTAACAGTTGAAGAAGATTTGATTATTCTGTTTTTTACATTTAGTAGAAGGCAAAGAAGATGATCCCCTGAGGTCAACATCTAAATCTCTTAACCCATCACCTTTGGTCTCCAACCAGCAATTACATCCTCTGTTTGTGCCCGTGTGTTCGCGAACGATTCCCTCGAGAAAATATTCTGTAAATCATTATAGCTCGGTTGGTTAACCCGAATGAAAAGAAATGATCGAAAGAGAAATTTGGTTGCTGAGAACGACATCTAAAGGACTAGCTCGGTTTTTCAGACATTTACCTCCATGTAGGATTTAACGAAAGAAAGTGAATCTGGAACAGACCAGTTCTTGTAATGTCCCAATGCAATCTTCATGTGGTATAACTTTGGTGCCAAGGACAAATCTGCTGCTGAAATCTTCTCTCCATTTATGAACGGGCCCTTCACAGTAAGGAAGATAGAGCGGTAAATATATGTTTCGCTCATAATCGAAGACTAGCTATGGAATGGAAGAGATCAAGACCAAAAGAGCTTACATTTTCCTTGATATAATCGTTGAATGTACTAAGCTCATCCAACAAAACTTGCTCAGTTCCATCTCCTGAATCTTTGCTCTTGAGAAAACCGATAAATGTGGAAAAGATCTTCGACCCACTGCAGACATAGACATAAATTAAACGTCCACATGCAAATTCTTAACTGGAAGTATGCAACTTGACAGATGAGGCCTTTTTCAGCCAAGAACACTAATAGGTCAATTGCACAATAACAAGTACACGGCATCATAAGACTGAGAAAAAAAAAGGATTGCTTACACTGAAGCCTTTTCAGGTGGGGTTGCAAGAGGAGGTTCAGGATACTTGTCTTCCAAAACCTGCGTTATAACATCCGAATCTGGAACCCATTTCTCATCAAACTTCACCACTGGTACTTTACCTTCTGGACTAATTTTCAAGAACCTAGAAACATCAAACAAGAAGACAACACATTAAGAAAATACTAAAGGAAATAACTGCCATTAATCAAGAATCATGTATACTTCTCAAGTCTTCAAACACATAAAAGGAAGGAATCCAAGCATTCACCATTCTGGCTTGTTACTCAAATCCACCATTTTCATGTCATAAGGGACATGCTTCTCCTCCATAGTCAGCAACACCCTTTGGCAAAAAGGGCCTATCAACAAAATATTGCATATAATCAACTCATGAAGAAAAATTAAATTTCAAAACCAGCAGCCATTAGACATGGAAGCGATCGAGTTAGCAAATTATACCTTTCGAAAAATGTTTTGAATAATTTCATATTTCAAAACTAAGAAACAATCAAGCTCTAATTAAGCTTAACACGAAACTCTTAGATTCCTAAGTTTAAGAAACTAACTATCTTCAAGCGAAAACTGAACGAAACAGGGATCGAAATTGTTTGGATAGTTCCAGTTTTCTAACCAAAGAAACGAACTAAGCATCATAACACGTCGAAATTGAGTGAAAGAGGGATCAAATTGCAGCTTATTATCCACATTTTAAAGTTAACGTCGAGAGAGAGAGAGAGAGAGAGAGCTAACAGTCTCCGAGCTTGTTGGGTGTAGTGATAGATGCTTTGACGCAGATTTCGAGAGGACTCGCCGCCATTGCCATCGTTCCGAACCGAACGGTTCTTCCCGGTTTAGTTGAACCGCACCGCTTGATAAAACCGGCCCGGCTGACCGACGCCGATAAAACACCGGCGGTGCAGGGTTGAAACCTAAGGCTTATCATATTGTATTGTCTGTGGTTAATTTCCAACTAAGTCAGATGACTCAATGACTCAGATAATCTGGAAATTTCTCAGTGGCCAAGTTGACTGACACGTGGAGAAATTTAAGATATCGCCTAACGATCATAATGGGCCTCAATTTCTTCAACTCTCAGCCCATTTTGTTGTTAATCGCAGTAGCACCCTAAAAGATCACGTTTTCCTTTAATACATGTTGTTGGAAGTACTGTATATTTTTAAACACGTTAAACGATTCAATTTTAGTAGTATGTTGAAAATCTCCAAAAACAAAATTTTGGTGGGAAATCACTGCTTGCAAGGGTTAGTGTTAGTGACGACGCCATTGTCACGTTCGTCCACGTCAAGATATAGCAACAAACCATTACTTGTCTTGAACGACAAATGCATCTTAGTAGCTGAGATTTGTCCAACTTATAACACTTAGTGCCAACTCCATGCTCCACCATTTGTCCAGCAACATTTGGAGCTTCTAAGTAGGGGACCCTATGCTAATAACGTATATGTTTTCTGAAAAAAAATTATCTCTAACAACTATAGTACTATACCTACTATATTGGTTTACTACATTTTATTGATCGAAAGAATGCCTTCGTTGGGGTTGAAGGTCCATGGGTCGGATTTAGGGCATGGTCCTAATCAAAGTGTGGTAAATTATCTGAGGGGTTATTGGTGACGCAGAGTCCAGTTGATGGATGGAAGAGAACGTTCTTGGTTTGCAATCCAGGTCCTGCATATACATCGAGATTCGGTATTTAGATTTCCAGAATATAATGTTTATAGAATCTTCAGACATTTAGACATTTACGGTTCTGAATGCTGCAGTTAAAACCACTTGAATTACCCATTTTTGGTAAGTCCATTTATATTTTTAAAAATGAATTGATAGTTATATGAAAAAGGAGGAATTTCACTATTTGAGTATCACTAATTTCACTGGTGTGTAAGGACAGATTCAAAAAAAAGTGTCAACTGTCACGAGTTCGAATTCGAATATGTAGAAAATACTAATTTGACATATGCTCTAATCCATGGTATAGAAAGATTATGGATTAACTTTTTTGGTAATCAAGTAACATCCGATCCTTTTTCAAAGATGGGTTGGTACGGCTTCCATGACGATGGTGACAAGACAACCACAGGTTCAAGGAGCACCCGCAAGAGTTTGTCCCCCTAGATTCAGAACTAGAGTCTCTCTTATGGGCTACGCATTGTATGTTACTGCAACAGAAATCGTCGGTGGGTTTCTACACTACAGTTCCGACATAATGAAGATGGTGGCGTCTCCAGAAGACCGACCAGCTTTCGCGTCACAATTAAAATAGTTGAAGAAGAGCAAAGAGCAATTCAAATTTTTTTCCATTTTTCTTATTTCCCGTTCACTGAACACTAATGCAGACAATCTAGCACATAGTGCTCGGTTATATGCGCAGGATGTTTGCTATGTAAACTCTGTTCCTCCGGATTAGATTTTCAATCCTTTTTAAATTATAATGTTGCCGACAAAAAAAAAAACAAGTAACATGTGGATTTTTCGCTGTTGTAAGAGGTAATATGATGAGTCCTAAACAATTTCATGTGTCCTGTGGGATTTTTCAAATTAAACAATTAACATTAATATGGAAAAAAAATTAGGATTCTTTATTTAGCAAAAAAACAAAAATTTGAGTTCTGAACTAACGTTGCGAAGTTTTTCATTTCTTATATCCAAAATAATATTACTTAGCTTTTTCCTTCTATTTAGATAAATAAAAAAGGAAGAACTCTTACCAAGATCTCGTCTTTTTTAATATAGATAAAATTTCCCGACTACTAAAGTACCCTACCTTGGCAGTAGAAATTTTTACGTACAACAACCTACCATCTATGCATTTACAATGTGCGTTAACTAAATTTAAACGTCTAATTTGCAGACTACTATTATTTGTAGTCGCAACTATTAGGTATAAATAACTTTCCAGCAAACTTACTAAAACTTTTTGATATCAATATCCGCACATGAGTAACATTACTTACCACAAATATGCGAGTTCTCCAACAAATTTTCGCCCATAAATTAATAAAATTAAACTTTTGGCCACAAATTATATTTTACAAAAAACTTTGGACATAAACTGTATTTTACAAAAAATTTTGGCACAATGTTTACAAAATTTGGGCACAAAATAAACTTAACAAGTTTACATAAGTTTTATATTTTATTCATTACTAAATAACAACATACAAATACACCACATATATTTTATATGTAGATTAATTCAAAATTCAGATTTAGCGGTGGCGTTTTCATAAATATATTGAAATTGTTGCTACACTAAAACTAAATATTAATGACACTTTTGTAATATTGTTTTTTCTAACAAAGCTTAATAAGGTTTTTAAGCATAAATTTACTCAACTAATCTACAAATTTATATGTTAATATAGTAATTAAACCCTTTATTAGAGTTAATCTAGTAATTTTTCTTTTATTTTATTTCGAGATAAAATAAATAAGCAAGTAAGACACTTTATTTTATTTTTGTCAACTTTCTTTATTTTTATATTTTCCAATTTTTCCATATGATTTTCTAACTGGAAAATTATCCAAATTTTGAAACTTTAGTACAATCGAGTTAAACCGGTCCGACCAGCCATCTAGGAAGATCCTTAATTTTTTTATACTCTTAACTTGACTCGACCTTACATGTAAAAAAATATATCCTTATTCCATCCGCAAATAACAGGCCCCCGAAAAAATGATATCGGGTTAAAAATAGCTGATCTGCTAAATACCCAGTTTTTTATATTTACATACTGTTGAAATTATGATATCTTACAATGTTGAAATTATGATATCGTATTGAAATTATGATATCTTACCTTCTTCTTTTGATTATGTTATCCTACCTCAGAATAATGTAACTTGATGTAAGAGAACGTATCGTTGAAAATATTTATAATACGTTTTTTTATCAGTGTTGTGTTCATTACAAGATTTAACCATATTTATGTAAAATTTGAGAAATCCCACAAGATAACGTGATATTGGGATCCATTAAATTACTATGAGCTTCCAAAGATTCGAGGCTCCATTATCTTCTTAAGTGCTCCATTAATTTTGTTGAGTGCTCCATTAATTTTGCACTAAATATTGTAACACTCCCCTTCGGACCAATGTCACTATCATTCTTGCATTGTATTTTCTCGTTGCCTCATTAAAAATCCTTCTAGGAAAACCCAATGAAAACCATAGATAGTAAAAAGAGTGCAACCACGAAACTCCCCCGAACGAACAAAACCATGCTTCATGTTCATATCTACGCACGCCAATGTGGACATGCTTTCAAAACCGAGGCAAAGTGACTTTGAAAAAGATCGCAAGATTATCGTTGATCGAACATATTTCACCTCAATTTCTTTATTCTTCCAAGTTCTGGGTATATGAAAAGAACTTTGGGTGAATATGTTTTGCTCGATCACTTTTAATGTATCCTTTTTTCATTCGAGCAACACATGCGCATTATCTTCATATATGATAGTTGGTTCCACGTTAACTTGAATTCTACTGATCGGATGTGTTGGTTAATGATCTAAGCCATACACATTCTCTACTTGCCTCATGAAGGCAATGAATTCGTGGTTTAAGTAGCTAAAAGCGCTTGTTTTGCGCCAAGATAAAGAGCCGATCGTGAAGATATATCCTCGCCGGATCGGGCTGTGGATCGATAAATATCCAGCAAAACCAACCAATTGACTAGTTGAATTGTTTAATAAAACAATCATAAATCGATCGTTTCGAGATAACGAAAGACATGTTTGATTCCTTTCCAATGTCTTCGTAGAGCGAACAATCTTGCTAAGAGATTAACAGAAATGATATATCGGTCAAGCATAATCGAAGGTACATAAGAGCTAATGGCACTAAGATATGGTACTTGACCAAGTATCTTTTTCATTTTCCTTATATGGTCTGAATGGATCATTTTCAACACTAAGTGATCTTACAACCAGGATTACCGAGAGGAGTTGCCTTATCCATGTTAAATCATTTTAATACTCTCGTATCCGTGGATCGATGCACAAATATACTTCTGGGATCTCTCAATTAGAGCCAAGACAAAACTTTGTCTGCCCGAGATCCTTCATCTCAAATTCTCCTTTAAATAATTGATGCTTCTATCTTGAGTACCGATTATATTATCAACATATACCACGATTATCACAAATCCAGATATGGTTTTCTTGATAAAAAACACATGGGCATATAGGATCATTCACATAACCTTTTTATCAGTGCTCACCGAGGTAATTATACCACATTCGCGATGCTTTAATCCATATAATGATCTTTGCAACTTAATTGTACATAACCTGGTTTGGAACTCAATGTCCGGCATTTTAAATCCATCGGGTATTCTCATAGATATCGTATCTAAAGAGCCATATAAATATGTCAGAACAACATCCATCGACGCAATTTAGATTCTCATTATGTTAGGCTCATCGGAATCTAAACGATGCCATCCATCACGGGAATATGTTTCCTCATAATCAATCAAGGTCTTTGGGAGAAACCTTGTGCAAGCGAGCTTTATATCTTATAATTTCATTTTTTCTCATTTCGTTTCGAACGAATACCCATTTATATCCAATCTGTCTTACACCTCGTGTGAGTACGGGTCCAATATCGCTTATTGCCAATCAAGCTCGACTTTTATTGCCTCTTCCCACTTTGGCCAGTCATGTCTCCTTTGACATTCATACGACTTTGGCTCAATCGTTTCGTTATTTATTTCAGATACGGTATGAGAAAACATCATCAATATCAACTATTTTATTTCTATTCCATATCTTTCCATTATATATATATGATGATATATCTCATGATTTTTTTCAGGCTCATGATGCTCTGATCATCCACATTCTCATGAGGATGTGTATCATCATTTTTCTCATGATGATGTGTATCATCATTTTTCTCATGATGATTTGTATCATCATTTTTCTTATGATTCTCCTTTTCCAAAATATTTTCAACCACTTTGGGAGAATTATGCCTTTCATCTTCCTTTCTTTTCTAGGATTCTTATCCTTAACCAATGGGTCTACCACTTTTAAGCTGGTTCTAGCACCCCGTATCATCTGCTAGTCCACCTCGGAATCTCAATTCTAGAAAACATCAAATGGTATGATTTTGTTACCGCTGGTATCCGAATGCATCGAAGCTGATTTGCAATACTTTGCAAATGCATAATACGTCGAATTTCTAGCTCGATCGCTATAGAGGATCAAGGTGTAACAACGTTGGTACACTCCACTTGATATCCTTTACTACTTGCTTATTTTCTCCCCTGAACAGGAAATTCTTTCTCACAAAATGACAATCGCAATCTCTCCGTAAAGACATCACCCCTTGGTTCTGGTATCTTATAATGATGGAGAATCACATCCAACATAAATTCTCAACCTCCTCGAGGTCCCATTTTTGACGCTGTGGGTGCTAGCAATACACAAAGACAACCAAAAATTCTAATGGGAAACATTTCTCGACCAAATGCTAATCAGAATGGGGAGTACTTTTGATATGCACTGCCTTATCCGATCCAAGCTTCGCATGCAATATGGCATGCCGCATACATATGTTGGGAGTTTTGATCTCATGATCAACGGCCTCGCAATTAATGACGCTTAATTAATGATTCAAAACCATTTTGAGTATAAACGAGCCACGGATGTTCAACCTCATTCCCGATAATACAATAATCATTAAATGATCGAGAAGTGAATTCAAAGATTGTCAATCTAACCTTTTTAATAGGATAATCGCAACTGTTCTTAGTTTGATTATCTCGAGTTAGAAATCTCGCAAATGCCATATTTATTTATAAAGACAAACATGTGACTATCTCTGCAAGCATCAATCAACACCATAAAATAGTGGAATGGTCCACATGGTGGATGAATTGTCCACATATATCGCTTGAATGCTCACGTTAGGAACTTTGGTGATTCTTTATCAATTTTGATTGGCGATGGCCTTATTACTAATTTTTCCAGAACATGCCACATGTGGATTTTCTGATAAATCTCGATGTTCAGTCCATGACCATGTGAAGTCTCATGATTCTCGCATCATCGTGTCCGGATGACCTAGGCGGTCATGCCATAATATGAAATCTTTTGGATTTCTTTTGACCACAAGATGTGATTTTATTGCATCTATATATGTTTGGTGCAAACCAGAAGGGAGTTTCGGAAATCTTTTCTTAATAATCTTTTTACCCGATTCATCGGAAAATATATACATATATTTCTTTCCATTTTCAGTAGTAGACTGAGTGTCAAATCCTTGAAGATATATATCTTTGAAGCTCAAAAAATTCCTTTTCGAATTTGGAGAATATAAGGCATTATTAATGGAAATTTTTGTTCCATTAGGTAAAACAAAGTTTGCTTTACCAATCCCTTCAATCAAGTCTGTAGGATCTGATATTGTATTTACAACCATTTTCGTTGGTTTTAATTCAGAAAAATATTTCTTATGTTTCAGAATAGTGTGCGTTGTTCCACTATCTGGTATACAAATTTTCTTTGTCATTTCTTTTTCATTTACGTTGAGATCCATCTGTGTAACAAACATAAATATTAATAAACTTTATTTATTAATTAAAGCACACAACATTATACATCAAATATAACATTATTAAACATAGATATATAATAATTATACATGATAATATTATACATTATTCATTAGTTTTATTACAAGCATCTTAGTTAAGAGCATTGGCAAAGTGAAGTATCAGGTCGAAATTTGCAAAGTCATCGCCAGAAAGTCATGCAAGTCGAAGCATTAAGGTCCATTGTACCCTCATAATGTTCCGTAAAATTCACTTCTTTCCCTTTGCCTTTAAGCGACTCTTGGTATAACGTACAAAGATGGGCAGGAATTCGACACACTTTAGAGATGTGTCCCTTGGAACCGCATCTGAAGCAAATACTTTCATGTTTCTGCGTGTTTGTGTTCCCCTGGATTTCCTTCCCTTTGGAATTTTCTACAGGTCTTATCCATTTGAACGATTTCCTTGATTGTGGGTTAAACAAACGCCACGCACGGCCCACTCGACAGCATCGGCCCGCGAATAGTTTGATTTTCTCGCTCTGGATTTTTGACATCCGCAGCATTCACTTCTGGAAATGCTTTGGTTCCAGCAGGTCGAGCATTGTGGTTTTTTATGAGAAGCTCATGATTTTTCTCGGCTAACATGAGCGCCACAATAAGCTTCGAAAATCTTGTGTAGTTATGGTTTCTGTATTGTTCCTGCAATACATAGTGGTTCTTGTGAAAAGTAAGATAAGTCTTATCAAGTATTTCAGCTTCTGAGACAGGTTTTCCACAATATTACAGGTTATTTACAATCCTCAACATAGCAGAATTGTAATCTTTCACCTTTTCAAAATCTTGAAACCGTAGGGTTGCCCACTCATCCATAGCATGTGGAAGCGTTATTGTTTTTTGGTTATCAAACCTTTCTTTTAGAGCTTTCCACAATGTTGCCGGATCTTTCAACCGTGCATAATCATGCATTAGATTTTCATCTAGATGTCTCCTCAAAAAAATAATCGATTTCGCCTTTTCATGAGGGGCGGAAGTGTTTTCTTCATTTATAGTATTATTTATTTTTTCTGAATCTAGATGAAGTTCCATATCGGTTGTCCATGATATGTAATTTTCTCCAGTTATTTTCAGTGCCGGAAACTGGAGTTTCTCAATTTTTGCCATTTGATTTATTTTGTAACAAAATAATTAAACAAATATTAGAAAATAAATTTCATTAATTTGATAATATGCGGGGTGGTGGAATAGCTAATGCGATTACAAGAAATACAATTGCATAAAAGAACTAAATAAAAATAAACACATTTTTCTCGGGAGAAAGTTCTTCGACGAGTATACCGTAAAATGAACAAAGTATAAAACCAATTACAAAAACAAGAAAAGGATGAACCATTTTTTTTTTTTTTCGCCAAAAAATAAAATTTTGTTGGTGAAGTTTTAAGAGAAAGAAGAGATGTGTGAAATAAATGAATGAAATATAGATGTATTTATAGATTTAAAATACTATTCATTAGCCGTTATATATAGCCGTTATATAACCGTTAGAAAATATAAATTTTTTGAAAAATATATATATAATTTATATAAATATTATTTATGAAAAAGGGGAATTAAAATATTTTATACATCAAATTTAATTTATCAATTCAAGTGTACAATGATTAACAATATTATGATGATAATTAAATAAAATGCAACAACTTATGGTGATTTAAGTCATCCATATAGATATTAGATAATTAAAATGGTGCATGAAATAAACATAATATAGATATATTAAATAATTATGGTGCATAAAGCAACCATAGAAAAATACTGTAAATTTAATAATTATGGTGTATAAAACATCCATAACATAACGATATTAAATTAAGCAAATACGGTGTTTTAAAACAAGCATATTGTAAGATAATAAAATAAATAATTATGGTGCATAACTTAACCATATCGTAAAATACATAAAGATAAATACGGGGCGACCGAGCCGCACTCCGATAATAATAACAATAATTTTAGAAGAGTGATCGTGCTGATAACGTGTTGAAATTATGATATATTACAATGTTGAAATTATGATATCGTATTGAAATTATGATATCTTACCTTTTTCTTTTGATTATGTTATCCTACCTCATGAGAATCAAAATTTGATATAACGAACAAAGAAAATATTTGAGAATGAAGCTTTATCAGACAAGGTCTTCATTAGTCAAGATAACCATATTTATAAAAATTGGTAAATCTCACCAAGATAATTATATTATCCATTAAATTACTATGAGTGCTCCATTAACATCTTGAATGCTCCATTATCTTCTTAAGTGCTCTATTAATTTTGTTGAGTACTCCATTAATTTTGTATTAAATATTTGTAAGAGTTATCCTTAACTGCATAATAATGATTAATAAATATGCGGGTAAAGATAAAATATAGGGTTTATGTGCCAAATTGAATCGTCAACGGTCAACGGTCTATATTCATTTCACACAGCCTCTTCCTCTTTGTTAAAATCCTTCCTCAATCCATCTAGGATCTTGCTCCAATCCTTCACCATACTAATGGATTCTTCTTTTTTCCGTGTCTTCGTCTCAACCGTTATATGCTTCTTCGTACTTTCAACTTGCAAATCGTGCCTTGTTTCTCCAAAAGAAGACCCGAAACAAAGTACTCAGCCACCGCAACATCAAGTGTTCATCAATTTTCGTGGGGAGGATTTGCGCTTGGGATTCCTCAGCCATCTCGTCGAAGCCTTAGAAAATAATAACATAAAGGTCTTCATCGACAAGTACGCAGACAAAGGCGACCCTTAACGAAGATAGAGGAGTCTAGAATCGCTCTGGCTATCTTATCCATGAAGTACACCGAATCAACATGGTGCTTGAGAGAGCTGGCGATGATTAAGGATTGTGTGAAGAATGGTAAACTAGTTGCTATTCCCATCTTCTACAAGTTGGAGCCATCCACCATTAGAAGCCTTAGGGGACAGTTCGGGGATTCATTCAGAGATCTTAAGGAATGTGATGTGACGAAGAAGGAAGAGTGGGAAAAAGCTTTGAAGTGGATTCCCGACTTAATAGGGATCATTGTGCACGAGAAAAGGTAACTGATTTTGTCCAATTGGTTGAGAATTAACCAAAAGCTCGACCCTTTAGTGATTACAATTGTTAGATAAGTTTAGGAACCTTTCGTGGGAATTCAGGAAGGTAATGGTGATCTTATTTTCCTCACTCGTATTGCAGCCCCGAGAGTGAAATACTCAAAGAAATCGTCACGGAGGTTAAGAAAGTGTTGAAGAAAGTTCCATCGGAGGGAAGCCGAAAGGCCACTGTATATCCATCAGAAAATATCGTTGACTATGTAATGGAACAACGGCTTAAGCAACTGGAAGAAAAGTTAGATTTTGGTTCCCTCGAAACTCAAATTGTTGGAATTGTTGGGATGCCTGGATTTGGTAAAACCGATCTTGCCGAAATGCATTTTAATAAGTGGAACAACAGGTTTGTGTTTAACAAATTTATCCGGGCAAATGATGGATCGGATTGGCTGAAGGACACACTTCTGAATGGTAAAGAATTAAATGACAAAGCTGAAATGTTCAACAGGAGAATTTTTGTTGTTTTGGATGATGTGAGCCACAAGAACCAAGTAAATTTCTTACTCGAAAATCTCGAATGGATTAAGAAGGGGAGCAAGATTGTCATTACTACACGTGACAAGTCAACGATCGCAGAACTGGTTCACGATACTTATATGGTCCCTGGATTGAATGATAAAGAAGCCTTGGAGTTCTTTAAACATCATGCTTTTAACGATCAAGTCTCCAGTACCACCGGAAATTTCATGAAGCTTTCCAAAAAGTATGTGGATTATGCTGGAGGCAATCCACGAGCTCTCGAGGAATTGGGAAAGGAGCTTTGTGGGAAAGACGAGGCTCACTGGGAAACAAGACTAGCAACACTGCCACATTGTTGCAATCCAAAGGAGGCTGAGATTGTCCAAGCTGAAGCAAAATCCAGAAGAGATGACAATTTCCTTGGTGAAGCAAACTCTGATGCAACCTTTAATTTTGAGAACAAGAGAGTTGTCCGGGAATGCGTGGAAGGTGAAAGAGATGGTATTCTCTGGGATAAAAAGTCAGATAGAAATCCAAAGGAGGCTGAGATTGTCCAAGCTGAAGCAAGAGACAGATATACTGAATTTTCCACAGGTAATTATGGAGCAAAGCCTGGGAGTTCTTCGGATGCTAAAACGAATACTGATCTCCTTGACAGGTGACTTACGGTGACACTACTTTGGTTTCTATAAAAACTATATCTCTAAAACATTAACATATATTATCTCTTTTGTTGTGAAGAACTTTCACTATCTCGCGAATGGACGGTATTGCTTTTGAAAACAAACAAAGCCTGGATGAATTGAAAGAGAAGTTGGATCTCAATAAAATTAGCAGTCAGCTAGGAATGATAATAGGTTGTCTTTTGCTTCTCTTTTTTGCTCTGCGACAGATTGCTTATATGAGCACACGTTTAATGTAAGTATTATTTTTGCAACAAAAAACTTACAATTTTCATTTGCTACTTGAATTTTTTAGAATTTATTGTTGGAATAGAGATAACTTGACGATCTTTTTGTTTTCTTTTTCTTTCTTATCAGTAGTAAATGTGGTGCCATCGATAGAATTGCGGTGAATGTACCTCCTGCAGAGGGAACAGAGAATCCAAGAGACAGAGGAATGATAATAGGTCGTCTTTTGCTTCTCTTTTCTGCTCTGCGACAAATTGCTTATATGAGCACACGTTTAATGTAAGTATTATTTTTGCAACAAAAAACTTACAATTTTCATTTGCTACTTGAATTTTTTAGAATTTATTGTTGGAATAGAGATAACTTGACGATCTTTTTGTTTTCTTTCTCTTTCTTATCAGTAGTGAGCGTGGTGCCATCGATAGAATTGCGGTGAATGTACCTCCTGCAGAGGGAACAGAGAATCCAAGAGACAGATGTACACGTTTAATGTAAGTATTATTTTTGCAACAAAAAACTTACAATTTTCATTTGCTACTTGAATTTTTTAGAATTTACTGTTGGAAATGAGATAACTTGACGATCTTTTTGTTTTCTTTCTCTTTCTTATCAGTAGTGAGCGTGGTGCCATCGATAGAATTGCGGTGAATGTACCAAAAATGCCGAAGTACATTCCTGCAGTGGGAACAGAGAATCCAAGATACAGATATACTGAATTTTCCACAGGTAATTATGGAGCAAAGCATGAGAGTTCTTCTTCAGATGCTAAAACGAATACTGATCTCCTTGACAGGTGACTTACGGTGACACTACTTTTGTTTCTCTAAAAACTATTATCTCTAAAAAATTAACATATGTTATCTCTTTTGTTGTGAAGAACTTTCACTAACTCCCGAATGCACGGTAAAGTCAAGCCACCGAAAATTCAAGTTTATATCAATTTCCGCGGAGTTCAGCTGCGCAACAATTTCATCAGCTATCTCGTTGATGCACTTCGAAGAAGTGAGATCAACGTCTTCATAGACACTCAGGAGCAAAGAGGTGCAGACCTCAACACTCTTTTCCAGAGGATCGAGGAATCTGGGATTGCCATAGTTGTGTTTTCGAGCAGGTACACAGAGTCAACATGGTGCTTGAACGAGCTTGTGAAGATTAAAGAACGTGGGCTCCAAGGCCTGCTCAAGGTGTGATCAATAAACATGTATATACCTATATATATATATATCATTTAGGGAAACAAATTGAGTTAAGATTTAGACCAATGTTATTACTTACTATTGAAGGTGCAGATTATACATCTTTTGACACAGTTTACTAACTTTGGAAAATCTTTACTCTCTATCACAAGGTGCTTCCCATCTTCTACAAGGTGACTCCAACCAATGTGAAAAGACTCAAAGGAGATTTTGGTGACCATTTCAGAGATAAAGCGTACACGTACCAGTCTGACGAACCTATGATAAAGCGATGGAAAGAGGAAATCATGTTTGTCGTCCATAAGTTTGCCCTAACTTGGGATGAAAAAAGGTAATAATGTCAATTCTTACTTTTAATTCTATGCTTTGTTGAGAGGTGAAAGAAATCTCTAATCTCTAAACAAAACTTTGACATATTTCAACATATAGGCATGTACTTAATTAGTTCCTCGGAAATGTTAACGTATAGTTAGATATGATAAAATTCATCGAAGTCTGTGCAACTTTTTTATGTATGTATGCACGCTCGTGTGTGAATTCTAAAGAAACTCATCTCGACCTTTTTCTTAACAAGTGCAGCAGCGTATTGGAGATTGATTTCGTTGAAGCTATCGTCAAGGAGGTCTTGAAGATGCGACAGGCCATATCCAAAGTGGGAAGCGGCCAATCTATTGGGAGATCGGTGAGATCAATCATATCAAGATTATGAAAATCATGAAGATTTAGAAGAATCTAGAAGATCATGATATTTGACAATATCTTCGATTAAGAATATTTACATTTATCTCTAAATATTGATCTCATCGATCTCCCAATACAATTCTCTGGCTAACCTTTTTTTGCGGCTAAAGCCAAGCTGAAGCTCAATTTGATGATAATGAATCACACCTGAAGATCACTAAAAGATTATTCGAAAAGTATTTTTATTTAGTTTATTTACTTTTTTAACAGCATTTATTTTATTTACTTAAACAAACTAATTCATTATCATTCTTCTAATTTCTTTCATTTTATATCACCATAAATAATATGTTTTGATTTATGGAGTTAAGGAATCTGGTTATGTCTCTTTGTAAAAATTGTTTCTTTTATAAGTAAAAATTTGAACTATTTCCTACGCATTTGATGAAGTTGGAGATTTTTTTTTTGAGTTTTACGAGAAATGCCACATTCTCTTAAAAAACTTTCGAAGAATGCGACATTGTGCGAGACCTTCAAGGAATCCCACAATCCACTATGCAGCCTTTAAAGATATGACTTTTATGCCCCTGATTTAAACTTTCGTGGCTTTGCTTTTTGCCAAGTTTTTTTTCTTTTCAAGAAATGCCACAAAGGCAACTGTAGCAAAAATGGGAACGATACTTTTGCCTTATAGGCGAGGAAGAAGAAGATGTGTCGATCGACGAGCGCCTCCATAGTATCCGAAGTTGTGGCATTAGAGCGTCGTCTCTCTTGCCACCATCACAATCCCTAAACCCTGACTTCTCATCATAATATTTGGCCACTGGAAGCTGGATCTCCGGCGTTTCAAGGTCTCGCAACCGTCGCATTTGTACACGCCTGCCACCATGTTATCGTCACCTCCGCCTTATCTTCCATCTTCGCTCTTCCCTTCAGGTTCACCTACTCCTCTATTTTCTTTTCAAATTTGAGACTAATTGTAGCTCTTTGTATTAAGATTTCTGGAATTACAAAGCTTAAATTTCTTCATCTAGTGCTTCTGATTTATGGAAATTGTCAAATTGTACAAGTTTTCAAGGTTAATATCTGATCCTGTCTCTGATGATGTTTTGTCGCCACAAGCAGCAAATTTTTCATGTAAATTTGTCTATTCATCGAGTAGACTAACGGCGACTAATGACAGACATGGTTATGTCCACGGTAAACATTGTTATGTCTGTGATAAATATGGTTATGTCCGCGGTAGACATGGTTATGTCTGCGGTAGACATGGTTATGTCGCAATAGAATGGTTATGTCCGCGATAGACATGGTTATGTCCGCGATAAACATTGTTATGTCCGCGATAAACATTGTTATGTCCGCATACATAAGTACGATGAATGTCCACAAATAATTTCCATTACGTCCACTGATTCTATTAAAGTGCTATATCAACAATTATCAGTATGACGCCCATATTAAGTTTCTATGTCAAAAATTCTCAGTTATATGTCTACGTTTCGATGTATGTCCATTACGTTTGTTTGTCCATATTAAACTTAAATTGTAGTGTTATTTCAATCTGATTATGTCAAAAACTGTAATGTTATTTCAACACCCACGCAATATTATGTCCGCTCTCTGAATCAAGACATAGGAAACATTTGTATCTCCACGATGGACATCATAATGTCCACGATAGACATCAGAATGTCCACGAATGACATCATAATGTCCATGAAGCACATTACTATGTCCACGAAGCACATTACTATGTCCACGGTAGACATCACGTTGTTCTCGATAGACATTTTTATGTCCACAAAAATCCAATGATAAAAGCTAAAACGTAGCACCGACGAGGAACACCACCGTCTCACCATCATCTAACAAACCTTCTTCTTGAATCACCGCTCACTCTTTCCACTGCTTCTCTCCGCCGTGATGGTTTTAAGAGAGTTTTGCTGGCTAAGCTCCATCTTTCCAAGTGGGTTTTCACCGGAGCACAAGGATGATGACGGTGCCCAAAAAAAATCAAAGAAGAAGGAGAATATGAAAGAGGTTAAATCGATGGACTAGGAAGAGGGAGAAGAGAAAGAGAGAGAAGAGAACGAGGCTAAAGGGATTGCCTTCTTCTTCGCTTCTGATTTTTTTCCAAAGCAGAAAACGAAGACGCTGCTGAAAATATAGAGGGTAACATTATCTTTTTATCTTGAACGCACAGTGACCTTGTGGCATTGTATAAAAGGTTTAGAAAATGTGGCATTTGGGGAAAGCCTGTCACATCCGTGTGGCATTTTCTTTAATTTTCCCCTTTTTTGGTCGTTTTACCAAAAGGCTGATCATTGATAATTGGGTTGTCTGCTAAAAAATCCCCTATAATATCAACCAACACTCAGCTTCAATTCACATGTCCACTTCTCAGATCAATCTATGCTCAGATTTTATCGCGGTTAATTTCTTAAAATTAGATTTATTTTAAATCGCGTTATGTTAATCCAATTTTGGTTTATTACCCACTAAACCAGACCCCAAACCACTTAATTCATTAAACCCACTTAATGTTCGTGGAATTGATTTTGTTCCTCATTACTCAAACCCTAAAATCAATTTGGGGATTTTAGCTTTGATTTCGGGTTTAAAGAATTAAGTGGTTTGGGGTCTGGTTTAATGGGTAATAAACCAAAATCGGATTAATTAAACGCGATTTAAATTAAATTCAAATTTAAGAAATTAACCGCGATTTAAAACGACATGATTGATTACTACTGAAGCGAAAGTTTATTTGATATTATAGAGTTTTTAGAGCAATCCGATTCTTTAAATGATATTGGGGTTAACTCATTTTGAAATTCCACAATTATATCCAATAGTGTTTTACCATTGATTCTTTTGCTACTTTGTTCTAAAGCTTATGCTCAATTCCAGCTCTTTTAGATCGGTCATGTTAGAGAGAAAATGTGTGTAATTCCTCACTTCATTTAAGAAAAAAAAATAAAGAAAACGGCAACTCTCGACATTTAACCCTGTCTTTCTCCCATAGAAGTTCTTAAGCTGGTTGTAAGGCATATTAAGTTCATCAGTTCTTACCATTCATCATCTATTAATTATCTATTACCATATTATTAATAAAGAAGTTTGCCTAAAACGCCAAAAGATTTTAAAAACTTTCGAAGAATGCCAAAACTCCCAGAGTCCTCGAAAAATGCCAAAATGGACTGTACACAAACATAGCGAATGACTAATTTACCCCTGGATTAAAAGACGTTTCAGGGGTGAAGCAAAGCGTTGATTGGCTATACACCATTGGAAACTGTAACACAATAAGGCGAGAAACTCAAAAGTAAATGATGGGAAAAACTGGGGGAAGAGATTATTGATATTGGGGATTTTATGTATTTACCTAATCTGAGAGGTAATAGTTCTTTGTATACTGAAGGGTGAGGAGAATCTTAAAACAGTGGAAACTGCTGTTGAAGACGGGGTGTATTTTGGCGGCCAACTTTGGTTGACATAAAATTTAGAGAACCGGAGAAATCTACTTTCACTAATTGACAGATGGCCGGAGTCGAATCGAGAAATGGAAAGGCAAAGATAGGGGATGGTGATGAAACGCCGGTAGACATGGTGAAAGAGAATGTTGAGCAACAAAGTCAAATCCATTAAGTACTGTTAGTTTACTAAAGCTATGTCAACGAGATGGTATATCCACGGCAAGCTATGTCCGCGAGGATATATGTCTACGAAAACATATGTGGACGAGAACATATGTCCACGAAAACTATGTCCACGAAAGCTATGGCCATGAAAGCTATTTCCACAGGAAAATGTGTCGACGATATGTCCACTAAACTGAGGATATAATATGTGAACGAGGACATATATCCATAAGAAGGTATGTCCACTGAAATTTATGTCCACGAGAATATATGTCCACGAAAATATATGGCCACGAAAGCTATGTCCACGGAACTTATGTATAAGAAAGCTATGTCCAGGATAATAGATGTCGACGAACAAATATGAGAACGGAAACTTATGACAACGTCCACATATGCCCACAAAAACATAGTTCCACGTGAACATAGGTCCACGTAAGCTTATGTCCACAAAAACATATGTCCACTACCACATATGTCCACGGAAATATATGTCCACGTTCGAGTGGATGTATGTCCACGTACGTGTCGATGTATGTCCACAGACACATATGTCCACACGAACGGGAACCTCAATGGAAGAACACATCCACCAACTAATATGTCCACAGATTATTTGAAACAAGTCGTACGTCGTATGCTATGATACAAATTCAAGGAAACGAGTCCATAACATATGGCCATAGACAGTTACGTATACAATGTTTAACGTCCATCCTAACGAACAGATATGTCCACGAAATGAGTTGTCCACGAAAATGTTTGTCCACTAAACCATATGTCAAAACCTTAAGATCGGTTCCCACGTCGGGATCGCATATCTTGGCTAATCTCTGGTAAGCCGATTTGATATCTTGACACGTCGCGCCTAATGGAACCTCGAGAATATCGTAAAGTGAAGCGGTAGCCATCGTCAATCGTCGTGGGATATGATGCAATCTTGGCGAATCTTCCGCGCAGGTGTAAGAGAGGCGGAGAAGAAGAGAAAAATGGATGAGCAAAAGAGCTTGGTGATGAGAAAGCATTGTCACTATGAAACGATTTCGTTTTCGAGTTTTTTTTAGTTTCTCTGCATTTTGGTATTGGGAGAGAGAGAGAGATGGTAAGAGTGAAGAAGAAAGAAAACAAGGGTACGCTTCTTCATAATGCCAAAAACAAAACAGGAGTATTTCGGTCACTGTCTAACGCACCTACAATGTTTCTTTGGCATTTCTTGAAGTCAAACCAAGGTTTTGGCATTCGGTGAAAGTTTTGTTTTTGCTTTTGGCATTTTTGGTAAAATTCTCTTATTAATATTTATTTTAAATCCCTTATTAATATTTATTTTAAATCCAATTAAGAATCTGCGTTTAATGTCTAACTAGGATATATTCCGCGCAATAGCGCGATTTTTTAAAAAAAAATTTAAGTTTTATTCAAAAGATTTGGTTATACTATTGCAATAATTTTATTATTTAAGTAATAATTTTGAGTTAGGTTATTATTTGTCATTCAATAAATTAAATGTTATTTCCATAAATGTATTCTCCAAATATTAGTAAGAGGATATTAACTTCATTTCAATACTAACATATTTTTACACATGATGATTTTTCTTTTGTTTGTTTTTTAGATTAATAATATTGTTTATAATTTTTTACAATTTATATGTTTGTTTATAATGTGTAATTCCCAATTAATAGTATTACATATGTATTATATGATTTTTAAATTAACTTTAAGTAGTAATATTATAGTGAAAATTTAAAAATTTTGTTTATAATTTTAAAAAGATGTAAACGGGATATTTGTATATTAATACTAAATACTTCTTTACTTTAGTTTGAAAAAATGTAAATGAAATATTAGTAAATTAGTACTAGATATTTCCTTCTATTTAAATACCTCCTTTAGTATATTAATATTAAATACTTATTCTCTTTAGTTTAAGAAGATGTAAACGTGATATTAGTATATTAGTACTAAATATTTAGGGTTGTCTAGGTTGTGCATCGACCGAGGGAATATTATTATCTTATTTTCTTTTGCGTTCTCTCGCAATTTGAATATGACGGATTGGTCCTGGAATCAAATGTGCTCCACTATCTGACTGGAGACACACAATTGGAACACTATATGGAACATCGACAACATTGATTTGTTGATAGGGAGGACTTTGAGGGGTCGTCTCGTTGTTTCTCGAACGTGAACCCCGGTTTGCTACATAGTACTCATATAGAGTTTGAATCCTATCCTGATTATTATTACCATCTATAGACATTTTTGAACAATAATCTGTTATTTGTTAATTTCGGATGTATATAACTCATTCATGGTCTTCGTCTTTCTTAATATAGATAAAATTTCCCGATACTAAGGTATCCGACAGTGGCAGTCACAATTTTTAGGTACAACAACCTACCATTTATGCATTTACAATGTGCGTTAACTAAATTTAAACGTCTAATTTGCAACTACTGTTATATGTAGTCGCAATTATTAGGTACAAATAACTTTCCACCAAACTTACTAAAACATTTTGATATCAATATCGCCGCACATGAGTAACATTATCTACTACAAATATGCGAATTCTCCAACAAATTTTCGCCCATGAATTAATAAAATTAAACTTTTAGCCATAAATTATATTTTACAAAAAAACTTTGGACATAAACTGTATTTTACAAAAACACTTTGGCACAATGTTTACAAAATTTGGGCACAAAATAAACTTAACAAGTTTACATAAGTTTTATATTTTATTCATTACTAAATAACAACACACTAATACACCACATATATTTTATTGTCTCATGAAACGTAAACATATTAGCATAAATACTAATTACTTATTCATTACAACATATTGATAAACTCAAATCATATTAAGACATTATTTAAACGCATCCCCTATATATTAACTGATAATCATTTTAACAAAATAACCTTATATTTATGTAACGTATATATATGGTATAACTATGCATTATAAATACTAATTTTATAAGGAAATTTTACAATATTAAAATATATTATTTAATATTTACGTGAAATAATCAGCAAAAAAAACTAGATGTTTATTATATAGGGTTACGTCAACCCTATTTTCTTCAACCCGTCTTAATACGTCAACATATTTTTATATATTTATAAAAAATGTTTAATCTATATATTTATTTTAAAATATAAAAATTTTATATTATACTAATTTAAAAATATAAATTAGAAACATTTAAAATATATATATATATTATAACCGTTTTTAAATATTTAATTAAAATATAAAAACGTTTAAACTATACTAATTTAAAAATAAAATTCAAATACTTAAATATTTAAGTCCAAGATTTTGAAAAAACATTCATTAACGAAAATTGCAAACAATTTTGGAAACAATTCATAAACGAAAATTGTAATATATATACAAAATTTACTATGATAAATAACATATAGAAAGGTAAAAAATGGAAGATTTCTTTAATATTTATTTTTCTCCACGATTTTGTAAACAATTCATAAACAAAAATTGCAAAATATATACAAATTTTAATATGATAAATAACATATAGAAAGGTAAAAAATAGAAGATTTCTTTTAAACCTATATACTAACATAAATGTGCAACAGTTTCTGGAAATATTCTATTTTCATAAAGTATTCTATTCAATAACATTGCTATGACATATATATATAAATAATCGTCTAACTTTTTCTATTTTATTCTATTATATTCAAATCATACCTAAAAATTCATTCTCGACAATATAATGTCTTCTTTTTATGATATTTTTATGTCAAGTCATACAAGAATTTGTGGAAGATAAATGTTAAGATTGTTCGTCTCTGGAAACAATTTACTTTTGGTGCTGGAGAATCTGTAGAAATGGTTTTCATCGACCAAAAAATTTGTTTTTACATTTTTTTGGTCCTAATTATATAAATAAGCATGAAATTTGTTAAAACATAAAATATGAATTGATATAAATGATTCTAATATTTATAATTTCAAATTCAGGTCTAAACAATACAAACTGGTGTAAAAAAAGCATTGTCACAACAGTTTGAAACCTTGCTTCATGAATGTTATACATATATTATTTACAATTTTATAGTTAACAATCATGTAGGTACCTATCGGACAACCAAAAATTCATACAAAATATCATTTATGTCTACAACAAAGGTTAAAGAATGTGACCACTTTTTTCTGATAAAGAATGTGACCACTTCCCTTCTATATAAGTGGAATTGTATTATGATAAATAAGAATATCCATTTACATATAAGTTGCAACAATCAAGGAGATTTAAATATTTATTAGTTAATATAGTTCAATCAAAGAGAAAATTTTTAGTAATATCTGCAACTTAGACCATGTTCGTCTGTGTATCCAGATGTTGCATCTAGATGCTGCATCTAGATGCAAATACAAGATGTTGTTCGTTTAGTTCAAATTATAAGCAGTATCTAGATGCTGCATCTACATGCATTTACAAAGTGTATCTAAAAAATCCAGAAATTTCAGATACTTTTGAAAAAGGTGTCCAGATACACCTAAGTGCATCCAAAAAATAAAAAGTCTAAAATACCCCTGATTTTCTTTTCTCCTTCACAAGAAGTTTAAAGTACACCTAAGTAAATCGTAAAATTTCTGAAAACCGTAAAATTTTAGGAAAACCGTAAAATTTCCGAAAACCATAAAATTTTCGGAAAACCGTAAAATATTTGGAAAACGATAAAATTTGTGAAAAACGTAAAATTTTCGAAAAATCGTAAAATTTACAGAAAACCGTAAAATTTCTGAAAAATAATGAAATTTCATAAAAACAGTAAAATTTTCGAAAAACCGTAATATTATCGAAAAACCGTAAAATTTTCGAATACTCGTAAAATTTTGACAGTAAAATTTCAAAAAACCCGTAAAATTTTTGGCAATAAGTAAAATTTTCGAAAACCGTAAAATTTTAAGAAAACTGTAAAAATATTGGAAATACTTGAAATTTGTGAAAAACGTAAAATTTCTGGAAAACCGTAAAATTTATGAAACAGTAAAATTTCCGAAAAACGTAAAATTTCTAAAAACAGTAAAATTTCCGGAAAACCGTAAAAATTTTGAAAACCCGTAAAATTTCCAGAAAACAGTAAAATTCCCGAAAACCGTAAAATTTTCGGAAAACCGTAAAATTCCCGAAAACCGTAAAATTTTTGGAAACCCGTAAAATTTCCAAAAACCGTATAAATTTTGGAAACCCTTAAAATTTCGAAAAAAGGTAAAATTTCTAGAAAACAGTAAAATTTTCGAAAAACCGTAAAATTTCCGAAAACAGTAATATTTTTCCAATCTAAATGAGGTAAATACAAAAATGCGTTTTCATTTTATTTTTGTTAGATGATTACTAACATCCTGCGCGAGGCGTGGGCAATCAGCTAGTAATATAATTATTTGTAACCCAACGACTCTTAATGAGTCGTTTTAAACTTCTCGATGTGATACTAACAACATCTTTCGTAATCACCCGGGTATTTATATGGGTTTTCGTACTCCTCGAACTCATAATATTCCGATGGTGGGTTGGATGGTTCACTGCATATTGGAACATAAAAATTAACTCCCTGGTTATTTCAATAACGCGATCGTTATCCGGCGAATCTTGAGGTTGTTGCGCAAATCCACCACCAACTTCATCTTCAGTCCACACAACTTTAGTGGATGGTGATTGGTTGGTTTCTGGTGACACGTTGTTTTGAGGAATACATGTGAAATTTAATTCTGGGAACATCTTAAATGCTCGGTCGGTGGTTCCACGATTCAACGAATCATGTTAAGTCCCTGATTCCCAGGAAAACTGAGGCCGTTCTCGTTCCCACCCAGCTATAACTGTCGGTAACTGAGAATCAGTGACATCACCACCAATAAACTGAGAACCGGATTCTTCCCTTGAAAAGTAACCCGACATTTTTTCTTAATTATATGTTTTCAGTTTGGTGGATATATGTGATCACCGAGCTCTTTAATATATATATATATATATAAATTGCGACGATAATATGACTTATTTGTAACTAATTTAAGACTACATTGGGTAGTCGTTTAAATTAGGTGCAACTACTTAAACACAACAACATTACCCATCAAAACCATATGTTCGAATAAATTTTAAGATTTAGCCACATTAGTGTGACCAATCAGCCACTACCAATGAATCTGATATGGCGTCACAACTTAGTAGGAAACTTGCGACTACTTTGTGACTAGGATTTAATTTTGTGACTAAGCAGGGACTAACTTTTATGCGATGCAAATACGTTGCTACTTACTGATTTCCCAAATAGTTATGCTTCACCTTGGTCACTCTCAAGTACGTCCTTTGGATTTTCATCAGACTTTGCAATCCAGTGCCTACCATCATCTTCACCATTCACCCTCTCTGATTTGGAGGTGTTCACAAAGTCATCATTCTGCTCCTCATTCAATTGATCATGTGACTTGCAAATTTTCTCCGCCATTGACATCTGAGTCAACGTTCTCTTGGACTCATCACTACCAAAATAGAGCAGGAAAAACAGTAAGACCCATGCGTAGACCTTTGTAAGCCATACATAATCAATTTAAGCATCTGTAACTGAGATGACTCTAATCGTTTGCTCTAATTTCTCTCTTACCTCCTAACAAATTTCTACAATGTTCCATTTGTTTTACAATTACAAAATTGTTGTAGAGTAGAATCGTCACCTGTTCATATGCAACTGAAACCCCATCATACACAAAACCGAACCCAAAACTTCCTTCAAAATCTTGAGCTGTTCAAGGTCAAATTCACGCATTGCTGGATTCAATAAATTAAGACCAAAACCTCCTTCTCCTTCAAGTCCTTTCACGGCGGATATATCCAGCTTGTAGAAGATCGAAATCACCATGATTTTACCTTCCTCCATTCCTTCTCTAATCTTCACAAGCTCATCTAAACATCGTCTCGATTCAGTGTATTAGAGTATATGAGTCTTTGTATGGTTTGTAAATATGTATATTGTGAAGAATATCCCACATCGGAAAGATGGAAGGGATCTTGAGCAGTATATAAGGAATATGGGTCAATCCACTCATTGCCAATTGGTTTTGAGTTGGAATGAGCCATTATCTCGAGGGGGAGTGTGGAGAATGTCCCACATCAGAAAGGTAGAAGGGATCTTGAGCAGTATATAAGGGATATGGGCCAATCTACTCATTGCCAATTAGTTTTGAGTTGGAAGCCCATTAACCTTAACATATACATGTATATAAATACATATAGTTGTACATAATACAATATATTGTTAGTTAGAGGTTAGTTACGGTTTAGTTGTTGTATTTAAACTTTTGTACAAACTCATTTCTTAATTAATGAAGATAATAGATAGTTTAATGTTTCTCTTTTGATATGGTATCAGAGCGCTAAAGCTTTCCGCCATTGTTATCTTCATTTTGAGCTTCAATGAGTGTTTCAATTCATCAATTGGTGCTCGATTTCATAACTAGTTTGATTCTTAAGCTCATTGAGCTAATTTCTTGCATTTCTCTGGTTCTATTGTTTCCGTTCTTGTTCTAATCTTTGACCTATAAACCGTTGTCATTTCTTTCTTTTCGGCGCGATTATTTCTTCGATTTTGATTTTTATCCAAACAATGGAATCGAATCAACAAACAAATCAACAAATGGTTCTTGGATCTGGTTATAATCAACAATCCACAGACCAATATGAAAATCCATATTTCTTGCATGGGAGTGACCATGCGGGATTGATTATTGTATCAGATCGATTAACTTCTGGCTTAGACTTCCATTCATGGCATCGATCAGTGAGAATGGCGCTTAATGTCAGAAATAAACTCGGATATATCGATGGTACAATTCCTAAACCCCCTAATAATCATCGTGATTCAGGATCTTGGTCTAGATGCAATGATATGGTTGCTACTTGGTTGATGAACTATGTATCTAAGAAGATAAGTCAGAGTCTCTTATTCATGTCTACTGTGAGGCTATTTGGAAGAATCTTATGTTTAGGTTTAAGCAAGATGATGCACCTAGAGTTTATGAAATTGAACAGAGATTAAGTTTCATTCAACAAGGCTCTATAAATGTTAGTACTTATTACACAAAGCTAGTTACTCTTTGGAAATACAAAACTTATGTTGAGTTACCTCAATGTACTTGTGGAAAACGTGAGTGTAATGCTGTTGCTTATTGGGAGAAATTACAACAGAGGAGCAGAGTGACAAAGTTTCTAATGGGTTTAAATGAAGTTTATGAACCTACTAAGTACTAGGCATCACATTTTGATGTTGAAGCCCATTCCTACCATTGAAGATGTATTCAATATGGTTACACAAGATGAATGTCAAAAGTCAGTCTGACCATCTACTAGGATGGAGAATGTTGTTTTTCAGAGTTTAGGGCCAAATGCATCTTTTGGATATCAAACTAGTTCACAAGAATTGTCTTACAACAATTATAATGGAGTAACTGATAACACAGCTTATGCGGTTGCTTACAACAACTTCAGGACACAAAAGAAACCTCTTTGTTCACACTGTGGTCGTACTGGGCATACCATTCAGAAGTGTTATAAGCTACATGGATATCCTCTAGGTCACAAGCTAGCACATAAATCAAATTTTTTCAAGGTGGTCAATATCAAAGTGGACCAAGACCTCAGTTTCCTCAGCAGTCATAGTTCCAAAAGCCACAAAAGATGAATGCTTTGGCAAATGCAGTTACTAGGAGTAGCAATATCAGTATAGATCTCAATAGTTTCAGTCAAGAACAAGTTCAGTCTTTGATTCAACAACTTAATACTCATGTTCGATTTTAAGAGCAGACTTCCCCTTTCCCATCTGGTTCCATTACTGAGAATGGTGTCATGGCTGCAATATCAACTTCTGGTAATGATTCAATTGTTTTTCCTTTTTCTAGTCTCTATTTTGAAAATCATACTTATACATTTCAACACCATTTTCTATATACCCTATATTTTATCCTACCTAGTGATGCTTGGATAGTTGACAATGGAGCCACTAGCCATGTTTGCTCTAACTTAGCTTTGTTTAGTGAAACTTTTTCTGTTTCAGGAGTTACAGTCTCTTTACCTAATGGCACTAGAGAACCTATTACACACTGATGCACAGTGGATATTTCTAAACATCTCATTCTTTATGATGTTTTATACATATCTACATTCAAGTTTAATCTGTTGAGGGTTAGTGCTTTGTTAAATTGTAATCAATGTTCAGCTCATTTCTATGTTGATTCATGCTATATCCAAGACCATATTCAGAACTTGACGATTGGTAGAGGCTCACTCAAACATGATCTCTACATTCCAGAGACTAATGTCACTTCACCCTTTATCAATCTGTGTGGATCCTTGACAATGGATGGCAATCTTTGGCATCAACGCCTAGGACATCCATCTCATGCCAAGTTACAATACATTCCTGGTATTGCTGTAGTTAATAAAATTGTTTATTCTTAGACAAAATATGTCCTTTAGCTAAGCAGAAGAGGTTACCCTTTGTATCGAATAATAATCTTTCTCCATTACCTTGTGATCTTATTCATTTAGATATATGGAGACTTTTTCTGTAGAATCTATAGAAGGATACATATATTTTCTTAGTATTATTGATGATTGTAGTAGGGTGACTTGGATTTACATGCTGAAAAATAAAAGTGATGTTTCTAGTGTTTTTCATTCTTTTATTCAGTATGTTAAGACTCAATTCCAATCTGATATTAAAGTCATCCATAATGATAATGCACCAGAACTTGCCTTCTTTGAGATCATTAGAACACATGGTATAGTTCATAATTTTTCTTGTGCATATACATCACAACATAATTCTGTTGTGGAGAGAAAACACCAACATATACTTAATGTTGTAAGATCATTGCTTTTTCAATCAAGAGTTTCATTGGTTTATTGGTCTGATTGCATCCAAACTGCAGTATTTCTTATAAATAAAACACCATCTTTTCTCTTAGACAATGTTTCACCGTATGAAGTTTTGTTCAAAAAGAAACCATATTATTTGTTCTTAAGAAATTTTGGCATGTCTTTGTTATGTGTCTACTTTGTCTAAAGATAGAAACAAATTCTCACCTAGAACTTTACCTTATGTATTCTTAGGATATCCACCTGGATACAAAGGTTACAAAGTGATGAATTTATATATAAATGAGGTGTCTATTTGTAGGAATGTTGTTTTTCCAGAAACTGTATTCTCTTTTAAACAGAAAATTGCAAATAATGATTCTTTTTCTCAATCATATGATAATCATTTCTGTAAGTCTATTTTGCTTATGTCTACACCATTAATACTTGATTCTATGATTTCTAGACCATCTTCCATTAATACTTGATTCTATGATTTCTGGACCATCTTCATGTGCATTACTAATACATGATCAAGATATGTGCCCACCTGTTATCACACAAAACTCTAATGTTACATCATTGCCATTAGAGACTGTGACAACTGATACAGGGGGAGGCTCACTCAAGAATGCCAAGCCAAAGCGTCAGGTGAAGGCTCCAGGTTACCTTATCTGATTATCACTATAATCTCACACAAATTTCTAACCCTCTTTTCAATCCTTCTCGAGTTCTTTATCCTTTATCTGTTGTTCTTTCTTATGCAAATCTTCACCCATCCTAACAATCTTTTGTCTTATCTTGTTTAATTGAATCAGAATCTAAAAATTTCAAGCAAGTTATGACAAATCCTTCTTGGAACCAAGCAATGGATGTGGAGATCTCTTCTATTGAGCAAAACATAACATGGACTATTGAGTCTTTACCACCCGAAAAGAATGTAATTGGTTGTAAGTGGGTTTACACCATCAAATACAATCATGATGGATCTATTGAGAGATATAAGGCCAGGTTAGTTGCCAAAGGTTATACTCAACAGGAAGGTATTGATTATATTGATACTTTTTCCCATGTTGCTAAGTTGACTATTGTGAAGTTACTTTTGATTTTAGCTTATGCTTATGGTCTGAGTCTGACACAGATGGATGTCACTACTGCTTTTATGTATGGTGAATTAGATGAGAAAATATTCATGAGTTTACCTGAGGGTTATACGCCTGCTACTAATGTCACATTGCCTCCTAATCCAGTTTGTCGACTGCATAATTTTTGTATGGTTTGAAACAGGGTTCAAGGCAATGGTATCACTGCTTCTTCTCCAATGTTGTGATCAAAGCTGGATATGTTCAATCTTCTGCATAAAATACATTGTTTGTAAAACAGACAGGTTCCTCTTTCATTACCTTGTTAGTATATGTGGATGATATACTAATTGCCTCAAATTCTGATATTGAATTCCTGAAACTGAAGAATGCTCTTCATAAAGCTTTCAAAATGAAAGATTTACGTGCTCCAAAGTTCTTCTTAGGACTAGAAATTGCTAGAAATGCAACTGGTATCTCAGTTTGTTAGAGAAAGTACACTCTAGACATTCTTGCTGATACAGGTATGTTAGCTTCTCAACCCTCCTCTGTTCCAATGGATCCTAATATGAAATTAAGCAAGGATACTAGAACTTTGTTAGAGAATACTACAGCTTATAGAGAGTTGATAGGACGTCTTCTCTATCTCACCATTACAAGACCTGACATCACTTATGCGGTTAATACTTTGAGTCAGTTTTTGTCATCACCAACATATGCTAATATGCAAGCTGCTCATCGTATACTGAGGTACTTGAAATTAAATCCTGGACAAATACTCTTCTATGATGCAGATACAGAATTGTGTCTCAATGACTTTGCTGATGCAGACTGAGCTTCTTGTCCAGACACATGACGCTCCATCACATGTTTTTCTGTTTACCTTGGTACATCTCTGATTTCATGGAAATGCAAAAAGCAACAGACTGTTAGTAGGAGTCGTACTGAGGCAAAATATCGTAGTATGGCTTTGACTACTTGTGAATTGATGTGGTTGCAACAGCTTCTGACTGATTTAAAGGTCAAGGTTACATCTCCTGCTAAACTCTATTGTGATAACAAGTCAGCAATACATATTGCTACTAGTCCTGTTTTCCATGAAAAGACAAAACACATAGAGATAGATTGCCACACAATTAGGGATCAGCTCAAGATTGGTTTTCTGAAATTGTTCCATGTCTCAAGTTCCAATCAGCAAGCTGATATTTTAACCAAACCTCTTCATCCAGGACCATTCAAATTAATACTCGACAGAATGTCTACTTCAAGCCTTTTTCTTCCATCTTCAGCTTCCACTTCAAAGCTTGAGGGGGTATATGAGTCTTTGTATGTTTTATAAATACGTATACATGTATACAAATACGTATAGTTGTACATAATACAATATATTGTTAGTTAGAGGTTAGTTACAGTTTAGTTGTTGTATTTAAACTCTTGTACAAACTCATTTCTTAACTAATGAAGATAATAGATAGTTTAGCGTTTCTCTTTTGATACAGTGTACCTGGTCGAGAAGACGACAAGAGCAATCCTCGATCCCACCAGTCAACTCATATGCGAACACGTTGGCTCCATCGCTTTTCAAGGCCTTCTCGAGGTTTTCAACAAATCCGCCGCGGAGGACGTCGGCTCTGTAGAAATTGATGACTACATGACATTCGTTGTGTTTCGCCATTGTAGCAGTCTATGCTAGTCCTAATGCTACTTTGCGGTTTCGAAAGAAGAGATTGAAAGTTGAAGAAGGAGAACAACATTTTCGTCATCGCTAATTTTAAAATATCTGCGGAAAACAAATGGGCTTTCTTTCATGGGCCAGGCCTTTACGGAGAGAACCTTTGTAATTAATACACAAGGGTGAGAAAGAGCGTTCCAATCAATATTCGGAGTTGCCAAGTAGAATAATCCAAGCATATGATCTTTTTGATTTTTACCATTGCTTTCAAAACCACAGAAAATGCCTTTATATAAAGGCTATGGTTGTTCATTGATACCAATATACATGTCTCACTTATATGATATCTTATGTCGTGATGCTGTTTATGAATACAAAGAATCATTTATGAAATGGCTAACCTGATTGTGATTATAAGTTCATCCAAATAGCTTTGTATCTTGAAATGTAGAAATTCATGATTTTCAGCAAGCAGCTCGAAGTTAATATTAAGTTCGAGCAGCCACTAAGGATGAGAGTCTTCAGGGAGACTAAATCCAGTTTTTCTGGTAGAGAAGAGAGCATTACGCATCCTCTGAGGCTAAGGAAAACAAGGCTTTTCATATTTTTCATCTCTCTTGGCAACTTATCAAGAACCGTGCAGCCTTCAAGATTTAATTTTCGGAGATAAAACGCCTTTGACAATGCTGACAGGTCAGTCAAGTTGGTCGAATAACTTAGATCCACCCATTTCAACCATGGTGTTTCCTGTGACAACAACTCAGAACAAGTTTACCACCAATCAGCTAGATTCCATTGATTATTTTAGTCATATAGGTCTCTAATGTATGTTTATGTCTGCGTGTTTCTTTCATGTTTAGATGTTGATATTATGAAACTAGTTCTTATGAAAGTTCAGTTGTAAATCGAAAATCAAGTATAGGATTAGTAAATCAGTTATTGGAGCTGTTAAATGAGGAGAAACGGCTGATTTTCGATTTAAATTGGTCTGGTTTGGTTTTCTGTTTTTATATCAAATATATATTTTAGTTATATTTATTTTTATTTTGAGTTAGAATTATAAAATATATATAGTTACCTCTAATATATAAACAGATAAATTATTGCAGGACCAGACTTTTCCGTAAGAGGAAGAGTTTTCACAGAGTTGTGTCTATTTTACCCCATTGGAAATGGTCGTGGCCTCCGCTGAAATTCCAAATTTTGGAGCACAGATCTCTCACCATTTCTTCTAGCATTTTTTTTTATACTGAATTTGTTAATTGTCTTTAACGATGCGAAAGTTTGTGTTGTGATGTAGTCTCAAATCTGTAGTAATATTTTATTTCAGTTAAAGAATAAAAAAAAATCATGGCATCCATATGGCATCTTAATCAGCATATGTTAACAGAATAGTAACATCGTTTGCCGATTTGATGGTTTTGGCCGGATTTGAATTTAGTTAAGTTTATGTAGTTATAGGCACGACTTAAAATTCTGTGTATAAATACGCCAAAACAATTAAGTTTGTGGGGGAATCGGCCGTTTTGCTTTTGAAATTCAGAGGAAATATGCACCTCAGAATTTAATAACTAATGACTCTGTCGATTATTGTTTTTTTTTCTTTTTCTTACCGTTAATTCTATTGTTTATTCGTCAATTATTTTCTTTTGTTGGAAAAAAACCTCTAAGGCTCTAACCATAACCACTGAATTTGTTAATTCCAAGAGGAAACTCTCCTTTGAGACCATAACCACTGAATTTGCAGATAAACCCTTCAGTTTCGTTGGCAAAATTCCAAATGGACAAGTATCCATTGGGATCTTCAACTTGGGATTTTATGGTCCTCAGGCAATTTACGTTTGCTCATGTGAAGCTAGTCACCAGCAAGAAAAAGAGACAAGTCGTGACCAGGATTATTGTAGACATTTTGTGATTTTAGGGTGTTCAACAGAAAATAAGAGCAGAGGGGAGAATTGTTACAGTAAAAGGAGTTTAGTTTAGGGAGGAGACTTGAGAATCTTAACACTAGCAAGACTTTCACATGGTTTTAAATATTCAACTATGCAAAAAGAAAAAAACGAGCTAACGTGTGTTGACGAGTCTCAGTTATGTCTTAGTTTTAGATTGGAGAATCAGATTCATGAAAAATGAGTTTGACAATTCTGTTTCCATTAAGATAATCCAGAAAAAAAAAAATCTATGCCAGTTTTAATCTCTAAACGGATGTCTCTGAACAGATTCATGGAAAACAGGTTATGAACACATATAGATTAAAGTTACACTTACAATGGAAGGAAGTATTGAAACTATTCCTAAGAACCAAAAGCCACTCTTTGCACAAAATCTGGACGTCTTTTTGAAGGCATGCGAATAAGTCCCGCTATCTGAAGCTCCATTACAGCTCTGCAATATCGAGCTCTGTTGGAATCACATGTTAAGGAATCGAAAGTTTTATGTAAATTATGATATCTCTGGTTGTCTGCAATTTATGTAAATGTCCTGCAAAATTAACAAATAAACAAGGATGAACATAGGTGGATCACCGATTACTAATCTTGTTTTCAATTCCTGCTCTGTTTCAAATACTTATCAGAGCACTTAGCATTAAGGAATGTAGTCGAGGTTTCTTTTTCTTTGCTTTACTCTTTTTTTTTTCTCTTTTCTAAGGACAGAATCTAAATATCCAAAAAGGATACTGAATTAAAGCTTCAGAGGGTGCTTCTGGTTCTTCGCATATATCCTTCCGTTTCTTTGATTTTGAAGATGACTTTGATTTTGGTTTAGCTTTGCTACTCTGGGGAATAAGTATCGTCTTGAAAGATTGATACCAGTCATGGAGATTAATAATATCAGCGTGCTCTTGTGCCAGCCTGTACCTAAATAACCAATTATCACAAACCTTTTCGTTGCAACACATATTGAAACAAAGAAAGGAGAAAGAAGCCGGTTTGTGTTCATGTGTTTATGTTTTGAAGATAATTTGGGACAACAGGAATCTCCCAAATCATATTCCAGAAAAAATAAGTAATACCGAAAGAATTGTTTCAAGAACAATAACGTGAGAATGCAAGTTTATAAAGGTAAAGGAAGACTCACAAAATCGACGTATCGTGCATGGAAGGCAATAGGTTTGTGTCTCTCTTGCTGCAGCACACACAGTGGAGGATATTGTGAGATTCCAGTAGATCTGATTGGATCCTGCCTCTCGGATCTCCAAGCAAAGCCTAAAACAGATACAAACATCAGACTAATGGGAAAAAGAGAAAAAAGCCAAATGTAAAATTCTTAAGCACCAAGAGAAGCGACAGCAGGACATCAATCTTTCTATGAAAGTTAAAAAAATGATGCTCAGACTTTCTCAGAACTGTTCCTCTAACTGGTTTGCTTTAAGTTGATAAGAATGATACCACAGGAGTAGCATATAATAATTGATTATCTATTATAAAACTTTCAAGTAATATACGTATAAGAGAACACGAGAGGAATATGGATGCTAAGGACTTACAGATTGAAGTTTATAGACATTCTTGAAACATAAAATTTCATGGAAAGGAACACTCTCAACTGGCTTCATGTATTCCCTGCTCCATACAAAAAGGCTGTGATTAATTCACAAGACGTGCACAAAACATCTGACATGACAACATTCTAAATTACGGCAGTCAAATCAAATGCCATGTACAAGCAATTTAGAGTTCAAAAACAAGTTGTTTCCTCGGAGGTAAAAAGACTCTGTGACAAAGTAAAGTTCACCTTAGCATGAATTCTATGACTGCGGCAACCTTATCAGTCATGGCTTTAAGCTCCTTTTCATGCTTTGAATGGCTTCGGGATGCATGCTTTCTGTCACATCAAAGTCAAACTTTTATTCAGTGTACGTGGTTACTAAGATGAGCAACAGAAACTAGTGAGAGTAGATGAACTTATGCATATAGTAATGAATACATATCAGCTGAATAAGACCCCAAGTTTCCTCATCAAAGCTTCCGCATACACAAGAACGATGGGAACAAAGAAAAATATATTTCAAGAGACTGACTTTGCACGAAGAACTGCTGGATGAAAGCTGGAGATTAAAAATCAAAAGAGAAACTATCTGAACTCATACATGGTGTTCAGTTTGAAAAGAGATTTACTTTGGGCTGTTGGGAAGTCCTTGTCTCTGACCTGCTACTTCCACGGATCTCATGAACGGATGCAATTCCATTACTTTGTCATTGATCTAACGGCAGAGAACAAACAAACAAGTTAATAACTCATATAGAGAATTCGAAACTGAGGGTGGAGCAACATATATCACAGAAATGAACAAAATTCATCTAAAAAGATGCCAAGTGATTCACTTTTTCACGATAATTTACGTGATATCTCTCAAGCAATATATTCAGATAAACAGATTACAAAACAAAATTCCTATGCACAAGGGATGTTAAGAACATGGAGCAGCTTAAGATGTTCTAGCTCAAAGGAAATGAAAGAACACTAACCGGATAACAGAAGAATTTTTTTTCGGGACGAATGAAATTAGAAATCAAATACAAAATATGCAAGTTAAGAGCAAAGATAAAGACGTGATAAATATTAGTTAATTATTACCTCACTGAACTCCGCAGTAAGTTTTTCCCAACTTTTCAACATGTTAGACAGCTGTGAAGGTGAAAAATCCCTGAGAAAATTTGAATGCAAGAGCTTCAGAACTTTTGGGCCAAGCTCCTTGTAGATATAAACACAAGCTCTCAATGACCTAAGATTTTTAGGCCTACTAACTCAAGAACAGAGAAAATTATTAATCGATATAACATGATTTACTAAAAGTAATCCTCAAAATCTTGTTCCCTAAATTTGGCAACACAGCGAAGTATACTAAGATGCCATCTGAACAGATTCATCTGAAACATTATTTGCGGTCCACAAGTTTAAGAGAGTCCTTGGCTGCTATTATCTGAGGGGAATATTTCACGTTTATTCCTTACAACACAATTCACCTGAGCTTGCACAGAATACGTCTGATAACACTACTACGTCCTGAATCGTGACTCTGACAGTTGACAGTTGCCAAAGATGAAAAGTATCTCAAGTAACGTGCTTCTGGGTCAAGTGTCTCACAGAAAATGTCTAGCAATCGAAGTTTATCAAACTTTCCAGCTTCATATATGCACTGCAAAACAGTATACAAAGAATCTGCTCATTAGTTTATCCTAAAGCAGAAATCACTCTAATCAGATGAAGAACAGAACTGCCTCATATTTCCTCTTGTCATGTACAATAGGAGAAACATAATATGCATCAGGAGTCCAACAAAACCGGCAGAAAAACTATGTGACGAGAAACAATAAAAACTGCCTTAGATCGAGAAATCGAAAAGAAACAGTTTAGGGAAAGAACTCATAATCACCCACCCGGAGAACAGAAAGTGCAACATTTCCTATCTAAGTTGTTAATCCCATTGGAATATTTTTAATTATTAAAAAAGGTTTTGCACGACATTTCCTATCTAAGTTGGTAATAAAATGAGAAATTATTTTTCACAGACAAATGGCATCCCTGAGTTATGCAAGATGATGAAGTGGCTCTTTCTATGATGATGAACCGGAAAAAAAAAAAGAGAGACTCACCAAAACTACTATGCTCCAGGGATTTGGCATCCTTTGCAAGTCCGACAAAAAATGAGGCAGCATTTCAAAAGTACTCCGAGTAATTTTATTCCTAGTCAAATGTTTATGAGGAGAAATTAGTGCATCTAATTTCCTAATGATCCATGAATTCCAGCAAGGATCAAACCTGCCCATCAGTTCTTCCAACATACACCTATGGAAATAAAAAATCATAAAAGATGGAGAATTCTCTGGGTACCTTGTCACAGATGGCAAGTGAAAGGCATGCTTCATTGTTGCTTCTGTCAATAGTCCAGTACCTTTGTCTGACAGCTTTACAGGAAAAAACTTCTTTATAACAAAGCAAATTGCGATTTATTATTCATGTTATTTTGGGAAAACATCTACGGCAAAAAGGTCGCAGCTAGATGACCATTCAAGAGATGCAGAATGTACCACCAAAGATCTTCAATCATTTCTTTACGGAGTACATATGAACTCTTTGTAATATCCACTGATTCTCAATATGCAAAACATGAGCTAAAATTCTTAATTATCAACTACGCTATTATAGATATGGCAGTACCAACTAAAAAAAAAGTCAAATATGATATATCTAAGAAAGCTGAAGGATCTGTTGAAAAAAATGGAAGAAGTAGACAAGTGCATCAGGCATACCTGATTAATACCATCTTGACAAAAGTGCTCGAGCATGATGCTTAAAGGCTCTAATGAGAAATGCTGTAGACAAGCTATCTGAGAAAAGAATGTATAGCCAATGCACAACAGAGACTTAGCAATCCGAAACAAGTTGAAACCTAATACAGTGTAAAGGGATAGAGCTAGAAACCTTGAGAGTTCTAACAAAAGATGTCACTGTTCCATCATGGCACAAAAAGTAACTTCTCATAAAAAGCGCCACCTTATGGCTAACAGTAAACCCAGAGCATGGCCTTAAAAAGACAACCTCGAGAACTGCATCCATCCGTTCGGCGGGAGAACTCAGAGTGAACCTACTAGCACACAGTCTCTGCAGCGCGTTCACTGATAGTATCTTTCTAGGCGCATCATGTGCTGTGGACACGCCCATTACTAAAAAAATTGGAACTTTGACTGACCATTCACTGAATAAAAAAAAATGAAAGAGCAGGTCACACTTTGATATGGTGATGACTAAACTGAAAGTAAATAAAATTCAAGATTTCCGAAAAGCAAAAATTTATTAGTCCAGTGAGCTGAGAAACCTCAACATGATACAATGTAAACGTAGCAAGCATAAAGATGTTCATACCTCAATATAAGAATTAGATCCGACAGGACAGACCCACAGCATCTCTCTGTATCATCCACAATTATAACCACGGGATTCTCATGGTTTTTGTTTTCTCTGTACCATGATGCGAGAATGGTTACATCAGCCACCTGTTCAAAATTCGCGTTACGAAGAAAAGCACTCAGTGGATACACTAACTGTGCAAGTAGGCTACAAAACTAAAGGATATGGAAGGCTATGCAGATTTTACTAACATCTACGGGTGGCATCACAAACTGGCCTAACAAACCTCTAAGGCAACCTCCTATACCACTCTTGGCTGAGAAGTCCATAGATGAAAGCTTAGCCACATGGCATCCTTGGGACTTCAAGTGCAACTTCAGTTCTTCAAATGTCAATAAATCATCAACCATTTCCAGATTCCCTGATAATAATATAAAGTTGTTGTATAAGAAGAAGCGACGTAATAGTAACTGGATGCTTGTAATGCTTATAGAAGTTTAGTAACCCATCGAAACATCATCCAAATGCTACATGCAGACACTAATCTTTAAGGACTTACTGGTGAGAACCATAGCAGTAAGCAATTGCTTGGAAGAAGCCCGAGTTAAAACAGGATAAGATCGAACTGCTTCTGATAACCTCAGTGCCCCAGATGATACGATCGATTCAAATGATTCCCGAATCCAATCATGAATCCCACTAAATACTTTGGAGTTCGAATTTCTCAGAACATCCTGCCATTTAAAAAGTCCCAATGCAACTTTTATTCGGGAGAAATCAAGGGAGACCCAAACGTTGAAGATTCAAACACATTGGAAGAAATTTAGAGAAAAAAATGATTGAGACCGACTTCGATTGTCTTCTCGATTTTCGACCAGACAGTCTCAAAAACTTTTAAGCGTAGAGTTGAGAAAAAATTGCCATCTCCCACTTCCACGCTTTCGACTTCAGATCTCTTAGCAATTTTCGGCGTAGGTGACTCTATCCTCCGTTTGCTTTTCACAGTCCCAGTTGATTTCCCATGGAGATTCCCAGACGAAGCCTTGTGGAGTACAAAAAATGGCTGCCATGAAAACGAGAAAAATATCATAACCAGCTCAGAACGAAAACAGTGTCCAATTCAAACTTCGTGTTTCCTTCTCGCTTTCAAAAACCGAAAGCCGCTTCAGTGAAGAGTAATGAAACAAAATTTTGACGGAGATAGAGATAGAGAGATAGGGGACCCGAATATCATTCTCTGCTGTGTCGCCGGAATTGAATGAATCGGTTGTTGAAGTTGGCGGAGGATCGGCGACGGTGCCGGAGGGCGCCATGGGAGAATTGTAGTTGGTGGAGCAATCGAGAACGACGATTCTTCTTAGGGTTTTAACGCGCCTGCATCTCGTGCCGCTCTTTTTGGCGGGAAAATGCGTACGCCGACCACAGAAGGTAAATCTCAAAACTAAACCAGATTTTACCGGAATTGGACCGGTTTAAATTGAATACTGTATGCAACTATTAACTGGAATGCAAAAAATATAAAAAGACGTTTAAATTGTAAAAGTTTACATGAATTGCCATTAAAATAAAATATAATTTTTTAATTAGTGGCAAAAATGTCTTTATATCTTTCTTTATATGTATGTATATCAAACAACCTTCACTGTTAATTCTCTACTATCCAGACAACCAAACACAATTTTTTTAACAGTAATTATAAAACTAAAATTTTCTATATAATTTTAAAAACTCATCAAATAAAAATTTGAAAAGAAATTTCCATTTTACTTCAAAAACGATTTCTCTAACTAATATATTCACATTAATTATTTTGATATTTAAAAGATTTAGTTAGATTTTTCTTCTTTTGATCCTATTTTCTTATAACTATTTGAATCATTACACAATCAATATAGTAACTAAAAATCTAGATTTTTTTTCAGATTTGAATTTTTAAAAACAGACATAAATTATTCAACGATAAAGAAATAATTGTGTTTTGCACGTCCCACATCGGCAAAATCCGTTTGGAGGTGGTTCAAAATATATTATGAACAAGACCACAATGAATCCAAATCCGAATAAGCATGAACCTTGACTTAACATGCATCCAAATTTAAAATCTTGTGTTCGGTTTAATCTGGTTCTTTAGTTGAACCATTTAATCATACTGGATATAATAAAAAGAAATTTTAAATTTTTTAAAAAGTTTTAATTATTATAAATATATAACTAAACATTGAAAAAGTTTAAAATATTACAAAAAATTAAACTTTATGAAAGTTTTAAAATAATACGAATATATTAACTTTCTGAAAAGTTTTAAATATTACTAATATATTTAATCTTTATGAAAAGTTTAAAATATAACAATATTTAAACTTTATAAAATGTTTAAAATTTTATATAAAATTGAACTTGATCAACCAGTATATTTTAACTTGATAAAAAGTTAATATGTTATAAATTTTAAAGTCAAAAAGATCTCACCGAATATTATGAAATCATCAATCTTTTTGAGTTTGGGAAATGTAAAATTATTGGAGCATGTCATAAGTTTGGCCACTAGGCTAGTTGGAAAAAAAAACACTTGTAAAATAAACATAAATGCTCCAAGAAAAATTACATTAGATATATTTTCATATGTATATAATTTGATGTTTCTAAGTTTTCCCAGTTTTTAAAGTAATTCATTATACTAATTACATATATTTTTAGAAACCATAATTGAATTTGGTTACTCTAATATTGTTATTCGACTAAATCAATCTGCTATTTTACAGGCCAATCTAATTTTGGTATTGGAACGGGAAAAAGTGGGTATGGGACTAGAACGGATAATTCGGGTAATAAAAAACACTATTCGAACGATTTTCGATTAAAAACGGCCATGAATTTTGGATAACGGTATGGGATCAGAAAATTTGGATAAGTAATTTCATTTTCCAATCTCTCACTAATTTGGGTAAGGGTTGACTATGAGAAGGATAAGGATCCACTTCGGGATGAGTATTTTGGGTATTCTTGAAAACATTTAGAGAATTTTTGAGAATTATAATTTTTTGGATAATTTCCATTAATTTTATAAATATTAAATATTCAAACGTGGATATTGATATCCCGTCTAAATCCCTTACCCAATCTTTTATAATAAACTTTGACGGACAGGTAATTATTTTAAATGGAAGAGTTATGGGATGAAAATTTTCCGACGTATACGGAAAGAGATGGGTTTTACTTTTCAAAATGGATATGCCTAGATTATATACTGAAATAACCCAAACTAAAACAGAATCTATATCTGATTTAACACCCATAATCAAGCGGTTAGAAATGTTTTAATTAGTTTAAAAAATATACAAGTAACATCACTTAACATTTACAACTTAATTATATTTTAAGATTAAATATTAAATAAATTTGTCTTACCAGGTATGTGGATATCGGATCCTAGTTTTCTGTTTTTAAAAACATGCATATTTCTTTCTATGTGAGTTGGTGGTCTCGTTTTAATAGGGTGTAATTAGTTGGCCAATTGATAAAAGACTCAAATCAATTTCTATTTTTTTTCCTTTGACCAAATAAAGACCACAAATGTTTTTAACTAGAGAAAAGTATTACTATGAAAATGTAATCTTCAAGTCTTCCTAAACAATATTAAAAAGCAATTTAATAATGTTCCTAAATTTTTTAAGATGTGCTTTCAATTAAGAAATTTACAAAGACATGAATATGTAAAATTTATATTTACATATTACTACTGATTATTTTACATAATAAATGCACACAAAATAACTCAGAATTTTCTGAGAAATTAACAGAAAATACAAAAAAAAAAGAGAGAAAAAGAATAAGCGAGTCAGATTCTTCTCTGCGTCTAGAAAAGTCTAAGGAGGAATCAGACACAAAGACAAAGATAAAAAGGTAATTAGTTACTGTAATTCGGTAGTAAATAAAATTATATAAACCAGTATAGTAACTACGTTTAAAAGTTCTTAATCTTGTGTGACTAATCCAACAAATATTCGTCAAAACAAATAATTTATTATAGAAATTTATACGACTGAATATATATATATATATATATACATGTATCTATGTGTATATGTGGGCGTATAGATCCTGAGAGGTATATATCCACAGCTTTCATCTCTGGCTCGTGTTGATTGTGCATATCACGAGGAAAAGGCAAGAACCGAGAATAAAGTTAGGGAGAGCCATCACTGAATCTTAGACCAGTGAAGGGGGAGAGAGAGATTTTTATCAAATTGGCATCGTATCTGGATATAGAGAGTAGTTAGGGTTTGTAGGAGTTGGAGAGGGAAATTAGGGTTTCGTTTTTTCACGATAGGCTGATGGAGATGGTGGGGAAAGCGAATTCAAAGGGAGATGATTTGGAGACCTGAATCATGTAATGTTATTTCCCAATTTTAGGGATTTTTTTTTTAATAGATTTTTTTTTTTTAATTTTACGTTAGATTATCTCTAAGATTCCGTGTTTTATGGGTTCGTTCTCCTATTAAGAAAATTTTATGGTGATTTGGTTGATGATATCTATTGGTAATTGATGTTTAAATCGTGTTTTCTTTTCTGGGTTTGGTTTAAAATTGTAAATTTGTTGTTTAGCTGCTTTATGATCTCCATTTTGTTGTAAAATGTTCTGCAGTTTTTAATATGTTCTTTGTCCCTTTGTAACAGTAGCAAAGAGCTGGATAGAAATCGGTTTGCGGGTTGGGCGAATTAATTTTATTGTAGATGGTGAGATTAGCTAAACCCCTTTTGTTTTCCTGTTGCTGTATTATCCTTGTTCGTTTCCTGGATGAGAAAAAGTGATGAAGTTGTATATTAAGCATTAGATCATGACATCATGAACGCTTGATCGTTTTACTTTTGATTGATGTGATCATGATAGCTTTTGATGAAGCTGTGGAGTTGGTGGTTCTAAGTAATTGTACAATTGGCAGCTAATATAACAGCTTCATATATTGCTATTGCCATAACTACACTTTTGTAGTATATAGACTCTCTAATTTACTCCTTTGATGATTGTTTTCTTTTTCTTAATTGTTTCTGTCAATCTCTTTTAACATTTTCTATTTAATTATATCTCCTGCAGGCTGATAGAAGAGTTGGTAAGCGCCCAATGGGTCAGAGAGGTTTTTCAAAAGTGGAGTCTGGAACTTGTAATGTTTGTTCTGCTCCTTGTTCATCATGCATGCACCGTAATGTAGGTTTCACAGGATCAAAGTTGGATGAGTCATCAGATGAAAACTGTCATGGAGTAATGAGCAGCCAGTGTTCTGTAAACGAGGACGATCTTTTGCCTGCTTCCATGGCTAATACTCACAATAGTTTAAATAACACTGCTAGTGAAGCAAGCAATCTTGTTAATTCCAGTCATGATGCTCTCTCTGAGAATGCTGAGAGTAAGGAAAGTATAAGATGTTCTGGGATATCAGATGAATCCGGAGCCGTTGCAATGACTTCTAAGACATCTCTTTCTGGGAGCAGGATGAAACATAAAGTTTCTGCATCAGCTAATGTGTTAGATCAGAGCTCTAATTGTGTAGAGGGCCAGGAAGATGGGATACTGTCTGATGATCGAGCCAAAAAGTTGAATTCAAGTTATCCGAATAACAAGATGGGCAATAAAGATTCAGCTGATGGTTCAGCTCTGGTTTCTGATCCAATTCTGGGTGGATCTATGAAAGATGAAGTGAAATTACAATCTTTGCATAATCCATCATCCAACCATGAGGACGGAGTCAGTTCTGAGAGAGGAAATTTCAAGGAAAAATCAGGACCAGGGGGGGACAAAGAGAGAGAGGAATCTTCAGTTGAAGGATCTACACGTTCAGGCGAGGATAGGAAGGATGGTAAGTCAAGTAAAAGCTCTTCGTTCAATAAATCAGATGAGCCAATCTCATCAGCTGTGTCTGAGAGCGAGAGTGATGATTCTGAAATGGTGGAACATGATGTAAGTAATGCTGTTTTGTCTCATATTCGGTGAAATTAGCGAACACGTCTATTTTGTCTTTTGTTGCAATATTTTCTCAGTGGAATAAATTCCATGTGAAATGGTTTTATTTTTTTGGCTGAATAGGTAAAGGTTTGTGATATCTGTGGAGATGCTGGTCGTGAGGATTTACTCGCTATCTGTAGTGGATGCAGTGATGGTGCAGAACACACGTAAGCCTACTCTTCTATTCATGGGAAAGAAAGCATACTAATGGCCAATTTCCATTTGGCATTTGTCCGCTTCTTAGGAATACAATTTTATTTTGGATAGATATTAACCATTGATTTGACTGTCATGTCTTCCATCAATCATAACTCAAGGTAGGGCCATTTTCTGTGATAGTAATATAGTTGTGTGTTTCTTTTACTTAGCTATTGCATGCGGGAAAGGCTCAATGAAGTTCCTGGCGGTGATTGGCTATGTGAAGAATGTGCTGAGGAAGCTGATAAGCAGAAGCAAGGTAAAGCTGAATATTTAACCTGACATGCTATATGTGAAAAAGTTAGCAGAATAAATTAGCATAAATTTTGGATCCACGTTTGCTGTTTCCATTTTGTCTAACAAACTTGAAGTTGAAACATGCAGAAGCTAAGAGAAAAAGAGAAACTGAGGTAACCCTCAATACACATAGCTCTGGCAAAAGGCACCCAGATAAAATTGAGGCAGCTCCAGATGCTAAAAGACAGGCGGTTGAGGCTTCAACTGGGTCACCCAAGAAATCTATTCTCTCCAGAATAGGTGCGTTATCTCGGGAAACATCCTTCAAGGGCTTAGACAGGTTAAGGGGAAAGCTAAATCATCAAACATCATTCAATGATGACACAGAAAGTGCACGATCTACTGGTTCACAGCTCCAACCTCCAAAAGGTAGGCTGCATAATGACATTGCTCTCCCTAAACGCAACTCTCCCTTATCTCTTTTGTTGTATTTCTGGCGATTTTGCAGGTTGTATATCATTACCTAGTTTTTTGTTTCTTCAGGTACATTTTTGAAATCCAGTTCTTTCAATTGTTCGAGCTCGAAACCGAAAGTGCAACTTATGGATGATGCTATTCACCCAAGACAAAAGACTGGCAAAGAATATACTGCACTTGATTTAAAGGAAGGGGGTTTTAGAAATGTAGGCAAATCAATGTCAAGTAGAACTACAGATACAGGGAGTTCTAGTGGTAACGACTCACACGCAAAAATGCTTGGATCGAAAGTTTATCATTTGCAAGAAGGCAAAAGCTCAAAGCAAGTGAAAGATCGTAGTACAGAAGCTAATGTGTCAGCATCCTCCATCGACCAGAAGTTAAAATCACGCGGCAATTCGTCTGTTTCATATGCAAACAATAATCGTGATCTGAAGGGTTTGCAGTCTGATGGTAAACGAGGTAGCTTGACGAAACAAGTCAGCAATCTAAACCGAAACCGTCTAGAAAATCCAGTTGCGTCGGGTATGATACTTACTTTTTGTCAATAAATTGGTACTTTAGTTTATCTTTAATAGTTCTTTGGTTGGATATGTTTTTGATCGTTTTAGTATATGAACCCACCCTCCTCCCCTTTTTTTTAAAGATATCATGATTGAGCTCCATTGTTATTTATTTCTTCCCTATGCAGGAGGGGATATTTCCACAAATGAGAAGTGCAGTGCCAGCGAGCAAAGTTCAAGTCAAGCTGACTGTAAGGATGAACTGCCATCCACTTCTTGGACGGGTGAGGGCATGCCAAGCCACGGTACTGTAGCTTTACATGATGGATTGCCGCGGTCCAGGGAATCTAGAGAGGTAGGGAAGAAAAGCAAAGAAGCCTTTGGTAAACGCCAAAGGTCTAGCCTGTTATCTGGTGCAAAAGGCTTACCATCATCTCAAAAAGGAGGTCAGACTGCAGAATCCAGTGACACCTCAGGCGTGTCTGATAGTGATCTCTCTACCACAAAAAACGTTAAGGAGGATATACATAAGGGTAATAGGTTACGAGCAGCAGTAGATGCTGCTCTGCGTAAAAAGCCCAGCTTTAGCAAGAACAGAGGATTGGAGCAATCTGATGCCTCTTTGGTATCTAATGTTGATTCTAGTTCTGATAAGACTTTACGAAATCAATTGCCTTCAAAGATGCACAAGAACTATGTGTCACACGAAGGATTGCAAGGAGGGCATCCAACTTTATGGCCTGCTTCTGATCCGTACAAGCAGACAATTGTAACAAATGAGAAGCAGCTTGTACTCTCTGGTGCTGATACAATACCTCCACGATCTGTGGAACCTGAAATCAATTTTCCCTCCATAAAGCCTGTCATGAGAGATTTGCCTTTAGTTCCCTCACCTGTTATGTTGGGAAGCTCAGCCATTCCGGACCATGAGTCTATATGGCAGTAGGTTTTCCTTCCTTTTTGTGAAGAATTTCTCTTTTTGGGTGTTTATTATTTTTTCATCGAGGCAACTTTTTATATATGTCAGTGTAATGCATATTGACTTGGAAGTTATTGTATCATTTTTCTAGGGGGGACTTAGAGGTGCGGAAAATCAGAAACCAGTCAGCTATGTGTAGCGGAATGCAAGCACATCTATCAACCTTAGCATCACCCAGGGTTGCTGAAGTGGTGAATAAATTTCCAGAAAAAATCAGCTTGAATGAAGTACCTCGGTCAAGTACATGGCCTAGACAATTTCAAAAATTAGGTACTAAGGAAGACCATATAGCTCTGTTCTTCTTTGCAAAGGACATTGAGAGGTAGGTTTTGTACATGATTATTTACTTTCATGCTGGTGATCCAAATGTTTAGTATATATTACTAATGAGAGTTTTCGTTGCACTGCTTGTGATACAGTTATGAGAGAAATTACAAGCCTCTGGTAGATAACATGATCAAGAACGATTTAGCCCTGAAAGGAAACCTCGATAATGTTGAGCTTTTGATTTTTGCATCCAACCAGCTTCCTTCGAATTGCCAGCGTAAGAATGCTTACCAAAACTCTTACACTTTGTGCCTGTGCCTATGATCATTTAGTTGATGGTTTCTAGATCGTAATGCCAAAACTCTTACACTTTGTGCACATGATCATCTTGTTGATGACTCTTCAGTCATTGCAGTGCTGTCTGATAAGTTTTTAGAAAGTAGCACCGATGATTTTAAAGTATATTCAGAACGTAATGCCACTTTTGTCTGTATGAAATTTATCGCTTACATGTTGACATATTTCCCTTGCAGGCTGGAACATGTTATATTTCCTTTGGGGTGTATTCCGAGGAAGAGAAGAGATTTGCACTAACCCACAAAAGCACACATCTTTGCCTACTTCAAATGTTTTGCCACGTGACGGAGACCCCAATGAGTTGCGTCAAACGAGTTCTCCTTCCAAGCATTTGGAGAAAATGTCTTCTCTACGTGAGAGCTCAAGCAACAGAATTGAAACTCGGAATGGGACAGATGCACTTATTCATGAGAATCCAAGTAACAGAGAATCCTCTATTGAGCGATTACCGAGCACAAAGGTGGGTTGTTCTTAGCCCCTGTACAAATCCTTTGTCTCTGAACTTCTTGTAGGATATTTCCATCTCTTAATATAGGGAGTCTCTTTTCGTCTCACTCTTGCGTTCCTTAACACAGGAGGAAATTGCTCCTAAAGTGGAAGAAGCAGATTTGAATCATATCCCTCATCAAGCTACTGGATCAAATTCTGGAGATAGTCTAGTGAGGAAGGTTCAGCAAATTGGGGAACAAGAATTAGGTGGTAGAAAGGAACTGCCTTTGACTGTCATGGGCTTAGGGATCGAGTCCCATGGCCAAGACAATCCTCTAGAGAAAGATCTCAACTGTAGTCAGGCTAGTTACAGGAATCGTCCACTTTGGGAACTGACAAGACCCGCTAAAGAGAATTCCTCTGCCATAAACCAGAAAGTGGAGCTCAATAATGACGGTTTATGCGAAGGGTCTCCGAATAAGAAGCTGAAGACAGAAAACGGAAGCAGCAGCTTCTCCCGGGATACATCTGGTCATGATTCCGGGATCATGATGAAGAGTCCCAAAGTCGTGTTCCCTTTGGACTTGAATGTCGAAAGAGACGACAGCGAACTGGTCGATAATCTCATCATACCACTTGGCAATGACAATAATAACAACAAGAGACGGTTAGTAAGCGGTACAGTCCCGAATCTCGAGCTGGCATTAGGAGCTGAGGAAACAAATGAAGAAGACACCATGGGACTATTGCCTCTATTAGGCGGAAGTAGCAAATCAGGTGAACAAAGTAGTAATAGTATGAAAAAAGAAAAACAGAAAGCAGATGAAGAAGATGATGACGGTGCAGTGGCAGCTTCTCTGTCTTTGTCACTCTCATTTCCGGGAAATGAGGAGAGGAAGAATGTGAATGCCCCGTTGTTTCTGTTCAGAGACCTTCCCAGATAATGAAAAAAAGGTCAAGTTATCGTAACTTCTTAAAAATATTTTGAGTGTCCTTAGTTGTTTTTTGGTTGGTGGACCCCAACGAGATAAAATCACAGGTTTGTATATAAAAATGGTGATGGGATGAAAAGGATACCCCGAATGTTTCTAAAAAAATAATAATTGGTTGATATATCTATAGAAGAACAAAAAGAGTGTTCTGAATCTCTCTCTCTCTCTCTCTCCCCATTTCTCTATGTTATTGTGTTAGATAGTAGTATTTATAGTTGATATAATTGAAAACGATGCTTGTTTAGGTCTGTTTGGGTATAGAATTATATGATTTATTTGAAGAAGTTTGGTCATTTAATTAATTAACTATCTTGAATCGTTTAGAAAACTTGATTATTTGTTGGGTTTTTGCCAAAAAAAAATTCTAACTCTCTAATTTTTTCAATTTTACCATTCATTTCCAAAATATGTAAATTAATCCGCAAAATTAAAAATAATACGCAATATAACCTATATTTATTATTATTAAGTTTGTAAAATTTTGATAAATAATATATCAAATCGAAGTCTTGATGAAGTATTTTTAAATTTTAAAATCTAGATCTGATCATAAGCGGGATAATATTTCTTTTAAAGTAATGTTAAATATTTTTTTGAAAGAGTTACAGTAGTAATATTATAAAAGATATGCTTTACCTATCGTTGTAAGTTTATATTAATAATTGTGTGCAACAAAAAATGATTCTTATAACTATCCAACAGTAGATAAAGATGACTTATCTAATATATCTTGATTAATATTTGAGACAATATATATCTTGATTTTCATAACAATAACTTGAAAAAAAATGCAAAAATCCTCAAAAAGCAAAGAATCGATTACATGTTACACACCTTAAGTTCACTCTACTGCTTTTAAAATTGTACACAAACATTATTCAACATTAGTCATTATCGACATTTAAATAGCTGAAAGATTTTACAGAGATTATGTAAACAATGAACAATGCAATCGTGAAATTACTTTGAAAAAAATTTGCTTTTATTTATAGAGGATGAAAGTGTGTTAAACAATCTAGGTTTAGAGTAAAAAAAATCTAAACAATAAATGATATCATTATTGGGAATATTAACTAAAATTAATTATTTTAGTTCTCTCATCACAGTTTTGGTATTAATTATTTAATATTTTTGTTTATATATATTATAATTATTATAGTAAATGGCAAGTAAAAATTATTTAGATAGCATGAATTAATTTTAAAATTCTAGTATCATATTCGATTATTATGTAACAAAATAATTAAAACCAAATTTATATTTTATTTTGATTTAAATCTTCTATAAACAAAAAAAAATGAATTAAAATATAGATTATTATATGATCCGTATAATGTGGATTCAATTTTTCAAAGAAAATCTAAATCTTAATTGCATATTTAAATTTATTATGATGAAACTATTAACAAAATATTAAATATACTATATGATCTCTAAGATTTTGGTGTATTTATCCATGAAAACTATTTTTATGCATTATCACAATTATGAAAATTATGAAAGTGCAAATCTAATTAATGTTTATTCCAAAACAGAAAATATTTGAATTAAAAAGAAATGATTAGCATAATCGTATGAATCAAGATTTTTTCTTTCATAGTTTTGTTTTTAGTCGAAAAAAAGATTTGCTTTTTTAAAACTTTAACTTCTAAATTTTAAAAGATCAATGATGATGAAACTAAATCCTAATCCTAATTGCATATTTAAATTTAGGATGATGAAACTATTAACAAAATATTAAATATACTATATGATCTTTAAGATTTTGGTGTATTTATCCATGAAAACTATTTTTATGCATTATCACAATTAAGAAAATTATGATAGTACAAATCTAATTAATGTTTATTCCAAAACATAAAATATTTGAATTAAAAAGAAATGTTTAGCATAATCGTGTGAATCAAGATTTTCTCTTTCATAGATTTGCTTTTTAGTCGACAAAAAAAAAACGATTTGCTTTTTAAAAATTTTAAGTTTTAAAATTTAAAAGATCAACTAAATTTAATGTTCATTTTTTTTGATAAATTGAATTAATGCCCATGAATTAAAAGTTTATTTGATAAGATTAATCCACAATTTTAAGAAACAAATCTTAACAAAATCTTCAAAAAGAAATATTATTTCGTAATTTACATAAATAAGAAAATTATAATTAATAACTAAACTATCCTTAATAAGAGATTAAAATTTGTTTTTTGATATAATGAAAATGTTTAGAAAATATGTATAAGAGTTATATTGTGTATTATTTTTTACTTCGCAGATTAACTTGCATTTTTTTTAGATAAAAAATAAAAAATGCAAAAATAAATAAAAACCCTTATTTGTTACCACCTCAATTTGGTAACTCAAAAGGAATAAAAACGAGGGTAGTTTAGTAATTTCAGAGATATTTCCCAATCGAAGATATCCAAAACAAAACGTTGTCAGCATATTCGCAGAGAGTTTTGCTCAGATCTCTTTCGTTTTCAATTCCAATGGCGTCCTGTGTTTTTGCTCCTCTTTCTCTCTCTGGTAATCGATTCCTTCTCGCTTCACTTGGCTCCTTAATTTCCCTAAATACTAAGCAAGCTCCTTTCGTTTCCATCTGTAAATTTAAAATTGTTTGCTCATCGTTCTTTAATAGAACTTCATCCTCGAGGTTTCCGATTGAATACGGAACAGATGATTTTTATAGGTTCTTTTAGCGGTACGGAGGCAGTTCTTGAGTTGATCATCCTAAATTAGTCTGATTTTTCCACTTCAGATTACTAAAACATTTAGATACAGAATCAATTCCTTATTTGCCAATATTGTAGACTGCTGGAGTAAGGAACTGTAGCTGTTCAGCTGTAATTTGCATTTTGATTTGTAAGAAATTTTGAGAGATTCATATTAAAAAGAAGCAAGGATCTTGATTCGGGTTCTTGAATATCTGGTGGCACAGGTGGGTCTCAATCTCATCATGTGAAGGCTAATGGATTGTCTACCACAAAGCTCAATTCTATTTGTAAACCCTCTGCATTGACAATTCTGAAGAAATCAAACCAGACTCGCAAGTTTTCTGTTTCTGCAGGGTACCGGTAAGTATGTATTGTCACTATCGCGTTTTCTCGGCTGTTGAATTTGACTTTAAAACCATGAAACAACTTCATTCTTCTAATGATTTTCAGAGATGGGAGTAGGCGCGGAAGCACTGGTGATTTCATAGCTGGTTTTCTTCTAGGAGGTGCTGTGTTTGGCGCTGTTGCATATATCTTTGCTCCACAGGTAATGTTCTCTCTTTGGTAACCTATATGGGAAAATACACAATGGCTCATGTTCAATGTGGTTTTGGATTTATGTTACTAATCGGTTAATTTTTCTATTAAACTCTGTTGAAATGATGAGTTGATGAAGCTCTTGTTCTTGATTATGCACATTCCAGTGGCAAAAACAGATAGTGTCTTTGTTACCTCATGACTTTTTCATTGGGTCTTGGAGCTTGGGATGATCTTTAGATCATGCTCATGTAATCTTAGCTAAAAGATGTTTATGTTTTTTTCATTCGTTTTGGTGATTTAGATCCGGAGATCGGTTCTGAATGAAGAAGATGAGTATGGTTTCAAGAAGCCGCAACAGCCAACGTACTATGATGAAGGTTTAGAGAAAACAAGAGAGACATTGAATGAGAAAATTGGACAGCTTAATTCGGCAATTGACAATGTTTCTTCGCGTTTAAGAGGTCGAGAAAAGAACAGTTCTTCGCCCAATGTGCCAGTCGAAACTGACCCAGAAGTTGAAGCTACAACTTAAAGAAACAAACAGGTTTCTTCTTCTCTCTGTTTCATCTGTAACAAGAGTCGAAAACCATTCCTTAAGGATTGATTTGGTCCTTCACTTTTTTTTTCTTGTTGCTTTTGCGCTCTCAGTCCTCCTCAGTAGAACTCTTGCAAAGTGAAATATACGTCGTTTGTTTTTACTTTTAGTGAATTTAAATTCTAATTTTGGTTTAACTCAATTCAACTCAGCATTTGAGTTAATCGGATTCTAAACCGAATTACAAATGCCTAAAATTTATGTTTGAATGGCAACATATTTATTGAAAATCAAATATTATCTACTTTACATGGTTTTGCCTTTGTTCTTTCCTAACAAAATTTTTGGTTCACAGAATTTTTCTGCGGTATTTTATTCAATTTTTATTATTCGTTTGCTGAGAGTGAAGAAAATTTATTATTCAAAAATTTATGACAGTACATATAAAAATTATTTTTTAATTTAACTATAATATTATTCCTAAAGTTAGATAACTATAATACTATTCCTAATATAATACTATTATTACTGAACTTAATTTTGTTTCTAAAGATTTAACAAAAAATGGTAAATGGATAAAGACAACATGTCATTAGTTATGTCAGGTAAGCTCACATTTTGACAAATGTTGATAAATAACTTTATATGGAAAAGAAAAAGCATTTCTTCTTCTTCTTTTTTTTTTTTTTGAACATAAAAACATAAAAGTATTCATTTCTATAAAACAAAAAAAAAATAGTATATGAGAATTTTTCGATGTGAAAATTTAAAATTACATAGGACATTTGCAACTTTATTTGAAAAATAGAAGAATTTATATTTATACAAAGTGGATAAGGTTTGGATTAATCCGTAAAATTACAAGAAAAAAAAACAAAAATAAAAGACAAGAGAGATAAACATTGGCCGGTGGCCTCGTCACAATCACAAATCACCAAAATATCCAAAAAGAACCGAAAACTCATAAAGCCAAAGCCTTTCTCCTTCTTCCGATTGCTGAGAAAGCAATCCAAAAGATTCGATTCAAATTTTTCCATTTTTCTCAAAGTTTCGGTTCTGATTTTGTTGAACGGAAAAAAACTCAGCTGCAAAAATCCCCCTTTTACTTTAGGGTTTTGGGTTTCTATTTTGTCTCTTGTCAGATGATGTGCGAGGAGATTCTTCCTCTGTTCGTGTCTATGTTAGATGGAAGACCATGATAAGTCTCCCCAGAAGGTAAAATTACCGGTCTTTCGAATCCAAGGTTTGAATTTTTCCTGGGAAAATGCATGAGGTCCATAGATATTTGGTTTATTAGATAATTTCTGGTTTTGTTTTGAGTGGAATATGAAGACCTGATACAGTTTTGTTTGAGTACTGTTCTTCAAATTTCTGGATAATGATTATGTTTGTATGTTCTCTTTTCATTTTCACGAATGCCCATTTGATTTGGATTTGTAACTTTTTGTCTGTTCGTTTGAAGGATTACTATAAGATTCTAGAAGTTGATTACGACGCAACTGAGGACTTGATCAGACTGAATTATCGGAAGCTTGCTTTGGTAAGTCAACTCATAAACCCTTCTCCAATATCCGCTTAAATGTCGTTATTTGCTTTTAGATTGAATTTTACTGATTCTAGTCTGGAAGAAGAATGAACTTTGCTGAGAATGTTTTTTTTTTTTATTCCATCTACAGAAGTGGCATCCTGATAAGCACAAAGGCGATAGTGCAGCTACAGAAAAATTTCAAGAGATAAATGAAGCTTATAATGGTAAGTCTTTTCTTTTGCATAGATGGTTTCTATGCATCGGAACATAAGTAGACTAGATAGTGGCAAGCTTCATTGGTATTTCCCTATATTCATTGGTCTAGAAAAAATAATACATGTCAGAGAGAGAAGTAGAGCAGAAAATTAGAAAAAAATGAAACATGCAGAAAGCAGATAAACGTTTTAGGAAGATTAGGAGGAAACGAAGTTTAGCAATGAGAGAATAAACTACTAAAGCCTGCAGCTTTATCCATTTACCTCCTTAACCTTTATTGTTCATTAATTCTGTTTTAGTATTGATACAACTCCATCTAGTTTCAAACCTCTGATAATTTTACGTCCCCTCTCCATCTCTTCACTTCTGTGTACTTATTTCCTTAACATGTCACAGCCTTTTTGTTTGGTCTATGTAACTATCGCGTGAATTATCTTCATCTCTTGATCCTTTATTGACTGACTTTTAGTATGAAATTCTGTTTCATCCCTTATGTTTTCTATCGGCACTTGAGAATATGATAGAGAACAGTGCTCTCTCTCTCTCAGTGTCTTCAATCAATTGATTTCGTAATGTGATTTAGCTTCTTCTTTCTTTTTGGCAGTGCTGATGGACCCCGCTAAACGTTTCGAGTATGATTACACCGGTATTTATGAGATCCATAAGTATACTTTACGGGTATGTAACATTATCTCTTTGGGATTTACAAACCAATTGTTTTACATTTAAAGAAACACATGGTATCTAGGTTTTGACTGACTATTTGAGATATCCCAACTCATTCTTGAACAGGAATATCTCGCCAGATTTAAGGGAATGATACTCACTTGCAATGGGCTCGGTATCAGCCAATCCTCATCACCATGGTAACAACATCTTCAGATTATTCACTGTTCTTTTCCTCCACAATGTCAAATTCTTATATATCATATCATGAATCTGTATGTTTATCGGTAAAACTTTGCATGCAGGACACATCAATTGGCTGGGACCACCAAACAACAGAAGAGCAAGGTTGGTTTTCTTTTTCTTTTATCGCTTCTTGGCATTGTGAATTAACTATATAACTCCTTCAATACCCAATTAACTATATAACTTCACAGGATACTGTATAAACTGAAGCAGAAGTTAGAAGAGAGCTGTAAAACTGTACAAAACTGGAGCTATAGCGCTTTTTATCGTGCATTGATGATATATTGAAATGCTTTAGTTAGATCTGTTGTATTGTTTCTTTATCGATGTAGAATTAGAGAAGCTTGTATTGTCTCTGGCTTCTATTCATACATTCACACATTGGTGATAGTTCATATCTTTTACCACTCTACTACTCTCATCATTCATGGTTTTTTCAGACTGGAGACATACAATGAATAATACAATCTCTGAAACGAAGCTTCAATCTTGAAGATGTATTTATAGGCTTTGTAGCTGTATATAGTTTAGTTGAAGATTCAATTTAATCATTAGCTTGCACAGCTCAAAAGGGAAGATTCACGAAAAGTGGGTTTTACGAGTTTGAAATGCAAACTACTGTAAGTTGATGCAGTGTCAACGGAGTGAATCTAATAATTTCAGAAATTCTGAGATTTTTTATTTTTGGAAGTAACAAAGTTCATTACAATCCAGAGTAAGAAATATTAAGTGTTTGCATCAGAGTAACGATAGTGTTACATAAGATAAGTTAAATTGTTCTTTTTTTTTTTTGCTTTCTGACATCTGACAAGTAAAATATTGTTTCTTTTACAACAAACTCCGGAAGCTTGATTGAAAAGTGATATATAAAGAAACCTGAGAAATGGTACATAACTTTGTAAGAGAATACATACAAAAAATTGTTATAGAAACTTTGTTAAAGAATACATCAAAAACATTGGTATACAGGTAACATGAAAGAATGTACAACTTTAGACTGAGATAAGTCCGTAACTTGAGAACATGGCTTCAAATGTAGATTCAGCGCTCTCATAGAATTCCAACTTGGTTTTGAAAGACCTGAGTTTTTCATTTCAAGGGTAAACATCCTCTCGGAGAGAAATCGGATACACATATGTGCGAGCTTCGATACTGTAATGTCTGTTAATAAATCCACTATGCAGCTTACGCACTAAAATTCACAATCTCTATGGTTCCTCCTAATACATATGAACATCTGGAATTAGCTCATTTCATAGTGTCCCAAAATTGGCTTTGAAAGATCCGAGTTGATCTTTTCAGAGCCAAACATCTCAAGGAAGGAAGGAGCCTGACCCGGATATAAATATCTTGCAAGCTCCCCTGAGATACTTAAGCTGACGCACTTAATCCTATTAGCTTCACTATTCATAACATTCATTTGGCAAAATCCCATCTTCTTTCATTTTTCTAAACAGCGCATCCACTTCACGCCGTAGACCTATCTTGTATAATCCTAACATCATTGCAGTGTATGTCCAAATATCAGGCATAAGTCCTTTTTGATTGAGGCTACAATATAAATCCCAAGCATCTGCCACCTCACCAGCCTTACACATCCCACGAATGATGATATTATATGTAATGATATCAGCATCCATTCCACTCTTTTGCATATCCGCCAATATCACCAATGCTTTCTCTATCTTCCCATTATCACATAGACCATGTAACAAAACATTGTAAGTGATAATATTAGGAGGCACACCACAAAAAACCATCCGTCTGAAAATTTCTTCGGCAACATTAAGTTTTCCAGCTCGACAATAACCCTGGATAAGAATTGTGTAAGTGACTGTATTTCTAACCACTCCTCTCTGAGACATCTCGCAGAAGAGTTTCATCCCATGCTCTACCTTCTTAGACTTGCAATATCCATAAATGAGAATACTATAAGTTACAACATCTGGGAAGCAACCTTTGCTAACCATGAAACCAAGCATTTGCTCTGCTTCATCTAGGCGATTGTACATGCAAAGCCCGTAAATCAGTAAACTGTAAGTAACAATATCAGGATCCAGAGATCTTCGGATCATCTCCTCGTACAATTCTTCAGCCTCTAAAAGATTTCCTTCTTTCACACACGCATCGATCAATGCATTAAAAGTATATACATCAGGGTAGATTTCTCTCTTGGTCATATAGCTTAACATTCGAGTAGCATCGCTCCATCTACCCGAATTACAAAGTCCAGATATAAGAGAGTTGTAGGTAACAGCATCCGGTCTAATCCCATCTTTCTCCATTCGGTTTAAAAGATCCAACGCGTTATCCACCTGTTTGTTTTTGCATAGACCATCAATGATTGTATTGTAGATCACAACATTACGCTTATATCCCATTTCCACCATTTGACCAAACATATACAAAGCATCGTAAATCCTATCACCGCGACAAAATCCGTTAAGCAACGAACCAAAGGTGACAATGCTAGGCTCATGTCCAAGTTTCATCATCTTCCCAAGAAACGACAACGCAAGAGAGAATCGGGAGCATCGACAGAAACAATTCAACAAAATATTGCAAGTATAGAGATTATGTGGAATCCCCAACATTTGCATCTGCTCCCAAAGATAGATCACAACATCATACTTCTTCATCTTGGAAATAGCACTTAATAATCTACTGAAATCAGCAATTGAAGGAAGAGGACGACACTGCACCATGTGAAAGAAGAGATCAAGCGAATCATCTAGTTTCATATACCGAATCCCATTTCTCAACATCTCTCGATAATCACTTCCACCAGAATAAGCTCGTCTCGAGAAACAGAAAACGCAAATGCTAAACGACGACGAAGGAGAAGTTCCGGAATTACCTTTCTCCAGAAGATTCCGATGAAGAAACGACTTGGCTTTTGAAGAAATCGATCTCCTCATGCTTCAAGCTTGAGTGAGTTTCGTTCCCAATATCTCTGTCTCAGGATTGTGGAGAGGGAGCTTGAAGGAGAAGTGGTTCAACCTCACAACTGTTAACCGGTTTTGAATTTTTATGGGGGATTTCGGTTTATTAAGGGTTTTAAACCAAACCGGATCAGAATTAATCGGTTATCTCAGTTCTAAATTCATCTTCTTCAAGTCTTTTTTTTACCCTACCAGATACCATGATTCTAAATGATTTAAATATAAAATTTACATCTACTACGATCTACGCGAAGCATAAATGAAAATGATCATCTAGAGTGATTCATTTTTTAGATTCAGTTTTACTTAAACAACTTACTTAATTTTAGAAATTTCTAAACTCGACATTAACCTGAAAATCTGGACTAGACATCCTTAACCCAACTCACTCGACGAAGTGTTTTATTTAGCTTTGTGTCCATCCATGATGGTTACATTAAAAAAGATTCAACAACAATTTGACAAATAACAAACGCAAGGTTATGATGATATTATCAATGAATAGCAAAGAGGGATTTTAAAGAAGTTGGCCACTTATCCACCTCTGAAACATGATAAAGCTTTCATGTGGTTTATATTCTGCTGTATGTCCACCTCCCTGTAAAATAAAAATCGAATATCTAAAAACTTTTTCCTATGCAATGTAATGGAAAATATATATTTATAACTTCATGGAAAAAGAGAGAAAATAAACTTGCTTTGACAGTAGCAAATGTCATCTTATTTGCATAACTCTGAGTGTAACCAGCAACTTGATTGTTTATCATCCATGGCCTCCAATTATCAATAATGGAATAATTAAGAGATCTTATCCATGCTTGTGTTGAAAGGAAAGGCACCTCCAAGTCGTGATCGCCACTATTCAACAAAAAAATAATCTCAACAATATTTTATATAAACTCGTAAAAATTTGTGTAAGAACATAAAGTTGAAAACCAATCAATCTAACCTATAGATGAGAGATCGGTAGCCTTTGATGCTGTTATTCATATGGTATGGTACGCTGCTTTTGATGTTCTTATTATAAGGAATATCCATATAACATCGTACCCATTTTCCTATACTTCCCTGAAATCATATTTTAAGAGTTATCGACATTATTTCTTTAGCAATAAAAGCAGAAGTTGTCGTATATGTTAACTTCTAATATACCTTTACCACATGAAGTGCGTCGCGAACGCTCTCGTTATTGGCCCAGTGGGAAATGATCAAATCTGTATATGTCTACAAGTGGGTGCAATCTTGTGTAAATTTTATATATCTCAATGATTCATTACTTTTCCAATATTTATCCAAATACATATACATGTGATAGAAGCATAGATGAAGAGCAAGAAGATGGATTTGCTTACATAGCAATCAGTAGATGGAACCGAAGGGTTTGCAAGGACAAGTTCTTCCATGTATCTTCTTGAGGACGACGCAATTTTGCACAGTGGTTCTAAAATGAGAGCCAAATTTATTCTAGAAATACACTGCAATTGTAAACCACAAAAAAAAAATTTAAAAAAATAAAAAATTGATTTCCACAAAATATGTTCTACGTTTTTCGTGATTTAGGAATACCGAATGAGATTAGACTGATGAACAATTGAACATGCACTACAAATAATTACATGATACAACTAATTATGAGTGTATTCATACCAAAAATAAAGCCATTATGAGTGCATACCTTTTGGAATTCTTCAACGAGTTTCAAGCATTCTGTGTTAAGTGGATCTACATTTACATAATTTCCTTTGCAGCTTCTCGTCAACGACTGCATAAAACAGAGTTTTGAATTGTTTTTTGTTTTGTTTTTGTTGTTGTCGATCTAACTCCAATTAATGTGGTATATTTTTTTTACCTCGTAGAGTTCACCAGAGATCAATGCCATTCCATGAGCAAATGGAATATGATGGTTATTATCAAACTCGGTGTCTGTTGCTGGGTTTCCTAGCACATAACCCTATTGTTGAAAGAAATTAATAATATTGTCAATTTTAAATGTTGCAAACTATTTATATAAGATAAAGAAGCAGTCAAGTACAAATGTGACCTGAAGATTTATTTGAGGTTTGAATCCAAGATCGATTCCTACATCATGTAAAGACTATTATAAAGTGGGAAATGATTAATTAATTAAGTAACATGACATCTAGAGAGAAAAGAAATGAAACACACACACACATACATACCTTTTGAGATTTCTTGAACGATGGCCGGAACAACCTTACCAGAATATGAATCTCCGCCAACATAGAACGGATTTGATATAAACTCTGTATGCTTGCCTAGCCACTGTATAACAAAAAAAAAAATCAAAAGCAAAAAACAGATATAAATAATATCTTTCTAGAAAAAGATAAATGCTTCATGCATGAGACACTTTTTAATTCGTCTCTCTTTTTTTACCTTGAGAAGAAACTCATGGATCCGCTTAGGTTCTCCTGAGTCACTGGGTGTATCAAGAAGTTGAGTTCTTGCGTAGGAGAAGCCAGTCCCAACAGGCTGGTCTAAGTATATAATGTTCACGACCTAAAAACAATGATCCAAATTCTTTTTTTGATAAAGAACATTGATCCAAATTTTTTTTTTTTTTAAATTATAATGAATAGATCCAAGACTATAAAACGAGTCACATGACAAGAAGGAAGTTACCTTTGTCCATGAGTATGTAGTAGAAAGCAAGGTGGGATCACTTCCATTGTAACCATCAACCTTCAAAGTCACAGGTCCTGTTTATATGTTTCAGTTCAAATTGTTTTTGTAAAGGTAGGAGAGCGAATCATAATGTCATTGTGATCACTGACTGGATTACGTACAATTTACAAACCAGCTGAACCGCAGATCGCTGAATCGGTATATTTTGATATTTATTTTTATAATATCTATAATTAAAACAAATGTTTCATTTATGTAAATGTTTTTTTTATCAAATTTAAAATGATAAAATAATCCATTCTTTTGTTCATCGTTTATTTATCACTTCTAGTTTTTGTTAAAGAGTATTTGCACCGAATGACAATATTTGAGAGATTAACTAAGATAATAACAATGGAAAAATAAAATAATTGATTACCTATTTTTGGACACTTGGACGATCTTACTATTTCATTTAACTGTTGCATGACGAATTATATTTTTTTGTCAGTAACATGTTATATTTTTATGTGTAGATCTAATTAATTAAATGAAATTAGAGTTCAGAACTTTAGTTTTTGTTAGGCCGTCATATGATAAATTAGACGATACATAAAAGGCATGTTTTAGAGAAAAAATCACACTTCTCATAACAGAAAATATAGAATTGCAATTATGAAATATTAATTTTGTTTCAATGCTGTTTACTTAGTATGCTTTTACCTTATTGTGATTGTGATTCACCTAATTTCTCTTCCAAGTTTTGTCATTTACGTCGTAATTGACTCATTTTTATAATATTACTGGTCTAATAATTTGAACCCGTGAGAAGGACTAACTCATTTTCTGCTGGGTCACGGACTCACGGTTGACGGTTATGTCGTCCGATAAAAAGACATATCGTTGGGTCCATGACAAAACCGGGCGTTTGTGTGTGTACCTTAATTTGGACTCAAACTCTATTCAAGTAACTATGTAACATCACTTTTAAACTACTAAATTCTGAGTCACAGAAAACAAACGTGTTACAAAAATTAATTCTTAATTTCTTTTAATTTTTACCGTTCTCCAAAAGAAGACCAGAGACAGAAGAGCAACCAGGTCCTCCACTTAACCAGAGAAGAAGAGGGTCTTCTTGTGGGTTTCTCTCAGATTTTATAAAGTAGTAAAACAATTGCACTTCCTCTTCTTCACCAACACCAATATACCTTCATTCACAACAATTGATTTATACTATTGATTTCATTCTTTAATACAAAAACACATGCAAGAAGATCATATATGAAAATATCACAAACCCGGTTTCTAGCTCGAAGGGAAGAGGACCTTCAAAACCAGGAAGAAACTTGACAATGGAGCCAGAATTTGCATGTGTACTCAAGATAAGTAGAAGAAGCAACAGCAACTTCTTAGCCATTTTTTTTTTTTTTTTAAGTTTCTCGTTATTGCGTTTTGGAGAAAATATCGAATATATATATAATTATGTTACATTTGAATGGAAATATAGAAGGGCCGGGGTAGGTACTGTTTTGTTTTATCGAGATGACAGTAAATGTATTTTACCAAATAACTATCTTCTTTGATCATGCCTGACATTAGCCATCATCCACAGGAAATAAATATACCAAATTATTATTATTTTTTGGGTTTTACGCTCAAAAAATTACCAGTTGTCAATGCACTTTTTTCGAGTAAACTAGGTACAACTGATGCTTATTCTGTGGGACGCCGCTCCATCGGGGGGTTTTAGCAGGGGTTCTTAGGATTAAATTGATTAAAATTAAATCAATATGTGTTAATATCATTAGAACCGGTTCTTAGGAAAAAGACTTAATAAATTTGAAGAACTCCAAACGTGTCGCTGGTTGGTTGGGTCCTATTTTTTCTTTTCGGGTTTGTCTCGTTTCATCTATTCACGGCGAATGTCAAGGCCAATTACCAGACCCAGCCGATCATCAAGCCTCAACACGAATCCAGATCGAATCGAATCACCAATGAGCTCGAGATCGTGACACAAACGGTGAACGGATCGCACCAATTCGTGAACGGAGCAACAGGCGCGAAAATCCCACTCGGATTAAAACGCAAAGGGCTACGAGTCGTCGTCACCGGTGGTGCTGGATTCGTTGGATCGCATCTCGTGGATCGTTTGATGGCTAGAGGAGACACTGTGATCAGATCTATCATCTGGCTTGCCCTGCTTCACCTGTCCACTACAAATTCAATCCCGTCAAGACTATCATATCCTTTTCAATCTCGTATATGTGCTTCTCTGATTTCAATTTGGTTCGGTTCAATTTTGTAATTGTCGTTTCTCTGTGTTTGTTCCTTGACTTGATTGATACAAGACGAATGTGGTTGGAACACTGAACATGCTTGGTTTGGCTAAGCGAGTCGGTGCTAGATTTCTCTTGACGAGTACAAGTGAGGTTTATGGTGATCCTCTGCAGCATCCTCAGGTCGAGACTTACTGGGGCAACGTTAATCCCATCGGTAATTCCCCAATTATCTTCCCTAATTGGTTCATTCTTTATCAATTTCACTGGTTGGGTTGTGTTCTGTAGTAGGAATCTGAAAACGAACCGTTATTGTTCTCAAATCGTGGCTTGATTCATGCTCTTAATTCTTGTTTATCTTATGCAAATCACCATGAAATTTGGTTTTCATTGATGGGTTATCCATAAATTTTGAGTTTGGAGCTTAAATTCAGTCACATTTCGTTTGGTTGTCTGTTGTAGAGACAACAGTTTTATAGGGCAAAAGTTTACTAGACTGGATAGAGTTATGCATGATAGTTGCGTTGCCATTTTTTGCTTTGGAATGTTGCTCTGTCATTTCAGCTGGAATACTCAACTATGTGTACTTTAGGAAAGATCTAACTTTGAACTTTTGTTTGTAAATGGTGCATGATGTTTCATGTTAATGGGTTTGATGAATTCGCGTACTCATTAAAGTTCATCTTGCTTATGTATAGTGTTGGTCTCTTGTTACTCTTCTAATCGTGTTTGTGGGAAAAATATTGGGGACAGAAAAGGGTGTGGCCGTATGGGTAATTCTATGTTTATGATGCAAGAAATGTTGAATAGGAAATCTGTAACTCTTTTGCTGCATTCTTTTGAACTGCTTTCTCAGAGCCTTGTAATTCTTTGAACATCTGACTATCTTAAAGACTATTGTTTGAAATTTTATGATTTTCATATGCTTTTATGTCATGTATTTTAAAAATTTTATGAAATGCAATAATTATTATGTGTGAAAATGTTTATACATTTAAAATTTTTTTTTTAAGAACCCCACTTGAGGTTCTACCATTGGACCTAATATTTTTTGATGAGTCTCTTAAGATCAAAATAGGCAAAATTTATATTAAATTTAATGGTTAGAACCCATAAGGGGTTCTACCAATGGAGATGGTCTTAGGGCAACCATCCAGTCACTAGGAAGTAGTAACGTTCGACTATTTATTTCTTTTTGTGGGATAAAAACAGAGTCAGTAAGCAGTCCATTGTGAGCTCCGCCAAAACAAAACACAAAAACTTATACAATTGTTTGTATATACATGCATACATATATATATATATATATATATAAACAGTTGTATCTAATTTTAAAATAATTAAAGAGATCAAACACAACTTTAAACTACAATCGAAAACGAACCAAAGTTGATCCATTTTTAGATTCGAACTTACTTAAGCAGCTTATTTTAGAAAAATCTAAGCTGTAATGAAACTGAAAATTGGATTAGACATCCTTAACCCAACCCTCTAGAGGCTGCTTTATTTAACTTTAGATCCATGCATGATGTTTACATTAAAAAAAATCTACAAAAATTCTACAAATATCAATGCACGATTATTCATATATTATCAATGAATAGCAAAGAGCCAATTTATCAAAGTTAGCAACTTAACCACCTCTGAAACATGATAGAGCTTTCCTCTGGTCTATATTCTACTGTATGCCCACCTCCCTGTAAATTAAAATCAAATCTTAAAACCTTTTCCTATGCAAAGTTAAGGAAAATATTTGTACAGATGCAATGGAAAGAAAAGACTTGCTTTGACAGTGAGTGGCAAATGTCATCTTATTGGCATAAGTTTGAGTGTATCCAGTAACTTGATCGTTAATCATCCATGGTTTCCAATATCAATAATGGAATAGTTAAGAGATCTTATCCATGCTTGTGTTGAGATGCAAGGCACCACCATGTCATGATCGCCGCTGTTCACCGAATGAGATCTCAACAAGTTTTATATAAACTTTGTATAACAATATCATAAAGTTGAAGATCCAGTACCTATAGATGAGAGATCGATAACTTTGATGCTATTATTCATATGGTATGGTACACTGCTTTTAATGTCTGAATAATAATAATTTGTATACACCATGAGTAGAACATCGTACCCATTTTCCCTGAAATCATATTGAAGGAGTTTACGCAATCAAGCATTTAAATTGATAATTTCTATTAAAACGACAAATTCTATGATATCCAATCATGAATTATAAAAAGTTTACTGAAATTAGGATTATATATTGGTTATAATGTTTATATTTTTTTCATAAAATCTAGAGCTAATATTGATATGTGATTTGAATGGTTATAATGTTTATATTTTTTTAATAAAATCTAGAGCTATTATTTATATGATGATTTGAAAAATACTTTCAAATTAACCGCTATTAGAAATACTTATAAGAATTATGTTTCTAATAACTTTATTGTTTTAAATTATTTTTAGTTAAAAATACAAAGATCCAACGTCTATAATTTTAAATAATATTTTTAAAAATTTTGATAACAAATTAAAATTTTTTTTAAGTTCATCCAAAAGTATTTTTTTAATACCAAATTCAAAACATTAGAGTTTGGCATTATCTCTTTAATTAGCACAAAAAGTTAGGGGTGGGCGTACGGTTTTTCGGTTTGGTTCGGTTCAGTTTTTCTGTTTTACGGTTTTACAAAAATTGAAACCATATAGAAACCGTATGTAATTCGGTTTGGTTATGGTTTGGTTTTTTCGGTTTACCAGTTTTATAAAAAAATAAACCCATATGAAAACCATATGTGATTCTGTTCGGTTCGCTTTGGTTCCGGTTTTTAAGTTATTCCATGTTTTTACAAAAAAAATGTTGCTGCATAAAGTTTGCTTTCCTTTTTTTACCAGGATTATATTTTTTGACTCGAATCTACCATCTAATAGATGATCAGTTGAGATAAAGAGATAATAGAACAAAGAGAAAAAAAAAAAGTTGAAAACCTGGAAGTTTGTGTTGGAAGGGAGGAGAACCATGTAGGGGAAGAAAAACACGAACATAATCCACAAACGGGTTTGTAATTTGTAATTTTATAATATAAATTTACTTTTTACTTAAGTTTTAGGGTTGCAAATTACTAAGACTTTAATAATTACAAAATATAAACCCAATAAAAAAACATTAAGGTAAAGGTTTAATTGTATAGATTAAACAAATATATATATATATATATAATTATTTGAATTTTTATTAAAAACCAAAATAACCATTCGGTTTTATGGTTTTTAACCAAATCAAATCTAAACCGAAAACTTAATAAGAATGACAACCAAATGGATTTTTAGACTAAACTATAACCAAACCAAATCACTTATTTCGGTTTGGTTCGGTTCGGTTTTCGGGTTATGGTTTTTTTGTCCACCCCTACTAGAAGCGGTACATAAAACCAAAACTTTTTATGTATCATCTACCCTTACCGCATGAAGTGCTTTGCACACGCTCTCGTCATTGGCCCAACAGATATCAAATCTATATTATGTAACTACAGGTGGGTGAAAAAAAATTAATCTTGCGTTAATATTTCTATCGCAATGGTTTAGTTTTTCATTACATTTCCAACATATATATGTGATAAAAACATAGCAAAGAAGAAGGGCAAGAAGATGGATTTGCTTACATAGCAATCAGTAGATGGTACCGTAAGGTTTGCAAGGACAAGTTCTTCAGTGTATCTTCTTGGGGACGATGCAATTTTGCAAAGTGGTCTTAAAATAAGATTCATATTTATTCTAGAAATGCACTGCAAATTTAACGACAAAAATAAAATAAAAAGAACAAAAATTGAATTCTACTACATAAATTGTTATAATCTTCCATGGTTTTTCTTGATTTAGGAATTAGGAATACCAAATGAGATTAGGCTGACGAACAGTTAACACTATAAATGACCATCCTATACAGGTCCGGTCCGCGTGAGCGGGACTAAGCCATGGCTCAAGGCCACCAATTTCTTTATTTTTTTGATAGGCACATTTTTTTTTTTTTTTAAATCATGGACTTTTAGGACCATAAAATTGAAGAACAAAGCCCATGTTGTTTTTTAGAATAATATTTTCAATTTAGAAATTTTATGGTTTGTGTCACACTGTCACGTAAGTATCTATGTAGGGCAACAAAATATGAGAAATAATTTTTGCTTCTCCTATAATTTTTGCTTCTCCTTTTTTTTTCTTTGGTTATTCACCTCCATTAATGTGGCATACTTGGTACCTCGTAGAGTTCATCAGAGATCAAAGCCATTCCATGAGCAAATTCGGCATTAGTAAACGAAGTCTCAAACCTCCAAAGACTGAAGGCTGAGATCAGATGATATAAAAGAGCCCCAAAAGATTAGTAAGTTACAAAATTGTCACTCGAATCATTAGCAAACGTCTACATTTGTTCAACTTCGACAGAAAAGCCACATTTGCAGCGTTTCGTTTTCACAGAGGTTTCCTCATCAAAGGTTTCTTGCTTATCGAGAAATACATGTTCATGACTTTCATCTTCGTTACGAGACTTTCTTACTCGTGACCTTCCTCCACTCTTAGTCACTCTCTGCTTTTCAGGTGATTTCACATTCTCCGCCTTAACGACGGTCACTGAATTCACTTCCAAACTCTTCGTTTCGACAATGTTAGAGTTATTAGCGTAACTCTCCTCTTCTTCTCTCTTTTCTTGTTCTTCTGCATATGCCTAACCAAAACCAAAAAAAGTGAGATAAAACCAAAGGATCCATATTCAAGATATGGAATTCTCTGTGTTTCAGATTGTAAGTTATGGAGACTGTACCTCGAGGGTTGTGTCTTTGAACTCGGTACAAACCACAATACCTTCAAAAATAGGAGTAGCACGTCCACTTCTGTACTCGAAACCAACCATGGCAGGTGCATAATCTTTTGTTCTAAGAGTCTGCACACAGGTTCGAGGATATAATGGATGAACATTGCAAAATGAACATTCGATTATTCATATATTATCAATGAATAGCATAGAGCCAATTTATAAAAGTTAGCCACCTAACCACCTCTGAAACATGATAGAGCTTTCCTCTGGTCTATATTATGCTGTATGCCCACCTCCCTGTAAATTAAAATCAAATATTAAAACCTTTTCCTATGCAAAGTTAAGGAAAAGATTTGTACAGATGCAATGGAAAGAAAAGACTTGCTTTGACAGTGGCAAGTGTCATCTTATTGGCATAAGTTTGAGTGTATCCAGTAATTTGATCGTTAATCATCCATGGCTTCCAATCATCAATAATGGAGTAGCTAAGAGATCTTATCCATGCTTGTGTTGAGATAAAAATATGCTCACGTTGTTGCTTTTCGTGTGGTACTTGGTGCCAGCAGTTTATTTATAATCTTCTCAAGCTAGTATATGAGTCTCTTTTCGAGTATTCTTGCATAGACCTATAGAGCTTGCACCTTTTCAATCATAGATACTTAAATGTTTCCCTTCAGGACATGGTCTGTGATACATTCTTGAAAATAGTACTAAAGTGCAAGCGAAAATTTGTTATAGTACAGGTATATATTGCTATATTAAATCCACCTTTAATATTTCCAATTTCTCTTCTGAATGAGACCTTACTTACAGTTCTTTACGCTTTCAAGGTTGGAGACACTGAACCATTTGTATCTGAATTTCTATCAGGCCTTGCAACAACTGTTCAAGATGTTGAGCCTCATCAAATTCACTCATTTTATGAATCAGTAAGTTTTCCAGAGATGCGTTTCTCGCGTGCCAACCAGAACTATTTTTTGCTGTTGTGATTTTATTGTTCCTCTTTCTCCAGGTTGGTAATATGATCCAAGCAGAATCAGATCCTCAGAAGAGAGATGAATATCTCCAGAGTTTGATGGCACTCCCAAACCAGGTACGTTAATTAAAAATGTGGCTGTTAAGCTTTGTTTACATCTCTAGCTAAAACTGTTCCCCTATATAATGTAGAAATGGGCAGAAATCATAGGACAGGCACGTCAAAGTGTAGAATTCCTCAAGGATCATGGTGTGATACGTACAGTGCTTAACATCCTACAGGTCTGATTTCTTACCTATTCCTCACAGTGCATTATTATTTCATTACGTGAATTCATGTCATTATATTAGCCGAGTCTGTGCATCTGTGAGTGTTTAGATAATTGTTGATTTGATTGCAAGGTCTAACTATTAACATGTGTTTTATTCTGCAGACTAATACTAGTGCTGCTACTTCACTGGGAACATACTTCTTACCCCAAATTTCCTTGATCTTCTTGGATATGTTGAATGTATACAGGTATATCCATGATAAATCCTTATAGCGTTAATAGTTATAGTACTCTTTCTCTAGTTCTTTTACTTGGATGTTCATTTTAATTTTTGCCATGGTTGCACCAGAACGTACAGTGAGCTTGTGTCAACCAACATTACTGAGGGGGGACCATATGCTTCCAAGACTTCTTTTGTGTAACTCTTTAAGGTTTGGATGGGTTTATGCACAAAAGACAGTTCTAGATGCGCCTCTGTTTGAAAAATTGGAATAATTTATATTGAAATACTTTGCTATACAGATCTGTTAAGAGATGAAACCCTTAAAGCTGATTGAAACCTTTTTAGACAAAGCTGAAGACCAACCACACACAGGGAAACAATTTGTGCCGACAAGTATGTGTACCTTCTGCATCTTTCTGGATGTTCACCATGCTGCAAGATTTTATTTTGAATTTTTCTTTCAGGTACAAGGCGACAATGTTAGAAGACGTGCCTCACATATTTGAAGCTGTTTTCCAGTGTACATTGGAGGTAAAAGATTTTATAGAATGTGTATTTGATGGGCTGAATAAATTAACATGGAGGTCTTACTTATGCTTTGTATACGTTATTGACACTTTTCATTCACTCTTCTGCAGATGATAACTAAGAACTTCGAAGATTATCCAGAACACCGCCTCAAGTTTTTCTCATTACTCCGTGCTATTGCTACATTTTGTTTCCCTGCCTTAAGTTATCAAGTCAGGTTGGTGAATATGTTTTCGCATATGTTTTGCTTTTACAGTTTTTCATGGTTATTCCGCTTCTCAAATCTGATATTGAATATCAATAAATATACAGGTCACACAATTTGTGAATGGACTTTACGAGTCTAGAAATGACCCGTCTGGATTTAAGAATAATATTCGTGACTTCCTTGTACAGTCTAAGGAGTTTTCCGCTCAGGTAATTAACTTGTCTTTCGTAAAGCTATTCACATTTGTTTTAAGAACTCAAAACCCGCAGGTGAATTCCTCTACTCAAAACCCTCTTTTCTCTTTTCTTTGTCTGTAATCTACATCTCCGTTGATATACTATTCCAGTGGATGAAGGTGCGAGACTTAACATGATGTTAGTGGACATGCTTTTCTGGGCAATGACAGTGGACTCTCTTTGTGGAATAGGTAATCCACCAAATTTTCTGATACTCTAAAAAAAAGGATGGAACAAGACCCCAACTTCTCCCGTTGGAAGAGAAAGGTTTGATCTCTGGTAGCTACTGTTTTTGGGATTGTTGTTAACTTGGTTGCTTTTTATGATCGGAGTATAACATCAGACAATCTTAATTTTTTTAAGGTATATTGCTTAAATATTTTACCGCCAACAATGATTTCTTCCAAGTTCAGGATGAAATTTTTAACATCGAGCCATACTCTCGCAGGCTTAAATCATAATCACAATCTAATTTATTGATGTTCAAAGACAAAGAGTGAACCCTTGAGATTGGCGCAGAAATTAGTCCTCAGAATCAGCAAGAGTATCGGCTAACTTCCGCTTGCCAAGACGTTGTGAGCTTCCGCTAGGCTTTGCTCCATCGAATAGGCTTGTCAAAAACAAGGCTGACCTTTGAGTTTGTGATAAAAGAATCCTAAAATGTGATGACATATACAAACCTTGGAAACAATTAACCATGTCTTCGATGATGTTTTTTGAGAGTACAACCAAATTTGATGGTGAAGGATTTTCATATACCCACAAGATAATGTCAAATAACATGAAATAAGCTCTCTCATGTTTATTCCCTGTAAAGTAAATCAACGGAGATCTAGATTACAGACATGTGTAAGTGAGAAAAAAAAATAAAAGAGAAAGGAATTAACCTTGGGGAAAGAAGGTGATTTTGATTCCAGCATCCGAATAGTTACGTTGCAATTCATCAGAGAACGTATTCTTATCAACGTAAGCCTGGATCGACACCTCCGCAAGACAACCCTGCTTCTTAATAGCTTCCTTTATATTCTGATAAATCGAAGCAGGATCCAGACCATTTGGGATTGGGTAATCCTCGACGTCCCAAAACACATATGTGTTAGTATCTGCGAACGGAGAACGAATAAACAATTACGAGAGGTAAAACGATACATTCAGATCCTTACTATGACAGATTGACGATTAGATACGCTACTTTACCATGACAGATCGATCATATGAATTCTAATACAAACAACGAGATACAGATAAAGAGACATCTTAATTACTTGAGTATATTTTGAACGGACAATAACGTTCAAAATCACACATCATTTCGTCGTCGGACTGCGGTATGGCTTCGTCGTCGGACTGCGGCATGGCTTCGTCGTCGGACTGCGGCATGGGTAGATTTGTGAGTATCTAAATATAAAGGCTGGAGAGTAGAGAGTATCTCAATGGGCTGGGCTGGGCCTGGCAGATTATTACTGCAAAATGGCCGAGAAGAAGAATCTTAATATCAAAAATGAGCAAAATCACACAAGTGTTTGTTTGGAAGGCTATGATTTTTTCTCATCCATCATAGCAACTCTTGAAATAAAAATAAATAAATCTTGGACTTAGTGTTGGAGAAACATGACTATCAATTTAATTCTTCATCCATCTTTGTCAGATTCTCTCTGTTGGGGACCTTACAATTACTTCTCTCACACCAATCTTCTTGTTTCTATTTTTTAGATTTTCAGCACATATTATATACCAAGTTTGCCGAGAAAAGTTTTATGGCTCATGATCAAGGTATTGAGGATGAAATGGAGAAAAATGTAGACATTCAAAGATGATCTGTTTAATTGATTTCTCATATGATCCGCATTGTGTACAAGTTGTTTACATTACAAATCCAATTAGATGCACTCTTCCTTCATATGTCGATAATCTAAATAGATGGAGACGTTACATAGCGACACTCTCATTAGATAAACAAGCAATACTGGACACATTTGTTAGTCCGACCGATCCCCATTAATGGTTTGTCTAGACTTTGTTTAATACCATTAGAGGAAGACTATATTTCAAATAAACTATATATAAAACGACTATTACAATATATGTATTATACTAAAATACGGCTTGTACAGCTGTATATACTATGCATGGTTAAGAGCTAACCACCAACGTTTTTAATTAACCCATATCCCAAGAAACTTTTAATTAACGAAATCCCTATGGATAACGATCCAACTCAGATAAAATAAAAGAACCCAGCCCAGGTAAATTCAATACCCGACTAGGGTCCGAGCCAACATGCAATTCTTTCGCCAAGTCATTTCCAGAAAAATCCACGGCTACGAAGCTTTTAATCCAACCTTTGGAACTAAAAAGTTGGATAACGCAAACAGGTAGTTAAGGAGACATATCCTTGTTCTTGACATAATCCATATTGTCTAGTTTTGGACGGAAACATAATGATTCATTCAATCTTTAAGTAGTTATCTACCCTTTAAATTCAGATCTAATTTTTCTGGTTTTCTAGTTCATAATACAGACTGAATATAATAATGCTGCGCAGTACGTCAGTATGCAGGCAACTAATAATTTTTTTTTTCTTCCTCAGAGAAGAATATATACTTTTAAATCTACTGCTTACCTCTTTCAAAAATTTTCCTATCCAATCACTCGTAGCTCTTACGTTTCACACCAAAAAAAAAAAAATTAGTGATGTAATTAACAAAATCCCAACCAAAAATGATAAACTTATTTTGTAGAGAGACGATTTGCTTCGAAACTTTTGGTTGGTACAACCATAGTTTGATATAATGTTCATTTGAAATTTTTAGAAATGAGGTTGGTTTCCAATTCTCATATTGCTATCTTGTTGATGATGATCCAAGGACTTTTGATGAGGCTATGAAGTCTCAAGATGTTTCTCAAATGGAGATATAGTATCCCAATATACTTCCTTGTTAATATTAGTATGATAAAAACTACACAAATGGAGATATAATATTAAATATCTATTTAATTGGGTTAAAAGTTATGTTTACGATTATGTGATTTTCTTATTATATGAAGTTGAACGCGTTCAACGTGAGTGTGACACGTGTCAAAAAGATAACTCATTAAATTTCGACACGTGTAATTGCTAATTTAGATTGTGACACGTGTCAATTGTAATTTAGAAGTTTAAAGAAAAATGAAAAGTAATGTTTCCATCAAAAAAGAACAAAAATACCAATAGAACAAAAATAAAAAATAACAGAAAAATATAAAATTGATATTTCAGTGTTACCTAAAATATCAAAATAGTAGAAAAGATAACTTTCTGATAATTTTCTATATAAAATTGATAGTTTCGAGTTTTAACAAAAATATCAATAACACAAAAGACAACTTTTCGATTATGTTAATTTTTTAATTTAATATTACAGTAGTTTGGTTATAAATACAATAATTTAAACTCTCAACAATTCATCTTCTCAATTATCTTTTTGTTATCTTTACTCTTCATATTAAATTCAATAAAAATTAATTCATGAGTTTGTGTTATAGTCGTACTATAGTATGCGTTCTTCGAAAATGAGAAGTAAGAAATATTAAAGCAAGTAATATATTCCTAGGAATTGAGTTATTATTAGTTGATGAAAATAAATTATTTTATATTAGTGTTTAGTTTACTTGATTTTTGTGGAAAATACTATTTAAAATTATTTACTTAATTTAAAGTTTATTTTGTTATTCACAGGAAAATACAAATCAAGGTTTTGTGCATCATTCTCTTTTTCAAAAATTTGACGATTGGTATATTTATAAAATATAATTTTAATATATATTTTGATAAAATATATTTTCATATAAATTTAGATAAAATATAATATAATATTATCTTTCGGTGCTATAGCACCAGGTAAAATACTAGAAGAATAATAAAATTTACTAGGTAATTCCCGTGTTATACGCGGTATAAGATATTTATAATATTTTTTAGAAAACTGATAAATTAAATAAAAATTTCTAAATATTTTAATAGTATATTATTGTATAAATAATAGAAATCTATAATTTAGGATACTATAAAATCAGCTATAATTTTATGGAATATTTACTTACTTGATTTTCTATAAATAAATAAATCTAATTTAGGTAAGATTGTAATCTTTAAAATAAAGACATTTTATTATATATGATTGATCTAATGTCATATTATGTAATTAGTTTAGTAATTAATGTCCTGTAAAATATATTCTCTGAAAATCATTCTGGCAAAGACACGTCAGTATGACAGTGTTGTAATATTCCACGTAATCATAAGGTTATTTTGTTAAAATAATTCTCAATTAATTAATACTAGATAATTCCCGCGTTATACGCAAGATAAGATTAAAAAAAATATTTTTTTTAGAAAATTAATGAATTAAATAAATATTTCTAAGTTTTTATTAGTAGTATATTATTGTATAAATAATTGAAAATCTATAATTTAGGATACAATAAAATCTACTATAATTTTATGGAATATTTACTTACTTGATTTTCTATAAATAAATAAATCTACTTTATGTAAGATTATAATCTTTAAAATAAAGACAATTTATTATATATGATTCATCTAATGACATATTATGTAATTAGTTTAGTAATTAATGTCCTGTAAAATATATTCTCTGAAAATCATTCTGGCGACGACACATCAGCATGACAGTGTTGAATATTCCACGTAATTATAAGTTTATTTTGTTAAAATAATTCTTAACTAAATAATACTAGATAATTCCCACGTTATACGGGATAAGATTTAAAAAATATTTTTTAGAAAATTAATAAAATAAATAAACACTAGAATTTATCCCGTGCATAAGCACAGGTTGATATTTTCATAGATGAACATATTAAATTAATATTTTAAAAGTAATCTGGAAACTAAATACAAAAATAAAAACATTAATAACTTTAAATCCTTGGATAATTTTTCATTCTCCTTTTTTTACAAATCTTTGAAATTTTGAGATATGCTCTTTCTTAATTTTTGCTTGAATTTTGTTACCCAGAAAATATAGACACAAATAAACATTAATATTTATCATAATATCATAAATATTACATTATATTAAACAACATTCAAAAAATATTTTTGAGTTCAACATTTAAAGAAGTAAAAAAAAAACTTTGTCTACATATATTATTCCTTCATATTTTCCAAAAATAAATTAGAATCTACATAAAATCTCTTATTTTAGAAAATTAAATCAACATTTAATTTAATTTAATTAGTGTGTTTAATTAAATCAACAAAAAATTTATGAACTTTATTTTTAACTACTTTTCAAAAAAAAACAATTAATTAATTAAAACGAAAATTATAATATAGAAAAAAAGTTAAAAATAATCTCTCAACATAAATTCTTCCTTTAAATTTTCCAAAAAAAAATCACAATTTACATAAAACCTCTTATTTTTTGAAAATTAAATCAACATTTAATTTAATTTAACAATTGTATTTAATTAAATAAACAAAATCTTTATAAAATCTATTTTTAACTACTTTTCAAAAAAATTTAAAATTAATTAATTAATTAAAACGAAAATTATCACATAATAACTAATGACTAAAATATCCTTAATGAGAAATTAAAATTTGTTCTTTGAAGTATTGGCAATGTGATATAAATATTTACACTTTATAAGGTTTATTTTATAAATGTACTTCCCAAATAATATATAGGAGATTTCTAAGTTTTTATTAGTAGTATATTATTATATAATAATTGAAATCCATAATTTAGGATACAATAAAATCAGCTATAATTTTATGGAATATTTACTTACTTGATTTTGTATAAATAAATATCTAATTTACGTAAGATTGTAATCTTTAAAATAAAAATAATTTATTATATATGATTGATCTAATGATATATTATATAATTAGTCTAGTAATTAAACATAAAATATATTATCTAAAAATTATTCTGGTGAGGACGTCAGCATGACAATCTTATAATATTTCACATAAACATAAAATTATTTTGTTTAAATAATTTTCAATTAATATATAGGGCATAGGGGATATCGGGGCAGTTTGGTCTCTGCACATTTTAACATTGGGCCAAAATTATAACCGCCTAAAAACTTGCGAACTGAATCTAACCCTAAATTCACAAAGTCTGTTCTCTCATTTTGTTGTCGATAACTCCGTCGAAACAATGCCCAGGATTTTCCCCGTGCCGACCAGAGAAAACTCCTGTAAGATCTATCCCTTGCTAGAAATTGTTTGTCTACATCTCGATAAGATTTCATATGATCGATCTGCGGTAGTAAATGTTGTCTTTAATCTGGATATGATTTCATCTGATTGATCTAATTTATTGTATTTTACGATCCATCTGAGGTTTGGTAAATGTTGATTTGTTCTCCGTTTTATGAAACCTCGCAGATTTGGTACATGGAGAAATACATGTCGTATTGGACATGGAGGATTACCCAAACCTTAGAAGCCTCGAGCCTTATTCGATTTCAGAGAAAATCACATCAGAGATTAGGAATGAGGGTTATCGTGGGTACTTGACCATCTGGGCTTACGCGGATGAGGATACGGTTTCGGATGAATTGCAGCTTGATTATGGCGAAGCCGGAATTTTTATCTGTGCTGGTGAATTCCTTTACTCAAAACCCTCTTTTTCTTTGTATATAAATATATTTTTTGTCTGTAATCTACATCTCCGTTGATATATTATTACAGGGGATGGACGTGCGAGACTTTACAAGATGTTAGTGGACATGCTTTTTTGGGCAAGTTTAGCGGATGAACCATCGAATTTGCTGATACTTTCAAAAAACAAAGAGATGGAACAAGACCCCAACTTCTCCCGTTTTCGTAAAGCTTTGGAAAAGAAAGGTTTCAATGTTGCCTTTGCACTGCCTGATACACTCATTAACTTAGATGGTGGAGGAGACCTAAGCGTAAGCCATAAGGAACGTTGTAAACGTTGTAAATGTTGCCCTAGCACAACCTGATATATTCATAAACTTGTCTACTATCGACTATAGATTCCGCTCTGGTAGCTACTGTTCTTGGGTTTGTTGTTAAAACTTGGGGGCTTTTTATGATCTGAGTATAATATCAGAGTCTTTTGCTTTTATAATGCGTATATGTCTCATCTAGTTGTGTCATATAAACTTTTGTTTTTCATATATGATGCTTACTTCTCCTGGTGTCTTGAATCTCTATCCTTTGCCTTTATTTTTCTCTCAAACGGCCATCTTCACCTCCAATATCCACCTCTTAAAATAATAAGAGCATTTAACAAGTTGATCATAGCCACGTACTGAGATTTTTGGGGCTGATAATATGGACATGGAATGGGGAGATACATCTAATGTATTTGGAAATCCTTATGAAATAATGTGTTATTCAATTATTGATTTTAAAATCATTATCAAAATCATGTGTTATTCAATCATTGATTTTAAAATCTTTATCAAAATCATGTGTTATAGGTTTTATGATTTACAAATACTATTTAAAATCACCCTTTATTCAATATTAAAGATTTGAATATGGATTTGATTTCATATTGTATTTGAATATGAATTTGATTTCATATTGGGTTTGAAAATCCATTTTACTTAAAAATAGAAAGGTTGAAATCCGTAGTCTCAACCATGTTATTTTGGTGGATTTGCAAAAAAAGTAATATATTATTATTTTAAAAAACCAAGATCCAAAGCACTTGATATTAGAAAACAAAGAAAAATAATTAATCCAACCTAGTACTTTATAACATTACGCTTAATCCAACCATAACGCTCATCAGTAGACATACTAACAGAGACTTCTTTCATCCCTAATTAGTGAATCACTTTAACCGCATCGTAACGAAACACTTCCAAATTAGTGACTTCTTTGATAGCTTCCCATACGTTTTTCTGATCTTCGTCGACATCTATAGAAACATCTTCTATAGAACTTGTTTTTTTCTTGTAATTCAACATGTTCGAGCATCAATACCATCCCTTAATCCAATAGCATTCCCACCACTTGCTATATTGTCTTCAAATATCACCTTGAGATCATCAAGATCTAGTGACATACATCATAATGTAGTGACTTAAATTATTATTGTATTTCAGAAAGTTTTTATATAGTAGATTGTGGATTTCCAAATCGTCGAAACTTTTTAGCTCCTTATCGTGGTGTCATATATCATCTACAAGAATTTTCTGGTCAAAATTCAGAAATAGCGGATGAAAAAGAGTTGTTTAACCTCTGTCATGCATCCTTAAGGAACATAGTTGAAAGAATATTTGGTATTTTTAAATCTCGATTTCTAATTTTTAAGTCTCCACCTCCTTTTCCTTATGAGACACAAGCAGAGATTATACTTGCATGTGTTGGTTTACATAATTTTCTTCGAAAATTTTGTCGAACGGATAATTTTCCAGAAGAAAACGAAAGTGCAGAAGAAGTTCTTGAAGAAATTAATTACAATAGTGATGAAGTTCTTACAACCCAAAACCAACAAAGAGAAGATGCTAATCAGTAGAGAGATACAATGTCATCAAATATGTGGAGAAATTCAATTGAGATGTCATAAAGAGGACATCAAAGATTATTTATTATTTTTATATACTATATTTTTATTTAATCATAATGATTATTTTTGAAATCCTTTTACTATGATTTTGAAATCTGTTTTGTATGATTTTGAAATCTCATTTGAAATCCCTTTACTATGATTTTTATTCAACTCAGAAGTTCTATTTTTTAGATTTTCAGCACATATTATATACCAAGTTTGCCGAGAAAAGTTTTAAGGCTCATGATCAAGGTATTGAGGATGAAATGGAGAAAAATGTAGACATTCAAAGATGATCTGTTTAATTGATTTCTCATATGATCCGCATTGTGTACAAGTTGTTTACATTACAAATCCAATTAGATGCACTCTTCCTTCATATGTCGATAATCTAAATAGATGGAGACGTTACATAGCGACACTCTCATTAGATAAACAAGCAATACTGGACACATTAGTTAGTCCGACCGATCCCCATTAATGGTTTGTCTAGACTTTGTTTAATACCATTAGAGGAAGACTATATTTCAAATAAACTATATATAAAACGACTATTACAATATATGTATTATACTAAAATATGGCTTGTACAACTGTATATACTATGCATGGTTAAGAGCTAACCTCCAACGTTTTTAATTAACCCATATCCCAAGAAATTTTTAATTAACGAAATCCCTATGGATAACGATCCAACTCGATAAAATAAAAGAACCCAGCCCAGGTAAATTCAATACCCGACTAGGGTCCGAGCCAACATGCAATTCCTTCGCCAAGTCGTTTCCAGAAAAATCCACGGCTACGAATCTTTTAATCCAACCTTTGGAACTAAAAAGTTGGATAACGCAAACAGATAGTTAAGGAGACATATCCTTGTTCTTGACATAATCCATATTGTCTAGTTTTGGACGGAAACATAATGATTCATTCAATCTTTAAGTAGTTATCTTTTAAATTCAGGTCTAATTTTTTTGGTTTTCTAGTTCATAATACAGACTGAATATAATAATGCTACGCAGTACGTCAGTATGCAGGCAACTAATAATTTTTTTTTTCTTCCTCAGAGAAGAATATATACTTTTAAATATACTGCTTACCTCTTTCAAAAATTTCCCTATCCAATCATTCCTACCTCTTACATTTCACACCAAAAAAATAAAAAAATTAGTGATGTAATTAACAAAATCCCAACCAAAAATGATAAACTTATTTTGTAGAGAGACGATTTGCTTCGAAACTTTTGGTTGGTACAACCATAGTTTGATATAATGTTCATTCGAAATTTTTAGAAATGAGGTTGGTTTCCAATTCTCATATTGCTATCTTGTTGATGATGATCCAAGGACTTTTGATGAGGCTATGAAGTCTCAAGATGTTTCTCAAATGGAGATATAGTATCCCAGTATACTTCTTTGTTAATATTAGTATGATAAAAACTACACAAATGGAGATATAGTATTAAATATCTATTTAATTGGTTAAAAGTTATGTTTACGATTATGTGATTATCTTATTATATAAAGTTGAACGCGTTGCGTGAGTGTAGCGTGTCAAAGGATAACTTTCGACTATGTATTTTTAATTTAGATGTCATTGTAATTTAGAAGTTTAAAGAAAAATGAAAAGATAATTGTTTCATCAAAAAAGAATAAAAATGCCAATAGAACAAAAATAAAAAATAACAGAAAAATATAAAATTGATAATTTTCAGTGTTACCTAAAATATCAAAATAGCAGAAAAGACAACTTTCTGATAATTTTCTATATAATTGATAATTTCGAGTTTTAACAAAAATATCAATAACAAAAAAGATAACTTTTCGATTATGTTAATTTTTTAATTTACTATTACAGTAGTTTGGTTATAAATACAATAATTTAAACTCTCAACAATTCATCTTCTCAATCATCTTTTTGTTTTCTTTACTCTTTATATTAAATTCAATAAAAATGAATTCATGAGTTTGTCTTATAGTCGTACTATAGTATGCGTTTTTCAAAAATGAGAAGTAAGAAATATTAAAGCAAGTAATATATTTCTAGGAATTGAGTTATTATTAGTTGATAAAAATAAATTATTTTATATTAGTGTTTAGTTTACTTGATTTTTGTGGAAAATACTATTTAAAATTATTTACTTAATTTAAAGTTTATTTTGTTATTCACAGGAAAATACAAATCAAGGTTTTATGCATCATTCTCTTTTTCAAAAATTTGACGATCGGTATATTTATAAAATATAATTTTAATATATATTTTGATAAAATATATTTTCATATAAATTTAGATAAAATATAATATAATATTATCTTTCGGTGCTATAACACCAGGTAAAATACTAGTAGAATAATAAAATTATTAGGTAATTCCCGTGTTATACGCGGTATAAGATATTTGTAATATTTTTTAGAAAACTGATAAATTAAATAAATATTTATAAATATTTTAATAGTATATTATTGTATAAATAATAGAAATCAATAATCTAGGATATTATAAAATCAGTTATAATTTTATGAAATATTTACTTACTTGATTTTCTATAAATAAATAAATCTAATTTAAAAAAGATTGTAATCTTTAAAATAAAGACACTTTATTATATATGATTGATCTAATGACATATTATAATTAGTTTAGTAATTAATATCCTGTAAAATATATTCTCTGAAAATAATTCTCGCAAAGACACGTCAGTATGACAGTGTTGTAATATTCCACGTAATCATAGTTATTTTGTTAAAATAATTCTCAATTAATTAATACTAGATAATTCCCGCGTTATACGCGAGATAAGCTTTTAAATTTTTTTTTTTGAAAATTAATAAATTAATTAAACATTTCTAAGTTTTTGTTAGTAGTATATTATTGTATAAATAATTGAAATCTATAATTTAGGATACAATAAAATCAGCTATAATTTTATGGAATATTTACTTACTTGATTTTCTATAAATAAATAAATCTAATTTATGTAAGATTGTAATCTTTAAAATAAAGATAATTTATTATATATGATTGATCTAATGACATATTATATAATTAGTCGAGTAATTAATATCCTATAAAATATATTATCTAAAAATCATTCTGGCGACGACACGTAAGCATGATAGCGAGAACGTCAAAGAATGCTTTAGATTCCTGGGCTTATCGCTCCTAATGAGATTCAAGACGAGATGGTGGACTCGTGAAATTAAGAAGGCTGCAACAAGAAGAAATTTCCTGTGTTCAGTGGACCGGATTTTTTGTAATTGTAGGTTTTGAAAACAGGAAAGGGTTGAGGAGATGTTAATTTCCCCAACTATATCTCTGCTTGCCTTTTTCCAAGCCCTTCTCAATTCGATTTTGAGAATTCCATATTGGAATAGCTAAGAAAACAGAGATCTTTTTGCGGATATATTAGTGTATTGTTTGATTAATTAATTGGGTTTAATGTAGATTTAAAGAACATTATGGCTCTTTTCTCTTTTCTTTGTCTGTAATCTACATCTCCGTTGATATACTATTCCAGTGGATGAAGGTGCGAGAGTTAACATGATGTTAGTGGACATGCTTTTCTGGGCAATGACAGTGGACTCTCTTTGTGGAATAGGTAATCCATCAAATTTTCTGATACTCTAAAAAAAAGGATGGAACAAGGTTTGATCTCTTGTAGCTACTGTTTTTGGGATTGTTGTTAACTTGGGTGCTTTTTATGATCGGAGTATAACATCGGACAATCTTAATTTTTTTAAGGTATATTGCTTAAATATTTTACCACCAACAATGATTTCTTCCAAGTTCAGGATGAAATTTTTAACATCGAGCCATACTCTCGCAGGCTTAAATCATAATCACAATCTAATTTATAGATGTTCAAAGACAAAGAGTGCATGTGGTAACCCTTGAGATTGGCCCAGAAATTAGTCCTCAGAATCAGCAAGAGTATCGGCTAACTTCCGCTTGCCAAGAGGTTGTGAGCTTCCGCTAGGCTTTGCTCCATCGAATAGGCTTGTCAAAAACAAGGCTGACCTTTGAGTTTGTGATAAAAGAACACTAAATTGGCTCTCGTACAAACTTTCAAAACAGACAACCATGTCTAATCCGATAATGTTTTTTGAGAGTACAATCAAATTTGATGGTGAAGGATTTTCATATGCCCACAGCATAACGTCAAATAACATGAGATAAGCTCTCTCATATTTATGACCTGTAAAGTAAACCAACGGAGATCCAGATTACAGAAAAATAAAATAAAAGAGAGAGTTAAAGGAGGGTTAAAAGTAAAGGAATTAACCTTGGGGAAAGAAGGTGATTTTGATTCCAGCATCCGAATAGTTACGTTGCAATTCATCAGAGAGCGTATTCTTATCAACGTAAGCCTGGACTGACACCTCCTCAAGACAACCCTGCTTCTTAATAGCTTCCTTTATATTCTGATAAATCGAAGCAGGATCCATACCATTTGGGATTGGGTAATCCTCGACATCCCAAAACACATATGTGTTAGCGTCTGCGAACGGAGAACGAATAAACAATTCAGATCCTTACTATGACAGAATGACGAGATTAGATACGCTACTTTGCCATGACAGATCGATCATATGAAATCTAATACAAATCATAGACAAACAAAGAGATACAGATAAAGAGACATCTTAATTACTTGTGTATATGTTGAACGGATAACGACGTTCAAAACCACGCATGATTTCGTCGGAGGATTTCAGCACGGTTTCGTCGGAGGACTGCAGCACGGTTTCGTCGGAGGACTTCGGCATGGTTACGTCGGAGGACTGCGGTATGGTTTTCCTCGGAGGAATGCGGATGAGGAGAGACTTTGTAAATTAGGGTTAGATTTGCGAGTATCTAAATATAAAGGCTGGAGATTAGAGAGTATCTCATTGGGCTGGGCTGGGCCTGGCAGCTTATTACTGCAAAATGACCAAGACGAAGAATCTTATATCAAAAATGAGCAAAATCACACGTGTGTTTGAAAGGCTGTGATTTTTTTTTTCTCAATAGCAACTCTTGAAAATAAATAATCTTGGACTTAGTGTTGGAGAAACATGACAATCAATTTAATTCTTCATCCATCTTTGTCAGATTCTCTCTGTTGGGGACCTCACAATTACTTCTCTCACACTAATCTTCTTGTTTCTGGTTTTTTAGATTTTTAGCATATATTATATACCGAGTTTCCCGAGAAAACGTTTAAGGCTCAAGGTATTGGGGATCAAATGTAGACATTCAAAGATAATCTAAAAGATAATTTAATTTTGATTCCTCCTATTATCCGCATTGTGTACAAGTTGTTTACATTACAAATCCAATTAGATGCACTCTTACGTCATATGTCGATAATCTAAAATAGATGGAGATGTTACATAGCGACACTTTCACTAGATAAATAAGCAATACTGGACACATTTGTTAGTCCGACCGATCCCCATTAATGGTTTGTCTAGACTTTGTTTAATACCATTAGAGAAGACTATATTTCAAATAAACTATATAAAACGACTTTAACAATATATGTATTATACTAAAATACGGCTTGTACAGCTGTATATACTATGCATGGTTATGAGCTAACCACCAACATTTTTAATTAACCCATACCCCAATCCTTTATATATTAATTGAGAATCATTTTAACAAAACAACGTTATGTTTACATGGAATATTATAACCATCTCATGCTTACATGTCAACACCTCATTAACTTTCAAAAATATATATATAAATGTTTCGTTTACTATAGAAATTACATTGTACTGCCATTATACATTATTTGACATATTTTAGGTAACGTATGTATATGGTATAACTAAGAAGATTTAATTATTTATTTAAAAATATAGAAACATAATTCATAATCGAAAATTAGCGACATTGAAAAATAAATATATAATAACTGTTTATCAAAAATATAATAACGTTGCATATATAATAAAAGAAATTTAAATATTTATTTAAAAATATAAAAACGTAATTCTTAATAAAACAAATTAGAAACATTTAAAATATATATATATATATATATATAACAATTAAAATTTTATTATAATGTTCCATATATAATAAAGGATATTTAAATATTTATTTAAAAATAGAAAAACGTTTGCTGTCTTTTTAAAATATAAGGCACAACGTCAATAAAGACTAAAATATAATATAATTTAGTAAAATAAAGACTAAAATTTGGTTAAATAAAATAGAAAGTGCACAACGTCATTAACTTTACATGTAAATAATTCCAAATTATATTTAAACAACCTTTATGAAAAGATGTTATTGGAATTATTCTTAATTATACCATGCAATGTGTAATTGGAAGATTGCCAATTTATGAAATATTTAAACGAATTTATGAAAAAGGTGTTATTGGAATTATTCTCAACTATATCTTGTAATGTGTGATTGGAAGATTTCTAATTTATGAAATATTTAAATGAATTTATGAAAAAAGTGTTATTGGAAGATTCACAATTATATTTGCAATGTGTAATTGGAAGATTGCCAATTTAAAGTAAGAAAGTTACAAATTTAACGAAACTATAAACTCAATGCTTCAACCAAAAGTAAGGAAGTTACACATTGCAATACGAAATCAAACGATGAAAAAGGTACGAGAGAAAAAGAGATACAAAGTAAGCCATTACAAAAACAACAAAAGATACATATTATCGTATTCAAAATATATTTTATGTAAAAAAAAATTGAGTTCTAAAGTATATATTTGTTTGTTGCGCGGGTCATGTGAAAATTAACTCCTTACACATGCATAAAACTATTGATTTCATTCCAACATTTGGAACTAAAAAGTTGGATAACGCAAACAAGTAGTTAAGGAGACATATCCTTGTTCTTGATGCAATCCATATTGTCTTGGACGGAAACATAATGATTCATTTAATCTTTAAGTAGTTATCTTTTAAATTCACATATTAATTGGTCTAATTTTTCCGGTTTTCTAGTTCATAATACATACCGAATATAATAATGTTATGCTGTACGTCACTATGCAGACATTTTTTTTTCTTCCTCACATAAAAATATATAAAATCTATTTGCTTACTTCTTTCAAAAGTTTTCCTATCCAATCACTCGTATCTCTTACATTTCACACCAAAAAAAAAGAAACTAGTGATGTGACTGACAAAATCTTAACTAAAAAAAGATAAAGTTATTTTGTAGAGATACGATTTGCATCGAAACTTTTGGTTGGTAAAACCATAGTTTGATATAATGTTCATTCGAAATTTTTGGAAACGAGGTTGGTTTCAAATTCTCATATTGGTGTCTTTCGATCCGAAGACTTTTGATGAGGCTATGAAGGCTCAAGATGTTTCACAATGGAGATATAGTATCCCAATATACTTCCGTGTTAATATTAGTAGGATAAAAACTAGACAAATGGAGATATAGTATATTGGGGCAGTTTGATCTCTGCACATTTCAACATTGGGCCAAAATTATAACCGCCTAAAAACTTGCGAACTGAATCTAACCCTAAATTCACAAAGTCTGTTCTCTCATTTTGTTGTCGATAACTCCGTCGAAACAATGCCCAGGATTTTCCCCGTGCCGACCAGAGAAACCTCCTGTAAGTTCTATCCCTTGCTAGAAATTGTTTGTCTACATCTCGATAAGATTTCATATGATCGATCTGCGGTAGTAAATGTTGTCTTTAATCTGGATATGATTTCATCTGATTGATCTAATTTATTGTATTTTACGATCCATCTGAGGTTTGGTAAATGTTGATTTGTTCTCCGTTTTATGAAACCTCGCAGATTTGGTACATGGAGAAATACATGTCGTATTGGACATGGAGGATTACCCAAACCTTAGAAGCCTCGAGCCTTATTCGATTTCAGAGAAAATCACATCAGAGATTAGGAATGAGGGTTATCGTGGGTACTTGACCATCTGGGCTTACGCTGATGAGGATACGGTTTCAGATGAATTAATTGATGCTTATAGCGAAGCCGGAATTGCAATCTTTGCAGGTGAATTCCTTTACTCGAAACCCTCTTTTTCTTTGTAAATATATTTGTTTGTAATCTACATCTCCATTGATATATTATTCCAGGGGCTGGAGGTGCGACACTTTACAAGATGTTAGTGGACATGCTTTTTTGGGCAAGTACAGTGGATGAACCATCAAATTTGCTGATAATTTCAAAAAACAAAAAGATGGAACAAGACCCCAGCTTCTCCCGTTTTCGTAAAGCTTTGGAAAAGAAAGGTTTCAATGTTGCCTTTGCACTGCCTGATACACTCATTAACTTAGATGGTGGAGTAGACCTAAGCGTCAGCCATAATCAACGTTGTAAATGTTCCCCTAGCACAGCCTGATATATTCATAAACTTATCTACTATCGACTATAGATTCCACTCTGATAGCTACTGTTCTTGGGATTGTTGTTAAAACTTGGGTGCTTTTTATGATCTGAGTATAATATCAGACATTCTTTTGCTTTTATAATGCGTATATGCCTTATCTAGTAGTGTCATATAAACTTGGTTTTTCATATATGATGCTTGCTTCTCCTGGTGTCTTGAATCTCTATCCACCTCCAATATCCACCTCTTAAAATAATAAGAGCATTTGACATGTTGATGATAGCCACGTACTCAGATTTTGGGGCTGACAATATGGACATGGAATGGGGGAGATGCTGTGTCATAGCTAGAAATATATGTTTCCAACGATAACTATGGCAGATCCCAGAGTCTTGTGGCTTTGGCATTGGAATTATCGGTATGATGATATGACAACCTTCCAATCTTTAATAATCAGCAAATTCATTGCCATTGATCATGTTTCTGTGATACTTGTTTCTCATCTCACTGCTCGCCGGCTAAATTTCACTCCGTTTTCCCATTTCCAGAATATCTCGATTATCAAAACAGTCTAGAATGCAAGGACAGAATTGGATTGAGCCAGACTCGGTGGTAATTCCGCTAGAAGCATATGCGTCTAGCTCCTCATAATCTCCGCATTGCAAATTTCCAGCTTCTCCACTTGTATCAAACACATAGGCTCCTTGTACAATGTGCTGCTGCTTGTTTGTCCACTCCTTTTGTTTTGGTTCTCGTTTGTACTTGAACATCCCAAGTCTTTTTACACTTTCTCTTCTTCTGCGTTTGTTGTAGTTGAACTTGCAGCATATTTGGAGGAAGAGGGTGGAACTCACTGAAATGTTGGGATGAATTTTTTTTCTTAATTTTTTTTTTTATTAATGCCGCCCATGCCAACATACAACTCATGTACCTAAGGTAATGGTTGTTAGAAATATTTTAAGCGTTGATTGTTTAAACCACAAGTTATACGTTTACGTTTACATAACATTTTTAAAAAAATTTGTTAAACCGTTAATTTGTTTGTAAACGTAAACACAAACTCAAACACACAATCAACGCTTTTATTTTTGAAAACCAGCTCTTCATAATTTAAAATAAATATAAACCAATTCTTCGCGCAAATGTGTATTCAATCAAAGACCTTAACGTAATTGTATTCATACGTGTTTACTTCAAAATCGCCTCCTCTTTGATCTGTCCCAAACTCGCTCAAGAACAGAGGAAAGGCTTGTTCCAGAACGAAACCACCGTTACGACGCTCCTTAGCGAACATTTGGCTGCAAAAGTCGTTGACATTGTGTGACTTCCATTGACCAGCACCGTCGGTGAAAGCATACCAATGAAGCTCCACCACAAGTTTTTTCTTGAAGCTAAGATTCACTGGACGATCTTTTAAGAAACTTCGGTCAGCGTCGAAGTTAAGCCCGGAGAGTATGACCAGAACGTCAGGGTTTGATGTATGCACTGCTTCTGCTCCTTTTTGCATGTATCTACAAGTGACACCCAAAAAAAAAAAAATCATTTCCAGTTATCAATAATTAGACAATTATATATTTTTTTTAAAAAACAAAGAGGTTGGTATCAGATTAGTTTATTATTTCTATGCTTCAATTCTTGTTGTTAATTTACGAACATTGGATTCCTATATCAACCGACAAATATATATATATATATATATATATCAATTTTTAGATGTACTTGTACTTAATTATTATTGTGGATTTAAATATTGATAGCGCAAGGGAATATAATCGGTGAAGATCTAGAATAGACAGATAATTATAGATAACTAACGTGCATTAATTTCCTTGGCCTTCAAGCTTCACATGGGCATTGCCGCATTACGATAAAGAAAAAAAAGGAATTTATATACGTACTTGTACCAATTTTTTTGCTGTATGATTGTAGCCTCTTAGTTCATTCCTCAGGCTCATACCGACAACGTTGTTTACGTTCAAAAAGATTGTGGCAATCTTCTTAAGACCCAGCATCCATAGATCCGGGTTGAATTTCGGGTCGCCGAAGAACGTGTCCGGGTCCTTGTTGCTGCAACACCACCCCGGCACGGTCTTGTAGTTGTCAAGTATCACCATCACATCATGCCTCCCAAGACCATGCACCACAGCCTACACAAAGTGTTGCCTTGCGTTAGAAGATAGCATACAGTTAGAACAAGAAGCATGCGAAATATGTTTTTGACATTACAACGATAATCAGATCTGAAAGGAACTGCAAAATGAAATAAAAATGTTTTAGTCATACATTTTTCAGTCACAAATCACTTAATTGTAATCCATGGATTTTTTTTTTATTGGAAATGAATAAAAAAAATTGATGTCTTTTATATTTCACTATGATTATATACCATGTTTTAATAAACGCTAGGCGGTCCTAGGGCGGCGGGTGCGAGACTTGAGCCTAAGCGGAAAATCGGAGATTAATCGGGGATTAGTTTTCAAAGTTTTTTTTTAATATTTTTAGTATTTTTGTAAATTTTATACATGTAATTATATAAATATGTAATTATGTATGTATTTTTACAAATTTTATACTTAGTAATTTAAAAGTTGAAGTTGAGAGAGAGAGAAGAGAGCAATTTCTTTCATTTTTTAACATTACGCAGGCACAACTTATTCCTATATTTGCATAAGTCCAATATAGGCCCAGCCAATAATAACCTAAACCTAATAACCCACCCTCCCTCACACTTTCACTCTTAGTCTCTCACGCAGCCGTACTCTCCCACCCTAAAACACAATTCTCAAACCCTAATCGTCTCAACTCTTCTTCTTCTTCGCCTCGCAGACTTTCATCTCTTCGATCTTCGCCGCCTTGTCTCTGCTTCGCCGCCTCTCGTCTCTAAGGTCATTTTCTTMGCCGCTTTGCCTCCAGCTCGTCTCTTTCTTCGCCGCCGCCTCAGTAGCTTCAACCTCAAAATCACAAAAACTAAAACTTGAAATCAAAACAGAAATGGAAGAAAGAAAACTAACAGAGAAACATGAGGTTACCGATTTGATCGAGGAAAGTAGAAGCAGCTTCGAGAGTGAGTTTTAATCGAGGAAAGAAGGAGAATTTTTTTTTTTTTAGGTTACCGATTATTTGGGCAAATCGGGTTTCCTCCGGAATTAATCGGTCCACGGCGGTATTAGTCGATTGACCGATTATTGCTCTGATTCACCTAAAGTCGACAAGGGTGAGCGACGCCGAGCGCCTAGGCGGTGGATTAATCGGCAAATCGGCCGATATTTCGAACACGGATTATATATCATCTCACTAATGATACCAGATCCTATAAAAGTTTTATTTAAGCAGGTTGTAGTAATCATATAACTAAATTAATGAAAAAGTAGAATCACATGATTAATTATGTATACTTATTATACCTGAAAGGCATTTGATGAGAGGAATATTGATAATGGATGGATTGTGAGTGTAAATTCCTTGAAGCTCATGATCCAATCCATATCTCTCAAATGACTGTTTCACGGTAACATTAAAGGCTAAAGTGTCATTAATCATTAACTCAAGTGGCCAAGTGAGCCTAACACAATTAAAACCCACGTCTTTTATCTTCTTTGATATAGAATCCATTGGCTGGCTGCTCAGCCCCTCGGCCACCACTGGCTCAAGGTGCGAAGGCCAGTTCGTGCAAGCTAGCTTCACGCGGTGGCCTTTCTTGCTTACGATCCATCGTGACTTTGTGGATAGTGGATAATCTGTTGCTAGGGTTAGAGATACTGATGACAAGAGTAAGAACAAAAAGAGACTTAAGGAGAGATTGCTTTCGCCATGCTAATTTCGTAGTGAGATTAAATTAAGTGAGATTTTTACGGAACACTGTGGATAAATATCTTCTTACCACACATTTTGGATAGATATCTATATCTGCATTTAAAAACATGCGGAATATTATCTATCTTGTAATTCTTTTTCTAATTGTTCGAATATATAATTAAGAGGATAAGTCAATAGATCATCTGCCTGAAATGTCGAGCAAATAACTTGGGGTAAAATTCCGTAAAGTTCCGGATCGTTGGGTAATCTCGTTACGTTGTTTATTTGTTTTTCCTCTAATTTTTTTATAACGAACGAAGGGTAATATATGAAGGTTGAAGACAATGAATAGCAAGAACACATAGTATAAAAGTAGAGAAGAAATTATTCGTTCACTTCTAAGTTCTATATATTTCTCGAATCTCTTTATTTTAATATAGGTTTATGCATTATCTCATCAGACGATCGATAATTTTTTCAACATTTATTTTAGGAATTTTTTGTTTGTTTGGTCCAAGATAGTGTGCGTGTATATGGATATAAAAAATTCTCAAAAAATATGCCAATTTATACATGAACTTTTATAGTTGGTCGAATAAGATTTTGTTTAAAAATATTCTCGTTTAATACTCTATTTTGAAAACATTACCGGATTTAAATATGAGACTTTACAAAAAAAAAAAAAAAAAAATCTAAAAATTCCCTTAACCTATCTTTAATAAAAATTAAGAAAATATATAAAGAATTTAAAATTTTTATCTCAACATCTCTCCCTCCAAATATGTCATCTCCCTCCTAGGGAAACTTTTCGTAAACTCTCTGGATAGTGCCTTATTCCGTTCTCTGATTTCCTCAGGAGATCATTAAAGACCCATTCATGCTAAACAGTATCATTTTGGTGTTTGCAAACAAACAGGACATGGTAACACGAGATTTTCTTTTGGTTTTTGCTTGTTTCTCATCTGTGCTTTTTATTCCTCTATTCACTTTTAACCCCTGCTGGATATTTCAGGAGCCATGTCACCGAGAGAAGTATGTGAAGGGTTAGGCTTATTTGATCTCAAGAGCAGGAAATGGCATATACAAGGAACTTGTGCTCTTCGTGGATATGGGTTCTATGATGATTTGGACTGGTTATCATCTACGCTTAAGGATGTTAAAGCCGCTGGATTCACATCTGTTGGCCCCTTATTTTAACTCTCCCAGGTATCAAGAGAACAGAGAACACAGTATGCTAATAACTACAGTAACTATCAGTCCCACGACCTTAATCTAGTTATATGATATATGGCCAATGTCTTCTTCTTGGCTTTAAAAATGTTATCACGAAATCAGAATCTCCAAAGACGTATGTTAAGAAAAAAGTATGATCTTCTCATGGTGGCAATATTAGACTCGATTAGGCTACTTCTGAATTTTGGATCATGCCGCCATCAAAGCTTCATTGTATATTATGCTGATGAAAAATTGTATCATCTGAAAACCTTTCCTCTGGGGTCATCTTTGTCCAATTGAAACTTTGTTAGATAATATATTCCTTTGAAATCATGATTTACTTTTTGATGACAAATATAATACTTTTTTCTCAAATTTGGCCCTTTTACTGGATTCATAGGTTATGCAGGAGATTGTTAACACAACTTAATATTCGACCCAAAAATTTTCATTGCAAGCAATATGGTGTAAACTATCTGAACATGTAAGGGGACACCAACCAACGAGTACATTATGGCAGGCACATATTCTCAAAAACAGATTTGAACGAGATTAGTCTATTATAACAATGAACATATGTATTGTTGACAAATGAAAAATAATGAACATATGAATTTATTTCCCCCAAAGATTAAGACGTTATAATGCTGACATCGTTACATTTTCCGTCAAGAATGTAAATATCGGGCCACGTGCCTAATTATCTGATTAAGGCGTTAAGCAAAGAGTAGCAACGATAGTTAACAACATTACTTGATTCCCACGGAAGTCACAATTAAGTAGAAAAACAAGGCCGTTTTATCTCTAATTCAAGGTTAATAACCCAAACTATCACTTAACAACTGGATTACTGTAAACTGCAAAGCCCAACTGAAACTCATGTGCTAATAATTTTCACCTTTTTTTTACTTATCAACCCAAAAAATCCACCAAAACACGAATCTTCTTAGGGACTAATATAGTGCAAGAAAGTCTCTTCTCGTAGGACAAGCATATATTCGAGATCAATTATCAAAGCTGATCATGTTCAAACTCGGACTCTCTAGGCACACGTTCAAGGCAACCACGAATCTCCCTCCCCTGCAGCCATTGAATCCGACATGGATGTGCAGCAGCTAGAGAAAGTTGATAACTCATGATAAATAAACCAAAACATGCCCAAGAAATGATAAAATCAATAGAAGGAAGGTAACAACAAAACTAGAAACATAACTGTTTTCGCTTGGCGTCTCACTCTCACTTGTGGTCGTCATTGTCTCGGATGGTTCTTCCATTGTTTCCAACATCTGCTTCTTCTACCTCTGTCATTATCTCATCCTTATCACCTCCCATTGCTTCAATTCCATTTGGTGCCCAATTTGCAGCAACCGTTTTTGTGTCTGCGGTTGCTGCATTTGGATCCACAGTGGTTTCTGATCGTGGGTCTTTACTGATGGCTAACATTGAAGTAACCAACATATTCTGCAAATTTTCCACAAAAATTGATGAGGAAATGCGTATTTCCAGTATAAAATCACGGAGATAAGAATTTCAAATCAATACCTTTTCTAATGCAAGAGCTAGTTTTGAGAGCTTTGGGTAGATGCTCCTTGCAGCCAAAAGAATCTGTTAAACACAAATTAATCAAAAAGCTTTGTGGTTATGATGTCAACCGAATTTCAAAAGCTTATGAACTCTAAAACAAAATAAGGTGCAGATTTTTGGAAGACACTTGAATGGCATGCTTTGACAAATACAACTTTTGCAAGAGTTACAAATGGCTAATTTATGTCTCCTGAACTTGTAAGACGATTAGAAACTGTAAGACATGGAAAATCCTGATATATCATAATTTCAAGGACATAAGTTTGTTTAGAAATCCATGAGGATGGGGACAACAGAGTGAAGGTATAGAGTCAACCGATTTTTTACCCTCTTACACTACCACACAAGTGAGTTTTATTAGTAAATCATGATGGGCTAATAAGAACATGATATCTCGCCATCTTGGACATTGAAGTAAATCATGACCAGCAAATGCATTTAACTTACCTCACTGAGCCTCTGCAGTGTAAATGGAGGGCCTTGATCAAAACTAAAAAGGGCTGCAAAACAAGACAAAAAACAGCAGAAAACTAATTAGACATAATTTAAACGGAGAAATTAAAGGTCTCTGGGTAAACAAGAACACTCAAAGTTGTAAAAACATAAATAAAACTGGAAAAGTTCAGAAACACATAAAACAACTTACACAACTGAAATGCAAAGCCACTGACACAATTCTTATCGTATGCCTATTTCCCACAGTGTACAATGACAAGCCATTTCATTTCATTTACATAGGTTACTTTCTTGAAATTTCACACATAGACTTTCTTGGTAGCAATTCTGAACAAAGGAGGAAAACAGATAGATAATAATTGACGAGATAAAAAACGATTGAGTAAGACCTTATGCCAAGCCTCTGCTCACACTTTCAAACTCTTATCTACATAATATTTTTTTGCAATGAAAGTAACAAAGCTACTAACAAATGAGTAGATATAGACCTTCATCCAATTGACTAACCAGCTCTGAGTATGTTTCTCCTAGGGCTTCCTTTTGTTGTTCATCCGTCATTTTTGCCTCAGGATATTCTGATAGAACCTTTAAAACGCACAAGATCGATAGTTAAATATTGAAATAATCAGGATGGATGTGGAATGGTAATATCTATTCTAAGCATATTGCTGGTATACCTGTACATACCTTCTTCAACCAACACGATAGCGTTCCCTTTAGTTTCTCCCAGTCCTGCCTGTAATATTATTACAAGGTAAGATTGTAGTCAACTAGATTTAGCATTACAGAGATGAGACTCTAAAACCCAGAATTACTCAGAAAGAAACCCACGCATCAATACAGTGAACTCTATAGAACAATAAAATAACGGTAAGGACAAGATTGGATGCCAGTTTAAGTGCACCAGCAATGCCTACTCATAGCTATTCCAAAGTGGTATTACCAGAACTTCCCGGTAGTGGCTACTGCTTCTAATGTTCTCTTTACTTCTTCCTCAGACATATCTGCTTTCTGCTCAGATCCACTGCCAAAGAAAGATCGATCTATTTTAGCACAGAGATGAGGTACTATGAAATGTGACACTTGACACCTGAACAAACTGAATCATGAAATATTTCAGATGTATGAAGCTAAAGGCCAGAACTCGTAACCTCATCTTGCAACCAACAAGACAATGCAAAAGTAAATAATTAACCTGAGTGTTCTTGCATTATCCTCCTACTCCTAAGCATATAAGGTCATGATATCATGTGACCAGCAATCCAGCATACAAAACTTAAAATCAGATATAAACTCGTAAGTAAAAGTTCTGAAAACTGGAGCAAAGTTAGATCCTGAACCGTACAGGTGACTCATCGATTCGAAATTCAGATATCCAGGAAACCAAACATTTTGCACACTAGACCTCAAGAACAGCTTATATGAATAAGCAAACTCGAAAGGCAAGGGAGAATGACGGCATGAGCCTGGCTTTGAACGCCGTCATTGGGAGAAACGACGGAGGAAATCTCGGGAGTTTCATGTTCCGATGATGATGGATTCTCCATTTTGGCTTCAGAGCAATCTCCGGATTTTATTGAATAAAGCCCTAAAATCCTTCATCCCCAAAACGCCGGATAAAATTCGATAAAAGAGGAATTTTCAAATTTGTTCTGACCCGAACCCGATCAGACCCGGATCGGATCCGATTTGACCCGACGATGTTTTTTGAATTGCTCATATTTTATGGGAGAGACGTGAAGACGAGAAAGGTGATTAAATTAATTTGGGTTAGGGTTTAGAAGATTATTCTTTTTTTCTGTCTAGGTTAAATTTAAATTATAGTAGATTTTTTTTTATTTTTTTTTCTGGTCTTGTAGTTGTAAAACCATGGATTTTTTTATTTTTATTTTTTGTTAACAAACTAAAGTTGTGGAAAACTAAAGATTTCAAAGTATATTATTTTTTACAACACTTCATCGGTATTCTCTTCATTTTGTCTCAAGCAATCGGTTCATACGCTGACCCAAAAAAAAAAAAAAAAAGCTAAAATCAATTTTACCATCTTTCATTAAAATTTGAAAAGTCTTAGATTGCATTTATTGATAGAGATATTTTATTGTGTATCTATCACTGATAATACACATTTATGTGTCTGGTGTGCTTACCATTGCAACCTCATTTTGCTTCGTTTGCATTTTGTTATAAGTTGGTAGAGTATGATTTCGTATTACATCCCTCTCTCTCTTTATATATATATATATCTAACAAAATTAGGAATTAGGTTCGTTTCTGAAACTTACCTTTCAAATCAATCACAAAACTATTATAACAATCATAATCTGGATCGGTTGTTTTTTTTTTTCAACGGATCGGTTGTTCTATGAGAAAAAACTGTGGTTGAATTTAACAAATCAAAAGATAATAAATTCTGAAACCAAAAAAAAAAAAAAGAATTGTTTAATGAGAGTTCATCAGTAATTTTAGTCGCAGCTGCAATTAAGCTGTTTTCTGTCGATGGGTCATGGCATGAATATGATTCATTGAACGGGCATGAATCATGCATTAAATCAATTATTGATTTGGACCAAAGAACCTTTTATTTCGGTTTAAAAGGATGACGGTGTTGTCTTTCTCCTATCCTTGTTGATTTAGAGCTGCCCATTTCGGAAATGTAACCTAATCTTGGTTTTGGTGATTAGATATAGTTTCACTACATATTGTATTGTTTTTGACGTTTAATACCAAAATAATTTTAAAAGATATTAAGGATTTTGAACTTTTGTGCATATATCTACAGTTCAGTTTTTTAAAATGAGTTTTGGTCACGTACGTCGATCGTAAAAAAGTGATAATTATTTTGTTACTCCTTTAGGGGCCATTTCTTCACATTGTTATTTATATAAATATATATAATATATGTGTGCTGGACCCTCGGACCTGATTTGATACCAAAGCATCTTTGGAAATTCAACCATAGGATTAAAAACATTCATTTTTTTCATAAATACACACAACGTTTCTTATGGCTTACGCTTAGGTCTCCTCCACCCTTGAAGTTAATGAGTGTATCAGGCAGGGCTAAGACAACATAGAAACCTTTCTTTTCCAAAGCTTTACGAAAACGGGAGAAGTTGGGGTCTTGTTCCATCTTTTTGTTTTTTGAGAGTATCAGCAAATTTGATGGGTTACCTTTTACACGAAGAGGTTACTATTAGTAAAACGTGTCAAAGAACATCTTACTATTAGTGAAACGATAGTGGGTACAACTTTAATAAATTTAAACGCATTCGCAGATCATAAAATACTTAATTTTTCCCACTTTATCCAACATTAGTAAGGTTTGTTCTACTCAGTTTATACAACATCAAGTTTTTCACGTTTGCTCCTTTGTTTTGATAAACAAATATCTCTCTCTCTCTTTCTCTCTAATGTGTTTAACTTCTCTGCAAAAGTAACTTCATTTCTCAATTGTCATTTTGAAGGTAATTAAGAGTTTACACAAAGTATCATCCGCATCCGCTTCAAAATCATGGCCTCGTCCTCCAAGCAATCTGCCGGAAAATATTCCAAACTACCCCTTGCACTACAAGAAAATGAAGGCTTTGCGATGGAAATATCCGTCGCAGTTCCGTCGCAGATAGCTATCTGCGACGGCACTGCGGCGCATAAAAATCGCTAATCGCTGCCGTCGAAAAATCATCGCATTAATTCAATATTTGCGAGGAAAAGATATAGTAGCTAAGTAACCTCGCAAATCCGTCGCACAGCAGCGACGGAGAAGCGAGTTACAATTGTCATCGCAAACATACATCGCAAATCCATCGCACCGTTGCGATGGCTTTGCGACTCTAAGGCGAACTCCATCGCAAATCCATCGCAACGTTTTGCGATGGATTTGCGATGTAACATCAATGTTCATCGCAAATCCATTGCAATATTGCGAGGGACTTGCGATGGAATTCTTATTTTAAATTTAATATAATTTCGATTTATATTAAAATTAAGATTATAATTTAATTTAGTTAAATTAAATAATAAAATCTAATTAAATTAAATTTAATATTAAAATCCAAATAAAAATAAAATTCATAATATTATAAAAAAATTAAAATATAATATTTGTTTGTAATACAAAAAAACTAAACGATTCGATGGCGGTTCGGTTCTGTCGGTTCGGTTCCGCTACCAGAACCGGGATCATCTCCGAACTCGTTTTGAAGAAGCTGTGCCAAATCTGGATCCTTGGTGCCCAAATAGTCAAAAATCTTACCAAACTTGGACATTTGCTGACTCTGAGCTTCGATAATTTTCGCCTGGGACTGGATAATAGTCTGAAGAGCTTCCGAATCCTGGCGGGATTGAGATGAAGAAGCGAGAAGAAACAGAGTYAATCTTCGATTGCAGGGAACCGACACCATAAATTCTCCCTTTTTTACGGGGAGCGACCTGAAAAAAAAAAAGATTTGTAATTTATAATAAACATAATTACAAATATTTACAACAATTTTAAAGACATACCTCAGTAAAAATTTTGTTCTTCATGGCCGGAGAGGCAGGCGTGCTCTCGGGATCATCACCTTCAGAAGTCTGAGTCAGCTCCTGCATCTTCGAAGTGACGTCATTGTAGAGCTTCTCGGATTTCCCGTCGACAAACGATCCATCCGGTCTCCGTTTCGTCTGTTCAAGAACGGCGAGCAAATCCGGTGTCGCATCGCCTCCACGGGTCTCAGCCTACATATATATAAATAATTACTATCATATTTAATTTAAAAATAAAAAAATTTAAAATTTAAAACTTACTATCTTTCGTGCTCGGGCTTGAAACGATAGCTGTCCGGAACGATGTTTATGACACCCGTCTCCGTCAGGATCAGAGAGCCGGGCCGCTCGAGCATTTTCGCTCAGAGTCTCACTCCTCGGAGCCGACCAATACGCCACGAGGCCTTTCCATACCTCAGGATCCATCCACCTAGGCATCGCATTGTCGCCCTCTTTTCTCCACTTGCTCTTCCACCGTCCCACGGTCACATGCGAGCCTTCAACTTTTTTTCAAACTCCTTGCGAACCAGTGATGTAATCACATGATCCCAATGATATGATTGCTACAATAAAAATAAAAAGTTATGTTGATAAAAATATAACAATTAAGACTTTGATATAAATTAAATTTTGAAACTTACAGCAAACGTCTCGAACCACCGGTGAACGATATATCTCGGAGTCTGCGTCCAATTAGCATGAGGTTCTTTGAAGTCTCTTTCCAGGATCGACCGCACCCTAGAAGCTACAGATCCGTCATCTGTAAACCTGAAATATTTTTAAAAGATAAGTAAAATTAATATATTATTAAACAATATAAAATTAAATATGTGATAAAAAATAAACAAATTACCAGAAAGTCCCTTGAGGACGGGCAGGATCAAGATGTGGTAGACGGTTATGACCTGGCTGATCAAGAAGCGCCTCTATGACCCGATCATGGTCAGCGTCAGACATTGTAGGCGGTGTAGGTGGAGGTGCTGACGGTTGTGCTGGCAGTGGGTCTGGAGGGTATGTGGTTGGAGGCGGTGATTGATGATGAGTGTCGGGAATATGTGACCCGCCCATCTGAGAAGTAAACTCGCAGAGTAGCGGCGTCGATCCGCCACCTCGCGAAAGATATCGCGTATAATCATTAGACGAACGAGACATCTGCAAAAAAAGGAAAAAAATGGAAAACAAGTAAAATAAATAAAATAACAAATCTAAATATTTCAAATAATAAAATTCATGGGAAAATCATATTCAAAACCTAAAAACTAAAATCATAAACTATATAATAATTCTCAAAATTTCATAATATAACAAACCAAAGCATTATAAAATATAAAACTTAATTTCACAAATAATATTTATTAAAAAAAATGAATCTAAACTTTTGCATTAATAAAACTTGATATTAATTAATCATTTTTAATTAAAAAAATCATATTAAAATCATAAAATCAAATTGTGATAATTCTCAAATTAAAATCAAAAAAATCATATTCAAATCATATTAAACTCATGAATAAATTATGATAATTTTCAAACACATTGAAAAAACTATATATTTATCAAATTGTAAAATTTTTAAAAAAATTTTAAAAATGTTTTTTCATTCTTACAAAATTATATAAACATTTTATATATATATATATATATATCTATAGTTTTAATAATATTTACGAAAAAGGTTTTAACTAACATGAAATTAAATAAATCATTTAAATTTAGATCCGCCTCTCGAAAGATAACGATTGGAAAACAATTAATAAAAATAAAATTACAAATCTAAACTTTTTAATTAATAAAACTTGTTATTAATTATATTTTCAAAGCATACAATCTATTTTCAAATTTAAAAAAACAAAAACGATTATAATACATAATTTTCAAAATTTTAAATTCATGAAAAAATCCTATTAAAATCCTAAAATCTAAAATCAATTATAATAATTCTCAAATTAATGCACATAATATCATAATTGAAATCCCACATAAAAACGATTGATCATAAAGTATTAGTAAATTGAAATCATAAATACATAATACTAATTGATATACTTAATTTAAAAACTATTTTCAAATTTATAAATTATCAAAATCAAAAATTCTAAACTTTTTTAAATTCATGAAAAAACCATATTCATATCCATGGTAAAAAATAATTTTGCAATTGTAATAAATTAACCAACTATAATTTAAAATTAATCTAAAATTATAACATTTAATTTATCAAATTAATCTAAAATTATAACAAATTAACCAACTATAATTTAACACATTATAAAACCTAATCTAAAAATCTAACAAATTATTCAACAAATTATTCAACAAATTAATCTAAAAATCTAACAAATAACCTAAAATTTAAGCTAATCTAACAATTAAATCAACTTAATCTAACAATTAACAAAACCTAATCTAACAATTAACAAAACCTAATCTACACAACCTAATCTAATACAATTTGAAGGGTCTATGAATCACTTACATATTCTTCTGAATTATATGTATCCGCGGGAGTAATTTCGAAAACCAGTAGGAATATGCAAGCTTTCGCCGGAGGAGGAGGAGCTATCGCCGGAGGAGGAGGAGGAGCTATCGCCGGAGCTATCGCCGAGTATCGCCGGAGGAGAATTTTGGTTTTATTTTCTAAGTTTCGCGATACCGCTGGGGAAGAAGAAGGGTAATAAAATTACCCTGCCGTCGCAAATCCATCGCAATTCCATGGCATAACTAGGGTTTTCGGTTCCCACTTTGCGAGGGAATTGCGATGGATCCATCGCAAATCCCTCGCAATGCTATTTCCAAATAATTAAAAGTTTAGTAACCGCAAAACCAAAAAAAAATATTAGACTTTGCGATGGCCTTGCGAGGGAGCCCTCGCAAATCCCTCGCAAACATTTGCTATGGATTTGCGAGGGAGCCCTTAATAAAATAATAAAGTTTGCGATTTTCAGTTAGGTTATTATCACTTTTAATTGTCATCATCCTAGATGCAAGTGACAGTTTAGATAACCCCTCCCTACACCCCTCATAGATAGGTTGATTTGCAGTCTAACATATCATAAAAGCTTGTCTTCAACGTTAGGTTCTTCCCTATTTTCATCAACAAATGCAGGAATAGATTCATGAAATGCATTGACCATATCATGATACCTATTTTCTGGATGAGACTCTTCATAATTTTCAAACATGTTTTGGTAGTAGTTATAATTAGCATTATAACTCGGTTGATCAACACCATCACCGTCTTCTACTTCCGCACCAAGACTAAAACCTCTCCATGTGAAAACCAGACATAATAGTTCGGCATAAATCCTCTATTATACGATGCGTCTTCACAATATCAATTTCCAAATATTGATTGTTCTTGCCGTTACAAGGACGAATATGTTCATCCGCTCGCATATGGGTTATTAGTGGCCTGGTGGATGAATGCTCGCAATCCGACACGATACTCCTTTGTCACTTCCCTCGTCTCCGGATCTTTTCGATTATACATCCACTTCCGTAATGCGTATACTTCATGCCCAGACGCCATTTTTTTTACTCACACACTCAGATTCTGTATATTTTTTTTTCTCTCTCAAATGTTGACTAAGTGTTTGAATTGTTATGAAAATAACTAAATCTGTTTGGCTATTTATAGAGATTGGAAATATTTGCGACGGCATTGCTATGGAAATCTGCGACGGAGTTGCTACGGACAAATATTTGCGATGATTCTGCTACACATTTGCGATGGATTTGCGATGGCTTGCGACTAATTTGCGATGGAATGCGATATATTTGCGACCTCGATATTCATCGCAAATTGTTACGTACATATCATTTAAAACGTGCTCTACCTACTTCTGCCATGTCGGCAACCTCGCAAATCCGTCGCAAAAGACTGTCCATCGCAGCAGCATCGCAAATTTGCTATGAATTTGCGATGTATTTGCGAGGGAGACTTATGGTCATCGCAAATTCATCGCAAATTAGCTACATAAATTTTTCATCGCAAATTCATCGCAAATTTGCTATGGATTTGCGAGGGTTACGGCGATCCATCGCAGATTTCTCGCCAATCTTATCGCTATGCCATCGCAAATCTGCGACGGATTGTGTCATCGCAAAATTGCGATGAACATTGTGTACGTCGCAATATCATCGCTAAGTCATCGCGGATTCATCGCAAATTGCAACGGAAATTTTCCATCGCAAATAGCCAGTTTTCTTGTAGTGTTGGTAAGATTTTTCTCTACCTCGTTCTTTTACAAGATTTTAAATGGTTTTAAAAATAGAGTAGATCTGACTTGGGCATTTCATTTGTGAATGGCAGATGAAGAGGTTCCCGTCTTCTGGGATTTGAACACATGTCCAATTCAAAGTCATTGTTGCCCTGAAAACTTAGTAACTAACATTGAAAAAGTTCTAAGATAGGTACACCTACGAAATCCCCGCAAATATCCCAAGTATAATCTTTCCAAAACCAGAGTTGCATGTGGAGATTTAACTAAAGTGAATGAAACTACTCAAACATGCCTTCGAGCTCACGGTTTCACATTGTTACATGCACACGAGAGATATGCATATTGCGTGGAGCATAAGAAAATGAAGCCCAATACACCTGCACCAGAGTTCTGGTTGGGAACACACTTGATCGAGTACGCAATCAAGCATCGTAATGATCCGCATAAGAACATATTGCTCATTTCAGGAGATTATGACTTTTCTGATTCATTGGATATTCTATGGACGGGAAACTATACAGTATTTTTAGCTATGCGCTATGATTCCGAAAGCCTATTTGAAACCCACGGAAACTATGCATTTTATTGGGAGAACATGCAATGTGGAAATGGTGGTTTTATAAGGAACGGATCCCCCTTTCTAATATTTTCTCTAATTTTAATGTATTTTTCCTTCTATTTTTATGTATTTCTCTCTTATTTTCATTTTCATGTAATTTTCCCTATTTCATCATTTGATCATTTGATGTAGTTTTGTTTCGGTAATGGTCAATATAAGCGTTTCCAATGTACAAAAGGGTCCGTATGATATAATAACGAACCAACTCGTCTTTTTGTTTTGTTTTGTTCGTTTCGGGAATATGTTTATTATAGCATAGGGAACGCATGTAAATATCATTGTTGTTTAAAAAGCGATACAAAAATCGAACTTGGTCATTCTTTAGATATTAGATTCAAATAAGCCAAGAAACCCAAACCAAACAGTAACATATTCACTAATTTAATAAACAGAATAACCTATATTTTTTGTTATTTTAAAACACTGAGCATGAAACTTAGACCGATGAAACCAAGTCCTCCGTATACAATGCGGTGCTACAATGATCCTCGGGGACTTGCTCTAAAATATTTTAAAGTGGCTTTTTTTCCTAAAGGCCTAAAATAACAAGCGGCGAGAGCAAGCTTCCAAAAGCTTGCGTCTAAACAATCGATACTTCAAATAGTAATTGTAAGAATCATTTCCCATTTCGCACTCGAACCTTCTTGTTGTAAACTCCATACGTCCACATTCAGATATTGCAACACATCAGATAGACATAAACGGTATTCTAAACTCCATAAATACACTCTATTGGGGGTATTGTACTGACTTGGCGGGGCATTACCTCAAAAAATATTTCTGTGTGAAGATCTAAGGCTGCGATCTTTATGTTATTATTCAACCTATAAAGCGATCCATTTGCAAATACTGATGTTTATCATTGCTAAGTTGATTGTAAAGAATGGGAAAACATATACAGATAAACTTTCGTTCACCATTGTTGAGATTAAAGATTTCGGTTTGACAAGAGTGTGGTCGAACTTATAACATCAAAACTACTTCGTAACGATGTCTTCCAAATCCCACATTAATAACTGGTAATTTAGACAGAACTAAGAATTAAAATACAAAACAATATTATTCAGATTTCGATTCTTTTTTTTCTTTTTCTTTTTTCTTTTATTCTTTTAGTGATATATATACAAAGGAGTTTGATTAGCACATCAAAATCTACAATATTAAGAGTTTTGCGTATCTGGTAGGATGTACAGTTTCGCAAAATATTAGGAAAAAGTATCCGAATCTTTATCGTTGTAGGGTTTATTATATAAATATGTACCCGAGATGGTAGATGCGGACTAAACCGTTGCAGTACCCCATTATTCGACCAACATAGCAACATTATTGTAATAAAACTTACTACGCGCGTGGATCTGGAGATTTGCAAGAAGAAATTAAGATTTTGTAGTTATATATGGTGATGATCTTCTGAAATAGTCTCCAACAAAATGGTCTTTGAAATATGATCTCTAGAAATTTTGGAACGAAGAACAAGGAGTTTCGGATTTGGGTATCGGACAAGACTGCTTCTTGGCAAGATATACAATAATAAATTTAATCAGCAGAGCCTATTCAGTAGTCAACCTATTGCTAACGTATTATTGATGTTATTTTCTTTTCATGTTTTTGATATATTTTCATCTAAATGTCTTAGAGAATAATTCTTGTTTTTGTTTACAAGTTCCTAATCAAATATATATATATATATATATATTTTAATTCTAACTTTATCAAATTATGTGTTGCATATCCACTGATTCAAGGAAACGAATAAAGGTACAATTTTTGTTTTTTTTTAATCTTTGGTTGAGTTTACTTTATTTTTTTATATGATTATAACTTTTCTGTATGTTATGTTCCAGGTACTAGGCACATGACTCAGTATCAAAAGGAAAACACTAAAACTTACCCAGATGAACAAGTAAGTAATTCATTAATATCAGATAAATTTAATTTGTTTCTTATTTATCTTTTGCTACATTTAAAACAACATTATTATTTTTACTAAATTTGAATTAGAGTTTGAAAATTCAAGCTACAAATATGTGTCATTTGGTCAACTATTTTCCTTGAAGAAATGCAAAAAATGAATGGTACAATTTTATGAGTATTTCATTGTACAAAAATCACATTGGATTTTTTTGTCACTGAAAATATATTGATATTGATTTGGAAAGGATCACAAACTGATGAGGATGGGATTTTTGGATGACACATATCATAATTAAAAGCTTCGAAGGACCACCGAAAGGAATTCCCGCTCAACATTTTCTTGAAAACGGGCTGCTAACACTTTTGGCGATAACTCGAAAACAAAACCTGGCATTCTTCGGATAAGACGAATCTACTACTATGATTTGCCTTTGTCAAGGTTCTCCCGGATGAGCTAGCTTCAATGAAACCGCTCAGAAGACCGTCAGACAAAGCGAGAGCCGCAAAGAACTTTCAATCACCACAATATAATATAAACAAACCAACGAAAATTGCAAGCAAAGAACCGAAATACTACAAGGGTATATATCCGCTATCTACATCTTCTTAATTAATTGTCAAGACGTTGTGAGCTTCCGCTAGGGTTTTCTCCATCGAATAGGCTTGTCAAAAACAAGGCTGACCTTTGAGTTTGTGATAAAAGAACCCTAAAATGTTTCCCATACAAACCTTCAAAACAAGAAACCATGTCTGCTCCGATGATGTTTTTTGAGAGTACAATCAGATTTGACGGTGAGGGATTTTCAAATGCCCACAAGATAATGTCAAATAACATGAAACAAGTTCTCGAACTTTTATCCCCTGTAAAGTAAATCAACGGAGATCTAGATTACAGACATGTGTAAGTGAAAAAAAAAAAGAGAGTTAAAGAGGGTTGAAAGTAAAGGAATTCACCTTCGGGAAAGAAGGTGTTCTTGATTCCAGCATCCGAATAGTTACGTCGCAGTTCATCAGAGAACGTATTCTTATCAACATAAGCCTGGATTGACACCTCCTCAAGACAACCCTGCTCCTTAATAGCTTCCTTGATGTTATGATAAATCGAAGCAGGATCCATACCATTTGGGATTGGGTAATCCTCGACGTCCCAAAACACATATGTGTTAGCATCTGCGAGGTTTCACAAACGGAGAACGAATACACAATTACGAGAGAGGGGAAAAAAAAATTCAGATCGTGAATACAATAAATTAGATACATTAAAATTTACCATGACAGATCGACGATTTGATACGCTAGTTTACCATGACAGATCGATCATATGAAATCTAATACAAATCATAGACAAACAAAGAGATACAGATAAAGAGACATCTTACTTGAGTATATTCTGAATGGATAATAACGTTCAAAATCACACATGATTTCGTCGGAGGATTGCGAATAATCACACATGGGTTCGTCGGAGAACTGAAGATGAGGAGAGACTTTGTAAAGGATTTAGGGTTAGATTTGTGCTGTAACTCCTGCGTCTATCTGAATATAAAGTCTAGAGGGTATTTCATTGGGCTGGGCCGGGATGGGCCTGGCAGATTATTACTGCAAAATGAGTCCCTACTTTCAGGCTTGTTGTTGCTTATGATCCAGACGCTATGAGTCTTGGAGAGCAACGATCGCTATGAGGTCGTTGTAGTATAATCGTGATGCATAGTTTTTTGAGTTTCTTGTAATCGGAGTGATTCATAGTCTTAATCGGTGTTTGCAGAGTTTAATAAAGGAGTTTACAGCTTCAAACTCTATCAAGATTCACCTTCGTATTCTAAATGAATTCCGGCATCCAAATATTCTTCTTACAATTCATCCAAGAACGTATTCGTACCAACAACGTAAGCCCAGATTGACATCCGCCCACGATAACCCTCATTCGCGATAACTGATTTGATTCTCTTTTTAATCAAATAAAGATCGAGACCTCTAGGGATTGGGTAAACCTCCAAAGTCCCATACGACACGAGTGTGACGCACTGAGAGGTTTCACGATGATGGCTTGCTAGTGGCAACCCGCATGGTTGTCATGCTGAGTCTATGATCCTAGAATTGTACAAGAAAGTGGAGTTAGAGGAAAATATAAAGCGCCGTAGGGTCAAGAAGTCCTTCTTACAGATATTATATGTCCAATTTGTTTATCGGAATATGCGAGCTATAAGACCGTTGGGTGCTAATGATATTTATATATGCTACATGTTTTCATTAATATATATATATATATATATGACATTCTTCTGTAAAAATAGTGAACGAAATTTTTTGTAGTTCGTTTATGTTGTATGTTTTGGTTAATGGTGGTAATCCACAGAAAATTTGTGGTTTTTCATAAAATAATTCACAAATGGATGTGAATGTGAATTACTGTAATGTCTCACTCTAATATACAATCTTGAGATACACGCGTTGAGGTGCGAGTGACCGTAGTAGCCCTGGGCATAATAACCGGACCCGAAAACCCGACCCGAATCCGATCCGAAAAACCCGAACCGAACCCGAACCGCAATTGTAAAAATACCCAAACGGGTAATGTTTTAAAGTATTTTAAAACCCGAACCGAAACCGAACCGAACCCGAAACCCGTGGGTATCCAAAAATACCCGATATATAAATGTATATATATATAAATATATTAGATATATTGGGTTTTGGGGTATTTTTTGATAGATTAGGATCAAATATCTAATATTTTCATTTTCGTCTGATATTTTAGTTATTTTTGGATAATTCGGATAGATTTGGGTTAAAACTAACCGATATTTTAGTTTTTTTTCCCGAGTATTTCGGATATTTTTGGGTAATTCGAGTAGATTTGGATACGTTTAGATAAAAATACCCGAATTCGAACTAGGAACCGAAAATTTTCGGATATTTATCGGATATCAATATTAAGTATATACCCGACCCGAACCCGCAAAGAACCAAACCGAACCCGATCCGATTTTTTAAAATACCCGAATGGGTCTTCAATCCTTAAACCCGAAACCCGAATGGATCCGACCCGAACCCGAACGGGACCCCGAACGCCCAGGGCTAGCCCGTAGTCTATTAGCGTAAAAGCTTGTAATATTGTGCTTCGAGAGATTGGGCTAGACTGTTTTGGTAATTGAGAGATTCCAATGCCAAAGCCACAAGACTCAGCATCTGCCAAAGTTTTGCAAATCGATCGTTGCGAGCTTATATTTCTATGACTCAGCATCTCCCCATTCCATGTCCATATTGTCATCCCCAAAATCGAGTACTTGGCTATCATCAACTTGTCGAATGCTCTTATTATTTTTCTTCTCATCAACATAGATACTCAAGAGGCGAAAGCTTTTTAAGAGGTGTAAATTGGAGGTGAGAGAAAATTACAGGTAAGGATAGAGTTTCAAGACAGCAGGAGAAGTAAGCATCATATATGAAAAACAAAGGTTATATGACACAACTAGATGAGGCATGTACGCATTGTAAAAGCAAAAAATTGTCAGATATTATACTCCGATCATAAAAAGCAACCAAGTTAACAACAATCCCAAGAACAGTAGCTACCAGAGATTCCGCTCTGCTCTTCCATTTGTGAGCTCCCGCTAATAGATAAGTTTATGAATATATCAGGCTGTGCTAGGGCAACATTTACAACATTTCTTTTCGCTTACGCTTTGGTTTCCTCCATCCAAGTTAATGAGTGTATCAGGTAGTGCGAAGGTAACATTGAAACCTTTCTTTTCCAAAGCTTTACGAAAACGGGAGAAGTTGGGGTCTTGTTCCATCTTTTTGTTTTTTGAGAGTATCAGCAAATTTGATGGGTTTCCTTTTACACGAATAGAGTCAACTGTCATAGCCCAGAAAAGCATGTCCACTAACATCATGTTAAGTCTCGAACTTTCATCCCCTGGAATAGTATATCAACGGAGATGTAGATTACAGACAAAGAAAAGAGAAAAGAGGGTTTTGAGTAAAGGAATTCACCTGCGGGTTTCAAACAGATGAAAATTCCGGCTTCGCCATAATCATCGTCCAATTCATCCGAAACCGCGTCCTTATCAGCGTAAGCCCAGATGGACACGCGCCCACGATAACCCTCATTCTTAATAGCTGATGTGATTTTCTCATTAATCGAATAAGGATCGAGACTTTTAAGGTTAGGGTAACCCTCCATGTCCAATACGACACGTACTGGACCCACTGCAAGGTTTCATAAAACGGAGCACAAATCAACATTTACCAAAACTCAGATCGTCATCAAAGACAAGAAATTAGATCGATCAAATGAAATCTAATCCAGATTAAAGACATCATTTACTACGACAGATCGATCAGATGAAATCTAAACGAGATGTAGACAAACAATTTCGAGCAAGGGATACATCTTACTGATGGTTTCTCTGGTCGGCACGGGAAAAATTCTGGACATTGTTTCGACGGAGTATCGAGAAAATGAGAGACAGACTTTGCGATTTTAGGGTGAGATTTAAAGTTGTCAATTGGGCCAAGCCCAGTTCGCAAGTTTTTGGGCGGTTAGCATTTTGGCCCAATGTTGAAATGTGCAGAGACCAAACTGAACCAATATAAATCTTTATATTATTCTATAACCACATAATCGTAAACATCACTTTTAACCCAATTAAATTAAATAGATATATATTTGATACTCTGTTTCTCGATTGTGTAGTTTTTATTTTATTAACAAGAAATATATTGGTTTCAAGAACCAACATTTTTTTTCAATAATGTCTTTGTTTCTTTAATTTATATTTATATATGTATCCAAACACCTCTCATAATTCCATTATCCTAACAACCATACAGAATTTTAAGAATTAAAATTTTTATACTCCAATAAATAGTATAGGTATTTCGATTAAATTAACATATTAATTATGACAAAAGTTAAAAACTAATCTGTCTAAGTTATCTTATTGATTCAAATATGGATTTGATATTTTGGATTTGCTGTAACATATTATTATAGATAAAATTATATGTTTGTATGCAAATATATTAACACATAATTTATATGAAATAATTAATATGCACATTACTTACTATATAATTTATAAGATATATCAATCATAAGTTTATAAAGTATGAAACCAACTTACATTTTATATGACATATATTATCAATGATTATTTCTTTGTTTAAATTTTATAATCAGAAATCATTTAGCAATCTATATATATATATATATATATATTTAATTCAAAATTAAAGATTTTTTTGTGACGAAAAGATAGAAGTTTTCTTGTTACTCTTTTCAATTTTCAATATTTTTAAAAAACTAATTCTACTAATTATTTTATCCCATATAAAAATTAATATAATAATATTGATTTTATTATTTCTGAATTTTGATTATTTAAGATATTTTAACTACAAAAATGACTATGCAAAATGTAAATCAAAATTTAATAGGAATATATACACCGAGCCTCGCAAAGATCACCAAAAAGAAAAACTATAAACGTAACACTAAATATCATGCCAAAAGACAATGGGCCACACATTATGATTATAAATATGAAGTTGTCTTGTTATTCCATCTATTTATACTCAACAATTATTTCGCGAATGATTAAGATTGTGCATATATCTACAGTTCAGTTTTTTAAAATGAGTTTTGGTCACGTACGTCGATCGTAAAAAAGTGATAATTATTTTGATACTCCTTTAGGGGCCATTTCTTCACATTGTTATTTATATAAATATATATAATATATGTGTGCTGGACCCTCGGATCTGATTTGATACCAAAGCATCTTTAGAAATTCAACCATAGGATTAAAAACATTCATTTTTTTCATAAATACGCACAACGTTTCTTATGGCTTACGCTTAGGCCTCATCATAGAAACCTTTCTTTTCCAAAGCTTTACGAAAACGGGAGAAGTTGGGGTCTTGTTCCATCTTTTTGTTTTTTGAGAGTATCAGCGAATTTGATGGATTTCCTTTTACACGAAGAGGTTACTATTAGTAAAACGTGTCAAAGAACATCTTACTATTAGTGAAACGATAGTGGGTACAACTTTAATAAATTTAAACGCATTCGCAGATCATAAAGTTCTTAATTTTTCCCACTTTATCCAACATTAGTAAGGTTTGTTAAAGAAATTAGATGTAAAATCTACTCAGTTTATACAACATCAAGTTTTTCACGTTTGCTCCTTTGTTTTGATAAATAAATATCTCTCTCTCTCTTTCTCTCTACCGTGTTTAACTTCTATGCAAAGGTAACTTCATTTCTCAATTGTCATTTTGAAGTTAATTAAGAGTTTACATAAAGTATCATCCGCATCCGCTTCAAAATCATGGCCTCGTCCTCCAAACAAATCCCCGATGAAGTCTCCGGTAAGATCTTTCTCTTTCTCTATCTCGTTTATGCATTAATCAGAGAATAATAGTTTGTTCCTACCTTCATCTCAGTCTTTTTTTTTTCTTTTCTTTTTTAGTGGACCCTGATTTTGCCGTAGATTTCTTTTGGGATTTCGAGAACACACCTGTTCTTCCTAACCAGGTGACCAAATTAATATTCAACATTGAATCTTCTCTAAAAACCGTAGACCCAAGATATTATCTCAGCGAAACAAGGTTTGCAGTAGGAAATCTAAACCTTCCGTTTATCAAACAAAATCGAACTTTTTTGGAAAAGAAAAAATTCCAATTGATTGACGCACCCAAACGACACCTCAAATGTGAAACGTGTAAAGAGGAAATTCAACGTTCAACATACTCAATAAAACCATACGAGCGACAAAAAGATGTGGCTGATAGGATCATCTTACAATGTATGCTGGGACACGTAATCACCAAAGACGGTGGAAACATATTGCTTAGCTCAAGTGATTCTGATTTTGGGATAACATTAAATATGTTAAAAGCTAACGGATACCAAATATTTTTAGCTAGGCTGATCGATAAATCAAGACCAGAATATCAACTTAATGCAAATTATGTATGGGATTGGGGAAAGATGAAAAATGAAAGAGCACAAGCGACCCATCGTTATCCGTAGCTATTTTTCTAAGTATTATGTAATGTTTTTTTTTTTTTTCCTTATTATGCATTTCTTTGTAAACAAGAATGATTTTATATAGTATATGATATTGTGTTTTCGAAAGAGTTTATTTTTCTTTAATCTAATTACCTATGTGGATTGGTACCTTTAATCTAACATTGACTTTTGATCAGTTAACATCTTCTATTATCCTAACAACCATACACAATTTTAAGACTTAAAATTTTTATACTCCAATAAATAATATAGGTATTTCGATTAAATTAACATATTAATTATGAAAAAAATTAAAAACTAATCTGTCTAATTTATCTTATTGATTCACATATGGATTTGATATTTTGGATTTGTTGTAACATATTATTATAAAATTTTAGATTTTGGGTATACTATTGTGCCATACTATTATAGAGGAAATTATAAGTTTGTATGCAAATATATTAACACATAATTTATATGAAATAATTAATATGCACATTACTTACTATATAATTTATAAGATATATCAATCATAAGTTTATAAAGTATGAAACCAACTTACATTTTATATGACATATATTATCAATTATTATTTCTTTGTTTAAATTTTATAATCAGAAATCATATAGCAATATATATATATATATATTTAATTCAAAACTAAAGATTTTTTTTTGTGACGAAAAGATAGAAGTTTTCTTGTTACTCTTTTCAATTTTCAATATTTTTTAAAACTAATTCTACTAATTATTTTATCTCATATATAAATTAATATAATAATATTGATTTTATTATTTCTGAATATGATTATATAAAATATTTTAACTACAAAAAAGACTATGCAAAATGTAAATCAAAATTTAATAGGTATATATATACACCGAGCCTCGCAAAGATCACCAAAAAAAAAACTATAAACATAACACTAAATATCATGCCAAAAGACAAGGGTCACATTTATTACGGTAACAGTGTCTCATATGCCACAGATTTGATTACACCTAACATTTAACACTAAATATATCCTAGTGTCACATTTGTTACGGTAACAGTGTCTCATATGCCACAGATTTGATTACACCTAACATTTAACATTTAACATAAAGCTTAAAACTACAACTTCAATACATCTGGGCCTTCGTTAGCTAGGCGTCATTACCCAATCTGCAATTTATAAAGAAAGATTAAAGTGAAAAAGAAAAAAAAAAACATAAACAGACAATAATGCCATGAGATCTAATCAAAACTGACACATTTACACGTCACATACTTAACTATCTTGAATATGCAAGAATGACAAAAACAAAGAATGATAATCATACCTCAAATGCAAGTCTAAATTATAGAGGAGAGGTTAGGACTAGGTCTGCAGAGAATAGGGAAAGGAGGTTTCTCGTTTCCTGCATAGTTCATGACTTTTGGCTTGGTACTCAACAAGAGGTCCGTTAGGATACTCACGAGCCATAAACGTTATATAAGAATTCCATCTAGCTCCTCCTGATTCAATAGCTCTCACAATCTCTACCAATTCCACAGTCTTCCCCTAAGAAAGAATCAAAAACCCAAATTGAATGAATCAAAATGAAAAAAAAAAAATCAACATCAACATCAACCAAATCACTAACCTTCTCATCGTTTAATTTTTAAACACACATGTTAGCAAGGTTTGTCATCAACTCCCGAGCAGTCATGTTACGATACGCTATTTCATCCAGATACTTAATTGGGTAGCTTCCAGGTTCAGGAATAAAACCCTAAAAGTTAACAAAATTGAAAACAATTCTCAATCAAAAAATAAAATCGATGAAAATTTTACAAGAAAAGCAAAAAAAAAAAAATGTTACCTTACTCGCGAAAGCCTGACGCATGCGAATACTGTATTCTTGATAATCTTCCTGGTCGGAGGAAATTTGACGAAGGTCGGGATCGGATTCGTATTCGCGACCATCGTAGCTGTCCACATCCCACTCCGGTTCTGGTCCTGGCACGTATTTATATCTTCTGTCGATATCACTGCCTTCGTCGTCTTCCTCTTCGACTTTGTGCTTCTCAGATAGCTCCTCTTCGACTTTGTTCATCTTTATTTGTCGTCGAAGCTTGTTTCGCCGTCTCTTCCTTGATCGATCCAGGAGCCATGATCAGAAGAAACCCTAGAACAGCTCTGAAAAAAACAATTTGGGAATTTCAAGGAACCGGAACTTAAAAAGAGTATTTGGGCTTATTATTTTGTAATGAGAGATTATTTCAACCAAAATGTGTCAACAAATGTAAACACTTTTTTTTATCTGTCTGAGACAACAACAACAACATAAAACAAGCACATTTGACTCGCACTCTCTACTCTGTAGTCTGATTATTACCGGGCAATATCTGCAACGCAGTTCTGTTACTGGTCTTTATAGAGAGTTCTTTCACCATCTTCACCAGTTGCCTCATGCTCACATCTTTCAAGTTCTCTTCTTCGATGCTCACCTTCTTCTTCTTCTTACCCTCCTGGCCTTTGCTCTCTCCATTCTCATTGTTGTTCACATTCATCATCATCATCATCATCTCCATGTTGTTCTCTTTGTTCTCGACATCGACCAGCTTCAGAGCCGAGTTCTTTAATGGAGTTGTAGATTTACTTGGTCTTGGAAATTGAACTGAGATTGATTCTGCTGCAAATGGAGATAACAGAGTTGTTTTGACTTCAGCCTTTTCAGGAAGAGGAGGTGAATTTGGAGCAGCAGTAGCAGACCCTTCTGATTCCGAAAGAGTCATCTCTTCGTAGGCAATATCAGATCCCAATACAGCTTCGTTCGAATCAGCTTCAGAGATAGTGCCGTCTGAGTCAACACCAGAATGATCTTCTTCCGGTTCTGTTTCTGATTCACCAGCATCACTATCGGTTTGGTCCACCAGTGTGTCTTCATCAAAATTGTTGCTCTTCTCAGGTTGAGAGTCATTCTCCTGAATTGCCTGTTCGGTTTTTGAATCACCAGCACCACAATCGGTTTGGTTCACCTTCGTCTTCACATCGAAATTGTTGATTTTATCAGGCTCAGAATCATTCTCCTGAATTGCATGTTCTGTTTCTTGTTGGTCTACTGGACTATCAAAAGTTAGAACGTTCTCGGACCCTGCAAAAGAAAGAAGTTTTGATTTAGATATGTAAACAAGAAAAATGGTTAAGGCTAGTTATTTTAATACTAGTTGCATACCTTTATCATCATTGTATGTTTCAGTGTTTGCAGATTCCAAGACAGAAATATCACCAAGATCAACATAAATCTCAAGATCTCCAGTCTCCTGATCATTGTCATTCTTCTTCTTCGGACCCTCCTCACAGATGGCCTGCAACGTTTCTTCTTGTTTATCTACTTGGACTAAGCTATTCTCAGATTCTGCGAAAGAAAGCTACATCATTCAGAAATGCAAACAAGAAAACTAAAGATAAACATTGATGGTATATGAATGCTTGCATTACCTTTTTCATCAGCGGTAACTTCATTCATCTCTTCCTTGTTGGTCTCAGTGTTTGCATCCATAACAGCAATATCACCAAGATCAACATATACCTCAAGATCTCCAACTACCTTGTCACTGTCATTCTTCAAGTTCTCCCATATTTGTTCCATGGAAATACTCAAATCTCTACCTGGGGTAACTTCAACCTCTGAACCTGCATATTACCACAAAATTCATTATAGACCAACCAATTTATCTGATTAAAGCACAAGCAATGAAAGAGAGAAAAAGGCATTGCATCTAACCAGCTAGATTCTTTTCCTTTGCAGATACTTTTTGTTCTGTATCTTCATTCTTCGCTGGTTTATTATCCAAGGTTTCTTTAGTCTTCAAACTCAGATCAGCCATACATTTTTCTAACAGCCTTGTTGATCTCCTAGTGCTGTAGACCGACTGGACCAATTCATCCTTCTTAGTACAAGAAGTTTCTGCTGAAGCTTTCCTTGTGCTTCGTGCTGCAGGTGTTTTGGGCACATTGGCTTCAAACTTGACATTGTTAGTCTTTGGTTCTTGAGCAACATTCTTGTTTACGTTCTCCTGGTCCATTTCTCCAGCAAGAGATTTGCTTGTCGAACGACGGGATACCAACTGAGATGATGACTGAGGCTCAGCTTTTGTTGTGGTCTTCCTTCGAGTTTTTCTAGTTGCAGTATTTGGTGGCAGCTTTGCTACACTGGTTGGAGACTGCGGAGCAACGGAGTAGGATTGATACATATATTCATCGAGACCTTCAACCTATTAATTTGACAGAAACAAAGCATTGCGAATAATTAGGGATGCAATTAACCATGCACAAGTAATACAGAATCTAAGAGCCAAATATGGAGTCTCTGTGCGTTAAACGAAACCCACAAGCAATGAACAAGATGACTCAAGATCAAACACATAGAAAACTCAAGAGCAAAAACCACGACTCCAACTTGATTTCACAGAAACATGATCTAAAGAGCCGATGTAAACGCAATTTATAAACATTTATGAGAATCAATCAAATTCACCATGCTAAGACTAATCATCAACAGAGGTGGATGTATCGATGAATAAGGCAGTGATAACTAGAACAAGATACATTGAGATCCAGAAATATCGTGACAAAATCTAAGAAGCAATACGACGTCTCGCTCTTGATTGATTTGACAGATCTGCGTCACTATTGAACAAGAATATCTTTAATAAATCGATCATACACAAATCTCAATCAAGTCAGAGTAATGGTTGAGGTAAACAATACAGTAAGGCATCGATCGACCAGAACAAAAAATCTGAGATCGAAAATTTTCAAAACAAAAATGATTTCTCGCTCTTGTTCGATTTCACAGATCTTCGTCACTAATGCACCAAAACGATCAGGCACGATTTCAAAGAAATGAATCCCTAAACAACTACAGATTCAGGATCTACACAGGAACTTGATCTTCGTTTGAAGATACGAACAAGTGTGAGCGATAAACCAAAATTGTTCCGGATTCGAAATGAAATGGAGCGGACAGAGGAAGAAGACTTACAATCTCAAGAGCATTGAGAGCATCGGCCATGGCAACATTGGTCATATTGGCTGGGATTTTGTTCCTCTTGCAGAGAAATTGAAGATCTCTTCTGAGAAGGCTGTGGAAATCCATCGACAAGTTTGTTTTGGTTTTATGGTTGTTGGGAGAGAAATTGATTTTAACAGAGAAAACAAGATGTTTTTTGCTATGAGTGTAAAAGATGTGAGGATATGGGGTATTTATACCTCCTTCTGAAGAAGAGAAGCCATTCAATCCCTAAGTGTGACCGTTGGAGCGGATGTTTTGAATTTTGAATTTTCTCGGAAATTAATATTTTAATTTGGTTTTATTACACTCTCTCCGCCTTTGTCATTTGTACTGTATCTCTGCCAAAATAAGTAAGAAATATTCTGAAAAAGGACACCGGAATAAGAAAATTACTGTTAAAAATAATATATTATTATATTAGAATATTTGATTATTGAGGAAAGATGGTATTGAGAATGAGAAAATGTCGTAACGTTTTTTTCTTATTATTCACATTTACAACTTAACACTAATCTCATATTTATAGAGGTTTTTACCGACTTACTAGGTCGGTTAAAGAAGATATTTATAATAAATAATTACATTATTAGTCAACATATTATTAAATAATTATAAGATATTTTCTAACACTCCCCTTTAATTATTTAATATGTCTGCTGTTAAAAAGCTTTGTGTGGAAAAATCGATGGGATAAAATGATAAGAGAAAAATCGATAACGTATTACTAGAAGATGTTTTTTACATAAATAGATGGCCTAATCTTATGATTTTTTGAACATCGTGGTGGGTAAGCCTTTTTGTAAGGAGTCTGTGAATTATCACGAGGAGGCCAATTATGCTTGATTTCTCGAGTTCGAGTGTAAGAGAAAAATCTTGGTGGAATATCTTCGATCGCTTTCTTGATATAGCACTTCTTAAGCTTGTGTGACGTCGGTATTATCTTGAATATGGTTGTCGGCTCTTTCTTGTAGTTATATTGCTTGAATGTGTTGGATCGTCGATCGAGCCATTCTCACATCTTCATGGAGTCTTTATAATTTCTGCGTAATTAGATGAAGTAGCGACAGTGTTTGCTTTTTGAAGCATGATGAGATCGTAGTCCCTCACATAGTAAATATATATCCAGTTTGGGATCTTGCTTTATGTGGATCAGATAGATAATCTAAATCAATTACCTTGGAGATAACGGAAAATATGTTTTATTAGTTCGATGTCTTCTCGTGGGAGGCAGTTATATCTTGCAAATTAGTAGAAAAAACTATATCGGTGGGTGTGCGATTTGCAGAATCATGAGTCCAAATAAGCATCATGTAAGGACTTGGGACCCAAAATTTCTTCGTTATCCTCACGTGTCAAATGGATCTTTTTGACATTTAGCATTAATCATTGGGGTACTTCATAGTTGCTTTATCCATATTAAAGCGTTTAAGTATTTTTAGTATAATTTGATTGATGCACGAATATCCCATCTTGGAGGTGCTACGGAGCCAGACAATTTTTCTTTCAAGATCTTTCATTTCAAACTACGATTTCATATGATTTTGTCTTCTGTCTCACTTTTGAGTTCGATTATGTTCGAAATCGACATAAACGGATGATCACAAATCCGTTTAAGGATTTCTTTATAAAAGCATGGACATATGTATTATTCACGTAACCGCTTCTTTAAAGGTATTGCAACGATTATACCACATGCGGGATTGTTTAATCAGTAAAGTGATCGTTATAGTTTGACCGAACATATATCATAGGCCTCGAACTTAATGCTTGGCATTTTCATCCCTACGGGATTTTCATATATATTTCATTATCAGTGATCCATATAGATCTGTCCTTCATAAGATTCATTTCTAGATTTTGGGATCTTTGTCAAGCTCATTAAATATCTGAGCGTAATTGCATTCATTCTTGGAGAATATGTTTCTTCGATTCAATCTTTGAGAAAAACCTTGAAGCGACAATCGGGCTTTATATCTTGTGATTTTATTATTTTCATTTCGTTTTCTCACAAATACTTGCATAGGTTTCACATCTTTAGGTGTAGTGACTACGGTCAAACACATTTCTTTTATTAAGGAGATTAATTCATTTTGCATGGCCATTCTCCATTTCTCGATCGGATCTTTTCGACGTTCGATATAGACCTTAGTTCTGGATCATCATTTTCATTATCAATTTCTTTGGATACAGAAAATGAGAAAATTCCATCATCATCTACATCATTTCTTGCCCATATTTTTCTATTTTAGGCATAGTTTATGGAAATCTCATATTTTTCTGTATCATGTCCCTTGTCAGGGATATTTTCTTTTGGTAATTCTTCTGTAATTACTTCATTTAATTCTTCTGGATTTTTTTCATTTTGGGTTTCTTCAGGAACCTCTTTATGTAAATTTAATTCTCCATAGCCTTTTTTTTCGGAGAGTTTTGTCTTTAGAACCCATAGGTCTCCCTGCTTTGCGAACTTTGAATCATTTATTTTATTAGCATCAATTTGTTCCTGTGGGACTTCAATTCTTGATGGAACATTTGCAGCCGGTATATACGATTTTGTCACCCTTTTCGTATCCACAATCTCGTCTGGTAACTCGTTTGCCATATTCTATAAGTGCACAATTTTCTGCACTTCGAGTTCACGTTGTTTCGTAGGAGGATCCAGAGATATCAATGATGGTGAATACCATGTGATATCTTTTTGGAATTTCACATTCCTCCCAGATGGGAACTCATTTTTCATTAAAATGCAATCAGCAAAGCAGTAAACATATCACCAGTTTAAGGTTCGAGATAACGAATTATACTTGGTGACGTATAACCAACATAAATACCCAATCTCTGTTGAGGCCCCATTTTTGTACGTTGAGGAGGTGCAATAAGCACATACACTGCACATCAAGCACGGAGATCACGATATATTTGGTGACGGATCTTGTAATGGAGAATATTTATTATATACGCTTGAGTAAATTTGAATCGTCTTTGCGTCTGAAATGTATAAATGTCAGTGGGAGTTTTGTTTCATTATTAAGCGGTGCATTAATCAACCGTTTAATCAAAGATTGACGCCATTTGTGTATGAACATGAGGTCTGGATGTTCAACATCATCCCCGATGACATCATAATCATTAAAGGCTTGTGAAGTAAACTCACCGGCGTTATCAAGTCTTACTTTCTTGATAGTATAATCAGGGAATTCGTTCTGCTTTTATTTGGGAAATAAATCTGGCAAATGCCATATTTAGGTAATAGTCAAAAACACGCATGGGACCATCTACTTAGATATCATTAATACCATAAAATATTGAGATGGTCCACTGATGGGTGAATTAATTGACATATGTCACCATGTATTCTTTAGAAATTGTGGTGATTCATTCAATTTTAGGGTGATGGCGAATTATAAGTTTTCCCGAGAACATGCATCACATAAAATTCATTTGATTGAAAGATCTTACGTCTTTATGGATGGCACTAAATTTTACAATTTTTCTCGTCAGATTGAACAGGGATGACCGGTCTCTCATGCCATACTTTAAATATATCGGTAAACTTCGAGTTTATCGTGGCATATGATTCAATCATGTTAATCTTTGTGGAATATAATCCAGAAGAAAAGGCTGGCAGTTCTTCTAATATATATTTTCTCTCCGAAATCATTTTTGTGATGCAAAGATATTCAATGCCATTTTTATTTTTAGTCTCCACATGATATCCATTTCTTCGGATATCTTTAAAACTTAGTAAGTTTCTGTAAGACTTAGGGGAATATAATGCATCATTTATTTCAAATTTTGTTTCCCCTGGCATTGAAAATCGGGCTTTTCTGGAGCCCATAATAATTTTTGCGTTTCCCGATATAGTATTCACTCCAGTTTCTCTTAATTTAAGATTGGAGAAATGTTTTTTATCTTTTAATATCGTGTGCGTGGTCGCACTATTTGCTAGACATATATCTCCATCTTCATTCACAAATTTTGACATCTGGGTCAAAAAAAAATGTCAATTAAATGCTTTCGACTTTTGGTAGGGCGATTAACACATCTTATCACGAAGACTAAAATATGCACATACATTTTCCCGCGTTGCCGATTCAGGCATGGTTTTGACGGAGGATTAGCGGCGTTAAATGAAAATTTAACATCCGTTTACACTCTCGTTAAATGAAACGCAGTGTTTCGACATTCACCCGAAATCCCCAATTAAAACCCCTAAATCCCTAAATCCCCAAATTTCAATTGAAATCCCTAAATCCCCAAAGAAATCGATTTCACCATGAGGAAGAAATCGGATGCTTCCCGTAAGGCTCGACGGCTTAATGACAAGAGCGACCTGATCAAAATTTGGGCAACCTCTGTCGATCCTATTGAATTAGCAGCAGCCGGCGTTAATGTCGTCGTAGAAACACTCGGCGGCGATGGTCAATTAGAAGCAGGCGGAGGTGTTGTCGAAGAAGAAGCAGGCGACAATGATGTCGAAGAAGAAACAGGCGACAATGTTGTCGAAGAAAAAGCAGGCGACAATGTTGTCGAAGAAGAAGCAGGCGGCGATGATGTAGAGGACGAAATCGAAGAAGAGCGAGAGGCAGTAGAGGATGACGATTGCGAGGTAGAAGAGGAAGAGTTTCCTATTGCCGAAGAAAATTGTGAAGATATTGGAAGTCAATTTGGGTTGCATGAGAAAGACGAAGATGATGGGACGGATGCGATAGCGGAGATGTTTGGGATGATGATAGAATCCCAGAACCTTTGGAGCGTGACTCGAATGAAGATGGCGAGAAGATGAAGATGATGAACCTAGTTACGATAAGTACAACGTGGCGATGATGAGGTTTATCTCAAATTGGGTAAGTGTTTTTCATCGAAGGAAGATTTCAAAATTGCTGTGTTTAGGTATTCACTGAAGTCTAGATACGACATCAAGTTGTATCGATCTCAAGAGACAAAGATAGGGGCCAAATGTAGCGACAGAAGAGAGAAATGTCAATGGAGGTGTTATGCATCGTGATAAAAAGAAAACAGAAGATACAGATCAAGGTATTCGTTCCAGAGCATACATGTGTTAGGTCTGGTTATACATCGCTACTGAAGCAGGGAACAATTGCGTGGTTATTTAAGAAAAGGCTGAAAAAGAATCCCAATATCACAAAGTACGAGATGGCTGAAGAGATTAAGAGAGAATACAATTTGATTGCTACTGAGGAGCGATGTGGGAAAGCTAAAACTCAGGTGACAAGACAATGGAAACAAAGTCATGAAGACCATTTTTCACGTATCTGGGATTATCAAGCTGAAATCTTGAAATCGAATCCTGACTCTACTTGTGAGATTGAGACAGTTCCAGGCACTACTATTGGAAGCAAACAGAGGTTTTATAGGATGTTTATGTGTTTTAAGGCGCAGAGAGATTCTTGGAAGAAAAACTGTAGACCTATACTTGGGTTAGATGGTGCTTTCCTTAAATGGGATATTAAGGGACATCTTTTGGCTGCTGTGGGAAGAGATGGAGATAATAGGATAGTTCCAGTAGCATGGGCCGTTGTTGAGATAGAAAATGATGATAAGCTGGGATTGGTTTGTGAGGTATTGGCATCAACTTTGGGGCTTGGTGAAGGCGAGCTATCTATCATCTCAAGCGAGAAGGTATGTTTGATATTAAGATTAAACTATGTTATGAATCGATTTGACTATGATTTATTTTTTTGTAGGGTTTGATCAAAGCTGTCCACAATGTCTTACCAAGCTGAACATCGGCAATGTCGAAGACACATATTGGATAACTGGAAAAGAGATACCCATGATCGGAGCTACAGCTTCTGGAAGATTGCTCGTAGTTACACAGGAGAGTTTGGAAAGTATATGGATGAATTGCAGATCAGTCCTACTTCTTATGCCTCTTTGTTAGTCACTCTTCCAGCAACATGGTCTAGAGCATTTTTAGAGTTGGAACTGCTGCATGATATTTTGAACAACCTCGTGAGTCCTTTAATAGAACTATAAAACAAGCAAGGAAGAAACCTTTGTTAGAGTTGCTAGAGGACATTAGGAGGCAGGCAATGGTGAGGAATGCAAAGAGATATGTTCTTGCTGAAAGATTGCAGACAAGATTCACCGCAAGAGCACATGCAGAAATTGAAAAAATGATTGCAGGCTCACAGTTTTGCACTAGATACATGTCAAGAAACAATTTGCATGAGATTGATGTAGAATGAGAAAAATATCGTGTTGATATGAATGATTTTACATGTGGGTGTAAGAAATGGCAGATGACAGGTATGTTTTAATCAATTTAAATGCTTTTATTAGTTCTGACTATGCATTAAAACCTTTGTTTTCTGACAGGTATACCTTGTATTCATGGTGCTCGTGTCATTATTGGGATGAAAGAAAAGGTGGAGGACTATGTAGTGGACTACTACACAACTAAAACATGGAGGCTCACCTATGAGGATGGGATTGCGCCTGTTCAAGGTCAGTTATTATGGCCTAGAATGAATAGACTGGGAGTACTACCACCACCATGGACGAATGGTAAGAGAGGTAGGCGCAGTAACTATGCTAGAAAAAAAGGAAGGAATGAGACTTCTCAGACAAGATTATCACGCCAGAAGAGGGTGATAACTTGTTCCAACTGTAAACAAGATGGTCACAACAAGAAAACTTGTAAAAAAGCAAGGGTAGAAAATCAACCAATACGAGCAAGGGAAGACAGGAAAGAAACAGGTTTATGCTTTTGTTTTTTTACTCTTTTATGTTTCTATTTTGTTTTATTGTTGGTATCTTATGCTTCTGTTTGTTACAGGGACAATCATCACAAGGACAATCATCACAGGTGCAGTCTTTACAGGGACAGTCTTCACAGGTGGAGTCTTCACTAGGGAATGCTTCACAGGGGCAGGCTTCACAGGTGCAGGCTTCACAGGGGCAGGCTTCACGGAGGCAGGTTTCACGGAGCCAATCATCATGGTTACTGAGACAAGCTTCAGAGGCACAAGCAGGATCTTTTTGGGCACCATGGTTTGAATGTTCTAATCCACAGCCACAGTAGAATGAGTTTGGTTGTTGTTTGGTTGTTGTTTAATGGGCAATCTTGTTGTTACATGGGCAATCTTGTTGTTTGGTTGTTGTTTAATGAGTTATTTTTAATGACATTACAATGGTGTTTAAAAATTACAAGTTATGTTCTTCAAAAAATTGCAGATTCTATTCTTAAAAATGCAGGTTCTGTTCTTTATCAAAATGCAGGTTCTATTCTTATTAAAAATTGCAGCAGGTTCTATTATTTTCAACATGTTCTTCGACAAGTATTGAACACAATCTGAAACACATGTCACAACAACTCATAATTCAATCATAAAATCAATTGTCGAACACATTGTTCTTACTCGATTTCATTTTTACAACATCATGCTACACCACGAAAGAGATACCCATGAAAATCTGAATCCTTCGTTTACTCTCTTCCATGTTCCGATTGAGCTCCTCAATCCTCATTTTCATCTCTTCCATTTCATGTTTTCCAATCGAAATCTCCTCAATAATAGCATCTTCGACCCACTTAAATAAGTGATTCTAGTCAAATATCGAAACAAATCAAAATCTGCAATCACAACATCACAAATCAAAATCTTCGACCTTACATCTTTTTAGTCGCATCTCAAGAAAGGGCGACCCGGATTTTCTTGGGTTTTCGAAGTGAAAATTGATATCCGTTCCACGAGAACACTTGAAGGAATCCACGAAAGTGACAGACATTTGTGGTGAAATCGATTACAAAACAGAGAGAGAGAGAGAGAGAGTTTGGGGATTTAGGGATTTCAATTGAAATTTGGGGATTTAGGGATTTAGGGGTTTTAATTGGGGATTTCGGGTGAATGTCGAAACACTGCGTTTCATTTAACGAGAGTGTAAACGGATGTTAAATTTTCATTTAACGCCGCTAATCCGCCGTCAAAACCATGCCTGAATCGGCAACGCGGGAAAATGTATGTGCATATTTTAGTCTTCGTGATAGTACGTGTGTTAATCGTCCTAGCTCCAAAAGTTGAGCATTTAATTGACATTTTTCCACAAAATAAAAGGAGATATATTAAAAACATGTTTAAAATATTAAAACAACATGTCTTATATTAATCCAAAAATATTGATAAAATTTTGAAAAAAAAAACTTATTATTTTCTGAAACTTTTAAAATTCAACTGATAAAATTTCAGATCGATTTTAATACATCATCATTAACTGTCGGATTCACCAACGGTTATGATGAATTTTAATTTTAATTTTTTTTCAAAAATTTTACACTTTTCAAACGGCTAGTAATAGTATTTTTCAATCTATAAATACACTCATTCATTCATTCATTCACACAAAAATCTCATCTCATTCTCTTTAAGAAATTTCTTTAGTTTTTAGTTTTTGAAGATGTTTAGATTTTGTTTAATGCTTTGTTTAGTTTTAATTATTATTTGTATTTATGGTCTCTTTGTTGGGGAGTATATCCACGGAGAGTTTATTGTAAATGTCGTTTTATTATTTTATGTAATGATGTTCTTTGTAATCGTTTGTATTATTAATAAAAATGATTCATTTTAAATAATATTAAACATTATATTACAATATAAAATATATTATACATTAAACTTTTTATTTTATAGTCTTCTTCAGGAAGACATTATTATACATTGACCTTAGACAATATATTATATTATATTACATTGTCCTACTCATCTATTACTCGTTAACATCACTCGGTTCAACAAGAAAATCTGCCATATCTAGATGAGTATTATCATAGGATGATTCAGGCTCATCAGAAACGAAATTGGTTTCACCATTTTTCTCTTTTGCCTTTCGGGATTCTTGATACAGATTGGCGAGATGTTTAGGTGTATACGGCTGCCTCCCAATGGCCTTTCATTCCACATCAGAACATATATTTTCTCTTTGAGTAGTTCGCGATTGCTTATCGTTTTTCTTGTTATTTTGTTGGCCTTTTCCAGTTGTAACTTATTGTTGAATCCCTTCCTTGTCCACCTCTTCCTCCTCGTCGCGACCACGACCACGGCCTCTACCTCGTCCTCGCCATTATCTCGTCTGGACAAAGATGCGACATTCGCTTCAGGGAATGTCGATCACAGGGCGAGTCTTATAATTTAACATCACGAGTTCGTTATTTTTCGGCAACTAGAGTGTATTCATTAACTCCGAATACCGAGTATAACCTTTTGTATTGTTGTTGTATGATACATTCAGGATGAAATATTTGGAGAGTCTCGATAATATCATTATCGCTTATTTTTTACACAATATCATCCGGAAGTAATTCAAAACGCGAATTATAATCACCTACACTTTTATAATCCATGGAGGTTTAACCACCTGTCTCTTTGGTAAGATCACATATTTTGGTGATCAAACATCTTTAGTGATCGCAAAGATCCCAAGATCTTTTTGGTGTATTCATTTTTTAAATTGTCATGGAGGTGGTGACGTAAAAATATCATGGCCGCTTTTTCTTCAGGGACCGTTTTGTGGTATGGCATCAGTTGTTGCTTTTAGATCGTCTTCATCTAATCCCATGTCATATAATTATTTCCAGATATATCAAGGGCAGCGATATCGAGCTTTGCCAAATTCGACATGATATCTACAAATATATAATAATATATGAATTTATGTAAATAACAAAATAATTTAAATCGTAAATTATATAGTAAAATAATTTAAATCATAAATTATAAGATATTAATTTAGTAGGCATAGCCTTCCATATAAGTGAGGAGGCAGAGCCTTCCATGAATTTTAGGAGGTAGAACCTTCCATATATTTAAATTGATTCAATAATAAATTAAATCATACCTTAGGTCGTTATCTTAAAGTAGAGAGAAATCGGCTCGGACTTAGATAGGATAATGAGCGGTTCGTGCTGATAACGTGTTGAGAATAATATATTATTATATTAGGATATTTGATTATTGAGGAAAGATGGTATTGAGAATGAGAGAATGTCGTAACGTTTTCTTCTTATTATTCACATTTACAACTTAACACTAACCTCATATTTATAGAGGTTTTTACCGACTTACTAGGTCGGTTAAAGAAGATATTTATAATAAATAATTACATTATTAGTCAACATATTATTAAATAATTATAAGATATTTTCTAAAAATTACTGTATTTTTAGGAATTTTTTTTTTTCAATCGTTAAAATTTTTAATAAGATTGATAGACAAAAAAAATGTTTTTCGCTCGAAGCTTCTTCTTTATCATGGGCCATGTTTGAGTAAGACGATGAAAGTATATTCATGGGCCTTAATTAGAAGCTGTAAAGCCCAGATTTAAGCGTAAATGGGTGTTGTTAGGCTAAGGTTTGAAAAAGCGTAAATACACGCTCTTCTATGAGTGTTTACTTAGTTTAATACAATCTACAGTTCAATTTTATCCATTACTTTTCGGTTTAGAAGATAATTTACTCACCAAAAGTAATTTTCAAAACCAGAAAAAAGCAAAACAAGCGTTACAACATCATAACACCATAAATTTTGTTCTTTTTGATATATAATATAACATAACAGTTTTACTTCAATTTTATTGTAACATTCGGAAAAAAATTCACACATAGGAAGAGCCTTTTTTGCTATGAATGGTGAGTCTTGTCCAAATCCTCGAGACTTGTTGGACGGAACCAAGCCTTCTCCTCCATCACTGAGTCCTCCTGGCTGCAGCGAGTCTCGTCGGTTGTGTCAGTCGTGGAGGAGGGGGAAGGTCCAAAGACACCTGTTTGAGGATGAGGAGACCAATATTTGTTAGAGTCAGGCTTTATCAATTCATCAGGCACTTTACTCGATTGCAATTCTTCCTCTACGTTCTTATCATACGCCGATGTGTGATCTTTCCTGTTCAAGAGGAGAACAATTTTGTTTTAACGATAATATTGGTTTCTTCCATATATATATGTTTTGGATCAAAATGTTTAAGGTAATTAAGTTTCGAAATTCGTTAGGTGGGATTTTGACTATAGTAGCCACATGAACAAAACAAGAAAAAAATGACTACGTAACCTCACCAGACAACTACATCTTCAATCCAGAAATTTAAAATTTCCAATTTTTTTAAAAGAGAATATGGTATCGAAAATAAATGGCTATTGAGATTTCTACCCACTAACATATTCTTACATGCTGTCGGTCCATTTATTTATATTTAATTTTCCAATAAATAATTTCGGTCACGTCACGTCTAGCTAGTCGACCAAGGTGAATGACATGAATACAAAAATCTAGATTTTATATTTTACTAATAAACAAAATAGGCTTCTGTATCCGTTTAGTTCAGAATGTGACGCGTAACGGCGTAAGTACAATCTTGTTTGCAAGAAAAAGGTACATGTTATCTTGTTTTACAACTTACAAGATGTTCACGTTTGAAACATTTATACACAGTAACAAATAACCAAACGAATCAAACCGTATAGGTAAATATATATAGTGTGCATCATACATTAATACATGAACACTCATATACATATGTCATTGAAAAGAAAAAATTTAAACAGATCGACCAGCATAATGATTCATAGTGTTTTCCATATAATCATTCATAATCAAATATGTCTATGCATGGGCTCTAAATAGTTATCCATGATAATTGATGACATATACATATTGCTGGCTAAGGACTTAACGTTGATTGATGAAATGTATTAGGTTTATAGCCAATTAAAGCATTAGTGTATACATTCTGGATGAATATTCACCGGTGTGATTTTGTGGCCGTCACAAAAGATAAACGAACAAATTCATGGGACCTTTTTAAAATCATTTCCTTAATTTTACGGTCAGAAATTACATCCTATTATAAATGTCTCAAGTACAATTCATTTCCAAATTATTATTCACTACGATGTAAAACCCGATAAACATTAACTCGTTAGAGCAAAACATGGTCCCTTCGACCAAGAAGATTAGATGACTTTAGTCAGTGCCACGAAAAGTGCCAAGAAAAAAGTTTTTCTCTATTAGTTGAGATGGGTGAGTAAAATACAATTAATTTTAGGAAGTGACATGATCCACCAAGGTTCATCCGTATTTAATTGGTAATTAAGATCCAGTCTTCTGCATGATCTACAGTCTACACTACATTTTTTTTTCAAAAACGAGAGCATGAGGTAGTAGATACATATATTCACAAATTTGATAAGTTAGTTAATAATTAAACGAACGACTCAAGTTCATATTATCACTTCTATATTTTAAATTTTATATAAAGCAAGATTTATTGTTTATAAAGCAACAAAAAAAAAAGTGAGGACCCTCTCCAACATTTAATGTTCTCACTTGACACTCTCCAAGATCAAGGGAATAATCTGAAAAGGACACGTTTCACGCTGTGAAAGGAAAGACTGGTTTTGGACCTTTCGGTATTATCCTCTTACGCCCTATTAGAGTATTGGATATGCCACATCCGACTACCGTGATCTGTGCTTCTATCAGTTCTATTCTATGTAAAAAATATCTCTCTACAACTAAAAAAGAATAAAATATAACATATACATTTGGGTTTATAAAAAATAATCTATGGTAATCTTGTAACTATAATCTGCAAATGTTGGATGTGGTGATCTGAATAAAACTCCAAAAATCCACCATTTAGGCAAAAAAAAATAGGGGCTCTTAAGAGCAAGTTTATATATATACGTGATAACAAAATAATCTAGCCAACCTATTATGCGAAATTCAGTCTATGTTCTTAAAATACGTTTTTCCATTATATATATATTTTTTTGATTTTGTTCTCCGTTTATTTTCTTCCCTAAATATCAGGTAGAACCGTAGAAGTAGAACGTTGCCAAATAACACTATATAATCGATAACAAAATATTTATGAAACTTATCAAAAGTAGAAAAATGGAGGGAGAGTGAGTAAGAGGAAGAGATACCGAGAAGCGAGGAGAACAGATGCGACGGGGCGTGAGAAAGTGCGTGAACGAACACCGTTGACTATGTACTTCCCGATCACCACAACGCTCTTCGAATTAGCTGCCATCCACTCTGTTTCTGTACCAGAGAGAAAGAGAGAGAAGTGAATAGTGTTTGAATGAGTAATGGTGAATTTAGTAGTTGTGGGTTGAGTGTGTGTTTTTATAATATTAGTGTGGAAGAGATGGGAGGAGACATAAGAGCACACCATACGATTCATGTGTGCTCCGTTACTTTCTTAAAATTTTCAATTAGTCAATCTAACGTCACCGTTTGGCTTTTCGTTTGACGTCGTTACCTCGACGAATGTGAGTAGTTAGAACAGCCGGGTATGGACCTCTAACGGGCTTTTCACATGTAAGCCCATCTTGTTAATTTAAAGGATGATGATTCATGATTGCTCTTTGCTAACGAGAAGCAAGAAGCAACATGGTCAAGACAACAAAATTCGTGTCAATAATCATACATTCAGCAGTTAAATGAGTAGAAGATGAAATTAATTTCAAACTATAATCAAAGGTTACATATTAAGGTTTCATGGACTAGAAATATAATTAAATCAAGAAATTAATCTAATATTCAGAAATATTTGTGATCCTTGTTTGAGGAAGATGAGAAAGAGTGTGTGGACAGAGTGGACCGTGTATAACACACGAAAATGTTGCGATTACCACGAAAAGGTTATCTCTTGGAGCTATGACACATCACACTGAAACAAAAGCTGGATTCTCTAGCATCCTTTAGAAAACGCATGCAACAAGATCGAAATTAAGAATCAAACAAGCTTCTTCGTTCGATCACATTAGAAAGAGAGATGGCAACTTCTGGTGCGATTTCAGGAGCAACTGTCTCTTCCTTCTTCACCAAAACTGCTTCAACTTCAAACCCATCTCTCAAACTCCATTCCTCTGTTTCTCTCTTTTCCCAGGTCTCTCATCTTTTCAATTTCTTTGAAAACAAATTTGAAATTGGAAGTTTGTGAGTGTCGATTTTATTTTCTCTTTTCTTTCCTCTTGAATGTGATTTGGACCTAGCTTCATCTAAAAGTATTAATCTTTTTCTCTTTTTGTTTGTTTGTGTGTTTAGAAATCTGGGTTTCAGGGAGTTTCGTTGGAAGATTCGAAGAAGAGTGTATCAGAGATCTTTGCTGTCTCTGAGAGAAAGATTGGAGGGTTAAATGGGTTGAGAAGATTCGAAATCAAAGCAAGAACAGCAGCTTCGAAAACAATAGAGGTTGAAGTAGATAAGCCTTTGGGTCTGACTCTAGGACAGAAGCAAGGCGGTGGAGTTGTCATCACCGTGAGTTTTTTTTTTATTAACTATGCAATGAAGTGGCATTCTTGTAAATATATTATTTGATAAAATTGATGGGTTTGTCAGGGTGTGGAAGGAGGTGGGAACGCAGCAAAAGCAGGACTTAAATCTGGAGATCAAGTTCTGTACACAAGCAGCTTCTTTGGAGATGAGCTTTGGCCTGCAGATAAGCTAGGCTTTACTAAAACCGCAATTCAGGCAAAACCTGATTCTGTCTACTTTGTTGTTAGCAGGTGAGTGTATGTGTTTGCCTCTCTTGGTATAATTTTGGTGGTGATCTTGCTAGAAATGTGGCTTCTTCTCTTTGAAAAATGCTAAGTCTGAAATGATCAAAATCGTAGCAGATAGTTTATATGTGATCTGTTTCCTTTGATTCTTGGCACATAAAATCGGTGAAAACATAAAGTCTTTATCACATATTTCCATGGTCTAATGCTGTGGCTGATAAGTCTTCTTGATGTGGTTTAGTTTTCTTCCAATGTTATCGCCTTAAATTTTCGCAAAACTAAGCTTCATAAATTAGTACTTGAGGTTTCTTCTGATGCATTGGACTCACTTCCGTTAGCAATGGTGGAAATTATGTTAATATATTGTGCGTTAGAGGAAAAATGCTTTGTGCACGGTTCTTGATTGGTTTCTGATGTAATATATGATCTTTGATCATGCACAGAGGTGCAGACGTTGATGTCAAGAAACTAAATAAGCGTCCGGCTCCTCCGCGGTTTGGAAGGAAGTTAACTGAGACTCAGAAGGCTAGTAGCAATCTGTTGTTCCTACGATTGAATTATTGCATCTTAAAAACCTTTTATAGAGGCTTAACTCAATTGATTTGTCTTAACATCATTCTCTTTTGCAGGCAAGAGCTACTCACATTTGTCTTGATTGTGGATTCATATACACTTTACCCAAACCTTTTGATGAACAAGTGAGTGTGAATCTTCCAGTTTCAATTTATATAATTTGGTTTCAGTTGCATTTCGTTTCGTTTTGGTTTCTACGTCTATCTCTAGATTTTTTAACTAAGTTTTGGATTGTTTTCTCGGGTTTTTTTTCCAGCCGGATACATACGTATGTCCTCAATGTATAGCACCAAAGAAGAGGTTTGCGAAGTATGACGTGAACACCGGAAAGGCCATCGGAGGAGGATTGCCTCCGATTGGTGTCATTGTTGGCTTATTGGCCGGTCTTGGAGCTGTTGGAGCTTTGCTTGTCTATGGTCTTCAATGAAAATTTTGAACTTTTATAATGTCAATCAAACAGGTCATCTTAATTGAGCTTTGTAATTGTAAACCATGAATGCTTGTTGATGACATCAACTTGGGAGCTAAATCATTGTAAAGCATTCTCCAATGTCTCCTTCTTATGTGACTTTGGTTTCTCTCTATAATCAAACTAGTGCAGCAGCAAGACAAAGCTATCAGCGATTGGTGCAAGCTAAAAACAGAGAAAGATACTTGATCGTAGTTACCACGGATATAACATTCCAGCATTCTCCAAAACCTGTCTCCATCCTTTGATATACAGATGTCTTCACGCAGATGGATGTTCATTTACGTATCACAATTCACCAAATGCGCATTGTAGGTCTCTCCATTCTTGAGTTCCACAAGCGTCGGATGCCTTTGAGGAGCCAGAGAGATAGCATCTTCTCAAATCACAGGATTTAGAGATTCTGTAAAGAACCTTGCTTTCTCTATATATAACTCGGAAGATTAGCTTCTTTTTCCACAAGAAGGTGAACGATGAGAAGAAGTAAGAAAGAGATCAAAGACGACGCAGGCGGCAATGGGAGGGACCTTAATGGAGCTTCTTTTTATATTACTTGAGTTTAAATTTAGGACTTTGATGGAGCTTCTTTTTTTCTTCTTCTTTTGTTAACTACTTTGATGGAGCTTTCTTATTCTTTAATTTATTTATTATAAAAATTGTTTTTCTAATCAATGCGAGGAAACAAAACATTACAATTTACACATATTTAATATCTTTATGATAATTACACTAACGTTCTGTATTATCTACTAAACCATTAAAAACAAAAAAAAATGATTTACATATATACGTTCGACTACAAAAAATTCTCTAAATCAGTGGACAAAATTTGGTTATTGGGCTGAAAATTAGGCCCATTAATAAACCTCGACATGCGATACGCGTACACCACACAAGCGCCACGTGCTTCATCCTCCGTACATCTTCTTCCTTTTTGTACCAAAATGAACAAAGGCGAAGGAAGACCTAGACTTGCTCACTAAGAAAAAAATCAAAATCAGAGCACCAAAACCGACTCAGATCTATAGATCTTCGATCCATCGATCTAGATCGCAATTCTCAAATGGCACTCGAATGGGTTGTTTTGGGCTACGCAGCAGCGGCTGAAGCGATCATGGTGATCCTCTTGACGATGCCTGGACTTGACGCTCTCCGTAAAGGATTGGTTGCTGTAACTCGTAATCTTCTGAAACCGTTTCTTTCGATTATCCCGTTCTGTCTCTTCCTTCTTATGGATATCTACTGGAAGTATGAGACTCGACCTTCCTGCGGTGGCGATTCCTGTACTCCTTCTGAGCATCTTCGTCACCAGAAATCAATCATGAAGTCTCAGCGGAACGCGCTTCTGATTGCGTCGGCTCTTGTTTTCTACTGGATTCTGTATTCCGTCACGAATTTGGTTGTTAGGATTGAGCAGCTTAACCAGAGGGTTGAGAGGCTCAAGAACAAGGATTAAGCCAAGGCAAGCTTCGTCGTCCTTTAGTGTTGAGTAGTTTGAATTTCGATGAAAAGAGTCTCTTTACTTATGTCGTTTTTGGTTTTTGGTTTGTTTTGCTGTGTTTTTCAATGTTTTTAAGCTCTTTGTTCCTCTTGAGAATGAAGGATCTATAATACTTAAATATATGCTTATATGTTTCTTACGCCTCCTTGTTTGATTTCTGTTTTGGTACTTGTTTGGGTTTTAATTTACTCACAATATTCCCAATTGATGATGCTTGCAATGAAACTTCAAATTTGGAGCTTTGTTTGGTCATTTATGTTCGAATATGTTTGATATTATCATGAACTGTAAAACACCCAATTCATTGTTCTTTTGACAATGATTCATCAACTTAGGGACTCCAGTTATGGAATAGGTAATGTAGCTAATTAAACTAAGCTGCTCCATGAATCTTTAATTAAACTAAGCTGCTCCATGAATCTTAACTCTTGTTAGATACCCTTTGAAAGCCTCAATGAACATCTTTCCCACTCTCTCTATTACAGTCTACGAGTGTTTTGAATCTCTCCCTTTTTCTTATCCATAATCTCAGAATTTGCAGAGTTTTATAATACCAACTGCCATTCGATCTCTATCAAGTATCCTTTAGGGAGCTTAAACTGTTCGTTTGTGTTTGTGGACACAAAAGTTTCAGTCTTTGTTAGATGAACCCAAAAACCCACTTTTCTCTGCAGAATATATATTGCAAAATAACCAACTGAAACATCAAACATTTATTCAGCCAATAATTAGAACAAATTAAACATTTTCTACATTAAAAAAAGCTCGGATTAAACGGTTCTCTTCTAACAAAAAATGAGAAGAATCCTTTTTTTTTTGGGTTCTTCCAAAGAATGGATTTCACCATGAGAAAGAAATGTCACAAGGATCATAGATAATACTTTTTCAGACAACTCACTTTTGAAGAATAAAAAGACCCATGAGCATTTTTGCAGGAAGCAAACACCTTGTGACCTGATGTCGCTGAAATTATATTCACATGGTCCATCACAATACCCGTACATCCCAAGTCAGCATCGCAGTTCAATGTGATAGCTTGATCGCTCGCAGATGACCCGTGTATTCTAGCGTAACGCACATCGCTCACTTTCACGCCTTTGCCATTACCGGGCTGAGACTGTGGTTTTGCTAAATGACAATTTTGATAGCTATTAGATGACTTGCTCCCTCCTCCGTTCGTGCCCCCATTGTGATAACTCTGGTCGATGATAATAGGGTTTCCAGAAGCAACCATGTTTATATCCTCGAATGAGATTTTCCGAGCATATCCTGATCCGTTCTACAAACACTCACACAAGAAAGCAAATTTAATTGAGGAATATGCTGAAGAAGATCGAGTGTCAATGATGAACAAAAGAAAGATGAATAGACAACCTGATATGTCTTGATTCGGGCACCGTTCTGAGTGTTTGTAAAAGTGCAGTTCTTTACCCTCACTTCTTCAACGGTTGCAAAATCTCCATTTACTCCAAGGCTTCCTACGCTATAATATCAAATCCATACTCTATATGATTTAGTATTTACCTTGGTGTATATTATATGATGATTGTTTGTGAATCGTGAATTTAGGAATCACCTGATGCCATGACCGGGGCCACAGAAAATGCCGGTTATGTTGATACGAGAGGAACCGCTATTAATGGCAATGCAGTCATCTCCAGTGGCAATCACTGAGTCATGTATGTTGACGTCTTTACAATTTGATACGTCAATACCATCGGTGTTGGGACTATCGCCCGGTGCAGTCATCCTGAGACCCGAGACCTCGATGTTCTTTGAACAACTTAGACCTACATGGCTCCGAGGGCTGTTCAAGTGTCGGAGATTGGACACCCTAAGACCATTACAGTTGTTGAAGTGCATTGCCTAAAGAAAACAAGTAAGAAACAACAAAAGGTGATAAACTGTTCATCAAGGCTCATGTATTTAAGCATGGGGGATCTTGCAAATGGACTTACGGAGGGGCGATTATTAACATTACGCCACCACAAAGAACCACGACCATCGATGGTGCCACCTCCGGTGACAACTAGGCCGTTGATACTGTCAAAACTAATCCATGTTGGGTATCTTCCCGCATACCAAGTGTAACCGGGTGCCACTAGATTACCTCTTATCTAATGTAAATAAATCACCAAATTAATTAAACAATGGTTCAAGTTATGGTCTAATAAGCCAAAAATCGATTTCTATTAAAATCATTTTTCACATAAAGGTTGGATTTTCTAAGAGTTTTGAGTCTAAGGACAGAGTAACGTAGTTATATATACCATAAAGGAGATAGAGGAAGACTTGCATGGACCGACGAATGTAAGAGGCTTAAGCATGAATGATTTCCCTAGAGGCACTAGAATCTTTGTATTGCCTCTACTTCCTCCTTTACATACAGCTTCCCATGCCTTCAGAAAAGCCTGAAATATACATAACACAAACACGTACGCTTAAGCAAAGATTATATATACCAATTTGATAATTTGATGATTCTATATATATACACCTTAGTATCATCGGTCTTTCCATCGCCAATAGCTCCGAAACTACTGACACTTATGAATCCAGGGCTTCCAACTCCGTTTTTAGCCTTTTGAGCTTCTTCTTCTAAGCAGAAACCTAAACTGTTTATTTGAAACAAACATAACAAGACGAAGAACAACGAAGGTTTCATCTTTGGACGACCTGTCGTATGCTTGATGATGAGAATAAATTTGAAGGATAATACATTGCTATATGTATCTATATGTATATAGGTTTGTATAAAGAAAGGTGGTTAATTGATAGATATTGCGTTTGATTTTTGTGTTTTTATGATAAGAGATTATCGCTAATCACTAATTTTGTGTGCTATAAAATGGAAACTAAGTAATCTTGAATTATAATTGAGATATTGAAATCTTTATAAACTAAGGAATATTATAATTTATTGACTTATTTAACAAATCGTAAACGATATAATTTACCGTTTTGTTTACGATTAAAGTGATAGTTTACTTATATGCTTGATTCTTTCTGTTTTTTAATATAACTACATGCTTGATTCTGGGAATGAATGAATTATGGCTTATCTAAAAATAGAAATAGATTCATCATAACTCATAAAGAGATACCTTTGATTGATTGAATCATTTATATGGAGTTTGATTGGTTGTAGATTTGAAATATTTATACATCTATATTTGGATCTAAAGCTCTAAATTTAAAATAATAACGCTTTACATATATTTTTCAAAGCTAAAACCATTTTTTTGTGATGTAGAAAACTAAAAAGCTAAAGGCATAAATTTTGATATTTGAAAAATTATGGAAAATCAGCTCTACAACTTATTTATTATGGAGAGTTGGTTCTATAGCTACAGGGAAAAAAAATCACAGATGAAATTCTAAAGCAAAAATCATAAATCTACATCCACGACTAATCAAGCCCATGATGAATCCGAGGCACCACTAATCTTTAATTTTACAAGAATCTTTATCTTTTTTATTTTATAGATAGTTTATCATTATATAAATTAAACTGAAATGAAAATGAATAAACCCTAAAAAAATTACTAAACATTCGTTCATCTAAGTTTTGTTTCTTTAATTAGATAATAACATAGCAAATGGAATAATATTTGCCATTCTATTCTTTCTTTCTTTTTTTGGACAAGAATATCGTCATTCTATTCCCTTTTTGTAATATTGTAAAAAAAAAATGGGTTCCTCTTTTAAATTTTGATTTTAATTTTCAGCAGAGTAAATGAAAATTTCTTATAAATTGTGAAAACTCAAATGAAGCAAACTTTTAACAATTTAATTAATTTGTTCCAAAATAATTTATTTGCATACCTCATTTAGTAGCAAACCGATCCGGTCCGATCTTAACTGAACTGGTCAATTCAGAAACCAAACTAAATTAGTTTAAATAAGGAGAGAGTAAAACATAGAAAGTACTATTGAAACTTGAAAGTAACCTTACGCGTGGATCTTTTTTTTGTAAAACAAAGAGAGTACTTTGCCGACTAAAAGTAAGTGCGGTATTTAATGGGTTTGTCACCAACTTTACGTTTTCTTACAAACGAAGAAGAACCCATAAAAAAGAAAAGCAAACAATAAAATTGGAAAGAAAGATAATTAAAAATTAAAAAGGAGAAAAAAAAAGGAATCGTCTTTGGAGTTGGAGTGAGAGATATGGAGAGGAGAAAGGTTGTGATGTGTGGTGTGTTATCTCTACTTGGTTTATTATCAGCTGTTACTGCCTTCGCCGCTGAAGCTACTCGAATCAAGGTTTCTTCTTTCTTCTTCCCTTTTGACACATCACTTGTAGGATTTCTGTTTTATTTGTTCTGTTTTGTAGTGAAATTTGTGATTTGTCTCATGGTTTTGGGTGGTTGCAATCTCTCTATGGTTGCTGAAACTCTCTAAAGAAGTTGTATATATTGTGGGTTTTGTCTTCTTTTCTTTTTATCTGCCGATTTTGATATTCATTTTGCCTGAAATGCGTTTGAGATGAAAGCTTCAATTTTTGAGATATGAGTTGAATAATAATAGGTGGGAAACTCGTTGGTTTGGAAATTTTTACTTGTGCAACGTTTCAAACTTGGTCTAAAGGTTTGTTTTTTTCTCATTTTTCTCTTAAATCGACACAGAGATCTCAGGTCACGGTTACCACTTCAAATTCAATCAAAAAATGCACTTATCCAAGAAGTCCAGCTTTCGATCTCGGCTTCACTTCAGCTCTCTTTCTAATGATGGCTCAGATAATAGTCAGTGTCTCAAGCGGTTGTTTCTGTTGTAGAAAAGGTCCTGCTCCTTCAAGGTCTAATTGGATTATTTCCTTAATCTGCTTTGTTGTTTCCTGGTAAATCTCATAATTTCTTTTTCCTTTTTTGGCAGTAAGTTTCCTACTTTTAATATGCTTACAACTAATGATTTCGCATTACTTTAGGTTCACTTTTTTAATAGCTTTCCTTGTGCTGCTTACTGGAGCTGCACTCAACGATGAACACACCGAGGAATCAATGAATGCTGGTACATACGATTGCTTCTTTGTAACACCGGGCGTTTTCTCTACCGGTGCTGTGCTTTCGCTTATTACTATTGCCCTTGGGATTGTCTACTATTTATGTTTGAGTTCAAGTAAGCAAGATGTTACTGCCACAATGACCCCGGCGAACCAAGGAGGTGGAATAGCAATGGGGCAGCCTCAGATTCCAGAGAGAGTAGAAGATCCTGTTTTTGTTCATGAGGATACTTACATGAGAAGACAGTTCACTTAAAAACAGACAAGGCTTTGCTCGTGAAACACGTTAGGTTTAGGAGAGCATATAGATAAAAAGGTTGTGTTTGTGATTCTTGTGTGTGAGATCAAAGACTATGAAACTTTGTAATGATTGTTGTTAATGATGTTGGAAGTTGATATCCTTGAGAACCCCAAAAACGTAACTTATTGTGAATCGTGTAGTTTTCTTCTTCTTCTTCTTTGTTTCTTTTTTATTTATGTGAGTCAATAGTGGTTATTGACTTATTGGGAAGTGTTCGTCTGAAACAATCTGACAATAAATAAAAGATTGTATGGTAACATTTTCATATTTTTGAAACCATATTTCTTTTAATATCTACCCACCGGTCCGACCAAACGATTTGGCACGTGCTTTTGAATAAAAAACAATTTATTAGATTCTATCCCACTGAATCGCAAATGGTAAACCGAATTTAACTAATCTTAAAATTAATCCATATATTTTATTAATTTATAATTTAATCAAAATCTATCACCAGATCAAATCGAGCCTAATGTGAAGAATCGGTTTCTGTATTTTATGAACCAAATATTGCGACAGCGATCAAATGCACACATATACAAATAGAAATCAAAGTTTTATCCCCACAACCAGTGAATTTTGTTTTTAAAATTTTAAAGTTTGTAGAGAAATGTGAATATGATATATCCACCGTTAGTGGAACAACCACCACATGCTCTACCCAACCCGCACAGCAACCAGCTCTGACAATCTTTTTTGAGTCTAACAAAATGCCAACACATCTATCCCCAATTCTCATTTATAAATAAGATGGACATACAAAAATTTAAAAAAAGCATATAGAAAAACATATCTGTTTCGTTTTCTGATTATTCATATCAATTACAGACACCCAAGGTTATTTAAAAATAATAGATAGAATGGTTGTGAAACTTTATGGACAGGTAACGGCAGCTTGTCCACAAAGAGTCTTGCTTTGTTTTCTCGAGAAAGGAATTGAATTTGAGATTATTCATATTGATCTTGATGCATTAGAGCAGAAAAAACCAGAACATCTTCTTCGTCAGGTAAAAAAAAAAAAAATTCCTGAACTATATAAATCATGTGTTTTGTATTCAATATAACTATTGTTTTCTTGTAGCCATTTGGTCAAGTTCCAGCCATAGAAGATGGAGATTTCAAGCTTTTTGGTAACATCCTAGTTACAAAATTTAGATTAAAACATTTACTTTTATCATTTCTATATTGTGTTTTTTAATTTGGCTCTTGTCCTCAAAGAATCACGAGCCATTGCGAGATACTACGCAACCAAGTACGCGGACCAAGGCACAAACCTTTTGGGCAAGTCTCTAGAGCACCGAGCCATCGTGGACCAGTGGGCCGACGTGGAGACCCATTACTTCAACGCTCTGGCCCATCCCATTGTGATTAACCTAATCATCAAGCCTAAGTTAGGCGAAGAATGTGACTTCGTTTTGGTCGAGGAGCTCAAAGTGAAGCTCGGAGTGATCTTGGACATATACGATAACCGGCTTGCTACAAACAGGTTTTTGGCTGGTGAAGAATTCACTATGGCTGATTTGACGCACATGCCGGCAATGGGGTACTTGATGAGTATAACCGATGTAAACCATATGGTTAAGGCTCGGGGGAGTTTTAACCGGTGGTGGGAAGAGATTACGGCTAGACCGGCTTGGAAGAAGCTTATGGAGATGGCCGGTCATTGAATTAGCTCGAATGTGTGATGATTGGAACCAAATAAGCTTTAATATTTTCTGTTTGTCTGTTTTGTACGTTTCAATAATAAAATCAATTTACTTTTGAAGATATGAATTCGTCAATTCGATGGTGTTTAGTAGCATAATTGTTTATCATGCATGCATTACTAGACAAATGTTGCAAGAATTTTGTTTGGTTCTTCCGTAGTTGTCTAAAAATATGATCAAATGAGACTTGTGAGTAAACGAAGACGTAGGTTAATAATCTTAACTACTGGTACTAAGTGACAAGTTTTCAATTTAAAATCATGTATTCATGTGGAAAATATAATTGTGTCTAAGACACCTAGTATAGTAATTTGTATTAGTGTCGTTGTTTCGTCACCAAACGCATTTAAATTACATAATACAAATTGTTGACAAAACAAAATGTTATTTTAAAATTATACTATTACAAATTGCCGAGTTTTTTTTGTCAAAATAATCTCTTAACATCGTTGGAAGCAGGATTCGAACTACAACTTAATATGATGAGTTTTCAGAAGTGGCCACCATTGTGCTATTTGACTCTCGTAATTGCTGAGTTATTATACAATTTTATATTTTCCTGTAATTTATGAAACTTAATAAATATGAATAGATATAATTCCTATTCCATGTCAATGGTTTAGTACGTTCTCGTACCATGACACTTTAGACAATTTATTTTTAGCCAAAGCCCATGAATCTATCTCCCTACGACTATTTTTGGAATATAACAACTTTTTATACTCACACAAAACTATTTCTACAGCCAAAATCTTTCTATTCCCTCATTAGGCCAAGAGAATTAGAGAACTAAAATAAAAAAAAATTTAAAAATTACTTTTTTACATACAGAAAAATAATGTAACATTATAAGAATTTGTTTCCAGGATTAATATGTAAATATTAGTTAACATCATAAATTCGACCCTAAGTTTTTTCTTAATCACAAAAAGCGCTCTTAGGTTGTTCCACTTTCCTCTTATCTCATATTGATAGTCTTGAACTTGAAGTCTTTAGTATTGATTTAGCATAAGCCAATGGCAATGCTGCAATTTTCTTGGCTTTCCCAACGTAAGCTCTCTTTGTGAAATTGTTGTAATCATTGGCTTCAATCTCGTCCAATATTCTCCTGTACAATAGCAGCGATGCCCATACCTGAAACATTGTAGCCAATTTTTCAGTGTTAAAATCAATTGAAAACAAAGTTCTGTGGCACAAACGAAATAAATGTTCAAAACGAAAATGTAAACGGTAAATTTGCGGCTGTAAAGACACTTACCGGCCATCTGCTAGCAGCACTGAGCTCGGTGACGCCTTTCTCAGCTTCGTCAAAGAACATTCTTGCTCGTTTAAGCTGCATTTTCATGAAGTTTCTCCATTTATCAGTGACTTTTCCGGCGAATATGTCTTCATCTGAGAGACCAGCCTGAGCCAATTCGTCTTGAGGTAGATAAACCCTTCCTCTTCTCGCACTGATAGAGAGCAAAACAAGTTTAGGAGAGAGGTGTGAATCAATAAACCGGTTTATGTGAAATCAAGAAACCAGTTTAAGAGAGATATGTGAATCAAGAAACCTGTTTTAGGAGAGACATGTGAATCAAGAAACTGATATGTGAAACCAAGAAACCAAAGGTTGAGATTTAAGGAAAAAAAGACTCACTCTTCGCCTACGTCTCTGAGTATGTTGGTAAGCTGATTGGCTATCCCGAGGGCCAAGGCAGCGTTGTAAACACTTTCCGTCGTTGCTTTCGACTTAGGATCGATTCCCATAACTGGAACACTCATCAAACCAACGGTTCCCGCGACATAGTAACAGTAAAGGTAGAGATCATCGAAGTTCTTGTATCTCGATTTCCTCAAGTCCATTCTCATTCCTTCGATCATGTCTCTAAATGGCTGTAAAACAAAGAAACATTAGATCAAAATTTCATAAGGTTTATCGCAATGGATTGAATGCAATTTGACCTGTGAAATGAAACAGCGAAATTAGATAAGACAGATTTGAGGCTGACCTGAATATCAACCGGGTATCTAGCAACTGTATCAGCAAGGGCAGCATCAAGCATATCAAAAGGACGGCCACGGAAAAGATCTTCTAACCTTGCTTCCCATCTATCTAACGCCATGGGAGTTATATGTGAAGCATTAGGCCCGTCAACGAGTTCATCAGTTCTTCTACACCAAACTGCACAAATACCGAGTAAGCCCATCAAGATGAGACCAATCTAACATTAAAGGAAACAACTTGGTTAATATATTATAGTTTTGAATTCCTCAGATCCCCTGGATAGTAGTATCTCAAAGGGTCATGAGCTAACAACATTGTTCCGCATAAGTAAATCTCCAGAGTTTAAGACTATTGGGCCTATAAAGCCCATTAAAAGCCATATTAGTAACTAAGCTATTCAATTTTCTTGGATCTTAATCCTAAAAGGTTACAAATTTCGATGCTAGGTGCTTCATGGACCTTATCTTAAACACAATCTAACACATAAACTAGCTAGAGAAGTTTATGTTTCTACATGAGTGTATGTTTCAAGGAATCTATTTCAGCTTCTTAAAACTTCTTGCAAACCAAGAGATGTAATAGATTAAGAGTAAGTGATCGATTCTAACATATGGATTATGTTTTGGGATTCGATATAAACTTAATCTCCAGTCTACTTTGAGCATCACTTTATCCTACAATCAAAATCAATGATGACAATGCAGTAACTCACCGTAGATAGCCCAAATTGCCTTTCGCCTTTCGGGTGTCATAAGCAAAGTCCCTGCAACAGAAACATTAGAAATCAGAAACCAAACATACAATTCTCCATCACACCAAAGCCAAAGAAGAGAAAATACATCCTAACCGAGATAAAACGTTTTAGCATATTCAGCGCAAACTTCACCACATCGATCATAAGCCTCACCCAACAAACTCAAACTCCCTGGAAGAACAACATCTTGAGGCTTCTTCACATCAAGATCATAAGAAGAAGATCTAAGCTGTTTGTTCACCAAAGCAGCTTGTTTCAACACAACATTGTAAACCTTCTCTTCAGATGAGAGGGCTATCTCTCCTGAAGGACTTGCAACTAAGCTTGAAGACACAACACCACTTCTTCTTCTTCTTGGGTTCGTTACAAAAGAAGAAGAGCTCCAAGTTGTTGTCTGCTTCCTCCTACCTTTGTTTAGTCTCTGATTCTGACAACGAGAGAACAATCTAGAAGATTCTAGAACCCTTACCAACCCATAATTGTTCATTGGGTCTGGATTTGGAGAAGAAGCAGCAACCCATAACACTGCTACGGAAGAAGACATACTCAAGTTCTTGAGAGAAAAATCTCAACTTTTTTCTTTCTCTTGGGGTTTCTTGTTTTGTTTACTCTGTTTCTTCACTTAGAGGAATCAAAATCCCAACTTTTCAGTGAAACAAGTATTGGATTTGGATCAAACTAGTAAATTTTAAAGCTTTCCTGCAAATTGAATAACAAACAAACGAGTTGATAAAGGAATCGAGATCTCTATACAAAGCGGAATAAAGCGAGAAAGAAACTCAATTTCTTCAAGCAAGTAATCGATTTTTCATAACAAAGAGACAAAAAAAAAAAGAAGATAACGAGACGATCTTCAAAAGCAAATGAGGAACATATAAAAACAAGCAAATCCCCAATTTTTTGGCAAAATACTCAACTGGGTTCACCTGTATTTTTCAGTGGAAATTACACACAAAAATCAAAGAAAAAAACTTAGATTGCGTTTCAACATTTGAAGGTATAAGAAATGAACAAAAGAAGAGCCCAAAAGTATCAAAACAGTGAAATCACATGACAGAGTAAGCTTAACCAAACGGGAGAAAACGAGTGATGGAAACAAAAGCCTACCTTTTCTCTCTCTAAGACCAGATACTGTGAGAACGTTGAAGAAGGAGGAAGAGGAGATTTTCAAACACTAAATTAATCAGAAAGACAGAAAAAGGTTTGACCCATTAATGTCAGAAAATTCTCAAGAAATGATATTACAACGCTTACTGTAATATATACATATGTACACACACAACACAAGTAGAGATGTCTCTTCCTCTATCGTGATAAAATCTCACCCACTCAAATTTGTCTCCTTTTTTTTTTTCTAGGATTTAATGAGAAGCCAGAATAAATACAAAAGTCGTTATTTTTAAATTTGTGTATATCTTAATTTAATTTTTGACTGGGGGAGATGCACTCTTGTCAGTGTTGTGACTCGTGTCATGTATCAAACCTTAATAGTTTTTTTTTCATATAAAAAAGTTAAAAGATCCCATTTAAATACCCATTACCTGATTAACCCGTTTTCTCCTTTTTGGCCAAATTCGTATCTATTATTTAACACTGCAAGAAATCTAAATATTATATAAACTTTATTCATTCCATACATATGATATATATTCACCACTTGAGTGCCAGGTCGAATATAGTTGTAATTGTAGATTAAGAGCTCTAAATTGATATATATATATTTTCTATATAAATACAGTTTAAGCTTGTATTTTAATATAAGTGACTTAAAGTGATTTCTAACATTTTTAAAGTATTTTAAAATACACAATTTTGAGAGAAAAAAATCATTATTTGTAGTTTAGTTTGTGATCTTTCATTCTTTCAATACAAAAACAGAAACTACATCATCAGTTTTAACATACATATTAAAAAAAGTGATACAGGGTGACGAACATATATGTCGTTTAATAAATCGTATTCAATATAGATATTTATCGGTACTTGGTTAAATATAGTATAATATAAGGGAAAATTGATGAAATAATGTCCTCCATTTCACACAAAAAGAAAGAAAAAAAAATTGGTTTAAGCATCATCATGATAAAATAGTATTTGTGTTACGAAACGTAACTATACCATCTTTTAAATCATTGCTAAAGTTCTACGAGATTGCGTAGGAAACTTGATTTCACTGTTTTATGGATTTTACATTACCATTCAAAATGTACTATTATTTCTGTTTGTAATGAAAACATTAGGGTGGCCAAAAGCCTAAAACTAAAAAGCTCATAAGTCAAACGTGACACATATTATTATGTCAAACAAAAAGCGAGACATTACAAATTACGGAGAGATGGGATCAATCGCTATTAATTAGACAAAACTAAAATATGAGTTTAAACATATAAAGATATAAGTAATTGTAGAATGGACAAAAAGGGTTTATGGTGGGGCTATGCCAGTTTGGGTAAAAAAGGATTAGAGAGAGAGAGAAAAAGTATTTTGTTGTGTGTTTGACATAAGAAAGAGCAGAAAGAGAGATCACAGAGATGCCACGTGGAATCCACAGCCAATGGGAGAGCGATAAGCTTATCAGAGATCAAGTGCGGAGGGTAAAGTGGGCTAAGTTGCTTTTCCACGTGTCAATGTTTCATTGGTACAAAATGTTTAAAGCTAGATTTCCTCTTAGTCGGTATTTGGGTCCCACACTCTCGTCGCAACTTGTCCCTCTCTCCCTCTCTCTATTCTCGTAGACACTTCTCTTGCGTTCAGAAGGTTTGTTTTTTTGTTTTTTCTGAATTTTTTTGTATTTTTCTTAATTTTGGTATTTTCCTCTCTGTCCCATTCATATTTGTAGCCTCGTCCGTATTTTCTCCGTATATTGTTTGAAATACATTCTCTTGTAACAAACGTTTTTGGTTTAGTGATTGATAATATACAGCGACCAAGACGTTTTTTGTTTAAGTAACTCACTCACTTTTTGTTTTTTACTCAACTTATATTCATCGATTAGAAGTACATGATTAGGTTTATCAGCCTCAACAAATGGATGTAACCATCTTGGTACTACCGTGTACAATCTAGAAATCATAAGAGTTTAGAGAAAGTGAGAACTTGGCTACTTTGCCAGCTGTGGCACTGCTTGATCGAGGCTGGAAAATGAAAGTGGTTCAGTTTTACTGAATTATTTTTAAACAACTTATGTCCAAGTGGCTGAAATCACATTGTTTTTACTTTTTAATGTAGAAATCCAAATTAGAAAGCTTCGTTTTAAAATAATATCATTGTCGCTGAAATTCACGATAACATCACTACGATTCGATACAATTCGTCAAACATCTCACGTACTAAGATTGTTTGGCGAGTGATGGAGACATAGTTTTAAATGGAAACGTGTACTCGTAAATTGTGTTATCTTTCGTGGCCCATAAATTTTTAGTCCGATATTGGAGTTTTATCGTTTTATATATCAGATAATATAATCAAATTAGTTTTTGTTATAAAAAGTTCCAAGGAAATGGACCGTAGTCACCATTTACATGGTTACATGGCTCGACACGTAATGTTACTTAATGCTGCAAGTTTTTTTCTTTCTTTCTTTTTTGCTCCCTGAATATTTTAGATTTTAGTTATATAAATATTTTTGCTGACGAGTTTTAGTTACTAGTTTCTAAAATGGTCTAGAAAAAGTTGTAATATATAAATATAATAACTCGGTAATGGCTACGTGTAGAGTCAGCCACGTAGCACTAAATGGATTTGTCATGGATGATGGACCCATAGTATACTTCCATTATACACGAATACATTGTGTGTACATTTTACAATTAAACATAATATTTCTTAACCTATAATTTTGTATATCAAATTTCTCTTTCTGGAATAGCTAATTCCCACTAACATATTTACTCAAAAAATAGTTACTATAACGTAATGATTCGGGGACAGGAAAAATAAATATACTTTTGTGAAGTGGTTCGGAAACAAGTCAAAGGAGTTTATAATCAAGTAGATTACTATGACTTAAAAAGAATGGAATAACATAATTATGTATCTTCTATCAATGACTTGCATTATTTGAATTGTTAAACTTCATTATCATTTTCTATATGGATGCCACAAAAAAAAAAATAACTTTAAACTACTCGACCATATGTTTTAACGGCAATCTACTCAACCATTAATCTACGGTGGTTTGGTTTTTAACACACCACATGATTTGCTAAGCTACCACCAGTTTCTTTCTTAGCCGTGAGAAATTGAATAATACCTTCCTCTTATTCTGCATATTCGTTGTGTATACTTGTTAAGTTTTCTTTGTCGCGTACGTACTTCTTCTGTCTATCGTACGCGCACACACTTGTCCACCGAAAATCATATTAATTACAAAATATTGTGAGAAAAATATTAGTGGAGAGAGCGCAGGAAGAAGAAGACGAAACGAGTGGATAAGATTTTTTTTGTTATTAACTCTCTCAAATGTAAAATGTGTACAAGCTCTTACTGAAATACTAAAGAAACTAAATCGAATGCAATAACCGACTATATACATTCTATAATAAAAAGTGTATTTTCGTTTTTTTTTTGTCTCGTTGATCTACACTACATATCAATTTATACTTAGTCACAATGATCAATATAAATTGCATGAATATAAATTAAACTCGTATTCGATATTTCCGATTCGTCGAGAAAATGTGTATCTAGTGAATAAAAGTATCAATTAGTTGTTCAACATCCTCCACACAATTCCCGACCTCAAACATTTGTTTTTTTAGACGAAATCCAAAATGGATCTGAAAAAGTGAGAACCAGAATATCCCTATTAAGGATCTACTTGATTCGTACCAAACCGGATTTAACCCAATTGATAAGTCCACGGCGCGTGAAGAAAACGCTCCACGTTTCAAAAGACTGGTTTGGGATACTTCCGTAATTTACGGAATCAGGGTTTTACGAAAGTCAAAAACCCAGGAAGAAGAAGAAGAAGATCGACATGGAAGTATGGAGTTAGAACACCAAACCATGGAAACGTTCCTGCGTTGGGCAGCAGATATTGGCATTTCAGAATCCATTGATTCTTCTCGATGTCGCGATTCATGTCTCGGCCATTCCCTTTCCGTCGACGACTTCCCTCTCGCCGGCGGGTGCGTAGAAACAAAATCGATTTGGTTTCTCTTTAAATCCCTAAAATTTGTCTTCTCATTGCTTGATTGATGGAATTAGGAGAGGACTGGTAGCTGTTCGTGAGCTCAGGAAAGGAGAATTGGTTTTGAAAGTCCCGAGAAACGCGTTGATGACTACAGAATCCATGGTCGCTAAAGATCAGAAATTGAACGATGCTGTTAATCTCAACAACTCACTTTCTTCGACTCAGGTTCTCTTTTCTCTGATTATTTGAATGTGTTTTGTTTTGTCTCTGAGAAAATCTTATAACCCACCATCGTTGAAATGTGCAGATACTGAATGTATGCCTATTGTATGAAATGGGCAAGGGGAGGAAGTCTTTTTGGTACCCTTACTTGGTGCATTTACCTCGTGACTATGATCTCTTGGCTACATTTGGGGAGTTCGAGAAGCAAGCTTTACAAGTTATGTGTCTACTACTACTCTTTGTGTTTTATTTTGATTTTTGCATATGTTAGATCTTATGTTTCTAGGTTGAGATCATATACCCTTTTTTTGCTTTTCTGCTCATTTCAATTCTAAAGATGAGAATTTTGTGATCATGTCCTTAGGTTGAAGATGCTGTTTGGGCTACAGAGAAAGCCATTGCCAAGTGTCAGTGTGAGTGGAAGGAAGCTGTTACATTGATGAAGGAGTTGGATCTCAAGCCAAAGTTTCAGAGTCTCCAAGCATGGATTTGGGCTTCTGCAACGGTAAGAACACTTCATCTATCACATGAAAGATGTTCGAGAAGTCGTTGATAAATGACTAGAAAGCTTTGTGTGAACTTAACAGCTTCAAACTCTTCTTCTGTTTTAAGATATCTTCACGGACGCTGCATATACCATGGGATAGTGCTGGGTGTTTATGTCCTGTGGGGGACTTGTTTAACTATGATGCTCCTGGAGATGATTCGAATAACTCAAAAGGTCCTGAGAGTGCGATTCAGACATCATCCGCTCAACCTGTTTCAACTACTAATCATGAGTGTCGGAATAATGAGGAGGAAGCAGGACTTCTTGTTGAGACACAGTCTGAAAGGCTCACAGATGGTGGATTCGAGGAAGATGCCAATGCTTATTGTCTTTATGCAAGAAGGAATTATCAGCTAGGAGAACAGGTTCAAGTTCTTAACTAGCTTTGTTATAGCTGCGAAACTAATGAAGTGGAAGCATAAGTAGAGAAGATTTAAAGAGCGAGGATTGTATTTGTGGGTGTAGGTTCTTCTATGTTATGGGACTTACACAAATCTAGAGCTTCTTGAGCACTATGGGTTTATGTTAGAAGAGAACTCAAATGACAAGGTCTTCATTCCTCTAGAAACCAGCCTTCATTCTCTAGCTTCTTCATGGCCTAAAGATTCTTTATACATTCATCAAGACGGTAAGCCATCGTTTGCGCTTGTGTCAACATTGAGACTGTGGCTGATCCCACAGAGCCAGCGTGACAAGTCGGTTATGCGTCTTGTTTATGCTGGATCTCAGATATCTGTGAAGAATGAGATTCTAGTCATGAAGTGGATGTCAGAGAAATGTGGAAGTGTTTTAGGGGATCTGCCAACTTCCGTCTCAGAGGACACTCTGCTGCTTCATAACATTGACAAGCTCCAAGATCCCGAATTGTGTTTGGAGCAGAAAGAAACAGAAGCTTTTGGCAGAGAGATGCGCGCTTTTCTCAATGTGAATAGTTTGTGGGATGTTATTGGATTTTCTGGGAAAGATGTAAAATTTTCCAGGAAAACTAACAGGATGATGCGCAAATGGAGATTGTCCGTGCAGTGGAGGCTAAGCTACAAGAGAACTCTTGCAGATTGCATCTCTTATTGTAATGAGAAAATGAATAATCTCTTACGTTAGGTACTCGAGATAGGATTGGTGATTTGTAACGTGAATAGAAATTTCTGATCATTGTTTTTACATTCATATAGAAGAAAAAAAACAATTACCTGCTAAAATCTACTGTTTTATCTTTCATCAACTGCAAGTATGAATCAAAAATAGTAAGCTGAAGCCAAACAGATGAGGAGATCAGTAAGGATCAGACCAACAACGTCAAAGACAAACTTTGGAGCAAACAATCCCCAAACCTGCAAGACCATGACAGCAATGTTTTAGTCACAGAACCAACACAAGAACCTTTGGCTTGAGTGAATCTTGCTGTGTTTACCATCAGATGTCTTCTCTGGATGGTAACGCAGAGAATTGTAGCTGTGACAGTAGTGGCCGATATAACTCCAAAGAGCATATACATCTGATGAGGATTAAAAAAAATATGATTTTATCACATTGTCACTGAATCTACGGGAATAAACGAAAAAATGGATCAATCTGAAGATGTCTTACTTGAAACAACTGGTGGCGCTTTTCGCCATGAGCCTGAGGAGTTTGAGAGTGGATTGGTACGAGGAGAGGAAGTCCAAATACAGAAAGGATGATCGAGAATCCAAATGTTTCGATTGTCAAAAGGATGGCTTGTCGTATAAGCACAAACTCGTCAAACCTGAAGAAAAGATGTAAGCAAAACCATCATATAGAAAGAAGACTCCATTGTAGTCTGAATTTATGAAACTTGGACCTACCCGACAAATGCAGCTCCATAACGGAGGCCATCAAAGGCACACCAATGCCCGCTGGCGAAAAACATGCATATAGAAAGAAGACTCCATTGCATCACACAGAGAGGATTTAGTTTTGAGAATTTGTTCTGTCTATCTGATTGGGTTATTCTCTCTACACCTTCCAGCCTCACTATACAATAGCCTACAAAGAAATAACTGCAGAGTTAAACCTTAATGACCTAAATTGCTATCTTTGTTATAAAGGTTTTTGCTTTGAGAATCGTCAAGTGAGAAGAAAAAAGTACCAGCCAGCAAATATGCTAATGCCAGCAGTGATCCTTGCTTCCCCGACAATAGAATTACTGGTGAGCTACAAGCAGATACAAGAGCGACAGATCTGGTAGCCCAATTCTTCTCTTTTCCTGCGCAAAACATACGGGCAGAAGCTAAAAGGAGGAGCTGCACCAATCCGATTGCATAAACCGTTTGAGGGATGCGGTTTCTTCCTCCAGTCACTTGAAGTAAACCATCCAAACCAAATATCTTGCTCTCTAAAGCCCAGAGCAATGCTATCAAAAAGTAGCTTATCATACTACCAACAGTAACATACTTCCACATCCCCTCACTGGGTGTTTTAGCAATCACTATGTAGAGCACGGAAATGAGTATAACCACTGATACAATTGGTGCAATTTCAATCGCATATGTCAATGCTGGATGGTCTGGAGCTATCCCGAGCATCCATGATGGTGAACTACTCATAAACTGAGAAGTTGCAGCTTGCTTTGTTAGCCCAATATCTATAGAAACTCTGAGAACAGAAACCATAGCAAGAAATATAACAGCCTGCAGACAAGATAATCGAAAATATTATTACCCAGCAAGTAACTTTTAAAGTAATAACAAGAATTAAAAAAGATATGTAAGACTGACTTCTTTTCGCATTGTTTTCTTCATAACAGAGTACTGTAGCTTGATAAGTCCAGTTGTTGCCAGGAGAAAGTTTGCAACTTTTCCTTCTTCCACTATTGACACAAAAGTTCTCTGTTAGCACAAAGAAAAAGAGAGAGGAAAGCTCAGCCTTTAAATTACTTGAAACTTACAAATATAGCTGTTTGAAAGAAAGCTGCAAGCACGAATCGTTACTATAAAGAGAGTGAAAGCTGCACCAGTGGATAACCAAGAATTCTCTGCATACGATTTGTCGCCATGGAAAACAACAAGAAACTGAAGGATGAGTGATATAACCAATATCCCAAACCCAGTAATCATTAGATTCAGATTGAACTCTGTCCACTTAGACCGGGCAAGGTCAACAACGCTTGAGAAGAAATTCAGGTATGCTGCAATTTGCTCTTTAAAGGCAGATATATTTGAACTGTCCTCGTCTCCATTTCTATCCATCAATATGTGTTTGACAGAATTAGACCAATTCTGTTCCGCTGCAAAATATAGATCTGATATCCTTGCCATATCATCAGAAGAGAAACCAACAACAGATGAATTAGAATAAACATCTATATATCTTTTCACCTGCATATAAATGGAATTGGAAAATGAGAGTCCAAAAACACAAAATCGTTAGAAGAAATCGTTTTAAGTTTTCCATCTGAAAGACATGTTACCTGCCAAGCATTCACACAAAGAACATTAACGTAATTTTTCATCCACTCTTTAACAGCCGATTGGGTGCCAAAATTGCCCGACTCAGACTGATCCAAGTCACATTTGCTGGAACCAAGGGCATAGAGCTCAGGGTTGACATGCCCAATGCTGAAATTTGAAATATATAACGAAATGTTAGAAACCTTAATATGCGTGGATGGATATTTTCCTGAATAGAAGCAGGAAACAAAATTTGACAATGATCCTTACAAGGCACCTTCCGAAAGGAGAGGATATCCCAAGCAAAGCTGACAATGTTGCCGCAAAATCAATCTGCAAATAGCCCAAAACAATGTGGCAAAGAGGTTTGCATAAAGCAAGAGGAAAGGCATCACATCAAATTTGAAACTGACCTGCTCAATGGAGCTGATGCAAATCTGCTTCCCGTCCTGACATTAAGATGAACCCAATAAAATCCCAGTAATAAGATATCTCAAAATCAATTCTTATGATCACCAAGTAATATGTTTCACAAGTCACAATTACCGAGTTTTGTTTACAAGATGAGGTATCGAACTCAGGAGGAACCAAAGTTGTATGCTTTTTCGTACTCATAGCAAACATGGATGTTTCTACCTGTAAAGGGATTTAGAAGTAATGGTGGGTGAATAAACTTGAAGCAGAGTGAGTATAAGAAGAAAACCTATTTCTTACCTCTTCAGCAGTCCCTCCGCCATGATCCCCATTTAATGTCTGCCCATGGTCACCCATTACGATAAGCATAGTATTCTCATGCAAACCACCTGGTCCCACCTGGTTCTCCAATATATTGATGACTTTCTAGAGGGAGCAAGTAGAGTGAGAATGAAACAAGATTACATATAGCATACTAATAACTTTTTGCAAGTAAAGAAGGACAAGAAATACGCAAGTGGAAGTTAATGATAAGATGGTTTATTTTTGTTGCCGCCTTTAACAGGGGATTAAAAGGTATTTAACAGAAGTTTACCTCTAAAACTGAATTATATTGCTCCAACTTTTTAATCATTGGGCTGGAATCCACTCCATATATGTGCCCTGCATGGTCCTGCAAATCAAATTTCACTGAATCAATGATATAAATGGCAAAGAAAACGACAAAAGGTAATTGTCGGCATACCACTCCGAGAAAATGCGCAATAAGAACATCCCAATCATCTTTGTAAAGGGTTGGGAATAGGTGCTCAATGCATCCATTGTCAACCTATAAAAGCACAGCCAATATCATACGTAAAAGGCTATATCTACTTGGTCAATCTACCTCGGGAACATATATATTATAAGAGAGCAAACTATTAATCGCTTACAGTATCCAGGTCTTTAACATTGAAAGAGGGGAAAGGATATGACTTTTGAAATTGATTTGGGAACAACTGTGTCCAAGTATCATCACCCATCATCACCAACCGTTTCCCATTTAGCACTAACTATCCATAGAGAGAACCCATTCAAGTATTAATCGCGCGACCAAATAAAAGTGACATTAGAAAACAAACACTTCAGTTTAGATAAAGCCTAAACCTGATTGATGAAATTATCCTCAACAATAGCAGGTGCACCAAAACTATTCCCAACATCGATAAAAGTAGGCAATCCTCCAGTTGTTAATCCCTGAGTTCATACAGCTAAAGAAATCACACACTAGAATATGAAAAGAGTTGAAGCAATCAAATGTAGTCACCAATCTAAAAAGTGTTTAGAATTGGGACCTTGAGACGCTGCAGACTCGTAGTAGGAGGATCAGCAAAAGCCTTAAAGATTTTAGCAGACGATTCATTAGCAAATGCAAGCTTCTGCAAGATTGTCAATTTATCCATCCATGGCTTTGGTTCTGTCAATTAAAGAATTACTTATCGTTTCACTACTCAAATCAGTAACAAGGAAATACTTACACAAAGATCATTCCAACTCACCTGGGAAAAAAGCACTCGGAGCCACAAAATCGATTCTGAAAAACGAAAAACATTCAAATCACGAATTGCTTATGGAAATGTGAAATAGAACAAAACCAAACTCAGTTTTGAAAATTTCAAACCTGAGAGCATCTAAGACAATTATGATGACGCGATCGACAATAGGTTTGGTCCAACATTTCGGCTGAGTATGATTAGAGTGGCTCGAGCCTGAATCGGAGTTCGAATCGTGAATTTGGCGTGGAGAAGTAAGGCAAGGAGAGAGAGAAACGTCGGAGCAAGTACTGTGAAAAGGAAGCTCTGTTCGAGTAAGAAGAAACCCACGCGTGAAGATCAGAATGGCGATGGAATGGATCAAAAGAAATCCTATAGCTATCAACTTCTTGTTTTTCAGATATGTCTCCATCTCCCGGTTCTATATTCTCCGGTCTTATTTTCGGAGAAGTAGTTTTCGCCGTGACGGTGGCAAAATCAGCTGGTCAAGGTGATGAAGAATCATGTAAATGAAGAAACGATGTCGTTTACTGAACATGGTAAACAGAAATACTTGCAGCTTTTGAGTTTTTTTTTTTCTTTTTTTTCGAGCATAACGCGTTCAAATGTGAGACATGTCAGTTATCGGATTCGGTTTTGGTCTTCTGTCCGATATGGAATTTAATCTAATGTCTATCCAAATTTAATTGAGCTAATCTTCATGAATTTATACGTTTCTGGAGAAATAGTCTAGTTATTTAGTTTATGGATATTTATGGATATGAATATCATTCCTTTGAGATTTTGTTCGATTCTCGATCAAGTTTAGTAGTTGTTCAATAACCAATTCTTACATTTAGTTACCAATGATTTAGTCTCTTCAATCCAGTCTCTCAAAATTTGTTTAATCCATCCGTCTCAATTCAAGTATTATCGACCACAAAACAAATTCTTTGAAAAGAAAAATAAAATCCAAGCTTAATGAAAAAAATGTTTAGGAGAAAGAATCAGAACATTGGCTTGATTTCCTCTGTTGAAAGGAAATAAAAATCGCTCAGTATAATCAGATTCGATCATTTGGGGAAATTGTCATCACCTCCATTCTCCAGTTTACCTTGTAATAGTGTATGCTCGAAACAAAAAAATAAAAACATGAAATTTTTTGAAAAAAAAACACAATAAAATCCACAAAAACTAATCTAGGTAAGTGTGTAACTATATGGAGAGAAGGATCAGAATATTGGCTTGATTTCCTCTGTTGAAAGGAAATAATAATCGCTTAGTATAATCAGATTCGATCATTTGGGGAAATTGTCATCACTTCCAAATCTCTCCATTACTAATAACTAATCAAACTTCTTATTTTACTTCCAAGAAAAACCACAGAATTTTAGAAATTGGCAAAACAAACAAGAAGACAAAGGATCAGACTAATTGGCTTAATTTTCCTCTCTAATGAGAGGAAATTATATTCGCTCAGTATAATCAGATTCGATCATCTGGGGAAATTGTCATCACCTCCAATTCTCCTCAATTTCAATGTTGTGTATCAACTAAACCCTAAAACAAATCAGTGAAAACAGAGCCAGATCTTGAGTTGTCTTATAAGAGACCATAGACAAAATAAGATTTACCCTAATCTGCTAATTCAAGCTGATTGATAAAAACCCAGAAAATAGGGTTTTTTCGAAGAAAATCAAAACGAATAACAGAAATAGGGAAAAGATTTGGCGTCAGCTCATACACAACGAACATGGACAAGAACGGTGGTAATCAGTAATATTGACGCGCAATATTATGAGTTATAAAAAAACAAAACACAAAAAAACCTATAGAGAACCTAACACTTCCAAGTAAAATTTGAAGAACAGAGAAAGACGATATATAGATCTATCGGAAGAGAGAAGTCGACGGCTGGTTGGGTTGCAAGAGGGTTTAGTCAAAGGTTATTTATAGGTGCGGGGTGAGGCGTATGTCGAGAAGCCCTAATGCTAATTTCTATTGGGTCCTTATATTTTTGGTGGGCTTCGGTTACTGGCATATAATTTTTTATACTGATCATCATTTTGTTTCTTTCTTTTTTTTTTAATGCTTTTAGAAAATCGATTCTTGAAAAGTAATTAAAAGAAAAATCACTAACATCAATGTGTAATCCCCTATATATATTATTTGGAGAGTACACTTAAAAATAAATCTTACAAAATATTAATAATTACATCATATTGCCATTACATCTAAGAACAAATTAAAATCTCTTATTAAGGGTGTTTTATGAGGTGTTATTGGTTTGTGTATTTAGATAAAATTTTGATGACTTTAAAAATTATGAAAAGTAAGTACTTTTAAAAGATTACAAAAGAGTATCTCCAAAATACTGCATAACATTTTCAAAGATTACAAAAGAGTATCTTAAAGTATCTCAAATTTTTATAAATTATTTCCCAAAATATAGAGTCATCAAGAAATCATTTTCTAAAGAATCTCCAAAGTATCTCAAACTTTTATGGAAATACTCCAAAATTTTTTTTCATATTTTATAAAATTATTCAATTATTACTTCAATTCTGAAGAACACGAGATTTTTAACAAAAAATTTCCATTAGTGTTTTTTTGAATCTTCTTTTACTTAGGAAAATAGTTCCCGTATGATGTTTCTTTTATTATTGTCCCAAAACATTTATTTATTAATTGATTTGCTGTCTTTGATGAGTGAGAGAGAGAGAATAATGAAACGATGGTTTAAACATTCATATTGTAAACGATGGCTTCTTATGTTTAAGCGATGACTTCTTAGGATTATCATTTAAACGATGACTTCATATTGGAGAAGAGGAGAACATGGAAGGCTCGGATTTGGTGATAATGACAAGAGCAGTAAAATGCTTCCACAAAAAATAATAATCCTAGAAGAATACTTTGAGAATTTCTTACTATGTACAATACTTTTGATGATTAGATTTTGTGAAGCAAAATGTGTAGAATCAATAAACCAATAACACAATATTTTAATTCAATGACAAAATGAATTACTTTCATGTTATTGAATAACACAATACTTTTATTGACTTTATAAAATCATGAATCCAATATCTCTAGATTTATAAAGATTTTAGATTACTTTTTACAAATACATAAACTAATAACACCAAACTTTAATAGAGTTTTGAAAAATCTTAAATGAATAACAATAGAATCTTCATAACATTTAAATCTTTAAAACTCCATCTAAATACACAAACCAATAACACCCCCTTAGTCAATTAATTATTATGTGATCATTTAATTAAATATTAAATTTATAATTTATAATTTTCGTTTTAAGTAATTTATTTATTTTTATTTTTATGAAAAAGTTAAAAATAGATTTTGTGAAGATTTTATTGATTTAATTAAACACTCTTAATTAAACACACTACTTAAATTAAATTAAATGTTGATTTAATTTTTAAAAATAAGAGATTTGATGTAGATTGCGATTACGATTTTTTGGAAGATTTTAACGAATAATTTAAACCGATTTAATTCTATTTTTAGGTGCTAACAAATATTCAATATTATAAAAATTGATATTATAATTTTCATAAAGTTTTGGAAGAATTACAATTTTCTAATATCCTGATTTTATAATTTTTGGATATTTTTTAATAATTGCAATTTGTTTGTGCTATAACACGAGATTTATCTTAGTTGATAATTAATTTGTTTACTAATAATATTATATTTATGAAAATAATATATTGAGCTTTTTTAATATCAAATGTAGTATATTATTTTCAAAATGGGTTTACAAGAGCATGATACAAAACTAGTGATTTACAATCACTTGCGTAAACATCATATACAAGTTACAGAATGTTTTTCTTTCGGAAATTTAATAAACTAACAGTTAATTTAGTAAATTGTTTTCTTCGTAATCGATTTACTATCACCTTCGATGAAACTCTAAAACGCACGTCGCATGAAAAAAAAAAATTTTAAAATAAATAAATAAATTGGTTTCATTGCTAATTCATATTCTCTCTTACCAATTATATATATATATATATATATATATATATTGAGCTTATTTATTATGGAAGAATGTAGTATCAACGATATATAAGATTATGCGTAATAATAAAATATATAACAATGACAATGAAATCAATCTATGTAGTATACATGTGTAACAGTAAGTATATATGTATTTTCCTCTTTTCTTTTCGAGTATGCAAAAGCAAAAGTAATAAATAAATAACTCAGAAAACAATTGTAAGACATTTGTAGTAACGTTTTGCAACTAAACTAATCTGCTTCAATTTCATCTTCGCAACATTTTCAGCCTTCTGGAACCATGAATCCTTGCTTTCTTCCATTAACATTGCTCTCTCTTCAGTTCCTTGAACCTGACTTATGTGAATTTTCAATATCTGCGACGGTACGACTTGATAATATAAAATTTCCGTCGTTTGCCGTGTACAAATGAGCATTTTATGATTTACTATAATCTCTTCTTCAATCATTTCGACTCCTGAAGAATTTAGGGTTATGTTTGAGTTGTCGTTGTCTTCTACGTCGTTCTCAAACGAAAAAAAATCATCGATCTCTATGTTGTTGATTGTATTGGTCCGAGATCCGCCTATAATAATAGAATAAATATATACAATTATTTACGATAAGAGGATATATACCTAACATCATTATATGGTTTCAATTCTTTAATTATAGTTTTATATATTGTACCCACCATAATATTCAAGATCTTGATCATTACTCTCGAAACTTGGCAAAATCCCTTCTTCTTCTATAAAACTCTGAGACAATTAATAGTTGGGTTTAGAGCATATATAGAATATAAATAGAGAGATCATATCAATGATTATATATGATATATGATATTAGTTACCTGATTTAAATTCTTGTTAGACATTCTCATCCATGTCGAATTCCCAGCATCGAGCAATTGTTCATCGAGATTTCCAATGTGTCTTAAATGATCATCAACGTTGCTGTTATAGAACTGGTTGGAGTTACTTGGAGCGAAAGTAAAGTCGTCGAAACCGCTTTGACTGCTGTTTTGGTTCAGTCTCTTGCAGGAATCGCTGGCTCGAACCGGCGACTTTTCTACTCGCAATGGTGGCAATGACATTTGATGTTGCAACATCTCACATTCCATGTCTGTATTCACCTGTAATAGCTACAACATTTTAAGATACATATATAATTGATTCTGTATAAGATCTAGAAACTATATCTAGAATTAGTTAACTAATTACCTTTGATTGAGTGAGGTATGGTCCATAACCTGAAAAGCTTGAATGCATGTCTTGTGACAAGTACTGCGACCAGTCATCATGGACACCGATTGAGTTTGCGTTTCCAAATCGTGGTTGGGTATCGGTAGCGTTACTATATGGCAGAAGTACTTGATGTGTATTTGAACTTATTTCAAGATCTGAACAAACGTCAAAACTCGAGTTACCACTTAGATTCGAGCTCGTGTGGACGTAAGGTTGATGCTGCTGCTGATGTTGATCCCTTGGTTTCGCTTCAATCACTATTTTTTTAAACACGCGACAAAGTGCATATGCGTCCTAAAAATAAAACAAAATCTTGTTAGCAAATAATTTTCTCTAGTAATACATCTAATACTTTGGAGTAGATGATGATCAATGATCGGTTTGGTTAGCAAGTAAACCTGCATGCCGAATGCAGTAGGCTCGCATTCGGTTTCATCGAGGCGATATTCATGCATGACCCAACCGGTTCTAATACCATGTGGGGCGCGTCCACGGTAATAAACTAATGTTTTCTTGGTCCCAATGGCTCGATCTCTCCAACTCACCCGTCGGTCTTTGCCCGTGGCTTTCCAATAACCGCCTTTTGTTGCCCGGTTCGTCCTTGAACCATTGGGGTACTTTCTGTCCCGTGTGCTGAAGAAGTACCATTCTTGGTCTTTGCTAGGAAGCAATGACTTCCCTGCCAATTTTTCATGGGTGAGTTAATTTGAGACAACAATATTGAATTATATATTAGTATACAATTTTTTTTTTTTTTTGCTAAGCCACTTAAAATTAATTAAGATTCTTTCTATGATTCATTTGTTTTGTCTATCCTGTATAGATGTTTAATATGTTATCTCTGGAGATAAAAACCCTAAAGTACAAAAAGTGTAAACTATAACATAAAATGTGCGGTGGTCCATGAGAGGTTTACGAAAAGTATTTGAGGATTTGACCAAAAGGAATCATACAGTTGCGTCTGCTCTAATCAATACTACTATAGTACTATGGCTACATTGTGATTATATATATATATATATATATTAGGCTTTTCTTTTTTTGCATCCACCTGTAATTGCAATCCAAACTAAACTGGAAAAAAACTTATTTAAACATTGAATTGATTTGTAGTTTGTTAAATAATTTTGAAGAATTAAAAAACACAGTCGAGTACTATTCTTCAAGAATTCAAGAATTAAAAACCGAATATGAATTAACATGGGAACTGAAACCTTAGCCGATGCTTAACTGAAAAACAAAAAACCGAAACACGTACAACTTATATAAACTACACCAATCTTTAATTGCACTCTTAGGAAATTTATTGGTTAATTTGTGAATGTAGCTAACCTGGAAATCCAAGCAAATCTGAATAAAAATGCTGGTTAATTTGTGAATATGTTATTATATCGTTGGTTTTAAAATTGTTGTTAATTTAAATGATTTTTAATACTAGCTAGTTAAAATGTGGTATTATTCGTTTAATTATTTTTATTAATTTTCACAAAAAATGATGTTACATTGAATTTTAACAAATTGGAAGTATTTTCGATAAAAAAATACAAATACAATGATTATTTTTGTTATTTTAAATGGATATTTAATTAGTTATAATCCACATATTTAAAAATTAGTGAAGTTTTAAAGATTTCAAAAATCTTGCATGGATTTTCAAATCAATTAAATGCAAACCAATATAGATGTACTGATCGTGATCAAGGTTAACGTATATTATAATCGTCTTGCCCTTATGATATTCTTATTCCTTTCTTTACGCTATCTTTCGAACCTACGTTCAAAACCTATTCAGCTCTTAGACCAAAAAGGGTCTCGTACCAAATTTTATATATTGAGATTGATTAATTTGTAGTTAACTACATAATTATTACCTGGCAAGTCCCAAGGTTCGCACTTGTAGAGGTCTACTTCAGGGATGATCTCTAGCTCGATCTCTCGACCGTTGATCTTTCTCTTGAGATAGTAAGTAATTAGTTCTTCGTCCGTTGGATGGAACCTAAAACCTGGAGGCAATGAGACCGGGGCCATGTGTATAATCTTTTATTGAATCAAAGGTCAAATGTATATGATCTTCGATTGACGATGATATTGAAACCTCTTGATTATTTCAATATCAGATTATAGAATAACAACCTAACGAACGGTCTTGTTTACGAGGTCAACTCCAACAAGACCGATCGTTGTTTTTATTTATAGAAGAAATATAGAAATTATGATTGAGTAACAAAGACTCAAGAGAAAGAAGAAACTAGAGAGAAGACAAATCTTTGTGTTATTGAGGGCTTGAAGGGTATATATAGGGTTAAAAACAAAGAGTAGAAAGACAAAATTTCATATAGAAATAATGGCAGGAAAGTGAAAGGGAGGATGTCACCCTCAAATAACATATGGAACTTGTAGTATAAAATTACAAAAAAATAATAAAAAATACCCAATTTGTCTCGTCTTTTCTCTTCTCTTTTTGTTTTTTCTTACACATATTCTGATTCTTACTGTCGTTTTCTTCAAGATTAATAGATAGTTTGTAAAAATTCAAGAAGATTGTTTAATTGATTCGAATCACAATCGATTGGTACATAGTATACACATTACACATAAGAAAATTAATTAGTTGGGAATGATAATATACAAAATGTTTATCAAAATATTTTTTTGTGCTATTATATCTTATTTTTCTAATGTTCATGATTTTGGGATACCACAAAGTTTGTATTTTTTGAAGTTTTGATTTTTTTTTTTTTTGTAACAGTGAAGATCTTTATAGGAAAAAAGATAAAAGTTTATAACTAATGCATAAAAAAAAAATTAAACCGCATGAAAGAATATTAATTGCATAAACATGTCTTAATCAAAACCGGCATCAATAATCAAACTTGTTTATATGTCAAAAAAATTAAAATTAAAGTTAGTACCCTAATGCAAAACCGTGTTTCTTCATCCAAGTGGTCTCCTCAAATTATCTCATTCTTCTCCAAGTATGGTCGGTTTGGAATGTATCCACGTGGCAGAACATCATTGGTTAGATTGGGGAACGAATCTTGGGTTAACCAATAGAAACTGGTTTCAAATCTTTATATTTGGCGGCGCTTCTAACTGAAATAAAACTGTCTCTTTTGTATCCCTATCCACACTTGCGAGAATCCTTTTAGTTCCTTCGTGATTGCCGCCGATCAATATACCATCTCAATTAGTATAACTAATCTTTTTTTTTTATAATAACTAAACTTTTTTTTTTAGAAAAATAAATTAATGAAAGCATGTCTCTTTTATTTATAAAATCAACTGAATTTTCATGTCTCATTTTGTTACTTCAGTTATGTTCTTTGTGCACATTATAGATAACAATTTGTATATTTTTCCCATACACATGCCGCACGTATATAAAACTACATCGCAATATATTTTTCCCTTCTAACGTGAAATTCTACTTAATCTAGCTCTAATTCGGCATAGATTGTGGTCTTACATCATTGGTTGAAGTATGGTAGGTATTATTGGTTATTAGTTTCTAGTTTGAGTCAATTATGAAAGTTTGCCATCTCCATTGCGTCGCCAAGATCATCGGCCCTATGATATTTTTCTTATCATTTGGTTACAAGTTACAACGCCTTGATCATTTTGTTCTGTTATTTGTTCATCAAGACTTTTGTTTTTTTGGTTGGTTGTGGTCATCTTCCTTATATCTTTATGATGTTCTTGTAATCATAAGTTTTTTTTTTTGCGTATTTCTAGTTTAAGAAAGTACACAAATGACAAAAGCTATATTAATTGTTACTGTAAAAAATATAAATCATACCAAACAAGAATGAGACACAAGCTCGCTCGTTCGTGAGCATGTAACTTCTAGATGAGAGTTATACACATAGAGATTGATATGTATATTCTGATCATACATGGATATTTTACACACCATGTATACAAAAATAAAGGTATAGATAAAACCATTTTTTTCCAAATGTGTAGAGATGTGAACAGGTAAATAAAAGATGAACATGCTGAGAGAGTCCACATGGTAGATCATCATGTGGGTCCAGCTTGTAAGCATGTGAAGAAATCCTTGGAGGCATTGATGGGCCAACCCCAGCATCACTTCTCAGCTTTTCACATCATCATCACACACTTTTATGTCATTATGCAAATTCCATATTCTAGATCTATATCTAATTATTTAGTTATACGAATATAATAGCATTAGTTAGCATATAACACTGTATATAACAAATTGTACATACCCTTCTTTACACTTTTCCCTCACATGAATCCATCTTTTTGTTCTTTACTTTTATTTATTTCTCTTTCACACACATCTATAAATTAATGTACTCACTTATCTATCTTTAACAAAGAAATGTATCTTAAATTCCCAAGTTGAGAACATGAATTATTTGAAACTATATAGTTTTCATTTTCAAAGAAATTATTTAGAAAAAATGTAAAATATGCATGACAAAAACCCAAGCTTGGGAAAGATTCTGTGTCTCTTTGTTTATGCTAGCTAATTGGATATTTTAAAGTGATCTTGACTGGTTTAGTGCATGTTTATTTTCTCCCTAGAAAAAATGAGTGACAAAAATACCAAAAGAGAAAGGTACATCTGTAAAATTGATAAAGCGTTAAGATGGAAAGAAAGTTAAATCATAATCTTAATCCCATACACTAATACAGCTTTAGCGTTCATTATTTCATTTTATGAAAATTGTCAAAAATGAGGAGAAGATGTTATAACTTGGTTTAGCCGGTTCGCATTTTGAGCGGTTTTTACCGGTAACCAAACCGGATGGACATTCGAGTCACTGTTCTACCGGTTTCACCGCGAAACGACGCCGTTGTCACGTCACAGTACTTAATCACAAAAACCTCCCACAAAACCTCTTTCGTTCCCGTCTCCTCCAGAACTAGTACAACCATGGTCGACGGCGAAGTTGAAATCCTTCGCGGTTACGAACTCCGTCTCCTCCGGTGCACCGTCTCCTTACCACAGTCATATCTTCCTCTCGAATCGCAATCCGGAACCCATCCACACGACCCTCTTATAACGTCCCTTCTGTCTTCAATCGAGGCTGGAGATTATCTTGGAGTTCTAGCCTCAGACGCTACTAGGCTAATACTCGGGGATTCTGAGTTCGACCTGGTTGATACGGTTGATTCCGCCGAGCGAGTTTACTCCGAGCTTCTCGACAAGGTCGAATCGTTTGTGGTGAACGATTGTTCAGATGAAATCGACAAGGCTCGCCGTACTGTTCTGGTGATGTGCTTAGCAATCTCGGCTACTTTTTGGTTCACGCGTTGCAATTTGACTGGGTAAGTTACCGAGTCAAGTCTTCATAAGATTTATGACCTATTAATATTGAGAAATTTGGACTCTTTTACTAAGTTTCTGAAGAATTGGATTCTGGTTATTTGCAAATTCTCATTGAGGCTGTTGTTTGTTTTTGAGCTGTTAGGTCGACAGAAGGATCAACAAAATGTTCGTTACCGTTTAAAGTATTAGAAAGTAAGGAATTAGTTGAATGGGAGAACTGGGCTAAGATTCAGCTCATGTCTGTAGGTTCTGACTTGCTCGGGAAGTTTTCTAATCTCCAGGTACTATTTTCGTCCTGTATCTTTTCGTCTGCTTATTCAACTTCGTTGCCTTATAAATTGTTTTCGATTAAATGAAGCTGCTTTGTTGTCCCAGTCTTTATTTGTGTTTCGGAAGAGTGTCGTTTGATGTTTGTTGGACGTTAATGTTTGAGAGGAATAAACCAAATGTGTTATGCTTTAGATTTGTCCACACAAACTTGTTTTTGTTTTTGCTTATCTTATAGTAGAATGATCTTTATCTTTCCTGCTCTTTGTTCTACATTATACACGAGCAATGCTCGTCTTGGAGGATGTCAGTTTTTTCTCCATATTCTGTGAAGATTATATCCTGGAAGGGTCTAAGCTGTGTGTCCTAGGCTTCATAGCATTCATTTCTGTCTTTGTTTGTAGAGAACTCTATGTAACCCAAACTACTTTCTTCTCCTGCAGCATTTAGTTTTTGCTAGATTGCTGCTGTTAAAGTTGAAAGACTTGTTGTTTGAGACATCTGCAACTGAAACTTTTGAAGTAAGGAGTATTTCATGGTGGCTTGTCAGAGTTTTACTTATTCATCAAAGAGTTCTACATGAGCGATCTTCATCTTTGTTTGAGATGTTGCAAGTTTACATGGCCGAAGCTCTAGACCATTTTGGTGCACTGGAAAAAGTGAAAAGCTATTGGGCTACCAAGTTGCTAGAAGACGAAGCTTCATCCATCACGTCAACCATCCATTTGGAAGCATGTATACTGCAATATATATATGGAAGGATTGATCCTTCTCGGTAAGTTACCATTGAGATAACATTGTCTTTGCCTACATCTTACATGTTTATAGCTTTTTGTCTCGGTAAGTAAGCTGAACAAATTACTTTGGTTTCGCCTTATGGTTCCCTTTTTAAGAAAACAATGAGAGGTTTGCGACTCATGTAGTTACGAAATTGAGCTTGTATAGCACATATGTATATAGTTGTTGCTGCTCTCATTTCTGATAGCTATCACATACCATTTCATGACCTTTTATCTACTCTTCTGCTTTAGTATATTGGTCTTGATTCGGAGTAAAATTGTCAGGTTGCAGCTTGAATCTGCTAAATCAGCAGCAGGGCTCGAGTTCTCTGTTACTGGGGCTCTTGGATTTCGTACTATTCACCAAGTAAGCTATGAGATATATTTTTTCTGTCATATATGTTCAGCTTTGTTATTCTAAATTCCTCTGATCTTGCTATAGGTAGATCCAAAGGCACAGATGGTATTGATAGCCAATACTAGCTCATCCAATGGGGACGTGAGGTTGGCCTCTGAGAAAGCTGATGTTGGACCTTATGAAGCTTGGGGAGGTGAAGCACCTGAAGTATATATGACTCCCAAACTAGTGAACAACGAGAGTGAAGCTGGCAAAGATTCTGTGCCCTTAAAACCAGTTGAACAGGCATTGATTTTGGCCGAGTGCCTTCTAATTGAAAGGGGTAGTCGGCACGATGAGATGCAAAGTAAGTAAACTCGAATTTTAGTGTATTTGCAATGTTTATTTCTCAAAATTTTAATGCTCCATGGAGAGCTTAGGTGGAAAGATAGAGAAGAATATTAACAATTCTGCCTAGTCAATTAAGTTACTAGGCATTAGTTGTGACTGCAATTCAAAAAGTTTGAAGAGTCTCGTTGAGGCGTTGCCAAATAACTACAGAGATCGTGAAGGAAAAGATGCAATTGTCTGCTCTTGCTTCTGTGTCGACTAGTTTTACTTGTGTTGAACTGAATTAAACCATGTTCTTTAGATTTATTTATATATTCTAATACTTTTTTTTCTGCAGGATGGGATATGGCTCCATATATTGAGGCAATTGATTCTCAAAAGTCAACATATTTTGTTGTAAGTTTCAATCTTTTCAGTTAAAATGATGGTGTTAAATTTTGATGTATGGAGCTGTTGGTTTTCATTTCGTCACAACCTATGCAAGTAAAACAAACTAACTGACTTTTGTTCTTCGGACATGGGATTAGCTACGGTGTTTCTGCGATTTATTACGTGTTCGATGGGAATCAACTCGAGGTCGTACAAAGGGACGCGCCCTGGAGATGATGGATAAATTGGTATGTGTGAACAGCGCTCGTATCAATTTTGGTTTTCTTTTTGGATTGTATATCTCATTGGCTGAATACTCATTTTGTAGCGTTATTTCATTCCATCCTTAAGTGTAGCTGTGATAATTTTCCTTTATCAGGTTGAAGCTATTAACAAGAACAATCCTGGAGTATCAGATCGGATCCCTTTATGCTATGCAGTCCATCTTCCTACCATTCCTGCTTTGAGAAAGTAGGTTATTTTCTTTATGTGCATGTATAGAAATTCTTTTTGGGTTTTCCTTTGGTCTTATTCATCGTTCCATTTTGATTTTAACAACAGGGAATACGGTGAGCTTCTGGTGAGTTGCGGTTTGGTTGGGGAAGCAATCACAATATTTGAGAGCCTGGAATTGTGGGATAATCTAATCTCCTGCTACTGGTAAACTAAAAATTTGAATACTGCATTTGTGATGAATTCAGCTTAGCTTTTTGTTTTTCCCTTTCCCTCTATGGCGTTCATGTTCTGTTGCAAAACTTATTATGTGATGTGAAATTTCAGCCTTCTGGGAAAGAAATCAGCAGCTGTAGATCTCATCAATGCACGGCTTCTTGAACGGCCAAATGACCCAAGATTATGGTGATCTATTTTTAGATAGTACCCTTAGTCTGTTCTATTCCTGTTGTTTATATATTTTAATTATTAAATGGCTGTGAAGTGGCATAATTATCTGCTTTGAACGCATGCATAATCATTTTATGTGCGGATGTTTGTTTAATATTTGTTTATACTAGAAAGTTATTATCGTATCGGATCATTAAGTTAAATTTGATGATAAATATTGGCTTCAGGTGTTCACTGGGTGATGTTACGATTAATGATTCCTGCTATGAAAAAGCCCTGGAAGTTTCAAATGATAAGTCAGTTCGTGCTAAGGTTGTTTGAGACACAAATCAGAAAAAACTTTTATGTCCTTCCCTCTTAGTCCATGCTCTAATTATCTTCATCTTGCAGCGGGGTCTAGCTCGCAGCGCATACAATCGCGGTGATTTTGAGAAGTCGAAAAAGCTGTGGTATGTTGAACAATTTGGTTCTGCCCTTTTTTTTTAATCTAAAACGGAAATAGATTTATGAACTTGGCCCTTCAGGCTGATTTACTTGTGAGATGTCTCATTTTTTCTCGTACTTTAGGGAGGCTGCAATGGCCTTAAATTCTCTGTACCCAGATGGTTGGTTTGCTCTTGGTGCTGCTGCGTTGAAGGTATCTTACTCCATCTTCTCCAATAGTTCAGTAGCAATATGTTTCCATTCCAAATGTCATTAGATAAATAACATTGGAGTTCTTGTCAAGCTGGCTGAGAGGGATACTAATTTAACATCTCCTAACATCATTCCATAGGCCAGGGATGTTCAAAAAGCACTGGATGCATTCACTTTTGCTGTTCAACTTGATCCCGACAATGGGGAGGCTTGGAACAACATTGCTTGTCTGTAAGCATTTGTGCTCTGTTTGTGCTGAAATTGCTGATAAAATTAAATATTTTCTTCACGCATGCCTTACTATTTAACTTCACGACTCACTGCTCACTTACTTTATGTTTCACATTTATAATGAATGATGCTGAATGTGTAATAATCTGTGAGTGCAGGCATATGATAAAGAAAAGGAGCAAAGAATCATTCATTGCGTTCAAAGAAGCGCTTAAATTCAAGTATCTCTCTATCCTTTACAGTGTGGTACTTGAGCTAAGAAAATCAGAGTTAGTAATTGAAAAATATTGTGTATCAACAGGCGAGATAGCTGGCAGATGTGGGAGAATTTCAGTCATGTAGCTATGGATGTGGGAAATATTGATCAGGTAAATGCAGCTATTAATTAAAAATAATTATTCTACCCTTGTCCAACAACCTTAGCTATTAGTTCCCCGTATATTTGTTTTATTTTAGCTTAGGAGTTAAACGAATTGGTTTCATCTTTGTGCTTTTTCTCTTCCAGGCCTTTGAAGCTATACAACAGATACTGAAAATGAGCAAAAACAAGAGGATTGATGTTGTTTTATTGGACCGTATAATGACAGAGTTAGAAAATAGGAATTCAGCATGTAAGTCATCATCTTCATCGATTGATATCGAAGGTTCTTCAGATGAATCGACGGAAACAAAACCGTGTGCTGCAACACCAGCTGAAACTCAACGCCACCTAGAGTTGCTTGGGAAAATTATTAAGCAGGTTAGCAAAACATTTCAACAACAAGTATGGATCTCTGTATTGTCTCATTCTCTGAGTGAAACTCCTGGCAGATGCATTTGATATGGGTTTTGTATTGTCCTTTATGTTATTCTTGATTGTAATAATATCTTTTACAGATTGTCAAAACAGAAAGTACATCTGAAATCTGGGGATTATATGCAAGATGGAGTAGAATCAAAGGAGATCTTATGGTATGCAGCGAGGCATTGTTAAAACAAGTGCGATCATATCAGGTATATAATGACTGATGATTTACCGAAGCCACACTTTTATCTATGAGCAGCATTTGATGATATATTGATATCTCTGTCAGGGATCAGAAGTGTGGAAAGACAAAGAGCGTTTCAAGAAGTTTGCAAGAGCATCATTGGAACTTTGTAGAGTGTACATGGAGATCTCAGTGTCCACAGGAAGCAAACGAGAACTGTTTAGTGCTGAGATGCATTTGAAGAACACAATCAAACAAGTAATAAACCAAACTTGTCGTTAATTACTTCCAAGATACTTACAAAGATATTTGATCAGAATGAATAAATGGCAACATATGTGCTTGTGTATGTGTGTAGGCTAGAGAGAGCTTCGCGGGGACTGAAGAATTGAAGGAGCTTGAAAGTTGCCTAGAGGTCGTCAGAAATGTTATGCAGAAGAGTGAAGAGACTACAAGTATAAAAACATGAAAGAACACAAAGACTTGTCACAGTTTGAGATCATAAATTAATGGTTCTTTTTTTTATAGGTTGTACGAGTTTTGACTTTTCTGAAATTCCTTTGGGGATGCAGATTGCAGAAGTAGTAATGATTATTTGCGGTCCTTGTTGTAGTAAAATAGATGTTCAGAATCTCGAAATAGAAAATGCCGTGCCGTTTTGACGTTTAGAAGATAAAAATGCGTGCCGTTTATTTTGGTTGCTGATATGCGTCTCTTCTGGAAACTCTAAGCAATGATAGGTCAATTAAGAAATCAATTCTGACACGAATTCGTGTTTGATCTGTGCGTATGTATGGTTCTGTGTCTTCATCTTCATCCTCGAATCTCGATCGCCACATTACCGAATCATGATGTGCTTTTGAGCATGAGATTTGGATTAACTCGAAATCTCCCTCTCAAACGATCTTTCGCTTATTCTTCCGGATCGAAATCGCCGGTCACCATGGCGACGACCGAGAGCGAGAATCTTGTCGAAATTACGACGGAGGAGACAGGTAAGAAGAAGGAGGAGAACACAGAGGATAAGAAGGAGGAGGTTTCTCTTCCTCCGCCGCCGCCGGAGAAACCAGAGCCTGGTGATTGTTGCGGTAGCGGCTGCATCCGATGCGTTTGGGATGTCTATTACGAAGAACTCGAAGAATACAACAAGACGCTTTCTCCAGAAACTAAAATCTAATCGTCGAATTGAGTGAAATTTGCTTTTTCTAATTTTTTATTTCTCCCATTGTTGTTACTGTAAAAATGTTAAACAGTGATTTGTCTTTGTGGATCTGATGCTGTGCTTTGTTGAACAACATTTTGGATCTCTGTATGAACTTGGACCATATAATAAAATGATTTCTATCAAATTTGCCCTGAGAAAAAGAAAAATCCTCAAGTAACAAATGTAAAATATAATTAACGAGTCAATCAAATATTTCTAATCTTTCTACTTTTTCCTGTATCTGTATTCTGAGTTCTGCTTCTCTCAGAAAGTAGCTGTATATAACAAATTGTTGATTCTTTTGGCTAGTAAGATCGAACAAGAAAGCAATCTGATCTATATACAGATGGATTGTAACCGCAGAGAACCTTACTTTCACCTTTTAGGAGCTTTCACAAGAACAGAGATATGGAGATAGAATTCTGGGTTCATCAAGTTATTTACCACCCATGAAAACGGTATCTCTAGTTTCATTTCTATCCCTTGGATCCTTGCCAATTTGATTTCACCCATCTCCGCCAAGCCATCTGCTTCTTTTGAGTCATCCATGCTTATTTCTTCTCCACTCGTTTGAGCTCTGTCTCCAATGAACTCTGGGAGGAGACTTTCAATGGCGTCCCGTAAGGTAAAGCATTTCCCTAGTAATGGTGGAACATATCAGTTATCTCACGCAAGAGAGATTTCATGAACAGTTGGATTCACTCTACATGGAAGCTATCGGTTGAAACTTTGTGCTGATAGCATAACAGCTATATGCCACAAAAGCCAATTTCTTTTCAATGAAAATAATAAATACAATGTGGATCTTTAAGATGAAATTGTTACCTTCTTCTTTGAGGAACTCAACAGGGCGATTCAGGTACGAGATGTCATCCCAGGTATCCATCTCAGGTACATCTTCAAGATTCTCGAAATCTTGATTTATACTCCGAACATACAACCGAACAGGAATTCTTGCTGAAAAAAGATTACCAAAAGTCAGAAGAAAAGTGGCTGTGCCAGAAATCAGGACGCTGTTACTTTTCATCATGTTAGCCAACGTTAAAATACATGCACCACCAGTTTGTAAGGGTTCATTCTTCTATTCCTATTAAGTTGCTGCTGCTTAGAAGAATTATCAGGAAGAGGGAAAACTACTATTTACTGCAAGTTTGTATAACTAGGTCCTTTGCACAAAAATATGCCACTCCCAATTGAATTTAAACATCTTGTGAAACCACTTCTTCAATATGGGAAGATATGATAAGGTAAACTTTCTCAGCTGAGTACATAGTTGGCGAACCTGTCTTAACTTGTCCAGCGACATCCATCTCAGGCACACCTTGTCGAGATTGTGGAGATGACAAACTTGTTTTTCCTGAAAACTCATCTTCAATAGTTCCCATTTTAAGCTTGGGTGATAATCTTGTGTAGGCATCAAGATCACCTGTCAAACCATTGGTTTTCAACCTCATTACTAACTCAGTCAAGGAAACATCCAAAGGTTATACCATGATTGATGCAAATAGTAACAATTGACAATGCTGAACGCAAAAGCTACACCTACATCTAGTGGTGATTACAGTTATGACTAGACGTAGTGGTGTAACAAAAATGATAATGGATTTGTGACTGCTAGTATTTTATATGCCTAATATCGACCACTCGTACCGTTCATGACAGAGGTCCATAGATCCTCTTGATCACTCTGAGACATATTCATAACATTCTTGCAATTTCCATTGATGATATACTGTGCCTGCAGGATAATTGGATAATTTCGACATGTCAAAACTTCTTATCGTTTACTGTTTTCCTTACTTATGGCAGGAGGCCAGGAGTAAAGCATTGTTAAAATATAACATAAGAAAAGCCTATGGCTACTACATTAGGTAACGAAAAACCACTTGCAGCATACTTAACAAACTGGTAACAAAACTATTTGCGGTCATTACCAGCTACACCAACACAGTCTATGAGATTTTATAACCCTTTGAACTTATCAGAGACACATTGCATTTATGGTGGCTGTAAACGTCTAGGTGTTGTCTAACGTTGACAGTACATCATCAAAATGTGGAAGAAAATCACACTTATAACGAAACAAATATTTCACTGTTTTACGATGTGAAATCCAATGGAACAGTGTACAGAGTCCATATGGAATCAACATTTCAGTTCAGATGAGAAGAAAGCCATAAATTTTCAAGAAATATTCACTAACCTCTTTTAAAGAATTAACAAAGTTCCATTTTACAGAATCTTCTCCTTCACAGGGTATCAGTATGTTGCTAGGATATCCTCTAAAGTGTATCTGCAAACAAAAATTTCTGAAAAACTCAAGAACTGCAAAGACAAAAGAGAGTAAGTTTTGTGCATCTTGCTAGTCAAGAGAGACTGATGAAAGATTCCACTAACAACATACTCTGACTGTTATACATACTGGTGCCCAGGCTTTAGTTGTAGCAAGAAAATTAAATTTGTGCCTTTCTATGGTTAAGTAAATGGAGATGCAGAGTAAGAGAATGATATTTGTGGATCACCGATATTATCCTCCTACGTTTAGATTACAAGAATAGTCTGCCCTCAAGCTCACTCAAGATGCTTAATACATACTCTAGGCTCATCTCTCAAACAGAAGCTGATGAATTTGAGAGAGAGAAAAAATCACCGTGAGATTCCAAGGTCGTTCTGGTTCTGCGCATAGGAGATCGAAAAGAACGCCTGTTGGTATATACCTGCAACCAAAGAAGATTCTCACATCTCACATAACATATCACAAAAGAAAAACAGTTAATTCACATTATACTGACAGATGAACAATGACGTACCATTTCAAAGGAACTCCTTTGTAATCGAACCAGATTGAATCTTCACCAGGAGGAAGTGAATCCTTGAAATAAGGCTTTATAAGAGGAATCAACATAGGCAAATATCCTAATCTTGGTGCTAACACCTGAAAATGCGATCGCAAGAAAAAGAGGGAAACTCATAAGCGTGCTCTTATCTCGATCTTAACATTGCAGTTACACGATTCAACTGCTAAATTCTTCCTCGTTTCAAGCACACAAACAATTTGATAATCGAAATCGGATGATTCAAGAAGAAAAGAAAATAAAACCCGAATTCAATCATGATCCAACACCAAACACCAGAGATTTCCAGCACCGATTTAAAAAACCAGACCATCAAAACAAAGCTTGAGGTATCGAGAAGAAGAGTGATTACAAGAGCAGGAGGAGGAGCAGGGTGAGAAGCAACGTCGGATTTGTGGAGATGAATCTGCAGAGGAATTGCTCCTTCCCATACATACTTGACCGCTTCATTCGCCATTCTCTTCTCTCCCCTTCCTTGCTCTTCCCCGTCACCACCAGCTTCACGCTTTGGAAAAAAAACACCTCAGGTTTCAAAACGACGCTGTTTCTGGTGACGTCATCTTCTCTTGCGTGTACACTGCTTATCTGGTATCAGGCGTACGTTAGAGCAGTGCCTAGTCTGTTGGGTGACTACTGACTAACATGATCCGATCCAAGTTCGAGATGTGAAAGGGTGTTAACCGATCTAATTTTGGTTTGGTAAGTTAGTTTAGTGAATTTTGGTCAAATTATATCAAATTTCGGGTTAGAGTTGGTCTCTGAATCGGTTCGGTTATTTGTTTGAACAAACCAGTTACACCACTGTTGTTCTATTTCTTTCAGTTGCTGGTGACCACCTAACCAATTTCATCTTTGCCTTCAACTGGAAGCAAACTCTTCACCAAACCTATTAAATCCCCTAATTTAATCAGAGATTTTGAAGAGAATCCTAAAAATTGCTTTTGTTGACCATCAATAAAGATCTCATAATCACTAGATTTAACTATTAAAAAAGTGTACAAGAGTTTTACAGTTACAAATTTTGCAGAAATTTTAGCCTAAAGAACAACAAACAGCTCGAAGAAAACAATGAAACAACAAACAGCTCGAAGAAAACAATGAAACAACAAAAAAGACTTTGATGAACTTGTAGAAAAGTTGAATGAATATTGAATTAAATGTCTCTTCTTTTGGGGTACCTGAGAAAATGTGTTATAAGTGGAGACGAATCTCTTGTTCTTGTTGTTCTTCTTCTTCTATCATCATCTTTCTCTTCTTGTACGGACCAAATCCTCTTGCATTTGACTCGGAGTTTGTTCTTCTGAGCTCAGAAAATGCAGACCTCTCGCTAGGTTTAAACTCCCATTGACATACCATTGGTTCGGGTTCTGAGTTCTTGTCCGTGTGTCCTGTATCATCCACCGAACCAGAGTTTGATCCAGTCGATGATCCTTCGTTTTGGACAGCCTTTTCTGAATCTAAACATCTATTTTCCGCATCTTCTTGCTTAAGAGGTACTTGTATCCAGCAGCTCAAGAGCTCTTCTTGTCCGTTTCTTATTATGGGTAATGTTTTGGATGATGAGAGTTTCCGTGGTAATGGCTGAATTGGGGATTTAAAATAAGTTGAAGTTGTTAGACAAGAGGACATGCCTGAATCAGATACCAGAACTGTCTTCCCAAAGAGTTTAAGGCTTTGTTTCGTTCGTTCCTTGATTGAGCTCTCTGTTTGTAAAAGTCTCTCTCTAGGAAACAACTCCAGCTTCTGTCAAATTGATCAAACCAAGGATATTAAGAAGTAAGCATCTAACAGTGGGTATTGTTGTTAAATCGAGTGAGTATAAATTCGCAGATGGGTTTTCGTTTTTGTCAAGTACCAGAGTCTCAAGCTCTTCAGGTGCATTTGCAGTAGTTGTAAGAGCAGCTGGTGGTGATGCAGAAGAAACTTGGGACAAGCTTCGATTGGGTGAACTTGAATCAAGGGAACCCAAGGCTTCTGATCCAACAGTGGACAACACAGAGGTTGGAGATTGGTTGTCTCGTTCTGACGGAGAAACTGATCTACTTGTTCGATCTGCCTCGTTCCCAAACTTACGTGGGTAAGGATGTGCTGGTTTTCTCTTGGGACGAGGAGGTGGTATCACAATTGGCTCCACTGAACTTCCATCACCTCCAGTTGCTTCTCGAGCAACCTGTGTGAATACAACAGAACAGAGCGGAGTCAGAACACAATTCTCCAAACAATGTATGTACAATGATCTCTTTGTTTAAGCAGTACTTAGGTTTGCTATAGAGGTTATACCGATATTTTCGGTGAACAAGGGTAAAGATATGATAGCAAATAAGTGTATAAACCTTTGAGAAAAACTTCTGAGCATGGCTTCGAATCTGAACTGCGGTCTTTGAGCCCACATGTTCTGTTAGTGAAACAAGCATATTTTTGAGGGTTCAGGTTTGTATAGGCCATAACTCAGTAGCAAGTGATATTACTAGATCATTCATTTACCTTCAATTCGTCTCCATGCTCGCCCGTATAATTTCAAGGCTTCAACAAACTTCTTGTGCTCTTCATCTGTCCATCTCTCTCTTTCTTTTGTTATCGTGTATGGTTTCCGTACCTAAAAGAGAAAGATGAATTGAGGCAAAGATGTACACTTTACATAATAATATTTGACATTGGATGTTAAAGAAACAAACCTTGGGTGCATAGTCATTTCCCCCAAAACTTTGGTCATTAAATTGTATCTGCTTGTCTGCAGTTTCTTTATCTCTATTCTTCAAAGGAGCTTTGGTACCCTGAAACCATCACCAAGTAAAAATATTTTAGGAGACAGCATCTTGTTTTCTCACAACATATATGCAATTTATGTACTTTAAACAAAGTGGCGTTGGATCATTTACTTTCTTCTACAGTTTCTTAATGTAGATTCATTCACAAAATCCCAAAATTTCAACTGTATTTACAGATCCTAATTACGTTTACAGAACAACAATTGGCTTTGTATAACCATGAATTCTTTTTTAACAACAAACTCCGCAAGTTCTTAACACAGTCGATTCCATCTTAAGGATTCACTAGAATGTAGTTGCAAACAAAAATCTCGAGAGAACTCACAGCTCAAACGAAACAAGAGTCTGCAAATGAATTGCACCGAACAGGCTAAACTCAAATTGGAAGCTTTCTTAGATGTTCGCATACACACTATTCTAAACTCATAGATTCATTAGATAATCTGAATAAGCCGAAAATGAAAAGTGGAGAAGATTCAAATTCAGCAAAAGATTTAAAGTCCAGACCTGAACATTCGCAGTCAATGGAGACGACGCCATAGCTTCCCGGATTAAGATCTCGTCGGAGGGGAAACAAAAAAAAAACTCTGAAGTTGTCGATCGCAGAAAAGGAAAAAACAAAACAATAAATTTCACGAATCTGGACTTGGAATCAGCTTAATTTCCTCTGTTCTCCGTCCGTTTCTATAGATCCCATAAATTGATAAGATTTATCTCAGCTCCAGATAGACAACAACAAACAGATTTTCTTCTGAAATCAAAACCAATCCAAAGCTTCCACCTTCCCAGTAAACCGGAGATGTTTTAGGTTCGGTAAAAGGAAAACAGAACAACTCTTGGCGCAGAGAAAGTGAAGAAGATGTAACGAGAAGACAAAAGCAGAAGAAGTTCGGAAATAGAACTCTCAGAGATTCTCCGAGGATTAAAGCTCGCCGGAGTTGGAAAAAAGAAGAAGGCTTTTGACAGTTCTGATTCGGCGGAAGAAGAAAGCAGAGAGAAAGAGAGGAGAAGAAGAAGAAGAAAAGAAGAGTTAATGGGGTCTGTGGAGGAGGAGGGAAGAAGGGTGAGAAAATAGGAAGACAAAAGAATGGGATGCCACGTCAGCTTCTGGTATGTGCGCTTTTTTCCAATTTTTTTTTAATTTTAATTTATTTTTATTTTATTAGTTTTCCATGGAACGCTCGAGAAACACATGAAATCTTGTGGCTCACGTTCAAAGACCACCATTGCCACGTGTCGCTCGTGCCCAGATTTTTTTTTTTTTTTAATAACAAAATTTGTAGATTTATTATCGTTTGTCTCTCATATTTTTTTTTTTTAATGAATCTACTTGTTTTTAAAACAGCTAAATTTGGTGCAGAAAAAGAAAAAAGAAGTTAGATTTGTTGAGCATTTTCATGTGTGTTTTCAATTCCCATACTTTTTCTTTCTTCTTTTTTTTTTACATAACTTCTGCTGTGTATATTCAAATTATGTAAAAAATATCAGGAAATATACTATTTATGTATTAAAAAAAAAAGATTTTGCTGGACGGAGAAATGTGAGCCACCAGAAGATACTTAAAAGGTACAATAACAAGCGTACTTGCGAGAGTATGATTTTTGTGCGTACTCGCTATTATCTCTTTTGGTCATATTCATTGGTTTCCACTTTCAAGAGATAAATATTTTTTTTTTAAATGGATATCTTTTTTTTTTTTGGTCACCACATTTTATTTCTTTAACCAAGATTTTCTAGCTACATCTCTTTTAATTTTATGGACCAAATACTTTGATAGGATTACTGGATCTGGATCCCTCCTATTCGTTTGTTCATATATCCAAAGATTCAAAACCATCAAAAATAATTAAACAGTAAAATTCTATTTTTATTATACGTCTCGTTTAAGATTTTTTAAAAACATTTAAATTTTCTGTTTTATCTCTTATTAATATATTTTACTATTTTTCATTGGTAAATACATTAAAATAATAAAAATAAAACTGAAAATTTTATCAAACATCTTCTTTGAAAATACAAAACAACACTTATTTTAAAACAAAATTTAAAATTTAAAATGACACTTATTATGAAACGGAGGGAGTATAAAACTTTAACAAACTACAAACAACAAAAAAAAAACAGAAAACAGATAAATTTATTTTCATAATTATTTTAAAAAATACTTCACTGTTTATATAATAAGATTTTCCTTTTGGTGATATATATCGATGTAGTCTTCTATTTACTATAGATAAGTGTTATACATGTATTTAAGAAAGTTATATATGAAAATAGATTGGAATTAGTCAATTAGATATCATATTTAAAATCAAATTACTCGAATCCAGATCCAAAAACTATTACTGTTTTATTTTGAACTAGATCGGATTCCTTATATTTTGTCCAAAAGTAGCAAACATAATCAGTCAATCTATTTTAGATTTTGTGGGGTTCTAATCTTCTTTCTCCATTCTTCTCTTCTTGAACAAAATCTTTTTATATATTTAACGTAAATGATTTATAAATCAGAACCATCACAACATCAAAATTCAGATGATATTTTTGTCTAAACACATTTTGAACAAGACACTAAAATTGTTTCTTTTATAAAATAAGGTTAAAAAAGACGAGCTATCCAAAATTTGGAGTAATATAAAGATTTGTTGTTGATGTTTGTATTAACAAATAACAAGCCTCTAAGTTGTTCAGTATTCTTGTAACACGTCAAACAAATATGTTTTAAGTTTTTTTAAAAAAATTGTACAAATTTTCAAAGAGTTGAAACGATTTTGAATCCCAATCTAATCCACACTTAAAAATGAGATATAAGTGAAAGTCCAAAAGCAAGTGAAAATAAAACGAGATATTTTTTTGTTGTTTTTCGTTTGATCGTTGTATTTGTACTATATTTTACGAAAAAACAAAAATATTAAGTTAAATATCTTCTGCCTCTAAATAAAAAAATCGCGGTGGGGGTCAATCTAACTCGTAAGCCTACATATACACACCGTATATATATAATATGATATATACAGATACGTATCTATGATATTTATAATTAGTTTCAACTTTTCCGACTTAATAATATGTTTATCCATCATCTAGATCGTCGTCATCAATTTTCATAAATGTGTAGATAATCTATTAAATCATCGTTAAGCACATAAGATGAGAACATATTATTAATTGCAAATCATCTTTTGGTGGAAGTGAAAGTTAATTACACTTTAATCTAAAATATTTGAATAATTAGTGTATTTGAGTGCACTTTTGTCCATGTCACTGATTCTTTTTTAAGCCGTCTGTTCTACAGAAAATGGACATGTGGAAGGAAATGAAGAAGGATTCAAAGCACTCATTATCTTTTAATTTTTTTCGTATTTGTTTATTTACTTACGTTCACCGGTTTTATACAAAATTTCTCAGCCACATATTTTGCTTCTCGTTTTGCCTTAGGGTTTGAAAGATCAGAAAGTGGTTGGTGTGTGGCTGTTGTCTACTTAAAGCATTTGTTTTTTTCTGCCGTCTCTGATAAAAAAGTATTTGTTAATACCATATTTTCGAATGCAATAAAATCCAACCTTGTAGTGAAAACCACATTTATCTACTATGACAATCATTAGTGAGAAGAACATCCAAAAATATTAAAAAGATGTGATAATATCTCAAAATGTTAAGCAATTAGGAGGCGTAAGAAAAATAAGATAACTAATAAATAACTAATAAGATAACTAATAATTATAATATTTATCTCATTTGGTCACCGGGATCCCAAGATTAATCGGTTTAGTCCGGATTATCTAAGTTATAAAAAAAAAAAAAAGATAACTAATAAATAATTTAGAGGATGATAGAATGATAACTCGAAACGAGGAGTAAAAAAAAACTAGTCCTTTCCTTTACCCAAAAAACAAAAAAAACTTAGTCGTTTGAGGAGTTTCTGGCTTTGCCAAACAAGGTTAGGCTTGGTGGTGCTGGAAGTTAGGTACTGGTCTACTGGATAGTGTGAAGTGACACGTGACAGCCATAGTGATATTTTCTTTTTCTTCACGTCCATACATTTTATTTTTCGGCCAATAATGTAATTATTTTCTGTTATTATTTGAGAAGAAAAAAGCATATTTGATTTTTTTTAATGAAGATTTTTTTTTATAATAAAACTGCATTTGTAATCTCAATTTTGTAAACACTTACAAAACATGTTATTCATTTATTCTCAAAATAATTTGTGAATGTAACTTTGGTTCGTAAATATTTACAAGACATGTTACAATCATTTTCATTGCAAATATATTTACATGAAGATGTATAAATCGATGACGGTAAGCATTCAGTTAGACTAAAACTATATATCACGATTGTGATTTTAAAGTGTTGATCATTTGTAAATAACCACAACATACTATTGTTTTTCCATAACTAGAATTTGCTGGTCAACTGAATGTATCACAGGTGTACAAGTACATTGGAAAGGTGACTTTAGCATGAGTAGGAAAAGCATAAAGATTTACGAATCAATCATTTTAGTGAAGAGAAGAAAAATGGTGGATGGGTCTACTACATATAGTTTGGATGGATAGTGCATTTCTATAAGCTTCTACGTATGTTATGTGGTTCATATTCTTCGCCAACATCATTTTGCCGCTTTATAGCCAAACGGGATAAAAGGACGAAGCAGATATTCTTTTGAAATAAAGACATCTGACTTTGTGACAATCAGTGTGAATTTTCTATCTAACAAAGATAAAAGAGATATGTGGTGTGTAAAAAAGCCAGACCGGTGAAACTATTCGTGGACCACCCGTATTAATTATGTCTTATGATGATTTTGTATTTTCTTTCTTTTTGGATTTTGAGCTGTACAAGTGGTCAAACTATATAAACGATTTGGGACAATTGGCGCAATATGATACAAGTATTGAATGAAATAAGTTGTTGAAACTTAAAAAAAATATATATATATATATATATATATTTTTTGTCAGAAGATGATGGAATGCAACTCGACTACTATTTTTCTCATTCGGAACAACTACAAAGTTTTATATTATTCATATTCATATTCATATTCATATTCAAATATATATATAGTAAATAATAGGGAATGCAAAAGCTAATATATATAACTTACGGATAAACACTATTCCAATTTTTTTTTTTGTATCGTTTCATGATTATTATGGATAAATTATTTGACATTCTGCTCATAGTTTTATCTTTTTGTTTGTTTGTTATACTGTCCATCTTACATACTGATTATCATCGATATATCTATGTAACAGTCTAACAAATATACATTATAAGATATTACAGAACAGTATGGAATAAGAAAAAAAAATGTATAATACTAAATCTTTATCTTAAATTCGTATTTTCCATTATTTCGTTGTTGAAGTTACTTGGAAGCCAAAAAAGAAAAGCCACAGAAAAATTGTGATCGCAAGCAAAGATACCTTCAACACAACTCGTACTTTCATCTATAATGAGATACGCTTAAGCTCCATACTAAATTTTCAATCTTTAAAATATTATATATGTTTGACTTAAAAAATATATAAAAAATATATAAAATTCGAGAGGGACGACTGAGTTCATTTCACGATTATCCAAAAAGGAATGATAAACTTCGCATCAATTAATGTAAGGAAATATTAAATTCGAAAACGTACTTTGTGGGGGCTAAACTGCACAAAAGAAAAAATCACTTCTCCTTGTTCTTGTGATCTTTTCACATGAATTTTTTTTTAAATCAAAAGTGCTCTCATTTACTAAAGAAGAGGAAGACAGAAGAAGAAGCATCAAAAGTCTTTCAAATTTCTTCACAGATCCTCTGGACCATTGATGTCCTGTAAGAACAAAAACCAGAAGATGAGATTAGTTATATATTTATTACAATCACAGGAACATATAAATAAACGTTACCTTATTCTCGAGCACGGCATTGTCCGGGATTTCAAGTTTAGTCCCAGAGTTTGCCTTCACTGACACTTTGCCCTTCAGAACAACGCCGGAGCCAAACGAGACATCACCCGAGACCTTTAAGCTATCAAGCTCAACTATACTTGGGATAGACTTGAACCGGCTAAGGAAGCTCGCGACCTGTTTATTGACCAAAATACAAAAAACAAAATCACAGTTACAAATAGGATGTTAGAACCATTTTGTCTTTGTATATTTTTCAAGTTAACTGTAAGTTACAGGTTCGAGGTTCAGAAGGTTGATCCAAACCGTGATAGCAACTTTACAATTAGAGTGAGATACTTTATTTCAGAGATCCCACACAGGGAACTAACTTTCTTTACCTTTTTGAATTCGGGTCCCAATTCGATAGCTGGGTTTGTGGGGTTTGTTCTAGCTTTGTTTCTTGTGACAAAGCCATCGACGAGTGTGTACAGATCCGACTGTGAAAGATGACTAAGAATTGTTAACTCTCTGTTGCTCGTTAATGGATTTTTTTGGGAATTTGAGAGGGGAAGGAGTGGACTGGTTTACCTGAACAAGAAGCAAGTCTGAAGTTGCCTTCACTGGCAAGAACCGTGAGCGAGGTACATTCACACCGATTGCATTATCAAAAAACTGTTTGAAAACGGGCATATAGTAAAGAAAATTAACAGTTCTGTTTATTTAAAATTGAGTTAGTTAAATATAGAGCATAACGCATACCCTTATCGCAGCACCAGCTGCAGTTTCCAGTTGAAGAACTTTGACTCCGTCAACTTCCTGCAAAGAGTTAAGACAAATTATGCAAAATTGCAATAGATTAACTACGTTGCATGGCGTGATTGTAAATCTAGTACCTTTGGGTTTGGGATGATCTCCATTTTAAGCGCATCAGCTTCCACAAGCTTTTTGATGGCTTTCAAGTTAACCCAACTGTAATAGTTAACAGTTAGGTGTCCGCATATATACTTGGTTATTCTGAACGTTTTTGGGACCACAGAGCTACTACTTACAGGTTGTTTGTGTTGAAAATCTTGAATTTATCAATTGATTTGAATTCATTTACCTACACGAAATATGAGCAATGTCATTCTTAGTCACACACAAGAAGCTAGAGATAAGCAATTTCGTTTCGTTCTCAGAGAAACACTAACATTTTATGCCATCTTATACCACATATAGGTGTAAAAAATGTAAGGAGCAAAAGAAGCTAGTGAAAGCGAGCAAAGAGTGACTAACTGCTACAAAAATTACAAACAAGTTCTAGTGAAAATGAAATCTATATAATGAGCAAGAGAGATCTAAATAGAAACTAGAAGGAAAACAGAGAAGAGGTGTGGACTTACATGTTCATCAGGAACCTGAGCAATCTCCAAAAGCTGAGACACACAAGAAAAATGAAACAGTGAGAAGATCATGAGTTGCAAAGAAGACAATAAAATATATCTCTAGCCTGGATAATCTATGATTCGACGGTGCCACATATAAGAAGAAGAGACATTGCAGAATGCACAGACAATTTGTATTTAGTATATAATAACAACAACTTTGATTAGTAACTTTCTGATGACACCAGTTTGATTAGAAACTTTCTAATAATCATTCAGCGGAAAAGCTACATCCAAACATGAAATTTTTTTTACCTGAACTTTTCCTTCATAAGAGATAAGAGTTCCTCCCTTTACATCAGCTAGGGTTTTGGGTGTAACCTCCATACAGTACTCATTTTTGTTCTGGATCAGGTGCTTCAAGATTTCTGAAGCAGCATCGAGTCAAGGACAACCAAAAATTAGTCTCTGATTGAATGTTATTATCCTGAATGGAACTAAAGCAAAAGCCATAAAAGAGAAAACTAAGAAGGAGATATACTTAAGTCAACAATAGCGCCTAAGTTGTCTGAGTTGGCGACGAACACATACTCCTTACCCTGAATAGTAAGAAACTAAGAATCAGAATTAAAATGGTAAACGTTGATAGACAAAAACATCAAGTATACATTGTGGAGACAAAAATAACAATAGACTACATCAAAGAAAGAACCTGTGATAAGAAAGCATCAAGCTTGCCACTGTTCATGAGGGATGGGAATACATCGCCGTGACCGGGAGGATACCTTCAAAAAGACATTTTTATTAGAATGTAATAGCAACAGCGAAGGATGTCCAAATGCAAATGGAATCTCAAATATAAATGCAATATTGACTGGAAACCGTACCATCCATCCTTGTCAGTCTTTCCTTTGCTAGGCCACGGCACAAACTCATCAGCAACAACACGAGGATACTTGCCCTACATAGTTTAAGTCAATATAATTAGTTCCAGGGTTGACCTGGATCGTTCAAATAAACAAAGTTTTAGTTTTTTTAAACTTGTAATGGCATTGACATGAAATACCTGATTAAAAGTGTGGATATCAACATTTGCGTTGGTGTATTTTTCCACAATCTGAACAAGACAAAAATCAGTCAGCCTACAAGTATAAGAAAAATGTAGAACTAAAAAGATGTGATCCTCGGTGAAATAGAAGTACCTTTTGTGTGTCATCATGTGTATTGAATGAGTTCATAAGAACCAAAGGAACCTTGCAGCCATACTTGTGGTTGAGATTCTGTTGGATAATCTATGTGAGGTTATGTAAAGGCATTAAGATTATAGCAAAATAAAATGAAAAATGACGAACCTCAATCTGAATAACAATCAGGTCAAGAAATGTCAAACCATCACGAACTTCGATAACCGATCTGCACAAAAACAGGAAAGAAAATGAAACCTATTGTTTGAAGAAAATGTAGCATACCGCATCAGGGAAGGACTTGATATAGAGAACTCAAGAAAATTTACATGAAATCGAAGATGGCGTACACACTAACCCAATCTATAAACATGGTAGGTAAGTTCTCATCCCTGAAGTTGGAACTACTATCACATCCCTGCTATTGTCAAAGCCGACAGATAATTGTTTACTAGCTACACTAGGACATCAAGTGCTACGGATGGCAATAAATCCTATAGACCAAGAGATCTGGATTATGGCGCCTAGATCTTCAGGCTTGGAAATGTACTCAGAATTCCAATATCAATTTTGCCATCTCAAAGAGACTCGAGCAACTAAGCCCAAGCAAGGATAAGCGTAAATTGAACTGAATAAGGATGGTGACACAAGATTAGAGAGCTTACTTTGGACCAGTACATCCCATTTTCGTTCCCAAACCTCCATTAAGCTTTAGCACAACAAGCTTGTCCAACAAATATTTGGTCTCGGAAGCATCTTCATTATGTTAAAACAGAACAAAATTTTTTTTTTTAATGCTATGGAGAAAATGATCCAACGCAAAACAAGTCCACAGGACATTTTCACCATACAGAAAGCAAACTTCAGTAACAGTTCGTATCATTAAAAAAAAGAACAATACCTTCAGAGACGTTAGCCATTTTATCATAAGGAACAACAATCTCATCAGTAGGTGTCTGGATCTTGCTCCATTCAATGTGCTGGGCCTCACCGCTTCAAATTCAAATGAAAGATATAGAGAATTTAGAATTAATTGGTCATCTAAATGTAAAGCAATCTGCGTTTCTAGATCTGACTCCAGTCTCCAGATACGATACGATTATCAGATATAATTCAAATCGTTTCAAAAATCATAACTACGTCCAAGAACAGAGAAAACAAACACTAACTGTGAATTCAAACTAAATTTCATAACATCTATGACAACTAAGAATAAACGAAAGAGTTTTAAAAGACCATAAACTGTTTGATCTTCACTGATTCACGATAACAGCAATAAAAATTCAATCAACACATACGAAGATACAAAATCAGAAGCAGACGATTCAAGGACGAACCTGAGGTAACGTGAAACGAGGTTGATGAATCCGCTCTTCTCATTCTCACTGAAACAAGAGAAAACAGATCAGTCTAAACGATGAAGAAGATTACCAGATCCAGAATCTGAGCCGACAGGTAATCGACAGCACAAACCTCATCTCAGTAAGTCCATCAACGACGGATTTGAGCTGAGGGAGCTTCTCGGTTGCGGCGGCCATGGATAAATTTCCGATGAGATATTCCGATTTCGAGATTGAGATTTGAGATTGAGGAATGAAGAGTGTTCTAGAATTAAAGCGGAGGGGTATTTATAGTACGGGAGAGAGTTAGTGGTGACAATGGATGGTTACCAAAAATATGTCCGTTGTCTTTCTCTTTACCAATTGAAAAATCAGAAATCTGTCACACACCTTGCGCAATCGCATGCCCACTTTATTACTGTACCGTTCGGTTAAGTGTTTTAACCAAGTGAATCGATTCGATCTAGCCCCAAACTATAAAAACCCAATTCAAATTGATTTAGGTTTGATTGATTTTTTCCGTCTTTAATGAAGAAAATTCAATTTCAAAATGGAATTAATTTGAATTTTAAGTCAGATTTCCTTAAAAAAAAATCTAAATGGAATTTAAACTAAACCGAACCACAATACAAAACCGAACTGATATTTTGATATTTGCTTTTGAAAATTTGAACGCAAATTATAATTAGAAAACTGATGAAAACCAGTATCGATTTAACTCGAATTTAAACAGACCGGAAAACATCCTAGTCCAGTTATTTTACGGGTTTATCATCACTATTATTACAAAACGAATTAACTTTAATTTATTATGAAGGTGGAAAAACGAGTATCACGTCTTGCAGGTAAGCAGGTAAGCTTAGCTATCCATTTCCGATGGTGCAGTTTTCACGTACGAGAAATATATTTCGATTCTTACAAACATGAAAGCTACACTTAATTGTTTACCTAGATGAATTTCACAAAAAAAATTAGTCATATTAAATTTGCTTTATATAAATAAAGCTAGAAAAAATCAAAAACAATAATAAATATATTAAGCAATAACATCTTATAAATCCAACAACAATATCACAAAAAAACATGCCATGCAAAAGGCAACAACATACATATTGTTTATCTAAGACCATCATTAATGGGAGTTCTTAGGTGTTTTATTATTAAATTAAAAACAAAAGGATAATTTTCTTAAAAACCGACTCTTATTTGGGATACTTAAGAACCCGTTCTTACAAATTTTATAGTTAAATATTAGCTAAGAAATCCAAATGATTTCTCCCATTGATGATGTTCTAAGGCCCTTGCCTTAGAAATTTATTGTAATAAAGTTTATAACTAACGAAAAACATGCAAAAGTATGACTCTCCTTAGAGAATCATTGGAGAATACTCTTCTCACTTTATTTGAAAAAGAAAGAAAACTAAAAGAGTTGGGATTTGGGAACTGGTAACTTTATCAAACTCTCTATGACCATCATTCGCAGTTAAGAATGGATTTGATCCTTTGAACGGTGGAGCTAATCAAGGTATTGACTGTGGTGGCAGATTCTTCCAGGTTGAGATCAGTAGTGTAACTCGGACCGGAGACGAGGATCTGGAAGGCCACGGTGAGGAGTGTTGAGCTACCACCGTCGAGCTCGTCGGCGGAAGGACGGCCGTCGCGGGAGATGGTGAAACCAGAAGGGAGGATTGGAATGGTGGAAGGATCGACTTGGCCTGAAATGGCGGATGATGCTGTGTTTAGATCCATTGGAGCGTAGACCACCATACCTCCTAATGCATCTATGAAGCCATCTTGTAGTATCATCAATTCACTATTGTCCCCTCCACTTGAAGGCTATATAATATATAAGAATAATCATAGTTAATGCAATGCCAAAGATATTGAAATTGTAATAGACTTCCATGAAAAATATAGATGTGAATAAACTTCCTGATTATTCAAGATTTATGACAGATTCTAATTAATCTATTCTAGTGATCTTGGAGATCAACTTGCAGTTGATGACCACTAAAATATAAAGCAAAAATTAACAAAGTTGACCTGTTCCATGGATTTTTTTTGTACTTTATACCATCTATTTAAATGCTAGTTATGATATAAATTTAAAGAAGAAGAAAAATGTTATAATTTAAAATTTAATATCCTGTAAAAATCATAAGGTTTTAGTAGGAATAATACACCTGGAGAAAATTCACGTTGTTCTTTTTGTCTGTTCCGGTGTCAAAACGAGCAGCCTCGGTCACTGGATTCCCATGGCAGAGAACGTCCCACTTTTTTACATACAAGCATTAGATTTCTTGTTAGTTACCACAGATTAAATATGGACTTTTGCTGTTAATTAAGCCTCTATTCTTACCTGGTGACGGACATCTAGATTTCTAAGGAAATCGTAGACTTGGAGAGGAGGGAGAGGGAGACATAAAGATGAACCGGCAGAGACAATGAGACCGGGCGGTTGACCGGCCTCTTTGTTTATCCGCACCGAAACCCTAATTCCACTGTTGTTGGTTTCAGACTGTTGCGAGAAATCGAGTTTGTCAGACATTTTCATTATCCATGCAAAGTTCTTCAACATTCTTTCTCCCAAATTCATTACGCTCCTTCTTCCTTCTATTGTTTGCACAACTACAAAAGATGAAGACATTTAAACTTTTATGAAGAGTTAAAGAGTTTTAAATACCAAAAGTTTTGAAACTAGCACTTGTTGTCAATATTAAATCCGCGTATATAACACATTTTAAGTTACTTGTTTGTTGTAAGAATAATCAACTAATTTTTTTTTATTGATCCAATTGGGTTTTATGTCTATTAAATACTTGTAAGTACCTCCCGCGTAGTCATTGTCCGGGAAGTCAGATACGGAGGAGAGATACAGCCTCTCACACATCCTCTCAAGAGTAACGGTCCAGCGTCGAGCTCCGTAGCCAAAACCGCCGTATAAGAAGAGGTCTCTGTAAAGCCGATGTGGTCGCATTTTATCAGTTACTTCCACGTGCTCTATCCACGTCACCTGCCCATTTTCTTTGTTATTTTTTTGGGTTTTTTGCTTTCAATCACACATATTCTTATGAAATTAAGTCATCGTAGCTATATACATGACTAATGACTTCTGTAGATGTCTAGATTAATATGCTGATTAATATGCGTTCACTGAGGGAAAATTGAAAAATATGTGAAAAAGAAATTGAGAAAAAGATTATATCTAAACAAACAAAACAAAAGAAAAAAAAAAAGAGAAGAGAGAGAGAGAGACCTTAGAGCAACCATTGGGCAATGCTTGGATGAGTACACCGGAGGGACGTTTGGTGCAAATCGGAGCCGTAGACTCAAATTCAACGTTTGGGAGTTTGCAGGAAACGTCAGCTATCATCCAGAGATTCTCTTCCATTTGTTGGCAACTTCTTAGGATTATAAACTCTCTCGGTGGCACCAATGGAGACAGTATGTGCATTTGCTCATATATCTATTTTATTTAAAGTAAATTGCACAAAAGTCACCTTTTTGACATCCAATTTGTTTCCAATTTTCACCAAATGTTTATGTAATAAGCCTAACAGTTAAAAAAAATTAAAATTAAAATATTATAAGATTCATAAATACCACTCTCGAGAAGGTTTGTCTTCCACGGTCCATTGAATCCAACGCGTAAATCGTTTTAGCTTCGTTCACAATTGTTGGAAAAAGCCTCGCCCATTTCTCCTGCAATATAATGTGTTAAAATATATAACTTTGAGAGGGATATATATATATAACTTAAATGTATTATAAAGAGAATTATTATTACAAATTTACAATGTTCTAAATCTAAAATATGTTATACGATAACAGAGCACACTACAATTAATGCATAGACGGAAATGCGGCTGTTTATATACGGAGATTATACGGTAGATATTATTTTTATACAGAAAATGTAAACAAAAATATTGTTAATATATGCATATATATAATCACAAATATTGATAGATATTAGAAAGTAAATATGCATGAATACTAGAAAAACTTTTCAAGTCTTAAATAATTAATAGACATTGAAAGAATAGTTTCACTCATAACAACGTCTTTAGATTAACTTAAAAAACAGACGTCGTTTTGTTTCCAAATATATATATATTTTGGTAAATAAACGCCACAAATAGAGCCGTTTTATTTTTTTCTATATAAATACACTATATAGCATAAAAAAAAAGAAAGTAAAAAAAAATTACCGTACAAGGTATATAACGTATTTTAAACGTGTGTATATAAGGAAGTTTTTAAAATACTTCTGACATGGTTATCGATAATTGAGAAAATTTGTTTTAAAGATTGTCATGTTAAGTTAACAAAAAAAAGAAGAAGCATATGCTATCTAGTAGGTAATTAAAATAATTATAACTTCAAAGATACTACAAAAATGTGTAGATGTATTATATAGACCACAGTTTGCTGTATCAGATATTCTATATTTTAAATATGAAAACAGCACCATCATAAAGTTGTGTTTTGTATAATTTTATTATGAAAAAGGTAGAATCTTTGAATTTATTGATTTTTTTTTGTGGTAATGCAAGGAAATCTAAATTGTCCTAACAAAATTGAAAAATAAGAAGATTGTAGTTTTTGGATAAATAAAGTATTAAGAAAAATAATAACTCATTTGTTGATGTTAGCTCAGAAATAAAAGGGCATAAGTACGTACCGTATCTAAGAACATGTCAACCAAGATTCTTGCATCCATTTGAACCACCGCGACTTCCTTAGAAGACTCAGGCCGACCACTTGAGCCCTTAAAATGGTTAATCTTCGTAAAACATTTTTCATAGCTCGCTGGATCAATGACGAGCCTACCATCAATAGACGACTTCTTCCACATTGATTCTTCCATTTCAATGAGAGTCATAACCTCTGCCACCGCTTTTGCCGCCGTTTCAAACATCACCATTTTCTCGATTTGAGATAGCGGTGGGAAATGCTGCAGTAGTAGCGGTTTTTCCGGCTGAGGCGGTGGGGTGATGTTGATGTTTTCACGAGCGTATCGTCCTCTTAGTGAGCTTGAAGGCTGGGGGAGATGGTTAGAGGAGGTTCCATACCGGGCACGACGATTGTTGGAGGTCAATCCATAGGTTGATGGACCATGGCGATAGGGTAAGGCATCGACGCTAGGTATTGAGTGACCTCTGTGCTGGGCTAGGAAGCTTGAGAGTCTTTCATACTGATATTCATATTTTGATCAACAAAAATATTAGTGATTTAATATTTCCAATGTAGAGACGATTTTTAGTAAAAAATAATCTCATTTAGTCATACAGACATCACATATCCAAAAGAAATATCACTCTCCAACTAGAGTGCCACATCATCAATTTTTTCAAAGTTGTATAAGTTATGAGAAATCAAAACTATTATAATTTTTAAATTTAATATTATATAATAAAATAAAATCATGTTTACAAATCAAAAATAACTTTACGAAAAAAATGCGCGAAAGTGAACCGAGTAGTTTGTAAAACCAAAAAAAAAAAAAATTCATATTATCTTTCATATAATCGCTTAATCATAAAATTAAAGCGTTCAAATCATAAATAACTAAATCGACAATTTATTTCAAAACATTACTAGTGTTAGAAATTAGAATTCCAATTAGCAACATATGAACTCGTGGATGAAATTTAATATTAGACAAAATAAATAAATATCTTTTTATAAGTATTTGCATAACACACCTCTCTTTTGAGAAAATCGTTTTCTGCACGCAGTTTTTGGAGATTGCGTAATTTTTCTTCTCTCCCAAAACCACGACCACCACATGGAGGGCAAACCACATTCTTTAGTGCATCTTCCATTGCTTCATTCTCACGTCTCATCTTCATGTTCTCAGCTCTAAGTGCTGCGTTGTCTGTTTTTTCACTGTGAGACTAGAAACAATAAATTAAGCTTAGTGTTTTATAGCCGAAATTTAGGCAAACCTGAATCTAATTGTTTTTTTTGTTCTTTTACATTTTTTGGATTGACAATGTCCAATTTATAGTTCAATCCTTACTACGCGTGATAATGCGATATAGTGGAGTCGAACAACAGTGAAAAAGACCGTAAAGATGGATCGTTAACCACTTGACTAAATGCACTTCTCCACCTTAATCTAATTTTTGAATATGCAATTGCAGTGTAAATTTATTGTGGTAAACAACAAAAAAAAACAATAATGATGATGAACATTAACAATGACTAGAATCATCATTAATTGGTATATTTAAATTAAATCCCTTTGTATTATATAGTAAACTATAGGATAAAACAAACAATAGATAAGACCAAAAAAAATTACCTTGGCTTGGGTTCTTTTGTTTTGAAACCAGAATTTGATTTGTTTTGGTTTCAGATTCAGTTCTTCACCCAATTGACGTCGCTGCAAATCGTCTGGATGAGGACACTCCTTGAAATACCTTTAATCAATTAAAAAATATATATATATTTACTATGAATTAAGAAGCTAATTTTTCAAAAAAGTAATATAAATGATTAAATTAGATTAGGATCTTACGCTTCGAGCCTTTGAATTTGATGATTAGTGTGGCGATGGTAATTCTTCTTATCCTGATTGTTGTTGGTGTCCATAGAAGTTCCCCGTTCATCGCTGGAACTGTCATCACGACTAGAATCCATTTTTTCTTATCCAAATGATAGAAAGTATACAAAAGATATGAACAACTTAAAAGCTAATTATATAGAAAAAAAATAGAAAACTATATTAGGTAAATAATGTATAAAAGATTTTGTTGTGGGTCACCAGCTAATTTTTTTTATTACATTGTCTTCAATTTTAATTAAGAAATGGAACTAGTCAAGGCAATCCTCAAAACAAAACAAAACAAACCATTAATGAAAAAAATCTCAATTACAGATTTTCAACTTTTGGGTAACGTTACTTTAAAAGGTTATTTATGATTTATATTTTATTCTTTCAATAAAAAAATTGTTTTATGTAATATGTGGATTTTGGATTTATATCCATCCTTGTTTTATTTAGCGTACAACATAGATGGTTGTAAATCCGAAATCTGATAGAAAACATTGTTTTCACTAAAAATATAGTAAAAAATAATTAAGGATACTACATTTTAACATTCAATGGTTCGGTTGAATAATTTGTTTTTTTTAATTACTTGATAAGTCAATAATATTAAATTACTAAAGTGTCATTTTTTTTTTTTTTTCACTACAAGAAAACAAAGGATTTGCGATGGACGTATACATCGCTAATCCCTCGCAAATACGGTATTGCGACATCGTTGCGAGGCACAACAAATCGTCATTGTCTGGTCGCGAACATCGCAGTGTCGTCGCAGATTTTTACGGACATAAGCTAATCCGTCGCATGACACCTCATGAAATACCTCGCTCTGCGGCGATTCGCGAAAGAAGCTATCGCAAAGGTAACGTCGCAAAATTGTAGCAAATTTTGCGATGGACTTGCGATGAGCTTAAAAATGGTCATCGCAAGTTCATCGCAAAAGTGCGATGGACTTGCGATGAATTGTGAAAATATTAATAATTAAAAAAAAAAGTGAAATTAAAATAAATTTAAAATTAAAATCTAAATAAAATTAAATTTCATAATATTAAAATTAATATAAACTACAATTTTAGTTTTTACTACAAAAAAAAAAATAACTAAAAAGATTGTGACGGTCGGTCCTCAGGTTCATTCTGAGAACGAGGATCATCTCGAATTGTCGAAGAAGCGTGCCAACTCCGTCACCTGAGTAGTTAAAAATCTTACCAAACTTGGACATTTGCTACGAGCGATGATGTTCGCGTGACTGGATGATACTGAAGAGAATCGCGGGATTGAGATGAAACGAAGCGAAGAAGTCAGAAGTCGATCTTCGATTGCGAGAACCGACACCAAAAATTCTCCCTTTTTAGGGAGCAACCTGAAAAAAGAAAAAATATATTTGATTGTAATTTATAATAAACATAATTACAAACATTTACAACAATTTTAAAGACATACCTCGGTAAAAATTTTGTTCTTCATGGCCGGAGACGCCATGCTCTCGGGATCATCACCATCGAAGCTGAGTCGCTCTGCATCCTGGAAGTGACGTCATGGTAGAGCTTCGATTTCCGTCGACAAGCGATCCATCCGGTCTCGTTTTCTTGACCAGCGAACAAATCCGAATCGCTCATCCAGTCCGGCAAATATATATAAATAATTACTATCATATTTAATTAAAAAATTTAATAACTTTAAAAAAACTTACAATCTTCCGTCTCGTGCTTTAAGCAGTTCGGGCGATGCTTATGATACCGTCTCCATCGGGATCGAGAGGGCCGAGCATTCCGCTCTTAGTCTCACTCGCGGATCGAGACCAATCGCCACGAGGCCTTTCGGACCTTAGGATCCAGCCACTGGCATCGCATTGTCACCTCTTTTTCCACTTCTTCTATCGTCTACCGATCACACATGCGAGCCTTGACTTAAATTCTTTGCGAACAAAGATGTTATCACTGAATCCAGTGATAAGATTGCTAAAAAAAAAAAGAGTTATGATGATAAAAAATAATAGTAAAGATTTTAAAATAAATAAAATTTGTTTAACTTACATGATCTCAAACAGGTGAGACACATATTTTAGTCGTGTCCATTAGCATGAGGTTCTTTGAAATCTCTTTCAAAGATCGATCTCACTTCGCTACACATCATCTCTTTAAACCTGAAATATTTAAAAAAAAGAATTAAAAATAAATATATTTGTAAACAACTTTAAATTAAAAATTTATAAAATTAAAAGAAATTACCATAAAGTCCCTCGAGGACGGCCTCGGATGAAGGTGTGGTAAATGATCATGACCGGCTGATCAAGAAGCGCTATGACCGATCATGCTCGCGTCAGTCATCGCGGTCTCGTGACGATGGAGGTGGTGGCGGCTGGGTGGCCCGAAACTATAGGTGGAAGTGTATCGTGGTGATGAGTCTCGATGTGAAATGGTAAGCAAAACTCGCCCTAGTGAGCGCTGATCCGCTCGAAAGAAAACGAAATCAGAAAAGCCGACATCTAAGTAAAAAACGAAACTTGTTATTAATTACATTTTCAAATTATAAAATCTATTTTAAAATTAAAAAAAATAAAAATAGTTAAGTTTGTAAATTCAAAAAATCCTATTAAAATCCTAAAATCTAAAATTAAAACTCATGAATCAATTATAATAATTCTCAAATTAATGGACATAATATTATATAAACATTTGTTATATATAGTTTTAATAATATTTATTAAAAAGGTTTTAACTAACATAAAATTAATTAAATAAAAAACCTAAAACTATTTTGAAATTTAAAATTCTCAAATTCTCAAATTCTAAATTTTTTAAAAATTTATATTAAAATCCTAAAATCTAAAATCCTAAAACTCATGAATAAATATTAATAATTCTCAAATTCATGAAAAAAAAATCATTTTCAAATCCTAAAATCTAAAATAGTAAAATTTTCAAATTAAATCCTAATCAATAAAACATAATTTAACAAATTAAAACTCCAATCAAAAATATAATTCTATAACACATCCAAAACCTAATCAAATATAACACTTAATTTAACAAATTAATTCCAATCAATAACAATTAATTTAAGAAATAAATCTAAAATTATAACAAATTCATCAAATATAATTTACCAAATTATAAAACCTAATCTACAAAATCTAACAAATTTATATAAAATTCAACCTAATCTAACAATAAAATGCAACATAATCTAACAATAAAATTGAACCTAATTTATTAATAAAATTCAACCTAGTCTAACAAATTGATTAATGTAAAATTGAAATCCATCAAACAACTAATCTAACAAAATCCATCATTCAATTAGTGTTACCTTAGGAAGAGGAATCGACGGCGGCTGGACTGAGGAGACACGGTGGCGTTGGCGAGCAGACGGCGTTGGGAGAGAGATGCTGGGGCGAGGAGAGACGGCGGGGAGAGAGAGGACGGCGTTGAGAGGGGACTGCTTGAGAATGGACGGCAGCAGTTTTTTTTTATTTTATTGTCGAGTTCCAAATGAGGAAGAAGAAGGGTAATTAAAATACCCTTCCCTCGCAAGTCCATCGCGAATCCATCGCGGAAATAGGGTTTTCGGTTCCTAATTTGCGAGAGAATTGCGAGGGATCCCTCGCAAATCCCTCGCTATCTTCTTTCCAAATAATTAAAAATTATGTTACCGCGAAACCAAAAAATTATATATTTTAGGGCTGAGGATCCTCAGCCTCGCAAAATCGTAAAAAAATATGTTTTTTTAATGAATTTGCGAGGGATCTGCGAGGGATCTTCTAAAAAAAATATATATATTTTTTATTCTACATATATTACACATGAAAGACCTACAACATACAAACAGTTAATCATATTCATTTTCAGATACATAGGAGTTTTCACTTTCGCCATCGGTTTCTTCTTCGTCATCTGTCTCCTCGAACTCATCACATTCCGGATCGTTACCCGTTTCATCCATGATCATCTCTTCTACTTCTCTATTTCGTGGATCAATATGTAAGATATCTTCTGTTGATTCGCTTGCTACGGAGACGTCTCTGATCTTTCCTGCGGACATCATCAATTTCTCCGACTATTCACCTCGATTGACTTTTATAACAGATAACCACGCTCTCGCCTTTCCCTTATCCGGGGATATGGAATGAAACACACTTGTTCGCGACATGCTAAGATGAACGGTTCAAATTTAGGAAATTTTTGTTGGCATTGACATCGTGACCCTAACGAAGTTTGGCGAATGCCTCGACCGACCGTTGGATCATATCAATGACATTTTAACAAAATGCATTTCAACCCGATAATTCCTGGATATGATACTTCCATAATTTCGTGACAAATACCGTAGAAGTCATTTTCACCTGGCACGTGAATTCCATAATTTGCGGTTGACCTCGAGCCATGCTCGTATGTGAAAAGTATAACCGCGAGTGAAGTACAGCAGTAGTGATTTTGCAATTGGTTCTGAACAATCTCGTAACTAGAGGCAAGGGATGGTTTGCACATCCACTCATCACCTACACCATGTTTAAGAAATTATGTAATTTGATTTTGAAAAAAAACTACATATATTTATTTGATTTCAAAACTTATATATATTTTAACCATCCGCAAAATCACGCTCTTTATGCCTCATACTCTTTTTCTTCTAAATCGGAAAGGCTGCATTTGCCTGTCGAATTCACTATAGAAATTGTTTTTGTTACCAAAACATATATCTCTAATTAGATTTATATTAAAATATGAAATAAATGAAATTATACCTCTCAAACGGCTGTTCCTCACAATTTCAAGATATAATTATGAGCGCACAATATTTGTGGTCTTCCCACGACTTCGTCAACTTCCCACCAAGTCTGCCTATTTGGGCGAAGATATCGGGACCTGTTATATGTTGGTGCGACCCTCCATCGTCAATGTCGTTTAATACGGGTTTTTTGTTATTTGTTGGTAAAGTAGTATGGCGTGAAGTGAGTGGTTTCCTCGGTCGAACTTCTTCTGACGATCGATCCTTCCACTTTTGCAAGATTTTTTGCCTTCCTTTTAGATGTCCATGCAAATCGCTCGAGCGGGTACATCCATAAGCACGGGACCAGGAGCTGCTTCATGTGGTGGATCGGAATGTTCCGTCAAAAGCGATGGTGGAAATATTTTTTAAGTTACTGATAACAGGGGATATTATTGTGTAATTGCATTATCTCTACGTGAGTGTTCGTGTGCATAGATCTCGAAAAATGCTCGTATGCTGAAAATCGATGTATGGTGTATTAGTATTAAAAACATATATAATTAATTATGGAGAAAATATCACTAATGAAAACTTTACAGCTATTTTACCCTGATTGATTCGTGGGCAGTGTCGGTAAGGCTAAGTAATGCAAGCGGTAATAGTGCTGCATGAATACATGACAATCATGGCTCTTCATCAGGCCGATTTTTTCCTTGCTCTACATCTTGAGAAATTTAGACACATACGTCAGGAAATTTCACGAAGCGGCCGGTCAACAGCGTTTGTTTGCATTCGACAAGCGAAAGATCGAATTGGTAATTTTCCATCCTTGTAATATGCGACTTCGCTTCTTCCGCATATTTCGGCCAGGTCAACCTTGATTTGAAATTGTCTTTACTGCCCGTGCCTGCACATTCAAAATCGTATTCATGATGTTATCGAAATTTTTTTTTCGATGTGCGTCACTCAGAATGTCGTAATAGGTGATCTTTCGGTATGGAAGCTCCCAGAAGATACTCTTTTGTGCCAATTGTGCAGCTCCCATATCAGTCGAGGCATGTTTGTCGGAGTGTGCCAATTGCTGCGTGTACATGTTTCCTGCGCACCATGTAATCAATCATCTCGATAAATCTTTTCACGACATATACATCGAGGCAGCGACTGTTCTTCTTGAATAGTTTTTGTTCTTTCGGTAAGAATGATGCAGGAAGAAGCGGCGATGACAATCGAGCATGGTTTCCTTCCATGCTTTAGTTGAAAAGCATCGATCGTCCATCTGATATGACAAGATAACCTTCCATGTGGTCAGCGATAACATTCGTGCGTAGGAAGTCACTAATTGTCCACATTAATACTGCCCGTATTTTGAAATTTCGTTATCGTGAATAATCAAATCGTACCCACTGTAAACCCTGATGTTTCAACTCGTCGATCAAAGGTTGCGAAATATATCAAGAGATCGCTTTGGATGCTTGGACCGAGGCCTAGAATACTCATAAACAAGAATTCTCTTTGCATGCACATTTAGGTGGAAGATTGTATGGCGTCAAATGGGCCATAGAGAATATCTCGCAACCAAATGGGCTGAAACCATCGGTCGTAAGCGAGATAGACATTCTGCACTCAGAAAGTCGAGAATATCGTGAAAGTGTTTCCACGCCTTTGCATCGACGGATCTAACCTCCCCATCCTACTTGTATGTTACGCATGCCATCTCATTGCGCGATGTCCTTTTCGATTGGAATAACCGTTTCAATCATCGGTGATTAGCGAGTACCACATACGTTGGTATGGGACACGGTCAGTAGTTAGTTGATATCTCGGCTTCCCAAAATCGACATTCCTAGCTTATTCGTCTTTCCAAAAAATCATACAATTATCAATGCGTCAATCATTTCGATGGTAACGCATGACTAATTTCGTATTTAGTAGTAGCTACTCGCGGAAAGATTATCTTACGGAAATACTCTTTAAATAATTCAGCCCATTCGTTCATGCGATTCTCGATTAGGTTATTATCACTTTTAATTGTCATCACCACAGATGCCAGTGACAGTTTAGATAATCCTCTCACACCCCTCATAGATAGGTTGATTTGCAGTCAACATATCATAAAACTGTGTGTCTTCAACGTTAGGTTCTTCCACTATTTTCATCACAAATGCGAGGGAATAGATTCATGAAATGCATGCGACCATATCATGATACTATTTTTGGATGAGACTCTTCATAATTTTCAAACATGTTTTGCCGTAGTTATAATTAGCGTATAACTGGTTGATCACACCATCACCACTACTACTACTTCTTGCACAGACTAAAACCCTCTCCATGTGAAAACCCGACATAATAGTTCGGCGAAATCATCATTATACGATGCGTCTTCACGATATCAATTTCAAATATTGATTATTCTTGCCGTTCAGGCGAATATATTCACCGTCACGCTTGCGTATGGGTTGTTAGTGGCACGGTGGATGAATGCTCATGACCCGACATGATCTCCTTCACTTCCCTCGTCTCGGATCTTTTTATTATACATCCACTTTCGTAATGCATAAACTTCGTCTTTGAGGCGACATATTGTTACTCACACTCGGATCCTTTTTTTTCTCCCTCGAATGTAGAATATGTGAATTGTTGTAAAACTCACAAAAACACGTCGGTATTTATAGAGATTTGAAAAATTTGTGAGGAATTGCGATGGAAAGCTGCTGATGGAATTGCTACGGAAACAACTTTGCGGCGGATTTGCTACAACATTGCTCTGTTTGCGATATATTTGCGGAATCTAGTTTCTGAATTGTTAGTCTTGTCATTTAAAAGCGTGCCCACTCTACTTACAAATCGATACCATCGCAATCGCAATTTTCTATGGATTTGCGAGGAAAATGGCGTCATCGCTGATTAAATCGCGATGCAAATATCTCGCAAAATTGCGATATCGGCTGAACGTCGCAATGACATCGCAATTTTGCGACGTCCGTTGTTGTCATCGCAAATTTATCGCATATCCCTCGCAAATTTGCGAGGGATATTTGACGTCGCAAATTTGCGAGGGATATTTGACGTCGCAAATTTGCGAGGGATATATTTCCGTCGCAAGGTCCTTGCTAGTTCATCATATCTTATGACTTTCGATAGTATAGCCAAAATCGTCGTTTCTTGTAGTGTTTTTTGGTCATCAGGTGTCATTTTATTAGCCTCACAAATTAAAAGCCGAACAAATTCTCTTTGTAAAATAGTTCACATATGTCATTATTAATTATTATTATTATTTTTTAATTAAAAACAATTATTAAAATAAAATCTTATCCATATTCTTCTTCTCATCTTTGTTTGACCCTCATCAAAGAAAGAAAAAAAGCTAAATCATCTCATCGTATATATTGAAAAATAGTTTTTTTTTTGCATATATAATTCGAGTTTGTAATATATTTTAGAAGTGAATCCAAGTTTGTAATATATTCGAGTTTTTTGCATATATGATTCAAGTTGTTGGATATTGAAGGAGTGAATCCAATATATTGTAGAGGTGATCTTAAAAAATGATGACATGTCGTTTTCACTAGCTTTCTCACAAAATAATTGATAAAAATAACATTTGTTTTTGTACATTATTACAAGTATGCGATTTCTAAAATTAAATCTCACTTACATTCTTAAAAACAAACAAATAATTTAGCAGAGAAAGAAAAAAGAGAAACACTCAATTATCTTTTTCTAAACAAAATATATTTAGATATCCTTCTAAATAATTTCTCAATAAATAAAATTTTTTAAGCCATTAATTATTATTTTGAATAAACCAGTTCATAATTTGAAGATAAAAATTAAACTTCTATATACAAAAAAATCTTCACATATTATATTTTGATATGTATAGAAACATATAATTTTCACGTATATAATAAAAAATGTCAAAAAATATATAAGAAAAAATAACCTTTAAAATTTATTTACTAATACGTATAACTGAAATTTGTTATCATTTGTTTGATGATTTTCTTCCTACAGATAAGAGTTTAATAAGAGTGTGACACGTGGTTTTGCCACATATGAAATGTATTATAGGGGTGTTACCAGAATCCCTTGCCATACATAGCAAAAGTGACTAACTACTACTAGTTGGCTCGTGTGTGGAGTGAATTCCTGTCTTGTGTGGGGAAAGTATATGAAGTAGTCCAGTAAGTAGGATTCAAGTCACGATGTATTTGGTAAGAGCTGGTAAGCATGGTAATTGTATTGGCTAAGGGGCCGGCAATTTACCTATAATCGCGCGGGTGTGTCTGCACTCAAATTTTTATGGATGTTTTTGTTGTTACTAGGGTCGATCTCAAAGTCATAATGTAATTTAGTGGATGTTACTGGTTTATTGATTATAATTGATTTATAAATCTAAAAATATCAAGTGTTATTGGTTTATTCAGTTTTATCAAAATTTTATGTTATTCATTCTTTGATTTTTAAATTATAGGCAAAATTAAGTGTTTTTGAAAACAATAAAAATTTCATATGGATTTAAATTTGCAGTGAATTTTTAATGGATTTGGAATATTTTCCAATTTTTTTTTTTAAATTACAAAACTTAAATCCGATCGAAAACCCACAAATTTACAAATATTAAATTAAATTATATAAGTAATTTTAAATCCCATATATATTACCAAATCAATTAAAATATACGGTACTAACGAATAAACTTGTACTTTTTTTTTGGTTTTTGACGTCAAACTTTTAGCATTAACTAAGTAGTCCAATTAAATTGTGTAAATAATATTCTTATATTGAATATTGAATATTAAACTCGTTTAAGCAAAAACTTAAGTGACGTGGACACGTGACCTAGCATTACTGGGCAAATGGGCTCTTAACGTTGGGCTAGTCAGTCCCCAAAGAAACTGGGTGTTATGCGCGACGTGAGTGGTTTTGTTCTTAGTTCAAGCCGCTTGCATATGTCTGGTTGTTAACTCTCTGCTAATTAAAAAAAAAATACAAAACTTATATTATGTCTGGTTGTTAGCTCTCTGCTAATTTAATTATTATTATTTTTATTTTTTGGTCAACTTTTAATTATTATTATAACATTGTTTTTCTAAGTTGCTCTTCTTCTGTATCAGTGAAGAGCCTAGGCCTGGGCATTCGGATTTCGGATCGGGTTCGGATCGGATTATTCGGATTTCGGATTTTTTGGATAGGGTTATATAGAATCCGAATAGAATCCGAAACTATTTCGGATTGGATTCGGATTGGGTTTTTTCGGATTCGGATCGGGTTATTCCGATTTTTTCCCGGATTTTTCGGGTTTTTTTGGATTTTTTCGGGTTTTTCGAATTTTTTTGAATTCGGATCGGGTTATTCGGATTTCAGATTATTCGGATAGGGTCATATAGAATCCGAATAGAATCCGAACCTATTTCGGATCGGATTCGGATCGGATTTTTTGGATCGGATTCGGATCGGATTTTCGGATTCGAATTTTATGTCCAGGCCTAGAAGAGCCAATGATAACCATCTTATATATTTATCGGAGATAAGTCCTATACAATTATATCTTAGAAATAAATCCTCGAGATAAGTATTAATTGTTGGGATATATCTATGTATATATGATATATATATATATATATATTTTTAAAATCCTATGTATATTTAGTTTGAAAAGATAAGCTCTATACACTTAGGCCACATATTTTGTGTCTAAATAGGTTTCATAGGTGATCCATAAAGAAGCAATTCTTCTAAATTCGTATCAAAGCGCATAGATCCTAAAATCGATTTACTTCTATATATATATATTTATTTATATATTTTGGTTGAAAAATCAGCTTAAACCTATGCATGTTTTATATCTAGAAATTTTTCATGAATTACCGTTATCTATATCTATCTCGTACACCTAAATTTCGAATTTTGAACTACACAAATTTAATTAGCACACAAAGAAACTTTTCCACGTTACCAACTTTGAAATTTGACAATGTCTTCTCCAAACTCAAATCCACAAAACAAATCAAAATCAATGCCAAATTTTTTTGTAAGGCTTTAAGGCTATATAAGCTTATCCACTCCGTATTATAGACGTATGTTACCTATCTAATGGATCGCTACGATATATTGGTTTTTTACGATATATTGGTTTTTGTTATTTTGAACATATGTGTGAATATGTGTAACCAGTTTTAACTTTGAATGTCATTCTTAAAACAAAATTGGGCTAGAACAAAACGTATCAAGATTTTAAAACAAACAAGAATCAGAACTTGAAGATCATACAAAAGAGATTATTGGATTTAAAAAAAAAAAGAACGAGACTGCACATAAAAGTGGACTGACAAAAATATAAACAAAATTGGACCAAAGATAAAAGACATTATGAGTAAAAAGAAAGGTTGAAAGCCCAGAAGCAACCAAGTGTCGATGCACCTGTCGTGGAAGCGATGTTACAATTAGCCAAAAACCTAAATTTTATCTCCTTCCATGAAGTCTCCGAGACGGATCAAACACTCCGTAGCAAGCGAATGGTCCCTATTCATTTGATTTTTTTCTTTTTCTTTTTCATTTAATAGAAGCAAAACAAAAATTTAAAATGAAATGTTTATAATTTATATTCTCATTGTTATTACTTTCATTGGTCGGTAATAAAGCTTTTTTGTTTTTCATTTTCTGAAAAAGTAATGTCTAGATCAATAAACTAAACAAGCCATTGCGAACGACTTAATTTATTTATATATATAAACTAAAAACACCAAAATATAAAGTCTTAATCAAAATAACAACGTAAGAGAAACTTAAACAACATAAATTCTCTACCTTGATTATTAAAAAAAAACAACAGAAACTTAAAGAAAGTTAAATTTTTAAAACTATACTTTATTCCACAACCAATAATAGATAACACCAATTGCAGCAGAAACTCAAGCGCCACCAGTATTTTCAGCAGCCTCCTTCTTATGTACATATGGGATATGTGCGAACCTGAAATAAACGATGGTAACGACAGCGGCATAGTAGACCAATGATCTTCCAATTTTACTTTCATGATATAGCTTGAAAGTTAGCAAAACACCAATTGCCAACAAACCGTCAGAAAGGCAGAATATATTTTTCATCGTAAAAAGTTTGGTTAGCGTCACGATATGCAGATGGCTGGAGAAGAAAAATCCAACGGAAAATCCATTCAAGCCATGTTTCTCCGCCAAAAATATCAACAGCCCAACAACTGTGATGGCCTTTAAAAGTTGATAGCAGCACTAGAATTTCTTGTGATCTTTACGCATCTTCTTAAGCCGAGTGGTCAGAGCTGGCACAAAAAACGACCAACGCGGAGAGCCTTGAGGGGCTTTGTAATAAATGTGACGTTTGATATTTTCACGTTCTTCCAGCCGTACGAGTGGATTTTAAAATTTGTCGTTTATAAAAAGCATACATACATGTACACATACAGTGCATGATAATATGTTTCGTCTACAAAGGAATCTTTGTCCTTTGTGTACGTTGTAATCAAAAGACTAAAGGGGCTTATTGGTTCATGAATTTTAATGGATTTGAAAATTCTTATAAGATTTAGAAATCCATGCAGAATTCATTGATTTTAAAATCAAACAAAGTAAATTTGAAAATTAAATAACTTGAATTTGAAAACCATACAAAAAATATATCAAAATCATACAAAAGGAATTTCAAAATTAATCATTTAAATAATCTTAATGATAAAATAAAAATATAACATATGAAAATAATAAATAATCTCTCATGTCTTCATTTATGACCTCTCAGGCGAATCTCCTCACATATTTGATGATATTGTATCTCTCTACTAATTGACATATTCTCTTTGTTGGTCTTGGGTTGTAAGAACTTCATCGCTATTTTCATTAATTTTTTCAAGATTTTTTTCTGCACTTTCATTTTCAATAGAATGCTATTGGATTAGGTGATGGTACTGATGCTTGAACATGTGGAATTACAGGGAAAAAACAAATTCAATTGAAGACGTTTCCATGGATGTCGAGGAAGATCATGAAACACCTTTTTTTTATGGAGTAGTTCAAAAAACTCTTTAGAAAATTGTTCTTTAAGGAAAAAACATAGGAGTAATACAAACAATATAGGTGAACCAATCATTCAGAGTGAATATGCAAAAGAAGTTAACACCGAGATGAATTCATTGACAACAATCACTCATAAACATTTCAATTTAATACAAAAAAAGATAAACATGACAACAAAGAGAAGCTGAAAAAAGAAAAAATGTATGGGAAGCTATCAAATAAGTCCCTAATTTAAAAAAAAATATTCGTTACGATACGATTAAAGTGATTCACCAATTAGAGATGAAAGAAGTCTTTGTTAGTATGTCTACTGATGAGCGTTATTGTTAGATTAAGCGTAATGTTATGGAGTACGAGAAATTATTATTTGTTAGGTTGGATTAATTATTTTTTGTTTTCTAGTATCACGTGCTTTGGATTTTTTTGTTTAGCTGATGCTATTTATTATATTCTTATCGGAGGGTTTAGCTGTTTGTGGTTAATGGGTTAAAGTAATATATTTTATTTTTTTTGCAAATCCACCAAAATAACGTGGTAAGACTAAAGATTTTAACCTCTTTATTTTTAAGTAATATACAATTTCAAATATATTGAAATCCAATATGAAATCAAATCTATATCCAAATCTTTAATATTGAATAAAATGTGATTTTAACTAGTATTTGTAAATCATTGAACCAATAATATATGATTTTGATAAAGATTTTAAAATCATAAATAACACATAATTTTGATGAAGATTTTAATATCAATAATTGAATAAGATTTTAAAATCAGTGATTGAATGATACATAATTTTATATAAATTTCTAAATTCATGAACTAATAAACTCCCTAATTCATAATATGAAAAAATAATAAAAATATACTGAATATTTGTCCTCGACCACGTTCTGTTGGTTTTAAAAACTGGCCCGAGCTGTCATTTTTTTTTTTTACTTCCCCAGCTGTTATTTAGAGTGACATCATTTCATACATTAAAATATATCTCAGTGTATCAAAAACACCAGAAAAAAACGAATAACTCATACCAAAATGAAACAGGGAAAAACAAACCGTTCATTCCTACATTAAAATTAATGAGAAACCGAATAACTCATACCAAGACTCTTTTTATTCGGGTTTACTCAGGTTTTGTGGACTCGAAAAATAAAGTTTACGCTAATGTGATGGAAGAAGGAGAAATGTTGGTTTACCCAAAAATGGCTTTGCGCATTTTCAGATGAACGTTGGAGATGTTAAGGCCACGATTCTCGCCGGACTTAATAGCCAAAGCTCTGGGATTCAGAAGATACTATCAGAAAACATCCCATGATCTATGAAAGATTGTTAATTTAAGCATTTGGGTTGAGTCTTTAACAGATTGGTGCGTTGAAGAGTTAATTTGATCACGGGATGTCTAACCCAAAAAAAAGTTTTCTATATTTTTCTGTTGAGAAAAGAGCTTAAACCTATATATGCATGTTTTTTTAAAAAGATTTTTTTTCCCATGAATTATCGCTATCTATGTATCTCCACTAACATTAAATTAATCTTAACTTCACTTTTTTTTTTTTGGTCACAGTTAAACTCTTATATAACTTTAATTTCATATATCTACATATATATACATTTCATCACACTATTTACGATATGAATACATGTTATATAAGCTTTTAGCTCATGAAATATGTCGATATAGTCTTTGATTATTAGACAAAAGATGAAAGATTAGTAAACTATATATGATGCATTAGGACTCAATAATAGAGACTAATTAAATAACAATACATTTACAGTTAGTTCTTAGTTGGATATCTATCATAGGTCGCTAATTTAATCAAACATTTGACCATCAAAACTTTTTTAGCAAAAAGAGAAATTTCTGAGAAGGCTTTATTCACATAATTACATCACATAGTCATTATTCGATTCAATGCATATAAATTACATAAAAGCTTCTCTTTTCCTCAAATCCCACATTCATCATTTTACTTTAGCATTGAATATTTTTACCGTGTAGTCTTTTTTTAGAATCGTTGATAAAAAGAACAAAGAAGAAGACAAGAAACCGTGTTTTCAACGCGCTTTCATACGATTCCGGACCCTTATGAAACATAAATTGAACTTAAAATTTAAAAACTTCTTAAAAAGATATTGGTGGGTCAAAGTCTAACCTCTAACACTGAAAAAGAAACTAGAGGCATTATTCTGCTAATTCAAACAAAGTTTAGGCTTTTGTAAGAAATATTCCCACAAAGGAAGTTTCCAAAATTCGTTTATTTACATATTAAATATACTACGTAAGTAACCCACAACCCAGTCAATATCTTTGATTATTGATATAAAACCCCCATAAGGTGTTTCTGCTTTTCCTCCATTCCCATTCATCACTTTCCTCAATCTCACTTTCTCTCTCATAATCATCTCTTGGTATTCTCTCTCTCTCATCGCCGTGATGGTGCTCTCCCACGCCGTATCGGAGTCGGACGTTTCCGTCCACTCCACATTCGCTTCACGATACGTTCGAACTGCACTTCCTAGGTAATAAATATAACTAACAATATAATAATCTTGATCACATTATACATATGTAATATCGATAAAAAAAAAATGTGGGACTAAAAATGTAAATATCAGGTTCAAGATGCCGGAAAACTCGATACCTAAAGAAGCGGCGTATCAGATCATCAACGATGAGTTGATGCTTGACGGGAATCCAAGGTTAAACTTAGCCTCCTTCGTGACGACATGGATGGAGCCTGAGTGCGATAAACTCATCATGTCCTCCATTAACAAGAACTATGTTGACATGGACGAGTACCCCGTCACCACCGAACTCCAGGTATTTGTTTTTATCATATATAGTCATGATTGTTTCAGAATGAGTTTTAAACATAGTTAATTACGTATCGCTTATATATAAAGATAAATGATTTTAGGATCTTGAGATTTTTTTTTCCAAACGACTTGTGTGATATAGAACGTGGTCGAGTAGTTACAATAAACTCAAATATTTGGACTGGCCATTGATATGTTTGGATCGAGATTATACGGTATATCATGATTGATGTTTTTGGATTGCTGTTAAGACCATGATTAATTACTATAACTCATAGGATGCTTTAATTGTTTTTGAATCTTATTTCTATATGTATAAATATGTATACCAACTTTGTTAACTTTTTTTTTTATGGTTGTGTTGATCAAATTTGGAATACTATGCGGACGAGAATATTGAGGGTATATTATTGGGTGATTTGGAATACTATAGTATTGAGGGTATATTGTTTTGGGGAAGGTTGGATCTCGGAAATACTAGGTGTCGATGTCGTAGTAGTAGAGTTACTCGTGAGGGTCTTTTAAAAATCTCTGTCTTATTAATATTTGATACTATTATTAGTTTATATCATTGATAAGATGCTTTGTTAATGAATCTTTTTTTATATTTATAATATATGTACCGACTATATTGACTTTTTCTATGGCTGTGTTCACTAAGTTTGGAATAATTTGGACTACACTATAGTGATTAGTGGGAATATTTGTACTACTTTATTCCCGCAAATACCAGCCATTTGCGTTAGTAGTTGAGTTATTCGTGAGGTTTACTTTAAATCTAAATCTTTGGTACTACTATTATTTGAATTGATAGCTAGATAACTTTTTTAAAGATACATTTTGAGCGGGCCATCACGGTAAAGAAAAAAAAAACAATAGAAAATATCGGTTATACTTTCAAAATGTTACATTCCTCGTATTTTAAATTGACAACTTAAAATTGACCAAAATTTCTAACATTTGTTTATTTTTTTGGTCAACTATCTGATCGTATTTATTTACATCATAAGGTAAACATGATATATCATGTTGGATTATAGAATAGTAATTGTTATGACTTATCCCCATAACGTAGTGTGTACTGTATTATTCTGCTTTTACATCTGTCACGTTGTTGATTTATCCACTAAGATTATTATAAGTAAGCATCAATCTCGATGTCAGAAAATGATTAGTCAAGTGGGTTTTCACTAATTATTCTTCTTTGTTACAATATTGAAATAAATAAATAAAAACAGAACCGATGTGTGAACATGATTGCACATCTATTCAATGCACCGTTAGGAGAGGCGGAGACAGCCGTCGGAGTAGGAACCGTTGGATCATCGGAGGCCATAATGTTGGCCGGTTTGGCCTTCAAGCGTAAATGGCAGAACAAGCGCAAAGCCGAAGGCAAACCGGTCGATAAACCCAACATTGTCACCGGAGCCAATGTTCAGGTAAACTAACGTCTTTTAAATGAAATCTTTAATAATCATAATATTTTTGATCAATTTTCTTATAACTATTCAAATGTTTAGGTGTGTTGGGAGAAATTCGCTAGGTACTTTGAGGTTGAGCTCAAGGAAGTGAAATTGAGTGAAGGATATTATGTGATGGACCCGCAAAAAGCTGTTGATATGGTTGACGAGAACACTATATGTGTTGCTGCCATTCTTGGTTCCACTCTTAATGGAGAATTCGAAGATGTTAAACTCTTGAACGATCTCTTGGTTGAAAAGAACAAAGAAACCGGGTAATTAGTTACTGGATTGTTTACATGACACACTACACGATAAAGAATATTTAAGTTCAAACAACTAAAATATGCGTTTTTGATAGTTGGGACACACCCATCCACGTGGATGCGGCTAGTGGAGGATTCATAGCACCGTTTTTGTATCCGGAGTTGGAATGGGACTTTAGATTGCCGTTGGTGAAGAGTATCAATGTGAGTGGTCACAAGTATGGGCTTGTCTACGCAGGAATTGGTTGGGTGATTTGGAGAAGCAAAGAGGATTTGCCTGAGGAACTCATCTTCCATATCAATTATCTTGGTGCTGACCAACCCACTTTTACTCTCAATTTCTCCAAAGGTAATTTACTTAAATATTGATTTTGATTACTACTTATCTTTATTTTTTTTGGTATAGTCTTTTTTGTTTGACTTTTAATTACTAGTCATGCTCTAAAATAGACTAAACATGAAAGTGATGGAGTTAAAGTTGCTTTTCAATTTAATATACGGAAAATGATTTCGTTTTCTTTTTTTAGTTATATATTCGTAGTAGTCTAGTTGTTGGATCATCCAATGTGATGGAGCAATTGAGGTCAAACTTTTTTCCATTTAATAAGGAAACTTCACCAATTTCTTTTGACTTTGTATAATTTAAGAAATCAGTAGTAAATGTAAATCAAAGGCATGCGAGGTCAAATTTGTTTCCATTTTAAAATAGGGGAAAACGTAACTTAGACGTTGTCGTATTCGAAAAAGTGTAAATTTTGTATTTTATTTTAATTCTTTTGTCAATAAACGCAGGTTCGAGTCAAGTCATAGCTCAATACTACCAACTTATCCGATTGGGCCACGAGGTAAGTAGGTCCACGATTATAAATTTTATGTATCATGCTAATTAATTAGACATTACTTAATAATTAAAATGTATCAAACAGGGTTATACAAATGTAATGGAGAATTGCAGAGAGAACATGATCGTGCTAAGAGAAGGACTTGAGAAGACTGAAAGGTTCAACATCGTATCAAAGGACGAGGGAGTGCCACTTGTCGCTTTCTCCTTGAAAGATAGCAGCAGTCACTCTGAGTTCGAAATTTCCGACATGCTTCGCAGGTTATCTGTCTTAACTAAGAAGATTTCAAATACTCTTTCTCATTTAAATTTAGGTTCAAATTAAGATTCATAAAACTAAGTAATTAGATATATGTATGATGAATATGTAATTAATTTCTATATATATAAATATTTGAAATGTAGGTATGGATGGATAGTACCGGCCTATACAATGCCTCCAAATGCACAACACATAACTGTTCTTCGAGTGGTTATCAGAGAAGATTTCTCGAGAACACTTGCGGAGAGACTTGTGATCGATATTGAGAAAGTGATGCATGAGCTCGATGAGCTTCCTTCGCGAATGATCCACAAAATATCACTTGGAGAAGAGAAGAGTGAAGCTAACAGCGATAACTTGATGGTGACGGTGAAGAAAAGCGATATCGAGAAGCAGAGAGAGATCATCAAAGGCTGGAAGAAGTTTGTCTCTGACAGGAAGAAGACGAATGGTATCTGTTAATCAAATATTTACTGAAAATGTTTAAAGACTTTATTAATAATGCATTTGCATTGATTTCGAGATTTGAAGGTTTCATTTCCTTTATTGTTGAACCAAGTTTCATTTTATTTTGATTTGTAATATCGTTTGACATTATTGCAACATTATGAAATTATTTTATGTGTTTTAATTTGTTCCTATTGCATCATACATTATATATCGGATTAAAAGATCTAGTAATCTCATTGGTATTTAAATTTTATCCCGTAAGCTCACAAGTAGACAACCTAAAATTCGGATAAACAGAGAATGCATTTAAAACTCTCTGCATGTTTTTTTTTTTTTTTGCTTGTTTATAGAATGCATTTAACTCATTCAAAATTCTCATTTTCATAATGTGTAACCATAAGCCAGAAAAAGTTACACAAGGTAATAAACCTTTTGATCGATATTAAGAAAATCTAGTTAAAATATCAATACTTAAAATAAACTCTAAGCCGGAGAGGGAGCACTGGTAGAGCAATGCTGCTTAACATAGTAGCTGAAGAAAGGGTTACGGAACGATCCAAAAACCGTGTTCTCACAATTTTCATTCAGCTTCTTGATCGCAGCACAGCATTCGGAACCGATGGTAGGTTTTCGGGTGAACGCCTTAATGAAACATCTTGTTACCTTCTTGTAATTGGAAAAGCATTTGTTCAGTTGCTGGTTTGGGCTGTGTTTAAGGATGTGAGCGTAATCCAACCATGGGAGCTCTTCATCATATGTTGGCTCAAGCGATTGGGATGTAACACAGCTTGATAAGAGAATCATAACAAAAACAAGTGAGAGATTATTCATTTTCTTCGGAGATTTGTATTTGTGAAAATTAGAAGAAACAGGTTAATATGCTTTTAATTTTGGATGGTTTTGAGGTGGAACAACGTTAGGGTTTATATAGGGGTTTACAGCGAGTACTTTATATGTGTTTCTTCGTTTTCATAATGATCAAATTTTATTGAATTTAATTTCTGTCTTTTATATAAATTCAAACAATATTTATAGCTAGTTAATACCTTCCTTGGTATGTTTTGGTACGTACATGCTAATGATATTGTGTGAAAAAAAAAAGAGTCAATATAAGGTGTTGGTCATCACTAAGAATGTAATTAGTGATTGTTGACCCAAAGAAATGTTTGATTATATAATTAATTACGCCTAGTCCTCCTACGTTTTTCAACATTCCAAAATATACGTGGTGTTTAACTCACTTAACAACATTTCTTGGTAAATATAAATAAATAAATATATATATATATATATATTTCTAACGAAAAGAATTATCAAATGAGGCTGATTTAGTTTACATTGATTTGTTTCCAGTTTAGGAAATTATTTCTTTGTATATTTGACCTTTCAATGTGATTTTAACTGCAAACTGATGAAAGAAAACTATTTCTCGGTAGCATTTCAATGTAAAAATACTATAATGGATATTACATATAATGTTATAAAACATTAAAATCATATTATTTATAATATTTGGTAAAGATAAATATATTGATAACTAATAATATGTTTTGCACTTAGGAGTATATTTTTCAATATGTAGTGCAAAAATATTTGATCACTTTTAATATTACTATTATTATTATATAAAAACTTTTATAGCTGCCAATAAAAACTTTAATAGTATGATTAAATTTGTAAAAAATTTAAATCTTATTTTGTTAAATTAAATGTTATATTTAATTATTAGAAGATAATATATAGAGTTATAATTTTTTAAACAATAATAAAAGTTTAATAAAATCATTCTCACAATAACACATGCATGGCCATAAAGAAAAAACCTTTAATTTGTTTTAATATATGAAATATCATTCATAATTATTAATTTATCATATCAGAGACAATTTAGAAACCAAAAAGCAAATGAGAACTCTTTTGTTTGACAAAAATTCTGTTAAAGGTATCTATTCTCTAGAGGGAGCCGCCGGAGTTGGGCCACCTTGGGTAGCGCAATGTTGCTTAACATAGTAGTTGAAGTAAGGATTACGGAATGATCTAAAAACCGTCTTCTCACAATCTTCATATAATGTTTTAATCGCGCCACAACAATCAGAAGATTTGGAACCAATGGTGGGTTTGCTTTTGAACACCTTATTGAGACATTTTGTTACCTTCTTGTGATCAGAGAAACATTTGGCCAATTCCGGTGATGGACGGAAGTGATGGTTCCCATTGGTAGACGAGAGCGGCGAGTAAGGGGAGTTCCACCACTGGAGGTCTTCGTCATCTGTTGCATCAAGCAACTGAGATGTGACACAGCTGGAGAAGAGAATCATGGCAATAACAAGTGTAAGAAACTTCATTTTCTTTGGATATTATTTGTAGGTTTGAATATTTGAAGAAGCAATGAATATACTTTTGATTTTGGATGATTCAAATGTGAAAGACCCCAACGTAGTTTCACATTTGAATCACATTTGAACACATGAATCACATTTGAATCTTCAAATATTTAATATAAAAATCATTATAAACACATGAAGTAACCCCCAGGTTACTTCATGTGTTTATAATGATTTTTATATTTAATTTGAGAAGTTTTGTTATAACCTAATTTGGGTTGTTTATTAATTTTGAACAATGTAGTGGAAATGTGAATATTCTGATACTTCTTCTTTGCTGTTATTTTTTCGTTACTAAGAAGATCGAAATTTATAATATTTAATATTTACTTTCTTACCAACACCATGCAATATTTAACTGATGTCCTTAATATAGATTCAAATGATATTTTATGACTAATGATATTGTGTGAAACAAAAGTCAATATGAAGTGTTCGTCACCATTATTTTAAATATTATAGAAGAGTAATGTAATTAGTGATTGCTGATTAGTGTGGCCCAAGAAAATAGTTGAATTTTTAATTTCGTAGTCGTTTAACTCATTTAAACTCATCGTTTTTCTTTCTTTTATTTTTTTGGTAAGAGGAGAAATTTTGTCAAAAGAAAAAAAAAATATTAATTAAGGTTGATTAGTGTACCATTGATTTTCTTCCACTTTATAAAATTACATATTTGAATCTTTGACCTTCCAAGTGAATTTTGACTGCTAACCTACATAATAAAAGCAATCAAAACAAATTTACTTCAACTATGAAATCTAAAATTGACTAGTTTTCCGATACTTTTATAAATTTATTGTTGTCTTGTTCAAAAGAAATTAAATAATCTTCAAAAAAATAAAGTCAAACACAGATGCAAAAGCACCCGAGTTCAACATTCTTTTTTAATAGTAGATTAAAGAATTGTAACCAAAAGTTAACTAAATTATATAGACGACTTTTTTGTTTGTTATTCAAATCTGTAGAACTAAAAATTGTAAATTAAGATCAAAGTGAAAAATAAAATAAAAAGATAACTAAAACACTCCCTAATAAATCAATACATATAATTCTAATAGATAAGTAACCCTAGGCTGGCGACGGAGCAGGAGATGAATCCGCCTTGTTAGAGCAATGTCGTTTAACAAGGCCATTGAAGAAACGGTTATGGAACGATCCAAACACGGTCTTCTCACAATCTTCTTTCATCTTTTCGATCGCAGCGCAGCAATCCGATCCAATAGCGGGTTTGCGGGTGACAAATGCTTTAATGATAACTGCAAAACATGTTTTTACCTCCTTGCAATCAGACAAGCATTTGGCTACTTCCGGTGGTGGATTGAATGGAATTGGGTGGAAGTGGTCGGCGCAAGAGACGGGAAACGTTGCTTGTGGTACCACCACTGGAGTTCTTCATTACGTAATGATGGAGTTGACTCCAAAATCCTTGCTGTGACTTGGGATGTGACACATCATGTAAAGATAATAATAACAACAAGAATTGTTGGAGTCTTCATCTTCTTTCTTGAATTCGTGGAAGGTTAGAGTTTGTGAAACGAGAAGAAGAAACGATTTATTTTTCAGGGATGGTTTTACGATGGTAAAACGGTAGGGTTATATAGGGATTTAAAACAGGGTTTTGATAATTTCGACTAACTATGTATATATATATATATATATATATATATATATATCAATAGAATATTCTTTGATATAGTGAAATATTATGTTATCGTGAATATTATCAGACTACGTGATATTTTTCTTCTTTTTTTTCGTTTTGATCTAGATTATATTTGGACTGTATTAAAATCATTATGAGAAAAAAACGTTTTTCATAATAGAGGCTAATTGCTGATAAGTATAACAACAATGAAACGAAATCTAATACTCCCTCTGTTTTTCTTTTTTTGGTCAACATACTCCCTCTGTTTTAAACTCAATCTGTCTTTCTTAATTAGGGCTATCGACTCTATTCCAATTCCACTCTTTTGGGCTGGTCAAGTTTAATAAGTGTTTTTTTGCCAGTTGTTTTGCCAGTTGAATTTGGGCTGACAATTGAGAAACTGGGCCATAAGACATCTATTTATCATCCCCTCTTTTATTTGATGTTTACGGTTTCAATACATATATTAAGAAATCATTTAATTTTTTGGTTTAAAAAAAAAAACATCATTTTCAAAAAAAAAAAAACATCATTTATTATTCAACTTAGTAAGGTTAGTTTTGAATATGTTGTTAGAAATGTAATCTCACGCGTGGAAAATATAGGTACTCTTAATTTTAAAAGGTAATAATAAAGTGAAAAAGATTTGAGTATATATTTTTCCTTTGTATAAGAAATTAATTTTAATTTCGTTCTTCTTCATTTCTTATGTTTGTTAAGATCAATTATTCCAGGATTGCGTAAATCATGATAACAATACACACGCTCATCCGAAAAGAAGAAAAATTAACCCACATATATCCATGTGATTAGGAGACTTAAAAGGCAACTCGAGTCAAACGAGAGGAGACGTCCTAAGTGATCACGATTCAGTTTGTTAATGAACCATATCTTAGCGGGAAGAAACAATAATAAGTAAAAGCACTGCTGTTCACCAAAAAATAAAATAAAGTAAAAGCACTGCTAAGTGATAACTTTATTAAGAAGAAAAGACTTTAAATCCATGAAGAGTAATATAGTAAAAATTGGAAGAAAAAAAAAACATAACTAAAAAACTACTATAAATAATTAAACCCTAAGCTGGCGAAGGAGCAGACGGTGTGGATCCAGCTTTGGTGGAGCAATGTAGCTTAACTAAGCAGTCAAAGAAAGGGTTATGGAACGCTCCAAAGACAGTCTTCTGGCAATCTTCATCCATCTTCTGGATCGATGCACAACAATCTAATCCAATAGCGGGTTTGCGTGTGAAGAAAGCTTTAGCAATATCCGCAAAACATGTTCTTACATCCTTGCAATCGGACAAGCATTTGGTGACAACAGGTGGTGGATGGAATGGAATTGGGTGGAAGTGGTTGAAGCCTGCCGGGAGTGGTGGGAGGGCCTTTCCGGTGGCGGGGAACGGCCAATATTGTGGCTTAGGGTGAAAGTAAGGGAAGAAATGGTGGAAATGCCACCATTGGAGCTTTTCATTACGTAACGATGGAATGGACTCCAAATCTTTTGTTGAGACTTGAGATGTGACACAGCTTGAGAAGAGAATCATGGCAACAAGAATTGCGAGATTTTTCATTTTTTGGATTTTTGGGAGACTTTTGAGGTTTGGGTATGTGAAATGAGAAGAAATGGGGTTTTGATGGTTTTTGAGATGGAAACGACGTAAAGGTTTATATATAGGTTTTAATTAGGGTTTTAGATTAAACTTTTTGGGTGGTGATAATTTCGAATTATGTATATTATTGGAATATTCTCTAATATACTCGATGTTGAATTTTTTTTTTCTCACGGCGTGAATACTTGATGTTTGTTGTGAATTTGTGATCTTTTTCGCTAAAATAATCGGATTGTGAGATTTGTTTATTTCGTTAAAGTTTAGATAATTATTTTGGACATGTGTATCGTGTAAATAAATGATCATTTTATTGAGATGCAACTGATTTCGCTATGTTTAACATGCATGCTCCCTATTTTTCAGTAGGGGTTTCCAGTAAAGAAGAATATGCTGGAATCAAAGTGTTAAATTTGGGATATTCCAAGTTTTCAACAGTAATATATATTTCGTATATTTGTGGAAATTAAAGATATCTCCAACATTCGTTGACAAGAAAAGAAGAAGATACCAATACATTCGTACGTACAATTGACTAATTGAGTGGAGGAACTTGGTGATAATTAAAGGCCGAAAAATATAAAATTACAACACGGCCCATAAGAAAGAGGCCTAAAAATATATAAATTAAGATAGCCCAATGTAAAAAAGAAATAGTTTTTGCTAAAATTAAAAAGAAAAAAAAAATAAACACTTGGACAATAAGGGGAACTATAAAGGTATATTTGAGGTTTGGATATGTGAAATGAGAAGGCATTCAGACAATGCATGGTTAACTATCAACACCTTTTTACAAACCATTTTCATATTCCAACTATTTTACAAGTTAAACGCCCATCTGTTTCTCGATTGTGACTTCACTAATGAGATTTTAAAACGTTTAAACAATTTTTCAAAGTTATCAAAATACAATATTAAGAGTGAGCTGAAATAAACGTATTTCTCATTAAAACAGAAAATGAATGTACATGATGAGTTTATGTAGAAATGAATATACCAAATTAAGCTAAACCGGTTATAATAAACCCTGTTATCAAACTATCTAACAATATACTCCAATATACAAATAGTTATTTTTTTGGCAGCATATACTGATAGTAATATACTAGTTCTAAATTATTATTCACTAGAGACCAAAATCATGAAATTTTGCGACGATTTCGTGGCACACGAAACTCAGTGGAGAAAATCACGAGTGGCAACAGAATATGACAGATTCAAGGGAAATGTTGGCGAGAATCATTATAGTCGAGTGCATAGCTCGTTAATTAATATATTCTTTTTGGTCTTTGTACAAATAATTAAAAAGTAATCTCACAAAAGTATGCACAATATGAATTGTTTCATAAGATCGTGTACCTCCTTTCAAGAGATCCCGAGCAACTAAATCTCAGCATAAGAAAATTGTTCTGCAGCAGTAATAATAATATTCAAGTGGCTAGAAGGACTAGTTGATTCTTATCATATATATATATATATATATATTAAACATCATTGCTTATATATTACGCATCAATTCACTTACTAACGTTCAATTAATTTATATAGTTACCAAGACATGGGTTTACAAGGTTCAATTATATCATATTTATTTATAATGCAAGAGCCGAATGAAGTGATGGTGCATGCTCAACGTTCTCGTGACCACGAGATCCTGATAAAAAAACTGGTAATAGTGACATGATACATGTTAAATATATTGCGATTCATATTTTATTTTAATACAAGTTTCGAAAATTGTTACATATGGCGTTAATTAGTAAAAAGAAGAGGTCTGTTTGAAGTTGTTTATATATATGAGAATTGTAAAACGGAATGAATATTGCTGTCAAGAGAATGAAACATTCAATTATAAGCAGTTAACGCTTAGATCGGAAGTTAAACCACACAAGTCGTTGGTCAAATTTCAACCTAGCTAGTCAATGAATTCAAAATTCTTTTTAATTCTACAATGATCATAATAATCATATGATATAAAATGGTATTCAGAACAAAAAAAACAAAGATATAAACATAAAATTTGATATAAACTAGTAAATAAAAAAAAATGGAGACCCATGGATAAGGGAACAGTCGCATCTCCAAGTCAAAGGATCCTCCAAATCAGACGAAAGGTTCGGTTCCGTAGAGCAATCACCAAATCGAAAGTACGAAGGAAACGAGGGATGGGTCCCACACGCAACTTATATAAGTGGAAACCTTATTTTATAATCCTATCATTAAGAATTCTAATTATTCGTGATTATAATAAATCTTATCATTTGAAACTTGTTTGTGAGATTACAACTGGAAGTAATAATAATAGTATTAGATTATGTTGCGTCCTTCCTTACTTTCAGCATCCGTTTATTTCACTCATACTACGTGGTATGATGTTGTTAAATCTTAACCAACTCTAGTTTAATCGGTTTTTATGTGAATTTCATTTCAGTTCACACTTGATATTTAATCGAAGTTATCATCAATTAAAAGTATTTAAATTTTGATTCAGATTCAAAGTAAGTTTTTGTTAAAAAAAAAAAAAAATTCCAATTCCGTTAAAGTTAAACCTTAGAAAAAAATTACATTTTATAACTTATAACTAACTTTTATTGACAAAAAGAAAAATATTTTGCTCCTGTCAAATAGTTTTGGCCATTTAGAACTGATAACTTCCAATGTAGAGTAAAGTGACAATGATAAGAAGAGAAAAAAAAAAACTGATGGCCATAGACTTCTGAAAAACACGGCTATATATTTGAATATAATAAAATGCAAAAGACGCGGATTCAACCATATAATGTCAACCTGTATCTGCACAACTGTCTATCTCCACCTTATATTATAAAATAATATTTTAATTTTCTATACTCTTTTTCCAAACATTCTCTTGTATATATACTCTTGTGTCTTCTTGGATCCTCTCCTAAAAATCAAAATATTCTTCATAGCTTTTGTTCCATTAAGTTCCTCTCCTTTACCTCTCAAATAAACTTCGATCTTTCTTCACATAATGGGAAACTACGTTTCTTCCGCACTTAGCAAAACGTCGTCTTCTTCTTCTTCATCATCATCGGCGGCGAAAGTGATTCTCCCGGACGGTGGAGTACGACACATTCACGCGCCAATGAAAGCTGCTGAGCTAATGATGGAGATTCCAAGCTTCTTCCTCGTCGACGCTAAGTCGTTAAAGATCGGTCGGAAACTTAGCCCTTTAGCAGCCGATGATGACCTTCAAATCAGAGGCTGCCATGTGTACGTAGCTTTCCCTATGATGCGTGCCACGTCAGCTGCTAATGCTTCGGATTTGGCTCGGTTATTCGTAGCTGCTAAGAAACAACGCCGCCGCGTGGGAATTGATTGTTCCGGCGCTGGAACCGCTGTGAAACACTGTCATAACGGAAAGGTTTCACCGGACGGGGAAGAAGATGACGTCAGGGTGATATCCGCGGGATCAAAGCTGAATTTAGAAGATATTGAAGAGTTTTCGGCGGCGGAGTTTATGCATAGGATCTCAGTTTCGAAATCTAAGAAACCAACATTAGAAACTATAGTTGAAGAATCTTTCTCTTAAACAAAACAAAATGAAATTTCATTTTTCAAACTTTTTTTCATCTTTATTTTTTGTTGTTTTTTTAATCCTCTCTGCGCAAGTGGTTTGGTTTCTCTTTTGTGGTATTAATGAACAGAAAGAGACATTAGTCGAGAATGAACATGTGATCTTTCCTTTTTTTTGGTCCGATTATATAAAACGCAATTTCTTAATTACTTGAATAGTTTAAAAGTTAAAACACTCGATAGCTTTTTTTGGATTTTAGTTTCAATCAAGACAAGATAAAATTAGATAAATGATAACATTTATAAAATGACACATAATTATCAAAAAAAAAAAATGACACTTGCAAAAAAATGTTATATATTCAATAAAATACCAAGTGTATATTCAAAAATAGACATATACTATAATTTTTCTTTAACATCAACTATTAATTTCAAATAAGAGTTTAGATCATCATAACAGAGAACCATTGAAATACAATTTGTTGCATAAAACCGAAGGAAGTAAGGGGTGAATTGAAGGAGTAGAAGTATAGATAGAACCTACTTAGTACTAACCTACGGTTTTTCTAAGGAAAGCGTTGCTTGGGGAGAGAAGATTTTTGAATCTTAAAAATATACTGTAACTATTAACTTAAGTTACTCTCACTAATTGACATTTTAAATTAAAATATAAACCATTTTTATATTAATAAACAAACAAATACGATTTGATTCGTAACGTAATATACGAATCTGTGACTTAAGATATCTAATTATAGTAGTCATGTTCACGTAGAGAGATGTGTAGTCTCTTACGACTTATTTATCGTGTTGGTCATATCGGTTAATTTTTTTTATCGAGTGTATTTGATTAAGCGAGCTAAAAAAATAATTAATCAAGTGCGTTATTAATTAATCTAAGGTAGACATCCGCAATGTGCAGCAGGAGAATATTTGATATAATATTTTATCTTTTATACTTTAAATAATATTAACGAGTAGGAGTGTTCAATCCAAATTTCGGTTTGGGTCTGGTTCGGATTGTTCGAATTTTAATGAGTAGAGATGTTCAATCCGAATTTCGGATCAGATCCGGTTCGAATTGTTCGGATTTTGGGTTTTTCAGCAAAGAATAACTATCTACCAAACTAAACTCATTTCTATATTGGTTTGATTCGGTTTGGAGTCACTTGGTTTTTCAGTTGTTTTGGTTTAAATTTAAATAACCTATAATTACAATATATTTGGTATAAAATTGCAGGAATTTTAGATTTTGTAATATGAATTTTATTTTGGTTGTTTATAGAAAAATAATATCAGTAATTGGGGGAAAAAATAATTTTCACTTTTTAAGTATTGAAAGAAAAAATAATCAAAATTTTACTTTCAATTAAAAAAAAAATTATTATCATGTGTCTGTTAACGTAAATAACTAAAGTCAAATGTTTTGTGTGCTTTGTAACACGCGGAGGAATGTTTTTTTCAAAAAATTAAGGGAATATTTTTTAAAAAATTGTTTGATATTATATAAAAAGTAATTTTTGGTAAAAGTTAAATGATGTTAATATGTGGTGGATATATGGTACAACCGTACAATGTGTTAGTCTAATATTGATAGCAAAGTGATCGTAGTTTTAATTTTTTGTTTATATGTATATTTCTGTACAATAGGAGCAGTGAAGGGGTAATAATTTTCACTATTTTTGTGTAATTTCCAAAATATTCGATTTAGTATTTTAAATATTTGTTTACTTTTAGATAAACAAATGTTAGAAAAAAACTTACATAAAACAATCATAATGAAAGTAACAACATAACGCAATCATAATTAAACTTTAATTCATTGTTTGCTTAGTCACATTTGACATATACTAATAAAATGAACAGTTTTTTTTTTCCTCACATCAAGTTACCATATAAAATTACTACAATATATCTTATTTAACCCTGCATGCTGAGTTACACTTGAACATCTTATTTTGGGAACTATATTTACTATTTATTTCGAGCTAATTATTGTTAGTTATTTCAAATATTTCCTGACCAAATGTCAAATAAATATCCAACTATGCGAAAAATCTATTTTTATGAGCGAACTATCGCGTACTCCGATGAAACTCTCAAGTTTACTACAACATCCATTTTAATTTTCTAATGTTTGTTCCCCTGTCCAAAATTAGGCATGTGAGTTAAATCACTAAAACATCCGTTTAGTTTGTCCGTTTGATGCAAAACTCAGCGTTTTAATAACACACTCACACCCTTCTTCATCAACTCGATTCATCATCCCCAAATCACAAACGCTTCTTCTTCTTCACAAACCCTAACGAACACGAGCACTTCAACTTCTTCTTCTTCACCAAATCGATTCAACCCCAATTCGCTTGATTTCTTCAGCTATTTCATACTTTGTAAGCTTCGAGAGCTCCGAGATCGGCGAGAGAAGACCAGAGAAGCCGGCAGAGATGGAGTCGAAAGAAGAAGGAGGGGACCTTTAAAAGATGCTCTGTTTCTTTTTCTTCCACCTACTCAAGAAATCAATAATGTGGATCCGATTAAACCCTGATTCGTTACAGGACTCAAGAATCGATTGGTTCGCTGTAAAGTTAACGAATTGGAGAAACGGCGAGATTTCGGAGAAGGATCTCTAAGCGGCGATTCGGAGAATCAGATTCTCCGGTGTGATGAACGGTGGTGATGAGTCGTTGTGGATGAGTGAAAGTAGAGCTTCATCGATGTGAGAAGCCGCTCTTTTAAGCGGAGACTTATGGTTACTGTTGAGATGGTGATTGAGCCAATTAGCTCCGCCGCGTTGAACAACTGCTCGATAATGGGATTTGTTGTTGCTGGTGATAAAGGAGAAGAAGACATTGAAGGTTTCATCGATTATGCAAGATCTTGTTGATGGATTGTTGATTCAGTCTTCAAAATGGTTATCGAATAAAGGATTCGTTTTGATTCAGTCTTCTTCTCAATTTCAATGAATAATTCAGTAAGTAGAAAGCTTTCAGACAGCAACAACAGAAATGGGGTTTGAACTAAGAAAGAATATAAACAGAGTTGTGGCAATACATAATTTTAAATAAAAAAATATCCAAATCTGGAAGCAATACAAACATAAAGAAGAAGAAAAAGGTTACTTGGGTTTAAAATTGGTTTTTTAATTGGGTTTCATTGGTTGATGATGACGAAGAAGGGTGTAAGTGTGTTATTAAAGCGCTTAGTTTTGCATCATACAGACAAACTAACGGTTGTTTTAGTGATTTAACGAGATGCCTAATTTTGGACACGGGAACAAACTTAGAGAATTAAAATAGATGTTGTAGTGAACTTCAGAGTTTTATTGGGGCACGAAATAGTTCGTGCATAAAAATGAGTTTTTCGCATAGTTGGGCATTTATTTGATATTTTTTCCGATTTTTATTATATGTTCTTACCGACCGTTTTTCTATTCTTGATATATTTTTCAACTTCTTATATGATCATGCTAATATCATTGTAGCTTATACTCTTTCATACAAGAAGGATAAAGGTGTTTAAATTTTTCAATATTAAACATACTAATTATTTGTGGCTATGAGAACATACTTAACCATTTTAAAAATAGTAAAGGCGAGTCCTCTAATTAACAGTTCAACACTATCCCATATGATAGAAAAATGAAAAGTTTCCAGATATTGGAAAAGATTAATCTCATTTTCTATACCAATTACGAATAGAAGAGTTTTCTTTTTATATTGGTAAAGAACTTCGAAGCTCCATGTATGAGTTTCTTTGCCTATTTACCTTTAACATCATTTTTTCAAGTGGTAAAAACCTGAAACTTTCACAATAATATCTCCACATAAAATTCTATGAATTAGTTTACATGTCGTATATTAGTATATGTTAGAACACAAAACAATACGCGAATAATACAACACAAACCGAGAACTAAACACAAAATCCAAACCACACGAATTCAATTTTCCTTGCATTAGATGGCCGAGATCCGTTACAGTGATAGTACTTTTTAAGTGAATTAATTACGGAACAAAGTATCCATCAAATCCAAAGATTAAAGAGAATTAGTTACATTGAAAAATAATAATCGCTACTGATTTAGTGCTTACGAAAATATTGTAGGAAATAGGAAAGTGTTGTCCTTGAGAATATTAAGTATTAAAATTAATTTGGATTATCAATGCTGTAGTTTGATTTAGCGATCAAAAAATGTGGGCCGGGATGCAAATATCGATCCAACGGGTCATTAAAAGTCAGATCCACGTGTTTTAATAAAACGGGTCGAATGTTTACTTATTGGGTCGCTTTAAGATCCGCTGTTTCTGACTTTTTTTATCCTTCAGAAGGTTTTTTTTTTAATGTTCTTCAAATACATTTTACCCCCATGGCATTTTATGTCATATAACACATGAGTATTGGTTATTTTCTTTCTAACAATATAACATTGCTTAAATAATAGTATAGAGATACTATTTAATTCAATAATCAGGTATATTTGTTTTTCCTTAAACCCGAACAATAACGTGCCCATTGGTCTCCTCGACACGACGCCGTCGCCGTCGCCGCTCGTCTCTAATATTGGGACTCCTTTGATAATCGGAGGCTCAAGTCACCAAAATCGAACGCAGTGGGTGCCCAGAAGGAAGATTCTCGCCGGAGATTTCAATTGTATCACGATTCTTATTTTTCCATTGCAAGGCCAAGGTTCGATTTTTATCTTTATGAGCCGGTGCTTACTGGAAGGATCGGTGACGATTTATGGTTTTAGGATCATCATAGATTCATGAGCCTGTGGAGTTAAAAGGTCAGATATTTAGGAAAAGTGAAGCCAAGTGAAACGTTGTGTTCTTTGTGAAGGTAATGGGTGATGAGAATCTTGCTGACAAGCCTCTGGATGAGAAGGTTTTATTGGATGTGACTTGTTGTAAGGCGGAGATTGTGGAAGAGCTTAGGATTTGTTTGCCCAAATGGGTTACACAAGAACAAGTAACAGATATGATTAGAGGGACATGGAGGAACATTGTCGAAATAGTTGATAATTTTTATGAGCACGAGACTAAATTCTATGAGCAAGTCTCTGCTGTTATATCTTTCACTTCTGGAGATGGGGTCAGTTCGGGTAACCACGAAGCACTTTTTTCGAAACTGGAGTTTATCCACTGTGATACCGAGCGAAATGAAAGTTGTCAGTCATCGCAGTTTCACAAGCTTAAGAGCATGAGTAGTTCTCAGAAGAGCAGCATTTCTCCTGTGAAAAGGAACAGAAAGATAAAAGGTAAACCAAAGAAGAAAGGAAAAGCTTCTTCTAAGGTAGAATCTGCTGGCCCAAAGCAAGCTTCAATAACTAAATTCTTCAACAAAGTTCCTTCAGATGAAACCAAGGCTTAAGAGGCTAAAGAAGCTGTTTGTCTGAATATTTGGAAGTAATATGGTGAGCGAGCTGTTTCTGCAAAATCTAATAGAGGGATGAACTGTTGCTTGATGTCAACGGATAATGCCTCATTGATACTGCAGTGAAGCGAGAATGTTGGAAGATTAGGATTCGCTTGCTCAATTTCAGAAAGGCAAGCCAACTATGAATCTTGGAGTTACAATTGTCTCATCTTCACAGCAACTATGACCTAAAGATCTTGCGCCAGCTTTTTTGCAATGTAAGAAGCTCAATGTTTTGTCTACATTGGCCCCATTTAGAAAACTTTAATCACAGAAGCATACATTGTCATCAGTTTTTGAGTCGGTGTTGGTTCTAACGAGCATTGCATTTTTGTTTGTACGTTTTCTGGTTCCTACTTTTCATTTCCAGATCTTATTTTGGTAAGGAGCGTCTGTTGCTTAACTAAATCCAGTGTTTGATTGAACAGCTTTTCCCAAAACTCATTAGCATTGAAGATGGAAGAGAGAACAAAAGCAAACAGAAGCATTTTACCTTCTTTACAATTTCAAAGCAACTGATTCTATGATTACTGTTACAAGGCTAAAAAAGGAACTTTCTATCCTCAAGATCATGTTTCTGCTGCCTTCCGTTGAATATGAATAGCAAGCAACAGCTTCCATTGACTTAAAACCTTCTTGTTAAACAGTGAACTTCTTACAACACGTTAAATATTGCTTCGCGCGATCCAAGCCATGCTCCGTGAATAATGCTATCTTTCCGGTCTCTTTGCCCTGAAAATCCAACATTACAAGTTTCTGTTTACACTAAAGATTAAAAAAGAAAACTAGAAGTCAAGAAGCAGGAGAAAGATCAGTGTGTAAGTACGTTCATCAGCAGACCAACACACAACTGAAGGGACAGAGTCGGAGAATTTGTTTTCAGACAGAAGTTGACCAGATTTGATACTCCAAATGCGAGTATAGCAGTCATCTCCTCCTGATCAAACACCCAAAGACAAGTAAACTAAAATCATCTCACTTAATCAAACAAACTCTTGATGCTTTTCCTCGATCCAACATAGCGGTTATGTTTTCAGACCAAGGGGTTCCTTTTTATACCTGATAAAAGAAATCTTTCTGACGGGTCGATGCCAAATTCGATGCGAGTATGAGAATTTACATGTCCTTCATATGTCTGTATAGCGACCCCTCTCTTAACCATACGTTGATCAAATAGCCTGATCTAAGAAAAGAGAAAAGTTTGGTTCTTTAGATAACGATTGAAATGCTCTTGACAATCTCTTAGTAAGTATATGAAGAGGCTAGAGCTAGTGGCAGTACTCACTGTTCCATCCATGGAGCTTGCCATTAAGTACTGATCAGAAGTTTTAAGTGTCTTCAGGCTAGAGAAGGAAGGAGCGAATTATAGAGTCACAAAAACGAAGAAGTAAAGAGGATTTTTATATATGGTGTCAGTCGTTTACCAACCACGTAAGAGATGACGGCATATAGATTACATGAGACGGATTTATGTTTCCTTGGAGCTGAAAAAATAATAATTATATAGTATCACCAGAATGTTACGAGGAAAGATCAAGAGAAAAAGATGGAAAGTTGGGACCACATCAAAGTCGTTATATGATCTTAGCAGTACCTCAAACCATTGTTTATTTTTAGTAGTTTGACCGGTTTTACTCGATGATTGATATCGTATCTGGTGTCTAGTGAGCCTTGGAAAAGGTCTCCCTGGTCTCTGACGTAGATCAACTGACACAATGGCTCCATTTCTGAGTCCGCACTGAACAATGTTTCCCTGGGAAAAAGAAGTAGAAACAAGATAAATACATGTGTCCATCAGTAAAAATTGAAGACATGATGACTTTAACATGTCAGAAGGAAGGTTCAGACAGCAACTTGACTCGAGTTATATATTCAATTAAAAGAGACTACTGAATGAACAGATACCAACTAAGAGTTGGAAACAGTATTGAGCCGCTAGCAAACGATGCATACTGGAACTTGGAATTAAGAGAACTTTACCGATTGATGAAATTGTAGCGCAAGAACATCGCTTTTGCTTCGGAGAAAGTATGAACCTGCTCCTGTTTCCAAATCAACTGAAGCGGCTCCTAAGTCGGTACCTGTCATATATCAAAATCTTATAATATTTTCTATATGATTCCTGAAAATACCGAACCAAGTCCATTTACAGAAAAATGCATTGGTAGTCTCTGCATTTCCTTCTACCGTTGGTTTGCTTTCTAGGTATAACTGTAACTGTAATGAAGCAAAACCCTGGGTGACAACAATATAACACCGTAAGAAAGAGAAGGTACCAATAGCTGCATGACTCCCACTTATATTGCAATCAGCTGTCCAAATGGTACACTCAGAGGAAACACTCCCTTGGAGGCTTCGCGGAGTAAGAATGTTCATTTCATCAGCAACATTTAATATAAAAATCGACCCACGACCAGTTGATCCTAGTGTAGTTATCCTGTTTTCTCGTGTCAAGATTTTACAAATGGGAGATCAAGACCGAAAGTAAAAGATAAGACACATTTTAAGGATACAATGCCCGGTTTACGGGGTTGGAGTTTTCAGATGCATCATATCTTCCAATCAACTCAATAGAAGATATAGTAGATAAGGCCATATAAGGTTGTGCAGGTCTCCATATATGCCCAGGTGCTTCCCTTTCTTCTGCATTGTTTTCTTTGTGAGGAAGAACAGCAACTGGATCACACTCGATTCCACCATCGAATACTTGTCTAGCTTTGGAAACTCTCAATATGCTGCAAGAACAAACTCCCAAAGCATATAGGTTGGCATGAAAATAATTTTAAAAGCTCTACTATGTCTTCAACAAATCAAAATGCATAAAGTTCCATCATGGAAAAGATAAATCTTCATGGTACGGTCTTGGACATCGATAAAAACGATAATTCTAAGAAACTGACTAAGACATACCTCAAGCAACCACTAGAACTGCCTGCTACTAGGATGTTCTTTCTGGTCAAGCCCACAGATGTTTGTACATCAACCTGCAACTGTTTCAAAGCAGCATCGCCAGTTTGTTTTGTGGATTCGTATCTCCATACCTAAACATAAGAAATGTTTCATATCTGTGTTGTGTTATCTTAATAAGAAACAGAATTGTTAAGTTATAGGTGGTATTACCACAGGATAGGAGGCTTGTATCTTTTGAATCTCCTCCTTGAAATTAGTCATCTTCTTATTGACAGGAATAACATTGCCATTTAACTCTCGGGAATAAACTAGCTTCAATGCCTTTAGTTTGGTTCTCTTCTGATAATTAGTTTCCTGATGAAATTTCCACATAAACTTACAAAAACAGAGCAAAATACAAGCTAAAGAAGTTGGGGAACTCTCATTGATTCTACAAGACTCGACCTTTACACAAACTCTAAAAAAGTTGAAATTTCAAGTAACCGACCTGTTCAGGCTTTGGGTCGGGTTTTTGTTTCGTTCTTGAAGAAGAAGCAGTTTTTGAACCAGGGATAGGGCCTTTAATGGGAAAATATCTGTTCTTCTCCTCGTCGTAATAAAACCCAGGAAGTTCTGAAATCAAAAATAAAATAAAAAAGACTAAATTTCCACATCAATCTCCGGTACGCAATCGAGAATAGAAGAATTTTTTGAGGAAGAGGATTCAGAGACCTGGTTTCATGCTGTCTCGGAGTCGACTCTTTTCTGTCTTCTCAGACTCCATTAAAGGCTAACATGCGCAATATAAATAGCTTTAGGTTTTGTTAAACGAAGAAAGCTTAAAGGAATTGAACCGGAAACGTGTTTTTATTTAATTTTGGTTTAAATTGGATCGGTTATGATCCGGTTTACAATAGTGAAAAGCTAAAACGCTCATCCTTTCGTTCACAACAACTTAACATTATTAAACTCTCTACAAAGCTTTTAGTTCTTGTGCTGTAATCTCCCACTCTCAGCACCAGCAAAAGGATCGATGATGACGTTAACCACAGCGGGTTTTCTTGCAGCAAACGATTCAGAGAGAGCAGATTTAAGCTCATCGGGTGTTTCCACAATATAACCTTTGCCTCCAAAGGCTTCAATAAGCTTGTGATAGCCTGCATTAGGAACAAAAGATGTTGGTGCTGGATCTTCTTTATGAGGACCAGAGATTTCTTCAGGACTCCTTCGGTCACCGCCATACACACCACCATTGTTGAAGACTATAATCACCACAGGAAGATTGTATCTAACCAATGTCTGCATCATCAAAACAAAAGTTTATCGATCAAAGATTCAGACAGACAATTTCAACATTATGGTATATTGTGTCATGTTTTTGTTACTACCTCAACTTCCATGGCACTGAATCCAAAACCAGAGTCTCCTTCAACGGCGACAACAAGGCAATCAGGAGAAGCAACAGCAGCAGCAATACAATAACCTAAACCAACACCCATTGTTCCCCAAGTTCCAGCATCAAGCCTTGTCCTTGGCTCTTTCTGAACCAAAACCGATCTTCCTACATCCATTGTATTAGCTCCTTCTGATACCACAACAGGACTCGGTCCTTCCACCGCCAAAATCGCATCTCTGATTATCCTCATAGGAGTCAAGAAATTGAAAGGAACCACATCTTTAGCAAGCTGTGTCTCCATTTTTTCACCATTCTCTTTCGCCTTCTTCGAAATAGATTCCACCCATGGATTCGACTTCCCCAAACAAAAAGGATCGTCTTTTATCTCTCTGTTTAACAATCCAATCACTGTTTTGGCATCTCCAACAATGCCCAAGTGAGGTTTCCTCAGTTCAATCTCTTCCTCAGAGACATCAACCAATATAAATTTCACATCATTATCCCATTTTGGAGACTCTCCGAAATGGAGAAGCCAATTAAGCCTAGCTCCAACCACCAAAGCAACGTCGCATTTCCCAATAGCAAGCGACCTCGCCGCCGTCGCCGAGAGCTCGTGTGTGTCAGGTAACAAACCTTTACCCATCGGAGTCGGTAAAAAGGGTATTCCAGTAATTTCTACAAGCTTCTTCAGCTCATCCTCTGCTCTCGAATACGCAGCTCCTTTACCAAACACAATCAATGGCCTCTCAGCTCTCCTCAGCAACGAAACCGCCGATCCAATCTCCGATCTCAGAGTTCCCCGAATCGGTTCTTGCTTCCGAGATTTCTCAATCTCATACACCAATTTATCCGCTTCAGATTCCGATATTTTCTGACGCAATACATCAGACGGAAGATCCAAATAACACCCACCGGGTCGACCCGAAACAGCTCGATCCAAAACCCTAGAAACACAATTGGGGATTTCACAAACATCTTTGGCTTTCTCCGATAATTTCGAGAAAGCTTTCACAGCTTCGATCTGATCAAGCTCCTGGAAATCTCCACGACCAACATCTCTCTGATCGCAAGAACCAGAGATCATCACCATCGGCCATGTGTTAGCCCAAGCGTTGGAAAGACCCGCGAGACCGTGTACGCAACCCGGACCCGAAACCGTGAGAAGGATTCCGGGTTTACCCGTGAGGTAACCGTAAGCGGATGCGGCGTATCCGGCAGATTGTTCGTTGTGGAAGGCGATGAAGCGTATGCCAAGAGCCATGGCTCGGCTAGCTAGAGACGTGACGGGGATTCCAACGACGCCGAACATGTGGGTTACGCCGAGATGAAATAGTGACTTCGCCACGAGAATGTTGCCATCAATCGAAGATGCTGAATCATCCGCCATTTTTACAGATTGTTTCTTGGATTCCTCAATTTTGAGTTTTACTTGCAGTTTCTTATATAGGCATTTGATTTGTGTTTCACTCTCAGTTGTACACGTAATTATGCAACTGATCTGTGTTCTGCAATAATTTGCATAAATGACTAATATTAGCCTATTATTGACTTCTTATATTTTTTTCTCCATTTGCTTAAATTATTTTTGTATTTTGTGTGTTTTAGTAATTTTTACATAAAAATATTGTTATGTTTCTTTCATTAAAGAAAGGTTATCTACAGCAATAGTAAATTCAATAAACTATTCTTCATGATAAAAATTATCTAATGACCACCAAACTTTAAAGTACTGTATAGTATGAAAGATAGGTATTGGGATCCAATAAACATAGTTTTGGTCACTACCGAGTCCTCCTCACCTAATCTTCTCAATAATTTGGATTTGGATGTGATTAAAAATTTAAAATGATAAAATTATGAGTTCAGTTTGGTTTGGTACAAGTGACCTTGTCTAGTTCTGTTTGGTCCGGTTCAGATTTTAATTAAGCAGTATTTTATTGACATTTTTGTCCATTCCTCATTGGACTAATTCTTTTTGAGGTTTGCCACCATAACTCTTGCTAGCAAAGAGAAACAAATCAAAATTGGATTTGTGCTTTCACACAAAATTGATGGCCGGAGGCTTTTGACCACGACAAATCTAGAGCTACCTCATGTGATTTGTTTAGAGGAAGAAATATTAATCAATGTGCAAATGCCATTGCTAAATTTGCTTCATCATGTGATTTATACTTCACTTTCGTAGACCGTAGTACCCCAAATTGTTTACAACCGATGATGGATAAGGAGACGCACTGTATTTGCTTTCAGATATTAATATAAACTAGAATTTGTCTCGTGCAATAGCACGGATTGATGTTTCTTTTAAGTTTCGATATTATAAATTGTTTATTTATAGATTATAAATTAATAAAATAGTGGATGTCTTGTGTGTAAGTCCGAAGTCTTGACGGCCAATCATGATTTACTTTTTGGTTACAAATATAAGTTTTCATTTTTCTATTTCTTTTTCCTCATATTTGGCACTATTATTGGATTCATAGGTAATGCAGAAGATTTTTTTTTTGTAAAAAATAATGCAGAAGATTGTTAGATAGTGAGCTAACACAACTTAATATTCGACCCAAAAAATGCAAACTATCTGAACATGTAAGGGGACACCTACCAACGAGTAAATTAGTCTATTATAACAATGAACATATGTATTATTGACAAATGAAAAATAAAGAACTTATGAATTTATTTCCCAAAAAGATTAAGACGTTATAATGCTTACATCGTTACATTTTTCGTCGAGAATGTAAGTAAATATCGGGCCACGCGCTAATTATCTGATTAAGGCATTAAGCAAAGAATAGCAGCGATAGGAAACAACATTACTTGATTCCCACGGAAGCCACGATTAAGTAGAAACACAACGCCGTTTTATCGCTAATTCAAGGTTAATAACCCAAACTATCACTTAACAACTGGATTACTGTAAACTGCAAAGCCCAACTGAAACTCATGTGCTAATAATAATTTCCACCTTTTTTTTTACTTATCAACCAAAAAATCCACCAAAACGCGAATCTTCTTAGGGACTAATAGAGTGCAAGAAAGTATCTTCTCGTAAGACAAGCATATATATATTCGAGATCAGTTATCAAAGCTGATCATGTTCAAACTCTGACTCTCTAAGCACACGTTCAAGGCAACCGCGGATCTCCCTCTGCAGCCATTGAATCCGACGATGGTTGTGCAGCAGCTAGAGAAAGTTGATAACTCATGATAAATAAACCAAAACATGCCCAAGAAATGATAAAAATCAACAGAAGGAAAGGTTATTAGAAAAGAAGAAGTTTGTTAAAAGATATTTTCTTGTTATTGAAGAAATGCTCTGTTACAACGTTTATATACAAGTTTGATTCTCGGTTTAAGTTAACTGGCTTCCAAACTATACTAACCAAACTAAACCAAACAAAATTGAATTATGTAAATTGTATACTCTCTAATAAAGGTAACAAAAAAAACAGAAACTTAACTGTTTTCGCTTGGCGTCTCACTCTCACTCGTGGTCGTCATTGTCTCGGATGGTTCATCGATTGTTTCCATATCAACAGTCATTGCGTCATCAACATCTGCTTCTTCTACCTCTGTCATTATCTCATCCTTATCGCCTCCCATTGCTTCAATTCCATTTGGTGCCCAATTTGCAGCAGTCGTTTTTGTGTCTGCGGTTGCTGCATTTGGATCCACAGTGGTTTCTGATTGTGGGTCTTTACTGATGGCTAACATTGAAGTAACCAACAGATTCTGCAACTTTTCCACAAAAATGGTGAAGAAATGTGTATTTCCAGTATAAAATCACAAAGATAAGAATTTCAAATCCATACTGAGCTTTGGGTAGATGCTCCTTGCAGCCAAAAGAATCTGTTAAACACAAATTGATCAAAAAGCTTTGTGGTTATGATGTCAATCGAATTTCAGAAGCTTATAAACTCTAAAACAAAATAAGGTGCAGATTTTTAGAAGACACTTGAATGGCATGCTTTGACAATTACAACTTTTGCAAGAGTTACAAATGGCTAATTTATGTCTCCTAAACTTGTAAAACGATTAGAAACATGGAAAATCCTGATATATCATAAATTCAAGGAAATAAGTTTCTTTAGAAATCCATGAGGATGGGGACAACAGAGTGAAGGTATAGAGTCAACCGATATTTACCCTCTTACACTACCAAACAAGTGAGTTTTATTATTAAACCATGACGGGCTAATAAGAACATGATATCTCGCCATCTTGGACATTGAAGTAAATCATGACCAGCAAATGCATCTACTTACCTCACAGAGCCTCTGCAGTGTAAATGGAGGGCCTTCATCAAAACTAAGAAGGGCTGCAAAACAAGACAAAAACAACAGAAAACTAATTAGACATACTTTGAACGGTGAAATTAAAGGTCTCTGGGTAAACAAGAACACTCAAAAAGTTGTAAAAACATAAATAAAACTGGAAAAGTTCAGAAACACATAAAACAACTAACACAACTGAAATGCAAAGCCCCTGACACAATTCTTACCGTATGCCTATTTCCCACAGTGTACAATGACAAGCCATTTCATTTCATTTACACAGGTTACTTTCTTGAAATTTCACACATAGATTTTCTTGGTAGCAATTTGAACAAAGGAGGAAACCGACAGATAATAATTGACGAGATAAAAAACGATTGATTAAGACCTTATGCCAAGCCTCTTCTCACATTTTCAAACTCTTATCTACATAAAAAAAAAATTTGCAATGAAAGTAACAAAACTAACAAATGAGTAGATATAGTCCTTCATCCAATCGACTAACCAGCTCTGAGTATGTTTCTCCTAGAGCTTCCTTTTGTTGGTCGTCCGTCATTTTTGCCTCAGGATATTCAGATAGAACCTTTACAACGCACCAGATCGATAGTTAACTATTGAAATAATCAGGATGGATGTGGAATGGTAATATCTATTCTAAGCATATTGCTGGTATACCTGTACGTACCTTCAACCAAAATGATATCATTCCCTTTAGTTTCTCCAGTCCTGCCTGTAATATTATTACAAGGTAAGACTGTAGTCAACTAGATGTGGCATTACAGAGATTAGACCCTAAAACCCAGAATTACTCAGAAAGAAACCCACGCATCAATACATTGAACTCTGTAGAACAATAAAAAAAAAAGGGTAAGGACAAGATAGGATGCCAGTTTAAGTGCACCAGCAATGCCTACTCATAGCTATTCAAAAGTGGTATTACCATAACTTCCCGGTAGAGGCTACTGCTTCTAATGTGTTCTTCACTTCTTCCTCAGACATATCTGCTTTCTGCCTCAGATCCACTGCGAAAGAAAGATCGATCTGTTTTAGCACAGAGATGAGGTACTATGAAATGTGACACCTGAACAAATTGAACCATGAAATATTTCACATGTATGAAGCTAAAGGCCAGAACTCGTGACCTCATCTTGCAACCAACAAGACAATGCAAAAGTAAATAATTAACCTGAGTGTTCTTGCATTATCCTCCTAAATATATAAGGTCATGATATCGTGCGATCAGTAATCCAGCATACAAAGCTTAAATCAGATTTAAACTCGTAAGTAAAAGTTCTGAAAACTGGAGCAAAGCTAGATCATGAACCGTAAAGGTGACTCATTGATTCAGATATAAAGGAAACCGAACATTTTGCACACTAGACCTCAATTGTAGTAGATATAGTATTTCGAGTAAACGACTAAAGAAAAGGAAAGCAAACATACGACAGCTCGAGAACTTGGGGAATGACGGCCTGATCCTGGCGTTGAACGCCGTCATTGGGAGAAACGACGGAGGAAATCTCGGGAGTTTCATGCTCCGATGATGATGGATTCTCCATTTTGGCTTCAAAGCAACCTCCGGATTTTCCTTTGTCGAATGAAGCCCTCCTGCATCCCCAATTCGCCGGATAAAATTCATAAAATAGGAATTTTCAATCTTGTTCTGACCCGAACCCGACCAGACCCGGATCTGATTTGATCCGACCGATGTTCTTTGAATTGAAATGCTCATTAGGTGATTAAATTAGCTTAAGAATGTATCAGTTTATCTTCAAGAGTGTATGAATGGTTTGAGTCTTTTGGAAGACAGAATAATTTGATTAGGTGAAAGTAAAACTGCAAAATTAACAAAACTACAAACCTTAAATCTTCTTCGATCAAAGTAAAATTTAAACTTGTAATCATTCAAAGTATAATGAAAAATAATTAAAAAAAACTTACAATAGAACGATAGCTTGAACGATAACTTAAATCTTTTTTTTTTTTTGATTTAGAACGAGAACTTAATTATAAGATTATATTAGTAATTAATAAAGCCTAATAACCAAAAAGCTCATATTCACAAAAATAATATGCTAGATTTATCCTTTTTAGCTAATTTTCCATTAATTTAATCACCTTTTATCGTCTTCACGTTTTCCGCATAAAAAATAGCATTTCAAAGAACAACGGTCGGGTCAAATCGGATCCGATCCGGGTCTGGTCGGGTTCGGGTCAGAACAAAATTGAAAATTCCTCTTTATCGAATTTTATCCTACGAATTGGGGAGGCAGGATTCTAGGGCTTTATTCGAAAAAGGAAAATCCGGAGATTGCTCTGAAGCCAAAATGGAGAATCCATCATCATCGGTGTAGGATCAAATGCTCTAGTGAATAGATGCTGAAAACTTCTCTGATTTTATTGAATGAAAACGTTGGCTTTTATAGCCTTTACAAAAACAGAAAACTCCTAAAAAATGTTGCAGAGAAACAGACCTTCTCCTGCAACCATGTTGACCGAAATAATAGGACCATTATTATTAAAACAGAAATTCAAGACAGACCACTACCAACACGTTCTCAGCTTCTGACTCGTTCTCTTCCTCTCTTCTCGCGGTTGACTACTTCCAACAATCGGAACATGAAACTCCCGAAATTTCCTCCGTCGTTACTCCCAATGACGGCGTTCAACGCCAGGATCATGCCGTCATTCCCCAAGTTCTCGAGCTGTCGTATGTTTGCTTTCCTTTTCTTTAGTCGTTTACTTTGATTCCATCACTCTTGCTTGCTTCTGCGCTTGTGTTTTCTCTCCAGTCTTTCTAAGTTAATGCTTCTAGTTCATATAGTGTTCTTGAGGTCTAGTGTGCAAAATGTTTGATTTCTGCAGCAAATGTTTGTTTTTTTTGGCCTAGTGTCTCAGCCTCCACGTCTAGTGTCTCAGCCTCCACGTCTAGTGTCTCAGTGGAAGAGGTTCCCATTTTTTGGGACTTGAACACATGTCCACTCGTAGCTCCCGCTAAAGATTTAGTAAAGAACATTGAGAAATCTCTAGGACAGTTACACCATCTAAATCCCTTGACATATCCCAAATACATTCTTTCCACAACCAGAATTGCATGTGGAGATTTGAAGAATCTGAGCATACCTGATCAAAATTGCCTTCAAAGGCAAGGTTTTGAATTGTTTCATTGTGATGAGAGATACGGATATTGCCCTAGTCATCCGAAACCGAAGCCCAATACCCCAGCACCAGAGCTTCAGCTAGAAACATGTTTGATCAACTACGTAATCCAGCGTGGTAGTGGTAGTGATATGCATAAGAACATACTGTTTGTTTCAGGTGACTATGATGTTAGTTATTCACTGGACACTCTACGGAAGAGAGGCTATACAGTTTTTTTGGCTATCAATCAACTTTCCGAGAAGCAAGTTTTGGATTATGTAAACCATGCATGGTATTGGGATCAGATGCAATATGGAAGTGGTGATTTGATACGATCCATCGGCGACAAGTATCATCCATTTATTTGAACTTAATGCATTTTTGTCTTCTATTTTTATGTAGTTTTCTCTTATTTTCATTTTCATGTAATTTCTTCTATTTTCATGTAATGTTCTCAGACTTATCTAATATCATATGAAATTAACTGCCTGGAAATTTGTTTAAGACTGATCAATGAGAATTATGCATTAAGTTCCCAAGTTATTGTCTCATTAGAGAAAAGTTGGCCGAGGGCATATGCATATGCAGGATAGTTTTTGTTGGTAAATTTTTCGGCATATTTTATGTGTGTTTAGTCAATCTTCAGTGCTCCCCAAAGGGGTTCCAAGTTTCCTCATCCAATTGTCAATAAAAATTGTTCTGTTTAGAAACTAGACAAGCAAATATTCTTTTGGCATCCACTAGCTCTCAGGTTCTAGGTGTTAGAAAATATCGATGGAATGCACTGCCTGTTGAACAACGAGATGGAATGAAATATCCCTGAGGCATATTCAAGCGGAAGTGGTGAAGAACAAGTAAGTATTTTCTGTGCACTTGGTTTCAAGGCAGACTGTTGATTCGAGTAACTTATCAAGGTTATGACTGCATGTATCTTATGTCACCTCTAGGAATTTATCCAGAACCTGGCACTGTTTTTCACTTCCTTTTGCAAGGTAAATCTTTTTCTTTGTTGAATTAGATATCTCATGTTGTGTTTATGGAATTCTGCATATGTATAATGATGGTTTATGGTTTGTATTCAATGCTTCCAGTATTTATGGTTTCATCGTCTATTTCTTAATTATTTCACTATCTCTGCAGTTTCATATTCGAGTCCTAGAATCAGCACTGGAAGTTGTCGCTTTGTTACTTGCTGGTCTCGAATGTCTCCTTAATATATCATATGCTGATGACTTGGAAGTATTTAAGGTATGTAAATTGTCTTTGTTAATATTATGCTGTTAATACAGTTTTATGCTTCAGTTCCTTAATAATGCTCTTATGTGCCTTGCTCCTGTCTGAAAGATGACGGTTTCTGCTTGCTTGCGGATTGAGTAGGTTTGTTTGGATTATTGGAATGCATTGGTTTTTGGAGCTGTTTGATGCACATCGTAATTCTGTTTGATGCACATCATAATTCTATAAGCAGTAAGTGTAAGCCTGATGGGATTGCAGGCAGGTTGGATTCCTTGACTAATATGGATAATTTTTTATTTTAAAACTTCTATACAAGGAGGATACTATAGTTGTGTATTATTTTGGTTAAACTTTCCTTGCTTTGGTTTGGTTACTCACCTTGGGCGTTGAGTTGCATATTCCCAGATGCATTTGTTCTTCCTGGTATGGTTAATGGCCTTGGTTCTCAAGTCATGCAGCGGTGTCAACTTTATTCTAACCCAATGTCCAGATTAAGAGGATTAATGATTAACTGCATGGCGAAGTCTGAAGAAGTGCTTATTGTTGAAGATGAAAATGGGAACATCGTCCGTGAAACTATGGACAATGATGTTCTTATCCAGTATTAGGTGCCAATTCCTGTCCAGCGCATGCTGCTCTTCTTCAGATATGTTAAATATATAATAGCAGTGCCATGATATAGTCAGGGAATTTTATTTTTATTTGATTGGTTATCTTCTTTGATTTTTCCCCCATTTGTTGTTTCAACAATTGCAGATTATGCGGGAGACATTAATCTATCTGTCACACCTTGACCATGATGATACCGAGAAGCAGGTACAGTGTCACCATGATGATACTGGTCTATGCTTATTAATTTGTGAAGAAATATATTGAGGATTAATAGTTAGAGAGTTATGATCAAGTATGGTTTTGATGATTGAGTATTTCCTTGTTCTAGTGTGAACTAATCAGAGTAGTAAACGTGTGACGTGTTATAAGATAGGAGACTTGCTAGTTAGTAGATATGTAAGTTTACTTTGGTTTGTTCCATGCTGTTGTGCTGATGTGTACTTCTGATTAGTTCCTTTAAAAGATGTTGAGGCTATTGGGTCTATTTCCGGATCTGTGGCAGAAGATCAGGTAAATATATTTGCTAGAGCTAAGCCTGACTCCTTTTTTTTCATAATGGTGGAAATTCTTGTTTGTAATGCAGTAACTTTCCATCTATTGGCTAGTATACCATACTGTGTATGATATAACTTATTCAAAAAAATAACCTTTAATGTTAATTGTTTTATTTCATTAGCCTCCCAGATTCCATGATTTATCAGTATCTGCTTGCCTGCTCCTTACTTTGTTTTGGAAAGGTTTGTTCAGCATTGTTAATTCTGTGCCAACGATTGTTAAGCTCCATTTTTTTTTCCTTCAGGAAAACAGATTTTTGGTGATGGTCATTCGTGATTTGTTGAATTTATGTGAAATTACCAAGGGAAAAGACAATAAAGCTGTTATTGCGAGCAACATCATGTAAGTTTGTTTCTTCATAATTGAATTAAATACTACTGCTGAATTTCTGCCTAGGTTGCTCTACTTCTATCATGTTGTATTTTCTATTTTTCTCTAGGCGGCTGTGATTTATTCATACTTAAACTGAAATATCTGGGAGGTTTTGTTAAGTCTGACCTCTCTGTTCTGCTTTGGCTTGGTTGCAGGTATGTCGTTGGCCAGTATCCAAGATTCTTAAGGGCCCATTGGAAGTTTTTGAAGACAGTTTTGAACAAGTTGTTTGAATTCATGCATGAGACTCATCCTGATGTTCAGGTAACACGTCCCAAACTTTATATTTTCTGAGATCCAGTTTTCCAGGTTGAATCTCAGATTAAATGATGTGTTATTTGCTATTAAAATCCGTGAATAAGATCTTTATAAGTTCTTGGAGATTATATTGGTAGCAAAAATATGCTCAGGTTGTTGCTTTTCGTGTGGTCCATGTTGCCAGCAGTTTCTTTTTAATCTTCTCAAGCTAGTCTCTTGAGTCTCTTTTCGAGTATTCTTGCATAGACCTATAGAACTTGCACCTTTTCAATCATAGATATTTAATACTTAAATGTTTCCCTTTCAGGACATGGCCTGTGATACATTCTTGGAAATAGTTCTAAAGTGCAAGCAAAATTTTGTTATTGTACAGGTATGTATTGCTATATTAAATCCACCTTTAATATTTCCAATTTGTCTTCTGAATGAGACCTTATTTACTGTTCTTTGCGCTTTCAAGGTTGGAGAGACTGAACCATTTGTATCTGAACTTCTATCAGGCCTTGCAACAACTGTTCAAGATCTTGAGCCTCATCAAATTAACTGAATCAGTAAGTTTTCCAGATGCGTTTCTCGCATGCTAATCAGAACTATTTTGTGCTGTTGTGATTTCATTGTTCCTCTTTCTCCAGGTTGGTAATATGATCCAAGCAGAATCAGATCCTCAGAAGGGAGATGAATATCTTCCAGAGGTTGATGGCACTCCCAAACCAGGTACGTTGATTAAAAATGTGGCTGTTAAGCTTTGTTTACATCTCTAGCTAAAACTGTTCCCTTATATAATGTACAAATGGGCAGAAATCATAGATAGGACAGGCACGCCAAAGTGTAGAATTCCTCAAGGATCATGGTGTGATACGTACAGTGCTTAACATCTTACAGGTCTGATTTCTTACCTATTCCTCACAGTGCATTATTATTTCATTGCGTGAATTCATGTCATTATATTAGCTGAGTATGTGCATCTGTTAGTGTTTAGATAATTGTTGATTTGATTGCAAGGTCTAACTATTAACATGCGTTTTATTCTGCAGACTAATACTAGTGCTGCTACTTCACTGGGAACATACTTCTTATCCCAAATTTCCTTGATCTTCTTGGATATGTTGAATGTTTACAGGTATATCCATGATACATCCTTATAGCGTCAATAGTTATAGTACTCTTTCTCTAGTTCTTTTACTTGGATGTTGATTTTATTTTTTTCCATGGTTCCATCAGAATGTACAGTGAGCTTGTGTCAACCAACATTACTGAGAGGGGACCATATGCTTCCAAGACTTCTTTTGTAAAACTCTTTAAGGTTTGGATGGCTTTATGTACAAAAGACTGTTCTAGATGCGCCTTCGTTTGAAAAATTGGAATAATTTATATTGTAATTCTTTGCTATACAGATCTGTTAAGAGATGAGACCCTTAAGCTGATTGAAACCTTTTTAGACAAAGCTGAAGACGAACCACACATAGGGAAACAATTTGTGCGAGGAATGTGCCTGATGCTAGGGAATCAGAAGTTCTTTCACTCTTTGCAACGATTAAAAACAAGTATGTTTACCTTCTGCATCTTTTTGGATGTTCACCATGCTGCATGATTTTATTTTTATTTTTTTCTTTCAGGTACAAGGCGACAATGTTAGAAGACGTGCCTCACCTATTTGAAGCTGTTTTCCAGTGTAGATTGGAGGTAACAGATTTTATAGAATGTGTATTTGATGGGCTGAATAAATTAACATGGAGGTCTTACTTATGCTTTGTATACGTTATTGACACTTTTCATTCACTCTTCTGCATATGATAACTAAGAACTTGGAAGATTATCTAGAACACCGCCTCAAGTTTTTCTCATTACTCCGTGCTATTGCTACATTTTGTTTCCCTGCCTTGATAAAGTTATCAAGTCAGGTTGGTGAATATGTTTTGCTTTTACAGTTTTTCATGGTTATTCTGCTTCTCAAATCTGATATTGAATATCAATAAATGTACAGGTCACACAATTTGTGAATGGACTTAACGAGTCTAGAAATGACCCGTCTTGAATTAAGAATAATATTAGTGACTTCCTTGTACAGTCTTAAGGAGTTTTCCGCTCAGGTAATTAACTTGCCTTTAGCAAAGCTGTTCACATTGGTTTTAAAAACTCAAAAACAATATAGCCTAAGTGAGTTTGTTGAATATTAATCTCAGGATAACAAAGATCTCTACGCTGAGGAAGCAGCTGCGCGGAGATAGCGAGAGCGTCAAAGAATGCTTCCGATCCCTGGGCTTATCGCTCCTAATGAGATTTAAGACGAGATGGTGGACTCGTGAAATTAAGAAGGCTGTAACAAGAAGAAACTTTCTGTGTTCAATGGACTGGATTTTTTTGTAATTGTAGGTTCTGAAAAAAGGAAAGGGTTGAGGAGATGTTAATATCCCCAACTGTATCTCTGCTAGCCTTTTTCCAAGCCTTTCTCAATTCGATTTTGAGAATTGGAAAAGCAAAGAAAACAGAGATCTTTTTGGGGATAAATTAGTGTCTTGTTTGATTAATTAATTGGGATTAATGTAGATTTAAAGAACATTATGGCTCTTCTCTAGTTATCATCATATGCAGGTGAATCTCTTTTCTCTTTTCTTTGTAATCTGCATCTCTGTTGATATACTATTCCAGTGGTTGAAGGTGCGAGACTTAGCATGATGTTAGTGGACATGCTTTTCTGGGCAATGACAGTGGACTCTCTTTGTGGAAAAGGCAATCCATCAAATTTGCTGATACTCTCAAAAAACAAAAAAGATGGAACACGACCCCAACTTCTCCCTGTTTTCTTAAAGCCACTACAAGAAAAGTATCATTTTGCCACTGAAATTTGCGACTACAAAAATAGTCTCAAATTGTGCCACTGTTTTGAGACTAATTTGAGACTAATTTGAGACTATAAAAACAAAGTTACAAATTAGTCGCAAAATGGTTCGTAAAAACTATAGTCCCAAATTAATTGTAAAATTGTGACTAATTTGGGACTAAATGTTTAAATAAATATTTAAATAATTATTTAAATGGTTAGTCCCAAATTAGTCGCAAAGTTAAATGGGACTAATTTGCGACTAATTTGCGACTAACCGTTTAAACGACATCTGCAATAGATATATATTAGTTATGTGGAGAATCCACAATATATTAACGTGGTCTAGCGGTTATTTTAGTGTCTTCGTATCTTAAAGGTTATCGGTTCGAATCTTGTTTGATACAATTTTCCTAAATTAATTCAGGACGCTCCATGTCGCCGCCGGAGGTAATATTTTAGTGGCAAATATTTTGCCACTATTTTGCTACTAAATTCTATTGTAGTAGCACTTTAGTCGCTAATAATTTACCACTATTTTGCGACTAATCGCTATTGTAGTAGCATTATAGTGGCAAATAATTTGGGACTATTTTGCGACTAATTTGAGACTGATTTGGGACTAATCCGTGAAGTCGAAAACAAAAAGAGATTTACTATCAATTTGGGACTAATTGTACTACGACGTGCCATGAATGATTAATTAACACTGATCGTAATTTAGTCTCAAATATCAATTTTGAGACTAATTTGCGACTAATACGTCAGTAGCAAAACAAGATTTTTCTTGTAGTGAGCTTTGGAAGAGAAAGGTTTTAATCTCTGGTAGCTACTGTTTTTGGGATTGTTGGTTAACCTGGGTGCTTTTTACGATCGGAGTATAACATCAGACAATCTTAAATTTTAAGGTATGTTGCTTAAATATTTTACCACCAACAATGATTTCTTCAAGTTCAGGATGGTTTTTTTTTTTTTTTACGTGTAGCCATATGTTTGAGCATAGAACTAGTATTGACACTTGCTGATCTAATTTTAACTACTGTACCACAATGTTTACACGATGCTCTAGCTCTATCCTCTGTTCTTTTAAAACTAAGGTATTAGTCATACAATAATAAATTTAATCAGCAGAGCCAATCGAGTAGTCAACCTATTGCTAACGTATGATTGGTGTTAAGTGAAAAAAAAGAAAGAAAGAAAAAGATTAAGACATGTTATGAGCGGTGTTTCATCACGATCACACATGGTTTCGTCGGAGAAGTGCAGATGATCATCACACATGGTCGACATAAAGGCCATATATGTTTTATACTGGAAGAGACTTGCGATAAATGCAAGAAGGTTAATTAAAAATCAAGACAAAGCAGCTTTAGACAATAAACACGTTCCAAGTCATCAAATCCAAAAGCTTGATAAATCACAGTTTATCAAGCTATACATATAGACTGCATAAGCAAAACAATTGACATAAAACATCAAAGATACTTTCGTCTCCCTTGAGATAAGCACAAAAGTTAGTCATCTGAATCAGGAAGAATATCCGCTATCTTCCGCTTCTTATTGTCAAGACGTTGTGAGCTTCCGCTAGGATTTGCTCCATCGAATAGGCTTGTCAAAAACAAGGCTGACCTTTGAGTTTGTGATAAAAGAACACTAAATTGGCTCTGGTACAAACCTTGAAAACAGGAAACCATGTCTAATCCGATAATGTTTTTTGAGAGTACAATCAAATTTGATGGTGAAGGATTTTCATATGCCCACAGCATAATGTCAAATAACATGAGATAAGCTCTCTCATATTTATGACCTGTAAAGTAAACCAACGGAGATCCAGATTACAGAAAAATAAAATAAAAGAGAGAGTTAAAGGAGGGTTAAAAGTAAAGGAATTAACCTTGGGGAAAGAAGGTGATTTTGATTCCAGCATCCGCATAGTTACGTTGCAATTCATCAGAGAGCGTATTCTTATCAACGTAAGCCTGGACTGACACCTCCTCAAGACAACCCTGCTTCTTAATAGCTTCCTTGATATTCTGATAAATCGACGCAGGATCCATACCATTTGGGATTGGGTAATCCTCGACATCCCAAAACACATATGTGTTAGCGTCTGCGAACGGAGAACGTCAGATCCTTACTATGACAGAATGACGAGATTAGATACGCTACTTTGCCATGACAGATCGATCATATGAAATCTAATACAAATCATAGACAAACAAAGAGATACAGATAAAGAGACATCTTAATTACTTGTGTATATGTTGAACGGATAACCACGTTCAAAATCACGCATGATTTCGTCGTCGGATTTCAGCACGGTTTCGTCGGAGGACTGCAGCACGGTTTCGTCGGAGGACTTCGGCATGGTTACGTCGGGGGACTGCGGCATGGTTTCGTTGGAGGAATGCGGCGTGGTTTCCTCGGAGAAATACGGATGGGGAAAAGACTTTGTAAATTAGTGTTAGATTTGCGAGTATCTGAATATAAAGGCTGGAGAGTATAGATTATCTCATTGGGCTGGGTTGGGCCTGGCAGATTATTATTGCAAAATGACCAAGAAGAAGAATCTTATATCAAAAATGAGCAAAATATTATATTGCTCAAGTGTTGATCTAATTTTGAAATAAAAATAAATAAATCTTGGACTTAGTGTTGGAGAAACACGACCATCAATTTAATTTTTCATCCATCTTTTTCAGATTCTGTTGGGGACCTTACAACTACTTCTCTCGCACTAATCTTCTTGTTTCTAGTTTTTTAGATTTTCAGCAAATATTATATATCGAGTTTCACGAGAAAACGTTTAGGGCTCGTCAATGTATTGAGAATAAAATGGAGAAAATGTAGACATTCAAAGATGATACGTTTAAATTTTGATTCCTCATATGATCCGCATTGTGTACAAGTTGTTTACATTACAAATTCAATTAGATGCACGCTTACGTCATATGTCGATAATCTAAATAGATGGAGACGTTACATAGCGACATTCTCACTAGATAAACAAGCAATACTGGACACATTTGTTAGTCCGACCGATCCCCATTAATGATTTGTCTAGACTTTGTTTAATACTATTAGAGAAGACTATATTTCAAATAAACTATATAAAGCGACTATAACAATATATGTATTATACTAAAATTACGGCTTGTACAGCTGTATATACTATGCATGGTTATGAGATAACCACCAACATTTTTAATTAACCCATACCCTAAGAAACTTTTAATTGATGAAATCCCTGTGGATAACGACCCAACTCGAGAAAATAAAAGAACTCAGCCCAGGTAAAAGTCCAATACCCGACTAGGGTCCGAACCAACATGCAATTCCTTCATCGAGTCGTTTCCAGAAAAATCCACGGCTACGAGTCTTTTAATCCAACATTTGGAACTGAAAAGTTGGATGATGCAAGAAGGTAGTTCAGGAGACATATCTTTGTTCTTGACATAATCAATATTATCTAGTCTTGGACGGAAACATAATGATTCATTCAATCTTTGAGTAGTTATCTTTTAAATTCACATATATTTTTCTTGTTTTCTAGTTCATAATACATACTGAATGTAATAATGCAACGCAGTATATTAGTATACAGGCCACTAAAGATTTTTTTTTTTCTTTTCAGAGAAGAATATATACTTCTAAATCTACTGCTTACCTCTTTCAAAAATTTCCCTATCCTATCACTCGTAGCTCTTACATTTCACACCCAAAAAAAAAAACTAGTGATGTAACTCACAAAATCCCAACCAAAAAAAATAAAGTTATTTTGTAGAGATATGATTTGCTATGAGCGGTGTTTCATCAGGATCAATGGTCAGCTCGAGCAAATTGAGCTTCTAAGGATGATATCCATGGCTGCAAATTACCAGCACCACGTCGAAGATCGGAAACTCCACAAAAGACATCGCGATATGTTCGATCGAGTCACAAGCGCACCATCTGATAGAGTTTGAATCTGTAAACTCCTTTACTGAACTCTGCAAGAGGCTATGAGCCTTGTAGTGGCTAAGAAAACACAATTGTTTACTTAAGATTTCTTGTGGCGATCAATAAAACAATTGTTTACTCTCTTTTTTTTTGGCTACAAAGCCTTTTCCGAATATGATTATTTTTCCACGAAACTAGATTCAATCTACAGTTCTACACGCCTTTTGTATGTTTATTTGGGCAAAACCTTTCTCTGCCACGGTTAAGACAGACAGGGGGAAGAATACGAGAATTAAATATTCTTATCGAATGAAAAATCCATTTGGTGCCTTCAAAGAGAATAGAATGTGTTTTATGTGTCAAAAAATAAAAATAAATTAATTAAATAAATAAGAAAAGCTCGAAAATTACAAAGATAAACTATATAGTCAAAATCACTTCTCAAAAAAAATTTCACACGGTTTAAATTTATGCCTTTATAATAAGGGAAACATGATCAAAGCTAATAGTTATTTATTGTTAGAAAAACTATGAAGAGAAGTGAATATATAGGAGACTATTATCACTAATCATAATTTGTAAGTTGTAAGCTTAATGTTTACATTTGTTATCAATGAACAATAACAATAACAATTTACAATGAAAAGATAAACAATTACAAAAACGTAAAAAGAATATTCGAAGGGGAATATATCATAAGAATTTTAGAAGATTTGTGAATTGTACTCGCCCATAGAATCTTTGCCGACTTTATGTTCTTTTGACTTCTCTACTTCTGTTTACTTATTCACCTATATAAAAAACAAAAAAACTTCCACACTGTTATTATGCATTCACCTATATAAAAAAAAACAAAAAAAAAAAACTTCCACACTGTTATTATGCATGCATATAACTGAATATTTCATTTTTATTTATTAACATATGAGGGATCATGAGCCAAAGATTTTTCTTACGTGGCTTCTAAAAGCCTTTTGTGGGTATAACTTACTCTATGCATCTCAAGAAGTTAAAAGCGATCATTATTCGCCCTCCAGTAAAGTTAATAGTTGATATCTACCTACCTATAAATAAACACTTAAAAGTGGAAAATGTAAAGAAGAAACAAAAACATTACAATTTGAGAAATGATTATTTTTTCTGTTTTATATCCCTTCGTCTTTTGGCTATTGGATAAATATGTAGATAAACATATATAGGGATTAAAAATCCAAAAACAGTCTTGTTTGAAAAGGACAAACAATAGTCTGAGTTCCACTTTGTAATGATACAATACGAATTGCTTGGGATCAAATCAACTAAAACTCAACTTACAATCATTTAACTATTCATCCTCTTACTAATTTTTAGAGAGTAGCCATTTGAAAATAATATTTAATTTATTAAAATTTATATACAATGCCATTAGTCTCAAAAACAAATATATATATATATATATATTTCATTAATGGTAAAAATGTCTTAACAATCATCATTTTAATTAAATATATATATTTAAAAATAAAATCTAAATTTAAATTTCATTCAAAAAATTTTAAAATAATAATTAATTAAAACGAAAATTATTATCTAGAAATAAGTAAATATGTTAACTATTATAACTAATTTATCATTTCAAAACAAGAAAAATAAAAAATTATTTCTAATTTATATACTAAAAATCATTTCAACTAAAGTATATTATCATATTTTACTAATAAATAAAATTGATTTATATATATTAAACTAAAAGTTTTATGTAAATAACATTATAATTTAATAAATTATTTAAATAAAATAATTTTAATGTTAATATATTTAATGTTTTAAATTATTATCTCCTTATTAAGATTACAGAAATATTGTTTAGAATCTAACCTTCAATTTTTTAGAAATTATATAATAATATCATTTAATAATCATTTAAAAACAAAATTAATTAATTTATTAAGAGTATTATTGTCATTTCCATTAGATAAAAACAACATTATATCTTAGTAAATAATATTTATTATTAATTTTGAAGTTTTATTTAATATCAACTAAAATATTCTTAATTTTGATAAAACTAATATGAAATATTAAACTCAATTGAATACATATTTTTGCTGATAAATTATATATATTTATAAGCATTTATTTTATTAATTTATAATCTATAAATAGAAATTTATTATTTCAAATCTTAGAAGAAAACATAATAATACCACGACTGGCAATAATACTATTCTTTTGGGATAACTCTTCTATGTTTTCATGTAAAGCCTTTTTTTTTTACGGTAATATTCCTTGCAATGTGAAAAAAACAAAATCCACGTGATATAATTGAATAATTCCTTTTTGTTATGTGAACACGTTAATAATGATATGGTATTTAACCCTGATTTTGTATCTGGCTTTTCGTTATTTGGTCTTGGTCTTTTGAGATTGGGATTAGTAATAACTGAATCAAAATCTAATATCGTGTATAATGATAATCTGATACGATTCTAATACAAACTATGTTTTATTTGAAATATACTTTTAGTCAGTATTATATATATATATATATATATATGATAATATAATTACATTCTTAAACGTAAAATAAAAAAACTAGAGTCGTGATGTAATTTGACGGGTTTGGAGTGGTGACGATTCACCCACTTGATGATCTAGATCAAGGATCTATATTCCCATCTACCTATAGACATATATGCTATAAATGACAATAAAATACGGATTTCCAATTGAAAATTCCATAAATTATATTATGAAGCTGTTTTTTAAAAATATTAACCTAAATAAAAGTATCTTTGATAAGTATACAAACTTCTCTATATAAAGAACTTGAATGAATCTCACATCTCACTCAACCCAAACTAAACCAACAACACTACACTTCATAGTCCAAAATAAAAATAAAAAACCTATGGCAACCATTTCCTTCTCTCACAACCACCAATCCTCCTACAACCGCCGTGGCGCATCCCACCACCACCGTCATGGCCCCGTCGAGGAAGAGATCGAAGGACTCATTAAAGTTTTCAACGACGGCTGCGTCGAAAGACCTCCCATAGTCTCCACCGTCTCACCCACCCTTCACCCATCTGCTAAAGCCACAGCCTTTGACATCAAACTATCTAACGACACGTCGATACGCGTCTACATCCCCAACGCCGCAGCTTCGGCGTCCGTTACTCTCCGTCTCCTCGTTTACTTCCACGGCGGTGGCTTCTGCGTTGGCTCCACCGCTTGGAGTTGCTACCACGACTTCTTGACCAGTCTCGCCGTCAAAACACGTTGCGTCGTCGTTTCGGTAAATTACCGTTTAGCCCCTGAACACCGTCTCCCGGCGGCGTACGACGATGGCGTTAACGTCGTCTCGTGGCTAGTCAAACAACAAATATCTCACGGAGGATATTCTTCTTGGGTGAGTAAATGTAACCTCTCAAACGTTTTCTTGGCCGGAGATAGCGCCGGAGCCAACATAGCTTACCAAGTCGCCGTTAGAATCACCACCAGTGGCAAATACGTAAATAGTTTAAACTTCAAGGGCGTAATTCTGATCACCCTTTCTTCGGCGGCGAATCAAGAATGTCCTCGGATAAACAACAACTTCACTCCAAGTCATCGGCTTTGACTCTTTCTGCTTCCGACACGTATTGGCGTCTGGCTCTGCCACGTGGAGCGAGTAGAGACCATTCTTGGTGTAACCCTCTGGTCAGCTTGGCGGGAGCGAAGTTACCGACGACGCTGGTGTTCATGGCGGAATTAGATATACTAAAAGATAGAAACTTGGAGATGTGTAAAGTGATGAGAGGCCATGGGAAGAGAGTTGAAGGTATTGTTCATGGAGGTGTTGGTCACGCTTTTCATATTCTCGACAACTCGTCGGTGTCACGTGATCGAATCCGCGATATGATGTGTCGTCTTCACAACTTAATACATCCATAATAATTCATTGAGAGCTTTTGCAACCTTTACTTTAAATGTTGGACGTCGAAATAATAATAAAATCTTGAAATGTTGTGTTTTTATTGTGGACTAAAGTAAGTTGCTTAGTGTTTTCAATGGATGTGTCGATGTGATTAGTATAAAATAGTACGACTCCTCCTGTTATATTTTGATAAATTATGTAATTGTCATATAATTATATAAGCTTTTGGGTTGTGTTCAAATAGATGGACTTGTACCTTTAAATTATGTATCCAGCGATTGACTATTGTAATTTTATTTTCTATTTTGTTTACGAGAAGATAGTTTTTTCTTTTACACAAAAGAATAATTTATTATTTTGTTAAAAATGAAGAAAATGTGAAGAAAGCAGAGAAGAAAATAGAGTATTTTGGGACTATCACTCAGCACCAAGTATGAGAAAACAAATGGAAATAGAAGGAGAAGTCTCAGTCTAAAGATTATAGGTCAAAGACGCCAATACAATCAGAATTCAAGCTTAACAAGAAAAAAGAGAGYACGMCAATACAAAGAGAGGGTTCGCTTTATGCAGAGCAACGRTCTGTTAAGTGTCAAAAARCTGATGTACAARGACAGKCATATTTAAGAGGATCTCCGTACGAACTAAAAGTTAACAACCGTTTTTGATATTTTGGTGTGTGATGCTTTGTCGTGTGAGGTGTACTAGGGCTTCTTTGTAGCCGCTCTACATTAGCCTATAAAAGGCTTTCTTATCTTGTAAAGAATTTTTATGCAAGTTTTTTGAGAATACAAAGTTTGCATTTTTATCAAAGTTCCTTCTGTTCATAGTTTTCTTCATGGTATCAGAGCCATGGAAGGAGCCATTGAACCGTATTCTCATCCAGTCCTAAACATTTCTAACTGTGTAACTATCAAGCTCACAGAACGGAACTACATCTTATGGAAAACTCAGTTTGAGTCTTTCATCTCAGGTCAATGGCTTCTTGGATTTGTGAATGGAGCTTTCAGGGCACCATATTAGTTCTTCCAAGTTCCAAACATTCATGGCCATGTAGATGAGGTCGTAAATCCGGAGTTTTTACCATGGAACAGATCTGATCATGTAGTGAAATCTTGGTTCCTAGGATCGTTTTCTGAGGATATTCTAAGTGTGGTAGTGTTTGCAAAAACCTCTTATGAAGTGTGGAATCTACTAGCAAGGCATTTTAACAGGGTTTCCTCAGCAAGGCTCTTTGAGCTTCAAAGAAAGTTGCAGACAACAAAGAAAGAAAATAAAACCATGACAGACTACTTGAAGGAAATCAAGAGCGTGTGTGCTCAACTTTCATCCATTGGAAGTCTTGTGGATGAAAGGATGAAGATTTTTGCTGCTTTACACGGTCTTGAAAGAGATTATGAACCGATAAAGACAAGCATTAAAGGGTCTATGAATACCTTTCCATGTCCTTCTTTTGATGATATTTTTCCTCGATTGATTAGTTTTGACAACAGGATCCAAAGTTACTAGCTTCAAGGCTCGGTCTCACCACATCTTGCTTTTAGTGTGGACAAAACTAGCTACTATAACAACAACAACAATAGAGGAAGAGGAAGTGCAAGGTTTGGAAGTAACAGAGGCAGAGGTTCCTTTTCAACACGAGGTCGTGGTTTTCCTCAACATTTCTCAAATGTTCAGGATAATGTCAATGGAGATAATCGACCCCAGTGTGAGATATGTGGTAAAGTGGGTCAAAATGCTCTGTTTTCTTCTCTGCTTTCTCCACACACTTCACTGCAAACGTTAATTTCATATACTAAAGACAAACAAAGACAACGTTATAAAACAAAAAGGCAAACGTTATAGTGATTCACATTCAAATCTTATATCGACATATAATCATCAGATACGTCTGGGAACTGGACTATTATTTGGAATTCTAAATCTGATCTAATAAGATATTTAGATGGTTCGAATATGGATTCAAATAATAAATTTTCGAATTTAGATTATAAAAGAAAAAATTAGACTCAGATATCCGGATCCAGCGATGCCTTGGGGACAATCAAGAAGAATTTGATAATGTTATTTACTTGTAAGTGTAAAGAATCCTTACTATGACAGAATGACGAGATTAGATACGCTACTTTGCCATGACAGATCGATCATATGAAATCTAATACAAATCATAGACAAACAAAGAGATACAGATAAAGAGACATCTTAATTACTTGTGTATATGTTGAACGGATAACCACGTTCAAAATCACGCATGATTTCGTCGTCGGATTTCAGCACGGTTTCGTCGGAGGACTGCAGCACGGTTTCGTCGGAGGACTTCGGCATGGTTACGTCGGAGGACTGCGGTATGGTTTTCCTAGGAGGAATGCGGATGAGGAGAGACTTTGCAAATCAAAAAATCTCATATTAGATTAATAAATTACTTAAATAAAAATTTAAACATATTTAATATAAGAAATTTTAAAAATACCTCAACAGTTTTGAGAAGATATTTTATAGTTTTTTTGGATAATACATTGATGTCTCTTCTTTTAGAATTAAAGAACTGATTTTTGACTTTGACTCTGTTAATGTTAATGCGAGTCCATAAGATGGAAGCCTGCATTCATTGTGTAAAAATGAATCATGATATGTTGTTTTGGAAAACAAATATAAGGTATATAATAAAAAAAAAATCATTGTAATTTTGATACTCACATTTTTTTGAAATTATCAACAGCAGATAAGGTTGGGTTAACCAACACGTCAGAAGCATCAAAAGAATTTGAAACACTTCTGATTTCTGTTTTAAAAGTTCATATTTTCAGTAAAAATAAAATAAAATAATTTATATATTGCACGATTTATTAAATAGTAATATTACCATGTTGACCAAATTAGCTAATCTTTTACATACCTTTGTAAAAACCTAGCTTCCCCCCACCTCATCAAACATATAACTGTTTGACCAACATATTCTTTTGAAACTTGATTAATTTGGTCAGCAAATTTTTTCCAAAGTGTAATAGGTAAACGGTTATCACTGAAAAAAAAAATAAGTATTTTTAGAAGCAATCGTATATATATATATATATATTAAATAGATTCTCTAAACTAAATATAACAAATCGAAACAATTATTATTTTTTTCTAAATAATATTTCGTGCATGTTCAATCGGATTCATTAATTGCATAATCCTAAAGCAACCATATACACGAAATAATAAGGAATATATTTTGGAATAATAATAAATATGAAATCATATATTTAATTTTTATAACCATTATGTTAAAAACGCATAGTGACATAATTTTTTATTAAATAAAAATGTACACCGTAGTAAACTTATTATAGGCTAGAATTAATTTTTAATCCTTCGGTTATGCTTTTACGTGTCCTCGAGTCAAAGGCAAGTATTGATTAAATGACCGATGAATCTTCGGCTATAGTTTTCGGTTACATCTCATGCTCCAATAACAGAGAAACACACGCCCGTAGTTTTCGGTTACATTTATAAAAATGGTCAAGCCAAACACTGAAAACTATGGTCCGGCCAAACGCTGAAAAAAAAAAAAAATCGTTTTTCCGTAAAACAAAAAAAAATATATATATTTCAAGAGTAATTTTTCTGTTTTATAACAAATAATCATTTTCAGACTTGTAAAATGTAGTTATTTCACAAACAATTTCAAATTTTACCGTGAATGATCATTTAAAAATATATTTCTAAGTAATTACAAAACATTTTCCTTTTTTAATTCGCTTGAACAACAACATTTATTTTATTATTATAGGCTAGAATTAATTTATTTCTAAGTAATTACAAAACATTTTCGATTGAACAAAAAATTTGTAACTACAATTTTCCTTTTTTAATTCGATTGAACAACAACATTTATCTTATTATTATAGGCTAGAAATAATTTATTTATTACTAAAATTATTGAACTAATAATTGAAAACTAATAATACTTAAACAGGCAAATTAGTAAACTTAATTATTATTATTCATTATATAATAATTAAAAACCAAAATATTTTAAACCTATTCGTTTTGGTTTGATGAAATTATAAAAATGTATTAACAATATTTTTAATTAATTTTGGTTTGATTCATGAATAGTTCAACGTTTGATGAAATTATAATTACAATTAAAATTATAATTAGTAAAAAGATAAGGTTGTTAAAACCATTTATCAAACGATTTTAATAATCCTAAAATTTTTTAAATCCAAATATTTTGTGAACTAAATTACTAAATTACCCATATTGAGAGATTAAAATTTGTTTTTTAAACTAATGGCAATATGATGTAAATGTTTACTTTTTATGAGGTTTATTTTATAAAGGTACTTCTCAAATAATATATAGGAGATTTTTTTGTAACACATTTGTTCTGTGACTCAGAATTTAGTAGTTTAAAAGTGATGTTACATAGTTATTTGAATAGAGTTTGAGTCCAAATTAAGGTACACACACAAACGCCCGGTTTTGTAACGATATGTCTTTTTACGGACGACATAACCGACCCGTTCAACCGTGAGTCCGTGACCCAGCAGAAAATGAGTTAGTCCTTCTCACGGGTTCAAATTATTAAACCAGTAATATTATAAAAATGAGTCAATTACGACGTAAATGACAAAACTTGGAAGACAAATTAGGTAAATCACAATCACAATAAGATAAAAGCATATTAAGTAAACAGCATTGAAACAAAATTAATATTTCATAATTGCAATTCTATAGTTTATCTGTTATGAGAACTATGACTTTTTTCTCTAAAACATGCTTTTTATGTATCGTCTAATTTCAGACCAAAAGCAAATTGCAATTCTATATTTTATCTGTTGAGAAATATGATTTTTTTCTCTAAAACATGCTTTTTATGTATCGTCTCATTTCAGACCAAAAGCAAAAAAAAAAAAAAAATTGTATCGTCTAATTTATCATATGACGGCCTAACAAAAACTAAATTCTAAACTCTAATCCCTTAAATATTATTTGGTGTGAATCTCCTATATATTATTTGGAAAATACATTTATAAAATAAACATAAAAATGTATATATATACATCACTTTGCCATTACATCAAAGAACAAATTTTAATTTCTTATTAAGGTATTTTAGTCATTAGTTATTATGTGATCAGTTAATTAGTATATAAGAAATATGTAATTAGTATTAAAAAAATCAGTTATTGGTTTTAAAAATCAGAACTAACTTAAAAAAAATATTTACGTGGAACTTACTTTGAAAATATTAACTTTAAAATATATTTATCTTAATATTTTAATATTTAAGTTATATTTATATTTAAAATAACTATTTTTTAATTAATGTTTCTTTATTTTTTGTTTTAATTAGTATCATTGCGATTAAGCTTGGGCATGGGTACCCGCTACCCGCCCGATCCGTTCGACCTGCCCCGTACCCGCCCCGTAAAAGTGGGTACCCGTCTCGTGCAAGTCAAGTAACAAGGCGGTTATTCCCATTACTTGCAAGTAAGAGTCAAGTAACAAGGCGATTATTCCCATTACTTGCAAGTACAAGTCAAGTAACAAGTCTGAAATTTTTTTCCATTACCCGCTCCGTTACCCGTCCTAGACTCTCGCCTCAAGAATACGAAGTGAATGATAGATCTGTTTCTAGAATACAACCCACTCTCGTGGCGAAATACTCCTAACCTATTCAATCTAACTTGGCTAAAGGCAGATCTATTATTAACTCTATCAATCAACAAATTCGACACTAGCTATGACTCTCTAGTGCACAAATCTGAAAGTTTAATCCACTCTCATGGCATCAAACACTTCTAAACATACAATCACACCTACTGGATTCGGTTGTACTCTTAAGTATCTCCCATGAGAGAACACTTAGCATTAGAGTGCATACTAGAGTAGGTAGATCGATTAAGAACATATACTAAACCCTAAAATTAGATCTCATCATTGACCACCACCCTAGTGGTCTAAAAGATCTACTCTAAAACAGAAGAGAATAAGTGAAAAGAATAACTTTTATTAGATCTGAAAATGGTGGCTACAAAAGTTGTAGAGACAAGTCCCTTTCTAATGAGTTTACAAGTGTTTATATAGTCCTAGGGTTAAAAGAATATTTTAAGAATATCCAAAGAATATAGTAAGGACATTCCCAGCATATTCCCTTTCTTCCATATCTTGTTTCTGGAAGCTTAAAACTCGAGATGACAAGTTGCCCGAATCACGTCATGACACGTCAGAAATATTTACAGGTTTTTCGGACGTCAGAATCGATCCTGATTGCTCGATTCTCTGGGTCGATTCTGAGCTTCCTCCACCTACTAGTCGATGCACTGCTTCGTGATTTCTCTCGGGAAATCTCTGGGCTTTAATATCGTCCCCTACTGGTCGATCCTCTGGGTCGATATTGAGCTCTTCAGTTTCCTAAAATCCTTCTCCGAATATGTATGAGCCAAATGTTGGTGTCAACTCTCCCATTGGTTCTAATTAGTTCCAGAAACACTCTAGATGTAAAGTTTTAGCTCCAAGTACCTAGAAACATATAAACACAAGAAAACACACTAGATCTACAATAAATGTTAGTTAAAAGACATGAAACCAACATATTATTATGCATAAAAACATGTAAAATATGGTATTATCACTCATGCACATTCGAATAAGGATTTTAGGAAACCGAAGAGCTCAATATCGACCCAGAGAATCAACCTGTAGGGGTCGATATTGAGGCCCAGGAATTTCCCGAGAGAAATCACGAACCTTGCATCGACTAGTAGGAAGAGAGAGCTTAGAATCGACCTACAGAATCGACCAGTCAGGGTCGATTCTGGCTCTGAAAAATCAGGGATCTTTATTATGTGGCAATCCAAGAGCGGGCTGATCATCTGTTTTTGGTTGGAGACTTTTAAGGACTAGATTAGACTCGAGTTTTTAGCACCTAAATAACCCTAGACCTATATAAACTCATGTAAACACTTTAGAAAGAGAGAGCCCCCATAGAGATCTCTTATCTCACACATTTTTACCCCAATAAAGTTCAAAGGATTTACTTCTTCTCTATCTTATGTTTATACTTTTACTTTGATTGTTGTTACTTTAGATTAGTTTACTTTCTAGTTATGTTTACTGCTTTATGAATCAGATCTTGTCTCTGTAACCCAATAGAGACTAGAGTTTAGATCTTTTATATCACCTGGGGTGGTGGTCAATGATGGGATCTATGTTTTATGATTCATTATTGCCCTTAATCAAATCTAGCTACTCTAGTATGCACTCTATGCTAAGTATTCTCTTATGGGAGATACTTAAGGGCACAACTGAATCCAGTAGGTGTGATTGTCTATTTAGAAGCGTTTGATACCATGAGAGTGGATAGAACCTTCGGATCTGCATACTAGAGAGTTATAGTTAGTATTAAATTTGTTGTTTGGTAGGATTAATTATAGATCTGGCTTTGGCCAAGTTAAATTGAATATTTTAGAAGTACTTCTCCATGAGAGTGGGTTATGCTTTAGAAACAAACCTACCTTTTACTTTGTATTCTTGAGGCGAGAGTCTAAGGATACGTAGTATTCGATGATGGAATGCATATCCAGTTTATCACGAGAGTGGATCTGGATATAGAGTCTAGCATACCACAAGAGTGGACTAGCAAATATGGAATTCCCTAGAATGACAAATATAAATTATTTAGATAAAATATGAATTCTAAACTTAGGTTTCCTGAATTATGACCATCACCCAACCATGTGTAAATATTAGTTTAGGTTTTATTTAATATTTTAGTTTATTTAATTTATGTTATTTAATTTATATTTAGTTTAGCTTAATTAATTGCTTAATTTATTTTATGCTTTTATTTATTTATGCACATTAGATTAGGAACCACAATCCCCATGTTTATATTATGCTTAGATTAAATTTAGACTTGTATTATTTGTGCGTTATTCTCAGTCCCTGTGGATCGACCCCGTATTACTACAATTGTATTTAACTGTGCACTTGCGGTTTTATGGGTTAAACTCTCGAGATTGCTTCTCGGCTGAAACCTGTGAAGAAGTGTAACAAATCTCTTATTAATGGGTTATACTCATAGGATTTAATTTATGTTCGTTTGTTCTTAACCGATGTAGCTACTCTATATTCAATCTAAATGCTAAGCTGAAAGCCCTATGGGTATGCTTAAGGTTATAATCGAAGGATTATACGATTAGAAGTTCTTAGCGCCACAAAAGTTGGATAAAACTTCGGATCTGAATATTAGATAGTATTAGTTATGATCGAGTTTGTTGTTTGATTGAGTAGCTCAGTGCTTGCCTAGTTGTGACCAAGCTAGGTATTGATCTTAGAAAAACTTTATCACGAAGGTGATATCGTGTTCTAGAAATAGATCTGTCATTCACTCTTCGTCTTGGTCACACTTCTAACGCAAGTTAAACACTTGGTTAATCAATGATGGGATTCATCTAATGCGTGAAGGTCGCCACGACAGTGGGTCTTACACAATGTCTAGTTTACCGTGAAAGTATCAGGTGAAATCTGACAAGGGAAGTAACATAGGTGAAAAAACATTCACCGCTTGTCGAATTAAAAATCTCGATATCTCGTCTTTGTCACTCTCTCCTCGGACATGATATTAGTACTTGATCCAGAGTCACATATAGTATCATCGAACTCAAAACCTTGGATAGAACATGATATTTTGTATTGTTCGCGGTCTTCTCTCTTGAAAAGTATTCTTACCGGTTCTTTAATTATAAATGATGTTGTCTCTGGCATGCAACTAACCAACTTTTTCCTTGGTGATTGGGTCAGTGAATGAACTTGCTCTCCTTTTATCGTGTTGAACATGCCCTCGAAAAAATGTATAGCTCGAGGGATTTCCTTTTTCTTCAAATATTGGGAGAGGTGTTACAACGTGATTGTCCGTGTTGGTGATGATGTTGCAGCTTCTATTCGGTTAATAATCATGTCATATACCTCCAAGAAAGTTGTCATGTGTACGTTTCAGACAAGTGTGAGCGGTCCCGATAGTCCATAGATGTGCATCGATCTCTTCTACTCGATGTGAATGTCTGGTGGTCACTCCTAGAAAGGCATTGAACTCGCCTGGTCGATGCGGAGGCTCCAGGAACAGTATCGACCGCTCTTGTTCGATGCTTGTGTCGATGTCTTCCGTCGTCAGCTTGGAATCGACCCCTCCTGGTCGATGTGTATGCTCGATGGGTCTTTCTGGAATCACATCGACCTCCTCTGTTCGATGGGGATGTCCGATGGGTAGATCATGGACCTGGTATGGTCGATGCATCTGCTCGATGGGCTCCGTAGGAAATGTTACTGAAACGTTTTCCTCCAACTGCGTACTACTCCTCAATGTCATGACGTGCATATACTCCTTAGGGTTTACCTCGGGTTTACCGGGAAGCATACCATGACTACCTTCAAATGAGGTTGCAACCTTATTCCTCAGAATTTTTTTTTCGAGAATAACCGCACTAGACTTTTTTTTTGGAATAAAAGTATAAAGCCACATATTTTGGCTTTGAAAAATTTTATTTGGCTTTTCATTACACGTGTCGTGTATTTGATTTTTTTTTTTAAAATCAATCTTTTTTATTGTAATTTTACTTAAAACAGATTGATAAATCCTATTTATATATACATAATTTTCGTGTAGATACTAGAAATAAATAAAAAATCATTAATTTTTATTGGAATTTTACATTAAACAAATTGATAAATCATATACATATATACATGATTGTTATGTATATCCTAGAAAATAGGAAAATTTTCATTATTTTTTAATTAAAATTTTAATGAAAACAAATTTATAAATCCTATAGATATATACATGACTTACTTAAAAATATAAAGATTTTTTGTCTTATATATTTATTTTATTTAATTTTTAAATGTTGTGTTTGCATTTTTAGTATTTTAATTTATCATTTATTTTAGTTAAATGAAAATTTAATATATTTATTTTTTTACTTATTAATGTATAGACAAAATATTAATATATGATAGACACTATTATTCACCAATTGTTTTTATATTTTAAAAATCACAGTCATGTTTACCAATCATTTTTTATTTTATTCTACGGCTCAAGCTAAATAAACTTATAGCTCCAAAAGATAAACCTAAAAAACTATAGCCCAAAAATCTACAGCCATTAACTTAAAGCTACAACAGAAAAATCTACGGCCAAAATCCTAAATCTAGCAACTAACCTAAAGGTACAGCAGGAAAATCTAAAGCCCAAATCCTAAATCTACATACACAACCACGCAGAAAAAGAGAGTGTAAAAAGATTTGGATGTCCAAATACAAACGAGAACCAACATAAAAGGAGTGGACAAGCAAGCAGCAGCACATTGTACAAGGAGCCTCTGTGTTTGATACAAGTGGAGAAGCTGGAAATTTGCAATGCAGAGATTATGAGGAGCTAGATGCATATGCTTCTAGCGGAATTACTAGCTGAGTCTGGCTCAATCCAATTCTGTCCTTGCATTAGGCTAGACTGTTTTGATAATCGAGCTATTCTGAAAATGGGAACACGGGAGTGAAATTTAGCCGGCGAGCAGTGAGATGAGAAACAAGTATCACAGAAACATGATCAATGGCAATGCATTTTCTGATTATTAAAGATTGCAAGGTTGTCATATCATCATACCGATATTTCCAATGCCAAAGCCACAAGACTCTGGGATCTGCCATAGTTATCGTTGGAAGCATATATTTCTAGCTATGACACAGCATCTCCCCCATTCCATGTCCATATTGTCATCAACATGTCCAAAATCTGAGTACGTGGCTATCATCAACATGTCAAATGCTCTTATTATTTTAAGAGGTGGATATTGGAGGTGAAGATGGCCGTTTGAGAGAAAAGTACAGGCAAAGCATAGAGATTCAAGAAACCAGGAGAAGTAAGCATCATATATAAAAAACAAAGGTTATATGACACAACTAGATGAGGCATATACGCATTATAAAAGCAAAAGACTGATATTATACTCAGATCATAAAAAGCACCCAAATTTTAACAACAATCCCAAGAACAGTAGCTACCAGAGCGGAATCTATAGTCGATAGTAGATAAGTTTATATGAATATATCAGGCTGTGCTAGGGGAACATTTACATTTACAACGTTCCTTATGGCTGACGCTTAGGTCTCCTCCACCCTCTAAGTTAATGAGTGTATCAGCCAGTGCGAAGGCAACATTGAAACCTTTCTTTTCCAAAGCTTTACGTAAACGGCAAAAGTTGGGGTCTTGTTCCATCTTTTTGTTTTTTGAGAGTAACAGCAAATTTGATGGTTCATCCACTAAATTTGCCCAAGAAAGCATGTCCACTAACATCATGTTAAGTCTCGCACCTCCACCCCCTGGAATGATATAATATATCAACGGAGATGTTGATTTCAAACAAATATATATACAAAGAAAAAGAGGGTTTTGAGTAAAGGAGTTCACCTTCTAAGATTAAAATTCCGCCTTCGATATAATTAATTTTCAATTCATCCGAAACCGTATCCTCATCAGCGTAAGCCCAGATGGTCAAGTACCCACGATAACCCTCAGCCTTAATCTTTGATTTGATTTTACCTGAAATCGAATAAGGATCGAGACTTTTAGGGTTTGGGAAATCCTCCATGTCCAATACGACCCGTATATCTCCACGTGTCAAATCTGCGAGGTTTCATAAAACGGAGAACAAATCAACATTTACCAAACCTCAGATCGTAAAATACAATAAATTAGATCGATCAGATGAAATCTAATCCAGATTGAAGACAACATTTACAACGACAGATATCATATGAGATCTTATCGAGATGTAGACAAACAAATTCTAGCAAGGGATAGATCTTACAGGAGGTTTCTTTGGTCGGCTCGGGGAAAATCCTGAACATTGTTTCGACGGAGTAATCGACAAAATAAGAGAAAACATACTTGGTGAATTAGGGGGGTTAGATTTAAAGCTGTCAATTGGGCCAAGCCCAGTTCGCAAGTTTTTAGACGGTTAGAATTTTGACTCAATGTTACAATGTGCAGAGACCAAACTGCCCCTATATAAATTTTATTATTTTATAATCACATAATCGTAAACTGCCCCATTTGTGTAATTTTCATCCTGCTGATATTAACAAGGAAGTATAGTGGGATACTATATCTGCATTAGTGAAACATCTTGAGACTTTATAGTCTCATAAAACTCTTCAGATCATCATCAACAAGAGAGCAATATGAGAATTGGAAACCAACCTCATTTCTAATAATTTCGAATTAACATTATATCAAACTATGGTTGTACCAAGTACCAACCAAAAGTTTCGAAGCAAATAGACGCACATCGACCCGTCTTCCAACAAATGGCGAGAACAAGCACAAATCTCGAGCTTTATTCCAGGCGAACACCCACACAAAGGGCTACACACCAACCATCTCCTCCATCACCAGCGTCTACCACCAGTTAACGTCGAGCTCACGACATTAAAAAAAAACAATCTATTCCTTGTACATACGTTTTTGATTTTCAATTTTTTGTATTGATTTTGCTTTTTCTTTTTTCTATTTCATTCTTAAGATTTTCTCATATTAAAAAAAAATGTTTTTAATTATGGTTTTTCATGTTTTAGTATTTTTCTCCGTTTTTCTTTTTGTGTTTTAATGTTCAGGTGTTATTCACCATAAAAAAAAAAAAAATCGGGACTTGCACACGTGGTAGCTGCCAACCCACATACCGAATAAAAGAATTATGGTAAATTTTTCTCTTATTTTTCCCCTTTACGTCTTACATCACAAAGAAGACGTTGTGAAATAAGTGTGGGGGAGGGGGAGAGTCTTGCGATCTGCTGAGGTATTTCTTTTCCTTGACATCTTTTGATGTAAGTTTTACCGTAAGTTTTTTGCATTTTGAGAGATTGTTACACTACTTTCCTCATTCATAAGTTCAATAACATATGAAAAAGTTTTTAATGAGGTAGCGATAGAACTTGTTAATTGTGTTATTTATGTTATTTATGTTAATGTTTGGATGCTTTGTTAGATAATGTGTGATTTTTACCAGAAAACGTGGAAAACCCATGAATGGATCAACAAACCCCAAAAAGATCATTCCTTCCAAGACTTGGGCAAATCGGAGTTGACTTCTCACCATAATGGATTTTTAACTTCTCGATTTGGGGCTTGAGATGCATAAGATGTGATACCTCTATAAGACCCTGCAAGACTCGTCTATGTGAGTATATTTCCCCTTTTCCTTTCCTTCAATAAAAAAAAAGAAAGAAAAGAAAAGGATATTGGTAAGAAAGAAGTGAACGTTCATTAGAAGCTACCACTTTTGATGTTCGCATCTCATGGAAACCTGTCCAAGAAAAGAAAAGGCGATTGATAGAAAAAATAAAATGATATCCTAGAAAAATAGGGAAAAATCAATCGACTTTGAAGTGAAAAGGGAGAGAAAATGAAAGATACCAAGACGGTCTTGAACTTACAGAAATCCGAAAGAATAAGTGTTCATGTCTTTTGATCGATAATCCCAAGTTGAGAACTCACGCTTAGAATGAGAAGAGAAGTTGACAATGAGGAGTCAAGGATCGAAGGAGGAGTGGTATGAACTAAGGTGTGTTGCTATGCTTATGGCGAGGTACATGGAGTAGAGTAAGAATCATTCCACTTCCACAAAGACGTAAAGCACTTAACACAACAATGTCACAAGGTACGAATTCACTCTCCTTATCTTAACTGCTTTCAATCAAATAGCTTCATCATATTTACCTTCTGTTTGCTTAAGGACAAGCAAAGAATAAGTGTGGGGGAGTTGATAACACAATATTTTACGCGTTTTTATGCATCATAATAAGTTAGTTTCATGCCTTATAACTAACATTTAGTGTACTTCTATAGTATTTTCTTGTGTTTATGTGTTTCTAAGTATTTGGAGCTAAAACTCGATGTTTAGAGTGTTTTTGGGACTTATTGAAATCAATAGAAGAATTGACACCAACACTTGGCTCATTGGTAGGAGGTTTTTACACCTCTTTACAGGTTTCACCCGAGAAATGACTCTCGAGAGTTTAACCTATAAAACCGCAAGTGCACGGTTAAATGCAATTGTAGTAATACGGAATCGATCCACAGAGACTGAGAATAACACACAGAGAATACAAGCCTAAATATAATCTAAGCGTAATCAAAGTTATGGGGTTGGTTCCTAATCTAATATGCATAAAATAAATAAAGAAAACAAATAAACTAAACTACTAAAATAAATAAACTAAAATATTAAATAAAACCTAAACTAATATTTACAGGGAATTGGGTGACAGTCAGATTTCAGGGTTTCTAGATCTAGGGTTTATGTTTTACCTAATGAGTTTGTATTTATCATTCTAGAGATTTTCCATGTCTTGCTAGTCCACTCTCGTGATATGTCAGACTCATTCTCATGGTAAACTGAATATGCATTTCATACAAATCATCGAATACTAAGCATCCTTAGAGCATCATCAATGGGAGAAACCCATTTGGGTTTCTTAGCTAATATTTAATTATAAAGTTGTTAAGAGCCGGTTCTTAAGTATCCCAAATAACAACCGGTTATTAAGAAAACCCTTTTTTGCCTTTAATTTAATAATAAAACACCTAAGAACCCCCATTAAGAATCTCTTTAAGAACCCCATTAATGATGATCTTAGACTCTCGCCTCAAGAATACAAAGTGAATGATAGATCTGTTTCTAGAATACAACCCACTCTTATGGCGGAATACTCCTAACCTATTCAATCTAACTTGGCCAAAGCCAGATCTATTATTAACTCTATCAATCAACAAATTCGACACTAGCTATGACTCTCTAGTGCACAGATCTGAAAGTTTAATCCTCTCTTGTGGCATCAAACACTTCTAAACATACAACCACATCTACTGGATTCGATTGTACTCTTAAGTATCTCCCATGAGAGAACACTTAGCATTAAAGTGCATACTAGAGTAGCTAGATCGATTATGAACATATACTAAACCCTAAAATTAGATCCCATCATCGACCACCACTTAGTGGTCTAAAAGATCTACTCTAAAACAGAAGAGAATAAGTGAAAAGAAGAACTTTTATTAGAACTGAAAATGGTGGCTACAAAAGTTGTAGAGAAAGTCCTGAGTTTACAAGTGTTTATATAGTCCTAGGGTTAAGGAAATATTCTAAGAATATCCAAAAAATATACTAAGGACATTCCCAGCATATTCCCTTTCGTCCATATCTTGTTTCTGGAAGCTTAAAACTCGAGATGACAAGTTGCCCGAATCACGTCATGACACGTCAGAAATATTTCCAGATTTTTCGGACGTCAGAATCGATCCTGATTGGTCGACTCGCTGGGTCGATTCTGAGCTTCCTCCACCTACTGGTCGATGCACTGCTTCGTGATTTCTCTCGAAAAATCTATGGGCTTCAATATCGACCCCTACTGCTCGATCCTCTAGGTCGATATTGAGCTCTTCGGTTTCCTAAAATCCTTCTCTGAATGTGTATGAGCCAAGTGTTGGTGCCAACTCTCCCATTGGTTCTAATTAGCTCCAGAAACAATCTAGATGTAAAGTTTTAGCTCCAAGTACCTATAAACATATAAACACAAGAAAACACACTAGATCTACAACAAATGTTAGTTAAAAGGCATGAAACCAACATATTATTATGCATAAAACATGCAAAATATGGTGTTATCAACTCTCCCACACTTATCCTTTGCTTGTCCTCAAACAAACAAAAGCTAAATATAGTGAAGCTATTTTATTGAAAGTAGTAAAGATAAAAAGAGTGAACTCGTACCTTGTGACATTGTTGTGTTAGATGCTTTTCGTCTTTGTGGAAGCGGGATGATTCTTACCGTACTCCATGTACTTCACCATAAGCATAGCAACGCACCTTAGTTCAAACAACTCTTCCTTCGATCCTTGACTCCTCGTTGTCAACTTCTCTTCTTATTCTAAGCGTGAGTTCTCAACTTGGGAATATCGATTAAAAGACGTGAACACTTACTCTTTCGGATTTGTGTAAGCTCAAGACTGCCTTGGTACATTTCTTTTCCTCTCCCTTTTCTCACTTCAAGGTCAATTGATATTTTCCTACTTTATCATTTTTTTTATCAATCGCGTTTTCTTTTCATTTCTTGGACAGGTTTCCATGAGACGCGAACATTAAAAGTGCTAGCTTCCAATGCCCGGTTCACTTCTTTCTTACCTATATCCTTTTCTTTTCTTTCTTTTCTTTTCTTTTTCTTATTGAAGGGAAGGAAGAGGAGAAATATACTCACATAGACGAGTCTTGCAGGGTCTCATAGAGGTATCACATCTTATGCATCTCAAGCCCCAAATCGAGAAATTAAAAGTTCATTACGGTGAGCATTCAACTCCAATTCGCCAAAGTTTTAGAAGGGATGGTCCTTTTGGGGTTTGTTGATCCACTCATGAGTTTTCCACGATTCCTAGTAAAAATCAAACACTTTCCAACAAAGCATCCAAACATTAACACAAATAACATAATTAACAAGTTTTATTGCTACCTCATTGAAAACCTTTCCATATGTTATTGAATTTATGAATGAGAAAATAGTGTAACAATCTCTCAAAATGCGAAAAACTTGCGGTAAAACTCACATCATAAGATGTCAACAAAAAAAATTACCTCAGCTGATCGCAAGACTTCCCCCCACACTTATTTCACAACGTCCTCGTTATGATGTAAGAGTAAAGGGGGAAAACAAGAGAAAAATTTACCATAATTCTCTTATTCGGTTTGTGGGTTTGCAGCTCCCACATTGTCAAGTCTTTGTTTTGTTTTTATTTTTTTTATGGTAAAAAACACCTGAAAATTAAAACACAAAAATAAAAAACAAGAAAAACACAAAAATACGAAAAATCAAAACTAAAAACGTTTTTGTTTTTTTTTTTGGTTTGAAAATCTTATGAATGAAACAAAAACAAAATAAAAAATATGAAAAATATTGAAAATTAAAAGCGTATGTATAAGGGATAGATTGCTTTTTTAACATCGTGTGCTCGACCTTACCTAAGAATTCGGATCCTGAATCCTCAAAGGTGTGAGATGCAAAAGACATGTGCGCCGTCTTTTCAAATCTCAAGTTGACAAGTCCTGATTTTGTTTTTTTTTTTGGTGGTGAAGAACACTTGAAAAGCAAGAAACAAAAACCAAAAAAAAAAAAAAAACCAAAAACTAGAGAATAAAAACAAAAGTTAGGTGCTTATTTAACGTCGTGAGCTTGACGGCCTTATTGGATAGTTAGATGATTTTGGAGATGATGGCCGAGTGGATGCCAGATAGTTCCTCGAATTGATCACTTTGGAGTCGGTATGGTGAATGGATTTCTCCCCAGCAAGAGTGTAGTCATCGTTAATGGTCTCTTCACCAAAAGATTCCCTCCTTGAGTGGGATCGTGGTGCCAAGGTAGCATTCTCATTATTTGCAGAACGGGTTTTGGTCATGATTAGTCGATACCCGTGCCTGATGCTACGACCATCCATTGTTGAGGGGCGATGGGGAGGTCGAGTGCTCAAGGCAGCAGCAATATCGATGTAGTTAGACCGATGGAGATGTCTAACTGGTCTCGAATCGACCAGGATACGTCGATGCATCTGTCCGGTGCTCAATTTAGGCAGTGCATCGACCATGATGGGTCGATGTGATGGATCGATGGGAAGGGCATCGACCCTGATTGGTCGATGTTCTTGTCCGGGACTTCTTTCTAAAAATTCGTAATCCACAATATCGACCGTGATTGGTCGATTCAGTTGTCTGATTCTCTCCTCTGACGAATTTGCTGATGTGTTCTCCTCCAATCTCATCTCCCACTGATTAGCAAACTGATCCAGGTGATCAGTAATGATCGTCAGAACGACCTTTGGTTGGTGTGCAGCCGCCCGACGTGCATCACCATTTTGAGTAGCATCCCCGTTAGGGTGTAGGATGCTCTCAAGCTCAACAGCAGATACTTCGTTTCATAGCTGCTCCATTCTATCTCTTTTCTTCCCTTTTTTTGTTTTTTTATCTTTTATGGTGATCACGTGAAATTTTTAAAAATGAACAATTAGTAAATATAAACAAAAAGCTTAGTCTTAGATTCAGACCAAATCTCTATGGCTGTTGCGTCAATCCCCGGCAACGGCACCAAAAACTTGATAGGAGGTTTTACACCTCTTCACAGGTTTCACCCGAGTAATATCTCTCGAGAGTTTAACCCATAAAACCGCAAGTGCACGGTTAAATGCAACTGTAGTAATACAGGGTCAATCCACAGGGACTGAAAATAACACACAGAGAATACAAGGTTAAATCTAATCTAAGCGTAATCAGAGTTATGGGGGTTGGTTCCTAATCTAATATGCATAAAATAAACAAAGAAAACAAATAAACTAAACTACTAAAATAAATAAACTAAAATATTAAATAAAACCTAAACTAATATTTACAAGGAATTGGGTGACAGTCATATTTTAGGGTTTCTAGATCTAGCGTTTATGTTTTACCTAATGAGTTTGTATTTGTCATTCTAGGGATTTTCCATGTCTTGCTAGTCCACTCTCGTGGTATGCTAGACTCTATATTCAGACCGTGTTTGGTCGATTCTCTGGGTCGATTCTGAGCTTCCTCCACCTACTAGTCGATGCACTGCTTTGTGATTTCTCTCTGGAAATCTCTGGGCTTTAATATTGTTCCCCTACTGGTCGATCCTCTGGGTCGATATTGAGCTCTTCGGTTTCCTAAAATCCTTCTCCGAATGTGTATGAGCCAAGTGTTGGTGCCAACTCTCCCATTGGTTCTAATTAGTTCCAGAAACACTCTAGATGTAAAGTTTTAGCTCCAAGTACCTAGAAACATATAAACACAAGAAAACACACTAGATCTACAACAAATGTTATTTAAAAGACATGAAACCAACATATGATTATGCATAAAAACATGCAAAATATGGTGTTATCACTCATGCACATTCGGGGAAGGATTTTAGGAAGCCAGAAGAGCTTATCGACCTATCGACTGTGAGATTGAGGCAGGAATCAGAGAAATCATGAACCTTGATCGGGAAGAGGCTCGAATTGACTGCGAGATCGACCCGGTCGGGTCGAAAAAAGGGATCTTTATTATGTGCATCGAGGCGAGGGCTGATCATGTTTTGGTTGGAGACTTTGGGGAGATTAAACTCGAGTTTTTAGCAGCTAAACAACCCTAGACCTATATAAACTCATGTAAACACTTTAGAAAAAGAGAGCCCCCATAGAGATCTCTTATCTCACACATTTTTACCCTAATAAAGTTCAAAGGATTTACTTCTTCTCTATATTATGTTTATACTTTTACTTTGATTGTTGTTGCTTTAGATTAGTTTACTTTCTAGTTATGTTTACTGCTTTATGAATCAGATCTTGTCTCTGTAACCCAATAGAGACAAGATTTTAGATCTTTTATATCACCTGGGGTGGTGGTCAATGATGGGATCTATGTTTTATGATTCATTATTGCGCTTAATCAATCTAGCTACTCTAGTATGCACTCTATGCTAAGTATTCTCTTATGGGAGATACTTAAGGGCACAACTGAATCTAGTAGGTGTGGTTGTCTATTTAGAAGCGTTTGATACCATGAGAGTGGATAGAACCTTCAGATCTGCGTACTAGAGAGTTATAGTTAGTATTGAATTTGTTGTTTGGTAGGATTAATTATAGATCTAGTTTTGGCCAAGTTAGATTGAATATTTTAGAAGTATTTCGCCACGAGAGTGGGTTATGCTTTAGAAACAAACCTACCTTTCACTTTGTATTCTTGAGGCGAGAGTATTCGATGATGGGATTTTACAAATGCATATCCAGTTTATCACGAGAGTGGATCTGGATATAAGTCTAGCATACCACGAGTGGACTAGCAAATATGAAATTCCCTAGAGTGACAAATATAAATTATTTAGATAAAATATGAATTCTAGACTTAGGTCTTCTGAATTATAACCATCACCCAACCATGTGTAAATATTAGTTTAGGTTTTATTTAATATTTTAGTTTATTTAATTTATGTTATTTAATTTATATTTAGTTTAGCTTAATTAATTGCTTAATTTATTTTATACTTTTATTTATTTATGCACATTAGCTTAGGAACCACAACCCCCATGTTTATATTATGCTTAGATTAAATTTAGACTTGTCTTCTTTGTGCGTTATTCTCAGTCTCTGTGGGTCGACCCCGTATTACTACAATTGCATTTAACTGTGCACTTGCGGTTTTATGGGTTAAACTCTCGAGATTGCTTCTTGGCTGAAACTTGTGAAGAGATGTAACAAATCTCCTATTAATGGGTTCTACTCATAGGATGTAATTTATGTTCGTTTGTTCTTAACCGATCTAGTTACTCTATATTCAATCTAAATGCTAAGCTGAAAGCCCTATGAGTATGCTTAAGGTTATAATCGAAGGATTATACAAATAGAAGTTCTTAGCGCCACGAAAGTGGGTTAAAACTTCGGATCTGAATATTAGATAATATTAGCTATGATCGAGTTTGTTGTTTGATTGAGTAGCTCAGTGCTTGCCTAGTTGTGACCAAGCTAGGTATTGATCTTAGAAAAACTTTATCACGAAGGTGATATCGTGTTCTAGGAATAGATCTGTCATTCACTCTTCGTCTTAGACACACTTCTAACGCAAGCTAAACACTTGGTTAATCAATGATGGGATTCATCTAATGCGTGAAGGTCGCCACGACAGTGGGTCTTACACAATGTCTAGTTTACCGCGAAAGTATCGGGTGAAATCTGACAAGGGAAGTAACATAGGTGAAAAAACATTCACCGCTTCTCGAATTAAAAATCTCGATATCCCGTCTTTGTCACTCTCTCCTCGCACATGATATTAGTACTTGATCCAGAGTCACATATAGTATCATCGAACTCAAAACCTTGGATAGAACATGATATTTTGTATTGTTCCCGGTGTTCTCTCTTGAAAAGTATTCTAACCGGTTCTTTAATTATAAATGATGTTGTCTCTGGCATGCAACTAACCAACTTTTTCCTTGGTGATTGGGTCGGTGAATGAACTTGCTCTCCTTTTATCGTGTTGAACATGCCCTCTAAAAAATGTATAGCTCGAGGGATTTCCTTATTCTTCAAATATTGGGAGAGGTGTTACCACGTGATTGTCCGTGTTGGTGATGATGTTGCAGCTTCTATTCGGTTAATAATCATGTCATATGCCTCCAAGAAAGTCGTTATGTGTACGTTTCAGACAAGTGTGAGTGGTCTCGACAGTCCACAGATGTGTATCGATCTCTTCTACTCGATGTGAATGTCTGGTGGTCACTCCTAGAAAGGCATCGAACTCGCCTGGTCCATGTGGAGGCTCCAGGAACAGCATCGACCGCTCTTGTTCGATGCTTGTGTCGATGTCTTCCGTCGTCAGCTTGGAATCGACCCCTCCGAGTCGATGTGTATGCTCGATGGATCTTTCTGGAATCACATTGACCTCCTCTGTTCGATGGGGATGTCCGATGGGTAGAGTATGGACCTGGTATGGTCGATGCATCTGCTCGATGGGCTCCGTAGGAAATATTACTGAAACGTTTTCCTCCAACTGCTTACTACTCCTCAATGTCATGACGTGCATATACTCCTTAGGGTTCACCCCGGGTTTACCGGGAAGCATACCTTGACTACCTTATTCCTCATAATCTTTTTTTCGAGAATAATTGCACTAGATTTTTTTTTTGGAATAAAAGTATAAAACCACATATTTTAGGCTTTGAAAAAAATTTATTTGGTTTTTCAATATACGTGTCGTAAAAAAAATCAATCTTTTTTATTGGAATTTTACTTAAAACAGATTGATAATCCTATACATATATACATAATTTTCGTGTAGATCCTAGAAATAAAAAAAAAATCATTAATTTTAATTGGAATTTTACATTAAACAAATTGATAAATCCTATTCATATATACATGATTGTCATGTATATCCTAGAAAATAGGAAAATTTTCATTATTTTTTAATTAAAATTTTAATGAAAACAAATTGATAAATCCTATAGATATATACATGACTTACTTAAAAATATAAAGATTTTTTGTCATCTATATTTATTTTATTTAAGTTTGAAATGGTGTTTTTGCATTTTTAGTATTTTAATTTATTATTTGTTTTAGTTAAATGATTTTTTTTTTTACTTATTAATGTATAGACAAAATATTAATATATGATAGACACTATTATTCACCAATTGTTTTTATATTTTAAAAATCGATCGTGTTCTGTCATTTTATTTTATACTCATAAATAAACTTATAAATTTCAGATACGCAAAAAGCTATCTACAAAATTAGCTTAATTCTACAGAAAAATCTATAGAAAATCACAAATCTAAGAACTAACAAAAGGTGCGGAAAATCTAAAGAAAATCACAAATCATATGCACCAATCGAATTAGTACCACAAACGCAGAGAGTGTAAAAAGATTTGGATGTCCTAATACAAACGAGAACCAACATAAAAGGAGTGGACAAACAAGCAGCAGCACATTGTACAAGGAGCCTCTGTGTTTGATACAAGTGGAGAAGCTGGAAATTTGCAATGCAGAGATTATGAGGAGCTAGATGCATATGCTTCTAGCGGAATTACTAGCTGAGTCTGGCTCAATCCGACTCTGTCCTTGCATTAGGCCAGACTGTTTTGATAATCGAGATATTCTGAAAATGGGAACACGGAGTGAAATTTAGCCGGCGAGCAGTGAGATGAGAAACAAGTATCACAGAAACATTATCAATGGCAATGCATTTTCTGATTACTAAAGATTGCAAGGTTGTCATATCATCATACCGATAATTCCAATGCCAAAGCCACAAGACTCTGGGATCTGCAATAGTTATCGTTGGAAGCATATATTTCTAGCTATGACACAGCATCTCCCCCATTCCATGTCCATATTGTCAGCCCCAAAATCTGAGTACGTGGCTATCATCAACATGTCAAATGCTCTTATTATTTTAAGAGGTGGATATTGGAGGTGAAGATGGCCGTTTGAGAGAAAAGTACAGGCAAAGCATAGAGATTCAAGAAACCAGGAGAAGTAAGCATCATATATGAAAAACAAAGGTTATATGACACAACTAGATGAGATGAGGCATATACGCATTATAAAAGCAAAAGACTTGTCTGATATTATACTCAGATCATAAAAAGCACCCAAATTTTAACAACAATCCCAAGAACAGTAGCTACCAGAGCGGAATCTATAGTCGATAGTAGATAAGTTTATATGAATATATCAGGCTGTGCTAGGGGAACATTTACAACCTTCCTTATGGCTGACGCTTAGGTCTCCTCCACCCTCTAAGTTAATGAGTGTATCAGCCAGTGCGAAGGCAACATTGAAACCTTTCTTTTCCAAAGCTTTACGTAAACGGCAAAAGTTGGGGTCTTGTTCCATCTTTTTGTTTTTTGAGAGTATCAGCAAATTTGATGGTTCATCCACTAAATTTGCCCAAGAAAGCATGTCCACTAACATCATGTTAAGTCTCGCACCTCCACCCCCTGGAATGATATAATATATCAACGGAGATGTTGATTACAAACAAATATATATACAAAGAAAAAGAGGGTTTTGAGTAAAGGAGTTCACCTTCAAAGATTGAAATTCCGCCTTCGCCATAATAAATTATCAATTCCTCCGAAACCGTATCCTCATTAGCGTAAGCCCAGATGGTCAAGTACCCATGATAACCCTCAGCCTTAATCTTTGATTTGATTTTACCTGAAATCGAATAAGGATCGAGACTTTTAGAGTTTGGGAAATCCTCCATGTCCAATACGACCCGTATATCTCCACGTGTCAAATCTGCGAGGTTTCATAAAACGGAGAACAAATCAACATTTACCAAACCTCAGATCGTAAAATACATTAAATTAGATCGATCAGATGAAATTTAATCCAGATTGAAGACAACATTTACAACGACAGATATCAGATGAGATCTTATCGAGAAGTAGACAAACAATTTCTAGCAAGGGATAGATCTTACAGTTGGTTTCTTTGGTCGGCTCGGGGAAAATCCTGAACATTGTTTCGACGGAGTAATCGACAAAATAAGAGAAAATAAGGTGAATTAGGGTTAGATTTAAAGCTGTCAATTGGGCCAAGCCCAGTTCGTAAGTTTTCAGACGGTTAGAATTTTGACTCAATGTTACAATGTGCAGAGACCAAACTGCCCCAATATAAATTTTATTATTTTATAATCACATAATCGTAAACTGCCCCATTTGTGTAATTTTCATCCTGCTGATATTAACAAGGAAGTATAGTGGGATACTATATCTGCATTAGTGAAACATCTTGAGACTTTATAGTCTCATAAAACTCTTCAGATCATCATCAACAAGAGAGCAATATGAGAATTGGAAACCAACCTCATTTCTAATAATTTCGAATAAACATTATATCAAACTATGGTTGTACCAAGTACCAACCAAAAGTTTCGAAGCAAATAGACGCACATCGACCCGTCTTCCGACAAATGGCGAGGATAAGTACAAATCTCGAGCTTTATTCCAGGCGAACACCCACACAAAGGGCTACACACCAACCATCTCCTCCATCACCAGCGTCTACCACCAGTTAACGTCGAGCTCACGACGTTAAAAAAAGCAATCTATTCCTTGTACATACGTTTTTTATTTTCAATTTTTTGTATTGATTTTGCTTTTTCTTTTTTCTATTTCATTCTTAAGATTTTCTCATATTAAAAAAAAAATGTTTTTAATTTTGGTTTTTCGTGTTTTAGTATTTTTCTCCGTTTTTCTTTTTGTGTTTTAATGTTCAGGTGTTATTCACCATAAAAAAAAAAAAAAAAATCAGGACTTGCACACGTGGCAGCTGCCAACCCACATCCCGAATAAAAGAATTATGGTAAATTTTTCCCTTGTTTTTCCCCTTTACGTCTTACATCACAATGAGGGTTGTAGTGGAGTATCTAAGTCTCTTTTCCTTGACATCTTTTGATGTAAGTTTTACCGTAAGTTTTTTGCTTTTTGAGAGATTGTTACACTATATTCCTCGTTCATAAGTTCAATAACATATGAAAAAGTTTTTAATGAGGTAGCGATAGAACTTGTTAATTGTGTTATTTATGTTAATGTTTGGATGCTTTGTTGGATAATGTGTGATTTTTACCAGAAAACGTGGAAACCCCATGAATGGATCAACAAACCCCAAAAAGATCATTCCTTCTAAGACTTGGGCAAATCGGAGTTGACTTCTCACCATAATGGATTTTTAACTTCTCGATTTGGGGCTTGAGATGCATAAGATGTGATACCTCTATATTTCCCCTTTTCCTTCCCTTCAATAAAAAAAAAAAAGAAAAGAAAAGGATACTGGTAAGAAAGAAGTGAACCGGGCATTAGAAGTTACCACTTTTGATGTTCGCGTCTCATGGAAACCTATCCAAGAAAAGAAAAGTAAAGAAAAAAAAAAGCGATTGATAGAAAAAATAAAATGATACCCTAGAAAAGTAGGAAAAAATCAATCGACCTTGAAGTGAAAAATGGAGAGAAAATGAAAGGTACCAAGACATCACCTTTTTTTTTTTTGTGAAATGTAAGAGTTACGAGTGATTGGATAGGAAAACTTTTGAAAGAGGTAATCAGTAGATTTAGAAGTATATATTCTTCTCTGAGAAAGAAAAATTAGACAAATAGATAACTACTTAAAGATTGAATGATTCATTATGTTTCTGTTCAAGACTAGACAATATGAATTATGTCAAGAAAGGTTATGTCTCTCTAACTAAGCACGGGCATCAAGACTTGTTACCCGCCGGACTAGCTAGACTCGCCCCGGACTCGTCCCGTAAAAGCGGGTACTCACCTCGTATCAAGCCGAGTCCAAGTATTGTTTTTAAAATACTTGCAAGTCCAAGTCCAAGTCCAAATCCGAAATTTTTTTCCACTACTTGCCCCGTTACCCGTCTTGAAACTCATTATCCGCCTCGTTATTTGTTACCCGCTAAAGAAATACCTGTTACCCGCTAAAATTTACCCGTTATCCATAAATAATACTCGTTACCCGTAAAATATACTAGTTATCCACTAAATACACTCGTTACCCGTCCAAAAAATACTCGTTATCCATAAAAAGTACTCGTTATCCGCAAAAAAATACTCGTTACTCGCAAAATTACTCGTTACCTGCGGGTCCAAGTAGCGGGGCAAGTACCTTGCAAATACCTTGCAAGTAATAGATTTTGGAACGGGTACCCGTTTGGGCGGATACCTATTTTGGCCGAGTCCTAATCCAAGTCCAAAAATTGTATTACTCGCACGGGGCGGGTCCAAGTCCAAGTAACAAGTATCAAGGCAAATAACCCGGAAAAAATGGGTAACAAGTATCAAGACAAATAACCCGCAAGTTTCTAAATTTTGGGCGGATATTTGTTTGGACGGGAACTTGTTTGGGCAAGTACGAGTACAAGACCGCCAAATGCATTGCTTGCGGATACAAGTACAAGTATCAAGGCAGCCAAAAGTATTCTCCTTGTTCCCAGAGTTACCTGTTTGCATTATCCAACTTTTCAGTTTCAAAGGTTGGATTAAGAGACTCCCAAGACGTGGATTTTTCCTGAAACGACTCGGCGAAAGAATTGCATCTTGGCTCCGACCCTAGTCGGGTATTAAATTTACTTGGTCTGGGTTCTTTTATTTTCTCGAGTTGGGTCGTTATCCATAGGAATTTCGTTAATTAAAAGTTTCTTCGGATATCCCTATATATTAATCCCCTATATATTATTTGGGAAGTAAACTTATAAATAAAAATTAAAAGTTAAAAATATTTACATCAATTTGTCATTACACCAAATAACAAACTTTAATATCTCATTAAGGATATTTTAAACATTAGTTATTATGTAATCATTTAATTAAAATCAAATATTTATGGTAACTAATTAATATCAAATATTTATGGTAACTACTTAAAATCTTATATTTATGGTAACTAATTGAAATCATATATTTATGGATACAAAAACACATATTTATAGAAGATATTATATATAATATTTTATATTTATGAAAAAGTTCCATAAAATCTTTGCTAATATATTGTCCAAAATTTTGATAATATATATATATATATATATATTTATATTTAGCATTTATTTTATTAATTTATAATATCGAATTTTGAAAAAAAAATCAACTCATGCAACATAGCACGTGACATTTCTAGTCCTCTATATATTATTTAGGAAGTACACTTATAAATAAACATTAAAAATTGTAAATATTTACATCAAATTATCATTACGTCGAAAAACAAATTTTAATCTCATATTTTAATCATTAGTTATTATGACTAACTAAAATTAAATATTTATGGTGACTAATTAAAATCAAATATTTATGGTAACTAATTAAAATCCTATTTTTATGGTAAATAATTAAAATCCTTTATTTATGGATACAATAAATCCATATTTATAAGAGATATTATATATAATATTTATATTTATGAAAAAAAGTTCATAACATTTTTACTAATATATTTTCCAAAATTTTGATAATATCTCTATATATATATAGTTTGCATTGATCTTATTAATTTATAATCTATAAAAAAATATAATATTGAATCATTAAAAAAAATCAACTCGTGCAGTAGCACGGGATACTACTAGTTTAGAATCATTTTGATAAAATAACCTTGTGTTTATGTGGAATATTACAATCATACTATGCTTACTTGTCAACATCTCATTAACGTTCAAAAAATATATAAAATTGTTTCGTTTAATAGAAAAATCACATTGTATTGTTATACATTATACATTATTTGACATATTTAGATTACTCAATTTTTAAAAATAATTAATTACACCTTTTTAGGTAACATATATATATATATATGTGGTATAACTAAACATTATTATTACTAATTTTATAAGAAAGGGTTACAATTCAAAAAATATAATAACATTTGTAACTATCAAAAAGATTTAAATATTTATTTAAAATATAAAAATGTAATTCATAAAAAAAAATTAAAAACATTTAAAAATATATATAATAAAGTTTATAAAAAAAGATATAATAACATTTATAACAATCATAGAAAATACACTCCATTCAAAATTTAAATTGAAAAATGTATTCTCATTTCAGCCGTACAGTATAATTGTGGTACACCTAGTACAACTAGGGTACCACTTCTGCCAGTTGTACCTGGTATTACTAGTATTAATAGTATTTGTAGTACTTGTAAGTACAAGTACTAGTAATATCAATTGTACCGCGCTTCTCTTCACTCGAACCCAGGACGCGCACCACAATAAAAGCAGGTCTGAACCATCTGAGTTGTTGTGTTTTGTTAGTATAACTCTAAACTAAAACTATATAAAAGAATTTCAAACTTCATTAAAGGTAAAATAGTAATTCTGTTATTTTTAATTTTTTTTTAAAAAGGTAGGTTATGTAAAAAATTTGTCATTAGGTTTAATGTCATCTCAGCATTTGATCATATTCAAAGGGAAATGATTTGAAGACCTAAAATCATGTAATGTTATTTCCTAGTTTTAGGGCTTTTTTAATAGATTATTTTTTCATTTTAAAAAAAAGGGATACACTCGTTTCTTTCTTTGCGGGGCTAAGGTCATGTTGTTTTCCTCCGAAGAGAATAACTCCCCTCCCAAACCCACTCGAACCGGTCATCTCCAGCATCCTATAAGGAGTTGTCAAGAAGATGATACCACCAGCCTAAACATCACTTGTTTTATTTTCTATTTTTTTTTTTTTTTTGAAAGTTTACTTTAGATTATCTCTAAGATTCCGTGTTTTATGGGTTCGTTCTTCTATTAAGAAATTTTTATGGTGATTTGGTTGACGACATATATTGGTAATTGATGTTTAATTCGTGTTTTCTTTTCTGGGTTTTGTTTAAAATTGTAAATTTGTTGTTTGGCTGCTTTATGATCTCCATTCTGTTGGAAAATGTTCTGCAGTATTTTATATGGTCTTTGTCCCTTTGTAACAGTAGCAAAGAGCTGGATAGAAATCGGTTTTGCTGGTCGGGCGAATTAATATGATGCTGATTATTAATTGACCCAAAAAAAAAGCAAAAATCGCTTTTGTTTTCCAGTTGCTGGTATTATCCTTGTCCGTTTCCTGGATGAGAAGAAGTGATGAAGTTGTATATTTAGCATTAGATCATGACATCATGAACCCTTGATCGTTTTACTTTTGATTGATGTGATCATGATAGCTGTTGATGAAGTTGTGGAGTATTAACTCTGAGATTTCTCAAAACAGGTCAAAGACTTCAACTCAATCTGAGGCTTTGACCTCAACTCACAAAAGAGAAACTCTTTCTCAAACAGAGGTCCCAATAAGGAAGTTGCTGCGAAGCTCACTTCAAGACCGTTGCAAGCCGCTAATCCCAAGACTGTATGCCATACAAAAGCAAGATATTTACAGTCAAAGATTCCTCTAAGCAATGCTTTTGAAATCTTATTTTGTTGTTAAGCAAAACCCTAATCATTTGTCTATATAAGCAAATGTATGCTTTGTAAAAAAGCAAGCTTTATGAGAATGAAAATGGCTTTGTTTATGTTTTGAGTTTCTCTTTGTTTTGCTTAAAGTTACATGGTATCATACATGGTATCAGAGCCATGGCCGCAGAAACTTTTCCTTCTCTAAGCATCACGCAATGCGTCACTCTGAAGCTCACTCAAAAGAATTACCTTTTATGGAAAACCCAATTTGAATCCTTCTTGTCTGGTCAAATGCTCCTTGGTTACGTGATTGGAGCTCCTCAAAGACCACCACTGACAATCACAACCATAAATGGTGATGTGGTTACAGAGACCAACAATCCAGCTTACACCACTTGGTACAGATCCAACCAGATGGTTCGTGCTTGGCCCCTAGGTTCTCTTACTGAAGATATTCTCGGTGAGGTATATCATCTTCCCACCTCTCATGATGTCTGGTGTGCTTTAGCAAAATACTTCATTAGGGTTTCCGCATCTCGTTTGTTTTAGCTTCAAAGGAAGCTTCAGAATCTTACAAAACATAACCTATCTATGACAAAATATTTGAGGGAATATAAAGGAATCTATGATACTTTAAGTTCTATGGGCCATGGATTAAGCAAAGATTATGAATCTATCACTATTGTTATTAAAGTGCTATGAACTCTTACCCTGGTCATATGAAGATGTCGTGTCTCAGCTTAGTGATTTTGACAATAAGCTTCAGTTTTATGCAACCGCGGCTGTGAATGTTTCTCCTCGTCTTGCTTTTGCTGCAGAAGATAGAAATGCTTTTCAGGGTATTCTAATAGAGGAAGAAGCAACTACTTCAACAGAGATTTTGGTTCTCGTAGAAGAGGTTTTGGCTACTCCACTCGTGGCAGAGGTTTTGATACCTTTTCACAGGTTTCACCCGAGAAGTGAATATCGAGAGTTTAACCCATAAAACCACAAGTGCACAATTAAATGCAATTGTAGTAATATGGGGTCGATCCACAGGGACTGAGAATAACACACAAATAATATAAGTCTAAATCTAATCTAAGCATAATAAAAACATGGGGGTTGGTTCCTAATATAACATGCATGAAATAAATAAAACAATTAATTTAACTAAACTAAGCATAAATTAAATAACATAAATAAATCGTAAAAATAAATAAAGTAAATAAATTGCACAAATAAATATTTACAGAGAATTGGGTGACAGTCAGATTTTAGGGATTCTAGATCTAGGATTTATGTTTTTACCTAATGGGTTTATGTTTGTCATTCTAGGGATTTTTCATGTTTTGCTAGTCTACTCTCGCGGCATGCTAGTCTCTATATTCAAACTCACTCTCGTGGCGAATGAACATGCATTTCATATAATCCCATCTACTAAGTATTCCTAGACTTTTGGAAGAGGCACACAAAGTGAATGATAGATCTGTTTCCCAAATACAGCCCACTCTCGTGGCGAAGCAATCCTAAGATCTTAATCTAACTTGATCAGGGCTAAATCAATGTTTACTCTATTAAACAACTAACTCGACCATAGCTAATACTCCCAACTATACAGATATGAGATCTCTACCCACACTCATGGCGCAGGGAATCTCTAATAGCATAACCATACCTACTGGATTCAGTTATACACTTAAGCATCTCTCATAAGAGAATACTTAGCATTAAGATGCATAGAAAGGTAGCTAGATCGATTAAGAGCAAACAAATATATATTAAACCCTAAAAATAGATCTCATCATCAACCACTACCCTAGTGGTCTAAAAGATTTACTCTAAAACAGAAGAAAAAAAGTAAAAAGAAGAACTCTTTATTAGATCTGAAAAGAAGGCTACAAAAGTCTATAAATTAGGTATGAAAAGAAGGAGAAAAAAAGTCTCTCTTCTAATGAGTTTACAAGTGTTTATATAATACTAGGGTTACAAGAATATTCTAAAATATCTAAAGAATAAACTAAGAACATTCCAAGCATATTCCATTTCGTCCATATCTTGTTTCTGGAATCTCAAAACTCGAGATTACAAGAGATGACAAGGTTGCACAAATCAAATCTTGCCACATAGGAATCTGCCCAGATTTTGCGGATCGATATCGACCATGATGGGTCGATATCATGGGTCGATATTGACTATTTTTCTTCGACAGATTGATTCTTCCTCTGAGAAAATTTTCGGAGATTTTTGGGACTCAATATCGACCCTGATTGGTCGATATTGGGGTCGATATCAGGCTTCTTCGTTTTCCTAAAATCCTTCTCCGAATGTACATGATCTAGGCAATGCCACCAGTCTTCCCGTAAGCTCCAATAAGCTCCAAAAACATCCCTAATAATCATGTTTAGCTTTAAGTACCTAGAAATACATAAACAAAAGAAAACACACTAAAGCTACACCAAATGTTATTTAAAAGGAATGAAACTAACTTATTATTATGCATAACAACATGTAAAATATGGCGTTATCAACTCCCCCCACACTTATCCTTTGCTTGTCCTCAAGTAAACAAAAGCTAAAAATGGTGAAATTATTTTATTGAAAGCAATAAAGATAAAGAGAGTGAAGTCGTACCTTATGACATTGTTGTGTTAGATACTTTTCGTCTTTGTGGAAGTAGAATGATTCTTACCGTACTCTATGTACTTCACCATAAGCATAGCAACGCACCTTAGTTCAAATCATTCCTCTTTCAATCCTTGGCTCCTCATTGTCAACTTCTCTTTTTATTCTAGGTGTGAGTTCTCAACTTGGGAATATCGATCAAAAGACGCGAACACTTACTCTTTTGAATTTCTGTAAGCTCAAGACCGTCTTGGTACCTTTCCTTTCCTCTCCCTTTTCTCACTTCAAGATCGATTGATTTTTTTCTACTTTTCTAGGATATCATTTTATTTTTTCTATCAATCACCTTTTCTTTTTTTGGACAGGTTTCCATGAGACGCGAACATTAAAAGTGGTAGCTTCCAATGCCCGGTTCACTTCTTTCTTACCTATATCCTTTTCTTTTTCTTTGTTTTCTTTTCTTTTTCTTATTGAAGGGAAGGAAGAGGAGAAATATACTCACATAGAAGAGTCTTGCAGGGTTATCACATCTTATGCATCTCAAGCCCCAAATCGAGAATTAAAAGTTCATTACGGTGAGAAGTCAACTCCGATTTGCCAAAGTCTTAGAAGGGATGATCCTTTTGGAGTTTGTTGTGGGTTGGCAGCTCCCACGTGACAAGTCTTTGTTTTTTTTTTTTTTTTACGGTGAAAGACAAAAAGACAAACAAAGAAAACCAAAAGAAAAAAAAAACTACGAAAAACTGTAATAAAAATTTTTTTTTGACAAAAACTAGACCGAAATCGACCCTGATTGGCCGATTTTGGGTCCGATTTTTTTTTTTTTGCGAAGAACACCTGAAGAAAAAACAAAAAAAAACGAAAACGAAAAAATAGAAAAACCAAAAACTTGAAAACAAAAATCCTAAAAGAAGAATGTATGTACAAAGGTAAGGTGCTTATTTAACGTCGTGAACTCGACGAGCTCTTGGGATAGTTAGATGATTTTAGAGTTGATGGCTGAGTGGTTGCGCGATGGTTCCTCGAATCGATCACTTTGGAGTCTGTATGGTGAATGAATTTCTCCCCAGCAGGAGTGTAGTCATCGTTAATGGTCTCTTCACCAAGAGATTCTCTCCTTGAGTGCGATCGTGGCGTTAAGATAGAGTTCTCGATATTTCCATAATAGGGATCAATCATGATTGGCTGACACCTACGCCTGATATTATGACCATCCATCGTTGAGGGTCAATGAGAAGGTCCAGTGCTAGAGGCATAAGCGGTATCAGTCTGGTTAGATCGATGGAGGCGTCCAGCAAGTCTGAAATCGACCATAATAGGTCAATCTAGCCTTCTGGAGCCTTGTTCTGGACGAGAATCGACGTTGATTGGCCAATGTGAGGGGCTGATGGGCTGGGAATGGACCTTGACTGGCCGATGTGCCTGTCCGGGATTTCGTTCTGGAAATTTTGAATCATCAAAATCGACCGTGATATCCTCCAATCTCATCTCTCACTGATTAGCTTTGTCACCCAAAGAGAATGGGAATAGGTGTAGTGTCAAAGCGTCCTCTGAGATTCCGTTGATTTTTAATGTGCTACAAAGCTTGTCAAACTGATCCATGTGATCAGTAACGATCGTCAGAACGACATTTGGTTGATGTGCAGCCACCTGACGTGCATCACCACCTTGAGTAACAACCCTGTTAGGGTGAAAGATGATCTCAAGCTCAGCAACAGATACTTCTTTTCATAGCTGCTCCATTCGATCTATTCTCCTCTTCCTTCTTCTTTTTTTTTTTAATTTTTGGTGATCACCTGGAATTCAAAGAAAAATAAACAATTAATAAAATTAAAACCAAAAAAAGACTTAGTCTCAAATTCAGACCAAATCTCTGTGGCTATTTCTTCAATCCCTGGCAACGGCGCCAAAAACTTGATAGGAGGTTTTTATACCTCTTCACAGGTTTCACCCGAAAAGTGAATCTCGAGAGTTTAACCCATAAAATCGCAAGTGCACGGTTAAATGCAATTGTAGGGAAAAACGGCCAATTCCCACACAAATTTTGTTGTTTTGGCTAATTTATATATAGAACTTTGAGTCGTGCCTATAACTACATAAACTTTACTAAAATTTGAATTTCCTATACGAACTATACAAATTCGGCTAAAACCAACAAATAGGCAAACAATATTAATATTATGTTTAAAATATGCCACGTGGATGTCACATAGTCTAGGATGCCACGTGACATCCACGTGGAGACTCAATTTTTTTTTTGTATTGAGATAAAATATTATTTATCCTAATTCAGTCAGTGAATCCACAAACAACAGATTTGACGATATTTCAAGTTAGCAACACAAACAACAGATTTGGGATCTCTGCAGAAACCAAGACCATTTCCAGTGGAGTAAAATATATCCTTGCATCCTTAGGTTCCTCTGTAGAATATTATTTTTTTAAGTACAATATAGTGGTTAAGTTTCTTTTTTCTATATTAAGTATATATTTTTAGTTTTATTTATATTTATTTTGAGTTAGAATTATAAAATATATACGGCCACCTCTAATAAAAACAGAAAATTATTACATGACCAATATATTTTTTCATAGGAGGAGGAGCTTTCACAGACTAGTCCTGCAATAATTTTTTCTATTTTTATTAGAGGTGACCGTATATATTTTATAATTCTAACTCAAAATAAATATAAATATAACTAAAATATATACTTAATATATAAACAAAAAACTAAACCACTACATTGTAGTCGATAAATAATATTATACAGAAGGACCTAAGGGTGCGAGGATGAGCTGGAAAAGCCAAAGGAAGAAGCACCTAAAGGTGGAGCAAGATTGGGAGTGCGCACTATATTTTACGGAAGGAATAGTGTTCTACATAATGAATAGTATTCTACGGAAAGAATAGTATTTACATAATGATTCTACATAAGGAATAATATTTTGCTCAAGGAATAATGTTCTACACAATGAATAATATTCTAATGAAAGAATAGTTTTCACAGAGTTGGATCCATTTTACCCCACTGAAAATGGTCGTAGCCTCTGCAGAAATCTCAAATCTGTTGTTTGTGTTGCTAACTTAATCATTGTGAAATAGCTTCAAATATGTTGTTTGTGTATTCACTGACTGGATTAGGATTAGTTATATTTATCTCAGTTATAAAAAAAAAATTGAGTCTCCAAGTGGATGTCACGTGGCATTTTAGACTATGTGGTATCTAGGTGGATCCACATGGCATATTTTAAACATAATATTAATATTGTTTGCCAATTTGTTGGTTTTGGCCGAGTTTGTATAGTTCGTGTAGGAAATTCAAATTTTAGTAACGTTTATGTAGTTATATGCACGACTCAAAGTTCTGTGTATAAATTAGTCAAAGCAACAAACTTTGTGTGGGAATTCGCCGTTTTCCCACAATTGTAGTAATACAGGGCCGATCCACAGGGACTGAGAATAACACACAGAGAATACAAGTCTAAATTTAATCTAAGCATAATAAAAACATGGGGTTTGGTTCCTAACCAGACATGCATGAAATAAATAAAACAATTCATTAAACTAAACTAAGCATAAATTAAGTAACATAAATAAATGCGTAGAAATAAATAAAGTAAATAAATTGCACAAATAAATATTTACAGAGGATTGGGTGACAGTTAGATTTTAGGGATTCTAGATCTAGGATTTATGTTTTTACCTAATAGGTTTATGTTTGTCATTCTAGGGATTTTCCATGTCTTGCTAGTCTACTCTCGTGGTATGCTAGTCTCTATATTCAAACCCACTCTCGTGGCGAATGAACATGCAATTCATATAATTTCATCATCGAATACTAAGTATTCCTAAACTTTTGGAAAAGATACACAAAGTGAATGATAGATCTATTTCCAGAATACAGCCCACTCTCGTGGCGAAGCAATCCTAAGATCTTAATCTAACTTGATCAAGGCTAGATCAATGTTTACTCTATCAAACAACAAACTCAACCATAGCTAATACTCCCAACTATGCAGATCTGAGATCTATACCCACTCTCATGGCGCAGGGAATCTCTAATAGTATAACCACACCTAATGGATTCAGTTATACACTTAAGCATCTCTCATAAGAGAATATTTGGCATTAAGATGCATAGAAAGGTAGCTAGATCGATTAAGAGCAAACAAACATATATTAAACCCTAAAAATAGATCCCATCATCGACCACCATCCTAGTGGTCTAAAAGATCTACTCTAAAACAGAAAAAAAGAAGTAAAAAGAAGAACTCTTTATTAGATCTGAAAAGAAGGCTATAAAAGTCTAGAAATTAGGTATGAGAAGAAGGAGAAAAAAAGTCTCTCTAGTTTACAAGTGTGTATATAGTCCTAAGGTTACAAGAATATTCTAAAAATATCCAAAGAATAAACTAAGAACATTCCAAGCATATTCCATTTCGTCCATATCTTGTTTCTGGAAGCTCAATACTCGAGATGACAAGAGATCACAAGGTTGCACAAATCAAATCTTGCCACATAGGAATCTGCCCAGATTTTGCGGATCGATATCGACCCTGATGGGTCGATATCATGGGTCGATATTGACTCCTGTTCTTCGACAGATTGATTTTTTTTAGACGTTTTCCTGAGATTTTTGGGACTCAATATCGACCATGATTGGTTGATATTGGGGTCGATATCAGGCTTCTTCGATTTCCTGAAATCTTTCTCCGAATGTACATGATCTAGGCAATGCAACCAGTCCTCCTGTAAGCTCCAGTAAGCTCCAAAAACATCCGTAATCATCATGTTTACCTCCAATTACCTAGAAATACATAAACACAAGAAAACACACTAGATCTACACCAAATGTTAGTTAAAAGGCATGAAACTAACTTATTATTATGCGTAAAAACATGTAAAATATGGTGTTATCATATTTTCATCAGTAAATATATTCAAACTCCTTTCGTTCTTCTTGGGTTTGTCACATATGTGGAAGAAATGGTCACATTGCTCTACAATGTTGGAAAAAGTTTGATCATCCCATTCAGCATTCAGTCTTACCATAATGATGGTCTTAACTCTGCAATGACTGCAATCAAAGTGTCCGATGATGAGTTCAGGGATGGTAATGAATGGTTATCAGATTCAGGAGCTACATCTCATATCACAAGCTGCAAAACTAGGAACCATATTCCGGAAATGAAAATGTAATGGTAGGAAATGGAGATTTCTTGCTCATTATACACATTGGATACATTGCTCTTCTAACTCTGTCAGGTACGCTCCCTCTTAACAATGTGTTAGTATGTCCAGAGATTACAAAAATTCTTTTATCAGTGTCTAAGCTTACATGTGACTATTCATATAAGTTCTCATTTGATTGTGATGGGGTTATAATTAAGGACAAACAGGCACAACAGTTGCTTCCTCAGGGCAGAAGAAAAAGTGATGGATTATATCAGTTGAAGAATCAACAGTTTATGGTATTTTACTCCTCAAGCAACTAGTGGGGATGTTTGGCATAAGCGGTTGGACCATGCTAGTAATAAAGTTTTGCATTTTATATATCAACCAAATGCCATCTGCATCAATAAAGTGACTTCAAAGATCTGTGATTCTTGTCAACTTGGAAAGAGTTCTAAGCTTCTTTTCTCTGCATAAGATTATGTAGCTTGTAGACCTCTATAGAAAATATATTGTGATCTTTGGGGACCCTCTCTTATTTTAAAAATGCAAGGCTTTAAATATTATGTGAGCTTTATTGATAATTTCTCCAGATTTTATTAGTTCTATCCTCTTAAGCTCAAGTCATATTTTGTGTCAATTTTCAAAACATTTCAACAGCTTGTGGAAAATCAGTTTCAACAACATTTAGCCTCAATTATATACATATATAATTTATCAAAAAATATGTATTCAATTAAGTTTATTATTTTAGGTTATATCAAAATTATGTATATTTTAGTTGATGTTAAATAAAAATTTAAAATTTGATAAATATTTTTATTAAGATATTCAGTTGTTTTTACCTATTGGAAATCAGAATAATAATTTTAATGAAAAATTAATTTTGTTCTTTAAATGATTTATTCCAATAATATCATTATATATTTTTAAAAAAATTTTAAGTTAGATTCTAAACAATATTTTTAATATTATTAAGATGATATTTTTAAAAACAATCAAATATATAAACATTAAATAATTTTATTTAAGTAAAAATTTTAATTTCATATATGTATATAAATTTTATTTTTTCGTAAAATATGATAATATAATTGTGATGAAATAATTTTTAGTATGTAAATTAAAAAAAAAATTAATTTTTCTTAGTTAATGATAGTTAATATATTTACTTGTTTCTAGATTATACTTTTCTTTTTAATAAATTTATTTATTTAATTTTTTTTTTTAAAAGCTAAAAATAGATTTTGTGAAGATTTTATTGATTTAACTAAATAAACTAATTAAATTAAACTAAATGTTGATTTAATTTTCCAAAAATAAGATATTTATGTTGATTACGATTTTGTTTGGAAGATTTTAGGAAAGTTTTTAAATCGTAATCTAGATATAAAAATTGATGGTCATGATTTAATTAAATAATCACATAATAATAAATGATTAAAATACCATTAATGAGATATTTTAATTTGTTCTTATATGTAATGGCAATGTGATATAATTATTAACATTTTATAAAGTTTATTTATAAGGGTACTCCTCAAATAATATATAAAGGATTTGGTGTGTTGAGGAAAAATAAAAAAAAACTAGAGCTACCTCAAAGATTTCTCATGATCAGATATAGGGGTGGGCGTACGATTTTTCGGTTTGGATTCGGTTAGGCTTTTTTGGTTTACGGTTTTACGGTTTTACAAAAACTGAAACCATATGGAAACCATATGTAATTCGGTTTGGTTACAGTTTGGTTTTTTCGGTTTTATAAAAAATAAATCCATATAAAACCATATGTAATTCGGTTCGGTTTGGTTTTGGTTTGGTTCCAATTTTTAAGAGTATTCTATGATTTTACAAAAAAAAAAAAAAAAAGTTTGCTGCATAAAAATTAATCAAATATACGAAGAGTACCTTCATTTAAACCTCAAATAGAAATAATATAGATTTTTATACCTATATTTAAATCTAAAATAGAAATAATATTGATTTTTAGGGGAAGAAATGTAGATTTTTAGGGTTTTGTAGATTTTAGTATCGATTTTTTTTAATTCTTAATCTTTTGGTTTTAAATTACTAAAAGTCTAAGAGTTTAATAACTATAATTTTATTAACTTACAAGTCCAATAAATAAAAAATTTAAATATATTATTAAACACAGTATAATAAACTAAACAAATATAATTATTTTAAATTTTATTAAAAACCAAAATAACCATTCGGTTTTACGGTTTTAAACCAAACCAAACTTAAACCGAAAACTAAATAAAAATGACAACCAAATAGTTTTCTTGGACTAAACCATAACCAAACCAAACCACTTATTTCGGTTTAGTTCGGTTCGGTTTTTCGGTTTACGGTTTTTTTCCCACCCCTAATCAGATATGTAATATTATAGACGCGATTCGACAAAACAAAATCAAAAGCATTAATTAAGGAAGGGTGGCGAATTCCACAACCGATTGAGCTAACAAATTTTCAAATTTTATCTAATCTACATGGATCAACTTTTGGATATTCTTAGAGATTATTGTTTTTATGTACGTATAAATTCAAATACGGTTCTATCAAATAGTACTCGACTCGATTAATTTAATATAGAAAACATAAGAGCTTTGACAATAAGAAAAAAAAGAGCAACGTGTGGAACCATTAACAATCGAACATCTTTAATGGGATGCACGTCCTCTCTCAAATTTGTCCTCACGTATACATACGCTCAAAAACATTCAAGAACCAATGTTTAGGTTCGATCTGAGTTGCAGAAACAATATTTTCGATTTTAACAAACCATGGCAAGATCGCACAAGAGATCAGCCAAGTTGAGTCTAAGACGAGTCCGGATAAATTCACCTTCCATTAGGTTCAAACCGGACTCGAGTTCCATAGAGAGAGATCAAAGAATCGAGTTTCTACCCGAAAATGGTGATGATTCCGGATCCGGAGGAGAAGAAACCAAAGAAAAGAACAATGAAAGTGAAGAGGCTGAAGAGAAAGTAGAAGAAAGAGTCAAAGTTATAGTAGAAGACGAAGAAGAAGAAAAAGAACAAGATGGTGGCAAGAGCTTTAACAATCGAGGCGTAGAAGGAAAAACTGAGGCGGTGGCTGCTGTCGAAGCCGTTGAGAAGGAGGCAGGAGGCGGGAACAGAGTAATGGTGGTGGTTGATAAAGCCCTTGCTTCTACCGGAGCTTTAGAATGGGCTATTACGCATACTTTACAATCACAAGACACTCTTTTTCTGTTATACTTTGCAAAACCGTTTAGAAAAAGTTCTTCTCTTTCCCTCCTCTTGTTCATTCCCTTGTTTAAGGTTTGTTTGGTTTGGCTAATAAGGTTTTTTTCGGATTGGCTTCTAGGTAAAAGAAAGAACCGAAAACGCGAGGTGAAAACCGATGAATTGGTCCATACTTTGAAGAAACTGTGCCAAACAAAACGACCCGGGGTGAGTCACACTTGGTATTCGATTGTTTGTTTACGTTTGTGTTTCTACTTATAATGAAAGCCACACTATTTACTGTTTTGATCAAATTCTTTTTTTTTCTAACTGGTGACGTGTTTTCTTTTATATATGTCAGATAGAAGTGGAGATAAGGAGGTTAGAGGGGAAAGACAAAGACAAAGGACAGAAGATAGTTGAAGAAGCAAAGAAACAAGAGGTGAGCCTTTTAGTAGTTGGACAAGAGAAGAAACCTCCGGTGTGGAGGCTATTGAAGAGATGGGCATGGAAGAGACGCCGTGGACACGGCGGTGTTCTCAAATACTGTCTCGAAAACGCCTCTTGCATGACAATAGCTGTTAAACCCAAGAACCGCAAGCTCGGCGGTTACTTAATCACCACCAAACGCCACAAAAACTTCTGGCTTCTCGCTTAAGATCACCGCAAGTTTTTCTTTTTTGTGTTTGTATCATCAAAAACTTTTTTATGTTTTCACCTTTTTCATCTCTCATCAATACATAAAAGGCAAAGAGGCTTTTCTTGGATTATTGATATAACAATGTAACTGCACAGGAGTTATGAACAATTTTTCCCTATCTTCTGCTGCTTCAATCGGCTAATGATACCGAGATTCTGTTAATTAACATAACACATTGGAATGTACGTGAGGCTTCTTGGTGTTTACTAACCTTTGCTTCTTTGAGCTGAGTTTTCATTGCAATCGTTTCGGGTTTGGTTCAAAACTACTGAACCCAATGCTTATAAGCAATCCGGTGAAGCTGATCATATCCTGCAAGCACTCCTGCTCCTGCTACTCCAAGAAGCATGTTCGCAGTAACTCCTCTATATAGCGCATAGAAGCCTTCATATTTCATTATCTCTCTTAAGGCATGAATGGTGTTCCGATATTTTACAGGTTGTCCTGATGTAAGCATCATTCTCCTCCTAAGTGTGTCAAAAGGGTAAGCAATGACGCCTGCAGAGGTAGTAATGCTCCAACCCAATAGAAAGCTAGCCAAGAAGTTTCCCTGTGACAGAATCAAAGAACCATATTTAGCTATTTTCAGTTCTAGATTAAGCAACTATAACGTCATAGATAGATGAATTTACCTCTAAGGAACCAACTAAAACAATGGGTTTGATGGTGTCGTACATCCCAAAATACATTCCTCGGTAAAGTGTTATTCCCAATATTGACACGCCAAATCCACGGTAAAGGCCTTTAATGCCATCGCTTGATAAAGTTTTATGATACACATCGATCATCCCTTTAAACTGTCTCTTCCCATTAACTGAACATTCCTTTGCATCAGTACCTAAACGGGTCCGCACGTAATCAAGATGGTACAGAAACAAAGAAGTTGTTGCTCCAGCAGCGCTTCCCGAGGCTACATTTCCAGCAAACCACTTCAAGTAACCATCTTTCTCTTTCGAACATCCGAGAACGTTCTTGAAGTAACCTTTAAATGCAAAGTTGGAAGCCTAAGAGCAATTAAATTTAGTGACAATAAGAATCTAACACAAACCCCAGTCAGTCTATTGATGAGCACTCTGATCGAGTTAGGGTTCTTGGAAAGTACCTGTGTAGGGAAATATCGAATGACATTGGCTTGATTGCCTCTCCAAAAGGACAAAACACCTTCTTCTCTGAAGATTCTGACAAAGCAATTACCCAAACCAGTATAAGGTCTTATAAGATGTCCTGTCTTAATCATCTCTCCTTGATTCTGCAGTAAAAGCTTCACCCTTTCGATTGGAGCAGCTGCAGATTTAGCAACAATGGCTGCAGCACCTCCCATCAAAAAATCCGCAGAGAATCTCTCAGATTTTCCGACCGAAGCCATCCTCTTTTTCCTACCTAATTCAATACCGACGAATCAGAAAATGTTCTTTACCGATAAATTGGATGTCATTGGCAACAGTTTCTTCTGGGTTCATATCCAAAAGTTAAAACCCCCAAAAAGGGTCAAAAATTTCAAATTTTACAATACAAGGCGTTCAAAAGTCAAACTCAGAATCAAAAAGAAGAAGAAATGATAAAAAGGAAAGATTTTGAAGTGAAAAACCTGGAGATTGTTATTTGAGTTCGCCGCAGAGAGAAGAACTCGGCGGCTAAAGATTGTTTTCCAGGTCCAGGAGAAGAGAGAAGCAGACGATTTCCTTTTGTTCTTTGTTATTCGTTTTGAGAACCCAATAAAATAGAAAAGAGATAATCATTTCTGTGAATTCAAAGCTGGAGGTGGAGGACAGAGCAGGAGCAAGGATGGTTTTTTTTTTCTTTATTTAAAAAAAGTTTTGTCCTTTTTTCCATATTTAAATTATTTTATCATCTATAGAGAAATTCAATTTACAAAATGAAAAAAATTGGAAGAGAAAATGAATTCTAAAAATAAATTTGCATAGGGAAAAAAAATATACAAAGTTGAATTTGCCGCCGGAGCGAGCAAATCTCTCACACTCGCAGTGAAGCTCCTCCTTGACTCTTACTGCGCCGAGATCTATAGGTTTTGTTAACTCTCCTCCTCCTTCTTCAGATATTTCGGTTTTTGTTAGCTAGGGTTTTGAAATCAGTTTCAAATCATCTCCATTTGTGAGTTCTAATTCCAATTTCATTCTGGATAACCGATCCTACTCCTACCTATTGTTCTGCATCGTGAATTTTTGAATTGGGTGGGTCTCAAATTTGAAACGAGGATCTGAAATTTT